>OU744795.1:17101728-22101728 GCA_916614155.1 Mesoligia furuncula
TGCCCTCAGCGTCAAAGTCTGTCATGTAGTCGAACCGTGGTGTGCTGGGCACATTTTGGTTTGTCATCTATACATGACTGTATGGCAAACAAAATGTTCAACGTCTCTTAACTTTAAGCAAAGTTTATAAATAAAGGAGTAAAAGGGTAAATGGTTAACAATTACTGCAAATTCGAAAGCGACTCTTGGTTTCTGGAAGCCTCGCCGAAAGTTTGGTCAGTAAATAAAGTATCTGCAGTCAAAACTCTGATGTGATTATCGTCAGATAACTTTTATTTAAAAGACTATTTTGTGGCCGCTACTTCGTCCGCGTGAAATTTCTTGTTCGTCCGACCTATCCAGTCGCATCGAATCGCATCGCTTGCCCGCGCTATTGCATCATCGTTTTCGCTTAGCGTTCTTTCTTACTTTTTTAGGGTTCTGTACCCAAAGGGTAAAAACGGAACCCTATTACTAAGACTTCGCTGTCTGTCCGTCTGTCTGTCTGTCTGTCACCAGGCTGTATCTCAAGAACCGCGATAGCTAGACAGTTGAAATTTCACAAATTATCTATAACCGCTATAACAACAAATACTAAAAACAAAATAAATTAAATATTTAAGGGGGGCTCCCATACAACAAACGCGATTTTTTGCCCTTTTTTGCTCGATATCAAAAATGGCAACAGGTAGGCACTTGAAATATTCACAAAATAGTCAGTTGTATTTTAACTTTAATAATAAATAATAAAATTAAAATATAATAAATATTTAAGGGGGGCTCCCATACAACAAACATGTTTTTTTTTTGGCGTTTTTGCCTTGTGGTACGGAACCCTTCGTGTGCGAGTCCGACTCGCACTTGGCCAGTTTTTTCTTTTCACTTGGCCCCTAAGAGTCCCAGGGTGATGTTAAATAGATATCTATAGTCTTCCTCAAGAACTGGGCTATCAAATACAAAAGAATTTTTCAAATCCGAATGGAAGTTCCAGAGATCAGCGCATTCAAACAAACAAACTCTTCAGCTTTTTTATTAGTATAGATATAGATATCCGCTAGCCGCATAGGTAACCGACATAGCCCGAAAAATTGCCAAACTTAAGTCGCTGTGGGCAGGGCACATTGCTCGCAGAACGGATGGCCGATGGGGCCGAAAGGTTCTGGAGTGGCGAACGCGTACCGGGAGACGTAGCGTTGGAAGGCCTCCCACAAGGGTTCCGACGACCTTGTGAAGGCCACAAGAACCCGTTGGATGCGAGAAGCACAGAACCGGTCGAAGTGGAGGTGCTTGAGGGCGGCCTATGTCCAGCAGTGGACGTCTTTCGGCTGAAATGATGATGATGCTCCGCTGGTCAGTAAGTATAGCCGCTGTTAAACCTCATTGAAAGCTGTTGTGATAACTTCTCGTCAGATATATTATTAAAAGAAGATAATTATACAAACGAAATGAAGTAATTAAGTATGTGCATCATCGCTAAATATCAGTTTTGCGTGAACTTTCGTCGACAAAAAAAAATTTTGACCAGCTGCCAGTAAATTAGCAGCCTTAAGCGTGTAGGCACGTGCCAAACCCTCGACCCTGAGCAAGGCCTGAATCATAAAGTTCATGGTCCAATACTTAGGTCACGGGGAACGTTAGGTTTTTGGCAGCATTCCCACTGTGGCCGCGGTTGTTATGCAAAATTACTGGCAGAAGTAACTATTGCACCGATAACTTCCTTTGCCATAGGTCTCGTTTAGGGTGAACGCGCGTGATTGAGGCAGTAGCCGGCGTGGTAGCGGTCGCGATTAGGTGGCTATACTGCAATCTCGAGTCCTTTACGCGGGCACTGTACTTTGAAATCTTAGATAATTTTCACCAACAATCTACTTATACGTTATAACGGTAAAGTCGATTTTTGATTGACCGTTTGTACTAAAAAAGTTAAAAAAAACGGTTGCAATGGAATTCGAACTTTGTTTTCTAGGACATTGAGTTTGTATACCCATAATTTGATAATTATCTGAGATTCCGGAATTAAATGTAGAGTGTAGACATGTTGCCACAGGGAAAAACAACAGGCGATCGCTCGCTAGCTTGGTCGCTCAGTAACGTCTCGATGGGCAACCTACCATAGACACAACACTCTGAATGCAAACAGCGGTTTCAAATATTTGATACGTCGCCGTCTCTCCCGCGTTAGCACCCGCGCAAGCTTATCTCCCTGGCCGAGGCCTTAGAGGGGACTGTTGCTCACGGAACTGGCGACGGCATTATGTCGACAATTTCAAACTAATTTGGCAAGAAAATTCCTAATTTTTTTGCTTCTAGAATATGACTAAGAGATTTATTGGAAGAGTTCTTTCAAGGGTGGAAATCTGGGGAATGTTATTTGACTTCCGTGTGGGCAACGGAGTTCATGTTTGCTTAGAACAGTGAGGTCTGTTTTGTGTTAGAATTGGATTGGTCGGGAAAAAAGGTGCTTTGTGTAAAATTAAAGACCTGTTAACTTCAATAAACTGCAGAGTATTTGAATGACAGTTTTTTTTATTAGAGGTGGACAATATACAGGGTTATTTTAAATCGACTTGCTAAACTTCCCACATGTGATGATCATCAATATTTAAATATGAAAAAAACAAAATATAAATTATATTACTTATAACATATTTAAAATGATTGTTATGGTGGGGTCATCGACCATAGTTATTGTAATCATTTGAAATATCAATTTTAAAATCTGTTTTTTTTTTATAAACTTCACAGACTTTGTAGGAACCATAAGAAAACAGTTTCGCAACTCCGACCTCTTGTTACAACACTAGCAACAGTCGTTGATGTCTCAAAAGAATACATAAAATCTTTTTATTTTTTATTTTATAAATCGTGTTTAGAAATCGCGACCATGGAGTTTATCTAGCCATTTAAAAATAACCTCGTTTAACCAACTTCTTATATTGTCCAGTATTGTCTAATCTAGACCTTATTTAACACTACAAATAAACCTATATTTTATCCAACAGCTCGAGTTGCTTCTACTTCTTCTAGACAACACAGACGGCACAAACATGGTACCCTCAACACGGAAGATCTTTCTAGAGAAGTTCCGGAGATACATCATGGACAACTGTATACTGGACATGGTAAACATCGAATCTTTGTTTAGTAGGCCTAACACGAATACGCGGAGCAAGGCAGATCAAATACTGCAACGCGCCACGCGACGGGGCGCGGCAGCCAAGTACCAGCGCGTAGGTGCGTTATATGTGCCCCGTCGCGTGGCGCGTTGTAGCGTGTGATCCGCCCTAATGTAACGTATATTCGAACGATTTAAATCTTTTTTTTTTTAATAAAAAAGCTTTATTGACACAAAAATATTTTACAAAATGATTTTGGTAAACAGTAAGTACAATTCCGCAATTGAACACAATTCGAATGACCACTAACACCTAAACTAGACCGAGCCTGTACCTTAGGCGTTAGATCTTTCCCGGGTAACTATCTACAGACGTGTACATTAAGATCCAATTGTATTGTATTGTATTGTATTGTATTGTATTGTATTGTATATTATAAACTACTTTTGCAATTAAACCAATACAATAAAACCAACTAAACCAGTATAATAAAATACAGATTAAACTGCGGACTACGAAACATGAATTCTAAAATACATGTTTTGTACATCACATTTACTTTTTTAACCGACGAAAAAAAAAGGAGAAGGTTCTCAAGTCGACGCGTATATTTTTTTTCTTAAAGAGTTATTCATATGACTGCCTCGTTGGTCTAGTGGTCGCAAGCGCAACTGCTGAACATGAGGTCCTCGGTTCGATACCGGGGTCGGGAAAAGTTTTATTGGGTTTTTTCATTTCAGTATTTCCTCAAGTTGCAGCTTGGAGTCGGGATTTTTTCAGTGTTGGGGGCATTCGCTCGCCCCCTATTACATGTGACTTAAACATAACTAGCGAAATGTGGCTGTAGATACAGTCGAGTTCTATAATATCAGAGCATGTTCAAGAATCAAAAATATATAGGCAATGGTAAGTTTCATAAAACTCTAAACAGCTTGTATTGCATGTACATGCTTATAGTTGTCACAATATTATGAACTTTTTTGACGTTTATATATTTTTGAAGCCAGAAAGGGCCAATATATTAATGAACTCGACTGTACTATAGGTATAGTCACGAGCAAAAGTATGTATACACTTGGCTTTATTCAAAGTCGATTCTCTCCTTTATTTTTGAATGAAATTTTATATTAGTAGGAACGTAATACTTTTGAACCCATAGGTATATGTAAACTGTCGTATTTCAACGTAGCATTCGTTATTTTGTGAAAAAATTTAAAGTTGCCAAGTGTTAGCATATTGGTGCTCGTGACTGTACACCTCTGCCTAACCCGTCGGGGAACAGGCGTGATGTTATGTTTATGTATATGTATGGGTGATACCTACTATTTGAGCTTGTCTATTTGAGTTGTTGATAGTTGTATTTTCGGTTCAAAAATCGTTCGAGTTTACCTTATGTTTTCGTCGCGCGTTCATGCTAGGACCTCTGTATGATGACAGACGAAAGGGTTTTGTAATTTTGACAGCTGTCAGATAAAAAGACGATTGCAATTAAAAAATAATGAAAAATGTATTTATTTGGACTCGCACAGGAAGAACGAAGACTATTAGATGGTTAAGAATTTTCGCAAGATTAAATCGTGCTATTTCCCGGTTATTGCTTGCACAGTCTAAAAGCCTTTCGAGACCCTAGGCATCTTGAGAATCACAAAAAAAAATGGCGAATAAGTCTATTCAAATCAAGTGGTTCTAGCTTCTTGGTTTATCAGGAGTCCGAATTTCACGTTAAAAAGTGTCAGGAGGCCATATTTCAGAGGCTGTTCAACATCTCGCGAACCTCTCCGGCCATCTCGTGGTGCTGCCATGCCAGGCTACTTACCGCTGTACTGGTGCTCTGGAACGAAAACCCCATCGGAGTCACGTGAGTATACACAGTCATCATCTGCCTAGCCTTTGCCCAACCATATTGGGGTCGGCTTCCAGTCTAACCGGATGCAGCTGAATACCAGTATTTTACATGGAGCGACTGCCTACCTGCATCCTCGACCCAGTTACTGGGTAATACGATAACCCCTTGGTAAAAGTGGTTGTCAGACTTTCGGGCTTCTGACGATCCATAAGGACTGCCAAAGGTCCAAGAATGACAGCCGAGACCAACGGCTTAACGTGGCATGGGGTTCGGTATGTAAAGATGGTCACCCATCTACGGACCGGCTGCGGCAAGCGTAGCTTAACCTGATCGATCGACCCTTGCAACTTTTATTAATAACAATAATATCTTCCCGAGCGGTTTCGGTCACGGTGGCCAATCTCAACGGTGACACACAAAGTGCACTGTCTGTTCCTTTACTCTCATAGTCCGATGGTACGTCAATCCAACACGACCGGGGAGAGAGAGTTTTTGGTAGTTGGTATCACACCACCAACTTCCAAAGGCCGGGTTGCTACTGAGAAATTCCTTATGGAAAAATCCTATAACACTTTACCTGACCTAGGAATCGAACCCAGAACCCCATGCTCACCAGTCGTGCTTGCGACCGCGAGACCAACGGGGCAGTAAATACAGTAAGATTCATTTAGCGACGTACGTAGGTAACAGTCGGGTTTTACAAGTAAATGATCTTTTAATTTCTTCTTATTCTCGTGGCCATGTCTATGTCGCCACCAACTGGCTTAATTAGCCATTCAGTTAACTGTCTAGCCTTTTAACTAAATGGCGCCATTTAACCAGCGGACTGAATGATATTCAGCCATTCAATTAAACAGATAGGAAAATGATTTGTTAACTGTCTAGCCTTTTAACTAAACGGCGCCGTTCAACCAGCGGCCTGAATGATATTCAGCCATTCAATTAAACAGCTAGGCAAATGATTTGGATCGCTAACGTTTAACTACTAGCCTAGCCCAGATATTTAAATTGGCGATTAATTGACATAAAGCGGCATGTTGTTTATTGTAGTTTTGGAAAATATGAAAATTACAAAATGTATGTTTATTAACAAGTTCGGCAGTAAAAACTGAGCAAACTAAACACATATAACTTTAATTTCGGAAGTCGGTGTCTTTGGTTCCGCATTTTCGTTTATCGACACCGACTTCCGAAATTAAAGTTATTTTTCAATTTGTAATGTTTTTTTTTTTGGAAGTCGGTTGTTTTTTTTTTTTTTGTGTAAATGTTTTTATTTTTCACTTTTTAGTGGGTCAGTTTGTAATTCATCTAAGTTACAATAGCCTAATGCCAACTGTTCATCACCTTTTACAAAATATTGCTTTTCCCGATGCTGGGACGTTAATTGTTGAGGAGTTCTCCCGGTAAGAACCAGGAGAACTCCTTAACAATCACTCACCACGCATTGTGACGAGCATAAATTACTTAGCAACATTAAAGTAATCGCAACCCGTGATATTTGTCATTGAGTAGTTCCGATGGCCATCTGTGGTCTTCATCATCAGCTCCATTTTACCAAATGATGATTTCCAAGAGCAAATGCTCAAGTTACTTTAAAAAATACCCAAAACGCTTTGCTTTTCGTAAAAAAATAGAAGGTTTCCCTCGATTTCCATGGGATCCTCTCATCAGATTCCAACTTGATGATTGTTAGACCACCTCGAGAGTATACCCTTTCAAATAAAAAAGAACTTTGGAATCGATCAAGGCGTCTTAGAGTAATCGATGAACATACACAAGGTAGCTACTGTAAACTGTTGAGGAGTTCCCTTAACTGTCCTCCGTCTTCATCATCAGACCCCTAATGACAGTCAGAACCCATCTAGGTGTAAAGTTCACATCAATACAAAATAATAAAGCCCAAACACAAGGTAACTGCTGTAAGTCGTTGACGAGTCTCCTCGACTGTCTTTCGGCTCCATCATCAGATCGACTCCAGGATTAAATTGCAGTGCTTTAAAATACTCAATGAAAAAATTAACAAACGCACTAGTCGGTCCTACGATTTTCGAATGTTCCCCTCGATTTCATTGGGATGCCATCATCAGATCCTGGTTTCCTGGTTTCCTTATCATGGGACCACCCTTGGCATATCTCCTTTCCAACAAAAAAGAATAACCAAAATCGGTTCATAAACGACGAAGTTATCCGCGAACACACATAAAAAAAATATATATAGGTATATTATACATATACGATCGAATTGTGAAACCTCCGCCTTTTTTCAAGTCGTTACAAATGAGTCATAACAAATATTTAAATGCGTATGTAAATAAATATTTAGCAGTAAAAAGGCTTACGGACAGTTACGTGTGGGCCGCTCAGTTAAAAGGCTAGGCAGTTAACTGAAAGTCTGATTAAGCTAGTTGGTTGCAACATCTATATTTTGTCCGACTAGTACGTAGCAACCTGGACAAATCTGTCTCATTTAGTTAAAAAGTTAGGGAGTTAACTGAAAGGCTGATTAAGCTAGTTGGCTGTGACATATATATTTTGTCCAACTAGTACGTAGCGACCTGGACAAATCTATCTCATTTATGGCCGATTAGTTAAAAGGCTAGGCAGTTAACTGAAAGGCTGATTAAGCTACTGGCTGCGACATCTATATTTTGTCCGACTAGTACGTAGCGACCTGGACAGGTCTGTCTCATTTAGTTAAAAAGTTAGGAAGTTAACTGAAAGGCTGATTAAGCTAGTTGGCTGTGACATATATATTTTGTCCAACTAGTACGTAGCGACCTGGACAAATCTATCTCATTTATGGCCGATTTGTTAAAAAGCTAGGCAGTTAACTGAAAGGCTGATTAAGCTACTGGCTGCGACATCTATATTTTGTCCGACTAGTACGTAGCGACCTGGACAGGTCTGTCTCATTTAGTTAAAAAGTTAGGGAGTTAACTGAAAGGCTGATTAAGCTAGTTGGCTGCGACATCTATATTTTGTCCGACTAGTACGTAGCGACCTGGACAAATCTGTCTCATTTAAGGCCGATTAGTTAAAAGGCTAGGCAGTTAACTGAAAGGCTGATTAAGCTAGTTGGCTGCAACATCCATATTTTGTTCGACTAGTACATAGGGACCTGTACAAATCTATCTCATTTATGGCCGATTCCTATATTTTACGGACGGTCATTGCTTAAAATTAAGATCTTGTATCTTTACCAATAATGAAGCAAAGACCTAATAGCTTTGCATAGTAGACCCTCCCATATAGAAGTAGCTATCACAAGTAAAATTAGAATAGAATAGAATAGAATACTCTTTATTATGTACACCATATTAATTACAGACATAAGGTATAGAAACTGTACAAAGGGTGACACAATGGGCGGTCTTATCGCTAAAAGCGATCTTTTAAAGACAACCTTTGGATGGATTAAAAAGGGGAAGGGCGGACAAATACGGTAGTCTGTGGTGTACCATTTACATAATACAATAAATACATACATAAAGTATATTATACTAATCTAAATAAATATATACATATAACAATAAACATGAAACAGGAGCAAAGAAAAATTAGCTTACGAATCTATTTATATGCCCAGTTTGGCAATAAAATATGCTACCATTGGTAAACAAAACGATTCTTCTTTATTATAGAAACCGAGCATCACTGTCTGTTTCAAAAGTATCTGATGAAAGTATAAACAAACCGTCTTCAGGTTAAATTCTTACGCAATCACTTACTAAAGAGAATTTATTAACACATTCATCTGTATTTAGAAGGTTTCAACTTTGTAAATCACCATTATTTTCGTCAATTTTTGTTTTAATAACGTTAACATTGTAATTAAATAATTGTTGACAAAAATTTATTTTCTATCAGTTTTATGACACATAATTTTACTGTTCAACCAGTACGGTTATGGAATTACTTGCCCGTGATGGAAAGGCGGCTTAATATTTATCTACTGTACCCAGTGCCGGATTAGCCCTTAAGCAAATTAAGCAATTGCTTAGGACATTACGTCTCAGGGGCCACGATAAGGCAGAAACAGCGCCGAAACAGTATTTTCTAGCACATGAATGGCAAGGCTTTTTATCAGCAAGATATTACAAGACCCAAAAGTCACTCTAGAGGTGTGCGCCAATCTTTACAAATCGCTCGTTGATGTTTTGGAAAAATACGAGGTGACTAGTGGATAGGAGGGCCTACAGGCGTGGATTGCTTAGGGCATCAAGTAGTCTTAATCCGGCACTAACTGTACCGGTACCAATAGTGCCGGTTGTACTCTGGTACCGGTATCACACCAAGGCCGATGGTACCGGTTCCCAAAAATACCGGTATTTCAAGCCCTGGCTGCAACTCGAATCCTGGCTATAAAAGTGCCCCTAAAATGTTTTCAATTCAAGATAAAGTATTTCGCCAAGAGGAAATAGGAAAGACTAAAGCTAAATTCAATTTTCTTACACCCACTGAGAAGACAGAGGCATGCAATATAAATACTCTATATACAAATAAATATAATTGACGTGTTTGTTTGTACTGTCAAAAACAGCTTTTTACTAAATGCATATTATGTAAGTTTATACGATACTAAACCATTTTTTTATTTTGTCTGTCTGTCTGTTCCGGCTGCTCTCCGAAACGGCTGGACTTTCACTGGCAGATAGCTGATGTTATAAGGAGTAACTTAGGCTATTTTTATTTTAGAAAAAAAAAAAGGAAACGCGCAAAAAAATTTAAACCCATCCAATATATAAGTACAGCTTTTCATACCAAAATCACTGAACGGATTTCGATAAAATTTGACAAGGAGATGATAGATGTCATCCTGGGGGGAATGATACGAACGGACGACGTCAATACGTCGGCGCCTAATGCTGAGCGATAGCCGTTTTGCGTGGATGTGACGCATGTTTCCCCCAACCCTTTCTTATTTTTTTTTTTTTTGTGTTCTTTATTGCGTCATGTTTACCGCAAATAAACGTATTTTCTTTCTTTTCTTTCTTTCTTTCTATATAAGCTACTTTTTATCCCAGTAGCACGTTGCCGTGGGATAATTTCAGGCATCCAGGCGGGTAAAGCCGCGAGCGTAAGGCAGTGTACCCATAAATTTGAATAGAACTGCACCCTCGTATATCAAGGCACGTCTGATAAGGGTAGTTCTTATCTTTAAATAGAAATTCACACGTCGCTTCCGTGCAACGAGCCAACAGTAATGTCGCATTCATGAAGCGTTTTCTACTACATGTTTTGTTAAACATTAAATTTTCCATGAAGCACTTTGTGTTTGCAACTTATATTTAAAAAAACTAAAAAGCTATTAATGATGTTAACAAACATTGTGGCCTCATTTATTTGTTAGTGAAATTCAAGAACAGATTTTTTTTGGTATAATTTTTTTATGTGTAAATTGTGTTTAAGTAATGATGCATTATAGGAATGGCCTTGGTAGGTACTTATTTCAATTACATGCCATTTTTTTATTTGCCCGAACCTTTTAGCTTCCAAGTAGGTACCCAACCCAACTTTAAAAAATCTGGCCAAGTGCGAGTCGGACTCGCACACGAAGGGTTCCGTACCACATGGCAAAAACGCCGAAAAAAACATATTTGTTGTATGGGATATAATAAAATTAAAATAAAATAAATATTTAAGGGGGGCTCCCCTTAAATATTTATTTTATTTTAATTTTATTATTTATTATTAAAGTTAAAATACAACTGAGTATTTTGTGAATATTTCAAGTGCCTACCTGTTGCCATTTTTGATATCGAGCAAAAAAGGGCAAAAAAATCGCGTTTGTTGTATGGGAGCCCCCCTTACATATTTATTTTATTTTGTTTTTAGTATTTGTTGTTATAGCGGCAACAGAAATACATCATGTGTGAAAATTTCAACTGTCTAGCTATCGCGGTTCTTGAGATACAGCCTGGTGACAGACAGACAGACAAACGGACAGACAGCGAAGTCTTAGTAATAGGGTCCCGTTTTTACCCTTTGGGTACGGAACCCTAAAAAACATCATAAGCAAGTATTTGTCGACTCGGAAAATTCAAATTCAAAATCATTTATTTGCTAATATGGGTAATTACATAGCGTTGTTAAAAAAATAAAGCATAGTTCAACCATATTACGCCTGTAGGTATGCAAATCTCAAACTTTTACAGGATCACATTCACAGCATTGTTATACAACTACTTGCAACAATAATTTAATAATTATTGACACAATTTTGGGAATTTCACCGTGGTCAATAACTTTGAAATATTAGCAAATATTAATGTCACAAGAATAAATCCAAATTAAAATGTCATGTATTAAATGAGAATGTCAAGATATATTTGTAAATAATGTTAAAGTAATAATAATAGATAATTAATTAGTGCAATAATCACATGTCACATTAACAACAATATTTCTGAGAACAATATGTTCTTACATCCTCTGTTAAATAATCCTGAATACTATAATAACATTTAAATAGCAAGAATCTTTTTAATTTCTTTTTAAATTCATCGATGGAAGGAGTTTCTAGACTTTAGTAAGTGATTGTATATATACGCGGTGCCATACTGAAAATTGCAGTCAAACCTTGCTGTCGTATCATTTAGCGGAAATTATTGGTATTTAAAGGTTCTGGATTGGCGACCGCGTACCGGAAGACGTAGCGTTAGAAGGCCTCTCACAAGGTGGACCGACGACCTTGTGAAGGCCGCAGGAACCCGCTGGATGCGAGAAGCCCAGAACCGGTCGAAGTGGAGGTGCTTGGGGAAGGCCTATGTCCAGCAGTGGACGTCTTTCGGCTGAAATGATGATGATGAAATGTGTCAAGAAATTGGTATATTTCGTTCTATAATCCTTTAGACCATAATGATATACGAGGTTTCTTTCTGCAGTCACGGACCTCCCCACTTGCCAGCACGAACGTATATCGACGGAGAACTGGACTTCTACAACGTGGACCGCCTTGGTGGAGTACTGCCGTTCCTCGTCAGAACGCTAAGGTAAAACTCTTACTAGAGTAAAATTAAAAGACTAGACTGAAACTTTAATCAACCTACTAACAATCCCCTTGGCAGAGTCCCGTGGCAGGGTCGCCATGTAATGTTGGGGTTCCTAAAGGGTGGTTTCAAAGGAAACAACCACATCCGTTAGGTACTGTTTAATGACTGCATGAATAAGTATACAGTAATCGCATATGAGGTAAAGTGCAAACTCAGCATGCATGATCAGTTATAAAGGAGTGTACTTACTTACTAAAGTAAAGGAGCATATACAGGGTGTCCCAGAAATAGTGAATCAAACTGCTATGGGAGGTAGCTTGACTAATGTCCTATCCATAAAAAATATGAAAGAAAACAAAACGCATATAGCCATAAAAAAAAATAAGAATATCGGAGAAACGGGAAAATCATCGAATTCTCCTAAGTTTCCAGCTCTAATTATTTCGTTTTGGGTTTATTTGTACATTTTTTCTGCCAATTTTAATTGTTAGAGTTCGCTCCAACTGATTGTTAACATTTTTCAAAAAATAATGTCTACTATTGGAGTACAGACCACTTAATTTATGTGATTTTTTTGACCGAAAAATTTTCTTGCTATTTTAACCAGCTATATAAAAAAAATGTATGGGACTTGTTCGGCAAACTACTTCAAAAAGTTGCCTGTTTAATGAGGATTCTAAAATGGTACGAATCAGTGAATTTACTTCACAAGATTTGGAGATATTAATTTTTTTGTGTGCTAGGGTGAAATTGGTTCAATTTCAAAACTACAGCTTTTTAAACTTATTTATTTGTTACGTTAATAATAATAATTCATAAGGGTCAAAATAAGTATAAAAATATTATAGGAACAAAAAGCTTAGGTTTCAGTGTAAGATAAACTTAAGAAAACACATAAGTGATTTAAATCAACTTTAATTGACAATTACAGTTTAGAAATAATTAGTAATAAAACAATCGCAATCCCTACAAAAGGTGTTCAAATTGACGTCCTCCCGCACGTATGCACAATCTGCATCTTCTTAAAAAAATTTGTTTAAGGCGTCGCAAGCTCATTGCAGAGATTTCCTGTGCGGCCTGGTTAATACGCCTTCTTAATTCATCCAATGATGAAATTGGTGTTAGTCTGGAGTAAACTTTGTCCTTAAGGCAACCCCAATAAAAAAAATCTAATGGATTTAGGTCTGGCGATCTCGCGGGCCATAAAATAGGTCCCAGTCGGCCAATCCACCGTCCAGGAAACGCTTCGTCAAGGTGGGCCCTCACTTCTCGTGCATAGTGGGCCGGACATCCGTCATTTTGCAACCACATACTTTGCAAGACGTCGTCAGATTCTTCTAATAGTCCCGGCAGTGTGTTTCTCAATAAATGTAAATAATTTTGTGCGTTAAGTGTAGCAGGCAGTTCGACTGGACCGACAATTTTGCCATTAAGAATACCAGTCCATAGGTTAATTTTCAGTTGGTATTGTGAACGCTCTTCTCTTGGTAAATGTGGGTTTGATAACTGCCAGCTATGCAGATTATGCAAATTGGTGTAACCATCTTTCTTGCAGGCTGATTCGTCACTCCACAAAACTCGGTTAAAAAAGTTCGGGCCTTCATTATGCAACCGCAACATTGTGCGGCAAAAAGCTACACGCGGTGCGTAATCTCGAGTTACTAAACATTGTACTTTCTGTACATGGTACGGATGGTATCCTATTTTTTTTCAGTATTCGGTGCGCTGTAGATCGTGGTATGCCAGTTCTTCTTGCAATAGCTCGCACTGACGTGGACGGATCTTCAGCAACTTGTTGTACAACAACATCAACATTATGTCCCTGTGGTCTTCCTCCATCAATATTAGGGCCACGAGGAAGTCGGCCCTGTGAGTAAGAGTTGTGCACTCTTAAAAATACTCCATAAGCTGGGTGCTGACGGTTTGGATATCGCTCAGCGTAAATCCTAGCAGCGTCCCTTGCAGAGTAACTTACTCCTCCTCTGGTGTTAACACACCTTGTTTCTCCGTAAACAAGATGCATGTCGCAATACTCACATGCAGAGTAAAAAGGTTGCCGTTGATTAGCCATGACGTACAGCAAATCAATTTCCAGAGTAGCGCCAAGTCGTTATGATCAATCACAAAAATCCGGTCCGAATCACGAGCAAACTCAAAAGTCCAAGTCAAGCCAAGTTCGTAATGTATCACTTCAGGGAAAAAAAACAGAACACAAGCTTAGCACAGAGCGTCAAACGTTGTACTGAATGAAAAGGATGAGATTACCCTGCGCCACCGAGAGGGCCCCATTATTACTAATAACACAAAAGGTTGGAGTGAGACAGCAACACTGAGCGTCTATTGTTATCGAGATCCAGTCTCTACCTGCGTTGGATGGAGGTTGGAGTTGGAGTGAGACAGCAACACTGAGCGTCTATTGTTATCGCGATCCAGTCTCTACCTGCGTTGGATGGAGGTTGGAGTTGGAGTGAGACAGCAATACTGAGCGTCCATTGTTATCGCGATCCAGTCTCTACCTGCGTTGGAGGTTGGAATTGGAGTGAGACAGCAATACTGATCGTCCATTATTTTCGCGGTCCAGTCTCTACCTGCGTTGCCAGCGCCGGCGCATTTGTCAAATTCTAGGAAAAAACGCAAATCATTTTAGGCACTCTTTAGAGAGATAGCAAGTTTTGTTGAGTCTACCGGGCATTAAAATAACTTTTTAAGCCGATTCTAACCTTAGAAGCAACGAATTGGAAGTGAAAAGTGAATTAAAAAATAAATAATAAATTTAACCAATTTCACCCTTGCAGTCAAAAAAAATTAATATCTCCAGATCTTGTAAAGTGAATTCACTAATTCGTACCATTTTAGAATCCTCATTAAATAGGCAACTTTTTGAAGTAGTTTGCCGAACAAGTCCCATACATTTTTTTTATACCACAGCTGGTTAAAAAAGCAAGAAAATTTTTCGGTAAAAAAAAATCACATAAATTAAGTGGTCTGTACTCCAATAGTAGACATTATTTTTTGAAAAATGTTAACAATCAGTCGGAGCGAACTCTAACAGTTAAAATTGGCAGAAAAAATGTACAAATACCTAAACCCAAAACGAAATAATTAGAGCTGGAAACTTAGGAGAATTCGATGATTTTCCCGTTTCTCCGATATTCGTTTTTTTTTTGATGGCTATATGCGTTTTGTTTTGTTTCATATTTTTTATGGATGGGACATTAGTCAAGCTACCTCCCATAGCAGTTTGATTCACTATTTCTGGGACACCCTGTATATTATATTCTTACACTTCACAATACTTAATAAATTCTTAAATTCATTCCATCACTTACTCACTGACAGACCACTGGTAATATAATAATAAGATAACACAATCCAAATCCAATCCCAATCTCTTCGAGTATAACCACGTAGTGCAGCGAAAAAAATAAAAACACCAATTGTCTTCGCCATAATAGAATTCATAATGTTATCCTTTTATGATTCTGCCAAAGTGGCCTTTTTAGGCCCTTAGACCATACCCGACTTGCTGTAGTGTCCTAAGTGCCCGTTCACGAGCACCTCAGATGATCTACATATTTAATGACACTGATGCAACGTGGTCACATACTGTGTCGGGCTCGCGCACCGATGGTTCCTTACAAACTTGTAGGTACGTAATAGTTTATCACGAGATTTTTTTTTTCTAATGTGACTAAAAATTTAAGGTTTTCGGATTTTTTCCTTTACTTGTGCTACATGACATTGCTTCTTGCCAAATTTCATGATTTTAGGTAACCGGAAAGTACCCTATAGGTTTTGATTTCCTTGCGATTGTCAAAAAATGCAGCTTAAAAGGAACATTAACGCCCGTATCTTTTGATTGCGTTGTCTTAGAAGTTTGATTTTTTCATTGCTTCAAGGGATTGCAGCCCTAAATATTTGATATAAATTTCAACTTGATAACTCTACGCCGACCAAATTCGCAACACCACAATACGCTCCAAGACAGGTATCGCCGATGTTGGCGGCAAGTCTGCGAGGCTGAAGTGGGACTGGGCGGGTCACACTTATAGGATGCAACCAGACAGATGGGCTAAGATCGCCACACAGTGGGTGCCTGAAGACGGGCGTCGCCACCGAGGCAGGCCTAAGAAACGCTGGCGTGACGATTTAGACTCGTTCCTGACCGATTGGACGGAGAAGGCACAGTATAAGGAAATGTGGAAGGAAATGGGGGAGGCCTTTGCCCAGCAGTGGGACAGAACAGGCTAAACAAAAAAAAAAAACTACGCGTTCCTGAGAAAAAGGGTCTTGACAGACGGACAACGAAATGATCTTATAAGGGTTCCGTTTTTCCTTTTTCAGGTACGGAACCCTAAAAACAACGAGTAAGGGTACCATCGATACGAAAAGTATAAGAAGAATTAATTAGAATTACGTTGTTGCTCACAGACAAGACCTCGTCGGTGTGTTGGGAGAAGACAATGCATTCATACAAAGTTTCGAGCCGAGTTACAACCGTGCGGGAGGAATTGACACAGGTACTAATAATATAGTCTACTGTTTTTCATGTACTCCGCGTAGTTTGTATATGACTTTGAAATTCATAGATTAAAACGCTTGACCAAAACACCTTTTGGAAAGGTTTATCTGTTGATTCTTAGATTAGTAAAACTATCAATAATATAATCATGTTAAAGGGCTTTGATTGAAGGTCCGTGACATACCTACTGTCCGCCATTTTTTTTTCAAAATGGCGACCTCGCTTAATACCTATTTAAAGCTATAGCTGACATCAAGGCAAACAGAAAACATAATAAGACCAAACCCCTTAACCGCTTGTGTGCCGTAATTACAGACACAATTAAAAAGCCATTATGTCTCGCGTAGATCTACGTTCCGGCAGACTAAGGGTTAAAGAGTCACTATTCCATGACCTTAACGTTCAAAATTGATCACGTGACATCCATATTTTTTGAACATGCATAAATGTTTAAAATCATCAAGCCATAATATTACTAGGTAATTGAGCAGGCCTTCAGAAACCTCTGTTATTCTTAATTAGACTTGGCTTAAAACAAGAGTAACACGTTAGTGCTTATGTTCTCACCAACAACGCTTGTTTTTTCCATGTTTTTCTTTAAAGAAATTTTGCAATTTATTTATTTATGCTATAAAGGCGTGCCCAGATTGGCCGATCAGGCTCCCTTGGTTGGCGCGCGACTGTCGCGGTCTGTCCATCACAACTCGCCGCGCGGTTGGTCCACCCGACGCACGATTTTGTTCAGGATCTCAGATTTAGAATTAAGTGTAGCGACACACCTGCCGAAATTACGCGACAAAAATTCGGCATGCTTACGCCTGCAATAAGCAAATAACAGTACAACATAATCAGCCTATAATGTTCCCACTGCTGGGATCCAGATTTCATCTCTGTGAGAGGGAGTGGGCTTAACATCCATAGAATAGAATAGAATAGAATACTCTTTATTATGTACACCATATTAATTACAGACATAAGGTATAGAAACTGTACAAAGGGTGACACAATGGGCGGTCTTATCGCTAAAAGCGATCTTTTAAAGACAACCTTTGGATGGATTAAAAAGGGGAAGGACAGACAAATACTGCAGGTAGTCTGTGGTGTACCATTTACATAATACAATAAATACATTCATAAAGTATATTCCATCACGCGGATTGGTGAATTTCACATGTAATTTTTGGTTCTAGGACATGCCGGTAACCTCACGATGTTTTCCTTCACCGGTTTGAGAGCACTGCTGATGAAATAATTTAAACAAAGTAAAGAGCCTGCTAGGGTTCGAGCCTACCGACCTGCTCCTCGTAAGTCGCTTAGAGGAACACAAGTAAATAATCCTTAACAATTCAGCATAAAATCTTTGAATTATGACGTAATTTTCGACACAGTTTGTCCAACCGATTGCGTCCAAGCGTAAACTTCTGCGCCGAATTACATAGCGTAGTTTTCGCAGGTGAGTCGCTCTACATACAAAGAACATTTTTTTATTAAGTTATAGACAATCCCGGTTTGTATGGGAGGTTGTTTAGGAAACTGATGACGTAATCAATGTAGTCATGAGGACAGTCAAAGCATTTATTTCAAACTAGCGTCCCGCCCCAGCTTCGCACGGTTGCAATTTTTTATTTTTTTCGAAATTCCGAACCTTGTCCTGGCAATACCGAACACAACAAAAATATAATTATCCAATTTAGTGCAGTCGTTTGAAAGTTATACGCGTAGGTACATACATTTCGGCGATTCATTTTTATTTATATAGATAGGCACTTATAAGGCACTTTTGAACGTCAACGCATCCGGTTAGACTGGAAGCCGACCCCAACATAGTTGGGAAAAGGCTAGGCAGATGATGATGATGTGAAGACGATGCTATAATAATCGTAATAAGTAAAAATAATTAGGTAAAAATAAAGCTATGACGGATAAATTAATTATCTGATAGATACATGGTGTTCACATATTTACAAATATTGTAGAATTAGATGATCGGTCATGTATAGCTTCGTCTCTCTCTTACACTGGAATCATGATTAAACCGTGTATGAAACCGTCATAATACGGTGCCTGTTGACGTCATCAATGTTGTCATGACCCTATTCAGAGTGAACAGTGCCATTTCTTTTTCACAACGGAACAATGGTTACTGACAGTTTCCTATACAGCCCTTAGATTTTCATAAAAACCGCAGTCTTAAGTGGTGCTCGAAAGAGCGATGAAAAATAGGACGAGAGTAGAAGTAGATAAATAACTCTTGTGCTTTCAGTAACGTTTCCAGAATCCAAGTATAGTCTATTCGCTCAAATAGTGACGGTGCGCCGAACGGAATACACACATTAAATGCATTTAGATTTTTTAAATTCAATAGTCATCCTTTTTCTTTGACGCACCGATATTCGTAGACAAAGGGCTTTAAAGGTGCGTGGCATACCTATCTGCCCGCCATTTTGATTTTTTCAAAATCGCGGCCACGCATTAAACTAATATGAATCGATAGCTTACATCAATGCAAACAGAAAACATAATAAGACAAAACCACGTAGTGTCACGTTTCGAAGACGTTAACGTTGAAAGTTGATCACACAACATTCATATTTTTTCGATCTTGCGTACACCTTGTTGCTTAGATGTTTGAAATAATCACTCTGAATGTTTAAAGTAATCAAACATGCAACAAGTGCAAGAAATATAATTAAGCAGGTTCAAAAAGTTCATTGTGCAACAAAATATAATTAAACAAGTTCAAAAAGTATCGATTTATATAGGTTTCATATGTGGCCGCCATTTTGAAAAAAAACAAAATGGCGCGACAGTAAAAATCGTCAATCCTCTTTCTTGAGTCGGTGGTGGTGTGTTCGGTAGCGCTGGGCTGCACTATTTAAGCGGTTAGACTGTACAGTCAGTTACTGCAATTAGCTGACCCACATTTGCATAAATGGTTGTGATTTTTAAGAATACGGTTCGACAGAATTTTATAATTTTTCTATATTTTATTTACTTCGCTCAAAGAAATAAAATTGGTTTAGGCGCAAAATGCCCACTTCTCAAAATATCAACTGAGTCTCTAATGGACTAATTCTCAAAATGGCTAATTCTATAAATGACTAATTCGCGAAGCGGCCACCTCTATTAATACCTAAGTATCAAAAGGACAATTATTCAAAAAAAATATAGAAAGAGAATGTCATCGTAATAATATATTATATATACAATTTTCAAATTAATCAACAACAAAAGCCTAACATACCACGTAACACGAAAAAAAAAAGCCTTTTTACCAACTTTTTACTCTCCACCTGGAATTATTTTCATTTTTTTTTTTTTTATGCAAAGGTGGGTCAGCTAATTGCAGTAACTGACTGTACAGCACTGGTCATGTTCGAGCCGAAATGTTAACAACCTCTAATACTCTTCCAAGCCACAGTCAGTGACTACACTTGGAACTTGCCAGGTGTGAGCGACATGGCGGCCGGCTCGCCTGGGCTGGCGACCCTGCCGCAGGTCATATCCTCGATGGCCAGGTTCATGCATCCGCCCATGCCACCCGTGCCTAACAGGTAATCTTATTAATTGTTTTTATTTTCAGTCTGTTAAGTTACTCACTATTTATGTATATCACTAATCCTAAGAATATTAATGTAATAAGCTAATTTGCACATATGATACCTGAGATACATGGCAGGTTTATTCTAGTTCAGGTGGATCCCATTATTATACGAGTATACCTACCACTTTAGTGTAAGACTTAGGGCTGATTTTTCAATCATCTGATAACTTTATTTAATTTATAAACTTTATTTTAGCGATAAAGTTGAAAATTTATTAAAGAACTTTTACAGATTGTAGTAGCTTGATGTGCTGGCGTCTGTACATACAGGGTCAAATTAAATTAGCTAGTGAAACTCCATAGGTTTGATGAGTATCGATGTTTACTGGTGATTACAAGGTCAACATAATATCGATAATTACTGTTTACGGGTTTCAACACATAACATCACGTCTGTAATTCTCGAAAGGGAGGCAGAGCTGTAGCTTTAGTACAACCACATTCACTAGTTATGCTTAAGACCACTATTATTATAATTATTATATTATTTTATTTATTGTGAATGTGAAGACGATGTGGGTGGGTCACTTTATTAATTTTATATATTTTTTTTTTCTTTCTGTTCTGTTAGTTTCTAGGGTTCCGTACCCAAAGGGTAAAAACGGAACCCTATTACTAAGACTTCGCTGTCTGTCCGTCTGTCTGTCACCAGGCTGCATCTCAAGAACCGCGATAGTTAGACTGTTGTAATTTTCACAAAGTATGTATTTTTGTTGCCGCTATAACAACAAATACTAAAAACAAAATAAAATAAATATATAAGGGGCTCCCATACAACAAATGCGAGTTTTTTGCCCTTTTTTGCTCGATATCAAAAATGGCAACAGGTAGGCACTTGAAATATTCACAAAATACTCAGTTGTATTTTAACTTTAATAATAAAATTAAAATAAAAGAATGATTTAAGGGGGGCTCCCATACAACAAACATATTTTTTTTCGGCGTTTTTGCCTTATGGTACGGAACCTTTCGTGTGCGAGTCCGACTCGCACTTGGCCAGTTTTTTTTTTTCATGGTCTGGCAGTTTGAGTAATTTATGTAGCCTGTGTGGTATTGTTCGTCGAATCGTTGAGGTCCTTAAGTCTTGAGTTGAGCTGCACAATTTCTGACAAATGCGTGCACTGACTGGACAGGTCCTCTCAACCTGTGTGGTTCTTTCCTCAAAAGACTATCTCAGACATCGATCTACATGGTCTTCATATAACCTGACCAAGATTATGTCTGGACTTTAAAAGAGACTGTGACCTCTGAGTTTGTTTCGGCCTTTCTTCTCATAATAGTCAGATAGGAAACGCCGACCTCATCTAGTTTAAAAAAAACATGATTGACGTGTGAAAGTGTTGTACAAACCTACTTACAAAAATAAAAGCATTTATCACTAGTTACGTAAAATTATGAGTTTAGAAAAACATTTTCTTTTGTTTTAACATCATTATTTGCCTATTCATTAAAAAATATTAAAATCTTCACTGTTGCCATTGAGCGAAATTTGTATTTTATGTAGAGCTGTCTTGTTAAGACTCACTTTGACAACAATTTAATTCTCATACTAATGACTTAATTCACAAGCGCAACTTAATGTTAAGTCTCGCACCGTGTTTGTTAGTTGAAAGCTTAAGTTAGCAAAGACTTTTAAGAACGTCTCAAAGTTGTGTTGTTTACAACTTAAGGGCTATTGGAGATTTAAGATATAAGTATCTTTTATTACGCAATTAGGATTCTGATCTCTCTAACAATAATAAAGAAAAAAGTGCCTTGAAAGCTAGATACAGTTTTACAAATTGCTACGCACAGCCGGCTACGACGTAGCCACCGCTACGCTGGTTACGGCGTAGCCAGCGCTACGCTCGCTACGGCGTAGCACCGCTGACCATAGGCAACGACCACACTTCTTATCGAATCGGCTAGAGCCGGTCAGTAAGAGCTTTATGTCCACGCAATAAAAGCGAATATTCCGACGCGGTGTCGAGTCGCATCGTCCGAAAACAGGGAAATGACGCCTTTTTCGCTTCTATCCCATCGTTTACAGACTACACATTTGTTCTGGGTTATCTTTTCTCACATCACTCGTTCTCCTTATCCAGGACTACGGGAGAAACGGCGCTGGCTCTCAAGGGCACCAGGTCCATGATGCCGGGCGCGGGGTCCATTGACATCAGGTCTGCATACCTTCGGCTTGTGGACGGACTCCTCGCGTTGTACCACGGGGCTGCCATCAAACACGCAGAGAAGGTATTAACGTGTTGTAAAGCCAAGTGCACATTAAAGCTGCAACGCATTTTCATACAAAGAAGTGCGGTGTGGCTCACCTGTAGCACAGTATAAAGATCATACAGTATTTCGATTTCATACAAACGGACGAAACGCGAGCTATACCTACGCGCCTCCTGTTTTTTTAACAATAACCGCGCGATTATTTCACAAAAAATAAGTTCAAGTACATATTTAATATGACGAGTAGGCTATATTGTGCTACAATAAGACTACAATAAGATTATACTATGATTAAGATATACGGACTACAATCAAATTAATTCGCAAACTTTTTTGATTGTACCCATCGATGATTTTGTGGAATATATACAAAAAAGGAGGAAATATTCCGAACTTCATTTAAAACCAAACATATAAATTGTAAAGTAGCTGCAGGTATCTATAACCAAGTAAAAGATACTCCTTTTTGTCCATGTTTCCCAAAACAATTTTTAGTTAAGCTTTATATTAGAATGCGGATTTTTTATACTTTAAAATTTAATAATAAAGCATTTCGTACGTCTCAGTCGAGGCGCAAATATTTTTTGGTCGCAAATTTATAAGATTTGTTATTCAAACATAAACATGGTTTTTTAATTAAATCTGCCAATCATAAAACAACACGCATTTTTATTAAACACTTCCTATTCAATTCACAAAGTATTTTATTTGTTTATATAAAAAAAGTATATTTATTTATTTATTTTATTATTTATGTACACACACTAAAATACAATAACAAAACTAAATGGAAACACAAAGTAGGCAAATGTAATTAAAATGCTGGAGGCGGGCAGCCCTATCGCATGTTTACGTACCGCGCGGCTGTAGGCATTTATTTCAAGGTTACGGCCGAGTTACAATACTGTATGATCTTTATACTGTGCCTGTAGTGTGAAAGTGATGAAGGAGGATTTTTGCAATCTGCGCTAGACTTTACTACACTTCTGCGAATAGGGAAGCATATTCCTTGCAATAAAACCGGTCATTCGTGTTGAGCAAAATGTATCGATGCATATGTTATGACTCTGTATGATTTATATTGCATTTTCTGCAGTCGAGACATGAAAACGAAGTTTACACGCTACATTGCAAGAATACACATTCGTCAATTTAATGGAGTGGAAGGAATTGTTGTAGCGGACTAGGGATTCTTTTGTTAAATAACTGTATCTGATCATGTTTGTTTATATATCTATCTATACATAACACAGATATAAATAGACCTAGATAACGCAAGTATCACGACCTGTATGAGAACCAAGCGTGCCATTTTTTGACTACCTACTATGACGTCACAAGCACTACTTAGTGATGGGAAAATCAAATCGATTGAAAGACGCCAACCGCGTACGGCACCCGTCTCGCCCAACCCCTGGGGCCTAGCGCCAGTACACAGGACTGAGCGCAAAAGTGGCGACTTACGATTTTTGTACGTAAGCTGGGCACGCGAAGTAGTTGCTCTTGCGTTATCTAGATACATAATTATAAATTAAATTTACTTTTTGTGTCTGCATCCACATTGTTCTTCTAAATTATGCAATGGATTTTGGTGTGGTTTACACCATCATTAAGAGCACACACACTACATAAACACATACACTACATACACTAGCTGTGCTTAGCGGTTTCACCCGCCGTTTAATTTTAAATCGGCCCCATTCGGCACACATTACAGCTGCAACGGGCTGCACCGCAGTTTTTGTGTGAAAATGCGTTCAGTTGCGACTGTAATGTGCGCTCGACTTAAAATTCATGTAAGGGATTAGGTGTGTCAAGAGTCGGCGGCCTGCCAAAAAAAATAATTAGTGATCAATAATGTAGATAGCTTGCAACAATTTGTAGTCGCGAGTCCTTTTTAGGGTTCCGTACCCAAAGGGTAAAAACGGAACCCTATTACTAAGACTTCGCTGTCTGTCCGTCTGTGCGTCTGTCTGTCACCAGGCTGTATCTCAAGAACCGCAATAGCTAGACTGTTGAAATTTTCACAAAGTATGTATTTCTGTTGCCACTATACCAACAAATACTAAAAACAAAATAAAATAAATATTTAAGGGGGCCTCCCATACAACAAACGCGATTTTTTTGCCCTTTTTTGCTCGATATCAAAAATGGCAACAGGTAGGCACTTGAAATATTCACAAAATACTCAGTTGTATTTTAACTTTAATAATAAATAATAAAACAAAAATAAAATAAATATTTAAGGGGGGCTCCCATACAACAAACATGTTTTTTTCGGCGTGTTTGCCTTGTGGTACGGAACCCTTCGTGTGCGAGTCCGACTCGCACTTGGCCAGTTTTAAATTTTCTTTTCTCTCTCTCTTTTCTCTATAGTCTCTCTCTTTTAATTATCTTTTGCTGGCTCGCGACAACACCTGACATGATTGTGTGTTAAGATTACAGCTGCAACTTTGAATTCTATTCCTTTGAATGTTATTTTATTTTCAGCTATGTGAGTTAAGAGACAATCAGCTGGACATGGCCGACTGTCTTCACGACATTGAGTACAGAATATACACCGTCACCACTGAGCTGCAAGCTGCAGATGGTTAGTTAAAACTATCTTGTTTCTCATTTATTACCTTAGGGCTGATTTTTCAATCAACTGATAACTTTATTCGAAGAATAATTTTGAAATTTTGACTGTTATTTCATACAAAAACTGTCAAACGTCAATTTTATTCCTCCAATAAATCTATCTAAATATATAAAACTCAAAGGTGACTGACTGACTGACTGACATAGTGATCTATCAACGCACAGCCCAAACCACTGGAGGGATCGGGCTGAAATTTGGCATGCACGTAGATGTTATGACGTAGGCATCCGCTAAGAAAGGATTTTGATAAATTCTACCCCCAAGGGGATTTATAGGGGATGAAAGTTTGTATGAAACTTTGTCAATTTTAAACCGATCGGGCTGAGACTTCGCATGCATATAGCTACTATGACGTAGGCATCCCCTAAGAAAGGATTTTGATAAATTCAACCCCCATGGGGATAAAATAAGCGATGATGGAGGATGTAAATGTATTCGTTTTTTTTTAAATAATACTTAACGCGAGCGACGCCGCGGGCAAAAGCTAGTTGCTTCATATGTTTGAAAAAATCATCTGCTTAACAACGTCAATAACGCAATTAATGTTGTTGAAATGTTAAAATGAATGTCATTCCTATTGTAAGTGTGTTATGTAATTACTTCGCTGTTGATACTTTTGTAATTATTATTGGATACAAAGATAAAGATAACAAAGATTTTTCTATTTTGTACAGTCACGATGGATATGTCAACACTTGGCAACTTTAAATTGCGATTTTTTCACGAAATAACGAGTGCAACGTTGAAATACGACACTTTACACAAACCTCATCTGCCTAGCCTTTTCCCAACCATATTGGGGTCGGCTTTCTGTCTAACCGGATGCAGCTGAATACCAGTATTTTACATCGAGCGACTACCTTTTTTTTTTTTTTTTATCGCTGAGTAATGACATTACGCATCTCCGCTCGTTGGGGGACGAGACGGAGTATGTGGGACTCCCTGCCAGAGTAGCAGTATACCCACTAAAACTCAGCGGTGTTCCCTCATCGCCTTGATGGGGGGGTCATGGGAATCCGGCTCAGCCTTTGCGTCCACAACCCCCCGGCGCATGCCCGCCTGTCTGGCGGGCCCCGCATATCCCCCTGACTGGGGGGCTACGGGAATGGCCGGAAACACCTGGCCATTCCCGTCCGGCACTGGTGGAAGCCTGTGCAATACAGGCGAGGGTGCCCCCGCACCCGTCGCCTGCTGGCTTCCACCTGGGAGGAGTCGGAGATGACTGTCATACTGACGTCTTCTTCGACCCCTCCTCCGCTTTCGGAGTGGCGCCGCGAGAGGGTCTTCCTCCCGCGCGCGCTCCGCCGCCTCCTTCTGGGACAAGACGTGTTCGCAGAAGGAGGCGACTGCCGCCCAGGATCCCTCATCCCCCAGCATGGCGTTGACCAAGCCAGCGAGCGAGAGGTCCGTTCCGATCGCCGCGGTGAGACTGCGGCGCGGCTCGGACCACGACGGGCACACCTCGAGAGTGTGCTGCGCCGTGTCCTCCGCCGTGCCACAGTCGTGACACGACGGCGTCTCCTCCCGCCCGATACGGTGCAGGTACGATCCGAAGCAACCATGTCCGGACAGCACCTGCACCAGACGGATCGAGCGACTGCCTATCTGACCTCCACAACCCAGGTACTGGGTAATACGATACCCCTTGGTAAGACTGGTTGTCAGACTTTCGGGCTTCTGACTACCCGTAACGACTGTCAAAGAACCACGAATGACAGCCGGGACCAACGGCTTAACGTACTTTTCGAGGCACGAGACACTTTACACAAACCTATGGGTTCGAAAATACTATGTCTCTAATAATATAAAATTTAATTCAAAAATAAAGGAGAAAATCGCGTTTGAAAAAACCCAAGTCTATACATACTTATGCTCGTGACTGTACAACTCACACAGAGCTTACCGGGCTACCTTAGCCCTTCCCCCTAAAAGTCAACTTTTATGACTTTTACATTCAAGTCGCAATCTCATTTCAATGATAATCAATGTTAAAAACTTGTCAAAAATGTACAGATGCCAGCACATCAAGCTACTACAATCTGTCAAATTTCTTTAATAGATTTTCAACTTTATCGCTGAAGCATAAGGTTCAAAGTTGATTGGGAAAATTTGACAGTTTCGTACATGAATTTCAGTTTTTTTGGTAGATTGAGACTGAGATTATAATGCAAATTTTCTACGAATAAAAATACGGGAATTGCCCATTAGGTGCTGATGACAAACAAACAAAAGACGATAATATTAAGAAAGAAGTTATGGAGAACATGATCAAAGAATTGGAGAGGTCCAAAAGTGTTTATGAGGTTAGTATTGTCACCGCTTGTTACTGTAGTATCCGTGTAAAAAATATAATTTAAAAGAGTGTCCATGGAGTTTCTTGCCCGTTCTTCTCCATAGGTACCTACGCTTTGGAATGGGCAACTAGCTTCATATTTTCTGACTGACCGACTTCTTGACAATTCAAAAGTGCCTGTAAATAAAATAAATGTAATGAAATAAATGGTTTGAGTTTGAGTTCGTGTCTGGAGAGCAGTGATGCACAGTGGAAATGGTCGCGACTTACGATCGTAGGTTCGAACCCTGACAGACGCTTTACTTTGTGTAAATTATTTCATCAGCACTGCTCTCAAAACGGTGAAAGAAAACATCGTGAGGAAACTGGCATGTCCTAGAACCAAAAATTCGAAGACATATGACATCTACCAACCCGCACTGGGCCCGCGTGGTGGATTACAGCCCACTCCCTCTCACAGAGGAGGCCTGTGTCCCAGCAGTGGGAACATTACAGGCGGATTATGTTGTATGCGTAATTTATCCGTGTCTGTCCGTTTGTGTGATTATACCTCAAGAACCACTTATTAAATTTGCGAGAGTTTTGATTTAATTATTCATAGACACGTGCCGTCTCATTACAAAAAAACGAGTCCTAATTTGGGTTCTAACAAGCTTAAACATTTCAGTATTTTTTTGTATTTACCACCATATTCCAAGTAAGGTTAGGTTTTTATTACAAAACTTAGACTCAACATTAAAGACAGTTTTTGTAATTAAACCTTTGATTTTGTCGGAATAAAGTTTGAAATCAAAAATGGCTTCCCATTTGTATTTTACTGTAAGTGTTTAACCAAAAATGGCAGTCTTTTGTCGTTCGTTAGTCTCGCAAAAACTCGAAAATTGCTCGACCGATTGTGATGAAACTTTGGTAAATTATGTTCGCACACGAAAAAGTTCCTAAAAAAAATGGAAAAAAAGGCATTGCAACGCGTAGTAGTAGCGGCGTAGTAGGTAATCAATCAATGATGACCTTATAAAGTGTTTGCATTTGCCAGGAGAAGTTAGAAGCAGGTGCTTTGCAAATGGCGTGGGTAATGGGAGCTATCTGGACGAGGCAGAGGCAGACAGAGCTTGCGAAGCACTTCGCAGGAACACTGCACTCTCTGAGGCTGTCTTCTGACCCTGAATATGCGACACATGTCCAAGTAAGTTTATTATTTCTGTTATATTTCTTTCTTTCCGTACGCATTGACGTGGAGTTGGGGACACCAGCCTGTATTACCAATATTTTTTTGAGATGGATTTTTTTTAAACTTATGTAATTGTTTGAATTCAGCACATAATTCTAGACCCCCTAGCGTAAATTATCTAGAAAAAAATCTGCTGTTTCAATAGTACGCGTAGTGTAGTGCAATACCTACGCGGTCGAAATGTAAGGAAAAGCAGTTTTTTTTTTTAGAATCCTTTACTGAATCCATGGCAAAAGGGGGCAATTGCTGTTATTTTAAGAACGTTCAGTCTGATCTCAGTCTCGATCTCTTAAAAAAATACCTCTAATTTCCCTACATTTTTAACAAGTTTTTGACATTGGTTGTCCCTGAATGAGATTGCGACTAGATAAGTTTTTAGTTATGGAAATTGGTCTTCTGGGGGCCTAAAAAGGCCACTTTGGCAGAATCATAAAAGGATAACATAACATTATGAATCATAATGGACATAAAACTGTTAAGTTAATCGTATCAAATCCCATTGGTGAAGGATTTTTCAGTTATTTTTTTTTCTGCGCTAAAATACCAATCAATCCAATCCAAATCCAATCCCGATCTCTTTGATTATACCTACGTATTGCAGCGAAAAAACGAAAAACATATTATGATTCATGATGATTGATTTCTTTTAACTATGATTCTGCCAAAGCGGCCTTTTTAGGCCCCCGGTTGCGTGTTGGATCTCCCAGCCATCCTGTGCAGTATACAGTATAGTAGAAGTGTACCTACAGCTGTGAATAACTTAACCCTTTAGAAAAACAGGCGTGACGTTCTGTTACATGGATCCTTTACACAAGTACACTTGTCTCATAGGTTGGTTTTTGGTTCATAAATAAAAATATCATCTCAAAATAAAATACCCTGTATAACGATAGACATCGCTATCGACGAAGGAATGTAAATGAGTTATGTAAACCATCATCTGCCTAGCCTTTTCCCAACTATATTGGGGTCGGCTTCCAGTCTTACCGGATTCAGCTGAATACCAGTATTTTACATGAAGCGACCGCCTATCTGACCTCCACAACCCAGTTACTGGGTAATACGATACCTCTTGGTAAGGACTGGTTGTCATTTTGTTGTCAATGAGCTATGTAAATGTGACCGAATATTAACTTTTTGACCGCCACACGTCAAAAAATCAAAAACGTGCCCTCAGCGTCAAAGTCTGTCATATAGTCGGACCGTGGCGTGCTGGATACTTTTTGGTTTGTCATGATCTAAAGTCCCCGTCACGAGAAGCTATAAACTTTGTAAATAAAGAACTTTATACTAAAGTTCAATAAGTAATCCTAAATTCAATCAACTCAATGTAACGTACGTGTAATACGAAACTAACGAGCAATTTCACTTGGTCGCATTTGTGGTACTGGAACGCGTCTGACTCATGGAACGTAAACATTTGGGCCGCCATCGCCATTTTGAAGTAAGTTACAGAATACTCGGAATCGTCTGACGGCAGTAATTAGATGTGTGTGTTACCTTAATTATATCCCTATATAAAAATAAAAATCATTACAAACTGTTTTTTTTTTAATTTGATCCAAAAGTTGCGAACCCGTGAATGTGTGTTTACATAATTTATACCTTCTCGTGACGGGGACTATACACATGACTGTGGCGCACAAAAGGTTAATATAGTGGATGTTCAGTACGCGCAGGTGGCAAGCAAAGAGATCCTCCCCGGCAAGAGCTCGTTACTGGGAGGTACCAGCTACGCCTCGCTACAGTTAGAATATACCTCCAGTTCGGATCAAAGGTATGTGCTCCCTTTAGTTCTCATGGTATAGATTTTTTTTTAATTCCAAACAGTTTTTCATCATGATAGTATATTTTTTACGTGTTATAGAGATATGAGGAACAGGGTATAAAGTTCACTCAACCTCCATAGAAAAGGGTGGATTCTCCGACCAGATGGGTGTCGTGTCTGGCGGGCAACTGCCCGATGCTTCATGTCGGGCCGTTGTATATATGCTAGTTGCGCGGTAAACTCTACTTGCGTGATGCAGGATTTAGCGTGCGTTGTTCGCTTGTGGCGTTGTAGATACCGCTGCAATGTTATAAATTAAAGCCGCTGTTCGTGTCTGTCTGTGTGATCACGTTCGTCTTCTAAACTTCGCAACGGATTTTGATGCGGGTTTCACAATCACTTAGAGAACTTTATTCCGGAACTTTAGACAGAAAGAATGCAAATACATTTATTTCCGGTAAACATGACACAGAGAAAGAACACAAATATACAAAATAACATAACGCAAAACGGCCATCGCTCAGCATAAATATGGATCCCTGTGTCTGACTTAAATCATCATCATTTCAGCCGAAAGACGTCCACTGCTGGACATAGGCCTCCACCAAGCAGTTCCACTTCGACCGGTTCTGGGCTTCCCGCATCCAAGACTTAAATAAATTATTATTATTATAAATTCTAAGACCCTATGCTACACAGGGCTTCAGCGCTGGTTATTAGCACGTTTTAGTTTGTTTTCCGTGCAGTGTTGCCTACCTCTCACCTTTTTCAGTCCTCAGAGTCAACCATCAAGGGCGACGACACCTCGGACGGGATCCAACTCACAAATAGGAACATCTAATCGTAAGTGACATAGCAACACTCACTTTGCCATCAATACATGGACTGGCACAGTATTTCCAAATAATAGCATTAGATACAAAAAAAAATAAAAAATCTATCCTGGGTGGCAAGGACATCGTCGCGCTTTAAACCATGAATTTAGCATATGATTATGGTTCTAGACCGTCTAGCGTAGACACTTTTGCGTCGGTTAATTTAAAAAAAGCTGACCAAGTGCGAGTCGGACTCGCACACGAAGGGCTCCGTAAGACAAGGCAAAAACGCCGAAAAAAACACGTTTGTTGTATGGGAGCCCCCCTAAAATATTTATTTTATTCTGTTTTTAGTATTTGTTGTTATAGCGGAAACAGAAATACATCATCTGTGAAAATTTCAACTGTCTAGCTATCACGGTTCATGAGATACGACCTGGTGCCAGACGGATAGACGGACAGTGGAGTCTTAGTAATAGGGTCCCGTTTTTACCCTTTGGGTACCCTAAAATCAATGGTATCCGGTTCATATTCGACCTCAGGAAATATTACCATGTGTCGAGCTATAGGTCTGAGCTCAAATGGATGGCCATTCGCCAAAGAAGAAGTTTGCGCGCTTTGACCAAGCTTTTCTCCCTTCTCAACTCTCCCACTCCTCCTTCTTATCTCGTGTCTCACTTCCAATATCTATGTTCTTCTCACGCTAAGAATCTGCGTGTATTTATTTATTAATCACAAAATCCACAGCTCTTTGAAATTTTATCTTAAAACATATAAGCTAGTCTTACAGCCAATTACGGATTTACAATTTAATAGCTATACAATACATGCAGCAGAAACAAAAATACACAATGAAGTTAACTGTTAGCACCATATAAGCAATGCTAAGTGTACAGTGTGAGTGAGTATGTAGGAGTGTGCGTTATTCTAATAATCTTCTCCTACTCTGCCCTTCTCATACTTCTGACTTTTTTCATTCTTCCTTTCATATTCAGTCCATTTTTCTTTGGAATGTACTTCCTCTTGATATCAGGACGGCCACTAGTCGGTATGCATTTAAGCGGAAATTGCAGAGTTATTTTCAAAACAAATACCGTAGAGTCATCTCAACACCTCTCTCCCTTAAGTATGTATATATATATATTATAGTAAATAGTATGTATGTGTATATAACCTATTTAAGTATGTTTTTTTTTTTATCATTGTTCCTCACAACCAAAGCACCTGCCATCTAAACTCTTCACCACTCTTGGTTGACTGGTAGAGAATGCCAAAGACAAGTCCTTTGTACCTTTTTGTCCGAAAAGTTTAAATAAATAAATAAAAATTAGATGTTCCATACATTTTAACCGCGTAGGTATTGCATTTTTTTAATGAAACAACAATTTTTTTTTATAACCTTTTTTATACCGAAAATTTGTACATCTAGAATCATGTCCTGAATTCATAATTTCAGTTTGCGTGTCGATATCCTTGCTATGCTTGCAGCCGCCCAGGTTGCTCGATCAGGTTAAGCTACGCTTGCCGCGGCTGGTCTGTGGATGGGTGACCATCTTTTCATACCGTGACCCTCCGTGCCTCGGAAAGCACGTTAATTGTTGGTCCCGGCTGTCATTCGTGAATCTTTGACAGTCGTTACGGGTAGTCAGAAGCCCGAAAGTCTGACAACCAGTTAAGACTGGTTATGGACCAGTCTAACCGGATGCAACAGAATACCAGAACTTTACATGGAGCGACTGCCTATCTGACCTCCACAACCTAGTTACGGGGTAATACGATACCCCTTGGTAAGCCAAGGTTAGACTGGAAGCCGACCCCAACATAGTTGGGAAAAGGCTAGACAGATGATAATCCTTGCTACCCTGTATTATTTATTTCAGAATATAATATTAATTACATATTAATATGCTAACAGACCTAAAATAATAATATGTACATGAATGATTTTTTTCCCTCTGTTTTTATATACCTACAAAATAATGATTAGATTAGAAAAAAATCTGAAACTGAATTCCATATATTTTTTGATATTATCAAAATATATGGAATTCAGTTTCAGAAAGTTTTTTTTTCGAGGTTTTTTTTTTAAATTCACACAATTTAAAAAAACCTTGCTAGACTATCCTCGTCAGCCGAGGACAAGATGGCTACTTAAATACACCGCCATTACGGCGTAGATCGTTCAGGTGGCACAGAATTTGCAGAGTCTCTATTCGCGTTCGTTCCTGAATACCACGTGGACGCGATGCTGGAGCTGTGCAACACGCTGCGGTTGTACATGCATCCCACCATATCCGTGCACCAGATACCAGGTGAGACAATCAAATATTTAGAGCAAAGGAAGCATGAGGAAGCCGATGCAGCATCCCATATTTTGGCGGCACTTATCGCGCCAGATAGTTTTGGTGTTCCTTCGATGTCACATATTTGTGCTGTCACTTTTGTGGGAGGCATATAGCCATATACAGTGGTCTCCAAAACTTTGTGGACATTTTTCCACTTGAGCTATAACACACCACATTAAGATTTAAAATTCTAGTGATTCAAATGTTTGAACTGCTGGTTACAGCAGGTGAACGGTTAAGCGTTAGTTTTTATTGACTAACTAGCAGCGCCCCGCGGTTTCACCCGCATAAGTGTCGATCCCGTGGGAATATGGAAAGTATCCTATGTCCTTTCCCGGGACTCAAACTATCTCTATACCAAATTTTATCTAAATCGGCTCCGCGGTTTAAGCGTGAAGAGGTAACAGACAGACAGACACAATTTCGCATTTATAATATTAAGTATGGATTCAACTACCTTTGACTTATCATAAAAAATAACCAAGTAACCCCTTAGGAGTACCTGATTTTTTTTTTATTTAAGCACCTAGACTCTACGTGGTTAAATAAAAAAAATAACTACTCGCAACGGGACTCGCTAGGCTCTAGGTCACCTAGAGCCTAGCGAGTCCCCTTGCGAGTACAGAAGTGAAACGAACTCTCTAGAATTACCGCAACCGGCCGCACTGCTTGCTTGGCGCCTTCGCTATTCTCCTAGCGCGTATGTAAGGATGTTACTAAGGGGCGTACGGGACCTAAACACAAAAAACGCAAGTTTTAGAAACAATAAAAGTATATGATCGACTACAGTAAACAAAATCAGAAAAATATATGACATTCTTCAGGATATATATATGCTAGGTAGATAGTGTGTTGAAAACATAATATAACTAATTTGATACGACAAAAAAATATATATATTATACATACAATCAATAGATTTTTGTCCAAACAATAGATTTTTTGTAGATAGATAATTGCTTCATATTTTGCAATAAATTACCAGCGTAGTGTTATCGCTCTTCTCTTTCTTTTCTATGCAGTCCGACAAAGACCGCGGCTTAGGTCATGTAAACCCTATAAGTTACTGGGCTCTATGCGCTAAGCAAGCCACCTGTCAGTACAAACGTAGCCTTAGTGTTCGTTACTTTCATTCAGCAGCCAATAGAGTTCCTTGCTAAAAACTTTGCTGCGAGAGAACGTTAACTGTTTTGTCTTGTCGGCAATTGCTTGCTTTTCATTTAAAAGATCTCTTTGACAAACACTCAGCGGTCTCTCGCAGCGAAACTTCCAGTAAACAACCCGATTTCATCGAATTTTATGTAATCGATTAACTCAGTAGCCACACAACACATACACAATCGATTCTTATTTTAACACAGAATGGGACGAACTAGTGGTGTCCTGTGCCGCGTTCCTGTGCTCGGAGTTTGCAGACCAGCGGATAGTACTGGCTAGCACGAGAGAGTCTCTGGTCCAGACTCTAGCCTCGTTCGCGACACAGCCAACCACCATGAGGGCTATCGAGAGAGTGCCGATCAAACAGTGAATATACTTAGTTATCATAATTTCAGCCGAAAGACGTCCACAGCTGGACATAGGCCTCCCCCAAGTACCTCCACTTCGACCGGTTCTGTGCTTTTCGCATTCAACGGGTTCCTGCGGCCTTCACAAGGTCGTCGGACCACCTTGTGGGAGGCCTTCCAACGCTACGTCTTCCGGTACGCGGTCGCCACTCCAGAACCTTTCGGCCCCCTCGGTCATCTGTTCTGCGAGCAATGTGCCCTGCCCACTGCCACTTAAGTTTGGCAATTACTTAATTATATTACAATCAAAACTGCCTAATTGTTAAACCTCGGTAAAGTAAAAACCTAGGTAACCTTTTTGTCGAGGCAGCACAAGAGAGAAGACGGCGCTAGCAAAGCTAAGTGCATACACATAACGACATACACACGAACGACACGTGAAAATGGCAGAGGCAACTGCAGCCACTGCGGCAACGCGTGTCGACGGCAGCCGTCGACATTCGACGACGCGAAGGCTGCAGTTGTATCTGCAGTTGACGCGTGTGTATGCACACTAAAGGTATCAAACCGGAAAGGAATCGGCACCGTATCAACTCGAGCCGTTCAGTATTCTTTGTATGAAACTCCCTACTGCAACGCACACTAATCGGAATCGTAACGTAATCGCCTCGCCTCGGGACAAACAAGCTCACGAACCGCGGTGCCATGCGTTATGGCTCGTCGTCCTCGCGCTTACGGCTCGTCGTCCACGCGCTTACGTCTCTCCGTGCCCGAGCTTACGTCTCTTCGTCCACTTTTGCCCCTCTCACCCCTCCGGCCTGCCTGCTGCACCATCAACCAGCGGTCGGTGAGCCGTAAGCGCAGCTTCGCCTAGCCGTAGCCGAGTCGACGTAGTCGCTTCTGATCCGCTTTGGTTACGTGCCTATGTTAAGTTGACGCCTGTTTGACGGCGAGGCGAAAGGCCATACGATGCCGATCTCTTTCCGATTTGATACGTGTGCTACCTGCATAAAACAAATCCCCGGATTCACCTCAGTCTGACCAGGTGTCATATTATAACGTCTTAATGCCATTATCCCTTCGTATGGCCGGAACGTGGATCCACGCGAGACACAATGGCTTTTTTTATTGTTTCTGATGTAACTATGACATTCAACCGGTTAATGATATCGTTTTTATCTACAGAAACTACATATTATATCATCACAATAGCACTTATTTTCACTACAATAACATCCAGGGCCTTTATTTTGTTCCAGACAGATGTCCATGGTAGAGGAGCTGGTGCGTCCGTATCAGAACCGTGCGTGGGCGCAGTCTAACTGGGTGCTCGTCCGGTTCTGGCACGGCTCCGGCTTCGGCTTCCGGCACCGACAGTGGCCTCATTTAGCTGCCAGGTGAGAACACAAACACATACACGAGACACATGTAGTAATAAATAGTATTGTAGACACTCTGAAACATTGTGGGAATGTAGTTCATATTGGAGACATGAATATAGACATTAAACCGTCAAACAATGACAGTCACGCAAATGATTATCTTACTCTGACTGCGACACTAGGACTTTTACCTGCTCATATGCTACCAACGAGATCGGGAAACTGTTTGGACCATGTTCTATTGAAAACCAAGGGAACAGCATGCGTCATTGTACTTGAGTCACATATCACTGATCATCTTCCCGTTATATTATGCCTAAACACCAAAGGAATAACGAAACACAGTCCCAATACATCGTATCGATACAATTATGCTGCGATAAAAAATGAAGTAGACAGTACTGATTACCACTTGATTTTGGAGGAGCCCGATCCGAGTCTTGCTGCTGAATTATTAATTACCATGGTCCAAGATATTATCACAAAACATTCTCAGTACATAAAAGTAAAAAAGAAAGTGCGTGTAATAAAACCATGGATGACGCAAGGTTTAGTTCGTTGCATAAGAAACCGGGATATGATGCATAAAGAAGCGACCAATAACCCTAACAATGATACCCTTAAAATCACCTACACACGTTATCGCAATTTTCTTAACTCGCTACTCAAAAAACTTAAACATGCACATGACAAAAATAAACTGGAAAAAGCAAAAAATAATCCAAAAGCTACTTGGAAGGCTATAAAAGAAATAACCAACTCCTGTTCACAAAAACAGTCCCCAAAAGAGCTGCTGCAACTTGATGCTGACCCAAAAAAATCTGTTAATAATGTAAATAGTTACTTCGTCAACATTGGACAATCTCTGGCCTCAAACGTAACTCCTCCTACAAGACCTATACTCGGAAATGAGAAAAGAGTGCGCCCCCCTTGCTGTAATTCACTCGTAATATTACCGGTGGACGAAGCTCATGTAAAAAGACTTGTCGACAGCTTACGTAGCAATTGTGCTACTGGTTATGATAATATTCCAGCGAAGGTACTTCAACAGTCTAGCTCTACCCTGGCAGTGCCCATTACGCACATCTGCAACCGAGCCATTGAGACTGGGATTTTTCCTGACGCTTTTAAAAAAGCTGTAGTGCATCCCGTCTTTAAAGGTGGAGACAAGGCTAGTGTCAATAACTACCGTCCCATTTCCGTGTTGAGCTCTCTGTCGAAGATTCTGGAACGAATTCTCAACAACTGCCTGGTAAATTTTCTAAATAAACATAAACTTATTGCGAGTAACCAGTATGGATTTAGGTCTGGAATATCAACAGAGGATGCTGTGATTGATGTTACCAAAAGTCTGGTTGATAAATTGGATAGAAAGATGAAGTGCTACGGCATCTTCCTCGGTCTGTCCAAAGCATTCGACACGGTATCTATTCCCTCCCTTGTCTCGAAACTTGAGCACGTTGGAGTGCGTGGCTCGACGTTAAACATTTTCAGAGACTACCTCTATAATCGTGCTCAATGTGTGAAGATCAACTCTATAATAAGTGACCCCCTGAAAATCAATTTCGGTGTTCCACAGGGAAGCATCCTTGGGCCTACGCTCTTTCTTCTATATATTAACGATTTGTGTCAGGCCCAGGTTCCAAACTGTGAGATTTTTACATATGCCGATGACACAGCATTAATAATCTATGACACTGACTGGACAAAGGCGAGACAAAGAGTGGAATACGCTCTTCGCTTAGTAATGGAATGGCTCTCAGAAAATATTCTGACACTAAATCTAGCGAAAACCAAAATTATTCGCTTCTCTCTACCAAATACCACTTCGCCACCCCAAGATTCAGGTTTAGTTAAAGCTCACACGTGCCTGGAAGGTAACAATGACTGCAACTGTGCACACATATCCTTAGTACCAGACATAAAATATCTTGGAGTCTACATTGACTATAAGCTAACCTGGCAACCTCATACTGAAAGACTGTGCGCGCGTATCATAAAACTAATATACGTATTCAAAGAGCTGAGGCATTCCGCTGATCCAGAAACTGCGCTACTAGTGTATCAGAGTCTTTGCCAATCAATCATCACATACTGCATCTCTGCTTGGGGTGGAACGTATAAGACCTTTTTACTTTCCGTGGAACGAGCTCAAAGGGCTATCCTCAAGGTAATGTATTTTAAACGTAGGGACTTCCCCACAACGAAACTCTATTCCGAAGCTCGAGTTCTGACAGTCAGGCAGCTGTTTATACTCCGTGCTGAGCTGCGTAGACACTCCATGTTACCTCTAGCGCCAAAACTTCTATTAAGACGCAAAGGTTTTCCTGTCTGTGAAACTGTCAAGTGTCGAACCGCTTTCGCTAGTCGCCAATTCTTCGCTTCAAGCTCTCGACTGTACAATAAAGTCAATAAGGCTTTATCCATTTATAAATGTCCAAAATATGAAGTAAAAAGTATACTTACTAAGTGGTTGCAGGAGTTGACATATGACGAAACTGAAAGTCTGTTTAGAATGAGTTCTTAATTAATATTGGAAAATAGTTCAGAAATAGTTAGCAAAATATTCAGTTACCTATTTGTACAAAGAAAATTAAAAGTACTTGCACGATGTTTTTGTATGTATATCACCGCTCTTCGGGGAACAAATGGCTTCTAAAACTAGGCAAGAATAGTTTAGAAGTCAAACGTTCATTCATAGACTGTCTCTGCTGTACAACTAAATCCTGTCACTAAATAGTATTGTTTGGTTTTTGTGTACAAATAAAAATATTATTATATTATTATTATTATGTCTCGTGTATGTGATCGGAATAGGCTGGGTATATTTACCTAAAGTTTAAAGAACAGAGACGAAAATCGGAGACTTCCTTATGACAATTTTTTTTACCGGTAAATTTACCGGAACTTTAATTATGTAACTTTCAATATCTTATTTTATCATTAACATTATAAATGCTTTAATAAATCGTAATCAATGTTTTGATAAATAAAATAACCAATAGGTATTAAAAATAGATATATTTTTAATATTGTTTTTTTTTTATTTAGCATTTATAATGTTAGTGATAAAATAAGCTATTGAAAGTTACATAACTAAAGTTCCGGTAAATTTACCGGTAAAAAAAATTGTCATAAGGAAGTCTCCGATTTTCGTCTCTGTTCTTTAAACTTTAGGTAAATATACCCATCCTATTCCGATCACTGTTTATGACAATCAGGTCTGACTTTACGTTGAACTAGCTGTGCCCGCGACTTCGTCTGCGTGGAATAGTGACTTTTCGGGCAGCATATTTTGAATTACATATACCGTCTACAGACCGGGCATTTGCTGTCCGAACCCTCTGAGAACTCAGGCGAATTTCAGTGAAAGTCTCAGACTCTAGTGCTTGAGCTTCACGATCGGCAGTGAGACGTATTTCTCGTTCTTCCTGTGTTTCCTGATACCGAACATTTGCTGTCCGAACCCTCTGAGAACTCAGACGAATTTCCCTATCAGTGAAAGTCTCAGACTCACGCGATAGTGTATGAGCTTCACGATCGGCAGTGAGACGTATTTCCCGTTCGACCTGTGTCTCCTGGAATCGAGCATTTGTTGTCCGTACTCTCTGGGAGCTCAGGCGGATTTCCCTGACAGCAAAAGTCTCAGACTCACGCGATAGCGCGTGAGCTTCGCGATCGACAGATAAACGTGCCTTTCGTTGTTCCCCGTTTTCCCTATTTCGAGTTGTCATCATTCGAGAACGATTTGAACTCAGTCGAGATTCTCGCTGAGTCGAAGTTTCTGCAGCACGAAACCTAGCCTGGTGCAGAGAGCCTTTTGCCTCACGACCTTCCTCAGATTCCTGTGATCGAACTAATCTCATCCTTTTAGCATTTCTGCTACATTGGGAGAGGTTGGATCTTCTTCGAGGCATTCTTACAATAAAATAGTACTTACTACTTAACACACAGTTATTTAGTAAACACGTACTATCGTAAACAATTAAATTATAAATACTTACAGATTATTATACAGTCTAAAATTATCACAGTTTAAGTAATAAGTGTTAAGACGTGTAAACCAAACGTCATTATCATCATCATTTCAGCCGATAGACGTCCACTGCTGGACATAGGCCTCCCCCAATTTTGGGGGGGTTTGCCATAATCGCCACGCTTGGCAGGCGGGTTGGTGATCGCAGTATGGTATGGTGGCGGAATGCATAGAGAACGCTGCTGCCCATTCTCCGGTGAGACCCTTAGTCGCCTTTTACGACACCCACGGGAAGTAAGGGGTGGTGCTATTCTTCTACACAGACAAACGTACTAACTTTATAAAACAAAAGAATTGCTAGAAAAAATAATTACTAACCTAAGCTAATGAACTTATAATTAATAAAGAAAATCAAGAAAAGAAATGCCTAACCTATACCAAATACTTATAATATTTATATACAAACCCTAAATACAAATTAAGATAAGTATACCGAAAATCAGGGAAAGAAATGCCTAACCAATAATAAATGCTTACAATATTTATTTACAAAACCCTAAATAAAAATTAAGATAAGTAAATACCCAATAATCAAGGAAAGAACCGCCTAACCTATACCAAATACTTACAAAATTTTAAAGAAAATTAAGAAAAAGAACCTAACCTACAAACCCTAAAATATACATAAATGAAATATGCAAACAGTCAGTATTCAAGTGAATCGCAATAATCGAATCCAACTATTCGCCTATACTCTCCAGGATACGTGCGTTCGCTACGAATAACTGAATCCTTATGGCAGCGGCGCGTTTTCTTTTGAAATGGTCATCTCGCAGTTCAACCTGAGGGGTTGTCGACTGCTTAACCTGGTTTTCCTGTGGATGCCTCAATAAATTAAGGCCTCCAGCCAGGGCATAATACACAACTTAACTACACAATATAAACTTAAAAACTAAGCGACTACACGCTAAGGGCACCCCCTGTGGGGTACTGACCTCGGCTTAGGGCGTCTCTGGGAGAGGGCAGCAAGGGACAGGCTGGATCGGAATTATGGCAGCGGCGCGGCTCTCAGCGCGCTTTATACAAGGTGTAACGGAAAGCGGGTATCAACCCTGAAGGAGGTGAATGTGCTCATGAAACTGAACAAATTTCCCCAAAGAACATAGGTCGAAATATGAAAAAAAATTTGGACCTCCCATAGTAATAGTAAATCATTAATGTGCTATTACTATGGGAGGTCCAAATTTTTTTTTTCATCTTCATTCACCTCCTTCAGGGTTGATACCCCCTTTCCGTTACACCTTGTATATATAGCCACGGACGCGCAGGCGCGAGGCGTTTACGTACTCTGATAGAATACCTTAACAAATGTTCGCCGTGATTCTTTAAATTGACATAACTTTTTTATTTATGAAGCGATTGACATGAAATAAACACTAAATGTTAAGTGAAGCTTACTACAATATATTAGTGAAAACCGCATCTAAATCGAATAAGCGGTTTCTGATATTAGCGTGCACAAACACAGCAGACAAACAGATAAACAGACAAAAAAAAATTAATTACATTTTCGGGTTCGGCATCGATATAATAACAACCCCTGCTACTTTTTTTTAATATATTTCCATTGTACAGACACCACTTTTCTACAATTTTATTATATGTATAGATAACAATTAATGTTTCTGAACAAAATAGATATACGGGAAACGAAATAACCCACCACTTCACAAGGCAAATAAAATACTCACCCCTGTTTCTAGAAAAGTTTTAAACTGGTAAAGTGTTCCCAACACAATGACACTTTAACTAGAACTCTTGATAAAACAGTTTGAACGACCTCCCTTAAACACTGCGACGTGTTTCTCTTTAGAAACACAATGAACACTTCAAACTTCACTTACAAAGGTTACGTGAATCAGGATTTATGTTGGAAAAAGGTTGTAGGAGGCAAAGGAATTGTTTTAATTCAATAAAATGGGTTAGTTTGACACAAGACGTCACACTTGCTCACCAAATAATAAATGCAGTCTGCATGCAAAAATTCAATCAAATATATCAATAGTTTAGTCACTAGCTATTCAAAGATTTAGTTCGTTTGACAAAAATCACTTTTCTAATTTCTACGTTAGTCTGTAAGGTGCCAGACTTAAATAATAGCACCACCCCTTACTTCCCGTGGGTGTCGTAAAAGGCGACTAAGGGGCGTACCGGAGAATAGGCAGCACCGTTCCATACTGCGATCGCCAACCCGCCTGCCAAGCGTGGCGATTATGGCAAACCCTCCCAAAATTGGGGGAGGCCTATGTCCAGCAGTGGACGTCTATCGGCTGAAACGACGACGACGACGACGTTAGGATTTAATTAATAGTTTCAAAATACTCTGTGAGAAAATCAAAATTTGATTTATAACAATAGAAAAAGTAATTGTGTCTCATTAGTCACAGTTGAACTCTTAGGCATATTGCCAGTATTTGCATGTGTTGTCATCTCCACGTTGTAGTTCTAGGAATCATGTAACACATAACCGAATCCTCATCTACACAGAAATCCCCACACGAACAATTCTGCCAGTACCTATAACTCATGAGTGATCCATAGTCAAATATATAGCCCCTACATCATTGAGATTTATCGACGCAATATCCAAATGGAACCTACTAACTGTGCTGCACGACATAGATACATTGCAGAAAGCTAGATCGAATCTATTGTTCCCAAGAATAGTTTATGTTCAGACTAGCTTCCGCCCGCAGCTTCGCCCGCGAGGTATATCGATAAAAACTATCCTATGTCCTTCCCCGGAATGCAATCTATCTCTCTGCCAAATTTTATCGAAATCCGTTAAGGCGTGAAAAGGTAACATACAGACAGAATTACTTTCGAATTAATATTAGTATGGATGTCTTTTTGGTTGATTGCAAGTACTTACATGTTTTGGTGTTTGTTTGTATGGTGCCAGTAATATTGTGCAAGTACATACAACCCGCAAGAGTTAACTTGAGACCCGAGCGGCGCCCGCGTTGTTACCGCTCTCGCCATCGACGCCTCAGCATCGCGTGCTTACGTCATCCGAGCGAAGTCGCAAGTTAACTCTTGCGGGTTGAACTGGCACCGACTTCCAAGGGCATTAGTGCCTCTAGTCTGCATCTATCATAATCAAGTTAGGTATTGCATCATATACCACTTTAAGGGTCTTTAAAGAGGAAGATGCTTGCGATCGCGGTCGCTATCTCGATGTCAATACTCACTAGGTATTTCAACATGGATGGCGGTGCGAGCACGTCGGTTCAGTCTCACCTGAAAGCTCAGTTGCTCAGGCCAGTGTTTGTGCTGTACTTTACCTACACCAGAAGAACAAGTTGAACCAATTTGACACATCACGAGTCAGATCACATCGACGCTTGACGTCGACCACGTTGTAAAAATAAAATATTTTGCTTTCACGTAGGCATCGAGGTAAACCCCCAAACAGCTCGCAATGTATCCTTCGGCATGTGCGTGCGTGTCTATTAGCATGCATTTGTTTTACACGGAGGTGACATCGAGGTAGCGAGCTAAATCGTGACCGCGTGGTATCGCGGGGAAGCATCTTCCGCATTTTATCACCCTTTTTTTTGGGGGTGGAAAATCATCAAATGACCCTTCTCGCTCTAGGCGGAGCGGAAGAAAGTGTCAGACTCCTGTTCCTTCATGTCACGTGTTCCTTCCTTAGCTCTTTATGTTCCGGGCCAGCGGTAACCCTTTCGGACAATCCCGCTGACCCGGCAGGCTTTGGCCCTAACGGGCCCCTTTATCTGATGCTGACATCTCTTTGAGGCGCGAGTGGAACACGTACGCACCGTCCGGCACAGGCCTGGTTCTGATCGGACGGTGAGCTACCCATTACTCTCCGTCCGCAGGCCCGCGCCTATGGTGGCCGGGAGTCGTCCCGTGGCTCCCGACGCCCGGAGCGTCTCCCGCGGCGGCTGGGACGGAAGGCTCTCTCCCTCATCCATCCCGCCACCTCCTTCGCTAGCATGACTGCTTCGCAGAAGGAGGAGACTGCCTCCCATTCCCTCTCGCTCCGGACCATGGCTTCACCATTGCCAGGATCGCCCGTTTCCTCCCGCCTAATTACGTGCAAGAACCTCCCGAAACATCCGTGTCCGGGGAGGACCTGCGTCAGGTGGTAGATAAGGGCGCCGTGGCGCCTCTCTAGCCACTCCTCAAACAAGGGTCAGGGTCATCGCCACTATCGTGGCGTGCCCTGCGCTGGGTTGAGACTCTCGCGCTCTTTCCATGCCGCCATGAGATCGCGCCGGAGGTCCGTCCGCTCCGCCACAATTTGCCGCGGAAGCGGAGTTTCCCCCCGACGTAGTGCCTCCGCGCGCCACTTATACAGGCGCGCGAGGACTATCGCCTCCAGATCCCATGGCGACAGTCCGGCAAGGAGGCTTGCCGCCTCGCCCGAGATCGTGCGGTAGCCCCGGATAAGCCTTACGGTTACCACCTTCTGGGGCGCGTTCAAGTAGTGGGCGGCTCGCCTTCGCAGTGAACGCGCCCACACCGGGGCCCCATATAGGGTCATGGACCGAACGAACCCCGCGTAAAGCCTCCGGCAGGAGGCGTTTGGCCCCCTCAGGTTTGGCAAGAGCCGCTTGAAGGTGGCCCCGGCCCGTTCCAGTTTGGGGGCCAAACGTCAGAAATGCTACCCTTTACCCTTAGATAACAGTTAATTTACGAAATTTTTAGGAATTGTCAATTTGGGCCCTGCTGCTCCATGCGCGTGTATAATTTGCTTATTATTTCTTCTTTCATTATTATTATTAAATAGTCCTCCAGACCGATTTTCTGCCATGGCGGTTAATCTCAGCGGAGCCTTTGGCACGGGAGATATTATAGTGCGCAAGTGTGTGCTGAGACACAGGTGCATTCTCTCATACCTCACTCTTATAGTCCGATGGGACGACAATCCGATACGACCCAGGCGCAGGACCAACGGCTTATCGTGCTCTCCGAGGTACAGTCACGAGCAAAAGTATGTATACACTTGGCTTTATTCAAAGACGATTTTCTCCTTCAGTTTTGAATGAAATTTTAAGTTATTACGAACCGAGTATTTTCGAACCCATAGGTTTGCGTAATGTGTCGTATTTCAACGTTGCCTTCGTTATTTCACGAAAAAATCCCAATTGAAAGTTGCCAAGTGTTGACATATTAGTGACAAACTCCGCGCTGTCAATAAGAAATTCCTAAGCAAAAACGCAAAAATGCTGCCCAGTTAAAACGGGCCTTCTTACCTAGACAGTTACACTAGATATCATTCAGCCTTTCCTAGGCTGAATGATACTTTTACTTTATTTTAATGATTCGACAAGAAATGAGCCATTAGGTACGCAACTCTTTAAAACACATATCAGGTTATCCAAACTTATGAATGGCTTGACCATAACACTGATTACTAATAGAGGTATGAAGAACTTATAGGATGTAAAGTTCATTCATCCTCCATAGAAAAGGCAGGTTTCTCCGACCAGACGGGCGTTGTGTCTGGTGGGTGGGCAACTATAAATCGTCGGGATATTATATATATTTATATGTATATCGGATCCATACTAATATTATAAATTCGAAAGTAAACCACTGAACGGATTTCGATAAAATTTGGTAGAGAGATAGATTGCATCCCGGGGAAGGAAATAGGACAATTTTTATCGACATACCTCGCGGGCAAAGCCGCGGGTGGAAGGTAGTATATATTATATATGCTAGTTGCGCGGTAAACTCTGCTTGCGCGATGCAGAGTTTAACGTGACGTCATTGTTATGCGTAGTTCGCATGTGGCAATGTGTAGATACCGCGACAATACCAATCTAAGCCTTTCACTTTTCCTATCTATATCAGTCTACTAAACAAATCAAATAGCTCATATTAATAGTGACGTGTAACATCACGCAGGTACGGCGACAGGGAGCCGACAGTCAACAACCTCGGGGCCAAAGTCGACGCAGGACTTATGAGCCAGTGTTTTGGTGAGTTTTTCTCTTAATGCTATTGCTAAAAGACCATTTGAGACACTAATCTACATTAAACTAATTTACACATGATCTGACAAAGATTATGTCTGGACTTTAAAAGAGACTGTGACCTCTGAGTTTGCTTCGGCCTTTCTTCTCAGAGTAGTCGGATAGAAAACGCCGACCTCATCTATGTAGTTTTATTTTACAGACCAGCTGACCCGGCAAACTTTGTTTTGCCATATAAATTATTTCTAGCTGCCTGGCGCTACTTCGTTCGCGTGGTGTCCTACCCCCTACCGTACCCTACCCCTACCCTACTCCTACACAACTCCTACCCTACTCCTACCCTACTTCTAACCTACTCCTACCCTAGTCCTAACCTACTCCTACCCTACTCCTATAAGTAAATAAAACTATGTAAAAAAAACTGATAAAAAGTATCCTTTGTCCGTCTCCGGGTTCTAAGCTACCTCCCCACCAATTTCCAGCCAAATCGGTTCAGCCGTTCTTGAGTTATAAAATAAATAGTGTAACTAACACGACTTCCTTTTATACAAGGTTATTGGTAAAACATTAACAACCTCTTAAGAAGTCATTGTACTCATCATTATGAACAACTTTTACTATGGGACCACACCTGAAATCGCGAAAAAAAAATCAGCTGTTTAAAAAAAGCTGTTTGTTTTTTAAACATTTATGTTCGTGTAACTCGTCAGAATGTAGGAAACAGCTGATTCTTTTTTCGCGAATAACTTTTCCCGAAAGGGCGGAATTTTCAAGAAAATGAAGAAAAACTAAAAACCGAAATACTAGCATAAATCTGGATCTAACAATGGTGCGAGGTTCATTTATGGACTAGAATACTCTGCATAAAATGCGCCATCAATGTACCTCACATCATTTTTTCGTATCACGCTTAGTTTAAGCGTAAATATTTTTTTTCTTAATATCCGGATGGAAAAATTACGATTTTCAAAAAATTATAACTCAGAAACTAGACCTGGCAGCTAAATGGGGATACGAAATCTTGCATTTAAATGATTATTTCTGTCAGGTTTTTCAATAAAAATGGGATGTCCGAAAATCGGGCTTCATAAAACACATGTGCGTCTGTGCAACTCGACGCCAAGTATGCTTTGAACAAAATATAATTATGAAAATTGTCGACCGCAGCGCAGTCTGTCGTTGCGTCTAGTCGCCGTCGCCGAGCTGTGGCAGTTGCAAGTTGCATAGTGTGCGCATGTGCATGTCTATAATGAATTAAGTAATCGGAGCCTTACTTTCTCAAGGTCCCTGCCCCTCGGAGGTGATCCAGAGTCGCATAAAGGAATACCTCGCGGCTCACCCGACCAACGCAGCCTCCTACCTCAACTCCTTGCTCAGTCAGCTCAACTGGGCGTTCTCGGAGTTCATCACTATGATGCAGGAGGTACTAAATTACAATAAGAGTATTGCTGTCCTTTAATAGCAGCTTAAAGCTAAGCAAAGACTACAATATAATGCGGTGTAATAGACAGGAAGCTCTCTTCATTTTGTGTTGACAGCACAATTTGCCATCTAGTGCTCGAGTTTCTAAAACTATTAGTTACAGCTGAAGATGGTAGATGGAGCTCTATTAATAGTCACGGATATAGATGGTAGATGGAGCTCTATTATATTAATATTGTGTTGGAATTTTACATTGTCGTATAAATTATTGTTTACTACCTATTAATGTTTTTTTAACAATTACATAATTATTAAAAACACACTAAGTAGTAGTAAATAATAATTTATACGACAATGTAAAAATTCCAGATTTTTACCTGCATTAAGAATAGGAGTATGAATGAAAAGTAACTCGGAAAATTAAAAATAAAGAAACTGTTTATTCTTATAAAAACACAGAAATACATACAAATTAAACATTACTAACATATTAAAATCAAAATCATGTAGGCTGAGAATAAGCACTTTTCTTTCCTAGTCACTAGATATCCAGGTACACAATAAGAGTTTTGAGACATGATGGAACTGCACTCAGTGTTCAGTTCACTATTCACAATAATAATATTATGGGTCCAAACTATAAATAGTGCCTATGCTCACTAGCAAAACAACCAGAATTTAATTTTATTGCAAAAGCAAAATCCGAAACTGACACTCGCGTTGACAGACATATCAATTATAGTGTTACCAATGCAACAATAACGAATTCCCATTATTTAAATGAAAAAAAAACACCTTTCAGAACCGTTTAACAAATCACTATAGACTTGTTACACTTGGTATAGGCTTAATTTTTATTTTTGTTGTTTAATGTCCAATATTTTGAGACAATTATTTTATGTATGTGTTTGTTCGTCACAACATCTCCCGGTATCATCACTAAATATTTTTATATTGTATCACAGTATTTTTCGTTTTGCTACTTGTTCGCTAGGGGCGCTAGGAGTAATAGTGTTCTATGTGATGTTCCAAGCTGCCATAGCATGAAGCTAAGGTTTTCTAATAGAGCGGTGACCAACACAACGCCGTCAGTGACGGCTGTCATGAAGATGATGACAGTGACAAAGATTTAAATCGTTAGATTCGTCCTACCGCGTCAAAAGATAGTCGCGTTTCTGTTTCGTTTTGACACCTCTGACACACAATGACGCAGTGACTTGACTTGATTATCATGGAAACTCTATTCAATCATGTGTGAGCTCACTCTTCTCAGTATGGACACTTTTTCGCGAGACTGAAAACTTTTTGCATAAAAATATTCTTTCCATCTAGATGGACCGTGTCAGCGTAGATTCTCACCTAGAATCGCGGCAGATCAAGCTGTGTGCGACGTGTTTCGACCTGTACCACGGCCTGGCGAGAGCTCTGGAGATGACGCTTCACCTGGCCCCCTTGTTGCTGACCAAACCAGAGGCCTGTGACAATCAGAACGAACTACTGCTTGGCAGGACTTGTCAGGTAAGTACAGTAAGATCCAAAGATGGTATACCGTGCTGCCGACGAGAGAATGCGTTCTTGACACACTTTTTTTTTTTTTGTCATCCCGCTCTGGGCGGAGCGAAAGGGAGTGTCAGACTCTTACTGACTAAAACCCACCCGTATTCCTTCCTTTGCCCTTTATGTTCCGGGCGGGCATCGGCCCTAGCGGGCCCCGTCAGTTGGTGCTAACATCTCCTTGAGGCGCGCGTGGAACACAACGCGCCGTCGACCCGGGCCCAGGGGGTCTACTCCCTAAGTTCGTTAACGAAGTAATGAGCCCGTCCGACAGTAGTCCGATACGTCGGAATAAACCCTACTCCCTAACGATTTCGGATTCATCAGTTCCAAACGGAATCATAGACAATATTCGTGAACGAACGACGCAGGGCGAGTTGCCCTATTTTACCGGTCGATTACCGGTTTGCTTATTTTGTAGTTTTCTAGCTTATTAAACAAAAATTAATACTTTTGTCGTTAGAAAATTACCACATTTTAAAAAATATCCTTTTTATTATGTCTTTAAATATAGAATTGAATTCTTTTTGCCATTTTTGTCCGGAAACCGGCATCATCCTGTATATCCTGATACCTTTGCCTGTTTACTTTTTGAAGGACATTTTTCACAGACTAATTTTGACACTTTCAAATGAAATGTCAAATTGTCAGCCGGGAAGTTTTAAAATTTCCAATATTTTATTAAGCTTCCTAGTTAATTTTGTTTATATGGCCCTAACCGCTGCAGCAACACACGGGCAAATTGAGGCCCTTCTCGATTTTATGGGAGAGAACCATGAATAGGCTCGCGGGTTATTGAGGGGTGCCGACGACGGGAGAGTTCGCTGAAAACGGCTGTGGGAAAACCTGTACAACTCCCATAACTCAATGGGAAGTTGCACTAAGTCCGCCGAGCAGTGGCAAAGGGTGAGTTTTATACATTACTCGTCAATATTAATATGATTTTAAGGTCTTGTCATCAGTAAAGTGAATACAATGATAATAATCAGTCATCCTCCAAATAGTTATCTGTAGGAGTACTTACGAGTACAGTGGTTTTTATATAGCTTCATAAAATTAACCAAATATTCAAATTTTAGGTGTGGTCTGACAAAAAACGCCTTGCCAAAAAGGCTGCTGGTGCTACCAGAAGGTCAGCAAGTGCTACAGGTAGAGGCCCATCGGTAGCACAGCACAACCCTCTCCCAAGTGGAATTAAAGATACTATCGATAATGGGATAGGGTTTTAGAGCGCCGGAAACCGGAGCAAGAGTGCCAGCTTTTCCATTGGTAAGAATTACCCACATTTATAATTTATGATAGTAAGTTTGTTCAATGGTAAAAAAAACTAAAAGCATAAGTATTGTAATTATAATTATGAGTCTTTCCCGTGACTTTTTTTATTAATTAATAATAAATTACAGATAACTACACAATTATATATGTTTTGATGTATCCGTCAATGATATTCAGTTTTTGTTGTACAGCTTCCACCTGTAAGAGATCCAGAGCCAGTAGCTACCTCACCCACTCATGCTCCTACACGTGCCGACCCACTCTCCCAGGAGCAACTCTCTACATCCACTGAGGAAAACCTAAGATGTACCAACTCTTGATGGTGCATAATGAAAATAAATGAAATAAACGATTAAAGTTAATTCATTGTTTTATTCCAAAAAAAATCCAATATTGGCAAAACTTAGCATGTACTAAACTCTAATGGTAAAATCCCGAAACATTGTCTCTTTTTACCCGACTGCGCGGCGCAAAGGAGGGTAATATGTTTATCAGTCTATATTTATGTACTTATGTATGTATGTCTTCAAAAGAGGAATTAAATCCGCACATAAGTCCTCGAATTATTCCCGAGTGAGCCTATAGTTCCCTATGAACTCAACGTCGGGAATACTGGCCAACCTAAAGTTTTGGCCTAAATTATATCGACGTTGCCTCCGCTCTTCCTGTAAAGCTTTTTCAATAATTAAAAAAGCAGCCATAGTTCGAATTCTTAACTTTATTCTACAGCACGAGAACTATTTTGATGTCGTATCAACTGACATAACTATCCGTCGAAACCAATGTCAATTTCAACTGTTCGGACGGGCAAAAACACATAGGGAGTAGGGACAATTGTCAAATTGCGTTGAAATTCATTCTTCGTTCGGACCCCGAGCGAATCATCCGTCCGTTGGTCATAGGGGGTAGGAAACGCCCGTAACGAAGGCCGAAGCGACGGACTTCGTGCTTAGGGAGTAGACCCGATCGTCCTTACCGGACGGCGAGCTGCCCATTGCTCGCCGTCCGCAAGCCCGCGCCTACGGTGGCCGGGAATCGGCTATCGATTCCCAACGCCCAGAGCGTCTCCTGCGGCGGCTAGGGGCGTGAGGGCGCAAGGATTGCCTCTCCCTCACGCGCTCCGCCTCCTCCTTTGCGAGCATCACTGCTTCGCAGAAGGAGTAGACAGCCTCCCATGGACTCTCGCTCCGTACCATGGCCCGGACTAGGGCCGGACATGAAAGATCGCCGCCGTGAGGACACGGCGGTGCTCTGCCCAAACTGGGCAGATCTCCACCATATCCTCCGGGTGATCCACACAATGATGACACCCTGGCGTTTCCTCCCGCCTTATTAAGAACAGGAACCTCCCGAAGCAGCCGTGCCCGTTGAGGACCTGCGTTAGGCGGAAGGTGAGGACGCCCTGGCGCCTCTCTAGCCACTCCTCAAAGAGGGGACTAATCGCCGCAACTGTGGCGTGCCCAGCATTGGGTTGCGACAGTCGCACTCTCCATGTCGCCATGAGATCCCGCCGGAGCTCTGTCCGCTTCGCCGCGATTTCTCGCGGCAGCGGAGTTACGCCCCGGCGTTTTACCTCCTCTCGCCACTCCCATATGTGGGCGAGGACTTTGGCCTCCAGATCCCATGGCGGCAATCCAGCAAAGGAGGCTCGCTGCCTCCCCGGAGACCGTGCGGTATCCCCGGACTAGCCGGATGGCCATGACCCTCTGGGACGCGTTCAACCGCCGCCCGGGCTGGTCGCCGCCTCAGTGAACGCGCCCACTTCTTGACACCCTCAGTTTCATATAAACGAATACGTATTTTGCGAATTTGATCTTTGTTAAGCACTAGAATTTTTCGCACAGGTGCCAGGAACGCATTCTCTGGACGGCCGGACTGATAGGATGGCTAAAGTCTTTTTCAGCTGTTTCAGGGAAAATTTATATACCAAAAAATGAATGTATATCAGAGAAATTAATAGTTAAGCAAATTCACTACTGAGTTACATCCATAGTAATATTATAAATGAGAAAGTATGTCTGTCTGTCTGTCTGTCTGTTACCTCTTCACTCTTAAACCGCAGAACCGTTTTTAAAAAAAGGAAAAGGACATAGGATAGTTTTAATCCCGATATTCCCACGGGATCGACAATTATGCGGGTGAAACCGCGGGGCGCTGCTAGTTATCCCTATATTCAAGCACAAATGTGGTGCTATTCCACATACGATAGGAAAATTAATATCATGTCCTGCGTGTCCTATCAACTGCACATGATCCTGTCATGTCCTGTCATTACTGGATTTTTGACAGTCGTTACGGGTAGTCAGAAGCCCGCAAGTCTGACACCCAGTCTTACCAAGGGGAATCGTATTACCCAATAACAGGGTTGTGGAGGTCAGATAGGCAGTCGCTCCGTGTAAAATACTGGTATTCAGCTGCATCCGGCTAGACTGGAAGCCGACCCCCACATAGTTGGGAAAAGGCTAGGCAGATGATGATGACCTGGGCTAGCATACTTCCGTTATACGCTTTTTTTATCCCAATAATACGATCCCTTGGGGTAATTTCCGGCCTTCACGAGGGCAACGCCGAAGGCAAAAGCCAGTATTAACATAAATATGGCTTCCATTATAGATTCTTATGGCAGTAGTATCCAGGGTCTGCATCCGCGGCGGTGGGGGCGCCAGTTTCGCACGTCTGGTCGCCCGAGGCCTACCGGACACAGACCGCGTGCACTACTACGTGGCCCTCGCGCCCGTAGCTGGGTGCCTCATCAGAATGCTGGAACCTAAGCTACCTCCTGATGTAAGTATTATTGGCATCAGATTACCTATACTTCCATACTAAACCCCATATCTACTACTAAATGTTGTATAGCGTCTGTATAGTTACACAACGCTTTGTCTTCTTCTTTCGAAAGTCAAATTACTGACGACTGAAAGAGAGACGGTGTTTAACTAACTATTCATATGATATAATACGTTTATTAGTAAGAGAGTATCATTATAAAGAGGCAAAATTTGTTTGTTTGTAAGTATGTATGTAGGAGGTATTCTCCGGAACTACCAGTTGGATTCTTGGGGAAGGTTGTATGCTATTTAACATCATGCTAACACCGTTAGGAGCCAAGTAAAGGGAAAACAAGTCAGAAAGAACGCTAAGCGAAAACGAAGTGCAGTCGCGAGCACTAATATGTCAACACTTGGCAACTTTCAATTGCGTTTTTTTTCGTGAAATGACGAATGCAACGTTGAAATACGACACTTTACTGAGCTGATACCCTGGATTAACACATAGGTTACTTTTTATCCCGATATTCCCACGGGATCGAGTCTTATGCGGATGAAACCGCGAGGCGCAGCTAGTTGCTTCATATTTTCGAAAAATTTGTCTGCTCAACAACGTAAATAAGGCCGCTCGCCCACGTCCGATAATCGGTGACCGATTTTTTCTAGGAGAAAAATAGAACACACTGATAGCAATAGTGCAACGCACACGTCCTACAAAAAGTAGGTCAGAAATAACGAAGTTAACTAAATCGGCCCGATTATCGGTCCTACAAAAAGTCTGACGTGGGCGGGCAGCCTTACGCAATTAATGTTGTTGAAATGTCAAAATGAAAGTAATTGCTACTGATACTGTGTTGCACAATTATTGCTACTGATACTGTGTTACACAATTATTGCTACTGATACTGTGTTACACAATTATTGCTACTGATACTGTGTTACACAATTATTCCGCTGGAGTGCAATCATTAGATTTTTCGCGATGCCATTTGTGGGAACTGTGCTTGTGTTTAAAGGCTCCTACAAACAGGCACGACATGCGATATAATCGCGCACGACACAAAGGCACCGCCCGTTGCGCGACTTGCGGTGCCTTTGTGTCGCGCAAACCTTATAACATTTTCTCGTTTTAGCATCTAGACCGAGTGACTAAAGCGCTGGTGATGGAACCACTGTTCAGAATGGATGGCCTCGAGCTCATGCTCGGGAAGTCGAAAAACCACAAAATCTTTTCTTTTTACAAATGTAAGTTGCTGATATAAACAAATGTTATATAACCTTATGAATTCCCGTTGGACTCGTCGGTAGCAAGCACGACGGCTGTGATGGGGTGCTGGATTCGATACCCTGGTCGGGTAGTAGTGTTATTAGGTTTTTCTTAGTAACAGCCCGGAGTTTGGAAGTCGGCGGTGTGGTACCCCCATGCCTCGGAAAGCACGTTAATCGGATAGTCCTGCCCCTGATCTCTCTTCGGTCGTGTCGGATTGCCGTCCCAACGGACAATGAGAGTGAGGGAAAAGAGAGTGCACCTGTGTCTGCGCACACACTTGTCCACTATATCTCCAGCGCAAGATTTTTGCAATGGCCGAAATTCGGTCTGAAGGACTTTATATATTTATATGACCTTCTAAGAATGTGGCTGGGCTTATCAAAGGGTATTGTGTTACCCAGTAACCTTAAATCGCTCCGTCCCGGCTCGGGCCCCTATTTTAATTTATTTTCTATTGTACGGTCACCTGCAAAAGTGCATGTATACCCGAATGGCTATTTTCCTGTGAACGTTTGAGTTCAAGTTTTCTAAAATAAACTAGATGGCGTTGGTTTCTTCACAACTGTGACTAATTTATGAAACGTAAGTAAGCAGTTGGGAAGAATCGTATTGAGAAAGGAGCTACACAGCTAATGTATTTATCTAACTATTACATTACATTTGCTCGCATATGAAAAAATAATAAAAGAAACCAACAGGAATAATTAAGTATGCAGTGGCGCCCTCATCGTTTGTTTGGTTATTTCTTACTTACTACTAATAAATTGATATTCAATTTTAACATAGTAGGTTAATAGTTAGGAACATTTTTTTTAAAGTAAATATCAATTATAAATTGTTTGAATGTTTGAAGAGACAAAAAGAAACTACAAAAATATTTTGTCATAAAAAGCAAAGCAACGCCATCTAGTAACAGTATAATGAAATGTTGTTAGTCGTTAACTGGTTTTACGCTAGATGGCGTCATTTCTCGCTTCACATGATTATATTTCTGAACTATCCATTCACATTTGCAGCCCTACTGTACAATAGAAAATCAATTGTGTCCATTAGCAGGGATCAAGCTATTAATAAAAGAACAATTTATTTTTCAATCGGTATAGAGCTGAATGTACAAATTTTTGATTTAGATGTCACATTTTTTTCTATTTCAGATCCAGAGGACGTAACATTAGAAGAATTAAAAGCTTTAGAGATAGTAGCAGATCGACTACGCATTGCTCGGGACACTATTGTGAGGACGAAGTCCCCGGGCTCCAGCGGGGCGCAGTCCGACCTGTTATGCACCATCTGCTACGCTAGGCCTGCGGATACCGCCTTTATGCCTTGTGGACATCATTCTTGCAGGTTTGTGATTGAGATACAAAATTCTTAAAAAAATGTGTTGGATCTTCAGTCTTTTTGTATTTATTTTGCCTATGATTTTGAACTTTATACAAGTCGTTACAATAAGGTTGCTTTCAATATAACGGTAATAACTGTAATGCTTTCACAGTTACTTTACCTATTGTTTTGCATCACTGTCCAAATCACAGTGATATTTATTCTCATTCATAAACGGTTGCTGTCACTAACAAGTCTGTCAAAATCATTGTGATCTTTATTCTCGTTACAATAAGGTTTGAAGTTAGGTTGCTGCTGTCAGAGGTACCGATAATAATTGTGAACGGACTGTAAGCTTCATTTGTGATTTTTGAAAGGAAGTGTCCCACAGATTGTCTAGATAAAACTTAAATAATACTATTCTTTGTTCCAGAGCCTGTATAATGCAACACCTTTTAAACAGCAAGCAATGTTTCTTCTGCAAAGCAGACATCGACTCTGTCCGCGAAATAGAACCTGCTAACAACTGACGCCATCTTATTACGTCATCAACAGTAATGGCGGATGTACTTCGACTGACTTCGAGTTACAGTTAATTAAATCTATGGAAATCATAGCCATCCTACATTGTTTTTATAAAATAAAGTATGGAGATAATTTCTTGTATTTAGGGGCGATAATTTTTTGGTATATTTTTATTAAATTATTTTTTTAGCTAATGAATTGTATTATTTTCTTTCTCTGAGAAGTTTTACTTGAAAAAATTCAATGAAAAAATTCGAAGTAAGTTTTCAACGTTTTATTAAGTACACAGGTTTTTCTAGGTCAGGGCCCTTTGCTAAGTCCTTGTGGGGAATACGCGTAGTAAGTCAGGGGACATTCACAGGTCCCACGCAGTCCTGGATGGCCGCGGGGGCCTATAGGTCCTGAAAACGAAAATATAGAACAATTTATATCATGAGATTTTTAAACTTTTATTTTGAGTTATTACTGCTTTGATATCGATTCAACGTAGTGATTTGTTTTTAGCCGTTGGTCCCGGCTGTCATTCGTAAATCTTTGACAGTCGTCAGACTTTCGAGCTTATGACTACCCTCTACCAAAGAGTATCTGATAACTAACACGATACCCCCAATGTTACCCAGTAACTGGGTTGTAGAGGTCAGATAGGTAGTCGCTATTCAGCTACATTCGGTTGGACTGAAAGCAGACCCCAACTTATTTGTGAAAAAATTTGGCAGATGATGTGTGATTCATTTTACCTTCTCGTCCTGGGTCTCCTCTGTCCCCGGTTCTGCCTGGATGACCCGATGGACCCATCGGACCTGAAAACAGCGATGAATGAATTGGGAATGAGTCGAAATATAGCATGAAACGAGTTAAGAAACTGACCAGATGCACAAGGTGACGTATTTGTGAATGCGACCTATTAGGGATAGCGACGAAATAGCCAATGTGATAAATGGTCATCAGATCCATACAATGGTCATCATATCCAATTGTATAGCAAATTCAGCCTATAATGTTTTCACTGCTGGGTAACAGGCCTCAGTAGGCGCATCTACCGTGCGTTCGCGATTTATTTGCCAAAAATGTAAACAAATATGAATTAATGGAAAAATAACTTTAATTCCTATACAATAAAGTTTAGTTTACGCTACAACTTCAAACATTTTTATAACTTTGTCAATAGTGCTAGTCAGTCTGAAATCAACTTAATAGTCATTGAAATAAAGTTGATATTTGTTTAACTTGAACAAGGGTAGGGGTGTGCAGCACTGCGCACTTTTACTTTACCATGCGGGCCCAGTGTGGGTCGGTAGATGTCACATACTGTCTTCTTGTCTTAATCACACTAATATTATAAAGGCGAAAGTTTGTGAGTGTGGGGTGTGTGTGTGTTTATGTTTGTTACTTCTACACGCTCAAACGGCTGGACCAATTTTGATAAAATTTCGTATGGAGGTAGCTGACACCCTGGATTAACAACTAGGCTACTTTATATCCCGATATTCCTACGGGATCGACACTTATGCGGGTGAAACCGCGAGGCGCAGCTAGTGAGTTATATTATATTGTTTGCTTTTATTGGCTCTGAAATAAATGCAGTCTCAGCGCGGGTTTTTGTTCTTGATGCTGTATTTATTTATTTTAATTCAGAACTAGGTTCTGCCCGCGAGTCCGTCCGCATGAAAGCCAACTGCACCATAAAACATTTCCTATAGCACTCGGCAATAGGAGTTCGTGGCAGTCGATCAAGGGTGTTTGGTCAAAGTGTACGTTTGGCCAATGGAGCGTATCGTCAAAATATACGTTACGTCAAAACCTCGTATTGTCAACATGTCTATTTGTCAAAAAAAAAAGGATTTTCCAAATCGGCCCAGCCGTTTTGGAGTAGGTACTTACCTGATCGGGGAACATACATAAAAAATCGGAAAAAAGAAATACACTAACTTGAAGTACAATTTTGACGAAAACGACTTTTGACCAAATAAGTACACCCTTGACCGACCGCCCCGAACTCGGCAATAGTGTAGTTTTCTGTCAGTGAAAGACTATTTGAAATCGAATCGAGTTTTGGAGAAGACCTCCTACACCAAAACTTTATGGTATTAGTTGTTACTGAATTGAAATATATGCCCGATTTCTGAAAACACACTATCAATCACAATCTGAATCATTTTGAAGGATAATAATTATCCATTGCTCCTTAAGTTCGAAAAATTTGTCTGCTCAACAACGTAAATAACGCAATGAATGTGGTTGAACTGTCAAAATTAAAGCCAATTGCTACTATTGCTAGTGTGTTACGCAATCACCCCGCTGAAGTCTAATCTACTAATTAATTTAAAACTATTTCCAAGTCTAAAAAACCTAATCATAAATGATTATACACAAAACCCACCGCCCGATGTGATTTCCCGTCGTCAACTATTCTTCAGCAGCCTTAGGGCCTAACTTAACAAAAGATAATGATAGTACAACTAAGTTTTACTTACAAACAAAAGCCAAAGGGCCAACTTCCACGTTTCTAAATTAAAAAATTACACGAACTTCCAAACAAACTTTCATCCCCTATTAAAGGGGATGAATTTTCAAAAATCCTTTCTTACTTTTAACAAAGCATAAATAACAGCTTTGTGGTTCGACGACTGCTTTACGAACCTGTGGTTGAAAATTCCTAACTATTGATATTCTTTGTGATTCTTTTGTTTTCACTTTCGTTATATTTTAAGAGCATTTACAACGCCGTACGGCATTTCATACAAATTTTCAAGCCCCTATTTTTTTAAATGAACGAACCGATTTTTATGAAACTTCACACGCATAAGCAGGATACTAAGGTCTTAAAAGTTAGTAGAGAACATTTTCGAAATGTCTTATTTATAAAATTAAATTTAAAATTTAAAAAACCCCCGACACAAAATAATAATAAAATTAAATGTAATTGGAAAAGGAAAAAATAATTTAAAAACCCCCGACTAAAGAATTTATGTAACGAGACTAAAACAGATAAAGTCATATGGCAGTCGGGGGACCTCTTAGAATAGAAGGTGTTCCACAGAACGGTCGGGGACTTCCATACCCAAGTAACACATCAAAGCAGTATAACGGCCGACTTACAGCATTTCTGTATCGTTTTCGCATTTTGAGTTAGTTCTATAGTAACATTACAAACGTTTGTACGGCTACTGTAATGCTTATTTGGGCACAATTTATACGGCTTTAGATCCTAAATAGGTTCACAAATAGTTGTTTAATAGCATTACAGGCGCATTATATTAGCATTATTATGGCCAAAGAAGTTACCAATAGCATTGAAGAAGAATTATTACGGTCAATGAAGTTGCCAATCGCATTACAGAAGCATTATACTAGCAATATTATTGATAATGAAGATGTTAATTGCATTACAAAAGCATTACACTAGCATTAGAATGTAGTAAAACAATGATTGGAGCTGTTTAAGTGTTCACAGTTAGAACTTAAATAAACCCTACATCATTGCAAAAACATCTCTAATACCACGGTACAAATGTTATAATACAATTAACGTTGTAATTTAACTACTTTGTATCGCAACATAATATGGACGAAGACGGTCAAAACTGAGTGACACCATATTTGTTTGCATCAAAACAAAATGTATAATACTGGGTTAATTTTTGACTCTTTTGCTATTTCATGCCTTCAAATATTACTGCGCAATGTAGTTTACTGTAAATATCTATATAAGTTTCATTGAGAATTTTCACGCGCCTTCGATATTTTGTGGTTTTGATATAAAATGTTATTTATAGATATTGTGTGAAATAATCAAATTAATTGTGTATTCCTGTTTAGAACGAATTTTGCATAATTAACATAATATTATTGGTTGGGCAGTATTAAATTAAGTTATATCATTATTATATAGGTCTATTGCTTTTATAAATAGGTCCGAATGATAATATTTTTTGGTTACAAAATATTTACAAAATGGTGTCGGTCTATAGCAGCCCGGTGAGCCTTTAAAAATGCTAATTAATGCCGTCAGCAGTATAAATACTCACACGTGAACAATTATTAAGCCAGAGGCCAAAGAGAAGACTTTTGATGAACAGTGTAGTGCCATTGTCTATAAAGTAGTTTTATATGGGTTCACCGGTATACAAGTAGACTTGATGTAGACTGAAATAGTGCCATGGGGATCCTTGAGTAAAATAATCACCTATTTATTACGATAGTTGTTTTCTTATTTTCAGTAATTTTTGTACCAACCATACAATGCCGTACAAAATAAAATATATCAGCTTGCCAAAGCTGAATTATTAAAAATGGAAGACAATTGAATGTATATACAGCTTAATGCATTGCAATAACTCACTTTTATTTGATTAAAGAGCTGTTAGCTGTACAACAGAACTCAGTTGATCTTTAAAAATGCAAGCATTACATTGATTCACGTTTATGCTGTCCAGCAGTGCTAGGCTTTTACTTACCACTTTAAAGTGCTATTACACAACAAAGGGCACTAAAAACAGCTCAAAGCTTTATAACGGACTTACGGTGCATTATAATGGTACAAGTTTATGCTATTAAGCAGCATTAGGCATTATCTTACTACTTAAAAATGCAATTATAGACCCTAAGGCACTAAAAACAGCTGAAAGATGTATAGCGGATTTACGTGGCATTATAATGGTTCATGTTTATGCTATTAAACAGCATTAAGCATGTTTTTACTACTTAAAAATGCTACTGTAGATCCAAATGCACTAAAAACAGCTGAAAGCTGTATAGCTGGATTGTGGTTTACTGCAATAAAACTAAAGGCTTTACAAAAGCATTTGGATAAGCCACTATCCAACCGTTATACAGTGTAAAGCATCATAATGGTTTTTAAATGCCAATATAAAGCGTCAAGATGCTCGGTGAACTTATATAAGAGTTTATACGGATCTTAAGTTGTACATAAGTTTACTATTCGTTTGCTATAATGCTTTCTGTGTTACTTGGGTATGAATTTATCTCTTTTAGTCTTCATTACATAAATTCTTTAGTCGGGGGTTTTTAAATTATTATTCCTTTTGCAATTACATTTAATTTTATTATTATTTTGTGTCGGGAGTTTTTTAAAATTTTAATTAATTTTTTTATTTCATGCTTTTTAACCCCCGACGCAAAAACGACGGGGTGTTATAAGTTTGACGTGTCTGTGTGTGTGTCTGTCTGTGGCATCGTAGCTATCGTAGCTCCCGAACGGATGAACCGATTTTGATTTTGTTTTTTTTGTTTGAAAGGTTAATTAGTCGGGAGTGTTCTTAGCTATGTTTGATGAAAATCGGTCCAAGATGGCCGCCGCCACAAAATGGCGGATTACATATTTTTTCACAACTACCTTAATATGGGTATCAAATGAACGGGCTTGAATAGTAGAATACTATACACTATGATAAATTTCAAATCCAAGATGGCCGCCACCACAAAGTGGCGAATTACATTTTTTTTTCACAACTGCCTCAATATTGGTATCAAATGAAAGGGCTTGACTAGTAGAATACTTTACACTATTACAAATTTCAAATCCAAGATGGCCGCTACCACAAAATGGCGAATTAGATTTTTTTTTCACAACTCCTTCAATATAGGTATCAAATGCAAGGGCTTGACAAGTAGAATAATGTACACTATATTGAAAGGGAATGAGGAATATGAACTAACGAATTGAAAACTAAAAACTTTAAAATATTTTTTTGTCTGATCAATGCTCTAGAATGATGAGGAAAGTGGAGTGATGACTGGTACCTACGACCACTGAGTTTGACTATTTTTATTACGAATGGAATTATCCTACTTAATTAAAGCGTAGGTATTTCTACATCTGATAGTGTCGCACTTCCATTTTATAAACTAGATCTGAAATACCTAAGATATCTAATAGCTATGAAATACTTGTACGAAAGGTGAATAACTAAAGGAAGAACTAGAAAAAGGATATAATAAAAACTTTTTACAAAAAAAAAAACAACCGACTTCCAAAAAAAACACTACAAATTGAAAAATAACTTTAATTTCGGAAGTCTGTGTCTTTTGTTCCGCATTTTCGTTTATTGACACCGACTTCCGAAATTAAAGTTATTTTTCAATTTGTAGTGTTTTTTTTGGAAGTCAGTTGCTTTTTTTTTTTTGTAAAAAGTTTTTATTTTTCACTTTTTTGTGGGTCCGTTTGTAATTTATCTAAGTTACAATAGCCTAATGTCAACTGCTCATCACTTGTTACCAAATATTGCTTTTCCGATGTTGGGACGTTAATTGTTGAGGAGTTCTCCTGGTAAGAACCAGAAGAACTCCTCAAAAACCACTCACCATACGCATTGTGACGAGCATAAATTGCTTAGCAACCATATTAAAGTAATGGAATCGCAACCCGTGAAATATTTGTCATTGAGTAGTTCCAATGGCCATCTGTGGTGTTCTTCATCAGCTCCACTTTACCAAATGATGATTTCCGAGAGCAAATGCTCAAGTTATTTTAAAAAATACCCAAATCGTTATACCTTTGCCTATAAAATTTGAGGGTTTCCCTCGATTTCCATGGGATCCTCTCATCAGATTCCAACGTGATAATAATGGGACCACCTCGAGAGTATACCCTTTCAAACAAAAAAAGAATTTTGAAAATCGGTCCACAGTTGGCGGAGTAATCGCGTAACAAACACAGAAAAAAAAAAAAAAAAACATACCGTCGAATTGAGAACCTCCTCCTTTTTGAAGTCGGTTAAAAACAAAAAAATCTGTTTAGTCTTAAAAATTATTCTTCAACTATAAATCAATAATAATTTTTTGACGGATAAAAAATCTGATTAAACACCAAATTACCTGAATCTTAAAACGCAAGAAAATAAATGAAATACAAAAATTAAGGAGTCCCTACGAAAAGCATGAAATAAAAAATTTAATTAAAAATTTAAAAAACCCCCGACACAAAAAAATAATAAATGGAGAAGGATCAAATAATTTAAAAACCCCCAACTTAAAGAATCTAGGTAACGAGACTAAAACAGATAAATTCATATGTAAGTCAGGGGACCGTTCTGTGGAACACCTTCTATTCTAAGAGGTCCCCCGACTGCCATATGAATTTATCTGTTTTAGTCTCGTTACCTAGATTCTTTAAGATGGGGGTTTTTAAATTACTTGATCCTTTTTTTCTGCTTTATACAAAGCCTTGAACCAGTCAAGTTCATGATGTCCAATTTCCCGAAATATTCAATGGTTTCAAAATGTCTTTTCCCTAAATGTCTGGTTCTCGAAAAATGTCTTTATGTATCATTATTTCCTAATGTCCAATTCCAAAAATGTGAATATTTGAGAATGTAGTTTTGTCCAATCCTTACGGGGTTTATTTATATTTACCTACATAAGTAGATCTACTTACTTAAAATTATTCTTTTCGGATGTGTTTCCATCCGAAAAGAATATTTTTTCTTGATAAACTAATTATAAAGAGAAAAAAAATATATATTATAAAATATACACTAAAAGAAAAGACTTGATTTTTGTATGTTTGTTTGTTACGCTTTCACGATAAAAGGGCTGAACGTATTTGGATGGAATTTGGCACATGCATAGACCATGGATTAAGACAAAGGTTACTTTTTATCCCGATATTCCTGCGAGATCGAGACTTATGCGGTTAAAACCGCGGGGCGCAGCTAGTTTTTAAACAAAGTAACTAGTTAGAAGCAAAACTTACCTGTCCGTAATACTAGAAGATAGGTTTAAAAAGAGGCGGCATAAGGAAAGCAGTTGTGTATTTGTAACCCGGCTACAGCAAAGCCAAAAGAAAGGGTTATGTGTGAAAATAAAAACATCTTCAAATTCGGACTACCTATTCTGTAAAAAGAACTTGAGAACCTTCTCAGAGAGAGAAAAATTCTCACCCTAGAACACCCCCGATTTGTGAGGTAATAAAAATATGCGTATAATTCCCGCACATGCGATGGAAGACGACTTTTCCTAGGAATGAATAGATACTCAGTCCTGAAACAGTTTTATCGTTATAAATCCAAAAATAAAGAAATTTCCTGCATTTTTTCGTTGGGGCATATTTAAACATTTAGTCCTAAATGTCATTAGCATAATGACAGATTTTAATCAATTTTGTTCATTGTTGAGGAAGGAAAATTCAAACAAAATTATTTTTGATTTGAATACTTAGTCTAAATAGTGTTGCATGTAGATGAAAGGTATTTTTAAAATAAATTATTCATGGAAAATTACCGCTACACTATTTCGCAACAAGCAAAGACTACAATATAATGCGGGCAACAAGTTTTCCAAAAAATGATGCGAGACACGATTGATTTTTTTTTTTGTAATGTTAGTTTATTTTTAAACCGAATAAATGATTTAATAAAAGAACTTGGAACTTTTTACTCAAGTCTTCTGTTGAAGGTCAATGTTGTCTGCTCGCACGATAGATGGCGTTGGCGTCGAATTAGATCTCGCTATGGTTTCGTTACCGCGCCGCATACATAAGGGTCGGAGTAACAATATTTTGTTGATCGTACTCTAGTTATGGAGTACGATTTATCCCACTTCTGATAATAAGTATTTTTGTAGAGATCGGATCTTTAAGTAGGTTCGATCTTGTGTATTATTGTATAATAAAAATTTAAAAAACCCCCGACACAACAAAAAATAAATTAAATGTAATTGGAAAAGGATAAAATAATTTAAAAACCCCCGACATGAAGAATTTATGTAACGAGACTAAAACAGATATATATTTTTATATATATATAATTATAATTCATATGGCAGTCGGGGGACCTCTTAGAGTTAGAATATAAGGTGTTTTACAGAACGGTCCCCCGACTTCCATATGAATTTATCTGTTTTAGTCTCGTTACATAAATTCGGGGGTTTTCAAATTATTTTATCCTTCTCCAATTACATTTTAATTTTTTTTTTGTGTCGGGGGTTTTTTAAATTTTAAATTTTTGTAGGGACTCCTTAATTTTTGTACTTATTTCATTTCTTTTATTTTCTTCCGTTTTATTTTATTTGGTGTTTAATCTGGTTTTTATCCGTCAAACAATAATTATTCATTTATAGTTGAAGAATAATTTTTAAGACTAAAAAGATTTTTTTGTTTTATTATAAGTATCCTTTTTCTAGTTCTTCCTTTAGTTATTCAACATTCGTAGGTACAAGTATTTCATAGCTATTACATATCAGAGGTATTTCAGATCCAGTTTATAAAATGGGACTGCGACACTATCTGATGTAGAAATACGTTGGTTATGTAGGATAATTCCATTCGTAAAGATGGTCAAACTCAGTGGTCGTAGGTACCAGTCATCACTCCACTTTCCTCATCAATCTAGGGCATTGATCAGACAAAAAAATAATTTTCAAGTTTTTATTTTTCTTTTCGTTAGTTATTATTCCTCATTCCCTTTCAATATAGTGTAGATTATTCTACTTGTCAAGCCCTTGCATTTGATTACCATTTTGAGTGAAAAAAAAATGTATTTCGCCATTTTGTGGTGGCGGCCATCTTGGATTTGAAATTTGTAATAGTGTATAGTATTCTACTAGTCTTGCCCTTTCATTTGATACTCATATTGAGGGAGTTGTGGGAAAAAAATGTAATCTGCCATTTTGTGGCGGCGGCCATCTTGGACCGATTTTCATCAAACATAGCTAAGAATACTCCCGACTAATTCACCTTTCAAACAAAAACAAACAAAATCACACACACAAACACACCCAAACACACCCCCACCCACACACAGACACGTCAAACTTATAAAACCCCGTCGTTTTTGCGTCGGGGGTTGAAAAAAGATAACTGGGAATCTCTGTTTCTATGGAAAATTTAAAATCAGTCTAATTTGGCTGTAACACTATTTTTCGAAAAAGTTTTCTACTAACTTTTTAGACCTTTTTATCCTGCTTATGCGTACGAAGTTTTATTAGAGTCGGTTCATTCATTTCGAAAAATAAGGGCTTGAAAGTTTGTGTGAAATGCCGTACGGCGTAAACGCTCTTAAGGAACTTTTCTGCATTTCATGCTTTAAGACCGAGCAGTTTAGTCTGTGCGTTAGTTTTATTAAGTATATTAAGAAGAAGAACCACAAAAAAAAATTAAAAGGCTTTCAGAAGCCGTTTATTTTGTCGATTACATTACCTATTTGTCCTCTGGGTCCTTCGGGCCCCTGCACGCCGACGCCCTCGGGCCCCCTGTCGCCCTTGTCCCCTTTCTGCCCCGAAGGTCCGGGGCTGCCAGGTCTGCCTGTATCCCCTGTCTCTCCAGGGTAACCTCGCGGGCCTGGCTCTCCGGAATCACCTTGAATTCCTTGAAGTTAAAATATTAAATTGAGTAAAAAAATTGCCGGTTATCAATTTTTGAGAATAAACTGCCGCCTTTGGGCTGTTCATTTCTCTATGGGTAAAGGTTACGTGTTTGATTATTAATTATCATTTTTAATTATCATCATTGACAGCCTAAGCGCGCGTTCACACAAGCGCGATTTTTTTCGCACGCAGTCGCGTACGCGTCGCTCCCTCAAAAGAGAAGCATTTAATTTCAAAACTCGCGCTCGTGTGAACGCGCCCTAAGGCCTTTTGTACGCGGCACGGTTTCTTTACGATACGGCGTATAAATTGCATAAGCGTTTAACTGACATTTTATGTCCAGGAAAATCACTCCCAATTCCAAGGTTGCCTGGAAGAGATCACAGAAAGCCGCCCATTGTATACTTTGTAGGGTTTGATGTATTTTTGTTGTGTACAATAAAGTATATACTATAAATAAATACAACAAGTGCCAATAAACACAATAACGGTTGTAAGATTCTGTAGCCAAAAATCCTAAAAGCGTAAGATTTTTTTTATAGCGTAAGATATAGCGCATATGGGTATATTTAGTGCTATTTATAGCGTATTTTATATTATGTTTGTTACCTGGTGGTCCAGGGGGCCCCGGTCTTCCCGGGTGTCCTCGCTTGCCTACGATAGTATTTGTCTGCACTTCGCGATTTAGAACCAACTCTTCTAGACGAACTGTGGAGAAAAATATTGTTTAATCCCTTTATTCGCATAATATCAGATTCTCAATATAGCAGATTCTCAAAAAATTCGATTCGCTAAATATTATCTATATTCTCAAAACAGCCGAAATTGTCGTGTTTCTTTGGATCAAACACGTTTTTATGTGTTACTATTGTATCAATATATTAAAAGAAGGTAGGTTGATAAAACAATTGGAACGAAGTTCTTGCGGTAAGAGTAAACTGGTAGAAATCATCACGTAACGAAAATACGCCCAGTTTTCATGGTTTTGGAGAGTGCCGAATCCAATAGTGAGGTCAAAATGAAAATCCAAGATGGTGGCTGCAAACATTTTATAATTTTTCATCATGGGCATCGTTTGCATGGTATTCAAGGGTGCTGAAGCCGATAGTGAGATCCAGTGGCGAAGGTTCGATTCCTACCGGCTTCCCCTTGAAAAATGGCACAGTCAGTATTCTATAGATTAAAGATATCTACTCCGTCTTACCACTTACAAAAATTGACCCTTCGTTACTGGTGAGATCAAAATGAAAATCTAAAATGGCGACAACTATATGAGAGCTTCTAAATCCTTTACTACTTACATCGACCTACTTACTGAAATTTGATCTAGAAGTGATGAAGAATAATTGGAAACTAGGTAGATTATGTTAGGTATTACCTACCTACTCGTCGAAATCTAAGTTTTTATAAAATCCTAAGGATTTGATTGAAGTCCTGACAATAATATAAAATGAATAGATACAAACCTTTAATGATATCTTCACAAATTCTTCTTATTTCAGCTTCAGAAATTGAAGGTGCCTGAAAAACAAAATTAAACAAAGATTTAGTTTACATTAACTGACAAAAACTTTTAAACGAATTATTTGAGAACGCATTTGAAGGGTCATCTGCAATAGTGATAAATGTCCTTCGTTTATCGTTCTGAGATAATCGGGTTTTAAGGTTATAAACGGGAAAAAAACAGTATTAGAGATAGGAAAATAGTTTTTATTTATGATATAGGGCATGTATTATAGTAATAGTTCTTTGGAAAATAATCATTCTTAAATATCTTTTAATAATTTTAAAAAAACATTATTCCCGTAAGCACCAGTGACGTTGAGCGCTCTAACCGTGTAGCAGCCAAATATTAAAAACTAAATTATCTCGAGACTGGAAGCGATATTGCTAAGTTTGTAAACGTGATCATAAACATATATTCATATTCTATTGTATGTGTTTATATGGGCCTTGATGCCTGAAATAAATGGATAAATAAATAAACTGCATATATCAAGTAAGCAAATGACGGTATTAGTTTGAATTTTGACATTTTTGGACATTTATCACTATTGCAGTGGACCCTCCATTTGTGAATGCTAGAAGACTGCCGCTGTAAAAATCTTAGCTAGTTCGCATGTTGGTAGCGGGACTGCTAAGGCATTTCACTGCTTACCTCTTGTACATAGCTGGGATGTGCCGGTAAACCAGGCATTCCTGGTAATCCTCTCTCTCCAGGAGTACCGGGAATACCGTCCATACCGCGCATTCCAGGTAGTCCAGGGAAACCTGCCTCACCTTTCTGGAAACATATTTTTAAATCATGAAGATTGACTTGTAAAATAAGTGACTTAAAAGAAATCGTACGTTAATTCTACAGCAAGCATCCGTACGCCTCGTCCTAATAGAAAGCTATCGTCGCGCGAATACACGATCGACGTGTTCATATGTCACTTTTCGTTCGGTGAACCTAAACTGGTGGTCGCGCACACTGCGCGCCTTGCGATTTTCCGAACAAAAAGTCGCGACCTAAGCCCCGCGTCTACAGCATAAGCTATCTACGCTTTTGGTTAGGACGCGGCCTTAGTAGTCAGCTACAACTACTAAGTTGGTGTGTTTCCTAGAGAACATTTTTGACACCGTGAAGACTTACCTCGGCCCCAACACTTAAATCGCTAGATTTGCCCTCACCGCACTTAGGTAATAGGTACGGGCTGGTGTCCGCAACTCCACGTCAATGCGCGTATTTTCACCGCACCTAAGGTGAATGGGTAGTTGAGACCGCGAAATTCAAATTTTCTTACGGTTTTTGCAATTTGCAGGTCAGTGTCAGGTTGTCAGTGTCAGGTTGTATCTTGATCAAAATATGATTCGCGACAATAACAGGTACCTACATATTTAGAGAATTATAATCATTAGAATCATTAATACATCTTTCTAAGTTAGATTTCTATCACTAACACTTTTCCATAAGAGTTTGCTACAACCAACCACCAAACTCTTATGGAAAAGTGTTAGTGATAGAAATCTAACTTAGAAAGATGTATTAATGATTCTAATGATTATTCTCTAAATATGTACCTGTATGTACTTGTACGGTGTACTATCTATCTATCACTATCCATTCACATTAAGAACGAGAAACAGTGTCCATACTGAGAAGAGTGAGCTCATACATTATTTTATAGCGTTTCTATGACTATCAAGCAATCACTGCGTCATTGTGTATCAGAGGTGTCAAAACAAAACAGAAACGCGACTATATTTTGACGCGATAGAGTGTATCTAACGATTTCAATCTTTGGAGCTGTCATCATTTCCACTTCGGCCGTTATATTCTGTCACCGCTTTTCTATTAGCCGTACCTTTAGTGCTGTTGCCGTTACAATTTTTAATCTGTAGATATATTAATTGATCATATTCTGATGATTACCTGTCCCATTGGTCCCTGAGGCCCTATTGGTCCTGGGACGGAAATTTGCTGTGAAGATGAAGCTGCAGACCCTGGCTGACCGGGAGGGCCTGGCAGACCCGGTGGGCCTTCAGGACCCTGGGGGAATCGAAGAGAAATTTTTTGTTCCACAATAAATAAAACAAGCAAATTTTTTTACGAAAATAATTTTTACAAAAAAACTTTATTCCAAAAAAAACCTACTGCCAAAATAATTGAAGCTAACTCAAAAACCACTCATTCGAACTTGACCAAATGTATGGGACTACCCGATAAGTATACCTTTTCAAACAAAAAGATTTTTTCAAATCTGTTTATAAATGAAGGAGTTCTGAGGTAACAAAAAAAATAAACTTTAGAACCTGCCGGTCGATTCTGTAAAAATCTCACCGTGAACACGTAGGTGAAGTGAGCTGGTGTGTGGTTAAGCTGTCAATAATGATTGACAGCTCACTCCACGCTCACGGTGAGATTTTTACAGAATAGCACCGCTACTTCTTTTTTTGAAGTCGGTTAATTAAATACACAATATACGCAGACAAAATTCGCGAGCAACAGCTACTGAAAGATAAATACCGGCAGTCCGTCGAAGCCTCTCTTTCCCTCGGGGCCCGGTTGGCCCGGTGGACCCATGTTGCCGGGTATGCCTTGTATTCCCACAAAGCCTTGTGGTCCTGGTTGACCCTGTAAAACAATGTAGAAATATACAGCGGAATAATTGAAAGAAAATACATTTATTTAGCACAGACTAAAAGACACACAATACCAGGGGGCCTAAAAAGGCCACTTTGGAGAATCGTACAAGGATAACATTATGAATCGTAATATGGCGAAGACAGCCCGTGTTTTTCTTTTTTTCGCTGCACTACGTAGGTATAATCAAAGAGGTTGGGATTGGATTTGGATCGGATTGATTGGTATTTTAACACAGACAAAAAAAAATAACTGAAAAATGCTTTACCAATGGGATGCGATACGATTAACCTAACGGTTAACTGTCCATTATGTTATCCTTTTATGATTCTGCCAAAGTGGCTTATTATTGTGTAAGTGGCTTATTAGGCCCCCTGATAGATAATAGTCGTAAATCAGATAAAAACAAAAATAAAAAAGATAAAAATCAAAAGTGCAAAGTCCGATGTAAGAAATTAGCAGGAATGTGTGCCTCACGGCTTCGCCAAAAAGGCCCAGTAATTGCGTAACATAGGTACTAACAGTAGCAAACTAGCAATGGCTTTCATTTTGACAAATCTGCAACATTCATTGCGTTATTCACATTGTTGATCAGATAAATTTTTCGAACATAAAAAGCAATGAATTAGCAATATCCTTCAAAATAATTCACATTGCGATTGATCCGCTCTTTTAGAGGGAGTGGACCGTAATCTACCACGTGGGCCTAGTGTGGGTTGGTAGATATCATATATCTTCGAATTTTGGTTCAAGGACATTTCAAGGTTCATCACGGTTTCCTCAAGGTTCATCCGGTTTTCTTGAGAGCAGTGGTGATGAAATAATTTACACATAGTAAAACGTCTGGCTAGGTCGGAAGCTTCGACCTACAACTCGTGAGTCGCGGCCGTTACCATGGCCACCACTGAATTACCTACAGGATTTTTTTTTTATCACCTTCCAAATTTTTACATGGTGTTCTACCCATGAATATGAACAACTTTAACTATGGGACCAACTCAGAAATGACAAAAATAAATTACAAAAAAGAATGACACACATTTTTTTTTTATTTTTTTTTTAGTTTTTTATTTAGCTGATTATTTTTCGTGGTTTCAGAGTTGGTCCCATAGTGAAAGTTGTTCGTATTCATGGGTAGAACACCCTGTAAAAATTTGGATGGTGATAAAAAAAAACTTGCTGTATAATAAGAAATCAAGTGAATTATAATTGAACATGTTTGGTACTTACCACAGCACCGTCGCGTCCCGGTGTTCCTCGGAGGCCTACGTCACCAGGTCTACCGTCCCGGCCTGGAGCGCCTTTCTCACCTTTAGCACCTTCATAATGAACAAAAGTAGAATTTAGAAATACACTAAGTATCGCAGCACTGTCAATAGCATATTAGAAAGTCGAGATGTGACGTGGGACACCCGGCTGGATCGAAATTCCTTTAGCAGCTGTTCGAATCTGTAAAAATCTCACCGTGAAAACTTAGGTGAGGTGAGTTTGTTTTTGCTAGAAATTGACACTATTGACAGCTCACTCCACGGTCACTTCACCTAAGTTTTCGCGGTGAGATTTCTACAGAATAGCACCGCTGTATACAGGGTGGCAATGACATCAACGCGCAAACTGAAACCATGAATTCTGCACTAGATTCTAGACGTCATAGCGTAGAATTTTTTTGCCGGTTTTCAAAAAAACATCTGCTGTTTCATAGAAAAGTGCAATACAGATCTACGCGGTCAAAATCTCATCATCTGCCTAGCCTTTTCCCAACTATGTTGAGGTCGGCTCCCACTCTAACCAGATGCAGCTGAATACCAGAATTTTACATGGAGCGACTGCCTATCTGAAATCTACAACCCAGTTACTGGGTAATACGATACCCCTTGGTAAGGCTGGTTATCAGACTTTCGGACTTCTGACTACCCATAACGATTGTCAAAGATCCGTTTCATGCTCTGACAGCCAGGACCAACGGCTTAACGTGCTTTTCGAGGCACGGAGGGGTCTCAGTATGTAAAGATGGTCACCCATCCACGCAAGCGTAGCTTAACCTGATCGATCGACCTGTGCGGCTGTTATTATTTAGCCACGGCTCATGTGGCCACGGGCCCCTTACGCGGTCAAAATCTATGGCACAGCTTTCTTTTTTTAACCGACGAATAGTTTCGTTGAAAATCTTATACCGAAAATCTTATACAGGTTGCGCGTCGATGTATGCCACCCTGTACTTTTATTTAAATAACAGGCACAATGAAATAAAATAAAAATAACTCACGTATGATGTAAAACAAAAAAACTTTAGACACTTGAAACTGACTTATTTTTCAAAGGTTCTTTTAGCGATATCCGTGTTTAGCTCGCATATATTGTTTTACCCACGCACAGTCGCGTCTTCTAAAAACTTATACTTGACGTCTTTGTATTAAAAACCCGTATTAAATTCACTCGTATACATTCGTGCATCAGAGGGGTAATTCTCGTCATTTTAAGAACGTTCACAGTCTAAACTGAGTCTCAATTTGTCAAAAATACTTCTAATTTCACTATATTTTTAACAAGTTTTTGGCATTGATTTTCGCTGAGATTAGATTGGACTAGATGTTGAATGTTTTTAATTACTTACGAGAATTGGCCTTTTGGTCGTATGTACACACGCACATACAGACAAATCAAGCTACTCGAAACTGTCAAATTTTCCCAATCAACTTCGAACATAACACTTTAGCAATAAAGTTGAAAATCTATTTAAGAAATTTGACAGAATGATTGAGCTTGATGTGCTAGACTCTGTACAATAAATAAATACAATTTCTTCTTACCATGTATGAGAGAGGCATTAATGTTGCTGGCGGGGCCCGGTGGCCCAGGAAAACCACGATCGCCGCGGGGTCCCACAGGCCCTGGTGGACCAGGAAATCCCTGAAGATAGAATTATACATTAAACATAAAAAAGGCGAAACATTTTTAAAATAATAGATTTGGGAATCCGCTTTTGTAAAAGGAGTAAGAAGGGGTTTACTAAGGAGATTTTTACGATATGTATATTTAATCGAACCTCTACGAATTCACATTTTGCGCTCCTAACAATATTATTGAACAATAATATATTATATAGATTTCGCGTCTTTTTGATCCTCAAATAGTTCCTATTTTGGGTTCCTAAGAATACTAAATAGCCAAGTGACCAACTTGGATGTAGCGATTGGTCGCAGTTTAGGTCATTTGGTCATTTGGTCGGGGTGCCCAAGCATAGTTACTGCGACCATTTCGGCTCCCGCATGGTTGGTCACAGTTCAAACCTAACCTAACCCGTTTGGTCGCGAGACCCTAGCTTAGTTACTGCGACCATCTGTGAAGAAAAAGCCAGAGAATTAAAAAGAGGCTCAATTATTTTAATAAATGAGCTTGATTAGAAGCACAAAAAGTTTATAGAGGTTTATTAGTTTAAAAAAGTGTTCATCATTAGATGGTCAGTGAGGTTTTAGAGGACCAATTAAATATTTCCCAACTCACATCTGTTCCATTGTATCCTGGAGGTCCTGCGAAACCAATTAATCCGGCATCTCCTTTATCACCTAAACACCAAAAATACAAAAAAATACTTTTTTAAGTTCGACTATTAACCGGTTGAATGCCGTAATTACAGAAAAAAAATAAAAAGCCATTGTGTCTCGCGTGGATCCACGTTACGAGCGGTTAATATGGCTTTTAATGTTTAAATTTATGTATTTACCTTTTTGCCCTACATCCCCTTTCTCTCCCCTCTGTCCACGTCGCCCCGGTTCGCCTGGGGGTCCAACATACCCTGGACCAGATGCCTTTAAATATAACAAGAATTAATCAAATAATTTTAATAAAATAAAAAGCAATCGTAATGATATATGCACCTAGGCATATATCAAACTCAAACTTTAAAGCATTTATTTCACTTAAACGATAGGTTCTCAACGTCATTAACGTGGGTGATAACGCCCTCTCGTGGGTGTTTAAGACTTCCAGGGGGGCAGTAGAAGACCCAAGTAAAAAGATATATCCTATGTTGCGACTATTATAATACACGTTTAAATATAATCGTAGCAATAGCTATCTCAGGTTCGCAACAGATGGTAAGTAAAAAAACAGGCTCCAGAAAAAAACTCAAATAAGGTTGAGAACCTACGATTTAAACCATTTACAGGCAATTTTGAATTGTAAAAGGAGTCGGTTATTTAGAAAGATGAAGCTAGTTGCCCACTCTGAAGCGAAGTAGATTCCTATCGAGAAGAAAGGGCAACAAACTCCACGGACACTCAAACTCAATTAACTCTAAATATTGGTAACACCATTCATATTGAAATTATACTTGTGAGAATGTAGAAAGACATGCACGTTAAAAGTTTCCGTAATAAGAAAATTTAAAACAAATCAATAAAGTCGGGCATACAGAAAGATGTCCATTCCATAGCGTAGTTGTATTAAATATTAAGTGAATACATACATTAACGATGGCCCCCGGGGGTCCTGGTTCTCCCTTCTCCCCTCTGAAGCCTGGCGTTCCTGGTATACCCACACTACCCTTAATACCTCGTACACCCTAAAAGAATCGGTCATTAAGGTCAGCCACAGATAATCAAACAATGATGGTCGGTAACAAATTAATGGTAGAAAATTTGTAGGTAATAAAACCTCGTCTTCAACAAGTTAGAGCTTTAACACCACTGTTGTTTATATGGCAACTGGGGTATTTTATTGAATGCCCCGTTGGTCTCGTGGTTGCAAGTGCGACTCCTAAGCGAGGGAATGGAATTTTCTATTAAGAATTTCCAAGTAACAGCCCGGAGCTTTATAACTTGGCGGTGTAATACCCCCGTGCTTCGGAAAGCACGTTAAGGAGTTAATCCTGCGCCTGATCTCTCACCGGTCGTGTCGGATTGCCGTCCCATCGGACTATGAGAGTGAGGGAAGAGATAGTGCACCTGTGTCTGCGCACACACACCTGCACTATAATCTCCCGCGCCGAAGTTTCCGCTGAGATTGGTCGAACATGGCCGAAATTCACTCTGGAGGACTACTTATACAGGGTGAATTTTCCAAGTGGGCGTGGATGGCCAAATCCGAAACTATGAGGAATAGCGAAAAGTAGTCAAAAAAATTCGCGGGCTCGATTTTGATGAAAACTAAAACTGCATCATTGGATTTTTGAAAAATCAATATTTCTAGCCAAGAATCGATCCCGTTGATTTTGAAAAAAAACACACACATTATATTAGTACACCATTCGATAGTGTCGCTGATAAGGATCGAATTCTGAGATATAATGACATACGGGAAACTAAAGAAAAAAGCTCATTTTTAAAAAATCTTCTCTATATTTATATATTTGTTATGGATAATACTTGTCTATGATATAATGTTAAATTATATTCGTACCGGTAATCCAGTAAATCCTCTCAGTCCCTGGTCTCCTTTAGGACCTCGTGGTCCTTCGGGGCCCTGAAACAATAACAAAAAATATATTGCCAAATAACTCTTGGTGAATTGTTTTGCTTCCTCTAATGTATAAAAAAGAATGTATTCTATTTATTACTAGCTGAAACGACAGACGTTATCCTGTCCAAATTTAAAAATCCCATACAAAAAAGGACGTTAAATTTTTCCCGAATTTGAAAAATTTCCGGGAAACTAATTCTATTTTTCTTTTCTTAAAAACTTAATTCAGACATTAGCCAAATCGGTCCAGCCGTTCTCAAGTGATGCGCTTACCAACAAGATAAGATTATCTAGCTAAAAGATAAGATTATTTAGCAAAAAGACAAGATTATCTAGCTAAAAGATAAGATCATATAGCTAAACCATAAGATTATCTAGCTAAAAGATAAGATTATCTAGCTAAAAGATATGATTATCTAGCTAAAAGATAAGTTCATCTAGCTAAACGATAAGATTATCTAGCTAAAAGATAAGATTATCTAGCTAAACGATAAGATTATCTAGGTAAAAGATAAGATTATCAAGATAAGGTTATTTAGCTAAAAGAATATACTCTACGCTATTGTGTATGAACTCACTGCTGGACACGTGGTGTTGCAGACACCCACCAATGGATCGGCTAATAACGACGGGTCCACTTCGTACTGCAAACAAAAAGAAACCTACACGTCAACACTTATTTATTCACATAATATACAAGGTATAACAGAATAAACACAAGTTCTGAAAGTAGTTTGTTCATAGTTGATTACTGAATCGATTTTTAAAACATTTAACTTTTCAAAAATGACCTATGTTTTGCCTTATTGTCCGCCGATTGAACCAAAGAAAATTAAATCTTATCTAATGGCTATAAGATTCAATTTTAAATGCATAATATTATCAGATGTAATGCTAGGAAAAACACGATTTTCTTTTTATTTGGTCATTGTATTATGCTTTTAACTCAATACTCTAATTGGGGTGTATGAGGTCTTGCGTTAATTATGTTACATATTGCATATAGAAAGTGATAATTTGTTTCAATTTTCGTGGAAGATGGAACCGCCACTCCACGTGCGGACCTTAAAAGCCACGCCTATCAAACTACTATTTATTTCCAAGGTAGGTTAGGTGGCCTTAGGTTATCTCGATATTAATAATATAATATACAAAACAGCAGCGAAAAACTGCATTTTCAACCAATACGTAACTAGGCTTATAGGTACCAATTTTTTTTTTTTTTTTTTTTATCATATAGGCAGTCGCTCCATATAAAATACTGATATTCAGCTGCATCTGGTTAGACTGGAAGCCGACCCCAACATAGTACCTACGAACAAAGCTAGGCAGATGATGTTTTGTAGTGTTTGATGTATTTTTTCATGTTATGTATTTTTTTGGTGTACAATAAAGTAAGTAGGTATACAGGGTTATTGGTACAACATTAACAATCTCTTAAGAGGTCATTGTACTCATCATTATGAACAACTTTTACTATGGGACCAAACTTAAAATCGCGAAAAAAAATCAGCTTTTCCCTCGTTTATGTTCGTATAACTCGCCAAAATGTAGGGAACAGCTGATTTTGTTTTTCGCGATTTCAGGTTTGGTCCCATAGTAAAAGGTATTCATAATGATGACAATGACCTCTTAAGAGGTTGTTAATGTTTTACCAATAACCCTGTATATAAATAAATAAATGATGAGGTATTTTTATTTTCAGGTTCACTTACCGTTGGTGGCGGCGATGACACTAAATATTGAGGTATATCCTGAAAAATTCATAAAATCACAATTTTAAGATTGTTTTGTTTTTGACAAGAAAAAACAGAATGTCCTGTCTGGAAAGAAAGAAAAATATTTCATTTGGGACACGCACAGCAAATACAAACAATGAAAAAGAACATGAAATCTGACAAAATCATGAACACAATCAAAATAAAAAAGAACATTAAAACTTTTTCTAAGATAAAAACTAACAAAATAGTAAACAACAAAAAATTTAAGACTTGAGCGAGGCCATAAAGGCTCCTATCTCGGCATGAAGCTGAGATATTTAGGAAAAAAACAAATATCTACCGTTTGGCAACGCTATCGTAATTTATTTATAGCTTACGATTTCTTCACAGCTATCTCGACTCAAGTTGTACGGGTCGCAGCTCAACGACAGCCACTGAAGATCTATCTGTAAATAATAAAGCACACTTCCTTTATCTACATCTTATTAAAAATATAGTATAATAAATCAGCCATTAAAAGCCAAAAGCCTCCCTCTCTGTGAGAGGGAGTGGGCCGTAATCCGCCACATATATACCAACCCGGACTGGGCTCGCAGTGCGGGTTGGTATATGTATGTCACACACATGCATGTAGCCTATATGTTAATCCAGGGTGTCAGCTATCTCCATAGAAAATTTTATCAAAATTGGTCCAGCCGTTTGAGCGTGAAGAAGTAACAAACATATAAACACACATACACACTTTTTGCCTTTATAATATTAGTGTGATAAAGATTTTCTCAAAATTTGCACAGAAAGGACAAAAGTTTTATGAAAACGCTTATGGCTAATAATTATTGTTGAGAACGATACTTTCCACCGAGAAAATTATACTGAAAGCTATTCAATACAGGAATCCAACAAAAAGAAAAAATATAAATAGAATACAAAAGGTATCAAATATCGGTGACAAATCGTCAGTCGTCAACCAAATCAGGTACTCGGGTAGCCACATCCGGCCGATGGCCCGGATATGACATAATATTACCCGGATTTACGGAAATCTCTGCAAATGAAACGGAGCAATACACAAGATCATTGTGTGGTTCAAATTATGAGCTGTCAATTCGGGAATATTTTGCTACTGGTCGAATAAGATTATAGAATTAACCGGTAAAGCTCCGCGTGTGACCGATATGTCACGAAACAATAGAAAATCAATTTTGTCTCATTAGCGGAGCTTAAGCTACATTATGTAATCCAAACGTTTCATGTTCTTGAAACTACAACATTGCTTAGCGGCGGAAATAGGCATTGTAGAGTGTATCTAAAGTCAAAGTGCGCAGTACTGCACTGCACCCCAACCCTATTTCAAGTTAAACAAATATCAACTTTATTTCAATGATGATTAAGTTGATTTCAGAGTAACTAGCACTATTGACAAAAGTATAAAAAGGTTTGAAGTTGTAGCGTAAACTGAACTTTATTGTGTAGGAATTAAAGTTACTTTTCCATTAATTCGTATTTGTTTACATTTTTGGCAAATAAATCGCGAATGCACGGTAGTCGTCTTGCCCGGGTGAACTTCTTCTAGTCTACTACGACTCGCTCTGCGACTAGCTGGCTGCTGGGTGCACTAATCTAACTAGCTTTTGCCTGGGACTTCGCCCACGTATATGTCAGAAAATATCCCACGGAATACCCTACGTGTTAATCCAGGTTATAAACTATCTGTGTGCCAAATTTCACCTAAATCAGTTCAGCCAATCAAACATACCCGAAAAACCAGAAAAACAGACAAACGTACAAAAATTTTAAGTTAGTATTTTATTTTTCGTATATAAAATTAGCCAATTGCCATTTTATATATGTTAACGTTAAATACATATACATATAGAGAAATAACTTACAGGTGCAGAGGACCCATCGTCATTCGACACGATGGTGACAGTGGTAGCGTTGCCGATGTCACGGACCGGACTGATCTTCTCTGGCATCAGCTGGAATACAATAATTTTTTTTTAAGTATCACAACGGACTGTAAGTGTATTCCCACCAGCAATTAACGACAAGCCTGTAGAGCTAGCAACTAAAGACGAGGTGGCGACTGGCGAGCAACGAGCAGCGAGTACGGGACGGCGACGAGCGATTACTCGCTCGTGTAAGTATACACACGGCGACATACCAAGCAATACATTTCCAGTTTTAGTTGACCTCGGAATGTATAGGCTTTTTGTACAATGAGAAGTCAGCTTATATGGGAAATATATAGCTGATATAGCTCTTGATTGATATTATGTCGTCGTGTGTATCAAGCGTGAGTTTCTCAGCGAGTGTTATGCTTGACAAGCGAGTGACGCTGAGCGAGTTTGATAGCTTTTATCGCTTCAACAAACGAATTCTCGCCGGCAGTGCGAGCAGTCAGCGATCAACAGTATTAATATATTATGTATCTCTTTTACTGACACGGTACCTACAATCTTTTGTACGTTTCTTAAGCGAGAAAATCGTTGATAGCTAGTCCCTTCCTCGTCGGCGGTGAGACAGGTGCCTTAAGAGTAATTTTGTTTGTACCCGACTACGGCGAAGCTTAACCGCTTGTGTACCGTAATTACAGACACATTTAGAAAACCATTGTGTCTCACGTAGATCTACGTTCCGGCAAACTAAGGGTTAAACGCGGATTGACTTGGTCGTATGACACCAGTAGGATATTGGCGCCGATTCCTTTGTTCACAAACTAAACTAAATTTAAGCTCAGTGCATCTTTTTCTTTTTATTTCATTAAGAAAAGGACAGTAGATAAATATTAGTTTAGTCCTGTCAAATTAGTCAGCGCCTGACATACTTAAATTGACGTATTTTTAGTTACCAATTTTTTAATCTCGTCTAAACTTGTCTATGGAGTATCTTAATTTGACAGGAGTCCTGTCAAATCAAGGGAATCGGCGCCATTATTGGGCATTCTACCCCACCTTCTGTTATATCGGCTCACGCCGTTCACCTCGTCACTCGCGGTGGAGTAGAATGCCCAATAATATAAATGAAAAATATTGGTTCGGCGCCTATTCCACCCGATGGAACCGAAGGTGGAGTTTGAATTCCTACACAGTGCAGTAAAATACTGGTTCGGCGCCTATTCCACACCAAATTGTGCGCACCGTGACTTACAGCTTTACGGCCGTTATTCCGAGTGCGTACGATGTGGCTGTCTGAGACTATAACCCCCCCCCCCCCTCCCCACGAGTTATCCTAACGCCCTAGCCTACCATACAAACCACACCAAACGTAGGTTACGTTGGTTTTACGTGAGGGAAGTCTGTTACAAGGAAACCTAGGGTAACAGACGGAACTTGGGTAGGAATAGGGATTTGTGTACGTCGTACAATGTACACAGGAAATGGTTGTCTGCCCCTGCCCTAACAAAACAATACATTCTGACAGTAGTAAGGGATCATAAGCTTTAGAGCAAAATGACATATGACCACGGCTATCCTCTGAACATCACTATGAACATGCCTAAAATATATTAAAATATATTACGTGTAAGATGTTTATAAGGGTCAAATTAAATTAGCTAGCGAAACTCTGCAGACGTGATGGGTATATAACTAAACACGATACAATTATAACAAAAAAGATTTGAAGTTTTTTTTATTAGGGATTGTTACTTGAAGTATGAATTGAAAAAAAGGGTCTTATCAATATCAATCACGTCTGTGAAGTTTACACAATAAACTGATTTTTTAAACTGATACTTCAAGTAAATACCTTAAATGTGTAGATATCTGCAGAGTTTCGCTAGCTTATTTAATTTGACCCGGTATAATAGACGATAAATATTGAATAGTTCTTCAGGGTAGAATATTTTTAGAGCTTGATTTTTCAGTAGTCGGGTTTTTATTGTCTTTTCATCGTAATTATCTAAGATTACAAAAGTCTTAAATGGTAGCACACTTCCTTACCTCAACACAGTCGACGGCAATATTCACCGTATTGTTGGAAATCGATGCGTGTATCTTGTGCCAACCAGGAGAGAATATCTGAAAACGAAATCATGGTGAGTTTGTCACTGCAAAAGAAACTGATCTTCGCTGTAGTATGGCACCACCCGAAAGAAAATCAATTAAATAAATACTTCGACGAAACTTTGCACAAGAGTATTTCTTTTATAACGAGGTGAGCTCTAATCCCCATACAAATAAACGTTGTATAGCGTCTGAATAGTTACACAACGCTTTGTCTTCTTCTTTCGAAAGTCAAATTACTGACGAGTGAAAGAGAGAACTATTCATCTGATATAATACGTCAGTAAATCTTCCCTTCCCCCCCCGAAGGGAGGATTTTTGAAAATTCATTTATGGACGTTAAAGGCGTTAAATATTATTATACTAGCTGCGCCCCGCGGTTACACCCGCGTAAATGTTGACCCCGTGGAAATATCGGGATAAAAAGTAGCCTATATATTAATCCAGGGTGTCAGCTACCTCCATACAAAATTTTATTAAAATGGATCCAGCCGTTTGAGCGTGAAGAAGTAACAAACATATAAACACACACACACATACCCCCCCCCCCCCACACACACACCCCCACACACCCATTCACCAATTTTCGCCTTAATAATATTAGTGTGATTATTATTTTTGTCAATGGAAAATCTTAAGCAAGCTTGTACCATTCGAAAAAATATGCTGTTTCAATTACCTCCCAGCTAGTAAACATGACCCTGGACCCTCCGATGAAGACAGCGATCTTCTTGCTGACGGGTAGCATGGTGAGGGAGAACTGCAGGCTGGAGGGGGAGCGCGCGCGGATGAGGCTCCACGGCCGCCGCTGGCCCCGGGCGTTGAATGTGCCCACTACCGAGAAGTGGGGGGGCAGGCCGGTGGGGAATACGTCGCTAGGGAGAAAAGGATCACTTTGTACACTTTACCTAAAGGCTTTTACAATGACTACATAAGTGTTCACAACAGTCCGACATGAATCATCGGGCAGTTGCCCGCCAGACACAACACCCGTCTGGTCAGTGAACCTCCCTTTTCTATAGAGTATGAGTGAACTTTACATCCTATTCCTCATACCTCTTTACGTTATTTTTTATTTTAAATTGATTCAGTTTCGTATAAGTATTAAAAAACTCTTCTAGACCAGACATATGCCCTTACTGCCTCATCTCAAAAATCCATCATGTATATGCATTACTTTCGCATTTTCACCACATATCATAGCTACTTACTGCAACGGCAGAGTCAAATTAACATCGATCCCAATCCTATAAGCCCTCTGCAGATCCTGCGACCCCTGCACCAGGGTGATGCCCTTGGTGCCAGGCTGGTCCATCTTGTACACGGCTATCAGGTCCACTGTCTGGAAGTCCACGTCCCCTGGCCTGTGGGAGGAACAGGGGGCTGCTGTGTCCGCCAGGGGAAGTTCTGTTGTGGTGGTATCTGAAATTGTACATAGGGTAGCGATTTAGTCAACTGCATCCGGCAAGGGGATTATTTTACTAGCCATACTAAACAACTTTCGCTATGAAACACAATATATCCCACTTGTGAATGATAAAAAATAAATAAATCGCCACCACGTATTTTTGATAAGTAAGCAAACGTTTGGAGTCTCCTAACATAGGCTTATTTTCACTAATTGTTAAGGTATTTATTTGTTAAACTATCAAATCATTTTTAATTTTTCCATTAATAAAAGCAGGTCATATCCGTACGTTGTATTTAGTAATCTGACCCGTGTATAAGAGATCAAAGACTGCTTGGTGACTGAAATTGATATGCTTTCTTATTAATGTTTGTATGAACATTACATACGTAGGAACCTAGCTATAAATTATCTTAAATCAGTGCATCAAAATGTGAATTAGAAACCACTTGGTATTGACAGAATTGGTTCAGACCAATTTGGTCAATTCTGTCAAAGTGTTTTTTAATGTTTGCTTGTGGGTCATAAACTATCAATGATTTATATGTTTTGAGAGACGAAAATAAATTGACTATAAAAAGCGGCCAAAGGCGAGTCGGACTCGAAGGGTGCGGTACCGTCTTAAGATTGAGTAAAAAACACCAAAAAGAACACGTCTCTTAACAGGGGACGCCCCTTAATTTGTAACTATATTTCATTTTTAGGGTTCCGTACCCAAAGGGTAAAAACGGAACCCTATTACTAAGACTTCGCTGTCTGTCCGTCTGTCTGTCACCAGGCTGTATCTCAAGAACCGCGATAGCTAGACAGTTGAAATTTTCACAAATTATGTATTTCTGTTGCCGCTATAACAACAAATACTAAAAACAAAATAAATTAAATATTTAAGGGGGGCACCCATACAACAAACATATTTTTTTTTGGCATTTTTGCCTTGTGGTACGGAACCTTTTTTTTTTTTTTGTGTGTGCGAGTCCGACTCGCACTTGTTTTTAATTATTAATATTTGTTGTAAGTACACACTCTGTAACTTTGTGTCTACCTATTACGGTTTAAAAGATAGAGCCCTGTGACAGATGGATGGACGGACGGGCGAATGGAGGGACCGACCGCGGAGCCTGAGTAATAGAGTCTCGTTGGCATCCTTTGCGTACGAAACCCGAAAAACTGTACCACAAGGCAAAAACGCCGAAAAAAACATGTTTGTTGTATGGGAGCCCCCCTTAAATATTTATTTTATTTTAATTTTATTATTTATTATTAAAGTTAAAATACAACTGAGTATTTTGTGAATATTTCAAGTGCCTACCTGTTGCCACTTTTGATATCGAGCAAAAAAGGGCAAAAATATCGCGTTTGTTGTATGGGAGCCCCCTTAAATATTTATTTTATTTTGTTTTTAGTATTTGTTGTTATAGCGGCAACATAAACACATACTTTGTGAAAATTTCAACAGTCTAGCTATCGCGGTTCTTGAGATACAGCCTGGTGACAGACAGACGGACAGACGGACAGACAGCGAAGTCTTAGTAATAGGGTTCCGTTTTTACCCTTTAGGTACGGAACCCTAAAAAGGAACGTCAAACATCATTTAAGTGGTTACAACATTTTTATGTTATTTATACATGCATATTTTGTCTCACCTGTTTGTCCATTGCTCGTCGGGTACGATGATATCACGATTATGAAAACAGATAACCTGAAACGAAATAAAGTAATATTAAATAGGATGGAAGACGTCTCTGGCTCCTGAAGTACAGGCACACTAACCTATCTCTGGAGCCGGGGTCCCATATTATTTATCTGTAACCTGTTCTTATGGTAATAAAGTGTTTTTTTTTTATTTATGACAAACACTGCTACCATTACAAGAAATTACTAATGTGGTAGAGTGGTCCTTAATATGAAATGTATTTATTTATTAAATCCTTAACAAAAATTGCGATAAAATTAGCCTTTTTTTTACTTGAACGAGATATGTTTTTGGGCAAGATCCTCAACCTCCAAAAAGTGATCTGAAGTGAAGTGAAAGTGACCTTAAGACTCGTGCTGATAGGAGAAATGGTAAAAACCCTTCATCATCGAGCTATAGGCATAGAAAGGATTTGTTTATTCGGTTTACATTAAGTAGATAAATAGATTAGGTAGGTACACGAGATTTCTTTATATCCAGACTTAAATCGATTTTGATATTTCGACAAACGACATACTCAAAGTATTTCTTTCAAGTGATTATCGGAATTAATTAATTAACTAATTACTTTTGAATTTTCAAAGGGTCGGCCAGTTAGAAAGATGAAGCTAGTTGCCCATCCCAAAGCGTAGTAACCTGGAGAAGAATGGGCTAGAAAGAAACTCCACGGACTCTCTTTTAAATCAAAATAATATGTTCACAAAATATTGGTTACATCATTCATGTTGAAATTGTGCATGTGAGAACGATGCAGAACGTCAAAAGCGTCCGGAATGAAAAGATTAAAAAAAGCAATCGTGGCAGCTAAGAGATGACCCGTCCCTACTGACGCATAGACTATCACCATTCAGCTCAACCATTTTAAAGGGAGCCTGTCAAAAAACGGTTAACCTGATGGACAGAGTGAAGTACAAATATTTTTTTACGATATAATGTAGATACATTATCACTAACCCCCACTGGGCCCGCGTGGTGGATTACGGCCCATTCCCTCGCACCGAGAGGAGGCCTGTGTCTCAGCAATAGGAACATTATAGGCTGATTATGCCGTACATTATATCGTAAAAAAAAATTGGACACTGCCATGACCGTTTTGATTTTTAGGTAATTTTTTTTTCTAATAATAAACAGGTCAGGAATGTTCAGGAAAGGCCCGTGGCTAAATAATAACAGCCGCACAGGTTGATCGATCAGGTTAAGCTACGCTTGTCGCTGGTTGGTCTGTGGATGGGTGACCATCTTTACATACCGTGACCCCTCCGTGCCTCGGAAAGCACGTTAAGCCGTTGGTCCCGGCTGACATTCGTGGATCTTTGACAGTCGTTACGGGTCGTCAGAAGCCCGAAAGTCTGACAACCAGTCTTACCAAGGAGTATCGTATTACCCAGTAACTGGGTTGTGAAGGTCAGATAGGCCGTCGCTCCATGTAAAATACTGGTATTGAGCTGCATCCGGTTAGACTGGAAGCCGACCCCAACATAATTGGGAAAAAGCTAGGCAAATGATGAATCAGGTCAGGAATAATCTGGATATTTCTACCACCTTCCCGACCTAACATTGACCCTCCACCCTGTCGCCAAAGTGTCGCTGCATTAAATAAATTAAACCATCAGTCGTGGCCTACTTTGGGCATCGAATCTCGATACACTCAGGTCAACAAATAATTGAACTGCGTCCACAGCCACTTAATTTGACCTTCAACAGTCAATAAGTGGTCAGCGAGCCAATTTGATGGGTTCTTTAATGTTATTGTGACGTCAAGACGCTGAAATCTGGGTCATGGAAACAAGAGATTATTACTCGTGGAAAAATTAGCCATTAAAAAAATTTTGGCATCTCGTATCTATAACAAAATTAGCCTATGTTTCAAATGCTGGAACACAGGCCTTCTCTTTCTCTCTCTTTGAGACGGGCACACGGGCCCGTTGGTAGATATTACATGTCTCCGAACTTTTGGTTCTAGGACATACCGGTTTCCTCACGATGTTTTCCTTTACCGTGTTGAGAGCAGTGCTAATGAAATAATTTACACAAAGTAATGTCCCTCTCTGGGTTCGAACCTACGACCTACAACTTGTAAGTCGCGGCCGTTTCCACTGGGCCACCGCTGCTCTATTTACTCGTATCTATACATATTGTAAATTAAAGTCGCTTTTCGTGTCCTAATGTGTACCGTTGTTCTTCTAAGCTACGCATCGCAATTTGATACGGTTTCAATCATCATTTAGATAATTAGAAATAGAAATATAAAATATTTATTGTCCAGGTAATACAGTAAGCAGGTGGTTAGCAGCAAGTTAAGACGACACGAGTAGCTTAAAATATTACCTATAGCTAGGTTACAATATTATAGTATTAACTAGTGAACCCCAAACTAGACAGTTAGTCTGAATCTTGGGGCTCGGAGTACGAATTCCAGAGTGGATACTAGAGAGGTGTTTTGAGGTGTGGTATTGTACGTCTGTATTTGTGATATTTGTGTGGTGTGTGTGTATATGTGTGATGTGTGAGTGGTGTGTATGCGCCTCTGCTGTGTGTGTGTAAGTGTGCGTGTTTGTTCTATTGTGCTTCGTTTAATTTGGTGTCAGGTGAGGGTCTTTCTATTAATTGTTCCGAGTCATCATAGCCAGTGTTACGCCTTTACAATTTTTTTGCAGCCGAATGATGTAGTATTTTTAATTTCGCAGAGTTTGCAGACTTTATTGTACGTATTAATGAGAGAGTAGGCCGGGGATCGTCTTGCTAGCAATGAGGTTGCTTGCTAGCAATTTACCTGGAAGGTTTGTGTGAATAATACATTAGTAGGTACCTAACTTAGAAATGGCACAGAAAAATCGATATTATACTCAAGTCTTAAAAACCGTGGAAAGCCATCTACTCCCTAAGCACGAATTCCCTAGTTTCAGTCGACGTTACGCGCGGACGTTTCCTACACCGTATCACTTACAGACAATGATTAGTTCGGGGTCAAAAGTAATAATGAATGTCAACACGATTTGACAGTTGTCCCTATTCCAGATACTCATTTGCCTGCCCGAATAATTGAATTCGGATGACTTTGGGCTGATTTTTCAATCGACAGATAATTTTTATTCGTGTATAGAGGTATGAGGAACAGAATGTAAAGTTCACTCAACCTCCATAGAAAAGGGAGGATCCTCCGACCAGACGGGTGTTGTGTCTGGCGGGCAACTGCCCGATGATTCATGTCGGGCCGTTGTATCTATGCTAGTTGCGCGGTAAACTCTGCTTGCGCGATGCAGGATTTGCGTGACGTCAGTATGACGCGTTGTTCGCATGTGGCGTTGTAGATACCGCTACATCACTCCCCCCCGGAGACCGGAGGTCGATAGTGGGCTGAGTCTTGTATATTGCGATGCTTGCCAGGCCAGCTGAGGTTCCAGTGAGTCGGAACCGGTTGCCGCATAGTTCACGGTGAGTCGGAACTGTCTGCGAAGATGTCCCCAGTGAGTCGGGGTGGCGCTGCATTATGCTCCAGTGCGTCGGATGTGGTACAGCGCCGGGTTGAGGCTGACTGCTGGCGTCGACCAGGAGAGGGTTTCTATGGCTCTGCTTGAGGACCGGCCGAAAGTGCAGTATGCTGTGCCGAGCTTGCTGATGAGGCTGAGGGTGATGACCAGGTATGCGCGGTCGCTGCATGCTGGTGGTCAGGATACCCGTTGAAGCCGTGGATGCTGGCTGGCTGTGTGACTCGCCGCTCTAAAGCTTGCGGGATTGATGATGATGACGTCACACTGGAGTAGGTGCACAAAGGCTGCGCTGACGTTCATGTTCGGGGTCACCAGTATAGAGGTATGAGGAACAGGATGTAAAGTTCACTCAACCTCCATAGAAAAGGGAGGATCCTCCGACCAGACGGGTGTTGTGTCTGGCGGGTAACTGCCCGATGATTCATGTCGGGCCGTTGTATCTATGCTAGTTGCGCGGTAAACTCTGCTTGCGCGATGCAGGATTTGCGTGACGTCAGTATGACGCGTTGTTCGCATGTGGCGTTGTAGATACCGCTACACGTGGAATTAAATTGACGTCTGACAGTTTTGTATGGAAGAATTGTCAAAAATTCAAAATTATTCCTCCGATAAAATTATCTGGCGTTGGTGAAATCTGCCCTTAGAGAAGTAGACCCCCTGAGCCAGGTAGCTAGTCGTCTGTAAATCAAGTGGTCTCGTAACTCCCTGGTCACAAAACCACTTCATTGTTTTTTGTGGAAACATGAAATGGAAGACATGTTACTCTGGAGTTAAGACCTTTATGGTAATAAAAGGTAGTTTCAAAACTCTACACAAACTCTCCCATGCCACAAAATACATCACGGGACCCAGCTAGTTTATATTATAGGTATATTAGGAGTAGAGTACCTACTTAGAGCTTTCAAACTTGCAATTAATATTTACTAAGAAATAGATAAAGCACTGATTCTAGGAAGAATGCGGGTCTTTACTACCTACATGGATAATAAAATGCCGAAGCCTACAAACTGGAAGAAACACATAACAAATCTCCAGAGATAACGGTGGCCATGGAATTGTACAGACGCCAGCACATCAAGCTACACGAAACTGTCAAATTTTCCCAATCAACCTTGAAGCTTATGCTGTAGCGTTAAAGTTGAAAATCTATTAAAGAAATTTTACAGTAGCTTGATGTGCTGACGTCTGTACCTACTAAGTAGACGGCAAGTCACTTTAAGTTACGTTTACGTTGAATTCGGTTTCATACAATCATTCTGTAAAGTGAAAAATACCTATACTATCATCATCATCCTAATTAGCCCACAATGTTCCCACTACTGGGACACAGGCCTCCTCTCTTCGAAAGGCAGTAGCAATAATAATAAGCTATAATCTACGTAGTGCGGGTTGGTAAATACTCAATACTCAATATCTTTATTGCTATACCATAATGTGTACTTAGGTGGTAGCTATATAATTTAGATCATATGGACTCCGTAGGGCACAGCAAGAGGGTTAGGAGAGAGGAAGCCCTGAGGAGATATATAATTATTATTTTTGTTATATTATTTATTAATTATTACCTTATCTATAATATATTTTAAGCATTCATATAAATTGCGTGATTATCATTGATTTTATTACTTTTTGTTTTATTTATGTTTAGCGTTTAAATATTCATCTAGGGAGTAATAACATTTGTTTATCAGTAATTTTTTAAGTTTAGTTATAAATATATTTAACTTTTCTTCTTTCTTTATTATGTCAGGTAGGTTGTTATATATTTTTATGAACATTACGTAGGGGCTTTTTTTTTTTTTTTTGCGGATGGGAAATCATCAAATGACTTCTCCCGCTCTGGGTGGAGCGGAAGGGAGTGTCAGACTCTTACTGACTAAGACCCACCCGTGTTCCTTCCTTAGCCCTTTATGTTCCGGGCCAGCGGTAACCCTTTCGGACAATCCCGCTGAACCGGCAGGCTTCGGCCCTAAGGGGCCCCTCCTCGATGCTGACATCTCTTTGAGGCGCGCGTGGAACACGTACGCGCCGTCCGGCACGGGCCTGGTCCTGATCGGACGGTGAGCTACCCATTACTCTCCGCCCGCAGGCCCGCGCCTACGGTGGCCGGGAGTCGTCACGCGGCTCCCGACGCCTGGGGCGTCCCCCGCGGCGGCTGAGACGGGAGGCTCTCTCCCTGAACCGTCCCGCCACCTCCTTCGCTAGCATGACTGCTTCGCAGAAGGAGGTGACTGCCTCCCACTCCCTCTCGCCCCGGACCATGGCTTGCACCAGGGCCGGACGCGAGAGGTCGCCGTCGCTGCCAATCGCCTCTACGAGGACACGGCGGTGCTCCGCCCAAGCGGGGCAGACCTCCACCGTGTCCTCTGGGCGATCCTGGCAATGGTGACACCCGGGCGTTTCCTCCCGCCTGATGATGTGCAGGAACCTCCCGAAACTTCCGTGTCCGGTGAGGACCTGCGTCAGGCGGTAGGTGAGGGCGCCGTGGCGCCTCTCTAGCCACTCCTCAAAGAGGGGTCTTATCGCCTCTATCGCGGCGTGCCCTGATTACGTAGGGGCATGTAGAATGCATTTTTAGTTTGGATGTCGGTATGTTTAGCCTGGATCGGTGTCTAAGCGTGTACTGTGATTGGATGTCTTCGCGTTTTGTGTAGAACTATTGATGCTTACGGACAAATTTACATATTTCAAGAATGTAAATACAGGGGAGGGTTAGAATATTATGTTTTAGAAAATAGGGTTTGCAGCTGTCGGATTGTTCAATGTTCACCAAGATTCTAACTAATTTATTTTGTAGAGTAAAGAGTGTTAGTGCATCTGTACTATTTCCCCAGAGAATTACGCCGTAGCTAAGCCATGCATTGGCGTACGCATAATAGGTGGTGAGGGCAGTTTTTAGATCGGTCGTCTTTTTAATTTCGCGGAGAGCGTATGAGAATTTTGAAATTTTTGAACGAGTTTTTTGTATTTGTGTTTTCCAATTAATATGTTTATCTGTTGTAAGTCCGAGTAATGTAAATTCATCAACAGTTTCCAATTTTACGCTGTTAAAGGTGAAATTTAAATGTAGAGGAGCTTTTTGATAAGGGTGGAAGGTCATTAATTTGGTTTTATTATAATTAATTTCTAAATTATGTGAGGTGAGGAAGAAATGTCACATGTCTTCGAATTTTCGGTTCTCAGACGTGCCGATTTCCTCACGATGTTTTCCTTCGCCGTTTTGAGAGCAGTGGTGATGAAATTATTTACACAACGTAAAGCGCCTGTCTGGGTTCGAAACCACGACCTACAACTCGTATGTGAAGGCCGTTACCACTGGGCTATCACTGCTTGCCGCATAATTATCTACTTGACTCAAATTTAAATCACACTTTTGGGGACGCAAAATTCTCTCTCAAAATCAAAATATTTTATTTCACATAAACCTACATGGGCACTTATGAAACGTCAGAAGCTAGGTGCACGGTTCCAATCGGTCGATTCCTATGGAGAAGAACCGGCAAGAAACTCCACGGTTACTCTTTTTAAAAACAATTTGCTTTTACAATGTTTCCAAATTACAGTAGGTATGGGAGGAGCGTAGGCCTGGCAACAAGTACCAGGTACGTGATAAAATAAAAAATGGTCTACAGATCAAAAGTCTACAAGGCCTACAAAGTCCTCACATTTATAAAATAAGAATCTATCAAAAGGATAAATAACATTGACGGCACGGTTGGTGCAGTGGTTAAGCGCTTGACTGCTGCGCTGCGTGTCGCGGGTTCGATTCCCGCACGGAACAAATATTTGTATGACCTACAAGTAGTTGTTCCGGGTCTGCCTGTTTGTGTATGTGAGTTTAAATGTCTGTAAACGCACCCACAACACAGGAGGAAATTCCTAGTGTGGGGCAACGTTTCTTATAAACAACAAATAAAATCCTACTTAAACCTAGTGATATGATTCCCATTACAAAGAGGTGAAAAATTAGAATTGTCTGTATATAATGTCAAATAATAAAGAGATTATGTCAAAACAGTATGTGAAAAAATAAATAAAAAATAAACGTCATAATTTGAGAGCAGCTAATAGACATTTACATATGCATATGTTATGCATAATGAGGAGTCAGGGAAGCCACATGTGCAGAAGGAATTATTGCCAAACTACCTTGTCTTCAACGTAGTCTTTAATCTTATAATATGCTCTGAAGTCTGATCTTAATTCTATACTACGTACCGACCTACATAATGTTTAAAGGAATCTCGGTAAAATCGCAACTCATAGTAATAAAAAGCTGCTGGCCATTGACCTGAAGCCCTAATGGAAACAAATGAACCACAACGAACAAATGAAAGCGCGCGTTTCTCCATTTCTCGTTCATTGAATCTTGATAGTTACCCTAGAAACAGGTGATGTAAAGAGACAAGAAAAAACATGTTTAACTACTCCATGAATTAAGATTGATACAAAATAATGATCGGGCCTTTTTCCCGAAGAGGTTAGCAGATGTGTATTAGGTTTCGTCAACTATTCACCCGCATATGTCTCGATTCCTGGGAATACCAGGATAAAAGGCATCCCATAGCGCCGTCGGTCCGAGTCTTTACACACACGGACCGACGGACCACGGTTCCACGGACGGATATGTCCTAATTCAGGTCAAGGTCTATCTATGTGCCAAATATCATCAAAATCCGTTCAGCAGTTTTAACGTGAAAGTGTTACAAACAAACATATATAAATATTTGTTTTTCTTTATAATATTAGTTTAGATAACATAATCTCACGCCTTGTTGCCCCAAAGGGTTGAACAGAGATGTACAGACGCCAGCATATCAACCTACTACAATCTGTCAGATTTCTGTACTAGATTTTCTACTCTATCCCTAAAGTCTAATGTCCAAAGTTGATTGGGAAAATTTTACAGTTTCGGGTAGTTTGATGTGCTGGCGTCTGTAGCCACACTTCGCCAGTTATTCATGGCTGCGATGTATCTAAATTGCAGAAGTCTCGAGGATTTGTCATGTCGTCAGTGCACCCGAGTGAAGCGCCCTAACTGCGTAGCACACTTTCGAACACAATCGATATTGCTAATCCATTGCTTCATATGTTCAAAAAAATGTCTTCTCAACAACGTAAATAACGCAATGGACGTTGTTGAATTGTCAAAATGAATGTCATTGCTAGTGTTAGTGTGTTACGCAATTACGCCGCTGGGGCGTGTCGTTATCGTAACAGGGAATAAAATAAAGATGGCCAAACATAACCAACATTGTAGTGAATGAGACAGTAAAGTTAATGAATTAACGACCGCACCGAATAGCTGAAGCTTATTCAGAGATTTATTGACATCGTAACAGTGTGACACGGAACATTAAAGTTATTTAATGTTCGTCTGGGTTGTCTTTTCTCTTGCTGGCTTTACTTTGGTACATGTGTACATGTGATTAAGCTATTATAATAAATAACCTGCATTCGCGATTTATTTGCCAAAAATGTAAACATATATGAGTTTATGGAAAAATAACTTTAAATCCTACATAATAAAGTTCAGTTTACGCTACAGCTTCAAACATTTTTCAATAGTGTTAGGTCACTCTGAAATCAACTTAATAACCATTATAATAAAGTTGATATTTGTTTAACTTGAAGTAATATTAATTTGAAACATAAGTTTGAATAGACTTAAGGTATCTATTGGTAGGAACATTCGTGACCTTTAATATAATTATATAGTTACATAACAAAAATACGAAAACGAAAAGCTTAATAGTGATCTACTTGTACACACTGGAAAATATGTCGCTCAAAAGGAGATTGGGCGAATCTGCCCTGAAGGTCAATGGCGTTAAGACACTTACCACTCAAGGAGAGATTTCTTATTGTGACGATTTCTCTTAATTGATAGTAGGTACGTAAGGAGATACAGAGCTCTAAATGTGAGTAATTAAGTATTATTGAAATTCTGCTGTTTCGTCAATTAAGGAATTAATATTCATTAATACTGTGTCTTTCAGACATCATAATATTTTAAGCGCTATAGGTACACGAACATTTTAAAACATTGGATCCTAGATGCCGTTTTAGAAACAATGTTTTAAAGAGTCAGTCGGTCAGACAGATCGTTAAGTCTGCTGCATCCCCCAATAGCGTTAATATACAACGTTATTTTTAGGAATATATGCGAAACCTGAATATAGTTTGTTCAGAATAAGTAACTGAATCGATTCCAATAATTTTTACCCCATGTTACCTATATTTTGTCCCAAAAATATTTAAAAAAGGTTAAAAGTTGGACACCGAGCGACACTGAGTAGGTTATCCAATCTCCGCGCCGAACGGTTAGGTACCTAGGTACCTAACCGTTATCAATGAGCGCAAGACGGCGCGGGTGGGCATGTTTTTGTACAGACAAACAGGTAACTTAACAAGCTTATAAATTTAAGTGTTTTGTCATGATACAGTTTTGAAATTTTGTACATAGATTCTTTACATAAAAATACTAGATACGTGTTTCGGGTTTCACATATAGATACTAAAAATAATGTTGTATATTCCAATGGAAACAGCTTGTAAGGAGAACCTGTGTTAATTGTTAGTCACTACGGAGTAAATGAACTAAAAAGGTGACAACTTGGGCACCGAAGTCATGGAGTTCTTGGCACCCTTGGCCATAAGATATACACCAATGAAAAGAGTTTTTCAAGGAGAACCTTTTGAAGGCTCTCAAAATATTGAATACCTACCCCTTTTTGCTCAATATGTCTCCTCACACTTTCAATATAATAATGTATAAATTTGCAAAAAAACATCTTCATAATTTTGGACAAATTTTATGCCAGTGTATGATCGATGCTTTACTCGTCACTAACGTCACGAGACTTTATTCAACAAATCTTCAACATCTCGCGAAATATATGAGCACATGTCCCTGCCCACTTGGCTAGTGGAGAAAACATCTGCGAAAGTTTAATTCCCTAAAAGTACATGCAGGGTCCCAGTTCTTAAGTTCCTATTAATAGAAGGAGCTATTGACATTAACCGGTTAAACCAGTATGTGTGTGAGAACTGCCAGAAAACAAGAATCATGATGACAATCAGAAGCCATCTTGATTAATCTTGAACTTACGTCTGTAAAAGGCGAATTACTCATAAACATGATGAAACGTTACTATAATTGTATGCTGCATGTATTTTTACGAGCGCTTGATTCGGCGATGTGATACGATCATTTAATTCATTTGTTTCATTTAGCGGAGTGTGCCGCTAACGACATTCGTCATCCTTTATTATGTTCCTTGTATGTTTGTCTAAAGAAGTCATACAATTTATATACAAAATTACAAACTAGCTGTGCTAAACGACTTCGTTCGCGTGCATTTCGGAAAAAAATTGCTTTTCATGGGCCATATGTCTTTTTGCGAGGAACCCTAATTCTTTTGCTAAGCCTAAGTTACTTCTTATAATATCAGCTATCTGCCATTGAAAGTTCCGTCAAAATCGGTGCAGCCGTTTCGGAGATTAGCCGGAACAAACAGACGGACAAAAAATTTTAAAAATATTTTTTGTTTTATGTAAGTACAGTTACTTTCATATGCATTTAGTAAAAAGCTGTTATTTTTTTATTATAAACAGAACTTAAATTTTATTTATTTGTATGTAAATGTACTATGCGCCGTGTTCTTCACGTAATCCATAAACTTTGACAAACGCTTCTTTAGCTTTTACAAATTAAATCGAACAAAGAAAGTACTTAAAAAGGCTTCGTTACAAAGATATTTGTAATTTTATTATTTTAATGAAATTTAATTGAGCTATACAGCAAGAAAGGGTCCTAACTTAGTTATGACAAGTTTCAGCCCGCCAAATCTTAAGAATGAAAATACGTCGTTGCCTATTCGGATAAAGAGGCATGCCTATCGGGTGATTTACGTCAAGGTATTTAGTTTGTATGAATTCATTAATGTGTCTATAATGAAAAATTCTTATTTCCATGGTCTGAACATCTGGTCGAAGTTTATGTATATCGGAACACGGTATATATGTCGCAGTCGGATTGTATAATCCGCTATATTACATTACGGCTAGCCGTTATCAAAAACAGGGCCGTTCAAATACGGCGGTTCAACGATTAGCCCGATTGAATGCAGCTGAATAAAAAACCGCCGGAATGTATTCGCCGCCATCGCCATACGTTATTCAACACGGCTAGCCATTATGTAATTCAGCGAGACATTAGCCGCCTCTTTGACAGGTTTTAGTTCCGATTCTTAACAGTCGTGGCGCTGCGAGACATAACAACAACAATGCAGTCGAATTCACAACTACGTCGACATAGGATGCAAGAGCGAGCGAAGGGCACCCCGAGGTTCGGTTTGGTTAGGTTACTTTAAACACTTTACACAGAAATAGGAGCCCCGCAAAGTGGGGGCTACGTCGACATAGGATGCAAGAGCGAGTAACGTATGGTCACCCTACAATCTAAGTAGTAGTACGATGTGGCTAAACGTGGCAAGGGTTATTGAAGAACGTATCACAATGACAATCCGGCTAATCGTTGAACTGCCGCATTTCAAAACGGCCCTGTTTTTGATAACGGCTAGCCGTAATGTAATATGGCGGATTATACAATCCGACTGCGACGTTTAAATAAGTTTGGCTGTATGAAATGCAGTTTTATTTTATAAGAATTCTTGCAGGAAAGGAAATTGTGCCGGATTCTTAAGTTACTAATTATTCTGCCAAAGTTACAGATAAGAGGAATTAATAAAAAAATATTAGAGAATTATTAGACAGCTTCGACTGAAAAAAATACTAGACAGCCTCGTTGTTCTATTTGGTCACAAGCGCTACGAGCATGAGGTCCTGGGTACGATTCCCGGGGCGGGCAAAGTGTTATTGGGTTTTTCATCTGGAATTTCACAGTAGCAGGTAGCAGCCCGGAATCTGAACCAACTGTGCCCGGTTGATCGCAACAGGCTCGCCCCATCATCCATCATCATCTGCCTAACCTTTTCCTAACTATGTTGGGGTCGGCTTCCAGTCTAACCGGATGCAGCTAAATACCAGTATTTTACATGGAGCGACTGCCTATCTGACCTCCACAACCCAGTTACTGGGTAATACGATACCCCTTGGTAAGACTGGTTGCCAGACTTTCGAGCTTCTGACTACCCGTAACGGCGGTCAAAGATCCACGAATGACAGCCGGGACCAACGGCTTAACGTGCTTTCCGAGACCCGAAGGGGTCACGGTATGTAAAGATGGTCACCAATCCACAGACCAACCGCGGCAAGCGTAGCTTAACCTAATCAATAGACTTGTGCGGCTGTTATTATTTAGCCACGGGCCCCTCCTCCTCTCGGGAACTTGAACATAAACAAATTTTAATATGGGTGTAGGTAGGATTTATAGTACACCTATGACTAACCCTTCGGAGGATACAGGCGTGATGATATAGGTATTATGTTTATTAGAAGATTAAGAAAAAGACACGAGCTTTTGCAGTCAAGGTTCTGAATCACAAGTAATCCGTGAAAAAGTGCTTGATTTTGAACAATGTAGCCTACGGTTTAAGGAACATGCAATAAAACATGTTCAGGTTTAACTGAGTTAGGTGTATTTGGCAGAAAATCAAAAACTTAAAATAAAATGCATGCTAAATTGCTAAGGAAAAGTAGATCTAATCCTGTCTAATCACAAAAATATAACCACATTTAAATAAAACCCTGAGGCTATACAAAGAGACTTTGCATTTGCATTTAACTCTACGAGAACTTTAAAACAAAAATACTTCGATCTATCTTTGTTTTGGTTTTTTTGTTTTGTACAATAAAGTGTTTTTAAATATATAACTAATCAATAGGATTTAGTTAATAAAAGAGTAAAGCTTACCTTAAGACCGCCATATTACTTAAAACAACGAACTCTCGCGCATTCCGAGCGCGCGCGCATATCCGCGCGACCCAACCGCTGTGTCTTATCTAGCTCCTACTGACTGAACTGCTGAGCACGGCTGAGATTTGAGTGCGCACGCTGATGTATATCAATTAATTCGCTCCTGACAGTAAGAAACCGCTATTGAATATAAATGCTTAACTTCACGATTCTATAAAGTGTGGCCAAAATTGGTACAAAGTCCTCACCACAGAGCACTGGGTCTATTACACTGACCTCTATCATACAATTCTATAACACAGATCAGTGGTCTATTAAAATCTAAATCCGTAATACTGGTTCCTCATAGATGTGTGTCACTGTGATAACACGACTAAAAAACAATAAAATAAAAAGTAAACTCGGAAATGACATCCCGCCAATTTTTTCCAGCCGTCAAAAACCGTCCATTTAAAAAAAAATAACTTTTATCTCGACTGCCAGTGCGAAGACTGAATTCAGAAAAGTTACCGAACATATACAACCTAAGATGGCCGGCCATATTCCCAGCTGTTAACGTACAGGCAGGCCTTCCATAATCTTCCGAGTCCAGCGCCGAAAATTTGGATTGATGGAAGTGATGATACCGACCTACACAAGGTACTTCCCGCGGTGTTGCCCGCGTGGATGTCGGAAATTATCCAACGGGAACGTGCTTGGACCAGGAAAAAAAATAACCTATTAGGTAAGTACTTATATCCTTCTCCAAGATGCCATCTCCTTGACAAATTTTCTCGAAATCCGTTCAGTGGTTTAGGCATAAAAAGGTAACGTAGTAGGTAGAGGTAGAGTTACTTTCGAATTTATAATACCTATTAATAAGAATGTATGGAACCCAGCATCGTAGTTTTATTTGATTGCACTTTAGGTTAACAAGTCAAATGTCTTCTTGCCCCAATCAATCTGCAAATAAAAGTGCACCAATTGCTCAAACAAGACGTCCCTGCGACCTTAATGGTCAGGTTTTTAATGAAGACTTACTCATGGCGCCTGATATTCAATCCTTTCTTCGTTTCCATGCGATTTTAAGAGCTCGTAACTTTATTAAACTAATGAGCTGCTGTTTGTTTGAATCAGTGCAGTCATGGCAGGGCAACGAATCCTAAATAGGAACTAACATTTCAAAGTAACACCGCCGAATGCCGCATGCATTCGGCGGTGTAGCCTAGAGTGGTGACTCGAGATAACACAAATTAATTGGTTCTAGGCTCTTTTGTGAGTTCTAAATGATAAATCATTGATGCGCACAGTTTGACAATTCCCATTCTTACCAAAATAGGTTAGGTAAAATAAAACCGTAGATTCTATAGATTAGATTTTGTAATCCCAATCACAGTAAAATCCAAAAACAGATGCTGGGCCTCGCCACATTTTTAGCTTTTAAGGATCTTCAGGAAAAGACCACTTCGGGAGATTTTTGACCTTAAAAAGAAAGTGAAGCCTGCGGGATATGTGCGTATAACACACTTACAATGCCTTAGTTCAAAGCAAACCAATTTTCCAAACATTATGATTAACAATTCCTTCAAATCCCGACGAATTGTGATTGATAGGTGTGACGCATTCAGAGTGCAGCTTGCTTCTGAATATTGGTACTCACAAGAAACCAATAATGAGAAACCCGTCTGTGACAAAGCGATGACACAATACTTAATAAATTAATTATTTCAATTAAATTACACTGCCAAGGCTCTGAGAAGCTTTAAATAGGCCATCTTCCTGGAACCAGTGCATGCCAACAAGGAATGCGATAGATTTCATTCGTTAATAGACTTTAATGGGCAGAAAGATAAACGCACGCAACACCACCAGTCTTTAATTTAACGATTAAATAAGTCGCTAACAAATCATTAGAACTAGGAACTGCATGGACGAATGATATCATTTATTGTGGATTTTATTTTATTCAATCAATATATTTTATTTCACACTAGCTGACTCGGCGAACTTCGTGCCGCCCCGCCAGCCGCTCTGCTCCCGCTTTTTATTAAATCTCTGATATCTTCTAAGATATTAATTTTAATGATATGCTGTAAAGGGCAATTTTAATCTCCATTAAATGCACAACGTATTTAATTGCATAAGGAATAATTTTATACTGTTTTGTTAATAACAGCTTGGTAAATAACCCCTATTTTTTTGTAATATGTAAAAGATAAAAATGGTTACTGTGGGTTAACCTTAGGAGACCATTGCGGACTTTTTTATCGATATTTTTAAGATATCCAATTCCGTAGTACATTAATTTGATCTATCTCGTAAGGTTTAGCCAGCGTTTGCAATGTAAGCGCACAAAAATATATGTTTGTTACGACATCACATTACAAATCTTTGAATTTCTCGGCTTTTCTCTACTAACTGCATTAAAATCCGTTGCGTAGTGTAAAAGATCTAAGTTAACAGGGAGCACGGGGAGCAGGAGCAACTTTGTTTTATATTAGGTAAAGATAATCTTTACAGAGTATAAAACAAAGAGATAAAGATAAACCTGCATGGGCGCTTATGAAAGGTCCGAAGCTAGGTTCACGGTTCCCTATGGAGAAGAGCCGGCAAGAAACTCCGCGGTTCCTCTTCTTAAAAAAACTTTCTTTTACAATGTTTTCAAATTAGTGTTAATAGGTAGGTATGGGATAAGAATGTAGGCCTGCCAACAAGTACCAGGTACCTAGTTAATAAAATAGAAAATTGTCTACAAATCTACAGTCTAAGGCATAGGTACCTACAACATTCTCATATTCACAAAATATAAAAAAAGCTATCAAAAAGATAAATACAACATTAAAATCTATTAAAACCAGGTGACATGATTGTCTAATAAATATTAATAGGTATCTTAGGTATTGATTTGTTAGGCGGCGGCCGACGCGATGACACGCGGGGTTGCGATAGTCGTGGAGAGGATCCGGCAGCTGGGTCTCGAGGTGGCATTGCACAAGTCCGAGGCCATGTCGTTTCATGGGCCCCGGAACGCGCCGCCATCGGGATCCCAACTAACGGTAGGAGGGGTTCACATCGGCGTCGGGATGACGATGAAATACCTGGGTCTAGTCCTCGACAGCCGGTGGAACTTCGTGGAGCATTTCCGACGTTTGGCCCCCAAACTGGAACGGGCCGGGGCCGCCTTCAAGCGGCTCTTACCCAACCTGAGGGGGCCAAACGCCTCCTGCCGGAGGCTTTACGCGGGGGTCGTGCGGTCCATGGGCATATACGGGGCCCCGGTGTGGGCGCGTTCACTGCGGCGGCGAGCCGCCCTCTACCTGAACGCGCCCCAGAAGGTGGTAGCCATAAGGGCTATCCGGGGCTACCGCACGATCTCTGGCGAGGCGGCAAGCCTCCTTGCCGGACTGCCGCCATGGGATCTGGAGGCGATAGTCCTCGCGCGCCTGTATGAGTGGCGCGCGGAGGCACTACGCCGGGGGGAGGATCCGCTTCCGCGGCAAATCGCTGCGGAGCGGACGGATCTCCGGCGCGATCTCATGGCGGCATGGAAAGAGCGACTGTCGCAACCCAGCGCAGGGCACGCCGCGATAGCGGCGATAAGACCCCTCTTTGAGGAGTGGCTAGAGAGGCGCCACGGCGCCCTCACCTACCGCCTGACGCAGGTCCTCACCGGACACGGATGTTTCGGGAGGTTCCTGCACATCATCAGGCGGGAGGAAACGCCCGGGTGTCACCATTGCCAGGATCGCCCAGAGGACACGGTGGAGCACACGGTGGAGGTCTGCCCCGCTTGGGCGGAGCACCGCCGTGTCCTCGTAGAGGCGATTGGCAGCGACGGCGACCTCTCGCGTCCGGCCCTGGTGCAAGCCATGGTCCGGGGCGAGAGGGAGTGGGAGGCAGTCACCTCCTTCTGCGAAGCAGTCATGCTAGCGAAGGAGGTGGCGGAACGGCTCAGGGAGAGAGCCTCCCGTCCCAGTCGCCGCGGGAGACGCTCCGGGCGTCGGGAGCCGCGTGACGACTCCCGGCCACCGTAGGCGCGGGCCTGCGGGCGGAGAGTAATGGGTAGCTCACCGCCCGATCAGGACCAGGCCCGTGCCGGACGGCGCGTACGTGTTCCACGCGCGCCTCAAAGAGATGTCAGCATCGAGGAGGGGCCCCTTAGGGCCGAAGCCTGCCGGGTCAGCGGGATTGTCCGAAAGGGTTACCGCTGGCCCGGAACATAAAGGGCTAAGGAAGGAACACGGGTGGGTTTTAGTCAGTAAGAGTCTGACACTCCCTTCCGCTCCACCCAGAGCGGGAGGAGTCATTTGATGATTTCCCATCCTCAAAAAAAAAAAAAAAAAAAAAAAAGGTATTGATTTGTTGTTTTACAACTTTGGTTACCAATGGTCAAACCTAATAATACGTTAATGTACCTATTTACCCTAAAAGCATAAAAAACGTGAAAAATGTATCACGTTTGTTGCAATATAATTTAAAAAAAACTGGCCAAGTGCGAGTCGGACTCGCACACGAAGGGTTCCGTACCACAAGGCAAAAACGCCGAAAAAACATGTTTGTTGTATGGGAGCCCCCCTTAAATATTTATTTTATTTTAATTTTATTATTTATTATTAAAGTTAAAATACAACTGAGTATTTTGTGAATATTTCAAGTGCCTACCTGTTGCCATTTTTGATATCGAGCAAAAAAGGGCAAAAAAAATCGCGTTTCTTGTATGGGAGCCCCCCTTAAATATTTATTTTATTTTGTTTTTAGTATTTGTTGTTATAGCGGCAACGGAAATACATCATCTGTGAACATTTCAACTGTCTAGCTATCGCGGTTCTTGAGATACAGCCTGGTGACAGGCAGACAGACAGACGGACAGACGGACAGACAGCGAAGTCTTAGTAATAGGGTCCCGTTTTTACCCTTTGGGTACGGAACCCTAAAAAGGTTTCGCTTAATTAAATTAAAAATACTTCAGGCTGATATCCTCGAAAAATTAGGAAAAATGCCTTTTAATTTTCAAAAAAAAAAAACGCTAATGGCCTTCCGTAAGTTTTTGACCGCATCTAGCCAGTTTCTTCGAGTTTGATGCCGTAAAAAATTGCTTCCTTTGTTTTTGTTTTAGTTTTTGAACGTCAAAATATAGGCTACATTGTGCCTGATTACAGTGGCTGGTTCAATCAAGCTGCGCTTTTGATTGTTTCAAGTTAATTAGCTACAATAGTACATTTACCCTAAAGTTTAGAATAGTATCTATCTGATATGAGACCCATGGTGCAAAGTTATAGGCCAGGGACAGCATTGATCATTTTAATGTCCGCCCTCCGTATGGTTAATTACTGGACCGACCTATTTAACTATTTTAATGTCAACAGTAATCAAACCCTCGAATGTATGATGTTACTCATATAACAAATACATGGTACTTGTTACGTATATATAAACGGGTGTTCACATATGTAATAAATAAAACCATTCAGTTTGATAAACATAAGATAATAGCGTGACGCCCATCATCCTGCGTAGTTTTTTTTTGCTTATGTATAATTATTACAAGACATCGCGGATCGCAGTTAATTTTTAATTTACCCGCTTTAGCATTCTAGTTCGCAACTCCTCGGCTACAAAACGCTACATACCCCGCCATCTATCGGCTGTTACAGCTAGTTAGGTAAATCCTGACATGCTTTAAGCTCCTGTTCACACTACTGATTTTGTTTTTTCTCTAAATAAATAATGCTGCGCGTTATATTGTAACCTTTTATTCATTCAATATTATTGACGTAAAAACTTCTTTAGGCGCGTTGGGCATTTTTTGAGATGGGAAAAAACCATTGTTACCGACACCGCGCGCGTTTTGTTTCTAAGACAATTCAAAAAATACACAAGTAATTTTTCAAGTTTTCACTTCTGTCGGCACTCCGGGAGTGCCACTGTTTTTTTAATGTTAGAAGCAATACTATTTCGAACTTATATCACGTCCACACATGCATTTTGCAATCTATGTTTGCACACAGCAAATTTGTCGCTAGCGAAGTGTGGACGTGAGATTTTTAAATGGTCGGCTAGGCGCTGGGGACTAAAATCACTTCGTGTGTATTTCAGTCTTATAATTCAAATAATTATCAATGTGATATTTTATTATTCTCTAAGTTTTCGGCCTATTTATATACAGGCAACATTCACTACATTCCATTACGCATAAATATATATTTTATTCTTTTCAGTAGGAATTGATATAGCTTTTACTATTTTTATGATATTTTTATTACTAAACACTTATAAAATAACTATGGCTTCTAATTGATTTACGAGATTTCTAGAAGTTTGCGCGATTTGTAAATAAAGTTACAAATTAAAGTTTTAACTTTGTCATCATAGAGAATCAAGTCTTTTGCATGTCAAAACGAAACGTTAAAGTCAAAGAGTAAAGTAACTATAGAGGCAAAGAGTAGCAACTCTGTGGTAAAATTTGCTTCTATGGAAAGTGCTGCCACCTCGAGTTTGGAAGGTGAACTAAAACTATACACCTACCTATAGATACAAATATACACCTATCTATAGATATACAATGCATAATATCTCGTATATTCTCTCGTATATTGACTCGCTACTCATAGTAATGTGCATACTTACTTACTATGAGTAGCAACAGAATTTAACAAAACAAATAACAGTAACAAGTGACAACTAAAACAGAAATAACTGAGATAAACTCGGAATTACGGGAAGCGCATCAAAGTCGGGAAAGCCGGAATTGACAATGGCGGATGCCTGCAGTGTTGCCAACAGATAAACTAGCTCTCCACCAGATTCAACTTCGAAAACCACCAGAAAACCACTAATAAAAATCGGCCCTACTACAAAATTCGCTAAAATTTCCACTAAATAATTTTTTGGTTTTTGTGAAAGGAAACAGTAATTAAAGTAGTTATATTAGTAAAAAAAATTCTTTATTATCACGTAATGAAATATTTAAAATCAATAAATCACCATAAAATATTATTAGTAAATCAACAAGTCAAGGTGAGGAACATAAACATTATTCAATAAGAAGAACAGCTAGGATAAAAAAATGATATTCTAAAATTCGTCTTCCGATGAATTTTTGTCTGCACCATCATCGGTTTCACATTTATATGATTCTTGGGTACTGATTTGTTATAGAACTTTTATTAGAATTTACCTACACAGTAAAAGTAAATATTTCTGAAAATTAAATGAAGTAAAAATAATATTTTTCGTAATGTTTTAGTGGCTTAGTGGTTGAGTGATAGCATTTTCAGTAATTGAAACTGAATTCTACTAAACCACTAGAAAAACCACCAGCTATTAAAAGCAATATTTCGCTACTAAAAGGGGGGTCGAAACAATCAGTGTTAGTGGAAAATTCAATAAGTTGGTAACACTGGATGGCCGGCGACAATGACGTTTGTTTGATAAACAAGACAAGATGGCTGCCAAGTTTTTTTAACCCGTCAAACTCCAGATGTCGCTGTCGTCTGTGGAAATGATGACAGTGTTAAGTGTGCCCCCCCTGGTTAAAGTTGTCTTCAGTCGTCAACGTGAACAAGTGCTGTATTTCATCATTCTTTTAGTTATTACCCAAAATTATTAGCAAAATAACTAATAAAACACAAACAAGGTATTAAAGTAGGCCGACTGAGGCTTTCATGTTTATGAATCCTTACAAAATGGAATGTATAGGTTATGAATTAAAAAATTGTTTCAGATGCCTCTTTCGTGTCGGTTTTACCAAGAAAAGTATCCGGAAGTGGAAGATGTGGTGATGGTGAACGTGAGGTCCATCGCGGAGATGGGCGCGTACGTCCACCTGCTGGAGTACAACAACATTGAGGGCATGATCTTGCTGTCCGAGTTGTCCAGACGTCGTATCAGATCCATCAACAAATTGATCAGAGTAGGCAAGACTGAGCCCGTCGTCGTCATCAGAGTGGACAAAGAAAAAGGTACCGCTATGCTTATACATTAATTAATTGTCTTAATGTTAAATAATTTATTAGCAGGCACTTTCAAAGGTAGGTTACCATTTACACAGCGATTTATCCTGTAAATGTCAAGAATAAGAGCTTTAAGGTCTAATAGATTTTGAAGCAGTTTAAATACATTACAGAGTCATCGCAAACTTGCTTTTACAAGTTTACTAATAACTGTAAAAAACTTCTTATCATTGTTGTTATGACTATTAATAATTGATTTCAATAAAATACATACAATAAAATTCTTACTGTTATATTTTTTTTTATTGGAACGTGCATTATCACCCACATTCCAATAAAAAAATATAACAACAACAATGAAGGGGTGTCCCTTCATTGGCGTTTAAGACTTTCAGGGGGGCAGTAGAAAACCGAGAACAAATTATATATCCTATCTTATGACTGTATAATAATATAACATATTTTAAAACAATCATGGCAATAGCTGTTTCAGATTTGCAACAGATAGTAAGTAAATAAAAGAGAGAATAGTTTTATCTCTAGAGCCTGGGCTCTAGAAATAAATCTATTCTCATGCCTCCTTACTAATAAACATATTACAGCAGGTGAATAGTTACACACCAATTTCTCTCTTTCACTCGTAAGTAATTTGACTTTCGAAAGAAGAATACAAAGCGTTGTGTAACTATACAGACGCTATACAACATTTATTAGTACGGAGGTATGTGGGCATTGGGCAAAACAATGATTTAACCGAATGCTTCTTAGTCCAGTTTAGTTTAAGTCATGCTTCTTCGTAAAGTATTGGAAAATAAAATACTTTACAAAAAATTTATATTTCCATTTTCCAGGTTACATAGACTTGTCAAAACGTCGTGTATCCGCAGAGGACATAGACAAATGTACCGAGAGGTACGCTAAAGCAAAGGCAGTGAACTCTATCCTGCGTCACGTGGCCGAACTCCTGCACTACGAGAGCTCGGAACAGTTGGAGGAGCTTTACAAGAGGACTGCGTGGCTGTTTGAGGAGAAATACAAGAAGAAGGCTTCAGCTTATGACTTCTTTAAACAGGCTGCAGTGTGAGTATATTATATAAAATCCTCCTTTCCCTAACAATTTTCCTCATTGAGAATATTAAATTAATGCCATTTTCACTGTTTCTACGCAAGTCCTGATTTACATACATTTTCACTGCGTAAGCATTGCCATGACATGTCATGTAACTGATCATATTGTCTATGAAATATATATTTAATACTAGCAGCGCCCCACGGGTTCACCTGCATAAGTGTCAAGCCCATGGGAATATCGGGATAAAAAATCCTATGACCTTCCCTGGGATGCAATTTATCTGCCAAATTTTATCGAAATCCGTTCAGTCGTTTAGGCGTGAAAAGGTAACAGACAGACAGAGTTACTTTCGAATTTATAATATTAGTATGAATTGTATAATGTTTTTTTTTATTACTGATGAACGGTTCTAGAATTATGTGCTGAATTCAGGGTTACAATTTGCGCGTCGAAGTCCCTACCAACCTGTATATATATTGTCGTGTCCACCTTATATACTAGAAATGCAAATAAAATAAATATTAAATAATCCTCAATAAATCTTCCAGTGACCCCTCAGTGCTAAACGAGTGTGGTCTCGACGACAACACAAAGGAGGTCCTCCTAGCGAACATCAAGCGGAAGCTGACGTCACAAGCGGTGAAGATCCGCGCGGACATAGAGTGCGCATGTTATGGCTATGAAGGCATAGACGCTGTACGTGCTGCGTTGAAGGCTGGGCTTGCGTTGTCCACTGTGGATCTGCCTATCAAGATTAATCTTATTGCGCCACCTTTGTATGGTAAGTGTTTTATCTTTTTTTTGGCAATCACCTGTGGCGGCCTCTACATCGCCACTTGAGAACTACGCATCACAATGACGTCACGTAAAATCCTGCATCGCGCAAGTCATGTTTATACTGTTTTCAAAACGGTGAAAGAAAACATCGTGAAGAAATCTAATGTGTGTAAAAAACAAAATCTGTATGTCTTAGAATAAACCCGTACTAGGCCCACGTGGTGGATTATGGCCCACTCCCTCTCACAGAGAAGAGGCCTGTGTCCCACCAGTGGGAACATAATAGGATGATTTTGTAGGGGTTTCTTAAAAATATTGTCTGCAGCAATTTCTATTGAGTCGTTTTTCTCTCTCTCTCTTTCTTTCAATTATAATTTACATCATGTTTTCAGTAATGACCACATCAACGCCCGAGAAAACAGACGGTCTCAAAGCACTGCAAGATGCCATCGACAAAATAAAGGAGACCATAGACAACGCGGGAGGAGTATTCAATGTGCAGATGGCGGTAAGTACAATGAATACTATACAAATAAATGAAATTGAAGTGTCTGTTTGTAATGTCAAAATAACAGCTTTTGACGAAATGCATATTATGGAAGTACGGAGTATACAGGGTTCAATAACCCTGTATACTACAATGACCTCCTAAGAGGTTGTTAATGTTTTACCAATGTAAAACATTAACAACCTCTTAGGAGGTCATTGTACTCATCATTATGAACAACTTTTACTATGCGACCAAACATGAAATCGCGAAAAAAATATCAGCTGTTCCCTACATTTCTGTTCATATAACTCGTCAAAATGTAGGGAACAACTGATTTTTTTTCGCGATTTCAGGTTTGGTCCACAGTAAAAGTTGTTCATAGTGATGAGTAGAATAACCTCTTAGGAGGTTGTTAATGTTTTATCAATAACCCTGTATACGGTACATATAATAATATAATATAATAATAATAATTCCATTTATTTCGGACAGAGTCCATATAAGTGTTAGTAACAATTTTCTTAAGATCTATGTTAGTAGGTATCTAATACAAAGTAAACTAAAAACAAAAACATAAACATTACAATTTTCCCGTTACTATTCCCACCCAGTGTGCCTGTATGGGACAGTCATAACGGGACGCAATCATTTGCAAAATGCTGTTGGTGCTACCGCGCAGTCTTTGCAATGATGACGCCACTTTCTTACGCATTACAGCGTGGAAACCGTCAACTCGCGCATCTGCGAACATTTGCGACGCACTGCAGTACCGCGGCAACCCCAACAGCATTCTGAACGCATTATTATACTGAATACGCAGGACGTTGTAGGCTCGTTGCGTATACCGAACCCACAGGCCGCTCGCGCTCGTGTAAAAAGATTGACAATATGCCCTAAAAAGTGTCATCTTTACTTCCTTAGTACATCGAGCGAACCTACGGGCCAGCATATTGCTCCTAACCGCCAACGCCCTGCGTTCTCTTTCTATATCTGGGTCATCTTTTAAGTCCTCCGTGACCAGATGACCCAGATATTTAAAATGTTTCACAATTTTTAACGCCGTTCCATCAACCTCCGTGTCCTCAAGGCGTTGATCGAGGGGGCCAGCAGGACCATGTCATCAGCATAGCTTATGTTGTTGACACATGTTCCGTCAATGTAGCATCCGACATGAGTCCTGCTGAGCTCCTCTATCAACTGGTTCACATAAAGGCTGAAAAGGCCGGTAGATATCAGTCCACCCTGCCTCACACCGCATTCTAACCTATATTCGTCAGACAGTGTATCCCCCCATCTCACCTGGTTAGTTTGGTTTTTATACCAGAACCTAAGAATTTCCGTTGGCATACCTGTTTCCTCTAGCTTTCGCCACAGTATGTCACAACATCACATCATCTGTATATAACAGAAAATCTTTTTTTTTTTCTATTGTTGTCTGTCTGGTGTTCCGGCTAATCACCGAAACTGCTGGACCGATTTTGACGGGACTTTCATTGGCGATAGCTGATGTTATAAGACGTAACTTATACTTTAAAAGAATTAGTATTCCGCGCAAAAAAAAAACCATGAAGTCCATTTTGTTTTCCGACATTTACGCGAACAAAGGTACATAATTAATCATATGTTTGGTTTAATTAATATGGTTGGTTGCTCATCCGATTGGACGCCTGTTGAGATAGACACCATAAAGTTGTGGATATTTTGCTGGCAGCGCGACAATGGTTGCGCCACCTTGGTGTCCCAGTGAGATATAAGCCTTACCCCACGCCCTGCATTCGGTCTTGATTGGTCATAGCTTGGAAATTATGCAATCATGTTCCTACCAACAATTGACTATATAGAGCAGGGGTGGCCAACTTGGTTAGACCCAAGATCTACTGTTCACTGACACCCTGTGCGATCTACCAATTACATACTTCTTGAAATCTTAAATGAAACAGCATAGCGTACACAATTATGTAGTATTTTTTATTTCATTAAGAGGGAAAATATAAAACTGAAAATTATTCTTAGTAACTACTTATTTATATTAATGTGAACATTGCGTTTGAGCATCTTTCGCTAGATTAGCAAAATCAGGTTTGTAGTTGGAAATATTTTTTGCCTTGCCACGATCGACTGGACTAATAGTCGCGATCGACCAGTCGATCGCGATCGACCGGTTGGCCACCCCTGATATAGAGGTATGAGGAACAGGGTGTAAAGTTCACTCGTCCTGCATAGAAAAGGGATGATCCTGCGACCAGACGGATATTGTGTCTGGCGGGCAACTGCCCGATGATTCATGTCGGGCCGTTGTATCTATGCTAGTTGCGCGGAAACTCTGCTTGCGAGATGCAGGATTTTGCGTGACGTCAGTATGAGGCGTTGTTCGCATGTGGCGTTGTAGATACCGCTACAACTACATTTCTAAAATCAATTTCTAGTAATAGTTATGATATAAAAGTCCTTGTTGTGTATTACAGCCTAAGGTAGTGACGGCGACGGACGAGGCCGAGCTCGCGCGGCAGATGGAGCGCGCGGAGGCCGAGAACGCAGAGGTGGCCGGCGACTCCGCCGAGGAGGACGAGGACCAGGGTATGTACCTGACAATAGAGCCCACTGGAAAATCATACTAGCCCGTCACTGCCCCACTTTAGGGCAAAGGCCCTTTCTCGCACAGAGATGGCACGAACAATGATCACCACGCTTACCCAGGGCCCCGCGATCTTCGGGGGCCCCGGCCTGCTCTCATAAAAAAACATTAGTTGCAGCCACCATTGCATTCTGCACATTATTTTACAATTTAGCCACGAACCCCGTTATTATTTAGCCACGACCCCCTGTTATTATTTAGCCACAAGCCCCGTTACAATTTAGCCACGAGCCCCGTTATTATTTAGCCACGAGACCAGATATCATTTAGCCACGAGCCCCGTTATTATTTAGCCACGAGACCCGATATCATTTAGCCACGAGCCCCGTTATTATTTAGCCACGAGACCCGATATCATTTAGCCACGAGCCCCGTTATTATTTAGCCACGAGGCCCGATATCATTTAGCCACGAGACCCGTTATCATTTATTCACGAGCCCCATTATTATTTAGCCACGAGGCCCGATATCATTTAGCCACGAGACCCGTTATCATTTATCCACGAGCCCCATTATTATTTAGCCACGAGGCCCGATATCATTTAGCCACGAGACCCATTATTAATTAGCCACGACACCCGATGTCATTTAGCCACGAGCCCCATTATTATTTAGCCACGAGCCCCATTATTAATTAGCCACGAGACCGGATGTCATTTAGCCACGAGCCCCATTATTAATTAGCCACGAGACCCGATGTCATTTAGCCACGAGCCCCATTATTATTTAGCCACGAGACCCGATATCATTTAACCACGAGCCCCTCATCAAGCCACGAGCCCCTCATTTAGCCACGAATGATAATTAATGTGATTATTTTTTCCCAGGTATGGGCGACGTGCGCATGGAAGAAGAACCCCAACAGAACGGCGCGTCGGACGACGACGAAGACTAACCTCGAGATATATGTCCCTCTATACATTACTATGATAGTACCGTCATGTTACTACCTAATATACACACGTTTTATACATAAACCCCTTTCATTTTTTTACAACCTGAATGAATGAATTGCACCGATCCCAGCGTGGTTAAACCAGACTCGATTAATCGAATGAACCCCAAGATTCGCACTAGCTCGTGTAGCCTCATGTTCATGGTGCTACAGCGACCATTGCATATCAAGGAATAGACCGGAGGGCGCGGTAATGATAAGGAAGGCGTGCCCGTAGGATAGGTAAGGATTTAAGAGCCTACCGGATATGCATCCTAGAGTTAGGGTGCGTTTCCACTGAAGCGGAGCTGGGCGGAGCGGAGCAGAGACGTGCAGGAATCAACCAATCACAATTGCTGAAATTCTCATCGCGTCACTCGTCTCGTCTGTAATTGGACGATTCCTGCACGTCTCCGCTCCGCTCCGCCCAGCTCCGCTTCAGTGGAAACGCACCCTAAGCATCCCCCTTTCATTTTGTTACAACCTAAAGATTTATTTAGCACTAGCAGTGCCCCGCAGTTTTACCCACATAAGTTTCGATCCCTTGGGAATATCGGGATAAAAGATCCTATGTGTTACTCCAGGGTGTCAGCTACCTCCATACCAAATTTCATCAAAATTGGTGCAGCCGTTTGTGCGTGAAGAAGTAACAAACGTGTCACTGACTCTGGCAGGGCCACCATCAGGGATTTTTTATTTTGATAACACAAAAAATTAGTCGAAATTAGTCGCCAAATATCAGAATTTGTCGGTCACTGGTTCAAAAGATATAAGGGTTTATAGGTAGCCGATCTGGAGAGAGTCTCCCCAGCAGGGCCACATTTATGTATATCACAAAAATTAGGGCACCTAGCGAAGATCTCCCGTAATTTGCCGCCAATTAGTCGGAATCAGTTGCCAAGTCACAGATTTAATCGGGTCTTAGTTTGGAGATATAATGAGTTCAATTCGTAAGAAGAATTCCAAGAGCTAGATCGAAGTTTTTTCATGAACTCTTCGATCTAATTCTTGGACCAAAGGGAAATTCAGGCGTGTTGTTAGGTAACATTTATAACAGTGATAGATATCACCATCACCAAAAAGTAAAACAACGAAGTAATAACATACATAATTATATTATTTATTTACATTAACAACTATTTACAAGTTCATTCATAATTAACGTAAAAGATCTAAAATCACATTTGAAACAAATTCATAAAATCTATTATCCTACAATAAAATAAAATTTATCTATAAGTACTTCATAAAGAGGTAAAATCTGTTTGTAAGTTTGTATGTAAGGGGTAATCTCTGAAACTCCCAGTCTTTGATGAAAGCCCAATTCTTGAGAAAGGTTAGGCTATTTAACATCACGGTATGACCCTTAGAAGCCGAACAAAAAGAAGAAAAGTCAGAAAGAACGCTAAGTGAAAACGAAGTAATAAACCTAAACTAATCCAAGTTCTATCAAAATTTTTAAATGACAACGACCTAAAAATGTAATTTGGTGTGTATTATTATTATAATTGTAAATATCTGTGCCGTTTTATAGTAGAGTATTTTATGTATTAATAAAAAAAAATATGTTAACTAACAAAATTTGTATTGTCTTTTCAGCTACTAACATTAATAATTAACAACTACCACAAAGTGCAAAGTTCGATGGCACATCTTGCTGTCACTACATGACACTGGCAGAATAGTCGACATCGGCTCAGTTGCCAAAAAGGAAAAAAAAAAAAGCGCGGGCAAGCGCTGCGAAGCGACGGGGTGGGTCGTAGGAACAAGAAATTTCAAGCGGACGAATACGCGGGCTCAAATTAGTACTAAGAAAAAAAAATGAAATGCTGTTCGTTGGTAAGTGCATCACTTGAGAACGATAAAATGTCCGTGATAGTCCGAAACAAGTTTTTAGGGAAAGAAAAATTGGAAAAGGTTTCCATAAAATCTTCAAATGCGAGAACTGAAGTTCCTTATATACTTCTACTACTCCAATAAATACTTTTTTCTTTTCTTCCTTTCTTTCCTTTTTTGTGTGAATTATTGAAATTTGGACAGGACAACGTCTGTCGGGTAAGTTAGTTTTAAAATAAATGTTTACGGTTTTTTACCATTTATTCTGTTCAGTTTACTTCTATGTAGCTTGTCGAAGAATAACAGACCTGCTGCCTTTTCTATTGACTCTGGTGGTACCTGTAACAGAAATAAGAATAACTCTAAATATTTGTTCGAATATTTCTCCAGAGGAAGCTTTCTAATATTTTCTGTACTATAGTCCGACTACTAATTAGCTGCAGTAAAATGACACTTCTTAGTAACTCATTTCGGACTGAGTTTAGAGATATGCATGTCAAATAAGTTTCGTTTGTTACACTATTCTGTACTAAAAAATCAAAATATGGTCGCGAAAAAACAAAAAGACGCCAATTTCAGTCATTTAAGTAACACATATGCTGTCATCTATAGATTTAGCCCGCGGCTTCGCCCGCGGTAGACACTTAAAATTTTCACAGAGAATGCACCTACTATCGCCGCTATAACAACAAATAATAAAATAAAATAATTGGACGGCGGTGCGGAACCCGTCGTGCCGCAGTTAGCATCAAATCTACGCAACAATCTCACGTAACCCAGTACACGTAAACATACCATAAACGCAGCCACAGGCGTCTCATCGGGTATCTTCTGGTTGGGCATGACGTAGGCCTCCATATCAAGGGACCCATCTTTCGCCTCCCCCACCACGACTTTGTAGAAGTGTGTGGGGACCGCCACTGTGTTGGCGCCGATCACTTGGTAGCGGACGTAACATTTGCCGTCGGATTCTTTCCTGGAAAAATAATGTTTCATAAAATAAGAGTCCTCCAGACCGTATTTCGGCCACGGCGGCCAATCTCAGCGGAGACTATAGGCCGACCGCTTAACTGAGACGTTGCCTGAGGTAACAGCGCGGTGCGGGAAGGGTGTGGTGACGTAATGCGAGAGCTCAGTGATTCAGAATTAGTATGATACCCTAGAAATTGCTGTTCAAAATTGGGTGTTTGACCGACTTTTATCTGCACAAAGTAGAAATTCCTGACTTGGGCAAGATTTATGTTTCATATAGGTAATTGTGCTTGACTTTACAATAACCTATAGAAAGTCAGTAGTCTTACCAATGCGTGTCGTGTCACCTAGTAACTGGAAGGTCAGATAGGCAATACTTCCATGTAAAACTCGGGTATTCAGCTGTATCCGGTTAGACTGGAAGCCGACCCCAAAAATAGTTGGGAAAAGGCAGGCAGATGATGATATTACCTGGGCAAATACAGTGGTCCAGTGCAGCAGTACACATTGGTATAAACTTTGGTAAGTTTGCGCACATGCTTCTCCAAGTTATTCCACGCATTTCTGTTAAAGCCTTCTCCTACCTGTCAACAATAACAAGGTGATTTGATATATCTTAGAGGAAATAGCTTCTGCCCGCGACTTCATCCACGTAAAATTTCACCTTCCCCCCATTCACCCTCTTAGGGTGGAATTTAGAAAAACCCTTTCTTAGTGGATAACTACTCTTCACAAAGAACACGCCCTCCAAATCTCATGTCTCTAGGACCAGCGGTTTAGACTGTGCGTCAGTCAGTCAGGACTTTGAATTTTATATAATAGATGAGGAACTGGCTGCAAAGTTCACTAATCCTCTATATCTATAGAAAAGGGAGGATCCCTCCGACTACAGGGGTATCGTGTCTGGGGGCCCTAATTCACTATCAATTCCTTAGCTAATCCCGCCAGCCTCGCGTTCATTTCGTGCGGTTCCGTTCATTGTGTCATAGAGAATAAGGCCCCAGGTGGGCAACTGCCCGATGATTGATTTCGCGACGTTGTGTATTTATGCTAGTCGCGCGGTAAACTCTGCTTGCGCGATGCAGGATTTTTCCGTGACGTCAGTGTGATGCGTATTTGCATGAAGCGATGTAGATGCCACACCACAGTTAATATGTCGGTTGCATGGAAAAAGTTGTTTAGTTTGATGGTCTGCACCACAACCTTAAAATATGGCCACACCTTGCTGATCCATGATGTATACAACATTATTTTTAGTATATGCAAAACCAGAAACACGTGTCTAGTATTTTTATATAGGTAAAGAATCTAAGAACAAAACAAAATTGTATCATGAAAAATCACAAAGTTATAAGCTTGTTAAGTTACCTGTTTGTCCGTACAAAAACATGCCCACCCGCGCCGCTCGCGCCGCGCCGTTTTGCGCTCATTGATAATAGTATCTAGGTACCTAACCGTTCGGCGGCGGCGTGGAGATTGGATAACCTACTCAGTGTCACTCAGTGTCCAACCTTTAACCTTTTTTAAATATTTTTGGGACAAAATATAACATGGGGTAAAAATTATTGGAATCGATTCAGTTACTTGTTCTGAACAAACTTTATTCAGGTTTTGCATAAACTAAAAATATAGGTTGAAAAAATTATCAAGAGGGAATATTTAATCATTTACCTGAGGAGCCATGTTGGTGAGAAAGAATGTCTGATCAACATGTTTCTGAGACAAGCGATGGTTACCGGCGGCCGCTAGGTGGCCTCGGTCGAACCCTGAGCCTTTGTAATCTGTGTTCTGTGACCTGGAATTCATTCAAAGCCATTGTTGAAACATAAAAATGCACAACCTAAAGGCTCCTACACACACGATGCCACACGAATGGCCTTGAACCAGGTCTATACCGCCGTCATAAATGGCCTTAAACCACGTCTATACCGCCGTCTTAACCGGTTAGTGGCATATTCATTCACATCTAGAAGCTGCGAGCATTCACATCACATCTAGAAGCTGTGGAGCATACCTTCAAATGTTGTATACAAAAACCCAGCTAACATATCCGCAGCGTTTAGCATAGTGTGTAGGAGCCTTCTATAACTAGAAAAACTGCAGTAATATTGCTTAACTAACAAATAACTTTGCTTTCCTGGGTTTAGTATACTGTTACACTCGGCCAGAATTTCTCAATTTGTAAATATTGGCAATGACTTACGAGTTGTTGGTCGTAGGTTCGAACCCAGACATGCGCTTTACTTTGTCATATCATCATCTGCCTAGCCTTTTCCCAACTATGCTGGGGTCGGCTTTCAGTCTATCCGTATGCAGCTGAATACCAGTATTTTACATGGAGCGACTGCCTATTTGACCTCCACAACCCAGTTACTGGGTAATACGATACCCCTTGTTAAGACTGGTTGTCAGACTTTCGAGCTTCTGACTACCTGTAACGACTGTCAAAGATCCACGAATGACAGCAGTATGTAAAGATGGTCACCCATCCACAGACCAACCGGCGCTTTACTTTGTGTAAATTATTAACTCACCACTATTCTCAAAACGGTGAGGGAAAACATCGTGAGGACACCAGCATGTCCTAGAACCCAAAATTCGAAGATATGTGACATCTACCAACCCGCACTGGGCCCGCGTGGTTGATTACGGCCCACTCCCTCTCACAGAGAGGAGGCCTGGGTCCCAGCAGTGGGAACATTTAGGTTGATTATGCTAGCAATTTGAGTAGATAACATGAAAGTTTCTTACCTAAAGAACGGATGTATACTCTCATCAGGTTTAAACTCACATTTGCTTCGGTCCACCTGGTTGTTCTTTGCAATGTGTTCTTGAGTGATATGCTCGAACACCCAGTTTGGTACTCTGTTGCGGCGGTCGTAAGATAGTATGAAGTCATCGTAGGAGCGAATATTGTCCAGGCTAGGGAAGCCATATTTCATTATTTGTGATACCTGGAAATTTTAAGTCATAATCAGTGGTCGGAGTAGGTAGATTGGTGATGTGTGATTGGTGTGGTGAATTGGGGTCATTGATCCGAAACGTATATATTAATATGGACATTCCTTCGGCATTTCGGGATTGCAACATTACGTGAATACAGATAAATAATAAACTAATTTAGTTTTAATACCTTCCTTTAAATTTTGAATTGAGTAGTACTAATAATCACTACCAACATTAACAATACTTAATTGGATCCGGAAATACCGGTATTACTTTCCGGGAAAATGGCTTATCCATGTTATTCTTTCTGTGGGCATTTATGATACAAGTACCAAAAATCAATCTACCTAGTTATGCATGCTGTATCGACACACTTATAACACCGTCTCGCTTTGTGTGACCCACACTGAACAGCATTCACCGTAGAGAACACTCTGTATACTGTTACTGTATTCGATTTAGGTTAAGCTTTGGCAGTCTACATTAAACCGTCTTCACGACTGGACTCATTTGTTTCTTTTAAAAAACCTTCGGCAGTGCCTCCCGTAGTTAACTGGCGCAGCCGGTAGGATATCCGCTGTCTATACGCTGTGTTCGAACACACAAAAATTGGCGTCGCGCGCGGCTCGCGGGTATCCTCGAACCAAAGAAATAAGTTTTAACTCATCTGGCGCCAGTTAACTACCAGAGGCACTGCTGAAGGTTTTTTAAAAGAAACAAATGAGTCCAGTCGTGAAGACGGTTTAATGTAGACTGCCAAAGCTTAACCTAAATCGAATACAGTATACACAGTGTTCTTGTATACACAGTGTTCTTAATATTAGGTCCTTATCTCTATTGTCGCCGGGGCTAGTCATAAACATCCTGCGACTCTACTGTGAATGCTGTTCAGTGTGGGTCACACAAAGCGAGACGGTGTTATAAGTACAATGTGTCGATACAGCATGCATAACTACCTACTCCGACCATTGGTCATAATGTTAATGTTTATTTTTGTATGAATGATAATATGTGCTTGGTTGCTGAGCAAGCCTTTTCTGAGGAATGACCGGCTATTTATAGCTCTGTGTATATGTGTGTTTTTCTAACTGAACACACAGCTGTGCTGCTGGGGAGTTTGTTGCACCACTTCTTCTTTAGGAAGTGGTGAAGGGTGAGCATTTTGGGGGGACTGTCTTATGTAGTTTTGACGTTCGATAAAATTCTCGGTCTAATTTGAATAAATTACTTTTGATTGATTCTTTGTGACATAACCAAGGTGTATATTGCAACAATCTTCATAATCTGGTTGAGCCTGTCCCTTGCTGCCATCCCCCAGAGCAGGGGCGGGCATTCCATAGAGTGATAAAGACAGTGTCTACCTCGGAGAACTGATATAATATTACATAAGTAAGTCAATAAACAAAACTTAACAAAATATAAAAATTCTTAAATCATAAATCAGCTCCACCTACCGAGCGTCGGTAGTATCATTAAGATTTCTTGATTCGCGCTGCACTGGCGCCTCACAATCTCAACGGCGAAGACACAAACTATTCGTCACTAAATGTTTAGATGTGTGCTCTCGCGGTCAGTCGTGCTCATACGATTTTATGAGTGTGTGCGCGCCTATAACTACGTGGCACACAATGACAAAAATAACGCACACAACTGCGATAATAGACAGTGTCTTTACCAGTGTTGCCAACCTAAACGAAGCATAAAACAGCAGATCAGGCTTAAAAAAACAGCAGAAAACAGTAAAATGGTAACTTTAAAACATTTAAGTCTACTACTATAATAGAATTAAAAATGAAACCCTTAATAGAATTGAAAACGCAAGTACATAATCAATATTATTTATTTAATAAGTTAAAAATACAAATAATTGACAAATTCTTAGAAATATTCTTACAAATAATTATTTACCATTTTCAATTTCTCTGTCTTCGATATTTTCTGCCTGGTTTTTTTTTATTAAAATCATACATACTTTTATTGAATTTCTTCGCTTTTCAGTCGCGTTAAATGCATTGAGATAGGAAAAACATGGAGAGGCCGCGTTATTCTATACATACATTTGCTTATACAAATATGAGTGAAATATGATTCAGAATACGAAATATCGTTTTGTCTCGTTCTTTCTAATAAGGTAATCGTATTTGATAAAAGAGACAACAATATTTTAAGTTGTTGCTTATTTTGGCAACATTTTGACGTGACGTAGTACAGTTGTAGGTAAGGTGCCGTAGCAGCCATCTTTTGCGGCAAGTTTCGTGGTAGTTTTGCTGTCAAATGGTTGTTTACTTTTTGTATTATTGAGTTTTGCGAGAAAATTACAAAGATTTCACCTTTTAAAACTGCATGCAAATGTTGGAAAACAACAATTCAACATGTCTGTGTGTTGTATTGTGAAGTGTGGTGCAAGAAAGAATGAAAATAAACCTCTAATGTCTTTGCACAGGTTAGTAGCCGGTTTTCATGCAATAATACATTTATTAATACACATTCGATGATACAGTTGTAACGCGATCATGAATTTATGGCTAAAGTATTGATATTTGGGTTCATTTCCGTATAATAGACCTTTTTAGTATATTTTGTTAATTCATTTGTTTGTTTACAATAATATGTCAAATGGAATAGGGTTGTACCGTTGCCGTAATAGTTTTCTCCGCTGAAACGTCATCGGCATATTCTGCGATGTGAACATAAGTAATTCTGTGTCCTATTCGCTCCGAGTGATCTTGTCAGGTCCGGCCTCTGGTTCACAGCACCGAGATTAAAATATTTTATTTCACATAAACCTACATGGACACTTAGGAAACGTCAGAAGCTAGGTGCACGGTTCCAATTGGTTGTTTCCTATGGGGAAGAACTGGCAAGAAACTCCACAATTTTTACAATGTATTCAAAATGTACCTGGTACTGATTTTAATAAACAAATAACTCGTTTTTTATTAAATTTATGGACTATCTGTTTCTCTCTTCTCGCCACTGCAGATTTATTACCGAAAAAACTCAGTGAAAGCTGAAGTGACGGTAACAGAGAGTTGTTCCATTTGGTACTTACGCTATCAGATGCATTTATAAGTAGGTATCTTATTATATTGCCATTTGTCTTCACAACTTGTTTGTCTTAAGCATAACTATAATATTTTTCTCTGAAAATTCTAACTCTAATAAAAGATTTTCTTTTTTGACTTGTATGTACCTATCGATAAATAGTTCAGTAATTAACCATGAGTCTTTCGTTTTACGCATCACAAAAGATTATAAATAAAGTATTTTCGCACACTTTATTTTTATGCAAAACTGTAAAGTATATTTACCGAAAATAAAGTAGGATACGTTATTATAAAGTATGGTTGGCAACCGTAATTACAACGGACTTTAATTTAGTAAGTTATTATCCAAACGTGATAACTAGTAAGACTCATATTTTTAGTATCGATACTCGATAATAGTAACACCTATGTTCCTTGATTGGTACAACCCTAGCAGTGGCAGCCATTTTATGCGACAAAACGAGTTGTAGGTATGCACCCTTTTTTTGTAGGTATTTCAAGTCCATACTTTTTATATGTCAATGGTTAAATGTACAGCATTCCTTTATTTCGGTTTTACTATGTAATGTGCCTTTGATTGTCGTCGTGGACATTTTATTTCTTAGTTTAGTTTTCAAAATGTTTACTGCTGTTTTCTTAGATATAGGTAAAAATTAATTCGGATACATGTACATGCATATCATGAAGATAGTTATTTTAACTGGAGGTTTTATCGTTTTAGACGAAATCTCCAGTAATTATAATCGTAAAAACAGTAGAAATTGGCACTTAAACAGAAAACAGAGATGTCATGGTGAAAACAGTAAATCTACTGTTAAAACAGTAGGGTTGGCCTATTTTAGAAAGTAGCATTACTTCATTTCAATAAACCTAATTAGACGACCATTATTTTTAACCGACTTCAAAAAAGGAGGAGGTTCTCTTTTTTTTTTTTGTTTGTTACGCAATTACTCCGCCAATTGTGGACCGATTTTCAAAATTCTTTTTTTGTTTGAAAGGGTATACTCTCGAGGTGGTCCCATTATCATCAAGTTGGAATCTGATGAGAGGATCCCATGGAAATCGAGGGAAACCCTCAAATTTTATAGGCAAAGCTATAACGATTTAGGTATTTTTTAAAATAACTTGAGCATTTGCTCTCGGAAATCATCATTTGGTAAAGTGGAGCTGATGAAGAAGACCACAGATGGCCATTGGAACTACTCAATGACAAATATTTCACGGGTTGCGATTCGATTACTTTATTAAGGTTGCTAAGCAATTTATGCTCGTCACAAAGCGTATGGTGACTGGTTGTTGAGGAGTTCTCCTGGTTCTTACCAGGAGAACTCCTCAACAATTAACGTCCCAACATCGGGAAAAGCAATATTTTGTAACAAGTGATGAGCAGATGACATTAGGCTATTGTAACTTAGATAAATTACAAACGGACCCACTAAAAAGTGAAAAATAAAAACTTTTTACGAAAAAAAAAAACAACCAACTTCCAAAAAAAACACTACAAATTGAAAAATAACTTTAATTTCGGAAGTCGGTGTCTCTGGTTCCGCATTTTCGTTTATTGACACCGACTTCCGAAATTAAAGTTATTTTTTGTAAAAAAATTTATTTGTCATATAATATCCTTTTTAACCGACTTCAAAAAAGGACGAGGTTTTTGTTCGCGTCACCTCGGAACTACGAGCGACAGAGACGCCAATAAGCGTCAATCTATGGATATTTAAGCTGGCATTTGGCAATTACCTACATCATCGATCGACAAGACGACGAACCGAAACCAAAGTATTTTTGGTGAGATTTTTTTTTTGCCTACCTTCTTTGAAAAATCTGTGCACGCCCCTGCCCCAGAGTATCCTTATGCCGAGGTTTGTACCACATCCTTAGCATGTAATTGCTTAGTTTTTAAGTTTTCTAAGCCCTGGCTGAAGGCCTTAATTTATTGAAGCACCCTAGGCAAGCCCGGTTAAGCACCCGACAATCTCCTAGGTTGCCCTGTGAGATGCCATTCAAAAAAGTGTGTTAAAAACAAATAACCAGTGCAAAGGATGTTTCAGAGGTAAATTTTGGTCAACTTTATATTGTGGATATGTGTAGCAACAATCCTACCGGTATTATAAATGTGAAAGTTTATATGTTTGGAAGTTTATTACTCAATCATGCAAAATTGGCTGTTATGAAATTTGACAGAATGGTAGCATGGAACCTGTAGGAGGCTGCCTTTCATCCTGGATCGTAGACGAAGTCGCAGGCAACAGCTAGCAAATAATACTTATAAATTGAATTCTATTCATTAAAAAAATATTAAATTCTGGCTTTATCTGGTTAGGCTGCAAGCTGACGTTAACATATTCTGGTTATAGTGCTACGTACTTTTGAGTGATAAATTAACACACAAAACTTTTCCATTATGAATCTTACCCGATCTTTAGAGCCACCGGTTTCCATGTATGGAGTAGCAGCCGACACTGTGCCGAAGACCGGCAGGCCCGGCATGCTCTTCAGGCGTTTACCATCAACAATAATTGAGTCATCACAAAGAAAATTATTTATTTTTTCTGTATTTTGTCCCACATAAAATCCGGTCAGGCCGATAGCACTCAACTGAACGACATGCAAGAGCCGCTTACGAAACATTTTGTATTAAGGTTGATACTAGTAAGTAAATGAGATTTCGTGCTTTAAAAATACGTATTTATGTCAATATTCATAAAATTACTGTGTTTCAAAGCACGTAACAACAAGCCTAGATTTAGGTTAAGCAAAGTGACAGTAATGACACTGTCAGTTTGACATTATCAGCTGCCATTTTTTTTTTAATTCCCTGTTTTCAAACAGTGAAACTGCCTGTATATTTGGATTTAGTTTCACCAAAATCTTAAAATCTTATGTTTAGAGCAGCATGCAGCGCTACTAATTATTTTTAAATTTTATTTATTAAATTCAGAATTTTTTTTCAATAAATTCATAGAGCAAACAATTTTTTTAATGTCAGCATTGTGAGCTGTCAAAATATGTAGACTTTACTTGTTTATTTTGTCATATTTGTATTGCTATCCTCTTTTAATTACTTGTAATAGAGCAGGTGCGCAATATAAAATTATTAACCTGGAACTACGATCGCAGAATTCGGAGATCGTGGATTCCAACAATTGTCATTTATTTTCTTTTTATATACTTTAATAAAACACAATAAATAATTCAGAATAGTGACGAATAAAATCGTTGACACGATTTCCATTGCTAAAGTGATGTTCTTGGAAAATAACACAAGAATCATGACGAAATTATTTATGAAAACAAACCGTACTCTTTCAGCGGTTTTATCGAAATATAAATACAGTACAGCTGCAAAATCTGTTGCTTCAGTGCAAATAAAAGGCAAAGAATTCATAACAGACGATTACACTAATGTTACACCTAAAATTTTATCATATATGGGTAAGAATCTGCACTTGCAAAAAAATAACCCACTTTCAATCTTAAGGCAAAGAATTGTGAATTATTTTTACTCCTCATTCACTCATAGAGGGCACCCAGCGTTCAGCATTTACGACAACTTGTCTCCTATTGTCACAACGAAGCAAAACTTTGATGATTTGTTGATTCCCTCTGATCACCCGAGTAGAGCAAAGTGTGACTGCTACTACATCAATAGGGGCAATCTTCTTAGGGCTCACATGACTGCCCACCAGAGTGAACTATTACGGTCTGGTCTGGACAATTTCCTGATGATTGGAGATGTTTATAGGAGGGACGAAATTGATTCTACACATTTTCCTGTGTTTCACCAAGTAAGTTATGCAGTATACCACTTTATCATTCATGATAATGTTGGCTTAGTTTTAATCATCACAAAGTCAAACTCAAATTGTATATTTCAATTAGACCATTAAAAATCACTTTAGACCATCACAAAATGCAAGCTGCCCCTAAGACTCTCTATACATTATTTAAATAATCAAACTAATAATTTAAATGGATTTTAACATTGATGTTATATAGTTTTTTGTTAAATAGGACTCTAATACTGTATTGTGTGTCCTTGTTGGCAACAAACTATATTACATTAATGTTAAAATTCCATTCATCCCATTTGACAGTATTTGCAAATTAAGCAATAACAAATCAATTAATTATGTTGATAGATAAACTGTAGACAATTATTACTAAAATTTGAACATACAATGAATCTGTGTGTTGGCAAGTAATCACAGAATTCTCAATCTTAGTTCTGTGGTTCCAGGAGAGGGCTATAAGGGTAAGGATGTTCTTAGCAACTTCACTAACATCATGCTTAACATGCTTTCCGCAGCACAGAGGGGTTTTGATATATAAACATGGTCACCCATCCACAGACCAACCACGGCAAGCATACCTTAACCTGATTAATGGACCCATGCGGCTGGTATTATTTAGCTGCAACTGCTGCAAGCCCCTCTATATTCTTATTGAGAATGTTTACTTTAAAATGCTGCTGATTCATTTTCTCCTTTGAGAGGTTCATGCACAGAGATATTTGTCACGAGTTAATGACATTTTTTTTCTACATAACTATTTTACAAACAACAGCATTTTACTAAACGATGATTATTTTTCTATTTCAGGTAGATGCAGTAAGATCACAGCGAAAAGAACAGCTGTTCCCGGGCAAACCAGATCTAGAAATATTTGAGCCAAAATATGACAAAAACAATCCACATGCCTTCACCAACTCTATTGATGACCCAATGAAACAGAGTTGCCATACCTTAGAAGCTACCAAATTAATGGAGACACAATTGAAAACGCACCTAATTGGTCTAACAAAAGTGTTATTCGGTGACAGCATTAAATACCGATGGGTTGAAGAGTACTTCCCTTTCACTCATCCTTCTTGGGAGCTGGAAATTTTCTATGAAAACAAGTGGATGGAAATCTTAGGCTGTGGTATAGTTAGAAACGAGATTCTAGTCAGTGCGGGACCCTCAAACACCATAGCATACGCATTCGGTCTTGGCTTGGAGAGACTAGCAATGGCATTATACAAAATCCCTGATATTCGGTTAATATGGAGTACAGACTCAGGGTTTTTGACACAATTTGAGAATGTTGACTTAAACGCAAGGATTGCTTATAAGCCTGTTTCTTCCTATCCTCAGTGTACAAATGACATGTCATTTTGGTTGCCTGAGAACTTGACAATAGATACATTTATGAGCAATGATTTCTATGATCTAGTCAGAGATATCGGAGGCGATATCATTGAACAGGTTTGTTAATTTTCTTACCTTATTTTATTTATATTCAGCGGCATTACTTCATTAATTTATAAATAAGATACGGAAAATAGACGGTATTTTATCACTCGCATCCCAGCGCGTCAAAATAACACACTGTTCGATTCTCAACCATCGGCGAAAAAAATTGTCACGGGAAAAAGGCGCCCGTGCGAACCTAGGCTAAGAGTTTGCTGCTACCCATAATACCAATACTGAAGTATACAACTACTCAGTAGCAGCCAACTATACTAGTTTGTGCTATAGTCGCTATTTAAGACGCCTGTGGCGACATCTACATAGCCACATGCGAACCAATCACCACCATGACGTCACGCTAAATCCTGCATCGCGCAAGCAGAGTTTACCGCGCAACTAGCATGTATATCACCGTCCCTACATCAACCGTCGGTCGCAAAATACGACCGCGCCGCGCGCCGCGCCGGTCCTTTCGACGTCCCTAGTTCATGTCCGCCCCGCCTGTAGCTTTAAATTCGTCCCAAAGTAATCCGATCCAGCAGGTCCCTTGCTGCCCCAGAAACGCCCTAAGCCGATGTCCGTACCCCTTAGCGTATAGTCGCTTAATTAAAACCTTAATTTATTGAGGCAAGGCACAGACAAATCCGGTTAAGCAGACGACAGACCTCCTAGGTTGAACTGCGAGGTGCCAATCCCAATAAAAAAAAAAACAATCGTCGGGTAGTTGCCTACCAGACACATCACCCGTCTGGTCGGGGGATTCCTCCTTTTGCCCCCCTTTCATCCCCGGATGAGTGAACACTCTGTTCCTCATAACTCTAAACACCCATAGGCTGGTTTAGCCCATTGTATTCGCAGAATTAGTTAGCTGCATACTAAGAAGAAATTGTTGAACTCAAAAGAACAGCTCTGATCCACAAATTAAGTATTTCATTTAATACAAAAAAAAATCTAGAATGAAATAAGGCAAATCCTTCAAAAAGTTTCTATTTATTTTTCAGGTGAGACTCAAGGACAAGTTCGTTCACCCCAAGTCAAAGAAGCACAGTCTGTGTTACAGCATAGTATACAGGCATTTAGAGCGAACACTCACACAGGCAGAGGTCAATCAAGTTCACAAGGAGATTGAGAAGGCTGTGGTCGACGCCTTCGGTGTTGCTATGAGATAAAATATTTATTTATTTATTAAATATAGTATGTTGAATTTGATGTGGTCTTTTTACTTTCCTACGAAGCCTGAAGAAGCTGCGAAGGTCCTGGAGATGGTCGTGGGAATTTGCTAGAAGCGAGAGGCACAGGATCGCCTCAATTATTCCGTTTGTCCATCCTAAGGTGTATATGCGGAAACGCATCCGAGAATCCACCCACAACAACATTTTACAATGTTGTTAGCCAATTATTTTTAAAAGAGTAACCGTGGAGTTTGTTTCCGGCTCTTTTCTATAGGAAACGACATTTGGATCAGATCAGTGCACCTAGCTTCTGACGTTTCATATGTGCCCATCTAGGTGTGAAATAAAATATTTTGATTTTTAAGCCTGCAAATGTCCAATTATCCAACTATTCCTATGGTGCGGATATGCGTTTCCGCGTATCCTACTCAGGGTGGATAAACGGAATTACCCGATGTGATGACGTACCTATAATATAATGGGGACGTTAATATGTAGCAGTGGACTTCTTACGTCAAAAATAATAATAAATAGGAAATCGGCCTATCACTTTCCCACTGCTGGGACGCAGGCCTCCTCTCTTCGAGAGGTAGTGTGGGAAAATAGTGTGTAGGCTGTAATCTAGCACGCGGGCCCAGAGCGGGTTGGTAGATGTCACGTCTCCCTCACGATGCTTTCCTTCGCCGTTTTGAGAGCAGTGGTGATAAAATAATTTACACGAAGTAAAACACCTGTCTGGGATCGAAACACACGACCTACAACTCGGTAAGTCGAGGCGGTTACCACTGTGCCACCACTGCTAAAATATGATGAAGTGATAAAATAAGAATATGATTAAACTGTACTAGTCCAGATAAGTCTGAAGCCAAGACAAAATACATGACTGAGTTAACTTAAATGTCTACCGGTTTTGAGTAGGTACCTATTTTTTATGTGGCCTCCGCAAAATGTCATAGATCCGGTAGCGCCGTGTGACGGGTCGTTGAGCTCCCTAAAATAAGGTGAGCTACATAATGGCTGATGCATGCCTGCCGCCTGTTGGGTCAGGTCGATTCAAAGCTGCAATGGCCCTTTAAAAGGCCCTTCCAGACATGGCCCTGCATTGTTAGACTCGCATAATATTTTTAAACTTAAAAAGAAACCATGAATGACCTCCGAGTTTGTTTCGGCATTTCTTCTAAGGGATCAGTCATCTAGGAGACGCAGCTGCCCAATCTAGTTTTAAAAAAATACCTACGTGTAAAAGGGTCTTAAAAGATCTACATAAGTACAGTTATAAAGATCATTTAATAACACCAAGCTGAGTTGCTGTGTTGCGGTTTGAAGGGTCTCAGCATAGCTACGGGCACCTACGACGACGCCTCTAGGACCTTTTATTGGGCTATAGAATACAGGGTGGCATCATCGACGCACGACGTGTTTCCATGGATCAGCCGGTCGATTCTGTAAAAATCTCACCGTGAAAACTTATGTGAAGTGAGCGTAGAGTGAGCTGTCAATAGTGTCAATTCCTAGCAAAAACAAACTCACTTCACCTAAGTTATCACGGTGAGATTTTTACAGAATCGACCGGCAGTACCTATACATGATTCTGAAACCCCTAGGCTGCTTTGAAATTTTTCATCGGATATTTTGATAAAAATTTGCTACTCAGTACATTTTAAGATGTGCGTGTGGTGTGAGGGCCACTTTGTTAAAACTCTTTGAAAATGTGCTTAGGATTTAGTGAACATTCCCAAAGAATTGTGAAAGTTGGTATCAGATTTTGTGAAAGTCTAATAACCGAGTTATAGACTGTAAAGTTGGGCCCTCAGTTCTCACATAGAGGATTGAGGGCCCACCTGAAACTGATAAACTATGGACACTACAGAAAAAGTCTTTATGCCAAAATCTAAGCAAATGCCAAACAAAATTTGTGAAAACAAGATATTATCGCAAAACACTGTCCTACTTTGTATATCTTCGTACGAAATGGGCCCTCAATTCTCATACACGTAAAAGTTTATTACGCAATTATAATGAAATCATTAACTTACAGCTACCGTTTGAAATCCTATATGCTAATAAATAAATTGTGAAATTTTATAAAAGCAAGAACAGGTCACCATTTTTTGTTGTTTGAAAGTTATCCCTCAGTCCTCCATTTCTTTTGTTTTCGATTTATTACGCTTATCGTATGAAAGATAAGACAAATACAAAATTGTCTCTTTTTGTGTCAAAATTGTGCAACAAATTCGATACCAGAAAGAAATTAAAAGACCCTTTATTATATAAGAAAATCGAGTTTTATTTTTATTATCTGAATTTGCAAATAGGGTGACCACAATTTCTTTTAGATTGCAGTAAAGATTAGTAAATGTAGAGTATAAATTTTAATAAACTTTCTTCGATTTTTCGCTTATTATCGTCATAGAATTTGTACTCAAGTTTCGTGATAAAAAAAAATATTTCGGAATTCGAATGATCACAAAAAAAAATACTGTTACCCAAATCATTTTTGTTTGAAATATCGTTCGTTCTGATGACAATAATCAAATAATTTATTTATTATTTTTATAAAGGCTTTTGCCCAGCCATGGGACAATGTAGGCTAAATATAATCCTAACTAATATTATAAATAAAACTTATGCACAATAGTTGTAATATTTAGTGTAGTTACTAAACAATAGTTTATGGTAGTGCAGCGGAAGTTGTAGGTAATAAAGCATTAAGGCGAGTTTTATGAAAGAGTTGTGAAGAATAAAAATAATAATAATTTTTTAAGACGCAAACACATCTTCGGTCAAGACACTCAATCATCTTCGGTCAAGATATCAAACACTCAAGGTAAGTTTGTTTTGATACCTAGGTACTCATAATTTTATAAGTTTGTAATATTTTACTAAATAGTACTTTAGATAGTCACTCTACGAATTGTTTAGGTAATTCAATTTCACCTATTTATAAATTGTAATTTTTTAAAAATAAAATACAATTATTTCATACTCCAAAAAACATCTTTGTTATTGTGCAAGTTTTTTAAGAAATAAAAAAAACATCCAGGAACGCACTGCTTTATTAGGTACTAGCTTCTGCCCGCGACTTCGTCCGCGTGAAATTCGAAAGTCATATGGCTTCATCTATTATAATAATAACGTTATTATTGTTTTCCTCGGGAACAGCACTTTTTTCGGGATGAAAGGTACAGTAGTTTAGGCGTAAAAAGCTAAAAAACAAACTTACTTTCGCATTTATAGTATTAGTTAGGATTATATTTAGCCTACATTGTCCCATTGCTGGGCAAAAGCCTTTATAAAAATAATAAATAAATTATTTGATTTTTGTCATTAGTTTTTTCGGAACGAACGATTTTTCAAGCAAAAATGATTTGGGGAACAGTATTTTTCTATGTGATCCGAAATTATTTTTTTTATCATGAAACTTGAGTACAAATGCTATGACGATAATAAGCGAAAAATCGAAGAAAGTTTATTAAAACCTATGACTCTACATTTACTAATCTTTACTGCAATCTGAAAGAAATTGTGGTCACCCTATTTCCTAATACAAGGAATAAAAATAAAACTTGATTAACTTATACAATAGGTAAAGGGTCTTTTAATTTCTTTCTGGTATCGCATTTGTTGCACAATTTTTTTCACAAAAAGAGACAATTTTGTATTTGTCTTATCTTTCATACGATAAGCGTAATAAATCGAAAACAAAATAAAATGGAGGACTGAGGGCCCGAATTTTATAAAGGTCATATCTTTTAAACAACAAAAGGTGGTGACCTGTTCTTGCTTTCATAAATTTTCACAATTTATTTAGTAGCATATAGGATTTCAAACAGTAGCTGTAAGTTAATGATTTCATTATAATTGCGTAATAAACTTTTACGTGTATGAGAATTGAGGGCCCATTTTGTACGAAGATATACAAAGTAGGACAGTGTTTTGCGATAATATCTTGTTTTCACAAATTTTGTTTGGCATTAGCTTAGATTTTGGCATTAAGACTTTTTCTGTAGTGTCCATAGTTTATCAGTTTTAGGTGGGCCCTCAATCCTCTATGTGAGAACTGAGGGCCCAACTTTACAGTCTATAACTCGGTTATTAGACTTTCACAAAATCTGATACCAACTTTCACAATTCTTTGGGAATGTTCACTAAATCCTAAGCACATTTTCAAAGAGTTTTAACAAAGTGGCCCTCACACCACACGCACATCATTTTAAGCTCGTAGATATTGCATTTTTCTATGAAACAGCAGATTTTTTTTTGTACGCAACTGATTAAGGATCTAGAATCATGTGCTGAATTCATGGTTAGGTATAGTTTGCGCGTCGATGGGACACCACCATTAATTCAAGGAAATGGACTAAAAAACAGATATTACTTCCATAATTATTTATTTATTAACACATAAAATTAACACCAGTTTAAAACATTTAATAAATTGTGATGTGCAGTAAAGGTCCTGCCTGTTTTATTAAGCGATGCTCATCCTTTTTTCTTACAATCTAATTATCTATCCTGCAAGTAAAAAAATACCCAGCATAAACTTGCTACTTTCCCGTATGGTAGGTAACTAGAAGCGCCAGGGCAGCCCGAGAAATTAAAATTTTCTAACGTAGGTATCATAATGAATGACTACCACCAAACGGGGTGAATAGGGCTGCAGGGGTGAATTGGGACAAAACTTTAAAATGGATTTTAGCGTTGAAATAATACAGTTTGTTGCCGAAAAGGACACATAATCGTTAATTATACTTAATACAATAAACACATTAGACTCCTTTTTGGCAACAAACTATATTATTTCAATGTTAAAATCGCTTTTAAAGCTTTGTCCCGATTCACTCCTGCATCCCTATTCACCCCGTTTGACGGTATTTCATAAAATCATGACATTTGGGGCCAATTCTAAGTCAAGTAATTCTATTACTGATTCTAATGATTATAATTCTGTAATGACATATTTATTACGGTCGCGGGTCATATCTATATTAATCAACTTACAACCGCACTGCCCTGCATGCCCATTACAAAACCGTACTTTAATTTAAAAAAAAAATAAAAAATAAAGCGGGCTACCTTAGCGCATCCCTTTACGACGTAAGGAATTTCATACAACCTTTCAAGCCACGAAATTCAAATTCAAGGCTTTTTTTCGAAATGAATGAAGCGATTTTAATGAAACTACATGCGCATAAGCAGGATACAAAAGGTCTAAAAAGTTACCTACTTAGGAACATTTTCGAATAGGTAATAGTGTTACAGCCAAATTAGACCGATTTTAAATTTTCCATAGAAATGGAGATCTTTTTTTAAATAAGATATTTCGAAAATGTTCTGTAACTTTTTAGAACAAAGGTCTAAAAAGTTACAGAACATTTTCGAAATATCTAAGTAATTTCCTGCTTATGCGTATGAAGTTTTCATTCATATCGAAAAACAAGGGCTTGAAAGTTTGCATGAAATGCCGTATGACGTAAACGCTCTTAAATAGAAAAATAACTTGGAACTCGCGTAGAATCTTAAAGCCTTGACGGGTCGGCTTCGCGGACCAAAGGTTGAGTATCCTAGTACAATTCTTACATTTAGAAATCACGACAGTGCAGACTATTAACTAGCTATACACCGAGACACCAGCGGTGCTATTCTGTAAAAATCTCACCTTGAAAACTTAGGTGAAGTGAGCGTGGAGTGAGCTCTGTCAATAGTGTCAATTCCTAGCTAAAACAAACTCACTTCACCTAAGTTGTCACGGTGAGATTTTTACAGAATCGACCGGCAGGAATCAAATTAATACAGACTTGTCAGAAAATATCAGGTTTCCACAATATCGCATTTGGTTGTCAGGTCAGCACCCTAATTGCGTAACACACTTACTTATATCAATCTGAAATATTTTGAAGGATATTGCTAATCCATTGCTTCATATGTTCGAAAAATGTGTCTGCTCGACAACGTAAATAACGCAATGAATGTTGTTGAATTGTCAAAATGAAAGCTATTATGCAACTGATAGTGTGTTACGCAATTACCCCACAGGTACCTTTACATATTAGGTATGTCTTTTGCAACAAAATACAAGAATATTTATTTATTATAACAACAATACATAAAGTTACTAACTAGGGTAAGACAGAGGTGTAGCTATAGTAGGTACCTAAGCTACACCCACATTTCGCCAGTTATGTTTTAGGCCCATGTCAAATTTTAACTATCCCATTTTACATCAAAACATGAAGGAATTTCATGCCGGAAATACGACACGTAATTCTGGCCTGAAATTCCTTGGCCAGATTTTTTTTCATTCACTTACCTACAGCCCCCGGCACGTAACTTGGCAAGAGTCGTTAGATGCGTTTTCGTTTTTTTAACTTTCATGTAAACAGACTTGTCTAAAAATAATCTATGGAAGTAACCATAGTATAATGACAAGCAATAAAAGTGACCATTTTCTTGTTGCACTAAGTGTACATGCGCTAAATTACTCCCACTACGACAAAACCTTGCCAAGTTACGTGCCGGCCACTGTACCTACTCCTTTGTGTCAAACTGTGCAACGACCTTAGTTTCTAACCTATCATAGAGTTACGCTTACTTTGGAAATGTTTTCAGCAATTATTACCCGGCAAGTCATGTCGTCATGTTGACCATCATTGCCCAGAATTGAGCAATTTAAGTCGCCCGTGTAAGCGCACCGTAAACTTAATTCCCACTCTGAGCAATCAACAAGAATATTTATTCAAGTCGAGGTACAAATCAAAATCACCTTATGATATATCTAACATTAGTATGCCTATCCTAAAATAATATCACAGAAAATCCATGGATTACATCGCACAGACAGAACATCAGGCATACATCAGGAAAAATTTATATTCAGTAAATTCTAATTATACAATACTGTTTCATTATTATTAAATTTACACATGAATATAATTTAAAAATACACCTCATTCTAGAGGTCTAAAATATTAAAAGTATATTTACAAGAAACAGCTTTTTAACTTAACTAATTACTTCTAGTCAACTTACATCTAATTGTGATTTTTAAATACACAGACAACTGTTGTAAGGGTAGGTAGTTCCATGCCGAAGATGCCTCACTGCGATACCTCGCGTTCGCGGTTTAGCTCGATACCTCGCGTTCGCGGTTTAGCTCGATACCACGCGTTCGCGGTTTAGCTCGATACTTCGCGTTCGCGGTTTAGCTCGCTACCTCGATGGCACCTCTATGTAAAACAAATGCATGCTAATAGCAGACTAATAGACACGCACAAAAAACGAAAATGCAGAACCAACGACACCGACTTCCGAAACTAAAGTTATTTTTCACGTTGTAGTGATTTTTTTTTTTGGAAGTCGGTTGTTTTTTTTTTTTTTGTAAAAATCTTTTTCTAGTTCAGTGTCATTTAATAGATGTCACTGGTCACAAGAAAAGTAACTTAAAAAAAATCTATTAAAACTTTGATTGTGTAGGTATCTATCACATTATTTACTTAGGTTATTTAAGATAGGAACAAAGCATGTCTTTCCTACATACACACATAATAAAATAAACTGTAGGTAATGTTTCATACAAGGATAATGCAATATTTTCATAGAAAACATGCACGGGTAAAAATTGTATCTATTACATACATACTTAAGCTCACGCCTTCTTCCCACGGGGATAGGCAGAAACTACAGAATGCCATGTACTACATACCATCCTTACATAATCCTTTTGCCTCGTTTACGTTCATACATCAGCATAGCTATTCACAACAACTGGATACGCTTCCGTATCGTATCGTACATCAATTAATGTTATCGTAAGGCTCCTATAAACGTTGCTCACAAGTCCAGAACCCGAAAATTTTGTCAATTTACATCAAATAGTCGACTGCTATTCTTCCGACAGTTTGCTGTCGGGGGCAAGGCAAATCAGGGTTACCGCAATGTGTCATTTTCGATACGTTAGCTTGTCGTATGGTTGTATACAGGGTTATTGGTAAAACATTAACAAACTCTTAAGAGGTCATTGTACTCATCGTTATGAACAACTTTTACTATGGGAACAAACCTGAAATCTCGAAAAAAAATCAGCTGTTGCCCAACGTTTATGTTCGTATAACTCGTCAAAAGGCAGAGAACAGCTGATTTTTTTTCGTGATTTCGGGTTTGCTCCCATAGTAAAAGTTGTTCATAATGATGAGTACAATGACCTCTTAAGAGGTTGTAAATGTTTTACCAATAACCCTGTATAGCTATGCTGGTCATACACGCATGCCAGTTGCGAGTACTACGCACAGGACCGTTCTGAAGAACATCGCTAATAATAAGGTACAGACGCCATTACATCAAGCTACCCGAAACTGTCAAATTTTCCCAATCAAATTTGAACCTAATGCTTTAGCGATAAAGTTGAAAATCTATTACAGATTGTAGTTAGCTTAATGTGCTGGGGTCTGTACCTACTGAAATCTCTATCTCACACATAATTTTTTATGTTAATCCGTTCAGAAACATTGTGATCTTACATTAATTTTATTTCTATATCAAAGTAAAAATATTTTTAGTTTTATTTAAAAACTAGCTGACCGTACCGTCTCAGATTCATATTATCTTAATTTAGTGATTTTTTCCCATATTTAATAGTTATTCTGCTAAATCATAAAAATCGTTCTTGATAAATGGTGTAAATAACCCGATTTGTTTTATTTCTCAGTATAAAGCGATGTGGTGCGGACTGCTTATTAAAATACAGGTGATGTTAAATTGGCTTAGTTTAAGAAAGTGAAAGCATTGAACAGAACCACTTACACATTTCAAAATAAAACGCTAGTGGAGCTTAATTAATCTTAATATTTACATAGAACTAAAATAGTTTTATTCTTAAAAACACAACATAAGTTGAAGACATACACTATCCTACAGGTAAATTATAAAATCACTCACCGAACAAATACGGCAGGTCTTAAAAATAATTCAAAAATAAATCTTGATGTATATTGATATGACCTATTCATATCAATATACATCAAGATTTATTTTTGTTAAGAGGAAATGCGGTCGGAGAGACTTTTGAAAAAGCCTAAGAAAAACTCATAATTCGAGGTTTGGCTTTCGCCTATTTCGTCCTCCAATATTAGACCAATTTTAAGATATTTCATAAAATGAATAAGAAGGATATATACTGTATCTTTAATTTTTCTTTTTTCATTAATAGTTGTCATATTTTTACAGTTCCGTGTTTAGCTTCCATCGAGAACGGACGTGTGCAATTCGCGAGCGCGTGCTCTACTTTAGAGTAATTCGCTGGCGTAGCGAAAACGCCGTCATCACGGAAGAGCGAATCGGTTTGTCAAGGCCTCCGCGATGACCTTGTTACTAATTATAGTGTAAACAAGTGCAATTTAGTAATTATATTATAGATAAAGTTTTAACTTACCTTACAATGTGTGCAACAACGGTTAAAATTAAGACTGATTTGGAGAGGCAGTTATATGACTGTTATCTCCGAGAAAAATCAGCGAGAGAAAAGCTGGAAGTCCTTGTTAATGACCTAAAGGTTCAGGTACAAAGCCTCCAGCAACAACTTGAAAACTGCGACCAAGAAAATCAATGCTCCAAGGGTCAAGAACGTTGTGAGTCCAAGAACTTGGCTAAGAGCAACATTAAATTTGCTCAACCCGAAAATGATAACGTTGAGTATTGTACTGACGAGGACGAACTCGCCAAAGAAACTGAGTGGATCAGGGCCAAAAGCAGGAAAAAAAGGAAGCTTAACATCTCTCTTTCTCCTCAACAACAACCTGGAACAAGCGCCCAGCAACAAAAACATGCGAAAGAGCCGCCAGTCAAAAAAGTGCCTCCACCGCCGCCAATCATTATAGAGGGAGTCAAGAATTATCAAACGTTCTACGACTTGCTAACTGAAACTCAACCAGCTGAATCATTCACCGCCAAAATGATGAATGGGGATTGCGTGAAAGTCAACGCAAAAACAGAAAACTCTTATAGAGCAATTGCCAAGATTTTGTCTGAAAAAAGCTACCACTGGCACTCATATGAGAATAAACAGGCTAGACCAATAAGAGTTGTGGTGAAAAAATTACATTCTTCTTGTCAGCCAGATCGCATTAAAGATGATCTTACAACGCAAGGGCTAAAAATAGAAAAGGTTGACAACAAATTGAGCTGGAAGAGTAAAGAACCACTCAATATGTTCGTTTTATCTTTCCATAACGATGAAGATGTCAACAAAATCTATGGCATTAAATACATATTAGGGTGCAAAATTGAAATACACCCACTAAAAAATCCAAAACTTATTCCTCAATGTAAGAGGTGCCAGGCATATGGGCATACCCATAAATACTGTAAAAGGGAGCCAAGGTGTGTGAAATGTACTGGGAAGCATCTCACAGCCGACTGTACCAAATCCCCGCAAGATAAGCCAAAATGCGTCCACTGTGGTCTACCCCACCCTGCAAACTACAGAGGGTGTGAAGTAGCTAAAGAGATGCAACTCATAAAAAACAAAAATATTAAGAAGAAACTTGATGTGACAACGTCGCAACAGTTTCCTACGATTAGACATGAGAAACAAGCACAGAAAGCAAAGATACAAGCAACTCCAAAACCCACACAAGGAACTAATATTTGTTCTTATGCGCAAGCAGCAAAGCGAGGATCTTCGAACCTGGAGGATAAAATCGACCAGATACTAAAGTGCCTCACTACATTTGATAAGAGATTAGAAAAGCTAGAATCCAGCAGCAAAACAGCAGTTTCAAATAATCAAAAATGAATAACACTCTTAAAATAATGGCGTGGAACTCCAATGGGCTCCTCAAACATCAGAATGAGTTACAGGCGGTCCTAGATACAGAAAATATAGACGTGCGTTTGATATCCGAAACGCACTTCACTAAACAATCTTTTATCAAATTTAGAGGATATATGGTGTACAACTCGCTCCACCCTGACAACTCCGCTAGAGGAGGTAGCGCTATCATAATCAAAGAAAATATTAGTCATTACGAGCAGTGCAAGTATGAAGAGCTAGATATCCAAGCTGTGGTAATATCTGTTAAAACCAAATTTTGTCATGTGTCTATAGCTGCTGTATACTGTCCTCCAAAGCACATGATAAGAAAAGAGCGGTATTTACATTTCTTTGAAATGTTAGGTCAAAGATTCATCCTAGGCGGTGATTTTAATGCCAAGCACACGCAATGGGGATCGAGACTTACAACAACAAAAGGAAGGCAGCTTTTAAGTGCAGTTAAAGAAACACATTGTGAAGTTATGAGCACAGGGAAGCCAACATACTGGCCCTCTGACCTCCAGAAAATACCAGATCTTATAGACTTTTTCATATGCAAAAACATATCCGTTAATTACGTTGCTGTGGAGGAAGGTTTTCATATGAACTCTGACCACTCCTCGATAGTACTAAGACTTAGTCAAAAAATTTTACTAAAAGAAAGCCAGATATCCCTGGTTAATAAGTCAACAGACTGGGTAAGTTTTAAACTTGATCTAGATAATATTATCGACCTAAGAACTCCGATAAAAACGCAAGATCAGCTTGACTCAGAAGTAAACAAATATGTTGTTGATATCCAACAATGTGCGTGGAACAATACACCACAAATAAAACGCAAATATAAGGGTTATATCTATCCTAAGGAAATTGTGGATTTACTATCTGAGAAAAGAAAACAAAGAAAGCAGTGGCAGCAAACAAGGTGTCCACAGGAAAAAACACTATTAAATAATCTGACCAAGCGATTAAAGAGAAAAATTATACAATTCGAGGATGAATCCCTAAACACCAACCTTCTGCAGTTAACCAATGACAAATCAACGGATTACTCTCTTTGGAAAGCGACAAGGAACCTAAAAAGGCCAACTAAACAAATACCGCCTATTAGAGATACTGACGGAAAATGGGCTATAAGTAATGACCAAAAAGCGTTAAGGTTTGCTCAACACTTACAAAATACTTTTCAACCCAATGATAACTGTACAGATATACTTGAGTGTGAAAAGTTAGTGCAAAATCAAGAAATTAAGCTTGTGACTCCTAAAGAAGTTATGAGAGAAATTCAAAATAATATTAGTTCAAAAAAATCGCCGGGCTATGACCTCATAACAGGTGAAATTCTTAAACACCTCCCGCGCAAAGCCATAGTAAAGCTGACCAAAATTATCAATGCTGCGTTTATTCTGAAATATGTACCTGAGCTGTGGAAGGTAGCTGAAGTAATTATGATTGCGAAGCCTGGGAAACCGCCCCATGAAGCGTCATCATATAGACCTATTTCCTTGTTGCCAGTGTTATCAAAACTATTTGAAAAACTATTGCTAAAACGATTAAAACCAATAATAGAAGAAAAAGATCTTATCCCAAATCATCAATTTGGTTTCAGAGAAAAACACTCTACAGTAGACCAGGTACACAGAATAACAAACGTCATTGAAAAAACGCTCGAAAACAAGGAAGTCTGCGCCACCGTATTCTTAGATGTCGCGCAAGCTTTTGACAAAGTTTGGCATGATGGCCTAATATTCAAACTTAGATGTATGTTGCCTCCAGAATTTGCAGATATTCTGGAGTCGTATTTAACTAATAGAATGTTTAGAATAAGACAAGAAGATGCATATTCCGAGCTAAAAGCGATAAAAGCTGGGGTACCTCAAGGAAGTGTGCTAGGCCCAATCTTATACTTGTTGTACACATGTGACATCCCAGAGCTAGATAACAACACCATTGCGACCTTTGCTGATGATACTGCTATTATGGCTACTGGATCGAATCACAAAGAAGCAGTAGAAAAAGTTCAACTTGCTGTGAACAAAGTTTATGACTGGACACAAAAATGGAAGATCAAACTGAATGAGTCAAAATCAATTCACGTTGACTTCACAAACAAACAGTGCGACTACCACCCAATCTACATAAACGGTACGCAAGTGCCTTATGCTAATACAGCCAAATATCTTGGCATAACCCTCGACGCTAAGTTGCGATGGAAAGCTCATGTCAAAAAGAAAAGACAGGAACTCGACATACGCTACAAAAGTATGTATTGGTTACTCGGAAGGAAATCCTGTTTATCAATACATAATAAGATTATACTCTATAAGCATATTCTGATGCCAATTTGGACGTATGGTATCCAACTCTGGGGCTGTACTAAACGGAGCAACCTCAAAATAATACAACAATTCCAGAATAAAGTACTCAGGGATGCTGTAAAAGCACCTTGGTACATCAGAAATGACGACCTCCACCGTGACCTTAAAATAGAACTCGTCACCACCATCATTCAAAAATTTGCTGAAGCCCACGAACACAGACTTCACCGACATGTGAATGTTGAGGCAATCCAGCTGTTAGACAACACGGACCTAGTGCGTAGACTAAAGAGAACAAAACCTTTTGAGTTAGTGTAGTGTTTAAAGTTAGTGTATAATAGTGATCATTGCTGTGCTATGCATATAACACATGAACAAAGTGTTTTTATCAATACCAGACTCTAAGAAAGTGCTATGGACTTGTATAAAAGTGCTAAAGGACGCTATTCTTAGTTTTAACAAAATCTTTACCGTATAATAATAAGTTAGAGTTAAATTGCTTATTAGTCTTTTAGGCTAGATTGTAATCATTTATTAAGAAATCTGTTCTTAATAATAAGGAAAAAAAAAAAAAAAAAAAAAATATTTTTACACTAGACCTCTGTTGACAGCGGTTTAAATCGGCAATTTTGAACATTTTTTGAGGGTGCTTATAACAATAATGTATCATCAAAAAGGAAAACATAGGGACATACAAGTAGTTAATATTTATTATTCTGTAAAAAATCATTGCTTTATGGTTATTAACCAGAAAGAAAACATTCGAGAGCGTTTCTATGGAGTAAATACCACCCGCATTTCCTCTTAATGCCTAGGCAAATCCCTGTTATCCTACCTACCCCCTACCGGGACAATAAGTATCCTATGTGTTAATCCAGGTTATAAACTTGTGACGGCATTAACATCGCCACATGCGAACTACGCATCACACTGACGTCACGCAAAATCCTGCATCGCGCAAGCAGAGTTTACCCAGACACAACACTCGTCTGGTCGGAGGATCCTAAAGAAGATGTTCCGTTCCTAAGGAAGATGAGTGATCTTTACACCCTGTTCTTCATACGTCTCTACACTATCTGTGTGCCAAATATTATCCACATTCGTTCAGCCGTTTTTGCGTGGTTGAGTAACAAACATCCAAACACTTTCACACTTTATTTTGTAGGAGGATACGCATAGGCAAGCTGTGGGTTAAGAAATCCTTCGCCCAATTAAAAGTGCAAGACTAACTATCACACACCTAGTATACAACAATCCTCATCCTCTTCATTACTCTCAAACCCAAATGGCGTTTGTAGGTCTATTGAATCATTGTAATCGTCACTCATATAAAAAGTTTCAGTATCAGCCGCTGATAATTCCGATTCAGTTTGCTTTTCAACAGGCGCTTGCGGTTCTACTACATCATTGTCATCGACACTCATAAAATCTTGTTCTACTCCAGACGCTGGTAATCCTGACTCATTTTGCTTTTCAACAGGCGCATCTGGTTGTACGTCAGCCGCTGGTAATTCTAGTTCAACGGACTTTGCTTCCGATTCCGGCGCATTCTTGCTTTCTTCGGGCGCGTTTACGTTTTCATGTATCCTTTTCGCTATCTTAGCTAGCGGTTCATCGTCAGAAGAGTCATCATTGGATAAAATAGTAGTAGCAAATTCTTTGTAAGGTTCTGCACGTGATGTAGTTGGAGTCGGTTCGTCTCCTTCATCCGTAACTTTATATTGATAGGCATTGATAGAATTTCGCTTCACTTTGATTTTCTTAACGTATCGCCTCACAGGCACCGGGCTGTTCGATTGTACGTCGTCAAAAACAGCGTCTGAATCAGCGTTCAAATTAATTTTCCTCAAAAACTGCTTCCGTTTTATTCTATGATCTGCAGAACTCCTATTCGACGGATTCTTACTGTCTAAATGAATTTTATTTTGGTTCAATCGCTGTAAAATGCTAGGTTTCAGAGCTTTGAACATTTTCACCGGTTTAACTGGGCCGCTAAAAGAGCCGGCCGGTTGGCCGGTAGGTGAATTATTAACGAGTAAAAGCGACCTTTTGCTGGGTGAAGTATCTGGTTCTGTATCGTTCTGCTCTGGTTTATCATCGTCCTCAGTTAGATCTATCACTGATTTCGGGGCTATTGGCCGTGGTGTCGTTCCAGCTGGTGGTTGCATTGTTTTCAGTACTGTAGGTTTCATGCAAACGTTTATGGGTACAAGGTATCCAGTTTCGAAATCTAATTTGAAGAATAATCCTTTATTAGCGCACGCGTATTTGAGTTCGTACAACGAAGTGATTGGTGATAGCTCGCCAAGAGGTGATCGTAATTTCGGAGCTAAAGGACTGTCTGTATTAAAGTTTGCTGGTATCAAAATTGGCCGCACTAGAGATGTTCCTGTGGAAACTGGTGCAGGTAGTTCCTCAACCTCGGGTGCAGGTAGAGGAGCCACCAACGAGGCTTGCGTCAATACAACCTGATCAGCCGCTTGTGCAGCATGTTTTTCTACCGGTTCTGTTTCTTCTACTTCAGATGTCATGTCTTCATCGAATATACCGGACATTTCCATCAAGTCCGATAGTATATTTTTAGTTTTAGGTATACTGGGCTCACTTATGCTTTCTTCGGGTGCTGCTGTTGTAAGGTGATCTAGTACTTCGACACTAACGTTCTGACTTGATGGCTCAAACTGATCTTGTGCTTGTTTTTCTAATACTTCGTGTACATCAGTACGTTCATTCTGGCTTGACGGTTTAGGTTGATCATCTTTTTCGGCATTTACTGTCTGACTTGTTGGGCCAGACTGATCTTGTGCTTGTTCTGACGATACTTCATGTAAATCAGTACGTTCAGTCTGGCTTGAAGGTTTAGGCTGATCATCTATTTCAGCACTTACTGTCTGACTTGCTGGGTCAGACTGATTTTGTGCTTGTTCTGATGATACTTCGTGTATATCAGTAAGTTCAGCCTGGGTTGAGGGTTGAGGCTGGTCATCTTTTTCAGCACTCACTGTCTGGCTTGTTGGGTCAGACTGATTTTGTGCTTGTTCTGCCGATACTTCGTGTACATCAGTTCTTCCAGCCAGGCTTGAGGGTTTAGGCTGATCATCTTTTTCAGCACTTACTATTTGACTTGTTGGGTCAGACTGATCTTGTACGTGTTCTGTTGATGCTGAAAGGGTTTCATTTTGACTTGACTCGTGGACATCCTTTTGAATCTCCGTAACGGCATATTGGTCGGCACTCTCATTTTTATTACTTTCTGTCTCTGTAACATTAGGGAAGTCCTTACTATTTATTGCTGCAGTTTCCTCAGTAGTTTGAACTTCGGTCCCTAGTGGGGTTTCGTTATTCTCATTATCGTTAGCATTAGGTGCAGATTCATCGTCATCGTCAATAAGATCAACAATTTCGCTTTCCTTGACACCTTTTTGATTTTTCAATGCTTCCTCCTGTGCGGCTTGTGTGTCCATGTATGCTTGTACCGTTGCAATGATCGCTGGCACCTTCATCACGTCCGTTGCGTTCACCGCCACGTTTTGGTCTATTTTGTACACAATTGTGCCCTCAGGCAACAATACTAAACGCACACCGTCCGGTAACTTAAGCGTCGGACGCAAAGCTTTTTTCGCCTCCTCGAATAACTTCAAATTAGGCGGAAACTTTACAGTGGTCAACAATATTTTGTTCTTCCCCAAAAATACTGGACTTTTTGTCGGCTTCTCGGAAATTTGTTTGCTGTTCAAGAATATCATCTTTTCTTTGAAATGTTTTGGTGGCACGAAAGGTTTATTCTTGATTGGCGGCGGAGGTATGTTTGTTTTAAATCTACTGGGCGCCTTAGACTTTTTAATCGCCAAAAACTTTTCTAAAGTAGGCGGAGAACTGATGGGCTGGGTAATCGCTGTATTGGGAGTCTTCATCGCATTAAGTATAACGCCTCCAGATTGACCGTCAGAACTAATACAATTTGTTAATGATATAAAGTTGTGATTTTTTACAATTGGAGCAGCCACAAATCTACGCTTAGTAAACACGTTGACGGGAGCCTCTAGTCCCCGTGCCGCCAGTTTCTCCACTTCATCAGTAGTTCTAACAGATACTTCACAAGCCGGTACAGGAACATCACCTTCTGTATCCATAGCCTCAATATCTATAGGTTCATTTTGAGTAGTAGTATTGGTAGTCGATTCAGTAAAAGTGGCATCTACATCTATAATTGTTGTATCTTCAGGAACTGGGACCATTCCTGCACTAGAACCTTGAACTGGTTCTACATCTGGAACGTGGACTGTTTCTACATCAGGGACTTGTACTGAAATGTCCACTGAAGTTTGGACAGGATTTTCTACGCCCGCCTTATCAGATTCAGAGCTAAGAGTCCGTTCACTTACCACACTTTCTTTATCTAGACTTGGTGCTGCCTCTACCAATTGGAATTCCGTGTTATTTATTTTCTGTTCATTCAAAGTATAATCTCTTAACAAATTGCTACAGCAACACACACATAGTTTCCGACAACCGTGTGGCGGTATAGTGTCCCTACAGAATAACAACTGTAGCATTCTTTGTCGAGCCCAACAACAATATTTAATCTTCTTCTTAGGCTGTTCAGTTCCTGCAACACCAGCTTTATCTCTATCAGGTGGATAGTTCGTCGCGGCTTTTATATTGATTTTGGGCTTCTGGCACTTTGATGAATCCTCCGAAAAGCTAGTTAGCTCTTGATCTTCTTCCATTGCTTTCCTAAGGAGTACCATGTAACGGGTATCATTTTGATTTAATTTTGGCCGTCCTCGTTGTTTCGGCGGCGGCGGCGGCGGCGGCGGTCCGCTACTTTTCCGCTTCGGTTTAGGCTTCGGCTTTTTCGCAAGTTCTTCCGGTTCTAGTTTATCAGTTAATAGAAATAACATTTTGTTTAGAGCATCTAAGGTTAAGAGTGACTCCTCCGTCTTTCTGGAATTAGTATTTGCATCGTAATTTTTAGGGAGCCATGGTATTTCAGGTCTGAATTGCCTCGGCTTCCAAACCACTGGTTTTGGCGGAATAAGTCTTTTCCCATTCATCATTCTCGGTGGTCGGCCAGGTAGTCTGAAGCCATCATGATATTTTCCACTAAAATAATCAGAAGTCTTTTTAGCAGGCGGATCGTCTGTAATGTCAAGTAATTTAGGAGGACCTCTAGCATCGGTCGCTTCTGGTACAATCGATCGTAAATCTGTGTTAGTTTCCGCGATCGTTCTGGTTTTATGAGCAGGGTTAGTAGAAGTGTTAGGAGATGTGGAGACAATAGTAACTGGTACTTGCGGCTGATTATTTTGAACTTGTATAGGCGTTACTTCCGCTGTAAGAAGTCTTTGGTTGATACGGCGTATCTCTGTGATATCTGGTAGGTTTATTACTTTATTTCTCTCACTCGTTGGAATTACATTTTCAGGCTGTTTTGAAGCTTCCAAACATTGTCGCAACATAGGAAGAATATCTGCGACTTTTGAGTTATCTATAAGGCTTTGAGCGGGCATGGCGGAGGGGACTACTGAAACGTTGTGGCTTTGTGTATCATCTATTATTTCCGTTACAACGTTGTGATCTACGGGTTTAAGATATAGCGTTCCGGAGACAAGTTTAGACTCGAAAGCTTTACTTAGGTCAATAGTCAAGGGCTTACAAGATTTGATCAGTACGCGGTTACGCGGTGAGCCGAAGAACCCTACGCTTAACCTCCTAAGTCTCGTGTTAAAGTCAGGGTTTTTACACAACTGTATAGGGTGGTATTTGCGACTTCGCGGTTTTTGTAATAAGTAGCTGGTTGGTTTGACTTTTTGACTTTCATCTATTACATTTTCCTCATCGTCATCAGATGTTACATTATCATCACAATTATCATTTTCTGGTTCAAATTCAACGTTAACAATATTCTGTTTTGGTACATCGTCAATTGGTACAATATTATTTTTTGAGACATCTTCAATTGTTTCACTTTGAACAATATCCGGTTCTTTTTTTATTGTAATACTATCCTTGACTAAAACATTTTCATCGACACTTTTTTGGACATATTCAATTGTTTTTTTCCTATCATTTACTGTTACACTTTCAATGTTTTCACCACAATAATTTACCGTAACATTTTCAAGTGTATCCTTGCTATCATTTTCTGGTTCCTTTTTTATTGGTTTGCTTTTCTTAGTAATGGCGTCTAATAAATGTTTATCATTAAAGTACATGTCATTAATCTGTGTGTAGAACAGGCCCATGTCATCTAACCTGGTTGTGTACACGACGGGACACATCAGCAGCTTTGCATCTATTTTTGGCGTGTCGTCATCTTCGTCTTCTTCTTCACTTTTGATTTTTGTTTCTGTAACAAAAATATGAAGTGTTTAATTAAAATAAAAAATAAACATTATGCTTCAAAGTACCATTTAGAATGCGTCCCTGTCGTGACGTCAGTGAATAATAAGGAAAATAGTTAAATACAGTTCATTATTCATTCTATAGGAATGGTTTGCAACTATATTGGGATCGGCTTCCAGTCTAAGCGGATGCAGCTGAATACCATGCATTTTACATGGAGCGAGTGCCTATCTGACCTCCATCAGCCAGTTAGACTGCCTATTTGCCCTTCAGTACATCTGACCTCACCACCCAGTTAGACTGCCTATCTGACCTTCATTACCCAGTCACTGGTTAACACGATACTTCTTAGTAAGACTATTGGGCTTCTGACAACCCTTAACGTCAAGCAATCTACGAATAACGTTGGTTTCCGAGGCACAGAGAGGAGAGAGATCTCGATATGTTTTATATGGTCGCCCATCTAAGAACTCACTGCGGAAAGCGTAGCTTAACCTTACATCGACCCTTGCGGCTGTTATTGTTTAGCCACAAACCCACACAATGATTTAATTTAATGTTTTCGTAATGTTAATTATTACGTGTTTTCTAACTAAACAGATAGCTGTGCTGTGGGGGAGTTTGTTGTGCCACTTCTTCCTCCCAGCTAAAGCACTAGTGTGAAGTGTGAAGGGCGGGCGTTTTGAGGGACTGTCTCATGTAATTTTGCCTTTCAAAAAGTGTTGAAACTCCGCCATATTTGGATAAATGACTTTTGATTTTGATGGATGTATACGCTATACCGTAAATAATAAAAATCCACTCACCAGTATGACCATCTTCATCAACATAAACAATGCCATCGTCAACGAACTCAATCCCTTCGTCCGCGAAACTAATATCATTGGACAGCTCCCCGAAGTTGAAACTTTTTACATCCGGCTTAATATCTATCTCCACTTTTTTCTCAACACTATCTTCAGCGTTGATAGCATCTTCAATTACGTTTTTGACTTTAGAAGGCTCAGTAAGAGAAATATCTAGATCTTCAGGTGTTGCATTAACCTCCATTGGTTGATCTTTATTATCTGTAGGTACGATTTCTTCGTTGGTGCTTATAGGTACAGGTTTGTAAATGACGTGGTCATCTACATTATGATCATCGTCATCTGAATCAGTAATTACAACTGGATCTGAAGTATTTTCTATTATTTCTATGTCTTTGATTACTTCTTCTGTATTGGTAACTGTAATACTAGGTGCACTTAAAGCGGCAACGATTGTAGGATAAGCGGTTTCAACATTTAAAACGGGTACATTTTCTTTCGCTACGAGTTTAGTTGTGTCTGCGACATTAGGAGTCGCGCTGGTTTCGTTAACGTTACCGATAACTTCAACGATACCACTTACACTAGTCTCGACTGCAGAACCGACAACTTCCGCCTCACTGGTTACATTGGTTTTAACTACGTCACCACTAACTTCGACGGTACCAGTTACACTGGTCTCAATAACGTTACAAATAACATTGGTTTCATCAATGTTGCCGGTTGTGTTGGTTTCTTGAACGTTATCGGTTACCCTGGTTTCTTCAGCATTATCGGTATCATTGTTAGCATCAACATAACCGGAGATATCGTCATCATCACTGATTTCATTGATCTCATCGTATACGCCACCACCCGGACTTGTTGCTCCAACATTCTCCCTAATATTTTCGACATTATCACAAATATCGGCTTCTTTATCGTCACTACTGACTTCGATAACTGCATCGTTATTTCGGGAACTATTTGCGTTAATATTATCGCTAGCACTGCTTTCTTTTTCACTACCGCGCGCAATGTCATCTTCCACAATCTCGCAATCACCTGTGTCTTTATCGTTACCGCGGACACTATCTTCATAAGTATCGTCAACATTGCAACAGACTGTATTTTCAGCGCTACCATAGACTCTATCCTCGTCAATGTTAGCGAGTACGCTGGTATCACTGACATTACCGAACACACTAGCTATTTGTGGCAACACTGATTCTTCCTCTACATTCACTGTTTCATCAGTTTCCATATCAACATCATCATTTTCAGGGTCAAAGTCTGCGGCATCCATGCTGTCTAGTTGTTCGTTTTCTAATGCCGTTGTTTCTAAAACCACTTCGTACAAAGATTTCTTTGGGGGTTCTAACTGTGTTTCATCAACTTCTATGTCATCTTGAGGTTCCTGTTTTATCCTTACTAGGGGTGGTAGTATAACTTCTTCTTCTTGCTTATTATCTTCTGTCGCGTTATCGTCCGGTTCTAGTCTCAGATCTATTGTTTCTATTCTTGGTTCGATCATCACTAAATCTGGTACATCTGAGGATTAAAAATAGGGAGTTAGGTGGTGTCCAAATTTAGAGACAAACGATGAATGAACAATACAAAAAAGTTTAATTAGAAGAGGCGTATTACAATATTAAGCTTTGGCCAAACTGAAGCGAATCATACGCCGGATGCGGGACGAAATGTTCGCATATAACACGTATGAGTGTTATATGCGAACATTTCGTCCCGCCTACGCCGCATACACCTACTACCGAACCGCATGGCTGTCTACTCTCATGGGAAGAATCTCATGGCGTGAGTTTAGAAACTACAGACCGAACCTGCTACGATCCTTACATACCCACTCCTTTTGTTTCGTCTACGTTCATACATCAGAAGGCCAATCCCCGTAATTTAAAACGTTCAAAATCTAGTCGCTGTCTCATCTCGGCGACAAACAAATGTCAAAAATGTAGGGAAATTAAAGGTAACTTTGACAGATTGGGAGCGAGATCTGACTATGAACGTTCTTATACGAGAATGGCCGCTCTGGTCATACGCACACACGTCCGTTGCGAGTGCTACGCACCTGACCTTCGTGAAAAACATCACTAATAAGGTCACTATGTGCCCTTCTAGAGCGTTTTTTTTTCGGTGGGGGCTCCCGCTCTGGGTGGAGCGGAAGGGAGTGTCAGACTCTTACCTACTGACTAAAACCCACCCGTGTTCCTTTCTTAGCCCTTTATGTTCCGGGGTAGCGGTAACCCTTTCGGACAATCCCGCTGCCCCGGCAGGCTTTGGCCCTAGCGAGCCCCTTCTCTGTTGCTGACATTTCTTAGAGGCGCGCGTGGAACACGTACGCGCCGTCCGGCACGGGCCTGGTCCTGATCGGACGGTGAGCTACCCATTACTCTCCGTCCGCAGGCCCGCGCCCACGGTGGCCGGGAGAGTCGTCCCGTGGCTCCCAACGCCCAGAGGCGGCTGGGACGGGACGCTCTCTCCCTCATCCATCCCGCCACCTCCTTCGCTAGCATCACTGCTTCACAGAAGGAGGTGACTGCCTCCCACTCCCTCTGGCCCCGGACCATGGCTTGCACCAGGGCCGGCCGCGAGAGATCGCCGCTGCTGTCGATCGCCTCTACGAGGACACGGCCACCGCCGCGTCCTCGTAGAGGCGGAGCACCCAAGCGGAGTTTAGAAACTACAGACCGAACCTGCTACGATCCTTACATACCTACTCCTTTTGTTTCGTCTACGTTCATACATCAGAAGGCCAATCCCCGTAATTTAAAACGTTCAAAATCTAGTCGCTGTCTCATCTCGGCGACAAACAAATGTTAAAAATGTAGGGAAATTAGAGTAATTTTTGACAGGTTGAGACCGAGATCAGACTGGTGAACGTTCTTAAAATTACGAGAATGGCCCCTCTGGTCATACGCACACACGTCGGTTGCAGTGCTACGCACCTGACCTTTGTGAAGAACACCACTAATAAGGTCACTATGTGCCCTTCTAGGGCGTTTCCACTCACCCTTATATAGTAGATTATGGACCGAGGGGCTAAAGTTGTCTTATGTCACGGGCGTCATATTGAATCTCGAGCGCAATGAAGGATTCGGGATTTAACTCCCGAGCGCAGCGAGGGAGTTAAGAGTTTAACTCACGAGCGAAGCGAGGGAGTTAATACAAGAATCCTGAATGCAGCGAGGGATTCAAGCTAGCCCAAGGCAAAGACACCTTTAGCCCAGAGGAGGATGTAGAGTATCCTCCTCTGGGCTAGCCCAGAGGAGAATACTCTACTTTTTACACCTATCTGTGAGAAAATAATAGCCATAGTACGAAAATTCGCGCCTTTATTGCGACTAGAGACTTTTTTTTTAAAAATCGAATTGATCGTGTCTTGGCTACTTATTGGTAGACACCAATAAGTAGCCAAGACACGATCAATTCGATTTTTAAAAAAAAAGTCTCTTCTATGGTTTTGTCGTGTGTGTCTATTGATATCACTCTCATGGAAGAGGCGTTTGTGTAAACTAAGCTTTATACAGGACTGGTAGAATGGTTTTGGATGATTATTATTTATTTATTTATTCACAAAATCCACAGCAATCTTAGCGCAGTTTACTTAAAATAAATTAACTAATGTTACAGCCAATTACTATTACGGTATTACGGCGCGGTACGGTATTTGTTATTATTAATGCCAGTTTTAATGTTATTCCATTCCTTTTAAAAATGGTTCGTAGTTATCTAATTATTCTTACAATATTATGTCTTCGAAAACATGGCAACGATATGAAGAAGCAGTCGTTATGATTTTGTAGGAAATCGAGAATATCATCCACGCGTAGTAAGGGTTTCGAGAATAGCTTTCCTCTTTCTGGCACCAAAGGGTATTTGTTAGTATGTACTATACTGCCAATTTAGCTGAGCATGTGAGATTCCAAATTCAAATCACATTATTGACCAGCGGGTCATAATGAAATCCAGTACAACATTATTGACCGGCTGTGCCCCCGGCCACTAATGACTCACTTTAGGTTAGGTTAGGTTAGGTCCCCCCCCGGTCCCCCCCGGTGGGTTCCCGCATTGTCGAGGCGGGGGGGCTCAGTAGCCGTGGCTTGGACACCCACGGTGAATCGAAGAGGAACCCGAGGAGGGGCCGCTCGTCAGGGCTTTTGCGTGTAAGCCGACGACGTAGCGGCCAACAAGTAGGTTGCGGTGCCGCTTCGGCGACATCGCAACTGAGGCGGGCCGCGATGTCGTATCGGAGGCATCGCGGCTGAGGGTTGAAGGCCGCGGCGGGAGAGGAGTGCCGGTATTGCGGTGCGCCGCTCTCCCTACCTTCCGCGGCCTTGACGGGGTCGCCACCGTTCGATGGCGGACGCGGTGGGGCCGCAGGGGAGGAGGAGTGTCGGTATGACGTTGGCCGCTCTCCCTATCCTCTGCGGCCGAAAATTGGCAGGCGGCGGGGCCAATGTCCTGACCCGTCGCAGGGGGACCAAGGGTGCCCAGACACGGGGTCGTCTGGCGCCCATGTGCTGGTTTGGTCCCTGGGGTGGTCCCGGCGTGCTATGTGTTCTGGTGCGCCGGTGATGGGGAGTACTCCCCAGAGGAGGGTCCGGTAACGGACAGCCGCGGCGGGTTCACGGATGAGTGCTAACGCGTGCCCGTGTTCCCGCCGTAAGCGGCAGAGGAGGACACCGTGGAGTTTTAGTGGGTTAGAGTCCCACATAACTGCACTATCTCCCCGTGGTAGTGCAGAATGCATGAGCATTTCTCCACGTTAAGAAAAAAAAAAAGAAAAAAAAAAAAAAGGTCCCCCCCCGGTGGGTTCCCGCATTGTCGAGGCGGGGGGGCTCAGTAGCCGTGGCTTGGACACCCACGGTGAAGCGAAGAGGAACCCGAGGAGGGGCCGCTCGTCAGGGCTTTTGCCTGTAAGCCGACGACGTAGCGGCCACCAAGTAGGTTGCGGTGCCGCTTCGGCGACATCGCAACTGAGGCGGGCCGCGATGTCGTAACGGAGGCATCGCGGCTGAGGGTTGAAGGCCGCGGCGGGAGAGGAGTGCCGGTATTGCGGTGCGCCGCTCTCCCTACCTTCCGCGGCCTTGACGGGGTCGCCACCGTTCGATGGCGGACGCGGTGGGGCCGCAGGGAAGGAGGAGTGTCGGTATGACGTTGGCCGCTCTCCCTATCCTCTGCGGCCGAAAATTGGCAGGCGGCGGGGCCAATGTCCTGACCCGTCACAGAGGGACCAAGGGTGCCCAGACACGGGGTCGTCTGGCGCCCATGTGCTGGTTTGGTCCCTGGGGTGGTCACGGCGTGCTATGTGTTCTGGTGCGCCGGTGATGGGGAGTACCTACTCCCCAGAGGAGGGTCCGGTAACGTCCAGCCGCGGCGGGTTCACGGTTGAGTGCTAACGCGTGCCCGTGTTCCCGCCGTAAGCGGCAGAGGAGGACACCGTGGAGTTTTAGTGGGTTAGAGTCCCACATAACTGCACTATCTCCCCGTGGTAGTGCAGAATGCATGAGCATTTCTCCACGTTAAATAAAAAAAAAAAAAGGTAAGCATCCTTAACCTAAAGTGAGTCATTAGTGGCCGGGGGCACAGCCGGTCAATAATGTTGTACTGGATTTCGTTATGACCCACTGGTCAATAATGTGATTTGAATTTGGAATCTCACATGCTCAGCTAAATTGACAGTATAGTACTAACAAACACCCTTTGGTGCCAGAAAGAGGAAAGCTATTCTCGAAACCCTTACTACGCGTGGATGATATTCTCGATTTCCTACAAAATCATAACGACTGCTTCTTCATATCGTTGCCATGTTTTCGAAGACATAATATTGTAAGAATAATTAGATAACTACGAACTATTTTTTAAAAGGAATGGAATAACATTAAAACTGGCATTAATAATAACAAATACCGTACCGCGCCGTAATACCGTAATAGTAATTGGCTGTAACATTAGTTAATTTATTTTAAGTAAACTGTGCTAAGATTGCTGTGGATTTTGTGAATAAATAAATAAATAATAAAACCTATCTATACTACAGTCGGTTTATCACATTTTATCAAAAATACTCTATTTTCACGAGCGTCTCCAATGACGATCTAAATTCAAAATGCATACAGCCAATCATCCAAAACCATTCTACCAGCCCTGTATAAAGCTTAGTTTACACAAACGCCACTTCCATGAGAGTGATATCAATAGACACACACGACAAAACCGTAGAAGAGACTTTTTTTTTGAAAATCGAATGGATCGTGTCTTGGCTACTTATTGGTAGACGCAATAAAGGCGCGAATTTTCGTACTATGGCTATTATTTTCTCACAGTAGGTGTAAAAAGTAGAGTATCCTCCTCTGGGCTAAAGGTGTCTTTGCCTTGGGCTAGCTTGAATCCCTCGCTGCATTCAGGATTCTTGTATTAACTCCCTCGCTTCGCTCGTGAGTTAAACTCTTAACTCCCTCGCTGCGCTCGGGAGTTAAGTCCCGAATCCTTCATTGCGCTCGAGATTCAATATGACGCCCGTGACATAAGATACAACTTTAGCCCCTCGGTGCATAATCTACTATTTGTTAGTCGCCTTTCATTCATCCTCCCAACATGTGTCTCAACATAACCATAATCTAGCATAATCACCCTATAATGTTCCCACTGTTGGGACACAGGCCTCCTCTCAGTGAGGCCGTAATTTACGACCACACTCTAACCCCTTTTTTTCGCATTTAGAAAAAAATTAAGTACCTCTAAACACACATCCCCTTACTAATAAACGTATAATATCAGATGCATAGATACACTCAGATTTCTCTCTTTCAGTCATCAGTAATTTTACTTTCGAAAGAAGAAGACAAAGCGTTGTGTAACTATACAGATGCTATACAACGTTTAGGTATTAGTAAGGGGGTATGTATACTGTTTTCAATTTTTGTAATTACAGTTTCAATGTGTTTAAATTTCGATCGGTACGTCATCATAATGATTCGATTCGACTCACCTTCAGTTGGTTTCGGTACAGGTAACCTTTGAGCAGCCCTTTCTTTCATTTTTCTTTCCTGAAATATGTTAACAATAGTTAACATTGCATAACAAAATCTTTATAATGAGCAGACCTCATTCTCGTATCCTTTTTTTATACAAAGGAGGAAAAACGAAGGGGAACACGGAAATTAACGTAATATTAAAGTTGAAAGGTGTTGTCGGACACCAGGTTGGCACGAAGTTCCTATCGCTGTAACAGCGTGGCAAGGACGTCAACGCGCAAACTGTAACCATGAGTTTAAGTTTAATGAGTTTACGCCGTTTACTTGAACTTTAACCTTTCTATCTTTCAGGTATGATCTTAGCAAATCAAGTGCTGTTTTTAGAATTCCATGGTGCTCCAGTTTCATCAGAAGTGTCTCATGGTTTACGCAATCGAACGCCTTAGAGAGGTCGCAAAGGATTCCAATGGCATCTTTTGCTTCTTCCCAGGCATTAAAAATGTTCTTTATTAGGGTAACACGCCGCGTCAGTAGTGCAACGCCCTTTGGTGAAACCGTACTGGTGTTCATGAAAGATGGAATTTTTATTAAAGTGTCGTAGCATTTGATTGAGCATCAACTTTTCAAACACCTTACTGAGAACTGGCAGAATTGAGACAGGTCTATAATTGTTAGGTTCTTTACTATCACCGGATTTGACTTAACTTGATCGATCGACCTGTGCAGCTAGTATTATTTAGCCACGGGCCAGAGACACAATTAAATAAATTAAGAACGTTTGAGAGTAAAAAAACACATGACTATTGCAAAAGTGACTTGACGGACAAAATGTTACACTTGTTCCGGTCCTGCCGATCGATTCTGTAAAAATCTCACCGTGAAAACTTAGGTGAAGTGAGTTTGTTTTAGCTAGGAATTGACACTATTGACAGTTCACTCCACGCTCACTTCACCTAAGCTTTCACGGTGAGATTTTTACAGAATAGCACCGCAGCTCTCCTGCGCCAAGTGTACAGAGAACGTGCGATAACGAACTTCATTCGAAAAGGATATAACTGGCTTTACTACATATATTTTAAAGACTCATATTTTCTCGAAATCAAACCAATGGGGTAATTGCGTAAACACTAACATTAGCGGTTTTCATTTTGACATTTCAACAACATTCATTGCGTTATGTACGTCGTTGAGCAGACAAATTTTTCGAACATATGAAGCAATGGATTAGCAATATCCATCAAAATGATCCAGATTGTGATTGATAGTGTGTCTTAAATTGTCATCAAATGGGAACAAATCCAGACTAATAAATAATTTATTTTAATTTATACTTACAAATTCCTGGGGCAGCGTGACCAGTCTCTGTTTTATTAATTCTTCCCACTCGGGGAACGGCTCAGTTACAAGTAGTTTGAAACTGAAAAGTAATGACACATGTTTAAAATTAGAACATAGTCTTAGTTTTAAATTGAGACATAAGTATATTAGAGCATTACTGTCAAAAATTTTTAATTGTTTGTCTATCTTTCTGTTCCGGTTTATCTCTGAAACGGCTGGACTGATTTTGACGGGACTTTCACTGGCAGAGGTTTTATGAAGTAACACGGGCTACATTTAGTCCCTGTGACACGTTCCCGTTGTATAATTACGGACATCCACGTGGGCGAAGCCGCAGGCAGAAGCTAGTTTTGTATATAAGCATTTTAATGTTAATAAGGGCGAATTTTAACAAACTTTTATACCTAGAATAAGTCCTATCCTGAGAATAAATTTGAATTTATGACAGTTTTTCCATACTAGAACTGTCAGACGTCAATTATATTCCACGGATAAAAGATAAACGGAAGGACTTTGGTAAAATCAGCCCTAAGTAAATGTTGTGTAAGTATGTAGTAATTGTGCATGAACGCAGCCTTAGCTGCTATTGGTTATGAATGTGACAACTGTCATGTTGACAGAAGCTCTGCGGGGTTCTCACTTGTTTTACGGAATAAAGCGTCAGTGCGTAAACCACTTCCTTGTGTATTACTTGCTATCCTACAAACATAATAGTAAGATAGTTGAAGATACGGTTGAGAAAATACATACGTTTTAGCAATCTCAGTTTGCAGCTCTGTCGGCTTATAAGGCTCAGCAAAGTTGATTCTCGTGAGGTTCCCTCGGTACGCGAACCAGAAGTCGTAGAACTTGAATCTGGTGATCTCCTTCAGCTGGTACCACCGGCGCTGCAGCAGCATCGGTGAGCAGTGGTGACCGCTGCAGAGAAAATGTTTCTTTTTAGGGTTCCGTACCAAAATGGTAAAACGGAACCCTATTACTAAGACTTCGCTGTCTGTCCGTCTGTCTGTCACCAGGCTGTATCTCAAGAACCGCGATAGCTAGACAGTTGAAATTTTCACAAATTATGTATTTCTGTTGCCGCTATAACAACAAAATGAAATAAATATTTAAGGGAGGCTCCCATACAACAAACGCGATTTTTTTGCCCTTTTTTGCTCGATATCAAAAATGGCAACAGGTAGGCACTTGAAATATTCACAAAATACTCAGTTGTATTTTAACTTTAATAATAAAATTAAAATAAAATAAATAAAGGGGGGCTCCCATACAACAAACATGTTTTTTTCGGCTTTTTTGCCTTGTGGTACGGAACCCTTCGTGTGCGAGTCCGACTCGCACTTGGCCAGTTTTTTTTTAATAATTGTGGGAGTACTTTTTGCTTTACTGCTGATCGTGAGATCCTGGGTTCAATTCCCAGGTCGGGTAATGTATTATTGTGTTTTCCATTAAGAATTGCTTAGTAACAGCCCGGAGTTTGGAAATTGGCGGTGTAATAACCCCCGTGCAGCGGTGCGCACGTGTCGCCTTGTGTCCTGCGCCTGATCTCTATCCCGTCGTGTCGGATTGCCATCCCATCGGAATATGTGAGTGAGGGAAGAGAGAGAGTGCACCTGTGTGTGCAACGCCTGCACTATAACATCACCCGCGCCGAAGGCCGGTCTACGCTGAGATTCGTCGCCATGGCCGAAATTCGGTCAGGAGGACTTTTAGTATCAGGAAGGACTATCTAAGACTTGGTTTGTCCAAAAAATACTAAAATCAGACGAGTGATTCTCGATGGATAAGACAAGTGCTTTAAACGATAGTGAGACAGACAGAGAGACATTGGCATTGCATTCGTAGGTATGTTGAGATGCATAAACTCCAAAGTCCGAAACAACTCTGTAAGCCTGCGGGGTAATGCAGCGATTTTTTACACCAAAAATAAAGGGTTATTCCGTTTTTTATCCACCCCAAAAATCCACCCAAGGTGGATACGACAAGAACTACCGAACGGATTTTCAAACGGTTTTCACTAATAGACGGAGTGATGCATGAGGTTTAGGTGTATAATTCATTAAAGGTTTTGTGTAAATTGACTGAAATAGGACGATAATGGTCGAAGATATTGGAAAAAATCATACAGACTGTGAGCTTTACTGATGTGCGCCGCGTAAACCAATAGTTACATGAAAACAATTTATTACGGAATTAATACATTGTTTACCCGGATTAACACATAGGGTACTTTTAGTCCCGGTAATACAGCCGGATTCAAACTTTGTGGCTGCTCGGAACATGAGGCGAGACGCTGTGCAGTAACAGATTTTTGATGTAGCGGGGGTGAGGGGGAGGTACTCCGCAGCGAGCAGCGCACTTCAGAGCCGTCATAAAGTTTGACGTTCTCGTGAGATATTTTCTGACATCCACGCGGGCAAAGGCCAGTTTTGTATAAAACTTACTTCTTGTTGTAATACAAGGTAGCCAATGACCAGGCTTCGGCCAGATTGTCACCCCTCAAACACTCGAGGTTGAACAACTTCACCAGCTCAAACAGCTCCACCAGCACCGGACGATCTTCCTTATCTTTTGTATTGTTCTGAAATTGCACAAGACATCATTAATTAAAAGGACAAAGCTTCCAATTTCGTTGGCTAGGAAAGGTAAATACAACACCAAACAGTAACCCCCAATAACTGAGTAACACACTAACAGTAGGAATGGCTTTCATTTTGACAGGTCAACGACATTCATTGCGTTATTTACGTTGTCGAGCAGACACATTTTTCGAACATATGAAGCAATGGATTGGCAATATCCTTCAAAATAATTCAGATTGTGGTTGATAGTGTTAGGTACGCAATTAGGATGCTAGCTGAGCAGATAGAGCAATGGTGGCCCAATGGTTCCGGCCGTGATCTACGAGTTCCAACTTGCTGTTTCTGAAACCGCCGAAAGATAGGTACTTACCCACTTACTTTTCTAATCTATCTAATCTAACTAGCCTGTACTGTCCCACTGCAGGGCAAAGGCCTCCCTCTCCCTTTTCCACTTACTTTTAAAATTGAATAATTATTAGTTACTATACCTACAATAAATTGCAATAACATACTAGAAATATTGCAATTTGAATCAATGAAAATAATACAACAGGACCTTTACTTTGCGTAAATTATTTCAACACCAATGCTCTCGAAACGGTAATGGAAAACATCCTTGAAATTGAAATAGGCATGTCCTAGAACCAAAAATTCGAGGACCCGCGCGGGCCCGCGTGTTGGATTACGGCCCACTCCCTATCACCGAGAGGAGGCCTGTGTCCCAGCAATAGGAAAATTATAGTTGTGCGTATGTCGTTGGCTATCTAGAGACTAAACAATTCTCTCCTTCTTTTCATACAACAATGAACATAATTACCTGGCCAATGAGGTCTATTTTCTGATGGACGAGCACCAGGTCGAATAGCAGCCAGTCCGTCAGCGACATCCGGGCTGCATGGGGCACGGCATCCATACAGTCGTTGGCTGCTAAGAGGCGGTCCAGCTTCTTTATCGTCAGGGCTCGCATTCGCGTCCTGAATACAAAATAAGTATAATTATGATTTTTTTTTTATCAAGATAATAATTACATAATATTTATAAGCTAACGCTTAAAATAATAATATGTACTGTATAAATATGAAAAAGAAGCAAAAGAGTCATACGGCATCAAAAAATTCGTCCGCATTGATGTCAACCTCAGACCAACAAAAAAAGATAGACAGCGCGCCACGAACATTACAGCCCTTCTCCCATTACGATACGCACAGGCGACTCATGTATCCTGCAAGTATCGGAGACTAGTCGCCACCAAGTATCTCACATACATTTGAATGCAGGCTCGCATACTACGCTACTGGTATCCTACGCGTCCGCGACTAGTATCGCGCGACTCGGCGTGTCGGTCGCTTGGGCGTCGCGTCTCTTCCGCGGTAGGCATGTCGATTCACTTTAAAAAAATATCGATCTCCGATTCGATTCAAATTGAACATACTAGAATCGATTCTTGTTTATATCGAGCATTAAAAGATCGATTCTCGATTAATCGCGCCAATTGGATGAATCCAGTATTTTCTACTCTTGCGATGACGTCTTCTGTTTCTATAGAACAGAAAAACCGCAAGGGCTTCTTCGTCACTGGAATCGCTTGACATAACGTCCGTCCACAAAAAACGAGTTAGCACAAATGATGAATTTAGTCATTTTTCTGTAGCATAATATGCGAGCGTCGAGTGGCGAACTAGTATCCAACCAGTATTCTACTCAAGTATCGTATCCTACAAATATCGTAATGGGAGAAGGGCCTAAAACTGAAGCCACCTTTTTATCTATGTGTGTATCGAAGGCTTGCCATTTGTTAAATGTTTTCCCTATAATTTGGGGATATTTGTGCGAGTAGGAACTAGTATAATATTGTACGAGTAAGATATTGTTGAGTATGGTATTAGTATTAATTGGAAACCCAAAATATACAATACATAAAAAAGGTAATAGCAATATAACAAATCATATTTATATGTATGTATTAATCGAATGGGGAAAATTTAAATCGTATTATGGCAACCCCCGCACCTTATGTCACTACTTTCGTTCGTTGAGGTTTTTTGTTCCAAGTAATCTAAAATTGAATATTATAGAAACCATATTATTTCAAGTACTTACAAGTGAAAAGTGATTCCGTGAGACTTTTTATGTGATTTGCTGTTGTTTTTGCAACTTTTCACTGCACAGGAAGGCATAATTATATTTTTTTAATCTATGTTAACTTGACGACGACTCGTGACGTACTAAGAGCGATGAGCATGGTTTTAGTGTAGGTGTGTGCGTGAGCGTGTATGTTTACTTGCAGGAGCACGGTTTTATGGCTTCACTTTTGATGTTCGCGGCGCGCCGTCTTTCTTTTTTTGTTGGTCTGAGATGTCAACATAAACAGTGCCCAAAAGGCTGGCAACATTGCCACGTTGAATGACGATGCTAATTCTTTGGCCAAGAAAAGGTCAGCCACGTGAAGAGTCGGCGAACTGCTTGGCGATATTTCGAAAAACTATATGGTACATGTACCTACTTATTGTTTTGTGAGAGAAGACTAGGTACATAGAAAAAATTCTATAAGTAAGTAAATTTCTTTAGGGAGTTTTATTTTTGTAGGTAAGTATTGAATTGATATACCTATTGAGAGATGTGAGATAACTACAAAAAGTAGGTAGGGATGATACTAATAATATAAAGGTTCTTAATAAGTTAAATTATTCTTGAAATTAATCGTAGATACTCATAAACAAATGTTCAGGCACGTAACTTGGTAAAGATTTGGCGTAGTGGGAGTAAGTTTGCGCATGTGCACTTACGCCTATTCACAAACAATACTTGTATGGGCGAATTTGACCAAAGTTTTATACATAGATTATGTCTTAACTCTTAACCTGACAATAAATTTTAAATTTTTGTCATTTTTAGGGTTCCATAGTTCCTACAAGGAAATCTCGTCATGTCCGTCCATCTGTCTGTCCGAGGTTTTGCTAAGAGTCCATAATAGAACTGTCAGACGTCAATATTATTCCACGGATATAAGTTAACTGACTTTGGTAAAATCAGCTTTAAGTAGCAATAGGTACTATGCGAAGTAAGGTATTTCTCAATGCGTTGATGCGTTCCATAACACAAGCCTTTAAATTCATAAGCATTATAGCCTTTTGACCGACACACGTTAAAAAATCAAAAACGTGCCCTCGGCGTCAAAATCTGTCATGTAGTCGAACCATCTATTTCCATTTATTTTAAATTTTCTTGCTAAATATAAAGTATCAAAGTTTTACAATGGTATCTACAAAATGCGCGTTTTTTTCACCAAGTCGGTTTTATTCAGCCGATTTTTATTTTCAGCCAGTATCTTTTTGATCTAATGCATACCTACATTTTATATTAAACTTAATGGGAGACATTAAACCTCTGTGGTAAATTTATATCTAAATAAAAAACAGTGCATTAATGAAAAACTGTGCATTCTTGAGATTTCATACAACATTTCTGCACTGTTTTGGTTCTAAGCAAAAAATACGTTCTTTGTGATCGGTTTTGTAGTGATTAATGATAACATTACTACGTACCTACATAGTTGAAAGAAAAATTATTTTTGAACATGTCTGTTTAGAAGAAAGTTAAAGAAAGTAGAGGAAAAGTTGAGGACTAAAGACCAAGTTACGGGCATTGTCGAGAAAAGATTTTCAGGCAAATGTTGGTAGTTGAGACAAGACTATCTGTTAGCGTGTGCTTGGTTAATCAAAACTAACCATAATAATTGGCAGTCGCAACCAGTCTCCTTCTTCAATTCCTTCCATATTTCATCCTCTGGTTTCTTCTCCTGCAGTAGCAGACGAGCGACGGCTCGGATCAGACGTCTCTTGAACTTATCTAATTCTAGGCCAGCCTTGGTACGTACAGGTTTCTCTGCAAAGAAAAGGAGCATAATTATGTGTTCTTTAGAGTTGTCTTGGCAAAGAATCAAATTAGTTAAACAAGATTTAGCAAAATCCACCTATGTTTTTAAGCGACTTCAAAAAAAGGAGGAAGTTCTCAATTCGGTTGTTTTTTTTTTCTTTTTTTATTCTTGTTACAGAACTCCGTTATTTATTAGCTGATTTGCAAAATTCTTTTTTTATTTGAAAGGATACACTTTCAAATTGGTCCCATAGAAATTTCATCAAAGTCGGTTCAGGGGTTTGGTTTTTATACCAAAATCATTACCAAAATTAAGCCAAAATTATAATAAACCAAAATTACTTTTTGGTTTTAAACCAAACCCCTGAACCAGTTTTGATAATTATTTTTGTATGTAAGTATGTTACGCGATATGTCCGGCAATTGTAAGTCGATTTCAAAAATTATTTTAATGGATAGGGTATGCCTCAGGGGTTCCATATAAATTTTATTAACTTTGCTTGAGTAGTTTTTGAGTAAGTTTCAATAATAATTATGTGTTTTTGCCATTTAGTTTATATTGGTGATGTTATAATAACTTCCTGGTCACTGATATTTACATAGCAAGTAATGTTATACGAACTTGTGTGGGGTAACTACAATTTATCAGTGAGAGATAAAAACTTTTTTAACAAAAAAAACAACTGACTTCCAAAAAGACAATAAGTACAGTAAAGTTGAACTGTAGTTGTATCTATGTATTAGTATTTATTCATGTATTTTATAGTAATTTCCTAGCTATTTATCCTTTTTGTTGCACCTGTTATGTTTTGTCTCTGCATCACTCTAAGGTTGACTGGCAGAAAATGCCTCAGGCATTAAGTCCGCCTTTATACAGTATTTCTTTTACTAGTGCATATAAAGTTTTAATAAATAATAAATAAATAAAGTGAAAGAAAACTTTAATTTCGGAATTTTGTAGTGTACAAACTGAAAAATAACTTTAATTTCGGAAGTCGGTGTCGTTAGGTTTGCATTTTCGTTATTTGCCTACTTTTTGGAAGTCGGTTGTTTTGTTTTATAAAAAGTTTTAGTTGTTTTTATTACTGGTTTATATAATTATAGGGACTCTTGGAATACAATGCGTATACCGGTAACATCGTAGGCACCTAAATTCACACTGCTAAGTTTTACATTTGGGCCATGAACCTGAACAGACTCTTCGCATATCACCATATGGTTGAGAGAGAATTTTATGGAATATGCCCATATCAAGTCAGTTCAACCTCAAGACCCCAAACATATCATTTCTATGAGACCCATATATCAAACACAGTCCATCAATAAGTGATGATCAGATCTTGTAGAGGATGTTACGAATATACATACCTACATCACGTTTTGGTTAACTTAAAATGCCAGTAGAATTGTCACGTGAGCGAAACCGCGGTCACAGCTAGTTTCTAATAGAAGTAAAGATTTGACATCGACTGCAAAAAAGTCGATTTCAAATCATTGTTCATGTATGACAGCAAAGACCGGGTTACGTTTTTCACCCATATCTAGTATGCATTTTTTTCGTAGACAGAGGATTTTTGTACAAGGGCAGGGGGCCTAAAAAGGCCACTTTGGAGAATCATAAAAGGAATTATAAAATGGCGAAGACAGTCCGTGTTTTTCTTTTTTTTTCGCTGCACTACGTAGGTACAATCAAAGAGATTGGTATTGGATTTGGATTGGATTGATTGGTATTTTAGCACAGACAAAAAAAATAACTGAAAAATGCTTCACCAATGGGATTTGATACGATTAACTTAACATTCTGTTATCCTTTCTATGATTCTGCCAAAGTAGCCTTTTTAGGCCCCCTGATCCATGGTTCACGGGTTTGACGGGAGAGATAGTTTTCATGGTTTTCGAGTTGCGTTCTTAACATGCAGTAATAATGTTAAATTTAAATAAACATTGGCGCAACGACCTAGACTAGTTCTTGACTGATTGGACGGAAAAGGCAGCAGACATAGAAGAAATCGGTCTAGGTCATGTTTACAGTTTACACTAAAACTCCAGCTATGTCCACCTGTGAAACTTGGTCATAGTCAACTCCAATGATACTATAAGTGTAAAAAGATGTTGTACACTATTATAATATCATTGATCAACTCCCACAAAGCGACTGCGTCAAATACCTTGTTATAATGCATCTGGACCAGCTACTGACGTGGAGGAAACACATCGAAACAAAACAAAAAGAGCTCGACATTCGATACAAGGCATTTATACTGGCTCCTGGGTAAGTATTCCAAGCTGTCTGTAGACAATGCGATTTAAATCTCTATGACCATATTCAAAACCCATCTGGACTTAAGGCATTCAACTGTGGGGCTCCGCGTGTGGCTCAGGCTCAGAAACGAACGAAAGAACTCAGAACAACATCTTAAAACAGATATCGAATTCCCCGTGGTTTATTAGGAACGCTGAAGTCCACGAACACTTGAGTACGAAAACGGTCAAGGAAGAAATAGGTTCATGCTCGCAAAAGTACAAGTCCAGACTGGAGAGACATCCCAACCAATTAGCTGTTCAACTCATAATACCACATTGTGTCAGCAGACTCAAGAGACGTAACATCTTAAAATTAAATAACTTGTAGAGAGCTATACCTACTACCTATTAATAAGAGAGGTGCACCGAATGAGGAGTAATTCTTCCCTGCCAGATATTCCTACAACTCATCTGTTCATAGTTTTCGAAACTGATTGCAAGATAAGCAAATTAAAAAAAAAAAATAACTAAGCAAAACACATAATAAACTTAAGTAGAAATAATTAAAATTTAGCACTATTTATTTTAATGAAAAGACAATTTAATAGCATTATCAAATACGTAACCCAAGAGACAGTCAGTGGCCAGCCCTACTGCGTTTTATCTACCTAGCAAAAACCGAGCCGAACTTATACGTAATTATTTCAAAGACATTGCCAAGACAAAATAGGGGATGGGGCCCGCGATCCCGGGCCCCCGACTTATGGTAGCAGAAGGAGCAGTGGGGTTTTAGTCGATAGGAGTCCGACATAACCCTCCGTTCTTGCCAAACGGAGGATATCCATGAGGATTGCCCAACGAAAAAAAAAATGGTAAGAAGCCAGGCCCCTCCGGAAAAAAGCCCTACATACATACGCCAATAAACATCCACATTCCAAATTCAAATCACTTTTAATGCCTAGGGATTAAAGAGCTATTTTAGTCCCTGTTTACGAAGAATACACTGGCTCTTTTTGAATAGATGTGATAAAAACACCTTTTTAGGGTTCCGTACCCAAAGGGGAAAAACGGGACCCTATTACTAAAAGTCCACTGTCCGTCTGTCTATCTGTCTGTCACCCAGGCTGTATCTCATGAACCGTGATAGCTAGACAGTTGAAATTTTCACAGATGATGTATTTCTGTTGCCGCTATAACAACAAATACTAAAAACAGAATAAAATAAATATACAAACGGGGCTCCCATACAACAAACGTGTTTTTTTTCTGCGTTTTTGCCTTGTGGTACGGAACCCTTCATGTGTGAGTCCAACTCGCACTTGGCCAGTTTTTCTAATTTTCAGCGATCTAGTGCAAATAGTCTCCGAGTAAAATGGCCATTCGATCGGACGGACAGACGGACATGAAATCTAATTTTCTTTAACTAATGTAACAGTAACTTAGGTAACAGCCGTTTATGTTAAAGTAAAATAAATAAATGACGCAATTATAAGGGCTTCGTTTTTGAAATTTGGCTACGGAACCCTTGTGATGAAAACAATTTTCGTAATGACTGTTATGTAGTTATATGTGTATAAGTATGGCCTTTTATAATGACGTTTGACCTCACCGAGAGATCTAAAGCATAGAATAATTTTGAGATAACATACATTAAAATAATAACGAATTATGGAAGTACCTACTTAAAAGAATATGGCAATATAATATGTATTATTTGATGTATGTTTTCTATTTATATTATTCCCTATTATGTAGAAGTATAGTCATAAAACTATATACCTACAATTTAATATATTTTCCTGGTTCAAGATTCAAGATTGAAAAAAAAAGTTTAAAAACTGGCCAAGTGCGAGTCGGACTCGCACACGAAGAGTTCCGTACCACGAGGCAAAAACGCCGAAAAATACATGTTTGTTGTATGGGAGCCCCCTTAAATATTTATTTTATTTTAATTTTATTATTTATTAATAAAGTTAAAATACAACTGAGTATTTTGTGAATATTTCAAGTGCCTAAATTAAAATTAAATAAATAATTAAGGGGGGGGCCTTAAATATTTTATTTATTTTTATTTTATTATTTATTCTTAAAGTTAAAATACAACTGAGTATTTTGTGAATATTTCAAGTGCCTACCTGTTGCCATTTTTGATATCGAGCAAAAAAGGGCAAAAAAAATCGCGTTTGTTGTATGGGAGCCCCCCTTAAATATTTATTTTATTTTGTTTTTAGTATTTGTTGTTATAGCGGCAACAGAAATACATACTTTGTGAAAATTTCAACAGTCTAGCTATCGCGGTTCTTGAGATACAGCCTGGTGACAGACAGACGGACAGACAGCGAAGTCTTAGTAATAGGGTTCCGTTTTTACCCTTTGGGTACGGAACCCTAATAACTAAAACCCGACTACTGAAAAGGATGAAACAAGAAAGTACAACGCGGTCACATTAACTTGACGCTTGGCGTTGATGACGTCATTTTGGTTTTTTGGTAATATACCTAAATATACCAACTTAATAAAAAAAAAATTAAAACAACAACAAACAACTAGCCAAATTATCGACGCGCAGATCGGTAACAGAGACAAAGACAACTTGCTGGGCGAGCTAAGGAATGCGGTCCTCGCATTCCAGAGATGCGTCAAGTTAATGTGACCGCGTTCTTCCTGTGGTCGCATGCTACCATAGCTTTTTTTAAACTTTTTTTATTTTGGAACTTACTTCAGTAATATTTATATTTTTGAAATGCGCTAATTAAGCCCTTTCATTTGATACCCCACAAGGCACCATCCACCCAAAAAAATAACAAATTAAATTAATTACTGTATGTCCTCTAGGGGGCGCCATATTGAATTTAGTGTGACGTCACATAGCCTATAACCAAACCAGCGGACGGTCAAGACGCTTCTAACGGTATTTACCTCATTTGTCAAATTATTATAAGTACTTTTGAAGTTATGAGGAAACAGATGAACATACATACATACATACATGCATACATAACGCCCAAAATCATAACCCTCCTTTTTGCTTCGCCATAGTTGGTTAATAATGTTTTATTGCACACTACAAATGCTTGAAAAATATCCATGAATTTTATTATGTTCGCAAGGCTATTTTCTATGGCTGTTAAAAAACAGCGGTCACAAAAACGATTCTGCTTGTATTGGACTCTTGCACTCGGCGTCAAACACACTTGGCACGGTTTCATATTTAGGATAGCGCCATCTATTACGAGTATAGCAGACTACAAAATTCGACGTATTTAACTTTATTATATTCAATTAAATTATAAAAAAAAATTATCAAGTATTTTTACTTTGGCAAAGTGACAGCTGCGGTGGACCTTTTTTTGTCAACACCATGTATTTTTGTCTTTTTTTGCGACATTATTTAGTATTTAATTATATTAGCTGTAATTTTGCACTAGTAAATTAAAAATCAAAGTTTAGGTAAATACCGCGTTTACGTAAACTAAATTATTTCACGATTGAATATTTCGAAACACACAATATTAATTTGATGTTTTTTATTGGTTCATTCATACGCAAATGAAATTGTTCCGGCAGCCCGGAACGCGGTATGCAGGCGCGAATATCGTCCAATTTGTGAATAATGAGCAGTAGGTATAATAAGTAAGAGAACGCTCCTCATTCGAAACATTAAAAACAAAACTACCTATCCGAAATTCAATTATTCAACTGGCAACACGGCCGTGCTACTTCCATATCCATAATTAATTGGAAATACTCAAATACCTATTAATTTGTGCAATTAAACTCTGATTTTTAATTTGCTAGACCAAAATGACAGCTAATTATATACAAATAATTTCATGTTGACAAAATGGTGGATCCATTGACTATCAATGGGTGGATCGCAGAACTTTCAGTAGGTGGTACAGAACATTTTTATGTATACATATAGGTAGATACTTAGTTATTTTATTCCCCTCTTTATTTTTGTAAAATAACTTTACGATCGGTCTATATTTTAACTCATGGCTAATTCCGTTTTTTTTTTTTAATTATTATTGTTTTTTAATAAAAAATAAATAACACTAGCGCAATAAAACGTAATTGAATATCATATAAAATGCCAGGAGCAATCCAATAAAACAACTTTTTAATATCAGCCGTAGACACGTCTGCATAGTTCTAATGCAACCTCGCAAATGAACCATACAGGAGCAAACTAGACCTAAGAAACATCAAAATATAAATTACCCATTGAGTACAGGAAACCCGCAACACAAGTTATTAATCACATTAAAATCAACTAAACACATTCACAAATATAATAACAAGCTAGAGTTTCCTTTCACAGTACACATTTTTTTACACTTGTGAACACGTCAACGTTTCAAAACAAAATGGCGAAAACGTGCATCGTTCAATAAAGACCGACTCACGACTGCCTGCGCCGAATCCACAGGAAGATTGTTCAACGGGTGCGACACAAATAGATTCTCTTTCTATCCTTGTCGCGCATCATAGCGGGATTTTGAAACAAGCGAGTTGTGTGAGCGAGATAACAAATTTCGAAATCACGAGCCACTTTGAACGTAGACTTCAAACGAGTCAGACGTATGTCATGTATTGCTGCGAAGTGACGGAAAATTCAGTAGTGACCCGCGTTAATTTAAAACAAGCAATATTAGTTATTGTTGTATGAATGCATAGAGGCTTTTAATTTTATTCTAACTGAGGTCTTGGAAGTTGGTATTGTTTGTCTGCTTACTCCGTTACTAAAATAATCTAAGCGTGAAGAATTTACTACGAAAGTAGGTTACCGAAGTTATGTCATCAAAAGAATAGAAAACGATTTGGAAAGTGTAATGTCTGTTTAGTTCGTTTATCAAGTGAGACTATTGATGCTAATTAGACCACATAAATTAACAGGTAAAAATGTCCTTGCCCAGGTAGAGGTGTATATATTTTTTCGTTTCAAAAGGCTCGGAATGCTAACCATAAAACTCGTCGTAATCATAGCAGATAAGAACCCCTACTATGTGCCATTATTTTAAGTGAGAAGTAGCGAGTACCTACTGAACTAGATTCAAACTACCAGAAGATTAATAAGTCGGTAGGTAGAAAGGTAGTTTATAAAGTGATAGTTTTGATGATAAAGGGCAGGAAAATAAATTTTCGAACGAAAAATGTAGGAAATAAAATAAATCGCAATAATCATAAAGCGCCAAATGTTAAAACTTCGATATAAGAATATGACTGGTTTTCGATAGAATCTCGATTGAGTATTTGATCACATAGTACGGGCTTACAAGTAAAAATCGAGCGCGTGACGCGATATTCATTTGTTTCCATTGTTATGTGTCAAGCCTTCCTGTTAAATTATTTATTTTCATTTGAAAGTATAATTATATTTATTATTAACATTAAATTGGTGACCTTTAATTATTACACAACTATTAACTATTCACAATAGGTACCTACTAAATTAAATAAATACCAACAAAAGGACACTTTTGAAAGTTAATAATAATAATAATGTTTAATGTTTTTACCATGCGGTGATTTTCCATCGCCAGATAACTTTTATTCGAGGAATAAAATTGACGTTTGACAGTTGTTGTATGAAATATCTGTCATAATTTCAAAATTATTTCTGGAATAAAGTTATCGGATGATTGAAAAATCAGCCCTAAATTGCATAACACATTATAACATCATACCTGTTTTCCCCTAAAGAGTCAGGCAGTGTTGTACCTATAGTAAACCCACAATTCGCCATTTATAATGGTATGTACTTTCTTTCATATTTTCGAAATGTTCAATGCCTACATCGCGCAAAAATAAATAGGTAGAAATCTGAAAACATTTAGGTATAACAGCATTAATATTGAATTCACAAAAGTAGTATTATAATTTATTATTACTTAACAATAGACAATACACCCTCTTTTTCAAGTACAAAACGCTTTTTTTTATAACGATTATCGTATCGCACGATCCTCGGTAATGAGACCGTACTCGCCAGCTGTAACTCGTTTGTAGGGGCGATAGTGTGTCTGTGCACACGATTATAAGCTTTATAATTATACGATAAAGTTGACTTTCAGGTGTATGAATGCTTTTGTACTTATATTCTTTGACCTTCGTGCATAATATCCAACGGTTATTCATACATTTGTGTGATGTAATTTCTAGTGGGTACATAATAGGAATCTTCATTATTTAAACACGTTTTTATCATCGGTTGAGTTGTCTAGGCAACTTCCCTTCTTCCCCTTAGTTATTAATTAGCTAACCAAAATACTTTGATTAGAATTTTAATAGCTTTTTATTTGAAACAGCATAGCATTATCGGCCTATAACGTTCCCACTGATGGGACACAGGCAGGCTCTCTCAGTGAGAGGGAATTGGCCGTAATCCACCACGCGCGGGCCCAGTGTAGCCCGACCCGTGAATCGAACCCAAGACCACATGCTAACTAGTAGCGCTTGCGACCACTAGACAACGTCTTTCATTTTGACAATTAGACAACATACATTGCGTTATTTACGTTGGCTAGCAGACGAATTTTTCAAACATATGAAGCAATGGATTAGACATTTCTAAAACGGCTACGTATTCTTTTATGTTTTAGCGCAACGGGCAGATCTGCGATTGATGCACAGACAAACTATGGAAACCCTCCGTATTTTTTTTTGTTTTTGTGGCGCTACTTGTAAACTCTTAGCTAGGTTAGGTAGGTAACTCTTAGTTAGGTAGGTCCTCCCAGGTGGAAGCCAGCAGGCGACTGGTGCGGGGGCACCCTCGCCTGTATTGCACAGGCTTCCACCAGTGCCGGACGGGAATGGCCAGGTGTTCCCGGCCATTCCCGTAGCCCCCCAGCCAGGGAGATTTGCGGGGCCCGCCAGATAGGCGGGCATGCGCGGGGGGGGAGGGCCCGGGTTGTGGACGCAAAGGCTGACCCGGATTCCCATGACCATACGCCGTCTCGTCCCCCGACGAGCGGAGATAAGTAATGTCATTTCTCAGCGAAAAAAAAAAAGGTACCTAGGTACCTCAAAAAGTAGGAAGACTCACCACCACAAAAACATTTTTTTTTTTTTTTGAGGATGGGAAATCATCAAATGACCCGCTCCCGCTCTAGGCGGAGCGGAAAGGCGTGTCAGATTCTTACTGATTAATACCCACCCGTGTTCCTTCCTGAGCCCTTTCTTTATGTTCCGGGCCAGCGGCGGTACCCCTTTCGAACAATCCCGCTACCACCACAAACACTGAAAATACAAATGTGTATTATTATTTTTAAAACAGATAGGTAACTCGAAGGTCGCCGTGGTAACGTTTTGTTGCTGTCTCGCTCTATGTAATCAATAAAATGAAACTGCGCCGCGGATATCGGATACGACCGCGCAGCAGTCTAGTCTGCTTACGCCCCAACTCCCCAAGGCTTGCACAAAGGTACTAAAAGAGAGCTAGTTACTGGACAGGACATTTTAATTTTACTTGATATAGTTCTGCATGGGAATAAATATAGGTACTTAGGTATTTATTAAGTATGTACCTACTTAGTGCATTTTGTAGAGTCATTAAAAATGATAATATTGAAAGAAACCCAACGGAATATGTACTAGTATTCTTCACAGAGACTAAGAGAAGACCGCTGTGGCGACTGCTAATTAAAAAGATATTGTTTATTCTGTAAATAAGATATCGGAATCACTTTTATACACGTCATCATCTGCCTAGCCTTTTCCAACTATGTCGGGGTCGGCTTCCAGTATTTTACAAGTCATATTAAAAAATACTCGCTAGATGTATTCGACATTTCCAATCTGACTACCTGGCAAAAGAAACTCGGTCAGTCTCTTTCAAGTTCGCTGCTAGCACAGTAAGATACCAACATTTAATTCTGCTAGAGGTAGAGACAACGGCATCACTGTAGACTGTAGCTATCACACTCACACAAAATACTCTGTGATTCCGGTGCTTTCCATACATTATACAACTTGTATGATAGAGGTCAATGTTTCCATACAAATCAAGCGTGTCTATGCCTCCTGCCAGGCTTGCTTCTGTCATCCACAAAGTGATGCCGTACGGGTCGATATTTTTATATTACGTTTCAAAATACAAGTATTTAGTTATGGCCAAACTACTTGTACTAGGTAGTTATTCTGTGGTCAAACCATTTTTAGGGTTCCGTACCTCAAAAGGAAAAAACGGAACCCCTTTGTTGTCCGTCCGTCCGCGTCTGTCTGTCAAGACCCAAGATATAGATATACCTAGATAACGCAAGTATCACGAACTGGATGAAAACCAAGCGTGCCATTTTTTTGACTACCTACTATGACGTCACAAGCTCGCGCTCTCGCTCACACTTACCCAGCCAGCAGTAGAAAGAACTGAGCGCGGAAGGGGCGGCTTATGATTTGTAATCATAAGTTGGTGCAATTTTTGGCACGCGAAGTAGTTACTCTTGCGTTATCTAGATAACTAATAGATAGATAAAAAATGGGTCTTGACCACAGATATAGAGATACCTAGGTATATCTATATCTGTGGTCAAGACCCATTTTTGTTATCATCTAAATTAATTCTCATTTTAAGTGGGTCCGAAAATGTGGTTAGTTAGCTATTTAGGTACATACATCACCATTTACATTTAGTAAGTACTAGCTGCGCCCCGCGGTTTCACCCGCGTAAGTGTTGATCCCGTAGGAATATTGGGATAAAAAGTAGCCTATATGTTAATCCAGGGTGTCTGCTACCTCCGTACAAAATTTTATCAAAATTGGTCCAGCCGTTTGAGCGTGAAGAAGTAACAAACATATAAACAAACACACACACCCCCACACATACACACTCACAAACTTTCGCCATTATAATATTAGTGTGATGTTTAGTATAGGTACTTACTTAGTTTATGAAACTGTTGCTTGAAGCCTAAGGTTCCACGGGGTAATTGCGTAACACACTAACAGTAGCAACGGTTTTCATTTTGACAGTTCAACAACATTCATTGCGTGATTCACTTTGTTGAGCAGACCAATTTTAAAACATATGAAGCAATGGATTAGCAATATCCTTCAATGATTCAGATTGTGATTAATAGTGTGTTGCACAATTATAGGGTGCCGATCTCGGCTTCGGGCGAAGCAACTTGCGTCAAGCGGCATGTGCACGCGTCGTTTCATTCTCTCCATCACATCCTTGTAGAGAAGATGGAGAGCAAAGGTAAAAGAGGAATGCAATTAAAGTTTTTCATACACAAAGACCATACGTAGAGCGTTAAGATAAACAGTTACATAAGGTTTCCAGAAATTCATAACACATGTCATGGAGTTCCACAAGGCAGTGTAATCGCGCCTACTCTATTTTTTTTATTTTAATGATCTATGTGCCCTCAATCTCGGCAAAGGCAAAATCTTCGAAAGTGCCCACACTGGCCTGAATAAGCTGTGAAAATGGTTGCAAAGTCCAAAAAGTTTCCAAAATCTAGCGTCTCTATTTTCTACCACCGCGCCTAAATACCCTACAGCAAGACTTGCACGTGCACCCGCCTCGAGACAACGAAATATATGTAATATACCTTGAGGTGACACTGGATCCTTGTCTGAACTTCGCTCAAAACGCTGTTCACAACTCCAAAACACGAAAATTTTTGAAGGAGATTTCTAGCAGGTAACGAATGGGTTGGGTAGGTACTATGGTTAAAGGTACTAAACAGCTATGCTCGGCAAGTTACGATTCCGTCGACCGGTCCCCTGTGGTAGATTTACTTACAACTTGTTTCTCCAAGCGATCCTTCTGTTTTCTAGGGGGATAAAAAAATAAACAAAGTTCACAACATCTTCCCGTTCACGAAAAACCTGTGTAGGTACCAATAAACTTAATTGACGGCTTATGACTAAATAAACCAAGAACCAAGGTAACCGACATAGCCCGAAGAATTGCCAAACTTAAGTGGCAGTGGGCAGGGCACATTGCTCGCAGAACAGATGGCCGATGGGGCCGAAAGGGTCTGGAGTGACGACCGCGTACCGGAAGACGTTGCGTTGGAAGGCCTCCCATAAGGTGGACCGACGACCTTATGAAGGCCGCAGGAACCCGTTGGATGCGAGAAGCACAGAACCAGTCGAAGTGGAGGTGCTTGGGGGAGGCCTATGTCCAGCAGTGGACGTCTTTCGGCTGAAATGATGATGATGATGACTAAATAAAACTATGTTTAAAATGATTTTTATTAGAGATGCACGTGAAAAAGATCCTATCCTATATATTAGCAATTATAGCTTTGGCGAATATTTGAATAACAATGGAAAGTTTTTATTTGTAATGTTTTAAATTTAGTCTTTCCAAGTTTCTAATTCCAAAAATAACCTCATCAGTCATTAGCAGATTACTCTCGTAGACATAGCATAATATTTTCCATTTTAGAAACTTTTTTTGTTAACCTTCTATTGCTTTCTCTGATTTGCTTTATTTGAAGTCTTTGCCTTTTAATGGTATCTTGAGCCCTCAAAAGAGATAACTTTAAGTGACGTGTTTGATGCGAGTCCTGGGGATGTGGTGTATAATACCTACGCTTCTCGTTTGGATTGTCTTTCATCAGCTGGTTATTCATCTAACTTTTCCACAGTAATCTGAAAATATTATAGACAACCTGAAGTGTTAGCTAATTTAAAGTAATATTTGACAAAAACTTATAATTGTGCAGTAATGGGACTAAACACCTCGATCAGAGCCAGAGGGTCCTCGTCCTTTATACGGATTAGGTACTGACGCTTGGTAAGGCTGGTCCTCTTCCTTTTTACGAATTGCTGGCGCTAGATCAGGTGAGTCCTCTTCCTTTATAAGAATTGCTGGTGCTAGAACAGGAGGGCCTTTTTTCTTTCTACGTTTTGCTGGCACTAGATCAGGCGGGACCCCATCGTTTATACGTTTTGTTGGGGTAGTATTAGGAGGGTACTTTTTCTTCCCACGTTTTGCTGGTGCTAGATTAGCAGTGTTGTGAATATTATTGGTATTTGTGAGTCGATCTGAAAAGTAGGTACCTACATAATTTTTACCACAGTGCCAAACACAAGTCATTCTTCATATTTTACCTATTCTCAACAAATTAATAAGAATAAAGTCAATACTCCCTCATCAAAAATAGGGTGAAGATGCAGTGTTGAAATAGCATCAAAAAGTAAATATGTTTTGGAACTCTTTTTCATAAAACTTTCAGCATCGAAATGCTCAGAGCAAATGGTATCGTGTTTATGAGGACACCTGTTGCACTTTCCAGTCGCTCTTATCCATTTATCTTTTACATAAGGATTATTATGAAACCTATAAGGAATAATTTGCATTAGAAAACTTATTTTAAAGGTGCGGGAAATAATTATTGCCTTTTATGAGATTATGTTACAAGCAACAAGATTAACAATTTATTTTAGAAATTATAATAATATCTCATCGCATCATTAGGTACAAAATGCATTTATCGACACGACGCGGCCACGCGGCGACGACGAAATGCGACGCGACGCCAAACAGAAAGAACGCGTCACATCACTATTGCACATAGATATCCGACTATTGCATGACTTCACAAATGTGCATCTGGATTGAGGGCCAATTTTTTGAACCCTTGCGGAACGAAGTAAGACTTATAGGCAAATTAGTTCAAACAGCGCTGTCGCGTTTAGTAAAAACAAAATCGAAATAGGTTTGACTACAGACAGACAACAGCCCACGACTAATGTTTTGTGTTCCAAGATAACTCCGACGCGCAATTTTTAAAAAGCTAAACATTGCTTTATTGACTTACTTGCAAAGATGTTAAAATATTTACAATAGAAGGGACATAGGTAGCGAACAAAACCGTGATCCGATATTTGTTACCTAGGAGTAACAAGTCTCTCAGTCTAGTATGGTACCTACGCCCAAAGAGTAATGTAAGTAGGTACCTATAGAGGAAGGTACGCCTGCGCGTCAAGTCGCATTCGTGTCCACGAGTCTCCACCAAAAGAAAAATATTTTCTAAGGAAATGAGTTGCGCATTACGATTTTGCAAATATCGTTATGGTCAAAGACATTCAATTCTTAAATCTCTTTGGTTGGGAAAAAGCTAGACAGATGATGATGATTACAAAACAAGCTACTTGAATAAAAGTTTTTAATGAGCATCCCTTTCTTTTGAATTTTGATCGCTACCTGGCTGCGCCGCCGCCATTGCGTCCCAACAAGTAAAAAAACCGGGCAAGAGCGAGTCGGACTCGCGCACCAAAGGTTCCGTACCATCATTTGTTTTTAAATTTTCATCGGCGAGGCCTATATTCGTCAGAGAATTTTAAGACTGCACGCTGCGGTGTAGAATATTGCAGTTTTAGGTCAGCGCCATCGCTTGACCAATAGTGGAACTAATGTAATTTTGTTGATGATTTCTGAAAAAGTGTGCTATTTAGAGACTTCGTTTTATTTTTCCTGTAATCTTTACATAAACTTCTATCACATAGAATAATTTCAGATTTTTCTCTTTGCAAACTTCGAAGATAAGAGGGGGGAACGGTATTTTTTTTAATCATCAAGATCATCAAAGTCAAAAACTATGCGGCCTAAAAAAAAGTGTTTGAGAATGTGCAAACTGCGCTCTTTCATTATGATACCCCACATGCCCTAGTAGCCCCACTTCGATGTTTTCAGATCCCCCTTTCCTGTTGCAAAAAATATACTTACGTATATTTTTATTTCTTTCTTATTTGCAAAATACATAGATGGGCAAACGTCATCTAAAACTATTTCAAATTGATAGATAGCATTAGTAGTTCTTGAGATATCCAGCTGTGACAGACAGACAGACAGACTGAGTCTCTCACCATAAGGGTTCCGTTTGACCATTTTGGTACGGAACCCTAAAAAAGAACTTTAAAGCCATTCTATACCTATGCCTATGTAAAATCATCATCGTCCACTGCTGGACATAGGCCTGCCCCAAGCACCGCCACTCCGATCGTTCTGTACTTCCCGCATCCAGCGAATTCCTGCAGTCTTCACCAGGTCATCAGTCCACCTTTTCGAAGGCCTTCCAACGCTAGGTCTACCGGTACGCGGTCGCTACTCCAGAACCTTTCGGCCCCAACGGCCATCTGTTCTGCGAGCAATGTGTGTGGGTGAGTGTGTGTGTGTGTAAGGTGAGACTTAAAAAATCTAATAAATAAAACACAAATTCAGCGTTCAAGTGTATTCCGAAGATACATCATTTCTATTCTACTGCAGCAACTTAAACATACTGTTCTTGATAATGACTAGAAATAATACAACACATATCTTATGATAAACTTAAGAAACTAAATGTTTCGGGAATGTTTTAATATAATATACGATACCACTCTAAAAGCCCCCAGTCTATTCATGTTCCCTGTATTCTTGTTGTTATCACTTAGACATTTCTTTTAGAGATCCAGCTTGGAGATGTTATAGAGACTCTCTTCTGCAATGCTGAGGCAAGAAATGGAAAGAACCTGCAATTCCGTCAACCATAGGCCTTGAACAAACATCTTTAACAGCTTAGCTGCCAATCCGTTGACTAACCATATTACCCTACCCCCTTCAACTTTTAAATACATAATATTATTACTTATACATTAATACAGTCAGCAAAAAAAAAATTTGACCTTGTTGAGATTACAAAGTGGCACTACAGAAGGTAACTGTTTCGACAGTTGTAAATAGTGGTTAAATAATATTGACATTACATCATTATTTTGGTTAAATAATACTGATAATGGTAATGCCTTGAAATTGATGTTTTTAGGCATCAATTTGCATGTGGTACATTTCCTTGGTATCATATTCTGAAACAATAAAGAATTATGTGTTAGTACAATTAGAATCAAAAGGAAATGGTCCCTCAAAGAAGCCAGGCCAGTTACAATCATTTTGACAAAGATGACATTTGTTTTTTATTGCTATATGGGCCTCAATCATGCCTGATGGGAAGCAATGGATGAGGCCTATGATGGAACAAGGGTGCCTAGAAGATACCTTTTAACTCTAGCTTTGCATTACAAGGGTCAATGGTTTCACTGTTAATTCTTCAATAAGTACTATGCTAAAATCCTGACAAATATTACTTTACCTGGCTTCAGGATGTATTCTAAGATTAAAAAAAAATAAAGTACCTAGTTAAACCACCATTTTCGCTGTCTTGTGGACATATAACACTGAAATAAGTAATTGCCAGTATGTCTATCTTGGTCATATTCATTGATTTGGCAAAGAGCATCAACAATCAGAGATATGGAGAAGATACACGATAACGTAAATAATGCAATGAATGTTGTTGAACTGTCAAGATGAAAGCCATTGTTCCTGTTAGTGTGTTACGCAATTACCCCGCTGGATGAGGCTGGTACAGCAGCGTGGGGATTGGCACATAAAAAGAGAGACCTTGGCTCAGCAGTGGGTGAACTAGCTGTGGATGATGATGATGAACTTATTTTGGGGCAGGTTCAGTAATATTTATATTTTTGAAATGTTTCATTCGGTCAGCGGGATTGTCTGAAAGGGTTACCGCTGGCCCGGAACATAAAGGGCTAAAGAAGGAACATGGGTGGATTTTAGTCAAGTAAGAATCTGACACTTCGGGAGGGGTCATTTGATGATTTACCACTCGAAAAAAAAAGCCCTTTCATTCGATACCCAACAAGGCACCATCCCAAAGTATTTATTTTAAAATTCATTACTTATGTCCTCTAGAGGGCGCCAGATTGAGTTTACAGTGCCGTCATATAGCCAGGATGGCCAATACGCTTCATTTCTCAAATTATTATAAGTAGTTTTGAAATTGTAAGGGAACAGATGAACATACATGCATACCGGTTAAAATCATATACCCGCCATAGTCAGGTAAAAAATAAATTACCTTTCTCCTCAATACCGTTCTTCTTGTCCAATGCCTTCTTCAGCTTGGCAATGGTGGCAGACAAGTTATGAACGCCCAGCATCAGGTCCCAAGCGTCCACGTAGGTGCTGTCACTCTCTAGAAAGGAAACAAATAGTTTGAAGGTATGAAAATCCCTAGCGCAGATAGTTATTTTTTAAGATTGGCATCTCGCAGTTTCAACCTATTTAGGAGTTTGTTGTCTGCATAACTGAACTCGCAAGATAGTACACCATAAGCATAGGTATAGTACCTTTATGCCTTTTACAGTACTTACACCTGATACTACAACAAGCATAAAAGTATAGCGCAGACATCACCAGCTAGTTTCATTGGGGGTCCATTTGAAAAACAATAATAATATTATTATAATATACTGTTGCGGTTTGTTTGGCAGACAAATACTGGCAATTTTTTTTTATTAGGTAATAAACAAATGGTACCCAATTAATATTAATGTGAAAAATTACATTTTTTACTTTGAACTATCTGCCTGAAGTCAGGAGTGAGGACGGCAGCAAAGACAAAGCGCAGGCTAAATTAAATGACTTGTTCAACATTTGTTTTTAAATGTTTTACTAATTTATAATACTGTTTACATAAGGTCCGCAACTCCGCACAAAATAGGTCGGCTGTCCGGTTCCCGACCGCGGGCCGCCATTTGGTGATTCCATCCGGCCCTAAGTCGACCCACAGACCCTCATCCCTAGACCCTTTGGATTTTGACCATACAGGATGAACATTATACCTTACGAAGGACATTACATTTGCATTGAAATAGATTTTTTTATCCTGATACATGGAGTAGTTTTCGATGTGAGTCAAACCGCGAGCAACAGCTAGTGATAAGGTGATAACAACGCACAGCTAAATAATAGTGTGAGTAAACTTACTGTCGTGAATAAGATGTTCGTAATAATTAGTCGCTAAGACTGGGCTCAGCTTGGACATCGGGTACGGTCCGATGTATGCATTTGGACGTTCTCCTTCCTTCACAGTCATTTTCGTTGAAAAACGATATCAACCTCGTCACAGAAAGATGAAATAGCACAGAAGTTACAATTACTGGCGACTGCGGGCGGCGGCGCGACAGCGTAGACAGAAATTGCAAACAAATAACAATGGAAAATTGACAATGATCGACTGCAGTGTTGCCAGAAGTTTCGAATATATATTGATTTTCTCTCTAAAGTTCTTCCGAAACCAGGGACTTGAAACGTTACTCAAAATAACGTTACGCTTAGTTCCGGTAACGATAATCTACCGTTCCACCAGGATCGTAACAAAATTAATTACCTTGGCGTTACTGACAAACGGATCGAAATCTTAAACTGTTCACTAACAATATTATCAATGTTTTATCGTTATTAGTATAACGATATAATAACGTTATTCATTTCGATACTTACTCAACTTTGCCAGCTTCATGACATATAAGATGACGAAAAAGGCAAAAAGTATGAATAATATATAAATAATAAATTAGGTTCATTGACCGCAAATATTCATGTTAATATGGATATTCCACGGGATTCCGACTGATACAAGTAGCGGCACGTAAGTTGGCAAGAGTTTTTGTAGTGGGGGAAGTTTGCGCACGCACAATTTCATACATTTTTATATGCGCGAACTTCCCCCACTACGAAAATCTCTTGCCAAGTTACGTGCCGGTAACTATACTACGGGATTTTATTGTCGCTAGAGTGACGCACCTGTTTTTGTCTCTTTCTGCGCCACTAGAATTCAATTCTTTACCAACAGTAACTTCGAAACTAAACTTAACTTCGTAACTAAAAGGGGATAACCATATTATTCTAACCTATGGCAAGTACATAAAACAGCTCTACCTATTCCGATCTCTGATAATAACGTTATAAATGAATTTGTAACGTTTCTCCTGTAACGTTATTACAACTGATACCTATAACGTTACTTATAATATTGTTCTACGAAAATGATATTCTATAATGTTTTCTTTTGTAACGTTATTGATATTTTTAGGTTTTAGTATCGTTACTAATTTTGGAACGTTATACGATAACATTAGTGGTAACCTTAGACAAAGAAAAGTATAAACGGCGGGTATCTCCATTTCATTTCCACAAGAAAAGGATAAAGTATTGAGTTATTATAAGTAACAGAAAAGGATAAAGCTATACTATTTCCGTCTCTCAGTGCGTGCCAGTTTTTTCAAGGCAGCTACTCATGTAGCCTATGTTAGTTAAGTTAGTTTTTTGTCTCATGTGTGGCCACGCTACCCGATGCTCTATAGCTTTCTTACTCTTAGGTGGTAACGGAACGAAATTCATTTCGTTTTCAAGTCCCTGTCCGAAACAATTACTATTAGGCCGCATTCCGAATTAGCTGTAATCGCTTACAGCACTCACATCATCACACCTTTGAGTATTAAACCAACTGCAGTGCGATTCTGTAACCATCTCACCGTGAAAACTCAGGTGAAGTGAGCGTGGAGTGAGCTGTCAATAGTGTCAATTCCTAGCAAAAACAAACTCACATCACCTGAGTTCTCACGGTGAGATTTTTACAGAATCGACCGGCTGGAGGCGCCATTGTCAGGCGATCCCCGCTGCCAAAGGTACGAGACCGCTGGTCATAGCGGTTATATGCATGTGTGCGTATAGTTTATGCTTGTGTTTGTTTTTTGTTTTGTGTGCGTGCGTAACAACGCGATGAATTGCATTAGTGTATTATTGCGTTCCCTCGTCCCCCGCGATGAAAGTGACAGACTTATTTGCATTAGTACTTGACTTGTTAGTTTGGACTTGAGTTCGACGCGAGACTAAGCGGACGTGTTTTTTGTGTTGATTCTAACGATATTGGTTTATGTAATTACGAATAATGTTATTGCAATAATTTGCAGAGTCAGTTTATTGTGTAAGTGACGAATGTGACTAACATCTTTTTTGATCGTGAAAGATGTACTAAATAGTTTTTATAGACAATCAGCGTTTTCGGTGTTAGTAGTATGTCTAACCCAGGAGATAGCCCCTTCGGCCGCAGCAAATTGGTAGGACGAAGTCCTCCACCGACGCCATCGCCTGCCGAACAAAACCAGACAAGAGAACCGGCGCCACCAGTAGCCACGGAGAACGAATTACCGACTGAAGTCGTCTCTACGTCGGAGATTCAGAGATGGCTTGGGTCCATCGACACAATTTTGACCGAAGTTTGCTCGATTGTGGCGGAAGGAAAAATGAATTCAGACCAAAAACTCCGTGTCACCAATCTCTGTCGCAAAGTAAACCATGGGACATCTCAGATGGCCGTGCTGTACCAATCCCTGAAGCAGAAGTCCATCCAGGCGCACACAACCATCCAGCACCTTCAGGTGCAGCAGAATGTTGCGGAATCTCTTTGCCAGTTTAAGGATGTCGTGGAAACGAAGATGAGCCGAACCGAACCAGAAAGTACTTCCTACGCTAACATGGTAAAGAAAGGCTCTGACAAATTTATTCGCCCAGCAAATCTCAGTTCGGTCGCTATATATCCCAGCGATAAAACCAAAACCAGTGACGACACTAAGTCCTTGTTACAAAAAATTATTTCGCCTGAGGAATTAAAACTCCATGTCCGCGGCCTAAGGAAAATTAGAAACGGAGGCGTCATCATTAGGACGGATAACAAAGACGACATTGATAAATTAAAAACATCCCAGAAGCTAGTTTCCTCAGGCCTTACAGTTGAAGAACCATCTAAACGCCGTCCTAGGATTGCTGTAATTGGTGTCCCCGTAGCCTTGACTGAAAAAGAGGTATTTGATTGCATTTACGTCCAAAACTTGACAGATAAATTGCCGAACATTACTCTTGAGTCCTTCTTAGAAAGTATAAAATTGAGCCATAAGTCAGGGAAGAAAGATCGTCCTACCTGCAATTATATATTGGAAGTTCCTGCTAATATCAGGAAAATTATGATGGACCAAGGCCGAATTTTCATAAACTGGACATCATGTCCAGTGAGAGATTTCACTATTGTGACCAGGTGTTTCAACTGTCAGCAGTTCGGACACGCAGCCAAATTTTGCAGAGAAACGAGCCCTACTTGCAACCTCTGTGGCGAAACAGGACATTCTTTCAAGGAATGTAATAATAAAGGTTCTCCGCCCCAATGTGCGACCTGCCGACGATTCAAGAGGAAAAACGATCATCCAACTGGTGATGTAATTTGCCCAGCACGTAAATATGCAGAAGACAATTACATTAATTCCATTGACTATGAAGGCGCCTAGGAGCGCCGCCGACTAACTTGTCAATTAAGCACATAGATAGTAGTTTAACTTCTACATATAATTTTTATTATGGCTAATCAGCTAATATGTGATCTAGATGGGTTTTCCGTGTCTGAAGCTAAAATCTGTAATATTGAGGAGTGCAAAAACATAGTCTATACTGGGGATAAAACATTGACTTTACTTACACAAAACATACGCAGTATAACTCGAAATTTTAACGGTTTCCAAGTTTTGTTACAAAATCTTGATATAAGCTGCGACATTATCGTTCTAACAGAATGTTGGTTATCCAAACAAACAGCAAATATACCATCTATCGATGGATTTAATCTTCACAAAAGCGATAGAACATTCAACCAGAATGATGGCATAGTGGTTTATATTAAAAATAATTTGAAAACTTTAGTAGATGAACCCCATTTTCTAGACTGCAACTGCTTAGTAATTAAAATTATTCCCGAAACAGTAATTATAGCTATTTATAGGCCTCCATCCCAAAGTATTCATGGGTTTTTGGATTCGCTTAACAGTAATTTAGAAAAATTATCTTCGTTTAAAAATATCGTACTGGTAGGTGATATCAACATTAACATTGCTGCCGGAAAAATCGATACTCATTCACATAATTACCTGAATATTTGCTCATTTCATGGACTATTACCAGCTCATTATCACCCAACCCACCAGAGCGGCTCTTGTCTGGACCATATCCTTATAAAATCGAAAAGTCCATCCAAAACATTGGTTACTAATTCGTCACTTACCGATCATCAAGCTGTTTTACTAACATTACTAATTTCTTCACCCAGAAATAACTGCATGCGCAGCTATACTAAACTCAATATGACGAGTCTTGAGATTGACTTACGCGGCATTAATTTTGACCCCGTTTACAATTCACACGATCCAAATGTTTCTCTACAATATTTTGTCGATTTATTACGATCTACGATAATCAAAAATACATTTACTAAAGTAATACCTAGAAAGTATAGTAATATTAAACCTTGGATTACGCCCGGACTTGTTCGCTGTATCAGACATAGAGATAAACTACACCAAAAATCTAAAAAAGCACCGGATAATGAACTATTATCGAGTATTTACAAGCGATATAGGAATTTCTGTAATAAGTTGTTGAAAAAGCTAAAAAACCAATATGATCATTGTCAATTACAGAAAGCAGGTAAAAACAGTAAACTTATATGGAAATTCATAAAAACCAACACTATTAGGTCAAAAAATCCCGAACCGGCGCTAGATCTTTTATCTTCGGAGCAAAGCCCTACCGAAGCAGCAAATAAAGCTAACAACTTCTTCATTAATGTAGGAAAAAGCTTAGCAGAAAAAACCTTAATATCTAATAAAGCTTTTTCCATTCAAAGCCAAACTAAGTCATATGCAGCACGAAACTCTTTTGTCTTATTAGATACAGATGTTAATGAGGTAATAAGTATAATAGATGGATTAAAGGAAACTTGTGCCGTAGGATGTGACGACATACCCAATAGCATACTCAAAAGATTTAAATATATCATTGCCCCTCCCCTGACTCACATTTTTCAGTTATGTTTAACAAAAGGAATATTTCCTAAATTGCTTAAAAAAGCCATAGTCACCCCTGTGTTTAAGGCTGGAGACAAAAATTGTGTTAATAACTACAGGCCAATTTCAGTTTTAACAGGCATTTCAAAGATTTTGGAAAAAATTATAAACAGTAGATTAGTAAAATATCTTGAAAGTAATAAATCACTCTCTGATCAGCAATTTGGTTTTAGGCCAAAAAGATCAACAAGTCAAGCTGTTCACCAACTGACAAATTTTATAAGCACAAACCTGGATAACGGCATGTACACCATAGGGATATTTTTAGACCTTGCCAAGGCTTTTGACACAATTTCTTGTACTTTGCTTTTGAACAAGCTGGAAATGCTGGGAATACGGGGGGTACAATTGCAACTATTATCTGATTACCTTACCGACCGCCATCAGTGTGTAAAAATAGGTACGTGCATGAGTTCCGAACTTAAGAATAGCTGTTACGGAATCCCACAAGGCAGTATTTTGGGACCTACATTGTTCTTGATCTATATAAATGACCTGTGCAATTTGACACTCCAAAAAGGTGTAATTATCTCATATGCGGATGACACAGCTCTACTGTTCGCAGCTAAATCAAAGGCTGAAGTCTATGAGGTAGCACAGAATGGTTTTAATACTGTGTCTAATTGGCTTCATAAAAATATCTTAACATTAAATACAGATAAAACCAAGTACCTTTTATTTACAATGAGAAACACTAATCCAACGCTTACTAACCTAATCATCCAAGCTCATAACAATTGCAATTTACATTATGCTGACATTGCGTGCACTTGCCCCACTTTAGCTAAAACCGACCATATTAAATATCTAGGCGTCACGATTGACACAAATCTGAACTTCCGCAAACACATCGATTTATTATGCACCAGAGTGCGCAAACTAATATACATTTTTAAAAACTTACGTAACATTGCCGACTTTAAATTAATTAGACAGGTTTATTTGGCTTTGTGTCAATCTATTATTACCTACTGTATAACGTCCTGGGGTGGTGCCGCTAAATCAATTTTACTGCACCTAGAACGGGCCCAAAGGGCAGTTTTAAAGGTTGCTACTTTTCGTCCATTTCGATTTCCTACACACCAGCTTTATATGGCATGTAAGGTGCTAACAGTACGTCAACTATTTATTTTGAATGTAGTTTTATTGCAACACACTGAAATTTATTTTAACCCAGTACCTTCAGATAAGAGAAGAAAAGATTTGGTTTGTGCTAACTCGCATACTAAACATGCTTTTGCTAACCGATTTTATTTATTTTTAGGACCCTACTTGTATAATCAGTTTAACAGAGTGCTAAAGATTTATAGTTTAAGTTATAATAGGTGTAATTTATTAGCACAGGAATATTTGGCAAAACTCAATTATGCAGACACGGAAAAACTACTAGAAATTTTAAAATAAAATCTATCTACCTAATCTAATAATATAAGTCTCTTCATTTACCTAATTAATAATAGTCTCCACTTTATCTGCTTTAATATTATTCGTTAATTTATTTAAACATAAATATATCTTGTATAATCTAGTTTTATAATAATATACTCTATAAGACATTGAAAATACTATACCTTCTTTTCAATTTAGCGTCTAATACATTTATTGTGTAAATTGATGGCCTGAAACACAGGTTTTTCATAAACCTAGATCAGGCAGGTCTATATTACAGTTAGAATTTAATTTTCCTCGATTGTAATTAATGTAAATCCTATTTTTAGTTTACGTTATACTTGAATAAAAATTTTATTATTATTTATTATTATTATTTATAGTACTCCTGGCGTCTTCGGTTGGTTTAATACTCAAAGCATCACACATGCCATGCGTTCCGTTCCGATTTATGGTGCGTTCCGAGCTGGGAATGTAATCGATTTTTGCGAGCAAATAAAACAAAGTCGCCATTCGAAATTGATAAATAGTTATGTACCAAACCGACTGAATGTTTCCGTATAATTTATGACTGGTCTATTTTTTTTTTGTCTTAATTTACTGTCTAGGATTTTATCGGGACTATCTTGCCTTCAGTTGACTTTGAGGCTTTTATACTCACAGTGATGAGCCATGTTTACACGCAGTAGGCGGCAGCGCTATAGGTAGTCACGCGACAGTTGCTAACCTCATATCATTTTAGTCCCTGTGGTAGGTATCTGTACATAACTTAGGTAGACCATACCATTTATCTAAATGGCCGAAGGGGGCTTTAGTCTGCTCAAAATTAGTTACATATACATAACATTATCAGCCTATAAAGTTCCTACTGCTGGGACACAGGCCTCCTCTCTGTGATAGGGAGTGGGCCCTAAATCCATCACGCGAGCCAGGTGCGGGTTAGTAGATGTCACATGTCTTCAATTTCTGGTTCTAGGATATGATGGTTTTCTCATGATGTTTTCCTTCACCGTTTTGATATCAGTGGTGATAAAATAAATTTCATAAAGTAAAGCGCTTGCCTTGGTTTGAGCCTCCGACCTACAACTCAGTAGGAGCCGCAATAAATATGTGGGTAGGTACCTACGTACTTAAAAATAGATCATTATTTTTAGTTTTCATTTATAAATATCTTCCGACACTCTTGATAAGATAATGCTACTATAAGTAAGTAGTTGTTGATTGTACCTATGACTTCGTGTCTTATGTAGGCAGGCAGGTAGAGCTAAATAGAGGAAGGAGGTATTAAATTATGAAATAATAAAACGAAATACATGGATTTACAGAGCTTTATTTTTGTTCGTTTAATTTTAAGAACTTTTTCTTTATAAGAAAAATCTAGACGTGGCCGTGATTGCTGAAAGCGCAGCGTCGCCGTCGGTCACATAAAATGGACCGACCACGCTGGTTGAGATAATTGGATGCGACAACCACAAGACCAGTATCTGTAGAAATTCTTGAAGAAAGTCTCCAGTCCAGTCGAGAACGTCTTAAAACTAACACGACCATGATAATCACAATTATATTATAAAGAGGTGCAAGGCATAATTCATCGTAACTAGATAGTTTAAACTATCTGGAATTTCGGCAACCTGACTCCCGTAATCCACCACATCTGCACACGCTTTAAGGGGAATGCTCCAACCAGCCCGCGAAATTCAAAATTTCTTGCGTTTTTTGCAATTTGCAGGCCATTGCTAGGTTGTATGTTGATTAAAATATTATTCGCGACTGTAAGACGTATGTAGTTACAGAATTATAAACATCAAAATCACCAATACAACCCTCCAACTTCATAAAGGTGTAAGAACATAAAAAAACAGAAAAAGTAATTCCTACAGCTTTATGAACTTAGAGCGTTTTATTGATGATTTTGATGATTATAATTCTGTAACTACATAAGTATGTCTTACAGCCGCGAATAATATTTTAATCAACATACAACCTAGCACTGGCCTGCAAATTGCAAAAAACGTAAGAAAATTTGAATTTCGCGGGCTGGTTGGAGCATTCACCTTAAGGGTCACAATGCCAGGCATCGAGGCAAACCCCCAAGCAGCCTGCGATGTTTCGTAGTAACCTTGCCTTCAGCATGTGCCTGCGTGTCTATTATCATCACCATTTGTTTTACATGACGCCGAGGTACCTAGCGAGCTAAACCACGATCGCGAGGTATAGTAGTGAGACATGTAATAACCCTGTACTCTCTCTGTCTGACTAACGACAAGCGACTTCCTGACGACAGAGCGGAGGTCTAGCAAAAGTACTCTGTGGGATTAACCGTCCAATAAGTTAACCCAAGTCCAGGCGTTTACTGTCCTTCGGCACTGACCGGCCACTGTCTAGTTGCGTTCCTATGAGCCAGTGACGACCCAGTAGCTGTCCTTGTGGAAGTGGGGGATGGTCAGTGGACAGTAGAAACAAAATATTTTGAAGTTGCTGACCGACAGCAACTGACCGGTCAGTACTGGCTCAACTTTGTTGTCACGGACCCAGTAGCTATCAGACAGTAACTGTCCTTCACTGTCCGCCAGCTACTGGGCCTGTGAAAACCAGGCTTCAGACTCAACAGATATTGTGCTGGTTGACTCTAGGTTCCCCTCACCGTCTAACCATGGGCCTACGAAATCGGATGACGTGAAATCGAATAACACTTGCTCGAAAACAAATTAAATCGATGAATTAAGAGCGCGACAGTTCACTACCTCGATGTCCTCGATGCATCAAAAATCTCGAATAACTAAGGCGAAGGCCAATTATCTTGAAACATCATTTCTCGAACGACTATCTAATCGATTTACAGAATAGTTTTAAGGATTTTTATTTGAGTACAATATAATGAAACAATCTATGCGAAGAAATATAAATCAACTATAATTATGCATATAAGTTAAGTTCAAATGGTACAAGTTTTACCAGAGGAAGTAGAAAAGATCAGAACTTGCAACATTAGATTTCAGGTAGGGAACCCCCATCTAACCACCCACTTATATTTTTCATTTGGGGGAACGGCATAATACGAGTCTTGTCAAGGTGGGCTCTTAAAGAAGGCAAGAAACGTTTGCTCCTTAAATCTGTTGTAACACTTAACTGTGTATTTAATAATAATGGATATATTGTGTTATAAAAACAGGAATGATATTTCCGCACTCGATTATTTTTAGTTTTTTTTTCATCCTTTGGTTGTGTTGTTGTGGCTTTATTTACAGCACAAAAAATTATATCCAACAGTCTCAGTTCCTTTGTGGTAAAATTGTTTAGTTGGGAACATTCAATAAAAATGTTGTGTTTATATGTTTTTTTTACAAATACCCGCACAGAACTATTTTTTTTGTCAAGTGTAGCGCTTTCCGGTATTACTGAATCAAGAACATCTTTAATATAGGGTTTAGATCTACTCTTTGATATCGCTTCTAATGCCGATAGGGAAACATTAAATGAAACGAAATTATTACGATTTCTGGAAATAGCAGACTTCTCTGGCTCTCGTGAAAATCTTATTATGATATTAACTTTTTTGGTAACCAAATCATTAGTGTGCCTTGCAGATTTATTTAAAACTGTAAGTTTGGGTTTCCCAGTATTTAAAGGCTTGCAACAGCAACTGCAATTTGTCGGAAAACACGTGTGGGCACTTCTTATATAGTTTACAGTATTTGGTAAAGCGCCAAGTGCTAGCAAACGTCCAGCAAATTCTTCGCGTTTATACCAACAACAAATATCACCCACGATATTGTTTGCGGTTTTCAATCTTAAATTTGACAATTTTTGTCGGTAGTTTTTACTTCTAGTGTTTTTTAAGTATAATTGAATCTGGCCATCTGCTCCGATTGAATAATATTCTCCTCCAAAGTCAATATTTGTTGAATGTAAAAATGGTGTATTTTGGATCTCTACCACAGGATTCACAGAACTGTTATTTTTTTCGAGTTTAGGATAGACACTCATCGATTTTGAAAGTAGAGTTTTTCTTGATTTATCTGACAGTGGTAGTGATGTATGGACTTCTATCATTCTGTTTAACCAAACGCTGTGAGATTGCAAAGGCTCCCGTGAACTTGGCCTTACTGATGATGTCATAGTTTTGTTTCTACAACAGCAATGGCAAAGATTAATTGCACATTTGTGTGGTTTTCTCATGAACCTCAGTGTTTCATGAGGAGCGAGCGGTAACATCGCTAAACTCTGTTCTCTTTTATACCAGCAACAGCAGGAAATGTGCGAAACATTTTTATCCATTTTCAGTAATCGGAAAATTTTAGAATTACTATTATCAATACGAAACTTGGTATATTCCTTAATGAAATAGGATTTATCTAGAGCATACATGTCGGCTTCTTTATGTTGTAGATCATATATTATTCTACTATGAAGCTTACGTGATTGGCTGTATGTTGCTCTATCACTGACGAAGGGATATATATCTTTTTCAATTTTAGAAATCCTGCTGTCGGTACTTTGTGTACGTAGTAAAGTATATTTAATGTCTTCTAGCACAACTTTCACGGGTTTGCACATGGCTATCAGATTTTTGTTACGTTTAGCTATTCGGGCAACTTTTCTATTGAAAGTATTTATATAACAAGATAAATCTTCGTATGAATAATGGGAATATGTTGTGTGAGTACATTGTCTTTTCCAGTTTAATTTTGGTTTACTCTCTTTGATGATTGAATTGATGATGGTGTTTACGCTCATGTCGGTTGTATCGTCCCTGAACATTTTCATTTCATCTAGTTTTGTCGTATACACAATCGGATTGATGATCATTTCATGGTGAAATTTTAGTTCAGGTTTCTCTTCTTCGAAGCTTCCTGTATCCATCGGATTGATGATCATTTCATGGTGAAGTGTTAGTTCAGGTTTCACTTCTCCGTAGCTTCCTGTATCAATCGGATTGATGATCATTTCATGGTGAAATTCAGGTTTCTCTTTTTCAAAGCTTCCTGTATCAATCGGATTCATGATCATTTCATGGTGAAATTCTAATTCAGGTTTCTCTTCTTCGAAGCTTCCTGTATCCCCATCGCTGAAGTCCATCATTACCTAAAACAGAAAACATCTAAGTACCTATTGTAAATATTACAATAGACTACTACTTATACTAATATTACTAGTTGTTTTAGCGACTTCGTTATAGTATAATTCAGTCATACGAAATTATAATAAAATTGTGTGTAGAAGACAGAAAAATAGGTAAGTAACAATTTTTACAATAATTAGGGAGGTAAAAAATAAATAACGGGCAGTCTTTAAATTATTCGGCGGTTGGTGAATTAGTGTGACAGAAAATATGAAAAAAAAGAGCATTGGTAGGTTATTTCATCCTACAATGTTAGTACAAAAGTACTCAAGTATATAAATGAATGGGCAGTAAGATAAATAGTCCAGCAGTTCATGGCATAGATTAGGTTGGAACTGTGACCATCCACACGCGAGCTGAATTGGTATTTCTCTAATTGTCTCTTTCTATTATATTAGAAAGAGACAGGGAGAGAGAAAGCATGGAGGGGCATAATGTTTTTTCGTTACGTGCCGATTCCTACCATTTTACTCCTACCACAAGCCGCGATTAATAACTTCGTTTCCATTACAAGGTGTTTTTGTCGGCCAAACTTGTACCGAGGTACAAATTACTAGTTACATTCCTTGCAATAAATTGTGTTATTAGCAGTGTTTAAAATCCTCCAATATTTGATAGATTAAGAAATAAAAAAATCACTACTTCACATCGCAACTGCGTTTAACGAAACGTTCATAACAGCAGTGACAGCCGACAGCTGTCAAATTAAACTAAATGAGTGTCAAGTCTAAATGGGTTAGCCAGGTCGTCAAGATGTAAGAAATCAATCGAAAGTCCAGGGAAGAATAGCCAAATCAACAATTATGAAATCATGCACGAAATAGCACTCCAAGAGACGGGAAACCAACGAACAAAGGCGAGGAACCGAAACGGAATGATGACATTATTCTTAACAAGAACTAATAAAAAAAAAAAGATAATTATCGGCCTTGGGCAGTGGCGTAGCGTGTCTTGGAGAGGCCCTGTATCAAAATTAGTTAGGTGATGAATGAAAGGTAAAGATTTCTCTCAAAAGATACAAAAATGCTTGCATTAAATTAAATTAAATATTTATTGATTATCGCTTCCTCCTAGAAATTGAGCTAGCCAAACAATTCAAATTAAATATACACTTTTCTTGTCTTTTTTTCGGCAAATTGATTTATTAAATCATCTATAGCTGAAGACCATTTCAGTTTTTCTGAAATTTCTGTCTCTATAGACAATAGTGACAAGTCTGATAGCCGTTCCCGCCCCATCGAAGTCTCAAAGTAAAACTTTCCCGGGAAGCACGAGATTAAATGACATTGTGGATGAATAACATATTTTTACTAATTTTTGCTTACACACGTTAGGGGCCTCTGTAGCCCGGGGGCCCCGTAGCATTAATACGGCTGATACGGCGGTAGCTACGCCTCTGGCCTTGGGCCACAGTCTTTTGGCCTTTCAGAAAGCTAACCAAACGCATACTACTCTTGTTCACTAAATGTTTCACAAAAATAATGTCTTATTTACGCAAAAAAACCTTTTTAATACAAAAATAAGATAATAATTAGTATATTTTCAGGATAATTTCTTTATGTTACATTTATAAAATGAAGTAACGAAACGCATCATCGGAAAATGTATCATGAGATTGCCAAATTAATTCATGGGTTGCAATTTTATATCATCTTTGAACGACTATTTCATGCGGTACAAATGTATATTGTATAAATCCAATATATATTTTTTCAGAATATGCGATTTTTTTCCTGTATTTCTGTACTTTTAATCATAAGGTACAGACGCCAGCACATCAAGCTACCCGAAACTGTCAAATTTTCCCAATCAATTTTGAACCTTAAGCTACAGCAATAAAGTTGAAAATCTATAATTAAAGAAATTTGACAAATTGTAGTAGCTTGATGTGCTGGCGTCGGTACAATATTGTTTGGCCACAAATTTATGAAAAAAAACACCTCCTTTTGGTATTTTCTTTAAAAAAAAACACTCAAATTGTCACTCATAACTTTTAACGAGATCAAGTTAGGGCTCTGCCACAGAAATGTTTTTTACTGCAAATAAACCCAACTATCGCCCTGTTTCGTTTGATCCACGATTTTTTACTCACCCTGTATAAATATTTTAGATTTGTATTACTTTACGTACAGTCCTACAAAAGTAGGATAGACGGACAGGTGGACAGGTGGATGGGCGGACAGGTGGGAGGGCGAACAGGCTGACAGTACTCTTTATTGTTAATTTACAAATCTTAGCCACAATTGCTTATGGTGACTGAAAAACGATTCAGTCACTCCACATTGCAAACAGTTTCTATTAGTAATGTAAAGTGAAATGTTTTTAAAATTAGATATGTATTTACAGAATTGTAGTAATTAAAATCATTAAAATATCTCTTTACGCCAGACGGCATTTCATACATCTGCATTTTGTTTACCGAAATGAATTTCGAAATGTCTTATTTAAAAAAATGATAACTGGAAATCTGTTTCTACGGAAAATTTAAAATCAGTCTAATTTGGCTTTAACAGTATTTTTCGAAAATGTTCTCTATTAACTTTTTAGACCTTTGTATCCTGCTTATGGGTATGAAGATTCATTAAAATCGGTTCATACATTTCGAAAAATAACGGCTTGAAAGTTTGTATGAAATGCCGTACGGCGTAAACGCTCTTAAGTTAGATTTGTATCATACCATATACACTTTTCCATAAGAGATTTGTTCTTATGGTACAAATTTAACTTAAAAAGATTTATTAATGATTCTAATGATTATAATTCTCTAAATATGTACCTGTTATTGTCGCGAATCATATTTTGATCAAGATACAATCTGACACTGACCTGCAAATTGCAAAAACGTAAGAAGTTTTGAATTTCGCGGTCTACCACTACCCTAATTAACCTACTACCTTAATTAACTGCAGTAAAATGAAAGCTTATGTGTTACCTAAATGATTGAAATTGGCGTCTTTTTGTTTTTTGCGGCCATCAACCAAATCTTGTTTTTCTAGTAGGTACAGTGCAACAAACGAAACTTATTTGACATGCATATCTCTAAACTAAGTCCGAAATGAGTTATTAAGAAGTGTCATTTTACTGCTGCTAATAAAAAGTCGGACTATAGTATATTTTTTTTTTTAAGTGCGGGGATATACTTATTCGAGATTTTTATTTCCATCGGAGCCATTCGCAGAGGACACAATTTCCTCCTTATTTAAGTAGGTTAAAAAGATAAAGTGGTTTGTTATTATCACAATAATTAAATAAAGGAGTCATAAGATGATAAAATACAATGATATGTTTTGAAACAGTTAACTTTTTTAGTTAGAAGCTGGCAAATTTTCAACGCACGACGCACAGTATGATAAATGCCTCGAAAAACGGACATCACTTTTTTATTCTTCTAATCGATAGTCACTGTTTTGAATGCTAGAGTAGAACTCCCAGAAACCAATTCAGCTTAGAACCAGAGCTATATTTTTTTCAATATTTTATTCTGGTTATCCATAGGAATCAAAAGAATTGTATTATCTTATTATGTATGCAACGTTTTTATGTTTTAATTATACTATGTGATAAAGTCAATTATCTGCTATTTTTAGAAACAATTTTTTTTTTGATGTTATTTAAAGCAAGCTACGTCATTGTACCTGTAATTTTGAAATATTTTTTTTGCGCAGGTTCTATAAGGTAGTAGCATTTTATTTTCACACACATTATTGCTTAGGATTATGAGAACCTGCCTGTAAAATATGTGATGCTAAACACGAAGGAATTCGGATTTTTCGAGTTTCGATTTTTTGTTGTTAGGGTTTTCACAAATCAAAAATCTGAAAGCAAAAATATTTTATTTTTTTAATTCTTAAAATGAAGTAAGTATTACGGTATAGAGGTACCCATAGGTAATTTAATGGCTTATAAAGTTTTCTTGGCTTAAAATAATATTGTGAAGTCCAAAAATTGCACTTAGTGGCTGTTTGTAGGTATACTTTGTAAATTTTATTTTGTTTCACGTGTATTTAATGTATTGTTATATAAAACCGTTTGATTTAAAAATATTTTTTATACATTTACATAATTTATATTTTTTTGATGAAGGGGTAAATGTGGTATAGGGAAGGGGTCCGCCCTCGTCAGGTTATAGTCTCAGCAGAAATTATTTATTGTATTTTTTGTGTTCTGAGAAAGACAACCCTATTATCAGAGAAAAATTTGAAAACCATATAATCATAATATCTTAGATTTCCTGGTAGATTTGCATTTGATTTTTTTTACAGTTAATAGTACAGATCTGAAGAATATTTTAAGATAAATATTAGGTGCTACTGACAAAAGATGTCCGAGGGAAAAAATAAAAAGGAATAAAGATAAAATCAGGCATATTTATTTTTCTATTATAGTGAAATCTTTTCTGTTTCGCCTATATAATACCTTGTTTATAATGTCAATAAACTTCAAAAACAAATGTTCAAATATTTGAATCACATCGTTAATTTTTGCGTTTTTCTGTAAATCCAAAAAATTCGAATAAAAATTATAACTCTGTTTTAAAGTATACCTATTTAAGATTCGGGAGTTCTACTCTCGTATTCAAAATAGTTCATACTTTCGATTAATAGAATAAAAAAGTGATGTGCGTTTTTTGAGGCATTTATCATACTGTGCGACGCCGCGACGTTAGATGATCGCGTTTATGGAGAAAATGTTTATCGTGGAAAGTACGATAAATATACTGGGCGTACTGTACTGTTTTTTTTTTGTAGGTTATGTCTAAAAATCCTCACATTAATATGTTTTCATATAATTATTATTTGTGAATATTTGGGTTACAGTTTCTATGTAAGTTTGTGGCTATAGGTGTATTAATGTGGAAAAAATTAACCTAACAATACAATACCTACCGTCTCCATGTCCATTACAAAATATTGAGTTTCTGACACTTCTACAGGCACTCAGGAGTTTAAAAAGTGAAACAACCTTTAAAACACAATAATAATTACGAAAGTCTGGCATGGATTAGCTAAATTCCGCACTATCACAACATTCATGACAGCGACGACGACGCGAGGATCGCGGGGACTGGGCGCGGGGCGGGACTACGCCGCCCGCCGTCCCTCGTCGCGCGCGTTCGTTCCGAACTTCCGAATAGTTCCGATCCGATACTCGTGGAGCGCGCTTAGCAGAGGGGTAAGAAGAGGAGGGGAAGTTCCTGCTCGCCAGCCGACTCAACTGAACCTATGACTAAACGAACCGAGGTGCGCAGGGGAAGGGGGGAAGTACACATTGCACTCATTGCAGAAGAGTATGTAATTAAACCTTCTCTTTGTCGCAAATAAAAAATAATCTATCATTATCTTGCTTGTTACTTTGTACAGACGACGCCAGCACATCAAGCTACTACAATCTATCTTTCTTTAATAGATTTTCAACTTTATCGCTAAAACATAAGGTTCAAAGTTGATTGGGAAAATTTGACAGTTACGGGTAGATTAATGTGCTGGCGTCTGTACATTACAAAATAAAATACCTACCTAATAAATATTCCACAAACAAACTAGGTAGGTAGGTTAGGTACAGACGCCAGCACATCAAGCTACCCGAAACTGTAAAATTTTCCAAATCAACTTTGAACCTTATGCTTTAGTGATAAAGTTGAAAATCTATTAAATAAATTTGACAGATTGTGGGTGGTAGCTTGATGTGCTGGCGTCTGTACCTATGCAAAAATCATAATATACCTAATATCTTTTATAAGCCCCGCACGTTGATATTGCGACTGGCGGCCATCTTAGTGACGTAGTCGAACTGTCAGTACCGGTTAGCGCTTACGTGTATGTGCGGTGTATGACGTCAAAATGACGTCACGCAGCTGTTATTGTGACAAGGTTCCATCGCAATATCAACGTGCGGGGTTTATAATTTATTCATTATTATTTTGTCAAGTAATTATGTTTACCGACTTCATAGAAAGAGAATGTGAGGCATTCAACACTTCTACGTCATATTTACATACATAGGTTCATTAGAATTCATTAGATACCTACATGACTCTTATAAAATACCACTTACATAGTATCTAGATACTTGAGATTCGAACAGTGATATTATGAGATTTTTCATACGCACCTACGTACTAAAGTTTTCATATAACAATGTTTAGTGTTCCGTAGGAACAAGGAATCCTTATAGAACCCGTTTAGGAACCCTTATAGAACGCTAAATTCGTCTGTCTGGTACTAAAAACCCTTGGTAGGTACTAAAATGCTGTAATTTTGCATGGTTGTGATTGTGATATAAAATCTTGATAAGTTTTTTGGGTACCTCCCTTATTATTACCCATAGATATATGAAAGAAGTGTCTGTTTTTACCCGACTGCGTCAAAAGTAAGGTTATTAAATTTCGATGCTATTAACTAAAGCGGGCATGATATTTTGAAGTGAAAACTCCTTCAGGCGCATTTTTTGCATTTTTTGAGACGGAAAAAAACTATTGAACTCGCGCCACTGTTACCGTAACCGACACCGCTTCGGATGTGTTCGGCTGTCCTCGGGATGTACAGACGCCAGCACATCAAGCTACTACGATCTGTCAAATTTCTTTAATAGATTTCAGCTTTATCGCTAAAGCACAAGGTTCAAAGTTGATTGCGAAAATTTGACAGTTTCGGGTAGCTTGTTTTAATGTATATCCGATATGTCAGTGAGTGATGGCAAAGTATTCTGTTTGTGTTTTGTTTTCACTTCTGTCGGCACTCCCGGAGTGCCACTGTTTTCTTACTCATCTTTTCCATTGTGTGGGGTACCGTTAGATAGGTTTTTTTTTACAAATATTCGGAGTATCTCATGGCCATGTTTCGATTCCGGGTTCCGATTGCAAATTATTAAGCTTACTTACATAGTTATTTTTGTTATTATGAGCTTCGATTTAATTATCGAAGATAATAAAAATAAGAGTCATGTCGTCGTCATCGTCCACTATCAGTTAAATCGTTGTTTTTGGAAATGTGAATAGTATTCACGATAGTAGTATGGTTGGATCCCATAAGTAATTATAAAGATTATGTTTTTATGTAACTTTGCTATTTAAGTCAACCGCAGAAATACTTAGTTTTTCATCGTTTTTTCGAAAAATACCTATTAGATAAAAACTACTTACTGCGTAAATATTCATCTCAACTACGGAACCTTAGTGCGTGAACGACACGCACTTGGCCGGTTTTTTTAAGCGGGCAGCCATACTGGCGTTGCCATGACTACACGATTGTTTATTTTCTCGAAATGACTCTTTGGATGACTGTAAACCGAGTTCTAACTAAATTGTTGTTCTAAAGCTGTGTTTATTATTAAAAATAATTAAAGAACCTTACAACAATTATGTAATACTTAATAATAAAGTATTAGATAATATTTAATAGACGTTTAAAGTGTATAAATACCAGTGAACTGCGTTTTGTGTTGTTTCTCTTTTGTTATTATTGGTGTGGACAAAAGACAAATTCTAACAAATTCAGTTGTTTTAAAATAAATTCGAACTTAACAAACAGCAAGTTGTATTAAATTATAAAAAAAAAACCAACAATAAATGAAACTGTACCTATCTACCTATTTAAAAATTGACCTAAATAAGATGACCCCGTGCCCCGAGTCGTGACCCGTGACAATGGGGTCAAAATCAAAATGAAATTAGTAGGTAGGGTAAGATAATGAACGGTGACATAATTTATTAACTCAACTATGGTTAATTTACGGACAGAAAGTGCTAATATGTTTTGTATTGACTTTCAAGTTGCGAAGAAACTGTGTCGAATTATCATCGATAATTTTTATATCAAGTAAGTAAGTAGGTACTGTAGTGTCTTATGTGTTCCGGCCTTTAGCAGAAATGTCTGGCTGGATATAATATTCCATTCGAAGATTCAAGCGTGTGTCAAATATTATATTGTGTATTTGTTCTATAGAGTCATTGAATAATTACCTTGAAGCTGTAAAGTTTTTTTTTTAAAAATATATTAGTTCCAACCTACAGTATATTAGTTCTAAACTACACGCAAGGTCGCAAACTGCCACGCTACAATAGAAATGGGCTGGATAGTTGTATCCACTGCAGCCTTTTACACTTATATTATCATTGATCCACTGGATACATCTGCGCATCTGCCGCTTGTCAGACGGCCAATGACATGTCATGCCGCATGCCGCGAAATTCAAATTTTCTGTTTTAGTTTTACGTCGTAATCCTATTGACTGATATTTCATGAAATAGCCATTCAATAGGATTATAATTATGAACTGGACGTAGTTTAGCAGAAAGGACTCAACCCACACAAAGTAATTTTTGAGTTATCGAGGTTTTAAGTTTATGTGTGTATTGCTGCAATACCTATACCTATATGGAAAATACCCTTTACCTATGGGCTAATATACTAGTATTTTACTAATATTTTCGGGTCCGTGGCTTAGGCCCCCAGTGGTCGACGCACCTGTGGCCGACGCCCCCGATTCGATTAATTTAATTCAAAGTAATTTTTGATCAAATGTACTATCAGGCACAAAAATTGTTTTACAAAAATATCAAATGTACTTAATATCGATCGTAAGTATAGATATGCATAACATTAAATCGTAATTATATTTATAACATAGAAATGCTTTTATATTAGAGGTATGTTCTGAAAAATTAAAGTCTTAGTTTATTTTCATTATTTATTTATATATCTTATACATATATACATTCACTAACATTTTATATGAAGTCTTTTTGATTTTTTTGATGTTTGTACATAATAAATATGCTTCTAATGGGGAAAAAGGTGTGTAAGGATAAGGTTAAGTGGCGATCTATTCTCTCTGCTATTTGATAGATAACTTTTGTTTAGCAAGGAAAAATACTTTATTAATAGGGTGAAACACTTTTCTCATTTACTGTACTAAGTGAAAAAGCACAAAAAAAAAAGATATTAAATTAATCGTATCGGGGGCGTCGGCCACAGGTGCGTCGACCACTGGGGGCCTAAGCCACGGACCCATATTTTCATGAGTCAAGTTGCATTACACGGACTAATGCATTTTATAATTTGTCATTTTTTTTGTTGAGTCCTTTCTACTAAGCTAAGTCAAACTAAGAAGGTTGTATTGATGATTTTAATGATTATAATTCTGTAAATACATACTTGTTACGGTCGCGAATCATATCTTGTGCAACATACAACCTGACACTGACATGCAGATTGCAAAAAACGTAAGAAAATTCGAATTGCGCGGGCTACCCTGGCGCTTGCCCCTGGCACCGACAGCGCGGCAGGCCCAGACGGAGAGGGCGGGATGAGCTGGATTCCTTCAATAAGAACTGGGCCCCTAGAAGCGAAAAGAGAGTAGGGAGGCCTTTGCCAGTGAAACATCACAGGCTTTTAAAAGTGTTAGGTACATACCTAATAAGTACCTAAACGTAAAAAAATTATACTGATAAAAAAGGTACGCGGTCGCCACTCCAGAACCTTTCGGCCCCATCGGCCATCTGTTCTGCGAGCAATTGTGCCCTGCCCACTGCCACTTAAGTTTGGCAATTCTTCGGGCTATGTCGGTTACCTTGGTTCTCCTGCGGATCTCCTCATTCCTGATTCGATCACGCAGGGAAACTCCAAGCACAGCCCTCTCCATTGCCCTTTGGGTGACTTTTAGCCGTCTTGTAAGGCCCATTGTGAGCGACCACGTTTCAGTGCCATAAGTCATCACTGGCAACACGCACTGGTCAAAGACTTTCGTCTTGAGACACTGCGGTATGTGGGACGAGAAGATATTGCGTAGCTTCCCGAACGCTGCCCAGCCGAGTCTGTGTGGTGCCGGACTTAAAGAATAGCACCACCCCATACTTCCCGTGGGTGTCGTAAAAGGCGACTAAGGGTCGTACCGGAGAATGGGCAGCAGCGTTCTATGCATTCCACCACCATACCATACTGCGATCGCCAACCCGCCTGCCAAGCGTGACAATTATGGCAAACCCATGCCACAAAAGGCACCGAATAGGGCTGATGATGAAGGTTTCGTGACGGTGCAAAGGAGGAAGCGCCGGTCACGAACGAACAAGAACCGCTGCGGCAAAGCTCCTACGGAGCCCGAAGTCAGCTTGCGTGCCGCAAAGCCGAACACACCGGTGTACATCTCCCGCCTACACTACACCACTACGGCGGAGAACATCGTGGAGTACGTGCGCCAGAAGACGAGGTACACACCGAGGGTGCAGTTACTGGAGTCGCACCGCAACGTCAACTTCAAGGCGTTCGTGGTGCGCATACCAACATGCTACCTGCACCTGGTGATGGAAGAAAGCTTTTGGCCCCAGGATGTGGTATTCCGCCGCTTTCGCGGACAAGTGCCACCAGAACGCACAAAGACTTAGTGCAACTAAGTGATACTAACATAGTTATTAAGTTTTATTTACTAACAAAATTGTTACTATATTATTATGTATACTTAGGTTAAGGTATGTATCTATGGGTCTTTGTTACCTGATAATAAATGATTTATTATTATTTATTATTATTATTATTATTATAAACCCCAAGAATGACAAGCATAAAAAACACTTGGCCCCTAGTCCCCGGCGGCCCGCCTACCCTCTTGGTTACGGTAGCGGCCAAGGCCACGGCGAGGCAAGAGGTGCTAAACATTATTATAATATTAAGACTAGGTAAATGAGGTTCTTATATTATAAATTTCTAGGAATTAGATAATGGGGGAAGCGCTCAGTAAACTAATATCGGCGCGAGGCGTGCAGGCCGGGGGTTCAGTCCTCGACAGGGTCATATCGCAGCCCAGCAGCGAAGACCATACAGTGCTTTATAAACTAGCAGATTATAAAAAGGGTACGTATTATATCGATTATAATTATTACGTTATTTTTTACTGTGCAGGTAATAATAATAATTTGGTATTGTAGTACAGACGCCAGCACATCAAGCTACCCGAAACTGTCAAATTTTCTCAATCAACCTTGAACCTTATGCTTTAGCGATAAAGTTGAAATACTATTAAAGAAATTTGACAGATTGTAGTAGGTTGATGTGCTGGCGTCTGTACCATGAAGTAAGAGCAGTGGTGTCCCAGTGGTAACGGTCCCGACTTACGAGTTGTAAGTTGTGGGTTCGACTCATATCGAACCAAACTCGGAACCCAAGCAGGCGCTTTAGTTAGTGTAAATTATTTCATCACCACAGCTCTTAAAAACGGTAAAGGGAAACATCGTAAGGAAACCGGCATGTCGGCAATTCGAAGACATGTGACATCTGTCATCCCACACTGAGTCCGCGTGGTGGATTTCGGGCCACTCCCTCTCACCGAGAGGAGGCCAGTGTCCCAGCAGTGGGAACATTTTAGGCTGATTAAGCTGATGGTATGAGTCGTGGATGGATATTATAATAAAAGACAAACCAACACGTGTCGTGCTCGTGCACAAGGTCACCATCAATCTCCTACCCTTATACCAAAGACTATATATCTATACTAGCTTCCGCCCGCGGCTTCGCCCGCGAGGTATGTCGATAAAAACTATCCTATGTCCTTCCCCGGGATGCAATCTATTTCTCTGCCAAATTTTGTCGAAATCCGTTCAGTGGTTTAGGCGTAAAAAGGTAACATACAGACAGACAGAGTTATACTTTCCAATTTATAATATTAGTATGGTAGTATGGATTCTCTTTGCCTTATACCAATTTATTTGAGTTATTCCGGCCTCCTGAACCCCCTCCACCCCCCCCACCCCTTCTCGATCCCCTGCTTGTTCGTCTTCTGTTTTAATCTCTGTCTTATCCACTACGAGTATATAAACTTTCTATTTGGGGTCGGGACCCAACATGTATTTTTTCTTTGATACTTCTCTACTAGTCGTCATCTCGGTAGTCACCCCTTTTCTAGCCATTATCATCTTTCACACAGTCCATCCATAGTTTATTTGGTCTTCCCCTACTGCTAGCTGTCCACAATCGTACTCAAAACTTTCCTCACTACATGCACAACTGTCAATCAATCCACTGAGACTTTTCCCAACTATAACGTTGGGGTCGGCTTCCAGTCTAACCGGATGCAGCTTTATACCAGTATTTTACATGGAGTGACTGCCTATCTGACCTCCTCACGTTACTAGATAATATGATACTACACCATTTGGTAAAAACCGGCCAAGTGCGTGTCGGGCCACGCACAGTGTAGGGTTCCGTAGTAGCCCGTTATCACAATGTAGTACGATTCTGTTGTTCTTTATTCTGAATAGGTAAAAAAAAAACATATTTTGGTTTTCAATGCAAGTATTTACCCATTATAAACAAGCAACTACTTTATCTTAGTCACTTTAAAGGATTAATGCTAAGGATTTTGTATTTGGTACAAAATTATCCAACACCCAAGTTCAACGACTATTACTGCTAAACTAATAAAGTTATCTTAACCGCTATACTTTTCCTTTAAAGTTCATGAAATGCACTATCATCGAGAATTTTTCCAGATTTTTAAAGCCAGTAGTTTAGCTTTTAGAGGGGGGGAGACGCCCAACTGGAACAAAAATTTGCACTTTAAACTTTAATATTTCGTAAATGGAGCATTAAATCAAAAAATAATTTTAGCAACCCCTAAGCCATTTTAAAAGACCTATTCAACGATACCCCACACGATGGGGTAGATGATGAAAAAAATATTCATCCCCACTTCACATGTAGGGGAGCTACCCTAAAAAAAATATTTTCTAAAATTTTATTTTACCACTTTGTCGGCGTAACTGATATACGTACTCCTACAAAATTTCAGCTTTCTAGTGCTAACGGTCACAGAGATTAAGCGAGGACGGACAGACGGACGGACAGAGACATGGCGAAACTATAAGGGTTCCTAGTTGACTACGGAACCCTAAAAACGGGCTGTCAGACTTTCGGTCTTCTGACTACCCGTAACGACTGTCAAAGATCCACTAATGATAGCCGTTATACATATTATGTATGGCGAGCGATATTGTTGTGCTATAAACTATATCACATTACTGTGACTATATGCTATTATATTAAAGCGTAGTCTGAAATGAGCTTAATTTTGACGTTCGGCAAGTGCTGATTCTCAGCCTATTTTTTTTTTTTATGTGAATAAATGACGTTTGATTTTGCCATTTAAAATTTTAACCTTTACACAAGGCGGTCGCCTGCTCGAGGCGTACACTAAAGGCGGAATGCTGGCGGCCGAGAAGTTGATCAGGGACGAGTTCGCGGCGTACATGTACGCCGGCGGGAGGGGCAGGGTCATCAACCGCGCTGAGTACTTGCGCTGGAAGTTCAGGGACCAGGAACAGGTCAGTGACGTCACACATATAATTTAGCGAACTGTACGAACGGTATTATACATATAGGGTCAAATTAAATTCGCTAGCGAAACTTTGCAGTTGTGATGGGATGGGTATCGATATCCAAACACGATAAAATAAAATAAAAAAATATTTGATGTTTTTTTTTTGGGGGTCAACGACCTCTGGTTGAACCGACTTCAAAAAAAGGAAGAGGTTCTCAATTCAGGTTTGTTACCTCAAAACTCCGTTATGTATTAGCCGATTTGCAAAATTCTTTCTTTATTTGAAAGGATTTATCTTCAGATTGGTTCCATAGAAATTTCATCAAAATCGGTTCAGTAGTTTGGTTTTTAAACCAAAATTACTAGTAAAAATTGTAGTAAATGAAATTGCGTCGTATGCTTTCCTATGACTTTTCAGTGAGTTTCTTTTTAGTGGAATTGTCATGGGATGCATGTGGCATTTGTGCCATCAACCGCGCGGGCACAAAATATCCAGACCCGGCCTATTACAGTAGAATGCCTGAGGGACAAACTCAATCAACACTTTGCCCGACCTAATTAATCGAACCATGTCCTCATCCTTAGCAGGAGCGCTTGCGACCATTATACCTACCAAAAAAAGAAACGAAAGAATAAAGTTTATTTGGACACAGTTCGTGAAACACAAAATGCAAAAATAACAAACTAAAAATAATGTTTCATACAACAATAGTGCGAGTGCTAAATAATAACAGCCGCACAGGTCGATCGATCAGGTTAAGCTACGCTTGCCGCGGTTGGTCTGTGGATGGGTGACCATCTTTACATACCGAGACCCCTCCGTGCCTCGGAAAGCACGTTAAGCCGTTGGTCCCGGCTGTCATTTGTGGATCTTTGACAGTCGTTACGGGTAGTCAGAAGCCCGAAAGTCTGACAACCAGTCTTACCAAGGGGTATCGTATTACCCAGTAACTGGGTTGTGGAGGTCAGATAGGCAGTCGCTCCATGTAAAATACTGGTATTCAGCTGCATCCGGTTAGACTGGAAGCCGACCCCAACATAGTTGGGAAAAGGCTAGGCAGATGATGACAACAATAGTGCGAGTTCCAACAAACTATTATATAAATCGAGGTTAGATCAAATAGCCATTTTTTGTTGCTCCATTTTTGCACTTCACAGACGCGTGTCTCAAGCGGATGGCACTCGCGCTCGCACTACTCCCAACCAGTCCGAGATAACGTGTCCGTGAGCGCTGTCTATGTGTTTGTTGCTCAAGCGCACTTTGTATGTAGATTGCCTTCAGTACTCTCTGTATTTTTTTGTTTTGTGTTTATGGAAACCCCCAGGTGGTGTTACCAATAGAAGCCTCGCTCTCTCCTCACGACCCGCTCGCTAAATGGGAGGACCACACCGCTTGCTGGCAGATGTGCTACAGGGGCGCTCTGGGAGAGTCGCTACTTCATGTGCTCATCATTTGTGATACTAAGGTAAGACTGCTTTAGATCCTATCTTCATATTTACCGGGTCAAATTAAAAATATTTTATTTTTACCCGACTGAGGCGAAGCCCAAAAGGAGGGTTATGTGTTTGACCTGTATGTATGTATGTATGTCCGTTTCTTTGTTCCCTCGTAACTTCTAAACGAATGAACGGATTTTCATAAATTATACGTCTTTAGATTTGTCTTGGTAGCGCGAGTGTCACTGGGTACATATCAAAATTGAAAAAATATAAAATGGCCGATTTTTGGCGCAATATTATGTCTTCAAAAAAATATGATAAGATGGCTGTGGCCAAAGAGATTTAAGATTTGTAAATAATTTAATGTCTTTGGCTATGGCCCTTCGATTAACTTAGGTTTTAAAGTGCTGCAAGTGTGGGGACGCCGGTGCCCATGCATTTTTGAGCATTGTTCTTTCATCCAAACCCGTTCAGCCATTTATAGCGTGAAAGAGTAATAAACAAACATACATACAAATCAATTGTTTTCTCTTTATTATAATACTAGTTTACATTTAGACTAACGATTGTTATTCAATTCCAGATTCACACAAGACTAGCAAGAACACTAGTGAAATGCTTTCCGAAACTATCACTGGATGTCGTCGAAGGGGAGGAGTATTTAGGCAAGTACATTATTACCACTAACTGGTAGCATAATCAGCCTATACCGTTCCCACCGCTTGGAAATAGGCCTGCTCTTTGTGAGAGGGAGTGGGCCATAAATGCCATAATGCACCACGCGGGCCCAGTGCGGGTTGGTAGATGTCGCATGTCTTCGAATTTTTTGTTCTAGGACATGCCGGACATGTTTCCTCACTAGCTGGTGCGTTCATCATTTCAGCCGAAAAACGTCCACTGCTGGACATAGGCCTCCCCCAATTTTGGAGGGGGGGGGGGGGGGTTTGCCATAATCGCCACTAAATATTCTAATTAAAAATGTCATTCATTTAAAATAGGCTGAGAGTCAGCACTTTTTGAACGACAAAATTACACAGGGTAGTCCCCCAAAACGTCCGCCCTTCACCACTTCCTAGTGCTCCAAACTCCCCAGCAGAATACAGAGTGGCGGAGACATCGACGCGCAACATCATGGATTCAGTACATGATTCTGGACATCCTGCGATGAAATCTTACGAAACTTATTTAAAAAAAAATGCATTTCATACGTTTTGACCACGTAGCTATTACCTTTTCATTTTTTAGGGTTCCGTACCCAAAGGGTAAAAACGGGACCCTATTATTAAGACTTCGCTGTCTGTCCGTCTGTCCGTCTGTCTGTCACCAGGCTGTATCTCAAGAACCGCGATAGCTAGACAGTTGAAATTTTCACACATGATGTATTTCTGTTGCCGCTATAACAACAAATACTAAAAACAAAATAAAATAAATATTTAAGGGGGGCTCCTATACAACAAACGCGAGTTTTTTGCCCTTTTTTGCTCGATATCAAAAATGGCAACAGGTAGGCACTTGAAATATTCACAAAATACTCAGTTGTATTTTAACTTTAATAATAAATAATAAAATTAAAATAAAATAAATATTTAAGGGGGGCTCCCATACAACAAACATGTTTTTTTCGGCGTTTTTGCCTTGTGGTACGGAACCCTTCGTGTGCGAGTCCGACTCGCACTTGGCCAGTTTTTTTTTTAATTCTATGATGCAGCCAATTTTTTTTTAAACCTTCGAATAATTTTCTACGCTAGTCATCTAGGATCATAATTATGCTGAATTCATGAAATGATTACAGTTAGCACGTCGATGTCTCTACCACTACCATCCTGTACAATGAAACCACATTTGGTTGAATTATTAACCGACTTCAAAAAAGGAGGAGGTTCTCAATTCGACGGTATGTTTTTTTTTTTTTTTTGTGTTTGTTACGCGTTTACTCCGCCAATTGGGGACCGATTTTCAAAATTCTATTTTTTCTAAGTACAGTTAAAATGATTTGCACAACGTAAAGGATTTGAAGATTGCCAACATTGATGAACCACCACCCATTTCTAGAGAAACTTGTGGCTTAAACCAGTGGTAGAATATTCTTCATCTTTATGTTGAAGGGGCCAGTTCTTTACACCTGGCTATAGCTTACAGCAACAACGAGCTGGTTCAAGACTTAGTGGAAGCGGGCGCCGACGTCAACCAGAGAGCTATCGGTAAGTTCCAATAAGGACTTTTATTGTTTTACATCTTTATTTTTAAGAGCATCAGAATATCTTAAATCTCCTTATCTTTTAAACCGCAGTCAATGATTTTTGTTATATAAAATATTCCAACTCGATTTATTTGTAATATAATTCTTGTAGGGCGGCAAATTGTAACCATGAGTTTAGCACACATGATCCTAGTGTAAATAAAAATTTGTGCGCAAGGGGACGCGGAAACATAAAAAAAATGCTAGAAAATATAAAAAAACCTACGCGGTCAAAATGTATGAAACATCAAATATTTCTTTTAATAACCGACGAAACATTTCAACGCTATAGTGTTCAGAATCATGTACTGGTAACAAATTGCACATCGATGTTCCTGTCACCCTGCGTAGCGGGAACAGTTTATAGTTTACTAGTTTCCGCCCGCGACTTCGCCCGCGAGGTATGTCGATAAAAACTATCCTATGTCCTTCCCCGGGATGCAATCTATCTCTCTGCCAAATTTTATCGAAATCCGTTCAGTGGTTTAAGCTTAAAAAGGTAACATACAGACAGAGAGAGTTACTTTCGAATTTATAATAAGTATTAGTATGGATACCCATAAGCTGTGCCCACAACTTTGTCCGTCCTATAATTGTGCCGCACAGCTAGTCTATTTTTATTACACGCTCTGCCAACAGGGAGTTTCTTCCTCCCCCGTGACCAACAACACGTGCCTCCAGCGAGGCAGACGAACTACGAAGGTCTGGCGTACTTAGGCGAATACCCATTAGCGTGGGCGGCTTGCTGTGCCAACGAGGGAGTGTACAACCTGCTCTGTGATTCCGGAGCCGACCCGGACGCACAGGACTCTTTTGGGAACATGATACTGCATATGGTGGTCGTGTGTGATAAGCTGGTGAGTTTTGGTTGCTTGTGAGTGTTGGTAGTGTACTCGATTAGTGATTTTAATTTACGATTTCCTTGTTAAAAAAAAAAAACATGTGCGGTCTGGGGTCCCCCGTCAGGAACGAACTCGATTCGCACGCGCACACACACTCGAGTGACTCACTCAGTCGAGTCACTCTATGAATGTGTGTGTGCGTGCTATTAGAAAGTGTGAATTTAATAATTTCGCGTTTTTAATACAGAGCCATCTAGTAAAAGTTTTTAGAAGCTCTCATAAAATTGCCGCCATCTTGGATTTTCATTATTGTATACTAATCTCTCTCAGAGAGAGAAAATCGCATAACGCTTTCTCGTTACGTGATGATTTCTACCAGTTTACTCATACAGTAAGCCGCGTTAAAAATTTCGTTCCAAAAAATAACATTAACGTTTTACTCACTGTTTCCTCATAAAAGGACATGTTCGGCTACGCGCTCCGGCACCCGAAGGTCCCCGCTAGCAACGGTCGTATGAACCTGGCGGGATTCACGCCGCTAACACTGGCCTGCCAGCTGGGCCGAGCGTCCGTCTTCCGGGAGATGTTAGAACTGTCTGCGAAGGAGTTCTGGCGCTACTCCAATATCACCTGCTCTGCCTACCCGCTGAATGCTCTGGATACCTTGCTGCCTGATGGGAGGACAAGTGAGTTTTTTTTTATTTCATTTTTTTTATAAGGCAACTAAGACGCTAGCACGATTTGATATTGAGACAAAATTGATTTTTCATTGTAATGTCCCGATATCGACCCGCGCCGGGACGGAATGGTAACATAACTTTTGGCTTAAAAAGCTCATAAAAATCAACTGGTAATTTTAAGTACTTAGGTATGGTCAGCAACAAAAGTCGATTAGCACTTCAGTTTTTTTAATCTCAGTTATTGAGTAAAATATTTGTTCAAAATTGCAGCAGAAGTACAATGCAATTTTGAACAAATATTTTGCTCATTAACTGAGATTTAAAAAAACTGAAGTGTTAATCGACTTTTGCTCCTGACTGTACATCGCCATCTTTAATTTGTGAACTACCAAGCTCTGTAGTAGGTATAAAACCTAAATATTTCGAAATCATTAAGTGAAAGCCCTGAATTTAAGTCCCAAACTGCAGTGGCTGCAACGCTGCAAGTCTGCAACTGCAATCTGGCAGCTTGGGAATATCGGACATTAAGCTCCGCCCACTTCCCCCGCAACCCACCGCCCGATTATTCTGCGAAAACGCTCGCGTTGGCCGACTGTATGTCGTAGCTAGACTGAGGAGGTAAAATGTTAGGAAACTATAAGCCGTAAGTTGATATTTGAACAAAAAGCATAAATTCAGAACATGATAGACTTACCTAGGTTCCTGAAGTTAAGCAAAGCAGTAAATTCCTTGCTCCAAACAACGTTATTTTACAATAATACTCATGCGTGCGGTGTGTCGATGAGAGACAACGCGCCTCGCGGCGCAGACTGTCTCGGCGGTGAAGAGCGGGGGGGAACTGGAAACGTGACTCGTGAGGCACGCGCTAGGTAGCCGGAACGCGGGGAGCGAGGGAACCGCGTCAGATGCGCCTAGCAAGGCTACCAACCCAACCGTTTCGTTTTCGTTTCGTTGACGTTGACCGCTCTCCGCGTAACATCGTTAGTTCGTTACGTCGCTCCTCTCCCAAGTAATCGTGTGCTTTCACTAATTGTGATTACTCCACTCACACTCAATGCAGTGCAGTGTACATTATAGCCGCTAATAACATTACATATTTTGTACTACCTTTAACTACTTAAGTAGGTACTCACATCATTTAACTTGACCCTGTAAAAATTTTCAAAGGAATAAGGGGTTTACCTATTTATAAAGATGATTAAAGTTAATTAATGACGTTTAAATGTTAAAATGTATGGTTCAACAGTCGCTATATCACTACCTACTTATCTTTTAGCAACAGTTGTTCTGTACCTACGCTGATAAAAGTAACCTGGTAGGGTACCTTACACACTTACCTACACATCAAAATAAAACGCAATATAAGTAATTTAATATCGAAGCATTTCGGCTGCAATTTGCCTGTCTGACCCACCCTTCGCCCTACCTGCGTCACGGGGTTGCAAGCACTATCTACATAATATTTATAACGACGCGCTAGGCCCCAGATAAATCAATACTTTGATGAATGCCCGGCCGAGCTCGGGCGATATTACAGTATTACTACACAACCAATGTAGCTAGGTAGGTAGTAGACCCTATATTTATATTGTTGACTAGCTTCCGCCCGCGGCCTCTCCCGTGAGGTATGTCGATAAAAACTATCCTATGTCCTTCCCCGCGATGCAATCTATCTCTGCCAAATTTTTTCGAAATCTGTTCAGTGGTTTAGGCGTGAAATGGTAACATACAGACAGACAGACAGAGATACTTTCGAATTTATAATTAGGTAGTATGGATAGGCTATTAGTTAGAACATGTGTAGGGACCGTCTTCATTAAATAATCATCTGTCTAGCCTTTTCCCAACTATGTTGGGGTCGGCTTTCTTCCAGTCTCACTTAGCAGCTGAAATATCAATATTTTACATGAAGCGACTGAGGCATCTGACTTCCACAGCCCAGTTACTAGGTAACACGATACCCCTTGGTAAGACTGGTTGTCAGAGTTTCGAATGACAGCCGGGAGCAACGGCATAACGTGCTTTCCGAGGCACGGAGGGGTCTTGTCTTGATATGTAAAGATGGTCACCCATCCACGGACCAACCGTGGTAAGCGTAGCTTAACCTGATCCACCTACCCGTGCGGCTGTTATTACTTAGCCAATAATAAAGTGCAATAATGCATTACATTCACTAGCAGAGCCTGGTAACATAACATTTTGTTCCAAACAAGTATTTACATACTTTAGTATCATACACAACTATCACTTAGGCGCTAAGACAAGAGTGAAATTATTTAGGTAGTAATATACCTACCTAATACCTACAATTTTACTGATTGCATAGGTACCTATATCCTGACCGCAAGGTGTAAGATACATATATCTTACACCGTGGGTCACCGTGGGTCCTCTTATACCTATGCAATCAGTAAAATTGTATTAAGCTGACCGCACGGTGTAAGATATATTATGTATCTTACACCTTGCGGTCAGCATAATTACTTACTTAAATAATTTCTGATATACCTATGAAATCAGTAAAATTGTATTAGGTAAGTAGGTATATTACCTACTACCTAAATAATTTTGCATTATTATTATCATATAAATGTACTTACCCCTAATAACGATTGTGTTTGAGTTTATATTAGTTACAGTATACAGTTAAACCATTGTCTCAAAAGCTTTGAAAGGCGAATCGCTTTCTTCAAAGTCTACCTATTGTATTTTGTTATGAGTTCTTAATCTTACGGTTAAATAAAGGTAAGTACTTATTTGAAACTGAACGAAAATGTTCCAAATAAATTAAGCATTTTGGTAAACTAAAAAAAATGCACTCATAACTAGGTATGTGCTTCAAAAATGCGGTGCGCTATCTAGGTAGAGACTATGTAGAGCTAGATACTTTGAAAAGATGGATATAAAAAGGATCGATTCTAAACATTTCTTTGAAATATTCGATAGGTAGAATAATGTGTAGGAAAACTAAACGTGTAAGTATACAAAATTTCAACTCAATCGGTTGAAGATATCTGCTTCAAAATTGAGTTGCAAGATTCCACCCGAACAAACATACATTGCAAGTTAAATAAAAGCTTGTAAAATGAAGATTGATTATATTCAGTGTTCCTATTATATAAATGATCCGATGTACTCCTAGATAACTTACTCATATAATCCAAAATTTACTGTTACAGATTGGAACTCCGCGTTGTTCATAATTCTGAACGGTACTAAACAAGAGCATCTCAACATGTTGGACGGCGGCATCATTCAGAGGCTACTCGAAGAAAAGTGGAAGACGTTTGCTCGAGTACGTATAATGTACTTTCCTTGTTGTAGTACCTTCACACGGCGACATATCAAGCTATACATTTCCAGTATAAGCTGACTTCTCAGTGTACGAAAAGCCGGTCAATGCGAGGTCAGCTAAAACTGGAAATTTCGGTGACGAAAAACGAAGGTTTTCCGCTACCAAAAATCGCTCACCGCGTCTAAAGAAGTTTTTACTTCAACAATCCTCCTAATAAAATATGTACCTACATAGAATCTAGGATGCAAGAGCGAGCGAAGCTAACTCGGGTATTTGGGCATCCCTCTCGTACGTAAAGTTCTAAGCTAAGCTAAGGTAAAGGCCAGTTTCCAAAACTTTTAACTGCTGTAAAACGTGTTTAAAAGCGTTTCGTCATAACTCGACAAAGTAAGTCCTCTTTCTGTGTAGCTCGTCGTCTGTGTCGCTTTTGCATTCTACATTCTCTCGATTCTTGAGCTTTCTTTCTAACAAAATCTAACCTATCCGAGAGTATGTAAAATTTTCGACCTCACATGCAAGTAACTGGACTTAACTAACGAGCTTTATTTAATAATAAAAAAAAACTACTGGTGACGAGCAGTGGTGACCCAGTGGTAATGACCGCAACTTACGAGTAAGTAAGTCGTGGGTACAAACCCATGCAAGCAGGCACTTTACTTTGTGTAAATTATTTCATCACGACTGCTCTGAAAAAGGAGAAGGAAAACATCGTGACGAAACCGCCATGTCCGGGAACCAAATATTCGAAGACATGTATTGTGTCATCCACCAATTTACACTGGGCCCGCGGGGTATATTATGGCCCACTCCCTCTTACAGAAAGAGGAGGCCGTTGTCCCAGCAGTGGGAATATTATAAGCTAATTATGCTGATGCTTGTCATAATATTACAGAACAAATTCCTAAAACGTCTCCTAATCCTAATGCTACATCTCCTCCTCCTCTCCCTCTCCGTATACCTCCGTCATAGCAGTGCCGAGGCCGATGCACACCCCAACTGGGGTCTCGAGATCGCTGACGCGAGGAGCGGCATCCGGCTGGCAAGTGAACTGGGCACTCTGGCCAGTACCCTGTGCTACATTATATTGCAGCAGGGAGACGAGTTGAAGAATCAGGGGGTGGTGGCTTATTTTAAACAGTTGGTGAGTTTTTTAAAGTTCAGTACCTAACCGTATTAATTAATAAAGGGGGAAGCGCGAGATTCAAATTTTCATGAAATATCAATCAATGAGCGGCCAACCCGTCGTACTTTTTAGAGGGTTGTATTGATGATTTTAATTTTGTAAATACATACTTGTTACGCTCGCGAATCATATTTCCTTCAACATACAACCTGACACTGACCTGCAAATTGCAAAAAACAAATTTACAAAAAAATACAAATTGTTAAGTTATTATAATCCCCAAATGTCAAGATTTCATGAAATAGTAATTCAGTGGGATTACTTGATCTTAGAGAGTTGTGTCGATGACTTTAATGATTATAATTCTGTAAATACATATTTGTTACGGCCGCGAATCATATTTTAATCAACGTACAACTTAATACTGACCAGCACATTGCAAAAAACGTAAAAAATAATAATTTCGCGGGTTACCCTGGTGGGGGCTGCTCCACAGCAGGTCTCGGCTAGATGCACTGCGATACCTCGCGACCGCGGTTTAGCTCGCTACCTAGATGTCACCTTCATATAAAACAAATGCATGATGACAGACACGCTCGCACATACCAAAGGATACATCGCAAGTTTCTTGGGTTTACCTCGATGCCTAGCATGTGCTGTGAGTGCTTGAGGCATCTTCGGCGTGTAAGGGCGTAGCTAAGTACACACTTAGCTTCGCTTTGTATGAAAATGTCGCCGGGATCATCCACTGACCCACTGCAACGCTACGTACCTACCCACGTCCGTATGGCTGGAACCGTGCACCATAGATCACTAATTTAGTGATCGATGACGTGCACCTCACGTGGTAAACCTCACTGTACACCAGCGGCGGCCCTAGAATTTTTTTTAGTTGGTGCAAAAGCCCTCTATGTACAATGTTCCTATGATATATGTATAATGCAGTTGCTTGCTTGTAGACGAGCGGCTTTTTAGTAAGATACTATCATCAATGACTGGTGCCTGGTGGACTGTCCACCAGGCACCAGTCATTGATGATATGCAACCACCGTGCGGTTGATTTCAGGGCCTCTCCCAGGACGGCGCCCGGTGACGCCGTCGCACCGCCCTGGGGCCGCTACTGCTGTGCTCATCCTATTCGCAGTCGACTTCATTCTTTGCCATAACCATAGATTTCATCATCATCATCATTTCAGCCGAAAGACGTCCACTGCTGGAAATAGGCCTTTCCTAAAAAGGGGGGGGGGTTGCCATAATCGCCACGCTTGGCAGGCGGGTTGGCGATCGCAGTATATTATGGTGGTGGAATGCATAGAGAACGCTGCTGCCCATTCTCCGGTACGACCCTTAGTCGCCTTTTACGACACCCACGGGAAGTATGGGGTGGTGTTATTCTTTAAGTCCGGCACCACACAGACAACATACCATAACCATAGATATATTATATTTTTATGGCCATAAGTGTCGGAATGCTGGATCAACCTGCGGGGTGATTGCGTAACACAATAACAGTAGCAATGGCTTTCATTTTAACTGTTCAACAACATCCATTGTGCTATATACGTTGTTGAGCAGACACATTTTTCGAACATATGAAGCAATGGATTAGCAAAAAATTATTCAGATTGAGATTAATAGTTTGTTACGCAATTATAGGACGCTGGCTTAATTTATGGAGACTAATATTTTTCCCTTTGCCCCAGATCCACGAACCAGCGAAGTTCATATTCCTGATTTCAAACCTGCTCCTGCTAGCATGTATACCAGCGCGGCTGATGCGACAGCCGATGCTAGAGGCAGCACTGCTGATCTTTCTACTGCCAGGCTTCTGGTTTCTGCTTATGTTCTTCGCTGGGTAAGTCCTACCTATCATGGCGTTTAACGCAGCCATTGTCTGCCTGTTCGGAAGTGCGCTTATAAATCTAGAACCGCTGCTCGCATATACCTACCGTATAACTTTTTATTCATAGAACTGTGTGGTAAATTATAATATAAGTAAGTCAGTCTGTGACAAGCGCTTTACCTTGTGTCAATAAAATTATTCTTCAACACTGCTCTCAAAACGGTGAAGGAAAACTTCGTGATGAAACGCATGTGCTAGAACCAAACATTCGAAGACATTTGACATCTACTCTACCTTAACCTGTACTGGGCCTGGGTGGTGGATTACGGCCCACTCCCTCTCACCGAGAGGAGGCCTGTGTCCCAGCAGTGGGAACAGAGGCTGATTATGCTGAGCAGTTTGTTCTTCTAGGAAATACAAACAAGACTGGTGTTATGTGGTTTTTTTTTTCGGCAGCGCGGTCAAGCTGACGGGTCCGTTCGTGACGATGATCTACAGCATGATCACGGGAGACATGTTCACCTTCGGCATCATTTACTCCATCGTGCTGTTCGGTTTCTCGCAGTCATTCTATTTCTTATACAAAGGTATCTTGTCCAGAAAGTACTTACTTACCTAAGTATATTTATTAAAGAGGATAAAATACATTGAATAGACTTCTTGTAATAAATTAACTAACAAACTATTAAAATATATTATAAACTAAAATATACGTCGAAAAATTCCTCCGCATCTCTGTTGACTGGTAATATACAATTTAATTAGTTCTCGAAGACTTTCACAGCCCACAACTTGTCACGATTTTTATCGAATTGTTCAGATTTTTTAAACTTGTTTTTTCTACCATTCCAACTTATGTACTTTCGTCCTTTTTAAAGCACATTTGTCTCGATATTCTGTCGAGCCATAAAAAGCGTGCAAAGCAGGGACGGGTCGCTACCGCTAGTTTACAATAAAATAAAATACGAAATTCTAAACGTGAACTAAACCGCCTTGATTCTTGATACCCTGACTCGTTTTCAAAGTCAAGGCAAGGCTAAAACGGCGCCAATGAATAGATATTTAATTTGACAATGCCATAATACCTTCTGTTTCAATTTGGTTGCAGGGTTCCCAAACGTGCAGTCCACATTGTTTTCAAGCTATCCCAGCACTTGGATGGCACTGTTCCAGATTACGTTAGGAGATTACAGTGTGAGTTAAATAGTTTACAATTTTACTAATTTGACGATTATAATTCTGTAAATAGATATGTGTTACAATCTGATACTGGCCTGCAAATTGCAAAAAACGTAAGAATATTTGAATTTCGCGGACTCTCTGACGCTTTCGCCTTCACCTACAACAATGTTTTTCAGTACACGGACCTCAGTATGACAACGTATCCGAATCTATCAAAGACGGTGTTTGCGGTATTCATGGTGTTTGTGCCGATCTTGCTGCTAAACATGTTGATAGCTATGATGGGCAATACTTACGCGCACGTCATCGAACAGTCCGAGAAGGAATGGGTTAAACAAGTAACTATATCACCATCATCATCATCTGCCTAGCTTTTTCCCAACTATGTTGGGGTCGGCTTCCAGTCTAACCGGACGCAGCTGAATACCAGTATTTTACATGGAGCTACTGCCTATCTGACCTCCACAACCCAGTTAGGTACTGCGGGTAATACGATACCCCTTGGTAAGACTGGTTGTCCGACTTTCGGGCTTCTGACTACCCTCGACTGTCAAAGATCCACGAATGACAGCCGGGACCAACGGCTTAACGAAAAAAAAAAAACTTTAAACAGGTAACTAATATCATGAAACTTTAGAATTGACTGCCCCGTTGGTCTAGTGGTCGTGGAGCGCGACTGCTGTGCATTGGGTTCTGGGTTCGATTCCCAGGTCGGGCAGTGTTATTGGGTTTTTCAATTAGGAATTTCTCAGTAGCAGCCCGGAGTTTGAAAGTTGGTGGTATGATACCCCCGTACCTCGGAAAGCACGTAAAGCCGTTGGTTCCGGCTGTCGTTACCGGGTGGGTAGTCACAAGCCCAAAGCCCTGACAACCAGTCTTACCCGGGGCGCGCGACACAAAGGCACCGCTCGTTGCACGACAAAGACAAAGACATTTATTCGTAGGATATGGTAGGTACAAAGTTGGTTGGTATAATGGATATGTTCAACACATCCGCCGCTAATAGCGGCATACGAATATTTACAATGTGAACCTAATGTACACGTGGGTAGGTATAAAATCTAACTTGTTTATTAAGTACATAAACTCTATGAGACACAAAACCACAGATATAGAGTGCACAAAACACTTATAAAATGGACACTCTTATAATAATACGTATAAATATCAAATAAAACATAACAATAACAACATTTCTATTATCTAACTAAATAAACCTACTTACCATATTATTAAAAAGAAAAAAATATATATATATATAAGTACGACTTGCGGTGCCTTTGTGTCGCGCGCGATTTTACCGCGTGTCGCGCCTGTTTGAAGGAGCTTTCAACCCCAACATAGTTGGGAAAAGGCTAGGCAGATTTTATTTGTATTCTTTTCAGTTTTTTATTTAAAATGTCCTTTATTGAGGTCATAATTGTAATTTTAATTAAAATATTTTTCTTTTATTTAGTGGGCAAAAATAGTCGTATCACTAGAGCGCTCAGTGGCCCAAGAAGACGCCCATAAGTACCTGCAAGAATACTCGATAGGTCTGGGACCTTCTGACGACCCTAGATACGAGGTCCGAGCCGTCATGGTCATCAAGAGCGCGGCCAAGACGAGGGCGAAGCAGAGGAAGGGCGCGTTGACTAATTGGAAGGTGAAAATTATGAGATTTTTTTTTGAAGCCTCGATCTTCTTAAATCACCTGCAGGGTACGCAATTACGTAACACACAATGGCGCCGATAAACACACAAACTACACAAACTAAACTAAATTTAAGGTCATGCATCTTTTTCTTTCTATTTCATTAAGAAAAGGACAGAAGATAAATAGGTATTAGTTTAGTCCTGTCAAATTATGATACTCCATAGACAACTTTAGACGAGATTAAAAAATTGGCTACTAAAAATACGTCAATTTACGCCAGGCGCTGACTAAAATTAAGATACTCCATAGACAACTTTAGACGAGATTAAAAAATTGGCTACTAAAAATACGTCAATTTACGCCAGGCGCTGACTAATTTGACAGGACTAAACTAATATATTTTATCTTCTGTCCTTGTCTTAATGAAATAGAAAGAAAAAGATGTTAGTTTGTAAACAACAACAGAATCGGCGCCAAATGTAGCAATAGGTTTCATTTTGACAGTGCAACAATATTCATTGCGTTATTTGCGTTGTTGAGCAGACACATTTTTCGAACTTATACATATAAATGGAGCAATGGATTAGAAATACGCGTCAAAATTATTCAAATTGAGTGTAATAGTCTGTTACGCAATTAGGGTGCTGAATGAGAGGTGCTTTACTGATTTAGTGTCTTCCAATAATAAATACATAGGTACGAAAAAAGTATCATAACTATTTTTTGCTAATGCTATTTCATGTACATTTTTAGGGTTCCGTACCCAAAGGGTAAAAACGGGACCCTATTACTAAGACTTCGCTGTCTGTCCGTCTGTCTGTCTGTCTGTCACCAGGCTGTATCTCAAGAACCGCGATAGCTAGACAGTTGAATTTTTTACTGATGATGTATTTCTGTTGCCGCTATAACAACAAATACTAAAAACAAAATAAAATAAATATTTAAGGGGGCTCCCATACAATAAACGCGAGTTTTTTTGCCCTTTTTTGCTCGATATCAAAAATGGCAACAGGTAGGCACTTGAAATATTCACAAAATACTCAGTTGTATTTTAACTTTAATAATAAATAATAAAATTAAAATAAAATAAATATTTAAGGGGGGCTCCCATACAACAAACATGTTTTTTTCGTGGTTTTTACCTTGTGGTACGGAACCCTTCGTGTGCGAGTCTGACTCGTACTTGGCCAGTTTTTTAGGGTTCCGTACCCAAAGGGTAAAAACGGGACCCTATTACTAAGACTTCGCTGTCTGTCTGTCACCAGGCTGTATTTCAAGAACCGCGATATTTAGAGAGTTGAAATTTTCACAAATTATGTATTTCTGTTGTCGCTATAACAAAAAATACTAAAAACAAAATAAAATGAATATTTAAGGGGGGCTAACAAACGTGATTTTTTCGGCGTTTTTGCCTTGTGGTACGGAACCCTTCGTGTGCGAGTCCGATTCTCACTTGGCCAGATTTGATACATTGCATTTTCTTTACCGCAAGGGCGAAAGGAAGTAGGTACCTATACAAAATTAGAAATCTATCTAAGTAAAATATCTGCTCTTTTATTTATTTTGACAGTCATTCCCTTTAAATGTAGGTATATTATAAATTAATAACAACGATATACTTAATTAAGTATTTAAATTTAAATGAGGGTTGAGCATTTTTTACAATCCACATCAGTTCTTACTGACTGACAGTCAGAACTGTCAAAATTGTTTGGATACTTACCTCTAATATTTAGATGATAAATGATAATTATGATTACCTACCTATAAATTACTGTCAACAAATAAATATGTGTCGAAGGATAACACTGGATCAAATCGCAGTACCTACCTGTAAAAAGATCATGGCGCTTTCTTTTTCGTTTTCGGCTAAAACTACTTAGGTAGGTATGTAGGTACATTTTTATCACCACTGCAATAATTATTTAACTCCCTGCTTGCGACAGCGCGTCGGCAAGGTGACAATAGCTGAACTGCGTCGCCGCGGCATCAGCGGTGAAGAGTTGCGTCGACTGATGTGGGGCAGAGTGTCCATATCTACGCCTACCAAGGCACCACTAGGGTACGTACCTATCATTATAGGGTGGTGGCATACATCTACGCGCAAACTATAACCATGGATCCAGTACATGATTCTAAACAAATCCCCTGCGTTCAAAATGTTCAAATATTCTTCATTAGGACTAGCTGGTAGACATGTATACCACTAGCGGTACACATTTGTACCAGCTCGCCCTAGAGAGGTTAAAAAAAGAATTTGATGTTCCATACATTTCAAAACAATACTTTTCTATGATATAGCAGATTTTCTTTTTATAACCGACGAAAAGTTTCAACGCAGTACGGTTTCAGAATCATGTAATGAATTCATGGTTAGGTACAGTTTGCGCGTCGATTTCCCTGCCATCCTGTATACGGAATAAATAACCAATTTGTTATCTTTTAATAAATACTTCGCCGACTAATTGATGAGCAATAGCCGCAGTCTGCGAGCAAAATAAAGGCCTACGCAGACCGGGACGGCATGGCAAGGGATTTAAATTTTTACTAATGGACATTTAAACGTATCGATATAGAAATACGACATAAATTGCTATGCTTTAAAATGATGCCGTGGCATCGAAAGGGATTTTATTGCACGGCATTGAAAGGCGCGCCACGGGCTCCCGCGGTGGGATGCCGTGGCGTCCTGCGGTAGGCAACGGCATGCCTGACTGACGGCAAAATCCCTTGCCATGCCGTCCCGGTCTGCGTAGGCCTTAAGGGAATTTCCAATCCAGTTGACCATGAATTCTTACATAAGCGATCTGATTAGTGACGGGAAATATTACACACGCATAATTGTGAACTTGCCAGCTGCTTAAAAAAAATCACGTGATAGCAGGCAAATGCTACATAATGCACAAATGTTATATTATGTATCCCTACAGTCGTCGGACGGCGGCGCCACCTCCGGACTGCGTGACGTCAGCGAGTGGCGCTCTAGTACCACAGGTAGGAGCTGAGGGCGGTGGAGTGGCCCCCGCACTGTCTTCAGCCCTCAACGTCATGGCATTCACACAGGAAATGAACCTGGGGTCTACTGGAACCACCGGTACGAATTAATTTCAACTGGAATTTCAACAAGGACATTTTATTAATTGTAAATACCAGTTATATAATGCGTTGTTCTTGTTATAGGTCAAGAATATAAGCAACCGACTCCAGATTTGCTTGTCAATGGAAAGTCGCCACTAATACCTACCTCGGTGATCTCAACTCAGCCATTGATCCAAACTCCCAACCAACTCAGTGTGCCTCCATCTTTTCCTCCAAACAAGACCAGTTTGGAGACTTCAGCTGTTGGTACAATACCGACGATGCCAATCGGTGCTATACCAACTACTACCCAGATGCCAGTTACTAGTTCCCAAATGGTAATAGGAACTCAAGTGTCATACTCTGGCGTCCGATCGCAACTGCCCGGTTCTCAAATGTCAGGTGTACAAATGCCATACGCTAGTAGCCAGATGCCACTGCCAGGTGTCCAAATGCCTTACACTAGTAGCCAAATACCACTACCAAGTGGCCAAATGCCGTACGGTAGTAGTCAAATGCCACTACCAGGTGGCCAAACACCTCACGCAGGTAGTCAAATTCTGCTACCAGGTGGCCAAATGCCATTGACTGGTGCCCAACTACCACTCCCAGGTAGCCAGATGCCTTACGCTGGTACACAAATGCCACTGCCAGGAGGTCCAGTACCATATACTGGTGCCCAAATGCCATTAACGGGTCCTCAAATACCCAGTGGCCAAATCCCAATGGCGAGTGGTCAAATGCAGCCGTTTGGTGGACAAATGCAAGGTCCTGGTGGTCAAATGCCAGTAACGTCAATGCAAGGACCGATGGCATACGGTCAGCCGGGATTAATGTACCCCATTTATGGGCAGATGTATGGCCCAGGGATGCAGCAAATGATTGAAATTCAAATTGAGAAGCCCGGTAAGTTTTGCATACCTACATTTTGCTCTTATGAGCGTTTACGACGAACGGCATTTCATACAAAATTTCAAGCCCTTGTTTTTCGAAATGAATGAACCGATTTTAATGAAACTTCATACGCATGAGCAGGATACAAAGGCCTAAATTTTCGAAAAATTGTGTTACGGCCAAATTAGACATTTAAAATTTTCCATAGAATGCACTATTTAAAAAAAAAACTGGAAATATCTGTTATTTCCAGTTTTTTTTTTTAAATAGTGCATTTCAAAAATGTTCTTTAATAACTTTTTAGACCTTTGTATCCTGCTTATGCGTACGATGTTTCGTTAAAATCGGTTCATTCATTTCGAAAAACAAGGGCTTGAATTTTTTTATAAAATGCCGTACGTCGTAAACGCTCTCAAATATGGTTGTCTAAAAATCGAACGTCAAATAAATCGGCAAATTTTTGTGCCTTTAGTTTCCGACGAGGTGTTCCGTGACTATTTGTTCGAGCTGGTCAAGCTGGCTGCAGACCCGACGCCGGACAAATCGGAACTCAAGGCTCTCGCCGAAAAAGCTGCCGATCTGGACGGCGTGCCTGAGATTGATATCAATGTTTCTGTGAGTTTGTAAATCACTATAATTTTGTCGTCAGCCAGATTTTCATCAGACGTCTGTCAGACTCAAAATCAAGCATTTATTTAAATTAAACCATTTATAGGCACTTTTTGCACGGATAAGAAACTATGGACAATCTTTTTAGGGTTCCGTACCTCAAAAGGAAAAAATGGAACCCTTATTTATAGGATCACTTTGTTCCCGTCCGTCCGTCTGTCTGTTAAGACCTTTTATCTCGGGAACGCGTGGAGGTATCGAGTTGAAATAAAACCATATACTCAGCTCTACAGTCCTTTGATGCTGTGAAAAAATCTAACACCTAAGGTAACGTAAAAAAAGATTCGGCCGTTTATGCCGCAAAAAACAAAAATTTGACACAGTCAAGGGAATCAAAATGTATAGGGTACTTCCCCGTTGACCTAGAATCATGAAATTTAGCAAGAATCAAGATCATGTAGCACAAGTAAAGGAAAAAATCCGAAAATCGTAAAGTAGGTAGGTACATTACAAAAAAAAACCCTTGATAAGCTATTTACAAACCTACAAATTACGGAACCCTCTCGGTGCGCGAGTCTGACTCGCACTTTAACGTTTTTTTTTTTAAATATTGGGTTCATTATTATATTAATGTATACATATCACAGCAAGCATGGCATAGCATGCATAGCGTGGCTTACATTTATTCTTGTATTTTATAGTTATTTCCGGCTATTTACTGTTTTGTCTCCGCATCATCCTAAGGTTGACTGGTAGAAAATACTTCAGGCATTAAGTCCGCCTTTGTACACATTTTTTTTACTTCTGCATTTTAAAAATAAATAAGTAATGGCGCCGATTCTGTTTTTTCACTAATTAAACTAAATTTAAGTTCAGGCATCTTTTTCTTTCTATTTCATTAAGAAAAGGACAGAAGATAAATATTAGTTTAGTCCTGTCAAATTAGTCAGCGCCTGACGTAAATTGACGTATTTTTAATAGCCAATTTTTTAATCTCGTCTAAATTGTCTATGGAGTACCTATCTTAATTTGACAGGATTAAACTAATATTTATCATCTGTCCCTTTCTTAATGAAATAGAAAGAAAAAGATGCATGAACTTAAATTTAGTTGAGTTTGTGAACAACAGAATCGGCGCCAATGTCAAACGCTGTTCGCTAAAAATCACAACTTACTGATAGTTTTCACTTCTTAGTCTGTGTTTTCACTTGTATAATATAGTATAGGCATAGGTACCAGTAACTCCCATTAGTCGCGTCTGATAGATCGTTTTAAGTCAAAAACACGGCATTTGCCAGAAAGACGGTCATTCGATGTTCATAGGCTAGGGATTTTTAGGCATTAGTTAAAGTGATATTATTATGATGGATGGTCGTTACATGTTGTCAGACGGCAGCTCGGTCACCGCGCCGCGTAGTGGCGGGCGCGGTGTCGGGACTGTTCGGGGTGGCCGCTGAAGCACCCGCTACCACCACAGACACCGCTTGGAAACGCGAGAGGAACGAGAACAGCGACAGCGATCCTATATCAGGTACTTACAACGCAAATCACCGTACAACGCTATGTAACTTACTTACTAAAACTTAATAAGTAATGGAAATTTAACAGGAATGAAATTGCCCAAATGCTACACATGGTGCCCAAATGCCGTAAGCCGATAACCAAATATCACTACGAGGTGGTCAAATGTCATACACTGGTGTGGTGCTTAAATTTCGCACAGGCAGCGTAATGAAATATGCATGACTGAATGCCGTAATTACAGAAACGGTTAAAAAACCATTGTATCTCGCGTGGATCCACTCTCGAAGGGTTAATAAGAATAATTGCTCTTCAGTCAACAAAATTTTGGAAAATTTTATAACTAAGTAGGTACCTACCTACACTGTTTTATATCGAGCCATTAGCAGGATCACTCGGAATTTTTATTTTTGTTAGGGGTTGTTTTGGTTTCTATTTTTAAATTAATACTATGTGACGTGACAGAATCAGTGTTGCTGGGACGTGCGTCGCGAGCTCGCCGCGCTCGGACCGCGTCACGCCGTGCCGCTCCGCCGCCGCCTCATCTTTATGTACCTGCCAGGTAACCCCTAGCCCTTGTACCTATGCACGACGATATATCATTTTATCGATATGCTTAAGTAGACTGAAAAAGGCGATGTATTCCGCGTTTCTAGGAAGATCTCCCTTCGTCGTAGTAATATAATTAGTACTTACATTAGATACAATTATCGGCACGGATCTTGAGCGCTGACCTTCACCTGCGCAAAAGTGAATTATTGGGTCCCTTTGGTGATATGAAGTATAAGTGAGCGGGGTATATAATATATATTGTCGTACAGTGATTATGATAATAATATTATTATTATACATATAATATTATGTTTTATGGTGCTATAAGACGATGCGCAAAGCGATCCCCACTCTACCGCCGAGCGCTCAAGATCCGTGCCGGTAACTATACCTACTTCAAGTCCTGAATGATTATATTATGTAGGTCCACTAATGAGTTGTGAATTTGTATGTATATTGGCTATTTTTACAGGTCCATGTACTTGGTGGCGTCTGAAAGCAGTGCTGTGGAGAGTGATGTGCCTTGGGATGATCACCCTAGCTCTGGGAATAACTCGTAAGTTTTAACCGCCATTTAAAGGCAGATGTGAGTGGAGGAGGGCATAATTATTATATTATAGTCATCTTGTTGGTGATGTTCAACAGAAAGGTCGTTAATTGTGTAAGACCAGTGCCGGATTAAGATTACTTGATGCCCTAAGCAATCCACGCCTGTAGGCCCTCCTATCCACTAGTCGCCTCGTATTTCTCCAAAACATCGACGAGCGATTTATAAAGATTGGCGCACATCTCTAGAGTGGCTTTTGGGTCTTGTAATATCTTGCTGATAAACAGCCTTGCCATTCATGTGCTAGCAAATACTGTTTAGGTACCTACTGTTTCTGCCTTATGGTGTCCTCTGAGACGTGATGCCCTAAGCAATTGCTTAATTTGCTTATGGGCTAATCCGGCACTGCGTAAGACACTATCAATCACAATCTGAATCATTTTGAAAGATACTGCTAATCCATTGCTTCATATGTTCGAAACATGAATCAGCTCAACAACATAGATCTATAACACAATGAATGTTGTGTTACCCTGCAGATGTATGAAAGTAAACGAGGCATAAGGAGTATGTAAGGATCGTAGCAGGTGACATTCTGTTGTTTCTGCCTACCCTCATGGGAGGAAGGTGTGAGTTTATGTATGTATTAAAGTCTAATCTTCTATGTATAGACGCCAGCACATCAAGCTACCCGAAACTGCCAAATTCTCCCAATCAGCCCTGAATCTTATGCTTTAGCAATAAAGTTGAAAATCTATTAAGATTGTAGTGGCTTGTTGTGCTGGCGGTCTGTACCTACTTACTTTTTATTAAAATGAATTAAAGAAAGCTACTTACCTGCTGTGTCTGTTTAGGGATTGAATATGGTAGTCATTTTACATTTGTGATAAACTGATAATCATACCATTAAAAAATATTTTTGATTTAAAAATATAATTAGGCATATAATGACAATAGGATTTAATGTAGGTAATAAAAAAGTAATTTAAAAAATAGAAAACCCGACTGCGAAACTGAAAAGCTACAAACAAGCCCATTTTAAATTAAATAAAAGTTGGAAGCAGGCGGGACCCCATTTGAATTTGAAAATATAATAAAAATGGTATGGTATGGGCATACATACATAATACACTCGAAAAACATAACCCTCCTTCTGACGCGGTTGGGTAAAAAAGATATTATGGACTATCGTCTATAGAATACAAATCAGTCAAGTCTGTATTATCAGACAAATTGTTCTTCAAGCCAGTTATAAGAACTTTGCTTATCAACAGTTCAGCGTGATATCTTTGCAGTGAATTCATTCTCTTTAGCTTACAAGTTACATTAGCTCCAATAGCTTCCATTTCTCTGTGTAATAAATTATCGTTTTGTTCATAATCAGCTTCTAGATCTACCTGCACAAACTTCTTACTCTTTCTGCCTGTAAATACTCTCTTTCTTGGTGGTTCATCTTCAGATATCGATGCTAAGACATCACTAGTGTGAGATAAAGGCTCCTCATTTTCTGATGCTGACTCATTACTGGATTCATCCTATAAAAGTTTGGGTAACCTTTAGTATCGTTTGGCAGGCGGATGGGGGTGGAAGGGGCAGGTACCATTCCCATGAAAAGGTAATGCACCATTACCATTCCCGTGAAAAGGTAACGCACCATTTTTGTGAAAAAACAGATATTTGTAACCTAACCTCAAAACACTATAATCGGTCAGTGGGTCGTCTTAGGGGCGGATTTTAATCACCTATTATGGTCAGGGAAAATCACGCGCAGGTCTAAATTTGCTTCCAATCAATATTAACAATGGCGTCGTCGACGGGCCCCGCGAACTCCTACTTCTGGGTGGTTTAAATAAAATAACCACGGGGTCTTTCAGACCCCGCCATCCCCTTCTAACCTAACTGATATATTTAAGCATCGATACATAGTAAGTGCACCATTCAATCCCTCGTGACCACTAAAACTAATTCAAAACCTAGTAAGTTTCTAGACTTGCTAGGTTTTTGAAATCAAGACCAAATACGAACCAAATACGACCAAACGTATATGCACTCTCCCGTAAAAACTCATTCTAAGTCCTTACTAGGTTTTGAAATGGGGCAGCCGATCAGGCATCAAGTCAAATCAAAATGAAGTTTGTCCAAATTATGTTTAGCAAGGTCAAATACATGGGCAATGGATAGAAACTTACTTCAAAGTTATTGTCATCCATATTGATTTCACTGATTTCAGTTATATCGTTGTTATCACCATTTTTTTCAAGAAATTTCAATGCGTGAAACTTCCAATTTTTAGGTTCATATTCGTAAATTACCTCACCATTCGGCCCAATACATTTAGATGCTAAATATTTTCGCAATATTTTCCTGTATGTGGACCTTAGTATGTTTATTTTCTGTCGGACATTCATACGAGTCGCGGACGGATTCCATCTTTTTAGTATTCGTAACAGGACGTCTAGCGCTTCACTTCGTTTATATTTATTTGTGTTGTGTTTATGGTCGCTGTCCCAAAGTACAGGTAAATTCTTATATGTTTCTATAAAGTCTTCTTCTATGGCTTGAGTCTCACGACTGAGGGATACACTAGCTGTTGATCCTGCCTCCTTCATGATCAGTTGATCAGTTTTACAAAATATTTACTGACCAGAAAAACTGATTTGACAACATACAGAACTATTGAATAATTGAAGTATGACAAGTATGTATGTACGTAAGTAATGCTTGTTGGTATGGCTTGACAAGAACAACTTTGGCCGTATTCCGAATTAAGACAATATCGCTCACAGGCTGTGAATTATTACTATGAGCGGTGGTGTGACTCAGCGCTCTCGAAGCAATAATTTGCGTTCCGATTTAGATATCACGATTATGACAGCTGAGAGCTGTCCACAATTCGGAATGCTCGTGAACGCGCTCACAGTGCTTCCTCAATGTCAAAACGATATTATTACAGTATTTTTCTTTGTATAAACACCACATTTATTCTTCTTTGGTTAGATAACTGTCAGCCAGGAGCACAGCTTCGAAAATGCTACGTTAGTTTAATTTAAAGATATGATGCAAATCAAAACAAAACACATATTGACACATCCTCACATACACACTGTAATTTTTGACAGCGCTCACGGTATATTCTTATAAGGCATGGTCGGCGTTATCGCAAGATGGCGCATGTCATGACGTCATCTATGACAATTCACGGGAAAGCGTTATCAGATCGCCCTCACGCTAATTCGGTACGGATTTAAGCACGCTCAAATCGATTATTTCCCAACACGGAACGCAGGGTTTTATTGATCGACTTTGACAGTGACAGTTTAAGTTCCGGTTCAATTTATTATAGGGAAAGTTGAAATAACAAGATTAAAATCGTAGATAATATATATTATACCTAATAATAATTAGTAGATTATTCGAGATACTATAAGTACCAAAATTCTGTGTGTGAAACATAATAACCTTCTTTTGAGCGAATTCGATTCTTCTACCCTCCATACTATGAAGTTAGCTTGGCTTGTGCACAGACAAGGGGGTTTGTGGAGTCTGAAACCCTGGCATTTCTTTATTACGATAATATAACTATCTAACCAATGACATAATATCTAACCATTAGGGCACGTAACACGAGTGCCATTTTTTCCGCGCGCGTCGTGTATGCTGATGCATCGCTCCTTCAAAAGAGAAGCATTTAATTCCAATGTTTTTCTAAAGAGGGAGCGATGCGTACGCAACGCACGTGCGTAAAAATCACGCTCGGGTACATGCGCCCTCAAGAGGGCGATAGTGTAGGACGAAAATCCGGTGGATCTTGGACCGTCAGGCTACCTACCACATTGTCTCTACACTGCAGACCCACCGTACAATTTGGTACTTTCATTATATTTTCAGATTATATTTTTATGAGGTACATTCCTCTGGTAAATATTAGGTAACCATAAGATGTCTATTACATTCATTATTAGTATTCACCCGTCATTCTGACTGTCAGGACTGCGGCTCACTTTATTATTACCAGGGTTGGATTTTGTACTATAATTATAGTATTTATACTATAATTTCGCCCTTTGTACTATATACTATCCACATGTAAGGATAGTACGTTAAAATACTATAATTTTAAGTTTACTCCCGAATGCTTAGTTTTACGTCATTTATATGAATATTTCGACCGTAGCTACATGTATCTGACCGAATTCTAATCTTGCGATGTTTTCTGTGTCGATGGCCGGAGATTCCCCGATTATCCTCCGCAGTACACTTCTCTCTATCCACTAATCTCGTTCCTTCCATTCCGTTCGAAATGAGGGATTTTCTTTTTTTTTTTTTTTTAACGCTTCCCTAGTCGCTGGATAGATGGCGCTGAACTTGGTAAGTTACTGCAAGGAACGGAAGTTACATAATTTTTTTATTAATTCACTTGGATGTAATTTTAAGATCGTAAAACGAAAGCAAACGAAACTGTCACTCAACGAGCGTATATGACGTGACGCAATGTTTTTTTTCCAAGCGTTTTGACTTTGGCATCTAGTAACATAGTCAGTTCAACGCCATCTTCAGGGTTCTTGGGAACTATTTTTTTTTTTAAATACTGAAAAGAAAAACCTCTCATTCAATCAAAGTGACAACAATCGCTTGCGAATTTTTGTGTAAAATAATACGTTTTTTTAGTGTTTTTATTAAGGAAAGTGGCAGTGATGGTCATGAAAATGACGATAGACCGGAAGTTTCCACCCCAATGAAAAAACTTCTGAGTAAAGTTTGCCATAACTGGTGTTGATTTTAATGACTATTATGTTAAAATAGAAATAATGAAAGTGTACTATAATTTTTGATAAATTATAGTAAGTACACTTTCATTTTTTTGTGCTATCTTTTTCAACGTACCTAAATCCAACCCTGATTATTACAATTGCTCTTGTTTCTTGGAGGTACATTGAATTTCACTAAAGGTACATTCAGGTACATTGCCCTTTCCTATATAACATATTCGGTTCTGTAACAGTACACCCGTCATTCTGACCTAGACTATTTTTCACTTTGTAGTCTTTTTTGGAGGTCGTTTTTTTTTTTTGTAAACATTTTTTTTATCAAACATAGATGAGCAATTCTATTACGGATTGGTTTTGTTTTTTGTACCTAATTATTTTTAAGTAGGTTTTAGGTACCGTCGTGACCCGTTACTTCGCCTGGGTTTTGACACTTTGTGTAATATATCTTCCAGATTTAAAAGTATTTCAAATCATGATGTCTAAAAAATGATTTTACATATCTCCATCTATCGGTATTATATGTATAATTACTCTTCCATATTCATTGCTTATTTGCCTAAAAATTGGTCTCAAATGTGATAGGCGAAGTATTGGTACTTTTCCCTAACTTCGCCTACATCATGTCATAGCGTCAAATATTAAATTAAATTTGAAATACCACTTAATACATCTAGTGTAAGCATTTTGGGATGTGACAGATGACTATAAACTTTAAATAAAGCAACATAGAGTAGATTTTTTTTAAAAAGCTTTTATAGGCGAAGTTAGGCAACAGGTCGTTTCTCTTGTGTAAAAAGTGCACTGGTCACCAACAACGTGAAGTTAGCCACAATTTTTCCTCAAAATCTTGCCATAGATGAAAAATACTTATTATTTAGTAACTTTACGCGAAGCCAAGCCTAAAATTGAAATGGCAACTTCAAATTATTTGAAATTAGGCGAAGATAGGTGGCACTGGCAAAGTAACGGATCACGACGGTACTTCAGTTAACCGATTTCAAACTAATAAGTCCATTGTTCATCAGAGCGATTGCAGACGTTGCTCGAATCAGAGCAGCACGGCCTCTTTGCATCCTGTCTGCCACCGGGTTACCGGCGCCAGGCCATGTGGAGCATTCAATGTTTGTAGTTGGTATGTACCTTCTTAACTTTCAGCAGTCAAATAGCATTTATGCAAAGATCTGCCACCAGAGGTAACACGCTTACTTACTTACAAGACTAAAGCAGTGCAGTTCATATCTTACATTGAACTTGTTTTTGCCAACGTCGTCGTACCTATCACAATCTATTTGACGTCTTAGTCTCGGTCATTCCAATGGTCTAAGACCGTTTGTCCACCGCCACGTCAACGAGATGATGGCGCCGAAGTAGCGATACCGCGTGTCCATCGCACGCCGTCACATTTGGTTCTTGTTGACGGTGATGGCGGGTGGACAAACTGTAAAAGGCCGAAATTTTTAAAACCCCTTCCCAAATATATTCGGTTCGTTACCAAAAAGATCTGAATGTGAAATGTCTCTCATCTGATTATTTCGTTAGGGGCTGGCAGTGGAGTTGACGTTGAAAGTGCTGCGCCAGCCCAGGCATCGAACAAACACGTGAAGACTCGAAGACCGAAAACCGCTCGTCACAGACGAAATAGGTAAAGTTATTCATGCGAATGAAGTAGACCCATTCTTTCTTATGTAGACACAGATTCTACGCTATCAGATGGTCTAGAGACGTTACGTAAGACTTGAATAAAGTGGCGACAAAACATCTCCATACGGACGGGCTGATTTTTCAATCGACAGGTGATTTTTATTCGTGGAATAAAATTTTATGGAACTGTCAAAAATTCAAAATTATTTACTTCTCCGATAAAATTATCGGTCAATTGATCAGCCCCAAGTGTGCCTTGTGCTGTGCTTACCTAATGATTTATTCCTAAGTATAAAGGGTTCTTTATACTTAGGAATAAATCATTAGGTAAGCCTGTGTAATCTGAGCTTATACTGTACAGATGTAATCTCGAAGCCTACTTCTCGCAGGGTATCTCCTTCGCCAGTCATCGAGGCTGGTAGTCCACTGCAACCCTGGGCCACAGCGCCGCTGTCCCGGCTCTCTCAGCTCATCAGAACCTCAAGTGCATCAACAGCATCTCTCAACTCCTGCACGTCAGGTGACGAGACTGATAGCAATCGGCGACAGAGGTACTGACGTTTTATTAGGATGACGAACAGAACTATTGATACTTACACTGCCATCTTCAAGATTTTAGCATTAGATTATATTAGTTGAATTTTAAAATCCATTGTAATGATCACTAAAATCAAAGCTGCGGTATGTGAAGCTATTATGCGCAGAATCGCAGATTCCGCTTTCTTCTAAGTATATTTATACAGGGTGAAATCGAAAACATGCGACAAATCGAAATGGGGGATTGTACTCATCATTATGAAAAGTTGTTCATAATGATGAGTACAATTTCCCATTTCAGTTTTTGGAATGTTTTCAATTTCAACCTGTAGAACTTATAACATGCGGTATATCTACTTGATGAATAAAATCTAGTCAATTTGTACTATTTACTAAATAATTATACAAGTAACGTGATGTAGGTAATGTATCTGTCGCAGCCAACTAGCTAAATTTTTAATTTCTAGCCTTTCAGTTTTTGGGGTAAGTTCGTAGCATTCAGTTCATTTCATTAAAAACAGTTGCCCTGGCCGTCGCGTCGTCGTCGGGCAAATTATAATGGCACAGAACACAACGTTGGCCGCGTTAAATAATATTGCTAAATTAGCCGGGAATTTGATTCCTACGGTCTTATCCCAGCGCCGAACTTACCCCAACACACCATACTAAACGGCTTAAATGATACAATTACCGGCACGTAACTTGGCAAGAGATTTTCGTAGTGGGGGAAGTTCGCGCATATAAAAATGTATGAAATTGTGCATGCGCAAACTTCCCCCACTACAAAAACTCTTGCCAAGTTACGTGCCGGCAACTATACGACCAAATGGGTTAGCTTAGAACTGTGACCAATCAACCGCGCGCATGTCGAATTGGTCGCAGTAACTAAGATGGGGCGCCCCGACCAAATGGTTTTAAGTTGGTTTAGAACTGTGACTAATCATACGCGAGCCGAGCGAGCGTTTCCGCGGGAGAGGCCGGCGAGTTCTGCTTCCAAAGGCTAGGCTGTTAACTGAAAGGCCAATTGAGCAAGTTGGCTGCGTCATATCCATAACTACTTAGACCTTCATAGTGAGTTATCTTATAGCTTTAACTTAACAGTGATAAGAAGTACCTACAATATAAGGTTAATTGAATATCTAGGTATAATCAATATCTAGTGAATGGCAGGTCCTAATAATAACTATGTTCTCTCATATCTACTGTGAAATAAAACAAAACATAGTTTTAATATAATTTATTGTATCACCCCTAAGTCGCCGCTGTGAAAACCAATATAACGTAATCAAATTCAAAAATATTATGTAAAGATGTAACATGAAAATAAAAATAATTTTGAATAAACTGTTGTTTTATTACGATGGCTACCAAACTAAAATGCAAAATGAAATGGTTGAACATAGATACAACTAATATAAAATTAAAAAATCATCGATTATGACTAGACACGATTTGTCCAAAACGCAAAGCGATGGACGCACTTTATCATATTCGACCGATAAAACTACAATTTCTAATTTATAATATGGTAATCGTCTTTGGATTGTTATTGTTATAAAATAGCTCAAATGTTTTCGCATTGTTAAGTGCGTTCAAACGCTTTATAAATAATTCAACTGCACACACACCATTTGCCCGGTTTTTGAGGTCTTCAGATAAACTTTCAATAGCTATGGATTCGTCAAAGCGAATTCCTCAGTGTTCAGAAACGCGGTTTCGAACCAAAGCACTATAAAATGGAAAAATACGGTTAAAATAATTCAAAAAACGAGCATTAGTCAGCTATCTACAGTGTGCAGAATAAATTGATCAATTAATACACATAATTGTATGTATGAATACACCGTGTTCAAACTTTTATGTAGATCGAAGTTCTGAAGCCCAATAGAAAATTTTGATAAAGATTTTTTTGTAGCCGAAAGTGACCCTAAGCCAATTGATGTTACTTTGTACTTTTCTTAGAAATCGCATTAAACCAGACGGAACTAAGCCCTTTCAATGTATCCTAAATCATATTTGTCAATAAGACACTAAAAACACTAATCAAAATACGTATGCAGTTTTAATAGTTGGGTTACCCTCAGTACGTGATACTAACAAGATGTTCCATGGGCATTGTCCTCATGGATCTGCTGTGTATTAGTTTCAATATTTTCGTCTACTCTAACTGTGCTTGGCATGACGTTTGAGAGTAACCAGATAATCAGAGTTAATTTCATCCTTGCATCTATAGTAAAACTTACCAAGACAATCTCAGTAATACCACCTTTATCTCAGCATTCGTGCTCGTTCCGCCATATTCCAACATTATTTGTATCATTTTTGTGTCAGTTTCAATGATATTAACGAGTGGCAGTACTTCTCCCACCTTTAACAGATCGACAACAATGAGGGTAGTGAGGCAATCACATGATGAGATGCAAATATAGCATACACACAAGATAATAATCAAAATCAACAAAGCAAGTACACAGCGATGTAAAAATACAAGTACAAGATAGAGGGCATATAGAGACACATGGAAATGTTACAATATGTAACGCAAAAACATTATCAATGTTTAAAAAATATTGGTTAGCATGTCAAAGATGTCCCGCCTTTGTGGTGAAGTATGCTCGTCAGTATTTTGTAAGAAAAGTGATGTCATATCTCTGGATATGCGATTCTGTGAAAAGCACATTTAAAATATGCAAACATCATAAAACGAATACGATAAAACAGTGAACCATGAGATTAGTATCTACGAGATGTCAACGTAAGGATTACACCTAGTAAAATAGGAAATAACATGATAACTCATACACGTTTGTAGAACAATGGGATTTTTGACGTATGGCAAAAATTTGTATAGGCCTATTTTTATTTAAATTACAGTTTCGACGTCAATTTAAAAGAATCTAACCTACTAAACGTTTCACCATACGCCAAATATCTTGTGACTGTAAAATAGTAAATCAGGGATCCTAGTATAATTACTAAACACCTTCACGAAAAATATATCAGAAATAATAAAATTCACCAAATAAAACAATGTCAACCGACACGTAAAAACCTCAGAATATCGTGAGAGAAAGAGTAAAAGCACAACGTTTTATATTGTTAGAGTTAGGGTCACTTACCTCCAGGGACTGTGGACAGAAACCATGATTATAAATAAAATGAACACACTAGTGAATCAATATACACTTTATATGCTTAAAAATTAATACAAGTCTGAGGGGCTTGCGCCCCCGGTGCAGTCGAGCGTGAGCCGCGTCGAACCATAAGTGAACAGTGTCGAGAGGAATGTAGATAGTATTACATTACCTTTGTCTCATTTATTTCTCATATAGACTAACACCTAATTAAACCGAGGCTATATAACGTACATCACTGATACCAGCATTACAACCTACGAGCTGTCCAGAGAGATGTGGCGCCAAAAATTATAACCTAACTTAGCTAAACATAGTTCATTACATGAATTGGGAGTTCTATTCTCATGATTTCTTACTGATTTTGTGGAAAAATAAATTTGTGATCTCCAAATTCACGTGGATATTACACAAGTATTTATAAGACAGTTTGCGTGTTAACTAGTCACTCAGCACAGTGCATTTACCTCGGCTCCTCGCGGCGTGGTGTCCGCTTTCGTTCATTCTCTCTATAGCTCCGTGGTAGGTCGGATCATTCTGTTACATCTTTTAAGGCAGTGTGGCTTTCTAACTTATACCTGGACAGACTGGCATGTCAAATGATCAATATTGGCACATAAACAATCATAACAATTCAGTATAGATAGAAAGTGATATAACACAGTTCGTATAAACCACACAGCCGTTTGTAAGTTTAAATAATATAGAGTTCGTAAAAAATAATCTCATCATATACGTTTTGTTGACAATGTTCAAGAGTGTTAGTTACCCACAAGAAATAAATATGTGATATGTGCCTATGTACTGTCTGTTCCGGACGGCGACTCTAGATGTGAGTAGACGTCTAAATGGTGCCAAGTGGTCAATTGATTTGTTTGTATTTATTTACAATCATAAATAACAATTAAAAGCTTTAAAATAATAATCAGACCATACAGTTTGAACATGTGACTCTGTATGTGGAGTGGTGGTCGACTCAGATCTAGAGGCGCGCGCTAACTGCAAGTTATTTATTGTAGGTAGCGATCAGCTAGGCGTTGCAGTAGTTGTACGGTGCGTTCATTTCCCAAGATAATAACTATTTCGTTACAATGTACAACGGGGGAGTCAGGCGGCGACTGGTCTCCTAGCCCTCCGTCGGCGCTCTGCAATCACACAAACAAACGAACATGGCAACACTTGCTACGTAACAAATTGTGGATTTTGCGCTCACGAGCAGGCAACCCCGGAACTGGCCTACATCTGCAACACTACACACACTAAACAGTTGGTGTTCAACACATCTCACAGATAACTACTAGACACGTCAATATAGCATATTATACATTTAGATTATGTTTGAATGACATGCAAACTGAAATAGAATATATCATAAATTAAGACATGCATTTCGTCAATACATTTGTGATATATAACGGAAAATGCCTGTAAAATAAAGATTAATTTGCAATGTAAAAATAAACCAATCACCTATGATACAAGTACACAAAATATACCTAAACATGCTGGATGTAATACTGTTCAAATAAAAATAACACGTCAGTATCATACATTTAAGGGTCATAGCGACAATTGGAACAACTTAATTGCTCACATGTCGTTTCAATAGTCTATAGTAAAAAACGCCAATCGATGGTAAGCAATAATAAGCTACATAAAATAAATACATAGTAGGTACATAATTCACATTAATTCGTCACAATTTATATTGCAATTTAATTCGTCCAAATATAAATGATATAATTGACGAGGTTCTATTTACGGCATGTTCAGTATTACGTATAAATGTTGTTTTTTGGAATAAACAATACGTACAGACCGATTCAAACTTTATGGCGGCTCGGAGCACGAGGCAAGTCGCTGAGCAGTAACAAGTTCACCTGTCATCGGGAGTGAGTGGTGAGGTACTGAGAGCTGCTAAAAAGTTTGAATCGGGCTGTAACATGGCTTTATAAGAGCGATTTGTTTAACGACGAAAACATCGGATCCATTAAAATATAATTAAAGCAGTTGAGAGCATTCAACATGTCATAGAATAAATCAAAAATAATAATAAAAAAAAAACAGGCAAATATGAACATAATCACGTATCATGTAGTATCATAAGAACAAGTTATCCTAAGCACACAACTTAAAAGTACACAACCAATAGTACATAGAACGGGAATAGTAGTATCGTACATGAAGCACTGTTAGACAGCTGGCTTCATACACAATTACAAAAGTAAAAGTATGTGGAGCGGCACACCAGCGAAATTACGTGACAGAAATTCTGCGTACATAGGATTTCTATGCAAATCTATGCGATGTCAGTCTCACAAATCTATGTGGGACTGACTACTGTTACAAGATTCTTTCATTTCATTTTTCAGCCACCGGGTCAGGGGTCCTGCTCTCTAAGCCCATCAACGAACATACGAGCCTGTCTAAAAGTAATTTGTAACATCGGAGTGAACCCTACACCCGATTAGTTAACTTTTTTCGCACGGGCAAAAAACATCGGGAGTAAGGACAACTGTCCAATCGTGTTGTCATTCATTCTTATGTCGGACCCCAAAATAATCTTATGTTCGTAGGTGATCCGAGGGGAACTTGCGTAACACTATCAGTAGCAATGGGTTTCATTTTGACAGTTCAACAACATTCATTGCTTTATTTACTTTGGTCGAGCAGACAATGTTTCGAACATTTATGAAGATTATGAAGCAATGGATTAGCAATGTCCTTCAAAATGATTTTAGATTTTAATTAATCAATTAGGGGCACGCACAATGGTCCATTTGAAGGACTAAGTGCGGAAACCAAACCTATAACATAGAACATAGGGCGCTGGAGTAGGAATCACCTGTAACTATGGTTTTTCGTGCTCAGGGGGTAGACCTCCTGATAAGTTTCTGGCTGATACCCCAAAAACGATAGTCGCGCTATTTTATATGAATATGAGATACCCGTGCGATCAATCGAACCGAAAGGCAAAATTCATGCAAACGATCAATACTATAGGTAATTTCCGTCGCGTATTTTCGTAAATGTGCTATCGGACTAAGCACGATCAGTCTACTTGTGTGGGTGTTGGTGTGGGCTTCCAATCTTACCAAAAGGTATGTATAGTGTTAGCCAGTCACTGGGCTGTTGGAGGTTAGCTCCATGTAAAATACTGGTATTCAGCTGCATCCGGTCAGACTGGAAGCCCGATCCCAACATAGTTGGATAAAGGCTGGTTAGATGATATAAAGTGGGTTTTTGTGGTACTTTCCGCAGATGTGTCATTGCAGTAAGCATGGTAAGTGTACGTATGTATATGTGTGTTGGCTGGTACTTACGGCCTATTGGTGGTGCTCGGCGTTGGGCTGCCCCGGGTAGGGGTAGGGCTGGTAGCCGGGGTATACCTGCGGCGCGTACACGCCGTACTGCGCGTACTGGCCGCCCGCGCCCGCGCCCGCGCCCGGCGCCGCGCCCGGCGTGGAGCTGCCGCCGCCGCCGCCCGTCGTCTGCGGCACACGACAATGTTTTAAAACGGATCAGTAGATGAAGTTTGAGAACAAGTTCTACTAGATCGTCGTCACTGTCACTCGTGCGTGTGTGTATGACCAAACCGTTCACCTACAAGACCTGTTTCCCTGAACCTGTTGAACCTGAACCTGTTTGTGTGACCTGTTGTGACCTACAAGTAGTTGTTCCGGGTCTGGCTGTTTGTGTATGTGAGTTTAAATATTTGTAAACGCACCCACAATACAGGAGAAATTGCTAGTGTAGGGCAATGTTTAAAAAAAAAATAAAAAATATATATATATTAACTTAGACGAAGCAAAATGAATTTGAATGTAAGGATCATAGCATAGCAGACATTCTTTGGTTTCTGCCAATACTCATGGGAAAAGAGTGAATTTATGTATGTAGGTTTAAATAAGTAGAAAAAAAAAGTAGTAACCTTCAGTTTGATCTGCGCCTCGATGGCTTCGGCCTCCTTGAGCTTGCCGATGCTGCGGTAGTACTCGGCCCACTGCGCGCTGTAGTCGGGCTGCGAGGAGCCGGGCGGGGCCGCGGCCGCGCCCGGGCCCCCGCTGGGCGGCGCGCCGGCGCCCACGGCTGGCGGAGTGCCGCCGCCGCCACCGCCGCCACCTGAACAGACAGGTTTAACATTTTTAAATTCCTTGAGAATTCAAAAATCAAGCAAATTACAATTCAAAGTAGCTTATGATTAATAATACAGCTTAAAGCTACGTCCGTCATTTGAACAAGCAACTGGCTTATGAATCTTGTATGCTGCCACGTTCCAAGACTGTCGTGCTAACTCGTACACATGACGAATTCTAGTTTGTCATTCTGTTTTTGTTTTTTATTACAGTTTCACTATCAATTAGAGAATTGATTCCGGAAGGTTTATGTGGAATACATATTAATATTAAACTTCCATGTAATAAAGAAATCACTATGTTTTGTCAAGTCATAACAACCGTGCAAAGTGGCGGATCGCTGCTCATAACTTATAAAACAAAAAATGGTAATAAATCAGAAGGGTTCCTTACCATCCATGCCCTGCACCTGCACCTTAGCCTGCGCCTCGATGGCGTCGGCCTCGCGCATCAGTCCCAAGGAACGGTAGTAGTCGATCCATTGTTGAGAGTAATCCGGCTGTCCGGTCGCTGGGTTGATCTGAACTTGTTGCTACAAGAGAAAGACGTAAAGTATATTGTAGAAAGAGCCCATTGCCAGAACACAATAATTATGTAAACATTTAACGAATTATGAGTATTTTTTTTTATACTTCTTTTGTTAACAAACTGAAAAGGGTAAGTACGAAATGTGTAACTTTTCGTTAGTTTTGGGACTAAAGCCAGTTTGCTTTTATTCTATGAGTGATTAACTCTAACCTTTATTAATTTACTAATATTAAACATTATCTCCAACAATTGACCCCCTTTATTCCAGAACTGGTAACTTGTAATTTTTGTGACTACTATTGAAGGAAATACCCAGGGTTCGATTTTATATAAACCAGTTTATATACCTGTGGGCCCTGCTGCTGCTGCGGCTGGTGCCAGTGCGGGTTGTATCCCCAGGCCGGGGGCCCGCCGCCCCCCCCAGCGCCTCCCCCGTAGTACTCGCCGCCGTTTCCACCGTTCCCGTTCCCGTTGCCATTGCCGCCGTTACCTCCGCTGCCTTCGTTGATGAAGTTCACTGGCTAAAGAGACGAAAGCTTACGATAAGAAACCATTTCAAATATTTTCCTGACTTTTACTGTAACCGGGCAAGTACCAATTAGGCAAATATGTTTGAGTTTATCATGGACATCACTTACGATGAAGCAAAAACTTATGAGAAATTGGACTTATGTTAAAATATGAGTTTGAAATCGCCAATACGCCTTGAACAAGCGTGGTTGTCAATGTCTATGCCGTTATCCTTTACCATGCAATGGAACCAAAAAGTAAAAAAAAAAACTGAATGGGACAATAAGTTTGGGTGATATACTTTAACACAACACCCAATCCATACAAAAGAGTAACCATGGAGTTTCTTGCCGGTTCTTCTCCATAGGAAACGACCAATTGGAACCGTGCACCTAGCTTCTGACGTTTCATAAGTGCCCATGTAGGTTTATGTGAAATAAAACATTTTGATTTTGATTTTACTAATATTATAAATTCGAAAGTAACTCTTGACTTGTCTGTTTGTATGTTACCTTTTCATGCCTTAACCATTGAACAGATTTTGATAAAATTTGGCAGAGTGATAGATTGCATCCCGGGGAAGGACATAGGATAGTTTTTATCGACATACCTTGCGGGCGAAGCCGCGGGCGGAAGAGTTTTAGATAATTCACATGTCATTGTGTTGCCACCTAATCGTTTGCAATAGACCTTGAACTTGAGTCATGAGCATGTGTTCCCAAAACCCGATTATTATCCGAGATTCTATCTAAAATATTATAGAGACAAAAGATTCGAGATATTTGTTTGTTACGCTTTCACGCTAAAACGGCTGAACGGATTTCGATGAAATTTGACACATGGGTAGACCATGACTTGGAGTAGGACGTAGGATAATTTTTACCCCGATACTCCCACGGGATTGGGACTTATGTGGGTGAAACTGCGGGTAGCAGGTAATTCAAAATGTTATTGTACATACCATGCCAACTTTCTCCATGATGATCCGCTTGCAGTGCTCCACGGCCTCGGGGTGTCCTCGTATGTAGAAGGTGCGGTTGTTGCGGTCCGAGCCTTGCGCGCGCCGGTCGAGCTCGCAGTGCGCGCCGGACGCCGCGTTGATCTGCTTTATTACCTCGCCGCCTAAACAAAATATGCATAATCAGCCTATGTTCCCACTGCTGGGATACAGGCCTCCACGCTGTGAGAGGGAGTGGGCCATAATCCACCACGCGGATGTCACTTGTCTTCGAATTTTTGTTTCTAGGACATGCAGGTTTCCTCACGATGTTATCCTTCACCGGTTTGAGGCAAAGTGTGTGATCTGATCACAATTATAGTGCAACTATTCATACAAGCTCTGAAATGGTAATTTTTTTTTACTGTGGGCTGATCTTTCCACCTGCGAAAGTCTAGCGTTAGGAAGTAAAAATTAAAAATAAATAAAGTCCTCCAGACAAATCAAATCTCAGTAGAGATCATCCTTCGGCGCGGGAGATAATAGGTGCACAAGTGAGTGCGCAGACACAGATGCATTCTCTTTTCCCTCACTCTCATAGTTCGATGGACTAGAGATCAGGCGCAGAACCAATGGCTTAACGTGGCTCGGAAGTATAAATTACCAAGTGTATTGCACGATTTTCGAAATAATTCTGTGCCATGCAAAGACCCGGCCATAGAGATGGTTAGTGGATACTGCTGGCTGCAATATTCAAGACATCCAAAAAGCGTCGTCATCCCAAAGACAGCCTCAAATTTGCCGATATTTACTCCGACGCCCATACCCGCCAAAGCGGAATACACCAACGGTTTTCCCTCAACAAGCGCCTTAACAAAGACCTTCTTCTACAGCTTTCATTTTATTACAATAGAAAAGTGTTTTGCTGAAATTAACAATTGGTGCTTCTCTGGACAAACTCCTTCACAAAGAGTTGAACTGCTTGTACGTACCTCTGCCGATGATAAGCCCGCACTTGACGTTGGACACGGTGAAGGTGACGCGGATCTCCTGCGCGTCCTGCCACTGCGAGTAGTCCCCGCCGCCGCGCTCCCCGTTGCGCTGGCCCGAGCCGCCGCGCCCGCGCCCCGTCCGTACTTCCTGCTCACGTCTCTGTACATTATCACATAATTACATGCGGACAATGCCCACCAGCCTTTTATACTGTTACTGCATGAAAAACAGAGGCATATTAGCTGCTATTTTCGATGGTCTGCGTATAGGCAAATGCGTAAAGCTGGATTGAACATTCGAAATACTGCTGCCAATGGACGGGCACTTCCACTTGAGTAATATTCATTGGTGACCCGAAATAGTAATCGTAATTTATTCCTAAAATTCCAGTACATGTTACATCAATGAGGTCTCTACCCTTGAACTAGGACATTCTGTGTGATGGGGTAGGAAATACGTGGCTTCCACCATTATTGTTATGAAGCAATCCAGTGTTTATTGGTTTGTATTAATTCTGTTTTCTTAACACCAAGCTGGGCACATTATTAAATTCTGCGTATTCCTAACCCAATACTGTGGAGAGAAGACACAGGCCTCCTCTCTGTGAGAGGGAATACCATGCGTTGAAATGTTTCGCCGGTTATTAAAATGTTTGTTACAGTTTGCGCTTCGATGTCCCTGCCACGGTTCCCTATCCATTTGCATAAAATTTTAAGACCTAATATAACTTAGCATAATTTTGTTTGGCACAATTATATTTTCGCATAATATAATTACGCATAACAGCTTACGCATAATTTTTTTAAGCATAATTTCTCTAACCATAATAATGATTAAGCATAACATTCTAAAGCATAAATTTATTAAGCATAAAGTTCTAAAGCATAACTTTTTAAGCATAAGATCCTAAAGCATAAATTTGCCCGAAGAGGATATACCAATTTATTTCGACGATTGGAAAAAAGCCATATCTCCTGAATCAGGTAATATATAACATATTAATATAATATAACGTATTGAACAATTTTGTGGGTTTTTTTTTCGCTGTAGGAAGCATGATGCAAGCAAGCATACAGCGTGCAAGCAAGCATACAGCATGCAAGCAAGCATACAGCATGCAAGCAAGCATGCAAGCAAGCATGCAGCAAACGAGCAAGCATGCAGCATGCAAGCAAGCATGCAGCATGCAAGCATGCAGCATGCGAGCATGCAGCATGCAAGCAAGCATGCAGCATGCAGCATTCAAGCGAGCATGCAACATGCAGCAGGCAGGGTTTCTGTCACGGCTCCGGCGCTGCGGCCCTCCGGCGGCCCCACGCGTGCTAATCATCGCAGACGGCTTTCGCTCACCACCGCAGCTTCGGCTTGTTGGCCGGCTTCGCCGGCCAGCCTCAGCCGCGGCGGATCGCTCGCAGCCGCCTGCTCCTCAGCCCGCGGGCCGCCTCGCCCCTACGCGCCTACGCGATTTTAAATTACACTCTAGGGGTAGGACAAACAAGACTACGTGGAGTCGGTTTTGCAGCAATTCGGTTCTGTCACTTACTTTTGTTGCACAACATATTAAATTTAATTAATTGTATGCCTAAATATTATTATGCTAATAGTCATTAGGCAAACTAACGTTATGCGAATCAAATTTATGCCAAAACAAATTAGTCTTTAAGATGATTATGCCAACATAAAATGTATGCCTACAAAAATTATGCCGAAGTATTATTATGCCAAAACAAATTGTGCCAAAATCGTTATGCCGAAGTATATTAGGACAAAGAACATTATGCGAAAAGAAGGGATCCCCCCTGCCACCCGTATATTGTTGTCGTGAAATTCGAATGCACGTTTTAAAATTGACATCAGCTATACTTAACCTATAATTTTTACTACAGTTTCTATACAAAATCAGGAATGTATACTCACATTTACACTCGAGATGAGGTCCTCAATCATTTGCCTGGCTTGCTCCACCTGGTGCGGCTTGCCTTGCAGGTAACATCTGTATTACATATGTATATTTAAAGCTTAAACCTTGCACAGAAACTCGGTCAGCATAATCAGCGTATACTGTTCCCCTGCTGGAACATAGGCCTTCTCTCGGTGAGAGAGAGTGGGCAATGCAGGTTGGTAGATGTCACATGTCATTGTGTTCAATGAAACTTTTTGGTTATAAATGAAGGGAAGAACAAGGGACTCTTGGCTTCATTAAGCGTCTTTTTAAACCTGTTATACGCGTGAAACCATCAGTATAAACACATTACCTCTTGTCCCCGGGTCCGTCATCTCTCTCCTGATGGAACTGCACCCTGCATCCGGTCTCAGCCTGGATCTTCTTGATCATGTCTCCGCCGCGACCAATCACGATGCCGACCGCTACTTTTGGTACTAGCACCTGATAATAACAAGATCTTTGGTTATTGTTACTGCTAATTTAATCGTACAATTATTGAGATTTTTGGAGTGAATTGTCATTAATGACTTTGTTCAAGATATCTGCAAAAAACATTTTAATCTGACAAAATGAAAACAGGATTGGACCAACTTGACAGGATAATTTTTGTTATAGTCTATGTACCATAGAGATCTTAAGCGGCGCATATAAAGGACAAAATACGTGGTATTCATACTCTTTTAATTATTTCGAAGTAACAAAAGAATTTTTATTTTATTTTTCTAATGTTAGCCTGAAAGGCAAGGTTTCTTTTCTGGCACCGTTTGCCTTTCTGAACTGCGTTTGCTTAGCAAAAAGCAATTGACTAACCCCCTTACTATTATTATCCCTTACTAATAAACGTTGTACAGGGTCTGTATAGTTACACAACGCTTTGTCTTCTTCTTTCGAAAGTCAAATTACAGACAACTGAAAGAGAAAAATCGGTGTGCAACTATTCATCTGATAAAATACGTTTATTAGTAAGGAGGTTAGATAAAATCTTTTCCTACTTAATCTTCGACTTCTTTGTGTCGTTGGCCCGACAGTTATTCAAATTTTGTTGACCCAAAACTTCGATACTTCCACGGCGTCAGTGGCAGCGTTGAGGTCACTTTTGCTGCATGTTATGGTGCACAGAGGGCAGAATAGGAGGTGAAGCATAGTTTTTGACACAGCTCCATATCCACACCCCCCTGTTGCCGATACGTCGGTATCCCGACACCCCGCTTTTTTCCCCACTTGGATTCGGAAACGCTTCAGGGATTTCCAAATGGACCACGGAAGAACGTGGTAGATAATGAGTAGGTCCTGATTAATTTGATCACCCTTACCTCAGTGGAGTTGGTAGCGAGTCCATTGCCCTGGTCGTGTCCCGAGTACTGGTCGTCGTACTGCGGCTGCCTGGGCCCGCCGCCCTGCTGCATGTCCTTGTCGGCTAAAAGCTCATACACCAGCTGCTTAGCGTGCTCCACTTTAGCTGGGTCGCCTGATATGCGTAGCGGCTTTTCCTGGACATAAGTACAATGTTACTTTTTGCTTACGCGTACTACCTTACATATCGCACAAAACCGGTCGAAGTGGCGATGTTGGGCGGAGGTCTATGTCCAGCAGTGGACGTCTTTCGGCTGAACATAGGTGTGATTTGATGCTGTAATATTTGCATGATTAGATGGAAATACTCGTATGATGGAGACAAAAAAAGAGTTCTCGTGTTTTCAGTCTTTGGATGCTGGTTGATAGGTAACACAGGCTGGTGTCCGCAACTCCACGTCAATACGAGTATTTAACATACAGGTGAGAAAATCGATTATTCGATCCAACCCAGCTCCTCAAGGAAGGCCAGCAACGACTTGGCGTTGCTGACAATCTCATGGAGAAGATGATAGTTGGATGCTGGTATTGATACTTATGTTTATACTTATTGACTAACCGAAAAGCTTAGCCCTGTTAAGAAATATGGCATCCACCAACCCACACTGGGCCCACATGTGGATTAAAGCATACTTCCTATCATTGAGAGGAAGCCAGTGTCCCAGCAATGCCAATATTATAGGTTGATCAACGAGGAAATAGCGTAACAAACTAACAGTAGCAATGGGAAAGCCATTTCACAGTTCAACAACATTCATTCAAGAGCAGATAAATTTTTCGAACATATGAAACAACTACCTGCGCCCCGCGGTTTCACCCGCGTAAATGTCGATCCCGTGGGAATATCAAGATAAAGAGTAGCTTATATGTTAATCCAGGGTGTCAGCTACCTCCATACCAAATTTTATCCAAATTGGTGCAGCCGTTTGAGCGTGAAGAAGTAACAAACATATAAACACACATTCGCCTTTATAATATTAGTGTGATAGTGTGATGGATTAGCAATATCCTTCAAAATTATTCAGATTGAGATTGATAGTGTTACGCAATTATGGTGCTGTGTACAGTCACGAGCAAAAGTATGTATACACTTGGCTTTATTCAAAGGCGATTTTCTCCTTTATTTTTAATTGAAATTTGATATTATTAGGAACATAGTATTTTCGACCCAATAGATTTATGTAAAGTGTCGTATTTCAACGTTGCATTCGTTATTTCGTGAAAAAATCGCATTTGAAAGTTGCCAAGTGTTGACATATTAGTGCTCGTGACTGTACTAGTCTCCTATTCGATCATCATTCAAGAACTAGACAAGTTCGTGAATGATGAACGAATAGGAGCCGTTTCTTAGCACTGTACTAAAAGAAACGTTTCCGAATCATCATCATCATCATTTCAGCCGAAAGACGTCCACTACTGGACATAGGCCTCCCCCAAGTTGGGGGGGTTTGCCATAATCGCCACGCTTGGCAGGCGGGTTGCCGATCGCAGTATAGTATGGTGGTGGAATGCATAGAGAACGCTGCTGTCCATTCTCCGGTACGACCCTTAGTCGCCTTTTACGACACCCACGAGAAGTATGGGGTGGTGCTATTCTTTAAGTCCGGCACCACACAGACGTTTCCGAATGCTGACTTGTAATCGATCTATTAGTTCTAATAGCTCCTCGTACATTTACAAAGAGCCGGATCGTTTGTCCGAACGAGAAAGACAGCGACTGATTTGACTGATACGATTTCATAGAGAGAATAGCCGACGAATGACGATGCTACCCGACCGACCAAACTCGCTAGAATGAGATGCGCGTTATAATATCAGTAGACTAACGTATGTCAATGCAATAATGTCTATTTTTGCTTATCGCCCGAATAAAATGACGCAAGGTTAGTTGTGTTCGGAAATAAATTGTAAGTTTACTAATATACTTGCAATAAATTGCGGAGACAGATGTTACAGCCTATTACAATACAAATAACCCATGTTTTGGCGCGCATTGATTCAAATTCTTTTGTAGTGTTTGCTTTGTTGTTTGTTAACATTTTAAAACTGTTTGCGGTTTTGGTCGCTTTTTATTTTGGAACAGACAGAGATATATTTATAGATGTTTATTAAACGCTTTTTGTTAGTACATAGAGATACTTTTGCTCTGGCATCTATGGAAGTACTGACTGAGAGCGAAGACCGAATAGAGCTAATATAACGAGCTAGTTCACTGACCGAAATGAACTAGTAAGGAGCGATCTTGTAAATGATCGAGCAGGCACAAGACTACTGTATAAAGACAGTAAGTAGGAAAAATTCTTCCCCAAAAAGTTTTATCAGTACTACGATTATCTCTCTTTACTTACATATTCTGTGTTAGGTCCATCCTGAATGACCACCATCTTAGCTCCAGACTGCTCCTGCAGCTGTTTGATCGTCTTGCCGTTCTTGCCGATGATCAGGCCCACTTTGGGACCCGGCAACATTATTTCTTCCTGCTATAGAATTAAATAGTAAGTACCGTTTCTTACTGTCTTGATAGGCACTAAGATTAACTGCCAGATACGTTTTTGCTATTGATGTGCATGTGCAATGGTAATATTATTTGCAAATCTTGCATTTGTAAGATGGTGAATAACATCAGTCTATTCAGTTTAATGTGTTGCTAAATATTTATGGTACCTTAGTTGCAATCTTGTCAATTTCAGAATTTCTCAATATTATGACATGTTTGAATGTTTTTTCTTAAATATCAATCAATTGTTACAATACTCAACTACAACAAATACATAAGAAATACAGAATACTTTTTACAAAACATGCATATTTGACATTTAACTACAAAATTAATATGATATTTATTCTAGTTATCAAATGAATAATGAAATATTAAAATTAATAAAATGGATACTTACGTCACAATTTTGCACCCAATCCGATCGCCCGATGGATAGGTTGCCCTGCGGATTCAGATAAGTTGGAATAACTACTTTCAGTGAGGGTGGAGCCTACCGGTCGACCACACATTCTCCAGACGGTGGGACATCGCTTTTACATAGCTTAACACCCAGTTACATGGTGCCTGAGCAAACCTTTGATTGTTTGAAATATTGTTGGTTTATAACTTCACTAGCTTCTGCCCGTGACTCTGCGTGAAATTTCTTGTTTTAGCATAAAATATATCCAATGACAGTCGTCATTTCAGTCGGATCAGTAGTTCTGAAGATTACCCCTTACATAAAAACTCACAAATGTTGCCTCTTTACAATATTAGTATTGTGTACTATTCACACAAGGCGGAATTAACGCCATAAGGCGTTTTCTACCAGCCAACCTTATATAATAATGAAGAAAAGCGGTAATCGAAAACAGACATGTCTCGTGAAGCTTGCTACAATGAACAAGGATTGTAGTCAGCACAGGTCATCACCAAAAGTAACTGCTTCAAAAACAGACATTTTCCTATAGGAGATTTTAATAAACTTTTAAAAATTGTGAGAAAGTTTAAGAAGCCTGTTCATGTAATCAGCTTATCATTTTCTGTCACTTTATGATACAAATAATCTTGACTAATGTTGAAACAAAAAGTAAGCTAATATTCAAACTGCTATTTTAAGTGGCGACTTCCCATTCATGGCAGAGGTAAGTACAATGATCGACTGTAAAGAATGATAGTATGGCCGACCAAGCAGATTAGGTGCGAAGTCGTGACAAATGTACAGAATACATACATCAATCACGCTTTTTATCGCCGACAGAAGTGTTATAATATGAAAAAACTCATTAGTAAATGTTACTATTGTTGCGCGCCAAAATTAATGACTAGTACATGGCGGCAGTAGTTATCACTAGCGCCATCTAGTATCGAGTAGCGGAACTAGTAGTCAAGACCCTTCTAGAAATTTCGATGCGAGAACTTTCTAAAACATTCCCGAACAATCGACATCTGGTCGATCGGGGCCTGTATGTACTCGAACATTCTAGATGTTTCTACAATGGAAGGTTCTAGAACTCTCTTTGGCGCTATACCTATAAGGCCGAGACGCGCCACGACCGACACAGTTTGGATACAGCGATCGAAGCGAAAACATCAAGCGATATTCAAGTGCGACTTAGAGCGATCAGTAGTGCAATTGTGTTTTGTAATTAGTGTTGTTAATTAAAGTGTCAATTTTTGGTTATTAAATCGGCAGTTTTTAATTGTCACGAACCCGAAGCTCGTAACACTATTAATATTATAGGTTTTTCTAGAGATGTACCCATTTTCTAGTAGTCAGACAGTCTAGTATTTTTAAAATGACATTTTCACTAAGTAAACCCATTTCCGGCCGAAAAACAAAGGTCTATCGGCCTTCATCTATGCGAAATGCAAACATCATATGATGAAGCTTGTTACAATTCCCAATAACTATCGACATAGCAACTCCAATAGGTCTAAACAATCTACTAAATTGTCTGAGATTTATAACATTTCCCAGCAAATGTTAATAGACTCTCAACATAAAGACATGGTCATCTTTCTTGGTGAATCCCTGGACAGCCTCAAAAGTATAAATTCATAATGTAGATTATAGAACAGTAGTTGTACCTCCACCGCAATTTAGTAAGAGAGTGGTACATACCGAGATAGAGCCTCCCCCGCCGCCGCCTCCGCCGCGCATGGGCGGCAAGGAGCCGCCCGCCTGGCTCTCGCCGGGGTGCTGTGGCGCGTTCTCGCGGCCGCGGTGGTTCACTATCTGGTTCACGAGCTCCCTACGTCAGAAGGATAAAAAACGTTCACAGTTATTTTACCTATAACAGCCCCTTTAGGGTCGACACAAAATCGATGAAATAGGCCTCAGCTAATACAGCGAAAGCAAGAGTATTGGTCATCAAACTGCCTAAAATTAGTGTTGGTTACACTAACTATAACACCATATTATATCTGTGGTCCCTGAGACCTGTAAGATTCAGCGTAACGAATTAACGTTAATAAGGCTTTCGACTTATCTAGGTTTATAGAGGTTCAACTTCCTCTTAATCAAAATCGAATCTAAATCCCTTCTGTCGGACTGTACGATAGATACATTTCGAAATTACTAATCAAATATTCATCTAAAATTTCGAAGTGCGGACTGTGTCCTGTAGAGCATCAGTCCTTGTCAAGATGTATCGTTTTTGATGTGACTTTTCTTTATTCTTTTGGTGGCTATTGTTGTCAAATTGATAAGAATGTAAAAATTATAATTTGGTCTGTTGGAATAAAATAAGCAGTTTTCAATCAATTGTGTTATTTCCGCACAAACCTAACCAGCCCCTAAACATTTGTTCAATCCTATAGTGAACAAGTGCGAGCCGGATTTGCGCACCGAGGGTTCCGTACTTAGTAAGTATGTAAATAATTTATCACGAGTTTTTTTTTTAAATACACCTATAAATTTACGGTTTTCGGATTTTTCCTTTACTTGTGCTACAAATTGCCCTATAAATTTTGATTCCCTCGAGAGTGTCGAAATATAGGTTTTTTTGCGGATAAACGGTCGTATCTTTTTTTTACGTTAACTTAGAAGTTTGATTTTTTCACAGCTTCAAGGGACTGTAGACCTGAGTATATGGTTTTAATTTCAAATCGATACTTGAATACGTTCCCAAAATAAAGGGTCTTGACAGACGGACGGGTCCAACCAAGTGATCCTATAAGGGTGCCTTTTAAAGTACGGAACGCTAAAAACATAACCCTGTCTTTTTTGTCACGCAGTCGGGCCGGAGAAGGAAGGGAAAGGAGATGGTGGGATCGGGACATCTACAGTACGCGGCCGTTGAGAAGGACAATGGAGATAACCACATGTTAGAGTGCCAGAGACCCGAAAAAAAGAAGGGAACGCCGAAGTTTATCTAAAACATTCGGTGGTTTCTGAACGACCCCGTACTGTAGCTAGTATTAGTCCTTACTTGGCCCTCGAGATGGCCTCTCGCGACCCGGTGAGGGTGCACAGTCTGTCGGGCTGGCCACCCGAGTCCGGCGCCATCTGTATCTTGCAGCCAGACTCTGCTTGTAAGCGCGTGATCTGCTCTCCACCGCGACCTATTACTGTGGACAAAGCACATGGCATTTAATTTTGGCATTAATTATTAATAAACGTTTTAAAGTTGAGTAATTTGGGTGTTATTTATATATTCGAACATCTCTTTAGTCGGGTGTTGACAAGCACAACTGCTTCTTGCAGTGGGCAGCCCATTGTCTGAATTTGAGCGACATTGATGGCAATAGGCTTGCCCCGAGAGTCACGGGACTTGAATATTATAACTAGCGAAATGTGGATCGTGGGTGGCTGGGACGTTGTCGCGAAACCTGTTACCATGGATCCAGTACATGATTCTGATGCCTCCTGCATTGAAATTGCGAGTCAATGTCCTTGCCACCCCTGTATATACCCTACTTCTCTGAAATAATTAAAAAAAACAACATAAAATATCACGCCCGATATTTAATGTTTTTTTTTTCTTTCATTCTACAGGATGTTATTGACTTTATTATTAAAGTGTCCATCGAGTTTCTTGATTTGAAATGGGCAACTAACTTTTATCTTTCTTGTCGATCCACTTCTTGACAATTAATTAAAAGTGCTTTGTGAATGGTTTAATTGCAACTTATGAGTTTGGACTTTCTTGACATTTTTTTTATTATTATTTGCTGTGTTTTATTTGCTCCTTTTCATGTGGTGTCGATACTTACTAAGTCCGACCATCTTGTCGGGCACCCGGATGTACTCGTTGAGCGTCTGGTCGGGCATGAGGTTGGCGGGAGCGCTCGGGGGCGGGGGCGGCGCCGGGGCGGGTGCGGGTGGGACGGCGCGGCTCGCGGCCGGGGCGGTACTCGGTCCACTACGAACAAACGAAGTTTTAAAGGGGTTGGGATAAAGTAGCCCGCGAAATTCAAATTTACTTTTTTTCGATTCTTACTATTCCCCTTGAGTTAGAATTGGAAATTTGAATTTCGCGGTCTACCCTGACGGTTTCGCCGAGGGATGCGCTATCGTCCGGCGACATTGAAATTTTCTTACTTTTTTTTGCAATTTGCAGGTTAGTTTCATCAGGTTGTAAGTTACTAAAAATATGTAATATATTGCAAAAACCGGCTAAGTGCAAGTCGGACTCGCACACGAAGGGTTACGTATACTTCTACTTTTATACCCCTTTAAATTTTAACTTTATTTTATTTTTATTATTATTTTGTTGTTATAGCGGCAACAGAAATACCTCATCTGTGAAAATTTCAACTGTCTAACCATCACGGTTCACGAGATACAGCCTGGTGACAAACAGACAGACGGATAGTGGAGTCGTAGTAATAGGGTCCCGTTTTTACCCTTTGGGTACGGAACCCTAAAAAACGAAAGAAAATTTGATTTTCTCGGGCTACCCTAGTAGTGCTTTCGCCTTAATTAATCGAAAACTCCGCTACGCATGCAGCGAGCTTGGCATGTAGATAATTTAAACATGTAAAGGTGTTAAGCAAATAACATTGATCGATTTCTTTATTTAGTACATTCTGTACAAGTTTTTTACGATTTGTTCTAGACCAAACTTGCTAGTGTTGCTCCGAATTCCTCTTTTTTGACAAGACTGCCAAAAAAGTGAAAAAAAAAAAGTGTTATATTTTTCGACACGTGGTTTACAAAAAATCTTTTATTTCAGACTTCAGTCCATTTTTGGTAAGCATGACATACAAAACTTTATGATACTTCAAATTGATATTAAAAAAAAAAACAGATACTTAACCTATAAAAATAAGTATGTAGAGTTCTATTAGCACCCGGGTTTTTACGAGTGCGAGTGACATGTCTCTGAGTCTGACGCAAAATGACGCGCGCGAATCGTGCGTACAGCAAAAACACGTGTTTTTTGTATATGCGACACGAGACACGAGGGCGGGTTGACACACGCGACTTGCGAAAAATAGGCAGTGAAGAAAAAATAAATTAAAAATAGACACCAATTTACCTATATTCTTTATTAATAGTTGGCAAAAGAATGTGTGTAAAAGTTTCGCGAAATTGTAAGTTCTAGGAAATTCAAGTTTAAACAACAAATTATTAGGAAAATTCTTGTTGCAAAACATGGCGATATACTACATTTTATCTCAAATTAAAAATCTTACAATTTTTCCTGAAAAAATTACAAGGGTGAATTGACATCGTCGTTTCAGCCGATAGACGTCCACTGCTGGACATAGGCCTCCCCCAATTTTGGGGTGGGTTTGCCATAATCGCCACGCTTGGCAGGCGGGTTGGCGATCGCAGTATGGTATGACGGTGGAATAAATAGAGAACGCTGCTGCCCATTCTCCGGTAAGACCCTTAGTCGCCTTTTACGACACCCACGGGAAGTAAGGGGTGGTGCAATTCTTTAAGTCCGGCACCACACGGACAAGTCGGAATTGACATAGCAATAGAGTAGTCTGCATATTTGCATAATGAGTGGAGAAACTTTTGGAATTGAATTTTTCTTCATTTCATAGGAAACAATTTTATTATACTTTTGTAAAGTAACACTTAAAAACCGGCCAATTGCGAGTCGGACTCGCACACGAAGGGTTCAGTACCACGAGGACCAAAAAGCCGAAAAAAACACGTTTCTTGTATGGAGACCCCCTTTAATTTTCAACTTTATTTTATTTTTGTTATTTTCTATTAAAGCAGTATAGAAATTCAACTCTGAAAATATGGTTAATATGGTTTATTCCGAAGGTGACCCGAAATCCTAACCCGGTCGCGTCAACTGTCTACTTTTTACGGTTCATGATGAGATACAGCCCGCTGACAGTCGGACGGACAGTGGAGGCTTAGTAATAGGGTCCCGTTGGTACCCTTTGGGTACGGAACCCTAAAAAAGGATGCTATAAAAAGTTGTAACAAAGCATCTAAAATTTTCACATAGAACACTTTTGCAACTGCAGTTATCACCTTAGTTTCCACACTATGCCATCCAAATAAATGCTTTGAATTTCTTTTATTTTTATTGCTGAATAGGCCTGCTCTTGACCTTGGTCACGCCTGATGGTAAGCATTGGATGAGGTCTATGATGGAACGAGCATGCCCAGAAGATGCCTGTTCACTCTTGCTTTCGACTGTACAACTTCAAAATTGTGTAGATCATGTTCTGTATCTCTTAATCTTACACTCTGCATTACACTCCAAATTTTTTCAAAAGACCTTCATTAAAAGAGTAGCTTACCTCATTGGTGGTTGTGGTTGTTGATACGGCACTTCTACTGAAGCCAATTTCTTCGCATTCGGTTCTGGACCCTCCTCCAATGGCCTCTTGCTTCCGCCTCCTTCGAGCTTAGCAGCAACCTGTAGAGAATATTGATGAATACAACCCTTTTAATGTTTCGAAAACTTATTTTTACCTTCACCATTTCCAGTTGCTAGGCACATTTTATTTATTTAGCCTTCTTTTTTTATTCCATAGACAATTTTAGATCCTAGTACAGACACCAGCACATCAAGCTACCCGAAACTGTCAAATTTTCCCAAACAACTTTGAACCTTATGTTTTAGCGATAAAGTTGAAATCTATTAAAGAAATTTGACAGATTGTAGTAGCTTGATGTGCTGGCATCTGTACATGAAATCACAGCTTCTTGTTCCAAGTTTATGGTTTTGAAACAAGCTTTTATCAACAAAGTTTTACATTGGTTTTACTTACAACAAATGACATTCCCCTTTTCCAATTTATTGTTATATTATTTCCAAAAATATATTGTTAAAACTATGGTTATATTATATTAATGGTTGCAAACCCACGTGATAGCAGAACTTGGAGAACAATAAGGAACTATGTATCTGTACCCATGTTTACACAGGAAAAAATTATTTAATTTTAAGTAAACAAAGTTTGTAAGCTAATAGTGTGGCTTGTTATCAACATTGATAATAGTTACACAAAGTCCAATTAGTAAATCATGAACTTGCAAAGAAATTGTTCAAACTTAAGTCCATAACAAAGAGTCTTCTTTAGTATACAATTTTATGGCTCATACAAACTTTGATTTCAACAAGAACATTTTTGACGGTTATGTTTTACATTACTGAATTTTATTTAAAAAATTGTTTAAATTGTTGTAAATTGTTTAAATGACAATTTATTTTGTATGATAGTGACCAAGTGTTAAGTTAATAATTTAAATTTAAACTGATAAGGTTACTCACTAAACATTGATCAGTCTGTATGAGCCAGTATAGGAAGTTAAATTTCCTAGAATTTATGAAAGAGGCACAGACAAAAAAACGATCATTTTAGTTGTATCTATTGTTTCCCTCAAATACTTTAGTGAATAAGATACAAAGACACAGTTCAAATTAAATTCTTGCAATCACAAACCGGCCATAACTTATGTTGATCCGCCCCTAAGACGTCCCTCCGACTGATTATTTAAAAACATTAAAATTCTGTGGTTATAATATTTGAGTTTGGTGGGGAAAATATGCTGAAACATCTAGAATATTCCTCTAAGCATAGTGAGGAAACAGTAACATTATTGATTTGTAAATGTCTTTGTTACTAACCTTTTATTGATCCAAATTGACAATCAATATTTTAAGATTAGCTTTTTCTTTAAACATTGATATTGTGGATTGGTCCATAGCAAAAGCTTATTTTATGAATCACATGCATCTTTAGAATTTTGTTGTCTGATGCATAATTCGCGCCTATAATGTGCCACAACGCAGTATTGCCGCGACGGAACCGCCTGGCGTGTACGCCAGCAAAATCATCCGAGCCGCAAGGACAGACATCAAAACTTAACAGCTGCATTGTATTTGCAAAAAGTACTCATTTTTCAACACGAAAAATTACAATCAATAAGTAGGTTAGGTAAAAGCATCTTACCAATGATCCTTCATGGAACATCAATGGTATGAAGAGAAAAGGGCGGGTTGGAATAAAAACTACTTCTAATGAATGATAATTTCCATGTTGAAGGTATAAACACAAAATTTTAACTGTAAATAACACGCAAATGTCAATAAGACGCGATTTTTGTAAAGAGAAGATGCGCTTACCAATCTAGCACGTTGTACAGCAGCCGCAAATCCCGCCGTTTGGCTATTGTTTTGAAGCGTAGCCATAGAAGAATAATCACTCATATTTGAACCCAATTTCACATTCAACCGCGTAATACCGCAGCCATTAAAAAGGATCAAAATGACCCAAAAACTTTATGAAAGGTTTCTCTCGCAACGCAAGTTCGTTGCGAGAAAGACGCGGACCATAGACAAAATGAGAGATGTTTTAAATGTCGCTTACCAATTTTATTTCTTTTTGTATTTATTGTATTTATCTACCAACTTGAATGATCTAATGAGTTCCCAAATATAACTGAAACATAACGAGTTAAAATAGAACAGCGATTGTGCTATTTTTCATTCTGAAATATTCACAGAAATAATACAGTTGAGTTTTAGAAAAGTCAAAATTGTTGTCTTTGGTTAAAACGAAAATGCGTTTGGTTTTTGCTATTTTGTTAAAACATGAATCTAAAGAGGATTTATTTTAAAATTTAAAGAAAGTACCCGCTGCCTATCTGTTCAATGTATTTTTCCTAAAAACGTTATTACTTCAAGTACCTGTTAAAGTTGGAAGCAATATTTCCTTTAAATTACCAATTTACATTACCTAGACATTTAATTGTGTCTCAGTTGAGCTATTAAGTATTTTACATTTCAATTTATGACGTAATGGTAGCTCTAACAACAAAAATATTAAGAGTTAAATTATACAAATTTATTTTAGTATTATCCTCGTTAAAACTATTATAACTTTTCTTCTTAATTAGTTTTTCTTGAAATACATGAGGAACATCGATCATTTCAAATGAATGAAAGTTCTATATTTGTTAGACAATAATTATGAAACAGAACCAAAACAAAACGATAATTAAGAATTTCCTATTATAATTTAGTGCAATTAGCTAAAATAACATTTTTTCGGGTTTTTGGACATAAGTAAAGGTCGATGCACCGAAAATAACAAAACGTTCTAACTTTTTTTTCTATGTTATGGGTGCGTGCATTTGTGTTGTCCGGTGTTTGAAGACGCTTGGAATTCGCTTTCAATTTCTTCGTAGGAAAAATGTCGGGTGATACCGATAAAGCGAAAATCAGTGATAATCAGGTATAGTTGTGAAATATGTCTTTGTTTTAATTTTCTCTGTAATAGTGCGCGTCTAATAAGATAGATTTGAGTTGTGTAGTGGTGTTATTTCCGTGTTATATCACTAATGTTTGCCTGCGTCTCAACATGGCTGACAGAACGATTGCTTCCCGCTAAAAGCGGGAACTACGCCACGGAGGGTTGTGATGCGAGTCAATATTTCGCAATAAAAACTGTGAATGCCATCTTGATCAGTTATCGAAACTGATTCTAATGGGATATTTTTCAGGATTTCGCATATTTTGGCCACCCCCGCCCCTTTGCATTTCGTTGCAGGGCCTTTGTTAATGTGCACGATGTTATATGACATTGATATGAAATCCGCATGACCTTGATATTTGGTTTCTTGCGATTATTCAATTTTAGAGGCAGCGTGATATGTTGTTGTTTCACTGAACCGCGGCCTCGCGGCTCATTATTTACGCTCGGAACTCGGCCGGCGATGTAAATAAAACATAAGTGTCCTTTCGGGGGCCTTTATTGCTGACCTCTTTAGTTTTTTTTCCGGTACATTTTTTGTGATAGTATTACGTTTATGGCGCGAACGCAAATAAATTATCATGAAATTCTTGAAATGTACGTCGGATTTGACTGGAGAGATGTAGAATATTCCTCATAATGGTACTAGTAATCCATACATAGATATTGTATGTACACAGCTGTATACGTCTTACTGTAGTGCTAGAAGAGAATCATTGAAATTTGCGACTTGCGTCTATTGACATAAGGTTGATAATTGATTGACGGCGCGCGGAAGTGACGCCGACTTCACCAATAGAATGGTGTTCAACATGCAGATTTAGCAATGCATGATTGCAAATTTTTTATTTTTATTTAATATGTTGCCATTTTAAACATCAATACATGTTGCTCTGGTTAGAGTAAAATTTGTCACAATCTGTTCATTGCTTTTGTGCAAAATGTCGTAGTTTCACAATAAATAACCTGAAATGTTTCAATAAGTTGGAATTAATTACTTTCGTTAATAGAGCAGTTTTATAAACTTGCATGAATGTATTGAAGTCATGCTTACATACAAAACTGTGCATCTACTATGAAAATGTTCACTAAAATACTTAGTTGTCCATTGCTGTATTTGCTCGAACAACTTTATCACACTGCTGAAAGACCATGCAATGGCGGTGCAATGTCATCTAAATATTTTTGTTGTGGCTCAGTATTACTGTCAATTTGTGAAAATGTATGTATTTGCTTGTATTGTAAAGTAAATTATCTTAAAACTGTGTCATTGAAGATAACTAACTCAGGTATAATTAAACTTAACTAACTGCATAGTAATAGTTATTGATTATCTTTATTGCTATGCACTCTGACACTACATGATCCAACCAATTTGTTACTAGGAACATATAACACAGGTATATTTGTATAAGAAGTGACCAGCAATGGTTATTAAAATGCTAACAGGTTTTTCATAACATTTAAAATAAGAAATATTGAAGAAAATATATGTACTTCCCATCTGATGAAAGCGTAACTGCTAACATCAGCTTATTATAAGGTAAAACATATCCATGTGTTCTGTTTTTAGTTTATACACTTAGGACTGCTAATACACATTTTGACTACATAATGATTTTACATGAAAAAATTTGTATATTTTGAGTCATACTTACATGTATTATTAAAAAAGTATTGAAAATAGATCTAAAAACTATAAAAAAATTCAACATCAACATATTTGTGTGCAGGATGAAGACAAGAAGTCAGGGGCAGGTGATGGTCAAACAACAGAAGATGAGTCCTCCCAGGACTCAAAGGGTGAGTTGCAGGCGTCTGTGGACCCTAGCAAAGCCCAAGGTAACGCCGATGTAGATCAACCAGACAACAAAGAGGAGGATAAGCCACCTAGTATAGAAGGTCAGGTTCTTACACCAGTCTCCCAGTCTGGCCAATGTTTTCACAAGTCGGTGTTCATCTACATGGCAACTAACCTTTTGGGGCTGATATTTTGGCATCTTTTGGTTGTTAACTTTGTGAAAAATTGTTCCGAAAAATGGCGCGGCAATGACGGTAGTGGACTTCCCAGTGTTGACAACCGAAAAAATACAAATTAGATAATTATGTATTTATTTTTTAATAAAATTATAATATTTGTTGTTTATAATAACTGTTATTTTAGTGACAGTGTTTTTATTTTGCAATCTAAGTTAACATCCAAAAGATTGTTTTGTACATCACATTTTACAAATACATTTTCATAATTTCATACACTAAGTAGGTACACCACATATTAAAAACAAAAAATCATTACTCAAATAAGTCAATTATTATACGACTTAACTAGTAAGGTACATTAACATTTTTATGTACACCTAACTTTAAGGGCGTTTTCGCCGTACGGCACTTCATACAAACTTTCAAGCCCTTGTTTTGATTTTAATGAAACTTTATACGCATAAGCAGGGTACAAATGTTTAAAAAGTTACTTAAGAACATTTTAGAAATGTCTCATTTAAAAAAAGATAACTGGAAATCGTAGTTTCTATGAAAAATTTAAAATCGGTCTAATTTGGCTGTAACACTATTTTTCGAAAATGTTGCTTAAGTAACATTTTAGACCTTTGTATCCTGCTTATGTGTATGAAGTTTCATTAAAATCGGTTCATTCATTTCGAAAAACAAGGGCTTGACAGTTTTTATGAAATGCCGTACGGCGTAAAGGCTCTTAATACATATTTTTGAATTAATCGAGCAAGATTTTAGAAGTTATTAATTTATTGGGCATAGGATTTGCATAGTTGGTGTGTAGCGTAAACGCTCTTAAGAGCAAACTAGTCGCGAGCTCGAACTCACTGGTGGTCATGGCCAAAAATCACGTTGTCTTATCTGGCTTCGTGCCCGACTGAGCTAGTATCAGCGATGAGCAGTTAGACGCTAGTCTACATGAAAAAAGTCTAGTTCTCACCCACAGAAATACCATTCCGAACTGATAGGCGCGGAAAAAAAAATTAAAAGTGCTTCGGAAAAAAGTGTTTTATGAAAAAAATAATGCGTAAATCAATTAAAAATAAAGTTTATTGAACTCTTCGATAACTGAGCTTTGTCGGTACGGACTTGGTTTTGAAGATTTTACAGTTCTTATATTACTTATTTACACCCAAAGTTACGTTAAAAATAGCAAGAAAAACGAATCTTTGTTGGCTCATAACTTTTTAATGGCTTTTTATTTTACTATTCTGTTTCCGTACAGACAATATTAATAATAAGACAAAACGATATCATGCTTAACTTTGGATGCACAATGTCAAACAGTGGAGTAATACACTCCCGAAATTTGTATGGAAAAAATATCAACTAGATTCACCTTAAGTAAAGGTACAATAAATCTAAACAAAAAAACATAACCCCTTGTCCTCCGCGGTCGGGATAAAAGAAACGGTGCCGTTTAATAAAGTCGTCCTGTAAAACTAATGACAGAATCTTAATATTAAGAGGAAATGCGGTCGGAGAAACTTGAAAAAGCATAAGTTAAAAGTATAATTCGAGGTTTGGCTCTCGCCTATTCCTCCTCCAATATTGGACCAATTTAAAAGATATTTCATAAACTGAATAAAAAGGATATTATACTGTGTCCCTATGTTTTTATTTTTTCATTAATAGTTGTCAAATTTGTACCTCCGCCAGGCCTCTGTTGACATTGGTTTAAATCGGCATTTTTTGAGGGTTCAAGAATATATCAAAAAGGAAAACATAGCGACATACAAGTAGTTAATATTTATTATTCTGTAAAAAATCATTGCTTTATGGTCAATAACCAGAAAGAAAACTTAAATTTTCCTACTATTCTTATAATTAAATCGATCCGATCGGTAAGATCTAGGATGATGGCATTTAAAATAGAAGTGGACCGGCCCGCGTGATGGATTACGGCCCACTCCTTCTCACCGAGAGGAGGCCTGTGTCCCAGCAGTGGGAAAATTGCTGATTATGCTCATAACATTGCAAGTTACTCTTACACTCCACACCAACAATCGATAATTTTCAAGTTCCATTATGTTTTTTGGTTAATAATTCCTATGTATTTCGTTGTCCTATTGTAATAAAATTGTACGTCGCAACACTCCCAACTCACTTCTCAATTATCCTTTGGAGCTCCATCAGGTAAGTGTTGTTTTTGAAATGGTCAAAACTTTTAAAAAGCTGGTAAAAATATATTGAAAAGTAGATTTCTTAGATGTATCAGCTACATAACGTGATACTATTAAAAACAAATACAGGTTGTTGATGGAAAGCAAGACTCTATAATCATACTAATGGGAAAAGATATCACTACACTACCTCTATGGATTTTCCTCGAAATAAAATATAAATAACAATAAATACAAATCAGTCAGAATCATCTGCGAAATATCAGCAGATAGAGCCCTTTATCAAACCAATAACGAAGAGAGCGCGCCTGGTTCATTTCTGTATGCATGAATAATTTGCTGCTATTACGAAAATCACGTTGACCCTCTGTATCCCAGATTGAGAAACTGAAAGATCCCACGTCCCACCATCCCTCAGGGAAAGGATGACGATTTCCACGAGCACCGAGAACGAGGGCCTAAAATACTGTTAATTTACCAATCATAATCTTTACCGATCTAGTATAGCAGTTTAATTGCTATTCTTTGGCGATATTGGAGACCTACTGTTATAAAATGATACAACCTATCCCATAGTTTCTGACTGTATTTTCGTTGAGATAAACAGTGCCGAGAAAACGTTACAAAAGCAATAGTCAGTGCAGACTCGGCATTTATTGGCAAAAGTGACCCAAAAGAACATAATTTACATCAAAACGACCAAAAATCCGCCGAACCGAGTGATGATAACAGACTAGAAACTGAATAATTTGTCGAAAGCGTTGCTAGTAAACTTGCAGCCTTGTCACTCGTCATTATCGATTTCCGTGCATAGCACTTACTGTGGCTTAAATGGCGCCGTAGCTTGTGCGTACACCACCACGGGTTTTTGCCAGGTTTTGAGGCATTTTGGACGACTGTTTAATGGATTGTATCGATAATAAGCCCAAAATAAATATCAATACATGCTCCAATTAGTTCTGCCCACATTTTTAGACAAAAAGCCCTGAAGATAGAAATATTCGTCAGTGAAAAGGAACTCTGCTTGTTCTGAAACTGGTTTTAATAAATCCAGGCACTACTATTTGAATTCCTAACGTGTCTGTATGTTTATTTATGAAATAAACATGGCTTTCCCGCGCAATGTAAACCTGTTGTGTAATAGCCGCTCTCCTAGACAGACTTTTTTTTCTGCACGAAGGTTTTGTGGTATGCAGACTGGGATAAAAACTTATTTGTCAACTGCTAACTTGATCTAATTAATGAGTGCAGTGAAGAATATTTATCATTTGGATACTCTAATATTAACATTTTAAGATCTTTGAGGTAACCTCAATCAAAGCATGCACTTGAAGACGTGAAAGAAGAGAAAGTATGAATTACACGAACCGTTATCTTCTTTCATTCTTAACACTCACTTGAGAACTTAGATGACCAAAGACGCAAGTCATGCAAATAGAATTTCAACATTTCCCTAACAATAAGCCAATGCTACAATTAAAGGGTTCCTCTGTCTGCGAAGTTGCGCATAATACATTTTCTTTGATAAAATTTTGAAGAATTCATATTGTTGAAACCGGTACCTACCCAGTAGTATTACTACATAAGATAAATTCTACGCTATTAATCTAACCGCTGATATTTGTAACTATTACGGATTCAAGCTGGGTGGATAGTCTGAGTCACACTCGCCTACAAAATATGTTGACCTCCTTGACTGGTATCGATGTTGAGAAATTAGAGGTCTTCTAAAATCGGTCTTATGATTATTCTGGCCAGGTTTTTAATGCATACCGGTTTAGAATAAAATATTTTGTAGTGTGTCGCTACTTTCAAGTTTTTGATGTTGCTAATTTATTTTAGTCGTCAGTGTCTATTGACTCTCGAGTCTTGGTCAAGTCCAAGACCAGTGTAAAAGTCAGTCCAAGTCTTGGACCAACATCATTGCACTTCTCACACAATACTATAGGAATATCATTCGTAGATCTTAAGTCCAGTAATGGCCGTTTCTAAACCAGGATAATGTTAGCCCTTTCATATTCGACCTTTAATTTTCTCCAAAACAAACTAATAATGCACGTTTCTCTCATAAACTCCAAAATCAGTACAGTATCAGAATCGCTTCATAATAATCTCCACGCCTCATGAACATTTCGTTCACATGTAACTAACAATATCTCAGCATCATAAGTACTAACCGCTTACTTTTATCCGGCGGGATTCAGTTAGCATCCAGAGCAATTTAGCCAATCGTGTGGGAGCAGAGAAACGACCAATAAGTGCATTTTCAAGCGTTAAGTTGTACTTGGAAGAATAAACTTTCAGAATATTAGGCCGTTCGAATTTTTGGATGGAATAAGGCGATTGGCACACTGCTGCGTTTCACGCAGCGGTGAGCGGGAAACGGAGCCAAATTCCACGCGCGTGAGTGCGTTTTTATTGAATTTGTATGTAAAAAATCACGCGCGTGGGTGCGTTATCTGCGCCCCGCTGCGTGATGCGGTGCAGTGTGAGAATCGCCTAAAGGAGTACACTTTTAACTTTTGTCGTAGTTTCTACTACACGTACTCAATGTATTAATTGAGTACGTACGTACGTCGTAACAATTATTTGCAAAAATTATGCAATAAATGAATGTTGGGCCAAATGCAGGATTCGAACTCGACTGACATCTTAGAACATTTCGCCAATCCGCCTTTCCGCTTTATAGGCTAGAAAATCTAATCAGCCGATCGCCATTTGTAAAGTTCAATTTGTTTCCGTGATTTCTCGTAGGTGAAATGTTATCAACGAGCTATTTATTCAGTGTTGAGGTAGTACACGTTATGATAAATTGCGCAATTTACTGCGCAAACTGGTCGTTACAGCTTAGGGGACGGCCAGATAGGCGCGACGCGGACGCGGGAGAGATGACAGATATTACGAAGCCAAAGTTTACCAGAGTAATTACGAAGCGAAGTAAATAAGACACGTAAAAAAGTCTATTATAATAGTTTTTCTAACCAAAATGTGCAAGTATACAAGGTGGCAGGGACATAGACGCGCAACCTGTTACCGCCATGGATTCAGTAAGTTCTTGCATGATTCTGAACTTGGCTTAAAATTTCTCGTCGGTGATAAAAAAAAAACATCGGCCAAGTGCCACGCACAACGACCCTTCATTGTGCGTGGTCCAACATGAACATGTTTTTCAACTATAATCTTAAGTTTGTTCTTGGGATAAATTCATTCCAAGTACGGAACCTTTCATTGTGCGTGGTCCGCCGACATGCACTTGGCCGGTTTTTTTTATAACCGACGAACAATTTCAACGCAGGGTGTTCAGTCTGGGTAACAGGTTTCGCGTCTACGTCCCTGTCACCCTGTATAACAACAATTACCTCAGTAAGTGAAGCTTTTGGCATGTTAGCACCTTTAAAAATCAACGTTAAGTGTGGGTAAATAAAAGATCAAGAGGAGAGGAAGTATTGTATCAAAATACGCTACGGCTTGACGCGGCCGCGCCCGTGTGTCTTATACCTATTAAGGTGAAAGCGCTAGGGTAGCCCGCGAAATTCAATTTTTTTTACGTTTTTTGCAATTTGATGGTCAGTATTAAGTTGTACGTTGATTAAAATATGATTCGCGGCCGTAACAAATATGTATTTACAGAATTATAATCATGAAAGTCATCAACACAACTCTCTAAGACCAAGTAATCCCCAAGAATGACTATTTCATGAAATCTTGACATTTGACAATTATACTAACTTAACAAGTTGTATTACTGATTGTAATGATTATAATTCAGTAAATACATATTTGTTACGACCGCGAATCATATTTTAATCAACGTACAACTTAATACTGACCAGCAAATTGCAAAAAACGTAAGAAAATTTAAATTTCGCGGGCTACCTTAGCGCTTCCCCCTTAAGCATAAGAGAAATGGATCACTCATTCATAATTCAATGACCGCAAAGATCGGTTTGCACAGTCAAATCGATTTGTTGTGAGTTGAGAACCAAAGGGCATTGACACGCCTGTTAAACTCGTTGTTACAACGCCAACGCGGCAACGCTATGGTTAATCCCAATGATATTATAAGTAAATACACTTATAATATCATTGGGTTAATCCTATATCGGTAAAAAAATTTAGGGCTCAAGGCTCAATCGTCTTGCACTTATCGACCCATGTCTTAACGATAAACAAAATAAATCGATAATCCTACTAATACTCATCATCATCATCTGCCTAGCCTTTTCCCAACTACATTGGGGTCGGCTTCCAGTCTAACCGGATGCAGCTGAATACCAGTATTTTACATGGAGCGACTGCCTATCTGACCTCCACAACCCAGTTACTGGGTAATACGATACCCCTTGGTAAGACTGGTTGTCAGACTTTCGGGCTTCTGACTACCCGTAACGACTGTCAAAGATCCACGAATGACAGCCGGGACCAACGGCTTAACGTGCTTTCCGAGGCACGGAGGGGTCTCGGTATGTAAAGATGGTCACCCATCCACAGACCAACCGCGGCAAGCGTAGCTTAACCTGATCGATCGACCTGTGCGGCTGTTATTATTTTGCTTTTATTATTAATCCTACTAATACTATAAACGCGAAAGTTTGTGGGGATGGATGGATGTTTGTTACTCTTTCACGCATATGAAATTTGGCACACAGATAATTTATAACCAGGATTAACACATAGGATACGTTTTATCCCGATATTCCCACGGGGTCGAAACTTATGCGGGTGAAACCGCGGAGCGCTGCTAGTAATTAATGATACAAAGCCGAGACTAAAGAAAGTCGCCTCGATCTGCCACTTTGTTGCATTGAATGAAACCTTGGAACTAAGCTTTTACATTCACTACAACAGTGATAACATCTAATAATATGTTCGGTAATCAGTTTGCTAAGCGACGAGACTATGGAGTTTATGCAATGACGTCCCCCAGGGTGTTAATTAATGAAGTGGTATCTAAGAAGCTACTGCTTCTACGGGCGGTTATATTCGCCTCATTATCTCAATTCTAGTATTATTTGTGTAAATTGTAGTATTATATCAATTAAAACGATAGTGGTTATCGTTGGCAGTTTATCACATTTGCAAATCGTTGGTCTCTATTTGAATTTAAGCTCTAAATTTGGCGGGACAAAGTGCATAATGATTTGAAAAATAAAACCTTTTGATAGTGTTGCTAGGTAAATTAAACTGGATGGCGTTTAGTTCTTTGATTGTGGACTGTGGTCTACTCCGAACAAACAAGGAGATATGGCTGTTAATAAAAATTTGGCTAATTGGTGGTTGACGCTAGTTACCATTACGTGTATAAAATGAACTCGGGAATTGGAGGACTGTTTTATATAGGAAAATTAAATAAGATTTTAAAGTCTTTGCTCGCTGTGTGATGGGGGATACGGAAATGATCAATAATAGTCTCTTAGTGTGCATACATACGAGTGGCACGCATCAACAGCCGAGGCAACGGCAGCAGCTGTCGATGTGTCTACGGCTGCCGTCGACAACGTGTCGCTCGTATGTATGCACACTTAAGAGCTACGCAGACAGGGACGGCATGGCAAGGGATTTTGCCATCAGTCAGCGCACACTATCCGCTTAGGCACCAGCGCCAGCGGCTCCCCCGCTTCTCTACTCCCGCCGCCTCACCGCGGTATGTCACAACGAGCGCCGGAGTCCTTGGCATGCCGTTGCCTACCGCAGGACGCCACGGCATCCCGCCGCGGGAGCCCGAGGCGCGTCTTTCAATGCCGTGCAGTGAAATCCCTTTCGATGCCCAACTTTAAAGCATAGCAATTTATGTCGTATTTCTATATCGATACGTTTGAATGTCCATTAATAGAAATTTAAATCCCTTGCCATGCCGTCCCGGTCTGCATAGACCTTTACGCAATGTCTCGTTAACATCACACTAATAAAGGCGAAAGTTTGTGAGTGTGTGTGTGAATGTGAGTGTGTGTGTGAATGTGTGTGTGTTTATATGTTTGTTACTTCTTCACGCTCAAACGGCTGGACCAATTTTGATAAAATTTGGTATGGAGGTAGCTGACACCCTGGATTAACATATATAGGCTAATTTTTATCTCTGTAAGTAGCTTTGTACAAACAATTTTCCACGTCAATCATATTTTTCTAAACAAGTTGAGGTCGGCGTGTCCTATCTGAGTATTCTGAGAAGAACAAACAAACTCAGAGGTCACAGTCTCTTTTAAAGTCCAGACAAAATCTTGGTCAGATCATGTGAAGACCATGTAGATTGGTGTCTGAAATGATCTTTGGAGGAAAGAACCACACAGATTGAACGGACATGTCCAGTCAGTGCACGCATTTGTCAAAAATCGTGCAGCTCAAATCAGGAACTTGAGGAGCTCAACGATTCGACGAACAGTACCAATAAAAGGATGTTTAATGTTATCGTTTAGTGAAAATCTACCGCAATGTTAGTGAACGATAGCGTTATCATTGCTTACGCTTTTTTTTGACGTCTAAGGAGTCATAACCAAATGGATCGGTTCTTAATCGTTGATATAACAACACAAAAGATTTAAAAAAAAAAATCGAAATCAATGAGTAGATGCGGGCTGGAAATATAGCATTTCGGAATCCAGAATAATACACGAACAGTGCGCGGTTAGTCTGTTCCTTCCTAATGGTTCCTATTAGTAGTCAAACTGATTTGACCACGAGGAATTTTAACATTCTTCGTGGTCAAACTGTAACTATAAAACATCTTTGAACATACTGTATACGATGTAGTCTTATTGTACAGGGAACAATAAAAATAAAATGACAATTGTATTTCTGTGTCACTTGTATTATTTTCCTGTCTTGTTTGCAAAATGAGCACTATATTTCCGAAACTTTACTAAAACGTGAAAACCCGGGGACATTAATATGGTACTTCATCAAATTGATTCCAGAATCAGCACCCAAATTGCGTAATACATTATTAATCTCAATCTGACCCATTTTAAAAGATTGCTAATCCATTGCTTCTTAAGTTCGAAAAATGTGTCTGCTCAACAACGTAAGTAACGCAATGTATGTTGTTGAACTGTCAAAATTAAACCCATTGCTACTGATAGTGTGATACGCAATTAACCCGCAGATCTGTACATCAAGCTCTCAAAAGCTTCATACAAGTCCTTTAACTACCTGAAATCCCGAAGTGCTTGTAAAACAATTATTTTTTTTGTTGCGAACAGGCGACTCAAAATCAACAACGGCTAACGGCAAGGACGACGATGGCGCAGGAGGTGACTCTAAGGATGACAAGAGGGATGTGAAGTCCGATGCAGATTCTAAAAAGGTCAGTGAAATACCATACCTATACATGTAAAATCACCTAAGGGTTGGGCTGAGGTATACTTTTACTACACCTACAGTTCTTCAGCTGTGTTTAAGTCCCATGAACGTGGGGGGGGGGGGGGGGCTAATTAAATAAATAACAATGAATAGGTCTTTAAGTATGAGCGGTTGATGTAGCGATGCCAGGGGGTAGCAAATGTCCACCAGTGGGGCGCCTTTCGGCTGAATGATGATTATAATAGCTATAAGGCTGATTCTTAAGGTGATTTCTTAAGGTCACCAATGTTGTTCACAACGCCCCAAAAGCTCCAACTAAGTTTTTAGGGCCATTCAAGTATTACGTAAGCAGAATTTTAGTAATTTTTAACCTGCGAAATGGCAGTTTTTACAACTAAAGTTAGTTCAATTTAAACCATGGACGGTCAGTTATTTGGCCATACAATAATAGGTTAGTTGGCTGGTAAACAAACAGTAACTATCGTTTGTGCCAGCGCACGAAAAACAACAAACACAGGCAAAAAGAACTGAACAACATCGGGATTAGGTCAAGGTCTTTGTAAGTGCATTAATATATGCAAATAGGGGTCGCCCCAATGTATCTTACTACGAATCTGGGGTTGAAATGCGTAGCCATTTTAAATGAAACCGGATAGATCTCTATTTCACAGGTGTACACATAAACAGCCTATAATGTTCGCACTGCTGGGACACAGGCCTCTCGGGGATAGGGAGTGGGCCGTAATCCACCGCGGGCCCATACTGCGGGTTGACGGTTTTCGAATTTTTGGTTCTAGGACATGCCGGTTTCCTCATGATGTTTTCCTTCACCGTTTAGAGAGCAGTGGTGATGAAATAATTTACATGTAAACACGTGTTTTTTGTAAGTAAATTGTCTATGTGTGTTCGATCCCCACGAACTACAACTCGTAATTCGCGGCCGTTGTCACTTCCACTGCTCAGGTGTACAATACATTACAATCTACGAAAGATTGTAATGACCTAAACCGCGTTGTCACTTCCAATGCTCAGGTGTACAATACATTACAATCTACGAAAGATTGTAATGTCCTAAAAGTTTATAGTCGAGCGCTCCTCTTCCTAAGACCGTTATCATTCTGGCGATTTGTGATTGCACACTGCGGGACGGTAGATGTCACACGTCTTCGAATTTTTGATTTTAGGACATGCGGTTTTCTCACGATGTTTTCTTTCACCGTTTTTAATGATGATTGAGTAAAAAAATATCAAAGAAAATTAATGAGTGTGCGAATTATTTTTACAGGGAAACCTTGAGTCGTTGAGTACTTGCAAGTTTTGAGACTTCAACAAGCTGTTATTATGACTATATTCAAACATCTCGCGTGCTGCTTACCCAGTTAACGACGAGAGCGTGACGAACACGGAAGTCGTGATTTAATTACGTAAATTAACTTCTATTCTGATAAAATGCTTAATTAATTTAAAGATGACCTAATAAAAATACTTTATGGCCTTGGCATTCCAATATTTTAAGAAATAAATGCCCGCCGATATCTTAATCTGACGAGTTTAAAAAGCAAGAAGACAAACTGCGTCTTTGATTTGAACCCGCGTGTTTTAATAGTAAGTTATTCTTAGTTTTAAATAGCCTATACAGGGTGGCAGGGACATGGGAGAACTGAAACGATGAATTTAGCACAAGCTCCTAGATCTCCAAGCGTAGAAATTTTTCGTCGGTTATAAAAAAAACCTCGAAGCAACATTAAAAAAAAATTGACGAAATATGTCTACGCTGTTTCTGTTTGGGTGTCCACTCTGTATTTTTTTTATGATATTTAGTCGAAATAATAGGCAGTTCACGAACCTAAACCTTAGTAGGCCCTTTCCGCAAAAGCGCCATTTTTACTTAGGGCGGCAGTGTAGTTGTCAACAACTTAAGCTTTTAAAAATTACATGAATACTTGAAAAATGTACCCTCAATGAACCCTTATCATTTCAATTTACTTAATGCGATACAATAATGATAATTATGTTGCACAGTACAATGTTAAAAAAACTGGCCAAGTGCGAGTCGGACTCGCACACGAAGGGTTCCGTACCACAAGGCAAAAACGCCGAAAAAAACATGTTTGTTGTATGGGAGCCCCCCTTAAATATTTATTTTATTTTAATTTTATTATTTATTATTAAAGTTAAAATACAACTGAGTATTTTGTGAATATTTCAAGTGCCTACCTGTTGCCATTTTTGATATCGAGCAAAAAAGGGCAAAAAAATCGCGTTTGTTGTATGGGAGCCCCCCTTAAATATTTATTTTATTTTGTTTTTAGTATTTGTTGTTATAGCGGCAACAGAAATACATCATCTGTGAAAATTTCAACTGTCTAGCTATCGCGGTTCTTGAGATACAGCCTGGTGACAGACAGACAGACAGACGGACAGACAGCGAAGTCTTAGTAATAGGGTCCCGTTTTTACCCTTTGGGTACGGAACCCTAAAAAATGAGACTGTTTCTAAAAAACCGGTGCTTACAAAATATTATTTAATATTATAATAGCCCGACTAGATAATGTTTTTTTTACGATGCGAAAATCTAGAATTAACACTTTAGAAATAAAACTAGTTTGGTTTGAAGAATTCATTCATTAAAGTTTTGGTTTTTTTTTATTACTATACTCATAGTCGTTTTCGCCAAAGAAGTATATTTTCTTGGCTTAAGTATTTTTGCTATAACTTCAATCAATCGACTCCCTTTCGCAGTCCACTGCTGTACATAGGCCCCTAGTTGCCCCACGACGTGCAGGTGATGCAGGTTTTCACTTTTAGCTCTATAACGGGCGTAAAAAGACACTTAACGAAGCCGAGTCACTTGTTCTCCCGGTCATTGTGATCATTTTTTTGTACTGGACCATACCTTCTAGTTCCCAGGAAGTAAGGTTACGGAGATTTTGAAGGTCAAAATTCCAAGTTTTATTGACGTTTTTTTACGAAAACAAGTTTTTCATGGTATAAACGTATAAGTCTTATAACACAGCTTTAAATGCCCCCACGATCCCTATACCGTGGCATGCACCCATAAGCATATTTTTTGCGTGTGGTATCAATATACCACACGCAAAAAATATGCTTATGGGTGTCGGTAGTGTGTCAATGACACACTACCGCAAACAGCAAATATTGACACCAAAAATAAAAGTCGTTTCCCAGCAATTATTTTTATGCAATGTTACTTAGTTTGATGTACATAATGTGTAGTTAACGTCTACGTGATGGATCTTTTTACACCCTGTATTTATATACAGGATGTCAAAAGATCCATCACATACTAGACACTAGAAACTGACAGCAGTGGTGGCCAAGTGGTAACGGCCGCGACTTACGTGTTAGAGTTCGTAGGTTCAAACCCAGACAGGCGCTTTACTTTGTGTAAATTATTTCATCATCACTGCTCTCAAAACGGTGAAGGAAAACATCGTGAGGAAACCGGCATGTCCTAGAACCCAAAATTCGCAGACATGTGACATCTGCCAATCCGCACTGGGCCTGCGTGGTGGATTACGGCCCACTCCCTCTCACCGAGAGGAGGCCTGTGTCCCAGCAGTGCGAACATTATAAGCTGATTATAGTATGGTATGGATATAAAACTAGCAGCGCCCCGCGGTTTTACCCGCATAAGTGTCGATCCCGTGGGAATATCGGAATAAAAACTATTCTATGTCCTTTCGCGGCACTGAAAACTATCTCTATACCAGATTTCATCTAAATCGGTTCAGTGGTGAAGATGTAACAGACAGACAGACATACTTTTGCATTTATAATATTATGGGATGATGATTAGAAATGTTCGAGCCAATAATTTAATTTCAAAGACGGCATAGTAAAATGAGATACTTAGGTCTGATTTTTCCATCGCCAGATAACTTTTATTCGAGCAATAAAATTGACGTTTGACAGTTTTTGTATGAAATAACTGTCAAAATTTCAAAATTATTCCTCGAATAAAGTTATCAGATGATTGAAAAATCAGCCCTTAATCGAAAAAAAAAAAATGTAAAATCGATGGAAATATGGAAAAGTTACAAGTAAAAGTTTTTGGAAGGGATTATTCCCGTCCTTGTGTAGCGTGGTACGGACAATGTATGCGCTATTATGAAGTAACATAGTCGTGACATCACTTCTGTGATCTTTGTCTAGCAGTTATTTTAACAAGTTTCATCATCATCATCATCCACAGTTCGACTTCACCCACTGCTGGGTATAGGCCTCTCTTTTCATGAGCCAATCCCCACGCTCCTGTGCCAGCCTCATCCACGTTCTACCCGCGATGGACACTTAGTCGGTCCTCGAACACTGCCTTACTTTACTTCACCTGTCATCGCTGCGCCTTGCAAGGTGTTCTGCCCAACTCCATTTGAGTTTCATAACTCGTTTACCGATATCGAAAACCTTCGTAAGTCTGCGGATCTCGACGTTTGGGACTCGGTCAATAAGCCTTATCCCAACCATGGAATGCTCCATGACAACCTGTGCCACTCTCACCCTGTACACAGCCTCCTAGGCTCCTGCGTGAGCGTCTACGTAAATTGAAAAATCTTAAATGTTAATAACTTTTTTATAATAATTATTGTTTGCACATTTTTTTATTAGTCGTTAATATCCTATTAGCCGTTAATGTCCTCCTGTTCCACCTCTCTCTATCCAGTACTTCCAAGGACCCACAAGGATCTTTACTAAAGATGTCCAGCTCATCCTTCTATCTCCGTCTGGGCCTGCCGCGATGTCTTTTCCCGTTAAGCGGGTCCGTGGTCGGACCCACTGGGTCATATGTTTGGTCCATTGATCGTCTGACATGCGGAAGATGTGTCAAATCCAGTACTAATATCATTTAGGGTTTTCAATAAAAAAAAATGGCATCATCATCCCTATTCAGTTATTGCCAATGCTCAAAAAGAAAGTATACACAGACACACACGCAGTTGTTACACCTATTTCCGACTCGTATTTGTCTGGCTAAAAATAACGCAATGCAAAAAATCGGAAGTCAAGGACGCGTCCCTCACACAAAGGATTGATATCATAGATTTTCATTAGTCGCGAGAGTTGATAAATTATTGGATTAATACAGAGGGGATTTGTTTTCCTTATTTATAGATTCCCTTGTGTTTTCTTTTCCACTTGTGAAATAGAATACGTTTGTGTAATCCAACGTAATATTTAAAGAATTTTTTTTCTAGGCCCTTCTAGATCCTTCATCATCATCATTCCCTCTAAACAAATTGGATAAGGGATTATCCAATTTGTTTGGGGTCGGCGCAACATGACTTTTTCTTCCATACTTCTCCATTAGTCGTGACCTTGGTAGTCACCTTTGTAGTACTTGATCCTTATGAAAGCTAGCAGGTTTGTGGGTAGATTATTTTAAATACACGTTTTGTTTTAGGAAGAAAATGGCGAGGCGCATGACGAAGATGAAAAGGATGACGTAAAGACTAACGACAAAGGTCCTAAGAAGGCCGCTCCTAAAAAGAAGCCTAAGAAAGAGGTAAGAACTACCTGCAGTCTCTCCTTTTCCCTTTAAACCCATCCAAAGGTTGCATTTAAAAAGTCGCATGTAGCGATAAGACCGCCTATTGTGTCACTCAATGTAGTTTCCACTTTTATATCAATTAATTTTGCTGTACTATAAAGAAAATTGTATATATCGCTCATTTGGAGAAACATCGACGTAAATGTATTTTTTCCTAAATATGAGTTAAATATGACAAAGCACTTAGAAACGTCTTTACGTTAGGAAAAACAAAGACGTAAAAAAAGTAAACTCCAAATGACCGATATGTCCAAAACAATGTCGGGATTTGTGAATATTATTCCGCCAAACAGTAATAAAATAAATCAATAAATCATCGAAACAAAATCTAGTGGTTTAATTAACTTACCTGGATCCACATGACTAATCTGAAGTGTCCAAGTCATAATAATATTGTTCCAATGTGAAAAAGAGATGGAACTATACAGCACGTTCTTCTACTCATCCATACACAGTCTCTTTAACGAAACTTCTCGTTAATTTCTGAATACACTTTCGTGTACAATATTAATTACTTATTTTCAGATCTTATTAGTAACAAAAGTCAAAACTCGTTTATTTATTTTTTTCTTAGGATACTGAAGAAGAAGATGAGGATGAGGAAGAGGAAGAAGAGGACGAGGAGGAAGAAGGAGATGAGGCCGACGAGGAGGTAGCCAAGAAGCCAACTAAAGAAAAGTAGGTTACACTTGATTACAGATTTTTTTTCAGTTGTATCCACTTCTGATAAGACAAAACGAAAACGAGGTTCAGTGAAACCAGAATCTAATAAAATATATGTAAAAAGTAAAGTAAAAACCATAAAAGTAAACGAATCACTCTTTAAACCATAATTTATAACAAACTTAAATACTTAACACGAACTTTCCGCAATTTTCGTTTTCCGCCGAATAAACATTTTTTCGTCGCTAGCCGATAAAAAAAAGCACAAATCAATATTTGCATACAATTATTTTATTCAGAGAATATCCTTGATAAAAAAGGTTAAAAGATTGACCCTGTATTTACACGGCACGCTCTTTATGTCTGTCTGTGTGTGTGTGAGGAGACCGTGCATGGACTAAATTCCCTAAATTGTACGTTATTTTTATTATTACGACGTATTTCGAGTGGTCAATCTGGGTTCGAGAAAATTGTCTGACGAGTCTCCTAAGACATAAACGTATTAGAGTTTCTCGTTTCTCGCTTGACACACACACACGAGGACGATAATCGCCTGCAGAGTCGAGACTCCGGTGTAAACTGTGTAAACGTACCGTTACTCATTTTTGAAGATTCTCTTGCCTTTATCATAATTTATTTAGGGTCGTCGCAACAAGTCTTCTTCGATACCTCTCTCAATCGTCATCTCGGTAGTCACTCCCTTTCTAGCCATATCATCTTTCACACAGTCAAACCATCGTTTCTTTAGTCTTCCCGTACTCTTACAGCCATCCACATTCATACTCAAAACTTTTGCAAGATTATAATGTGTAAATGATTACAGAGCAAAGAAGCCGGCGAAGAAGGCTAAGGACGATGACGAGGGCGAGGACGATGAAGAGGGAGATGAAGAAGAGGAGGAGGAGGAAGAAGAGGAAGAGGAGGAGGCACCCAAACCCAAGCCTAAGAAAGAGGTATGTTGATTATACTTTTAAGGGCTGATTTTTCAATAGTCAGATAACTTGTATCTGAGGAATAAATATTATGGTTTGACAGCTTTTGTATGGAAAATATGTCAAGCAGTCATATTTAATTTAAAAATCAGCCCTAAAAGAGTTCTATGTTTCGGCATGTCTAAATAATAGTAGTTTAATAGAAGTAATCCTAATCAGCCAATAATGTTCCCACTGCTGGGACACAGGCCTCCTCTATCTGTGAGAACCCCCACAAATACATAAATAACATAATGGACTAATACTTCTCGTCAGGCCTACCACTGTCTTCTCATACCTATTAACAGTGTATTTTTTTTTCTGTAGTTTAAACGCAATGACTCCTTTCCACATCTCTTGATCTTGGGCTAGTGTGGCCTAATTTTGCCTATAAGCGTCGTCTTCCATGATGATAACTACGATTTTTGAATACGTGTTACGTATAATTATATGTTCAATTATACTGGTAACATATCAAATTGGGTATATTGAATGAATTTGACGTCATTAAGGCATTGACTGCCACCGCGGTCACCTGGTGACCGCGAACAATACATTTTCTATTGTGTCTGTTGTCTGGCAGTCAACGTGTTAACTGAATTACTGAGTGGTTTTGAGTAGGTTTGTTTTGACATTCCTGGGCCCAATAAATCGATTTAACTTAAATTATTCCCAAAGTTTGGTACCATGATAAACGTGTGACGTGATGTGAGCATTTTGTCTCTAGCCAACAGAGCCGCCTGTGCCGCTGCCGGCCGGCAAGGGCATTCCGCTGGGCCACATCAGCAACGTGGAGGTATCACTTTCGCGGTTCAAGACACAGGACCAGAAGCTGCTGCATCAGTACTTGTATGGGGTGAGTTAGCACTTTAAACACCTGCTTTTAATCCTTGGATTGTTTTAACATAACAACAACACGCCGATAATCTCCGAAGGGTTAGGTGGAGGTGTACCTATAGTATTCTCACATTTCGCCAGTAATGTTTAAGTCCCTTGTAATAGGGGTTGAGTCAATTGCCATCAACCGAGCACAAATCCAGACTCCGGGCTGCTACTGATAAATTCCTGGAAAACCCCATATACACTTAGCCCAACCTGGCTTAGCTTAACCTGGGAATCTAACCCTCATGCTCAGCTATAGTGCTTGTAACCACTAGACCAACGAGGCAGTGTTTTATTTAAAAAAAAAAAAAAAGTTAAAGGACATTGTACATTTTAAACAAAAAAAAATTATAGTGTATGCAGAAAGAAAAAATTAAAAGAAAGAAATAAAGTCCTAGTGCCGTATACCAAAGTATTAATGCCATCATAATTCCAATCCGAAAAAGAGATGGTGTTATCGGTCATGTGTAGCTCCGTCTCTGTCTTACACTGGAATCATGATGGCATTAAACCGTCATGACACGACATCTGAACATGAAATTGCGCATTATACATTTTGATTCTTATAAGACACAGGCATCCTCAAGTTGTTAAAATAATATACTAATGTTCTCATTTCTCTGTCAGCAACTATGTCTGGACCGCAACGTAAAGCGCAACGTCAAGAAGTTCAAGGGCTACGAGTGGTCCATCGGCTCGTCAGAATACAAAGCCAAGCTAGAGGAGACCACCAAGATGGAACCCAAGCAGCTGCGGACCATGTGCGAGATGCTGGATCTGGACAAGAAAGGTAAGAAAAAGATCTTTACACTGAGGCGTCTAGAACATTTCCTCACGAGGACTCCTCAAATGGGCAAACGCTCGGTCGGTGTGATATGCGTGGCCTTTACACATACTTTACGCGTCGGAACGTTAGCCGTGCACATGTCGTTAACGTTAAGCGATCCTCGCGCTAATACGCGATTGACCTTCGGCGCAACGACGCCTTAGGTCGGCGCGATGACGCGTCCAGTTTCGCCGGACAACATGAACGCGACAAGCGCGTATTCAAGCGACGGTCGCTTATATTTGCACACTAGTGGCTTGACTCTTAGGTGTTTTCACATTTAGAATGAACCTCTTTTCGGTCCAGGCTCGGCATCGGAGCTGTCGGCGCGCCTGGTGGGCTTCCTGCAGCAGCCGGGCCCCAACAGCCCGCACGCGCGCGGCGTGGCGCGCGCCCCGCCCGCCGCGCCGCCCGCCACGCCCGGCGGCCGCCCGCGCCGCTCCGCCGCCGTCAAGGTGCACAACAGAGGTAACACATCTAACAGCTCTCATTGTTATTCCGGTAAATGGCACCCGCAGCTGGATAATCGTCGCCGCAACGATCGATCTGGTGCCTCGGGCGTCCAGCGGATTCCTGCAATCTTCATCCATGCTCAGCGTGCGTACCGGAAGAAGCAGCATGGCATGCTTCCGGTACGCGGTCATCACCTGTGCATTGCCGGCAAATAACTAAACTATTATGACGCCCTACTCATAATAGTTTAGATATTTAGCCCAAACTTTGATACGAAAACGACAGCATCTAAAAAAAGAAAACAATAATTTTATTGATTAATGTTTTTTTTCAAATATCCATAGGCTACTCTGAGGAAGAATATGAAACTGACCAAGAAGTAAAAGTGAAAGGACCCAAGCCAGCCAAAGATGGCTCAGAAGATTCAGACGTAAGTACAGCACATTTAGGTGGCCGATGGTAGCCATTCAGGCTGTGTTCCTCATTCTTGTGCTCATCTCGTCCGCCTTTTATAAGTATTAGAATTATTTATTTGCAGTCCATATTTTCTAATATAACATGAAATAGCATTCAGTGGTAAATCTCAAAGGAACAATTAGTCGGGGATACCAACCAATTGTCTAATTTTTCTCAGTATTGTTAGCCGATAACCAACGTGTTTGTGGTTGACATAAGCTTTGACAGTTTGTATGTTAGTCCGAGAGGTGTTGTTAACACTTGGTCTTGCGCAGGGGTCATTCAACCCGAGCGGGTCGGAGGAGGCGGACTCGGACTTCGACCCGGAGGCGGGCGAGAGCGCGGCCGGGCCGGGCCGCAAGCGCAAGTCGTCCGGCCGCCGCCGCTCGTCCGGCAAGCCGGCCGGCGGCAAGCGCGGCCGCAAGCCCAAGGGCAAGAAGGGACGGGTACGTACACAAGCACACAAAACTGATATTTTATATATATTTTACTGGGTAAATACTTATTACATTACATTATCTAACATCATGTCTGTATTCCCCTAAGAGTGAGGCAGAAACCCCCTATAGTATAATTACATTTCACCAGTATGTTTAAGAACCTACTGCCATCCATCAACCGGATACACATCCAGACTCTAGGCTGCTACTGAGAAATTTCTGATGGATGAAAACCCAATAACACTTTCCCTTTCGCCTAAACACTTATATTACAGCGTTCAACTGGTTAATATTGCAAAAATGCATTGACAATAATGATCAATCCAACCAAATGGTTGGATTGATTTATTATTATTTATTCATTATTGCCAATGCGCTTCATTTTTATAGCTTGAACTAAGTTATCGTGGATTATGATCAATTAATTTTTTTAAAACGAAAAAATGGTAACTTCATAGGTAAAAGAGAACTACTTAATAATGGTTATCATTCTTTTGAGCAGCCAATTAAACATGAGTATCATTAAATCGTGTTGATCAAGACTAAAACAACAATAGCCAACATAAAACACTTATTTATAAGAATCATCATCGTTTCAGCGGAGAGACGTCAACTGCTGGACATAGGCCTCCCCCAAGCACAACCTTTCACTTCATTTTTATAAGAATACATTTACAATATTGTTAATTTCTTTTATAATTAAGGAACTAGTACAATATTTATATGGTTATAATGTTTTTGTGCAGCCAAGTAAACCAAGTCGCGGCCGACGAGCAAAGTCTGACAGTGAAGAGGAAAGTGAAAAGTCAGAGAGTGAGAGCGAGAACGAGTCGGCAAGCGAGGGAGAGGAGTCTGACGTAAGTAACAACTGCTATGGCAGTATTTTACGCAATTTTCTTCAGAAATCCTTTGTTCACTTATATGCTTAAATAAATGTGGAAATAATATAAAACGACTTGTCTTCAAAATGTTGTAGCTGCTTCAGTTGTGTGTTACCCGCTCAGAATTCAGGATGTTTGTAACATTTTCGATAGAACAGTCCTCAAAACGACGTATACATACAGGGTGGCAGAGACATTGGACGCGCAATCTGTTACACAATTTTGCAATTTTTGCTGGTTAAAAAAATATTCTGTTTCATTGAAAAGTGCAACACCTACGCGGTCAAAGTGGGGTCTTCTCTGGGGTGTTCAGTATCATGTACTGACTTCATAGTAACAATTTGTGCGTGGATGTCTCTGCCACCCTGTATATTGGCATAAAACGAATTTAATTATTTACAACCCTTGTTCTCGACATTGGCTGAATGCACAAACCGTGCGAAGCCAAAATAAAAATCCCTTTGTTCTTTAGTATTGTATCATGTGTATCCACAAAACATATAACATATTGGGTACGTAATTGCATCTACACATTGATACAGTATTATAGAAAACAAATTGTAGAGAATCAAATGATATAAACATTTTTTTTGTGGTTGACTGTAGCTACTAGTAATTCTGAGAATAACATAATTTTTTTATTTATTTGAGGGGCCCGTGGCTAAATAATAACAACCGTACAAGTCGATCTATCAGGTTAAGCTACGCTTGCCGCGGTTGATCTGTGGATGGGTGACCATCTTTACATACCGTGACCCCTCCGTGCCTCGGAAAGCACGTTAAGCCGTTGGTTCCAGCTGTCATTCGTTCATCGTTGACAGTCGTTATGGGTAGTCAGAAGTCCGAAAGTCTGACAACCAGTCTTATCAAGGGGTATCGTATTACCCAGTAACTGGGTTGTGGAGGTCAGATAGACAGTCGCTCCATATAAAATACTGGTATTGGCAATACGGGCTGGTTTCCGCAACTCCACGTCAATGCGCGTATTTTGCGTACGGGTGGGAAAATCGATTATTCGATCCACCCCAGCTCCTCAAGGAAGGCCAGCAACGCCTTGATGTTGCTGACCGTCTCGCGTAGGGTACCTGGGTTACCGAAGTACTTTGCCCTGTACGTGGTGATCACCGGGCAGTTTAGAAGCACAAAATACTGGTATTCAACTGCATCCGGTTAGTCTAGAAGCCGACCCCAATATAGTTGGGAAAAAACTAGGCAGATGATGACTCTTTATTTATTTGTTTAACACATTCGACTGCCAGACAACAGACACAATAGAAAATGTTTTGTTCGCGGTCACCGGGTGACCGCGGTGGCAGTCAATGCCTTAAATAACTTAAAATAAAATGTTTGTTTTGTTCTACAGCAGGAGCCCAAGTCCAAGCGCGGCAGGCCGGTGGCGCCGGTGGCGAAGGGGGGCCGCAAGGGAGCCGTGGCTAAGAACGCGGCCGCTAAGGCTACGCCCGTCAAGCGGAAAGCACCCACCCCACCCGGTATGTTACACTTCTTCTGAGTGAGCTGCGTATACAAAATATTATAAAACATTTTAAAAGAGTAAATGTAGTTTCTTGTTCATTCTTCTACATACAAAAATACGTTTTGGAAAGGCTAAACGTATTTTTTGAAAATGTTAATTTATTTCTAGTACGCCATTGACTGGCACTTTTGAGCCATTTAGTGGCTTACTACTATTATGATATTAAATGTTATCCTCTATGCTCACCTATGTTTCACGGTAATTTGCTATTTCCCTAAATCTGCATTCATTTCTACAGCTAAGAAGAAGGCACCGGCCGGCAAGGCCGCGGGCCGACCAGCCAAGAAGGGCAAGAAGGCGTCATCAGACGAGGAATCCGGCGAGGGCAGTGAGGAGGAGGATGAGGACGAGGCCAGTGATGAGGAGGAGAGCGGTGATGAGTCCGACACGCCCGCAGACAAGAAGGCCAAGCGGCCGCCTACGGTGAGTAATAAAAAAAAACGTTATATTTGGAAGGATTTGATTGCGGCCTGTGCTCAGTAATGGGACAGTGACTAAGTAAAAAAAATAATAACCTCAGGCTTCGAAAGCCCATGGTGTGTTAATATTTATCACACAATAAACACATCAAATACTAAGTCAAAATGATCATGGTGATGATGAAAGAGGAAGTTTTAGAAAATCTTGGGTCATGTAGCGCGTCACCTCTGTAACTTAAACTTGTGTGACTGTCAAGACCCTTTGTAAGTACACACAAGTTTGTCTTGCTGTGAAAAACTACGGTATATTTCCCGTGTGTAGCCATGGTCATCATTGTTGTATGGGTCACTATGGAAGCTTGTTGACAGTCATGTTTTTTCTATGGCGCGGTTTATACGCCGTACCGTAAAGAAACCGTGCCGTGTGTAACGGGCCTAATTCTAAAACTGGGATCAGTAGAGTCGTCGAATCACACTTCCGTATGTCCAATCAAGCACCGTTTACATGTTGAATCTAAACGATGTGGGATAAATCGCATGGCGATACTCGTCTACCAGTATCGCATGGAGATTTTCTGGACCGTCAAGAAACGAATGCCTTTCGACGGTCCAGAAAATCTCCTATCATAAATGAGACATTGAGAATAAAGCTCAATCAATGAAAGCTGCTAATGTGGAATCCGTAGCCCAGTTATTTGCGTTATCTACAAACACTCTTTATAAGGAGAGCCCAGTAAGAACATGTACCCTAAGGGGCCGTCTCCACGAGCGAGAAAATCGCGGCGATAGTCTCGCCGTGCCATCAAATTTTCACCGCGATGATATCGCTGTGTGGAGACACGTTCTAAGAGAGTGTATAGGAATACGTGGCACTACGATAATATCGCCGCGATTCTCTCGCTCGTGGAGACGGCCCCTAACACACGCCACCTCCTTCTGTCTTAGGATGACGAGATCAAGAAGTACGTGAAGCAGATTCTGGAGGGCGCCAACTTGGAGCAGATTACGATGAAGACGGTGTGCAAGCAGGTGTACAGCCACTACCCAGACTTCGACCTCGCACACAAGAAGGACTTCATCAAGGCCACAGTCAAGTCGGTTAGTACCAGCTAAATATCTGCTATTCTGTATAGCCGGCTTTTAACGGTGCATGTGGTTTCACGGATGTCGAAGCGACTTTACGCCACATTGCTAACATCATAATGATCGAAATCCCAAGACTTTCACAAAAGTCTCCCATGGAACTTTGCCTTGTTAGAAATACGGGGTAAAGTCGTTTGTTGAATGTACATGTGCGTCCGTAAAATCGCGCTCTGTGGGAAGCCACGTTGACTGTTTTCAGGAGTGTTTAAAGTGTTTACTGTTTTCAGAGATTTTAAGAGCACTACACATAGTACTCATCTCTTTTTATTTTACTTTGGAAATGTACATAGATTTTCTTTTATTCTCCGAGATCTTCTAGATTGTTCCGCGGTGCATGGCGTGGCGTGGCTACTGCTTGCCGCGCCGTTATTTTAAATGGTTACGTCAATCTATTTTATTTTGTTACTCGTTCAGCGTATTTTTTCTTTGTGTACAAGGATTTCAGTTTTTGTATAAGTACTTATTACTACTCTTTATTTGCGAATGCATGCCATTAGCATTATTTTTAATTTATTTTTATTATTTTTCTTTGTTCCAGTGTATTTAAGATGATAGGAGTTAAGAGCGGAGTGTAGATGTCTACATAGTATACCTATAGATTATAAAAGGACATAGCTATATATTATTACAATAATAATATATTATGAATAATAAAAAAAATAATATGAATTGAAGTGGAACGGATAAACACCCGCTTTACTTTACAAGGTAGATTTTTTGCTTATTTTTATTTTTGCATGTGGTTTTTTATGTTTGAATGTATGTAACATGGTTGAATATGTTATTTCTACTCAAAAGAAGCCTCTTCATGGGTAAGATTTGTTGTTTAATACGTATTTTATTAAGGTTTTCGCCCGGAAATCAACCACCACCCAGCCCTGATTTTTATTACGAGATGTACTTAGTAACGTGTTACATCCATTTCAAATTATTTATTTGACTGTGTGTTTTATTTGCTGTTATTTTTTTTCATTATCATTTCCATTTAAACTTTTGTTCATTTGAACCTCAAATAAATGCATCCGAGTCGATAAGAGATTCATTTGGGCGACTTGGTAAGGGTCGTCCGAACGTAAAACTTGACTGCGCGATACAGCTCGATTCAAACTTTATGACGGCTCTGAAGTGGCTCTGAAGTCTCCCGCTGACAGGTGAATTTGGTTACTGCGCAGCGACTCGCCTCAAGTTCCGTGCCGCCATTGTTTAAATAGGGCTGTAACGAAATTGTGAGTGCTAGGCGGACATGACAGCCATGACAAGGTTTTGCACGCTTTTCAGAATATCATCAGCTCCCATTTGTGTGTCTCTAACACGCATACTTTGTTTGCAGCTCATATCATCGTGAGCAGGTGACTATTCGGCCGCAAACACATACATAGTCGAGTAAGCACCACTTAAACATACTTAGACTAATGCCCCCGGCTCGCCAGGCTGTACACCGCACCCCGCAGTCACCCTTATGTTATTCCAAGTAGATACATTTGTTCGTTTCGCCGGCGAAGCTGCGTGGGCCTATATGTAATTTTATGTTGTAGGAATAATTCCCATTAGAGTAAGGATAACCCAAGTAAAACAGCTCTAGGATTTGTAAGTCGTTTTATTTTATCTGTGCCTGTATTAGCCCGCGTTCGCACGGCCGTGAAAATATCGCGGCGGGATTTTGACGCGCATTGGATTTTGAACTCTCGGCGCTAAGCAGTGCGTGAAAAAAAAATCGCCGCTGGAAAAACGCGCCCGTGCATACCTGGGCTTAGTAATTACGATCACGTTTGTTGATTATGTTATTATGAAGAATGCGGCTCGGTGTTAGCTGGTAACTGATGTATTTCCATTATTCTCTAGAGTTATTCTACGTTATAAGTTATAGTTTGATAATAAACTGCATATTTTTTTTTCTCATAATCAGTTACATAAGTGAATGAGTTTATAATGTAACATCAAGCTGTAGTACGACCGTTAGCGTTTAAATTAATAAGTTTATATTTTAATAATTATGTTGTTTTATTTTTCATATTGTGACTTGTGTTATTTCTGCTTCGAAGCAATTCAGCTGACAGTCGGACGACAGCTTTATGTATGGTTCGATTATAAAGCGAACGGCGAGTTATATAAGCACAGATTTTTTTAAAGTTCTAGGTTTTAAAGTACATTTATATAAGTGTATTCCTAACGCTCGAGCCGTGTTCGGACACGCTGAGAAGTCACGTTCATCCCTTTTATAACGATATGTACAAAGTTTCGGAACATTGGCACCGTGTGTTGATTGATTTACTATACAAAATCCAAAATTAATTCACTATAGTGATATCACTTGTAATAATCCGCATATTATAATAAGGATTTATAAACTAGTGTTGGAAAATCCAAAATTATTTTTTTATTGGGATCGGGGACGACATTGCCTTTGGCGTTAAATAACTTGAGTTTTAGTGTTGTATTGGTACATTGTCGCAAATAAATTAGGTACGCTAAAATGATAGGTAAATAAAAAAAAAACATTGTATTATGTTTCCTAATTTTTTAAATCGTTAACTATTTGTTTCACTAGGTGTTTCGGGGAAGTCAGTTTATTTATGTAACGCGGACGTAGTTGGTAAACGTTTTCTCGCAGTTTGGCACCATCGCAAAATAAAGCTATTTGTTTTAGGGTTGGTTAAGTGTACTTTAAGAAGTGTAAATATTACACAGGATTTTTGGGGATGATGCGTGTGAAATGTTTGACATGTTATTATTATACATGGAGTTATAGTAGTCGCATTGTTACTATGATTCTCATATATTAATTAAAGCAACTAGGTGTACTGAAATAACTCCATGTAAGTGCGTGGTCTCACTGTGTGCGTGTGTGCACGCGCGTCCCGCGTTGTATATTAATTTGTTCCGATAAGTTAGTACATAAATGTGTTCATGTACGCTTCCAAGTGCAGTTGTTTGGCGAGATAATCACGACACACGTCCCGCTGTTGTGTCCCGACACACTCCCAACCCGGTCTGGTCCCCTTAATACAATAGCCGTAACGCGTAACAAATATATTAATCATTGACGTTTTTGAAATCATATCAACGTTTCTTGTGTCAGTCCGAGCTTAGCTTACATGTAGACAAGCATTTCTCTCGTTACACAGAAATAGTGTATAAGTTAATGTTTTTTGTCGAAGGATCAACCGCTTCTTATAAGTTTAGGTGCTGCTATAGCATTTGGTATTGTTTGAATGTAACTTGTGGCCGATGTCGCTAAGTCCCGTGGGTGAAGCTAACGTAGGTGTGGGTTCGGCCGAGCGGTGACGCGGCGCAATGCGTTCACTCATAGAGGTGACCTGTTTTTGTCTATATTCGATAATCTCTATTCGTAAACCGCATTGGTGATGAGCAACCCTAGACCTTTAACAGCATTTTATTGCTTAGGGTGGTGCGATGTCCTATGTTCAGTTCCCTTCTGTTGATCGCCGTCTCCCCGCGCGCTCGATCCTCTTACTTATAAGTTAGGATAATCAACATTAAATGTGTATTTGTGAATTTTTAACCTTATTTCGGTTGATGTTTCTTTATAAATGTGTAAATGGCTGAGATCTGTAGCGAAGTAGTGACATGGAGTGATAGCGAGTGACTGGTTCCCCTTTTACAATTGGATAATAGATAATAAAGTAAATAAAAGTTTGACATGTATTGTTTTATTTCCACTACCCCCTGCCGCAGTCTATTCGGTCTGTTACAAACACAATCACACAACAGCACAATACCACCACCCTTTAGCCGTTTAACCTATGGACCCGTCTCGTAAGATTATGGGTGGTCGCACATCTGAGAGTCGCGTAATGCTATAGCGGACAAGTAGATAATAACACATTCAACCTTACAATCAACCGATGATGCGTTAAGCTTTGGTTTCCTAGAAAAAACTGTTCCGTCATAGTATAACGTCCGTCATGAAAATCTGTCATTTACAACAGTTGAAGCTTTATCACTCGTAACAACACACCGCTCCGACATGTCCGTGACTACCGCCGGACCACCGACGCCAATCGCTTTCATATTTGGTAAATAATTAATACTCAATTGGTACTAATTAGTACTCGAACCACAAAATTGGTACCTTAATAGTTTTCGAGAAAATCTACTTTGAAGGTGGTCCGGCGGCAGTCACGCTCCGCATGCATGCGGCATGGTATATCTCGTAAACTAGTGGAGTACTAGTGTCGAATTTTGGGTACTTTATCTTGCAGGGTACTAATTTTCTATGTAGGCTTGAGGAAAGCGACAAGCTTCTCTAACTTTGAATCAACATTCAAAATCGTGGTCCTGCTGAACAATTGCGAGAAAGTTATCATCGTTGATTTCTCGGTAAATACAAATGTTACAGTTCTGTTTTTTTTACGTAATAAATCACATTTATTCAGAAAACCTAGAGCGTTTCATTAGGAAAACATCCGTTGAGATTAGAGGTTTTCCGATTGTAAAAAAGGAAAATAAGGCAGACCTTCTAAAACAAGCTATCAACCTCATGAAGTCAATTAGCATGGAATCTGTCAACGAAATAAGGGATGTTTATCGTATCCCTTACAAAGCGAGTGCCACCACATTGACAGTCGTAGTAGAGTTCTCCAACATTTTCGCGAAGGAAAAATTCCTTAGGAGTACGAAACTGTATAATTCGGAACATAGTACATGTCGGCTTAATTCCTCGCACTTGGGGCTCGCCGGCACAACATCACCCCTTTATTTCTCTGAACATCTCACGAATAAATCCAGGCGGTTGCATTTTCTTGCTCGAGACTTCGCTGCTGCTGAAAAATATCGCTTTTGTTGGATCGCAAACGGCAGAATCTTTCTACGCAAAGAAGAGGGTGCTAAGTATGTACTGGTCAAAAACGAGAATACCCTCGTACAGTTGCGTGGTAACTAGTTGTAGTCCTTTCTTATCGCACTTGTCTAATTGTTTTTATTTTTCTTATACTTTTTTTACTTTTTTTAATGTAACAAACCATAGCTATTGTTATGTAAATAACATTTTCTGTCTTAAATTAAACTATAAGGTAACTATTATAACTATTACTCTCATCACTTTTAAGCTCCACTATTCACTAATAATATTATTTTTATTCAGCACCCTAAAACGCGCAAAACTACAAAACTACACACAATCACAAAACTCCATAAAACTAACTAACTATTCCAACACATACTCATGTTTGAAATGTAAATATAATTCACACTTAATTTATTTCGCATTTAAATACGTCTTTACGCACAAATCAAGAACTTACAACAGAACCATAAAATTACCTTATTCTGAGAATGGCTAATCAAATTAATCTAATTGATGACATCGACAGTACCGAAATTTTTATTAGTACTAAACATAATATCCCAGAACAATGTGTGAATGATTTTGGTGACGTTAAAAACCAGCTAACTATAGTTAACCAAAATATTCGGAGTATAATGAAAAACTTTGATAACTTCTCGATTTTTCTGTCCCGTCTAAATTTTTTACCTGATATTATCATACTGACCGAATGTAGACTACATGAACACACCCCAAATGTTCAATTAAATGGCTACGAATGCCATTATTCTCAACTTTATTTAAATCAGAACGATGGTTTAGCAATCTTATATAAATCGGAACTTAATGTCACCATACTCGAGCCGCCTTTTAATGACGCAAACTGCTTAGTTATTAAGGTGGGTACAGAATTTACCATTTTTGCTATCTACCGATCGCCCTCAGTGTACAACATTAGTAGTTTTTGCGAATCTTTAGAAACCCTCCTCAGCTCCAACAATACATCAACGATGGCAATCATAGGGGACATAAACATCGATATTAAAATCGGTACAGAAGACAAACGAGCCAGCGAATACCTTGATATTACCGGCTACTACGGTTTCTATCCCGGGCACCAATATCTGACACGTGAAAATTCTTGCCTTGACCATGCATTAATAAAGACAAGAAAAACCACAAAAATTGTAGTATGTCAATCTTCTCTCACCGATCATGATACAGTGCTGATAGGAATAAGTAAAGAACCATCGAGTCAAATAGCGTTCTCTGGGCAAACTAAATACAAGCTTAAGCTGGACTACCATAACATTATTAACGAAATCGAAAATACAAATTGGATACCTATTTTAAACTCCGATGACTTGAATGCAGCAGTGAATATGTTTACTGAAAAATTACGGTACATCATAAATCGACACACCAAAAAAGAGATTTTGCGCAATTCTAAAACCATTAGAAGACCCTGGTTGACAAAAAATATGTTGAAATGTATACGTAAAAGAGACACACTTCACTCTGAAACAAAAAAAGACGAAAACAAAGACAATTACGCTCTGCAACAAAAATATAAAACATACAGAAACCACTGTAATAATATTATAAAAAATTAAAAAAATGCCTATGATAAAAGCCTCCTAGACAGTTCTAAAACAGATAGCAAAAAAACCTGGGCAGCAATAAAAACAATATGTAACCTTAAGAACAAAAAATCTAATAGTTTAACTTTACTCAACGCAAATCCTGATCCGGTAGTCTCACTGAATATGGCCAATACTTTTTTTGCTGATGTGGGAATACAACTTGCTGAGCAGTCCTTGATTCAACTCAAAACAACAGAGATAGAACTAGCAAATTTGGCACTTACGCTGGATGACACTGACCCTTCTCTATCACACTCCTTCTTCATGACTCCAACTGACGAAACAGAAGTTATTTCTATCATAGGCAGCCTCAAAAACGATTCCGCTCCTGGCTGGGATGGTATTCCGAATCGTGTTTTTAAACTGGCTCATCATTTTCTAGCCGCTCCCATCTCACACATATGCAATTTGAGCATGTCGACAGGAGTAGTTCCAGTCCAGTTGAAAACAGCAAATATCTGCCCGATCTACAAAGCTGGAGACGCATCAGTTCCATCCAATTACAGGCCTATATCTCTTCTTACGTCTCTGTCCAAAATTCTGGAGAAGCTGGTGAACAAGAGACTATTAGCGTACTTAGAAAAGAAGCAACTGTTATCGGCCAACCAGTACGGTTTTCGAAATGGCAAATCAACGGAGGACGCAGTCTCGAAGTTGGTGGATCATGTCATTGATAACCTTGACAAAGGCAAAAAATGTGCCGGCGTCTTCCTTGATCTTGCCAAGGCCTTTGATACCGTGTCAAGGCCCATACTGATCAAGAAGATGGAACGCTTAGGTATCAGGGGCATTGCATTGGAATGGTTTACCTCCTATCTTTCCGAACGTGAACAGAAGGTTTGCCTAGGTGATTTTCAGAGTACCTTTGCGAGAGTGGAATATGGAGTGCCCCAGGGTAGTGTCCTTGGCCCCACCTTGTTTCTCTTGTACGTTAATGGTCTTTGCTCACTCAATTTAGACAACGCGCAAATATCTGCGTACGCTGATGATACAGCTATTATTTTCCATGGCGACACTTGGGAGGAAACTTACAGTGCTGCAGAGGCTGGAATGCAGAAGGTTACCAGTTGGCTACAACACAATCTGCTTACCCTTAATGTCCAAAAAACAAAGGTAGTTAATTTTTCTGTAAGCATAAAAACAGCTCTGCTCCTAAACAATTTGCACTCAAAGCCCACCAATGCAATTGTAGTCTAGGGGGTAGCTGCAGTTGCCTTGTTTTTGAAAATGTTAATAGCATCAAGTATCTTGGTATTGACATAGACCAACACCTGACATGGGGAAAGCAAATCCAATCAGTTACTTCGCGCGTAAGGAAACTTTTATACATATTTAAAAGACTTCGATCTATAGCTGACAAGGATACTCTCAAGATGACTTATCTGGCTTTATGTCAGTCTGTGCTTGGTTACTGCATAATATCTTGGGGTTGCGCTGGCAAAAGTTATCTGATTACTGCTGAACGTGCACAGAGGGCTATCCTTAAGGTCGCTCATAGATTAGGAATCCGATACCCCACTGATATGTTATATCGAGAGACGAGAGTGCTTACGGTGCGCCAACTGTACATTTTATCAGTTCTACTTAGATTTCACAAAACAGCGGCTGCCACAGAGGTAACGGACCAGCGCACACGTAGAAAACCTAAGTGGAACAGAGCTTTCTGCAAACTTAAATTTGGCAATAAGGCTTTCTCTCGTATTGGACCATACCTGTATGAAAAAGTCAACAAAAAGCTTGATATCTACCCCCTGACAAAATTTGGGTGCAAAAAACAAGTCCAGGTTTGGCTGCTTGGGCTTAACTATGCTGAAACGGAAAATCTTTTATCATTCAACTAATAAAGTTTTCATCACCATATACACGCTAACACTCATCACGTGCATACTTACACTCTTACGTACACACTCACACTCATCACATACATACTTACACTCATCACACACACGCATACATTTGGTTACCTTTTAGTTATATGTTTATATTAATTATACCTACTGAAACCGTTGCGTTTGTTAACATATCTTAAATAATACCTACATATTATCTGTCGAAAGAGACTGGATCCTGCGACACAGGGTATCCTAGTGCGGGATCCAGTGTCATACCTAAATATTGTAACTTGTTTATGAATCAATAAACTTATTATTACTTAAACTTATTATTACTTATTATGGGTACTAATTATTTGTATACTTAGAATACCTGTAGCGTGCCCCCTTTTTCGGCGCTCATGGTGGTCCTGCTGAAGGGAGCGTGACTACCACCACGCTCCTTTCAGCAGGACCACCATGAGCACCGAAAAAATGTCCGTTTCAACCGCGCGGCCACCTTATAATATTTGATGAAATTTTGCCAGGAATTAGTGCTAATTTGTTACTTTAAACACCTCTTTTCGTGAACTTATTATATAAAAAAAAAGTCACTATGACAAAGAATAGTTGGCCGCTAGAACCGCCACTTGCCGTAGTCATTGCTCGTGATTACACAGAAACTATAATGCAGATAGACGAATGATGCATCAAAAGAAAGGTCTTAATTTGTTCAATTTGTTACAAAAATAAAAAAACTTCAAAACGTAAATAAACAAAAAGTTGTGCAATATTTAGTTTTCAGATTACGAGTAGGTAGGTATATCACCATAAATATCAAATTAATAGAGGCTAATGTGTATGGACAATTAGTTACTAATTTGTTACAGCGAATAAACAGAAAAAAATACTAGAAAGTAAGTTCAATAATTTGTTAGAGTTGATTTTAGTTTGCCGCTCGGACGGCAATATGCCTAAAATACAATGGCGTTTATCTCGTTATTAAAAGTAGGTTTAAGCTTAGTTAGAGTACTAATCGACGGGTAACGTAACCTCGTTTGGATAAATATGGCGAATATAACTGCAGCATTCATATTTTAGAAGATATTTACAAAAAACCGTAGTATGAAACCGTATGAGAGTAGGGTGACCATGAATTTTCACAATGAAGTGAGACTGAATAGTCACAAATGTCAACGTAGAATTGACATTTGCCGCCATTTGCATAAATTATAGCGTTTTCCGTTATGGTGATGACTTGCGCCACCTAGGAGATTATCCCAAATAAATAAAACAGACGTGATTGTATTGATTTATTTCCACTCCCCCTCCTGCAGTCTATTAATTTAATATACACTATCATACAATAATACAAGGTATGTTACATTTAAATTAAACTTAACATACAATGTTTACAATTACATGAGAATTATTAACTTATTGAACTAACATCGAGATCCATAACGGACGGATTATTACAAAAGTTAGTATGTACAATATTTGACTATTTGAATATACAAAATATTAATTTCTTGTTAGTAAACTACGGAATATTTTTTTCCTAATGTTTTAGGCATGTTACATTTTCATCAATATCATTTCTTTAGTAAATAACATAAAGGGGAAGCGACAAGGTAGCCCGCGAAATTCAAATTTTCTTACGTTTTTCAGTGTCAGGTTTTATGTTGAACAAAATAATTATGATTCGCGACCGTAACAAGTATGTGTGTACAGAAAATTATTATCATTAAAATCTTCAATACAGCCCTCTTAAGTTCATATAATACTATTGAATGACTATTTCATTGAAATATCAATACGAATAAAACCTTTCGCCTGAAAAAGAAACTTAAGAACATTTAATTTTCGCAGGCCTCCCTGACGCTGTCGCGTTGATTTCGAAATGTGACAACCGCTGCATACATCGATTGTATATGATTCCTCATTGAAGTCACACGATCGAACATAACCTGCCTGTATTGACAAGCAACAGTGTGGCTAGGCTACTTAGCTGGGTGGTCAGGGGGCCTGCTCTAAGTCCGTCAGCGAAAATATGGGCCCGTCCGAAAAGCAGTACGAGTTTTCGGAGGAAACCCTACATCCGATTACATTTTTTTTCGGACGGGTAAAACACATCGGGAGTAGGGTAGGGATAGCTGTCATATCGTGGTGTCAATCATTCTTAGGTTGGGCCTCAAACTATAGGCCGACCGATTAACTGAGACGTTGCCTGATGTAGCTGCGCGGTGCGGGAGGGGCGATAGTTGTCACAAGTTGACGAATCACTGAGCTGTCGCATCACGTCACCGCACCGCGCAGCTACCACAGGCAACGTCTCAGTTAAGCGGTCGGCCTATATAATCTTATGTCCGTATGTGATACGGAGTAGGGCTCGCCCATAGCTTCGGGCAAAACTACGGATTTCGTGCTTAGGGAGTAGACCTCCTGATTTGCTGCCGCAGCTTAGCCCCTACCAGGAGACAAGAGATTGTCCTGGTAGACGTAACTGTCATCACTTTAGTAGTATTTTTATAACCTTCGCTTGTGGTAACCTGGATATTACAGCTTGGTCTCTGGCTTGGCGGGTTGTTTGCGGAAGGCGTGTATGCGGCGCGGGCGGCGGTCTGCGCAGGAGTATATGTCCGGTCGGTAGTACTCGCACGTACTCTGCAGCTGTGAGGCCGCTGAGCAGTTGGAGCGGTGCGAGCTATCGTTGTCGTCAGCACTGTCTACGTCACCTGGGGAGTTGGAAGTTTGCTTTTTGAATATTTGTACGTTCTATGGTTAGCAACTTAGCCGACGTGGGATTTTTTTGCGCACTGGATTTTCAACGTACTGCTTAGCGCCGAGAGTTGAGAATTCAATTAGTGTAGTTTTTTAACGCTCTGGGATGCGCTCTGTTGGATTCTCAATGCTCGGCTCAATACCGAGAGTTGAAAATCCAGTGCGCAATAAAATCCCACCGCGATATGAGTGGTTTAGGCGTGAAAAGGTGACATACATACAGAGTTACTTTGGAATTAATAATATTAGTATGGATTTGACACTTATGCCTGTTTTCACTAGCGACACCTAAATAAAAGAGCGTTCTTGGATTTTTAACGCTCGACTCAGAGCGGTTAGGTTGAATATACAACAGCGCGATTTTATTTCAGCATTCAGCGAAAACACGTCGTGATCTACAAGGGCAAATTAAATTAGCAAGCGAAACTTCGCAGATGTGATGGGTTTATGGATACCTAATCACGATATAGATAAAAGAAAATAGATTTTCTCGACTCATGCTTCAAGTAGGTAACTACCTACCGTAGGTAACTACCTACCGTAGGTAACTACCTACCGTAGGTAACTACCTACTACTAACATTTGACCCAAAAAAAAAACAACATTGAATCATTTTAATTTTTATCGTTTTTATCGTGTTTAGTTATACATATACTTACTCCATTTGAAACAAGATTAGATATTTTTAACCTTATAAGCGCTTGGCTAAATATCAATTGCCGTGCCCCTAGCGCGCGGCTACAAATCGATAAAATAATCATCATCATCTGACTAGCCTTTTCTCAACCATGTTGGGGTCGGCTTCCAGTCAAACCGGATGCAGGTGAATACCTAAATCGATAAAATAATACCTACAACAAATAAGGAGGGGCAATCGTTGAATAAAACGAAAAAATCATGCATGTTCTCTGTCGCAGAAATACGGCACGGAAATATGTAACCTTTTTTACAGTCCGCTCAACCGATTTTAAATTTTATTGCGTTGGTGGCATGACATATTATAGCAGCTGCAGTGAACAGTGGGTATTGTAACCACTTTTTTGCTTTTAACACCATCCTTATGCCTACGGTATAGAAGTCAAAATCGGTTGAACGGACTGTAAAAAATGTTTATATAAATGACTAATCTTAATTCAAATGGAGTATAGATACCGACCATATCTGTATAGTTTCTCTAGGTCATTTTATTTGACCCTATATATCATAGAATCCAAAACTATAAAGAATGCTGTTAGAGTCAAAAGTTCCTCACCATCACTGCTATTGTTGCTCGGCACATGCGCGTCTCGTAGCCGCGGCCGCCGGCGCCAGTAGCGGAACTCGCGAGGCAGCGTGTACGAGCGAGGCAGCGATATCTACATTATCATTTGTATTATTATGACTTCAAATTTCCAGGTATCACAAATTTAATAATGAAATATGGCTTTCCTAGTCTGGACAATGTTCGCTCCTACAATGACTTCATACTATCTTACGACCGCCGCAACAGAGTACCAAACTAGGTGTTCGAGCATATCACTCAAGAACACATTGCGAAGAATAACCAGGTGGACCGAAGCAAATGTGATTTTAAATCTGATGAGAGTAAACATCCGTTCTTTAGGTAAGAAACTTCCATGTCATCTACTCAAATTGCTATTGTAGCGTAATCACCCTATAAGTATAATGTTCCCACTGCTGGGTCCCAGCAGGCCTCCTCTCTGTGAGAGGGAGTGGGCCATAATCAACCATGCGCGCCCAGTGCGGGTTGGTGGATGTCTCAGTAAAGATATAACAACAACATAACATCACGCTTGTATTCTCCGGAGTGACAGGCAGTTGTCTATAGTCTGTTCTCAAAGTATCTGATGCATGTGTAAACAAACCCAGCGGGGTATTTGCGTAGCACACCATCAGTAGCAATGGCTTTCATTTTAACAGTTCAACAGCATCCATTGCGTTATTTACGTTGTTGAGCAGACACATTTCGGGCATTAGGAAGCAATGGATTAGCAATATCCTGCAAAATTATTCAGAATGTGATTGATAGTGTGTTAGGCACTTAGGGTGCTGGCTATCAATATCGCTGGGAGATGGTACTGCCACCGCCTTCCTCCATTTTTATATGTTATTTCTCCTTTTATATACAGGCCGTCTCACGGCTATGCCACATGGAGGGAAAGCACTTTGAATATTGTAGATAGAACACTTTACTGAAAGAAGACGTTGGCGCCGATTCCCTTGTTCACAAACTAAACTAAATTTAAGTTCAGGCATCTTTTTTTTTCTATTTCACTAAGAAAAGGACAGAAGATAAATATTAGTTTAGTCCTGTCAAATTAGTCAGCGCCTGGCGTAAATTGAAGTAGTTTTAATAGCCAATTTTTTAATCTCGCCTAATTTCTCTATGGAGTATCTTAATTTGACAGGACTAAACTAATATTCATCTCCTGTCATTTTCTTAATGACGAAATAGAAAGAAAAAGATGCATGAACTGAAATTTAGTTTAGTTTGTGCACAGCAGAATCGGCGCCATTATTTTAATTTAAAAACAATTTAAACTGCATTCATAGATTTTTAAATAATTACATGGTTGAACCGGGAATCGAACCCGCTACACGAGAAAAAAAAATACTCTGTAGCTTTATCATACCGATCGAAAGGCTTCATCATAAGGATTATTTTTTGCTAAATAACATAGTGTCAGAAATAAAAGGAAGACCATGCATTTTAACATTTTTTTAATACAAAATTAATCAATTTATGAAATGCTCAAAATGAATCCCATACTGTTGATTACAAAGTCGCACTCTTTTGATATTATTTTCACACTTTTTTGTATCTCTTTATCATTTTATCATGCACTTAAATTATAATAGGGAAATGATGCGTACTTCTCAAGTGGGTACATTTATTAGTAATTGGTACTTATGATAATGTCAGTTGTATGTCCTTACGGCAATGTCAGCTTTTCATTTTCCTGAACAAAATTTCACATCAAATGTTGATTTTCTAATCTTGAAAATTCATGATCTTCCTTTTATTTCTGACACTATGTTATTTAGCAAAAAAAAAAAATATCCTTATGATGAAGCCTTTCGATCGGTATGATAAAGCTGCAGGGTAATTTTTTTCTCGTGTAGTGGGTTCGATTCCCGGTTCAACCATGTAATTATTTAAAAATCTATGAATGCAGTTTAAATTGTTTTTAAATTAAAATAATGTCTTCTTTCAGTAAAATGTTCCATCTACAAAATTCAAGGTACTTTCCCTCCATGTGGCATAGCCGTAAGACGCGCTCTATATACATTTATAATGTACTAGCTGACCCGGCAAACGTTGTTTTGCCATATAAATGATTTCTACCTGCCCGGCGCTAATTCGTGTGCGTGGTGTCCTACCCCTTACCCTACCCTACCCTACTCCTACACTACTCCTACGCTACTCCTACCCTACTCCTACTTTACTTCTGACCTACTCCTACCCTACTCCTACACTACTCCTACCCTACTCCTACCCTAGTCCTACACTACTCCTACCCTACTCCTACCCTACTTCTACCATACTCCCATGGATATATTAAATTTTTCTCTGCGTAAGAACCATCCTCGTACTTCAAGGAATTTTCTAAAAAAAGAATTAGCGAAATCGGTCCAGCTGTTCTCGAGATTTGCGCTTAGCAACACATTCAGCGATTCATTTTTATATTATAGATATGTCGCAGCCAACTGGTTAAATTAGCCGTTTAGTTAACCGCCTGGCCTTTGGAAGAAGTGCTCGCCTCGCTTCGCTCTCTTTGTTCGCACGCGGTTGATCACAGTTTGCACCTAACCCATTTGGTCGGGGTGCACTTCCTTAGTTACTGCAACCAATTCGGCTCGCGCGTGATTGGTTACAGTTCCAACCTAAACTATAATGGCCGTTAGTTGAACGGCCGCCATTTACTTAAAACGCTAGGCGGTTAACTAAACGGCTAATTAAACCAGCTGGCTGCGACATAATTATACTATGATTCACCTGGCTATCAATATCGCTGGGTGGTCTAGGCGTCTCGCGCGCAGCTCCGTCGGGACAGGACTCCTCGCCACTGCTTGCGCCGCCTTCCTCCTTCTTTCTGTTGCTAGACAAAGGTGCTTTTATCAATCACTGTTACTAAAACATACAATTCGGATGATGACTAGTATTAGAAATGTTTGAACATATAATGTATATTTTTACGGAAGGCATAGTAAAACGAAATAATGGAGAAGTATCTGTAAAATCGATGGAAATTTGGCAACGCTTTAAAAGTTTTTAGAGGGTATTCTTTCTGTCCTTGTCGCACGGTCCCTGACTTTACTTATATGGGGTCAATAAATGAATGTATGTAAATGAAACTCACGTATAAGGCGCTCCCCAATGGCAGCACACCTGCCTATTGCACCCCTCTAGATAATGCGGTGCCAGCAGTATCTCAGGTGTCCTGCAGCGCTGCATCTTCCTCATGTTCTCCGCCTTCTTCCCCATCGGGTACTGAAACCTCTCACAGTTCTGGTTGTACCCACAACCAACCTCATTGTAGTTATTCCTTATATTCTCTATGCTCTGAACATTTAAAGCATTGTGCACATTATGCAACGCAGACACGTACTCATCTTTACTTTCGTATTTCGGGTACTGACTACCTTCACAGTAACCCGAATACTCCCCCATTTGTCTATGGTCTTCTGAATAAATAGAATTCTGAGCTATTCTAGGCTTATCTAAACCAGTTTCGTAGTTATTACTAACATCGGGCATGTAATTCCTAGGACTATTATTCAGTACATTCCTAGGACTGCCACAGTTCGCTTCATAGTTTCTGTTCTCTAAATAATTCGGTGATCGTAACGGAGTTCGTGTGACATCGTTCCTCATGTTCGCTGGGTTCTCGTAAAACGTTCGGGTATTATCGTATCTGTTCGGGAGTCTTCGGATTTTTAACGGATCGTTTAAATCTGTGGGGTTGTTCGAATCGTTGTTTTGAAAAGTTATGTTGATGTTGAAGTCTGGTTTTATCTCTGTGTATGTTGGGTATATGTTGCAAATGGGGTAGTTTTGGTAGGAGTGCGTCATTTCGATGCTGGGCCATGCTGGTGGTTCCGCATGTGTCTTGGCCCGCGGTATGGGTTGTCGTTGCAAGCTGCTGTATATTTCCTCGGCCGCCACAGGAGTGGTCTTGGCCAGTTTCCCTTGCTTGATCTCTTCCTCTATGACGCGTAACTCCGCGAGTTGTTTTTGTTTCTTCTCCTGTAGTTTCTGTTGGATGTTGACGCGGGAACCGACACTGGAGCCCTCGTTTTCTGATGAACCGCCCTGAAAGAATATTGTGAAGTTAGTTGCGATTATTGAAGTGGAAATTCGGGAAATCTGAAAGTGTTTTTTCTATGGGATTTTTTGTGTGAACTCAGACCATATTGAAATGTTGACAGGGCAGCGTCTGTCAAGTCAGCTATACCCGCGCTTCAGTGTGACAAGAGCGGTCATTGACCCACCTACATGTCAAGCTGCATTATTTATTTCAAAAACTGAAATAAACTCTGATAACATCCTGAATTAATATTTATTGGAAGTGAACGTTCAAGTATTACGTAACGCAATTTGGGGAGGGGGGGTCTTGTAAAACGTTACGGTGCGTTACAGGGGCGAGAGGGGGTATTGGAACAACGCGTTACGTAACTTTTTTATTTTTATAAAAAACTAGGAAATTAAAATGTCCCAAGTTGGCAACCCTTTTCGTTTATGTTTTACGGGGAATCCCTCGAATGTATTGTGATTATTTGTGATTTAATTGTTCGCAATTAAATTGTTTTTTGAAACAGGCACCTTATTATTTCATTAATACATGGCTAAATAAATAACATTATATGTATAACTTAAAACTCTCTTTTTTTATTTATTATTATTGCAAACCCGAGCAAAACAATAACAAAGGTATTTTTTACACGGCGCAACATAATTATTGTGACTTTTAGGTAAAAATGATCATTTAGATGTTACGTAACATTTGGGGTGGGGGAGGGGGGTACAGAAAAACGTTACGATGCGTTACATGGGGGGAGGGAGGGTCTAAAATCTAAAAAAAATGCGTTACGTAATACTTGAACGCTCCCTAACATGTTGGAACATTTTCCAATAACGTAAAATAAAACCATACATAGTTTATGGTTTCGGTTGATATCACAGGGGCAATTCTCGTCATTTTAAAGCCTCCTCTACACGTCGACAGATTCATCAGCAGATGGTCATCTGCGAAAGCGTCCGCCGACGTGTAGACGGGGTAATGTGTTAGTCTGTGGTAGGTATTTGACGTCGGCAGATGCATTTGCCACCAATCCGTTTGTTGTCGGTTTTTGCGGCACAGATCAAAGGGTTTCAGCGCGAGCGCCCGACGTGTGTCCACACGTCATGACACGTCTAACGATGCATCAGTATTATCGTAGTCGTGAATGAGAGCGCACGCGTGCTTCTTGCAGTTTCTTTTTCTCGTTTACCTATTAATCTCGTTCGCTGAAATGGCTAATATGAACACAGACGATTTACTGCGATGCACACTCAAATAGAAATAAAGAAATAGCTGCGGCAGCTACGGTCCATTTTTTTAATGTTGCGTACGAGTTGCGTTTGTCGAGTTAACACAAAGTGAACGACTAACAGACGTGTGGTCGGCTCGTGGTGATCCATCTGTTGACGTCCGCGTACGCGTCCACCGACGTGTAGAGAAGGCAAAAGAACGTTCACAGTCTGATCTCAGTCTCAATCTGTCCAAAATACCTCTAATTTTCCTAAATGTTTGACAAGTTTTTGACATTTGTTTGTCGCCGAGATGAGACTCCGACTAAATTTTGAACGTTTTAAATTACGAGAAGTGGCGTCCAAAGGGCAATGACCGCGATTGCTATGCTAGCGAGTCGGGAATAGTAATTGAAGTAATAATAAAAGTAGTTGTGAGTACATGATGGTTGTGCGCGGCGGGTAGCGGCCGGCGCCAGAAGGCGGCGGCGGGCGCGGCGGGCGGCGGGACGAACGACGTCGGCTTCTTCTTCTTGCGAGCCGTCGCTGCGCTGGAATTAAACGTACAGTAACTTAGCATCTGACATATCTGACAGACTAGCTACGCCCCGCGGTTTCACCCGCATAAGTGACGATCCCGTGGGAATATCGGGATAAAAAGTAGCCTATAAGTATGTTAATCCAGGGTGTCAGCTACCTTCATACAAAATTTTATCAAAATTGGTCCAGCCGTGTGAGCGTGTTGAAAAATGTGTCTGCTCAACAACTTAAATGTTGAACTGTCAAAATGAAAGCCATTGCTACTGATAGTACGTTACGTATGTTGTTTAGACATACATCGATGAAGGTTCTTTATTAATGATCGATGTAGACATAGGATAATTATTATATTTTTATTCCGGTTCTGTGGGATCATATCCGACATCCACGCGGGCGAAGCCGCGGGAGAAAGCTAGTATAAATAAATAATAATAATCATTTTATTATCAGTCAAAATTCACAAAGTAGTCTTATAGAATAATAAACTAATACATAATAAAAACCTTAAAACTATGACTATACACGTAATGAAACACGTAAGGCCCCCACCCGCCGCAGGCCGCGCAGTGAAATGCACGCACGTCGGACACACGCTCGAGGAACGCTCGCGCCCGGCGCACGCCTAATGTGGGAGGGGGGGCCTAAACAAAAACGCGAAAATATTACCACGTAAATATTTACCTATTACTGACTGGGTTGGAGAATCTACAGTTGAACACGCCCGGTATCGTAGGGTTGTCCGCTTGGTTCGACTGTTTCCCTGCAAATGAAATATAGCACAACATCAAGGTCTGACTGCCTCGTTGGATTAGGCCGTACTGGCGTAGTCTGCGCGTTTATAATACGCGGTGTAGGTCTTAGTGGTCGCAAGCGCTATACTGCTGAGCATAACGTCTGTTTTTTTTTTTTGTTGGGATGTCATCAAATGACCCCTCCCGCTCTGGGTGGAGCGGAAGGGAGTGTCAGACTCTTACTGACGAAAACCCACCCTTGTTCCTTCCTTAGCCCTTTATGTTCCGGGTTAGCGGTAACCCTTTCGGACAACCCCGCTGCCCCGGTAGGCTTCGGCCCTAAGGAGCATAACGTCTTAGGCAAAGTGTGACTAGGTCTTTCATTTGGAATTTCTCAATAGCAGCCCGGAGTCTGGATTTGTGCCCGGTAGCGCGTTCCCGTGGGATAATTTTCGATATCCACGCGGGCGAAGCCGCGGGCATACGCTAATTAAATAACAAGACAAATAACAAAGTTTTTTTTAAGTTTTACAAATGTACATACCGTCTTTATTCTGCGATGACGTGTTAGTGCTATTCGTTCCTTGCTGATGTTCACCTAACATATACCCCAATCTTCTCACGTGGAAATATCTGGGGACAAGAAACATAATATTAATTTGAACTGGGTTGTGGAGGTCAGGTAGGCAGCCTATAAAGTTCCCACTGCTGGGACATGGCCTCCTCTCTGTGAGAGGGAGTGGGCCTTAATCCACCACGCGGGCCCAGTGCGGGTTGGTAGATGTCACATGTCTTCGAATTTTTGGTTCTACGACATGCTGGTTTCCTCATGATGTTTTCCACACACTACTAATGTCAATCTGAATCATTTTGAAAGATATTGCTAATCTATTGCTTCATATGTTCGAAAAATTTGTCCGCTCAACAACGTAAATAACGTAATGAATGTTGTCGAACTGTCAAAATGAAAGCGATTGTTATTGCTAATGATCGTGTTTTACACAATCACCCCGCAGATCGGTCACTGATACTCGCACGTTAGAAACAGATAAATATTTCGTTTATAACCCGTAATCTCTATAAATAAGGAACAGCTGATATTATTTTTCAATTTCGATAAATTTTTAGGATGTTCCCATCCAGTATGTCTGTGTTTGTAGCGGATCGTTGCACCGTTGAAAGGAAACCACGAAAATATGCTAACTACGGGGTAGCCGCGCAGACGTGTCCGGTGCGCGTACGATTCCGCCCTCACGGCGTCGTGTCTAGCCGGCGACTACTGGGTCGCGGGGGCGAGCGGGATCGCCACGATCCTGCTCCCTCGCACACTTAAGCCTCCTCTACACGTAGACAGATTTATCAGCAGATGGCCATCTGCGAATGCCTCCGCCGACGTGTAGACGGGGTAATTTGCTAGTCTGTGGTTGGTATTTAGCCGCTGCCGACGTCAAGTACCTACCACAGACTAGCAAATTACCCCATCTACACGTCGACGGAGGCATTCACAGATGGCCATCTGCTGATGAATCTGTCTACGTGTAGAGGAGGCTTTATATTATTAGCTATATGTCTCGCGACGCTCGCAACCACCCCGCCTTTTATTAGAATAATGTTTATGGAAATTGGAAACACAATAATTATCACATTCATACACATAAACAAACGGTAAACTATAAAAGGATAATTAATCAATGATATTACAATATAATATCATTGTTATTAATTTAAAATAAACACTAAGTACCTACTTACATTACTATCTTTTTAAAACAGCACTGAGCCGTCCATCATCGCTAACAGTGTTTATCTACGTAGTGCTACCAACCTGTAGTATATGAGCATGAAGGCGATGCCGGCACAGAAGGCGGCCCCGGCCGCCGCCGCACACGCGGCCGGCCGCACGGCGCGCCCCGACCAGCACCACGCCGTCACCAGCAACCAGTTCTCCACGCACATCACGCAGTAGAACGTCACCTGGGCGGGAATCAAGGCAGAAAGATATCGTAAAATGTGGTGAATAGAGTTGCGGGGTGAATCGGGACGAAATTTTAAAAGGGATGCCAAAAAAGACTAATGTATTTATCTACTGTATTATAATAACTATGTTGGGGTAGGCTTCCAGTCTAACCGGATGCAGCTGAATACCAGTATTTTACATAGAGCGACTGCCTATCTAATAATAATTTATTTAATCACAAAAAGAGCTTTACATTCTGGGTCCAGTGTTCTCGAAACCAGAATGTAAAGCTTTTTTGTGATTAAATAAATTATTATTATTATCTGACCTCCACAACCCAGTTACTGGGTAATACGATACCCCTTGGTTAGACTAGTTGTCAGATTTTCGGGCTTTTGACTACCCGTAACAACTGTCAAAGATCCACGAATGACAGCCGGGACCAACGGCTTAACGTACTTTCCGAGGCACAGAGAGGTCTCGGTATGTAAAGATGGTCACCATCCACAGACCCACCGCGGCAAGGGTAGCTTAACCTGATCGATCGACCCGTGCGGCTGTTATTATTTAGCCACGGGCCCCTCATAATTAATGATTAACTGTTGGCAACAAATTATATTATGTAAACGTTAGGCCATCTTAGATAAGACTGGGTATTTAAAACTAAATCGGACGTACTTACGTATTACAGAACTTTTAAATAATGCTTGAGTTTTACGTGTAGTTCTGAATAAGGGGCTAACTCAAACTCAAAGCATTTATTTCAATTAAACCATTTACAGGCACTTTTGAATTGTCAAGAAGTTGGTCAGTTAGAAAATATGAAGCTAGTTGCCCATTCCAAAGCAGTACCTATGGAGAAGAACCGGCAAGAAACTCCATGGACACTCTTTTAAATTGTATTTTTACAAAAATATTAGTAACATCATTAATAGTATAACAACAATAATACTGACCATCTTCTGCCTATGATTGAGCTCCTGCAGGTTGACATAGGCGAACACATACACGAACGCGATGAGCGCAGACAGGTACGCCTTGCGCGGCCGACTGATGCGCTCGCCGTGGAACACGTTCTTGGGAGATATCAGCCACAGGAACATTGACAGCCAGTGGAGACCTGGAGAGAGTTTAACAACATGACGACGGTGTGAGCGGTGCGACGGCACCGGGCGCCGTCATGGGAGAGGCGCTGAAATCAACCTAAATGCGATCACCAGCGGTGGTCACTTTTCGGTTGATTTTCGGTGGACAGTCCACTAGGCACCAGTGATTGATGATAGTAACTTAGTTTATAGTAAGTTACTATCATCGGATCGGCTTTACAGCCGATCGTCCACAAGCAAGCAAAAGCAAGCAAGCAACTGCATAATTATGCATAGAACATGGTACAGTCACGAGCAAAAGTATGTATACACTTGGCTTTATTCAAAGCCAATTTTCTCCTTTATTTTTTAATGAAATTTTGTTATTACGAACATAGTATTTTCAAACCCATAGGTTTATGTAGTGTCGTATTTCAACGTTGCATTCGTCATTTCACGAAAAAATCGCAATTGAAAGTGGCCAAGTGTTGACATATTATTGCTCGTAACTGTACATAGAGGGCGCCACGTTAAGATTTTGCACCACTTAAAAAAATTGTAGGGCCGCCGCTGATCACTTATTATAGGTACCAGCACCGGCCTGACACAGCTAAAGATAGACAGCGCAATCCACGAAGACGCACCCCACTCTTCTTCGTAATCGCTTATAGTACAATTGTGCAACATTCCGCTAGAGTTTTAGTTTTGTCGATACACAGTAATTACTTATTAGTGGGTATTTAGTGTGTATTAAATAAACTAAAACACTACCGGAATTAACTAGCGACAACTACTAGCGATTAGTAAGCAGAGTGGGGCGCGCCTTCGTGGATTGCGTTATCTAACTTGTCATTCAAGTTAGGATTTTAAATCAACAGCATTAAAGTAAATTTTATGATGACAATACAGAATAGTGGACAGCTCGTCACACGTCACGCCTACCGCCAGGACCGTGTTTAACCTATTGGAGGCCCTGGGCACATAAGGATCACGGGGCCCCTGTGTAGATAAGAGTAGGTACCTAGATAAGCAAAATTCTAAAATTATTTCTATTTCTTCACAATCACAATAGAAATTCGCACTGCTAATCAATTATTTTGTCATTGAATGGGTTACTAATAATACGTTGAATGGAAAGAAAAAAGAAAATTGGCTGCAAAGAATGATTTTTTGAGGGCAAGCCGGGGCCTCCGTCGATTTCGGGGCCCTGGGCACTAGCCCAGATCGCCCAATGGAAGAGGGGCCTGCCTACCGCGCGCTTTAAGCGAGCAGCCCGCTAAGTCCGACATCGCTGCGTCCGAAAGTAGTCGGACGTACCAAATACATGCACATTAGTAAAGCCTCTTGCATTAGTTATGTATTATCTTTTCGACAAATAGTATAAGGTCGATATACCTATAGTCTATTCATTGTTTCAAATTGGTGTTACAAATATGAACTTTATTTTGACAAATGAAAAAGTTACAATTATGTTTGAAGTTGCAGCGTAAACTGAACTGTATTATGTAGGAATTAAAGTTATTTTTCCATTAATTAATTCATATTTCTTTACATTTTTGGCAAATAAATTGCGAACGCAGATTATATAGGTACTATTATGTTACTTACCTATAACTAAGAAGACCCAGTACTCGTAGACTAGAGCGTACACTGTGAGTGCGCAGATCCGCGCAGATATCGTGCCCAGCCGCCACAGGAACTGTACACAAACACATTTATTTTTTATCACACTACTTACTTAATTATAATGTTGTATGTATTTATGGTATTTTTTTATACAAGGTCAAATTAAACTAGTTGGCGAAACTTTACAGACGTGATGGATATCAATAGGATAAAACAAAAACCTGGCCCAGTGCGAGTCGGACTCTCACACGAAGGGTTCCGTACCACAAGGCAAAAACGCCGAAAAAACACGTTTGTTGTATGGGAGCCCCCCTTATTTATGTATTTTATTCTGTTTTTAGTATTTGTTGTTATAGCGGCAACAGAACTATATCATCTGTGAAAATTTCAACGGTCTAGCTATCACGGTTCATGAGATACAGCCTGGAGACAGTGGATTCTTAGTAATAATTCCCCTTTGAGTACGGAACCCTAAAAAATAAAGTTTTCTGAAATCAACTTCAAATAGGTAGGTATTCAATTATCCATAGCTGACTATAGGGCCAACGGCCGCGGGTAGTGTCTTTTTAGGGTTCCGTAGTCAACTAGGAACCCTTATAGTTTCGCCATGTCTGTCTGTCCGTCCGTCTGTCTGTCCGTCCTCGCTTAATCTCTGTGACCGTTAGCACTAGAAAGCTGAAATTTGGTACCAATATGTATATATATCACGCCGACTAAGTGGTAAAATAAAATTTTGGAAAATATTTTTTTTTAGGGTAGCTCCCCTACATGTGAAGTGGGGATGAATATTTTTTTCGTCGTGTACCCCATCGTGTGGGGTATCGTTGAATAGGTCTTCTAAAATGACTTGGGGGTTGCTAAAATTATTTTTCGATTTAATGCTCCATTTACGAAATATTAAACTTTAAAGTGCAAATTTTTGTTCCAGTAGGGCGTCCCCCCCCCCCTCCAAAACCTAAACTGCGGGCTTGAAAAATCTGGAAAAATTCACGATGATAGTGCCTTTCATGAACTTTAAAGGAAAAGTATAGCGGTTAAGATAACTTTATTAGTTTAGCGGTAATAGTCGTTGAACTTGGCTGTTGGATAATTTTGTACCAAATACAAAATCCTTAGCATTAATCCTTTAAAGTGACTAAGATGAAGTAGACTATAGAACTAAGCAGACTATAGAACAACAGAATCGTACTACATTGTGATAACGGGCTACTACGGAACCCTACGTGTGCGTGGCCCGACACGCACTTGGCCGGTTTTTACTGTATTGTCAAATTAAATATTTTTCTTTCTTTCTTTCTCATGGTGTTTACCTTCACCGAACTAATCATTTCAGCCGAAAGACGTCCACTGCTGGAGATAGGCCTTCCCCAAAGCACCGTCACATCGACCGGTTATATTGTTCTCGCATCTATCGGACTCCTGCGGCCTTCAAAAGGTATTTTAACACTATAATTTACCTGAAAGATAACGCCGAGCCAGGTGAGCACAAGCCGGTGCACGTTCTGCAGGCGCACGTTCTTGCTGAAGCTCGCCAGCGCCCAGCACACGGAGAACAGGGACAGAGACGCAGATATCACGTTCAGTTCCGCAAACGCTTTGTTTTCTGGTAATGAATAGTTTTTGTTATTAAGGCGAAAGCGCCAGGGTAGCCCGCGAAATTCAATTTTTGCCACGTTTTTGCAATTCACTGGTTGTGCGTTGATTAAAATATGATTCGCGACCGTAACAAATATGTATTTACAGAATTATAATCATTAAAGTCATCAACACAACTCTCTAAGACCAAGTAATCCCACTGAATGACTATTTCATGAAATCTTGACATTTTAGGATTATACTAACTTAACAAGTTGTAGTTATTACTGATTCTAACTGGTATTTTGTTTTGTTATTTTATATACGCATCTGTGCGCTCTAATTATTAATCTTAGTTTTAGACATTGTTTTTCAGTAAGTGAATTATGAATGCAATTCTTATGAGAAATAAAGTTGTTTTTAAACCTGAATACTGACCAGCAAATTGCAAAAAACGTAAGAAAATTTGAATTTCGCGGGCTTGAGTGGCTTGTGGCAAAGTATCAGCCGTACAGTTTGATCGATCAAGGTTAGGGTGCATTTCCACGGAAGCGGAGCTGGGCGGAGCGGAGCGGAGACGTGCAGGAATCACATATAATTGTAAATTCAACATTAATGATGTAACTAATATTTTTGTAAAAATACAATTTAAAAGGGTGTCCATGGAGTTTCTTGCCCGTTCTTCTCCATAGGTACCTAAGCTTTGGAATGGGCAACTAGCTTCATATTTTCTGACTGACCGACTTCTTGACAATTCAAAAGTGCCTGTAAATGGTTTAATTGAAATAAATGGTTTGAGTTTGAATCAACCAATCACAATTGTTGAAATCCTCATCGCGTCACTCGTCTCGTGCGTAATTGGACGATTCCTGCACGTCTCCGCTCCGCTCAGCTCCGCTTCTGTGGAAACGCACCCTTACGCGGTTCTACGCTTGCCGCGGTCGGCCCGTGGATGAGTGACCATTCCTTTCATACCGAGGCCCCTCCGTGCCTTGCCAGCCGTTGGTCCCGGCTGTCTAGTACGTCTTTGACAGTCGTTACAGATAGTTAGAAGCCTGAAAGTCTGATAACCAGTCTTACCAAGGGGTATCGTATTACCCAGGAATTGAGTTGTCAGCAAGGCAATCGCTCCATCTTAACTAATATAATAAAGAGAAAAGTTTTGATTTTTTGTATGTTTGTTTATGTCTATACCTGAAGGTTCATCGATGCTCGGCTCCGGTGTGACGGCGAGGTCGCTGGCTGGCTCTCTGTTAGTATCCTTGAACAGTATGTGTAGCTGTAGCAGCAACATCGGCGCCGCCTCGCAGAACGCGTGGACCAGTCTGAGCATACCTGTGAAATGAGGATGTTGTACTGTCTGGAGTTCTATAAAATTAATCAGCTCGGCGGCTGGATAGTAAGTTGCGAGCTATCACCAGCGCAGACCCGTGGGTCTAGCATGAATGCGTGAAGAAAATGTAATGCAAAGAATACAATATAATGCGGTTGTAATGTAAAGCCGAACAAACACAACCAAACACTTTCTCTTAGGTACAGTCAACAAAAGAGATAGTTTAGTAAAAAAACCGATGGATGTTGTCGACTGAAATTTAATTTGACAAATTAGCTGTTTGTTTTTTATTAATAAAATTAAACTTTATTCGAAAACATCCATAGGTTTCTTATTAAACTTCAACTATATCCGACGATCCTGCATACTTATCTCTTTTGTTGACTGTACATACAGGATGAAATTAATTAGGTGCGCCAAATATCTAAATATCTAATTCAAAGTGTTTTATAGGAAATTTTGAGAATGTCATTAAGTGAAGGGATGCACATTCGTGAGCATAGGCAAGCGATTTGGCAACGTCATCGCGCGCCCTTTTCTCGTATGAACGGTCGAAATTGGGTAAATAACCGCTAGTTCAATAAGTTGCCAACTGGCTTCATGCCTTACTTTTTTCGTTTTTTTTTTAATGCTGCATGGGCCTGCTCTTGACCTCGATCACGCCTGATGGAAAGCGATGGATGAGGTCTATGATGGAACGAGCGAGCGAGCGAGCGTGCCCAGAAGATGCCTTATAGGCACTGGAACTCCCACGCATCGACGAAACACAGCAGGCTGCTTGACGCCGGACTCCGGTGGGAGGGTGATGGTCGCAAACCAGGCGGGCGTTAGCCCTACCACCGCAAGGGAAGAATTGGCAAGGTGTTTCGTGTGACTGTCCAGGATGCGCCGAGCGCTCGGTTCAGTTGAGTAACTGGTGGAACAAACTGCGCCACATGACGAGGCTTCTTCATGCACCCCAAAAAACTTCCGGAAATACATGGGAGAGGTCATTATTCAGTAGTAAACGTCATACGGCTAGCGTGATGAGGCGTTCAGTGTTAATTGATGTTGTGTACTCACACAAGTCCCGTACTTGATGCTTCACTCGTCTCAGCTCCACCGGTACCAACAGTCTTGCATACCGCCACAGTACTCCGAGCTGCAAACAGTGCAGTACTATGGGCAGCCATGGCGGTCGCCCCTTACGACCTTCTCCCGCCCACCAGACGTGGAGGTACCAGCGGAGAGATAGCACCTGGGAAGAAAAACCAGAATTTTTATTTTACAGAGTCGAAAGTCAGCAGTAGATGTGGACTTTAAGGCTGACACTTATTACAGCTTTGCAGTATTCAAACATTTGTTTCAAGTTCGAATTGCGTTATCAAATTAAAAAGGGCTTAAAAGTCAAGGTGCCAAAGCGTCGCCGCCAGCAAAATACGTTCCGTTCAACATAAAACCATATTTCAAAAACAGTATACACACCTGAGATATAAGTAGCGAAGTGATAACAATAGATATAGCGGCAGCGAAAGTGCCTTTATATCCTCGTTCGAGCAACGCGTAGCCCATTACGACGTCGAACACCACGTCGCAGAAGTACCCAGCGAGCGAGATCACGTTGAATAGCACGTCGCACAGCGGCAGGAACTCCGCCATTTCCGAACATTTCTTTCAACTACTGAGTTTTGATAAAATGTTTTTAATTGGGACCTGATTTTTCGTCATTTGCTGCAAAAGACAAAACTATTTATTAAAAATAAGTATATTGCAAAATGTGTGGAACGTGGAACGGACCGTTTTCGTCGAACGTTTCAAGTTATGTTGCGATTTTTGAGGTTATATTAATTCAAGTAATTTAAAAATACAAAAATTACAGTTTAATTATTATAAAAAGAACGAACTCCTTATTTCTAAAGGACTTGCCTAATACTTTTCAAACTCTTTTATTGTGGTGACAAAGCGCAAAGCTTACACAACGCTACAGGCCTACTGCGAAACGGAACGTCATTGTTTGTTGACGTTTCACGTCTCGGCTCTCGAGAAGTTATTTGCATTGTTGGTTACTTTATATTCTAGTATTTTCTTCGCCTTTTCTACACAATAATGTCTAATTATACAGATTTAGTGAATAAGTTCGGCAAGGAGACATCTCGGGCTGCGTGTAAAAAGTGTGGCTATGCCGGACACCTTACGTTTCAATGTCGAAACTTTATCAAGGTAAATAAACTTTATTTAAACTACCTACGTTCGTTGTTATAAATTATGCTACACTTATGATTGATCTTGTCTTTGCCCAATACAATTAAGCAGAATATAATCTAAACTTATTTTTTATTTTATTGAGTATTTAAAAAGTTGTCCAATCGTGAGTATTTTCTTAGTTCTTATAGTTTTCAATATCTTAACACTTTCAGGTCACTAAGGTAAAAAATGGTTTACTAATTCTTTTGGGCCTCAAGAGTATAATTCAATGCTTATTAAGCCTGCTAAGTATTGAACTAGTCTCAACATTGGTAGCTACCAATCTTGCACAAAAGTATGCAAGTAGCTTGCCTGCCCTGTGCCATAACAACTTCTGATTGGTGAATACCATACTTGCATAAATTTGTGCAAGTTACAGGCATGTGTGTTTCAGCTGCACACTGTGTGGAATTTGGTAGGAAATTAGAAATGGCAATGTAGAAAATAAATAAATAAATGATAACATAACAATACAATATTTGTGCCATTGCTTCCAGGTGGACCCTAACAAGGAAATAGTACTGGATGTGAGCAGTACGAGCAGCGATACTGAAGAGGAGTATGCCACGCCGCTGCAGAGGCTCCGAGAAGCAGAACTTAGGCAGAAGCTGCAGGAGAAGCTACAGAAGGCCAAGGAGAAGAAGAAGAGCAAGAAGAGAAAGAGGTCTAGGTAGGTTAAGGAACATCATTGTTTTGTTCCACTCACAGCTTCGCCCGGTCAGTATGTCCATAAAAAGTAGCCTATGTCCTCTAGGGTTCAAAGTATTCCCATACCAAATTTCATCAAAATTGATCAATCCATTTTGGAGATTAGCCGAAACAGACAGACAGACAATCATCAAAAAAAATGTTATAGGTACCGCCTATACACTTTTTTAAATGCATTTAGTAAAAAGCCATAATTTTGACATAACAAACAGATACTTCAACACTCTTTATTTGTATAGATGTTTATATACTAATCAAACTACTCACTTTTGATTTGAGCCAGTGAAATTAGATTAGAAAACGTAGTTGTTGGACTATATAATTTTCTCTCATACTCAGCATTATTTCTTGTTTAGCAATAGTCAATTCTCCATAATAATCATCCAAGCAATTTGGTACAAGAATAGTGATTACATCTCCGTTGTTTTAAGAAGAATCCTACATAGTAAACAATTTTATTACATTGTTGTTGTATACTCTGATCACAGATCCTCAAGCACGTCATCAACAAGCAGTTCCTCGTCATCATCATCATCATCATCATCCAGCAGTGAATCAGACAGAGACAAGAAGAGGAAACATAAGAAAAAGTCCAAAAAGTCTAAATCAAAGAAGTCTCATAGTGATAAGAAAAAAAGTAGGAAATAATATTTGTGGTTGTAGCTCTTTAGTTTTTATTTCACGTTTCTGACAATTATTTAGCTTGTTTATGATTTCCTGATAAGTGTAGGTTCATTTATTTGGCAGATAAATTATTGTGGTATTGTCGTCTTCACATTGTTTATATTTATCTGGGGAATGTCTGTTAAATGGTTTGTTAACCATGTTTACAAACTAAATAAATGATTATGATATGATAATATTATAAATAGCTACTATCCAGACATTGTGAGACATGCCTTCATTATATCGAGTATGCCTTACATGTACCTGTCACAATCTCACTGTGAAAACTTAGTCGAAGTGAGCATCATTCCATCTCATGCTAGAGATTGTCAATATTGACTCATGTCATTTACATTTATATGGTGAGATTATTCACACATCTCTATTGCTGAGCATGACTTCCTGAGTTTGATTCCCGAGTTGGGCAAAGTGTTATTGGCTATTTTTATCTCAAATATCTCAGTAGAAGCCAGCAGTTTGGATTTGTGCCCAATTAACATGGGACTTAAACACAACTGGTGAAACGTGGCTGTACTATAGTTACACCTTTGCCTCCGTTTGGGAATACAGGTGCGATGTCATATTTGATGTTATTATTATTATTTATTTATCCATTTATTTCAATAATAATAATATTTATGTTATTTAATTTACAACTAGACCAGATACATACAACTATTGTTGTTATTGCACCACTGTAACCATTTTATAAGTTAAATATTACCCTGATCATACTTCCTTAATTATGTAGTAAGTGGAATACTTACAATTAAACTAAGGCTGATTAATTATTGTAATTTTTAAGCAATTTAGATTAATAAGTTTTAATAGTGCAAATATTATTAGTTACTAAAGCCATGAATTGTAACTTTGAATCTATTAAAGCAATAATTTTACAGATTTTGTGTGTTTTATTACTTGATTGTCAAAGTTGCTGTCTTATTAGCATTAAAAGTATTCTAATTTTCCATTGTTACTACCACATGGTTACCACAGTCACTGTGTTATAAATCATGGCACTTTTTTCATACAATTTTATATGGTTTGTTTCCACTATGTTTCATAACTTGGTAAAGGCATTTGATAACATAACTACTTAAAAATAAACAAGTAATTAAAAAAACTAAAAAACCCGACTGCAATAAAAACATTAAGTTAAAAAAAACTGAAAAGTTAAAAACAAGGCCATTTTAAATTAAATAAAAGTTGGAAGCAGGCGGGACCCATTTGAGTTTGAAAATATAATAAAAAAATGGTATGGTTTTTTATTTCCAGCTTTAGTTTACAAATTTGAAAGATTTCGCAGACGATTTAGTTCTTGGTACGTGTTTTTTTACGATTTGTCACTTCGAATTACTCTTAACCATATAAGTTGTATATATTTTTGTAATCACCTTTAAAAACCCTTTATTTAAAAAAAATATATTTTTCTCGAAACCTATCGAGTGGGGGTTTTTGATACCCCCACTCGATAGGTTTCGAGAAAAAAATATTTTTTTGAAGACATAATTTGAGCCAAAAATCGGCAATTTTATATTTTTTTCAATTTTGATATACCCAGTGACACTCGCGCTACCAAGACAAATCTAAAGACGTATAATTTATCCAAATCCGTTCATTCGTTTAGAAGTTACGAGGGAACAAAGAAACGGACATACATACATATTGTACAGGTCAAACACATAACCCTCCTTTTAGGCTTCGCCGCAGTCGGGTAAAAAAAAAGATGTTTATGGAAATGTTGCTACACTACTACAAACAGCTATATAAAATTTACTGTCACATAGTTGTCCACTCGGTAGACTTTCTTGTCACTTATAATATGCCTTGTGGGTTAAAATGGGCCAGAGGTTGTGGGTTCAAATCTGCAAAGTACCAATGTGACTTTTGCAATTGATGAGTGCTTTCTCAGTTTATCTTGGACATTACTGAGATTGGTAATAGAAAACATAGCGAGGAAACCTGGACTTACAGTAATATTAATCTGAAATTGCAAACCCGTGTTGAGCAATAGTGGTGATCAATGCTCGTGTCTTCTCTGTGTAAGAAGTGGCCTTGCCCCGCAGTGGGTCAATAATAATATTTTTGCCTTGTGGTACGGAACCCTTCGTGTGCGAGTCCGACTCGCACATGGCCATTTTTTTTTAATGTGCCCCTCACTAGGAATTTCTCCTGTATTGTGGGTACGTTTACAAACACTTAAACTCACATACTCAAACAGCCAGACCCGGAACAACTATTTGTATGTCATACAAATATTTGTTCCGTGCAGGAATCGAATCCGCGACACGCAGCGCAGCAGACAATCGCTTAACCACTGCACCAACCGTGCCGTCAACTACTATTGCCATTGTCTCATCTCAGGAAGGAAAGCATCTTGAGTGTGAGCATGACTCACTATTTGTTCCAGTTGACATTAGAATACTGCTAATTCTCAGGATTTGATTAGGTAGGTATTATTATTTCAGCCAGCCAGTCCAATGGGTAACTTTAGTTGTTTGATGTACTTAGAGCTTAAATTCTTGTGTTGAATTAATCTTTGAAACGTACTACAAGGCAAAAATGCCGAAAAGAACACGTTTGTTGTATGGGAGCCCCCCTTAAATATTTATTTTATTTTGTTTTTAGTATTTGTTGTTATAGCGGCAACAGAAATACATAATTTGTGAAAATTTCAACTGTCTAGCTATCGCGGCTCTTGAGACACAGCCTGGTGACAGACAGACAGCGAAGTCTTAGTAATAGGGTCCCATTTTTACCCTTTGGTTACGGAACCCTAAAAAGAAGGCAGCCAGAACCCAGAGCTTAAAACTATGAAAGTTCTGCATGGAGATATAGTTATAGTTTTGTGGATTCAGTCAAGATTAGGTAAAAGAATCTTAAAGGGGGCTCACTCATGTTAGTAATATAAGGGGTATCATATTACCCAGTATCTGGGTTGTCGAGGTCAAATAGGCAGTTGCTCCATGTAAAATACTGGTATTCAGCTGCATCTGGTTGGACTGGAAACAGATCCCAACATAGTTGGATAAGGCTGGGCAGATGATGACTCAAGTTATTAAGTCTACTTACAAGTTACCCAACCAAACATTTACTTTTTAGGGTTCCGTACCAAAATGGTAAAACGGAACCCTTATGGTGAGGCTCTGTCTGTCTGTCTGTCACAGCTGGATATCTCAGGAACTACTAATGCTATCTACTTGAAATTTGGAATAGTTTTAGATGACGTTTGCCCAACTATTTTTCAACTAAGAAAGAAATAAAAATATACATAAGTACTTATGTATATATTTTGATGAAAAATGTAAAATACCGTTCCCCCCTTATCACTGAAGTTTGCAAAGAGAAAAATCTGAAATTATCCTATGTGATAGAAGTTTATGTAAAGATTTCAGGAAAAATAAAACGAAGTCTCTAAATAGCACACTTTTTCAGAAAAATCATCAACAAAAGTTACATTAGTTTCATGATCGGTCAAGAGATGGCGCTGACATAAAACTGCAATATTCTACACCGCAGTGCAGTGTTAAAATTCTCTGACTAATAAAGGCCTCGCCGATGAAAATTTAAAAACATATGATGATACGGAACCCTCGGTGCGCGAGTCCGACTCGCTCTTGTTACTAATAGGTAATGCTAGAATGGTAAGATAAGTTCCTCTTTTTATAATTTTTAGTACTTTTTTAATACCTTTTTTTTTTTTGCTTCACTTATACTGTCCCACTGCTGGACAAAGGCCTCCCCCAAGTCCTTATCATTTTAGTACTCACTTATGTTACTTTTTGTGACAGAATATTAACAAGATTTGATAAGTAAACTAAAATAATACTTGTGTGTTTTTTTATGTAGCTGATTCTTAAATAAGTTGTAAATAATGCTCAGCTAATGCTAAGTTATGCCCAAGTAATACCAAACAAGTGTACGAAACTTCAGAACAAACACTACAAATGTGGCATTATATTGATAACAGTTATTAATGTTATTAACTTCACAGGGGAATGAAAAAGTTAAAGGCTTCAAGATGTGGGTCATTTGAGGAAATAGATATTAAAGACGTGTAAGTAATTAGTAAGTTGCTACTAAGTTAATACGCGCGTGAAAGTGGGCTAATATGACTTTCGCCGACTGGTAATTGATAAAATTAATTTTATGCCTGCGCTACGATTATTGATAAATATTGAATTGAACTAAGCAAGTTCCTTTACAAAATAATAATGCTTATTCTATTAGTAAATAACACCACATACCTTTTCTTCAAAGTTTTTTGGAGGATTTGTTCAAAGTTTTAGAAGGAGGAACCAGGATGTAGTATTCTACGATTTAAAACACACATGTGCATTTCTCACGCATTGTAATATAAATGTTGTTATTTAGATATATATTCCCACGGTTATCACTATTCACATCACATAAAAAGCTTAGAATATTTTGGTTAAGTTATTCTAAGTTTCAATCAAGTTCACGTCAAAAGTTCATTGATACTAGCGACATCTAGCGTATGGCACGCGGAGTACGGCAAAGCTCGATCGATCGTAGTGGGTGCGTTCCTGGTACGTTCATAATTGGCGATGAATGCTAGGAATGCATCCAGTTTACCAGGGTTGCATTCTTTCATCCTTACACATACTTGTCCTCTAAAAGTTGTAAGTAATTTTTGTTTGTAAGAAAATGTTTTACGACTAGTTCTTGATCCGTCATTTGACGTAGCCTTGGACGGTGGTCGGGTGAAGCTGGCCTGCAAAATTACCGTTATGTTTAAAATTACCTATATTTATTAGTGTCGTGCGAATGTTTACAGCCCGGTTCAAACTTTATGCCGGTTCGGAAGAATCGGAACATGAGGCGAGTCGCTACGCAGTAACAAATTCACGTGTCAGGGGGGCGAGGGTGTCCCCATTGCCAGATCGCCCAGAGGACACGGTGGAGCACACGGTGGAGGTCTGCCCCGCTTGGGCGGAGCACCGCCGTGTCCTCGTAGAGGCGATCGGCAGCGGCGGCGACCTCTCGCGTCCGGCCCTGGTGCAAGCCATGGTCCGGTGCGAGGGGGAGTGGGAGGCAGTCGCCTCCTTCTGCGAAGCAGTCGTGCTAGCGAAGGAGGTGGTGGGACGGCTCAGGGAGAGTGCCTCCCGTCCCAGCCACCGCGGGAGAAGCTCCGGGCGTCGGGAGCCGCGTGTCGACTCCCGGCCACCGTAGGCGTGGGCCTGCGGGCGGAGAGTAATGGGTAGCTCACCGCCCGATCAGGACCAAGCCCGTGCCGGACGGCGCGTATGTGTTCCACGCGCGCCTCAAAGAGATGTCAGCATCGAGGAGGGGCCCCCTTAGGGCTGAAGCCTGCCGGGTCAGCGGGATTGTCCGAAAGGGTTACCGCTGGCCCGGAACATAAAGGGCTAAGGAAGGAACACGGGTGGGTTTTAGTCAGTAAGAGTCTGACACTCCCTTCCGCTCCACCCAGAGCGGAAGGAGTCATTTGATGATTTCCCAACAGCAAAAAAAAAAAAAAGGCTGCGAGGGGTGAGGTGCTGCGCAGCAAGTAGCGCGCACTTCAGACCCGCCCTAGAGTTTGAATCGGGCTGAACCTAATCTTACTTACTTCTTGCAATGAACGGTACATCCACCGAGTAATCTTAAAAAGGCTGGCAAAGCGAAGTCCAATGAAGCTTCGTCCATAGCAAGTATTTTAATTAGCCGTATGGGGTTTGTCTTCATGGATGTCAAGTTGCATATTTTGCTCTGAAATGTCAGGAAATAGTTAGAAAGTAAAGATAAATTATTCGAAAGAGGTACAGCCAGCACATCAAGCTACTACAATCTGTCTTTCTTTTCAAAGTTGATTGGGAAAATTTTACAGTTTCGGGTAGCTTGATGTGCTGGCGTCGGTATATAGGATTATGAGAGGAAGGAAGTGAAATGGAGGAAAGGAAGTATATACAGACGACTACAGCACATCAAACTATCCGAAACAGTCTTTCCCAATCAACTTTGAACATTGAAATTGAAAATCTGTTAACCTCTCCGACCCGGCGCCGTACTACATGTGGTACGATACAATAGAAAATCAATTGTGTCTCATTAGCCGTCCTTGACCGATTTTTTTTTTTTTTTTTATCAGACGCTAGTCTGTACAAGAAATCTGAGGGGCAATTCTCGTAATTTTAAGAACGTTCACAGTCTGATTTCAGTCTCAATCTGTCAACACTGAGCATGTAACCTTAAAAATATCTGTAATTTCCCAAGATTTTTGCGCGATTATAGGCTGACCGCTTAACTGAGACGTTGCCTGAGGTAGCAGCGCGGTGCGGGAGTGGTATGTGGTGATGTGATGCGAGAGCTCAGGTAATTCGTCAACTTGTGACAAACTATCAACACTCCCTCACCGCGCAGCTACCTCAGGCAACGTCACACAGTTAAGCGGTCGGCCTATAGATTTTGAACTTTGTTAATTACGAGAATTGGCCTTCCGATGCAAATACCTCTGTCAAAGCGATAACTTCCGCTTCCTGGCGTTCAAGCGACTGAACTAATTCCTTGGTGACGCTAACAAACTTCTTGTTGACTTCTTTTACACATAGCTTATACGATCTTTTACCTCTACCGTTGCATTTCTTTTCCACCGCCACCGTAGCTCTTGTAGCCTGTAAACGAATTTTATCTGAGAAAACAGTACCTTGTACAGTCAGTTGCACATTAGCGCACTTTCACTATGAAAATCACCCATAATGGTACGTCATAAAGGCGCTGTCAAATTGTTACCACTGATATGTTGTCTGTATCAAACGACAGCTTTTACACTAGAACCAAAGAATAGATTTTTCGACAGCTTGATGCAGAAAATAATAATGCTCTTGTAAAAATCAACATAAGGTTCTGCTTTTAGCCAACAGCGAAAAGCCAGTCTGCGGAGCAAAAAGTTGTAAGTAAGTTTAAGCTACCAGCCTCTTTTATATCTTTAAGTAAGAGCAGTGTCTTCTCATGGTAACCGTTGAACATCTTCAGCAAGGTTCTCTGCGTGAAGAGGACCAGGTCTCGCTGCGTCGGTATCACATAGGTCCCAATGCTTGAAGGCAACTCGTTCTCAAGGCATTTCATGTTGAATTGCTTCACATTTATTTTTGGTTTCCAATGCTTCACTTCTGGTGTGGTCAGGTGCTATTGAAAATGAAGATATTTTTATTTTCCGTTTGGTTAATCGGTAGGTACATTTGCTGTGGAGGGTAAAATGTCGTCTATTCCTTGTAATAGACGGCCAATGCGAGTGTGAGCATGTGCGGCGGGGCTAATAGTTTGTGTTTCAGTCTATCAAAAAGCTGTGAGTTTGCGGGAACGCAATGTTCAACATTTTTACAGGTTACATCATGCTCTGTGTTTTTTACTTCAGGGGCTGACTTTAAGAACTAATCAACTCAAACACCCACTATATGTACGTCAGCCGGTCGATTCTGTAAAAATCTCACCGTGAAAATTTAGATGAAGTGAGTTTGTTTTTGCTAGGAATTGACACTACAGCTCACTCCACGCTCACTTCACCTAAGTTTTTACGGTGAGATTTTTACAGAATAGCACCCCTCGTGACATTTGCATAATTTGGAACCCCCCTCAAAAAAGAGGATCATAATTATCTATACTAATATTATAAAGAGGTAAAGTTTGTAAGTTTGTATGTAGGGGGTAATCTCTGGAACTACCAGTCGGAATCGAAAAAATATTTTTGTATTTGATAGCCCAATTCTTGAGGAAGGCTACAGGCTATTTAACATCACGCTATGACCCTTAGGAGCCGAGCAAAAAGAAAAAAAGTTAGAAAGAACACTAAGCTAAAACGAAGTAATAGCACGGGCAGGCGTGAGATGCGACGGGGTGGGTCGGGGGAACAAGCAGGTGGACGAAGTCGTGGGCAGAAGCTAGTATAAAATATCCTAAGTCTATGGTCGGGATCCACCAACCCGCACAGGGCCCGCGTCGTGGATTATGGCCCACCTCTTCTGACAGAGAGAAGGCCTGAGTCCCAGGGGTATCCTATAGGCTGATTATGCCGGCGGGGTAATTGTGTAAGACACTAACAGTAGATATACATGGTTTTCATTTTGACAGTTCAACAACATTCTTTGCGTTATTTAAGTTGTTGAGCAGACAAATTTTTCGAACATATGAAGCAATGGATTAGCAAATCCTTCAAAATGATCCAGATTGTAACTGATAGCGTTTTACGCAATTAGGGTCTGGGCAGGCCAGTATAAGTATAGCTTATACTAGGAACGAGGTTACTTACAAAATTATATTCACTTGTAAAATTAATTAATTTTCTTCCACTGGTGCCTGTGGTGGGACTTGTGGGGATTTCATCATTAACGGTCGAACTCACAAGCTTCGTTTTCACTGTGGTATTCCCGGCGCCTGCCACATCCCACCACAACGTTTTCAAAGTGAATGGTGTAGGTTCAAACCCTTGAAACTGGTTGTAGTTGACGTAGCAGACACCGAGGGCCAGGTTCGTTGAGAGTACAGCCAGATCTGTGGGTTAAAAATAGGCCTAACATGTGGGCAGATCTGACGCAGCCGGCGTGGGACCAGATGCTATTCGCAAACAATACAAAACATTTTGTACGTTCTTTGATAAAGAATAAATTATACCCACATAATTTATTACCGAACATTGTGAAATATTTATAAACGAAATTTGTCAAGTTTGTCACACTAAGAAATAAAAACGCAACAACTTCGTTCACATAACCGTTTTCAGCACATTATGGTCGACGTAGGACCAATGGTCAATAGTTTACTGTTTTGTTAGTATAAGTAGCTACTAAACGGTCTAATGGTGGTATGTAGCTAGTGAGCAGCTGAAATGTTATCGCACATGTTTATAGAATGCCGACAACTTAGCTTCGATAATGTTAACGGCCGATTGTGTTTTGTCTTGATGTTGCCTTGATGCCGTTAAAGCTGTGTGGGCTAGGCGTTCTATAACTCAAGTAGCGGAAGTTGAAGAAAAGCAACCAGGCTGATATGGGAGTGGGCTGGCTAGGTCATACGACGAATGCACCCGTAATGCTAGGCAAGGGTCGTCACTCATCGGAGTGGACGCCAGAGGGAAGACATGGCCGTTTAGGTAGACCGCGGCGAAGGTGGTTTGACGATCTTGTTATGTTTGGGCTAACATAGCCAGAGATAGCACAAAATAGAGAGGATTGGAAGTGTTATAGAATGTGTAATTATAATAAACTTGAACGCAACCTAATTTTTGACAGGACTAGCTAATTCGGAATGCACCCTAAGGAATCTGTGGGAACTATGAGTAGATCCCAGATCCAATAAATGGTTGAAACGAACAGTTTATTTTTATTAAGAACCTGCGGAATCTCCATGCATCAGGGGAATCCAAAAGAATTACCACAAAGTGGCGACCGTGAGATTACGAAAAGAAGCTGTAAAAGATGGATCTCGAGAAATTGAAGCGTGAACGCGAACAAATACGGCGTGTCTTTAATCGCCACGAGGCAACCGCAGAATCACAGGTAGACCTAGAATTTCTAATAGAAAAAATGGATAAGCTAGCATTATTAGACAAATCAATACAAGATGAGTTGCTAAGCTCCCAAACATTCGATCAAACAGGTTACGAAAGAGAATGTGACGAATGCGACATATTACGATGCAAGTGGCTAAAAGTAAAGACACGGCTGCGGGACATGAATAGGTCGGATGAATTTATGAAACAGGAGACTGGAATTAAAAGACATAATCTCAACCTACCCAAATTAGAGATTCGCAAATTTGATGACAACCCCAAGTCGTGGCTGGCATTTTGGGGTCAGTTCAAGAAAATACATGAAGAGAAAAACATGGATGCGGAAACAAAATTTCAGTACCTAACACAAGCGATGACCCAGGACAGCAAAGCAAGAATCTTGGTAGAAAGTTATCCGCCCACCGAAGAAAATTATCCAAAGGTTATCCAGACGCTTAAAGAACGATTTGCCAAGGATGAAACACTTATTGAAATCTATGTACGGGAACTGCTGAAGCTAGTGAACTGCAAAGATCAACTGTTACTGGACGTGCTTTATGATAGGATTGTTACAAATTTGCAAATATTAGAATCATTAGGAATTGTTAAAGAAAAATATGAGTGTATTTTGCTTCCCATGATAGAATCAGCATTACCAGAGAGCACATTACTATTGTGGAGTAAAGTCCCTTACAAAGGGGAAAAATCAAGACTCAGTAACCTTTTGAATTTTTTGCAGACAGAAGTTGAGGCTGAAAGAAGGGTGCAAATAGCAAAAACTGAATTTTTAGGTAGTTCTACAGCGGCAGTTCCAACAGCAGCATGCTTGGTGTCGGAGACAAAACAGGTAAAGGAGAAGTCCATTGTTAGTCAACCTGGAAAAGAAGGTAAGGAACACTGTTATTTCTGTGAAAAGTCTCATAATACATTTGAATGTGGTAAAGCTAATACTTTTACTCTAGAAGAAAAGAAAGATGCAATTAAGAAGAAAGGGGGGTGTTATGTATGTTTAAAAAGAGGACACCTTGCCAAAAATTGCAAAGTTTTTGTGAAATGTATGTGTTGTAGTAGACGACATTTAATGATCTTGTGCCCCACACTTCATGAGCAACCCAAGACAGAAACAGTCAACAACTTTTCTAGTAATAATACAACGACCTTGTTACAAACCTTGATTGTTAAAGTTACGGGTGGCAAACACACAAAGAAAGTAAGAGCGCTGCTAGACTCCGGCTCGCAGCGCACTTATGTGAGGACTGCACTAGCTCAAGAACTGGGATTAAAGGTAACAGGAAGTGAGAGCCTTAGCCACTCACTATTCGGTGGTGTCAAGAAGGCTACACAAACACATAGAGTGTTTGAATTTCAAGTGAGTAACCTCAATGACACATACATTACTGCAATGAAAGGACTTGAACAAAATGTACTTTGTGGAAATTTGCCTAAGGTTCAAGATTCAAACCTAATAAAGAATCTACAAAAACACCAGATCCACTTAACAGATGCTGAAGATAGCGTGGCCGCTATAAGGGACATAGACTTACTCATAGGTTCAGACTACCTAGGCTCTATCTTAGATAACAGTCTTGTGCATGTTACGGAAAAACTTGTGGCTGTTAAAACAAAGCTTGGGTGGACACTGCAAGGGCCTATTGATTTGTCTCATGGAGTATGTAATAAGGTGGTCCACACAAATTTTGTGACAGCTATACCGGAAATGGATAATTCATTAGAGTTTTTGTGGAATATTGAAACTTTAGGTATCAAAGATCCTTGTAATGAGGAAGTAAATGATACTGTTTTGGAAATTTCAGTAAATGATAGCGGACGTTATGAGGTGCCATTGCTGTGGAAGAATGGATACCCGGAGATTGAATCTAATTGTGAAGCAGCAAGAAGACGTTTGGACAGTACTACAAAGAAATTATCTACTACAGGAAAGCTTGATGACTACCACCAAATATTTAAAGAATGGGAAAAGGAAGGCATCATTGAAAGAGTAAAAGAAGATAATAGTTATGACGGACATTACTTACCTCATCACGCAGTAATTAAGCTGGAAAGTACAACAACAAAAATAAGACCAGTCTTCGACGCTTCTTCCAAAGATAAGAATGGATTGTCATTGAACATGTGCATTCAGAAAGGCGTAAACCTTATAGAAGTTATTCCGAAACTTATAATGATGTTCAGAGCTGGTACCTATGGAGTTATATCCGACATAAGAAAGGCATTCCTACAGATTTCAGTGGCACCAGAGGATCGTAAGTACTTGAAATTATTATGGTGGAATGATCCCAAGGCAAAAGATGAAGTACTTACATATCAGCATGCCCGAGTACCATTTGGTGTTGCATGCAGTCCCTTCCTTCTGGCGAAAACAATCAACCACCATCTGGAGCAGCATACTCACATTTATCCAGAAACAGCTGCAAGACTAAAAGAGTGCTTCTACGTGGACAACTGTGTAACCAGCTTCGACACAAAACCAGAGGTCAAGAAATTTATTAAAGAAGCTACAGAACTTATGAATAAAGGTAAATCCGATTTAAGAGGATGGATGATGAATTCAATGCAAGAAGAAGAATCACTCTCAGTATTAGGAGTACAGTGGGATAGAAAGAGAGATAACTTGTGTTGCAATTTAAACATGAAAACTGTACCTGGAAAGATTACTAAGAGAGATCTACTATCAATTGCACAGCAGATATTCGATCCCATAGGTTTCCTGTGTCCAGTTACACTAATCCCAAAGCTTATCATACAGAAAGCATGGTTATTAAAGACAGGATGGGATGAAACAATTCCTGAGGAGCTAGAGAAAGAATATAAGGATTGGATATGTACCATCGACTGTCTCCAAGAGTGCACAATACCAAGGCGCCTTACAGAATTTCCACTAGACAACAGCAAAACAACAGTTCATGTATTCTGTGATGCTAGCAAAGACGCATATTCAGGCTGTGTATTTCTACGATCAGAACATAAAGAACAGGTAACTGTACGACTTATAATAGCTAAAAGTAGAGTTGCGCCCATCAAAAGGCAGATGACGCTACCAAGACTAGAGCTAATGGGGGCAGTCATAGCTTCTAGATTATACAAAGAAGTCGTAACATCAGGTCTGCTCGCTACAAGCAAGAACTACAGAGTGTATTGCTGGACAGACTCTGCGGTAGTGTTGGCGTGGATACAGAGACAAGAGACCTGGAAAGCATTTGTAACAAACAGGGTGAGAGAAATCTGCGCTATCACAGATAGAAATAACTGGAACCACTTACCTGGTATTTATAACCCTGCAGACTTACCTTCACGCGGCTGCAACCCTAAGACACTACTGGATACACAATGGTGGACAGGTCCTCAATGGTTGTACCTGAAAGAAGAAAACTGGCCAAAGTCTATCATTAGTAATAATAACAGAAAATACGAAGAAATCATTAGTGGTGAACAGAATAAAAGCATAGCAGTTAATGTGGAGATAACTACAGACAACTTCAGCAATAGCTTATTGTATTTTAGTCAATACAGCAAGATAATAAGGCTTGTTGCTAGAATACTAAGACTGTGTCCTAGAACTAGGGAAAAATATAATATAAACTCTGAATATATAGGTTTTGAAGAATACAAGCATGCTGAAGAAATATTATTTAAACTAATACAAAAAGAAAGCTATACAGACAAGAATAATATAGATAAGAAGCTTATAACTACAGAAGAAGAGGGAATAATAAAAGTGAAAACTAGACTAGAATACAGTGGGGAAGAAAAAGATTTCATACACCCAATTTTACTACCAGGAAATAACGAGATAGTACAGAGAATGGTTCAAGAAACACTTAAAAAGATGAATCACGCTGGGACACAGACTTTGATGACTACATTAAGGAATTCATTTTGGATTACTGGTGTTAGAAAGCTAGTAAAGAATACAGTGTCAAAATGTATTACCTGCAAGAAAGACAAAGCTAAACATTACGTGGTTCCCGAACCACCTCTACCAGCAGATCGCATCAAAACGACTGCAGCTTTTGAAGTCACTGGTATAGATCTGGCAGGGCCATTATTCCTAAAGAATAATCAAAAATGTTGGATTGTTCTTTTTACCTGTGCTGTTTATAGAGCAATACATCTGGAACTCGTAGAATCATTATCCACAAATGGCTTTCTCATGGCTCTCAGGCGTTTTATAGCAAGGCGTGGCCGACCGAGGACAATTTATACAGATAATGGAACAAATTTTGTTGGTGCTGCTAACCTGCTTCAAGAAGTAAACTGGCAGGAAGTTGAAGAAGCCACCAACTCTTATAAGATCCTATGGAGGTTCTCCGTGCCAGCAGCTCCGTGGTGGGGAGGATGGTGGGAGCGGCTGATTCGAGTAGTAAAAGAAATGCTGCGCAGAATTCTAGGCAAAGCATCAGTGGAGTGGATAGAACTCTCGACTATTTTATGTGACTGCGAAATAGTGATTAACAGCAGACCCCTTACATACGTGGAAATGGGAGATGTTAAACCACTGACACCTTTATTGTTTTTACAGAACTTACCTACTGGAGAGACACCTGATCTTGACCAGATAGATGAGAAAAACATACAGGTTCGTTATCGTTACCTACAACAACTAAGACTACAATTTAGAACAAGATTCAAAAGTGAGTACCTATCTCTACTTATAAGCAAGGGAAAGCAACATAGAAAAGAACCTAAAGTAGGAGAATTAGTTTTAATAGAGACAGAAGGGAAGAGACTATACTGGCCTGTAGGTATAATTCAGGAGACACAGGAAAGGATGGTTTTACACGGGTAGCAAGAGTTCACACTGCCTCAGGAGTAAAGGTAAGACCCTACCAAAGATTATACCCTCTGGAACTCTCTATCTCTCAAGACTGGCTAGACAGTATCCCTGCATCCAACACTACTCACCCACACCAATCACTGGAGCAGCCAGGTAATTCTCAGAGCTCAATCACACCTGTGCCTCTAGGCGCAACCACCAGGTTAGGACGTGCAATAAAACTACCACATAGATTTATGGAATAACTTTATTATTTTTTCACAGGGCTTTATTCTGAATAGTATGATGCTCTCTGGTGTGCTGTGTACTGATTACTAAATGTAAAATTTGTCGATTGTCACAATAGGTACATTTCGATCTCTAGGACTGACTCTTCGAAAGTTATATTATACTCTCAGTAATGTTATTTTAGTAACACTAAACTCAGTACCTATTTAACCTAATAAATATGTTTGTGATGTTAGATGTACCTAATCTTATAGTAAGTATGTAACTAAACTTAAGTGTAACTTTGTAAACTAAGTATGTACTTTCGACTTTTTATTCTGTCCTGGGAGTGTGTTATAGAATGTGTAATTATAATAAACTTGAACGCAACCTAATTTTTGACAGGACTAGCTAATTCGGAATGCACCCTAAGGAATCTGTGGGAACTATGAGTAGATCCCAGATCCAATAAATGGTTGAAACGAACAGTTTATTTTTATTAAGAACCTGCGGAATCTCCATGCATCAGGGGAATCCAAAAGAATTACCACAGGAAGGATAAAAGGGAGGCCTTTGTTCACAAGTGGGACAAATTAGGCATTAGGTATAATGTAGGTTCAGCATTAGGTCAGGTTAAGTTCGGCATTAGCTTAGATTAGGTTCGGCATAAGCTTCCCCCCCGGTGGGTTCCCGCATTGTCGAGGCGGGGGGGCTCAGTAGCCGTGGCTTGGACACCCACGGTGAAGCGAAGAGAAACCCGAGGAGGGGCCGCTCGTCAGGGCTTTTGCCTGACTCGTCGAAGGGGGACCAAGGGTGCCCAGACACGGGGTCGTCTGGCGCCCATGTGCTGGTTTGGTCCCTGGGGTGGTCACGGCGTGCTATGTGTTCTGGTGCGCCGGTGATGGGGAGTACTCTCCAGAGGAGGGTCCGGTGACGGACAGCCTAGCCGCGGCGGGTTCACGGATGAGTGCTAACGCGTGCCCGTGTTCCCGACGTAAGCGGCAGAGGAGGACCGTGGAGTTTTAGAGGGTTAGAGTCCCACATAACTGCACTATCTCTCCGTGGTAGTGCAGAATGCATGTGCATTTCTCCAAGTTAAAAAAAAAAAAAAATAGGTTCGGCATTCATTAGTATAGGTTAGTTTTGGCATTTAGTTAGGTTTGGCATACCTAGGGTTAGCTTATGTTCGGCAGTAAGTAAAGTAAGGTTCGGCATAAGGTAAGGTTAGGTTCGGCATTAGATAAGTTTAGGTTCGGCATTAGGCAAGGTTAGGTTCAGCATTAGTATAGGTTGGTTTCGTCCTTTAGTTAGGTTGGGTTTGGCATAGTTAGCTTTGGTTCGGCAATATAGCTTAGGTTAGGTTCGGCATTAAATAAAGTTAGCTTCGGCATTAGTTAAGGTTAGGTTCGGCATTAGTTAAGGTTAGTTTCGATCGGCATTAGGCAAGGTTGGGTTCGGCAGCCATTAGGTTAAGTTTATTTTCCAGCAGGACCCTCCGCTGTTTAACCTTTTGAACGCCAGAGTATAAACGTATCGCCGCACCCCTGACGCCAGGCCACTTTTTAAAAATTTTAAATTATATAAATAAAAACACACAAAAGTAATGATTAAATTGTTTATTTCATAATATGGTGCGACGTGTATTTTGTCATATATTTGTGACGTTGGCGTTCAGGGTAAGATTTCGTTTGTCACATATATGTGACAATGGCGTTCAAAAGGTTAAAGGTCTTCAGACCAATTTCACATGGTCCCGTTGAGCGGATACCTTAGTTTTATTTTAAGAGGAATGCACCTGCAGAACTTTTATCTATCGTCTGGTAGTCGTCAACGTGCCAGACACAATAGAAAATCTAATGTTTGCGGACACCGTATGACTGCTTTGACCCTTGCTCAAAATTTCAGCGCTTTTGGCGGGTTTTTTTTACCAGTCAACGAATTTTTTTTTTGTTTATTTTAATTACCTTGACCCATTATTATTCTCATTCCAATATTTGGGGTCGGTGCAATATTTATGTTATTTCTTCTAGCCATATCACCTTTCACACAGACCATCGGTTTCCATGCTCTTCCCCAGTCTGCTACTCTTATAGCCTACATTCATATTCAGAACTTTCCTCATTACCCCGACCCACATTATATTGTAGTCTGTGTTCCCCGGCCATACCATGACAACTGATTTGGGCATCTCCTCGCCCCATAATATATTATAAACATCTAATTTGTACTGTTCATTCGGTAGCGAAGCTATCGCACAAATACTGTTAGGGTATCCCAGGTGGAAGTTTCAGGAACAAGTTTAATGAAGAGGAATAGAAAATAATAAAAACGCTTGTAATAATTATAATCTATGTTTATTATTAGACCATTCTCCTCAGGAGTTCGTTGATCTTGTCCTCGCGGTTACCGAAGTCACCTCCGTCAACGTAGTGGATGGTCTTCTTGCGCCAACCTCCGGTGGGGTTGTTAAGCTTGAATGGCCAGACGAAGTTGCTGGCGTACTGCGGAAAACAATAGAAATATTTAAAATAAAAAATGGTGAATCACACAAGTCAAGTATTACTCACAGACTTGGGGGTAATGCCATGCAACAGATTTTTCTTATACAGATATGTGAGAGAAACAAGAACTTTGAAATCTGTAATATCATTTATCAACTTTGAAAAATTCAATCAATTCTTTTTTCAATTTTATCAGTTACGAGAAATGAGGCATTGCGAGGGCAGGTTAAATAAAAATAGTATGAGGCGGTAAATGTCAGAAAAAAACGCCTTTGTCGAGAGTATCTGTCACATCTCCCTGTGTGACAGCCTCTTTCTAACGGCCAGTTACTGTAAGTTTAAAGAACTATACGAGTCTCACCTTGAACTTCTCTCCGACGCTGAAGATCTCGTGGATGAGGTCTTCAACACAGATGATGTTCTGTTTACCGAGCTTCTGCTCGACGATTGTGTTGGACGCGATCGGCACGCGCTGTCCGTTGACCTTGGCGAAACCGCGCTTGTATACCAGCTGTAGAATAGTGAATTGGTTAGTTACTAGAAGTAAAGAAAAATACGACATAATTATGTCCTTTTTAGGGAAAAGCAGTAAATGGTTCAGATGAAGACTTTATTTTGGCAAAACCAAAAGGAGGGTTATGATATTCTGAAATATAATAAACTCCCAGTTGTAAGAATGCTAAGCCAGCAGTAGGCTTTCAGCTGAGATAACGTGATCTGATCAGCCCAAGCTTTTCACTCAAGTAGGGACTTGGCAGGTATTTATCACTAGAACCTGTCTCTAATATGAACTGACTGACTGTACCATGTCATATAAGAACAACAAAAAGGAGTGCTTAGCAGTTCTGAGTGGCATTCAATTTAGTTTCGACTTTATTTTAACAAGCACGATGTTGATGTTTATTTGGCACCAATATGCGCTGTTTCACCACCATACCATACTGCGATCGCCAACCCGCCTGCCAAGCGTGGCGATTATGGCAAACCCTCCCAAAATTGGGGGAGGCCTATGTCCAGCAGTGGACGTCTATCGGCTGAAACGGCGACGACGACGCGCTGTTCTGCAGCAGCTCTAAAATGAATAAGCTGTAAGTATTTAATTGAAAGTTATCTTAAATACTAACCTCCCTAACACTCTTCAGGTTGGGGTATCCCCACGCGATGTAGGGCTCGGCGATACGGAGCATGTTGACGGTGGCCTTGTTCAGACGGATGAACACACCGTTGTTGATCTGGCGCAGTCTGAACAACTGCAGGACTTTGCGTACCTGTAGGACAAGAACATCAATGAGTCAGTGTTGAAATTTTTGTGGAAGAGATACATCGTGAGGTAGGATTATCCTTGCTCAACAAACTTTAAAATACATAAATAAGAATTCAAAAACATTTCAATGCTTTATTTTCCTACCTAAAAATTAAACCTAATTTGAGAGAATTTAGCTGTTAACGGAAGGCGACAAGCTTAGTACATTTCTGTGAAGTCTCAAGTGGCTCTACAGGTGTCTTGTGATGCTGTAACTCTCAAGAAGTTGCGGTGTCTCATAGTCGCAATGGTGACCTTAAAGCCTAACAACCTACATTCTGCTAAACAAATATTTACCTTGGGTGAAACCTGGTTGATACCACGGATACGGATGACGAAAGCGAGTTTCGCTTCTCCGGGAACGTAGTAGTTGCCGCGGTTGCGCGCCTGCAATAAAAACACATGTTAAGAAGTACACGGCAATTATACACATGATTTCATTTTCCAGCCTGAAAGTTACAAACATTTTCTGAGCATGTGACCAAGTCTCTGGATTCTAAAAAAAATCTGTTCTGAGTTTATATTTTTACCTTTATTGCATGGTTTTTTTTTTAACCTGTTTTTTTTTTCAAACAACTGTCAAAGGTCTCCCCATATCTTTCCATATTGCATGACACTAAACAATAAGACAACACGGTCACATTAACTTGACGCATCTCTGGAATGCGAGGCCCGCATTCCTTAGCTCGCCCAGCAAGTGTTAGGCCTTTGTCTTTGTTACCGAGACGCGCGTCGATAATTTGGCTAATTTTCTGTTGTTGTTTTAATTATATTTTTTATTAGGTATATTACCAAAATGACGTCATCAACGCCAAGTGTCAAGTTAATTTGACCGTGTTGTAGTTATAAATGCTCACCTGTCTGGCTAGCCTGATCTCATCTCGCTCCCTGATGCGGTATTCCTTAACATACTGTTCGGCCCTCTTGAAGATTTCCTTACGCTTCTTGACGGCCACTGAACGCCTCTTGAGGGTGACCTGTTAGAAAGTGCATTTATGTTTTAGTTTGTGTGTTTTGAAATAAACAGTGTTTTTGTGTGGATGATGTGTTCCATCAGTTATGAAAGTTGACAGCATCTTAGTCAGATGAACTATGCCTTAAGTGTTGGGATCATCATTTACAGTACTTGGGAAAATATGAAGATACTAAAATAAAAATATCAAGTATTGAATTATAAATTGGGTTTCTTTGTCAAACCTAGAATAATATTGTGAACAATGAGGAATTAAAATAATGAAGGCATTTGTAAAAACGAGATGAAAAAGTTACTTAATTGAATTTTAGTTGTGTCACAGTCACAACAATAGAAACTGAACGGTATTGACAAAAAAAAAATGTGTTACCAAAATGGTATCTATTTTCACAAAAATAATCAGGAAAAATGTTTTTTTCTTATCTTGTTGATAATGAAACTCCTTTTAAAAAAATCCAAGTTTTCCTGAAATACATATATTAAAGTTTATAGGTTATGTTTGTATACCTGTAGGCGGCGGGTGCGGAGTGCATCCCTCCTCTTGCGGTGCTTGAGCACTGACTCTGGGACGGCAGGCAGCTTCTTGCTGTCCTCCTTGCCCTTTACTGGCTTCTTCTCGGCCGCAGCCTTCTTCTCAGTAGTTGCTACCATCGTGCTGAAATTTTATTACAACTTTTTAGAGAACAGACAATGGAGGGACAGACGGACGGTGATTTACAAGGTCACTGTAAATATTTTCATATTGCTCTTTACAGCAATGAATATTTCAGCACTAAAGCTGATAGAACAGATGGGTATGAAGAAGAATGCCTAAGCAATAAAAAGATAATTATGTTGAAAACAAAATGCAGGTTCTAGAGAATTGTGTGGTGGTTGTTTCACTACTACATTGAATCAACACAACTAAGTGAGCAATACAAATTGACAATGCCTTATTGTTTTAGTTTATCACTGTAATCTTAAAGAAGAAAAAAAAGAAGATGAACATTATGAAGAATATTTACATGCTACAAAGAGATAGCACCAAAAGTGGGAATCATCAATATTCTTTCACATTAAAAAGTAGGAACGCCTAAATATGACCAAGAAGCCAATAGTCATAATAGAAAACCAAATAGCGATAGATTTTGAATAGTTTCGATGATGTACCACACTTGTTTGTCGAAGAGGTTAGGTCGTGTTGTACGAACTTACAAATTTCTTGTTAATAATATAAAAAATACGTGCTATTTGAACAAATTAATTACGCTACAGTGTACTTTATTCATTTTCTTCCCACAAAGGCTTTGCATTCAGGCAAAAAACAAGGATCGTTGGTGTGGCGGCATGTCACCATCCTACCAATCAAGTTTACCAACACTTTTCACAATATTCACAAAACGTTTTATTCTACTGACACTGAAATTGTATTCCTTATAAAATTACGAACTATTTTAACACCTAAATATTAATAAATATATTATTTTTTAACAACCTGCGGGGCAAAACTCCACGCGGCACGTGTGTCAAATTATCAAAAGAAAGACAGAATACAGACTTCCGCCAGTCGCCATTTTATTCAGTTTTTTCCTATAGTAACACTGAGGGTTGTTCATTTCAATGTCAAAGTTATCACAAACCATGACAGCCCTGGATTTCATATGCTTTTTAGTACTTTTTTTTTTAAGTCCAGTATTAACTTTATTATTAATTTATTATATGTATAGATAATAGAGACATCTCTTGTTCCAAATAACAAAATTAAATAGCGTCGAGAGTGATGTGGTGAATAGAGTTACCAATACTGAGAACGCGTACATACTACGCCATTATTTTGTTGGTTGGTTGCTTTGAGTATTAAACCTACTGGAGGCGCCATTGTCAGACGATCCCCGCTGCCAAAGGTACGAGACCACCGGTCATAGCGGTTATATACATGTGTGCGTATAGTTTATGCTTGTGTTTGTTTTTTGTTTTGTGTGCGTGCGTAACAACGCGATCGAATTGCATTAGTGTATTATTGCGTTCCCTCGTCCCCCGCGATGAAAGTGACAGACTTATTTGCATAGATATTAGTACTCGTGGCGTCTCCGGTTGGTTTAATACTCAAAGGTTGGTTGGAATAAAATTCGAAAAAAAAAATTAAAATTAATAATACTTTATTCTATTTTTTATTATGGCATGCAAAACCGATGTCGAATTGTCGACCATTCTGCTAATGTGGTTATAGCACTGACCTCTACTAGTGTTAGTAACAGTTTTCTTGCTTGTCCATAGACTACTATTGCTTGTCTATTACAGGTCCAGTGGGGTATAGCAAGCACAGCAAGACAATAATATGCATTGTTGTAAATTAAAAAATAAACTACAACTAACGATAAAACTCTTCGATTATTGTTGATAATGTGGTTAATTAATCAAAAAGTAACAATACTATTTTAGGTTTTGCTATAAAAGCCGTGAAAACAAACGGGCTCACGATATAATTTTTTTTGGACAGGTCTTTCTTGGTAACTTCCGGTGGCGCATATTTTTGAAATTCTATTGAACTAACGTTTCCATAGTTACAAAGGAAAAGAATACGCGTGAGTGGTTCACAGTTTACTTTTACACTCATCACATTCTAATATTATTGAAAAAGAATTACTTATTAGTCAATATGGTTGAAAAAGATCCTCAACTTAGCGCCCTAGAGGTAGGAGAGCTAGATTTATTTGTCGACAGCATGGTACCATCCAGTATTGAATCCATTGGTCTTCAGGGGTAAGTCCATGAGGTTCATATGAATGTTGAATACTTTGTTATTAAAAGTTCGTCTCACTCAGAAGATATCCAATAAAAATCATAATCTTTATAGATGGGTAGATTGGCATCTAAGATTACAAAAAATAAACCAACAAGCAGTCTTGGAAGCTTCTTCGATGCAAGAGGAACTCACGAAAGAAACTCTTATTTCCTCTGGAAAGGTAAATTTAAAATAATTAAAGTTTTAGGAAAGTTCGACAGGAGCCGCCGGCGGGCGCGGCGGGTGTCACTCATGTTTTTGTTTGATACTCGCGCGTAACCGGTGTAGCCAATAATTAAGCGGAAATCTAAATACAGGGCACAATAAACGCGCGTAGGACGACTTAATTAATAAATATAGCTTCTGCCTGCGACTTCATCCGCGTGAAATTTCTTGTTTCCTCGACTCACCGCGCTATTACATCATTTTCGTTTAGAGTTCTTTCTTCTGCCTCTTTTTTTGTTTGCTCGGCTCCTAAGGGTCTTAGCATGATGGTTAATAACCTTTCACTCATAGCCTTCCTCAATTAATTAGGCTATCAAATGTAAAAATATTTTTTCAAATCCGACTGGTAGTTCTAAAGATTAGCGCGTTCAAAAAAACTCTTCAGCTTTATTATTAGTTTAAATATATAGATTAGGACCGTATAACTTATCCTCTTTCGATATTATATTACAGCTTCCTGTATTGGTTTACGAAGCCATATGCATCCAAGTATGGCGCATAAAGATATATCCAAAAATTATTCAATTAGAGCCTGCGCCTGAGAACACTTTTGGCGTTTACATGGTGGTAAGTCGTTTTTTCTTCGGTACAAAATTTTTTATTGAAGAACTTTTGACGTATTCCACATTGAGCACCCGCTTAAATATGTGTCCGGTGCATTCACTCAGGTGCCATTTGTGGAATACTTACGTCGAACTTTTTTATAAATAATTTGATTTCAGTTATTTTTGTATATTACCCACCTATTGCTTCGTGGGGCTCGTGATCACAAGCGCTACATCCGCTGAGCATAAAATCCCACGGCGGGTTTAGTACCCCGCTTGGGCAGTGTTAGAGGAAATTCCATCAGTAATTTCTCAGCAGCAGCCCGAAGTCTGGATTAGTATTTAATTGGCAATAGAATAACATGGTTAATAATATTCAAACGGGCACAATTATAAGGCATTGTGGAACGTCAAAATTTTTCGAAAAATTAAAATGATTCTAGTCGCCCCCTTCCAAAAGGTATAGTTTCGTATGGAGAAGAATGGGCTAAAAGCGTTACTCTTTTTATATTATTTTGTGACAAGACCGCAACAGGTAAATAATTAGAAATAAAGCAACCACCACTGCCTCCCTCGGCCATGGCAGAGGTTGTGTTTGTTATGTGGTGTGCTTTCTGGGTTTTTCTGATGTACAGACGACGCCAGTATATCAAGCTACTAAAAGCTGTCAAATTTCTTCAATAGATTTTCAACTTTATTGCTAAAGCATAAGATTCAATGTTGATTGGGAAAATTCGACAGTTTCGGGTAGCTTGATGTGCTTTGCTGGCGTCTGTACGTCTATTTCCTTTTAGTTGTACCACGAGGCAGCGGCCGTGGGTTTGCTCGAGACTGTGTTGTTTCACGAGGACGGTGCGCAGTGCATCAACGAAGTGGTGGTGGACTTGTTGAACTATGCTGTCGATCAACTTACTGCACTGTTGGCCCTCATCAAGTTAGTTTAAAATCGTAACGTTTCGAATCATACTCTGCAAGGTAGGGACGTCGATAGATAGACAGAGACCCAGAAAAACGCGGTCAAAATGTATGGAACAGCAATAATTTTTTTTAATGATCGACGAAATCTTTCAACCCTGTGGAGTTCAGAATCATTATACTGAAACCATGCAGGCTGCCCGTCTATGTGTCTTACCACCCTGTATAGTGTGATTCGAAGCGTTATTATGGTGGGTACCAACCGTGTTACGGGAGCTGTGTAATGTACCTGCCATTCGCAGCGAGCAAGTTACGTTACGCCGTGTTCTAAAATCCGCGTGTGTGAGCGTCTTGTTTGAACGCTCGCTCTGTGTTACACACGTTACATTACGCTCCGTAACGCCGGTCAGTACTCTTTACGATTTCAACGTGGGGAATGTTGATATTCCTTTTTTTTTGGGTTGAAAAAAAAAACTTATGTTCTTTTAGAGAATATTGCGTTTCCTTTCACCGCCAGGTGTGCGGGACCCATAATCTCTAAAATTTCGTTCTTCGTAAGGTTTATAGAAGATAATGAGAGCAGTGATGGTGACCTAGTGGGTAACGGGCGACTTAGGGACCGTCTCCACGAGCGAGAGAATCGCGGCGATATTATCGTCGTGCCACGTATATCTATCTATACACTCTCTTAGAACGTGTCCATACGGCGAAAATTTGATGGCACGGCGAGACTATCGCTGAGATTCTCTCGCTCGTGGAGACGGCCCCTTACCCTCTTTAGTTGTATGTCGTGTTTTCGAACTAGCTTCAACTTTCTGACCTACTGACCGACTATTCGACAACTCAAAAGTGCCTGTAAATGGTTTAATTGATATACATGCTTTCAGTTTGCACTCAGGCAGGCGTTCCTTCATAATTCATTTCATCACCATCTGCTCTCAAAAACGGTAAAGGATAAACATCTCTCTCTCTCAAAATTCATCACGATAGTGTTCCCTAGGCCTCTCTCGGCGACTAAATTTATGTACCTAGTAAAAATTAATTTCAATTTTTGTCCCAGCACCGACTACCTGAAACCAATTAACGCGAAGGAGCTTGAATGTGAGACAGCCATCGAGGAGTTAAACAGACAGAAGCGCGATCTTCAATTTGACATCAGCATGAGATGCATTTCTATCGTGCGGTGAGATACTGATACTTTCTAATGTAACTAATATTATGTCCCAACCAGAAGCGTAGCGTGCCGGGGCCTCGTATAAAAATTTGTTTGGGGGCCCTTAGGAAGGGTAAAGATATCTCACAAAAGAAAAAAAAAATTACTTAGCATAAAATTAAAAGAAATATGCTTACGCACGTTGGGGGCCCCTGTGGCCCGGGGGTCCCTGTATAATTGATACGGCAGATGTGGCGGTAGCTACGCCCCTCTTCCCAACCCGTCTTGAGCAAGCGTGGTACTCAATGCTCTTGCCTTCTGTGTATGAGAGGCATGCCTCATGCCTTTGCCCTGCAGTGGGACAATAATAGGCTGGTATTATATTATTATAAATTCTTTTCAAGTTTTTTATTCATTTTAGTTACATAGCAGAACACATGGAGGTAGGCGGCGCAGGGGCATCAATCTCTACGAACCTCTACAAGACGCACGATGTACCCTCTCTACTCACGCATCTGCTTATACACGAACCGTGGATGAAGAGAAACGATAAAGATGAATTGCAGATCTTTAACTGTAAGGGCGCATAACAAAGATAAATTAATTTGTAAAAACAGATAAGTACAAATTGTTTTGAGTTTGCATAGTAGGTAAGGTGGTACATACCTAACACCACAACGTTAGACAATGTATGGTCAGCCTCCGACTGTGATGATATAACTAACTTTAAACTAACATAATATGTCACCCACTTCAGACTTCGCCAATCGAAGTCAGAAGTGTGTGTGTGTGTGTGCCGAACGGAACTGCGAGCTCCTCCGCTTACACACTCATTCACAGCGTGTTTATACACTTGGTAAACACAAGTAAAGCCCGTGTCGCTTCGTGAAATAAAAATAATGTAGGTACTTCAAAATGTAAGTATGTCAAACTGCCGACTGCCTCTTATACTTGTATCTCCAAACCTTTTTGAATTTCACCAATGTCTTAATAATGCAGTTGGTCGCTGGAACAAGCCGAGTGCTGAAGACTTGTCCCAAATGCATCGCACTGAGGTGCAACTGTGGCTGTGTGTGCGACAACTGTTGTTGGAACCGCGTCTCGCACACTACTACACCATCGATGAATGTCGCCGCAACGCTTTCTGCAGGGTAAGTCTGAAGTTCTGACAAGTACCCTAATTGCGTAACACACAATCTGAATAATTTTGAAGGATATTGCTAATCCATTGCTTTATATGTTCGAAAAATTTGCCTGCACAACAACGTAAATAACGCAATGAATGTTGTTGAACTGTCAAATTCCTACTGTTAGTGTGTTACCTACGTAATTTACCGCCCCAGCTATTTTTGAATTAAGAATTAGAGATAATTTTCAAGTTATGGAACAACAAACTGAATGTCATACTAAACAAAGTTCAAATTCCATTGCAACCAAAAACTTATAAGAACCTTTTTGTTACAAATGGACACTCAAAAATCAACTTAGAATACATTTGAATAAAGTAGATAACTGATTAAGTGGCGATGGAATGTAAATTATCTGAGATTATGAACACTGCTATAGTCTTATTACTACTAATGTAGTGATGCTGTCTCTCCTGCATTAGCCTAAAAGTTTTTAAGCTAAAAAAAGCCTAAAAGTTTTTAAGTTTTTAAGGGAAGAGCGGAGCCTTCAACTACAGGCATTTTCTGCCTAAATGGAGACTCCTCGTCATGCAACGTAAGCCAAAATGTTATGAAATAAACTTATTTTATTTTATATTTTAAAGTTAAAATGGTTCTGCATACCTAGCTGTTTTGGTAGAATGGTAAACCTATCTAGATCCAGACTCTTAACCTGTGAGGAATCCTTTGATAATTTCAGTACTAATGCAACATTGCAACACTAGAGTTATTGTTTTTATAATTGCAATGAATATTACTCCGTTTTTTTTAACTCTCATAAATTTTTGCATCACTTATAGTTACAAGCCAAGATGACAGAGCAGATGCTAGACCAGATCCCACCGCTGGGCGACCTGAAGATGTTCCTATGCCGGCTAGCTGTAGGGAACTACTCGGGCCTTCATAATCGCACCAACGGCGTCAAGAACCCTGGATGTACGCTTATTGAGATTGTGCCACAGGTGATTTCATAAGTTTATTAGGGCGTAAGTACTCTTCACCTGAATTGCACCACCCCTTACTTCCCGTGGGTGTCGTAAAAGGCGACTAAGGGTCTTACCGGAGAATGGGCAGCAGCGTTCTCTATTTATTCCACCATCATACCATACTGCGATCGCCAACCCGCCTGCCAAGCGTGGCGATTATGGCAACCCCCCCCCCCCCAAAATTGGGGGAGGCCTATATCCAGCAGTGGACGTCTATCGGCTGAAACGACGACGACTCTTCACCTCTGTCTACCCCTCAGGAAGAGTGTGGTGTGTTATTGTTTATTAGGGAGTAAATATAATGGTCTATGACAACAACAGTCAGGTATGACAGGTAATAATCAAAGAGTATAATAATAATATGGGAGGTAATAATGGCAGACACGACGCTCTACAAAAATGTAGGTACTTTTTTCAAAACTCGCTGTGCCAGATTTAAGCCACAATTACACGATTAAAGTGTATTGTCTGTGGCATACACTAAAATCAAAGCAACAAATGACTTGCGTCGTCTAAACACTGTTTAGATGGTGCAACTTTAATTGTTGGCTCAACAAATCGTACCGTGTAAACCTGGCTTTAAGTCCGCGAACTGTTCTCTAATACTGGCTGGCAGCCGTAAAATCCTGTTTTGTTTTCCTAATCCCAGATAAAAGATGCCTACCTAAAAGAAGTACACAAGCGAACAAAATCTCTCGCCAAAGCCCAACTAGAGTTGTTCCACATGGATGGCTCCGAAGAGTCGCGAGTCATGGCCAAGCGTCTATTGGAGTCGTACACGAGTGACACAGCCCTTGCGTTGGACAGTGGCGGCGCTAAATGTGCCAAGTGCGGTGATAAGGCCACTAAGAAGTGTTCGAGGTGTAAGACTGAGTGGTATTGTGGCAGGTATGTGTTGTCTTGTCTTCTCGTTAAAAAAAAGTTTTTGTGATTTGTGAGCCCTTCGCGAGATGAGAAAATTTTTCACCAAAAAATATCCATCTTGCCAAAATAGCAGCTTTTCTAGCCCTAAGCTATTTTCCGTCACATTTTTAATGAAAATGTAATTTTCACCAGTATTTGACATAGTGGTGGCGGTTATCGCTGTTCTGACCCTAGCTTTAGTAGAACATCTTTTAAGTACTAATTTATATACAAATACTAAAATCGGTCAACTTTTATTTATTCACAGGGAATGTCAAGTTCAACAGTGGCCCAAGCATAAAGAACTATGCGATCAGTTCGCAAAAATATGTCTGTAACAACTTTAGCATTTATTCTTAATACCGTAAAACGCTGCAACTTTGCCAACTAAGCCCAAGTTTGCCTATTTCGTTTCAATTACGATATTTCGCGTTTGCTTAGTTTTTTCTTATTTTCTACCATTTGGTAATGATTTTACATTATTAGGGCAACAGATTTTTCATTTTTTGTAATGGTAGCTTCATTGTTACTCTGTCAGTTGGCCGACAAACACCGGTGCGCGTAGGTGAAAATTTTTAGTGTTGTGTAACTTTTGAAGTTTTAGCTAAAGAAAAGGTGTTTTCGTGCAGCTATAACATCCCAGGGTAAGAACATACTATCTACTTTCCATATTGCTTGATATTTTTAATAAAAGGACACGATTTCATTAAAATAACTTAGTAGGCAATGTTGTGCACTGTTTTGGAAACTTGAGAGACACAACTTTGCCTGGGTCTAGGGTTGTCACTAGGCGGATTTTAATATTGATATATTTTTACTATATAAATGTCATATTTGCATGAAATTTTCACAGCTTGGAACCCGGTTATATCGAGACTCAAGAGCTTGCATGCACTAAATTCCCTTCGTTTTACGATATTTTAATTTTATTGCATACATTGTTAATGTTCCGAAATCGGGTGAGACACAGGTATCACCTAGGAGTTAGAGCTTCAATTGAAAATGTTACATTTTTTTATGTCAATAGAACATTCTTATTTTTATTTCGACAGTTATGTTTTCAATCGCCTGTAAGGGTGAGGCAGAGGTGTATCACTGCCTGACCGTACAATGATTACAGGCATGATTTTGTATTTAAGTAAGTCTTAACTTTGTTGCAGTTATATGCAAAAATGCCGAATAATACACAACGAAGCAGGAGAAAACCAGGACCTCGTAGTTATGCCGATTACTCTGTAGAAATATCAGAAGTTGCTGATCTCGTACGAAAAAAAATCATTTCGTCATACGAAGCGGAAAAGAAATTTGGGTTCCCTCGTCAGACCATTTTTAATAAATCAAAAAACATGCATAGCAAACCATTTGGTCGACCTACAGAGTTGACAACTGAGGAAGAAGCCCACATCGTAAAAGCCAGCATTGCTAAAAAGCAATACATTTGTGATTTTTACTCATAAGTAGCAATTTGTTTTATTTTTTTACAAAGTGAATAAAAGTATAAGAAAATAATCCGTATTTTTTTTGGACAACCCTAGAGTCAACGACATTTTTGTATGAAAAGTTTCTGGTACCTGCTACAACATTGCCTATTAGCTGTAAAAAAATATATATTACCGTCATGGCAATAATCTAACTGCTGGGGACAAGCACGGTGTCTCATGTACACGGAAAAAAAATACTAAAAAGATCAACAATATATTTATTGAGATATCCTTCTAGGCAAAGTTGTGTCTTTTACCTACAACTTTGCCTACGACTTTGAGTGCTTGTAATTCTGAATGACGGCATGATTTAAATAGATTTGGGTTCTACCTGGCAAGGCATAAGGTCTGTTTTCCATCTGCAAGTCTTTAGAAGCCGTAATAGTAAATAGGTTCAGAGATACGAACAAAAAACGTCAAAATCCAGGCAAAGTTACAGCATTTTACGGTAATAAAATTATGCTACTATTTATTTTATTAGAATTAAATAAGTTTTATTTTATATTATTCAGTGTTTTCTTATCTGTTATTCGTGTGACAACACATGGTTTGGCGTGCACAAAGACAGCTTATTTAATAGTGTTGCATAACTATCGATAGTTGACCTTGAAAACTAGTGACAATATCGATAGTATCAATCTTCAGATACTCATGTCTAGTAATTGATATCGATCGATAGTAGAGTTGTGATACTATGGTTTTAAAAGTGTTTTACAACAATTACTAGTATTAGAACTATCGATTTTTCAACGAAATGTAATAGTATAGCATGCGGATATAAGTTATCATTACCTAGAATAGAATGATGGGGCAAAAAAATTTCGATATTCTTTAATACTATCGCTATTTGCGGGGCTATTTTTTTTTTTGTTTCCTAGGTCACGATAGTATTGAAATATCGGTAGTTGAGCAATATTACTTTCGGTGTTTACGCCAGAAAGACGACCCCATTGAATTAGTTACTGCCACATTTGGCTGTAAAATTTCAAGGTCCTTGTAATGGTGACCATTCGCGTTTATTTTTTTATAATATCGAAAATTAGCTTTGTTAAAAAGCCCATTTACTTTAAATATCATGGAACCCCCAAGGAATGTTCGGCGAAAATGGAAAGAATTTGAAGTAGTTTTTTTAATTTTTATTGTTTAACTTAAACACTAGGTGAATGATTAGCTTGAAGACTTAAGGTAGTCTTTGAGCACGTCCAGCGCGGGCGTCTCCTCACCGAAGTCCTGTTGACAAGACACGAAACCCATGTGAATAACTTAAAAACTTCTTTAGGTTACACTGTTACAAGGATCTTTTGGCGCTCGAATGACGTTGACACTGATGGTAAACATTTGCGCAATTGTTTTGTAAAACATTGAAAAACAAGTCGGCGGCGTTAGTTCCGATTTCGGCCACGCGCCAAAAGAACCTTGTAGCAGTATAACAGGGTATGGGCCTTCTGGGCAGAATGTATACACTCACACAGACATTGGAGTCCAGACAGTCTATAAACCTGATTGAGTGGAGACAACTTTATGAGGAAAAGGCTGTCCTATGCAGCTATCCTTGTGGAAAGCTGCTACTGTCCTTTACCTCTGATTTTGCATCACAGTGATCTTTATTCTCATTCTAATAAGGTCGCTGTTGGGTTGCTACCATTGACAAGTCTGTCAAAATCATTGTGATCTTTATTCTCGTCACAATAAGGTTGCTGCTGTCAGAGGTAAAATAACTGTGAACGAACTGTATGTTTGTACGAGTGATAGGAAAGTTGCCTGTGCAAGTGGCGCGGCACCATAGGGTCACTCGATTTGATGTTGCGCCGTTATTTCGTCACTAGCAACGATGTATGCTGATAGTGTTCGTGCTGAGCGCAATGTAAATGTGGGACCAGAAAATAGTGTCTTATTCCTCTGGAAAATTTGTAAAGTGATCAATCGTTCATGTGTTCGAAAAAATACTAACAAGCCAACAACAAAAATAATATTCATTCATCATTCATGTCATCATCAATCTTTTTTTTTTTAATATAATATTCAGTTGCTTCTTCAAGCAACTTCTTGTTTGCAAAAAAAATGTCGGTGTCATTTGACTGTACCTTGATAACTACGCACGAGCAGCCAACAATCTTCCTGGCCTTGCCGTCCTTGTCGATTTTGCAGAGACCCGCCCATTCACCGAGCTTCTTGTTGTTGTCCACCTTTGTATACAAAAACATGGTTTTTGAGATGGTATTAACATTGTTGCAGTTATTGCAATGTCGCAAAATCATGGAAGTAGCAAATGCAGTCATACTCTGTTATCTTTAATACATATTTTTTAATTAATCGAGCAAGATTTTAGAAGTTATTAATTTATTGGGCATAGGATTTGCATAGTTGGTGTGTATATATATTATGTCAAATTCTGCTACTACTTAACTGAGAATAATAAAACATAGATGTACAAATGTTCGGGTGCTAGGAAAGTTGACTCGTCAGGTTGAGAGTCACCATAGGGGCACACGGTTTGTTCTGCGCTCCTTAGGCGGGACCGGCAATAAACCGGGCCCGCTCGTGCGGAGCGCAACAATTAGTAGGTAGTGAATAAAGGTTAAAAGTTAAGGTAATATTTAAGCAGCTGTAACTAAAAGCACACTAGGTTTCCACCTACACAGTTGTAACACTATAAGGAGGTTGAGGTGCAAACACTGAAGAGAGAACTTTCCAGCTCACTGCAGTGCTGCGCTATAATGACAACACCAGTTCCTAAAACTTTTGACTGCCACATGTCAAAAAATCAAAAGCATACCCCTCAGTGTCAAATTCTGTCATGTAGTTGAACCGTGGCATGCTGGGCACATTTTGGTTTGTCATCTATACATGATTGTGGCAGTCAAAAGGTAAAAGTAAAAATTGTATCGGTTGCACTAAAGTTGTCAAAAAATAATAGGCCCGTTTTGACATTTGAGAAAGAACCTAGAATGTAACTTGGAACGAAACTGAAAGAAACAATAAAATAATAATTAATTACTTAAAGTGTTTTAAAAAAATACATATTTTTTTTGGCGCGGTAATTAATATGATGGAATATATTGCGAGTATTCTTTTTACGTTTACTTTATAGTAGCATGCAATTTTTAATTATTACGACATGTCTCAAAAACAGTTACGTTCTGTCTTTTTTTTTTTAAATACCAGTGTTGTAACCAATTAATTACTGAATTTCATAATAGTAAATAAATATGTATTGTGTAGTGATCTTTACTGAAAAGAATGAGCTTGGCGCTCAAAGCCGTAAATAAAATTTTGAATTGGCGACGCTGGTTTCTGTAGAATGGCTTGTCTCTGACCAAGCGGCACAGCTTTGCTTTTGTTCACTATCACATTAACCTTGGCTCTTCTATTTTGGACATTGATTTAAAGATAGTGATTTAGACTTGAAAAAAAGATTAATATCACTTTACAATACATAATCAAATCGATCAAATACACATACAAACTTGAATCGATTTATCGTGAGTATCGAGTACCGAGTCGTATGGTTACTTGACTAGTTACGTCGCGATGACAAATGTCAAAACGGGCCTATTAGTTTTTGACAACTATAGTCAAGCAAGCTACAGTATGGTAATATGCCAATAATTATAACCATTACAATTACAAATACAGGGTGGCAGGACATCGACGCACAATCTGTTATACCATGGATTCAGTACATGTTTCTGAGCCCCAAGTATTGAAATTTTTCATTGGTTATAAAAAATAAATTATGTTTTTTTTTTTTTTTTATATCCGATGAAAACTTTCTATGCTTGGGGATCTAGAATCATGAAATTCATGGCTATAGTTTGTTGATCTCCCTTCCACCCTGCATTTATTTTAATCATATTTACCTTGACAAGTGGGATCTGGTGCTCATTACAGAGAGCCTGGACAAGCTTCTTGTACGCAGCCTCATCACAGTTCTCAGCCAGTACGCACAGGACTGCTTGCCTCCTGTTGTGGACAATATGCACAATTTAAGAAAAAGGAAATAACCTGTTGTAATTGATTGCACTACTTTTTTATCATTTTAAGGAATGTTATAGACCTTATTATGATGTTGGTCCGGTTAGTTTTAGTGCAGCCTTCACCTACATGCTGATTTGTTTTGTCATTTATAATAAGGTATATTATATTTGTAGAGGCAGTTTAGAATAGTTTAAGTTATGATGAGGCTGATATGCCACTGTGGATAAAAAGCTTTTATTAAAATTTAAGAATAAAAAAAAAAGATATTTTTTTTATATATAAGTACAATATTTCTTTGGGTGAACCAATAATTTGAACAAAGAATTCAACAAATGAAGCTGTTAACATTTTTTGTTTTTATTCTTGGCATGTGAAAAATGTGGCACATATGGGAGGCCACAATGTTGATAATTAAAACAGTGTGGTACTATGAATGTGCGTCTCTATCTGCATTGAAGTGTATCCCGCACAACTCACGAAGTGCAAGATATTTCCACAAAGCATGGGACTAGAACAGCCCCACACTGAGTGAATATTGGTTGTAGTTCCAATGCAAGGTCAGGGGGTTTCTTATGGCAAATGTTAAAGAAACTATCAAAGTATCAAGTCATTGAACTCCATGGAGGTCACTAGTGAACCATCAACTGTTTGGTCAACTAAATGTCTAGTTCCCATACCACATGGTGAATAATGGAAATTGCAAGTCAGCGCAGTAAAATTTTAAGAACATAATAATATAGTCTCATCTCTCAGCCAGATCCAGTCTTTGTAACTCTACAAACAACTTATTTTATATGCCTTAGTCATAATGACATCTCATTTGAGTTACATTCTCATGATTATAAATGATGCTTAATGTGTTTACCTACTCCTAGCCACACTAGTTCACAACTGAAAGCATCATCATATTTGAGTTGTAGAACTGAAAGTCACATTTTAGTAAAATTATGCAGTTTACTAACTTGTCAAGAGCCTTGGCAGCCTCATGGAGTCCATGGACGAGTCCGCCATGGATGAGGGCAGTCTTCAGCACCTCCTGGAGGGCTGTGTTCACGTCCATCGCTCCGCCGCTCAGGACGGGGTTCACGGGTACTTCACTGTAACCAAACATAGGTTATAACTTACTTTGTCATATAATTTCATTGTTGAGTAATATCGGGGTTGTTCACGAGGTTATGGAATGTATGAAAGTCAAACCTAGGTAAATTTGGACCATGTTTTGAAGGTTATGTTGACAACATGTTTACTTTTCATCTTTGCAAAATATATTGCATTTTGGGGAATACTTAAATGTAACAATACGTATCTAATTAATTAAAAAGACACGCTCTTGGCAAAGTAAAGAGTTAAATAGGAAAACAATGACGAAAACAAAAAGTACTTACACTTCGACTTCAGCCATGGTTTTTTGTGATTAGACGACCTGAAATACAAAATAGAACAGATTGAGAGACACTCCGACATGACTTTAAAGGAAACTCAGGTACTGCAGGATTAAAGATTGCGAAAATATATCAAGATTCAGAGAAAGCGAACACAGGACGTTTGACAATTTACCTTGCGTACCGGAAAAAGACTAGAGCTGTCAAAATCATTTTTGAGTGTGATATTACCGTAAAATTTTTTAGGCTTGCAATATTTTTTGGAAAATTCAAACTCAAAAGACTAATCAATGAAAATATGAAATCAACTAACCGTTAAAATAAAACAAGACCGCCCGTCCCGTCGGCTTCAATAAAACTGTTTGGTATAATAATTGGTACTGGCAACCTATAAAGTAGGATGCGTTGACCGGTGGAAAGTTTAAAACAAAAGAGTGCCAACGACACTGTCATTTGAATTTTATAACTGAATTTTATTTTTTTTAGTTAAATTTGTTTAAAAATAAATGTTTGTGTTTGTGAAATCGTAGTGTTTTAGTGTCTTGTTTACAAAACTGTGTATTGTAGTTTTAAAATATGAGTATATTACTATATTAAAGATGTACTATAAATTAAGTTACGTGTCATTGTTATTGCAATGATGAATCGAAGTCCTGATATATTGTTTACCGCTGAATATATAAAAAATGTTTTATATTTTGCAACTGTAAGGCAAGGAAAAGTACTCAAAAATACGGCCGATACGCAATATTTTTGTATAGACAACGAACTTGTGTACGAAAATTATTATTCCGATTTCGGACCTTTAAATCTTGGCTGTGTGTATAAATACTGTAGACTACTAAATGAGAAGCTGAAACAGTATCTAAACAAGCAAACTATTGTTCATTATACTTCAATTGACCCCAAAAAGAAAGCGAATTCTGCATTTCTACTAGGATGTTATGGAGTACTGTATTTGAGTTTATCACCGAGAGATGCTTTGAAGCCCCTGATGGTTCACGGACAGAGCTACAGGTCTATTATACTTTTAATAAAGTAGTTTCTCACTTTGTCCCATAATGACATTACATGCATCAGTAATAGATCGAACAGTATAATCTTTTTTACAAATCTGACCCATCCATCCCATTTCGCAGACCTTTCCAAGACGCAACGCAAGGTGACTCGGCCTACACAATATCACTGATGGACTGCCTCCAAGCTGTAAAGAAAGCTAGAGAATTAGGCTTCTTTAACTTTCAAGATTTTAATTATGAAGAATATGACAGACTTGACAAAATTCAGGGTGGTGATTTGAACTGGATTTTACCTGGTAGGATGCCCGGTTTATTATAATGTGCGCATTTATAATTTCTAACGTGACGATATTATCGTGGACGTCTACGAAGGACGAAGTAAAATGTACGGAAATAAGTGCACTTTATAACTTTACCGTGGCTGGAAATTTAAAAGTGTCTTTATTTATTTCCGTACATTTTACGTCCCTGTGTGAACGATATATCCACGATAATATCATCACGTTTAAAATTATAAAAGCGCACCACCACTGTATTATTGTCGTTATACCTATTCAGTTTGGCGTCAAATATAGTTCGCGTCAATCTTTATGGCGACTCTGAAGTGCGCTACTCGCAGCGCAGTACCCCAGCCCTCCCCTCACCCATGCAGACACATGAATTTGTTACTCTGCAGCAATTCATGTTCCGAGTCCCCATAAAGTTTGAATCAGGCTGTACAATTTTTCCTTGAATGTTTTCAGGTAAATTTCTCGCGTTCATTGGCCCGGTTGACTACAGCGTATCTTTATTCCATCCGCCTGAAATGTACATAAATTACTTCATGGAAAACAACGTTAAAATAGTCATCCGATTAAATAAAAGACTTTATGACGGGAATGTGTAAGAAAATCTTTAGATTAGAATAAATAAAATCGCACATTTGTTACTTAGATTCAAATTTTGTCTCTTTTGCTTTTCTTTGTAGATTCAATAATGTTGGCATCGTACACTACGATTTATTTTTTCCTGATGGTTCCTGCCCACCGCGACACATCCTATTCAAATTCCTTCAAATTAGTGAAGAATCTAGCTGCGCACTTGCGGTGCATTGCAAGGTTACGAATTTAGTCTGTTTGAGAAAAATCTTTTTAAGTCTTTTTTTCTGTTTCTGACAAAGAACTTGTTCAGGCAGGTCTAGGGCGCACTGGCTCGTTGATTGGTTGTTATCTAATCAAGCATTACCGGATGACTTCTCACGAAGCTATAGGCTGGATGAGGATCTGCAGACCCGGATCCGTTATAGGACACCAACAGGTAAAAAACGTAATATTCATCAATCGGCACATCATAGTTTCTTTATTTGCGGCAAAAAATAAAAAACATTGATTTCTTGTTAAAGGGTTGGCTGGAGCAGCTTGAACCATGGCTGATTAAGCAGGGGAATCTTTATAGGTAAACAGGTGAAGATTTCATTGATAGTTGGTAATAAATAAGACAACCCTAAACCGTATTCGGTTGTCTATCCATACCATCCAAGGGTAACTATAAAAGATTGTCATTCTTGTTTGCAATTTGGACTTCTTAAGTGACGACCAGACCTTCAATGTGACGGGAGTTTTGTGGCAAAGTTTACTTTAATTGACCTGACAGTAAGGGTTAGCAACTCAAAGTTGAAATTAATAAAGTTTTTGACAGGAAACGTACATACCAGGACACTGAGAAGATGCCATTGCATGAGTTCGGCGTTTATTCTATTGCTGAAAAGACTATGAAGCAGCGGCCTATGGTCTTCAATAAATTGCCTTCACCGCCACCTCCAATACAAAAACATGTTCGATCGGATGTAGCGACCCCACTGAGGCCACAGAACTCAAGGATTAAAGAAGGTTAAAAGAATAAATTATTTTCTTTGATTTTAGCCTTTTATGGTCCACTGCTGGGACACGTGTTTGTCGAGTTTTGCCTCAAACTTCAGTTTTTCCGCATCTTGGTGGACTGTGAAAGACTAAGTTGATCTCAGGTTAATTTGTCTATTTTAGATGTATGTATTACATAGTCAAACCAAACAGTGTTATTTTCTTATAATCTTAATTTTACTGTACCTACTATCTTTTCACGGCACTTTGTTGTAATTCGTTTAAAAAGTAACACTGTTTGTACATACTGTTAGCTTTTCTTACAGCAAAGCTTTACGCAACGCACCTTCAGTTTCAAATCGTGTTTAAATGATAAACAGTGTTATTTTATAGGCCGACTTTTTCGTTGCTGACAGTCCCATGGTTCGCGCGGTTGAAGGGGACGCAGGTATAAACAAATGACACCTGACAGGAGAAGGTATTGCGTTGCCAACGATGAGTTTACAACGAAAAAGTCTGCCTATAAATATGGATAATATCGCGCAAAGTTTTGAGAACGGTCATCAAATGTATATTTTTCGTTTTACGTCCAGACTACGGAAATAAACCTGATTATGAGGAAGACGAAGTATTCATATCGTCATGTGATCTGACTGTAAAGCCTTCTAAAACGACGGCTAAAAGGAAGGGCTGTATATTAAGAAGTAACTTGATTATCGAAGAACATGGCGATAGTCACCAATCAGTGAGAGTCGCAGGCTGGAAAAAATACTTGTGTTGTCAATCATGTTTCAAAAAACTTAATGATCGTTTGTGGATGTTGTCGGTGCGTTGCGCTAGCTCAGCTCCCGAAACTTGTAATGGTACAGGCTTGTGCAGTTTATTAGACGGGGTTTGTATTTTTTTATACTTTTTATATAAATAATTGAAAATCTTACCAAGAATAATACTAATTATAACTTTAATTGGTTTCCATGTAGCTTTTAACAAGACGACGGAGAAGGAGAGCGACTGGCGCGTGAAACCGTATGGTTCGAACAATAATTCGCAAAAGATAATGTACAGAGGGTATGTAAATATTTTTTCGGTTGATTTTCCCAGTAATACCTAGTATAAATGAAGTTGTACTTTCTCTGCAAATTGAAGAATTACGTCATTTTAGTGTCGCGACACATCTGCGGAACGTACGTCGGGAGCCGACACTTCATCGACTGAATTGTGTCGCTTGCTCATGAACGCGACGTAATTTCGGCTGATGTGTCATAGGGAACTTGAAAAACACTGCGAGCGTATTCAACCGAACGTTCGACGCCGTACGTTCCGCAGATGTGTCGCGACACTAAGATGACCTAATTCTCCAGCTTCTGAATTTCTACCAGCTGGGTAGTTGACGGCAGTATTATAGGCTCGTCCCCCTTTTAATTAGTAGTACTAAGATGTAGTTGTACTAAGGGTACAGTTCTGCCTCCCCCTTCAGGGAATTCATTATCAACAGAGGAATTTATTTGCAGTTTGACCTTTTATAAAACTAAAAATTCTTGAATGATTAAAATATAGTTCCACAGATTTATTAACATGTGCTGGGAATCATCTTTCAACTAACTTATTTCTTGTCTTATAGAGACTGCTCTCTGAATATGAACTATGTAAATGTGAACTGGTACTTTTTGTAACTACTGTAGGGACCAATATGATGCACTCAGTTCTGCGTCACGTCGTAGCAGCGGTGCCGGCGATCCCAGAGCTGGTCGTCCACTTTCTAGAACGTCTACACCGCGTGCACAGACGCCACGGAATAGTATTAATTCTACCGTCAGGGTAAATATTTCAAAATCCATTGTTTTTTATGTCTTAGGGAGCGTTCAAGTATTACGTAACGCATTTTTTATAGATTGTAACGCATCGTAACGTTTTTCTGTACCCGCCCTCCACCTCCCTAAATGTTACGTAACATCTAAATGACCATTTTTACCTAAAAGTCATAATTAGGTATTATGTTGCGCAAAGTAGGTACCGGAAAGGCGCTAAAATACCTTTGTTATTGTTTTGATCGCGTTTACAATAATAATAAATAAAAAAAGAGATTTTTAAGCTATATGTTATTTATTTAGCAAAATTTTTGAACTAACTAAGTAGGTATTTAAAAAACTATTTAATTGCGAACAATTAAATCACGTACAATACAATCGAGGGATTCCCCGTAAAACATAAACGAAAAGGGTTGCCAACTTGGGACATTTTAATTTCCTAGTTTTTTATAAAAATAAAAAAAAAGTTACGTAACGCGTTGTTCCAATGCCCCCTCCTGCCCCTGTAACGCACCGTAACGTTTTACAAGAAAAAATTGCGTTACGTAATACTTGAACGTTCCCTTAGCTGGTGGTTTCCCTCGTGTATCAATTAAGTCTGCCATTTTTAGGAGCAAGAGTCAAAAAACTTCCGCAATAACACTCCTATTACAACTTTCCGTACAAGCCAAGGTCCAGTAATAAAAAGCGTTAATGAAGCTCGGGTAAGCAAAGCAGTTAATATAATTGGCGTGATTAATTTACTGTAGATAAATGGGTAAAAGTTCCACTATATTTACTTTCAGAATTACCTAATGCGAACTAGTATTTATAATTCCGACCGGGAGAAGCAGTTGAACTCTACTGTTACGGTGACCCCTCAGCATGGGGTCCGGCAACAAAGCCCACCTTTTTTTAGTTCAACTGTAAGCAACAGAACGCATGTCACACCCTCGTTCGAGCGTACGAATACTTTCAGTACAGGTACCTCAGTTTAACAATTAATTTTATTTAAAAACTTCTCTTATCATTCTTGCGATCAGTTTAAACGTAGTTTAATGTCAATAATAATTATGCGAAATCTGAATGTGGTAGACATAGTTCAGCTTTACTCTAATAAAAAAATTGAGAATGAGCTATTTATTTCCATATAGCACCTAAAATATCGGCACATCCCCAACCCCGACGAAGACTTGGACGTAGTCCGAGTCCACCAGCTCGGATGTGCAACGAACAGTCTCGAGCCACGAACACACCTTCACCGACTGAGAAATTTTTAATAAAAGATGCCTCAAAAACTGCGTTAAAGGATGTCTTGTCAAGACTAAGACGTGAGTACTTTAGAATTATTTTCTTCACCTAGAATCTAAATAGCACGCTTTACACGGTTTGAAACCAGTCTACAAACCAAGGTGACCTTGAAGTTGTTGTTGTAGCGAGATGCTTGCTACACGGTTTAAAACCAACATCAAACTTCAGTACGCAAAGAACTGGTATGTGCTGGTATGTGCTGCATCTAGCATATTGCCATCCATTTTTTCACGTTGTTACTAAAATATTTTGACGCGGTTCATATTGCTGGCAACTGGTACTGCTAACCAACACCTGCACTCACTTGGCAGTATATTATGTGTTCTGTGCACTTGGCATTCTGGGCAAATGGCAAGACTTTTTTTGAATAGAGAACAGAACTGTCATATTAACTTAACGTCAAATTGAAAAATAACCTCATTCATTAAAATAATGATATAAAATGTTTACCAAATAATAATGATATAAACTATGTTTACAAATGAGTTGTGCTTATTTAAATAATTGTGCTATTGCCACCTGAGATGGGTGCTTTAGTGACCAAAGCTTTGAGACCGATCAAATCTTTCAACATCGAAAATCGCGCTCATCGCGTGATTTCCAAAGAAAAGCCGACTCCGGCACCTATGTATCCTAACAATATAGAAGATTTGAAGCGAACACTTGAAGCGGAACCTGACATAGACGAGAAATTAGATAAAAAAAATGAAGGGCTTGATAAACGATTGAAAGATGTTTATGTAACCTCATTTGGGAGGCCTGAAGTTGACGTTACCCAGGAGAAGAAATCTGTTAACAAGAGTAATCGTCCTTTGCCACAAGACCGTAAAATGCCTGAGGAGTATGACTTTGGGTTCAAAGAGCCAGATAGAGTGACTTATGGCCGAACTACTCTTAGAGATGCAATAAACTTTCTTTCAGCACATCAAACGAATCCTACTGAAATTACAGCTTCGAAAATAGCACTAGAGTATAAACTAAAAGAGGAGGATGTAGAAAGTATACTAAAACATTTCAGGATTTATGAAGTATACATACCAGAGACTAAGACAACGTCAGCTATATTCGCTGGACCAGCACAAATGAGGAAACAACTTTACAAACTTGAGACAAATGAATTAGTAGCTCAGAAAGACCAGCAAGATGCTACAGTAGCCGCGTCAGACTCAAAAGTAGAGGAAGTAGCCAACACAGATACAAAAGTTAAGGAAGTAGCCAACATAGACTCGGAAGTAAAGAACATTGCTACCATGGACACAAAAGTAAAGAAAATAGACAAAATGGACACAAAATGAAGAATGCAGCCTAGTTACCATTCTATTATCTATGATTTAGTTTAAATAGATAAAATTACCTCAATGTTTCCGTATTTAAATTATTTTATTAGTTTCTGGGATAGAATATAATATTAAAATGAAGTTTTTTCTAAGAACAGCTTTAATATTTAATTTTGCAACTTGATGCTGTAATAATTATTATCTTTAATGATTTTGTTCAGTGGCAAACCATGTTTGTAAGATGTTACCTAATTTACAAAATGTATGAACTAAGTAATGCGGTGGTCTTAGAAGAATATTTATCTAAAACATTAATTATCGCTTTATCAGTCATCTTGATAGTGTTATTATTAAATTGTACTGCAGCTGGACGATTTATTGTCGCTTATTCTGTTTATCCACCCTAAGAAGGATATGCGGAAAATGCATGTCTGAGAATCTACCCTACCCTTAGCCTATAAAATTCCATTTATCATACTAGGCCTAGGGTGGATTTTCGGAGATGCATTTCTGCGTGTCTACCTTAGGGTGGATAAACGGAATAACCCTTTATTGTGTCATCAATATATGCTATTATGCTCTACTCAGTACAAAATCTTAAAATGTTACTAGTATAATGGATATTGCTAACAATATTCAGGCTAATGTGATTTAGGTATTAGAAAGAGAAAAAATTAAATTGTTTTGTTTTTAATTATTATACTTTTATTTCTGTAAACCATACCAAATCTGTTTCTTAATATACATATACTAGCTTCTGTCCGCGACTTCGTTAGTGTGGAAGTCGTAAGACAACAATATACTAAAATAACTGCCGATTTCCTCCACATTACTTCAATCTCACTTAGTATCTAATTCTTTTTCTCTTTGTTGGGCTTCTATGGGTCGTAGCATGAATAGCCTTTAACCTTCCTCAAGAATTGGGCTAACAAATTCAAAAAGATTTTTTCAAATCTGTATTTAGGGTTCCGTACCAAAATGGTAAAAAGGAACGGGTTAATGGTGCGACTCAGTCTGTCTGCCTGTCTGTCACAGCTGGATATCTCAAGAACTACTAATGCTATCAACTTGAAATTTGGAATAATAGTATTAGATGATGTTTGCCCAACTTTTTTGCAAATATGAAAGAAATAAAAATATATGTATATTTTTCGCAACAGGGACTGAAAGGGGGTCTGCGAAATTCGAAGTGGGGCTACTAGGGCATGTGGGTATCATATGAAAGAGCGCAATTTGCACATTCTCAAAATTTTTTTCTTTTTTTTTTAGGTCACATAGTTTTTGACTTTTGATGAAAAATGTAAAAAAAAAAATACCGTTCCCCCACTTATCTCGAAGTTTGCATAGAGAAAAAATCTGAAATTATTCTATGTGATAAAAGTTTATGTAAAGATTACAAGAAAAATAAAATGATGTCTCTAAATAGCTCACTTTTTCAGAAATCATCAACAAAAGTCACATTAGTTCCACTATCGGTCAAGAGATGGCGCTGACCTAAAACTGCAATATTCTACACCTCAGGGTGCAGTGTTAAAATTCACTGACGAATACATATAGGTCTCGCCGATGAAAATTTAAAAACATAATATGATGGTACGGAACCCTCGGTGCGCGAGTCCGACTCGCTCTTGACCAGTTTTTTTTATTTCGTTAACTTGGAATCTTGATTTGTTTGATCTCCGTATACTTACGTACCTATTTGATATTAATTCCAACTTGATACCTCCACGCGTTCATGAGAAAAAAAACCTTATTTTCAGGCTACTTTGGCCTATAGATAAAACCTTACAGACTAACATATACATATATTATAAAGTAGGTACATACAATGTTTGCTTTAGCGATTGGCCTCGCTAATCTTTGTTACTCGCTTTGTGATAGAGATTCAGAGAGTGAAAAGTTTCGTCTTTAGGTATAGCATTTCGTTCTTGATTAAGCATATCTATGTGCCTCCTATTATTGACTACCTGCGTTTGTTTGAACGTGCATTATTTTGATGAGCTGATAGGCTGTTCCAGTAGTTCATGTGATGTTCTTATTTTATGGAAAATAATATGGCGTGTTAGTGTATAAAACTTAAAACTATGTTAGTAAAACATTTCACTCGAGCACTGTCTTTGTGCGTTCGTGTGGCACTTGTCCGCGGAAGCGACGGAACATTACACCTAAAAAAAAAGCTAGGGTCTATAAAGACTAACAGATTGACGGACGGACGGACAATGAAGTGATCTAATATGGGTTCCGGTTTTTCTTTTTTAGGCACGGAACCCTAAAAATGGTCCATCATAACCATTAGTACCTACTATATATCCACCGATGAAAGCCGATGTCCTATTTACATACGCCCGGTTTGGAACAAAATTCAACATAAAAGATTTGCTATCAAGTGCGTGTAAACTGCTGGGTTATGTTGAATGAATATTATCAACAGCTAATCCAGGGCCGTCTTTACCGAGTGTGCAGGGTGTGCGTTGCACACGGGCGCAGCGGTCCTAGGGGGCGCCGCCGAGCGCCGCTCGCTACGGAGCCCGCTCGGCGCGCGCGTTGGCCAGCAATGACCAACATAAAAAGAGCTCCGCTTTGCATACATTTTGTATAGCATCTGGAGCTCTTCTTATATTTGTCGAATTACACCAAATTAGTTCCTGGGCCCATGAAACGACATATTAACTTCGTCAAGCATTTCCGACGTTTGGCCCCCAAACTGGAACGGGCTGGGGCCGCCTTCAAGCGGCTCTTGCCCAACCTGAGGGGTCAAACGCCTCCTGCCGGAGGCTTTACTCGGGGGTCGTGCGGTCCATAGCCCTATACGGGGCCCCGGTGCGAGCGCGTTCACTGCGGCGGCGAGCCGCCCACTACTTGAACGTGCCCCAGAAGGTGGTAGCCGTAAGGCTTATCCGGGGCTATCGCACGATTTCGGGCGAGGCGGCTAGCCTCCTTGCCGGACTGCCACTATGGGATCTGGAGGCGATAGTCCTCACGCGCCTGTATGAGTGGCGCGCGGAGGCACTACGCAGGGGGAAAACTCCGCTTCCGCAGCAAATCGCGGCGGAGCGGACGGACCTCCGGCGCGATCTCAAGGCGGCATGGAATGAGCGACTGTCGCAACCCACCGCAGGGCATGCCGTGCAGTGAGGAGTGGCTAGAGAGGCGTCACAGCGCCCTCATGTACCGCCTGACGCAGGTCCTCACCGGACACAGATGTTTCGGGTGGTTCCTGCACATCATCAGGCGGAAGGAAACGCCCTGGTGTCACATTGCCAGGATCGCCCAGAGGTCACGGTGGAGCACACGGTGGTGGTCTGCCCCGCTTGGGCGGAGCACCACCGTGTCCTCGTAGAGGCGATCGGCGGCGGCGGCGACCTCTTGCGTCGGGCCCTGGTGCAAGCCATGGTCCGGAGCGAGAGGGAGTTGGAGGCAGTCACCTCCTTCTTCTTGTGGCGGGATGGATGAGGGAGAGAGCCTCCCGTCCCAGCCTTCCCGGGAGACATTAGTAGGCGGAGGCGTATCCCGGGAGGCGTCGGGAGCCACTGGACGACTCCCGCGGCCACCATAGGCACGGGCTGCGGATGGAGAGTAATGGGTAGCTCACCATCCGATCAGGACCCGGCCCGTGCCGGACAGCGCGTACGTGTTCCACGCGCGCCTCAAAGAGATGTTAGCATCATCTGAAGGGGCCTGTTAGGGCCGAAGCCTGCCGGGTCAGCGGGATATAAAGGGCTAAGGAACCTTATTACACATTACTAAAGATTATATTTGGTGTAGTAGTGAGTGTCGCATCGCTCGGCGGCACCTGTTTCAATGATTCGTTTGAAAACACGCCGACAATCATATTGCGAATAATGCGAATTCAACTATTTGGGATAGAAAATTAAGTTCCACTCTTTCCTTCCTAAAAATACATTTTACCCGTGTAGGGGCCTCCCTCTCGCAGTGAGCTTCCCAAATTTGTCAAAAGTTCCCAATTGATATTGAACGTTGTTTGATATTAGGTCGTAGTTAGAATGAAGAAATTTCAAAGGACATTGATAACATCTTTGTGTATAGACATGTTAACATGGGTATAATACGTTTTGGCTTGTCAGTGTAAACACCAGAACACCCTGTATAATTCTAAATACAGTCAACAGCACACCATGGTATCCAAAACCGACGGATTTCTCCTTCATCTCCAAACAATGCAGATTATTATCTATTGGGGTTGTGGTAACTTGATGTGCTGTTACTTGTACTTTGTACTCATTCCATTTTGACCGCGCGCTTACTACGGGCCCTTGGGTAATGTTTGCACACGGGCGCCACAAGGCCTAGAGACGCCTCTGAGCTAATCGCATTACATAACTTGCATTTAATTTTAATGAGTCGCTATTTTTTCGTTCTAGAAACTGGGCGATAGTTTCGAAATCCTAGACCTAGTCGTTGTCATCTGGTATACCTAACGGCCTTGTTTTTGGTACAGTGTCTATGTGTCGCGACGGGTCTCTGGGCGCGGCATCGCTAGGCGCAACTGCGGATGCGCCTTCGCCGCGCCGCGCGCCCTCTGTGCGCTCCGACGAGCGACCGCTGGCCACGCAGGGAGACATGCTTAACAGCATTAAGGTAGGTACAGACGCCAGCACATCAAGCTACCCGAAACTGTCAAATTTTCTCAATCAACTAAGAACCTTATCCTTTAGAGATAAAGTTGAAAATCTATTAAAGAAATTTGACAGATTGTAGTAGCTTGATGTGCTGGCTTCTGCAAATCATCTTCGTCTATTGTAAAAATACAAGCCTAGTATCACCCCACTGATACCTACAGAGATGGCAAAAGCTTTGCATCACCACGGATGCTCAAGACGGGGTGTACTTTCCTTTCTCAATCAAGTACTTTCCTCACGGTGTTTTTCCTTTATTGATGTCTGCAATGTATAAGACAAACTCGGAAAATACGTAGGTAATGCATTAAAAAGTCAAATTAGTACTTGCCTGGATAGTCCATTACGATATCTTCGTCTTATGTAGGTATGGAACATAAAATTGGACAACAAAAGTTGACTAATGAATGATTACCTAAGGTTTGTTTTCGAGTTTTCCCGACTACATTGAGTCTAAAACTGAGCTGTAAAGAGGTCAAACAAGAATTTGCCTCAAGAAATTGTTTTTCTTCAAAGAGTTAGTAACCTCTACCTTTGTAACGAGCATGGCAGTATTGGTCGTGGCTGCAAAATTGGCCGCAGAAGTTCTGACCGCAGGGCCACATTTATATCTCAAAAACTAGGGCACCTAGCCCTAGTTTTTGAGATATAAATGTGGCCCTGCTGGGGACTCTCTCCAGATCGGCCACCTATAAACCCTTATATCTTTTGAACTAGTGGCAGTGACCGACAAATTCTGATATTTGGCGACTAATTCTGATATTTGGCGACTAATTTCGACTAATTAGCGACTACTTTTTTGTGTTACCAAAATTAAAATCCCTGATGGTGGCCCTGTCAGTCAGTGACACTATTTTCACGTGTACTTATTCTGATAATCTAAATTACAGTTACAAAGAAGAATACGCGATACTATTAATGCAGAGAAAGCAGGCGTGTTTCACGATAAAGTCAGGTAAGGAAGGGCAATAAGTAATATAAATACCTAAGTAGCGGAAATTGCGGAGCGATTTCCCAAATAAATAGCATACCTAGTCATCTCAACTCCTGTCTCTTGAATTTGTATATACAGTATGGAAACCACATAATATAGGTATACCTATGCAATTAATTATACCACATACTTGTTATCGCCTTAACTGACGCAAAAAGTTAACGAAATCGGTCGCGAAAAAAAATCTGCTGTTTCCCTACATTTATGTTCTGATAAATAATAACATAAATAATAACAGCCGCACAGGTCGATCGATCAGGTTAAGCTACGCTTGCCGCGGTTGGTCTGTGGATGGGTGACCATCTTTACATACCGAGACCCCTCCGTGCCTCGGAAAGCACGTTAAGCCGTTGGTCCCGGCTGTCATTCGTGGATCTTTGACAGTCGTTACGGGTAGTCAGAAGCCCGAAAGTCTGACAACCAGTCTTACCAAGGGGTATCGTATTACCCAGTAACTGGGTTGTGGAGGTCAGATAGGCAGTCGCTCCATGTAAAATACGGGTATTCAGCTGCATCCGGTTAGACTGGAAGCCGACCCCAACATAGTTGGGAAAAGGCTAGGCAGATGATGATAACTCGTCAAAATGTAGGGAACAGTATGATTTGTTTTCGCGACCGATTCCGTTATTAAGTATGTGGTATAATTTATTGCATTTTAAGTATGTGGTTTCCATACTGTATATTATTTTAGGTGTAAATGTGAATGATAAGTTTGTAACCTGTGTACCTATTTCATTTATAATTAATTATGATACCTATGTATATATTTAATAGTTTTTTTAAATAAAATATGTTTCCTCTCAATCAAAGCACCTTGCCATCTAACATCTGCACTACCCTTGGTTGACTCGTAGAGAATGCCTATAAGAATAACCAACATGTAGGTAGGTGCCTAAGCTATAGATACTGATCTTTATCTACTTTCGGCAACTTACTGATTTTATTTTTCCAATGTTATTTTTTTGACAGTTTGGTGCCCAAGAATCCTAATAGTATCAAGAACGACATCTCTAGGACTAATAATAATTTGACGAATCTTAATCAAGACTTAGGGTGTGTAAATGTTTTTTTTAACCGAAATCAAAAAAAGGAAAAGGTAATGCATTCGATGAGTTTATGTTATTATTAGCCAGTCTGCATTACTACTATACTCCATGTAATTAAATTAAGGTAAACATAAAACTGGCCAAGTGCGAGTCGGACTCGCACACGATGGGTTCCGTACCACAAGGCAAAAACGCCGAAAAAACCAAGTATGTTGTCTGGGAGCCCCCCTTAAATATTAATTTATTAAAGTAAAAATACAACTGAGTTTTTTGTGAATATTTTAAGTGCCTACCTGTTGCCATTATTGATATCGAGCAAAAAAGGGCAAAAAATCGCGTTTGTTGTATGGGAGCCCCCCCTTAAATAAATATTTTATTTTGTTTTTTTAGTATTTGTTGTTATAGCAACAGAAATACATAATTTGTGAAAATTTCAACTGTCTAGCTATTGCGGTTCTTGAGATACAGCCTGGTGACAGACAGACCGACGGACGGACGGACAGACAGCGAAGTCTTAGTAATAGGGTCCCGTTTTTACCCTTTGGGTACGGAACCCCAAAAACCACGAGACGTGGCTAACCGACTAAACGTAATACAAGTCTATTCAGTTGTCATGCTACGTCACAGTGAATTATTTCTCGTAGAGACACTCTTCAATTTAGCAAAGCGCCACGTTACCTATAATTCGTTAATAACGTTGCTAAATTGTAGAGTACAACCTGTACAACTGTACCTCATTTTCTATCAACCTATATGGGACATGAGTTGCCTTGGCTTACCTGGAGGTCTTTAAATGGATTCCGGAAGTTCGGAACCAGGTAGGATGAGGCAAAGAAATCCTGCTCAGGTGTAGATTTACAGATGACTCAGCCCTGGAGTGTAAATATGGCACTGTACCACAAACAATGGGCGCTTAATATCGTGTCTGGTTGCCTGCACGTTGCAGGAGCTGATGGACGCTACTGGAGGCTCAGACCAAATAAAAAGTCAAGACATAGCGCTGCGAACAATAGAGTGAAGCATGCAAAAACAACCGTTTACAATCAAACTACATCTCACAACGTGCACACATGTTTACGCAACCGGACTTTTTTTTTTTTTTTTTATGGGTGGGTAATCATCCAATGACCCCTCCCGCTCTGGGCGGAGCGGAAGGGGGTGTCAGACTCTTACTGACTAAAACTCACCCGTGTTCCTTAAGTTGCCTGTGCCAGGGGCCACGGTATCTCTTTTGAACAACCCGCGACCCTGGCGGGCATCGACCCTAGCGGACCCCGTCAGTTAGTGCTGACATCTCCTTGAGGCGCGCGTGGAACACAACGCGCCGTCAACCCGGGCCTTGTCCTTACCGGACGGCGAGCTGCCCATTGGTCGCCGTCCGCAAGCCCGCGCCTACGGTGGCCGGGAATCAGCTAGATTGATTTCCGACCCCCGGGGCGTCTCTTGCGGCGGCTAGGGCCGTGAGGGCGCAAACATTGCCTCTCCCTCACGCGCTCCGCCTCCTCCTTCGCGAGCATTAGTGCTTCGCAGAAAGAGGCTACAGCCTTCCCATGCACTCTCGCTCCGTACCATGGCCTGGACTAGGGCCGGACGCGAGAGATCGCTGTGAGGACACGGGGGTGCTCTGCCCAAGCTGGGCAGATCTCCAGCGCGTCCTCCGGGCGATTCACACAATGGTGACACCCGGGCGTTTCCTCCCGCCTTATTCTGAACAGGAACCTCACGAAGCAGCCGTGCCCGGTGAGGACCTGTGTTAGGCGGAAGGTGAGGACGCCGTGGCGCATCTCTAGCCACTCCTCAAAGGGGGGACTTATCGCAGCAATTGTGGCGTGCCCTACGCAACCGGCCTCACTTTACTGTTGACAGCCCTTTGTCTTGGTTTTTTATTTAGTCTGAGACGAAGGTGCCAAACTCGGAGCCATATTCTGGACTAACTCGATATAGATTGCCATCGAGACACGCTAAGAACAAGAACCTATATTGTCCCACTGCTGGCCTCCCCATATTTTTTTATTAATTTGTGTTATTTTTATTGTTTCAGCGTTAACAAACAATTTACAGGTAGCCCCTTATCTCATAGTTTCTACACTCCCATGCGTCCGTTGTCGCCGAAGGGCCGGCGGAACGCGCAGACGAAAAGTTTTTATTGAGCAGTGAATCAAATTATATAGTAACTGAATCAAATTGTGCCGCGTGTGGTAATAAAATTACGTTTTATATTCAAGGGCTTTATTTATTTACATTATATTTACAATTATGTACAGTTGTTGGATTTCTACTATTCAAGTATTGTACAAGCACATCAAGCTTCCCGAATCAATTCCATTCAACTTTGAACCTTATACTATAGCGATAAAGTTTAAAATTGATTAAATCAATTTGACAGATTGTAGTAGCTTGATGTGCTGGCTTCTGTACGTATGCGTGATTGAATTTTGTTATTCGTGTTTAACCACGAAGGCAGAACATAGGGACTTAATTATTTTTTATATGAAATTATATGATGAACAATGGGGCATAGACAGAACATAGAACGAACAGAGTATTTAAATAGTGGGGTTCTTCTAACAACAGCGCTATTTCATACGTATAGAGCCGCCTACACGGGCGAGAGTGTCGCAGCGAGAATTTTTGATGGCACGGCGAGACTATCACCGCGATTCTCTCGCCCGTGGAGATGCCGCCTGAACTCGTTACAAAACGGGTTGGAGGCACTTAAAAAGGTTTATAAACTCATTACAATACGGGCTGGAGGCACATAACAAGGTTTATACTATAAGAAAAACGTGGTATAAAAATATATCACTACATTCCTACTCTCTAAAAAGCACGTGTTTTACTAGCCGAGCAAGGGACAACTGGGTGGAGTACGTCATCGGTTCGCGTCTCAAGGTCCGTACATCAATCATTTGCAGGGCAGGTCTAGTTGACAGTAAAAACGCAGCTTCAATGCAGCCCACCGTGAAGTTACAAGGACACGTGCGAATAGTGCTACAAGGATCTTTAGGCGCGTGGTCAAAGTCGGAACTAATACTGCCCTTTTTTTTAATACAACTTCAATAGTATTTCACAAAAAAAAAAATGTTTACCAACAACGCCGTGTCAATTTCATTCAAGCGCCAAAAGATCCTATACGCCCATGTCCTTGGAAAATATAGGCGGGATCATCCCCTGAGACCCACTGCCACGTTACGCACGGACACAAAATACAGATAGTATAGAAGGCAATCTACATACAAAGTGCGCTCGAGCAACGCACACTTAGACACCGCTCACGGACACGTTATCTCGGAGTGGTTGGGAGTAGTGCGAGCGCGGGTGCCATCCGCTTGAGACACGCGTCTGTGAAGTGCAAAAATGGAGCAACAAAAAATGGCTAAGCTTGATTTATATAACAGTTTTGTAAGGTAAATTCACGGCACCAACTATTACTTAAGTTGAAAACATGATTTTTTATTTGTGTAGATATTGTGTTGTTTTTAGTGTCATTTGTTAGGTCTCAAATGGATAGGGCAAAATAAATTGTGTAAATAGGGTAATCCGTTTTGAAGTTAATTGACAAATTTAAAATTGTATATGTTTTTGTTCTGTAAAATTTTGTATTGTAATACTATGTTTATTGTTTAGTTTTAATATTGTAGAATAAGCTCAACAATAAATCCAACAACTAGATACGAGTGCCACTACCACGATAGTTTTTTGTGCATAAGCCAAAGTTGACAACCCTAGCGCGACCGCCGAGCGTTAGGTATGAAAAGTGAAGCACAAATATGTGATTGCCTTTTGTACTATCTGTATTTTGTGGCACGGATGCGTATCTGGCAAACAAATGAACCGCCGTGCGTAACCTCTTCGTGCACATCCTATTCAGCAGTGCACAATAAGTTCTTGGCCAGACTGGCAGTGCGGGGCGGGGAGCGGCGCGGGAGCAGGAACGCGCGATTTGCCTGTCCGCAGTCGAGTGCGGCTTGGTTCTGAGTGTTGCCGTGTCCAGTGTTTGTCAAAATATAATATGGATGAAGAAGACTTATTTTTATTAGAAAAAAGCTCGAATTAGTTTGAGAACCCGGTGCCCGCGCAGTCACTGCGGCCACTGTATGAACGAGCTATGGCGTGAGTTGTCCGCGCGCTCCCCGCGCCCGGGTGCCCACTATGGACGCTCAAATGAAGTTATGTTTGAGTACGCCGCGCCGCGCCCGCCCCGCGCCCGCTTTTGCAGTCTGGTCAAGCACTTAGGGTGCCTGCATAAAGGTATAAGTTGGAACGGATCTGTACCGATAGGGGCGGATAAATAGTTCCATACTTTCTGTATGCGCTCGCAATAAAAAAAAAAAAAACTATTTGAAACTTGTCGGTACCGTACTTTTTCATACCAGGAACTCGTAGGTTGACCTGTGCCGACATATCGGGACCTGAAAACCTGTATCTTTCCGCAAACACCCTAACCCCCCCGGTTACATAATAGTACCTTAAAAATCCTTCAATATTGGCTGATGACGTCACTAGTTCACGACTGACAGTTGTCTAACGCATCCTGATCGGCTTCTAGTCAATGTCTTGCAGACTTTAGGACTAAGTTAAGTATTAAATAGTGGAGGAGCTAGGAGAGGCCGGGGTCTGGGGGTGGCGGCGCCATGCAGTTCCCGTCAGGATAGCGCTTCTTGAAGGCAGCGATCAAATCCGGGTCCACTAAGCGAACGCCGTCCACTTGGTTGCCTAGGGTTATCCTGAAATTGAAAGAAAATTTCATGTTTTTACAAATAAAAAAAATATCCGACTTCCAAAAACGACTAAAATAAATTTAATTTTGGAAGTCGGTGGTAAAAAACGAAAATACAAAACCAAACATACCGACTTCCAAAATAAATTAAAGTTGTTTTTCAGTTTGTGGTCTTTTTAGGGATCCGTACCTCAAAAGGAAAAACGGAACCCTTATAAGATCACTTCGTTTTCCATCTGTCAAGACCCTTTTTCTCAAGAACGCGTGGAGTTATCAAGTTGAAATTAATATCAAATATTCAGGGCTGCAAATGCCTTGAAGCAGTGAAAAAAATCAAACTTCAAAGTCAACGCAATCAAAAGACACGGCGTTTATGTTCCGTTTATGCCGCATATTTTGACACTAGTTGTGATAATTTGTAGTTACATACCTACTTTGTACGGATCCCTCGGTGTGCGAGTCCGATTCGCACTTGACCGGTTTTTTTATATATATATATTTTTTTACTTGAATTGTGGCACCTACCCTATACAAATTCGTACACCACTACATGCCATGTAATTATCAGTGACAGGGAGTTATAACCTCATCAACATACTCAAAGTGGTTTGAATACGTAAAGTGCTAAGTCATAGCGTCGATAAAGGTAACTCAAAATTCCTCAGGCAAATTTAATAAAATAAAAAAATAAAGTTTTGTATTGGCAAAAGAACTTTTAGTAAACATTAAGGATCAAGTCGAAGGTCAGGGAAGAAACTAATGCCAGAATAGCTTGCTTACCAATTCGGCTGGACGTTGTGTGGCCGTCCAAACAGTTCTATTTTTCTCGTACCAGGACTCAGTCTCTCTGAAAATGTAAATGAAATCATATTGTATGCTGAAAGAGTAATGGATTTAATATCAGTTCTGCTTTTGAAGAATAACTTGTATCCTATTACACGAGTCTTACAAGTTATTATACTCCACCAGTTTGTGAAAGCCTGGACTGATTTGTTGACTGAAATACAAGGTGACATTAAATTAACTACGCAGACGTCACGAGTATCCAAATCTAATGACGAAAAAACAAATATCTAAACGCTTAATTTCAATTATGTAACTACAGTTGACTACGGGGTCAACGGCCGCTGGCAGTGTAGTTACTTGCAATTATGAGTTTAGGAGATCTTTTTGTTGCGTTTTATCGTCGTTAGATTTTGATAACTTTCACGTCAATGGAGTTTCGTTAGCTAATTTAATTTGACCCTGTATAATAGCAAATCATACATACATACATAATCACCCTATAATGTTCCCACTGCTGGGACACAGGCCTCTCGGTGAGAGGGACTGGGCCGTAATCCACCACGTGGCACAGAATAAATAGTACAAGTACAGAAGAGGCACTTCGCGCAACAATTAATAGAAATAGCGACTCTTGCTACTAAGCAACAAAGTGCAATTCAGCTCGCATAAGCGCTCAGTTAAAAAACCTGAAAACCTGTTCAGGTGGAGATTCATAGACGAGTCCGCCTTGGAATGTAAATGTGGTGCTGTCCCACAAACGATGGGACACGTAATATCGTGTCCTGGGTGTCCTGTCAGCTGCACGTTACAGGAACTGATGGACGGTGATGAAGGTGCCAAACAAGTAGCCGAATTCTGGGCCGAGTACATTTAGATTGCTATCGACACGCTAAGAAGAAGAAGCGCTCAGTGCCTAACGCGATATTCACCTGAACGTTGCCGCTCTCTTCTAACGCGTAACTCTGTCGCTGTCTGGCACGGTGTTATGCGCTAGCTGTGGCGCTAGGGTTGTGGGCTTGCCGCTGCTACTAATTCGTCGTCTATCTACCTACTTGACCAAGTAATCTATCTTATGTTTGATGCGTATGATTACACGGTCAATTAGGTAGATAGACAATGAATATTAAAGTCCTTCATTTGTAATTAACAAATGAAAATAAACCTTTAATCTTTAGGCTACCTAGCTCCCCCTCTCTAGGCTACCTCTTTGTTTAACATTCCGCATTAACTTACAATAATAATATTTTCACATGTTCGAAGAACAAATTAAAACATCAAAAATTCTGATTGTGTACATTTTCACTATACTAATTCTTAATTATCTCCTAAACGCGTGGACCGATTTACATGATTCAAACGGATAAAATGGTTTTAGACCTTTCATTTGACACCAAAATCGTTAAGATATCTCAACAAAAAAAAAATCACATTTTCAAGTTGCTCTCGTAATTATCCACATCCGTCAAAAGAGCAATGCTTTAAACAAGCCATTCTGGTTGTTCACTATTCGAAACTCACTTAAAATATTACGCGCGCGCGAGCGGTGACAACCGACTGGCGGAGTGGCTGCGACGCCACGCGAAAGTGTAGGCATTTATCGCTGTAGGTACGGCCGAGTGAAGGTTGGTAGATGTCACACGTCTTCGAATTTTTGGTTCTAGGTCATGCCGGTTTCCTCACGATGTTTTCCTTCACCGTTTTGAGAGCAGTGGTGATAAAATAATTTACACAAAGTAAAGCGCCTGTCTGGGTTCGAACCTACGACCTACAACTCGTAAGTCGCGGCCGTTACGACTGAGCCACCCCCTGCTCTCCAATCATATCACTTGAAACCATATTGAATAGGTTCTTGCAAATATACTCACTTTATAAAGCAGTCATGAATAATCAATATTAGTAAGTAAGCTCTCTCACCAATAATGCCGTATATCTCGTCTGGTTTGTGCGAGGTGGCGCGCACCTCGGCCACGATGACGTCACAGTCCAGACCGCGGTTCAGGTTGTCTGGGCTGCCCTTCATGCCCACCTGTAGATGTATCATATAAATTCATAACTAGCAAATAATCTTCTATGACGATCCCATTGCTGGGATCAGAGAGAGTGGGCCAATATTTACTAAATGTTATGCAATAAATCAAACTTGGTCGAGTACAGCTAAATATCGCACAATAAATATACTTTATAAAGATCTTTCGCTTTTTGTAAACCATCGCCGCGGATTGCGAAAATACAACGTTATTTTTAGTTTAAGCGAAACCTGAATATAGTTTGTTCAGAATAAGTAACTGAATCGATTCCAATAAGTTTTACCCCATATTATATTTTGTGCCAAAAATATTTAAAAAAGGTTAAAAGTTGGACACCGAGCGACACTAGGTAGGTTATCCAATCTCCGCGCCGAACGGTTAGGGGTACCTAGGTTCTATTATCAATGAGCGCAAGAAAGCGCGGCGCGAGCGGCGCGGGTGAGCATGTTTTTGTACGGACAAACAGGTAACTTAACAAGCTTATAACTTTATGATTTTTCATGATACAGTTTTGAAATTTTGTACATAGACTCTTTATATAAAAATACTAGACACGTGTTTCGGGTTTTGCATATACTAAAAATAATGTTGTATAGGGTTGGCAGCGAGGGGCCCGTGGCTAAATAATAACAGCCGCACAGGTCGATCGATCATGTTAAGCTACGCTTGCCGCGGTTGGTCTGTGGATGGGTGACCATGTTTACATACCGTGACCCCTCCGTGCCTCGGAAAGCACGTTAAGCCGGTGGTCCCGGCTGTCATTCGTGGATCTTTGACAGTCGTTACGGGTAGTCAGAAGCCCGAAAGTCTGACAACCAGTCTTACCAAGGGGTATAGTATAGTATTACCCAGTAACTGGGTTGTGGAGGTCAGATAGGCAGTCGCTCCATGTAAAATACTGGTATTCAGCTGCATCCGGTTAGACTGGAAGCCGACCCCAACATAGTTGGGAAAAGGCTAGGCAGATGATGAGGGTTGGCAGTGAGTGTAGGACCGGTCGCCGACGTCATTACCACCTGGGGGCCTATAATAAAAATCTAAATTTATCGTATTGTCACTTTGCCAGTTATAATAAATAATGCCCAGTCCTAATAAAGCATAGTCTGTCCTCACTGTTAACCCCTTACCACGAATTCGGCACGTGATTCTAGACCAGGGATGGGGAAACTTTTTCCTTCGCGTGCCAATATTTACTAGCGAAATATATGGCGGACCAAGTTGTTGCATTTTTAGCTATATTATTTACTGAAATAAAAATATTGATATGTATTTTCTGAAACTCTAATTTATTGTGCAATATTACAAAATAACTATTGCATTAATTAACTACTACTATACTGCATTACTAACTATTGCATTAAGAAAGAAATTGCAATTAAATTAAACTTTTAAGTTAGCTGCGAAGTAGAAGGTTGAGGAGCGCTGGTCTTTGTGGGGACATGTTTGGACACATTTGTGTCTGGCTACGGTCTTACCCATTCTCCTTTCTAACAATACGAAAACTCCACTTGATTTTTGTTTGATGGTCGCGGGCCGGATTTTAACGCTTCGCGGCCGGAGTTGGCCCGCGGGCCGTAGTTTCCCCATCCCCGTTCTAGACCATAGAAATTGTTGTCGGTTATTAAAAAAAACAGCTGTTTCATAGAAACGTGCAATACCTACCCAGTCAAGATGTATGGAACAGCAAATAATTTTTCGTCGGTTCAAAATCATGTACTGAAACCATAGATTTCGCGCCGATGTCCTTGCCACCCTGAATATCTAGGATTTGAAGGTGAACAGTCAGTCCAGTTGTATACTAACCAGACAGTGTTCCTTCCCGTGGTTCAGCCAGTGTCCCGTCCGTCCAGTCCGAATGATACGTTGCAGCTGGTTGGTCTTCACCCAGATCAGTTCGTCCACTCGCTCGTAGCCCCACAGCTTGAGGCACTCGCGACCCAACTCCATTGCTCTGGGGATTAGGTTCAAATTAGACGAAAAGCAAAATCTCCTTTGGGAAATCGAAGGTCGCTATGGTGAATATTATTTTGAAGTGAAAACTTCTTTAGGAGCGTTGGGCAGTTTTTGAGATGGGAAAGAACCATTGAACTCGCGCCACTGTTACCGTAAGCGACACCGCGCGTGTTTTTTTGTAAGACGATTAAAAAAATACCCGCTTCTGATGTTTTCGGCTGTCCTCGGGAATTTGGGATGTACTCGGTTTTAACCGTATAGTTCGGTAGCGCCCCCGAATGGACCCGAACACACGAACCTCCGCCGGCTCGGTACTGGGTCCCATTGGACCCAGGAATTACGACATACGACTTCTTCATTGATTATGTAAATATTTATTATGCTACCCATCAAATCTTATGAATGTGCGTTAATTAAGAGAGTTGGATAAAAAACTCATATGTTAACGCCAATAAATATTGCATATTTAGCGCGCAAGCTTATTAATTTACCTTTATTAAATTTAAGCCTGTAAATGCGATAATCGCCATTTTGTTGACAGAGGTGGTCGAGGCTAAAAAACATAAAAAATGGGGTTTTCGAACATCCAAACTCCACCACAGGGGCAGTGAAATCATTTAATTATTTGACGAATTCATCCATTGCCCAAGTTAAATAAGTAGCGGTAATGAAGTTTTTTGATAACTAATGTCGAAGTTTCGCGCCAATCGTGCGTGTTTACATTTTTACTTTTCACAAATGTCACACACACACATGTAGATAAGATTTAAAATGTGACATAGAAAGTGACAGGTCCAATAACACGTATTATTCATTACCACTACTCAATTTGTGTTCAAAATCGCCGTCCATTATTGTTATTTTTTATCGTAATGATGTGTGAAAGCGATTATGATAAACGATTTTTTTTTAAATTTCGATTGACTCGAGTAATTAATATGTCGAATGTCGGAAATCGATACTCAGAAATTAAAATAAAATCATTTTAATACAAAAAGCACTGTTTATAACAATGATTTATGCTTTTTTAATGTAATTATAATAGTTTTTTGGACATTATATTAAAACTGAGTCAGTAACTGAGGAATTTTGACCATAGTCATTCATTGAATTTCGCGCCGAATTTTTTCTATATTTGAATTTATCTTCGGAATGCGCCCGCCGCTTCAAATTATTTTTATATAATGTAAAATTATTTATTTTTGATACTTTCCAATATTTTGATACAGAATGCCCAGTATACATTTTTTAGGTAGGCTTAACAAAAGTTTGGGAATGATGATAAATTAATTGGATAAATTGGGTATTCCGCAATCACTTTACATTTCAATATGTTTTATTAGTTGTATGAACTTGGTAGTTTTTAGGGTTCCGTACCCAAAGGGTAAAAACGGGACCCTATTACTAAGACTCCACTGTCCGTCTGTCACCAGGCTGTATCTCATGAACCGTGATAGCTAGACAGTTGAAATTTTTACAGATGATGTATTTCTGTTGCCGCTTTAACAACAAATACTAAAACAGAATAAAATAAATATTTAAGGGGCGGCTCCCATACAACATTCCTGTTTTTTTGGCGTTTTTGCCTTGTGATACGGAACCCTTCGTGTGCGAGTCCGACTCGCACTTGGACAGTTTTGTATTTAATAGTTTACTTGAGTAATAGAAATTGTTTTTTTTTCGTGGTACTAACCCAACGTAATTTTAAAAACTGGTCTTGTTTATGTCGGACCACGCACAGTGAAAAGTTCGGTAGTTGGGTTGAATATTGCACAATGCTCATCTCATCATTAATTTGATCGACTGCAAAAATAAGTTTGTATTTCATTAACTCATCATTCATAACGCACCCAAAAATGAAAGTGCCGGCCAGAAAAGAAAAGTACTGTTTTCTTATCCCTTTCGATGTTGACGTCACCCGCAACGGCCCTGTGTCACTTTTAGGGGAATAACATATTGAACATTTCTTACTATTACAGCGAAACTCTGCAATTAAGGTGGATGTTGCGATGGGCCGTCCATACATTTTTCTTGGGGATTATACGCTAAACACAGACACACTTTGTTGAAAACGAATCATTTTATCACTTTTCTATAATGAAATGTCCCCGCGATCGACCTTTTTAGGAAATAACTTACATTATTTACTGAGGAAAACGATCGCGAAATCCAGACGAAATTTGACAGTTGCGCCACTAGTGTGCGTGAGTTTTGACAAGCAAACTCAACCGCCATGATTGCGATAGTTTAGAGATGAGAACTCTAGATGGCGTAAACGCGTTATTATAATTCTGTTAAATCAATATCATACGTAATAAGTGATTGATTTATTTCCTTTCCTACCTTTCATGAACAGATTCACAAAAAAAAAACGTTATAATCAATAACCTGACCTGACGACCTTACCAACGTAAACAACTTTATTACATAATATTGTTTTGTGGCAACATAAATATCATTATTCGTAGATAGGATTTATAGTGAAATGGGTAGTTGAGACCGCGAAATTCAAATTTTCATACGTTTTTGCAATTTGCAGGTCAGTGTCAGGTTGTATTTTGATCAAAATATGATTCGCGACAATAACAGGTACATATTTACAGAATTATAATCATTAGAATCATTAATACATCTTTCTAAGTTAGATTTCTACCACCAATAGTGGATGATGAATGATTCTAATGATTATAATTCTGTAAATATGTACCTGTTATTGTCGCGAATCATATTTTGATCAAAATCATTAGAATCATTCATCATCCACTATTGGTGGTAGAAATCTAACTTAGAAAGATGTATTAATGATTCTAATGATTATAATTCTGTAAATATGTACCTGTTATTGTCGCGAATCATATTTTGATCAAGATACAACCTGACACTGACCTGCAAATTGCAAAAAACGTAAGGAAATTTGAATTTCGCGGTCTATGACTATCCATTCATCTTATGCGACGCGCGACGTTGCCGTCCCACCCGAGTTGTGTTCGCAACCTTGAACAACATTGAAAGAATTCCGAAGAAAACGGGCGCCACCATGTTGCCACTCTTACGCCGTAGCGACATGCATGATATAAATATAATTTTGGGGCTTGCTTGTATGCAATAGTATTGCACACGGATTTTCTTGCGTGTTATTTTATTTTGTATGCTTTGCATTTTCATTGATTCAAATTGCAATATTTCTAGTATTGCAATTATTTGTAGGTATAGTAACTAATAATTATTCAATTTTAAAAGTAAGTAGGTAAGTAAGTACCTATCTTTCGGCGGTTTTAGAAACAGCAAGTTGGCCCGTGATTTTAGACGCTGAAATCCCGTCACAATACTAATTAGGTACTTACATGTCTCAATTACATAAGTACAAAGTCAGTGGTTATGTGTTTTTACCTACTTATATTTTTTGATCAACAATACATTAAATAAGTAAGTACATAATATTATAATTCGGTAACCCAACGAGTTTGCAAACATTTGCAAAATCGAATGTACCTGTAAAATAGAATACCTTTTACGCATATTGTCAGTTTCAGACAAACAAACATTATTTTTAGTTTGATAGTTATGTCGCATCTAGCGGGGCGGGGCGGCGGTCTAAGTACTTGCGCCGGCGCCGCTGGACGTGCGTTCAGAACACATTATATTGTAATCTTTGGTTCAGAACTTTGACTTTTGAAATCATTGGTTCAGAAACAAACAAATGATTGAGTTACTTACATCAAACGTGATTTATTATTGTATTTAAACATCTAATATGTTTTTTTTTCTTATTTATCGACTAATATTCTACCAGGAATTTATATAAAGATAAGTAAAATTTTACTTTTAAGTTTCTATTTTCTGTACCTAATGATTTCGGAACGTAACCTTGTCATAAATCGTATCTTATTCAATATCATCTGTACGCTGTACCTGTAATAATAATAATCTAATAGTAGGTAGCAATTCTTTTCTAGTAGAAAGAATGCTTGAATACAAATCAAATCAAATCAAATAATTTATTTGCATAATACACGTGAAAAAGGTGTTACAGGTATAAAATACGACTAGGAAATTCTGAGATCTCATTGTACGGTTGTGAAATTCGATAGTATTAAATTTTATTCAAATACTGAGTTTATAGAAGTATTGTACTATTTTTTTGTTTTTCTATTTCAGATTTCTCTAATCCTGAAACTGATTAATTTCAATGGATAGGAGTATATTATGTGTTCTGTGATTTCAATTGACTGTGGAAACTGTTCCAAAGAAATGTTTATCTGCGATATCTGGGTATCGCATTGTGGACCTGAAGAATGTAATTGAATGGGCATTCCAATTGGAAAGACCGAAATATGTGTGAATCTTCACAAATTGAATTTGTTAGTGAGATGAGAAGTGAATTAATTTTCAAGTGCACTATGTCTGGTAATTGCGTGGAAGCACTACGGAGACCAGTAATAAAATAAATACTGCATTTTTGTGGGCAACTGCGACTGCTGGTAGCTATTACACTCAATCAGCTCACATTACAAGTCTCATGAATATTCCAATAATGTCGCCAAATAAATGACTAAATTTCGTCGTGTTGAAAAAAAATTAGGCAGTGTGTGGTTTGAACATTTGTCAGAGGAAATTAAAACTGCTGGTGAACAAGAAAGGTCAGTTGCTATTCAAAAAGGTCATGTATCTTCAGACGGATTTCCAAATGTTACTGTATGTAGTTGGATGATGGCTGAAAAGGTCATATGGCTACAACTTTGATTCATGTTCTTGTATGGTAAGTTAATGTATTACCAAACACACATACATAAACATATAGGTACCTTCTTCTCATGGGGGTAGGCAGAAACTACAGAACGCCACCTGCTAAGATACCTTACGTACCTACTCCGTTACTAAACACATATTTGGTTCTGTATGAACTTTTTACTATGTGCAATATTTACAAGTGTTGCTTTTCCTTTTCAGGCCTGCATTGTTGGTAAAGAAACTAAGAAATGTCTATTTCTTGGTGTTCAAAACAAATATTGTTATACGTGTCAATATTATGAAAAAAGGAGACATGGACATGAAAGCACATAATTGTTGCAAAAATTTTACTGGACCGCCTACAGCAATGGTGTCACTATTGTGGAAGGCTTTCAAAAGAGTGAAGAAATGCATCAACTTCCCTATTTGAGTTTTATTGGATACGGAGACTCCTCTGTTTGCAAACTTGAAAGAGAAAGTGTCATATAGGAACTTTGGTCTGAGATGGGAACATAATAAAAAAAATGAATGCAAGAATCATGTAATCAAAAACTATACGAGGGCACTATACAAGGTAAATAAATAAATCAAAGGAAATTGCTCATTTCTCTACTGACCGGCGTTGCGCATCAAACAATTTTGTATGCTACCCTAAATTGGATATAAAAGCGGGGTAATGTCGTACTTTCATAGGAAATTAAAATTATCCATTTATTTTGTGGGGTTTTTATTGTACTTTGATTTTCTGCTCAGTTTTGAGGTTAGTTTTGTAACAAATCTTCCACCAAAAAAACAGTATTTTACAACAATATGATTTGATTCACATAAAACAACAGAAAATAGTTCCAATAAATCAACGAATGATCCCAATTAAATAATATTACAAAGGTAGGTCATGCTAAATGTAGGTAGGTTTTGATAGGAAATAGAAAATAAAAATGCTTGAATATAGGAATGCAATAGTTTCATTGGTCCATATTATCATCATATTCATAAAATATGTCGTCTAAAAGCGGAGACGGTGGCTCCACAGACCTAAATCGAGCCCAACTAAGATACCAAAAAATGGTCATAATGAGAGCACATCATCTTACCCACCAAACAATTGCAATAATAGCTATTTATATCACCTACTGAGTTACTTATTAATTAAAATGTAAGCCTAACCTTTGTCCCATTGCCATTGTAATTGTAACCATTGCCAGGATCGCCCAGAGGACACGGTGGAGCACACGGTGGAGGTCTGCCCCGCTTGGGCGGAGCACCGCCGTGTCCTCGTAGAGGCGATCGGCAGCGACGGCGACCTCTCGCGTCCGGCCCTGGTGCAAGTCCGGGGCGAGAGGGAGTGGGAGGCAGTCACCTCCTTCTGCGAAGCAGTCATGCTAGCGAAGGAGGTGGCGGGACGGTTCAGGAAGAGAGCCTCCCGTCTCAGCCGCCGCGGGGGACGCCCCAGGCGTCGGGAGCCGCGTGACGACTCCCGGCCACCGCAGGCGCGGGCCTGCGGGCGGTGAGTAATGGGTAGCTCACCGTCCGATCAGGACCAGGCCCGTGCCGGACGGCGCGTACGTGTTCCACGCGCGCCTCAAAGAGATGTCAGCATCGAGGAGGGGCCCCTTAGGGCCGAAGCCTGCCGGGTCAGCGGGATTGTCCGAAAGGGTTACCGCTGGCCCGGAACATAAAGGGCTAAGGAAGGAACACGGGTGGGTTTTAGTCAGTAAGAGTCTGACACTCCCTTCCGCTCCACCCAGAGCGGGAGGAGTCATTTGATGAATTCCCATCCGCAAAAAAAAAAAAAAAGCCTAACCTTTGTGCTGACATGTCGTGACTTAATTCTTCCCCTTACTAAATACGTGTCCGTTCCCAGTACCAACGGCAAGTCTAGCAAAAGACATTGAGGTTGTCTTTTGCTAGTTCAATTTCGCATATTTCGTTCCTACTTACATGCTCCCAATAATATAATAGATATATCATATTCAGTAAAGAAATTGATCTTAGCATTAGTTTAATAGAAAATATACATCTTGTATTAGTTTAATAGAAAATACACATATTGTCACAGAGGCAAAAGTCACAAACAAAATCAAATCAAACTAAGAAAATTATAACTGGTGGTTCTTAATTCTCATCTCATCATCTTCCTCTTAGCGTGTCGATAGCAATCTAAATGGACTCTGCCCAGAATTCAGCTACTTGTTTGCCGCCATCACCAGCGTCCTTCAGTTCCAGTAACGTGCAGCAGACGGGACACGATATTAAGTGTCCCATCGTTTGTGGAACAGCACAACATTTACACTCCAAGGCGGAGTCGTCTATGAATCTCCACCTGAACAGGTTTTCCTTACTTCGGCCAACCGTGGTCCCAAGGTTACCCAAGGTAACCCATGTCCTGGTAGGAGCTCTTCAGCCGGTGGAACGAATGGTTTGGGTAAGGAAGCACTGTGTCGCCACAGCTTCAATCTTTATTGTGATCGTTCGCAAGTGAGTGGTACAACACACTTTCCCACTTTCTCATCATGATGCATTTAAATGTATATTTTGAATATAGTTAAACAGTTTCTAGTATTAGCTGTAAACAACAAAATACAAATGTGCTGAAAGACTTCCATTATATCCGTTGCCTCTCCGACTTGATGACGGGGTAGACACAACTCCCACAGCGTGACATTTTTAACGAAATCATTGGTGATTTACTGCACTGAGAACACAAGCCGTAGTCGTAAAAACGTTCTACACAATCCACATCACAGAAACAGTAGGTACAATGGTCTCTATAAGAATTCTTGACCGTGCAGAAATCTGAAGACTCAACTGGACACGATGTTAACGCAATGATAAGTTATTTTTTAGCACAACAAACTCAACAACTATCAATACACAAGTAAAAACAATGTTCGCTGCGGAGTGCTGGTCGGCAGGTCGGCCGACATGAGATGTTTTGTTTGACAAATAATTACTGACAGTGAGTGACACTTTTGACACTTTTGGCAGTTCACCTTTCACATTGCCCGTGATAGTGTTACCAACAGTAAATCTTAATCACCCTGACCATGTGATTTGTCAATAATAGAAATAGTTTTAATTAGTAAAGTAATGTAATTACACTAACAAGTATGGACAAATAATTAGTCTGAAATAAATGGATTTAATTTATTATTATTTTAAAGATGTTAAAAATATATAATTATATTAAGTTGATTATGTTAATTAAAAAATAATAAGGAGGACAAATGATAAAAAAACACTTTTACACGTCAAACATATTTTTTTAAACTAGATGAGAAGGGCGTTTCCTATCTGACAACTCTGTGAAGAAAGGCCGAAAGAAACTCAGAGGTCACAATCTCTTTTAAAGCCCAGACATAATCTTGGTCAGATCATGTGCAGACCATGTATAAAGGTGTCTGAAATGTTCTTTTGGGAAAAGAACCACACAGATTGAGTGGACCTGTCCAGTCAGTGCTCCCATTTGTCAGTAAACGTGCAGCTCAACGCAGAACTTAAGGAGCTCAACGATTCGACAAACAATACTAAAGAAGGGACATTTGGGTAGGCCGTATAAATTAGGTACTCCAACTGCCAGATCATGACTAAAACGGAATCAATGACCCAGGAAGAATGTCATAGTTGAAATTATTTTTAAAACTCAGCGTCTGTCTTTATACTAAGCGTTAAGACCGATTATGGGGAGGTTCTTAAAATTGGCAACACTGCTTTTACAAAAATACTCCATTTAAAAAAGTATGCAATAAAATCGAATTAATAACTAATTAAATACAAAATATTAACCTCACATACGATTTCAATCAACTGAACTCAGAAAAGATAAAAAAATATTTTATAATTTATAAGTATATTTTTATGGCCATACTCTATTGCTTTAAAGCGGTACTGGTTATGGGCAATTTCCTTTGTATTGACATCTCAAGACCAGTGAAGCATATTCCGTATTCATATTTGTACTTTTTTTAGATGTTTGCCAACACTAAGCTCCCACTTTATGGGCGAAATATTTTGAAGCCAAACGTGATGAAGGTTACACTAGTGGCATGGAAAATTATAATGTGTATCAGTGAGAGTAGCAGATTTGCGAAATAGCCCGCTTTTGTATTCGGAATACATGAAAACTGCAAGCATTATTACTGCAATGTCAATAAAACAGCTGCAATTGGAAATATAATAAGTCAGAAATTGTCAGTACCACTAAGAAATGCTTTGATTATCATGGTACAGTATTGTTTCTTTGTATGTTACATAAGCATCTATTTATATTTCATTGATATTTTCTAGTAAAAAAATATTCTATTTTCAGGATGATCGCTTGCTACTGGACACAAATGGCATGGAACTGTATGGAAAAAGCAGACCACGCCCAGGGACACATTAAAAAAAATACATAAATCGAAAGGAACAAAGTTGTATTCTGCCAGAAATCATATTGAGACATGGTCAAAAAAATGCTAAATGTGTAGATTTGAATGGTATGTATACACGGCTAGATATCAAGTTATACATTTCCAGTATAAGCTAACCTCCCATTATATGGAAATCTTAAACAATGCGAGATCAGCTTATACTGGAAATGTATAGCTGGTTAATTATGTAGCCGTCTGTACCAGTATATACTGGAACACAAGGCAATTTTTTTAACTTCATAAATTGTATCAATTTCAATGTCTAAAATATATTATTATGTTATTCTAGTGAAAAATCGTCCATCAACATCAGTTGGAAATTCGAGCAAATAGTAAATTTTAAATGACATTTTGAAATGAATAGGAAATAATATTTGTCCAAAGTAACATAATTATATACTAAGTAAAGTTATTTTTCTTTGCAGCAGCCTTGTAGCAGTAGACAAAAAGACTCACGGCACATGATAAAATCATCAAGCCAAACGATTTTTGTTATATTGTATTTTTGTAGTAGTTTGTTTAGAATCGACACTATAATATATTACTTTTATTTGTATTTTACTATAAAATCAAAAGGCTTATTTTTGTAGTAGTTTGTTTATAATCAACATTATCATTGTATATTACTTTTTATTTGTATTTACTATAAAATGAAAAGGTGAAATAATATTTTATTATGTAAGATAACCACCTGGTGAACTCAATAAGCTGGTCTTTAGATTTTTATTTTTCTAAAAACTTTGATAAGAGGGCTTTGACATTATAAAATATTTTTTCACCTACCTGGGTAGATGTAATCGCATACTAAATTGTATTTTTTTGATTTGTTGTTATCTTTTGTTTTTTTCTTGTGTCTGTTATGTGTAATATCTGTAATTATTGTAATAATTGATTATGCTATAAATTTAATCATGTATCAGGCTTCATTTGTGTCACTTCAAATACTTTTATTTGATAATTAATTACGGTGTAAGGTATTCTAATAAAACTATCTTTATAAACTGTGTACACTGAAGTTTTTGTAACTGAACAGACAGCTGTGCTGCTGGGAGTTTGTTGCGCCACTTCTTTCCAGGTAAAGCTCTAGGAAGTGGTGAAGAGCGGGCGTTTTGGGGGACTGTCTTATTGTAATTTTGACATTCGAAAAGTGCTGATTCTCAGCCTAGTTTGATTATTAAATGATTTTATATAAATGCTTGACTTTTATTATCCTATCATCATACTCATGCGTTTTCCCCATGGGGGTAGGTAGAAACTACAGAACGCCACCTGCTACGATACCTTACATACTCCCTTTGTCTCGTTTACGTTCATAAATTTTGTCATACACGCACGCTGGTTGCGAGTACTACGCACAGGCACAGTATTCTCAAGAAACGCATTTCATTTTTCATATAAATATCGTAGCAGGCGGCGCATTTTTTAAATACACGCCATCTAGTGGTCTATTCTTATAAACGTATGGAAGTACTCGCTTACGTCTGTGTGTGTAAACGACCTGTATTCAATGGCAGATTTTATCTAACAGTTATGTGTCGAATTGGGTGGATTTTGAGGCAATGTTATGACCAAATTCAATAAAGTGTAATGTCCGATAACCGCGTCCACTACTTTTACGACTTAATAATGTGCCAATTACACATAAAACAAAATAAACTAAAAATGTTGACTTCAGCGCCATCTAGCGGGAAAATGTCCAAGAGCAGATCGTATGATGCTCCTTAACCCCCTTGGCTGCTGTTTGAGATTAAAAATGCCAAAAAATCTTATTTTTATAACAAGTGTTTTAAGCATAACATTAAAAAAAACAAGCAAGCGCGAGTCGGACTCGCTCTCCGAGGGTTCCGTACCATCATATGTTTTTAAATTTTCATCGGTGAGCCCTATTATTCGTCAGAGAATTTTAACACTGCACGCTGCGGTGTAGAATATTGCAGTTTTAGGTCAGCGCTATCTCATGACCGATAGTGGAACTAATGTATTTATTGTTGATGATTTCTGAAAGAGTGTGCGATTTAGAGACATCGTTTTATTTTTCCTGTAATCGTTACATAAACTTCTATCACATAGAATAATTTCAGGTTTTTCTCTATGCAAACTTCGGAGATAAGGGGGAAACGGTATTTTTTTGTTACATTTTTATCAAAAGTCAAAAGCATGTGGCTTAAAAAAAATGTTTAAGAATGTGCAAACTACGCTCTTTCTTGATACCCCACATACCTTAGTAGCCCCACTTAGAATTTTTCAAAACCTTTTTCAGTCTCGGTTGTAAAAAAAAAACAAAAATATTTTTTCACACCACCTGCTCGAAAATGTCAAATTATATGTCAAGCAACCTTAACCTAAAGTGAGTCATTAGAGGCCGGGGACACAGCCGGTCAATAATGTTGTACTGGATTTCATTATGACCCGCTGGTAATCATGTGATTTGAATTTGGAATCTCGCAGTATAGTACTAACAAACACCCTTTGGTGCCAGAAAGAGGGAAGCTATTCTCGAAACCCTTACTACGCGTGGATGATATTCTCGATTTCCTACAAAATCATAACGACTGCTTCTTCATATCGTTGCCATATTTTCGAAGACATAAAATTGTAAGAATAATTAGATAACTACGAACCATTTTTTAAAAGGAATGGAATAACATTAAAACTGGCATCAATAATAACAAATACCTTACCGCGCCGTAATACCGTAATAGTAATTGGCTGTAACATTAGTTAATTTATTTTAAGTAAACCGCGCTAAGATTGCTGTGGATTTTGTGAATAAATAAATAAATAATAAAACCTATCTATACTACGGTCGATTTATCACATTTTATCAAAAATAAATTCAAAATGCATACAGCCAATCATCCAAAACCATTCTACCAGCCCTGTATAAAGCTTAGTTTACACAAACGCCACTTCCATGAGAGTGATATCAAACGACACACACGACAAAACCGTAGAAGAGACTTTTTTTTTGAAAATCGAATTGATCGTGTCTTGGCTACTTATTGGTAGACGCAATAAAGGCGCGAATTTTCGTACTATGGCTATTATTTTCTCACAGTAGGTGTAAAAAGTAGAGTATCCTCCTCTGGGCTAAAGGTGTCTTTGCCTTGGGCTAGCTTGAATCCCTCGCTGCATTTAGGATTCTTGTATAAACTCCCTCGCTTCGCTCGTGAGTTAAACTCTAACCTCCCTCGCTGCGCTCGGGAGTTAAATCCCGAATCCTTCATTGCGCTCGAGATTCAATATGACGCCCGTGACATAAGACACAACTTTAGCCCCTCGGTGCATAATCTACTATTATTTCTTTCTTGTTTGCAAAATAGTTGGGCAACATCACCTCAAACTATTTCAAGTTGATAGCATTAGTAGTTCTTGAGATATCCAGCTGTGACAGACGGACATACTGAGTCGCAACATAAGGGTTCCTTTTTCATGTGATGCTGACATCTCTTTGAGGCGCGCGTGGAACACGTACCCGCAAGGGCCGAAGCCTGCCGGGTCAGCGGGATTGTCCGCAAGGGTTACCGCTGGCTCGGAACACAAAGGGCTAAGGAAGGAACACTGGTGGATTTAGTCAGTAAGAGTCTGACGCTCCCTTCCGCCCAGAGCGGGAGGGGTCATATGATGATTTCCCACCCAAAAAAAGGGTTGCTTTTTACCATTTCGGTACGGAACCCTAATAACAACTTTAAATTGAATATAACATCCCCAACATTCCGAACATGTTTTGACGCATTATATTGAGAGATTTGCTATGTTATTTTAAGACCAGACTTCTGATAGGATCTCCTGGAATCTATAGGTAATCACAGAACTATACTTTGTATTTTTTTTTTATTTTAGTCTCAGTGGTCTTATAAAAATATATTTGTGACCCTCACTACAGGCCCTTTCATTTGATATATCACACGGTACCTACAATATGCAAAGCTTTTTAAATTTTCTAATGTGACCCCAAAAAGTGACCCCATATTATAAATTTATTTATTTATGTAACACGGCCAAGTTCGAGTCACAGAAATTTATAAGTGTACCAAATTTCAACTTAATCGGTCCAGTAGATTCGAAACAAATCGGTTGTGACAGACCTACACAGACAGACACACGAGTGATTCTATAAAGGTTCCGTTTTTTCATTCAGACGTAGGGAACCATAAAAAGTGACACGCCTATCCACACTGTACTTATTAAAATAAAATGATTATATTTAAATAAATAATTAATTCATGAAAAATATACCAAAGAGTTTTTATTCAATTTCTACAATTTTTATTTTTTTAAATACCGATTATCGATTATGCTTTAAGACATGTTTTAATCGAAATAACAAAATTGGGTGGATGGTCAGCACTAAGAAGTGTCACGCAGCAACACAATTTAAGTAATTTTTATCAAGATTTGATCATGTTTTTTATGTAGCTTATGTATGAAAAATGGTAAAAGTAAGAATGCAGAGAGAATGACAATATCTTTATTTTTCCATTTTGGATATTTTCATCAAGAGACTAAGTGGTTTATGTACATATTTTCAGCGATTTTAAGATGCCTACCTTTTGGATAGGTGTAGTAATATCTATTTTATACATTTTTCGCAGTAGAATAACGCGGTTTGACCGACATAAGCATATAGTTAAAGATATTTGCCACAAACTTATTGTCCAAATAGGCGCGGTAACACATTTTTCATAATAAATTCGAATGCTGAAAGTTGAAGTAAATTCCTGAAAATCATGACGTAATTCACAACATCCCGTCGAGTCAGCTGGTATGTCATATGTCAAAATCTAGTCGAGCAGAGAGGTTAATGTATATCCGATATGTCAGTGAGTGATGGCAAAGTATTCTGTTTGAGTCAAAGACTACAATATAATGCGGTGTAAGTTTGAGTTTTGTTTTCACTTCTGTCGGCGCTCCCGGAGTGCCACTGTTTTTTTTTTATTTTTATTAATTTTAATTTGTATATTTTTTCATTTGATTTAATATTGTTTTTATTTTTCCAAAATATGCCGCCTTTTGAGTCTAGGTATTGCTTCCGGAATAGTCAATTGCACTGCTAATAAGGTCCAACTGAATGACCTTAGGGGTTTTTTTTCTTACCTGCCAGTGACCCACAGGAAGATGAGCCCGCTGTCTTGTAACTGTGGCACTCCCAGACATCTCATCTCGTCGTCCGACATAGTGCCGTATGGGAGTTCCATGTGAATGTCCCAAGGAGGGTCTGCCATTATAACTGCGAACTTGCCTGGGGAATAAGCTCAGATATACACAACAATCATCAATCAATAGGAACCAAAACTTTGCATGACCTATGGTCTGTTTCGAAAGTATCAGATGAAAGTGTAAACAAACCGTGTTCAGGTTAAATACTTACGCAAACGCATTCAGCTGTATTTCGAAGGTTTTGACTTTATATTTCGTCACTTTTTCCAACAACAACAATGAACGAACAAAAATGAATGTTATTTGAATAACATTGTTAATTTTTTAATTGATAAATCATTGATTAAATCAGATTATAAAATTCATCTCAATTGTCAAATGAAAAACACCTTATGATGTTTTAAAATTAGAATTTAGGTATAAGTATTAAATTAATAATCAAATCAAGGCACTCAATTTGTATCACTACAAATTGGCATCCTCAGGTATGTTTTCCGAACCATTTGTTTACATTTTCATCACATACTTTTGGAACAGACTACACAGACAAAATAATATTCGACGAAGACCCTCTAATTATATGTTATAGTGGTCATACTGACCTAAGAACGTCATGTCCAGATATCTGAGGTCGCACTGTATCCACTGCGGCGGCGTTAGAGTTAGGACTCCATCTGGTTTAGCTGCCACACTCGTGCCTGATGGGATACAAGAAATATTATAAGTTTGTAACAAAAACAAAGACTGAAGCTTTTGAACTGTCTATAAGCCTGTCGGTAAGCCTGTGATGATAGTGTATGTGTTTTAAAATAAATAAATAATTTAGTTTGAAAAAGAGTCATTCAAGCTTTAAAAAAAAACTGGTCAAGTGCAAGTCGGACTCGCACACGAAGGGTTCCGTACTACAAGGCAAAAACTGACACGTTTGTTGTATGGGAGCCCCCCTTAAATAGTTATTTTATTCGGTTTTTAGTATTTGTTGTTAAACTTTTAACTGCTTGTGTCACATTTATGCGACACATATTTCCGTGCCCCTACCGCTCGTGTCGTATTTCTGCGACAGAGAACATGCATGATTTTTTTTGTTCTATTCAACGATTGCTCCTCCTTATTTGTTGTAGGTATTATTTTATCGATTTAGGTATTCAGCTGCATCCAGTTTGACTGGAAGCCGACCACAACATGGTTGGGAAAAGGCTAGGCAGATGATGATGATTATTTTATCCATTTGTAGCCGCGCGCTAGGGGCACGGCAATTGATATTTAGCCAAGCGCTTAAAAGGTTAAAGCGGCAACATAAATACGTCATCTGTGAAAATTTCAACTGTCTAGCTATCACGGTTCATGAGATCCAGCCTGGTGACAGACAGACAGACGGACAATGGAGTCTTAGTAATAGGGTCCCGTTTTTACCCTTTGGGTACGGAACCCTAAAAATTACGATAAAATTTGGAAAAAGGAAAAAATAACTAAGCTAAATATTTATAATCACCAACCCGTCTTGAGCGAGCGTGGTGTTCGTACTTTCTCTGTATGAGAAGAGGTTTTTGCCCTGCGGTAGGACCGTAACAGGCTGGTATTTTTTTAAATAATAGTCGCTGTTGCAAGAAGCTGTGGAAGCCGCCCCAACATAGTCGGAAAAAGGCTGGCAGATGACGATGAATAATTTTGTTGCAAATACCTCAAGGTAGATACTTCCTTTAATAAATAAGGCCTAAAGTTTAGTGATGTTGTTTACCGTTATGTGCTCCCTTAGTCGCAGACTCGGCAAGTTTGGGCGCGTTCGCATTCGGGTCTGAGTTATCCACTTCGTAATGCACGTATCTGAAAAAGTAAAATTCCTATACAATAGGTATAATCTCTGTCACAATTCTTTTTCTCAGTTTGAACTTTAGAACTCAGAAAGTAAGGTTTATTATTCAATCGTATGCTCTGTGCTCTTCTTTGTTTTTCGCAAAGCATACTACTTCTTGAAGTGCAGCGTCTTGCAGGCGTGTGATTGGTAGTGGAGGCGAGTACAGCACTTACTTGCAGCTGTCCATGTGGAAACAAGTGTTGAGGAAGGAGCAGTCGCCGAGCGACTCGTCGGTGTGGCTCTGTATGATCTTCTTGAAGTGCAGCTTCTTACAGGCGTATGATTGGTCGTCATCTTCCTCTGTCTTGCTTGTTGTGAAGGCGCGCATGCATTCAGCGCGGGTGCCGTGCGGACAGAACTCCATTACTTGTGCACCTGGGGGAAAGAGTAGCAGATAAATACATGACCAGTGATAAATATTTATTAAAAAATTTTGTTTTAAGATCGCTCTTAGCGATAAGACTGCCCATTGTGTCACCCTTTGTAAAGTTTCTATAGTTGTGTCTGTAATTTATATGGTGTACATAATAAAGAGTACTACGCACGGTTTTCCCGAATTGACAAAAAATAAAGATTTCTTTATTATATCAAAGTTATACAGGGTTATTGGTAAAACATTAACAACCTCTTAAGAGGTCATTGTACTCATCATTATGAACAACTTTAACTATGGGTACAAACCTGAAATCGCGAAAAAAAAAGTCAACTGTTCCCTACATTTTGACGAGTTATACGAACGTTAAGAGGTTGTTAATGTTTTACGAATAACCCTGTATATTGATGTTTCATACACATATGTATAACTTTCAGGAATAAATACTCTAACTGATGTTGAAAACTGCATCAAAATCCGTTGCGTAGTGACCAGGACCTGCTGGACATAGGATACTTTTATTAAGTTCCCGTGGGACAATTTCCGACCATCACGCGGGCGAAGCCGCGGGCAAAACCAAGTTCGTCATATTCTTGATTGGTGTTGGCGAATTTGAAAGCAAAATTACAGTAAGATGGCCATCTAAAGATCCTATGTCTTTGAGGCTAATGGTATTTAACCTTTTAACCGCTTACTTATCCAACAAATATTTTCGTGTCCATTTCGCCAAGGTCGTATATTTACGTCCAAATGCCAAGCTCGTTTAATCTGCTTTTTTATTTAATTAGGCTGTATTCTATCAGATATTTATTTTTCGATTCACTGTGCCGGGCGCTGGGGGCACGACAACTGATATGAACTCGGGCGGTTAAAAGGTTAAAAAAAAAAAATGAATTAAGTAGTTCCAAACCTCCTTGACTCTTGAACTTATCAGCCAGTGACTTCTCCTTGGCAGTGGGCTTGCTGAGTAGATCCATGATCTCTTCACCAACCCTCTTCACTGCTTTCTCTCTACTTGAAGGCATGGCCAGTAAAGACTGAAATAGATAGAATTACTTTGCTTTTCTTGTAGAGTCCTCTCTCCTAATGTTCACACAGGCCAGGAGGCCTGTGTGAACATTAGGCTGATTGTGTTGTGTTGTCTTTGCTTGAAATAGGGTTACTACTGAGATGACGACTAATAGATAACTATGTATGGAAACAGAAGACATGACAAATGATTTATTTTCTAAGTAGGTTTGTACAAACACTTTTACACGTCAATGATATTTTTTAAACTAGATGAGGTCGGCGTTCTGAGAAGAAAGGCCGAAACAAACTCAAAAGTCACAGTCTCAATTAAAGTCCAGACAAAATCTTGGTCAGATCGTGTGAAGACCATGTAGATTGGTGTCTGAAATGGTCTTTTGAGGAAAGAACCACACAGATTGAGCGGACCTGTCCAATCAGTACACGCATTTGTCAAAAATCGTGCAGCTCAACTCAGAACTTGAGGAGCTCAACGATTCGACGAACAATACCAAAGAAAGGACATTTGGGTATACTTGATACTAAATGATTTTATTTCTGTTAGTAGGTTTCCACAAACACTTTTACATGTCAGTCATATTTATTTTTAAGCTAGATGAGGCGACCCTAAATAAATTGGAATAGAGAAAGAGCTGGTTTCAAAATGCTAAAACATTTGTGTTTAATTTTGACACACTGATATTTTCGTGCCAGGACCTATGCGACTACAGTGTTAAGAAACACTTTGTGACCAGTGTTACCAGCAAAGTGAAAACACGAAAAAAGGTTTGCCTCTATCTATACTGAACTTTTTTGCATGAAGTTTCCTAACATGGCTTGCGATTTGGAGTTGACTGCTAGAAATCGTCGCGTAAGGAAAAAGCGTTATGCCACCCTCCATGCGATTTCCTCTCTTTCTATTGTTGTATACGAGTGTATGTGTGCTAGCGAGTATCGCATAAGGAACTTCGTTGTTTTTCCTTGTGATAAGTTGACTGATGACTTTTTTGACTGTCTAACCGTCAAAAAAGTTACTATTATATACCCACCATAAGATCTGTGTCGTTTTTAGCAGTTTTCTTCTCATCTGTAGCAGTTTTAGATACTTTAGGATTTGTGGTCTCTTCTGTTTTGTTGTCACCTGCAATGTGAAAGTTTAAATACCTCTGAGTTAGTTTATATTATATTCTATTCTCATTTGAGTTAATCGTACCTTTCAAACTAATATTATAAATGATGAGAAAGTGAGTTTGTTTGTTTGTAATGCTTTCATGCTAAAATGGCTGAATGGATTAGGGTGATATTTGGCGCACGCATAGGATACTTCTTACTCCAGTAGTAGGTTCCTGAAGGATAATTTCCGACATCCATGCGGACGAAGTACCGGTGGTAAGCTATTAAGGTGCCACTAGTCGATATTTTTTCCATACAAATTTCGGGAGAGTATTACTCCACTGTTTGATATTGTGCATCCAAAGTTAAACATGATATCGTTTTGACTTATTATTAATTTTGTCGGTACGCCAACAAAATAGTAAAATAGAAAGGCATTAAAAAGTTATGAGCCAACAAAGATTCGTTTTTCTTGCTATTTTTAACTTTTTTTTTTTTTTTGTAACTTTGGATGTAAATAAGTAATAAAAGAACTGTAAAATCTTTAAAACCAAGTCTGTACCGACAAAGCTCAGTTATCGAAGAGTTCAATAAACTTGATTTGTAATTGATTTATGGAGTGGTTTTTTCATAAAACTCGATTTTCCAAAGCACTATTCAAATTTTGGTACACGCCTATCGGAATGGTGTTTCTGTACGTGAGAACTAGACGCTGTGCGTGTAGACTAGCGTCTAACGGCTCATCACTGATATTTCAATTCATTTATTCATAAAACAATTTACATTGTGTTGAATATAATATACACATGCAATTTAAATACAAATACAAAGAACTATGAATGATTAATAACAATCCAAGTGAAATTCAAAAATATGTACTAATTCAAAAGTAAGATACTAGCTCTGTGGACACGAAGCCAGGTGAGACAGCGTGCTTTTTGGTCATGACCACCATTGAGTTCGACCTCGCGACTAGTTTACTCTTAATATTATAAATTATACTTCATTGCCTACTTCCGTTTTTACTATTTATTTTTTTACTTTAATCTTTTTTCAATAATATTTATACATCTTAGATGTTTCTTCTGGATGGATGAGGATATAAGGATAGTAAGCATAAGTAAAGCATATAAAGCCCATTTAAACCCTTGTTTCCAAGTGATGTTATTTCCACTTCAACAAGCAAGTATTAACTTTAATCTCATGTCAATTAAGTTGATATCAGAATGACTAACTAGTACTAATGATTGGGTCATAATATTTTTTGAAGTTGTATAGCAAACTAAACTTTATTTGTACCTAGGCATTAAAGTTATTTTCCAAATACACTTTGGAAACTAAATTGTGCGTGCAGTACAAACCTTTCCTCTTGCTACCAGAAGTCTGTTCCTCCATGAGAGCTGCCAATACGGCTGCTAATCTCACAGACTCTGCATTCACAACCTCTATGCTTGCATCAGTAGTGCTCTCAGTCCGTTCCTTTATGCTAAAAGAAATTGACGCAGTAAAATGACAATGTACATTCAGTTCTTTGCTCAATCTGGCTACAATAAAATCCAGCATATCTTGAGCAGTGACTGTTTGCCAAATATATGTTTATAAAAAAAAAATTGCCCTATGAGTCTAAAATGACGAGCCATCATCATCTGCTTAGCCTTTTCCCAACTATGCTGTGGTCGGCTTCCAGTCTAACCGGATGCAGCTGAGTATTCTATTCTATTTCATTTTACTTTCAGATATTTTAGCTTACTATAAAAAATAAAGAAAATCCACTTCTATTATATTTTATATTGATTCATTATGATGAATCAGGACTAAAGCACCTAAAGCACTAGACTGCAGCACCTAGCTTCTGACCTTGTTATAAGTGCCCATGTAGGTTCACGTGAAATAAAATACCTATTGTGGTTTAAACCAGAAAGTGGACTTTCTTCATCATCATCATCATCAGCCTATAATGTTCCCACTGCTGGGACACAGGCCTCCTCTCTGTGTGAGTGAGGGGGCAGCATGTCCTAGAACCAAAAATTCGAAGACATGTGACATCTACCAACCCGCACTGGGCCCGCATGGACTTTCTTCAATAAAAAAAAAATTACCATGAAGTGGACTTACTACATTTTTTTTAACATTTCTGTATTAGCTATGGCTTTCATCTATTCTATAACATACAATAAATGCAAAAAAACTACAAAACTCACGTAATAAGTTTCTGTGTGGCAAACTTCTGTAGTAGGCTGGCTACTATCCCCGCATCAACATCACCTAGGCCAGGCAGCAATGCACTAGCAGTTGCAGGCAACTGTAGCTGCATGTCTGATAGCACTTGCAGGAGACGCACCTCTAATGATGTGGACGGTACCAGCAGTTTAGGTTTCTCTTGCATTCCTGTAATGATACCGTGAGTAAAGTTAATATTTTGTTGTTTAAAACATGTGTTGATGTAGTATAAAATTGAAATTATATTTTTGTTCTGAATTCATTTTTCTATAGTTTTACTTTTGTTGAAAGCCAACTTTTCTATTCTCATACACTTATCAATTATTATAATAACTATGAAATAAAAACAAGCTGCTCATTAGAATGGTACCTTCATGCTTCAGTGTAGAAGGGCTTGCCACCGACCGTTCCTTCCCGCCGCCGGGAGAACCCTCAGACTTCTCGCCGACTAAATTAGAACTCAAAATATTCTGCCGTTCTTTTTTACGTTTCTCTAGCTTCTCGCGCAGGCTGTTCCTTTTGCTTTTAACAGCTTGGATCTCTTCCCAAGCGTCCGACATGTTTTTTATTTTTTTACGAATACCATCAGAAACTGTTACCGGGCCCACGAGATTGCCACTTTCAAAGGCAATTTAGATGAGTTGGGGTGATGATATTTAAATTATGTAAGACGAAATAATCTATATTTATGTGATAATCATTCTCAATAGCCCAATAATGCAATTACTGGGAGTCAATTTATAAAACTTTAAAATATTTACGCGCTGTGTAAAAGGACGCTACACAAATTCACTGCTCAAAATAATTGTTTTTGACGTTTCACGTATTTTTATTTTTGACACTTGACAGTCATGTCATTGAGATTTATGTCAATGTGTCATGACAAAATTGGCAGATTTTTCCATTTTTCGGCAACAAGGCTTTTGGTTTACCTGCTTTTCTTTTCTTCTACAGAATGTCCCTGGAAGTATGGATCAAATCGAATAGGGGCGTGGGCAAGGTCATTTCCAAACTTTTTAACCCTGAGAATGTTGGTGAATTTTTTTATGGTTCAAAAGTTATTACCAATTTTTGTTTTTTTTTAATCACTTCGCATAGAGCTCAAAAAAAAAACTGTCAGAGCTATCTAATAAACTTGAAAGTGTCCGTCCCACTGACCCCTATAATACAGGTCAGTGGTCCGTCCAGACTGGGGAGCGGGGTAGAAACGGGCGCGGGTGCGGGAACGCGCGCAGGATGCCTGTCCGCACCAGGGTATATATGTTCTGTGGTCCGCACTGGAGCGCTGCTGCGTCAAAGAGTAAAGTAACTATGTGCTGCGTTCTGCGTGTTGTCTTGTCGCAGTGTGACGGTCTTATTCGTTCATCATCACAGTAAATGTTAAAAGGGATGTTGTGTTCCGAAAAGAAAACTGCATAAACGCAGCTTAGCTTTCGTTGGTACCTTAAAAATAAAATGTTTGACTGATTTGACCATCTATTAATTAAAAAAACCTCGAAACCTATCCTTCTGCAGCGAGGTGTGAGACAGGGAAACGTTATTTCTCCGAAACTGTTCACCGCTGCACTGGAGGATGTCTTCAAGGTTCTGGACTGGAAAGAGGTTGGCATTAACATCAATGGCGAGTACTTAACTCACCTTCGGTTTGCCGACGATATAGTAGTCATGGCTGAGACTATGGAGGACCTCAGTACAATGGTCGATGATCTAAGTAGAGCCTCCGAAAGAGTGGATCTTAAAATAAACATGGACAAAACGAAGGTCATGTCAAATGCCCACGTAACACCCACTCTCATAAAGTTTGGAGACGCTACACTCGAAGTCGTGGACGAGTATGTTTACCTAGGACCAGCTGTCCAGTTAGGTAGGTTTAACTTCTAGAAAGAGGTCCATCGTCAAATCCGACTCGGCTGGATAGCGTTCGGGAAGCTAGGCAACATCTTCTCGTCCCACATACCGCAGTGTCTCAAGACGAAAGTCTTTGACCAGTGCGTGTTGCCAGTGATGACATAAGGCACTGAAACGTGGTCGCTCACAATGGGCCTTATAAGAAGGCTAAAAGGGCAATGGCGAGGGCTATGCTTGGAATTTCCCTGCGTGATCGAATCAGAAATAAGCAGATCCGCAAGAGAACCAAGGTAACCCACATAGCCCGAAGAATTGCCAAACTGAAGTGGCAGTGGGCAGGGCACATTGTTGGCAGAACAGATGGCCGATGGGGCCGGAAGGTTCTGGAGTGGCGACCGCATACTAGAAGACGTAGCGTTGGAAGGCCTCCCACAAGGTGGTCCGGCGACCTTTTGAAGGCTGCAGGAACACACAAACGATCGAAGTGGAGGTGCTTGAGGGAGGCCTATGTCAGCGTAGAAGTGGACGTCTTTCGGCTGAAATGATGATGATGATGATGACTAATTTAAATATCTCAAAGCACAGAAACGATCGAAGTGGAGGAGCTTGAGGGAGGCCTATGTCAGCGTAGAAGTGGACGTCTTTCGGCTGAAATGATGATGATGATGATGACTAATTAAAATATCTCCGAACTTCATTTGAATTGATGATTCTGAACAAAAATTGGTTATAACTTTTGAACCGTAAAAAAATTCATCAAAATCCTCAGGGTTAAAAAGTTTGGAAATGACCTTGCCTATCACGCTCCTATTCGATTTGTTCCATACTTCCAGGGACACCTGTATAGTCATTAACTATTAAATAATTAAAATAAATAATTGCCTGTGTTAGAACCGTTTGGACATGGTTTGAACCCACTGACCTCTATAATAGTACTTGTATTATAGAGGTCAGTGTTTGAACCACTGAAAATTGAAACTGTCTGCTCAATGTCTGGCATGTAAAAAATAATAACTAGGTATATTTATTTTTTTAATTTTATGACAACGGATGTGACATTCCATTTTTTCTGAATCTGAAGAAAAACATTGAACTATTACAAAGGCTTATTATTATAAAAAAATGCCGTTTGCACCCGAATTACGAACTCATTCTCAAAAAGTATGCACTCTTTATCCACTCACGCGGCCATAACCACGAGCAGGTATTGAGGAAAATGTTACACTCGCTCGAAAACCAAGATCGGCCATTGAAAAAACTGCGACAGCAAGCATTTTCCACACCGCAGTATTTTATTTTTAGTAATTTTGTCTATGAGAGTATTGGTCACGTTCCAGGTTCTTTAGTCGAGTGGTTAGATGAAGTACATTTGTGCCAAAGGCCGTGTGGTTATATCGGCATTACGAAATAAGTTATCTGTAGTTGAAAATCTTTAAATAAACAAATGAGACGGCGATGACGCATGCGTAATTTGATACTCGCGTGATGTTATTGTTATTGTATATCAAAACTTTGGAACAACAATGGTATGTATTATATGTCATTCGATTCAGTATGAATGGGGCTATTTTTTAGGTAAATAAAAAAATAGGGTCATCGCTTTCGATTTTGAAATAATATTATTTTAATTTTTAATTGTCGTAATGTAAACAAACATTAAAAATAAACAATTATTAAAAAAAATCAAAGTCTCTTAAAGTTACGGAACAAGTTTTGTTATCTACACTTGTCTGTCCACTTGAAGAAACAGCCATTAGTTTAACAGCGGTCCATAGAATTTTTTTCTGTACGAGTCGTGTATAAGTGGCGAGGGCGCTCCGCGGCGCGTCGAAAAAAATGTGCTAAAAACATAAAAACATACTTGCGTATAGGAAGGCGTTACCGCGGGGTACTTGCGCGTGAGTGGTTAAAAGAAAGCTTTGAGAAATATCGAAGCTTATTACGTAGCCAGGTAAGCATAATGATAGATAGTAAGTCAATGTGTTTATTATTATTATTTACATTATTCCAAATGGACTAAGACCGCTTTCACATTTAGGCAACAGAAATAGTAGCGCGACAGTCGCGCGACAGACGTGCGACCGTCGCCCAGTCAGAATTTCATAAATTATAAACAGAAGCGCGGCGGCCGCGCTCGGACGGCACGGCCGCCGTCGCGCCTCCGCCGCACAGTGGAACGATTGTATGGGAGAGGTTGGACTTAGGCATTTCCAAGAAAAAAAAGTCTAATTTTGAAAAACTAATAATGCCATCATGTTTAGTTATCAAATGCCTTCGAAACTTGTACTGACGAATTTTTTTCTGTCTCTCGATATCTGGAGTTAATTGAGAAAATGTGAAATTTTACAATGAAAATGACTGCGTCGAGCTCTCTGCGGCCTGATTCCGGCCTCGTTTCAAGTTGTGAGCCTTACTATCGTATTACGCATAGCAAAAGGTACATTTACTGTTAAGACACATGGTGCGCCAAACGTGCACCTTCTGAGATATAGGGCGATGTATTTTTTACTTAATCGAGCTCTCTGCCTCCTGAATGTGATCCTATTTCAAGTTGTGGTGTTTACTATCATAGTACACATACCAAGAGCTGCATTTAGTGCTTAGACACATGGTGCGCCAAACGTGCACCTTCTGTCATATAGGGTGATGTATGAGGGAGGTTGAACAGAGGTATTTCCGAGAAAAAAAAGTTTAATTTTGAAAAACAACTAACGACATCGTCTTTAGTTATCAAATGCCTTCAAAACTTGTACTGACAAATTTCTTTCTATCTCTCGTTTTTCAGGAGTAAATTGAGAAAATGTGAACTTTTACTATGAAAATGAGTGAATCGAACTCTCTGCCTCCTGAATCTAGTCCTGTTTCAAGTTGTGGTCTTGCAGTTTGAGTACCTAATTTATGTGGCCTACCCAAATGTCCTTTCTTTGGTAGTTTTGAGTTGAGCTGCACTATTTCTGATAAATGCGTGCACTGACTGGACAGGTCCTCTCAATCTGTGTGGTTCTTTCCTTAAAAGACCATCTCGGACATCGATCTACATAGTCATAAAACCTGACCAAGATTATGTCTGGACTTTAAAAGAGACTGTGACCTCAGAGTATGTTTCGGCCTTTTTTCACAGAGTAGTCAGATAGGAAACGCCGACCTCTTCTAGTTAAAAAAAAAAATATGATTGACGTGTAAAAGTAAACACTTTTACACGTCAATCATATTTTTTTTTTTTTAGATAAATGATTTTATTTTTGCAAGTAGGTTTGCACAAACGTGCAAACCTACTTGCAAAAATAAAATCATTTATCTTTCGCGCAACTGTTCTTATAATACAGGGTGTTTGGTGCATCGTTTGCCAAATTTAATTGGCCGAAAGGAGAGGTCATTTGCATGTCTTAAGGCATTGTTGGTTGTCTTTATTTTTTTATTTCAAGTTCGAGGAAAGTAAGAACCCTAGAAAGAGATAGAGACTGCGTAAGAGTGAGATAACACTATCCACCTACTTAAAGAATGTATTTATGTGAAAAGTAGTGTTCTTAACGTAATATCGAATATCAGCCTGATGTGTCTCGATTACACATTTAGCGAATTACTGAAGTTTTTAAAAGTTTTTTTTGGTATATTGCACACCGTTGGAACAAACTAAGGAACTTTTGAAAAGAATTCGAAGATCCCGATCGCTTTTAGATTTATTTTACAACAATTTAAAGTTGAGTGTTAAGTGTATTTTTCCTTTTTTCCAAAACTTTGTGAGTTATTAAAAAGGACTAGATGTTATTAGCAAGTAATTTTGTATTTCATAAAACCATACAAGAGTAAACATAAGAATTGAAATGAAATTTGAAGGTTATACTCATAACTTTTTTTTAAATTTAAGCTTAAATGCAGAGTTCTTGTATTTTTCTAAATAAAAATTAAAAAGTCATAATAAAAAAAACGAGTGTGCTTATGACCACACGACTGAAGTGAAACTTAAAGAGAGAAAGAAAATGTGCGCGCGCACTGCTGTCTCTTGCTTATATCCCCCACTTAACTTCCGTTCGCCTTGCCCGATCACACTTTTCGTAACGCTTACGTCACGCGTTCGCCAGCTTACTCCCCAAGACAATCGTGCGTAAAGAAGTTTCACTTCAAAAACCGATTTAATAAGGAATGAGTTACTGGGCCTTAAGAGATAGCAAATGACCTCTCCTTTCGGCCAATTCCATTTGGCAAACGATGCACCAAACATCCTGTATGAAGGCGCTTCTGCCGCGCTAATATCGCGCTGCTAACGTTCTAATGTGAAAGCGGCCTTATATGCTCTAAATATTATGTTAATAGAGGTATACAAAAAGATACAAGGCTAAAGTTCATTTCAAATAAACTTGCGATAAAGTTTGTTCACCTCCTTCTACTAATGTATCCCAATATTTCCAAACCATACGAAAAAAATGTGTGGGTAGTGTCGGTAACACGATCAAAACATTGACTTACTCCGTGTTTGGTATTATGAAACTCAACCGATGCAATGTTAGCGACAGTTTTGTATGACGAACGATATCTATCGTAAGTTATTTGGACTTTTTGGTACAGGGTGGTTGAATGACATTTATCGCAAGTTTATTTGAACTACACTTTAGTATTTTTGCTAGGTTACTGCTCAGAACTTATGCACAACGTGTGATAATATTAGGTATAATATGATTATGATGATGAATAATGATGATATTCACGATACCTTCTTCACATGTAAATTGCACCCGTGCGAAGCAGGAGTGCGGGTAGGTCGCTAGTGATAAATACAATTGTAAACTAACCATTGAGGTATAAAGTACTTACGTAAGTACTTATATCTCAATGAAACTAACCAACGATTTATATCTTTGAAACCAAGTCGACTTCCTTTTAGACAAGTTGTGCGTTACCATCAAGTTATTTTGAGGAGTGAATTCGATAAACATAAATGTGTTACGGATCCAAAAGAGCAGCGTCGTTTACTGTGGTTGGGAGAAGACGAACTTTTTCAAAAAATTTCTCCTATGCCTCCGTGTAAATGTAAGTATAAAGTATAACTTATGTCCGAATTATTTTTTTCTTGTTTTTTGAATTCAGTGGCGAAACTATAGGGGCAGAATGCCACTGGCCCCCAGCCAGAGGGGGCCCCCGGCCCCAGAGGCCATGAGCACAGGAGGATCCTAACATAAGTTTATAATAAATGCAAACTTTTTTTTAAAATGTGCAACAATGGACATCATTCAGGTGTCGAACATTTTATACCTACCCAAAATTAAAGTAGGTAGTGAAAACAAAATTATTTAAAGTAGCCATTTCCGCTGACGGCAAAGTGCGATCTTCTATGCTGTTGTGTTATCACCCTTTTTTGTCATCTATGCTCCCGTCAAAAAAGGGAAAAAAAAGGCCCATTTGCACCATTGATGACAAGAGGAACACAGATGGCAATGTTTTTCGTAAATTTAAAAGGGATCGCTACTAATGAGAACTGGACACTATTTAAAACTGCAAGGATAGATGTAATCAGGATATATGCAATGCTAACGCCGCCACATTCTAGATACCTACTATCAATAAATTTTTCCTCTTGTCGATATTTGGAAATTTCTTGGAACTCTTGGTATCGTTGTGATGAAAGAGACTGGACCTCACGACACAGGGTATCCTAGTGTGGGGTCCAGTGTTACTCGAAACCAGAATGTAAAGCTTTTTTGTGATTAAATAAATTATTATTAATTATTATTATTTTATACCGTCAGTCACGACATCCTTTTAGCCATTCGCGAAAAAAAATCAGCTGTTCCCTAAATTATGACGAGTTATACAAACATAAATGTAGGGCACAGCAGTTTTTTTTTTTTCGCGATTTCAGGTTTGGTCCCATAGTAAAAGTTGTTCATAATGATGAGTATTTGGTAAGAGAGAGATGAGTGGTAAGGAAGAGATTGGTAAAACATTAACAACCTCTTAAGAGGTTGTTAATGTTTTACCAATAACCCTGTATAAAACTCTATTAAATAATGATTCGTGAGTTTCGAATCTCGAGTCTATTATCTAGTAATTCTTGAATGTGTTCTTTATCTCAGACCAAGAATTCGGTCAGACTGACATGAACGAACGAACGTGAACGTGTCTTGCAGATATTATGCTTGTTGTGCAAAGGGTGAACTTCCAAGAGTTATAGTGACCATATCTATTTCATATCCAGTCCAAGGACTGATAGGGACCATGTCTCCTTAGGAGCATGATGCCGATGCAATGCCGCTGGCACTAGCCGCTCCGTAGTCAGACAAGGACGGTCGCTCGGTTGCCGCAGGAAAAGCCGCTTTGTCACGTTTATCAGTTCGAGAGAACTGCTAGGGACCATGTCTCCAAAAGAGCATGATGCCGACGCAATGCCGCTGAAAAGCCGCTTACGTCACTATATGGAAGTGTTGCTCTGAGTACGCGAGGTGTAGATGTGAGGTATCGTGTGAGTAATGACTGATCGAATACCTGTTACAAAGAGTAACCCTTACGCTAGGTATGGATTACTGACAATTTAATAATAATAATATACCTTGGATCCTTCTATTATTACTAACTTTCTAAAACCACATTCAATGTATTTATTTATGTATTTAATACTTCAAGCACATAAATGTACAGAGGCGGACTTAATGCCATAGGCATGTAATGTATGATTCTTATCTATGAATTCCTAAGTCTTAATTAGCATTTCTTTCAATCCTTTCCTTGGTCTATTCATGAGACAAGACATTGGACTTCTTTATATTTAGAATTCATTACAATCGGTGGGAGAGTCTCCAGTCTAAAGACGAGCTCTCCAGAGCCGCACGGTGGCGGGGTGCGGCTCTTCCCCCTTAAGGTCTTGTTTAGGTCGGAACCCAACCTAAACACTATTAGGTAACATAATTAGGAAAAACGAAAATTTTATCAGCATAGGGTAATTTAGGAACAGTCACAACCCTAATGAGTTTGAGGCGATCATCATCGGTAATTCTCGGAGTATGAGTAAGATGGATGGATGATACAACCTTGCCACCAGTTCTCTCAATAGTACGATCGTTCCGTTTGTCCTAGGCTTGCACATTGATAGCTCTGTGAACTCGCGTGGTCAGCCAGAAGAAAGTTATTGGCTCTGTACCGACTGAAAAATTTATTACCGATGAGTACGAAATAATGCTTGTGCGGTCCTTAATTTTTTCTAACATCGATTATGGTGATGTGTGCAATTATGACCTGAAAGCAGATGTCCTCGACAAACTTGATCGTCTCCTCAATGACTGCTCACGATTTGTTTTCTATCTGCGTAAGGCCAATTCTCGTAATTTAAATTGTTCAAAATCTAGTCGCAGTCTCATTTCGGCGGCAAACAAATGCCAAATATGTAAAGTAATTTTAAGAACGTTCACAGTCTGATCTCAGTCTCAATCTACGCCAGAGCAGAGAGCAAAGGGCGTTGACCACCTTGTTTTCATTTTTTGACTCTCCCACTTCTTTCAGTTATCTAGCCCTATCTATAGCTACTTTTAGTACATGTACAATAAAAAACTCCGTTCATCAAATAATCGCTTTTTTCAATGTAATCAGGATGGCAACCAAACTTTCATCCTTTAAACTAAAAGTTCACGAGCACATTCGTAAGAAGCTGCAGTATCATCACAACGTTAATGTTTCCCGATTGTTTGTCTAATTTTTGGACAGGATCTCATGCTCAGCAGTAGCGCTTGCGACCACTAGACCAACGAAGCAGTCAGGTGTTAAATTTTGTAGGGGAAAATATGAAATCTACGCGGAAGAAGTCGCGGGAGAAGTGCGATTTGATTGAAAATAACATATTCTATTTTTTACTCAATCTGCTTTTTTTTCTAGTTCCTCATTCTGTTGGTGAAGCGGGTGGGTCTGCGTTTGAACGTGTCGTCATGCCCCCCGACTGGGTGCTTGATTATTGGCATCCTTTGGAAAAAGCTCACTTTCCGGAATATTTTAAAAGACGTGAATGTCGCAAATGTGAATATATTCAAAATTGGCATAAAGGTCAAATGTATTAGACGAATAATTATATTATATGATTACCTGGGTGGTTATCTATGTTTGAAGTATTGTTTTGCGTCTTAATACTTAAGTAATTCTTTTTAAAATTAATTTGAGCGCCGGTTATGAATAGTTTACAGGTATGTCGCCACCCTTATTTACGTTTTGTTAATTACTGTTTGAATGAGCCCCGTACTATTTGGTCTGACTGACCGTTCGCGTTTGGTCCACGTGGTTTTGGATCATGAATTCCTGTTTATAGTTATGATACTCTTTGATCATGAAAATATCGGAAAGTTCTTCGCCGTCCTGTCGCGTTCGTGCGAAATCGGAAACTAAACGAAATGTCAAATTCAAGTTGTCAATTTGTCATTGTGACAATGACCAGACCAGTTGACTGAATGTTTTTAGGTTATATTTGGTTTTATTTTTTGAAGAGATTATATTAAAATCGTAAATATTACAATAATTGTGTTAATACAAAACAAATTTATTTTTGAACAAAATCAGTTTAGAATTTAGTGTAGGAAGGTATAGAACGCTTTAGCTATGGCCGAAGAGTCGTCGAAGGAGGCTAAACAGCCGATTACGGAAGAGGAGAGAGTCGCACTATGTCAGAAACTGGACAAGGAGTTGGACGACTTTATTGATAGCTTAGAAAAGAAGAGATACACCGAAGGATGGCCCGAGGACAGATGGGAGGTAAGCACTTATGATAAGCATCGTTATATTATCAACAAAAGTTAAGCTACATGATTACTGATAAATGCGGGCACTGACTGGATAGATCCACTCAATCTGTGTGGTTCATTCCTCAAAATACCATCTCAGACATTAACCTGCATGGTCCTCATATGGCCTGACCAAGATTTTGTCTGGACTTTAAAAGAGACTGTTATTGTGAGTTTGATTCAGTCTTTCTTCTCAGAGTACTTAGTTGGATATGAAATACCAAAGTCATCTAGTTAAAAACATAATAATTTAATAATCTATGTTTGACATGTAAAAGTAATTTTTTGAGCCAATTTAAGTACTGAAATAAATATATGCAATTAAAAATTTATCAACATTCGTGCTGAACACAAACCTTCCAGTGTAGTAGGTACACCCGTTAGTGAAAACATATTTGATTTTTCTTGCAGTAAAACACTTTAAAATAATAAAAACTAGAACTGAACATAAATATTTGCAACAACAGATGTTTCTTTAACACCTGATCGAAGTTAATTTAATTAATTAATATTTACTAAAAAAAAATATTTAATTTAAAATGTAGTTATTAGTTCTCCTTGTAAGTGTTCAATGGTTTTGATGATTATATTTGTTGTCATTTCGAGTGCAATTTACTTTTGCAGTCACCAGTCCATAGAATGTTTAACCGGTTAAAGAACAATAAAAAAAAAATTGAAGTTGATATTAAAATGTCTTACCAAAAAAACCACAATGTTTTCAGGAGGAAATGGACAAGCATCCATTTTTTATGAAGTCAACACCAGATGATGGTGCCCTATCCCCGTTGGCTGAAGGACTGGCCAAGCTCAAGTATGATCCTGAGGAGAACACCCCTGTGGAACTGGCCGGCAACTACAAGGAGGATGGAAACTTCAACTTTAAACATAAAAACTATAGAATGGCCATTTTAGGGTGAGTAATGTTTAAGAGCTTGAATTGTTTTAGCATGCTATTGTGGTTATTAGTTGAAGAATTGAAAACAAACCATCTGAAACCTCGATGTTGATTAAATAAACTTTATGATGGTAAGCAAAATTATTAAATATTTCTTGAATAGCCCATATTGTCAGTGTAAATTTAATTTTTGCCAGTCTTACCAAGGGGTACCATATTACCCAGTAACTGGGTTGTGGAGGTCAAATAGGCAGTCACACCATGTAAAATACTGGTATTCAGCCGGATCTGCAGGGTAATTGCGTAACACACTATCAGTAGCAATGGGTTTCATTTTGACAGTTGAACAACATCCATTGCGTTATTTATGTTGTTGTACAAACACATTTTTCGAACATATGGAGCAATAGATTAGCAATATGCTTCAAAATTATTCAAATTGATAGTAATAGTGTGTTACGCAATTAGGGTGCTGGTTAGACTGGAAGCCCCAACAATTCCCCAACATAGTTGGGAAAACCCTAGGCGATGCCTAGGTGATGATTGTCAGTGTTTATCCATACTAATATAAATGCGAAGTGTGTCTGTTTGTTACCTTCATTAAAACCTTCTTCATGCTTAAATCGCTGAACCACTGAAATTTGGTGTAGAGACAGTTTGAGTCCCGGGAAAGGACATAGGGTAGTTTTTATCCCGATATTGCCACGGGATCGAAACTTACGCGGGTGAAACCGCGGCGCGCTGCTAGTTTTTTTTATATGTGATAGCTGTTTCCCGCGGTGTCACCGCTGCTCAGCGCCTAAGGGTCATAGCGTGATGTTATGTAGCCTATAGCCTTCCTCGTTAAATGAACTATTCAACACAAAAATAATTTTTCAATTCTAACCAGTAGTTCCTGAGATTACTGCGTTCAAACAAACAAACTCTTCAGCTTTATAATATTAGTATTAGATTTGGTTTTTGAAAATTAAATTAATAAATCAAAAACAAATAGTTTTCTCATGTGAAACAATATTACTTACAGCTTGATATATTTTGAAAATGGTACCTATTTTTTTTTAGTTACAATCTGTTAAGATAAGAGGTATGTATATTACATAGTCTTCTTTTGTTTTTTTTTTATTTTCTATATTCTGATATAAAATATACAGGGGGTATGAGGTGTGTCTAAGACACCGTGATAGATTGTTTTTTTTTCTATTTATAGGTTTTAATAACATAGGTAACTATAGGTTACCCTAACTAAAATCTCTTTTATTTATTAATTGTTTTATGTTCAGAATCCAAAACATATACATCTTGTACAGCTTCTTCTTTATAATATTTAGATATAGGATGTTATCATGGTCAATTGGTCATGTTTTCTTAGCAAAAGTATATAAATAGTTATTTGAATTAAATCAATAAAAAAGACAATTAAGTACATAGAAGAACGAAAGTACATGCAAATATAATAGTAACAACTTAAATATTTTGCAGTTACACCGAGGGCATCAAGCAGAGATGTAATGACGCCGACGTCAATGCAAGTCTATACAACAACCGAGCAGCATCACATTGGCATCTAAAGAACTACAGATCAGCCTTATTTGACAGCGAGAAGGCCTTAACTTTCAATCCAAACCACACCAAGGCTCGGGTACGCGCCGCCAAGGCAGCCCTCCAAGTAACTAAATACGACTCCTGCATTGAACACTGTGAAAAACTATTAGAAGGCGAAAAAAAAGACAAAGAAATAACAGAACTCCTCAACACAGCAAAAAAGAAGAAGCTACAACACGATCGCGACCTAAGAAAGAATGAGAGGAAAAATGCAAAGGAAAGTGAACAAAAAGAGTTGGTGATCAAAGCAATCATTGAACGAGGAATTAAAATATCGAAATGCGATGACGAAGATGATATAGATCTGTCGAAATTAGAACCTAGTTTACCAGGGTCGCAGGATGCCATAGTACATGTCGAAGATGGAGTATTAAGGTGGCCTATATTACTTCTATATCCGGAATACCAAATGACGGATTTCATTAAAGATTGCCCTGAAAACGTGCCTCTGCAAAGTCAGTTAGAACAGGTCTTCCCAGCGCCGTGGGATGAACAGAACAAGTACAATTGTTCGAAAATTAATGTTTACTTCGAAGGCTACGATAAAATGCCTCACGTGATTGATCCTGCAAAGAATCTGGGAGATTTATTAGTGACGAAGTATTTCGAGCTGAAAGCTGGGACGCCGGCGTTTTTCGTGTTGCCCCGCGGTAGCGTTATCGAGCGCAGGTTTTTGGAGAGTTATATTTGACAAACAAGAGTTATATTTAAGTGTGTTAACAATTGCATAATTTAAGTTTATTTTTATAATAAATTAAGTTTTAAATTTTGTTAAAATATTTCTTTTTCTTTTTTCGCCAATTTTCTAAAACTACCTCAGCCTTATGTAATTAATTTAATTAAGGCATATGTAACTAACATCTGTCCAATCCCAATTTGATGATACCAATTGCCACACTGGTACAAACATAGATGCCAAAACTCTGTTTTTTAGGGTTCCGTACCCAAAGGGTAAAAACGGGACCCTATTACTAAGACTTCGCTGTCTGTCCGTCTGTCTGTCACCAGGCTGTATCTGAAGAACCGCGATAGCTAGACAGTTGAAATTTTCACACATGACGTATTTCTGTTGCCGCTATAACAACAAATACTAAAAACAAAATAAAATAAATATTTAAGGGGGGCTCCCATACAACAAACGCGATTTTTTTTGCCCTTTTTTGCTCGATATCAAAAATGGCAACAGGTAGGCACTTGAAATATTCACAAAATACTTAGTTGTATTTTAACTTTAATAATAAATAATAAAATTAAAATAAAATAAATATTTAAGGGGGGCTCCCATACAACAAACATGTTTTTTTCGGCGTTTTTGCCTTGTGGTACGGAACCCTTCATGTGCGAGTCCGACTCGCACTTGGCCAGTTTTTTAAAATGCCCTCTCGCAGGTGTGTTTAGGAGGTTGTCGGCTGCTTAATTATTAATTAAGGCCTACAGCCAGGGCTTCAAATATTAAAAACTAAGCGACTTCACGCTAAATGCCGTTCCTTCCTCGTGGTCTAACTTAGTAGTCAAACTGATTTGACCACGAGGAATTTTAAGATTCTTCGTGGTCAAACTGTAACTATATAACCTCTTTGAACATACTGTATACGATGTAGTCTTATTGTACAGGGAAAAATAAAATGACAATTGTATTTCTGTGTCACTTGTATTATTTTCCTGTCTTGTTTGCATTTGCAAAATGCACCCTCCTGTGGGGGAGGGTATCAAGGGACAAACTGGAGCTGCAGGCTGGAGATACCTATCGAAAAATCTGACGTTAAATAATAAAACAACAGTAGCTAATTGTAAGAAATATATTATTCGATATCCTGTTCGTCCATGTCGTATCCCTGCTGGTGCGGGTAGAAGTCTCCGGGCGCTTCGAATTCCTTCTGTTCGCCGAGCCCCCCTGGGTAGGGGTGGTGGGGCATCGCGCCCATCCATTGTGGGTACCAGTAGAGACCCTGGACATACGGAAAGATGGAATCAAAGAGTCCTGAAAGATTTATTTAGTGATCTTGAGTCAGGCGTTAAAAAGTTGATGGTGGAAAAGTTACTGTTCCGTTGCGAATTTATTAGAGTTTGAATAAATCGCGGGCATAGGAAGTATGTACAGTCACCCAAAGAGATAAGTAACCAGGGCCGTCGGATATATGTAGTTGAAGTTTAGTAAGAAACCGATGGAGGTTTTCGAATGAATTTGATAAATTAACTATATGTTTTCTATTAATTAAGTTAAATTTTGTTCGAAAACACCCACCGGTTTCTTACTAAACTTCAACTATATCCGACGACCCTGGTTACTTATCTCGTTTGGTGACTGTACTTATTACTACTGCACGCGTAATATGACCGCCGTAGAAACGGTTTTGTTGACGGAAGAATAGAAAAAATGACAGATTGTAGAAATATCTGTACGCATTCTACGCGCCTAAGCATGGCAATGTGTCATTTTGTCTATTCTTCCGTCGACAAAACGTTGTCATGCTACGTGTGCAGGTTGAATACAGAAGCTCCTTTTTCGAAATCGGTAATTTTTTTTAACTTCCGAAGTCGTCTAAGCTGCCGTCTATGCTACTCTTCTTGTATATAGTTCCATCGAATTGTAACGGTACTTTTACAAGAGATGGTCCCCAGTCGTTAGTCACTCGTTTCAGATATTGTCAGCAGATCTATTCTGTAAAAATCTCACAGTGAAAACTTAGGTGAATTGAGCTTGAAGTGCGCTGTCAATAGTGTCAATGCCCTAGCATCAGAACGAATGACAGCTCACTTCACAGTCTTCCTCCTTACCTTATTCCCGCCAGCGGAGTTGCAGGTGAACCTGTCGTCGTGGAGATCGATCATGTCTAGGTAACTCTTGCCCGCGATAGAGCCGTAGTTTGGCGGGTACATGAACAAACAACCGTCCAGAATATCTGCATGAGGTAGACAAAATAATCAATATTTAGCACTAAGTGCCCGCTAGTAGCTGGGGGATCGATTTGAATAGCTTGCGATTGGAGCGGTTGGAGAGGCCTTTGTCCACTTGTCTACTGCTGTAGGCTGATGATGATGACCTTATGGACCTGTTTCAGAGTCCTAATGGGCACTAACATAGTGGCCTTTTTTTATTTGGTTGGGAAATCATCAAGTGACGTCCCGCTCTGGGTGGAGCGGAAGGGAGTGTCAGACTCTTACTGACTAAAAGCCACCCGTGTTCCTTCCTTAGCCCTCTATGTTCCGGGCCAGAGGCCTTTGTCTACTAGTGGACTGCTGTAGGCAGATGATGATGACCTTATGGACCCGTTTCAGTGTCCTAATGGGCACTATCATAGTGCCCTGAGCTTAAGGACATTGCAGGTAGGTACTTATTTGGTCGAGATAATAGAAATGCTCGGGCCAGGTTAGCATTCATAATGCGGGTTGCAGACCAAGAGCTAAGCTTTAGTTTAGCTTAGCTTTCATAGCTGACGCAGTTTTTCATACCCTTGCCGACTCGTAGTCACACCAGATTATCACACCAGTATGACAAACAGGATTTTTTTTCTCGTTCCACTGATTTTTCCACACCATTTATTCCTAACTAGTGCTGTCCTAGTACTTAATACTACTTAGGGCTGATTTTTCCATCGCCAGATATCTTTTATTCGAGGAATAAAATTGACGTTTGACAGTTTTTGTATGAAATATCTGTCAAAATTTCAAAATTATTCCTCGAACTCAGAAATCAGATGATTGAAAAATCAGCCCTTAGTTAAATTAAAAACCTTAAAATTACGTATTAGCTTGTGCAGACCGCAAACTATGTAGAAGTATGAAAAATTTACCTAAGCTATGCGAGCTAAGCTAGACTAACTTAGCTTAGCTCTTGGTCTGCAACCCGCAGTGTTCCAATTTCCACCACGGGTAAGTAGGTGTAGCGGAAAGGGCAAAATGTGCTATGAAGATGCGCGCCTATGTAAAAAACTTTGTTCATATCATAGCCATAGGTATACAACCTTTGTTACGTAGTTTTGTGCATCTTTAAGGCAAGCGAAAGTCGATGCCGAAGCACCAGCGCAGCGCAATAAACACAGCATTTCAGCTCACATATTAGTATTCCTTTACTCTCAAACAGTTTGGTAGTATCTTACAAGGCACAGTGATGTTGTCTTCCTCTGCTTCTGGCTTTGGCGTCGGCTCGATGTATGGCGGCACTGGGTCGATGCCAGACCCCGGGTCGCCAGGGATCAGGAACGGACCTGGTAAGCAGAAGATTTGGCTGGTGTGTTAGAAAATGATCGTTTATCGAAGTTACAATACTGTTTTGGTCAAAATCTCGAAGAACTATGACTAACTACCTATTCAATCTCATTTCTATCAACAACTATACATATAGCTGACCTGGCCTGACCGGCGGACTTCGTACCGCCTCAGTAGGTATAAAAAGAACGAATGTACTTATGAGAAAATTAATTATATTAAATTTTTCTTGTGAAATTTACCTACTATGTTTTTGTAGTTATTCTGCTGTTCGGGGCGGAGACTGAGACAATCCAACAAATCAAAGATCATAAATATTGGTCCAGCCGTTCTTGAGTTCTAAATGGTGTAACTAACCCTTCTCTCCGAAATCGTAAACGTCGACAACTACGTCGTCGTCGTTGTTGTCGTCGTCGTCGTCGTTTTCGTTCGTTCGATGTTTTATTTATATAGAAGACTAGCTTCCGCCCGCGGCTTCGCCCGTGAGGTATTTCGATAAAAACTATCCTTTGCCCTTCCCCAGGATGCAATCTATCTTTTTGCCTTTTATCGAAATCCGATCAGTGGCTTAGGTGTGAAAAGGTCACATACAGACAGACAGACAGCTTTACTTTCTTTATAACATTAGTATGGAAAGAAGATAGATAGAATATAATAGATAAAGATAATAAGTGGGTTCAGGTAATCGACGAGATAAATCTTACAGTGAAATACAATGTCCGAAGATAAAAAGATTGCAAGAGATCATGTTTTAGAGATAAGATAGGAACCACAAAGAAGTCGAAATAAGGGTCCAATTTCTTTGGGGTCAGCGCAGCATGTAGTTTTCTACCTTCTACGTCGGTAATAGAACAGGGCCCTAGTTCACTATGACCACATTGACCACTTAACAATTCCTTACCGAAACCACGTCAATTCCTTGCTAATCTTGGCTAATCTCGCGTTGATTTCACGCGCTTTCGTTCATTGTGTCATAGAGAATTACGGCCCTGGTAATACTAAGCTCTACGGCACGGGGTACCATTTTACCCAGTAACTGGGTTGCGGAGGTCATATAAGCTGTCGCTCCATTTAAAATACTGGTATTCAGCTGCATCCGGTTAGACTGGAAGTCGACCCCAACATAGTTGGGAAATGTTACGCAGATTATGATGATAATAACAGCCTCCCAGACCGTTTTCGGTCACGGTGGCCAATCTCAATGGAGATTAGCCAGGTACGCAGGAGATATTATAGTGCACAAGTGTGTGCGCAAACACAGGTGCACTTTCTGTTCCTTTACTCTCATAGTCCGATGGGACGGCAATCCGACACGACCACGACCGAGGCACGGGGGTATTAAACCGCCAACTGAGAAACTCCGGACTGTTACTAAGAAATTCCTAATGGAAAACCCTATAACACTTTGTCCGACCCGGGCATCGAAACCCAGGACCCCACGCTCAGCAGTCGCGCTTGCAACCACGAGACCAACGGGGCAGTCAAATTATTTATTTATTTATTAAAACTTTATGCACAAGTAAAAACTGTACAAAGGCGGACTTAATGCCATGGGCATTTTCTACCAGTCTACCTTAGGGTGATGCAGAAACAATACATAGTAGGTGCAATAGCAGAAAACAAATAGAATATATTTATAAGTAAAATATAAGAAAAATATAAGAATAAATACATATATACATACATACAAAAAAAAATATAAACCATAACAAAAGATGAGAGAGAAACAAGAAAACCTACAACAACGAATCTGCTAACTTCTTGTGTATGTGTTCTCGAGCTTTCACTTTAAATGTGAACTGATTGGTAACCGTCCTGATATTCTGAGGGAGCGCATTCCAAAGGAAAACCGCCTGGACAAAGAAAGAAGACTTAATAAAACCAGAGCAACGAAGAAGACGATTATTCTCGGACCGAAGATTCTTGGTGTGTGCAGAGCATAAATATTGACAAAGAGAAGTCAGATATGAAGGAGAAGTGGGTTTGTGAAGAATAGAAAACAGGGTTGTCAATGCCCTCAACGCTCTGCGCTGCCGGATAGGTAACCACTTTAAAAGCGATCGATGTGCAGATACATGATCATACTTGCGGAGATTGAAAACGAATCGAATGCAGCTATTAAGAAGTCGGTCAAGTTTATTGAGGAGATCTGCATTCAGGTCATAGTAGCACACATCACCATAGTCAATTATAGGGAAGATAAGGGACTGTACAAGCATTGCCTTAATGTGTGATGGGAGAATATTTTTCAAGCGATAGAGCGACCGCAACGTTCCAGTGACCTTCTTGCTCACAATCGCGACCTGCTTACGCCAGTCAAGGCAAGTGTCAACATGCAAACCCAGATCCTTAACGTCAGAGCTAAACGGAATCACTGTGCCATCAAAGATTACCGGTGGCACCGTTAAACCATTCAGCCTCCTCAAGCTATGGGGGCTCCCTACAATGATAGCCTGACACTTGGTTGGGTTAACCGCCACCCCAAAACGATCAGACCAGTTTTTGACAATTCGTAAATCCCGATTTAGCTCCTCGATCGCACCGGATAAGCTGTCAACACCTGCCTGACAGTAGAGCTGTAAGTCGTCAGCGTAAAGATGATACGCACACTGAAGCTCGGAGGTTATGAGATCTATAAAGATAGAGAACAAAAGTGGAGATAGAATGCCGCCTTGAGGGACGCCAGTTTCAAGATCACACCAGCTGGAGTTAGAGTCACCAGCAAGAACTGATTGCTGACGTCCCCGAAGATAGGAAGAAAACCATTCCAGAACCTCGTGAGAGACCATGCGATAGGAGAGGATGGATAAAAGGACTTCGTGACTGACGGCATTGAAAGCATTGGAGAAATCGATCAACACTAAAACCGTAGCTTTAGTGTCTTCCATTCCTCGCCTTATATCGTCAGTCACTTTAAGGAGAGCAGAAACGGTACTGTGCCCGGGCCTGAACCCGGATTGGAATGGACTGATGAGGGAGTTTTTGTGAATGAAGTTGGAGAATTGTTTATGTACACAGGCCTCGAGTACTTTGGATAAAAAGGGAAGGATGGAAATTGGACGAAAGTGACTGAGAAGAGTGGGATTAGAGATTTTGGGTAGTGGTCGAACATGGGCTTTCCGCCACAGGGAAGGGAAAACACCGGAGTAAAGGGAGAAGTTAACTATATGGGAAATTGCAGGAAGGAGCTGATCAACCGCTGTCACGATCATGTGTCGACTGATGTTATCACAACCAACGGCTTTGGACTTAATGGATAGGATAATCTTTTTGATCTCTCCCGGGTCGACTGGGGTGAAGGCAAAGGGGGTAATATTGGGTCGCGTCAGACCAGCAAGGTAGTCAAGGGTTTGGCATTTGGTTGGATCATCAAGGGTGGGAACAGTGGAGAAATGACGATTTAGATCATCCAAGCCAAATGCGTTAGGAAGGTCTGAATGCCGCGATTTGCCAATACCTAGAGTTCCAAGGAATTTCCAGATATCAGCAGGAGAAGCTGAAGTGATGTTATCAAGAATATGGCGACGTTTAGCGTTGCGTATCATCTGATTACAACGATTGCGAGCAGTTTTGAAGAGAGTCCAATTGTCATCAGACCGATCCTTTTTAAACTTCCGAAACGCGCGGTCCCTTCGTCGCATCGCCATCCGAACTCCCACATTCATCCATGGCGCAGGTGGGCGCTTTAGCTTGACTCTCCTAATGGGAGCGTGGGTGTCGTACAGCTTTACTACAGCATTGTTAAAAATCGTAACTTTATCGTCAACTGTAGTGGCTTCCTCCAGGGGTGTCCAGTCAATATTAGAAGCATCATGTGCAAGCTTTTCACTATTCATCCGCGCAAAGGCACGCCTGTACTGGAATGTAGGTTTGGGTTTAGGAGATTTAAGGACATATGTCAGGAAAATAAGGTCGTGATGGGAAAAACCAGGAGCGTCAAGTTGACCATGTGAGGAGACTAGGGAAGGATTTGAGGTGAGGATCAAGTCGAGCCAAGTATCGTCACCGGCAGTGTTATGATGAGTTGGTTGGAGAGGCAACACATGCAGACTAGCTGACTCGACCAGATGTAGAAGTTTACGGGATCGATGGGAGTTGTGGGCAAGGAGATTGGTGTTGAAATCCCCCATGACTATGTGATGTGCATACTCGGAACCTAAAGATTCTAGGACCGATTCGAATTCGGTGAAGTAATCAAGTGTGGGGGGACAATACACAACGCCAAGAACGGTTTTAGCTCCTTTGACACTGACTTCTAGAAAAAGAAACTCAGCCGAAGTATTACAGGAAGAAGTAGAGAGAACTTTAAAAGGAAGATCAGCACGGAGGTAAATAGCTACACCACCCCCTCTCTTACCGACTCTGTCATCCCGCAAAAGAACGAATCCTGGGAGAGAGTAAGTGGTGGATAAAAGTTCAGGTTTTAACCAAGTTTCAGAAATCAGGACGGCATGGACGTTGTTGTTCGAGAAAGTTTCATACAACTCATTGTAGTGGCTTGGAATGCTTTGAGCATTTATATGACAGACATTAAACAACCGGCCAAGATTTTGGCTGAATCTTAGGCGTAAAAGTTCACCAAGGTTTTCTGTAAGAGAACAAAAGCTATCATCACCAGAAGAGGCAGTAGATTCGTTGGCAGAGAAAAAAGATTCATTATCAGATGTTGTCATGGATACAAATATATATAAATACAATAAAAGCAGATTTTATATACTAAATAAATATAAATATACGAGTTTTATAAGAGACCTACACGAAATACTGGTAGGACGTTTGCATCTCTGCACCACCCGCCAGCTAACATCATCATTACAGATAGTGAACACAGAAATAAAATAAAATCAAGAAACGTTACATCCATACAAATTGTAACTTAGCGATAAAGGAATTCTTCCGCTAATTTTAATTATTCCGGACGCACCCTTCAAGCATTCAAAATACAAATACATCTTCCATGAACGTGACCAAAACGTCACATATGAGTATGACGTTTACTTTAATTGACAGCCAACATTAAAATGACATTATCTGTTGACGTTACCTACTAATCCTACTATTATAAACATGGTAAAGGTATGATGATATCTTACCTCCATAATGGTTGGTGTAGTTCCACTCACAGACGTGATGGTCGCAGATCAACGGAGAGTGCGGCTCTTTGGTGTAATACGTGTTACCGTTGGGTATAGTCTGCAAATAAATCACATTTAAAGTTTGCTAAGGTTCAATCGACAGATAATTTTTATTCGTGGAATAAAAATGACGTCAGACAGTTTATGTACGGAAGAACTGTCAAAAATTCAAAATTATTCCTCTGATAAAATTATCTAACGTTGGAACAATTAACCCCAAGAGTGGGGTCGTCTTTAAGAATATCTAAGCCCAAGGACGATCTTTAGGAATATGTGTCAAGGAGCCTATTGTTACGGTCCACTCTCTCTCAAACTGGTTGTAATGGAAGCTTTATAACCAGTGGTCGGAGTAGGTAGAGCTGTTTTTGCTACTTGCGACATGCGGACATAACATGGATATGCCAAATATTTCCCGGAAGGGGGAATTTTCCGCCCGCCGTACTGTACCTGTATCTGTGTAAGTGAGATAGCTAATACTTTAGACGTTTTAAGATAGAAAGAGACAAAAAATAAGCGACGAAAACAGCGCGTACGACGGGTTGGCAACATGGAGCATAAACATATAAAAATAAAAGAGAGATAAATTGCTTTGTTAGAGAAAGACAGAAAACATTTTCTAAATATTAACTACAAGAAAAATAGTATGTACTTATAGTAATAAAAAATGTGATCAATAAAAATTTCTTCTCTGTTTAAATAAAAAAAATGTATAAAACTCTTTACATCCTTTTTTATTCTGTATAGTGTAGGCATTTAATGTTTCCTTGTGCAATAAAGTATATTTAGTATTGTTTCTAACAGTTTTACTTAAGTAAATAATTCATATTTCACGAAGCTACCTCTAACAACATTCCAGGATCCCTGTGTGTGTATATAAGTAAGTACCTATATACTGTTTGGGTGGTCACCTACTACCTGCTCATAACTGCCCACTTACCCATATTAACTCACTTAAATCAATCGACAATTTTAAAATCCCGGGATTTCAGAGGCATATCCATGTTAACATCAATGTTTGCGGTCATTCACCCCAAACAGCTCTACCTACTCCGACCACTGTTTATAACTGACGAATGTCCGTTCCTGAGAAGATTTGGCCCCGATACACGGTAAATTTGTCAAGTGAGCTCGAAGATTCACTTAAATGGCCACAACACAGTGTAAACTGTGAGCGAAAGCCTGTACCAACTGTAAACTGCAGTTAAATTTTTTCCAAACAATACATTATACTGGGTTATTGGTAAAACATTAACAACCTCTTTAAAGGTCATTGTACTCATCATTATAAACAACTTTTACTATGGGACCAAACCTGGATCGTGAAAAAAAATCAGCTGTTCCCTACATCTGATTTTTTTTTCGCGATTTCCGGTTTGGTCCCATAGCAAAAGTTGTTCATAATGATGAGTAGGTACAATGACCTCTTAAGAGGTTGTTAATGTTTTACCAATAACCCTGTATAGAATCGATTGGCTGGTGATCAAAGTCGTAGAGACAAAGTTTTAAAAGGTCCGGGAGTATCAAGTATCATAGCCGCATAAAAATAACATTTTCTTACCAGCAAATAATCGTAGTGCCGGTAGCGAACGCCCTGTATATTGAAGTCCAGTATGAAAGTTCCTGACGTGATGATGCAGGACGCAGCAGACAGCGGAGGCAGCTTGTACATCTCCGTACCACACTTGACGATAGCCTTTGGTAGAGTGGACACGTCGCGGACTCTTTGCACGAGCTTCTTAAAGGGGAACCTTTTAGAACAGACAGGTACCTATCGATTACATTAACTTTTTCAGATGTAACTACAGTCCGTTTACAGTTATTTTACGTTTGACAGCAGGAACCCAACAGCAACCATATTGTGACGAGACTATAAAGATCACAATGATTTTGACAGATCTGTCAGTGGCAGCAACCCCAGTGTGGAACCTAAGATAGAAACACGCTTGTACGATACAACTACATACAGAAAGCAAAGCTCATAGAAATCTCTTTTCCTAGACAGCACGTTTCGCCGAAAACTTTGTTGATAGAAAACATTGTTCGTAGATATCTCCGTCCATAGGCAGCACTGTTGACAGAGATCTCTGTTCATAGATAGCACTTCTTGCCGTAAACTTCGTTCATAGAAACCACTGTTTCCAGATACCTTGGCTCACAGAAAGCGCAACGTAGGATGCAAGAGCGAGCGAAGGGCCCCCCGAGGTTCGATTTGGTTAGGTTACTTTAAACCCTTTACGCAGAAATAGGAGCCCAGCGGGGCTCCGTCGACATAGGATGCAAGAGCGAGCGAATGGGAATACAACTTACTTAAAAATAATTATCTAATTGGTTTCTGTGAACCAAGGTATCTGTCTGTGTATCTGTTGCAAACTAGCTGTGTCGCGTTTGAATTCGATTGGAACCATACAAAGACATATCTATCTTAAATCTCTTTGGAACCATAGTACATAGGTATTAGGTACCTACAGTACAGAGATAGTATCGAAAGAACCATTCCACCATCCATCGAACCATACCATCATGATTCTAAAATAATCATCATCATCATAATTCTATGTGATTACTAAATATGAATTGGACTAACCTGAATACACAAATACCTATATGGCACTCCAAACCATGCAAGTAGTTGTCAGTTGGGAAAGAAATACTCGGGTCGTCCAATAAATAGTACTTTGATTCATCGTGGAAGTGCAGAAACCCGAGAAAGACGAAGGATCTGTCTTTGCAGTAGGGAGCTACCCCTCTGCCCATGTCGTAAATATCGCTGTAGAGCTCCGATAAGAAGATATATACGTTTCTGCCGCAGTAAAATTCTGGGGGCAAAGGTTCAATGATCGACTATTTGGTAGTTTAAGAGGTGGAAAACAGACCAATTGAAAGTAAATACTATGCTGATAGGTTTAAAGTGGTCTTTAAACTGTTCTGTCATCGTTTTTTGGAAGAGAGGAGAGCTTCTCGTCGAATTACAGCGCATTTATCGATTCACTATACTCATTTCGATTAAGTTAGATAAAATATTCTATCCAGAGATTTACTTCTCTTGTCTAGGGAAAGATCCGTAGATATAGAGGCAAGTTAATTGGTCTCTCTAACTAATTATCTTTCCTCTCTTCTATTCTTCTCTTCTCTCTGTTCTCTTCTATCTTGACTCTACTCCCTCAATCCGTCTGTGAATAAGGATTAAGGCCTTACCTTGGCTCATATAAAACTCCATAGGCACGGGGCCTCCAGTGTAGGTGGCCTTTCGTTCAGCAGCCACCGCGTTGTGGTTCTCATACATCGTCAGCATGTTGTCTATGACGTCATCTAACGTGATTAGCAGGACCTAGTCGGTGTTAAATCATGAAAAGCAGTGAGTAAAGTCTAGGCGTAAGAATGGTCCATAACCATAAGCAGTAGCTAGTAGGTTTTGAACTTCTGAGTTTAGCGATCGATTTCTACGACCAATTGGAATTTAATGTTCCTGCATTGTATGTATTTTGGAGTAGTTAAACTATTTTTGAACTTACCTTAAGTTCTTGTATGTGTAGTCTAACAAATCGGCCTAAATGATCTGATGCTATGTGGACTCTCTCGTTGATAAGGTACTAAGAAACAAAATTCATAAATTTTACAATAACATTTAAAATTATAGCTTAATTAGCAGTGTGAGAGACTAAAGAAGTAGTGAAAACACTACCATAGAGAGAGACACTGCAGTCCCACCGTACCCCTGGCCGTACCCATAAAATTTCATTCAAAACTAAAGGAGAAAATCGTCTTTGAATAAAGCCAAGTGTATACATACTTATGCTCGTGACTGTCAAACTAACTAGGTAACACAAAAAAGATTATTGGGAAACGACTTTTATTTTTGATTACTACACAAAAGAAGTATCGAAGACGGGTGAAATTAAAGGATCTCGGTAAAGGATCGAGTGAAGAACGCCCAGCCTTCCATGGTAAACTAGTCAAGTCGCCCCCTGACTGGTTAAACTTTTCTCTACTGAATGAGCAAGTTTAATAAACCCTCGGCCGTGCCGGGTCTCACTGTGAAAACTTAGGTGAAGTGAGCTATCAATAGTGTCGATGCTGGCATCAAGTGGAGTGATAGCAGTGCTATTCTGTACAAGTCTCACCGTGAAAACTTAGGTGAAGTGAGCGTGGAGTGAGCTGTCAATAGTGTCAATTCCAAGCTTAATGTGGAATGACAGCTCACTTCACCTAAGTTATCACGGTGATGTTTTTACAGAATCGACCATCAGTTCACTTCAAGCTCACTGCACCTACGTTTTCACCGTGAGATTTTTACAAATTTATCGGCATATATCGATATTCTCGATATTCTTTTGTTTTTTTGGGATTGGGTGTTGGTACCTGGTCCTCAGCAGTCTTGATCCTCAACATCTCGTTTTGGTAGAGCCACAGGTTGTCCAGTTTGTCCGTGGGGTCGTGGCCGTAGATCTCGAACGCGTCTATGATCATGGCGAGGGAAAGGTTCTCGTTCGACTCGATACAGCATGGGTGGTTTCGTAGGTTGTACGGTCGCTAGGTTGGAAGGAAGGAAGTGTAAGTTCAAATTATAGTTCAACAGCTTTTTTCTTGGTTTATTCAGCGAGTTAGGTGAGAGAATGTGATTTGTATTTTCTCTTCTTTTGCTCATTTAAATAACTACCTAACCTTATTTAAAATAATTACATGAAAGATATAGCTCATGGTAAAGGTATGTGGAAAAGAAAGGCAGAGAAAGTTGATCTGCCAGTCAATTTTGTGAAAATCTCACCGTGAGAACTTAAGTGAAGTGAGGTGTCTTTCCACCTATTAGAGCAGCTATCAATAGTGTCAATCCCTAGCATCAGGGCCTCAAGTCTGCTATTATAATAGTGTCAGAATGGTCTATCATTGATTTCATAATTGTTGATTTTGACAAGTTTGATAATCTACTAATATAATGGCGTCATTATGACTTTCCAATGGTCAACCACTGACACTCCATTAAAAGAAATGGCATAGAATGGTAATCTCGTACATAATGAAAAATGAATTAAGTACTGACTTAGGCGGTAATCTGCCAAAATTTTGACAGTTCCTTTGATCAGTGACCTACCACTAGATTCTAGTGGTAGGTCACTGATCAAAGGAACTGAACTAGAACGTCATTGTGCAGTCATTGCTTTTAATTCGTTACGAGTATCGTATAATTTTTGTGCCATTGACCGTCCAATGATCAACCATTTCAATTTAGCCGATTACGAACTTTTAGCAAAATGACAATGGGATGGTGGTGGGATCGTGGTGGAATGACGAATTTATAAAAATAGCAGACTTGGGCCCCTGGTGGAAACACAGCTCTCTTCAAGCTCATTGGCGTAGCTTGAGATTTTGTCTAGGGGAGCCGTCTAGCTGAACTAACCACAGTCATTTAATGAGAGATCATAAATGACGCCTTGTAATAAATAATCCCACCCAAAATATTTCATGTGAAGTAGGAGGTTGCCAAACTGAAATAACGCTTTCACTGTTAAAAAGTTATCAGAGCCAAACCCCTAACTCTACCAGGCCTAACCCCACAAACCTTACATCTTGGTCAAGATGTATGGCTCTAATGAAAAGCGATTAAACAGTAAGTCATTCTTCAATACTATCGATTTTTCTAGGATGGGCAAAGAAGTTTCTTGGGTAGGCATTGCCCACCCTTGTCCCCCTACTAGCTACGCCCATGTTCTCTCACGTGTAGCATCATGCAACGCAGCATCGCGCGTCGCGATCATCGCATCGCGTGCAGCTGCAGCATCGTGTAACGTCATTTGTGTAGCTCACTTCATCTAAGTTTTCAAGGTGAGATTTTTAAAAAAGAGTTTTTTTTTTCAGTTCTTTCCATCCTTGTGCAGCTATTATGCCTGTTGAGTATTTACTAAACTTGGAACGGAAGTATAATACAAAGAATATTAACTCTTATGTGCCTATTTAGACAGGTAAAAATAACAAAATTAAATTCTAACTTAACTAAAACTACACAGAAACTAGAAAATGGCGTCGAAAAACTCATCCGCATCGCTGTCGACTGGTAATGTAGGTACCCAAGAGACTGGCGGCATTGCACGTTGTATGGCGATGCTTAGCCTCTGGCCAAGGTAAAAGCCAGCCCTTGGGTCACGGGAAGTGTCAACTAGCCGTTTTGAAATTTCTTTAAAAAGACCATGAGCACTCGGACCCCACGGCCCTAGGTTTCCACCCTAAACGGCTCGAAAATATAATTTCCGATGAGGTTATTATATTTTCGCCGCTTGAGGTTTTAAAGGTATTAAAACCTCAAGCGGCAAAAATAAGCTCAAAATAAGCTCCTCAAGCTTATTTTTCTGACTATATTCTAAAACCCTAACTAACCTCACTGGTTTGTCTGTATTGAAAGAGGAAGCTGGCGTCACTCCAGCTAACACACACTAAACGACATACCTATTAAAACGAAGTTTTTGTGGCAGCAAAATTAAGACTGAGAACTTTGATTGCAGCTATTATGCCTTAAATAGGTATTGGCATAGCGACGGCGAAGTGCCAATACCTCCTCACTGACATTTTTTGAGAAATTCACTTTTTTATCGTTTTGAATTTAAAAGCGTTATTCGCATGTTTTAGTGAAATCGCCTAAGTGTATTTTTAGTTGCAACAGCATTCAATTAAATGTTGAAATATGTACCTACCTCCCAACTAAACCAACGCAACGTGTCTATTTTTGAACGTTTTTTTTTCAGTTTGTGTAAATTTTTGACTTGGTCAGGTAGGTGTTATTGGCACTTCGCCGTCAATAGGTTTATCTATCACATGAGGAAGCTGGAATTATGCACATAATAAACCGGCTGGTCTAAGAGATGCTGTCTGTCATTTTTAAAGTCGCCATCATGCTTTTAAGCACAATGTTTGTCCTATTTATAGGACAAACATTGTTTTAAAGTCCGAGATTCATTTGTAACGAACTGAAAAAAAAAAAATTTAATTGCGCCCACCATAGGACCTTTTTAAACGGTTTTAAATAGTAACACATTAAAAGAAGAATACTTACAGTTATCTGTATAAAGAGGAGACTTAATAGAAACAGCACGCATGCGTGAATGCGCGCGTCCATTTTGTAAACATGGCGGCTGATCGGGTAGCGCGCGCGGGAACAATTAAACAAATTGCCAATTTAAATGGCTTACCTTATCAATATCTTGAGTTCTTGACCTTGATACAAGTTATTATTTTATTGAGACTAGAACATTTTATGAGCTTGCTTCATCGAAAAAGAAATACTTAATACAATTAAAAACGTTATTTTGACGAAGATCTTCAACTGTCAAGAAATATCCTAGAGATCGGTAACAATAGAGAAAGTAATTGTGTCTGAAACCACTTAAGTCTTTGATATATTTTTTTAAATTGATTTTTTTTTTTCGTTTTCCCGTCCTTATCCTTATATTATTATCATAAATCGTAAATTTTATTTAATAAAAACTATCAGTAGCTTTTGATACACTTTCTTCTAAATTTTGATATATACGTACAATACGAAGTATTAAAAGAAAATGAATAGTATTTAGTTCTCGAACAGTGTTTTACAAAACTGCCTGCAAATCTTAGACATGTTTTGATAACGCCTGGAGTGTTGGGAGATAAACTACGTCAAGGGGTGCCACAAGGAAGTATACTCAGCCCTTTACTACTTTTCACGTATTTAATGCACAGAGGATTTAGTATTACTACAATAATAGAAATAAAACAAATATCGAATAACATTTTATATTATTTAAAATACACACCTAGAATTGTTCATTTCATCACAATACATATTATTAAGTATATTTATACAACATTATTGCACTTGGATACATTTCTAAATATTCATATGGATATAAGCATGGATATTTTAATCAAAACTAAACGGTTAGGCGTAATTGAAGATAAGCATCTTTTTTATTCATAAAGATTTTACCGCCGAAATCTGGAAGCCCAATTTTCTTATGCTAGATATACAGATGGTGGATTCCTTAGACTAGCATGTGAGTTTTCTTTATATAGTGAATTTTATATAGTTTTATATACAGGGTAATTACCCTTCATATTGTTGAAACTGATTTCAAAACAGCAGTGAGTCATATAAAACGACTTACTTAGGTATTCGTAACAAGAGTTCCAACTTTCGAGTTCTATGTAACTTCGAGATCCGTAGATTTGTAGGCTGCAGTCTTCATCTACAATGATTGCCGATAGCTTGCAGCCTTATAACAATCATCCTTCGCCTTATCTTTTGTCTTTGGCTGATTCATCATTCCCTCTATCTCTTGATTTACAATTAATATTGTCAAATGTTTAAAATTTCTAGCTATTATTTAATCTATTTTCTTTTTTTACCGAAATCTGTATACCTAATATAAAGTTTCAAAACGTTGGTATCACAATAATCACATATTCTCACAATATCTTCATGTAACGTAACTAACTAGTCTAATCAACATGTATAATTTAGTACAATACTCTATTAATATAATCAACAACAATTATATTTAGAAAATGGAAGACATCATTTGGATATACTCATCAGGATAATAGTCTAGTATACTCCACCAACATTCTTCTTATTAAATAAATTGTATAAGTTTGTAAATAGATCTTTCAGTATGACTAAACAATAAAATTATAAAAAGCCACATTTTTGTGTAAAACTAAAAATGTTCAATATAACAGATTTTTCTCTTTATTTCGAAATCGGAGTAAATAAGGATTTACAAGAACCTCAATCATTTTACTACGATACAATACCTAAGATTAATGTAAATATTATCCAAATATGTTTTTGATACTAATACGTACAAGCAAATAATGACGCTTTTTCAATAGCATCATTATCAATGGAAGACTTCGTTGTTACATATTCAAAAACATAATATTTTCATTGGAAGACATTGGATTAACAGTATATCATATATATGTAAAGTTAGCTAGACAATTATAACTATTTACATAAAAATCTGGAGTAAAACGAAGTAGCGAAGGCAAAAGGCGATCGTTCTCTTACACATTATTATTGTCTCTATACGAAGAAAGTAAGATTCGCTAACAAAACCTATTTGTCCATGTACTAAACAGACCTAAGATACAAAACTTATCAATACCTCGGTCTAGGTACATAAATCATCATGCATTCAACATTCAGCCGCTTATTTATTGCGACAAAGTATAATTTACGATGTGTGCATAAGTCTAAAAATAGTTCAACAATGAGTCTAATATTATGGGAAATTAGAACGGCAAACCTATCTTGAAGGCCTTGATCAGGGCCGAGCCAGAATCGTACATACCGATGACTCCAAAGAGGACGCCGAGGCATATTATAAAGTAATCATATGCAATTCTAGTCGTTTCCAGCGTATTGCCTTTCAATTTAAGGTGAAAGTACGCTGGCCAGATGAAGCTTAACATAGTTCCAGTGAAACTGCCGATGAATCCCATCAAAATAGCGAAGTGGGGAATAAATATTGCCATCAAAATAGTGAACATTATCACACCCAGTCTCCATGCAAGTCCCCATACTTTCAGTTCTCCATCTAGCGCATAAATTACAGGGAAAAATGTTTTAGGTTTGCCTCTAAATAGAGCACGCTCGAGCAAATCGCATGCCGCATAGTAAGGCAGAGGGTAACTGAGTACCGCCTTGACGACGAGGAAAAAGTTTACAAGACCTTTGAACCCAGCTGAACGTAAGTTATTCGTAATAACTTGCTGAGTATCGTTTTGGAAGGTCAAAAAGCACAAGTATCCAAATATAGATTTAAATGCGGCAGCTGCGATATGTGACCAATCTAACATCCATTCGAATTTGGACCGATCCTCCATATTTCCTTCTAACGTTGGCAGAAAAATCTGTGAGGTGTATGAGAATACGATGACGCCCAAACTGATTGGGAAGTTCTCAAAATCCAAAGTCCATTTCACCTTGGACCAGCCCCAATCACCGATGTTAAGAATACAATAGCCCAGGACAATAGCGTTGATGATCAAGTGGCTCATGGTGCACCAGAAGGACAGCATACTGACGCTTTTCAGTGACTTTAGGAAAGCCAGGGGCAAAAGAAATATTCCTATTAACATCATCCAGGACCGCGTGTCAATAGCGCCGTCAGGGAAGGTTCCGATCATGAGGTCGCCGCACACGACGACATAGAGAATGCATGTCATAAGAAGTTCAATAATTTGAGCGAGATTGACAATTCTTGCACCATATTTTCTGCCAAAGCATTCTTTTGCGATGCCGACGTAAGAGTCGCGGACTCTGACGCGTTGACCAGACACGGGATCGTCTTCGTAAAGGCATTCAACGAGGATCTTACCAGTGTAGCAGCAAATGTGGGCGATGCCGATCATCGCAGCGATCGCCCAGTAACCGCCTTGTAGGACGGCGAAAGGCAGGGATACTACGAACATACCCTGAAAAAAGAACAAAAGTAAAGTTCTAGCCGAAGTAGGTACGTAGAGTATTTCATTATCTGTGGCCGAAGTTACGTTTAAACCATGAATTGACGAACTTCTTTTGTTATAAATACCTGAATAGCATTGGTGACGTTCCAAGCCGCTTGGTATTCGTTGATCTTCGCACCAGGCGGGCCTCCGCCTTCCTCAAATCCACCACCTTCTTCAGATGAAGCGTAAAAATCTACGCTTTGCATGCTCTGAGTCCTGAAATAACAAGTAAAATGAAAAAAAATCTAATTTATTCATTGCTTTGGTTGAAGTTGCTTTGTAAGCGATGATGATGTTTTAACCGACTTCAAAAAGGAGGAGGTTCTCAATTGGACGGAACCTTTTTGTTTATGTATGTTCCCCGATTACTCGAAGACGGCTGGACTGGACCGATTCCAAAAAATCTTTTTTTGTTTGATAGGGTATGGTCTCGAGGCGGTCCCATTGTCACCAAGTCGAAATCTGATGAGGGAATCCCGTGGAAATCGATGGAAACCCTCAAATTTTATAGGCACACCTATAGCGATTTGAGTATTTTTTATAGTAACTCGTGCATTTACTCTAGGAAAGCACCATTTGGTGAAGTGGAACTGATGATGAAGACTACTGATGGCCATAGGAACTGCACAATAATAAGTATTTCAAGGGTTGCGATTCGATTAGGTACTTTAATGTGGTTACTAAGTATTTATGCTCGTTACAATGCGTATTTTGAAGTGGAGCTGATGGTGACTTCTCAATTAGCTACAGTTCTCCTGGTTCTTACTAGGAGAACTCCTCAACAATTAACGTCCCTGCATCGGGAAAAGCAATATTTTGTAAAAGGTGATGAGTAGTTGACATTAGGCTATTGTAACTTAGATTAGACCCACTAAAAAGTGAAAAATAAAAACTTTATTACAAAAAAAAAAAACAACCGACTTCCAAAAAACAGTACAAAGTGAAAAATAACATTAATTTCGGAAGTCGGTAGCAAAAAACTATTACAGACCCATAGACACCGACTTCCGAAATTAAAGCTATATAAGTATATTTTTCACTTTGTAGTATTTTTTGGAAGGCGGTTGTTTTTTTTTTTGTAAAAACGTTTTTTTACCTAGGAGCTACCCCATCTTGCTGGGGATACGTGTTCTGATAGCTGGTGAAGGAATCCTCGGCCTGCAGGGCTCCGCTTAGGAACGGGTTAGTCGGATTCGTCGACTGGTAGCTGGGTGATGTAGTTTCATTCATAGTTGAAAGTTCGCAGCTTTCACCCATATTGTCTGAAAATTGTAAAAGTGGAACATGTAACAGTATCTATGTGTGACTGGACAAGATAAACTGGTTTTATTTATTTTGAGTTCTGAACATTCAGCACTATTTAATATTTTTGATTTGGTTATAATTATGCCTCCAATTTGGTGTTGGAAGTTCAGTAATAGGTACTAAGAAGAGTAGTCATGGGAGGGAATCATTGTGATTATGTTCTCTTACGAGTACCTATAAAGTCTTCAGTTTATTGATTAACCTACTGACCTTGTGTAGTAGACTCACCTACGTTCGCGAACCTGACATTTTGCGGAGGACGCGGGGGCGCGCCTGGCTTCTCCGGGATCTGCTGGCGGACCGTCTGCATGGTGACGTCCAGGACATTCCTCAGAGGAGGCAACTTGAACTTGGCTAGATGATGCATTTTGAAGCTGCTTTATAATCTTCTAGTACTCTTTATTTTGGCTGTAGAAGCCGTCAACTTATCTTACTATCGCTTCTAATCTATTATTGTCGAATTTTCGATCTTAATTTTTTTTCTTCAATAAAACTTTAAAATTGACATCAACGGGAAGACATCGATTTTTAATGATAACATTAAATATATTTTTTTCACTTCTAATTTTACGAACTAATTTTTTTAATATATATTTTTTATTCTTAACACTATTTTGGAAGACTTCTTTACACTACTCTATGTTAGTTTTTATTACATTATAGTTTTAACGTGCCTTTGGTATTTGGAGCAGCCATTTTTTCCTTGATTTACGTTACTCTACTCATCGTTTCCGGGGAAACTTTTATATAATTGTATAGTTTTCACCAATGTCGTCCACTGGGCCGGTGTTTAGACGTTTCACGGTTGATTTTTGTTAGGTTTTATCATTTTTAAAACCGTATTCTTGGATACAATGGCTGCTCGGCACGGTGGCTCGTACTGTGGGGAGGTTTCTCCCCGCGGCGCAGGGGACGTGCGCGGTGAGACGATCGATACATCGAATATACGCCAGCATCTCTCACGGAAGGAATGTTAATTTCTGCTGAAACATTTAGATAGCAATGTTACACCTGTTTGTAGAGATACTGTTATGATTTAGGTGGAATCTACTAAGCAGTTAGTAGATTCCACCTAAATCATAACAGTATCTCTACAAACAGGTGTAACATTGTGTACAACTGGCAATCTGACCATTACGAAATAGTATTTATTTGCATATTAATTGAAACTACATATTATGAAAACTAGTAGTAAAGCAGAGCTTTTAGTTTGAGATAGATACCTGATCTAGTATCCCTGCGTATATTAATAGATTCATTAGATGTGTATACACATGTCGCTTTATGTTATATAGGGTACCTGCAAAAAGAAACAAACCTTTTCAAAAGCAACAATTGGGTTCAATTTACCAGGTGAAAGAGCAACAGCTGCTTCCACCTGTTTTATAGAATGACGGGCATCTGATGGACTAGATTTAGGCATATTGCTTTATAGAAAAATCTGCAAAATTTACCTATCCCAGCAGTTATCGGTTCGACGGCTAATATTGCGGGCTATTACCAGTGGCGTAACTATACCGTTTGTGGCCCGTAGCAAATTCAAGGGATGGGGCCCTCCCTCAATGTAAAGAAGCTCAACCAACGTTATAGTATTTTTTTTTTATTAGCACTTCTCTCGCGACTTCTTTCTGACTGCTTCTGTCCTTATGTTAGGATCTTCCTGTGCTCATGGCCCTCTCGGGCCGGGGGCCCCCTCTGGCTGGGGGCCCGTGGCATTTTGCCCCAATGCCACCCTATATTAGTTACGCCACTGGCCATTATACCACTTTGGCTTGCTTGTTATACCTGCATTCAGTATTTTTTTTACTTTTATGATTTTATTTTTCTTTTATATAAAGCATAAGTATAATAATGCAGCCTATAATTTACCCACCTCTGGGACACCTATTTTGGAGAGGGTGGGCTGTAATCCACTACGCGGGCCCAGTGCGGATTGGTGGATGTCATAATTATGTCATTTAGAGAGATTCTTTTATACTTATTTTGTGAATTGAGCACGTTGTTGGCATTGTAGACTGTAGATTTGTCGACCATTTATTTGATAACAGACCTACAGTGTCCTCCCATACGTGTTAACTGTAATTAATATGCAAACATTAAAACATCATGTATGTAAGAAAAAACTTACATCTTTTTAGTAAAAGAGGTAAAAGACATAATTATAGTACTAGAAATAGGGACCTATTAGTTCAACCAGGTTTCAGACTGGCTAAAGTAGACTCATCTTTTATGGGGTACTGTTTAAAATGTTATAATAAAATACCTCCCCACATTCTTCAACTGAATGAGACAAAATTCAAGTATTGTATAAAACGCACACTATGCAGTCAGGCATATTATAAGTTTAGGGGATTACATCGCTGATAAAAATGCCTGGCTCAATGCTGATCCTGCTCCACAACCACAACTAATTGATTAACACTTGAAAATACTGTTGGAGCTGCTTGATTGATAAGATTGTAAGATTATCTTTGCATTGTATAAACTCAATTTCCTTTGCATTGTATAATTGCATAGCACAGATGTGAGTTCTATGTATGTATGTACAGTCGGTGACCAACATTGTCTGACCCACCCAACATTGCCTGACTCACCCGGCATATCTTGTTAAGCCATTTTAATCATTATCTTCTTGTCGTTAAAGTTGAAAAGCTTTTAAGTAACACGGCAATACTTACTTACTACACAATCTTTAATTTCGCGTATTCTCAACAAGTCATTGTGGCTTCGCGGTTCGATGCCGGATTGGCGACGAACAACATGTGGGTTCGAAAACACAATCCATCTATTATCAATTTCTTTTTTATTTGTTTTCATTTATGATTTCTACAATACTTATTTCTTGCATTATTAAAGAACGACCAATATGATTTTTGCCTAACAACTTGTCTGGAAAACAAGTGGGTAAATTAAAAAAACAAATGAGTAGGACGAAGTAAAAGTTTACTTCGTGGGGTAGATGGATACTAAATTGATCTAAGTGAAATAAGTCAGTCTACCTACGCCTAAACAGTGACTGCGCACAAACATTTCTAAAACGTTTGACGTAAATCGTAAAAAAGTATTTTTAATGAATTTGGTGTAATCATAGATATCTGGTGGAGTCATGTCGCAAAATAATGACTATACAAAACATTGTTGGCTGAATGTCGTCTATGGGAGCTGATGAATTGGTAGAAGTTGGTGATCGATTTAATAGTATTCAGTATTTGGAGATTCTGCGTGACGTCCTGCTGCCGACTGTGCGAATTGCCTATCCAAATACAGATATTTACTTCGTGCAAGATAACTGCTCCATCCACCGTGCAGGCATTGTGAAGAATTGGTTAGCTGCTCAAGAAGGTGTAACTGTTATTTACTGGCCATCTAAAACTCCCGATTTGAACCCTATAGAAAATCTATGGGGTCAAATGATTTTAAATTGGGACACATCCAAAGTGCGAAATAAAAACAATTTGGCTGAGATCGTATCATCTACATAGGAGCACATGAGAGGAAAAGAAGTGTGTTGGAACATGGTTTGCGGTATGCGTAGCCACTTACAGCAAGTTATAGAAGGAGACGGTGCGCCACTCCGCTACTAACTAATCTACTTATAAGTATTTTGAAACATATTATGTAAGTAAATGCTCAATTGAATGAATGCTAAACCATTAAAAGTTGCAGATTCTGTGGTGATGTTATTGTTATAAATGGAAATGCATTTTTCTATTTAAAAAACATGTTGATTCACTACATAATTATACTTAGCTGTAAATCTGTAAAACATTTCACAAATTCGTTCATTTTCTCGCATTTATACAACAATGTTTTCTCGATAATAAACTTCCAAGCATTAGCATGACTTTTTTAAATGTTGATAAATGGTTAGGTTTGAATATGATATTATAAAATGTAATAATTTTGAACTATGAGCATTTACTTGCTTTATCTGACTTATGTATATTTTAATGAAATAATAAACATTTTTATTACTTGCAATGATTTTGTTTCATTCCTATACAAACTGCCCATTTAAAAAGATATTTCTCGATTTCGTTCGTTAAAAAAAGTGAAAAAAAGATAATAATTAAAAACAAAACATTGCTACAAAAAGCTTAGTTAGGTTTCGAACGCAGACACCGACGACTATCGACCTGCCTAATGAGGGATTTTCTTTTTCTTTTTTTTTAACGGTTCCCTAGTCGCTGGATAGATGGCGCTGAACTTGGTAAGTTACTGCAAGGAACGAACGTCACATAATTTTTTTATTAATTCACTTGGATGTAATTTTGAGATTGTAAAACGAAAGCAAACGAAACTGTCACTCAACGAGCGTACCTATATGACGTGACGCAATGTTTTTTTTTTCAAGCGTTTTGACTGTGGCATCTAGTAACGTAGTCAGTTCAACGCCATCTTCAGGGTTTTTGGAAACTATGTTTTTTTTTTTAATACTCAAAAGAAAAACCTCTCATTGACCACGAGACCAAGTAAACTGTAGTAATATGTTTTGAAAATTGACCTTAGTTGGGATGATAGAAGCAATATTCTAAAGAATTTGAACCATATCGTATATTTTCATAAAGTTCATTATCGCACAATCACAACCAGCTATTAAAATGAATCACGAAATTTAGCTATTAACCGTGGACAACTTTAAAATGTTACTGATGCGCGATATTTTTTTTATTCATCCACCCTCGCCTTGGTTTTTTTTTAGTAGTCGTGAAACTTATTAGCCTTTCAACCTTAACAATAACAACACAATTATTAAAATCGCTTAACAACATTATTTATCGAAATGCTTGCACGGGGTATTCCAAATGTTCACGATAAGGTTCAAATTCGCTATCACTCTCAAGTGGGTCAGATAATGTTGGCCAAATGGCCACCGACTGTACTATACCTAATTTACCATTTACCGGGTAATACGTCTTTCATTGACTTGGATGTGCCATGGCGGCTGATAGTATGTCATGCTCACACAAATGTCTGGCTGACGGTGGCGTGTGTATTGGATCATTTAGCTCTCTTCAAAATGGTTGAGCTGAATGGTGCGGATCTATGCGTCATGTTCGTGAACGGGCGCCGTCAGTTGGGGCTGGTCATCACTCAGCTGCCTCGGCTTATTTTTAATTATTTTATTTTTGGATTGTTGTTTTCTTACTATTTGCAGTTCTCTGGACGCTCTTAACGCGTACGTATTTTTTACATCGTTCTCACATATAATTGTAAATTCAACATTAATGATGTAACTAATATTTTTGTAAAAATATAATTTAAAAGAGTGTCCATGGAGTTTCTTGACCGTTCTTCTCCATAGGTACCTACGCTTTGGAATGGGCAACTAGCTTCATATTTTCTGACTGACCGACTTCTTGACAATTTAAAAGTGCCTGTAAATAGTTTAATTGAAATAAATAGTTTGAGTTTGAGTTTGATTGTAAAAGCCAATTATTTTTAAAAGAGTAACCGTGGAGTTTCTTGCTGAATCTTCTCCATATGACGACCAATTGGTACCGTGCATCTAGCTTCTAACGTTTCATAAGTCGGTTTAAGTAAGTAAAATATTTTGATTTTGAGTACCTTGCACCTAAGCCTTTCTATTCCTTCCTTCCTTCCTTACCTTTAACTCAGCCGGCCAACTCCATTGGGTTGTGTTGTGACGTATTTAAATCAAAATTCACTAGGAAATAATAATTTCAAAGGGTCGCCGTTATCGAAATCGATAAGGACAGGACTATACAGGGTGCCAAGGACATCGACGCGGAAACTGAAACCCCGTATTCAGCACATGATTTGAGTATTAAACCAACTGGAGGCGCCATTGTCAGGCGATCCCCGCTGCCAAAGGTACGAGACCGCCGGTCATAGCGGTTATATACATGTGTGCGTATAGTTTATGCTTGTGTTTGTTTTGTGTGCGTGCGTAACAACGCGATCGAATTGCATTAGTGTATTATTGCGTTCCCTCGTCCCCCGCGATGAAAGTGACAGACTTATTTGCATAGATATTAGTACTCGTGGCGTCTCCGGTTGGTTTAATACTCAAAGTTCTAGACTACAGTAGAAAAAATTCAACGCAGGGGTCGAGAATCATGTACTGAATCCAAGGTAAGAGGTTGCGTGTCGATATCCCTGCCGTCCTGTGTAAGTAGGTAAAAGTATTTATATATTAAAAGTATTTATTTATTTTTATCGTCTGTGTGGTGCCGGACTTAAAGAATACCACCACCCCTTACTTCCCGTGGGTGTCGTAAAAGGCGACTAAGGATCGTACCGGAGAATGGGCAGCAGCGTTCTCTATGTATTCCACCATCATACCATACTGCGATCGCCAACCCGCCTGCCAAGCGTGGCGATTATGGCAAACCCTCCCAAAATTGGGGGAGGCCTATGTCCAGCAGTGGACGTCTATCGGCTGAAACGACGGTTTATTTTTATATATATATATTTTTTTAATGTAAGTAAGTAAGTACCTATAAGTATTTATTTATTTATTTTTTATTTTTAAGGTGAATGCTCCAACCAGCCCGCGAAATTCAAATTTTCTTACGTTTTTTGCAATTTGCAGGCCAGTGCTAGGTTGTATGTTGATTAAAATATTATTCGCGGTTGTAAGACATATATAGGTACAGAATTATAATCATGAAAATCATCAATAAAACGCTCTAAGTTCATAAAGCTGTAAGAATTACTTTTTCTGTTTTTTTTTTGTTCTTACACCTTTATGAAGTTGGAGGGTTGTATTGGTGATTTTGATTATTATAATTCTGTAACTACATACGTCTTACAGCCGCGAATAATATTTTAATCAACATACAACCTAGCACTAGCCTGCAAATTGCAAAAAACGCAAGAAATTTTGAATTTCGCGGGCTGGTTGGAGCATTCCCCTTAAGTAGGTAATTACGTACCTACGTACGCATACGTAAGTCACGTATCAGGTTAATCTACGCTTGCCGCGGTTGGTCTGTAGTTGGGTGACCATCTTTACATACCGTGACCCCTCCGTGACTCGGATTGGCCCCGGCTGTCATTCGTGGATCTTTGACAGTCGTTACGGGTAGTCAGAAGCCCGAAAGTCTCACAACCAGTCTTACCAAGGGGTATCGTATTACTCAGTAACTGGGTTGTGGAGGTCAGATAGGCAGTCGCTCCATGTAAAATACTGGTATTCAGCTGCATCCGGTTAGACTGGGAGCCGACCCCAACATATTAATATTTATATTACTACGTAAAAACTTAATCTGCATTCGCGATTTATTTGCCAAAAATGTAAATAAATATGAATTAATGAAAAAATAACTTTAATTCCTACACAATAAAGTTCAGTTTAAGCTACAACTTCAAACATTTTTATAACTATTTCAATAGTGCTAGTCACTCTGAAATCAACTTAATTGTCATTGAAACAGAGTTGATATTTGTTTAACTTGAAATAGGGTGGGGGTATGCAGTACTGCGCACTTTTATATAGGTATACTTTTTGCTATAGGAGGCCTATTAGTAAAAATAATTAAGCCGTTGTTAGTCAAACAGTTACCAAAGAGAGTTTTAAAAACACGTAGTTAACAATTCGTAACTTATAATCGGGCAATTAACTGTTGATTGGCAATCAATTAATTGCCGTTTAATTGAGTTTTGTTGGTTATGTACTGTGGTTTTACAGTCGACGTTATGGCCCGTCCTGGTAAAGTGTTACTGCTGCTTGTCTTACTTTTAACATGTTTTTATACGTTCACTGTAAGTATCTGCCAACCATTAAAATATATATTATAAATATTAAAATATATATTAAAATATTATAAACGTGAAAGTTTGTGAGGATGGATGGATGTTTGTTACTCTTTCACGCAAAAACTGCTGAACGGATTTTGATGAAACTTTACAGTATTATAGCTTATACATCAGAATAAAACATGGGGTACTTCTTATCCCAATATTCCCACGGGATCGACACTTATGTGGGTAACACCGCGGGGCGCTGCTAGTGTGTTATAAATGCAAAAGTAACTCTGTCTGTTACTTTCTGCGCTCCTTAATGGCACACGGATAGATCATGTTCTGGGTTAGGCCATAGGATACTTTTTATCCCGGTCGTAGGTAAGCACGACCACATATCAAACATAGGTACTTTTCCAGTATAAGCTGACTTCTCATAGTACGAAAAGCCTATGCGACGCGAGGTCAGCTAAAACTGGAAATGTATAGGTTGATGTGTCGTCGTGTGTACCTACATGCCGTGGGATAATTTTCGACGTTCAAAAAGCTGAACCACGGGCAAAAGTTAGTGTGCTATCCCACATCAACCTCAGCTGCCTTTTTAACCAACGAAAATAAAAGGAGTCTTTTTTTTTTGTGTATGACCATGGCACGCATATCTTTTTATAGAATAGGCCGATTTGAACGATTCTTCTTTTATTCGAAAGGGTATAACCTCGAAGTTGGTCCCATTTTAAAATTGAAATACAAAATCCACCGCAAAGGATGGAAAAAAAGTGTTGATAGATTTTTTACCTACTGAATTTTCCATATATCAACAAGACATAGACCAAGTTCTACCTTCTACAAACTTTAACTCTTTGTACCTTCACGTTCCAGCATTCCTACTTAATATCCAACCACCCATGCTGCCAGTCGCCCAACGAGAACATAACCCTAGCGATGGTCATAGACGCGTTCGAGATCTATGGTCATGACCCTACAGACAAGCTGGACCATTTGGCCCACTACCAGATAGAGATGATGAAGATCAAACGAGCTCCAGATCAGGTAACGTGACTTTACTAGCTTGCCGTGGCGGCGCGGCGGCGTGGCGCGACGGTTACCGTCGCGTCGAGCGGGACGGCTCTGTGTGGCGTCGTCAGTAATATCTAGTACATTACAACTGCTCAGCGTCGCGTCGCCGTCCCGTCCCGCCGCGCCGCACCCGCTGTGTGCAGAGACCTTTAGTGACAGAGTTGGCAGTGACCAGTTGACCACACTAATCAGAGAGAGCAATGGTGGCCCAGTGGTAACGGCCCTGACTTACGAGTTGTAGGTTGTGGGTTCGAACCCAGCTAGGCAGGCGCTTTACTTTTAAACAATTTTACCACCACTGCTCTCAAAAACGGCGAAAGACACCGCGAGGAAACCGGCATGTCCTAGAACAAAAAATTCGAAGACATGTACAGCGGCGGTGGCGGCCCTAGAATTTTTTTTTAGGTGGTGCAAAATCTTAACGAAGCGCCATAACTATGTATCATGTTCCTATGATATATTATTATGAGGGGCCCGTGGCTAAATAATAACAGCCGCACAGGTCGATCGATCAGGTTAAGCTACGCTTGCTGCGGTTGGTCTGTGGATGGGTGACCATCTTTACATACCGTGACCCCTCCGTGCCTCGGAAAGCACGTTAAGCCGTTGGTCCCGGCTGTCATTCGTGGATCTTTGACAGTCGTTGCGGGTAGTCAGAAGCCCGAAAGTCTGACAACCAGTCTTACCAAGGGGTATCGTATTACCCAGTAACTGGGTTGTGGAGGTCAGATAGGCAGTCGCTCCATGTAAAATACTGGTATTCAGCTGCATCCGGTTAGACTGGAAGCCGACCCCAACATAGTTGGGAAAAGGCTAGGCAGATGATGATGATGATATATTATTATGCATATGCAGTTGCTTTGCTTGCTTGTGGACGATTGGCTTTATAGCAAGCTACTATAAAGCCGATCGTCGAGGCGTTAAAATCAACCGAAATCACCTGGTGGTCGCATTTCGGTTGATTTCAGCGCCTCTCCCATGACGGCGTCCGGTGCCGTCGCACTGCTCGCACCGCCCTAGGTCCGCTACTGGACATGACATGTGACATCTACCGACCCGCAGTGGGCCCGCGTGGTGGATTACAGCTAGAGATTATATCATTCTCTTTGATTACAGCCCACTCTCTCTCAACGAGAGGAGGCCTGAGTCCCAGCAGTGGGAACATTATACGCTGATCATGCTTAGAAAACAGAATATACAGCCGGTCGATTCTGTAAAAATCTCACCGTGATAACTTAGGTGAAGTGAGTTTGTTTTTGCTAGGACTTAATGACACTATTGACAGCTCACTCCACGCTCACTTCACCTAAGTTTTCACGGTGAGATTTTATACAGAATAGCACCGCTGTAAACACAAAAGGAGATGGTATTCAGAAAAACTTACAAAATTTGTAATATTGCAAAGATCGCAAGCTATTCGTTGGCCATATGTTGGCGGCTGGCCATTTCCGATAACCTAGATATAGGTATACTGACAGGGAATGAGGTTGTAGTTTTAGATTTAAATACTCTGATTAAAATGTTATGCTGAGAAGATAATATTTTGTACTTCCATGATCTTTAATTGTTGTGGTTGTGGCATCTTCATTATAGGTCCCCAAGAACTACCCTAAAGGCAGATAATTATTTTGTACCTATGATTGTCTGTGTGGTGCCCGACTTAATGTCTGTGTGGTGCCGGACTTAAAGAATAGCACCACCCCATACTTCCCGTGGGTGTCGTAAAAGGCGACTTAGGGGCGTACCGGATAATGGGCAGCAGCGTTCTCTATGCATTCCACTACCATACCATTCTACGATCGCCAGCCCTTTTGGGGGAGGCCTATGTCCAGCAGTGGACGTCTTTCGGCTGAAATGATGATGATTCTAATGGCACTCAGAATTTTTATTCAAACAGTGTTGCTTTTACATTATTTATAGAGGATTACTATGGTGTGGACCTAACTACACTTTCATGATCGCTCATTCACAGCACCACCCACCATCTTTGTTATGGAGGTTCTTCGCCTAATCAATTATGTTATTTCAGTACATAATAAACGAGCACGTCCACATAGCTACGGATCACCTGGCGAGATTCATCCACATGCATATAAAGGAACTGAAGGTAGGTGTGTACCTACATAGTATCAGAGTAATGGTGATTAAAGGTGAGTATAGACTACAACATTTTCTCGAGCATTTCTGTGTAATGTAACGTTCTTACGAATGGTACAATACAGGCAAAAGCTCAGTTTCCAAAGCATTTCCATGTAATGTAACGTTCCTGCGAATGCTCGGCGTTATGTTACGGGTAAATGCTCACAGCGAGTGGTGTGCATTTACCAACATTTCGTTGTACCTTGCGTGCTCGACGAAATGTTACACCAATATGCTCGTTGGTTTGTAACAAAGAGGCGAGCGTGCTCGACGTTTAGTTCGTAGAAGGATGATACACTAGAACATATCATAGAGCGGCTCGTTGTTCTGTTACAAGTAAATGTTGTAGTCTATACTCACCTTAAGATGATTCATGGAGATTCCATGAGTCCTCCAAGGATACATATTTATCGGAGCCAAGTCATGTCGACAAGAAAGTCACAAATCATTTATGAAACTTGCGCACCTCTTTAAATCAGCGTAATTCATCAAGTCGTCCTACATGCCTACGGCTCATTTAGGTCGTCTTGCAGAAAATCAAAATAAATTATATTTTCATTCTGCAAGTCGACACACGTTTTTTTTAGGGTTCCGTACCCAAAGGGTAAAAACGGAACTCTATTACTAAGACTTCGCTGTCTGTCCGTCTGTCCGTCCGTCTGTCTGTCACCAGGCTGTATCTCAAGAACCGCGATAGCTAGTCAGTTGAAATTTTCACAAATTATGTATTTCTTTTGCCGCTATAACAAATACTAAAAACAAAATAAAATAAATATTTAAGGGGGGCTCCCATACAAAAAACGCGATCTTTTTGCCCTTTTTTGCTCGATGTCAAAAATGGCAACAGGTAGGCACTTGAAATATTCACAAAATACTCAGTTGTATTTTTACTTTAATAATAAATAATAAAATAAATATTTAAGGGGGACTCCCATACAACAAACATGTTTTTTTCGGCGTTTTTGCCTTGTGGTACCGAACCCTTCGTGTGCGAGTCCGACTCGCACTTGGCCAGTTTTTTTTGTATGGATCTTTAAACTTTATCAACGTTTGGTACAGTTAGCAAGACAAAATATAACAATACATTTTTAAGAATTTTTAGTTTTTACTTTCGTTTTGTTCATAGATTATTTAATCTTAAACAAGTCAGTAGGTACCTACCATAATAGAGTTTTTTACGTACAGACCTACCTAGTATTTTTATTTCACGGAGCGACGCGCGATTTTCTTGTGGTGACCAAGTGTACAAACATGCTGTGAATGTGTGTGTGAATACGAGTAGCGTCAGCACATAACGCACACACACATATTTCCGACTTCGCCTTTGTCTCGGATGGTACCGGGAGCACCTGCGCTTAAGGTGAGCATACACTAGAGCATTTTATCGAGCATTTCCGTGTAATGTAACGTTCTTACGAATGGTACAATACAGGCAAAAGCTCAGTCTCCAAAAGCATTTCCATGTAATGTAACGTTTCTGCGAATGCTCGACGCTGCGTTCGATGTAATGCTCACGGCGAGTGAGCATTTACCTGTAACAATTCTTTCTACCTTGCGTTCATTGTTGAAATGTCGGACCTTCAGGTACCGCTCGAGCGTTTACTCGATAAAATGTTACACAAATACGCTCATTGGTTTTTAAATTCAGGTTGTAACAAAATAACGAGAGTCGTGTTCGAAGTGCGGTTCGATAAAATTTAAAAACGGCGAATGCTCGATGTTCTGTTACAAGTAAATGCTCTAGTCTACTCACCTTTACACACACATTCTCACTATTCTCAGCGTGTTTGCACACTTGGTAACCACAAGTAAAGATCAGGTCGCTTCGTGAGATAAAAATACTATAGCCAACGGCTGTTTGATATGTTTTCAGTTCAAACTTTTCTGGACCATCCCAAAACTCGGGTTCTCTCGATCTTCTACCTATAAAACTTTTGTTACCAATGTGTATTTAGGATCGGTCCGCGAGTTTTCGCGCTCCTATCTCAAATGAAATGGGCTGTACTCTATGGAACGGACTTAGTTAAATAACTGCATCGATTTTGGTATCCCACAAGTACTTACTTCCTAGTACTTATTACGTGTAGGAGGGTGAGAATGAGATGTCTCCAGTATTAGGTACCCAGTCTGCAAGTGGGGCTAACTAGCCCAAGGGAGCAACAAACAAACATTTTAATACCTAATAGCCACTCTGCCGAAACAAAACAACACCGGTCTCAAATATCTTTGGATGGGAAACGAATAATGAATAGGCAGGCCAGTATAACTATTCACAACCATCCGACAGGTTGTCGAATAGAAAATGACACATTTCGATAACCTAATTTGCCTTGCCCCCGACAGCAAACAGCTGTCGGAAGAATAGCGTAGTCGTCTATTTGATTTAGGGCAAATTTTCCCATCGCCAGATAACTTTTATTCGAGGAACAAAATTGACGTTTGACAGTTTCTGTATGAAATAACTGTCAACAAAATTATTCCTCGGTTAAAGTTATCAGATGACTGAAAAATCAGCCCTAAAACAGACAACATTTTCGAGTTCTGGATATGTGAACAGCGTTTATAGGACTCCTACGATAACATTGATTGATGTTCGTTACGGTACGGAAGCATATCGAGAGGTTGTGAATAGCTGAGCAGGAGTCATATAGATCAGATACCTTGAATTGTTTCCAGGTTCTATTGATAGCACTAGATGACGCGATAGATAACATGCTAACGATGTATGACAATCATAACGCTATCAAGACGGAGAGGGTAGCCACTTTCAACTACGCGGCCGGGGGCTCGGTGCCTTCAGAGTTCTACATGAGTCAAGGTAAGGTTTTAATAAAGATTCTTACAGTGGACCGATGACCTTGTGAAGGCTGCAGGAACCCGTTGGATGCGGGAAGCACAGGACCAGTCGAAGTGGAGGTGCTTGGGGGAGGCCTATGTCCAGCAGTGGACGTCTTTCGGCTGAAATGATGATGATGATGATGAAAGATTCTTACGTATAATTATTAACTTGAGTTGAAGCTATTTCATCTTTTTCTTTGGTCGGTGTCACAAGTAAAAGTGGGCTAGAGGCATAGATATATGAAAGAGAGGACTATTTCCGTATCTATTTATTGTACCTACACTTATTAAAAACTTCATAGAGTACAATCTCAAATATAGTGGTTTTTCATCAAAAGACCACCTCAGACACTAATCGTCGTGGTTGAGGACCACGACAATTAGTGTCTGAGATCGTCTTTTATGTGACCTGACAAACTGTTTCTGGACTTTTAAAACAGACTGATCTGTGTTTGTTTCGGTATTTCTTCTGAGTACCTAGTCGGATAAGAAACACCGACCCTACCTTCAATACATAATTTATTTTTGACGTACTGGTAAAAGTGTTCTTTGAAACCTACTTTTCTACAGAAATAAATAATTTATCATTTAAAACTGCAACATGTTTTTTTTCACTCACCCAAAGTCACCTAATTTATCGACAAAAGACTTCTTCCAGAGTTCTACTGCGGCAAGAATGTGTACATCTTCTTGTCGGAGCTATACAGCGACATCTACAACATGGGCAGAGGACCCACACCCTTCTGCAAGGGTCGAGCCTTCCATTTCCTGGGATTCGTTCACTTTATGGACGATAAACGATACTTTTTGGAAGAAGACCCCAATGTAGTCTTCTCTATGGATAACTTTGTTCATGGGCTGGAGTGTAATAACGGGATTTGTGTTTTCAGGTACTTACTTGAATTTTAAGTGTACATGCTTAAGCTCACGCCTTTCCACATTTAAAAATAGTAGCGGTCCTAAAATTGCGCCCTGTGGTACTCTACAACCATTTAGTTATAGGCGACTTTAGGACTGCTTCTTTTTAACTAGGTACCAGTCTTGTTCGTTAAACAAAAAATACAGAAAGCCACGGAAGCCATGTGCGTCTACACATTCTGTCTTTGATTTGTGAAGTAAAAGTTATTTTATGTGAAAAACATATCTCAAGCCCTTATTTCAAAAGAGACATATGCCTTGCTCAGATCTGGTAAAAACAAGATTGTTTTGCTTATGACATTGAGTCCAATTTGCTACATATGTAATTTAAGCCCTAAAGCCATTGCTTCCACTGTTCCCAGGTTCCCATTCAAGAAGAGCCTGCAACACATCCGTGACGTGTCCACACTACCGAAGGCTATCGTCAAGTGTGGCACAGAGATGTACAAACTGCCGCCGCTGACTGCCGCCTCCTGCATCATTACATCAGGGTCCTTCATACTGGACTTTAACATACAGGGCGTCAGGTTCAGGCATTATGATTATTTGCTGGTACGTGTTGTTGTTGAAGAAGTCTCGCATACGCCACTCTACAGGCATGCGACGGAGACATAAATCATTATTTATCTCAACATCTTATTATCTAGGCACTGATTAATAAAACGGACAATCTTAAATAGAGAAAGAAAGGTGTTTGAAGTAGGAGAGTTGTTGTAGGATTTTCTAAGTAAGTATATTAGAATAATTAGTTCAACTTATTGCCTCGGGAATTCTTTCGTGAGACGGACTTTAGCTAAAATTTTTGTCGAGGAAACGAGAAGGGGGAGTTTTAGGGTCATCAGGCGAACTCAAACCAAGTGTTTTTTGTTTTTTGATTGCTGCACAAACTTTCTCTTTTATAATATTAGTGTGATAGTTTATTATCATTCCAGTTGCTGCCAAACGGCCAGGCCTACTACACTAAAGAACAGTACTCTCCGCTGGTCTGCGACCATCATGTCTGTGAGTGGAACTACACCAACTTTTACGGCGGTAAGTTGCGTTATGTTCTTTTCTCTGTAGGTATGTAAAAAAAGATAAGCCAAAGATTTATAATATAACTAATATATTGCATTATGTTTTTGTCTGGGGACTTTATTTTTCAAAACTTTTATTATAAAGAGAAAAGATTTGATTTTTTGTAAGTTTGTATGATTGTTTGTGAGGCTTTCACGCTAAAACGGCTAAACGAATTTGGAAGAAATTTGGCACATGGTTATACCATGACCTAGAAAAGTATCTAGGCTACTTTTCATACAACACTGCCCGGGTGACATGTCAAATCTTTGTTCCGTATTTTAAAATTAATTTTAATTAGTAATTAAGTAAAATTAAGGTGTAATTTTATGTGTAAACGTAATTTAATTGCATAAATACTCAGGATTATTGTTTTCCTGTAAATAGATAAAGTAATAAACAGTGTTTGTTACACACCGGTAACCTAAAACCAACAGCTGACGTTCGAACTGCGGATTACAACGGGGATAACAATTCCTGAAACCATGCCTGTGATGACCCGTAAGGCTACTGCTCAGGAGATGGACCTTAAATTGAGAACGGCCCTCCAAAAACTTGAAGCAACAAAACTCCAATGTGACCAATTGCTACTGGAGAATGATGAAAGTGAGGAGGAAATCAAGAAAATTGTTGACAAAAACTCAAGCCTTAAACGGGAGCTAGTAGACCTACATCAACAGTATCAGAATGTTGTTGATGAACGCGATCAACTGAAGGTAGTCACGGATGGTTTCAACACCTGTAGTAATTTGTATGAGGAGGCCTTAAGTAGAGTTAGGGACCTAGAAGATGAATTAATTCATGCTAATAGTCGTATCACCCAGTTAGAAAAAGAAATAGAATGTAATCAGGTTAAAGAAACGAACCACTTATATAATGAATTATTAAATAGTAATTGTAACCCTCATTCATTAACAACTATTGACCTTACTGAAGATTCCTTGTTAAAACAGAATTATAGTTATAAATTAAGTCATAACAAAATGAAAAAATATGCAAGAATGAATAGAATAATTAAAAAATGTAATCAATTTAGAAAACAACAAAAACACTTTTCCAAAAATATTTCACTGAGGAAAGAACGTGTTGATCTAATTAGTAAATTAACCAATTATCAAATTAAATTAGAAGACAGCAAAAAAATCTATGAAATTGATACACAGCGCTTACAGTCTGACATACAGGAACTTGAGGGCAGACTTAGTTCTCTTTACATTAAATATGTGGGTTCCCAGAACCAAATTAAAGAACACATTCTTGCAGCAAATGAGTTAGTTATGTGTCAGTGCACGTGTCAGACAGTTCCACACCCTGTCGCTGTCCAGCCTGAGGTAACGGAGGACCCGTCCCAGACTGAGAGTTTGCCTCAAGAGTGTATCCTTAACCAGAATGTATCTGAAATAGTACAAGATCTTTCTCAATTGGTACAGCTTGAGACTGGTCCATCTTTCAGTAGTCATGATTGTTATGATTCGGTTATGTTCTCGGATAGTATAGGAAGAGGTTTAGGTAAATTAATTAGTAACAACCTGAGTTACTCTACTCAAAATAATTGTATGCCAGGGTCAACCTACAAACAAATAATGGTATCTGTAACAGGAAATGTATTTAATCCTAAAACTAACATTACTGTATTTGTAGGTAACAGTTCTAAGGTAAAAAAATATGAAATAACTGACTGTGTAACTGAGTTGTTAAAGTTAAATTGTAATAAAATAATATTGTGTGCTTTTCCATATTTTAAAAAATTAACAAATAGACAAAACAATTATATTCATATGCTTAATAAGCATATGCACTTTTTAGTTAGTCATTACAGTGACAAGCTTGTATATTTTGACACCAACAGTTTTGTAGAAACTTTAAAGTCGACTAGGGATACTGTGTATCTGCCTGTTAGCTTTAGACACATAATAGCAAGGCTATTAGCTTTTTATATAAACTCAGACATAAGTATTATGTCGAAGTCTTGTATTATTAACACCACAACAGTTAGTAATAATACTAATAATAAGGTGGTTTGCCTGAATGAATGTAGCTCAAATGCTATAAATATTTGTACAAATTATACGAAGGAGGTTCCATTTCCCTCACGCACTATGAGCTCATTGCCTGGTGATGACATTGAAGTCTTGGGATTAACTCCGGATAATCATTTAAACTAGTTTGTAAGACAACAGAAGGTACCAGTAATAATATTCTTATACCTAACAACAACAAGGTATCTTCTTGCTCTAAAATAAGTAAATATCAAAAAGGAGATCAGCAGAATGCCTTGACATTATTTCATCAAAATATTCAAGGCATTTCTTCCAAATTATTAGAAATTGAAATGTTTTTAGAAAAAACAAAGTTTGACATTGTTTGTTGTACTGAACATTGGTTAAAGGATTACCAAATGTTAATTAATTTTGAGAACTATAGTGTGGGCAGTTGTTTTAACCGTAAATCTATGCTACGTGGAGGTTCCCTAATCTTGATAAAAAATTGTTTAAAATCTAAGCAACGAAATGACATAGTGGGTTTATCAATTGAACATTGCATCGAACTGTCCTGTGTTGAGCTAGATAAGCATGTCGTAGTGTGCGTTTACAGACCCCCTAATTATCAGAACTTTTCTGTATTTGAGTCAATAATGGAAGATGTCTTAGCGAAACTTGCATCCATTAACAAAGCCGCAATTATTTGTGGTGATTTTAATATTAATATTTTGGAAAATAATTCTAATAGCAGTAGATTATTAAGCCTTTTTAAATCGTTCAATTTATCAAATGTTTTTACAGAACCGACTAGAATAACTCCAACTTCTGCTACTTGTATAGATAATGTCTTTTGCGATTGTGATTATTTAGATAAAGCCATCGTCAACTATCTGCCGTCTGATCATAGTGGACAAACGGTATCTTTTAAGTTTAAAACACCTTTGCAAAAAGTGCAAATACAATTTAGACCAATAACGACAGGTAAACTAAATAGATTCAATAGTACCCTAAATAATAAGTTAAATGATCTGGGCCATGATATGGATGATGCAAATAAATTGTACGAGGATTTCTTTTCAGTAGTGTACACTCAATTTAATACAACTTTTGAAAAGAAAACAAAAAACATTTTCCCTAATTTTATATTTAGTGACTGGGCAACTAGAGGTATTAGGATAAGTAGGGAAAGACTGTTCGAGCTGTATGGCCTTAAGCCTTACATCAATACTGTAACTTTCAGCAAGTATGTTGCTACATATTCCAAAATTTTTAGAAATACATGCAAAATAGCCAAAGCCCTGTACATTAGCAATAAAATCAAATCAGCTGAAAATAAAATAAAAACAGTTTGGAAAATTATAAATAACGAAACTAGTAGAAATAAAAAACGAAACACTGATTACACATTGGAGACTTCACGTGGAGCCATAAGCTCTAACTTAGAAGTAGCTCAGGAGTTTGTAAATTTCTTTACTAATATACCATCAAAAACGACGGAAGCCTTAAATTCCTCATCCGACGTATCAATTGATTTATTAAGAGCAAACGTTCCAGCCTGCCCGGTTGAATTTCAATTTACACATATTAACCCCGTAACAGTAATAAAAGCTTTTAAGCAAATTAAGATCAAATTGACCGAAGATCTTTGGGGAATGTCCATTAAAGTCTGTGCCTCTATAATTGAGACTATTGCACCTTATTTAGCCTTAGTATTTAATTCGTGTGTTGATCAAGGAGTCTTCCCCGATTTAATGAAATTCAGTAAGGTAATACCACTTTTCAAATCTGGGGACAGTAAAGACACCAATAATTATAGACCCGTATCCGTGTTGCCGGTTTTCAGTAAGGTGTTTGAAAAGATAATGCTTAATCAAATGCTCAATCATTTTAACACGAATAAAATCCTTCATGATCAACAATATGGTTTCACCAAAGGACGTTGTACGACCGACGCCGGTGTAACCTTATTAAAACACATTTTTAACGCGTGGGAAGAGGCCCAAGACGCCATAGGAATCTTTTGTGACCTCTCTAAGGCATTTGATTGCGTCGATCACGAAACCTTGCTTTTGAAACTTGAGCATTACGGGCTTGGAAAACTTGCGCTCAGTTTAGTTAGTTCTTATTTAAATGACAGACAACAGCAAGTTCAAATAAATGGTGTCAATTCACATGGTTTAACAGTAAAAATAGGTGTGCCACAAGGCTCGATATTGGGTCCTTTCCTCTTCTTAGTGTATGTTAATGATCTACTCCATTTATTAAAAAATCAACCACAAATGGTGTTATTTGCTGATGACACTTCCCTAATTTTTAAGGTAAATAGACGTGCTACAAATTATGACGACGTAAATAACGCCTTACTGCAGGTCCAAAGTTGGTTCACTGCTAATAATTTAGTATTAAATGGGAAAAAAACTAAGTGCATAAGATTTTCTCTACCAAATGTAAAGAGTAGTGATTGTGAGATAGTATTGAATCAAGAGAAACTAGAATTCGTCGATGAAACGGTTTTCCTGGGGATCACGCTCGACTCAAGGCTACAATGGGGTCCTCATTTAACATCTCTTGCAGGACGGCTAAGTTCAGCAGCTTATGCTGTCAGAAAAATCCGCCAATTTACTGATATAGATACCGCGAGACTGGTCTATTTTAGTTACTTTCATAGTATCATGTCTTACGGTATTTTGCTTTGGGGACGGGCTGCAGACATCGATTCTATTTTTATTCTGCAGAAAAGAGCCATCAGAGCCATATATAACCTCTGCAGGCGTGATTCTCTAAGGGAACTGTTTAAGGAAATTAACATCATGACGGTGCCTTGTCAATATATCTACGAAAACATCATGTATGTAAGAAAAAACTTACATCTTTTTGGTAAAAGAGGTGAAAGACATAATTATAGTACTAGGAATAGGGACCTATTAGTTCAACCAGGTTTCAGACTGGCTAAAGTAGACTCATCTTTTATGGGGTACTGTTTAAAATGTTATAATAAAATACCTCCCCACATTCTTCAACTGAATGAGACAAAATTCAAGACTTGTATAAAACGCACACTATGCAGTCAGGCATATTATAAGTTAGGGGATTACATCGCTGATAAAAATGCCTGGCTCAATGCTGGTCCTGCTCCACAACCACAACTAATTGATTAACACTTGAAAATACTGTTGGAGCTGCTGAAGATTGTAAGATTATCTTTGCATTGTATAAACTCAATTTCCTTTGCATTGTATAACTGCATAGCACAGATGTGAGTTCTATGTAAGTATACCTTCTTTACCATTTACCGGGTAATATGTCTTTCATTGACTTGAATGTGCCATGGCGGCTGATAGTATGTCATGCTCACACAAATGTCTCGCTGACGGTGGCGTGTGTATTGGATCATTTAGCTCCCTTCAAAATGGTTGAGCTGAATGGTGCTGATCTATGCGTCATGTTCGTGAACGGGCGCCGTCAGTTGGGGCTGGTCATCACTCAGCTGCCTCGGCTTATTTTTAATTATTTTATTTTTGGATTGTTGTCTTCTTACTATTTGCTGTACTCTGGACGCTCTTAACGCGTACGTATTTTTTTACATCGTTCTCACATATATTTGTAAATTCAACATTAATGATGTAACTAATATTTTTGTAAAAACACAATTTAAAAGAGTGTCCATGGAGTTTCTTGCCCGTTCTTCTCCATAGGTACCTACGCTTTGGAATGGGCAACTAGCTTCATATTTTCTGACTGACCGACTTCTTGACAATTCAAAAGTGCCTGTAAATGGTTTAATTGAAATAAATGGTTTGAGTTTGAGTTTGAGTTTGAGTTTCATCCTGGATTGCAGACGAAGTCGCGGGCAACAGCTAGTTTTTATTATGATATCGGCAGTACAATTTTGATGGCACCTTTTGGACACGAAACCCTAAAATAGTTAATTTTCTGCTGCAGGTCCATTCATAATTCCTGGTGACCCTGGCACGGGCTTGTCTCCGGTTCCACTTTTCTTCGAACAGACTTCAGAAGCATTCATAGTCACTACGGACATGCCCGGAGCTGACGAGTCCAACATTACTTGTAAGTGTGGCGGCATTACATCCCCACATGCGAACTACGCATCACACTGACGAGATGCAAAATCCTGCATCGCGCAAGCAGAGTTTACCGTCCAAATAGCATAACTACGTCCCGACATCAATTATCGGGAAGTTGCCTTCCAGACAAGACACCCCGTCTTGTCGGAGGATCGTCCCTTTTCTATGGAGGATGAGTGAACTTTACACCCTGTTCCTCATACCAGTATAGAAGTAATAAGTAGCCTCCCTAGGTCATCATCATCCTCCGGCCCTTACTCTAATTTGTTTGAGGTGGCATGTCACATGACGCATCAATTTAAAATTGATATGACGGCAGGATAATGGTCATGCATATCTTTTACCATAGATCTCTATTAGCCGTTATCCCAGAATTCGCTGCTTTTATAGCTATATCATCTTTCACACAATCATCCATAGTTTCTTTGATCTTCCTCTACTCTTATAATAACGATCCACATTCATAGGTACCTACTCAAAAATGTCCTCCATTTTACATCCTCTTAGGGCTGATTTTTCCATCGCCAGATAACTTTTATTGGAGGAATAAAATTGACGTTTGACAGTTTTTGTATGAAATAACTGTTGTAGCAACCCACACACAATGTCGTCCAATGAGAGCGTCCCGCGGTCGCGTTCCGTCACGGTACAGAGAATAAGCTCCCTTTCCCGTGGCCGTTGCGATGAAGGCGCGTGGAACGCGCGCCAGTCCGCTGCCCACACGCATACTGCGTAGACGCGTATTTCTAATCGTCCCGCGCTAGTCGCCACGTGCCTCTTCGTGCCGCCATTGCTACGCGAAAGAGTATTATTGTTATGGGTCTTCGTTCCCAATGTTTCTTTAAACTAAAGTGTAAACTAACTTTGTGTATCATACAAATATAGATACTTGATTTCTCAAAAGGTGGTTTCCGTGGTTTTCCCTGAGATAACCTCCCTCATAAGTGGCGCTCCAACGTTTTTTTTTCGTGTGACAATATAGTGCATAGTTGTGAAAGTTTTGCAGTGACGAACTAAAATGCCAGTGACCAGGAGTAGAGCGGCTAGTTTGACTCGGAGGGAAGATGCAAACGACGCATTACCCATCCCCTCACGACCAAATACGCCGACCGCGGAGTCCGCCAACCAAGATGGCGGCGACGCGTTTTCTTCCTCGCCTCGCATCGATGCCAATAACGCTACGTTCTCTAACGAAAACGTGGCGACGATTATCGCCTCTCTCCAACGCTCTCAAACAGAAGCATTTAGGGAGTTGCTCAACTCGATGTCGCGGGCGAGTGCATCGACCCCGGAATCACTTGCGCTGCTAGGGAATAACACCCTAGCCCGCTGCAAAGCCACATTCTCCGGCCGACCGAAGGAGTCGGTTGAGGCATTCATTGACGCGATAGAGGCCTATAGCGATTGCGCGCAGGTGGCGGACTCAAATATTCTGCGCGGGTTAGCCTACCTATTTAAGGATGAAGCGGCCACGTGGTGGCAAGGAATAAAACACTCCGTGTCGTCATGGCGCGAAGCCAAAGAAAACTTAACAAGTGCTTATGGTGATCGCCGGCCGCCTCATCGGATCTACTTGGAAATATTTGCAACACCACAAGGCAATGAAAACACAGATATTTTCGTAGCGCGCATCCGCGCCCTTTTGGCACGTTTACCTAAAGACGATAATACGGAATCGGCTCAAATAGACATGACGTACGGCCTCCTTCACAGCAGAATAAGAAAAAGGCTACGAAGAGAGGAGTGCCGTAATTTCTATGAATTACTACGCCTCGCGCGAAATATAGAGGATTCATTCGGCGAGGTAAATAACATTACGCCGACGACGGCGAGTGAGCGTCGAACACAAACGCCGGCAACATTACCGACTTCCACGCCACCCGCCGCTCGCGAAAGCGCCCGCGCTCCCGCGCGCGATCTCGCCTCCGCACGCGGCGCGCCCGCCGCTGCCGCGGCGGCGCCGCAATCGCCCGCGCCTCTTCCAGCCGAGCCGGCCGCGCCTCTTCCACCGAAGCAGGACTCGACAAAGAGGCCGCGCCCCTCCTGCACATACTGCAGACGGTTCGGCCACACCAAAGAACATTGCCGTAAGTTGCAGAATCAAGGTGAGAGTGAACAAAGTAAAAGTAGTGGTCAAAGTTTTTATTCCGTACTATCTCATTCAGTTACTAAAAATTTCGCGTCAGACTATACAGTTTACAGTGATGAAAACGATTTTATTTCACGAGAAAATGTGCGTAACTCTTTTAATAAACAAAGGGATGCTACCCCACAACGTATAACTAATAATAATATTTTGTGTAATTCTACTATTAATGTGTGTAACTCTAATAATGATAATATTTTATGTAACAATTTTAAAAATCAAAAGGAGAATGTCCATCCACGTCAAAACGATATTTCATGTAACAGCTGTTTTAAAAACCAAAAGGACAATGTCCATTCATGTTATATTACAGATATTTTATGTAGTGATTTAAATGATCAAAAGGATAATGCCAATTTATGTTCAACCGACTTATGTTTGTGTAACGACCGTACGGGACCCTCTATTGGTCGCGAGCTACGACCCATTTTTAATATAAAAATTTTGGGGTTTTCCGGCACCGCGTTGATTGATACGGCCGCCAAACATTGCATTGCGGGTTATACGCTATATACTCTCCTTCTACGTCAAGGTCATCCCTTCAGCTCTTCGACACGCGAAGTTAAGCTTGCCGACGGTGTAATGCGTACGATGGATGTACTTACCACCACGTTAGAGGTGTGCTTAGAAACGACAGTTATAACGATTCCGTTCTTAGTTTTTCCCGATTCAACAAATAACGAGACGTTATTAGGTATCGATTTTATAACGACCGCGGGAGTAGTTATTGATTTTTGCAAAGAAGTTTGGTATTTTAGTAAATGTGATACGGTAAAATATAACATGTGCTTCGAACCTACCTCGCGTGACGTGTCCTGCGCCGCTACAGATATACTTAGGGATGATGAAGGTACTCACCTTAAACCAGCTGAGCGTCAAGCGCTCGCTGACGTCCTCACCAGGCACGCACGCGTCTTTAGAGCAGGGGGAGGTCCAACACCGTATGCGGAACACCGCATTGATACAGGTGAGCATTCTCCAATTGCTGTTCCTCCTTACCGCCTAAACCCTTCAAAGAAAGAGCTGATGAAAGCTGAGATAGGTAAGATGTTACAGGATGACATAATAGAAGAGTGTGAATCGGCGTGGTGTTCACCGGCACTGATGGTGCCGAAGTCCAACGGTGGTATCCGCTTCTGCGTTGACTACAGGCGTTTGAATGCAGTCACCAAAGCTGACACATATCCGATGCCACGCATCGACGAGTTACTTCAAAGCACAAAACGGGACTGCTACATGAGTACGTTAGACCTTCGATCTTCATATTGGCAGGTTAAGGTAAGAGAAGCTGACAGAGACAAAACTGCTTTTGTCTGTCCTTTAGGTACTTACCGTTTTAAAAGAATGCCGTTTGGTCTCCGCAACGCGCCAGCAACGTTTCAGCGGCTCATCGACCGTCTCCGATCCTGCTCTGATTTACAAGATGTAACTTTATTAGCTTATTTAGATGATCTGTTGGTGATATCTCAGGGATATCAACAGCATCTGCAAGACCTCGAGGCAGTTTTTAAACGTCTGGTCGAGTTTAACCTCCATGTGAATAGGGAAAAGTGCGCTTTTGCTCGGGAAAGCGTTAAATATCTTGGTCACGTTATTACACAAAAGGGTGTTTCCACCGACCCAGGGAAGGTGAGTGCTGTACTCGAGATGAAGGTACCAGGAAACTTAAAGCACCTGAGAACCTTTCTACAAACTTGTTCGTGGTTCAGAAAATTCATACCCAACTTCTCAAAAGTTGCCGAACCATTGACACGCTTGACCAGAAAAAGTCAAGTATGGTCTTGGGGCTCAGAACAGACCCAAGCATTTAACGAGCTGAAAAATTTACTGACCACAGCTCCAATACTGGTACAAGCCGATTTCAGTCATCCTTTCATTCTGCGTACAGACGCAAGTAACTACGCCGTGGGTGCAGTTTTATTGCAGGGTGACTGCAATCAGGAAAGGCCAATTGAATATGCCAGCCGACTCCTCAACGCAGCGGAACGCAACTACTCCACCACGGAGCGTGAAGCACTCGCTGTAGTGTGGGCGGTGGAGCGTTTTCGGGCTTACCTAGACGGTCAACCAGTCGTGATTGGCAGTGATCATCAGCCTCTACGCTGGTTGCTATCACTTAAATCACCAGCGGGCAGATTAGTCCGTTGGGCTCTGAAGCTCCAATCTTTTGATATCCAATTTGAATACACTCCAGGAAAGGCGAATGTCGTAGCAGACACGCTGAGTAGACCGATTTGTTCCAGCGACAACACCGACAGTTGCGGTATTTGCACAGTCATCTGCGATCTTCCTGCGAAGACACCAAGTCAGCTACGCCTGGAACAGACTTCGGATCTTGAAGTGGACAAGATTGTTAAGGAACTGGAAGGACCTGATGATGTTGCTTCTAAAAGATGGTTAGAAAGGGGTTACCTCATGGATCAAGGAGTCCTGTACCGGTTCAATCCGGACTCCGAGAGTGAATCCCCTCAGTTAGTTGTACCTGGCGGTCAAGTAGCAGCTGTTCTGAAGGAGTTACATGACTCTCAAACAGCTGGTCACCCAGGTATCGATAGAACCTATCAGAAGGTAGCACAGTTATATTATTTCACAGGGATGCGGAGAATAATCACCGATTATGTCTTAGCCTGCATCCACTGCCAGCGATATAAGGCGAACAACTCCAAACCGCCAGGCCTACTTCAGACACCTGTGATGAGCCAGCGAAACGAGGTGTTGGCTATGGACCTGTTTGGCCCACTTCCGGAAGGAGATCAGGGGGAGCGGTGGGTCTTTCTCATAGAAGACACTGCTACCCGATGGACAGAGCTGTTTGCTCTTAAAGAAGCTACAGCGGAAGCCTGCGCACATGTCCTCATTGAGGAATATTTCATGCGGTTCGGTTTGCCTCGCAGGATTATTTCAGACAACGGTGTCCAGTTCGTTTCCGCAGTGATGCGACAATGTATGTCAGTCTTAGATATAAAACAAAATTTTGTCCCGTTGTATCATCCGCAAGCTAATCCTGCAGAGCGAAAAAACCGCGACCTTAAAGCTATGCTGGCCCACCTAGTGGCAGATGACCACACCTCCTGGCCAAAGAAGTTGCCAGTGATCCGCTTTGCCCTGAATAGCGCAAAATGTCGCACAACAGGCAAGTCACCGGCTTATTTGACTTTTGGCAGAGAGATGCGGTCACCCACAGAGGTCGTTCACGATCTTCGTGCCATCAAGGTCAAAGAAAACTTTGTCCCACAAGTGACTCCTTACCTCGAAAACTTCCTGCATTCACTGTCAGCTGTTCGAGAACGCGTCGAGATCCAGCAGGACAAGACAAAGCAGTACGCCGACGCTTCACGCCGATCATCTGACACCTTCGAGGTAGGTGATTTAGTCTTGCTTAAATCTCATTTATTAAGCAAAGGGTCAAAAGACCTCACTTCTAAGTTCTACCCTCGCCGAGATGGTCCGTACCAGATCACAAAAAAGGTTAGTCCAACAACGTACACCATCGCGAGCACAGAACAACCAAACGTAGACATAGGGAAATATCATTCCGGAGACCTTACACGTTACCGAGGTAGCGACGACTCCTTACCAAAACCCGTTATTCCAAAAAGAAATCGCGGACGTCCAGCTAATGCTGCTATTACTATGCCAGTCCAGGACCGAGGGCGTTCTCCAGGCCTGGAGGGGGAGTATGTAGCAACCCACACACAATGTCGTCCAATGAGAGCGTCCCGCGGTCGCGTTCCGTCACGGTACAGAGAATAAGCTCCCTTTCCCGTGGCCGTTGCGATGAAGGCGCGTGGAACGCGCGCCAGTCCGCTGCCCACACGCATACTGCGTAGACGCGTATTTCTAATCGTCCCGCGCTAGTCGCCACGTGCCTCTTCGTGCCGCCATTGCTACGCGAAAGAGTATTATTGTTATGGGTCATCGTTCCCAATGTTTCTTTAAACTAAAGTGTAAACTAACTTTGTGTATCATACAAATATAGATACTTGATTTCTCAAAAGGTGGTTTCCGTGGTTTTCCCTGAGATAACCTCCCTCATACTGTCAAAATTTCAAAATTATTCCTCGAATAAAGTTATCAGTTGATTAAAAAATTAGCCCTTAGTCTCATCAACTATGTTGGGGACGGCTTCCAACAGGACACATCTGGATACAAGTATTTTACATGGAGCGACTGCCTATCTGACCTCCTCAACCCAGTTACAGTTTACATCCTCTAAGTAAAAGTGGTATATAAATGCAATGTTTTTAGATTCGCTGGACGGCTGCTGGTACATGTTCCCTCCTAACTACGGATCGATCGCCGGCATCAGCTACCTGGACCCGCTCACTGTCAACGAGTATCGATTCACCTGTCAAGGTTCCGGGAATAAGGTACGTAACACCTGGGCCCTTGCGTAGTACACGACCACGACTGGTCGTACTAGCCGCAATCTTGGTCACAACAGCTCCGATCTAGATGCGGACGTATCATACTAAAGTTCGGAAGGCATGTCGTGCGACCGAAGGCGAGGCGTATTAGAACGGGTTTCATTTAAACATCTTCCAAACCGGACCCTTCGACCCAGTTAAAACTTTACGTTCGTCTGAATAACGTTCAAAATACAATAACTGACGTTTTGTATTAAGACGGTTTGGGTTTCCGTGTATAGTTTAACGTCTGTTCCGTGGTAGTGACCGCGTAGTGCGCGTGTTCCCTAATGGCATTTGCATGCCGAAGATGTTCGCGATCGCGGTCGCTATCTCGATATCAATACTCACTAGGTATTTCAACATGGATGGCGGTGCGAGCACGTCGGTTCAGTCTCACCTGACAGCTCAGTTGCTCAGGCCAGTGTTTGTGCTGTACCTACTTTACCTACTCCAGAAGAACAAGTTGAACCGATTTGACCCATCACGAGTCAGATCACATCGACGCTTGACGTCAACCGCGATGTAAAAAGAAAATATTTAGCTTTTACGTAGGCATCGAGGTACACCCCCAAACATCTCGCGATGTATCCTTCGGCATGTGCGTGCGTGTCTATTAGCATGCATTTGTTTTACACGGAGGTGACATCGGGGTAGCGAGCTAAACCGCGATCGCAGCGAGGCATTTTCGGCATGTAATTACCCTAAAGCCGTGTACGTACCAACGAACATAACACTGTGTTCGTCAAAAATGTTCGTGGCAATCCAATATGTTCTTGTTCACCATGTTTTGTTCGTTCGTGCGTACACGGCTTAAGGTATTATTTCGATGATGCTGTCGTAAAGCATGAGTAGACAGCATTACACATAAAATTGACCTGTGCGTTTCTTCCAGGGTCTCTACTGGTACCCTCAATGGATGGGCGCGGCACCACACCATCCGTACCCCAGCGCAGGCGACACGACCGGATCACTCAACCCGCCTGCAAACTCCATCTTCTACCCGCACCAGCAGGGCCCCTCCAACTTGGTGCCGGAAGTACCCTGAATATATGCTTCGTTTGTATTGTGCGTGTTTTATTTATTGTTCTTTTGAAGATATTGACCTAATCCTGGATTCAGGACGGCTGATCAAATTTGATCAGTAAAAGACACTGCAGACCCACCGTACCTCTGGCCGTACCCCTGGTGGTACGGTGGGTCTTTTCAAGTTAAACGATACCACCAGGTAATAGTGTTGTAACACTAGTTAAAACCACTTCTGACAACAACAATTGTATTTAATAATTTTATTCATATTTCCACCTTTAATCTAAATTAACCAACTCTATAAACTTAAAACATGCATTCTAATACATAAAGTAATATTATAGGTTCCTCGTCTTTTTTTTTTCGTTAATTTTAGTTTTTTTTTTCACAATAATAAAAATTAATGAAATTTTTATTTTTACAATTCTTTGTTTCTTTATAGTCGAGTGTAAATGTCAACTGTCATGAACGCTTGAAAAATATGTAATAAGTACGGTTTAACTAAAGAGTTAGAATTGTGCAGTACTTAACATGCATGATTGCCGCATCACTTATATACCTACCTAACTACTACACTAATGAATGAGTCATTAATATGCGAGATAACTGTTTATCATTTTCTGTCCGTCTAGTATCTTCATCAGCACAGCACTACGTTCACTTCATACAGTGGTATCGTTTAACTTTAAAAAACCCATCGTACCACCGGGGTACGGTGGGTCTGCAGTGGTAATGGAGATGGCACAAATTCATCTATACCTACTTTACTAATATTATAAATGCGAAAGTATCTCTGTCTATCTGTTACCTTGTCATACCTTAAGGGCTGAATGAATTATAAACGAATTTACTTTTTGTCACGGTAGCACATTCCCATGGGAGAATTTCCGACTTGCGAAAGCTAGTAGAAAATAAAACTCAGCCGCCCTGTCAAGCCCATTCTCTACCCGCACAAGCAACGCCTTGCCTTCGCAATCATGATTCCCGGAGAACACTGTAATAATATGTGCTGAATTTGTACTCTGCGTGTTTTATTGCTGTTTTGGAGATATTGCCCCAAGCCCGGATTTAGAAAGGCTGATCTGTTTGATTAGTAAAAGAGATGGCCCAAATCCCATAGAAAATGAAACTCACATTTACATATAAATTCAGAGTTACACCAATTCAGTTGATAATTCAGAATTCAGAGAGAATTCAGTTGGTAAAGTCACAAAGTTAAAAGCTTGATCAGATTTTCAGAAACAGGGCGTCTCACTTACTCACATAAACCTAAATTTTCACCTATGCAAAATGTGCAAAATATGAATTTGTATGTGATAAAGGTACACGCACGACTTTTGTGCTACTGGTCGATACATGATGGCAAATAAAACCCTCGACTACGATTTTTAATAACTTTTATTCATATTCATAATAATCATAATTTACACAAACATAACGATACCTAGAGTCAACTCATTTAGTTGAAGAGTTTTAACCTAAATATATTTAAAATAAATGTCGAGTTAAATGTAAGATAACTTTATTGCACTTAATTTTATTATTTATTTAACCAAATGTTTTAACTTGAAGAAACACTTTTACTTTTGACTGACAATGAATGCTTCAAGACACCGATTCCTTATTTTTTTTCTGATTCCCAAAGGACTTTTCCAAACAAACCAAATGTTCGATGTGTTTTCGATGTCCGTTGACCCATTCTGTAAAGAATAGTAGCTAACAAACTTTCAATGGACATCTATCAAGACCTAACATAGTAATTCTTTACAGAAATAATACAATCTTTATGGCGTACGAAATAGAGTTCAAAGTTCAATACATGGGAATTAGTGTCCAGAGTGAGGATCGAAGGACATTTGACGGCGTCTAATGTTGCCTAAAATCGAGATTTGCTATCGAATATTCTAGAATAATTTTATTTAGCAATAGGCTTGGCTTGGCTTTACAACAAGATGATGGCAGGCTTATATGTAATATAATTAATGTTACGAATAAATCCATTTCATTTAAAATTGATTGATATTGACGGTTTTAATACTATTTATTTTCATTATCATGAAAAAATATTTATAAGCTCATAAGGCAGCATTTTTATCGACAATTTGTATAACATTCTTTACTGATTTCTGGCAACACTAGTTACACTTGCCAGGTCAGCCCATTCATTAGTAAGATGTTACCAGCGCACAAAATTATTACTATTATCTACTTACAACTATTTCAGAGACCTATTTAGTGGATATCACACTTTAAATATTATTGTACCACTTGCAAGATTTTAAAGCAATTTTATAAATAATTCGTAGGACAGTAAACTCGCCGGCTTAAATTTATGGAAACAATTTAGTTGAATATTTAATAAAACTATGAAGAAACAAACTTAATAAAGTCATTGAATTAAAGTAAAGTACACGTGTTACCTACCTTCATATTTGTCAATGGACTCCGATTTTTAATTCATTATAATTCTTTAACTAGCTACGCATTAAATATGTAGATTTTACAGGCATTTTAAAAGTGAAAACATTCACAAGTAAAATGTAAAAAATAATTTAAACAGTTCCCAGTGACGAGTTTAGGAAGCATAATAGTGGAATGACTAAAAAATAAATTCGTTAGAAATAAACTCTTAAAAACCCATGTTAGTAACTTAAGGAGGTGGATAAACGCATACATAACCAAAGAAATAAGACCTTTTCGGTGATAATCTTTGCAAATGTGAAATAAAAGTAAATGCAATAGGATAGGGGCCGATGTGGCTCGAGAAATGTGCACTTATGCTAAATAATACACAGTGTTTGTAGATAAGATGTTGATAGAACTTTTTTTTTTGTTATGAAATTGTTCAAGAATATAAGTCGGTAGTCGAGCCTCAGCCAAGATGGACAATGTCTGTAGTTGTCAAAATTAATATTGTGCGCTGTTTTATATATCTATTCACTAAAAAACCTGTTATTAAAATCGAATATCGATATTTTTATCTACAACACTATGTATTATTATTACTAAAAATATACATCATGGTCAGTCCTCAAACTACAATTTTATTTACAGCCGAATCCAGTTTAAATATTAATTAATTTTTCATGGATAATTTGACAATAAGGTTGTATACCTTTATTGACTATTTAAGTAGGTCATATAGCTGTATAAGGATCATTGGGCGTGTGGCCAAAATCAGAACTAACGCTGCCATCTTGTTTTTTCAATGCATATCGCGATTCATGAAATCACACAAATATTTACCTGTACCGCCACCCTGTCTATGTCATTCAAGCGCCAAAAGATCCTATAGCACTTTAATATTGTCAACCAGTACTTCGGTACAGTATTTGTATCTCACGAAGTGACGCGCGCTTTACTTGAGCTTACCAAGTGTACAAACACGCTGTGAATATGTGTGTGTATGCGCAGGGGTTTACGGTACCGTCCGAGACAATGGCGAAACCGCAACTGTACGTGAGTGTGTTATTTGTTGACGCTACTCGGATTTACGCACAGCGCACACATTCACTATCTGTTTGTACTCTTAGTTACCACGTATCGCTTTGCGAGATAAAAAATACTGTATCCGGGCGTAAATGTGACACATTGAGTCATAGAAAGGGACTGTCACATAGGTATGAGTGACAGAGATAACATTCTACAAAGCCGAACTTTTTCTTAAATCTCCATGCACCATAACTACTGACGGGTACTCTAACTTTTCTTTTCTTTCTCCCACTGAAAATGGCTCAAAAGCAGACAAAATCTTGATGATACGCGTAGCTAGGCTAATGTCACATTATACACGCGAGATGGCGCCATTCATGCATATAATTCTGGCTCAATATAACAATATACAGTTGTTACATCGTAATTATCATGGCTTCAATTCTGACTGGGGCATTAGGAATAGACAGTCTGGTTATATTCGTTGGACCTACAACATTTGAAAAGATACGAGAGTGCCTTTAAAACTGACATACAGCCCGATTCAAACTTTATGGCGGCTCTGAAGTGCGCTATTCGCTGCGCAGTATCTCGCCTCTCACCCCGGCTAAAGGACACACATGCTCATTACTAGCATGCTCAAACCAATCGGAGCACGCGAAACTCACGTGACTTTGATTTTTGCGTGCTCCGATTGGTTTGAGCATGCTAGTACGCAGCGACTCGCCTCATGTACCGAGCCGTCCGCGCTATAAAGTTTGAATCGGGATTTACGTATGAGATTAATTAAATGATTTGTAAATAAATAGGTAATATAATTATAACAAAAAAGGTACAATCTAAAAAGTATACATCTCTTCTAAAATTTAAAAAAGTAATTTTTAAAATGATATTATTGCTGGTGTGACGATGCGCAGAATGTTTTAGAGCATAACTTTGACGTATTAACTTGGGACTATGAAAACACGATATTAATACATCTATTAGCAGATAATAGATGTATTAATGTCGATTTCCAGGTCCTAGGTCCCTATTTGATCTCCCCTAATTATATACTTACAGATATAATCGTACAGAAGACCCCGGCCACGAATAAAATTAAAATACGTGCGCAACATACACAAATATCAACCTAATTCTCATAAGAACTAAGTTGATTTCAGTGAGACAAAGACTAATACAAGCTGCAATCAAAATGGAGCTATGTTCAACTGAATTTAGGTTTATAATCGAAAAAGTCGCAAACTGTCTGATGAACGAATATGCCCAGGCTGTCAAGTCGCAAAAGCTTGTAATGTGCGTTATTGGCTTCACGGAACATTGTGCGAATCACGTCACATGTGACAATAGTGCTATATTGAGCTTTGTGTATACGACAATATGGGTCTTAATTGCCTGGCATTAGAAATATTTCACGAGCTTTCAATTAGGAACTGTGTGCAGTCGACATTAGACTCAGTTTTGAATCGGCGAGATGACTTCTGTTGCTTTTTTGGTGTGATGATGTTGTGAACGTATAATAAAGACAGTATAGAACATAAAAAAATTCTATGACGTTATAGTATTTTAAACAAATCAAACTATAGCTACTTTTGTGTGATCCAAAAAAAAAATGAAATGTCACAATATTTCGCGCCGCACAATGTATCCGAACTATTTTATCCTTACATTACTCTATGGCCGGATTGTTTCATGCTTTCTGCTCAACAACGTCATCAATTTCAAATTCCTTCTCCCAGCTTTCATCAGAATTTGCGCTAGCATCATCTTTAACCTCTTTATCGCCAAAATAATCTTCAACTAAATTGTTTCCACAAACGTCATTTTTTGCCGCCTTTTTCGGTGACCGGCCATTTTTATTTTTAGTCTGTTTATTGTTCATCTTGTCTCTAGTTTGTGCGGCTTTTGTTTTTTTTTTGTCTGTGCTCGTTGTTTTGTCAGTGTTGTTGTTGCTAATGTCACGGGAACATGTCTGTTTGGTCATCTTCTTGCCGGCGATCTCTCTTTCGTATTCTTCTAGAAGGAGTGTTTGTTGCTCTTCTGTCAATTCCACGTCGTTGGCGAAGTCTTCTGTACAGAGGTACGATTATTTGGAACGTGATTTGAATTGTGGTTCTAGAAGACAGTGATCAATGTTGGGACTCAAAACTCCTTGATGAATCTCCGTGGTGGATTTTTATTCTTAATTTATATAAATTGCTTGGATGTACCTTTGTGTAGAGGCCAACGTTGGTCATTGAATACAAGAACCACCACATGGAACATTCTTAGTTTTATATGAAAATATGAATTATGAATAAAAGCAGTTTTTTTTTATAATTATCTAAACATAATTAAGTATCGGGATTTGGATTTTTGGATAGATGTGGTCAGATCATCAAGTGATTTTACTTGTTAGCCGACGTTGGCACGGACGTAAAAAAATCGTGGCGGGATTTTTTTTGCGAACTTTATTTTCAATGCACTAGCGTCACACGCTTAGCGCCGAGAGTTGAAAATCCAACAGTCCTCTGTTGGATTCTCAATGCTCGGCTCAAAACAAAGAGTTCAAAATCCAGTGCGCAATAAATCCCACCGCAATATTTTGACGTTCGTGCAAACGTGGGCTAATTCTAGTAACATTTTCGCGTAAAATACATAGTAACATCATAAGGGAATACAAAAACAACATTTAATACAGAGGTTTTATTCATCAAAATACAATTTGAGACACTATAATAAAGATCATTAGAAGAAATAGGGACGGTTAGAATCGATCTTGGCTTACAGGCTATCGATTACAGTATCGATTATGGCGCTCAAAGAATCGATTATAGATAAAGTTTCGCTACATCTCTATTTTGACTTACCGTCTTCCCAGGTGACGACATTGTCCATGTCTGGTGCTACGAAGGGCTTCTCAAAAGACTTTTCATAAGGCTTCTCGAAGGGCTTCTCAAAAGGTACTTCCTCTTCTTCCAAGCCCGATAGAACCTTTTTTGGACTCCTGAAAATTAAAGATGGAGATTAGAATATAATAATTTATCTGTGACACACAGGTAGTTACATACAAAGATCTTTAAAATTAGGCATTGATTTTTTGACAAGTTGAGCAGTGAGTGGTGGCCCAGTGATAAGGGCCCCCACTTCAGAGTTGTAGGTCGTGCGTTCGAAATCAGTCAGGCCCTTTACTTTGCGTCATCTATTTCACCACCATTGCCCTCATAACGGTGAAGGAAAACAGCGTGAGGAAACCGGCATGTCCTAGAACCAAAAATTCGAAGACATGTGACGTCTAACAACGTGCACTTGACCCGCGTGGTGGATTACGGCCCACTCCTTCACACCGAGAGGGGGCCTGTGTCCCAGCTAGGAATATTATAGGCTGATTATGGTGATTAGACAGGTTTATTTTGCAGGTCTAACTTTTGTTTATTGTTCGTTGGCGAATCATTTTCGCGTTTTAAACAGCCTTCAAACGTTAAAACAAGAGCAACGTTTTATGCTTAGAACGGTTTCTGATTATATTATGCTTAGAACGGTTTCTGATTATATCGTTACTATTAACTAAAACTGGCCAAGTGCGAGTCGACTCGCACACGAAGGGTTCCGTACCACAAGGCAAAAACATGTTTGTTGTATGGGACCCTTAAATATTTATTTTATTCTGTTTTTAGTATTTGTTGTTATAGCGGCAACAGAAATACATCATCTGTGAAAATTTCAACTGTCTAGCTATTACGGTTCATAAGATGTATCTTATGAACCGTAATGGTACCGTAATGGTGGGTGGTGGTGGGTCGTGGGGTTTAGTTTGCGATACTTCTGTGCTAATTCAAGAAAAAGACAACAAGAAAATGTTTGGCTTTGTAAAGCGGCGTCATGACAAATGTCAGACCTCATTTGATACAATCAATCGAGCCGTTCAGGCTAAAATGAATAAAAAACTTTTTTTTAATTAGCTATAGCTTTTCACCGACTACTACAAATTTTATAATTAGTAAAAATTACTCCTTAACTAAACTAATATTATAAGGAGACAGATTTGATTTTTTTATGTTTGTTTGTTACGCTTTACGCTAAATGGGTGAACGGATTTGGATAAAATTTGGCACATGTGTAGACCATGACTAGCACGTGTAGCTCGCTACTTTTCATCCTGGATCACGGACGAAGTCGAATCTAGTTTAATAGACTATTCAGTGACATAGGTCTCTCTAGTGATGGACATTTGGCCCAAGCCCCACACATTTTTGCCCAATGTCCTTTAAGTGTGTGGTCAGCTGCAAACCACTTATTGTTCGATGGGCAGCAGCATGGGCAAGTGGCAAGGGGTCGGTGGAGGGCGCCTCTTGAGGCAGTGGCCCTATTTTCCTATAAAGTTTGACATACAAAAGTGCCTTTTAATGGCCTACGTAATAAATGATTTGACTTTGCTTGCGAGCTGCTGAGACCAGTCTGTCTTGTAGCAGGGCCACACGGAATAGATAGCTAAAGACAAAGTTGTGTTTGCGGTCAGGGGGCCCAATAAGGCCACTTTGGCAGAATCATAAAAGGATAAAATTATGAATCATAATGTGGCGAAGACAGTCCGTGTTTTCTTTTTTTCGCTGCTCTACGTAGGTATAATCAAAGAGATTGGGATTGGATTGATTGGTATTTTAGCAGACAAAAAAAAAACTGAAAAATCCTTCATCAATGGGATTTGATACGATTAACTTAACAGTTAACTGTCCACTATGATTCATAATGTTATCATTTTATGATTCTGCCAAAGTTGTCTTTTTTGGCCCCCTGATATAAAAACTTACTGTTCGATGGGCGTCTGCATAGGCAGGTGTGCGAGCACGGGGTCGGTGGAGGGCTCCTCTTGTGGCTGCTTGCGAGCAGCGGCTGCCAATCTGTCTTGTAACAGGGCCACGCGAAACAGGTAGCTGTAGATAAAAATACATTTTTAACTTAACTTACACTGATATTAGTCTGTGTGGTACCGGACTTAAAGAATAGCACCACCCCATACTTCCCGTGGGTGTCGTAAAAGGCGACTAAGGGTAGTACCGGAGAAAGGGCAGCAGCGTTCTCTATGCATTCCACCACCATACTATACTGCGATCGCCAACCCGCCTGCCAAGCGTGGCGATTATGGCAAACTTTGGGGGAGGCCTATGTCCAGCAGTGGACGTCTTTCGGCTGAAATGATGATGATGACACTGATATTGTTATTTAGGTTGTAGCATTCGATTCACACTGTCCTCCGTACTAGTCGAAACTGTATCACGATAAGACAGTCTTCCTCTTACACCATTAACCAGTTCTAAATACAAATAGTATTCCACTTGCACTATTATTTCACAGTACATAATAATTTAGTATCTATGATAGTGGCGCCGATTCTGTTGTTCACAAACTAAACTAAATTTAAGTTCATGCATCTTTTTCTTTCTATTTCATTAAGAAAAGGACAGAAGATAAATATTAGTTTAGTCCTGTCTTAAATCGTGTACACAGTATTTAAAGTCTATATTTGCTAGCCACGCACAGCAGCTAACCGCGGCCGTCTTCCGCGACACGCGATCGTAGCCGAAAGTATCCTGCGACGCGCGATCGGCTCCGTACGCCTGTCGTATCCGATCGAATCCTTTCGGCTGTCGTCCATATTTTTCTTTTCCTCTTCTGTGTTTTATGATTATTTTACGTCAACCTCAACCGTTTTCAAAAATTAGAATACACGGTAGGAATGAAACTATTTGACTAGGCGCAGAAACGGATACGTTCGCAAGCGCCGGTACGGAGCCGATCGTATGCGTCGACATCCTGCCGGACGCGACCGGCTGTCGCCGCATCCGTTCGTATCCTTTCCGATCCGATCCGATACGAGCCGTTTGCTGGAAATCATCCTTTAGACAATGAAGAGCTCTGCGGTCTCGAGACAACAACATACAACACTCACCGCTCCCAGAAGTCATCGTGTGACACGGCATCGGGCACCAGCTTCTCGTACTGTGCCTTTAGCGTCGGATTCGCATCAAGACGTCTTCCTGCAGAGTTCAGACTGATGAGACCAGCCTCTGTGGTCTCGAGACTCGCCCTCCATGCTTCGAACTCTGGGCTGTAGGCTGGGACTATGAATGTGGCGTCTACGCGCTGTAAGGCCTCAAGTTCTTTCTGTGGAGAGAATAAACAATTAATTAGTACCGTAGTCAATACAATAGAAATAGTAATTGTGTCTCATTGGTGACAGTTGAACTCTTATGAGCACTGAGGCACAAAATATAGATAGTACAGAAGTCAATCTACATACAAGTGCGCTCGAGCAATGCACACATAGACACCGCTCACGGACACGTTATCTCAAACGGGTTGGGAGCAGTGCGAGCTTGCGTGCCATCCGCTTGAGACACGCGTCTGTGAAGTGCAGAAATGGAGCAACAAAGAAATGGCTATCTAAGCTCGATTTATATAACAGTTTCCTATTTTGAATCAGTGTAAACGAAGTAACTATTTTGTAAGGTAAATTCACGCCACCAACTATTATGTAAGTTGAAAACATGATTTTTTGTTTGTGTAGATATTGTGTTGTTTTTAGTGTCATTTGTTAGGTTTAGGTCTAAAACGGATAGGGCAAAATAAATTGTGTAAATAGGGTAATCCGTTTTGAAGTTATTAGGGATTTACGATAGTGAAAATTGACAAATGTAAAATTTTATGTTTTGTTCTGTAAACTTTTTGTATTGTAATACTATGTTTATTGTTTTGTTTTAATATTGAAGAATAAGCTCAACAATAAATCAAACAACTAGATACGAGTGCCACTACCACGGTAGTTTTTTGTGCATAAGTCAAAGTTGACGACCCTAGCGCGTCCGCCGAGCGTGGGTATGAAAAGTGAAGTACATACATAAAGATGTGATTGATTTGTGACTGAGGTTGCGATTATGTTTTGTTTTGTAGCTTTGCTTTCAGCTTAGGTTTTTTTAAAATTATTATAAAGTATTAGTGCAATCATTGTTCCGTTGTGAACAATTGATGGTGCTATTTATCCAGTATAGACAAAAATAGAGATGTAGCTCTATCTAGTTGGTTTTAATGATGGTCTGGCAGTTTGAGTACTTTATTTATTTAAACTTTTCGCACAAAAAGGTACAAAGGCGGACTTAATACCTTAGGCATTCTCTACCAGTCAACCAAGGCTGGTGAAGAGATTGGATGGCAGGTGCTTTGGTTGAGAGGAACAATGATAAACGAAAAACCTTTAAAACTAGGTACACAAATACATAAATAGGTTATATACATATACATACTATTTACTATAATATATACTTATAAAATATATACCTATATACTTTACTTTGGTTTTGTTCCTCTAATCGTTGACCTCCTTCAGTTCTGAGTTGAGCTGCACGCTAATTGACAAATGCGTGCACTGACTGGACAAGACACCAATCTACATGGTCTTCACATGATCTGACCAAGATTATGTCATCATCTGCCTAGCCTTGTCCCAACTATGTTGGGGTCGGCTTCCAGTCTAACCGGATGCAGCTGAATACCAGTATTTTACATGGAGCGACTGCCTATCTGACCTCCACAACCCAGTTACTGGGTAATACGATACCCCTTGGTAAGACTGGTTGTCAGACTTTCGGGCTTCTGACTACCCGTAACGACTGTCAAAGATCCACGAATGACAGCCGGGACCAACGGCTTAACGTGCTTTCCGAGGAACGGAGGTGTCACGGTATGTAAAGATGGTCACCCATCCACATACCAACCGCGGCAAGCGTAGATTAACCTCATCGATCGACCTGTGCGGCTGTTATAATTTAGCCACGAGCCCCTCCCCACCAAGATTATGTCTGGACTTTAAAAAAGACTGTGACTTCTGAATTTGTTTCGGCCTTCCTTCTCAGAGTAGTCAGATAGGAAACGCCGGAATGACGTCTTTAATGTCATCATACGTCTTTCCCTGGGTCATGTTTAAGTTTGGTGCCAATTTGCGTTGAAATCGGATCATACGTTGAGCCATCAAGAAGAAGCAAACAGACCTTTTCGGATGTTTCATGTTATTTAATAAAATAATTATTATCTTACTTTGTAAGTAGATAGCATAGTGGTGTCTCCCGAGGACAATATGACTTCTGTGTCGTCTTCATCATCCGGCTCAGGATTCAGAACTGTGTTCACTTGACCTGAAGGAATTTATTACATGAATATAACAATACATACATACATAACATAATCAGCCTGTAATGTTCCCACTGCTGGGACCCGGGCCTCCTCTCTGTGAGAGGGAGTGGGCCGTAATCCACCACGCGGGCCCAGTGCAGGTTGGTAGATGTCACATGTCTTCGAATTTTTGGTTCTGGGACATGCCGGTTTCCTCACGATGTTTTCCTTCACCGTTTTGAGAGCAGTGGTGATGATATAATTTACACAAAGTAAAGCGCCTGTCTGGGTTCGAACCTACGACCTGCAACTCGCAAGTCGCGGACGTCACCACTTGGACACCACTGCTCGCATAACAATACAGGACTGCAGGGCTAGCATGGGCTGGGGATAAAACTTTTCTCCACCGGTTATTTCCACTGACAAGGGATAAAATTATTTTATCCACCTGCCAAAGCACGGCAACAGGGGGAAAGAGAATTATATCACTTTTTGACATTAGACGTGGATACTCACCCCCCGCCTATAGCATGGCGACTAGTGGAAGAGAAAAATTACAGATATTTTGACATAACAAAGGGAGAAATTTGTCCTCGTCTTTAGATGGTGGGTTTAAGTGTATCTCTTGGAGCAAATATAATTAATTGTACTATAAAAATGTCTCGTGCTAACTGCCACCGTGAATAGTTTATCCACCCATGTCGCCATGCTCGAAGGGTGGACTAAATTGACAGAGGGGAATAGTATTTTCTCCTCTCCCCGTGGATAAAATGTCTCCGGCCATGCTAGCCCTGCAGGAATATCTATAGTTTTAATGAAAATAGTTTGCATGTAGCATCTTACCAATAAAACTGCTAAGGCTCTTTTTCATCACATTTGCTGGCGATTCTGGCACATCCAACTGTGGAACAAATTGTGGTCCACTTATAATATCGGTCATGAACAACAACAACAATGCAAAGGAAATAGCTCATTCAGAAATAGGACCGAAATAATGATTCAATTCTGGAACCACAACATTTTTAGGTCAAATGCAAACGACCTTGGCAATGTATCGCATTTCAAGGCCATTATTTAATCGTTCAACAAAGATATCAAATAGTCTAGAGTCTAGACCTTCACGGCCTTATTACAAAACAAGATTTATCTTTAGACCCAGGTTTAAACCATCCAGCTATTTTTGAATTTCGAACTATAATCCGACGAAGCTAAAGTTCTTATTACAAAAACTGACGTTAAACCCGAGTCTAAGTTGTCAATTTTGAATTAAGAACTTTACAGTTGTCGGAATAAAGTTCAAAATTTAAAAATGGCTTGATGGTTTAAACCTGGGTCTAAAGATAAACCTTGTTTTATAATAAGGCCGTCAGAGTATAACTACTTCATAAAAGTAGAAACGTAAATCAGTATTAAACTTTCAACATATTATTAACTAGCAACGCCTCGTGGTTTCACCCGCATAAGTTTCGATCCCGTAGGAATATCGGAATAAAAAGTATCTTAGGTGTTAAACCTCGTTATAAACTGTCTGTGTGGCAAATCTCATCCATATCCGTTCAGCACGATTAAGTAAGTTACCTGCAAATTCCAGTGTCAGGTTGTATGTTTTAAAAATATGATTCGTGACCATAACAAAATATGTATTTACTGAATTATAATCATAAGAATCATATACATCTCTCTAAGTTAGAATTCGCTTCAAACGTCATGATCAATCAATCAATCAATAGGGCAATTGAATTGAACCCTCTTATCAAAGTTACCTTCAAAGTCTTCCCGATGACAGTTGACGTAGTACTGAACACATAGCTTGCCTCGCTCTTCATCTCGTCCAGGTCCTTCTTTACCTTCGTATACACCTCTGCTGACTGCGAACATATAAAACACACTTGTTTGAAAAAGGGGGGGCAATATGCTGAACGTAAGATTATAAGGATGCCTAAATTAAAAGGGTGATCTCACAGTATAAAAACTTCCTTTTTGGCAAAAATTAAACAGCGCTGGATTTCTTTCTGGAATTTCTCAGCAGCAGCCCGGACTCCGGATGTGTGCCCGGTTGATGGCAATAGGCTGGCCCCAGTTTCGCCAAAATGCGCGAAACTGGGGCGAGGCGAAATGAGGGTGTTACCATAGGTACTCCTCTGCCTAACCCTTCGAGGATTACAGGCGTGATGTTATGTGTGCAGACTTAAAGCATATTTACAATGCAATGGCGGCACTTATGACAGCTTCGTTAATATTTACTGCTAAATGTGAGGAAACAGATGTTATACTACATTGTTGTATTAGCCTTTATAATGACGTACGGCTGGAACTATTATAATTTATAGATATTATTTATAGCTCATCATCTGCCTAGCCTTTTCCCAACTATGTTGGGGTCGGCTTCCAATCTAACCGGATGCAGCTGAATACCAGTATTTTACATGGAGCGTCTGCCTATCTTAACTCCACACCCAAAAATAGATGCAAAATATGAAGTAACTCACAAAACTTCTTATCTACTCTACACCAGTTATTACTTAAAGTAAAGTTTTATCTAAAAGATAGTTTATCACAAAATAAAATAATAATACACACAACATAGATAATACATATTGTTTACAACTCCGGCCTACATAGATTATTTATAATATGTAAGTATAGCGAATCTTTGCTCAGACGAGCAAAGATTCTGCTGCTGTGCTGTATTGGGCTAAAAGAACCACTGATTCTGCTAGCAGAGCATAATCAGCCTATAATGTTCCTAATGCTGGGACACAGGCCTCCTTTCAGTGAGCCCTAGTGGGGCATAATCCACCACGCGGGCCCAGTGGGGGTTGGTATATGTCACATGTCTTCGATTTTTTGGTTCTAGGACAAGCCGGTTTCCTCACGATGGTTTCCTTCGCCGTTTTGTCAGCAATGGCGATGAAATAATTTACACAAAGTAAAGTGCCTGACTGGGTTTGAACCTACGACCTACATGTCGTAAGTTGCGGCCGTTACCACTGGGCCACCTCTGCTCTTAACCACTGTTTAGGTCCCATGAAATGCTAGACGACATCGTGGCAGACCAAGACAAAGATGGACGGACGAACTTGACTCCTAGCGTGAGGACTGGCCCGCAATGGCAGTGAGCACACGTGCGTGTGGAAAAGGGATAACATTACGGGTTATATAGATAGATAATTATATATGACTATTTATTTCGTTTATTTGGTGGATCTTTATTGAATCCTTAAGCCGGGTATCCACTATGTTCGCGAACCTCTTGCGCTCCGCGCTCCTGCAACTGCTCCACATAGCACGCTCTAGGAGCACGAACGTATCCACTATGTGGAGCAGTTGCGGGAACGCGGAGCGCAAGAGGTTCGCGAACATAGTGGGTACCCGGCTTTACATAGTATAAAACAAAGTCGCCGAAATTTCTGTAAGCGCATAACTTCCGAATGACTGCACCAAATTGGATAATTTTTTTTTCTGTGTTCGGTATTGTCAGGACAAGGATTGTATGACTAAAAATTTAGGAAATTCGAAAAAAAAAATTACACCCCTGCGATGCTGGGGCGGGCCGCTAGTAAATTATAAAAGCAATAAATAATAATATAATAATAATATTTGCATAAATAGGCTATACGTTTTCTAACCTTGATAAAAACAGGTACCTATTGAATATTTTGGTCTGTTATTCATAGGCTTTTATGGGTGTTTTTTTCGTAGTAGGTACCTAAATATATTTGATACTTTGCATATGTTACTTGGGGATTTGGCAATCCTATAGGTTTTTCATCCGGAAAAATCCGCCAAGGATTAAAATATGATATGTAGTTATCGATTTTTATTGGTAGACCCCTTTTATAAGGCCTGTAAGTACCTACCGACGAGATTTTCTATCTATATATATAAAATTCAAAGTCCTGACTGACTGATTGACTGACTGATATATCAACGCACAGCCCAAATCGCTGGACCTAGAGACTTGAAACTTAGAAGGTGTGTTCTTTGTGAAGAGTAAGTATCCACTAAGAAAGGATTATTGGGAATTCAACCCCTAAAGGGTTAAAATAGGGGATGGAAGTTTATATGAAAGTCCGACAGTTTTGAAGTTAGGATCTTCTAATTTTGTATTTAGGTTGACAATTGAAAATTAATTCATACGTGTCTCAGCGTTTTTGATAATTCCACCCCCGAAGGGTTAAAAAGGGGGATGAAGTTGTGTATAGAAAGTCATTAATTTTCGACGTAAAAATCACAAAATTTATTATCTAGGCTTATGATTGGAAGCTAACACAACGGTGTTGTTAGAATTTCATCCATTAAGGGGGTGAAATAATGGAATAATTGGATGGAAAATAATTGGATAATGGCAACAGCAGTGTTGCCAATTTAGCTCTATTAGAGCTAAATCTAGCTCCATTTTCAATTAATCAGCTCCAAAAAAATAATTTTAGCTCTTTAGCTCTTTAATTTTAAAATTTTAGCTCCATTCCATTACATGAAAAAATGTACTTGGTTTTTTTTTCTTTCAAAATTTTAGGTGTGTATCCGGATTTCATACAGCGAGAAAATTAATAAATAGAGCCATATTTAGTCTATAACTTGAACTACGGGGAATCCCCGTATTGTTTTATTTCGTTCGTTTCATTTAAGTACTTCGTTTCGTTCGTTTCATGTAAGTACTTCATATCGTTCGATCATTCTTGACTTGATTTTGGTAATTGGTGTACGATCGTGGTGGAGTACTGTGTTGATTATTTGTGTACCTAGTTGTAGTTAGTTCGAATCACAATAAATTAGTATAGGAAAGTGCAACATGCAAAATGTCATCAAGTAGGCCATACACACAAAAGTTCCGAGAAGAATGGCTCTCCGAGACTGCTTTTCAAGGTTGGTTGAAAGAAGTTTGTAATGACAAAACCAAAGCGTATTGCTGCTATTGTCGATATGAATTAAATGCGAAAAAAAAAATGATTTATTGAACCACATTAGGATTAGTGAATATGACACACAATTTCGATAGTTCTGACGACAAATAGTCGTATTTTTAAATATCTCTCTTATTATTCTAACAAGATATAAGTAATATCATGTTACGTTTTTCTACAATAATTAAAATTTTGATTTTTAAACTTTATTTTGTTTTAGCTCTTTTTTTCCCAAATATTTAGCTCTATTTTAGCTCTTTTTCGAAGGTGATCTAGCTCTCTTTAAAAAATTGAGTTGGCAACAATGGGCAACACTGCCCGAGTGACATGTCAAAATTTTGTTCCGTATTTTAAAATTAGTTTTAATTAGTTTTTAAGTGTAATTAAGTTCTAATAATATATCTAAATGTTAAATAACTGCATAAATACTCGGGACTATTGTTTTCCTGCACTTTTACAAAGTTAAACACACACAGTATTTGGTTGCCCACCGTTACCGGTAACCTCTCACGAACAGCTGATGTTCGACCTGCGGATATAAACGGGGAGTATTGTTTATTTTTATCCTAAAATTAGTTCACAATCGTAATTTTAGACTCTGTAACACATTCGTTGACTCACTTGTTTGATTTGGCACCCTGCACTGGGTCTAAGTCACTTTGTTTACTTTGATCATAAAGAAACTTATTATTGGAAATATCAAAATATTGAAATTCTATTACTGTTACTTAGATTGTACATAACAACAATAACGTTGACTGTCGTTATTTTCAATAATTATTGTAATTTAATGTAAAACTAGATTTTTTCTTTAGCTAGGCATCCTACCCACTTAGTAAATGTAAATTCATAAGTCACTAAAATCAATGTTACTGTGTACTAACTTTATCTAATCATATCGTGATCATATCAGTTGCATTCCAATTCGATTCAGCCTACCTCATTTTACCTTTAAATCAACACTAACTTCTCCAATTTTTCCTTTCATTCCTAGCTTTCCTCTTTGTTTGTTTATTTAACTAGTTCTCACCGTTTCTTTAATTTCACTTTCAGTTCTTATTCCTGAAACCATGCCTGTGATGACCCGTAAGGCTGCAGCTCAGGAGTTGGAGCTTAAATTGAAAACAACCATTCAAGATCTTAAGGCTTCAAACAGCAAATGTCAACAGCTGTTACAGGAAATAGAGGATAGTGAGAAGGAAGTCGAGAATGTCATTTTCAAAAATACAAGCTTAAAACAGGAGCTAGTAGACCTTCATCAAAAATACCTGGTTGTTGTCGATGAACGGGACAAATTGCGGTTGGTCACAGATGGTTTCAATAACTGTAGTAACTTATATGAGGAGGCATTGTGTAAGGTTAGGGACCTAGAAGAGGAATTAATTCATGCAAATGTACGTATTACTAAGTTACAGAAACTAAAAGAACATACTCAGGCTCGGGAAAGTAATAACTTGTATACTGAATTATTTAATACAAATTGCAACCCTCACTCCTTAATAACAATAGACCTTACTGAAGATTCTATGTCGAAATATAATAATAATAGTTATAAAGTAAGTAAAAATAAAATAAAAAAATATGCAAAACTAAATAAAATTATAAATAGATGCAATAAGTTTAGGAAACAACAAAAACACAATTCCAATAATATTAAACTAAGGAAGGAACGTGTTTTTCTAATAAATAAATTAAAAAACTATGAAATCAAATTAGAAGATAGTAAAAACATTTATCATATTGACACTCAGCGATTACAGTCTGAAATTGAGGTACTTGAAGAGTCCCTACATTTACATTATAATAAGTATGTGAGCTCTCAAAAACAAATAAAGGAACACATCCTTGCTGCAAACGAGTTGGTGGAAATGTGTAACAAGGAGGCAGGTAGAGGGGACCCGATGACTCTGAGCACACATCAATGTTCTTGTCAAAGGGAATCAAACCTTGAGGCTATCCAACCTGAGGCAACGGAGGACCCGTCCCAGTCTGGAGGAGCTCAGGAATGTATCCCCCCCAATCAAGATACACCACATGTTGTACAAGGTTCATCTCAAGTATCACAGACAGAGACTTATGCTGTCACTTCTTCTAGTAATGTCAGTTCTTGTTCTGTTATGTTTTCAGATAGTTTAGGGAGAGGGTTAGGTAAATTATTGAGTAACAACCTGAGTCAATCAGCTGTTAATTACTGTATGCCTAGGAAATCCTACAAAGAAATAATGTCATCAATAAGTTGCAATAAATATAATCCAAATGCCATTATTTCTGTATTTGTAGGTAATAGTGGGAATGTAAAAATAGATGACATCACTGAGAGTGTCACTGAAATCCTAAAGATTAATTGTCAAAAAATAATATTATGTGCTTTCCCATACTTTGAGCACTTATCAAGTAGGCAAAATCATTATATACATATGCTAAATAATCATATGCATTTATTAGTTAATCACTATAGTGACAAACTTATATTTTTTGACACCAACACTTTTGTTGAGTATTTAAAATCGACTAGGGGTACAGCGTATCTGCCTATTAGTTTTAGACGTCAAATAGCATGGCTATTAGCTTTTATTATTAACTCAGACATAAGTAGTATGTCGAAGTCGGATGTAATTAGCACCACAAAAATTAGTAATAATACTAATAATAAGGTGGTCAGCCACAATAATTTAAACTAGTCAGTAAGACAACAGAAGGTACCAATAATAATATTATTAATCTCACCTACAACAAGGTATCTTCTAGCAATCAATTAGTAAATTGTAAAAAAGGGGCTAAGCAGAATTCCTTGAAATTGTTTCATCAAAACATTCAAGGTTTTTCTTCCAAAATATTAGAAATTGAATTGTTTTTAGAAAAAACAATGTTTGATATTATTTGTATTACTGAACATTGGTTGAAAGATTATGAAATGATGATTAATTATGAGAACTATAGTGTAGGCAGTTGCTTTAACCGAAAATCCATGCTGCGTGGTGGATCATTAATATTAATTAAAAATTGTGTAAAATACAAGACTCGTAAAGACATAGTGGAATTATCGGTGGAACATAGCATCGAACTGTCCTGTGTTGAGCTAGATAAGCATTTTATAGTGTGCGTTTACAGACCTCCAAACTATCAAAACTACTCTATATTTGAGTCAGTAATGGAAGATGTCTTAGGAAAACTTGCAACTGGTAATAAATCAGTAATTATTTGTGGTGACTTTAATGTTAATATTTTGGAAAATAATTCAAATAGCAGTAGATTGTTAAGCCTCTTCAAATCATTCAATCTGTCAAATGTATTTTTGGAACCAACGCGAATAACTACGGCTACTGCTACATGTATTGATAATGTTTTTTGTTGCTGTGAATATTTAGATAAAGCCATTGTAAATTATCTCCCTTCGGATCACAGTGGTCAAACCGTGTCTTTTGAGTGCAACACACCGATACAAAAAGTGCAGATTCAAACTAGACCAATAACATCGGGTAATTTGAATAAGTTTAATAACACTTTAATTAGCAAGTTAAATGGTCAGGGCCTAAGTATGACGAATGGTAATATTTTGTATAAAGAATTCTTTTCATTAGTGCAAACAGAGTTCAATAATTCCTTTAAGAAGAAATCAAAAACTATTTGCCCTAAGTTTTTATTCAGTGACTGGGCAACTAAAGGAATCAGGAAAAGTAGGGAAAGATTATTTGAACTGTATGGCCTTAAGCCGTATATAAACACGGATACTTTTAATAAGTATGTTGCTACTTATTCTAAAATTTTTAAAAATATCTGCAAAGCAGCTAAAGCTTCTTTCATTAGTAGCAAAGTTAAATCCGCAGACAATAAAATAAAGACAGTTTGGAAAATTATAAACAATGAAACGAACAGGAACAAAAAACATAATACTGATTACACACTGGACACTTCCCGCGGTTTCATTAGCGATAATATCGATGTTGCTCAGGAATTTGCAACTTTCTTTACCAATATCCCAATTAAAACTACAGAAACTTTAAATTCCTCGCCCGCACTAGCTATTGAATTATTAAGAGCGAATGTCTCAGCCTGTCCTGTGGAATTTAAATTTAAACATATAAACCCCATAGTCATTATAAAGGCATTTAAGCAACTTAAGATCAAAATTACCGAAGATCTGTGGGGCATGTCCACTAAAGTTTGTCAATCCTTTATTGAGACAATTGCACCCTATTTAGCTTTAATATTTAATTTGTGTGTAGATCAAGGGGTTTTCCCGGATTTAATGAAGTTCAGTAAAGTTATTCCACTTTTCAAATCTGGGGACAGCAAAGACACTAATAATTATAGACCCGTATCGGTTTTGCCGGTTTTTAGCAAGGTGTTCGAAAAAGTAATGTTAAATCAAATGCTCAATCATTTTAATCGTAATAACATCTTACACGATCAACAGTATGGTTTCACCAAAGGACGTTGTACAACCGACGCCGGTGTCACCTTATTAAAACACATCTTTAACGCATGGGAAGAGGCACAAGATGCTATAGGCATTTTTTGTGACCTATCCAAGGCATTTGATTGCGTGAATTACGAAACACTGCTCTTGAAACTTGAGCATTACGGACTAGGTAAACTTGCTCTTAGCTTAATAGAATCATATTTAAATGATAGATTTCAGCAAGTTCAAATTAACGGTGTGAATTCATCGGGCTTAAAAGTCAAAATAGGAGTACCGCAGGGCTCAATATTGGGGCCATTCCTATTTTTAGTATATATAAATGATTTACCTCATTTACTGAAAAACCAACCACAAATGCTGTTATTTGCTGATGACACATCACTGATTTTTAAAGTAAGCAGACGTGCACAAGAGCTTGACGACGTAAATAACGCTATGCATGTGGTCCATAATTGGTTTACTGTGAATAATTTGGTATTAAATGAGAAAAAAACTAAATGCATTAGATTCGCTTTACCGAATGTTAGAAGTAATGAATGTCATGTTGTATTGAATAGGGAGACACTTGAATTCGTCGAAAATACGGTTTTTCTGGGGATCGCGCTTGACTCAAAGCTACAGTGGGGTCCGCACTTAACATCACTTGCAGGGCGGCTAAGTTCAGCCGCTTACGCTGTTTGGAAAATTCGCCAATTAACAGACGTGGATACCGCGAGACTGGTCTATTTTAGTTACTTTCATAGCATCATGTCTTACGGTATTTTGTTGTGGGGACGGGCTGCAGATATTGATTCTATCTTCATTCTGCAAAAGAGGGCTGTCAGAGCCATCTACAAGCTCAGCAGACGCGATTCTCTACGAGAACTGTTTAAAGAAATTAACATCATGACGGTTCCTTGTCAATATATATATGAAAACATTATGTACGTTCGAAAAAATCTACATCTTTTTAGTAAGATAAGTGATAGGCATAATTTTAACACTAGAAATAGGGACAAATTAGATCAACCGCGTTTCAGATTGTCTAAAGTAAAAACTTCTTTTATGGGTTACTGTGTAAAATGTTATAATAAAATACCATTCGATATTCTTCAATTAAATGAGAAGAAATTTAAAACATGCATTAAACGCACACTATGTAGACAAGCATATTACAAGTTGGATGATTATATCGTAGATAAAAATGCTTGGCTTAATGCTGGTCCTGCTCCACAGGCACTTGGGCTCACTAGTTAAAATTTCAATATTTGGAAGAGGTGCTTCCCTTTTTCTTTTTCAATATTTCTGACATTACGAACATAACTTTTTTAATTTATTCAATCCAGTTTTAATTGTTGAATACTGCAATATTAGATACCTCTTCCTGTTTGGTAGTAAATTATATTACCATCTTAAATAAATTGCAAACTATAGTTTTGTATAATTTAGAAGCATTTTTTTTTTTAAATTTTGTAAATGTAAGAACCATGTTTCCGTTTATTTTTTTTTCTGTTGTTGACTTGAAAGAGCATGGCAGTTGAGAACGTGTCATGCTCACTTAAATGTCTCACCGATGGTGGCGCGTGTGTTGGATTATTCGGTTCCCTACAAAATGGTTGAGCTGGATGGTGCTGATCCACGCGTCATGTTCGTGAACGGGTGCCGTCGGTTGAGACTGGTCATCTCTTAACTGCCAAGGCTTATTTTTAATCTTATATTTTGAATTGTTTCTTCATTTGTCTTTTTCTTTTTACATTGTTCTCACATATAGAAGCAACAAGAATAATGTACCCAGGATTTTGTAATAACTTGATTTAAAAGAGTGTCCATGGAGTTTCTTGCCCGTTCTTCTCCATAGAGATCTACGTTTTGGAATGGGCAACTAGCTTCAACTTTCTGACTAACTGACAGACTATTTAATTTTGACAATTCAAAAGTGCCTGTACAAGGTTTATTTGAAATAAATGCTTTGAGTTTGAGTTTGAGTTTGAGTTTGAAAAGGGGGATGAAATTTTGTCCTGACTGACTGATATATCAACGCACAGCATAAAACGCTGGTCGGTACCGCTGGGTAGAGAAATTAATTTTGGAGGGTGTGTTCTTTGTTAAGAGTAGATATCCACTAACAAGGGGTTTTTGGAAATTTAACCTTTAACTCTTTGCGGGACACTTAACGCCTATAGACGTAATAACAATAAAACTTCTATTGTGTCTCGTTCAGTGTCCTTCAATGTGTTAAGGGGTGAAAAGAGGGGATTTTGTTTGTATGAAAAATCTTATTCCTTGAGTTAATAACCATGAAACTTGGCACGAATACTTATCTAAATAAATTATGAAGTTTGGCTTTTTTTTTCTAAACTACCCCCTGAAGGGGGATTGGGAGGTGTCAAAGTTTGTATGGAAGAATTTTAACGCGTGGTCCGATTAACTCAAAACTCAGTATTTATACTTAATACCAAAAATAAAGAATAACGTGTATCATCGTTTTTCGAAAATTTACCCCTAACGGGGTGAAAAATTAATTTTATAGGGGAAGACTTTACTGCGTAGCTTGATTAACTCGAAAATTGGTATAAACAATCTTTGAGTCGAGTAATGAACACATCCCAAACAATTTTACGAAATTCCACCCCTGTGGGGGTGAAAAACGGGGATACAGTTTATAAGAAAAATCTTATTCATTTGGTTAATAAACTTGGCAAGAATACTTGCCTAAACAAGTAATAAAGTTTATCATTATTCGTTTATCAAAACACCCCAACACCCCTTGTGTTGGGGTGTTAAAGTTTGTGTGGAAGAATTTTAACGCGCGGTCCGATTTACTCGAAACTCAGTATTAATACTTTTGACAGAAAATAATCAATAATAACAGCCGCACAGATCGATCGATCAGGTTACGCAGGCTACGCTTGCCGCGGTTGGTCTGTGGATAGGTGTCCATCTTTACATACCGTGACCTCTCCGTGCCTCGGAAAGCACGCTAAGCCGTTGGTCCCGGCTGTCATTCGTGGATCTTAGAGACAGTCGTTAGGGGTGGTCAGAGGCCCGAAAGTTTGACAACCAGTCTTATCAAGGGGTATCGTATTTGGGTTGTGGTGGTCAGATAGGCAGTCGCTCCATGTAAAATACTGGTACTCAGCTGCATCCCGTTGGACTGGAAGCCGACCCCAACATAGTTGGGAAAAGGCTAGGCAGATGAAGAATCAATAGTAAGTGTATGAGGTTTTCGAAAATTATTGACCCCTAACGGGACAAAAAGTGGTAATTCGATTTATAAAGGGATTTTAATGAGTGCCTTGATAAACTCAAAAAAATCATATATAAAAAAAATCAATACATCGATTTTAAAATAATATTTGGTAATTAATGCTTTCAAACGGGTTCTCAAGGCAGCATTGTATTGAACGAATAACATTACAGTTCACACATGTTTTAAACGCGCTGACCTTTATCATTTATCGTTGACGACGATAGATAAAATAAATAATATCTTACGGAAGGTGTTTAAAAATATCTTGTGTTTGTTTACATAACCAGCCTATAATGTTCCCACTGCTGGGACACGGGCCTCCTCTCTATGACAGGGAGTGGGCCGTAATCCACCACGCGTGCCCAGTGTGGGTTGGTAGAACACAGTTTTTATAAGTGTCAGTGTCAACTAAATAACGACTAGACTAGAGATGATGGCTTGAAACATATAGAAGAAAAAGACGTGCTGAGCTGATCCCAAATAAATTGAGATAAGGACAGGAGAATAAAGATTAAGATGTAAACTGAACAGCGGGGTAATAAGTAACACACTAACAGTAGGAATGGCTTTCATTTTGACAGTTCAGCAACATTCATTGCGTTATTTACGTTTTAAAGCAGACAATTTTTTCGAACATATGAAGCAATGGATTACTTATCAATATCCTTCAATATGATTCAGATTGATAGTGATTGATAGTGTGTTATGCAATTAGGGTGCTGCATGTATACGATCTTGTATACGATTGGATTACACATTAAGGCTTTCAAAGTAGATAATAAAAAAATAGACTCGAGTCGATTCAGGGTTATTGGTAAAACATTAACAACCTCTTAAGAGGTCATTGTACTCATCATTATGAACAACTTTTACTATGGGACCAACTGTGAAATCGCGAAAAAAAAATCAGCTGCTCCCTACATTTATGTTCATATAACTCGTCAAAATGTAGGGAACAGCTGATTTTTTTTTCGCGATTTCAAGTTTGGTCCCATAGTAAGTTGTTACGACCCTTAGTCGCCTTTTACGACGCCCACGGGAAGTATGGGGTGGAGCTATTCTTTAAGTCCGGTACCACACAGACTATAAAGAAAGAATGGAAAGTTAAAATTCGTTCGGATGAATGAAATTAGAAATCTTCCTCATTATAGAAAACCGAATGTAGTCAAATCTAAAACGCATTTGACGCTCCAAGGAGTGCAGGTTTTTGTTTTTGATCATCAATGCCGTCTTTGTTTTACGCCATGCAGTAAAAAAAACTAACGTTTTTTTTTAAAAGTGCCTACAAAGTAAACTAAACCTTATTTTTAAAACAGTAGAGCTCATTTTGGCATGTACGTTGCAAAATTAACAAAACAGTGATTATCAGATGTATGTTTGATATAAAGTGAGTCAGTTTCAAACAGTTTCATCGATGTCGGTGACCCCGCTAGTCATTTCATGCGATATTTTCAGTTACATATTGGTAACATGAGCATAAAAAAACTGAATTTTTAGTATGTACTGTAGGTAGTTGCCGAATCACCGCGTTGCTCGTAAAATGCGGCTGAATGATAACTGATAAGGTTACTGGTTACCGTCGTAATAAGTAGCTATAAATCTATCTTTAGGTTAAAAATAACTGGCAGCTCGTCAAAATATACCTATATTTATATTGCAATTTGATCAACTTACGAGCATGAGAATGAGATGAATGAATGAGCAGATGCTATGAGAATGTGGTTTGTCTTTGGAAAATATTGAAAGCAACTTTGTTTAGAACCTTTGATGTAAATGGCATGCTTTAACACTTCCGGGTAAGTTTCGGTTAACTTATTAGTAGATAATTTAATTAAATACAATTTTATTTAAAATATATAGAAAAAAAAAACGTTTGTTTTGTAGCTATGAGATTGATTATCTAGCAAAATTAATCTAATCGTGTTATTAAAAGCGATTGCATGTCTGCTAGATCTTTAAATAAATATATTTTTAGAATGATATAACAAAGTTTTTAATGTTTTACCATGGATCCAAAAAAACAAGTAAGCGCGGTCTCTGTCGCATCACACCCAGTATTATCTATGAGGGATAACTATGGATTAGAATCCATAGTTTGGCGGATTTTTTTAGCAACTGCCATTCGCGACGCTTAGCAATTTGACGCATTCTTTGATTAAATAAAATACCTAATGTACAAGTCTGACATAAAAACAATTTCTTTATTCCTTAAAAGGCTGAACAAGCTCTGATTAGATACGCAACAGTTAGTCATGGCGAATAACTCGGACCAAAGAGGTTCGGTGCATTCTTTTTCATTCAGTTGTGTGAAGTTAGATAATTTCTAATAATAACAATGTTCCATGGTAACAATTTGACTAATAGAGAAGTATGGAAGACGCGCCGACGCTGGTAAGAGTCTCCTTGGAGTTCCTAGGCCGTTCTTCTCCATAGGATCCTGCTATGATTTGCAATGGACCACTACAGACTATACAGTTATTTCACCTCCGTTATTGTATCACTGTCAAAATCAGTGATCCGTATAGTTGTTATAATAAGGTTGCTTTTAGGTTCTTGCTACTAACAAGTCTGTCAAAATCAGTGATCTTTATTAACGTTGCACTATGGTTGCTGTTGGGTTGCCGCTGTGACAGCAGTGCTGTCAGAGGTAAAGAACTGTGAAAGCACAGTAGCTTAATTTTTTCCAATGACCGACTCCATTGACGATTCAAAAGAGTGTCTGTTTACCTAATTGAAATGAATGTTTTGAGTTTGAGTTCGACCCCAAATAAATTAGGATAAGGGCAAGAGAATGATGAAGATGGTAACAATTTTTGAGAACGCCTTTATATCGTAACTGTAAGGTTGGTTTTCGTAGTCTGAAATATTTCAAAAACGAAAACAGCTGTTTCATACAAAAATAAAGTACATATGCAATCAAAATGTATGAAGAAACTGACTTAATATACCTACAATATTTTCCTCCTTGTAAATTATCTGTTACTAACAGGAAGGAATTTTCACAACCATATTTAAAAAAAAAATTATGAATGGGCCTGCTCTTGACCTCAATCACGCCTGATATAAGCACTGGAAGAAGACTATAATGGAACGAGCGAGCCCTGAAGAAGCCTGTTCACTCTTGCTTAAGGCAGACGAAGGCATTTTAAAGATGGCGCCACTATCGACTGTCCTTTTTAGGTTTAATTTAATCATTATCGTATCAGCATTTCAGCATACATCCTCTACTGATCAAGGACCTTCCAATGACCGATACAAACTTATATAATAAAAAATTTTAATTATCCACCTTAAATTAAAAAAAATTGTCCGTGGTCCCTTCCGAAACCAAACGGAAAAGACCCTGACCGGCGTTCTATTGTTGCGGATTCTCACTGAACTAATGTATATTTCTCTATGCCAATAGTACTTTCTAATTCCATACTAACTATACTACAATAGTTTTGTGTTTATTTTTTTTTACATGGCGGTCTGTTGTCAGAGCCTACATGCTCTGTGGTCAGTGCTTTTATTTACACTTGCGCGCGCATTGATAGTTCTGGCTATGCGGAAAGACAAAACCAGCGCGCCATTTTCCATACAAGTTAATATTTAACAATACAAGTATGTTTTTTTCCTCGCAAGTGTGTTGAAAAACGTCGTATGAAACGCGTGTGCATTGATCATTATACGCTCGGCTTTCTTATCGCACTCGCCTGCGGCTCGCGCGAATAATACCGCCTCGAGTATAATGATCAACATAGCACACATGTATCATAATGTACTATTAAAGTGTTTTTCAGATTGAGATTGATATAAAGTCCCCGTCACGAGAAGCTATTAACTTTGTAAATAAAGAACTTTATACTAAAGTTCAATAAGTAATCCTAAATTCAATCAACTCAATGTAACGTACGTGTAATACGAAACTAACGAGCAATTTCACTTGGTCGGATTTGTGGTACACTGGAACGCGTCTGACTCATGGAACGTAAACATTTGGGCCGCCATCGCCATTTTGAAGTAAGTTACAAAATACTCGGAATCGTCTGACGGCAGTAATTAGATGTGTGTGTTACCTTAATTATATCCCTATATAAAAATAAAAATCATTACAAACTGTTTTTTTTTTAATTTGATCCAAAAGTTGCGAACCCGTGAATGTGTGTTTACATAATTTATACCTTCTTGTGACGGGGACTATAGTATGTTATGAAATTAGGGCGATGGATGGTGATTATGAATATCTAAAGCAAAATGGTGATGAATAAAGAATGTTATCTTTTTTTTGCAAATATCTATCACGAAACAGAGTCAGTGGGAAACTGACAGCCCCTAATCTGACAATATTATTATGACCTCTAACGTTCCTAACGACCTCTCTTCCTTTTTATTGGCGTAATAAAGATTATCTCATGTTATCCAATGTAATTATTAGGTATTGACAGCTAAGGATTAAAGACTGACTGTGATATCAGTGGCAACAACCAGTAATAACCTGGCCTGTTATTCTATTGAAACTCCGTACTACGCCAGACCAGCACCCTAATTGCATAACACACTATCCAATCTCAATCTGGATCATTTGGAAGGATATTGGTAAAAATATGTCTGCTCTACAACATAATGAATGGTGTTGAACTGAAACCCATTGCTACCTAAAAATGTGTCTGCTCAATAACACAACGCAATGAATTGTGTTGAACTGTCAAAATGACACCCATTGCAACTGATAGTGTGTTACGCCCCCCCTGTTACCCCATTACCCCGCAGCTCCAGGTCAAAGTGTTTATGCCATAGACGTGCGTCCTACTATACCAATTAAAAAAAAAAGTTTTATTGCTATTTATAATTATTTGTGAATTTGCTTGCTTTTAGGTACCTACCTATTTTTCAGACCCAAGAGTAATTTAATTTAATTTTGATCTATACTAGAGGCCAGGTTTCCCCCTGAGGGGGATTCTGTCAGGGGAAAAAGTGAAATAAGCCCTATATTTACTTACTTGCATAATAAAAAAAAAAATTCAATATCTGTCCCAGATTTAATATTCTACATTACAATTAAAGGAGTTTACTACTTTATTGATGAAGAGATTGATATATGATGGCCGTAAGTTAATTTGTGGCTGTTCTGGCTGTCAACAATTACCCTTAGGACCTTGCTGGTTGTATGATCTCAAGATTTCTTTCGTAATAAAAAAAGTAATTTTGTCCATGGAAGCTTTATGGTCCAAACATTATCATACTGCAGATCATGCAATGATACAAGTTCACTCCTAAACATGAACGCCTCAATTGGCCCAAGTTTTTTTCAAACATAAATTAATTACGACAAAAAAATGACACCAAACAATACATTTACAAAGGCGCCATTTATACCTTTATTCTGAGGTAAACAAACTTAACACAAGGCAATATTAACTTCCAATAAAACACAAAGGAATGGAATAAAAAAAATAACACCTATCTGTCTATGAGTAATGTTTACTTCATTTTGCACAGCTTTAATTAAAACAGTATCAAAGAAGGAAATGTTCTTCTTCATTTCATGAAACAATAAAGATTAAAATTAATTCAGGCTTTGGTCAGGAAATCATGTCATTTTCGCATTGATTAGTTGAACTTTATCCATATTTACAGAGAGCAATGAAGCTGTATTTAGAACCACATCAATCAATTGACTTAAAACATTATTTTTTTTATTTACCATACAATGCTGCCAAGGCTGTTAAAGACAAATACAATAACCAACAGTATGCAACTCCTTGACAGTATATTATGCTCATCTCACAATACTCCAAACATACTGACTAGATCTACTTCCATACGTCTGCGAACATATCATAGTCAGGCTTAGTGACTAAAAGAGTGTTGAGGGCAGGGAGTGTGCGAGGGACAGCTGCCTGGTAACATGTTTAATACTATAAGTTGGGGTATAAGTTGCAGATTGTGTTCAGAAGTATTTCTAATTTCAAGTACTATACTTCTTTATTCTACCATATTAAAAATGTAGATAACTCACCTTGGACTTAGCTGAAGATATCCAGCTGTCCCACCAGTTGCCGGCCTGCTTGTCATCATGCCTCGGCGTACTGGCTGTCTCACTGGTACTTGCATCACTAGACCTATACAGACCATCACAGGAAAGTTAGAAAAAGAAAAAAAAATGCGTTTTCATTTGTCTAAGATTGATGATTCATAGTTTTTTGTATAAAAAAAAACATTTATGGGCTAGTTCAAAAAATATGAATGAAAAATTTAAATATTTTTTACTTGTAGTTATTTTTCTTATTCAATTCAGTTACCATCATTACTGCATTGCCCAGCTGGTGCTGGGCAATGCGATAGAGATAAGTTTTAAAGAGAGAACTGAGACTTTTGTTCTGCAATGGGATGCTTTAGTGAAACCAATAAAATAACAAGGCTCCAAATGTCCTGTCAGCATTGTGGTAGGTTGTATGTTGATGTACCTACTGGCTTTGTGGTGTTAAACTCTAATTTTTAATTTGCTAGACCAAAATGAAAGCTAATATACAACATGTAACATTAAATGAGCAAAACCTCTTATGAGGTCATTGTACTAATCATTATGAACAACTTTTACTATGGACCAAACTTGAAATCGCAATAAAGATCTGCTGTTTAGTACATTTTGACGAGTTATGCAAGCATAAATGTAGGGAACAACTGACAATTTTTTTTTTCGTGATTTTAGCTTGGGTCACAGAGTAAAAGTTGTTCATAAAAGTTATTCAATGCTGAGTACAATGATCCCTTAAGAGGTTTTGCGCATTTAACATTACACCTTGTATACTGAATAATATCATGTTGACAAAAAATGTTGATCGCAGTTATCATTTTAGTGTAGCAAATTAAAAATCAGAGAATAGCTCTATTCAGCCTCCAGGCATATTCTGTTACATAAAAAGATACCTAGATTATTTTTTAATAGAAAATGCTTAATTATTTCTCTTATGTAACAAAATTATAATATTCAAATGCCATATAAGTTATGGAAGATTAATATGTTCATAGCTGCTATCATGAATAAGTTAAAAGCTCATCCATTATTTATACATTTGACATGAATATGGTATAACATGACTTATTTAAGTTTGAAAATGATGCTGTGATATTTTATCAACTTTATAGTAAACTGTGGTCTATTTTTTAAGTTTCATATACAAAGGACATTTATGAAAGGGGATTAAAAAGGTTTAATTGCCGTCTTTAGAACTCTTCATCTTGAAAATAAGCAAGGACTCAAAAGATAAAAAATACTTACCTACCAAACCAAACCAAACCAAATGAATACTATAGAAGTACAGTTCCTTAGAAAAGGAATTATGTCAGGATCTAGTTAACACCGAACCGATTCGGTTGTTACTGTTATGTGCTTGATGTGACACGGTTTGTCCAATTCGCCTTTTACATTGACAAAATGAGCGACTAGGAGGCAACGAATACTTCTCCTAATTGATCCCATGACCTTTCGGAAATATGATTCTCATCTCGAAAATGATATTCCTAGGGATAACGAAGTTACCGTGGAATCGTTTTATCGCCAAAACAACGCGATTTTTCTTCAATAAGCTCTTTCTTTCGATAACCATACAATGTTGACATGGATTTTGTGTTAGCGTAATTACATGAAATAACTTACTTTTCAGCCATAACGACGTTTCTTTATAGTATACACAAATAAGGAGAGCACATGGATTGCTGCACATAAATTGTTGTGTGATTTTGTTGTTGTTTTTACACGAAATTTAGAATTAATTTTGACATAGTTTTGTTTGCGTTGACATAAGAATGTCGTTCCGTTACAGAACGTGTCAATGATACGTGTGGTTTTTTAGTACTAAGATTCAGACATTTTCTTTAATTATATTGTTATTATTATCTTTAACGGTTCTATCGTTGTCATAATTTAGAAGCAAAGCTACACCTTGAATGGTTTGAATTAATTAATCCGCCTACGTTCTGAGAAAGGGAACGTTTTCGTTGTACAGGTGACTTTTTGAGCTTTGTTCACAGATGGCGCTATTTTGCGAGTTTTCAGCATTGTGCCTTGCGTTTATTTTTTTAGTTTATTTTTATTAATATTTCGAAATTATTTTTTTTACGTTTTTTGCGATTTGCGAATTTCATTCTGTGAATACATATTTGTAACGGTCGCGAATCATATTTTAATCAACGTACAACTTAATACTGACAAGCAAATTGCAAATAACGTAAGAAAATTTGAATTTCGCTGGATACCTTAGCGCTCTAATATTTTTTTGCTCGCAAGGATAATACTGTAAGTGTAATACCAGTGTTCCTGTAGTTTAACCCAGTTTAACCAATAAAGATACCACTATACCACTATACCTCCATGGCCAAGGTACTTACAGACGCCAGCACATCAAGCTACCCGAAACTGTCAAAGGAAGTCACCAAAATCTGCCCGAAAGAAGTGCCGTGGTACCTAGACTTAGCTGCATAAAATAAACTAGATTACACTGAATTATTATTCAGTGTAATCTAGTTTAAAAAAAAATGCTGTTTCATACATTTTGGTCAAATTTTTTTCGTGATTTCAGAGTTGGTCCCATAGTGAAAGTTGTTTATATTCATGGGTAGAACACCATGTAAAAATTTGGATGGTCTTTGAAAAGTAACCCTGGATTTTAATTGTGTTACAGGTAATTAAAATACTAATTTATTGTTGTTTCAAATTATGTAAGGATATAGATACAATTATTTTCAAATTCCTCTATTTATTTCTCTACGATTTGGTACACGTGTACCTCAAGGTAGGTACATGTTTGGACAAAGTTGTAAGTATGGGCTTTTGTTGACCTCCTTTTCCCAATCAACATTGAACCTTATGCGTTAGCAATAAAGTTGAAAATCTATTAAAGAAATTGGACAGATTGTAGTAGCTCGATGTGCTGGCGTCTGTACATACATACAACAATCATAATTCTTTTTACCGACTTCAAAAAAAGGAGGTTATCAATTCGATACGTATGTATGTAATATTATTGTAACTGCATTACCTACCTATATTCACAAATGACAATCAATTAGGGCTTCCAAACAAATATACTTACTTACATAGAGATGTAGGTATGTATATGTATGTTTGTCCACGCACTTCTCCGCAACTGTTAGATAATCGGATCGTAACCATGTTTTTATTGGCTTACTTTTACATCAACTTAGGGAACAGTGCAAGTTGCATCAAAATCGATTCAGTAATTTTCAAGATATGGACTAATACGTATAAGTGTGACGGCCCTGGCTTATTGATACGAGCTACGGGTGTAGTGTCAAAGGGAAACCATGTCATAACCTTGGTAATTCTAGTGCAATATTTACAACAAAACTATTACCTACTTATTACAAACAAATTTTCCAGTTTTTACTTAAAACTAAAAAAAAAATTGGCTAAGTGCGAGTCGGACTCGCACACGAAGGGTTCCGTACCACAAGACAAAAACGCCGAAAAAAACATGTTTGTTGTATGGGAGCCCCCCTTAAATATTTATTTTATTTTAATTTTATTATTTATTATTAAAGTTAAAATACAACTGAGTATTTTGTGAATATTTCAAGTGCCTACCTGTTGCCATTTTTGATATCGAGCAAAAAAGGGAAAAAAAATCGCGTTTGATGTATGGGAGCCCCCCTTAAATATTTATTTTATTTTGTTTTTAGTATTTGTTGTTATAGCGGCAACAGAAATACATACTTTGTGAAAATTTCAACAGTCTAGCTATCGCGGTTCTTGAGATACAACCTGGTGACAGACAGACGGACAGACGGACAGACAGCGAACTCTTAGTAATAGGGTTCCGTTTTTACTCTTTGGGTACGGAACCCTAATTACGAAATAAAAATGTACAGACGCCAGCACATCAAGCTACTCGAAACTGTCAAATTTTCCCAATCAACTTTGAACCTTATGCTTTAGTGGTAAAGTTGAAAATCTATTACCTAAAGAAATTTGACAGGTTGTAGTAGCTTGATGTGCTGGCGTCTGTACTTTAAAAAAAAATTAAATCGACTTAAAAAAATTAACTCATAATTAGGAAATAACTTTAATTTCGGAAGTCGGTGGCAAAAAAAAAATACAGATCCCAAGACACCGACTCCCGAAATTAAAGTTATTAGGTACTTACCTACTTATTTCATAATTTTGAGTTATTTTTTTTTTAATTCGATTTAATTTTTTTACATTTTTTTAGAGTGTTTTGTTTAGTAATCTTGTTTTTACGATTGCAATCTCACAAACAACCACAAATTAATGATGTACCTACTTAATTAATTACCTTCAAATATATTTACAAGAGGAAACATTTCCTGTCCCAAAAAAACAAACATGTTTTCCCATGCACTAAACCTCTTGCATAAAGCAACGTACAAAACTGAATAATAATTACGGCTAATTATATTAATTCGCCGATGTGAAATATTAATTTGCGTCGGGAGAGGCCGTATCTCCCATCTATGGCTCGTCGATTATTCAATAAGGCATTGAAGAGGGATTTTTATAAATAAATCCCTGCGCTTAGCGCAAGTGAGATGTTCTTACTACGATTAAGATAGGCATGTTTGTTTTAGTTTCTCCATCCAGTAAGATGAAGCTGTCAGTATTTTACAAAGTTTTTAAATGAACTTGAGACGTGCATGTTCGCTTCGCTAGGTCATCTTTTGAATGGGTATCCGTTATTCACACATCGATACACGGCGGCGTGCTTTGACGAACTGTCCAGAAAGTTGTAAAAAGCCTGGACGCAGAATGCCTATCTAGTAGTAGTAGTGGGTATATACGTACCTCTAAACTGCTAAGTAGGTACCACAGATACAGCTAGATAACGCAAGAGCAACTACTTCGCGTGCCAAAAATCGCAACAGTTTACGTTAAAAAATCGTAAGCCGCCACTTTCGCGTGTACTGCTGGCTGGGTAAGCGTGAGCGAGAGCGCGAGCTTGTGACGTCATAGTTAGTCCAAAAATGGCACGCCACACATGATTTTCATACAGTTCGTTATGTATACTTGCGTTATTTAGGTCTATCTATATATGTGGTGGGCACCGGCACCTATTACTGTACTGTCTAGATTTATTATTAAGTATACCTATCAGCCGCTGTCATTCCAGCTGATGCTAGACATTGACACTATTGACAGCTCACTTCACCTAAGTTTTCACTGTGAGATTTTTACAGGATACACCGGCAAAAGATGGAAACTGGTTGGAACTTACTAAGGTAGGTAGGTTTCCGCCCCCACCGTTTCCATATTCCCCTCAAAAAGGTTATTCGTCAAACCATCCCGTCCTTCCTAATCACAGAGCATGTAACCTTATACCTACCTACTTCCTAATAATCTAACATATGAAAAGCTTTTACCATTTTGTAAGTAGGTTTACCCCCTTATATCTGAAAAGAAATGATATGGGTATAGCTCATTTCAGACTACGCTATAATATAATAGCATATATAGTTTATAGCACAACAATATCGCTCGCCATACATTTAAATAATATAGTATAGCAAAGTGTGAAAGTGTTCTAAATAAATGTATGGCGAGCGATATTGTTGTACTATAAATTTTATGCTATGCTATTATATTATAGCGTAGGTAGTCTGAAATGAGCTTAAAATTATATCACCTGTATCCGACTCCCGCGCAAAATCCAAAAGCGAACCTTCCGTAAAATTGTCACCACCCACATTAAAACACAGCCGACCATCTTTCTTACCGTGTTGTATTTTTAAACGTTCGATGTATTTTGTAAAAGCTGAATATTATAATAAATAATATTTGCTTTGGCTTCGCGGGTATCCGAGCACACCCATTGTTTGTCGATCAAGAGATTCGGTGCAGCTTTCTTCGTTATTAATAAGTACTTGCGAACGATGTTGTAACGGCCTCCAAATACAGGATGATCCAAGGATTTTGTAAGTAAAAAGAGGTAGTATAGGTTATACAGACAAAATGCCTAATTTGGTTGGGGGTCACCGTCCAATCTATTCTTGAACAATAAGTAATATGATTATACCTGCTACTTAATAATAAGCTGAATAGAGTTGGTTCGTTTGTTTGAACGCGGTAATCTCTGGAACTACCAGTCGGATTTAAGAAACACTTTTTGCGTTTGACAGCCCAATTCTCCAGGAAGGCTATTTAACGATGCGATGCGACGGGGTGGGTCAGGGGAACAAGAAATTTCACGCGGAAGAAGTTGCGGGCAGAAGCTAGTTAATAAATTGAACTTGCATACACGCTCCGCAAGGGGCACGACAAAGCTTGGCTAATTAGCCAAGTTTTCTTCGTCTCGTCTCTTTTTAGGGTTCCGTACCCAAAGGGTAAAAACGGGACCCTATTACTAAGACTTCGCTGTCTGTCCGTCTGTCTGTCTGTCTGTCACCAGGCTGTATCTCAAGAACCGCGATAGCTAGACAGTTGAAATTTTCACAGATGATGTATTTCTGTTGCCGCTATAACAACAAATACTAAAACAGAATAAAATAAATATTCAAGGGGGGCTCCCATACAACAAACGCGATTTTTTTGCCCTTTTTTGCTCGATATCAAAAATGGCAACAGGTAGGCATTTGAAATATTCACAAAATACTCAGTTGTATTTTAACTTTAATAATAAATAATAAAATTAAAATAAAATGAATATTTAAGGGGGGCTCCCATACAACAAACATGTTTTTTTCGGCGTTTTTGTCTTGTGGTACGGAACCCTTCGTGTGCGAGTCCGACTCGCACTTGGCCAGTTTTTTTCTCTTGATATTTACGACATACCGTCCTATTTCCACGTGTCATCTAATAGTGTGACATTGTGCCGTTTTTGAAAATCGAATGTTGCGTATAAGTAACCAGACGTCTCTTTACCTACGCATTTGCATGCAGTCTTAGCAGATGCAGCTGAATACCAGTATTTTACATGGAGCGACTGGCAAACCGAAATATTCGGGTAGTTTAGTCGCTATAAACCGTCGACCTACAGTTATTTATTGAAACAATACAACCTAATTAGTCTTAAGTCTCGGCGATTGTACCTTGAAATGATGTTTCTATTTGACTTATGTAATAACAGATATGACTGCTCAGAACTTGCTAATAAACTATGCTATGTTGTGCCAAGAACCGTGTCAGGAAGGAAGGTGCGCGTTCGACCGGTGTTCGCGGTGACCTCATGTCGAACTATTGCTGGAGACCGCGCGCCTCTCCGCCGCTTAAGTAAAAATTACAATAACTTTTTTAGTAAAATTGATTTGTTTTCTATGTCAAACAATAAATTCCGTACCGCTTTGTTAAAAGAAATATTTGATAATGATACACAGACCTAAGCGCTGTATTTAATAATTTAGTATTGTCTCTAGCATGTAGTTTTCAATAATTGTATTCTGTGAAATTGTATTAATTATGTATTCTGTGGATAACGGTGTGAGTTTCACATTTAAATTACTCTGATGTCATCATTATTAGAAAAGACACAATGTGTAACTGTTTGTTTATCCCAAATAAATAAATAAATAAATAAATAAAATTCAAAGATAAGCTATAATTTGTAATTAAATTCAACTGCGGTAGGTAATGATTTTTTTTGTGGGGGGGCTGGTGTTGTGCTTTTCATGGGGGCGGGGAAGACTTTACCAGTTGTTTTACTATGGGCAGTGGACCCTCACTTAGGTGCCCTTACCTACTTACCTGCCTATCTTGGCAATACTTACTTAGTAAAAATGTAAGACGGTAAAAAATAAATTCATTAGTAATATCTTTGTTTATTATCGACACGGATGTCTATCCCATAATGGCTATTGACTAGAGTGAACATACCTATACTTATTATTAAAGTCAACAAACACTAATATTTCACCTCTCATTACACACATCGCTTGCCTCGACTCATTGATTAACCTCCCACATCGATAAATCTAACTAATAACCAACATCCTGTCTACAAAAATCTGAATGGATAATCCTTCGTATAAACTGTAGCTAATAATAATACATGAAATGATCGACGTGGCTCAGCAAAGTTCATCGCTCAATCAGCGCGCGCCTGCGGCGGTGACGTCATCTCTCGTGAGCTGCCCCGCCCCGCCAAGAGATGGCGCTGTACGATCGAAGCGTAGATCCCAACCCTCACGCTTCGCCGTGTGTGGTTTGATGAACGCGTTGTAGGGGGTTGATGAACTTTGAGGTTTTTGTAAATATTTTCGTTGGATGTTGATTAGATTTAAATTAAGATGAGATAGATTGATAATAAATGTTGGTCACTTACGTAGCTCAGAGTTCTAACTCAATATTCGTTTGCTACATACCTACCTGCAGAATGGAATCAGCTTGACGTAAATCGGTGGCACTCTGCCAAAAAATTAGGCAAGACTTGAAGAACCATAATAAGTGTACTGAGTAATCGGCTTGTTTGTTCTGTGCTGCCTATCGTTCGAACAGTTCGTGGAACCATCAGTCCTATGCTGAAGATAGGTTGTGGGGACATGATGCGGTTGGTACTGTTAACAAAACCTCGAGGGGGCGAGGTCTTTATTTTTCCTCTAAAGTTTAAGATGTAAAACGTACATACTAATACCAATAGAATATTGCAAAAATCCTTTGCAGTATTCTTTTATGAAAAAAAAACGGAAACATACAAATGGTTAAAGTGTTGTACCGACATCGGTTTGTCATAAAACATTTCTGTTTATTCCCAGAACGCTTCAAATTTTCTTACGATGCCGTTTGTTATTTTTTACGCTTTTTTCATGGGCTTTACATGGTACCAAATGCTGAAGATTGGTGGTTGGTTGGGAGGTGTTCGGACACAGCTTAAATCTGGACAATAATAATTTATTACATTCAGCATTTGCTATTGATGCTCGTGGAATTTGTCGGTGCAGTATATCGTATATATAATATATATATACATATATCCTCCTTGCCTCCATAACTTTTTCCAACAAGCAGCATGACTGTGTTCTAATTTGAGTGGTAGAGGTATCGGAGATACAAAAGGAGACTTCAACTTTGTCCCTGGAAGAAAGACACAAAACTGCAAAACCATATAAGGAAATATATAATGATTAAGTAGGTATTTTTAAGTTACCTAAAACCTAGATAAACTTATATGATCGTTTGAAATCAAATACCTGTGAATTCTACCGACCACGAAAACTTTTTCTTCGTCGATATTAAGTACGTTATGTTATTATGCAGGTTGGTAACTTAATCATACACACGCAATATTTTGCCCTGGCCTCGGTCGGATTGACAGTGCAGTATATTTCTTTTTCCCATGTTCAACTCTACCAATATTCATCCTTGGTTAAAGTGTTCATCCTTGGTTAAAGTGTTCATCCTTGGCTAAAGGCTATCTATTCTACTGACATGTAGGTATGTATATTCATATTCATATTTATTTATTTGCGTAAAACATGGTATACAAAGGTGTTACATGAGTTAAGGATAAGATCATACATGTTTTGCTTAAGACTAAAGCATGCAAATTGGTTAACACATAACTTATGTTCAAAGTATTCCGTATTGCTATAAAAATTATTTTCATTTAGCCATTTAAACAAGTGAATTTTAAACAGTCTGCCATTTAGTAATTTAAGTTTACATGGTAGTTTATTATATATACGTACAGCCATAGCTAAACAGCTTTTACTACACACATCAAAAGTGTCTAGGGATCAAGCATTTTTATGCGGATTTCTTGAGATTGAGATGTGGCTTTGTAATAAATTTATGATTTTATAAATTTATATGGATCCTTTTTGGTGCATTTCATAATTTGAATCAGGAACTGTGAATCAAATTCGAGTAAAAGATGAAAATCAGCTGTCAATATTTTCCCTATAAAAACATACAACGCATTGAAGACATTATTAGTGCTACTGTTTCCCTACTACTGATTAAAACCAACGTTATTATGGAGCGGCGACGTCATTTAAGCAGGGAAGAAATGCTCAGAGCCGTGGGAATGATAGAAGCTGGTTCCCGGCAACGTACTGTGGCTTTAGCTCTGAATACAAGTCAGAGTGTTATCAGTCGACTTTGGACACGTTACCGAAGCACTGGTACCGTGGCTGAGCGCCATGGAGGACGGTATCGCTGCACCACACGGAGACAAGACCGATACATTCAAATCTTAACTCGAAGAGCTCCAACAATAACCGCCATGATGTTAGCCGTGAGGCTTCATCACTCTTCAGGGAACTTAATTAGCGACCAAACAGTCAGAAACCGCTTGCATGAAGTGAACCTTCATTCCCGAAGACCGCTACGGGTACCACCTATAGCAATGCACAATCGTAGGATTCGATATCAATGGGCTCTTGAACACAGAAATTGGGCAGAAGAACAATGGCGTTTCGTGTGCTTTTCTGATGAGTCTCGTTTTGGTATGAGACCGGATACAAGACGTATACGACACTGGAGAACCCCTGGACGCCAACAGCGATTAAAATCCTGCCAGGAAGTCCATCCTTATTGTGGTGGAACCATCATGGTATGGGCGGGTATTTGGATCGGCGGAAGAACTGAGATGATTTGGATCAGAGGCAACCTCAACGCTCAAATTTATGCTGAGACGATTGTATCAGACGTCATCGTTCCTCTACAAGTGCAAATCGGTCCCTTATTTCAGTTAATGCATGATAATGCACGACCGCACACCGCAAGAGTTGTAAGACAGACTCTCGCCGCAGCTAACATCAATGTCCTGCCCTGGCCTGCTCAGTCGCCAGACTTGAACCCGATTGAGCATGCATGGGATATGCTACAGAGAAGAGCTCTGCCGAATATGGAGGGTATCCAGTCGCAAGAAGACCTTTTTTTGTTGTTGCAACGAACATGGGCGGCCATTCCACAGCGTGATTTGGATGAACTCATTTTGAGTATGCCAAACCGATGTTCTTGTGTTGTTAGTGTTCGCGGTAGAAACACGGATTATTAATTGTTTAAGTTACCCAATAAAATTTTAAAGAAAACTGTTATTTCAGTCTTTTTTTCGAACTTTTGTGTTAGTGGTTCAAATGTCAAAAATCCCTTTATTAGGAAAATGGCAAATTTCTTTATTAATGCAAAGGTGACTTGGTTTATCGTTACTGTGACAAACGAAAACACTTTATTTGATGAATCCTTAAAGAAAATTTTATAAATATCAATCGGGAGAAAAGTTATTGCAAAAATATATGTTGATCCCTAGACACTTTTGATGTGTGTATATTATATATTGTATGTAGATAATATTGAAATATGTTTATTTTTGTTGTAAGTTTTAACTGTTTGATGTTTTAGAACATTTGGTTACGTCGAAAGATTTGTTAACGTGTTCTCTACCAAATAAATCGCATTCATTCAATTCAATTCGAGAGTACAAAGAAGAATTATTTTAATGACGAATTTTGGGTAATTTTCAGAAACACACCAATCTTGGATTTTCTCTTATCCCATAGATTTTCGCCTAGAAATTTTGCAATGGGATCAAACTATCACCTCTCTGGAAGCTAGCCCCATCGTAGATATAATCATAGTGTAATTCCTTAGCGGCATCTGCCTTAAAAGTGGGGTCATGCTGCCACGAATACTTGTGTCATCAACATCTTGCTTCACCAGTAACCAATCGAAAAAAATGTCATGGAATTTGCTAAATGTGCAAAGTTCTGAATGAAATCCACAGTAAGGTCGATTGTGTGCGTACGGCATAGTAGGTAAGTAGTTAGTGTGTATTAGTAAACATTGACAGAATTGTTGAAACTACTACTAGAAATAATAGACTGCACTGTTTTTTATTCTACTTCTATAGGACTATAAACACTGTAGTACAGTTTTCATGGCTCTGTAGCAATGACTATAATTCTGTAGCTTTTTAGGTTGCTATGTATCCTCATAGCCACAGATCTTTTATCTGGGGACCTAAAAAGGCCACTTTGGCAGAATCATCGAAAGGATAACATTATGAATCTTAAGATGGCGAAGACTGAACAAAAGAAAAACACGGATTGTGTTTTTCTTTTTTTCGCTGCACTGCGTAGGTATAATCCGTATAATCAAAGAGATTGGGATTGGATTGATTAGTATTTTTTGGGATTTGAAACGATTAACTAAACAGTTAACTGTCCACTAAGATTCATAATGTTATCCTTTTATGATTCTGCCAAAGTGGCCTTTTTAGTGGGCACACATCTTACTGGACAATTAACTGTTAACTTAATCGTATCAAATCCCATTGGTGAAGGATTTTTCAGCTCTTTTTTACAAGCTTTTATTTAGCTTGTTTTTGTGTATGCTGAAATACCAATCAATCCAATCCAAATCGAATCCTAAACTCTTTCATTATACCTACGTAGTGCAGCGAAAACAAGAAAAACACGGACTGTCTTCGCCATATTATGATTCATAATGTTATCCTTTTATAATTCTGCCAAAGTAGTTTAGGCCCCAGTTCTGTGCTCATATTTCAGTATGTCTACAAACTTGTTTAAATAACAAAACAGCGTTTTCAATAAATTTTAGCTACTTACTCGTACCGCCAAACCAAGGCATAGCCTAATTATTAGCCCATAATATTCCCACTGCTGGGACACAGGCCTTCTCTCAGTCAGAAGATTTAGACCGTTAATCCACCACGCGGGCCCAGTAAATGTTTGTTTTTTTTTTTTTTTCACGAATGTTTGTTTGTCTATTTGGCCGATATGACCACATCAATATTAACTATGCGACGACTCATCCGAACTTGCGGATTATTCGTCGCCTTACAATTATAAAAGGGTAACGTTTCATCCGTGGATGAAATATTTTGCGGATGAGTAGTCACCTAAGTCGTGCGGGTTGGTAGACGTCACATGTATTTGAATTTTAGGTCCTAGGACATGCCGGTTTCCTCACGATGTTTTCCTTCACCGTTCACCAACAAGGTATGATTGATCTTAATTCTAGCTTTTCAAATCGTTGTCGTAATAATCATTTTATGAGGAGTATTAAAGGGCTCTACAGGCACAAAGTTTTCCCCAACTTCAATCGTGACTCGGTGCCCCCATTCTGTAACTCCAAGAAGACCATGATCAGTGTATTCTATGGACGTTGTTTTACAAGTTTTGTGACTACGCAGAATCAGCCCTCTTGCACTCGTGATGCGTCTTGAACCAGGGCTTGGAACCGATACCAAAAGTATAGGGTCTGTACCGGTACTTAACGGTTCTTTCCATTTCGGTACCTGGGTAACCGTTCCAGACGGGTACCGGTACTCCACCTAACAAGTACCGGTACCAAATACCGGTACCCGGCGCGTACCACTAATTTCATATTTGTGCGAGAAAGCGCGTACGGTTTACTACCTTGAAGTTATTTTTCCAATGCCTTATAACTTTCCTTGTTTACTTACTATATCTGTTTTCTCCCTTTAACTCACGAAAAGATATGTTTGGTACCGGTACAGTACCGATACTGATTAGAAATACCAATAGTACTACTGTTGGTACCAAACATAATTATATTTTCGTAAGTTAGAGGGATAGAGTTGTACCTGTACGACTCTGGTACCGGTATCACACTAAGGCCAGTGGTACCGATTCCCAAAAAAACCGGTATTTCAAGTCCTGCTCAGAACATAAAAAAACCCTGTCGATAAGAAGAAAATGGAAGCTGTTGAAGGTAGAAGTGAACGTCAAGAATACTTACGTAGGTACTTATATAAATAATGAGAAGAACCGCTTAGTGCCGCTTACGTAGACACTCCTAACTATGATGATTAGTCATTCATATTTCTAATTCATTTACGTAGTAAGGTCATATCTTGCGAAACGGCAAGATATTAAATAACTACGATTGTTTCGTTCGCTGGCCGATCGTTTTATTGATTGGTAGGAAAAATCGTGCCTGTGATGCTAGGGGTTGTATGTGCGCTGTGAGCGGCAGGATAAGTCCTCAGCTGGAGTTGGATTGGAATAGATATATCAGTATTCAGTTGGTCGAAAGGAAAATTGATGACACACAAGGGCATGTCATATCATGTGTTTATTTTACCGTTCTTATTGTGTTAAGTATTTCTATCATCATCGTATACTGCGGTGCTATTCTGTAAAAAGATCACCGTGATAACTTAGGTGAAGTGAGCTTAAACCTGGGGGCCTAAAACGCCACTTTGGCAGAATCATAAAAGAATAATATTATTAATCATAATGGACAGTTAACTGTTAAGTTAATCGTATCAAATCCCATTGGTGAAGAATTTTTCAGTTATTTTTTTTTGTCTGTGCTAAAATACCAATCAATCCAATCCAAATCTAATCCCAATCTCTTTGATTATACTTACGTAGCGCAGCGAAAAAAAGAAAAACACGGACTGTCTTTGCCATATTATGATTCATAATGTTATCCTTTTATGATTCTGGACTTTTAAGGCCTCCTGGAGCTAGGGATTGACACTACTGACAGCTCACTTTAAGCTCACTTTTTTTCTTTTTTTTTTTGCGGATGGGAAATCATCAAATGACTCCTCCCGCTCTGGGTGGAGCGGAAGGGAGTGTCAGACTCTTACTGACTAAAACCAACCCGTGTTCCTTCCTTAGCCCTTTATGTTCCGGGCTAGCGGTAACCCTTTCGGACAATCCCGCTGACCCGGCAGGCTTCGGCCCTAAGGGGCCCCTCCTCGATGCTGACATCTCTTTGAGGCGCGCGTGGAACACGTACGCGCCGTCCGGCACGGGCCTGGTCCTGATCGGACGGTGAGCTACCCATTACTCTCCGCCCGTAGGCCCGCGTTTAAGCTCACTTCACCTAAGTTTTATATAGCAGAATAGCATTACTGCACCGGTGACGTCACCACGTTAACGCCGGCTGTCGCTGAAACCCAGCGCTAGGGCCCTGTGTCGCATAGGGTCGTAACGTAAGATATTGCTGGGCGATGTCCGTTCTCCGTGGATGTGACGCATATTTTCCTCAACTTGTTCTTTCTCTGTGTCATGTTTACCGCAAATAAACGTTTCATTCTTTCTATTTTTTTCATCTTGCAAGTCTTTTTCATCAGTGTAGACTGAGGATTAGGACAAGCCATGCTACGCCATCAAATATTTGCCTCACCAAAAATGCCTATACATTTCTGTACAGACGCTAGCACACCAAGCTACTACAATCTGTCAAATTTCTTTGATAGATTTTCAACTTTATCGCTAAATTAAAGGTTCAAAGTTGATTGGGAAAATTTGTCAGTTTCGGGTAGCTTGATGTGCTGGCGTCTGTACCACCCAACACTGGGCCTGCGTGGTAGATTACGGTCCGCTCCCTTACACTGAGAGTTGGCCTGAGTACCAGTAGTGGGAACATTATAGGCTGAATATGATTTGGATAGGTGTTGGCTTTCTCTTCACCCTAAAGAGGCTAGCTAGGAGTTATTTTTCCTTGGTTAAGAGCGGTTTACCTAATCTCGACTGATGATATGAGATTATATCGAAGGTATTTACTTGCTCCTCAATAAAACTAACTGATTTAATTTCCAATGTAGGTGAATTTTTTGCATTCGGAAAATCGCGAGAGAACTAAATCTTATCGGACTACGCACGACGACATATCAAGCTATACATTTCCAGTATACGCAGACTTCTCATTGCACGAAAAGCCTATACAATGCGAGGTCAGCTAAAACTGGAGAGTTTGATAATGTCGTCGTTTGTACAAGAGCCTTAAGTATATGATGACCTTTTGTCGGTCTCCTCTCGCACGTATGCATCTTCTTAATAAATTCACATTATTGCTATTCAATAAGCATGGTCACCGTACGCACCGTGGGCGAAGCGTGGGTGCCTCGCGCATCACTATGTGATGCACATTAAATTTGATTGTTACTGCAACCTGCGCAGGCGCACAGATTTATATTATTACGCCAACCGCTCATTTGGTGATTATTAAACGATATAAATTTATTACACGATTCAATATTAACATCGTGACGGTAAAAGGGTAAGTAGGATTCTTTGAAGGCGTTTGAATTTAAAGACGAACTTATGTTATCAAACTGGCTACAATAAGGAGAGCGTGAGTCATCATTATCATACAAATTACATCATCATAATATTCTTCGTAGACTTCACCAACTTTGACTCTAAGGACCTCAATTATATTCACTCGACGAACGTTGGTGTTCGGACTCAGAATCATGTGAGTCCATGTAGGTAGGTATAAGTAAATATTGTATTATCAAGATACCTGATAAACTACTGTATATGGTGCGTTTTCCTTGTTACAGATGCCTTTATGAAGCTACCATAATGTAACAATTTCAAAAGCAAACTCCGTTCCGTCGCTGTTTGTACCAGAAGCGCATATCGGCGGCGGCGGTGGCCGCAAAGAATGTCGTCGTCGGATTTATGTGTGCGCGCGCACGCGATGACAGCGCCGCACCGGCCACTACTCTACGCGTATGTCCGCCTGGTACCGCCGACTCGCGTTGAGGCAGTGATTTCTTTTTGTTTCAGAGCATTTTCCTTTATGGTGATAAACAATTATGCCATTTACTTTGTGCTGTATATCATCATCAATAAGATGGAACACTGAAATGGTCCTCATGATTTCACTATTCTGATTTAACTTCCAATGTAGTCTATACCAGTGGTAAAATGGTTCCTACTTTTTCATTATACGTAAAAATGATTATAGTACCTATTTTAAAAACGTTACCGAAAATTAATAATGTCTTCGTTCTATTTAAAAAAATGTCTCAAAAATCACATGGTCTTACCGTTTTCAAAGAATCCTATTAGGTATATACTGACTAATTGAACTACTGTATTTTCGAAAACAGATGTAAGAGCAACTTAAAACAATCGCAAATTACGCAGAACACGCCTAAGCACCATCCTTCTACCACTTCATTTCGGCGAACGCTTCCGACAACGTCGTCGGTCCACTTGTAACTCGCATAAACTTAGTTTAGGTCTGTTTTCTCAGTTTATGTAGGCGCGGTCGACTGTCTACTGCTGCCACAGTATTTATGCTAAAAGGCCCTGCGGCTTGGACCCTTAATAAACAAATGACGCGCTCACAGATTTAAGAGCCCACGTCGCAATTATTTCGCTATTTCGACGCGGCCCGACCAAGTAAAGGCGGCTTTTTCGCTTTATTTGAATTTTAAGTAACCCCATGACGGTAATAGTGGTTGGGGAGTCGGTGGCTCGCTTTTGTTGCCTCGCCGAAGGGAAATGACTTGTTGCACGTCAGAGGGCGCTCCTGACGGTTTTCGTATTGTCGTTTGGAGGCTTTGAGACGTAAAGTTACAGTGGCATAACGCTGAGGTGCAAAGCGTAGTTTGGTGCCGTAATGGTAGACTTTAGACAACAAATTGCGCTTTTAGTTAAAAGAATAGACTTTAAAGTAAATAATAATTAAGTATCTTAAGACGAAGCCGAAGTAGCTTTTGTTTGTTAAGGTGATCTGTGGTGAACAGTTTCAGTGATCGTTAAACTTTTAAAGATTTATTTGAAAACCCATGAGTTCTTATTCTTGCTCCAAAATGTCACAACTTGACGAAGATTGATAAGCTCGCATTGGAAGAAATATTGTTAAGACATCATTGTAGATATAAAGGACCAATTTTTAACTGAATAAGCTTAACCACAACAAAAAGATAGTGACTGTCCGTTCGTGATACTCGACATTTTATCGGATTTCCAGTATGGCAGCTACTGGATGCGATCATTTAAAATGATAAATCACCCGCTCCGTCACCGGGCGACTCGTCAAAATGAACTTATTTGTCAAACTTAGATCACTGAGGTGCGATAACTAAAACAGGAAATTGAAATTTTGTATCGCCGGACAAAAATCATCCGCGTCGCCATCTTGGACGCTAATCGCGCCACGATTTGAATATGGAACTCTTTATTCATAAATAGCTTTTACTTTTTTGTAAGTGTAAGCAGCCAGTTATAAGTGTAAGCAGCCAGGTCTTGACAGGAAATGAGGTTAGTTTTTTAAAGGTTCGTAGTATTTGCGTGGGACAAGGGCGCGCTCGAGTAGTTGATGACGGGAGGTGGACAGATGGTTGATAGAAAATTCCAATTGTAATTTTGTGCCTTTGTGTCGAGTTAAATATGTCTGACTTTCTAGGTATGTGCGTGTCAGATACTGACTGGCGTTACGGTAGAGTAAAGTATTTCTAGCCATTATAACGATTTTAATTTAGTCGTTTAAGTACCTATTAGGACATAGCAAAAAGTTGCGATGATGAGCTAAGAAATAGCAATTCGGATCCCCCGAAGTAAAGGACCATTCCTAAAGCGTGAATTATACACAGACGTTTTGAAGCGTATCACGCCTGCGCCGCGCCTTCACCTTACGCCCTCTCTGTGTAATTCGCGCCTCAGACCAACTCAAGGTAGTTGCATTTATGTCAGAATAATAATAATAGTAATCCGGACCGAATTTCGGCCATGACGACAAATCTTAGCGGAGACCAACCATCGGCGCGGGAGATATTATAGTGCACAAGTGTGTGTGCAGTGACAGGTGCATTTTTCCATTTTCCCTTACTCTCATATTCCGATGGGACGGCAATCCGACACGACCGCAGAGAGAGCCTGATCTGTCTCCAGTCGTGTCGGATTGCCGTCCTATGGGGGCGGGCATGGCCAAGGCTTAACGTGCTTTCCGAGGCACGGGGGTATCACACCGCCAATTTCCAAACTCCGGGCTGTTACTAAGTTATTTCTAATGGAAAAACCCAATAACACATTGCTCGACCCGACTATGAAACCCAGGACCCCTCAAAGAGACCAAAGGAGCAGACAAAAAAAAACAGTGGCACTCCAGGAGCGCCAATAGAAGTGGAAACTTGAAAAAGCATAGTAACTTTATAAATGTGTTTAAAGGTCGTTCTCCCCAAAGAAAATGTACCGCGCGTTGAACTCTTTATAATGGCGAAAACTTAAAACAGAGGTGTCGGTTACGGTAATAGTATCATGAGTTCAATAGTTTTTTCCTTTGAGTATTAAACCAACTGGAGGCGCCATTGTCAGGCGATCCCCGCTGCCAAAGGTACGAGACCGCCGGTCATAGCGGTTATAATAATGTGTGCGTATAGTTTATGCTTGTAGGTATTTGTTTTTTGTTTTGTATGCGTGCGTAACAACGCGATCGAATTGCATTAGTGTATTATTACTACTTGTGTGCGTTCCCTCGTCCCCCGCAATGAAAGTGACAGACTTATTTGCGTAGATATTAGTACTCGTGGCGTCTCCGGTTGGTGTAATACTCAAAGGTTTTTTCCCATCTAAAAAAATGCCCAATGCGCCTTAAGAAGTTTCACTTCAAAAAAATATAGGTAGTAATAGGAAGTAACTCCAGCCTACCAACGCTTAAAAATACCTGTATCTGTAGACTAATCACTGCTAAGTTATAAAGGAAGGTATAAAGAAGTTTTCTAGGTATGCTATTCGCAAGTCCGATTTTATAAGTCGAGTCAGTTCCGCTAACATTTCGACTGCGACCGTCCGATACTGTACTTTATACCGACATTACAGTTCCTGCAACATTTGTATGCCTTTTAAGGAGCATTTTATCTAACCCCTAAGTTAATTTCTTGATTACATTCTAATTTCAACCCTAAACGAAGAGGGGAAGATTGGAAGTTGAATGTAGGGATGTTCGTTGATTTTGCATCTGAAAGTTTTGGGAAGCTATTAGAAAGGTACAATTTATTTTTAATGCATTTTAGATAGTCTTTCCTCGGGTCAGAAGAAGTAAGTCTTAAGAAGTAATTATACAGTTGGGAAATGAAATACTAATGAAGTACATACGGTAGGTACCTTATCTAAAAAATATACAAATCTGGTCATTTTCACACAGTATTGAAAGCTTTATAAAAAAGCACACTGCAGTAAGTAAGCAAAATATGCGGAACCATTTACATTTTAGTACCCTATACATCTTTTTCAGGAAAGATGAACGACAACACTGAAAAAAGTTTTATAAAAAAACTGGCAAGTGTGAATCGGACTCGCACACGAAAGGTACCGTACCACAAGGCAAAAACGCCGAAAAAACATGTTTGTTGTATGGGAGCCCCCCGAAAATATTTATTTTATTTTAATTTTAATATTTATTATTAAAGTTAAAATACAACTGAGTATTTTGTGAATATTTCAAGTGCCTACCTGTTGCCATTTTTGATATCGAGCAAAAAAGTTTGTTGTATGGGAGCCCCCCTTAAATATTTATTTTATTTTGTTTTTAGTATTTGTTGTTATAGCGGCAACAGAAAAACATACTTTGTAAAAATTTCAACAGTCTAGCTATCGCGGTTCTTGAGATACAGTCTGGTGACAGACAGACAGACGGACAAACAGCGAAGTCTTAGTAATAGGGTTCCGTTTTTACCCTTTGGGTACGGAACCATAAAAAGAACACTTATAAAATAACTGATTTTTGGTAGGTAGTATTTATTATGTAAATTCCTTTAATGTTGAATACACCGACCGCTGGACATAGTTGCCGGTGCCGCAATCGACGCACGCGCGCTTGATCCAACAAGGATTAATTTAATTGAAGTTTAATTCATTTATGTTCGAGCCGTTATGGGTTGAATCACTAGGGCCATGTGCTAACTTGGTTGGTCGCCAAGCGGTTGGTGACCAGAGGGCTGGCCTATTTCTTGGCCAAAGAATCAGCATCACCATACAACGTGGCAATGCTGCCAGCCTTTTGGGCATGTTCAATGGACAACTAGCAGTGCCCCGCGGTTTCACCCGCATAAGTTTCGATCCCGTCGGAATATCGGGATAAAAAGTAGCCTATATGTTAATCCAGGGTGTCAGCTACCTCCATACCAAATTTTATCAAAATTGGTCCAGCAGTTTGAGCGTGAAGAAGTAACAAACATATAAACGCACACACACACACACACTCACAAACTATCGCCTTTATAATATTAGTGTGATTAGTGTGATTATTAGGATAGTAGGACACACGGAATAGTGGACAATATACGGAACCCTATCAAAAAACCTTTAAAATAATTCTTAAACACTCCAAAACCAAAGTAATCCAATATTTGATCACGAAGCGTTGAATCTCAATACAATCGTACCGCACACAATAATCTTTAATCTCCGTTTAAACCAGTGCAACTTTACCTTAGCCAACCAAACCGAAGTTTAATTAGTTCTATCGCTAATTACTTAGCAGGGCACGACTAGCCGAGGACTATTCCAAGCATTCCATGATTTATTGGCCAGGCACTATCCTTTGACCCTTAGCGCTCTATTTGGACAAAATATTTAACATTTCAGCGCTAATGGGTTTAAACGGGGATTAATACTTAGCAGTTGATTAAGTAGGTGTGTTGTTTAAGTATTGATTGTGGTTAATTTATGTGGTTTGTGAGTAATTAGGGAATTGTTTGTGTGTTAGTGTTGAGTGTTTATTGGTCTTGTAAGTAATTGACTGATTTGGTGATGTTGTATTGTACAGAACGCCAGCACATCAAGCTACCCGAAACTGTCAAATTTTCCCAATCAACTATGAACCTTATGCTTTAGCGACAAAGTTGAAAAACTGTTAAAGAAATTTGACAGATTGTAGTAGAGGCCATTATTTGACGAGAAATTACTAAATGCTCTACCATACTTGATAAGCTTTCTGTACAGCTAAGCTGGGAATAAATCTGAAAAGCGGTTTCGACAGGTATAGTTGCCGGCACGTAACTTGGCAAGAGTTTTTGTATTTCATACATTTTTATATGCGCGAACTTCCCCCACTACGAAAATCTCTTGCCAAGTTACGTGCCGGTAACAGTATCATTGCTTAACGATTTGATACCTAATCCTTAGTCTATATTACACTAATATTATAAAGGTGAAATTTTGTGAGTGTGTGGGGGTGTGTGTGTGTGTTTATATGTTTGTTACTTCTTCACGCTCAAACGGCTGGACCAATTTTGATAAAATTTGGTATGGAGGTAGCTGACACCCTGGATTAACAGATAGGCTACTTTATATCCCGATATTCCCACGGGATCGACATTTACGCGGGTGAAACCGCGGGGCGCAGTCAGTATTCTATATATTCAATACATATTAGGTATAAATTGAAATCGTTTTTCGTGTCTGTCTGTGTGCGGGGGTCCACTAACAGTAGGAATGGCTTTCATTTGACAGTTCAACAACATTCATTGCATTATTTACATTTGCTGAGCAGATATGTTTTTCGAACATATGAATCAATGGATAGGTATATAGCAATATGTTACTATGTTACATAATATAATAAAGAAATTACGATGTTTTGTCAAAAAAGCCTAAAAAGCGTGAGAAGCAGGGTCGGGTTGCTAGTCTAAAAAAATATTTTCTTTTGTATTTTTGTTAGTTACGCTAAAATAGCTGAACGGATTAAGATAAAATTTGGCACATGGGTAGATCATGACCTGGACAAGGATAGGCTACTTTACATCCCGAATTGCAGACAAAGTCGCGGAAAACAGCTAGTTATAATATAAAATTGGATTTTATTTTATTTTCAGATTAGCCACGATATTAAATCAGGAGATGAACGATGGACATGACCTCACCGTTTGTTTAAGTAAGAATCTCAAGCGAAAATCCTTAAGAATCATAATCAACTTTTTCAAACTAAAAGACAAGACAAAACCCACCTATTAACATCTACTTAAACATATGTAAACCCTTGTTATTTCGAATTAAAGTCGCCTGCACTAGATAACGAACAATCAGCGGCGGCAGCGAGCGGGTTAGCTTCCCGCTACAAATAAGTTTAGATCGGATCAGCACCTTTTTGTTCCCACTGTCCCTTCCTGTACGATCAGCGATCATTGATCACGGACTGGAGGGAGCGGGCGAACGGTGATCAGGTGATGTGCCTCATTAATTTGCTATTTAATGTTCTCTATATCTTAAAGCAAGCCATAGATAGACTGCAGAAGATTCTAGTAGACATGGGTAGCTCTAGCTCGTGAGCGAGTGATAGAAAAGAGCTAGCTCTTTTCGGTTGACGCCACTCTCGCTCACTCACTGGCTCGCTAAATAGTACCCAATTCGTGTGCAAGTAAGTAGTAATTCGACACGAGTCAAATGACTCATTTGACTCGTGTCAAGCGAATTACTGCGACGACGAGATTACGACGATGATTAGCGACGTCAATCGAAAAGAGCTAGTTCTTTTCTATCACTCGCTCACGAGCTAGGGCTACCCATGTCTACTTCCCGCTACAAATAAGTTTAGATCGGATCAGCGCCTTTTTGTTCCCACTGTCTCTTCCTGTACGATCAGCGATCATTGATCACGGACTGGACGGAGCGGGCGAACGGTGATCAGGTGATGTGCCTTATTAACTTGCTATTTAACGTTCTCTATATCTTAAGGCAAGCCATAGATACTCAGTTGGTGACTGCAGAAGATTCTAGTAGACATGGGTAGCTCCAGCTCGTGAGCGAGTGATAGAAAAGAGCTAGCTCTTTTCGATTGACGTCACTCTCGCTCACTCACTGGCTCGCTAAATAGTACCCAATTCGTGTGTAAGTAAGTAGTAATTCGACACGAGTCAAATGACTCATTTGACTCGTGTCAAGCGAATTACTACGACGACGAGATTATGACGATGATTAGCGACGTCAATCGAAAAGAGCTAGCTCTTTTCTATCACTCGCTCACGAGCTAGAGCTACCCATGTCTACTTCCCGCTACAAATAAGTTTAGATCGGATCAGCACCTTTTTGTTCCCACTGTCCCTTCCTGTACGATCAGCGATCATTGATCACGGACTGGAGGGAGCGGGCGAACGGTGATCAGGTGATGTGCATCTTTATCTTGCTACTTAACGTTCTCTATCTAAGCAAGCCATAGATACTCAGTTGGTGACTGCAGAAGATTCTATGGACTAATGTTGCACTTCACGCTGTACTAACATGGTGAGGAGGTGATGGGACTTAGGTTACATACGTTGACGTGGCTTTAGCGTCGCGTTCGTGCAGCACATAGATACATATTAGTTTCCCACTACAAATAGGTTTACATCGTTTGCTTTTTATTCCCGCTGTTTCTTTCTGCATGATCATCGATTGAAAATAAGATAACACATTACTTGTTTATTACCTATGCACTTCAAGATATAAGGTATTACCAATATATGTAAACAAAGAAAAAATGTAGCCCCATATTAATTAATTAAACACTTGATTGTACACCACATAAAACGAAAAGGACAAACATATTTAAAACTGTACAATACAACGTTTCATGAAAGTACTGAAACGTTCAAAACACAAAACCGTAGTCCACACTATTCTTTCGCAATGCAATTAAACATTTTTTTAAATACCCCATTAGAGTCCTTAATTTGTAAACCGTTCGGCTCTAAAAGTCCTTCTGATTCGCTTTACAAGCTAAAAAGGACTCTATCAACCTAACAAATAAAGTCTTGAATTGGTTAAACGTTGTTTTAGTACAATATGAGGTTTAAAGCTTCGTTCAGTTTTGTGCTAAAATAAAAGCAGCAATAAAATGTAGTCAGATTACTCGACTGGAACGGTTTGAAGTACATACCTAACTTTAATTTGTTGGGGAAGTCGAAATTAACAACAATACTTCTTGGTTTTTTATTCGAAATAATTAAAACGGTATTCTTGAACTCATTGTTCATTTGTTTGTGCTCTGTGGTGGAGAAAAATAGACCGTGAATGGCGGTCAAGAATAAACAAGTCATTGGAAAAATATTCGTTCAGCTACCACCATCATCACCACCTCTTATAGCAAGCATCATCACTTCAGCCGAAAGACGTCCACTGCTGGACATAGGCTTCCCCCAAAAGGGGGGGGGGGGGGGTTTGCCATAATCGCCACGCTTGGTAGGCGGGTTGGCGATCGCAGTATGGTATGGTGGTGGAATGCATAGAGAACGCTGCTGCTCATTTTCCGGTACGCCCCTTAGTCGCCTTTTACGACACCCACGGGAAGTATGGGGTGGTGGTATTCTTTAAGTACGGCACCACACACACAATATCAAGCATAATCTATACTAATATAATAAAGCTGAAGAGTTGTTTGTTTGAAACGCGGTAATCTCAGGAACTACTGGTTAGAATTGAAAAATTCTTTTTGTATTGAATAGTCCATTTATCGAGGAAGGCTATAGGCTATATAACATCACGCTATGACCCCTAGGCGCTGAGCAGCGGGTGACACCGCGGGGAACAGCTAGTGTTATAATAATAATGACGGAAATTGTTATATTTTTGTATAGCAGAAAATCTATGTTAAATGTTTGTATTATATTATATATAAATGTTTGTATTGTATGAGTCTAGGACATGCCGGTTTCCTCACAATGTTTTCCTTTACCGTCTTGAGAGCAGTAGTCATGAAATAATTTACACAAGTGCCTACTTGGGTTCGAACCTACGACCTATAACTCGTAAGTCGCGGCCGTTACCACTGGGCCACCACGGCTCTCCACCACCTTATTATATTAATCATACTTCAGCTGCATCCGGTTTGACTGGAAGCTGCCCCGGGGTCACATAGTTGAGGAAAGGCTAGGCAGATAATGAATAATATTACTTCAGTGTGAGAAATATACAGGGTCCCATTAAAATAGATGGACAAATTTTAACACGGCGTTCAGTTCGTCTAACCAAAGATATCCAAGCAAAAAAAAAAACACTGTTTAAAGTGATTTTATTTTTACCTAAAATAATAAATTGCCACATGTGTATTTTCGTTATTTTCGGAAGCCCAACATAGTTGGGAAAAGGCTAGGCAGATGATGATGATGATGTGTATTTTCGTTAGCTGATTATTTTTCTTGTAAGTAGTTGTCTATGCGTTTCTCTTATATATATTATTGACAATCGTCCTTATTTTGGTGGTCTGAATGATTTCTAAAAGTTTGTCCATCTATTTTAATGGGACCTTATAAAGAGCTATGCTCCATCTCAAAGAAAAATCCGATCGTAAGTTTTTTTTTTGGTTCTGTATCTAGTGAATATTTTATGTTCAAAATAAAGTCATGCCCTAACAGCTGTTAAGTTGTGTTGTAAATCATTCGGCTGAAGACCCCTTAAGGCAAAATAGTTCACATGTAATAGGCGTAACTATCCATCCATTAAATTATAGCATGATTAAGAACTTTTTATAAGGTTTGTAATAATAATACAATACTTAATAATATGATATAATACTTTGCACATGCTACTTGAGTAATTTTGTCTTCAACTTCATTTCCTCTAAGGGCTGATTTTTCAATCGACAGATAATTCTTATTCGTAGAATAAAATTGACGTCTGACAAATGTATGAAAGAACTGTCAAAAATTTAAATGTATTCCTGGGATAAATATGTCTGGCGTTTGAAAAATCAGCCCTAAATTATGTTATCTATTTAAATTAAATAGAAGAACACTTAAATACAATATACAATCTAACACTAAAATATTATGTAGGTAAAAGTATATAAAGGAAAAAAGGCTCATTGGACCTCAACAAATTCGTCAAAAAGGGCCCAAAAAGCTGGCAGCGAAGCCACGTTGGAAGGCAATGCTGATTCTTTGACCTAAAAATACGCCAGTCCTCTGGTCACGTGGAGAGTCGACCAACCGCCTGGCCATGTACCGAAGTCTTAATTTGTATTTTTGTAAAGTATGTTACAAACGAAACATAGTTTCACCTTCTTACTACAAAAATAAATTAATTCTATCAATTCATCACTATTCACGTCATAAGACGTTTAAAGTTTACTGAAATTCAGTATCATCAGTTGTGCATGTTGCGCGGCAAAAGGTAGAATATGTACAGGAATTCTTTGTTGAGGATAACCGCTTCATAGTCTACCTCTCAACATGTGTCTACAAAATGAAGAATTTATTTTCTAAATGCTAGCGGAATTTGGATGCTTAGAATCGGAACGGAACTCAGCAAGACTGGATTCTGCAATGATTCTGTAATGATAAACCGTACTCTGACAGAAAAAAAAACCAGGAACATTTTATAGAAAACAGAAAGAGGAAATAATCTAGGTAGGTACACATTTTCATGACCATAATGACAGAATATACCTACTTTAACCTTAGTTGGATCCATTAAGCTTTAAGGACTTACAAACTAATATGACAAAAACAATATTTTAGTAATAACTAGCACCCGCCGTTTCACCCGCATAAGTTTCATCCCTTGGGAATATCGGGATAAAAAGTATCCTATGTAATCCTGGTTATAAACTATCTGTGTACCAAATTTCATCCAAATCCGTTCAGTAGTTTTTGCTTGAAAGAGTAACAAACATCCATCCATCTTCACAAACTTTCGCCTTTATAATATTAGTGTGATAGTATAGTATGTATATAGTAGGAAGTAGGATAGGATATAGGTACCTATAACCCGCAACGCTGTCCACACATATAGTATAGAAAAAAAAGTGTGCTTAATCGCTAGGAGTTTTAGTAGCATTATGTACAGTAATTATTTGGATAATGAGCATTAATAAAGTTAAAATCTATATAAAGATTACATTATATAAAGGCCATTAGACCAAAAAATCCCTACACATAACAATATTATAAAGCCGATAACATAATCGCGTCCGAAACATTTTTATCCTTGGTCCACACGCGCAGTTTGTCGTCAGATTTAGCTTGTATTTATATCCGCGCGGGTGACAGGCGTGTGCTACCGGTCCGATACTAAATAACAGTGTCACACTAGCCTTTAAGGACACCGCCGGGACGGTGCTGTGAGAGAGGGAACAGGTTCTTCAAGTTTTTACCTTTTTTAATTGAACTTTAACCAGGCGATACCTGATAGATTTTGGGATTTGGTTGCATATATGCATGCAATATTCACTAACCCGCTCTGGGTCCATGTGGTGGGTTATGGCCCATTCCCTCCCACAGAGAGAAGGCCTGTGTCCCGAAGTGGGGAACATTTTAGGCGGCAGAGCATGCATACATATGCTTGCTCTTACAACCTAAAACATTATCTTGCTTGCTTTTATTGTATCATCGGCATATGACAAGCTATTTTAGGATGTTAAATCAATGAAAATGTTACCAACCTAAGCCAACATAATGCTCTTTCACACTTGGTAAACTGAGGTGGACTGACTGAATGCATAAGGTGAAACACAGAGTTTTGATGTGCAATTAGTGACAGATTCAGCAGTGGATTACGACTGCTGAATCTGTCCCTAATAGCACACCAAAACTGTGTTCGATCTACTCTGAGGTAAGAAGCACCATTTTTAATGAAACGCTTACAACTTTACTCAAAGTTTCATAAGACTGCGACAAGCAAGTTTATCTTGAACTTGGAACTATTAAGTTCAGCCTTCAGTCCATCATCGACATCAACTTCTCTCGCTTACCAGGCACAAACTCTCAAGAAGAAACTCCCATCAAAATCCCAAAACAATTTTCTGCCTGCCTCACCTCGCATACCACCATCGTGCGCATACGCCTTTTTGTTCAATTCCCGGCCGTATTTCGGCTGCGCGCGCTTCCATTTATCTCAGCTATCATCTGAGATACGGCGGCTATCCGCTGAATCTTTATGCGAGCGCGATAGCCGATACTGACCGCCGCTGATTAGCCGATAGGTACCGTCGCACCATTCATAATGTTATGTTTTGGCGATTTTAAATATTATCGATACCAAGTCCATATGGTACCAATTTTTGGTTAGTTATAAAAAGCTTTTTTATTAATGTATTTTAACATAGTTTCTAAAAGTGCAGCATCGATACCGTATAAAACTCAAACAAAAGCATGTAAAAACAAAAAGAAAATACAATCTGACAGTGATGTTAAAATTATTGTAGCCTTATTCATTTTTATAATTGCATGAAACTCACTGAACATACTGATAAACCCATTAAAAATACATAGATAAAACACACGAGACAGTCTTCGGGAATTCACAGATATTTACTCTAAGTATGACACACACAAACCCTTCTCACAATTCGTTTTTAATCCCATTCAACAAGTTAAGTATTACGCAATTATTATGAATAAGTATTTTGTAAAACGTGTCAATCCCTCTAAAGTACACTGACCTTCAAGATACAGGATTTTCCTAGTTTAAAGGACAGGGGTCTTATAAATCTGTAATAGCCATACCCATCCCTTATTGAAACAACAACAATGTAAAGACCTTCGGTTTTTGGATGTCTATCCCAAACTGCGCCATACTAACTAATTATTACCTATTTTAAGAGCTTTAGTAACAATATTCAATAAGTATTTAATCAATTACATTTCATTCACCCAATCATTCTTACGCTTCAACGGTGAGCCCCATTCTCATCGCGAGTGATACACTAAAGTATCCTTGAACATCCCGATCTCTTTATTAAACTGGTGGTTCGTCTTCGGCCTGAAGTCGGTACATTGTGTAGCTTCAGTATCTAATTAATTGGGCTTTGATTGTAATCATCAATCTCTTTAGGTAAATTGTGAGGGCAATGAATGAACCTCTTCTCTCCTCGTTCTTTCGTGTAGTGTCTACCTTCGTCAATTCTCTTAAGTATTTCAAGAGTCTTAGAAAGATTATGATTAGGTACCTAAAAGGTAGCTAGTTTGAAATATACTGTAATTCATATACTGGCGGTTTCCATTTCTATCATTATACAGGGTCCCATTAAAATAGATGGACAAATTTTAACACAGCGCTCAGTACGTCTAACTAAAGATATCCAAGCAAAAAAAACACTGATTAAAGTGATTTTATTTTGACCTAAAATAATAAATTGCCGGCACGTTAGTGTATTTTCACTAGCTAATTATTTTTCTTGTAAGTACTATCTATGCGTTTTTCTTATATATTTTTTCGTCATCGTCCTTATTTTGGTGGTCTGAGTGATTTCTAAAAGTTTGTCCATCTATTTTAATGGGACCTTATATAGTTATTTATTTGTCTTTTGGCTTTCTTTTTAACACAAGTTTGGTTTAATTTGAGATACATCATCTGTTCGTTAACTTTTGATGGACAAGTGATTGAGATATATACGAGTATGATCTGTTCTTCATCATTTAGTAGACCTTTTTAGGGTTTTATCATCTCTTTGCCTTTGGTTCTAATTGCGTGGTTTTTATCCGTAGCTAAATCATTGATTGTTATTGTATGAGTGATTTTCTTTTATTTATATCCCTTTAGGTTACCACCAGACAGTTCGACGTATTCGTCCCACCATGAACTAACATTGTACCTAAACAACCTCTGCTCCCTAATTAATTATCGTTTGATCTCATTTAGATGACCATAGATAAACGCCCGGTCAGTTTTTAATATCGTCGCCAATGTCACCGTTCTTTATCATTCAATGTTCAGCCCGCCGGTTTACATTGTGTGCTCCTTAATTAATTGTAGTTTGATTGAGCGTCAATCTCATTTAGATCGCTGATCGGATTGATGTCGGCTGGTGAATGAGGAGGTATCAAATGTGTTCGATCTGATAACATGGGTTTGTTGAACAATATACGGCGCGCGGTGTGGGCCGGCCTTTTTGTTGGTTTAGTGTTTGTATGTTGGTACTTATTGATTTTTAAATTAGTTAGTGGACTTTTAGAGTATTTTTTATTTCGTAAGACAATCTTAACCACTTTTTGACCCCCTTTCTACCCTTTCTCTTACGTAAGTAAAAACAAGACGTGGATGGACCCCCTCCCCCCTTTTAAATCTTAGGTACGTAAGATTAGTAGATAGGTATCTACCAAAAATATAAAAACCTATAATTTTTGCTTACTTTTGTGATCATACGTAAGCAAAATCTAGACCCCTCCGACCCCCATGAAAAGAGAAATAAGACTTGTTCGGACCCCTTTCAATCCCTTTAAATCGTCTTACGTAATAAATGAACACCCCTAAATAATATAATAAAAAGGTGATGCAATTGCCTTTTTATGTTTGTTTTTGTTCTTTTTAGTACTTAAATGTAACATTCATTTTGTCATAAACATAGAAGTAACTATAATTTCTTATCCATGGTCATAACATTGATTAGATCTTTAACCGAATTCTTATTTAACAATCACATAATCTGAGAATCTGAGTGCACATCTGTAATTGAAACGTAACAACCAATAAAATTAAACCGATGATATAAAGCCTATATTAAAAACCTAGTGCCGGTGCGCACAAACAAAGTGCTATAATACCCTATGCTAAGTATTCATAGTCTGTGTCGGCTCCCGGTAGCCTGTCGGCTGTCGTCGCGACAACGCTTTGTGGCGACACCCGCTGCGTACGAGTCGAACCATTGTGCATGCACCGTGCATATATTGTGATTAAAACTTAACGTATTCGCGAAAATAGATCCACACTATAAATTGCACAAACCATAAACAAATTACTGCCAAAATAATTCATATTCCCGCCAATTTGCAACTGCCAAAATGACATGTGAGTTTATTTTTTTAGATTGTATAGGTTATAATACGTGGCATTGGTAAGGAAACTATATAGCCTGCAGTATACATAGAGGTTGGTCTCCCAGTAGCCTGTCGTCTGTCGTCGCGTGCGCTTTGTGTCGACACCCGCTGCGTACGCGCCGACATCAAGCCATTGTACGCACTATGTACTGAGCGTATTTATGTAAAGACGGTAATTTACCCAAGTTTGCTTGCAACTCTCAGCCAAAGCAATTTGAACTTTTACGTATTGATGCAATTAGCTTACACATAAAACCAGACTTAGATCTTGTCTGGTATTCAAAGAAAACCTTTTGGTACCTAAACTACCTAATGACATAAACGTTTCAAATGAAATCAAGATTCTAGGTGTCACCATCGACGATAGGCTAACATTTAACACTCATGTGTCCAATGTGTGCCGCAGGGCCATAGGTGTTTACAAACAACTATGTAGAGCGGCAAGGGTGAGCTGGGGACTGAATCCAGAGGTGATCAGGATCATATACACAGCAACTGTAGAGCCGATCGTCCTGTACGCCGCCAGTGTATGGGCCCCAGCAGCAAGTAAGTTGGGAATCATAAAGCAGCTGGGTGTCGTGCAGCGCGGAATTGCACAGAAAATGTGCAAAGCCTACCGCACCGTCTCCCTCAACTCGGCACTGCTTCTGGCTGGGATGCTCCCTCTAGACCTCAGGGTCCGCGAGGCGGCCTCACTTTATGAGACCAGGAGAGGAGTACCCCAGGCAGTGCTAGGGGGCCGTGAGGTGGAGCGGGTGGCATCCGCTATGGAATCCCCGCATCCAGCTAGGCGTATCGACCTGGAGTTCGTAAGCCTGGCGGATCGTGAGCAAGTCGACGCCAGCGCAAACTTGGAAGTCAAGATTTTTACGGACGGAAGTAAAATAGACGGGCGCGTCGGGGCCGCACTTTCCATTTGGAGGGGCGACGCCGAGGCGCGCGCTATCAAACTGGCGCTGCCAGACTACTGCACGGTCTACCAGGCGGAACTCTTGGCGATATGCCGGGCAACCAGGGAAATCCAGAAGCATTCGGCATCCAGCTTCGGAGTGTACAGCGACTCCATGGCGGCCCTCCAGACAGTGAAAAACCACAGCTGCCTTCATCCCCTGGCGGTGGAAGCCAGGGATAATCTAGCGACAATATCCCACCAAGGCAAGGTGGTTAACTTGTTTTGGATAAAGGCCCATGCAGGGTTTGAGGGCAACGAGAGAGCGGATCAGCTGGCAAAGGAGGCCGCCATGAATAGCAAGAGGAGGCCCGACTACGACCTGTGTCCGGTTTCTTTCATCAAGCGTCACATTCGTACGGTGACGCTTGATGAATGGAATCAAAGATATACGGCGGGTCACACGGCCTCTGTAACAAAAATGTTTTTCCCGGACGCAGTGGCGGCGTACAGAACGGTCAAAAAGATTGAAATAAACCCGTTGCTAACACAGATCCTGACGGGGCACGGTGGGTTCTCCGAATACTTGCATCGCTTCAAGTGTAAGGGGAACCCATCGTGCATCTGTGACCCCGGAGAAAATGAAACTGTCCCACACCTAATCCTGGACTGCCCGGTGTACGCGACGGAAAGGTACGAATTGGAGATGAAAATAGATAAAAAACTCGAGAGAGGTAGCATTAGGGAAATAATGTCGGGAAAAGAAAGCCAAACATTTTTAAACTACTGTATTAAAATCTGCTGTAAAGTAATAGAAAGAAATAAAAATAAGTGAGATGTGTAAACTATGTTTCAATTATATTGTTACATATATTAATGTAAACATAGAAAATTAAGAATAAAAATAGTCTGTAAATCGGAATAAGTAGAAATAAGAATAGTATATATAAGATACATGTTAAATAAGAAAACAATTTGTACATAGGTTAAGAAATTGAAAGTTATTAAAGTACTGCCCTGAATTATTTTCCCAAGAAATAAATAGAAATAAGAAGAATTTAAGAAACCAGATGTACATAGGTCGAATATCAATAAAATATTGCTCTGTTTTATTTTCCCAGAAATAAATAGATATAATAATAGAAATAAGAAAGAATATATAGATAAGAGTAGTACAGAAAAGTAAAAACTGGCCAAGTGCGAGTCGGACTCGCACACGAAGGGTTCCGTACCACAAGGCAAAAACGCCAAAAAAAAAAACATGTTTGTTGTATGGGAGCCCCCCTTAAATATTTATTTTATTTTAATTTTATTTTTTATTATTAATGTTAAAATACAACTGAGTATTTTGTGAATATTTCAAGTGCCTTCCTGTTGCCATTTTTGATATCGAGCAAAAAAGGGCAAAAAAATCTCGTTTGTTGTATGGGAGCCCCCCTTAAATATTTAATTTATTTTGTTTTTAGTATTTGTTGTTATAGCGGCAACAGAAATACATAATTTGTGAAAATTTCAACTGTCTAGCTATCGCGGTTCTTGAGATACAGCCTGGTGACAGACAGACGGACAGACGGACAGACGGACAGACGGACAGACGGCCAGACGGACAGACGGACAGACAGCGAAGTCTTAGTAATAGGGTCCCGTTTTTACCCTTTGGGTACGGAACCCTAAAAATGGGAATCCCACCCATTGAATGAATGTGGATGGCTGTGAGAAAGAACCAGTATGTGGCATGAAAGTGCGAGAGGAATAACCGCGAGAACTGGAGTGAAAGAGAATTACGTAGAAAAGGTCTCCGACTCTAGTTGGAGGAGCTAGTTAATAAAAAAAAAAAAATAAAAAAAAAAAAAAAAAAAAATAAAAAAAAAAAAAAAACTACCTAATGATAAATGATAAATTATTTATTTTCTGTAAGTAGGTTTGTACAAACACTTTTACACGTCAATCGTATTTTTTTTAAACTAGATGAAGTTGGCGTTTCCTATCTGACTATTCTGAGAAGAAAGGACGAAACAAACTTAGAGGTCACAGTCTCATTTAAAGTCCAGACAAAATCTTTGTCAAATCGTGTGAAGACCATATAGATTGGTGTCTGAAAAGGTTTTTTGAGGAAAGAGCCACACAGATTGAGCGGACCTGTCCAATCAGTGCACGCATTTATCAAAAATCGTGCAGCTCAACTCAGAACTTGAGGCCATAATACCAGACAACATTATATAATTATGTATTATTGGAGCAACAAGGAACCCCTTAATAATAACGTCAATTTGATAAAATTTTAAACTGATGATGGCATATTTTATTTCATGACTAAGCGAAATAAGATTTTTAGAAATCTGGAGAGTATATTGCTTTCTTATACTAAGGCTCACTTGGCTAAGGGCTCATCTTCAAACGATGAACTTTATAGCGCTTAATGCATTTAGTGATTTCTGGTGCAAGTGGGCATAAACCTATGTCAGTAGAAAAAATTGCTTTAAACTCTACTAAACTAAACTGCATTCCTACATGCTAATATATATGGGAAATGAAAGCACAGTTCCAAGTAACAAGACTCAAGAATCATTTGAGAGAAAGCGTTATAGTGCAGCTCATAACGTAAGTAACGACCTATCAACCTGTCGTGAACTGTTATGAACTTACGGCACTTGCGCGTACGCATGTTTGTTACAAGGGAAACTGGGCGAAACGAGGGAAAATCTTCATGGTGTACCTGAAAGGAATTATATTTTTCTACTCAACTGGATAGGGATAAAGGACTGGCTGAAAACATAGCCGTGTATATAGAGGTCAAATTAAATTTGTCCTAAATTAGAACTCGGAACGTAGATCTTCCTAAAGGAGAATTTGAGCAGCGAAGAGCACCTAATAACTAAGTTTAAAAAAAAATGCTGGTCGAGCCTGCTCTTGACCTCGATCACGCCTGGTGGAAAGCGATGGATGAAGTCTATGATGGAACTAGCGTACCCAGAAGATGCCTGTTCACTCTTGCTTTGAGCATAGACACAGACGCTGCCAGACAGTTCCACACTTTGGCTGTGCCCATAATAAATGTGGAGGAGAAGCGTTGAGTACGACTGATCGGGATATCAACCAAGTGTGGATGGTACGCTGCAGTTCGTCTGGTAGTCCGGTAGTAAAAAGGGCGATGGGAAATAGATAAATCATACCAAAATGCAATCTGCCCGCGTGCATTTTGGTATTGATTTGAATTTAATATTTAGATAAGATTATCAAACATCGAACAAGTGAAAACAGTTAAAAGTTGAAACCATACACAGAAACCAGAGAGTCCCAAAAATGTAAGCTAACTACAGCCAAAATCCCATCGAGCACGCATGAGACATTTAAAAAAAAATCTTTATTTAATTTTATAAAACATGAAACGTTTATTTTCTCTGGATTGTACTTCATTGTCAAAAAGACTAACCTAGATAAAGTGGATAAGACAGAGACTAAAACAGGTTCAGGGGATCAGACCGGAATAAATCAACTAAATAACCATCAACTAACTACACAACCTTTAAATAAAACACAAATAGACCCTTAAAACCTTGCAATTTAACTGTTAGGCAATTCATAAGTGTTGCCGGTACTCGGTTGTCATTGATGGCGGCTTTCCCGCCGGAAGTCAATTATGCAATAAATCTGCGACGAACGGCGCGCGCGCATAGATCTCTGCACATTTACATAGAGCTGGGTGCAAGACGAACATGGCCTCTTTGTGGTGACGAGATTATTGTGGGCTGATCGATATATTGGTGGATATTTTACTTTGAGTTTGGAGTTGTGAAAAAGGTTGTGTGCATGGAGCGAGTTGATTTAGAAATGGCTATCATTTTCTGTAACTATAAATGCGTTAGTTGCCTACTGACAATTTTGTTTAGAAGAGCCTAATTTTAAATTCTTACACATCTGTTGCGTCATTTATGCTTAACACACTATCGATCACAATCAAATCATTTTGAAGGATGTTGCTAATCCATTGCTTCATATGTTCGAAAAATATGTCTGCTCAACAACGTAACGCAATGAATGTTGTTGAACTGTCAAACTGAAACCCATTGCTTTTTGGAATTTTTTCCAAGATTTATTCTTGATGAGAGATAACACTGTCTGTCCTTCTCTTCTTCATTAGCTACATTGGCATTGCTCCTGTATAACCCGAGTTATTTTTTGTTGAAAATGTATCCTAATTTAAAGAATAACTTCATTTTGAAAGCCATCAACCAAACTCAACAATCCTTCAAGTAGCCGACGATTAGTTTAATCTAAACCCATCGCACTTTTAAGTCTAGTGCTTTAGATAATGAATACTTTTATTCAGCCGTGGGCAAGTGGGAGTAGGCCGTAAATCACATTGCACAGGGGGCAGTAGAGGTGTCTCGCGGCCTCATTTACCTGGCTGGTACCGCGGTATCGAAGAGCCGATATCGCAGATACCGACCATCGATAAATAAAATATTGACGTGTATACGCACAGGTGAGGTGGGATAGTGGTGCGTTCATAGACAAGTTTTTTTTTTGAGTGTTGTGTGTTTTAGCCTTAGACAAAGAAAAGTATAGACGGCGGGTAGCTCCATTTCATTTCCACAAGAAAGGGATAAAGTATTGAGTTATTATAAGTAACAGAAAAGGATAAAGCTATACTATTTCCGTCTCTCACTGCGTGCCAGTTTTTTCAAGGCAGCTACTTATGTAGCCTATGTTAGTTAAGTTAGTTTTATGTCTCATGTGTGACCACGCTACCCGATGCTCTATAGCTTTCTTACTTTAAGGTTTTAGCGTACTCTGGTTTTTTGACAATTTCTCTTTTATATAAATATTTTTCTATAACTGCTTCGTAGTGTTGCATTGATCTCATAAGTAGGTATTTGTATTTCTTTCGTGAATACTGATTAATATTTTTATAATTTACAAATCTTTTTCTTCTCTCTCCTGCAGATTCATTGGTCAGTGGTCGAAAAAAAAACTGTTGATCATGAAACAAAAGACATAAAAATAAATCACTTTCAAACTTACTTTAAAAATATATTGTAAAATAACAAACCACAATGCCGTGCCCCTGTACAGCGTAGCATCCAGTTTAAATTAGCGTTTGCCGTACGCACAGGAATCTACCAGTGACCATTAACATAGGAGGGATGCACTCGGAACCGGCGCATTTTTAGCTAAAAGCCTACATCGCCCCGCACCGGTAGTGGATTCCGAACGCACTCCCAACATTGATAGACCATAGATAATTGGAGAGGTATTCTTTAAGTAATGTGTTGTTTATGGTGTGTTAAATTGAGTTATTTTTTTTTCTATTTGTATTTTGTTGTTGTTGTAGTAAATAAAGCGGATCTAGTTAAAGAATATGTGGTATTTTAATTGGTGCGTATAACGTTGCAAAGTTATTTTGACGCGTAACCAACGCCACCATCTTGTTTTTTGAATACATTTCAAATATGATTTAAAAAAAAAAACAATTCCGCAGATTGTTTTTTTTTTTTAATCAAAAATACTGTAATACCAACAGCGCCCCCTGTCAACGTAATTTTTGCGCCAAAAGATCCTTCAAGCAGTGTACCTAGCTATCTTATGGAAAAAGTAAATACGCAAGCTAGAAATAGATACAAAAAAAAAACTTATACCATTAAATGACAGACCTACTTGCTTACCGAACAAGAGAATATTTATGAACGGAAATTAATAAGCATTTTCAGTACACCCAAGAATGCTACTTATTCCGCAGGGAGCATGTAAAAGAGCGCGACAAAGAATGTGGATATTACGCCTCCTTACACTTTATTTTTATAAGGTATATCCTTGATGTCCCGCGTGATAATGTGCCTATAAAATGTACATAATTGTCCTAATGTTTACTAAGTGGCGGCCATTGATGCAAGGCAATTAAATTGATTAAAATTGCCATTTGATCGGCTGCTCTTCAATGGCTCGTCTTTGATTCATGATGGTCGCTTTAATTATGTGTATCGTGAAGGTATTTGCATTCTTATTTAAGTGCATGAAGAAGTTTGAGGGGCACCAACTACTTAGACTTTGAATGGAGCGGCTGTGTTATGATGCCAGAGCCAGAGATGTGCTTAGAGCCAGAGTTTTTCCATACTCTGTTAGTTATTAACGATTAGGTCCTCGAACGAAAATCATCGCAACATTAAGGTGAATTGTATAGGTTGTATTTGTATAGGTTTAAGCGTATTTTTATATTTAAAATATTTATTCCTCAATGTTCATTATTGCACCTACCACTGTTTGTCTCTGCATCACCCAAAGGTTGACTGGTAGAAAATGCCTATGGCATTAAGTCCGCCTCTGTTCATTTATGTGCTTGAAGTGTTAAATAAATAAATAAATTGTCAAATTTGCGTAAACTGCTATGATTGGTTGATTGATTTATCAATAACCAATCGTACCAGTTTATGCGCGCTGACAATTTGTCACATTTGCGATAATTTTCGTTCGAGAAATTGCCCCTTAATATTCTGGGATAGTGCGACGGACTCTTAAAATGCTTACGGACATTTTCAGGCTCTTGTATGATGAAAGTTACTTAGCGTTTTACTTTGACGCTAGTTCTTCAAATTCATTATCTTCTAACCGCAGGACTGGCTCCTTCTTTATCCAAAGAATTAGCATTCCCATTCAAAATAACAATGCTGCCAGTCTTCTGGGTACGTTTCCGGATGAAACTAAAATTTATTTAATTCCTCATTCAACCAGTAATAGTAACTTTACTGTTTACAAATTGTCTAAAATTTCTTTATTCTCCTATCAATTGGTCGTAAATCTCGCACCCAATAAATATAAATTTAAAAAATATCAATAGCCAATGGCACAATTTAACAATGTTATAAAAACAAAATATATGATCGGTCATTTCCGAATCATATCTCAATGCAAATCAAGGAAATGTCGTCTGGCTGTAAAATTACGATATCATGGCACGTGGCCCACAGACCTACAGAAAAAAAGTATTTTTTTATTTTATTTCATAGAGAATTTATTTTCATATTGGCAAAGGTATGCTTGCGTTTAACTATTCAAATTTTGAATTGTGTGTCGTTCCAATAAGGTTTGGATTCGTCGCAAAGGAGGTTTTAAAATTGTATTCGAAAATAGAAATGATTCGTGATGAGTGTATGAATACCGCATGTAAAGCTAGGGGTGGTCCGACCAGTTTTTTTTATGAATTTCTAATTTATTTATGAGTATGACGCGACATGTCGATTTATGAATATTAAATGTGTGTTCCTGTGACTGACAGGCGTCAGACGATAGTTTTTCTGAAGTATTGTAAAATTATGATTAATTTATAAGTTTTTTTTCTGGTCGTAGAAGACAGATTTTCTTTGATATTTTGAGAAATTCTACTTATTTAAAATTATAAACGATGAGTACAGTTCCACAGGCATTGAGAGGTTCTCTTTTACTGAGAGTAGCGACTTTACCTACAATATGTAATAGCGCTACTGCTGAGCACGAGGTCCTGAATACAATTCCCAGGTCGGGCAGTGTTATTCTTCTTTTTTCCATTAGGAATTTGCAGCTTTTTACATGGAGCGACAGGTGTGTTGAGATGGATTGCCAGAAAAGGAGAGGGGAGGAGGTAGAGAGACGACCTAGCCGACTGACGCGAGGTCTGGTTCTAGGTAGAGCTGGAAAAGAGTTCCTCAAAGGGTTTGGGGAGGCCTTTGCCCAGCAGTGGAACAGTATAGAAACAAACAGTGGCACTCCGAGAATGCTGACAGAAGTGAAAACAAAATACTTTGCCATTACTCACTGACATATCGGAGATAGGTACATTAAAACCGAGTACATTCCGTGGACAGCCGAAACCATCCGAAGCGGGTATTTTTTTAATTGTCTTTTATACAAAACACGCGCGGTGTCGCTTACGGTAGTAAACGGTAGTACGGTAGTGGCGCAAGTTCAATGGTTTTTTCCCATCTCAAAAAATGCCACTTGTTTCACTTTAAAAAAGGTGTGTTGGTTAATATTGTTTTTGAGCACTCATTCAATTAACTACATAACCATAATATAGGTAATACCAGCCTATTATTGCCCCACTGCAGGTCAAAGGCCTCACATACAGAACAGGTACGAGCATTGATCACCACGCTTGCTCAAAACGGCTGGCGATTTCAGACCAAACCATAAGCATAACCTGCCGGCCGATTCTGTAAAAATCTCACCGTGAAAACTTAGCTGATGTGAGTTTGTTTTTGCTAGGAATTGACACTATTGACAGCTCACTCCACGCTCACTTCACCTAAGTTTTCACGGTGAGATGGTTACAGAATCGCACTGCAGCCTGTATAGTGTTCCCACTGCTGGGACACAGGCCTCCTCTCTGTGAGAGGCAATGAGCCCAGCGAGGCTTGGTAGATGTCACACGTCTTCGAATTTTTTGCTCTCGGTTTACTCACGATGTTTTCCTTCACCGTTTTGAGAGTGATGAAATAATTTACACAAAGTAAAGCGCCTTAGACCGGAGAATGGGCAGCAGCGTTCTCTATGCATTACACCATCATACCATACTGCGATCGCCAACCCGCCTGCCAAGCGTGGCGATTATGGCAAACCCCCCCCCAAAATTGGGGGAGGCCTATGTCCAGCAGTGGACGTCTTTCGGCTGAAATGATGATGATGATGAAAGCGCTTGGCTGGGTTCGAACCTACGACCTACAACTTGTAAGTCGCGGTCATAGTATAAGTTTAATCTTCCACCAGCCAGTATCTAAGATAATCATTAATAATAATAATCTATGATAGAAAAAGCTAAAAGAATATGTAAATGTGTCGTGTGACGGATGGAATACATTGAGGGGCAGGATGTGGCGATGACGAAGCGAAACTGTGCTGTTCTGTTACCTAGCTGGGCTGTTGCTGGTTCACGGAGAAATAATACTGAATAAATTATTAAATAGTTTCGAGTATGATGAAAATGTAGATAAGTAAATAGTAATCATAGAGTGAATAAGAATCTTAGAATTTGTTATTTCAGGCTAGAGCATTCATTAGAGCTGGAAAGATTATTTCGGCCAGGAATTATTTGGAATAGAATTATTTAAGGGTAAATGATGAATGATTTTATTTTAAGTAGGTTTGCACAAACACTTTTACACGTCAATCATATGTTTTTTAAACTAGATGAGGTCGGCGTTTCCTATCTGACGACTACTGGTACTGACGACTACAGACAGATGGGCCAGTATCGTCACACAGCATTTGTCAGAAACCATGCAGCTCAACTCAAGACTTAAGGAGCTCAACGATTCGACGAACAATACCAAAGAAAGGAAATTTGGGTAGGCCACATAAATTACTCAAACTGCCAGACAATGAAAAAAAAAAACTAACAGAACAGAGAGAATAATAAAAAAAATATTAAATTAATAAAATGACCCACATCGTCTTCACATTCACAATAAATAAAATAATATAATACTTTAAAAAGTAAGCAAATGTCATTGTTTATAATAAAGTCATTAATGTCAATGTATATAAAAAAAAATGTTTGAATAAAAAGTTTTTAATTTTGTATTTTGGGAATGGAGGATAAAAGAGATACTCTATCAGATTACAGATTGACTGGATCAGATTCCATAATATAAGAAAATCGGCTAGGATGATTTCTTGTTTGTAAGCAACTCAGGTCGTACTCGTAAAATATCTTTCACATATTGTTGCAAGTGTAGAAGTCCGGTAGAAGAAAACTACTAACCTATGTGCTCCTAATTTTCCATGTGTCGATTAAAAATAATAAAAACACTGAAAGTCGTTCAGTAGGTTACTCCGACTGCAGGCAGCATGATAAGGTTTTTTAATAAAAGGAGTGGTTAACACTAATAACACCGGAAAAATCCAACATCTTGTATGAGATGACAACATCCGGCGTACCAACTGAATCTGGGACTTCAGCTGCATGATAAAGACTTTCCTTTTCGAAAGCACTATCAATCTCAATCTGTATCATTTTGATGAACATTGATAATCTATCACTTATCACACAAATATTATAAAGGCGAAAGTTTGTAAGTGTATGTGTGTGTTTATATGTTTGTTACTCCTTCACGCTCATACGGCTGGACCAATTTTGATAAAATTTTCTTTGGAGGTAGCTGACACCCTGGATTAACACATGGGATACTTTTTATCTTGATATTCTCACGGGATCGACATTTACGCGGGTGGAACCGCGGGGCGCAGCTAGTTGCTTCATATGTTCGAAAAATTTGTCTGCTCAACAACGTAAATATCGCAATGAATGTTGTTGAACTGTCAAAATTAATGTCATTCCTACTGATAGTGTTCCTACTAATTACCCCGCAAGAGTTGACCCATTTTGCAATAAAAGAAAGATGGTACAGACGCCAGCACATCAACCTACTACAATATGTCAAATTTCTTTAATAGATTTTCAACTATATCGCTACAGTTTATGGTTCAAATTTGATTGGGAAAATTTGACAGTTTCGGGTAGCTTGATGTGCTGGCGTCTGTACTAAAAACCAATGGCCAATGGGAATACCCGAACATACTAGCTACAAAGATGTCTCATCATTACTAAAATAACTATTTGAAATGACGTAAAGTGAATAAGATAATGTAGTCGTAGTCGATTTCTGACGAATGCGTGCATTGACTGGATAGGTTCACTCAATCTGTGTGGTTCTTTCCTCAAATGACCATCTCAGACATCGATGTATATGGTCTTCATATAACCTGACCAAGATTATGTCTGTGACCTCTGAGTTTGTTTCGGCCTTTCCTCTCAGAGTAGTCAGATAGGAAAAAAAATATGATTGAGGTGTAAAAGTGTTTGTGCAAACCTACATACAAAAATAAAATCATTTATCAATTATCAGTCAAATCTGCCTAGCCTTTGCCCAATTACGTTGGGGTCGTTTTCCAGACCCTGGTACCAGCCCGCGTGTATGAACACGCATTCTGAAAGTTCACACATTATCGTGTAGGTATTGTTATAGGTAAGTACAGTACAATTTATGCAATGAGTACGAGATTCTGCTGTTTTCATTGATGATTTTGTCGAGAAATTTGTGCACCCTGTGAATGCTATCGCTTCAGCACTAAATCCTGTCTGCCATCACGAATGCCTTTGAGTTCTAACAAAGACAACAAAAAATTATGATAATGACATCCAGTCCACCAAAAACATCCTCAAAAACTTTTCCATTACTTAGGTAATGAAATTCCCAGAATGAAATTTGCTGTGAAATAATACTATTGCGTTCAAGATTTCAAGGTCGGATGCCCACAAGAGCGACGATCTTCGCAGGGTGGCTGGTAGCAGCTAGATGACAATTACCGAAAATCGAGTTGAATGGCGTGCAAAAGGAGAGGCATTATGTCCAGCAGTGGACTGCTGTAAACCGATGTTGTTGATGATGATGATGTTCAAGATTTCAAAGCTTTTACCTCCACTTCCAAACTTAAAGAGCTTACAGGACCTAAACGCAAAAAACACAAGCAATAAAATTATACGATCGACTACAGTAAACAAAATCACAAAACTATATGATATTCTTCAGGATATATGCTAGGTAGATAGTGTGTTGAAAACATAATACAACTAATTTGATGCGATAGAAAAAAATCATGAAGACACCTCTAAAAACTTTCTTTTTACAATAAAACCATACTAATATACATACAATCATTCTGATTTTTGTCAGATTATTCTACAAGCAACACACTAAAATACTAGTGTTTTAATTTGTTGGTCCTAACAATAGATTTTTTGTAATTAAATAATTGCTTCATATTTTGCAATAAATTACCAGGGTTGTGTCATCGCGCTTCTCTTTCTTTTCTATGTAGTCCGACATTGACCGCCCTTTAGGTCATGTAAGCCCCTTAACTCAAATTCATCACAACCTACCTCAAAAATGACCAAAGAACCGTACAAAATTAACAGTGATTTAGCATTCATAAAATAGATGAATAAGGAAGCATGTACAACTATGTAAGCTCACCAAGATCTTATCGTGTGTTATCGGCGGATCTCTTTTTATTTCCCCCCAGTGTTTGGAAACTGGGTAGCATTACGTGTGGTACAATGGATCATTAAGTGCAGTGTTTTGGTTTGGCTTCGAAAGTGGGTAAAAAGGACATCTAGTGATAGTGTGCACGTGGCTAACTGGGCTGCCCGATAGCGGGTTGTTTTTAATTTATAATCTGTTTTTAATTTTGATTTGCCGTTTTGATGTTGGTAGCCAAAGCTATATACGGTTCTAGCGGAGGCCGCCCATTTAGGCTGCCTTTCCACCAGAGATGAGCGAGGATGCGTAGCGTGGGATGTGCGTGAAACCAACCAATAACATCGCTTCATTTTTACCCACGACGGTACGGAGATGGTATATGCGTTTGGGGTGAGAGGATGTGTGTGCAAACCAATGTTGCAATTTCAAAACTACTAGTCCAATTTTGATGCGGTTTTCATATCCTTTCTTCTCTATATGTGTATAATGAACCTATGCTCTTTAAATAGTTTGAATTAAAAGCAAAATTGAAAATTTTTAAAAAACCTACGACGGTTAAATGTTATTGGAAAAGGATAAAATAATTTAAAAACCCCCGACATTAAGAATTTATGACTAAAACAAATAAATTCATATGGTAGTCGGGGGACCTCTTAGAATAGAAGGTGTTCCACAGAACGGTCTCCCGACTTCCTAAAGGGCGTTTTTTGACACCATAAAGTTAAACCCCTCTGCCATTATGTGGCGGCCACCACTATTCTAGGAATCAGTAGCTTAACGGCTTGCTTGCAGTTTCAATCCGTATCTGATCAATGTCGGACCGAAGTAGCGAAAGTACCTTATATTTGTATGAGGGGTTGCGCCGTTGCGCACTAGATCCGAATGTCATCCGTCACCATTCAGAACATCTTCAATTCGCATGAAATTCGGATCTCAGTTTCGAATAGGATGCATCGCGCAACCGCTTAAGAGGTTCAGTAGTGCTTTTAGGAGTATGTCCTGAAAAATGTTCAGAAGCGCAGTTTTCAGCATAACGTAAGAGATGTTATACAGTCGTTATGGGTCGTCAGAAGCCCGAAAGTCTGACAACCAGTCTTACCAAGGCGTATCGTATTACCCAGTAACTGGGTTGTGGAGGTCAGATAGGCAGTCGCTCCATGTAAAATACTGGTGTTCAGCTGCATCCGGTTGGACTGGAAGTTGACCCCAACATAGTTGGGTAAAGGCTAGGCAGATGATGATGAAAGTTATGTATGATAGCGTGTTGGACCTATGATTTTACACGTGATTTTTTTCTTGGGACCAAATATTTCGATAAATAATCGTCTGAAAGGAAAGTTCCAAGGTTTAGAACCGTGTGTGGCAGGGTATGCTTTACGACGTATGGAGAACCTAATGAGTAAATACAGATTTTTCAGGGAAATATGCAAGATTTGAAGCCCAATAGACACACTAGTGTTAATGATTTCAGGCAAGATAAATACGAGTTTGAAAATAGTTAACTATCATCTCCGAACAGTCAAAGCATTCAAAAATTTCAATTGAACAGGCAATTTTGAATTGTCAAGGGGTCGGTCAGTCAGAAAGATGAAGCTAGTCCATTCCAAAAGGTAGTAGGTTCCTATGGAAAAGAACGGACACTCTACGAACATTATTGTAATTCTAGAACCACCAGCCTTACTTTTATGGCCTAACCTTAACTAAAAGAGCCGTAATACTCGGTAATACCCATCTTTTACAAGCAATTAAACGTACCTCCACATAATCATTCGCTATTCGACGAAAAAGTTTTATACTAGTCAAAAAGTACAATTCAAAATAACTCAACGGGGATCCGAACCTTATTCAGGCTGGCGGGCGGCGGCTGATGGCGGTATGCAAACCTGGCTAATAAATGTATCGGCGCTATCTTCAAAGGCGCATCGCTTTGGAGCGGTGCGCTTGCGCCGCTGCCGTCCTGCGTGTGCACAAAGTAGTGGGAGATACGCGATGCTGGAGATTTTATTTTGTTTTTGGTAGCGTGCTGTTTGGAGGGCGATGAAACCTGTTTGATGATGCTTGAAGTTTAAGTAAGTTTCTGACTTTAGCTGTACGATTACTGACAAATGCGCGCACTGACTGGACAGGTCCACTCGAATCTGCGTGGTTCTTTCCTCAAAAGACCATCTCAGACATTCGCCTGCATGGTCCTCACGTGGCCTGACCAATATTATGTCTGGACTTTAAAAGAGACTGTGACCTCTGAGTTTGTTTCGGTCGTTCTTCTCAGATTAGTTGGATAGGAAACACCGACCATTTTTCCATTTTCAAATTTCATGTCATTTGCCAGGATAAACAAAGTAATCTGTGTGTTAATCCAGGTTATTTTGTCGTCTAAATCCGTTCAGCCGTTTTTGAGTGATTGAGTTACAAACAGACAAACTCACTTTCGCATTTATAGTAGATATTAGTTATGGTTATAGATTTATATATTTCTATGTTTAGGTTACCAGGATAAAGTTTAGGAACCAAAATCAATCACTGAGCTTTATCATTGACCACAAATTCTTTGACTTTTCACATCCTCGCATATCTTCCACTGGCCCCCCAGTACGTAACCGTGGTCAGTCCGCAAACGCATATTTTATTGTTCCTCTATCGGCCATTACGTCGCAAACTGTTTTTATGTTCATTCAATTTGAGATGCTGCCACGCGACATCCAATGGTCTAGCTTTGTGGAAGTAATTGTTACTAATTAGCTTATTAATTACACTTATTGGTTTTAGAAATTATGTCTTTATATTGTGGCTAGGAGCTTTGGATACTTGAGTAAGTGTAGGCATATATTTCTTTAGATAAATGATGAGGTAAGGTCTAATAATTGGCAGGCTTCTCTGATGTTCAATGGAACTTTAGATACATAACATACATAATCAGCCTATAATATTCCCACTGCTGGGATACAGGTCTCCTCTATCTGTGAGAGGAAGTGGGCCGCGCGGGCCCAGTGCGGGTTGGTAGATGTCACATGTTTTCGATTTTTTGGGTCTAGGACATCCGGTCCGTTTCTTCACGATGTTTTCCTTCACCGTTTTGAGAGCAGAACTTTAGGCCGCTATCTCACTGGTGTTTTACGAGCGTTGGCGCCTCTCCAACGTCTGCGCAGCGCCAACATTGCGTAGACGCGACGTTAACGCCGCGAGTTTCTAGTGGTATAGCGCTAACGTTGCGCAGACGCGACGTTAACGTCGCGAGTTTCTTGCATATCGCACCATGTGTGCGACGTTAACATTGCGTTCAGCAGATGTAACGCTTGCCACTAGAAACTCGCGACGTCAACGTCGCGTGTGCGCAACGTTGGCGCTGCGCAGACATTGGAGAAGCGCCAACGCTATCGTGGGATAGCGGCCTTAGAATGTTTAGGGAAAATGCGTCAAAGGTTTACATCGTCCAGTTTTGAAGTCGTATTAAAAACATTAGCTAATTACCTAAGTACTGTAGTGTCTTGTGTGTTCCGGCCTTTAGCAGAAAGGTCTGGCTAGATGTAATATTCCATTCTAGCATTCAAATTGTGATGACAGCAACGTTAACATTGTGTTTTTTTTATAGAGTCATTCATATATTTTGTGTAAAGCTGCGAGGTCCCTTTTATCAATACAAGAGTTCCAAGTCTACGGTCTTTTAATTATAAAGTAGAAACCGTAGAGGTCCAGTGCAGACCTCTACATTTGATGCGAGTTATGGGAGGATAATGGTTTAGAAAACTGTGGTCACTCCTACAGGGGGGGTGACAGACACTCAGCTTAAGTTGAAACCAACTTTGCTTACGGGGCATAGCCTTCGCAAAGTGTGTTGAGTTGACACAATTGGTTCAGCTTATGTTTGAGCACCCACAGTTTTGTTGTTGATGTTTCATTGAGTTAATATTAGATGATGATGGAGTGAATCTTGAATTTTCCCTCTGGAGTATGGGCATGTGTTAGACTTTTTATATGAACCCTGGCCTCTTAAACTTTTCCCTCCCTCTGGCTCATACCGTCCGATGGGGTAAAAGAGTTTGAAGTTAAGATCTTTTAATTTTTTTTTTTAAGCCTCATCTAGGCCGATGTGAACTTTCACATCAATTGTTTTCCTAGGAGGCCTAGTCGCATCTTTTCCGTCGGTTTTGGTGTGATGAGGTTCAGGCATGACGACGTTAGTTTGTGTTAGTGCACATTGGCACTTATAAATTGTCCTGGCACTTATCGAACGCGGTTCGTTCGTCCTGACTTTAACCTTTCTCTTGCAGGAGATGGTCCTCATCCTGTCTATCTCCGGCGTTAGGTCATTTTTCTGTATAGGGATAGGTAGGAAGAGTTTGAATGTTCGAATGGTATGAATAAAAGTCTTGTTCGGTGTTTGAATTATGCGGATACTTTTATTCAAGGGTGGGCGTAGCTCATGTAGTGTCTTGTGTGTTCCGGCCTTTAGCAGAAAGGTCTGGCTAGATGTAATATTCCATTCTAGCATTCAAATTGTGATGACAGCAACGTTAACATTGTGTTTTAACTATAGTTTTGTATAATTTAGAAGCATTTTTTTAAATTTTGTAAATGTAAGAACCATGTTTCCGTTTATTATGCTTTTTTTTTGTTTTTGACTTGAAAGAGCATGGCAGTTGAGAACGTGTCATGCTCACTTAAATGTCTCACCGATGGTGGCGCGTGTGTTGGATTATTCGGTTCCCTACAAAATGGTTGAGCTGGATGGTGCTGATCCACGCGTCATGTTCGTGAACGGGTGCCGTCGGTTGAGACTGGTCATCTCTTAACTGCCAAGGCTTATTTTTAATCTTATATTTCGAATTGTTTCTTCATTTGTCTTTTTTTTTACATTGTTCTCACATATAGAAGCAACAAGAATAATGTACCCAGGATTTTGTAATAACTTGATTTAAAAGAGTGTCCATGGAGTTTCTTGCCCGTTCTTCTCCATAGAGATCTACGTTTTGGAATGGGCAACTAGCTTCAACTTTCTGACTAACTGACAGACTATTTAATTTTGACAATTCAAAAGTGCCTGTACAAGGTTTAATTGAAATAAATGCTTTGAGTTTGAGTTTGAGTTTGAGTTTTTTTTATAGAGTCATTCATATATTTTGTGTAAAGCTGCGAGGTCCCTTTTATCAATACAAGAGTTCCAAGTCTACGGTCTTTTAATTATAAAGTAGAAACCGTAGAGGTCCAGTGCAGACCTCTACAGTACCTACTAGGATTAGGGAGACCCGTTCAAAGTCTACCCAGGGATGTGCCCTAACAGGTGTTGCACAGAGGGGTTTCAGATCGGTCTTATGAGTGGTAACGCTGCCCTTTCGCTGTGCAGATAGTGACCACCGGGGTGGTTTTAGTGAGGTAAAAATCTTACATCGTATCCACAAAGTCCGGGAGCCTATAAGGAAAATTCCCCAGAACACAAAAAAAAAAGATCCCTACTAGGGACTTGCTGCTATAAAGATATTTTCTAGCATCTCTGCATGTCCTTAAAAAGATAAAAATAAGACAGGTAACCTGTCTTTCATTTGTTTCCTTCTTTTATAAAAATGAAAAATACTGATCGAAATAAATTATGATCAAACAAATAAAATAACATCAGATAGACGTGACAGGATCGAGATGTCCCCGAGGATTAAAATATAAAAGAGCGAATAAAAACTTAATTATCACGTATTATGACAGCCCCGCGCCAAAACATGCACGTTGTGAAACTATATGTAACGCCGGAAATTTTATTTTTCGTGCGTCGATCCTTTTACTTAATAAGTAATGAACTAAATTTCAATCAAAGCGTGATTATTCTATTTAGTATTAGGAACTATAGTTTAATGAAATAAATTGTTGATTAATAAAATTATTTTTTATAACATGACAGCTTGATTTTTTCATTTCAGCTACATTTTGGTGCTCTACAATGCAAGTATTGGAGTTTTTTATTCACTATTTTCTAAATAATACCAATTAATTAGTCCTATGAATAATAAATTGGTATTATTTAATTAATTATTCCTATGAATAATATTTTTAATATTTATGTATGTACTTGCCTAGTATTAGTTTTCTTTCCGGATCGAATACTTGTATAGATTACTACCTAAGTGATAATCTCATTGTTCTCAATAAGTGTATTTTTTTTAGTAATCTGTGTACCTAGTTTTCGTAATATTCGTAAATGTGTGGATCGGTAAATTTCGTGTCATATTTATTTTATGGGATTAAAGATATAAGCCCTCGAGCTGGTGGCAGATACGAACCATATCCCATAAAATATGATTTGCATAAAAATCAATAGCTTGCAATGAAAAATAACTCAATTATACCTCCCAAAAGTTCCCCGAAATCATACTGCACAAACTCAAATCTTCATTTCTGTACTTATATCTGTGTTTTCTCCAAAACGTCAATACATCAATAGCCGTGGTTCTCTCTGCAGGGGCGTGATACCGCGCCCCGCTTCGTAATTACAGGCGCGAGCGCCCGCGGGCCGCACGGGCACACCCCTGCCTTCGCAAATTATTTAGTAATTTTAATTTTATTTGGACTTATGCTCCTTTCCTTTTGTTTTTGTTGTGTTTAGCGTTTGGCAAGTGTAGTGATGGTAATGTATCATTAAATGTGTCATTAATTTGAATCGATGGCTATCGGAGGGATAAAATAAATATGCGATCCTTTTGAATGCACGGAATGACTGACTGTGGTATTATGCAAGGGGATTTTGGTAAGACATTGGTTCAGATATTCGTCGTTTCAGCCGATAGACGTCCACTGCTGGACATAGGCCTCCCCCAATTTTGGGGGGGGGTTTTCATAATCGCCACGCTTGGCAGGCGGGTTGGCGATCGCAGTATGGTATGATGGTGGAATAAATAGAGAACGCTGCTGCCCATTCTCCGGTAAGGCCCTTAGTCGCCTTCTACGACACCCACGGGAAGTAAGGGGTGGTGCAATTCTTTAAGTCCGGCACCACACAGATATTGAATGAAATGAATTTGTCAAGTGGTGTCTGCGTGCAAGGGAATTTTATCAGTAGATATTTTATTCCTTTATTAAGTATATTCAGTAATGTGATATTATCATCATGTAGTTCATTCTGAATTCTTCTTGTGTATAGGGTGTGAGGAAAATAATAAATCAAAAATGCATATGAATAAAATTTTATTGTTCCTTATAAATTTTCTTACAATTAGGAAGAACTTAGTTTCGCAGTGCGAGTGTCTCATTACTAAACTAAAGAATTGCAGCGTAAACTAAAAACAATTTAACTAGGTATAGTTTTAGTACAAATAATTATGACCTATGAGATATTTCTTTATTAAGATATTCTAACAGTTTATACAGAAACAGTAGTTCTATAAATTTTATTAACTAAAACAATATAAAAATACGACTTAAATTATATATCTACAGGCTTATTGGAAGAACTATATTTCAGTTAATTCGACGCTCTTTTTTATTTTTATTTTTTATCTACGAAATATACAAAAATAGTTACAAATAAATAATCTTTTACATAGGAATCGCTTTATTCGCTACCTCTATGGTATACGGATTTGGACGTACAAAATATATTTTAGGACCTCTTCACATAGCACCAATTCACATTAACATTAGTTAATTAATATATCTTCAACTCTTAATAGTTATAACAGTCACTGTTACAAATTGCTGCCGCTAACATTTTCATATATTTTATACAAACTCGACAAGGGACAGACAATTTTGGAACTTAAAACGTGAGTGCAAGCCGTTTCGCTTTTATAATTAGAATAATTATTTTTATTGTCCTAAAAATCGTATAAATTCACTTAAAATACATTACTCTCCTTTTTAATTTATTCACAGTGTAATAAATAATTGAAAAGTTTTAAACAAATTACAAAAATCGCTAAGGTTGCGACCTCGCTAAAGAAATATTTATATCTGAGTTACATCACTTTGTCATCGCGGTGTACCAATTTTTGTGATTTCATTATGTAAGGTTATATAACATTTTGTGTCTAATTTTAGTAGAACAAAATCTTACAATATCACGATATCCGCTGTGCAAACATTTTCATCGTACGTTTCATAATACATTTGGAAGGAAATCAACTCTTTGGGCTACAGTATAGGAAGAGTCCATTAACTACCCCGTATCAGTCCTTTCTAGTCAATTGCTGTAACAAGTCTGTCGTACTCCGGCTAGAATGACGCTGAACTCATCCTCGGGTCTGGCATCAGCGCCGGGTGCGCTGGGAGCGTAGTTAGTAGGAGGGGCTCCAGCGATCACAGAGGCGTAAGGTGACGGGTACATCCTCTCCGAGCAGTACTCCGGGCCGGGCGCCTGCTCCGGGCAGTACGGGGGCCGGAAGTTCTGCTGCTGCTCGTATCGGTACTGCTGCTGCTGCTGATGCTGCTCCATCGGGCCCTCTGCTCCATAGTCCAAATATTTATCAAACTCCCGAGCATCTACGTCAGACTCGGGAGAGCCTGTCCTTATCTCCGGACGAGGATTCATATAGTTTTGTTCACCATCCTGCTGCTGGTTCGACGGCGGCTCCTCGGAGAAGTAGCTGCCGCCTGTGTCGTACTCAGTTTTTGGCTGATCAGGATAATGATAGTCCTCAGTTTTATACATCTGTTCGTATTGCTCGAAAGGATGATACTGGATAGTGTATTCCGTTGGGATTGGGCCACTGGGGGCGTTAGAAACCCTTGGTGTAGATGTGCCTAGAGTTTGCTGGTCCTGCGAGGTGGCGACCGGTGGGAAAAACGTCCCTGTCACTAGCGGCGGCTGCTCAGTCAAAGTCCTCTGCGTGCACATGACGTACATTCCGTTAGCCATGCCCATGGCGGCTACGGGCGCTGGCGAGAAGGATCCTGGCGTTCTATAAGTTTTATAGGGTGAGTATGAGTCAGACATCGACGAGGCATTCATCGCTCGCCTCCTCTCTTCATACTGAAAATTTTCCTTTTCATTTTCGACTGGAGATGCGTCAGGTGTAGGCAGAGGAGCTTCAGCGGGGGCGCTCCTCCTTCCTTGGGGTTCAGGAGACCGCGCGGGGGAAGATTCCGGGGTCTGGACGTGGCCGTTGAATTGTTGGTTGTTTTGGAAGTCCGAGGCGAGGGGCGAGGTTCGGTAGGGGGAGAAGCCGGCTCCGGGGTTGTGGCTGAAGCGAGGGTCGGGCGAGTCGGTGCCGGCGGCGTAGGGCGAGCCGAGCGCCGCGGAGGTGGCGGGCGGCGCGCTAGCCGGGGTCGAGGGCTGGTTGGGCCGCGTCTTATTCTGCTTCCGTCGCCGAGGCCGGTACTTATAGTTGGGGTGCTCAGTCATATGGATGACCCGGAGACGCTCCGCTTCCTCCACGAACGGCCGCCTGTCTTGTGGTGTGAGCGAACGCCACTTTTTACCTGGAAAATAAAAAATGAAAATGAGCCGATTGTGTTCGCCGGTACAATGTTGCTACACGTTTTTACAGAGCGGAGAAAATTGACGCGCCATGACTTGTCGTGGTGATATTACTATATTATTTACGATACTTTTTATCCGCCGTGTAACAGAGGTTTATGCGTTTAGCGTGAAAAGTTGTCACTGTTTTTCTGCAAAAAATGCCTATCCAAGTTTGTTGCGAGTTTTTGCAAATATTTTATGACGAACTCGAACGTTTGCTCGGGGCACATAGGAGCAATATTTTTGTTGAAATATATTATTCTCCATAACTTTGTTAAAGCTATTTATCACAGTAAGACAGCTGTAACATTATACTCGTTGTTTATTCGTATTACCTTTCGTATATGTAGATAACATCCAAGAATAATATTAGTGGCATGTTAAATAAACAAAATAGATTCAGCCAGTCACAAAGTCAAGCTAAATAATCACGATAGTGTTTTATCAAATAACTATAAAACACGTACTATGAGCGTATCATAAATAACTTCATATATCTTTGACCAAGAAATGAAACCTCTGCTACAGAGTTTTCAACTTAAATTTTTGTGTGATACGGTAAGAATTTCAATGTAGGATAAAGTGTGAGGTTCCGAGAGAAATTATCGAGGAGTCCGAACAATCTTTAAGGATATTTATCAAGGCGACACTACTTGCTACCGGCAAAACAAACAACTTCACTTTTAGTGATGCGGCGTGTCGATATAAAAAATGGTAATTTATCAACCGAGAATTTAAATAGGAGGTTGGTTTTTTACGTTTAATGGAATGGAACGAAGAATATAATTTATTTTTATATAGTTTAGCATTTTTGTGCGATTTTAGTGATTAATTCAGGGTTATGACTTTAGTTTCTCAAAAACTGCCGTAATATTTACTTGCTAAACATTTTACTATTAATTTCTTTTTATTCATATTTGCCTTTATATTTTTTTATCTCACTAATCCACAAAATCGATGTCTACACAACACAAATAAGAAACAAATTTACAAAAACGTCACTCAGGTATCAACTACTCGGTTGACTGATGTCAAATGTCATCAAGACAAATGACGGGAAAAGGCTTCCTGTAGTGCAGGTCTTACTCCATTAGTCGTCTAATACTTATCGATAATTTTTCTATAGATAATTAATGATGAGTTGTATAGTGGAGATTAAGAGCACTTGTCAGCGGTCTGTGTGTGTCTTTTTTATTAATTCATTGGCAAACTTGTTTTGATGTGATGTTCATTTTACATATTTAAATGTTAATATTATTACATTCGTTACGTGCGTGACACTGTGAAGTTTTTGGTTGCCCTTGTGAATAATATGAATTTAATTTAATTACATTATTTTGAATGGCATATTAATTTGTGTTTGTAATAAAGATAACTGATGAAACTAACTTAAAACGGGTTTATACATGCCATAGCAGGTTATAGATGAGATGTATAACTGTGGACCGTAGCATGTCGAACTAAAGTTAGATATTTTTACCGACTTCAAAAAAAAGGAGGTTATCAATTCGACACGTATGTATGTAATATTATTGGAATTGCATTATATTCACATAAGACAATCTATTATGGCTTCCAAACAAATATACAAAATTTTATAGACATATGTATGTATGCATGTTTGTCCACGCATATCTCCGCAACTATTAATCGGATCGTGACAATTTGTATTGGCTTACATTTACTTCAACTTAGGGAACAGTGCAAGTTTCATCAAAATCGATTCAGTAATTTTCAAGATATGGACTAATACGTGTAAGTGTGACGGCCTGGCTTATTGATACGAGCTACGGGTGCTGTCAAAGGGAAAGCATCTCAAAACCTTGGTCAAATTCTAGTGCAAAAACTAAAAATTACAAAATAAAAAAGTAATTTAAAAAAATTAAACCGACTCCAAAAAGAAATGAACTCAAAATTATGAAATAACTTTAATTTCGGAAGTCGGTGGCAAAAAACTAAAACTAAATTACAGATCCCAAGACACCGACTTCCGAAATTGAAGTTATTTCATAATTTTGAGTTCATTTCTTTTTGAAGTCAGTTTCATTTTTTTAATAAACAAAAATACGATATTGAAAGCAAAATAAATTGCATCTAATATCGGAATTCTGTGTACAAATTTTAAATAAATATATTATGTAACAAGCGGTTTGTCTTGTTGATCATCTTACTCTTCATGGATATGCGGCCTGCGATAATTGACAACCCAAAATACAATACATCATTTCTTTAGCTCTCAGTATCATGCTACATATTAATTTATCAACATTTCGTATTACTAACCACATAATTCACATCCTACACACTTATAACAAAATCTATATCATTATTTAAAACACATTTACTGTCGCTCACGACATTTTTCCTATTAGTCATTTGTCGGGATTTGCGATAAGCATCGACTACTGGATTCCATGGTGTCACCTCACTACGCATTGTCGAGAAATATTTCTTTGTAACAACATCTAATAATGCTTTTAGTGGGCACTTTATTACTGAGGTAATGACCTGAATGGCTTGACACCTGGCTAAACACTTTGGAGTTTAAGACCTAGGTTGTTAGCGAACTAGATTTATGTACTATGTTGGGTTTATTGCGTAAATTATGTATTTATTTCAGAATCGAGTTTTAATAGCTATAGTAGATATATACTTAGTAAATATTTTGTTAGGTGTTTAAAAATAAAGACTAATTAACTTTTCAGTTTATATTTCACCACCCGGCCAGCAATCATTTTAAAAGATTGCCTTAATCACTACATATTCGTATTATAAAGCAAAGTCGCACCCCGTCGCGTTAGTATATTGAACGCAATAACCTCACATACTACTGAATGGTTTTTCATACGGTATTCACCAATGGACGGAGTGATTCACGAGGAAGGTGTACCTAGGATTCATTAGGGTTTGTGTAAATTGGCTGAAATAAGACGATTATACTTGAAGATGTCGGAAAAGATCATGCCGACTGGGAGCTTTATTGGCGTGTGCCGCGTAAACCAATTGAGGAGAATTAATTAATTATTGACAATTTATTTTTCGACATACACGTGAGCGAAGCCGCGGGCAAAAGCTAGTTTCGAATAAGAAAAACGACGGTTTCAGACTTTATTAAACGTTCATTAGACTTTAACCTATTGGAAAAGATCGAATCCTACTGGATCGTATTTTTTTGTTATCTATTTTCTGGTGGACAATAAAGTATACAGGGTTATTAGTAAAACATTAACAACCTCTTGAGGTCATTGTACTCATCATTATGAACAACTATTACTGTTTTTTTTTTTTTTTTTGCGATTTCAAAAAAATCAGCTGTCCCTACACTGGCTGGGAAAGTTGTTCATAATGATGAGTACAATGACCTCTTAAGAGGTTGTTAATGTTTTACCAATAACCCTATATAAGTAATAAATAAATAAAAGGGATCATCACTCGTACCTTATAAAATCAAATACGGTATTGACTTTAAAATTGTGACAGACACCACACACAAACATTGTGAGAGAGTGTGTGTTGTGTGATTGTGTGTGGTTACCGCGAGTTAACAACTCAGTGGTACAAACACATCAATATAATTTATTTTAAGTACTAATACAATCAATCTACCCAGACTTTTCTCAACTACGTAGGGATTGGCTGCCAGTCTAACTGGATGCAGCTGATTACCAATATTTTACATGAAATGACTGCCCATCTGACCTCTACAACCCAGTTACCGGGTAATACGATATTCCTTGTTAAGACTGGATGTCAGATTTTCGGGCTTCTGACGACCCGTAACGACTGTCAAAGATCCACGAATGATAGCGGGGGCAAAAGGCTTAACGTGATTTCCGAGTCCCGGAGGGGGTCTTGGTGTGTAAAAATGGTCACCCATCTACGAACCAACCGCAGCAAGCGTAGCTTAACGTGATCATGACGTACTCAAGAAGTTTAACCAAGATGTAAAATCTAAATATTTGCACGGCTGAAATGCCGAATATAGTGAAACCCAGAGATCTTAAGACCTTATGTTAGCTACCTATATTCTTGCAAATAAATATATCATTCATTCATTCATCGTTCGGCGCGTACGGCTGTTATAACCTAGCCACTGGCCCCTACCCTATAAGTACCCTATAAGTACTTAATACACATAAACCGATTAAAACTAATCACGTCTCCATACAATTAGTTAATATAATATCATACACACAGACCACCGTGCACCGGTCTCGGTAACCGGAGCCGCGCGTTATCGTAGTGTAATTGAGTGGCGGCGATAAAGCGGACATGCGCGTGCGACGGACGGAAGCCGCGGCGTCAACTGCTTGTAGGGATAGGTGGAGAAAAATGGGATAGTTTTTTAGGGTTCCGTACCCAAAGGGTAAAAACGGGACCAAGACTCCACTGTCCGTCTGTCTGCCTGTGTGTCACCAGGCTCTATCTCATGAACCATAGTAGCTAGACAGTCGAAATTTTCACAGATGATGTATTTCTGTTGCCGCTATAATACTAAAAACAGAATAGAATAAATATTCAAGGGGGCTCCCATACAACAAACGTGTTTTTTACGGCGTTTTTGCCTTGTGGTACGGAACCCTTCGTGAGCGAGCCCGACTCGCACTTGGCCAGTTTATTCTGCGTTTTTATCTAGCTTGGCTGTTGGCCTATTTTATCATCGAGGAAACTACACATGGCTCTTGTCATGTTGTAAAAGAACGGTGGTAAGATGCTCTTGTTTTTTTCAAATGTCACCCCTAAAAAGGTCGTTTCTAATAAACGGCAGGGAACGCACAACCTGTATCCATGGATTGAGTACACGATTCTGAAGCGCCCGCGTTGAAATTTCTCGTCGGTTATTAAAAAATATGTAGGTATAATTGGACGTAGGTTAGCAGAAAGGACTCAACCCACAAAAAGTTATTTTTGAGTTATCGAGGTTTTAAGTTTATGTGTGTATTGCTGCATTGATGTTGTATCTGGAATTATTTGAAATATTGTCACCTATGGGCTAATCATCATCATCATCATTTCAGCCGAAAGACTTCCACTGCTGGACATAGGTCTCCCCCAAAAGGGGGGGTTTGCCATAATCGCCACGCTTGGCAGGCGGGTTGGCGATCGCAGTATGGTATTGTGGTGGACCGTGGAATACATAGAGAACGCTGCTGCCCATTCTCCGGTACGCCCCTTAGTCGCCTTTTACGACACCCACGGGAAATATGGGGAGTGAGTTTAGGTGTGTATTGCTGCAATGATGTTGTAACTGGAATCATTTGAAATATTGTCACCTATGGGCTAATATACTAATAATTTCATAAGTCAAGTTGTATTACACAGACTAACGCATTTTTTGTTGAGTCCTTTCTGCTAAACTACGTCCAATTATCTGTTCCATACATTATCAATTATCTGTTCATACATGTCTGTGTTTCTGTCTGTTCATACATACTATTTCTAATTGGTACCCAATATATAAAAAAAGGAGGAAGGGTAGACCTTCTAAAAGATGGAGTGACGACATCATAGAGATAGCCGGAGCCTTATGGCCCAGACGGACAAAGGACAGATCCACTTGGAAAGGTTTGGAGGAGGCTTTCACCGCGAAAGGCGGCCCTTACACCTAACAATACTAACCTTATTTAAGTACAAAACTAACATTACTAAAAAATAAATAAATAAGTACACATCAATAAACTAAATGTAAGGGATAAAATAAAGCTAAAAATAAAAAAATAAAAAAACATGTCTGTGTGGTGCCGGACTTAAAGAATTGCACCACCCCTTACTTCCCGTGGGTGTCGTAAAAGGCGACTAAGGGTCTTACCGGAGAATGGGCAGCAGCGTTCTCTATTTATTTCACCATCATACCATACTGCGATCGCCAACCCGCCTGCCAAGCGTGGCGATTATGGCAAACCCCCCCCCCCCCCCCCAAAATTGGAGGAGGCCTATGTCCAGCAGTGGATGTCTATCGGCTGACACGACGATACATTTTGACCCCATAAGTATTGCACTTTTCTATGAGGCAGCAGTTTTTCTTTTTGATAACCGAAACATTTCTACATGGTGGTGTCGTGTGCTGAATTCATCGCTGGTTACAGTTTATGCGTGAATGTCCTGCCATACCCTGTATGTTAGCATGATCAGCCTTTAATGTTCCCACTGCTGGGACACAGGCCTCCTCTCTTCGAGAGGGACTGGGCTAAGCCTCCTCTACACGTCGACAGATTCATTAGCAGATGGCCATCTGCGAATGCCTCCGCCGACGTGTAGACGGGGTAATTTGTTAGTTTGTGGTAGGTATTTGACGTCGGCAGCTAAATACCTACCACAGACTAGCAAATTACCCCGTCTACACGTCGGCGGAGGCATTCGCAGATGGCCATCCGCTGATGAATCTGTCGACGTGTAGAGGAGGCTTTTCACGCGGGCCCAGTTCGGGTTGGCACCTGCCTCGGGCCCTGTATGTTAAGAACTAGGTATAAAAATAAAAAAAATCCTGATCATTGTAACTAAACTACATATCAATCAACATCCCCAAATTTTTTGGTAAATCTTGATTTCAACCACTTTATTCTCGAAATATTCGTAGAAACCCACCCAAAAAAGCGGAATATCTCTCAATCGTAATAAATGGGGGCCCATTAACTAAAAGTTGAGGGATAGAACCGTCCCAGTAATATTGAATGACAGGAATCAATCAACGTGAACGATGACATTTTTTTGTAATTTTTGGGTTAGACCACTTTGTGCGTAAGATGATAATTTGGTTAAAACTTTTTCATAGTGACGTTCTAATTTTGAAAAAGATGTTGTCGTCATTTTTTTTTTTGTAATGGGTAAAGTTGTTTTATCATGGGGTAGGTACCTACTGTGGGTAGTAAGATTTCCAGTCTAACCAGATGCAGGTGAATACCAGTGTTTTGCATGGAGCGACTGCCTGTCTGACCTCTACAACCCAGTTACTGGGTAATACGATACCCCTTGGTAAAACTGGTTGTCAGACTTCCGGGCTTCTGATTACCCGTAACGACTGTCAAAGAGCCACGAATGACAGCCGGGACCAACAGTTTTACATGCTGTCCGAGGCACGGACGGGTCTTGGTATGTCAATATGGTCACCCATCCACGGACAAACTGCGGCAAGCGTAGCTTAATCTGATCGATCGGCCCGTGCGGCTGTTATTGCTACAGCAATAAAATACAAAAGAATTTCTTCAGCCTCCATTGTTGATGATCTATTTAAAACTACTTTAATTTTATATCAATCTAAATCTATAATTAATATCTAACTTCAATAAAACATTCCTAAACAACCCATTCTCATCCCAAAAGATTGAATAAAATTGATCATTCATTAATATCATCAGATCATTAGGCCCATACGATGGCGATCTAATTAATGACGTGCGCAGGAGTGGACCACCGCGTCATAACAAGCATGATCGATTGGCTCATTATGGCGTTATCGTTTATTTATTTTTTATGTTTTAGTTGGTACATTGCTTCTGGATCCTGGTTGGTTACCGTTAGAACCAACTTCTGTTTTTGAAAAAAAAATCGGTGTGAAAAAAACTGTAAGCTGAAGACTGGAGCCGACTGTACCCGATTCAGCGTCATCGAGAGCGATGGTTGAGTTTCGTTCACTGTTCAGAAATACCGCAAAGTGAGCCTATAGAAGTTTTTACTTTTAGAAAATCTTAGGTCTATGGTTGTTTTTAAAGCCAGTAGGTAATTATTAAGACAATAGTCTTCTCTGGGTTTTTGACGCATTTAAGGCGGTAAAACTAGACACAGAAAAGCTGAGCTAGGCTGAGCTTGACTCCGTCCAAAAAGCCTTGTTAGCGGCATCAGCAATAGATAAAAAAGTGCAAAGAGCGTATACCTAGACAATGTAAGCTTGTCAAAATGGGCCTTGAAACAAGAAAAGGTGAACTCTTGCATCAGTTTATAAGTAAAAGCTTTGTACATTTGAACACCAAATGAAAAAACAAAAAACGATTGCACACATTGTGTGTTCTGAATCGACGAATACTTTTTTTTACAATGTACAGTTATGAAAAAGTTTTATATTCAAAACCAGGAACTGCGAAAACCTGCGACCTAAAGCCAAACAAACGCCCCCAATCAATCGTTGAACCCGCCGCAGTGTCACTAACAACCGATAGATGGCAGCATCTATTTTTTGCGGCGACGGATGTCGAAGAGCATGCGATGCATTCTAAATTTATATTCCCCCTCCCTTTCTATCACATCCAACTTCAATACCACCTTCTCTTTCTAGCAAAATATTTTTTTTTGCATTTCGATTCCAAGTGCGTGGTCAATTTTGTCGTTTTTTTTTTAAAGTCTTGTCTCATAGTCTCCGGACAGTGGCCAGTTCGTTTTATTGTCTTGCGTATGTAGACTTTTATTTCGGATCGCGATACAGGGTCATGTTGAAATTATTGGCTGAATTTAAATCATACGGCTGTTCGGGGTAAAGTATGTTCTGTTTGTAAGTCTGATACGATTGCTGATTGTGGATATTGTACTTTTATTGAGCGTAAACGATATTTGTCTTTGGGTTTGTAACGGGGACTTTTAAGAAGTTGTGATCGTAGAAAAGTGTAAGTAGTAAAGAAGTCCCTGATGTGACTAAGACCAAAAATGTGGATATCCCAAATGGTTTAACTGCAGAGTCTATTTCGAAAGCATGGATTTATTCCTGAATAAACTAATAAAACACTTTATTGCTAAATTATTACAGAGATTTTACATAAGCCCCAAACTAGGCTAGCCTGTGTATTGGGCACCAAAAAATTAAGAATGTGAGTTAAGTAAAAAATGTGAATTTCAACATCTGCCTAGCCTTTTCCCAACAATTTTGAGGTCGGCTTCCATTCTAACCAGATGCAGCTGAGTACCAGTATTTTACAAGGACCGACTGCCTGTCTGACCTCCACAACCCTGTTACTGGGTAATACGATATCCCTTGGTAAGACTGGTTGTCAGATTTTCGGGCTTCTGACGACCCGTAACGACTGCCAAATAATAATAATTTGAATAGAATATAATTATACTTGAACTTAAGTTCATTCTTAGTTAATTTAAGGTACCGGTGACTGTGACAATGAGAGTCACCATCGACTCAAATAATCAGAACACCAATTCCTGTAAATAAAATCGTTCAAAATCTAGTCGCATTAATCTCATCTCAGCGACAATCAACGTCAAATATGTATGGAAATTAGAGGTGTTTTTGACAGATTGAGACTGAGATCAGGGGGCCTAAAAAGGCCACTTTGGCAGAGTCATAAAAGGATAACATAATGGACAGTTAACTGTTAAGTTAATCGTATCAAATCCCATTGGTGAAAGATTTTTCAGTTATTTTTTTTTGTTTGTGCTAAAATACCAATCAATCCAATCCCAATCTCTGTGATTGTACTTACGCAGTGCAGCGAAAAAAAGGAAAACACGGACTGTCTTCGCCATATTAAAATTAATAATGTTATCCTTTTATGATTCTCCAAAGTGGCCTTTTTAGGCCTCCAGACTGTGAACGTTCATAAAATTACGAGAATTGCCCCTCTAATATCACTAACGCGCTGAGCTAGCTGGTGTAACGCTCTTCTGCGAGCGCCCTCTGCCCTGCAATATGACAATAACAGCATCCCATCACTATTCCTATATCAAAACAGTTCGGCACACCTCAAAGGCTAACTAACATCGAGCTATCCCATGTTCTGCCACAATCGGAAAACTACAAGCTCTCGGGTCTCCAGCTTGTCTGCGAAAGGCATTTTTTCCCTCAGTTCTGAGAAACGCCGCGAAATAAAACAGCAAAGCTGCCGAAATGCATAAACCGACGCTTTATTCGGCCGAGCTATGTTGGCGGAAACGAAAGCTTGAGAATGGTTCAAGGTAAAAGCTGTAGCGGGGTTTTGAGGACTGTCTCTTGCGATTCATCATTATTTTGAAGTGGCCTTTAAAAAGCGATAGTTTTAATACATCGTTGATCGTTGTTTGTAAAAAGAGGGCCTGGTGGCGAACATTAGTTTTCAGTTCTTGTAATTTTAAGAACATTCACAGTCAGCGGGGAAATTGCGTAACAAACTATCAGGGGGCCTAAAAAGGCCACTTTGGCAGAATCATAAAAGGATAAAATAATGGACAGTTAACTGTTAACTGTTTGTTTTGTTGCTTTCTGAAAAAGCTTGTTACCACGGATTTTGTAGGTTGAAAGACAACAATAATGTACCTATTAAACAATTTTATTTTAGATGCCTTTTCCTAAAGCCGAAATCTTCCAACCAAACAGTTTTTCACCAAAACCCCCTCCTCATTAATACATCTTTCTAATTTAGATTTGTACCATAAGAACCAGTCTCTGGAAAAGTGCTTATGGTAGAAATCTAACTTAGAAAGATGTATTAATGATTCTAATGATTATAATTCTCTGAATATGTAGGTACCTGTTATTGTCGCGAATCATATTTCAATCAAGATACAACCTGACACAGCTGCAAATTGCAAAAAACGTAAGAAAATTTGAATTTCGCAGTCTACCACTGCCCATTCGCCTTAAGTTAAGAATCATTAGATACATTACTGTTAAAGGTATTGTTTCTAGCTACCATCAGATAAAACTGCGTTCGAATTGTGATTAACTTCAGCTCCGATTATTTCAGTCTTTTGTTTATATTGATCAGCTTTATCAATTAAGAATGTCTTTCTTTGTTTTTAACAAACACTACTGGTTCTTTTCACTTGCGGAAAAGTCTTCATTTTAGTGACCCGTTTCCCGCTGCCCGTTTGTCTCTCAAAACGTTACATACAAACCAACGCATATGTTCATGTTTCAGTGCGTAATAAACTTTAGTATCTCGCAGTAAACGCTGCCCGACGGCGACGCATTGTGCGTCGCGTTCCAAACGCATCGACAACGCCTCTCCGACCAGCTTTATAATCTATTTTATGTCGAAAGCTATGATGTGCACTAAAACTTACCAAACCAACGGAATTCTTAGGGAGGAATGTTGTGGAGTGCTGTTTCCATGGAAAGACACTGAGGAAGTTATGAACGCACAATGTTAACAGCAACAACCATGGTTTTTTCGGCCAGTATTGCTTTGGCGAGCCCTATAAGTCTAACTATTCCTAATTTTCAATTTTGGAAAGGGTTTTGTCTTTCCAGCCAGTGATAGTTTTTTTTTCAAAGTTGTTCTTTGTTCATAATAATCTGCAATCTGCCTAGCCTTGGTAAGACTGGTTGTCAGACTTTCGGGCTTCTGACGACCCGTAACGAGTTGTTCTTTCTTCAAATAATACCAGAAAAAATAACCGTTATTTATAATCCAAGGAAGAGTTTAAAATAGTCCCCTATAGACTCCTTTTATTATGTTGCATTATGCGAGAATAACATTCACAGTACAGGCACATCTATGAAACCTATAAGGAATATATTTTTCAAGCTTCCTGTTTATATCAGAATCCTGACTGACATAATAAACGGCACACGACAACCGTATACCAAGAAACATACAGCTTACAATCACATTACCACATAAAACCGTTTTCATACAAAATCACATATTTTTAAAGCATCAACTCCAATATTTATTTCTCCTAATTTGACTGCATTTCTTGGTTACGGGTCGTACTCATTAATCATACGGCTGTCTCGTTCTGTCTTGAGACGTTGTTGTAGTGTTGTCTTGCTCTAGCGCGTTAAGATGCGATGCGCGTACGCAAACGGCGAGCTCGCGCGTGCCGAGACACAGTTGTTTTTTTCGATTACAAGAAAAAGCATAAAATGAAGTGATTGTTAAAGGTTGGTCTATTGGATTAGTTTCCGTTTGTGAGGGCACTGGTGCGGATGATCGACTGCTGTTGGGTGATTGAGCTGTATCATACTAATGATTTTTTTTTGTAGGTAACACTCAGCACTCAGAACTTAAAAAGAAAAATGATGGCTGATTAGGTTTCATGTAGCGAGACATGACGACAGAAAGCATAGTTATACTAGTCAGTTATCTCGGTGAATGTGTCCAAGTCAATCTAGATAAAAGTTGAAACAGGCACAATTTCAACGACCATTTTTAATCTTGGCCAAATGTTGAAGGTTTTATAGTTTAAGTGCTGTGGTATGGAAGAAAAGCTACAAGGATTCAAGATTCATCATCTGCCCATAGCATTTTCTCAACTATTTTGGGGTCAGCTTCCAGTCTAACCGGTTGCAGCTGAATACCAGTACTTTACATGGAGCGGCTGCCTATCTGACCTCCACAACCCAGTAATTGGGTAATACGGTACACCTTGGTAAGACTGGTTGTCAGACTTTCGGGCTCTTGACGACCCGTAACGACTGTCAAAGATCCATGGATTCAAGATTATAAAATATAAATATAGAGAGCACAAGTGACTCATAGAATACAGCAGAACAAAATGTTTAGCAATGACAGAACAGACAGAATCTACCGATTAGAAAGGTCAAATATTTAAGTCAAAATTCTCGACCTAGACATTTGATATTTCTGCAATATTGTGTATAACCTAATGATAATTTTCCTTCAACAACATGGTGATTATCTATTGGTGACAATCACACAAGAAGTGCAGGGTTTTTGAAGAAAAAACTTTAAGTCGATGTCATAACTTTAATAAATAATCAACGGGCTCGAGATAAACTAATAGAATAAAAAAAAAATCAAATATTCAAAGTAATATAACAAAACAAATCATAGAACCTTTTTTTTTTGCGGATGAGAAATCATCAAATGACTCCTCCCGCTCTGGGTGGAGCGGAAGGGAGTGTCAGACTCTTACTGACTAAAACCCACCCGTGTTCCTTCCTTAGCCCTTTATGTTCCGGGCCAGCGGTAACCCTTTCGGACAATCTCTCTGGCCCGACAATCCCGCTGGCCCGAATCATAGAACCTTAAAACGCGAATATAACTCGTTTTTTCTTTTATATTTTGGCGACGTGTCTATTGAGTCCTATCCTGTCTTCATTACTTCACTATTGATTTATACTAATAAAAAACTATCACGTTATACATTTTTCGTAGTACCACGAACGTCACGTTGAAGGTTACCTAAGGGCGGCTCCACACTGCACGTGCTCATTAGCCGCGCGGGTATTCGCGCCGCGTGTGACGTACGGTCACGTCGCCAGCACGCGCCGCCGCGTGCGTCCATTGTTGTACGACACGATTTTATCTATGTTTGTTGTAGCTTGTAGTACACGGTTTTGTGGGGCAGTTTGGGTGGTTACGTCTTTATTGTGTGGTCCTAAGTTGGCTCGGTTCCTAGGGTTTATGTGTAGCTCAATAGGGTGATCAATTTTAGTACCACTAAGCATTTTGATTTTAATGAAGGAAGGGGCTGAAAATGTTAATTTTGGTTTATAGTAATTCCTGAATAGGTCTTCTCATTACTTATTAGGGTTACGCAGTATAAAAACTATTTTCATATTGGTCTTTCTTTATAGTTTTGTCATTTTTGTGGAACCAGCATAGTAAATACGAATCATAGCATATGTTGCCTTATTCTTCAAAACAACATTAATTCTCGCACTTGTGTTATTCTATTTCCACCGTTTTATACTAAAACAATGGAAACCTCCAGCCCACAGCGGCATTGCACAGGTTTGCGCTAACTCCTATGGTTATTATTATTATTTCATCGTCGCGACAGCGTGGCCGGGCGGCGCGGCTCGTTCGCCGAAACGCGCGTCTCCGCGGCAGGAAGTCGCGTCACGTGGAGTGGGTACTTATTGATCATACATACTATTTGGTTACTTTTTTAAATCGATTTTTCTATTTGGAATTTAAGAATGGAATGTGTAGTGTGATAGATTGGTTACAAATGTAGATGAATTATTATTGTTAGTTAAGTTTATGAATATTTTATTTTAGGGTTAGATGTTGTTTTTAACTGACGACGACGTATATTTTAGATGATGTTGACACAGAACCACTACAACCAGTAGAGAGTATTGTTTTAATAGATGTTTTCATAAGAATGGAACTTCATCCGATTCAGCACTTAGTCTCCGTGACAACTTTCACTCATCATCTTCCTGCCCTTGTACTATGCTTCTTGAGGTCGGCGTAACATGTTTCCTTCTTTCATTCTCAACCGTTACGCTATCATTTACCCAATTTTCTTTAATAAAATAATAAATATAAATAATGAAAGATGTATCCATCCATCCATCCATCTTTTCTTTGGCCTTCCTCTCCGTCTCTGTGACACAACTTCCCCGTAGAAGATAAAACAGAGAAACTATAACTACTTAGAAATAATCACCCCAAACAGACAAACCATAGTGTAAAATAAAAATGTACATATTTTTTAAGTCGGCGCGTTGATGTCTTTTATTAGGAAATTTCGTGTCAAATATACTTCATTAATGTATTTATTTAGCCCAAGGGTCGGCCCCTCCGCATAAACAAAAGACGGTTATTGGGGAAAAAAAGAAACCTTTAGATGAGTACCAATCCTTAAAAAAGAGGTCTGTATGTCACGTGTATAAGTTTTAAATGGTCAAAAATGAACTATATTGGTTAGAAATGAAAGGAAGAAAATCGAAATTTTTCAAATATGTCCGGAATTCTTCTCAAAGAAATACAAATTAATTTTTGTGCAGGTTTTTACAAATGTCGTCGTACAATAATTTACCTACCCTGAAAAGTGCTCTACTGTAAAACTGCAATTGTCCACTCGGGAATATACCTTCTAGGGACAGCCAATTCGTTCCATGCGTTGATCAACAGCTCCTTACTCACAGACACCTATTCCTGCTAATACCTAGCTCTGATTTATATTCAATCCCTCATATATTAGCCATCGCAGTCGTTTGACCGGTGGCAGCGTCTCGTCGGCTCCACAAAGCCGCGGTGCGTCGCCGACACACGTCTGCAGCACGCGGCGCATTAGCATGCGGGGGGCACCACTAACGGTAGCCACCTTACGTTAAACTGTACGGAGTGAGCCGTTAATAGCTTACTTTATAGGAGAATTATTGGGGTATAGGTGTGGAAAGGTTTTTGATATAAATTGAGTGTTTTGTCGTAAAAGGAAATAGCGAGAAACGTCTGCCATCTGGTGTTGAATTGGATGGGTGACTCAGCTTGAGTGATCTTGTAGATTTGGTTACAAAGTAGTGTGTGATCTACTAAGAATGACGATACGGAATTAACATCTCCTAGACAAGTGAGCATCGCTATCAAAGTGTTTCGTATTTCTACAATGATTTTCAGTGGGATTTCATTTTCTGTAGCTTATGTTAATCTTATACATTTTCGAGTTCTCCATCGTCATTATCACTGATAGAATGCCACTTTTTAGCTCCTCTGATCAAGGTGTTTTGAATGCAAGATCTACCAAAGTTTGCGATAGAAATGTCTAGGCGAGAAACTGATGTTTCAATACGTTAGTCATGCACTCTTGACTTGCAGTAGTAATATGAAATAGAATAGTAATAGAAAGACAAGACGTTTCGCGAATATCTAACAAAGCAACAGGGAAGGTGGTGGTGACTCATTGCGACGAACAAACTGTAGAACTAGAAGATCAAATCGCTTCTTCAATGTTAAAATAATGAATTTTGACGACGGAGAGTACAGTTATTAGTACATTTATAGACAGCTATAACGAAATGTATCGCTCTTCATAAGTAATTAAATAACGGAGGAAGTAAATCCATATTACATGAATTTTATTTCAGTCTAAGCAAATGACTAGGTACATTTCTAGATGACAGCGATGTGGATGAATACTTACGCCTTACGCCTAAGGCCGGGTTGTTTCACGTCCACTTGACGCACGCGTAAATGTCAAAAATGGCGCTTACAATCATCAAACCAAAAAAAAAACTTTGTTTCAAATTACAATTACAAAATTATGACCTTGCCGTACGTCAAATAATAACGAGTACGTGATCGTTATTATTTGACGTACGTATGTTACGTTACGTTAACCAACCGTTTGAAACAACCGGCCCTAAGTGTCATTTTATTACTTTAGTATGTTTAGTTACCTAGTTATTTGTGCGAATAGTTGTATAATAATTTACTACGGTAAATAAGTATTTAAATTAAATCGTTACAACATCGCAATTAAAACGAACCCAATTATATCGATACCGCTATCTAACATCTACACAAAATCCCCCTGTCACCACATTTCCTTATAAAAGTGTATAATATTTTGACACAGCGCCTCCAGCTCATATATAATGCATGGAGACAGGTGCCGCGACTGTCACGACCTATTGCAACGATGCTGAATTTCCTACAGCCTAGAAATTGGTTACACGTAGTTGAAACATTCATGTTGCTAGAGAGATTTGTTTAGATTTTGTACACGTTGAAATGTGGCTGGATCTTGGGTTTGTGAAGTTTGAGGATTATGTGAATTAGCTTAGGGTTACTTTTTCATATGTAAGGAAGGAGACAAATTGTTATAAAACCATTTACTGCTCGACAGTTCCTTGTCTTGGTTCACTCGATAAGTCTTGCAAACCGATTTTACTCAATTTATTTTAGCTACAAAACTTTTTCCGAAAGCAAACTTATGGACCAAAAATTAGGTAAGGGCCAGTTTTATCTGTGATAAAAAATCTGTTGTTTAGCCGTCATTACGAACTTAATTCCATCAATTAAAGCGACAGGCCGTTGAATCATCCCTTCACCTTATTTCTCACAGCCCAGATGTTCCCATACATCATATTATAACGCAAAGTCAACGACCCTAAAAATTCCACAATTCCAAACAAAATTACAGGGGCCACAATCGTTCGTCGCCCAAATGACACGCCCGTGACGGCCAAATGACATAATTGTCAAAATAGTCACTGCACTGACAGCCGCACGTGACATCCACAGCAGACAGAGACAAACATACACCACGCCCACAAGTTTGACTGAGACAGAGAATGGCGCGTCGGTGTCAATTATAGGCGGGGAAAGAGAATTAGAGAGGAGAACACGCCGGTTTCAAATTTGGAACCGTTTTGTTTTAAATCGATAAATCGTTCGATTTCGTGTTCGATTGCGTGTGGTCTACATTTCTAAGAATAATTGAATATCAATATTAAGTTATGATTCTATACTATTAAGATGATTACCGTGGAGTGAATGAATTCTGATCCATTCATCGCTCAAATGCAAAAATATTTCACGGCGATATTTCATAATAAAGACCATTCTATTAAGGGACATTATTATTAAATACGGACCACAATTTTATGTGCACATTTATTAGTATGGTATAAGAAAAATCGGTCATATATTTGCGGGTCGCAGTCCTGCCCTTTCGACGCCTGTCGTGCATAAAGTCCGTGATCATTTCTCCTAATTATACGTGTGGCGAAGAGGGCAGGGACTTTCGGTTCGATGTGGGTGTTCGAAATATGAAATTACGAGTTGGTGCGAACGTGTGACAATGTTTTCTTTTTTCATAATAAATGGAGACATTGATTGCTGTTATTATGCCTAATGTGCCTACGTAGGAACTATAAACTTTTTTAATCACCAAAGAGATGAAGTTTTTTTTGTAATAAAATTTACAACGATAAACGGGGAATATTTATGGGTTTTAAAATAAGTGTAACGTAAGGAGATGTCACGCATTCAACGGTGTGTCATGAAAGGACGATAATTTTATTTATCGCTTTATAATGAGCATGTTTACACACAGTGTTAAAAAGCGGAGTCATTTATTTTGTCATATAAATAACATGAATCATTATGAAGGGTGACAATAATGTACCTATTTTATTTTTCATTTTTTTATGTCGATTGCGAATTCAGACTTCAAAAAAAACCGACAAGTATTTTTTGCATACATACAAACGATAACTTTTGTTAAGTTACATAACTTAACAAAACTTATGGTTTGACTAACTACATGTAGGTAAGGTAAATTAGTCCAAATGGAACACGGATGTATATTTCATCCACGCTTCAATTCTTGCTTAAATAGCGCTCCAAGTTGTGTGAAATGGCGTCAAAATATACCGTCTAATAAACTTTGGCATGGGGGATAGATTCTAGAGCTTCATTATGAAAAGAGTTTAGCTGTCACAGTGTTTACTGCAAAAATTAATAGCTGAGTAAATATGCGAGAAGGACTAATGAGTATGTGAGTATGTTTGTGGAAAAAGGACACTGAAGAACCGCGTATAGTTTATTTTAATACACGCTACGATTTTATTTGTATGTATAGATTAATACCTATAATACTTAAATAAAATATATAACACAACTAACTATTTTCACTAGGAACTAAATTAAATGACTAAGCTAACTAAGTTTTTGCCATCACTAAGTACGTAGGTATCTCGTTAAGTATACTATGATTACTAAAAATGTTGATGAGAACTTGGAAGGGCTCATACGCTGGTACTGTACAAAATGAAGATGTGTCAGTCAATCATTTTCCACCGCTGCATTGCATGAGAGAGCCCGAGTTTTGCCACAACACATTTCTCTCTCTGTCTTAGAATGAGACAGCCGTTTTGCGTGGATGTGATGCATGTTTTCCCCCAATTTGTTTTTTTTTTTTTTTCGTTTTTTTGTTCTTTCTCTGCGTCATGTTTACCGCAAATTAACGTATTTTCTTACTGTCTCAGAGATAAATTCTGTAAAACTCTTCACCCATAAAACCAGAGCATGTTATTGACTTAACAAACATAATTAAACCGATTAAATCACCGCTGACCCGCAATTAATCGATTCAACGAACTATCGTTATTAGAATCAATTATTTCATAATCGATAAAAAAAACGAACCACACGGAAGCTACACTACGGCCAATTATCGAGAGATAAAAAATCGATTGGATACGATTATGACGGATCGTTTAATCGATGCATGCTTTCGACGTAAGTAGGGGAGGTATGGGAAAATTGCTTACAGGTCAACTTTCTTAATCACAATGTGTAATGTAGGTGGTTTTTGTGTGTGTGCGTGAGTTCTTGTGTGTGTGCGTGGTTTTATGCTGTGGACCTTGTTGGAAAGAGGTGAAGTGCTGCTATTACAAGAAAAATAGTTTTTGCTTACTCCAGTCGAGGTCAAATTGGGAAAATTTGCGTGTAGTATAAACTATTTTAATTTGAATGTAAAATGCATCGTAGATTCTAAGTACTTTCTGAAGGCAATGCTAAGTTGTTTTTTTTTTCATACATTCCGATGAGATAAAAATCTTCTAATTAAATTGTATTTTAATCACCAACTTCAAGGCTGAGCATAAAACTTCTTAGCTCACCCCAAAACTCAAGGAAAAACACCCAAACGGCTCAACCGTAAAATAACCTTCGCTTGTCCCCAAAAATACGTCCAATCAATTTCCTGTGCCGACCATTAACTCAAAAAAAAAAAAACAAAAAAAAAACATGTATAAAAAGGCAAAGTTCGCCGTGTATAGACCATTTCTTCGGGGTCATAGCACCCAACAGGAAGTGGCGTTGCGGGTCGGCGCGCGCGCGGTCGCCTCTTACGAAAAATAATACTCTTCTAGGTATAACACATAGCCAGTCAGTCGTGTAACTGTACGGTTAAAGTGTTTTTATACTTTGAATCTTATTGTTTTTTACCAAAGTACGTGATATTATGCCGTCTGCAAATGTTGAAGCAAAATGACATACCTATCTTTTAACCCAACTGCACAACTGCAAAGGGGTTATGTTTTTACTGTGCCAATAAGTGGTGTCTTTAAATGAATGAGTTTAATGAAGATGAAAGATATGTATTTTGATTGATAAAATCGTGTTATACTTCTATATCGGTGTTGTGTAAAAACAATAATAACTTGTCGGTTGACAGATGTTGTTTTTTATACGTTTTCCGTTCCTTGCGCGCTGAATGAGATCATTTGTTGAAAAACGTTGTAATTCCGTGTTGGCGAGACGCGAATGTGACGTTTACACCACCATTTAACTACCTATACGATTTAATTGAAATGATTAAGTTGGTGTTTTTTTTCTGCCACGTGGAAAGCTGCAATTATTTTTTTCTTAAGATCCGTGCCAGTTTGAATCCATTTTTACGTAGGATAATAAATAAATACAAAAATATTTTTTGTATTTATGTGCCTATTTAGTTAGTCATTTAATTTAGTATCTAGTGTAAATTGTTAGTTGCGTTATTTAACTTACTAATATTATAAATGTGAAAGTTTGTAAAGATGTTTGGATGTTTGTTACTCAATCACGGCTGCCGTTGAACAGATTTGGATGAAAATTGGCAAATAGACAGACCATTACCTGGATTAACACATAGGATACTTTTTATCCGGATATTCTCACGGGATCGAAACTTACGCGGGTGAAACCGCGGGGCGCTGCTAGTTGTTTATATTTTTACGTTGAACACTCATTCCCTTAAAACGAATCTTATTAATTTATTTCCTAAGTCCATTACGCCCCAATATATATAGCACAAATACATAAAATTCATTAATAACATTAAAATATACCAATTCAATATAATTAATTTATATTATCATCGCTTTCTTAAGGTACTCTTTTCCCCACAAACCGTTAAGTAATAAAACATAATGCGAGTTTTCAAGCCAAAAAATTTTGGCCATAATTTTCTATAACTCTTTTCCAGCCCCGAGAATTTGGCTGCATTTCTTTCTGCAAATCTTTTCCGATCACCAAAATTTTCTTTCCCTCTTTCTCCACAATACAAAAAAGCGAAACTATCCCAGCCTTGAACCATCAGCAGTCGTCCACACGCGTGTGAACCCAGGGCACACGGAAGTTCACGCTCCGTGGGCTCGTGGGTCACAGGCCTACCTTGTGTTTACTCCGGCTCTGATCCGCCTTCAGCGCTAATTACAAACCCTTTGACAATTATTAGGAGATTTCCTTGTAGCGTACAATCTGCGTAATTGGGTTTAATTGGTTCTGAGGTTAAAGGATGTGGTGGTACTTTGTTGTGTTGTTGTGACTTGTGAGAAGGTTTGTAAGGTACCTCTCCATATAACTATGAATTAGATGGTGTGGTGGTGGATTGGGGGAGGCCTGTGTCCAGCAGTGGACGTCTTTCGGCTGAAACGACGAAGACGAGATGGTAGTTCCGGTTTAACTAAAAATTAGATTAGAAATGTCTTATGAAGTCGGACATAACACTTAGTATTGATCTACCTAATGTGCAGATTTAAAGGCTGCACAATTTTTTCCACGACAAATGTATTTGATTACTAAAAAAATATAGCGAAAATAGACTGATGGACATTGGAAAGTTCACAGCGATTTATACAGTTTGAGATTCATATACCAATCCGCCTTGGAGTGTAATGTGGTGCTCGATGAAAATAAAATCGACACAACACAAATTGCAAATTGTAGAATCATTTTACAAAATCCGCTTATACTGTCACAGTTCACTTCTGGACATAGACTTAATTTTAAAAATGCGTCAAGTAACCCATATTTTTTGAAAAACCCTTCTATAAGACCCATATTTTTCGCCAAAAACGAGTGGCAACTTCAAAATAGGATAGACCCTCTCAGGTCAAAGTCCACTGACCTTGCAATCACTATAAACCATATAAATATGTAACTCAATCAGAGACTACAGTTAGTGTCCGTCATGGGAAGCCGCGCCTCATACATATTGCACTACTTCGCCATAAAAATTATGTTTTACTGTAGTAATTATACGCCGGGTTACAATTAGCAATCCTGGGGTAGCGATGCGCTAAACATCTCTCTGCTAACGTAAAATTTTTCTTTTTTCTTGAGATGCTGGCTTCCCTAGTCTTGGGAAATATTAATTCGGTGTTGATTTTCCCGCATTAGATCTAGACGGATTCATTTGAAACTAGGTGACACGGCGAACTTCGTACCGCCTCAGATTTTTTTATTGTTATCGCGAAAAAAAAATCTGCTGTTCCCTACATTTATGTTCGTATAACTCGTCAAATGTAGGGAAAAGCTGATTTATTTTTCGCGATTTCAGGGTTGGTCCCATAGTAAAAGTTGTTCATAATGATGAGTACAATGACCTCTTAAGAGGTTGTTAATGTTTTACCAATAACCCTGTATAGATAGATATGATCTTTTTAAAACTCCCAGTTGAAGATGCGGTTCTGAGCAGGTAAAATTAAGCTTCCAAATGTCACAGTCATTAAGCAAGGCAAATGGAGCGACAGAGCTGGCCACTAACCCTCTTTAATACACGAACCGGTGCCTATCACTGGTATGCAAAATATTGTAGATGGAAAAGATAGACAGTTTTCCACCCTATTAGGTTCATGTTCATGTTAGCGAAAAGTTGGCAACAGTTGGATATGCCCCAGTCTTTTCACACAAAAACAGTCTTTAACTGCCAAATAGCTGAATTATATGTTATATGGTCCTCAAAAACTGATATACGATTATTAGATATGGCAATTCGGAACTGAAAATTATCCATTGTGAGTGATATGAAGTAAACACATTCGCAAGAGCACATGGTACCTAGCGAGTAAAGTAAGATCACCTTTACCAACAAAGAGATATGCCTAAAGCCGAGATAAAGTTAAAAGAAGAAAGTTTTTACTGACAAAGTGTCAAAAGTGACAAGTACCTACTTATCAACGCATTGACTTACTATTGTATCTACGATTTTCACTTAGAAATTTCATTGAAAGCTGTTTCAATTAGAACGTCAAACGAATACAAAAAGTAATGATTCAACGAACAATTAATACCTTGTCTAATTAACATAAGCTACATATCAACTGTTTAACGCTAGCACACTAATTTTGTTTGCCTTTCGCCCCTTATGACACAAACTACACTCAAAAGTCAATCCTACATCCTGAAGTATAAAGTCCACAAACATTTGAAAATTGAGGAGATATATGGATTTTTATGAATGGTCATTTATGACTATGATATCAAAGGAATTGCAACTTAGAACGGACAGCTTTAGGGTTGTTTTCAGATTGTTTTTATAATCCAATGGGTGGTTATGGTCAGTTAAATTAATAGATGCAATTAATATAAAAACTGGTGTAAAATACATCGCGATCATATCACACGATGTTTGTTCGTTGTTTTGTAAATAGCTGTGTTTAGACATGTTAGATTATCATAATATTTTGTTTGTGATATGTAAACTTTTGGCCTAACATGTTTATGATATCTTACAGATAGGTGCAATAGTTTATGTATCGTCATTAGCTTTCTATTAAACATTAACGATAATAAGTCGATTCTGAGTTGATTTTAAATCTACCACTAAAACATTGGCTTATTAGTCGATTCGCACGAATTTGCTCCTTTTTTGTATACTTTATTGCATAACATAAAAAATGTGCTAATTGTCTAATAGTTACATATTTCTAGAGTTGTCGACTCGCCCACAAATAAATTAATTTCGTGCGAGTTGTCTATAAAAAAAATATATTTAAAAGTGATGATTCGCACGTTTCAGGCGAGTAAATGCGAATCGACTAGGAAGCGGAAACATTTTAACTGCTTTTATGTAGTAAGTAAGGATCGAGTAAAATATTTCTTAAAACGAAATCTTTACCAACCTCTCAAAATGTGCGATAGTCTTTGAAGATATATTGACGCGGCTAACAGCACCTGCCAACTAATCTCTTCCCCCCCCTTGGTTGACTGGTAGAGAATGCCTAAGGCATTAAGTCCGCCATTGTACCTTTTTATGCGAAAGTTTAAATAAATAAATAATAAACAGGCTGGAGATTATTTTATTGCTACCGACAAACCAGCAACATTTAGTATTTCTTTTTTTTGAGTTTTTGGTCCTGAATTTAGTTTGAGGTAATTAGAATTTGCGAACGCATGTGCCGTATGTTAAGTGAGGGGCCCGTGGCTAAATAATAACAGCCGCACATGTCGATCGATCAGGTTAAGCTGCGCTTGCCGCGGTTGATGAACATCTTTACATACCGAGACCCCTTCTTGTCTCAGAAAGCATGTTAAGCCGTTGGTCCCGGCTGGCATTCGTGGACCTTTGACAGTCGTCACAAGTAGTCAGAAGCCCGCAAGTCTGACAATCAGTCTTACCAAGTGGTATCATATAACCCGGTAGCTGGGTTGTGGAGGTCAGATAGGCAGTCGCTCCATGTAAACATGTAAAATACTGGTATTCAGCTGCAACCGGTTAGACTGGAAGCTGACCCCAACATAGTTGGTCGGTATCTAACTAGATCTACATATCACCCGTCCACGGGCCAACCGCGCCAAGCATTGCTTAACCTGATCAATCGACTCGTGCGGCTGTAATTACCTACCTAGCCACAAGCTCCTCCGTTTTGCATTTTTTTTTAGATTTCACCACAAATCTGACGCTAGTAAAAAATGAAGTTATCTCCAACTTCCGCCTCCACAACCTCAAAGCATCTAATTAACCAACTTCAACGTTGAACTGTAATATTACAATTAATTTAATTTAAATTGGCGACACCACAATTAAGATGGTCGTGAAAGTCAGAGACAATGGCGGAACGCTCCCACGGAACATCTTGCCGTGTCACCTACATACTCAGAATGTAGATCATGGTTATAGACTAGATTTTTGGTGCAAGCTTTGATAGGTGTTGCTAGATGCTTCTTTGTTTGTCTGCGAGGTATAGTCACCAAAAGAGATAAGTAACTGAGATAAGTCGTCGGATATAGTTGAAGTTTAGTGAGAAACCGATGGATGATGTCGAATGAAATTGAATTTGATTAATGAACTGTTTGTTTTTTTATCATCTGCCTAGCCTTTTCCCAACTATGTTGGGGTCGGCTTCCAGTCTAACCAGATGCAGCTGAATACCAGTATTTTACATGGAGCGACTGCTCATCTGACCTCCACAACCCAGTTACTGGGTAATACGATATCCCTCGGCAAGAGTGGTTGTCAGACTTCCGAGCTTCTGATTACCCGTAAAGACTGTCGAATCCACGAATGACAGCCGGGGCGGGACCAACGGCTTAACGTGCTTTCCGAGGCGCGGAGGGGTCACGGAATGTAAAGATGGTCACCCATCCACAGACCAACCGCTGCAAGCGTAGCTTAACCTGATCGATCGACCTGTGCGGCTGTTATTATTTAGCCACGGGTCCCTCTGTTTGTTTTCTATTATTCAAATTAAATTTTATTCATAAACTTCAAGTATATCCGAAGACACTGGTTAACTTATCTTTTTTGGTGACCGTACACTAAACAGGCTACATAACTACAGTTAAACCAGAAAAGTTATGCGCTTCGGTAATATTCGTGTTTCCTAATTAGAACGTACGTCGCGAACGTCGTTATTCTGTCACTCAAAAGTTATGAAAATATTTTTGGAATTGCATAAAGTTGTTAATCTGTAATTTGCTAACCATGGTAATATAGAATTGGCAAGTACTTCCATGGTTGTAACAGTTCTATATAAGATCTTATCGTTGCCGTTCGTATGTCCGAAGTGCATATTGTTCTTCCTGGGAGATCTGTATGTATGGTAGGTTGCCTATTTCTTTACTGCTCTGAACTGACTAGTTCTTCCTTCAGACCCATCTGAGCTCATCAAAATGCGACCGTACTGTGAGTGGCTATTGAAGCCTCCAGAGGCGAAGACGATCATATCAAGAACGCACGACGTAAGTAACCATAACCTTAACTCGAACGATTTTTGAATCTAAAATAGATACAACTATTCTATAGCATATTGATTTATTTTTTGCGACAAGCAGAACCCATCACACTAATATTATAAAGGCGAAAGTTTGTGAGTGTGTGTGTGAGTGTGTGTGTGAGTGTGTGTGTGAGTGTGTGTGTGTTACTTCTTCACGCTCAAACGGCTGGACCGATTTTGATAAAATTTGGTATGGAGGTAGCTGACTCCCTGGATTAACATATAGGCTACTTTTTATCCCGATATTCCCACGGGATCGAAACTTATGCGGGTGAAACCGCGGGGCGCAGCTAGTAGATAATAATAAGGTCTTCAAACTGAATAAATGTTTTCTGCAAATGAGTATTTTCAATTTTAAATCGTCCGAATCGATGTTACGTTTACAGTGTGACCACTCCCCGAAGCGAATCGTTTAAACTGATGAGACGGTTTCGCGTATGGTCACTCATCCGGACAGACCAATGTATGACACAGCTAAGTACTAAACATTTATCCAGCAAGACTGGGCAGTCAGGCGTATAACTTACCAGGTAACTAGCAGATCCGTTTTGCTGCGACTGATATTTTCGTCAATATTGCCTTAGATAGCCTCGTTGGTCTAGTGGTTACAAACGCTACTGCTGAACGTAAGGTCCTTGGTTCGATTGCCAAACTCAAAATCATAGCATTTATTTCAATTAATTCATTTACATAGGCAATTTTGAATTGTCAAAAAGTTGGTCAGTTAGTCAGAGAGTTGAAGCTATTTGGCCATTCCAAAACGTAGATCTCTATGGAGAAGAACGTAGTTTCTTGTCGGTTCTTCTCCATAGACACTCTTAAGAATCAAGATATAGAGGACGTATAACATATAACCAACGCTACAAAGATATCACAAAATCCTGGGTACATTATTCTTGTCGCTTCTACACAGTCTGGCCATAAATACTGTTACAATTAAAAATAAATGAAAAAAGAAACAACTACTGAAGCGGTATGCAAAGGGAGGTCACAGAAAAATTTTGTTTACGGATGAGAAAATCTTTACAACTGAGCAACATTTTAACAAACAAAATGAGCGTATTTATGCTCAAAGCTCTAAGGAAGCTTCCCAATTAGTCGACAGAGTGCAACGTGGGCATTATCCGACTTCAGTGATGGTTTGGTGGGGTGTTAGCTACGAAGGAGTGACAGAGCCATATTTTTGTGAAAAAGGTATCAAAACCTCGGCACAAGTGTATCAAGATACCATTCCTGAGAAGGTAGTTAGGCCCCTTAACAACACCATGTTCAATAACCAAGCATGGTCCTTCCAACAAGACTCGGCGCCGGGTCATAAAGCTCGGTCCACGCAGTCTTGGTTGGAAGTGAACGTTTCGGACTTCATCAGAGCTGTAGACTGGCCGTCGTCTAGTCCCGATCTTAATCCGCTGGATTATGATTTATGGTCAGTTTTAGAGAGTACGGCTTGCTCTAAACGCCATGATAATTTGGAGTCCCTAAAAGAATCCATACGATTGGCAGTGAAAAATTTTCCCATGGAAAGAGTGCGTGCTTCTATTGATAACTCGTTTAAAGGACTTTATTGCAGCCAATGGAGACCACTTCGAATAAGCTTTTTATATTTTAAATTGTTTTATATTTATGTATTAAACTAACACACTGTAAAAGTAATAAATATTATTTACAATAAAGAAATTTTTTTTTCTTCGTGAGTATATTTATGGCAAGACTAGGTATATGTGAGAATAAAATGAAAAAACAATAAAAAAATTAGAAGTGTTAATGGATTTTTCCATCAGGATATTTTTCCAGAATCTGAACTTGTGCCCGGTTGCTGACAATGGGCTCCGCACCTGAATATTCTGTTCATGAAATTTAGGTAATAATTTTATTCTCATCATTCCCCCTACAGTGCGGCCGACGAGAACCGAGGCCGTCAGTTTCATAAAAACGAATACGTGTTTTGCAAATTTGATCTCTATTAGCTACTAAATCTGTCGCACTGACAGGTGTCAGGGACGCATTCTTTCGTCGGCCAGACCGTAATAAGGAAACCTCAGAGGATGGTTGAAGAAAGTGTCTGGAATTTAAACAAATTCTCAGCAGTCTAGCCCTCTACTATACTTTATAATGCTGTTTCACATTTGCATATTCTCACGTTCGACCCTTCCGTGGTTAGCAAAAAGAACGGTTAATGGCTACCACTAACGGTTCCTACAATCTACATAAATATTGTTATGCGATGAGATGTGAATGAAATCGGCGTAAAATCGAGACGTTTATCATAATCTACATACGTGTGTACCTACGCAGTATCGTGCGTATGACCCGCAACGTGTGAAGTAGGATTACAGTTAGGCCCTTTGTAGACGGCACGGTTTCTTTACGGCATATACACCGTGCCGTAGAAAAACGTGTCTGTCAACAAGCTCCCAAAGTAATCCATACAACACTGACGACCATGCCAACCACACGGCGTATAAATGATAAATGATTATTTTTTTGTAAGTAGGTTTGTACAAACAATTTTACACGTCAATCATGTTTTTTTTAAAAAAATTTTAAAACTAGATGAGGTCGGCGTTTCCTATCTGACTATTCTGAGAAGAAGGGCAGAAACAAACTCAGAGGTCACAGTCTCTTTTAAAGTCCAGTCATAATCTTGGTCAGGTTATATGAAGACCACGTAGATCGATGTCTGAGATGGTCTTTTGAGGAAAGAACCAAACAGATTGAGAGGACCTGTCCAGTCAGTGCACGCATTTGTCAGAAATAGTGCAGCTCAACTCAAGACTTAAGGAGCTCAACGATTCGACGAACAATACCAAAGAAAGGACAATTGGGTAGGCCACATAAATTACTCAAACTGCCAGACCATAAAAAAAAAAAACTAACAGAACAGAGAGAATAATAAAACAATATATAAAATTAATAAAATGACCCACATCGTCTTCACATTCACAATAAATAAAATAATATAATACTTTACAAAGTAAGCAAATGTCATTAATATAAGCCGTAGTTTGTCACGGCAAGAAAAACGTGTGCGTTAAAAGGGCCTAACGTGTGCGGTGTTATAGTTGCCGGCACGTAACTTGGCAAGAGTTTTTGTAGTGGGGGAAGTTTGCGCACGCACAATTTCATACATTTTTATATGCGCGAACTTCCCCCACTACGAAAATCTCTTGCCAAGTTACGTGCCGGTAACTGTACAGTTACCGCTTGACATAAACGTTGCGGGTTCCTCTAGTATACTGACCGTAGTTAGTTAAATAATGACAGTACCGTCAAACGGGGTGAATAGGGAGGCAGGAGTGAATCGGGATAAAACTTTAAAAGGGATTTTAACATTAAAATAATATAGTTTGTTGCCAAAAAGGATCCTACTGTGTTTACTTTTATTAAATTAACGATTATGTGTCCTTATTGGCAACAAACTATATTATTTTAATGTTAAAATCCATTTTAAAGTTTCGTCCCGATTCACCCCTGCATCCCTATTCACCCCGTTTGTAGGTACCTCATTGAGATCTTCGCAGGTTCAACGATTAGTGACCCACCCTGGCTTTGCACGGGTGCAATTTACAAGTGAAGACGGTATATTCTGTTGACGACACGTTGTGCTCAAGTTCTGAGCAGTAACCTAAAAATTGTTCTAGGCTTGCATGAATTTAAGATAGAAGGCTGTAAGGATGACCATCTGGAATTTGAAAGGTATCTTTCAAATGGAGATTTTTTTTTTAATACGAGTAATGGTTCCGTAGATTACCCACCACTTAGAAACAAACTCACCAAAATTCGCTCTCTCTTTTATTAGTACAGAAGATATAGATTAATAAAATTGCAGTCTTGATTATTTTCAGTCACTGAACTCACAGGATAAGGATATTCAGTGTTGTGGAAGTTACAAACAAGATCAGATCCAGGTGAGGATTGTGACAGGTTAAATCATTCAGCTCTTTCTCATTACCTACTAGATTATATCGTTTAGAAATACAGGAACTAGCCAGCTACAATTGCCCAAGAATAATTACCACACAGTGAATGATCACGCAGCAAATTGGAAACACAAGCGGAACGCAATTTCTTTACCATCTACATTTACCTCTGAACCGTTCATTAGAACACAAAAGGAAGCCATAATAATAAGTCATAGTATATCTCAATCACTGCTGAATCCACTCCGGCGCAGCGCGATGGCGCGTCCCGTCGCGGGTGGCTGCGCTCACAAGTGGAGCAAAGGTGAAAGAACAAACTGAACGGCGCGGGCGGTGAAACTCGACGTAACGTATGTAGGCGGGACTACCTATGATTTATGTGCTTGGTTTTCTTTAAATTAAAGTTGTAAGAGGGAGCTGTGATGAATATGCAACGGTACATGCATCAATAGGCGCGTGGCCAAAATCGGAACTAACGCCGCCAATTTGCTTTTTCAATATAATTTCTGTGTCAATTTCAAAAATGTTTACCAACAACGCAGGGGGCGTTGTTGGTAAACATTTTTGTCAATGTCATTCGGGCGACAAAGATCCTCGTAGCACTATAATACGAAAAATCACAATGGCGGTCTGAAAGTGTGCAACTACATGTGATTTGACTTAGACAGGAGATTTTCTGCTCGCGTAGTAAAAACAGATGAAACGAAAGACAAAATGGCAGATTGTAGCAAGATTTCTACTGTCGATGTCAAAAATGAAGAAAATAAATGTCATTTTTTATAGAAAGAGATAATTAGCTTTATTCTTCGTAGAGTAGTAGAGATAGAAGAGGACATGCTACGCGTATTGATCAGAGAATGTTTGTAAAATACTGCAATTGTAAGAAGACTAATTAATGCAAATTATCAGTTAATTTGTCGAATAATATAATAATAATTTATTTGTTTCGGGTAACTAGGCCCATAGAAGACAACATACAAAACACTTCACAGTAAGAATATAATATAGTAGAATAATAATAATAAAATTCATAATAAATACCAAAAAATAAAGCATTAAATAGGTTTAGGAATATAATAAGTTTTCAGAAACCGTAGGTGCTAGATCGTGTAAGAAAATATCCCTAGCAAAGTTAAAGAACAAATCAACCGTGGCGAAAACTCAATAGCTCATGAGTAAAGTAACGAGCTACGCTTCGTGTGGGCGTCCTAACATCGTACCAATTATATTTTGTATAAGCAGTATAACGTATTCAATTTTGACGACAGATTTTCGAACTGTTGGAGGCTTGGAGGTTCAGCTCCATAGAGTCAAGGGGGGTATGTACAGAATGATATAGCATGCATGATATAATCAAGATTTGAAGTGACGGTATGAAAACATTTATATAAAGATGAACAAACTAAATGGCAGTTAAAGAAAGATACAGGAACAAATGAAGCCAAGCATAATGATAAAAAGATAAAATCACTCAAAGATAGAAATAACATTCACTACTAAAGGTGCATCCCCATCGTGAGTATTCGTTCGCGAACGTTCACGGGGTAGTGAAATTGCATAGCGAGCATAACATCTATAGTTATAATAAATTAAAATCGTAACAGCGTTCTTGTTCTAAACCATGCAACGGATTTTGCTGAGGTTTTCACCATAATTTAAAGAATTTGTGCCGAAAAGTTTATGTGTATTATGAACTTCAACGAGCTGTGAAAACCGTACGAAGCAATGGCGGGTCGTTCGTTCGTTATAAAACAAATGATAGTGATTTCAAGGGCAGTACTCATTGGACAGTGTCCTCAAAGAAACTTCATATATATTCGCGAACGAATACTCAGAAACAAATGATACGATATGCCAAAAGCTTAGTGAAACTCGCTGGAAGCGGCGCGGAGTAACTAGAGACTTGTTGGTACTCGTAGATTTTCTTACGTGGGCGGAGTTACAGCACGGTGGGAGTATGATTTGTGTATGATTTCCTTTTACCTTTACAGTTATTGTAGTAAGTTGTCGGGATTTTAATGTAGAAGTGTATACATTTCACCAATAACAATTTAAGTTCCAAACTTAAATTAGGTTAAATTATGTTAGTATATGTAAATTATAATTTCATGCAACGATGATATCTGTCACAGTGTTAACTTGAATAACCTGTCAAATTATGGTTATGTATTGACCACAGTTAAAATGTTTACAAAAAACTCACACTAGGCACAGGCCATCACTATCTAGAATAATTACGTACAAGAAACTTTTTAGGTAACAAGGAAAGTTGAACTCTGATACTCTGTTTGTATAAATAAAACAGAGTCGCTTTTCGTGTGTGTCTGCGTGATCGCTTAGCTCTTCTAAACTACACAATGAATTTTGGATGTAATTTTCGGATTCCGAAAGGTGTATCCAACAGAATTCTCGATGTTTTCACATGTCGCCATTGAACCCGTGCTAAGCAGGGGCGGCTAGTATAGTAGATAGTAAGTTAATATTAAAATTAAATTTGCAAAATAATGTCAATAAAATAATCTTATTTATTTTTAGATAAACGCATGCCGTTGATAGCAACGCTCCTGTGTTTGACGTGACACATAATGACGTCTCCGCATAAACTAATATTTTAGTAGATGCAACGTAAATGGTATTATTGTTTTTGTTATTTACTGAAAATGTTGCGTCAGTAAGAACGTGTTGCTAAGTCTCCCCTTGTATTAATTAATTGTCTATGTGTTAGTGATTTGTTTTTAATTGGCATTACGTACTCCATAATCAGCCTATAATGTTCCCACACTTCCCACTGCTGGGGCCTAGGCCTCCTCTCTTCGAGAGGTAGTGGGCTGTACAATACCACGCGGGTGACGCGGGCATAGTGCGGGTTGGTAGATGTCATGATTATCTACTACCGATAACAATTAAGGTGAATGGATAGTGGTAGACCGCGAAATTCATATTTTCTTACGTTTTTTGCGATTTGTAGGTCAGTGTCAGATTGTATCTTGATCAAAATATGATTCGCGACAATAACAGGTACATATTTAGAGAATTATGTCCATTAGAATCATTCATATATCTTTCTAAGTTACATTTCTACCACCAACCACCAATCTCTTATGGAAAAGTGCTTATGGTAGAAATCTATTGATGATTTTTGTCTCTGGCACTGGCACTCATATCTGCGTGACAGTCTTTTACTAAACCTCTGTGTTATATTATTTATTTATATATACTTTATTATACACGAGGAAATACATTATAAAAAATACAATAACACTACAAAACATACTATTCCCCCTACATATTATCGCCCAGGTACTGCAGAATTTCTGGTTCTGTAAGTTCGTAGAGAGTTTAAATGTTCCCTTGTAGTTACTTATTTGTATACAACAGTGGAGCTGCTACAAAATAGGTCATTTGGCAGTCTATCAGGCTTGCTTTCAGACCTAGTTTCAGTATAGAATACTAATACCTTTTTCTTGGAGTTAATGATCGACTTCTAACATGTATTGTTTAGGTACATATATTGGTGGCCTATTTGGCACAGTGCCAGAGACTTCCCCAGTACGGAGCGGGAGTGATTCCCGAGTCGGGGACAATAGGTGCTTTTATTATTTTGCATGATACGAAGTCTTTATTGTGATATATGTGTGTTATGCTATTGTGATGTATTGCCCTCTTTTCTGTGGTATTGTAATACGTAAAGGCTACCTAATTAATGTAAGCTGTCAACACGTTTAAACTAGCACTTTGATTATTCTAATATTTTCCACGATTACGTTGAGTTCAGAATTCCGTTTATGCACCAACACCCTAGTCAAAGTTACCGACTGCATCAATCAGTCAATCTCCACTTTGGATCGTTTGTTATTCGAAAGCTTCCGTGAATCATATATTAGTATTTAAAGCTACCTATATAAACACAGGTAGGTAGGTTTGCTATCTAGTAGATGTTCTACTAATTAAAATAAAGATAATAACATCCTTATGCTTTTCATTAACGTTTCCTATGTAAACGATCGTACGGCGTAAATTTGTGCGTTGGGTGACATTTTTACAAAAAATCAAATACGAAAACCGTTTTTTTGCGGGTAGGTGTAAAAAGAAGAGAGACGTAACTCTAGTATTGTTTATATATTAAAAATAGTTATTCACAGTATTTTCGCTAGTTTTTTATATATTATCAGCGTATAGCCTATATACAACGAGTACTCACGTTTGCAGCACGTTTATGGGAATAAGGGCTGATTTTTCAATCATCTGATAACTTTATTGAGGAATAATTTTGAAATTTTGACAGTTATTTCATACAAAAACTGTCAAACGTCAATTTTATTCCTCGAATAAAAGATATCTGGTGATGGCAAAATCAGCCCTTAAGCAATAATTTTACACCACCTGCCAGCTCATCACTCATCACTTCACAACACTTACAATTACGGCTCCAATGTCTCAATTTGACGAGATAATATCTTCACAGAAGACACTAGAGGATAGCTTTATCCGGAAGATGAGTGAGTTGGAGGCGCAGATTCAGTGTGCAGGACCTGCCAAGGACACCGTGGCGAGGGTAGCTGAGGAGTATCGCACCTTCAGGGAGCTGATCTTCAGCATGCTGAGCCTGCTAAGAAGACAGATCCGCGAATGTGCCAGACAGGTCGACGGGTTGGAGACCAGGCATCGGCATGTATGTATATATGTATTTATTCTTATATTTTACTTATAAATATTTTCTATTTGTTTTCTGCTATTGCACCCACTATGTATTGTTTCTGCATCACTCTAAGGTAGACTGGTAGAAAATGCCCATGGCATTAAGTCCGCCTTTGTACAGTTTATACTTGTGCATAAAGTTTTAATAAATAAATAAATAAAACCGAATCAAAATCGAAATGAACACACCTCAATATAAAGCATGTATTAGTAAAATGTAAAGCAAAGCAACCGTCGGAATCAGACCAGGAGGTCGGGTGGCGACACTGGCGACTCGTTGCCCAACGTCCAGTAATCGTATTCATTGATGCGACCCCCGACACTGTTGAATGCTGATTCATATTTATGAACATCTTCTTTTATTGCCTATGTGTGTACATTTGTGTAAGGATAGGTAAGTACTGGTTTTGTGAAAGTAGGCTGTATTTGTAGATGGTACAAAGTTTATGGAACCTTTAAATGTTTTTTTTAAACTTGGCCTGACTATGTCGATTTTGCTTTTAAATCGACACGCAGAGCGTTTAAAAGTTGTTCTAAGCCTTTGACCTTATGAAAAGTTTCAGATTTCATTAGACTGTTCAAAATACTTGAAAATAGAAGTGTTTAAACTGACATCACATCATAATCTGAAGTTAGATTATTGTGGGTCCATAGTTTGCAACAAATTCTAACAAAAAAAGCATATGTAGAAATACTGTCAAAAATGCATAAAATATGATCCTTTGTCAGAGACTGGTGTCCATACTAGGATACCCAGTCTTTGTGAAGGATCACCAGTCTCTCACCCTAAGTAGGTATAAAACCGTGTGTCCACTGCTACAACTGCAGTATGTTATGCTAATACACATTAGATAAAACCGTGTGTTTACCGCACCAATAGGTACAAAATTAGAATTGTCCGCTCCCAATTGTTCGTCCAATTCGGCCAAGGGTTACTAGAATATGAACTACGTAAAAACAAACCAATTCTAGCATAATGACACTCGACAAAGCACTTCACACAACGCAAAACATAAGGCTAGGTGCACAATAACGCCCTTCTGGCGCAACATGCACTTTTTGCGCAATTCGTTCGCTGCAATGATCGTGCGAAATATGCTTCTTGTTCACCAGTTTCATTGTCATGTACCAACGATTTATGAATGTGTGTGAGCTCACCTAATTTGAGATTGGGTGGAGATAATTTGTTGCGAAACAAAACGCTTAATTTGTGTGATAACTCGGTAAGGTCTGACCACTAGATCGGTCGATGACTCTGCTAGTTATACCTAGACGTCTTCGCTGAATTCACACGGTTATTATTTCATTTATTTTCAGGCTGTTTGCTTGTTCTACAGGTGGAAGCAAATTGGATAATTTCATGTTTTGTTGTTTTGTAAATAGAATTCGTTGTAAAGATTATTTCATGTGATGTGATGTCATGATCACTGGCGGGGTAATGCGTTACACACATGAAATGGCAATCGATGGCAATGCCTTTCATTTTGATAGTTCATTGTGTTATTTACGTTGTTGAGCAGACGAAATATTCAAACTAGACAACAACAACTAACTAAGCAACTAGCTGCGCCCCGCGGTTTCACCCGCATAAGTTTCGATCCCGTGGGAATATCGGGTTAAAAGTAGCCTAAATGTTAATCCAGGGAGTCAGCTACCTCCATACAAAATTTTATCAAAATTGGTCTAGCCGTTTGTGCGTGAAGAAGTAACAAAAATACAAACACACTCACAAATTTTCGCCTTTATAATAATTACGAGTATGTGATTATAAATTATATAGTGTGCTGGAATGGTGACGATATTGTTGCCATCGCGGGTAGAACCTGAATGAGGCTAGCACAAGAGCGTGGGGATTGCCTCATGAAAAGAGAGGCCTATGCCCAGCAGTGGGTGAAGTCGAGCTGTGGATGATGATGATGAAGCAATGGAATTAGGAATTTCTTTCAAAACCCTCAGATTATGATTGAAAGTGTGTTTCATTACAGCCAGAGTCGCGGGTTATTCGAAAGAGTTACCGTGGCCCTAGCACAGGCAACTGAAGGAATAAGGGTGGGTTTTAGTCAGTAAGTCTGACATCCCGCTCCGCCCAGAGCGGGAGAAGTTATTTAATAATTTCCCACACTAAAACAAAAAAGGTGTTTTACATTAGGATGCTGGTTATCATTAATACAATGTAAAATGTGGTCCAAAGACATTCTTATAAACTTTTGTAATTTTATCAGACATGAGTACCTAATACAGTCCTTAAAAAAATCTTGCTAGACTTTTCTTAAATATGCTTCATTCGACTTTAAATGTAGTATAACATAAGATACGCCTGAAAAACCCTTCATAATATTTTGCAGGGTTTTTCAGGCGCATTTTATTATGTCATCACTGCAGTTCGCGCAGATATACTTTTTTTTGAGTTAAGACTGGCTGGAGGATTAATGATATATTAGAATACTAGCTGATCCGACACACGTTGTCCTGTCCAAATGTCAATAACTTCCGTAGTAAAAGAACATTCAGTTTTTCCCGAATTTGAAAAAAACCCGGGAAACTTCTCAAATTTTTCTTTTTTCTTTCAGTTCAGTTTCAGCCGTTCTCAAGTGATGCACTTACCAACGTACAGCATTTCGTTTTTATTTAAATAGATTTTCATATTTTTAAAATATGAAATAATTTTACATGAAACTTTTCGCAGCTACAGGTTGTTGCTCAACGTGATTTGAAGATATCCAAAAATTAAAACGAAACTTAACTAATAGGATTACAACGCTGACCTCAACTTTAGAAAGGTAAATTACTGCGGTAATTAAGAAAAAAAAAACGGTCGGTACATATGGTCGTGCTCTAACGGCTATTGTCTCGGGAAAAAATATTCTTTATACGTACATAGAATCGTTTTTATCAGATTTTCGCACGGTCCGACACTTAACTGTTCATATATACAGTGTGCTCGGCTAACGCGGTAAATTTACGGGTAATATGGCGAAAATATCGCTGGAATTGCGCAGTTAGTTTATTCTTAATTAACTGCTATTTAAAGTAAATAACGTCAAGTGTGGAGGTTAGTTTTAACTGTGAGGTGGTAATGGTTTATTTTAGTTTCAATAATGGCAATGAGAGACGTTTTTTCCCAGATTTATTTTAATTTCTATTTTTAGTTTCAAGATTTAAGTCAACGTGTATGCAATTCTTTAATTGTTTTAAATTGTATTTTTCTTGTTTCTTATTAAGTATAAAGTTTGTTAATTAAGCTTTAAACCGTTTCAAATAAACCGCCATTTTTACATACCGAGACCCCTCTGTGTCTCGGAAAGCACGTTAAGCAGTTGGTCCCGGCTGTCATTCGTAGATCATTGACAGTCGTTACGGGTCATCAGAAGCCCGAAAGTCTGACAACACCACAATCCAGTTACTGGGTAATACAATACCCCTTCGTAAGACTGGTTATCAGACTGAATGCAGCTGAACACCAGTATATTACATGGACTGCTTATCTGAAAGGGGTATTGTATTACCCAGTAACTGGATTGCACCACAATCAGTCAAATCATTTCAGATAAGCAGTCCATGTAATATACTGGTATTTAGCTGCATTCAGTTAAGACTGACAGCCGCCCCCAACATAGTTGAGAACAGGCGAGGCTGACGAGAGTGCTTCAAATAAAAATGAAATACTCTTCCACGTTCAACACATCCGTTACCAAACAACTTAATCACCCTGTATACATTTCAGTGTGGCAATTAATACGTTTTGCGCCACCACAGTTGCGCCACAGTTGCGCAGCCATCCTTGACAGGCGGGCAGTTCCCGAAATATGCCCCGAATGGAGTGACCTTGCGCCTATTTATTTTTATATTATCCGAATTACGTTTCATTGTGAAATGAAAAAGCTTTGAGTTTCATTCTACGACATAATGCTACACTGGCTTGTAATTATTTACATCATCATCATCATCATCATTTCAGCCGAAAGACGTCCACTGCTGGACATAGGCCTCTCCCAAAATGGGGAGGGTTTGCCATAATCGCCACGCTTGGCAGGCAGGTTGGCGATCGCAGTATGGTATGGTGGTGGAATGCATAGAGAACGCTGCTGCCCATTCTCCGGTTAGACCCTTAGTCGCCTTTTACGACACCCACGGGAAGTATGGGGTGGTGGTATTCTTTAAGTCCGGCACCACACAGACAGAATTATTTACATAACTACAATAATTGGAATGCTTCTTCTCATACTGATAAGGAACCAGCATTGGTCACTGCGTGAAGACACATAATTAGCCTATAATGAGAAGGCCGGTGTCCCAGCAGTGGGAACATTATCGCCAGATTATAACATTATAACGAGATTCAGGCAAAATATCATATCAATATCTCATTTCAGTTTGAAACATAATTTCAAACTACATAAGTTATGGGGTAAAAGTTTTCCAGGAATAACTACCAAAACTCATCATCTGCCTAGCCTTTTCCCAACTATGTTGGGGTCGGCTTCCAGTCTAACCGGATGCAGCTGACTACCAGTATTTTACATGAAGCGACTGCCTATCTGACCTCCACAACCCAGTTACTGGGTAATACGGTACCCCTTGGTAATACTGGTTGTCAGACTTTCGGGCTTCTGACTACCCGTAACAACTGTCAAAGATCCACGAATGACAGCAGGGACCAACGGCTTAACGTGCTTTCTGAGGCACGGAGGGGTCTCGGTATGTAAAGGTGGTCACCCATCCACAGACCAACCGCAGCAAGCGTAGCTTAACCTGATCGATCGACCTGTGCGGCTGTTGTTATTTAACCACGGACCCCTCAATAACTACCAAAACTATTTTGCACAAACATTTCAAGCAGTTAAAACATCCCGTTACAAAAGATGTCTAGAATTTTATCAATTTTTTTTAATATCCTTCTTTGTTCATAGCCCAAATTCGAAGTACCAGCCGTAAAGGCAGGCACATACTGGCCGTGCATACCAAGTAAGGCGGAGCACACACGTGACGCGACTTCCGTTCGGCTGGCTATCAGCTGATGCATTCCTTTGGCGTTCGCTTGATGAGTGGGACTTTTGAACTTGCGTATTTATTTTGAAAATTGAATTTGGAATGCGTGGAGTTTTTATTTGTTTTACGTTACTGACATTTTCAAAAATAAATGGCGTGTATGGAATGGGTAAGTACTATTAATAGAAGGCATGTTAATATGAAATAAAGACAGGTCTTGTCATTGTAATTTTTTTGCCAAGTTTAGAATTTTAAATTGTTAATAACCTTCTGTGCGTCATTTCGAGCCATTTTATAGTGCTTGTATAAAATTTGCATTTTTCTAGAAAAGTTTTAGTCTTGGTTTTAATTTTACACATGTACCAATGCACAAAATAAATGTTGACAACTGTAGGTCACTAGAGGGCAAATGCAAATATCGGTGCCACTGAAAATGTTAGCATAATAATATTAAAGTAGTAGTATCTACTAATAATAGTACTATTTTCATCACAAACGTGTTAGAAAATTAATTTGCTTACCCTTGTACCAATTACGATAAGTTCACTAAAAAGTTCACTATTTTCCCCCCTTTATTTCGCCCCTTAGTCGCCTTTTACGACACCCACGGGAAGTATGGGGTGGTGCTATTCTTTAAGTCCGGCACCACACAGACCATCATCATGTGTGTGAATTCATAATTACATTTTATCCCCAGCGTAAACATTTTTCGTCGGTTATAAAAAAAAAAAATCTGCTGTTTTATTGAGAACTGCAATAATACCTACGCGGTCAAAATGTACTGAACCGCATTTTTTTTTTAATATCCGGCGAAAAATTTCAACTCAGATCATGTACTAAAAAATCCATGGTAACACTGTATGATTGGCTCTACCGAGTTACTTTAGTCAATCAATCGCAACAGCTACCATAAGATTTGACATAAGTTAGTTTCCTGATGATAAGATTTGATCAGTATCAGTAGGAACTTATCACGAATATGTAAAGCAAACAGTTCATGTATCTACATAATTGTGTTCAGCAGTGGTAGTCAAAAGGCTGATAAAACGTGTGTAAAACGATTTAAGAAGCGTATAAAGCAGTTTCTAGTCATAAATGGTTTTAAACGAAGTTATAACCTAACATTTTCGCTTGATTATCATAAATTACATACCGTTAATAAACGATAACTGTTCCACACAAAAACACTGCAAAACCACCTTTAGCTTCGCACAAATAGAGTCCACACCAAGTGCAAAATTTAAATTGGTAGTTTTCTACACATTAAGTTCATTGTGTATAGTGAAAAGATTTTCCCACGAAAAAAGGAAAACGTGTGTTGAAACTAGTTGCGACACTGTGTTGCGTGTTCTATGGCGCAGTGAATGGCATGCTGTAAGGTCATAGTGCGTTGACATATGAATAAATGTGATAAATAAAACGCTAAAATGAGGTTTTAGTTGATTTTCTGTTGGCTAGTCTATGGTTTGAAAAGGTGGTGGTAAAAAAGTTAGGTTTGGTTTAAAATTGAAACGCTTTGGGCTGTATGGTCGCAGGACCCTTGCGGATGAATATTACGACAACTACATACGACACAACGTCAACATCAGACCGTGAATCGTTCAAAACCGAAGCTGGAGATATGTAATGCAAATAAGTGAAATAGATCAGGCCTTTAAACAAAATATTTTTAAATTGGCACTACATTATTTCAGCCAATCAAAGCCTCTTCTACAATGTATTTTCTATTTTATTACCCAAGTATTTACTTTAGAGATAAAGTCGCAATTTATTTTTTTATGACTATTATCAGATAAAAAAATCTCATAAATTAATCTTGCATGACATTGAGTGATATAATTGCGCCTGCGCCGAAGGGCACTGGGCTTGAAAAAACCTGCCTCCTGAGACATCTAAGCTGTAGTAATTTTCCAGTTTTCCTTATAGCATTAATTGTTGTTTTATTCAGTCATTTTCTTGTTATGCTAATTAGATACTCATTAAGTATGCTTGTTAATTTAAAGTGTATATTGTTGTTTTTTTTTCAGTTTTAAAAGGTTGGTGACTTGATTATGGTTTGACCGGGTCCGGATACTGTAATGATTATTTGTTTAATACGATTTTTTCTAGCTGAAAATATTTTCGTGATGTTTAAACAATTTAAACAATATAAAGTTTTCATACAATTATTTTTTTAAGTGTGTAATATACTTTCAGTAAAAAACGAGCTTGAAAAACCACAAATGAATTGTTTGTTACGACTTTTTGCTAGTTGTTTATATTTGTTACAAAAAACGATGTAAAATCATAGTTAACATAATTTTTCAGTTTATTCTTTAGGTTAGCTTTAGCTTTTCAGTTAAAAGCGAACTTGGAAAGAGCGAGAGAGAGAGATCTTCATAGCTTAGGTACTATTACCGTATGTCTGGGGTGTACCCCGTACACCGGGTGCCATGTACCGGGTGAACGTATGTGTCAGTAGTAGCGGGTGGCTAAGTATAAGCTAAATTTATCCAAGTATGAGTTACAGTTTTAACTAAACAGCAGTGTCACAATAAAATACTGAACATCATCAGGTCAACTGTGCATGTACATGATTTAAACATCGACGAGCCGAATTGTCATGAAAAGATGTATTTTAATGACTGAAAATACGTATTCAAAACGTAGACCGTTCACTATAACTTGTCCCGTGACGCGATTGGTAGCACTGTTCTGTCAGTCGCCATTTTGAACTCTATTAATATTAGCTAAGCTTGACAAGCTATGGTGCCAACATGACGGCAAGGGACAAGTTATAGTGAACGGTCTAAGTAAATGCAGCACCACAGATAATATCACTAACTTACGTATACATACCTACATAATGTATGTATCGTGAAGAAACTCTATAGTCTATGCGTATCATTGTGAAATATTCGTGGGCGGTACTTAAGTATGTATGTACGCCATAGCTATTAATCATAGCCAGAGTTTAATTGGAGATGATACGATTTTTCAAGGCGAATATATGGAAAATAATTACTTGCGTCCGCGCTTAACGAGCGGTAAGATTTTGCAACGGCACGCCTACCAACTACAACTGTCGGTTGTAAGGTTGTTAAATGTTTCATGAATGGATAAAGTTATTTTCAGTTTTATAAAAGCTACCTAAAGTGTATGTTTTAGTGGTAAGTCTTAGAGTAATATAAAGATATATTTTTGTTGGAAACGAGGTGACAGAAACTAAATAAAACATCAAAAATAAAAAACGCCTTCTGGGCACGTTTCCGGATGACAGCGGTGCGGACGAGTATTTCGACGCTTAAGTGCCCCTTGTTTTTGTATTTATTTGCATAGTAAGTTAGTTAGTCATCTAATTCAGTACCTATCTAGTGTAAATAGTTGATTACATTTTCTCTAAATAAAAAAAAAATACCAAAAAAAACATCAAACGTTTGGCGATAACCAATTTTCCAAACTCCAAAAGCTTTTAAGCTTTTGGAGCTTTGAAAATCGTTACGGTTGTTAGAAATGTCCAAATCGTGTAAGGATTACAGGAAACTGCTGCCAATGCGCCGAGCTGTGTAGATCGAACCTATGAGAGGATATCTATTTTCCATTTATTTGATGCAAGATTAGGTCTTATTTGAAAATGCGTATTATAGTCAATATAATATGGATTTTCAAATAAGAATTAATCTCAGGCGCAATTAGGCCCACAAAATGTTACGAAAAGGGCATCAACGACTTCTGTACGAGATGAAAATCTGCCAAAAGATTTCCCCTCGACCGGCCACGTAGCCATGCGTACAAACGTTTGCTCACAGAGCCGGACGGATCTTGCCTCAGCCTCATTAAAGATTCTAGGTCGTTCTGCAATCGTTAATTAGCGAGATAAGTACTGTATTAATTGTGTACGCCATTGGAGCGACTATCGCGCCATCTGGTGAGCGGCGTTAGGTTGCCTACAGATCGGAGGCGTTTTCGTTTTTGGTTGAAGGTTGTGTTGAAAAAGTTTGCGTTTATATTATTATTTCGTTTTGGAAAAAAAAAAACAGAAATTTCTAGAAGAATCCTGTCTAATAATGGTGCTTTATACTTTTCAAAAGATATATATTATTTAAGAAAACACATATAATACCAATTTGGCTAAATTATGGATGAAACTTATCAGTAATCGACACGCTCGATCCCTATTACATGGTACTTAAATATAACTGGCGTAATAGGGGTATACTATGGGTGCACTTCTGCTTGGGGTCGCGGGCGTACAGAGTGGGAACTCTGTCCGCCCACCAAGTGATCCCAGGGAAGACGGTGGCACAGTGGTCACGTGCTGCCGTGCATAGTGAGGCTCAGGGCCCCTTTACAGTCAATTCAATTCAGTTTTTCAATTCAATTTTTATTCAGTAACAATTCACATTGCGTTCGAATATAATCCAGCATGAAACAGTCTCCCCAGGGATGTGCCTTACAGGCGTTGCACGGGGGGTTCGGGAATTGGTCTTTTAAGAGGAACCGGGACCACCCCTGTGTACTGTTGGAAATCACCGGGGTGGTTTTAGTGAGGTGACAATCCCACACTCCCCGACCCGACTCCCTCCCCGGAGATCGGGTGATTTTTGAAGGTTTCACCAGGACAAAAAAAAAGGTACACTTCGGCTTATTCTTCAGGGAATACAGGCGTTAACATCCCAACTGTATAATTATGTTATTGCAGTAAAAAATGCATATTTTTCTATTAAACTGAAACTTAAAGCATGTTGGATGTTCAGTCGACTTAGCATTAAGCATAACTCGCCGTCTATTAAAAGGATTGATTTTCATGGTATAAAGTGACGTATTGGATCTTCAGTATTTGACCTCACCCTCTTTTCATTTAGATTCTTTGGACACATCGGACAAGTCGGTCTGTCTGAACATCGCCTTACCAGGATGATTTTCGTAATTTGCATAAATCTGTACATTTCACGTCTTTACTTCGAGGTCACTATGAACAGTCTCAAGCTTGTGTAATGGCCCCACATTTAAGTAGTTGAGAATAAATTAGACGTCATTAGTCAAATTTTATTAAGAGAGTAAAATATAAATAAGTACATAAAAACTTACTCATCATCTGGCTAGCCATTTCCCAACAAACTAGAAATAGAATTATTCTTCATACTTATTTTTTGGGTCGATCGATCAGGTTAAGCTACGCTTGCCGCCTTTGGTCCATGGATGTGTAACCATTTTTACATATCAAGACTCCTCTGTGCCTCGGAAAGCACGTCACGTCTTTGGTCCCGGCTGTCATTCATGGATCTTTGACAGACGTTAAGGGTCGGGACGATAATAGTGACTAAGGCAGTTTCCTAATGTTAATTATTATGATACTTTTCTTTGAAAGCATAAAAATACTAAATAAGTTTTTCTTGTGATGTTGTTATGAGTAAATAAAAAAAAGTAAAATCGTTAATGAGTTTAAAGTTTTAAACATTACGTGCAGTATTTTTGTGTTAATACCTACACTTTTGTATTTAACTTGGTTTACTATAGGTAATAATTAAAAAATGCCGAAAAAAACACTTTTGTTGTATGGGAGCTCCCCTTAATTTTTTTTTTAGTATTTGTTGTTATAGCGGCAACAGAAATACATTATTTGTGAAAATTTCAACTATCTAGCTATCGCAGTTCTTGACACAGCCTGGTGACAGACAGACGGACAGACAGCGAAGTCTTAGTAATAGGGTCCCGTTTTTACCCTTTAGGTACGGAACCCTAAAAATGAAAATAATATTATTGTTTAAGATAAATAAAATAAATGGGTAGAGCTGTCTTACTGTGACGATGATTTAACGCAGTTCGTTGTAGAAGACATCAACTTACCTGAAAAAAATAAGTCTATGTTAAAAATATGCAAACAAATTATAGTTTTATTACAATCATCATGATATTTTTTTTTATAAAACTAGACACTACACGGTACCAGGTACTTACAAAATTAATGTTATAGTTTATAACTACGTAAAAAAAAAATGTTGTATTAAGCAGCACGAAATGATACAATACAATTATAATAAAAATTGCTATTAGAATTACAGATTTAAGTCACATTAATGTTAACCTAGCACTTTCCGAGATGTTACTGAAATGTTTACTAACAAAAAAAACGTGTTTAGATTCATTTTTTTTCGCAATATAGGATGAAACTCAAAGCTTTTATTTTAAATGAACCAATTGCAGGCACTTTTGGATCGTCGAGGTGTCGGTCAGTCAGACAGATGAAGCTACATAGTTACCAAATCGTAGCAGGTTCCGATGGAGAAGACAGGCCAAGAAACGATACGGACCCTCTTTTAAATAAAAAGTTGATACAAAATATTGGTCATCATGCAAGTTGAAAATCCTGTGAAAATAATTAAAACACAATCTTGCCATATTCATCATCATCATTTCAGCCGAACGCCCACTGCTGGATATAGGCCTCCCCCAAAAGGGAGGGGTTTGCCATAATCGCCACGCTTGGCAGGCGGGTTGGCGATCGCAGTATGGTATGGTGGCGGAATGCATAGAGAACGCTGCTGCCCATTCTACGGTAAGCCCCTTAGTCGCCTTTTACGACACCCACGGGAAGTATGGGGTGGTGCTATTCTTTAAGTCCGGCACCACACAGACTCCTTAAGTCCGGCACCACACAGACTTGCCATATTGTTTACGCCAAATTGGCAAAACTTTTCTTAATTGGTGCAATTTATGAACAACTAGCTGACCTCCGGCGAATTTCGTACCGCCTCAGAATCAATAAGGGCTTGTACACAAAACTGCGATGCGACGTCACATTGCAGCAATTCGTGTTGCAGTTTTCTGCGTTGCGAATTCTCATCGCACCGATTCGCAGTTTTGTGTACAAGCACAAGCTCTTAAACCGAATGTATGAGAAAATAAATTATCTTCATTATTATTTTTTTCGTGAACTCTCTCTTTTGTGAAAACTCGGGGCGAAGACAAATCCAACAAATCAAAGATCATAAAAAACGGTCCAGCCGTTCGTGAGTTATAAATTGCTGTAACTAACCTGACTTTGTTTTATTTATATCTAAAGAAGATTAACTTCCTTATTTTTTTATTTCTCGATTTTCAGGAAACTCATTATAGAGCAGCGTTGGCGCCAAAACTTCTGTCAGCTGTTTTGATTGGTCGACCAAAATAACATCAACCAACCAATCAAAATCATATAAGTTGACATGACATTACCTAACAACTTGAATTGAAAATACTCATAGCTTTTCATAGAAACCAGATTTTGAAAGCCTTTTTTAATTTAATGGCTAGTCTGACAACTACTTAGAAATAACCACAAAGTAATGAAACCAAGTACGAGTACCTAACTACAAAATATTCTCTTGAAAATAATTTCTAACCTTTCTTGTCTATTAGATTTTGACGCGCAAACAAACATTATTGTCGGAGGAACGTTTCAAATAATAAATAATTTTAAGTACAATAATATTGATTTTTGAAATTAGGTACCAACCTCATTAGAAATAAGCACCAGCTTATTTCTAATTTGAAAGCTCGTGTACCAATAGTGTTTTTAATAATTAAATGCGTACAGAATAAATATTAATAGAACTTAAATCAGAGAGTCGCGAGAATAACTTATGTTTTGCAAACATTTAATTAAAGTTTATAACCATACATTATAACTTGAAGCATGTTTGTTTTTTCTACGATTCCCATGTCATTAAAGAAAATGTACTGGCTAGTTCAGGTAAAAAGAAAAAAAAGAGAAAAACAGCAAAGAGGTCAGTTATCGGGTGATTAATTTTCAAACCGTGTATCCTATTCGAATCGCGTTCGGAAACGCACCAACGCTTACCATTTCGGATGTGTAGTGTTGCGAAATTAGAACGGATATTGCTCGTTCCTCTCGGCGGCTATTCTGATAGAAATTTGAATTTTGCCGGTTAACTGCCGCCGTCCGGCCTCGTTACACCTCTTTGTTATTTGGACATGTATCCGAACGGTTTGGCGGGAGGTGACGAAGCGTTAAGACGCCATTTTGTTTCGACAGATTAGATGCTAAATGTCTAATTAATTAATTGCGTAAGAAATTGATACTTGGCAACACTTTTTCTTTTCAGCGATTTGCGCTTGAATTTCGTAGAATGTGCTGGATAGGATCCCAATCCAAAATTTCCTTGAAGAAAAGCTTTAAGAAAAGCTTTTAATTTTTGGAGAATTTAAGTCGATATCCGTGGTTTAAGTGGAAATAGGTCTCCAAACTATGAAGGCTCAGCATAAGTTTAATTAAACTATTTCTAATTTTCAGAAAAACACAAGGAAAACTTAAGCGTCACTTTTCTTTTCATACGCGATCTTTTCGACCTTTCCCAAAAAAGCTTGATTGCCTAAAAGCAATGTACCTAACTAAATAGTCAACATTTAATGTGACAAGTGATGCGTGCTTGACGGAAATTAAATATGCATTAGCCGCGCCTCCGAGCGTAGCGTAGACTTGTATGAAGCACAGTGGACTGATCCTTGTCCACTCACTGAGTTCTCTTACTATCAGCTATCTTTACTGAAGTAACAATTTGAGAACAATATAGAGAATTCAGCGTCTTCTGTGCATTACACCATCATACCATACTGCGATCGCCAACCCGCCTGCCAAGCGTGGCGATTATGGCAAACCCCCCCCAAAATTGGGGGAGGCCTATGCCCAGCAGTAGACGTCGTTTCGGCTGAAATGATGATGATGATGATGATAGAGAATTCGCAGTGGTGTATAGGCCCCGACTTACGAGTTGTAGGTTGTGAGTTCGAACCTAGGCAGGCACTTTATTTTGTGTATTTAATTTCATCACCAAAACAGCGTAAGGAAACCGGCACGTCTTAGAACGAAAACTTCGAAGACATCCCAGCCTGGGCCCGCGTGATGGATTATGGTTCACTCCCTCTCAAGAGAGGTGGTCTGTCCCAGCAGTGGACATATAATAGGCTGATTATGCTACTGCATTCGATTTGGCTTGTGACCAGCCATATAGTCAGATCTTGACCTCGGGCTATTCTGTTAAAATCTCACCGTGAGATCTTAGGTGAAGTGAGCTGCCATTCCATCTGATGCTAGGGATTGACACTAATGACTTTAATCTCACTTCACTTAAGTTATCACGGTGATATTTTTACAGAATAGCACTACTGTGATGGGTAATACCGAAACCTGTGTGAAAATTATATTTATGCAATTTATCCCGTTGAAAGCTTTTGACTTCGGCTCTATAGGGCTGGCGTTGCATTGTGTGTTCTTAGAGATGCAGCGTCCCATGTCAAATGGCAGTAGATACAGACGCCAGCACATCAGGCTACCCGAAACTGTCTATATTCCCCAATCAACTTTGAACCTTATACTTTAGCGATGAAGTTGAAAATCTATTATAGAAATTTGACAGATTGTAGTAGCTTGATGTGCTGGCGTCAGTACAAAACGTCAATCCAATAAAGAAAAGGTCTGCATCCTAATTGCGTAACACACAATCACAATCTGAACATTTTTGGAGGATATTGCTAATCTATTGCTTCATAAGTTCGAAAGTAACAACATGAATAACGCAATGAATATTGTGGAACTGTCAGAATGAAAACCATTCCTACTGTTAGTTTGTTACGCAATTATCCTGCTGGTTACCTTGGGTGAAGTCGATTAAGATTTTGATTATCATTTTATAAGTAAGGAAAATGTCTTAAGATCTCGGAGAGAGTCGTGGACAGCACCGTTTGCCGATGACAGAAGTAGATTTCATACCCTAAGCACTGAATCGTCTTGTAAATTCCCTTCAACAACCAAAAGTGGTGACCTGTTCTTGCTTTCATAAATTTTCACAATTTATTTAGTAGCATATAGGATTTCAAACAGTAGCTGTAAGTTAATGATTTCATTATAATTGCGTAATAAACTTTTACGTGTATGAGAATTGAGGGCCCATTTTGTACGAAGATATACAAAGTAGGACAGTGATTTGCGATAATTTCACAAATTTTGTTTGGCATTAGCTTAGATTTTGGCATAAAGACTTTTTCTGTAGTGTCCATAGTTTATCAGTTTCAGGTGGGCCCTCAATCCTCTATGTGAGAACTGAGGGCCCAACTTTACAGTCTATAACTCGGTTATTTGACTTTCACAAAATCTGATTCCAACTTTCACAATTCTTTGGGAATGCTCACTAAATCCTAAGCACAGTTTCAAAGAGTTCTAATAAAGTCACACCACACGCACATAGCAAACTTGCATTGAAGAAGCACTCGCAATGACTTATTAATGTTATGAAAAGTGTACTATTTAACATTCCAAACAGCAGTATGTTAATATACCCTCTACTGCATAGTAGAGGGTATATTATCATAGTGCTGTTTGGAATGCCTAGCGTGTCATTCCAAAATAAATCATATTACTTAATCTGCATATAGAAAAACGGTACCCTCCTCGATACCAATACGTGGGTTATCACACGGCCGGGGCGCTCCCGCGTCTAACTGTAGACGAAGTCACGGGTCGCGGCGCAGGCAATTAGCGGAGCCGCCCACCCGTGACGCCACTTCGGACCAGCTCGGGCCACTTCGGGTTACCTCGGTTTTGGTGCTTGAGATTTATATTAGAGTTTACAACATATTTGTATGACCAACCGATGATTTTTCGAAGTCTGGCTGTATATGGATGTAGAAACGCGACTAAGACAATTTCCTAGGAAGTTTTCTTGTGCAATTTTTTATGGATTTTAAGTCTGATATTGGAGATGTTCATATACGGCGGTGACCTCTTAGCATCAGCCGAACTGTTCTGTTAAAATCTCGCCGTAAAAACTTAGGTGAAGTGAGCTGTCAATAGTGTCAATCCTTAACTTCAGGTTGAAACACCTCACTTCACCTAAGTTTACACGGGGAGATGTTTACAGGGCCCTAAAACACTATGACCACTTTACGATTCCTTACTTCGAAACCACGTCAATTCCTTAGCTATTCCCGCCAACCTCGCGTTCATTTCACGCAGTGTCGTTCATTGTGTCATAGACAATAAGGCCCCAGAATAGACAGGCTAGTGGTCTATGACCAGCGTGCAGCGTTGACTTGTTTGCCATCCAACGGCAACATAAAAGGTACAGTTTAAAATAAAACAAATGACATATGAAGAACTAGCATTTTTCTACTTCAGTTTGGGACCGTTAAGTGGGCACTGATGTCCACAGACTACAATGCTGATGCTGGCTGATGTCTAATGTCAGAATATTTTGGGCCATCATCGTGTGTTTGACGTATTACGTTCAGACGCACATTCGAAGGTCACCCTTCGACATGGGTCACCGCAACCGCGCCCAGCTGCGTCACATCGAACTATAGGATGATATTAAATGTACATGACATTATATAATACGAAGGCACGCACAGAACATGATCAGTTTAATCATTTGCGATCAAATTGGAATTAGAGAGAATGATGAAATACCTGAGTACGACGCCTGTAACTTTTAAGAACTTTTCTTTATTCTGAAGTTTACCTTTTTTAAAATAAGTTAGAAATGATAAATGATTTTATATCTGCAAGTACGCTTGTACAAACACTTTTAAACGTTAATCATATTTTTAAAACTAAATACGATGAGGTCGGCCGTTTCCTATCTGCCTACTCTGAGAAGAAAGGCCGAAACAAACTCAGAGGTCACAGTTTCTTTTAAAGTCCAGACATAATCTTGGTCAGACCATATGAAGACCATGTTGATTGGTGTCTGAAATGGTCTTTTGAGGAAAGAACCACATAGATAGAGTGGACCTGTCCAGTCAGTGCACGCATTTGCCAGTAATCGTGCAGTTCAACTAAGAAGTTAAGGAGCTCAACGAATCGACGAATCAGTACGAATGGAATTCTATTAGGTACTCGGTTGATAAACTTAAACTACTTAAGTACTTCAATTACACTTTTTGTACGAAGAAATTCTGAAAACTACATTACATTGGGTACATTCTGACTCTTTTAGCGAAAAGAATTAAAACGGTTAAAATATAATTATGTATATTAGACCGCTATGTAAGCAAGCAAGCTCGCACATACTTAGCTCGATAGCTTCTGATATAAAGAACTTAATTAAACCTCTTCTAATTACAATGTAATGGAAACTTCCTGTATATCGCCATGGTCTGTACTCCACGATATGTGAAATCAACCGCGACGCCGAAGGACACGCTGCTATATTATTTATGGGAAAAATACGTGTCTTTCCCACTAAACAGCTTGTTTTAAAACCAGTCTGCTACTTACATGGTTTTTTATTTAATTAATCATACCTTCTGGATAGTAGAGAGGAAGAAATGAATACACGACATGCTTGCTTCCTCTCTTTATAGAAGTCAACATAAGTTTAGTATTACTCCGGACTAAGAATCCACTATACCATCAATTGGCCTTTAAGTTTGACCACGAAATTTAAATCATCATTAACAAAAATAATTTAAATTATTTTTGTTAATGACTGTACAAGTATACAAAGGGTGGAATTTTTCGTTTATAAGTGGTTTGACTATCCGGAACAGAATTCCTCGTGGTAAAATTAGTTTGAGCCTTAAGTTTGACCACGAGGAAGGAACGAAATAACATTCCCTGTTTGCTCGCTGTTCTCTGCTGCTCGTGGGCCGCCTATTCCTTTTCAAACTTGAGTTGAAAGTCAATTGCCTGTAAGTAACGCTTTGGTACCAAGTCTAGTTTCTGTGAAGAACCAATATGATATCTTCTTAAACGTATTTGATGGATTAATGACTTAATACTACATATTTAAGATTTATCGATGTATATGTTACGGGCAATTTGATAAGTCCGGGCACTATTAATAATGGCCGGTCTGTATTCATAATGCCCGACTCAATTGGGCAATGTGATTAAAACAGCATGATTAATCACTTTTCCCGGCCATTATGAATAATGCCCACCCAATCTTGGACAAAGTAATAAAATAGGTGAACTGTAGTGTTTTTGTTTATTAAAAATGCTATGTACAGTCAATCTCGTACCTACGTGCGGTCGACTGCCGGCAATACCGACGAGTTCAGTGTGGCTGTAGGCTTGCACCAGGGATCGGCTTTAAGTCCTTACCTCTTCCTGTTGATTATGGATGCTCTTACGTCGGATATCCAGGAGGAGGCACCCTGGTGCATGTTGTTTGCCGATGAAATTGTCCTTGTCGGTGAAGATGGACCTGAGATCCAGAGAAGATTGGAGAAATGGCAACAGAAGCTGGAGAATGTTGGCTTGAAAATCAGCAGAACCAAAACCGAATATATGTTCTGCGATTTCGGCGGTCTCTCCAGTTCTGGAGCTATAGCACTTGATGGTGCACTTAGTCTGTTCCGACTTTCGGTACCTCGGTTCACTCGTGCAAAGCGATGGCGAAGTAGATCGGACGGTTAAGCACAGAATTAACACTGGATGGATGAAATGGCGGCAGGTCACGGGAACAATCTGCGACTCCCGCATTCCCCTTAAACTTAAGGGAAAGATATATAAAACCATGATTAGACCTGCTGTCTTGTATGGATCAGAATGTTGGGCCACAAAAAGGATGAATGAAAGGCAATTGCATGCAGCAGAGATGAGAATGCTAAGAGGGATGTGTGGTGTTACACGAATGGATAGAATAAGAAATGAGTACATAAGAGGAAGTTTGAAAGTGGCACCGATAGCTGAAAAGTTGTGTGGGAATCGGTTGTCATGGTATGAACATGTGAGAATGATTGGTCATATCGGCAGAAGGCTGTTGATCGGCTGTTCGCGGGTTTTCATTTATTATGTCCACACTGACAGTGGGTTGCTGATTTTCTGGTAGACTATCGGCAGAATGTTGTTCCATTTCAGAAGAAGGCTGTTGATCGTCTGGTCGAGGGTTATCACATTGCCCGGCTACAAGTACGGAATTATTCATACTGCCCGGTCCAAGTGATAAATTCAAGCTATCTCAAACACTGACTTATTACATGGACCACGGGCCGTCGTGCATTATTAATAATGGCCGGTCAAAGTGATAAATTAATCACTTTGCCCATCGCTCTTGGGCATTATTAATAATGGCCGGTCCTTATTAATAAAGCCCAGTTAATCACGTTGCCCGTAACATATACACATTTTAAGAGAAACATCTGTAGGTTAAAAAAGCCAAAGACATGAAAAAACATTTTTTTTTTCGTTCTCTTTATAATTTTAAAATTGCTTTAGATGTTTTGCATAAAACCTTCCGCTTTAATGTAAGTAAATACTTACTACGTAGAAACAAGCAAAAATATGAAGCAGCCATGCAGTATTTATTACGCGTGTCAAGGAATTTTTTTTTCGTTTCTATATCCTAACACGCACTGGGCCCGCGTACTGGTTTCAAGGGGCCAAAATCCACCACGAGGGCTCAAGGAGTGGGCAGTGTGGGCAATCCCTCCCACCGAAAAGAGGCCTGTGTCCCAGCAGTGGGATTAGGCATTATAGGCTGATTATGCTTACCTATGGCTTCTTTATCACCATTAGTGTATCAGTAAAAATATTTCGTGTAAGAACAGATCAGCCACATTGAGAAAAAAAACTATAAAATATACGTTTGACCTTTACCTAACGTTAACGTTATCCTATACATCTGTCAAACAAAACCAGCTACCTCAAACAGTATTAACAAAAATAATAATACCTACCACCATCTAATAATACGAAACCATATTTCAATACCAATCTATTTAGTAAGATGGTGAATGAACCGATCATTTGACTTTTTGAAACTAGTTGGCGTGGTCACCGACACCGCGGCTGACGTGACATCATTTATCATAGATATCGACGTGTGATCGACTGGCACACGATTACAAACAATATTATATTTACACTTATACTGAGCTAGTGTTGGGGCCCTAAGTTGGTAGTTTTTTTTTGGCAAGGGAAGACGTTGATTTTGACCATAAAGTAGTAATGTAGATATTGGTGCCGATTCTGTTGTTCACAAACTAAACTAAATTAAGAAAAGGACAGAAGATAAAGACAAGTTTTCAATCATGTCTAAGCTTGTATGAAGTAGTGTTAGGCGCTATTTGTCTTCTGTCCTTTTCTTAATGAAATAGAAAGAAAAATATGCACAGAACTATAATTTAGTTTAGTTTGTGAACAACAGAATCGGCACCAATGACTACTTACTAGAAATTAAAAATAATAGTTGAAATTAAATTAGTGATGAGATGACTTACAATTTACATTTTTTAAGTCTATATAAATAAAACAAAGTCGGGTTAGGTACAGAATAAATATTTAAAAAATATAAATATTTACGAAAATATATATTATATATTAAGACGATTTTTCATCTTGTCATAATTAATTATATTCGTTCTTATTGATTCTAAGGCGGTACGAAGTTCGTCAGGTCAGCTAGAAACATAATAAAACGAAGGATTTCGCAGGTATAGGGGTACTCATTTCGCCAGTTATGTAAATAACAAACTCATGTTTAAACATTTTCAGTGAAGTTCCATTAAATAATCATTGAAGAAATGTAAACATTTCAATAAATATGTTTACGATAGTAAAAGTCTTTTTCAAGAAGATCATTTGGTTCGATTTCCTTTAATACGGCTAATGGTTTATTTTCTTTCATTTATTTTCCCTAGTTTAGATAATTCAATCTTGTTATGATGACAGGTATCTCCCATGATTGTTCTCAAACGGCACTCACGATAAGGAACTAAACTTTAATCAACGGCAAACTTAACTTGGCACTAAAAAGTACCGGTTCGTTTCATTCACATTGTCTCCGCATGTGCTCGCCGATAATTTGATTGATTGCACTGCATTCTGACCTCTAGGACTTATGCAATAGAGGTCATGTCTGTCTGTGTTGATGGCGCAACATCTGATTCATTCAGCTGTTCAGCTGTTTCGAGATTAATTCGAGTTTATCTCTTGATTGTACCATAACTAATCTTTGTGGTTTAGAATAAACCTCTTCATCTACATTTGCCGTTGTATGACCTATCTTCCTGTACGTGGAGTTTCTTGCCCTTTCTTCTCCATAGGTAACCTACTACGCTTTGAAATGGGCAACTCTTTCTGATCGACCTTTTGACATTACAAAAGTGCCTGTAATTGGTTTATTTGGAATAAATGCTTAAAAAAATGCCAAGAAAAACACTGAAAAATTTGGAAAATCCAAAAGTGCAAAGTGCTCATTTGATCGTATAAAAAACCATTGATAAAGATATTATATTAGTCAGATTTTTATTAATTATAATTAAACTACTTTAAATAACAGAGCCATTTTCAATAGGGTTCCTCCAATGGTTGAACGGAATCTATTAAAAAAAAAAAGACTCAATTAATTGATTTTTTTGCAAGCTACAATGTTTTCAGGTTTCAAAGTTGATAGACGGGAATTAAAAAAAAATGTTTTTATGTTTTTTTCGTTTCTACTGCATTCAGTCAATGTTTGAAAAGTACGGAATTAATCTCCATTAAAAAATCTATACAATGGTACAAGTAGCGGCACGTAAGTTGGCAAGAGTTTTTGTAGTGGGGGAAGTTTGCGCACGCACAATTTCATACATTTTTATATGCGCGAACTTCCCCCACTACGAAAATCTCTTGCCAAGTTACGTGCCGGTAACTATATATAAATTAAGTAGGTTCTGTTTACTGCAGGCTACCAGTCTACGGCAGGAGTATAACAATAGAAACAGTTGCAGAAAGGAGGCAAAACATTTTTTTCGATCGCAAATCACTCTCTATAATGCTTTGCATTAAGAGTCGTGCAATATAATATTTAACGATTAGTTACTACGCCCTGTATAGAAATTGAATTGAAAATTGGTACTTTATAGGATGGCACGGACATCGAAGCGCAACCAGTTACCATACCAGACGGGGGTTCTGAATCATGTGCGTTGAAATCTTTCATCGGATATAAAAAAAAAAAAACTATTCCATACATTTTGTCCGCGTTCTATGAAACAGCCGATTTTCTTTTTATAAACGAGGAAACATTTCTACGCTAGGGGGTCTAGAATCATGTGTTGAATTCACAACTTACAGTTTGGGCGTCGATTTCGCTGCCACCCTGTATTTAGTGGCTTTTAGGGTTATGTTAAGCAGTCGACGAAAAAAGGCTGAATATGTTGGTGTAGCGGTATCTACAACGCCACATGCGGACAACGCGTCGAAAATCCAAGATGGCGGCTGCGAAAATTTGAAAATATTCGCAGCCGTCATCTTGGATATTCATTTTGACCTCACTACGTTCAGCACCCTCGAAAACTATGAAAACTATCTCTCTCTGACTCTCTCTATTATATATAATAAAAAGTAGCATAGTGGGGGCATAACGCTTTTTCGTTACGTGACGATTTCTCCCAGTTTACTCCTACCGCAAGCTCCGTTAAAGAACTTCGTTCCAAAAAAGCCATTTTGGTCTAGCAAATTATTAGAGTTTAGATTGAACTACCTTTTCACATGAGGTAAGCCATACCTAGAAGAGCTCTACGTGGAAGTGTTTCTCGTGAGCATGGTCGAGTGCGTAGAAACGCGTACTATGGCCATATATGTATATGTATAATGTATCATAGATGTAAGAACAAGTCCAGTTCTTGTTAATTAGCGTACGACATTTAACCCTACAGTCAGTGTGTGTAGTATTTGCGTACCATTGACGCAAAACAGTTCCTTCCTATGTAATTAATCTAAATGGTGCTCGGCGGCTGGGCCGTAATTCTCTATGACACAATGAACGAAACCGCGCGAAATCGACCCAAGATTGGCGGGATCAGCTAAGTAATTGACGTAGAACGTTTACGCCGTACGGCATTTCATACAAACTTTCAAGCCCTTATTTTTCGAAATAAATGAACCGATTTTAATGAAACTTCATACGTATAAGCAGGATACAAAGGTCTAAAAAGTTGGTCTAATTTGGCTGTAACCCTATTTTAAATTGTCCATAATTGTTTTAAGTTATCTTTTTAAAAAAAGATAACTGGAAATCTCTGTTTCTATGGACAATTTAAAATCGGTCTAATTTGGCTGTAACACTATTTTTTGAAAATGTTCTCTGCCAAAGTTGGTTGAGAACATTTTCGAAAAATAGTGTTATATTCGTATAACTCGTCAAAATGTAGGGAACAGCTGATGAGAGATTTCCAGTTATCTTTTTTTAAATAGACCTATTTAAAAAAAGATAACTGGAAATCTCTGTTTCTATGGGCAATTTAAAATCGGTCTAATTTGGCTGTAACACTATTTTTCGAAAATGTTCTCTAGAAACTTTTTAGACCTTTGTATCCTGCTTATGCGTATGAAGTATAATGGCTTGAAAGTTCGAATATGAAATGCTTACGGCGTAAACGCTAGAGCTCTTAAGTGATCATAGCGAATTAGGGCCCTGATTTATAGTTGTGGTTTTACGGACAAACTCTTTCACTTGGAGGCCTTCTAGTAGTTTTAATTACTTTTTCACAGTTTATATGTACTGGCTGATGATACTCACGACTGTTTTTGCAAATCATAATCCCCTTTTAAACTGTTTAAGGGTGGCATTCCGGAAAATTTCATCTTCTTGCTTTCATATTCAGTTGTTCGCGTGCAACTGAATTTACCTGCCGCGTAAGTTCGGCACTTATGGTGAGTCATATCAGCCGAATACGTCGGAACGTAAAATCAGCCGCGGAACTTCGGTCGCGTACCTTCGGCATAGTGGTTGTATAATTCTGTGGTATTAACTTACGTAAAGGCCATAATTGTAACGTTTGTGACTGTAGCCCCAATTTCCTGCGACTATCGATTATCATGCGAGAGAAACCACGAATCATCTCCGACTGTGGGCGGCTACGGGACGTACCTACCTTCGAGTACTGTCGCGGTTACAAGTAAGTATAACGTGGTTTGAAGATTTTGTGTCGTTTATTTTAGTTAGGGTGAAGGAATGTCGACTACATGGTACCTAAGGTATGTAATGTCTATTCATATTTAAGTAGGCAATTGATGTTATAATATCAACTTTATTTCAATGGTAATTAAGTTGATTTCAGAGTGACTAACACTATTGATAAAGTTATAAAAATGTTTGAAGTAGTAGCGTAAACAGAACTTTATATTGTAGGAATTAAAGTTATTTTTCCATTAATTGTTATTTGTTTACATTTTTGGCAATTTTAGTTTTTAACCTTTTTTTTTATTCTATGGCGCGGTTTATACGCCAAACCGTAAAGAAACCTTGGCGTATACGAGGAGCCTTAAGCTATTAAGTTATGCCAGATATTGGTGTTACTAAACACCTCACATTCGAAATCAAGCAGTAAACCCCCTCTGCCCAACCCTTCGAGAGATACCGGCGTAATGATAATTATTTTATAATATGTTGTTATAAAAAAAACACTATTCAGGACCTACTATGTAAAAGTTCAAGCAAGTTTATGGGCATATAATGGCGAACTTTATAGTGCAACAGGACCTCAAACTACGCCAGGAATTCACATTTTGACCCTGAAAATGTGTTCAATATTATTGTATAGTCACAGATATTCCATCCAATAAAGCATTAATTTAATAACCGAACCGTCAACCTTCGTCGTCAACAGTACATTCGTAACAAAAAACGTTTTAACATATTCAATTTACGAAGAGGCGCGGCGTCCGGCCCGACTGCCCCGAACTGTCACGTTGCTCGGCGCACGCGCAAGACACTCACGTGTATGATGAAGTTTAGGTTTTAGTATTGGTTGATTTTTATGACGGGAGGATAGGCAACAACGTAGGAACCTTTTCTTTCTGGGAAGTATTCCTCATGGACCCGCCGTACTCCCCAGTCCCAGATGGGTGTGAGGGAAGCGAGAGTGCACCTGTGTGTGTACACGTTCTTGTGCACTATAATATCTCCCGCGCCAATGGTTAGCCTCCGCTGATTTTGGTCACCATGGCCGAAATTCGGCATGGAAGACTTTTTTTACTCCCCAGATTAAGGGTTATGTCGGACGCCTGCACACTAAAACCACTACGGTTTCTTTTGGATAGTAGCCTATACCTAGTAACCTAGGTAGAACGAAGAATAAAACTGTAGTCTCGAGATAAGGCAAAGCAAAGCTACATTTTTACGAAGACATGAGGTCATAGGACGCATTCTGTAATATTTGTTAATACATACTGTTTGTATCTTTTGATGGACGCAATATAACATTGCATTTATTTGAAAACTAGCAGTGCCCCGCGGTTTCACGCGCATGAGTGTCGATCCCATTCGAAAGACACGTGGCGCCATCTATTATCATAATAACGTGATTGTTGTTTTCCTCGGGAACGGCACTTTTTTCGGGATGAAAGGTACCCTATGTCCGATTCTGTACACCTGACAATGTATATGCAAAATTTCAGGATGATCGTTTCAATGGTTTAGGCGTGAAAAGGTAACAAACAAACTTACTTTCGCATTTATAATAATAGTTAGGATATAACTCTATATTTGATCAGCCCGTAAACCTTCAGGCCGCAGCAACCCGCTAGATGCGGGAAGCACAGAACCGGTTTTAAGTGGCGGTTTAAGGATTATGTCCAGCAGTGGACGTCATCCGGCTAAAATGATGATGATGAAACCTTCAATGCTTCAATTGATCGGTCTCATAATAATCGCAACAAAAACAATAAAAAGCGGGATATCTAATGATTATCGAAACTGTTAAAATATTAGAGGAAGAATTGATGATCGCAGAAAGTTGTCCAAAATCAAAAGTCACTTATTCAAACTAGGCTGAGAATCAGCACTTGCTTTTTTAACGTTAAAATAACATTAGACAGTCCTCCAAAACGCCCGCCCTTTACCACATCCTAGTGCTTAGGCTGCATCTTAAGGAGCATCTCCCTGCAGGGAGATGCTTGATGACCTTTCGTGGCCAACTTGGAAGTCGCAGAACCGTCTTCGGACAGAAGTGGAAAGATGTAAGGTAAGTCTAACCTGGTAAAGTGGGGGAACCTTGAGGGAACGGAAGAAGGGTGTGATTACGGAGCTATATCACAAACCAAACAAAAACCTCCTATCCTGCCCTCTGTGTCCCAAAACATGCAGTCAAAGTGACCTCTGCGCTGCTACCAACGACGCCGTGGAAGTGGCAAAGTTTTGGGAAAACAAGATTTAAAATACAGTCGTGCCAGCGACACGAAGAAGAAAATTAAGTGCTTAGGCTGGGAAGAAGATGTGGCGCAACAAACTCCCCAATGATGGCATTAAGAAGAATTCTAAGCGATGGAGGAGGTGAAAACACACGGTAAATTTAGCCTTTAAACGTCAGTTTCCACAAACAGTTGGAATTTCCAACCAATTATGATGGCAAAGTTATGCACCTATAACATGTTAACTTAATAATTCTCAAGCGAAAATCAAAATTGTGTATTTCTTGAAAATTTGATCTGCAGTCACATGTACGCAAGAACGTTTGGTCGTATTAAGTACATAGTAAATCACATAAAGGTTTTATGCGACTTCACTCAACTTTATTGCTTGGGTACCGACAGCAGACAAAGTTGTGTGAAGAATTGCCATTTTTTTATTTGTATTTTGTGCAGATGCACAAAAAATAAAGCCATCAAGGGTTTATTTGTTGTGATGATAAAGAATGTGTGCCCCTTGGAGACATGCAAGATTTTGTGAAAATATATAATTATATAAATATAGAAAATGCTACTTTGTAACCCAAAATTAAAGATCCAAGATCTGAGGAGCAATTCTTGTAATTTTAAGAACGTTCACAGTCTGATCTCAGTCTCAATCTGTCAAAAATACCTCTAATTTCCCAACATTTTTTGACAAGTATTTGTCATTTATTTGTCGCCGAGATGAGACTTAAATTACACGAATTGGCCTTCTGATTTTGGAACTTGGGACTAGAAAGAAAAAGGTGCCTAGTCATAATTACGTTTTATCATGGCATAAGCAAACGAAACAGTTAGATAAAAAAAGTAATTTTAAAAATTTAACCGACTTCAAAAAGAAATTAACTCAAAATTATGAAATAACTTTAATTTCGGAAGTCGGTGTCTTGGGATCTGTATTTTAGTTTTAGTTTTTTGCCACCGACTTCCGAAATTAAAGTTATTTCATAATTTTGAGTTAATTTCTTTCTGAAGTCGGTTTCATTTTTTTTGACTCTCAAAATAACTTAAAAAAATAAATAATTAAATTTTTTGTCTCCTTTACTCTTTCGCACGCTGTCTACATCTCTCTATTTATTGTCCTATCGCAGGTATGCTGGAACAGATTTCTTATGAAATAAGCATCACCTTTGTACTTATTTTTCTGCTCTCTTTTTTCTTGTCTTATATAATATGTGTGTACATAAAAGGCAAAAAAAAAAATTTACCTACCTAATAACAAAAGATTATTCTGCTATCGCGCCCTGCGCTCGCGCTTGCTTGCGGTTACGTGCGAGGCTAACGATTTTTCCACCACCATAGCACCCGGCCAGCCTTATGAGGTACATACGAACACAAACTAAGATAATCTCTCAAATATTTCAGTATTATTTAAGCGATAGAAGCGTCTAACTTCGGGCAGAATTGAGGGCAAACGCTTCGAAACTCAGTCTATATATCTACTTAGCCCGTAATGACCCACTGCTGGGCAAAGACCTCACTTTTCCTGTCCACTGTCATTGGGGGTTAGTCCTCTCGTCAGAGTCAAGTTCGTCCCTCCATCTTTGTCTTGGTCTGTATAATGAAATTCAGTCAGTACAGAATATATTTTTATTTTACACTAAGCCCTGGAAAACTGGCTTTTCATTGTATAATAATCGTCAAAGGCTTTGATAATGGGTAGTGTTTAACCTACAATGCAACTGTTAAATGACAAATAAATCATTTGGTAACGCTGGTTTACTAAATTTTTACTGAAGAAGGTCATAAGACAGTCTTATACATATACTTATTTATATATTTAAACGTATTGGTATTCAATCACATCAGATTGCTGGCAGGCGACTTCGACATAGTTGTAAAATGTTAAGTTGATGAATAAGAACGAGGTCAAAAATCATCGAGTTTCGAGACGAACGGATTGTACGATACACTAACATTCAATAAGACGATATTGCTCAAGTCTCCTCTTTAAGAGATGAGACTATCCGTTATTCTTCTGTTTCAACACGTAGGGTACGCCATTACACTATAATATCAAGCATGTTTTCACTGTTGGATTTCCAACTTTCGGAGTTGCGCCGAGAGTTGAAAACCCATCTGCGTGTTTTAATTTAGGCGTAGTGTAGAGACGGACATTAGCATTCTATTACCATCACTGACGAATATGCGTAATTCTTTGAAACCTAAAGGTTCGGCTCTAAAAAACCATCGATCTTTGTCTATGAGCAGTGGTGGCTCAGTGGTAACGGCCCCGAGTTACGAGTTGTAGGTCGTAGGTTCGAACCCATCCAGGTGTAAATAATTGCATCACCACTGCTCTCAAAACGCTGAAAGAAAATATCGTGAGGAACCCGACATTAGACATGGGAAGCTCTAGCTCGTGAGCGAGTGATAGAAAAGAGCTAGCTCTTTTCGATTGACGTCGCTAATCATCGTCGTAATCTCGTCGTCGTAGTAATTCGCGTGACACGAGTTAAATGCTTTACTTACACACGAATTACTATTTAGCGACTCAGTGAGTGAACGAGGGCGACGTCAATCGAAAAGAGCTAGCTCTTTTCGATTGACGTCGCTAATCATCGTCGTAATCTCGTCATCGTAGTAATTCGCGTGACACGAGTTAAATGCTTTACTTACACACGAATTACTATTTAGCGACTCAGTGAGTGAACGAGGGCGACGTCAATCGAAAAGAGCTAGCTCTTTTCGATTGACGTCGCTAATCATCGTCGTAATCTCGTCGTCGTAGTAATTCGCGTGACACGAGTTAAATGCTTTACTTACACACGAATTACTATTTAGCGACTCAGTGAGTGAACGAGGGCGACGTCAATCGAAAAGAGCTAGCTCTTTTCTATCACTCGCTCACGAGCTAGAGCTACCCATATCTACCCGACATGTCCGAGAACCTAAGAAAAATTCTAAGACATGTGACATCTACCAACCCGCACTGGGTCCGCGTGGTAGATTACAGTCCACTCTCTCGAAGAGTAGATACCTGTGTCCCAGCAGTGGGAACATTATGGGCTGATTATATTATTCCAATATCCAAATTTATGTTAAAAGGTCAAACTTATATCGACGCTTGAAAGGCAAAATTGACTAAGCGACATTATAGCCCTATGTCGCTTAGTCAATTTTGCCTTTCAAGCGTCGATATCATTATTATGTATCTAAATCAAAGTTATATTATTCCAATATCCAAATTTATGTTAAAAGGTCAAACTAATATCATTATTATGTATCTAAATCAAAGTTTGTCGTCGGTTGTACCCCGTGAGTGAAATGCAAGTAAAACAGTACTGTAACTGGAGCTCGGTTCGATCTCAATGCATACCCAACGCTGTGTTTTTTGTACATGTTTCATGTATCGTATATACTGGCTACTTAAAACGTTACACCTGATTTTAAACCCGTAGGTACTGTATTAAGTCCTCCTTTGAATATTTGTTGGAAGTATGCAAAGTGAGTTGCATGTTTTAAAATTTTTAAGTCGTTTCGTCGAGCTCTTCGACGTAATGCATGTTTTTAAGTAACAAAATGTTGACGGTTTTAAAAATAGGATTTTGACTACGTACCTAACTTACGATAGGGGAGAACTATGCGAAAAAAAACAGTGGCACTCCGGGAGTGCTCACAGAAGTGAAAACTTGAACGATTACTTGTGTATTTTTTTTAATCGTCTTATAAACAAAACACACGCGGTGTCGGTTACGGTAACAGTGTCGCGAGTTCAATGGTTTTTTCCCATCCCAAAAAATGCCCAACGCGCTCAAAGAAGTTTTCACTTCAAAAATCTCGGTACTCATCCAGTATTAAGTAAAATAGGTTTGCTTAGTCTTCCATGCCTCGGAAAGCAAGGTCCCGGTGTCATTCGTAGACTGTCGTTACGGGTAGTCAGAAGCCTGAAAGTCTGACAACCAGTCTTACCAAGAGGTATCCTGCTACCCAGGTTAGATAGGCAGTCGCTCCATGTAAAATACTGGTATTCAGCTGCAAAGTCAAAGTCAAAGCATTTATTTCAAATAGGCACCACAAAAAAGGCACTTTTGAACGTCAAAAATTACTAAAATAGAATTGATTCTAGTCGCCCATTCCAAAAGCTAGTTTTCGTATGGAGAAGAATGGGCAAAAAACTCCACCGTTACTCTTTTAAAAATGTTTTACAATATTTTGCATGTACATTAATTATATAATAATAATATGTGAAGACGATGCACCTAAAATAAAATTAATGTACCACAATAGGTAAAGGAATTACAAATGAAACCATGACATATAAATTAATTATCTGATAGATACATGGTGCTCACATAATTAACAAACATGATAAAAATAAACGATTTTCATTAAAAAAAATAAATTAAAGTAATAATGCTCCTGCATCCGGTTAGACTGGAAGCCGAACCCAACAAGTTGGAAAAGCTAGGCAGAATGATTTGAAGTAACAATTTGAAACATAAGGTTAAGTTAATATTGTGCTCCATATTAATATTAAACTGTCCCTTTGTAGTCACAGATGCGTCATAGATATTGGTTTTCCTCAAATTATTAGTGTGATATCATATTATAAAGGCGAAAGTTTGTGAGTGTGACTGTGTGTGTGTGTTTATATGTAACGGCTGGACCAATTTTGATAAAATTTGGTATGGAGGTAGCTGACTCCCTGGATTAACATATAGGCTACTTTTTATCCCGATATTCCTACGGGATCGAAACTTATGCGGGTGAAACCGCGGGGCGCAGCTAGTTAATAATAAACTGTCCCTCTGTAGTCACAGATGCGTCATAGATATTGGTTTTCCTCAATTTATTTTATAAAAATATATTTATTTGCACTTTGTTTTACTTTGTTCTTTTATTCAATAGAGTTATGCAATACAATAGCGGACCATGCAGAAGAATGTATTTTATTATAATATTAATTTTTTTAAAGTAGGTAAGTGATGGAGTATATATAGTTAGTTGAATAACACCAAGCCAATGATAATGTCTTAATACTAAAATATGGTTCTCGTAGCATGTTTTTCTTCCGCGATTCTCAAAATATTTTTAATAGGTACTTGTATTGTTCCAATAACATCGATGGTGATTAGTAACGCTAAAATAACGGTGATGTGTTTTAACACACACACAAAAGCAATTTCTTCCATTTTGACAATTCGACAATATTCATTGCGTAATTTACGTTGTCGGGCAGACGGATTTTTTAAACAAATGAAGCAATGGATTAGGAATTTTCTTCAAAATCCTTCGTATTGTGAAAGAGTGATACGTAGGTAATAGGCGTGCGGGGCATTAATAATTTATCATTTTATATCAAGCTTTAGAAAGAAGCACAGGTATGACTGGCAGAGACAACGCTCTAGAAACTTATTATTTTTTTTAATTCGATGTGCTACATTTACGGCCGGGTACTGAACTTTGTCTACGCCAGAGATTCGGTTGCCATGACAACGCATAAACACAAAATTTAATAAACCACATTAGATATTCCGATCTTCTAAGAAGACAGACAGACGTTCTTTCTTTTATATTTCATTAACATTTTCACTAAATTACCATAACAAAAAGGTTAGACAAAAAAAGTTAATTCATATTATCGATACGTCAGCGTAAAAGCGCTTCGTAATGCTGGCTTGATGTGTTGGCCCAATCCGGCAAACGTTTGGCCAATACCAGAATCTAGTTTAATGCCTACTGAGAGGGTCCATCCGAGTTTGGTCCAACGTTGGGACTTCGTTCAGCGCTTATCGATCGAATACTAAGTACTTAGATGTATATCGTATAAGGGATCGTGTTTATCACACTATAATACATTTCAGATGATACAAAAATAACCAGTAGAGTAGTTCCTCGTGCAGAGATTTCCTGGTCATCAGAGTTAAATATATTAAAAAAAAAATTACAGCAATTTCCTTATTTCTGCCTTCCTTCTTACATGGCAACTATCACGTATGTAGTGACTAGAAACTACATATATGGTCCAATAAGCTATTTGGTATACAGGCAGTTAGCATGCAACTACATTTAAGCAATGATGTGGGTGTGCTGAGTAGTCAATTCTTTTACACCACTTTAAGGATGCCATAAGCTGAAAAAGTTATAACGCACAAAATAAAACTAAATATTGGCAGTGTAGTGGAAAGATGAATATTTTTGCCTGTATAGCAAATAGCTTGTTCGACCGTACCTAAATTTACTGTAAAAATACAGTTAAGCAATATTGTGGCTAGTGCGATACAAACAGCCAACATCAACTTTTGAACCAACAATCTAATTGCGTCTTTCAATCACAATCAGAGAGTTTTGAAGGATATTGCTAATCCAGTAGCCCCAGATGGATGCGTGGACCTTCAAAAGCAGCTGGTAAAGCATGGAGGCCGAAGGCGAAAACCAGGTATTGTAAGTCATCATCATCATCATTTCAGCCGATAGACGTCCACTGCTGGACATAGGCCTCCCCCAATTTGGGGGGGGGGGGGGGAGGTTGCCATAATCGCCACGCTTGGCAGGCGGGTTGGCGATCGCAGTATGGTATGATGGTGGAATGCATAGAGAACGCTGCTGCCCATTCTCCGGTAAGACCCTTAGTCGCCTTTTACGACACCCACGGGAAGAAAGGGGTGGTGCTATTCTTTAAGTCCGGCACCACACAGACAGGTATTGTAAGTAACTTTGGAAAAGTCTATCACCAGTTGTGGACTGCAATAGGCTGAGTTGATTCATTTGTTGTGACTGGCTTATTGCTGTTCGAATGCCGATCAGAAAATTATAACTCTTCTGTCTTATTTATGTATTTATTTTTTATTTTATGGCAATGTGATTTAATTTAATTTAATTTTTATTTATTTAATTTAATTTTTCTACTGTCTATTTATTTTAATATTGTTTAATAAGTGTAATTTTGACATTGTATGCCTAATAATTGTATGAGTCTATGTTACTTGATTGATGAATAAATAATAATAATAATAAACCGAACCCGCATCCTCTATCAATCAAAATCTGAATCACTTTGAAGAATAAGTACCTATTGCTAATCCATTGCTTCATAAATGTTCAAAAAATGAGTGCTCAACAACGTAAATAACACAATGAATGATGTTGAATTGTCAAAATTAAAGCCGTTCCTACTGTTAGTGTGTTACGCAAGCACCCCGCTAAACATGGATTTCTTAGAACATAGCTGATTTTTGGTTAATACGGCATCTTCACTTTGCAATGGGCCATGGTTATCCTAATCATGACCCAGTGTGTAAGCGTCCCGGGGGTCGGCAGAAATCGAGAGTCATGCTCAGGTGTGTTCTCGAACTAATGGATTTATTGGCGGGATACTGTCAGATTTATATCGATTATTTGAGTCGATTACGTTCTGTTATTGATACGATGTTTGTTGATCTGGTTATGATGGTAGGTTATTATGGATGTTTTGAGAAAGATTGGAGATTAGAAAAAATTTACAAGGTTTTTTTGGTAAAATAAAGATGACGCACAAGTCAAAGAATTGCGTGGGTTTTCTAATTTACATACTATTAGTGAATTCTTTGAAATTGACATATTAGTAATGTCACCTAACTGAAATTGTGGGAAATTAATAAGACAAACCGCATGGCAAACATTTTCCTTTTATTTCCCTATGACAATGAGTTGATGAAAGGATGAATACTTCCTCAATGCCTAAATTACACAAAATAACTAAAAGACATCATAAAAACTACAAACTACGAATATTATAGGAAAACTGTTCTAAACATCGCTTGACGCACTTTCCCGCGCGCTGATTGGCCGATTTTCGCGTGACGTACCGAGGGGCGCGCGAGCCGTGTCGTCATTGGCTGATAAGTGACCGCTGCTGTTGACTCATGCGACAGTGGCAATGAGAACGCGGGGTGCGTATTGACGTCAGAGATAAGGCGGGAACATTGCACAGTTTCTATTTTAATGCAAAAGTAGGAATAAGGGGAAATACGGTGCGATTACTAAGAATTTGTTACTAAGGCCACTCAATACTTGTGGTGTAGATGGCCTGGCTTGTATTTAGGTGTAAACCACAAACAAATATCATTGTCATTTGCGAGTAGATTTTGTAACTACTTAGGCCCGACTCTGTACAATAAATTTAATAAAATCTGCTTGATCTACGGATTATCTAACTTTAAGTGTAAAAAGATTCTACGTTCATTTCTTCAAAATAAAAGCTATGATGAAACAGAAAACTATCTCAGTAAGTGACAGTGACAGTGACAGATCAAATATTACCTCACACGACTTCAATCAAAACAAACACACACTCTCTTTCACTCTATCACACACACACACACACCATCTACCAGTGGCGTGCCCTTCATAGAAGCCAAGAAGCCCGGCTTGCCCTAATAAAATCATAATTCACAACAACAAAATCAATAAAAAATATATTCAAAAAATTCCAGTCAATGAACTCGAACGCAAACATTCATGTCATAGGAATAATAATACAATTATTTCGAAATCCGAACTTGCGCGCACTGGTCTAGGTTCGCGCCAAATTCCGCTATACAATGCATTCAATTGCGCCATCTCGCTCACACTAGTCTGGCTTTTTACCTGGCTTCTGTTTCCTTTCTCTGTCTCGCAGTTTTCGCCTACAAATTGCTATAAAAACGTTTACATTTGTTGATATTGGTAAGTACATACAACACAGATTTCTATGAAAAGAAAAGCCAGGCTTTTATAGGCATGAAGTTCGCGCAAATGCACTATCCGCGTTGACCCGCGTAAAGTTAGTTGCACGTGCGGCGGGCGCGATGACTCGATGACGCGACGCGTCTCAAATTGTTATTGTTTTGAAGTTTTGAATACTTTGAGAATTAGTTTTATTATTTGAAAAAGTGATTGATTGTGGCGATGTCATTCCCTATGATTTTGTAAACGGTTAATGAATATAGTGTTCTTTTATCATTATGTGAATTCGGAATTGTCATCGAAAAGGTACGTAAATACATTGAGTTTTCTGCAATTTTCTGCCAATAAATAATTATTTACTTCACCGTAACCAATCTTAAATTACTGTAGGTACTTCTCGGAAATAAAAACAAGTATTTTTGTCAGTCAAGAAGACAGATTATATAAAATAGGTAGGTACCTACTCATTCGATTGTTTTCTAGGTATGAATATGACAAACATAGGTGTTAAACATACGTATGTGTTGACTCATGATTGACTTTAAAATGTAAGTACTTATTTCATAAAACAGTGCGTACGAGAAAAGAAAAAAGAACAATAAATCGATAATTTGGAGGCCATCTAGTGCATTTTGATTGAACAAATGCATGTGACAAGCGAAATGAAAAAAGTTCCGGATAGGCGCTGTGGGTGGCGCGCATAAGCGCATTCATTAATATAGATGGCGCTTGTGACAATTACGTACTGATGTTTGAAATATGTAGTACTCTTCGTATTTTTAAGGTTTTCTTGCGGAAATTATAATAATGATGTTACTACTAACAACCATTAACAACAAGAAAATCAGCCAATCCCTCAGTTGGCCTTTTTTTATACCTTGAAAATCTGTGGGCTTGCCCTAATTTTGACCCCTAGGCACGCCACTGCCATCTACACATATACAATCACTCACACACACACACACGCGCACGTATTCAATTATAAACACTGTTGTAGTATTAAACAAAAAAAAAAAAAAGATATATATAATTGTACTAGATTATTGTAACTTGTTGTAAGGGACAGGGACTGTTATTCCTTAATACAGGTTATTCCATAACCTAGCTAGGAAAGCAGAACTTCACCCACCAGATTGTGTTTGACTTGGTACAAACTTATATGTATAACTTTATGTATGCCTCATGTACTACAATCTCCCATTTTTATGAAATAAAAAAAAAATATTATTTATTTATTATTATATTATTAAATATTTGACAGAAACGTCGTACAGAGCTGCCAAACGGTTACATTTTTAAGGTATACAGTATTTTCATCATCATCATTTCAGCCGCAAGACGTCCACTGCTGGACATAGGCCTCCCCCAAAAGGGGGGGGGGGGGGTTGCCATAATCGCCACGCTTGGCAGGCGGGTTGGCGATCGCAGTATGGTATGGTGGTGGAATGCATAGAGAACGTTGCTGCCCATTCTCCGGTACGCCTCTTAGTTGCCTTTTACGACACCCACGGGAAGTATGGGGTGGTGCTATTCTTTTAGTCTGGCACCACACAGACAATCTTAGATTTTGCATCACTTTCTAAATCACAGTGACCCTAAGTTTCTTTGCCATAAGGTTGCTATTTGGTTGCTGTGCGCTTTAATTTAGGTGTCACCTAGTAGTGAAAATGGGCATAAGACTTGATGCATCAGCTAAAAAATCAGTTTTTTATAGATTCTAAATAATAATATCTAAGCCAGATGGCTTAATAATTTACTATGCTTAGGCACAATAAATTAATCTAATTATTGTGATTACACCCGTCATACACCTATTAAAATTACTAATGACGATAAACAAAGACTCATTAATTATGATCAACAATTTTTTTAATCAATAACAAATCTACGGAACCCAACTTTAAATAATGATAGCCACAGCCAAAAATCAATACAAGAAGTACCAACCTCTCAACACAAAAATGGCACTGGCAACACTGTAATCGATTACAATATAGTCGAGTAACAAATCACATTCCTCTATTACAAATGATCGAACGGCACAGTTAATAAGGTAGCGCGTTTATCTTATTAAACGTCTCTAGAGAGGCTGTGTAGTGATGGATACGCGGGAGGCGAGCGATACCGTCGACAAATAACGATTGGGGATGGTAACAGTCGATGGTTTTTGTATCGATAGTGAGTTTGTCGATAGTTTTATCTGCTCTAATGTTAATGCAAATATTCTGAAGATAGCTTTTTGTAAAGGTTAAATAAGTTATCAAAATAATCGGAGTTTGACACAGCCACTGTTTCAGGAGCAACAAAAGGCAGGTTTTATTTACGTACTGGGAGTGAGCTTTTAATTATTTTCTTTGTTCTATCGTGTCAGCACAAGCTACGTGAGAACAGCTCATCCCGTGGTCAAGTAAAACATAGAATGCATTTGAAGCTCTATTATTGCACGTTTTATTTCCTAAGGTAGATACTTTTTTATATAGACATCCAGTACAACACTAGTGTCTGAGCCAGCACACATACCGACACAATTAGTCGATATCGGAACATCGGTGGCTGGGCGCGCTAACTCAACGTTTACTACATTTGTCATAGCCTACCCGCAACCGTAGAGCTGCCAGTATCAATCATTTTTCAAGTTGGCAATACTGGTCTAAAGAGTTCAAACACCAAAGTTTTGTAGGTACCTAAATCACTAAGATATTTATCGAAGGACAATGTGATGAGGTAAAACGCAAAAATCTTGTAAAATTGGTCAAGCAATTATTGCTAGACCATATTATGTTCGTTTTTTTGATTGGTATAAAAAATATTAAGGAAGGAAACCGTAAAAACGTAAAGGATAATCATGTACCTACAACAAAAACTTGTTGTGAATGATCACCTAAAGTTGGACTTAGTAACACAACAATTTCATTAGGTATTATCCCTTCACCACACTTCACATAAACCTACATGGGCACTTATGAAAAGTTAGAAGCTATGTAGGTGCACGGTTCCAATTGGTGGTTTCCTATGGAGAAGACCCGGCTAGAAAATCCACGGGTAATCTTTTAAAAATAACAATTGGTTTTTACAATTTTTTCAAATTGCGTGGACAGTGTAGGCCTGTCAGCAAGTACCAGGTACTTGACAAAATCGGAAATGGTCAACAAATCAAAGTACATATATAATATCAAATAAAAAAAACCGTTACACGCTTAACTCCCAATATTACCAATGTCATATTATTTATAATACCTAATGTTAAACCACTCTACTGTCTAGAAAGCCATTACTGAGAAGTGTTATCTGTACGGGCCGCTCCATCTCTCATTTTTGGACCGCACGGGACGAAGCCATGAGGCGATAAGAGCGGATTAACTACAACTATTTATCATTTCATTCCACTTTTTTGTTCACTACCGTTCTAGGATGGATGAGGTTCGACCTCCTCGGATTGCGAGTAGGCTGTATGTCTGAGTGCCACTGACAGGTTCATTTTATTTTTGGAGGTTTTTTTTTAACTGTGGTCGTATTCGGAGTTTTTGAAATTCGCGCGTTTTGTTTTTATTAGGTCGGGAGTTTGGTAAAAACGTATCTTACTATGTTTTGTTGCATTGCTTAAGAACTTGAACGAAACAAAGCTTAAAGCAAAAGCAAGGAGTAATTGATGAGGTAATTGGCATAACCTAATTCCTTGGAAAGGAAGTGAAGCAATCAATGCGTGGTATCTTTGAACTCAGTTGCAGCATTCACTTGTAAAGTTGTAACAGACCGTCTTGTTTGAATAGAATGTTGCAAGAATTTTGAAAATATTGTTGAACACCTGTTAACATGCTCGCCTATCAGTCTAACAGCACAGACCATGACATTGAAACCTATAACAATAAGAAAACAGTTCAACAAATAATCTACAAATACAAACGTCAAACGAACGACAGTTCAACTAAAGACATCCATTACATCACAGACTAGAAACAATAAGATTTAACCAGGCGACGTCACAGCAAACAATAATAAAACAATACGTACAACTAAGTTCATTGTTACCATCTTTCACCTATCAACGGAGATATAATCTCGTGAAAACAGCTGATCGGAACAATGACGAAAACCAAATGAACCTATTTAAATGAAAGCTACATAGATGTGAATGAACTGCCTTGAGGAACTCCTGATGTTGGCGCAAATATAAAAGAACAATGCCCTATTGTTGTCGGGCTACGTCATAGGTCGGAATATAGGTCAGTAGAGGTCCAAATGTGGCGATCAGCTGATCCCACGACCACTTTGATACTTTGAATGGAACAACACTCCCGTGCTATAAAAAAAAAGAATCTTTTTGTGGCAACACCTAATTGTGAACTTTTGTTTTTTGTTGTATTTTTTTCTTGGTAACATTAACTTACGGAGTTTCCACTATGATATGGGAACGGAGAACAATGCGTTTTATCAGACGCACAGGTTGTAAATTGTCGGGAGAAAATATGAGCAGAATAGGTTCCGACAGTTGATCGTTTAGAGCCACCTATGCGCTGGTGTGAACTCTCTCTTTCGTAACACTTCTTGGGTAGTAAACTGAACTTCAAATGCTACAAGGTGACTACACCGTGGCTGTAACTTTTCTAATACCTTTGCCTAAAAATAAGAAATGAATCATAGTATTCATAGCTGTATTGACATTTGGCTTTCGGTTGGGATCATTTTAGAAGCAACTGTCATGACTTTTAATTTCGAAAGGGTTATCAAAGTTCAAACTATTGCATCAATGGATGATGAAATTAGGCCAATTGGCAAATATTTAGATTTCGTTACGATATCAATTAAAGTACTTACGGCCCACGTCGACCATTCGGCTTTAAGATCTTGATATTCAGGCAAATAATATAAAAAGGTATGTAATGACGAGAGTGCTTTTCGTAGCAATAATGTTTGGTATAGCACCTACTATCTAAGCGTTCTTATTAGCAGAAAAGCAACTTAGAATGTTTTACCCTTGGAAAATGTAACTGAGAAAATTATTTGTTTATAGAAGAAACTTACTAATCATCATATCATCTGCCTAGCCTTTTCCAAACTATGTTGGGGTCGGCTTCCAGTCTAACCGGATGCAGCTGAATACCAGTATTTTACATGGAGCGACTGCCTATCTGACCTCCACAACCCAGTTACTGGGTAATACGATACCCCTTGCTAATCCTTATAATCCTTATAATCATCATAATCAGCCTATAAATATCCAACTGCTGGGACACAGGCCACCCACTCCCTCTCACAGAGAGGACCCTGTGAGAGGGAGTGCGGGTTGGTGGATGTCACATGTCTTTAAATTTTTTGGTTCTAAGACATGCCGATTTCCTTACGATGTTTTCCTTTATCGTTTTGAGAAAAGTGGCGATGAAATTCAATACACAAAGTAAAGTGCTTGTCTGGGTTTGAACTTACGACCTACAACAGCTCGCAAGTAGAGGCCGGTACCACTGGGCTAACATTACTCTGCTTACTAATACTTCCATATATATCTAATATTAAGCCATAGCCATAGCTATTCAGGGAAAAACAATTATAAATTACAGCACCCCACAAGAACTCCTATAAACGACCTTCAAACAAATCCCGTAGAACTAGAAAATCAAGATCGATCCACACTCGTCGAAAAAACCGCGCACCCAATTATCATTTCTCCTATGAGAGCACAATGTGAACGGCCCGTAGGAATCCGTACCGCGACAAAAGACAATGGTACATTGTTTGTTTTCGCCGGTCGAAGCAATTATGTCGACCACGTGCGCAACTTTGTTTACCATTTGTTATCTGCCATCTAGCCCGTCCTTGAGATTTCATTGTTCTTACATCTGGTGACAAGTTTCCGACGCGATTTTCGTGTTGAGCTTTCGATTAGTGTGTATTGATGTTCTGGTTCACTGGTTTAGAGTGACGAGTTGTAAAAGTCATTATGTAGATGAATTTAGGTGACACTTCACCTAAATTCATCTACATAATGACCTAAATTCATTTACATGATGCACAGCTCACTAGCTGTGCCACATGATGCTAGGGATTGACAGCTCATTTCATCTAAGTTTTCACCGTGAGATTTTTACAAAATACATCATCATCATCATCATCATTTCAGCCGAAAGACGTCCACTGCTGGACATAGGCCTCCCCCAAGAGGGGGGGTTTGCCATAATCGCCACGCTTGGCAGGCAAAATACATACGCTGATGTAAATTCGACTATTTCGTAAATGAGACTATTAAAACAATTTGTTACTTAGAAAGCCGAACTTCAAGCGCAAGTTAACGATCACCACTTTAGATCTCGTAAGATGTGTTAATCCACCTTTCCTCATTACATTTTATATTATACAAGGATAGCTCAGTTTCACACAAGCAAGTTCAATTAGAACTAAGCGGTATTCGCTAGCAACAGTACCAGCATTTATGAGACGTAAACATTTGTTTATTAAACATGTGTCAACTCAAGCGGTTATGATCTGAACTTAGTTTGTACAGTACTTAGATATAACAAGTACATTAGACAAAACGGTGAAGGTAAACATCGTGAGGAAATCGGCATATCATAGAACCCAACATCTCTCTCGAAGAAGAAGAGGTCTGTGGCCCAGCAGTGGGAACATTAAAATGGGCTTATAATGCAGGCACTAATCCAGACTCCGGGCTGAAAAACGCAAGACCTCATGCTTAGCAGTAGCGCTTGCGACCGTTGCGACTACAAGAGCAACGAGGAAGTGCTCGATAAATAGGTAATTATTTAAAAATAAATGAAGGGCAATCCCCATTCTTTGAACCGTGGCCCGTGGTCACCGTGAAACAAATAATACGTAACTACATATCTGTATATGGCACGGGTTATTCACCGACTTTTCTCAAAAATTCTTCCTCAAGTAATTGAGGAAGAATTTACAAACAAGACACACAAACACACAAATAAGAGACAAATAAGTATGGGTAAATGAGGTTTGTGTAAAGTCTACGTCGACGGAATGGCAGTAGTGGTTGTGGAGCTGTGTCGCAAACCATGCTCCACCTCCTATGCTGCCCTCTGTGTTCCAAAACATGCAGTCAAAGTGACCTCTGCGCTGCTACCAACGACGCCGTGGAAGTGGCGAAGTTTTGGGCCAACAAGCTCTGAAATACAGTTGTGCCAGTGACACGAAGAAGAATGAGGTATGTGCACCGTTAGTCGGTCGAGGCAGTTAGTAGATAGTTGGTGTTGCAACCTGACAGGGACAATTGATGGGTAATGAGTGAATGAGTTGTGTTTAAGGTGTTGAGGTAAACTTTAGTGATGGGTGGTACAAGGTATGCGTTGTAGCGGGGCCTGGCGAAGTATTGGTCAAATACCGTCGCTGTCTTGAGGGCATTAACTGAATATTAACTGCAACTTTGTATCTGTTTAGAAATTATGTTCATACTAGAAATATAGTAGGTACTAATAATTTTAATTAGTATTAGTATTCATTCATTGGTCAATAACAAACGCAATTCTACGAAAGAAGCTCCGACAGCGTCTCCTAAAAACGCCAACATTGGTCCGTAAAGCGTGGAAATCGAGTTTAAATTGGGATATATCTGCCGAGACTTTTCCCAACTATGTTGGGGTCGGCTTCCAGTCTAACCAAACGAAAAATCGAAGAAATATCGCGAGTGGGAAACATGGCTGCTACTTTAGTACCTATATTGTAGTGTCTTACGACTTTCACGCGGACGAAGTCGTGGGCAGAAGCTATAGTTACTGATATTTAGAATTATATTTAGGATTTTGTTAACCCAGAGTGGGTTATTTTCAACACTACGCGTCAAGTCTGCGATTAACTAAGTTAATTAATACCTAGTTACATGCTAGCTAGCTGTTTCCTTTACATTATTAACTAACGGTTGAGTTTGCATACACGTGCCGACGTTTATGGGATGAGTCGTCAGTCACTCAGTTTTATTATCCCCGTAGTTCTAAGTCTAAATGCAGTGCTCTGTAGGTGCCTAACGTGGAATGTTTGATTATTTTATTTAATAACAAACGCATTAACGAAAAAAGCTGCGACAGAGTCTTTTAAAAACGCCAATATTGGTCTGCTAAGCGTGGAAAGCGAGAAATTTCTAATGTCATAATGAAAATTCGGTCTTTGAACGCTCATTGTAGCAATCAAAGGGAATAAAATTATTGATAATTAGAAGTGCGATAAGAATTTTCTAAGCCCAGAGTGGGTTATTTTTATAAGTAATTAGCTAACTTAATAAATACCTAGTCAGGGGCAGTTTGTATACACGACACGTTTACGGAATGAGTTGTCAGTCACTCAGTTTTCAGGAGTTATTCCGTTCTGATCCCCTGAACCCCCTCCTCGATCCCCTGCTTGTTCGTCTTCTGTTTTAATCTCTGTCTTATCCACTATAAACTTTCTCATTCCGGAGTGTTCAGTGTTCAGTGCTCTGTGCTCGTTAGGTGCCTAACATGTTATGTTTTATTGTAAACAAATGGACCTACCAAATGGATTATTGGATAAATTGCTTTAAAACCCACAAGTTTAGTTTGTGCTACAATATCAATAAATAACATTCTTTCTGACTTTTTGTTGCTTTTGGTCGGCTTCTAAGAGTCCTAGCGTGATGTTAACTAGCCTATAGCCTTCCTCAAGATTTGGCTACCAAATGCAAAAAAAAAACGACTTCTAGTTCCCGTGATTCATCATCATTATCATCATTTCAGCCGAAAGACGTCCACTGCTGGACACAGGCCTCCCCCAAAAAGGGGTGGTTTGCCATAATCGCCACGCTTGGCAGGCGGGTTGGCGATCGCAGTATGGTATGGTGGTGGAATGCATAGAGAACGCTGCTGCCCATTCTCCGGTACGCCCCTTAGTCGCCTTTTACGACACCCACGGAAAGTATGGGGTGGATATAAGTATTCTTTAAGTCCGACACCACACAGACTAAGTTCCCGTGATTAGTATAGATAAATTAATATTCATAGATTAAACTCTTTGAAAAGGGAAGTGAACGACTTATGTTTAAAAAATACCCAGTAAGGCATGATAAGGAGCAAGTTATCGTCGCCACTCATTAGTAAAAGTATTATTTGTAAGTATTACTTTTAATAAAACAGGGGAAACCCGTGACGTCATTGAGATGTAAGCTAACCGCTGTTCTTGATAGAGATGAAATATTACTCGTGTAAGCTTATACAGAGTGTCCCGTAAGTGACGGCAAACCGGAATCGGGTAATAGGTAAGTCATAATAGTTATCAGAAAAATATAAAAAAAAATCTAAGTTGTGTATTTTTTAAATTATTGGCATTTAAATGTCACTTTTTGCCCAATCAAATATTCAAAATTAATACTTTGCCAAACTTTGATTGACTGTACTGAAAAAAATGTACTAAGCGAGTTTGACAAGTAACATTCAAAGTTGGCGCATTTAATAAGCATTTCAAAATTTTTTTTTTTAATATTTTTGTGATAACTATTATGATTTGGCCTATTACCTGATTCCGGCTTGACGTCGACGTAGGGGCACCCTGTATAGCGAGATGTAGCTGCCGTAAAGCAACTTGGTCATACAAAGATCTTATTTTGTAAAGACTTGCCTACTGGTCGACGCCTCACGTGACCAGAGGGCTAACTTGTTCTTTGGCCAAAGATTAGTATTGGCATTCAACGTGCCGGTCTGCTGGGAACGTTTCCGGGTGACAGTGATGCGGACGAGTACTTCGACGCCTAAGAGCCAAACCACACGGTGTTTTAGTACCAATTTAATTTAGTACCAAGAGCAAATAGTTAATTATTGTGTATAATTAATTATAATTGTTTTGTAAAGCAAATGATTATCTGATGTAGCTATAAAACCCAATAACATACAAAGCAACGCATTCATACATTTTGTGAGTTCGCGAGCAACGTTGTCTTCAAGTTTGCCTTGCATTGTTCTATGACTATTCGAATACTCACGAAATGGAATGAGTCCTTACTACATGTTTAAAAAAAAGAAATTAGACATGAAAATCTGGCAGGCTACAAAATACCAAACGGCTAAGTCATATGCGTCATTCTAATAGTTGACATGCATGAGTCTTCATTCACGTTATACGTTCGAAGTTTGAACATTCTGAGGCTGAAGTAAATCATCGGATTCCCTTTTATGATCAGGGAGTGGACGTAAGTTAGCCATGAAGGTTATATAGCTGTACGCGCAAATTGGAGATTATGCTTTTAAAAAAATCAAAAGGACGTATAGAGGTGTAGTTCAGGGAAGGTGCGTTTTATGACATGAGAAAAAGTGAAGGAACATTTTGTATGAGTAACGTTGACGTGTGGAACACGTTAAGCAAAATGGCTGTGTATGGTGGGAGAGTTATGTCCAACAGACCCGGGAGAGGACTTGGTTTGGTAGCAATTTTTTGTTCTTTTTGGCTTTGATTTGTTGCTGGCCGCATAATGGACTTTTAGTCATACAAATAGACTTTATGTGAAAGATTATAAAAGATACAACAATTCAAAACTTTTTTAAATGTAGCTCGTTCAAACATAGTCCAAGACGAATGGTCCACAGAAGAGACGGTATATTTATTTATTCAACAGAAAAGACAACGTTTTTCTCTTCAAACAGCATAACAAATATCGCTAGCAAACCAACTTCGAAATCATTCGGGGAAGCGATCGAATTATCTGCGGGACGATTTTATGTGTCTCATCCGAGTTTACGATCACAACACTGTTGCGTGAGGACCTCAAGTGATTTATTAGGAGCTGCGCAGACGCACGGGTTACGCGCAGCGAAAATTGCAACTCATTTCGATCTTCGGTACAAGACATTGTTGCTAAAATGATTGATGTATCTTTTTAATGTTGGTCTAATGTGAGAAAGGGGCGGGCGTTTTTTAAGTGGTAAAGTTGTCAAAATTGGTAAAGTTATGTCTTTTGAACTTACTGGTGGCGTAAACAAGTTGCTTTGAGTCCTACTAAACTGTGAAAAGGATATGTTGGTTGAAGCAACAATACCTGGGCTATTTAAAGTAACAATAAAAATCAAATTATGGACAGGGCCGAGGCCCAGTTTTTCTCACAGAGAGAACGCCTTTGTCCTAGTAGTAGGAAGACTGATTATGCTACGTGTATGTAACTTAATTAAACAACTTAACTTAACTTAATAATTGTTGTCTGTGTGGCGCCGGACTTAAAGACTAGCACCACCCCATATTTCCCGTGGGTGTCGTAAAAGGCGACTAAGTGGCGTACCGGAGAATGGGCAGCAGCGTTCTCTATGCATTCCACCACCATACCATACTGCGATCGCCAACCCGCCTGCCAAGCGTGGCGATTATGGCAAACCCCCCCTTTTGGGGGAGGCTTATGTCCAGCAGTGGACGTCTTTCGGCTGAAATGATGATGATGATGTAACTTAAGAGACAATAGTTAGTTATATTACAGGCACAGGCAGTAGGGTGTAGACGTGGAGCTATGTGGCCAGGCATTAGGGTGGTGCTGGTGGAGCTATGTCGCAAAATATGCTCCACCTCCTATCCTACCCTGTGTCCCAAAACATGCAGTCAATGTGACCCTTGCGCTGCTACAGACGACGACGTGGAAGTGGCGAAGTTTTGGGCCAACAAGATCTGAAATACAGTCGTGCCAGCGACACGAAGAAGATGACAGGAACAGATGATGATAATAGACATTCGTAGAGTAAAATGAAGAATGATGCAAAAACACTGCTAAATTATTTTCTGAAAGCAATTTCTCCAAAGAGCGCGGAAATCAAGCTCACATAAAGCTAAAGCTTATAGAATAGTGTAAACCGGAGCTTGGGTTCAAAGTAATTTCTTCAGTTAAAGGGTCCGTACCTAATCCGTGCGCCAGTGAAAGGTGAGCGTTCACTGTATCGTTGACAACACACGGGGAAAGATTCGCTCTGGCATTTTGAGGAGCATTTGTGGGTAATAGAATTATTGACTTTATTACTAAAACATCGTCAGTCTACAGCAGGGGTGGCCAACTTGGTTAGACCCAAGATCTTCTGTTCACTGACGACACCCTGTGCGATCTACCAATTACATACTTCTTGAAATCTTATATGAAACAGTATAGTTCAGTACACAATTATGTAGTATTTTTTATTTTATTAAAAGAAAAAATATAAAACTGAAAATTATTCTTAGTAACTACTTATTTATATTAATGTGAGCATAGCGTTTGAGCATATTTTTGGCTTGCCGCGATCGACTGGACTAATAGTTGCGATCGACCGGTTGGCCACCCCTGGTCTACAGCATCATATTTATTGCTAAATGTGAACTGTATCAACTTCGTCGATTGATTTGACAACAGCGGGGTAGTTATGTAACACACTCTCAGTAGCAATAGCTTTCATTTTGGTAGTTCAACAACATTCATTGCGTTTTTACGTGTCGAGCAGACAATTTTTTCGAACATATAAAGCACTGGATTAGTAACATCCTTTCAAATGATGCAGATTGAGATTGATAGTGTGTTTCGCAATTAGGGTGCAGGTTTAGGATTCCTTTGTAGTTTTTTTTTGGGAAAGGTAGAGACGCCAGCACATCAAGCTACTACAATCTGTCAAAATTCTTTAATAGATTCTCAACTTTATCGCTAAAGCATAAGGTTCAAAGTTGATTGGGAAATTTTGACAGTTTCGGGTAACTTGATGTGCTGGGGTCTGTACACTACCCATTGCACCCATGTGGGTTGCATAAATTAGGTACTTGTGAGTAGTGTTCATATGAACAAATCACTAGTGTTGACAATCCCTCCAGAGTTTATACGACTCGCAGAGTTCTCCCGAAACGATTTTTTTTGTATGTGTCTTAATTAATCTGGACTTTGGCGAGGTTTTTCTGTACAGCTGATACTTATTATTAATTTACAGGAAATATGTTTGTTTTGTATTCATAATCCTACAATGCGATGACATTACTCTCACGGAATATTTTTTATTTAATCTAGGTACTAATAAATGCAGTATTCTAAAATCAGTTTGTTTTTTTCCTTGACACAAATACACAATGAAAATAATGATGTTTACTTGTTTACAGTAGCTTTTTTTCCTCCCTATTATCATTCAGAGTATTGAAAAATATTTGTTCGTTTTTGTTTCGTTAAAAAAACAACTGATCATTATTTTTATAATGATCTGTCATCGCAAATACTATGAAGTATATTATTAAAAAGAGTCTTTGTACCTAGTTGTTATTGTTTTTTTTTTTCGATCGCCGATCTAACGCAATGAATTTCTACTTGACTGAAAAATACATCTATATAATTCTCGTGAATCTCGTTTATGAAGTATTTAAATATTGAAAACCCGGCATCATTTAAACTACACAGGGGTCCATCTTTTATACATGGTGCAGCCAACTAGCTTAATTAGCTATTCAATTAACAGCCTAGCCTTTTGACTAAACTTCGCCGTTCAACTAGCTACCTGAATAATATTCAGCCATTGCGTCTAATACAAGATTTTGTGAACTAGCTGGCTAATGCTTAGACAATATGACAACAACTGCACAACACTCATAATCCTGCTTATATAGAGTTAAAAAGTTTAAAACTAATTGTGTTAAGATTAAAATCAAATTCAAATTACTAGCATTCTTAGAACTTTTCCTAATCATCATCATCCGCCTAGCCTTTTCCCAACTATATCGGGGTCGGCTTCCAGTCTAACCGGATGCAGCTGACTACCAGTATTTTTCATGGAGCGACTGCCTATCTGACCTCCACAACCAACAACTGGGTAATACGATACCCCTTGGTAAGACTGGTTGTCAGACTTTCGGGCTTCTTCTTTAGAACTTTTCCTAATGTAACTATTTAGGTATTGTTATAAAAGAATATGTATCATATTATTTTGGTCGGTTATTAAGCCGGTCCGAGCGCGTGCCCGTATGTGGTCCTCATAAACAGCGTGAAACATGACGCTTGCCGCCGTTTTTGAGCAAAATATTGCACGTTAATTTAACACAGTCCGGCCGGTCATTTGCGGCCAGCCGGCCTCATTCCACTCTTTTTACTTATTGCATCTCGCGTTTGCGACGATTCGTCTCGATTTGACGATGAAATTCTCTTTATTTTTGAAGGATTCGCTCCGGAGTCAGTGGAAATGTTGTTGTTCGCATTTTAGGGTCTTCTCTCGGGCGCTCTTTATGTTTTCGGAGGTAGTAAAATACTGACGAGGTAAGCCAAACGGCTTTCAGCATTTAAAATTTAAAATTTGCCCTAAATTATGTGGAGGTCATGCCGTAGGAGAGTACTGGTGGCCAAGTGGTAACGACCCGACTTACAACAAGTAGGTTCGAACCCAGCCAGGCGCTTTATTTACTTACTGTTACTGTTAGCCTGCATCATCCCACTGCTGGGCAAAGGTCTCTCTCCATGACTTCGCGCTCTTTCGATCCAGAGCTAAAGTGGCAGGCGCTTCACTTTGTACAAATAATTTCATCACCGCTGCTCTCAGAACGGTGAAGGAAAACATCGTGAGGGATCCAACATATCCTAGAACCAAAAATTCGTGTCAAATCTACCAACCAGGTCCCCTCAATCTGTGTGGTTCTTTCCTCAAAAGACCGTCTCAGACACCTATCTACACGGTCTTTATATAACCTGACCAAGATTATGTCTGGACTTTAAAAGAGACTGTGACCTCTGAGTTTGTTTCGGCCTTTCTTCTCAGAGAAGTCAGATAGGAAACGCCGACCACACTAGTTTAAAAAAATATGATTGACGTGTAAAAGTGTTTGTGCAAACCTAATTACAAAATAAAATCATTTATCATTTAACCCCGCATGGTAAATTACGGCCCACTCCCTCCCTCTCACGGGGAGGAGGCCTGTGTTTCAGCAGTGGGAACATTATAGGCTTTAGGCTTATTAAGCGTGCCTATAGTAAATGTGCCTATAGTAAATGTGCCTATAGTAAATGTGCCTATAGTAAATGTTTTGGTGGCCGTGCGTACGGAAAACGTTGACTTACTTACATATTTGCGTTTTACTTCACTCTTTAACTTTTTGACCTCCGCATATTAAACGGCCAGCAGTTGCCACGTTGCTGTAAATTAAAATGCTCGAAACTTTCGTAAGTAAACATGACATACTGTGCGAGTAGCTATTTGTGGCAGGCTTTATTAATTTACGTGGTGGCCATTTAATCACCTGTATCCGTCATGGTGGTGATTCTACCCATTATTCAAACAACTTTTTCATTGTAATTCATATCAGATTGAAAAAAAAAATTATTTATGCGTAATTTTTCCGCAAATAAACGTTTTTTCTTTCTTTATTTTAAATTCGTATAGTACTATAGTTTTTGTTTCTACAAATTGGGTATGAGTTTTATAGCGAAAGTTGTTTAGTGTGATGGGTAGAGCCACCCTCTTGATGGATGCTGATAACTAAATCATTATCCTGTATAGGCGGGTGAACTTGCTTTAGAGTATGTGAGTTCTATGTAAATACTATACCCTATGTACCATTTACCGGGTAATATGTCTTTCATTGACTTGAATGTGCCCTGGCGGCTGATAGTATGTAATGCTCACACAAATGTCTCGCTGACGGTGGCGTGTGTGTTGGATCATTTAGCTGCCTTCAATATGGTTGAGCGAATGGTGCTGATCTATGCGTCATGTTCGTGAACGGGCGCCGTCAGTTGTGGCTGGTCATCACTTAGCTGCCTCGGCTTATTTTGATTTATTGTATTTTTGGATTGTTACTCTGGACGCTTTTAAAGCGTACTTCTTTCTTTACATCGTTCTCACATATAATTATAAATTCAACATGAATGATGTAACTAATATTTTTGTAAAAATATAATTTAAAAGAGTGTCCATGGAGTTTCTTGCCCGTTCTTCTCCATAGGTACCTACGCTTTGGAATGGGCAATTAGCTTCATATTTTCTGACTGACCGACTTCTTGACATTTCAAAAGTGCCTGTAAATGGTTTAATTGAAATAAATGTTTTAAGTTTGAGTTTGAATAAGTTATGGAGCCAGTCAGTCGTTTAAAGTTTAGGTAGCTTCGAGTAGCAGCTAGGTAAGGTAAACCAAGCAGACAGGGCTGTGGTTATCATCTTCTTAAATTATCCATGACATTTAGGCATCTTTAAACGTTTTTTAGCTCGTGACAATATGTTCCCGTCTCTATTATGCACTTGTAGTTTGACAGTTGTTTGACAGTGACAGCACACCTAGCCATAGAGCCCCAGAGTTTCTAAACTATGTGACTTATGCAAAAAACTGGCCAAGTGCGAGTCGGACTCGCACACGAAGGGTTGCATACCACAAGGTAAAAACGTCGAAAAAAACACGTTTGTTGTATGGGAGCCCCCCCTTAAATATTAATTTTATTCTGTTTTTAGTTTTTTTATCGGCAACAAAAATACATCATCAGTGAAAATTTCAACTGTCTAGTTATCGCGGTTCATGAGATACAGCCTGGTGACAGAGAGACAGACAGACGGACAGTGGAGTCTTAGTAATAAGGTCCCGTTTTTACCCTTTGGTTATGGAACCCTAAAAATCACAATCTAGCCATAAAAAACCCAAATACCTACTTTCGCTAACACACATGACCGTTAGTTGATTCAGCCGTTAATTTATATATACCCTGTCACTTCCTTAGCATAATAAAACATGGACTGAAAGTTGTATAACATCGCGCCAATCAGCGTGAAGCTATAGCCTTCTCACGGCCATATTTAAATATCAACGGATTTGTTTATAGCACTCAAGTATAACAAGAACGAACCCGAGCCATGTTTAGACTGATCTTCGATGAATGAATGTAATATGATCGATTATTGTATTCGGTTTTCGTTCGAATCGATTGAATGGGTTCGTGTTGTTGGAGTGGATTTTTTTTGGTTTCTATGGTAGGTCATGTAGGTGGTGTAGATCTTTGACAGTCGTTACGGATAGTCAGAAGCTCGAAAGTCTGTTAACCAATCTTATTAAGGAGTATCGTATTACCCAGTAACTGTGTTGTGGAGGTCAGTAAAATACTGGTATTCAGCTGCATCCGGTTAGACTGAAAGCCGACCCCAACATAGTTGGGAAAAGGCTCGTTAGATCATGGTAGGTGGTGTTGGTGCATGGTGGTGGTGAAATTGAAGGTTGCGGAGTGAAATTATTAGCGTAACCCCAAAAATTCTGTTTGAATGATCGCTGAAGTTCGTTGCTTCCCATTTTCACCTTACCTAGTATTCTTAGTTCATAAATGATAAATGTAAATGATAAATGATACTATATTATGTTACTGTCAGAGTATGTTACTATCAGAGTATTAAAACTTTTTCGCGTTCAACTTTTACTCCTGCATTAATTATGCATAACTTTATCTAAGAAATGTAGATCGTAACAATATGGTGAGAAAATACCTAGAATATAATGAAAATCGGCTCATCATGGCATACTCAAGCAGCAATTTAGTAATTGCTGCAAGTGTTCTGAAGACGGTATGCGGCGCCAATTAAGCTAGATAGAAGAACGGTATACCTAACTAGCTCGATCTTGGATTAAAGAGGACAATATCGAGACACTGTGTAAGATAAAAAAAGCATGGAGAGGAAGATCAAAGAAAAGATGGATGGATTGTGCCGGTTTCCTTGCGATGTTTTCCTTAACCGTTTTGAGAGTAGTGTTGATGATATAATTTACACAAAGTAAAGTGCCTGCTTAGGTTCATCAAACCCACGGTATACAACACGTAAGTCACGGCCGTTATCACTGGGCCACCACTGTACAATACTACTTTCGATCCCGTGGGAATATCGGGATAAAAACTACCCTATGTCCTTTCCCGGAACTCAAACTATCTCTATACCAAATTTCATCTAAATCTGGTTTACGCGTGATTGAGTAACCAACATCCAAACATCTTCACAAAGTTTCACATTTATAATATACGTAGGATAATATACTGCTATACAATACTAGTAATAGCAAATTCAAAAGATTAAGGTGTGGGGGCGTAAGGCAAAAGCTATGGTAGAGATGTCAGCACTCTGACGGGTCGCGGGTTGTTCGAAAGAGATACCGTGGCCCCTGGCACAGGCAGCTGAAGGAACACGGGTGGGTTTTAGTCAGTAAGAGTCTGACACTCCCTTCCGCTCCGCCCAGAGCGGGAGGGGTCATTTGATGATTTCCCACCAAAAAAAAAAGGCTGATGCTACGGCAGTAGCCTTTTGTAGGGTGAAGAACTACCATGCGCCAATGGTGCTGAAAAATAACTCGATAAAATATAAAGGAGTAATCAAGCCAGCTGTCATGAAGTATAAAATATAATCCGCTAAGTAGCCACGTTAATTATACAGTGCATTAAGATAAAGACATCGAGCCCCAGCTGAGGAATCGATTGGACGTGGTCGCGCGGACTGTGTGTTATAATTATACCGTTTTATTACATACTGGCTGTTTATGCCGACTTTATGTTTGAAAACTCAGTTATAGATCTAAAAATATAAGCTTACATCTATCATGTCTTGGGGAAAAAATGTGCATTAAAATAAACTTCTGTACGCATGATACCTAACCATAATTAAGTTTCCATCCATTGGCTGGAACATTTTGGTCGGGTGGATGGATAGCAGCCTCTGCACCATCTTGCTGACTCGTTAACATTTTCAACCCGGCATGACCTGTCTTGACTTAGTTCGAGAGATGCTGGCGACAGATCTGACATCTCCGTTGGTAGGGGCCAGATCTGTCGCCAGCGTCCCTCTCTATTATACCCAATTGCATCTTACCTGCCTTTAATTTGGTGTTTAACATTCAGTAAGAGTAAGTACTATAATATGAAGATCAAAATGCGACAGAAGGTCATGTCAAAAGCCTAAACAAAATTATTCAGATTTAGATTTATAGTGGGTTACGCAATTCGGGTGCAGGATAAGCTGACAATTACTCGACAATTTTCAGACAAATGCAAATAGTTGTCAGCAAATAGGTTCACAGAAGAGACATAAATTATTTATTTTATATTTTCTGTGGACAGGACGGGAGTAAAAGTAAGTATTATTTTATTTAGATAGGTACCGGCAATGTTACATGCTTGTTAAATTTTAAAATGAAATGTTCCCAATATATTGTATGATATTTATTTAAATCGAAAACATAATATATTGTAATATTTTATTTCAATTTATTTTCTCTTGTATTTATATCGATAACACTACATCATCAAGTACTTTATGAGACATGTTTTAACTTGTAGTTAAAAAAATAAATAATTCATTCGATATAGCATGAAAAATGGCTGATAAGAATGGGTACCTAGACCAGAGGTGGCCAGCTCGGTACCTAAGTTTTCCATTGGCAAACCCTGCCCTACAACTTACTTGGGAAATTGCGACCTCACAAACACTTCAGACGTTTTGGTGAAAAACTGTTTGGTTGAAAGGTTTCGGCTTTTAGAAAAGGTCATCGAAAATAAAATTATTCAATACAATTGTTGTCTTACCTACTAGGTATATTCGTGGTAACGAGGTTTTTTAGAAAGCAACAAAACATACCTACGTATCAACATACGATTCTGAACCTTTGTTGAGATGGGAAAAAACCATTGAACTCGCGACACTGTTACCGTAATCGACACCTCTGTTTTAAGTTTTGGCCATTATAAAGACATCAACGCGCGGTGCATTTTCTTTGGGAAGAATGACCTTCAAACAAATTTACAAAATTACTATGCTTTTTCAAGTTTTCAATTCTGTCGGCACTCCTGGAGTGCCACTGTTTCTTTTTAGGGTTCCGTTGCCAAATGGCAAAAACGGAACCCTTATAGATTCGTCATGTCTGTCTGTCTGTCTGTCTGTCCGTCTGTCTGTCTGTCCGTCTGTATGTCACAGCCACTTTTCTCCGAAACTATAAGAACTATACTGTTGAAACTTGGTAAGTAGATGTATTCTGTGAACCGCATTAAGATTTTCACACAAAAATAGAAAAAAAAACAATAAATTTTAGGGTTCCCCATACTTAGAACCAAAACTCAAAATTTTTTTTCATCAAACCCATACGTGTGGGGTATCTATGGGTATGTCTTCAAAAATGATATTGAGGTTTCTAATATCAGTTTTTTCTAAACTGAATAGTTTGCGCGAGAGAAACTTCCAAAGTGGTAAAATGTGCCCCCCCCCCCCCTGTAACTTCTAAAATAAGAGAATGATAAAACAAAAAAAAAATATATGATGAACATTACCATGTAAACTACCACCGAAAATTGGTTTGAACGAGATATAGTAAGTAGTTTTTTTTAATACGTCATAAATCGTAAACCGCAATTTACCATTCATTTAATCAACTCAAAAAAAAAACATTTAATTTCATAAACATAAACCTTATGCATAAACCCGGATGTTACGGAACCTTCGGTGCGCGAGTCCGACTCGCTCTTGCCCGGTTTTTTTTTTATATGTGAAATATTGCGTATTTCTATGCTAGGGGGTCTAGAATCATGTGCTAAATTCATAGTTACAGTTTTCGCGTCGATGTCTCTTTCACCTGTAGGTATTGTTGATGAAACAATATGATTATAAATATAAATAATAGTTAAATAACACAATATGTATGGACATATTTTCTTTCCAATAATGAACTGTTATACTTTTTATCGTTTTAACAACGGCTCTGTTGCTAATCACGCGTATGCGCAATTACTTAAATTATTTACTTTAATTATGAAATTTCAAATTATGGGCAAATTAGATTTGTAATCAGAAACCGTAACAACCAGGATATGAAAACTAGAAATAAAAAAACTTAGGTATTTAGTTACCGTGGTTTTTGATCAAACATGCACTCAATTTCATTTAGATACATTATACAGCCTTTTAGGTAATAATGAGGGGCCAGTATCTAAATAATAACAGCCGCACAGGTCGATCGATCTGTGGATGGGTGACCATCTTTACATACCGAGACCCCTCCGTGCCTCGGAAAGTACGTTAAGCCGTTGGTCCCGGCTGTCATTCGTGGATCTTTGACAGTCGTTGCGGGTAGACACTAGCAGCAATTTTTCACCATGCTCAACACGACTGCGTTGAAACTTTTCGTCGGTTCTGAACACTATATACCCTATGGTGTGAATGCACACCATATTAATGTTTTATGAACCTTAGACGGTCAATCAAGATATTTAAAATACATTACCACGCACTAAGTATTATATCTATATCATGTGTCTAATTAAATTATTAACATAAATTATTATTATTTTCATAAATAAATTTATGTGGACACTGCCTTTTACTAAAACCGAGGACGATAATACTGTACGTCAAAGTCCGCCACGCGGCGCCACTAAAGACTGAAGTGCAAAAGAGGCCTACACAGTCTCAGGTTCACCAATAAACATAGATATCTCAAAAAACCTAGCTAATCGAATATAAACTGAGGAAACCCGCTCATTAACAGTCAAGTTGTTAATGAACATGTAACTTAACACTTCAGTGTTATGTAACCAACTGACACGGTTGGTTTCAGTTTTAGTTCAATGGCCACTTACAAGCAAATTTATTTACTAAGTATAGCAATGACGATATGACTGACATTCCTTTGTCATTAGCATTCCAATATATTTGCTTGTAGCAAGGTTCAAAACAACTATAGGTACCAACCATCGCACAAAAACTAAAGACAATTTAAAAAAATATATTGAATAGAAAATTATTGTAGAGTTCTGCCAGAATTATATTGATTTAAGACTCGATACTGTCCACCGAAACATTACTCGAATAATTCATAAATCGAATAAATAGAATCGTTTAAAACTTTAAACAACAACATTAACGCTATATCTATGTCAATAAAATACGTTAAAACTGCATTAATGAGGTGCATCAAAGCCACCGTATTGGTTCGACTAATAGAGGCGGTAATCCATAGTACGGTGTGATTTGTATGCGTTTCACACCTTCGGTATGTGCACTAAGGCTATCGGATTAATACGGCTTAAGCGCCAAATTATAGAACAACAATTAGTGCTTAAAGAGACGTGTTATTCGATTTAAATTGAGTGTTATGGGAGAGGATGGTACAATTTTTAATTACTCGATTTATCAGCGTTGACATGATATTTAATGTATCAATGGAATACCGTATTTAAACGTTTGAATGAGCTTTGTTTTGTAATATTGCAGGCAGTTATTTTTAAGTACAGTCAAATTAAATATGCCACAGATTAACGTAGGTACTCGAGTTATGGACATATTATAATACCTTTTTTGAACCTCCAAAAAACCTTCAACTTACCATCGACTACATCGCTCGTCTTGTTACACGTCAAAATGACGTGTTGTACGTCAAATTGACGCGCGGACACTCGCGTCTCTTTGTGTGCCTACTATAGTGACAGGCCTTTTGTATCGAGTATGACTTGTGTGTTAATTGTGCCGATCGAATCGCTCAGACATTCTGATAATCGATAATAATCGACTAAAATTGTTTATCGATCCGGGGTGTGGCTCTATTGTGATGTAAGTTGCTTTAATAGGCAAGCTAGCCACCGCTCGTGTTCATAATTTATTGAATTGGTCTATTAGAGCGACACTTCTGGCATGTTTTCGTTTGATATTTGGTTATAAATTATTCCATTTATCGAATAAATCGCTACAATTTTACGATTCATAATGTTATCATTTTATGATTCTCCAAAGTGGCCTTTTTAGGCCCCCTGATCTGTCTCAATACCAGCTCTAATTTCCCTATAGTTTTGATAAGTTTTAAGATTGATTATCGCTGATATGAGATCGCGAATAGATTTTGAATATTTTTAATTAAGTACGGGAATGAATTTGGCCTTCTGATATCCTGAATCAAACTTTTCTGTTTTCAAATCTCGTGTGAAGTAATATGTACAGTTTCCTAGAAAAGCGGTTCCATCATATTATTATAAGTAACGGTTCTCGTGAAAATCCGTCGTTTTTACCAGTATTTGACATTAAGGGGCTTACAGGACCTAAACACAAAAAACGCAAGTTTTAGAAACAATAAAAGTATATGATTGACTACAGTTAACAAAATCAGAAAAATATATGACATCCTTCAGGATATATGCTAGGTAGATAGCGTTGAAAACATAATGCAACTAATGTGATACGATAGAAAAAAATCATGAAGATACCTAAAAGTTTTCTTTTTACAATAAAAACCATACTTATAATATACATACAATCAATCTGTTTTTTTGTCAGATTATTCTACAAACAAGATACTAGTGTTCAAATTTTTTAGTCCAAAGAATAGATTTTTTTGTAATTAAATAATTGCTTCATATTTTACAATAAAGTATTCTTCTTCTAGTTCTATGCAGTCCGACAGTGACCGCGCTTTAGGTCATGTAAGCCCCTTAAGGTGTCAAAAAACGCTCTGTGTTCAGACAGTCGATATTGTGTGACCGTTCACCACTTTCTTAGGACAGCTTTACCATCCAGAGATTTGACATTCAGAAACGGTACAACTACAAAATCTGTTAACAACGGAGCTGACTTCAAATTGCTTCTAAAAGTTTTGAACAGACCTTTTATTTGATGCAGTAACCTATGCTGAATTTAGAGGACTCTCCTTTAAAAGCGACAAAAAAGTAGATCAGAAGGTAATATATATAAAATAATATATATGTATACCTGTAATTCAAAACGTTTAAAATCTAGTCGCAATCTTAACTCAGCGACAATCAATGTTAAACTTATCTAAAATGTATTTTTGACAGATTGAGACAGATCAGGGGGCCTGAACAGGCCACTTTGGCAGAATCATAAAAGGATCACAAATTATGAATCATAATATGGCGAAGACAGTAACTGGGTTGTGGAGGTCAGATAGGCAGTCGCTCCATGTAAAATACTGGTATTCAGCTGCATCCTGTTAGACTGGAAGCCGACCCGAAAAGGCTAGGCAGATGATGATGAATGTGGCGAAGACAATCCATGTTTTCCTTTTTTCGCTGTGCTACGTAGGTATAGTCAAAGAGATTGGGATTGGATTTGGATTGGATTGATTGGTATTTTAGATCAGACAAAAAAGATTACTGAAAAATACTATACCAATGGGATTTGATACGATTAACTTAACAGTTAACTGTGCATTATGATTCATAATGTTATCCTTTTATGATTCTGCCAGTGGCCTTTTTAGGCCCCCTGACTGCAAACATTCTTAATTATTACGAGAATTGGCCCTCAGATGTCTGAGTCCGAATACTAAAGAAAATACGACAAGAACCTAATCTAGTATAGTCTAAGTCAGTTAATAACACAAAGTGACTTTCCGAGTTCTCTCTTTGTTTTTATGTCAGTTAAAATATTTATTTCAGTCAAAATTTCGCATTTTCAATGTTACTCAGTTCAATAACCTCAGCTCATCATTATAATATTTAAATCACCTGCGGTTTTTTACACAGCACTTAATATGGCCTAGCGTAAGTCCATGTTTTATGTGCAGACCTAAATAGGCATAGCGAAATTATATATTGTATGTATATCTAATGTAATTAGCTGATTATTAAGTACTTGGGTTATATATTTGTAACGGTAAAATTCCATGAATTTATTCTTATAGCAAACGGTTGAATGACACGTAGCAAAAAACGTTTTTGACGTTACTATGTAAGTTCGAAGTACGTTCAGGTAGGTCATTTGTTTATGACGTTCTTTTGAAGACCGTGAAGGTATTTGCACTTTTATGTATGAAACAGCTGACTTTTTTATAATCGACGCGAAAACAACGTAAACTGGACCTAAACATAGCTGTGAAAGGTTCAAACCCAAATGCACAAAGCTGGTAGGTCTAGAATCATGTACTGGATAATTGATACCTAACAGTTTGCGCGTCGGTGTCCCTTACACCCCTGTATAATCTTTACAGTTGCGTCATTGTCAATTTTAAGTGTAGATTTACAAAGTCATAGTGATCTTTATTTACGTTACAATAAAGTTGTTGTAGGGTTGCGACAATTGTTGCTATTGACAACTCTGTCAAAATCACAGTGAACTTTATCGTCGTTAAGATAAGGTTGCTGATTCCTGCTATTGACGACTCTGTCAAAATCACAGAGAACTTTATCGTCGTTAAAAGAAGATTGCTGCAATTGCTGCTATTGACAACTCTGTCAAAATCACAGAGAACTTTATCGTCGTTAAAATAAGGTTGCTGATTCCTGCTATTGACGACTCTGTCAAAATCACAGAGAACTTTATCGTCGTTAAAATAAGGTTGCTGATTCCTGCTATTGACGACTCTGTCAAAATCACAGAGAACTTTATCGTCGTTAAAAGAAGGTTGCTGCAATTGCTTCTATTGACAACTCTGTCAAAATCACAGAGAACTTTATCGTCGTAAAAATTAGGTTGCTGATTGCTTCTATTGACAACTCTGTCAAAATCACAGAGAACTTTATCGTCTTTACAATACGTTTGCTACAATTGCTACTATTGACTACTGTGTCAAAATCACAGGGAACTTTATCTTCGTTAAAATAAGGTTGCTGATTGCTGCTATTGACAACTCTGTCAAAATCACAGAAAACATTATCGTCATTACAATAAGGTTGCTGCAATTGCTCCTATTGACAACTCTGTCCAAATCACAGAGAACTTTATCGTCGTTAAAACAAGGTTGCTGATTGCTTCTATTGACAACTCTGTCAAAATCACAGTGAACTTTATCGTCGTTAAAATAAGGTTGCTGATTGCTGCTATTGACAACTCTGTCAAAATCACAGAAAACATTCTCGTCATTACAATAAGGTTGCTGCAATTGCTGCTATTGACAACTCTGTCCAAATCACAGAGAACTTTATCGTCGTTAAAATAAGGTTGCTGATTGCTGCTATTGACAACTCTGTCAAAATCACAGAAAATATTATCGTCATTACAATAAGGTTGCTGCAATTGCTGCTATTGACAACTCTGTCCAAATCACAGAGAACTTTATCGTCGTTAAAATAAGGTTGAATTGCAGTGCTGCTATTGACAATTCTGACAAAATCACAGAGAACTTTATCGTCGTTAAAATAAGGTTGCTGCTATTGACAACTCTGTCAAAATCACAGAGAACTTTATCGTCGTTAAAATAGGGTTGCTGTTGGGTTGGGTCAGAGGTAAAATGACTGTTTAAAGGTCGGTATTTCTGACGACCTTAATTGAGCATGTTATTTTCACTGGCAACTTTATTATATCAACAAGGCAGTCTGTTTAAACTTAGTTTCCGTAACAATAACATGTGACACACGAGTTTCAAGGGAAAAGAAGATAATTATATTAAAACATGTTGCCCATCTTTCAAGTTTAGTCACTTATGCCCGGTTATATAGTATATAACTATATAAAATTCGAAGTCCTGCCTGACTGAATGATATATCAACGCACAGCCTAAAGCGCTCATCATAGAGACATGAAATTTGGAGGGTGTGTTCTTTGTGAAGAGTAGGTGTCTACTAAGAAAGGGTTTTACGAAATTCCACCCCAAAGGGGGTGAATGGGGGGAGGGTAAAATTTCACGCGGACGAAGTCGCGGACAGAAGCTAGTTTCTATATACTTACTAATAATAAAGCTGAAGAGTTTGTTTCTTTGTTTGGACGCCCTAATCTCTGGATCTACCAGTCGGATTTGAAAAATTCTAGCCTAATTCATGAGGAAGGCTATAGGCTATTTAAAATCGCGTTATAGCCCTTAGGAGCCGAGCAAACAGAAAAAGTCTGAAAGAACGCTCAGCGACAACGAAGTAATAGCACGGGCAGGCGATGCGATGCTACGAGATGGGTCAGGGGAACAAGAAATTACACGCGGACGAAGTCGCGGGCAGAAGCTAGTACTTAATAAAGTGGCAGTGGGCTGCTGCTTTTTAGGGTTCCGTACACAAAGGCTAAAAACGAACCCCATTACTAAGACTTCGCTGTCTGTCCGTCCGTCTGTCTGTAACCAGGCTGTATCTCAAGAACTGCGATAGCTAGACAGTTGAAATTTTCACAAATTATGTATTTCTGTTGGGACCCTATTACTAAGACTTCGCTGTCTGTCCGTCTGTCTGTCCGCCCGTCTGTCCGTCCGTCTGTCCGTCCGTCTGTCAGGCCGTCTGTCCGTCCGTCCGTCCGTCCTTCGCTCCGTCCGTCTGTCCGTCCGTCCGTCCATCCGTCCGTCTGTCCGTCCGTCCGTCCGTCTGTCTGTCACCAGGCTGTATCTCAAGGATCGCGATAGCTAGACAGTTGAAATTTTCACAAATTATGTATTTCTGTTGCCGCCAAATACTACAAACAAAATAAAATGAATATTTAAGGGGGGCATACAACAGACGTGTTTTTTTTCGGCGTTTTTGCCTTGTGGTACGGAACCCTTCGTGTGCGAGTCCGACCCGCACTTGGTCAGTTTTTTTATCTTACCTAAGTATACAGCATATGGTTGGATGGTTGGTTGGTTGTTGGTTAAGAGGTTAAGGCCGTTTAAGTCCCTTAATAGCTGACCACACACCAATAAAACGACTAACTGAAAACGACCAATGAAACGGCTAACTACAAGTAACTACAACCATCAATTTATTATCTCAAGAAGTCTTCATAGAAATAACTAGTTAAACCACAGTACTATCAACGAAGGCATCTGTAATAGTAATAACGGTCTGACGTCAGACCCTGTCACTGCTAAGTTGTTTAATATCCGTAATTTATTAGCAAAACGTTCTGACCTTGTTACAAGTTACTTTTTCGACCCTTGCACGCAACAAAATGGATGAAAAATTGCAAGGATTTTACGCTGTTTTCTTATAAATTGTAATCTCATCATTTTATCGCGAATATTATAGGTTTTTGTTGAAGTTTTTCTTTAGATGTTGCGTTATATTTGAATGATAATTATTCATAATTAAATTAAACGGATTATCAAAATGATATGTAGTTAGATAAACAAGCGATTAAAGTTAAAGATCCGTTAACGTTGAGATAATTAGAGATATTTAAATAGTTGTCTGTGTGGTGTGGTTGTTGTGTTCTTGTGGGTTCCGTGGGTGTCGCAAAAGGCGAATAAGGGAGACCGGAGAATGGGCAGCAGCGTTCTCTATGCATTACACCATCATACCATACTGCGATCGCCAACCCGCCTGCCAAGCGTGGCGATTATGGCAAACCCCCCCCCCCCCCCCCAAATTGGGGGAGGCCTATGTCCAGCAGTGGACGACTTTCGGCTGAAATGATGATGATGATGATGATGATTTAAATAGTTGAAGGAATTTAAAATACGTAAGTAGGTACTTTGTTTATTAAAATAATAAATTATCCCTGTCGTATTTTTTGTATCCTTTACGTTTTTATTAATACTAAAATAAAACTTGCAAAACATACCATTAAACTCCAAAAGTTGTTTGCAGTAACTTACCTGTAAGAGAGAAGACACAAAATTAATACTTTGAAAAACATTAGATAACTTATGAAAATACTTATCGATGCTTGAAAGGCAAAATTGACTAAACGACATTATAGCCCTATGTCGCTTAGTCAATTTTGCCTTTCAAGCGTCGTTATTAATTATAGCCTATTATAACCTTTTTGCTTAGAGGAGTTTTAAAAACTACTCACAAAGGGACTATTTACAGGTTAAAAATGATCCACAACAAAGATTCATTTGAAGTTTGCACAGAATCCACAGAATCGTGTTGCCACCTAACAAACGTATTTCAATCATTTCCACCACACAACAGACCAGGGGCCCAAGTCTGCTATTTTTATAAATTCGTCATTCCAACACGATCCCACCACCATCCCATTGTCATTTTGCTAAAAGTTCGTAATCTGCTAAATTTATAATGGTTGATCATTGGTCGGTCAATGACAGAGAAATTATACGATACTCGTAACGAATTAAAAGCAATGCTGCACAATGACGTTCTAATGGTAGGTCACTGATCAAAGGAACTGTGAAAATTTTAGCAGATTACCGCTTATGTCAGTAATTTATTTTTCATTATGTACGAGATTACCGTTCTATGCCATTTCTTTCAATGGAGTGTCAGTGGTTGACCATTGGAAAGTCATAATGACGCCATTATATTAGTAGATTACCAAACTTGTCAAAATCAACAATTATGAAATCAATGATAGACCGTTCTGACACTATTGTAATAGCAGACTTGAGGCCCAGAAGGCTAATTCTCGTAATTTAAGACTTTAAAAATCTAGTCGCAGTCTTACCTCGGCGACAAGCAAATGTCAAAAACTTGTTAAAATGTGGGGAAATTAGAGGTATTTTTAACAGATTGAGACTGAGATCAGACTGTGAACGTTCTTAATATTACGAGAATTGCCCCTCTGTTGTCTCTCACTTCATAAATCCCACTCTAAAAATAGCCTATCTTTGCTAACCTTTAAAGACAGCAAAATTATTAAAGCAACAATAGATCACACACAAAAAGTCGATCAGAGCATCGTACGCCATTCATTCATGCCTCCCACTGCATAACGGTGAATTTTTTACATACTCGTACACCAACGCACACAAGTAATTCACTTATAACAACGATTAGCATATTGTGTTTTGTACAAAGTTTTTCGGTTTGCTGTATTTGGCTGGTTGATTTGTGTTAGGTCAAATGAGGTTGGAAGCTTGTTTTTAAAATGTTTGGAACATGGTTTTAATTTAAATTATGTATGAACAAACAAATCTGTAACTTTACATAACACAACGCTTGTACTCCTTGAAGGTTAGGGCAGAAGCCTGAAGTAAGTGCACATGTCCCAATGGTGGTCAGCCCATTGGCATCAACCACGCACAAATCCAAACCAATCAACAACCTAGACTGAACCTAGAACCACAGATGAACAGTTCAGCGTACGACTACTAGACCAACGATAATATTTTCAATAATAATACGAGCCTATTATTGTACCACTGCTGGGCAAAAGCCTCTTATCATACAGAGAAGGCACGGGCTTTGATCACCACGCTTGTTCAAGACGGGTTGGCGATTTCAGACTTAATTAACTAAAGTCCAGGTTTCCTCACGCTGTATTTCCTTCACCAATGTCAGTAAATTCATTACAAATATGAGAATACATACAAAGTTATAGGCTGATCATGTATGTAACGAATGTTACATACATGATCAGCCTATAACTTTTCCACTGCTGAGCTGCTGCAGAGCGGGCTGTAATCTACCACACGTGCCCAGTGCAGGTTGCTAGATGTCACATGTCTTCGAATTTTTGGTTCTAGCTAGGACATGCTGGTTTCCTCACGATGGTTTCCTTCTCCGCTTTGAAAAAAGTGGTAATGAAATCAAGTACACAAAGAAAAGCGCGTGAGTTTATCTTGGACATATTTACAATGCATATGCAAAATTCTAAAATTAAAAATATATGCAAGTCTATCAACCCTATCGAAATAGCACGAGGTGTCATTGGCATTATGAAAATGTCTGTCCCTAGATGGAGACCTTTAACAATTTTAACCGAAGATATAAATTATGTTCCTGACTGATTGCCATCTATGTATGGTCTAGGTATAAATATAATATGAATTATGTATGTAATGTATGAGGAATGTTGTTAGTGTCCATTTTTGTAACAAAATTTTGACGCCTTAAGCAAGATCAAAATCTAAAGTCATTTATTCAAATTAGGCTGAGAAGAAACACTTTACGAACGTCAAAAGTACATACGACAGTCCCCCAAAACGCTCCCCATTCATCACTTCCTTCCTTCCAAGAAGAACTGCCGCAACAAACTCCCCAGAACAAAACTACGTATAATTTTTCGAGAAAGAATTAAGAAAAGCTGCAATAAAGTAAATCTAAATTGAGAGATAGCAAGTAGACATCTTCAGCATGCAGTTTTTCAAGTCACTTTTCCAAAAAGGAATCCTAAAGACCTACGCTAGGATGCTTTCCAAGGCAAAGAACCTCTCGCAATGTGTCTTAAAAAAGCAATTAAACTACTTAAACATGGTGATGTAACCATACAAATATAATTGCTGCTCCTTCGAGACGCAGAACAAAAACCTGGTCCTTACGTCCAGACGAGTAATAAAAAGGTTACTAGATTAACTAGTAAGATCACTATACTAATGAAGACTCCTTATTAATTAATGGCCGTACATAAAATAATAAGAGATCGGACTGGCTGTAGAAAAAGTAGAGGATCTGAAGAAAAGGATATACAAAATGAGGTGGTGAGGCGAGAATTATTTTTATTATAACTGCATTGTGGCTAATAACAACATATTGCTAGCACCAATTCTTTAGCCAAGTGTGATTTTAATAGTTATAATTAGTAGCGATTGCTGAAGAACTAGTTAAGATCGGACAGGACCAGAAACGATTCGTAGCTATATGCTTATACACAAGTGGTATGTTCAAATAATAAGAAGGTAATCAATGATGATAATGTAGCTGTCAAAGCAAGTCCAGTGGTATTTTGAAAATATAAAGAAGAGAAAAGTCTTTTCCCATGAGTAGAATGTTGTGACATTCTAGACCAGCAGGGTAATTGGTTAACACACTTACAGTAGGAACAGCTTTCATTTTGTCAGTTCAACAATATTCATTGCGCTATTTACGTTGTTTAGCAGACAAATTTTTCGAATACTATATGAATAATATTTGCATTTGCAAAATTTTTTTGCATTTTTTTTTTTTTGGATTTGCAATATTATTCAAAATGATTCAGATTATGATTGATAGTGTGTTATGCAATTAGGGTGTAGATAGACCTACAGAAACCTTTCCTAAAATAGTTCCTTTACTATTGGCAGAAACCACAATCCACTCGTTGCTTTGGAAATTTGTCATTTTGAGTCTCTTTTTTGTAATCAACTCTAACACAACACGACGTCTCTCCAAAACCTAGAAGAAGGACACAGTGGCATTTGATCCTGCAACCACTCAAAAAAACTAATTAGAGAGCCGACCATCTCACCACGGTACAAGCACCTCGGTACGCCCACGCTGCGTTCCGTGTTAAATCCGAACACATTTGCAAGTCAAAACAACTAGGTGACGTAGCAGGAAGTTGAGACCTACCTAAATATTACCATGTACGGAAGAATATATTAAATGTCGTAGGAAGGTAACACTGATTCTATATTTATTTTAATAAATGTGTCGCTACATATGCGTGAATGATTCGGGATCAGCATGGAAAAGGTTGCCGAAGGAAGGTGAGTTTTCGTAACGATTCGAAATTAAATGAAACTGAGTTTGCGCATCTGAATTTTGGGCCAAAGATGTTTGAACTTTTTGCCACCGATACGTTATGAAGAAGAAAATAGGTACAGATAACTCGATAGATCTTAACGTGCCCGCTATTGTACACGTAAAAAGAGCATGTTTTAACGTTTCGGAGAGAAATGATGATGCACACGCATACACAAAAATAGACAAGAGAGAAGGGAATCGATGCTCCTGAAATTACTCGACAAGAATCTAGCGGTTCTCATTTCTTACATTACCTAGTACAAATAATTTTCTTAAGAAAAGTCCTATAGATTCACAATCATATTACCTATTGAAAACATCTACATATTTAAAAAAATCGGAGCCATTAGGCAACTCCATAAGGAAAACGAAGCACTAGCACAAATCTTAAAAAGGCTTACACAGCATACCTGTGGTATACATTCCACATCACGAACTATTTAAACAAAACAAAACAGCATCAACCGGCGGAACAAAACACGGATCACCTTACACAAAAAGTACCTAATTTGCATGATTCAAGTGGCACTTTTTCGTTTTAGACTGTCGATAGCACACAATTAGTGTCGGGCGAGTCAAAGTCGCCGATGTCGATAAGGGAACGACATTCAGAGACAAAACGCGATCGTATCGCGAGCAGTTGATTCATGTAGGGCTGCTTTTTTAGGGAGCCTGTGAAATGTTAAGAGAGAACTGTATTGATTGAAGAGGGGAATTGTAAAGTACGGTGTTGGGTTTGAAGGTCTGTAATTTGGTGATTGTATTTTTGGGTTACTGGTGGTAAAAACGACTGAATTAAAGTTCGTCTAGACGTTCTATAGACTTTATCATATTAATATTTGCAACTTTTTCTTCGTCGGAGTTATTGATTATTCCACATTACATAAGTTTCGAAGAGAATTCAGCCATGTCGACAGCGTTAGCTATTGGCCTCGCTAATCTTTGCTTCGTGGTCTAACTGCGACGATAGAGATTCAGAGAGTGAAAAGTTTCGTCTTTAGGTATAGCATTTCGTTCTTGATTAAGCAGGCATATTATTATGTGCCTCCTATTACTGACTACCTGCGTTTGTTTGATCGTGCTTTATTTAGATGAGCTGATTGGCTGTTCCAGTAGTTCATGTGATGTTCTTTTTTTTATGGAAAATAATATCCGGCTGAGGGCTTGAGGAAACCGGCATATCCTAGAACCAAAAGTTCGTAGACGTCGCATCCACCAACCCGTACTGGGCTCGCGTGGTGGATTACGGCCCACTCCCAAAGAAGAGGCCCGGGTCCCAGTAGTGGGAAACTTATAGGATGTTTATGCTCATTAATATCATTGTTATATATTTTCTGGTGTACAATAAAGTATAGATAAATAAATAAATAATATCCAACTGATTGATGTCATCGGTCTTTGAACGGTGTGATTTTGCAATCGCTTTAATATCTTTACAAACGCTATTTCTCTTTAACCTGGCATGTGACTGACACTCGCATACTAAATAATGGTGTGGTTTTCGTCAACGTCACGATATTCCCGGAACAATCTAACGACACGTGGAAAAAAACAAGGAATTTCCATATAGCAAAATTTTTGTGTTGGTTTTAATAAACGTAGAGGTTTTCCTTCCGGATAAACTATGTCAATACCGATTAATTAATATTTTAAAATGGAGTACTGTATTTGGTATTTACTCTTCTATCTATTGACACGCCCATCGAGAGCGGTGACATAATCATAACCAATCGAATTTTAGTAACATTATGATCTACCTGAAATTACAAGACATTTCTAAGCAAAAATCTCCCTTATCCACACAATAATATTAAAAGAAAATGGGTTTTAGTAATGAAATATCTAAAAACAGTATCCTACACCTCTCAACCCTATCAATAAACAGTTTAAATGGTTTAATTCTTGCGCGCACGCACCTCGGCCATTGGTCGGCGGGGCGCGTCGCTATTGGCCGCGCGGCCGGCGGCGACTACAAAGCGCGGGAGAGGCGGGCTGTCCACGGTACAGCGGCTGTGCTGTCGGCTGTCCGAGCCACTATGAATATGGATCGAGTGTATTTATGTGGTTGATAGTAGATGTGGACAATCGTACGCAGGGCTGCAAATGAATTGCTTCTGTTTAAAGTTGCGTGTGATGTTGAATTTTCGGCGTGATTCATTCCGTATGATGTAAGATTTAGGTACACTATTAGATACAAACGATCAAGTTCTCAAAGAAGTGAAAGAAATTACGACAATTTTTTTTTTGCATTTGAAGTATTTTAACTGTTGGGACCCAAAGGAAATGATGAATTAGGTACAAAAATTTTATTTAGTTCATAAATTAAACCAAAGATGTACCGAAGTTTTAGGTTAAATGAACAAAATCAACTGATTATGTTGAAGAGGATGTTCCGAATATAAATACTATGCTTTGACGATCCCATTAACTTATACCTAATGAAAATAGAATACATTTTATGTTACCGAAGCCGCAGGCACAGACTAACTAAAAAAAGATTGCAATTCTAAAGAAAGTCTTTGTGGAAAATTGCTAGTAGAGCTGCTAATGAATTGACACTTCGAATTGTAATCACACGAAGTGTCAGAGAGGCATAATGTCTAGTACCTAATGTCATTATGTCTCTCTGTTCAGGGGTTGCATGAAGATAATGAGATAGTATTTAAAAATAGTGAAAATTATCATTTACACAAAAACATGATTGGAGAAAAACTCTTAAAACCTAAATAACAAGCAAAAGTTATTAAAAAAAGGCTCTGAACTGCAAACGTTTTTCAGAATTACTTAAAATGATTGTGCTTACAAATTACGTTTAAGTATAGTGTTAATTGTATTTAGTGAATTACCGTAACAATGGTGTTTTTAAAAGTGCTAAATCGTTTATAATAAGATAAAGAAAACGATACTAAAGGTATTTTGGCCCATCATTCACGTCACGTTCTCCGCAACTGTGTTTTGTGAGCTCTAAATCCATATTAATTATCTGTCTCCTGATTAATATTAATAGCCTCATTATCATCTTTGTGTATTGCTTCTTATTTGCAAATTAATTGGTTGTTAACAATGCAAAAATCTAGAGAGTCCAAGTTTAGAAATGTTAATCTGCAGAAGTAGTCAAATATTTTCTATGAATAGTCAAGGACTTACCTACTTTTCACGAATCTCTTTATAAGGAGAGGTTTTGAAGGCCTATCGCTGATAGAACTGCGTTAGACCACATGACTATTGACACCTGACAATCCGCGACCAATGATGATGCACAGTTGCCTAAAAGTAACCTAATCACTGAAGACTTAGAATGTCGAATCCTAGGAACTTACAGAAATAAAGGTCCCTAGTTCTCGACCTGTGTAAATAGTTCAATATCCAAACCAGGAATGGATTATTTAGCTTTCGCACGCCCAGGTTTGGAGCACATACCTTGTAGACTTTACACACTTGCAGGTTCTACTATTAGCTTCTGGTCAGCCAGATGCAACCACGTGTATCATTTCACGTAGTTAGAGTGCTATTTGGAGTCCATTTCATGTAGAATTTTTATTTCAGGAAGCCCCAATATTAGCCCACGATCAAGATATTTGGAGTCAAACTCTGTTAAGCCAACTTTCAAATGGGTCACCGAGTATAATCAAGAAATTAGGCTAAATCTTCAATATTCTAAAGTTAGAACCTATTTACAGCATAGCTCATTCATGTCACACCCATAGCCCAGAACCGTCACTGACGTAACGCTACAGGAAGCTCTTCGCTATAATTTCCTAGAGTTTCTAGTCAATTAGTAATTAATTATCTCAGTGGAGATAAGAGTGATCTACAAACATGATCTGGGCGAGTGCATTTTGCTGTAGCCTGTAATTATAGCGCTGGGACGATTAATTGCTGATTGATCAATGAATTAAACATATTTCATGAATGCACGCGCTCTGATGTTTGTTTGTGGATTTATTGAGAATTTTCTTTTATTAAAGCTAAGATTTCTGTCGTTTATTAGTTTAGGTCTTGGTATAGATTGAAACTGAATGGGGTCGATCGGTCCCGCTTGGTCACTATTGCAATTTTAGGTCTGTGGTAATGTAATGACTTTCCTTGACATGATCGCCAAGTGCGAAACTTGTAAATTTAGAAAATCGAAGAGAGCAAAGACGGCTCGGCAACTGAAAACCGTAGGATCATACATAACCAGCCCACGTTTTCCCACTCCTGAGACAAAGGCCTCCTCTCTGAGAGGAGATTTGATTGTCTTGATCTTTAATCCAACATGATCTTTCATGTTGGCTTAAAAACCAATTCCTCTACACGTTACTGGCACTGTCAAAAATATTAAGTTCCTTTAGATTTAACCTATTATCTGCCATGGTTTTTCCATTCGTACTGACCCCACTCCCCAGGTGATACAAGTGATAAACCCTGTTTTGCTTACAATATGCGCAAGATTCGTTAGTAATGTTAATGACGATGTTGTCACAGGATGTTGTCAGTCTGATCTCAGTCTCAATCTGTCAAACATACCTCTTATTTCCCTACATTTTTGACAAGTTTTTGACATTGGTTGTTGCTGAGATGAGATCGCAACTAGATTAATTACGAGATTTGGCCATCTGATCTTTTTCAAAAATATTTGTTTTCTGAGTAAATATTTGAAACAAATATTAGTTTCTACACAGGGAGGTACCAGGAAATCATAAAGCCAGAAGGAAAATCCTGTGACATCGGCAGCAGGACGTGACTCATACCTACGCCGCTGTAGGTAACCGACGTGCAATGTTAATACAACGGTCAGTATTCATATTTAATTGTACGACTGACAAGGGTGACTGACGAGAGGATCTTAGAACACCGGTTACGAAAGACGGTTGAGCGTGTTTTGTTTGATGTTCTGATTTTAAAAGACAAAGAGATCTTTAAGAAGAACTTTTTAAGCGAACGTGGTGAAGGTTGGTCGTTGTTAGAGCATAATCAGCCTGTAACCACTACTGAGACACAGGCCTCCTCTCAGTGAGAGAGAGTGCCGGCCTAATGCAGATTGGTAGATGTCACAAGTCTTCGAAATTTTGGTTCTAGGACATGATGGTTTCCTCACTTGTCGGAGTGATAGTGGATATTTTTAATTGCATCTGTCTACATATGAAAGTGCAGAGGTCCATAGGTGAATAAGCATCGCATACTATCGAGAATTCAAGACCACGGACATTCGAGAAGCCTTTAGTTGTCATTCGAGAAACAGTTGACAATCGACCTTCAGGAAATACCTATTCCAGTAGGTACTAAGGGTCTAGTTACCGAGTCTGGTTGGTTAGTCTAGAAGCCAACATTAAAAACAAAAGCCAAGGTAGACAGATGATCTATACATATAAAATTCAAAGTCCTGACTGACTGACTGATATATCAACGCACAGCCTAAACCACTGGTCCTAGAGACATGAAATTTGGAATGTGTGTTCTTTGTGAAGAGTAGGCATCCACTAAGAAAGGGTTTTTCGAAATTCCACCCCTAAGACGGTGAATGGGGGAGGGTGAAATTTCACGCGAACGAAGTCGCGGGCAGGAGCTAGTTTAAAATAAGAATAGACGGAATTTTGTTCATCCTATCCTACTAATATTATAAACGCGAAGGTTTGTGAGGATGGATGGATGGATGTTTGTTACTCTTTCACCCAAAAACTACTGAACGGATTTGGATGAAATTTGGCACACAGATAGCTTATAACCAGGATTAACACATAAGATACTTTTTATCCTGGTATTCCCACGGGATCGAAACTTATGCGAGTGAAACCGGGGGACGCAGCTAGTCAATAATATAATATAATTGACCTATCGTTTCTCCTCCTATTTGAGATCTCCTTATTCTAATCGATGTAAACTCAAACTCAAAACATTTATTTTAATTAAAACCTATTACAGGCATTTTTTAATTGTCAAAAGGTTGGTCAGTCAGAAAGATGAAGCTAGTTGCCCATTCCAAAATGTAGAAGGTTCCTATGGAGAAGAACGGGTAAGGAACTCCTATATACCTTTAGATATAGAGAGGTTTTCATCCAAATGCAAGAGTACCGTAAGTAGTGACTAAGGATCTATATTGGGGAATGAGCAACCACCCGTGTATTGGCGTACTACGCCAAGCCGCTTGCCAAATGTGCCAGATCGTCCGCCGTAATAGATAATGGAGGTTGTACTCATCACTGGACATAAATAGGTATCTATACACACGGTCCGAAGAGTTTGGCATGTGTTTTTCCAGGTGGTCCTGCAACAAGCGCTAAGTCTATGCAATGCTCCTTCTTTGCATAGATTTTGATCTGTAATCTGAACTACTTAACATCATCACGCCTGTATTCCCTGGCAGGTTAGTACCTGCACCTACACTTCACCAGTTATGTTTAAGTCCCATTTAATAGGGGGGCGAGCCTATTGCTATCAATCAACTCAGCCTATTTCAGTCCACTGCTGGACATAGGCCTCTCCCAGACTGCGTTACAACACCCTGTCCTCCGCCTTCCGCATCCAGTCCGTCCCAGCCACCTTCTTTATCCATCTAGCTGGGGGCGTCCCACACTACGCTTGCCGATACGCGGTCTCCACTCCAGGACTCGTCTGCTCCACCGGCTGTCGGTCCTCCGAAAAACATGGCCAGCCCACTGCCACTTCAGTTTGCTTACTCTGCAAGCTATGTCGGTTACTCCGTTTCTTTTCCGGATAATTTAATTCCTGATTTTATCCGGAAAAGAGACTCGGAGCATAGCTCGCTCCATAGCGCGCTGAGCCATGCAAGCGCGCACAAATCCAGACTCCGGGCTACTGAGAAATTTTAGATGGAACACCGCTTTCCCGCTTCCGGAATCGAACCCAGACCCTCATGCTCAGCACTAGCGATTGCGACCAGTAGACCAACAAGGCAGTTTATGTAACCCGTGGTTTTGAAGGTATAGCATCAAGCACTGCCAATCTTACCAACTGTTTTTACTGCTATTAGACACAGTACAACATAATCAGCCTATAATGTTCCCACAGCTGGGAAACAGGCCCCCTTTCGGTGAGAAGGAGTGGGCCATAATCCACCACGCGGGCCGATGCGGTTTGGTAGATGTCACATGTCTTCGAAGACACAGTAAGCAAGAAGCAAAGTTAGATTATATTCTAAAGCAAGACACACAGACATAAAACTCCTTTTACAATAATATCAAAATCCTGTTCGGAGCTGATTGAAATGTCTATGATAATCAAACGTGTAAAACTGAATGACAGATAGATCAATAAAGGTTATCGATGCGACATCAGTGTCGCTTGACTACTGATTGAACGTCTAAATTGCCTTGCAGAAAGTTGTGTGAACGACTAATGGCCGGTCTCAATAATTTAAATGTAGATAGCTATCCGAAGTAAGTACTAACACTATTAGTTATTCTGTGTTCGAAGTAAACTGTTAAGTTACACCTAATTCTGTTATTGATAGCGCAATAATTTGAACTTCTAACAGTTTATTCGCGGTCTCTCTCATAAAAAGGTACCACATAAGACTGTTCCTACTTTACCCTAGGCGATAAAAATTTAGATTTTCCTAATTATGTTAGTGTTGACGGCTTGATAGATTATGTAATGATTATCGTCTGTTCAATCGATTGTAGTTTAATTCTAAACTACAATAGTTTGAACAGACGAAATAAAAAAACGACGAAATATTCATTCATGTTGTATTAACCATTTTCGTAGTCTTTTCAGCGACTAACATCTTTAGATCTACCACAAAGTGCAAAGTCAACGGCCCACCATCCACTACGCTGCCATCTAAATGTGACACTGGCAGAATAGTCGACATCGGATCAGTTGCCAAAAGAAAACAAAAAAAAAAGACTTTTAACGTGTCTTAGCTTTTAGCAACGTTTATAAATTAGAGGGTGAAAGAGTTATCAAGACGCAAAATGCTGATGAAATCACTGAAGATTCGTCGTAAGTGTAGCCGAAGACGGACCACTCGCGAGTTGCAACTGCTACAACAGTGGTCAGCGACATTCGCTATATCCAACGACGATGTTAATATATAAAGCTGACGTTGTAACCACCATGGGGCGGCCGTGAATAATCAGTGTGATACACTTATGTATGCCAAGAACAGTTGTGCCAAGGAATCTGTTTTAAAATAAAACAGTAACTTATTTTGAAACAAAACTAAGTTTGTGTATAATTTTATGAGGTGTTAATGAATGATGCATCAAATGTTTTTGAACAAGTGCGTTGAGTTCAAGTACCTACGATTCATTTTTGTAGGATGATATAACTGCAAAGTTTGATGATATGTCATGTAATCTATCCTCATTCTGTTGGATTAAACTCGATTACAATGGAGTAGTAATCGAATTATTCTGTCATCTGTGCAGAAATCTTTACTCAAACCCAAAGCATTTATTTCAAATAATGCAATTACAGGCACTTTTGAATTGCCCAAGGATCGGACAGTTAGACAAATTAAGCTAGTTGCCCATTCCAAAGCGTAGTAGATACCTATGGAGAAGAACGGGCAAGAAATTCCACGGAAACTCTATTAAATTATAAAATTGTTACAAAATATTGGTTACATTATTCATATTAAAACTTTCAAAATAAGAGTTACAGGCCAGCCATAGTCATTAAAAAATAGCGTAGGTAACAGCCCGTCTAACCGAAATATTGCTATAATTCTCTATCAGGTACAAAATAGGTAAGAGAAATTTGTAAACAGGAAAAATACTGGAGTATACTCGTACTTTTGCATTACTTTTGCATCAATTACGCAGGTACCTAAAAGTTGTGACAGCCAATCAAAACTCTTCAAAACAGTAATAGGTAATGTTTTGAAAAAAAATTTTTCTACATAGCTGTCAATAAAAGTAGAAATCTTATAAATACAGATAAACGTATTACTAATTCCCTTTAGTGAATGATTGCGTAAGAACAGGGTTTGTTTACACTTTCATCAGACAGTTTTGGAACAGACTATAGGTATATATTATGGCCTGTGCCTGCCCTACTCTGCAGAAAACAGTTTTCCTAAATTGATATATACAATTTTCGCAGAAGGATGAGTATCTTTCCTGGTGTAAGTTTTCCTTTAGATTCTTTCAGGACAATGAGCTGTTTGTGGTCGCGTGCCTTATTGTGACATAGGACCTGTTCATAGCCATTCAAGAAAATTATAAGTAGATCGTGACTCTCGGCAGTAGTTACCTCATTAATAGTTTCTGTGTACGCTCGCCTAATGAATATAGATATTTATTAAATATATCCACGTGAAACTATAGGACGACAGAGAGTTAGAAAACAACATTTCCCTAAACAATTAAAAACTGCGCGATTTAAACATAGGTATGTGACGCATTTATTATTCTAACAAACTGTATTTATAAATAAACGATGAGCGAATGATACAACTCAACCACATTAAAACAACCATAAAACAACCCTAATAGGGCGTTACATTTCGGCATTCTTTCAATACCAATTTCCCTATGAATTGAATTAGCTTTTTATCTTCCCAGAAATCTATGACACCGCCATTACATACGTCAATTGTCGCCATAAACTGCCGACGGGAGCCGAAGACGACCGAATATAGACGAACGGAATCAAGTATGGCGGCACGCATTCCGATTGCATCTAATAACCTCAAAATCGAATGCAAAATGGCGTATTGAATAAATGACGCCGCTCCGTTTAGCATTCCGACATGCCATATGTGTGTACGCATTTTCATTTGGGGCCATTGTCTTGGCAGATATTAGTATTGATTTCAATAAATAAATTAATCGTATGGCTTCGCGAATAGCATTGGTTTGGCACGCGACGCGGGACCGACGATGAATCGATAAGTTCTCGATTGTGTGGCTCATGGTCCGTCTGGTTATTACTGAGTTTATATCGTTTGACTCATGTAGCGTACGTGAGCCCGGCCGTTAACATCTATGTAATTTTCATTGTTAACAAACTAAGCAAATAGCTTGCAATTGTCAACTTAGCTACATCACATGCGTGCGGACCACACACGGCCTGCTCATGCGAAAAATTCCTTTTTCACGTTCGCTTTGGTCTTCGCCGATGCGACGACAACAGAAGGTACCTTCTTAGAGATTCCTGTTGATCCTAGAGATGTCTTCATTATCAACAGGACTCTCTATGCACTACACATGTATGAACAAATATCATAGAAAACCTATAAAAACATATGCTGGACAACGCCGACAACTTAATGTTCTCTCAACTTAGCATTGTTATCAATCTTGTAACTTCGCTGCATAGAAAGACACCCGAAAGTCCAGATGTAGTAGGTATTTCACCGCCTCTCTTCAAAATTTCTGGTTGCCTAGTAATTCTAGTTTGCCAGCGTCTATCAAAATCATCGAGAGCCATCACCATTAAAATAAGACCTCAAACTAAACATTGGCTCAAGCTATGGGTAAGGCTTAGTTGCATCTTAATCCACAAAACGGTATCTATTTACAAAGGGCTAATTAAGTTGTTTTCTACGAAAACATATTTCTCATCCATATCTAAAGCAATATCAGATTTAATGTAAATCCAATAAAAATGATCACTAATAGGTACTTGTTAAGTTGTTACAACAAGTGATACGGTTAGCACAACCTACTTATTACCACTTGAGCACTAGGTCAAGAACACTTGATCTGGGCGATTTATCTAAAGACTGATTCTTTAGCAACACCCACGATATGTCAACACTTAGGAATAAATGCTAAATGGGAATTTTACTGTATTACGTATATAGCTGAATTCAGGTCTTAAATCGTAATACATTCAAAAGTAATGATGTAACTAATATTTTTGTAAAATATAATTTATAAAGAGCGTCCGTTCTTCTCCATAGGTACCTACGCTTTGGAATGGGCAACTAGCTTCATCATTTCTGACTGACCGACTTCTTGACAATTCAAAAGTGCCTGCTAATGGTTTAATTGAAATAAATGCTTTGAGTTTAAGTCAATGAAAAGTTATGGTGCAGTCAAGCCAGCAGTCATATACCGCAATAATATTGGTAGCAACATGGGAGGAACATTAAAAAATTAAGACAAGCTAAATTACAGAACAATAGCATTGAATTTCTTGGGCATTAAAGTTTCGTCCAAGGAATTCAGTGACAACCTTTATCTAAAGTCTGAAGCAGAACATTAAAAAAAAAATCTCTTTTAAAACCAAGGGCAAGGGAAATGCAGAACATACTAATTAAAATACAGACAACTCATCATCCACCGACAACGATCATATCCGAATTTGTCAAAAACAACATCGCCAGAGACCACACAAGCTATCTTTTTAAAACACCAACAAAAAAGTCAAACAGCCGTTTCGCATTCAGCCTGCAATGACAGCTGTCAATTGCAATTTTAACATGGAATATTGGCGGGAATGCGGAAACTCACCTTTGGATTTATCGAGTTTCGAAAATACTTGAAAGACTTTTAAATAAACCGCGCGAGATCAAAATACGGAGGCTGTCACCTTTACAAGAGAAAACAAAATGTTCACCAGTAATGCTAAAAATAAGAAAGATGGCGAAAGAGAAAATAACATTAATAATATTACCGTAAAAGCAATGGTTTCCTACAAGATAAAGCTTTTCAGTGTGAAAAATGGTAGTTTGTGGGACATGATTGGGATCCTTGTTTTCTAACTCGAAAGTTCTTTATCTGTTAACCCCGATGACACTGGCCGTCAAGAAATTAGAAGCGATAGTGTTTCGAAGTAGAGTTATTGTAACAGGGATCCATAATGGTGTCCGTTTTTCAAAATCAAATAAAGGTAGGTGCCGTAACTTTTAACTTTTCTTTACTGGAAGCCCGAATAAGTAGGCTTTATCGTCGTCAATTTTCAGTTATTCTAGACTTTAGTAAACCCCTTTTACTGGCTCTATTTGTTTTAATCTATAGTCTAATCTCTCGTCAACTAATATGATTGTCTATTGTTATTTTCATTCACAACATCTGAGTTTTGACAGCTGATTTACTGATCAGAGAATATTTTATGGGATATTATAAATTGCATATCAAATAAATAATAGCCTATCAATACATACTCATCATTTATATTCTTTTTTACATCAAATAACTTACTTCACTATAAATAAACTAAATGTTTAACAAAACTCAAACTGCAGATAATTCGAAATTATTCATCAATATGACATTACTTTTTTCCTCATAATGCAATACAGTTAAATTTATTTTTGTACAAAAATACTACATACATAGCATAAATACTGACTGCACAGCAAATTTTCCATATTTCATAGCAAAATAACTATCCCAGTCGCATATTAACCAGTAAGTACAACAAAACCTGTTCATCATATTTGTCTTAATTTTCAAGAAGCCATGCTCGGCAAATTTAATGATTATTATAACAAAAAAAATCTTTTGCATTGCATTATTTCTAAAAGCAGAACAAATTAACTGAAAAAAAAAATCAAAAAATGCAATTTTATTTTAAAATAATCATTTATTTAATACAAAATATTTGTAACTCACAATTTAAAATTTTTTGCAATGGACATTAGCAATTTTATTTCGGAGAATTCAGAATTGTGTTGCAGAATTCGATTAATTCTGTCGTCTTTTTCCAATTTTTTTTCTTTTTTTTTCCGGCGGGCGTGAAACGACCAGATTAATAGAAAAAAAATATGGAAAAAGAGATTATTTTTAGCAGGCTATCAAGAACCAAATTAGTTTCACGAGGTTAATTATTTTAAAAAAATGCTTAGGTTAGGTTAGGTTAAAACTGTGACCTCCTACGCACGAGCCGAGCGAGCGAAGCGAGCGGTGCCGCGGCAGCGGCCGGCGAGTGCCAGAAACGACTAGATTATATAGAAAAACAAGGGTAGTATTTAAACGCAAATCAAAAAAGCGAAGCGAAAGCAAGACCCGCTTTAATAATTCAATAAATTACAATTTTGTATCTAATTTTATATTTTTTTTGCTGATCTCATTATGTGGTAATTAATAAATAATAAGACGACTGTGACTAATAAAATGCTGTTTTATTTAGAAAAACTGCTGTAAATAATATAAAAATAGAAGCTATATTTAAAAGAAAAAGTATTAACATGTATAATGTGCATTAAGATTATTAGCTGTGCATTGATGAAAAAGCTTTTGCTTTAGGAAAAATCGCTGTACGCTGCGAAAATAAATTGTAGTGTGTTTAGTGATATTTTGAGTTGAATATTTTGCTGTGCAATCAGTAATTTTGATGGGAATTCGGAATCTTATTGCATAGAAAAAGGATACTTTCTGATTTGCGTTTAAATACTACCCATATTTTATTAGATGGTAGGTACGCATTTAATTGAGATGGGCCAAATTATACCAAAAATTAGACGAATGGCATCTTTGAAGCAAGTAGCAGAAATATATATCAAACGAGACTGATATAAGAATAAAAATTACCTGCTTAGCAAAGCAATATAAAAAGCAATTTTAAATAAACGGAGACATATTTTTTTTAATGGTAATTAGCACTCTAATTGCATAACACACAATCATACTCAAACTGAATCTTTTGAAGTAAATCAGGATGAAATTGAAAAAATGCGACAAATCGAAATGGGAAATTGATTGTACATCATTATAAACAACTTTTACTATGGGACCAAAGCTGAAAATAAATCGCGAAAACAAAATCAGCTGTTCCCTATGTTCGTATAACTCGTCAAAATGTAGGGAACAGCTGATTTTTTTTTCGCGATTGCAGCTTTGGTCCCTTAGTAAAAGTTGTTCATAATGATGAGTACAATCTCCGATTTTGGTTTGTCGCATGTTTTCAATTTCAACCTGTATTGCTAATCCATTGCTTCATAATTATATTTGAAATATGTGTCTGCTCAATGATGTAAATACCGCAATGGATGTTGTTGAACTGTCAAAATAAAACCCATTGCTACTGATTGTGTGTTACGTAATAATTAGCCCGCTGAGTCTTATTAAAACAAACATAAAGATCATTGATTAGGAGGTTGCCTGTTACTAAGCGCCCATTACTGCACTACAGACCGCATCTGTCTCAAAATTAGCATACAACGAACCACATACCTACCTCCCATAAATCACTAAACTAAATTAATATCAACCGATTACTCGATCTCTCGATTGCGGGGAATCGATTAATCCGTAATAACAATTTGTCGTCGCCAGTCATATCTATCGAGCACTCGCCTACTTACAATAAAATAATGTATTCGTCGCTCGATCCTACGTAGCGGCGAAGCGTAGGCGCTTGCCGTGATTGACACGTCTTGATACTTGAACTGTCAAATTTAACATGTGTTTAAATTGACAGTGACGGCTACACGATTCGGTTATGGTAAAAAGTGGTTGTGTTGATTAAAATTTTGGTGTTATTTGCACGTGTAAGATGAAATTGGTAGAAGGTCGTCGTGCTTGTGTTGAGGTACAGTACTTAATTGATTTATACTCGTACACAAAGAGGGTTTAGTAAATTAATGATAGTGAGAGATGCTACCAATTACTTATGTATGTTGTTGTTGCATATTTTGATGAAGGTTCCACGAACCATTGTTTTTTTTTGTTCGATTACTAACCACGATCTCCACATTTGCTATTAGAAAGGAAACATTTTGCCGACAAAACTGGCATCTGCCAGCATTAGCAAAAAGGATGACCTTTTTTTAAACAAACTATCAAAACTTTTTATTCACAAATAACAAAACGCAATCAAAACTTGGTAAGCGGCATTTATATAGTTTCATACAAACTACATACTATAGTTAACTATAGTAGGACCGAGTGTCGTGACCCTATTGCGTGTGTGAGTCATGTTAGCGGCGCGTGCGCAAGACTGAGGTTTTAAATTTCGAATATTCGAATTTGCATTAAGTTGGAACGATAAGGCACGCAATGATTGTATTAGATTATAAAATATGTAGGTATACTGTAGGTAAGTACATGGCGACAAAATCGGCTCTGTGAATCAGAAATTATACCTACTTATGTAAGTATATAACCGTGGTTGTTGTAATAAGCATTATCTTTTATTTTTGAAAGTTTCGTACAATTTTTTAATGTCTTGGCAAAAATCCACTTTTTTTTAATATTTTAAAACCAAAAAGATCATAAAGTAGGAATCCAATAGCGGAACATTCCCGGCAATGAAATGGAATTTAATTTTCAAAAGCTCGTTTTCAAAAACGATCACATTAAAAATGTTTGGTCTAGGTATATGGAGGACTTAATTTTTTCACGGATGGGAGAAGAGAAAGGCTATTCACAGAGTGCCAAAACCAAGGTTGTCAGTAACAATAATAATGATGAACCTTTACAATTTATTACTTCAAAATCCCGTAGACAAAACAGATGTGGTACGAAGTACTACGAAGTAACAAGTCTATTATGCGTTGCGTGGGCTCTATAAGTGTTCGAAGCTAGTTGTTTTAGTAATTACATAGTACTAATTGAAGTCTACTTAGACCGGTTAGGGAATACATTTGAATAATTTAACAATCTTATTTATATTTTTGACGGTTCAAGGGTATTTTGTGATGGGTGATATCACGGATTGCACCAACTCGCACTTGGCCGAGGTGAACTAAGGCCCTCTTCTTGAGAGGAAGCTTGAGCCGCAAAAGTGGGTCGTCGATAGGCTGATTCTCTGATAAGAAACTACTTAAAAAAAAAAAGAATAAGTGAGATTTGGTGTGAGAGACAGAGAGAGAGTTATCTTTATTCTCCCTCATGTAACGAAATGTGCCTAAACGTGACGCGTTCTTGAAATGTCACTCGTCAGTTGTGGTGTCAGTCAACAAATTTACATGCTGTTTTCATGTCATCTTGCTTTTGGAAAAATAAAAAAGAAACTGTATTTTTCTAGCCTCTACCCAAATGTTCCTACCAAGTTCCAGCCAATCACTGTCAACGATCGAGTTTAACAAAAGAAAGCTATGACTTATAAAATAATCATATTTTCTCCAATGCAATGCTTAGTCTTACTTGTTTACATGTATGTACAGACGCCAGCACATCAAGCTACTACAGTCTGTCAAATTTCTTTTAAAGATTTTCAAGTTTATCGCCAAAGCATAAGGTTCAAAATTGATTTGGAAAATTTGACAGTTTCGGGTAGCCTGATGTGCTGGCGTCTGTACCTACCTATTCAACTGAATCACATACAGTGCACATCATCATCATCTGCCTAGCCTCTTTCCCAACTATGTTGGGGTCGGCTTCCAGTCTAACCGGATGCAACTGAATACCTGTATTTCAAATGGAGCGTCTCCCTATCTGACCTCCACAACCCAGTTACTGGATAATATGATACCCCTTGGTAAGACTGGTTGTCAGACTTTTCGGCTTCGGACGACCCGTAACGACTGTCAAAGATCCACGAAAGACAGCCGAGACCAAAGCCTTAACGTGCTTTCCGAGGCACGGAGGGGTCTCGGTATGTAAAGATGGTCACCCATCCACAGACCAGCCGCGGCAAGCGCAGCTTAACCTGATCGATCGACCTGTGCGGCTGTTATTATTTAACCACGGGCCTCTCACTTAACATACGGCACATGCGTTCGCGAATTCTAATTACCTCAAACTAAACTCAGGGTCACCACGCCTTTTTTAACCGCGGCAAGCGTTGCTTAACCTCAGTAAATCGAACTTGTATAGCAACTCATACAGCTGGGAAGCGTCAAAATGTGTCTATCTTAGCAACATTTAATTTTAATTGTTTTCCACGTGGGTTTATGTGATAGATATCATCAGAGTATTTAATTTTGTAGTTACGCTTTGAAGGTTCTTAAAAATTATTTTATAAAAATCCAAATCAATTAGGTATTCAAATTAGGATGATAATCAATTTTATTAAGCACAGTTTTATATAAGGTAGGTACAGACGCCAGCACATCAAGCTACCCGAAACTGTCCAAATATCCCAATCAACTTTGAACCTTATGCTTTAGCGATAAAGTTGAAAATCTATTAGAGAAAGACAGATTGTAGTAGCTTGATGTGATGGCGTCTGTACAGTAAACCACACGTCAGTGGTAACAAAACAAGTGTAAATTGTACCCTTATTGCGTAACACAATCTGAATAATTTTGAAGGATATTGCTAATCCATTGCTTCATATGTTCGAAAAAATTGTCTACTCAACAAAGTGAATAACGCAATGAATGTTGTTGAACTGTCAAAATGAAATCCATCCCTACTATTAGTGTAATACGGAATAATCCCGCTGGCCTATTCCAATTAAACTCCGTTCTTGATAGTATCAAGAACGGAGTTCGGATCGAGCTGGCCTAGTGGCCAGCTCAAAGAGTTACCACCGACAGGAACAGACACGAAGAAATAATCAAAATCGGTTCAGCCGTTTGGCAGCTACGATGGCACAGACAGACACACAGATACACACGTCAAACTAATAACACCCCTCTGTTTTTTACTGGGGGTTAAAAAGAATCATGCCTGCGTCTAAAAAGTTTTATTTTCCAGGACGAAAAACCTTTGTAGACTTATTAGCCAAAAATCTTTAAAATCTTTTTATGTCTAAATATTTAAAGTCTTTATAAGTCTAAATATTTAAAGTCTTTATAAGTCTAAATATTTAAAGTCTTTAAAAGTCTAAATATTTAAAGTCTTTAAAAGTCTAAATATTTAAAGTCTTTAGAAGTCTAAATATTTAAAGTCTTTAGAAGTCCAAGTGTTTGATAGTTCATCCTTGAAAACATTGCAACCAGATAGACTCCTTCTCACAACGTCAGTATCAATTGGAAGTTGGAGGATTTCAGAGAAAAAATTAAGGATAAGTATTCAAAAGTACATACTCTCATGCCCTTGCCAGTTCCAAAAACGCAAGACCCAAAATATGAAAAAATCTGCGTAATATTTAAGTTCTGACAATGTGAGACCTGCAGTTCTTTGTGTTGTGTAGGTACTGCCCACGCGATGACATGATAAAATAAACAATAATTACACTTATTTATAAGTAGGAAATCATATATGCGCAGAACCAATTTTCCCAATGGTCTACCTCCCATAACGTAGAGACCCTTTTAAGATTTTCTTTAGGATAAGTATTCAAAAGTACATACTCTCATGCCCTTGCCAGTTCCAAAAACGCAAGACCCAAAATATGAAAAAATCTGCGTAATATTTAAGTTCTGACAATGTGAGACCTGCAGTTCTTTGTGTTGTGTAGGTACTGCCCACGCGATGACAAGATAAAATAAACAATAATTACACTTATTTATAAGTAGGAAATCATATATGCGCAGAACCAATTTTCCCAATGGTCTACCTCCCATAACGTAGAGACCCTTTTAAGATTTTCTTTATAACCGCATCAATTTACTAACATACACATCAACCACATAAAAATCACTCCTATAGTCCACAAATAAGGATCAATATATCAGCAAATAGAACGTGGTAAGTTGGTTATCAGATGTGACAAACGGAATTAATTGTATTATTATAGTTGACGTGTGTAGAATGCTAATAATTGTTAGTCGGTTCGCTTTTTGTTCGTGTTTCCTGGAATAGTTTCGTGTTATTCCGTCAGTGTTCGGCCATCGTTCGGAGAATTCGGCACGGCATGAATATGTCTAGGTTTCGAGTTAACGCGAAACGCTATCCAACTACATCTGTTACTAGTGTGATTTTGGGAGCTTTGAATTTTGGGTTGTCACGTTTCCATTGAAGAGGCCGCAAGAGCTCGAAACAACAGTATGTTTACGTAATAGAATCGAAATTCGATATCTCAATAGTTTGATCTATAGTCCAATCATTAATATTGGCTGCATCATCAACCACCCGCTGTTTTATGGCAACTGTCCCCATTTTCGCTTAAGACTGGGTGCTACTAGCAATCGACTGTGACAAGTTAAGTCAAACCACATATTTGCACATCACCTATTCCTTTGATAACTACACAGTGTGATTTGGCTATAAATCAAAAGATTAGGAAATAGTCAACGATTTTGACTGAAGCATATATGGATAAACTCCATAATACCTCCAATACGACACAAGAAATAATCCTCTATCTCCTTCACCCAAATTATCACGACAACAGATCATGAACGACACAAAACAAAGCAATAAAGCCTCCAAACCCTTCATTAAATTCATATTTAATGGCGTCCACAAAAATATATTTATACATCAAGATTAATATTACCATTAGCAAGACCTAACCTTATTTAGAAGAGTGTAAAAACTTGTCTCTGGTCCCAAAATGGCGGCTGAACGAGATAACACCAAAAACAGTAGCATTAGTTGGAAATATCCAAGATATGCCTTTTGAGGTACTCTTCAAGTGTTTTAATTATAAACATTATATGATACGCGGACTTGCATTAGGAGTGAAAGGTGTGCGGGACCCAAAATACATTTATTTATGTCTGTTTTTCCTTACGAGGTGTGGACTATATGCGTGGGTCACTGTAGATGCTAAATCAAGTATGGCCCAGTAATGTTCGGTCTAAGGCCATAAGGCAGATTTTAGACTGACCTCTAAGCTATTATCATAATCAATAAAAGATTTGGCAAATAGTTATGCACTGGACGATGTGCCGCTAGGAACCTGTTTTATCAGACTTGGGAATCATGAAATTCCACTTAGATGGTGTGTTTTCGGTACTTTACATTAACCCATTGAACGAGGCACAATAGAAATTTATTTTTATCACATCTGTCGGCGTTTACTATCCCGCAAAGTGTTAATTTATTGAACCTGGTAGTTATATCACATTAAAATCAATGCAGTACTTTAGGGCTAACTAGACTTATCTAGGTACAACCTGAAGCTACCCATGCACAATGTAAGAAAAACGAACGGTTTTTGGACATAGTAAGAATCTATCCACGGATTACCAGATAAAACACGACCTGTAGAAACAACTACACGCTCTCCGTATTGACAAATACCGTGCCATAGATACCGATTTGTTTTCCCCCATAAATAGTAAAAGTTGAAGTGACCACACCGGTAGCCTTGGCAACCGGTAGGTAACCAATCACTCGTACATTCTATAAGCATCGATATTTTAGGCCAATTTATAGGTTATTGGTTCAATTCGATACTTGTAAGACAATAACCGCAATGAATAGCTCAGTTTGAACTGCGGGACGTAAATGTCATACATTAGCACCGTCATTTGTTTCATTTGACAACTTGGCAGTATTCATAGCTGCATATGTTTGAAACATTAGTCTTCACCACAACTGGAGCAAGGCAATGTATAATTTGTATAGGTACTGTTAAAGTGTCAAAATTAATACTGTCAATAATATGAGATTGTCAGGTACGTCAAATTGTTGCGAGGAAAGATTTCGTGAAAAAAATGTCGTTAGGAAAGTTTTAATTACGAATATGGGTGGCTATAAGAGTAGAGGAAGACAAAAAAAATGATGTATGGACTTTGTGAAAGATGATATTGCTAGATGACTACCGAGATGACAACTAATAGAGAAGAACCTATGGAAGAAGAAGACATGTTGCTCCGACTTTAAATCTATTGGGTTAGGGGCAAGAGAAGAATGATGACGTAATATATTTGTAGTTTATTTCTTTTAGTTAACTCATAATAATATACATTGTAATAAAAATTAAATGCAATTACACGAAGAATGCTTTAAGAGGCCATTAATTAAAACTCATAAGGATTTCCATAATAATTCATGTTATGTATAGAGGAAGTATTCTCCATAATAACTGTGATACATAATAGAGACATCAGCTGTCTCATTTATGTGTAGAAAAATGTCTTATGACGTTGGCTTGCATGCAGCGCAAAACAAGTTGCTAAAAACGTTACGTATAGCAAAGTTATAATAGTATCACAAAATGTAAAGTGTAAAAGGTGTGTTTAATCAACAGACTGATATACTGCACTTAAACGAAAACGGGAATTATTAATCTATGGATATTGGTAGGTCTATAGAGATATGAGGTACAGTGTGTAAAGTTCATACATCCTCCATAGAAAAGGGAGGATCCTCCGACCAGACGGGTGTCGCGTCTAAGGGACAAACTCAGCTTGCGCGATGCAGGATTTAACGTGACGTCAGAGTAATGCATAGTTCGCAAGTGGCGATGTAGATGCCGCCACAGGTTTATCAAAAGACGTCCTTTATACAGACTATTTTAGTATTCCAGACTTTTTGTCATTATTAATCAGGGCCCTATTAAATATGCGCCAATTTTTTTTTTAAATGACATGATTGTCCTTTTTCACGACAGGTGATGTTTAATTAAGCTAAAATATGACAAAGAACTAACAAAATTTTCAGATTGTCGGTTTGTCAAAACGTCACCTGTCGCCAGTCGGTTTTAATCAATAGGGCCCAAGTTTTGCCCCCAGTACAAACAAATGCATACCCCCGTTTCGCCAAACAAAAGGCCACTCGAACACAAAACCTTATCACCGGCCTGACCTTATTGGCAAACCAAAAAATGGCGGCTCTTAGCATAAGCGCGCCAATAAAAAAGCAATTTCAATAACATAAAGCTTCCTGCACATTCAAATGATAACAACATTACTCACTCCTGACTCAAGTCAAGCCTCCGCTTAAGGTCTTCATTTAATTAAGTACACTAAGTATGTACGGCAACGCGCACTGATACAAGGATGTCATTATCGCAGTGTGGTGCCACCTTAAAAGGCAAGCAATTTAGCCAATTAACGATGGCAGGCTCAAGGTCGGAGCGGTTATTGAGAAAACGTGGTGTAACATAACCTTAAGTGTGATGGGCAGTGTACTCTAGAGCACTGAGGAGTTTGATTGAAATTAATATGAAAACTTAATTGATGTGGCCCTGGACTGATTTGGTGTTGGTATCTGAAGAAGAAGTGTTTTGGTCGAACACAGGCTCAAAGACTTTATCTATCCTTAAAGCTCTCTGAAGATGGATCTTTAAATCACTGGCCAGATACAGAACTTTTATTTTCAAAAAAGATAAAATTTAATAATTTATGCTAACAGACTTAAAATAATATTAATTAAATGTACATACATGTATATAAAAAAAGAAGAAGAAGAATCATAGGGCATCAAAAAATTCGTCCGTATCGCTGTCAACAGGACAAGTGCCCAAAAGGCTGGCAGCATTTCCACGTTGTATGGCGATGCTGGCTAGACATAGGTAATGTCATAGAACATATTGCCAAAATGACCAACATGCAAAGATCTCGGCTCGTTAGATTTTATTAACTTAGGCTAGGTACTTTGATGTGCTCCATTGTGTTGTGCGTCTTTTATTTTCTTCGTGAGTAAATACAATTTCAAGTCTTAATAAAAAATATTCCCTCAAAATGTTATCGGTACTTAATCCAATTTCCAGAATTCGATCTTGATCGGGTATGGTTTCTAAGAAAGCTGCCATATATGGAGAGCCAGTTTTTGGTGATCGTCTGTGCACGCAATCACATATTGCAAAGCTTTGGAGATCACGATGTTTTCGTCTAACGAGGTAACAAGCATTAGTTGATTTTTTTGTGACTTCTGTTTCAAGAAATGTCCCGATTCTATATTCTACTGAAACACTTAAATGTGACCTTTGACCTTGAGCTGTTCTGATATTGGTTTATTACCTCTGAAATGCGGCCTACTGCACGTTTTAGCAGTTTTAACTGACCTCGCATATATGCAAGGTCATATCAGCTTATACTGCAAATGTATAGCTTGCTAAGTCGTCGTGCGTACCCCATTGAATACATACAGGGTCGCAGGGACATCGAAGCGCAACCTTTCACCATGGATTCCGTACATAATGCTGAACCCCCTGAGTTGAACCTTTTAGTTTAGCTGTTCCATCCATTTTGCAATTTTCTACGACTTTTTTTTTTGATGACTGTCGAATAATTTCTTCGCTAGTGGTTCTAGAATCATGTGCTAAATTTATGGTTACAGTTTTCGCGTCAATTTCCCTGCCACTCTGTACTGATTGACTATCTTTTACTTGCAGATAAAGTAAAAAACATGTTACATGTTACGTTCTTGATTTAACCCTTTGACAGCCACACGTCAAAAAATCAAAAACGTGCCCTCGGCGTCAAAGTCTGTCATGTAGTCGAACCGTGGCGTGCTGGGCACATTTGAATTTGTCATCTATACATGACTGTGGTTAAGCAAAAAACTTCATACTCCGAATTATTATTTAAAGTTTTTGAGTTAAATTTTGGGAAAATCCAACATAAGCAGACGCAGTTTTAGAACATAATTATTTTCTTTTACATTTATTAACTGCTAAGATGATGCCGTCAATCAATAATACCCTGTAACACAACCACATAAGCAATATTTTAGCTCATACTTGAAGGTACAACTTTGAACTATAACCTCCTGTAGGTACGCATGATATGACCGGGGAAACCCATGGTTTGTTTACAATTCTAGTCGATTTAATTAATGAACTGACGTCAAAGCATGCTGATACTGTACGAATATAGAAATCAGTACCTATTTATAATGACGTCGAGTAAAAGATACGAAACAGGAAGATGTCAGATAGATACGTTCGAGAGAATGACGCCTGATGCATCAAAATATTCTGGAGACGTCACTAATCTACTCTAAAAATCTACTAACTGCTACTAACTAATCTGGAATCTAAAAATAATTTAGATTAGATAGATTTAGAGATATCTTTAGAGATATCTTTGAGATATTTCAAAGATATTTTAAATCTATCTAATCTAACTAGCCTGTATTGTCCCACTGTATAGCAGAGACTTCCCTCTCCCTTTTCCACACAATTCTGTCTTTTGCGAGTGCCTGCCAGTCCTTTCAGTAGGCCGTAGGAGACAAGCACGTCCCGGATCTTCATCTCAACCTGCCGCGATGGTGTCGTGCGTTTACAATTAGGTACTTACATTTTAAATAATAATTGATTTATTGTCATATGTACAAAAGTGTGTCCTGATAACGTAAAGCCCTGACTCCTGCGCTAGGTAAAAACACCTCCACAAAGTAGCGAATGTGACGATAGTTTAGTCGAGTACGAGCCTAGGCAGTTAGATACGGCTGAGCTACGAACCTTACCGATTAGTAACTCTCTGCATAATAAAATGAGCTATCCTCTTAGACGCTTCAGGAGGCAAAAAACGTTCAAATTCAAGTCGCAATTTTATCTGAGCTTTAATCAATGTCAAAAAGTTGTCAAAACTGTATATAAACTATCTTCTGCCCGCGACCTCGACCGCTTAAAATTTCACCCTTACCCTATTCACCCTCTTAGGTGTGGAATTTCAAAAAACCTTTTCTTAGTGGATACCTACTCCTCACAAAGGACACTCCCTCCATATTGCATGTCTCTAGGACCAGCGGTTTAGGCTGTGCGTTGATATTATAGTATATATTATAGTTTTAGAGCAGACAAAATTTTCGAACATATGAAGCAATGGATTACTTAGCAATATCCTTCAATATGATTCAGATTGGTAGTGATTGATAGTGTGTTATGCAATTAGGGTGCTGCATGTATACGATCTTGTATACGATTGGATTACACATTAAGGCTTTCAAAGTAGATAATAAAAAAATAGACTCGAGTCGATTCAGGGTTATTGGTAAAACATTAACAACCTCTTAAGAGGTCATTGTACTCATCATTATGAACCACTTTTACTATGAGACATGGGACCAAACCTGAAATCGCGAAAAAAAAATCAGCTGTTCCCTACATTTATGTTCGTATAAATCATCAAATTGTAGGGAACAGCTGATTTTTTTTTCGCTATTTCAGGTTTGGTTCCATAGTAAAAGTTGTTCATAATGATGAGTACAATGACCTCTTAAGAGGTTGTTAATGTTTTACCAATAACCCTGTATAGATTACAGGATTTTTTATAGATTGAGACTGAGATTAGATTGTAACCGTTCATAAAAATGCAGAAACGGCCCATGTTATTTTGAGATGGGGAAAATCTGACCGTTCCTGGCATATTAACCGCAATCATATGCAGTACCGACAAAATAAAAAAACTCCGATGTCGATTACATTCGTATAACTATCCATAATATGTACTTTAAAATAGCATTGATGAACCAGAAGCAAAATTCTTCAAGTAGCCTGCTTTGTGAAGTAGTGGAAGCAAAAATACTACTTACTCCTCATGCGAAAGATCCTAAGCAATGGACTGCATTGGGTTCGGTTGGAACAAGTCCTCAACATCATCTGTGTAGACTTAAGCCAACTATATTGGGGTCGGCATCCAGTCTAACCAGATGCAGTTGAAAACCAGTATGTTACACATAGAGCGACTGCCTATCTGACCTCCGAAACCCAGTTACTGGGTGACACGATATCCCTTAGACTGGTTGTCAGAATTACGGGCTGAAACAAGTTCTAACTGTCCTAAAATTTAAGCAGGAGTTCGTATGCTCAACAAGGATCAGTGAGCCTAAACAATGTTTTAATATTGTAGTTTCGGGACATAATATTACTCGGAATAACCTACCGCATTAAGGAAATCGGAGACCCATAACATAGTTAATACGTGATACTATAAGCTGCAACCACAAAATGACAAAACACATGGCATTTTCAAGGCACGCACCATTTAATTCAATATGTTATTGAAATAGAAATTGTTTTTTATATATAGCACTTATTTACCTTTACGTTAAGAGCGTTTACGCCGTACGGCATTTCATACAAACTTTCAAGCCCCTATTTAATGTTGATGTTAATTAAACTTCATACGCATTAGCAGGATACAAAGGTCTAAAAAGTTAGTAGAGAACATTTTCAAAATGTCTTATTTAAAAAAAGATAACTGGAAATCTCTGTTTCTATTGAAAATTTAAAATCGGTCTAATTTGGCTGTAACAGTATTTTTCAAAAATGTTCTCTACTAACTTTTTAGACCTATGTATTTTGCATATGCGTACAAAGTTTCATTAAAATCGGTTCATTCATTTCGAAAAATAAGGGCTTGAAAGTTTGTTTGAAATGCCGTACGGCGTAAACGCTCTTAATGCGGTTTTAAGAACAAATTCAAATTACAATGTGGTTTTTAAAACAAATACAAATTATAATATTAACCTGGAATTAAAAAGGGAAAACCAAATCAGGCCAGTAATTAATTTACTTCCTTTAGCCGCGTTTTCCCCTTACCGAATTTGGTGAGGTTGCGATAACCTTCTAGCGAAGGATGTGACTCAAATGAGTTATATAGAACGACCACATCCTTAGATGTGGTGTTCCTAGAGGAACAAGTTTAGATCAGACCACACCAGGTGCCGTATTATGACGGTTTAATGCCGTCATGATTCCAGTGTAAGAGAGAGACAAAGCTACACATGACCGATAGCACCATCCCTTTTTCGGACTGGAATCATGATGGCATTAATACTTCGTAATATGGCCCCAGCACCCTAATTGCATAACACACTATAAACCGGATTCTGAATAATTTTGAAGCAAATTGCTAATCCATTGCTTCATAATTATGTTCGAAAAATGTGTCTGCTCAACAACGTAAATAACGTAATGAATGTTGTTGAACTGTCAAAATGAAACCTATTCCGATTAATAATGTGTTAGGCAATTGAACCGCAGAATTTTGTGAGACCTTTTCCTTCCTTTTAAAGTATTATGTAACATAATTATATCCATTAGAGAGGGGCCCGTGGCTAAATAATAACAGGTCGAACGATCAGGTTAAGCAACGCTTGCCGCGGTTGCTCTGTGGATGGGTGACCATCTTTACATACTTGTCGTGACCCCTCCGTGCCTCGGAAAGCACGTTAAGCCGTTGGTCCCGGCTGTCATTCGTGGATCTTTGACAGTCGTTACGGGTAGTCAGAAGCCCGAAAATCTGACAACCAGTCTTACCATATATATCGTATCGTATTACCCAGTAACTGGGTTGTGGAGGTCAGATAGGCAGTCGCTCCATGTAAAATACTGGTATTCAGCTGGGTCCGGTTAGACTGGAAGCCGACCCCAACATTGTTGGGAAAGAGGCTAGGCGAATGATGGAATTATGTCAATTAGGAAAGTTTTGGGTATGAATGTCCATGGCTATATTAAGAGTAGGGGAAGGCCAAAGAAACGATGGATGGATGATGATATAGTTACGAAGGGGGTGATTATCGTGATGCCGACTAATAGAGCAATATGGAAGAAAACGACACATGTTGCGCCGACCCTAAATAAATTGGGAATCATGATGATGTTCACCCATTACATACCAGAGGCGAATGGCGAATTTATGACAGAGGTAAGCCGGAGCCAGAGAAAATGCACGTAGGCGTTTTGCAGTGGTTTAATTTTATGGTGTATTAAACACCTACAGTATGATAAGACTATATTTCAATGATGAATTTACTATATAGTCAATTCATCATCATTTTCAATTTTCGAAGGGAAGCCGGTGGGAATCGAGTTGTATGGTACCTTTGCCACTGTTACATACCGTGACCCCTCCGTGCCTCGGAGAGAACGTTAAGCCATTGGTCCCGGCTGTCATTCGTAGATCTTTGACAGTCGTTACGGGTAACCAATAGCCCTCAATGGCCCAAAAAATCTGATTGTGGACGCAAAGGCTGAGCCGGATTCCCATGACCCCCCCATCAAGGCGATGAGGGAACACCGCTGAGTTTTAGTGGGTATACTGCAACTCTGGCAGGGAGTCCCACATACTCCGTCTCGTCCCCCGATAAGCGGAGATGCGTAATGTCATGTCTCAGTAAAAAAAAAAAAAAGTTTAAACGCGTAGCTGTCATAGGAAAGGGACATTTTGAGAAAGCGTCATTTCAAGAAGGGGACTTTTTGGGAAATGGACGTTTCGGGAAAGGGACATTCTGGGAAACGGACATTATGGGAATGGGTCATTTCGGGAAAGGGACTATTTGAAACCAAGGGACATTCTGAGCTTGAACGGCTCCATGAAAGTTACTGGTATTCAGCTGCTTCCATGTTAGGTTAAATAACATAACATGCAAAATAAAAAACACAAGCACACATACTATACAAAAGAAAAAAAAAACTATTTCTTAAGAAATAAGCAGTTCCGTTGTACTCAACCAACGCTAATATTATGTCGTATCAGTATCAATTTTACTGCGTGTACAGTCAACAAAAGAGATAAGTATGCAGCATCGTCGGATATAGTTGAAGTTTAGTAAGAAACCGATGGATGTTGTCGACTGAAATTTAATTCGTTAAATGACCTGTTTCTTTTTTATTACTTAATAAAAAAACGAAAAAAAAAATGTCGTGATGTTCAAAAAAATTTCCGGACTAGCTGTCATTCGCGAAGTGCGCAGAATATAACATGTAATAAGAAACATCGTTCCAAAAAGCATAGTGCTCATGTTTTGACAACAACACGAATATAATATATTGCTAATGAGATGATGTTTTCATTAATTGCAGGACACCGGATTTCCCTCATTTACGTCATACTGATAATGGTTTATTCATAATACTCCTTAATTATGTAGATATGACTGTCACAGGTATCTTCCTCAATACCTAACCGAAAATTCCTCAATCAAAAACTAACTTAGAAACTGTTCAAATTTAACGAATTTACGGTAATTTTCATCGCAGCGCCTACTGGGGACTTCTGTCAAGTGGTAATCCCATATTTGACCGATAATAATATATACCATTACTCATCAAACTAGTGAATAATAGCTTTAAGAAGGGCCAAGTTACCTTTGCGTTTGGCCAAAGAAATGTCAATCGAATTTGGGCTCTGTCACCTGACAATAAGCTCGCTAATTTGTTTTGGTGGGTAGATATTAATAGTTGTAAAACTGCTTACTATGTATTAGTACATGCTGGCTGGCATTATTTTTTTATTCGAGCTTTATTTCATTAAGAGCGATACCATCGTGCCACCCACGCTTAAGGTATAATGACTTGCCATATCTACCTCGACTAGTAAGACGGTACAGTCGTGAACACAAGGCGTACCGTTAATTTTGACCTATTTTCAAGTCTTAGTCACATGTGGTTGTAACAAGCGGAAGTTATTATAAGTTGTTAAATGTTTAAGCTCAAAAGTTATAACAATGTCATCAGAGTTTATTAAACTATGTTTAATAGCAATAGCTAAGGATATAAATTGTAGAACGTTATTAGGTTTGTTATCTAGTCTAGTTCAATATTATCTGACTAGCTTCTGCACGCGACTTCGCCAGCGTGAAATTACATGTTATAACATAAAATATATCCTATGACACTCGGCAATACTGTAGCTTCCCATAAGTGAAAGAATTTTTGGAATCGGATACGCAGTTCCGAAGATGACCCCTTACATATAAACTCTCAAATTTTTCCTCTTCAAAATATTATTATAGATATGCATTTTCCGATCAACAACCTAAGCTGGTGGTTGATGATAGTGCACAAATTAAAAATCTATTTTGGGAAAAACCTACAAAGGATAACATACACAATACAATCTAGACTTCAAACGATTAAAAGGACAACCTTTAGAATAGTAAATAAAAATCTTTCAATAATATACAGCATGTATCAGAAATGTGTGGTCATATTTAAGAGTGTGGTACCAATCGTGAAAAAATAATTAATCAGCGGTCCTATAGAAAACTTCAATACCTATTCGACGGAATTCGACCCAAATGTATGGAAAGCTGATAATTTTTTCGCGATTACGATGTTGGTCGCATGGAGACAGTTGTTCCGTTTGATGGTCTGTATTATACAGGGTTATTGGTAAAACATTAACAACCTCTTAAGAGGTCATTGTACTCATCATTATGAACAACTTTTACTATGGGACCAAACTTGAAATCGCGAAAATAAAATCTGCTGTTCCCATTCATGTTCGTATAACTCGTCAAAATGTAGGGGGAAAGTCTGACAACCAGTCTTACCAAGGGGTATCGTATTACCCAGTAACTGGGTTGTCGAGGTCAGATAGGCAGTCGCTCCATCTAAAATACTGGTATTCAGCTGCATCCGGTTAGACTGGAAGCCGACCCCAACATAGTTGGGAAAAGGCTAGGCAGATGATGATGACCCACGCACACACACACGCTGTACAATATTAAAAGATTTGTTTACTATTATATTTTCTTTTTCACTTAGGTATTCACTAAGTGCTATCTCGATGGGAATTTAGTCAATAGACAATATATGTACATTGATGTTGTCTATTGACAAAGTTCCCCCTATCTATACAATGTATGTACCTCTATCTTCTGATAAGATCACAATACCTACATAGCTAGGATAAACTACCTGCTATTTTCCTGTTGAGCCCTTTACGGTATTGTTATTATTTATAGCAATGTTTTTATTTAGTACAATTTATTGTTATTTTGAATTGAATTTGAAATGCCTCGTTTCCATATTCGTTGCCACGCAACGCGTTCTCTATATAAGAAGAAGCCTTTGCCCAGCAGTGGGACAGTAAGAAGCTAGTGTACACTAATATATATTATATAATATAATAATAATATTATAAAGAGGAAAGATTTGTTTTAATAAGATCAGAAAGAGGAAAGATTTGTTTGTTTGTTTAAATTGAATAGGCTCCGAAACTACTGAACCGATTTAAAAAATTCTTTCACCATTACAAGTCTACATTATCCCTAGGGAGGGTGATAGATTATTTTACAAAAATGTTAGGGATCCGTATGAATACTTCGATAATGTAACCCAAGGTGTAAAAAAAAATACCAAATAAAAATCCTTATATCGCGGACGCTGCGGAAACTATTGACAATAGAGCAAAGTGATGTACTACAGTTTTATAGAGGACATCAATATCTACAAAAAAGCCCATGATACCATATGTCTAACTTTTACAGTTATGTCACAATATTGACTTCTCCATGTTAAAATATGCAATAGTAACGCCGAAAAATCCTTTAAGAGCGTTTACGCCGTACGGCATTTCATACAAACTTTCAAGTCCTTATTTTCCGAAATAAATGAACTGATTTTAATGAAACTTTGTTCGCATAAGCAGGATACAAAGGTCTAAAAAGTTAGTAGAGAACATTTTCGAAAAATAGTGTTACAGCCAAATTAGACCGCTTTTAAATTTTCCATAGAAACAGAGATTTCCAGTTATCTTTTTTTAAATAAGACATTTCGAAAATGTTCTCTACTAACTTTTTAGACCTTTGTATCCTGCTTATACGTATGAAGTTCCATTAAAATCGGTTCATTAATTTCGAAAAATAAGGGCTTGAAAGTTTATATGAAATGCCGTACGGCGTAAACGCTCTTAAATATCTTATTTTTGTTACGCCGAAAAATCGATTATCTTATTTTTGTTAAATACCAATATCTACCCATGGGAAGCCAGGGCGGACCGCTAGTATTATTACAATTTATTTAAAGACTACAGCGTTCAACGCGATCTTTCTTGACTATGACTTCCAAATACCCATTAAAAATACTAATTAACTGATTAAAAAATAATAACACTTGTTAAACCGACTATACTCAGTATACTCCGCGCATTGCGTCGTGGCGCAGAGTTCACGTCCTCGCCTCCCGTGTTTTATCACAGAGAAAGTTACGCGAGGTCACCGTGATTATTAGTCAGATTATAAAACAATTGACAAGAGCCAGATCTACCATATTTCATTTAAATACCTACTACTGCGAGCGTCGTCGGTGCGAACCCAGACAGGCGCTTCTTTTTGTGTAATCAATTTCATCACCACTGATCTCAAAAAGGTGAAGGAAAACATCATGAGGAAACCGGCAGGTCCTAGAGCCAAAAAAATCGAAGACATGTGACATCTACCAAAGCGCACTGGGCCCGCGTGGTAGATTACTCCCATTCTTGAAGAGAGGAGTCCTGAGTCCCAACAGTGGGAACATTATAGGCTAGTTATGCTAACTACTACTGTCGTAAAGCTACTGAGAAGCCTGCACGAAAAGGTCCAGGAATGAATACGGAAGAAAGTAGGTACAGAATGACCTGTTGTTGCAAACCACACTCCACCTCCTATCCTGCTCTCTGTGTCTCAAAAACTGCAGTCAAAGTGACCTCTGCGCTGTCCCTGACGACAAAGTGGCGAAGTTTTGGGCCAACAAGATCCAGCGACACGGAGAAGGAGTACAGGGGGCCTAAAAAGCAACTTTGGCAGAATCATAAAGGCATGACACTATGAATCATAATGGACAGTTAACTGTTAAGTTAATCGTATCAAATCCCATTGGTGAAGGATTTTCTTTTAATTTTTTCTTTTGTCTGTGCTAAAATACCAATCAATCCAATCCAAATCCAATCCCAATTTCTTTGATTATACCTACGTAGTGCAGCGAAAAAAGAAAAACACGGACTGTCTTCGGATATTATGATTCATAATGTTATCCTTTTATGATTCTGCCAAAGTGGCCTTTTTAGGCCCCCAGATAGTACCATCGACGAAGACGCACCCCACTCTTCCTCCTAATCGCTAGTGGTTATCGCTTGTTAATTCTTCGAGTGTTATTTTTTTTCTATACACACTAATTAAACACTAATAAGTAATCAGCGTGTATCGACAAAACCAAAACACTAGCGGAATGCTGCACACTTGTACTGTAACCGATTAGGAAGAAGAGTGGGGCGCGTCTTCGTGGATGGCACTATAGAATAGAATAGAATAGAATACTCTTTATTATGTACACCATATTAATTACAGACATAAGGTATAGAAACTGTACAAAGGGTGACAAAATGGGCGGCCTTATCGCTAAAAGCGATCTTTTAAAGACAACCTTTGGATGGATTTGAAAAGGGGAAGGACAGACAAATACTGCAGGTAGTCTGTGGTGTACCATTTACATAATACAATAAACACACTGCACTGCACTATATTATTATTTAAGAAGGTATAGAAGCTGTTGGCTTTAGTTCAAACATTAGGGTATTTATTTCATACATATGACTTCCTTCCTGCTAAGTGCTGTTTATTATACCATTATTAATATTATTATTATTATTTTTTAGTTTATATTATTATTTATCTTCGTGGATGGCACAATCTGTATGTAGGTATAGAAGCTGTTGGCTATAGTTCAAACATTAGGGTATTTATTTCCTACATATAACTACCTTCCTGCTAAGTGCCGTTTATTATATTATTTATATTATTAGGATTTAAGTCTGACAACCAGTCTTACCAAGGGGTATCGTATTACCCAGTAACTGGGTTGTGGAGGTCAGATAGGCAGTCGCTCCATGTAAAATACTGGTATTCAGCTGCATCCGGTTAGACTGGAAGCCGACCCCAACATAGTTGGGAAAAGGCTAGGCAGATGATGATATTATTAGGATTTATTATTAATTAGTTTGTATTATTATCTATATTCGTGGATGGCACAATCTGTATATAGGTATAGAAGCTGTTGGCTTTAGTTCAAACATTAGGGTATTTATTTTCTACATATGACTCCCTTTCTGCTAAGTCTGTTTATTATGTTATTATTTATTATTTTTTAGTTTATATTATTATTTATCTTCGTGGATGGCACAATCTGTATGTAGGTATAGAAGCTGTTGGCTTTAGTTCAAACATTAGGGTATTAATTTCCTACATATGACTCCCTTTCTGCTAAGTCTGTTTATTATATTATTATTTTTTAGTTTATATTATTATTTATCTTCGTGGATGGCACAATCTGTATGTAGGTATAGAAGCTGTTGGCTTTAGTTCAAACATTAGGGTATTAATTTCCTACATATGACTTCCTTCCTGCTAAGTGCTGTATATTGTATAACAAAATGGATGCTCTCACAAATGGTCACCCATTCACGATCCAACTGGCTAGTATTACTTAGCTACGAGCTCCTCACGAGACCTCTAGAGATAAATGGAAGTGAAAATTGAAAATCTTACGACTTCAAGTAACATTTGTCCAGAGGACCTAGACAAAGTAACATTCTATCAGCAATAACGACGATGGAAACGTCAAAAATGGATTGACATGAGCTACCAAAAAGCTTATGTCAAACCTGTTGAAAGTCGTTGTAGAAGTACGAAACACTTTTGAAAGCGATTGTCATTTGTTTAGGCTCGCAGCAGGGCAAGCAGAAGATGACGTGACGGCTAAAATGGGCATTTGTATTGATTCAAATAGCTTAGTATCATCATCTACGAATATCATTAAAACTAAACTAACCAAGTGTAACATGCTAATTAAGCCAACTCACAGAACTGTAGAAATCTAAGCTAAAAAAGAAATGTAGGTGCACTGGTATCGTCAGTAACAAAAGTTGATTGATAGTTCTGTTTTTATATCACAATAACTAAATACGACTTAAATAATTATTATATGTATAAACGGTTAGGCAGAGGTGGTGGTTATGACTAATTCTATGTCAAAAATTAATCGGAGCAGATTAAACATTAAAGCAACACACATGCATGCATTATGCATTGAATGTTGAAACCATCAAATTATTTCTTGTCCCTACGACAATAAAATGAAAATACTGACAATACGTACTAATACATAGGAGTATTTTGAAACTATCAAATAAATCCTAACATCGAAATTAAATAATTATACCTACGTTTTTTTTTTTCAAACTAACTAAATAGTTGTTGGTCGACTATGGCTTTTGCCAATCTTTGACTAGCTATAAATTATGGACTAAACGATTGTATAAAGGGTTATTGGTAAAACATTAACAACCTCTTAAGAGGTCATTGTACTCATCATTATGAACAACTTTTACTATGGGACCAAACCTGAAATCGCGAAAAAAAATCAGCTGTTCCCTACATTATGACGAGTTATGCGAACATAAATGTAGGGAACAGCTGATTTTTTTCGCGATTTCATGTTTGGTCCCATAGTAAAAGTTGTTCACAATGATGATTAAAATGACCTCCTAAGAGGTTGTTAATGTTTTACCAATAACCCTGTATATTTGGTAAAATTTTCGTATGCAGACGGGGAACATGATTACGGATGTTACGCAGTTTAATTTATTGACGTCATCTCTATCTTGTATATTAACCGAATTTCATTGCTGATCCAAATTCGAACATTCGAACCCAAGTCGGCCGGAGCAGAGACAATCTTAACAGATGGGGGTTCACGAACGGCTCTGATCTCAAGTGCGTATGCGGCACCTCTCCACAGACAATGACCCACTTTCCATGCTGCGCCGCACTAGCAGTGCTATTCTGTAAAAATCTCACCGTGAAAACTTAGGTGAAGTGAGCGTGGAGTGAGCTGTCAATAGTGTCAATTCCTAGCAAAAACAAACTCACTTCACCTAAGTTTTCACGGTGAGATTTTTTCAGAATCGACCGGCTGTGCTCTTGATGATCTATGACTGCGTCAGTGAGCGGAGTTCGTGCAGCTTAATTTTGGGCCAAAAATATTTAAACTTTTTGCTATAGATATGAGTAGCTAAAAAGAAGATTGCTGACCATACCAACATACGAGTAAGTAAGTTCAAGTAATCATCGTGATAGCTTAATTAACTTGCTTTACTTACTAAGTATCGCCTTTTAAAAGCAGGAATGTTACATTACATATAAGGAACAATATTGCAAGTTCCGAACGACATAGTTTTTTATATATTTCCAACTCACATTTATGTATTACAAGTTCTTTATTTGTTTTACTAATGAATCTTTGTGGTTTTAATTGAATTCTTATTATGTGTTGGCAAAGACATTATATTAATATGGCTAAGTGTCTGATAATGTGTTGTTGAGATACCTTTTAGTGGTAATGGAGTTATTATAGAGGTATGAGGCGAGATCTTGCGCAGGAATAATTTAGTGAATACCTGGTGGAGTTTATGAAATTAACAGAAAAATTGCTGGGAAGAAATATTTACTAGCAATGAGTTCAAATGGGTTTTTTTTTTCATTAACGATAGTTTTTTTTTTATCCAATCACAAGGTACTCTTGGCGCTTTTGTGTATAGAGAAATCAATCAAAAATATGCGTGTATATCAATGCTAAAAAGAATTGCGAAAGTATCTCTGTCTGTCTTTTACTTTATTAAACGGATTTTAATTAAATTTTAACCCGTTGGATGCGGGAAGCACAGAACCGGTCGAAGTGGAGGTGCTTGTGGGAGGCCTATGTCCAGCAGTGGACGTCTTTCGGCTGAAATGATGATGATGATGATGAATTAAATTTAGCACACAGGTAAACCACGACCTGCGTTAGGACATGGGATACTTTTTATTCCGGTAGTACGTTCACGTGGGATAATTTCCGACCTCCACGCAGGTGAAGCCACGAGCAAAAGCTATAAGTATACTTTATGCTCTTCCCCCTTTTTTATACATCATATTATTATTTTATGACTTTGTATAAATGTAATACCTGTATCCTGTATATATATATTTAATTGTAAATTCTACTGTCCTACTTCCTACTATGATATTATAAACGTGAAAGTTTGAGAGGATGGATGGATGGATGGATGTTTGTTACTCTTTCACGCAAAAACTAATGAACGGATTTTGATGAAACTGTACAGTAATATAGCTTATACATCAGAATAATACATAGGATACTTTTTATCCCGATATTCCTAAGGGATCGACACTTATGCGGGTGAAACCGCGGGGCGCTACTAGTCACATCACACTAATGTTATAAAGGCGAAAGTTTGTGAGTGTGTTTGTATGTTTGTTACTTCTTCACGCACAAACGGCTGAACGGCTTTGGATGAAATTTGGCACACAGATATTTTATAGTCAGGATTAACACATAGGATACTTTTTATCCCGATATTCCCACGGGATCAAAACTTTTGAAGGTGAAACCGCGGAGCGCTGCTAGTTCTATTTAGAAACTAATGAATGAATAGAAAAAAAACTATAGCGAAATGAAAACACAATTTCATAAGAATTATTAGCAATTACCAAGAAAATAATAAGAAACGGTTTGTCAAGTCATGACGTCAAGAAATCTAATTAATTATTTAAAACGAATTATGTAGGGCTAGTACTGACTGGCCACTAATAATGTTTCAAAATATTTAAATTTCGAACTGTTTACAAGATTGGAAGTTTTCTGCTGACTCATCCGGGTTTCGATGCCCCGAAGTTTTAAATAGTTTTTGTTGTGGAAAAAATTGTTGAGTTTGTCCTTATTAATAATAAAACATTTAATTCTACAACAAAAACATTCATTTCTCCTTTCGCAGTACTTTTGGAAGAAATTTCAGAATAAGCAGTACCTTAACTCAAATGTTATAACTTTATAAGTCGTATCTCTACGTGTTCATAAATTATGATAAATAAATTAAATAAATCCAAATTATAATTTTATTATTCTATCCTTTATTTGGTGGATTTTTCTGTCTAGTTTTTGGTTTTTTTTCTATATGGAGTCTCGTAGTTGACATTGAGAGGTCGTGACTACTTAACCGGACTATCCTGTGGTTACCATAAGTAAACTCAAAGCCTCCAGTCAGGAGCTCTTTAAGTCTAAGATAAAGCATTTTATACAGGGTGTTATTGAAGTAACGCAAAACCTCTTAAGGGGTCATTGTATTCATCATTATGAACATTTTTTACTATGGAAACAAACCTGAAATCGGAAAAAAAAATCAGCAGTTCCCTACATTTTGACGAGTTATGCGAAAAAAGTAGGAAACAGCTGTTTTTTTTAGCTATTTCAGGTTTGATTTAGTGAAGAAACCAGTCACAATGTGACATATAATTTATTTTATTGCAAATCGAAATAAACACATTTGTATTTAAATACGTAATCCTTCATGCAATTTGAATTGTTGAGTACCTACTTTATCATTGTTAAGTATACAGGGTTATTGGTAAAACATTAACAACCTCTTAAGAGGTCATCGTACTCATCATTATGAACAACTTTTACTATGGGACCAAACCTGAAATCGCGAAAAAACAATCAGCTGTTCCCAACATTTATGTTCGTATAACTCGTCAAAATGTAGGGACAGCTGATTTTTTTTCGCGATTTCAGGTTTGGTCCCATAGTAAAAGTTGTTCATAATGATGAGTACAATGACCTCTTAAGAGGTTGTTAATGTTTTACCAATAACCCTGTATAATTGTAATTTTGTTTTTTCATTTGTTAAATCAACATTATTTTTGTGTAGGTCATGTTAATAAATAATTTTGACCAAGGTAAATCGTTAATCATAATAATAATCGGAATTTTAAAATAAACAAAAAGTTTGACCTCAAAATAGTATCTGACAAAATATCGTGGGTACCTAACACAAAAAAAAAAACACTTCGACGCGAGACGACTGAAAAGCTTTGTTCATAATTGTACGCACTCGACCAGACAAACAAAAGAAAAAAAAACTGCAAAAAAGAAAAGAGCCGGTCTATTCTGTAAAAATCGCACCGTGAAAACTTAGGTGAAGTGAGCTTAAAGTGAGCTGTCATTCCACCTGAAGCTTGGGATTGTCACTATTAGCAACTCACTTCACGTTTCATGGTGACATTTTTACAGAATAGATCCGCTGGACGTTCTAATAATAAATTTAAAATCACTTACCTAGCATTTTACTCAAATCAGCATTATGCAGGTCGGGATTCTCGTCAGCCAGCTTCTTTCTCTCGACCTTCGCCCACACCATGAACGCATTCATCGGCCTCCTTATCCTAGCCTCCTTTAGAGCCTTAGCCTGGCCCATTTTGGTCGTGAATGGGGCCCTAGCGTACTGCTGTGTAGAGTAGTCCCTGCCGGTATCGTAAGGGCTTCTGTAGTCATACTGCGCTCTATAGTCCAGGCCATAAGGTAGGGTAGACCATACTACAAGTTCAGGGCTCGTTTGTTCTTGCACTGAGTCGGTACTGTTCTCGACGGCTCCTTGCACGTATTGTTCGTAGGTACGATGGTACGTAGGGGGGGATTCTGCTATGCCTGCTCCTCCGGAATCCATCATGCTGCAAAGAGAAAACTGGGATTAGTACGAAAGTTGATATATCTTTAAAAAAGACATCGAGGCCTGAACCCCCTGCGGTGAAATATTTCGTCGGTAATTTAAAAAAATATTCGCTGTCCCATAGATTTTGACCGCGTAGGTATTGCACTTTTCTATAGTACAGACAATTTTTTTAAATATTCGACGAATTCATCGACGGAATCTCTATGATCTTTAAAAACTATACAGTATTAGACATCGGGGCATGATACATGATTCTGAACTCCCCTGCGTGCGGTGAAATATTTCGTCGGTAATTAAAAAAAATGTTTGAAATTCCATAGATTTTGACCGTATAAGTATTGCACTTTTCTATAAAGCAGCAGATTTTTTTTAAATATTCGACGAATTCGTCGACAGAATCTCTATACTGGGATCTTGAATCGTGGTAACAGCTTCCGCATCGATGACCCTTACACCTTGCCTAGATTCATTAATGCCATTTGTACAAAACAAATAATTTTTTGAACAAAGAACAAATCTAAACTGCATTTTGAAACACTATGTTGCATTTTTTTTCGAATTAAAAAATTCATCAAAATCTAAGTATTTCGATGTCGAGGAATTTTTCGACGCAATATTTTAATTTGTTAACAGGTTATGATATTATATTTTTATTTTAATAGATAATGAGTTTATTTAGTATTAGAAGTTTATCCAGTCAGTGTATATATTTTTATCCTCCTAAATAAATACAATTTTTAGTAGTATTTGTAATGAACAAATTCAAAATGAATTTGTTCATTTACTGTATAAGTATGCTATTTCAATTTCCAGTCACAATAAACAGGTAAGTACCTACATACTATATACTAAAATAAATTATACCTAACAATATAGAATAGGTACACAGTGCACAGAAGATGTCCTCATGCGTCCATCTGTTAAAAACCCAATGTAACTGGCAGCTATTTATTATCAGTGTATAACACGATTTAAAAACATCCTGCTACACTACGTTCATTTGTTTTTAGTTTTATTTTCATGTTTCATATTGTTCTTTCGTATGTTTTAGAAGTTTTCTGTGCCTTTAAAACAATGAATTTGAAGTTGTACTAAACACAATATCGGTATTGTAAAAATATCTCGTTTTTTAAGATAATTGGATACAAGTAAAAATATACGACTGGAGCAGAGTATACCCAATTCAGCGTCTCCGACCCGAACGGATGGTTCAGTTTCGTTCACTGTTCAGAAAGAGCGTACAAATTACAATGCGTCTAAAGAAGTTTTCACATCACTAATAAGCTGTGGGTGTGAAACTCATTCGCTCCATGAAAAATATACTAGTATTCAGGCATCTGGTTTGACTGGAAGCCGACCCCATCATGGTTGGAAAAAGGCCAGGAAGATGACGGAAGTTGCTTTGTTTACTTCTGTCGCATACATTATTAATAGGCATCCTAAAGATTTCAAACATCGTGAGGAAACCGGCATTTTTTGAACCAAAAAATTCGAAGACATGTGACATCTTCCAACCCGCAATGGCCCCGCGTGGTGAATTATGGCCTTCTCTCTCTCAGAAAGAGGCGGCCTGTGTCGCAACGTGGATACTTAATATACTGTTTATGCTATCCTTATGATTTCAAGTTACTTAGGGGACTATTATCCCTTTATCAGCATGTAAACATGGGCCTCCGAAAGACACGTAGGGAAAATTCGTGAAAAATTGCTGCACTTACGAGTATATGCGGTGACACAATTAGTGGCAGGTGACGTAGGTATTCATTTATTTGGAATGACCTATAATAATGGAAATTCAATTGTTTAATTTAATCAACATGCTAAAGGTACAAACACAGAAGGGCCATTCTGTAAAAAAATCACTTAGATGAAATGATCTTGACGTGAGCTGTCAATAGTGTCAATCCCAAGAATCAGAAGGACAGCTATCTTCACCCAAGTTTTTTCGGTTAGATTTTTACAGAGTTGTCTACTCTCAGGTATAACAATCAAATAAGCTATGTGACAAGATTGGATTGATTAATTATATTCTCCTAGAATTTCAAACTTTCTAATTTCTAAATTTAACTGCTGCGGGATGATTTAATTTGGCTAACCAATACGTCATAGAAACTGAATTATTTTACATAAATGAATTGAATTGTTTATTGAAATCATTGATTTACGTAATTATATATTTACAATATTGCCTTAAACTAGAGAACAAAAAAACAGGACTTTGATATTATTCTTAGTTACTTTTGTTTGCATCAGGTATTTAAAAAGTCTTGTTTTCCCTCCTCAAATAGGCCTCCCACATCGCCTATAGGTTTCAAGTAAAGTGTCAAACCAAGCTATGGAATTTGAAAAACCAAGCCGTTGCCGTGGTGTCGTGTGCTTCGATATCGCTTACCGTTAACATACCGCTATTGCAGGAAGCGTGGTAAGAAGAGCCGGCAAGCGATAGTGATCGTGCTAATCAATCGACACCCGTAATGTGATTCGACTCGTCTAGCGGTAGACTGTTGCTAACTCTATCTCTGGAGGGAAACGAGAAGTCGATACTTCGGTGAAGAAAACAAATGATTTGAAAAAAGAACGTGTTTTATGGAACGGTGTGTGAGCTGAACCGACTGTTGCTAACTCTATGGTTTAAGGGAAGCGAGTAGTCGATACTACGATTAAAACATAAATGGTTTGAAAAAGACGAGTTGGTGGAAGTTCGTTGAGGATCGTTTTGTGAGCACAAATCGTTAGATGAAGATCTAGCAAGATTGTAAACTTATCGGTATCAAATAGAACAGAACAGAAATATAAACCATGAAATAAAAAAAAACACAATTTTATTGGGAGCGTTAGAAGTAGAACTAAAAACATATGGGAATGGATAACGAGAAACTCGTTACTTTAACGTAAAACCGTAGACGTATCTTGAAAAATAAATGGGAATAACTGGCTGGTAACAACATACACACTAAACTTTATACTTTAATACGGACCCGTGTGTTCGCGTTTTGTTTCTTTTCACAGAAACTTTTTTAAGCACACTGTTCAAAATGTTATAGTTGGAGTTTCTTGCAAGTTCTTCTCCATAGAGATCTACGTTTTGGAATGGGCTTCAACTTTCTGACTAATTAATTGATCGACTTTTTGACTTTAATTCAAAAGTGCCTGTAAATGGTTTAATTGAAATAAATGCTTTGATGTTGAGTTTAAACTGGCACTAAGTATAAGTTCGTCAGTAGGTTTTACGAAATTACCAGTCTGACTGTTTACGTTAATTCAAGCAATCAATATCAGTCATTCTAAGGTGTTATTAGAATCAGTCAAATTGCGTGTTTACTGGCTCACTGCAAATTATCCTGTTGTCGACACTCGATCAAGGTAAGCCTTGATTAATTAGACAACGTGATCATTGACCGTTTATAGAAAATAAGACGTTTTCTGCTGTTTACTCATGTAAGTACCTACAGTTCTGTATCAATTTGGTATTCAGACTATACAACGTTATTTTTAGTATATGCGTAACCTGAATATAGTTTGTTTAGAATAAGTAAATGAATCGAGTACCTAGGTACTATTATCAATGAGCGCAAGACAGCGCGGCGGGGGTGAGCATGTTTTTGTACGGACAAACAGGTAACTTAACAAGCTTACAACTTTGTGATTTTTCATGATACAGTTTTGAAATTTTGTTCATAGATTCTTTACATAATAAAAACTTTTTACAATAAAAAAACAACCGACTTCCAAAAAACACTAAAGTGAAAAATAACTTTAATTTCGGAAGTCGGTGTCTTTGGATTTGTATTTTAGTTTTTTGCCACCGACTTCCGAAATTAAAGTTATTTTTCACTTTATAGTGTTTTTTGGAAGTCGGTTGTTTTTTTTTGTAAAAAGTTTTTATTTTTCACTTTTTAGTGGGTTAGTTTGTAATTTATCTAAGTTACAATACCCTAATGTCAACTGCTCATCACCTTTTACAAAATATTGCTTTACCCGATGCAGGGACGTTAATTGTTGAGGAGTTCCCGTACCTAATTAGAACCAGGAGAACTGGAGCTGATTGAGAAGTTACCATCAGCTCCATTTCACCATAAGCATTGTAACGAGCATAAATTGCTTAGCAACCATATTAAAGTACCTAATCGAATCGCAACCCGTTAAATATTTGTCATTGAGTAGTTCCGATGGCCATCTGTGATCTTTTTCATCAGCTCCACTTTACCAAATGATGAATTCCGAGAGCAAATGCTCAAAAAAGAATTTTCGAAAAAATAAATGACGGAGGTAAGCGCGAACAAAAAACGCAATGCAGAGTAAACGAAAAGATCGTTAATGTAGATAATTTTTTAGATTTTTGTTGATTTTTCAAAAACCTCTTGTTCGATTCCGATAAAATTTTCATGGGACCATTTGGGAAGTATACCATTTCCAATAAAAAGAGAATTTTTCAAATCGGTTGGTAAGCGACGGAGTTATGCGCGAAAAAACATAAAAAAAAAATATACAAACATCCGAATTGAGAACCTCCTCCTTTTTTAGAAATCGGTTAAAAATACTAGACACGTGTTTCGGGTTTCGCATATACTTACTAAAAATAATGTTGAGGATAAAAACTTTGAGAAGGGCTTGTGGTTAAGTAATCAGACAATACAGACGCACGGGTCAATCGATCAGGTTAAGCTACGCTTGCCACGGTTGGTCCGTCGATGGGTGACCATCTCTCCAAACCAAGACTCCTCAGTGGCTCGGAAAGCACGTCTGACAACCAGTCTTACCAAGGGGTACCGTATTACCCAGTAATGGTTGTGAAGGTCAGATAGGCAGTCGCTTCATGTAAAATCCAGTACTTTACATGAATCGACTGCATATCTGACCTATATTATCTATATCTAACATCGATACTAATAATATAAATTCGAAAGTAACTCTGTCTGTCTGTCTCTGTGTATGTTACCTTTTCACGCGTAAACCATTGAACGAATTTCGATAAAATTTGGCAGAGAGATAGATTGCATCCCGGGGAAGGACATGGGATAGTTTTATCCCGATATTCCCACAGGATCGACACTTATGCGGGTGAAACCGCGGGGCGCTGCTAGTATTCTATATATGACATATTCAGCTGCATCCGCACCCCAACATTGTTAGGTAAAGGCTAGGCAGACGATGACTATACATAATACTTTGTTCTTACGCAGGCAATATTGAACGTATGTTTGTTTGTATGATGTGATCGTTACCACTTTACTGCAGGAACTGCTTGGCTGGACCAAATGACGTTCTAAACGTATGATAATAAGGTACCGAAATGCATAATTGTCAATATTTTAGAAAGTCGCTTTGAAAATAATCGTCACTTTTATAGACCCTCTATGAGAGGTGATTTAGCACTTTTTTTTTTGCTGATGGGAAATCATCAAATGACTCCTCCCGCTCTGCGTGGAGCGGAAGGGAGTGTCAGACTCTTACTGACTAAAACCCACCCGTGTTCCTTCCTTAGCCCTTTATGTTCCGGGCCAGCGGTAACCCTTTCTGACAATCCCGCTGACCCGGCAGGTGATTTAGCAGTTGGATGCGCTCTGCTGATTTAGGACCACTACTGTTTTCGCAGTCCTAAGTGAGATTGAAACTAATAAAAAGACTTATCTTTTGAGATAACCAGCTAAAAGCTAATCGGAAAATCTTGACATCAACTAGATCTTTTTTCTCTACAGAAGACCCTAGTAGGTGCGTAGTACTAGCAGCTGGCGTGCGTATATGAGAGTTATTCCGGTCTGATCCCCTGAACCCCCCCTCCACTCCCCCCTGGATCCCCTCCTGGATCGTCTTCTGTTTTAATCTTTGTCTTATGGCCACATTATGTAAGTTTACTCTTTATGACAGGTAAGTACAGTCAAAAGAAATTAAAAGTTTCATGATTTACGAAATTAAATAAAGATTCTTTTTTTAAATGTCTCATGCGTGCTCGATGGACCAGGGAGACAATTGCGTAACACGTTATCAATCGAAATCGGTTTAATTTTGACAGTTGAACAACATTCATTGCGTTATTTACATGTTGATCAGACAAATTTTTCCAACTTTTGAAGCAATGGTTTAGCAATTTGCTTCAAAATGATTCAGGTTCAGATTGATAGTGTGTTACGCAATTAAGGTGTATCAGGTGTATGAACGTAAACGAGGCAATATGAGTATGTTAGGATCGTGGCGGCGTTCTGCAGTTTGTGCCTAATCCCATGGGAAGAAAGCTTGAGATTATGTATAGACACCAGCACATCAAGCTTTTTTTTTTTTTGAAATGGGTTTGCTCTTGACTCTAGTCTAGGTCAGAGGTGACAGAGACAAAGTCAACGATGGAGTGAGCTTACCCAGAAGAAGCTTGTTCACTCTTACTTTGAAGAGATTCGTGTTGTATGCGCTCGGAAACACAGACGCAGGTAAAGAGTTCCACTCTTTTGCTGTGCGCATTATAAAAGACATTTGAAAACGCTTAGTGCCAATTGGTGGAATAGCAACTAGGCAGGGATGGTAACTTGCTGTGTGTCTGGATTACCGAAGGTAGAAGGGGGCCGGTGGAATGAGGTCGTGGAGTTCTTGGGCACACTCACCGAAGTACAATCTGTAGAAGACCGACAAGCAGGCAACCTTGCGGCGATGAGCCAAGCTGTGAAGCTTGGCATCCACCAGTTCTACCAAGCTACTACAATCTGTCAAATTTCTTTAATAGATTTAGAACTTTATCGCTAAAGTCTAAGGTACAAAGTTGATTGGGGAAATTTTACAGTTTCTCAGTGCTGGCGTCTGTACGTATGTAAGACCCCATTGCTAAATATGGATTTAAACAGCAATGAAATGGAAGCCTTTAACAGAAGCTCTTATCTGTTCCTACAAGACGTAACCGCACGCAGTACCCACAACTCCGATAAAGACACTATTTGTCAACACGGCGGTAACGCGATACAAATAATGAGTAATTCCAAATTTAAAGGAAAGCGCGGGCGCCGACTACTCGACACCGGAGTTTCTCGGAACGCCCGTAGAGGCGCCACCGTGTGGGAACCGAGTAGCATTGTTCCTCTGATTTCACTTGAGTCTCATCCGACGTATGTATGTACCGGCTTTAGTAACAGTTCATTAAGAGTGTACGGCAAATTGTCACAAACAAGTCATGTATAAGATGTTCTAGAAATGCCAAGAATGTTGTCAGCAACGGTTTATGAGATTAAATCCGCAACCTACTTGCATAACACTCTATCAATCACAATCTGAATCATGTTGAAAGATATGGCTGATTCATTGCTTCATTTTCGAAAAATTCGTCTGCTCACCAACTTAAAAATTCGTCTGCTCACCAACTTAAAAAACGCAATGAACGTTGTTAAACTGTCAAAATGAAAACCATTCCTACTACAGTTGTTAAAACTAACAATTCTTATAAAATGTCGATCAGAAAAATCAAATTACCAACCAAAAACATTTAAAATAATCCGCGTACACCGAAAGAATTTCTACAAAACTTGACGGTTCTTACAACTCATGTAAAGTCAACGAAATTGGACAGGTTCGGGACAGCTGGCCATATACGGGACAGTTTTTAATTGTTTCGCGTTTGCCCAATAAGGGAATAAAGTGTGGCGGCAATACTGATGAAGTCTCGCTCGTTTGGTAAAGAGAAACATGTTTTTTTAAGACAGTGATTTAGGAAGGTTTTAATCTAATATTGAAGGTAAGGAAAAAACAAAAGAAAATTGAGCTTGGTTTTTTCTGTTACCTTGGAGTGCTAAAATGTTAAGCAGCTTTTCTGTGTTTGAAGGGTATGCAGCTGGTGATACTAAAGGCACATCAGACAAGAAAGATAGTGTCTGTGTGGTGCAGGACTTAAAGAATAGCACCACCCCATACTTCCCGTGGGTGTCGTAAAAGGCGACTAAGGGAGACCGGAGAATGGGCAGCAGCGTTCTCTATGCATTACACCTTCATACCATACTGCGATCGCCAACCCGCCTGCCAAGCGAGGCGATTATGGCAAACCCCCCCAAAATTGGGGGAGGCCTATGTCCAGCTGTGGACGTCATCCGGCTGAAATGATGATGATGATGAGACAAGATAGATAACAAAAGACATAGCACTACTGTAACTATGATAACCACAAATCGTTGTGAGCTTCAAAGCCAAAGTTTAAATGAGCTGGACTCCATTTTGGTGCAACTTTGAGACGCATCCTCGACCTCCCTTTAAAAAAAACTCTTCCATACATTTTGACCGCGTGTAGGTATTGCACTTTTATATGGGTCTAGAGGGGCCCGTGGCTAAATAATAACAGCCGCACAGGTCGATCGATCGGGTTAAGCTACGCTTGCCGCGGTTGGTCTGTGGATAGGGTGACCATCTTTACATACCGTGACCCCTCCGTGCCTCGGAAAGTACGTTAAGCCGTTGGTCCCGGCTGCCATTTGTAGATCTTTGACAGTCGTTCCGGGTAGTCCGAAGCCCGAAAGTCTGACAACCAGTCTTACCAAGGGGTATCGTATTACCCATTAACTGGGTTGTGGAGGTCAGATAGGCAGTCGCTCCATGTAAAATACTGGTATTCAGCTGCATCCGGTTAGACTGGAAGCCGACCCCAACATAGTTGGGAAAAGGCTAGGCAGATGATGATATGGGTCTAGAATCATGCGCTGATATCATGGTCACAGTTTGAGCGTCGATATCCCTGACACCCCGTATGCAAAGTACGGTATGCATCTCAAGGTTGCACCAAATGTAAGTCCAGCTCATTTCAACATGGTTTCTGGAGTCAGATATGTCACATTCTGAAACGACAACGATTAAATAAAAAAGTGTTGTTTTGTTGAATAATGTGCAGGTGAAGTTGGTAGATCAGCATCCTAATTGCGTAACATACTATCAATCTCAATGTGTATCATTTTGAAGGATATTTCTAATCCATTGCTTCATATGTTCGAAAAATTTGTCTGCTCAGCAACGTAAATACCGCAATGAATGTTGTTGAACTGTCAAAATGAAAGCCTTTGCTACTAATAGTGTGTTACGCAATTACCCCGCTGTTGCACCGAAGCAAACGTTGAAAAATACCTTTTATCCATAAATAAATTAATAATTCAAAAACACTAGAACAACACGCGTGCAAACACGACTATGATACGATATTCTATCATAGAATGCCAGTGCCTATCTTCCGGCTTCATCATCAGATCTTGAAACCTAATCGTGGTCAAAGTTCGTTACAAGACTTTTCTAAGAAATCCAAAACAGCTATGATACGATTTTCCATCTTGAAGTTCCAGTTCATATCTTCCGGCTCCATCATCAGATCAGTTCGACAGTACCATATTATTGTATTGTCACCAGAACTACATACAGCTGCCAATTTTCATAACGCTACGACCCTTGGAAGATGGTTAAATTAGTTACCTTAGATTCCATTACATAGTTAGTTACCTACCTACAGGTCGACCTAACAAAAGCGTGTTAAAAAAAACTCTACTTGCTTGAATAACCCTGAAAAGCCTGACTGCTTCCAAGTAATTATGATTATATCCAATTAATCAGACCTTGATATCCTTGGCTAACTGGCGACGATAGGTTAATTCGCAGTTACAATGTTACACGCAAGTTTACAGGTGGTAATAACGTCTTAACTGATTTGAGATTGATTGGTAAAGCAACGAAGTGTTAATCAACTAACAATTACGAGTACCTCGACAGTTTGCTAGAATTCATCATTATACCTACAGAGCCTTTTTTCAACTATATTTGAATTGTTTTTTTTCCACCAAAACCATCTCAGACATCGATCTACATGGTCTTCATATAACCAGACCAAGATTATGTCTTGACTTTAAAAGAGACTGTGACCTCTGAGTTTGTTTCGGCCTTTCTTCTCAGAGTGGTCAGATAGGAAACGCCGACCTCATCTAGTTTTAAAAAAACGTGATTGACGTATAAAAGTGTTTGTACAAACCTACTTACAAAAATAAAATCGTTTATCATTTCGTCTTTTCATTACGGACGCTTTTAACGTTCTGCATCGTTCTCATATGCATAATTTTTAACATGAATGGTGTAAACAAGACTTTGTAACCATATGATTTTGATTTAAAAGAGTGTCCATGGAGTTTCTTGCCCGTTCTTCTCCATTGGTACCTACGCTTTGGAATGGGCAACTAGCTTCATCTTTCTGACTTACCGACCCCTTGACAATTTAAAAGTGCCTCTAATTGGTTTAATTGAAAGAAATGCTTCGAGTTTATTGGGGTTGGCTTCCAGTCTAACCGGATGCAGCTGAATTTTACATGGGTCAAGTGCTTATCTGACCTCGTAACCAAGTTACTGGGTAATACGATACCCCTTGGTAAGACTGGTTGTCAGACTTTCGGAGTTCTGACTACCCGTATCGACTGTCGAAGATCTACAAATGATACGGGCCCAACGGGTTTACGTGCTTTCCGAGGCACGGAGTGGTCTCGGTATGTAATGGATGGTCACCCATCCATGGACCGTCCTAGGCAAGCGTTGCCTAACCCTGAAGATCGCCCGTGCGGCTGTCATTGTGCAACCACGACCAATAATTTATTACATAATTAAAAAAGTTGATTTTCGCTAGAAAATTCGATACTTACCTACCTAAGGAATAAAATGCCAACAAAATACTTTTTGCACACCAATACCCAGGACAGAATCAAATGGTGCTTAAACGTCAAATACTAAATCAAATAATGTACAGACTATACTTATACCACATTTTGGATAGTCTGAGTTTAAATTTGCTCTGATGGAGAACAGAGATATTTAAACGTCGGTAGTCATCATACTGCTCATGTCAACGCCGTAAGCAAAGAAATTCCTGTACCTACAATAAGCATTGCTATACAACAAGTCACATATAGACTTGTTTATGATCGTGTAAACTATCGTTTTTATTCTAAGTCAATCAATGATTCAATGAAAAACAAGCAAGTAGGTGCCTACGCTATACTCTATTACTCGTAAACAAACCGTTGCTTTACTGAAAGGCAATTTGTCTATACCCTTGTTAAAGACGAACCAAACACAATCCAACGGTACCAGCGACATTCAATATTTCGAAGTCCCGCAACCAGAATTAGTACCATAATAACACACGCTCTAACGGAAATATATATTGCGAATATTTAACTAACCCATTTACATAAGTAGACGATAAAATAAATATTTAATTTTCAAAGCAAAATCTTAATATGCAAACGTCAAATATTTCGCGCATATTATTTGACAGCTGTCAAAGCGAAATGTCATCTAGGATGCCAGTAATTCATGATGTTGCACACGTATGTAATGTTAGGTGATTGATTTGAATAATGGTTAAAGGAATATTTGATTAGCTAGGTATTAGGAACGACAAATGTTTAAAAATCAAAGTTGGAATGAACGAATGGAATGATCAGCAAGTTAAGTTCCATGACGACTTAGGGAGACATAACATCGCATGACGTCTTTATTCCCCGAAGGGTTAGCAGAGGTATACCTGCAGTACACCCCCCAGTTATCGTCACCAACGCAAAACTTGTATCTCCATTTTGACCAACTTTACAGGAGCAATAAAACTGCTTAAAACAATTATATTACTAATTTAATATATAAAAGACGGTACCAAAGGAGTTACAAAGTTTGCTCTTGAAAAAAAATTGATGATGCATTTACGAGGTGTGCTTGACATCCATTTTTAGTGTTACCAAATCACAAAAAGCTAACGATGTTTAAAATTAAAAAATCAATATTTTTTACGTAGCTATTGCCATCAATACGTCAGTGGGTCAACTGGACCCACTCGAACTGGACCCGCGGGTCCAGTTGACGTAATCACATTTTGAATACGTCGACTGGACCCACTGCCCAATTTCATCATTAGTATAGTCACGGACTAAAGCCGAATCTTCTTTACTCCGTGGCTGTACAAAGGTCGAAATTGACATTTTGATGGCAATAGCTGCGTACACAAATTGGATATTTAAATTTTAAACATCATTACATTTTGTGCTTTGGTAGCACTAAAAATGGATGTCAAGCACACCTCGTAAATGCACCATAATTTTTGTTTCAAGAGCAAACCTTGAAACTCCTTTGGTAACGTCTTTTACTATAATAAATAAAATAAAAAAAATATTCAAGTATAAAGTAAAAATAGGATTTACATTAATTACAATCGAGGAAAATTAAATTCTAACTGTAATGTAGACCTGCCTGATCTAGGTTTATGGAAAACCTGTGTTTCAGGCCATCAATTTACACCAAACATTTAAAAAGAAGACAACAATAAAGGAACAACAACTATGGAAATGTATTAAATTACTAATATTATATAAGGTGACTTTATGTTTAAGTTCAGCAGACTCACGAAGAATTTAATTCTGTAATCTATAGAAGCAGTAGGTAAATGCAATGACTACTTATTTCATAATTATTTTCATATTACTAATGTGTGAAGCGGTGTGCACATTCTAGAATTTACATAAAAGTAATGACGGAACACTAAACCTTGGCACTCGATGATCCAATCACTTTTGTTTACGAACTCAAACACACTTTCCATCAGGACTGTTTCACAAACTAACCATTCTATCACAGTATTATTTCTAGCGAAAACGTAAATATAATACGCTTGTACGCATTTCTATTGTTTTTCTCAGTTTTATTGTGTAAATATAAATAAAAACTGATTGACACAATCGATCGCGTCTCCGTTAGAAATCTCGCATTCCATCCGATCTAAACAAATGCTTTAAGAATGAGAAATAACATTTAATGTTTTCACTATAACCATTGTGAGGTGGATTCTTGATTCGTAATGCGTTTAGGAATCTAAAACTGGGGTCAGTTTATACTTTGAATCATTTGAGGAGTGTGATGTCAGGCTCATCAGCAACCAACCAACTTTGTACTTACAGATGGTCTAAAGAACAAAAAACCGGTCAAGTGCGAGTCGGACTCGCGCACCGAGGGTTCGGTACGTGGGTATGTAGGTAACTGAAAATTTACGGTTTTCGGATTTTTTCCCTTAGTCTTGTGCTACATGACGTTGCTTCTAGCCAAATTTCATAATTCTAGGTGAAAGGGAAGTACCCTTTAGGTTTTCATTCCAGAATATAAACACCCGTATCTTTTGATTGCGTTGACTTAGAAGTTTGATTTTTTCACTGCTTCAAGGGATTGCAACTCTTGAGTATTTGATATTAATTTCAACTTGATAACTCCACGCGTTCCTGTGAAAATAGGTCTTGACAGATGGACAGACGGACAACGAAGTGATCTTATAAGGGTTCCGTTTTTCCTTTTGAGGTTCGGAACCCTAAAAAAGAAAGAACAACTGAAACTGAACGGTGGGTGTAGGTACTTTAGGTACACCTCTATATAACCTTTCGGGGAATAAATGCGTGATGCTATAATAATGTAAAACAGAAATGAATCTATGAATGACTAGCTGCGCCCTGCGGTTTCACTCGCGTAAATGTCGATCCCGTTTAAATATCGGGATAAAAAGTAGCCTATATGGTAATCCAGTGTATCAGCTACCTCCACACAAAATTTTATCAAAATTGGTCCAGCTGTTTGAGCGTGAAGAAGTAACAAACATAAAAACACACACACACACTCACTCACACACTCGCAAACTTTCGCCTTTATAATATTAGTGTGATTATGAACAGGAAGGGATTCAGTTTACTAGCTCAACTAGAAAATACCACATTATCTCTTGATTAAACCCACATTTTTTGTGATATAAGACAGCTAATGTATTTTATGTTTTTAAGAGGAAATAATTAAAAAAAAACATTTATTTCAGGTAAATACCCATACATATTCAATACAAAAAAAAGAACATAAATTAATTTTTAAATATGAATTAATTAATTATCAAGTCAAAAGTAGGTACATGTCAGAATGAACTATCAAATGTCAACCACTTACAATAATTAAGCAATAAGATAACCAAATAATAATTCAAAACACAGAATTGATTGTCTACAGAACTGGAACTGTAATTATATAATAATAATTAATCCAAGATATTATGGAGATAATTATATAAAATAACCATTTAATATGTACAGCAAAAAATTTAAACTAGCTGTCATAATTCAAACACTTCTTATTTCAGTGCCGTCATTCAAGTAATTAAATGTCGTCAACAAAAGAATTTAATAAGACTTTAAAATATTAATAAAATCAAGATTTCGTTAAGCGAAACTTCATATAATTATTATATTATGTTACGTTTTAATTATGAAGGTAGTATATTTAATTAATTATAATGAAGGTAATTTCAATGTAAGCTGAATAACATGTTAAAATTATAATCAAGGTAATATTAACGTAAGCTTAATCTGTCATTTCAATGACCAAGATAATATTTGCATGATATAAAAGCTAACAGTCCTAAAATAATAATTTGTACAGACGCCACCACATCAAGCAACTACAATTTGTCAAATTTATTTAATAGATTTTCAACTTTATTGCTAAAGCATTGGGTTCAAGGTTGATTGGAAAAATTTGAAAGTTTCGGATAGGATGTGTATTTATTATTTATATAAATAATATATTTATTTATATAGATTATAAATAAATTCTGGTATAAAGTCCACAGGCAAAAATAACTGGATTAAAACCGATATCAATTCTAATAGGTATCTATAAGTATTAGAAGTTTTGATAGTTCCCAGTAAAATTGAAACTTTACTAAGATTCAAACTGCAGTCCGTTCACAGTTATTGTACCTTTGACCGCAACAACCTAACAGTAACCTTATTATAACTACAATAAAGATCACTGTGATTTTGACAGACCTGTCAGTGGTAGCAACGTAACAGCAACCTTATAAAGTGAGAATAAAGATCACTGTCGCGTTGACAGTGATGTAAAATCAGAGGTAAAGTGTAAAAGGATTGTACCTAACTGTCAAATAAACCTTCTGTCTTATGACGTGCAAGTCACCTTTAACCCTAGGGTGGTAAGGTGATGCAATTGTAAGGTCAACTTTACCTACCTATTAACTATAGTGTCAATACTTCATTCTCTCGAGCGCGCCCTGGACACTGGACAACAGCTCCGACACCACCTTTGGTGCTTAATCAGCCTATTATAATCTTCCCACTGCTGGGACACAGGCCTCCTATCAGTGAGGGTAGGCCGTGATCCACCATGCCGGCCCAGTGCTGGTTTGTGGATGTCACATGTCTTCGAATTTTATGGTTCTAGGACACGCCGGTTTTCTCACGATGTTTTCCTTCGCCGTTTTGAGAGCAGTGGTGATGACATAATTTACACAATTGAAAGTGCCTGCTTGGGTGCGAAACTGCGAACCTACGACCTACACGTATATTGGGTATGCCTATGACTTCAAATTTACTGTACTATCTTTAACATTTAATGAGAACCCATAAATGTAAGGCATTCCCAGGCGAATTAGCTTAGCCTTAGCTCTAGCAAAAGGCACTAGTCTAGTGAGATTTTTTATAGGTAAGCATCTAAGTTTCGAGAAATATTTTTGTCTGCCTAGCTTTGGGCAAACCATCTACGATAAGTGAAACAGGTACGTACATACTTAAAATTTCACACCTTTTTCCCATGAGTACGCAGAAACTATAAATCGCAGGTGGCTTTCTGTATTTGCTACTATTCTTACATACTGATCTAATAAAAACAGCAAAAAATGTTTGAAAATTTTTGCCATCCTATACGATACACAAACCATGGCTCCTACTATCACTACAAAAAGTGACCTTAAACCTCAATCAGATACAAGATAAAGACAAAAGACATCAGAACACTCTCCACCCAATCTGCCAAAACGTGTCGCAAGCCTCATCAACGCCCTGACGCGTCGATCTTGAAAATTTCCTGCACTTCGGAAGGGTGATGTCCATATATTATTTTCAAACATCGGCCGAGACAATAGCGATTGTTGACAAAACGATCCGTCAGCGTCAGAGGACCCCGCACCGAGATATCGACGAAAACTGCACACGGTAGCACTCGATTCTTCTCTCGATTCAATCGATTTTGATGAGCGAGTGGATTTTTCGCGTCCGCGTCAGATAAAGTTTTCGCGGTTTGGGGTTTTCGGAAATGATGGTTGAGGAAATGTGCTAAATTGCAAGACGTCTTCTCTGCATGGAGTTTCTTTACCGTTCTTCTCCATAAATACTACGCTGGAATGGACAACTAGCTTCATATTTCTGATTCACCGACTCCTTGACAGTTCAAAAGTAAATGTAAATAAATGTGTAGTAAATGGTTTAATTTAAATAAATGCTGTATGTAAATTGAATTATTGTTTCCTTAAGACTTGCTAATCTCTATTGAATGTGAATGAAGATGATTGACGCATGAAGTTCACAGAAAATGTCTAAAAACTCAAGTCTCGAAACTTTCTGAAGGCTGGTTACGTAAATAATGTAGCGACTTACGACGTTTAGACTCTATCAAATAGTGTCGATCACCTAACAAATCTCATACCGAATAAATTAGGATTAGGTTCTGTTCACCAGATTATTATTATTCTAATCTGCAATAAACACAAAGTTATGACTAATCCAATTAAATATTCCCATGCAACTCAATTACGTTGCACGAAGCAAAATCCTTTAACTCCGACCAAGTTTCACTTAAACAGAATTTCGGTTATGACTTCAAGAAGTTTGTGAGTCATATTAAGGCATTGTTGGGTCATGAAACGCGACATGTCGCGGTTAAGTATGATTCATTGACAATGATACTTAGGACTCCTGTATTTGTAAGCTTAGGTATCGAAAAAACCCGATGTTATCGGGTAGGAATCGTGCTAAGTCATGCTAAAGAACTAAGTCCTAAAGTACATTTGGAGGTGGTCTTGCTTCTTACTTCGGACGTCGAATTGATTCACGTTCAACTATCATCATCATCATCGTTGGCAGTCTTGTTACAGCCAGCATTAGCCTCGTCCCTTTTGGGCCATGCTTCCCTGGTCTGTGCGAGTCTCATCCAGGTCTTTCCCGCGATTAATTATACAGGATGTTTTTTACCAAGATTGGTGAGATGAAATAATAAACTGCTACGCTCTTGCCAATATAGGCTTGAATCTTCGGAAGGAGTCAAGAAAAATAAAACTTTCCAAGTATTAAAAGCACCGAATACTGTAAAAAAATCGAATAACCACTAAAAAGAAACAATATTAAAATCAAACAAAGTTTTCAAATCAATCTTCTCTCTTTCTCCAGAAACATACCAACTGAATTTAAAGCAACGAGAACTAATTTTGGTTTTTCCAAAGCCCTGTTGCCGTGACCGGTCAAGCACTACCTATACATAATCTACAAAGATACATAAATGCAAAAATGACACATATTATTTTATGTTGGTTGCAATTATCAACTAAATAATGTGATGATAAGTCAACCTATAAAGGGATAGTGGAACAAGCCAACCAATCACCTAAGATGACAAACCAACTTAGCGCACCGTTGGTCCAATGATGGCAAACGCGACTGCTGAGCATGAGGTCCTAGGTTTGATGCCCATGGTTGGGAAAAGTGTTATTGGTCGCTCGGTCTTACATGGGACTCAAACATCACTGGCGGAATATGGATGTACTATAGGTACACTCTGCCTAACCCTGCGGGAAATACAGGCGTGATCTAATGTCATACTAACATAATAACCGATCCACGTGCAATATTTAATAACATCACTTTCGTGATTAGTCCAACACTCGTAATATCAAATATATGTTAGTTGCTTACTGAAACAATTTGATTGTGGAGCGGTCGCGGTCTGTTGCGTCCAAGATAACAGAGATCGCATATCACTGATAAGTTATCAGTAATGCACATTGCAGTGCGGCTGATATGCGTGCATGTGTGAGGGTAAACGTTTGACGAGATCTAGGGAATGGGACTTAGAATGGCTTGAGATACTGTTTTGTTAACGTTGACTAGGATTCACAATAAATTAACATTTGAAAAGTTTAATTTTCGAGTATATGCAGGTTTTTGGTAAGAAAGGCTTACCAAAAACCAGCAACTGCTTGAAAACTCCTGATTGTTTTTTGATGTGTTTGAAGCCGAGATCATTTATTTCAATTAAACCATTTACAGGCACTTTGAATTGTCAAAGAGTTGGTTAAATAGTCTGAAATCTGAAGCTAGATGCCCATTCCAAAACGTTCCAAAATTTCAAACATTCCATAATTTCTCTATGGAGAAGAACGGGCAAGAAACTCAAAAAACGCAAAGATATTACTATCAAGACAATGATCACGTGCAGTACCTAGGCTGAAGCATGATGTCATAATATCAATATTTTGCAGAAGATCGTTAACCACAGAATCTAGCAGTGCTGGTGCGGATATGAATAAAAATTTGCTTATCCCTCGTTTCTAGAGTTCAGTTTACAAATCCAGGATACAAATCCTGCTGCAAAGCCTTTTGACTCACCATTAAAACCGACAAGCGAGATGAAGAAGTTTTTTCTTGCAACGTCACAACCAATATAATTTCCACAACTTCTAACATATATTTATCTGTTGAACACAGCGTCATAAGAAATTCTCGCCGATCAAAATGAAAAATACCGTTTTAGTTTACAGTCTCGATCGTGTAGGAGAAACATACGGCATTGTGATCGTCCACATAACACAACACACTTCGTAAACACACAGTACTCGGAGGTGGGAGTACAACAAACACTTCGGGGAAAGCCGGCGGACGAGGCTAGTTCATGGCTACCTAGAGTCGAGTGGTGGGAGGATAAGCATTTGTTTTAGATGTAGATGTAGTTCTTGGCTGTTCTGATAACCTGGTGGCCAATGACTGATGGGACGATAAGTGTTACCAGAGAAAAGACAGAACTAGATTTGGAATATCTTGATAGCCTTTAGATGTTATTGATAAAGGGAATGATGAAGAGAATGAAGTGCATTCAGCACATATTAAGATTTCACAATTAGTAACAACTTGATCTGAGTACTATCAGACCACTAAGTCATTTAATAGAAGCAGCATATACACATTATGCTGATGTGGTAAGGAAACAAAATTACTAGGACAATAAAATGATTATGGGAACCTTTAAGACATCTAAAAATTTTAATACAGAAGATGATACCATTAGAGGCGAGAAGAAGATCAGCACCCTAATTGCGTAACACAATTAGAACCACAATCTGAATGATTTTGAATGATATTACTATATATTCCATTGCTTCATATGTTCAAAAAATTTGTCTGATCAACAACGTAAATAACGCAATGAATGTTGTTGGACTGTCAAAAAGCCATTGCTACTGATAGTGTGCTACGCAATTACCCCACAGGATTCCAAAAAATAAACTAATAAGACTTACATTACCTTTTGTCTCTTAGAAGAGATCAGTACAAGCTGCAGAAACGGATACTTCAATAGCTCCAGAAATTTAAACACTTTAGAACATGGAAACCTCAGAATCAACTTGAACCAAACAAACAAACGTCATCAGGACAATACTAGATATTGATAAGAATGATAAGGGCGATGCACGTGCATGCCCAGTGCTAACTTCTAGAGAGGTTAATAGTACAATTGTACTCACATGATACTAGTTCAGCCAGTTCCGAAGATTTATGTACTGGTTGGTATATGTATGCACATACATTATCTCAGTTGAAATAACTGGGGGTATGGAAGACCTGATCTTCTTGAAGGGTTTTAACAATGTTACTGTCGACTTAAAGTAAATATAGCAATGGATGATGTACATTCCGATGCGTCATCTAACTGTAGCATCCTTTCCTTCAATGCTTCTAATTCTAAATACGAGACTTCTGAAAGTGGCAAACTTACAGTTGAAAGTTTCTTCGGACTTCTGACAGTCTAAAAGGTTTTGAAAAGTGGCTGTTTCAATAAATCATAATAATAATCATTATTGATGAATATGAGACAGCCATGCAGAGTAACTTAATAATAAACCCAGTACAGACAAATATCGTTTAAATTAATTTTGTTATAATGGTGAAAGTGCAATTGGTCTACATCGTCTATATTATGAACTGACGTCACAAGATGAAAGACTGAAACCTTACCTACGCGTTATATAGTCAAGTAATTCAAATTCTAAATAAAACAGAACATCACGCCTGCAATGCCCGAAGTGTAAGGCAAAGGTGTACCTATAGTACACCCACATTTCGCTAGTTATATACAACATTATTTTTAGTATATGAGAAACCCGAAACACGTGTCTAGTATTTTTATGTAAAGAATCTATGTACAAAATTTCGCGCCCTCTTGCCCTCATTGATAATAGTACCTACCTAGGTACCCGTTCGGCGCGGAGATTGGATAACCTACTTAGTGTCGCTCGGAGTCCAACTTTTAACCTTTTTTAAATATTTTACGGACAAAATATAACATGATACAAATTATTGCAATCTATTCAGATACTTATTCTTAACAAACTATATTTAGGTTTCGCATATACTAAAAAAACGTTGTATAAGTCCAATGTACTATGAGCCTATTGCCATCAACCGCGCACAACCGGGCTAGATATTCATATTCGTTTATTTATCTTCTATAATATAAAAATGAATCGCTGAATGTGTTGCTAAGCGCAAATCTCGAGAACAGCTAAACCGATTTCGCTAATTCTTTTTTTAGAATATTCCTTGAAGTACGAGGATGGTTCTTACGCAGAGACACATTTAATATATCTATGGGAGAGTAGGATAGAACTAGGGTAGGAGTAGGGTCGGACTAGTGTAGGAGTAGAGTGTGGTAGTAAGGTAGGAGTAGGGTAAAAGTAGGGTAGAAGTAGGATAGGAGTAGGTTAAAATTAGGATAGGATTAGGGTAGGAGTAGGTTAAGAGTAGTGTAGGAGTAGGGTAGGAGTAGGGTAGGAGTGGGGTAGGAGTAGGGTAGGAGTAGTGTAGGAGTAGGGTAGGAGTAGTGTAGGAGTAGAGTAGGAGTAGGGTAGGGGTAGGGTAGGGTAAGGGGTAGGACACCACGCAAACGAAGTAGCGCTGAGCAGCTAGAAATAATTTATATGGCAAAACAACGTTTGCAGGGTCAGCTAGTTCAAAAATAAAAATATTTTATTTCACATAAACCTACATGGCACTTATGAAACGTCAGGAAAGAGAACGTAGAGGTATTGCATTCCATAAAGTAGGTATTATAGATGTTATTGCAAATAAAACGATAGAAATATTTTTCTAAAACACAACATAGGTGACAGGTACGGGTTGGTCAGACTATCGCTGTTGACCGTAACTAAGAATATTTATAAATAAACAGTTGATGAATATTTTTCTACCCAGCCCGGGGCGACGGGAAGCACGCGTTAACTATAGTTAATTAAATAACTACTGTTTAACTTTCTATGACTGTGGCTCACGATTCAGACCGGTTCCAAATGTCGCGACACTAGAGTCGCCTAATCTGAATTGATGGTTCATGGTTCCGTATATAAATATTCGGGAGCCTCGAGAAAAATGTGCTCCCGATTTTTTATGCTTCATAGATTGGCAAGCAGAGAGTTCAAGAGCAGCGGTGGCCCAGTGGTAACTGCCGCGACTTACGTGTTGTAGGTCGAAGGTTCGCGCCCAGACAGGCGCTTTACTTTGTGTAAATTATTTTATCACCACTGCTCTCAAAAAGGAAAACATCGTGACGAAACCGGCATGTCTTCGAACCAAAAATTCGAAGACATGTGACAACCACCAACCCACAATGGGCCCGCGTGGTGTATTACGGTCCACTCCCACTCACAGAGGAGGCCTGTGTCCCAGCTATGGGAACATTATAGGCTGATTATGTATAGGATGGCAAAGCCGATAGTCGATGGTTCTATGTCTGAAGAAAAGTGATTCCCCACGTCTTTAGGCACCTGGAAAACCCCGTGTTCTTTAAAGCCCCTCTTGCACCACAAATCACTAAATGTCATCATCATCTGCCTAGCCTTTTTCCAACTATGCTGGGGTCGGCTTCCAGTCTAACCGGATGCAGCTGAATACAAGTATTTTACAAGGAGCGACTGCCTATCTGTCCTCCACAACTCAATTGCTAGGTAATACGATACCCCTTGATAAGACTGGTTGACAAATCACTAAATGTATTTAGTCCACCATCACCAACCAAAACCATCTCTTTCTCTCTGTCATCTACAAACGATTCACTGAAATAGAACGATGATTTAAATTCGTTTAGCAGTAAACGTGTTTAGCGAGTTGTGGTGCAGGCTAAGTAGGAATACTTCAGCAAGAGTTTGTTAAGATTTCCACAGGACATAAATTATGATGTAAGGAATGCCAAGCATAAGTGGGACTGAGCCGGATACGTTCGCTACATGGCGAACGAGTCATGGGCCGAAACTACCCCCAGAAAACATCCTGCAACATCGACACAGCCCCAGGAGATGGCGGGATGAGCTTCACGCCTATAGACAATATTGGTTCACACTAGCTCAAGACAGAGAGGAGGGGCCCGTGGATAACTAATAACAGACGCATTGGTCGATCGATCAGGTTACGCTACGTTTGCCGCGGTTGTTCTGTGGATGGGTGACCATCTTTACATACCGTGACCCTTCCGTACCTCTGTTGGCCCCGGCTGTCATTCGTGGATCTTTGACAGTCGTTACGGGTAGTCAGAAAGTCTGACAACCAGTCTTACCAAGGGGTATCGTATTACCCAGTAACTAGGTTGTGGAGGTCAGATAGGCAGTCGCTAAAATACTGGTATTCAGGTCGGATAGGCAGTCGTAAAATACTTGTATTCAGCTGCATCTGGTCAGACTGGAAGCCGACCCCAACATAGTTGGGAAAAGGCTGGTCAGATGATGACTAGCTCAAGACAGAGAGGAGTGGAAAGCAGAAATGGAGGGCATTGCTCTGCAGGTACAACCTAGACTAAAAAAAGGAAAGCCAAGCTTAGAGACAAAGTTAAAAGAAGATTTTAATAGCGCACGAGTAAAAAGAACCACTTACAGAATTATATGATAGTCACTTCAACTCTTGAATGTCCACTTTGCAGTAGAAGTCTAGTGCTGATACTTCAAGAACAACGTATCGTTATAAGAGGATTATAATTATTATTCCCATTGTAGGGCTCGTGGCTAACTTATTACAGCTAGTCTTTGGTCCCGGCTGTCATTCGTGGACAGCCGTTACGGATCGTCAGAAGCCCGAAAATCACACCACCAGTCTTACCAAGGGGTATCGTATAATCCAGTAACTGGGTTGTGGAGGTCCATTAAAATACTGGCACTCAGCTGCATCCGGTTAGACTAGAAGCCGACCCCGACATATTTCGGAAAAGGTTTGGAGTCGGCCTTTTGTTTTTAGTAGCACACAACAGAAGAATTCTGGGTATGGACCCGACATATTTCTGGAGTCTCTATTGCTTTACACACCCAGGCATTGAGCCCAGTCCCACAACATAACACACTTTTTATCCCAATACAAAGGATTTTGAAAATAATTTGGAATCCATTGCTTCATACGTTTGGAAAATTCGTCTGCTAGACAGCGTGAATACCGTAATGAATAATGCTGAATTGTCAAAATGAATGGCATGAGGATTATGAGTGTATTACGCAATTATCCTGCAGGTTTCAAGATAGCCTTTTCTCACACATCAGAATTTAGAATTTGAAATTCACATTATCTTTATCACACATATTATAAATAATAAAGCCAAAAACCATAGAAAAATATTTGGTGTGCCGCTATTTTAAATAGTTGCACAACCAGTCGAAACCAACAAATTGGAACTAATAACATTGTTTACCAATACAATATACTTAGGTATGTTTTATCATTTCAAACCTACGGCGATAAGTACTGGGTTTTTCGTGGCTTAGGTATGGACTATCCTTCTGAAAAACCCAAATATATATAAATATATTTATTTAACTGCCAATGCAAATTTAAATGATACTCAGCGTAAGGAGGCAATTTGTTCTTTATCATCATCATCTCTTAAAAGGTCTTATGCAGAACATTGCGGGTTGCCACGAGTGAACTGTGATTACAATATCGCATTTAGTTTTCAGAGGAATCCTACATGGTATGTGATGCTTTGTGAAAGATAAAATAATAAGAAGAGATGAAATAATAACAAGTGGCGTTTTGTTTTCCAAGATCTCATTTTCATTAACATTTTCCGGTTTATCAGGATAAATTATGGGCGAGTTTCACCACTGAAACAGTATTCCCCAATAATGATGACACTGAGTGACACTGACAGCTCTTCAACGCGGTTTAAATGTGCTGATCACGTTTAGTTTGCCCTAGGAGAACATGATTTTTATTTAGTTACCTATGTAAATACAACGTTATTTTTAGTATATGCGAAACCTGAATATAGTTTGTTCAGAATAAGTAACTGAATCGATTCCAATAATTATTACCCCTTGTTATATTTTGTCCCAAAAATATTTAAAAAAGTTGGACACCGTGCGACACTAAGTAAGTTATCCAATCTCCGCGCCGAACGGTTAGGTACCTAGGTACTATTATCAATGAGCGCAAGACGGCGCGGGTGAGCATGTTTTTGTACAGACAAACAGGTAACAAGCTTATTACTTTGTGATTTTTCATGATACAGTTTTAATAGAGATTAGATTGATTGTTTTTTTTTTTTTGATTGAGATTTTTTTTTTAGATTCTTTACATAAAAATAGTAGACAGGTGTTTCGGATTTCGCATATACTAAAAATAATGTTGTATATCTAGCAACCGGAATTTCCTAACAGGAAAGCAACTGAAGGAACGGTAACATGAAATGATTACACTACATAAATTAAATAAAAAAAAAACAGGACCCATTTCTGGACATTTCCAGAAATGTTCATAATAAGTTGTGTTTTTTGTGTTAAATATTTTTATGTATGAAAACATTATTTGAAGATGTAAGGCTTTTATGTCAGCATACGGTACCCTAACACCAAAGCACAATGTTCGCAATCGAGGCCACAGAGCTGGGCTGGCGATTTTGACAAATCGTTATTGATGCGTCGTGATCTACTCTGACATTATGCCTCCAATTATATTATTTAAACTAGCTACAGTGTAACCAATCACAAAGAATATTTTTTCAGGCAATAGATACAGAATCAGATGCAAGTACTAAGGAAATTATAAAATTGCCTATAGCAAGTACCAGAAGACCAAAAATTTCGCACGAGGGAACGCAACGATTCGTAGATAGCCAAACGACTCGTTTATTGATATATGAATTGGATATTAATAAGGTTTTAAAGATTCTGATAAGAAAGTCATCATCATCATTATCATCATTTCAGCCGAAAGAGGTCCACTGCTGGACATAGGCCTCTCCCAAAAGGGGGAGGGTTTGCCATAATCGCCACGATTGGCAGGCGGGTTGGCGACCGCAGTATGGTATGGTGGTGGAATGCATACAGAACGCTGCTGCCCATTCTCCGGTTAGACCCTTAATCGCCTTTAACGACACCCACGGGAAGTATGGGGTGATGCTATTCTTTAAGTCCGGCACCACACAAACTCGGCACCACACAGACTCTAAGAAAGTGAATAAGAAAGTGAGATAAGAAAGTGAATTCTACCAATTGTGAAATATGTGCAACGGTTGAAGATGATGACCATTTACTTATGGGAATGTATTAAAAACAAGAGGGAAAGATAGACACTGTTCAGTACGATAAAAGTAATTGAATATAATATTGCTCCATAATAATGTTAAGGTTTTAGCGCAGCCTTCACTTGAGATAGCACACCTATTTACTGATTTTTTTAGAAATTATATTGTATTTGCAGATTTAGTTCAGAATCGTTTAAGTTATGATGAGGCTGATGCGCCACATTTACGTATATAAAAGCCACATAAAAAAAACAAAAGAAGAAAAAATCGGATATATCAGTTTTAGACCCAATATTAAGTAGTCGTTCTCAAATAAAAGACTAATAATAAAATATACTTTTATTAACCCAGCGAACCTTTTTCTTAATACAAACAAGTTACACAAAGCCATAATCGGATTACCGTGCTTCTGACAGTAGATTAATCAAATTAAAACGACCTATCAAAACATTTTGATTTGATCCTATCAGGTTGGGCTATTGAACCCATTGTGGTTACTGAAGATGATTCTACCTTAGATATAGCTGGAGAAATTCCGTATGGCCGTAAGATACCGGGTAATTTTCTGTATGATCAAGGGAGGGTATCCCTAACCGTAGTCCTAATGGAATGGTTACTGAGAAACGGTAAAAGAAGCGTTAGCAGACCAACAGCCAGATGTATGGAAGACCTAAAGAAGATTTCGGGGAAGACCTGGACGACCAGCACAGACCAGGGAGGTATGGAACAAAAGGGAGAAGGTCAATACAGTGACTGGAACAAGGCTGCCAATGATGATGATGATGATCAAGGGACTGCCTATAAATACTTAGAACTACACACATCAAAAGTGTCTAGGGATCAAGCATTTTTATGCGGATTTCTTGAGATTGATGTGGCTTTGTAATAAATTTATGATTTTATAAATTTATATGGATCCTTTTTGGTGCATTTCATAATTTGAATCAGGAACTGTGAATCAAATTCGAGTAAAAGATGAAAATCAGCTGTCAATATTTTCCCTATAAAAACATACAACGCATTGAAGACATTATTAGTGCTACTGTTTCCCTACTACTGATTAAAACCAACGTTATTATGGAGCGGCGACGTCATTTAAGCAGGGAAGAAATGCTCAGAGCCGTGGGAATGATAGAAGCTGGTTCCCGGCAACGTACTGTGGCTTTAGCTCTGAATACAAGTCAGAGTGTTATCAGTCGACTTTGGACACGTTACCGAAGCACTGGTACCGTGGCTGAGCGCCATGGAGGACGGTATCGCTGCACCACACGGAGACAAGACCGATACATTCAAATCTTAACTCGAAGAGCTCCAACAATAACCGCCATGATGTTAGCCGTGAGGCTTCATCACTCTTCAGGGAACTTAATTAGCGACCAAACAGTCAGAAACCGCTTGCATGAAGTGAACCTTCATTTCCGAAGACCGCTACGGGTACCACCTATAGCAATGCACAATCGTAGGATTCGATATCAATGGGCTCTTGAACACAGAAATTGGGCAGAAGAACAATGGCGTTTCGTGTGCTTTTCTGATGAGTCTCGTTTTGGTATGAGACCGGAAACAAGACGTATACGACACTGGAGAACCCCTGGACGCCAACAGCGATTAAAATCCTGCCAGGAAGTCCATCCTTATAGTGGTGGAACCATCATGGTATGGGCGGGTATTTGGATCGGCGGAAGAACTGAGTTGATTTGGATCAGAGGCAACCTCAACGCTCAAATTTATGCTGAGACGATTGTATCAGACGTCATCGTTCCTCTACAAGTGCAAATCGGTCCCTTATTTCAGTTAATGCATGATAATGCACGACCGCACACCGCAAGAGTTGTAAGACAGACTCTCGCCGCAGCTAACATCAATGTCCTGCCCTGGCCTGCTCAGTCGCCAGACTTGAACCCGATTGAGCATGCATGGGATATGCTACAGAGAAGAGCTCTGCCGAATATGGAGGGTATCCAGTCGCAAGAAGACCTTTTTTTGTTGTTGCAACGAACATGGGCGGCCATTCCACAGCGTGATTTGGATGAACTCATTTTGAGTATGCCAAACCGATGTTCTTGTGTTGTTAGTGTTCGCGGTAGAAACACGGATTATTAATTGTTTAAGTTACCCAATAAAATTTTAAAGAAAACTGTTATTTCAGTCTTTTTTTCGAACTTTTGTGTTAGTGGTTCAAATGTCAAAAATCCCTTTATTAGGAAAATGGCAAATTTCTTTATTAATGCAAAGGTGACTTGGTTTATCGTTACTGTGACAAACGAAAACACTTTATTTGATGAATCCTTAAAGAAAATTTTAATTAATATCAATCAGGAGAAAAGTTATTGCAAAAATATATGTTGATCCCTATACACTTTTGATGTGTGTATTTCAAATTTAAAGATACTCTGGACTGCCCGAAAAACAATCAGATCAAGTAGAAGTTGTTCTAAATCATGAAACTGAAATTGTCAAAGATGGAGAAATTGTTCATGAATCTGCAAAACGTTTCTTTACAAAACAAAATTAAACACTAAACAATATAGACTCCCGTATTAATGAAATTGTGTATTTATAAATCTATTTTGAGCTAAAATACATAATTTTAGGCACGTGCATACCATAGACACGACAGATATGGAGCTGCATTAGTCATGGCTCATAAGGTTTGATCATGTTACGTAACAGCTCAGTTACTCGGCTTAGTATTTAACAATTTAGCGAGAGGAAATAGCAACTAATGAGTACTAAGGCAAGAGGTTAGTAGGATTTGATAAACTTCTAAATGTTACCAAGATAATGTATTTGCTAATCGCCCACAGTGTAAGAAAGGACCAGTAAATTCTAGGTCCAAATATTATTTCTTCTACTTATCTCGTCTCAACTCCTGTTCCGTTCAAGCTTGTCTAAAACCAAGCTAGATTCTAATGTAAATATTATTATCGTGTAGATTTGGATTTTCAGTTCATCTTCAATCATATTCATAAATTGTATGTCCATTAATTTTGAAATGATTTCCGTAAAGAATGATTATACAAACATATTACATAATATGTACGTAATTAATAAAATCTACGTCATAATATCGTTTCATTGTAGTATTGTATAATTTAATCTCTAGAGACGTAAGTACGTACGACTCAAAGGACCTTGAGTGACAAGCAGCGCCATTGATCTGCTTAAATTATAAGGGACTATTTCAATGAGTATTAATTCAGACCGAAACGCAAATACATTGAAAGGCAAAAAGTTAAAGCGCAATTCGCTGCCGCAGTGGCAGGTGGATCTACAAGCCTAGCACAAAATAAACTCAACTAATGTATCGCGACTCCACAAGGACCATAACTCCACATTGCGACAAAACAAAAACACAAATTTGCAAACGTATAAAGAAATTGAAAGGTACCGGCGTGCGCGATGCTATCGCGAAATTATTCCAAATTTCACCGTTTTGCCTCCTGGCTGTAGCGTTTTTTACTTTTTTCATACGATGGCAGTCGCGGGCCAACTCCCATAAATTATAGTTCGGTAGCTCTGTTAAAGGGGTTTTTGAGTATTTTTTTATTTTTGTTTAGCCCTTTGAAGAATTTATGTCCCCGTCTTACTTAGTAGCGGCGGTCAGCGGAGTTGCCGAGTTGACCGGCTCCGAGAAATGTTCGGGCCTTTCGATACGCGACGCTATAAGTATTTTGTACTTGCAGTTTTGTTTGTGAGCTTGTGATACGGCTTTCGGGTTATTTTATTTTAGTTTCACTGAAGCCTGCTTGAAGTTGGGAGTTGAAGCACCTTAATGACTATTGTGCGACGATCGTGGTTGAAGAAAGCCGCCTGAATCATCCAAAAAGTTTTCATTGACTCAAAACTATGCAGTACGGAAAACTGGTTCTAATTTTAAAACATGGTCATCTATTTGATATTTTGGTCCTTTACCCTTGAAAGTGGTCCTTCGATCCTCAACCCTTTGACTACAACATACACCTCTCACAAACGACCACTCACTATTCTATGAACCAGATCAAAGTGCCAACATCCAACGCACAACATTATGTAAGGTGTATGACGTAAAGTGAACAATGGCCATCGGAAGCAGCCACGTGTCTCCAAGTCGTGACAGACCAGAGTCACTTGCAATTGTTGAGCTCTCATATTACTATGATATGGTGAATGGGGGGACGGACGGTAATTTGCGAAGGAACTGGCATTTATAGATAGGGGTAATATTTTGTTTTTAGAAAGTGCAGATGCTAAATGATTTTGGAGAGAAGTGTACCTATGAGAGTAGGATTTTGATCAGTTCCAATATTTTACCGACTGGTTATTTGAAAAAACTAGGATAGTTTACAACAATAGTGAAGCAATAAGGTGTGTCTATACACCCAAAACTTTTCTTTAAGGCATTTAAATGTCATAATTTTCTAATCACCAGTTTGCTACCACAAATGCTACCGTTAGTAGTCAGTTTTGAATTATAGGTCGCGGGTTTTATTAAAATTAATGTCACCATAATATTATGCACATATGCCATATGAATACAATAAAAGCAAGACAGGAGGATAAGAAAGTTTGTAATGAAACGTCGTATGACGCAAATTATGCAAGAAGCCAATTTGTTAAAGGCACGGTTAAAGGTCATTCGGGACTCGTTGAGTGCATCCGTTAGCAGTTCGATCTAACAAATTAAACACAAATTACATAAAGACGGAGCATTTCAGAATCAGACAAATACTCCCTTAAGATTTGGATTCAAGAATTGGATAATCGAAAGAAACTCGGATCAATGTCAAAAATCCAGATCACATGCGTAAGAAGTGAAAAGGGACATTATGACGCGCAAAAAGCAAAAATTACAAATATTCCGTAACCGAAATAGCCTTAAAACGCGATAGCAGACAAAACGGATTCCAAATACTGGCAATTGGAATAGTTTTCAGTTTTTTTTTCTCCGTTTTAAGTTTCGAAGGCATCCTAACGGTATTCGGGAGACATAGCATCGGGACGGACGCGACAACGCTTTTTATGTTATTTTTCTACTGACCTTAGTCGTTTGCGATCGATTTCGAATCTTTTTAATCGGTCCTCCTTAAAAATAAATATGAAAGTTCCATTTTTGTTTTGTTTTCAGCCTGAGTTATGACTGAAATGCCGGTTTCTTGAATTTTGTTTATGGTTTCACGATGTGGATGCCGTTGTCATTTAAATTGAAAATCAAATGACGTCACTTCCTTTTTGCTAGTAAAATCTATACTACAGATAGTCTACCCAGAAGAATGGCAATAAATCATAGGACTGTTACCGGATGGAGACGGCAATAAAATTTTAATAAGCATTATAGAATTAAGATTGTCTTATTAATTATCTTAAGTAGTATTAAAAACTAACATTATCGCCGCGCGGTGATTATGACAAAAAAAGCTATACTGGCCAGCTCTAATTGCGTTCAACGCCGGCCAAAATTAAAAAGAAAAGTCGCACAGCAAGAATCCCGCCTATTTTTAAAAATGGAACCCGACGATGATTCGCCTAATTAATAAACCAATCACGTACAGTCGAGACGCGGCGTCGAGGCGCGGCGGACGTGCGGGCGCGGGGGATGAACGCTCGGAAATTCGAATACTATATTTTTTCTGCACTCAAAGCATCGCAATGTTACTTGTAATTGGCTTGACGGCCAATGATAACGAATTTAGAATGCAATCAATTATTTATGAGTTATTACTTTGGCTAACAAGAAATTAGCACTTTATGTGAAAAATGTAAAACTAGTTTCTATTAATCATTAAGAAATATTTGCGAACGCCAGATGCTATCTGTCTAAAGTATTCACCATGCCCACTAGTTAGAATGTGTCGATACAAAAAACTTCGGCTCAGTTAATCTTGTCAAATCAATATGAGAAGTATAAAATTAAAACTTCTGATCAGATTCTCAGAACGTTGTTATGAGAACGTATCGGATTATATGACACAGCATAATGTTTTCTCTTTTGATTGAATGGACATGAATGGCACACACATTATTAACAAAAGAATATGTCCTCCAATATTGACACCGAAAAATTAGTTTAAAAAATCTCCAGTTTGGGGTTTTAGGAAAAAATATCATTTATCAAATAAATGCATTCTCTGTTATGTCTTTGCGCAGCGTGACTGTAAAAACTAGTTGAATAATAAATGCGTTGGTTGGCAACACTGGGCCCGAGGAAGCCCGAAGCTCGGCGAAAAAGGGCGAAGATTAGCGAGCGCGCGCTTTTTGTTTGCATCAATCGATGCGCTCGCGCATTCGCACGATGAATAATTCAAAAATTGACATGAAATGGCGTATGGTTCTTTTTTTAAATGAAAGGTGCCCGATTGAGGACTGTAACCGCCTGACGAATTCATTGGTCAACGGCTTTTTGCGTTCGGTAATTGCTGTATTTACTTTATAGGTTATGAAATGAAATTAATGCAAGCGAATGATCTCGTTCTGTTGTCTCAATGCTAATAGCGGTGTTTTTACTATACTTAGATTATGAATCCATCTGGAGAACGGCAACAGTTTATACAACTGACAATAAAATATGAATTTATAGCCAAACCGCAAATAAAGCCTCGCCTTGGCGTGCGTAAAAAATGAAATGTCATAGGGTACTTCACAAAGTGTTACACAACCGCTCAGAGAAGAAATTTAAAATGTTTACGCGTCTGCCTGTTCGTATATCTAGAAATTGGCTGTCATCCAAGCAAAAAATGTATAATTAATTAGAGTAATGCTGTTAATGATGCATCGAAAACTTGTGTCGATTTCCAAGTATAAGTAATCTTGTCATCTGAATTCTGGCTGCGATTGGTTGTGAGATCCCCGGTGCAGTTTTTGGATAAATGGCTTCATCCCGCACTACGGGATGCTGTCAAGACCTCTTCGAGTTATGGTTATGACGGCTTTTTACGTGTTTCATGAAGATAATTTCATTATGTCGTTACAAAAAGTGTGCGGTAATTTGCCTGTCTCGTTGTAGCTAACGTTATTTGTAAGGCTAGATCGATGTCATTGTGCATTGTGGGAGAAAACTCGGTTTCTACTTGATTTTTTTGCTGATATACTTGGCATACACCGTATAACGGTGGAGCAGTGGTGGACTAGTGGTAATGGCCCCGACTTTCGAGTGGTCGTAGGTTCAAAAACAGGTAAAATTGTTTACTCTGTGTAAACAATTTCATTATCATACTCCCAAAACGGTGAAGGAAAACGTCGTGAGGAAACCGGCATGTGCTAGAACCAAACATTCGAAGACATGTGACATCTACCAACTCGCAATGGGCCTGTGTGGTGGATTACGGCCCACTGCCTCTAGCATAGAATAAAATAACATAAAATAATGAAAATATAGCTTTGTCTAAAGGATGGTTTGCTGGATAGTAGGTAATCGTGTGTCAAAAGTCAACTATCAATTTGTTTCTTTAGCAAAGAATTTACAGTTTCTTGACACTAGTGACTTCTGTTGTCATCATTGTTAAGTGTCGTATTATTACAAATTAAAAAAATAATAGTTACCAAAGATTTTTTGTCGTATCATCTCATGGTTTTGCCAGACTCCAAAAACATCGACCGTCTATTGTTTACATATTCTCAAATGTCTACGAACATTCCTCAATAATACAAACCACTTAGGCTAGAATACATTTGTTGTATACTCACTTATAAGAAGAAAACGCCATATTGTTGTCTATACAGGGTTGGTCGTCCACCGTTCCACCGGTTGTGAGCATCAGGGTGTTCATTCGTGTTCAGTTCTCACAAGGATATCGATTAGTTTATCGATTGAAATCTATCGGTACACGCACTTCACAATTGGTTCTTCAAAGTCCGCGCGTGCGTCACTGTGACGCTTTCGCACATTCTGTACATCACATCACTAGTGTTTGTGGCATAATCTGTAATAAAAGGACACCATTATTAGAAAAAAGCGGTTAAACTTAAAGTGTAATATAAAAAATATTGTCTAAAATTAATTAAAACACAAAAATAATCGCCCTAAGTAAGGACTTTATGTCTAAATTCTTTAGTTCCTATAGCATCCTTGTAAATAAGGATAGCATTTTGCTTAGATTAATACCTAATAAGATTTCACCTATTTGCGGGTAGTCACAGAAGTAGTATTCCTAATTAGTGCTTTTAGCTTTACAGTCTGTAAATTACACACCAAACAGGTTGCAACCGATTTCGGCTAGTCGTGATAGTTTAATAGACTCATTAGATTTATCATTAAAATCTGCGGGTATGCCAACAGAAAGTGAATTTACTTGTGTTAATGAAAGCAATTGCCATCGCGTGACATTTCAACTGCACAGTTGAACTGATTAAAGAGGTCACAGTTTGTTGTATAAAAACTTTTCTAATCTCATGAGAGCCCTGCGTCAGATTTGACGGAGATAGCGACCCGCGGTTGTACCGACGGAACCGGCCGGCCGCCATCTTGGCCCTGATTGACAGCTGTCAATGTTGGCGGCACTGCGACGCGTCGCCGCGCCTGCGCACTACGGTACACCGCGCGTCACTAATTCGTTTTGAAAATAATGTTCCTTTTAAATGTTTTTTTTTTTGACATTCAATTGTTTTAGCTAGATTTTTGCTGGAGTTATGTTTGTTTAATTGTTAATTTGCAAACCAGGGGTATTAAGATTTAAAGAAGATTTTTTGTTAGAAACTCCGTGTTTTGCAAACGGTTACAGTCATCATCTGCCTAGCCTTTTCCAACTATGTTAGGGTCGGCTTCCAGTCTAACCGATGGAGCGACTGCCTATCTGACCTCGACACCTCAGTTACTGGGTAATACGATACCCCTTGGTAAGACTGGTTGTCAGACTTTCGGAAACAGTTTAACAGTATAAGTCATTAATAAAGCTGCTTCGTTGTAAATACCTAGTTTCTCATAGCATAGGCTCGTGCTGCTAATTATTCAGCTGGCAGGAAAGTCGCAGAAATTCTAAAGGCCTATAATGACTGCATGTGGTAGAAACATAACTTCTGCATTTACCTATTTTTTTTTTTCCTTCCTAATTTTTTTTTCTTCTATTATCAAGGGACTAACTTTTTTTGAATTAGGTACTGGGAATTATTTCAAGACTTCTACTTTTTTTTCTTGAATTTTCAGAGCTGATTTAATTTTCACTTTTGAAAAAAAAAACAATTTTGTAATCACATATTGTTTTTCCTTTTTTGCTCGAAAGTGTTCCTATTTTCATGTTATCTGGCTAGCTAGATGATATGTAAATTATGTATAAAAATAATGGTTTCAGTTTATTTTCATCTATTGTTACATGAAAAATAAACTGAAACCATTATTTTATCTTTATTGATTTAGTCAGTTAAACATATTTAAACTGCAGAAGATGGGACTGTCTACTCTAATCAATACACAAAATAATTTTCTATTTTATTAATCACTAGCTGACCCAACAAACGTTGTTTTGCCATATAAATTATTTCTAGCTACCCGGCGCCACTTCGTTCGCGTGGTGTACTACCCCTTATTATCCTACCCCTACCCTACTCCTACCCTACTCCTACACTACACTCCTGCCCTACTACTACACTACTCCTACCCTACTCCTACCCTACTTCTACTCTACTCCTACACTACTCCTACCCTAGTCCTACACTACTCCTGCCCTTCTCCTACACTACTCCTACCCTACTTCTAATCTACTCCTACACTACTCCTACCCTACTCCTAACCTATTCCTACCCTACTCCTAATACTTTTATTTACTCCTATAGAGTAGGGACTCTATAGGAGTAAATAAAAGTATTAAAAAAAACCAGACAAAAAGTATCCTATGTCCGACTCCTGGTTCTAAGCTACCACCCCACCACTTTTCAGCCAAATCGGTTCAGCCGTCCTTGAGTTATAAATAGTGTAACTAACACGACTTTCGTTTATTTTTTTTTTATTTATATTTGTTTGGCTACGTCCAACAATGGCCGAAAACGAACGTTTATGATATCCTGAACATTCATACCTATTGCCTTTTCAAAGTAGAACTAGAAGAAGAACGTCTACAGTTTAAAAGTAGGTAGGTACATAAATTTTAATTTCATTCAAGTAACTAACTGCGCCCTCGGTTTCATCCGCGTAAATGTCTATCCCATGAGAATATCGGGAGAAAAAGTAGCCTATATGTTAATCCAGGGTGTCAGATAGCCTCCATACATAATGTTATCAATATTGGTCCAGCCGTTGGAGCGTGAAGAATTAACAAACATATAAACATACACACACACACTCACAAACTTTCGCCTTTATAATATTAGTGTGATTTAGTTTATTTCAAAGATTTTTAGACTTTGATTAGATTACCTTTTCCATATGATAATTCAACAAACTTATATGTATGGAAACACGAGGAAAACCACTGCATAAATAATTTTAATGGCTTCGTATACTAAATCTTATTTCATAGTGCACTGACGTCACAGTCTTGTCGTAAAATGGAAACATTATGCAGAGGAGATTTACCTAATTGTTGAAACTCGTGGCATTCTTACATTAATCGGTTTTAGTGTAACTTAAATAGTTTTAGTATATTTTAATTATTTAGCGTCAAGTCATCAGATGTTAATCGAACAAGTCGTAATATCTTTTTCTTTCAACTACGTAGTAATGTTTATCATTAATCACTACAAAACCGATCACAAAAGACGTATTTTTTGTTTAGAAGTGCAAAAATATTGTATGAAATCTCATTGTTGCACAGTTTTTCATCAATGCACTGTTTTTTATTTATATATAAATTTACCACAGAGGTTTAATGTCTCCCATTAAGTTTAATATAAAATGTATGCATTAGATCAAAAAGATACAGGCTGAAAATAAAAAACCGGCTGAATAAAACCGACGTGGTGGGAAAAAAAAAATGGCGCGCATTGTAAAACTTTGTTACTTCATATTTAGCAAGAAAACATTTAAAAAATGGAAATTGCGATAGCGATATGAATGCAACTCCAGAAAGTAAAAAAACAGATGCAAATGAAATTGTTATTATCCTTTTGCCGCAAAAGTCGCGGGATAAATATGTAAAAGCTTAGGAAAACTTAGTTTCAATAACTTGAGTTTTTATTTTGAGCAGGCATATTTTATCACGGTAGGTAGATTGGTAGTTGAAAGAAAAGTAGATTACGCACCTTGCTAAAGTGAGTAATTAATGCACTCGTGTTATCATAACTCTCGTGCATTAATAATTCACTTTGCGCTCGATGCAACAATATACTATAGTTTTCATCTAGTATTTAGATAGGTACTCTTCGTAGCGCTACCTTAACTGGACTTTAACTTTCAAAATTAGAACAATCCCTGAACAATCCCTGTCTCTATTTTTTTTATTAGAAAGTGATTTTATTTATTTATTATTCTAAACTTATGGCAGCACTGACTGTTAACAACCTCTTCAACTGAAGATAATGTTTGAATTACAGTTTTGATTTCGACACAGCCAGTCACATCTAAAATTTATAAGTAGCAACAATTTATTTCCGCCGCTGCGTCGTCGTCGGTGCGTCTGCGCCCGTGACGTGCGGAAAAGATTCAGGAATGCTGTCTGGCTCAGCCGGAAAGCAATCTTATTAAAAACCCGCACTGCCCAGGGAAGAAAACTGATGCTGCTAAATATTGTGGGTACCTCTGTTTGATTTTGACAGATGCCTCATTTATTTTATTTTAACAAGTTGAAGTATCCACTATGTTCTAAAGTCTAAGTGTGGCAGTTATTTTAGAATAACGTATATTGTTGCCCCTTATCTACTTTTGAAACCAACATAATTATGAAAGCTGAAGAAATCTATGAAATGAAACTATATAAAAAGCGAAATAAAAGCAATCACGCGCACTTTCTAATTCCAAATACCCGCGCCAAAGCTCAAAAAATCTCGTTTTGACATTTACCAAGACAGTGTCGTTCCAGTTTGGATCAAATATCGATAAAAATCTCGCTACCGAACTTATCGATAATCACTGAGTGTCACCGCTCTAGACGTAGATGGTAATCTAAGTGGACGGCTTGACACAACACTGTGTAAGCCGATAAAAAAATAGCAGACTACACGTTGAAAATAATAGCTAGAAAAGGGGTAACAAAAAGGACGCCCAGCCTACCTTGAAACCTTTAAGGGATAAAAAATACTTGGGCCTAGTAAAAAAGTGGAAGACTGCAAAATAATTAGTTTTCATTTAGCTTTGAAGGCAGATGTAAGAATAATATTACCTATTTTTGCTCTAATGATACCGATAGACCTAAAAGTATGTATTCCTTAGTATAATCACTAATGATGTATGATAAAACTGCAACAGGTTTTTAAAAGGAACTATTATTTTGCCTAAACGACAATTTGAGCACATTTATAAAACATTGCGTTAGATCAAAACAACAAGAAAAGTTTAACTCACATGAGTTAAACTTTTCTTGTTGTTTTGATCAAAAGCACATACATACTACATACTACATACATATTATATGCCAGTAACATGACATTTGCAAACTTAAGCAAAAATTTAAAAAACGAAGGAGAAATTCCGAGGGATGTCTTTCTTTTCATCGTATTTTTTTTTGTCACTATAAAATTAAAATCGGATGTAAGTTTTGAGTCTGAATGTGGATGGCTAAAAGTGTAGAGAAAGATCATAAACAAACGATGGATGGACTGTGAAAAAGATAACTAGAAAGGGTGTGGTGACTAGAAAGGGGGGACTATCAAGATGACGACTAATAGAGAAGTATGGAAGGAAAAGACATGAAAGAATGATGATACAAAATTAAAATCGATAATATTCTTCCTGTCCGGTCCCTTCTACCTTGAAAGGTACAAAACCATGAACAGTACACATGACTAGAATGGTAACGAAACAGCTGGTAACTAAAACAGACGCCATGTTTTGGTTAAGTACAGTCCGCATAAAAAATAACATCCGCCGCGTAAGATATCAATGAACGTGTAGCATTGTACTGTACGTCGCTATGCGGATATACCTGTGTTATAGATGTTAAATAAAATTTATTATTATAAATTATTGAAGACTGTTATAAACGTAATATTTTGGTAGACAGTTTTATAAAGAAGCAAAATAACGTACTTACCTACCTACAGATATGTTGATTTTTTTTTTCGTCGCCCATTACTGCATGTTTTTCTAGCTTCCGCCCGCGGCTTCGCCCGCAAGGTATGTCGATAAAAACTATCCTATGTCTTTCCCCAGGATGCAATCTATCTCTCTACCAAATTTTATTAAAATCCGTTCAGCGTTTTAGGCGTGAAAAGGTAACATACAGGCATATCATCTTTTTTTGTGTTCCATGTTTCCTGATATTTCAACAACTAACTCAAAATGAATAAACACTATTGAAATGTTTATTTTTGCACGCGCAGATCACAACTTCAATTATTTTCAGTTTTCAATAAAAATGTCTCACAATAAAAGTCAATAGCGAGCTCACTCTTTTAATTACAGACTTGAAATGTCATTTACTTAAAGCGTAAGGTGTGTAGAAAACTATTAAAGAAATACCAGAGACTACAGTCGCACGGGCGCTTTTTTTAACGCGAAGTTTCAAACCGTGCTCTGAATTTTCAACTCTTGGCTTCGAACCGAGCGTTGAAAATCTAACAGAGTCCATCCGCGTTAATAGCGCGTTGAAAAAGTGCACAGTTGAATTTTCAACACGTGCCCCTAAGCCGATGGTTGAAAATCGAGTGCGCTGCAAGGAAGGTCGCGTTGAAAAGAACGCACGTGTGAACGTAGGCTTACAGATAATAGAGCAAGATATTTTTATAGACATGCCATAGAGGCTGAATGGTCAGTTACCGTGTACAACTCAGGTACTGAGAGAAAAAAAATAGTGACATCGCTATAAAAACTTAATTAGTGCCTAGTACCTTTAGCTTGGTAGACGATGATTAAGGTAAAACTGAATTTGACATTGAAATAGTCATTTATCAAGCAGCGACGCCATGAACTGCTAAGAATTACTGAACTATTGAGTATTATGTCTAGTTAATCATTCGACGTTCATAAGACGACACAAAAGAGACAAAGCAACGGAGCGAATGCTAACAACATTCTAATCAATATCATCAGCACCCTAACTGCGTAAAACACTATCAATCTAAATCAGAATCATATTAAATCTGAAAGATAATGCTAAAGCATTGCTTCCCAAGTTAGTCTATAAAATTTGCCTGCTCAACATCGTAAACGCAATGAATGTTGACAGACACTATGTCAACTGTGGTTGCGCATATTTAGTTTTGCAGAAAGGTTTAAGATATTATAGGATTAGAATCTTTTCCTCAAATGAACTGGCTAACTTCTATGACATCAGTGCATTAGTAATTTACATTAAAATTATTGGCAATGAACGCTGTTTAGCTTTTTGATCGCCATACATGCTTGCTGTCGGCCCAAATTTGTCCTTATAATTTGTTACCGCTACTTACATTATTTTTTCTATAGATGACAGTGTAGTCTTTCTATCACTCTCAAAAGAGTTGGACTCATACTGGACTAAGACTTGGAGTTTAAAAGAGACTGTGACCTCTGAGATTGTTTTGTACCTTTCTTCTCAGAGTAGTTGGATACGAAAAGCCGACCTCGTCTAGTTTTAAAAATAAGATTGACTTGACTAAGCCGAAAATCCCTTCTGCAATATTTTTTCCTTCAAAATTTTATTGCTAACAATTTTACAGAAAATTTGTTCTAATCTCTTAATATCAAAGATCTCTGTACCCTGATGCCTTTTAACATAACGTTTCTACAATTCTAATAGTCTTGTTTATTCCGATCTTGCGCTACTTAATTTCAAATTAATATTGTTACTAGCAATAGCTTGTAATACCGATATCATGGCTGTAGAATATTCGATTCCAACTAATTGTGCCATTAGATAGAGGTCCCACGCATATTGTTTGTAATTTATAATCATACCGTGTAATAGTGAAGTGTATTGCAAAGCGGCTTGTTTTATTTAGATCCTGGTGGGCTACTGAATTGATATCATTATGATATTGATAAGTATCATACCTACAACAAACAAATTGGAACTGAATAATTTTTGATATGTCAATTATATATGGGAGCAGTGGTGGCGCTTTACTTTGTGTAAATACAACTCCATCGCCACTGCTCTCAATACGGTGAAGGAAAACATCGTGAGGAAACCGACATGTCCTAGAACCAAAAGACATGCGACATCTACCAACCCGCACTGGGCCCGCGTGGTGGAATAAAGCCCTCTCACTCTCACAGAGAGAGAAGGCCTGTTTCCCAGCAGTGGGAACATTATAGGCTGAATAGCAATTATATATTGGTGTTGCGTCAACCTCAAGTAACATAGGACAAGGGAAAGAAGATGGTGATGAATTATAACTGACGACTGATGGTGATGCTTTATTATTTAAACTTTTCTTGATTGAAAACTTTTATAGAGGAAATATTTGTGTGTTTAAGGGACGCGACGCGACATATAAATCTTTCTTTTGAGGTTCCCTAGTTTCACTGTTTAACAGAAACTGTCTTCGTTAATCCGACTACGGCCTTTTTTGGTACAAATCTCTTCCACGGAATGCTTTTTCGCGATATGTCTATAATTGTTTGCTATTGTACCGCTAAAGTAGCACTCCACTTTGCGGAGTACTACTAACATAGTCTTAAGGCTTTTTTATTATCAGAAGTTTGGTTTATAATAAAAATATGTATTTTTAAGTAAAGTATTTTTTGTTTATTTTACATATACCGATCCTTTGGAGGACGTTCGAGGGGCCGAAGCTAACTCGCAAAGGCCAATTTTAAATGGAATTAATTATTTTTTGTCACAAATCTCTTCCAGGGAATGTTTTTCGCGATATGTCTTCTATAATTATTTGCTATTCTTACAAAGGGTAATAGCGAACACGTTGTAGCTAATAACTAAATAAATGTTTCATTCAAGTGATTGTCACCTTTTCACCCTCGCCTTGCTGACGTGAATGGACGTCAGTGACCGGTATGTTACTACTTTGTTGGGGCCAATGTTGGCCAGGGCATTGCAACAACCAATTTTTTTGTCACAAATATTTTATTACAAAATCTTTCTTTTGATCTTCAAAAATTTTGTTTAATTCTTTTGTTTTTCTTCAAAATAAAAATTAAAATGTTTCTTTTCTTTGTTTGATGTAGAATGTTATTTTTATGTTGCGGTCAAAGAGTAAATTCGTAATATGAACAATATTTAAAGATCACGGCAGCGTCGCTAAGTGCAATCAATATCACAAGTTGCAGAGTGTCAACCCATCGCTTCTAATGCATAGTTTTGCCTTTATTTACAATATCATGTTTATTATATTTGCGGAAGTGACATTTGTCAAGCCATTCCTTTGCATTACAGTACAGTTCCCGTACACATTTTTGTTATCTATTGTGAGAAAATCTGGAAAATATATGAACGATTTTTCTCCGCGCGCTTTAAATTTTCGGTTTAATTAGGTACACATTTGAATACGCTTTTCAGATATTTTTTCGTTTTTAAATCGCAAAATGCTCACATCGAAATGCTGTGTTTATATTTTTCTGTATTTTCTTAGACATTGTTAACTCCGGATTTTCAAAAGAATAAGCAGTCTAAAGATTAGAAAGCTTATGAGTTACTTAAGCGATTCTTTTGGGAAAACAAGTGCCAACGATGTTAAAACATAGGTGTTAAGTACAAAGAAGTGAAATCAGTTATCAATCACACTGAGTAGGTACTTAATGCCATAAACAATTGTCACTGGTGCTGTGTCGCAGTTTTATATTTAATTAATGACCTGTCAAAAAGCAAATAGTTACTTAATTAAAATTAATCAATAAAAATATTCTTTTCGTTCTTTAAGTACTGTTTTTCTTTTGGCATAACTATTTGAACTTTCCTTTTTCATTATATTAGTATAAAAATACTTATTGTTTTTTTTTTCTATGTTTAACTATGTATTCATTTTATATTTATTTCTTGTGTGAGAGCCATAGGCATCAAGTCTTGTGTAGGTATTATTTATTGATAAGATATTATACAGCTTGGTCGCTCTTTAATCAGATTTATTTTGTTTTTAAGTTAAACCAACTCAAAATATCTTTACCCAATGCATATTCAAATGAAGTAACATGGGTCGTATATATTAAAATCCCTTATTCTTGCTTACTTACTTATAATGTATTTTTTTAAATGGAAAATAACCTGGTCATGTTAACGATAACTTTATTATATATTTTTTATTATTTACCATAATTTTTAACGTTTTTAATGTAACATGGACTTTGCGATACATACCTATATAATAATGACAGTATAAAAATAATGCGTATTTTTCGCACAAAGTTTTTTTTTTTTTTTTTCTAAAACTGTAATAAATTCATTGAGAGTACAGTTATTCAATATATGTAATATATAACATGATACGTAAGAAAACAAAACAAACAATAAACCTAGATAAGTAAGACATACTCCAGTACTTCCATCAAATATTTATCTAGACTTCAGCAAATAGTACCAATAAATACGCACCATTAACAAACTTGTTTAACAAACGTATCGTTTAATAACGTCAATGTATAAAGTTTTCAATGTACGTCACTTGCCAAAAACATTAAAAAGCACAATATTCTTGAAAATTCAGTACATCCAAAGATTCGAACTTTTACCGCAACATGGCACTATACCTTGATCACATTTGCAAAAAAAAATAACAAAAGAACTATGCACTTTGACACTTTCACGTTTCTTTTTTAAATTTTAATGTCTGCTAAGGTACTCGGAGTTGGAGTGTAAAAAGTTCGTAATAGTTGGAAGTTGACGCGGCGAGGCACTGCGCTGACGGCTGTGCTCGATCGACTGGAGTCGCAAGCGCACCTCTACACGGACCGGCGCTGAATGCAGGGGTCGGCAACATTTTATAAGATGTTTGCTGCAGGCTTGTAAGTTCTTTCCAATTTTTAATTTATAAAATTTTTATCAGTGGCTCGTAGAAAGTATATTTTTTAATAAAACTTGGAAATAAATTTATCTTTGTACATTGTTTACTTTCTTAAAGGTATTTCAGTTTAGTCTTCCACTTAGAACAACGACTTCTGATGGTGGCGACCAAAATATTTCTACTTATATCAAAGATCCAGCAAATAGACTGGTCGATAACCTTATAAATTAGTTTGCTTCGCAACAAACTTATGTTAGATACTGAATAAACTACAAATAAACTTTTAGATTCATATTTCTCTTACTTTTCAGTAGTTTTAACTTGCATATGACCACTATCATTATAATTCAGTTATCAAATCATTTGAAAACCTGTGCTTGATATTTATATAATTTAACAAACTGTTGGTTACCCCTCTTAAAACCTGTTAAGTCAGCGATTGAGAACGCAAAGAGCCTTGAAGTTGCAATGTGGAAACACATTCGTCTCTTTTCCTCTCAGAACAATTGAGCTCAGATTAGAAAAGGACGTCGCTATTACTTTAAGTAAACTCGCATAGACCTAGCTTAATTGATATCGCTTCAATAAGTTGTAAGTAAAGTTGGTACGAGTCATTTAAGTTAAAGCTTTGCACCAATTGCAATAAGATATATTTTCAATAGTATTTATCTCCAATTTCACAATTTTGGAAAACAACGAGCTTAAAATATGTTAATTTTGGCAATTTAACGCGTTTAACGGTTCAAATTAAACCTAAGGAAACACGTGAAATTTTTAAGTAACTAAAAATTATGAAAAGTTCAACTGGGAACTTTGAATGATAATTTCGGCGTGGGATGCGTACGCGCAGCCGGACAGTGGACACGTTTGATTAGTTGCGAGAATACATCTTTTCGTGAGGTCTCTTTCGCTCGGTGAGTCCGGCAGTAGGTTAGAGGGGGACAACACAACGTTTACATCTTTATGGACCGAAGAGACGTGGCTTTAATGGGATCTTCCCAGATGTAGTGATCGGTTAATTTTAGTAGGTAGGAGGAAATTGTCAGTTACAACAGTTTTACATAGCAGCCTGTTTTTTTATGTTATTTATTAAGCGCTAAAGACGACTGCATTTTAATAGTCATCAGGTTACATGTGGAGTATTTTAATTTATATCTTTATTTATTGCGCTTTTTGTAACGTTTTTGTAATTGATTTTGTTGCGAACTGTACCTGTTTTTTTTATTTTGTCTGTTTGTCTAATATTAACCTGTTAGTTGGTTATTTATTTGTTTTGTATGGTTTTATGTTGTAATTATTTTTGTTTATTACTTTTGGTGGCTAAATAATAATAATAACAGTCGCACAGGTCGATCGATCAGGTTAAGCTACGCTTGCCGCGGTTGGTCTGAGGATGGGTGCCCATCTTTACATACCGAGACCCCTCCGTGCCTCGGAAATCACGTTAAGCCCTTGGTTCCGGCTGTCATTCGTGGATGTCTGACAGTCGTTACTTACGGGTAGTCAGAAGCCCGAAAGTCTGACAACCAGTCTTACCACGGGGTATGGTATTACCCAGTAACTGGGTTGTGGAGGTCAGATAGGCAGTCGCCCCGTGTAAAATACCGACCCCAACATAGTTGGGAAAAGGCTAGGCAGATGAAGACGTTTTGGTACTTTACATAGATTTTTAGATAATTACGTTGTTTATTTAATTTTTGTTGGCGTAGACTAAAATTGTATTAATAACATACAGTCCGGTTGTCGAGAGAATTCGTTCGTGACATCAGCTGTCAGTGCGACAATTCTAGTAGCTAATAAAGATCAAATTCGCAAAACACGTAAGGTATGTTGGGGTAAGATCGTTGCTGGGGTAAGACCGTAAGAATCAAATTATTTGCCTGCAAAATTAAATTTTGCTCTGATCTTCGTCGTAGCAGAATAAAAATAATGATGGAGAACACCAATTAGGTGCCACATTGCCACATTAGGTGGGAATTTGATTCATTCGGTCTTATACCATTGGCGATCTTACCCCAACATACTTTACCTATTCGTTTGTAGGTATCTATGAAACTGACAGGTGTCAAGAACGATTCTCTCGTCGGCCGCACTGTAAAGTTAAAATCAAAGCATTTATTTCAAATAGGCATATAAATGGCACTTATGAACGTCAAAAATTACAATAAAATAGAATTGATTCTAGTCGACCCTTCCAAAAGGTAGTTTTTGTATGGAGAAGAATGTGCAAGAAACTCCACCGTTACTGTAGTCAACCACATTTTAGGCGTCCTTGGATTCAACGAATACTACTGAAAACTACAGGATTTGCATTATAAAATGTGGGCGATTATTAAACTCTGCTTAAGATTACATAATTATTTATGCAAAGTTTTAAGAAATCGGCCATTTTACACAGAAATCCACATTGCAGATTCATGTAGGTAGGTGCATTTATGTCGCCATAGTAATTAGGTTTGAAATCTATAGTTTTTGCACAAACCCAGTTTTTAAGTACCAACATAACTAAACTAAAAAAACCCTAACAAAAAAACCTGCGGGATAATGAGAGGTTTTTCTTTTGAGTATTAAAAAAAAACATAGTTTCCAAGAACCCTGAAGATGGCGTTGAACTGACTACGTTACTAGGTGCCAAAGACAAAACGCTTGAAAATAAAAACATTGCGTCACGTCATATACGCTCGTTGAGTGACAGTTTCGTTTGCTTTCGTTTTGCGATCTCAAAATTACATCCAATTGAATTAATAGAAAAATTATGTGACGTTCCCTTCCTTGCAGTAACTTACCAAGTTCAGCGCCATCTATCCAGCGGCTAGGGAAGCGTTAAAAAATAAGAAAAAGAAAATCCCTCATTACGTAATACGATAACAGTAGCTATGGTTTGCATTTTGACAGGCAGTTGAGCAGATTTTTTTTCGAACATTTATGAATCAATGCATTAGTACCTAATATTAATCCTTCAAAATAATTCAAATTGTGATTGATAGTGTGTTACGCAATTGCAAAACCCGGCTGTCATTCGTGGATCTTTGACAGTCGTCACGGGTAGCCAGAAGCCCGAAAGTCTGACAACCAGTCTTACCAAGGGGTATCGTACCTATTACCCAGTAACTGGGTTGTGGAGGTCAGATAGGCAGTCGCTCCATGTAAAATACTGGTATTCAGCTGCATCCGGTTAGACTGGAAGCCGACCCCAACATAGTTGGGAAAAGTCTAGGCAGATGAGTGTGTTACGCAATTAGGGTGCAGCCGGTCGATTCTGTAAAAATCTCACCGTGAAAACTTTGCTAGGAATTGTCACTATTGACAGCTCACTTCACCTAAGTTTTCACGGTGAGATTTTTACAGAATAGCACCGCTGTTGTATCAAGATAACAGTAAGACAAACGAGCTTTTTCAAAAGCATTTAATAAATGTCAAGAAATGTACCTACATATATGTTTTCCAACAACATTTGAACACAGACGTCTAGATCCACCACTGGATCTACGCTCTCCTGACAGAAACCTTATAATTTCAAGATATTTTCATGTAGGTTTCAGGTACCTACTGTAGAGGCTGTGTAGTCCTACCTTTAGCAGTAGGTAAGTACAGGCTGGTGACAACTGTTTGTGTGTTCCATTCAAACGTTCAAGCAAGTGTCAAATATTTTAATAAGGTGTTTTCTTTCTTTTCTTTTTTTTTTCTTCTCTTCCAACAGATAGTTTGCCCTTATAACATAATAATGTAACTTTCGTGCATTGTCTATAACAATGTTTTTGATGATATTCTTGCCTGTAGAGGGGAGTCCCCTGGTGTCCTGAAATACAAGTCACGGCTTAGTTTAGACACCAGTCTCCCACAAATGAACATTGTCCTTCATCATACAAATTATTTTTTCCTCTTTTAAGTTTTAGTTAGTAAGTGTTATTTGTGGAAGTAAATAAACATTTTTTTTTCTTTTTTTCATTATTATTTTGTTTAGTAGAAGAAGTGCTAGAAATAAGATGAAACTGTAAAGTCGATAATATATTATTCAAGTTAAAGCTTTTTAATTAAACCGTGGACCTCCTATCTAAGCTGGGTCTCTACAGTACCTACTTAGTTTTAACACTTAAGTAAGTGAGTAAGTGTAAGTATTATTGGGTTTTTCATTAGGAATTTCTTAGTAACTTCCGGAGTTTGGAAGTTGGCGGTTTAATACCCCTGTGCCTCGGAAAGCATGTAAAGCCGTTGGTCCTGCGCCTGAACTCTCCCCGGTCGTGTCGGATTGCCGTCCCATCGGACTATGAACTATATACTATTTATCATATACTATTTATCATTTATAAAATATAAATGATAAATTATTTTATTTCTGTAAAGTAGGTTTGCACAAACACTTTTACACTTCAATCATATTTAAAAAACTAGACGAGGTTAGGAGTCTCACTGATAGCTCCAGAGAATAGCGTTCAAACAAACAAAATCTTCAGATTTTTTATATTCGTATAGATTTTCAGTTTTCCGTCCCTTATGGGCAACTCAGATCATAACAATTGTTTAAATTAAATCAAAAAATCTATTTAAATACTCAAAACTTTTTTATTGTTGTTTAAAGTCATCCTACCTGACCACACTTACCCAGTTCGAGTATCCTTTCCATTGACTTTTCCCCGTTATTCTTCTCTATCATATATCATATTACTTACTATCATAGATGTATGATACCGTAACGATGATTAGGCGAGCGGCGACGAGTGTGAAACCTGTCGACTCGAGGTGTACGCCCCAGATAACATCTTGATTGTGTCAACTGCCTTGTTGAGTACAGGCAAGCGACATACTGGACACCAATGGATAAAATTATAAAAGTAAATAAGTATTGTTATTTGAAAACTGCACTCCCTCATTTGTCTAGATGTCCAAAGCGAGTGTAGTTCGGTCACTAGGTTCGAATCCCAGGCTAGGCAAAGTATTATTGGGTTTCTATATCAGGAATTTCTCACTGGCAGCCTGGAATCTAGATTTATGCCCGGTTGATGGTAATAGGCTTGGCCCCCTATTACTGTACAGGTACACCTTTGTCTAACCCTCCGGGGATTACCTATGTACGACAAAATAACGCATTCCTTTTTCCAAAGCCTTATAAAACACAGGTATACATCGGATACTTATTATTAAAATAAGTAGAAATTCAGTCAAAAAAAAACCCCAAAATCTGAGCGATGGAGATCAAAGTAACAGGATCGAATCTCCAGATACAAGTTTATGTGTTTCAAACTCAACTCAATTTTCCAGTTTGTAACTGCAATGGGTGTTAATTTTAATCTGCCCTGAAAAATAAAAGTAGGTTTCCCAAAGTCTTCAGTGAGTTACAAAACCAGCTTTCCCTTCAAGTGTACACAAAAACGCGTGCGCATGTTTCGAAGATCATGAAAGTGGAAAATCACCCATAATGGTCGCGCAGTTCTCGGTGAACGTCAACATACCTTCATAATACTCATGTAGGTGCATCAGAAAAGAAAAACAACGTGTTTCCATATTGTTTCCGAAATTGCAAGAAAGCTCTATGTTTTTACACGGTGTTATGTCACAAGATGCAGACAGTACGGAAGGCAATCACATGTATGTACTTCACTTTTCATACCTACGCTCGGCGGTCACGCTATGGTTGTCAACTTTGGCTTATGCACAAAAAACTATCGTGGTAGTGGCACTCGTATCTAGTTGTTTGATTTATTTTTGAGCTTATTCTACAATATTAGAACAAAACAATAAACATAGTATTACAATACAAAAAGTTTACCTACAGAACAAAAATATAAAATTTTACATTTGTCAATTTTTGCTATCGAAAACCCCTCATAACTTCAAAACGGATTACCCTAATTACACAATTTATTTTGCCCTATCTGTTTTAGACCTAAACCTATCAAATGGCACTAAAAACAACACAATATCTACACAAACAAAAAATCCTGTTTTCAACTTAATACGTACTAGGTACGTAATAGTTGATGGCGTGAATTTACCTCACAAAAAAGTTACTTCGTTTATACTGATTCAAAATAGGAAACTATTATATAAATCGAGCTTAGAGATCTCCTTTATTTCATTAGGACGGTATCCTTACTTAGTAGGTATAAAAAAACAAAGTCGCCGAAATGTCTGTACGCGCATAAGTTCCGAATGACTGCACCAAATAATTAGATTTTTTTTTGTTGTGTTCGGTGTTGCCAGGACAAGGTTTGTATGAAAAAAAATCAGAATTCGAAAAAAAATTGCACCCGTGCGAAGCTGTGGGGCGGGCCGCTAGTGTCATCATCATCTGCCTAGCCTTTTCCCAACTATGTTGGGGTCGGCTTCCAGTCTAACCGGATGCAGCTAAATACCAGTATTCTACATGGAGCGACTGCCTATCTGACCTCCACAACCCAGTTACTGGTACCCCTTGGTAACACTGGTTGTCAGACTTTCGGGCTTTTGACTACCCGTAGCGACTGTCAAAGATCCACGAATGCCTGCGAGGACCAACGGCTTAACATGCTTTCCGATCCGAGGCACGGAGGGGGTATGTAAAGATGGTCACCCATCCTCAGACCAACCGCGGCAAGCGTAGCTTAGCCTGATAGTATACCTACATATAGGTAAATTATACTTTTAAATAATATTACAGTTTATTTATTTCATCACCACTGCTCTCAAAACGGTGAAGACAAACAACATCGTGAGAAAACCAGCATGTCCTAGATCCGAAAATTCAAAGACATGTGGCATCCACCAACCCGCACTGGGCTCGCGTAGTAGATTACGACCCACTCCCTCTCACAGAGTGGTCCCAGCGGTGAGAACATTATAGGCTGATTATCCTGTTGCACACATGATGAAAATTATTGCAGCGGGGACTTTATGGTGACAAAAAAAGTTCTATAGGAAAACGCACCAACTTACTTTCCTAGATAATGTTTCAGTGACGTCATTCGCCTGTAAATTGCGGACGCTATGTGGCCACCGCTCTTCTAGGAAACCGAGCTTAACTAGTGGAAATTAATATCTTTAGAGCTGTCAATAACAAAGTAAAGTAATGTTAATCGTGTGCCTGATTTTTAAATGTAAAACATAAATGGATTGAAATTCAATTCGGTTCGAGATCACATTCCGATTGCAGATCAATAAATTACTACAAGACGGTTGTCAGTTCCATTTATTGTTAGATTAGATATAGTTGTTGCGTTTTAGCATCGCAATAGCGGTCATTGCCCTTTCCCTAAAACTACGTAGGAACCCAAACAATAAATTATGTGATGGTTTTTCGTTATTGGAACATGTTGAAAATTACGATAGAATATCAGTTTTTGAAATAAAAATTCGAGAAAAAGTAGGTGAGTTCATGTTAAAACATGACCACTATACTTAGCTACTGTGTAGTGTAAAGTTCCACACTCCGACATCTTAGGGTCATGGAAAATACTCCGTTTATGTGGATGCATGTTCAGTGACACAATCATTTGTTGCAAACCCTAACATCAATTTGACAGTAAGTTTAACTTCGCATTCGTCGTTCTAATGACGTTCCCAGTCTGCATACAAAAATTTAAGGGGCTTACAGGACCTAAACGCAACAAAACGCAAGTTTTAGAAACAATAATAGTATATGATCGATTACAGTAAACAAAATCAGAAAAATATACGATATTCTTCAGGACATATGCTAGGTAGATTGTGTGTTGAAGACGTAATAATACAACTAATTTGATACGATAGAAATCATGAAGATACCTCTAAAAACATTCTTTTTACAATAAACCGCGCTTTAGTTTATGTAAGCCCCTTAAACAAAAATATCCAATACCACCAAACGGGGAGAATAGGGATGCAGGGGTGAATTGGGACAAAACTTTAAAATGGGTTCCGATTCACCCCTACATCCCTATTCACCCCGTTTGACGGCAGCTATTATAGTCGTCGTAGTGTAGTAACAAAGTCAAAGTTTCACTATAGCTAGTCAAAGATTGGCAAAACCCATATTCGACGCATCACTAGGTAAGTAGGTCTATTTACTTAGTTTGTTTGAAAAACCTAGTTTTCAATTCCGATGTTAGGATCAAATTGATAATTTCAAAACACTCCTAAGTGTTGGCAGATTTTTTGCTCTCGTATTGTCAAAGAAAAAAAAAAAAGACATGTAATGTATAGACATACATTACATGTCTTTTTTTTTTTTATAAATCATGAAAAAATTATCTTTATGCTCAAACCCAAAAGCATTTATTTCAATTATACAATTTACAGACACTTTTGAATTGTCAAAGAGTCGATCAGTTAGTCAGAAAGTGGAAGCTAGTTGCCCATTCCAAAACGTAGATCTCTATAGAGAAGAACGGGCAAGAAACTCCATGGACACTCTACTGTTGGCGTAAGTTCTTATTTTATAATCATTTAAACCGTTTGGCTAAATATCAATTGCCTTGGTTAAATAGTAATTGCCTCGCACGCGGCTACAAATCGATAAATAATACCTACAATAAATAAGGAGGAGCAATCGTTAAATAGAACTAAAAAATCATGAATGTTCTCTGTCGCAGAAATACGACATGAGCGGTAGGGGCACGGAAATATATGTGTCGCATAAATGCGACACAAGCGGTTAAAAGGTTAAATAAATAAACGGTGTAAAGGCGCTGTCATAATTAAATACTTAGTTACCATTGACATACGTTTGACTGTACAAACTGTACAGGCAAACTCATAAATAATATCTTAACTGTAAATGAAACGATTATAGTATTACCCGATTCACATAAGGCTACGTCAGGGTCGTAGCTACCGCCGTATCAGCTGTATCTATGTTTCAGGGCCCCCGGGCTACAGAGCCCCCCGAACGAAAATTCGTAAAATGTTATCCAGAACCAATTCAATTCTTGTTGATAAAAGACCAGGAATTTAATGAATTTTATGGATACCTAATGAAAATTTGAAAAACTAGCTGTGCCTCGCGGTTCCACCCGCATAAGTCTCGATCCCGATGGAATGTTGGGATAACAATATCCTATGGCATAAATTAGGTCATAGTCTACCCATTTGGCAAATTTCATCCAAATCCGTTTAGCCGTTTTAGCGTGAACACGTAAAAAACAAATATACAAAAAAATAAAAATCTTTTTTTTTATTCTTTATTATTTTTGGGATTTTTATCCACAAGGATACGTCAACCCCATTGTATCTTAAGCACTATACTAAAACGAGTATAAAAAAATAAAAAAATTAAACATAAGAAAATTCGGGGTTCACGAATGCTAAACTACTTACAAAATTGTTTTGCTAGATCCGATTTAGGGCGTGACAAAATCGTCTGAACTAAACCTGTAGCGAATCTGTTCAATGTTCATCTCTCACAGAGAGGAGGCCTGTGGGCTGTGTCCCAGCTGTGGGAACATTAGACTGAAACAGGCCACATACACATAATCAGCCTAGATTATACACGAGCATAAGTATGTATACACGTGGCTTTATTCAAAGGCGATGTTCTCCTTTATTTTTGAATGAAATTTTGTATTATTAGGAACATAGTATTTTCAAACCCATAGGTTTATGTAAAGTGTCGTATTTCAACGTTGCATTCGTTATTTAGTGAAAAAATCGCAAATTAAAGTTGCCAAGTGTTGACATATTAGTGCTCGTGACTGTACCTATGTGGCCTCTTTCAGTCTAGGTATGCCACTGGGCTATGTATAAAGTAGTTTGACAACTAGCTCATTAGAAATAACTAAGTACCTACCTATACCGTAGACTATAGATCGGCTATTAAATTTCGCTGGCCGTCTATATGCTAAATGAACTTGTTGCCGCCTATAACCAGTCTATAATATGGCCGCAGACCAGCTGCCTGACAGTACCTACGATCGTAAATTATAGTTTAAATGCTACTATCGATGCTAGACAACGGTTGAATTGATTATTTCAGGGATTTAAAACACTAATTATCATTTATTATTTTGTATTTATTCACATTATCATTGCGTTAGGACATAAAACAAAATTATAAAATCAAAATAATATTCTAATTTTCTTTGGATTAGCAAGCAATTTGGCATCATAAATTTTCTTATTTCTCTAACTTTCGCGTTGTTGCGTGCTTTCGACGCCTGCGCCGCGACTAAAACAAATGCGATCTATGCACTCCGGAGGGTGCGGAGAGGGGAGGTAAACAGTTTATTTCGTACACAGAGAAACAATGACAGGCTACTAGGGATGGGAAATACAGGCGACAAGAAATATCGTTATTAAGAACGAAAATGTATCGAGTGCACTCGATTCGACGCCGCGCGCCTGCTTGAAGAATATGGGACTTAAACATAACTGTCGAAATGTGGGTGGCGAGCTATAAACTACCTCTGCTTAACCCTTCGGTAAACACAGGCGTGATGCTATGTTATGATTCGCTAATACCTAAGGGGCTTACAGGACCTAAACAGAGAAAAACCCAAGTTTTAGAAACAATAAAAGTATATGATCGACTACAGTAAACAAAATCAGAAAAATATATGATATTCTTCAGGATATAAGCTAGGTAGATAGTGTGTTGAAAAGATAATACAACTAATTTGATATGATAGAAAAAAATCATGAAGATACCTCTAAAAACTTTCTTTTTACAATAAAAACCATAATAATATACATACAATCATTCTGATTTTTTGTCAGATTATTCTACAAGCAACATACTAAAATGCTATTGTTTTAATTTCTTAGTCCAAACAATAGATTTATTGTAATTAAATAATTGCTTCATATTGCTTCCAGTGTTGTGTCATCGCGCTTCTCTTTCTTTTCTATGCAGTCCGACAGTGACCGCGCTTTAGGTCATGTATAAGCCCCTTAAGGATACAATCATACCCGATTTTTATTGCAGATCTTACCAACTTAAAGTTTATTCAAACTTGTTTCAAATTAATATTAATTCAAGTTAAACAAATATCAACTTTATTATAATGGTAATTGAGTTGATTTCAGAGTGACAAGCACTATTGAAAAAGTTATAAAAATGTTTGAAGTTGTAGCGCAAACTGAACTTTATTGTATTGGCTTAAAGTTATTTTTCCATAAACTCATATTTGTTTACATTTTTGGCAAATAAATCGCGAATGCAGATTGATACTGCAGTACTCTATTCTAGAAAGTTACTAGTACAAAATAAGAATTACTACGCCGTAGCCGTCTCGTAGCACGTCACCATGCTATCCTCAAATAACCTCACAAATACATTACATACCAGCACCCAGGGCAATTACTGCGAAACATACTTCAAATTACAATCTGAATAATTTTGAAGGATATTGCTAATCCATTGCTTCATATGTTCGAAAAATTTGTTCTACTCAACAACGTAAATAACGTAATGAATGTTATTGAAGTGTCAAAATGAAAGCCATTGCTACAGATATTATCCTGCTGGTTACTACGCCAGTCCATATCACAGGGGATATTCTATAACTAGATGCTTTAATGTTTAATGCTAAAGCATAAAATACGTACCTAATAAATTACGTATTGTGTAGACTAAAGAAGATACTATAACCTAGTCCTAGATTAACGCGCAGCTCCGTAGCCGCGTAGCATCTTCGTAGCATTTTTTAACAACTTTTTAAACCTGATAATGGAATATTGGAAGCCCACTATTTCATTGTATATGGTTGTCAATTAAATATTTATTTATACTTCTCGCACCTATTATGATACAAAGGCAGATTAAAGGCATTCCATTAAATATTCCTGCAAACATTTATCACACTAATACGAGTATTATAAAGGCGAAACTTTGTGAGTGTGTGTGTGGGTTTATATGTTTGTTACTTATTCACGCTCAAACAGCTGGACCAATTTTGATAAAATTTGGTATGGAGGCAGCTGACACCCTGCATTAACACATAGGATACCTTTTATCCCGATATTCCCACGGGATCGACACTTATGCGGGTGAAACCGCGGGGCGCAGCTAGTTATGAATATTTGTAATTATTTATTTATTTAGGGACAACAAACAGTAGTGTAATAATAAGTAAACATAGGTTAAAACTTAATAATAGATGTAACAAATACACTACTCACTATTCTTACCGTATCAATGACAAAAAGTGTTTTTTTTTTTCTTAGCCTTCTCTGACCATCTCCAGGGCAAAGGAACTAATGTAACGTTTCTTTTTTATTGTTTGATTGATTTGGGCTGATTTTTCAATCGACAGATAATTTTTATTCGTGGAATAAAATTGACGTCTGACAGTTTTTGTATGGAAGAATTGTCAAAAATTCAAAATTATTCCTCCGATAAAATTATCTGGCGTTGGAAAAATCAGCCCTTATTCATATAAACTATCAAGTAAATAGCTTCTGCCCGCGACTTCGTCCGCATTAAATTTGTTGTTCCCCCGATCCAGCCCGCCGCTTCGCAACGCCTGCCCGCGCTGTCACTTCGTTTTCGCTTAAAGTTCTTTCTGACTCTTATTCTTTTTGCTTGGCTCCCAAAGGTTCTAGCCGTGATGTTAAATGAGTTATAGCCTTCCTCAAGAATTAGGCTATCAAATACAAAAAGATTTTTCAAATCCGATTGGCAGTTCCAGAGATTAGCGCATTCAAACAAACTCTTAATATAAATGAAAGTATAGTACTTAAGTATAGATTCATCATCATCATCATCTGCCTAGCCTTTTCCCAACTATGTTGAGGTCGGCTTCCAGTTTAACCGGATTCAGCTGAATACCAGTATTTTACATGGAGCGACTGTCCATCTGACCTCCACAACCCAGTTACTGGGTAATACGATACTCCTTGGTAAGACTGGTTGTCAGACTTTCGGGTTCCTGACTACCCGTAAAAAATGTCAAAGATCCACGAATGACAGCCGGGACCAACGGCTTAACGTGCTTTCCGAGGCATGGAGGGGTCACGGTATGTAAAGATGGTCACCCATCCACAGACCAACCGCGGCAAGCGTAGCTTAACCTGATCGATCGACCTGTTCGGCTGTTATTATTTATCCACGGGCCCCTCTAAGTATTTATAGATTATTCTCATGCTAAATTGTAAATTCTTATCTGTGCCTATGTTTTTTCCATATGTTATTTGTAGGGGTCCGTGGCTAAACAATAACAGCCGCACAGTCGTCGATCAGGTAAGCTACACTTACCGCTGTTGGTCTGTGGATGTATGACCATCTTTACATACCGAGACCCCTCCGTGCCTCGGAAAGCATGTTAAGTCGATGGTCCCGGCTGTCATTCGTGGATCTTTGACAGGCGTTAAGGGTAGTCAGAAGCCGAAGCCCGAAAGTCTGACAACCAGTCTTACCAAGGGGTATCGTATTACCTAGTAACTGGGTTGTGGAGGTCAGATAGGCAGTCGCTCCATACTGGTATTCAGTTGCATCCGGTTAGACTGGAAGCCGACCCCAACATAGTTGGGGAAAGGCTAGGCAGATGGATAACCTATGTTCTTTCCATGCGCTTTTTGATTGCATAATATGATTTCATTACAATTTTGAAGCTACGGCATTACACTAGAATCATTAACCAACATGACAGTTCAGGGACCTCCAAGTAATGATGATTTGTCGTAATTAAAGCGAAAGGAAGGACGGTCTTGTGCTATCGTGCCATCGAGAAAGTAAGAGTGTGACAATTTCACGCTCGCGACTCACGCGCACTGAACTTGACGTCTAATGCGAGATTGTGTAGCGACAGCAGACAAGGGCTTTCCGTGGTAAAATATATAATTAAAATTTTCATAACTTTTTCTTTGTATTAGAAATAACGGCGCAATATAGCCATTGTATTAGTGGCTCAGCAGCTTCAATATCATCAGGATTGTGCTGAAATATATATAGCAGTTCGTCGTGGACGTGGTAAGAACGGCAGCGGTTCCTCTGGCATCACGTTTGACGTTCGAAAAATGCTGATTCTCAGCTTAACTTGAATAAATGTCTTTTGATTTTGATCTTAATCATCACTGTCGCCACGCAACCATCGATGCGATTCTCTGCTAGAATGAAAATGATCAGCCAGAGTCACTCTCATCCGATCTCTTCGGTGGTTCCTAGTAACAATAACAAAACTAGGCTGCGCCGTGAGATATATGATACCTAGTTAAACACTTTATAAACAAAAAAAACTTTGGGAGGGGAAGATTAAAATCAGGAAACAAAAACAAAATCATCAGAATCAAAATATTTTGTTTCTTACAAACATTTTATAACCTGTTTTCGTCCAGACTGTAACAAAAGTCAGTCAACGTTGCGCGTTGGTCAATTGTTTTTTGATTTGCGGATTCGACAAAATCCATCTGCGACATATACAAGGAGAGACTTGTGGCAATAGACATAGCTAACACAACGGAGCTGTTTTGTAAAACCAAACAGCGGATTCGACAAAATCCATCTGCAACATATACAAGGAGAGACTTGTAGCAAGAGATATAACATAACATCACGACTGTATTCCTCGAAGGATTAGGCAGAAGGGATTTTTTCTACCAGGAATTCCTCAGTAGCAGCCCAGAGTCAGCTAAGAGCAGTGGTGGCCAAGTGGTAACGGCCGCGACTTACGAGTTGTAGGTCGTAGGTTCGAACCCAGACAGGCACTTTACTTTGTGTAAATTATTTCATTGTTGTCTGTGTGATGCCGGACTTAAAGAATAGCACCACCCCATACTTCCCGTGGGTGTCGTAAAAGGCGACTAAGGTACCGGAGAATGGGCAGCAGCGTTCTCTATGCATTCCACTACCATACCATACTGCGATCGCCAACCTGCCTGCCAAGCGTGGCGATTATGGCAAACCCCCCCCTATTGTGGGAGGCCTTTGTCCAGCACTGGATGTCTTTCGGCTGAAATGATGATGATGATGATGAATTATTTCATCACCATGCTCTCAAAACGGTGAAGGAAAACATCGTCCATGAACAATGTCATGAAGCATGTCCTAGAACCAAAAATTCGAAGACATGTGACATCTGCCAACCCGCACTGGGCCCGCGCGGTGGATTACGGCCCACTCCCTCCCACCGAGAGGAGGCCTGTGTCCCAGGAGTGGGAACATTATAGGCTGATTATGAAGCCCAGCCTGGATATGTGCCCAGTTGATGGCAATAGATGGCAAAAGGCTGGGAGATGAGAAAGGAGATGTAGGTGTACTATAGGCTGTAGCAATACGTACGTAAAGAATATTTAAAGTCTGACACCACAGCGTCATTAAGTATGTGCATGTTTTAACGATTCATAAAATGTGTATTGATAATTTGGCGCAGGTCGAAAGAGTCGAACGTGGCCATGCTGCATCTTTATGTGTACGACATTCTGCACGTCGTCTTCCCAGAAGTATAGTAATAGCGTCATTTATAAACTTGAAACATTTTTTCTTATAACAATATTCGATTGTTAATACCTGCAACATGGACTTTGAGGACGATTCGGATCGCCCAGTTGTGTTGTTAGGAGCGTTTACGCCGTACGGCATTTCATACAAACTTTCAAGCCCTTATTTTTCGAAATATAGAACCGATTTTATTGAAACTTCATACGCATAAGCAGGATATAAAGGTCTAAAAAGTTAGTAGAGAACATTTTCGAAATGTCCTATTTAAAAAAAGATAACTGGAAATCTCTGTTTCTATGGAAAAATCGACCTTATTTGGCTGTAACACTCTTTTTCGAAAATGTTCTCTACTAACTTTTTAGACCTTTGTATCCTGCTTATACGTATGAAGTTTCATTAAAATCGGTTCGTACATTTTGAAAAATAACGGCTTGAAAGTTTGTATGAAATGCCGTACGGCGTAATCGCTCTTAACAACACAACTGGGCGATTCAAATCGTCCTCAAAGTCCATGTTGCAGGTGTTAACAATTGAATATTGTTAAGATGGTCACCCATCCACAGCCCAACCGCGGCAAGCGTAGCTTAACCTGATCGATCACACTGTGCGGCTGTTATTATTTAGCCACGGGCCCCCAAGAACATCAACAATATGATCACTATATGTCGTTTTAAGTCGTCCTCTCCGTAAATAATTAAACTATTGCTTTTTCTGCAACCACTACCCGACTCGAGTCGATGCTTGCACAGACGCAGATCTCGCCGAAATTGTCTCTGCGCAATTTCCCGCCACTTTCCATATTGTCTGCGATTGCGTAACGCACACATGTTTGGTAATTCGATTACCTAACAACCAAAGTTTATGAACACAGAGCAAGCTTGTTAAATTACTAGCATTTCTTAATATTGCTTCAGATTTCAACGAGACTAGGGTTACCATAATCGGAATTTGAAAAGTCCTGGCAAAGAGCCGGACATTGGCAAAAAGTCCGGTTAATTTATTTCTGATCTTTTTTTTTTCAAAAATTAATCATATTTAGAGTTCCGTACCTCAAAATGAAAAACGGAACCCTTTTAAGATCATTTCGTTGTCCGTTTGTCAAGACTCTTTTTCTCAAGAACGCGTGGAGTTATCAAGTTGAAATACTCAGGGCTGCAATTCCTTGAAGCTGTGAAAAAATCAAACTTCTAAGTCTACGCAAACAATACGGGCGTTTATGCCGCATATTTTGACACTCGCAAGGGAATAAAAACTTATAGGGTACTTTCCGTTGACCTAGAATCATGAAATTTGGCAAAAAGCAATGTCACGTAGCACAAGTAAAGGAAAAATCCGAAATCCGTAAATTTCTAGTTACATACCTGAACGGAACCCTCGGTGCGCGAGTCCGACCCGCACTTAACCGGTTTTTTTTTATATTTTATTTTACCCTACACCGATCCACTGCTGAGCAATAGGCCTCCTCTTATCCTTCCAAGCATCCTTTTCTAGTGCCACCTCGTCCCAATCCTTATGGTAGGTTTTTTATCTTCTACAAAAAATACCTAGTTGGGCGAAGTCCGAATTGGCGGCCAAAAAGCCGGACACGTCCGGACAAATCCAGACGGATGGTAACTGTAATCGAAACACGTCAGACAGTGTCAATCAGCTGTTCGTCGTAATCTCAGTTGTAACACAACACGAATGATTGGCCTCACGTCGTTTGCGAGTATGGGTTGCAGGAAAACTGTCTGTCCAAACTACAAGTGGTTGGACAAAGTGCGATATCGTTACGTGGATGAAGGTTTTCGTGATTTTAGAGAAGTTTGTTGAATGTTTGTAAGTACCTACAGGCCAAGAAAATGTTCACAAACTAAACTAAATTTAAGTTCAGGCATCTTTTTCTTTCAATTTCATTAAGAAAAGGACAGGAGATAAATATTAGTTTAGTCCTGTCAAATTATGATACTCCATAGACAATTTAGGCGAGATTAAAAAATTGGCTATTAAAAATTCGTCAATTTAGGTACGTCAGGCGCTGAGAACAACAGAATCGGCGCCAATGTATGATTAAAATACACGCTTAAACAAGTTGTGATACTTGTTTTCAACAAGTCTTGTAACAGATTTGTCAAAAATATCACATGATGTTTATATTGTTTAAAACATCACACTTGTACACTTTTAACGTTGTTTCAGACGTGTCTTGTTAACTATTTTGTTCACCTTTATACCCTGCTGTAAAATAAAAGACATGTTTCTGTTTTTTTGAAATTTTTGGCAAGATTTGTAGGTGTACAGCTCTACGGTTTTATTCATAAAAAGTTATCGACCATGTAAAGGCTTACTAAAGTCGGGTTGTCTAAAATTGTTATTCATAAACGCATTTTACATTAAATAGTTCTGTAAACCTACTATAAAGTTATGAATCCCAGAACACTACTACAACAGAAGATACTATAAGGAAAAAATGGCCGACTCTACATCAGCTGATTAATAAGAAAATGGCAATTGACGTATAAATGTAACATGTATGAAAAGTCAGTTTCGTAAACGATCGTACTTCGAGGAGCTGCAGTTGTATTTAACCAATTTAGTTTATTATTAAACTAATATTAGTATACTAAACTATCCATACTAATAATCCATAGTAACTTCGTCTGTCTGTCTGTCTGTATGTTACCATTTCACGCCTAAACCACTGAACGGATTTCGATAAAATTTGGCAGAGAGATACATTGCATCCCGAGGCCTTCCTCGGGATGCAATATAAGTAATATATCTCTCTACCAAATTTAAAAAAAAAAACTATCCTATGTCCTTACATAGGATAGTTTTTATCCCGATATTCCCACGGAATCGGCACTTAAGCGGGTGAAACCGCGGGGCACTGCTAGTTAATTATAAATTCGAAAGTAACTTTGTCTGTCTGTCTGTATGTTACCTTTTCAAGCCTAAACCACTGAACGGATTTCGATCAAATTTGGCAGAGAGATAGATTGCATCCCGGGGACAGTTTTTATCGACATACCTCGCGGGCGAAGTCACGAGCGGAAGCTAGTTATTATATACCTACAATGCAAAATAGAAACGAGGAAAGTCTTCACAATTTGTTTTAGGTATAGGAAGGTATCAAAATGATAAATTAAAATAGCAGACACAACATGTACACTACACTACTTAGAATACTTAAGGCACATGTTTTGTTTTATACCTAAACAAACATAGGGTAATAATTTTATTCTTCCAACGCAAAAGATACAGGTGCAGCATGTCGATTATCTAAAAATCTCACCGTGAATACATGCGTGGAGTGAGCTGTCAGTGTCATCCCACTGATCAATAGAATTAGCATAAAAATATTATTAAAATCTCGATTATGATTCTAAATGTATGCTTAGTCAGTCCCTAGTATCAGGTGGGATGACACTGACAGCTCACTCCACGCTCACTTCACTTAAGTTTTCACTGTGAGATGGTTACAGAATCGCACTCAAAGAGTAAAGTAACTATAGAGGAAATCGCACTGCTGCACCATAATTGCGTAACACACTACCGATCTCAACCTGAATCAATTTGAAGGATATTGAATCAATATGAATGTTGTTGAGCTGTCAAAATGAAAGCCATTGTTACTGATACGTTACGCAATTACCCAACTGACATGTTTAGTAGTTACTCGTAACTCATGTGAAAATCATGAAAATAATCAATCATTTTTAAGAAGCTTTTAAAAAAGCGCTCCATGCTTTTTGAATTCAATTTAAGTCAATTTGTATAATTTATAATTTTTAGTGCGTTATATACCTACCTAAGCATGTTTTTATTATTCAAAATCAAAATCAGAATATTTTATATCACATATTTATACCTACATGGGCACTTATGAAACGTCAGAAGCTAGGTGCACGGTTCCAATTGGTCGTTTCCTATGGAGAAGAACCGGCAAGAAACTCCACGGTTACTCTATTTAAAAATAAATGGCTTTTACAATGTTTTCAAATTACAGTAGGTATAGTAGGACAGCGTAGGCCTGTCAAGAGGTACGTACCTACTTGATAAAATAAAAAACCGGCCAAGTGCGTGTCGGGCCACGCACAATGTAGGGTTCCGTAGTAGCCCGTTATCACAATGTAGTACGATTCTGTTGTTCTTTATTCTGAATAGTTAAAAAAAAAAACATATTTTGGTTTTCAATGCAAGTCTTTACCCATTATAAACAAGCAACTACTTCATCTTAGTCACTTTAAAGGATTAATGCTAAGGATTTTGTATTTGGTACAAAATTATCCAACACCCAAGTTCAACGACTATTACTGCTAAACTAATAAAGTTATCTTAACCGCTATACTTTTCCTTTAAAGTTCATGAAATGCACTTTCATCGAGAATTTTTCCAGATTTTTCAAGATAGTAGTTTAGCTTTTAGAGGGGGGGAGACGCCCTACTGGAACAAAAATTTGCACTTTAAACTTTAATATTTCGTAAATGGAGCATTAAATCGAAAATAATTTTAGTAACTCCTAAGCCATTTTAGAAGACCTATTCAACGATACCCCACACGATGTGGTAGATGATGAAAAAAATATTCATCCCCACTTCACATGTAGGGGAGTTACCCTAAACTAAAATTTTTTCTAAAATTTTATTTTACCACTTTGTTGGCGTAACTGATATACGTACTCCTACAAAATTTCAGCTTTCTAGTGCTAACGGTCACAGAGATTAAGCGAGGACGGACAGACAGACAGACGAAACAGACAGACATGGCGAAACTATAAGGGTTCCTAGTTGACTACGGAACCCTAAAAAATGGTCTACAGATCTAAAGTCTACAAGGCCTACAAAGTCCTTACACTTACAAAATATGAATCTATCAAAAGGATAACTAAAAAATAAAATATAAAAACCTACTAAAACAAAGTGATATGAGGAATCATGTCACTTGGTTTTAGTAGGTTTTTCACCTCTTAATTAGAATTGTCTGTACTGTATATGTATATAATGTCAATAATAAAAAAAAATATGTCAAAGAAGTATGTAAAAAATAAATAAAAAATATACATCGTTATTTCAGAACAGTCAATAGACACTTACATAGTCTCAGAATCGACCTATAGGGAAGCCACATGTGCAGAAGAAATTATTGCCAAACTACCTTGTCTTCAACGTAGTCTTTAATCTTATAATATGCTTATATATTTTTTAACAACATATTTTTATTATGAAATCAGTCAAAGCAAACGTCGATTTCATACAAAACTATCAGGAACGTAGACGTTGATTTAGGGAGAAAAATTCAATTACCTAAGTACCTTGTATTATGGCAGAATCCGAGATACCATAATACTCAAGCGACTGTGAAATGAATAGGAAGGCTTATTGGTTATTGATAATAGGTACCAATACTTTAAAGCCTCTTGCAACTCAGAACTTCAATTTGTAACAAGACTTCGCTAGATCATCTGCCTACCCTTATCCCAACTATGTTGGGGTCGGCTTCCATTCTAACCGAATGCAGCTGAATACCAGTATCTATTTAACATAGAGCGACTGCGCCTCTCTGACTTACACAACCCAGTTACTGGGTAAGACGATACCCCTTGGTAAGACTGATTTTCAGACTTTTGGGCTTCTGACTACCCGTAACGACTGTCAAAGATCTACGAACGACAGCCGGGACCAGTACCTTTATGTAAAATCTCACTTCCAATGTTTTTATGTGGATAAGGCGATTGGGTGAAACGGAGCCAAAATCCCCGCAAGGAAGCGCGTTTTATTGAATTTGTATGTAAAAATCTGCGTCTCGCTGCGTGATGCGGTGCAGTGTGCCAATCGCCTTAGGTATACTTCTCCATCATTCACACTTTCCATTTTCAAAGACAAACCTACTTGTGTATTCTATCGAATCTTACAACATTACGACATGCTACCAAGTTGGCAACTTTATAAAAAAAAACAGTCGCCGGTAGCGTGGGGTCGCCACGGAAGGCAATATCCTGTTTCCTGCTAACCCCTTTTTTATTTTAATGCACAATTATAAAGTTATTCGCTTGATTTCGTCAGCACCACTCTGGCGCATATAAATGGACTTTTAAAGGTAAAAGTTAGGGTGGTCCGATATTTATTTTACGTAATAATTCTGTTTTGTTTAAGTTATTGCTCTTGGCTGAAGACAAGTTATTAGTAATTTGAATAGTAATTTTAGAATAAACTAGCTGACCCGGTAAACGCTGTTTTGCCATATAAATTATTTCTAGCTGCCTGGCGCGCATGGTGTCCTACCCCTTACCCTACCCCTAACCTACTCCTACCCTATTCCTACACTACTCATACCCTACTCCTACCCTACTCCCACACTACTCCTACCCTACTCCTACCCTACTTCTACCCTATCCTAACCTACTCCTACGCTACTCCTAACCTACTCCTACACTACTCCTATCCTACTTCTATAGGTAAAAAAAAAAAGATAAAAAGTCCTTATATCCTATGTACTTCTCCTGGTTCTAAGCTACCTCCCCACAAATTTTCAGCCAAATCGGTTCAGCTGTTCTTGAGTTACAAATAGTGTAACTAACACGACTTTCTTTTATATATATAGATACGTCTTCGCTGCCTCGTTGGTCTAGAGTGGCTGCAAGTGATGTCCTGGCTTCGATTCCCAGGACGGAAAAAGTGGTACTTATAGAGTTTTTCCATCAGGAATTTCTCAGTAGCAGCGCGGACTCTGGAGTCGCTCCATGTAAAATACTGGTATTCAGCTACATCCGGTTAGACTGGAAGCCGACCCCAACATAGTTGGGAAAGGGCTAGGCAGATGATGGTATCGAGTCGGCTAGCAACGTCTGACGGTAAAGGCTAATAAGTATCTTCAAGTACCGTATTAAATTGATTCTAAGACAAAAATTACTACAATTGTAACTACCCACCTAGCGTGACTTACCAGTATTAATAATTCCTAAAAACACCAAATACTTAAGTCTTTATTGCGACTTCACGATCTTTCAAAATGTCAGTCGTCCAATTATAGACAATATTTATGAATTTAATCGAAAATTATTTGAAATTATTAAATTAAAAGAATGCAGTACCTAATATAAGTATTAACAAGATTCTTGAGGACGAATGTCGAATTCCTTTAATTAGGTTTTTGTTAACAGCTGACTTTTGTATTTCGAGGAAAGATAAGCAGCTGGTCATTCAAAATACAGGAACATCATACAAAAAGTATGTTCCTATAGGTAGGTACGTGAACTTTTTATCGATGTGGATTTGAAGGGAAAGTTATACCTATCGAAATGACGCCGTGACTCACTTTATGTAGTAGGTAATACCTAATTTTCCGGAGTGGTTCTGGAGAGGCGACCGCGTACCGGAAGACGTAGCGTTGGAAGGCCTCCCACAAGGTGGTCCGACGCCCTTGTGAAGGCCGCAGGAACCCGTTGGATGCGAGAAGCACAGAACCGGTCGAAGTGGAGGTGCTTGGGGGAGGCCTATGTCCAGCAGTGGACGTCTTTCGGATGATGACCTAATGTTCCCACTGCTGGGACACAGGTCTCCTCACTGTGACAGGGAGTGGCCATAACCCATCTTGCGAGTCCGCAGTGCGGGTTGGTGGATGTATGTGACATCCAGCGTCTTCGAATTTTCGGTTCAAGGCACTGCCGGTTCCTCCACGATTTTCTCTTTTACCGCTTTGAGAACAGTACTTAAATAATGTCAATCCCTAGGCTAGCATCAAGTGGCATGACAGCTCACTTCAGACTCTCTTCACCTAAGTTATCACGTCGAGACTTTTACAGAATAGACACGACAGTTGTTTCTTTTTCCTTTCAATATTTTTTCTTTAAAATACTTTTGTAAAGCATTAGTCTGAAACAACCTACACTCTCCCATCGACGGCGAAGTGCCAATACCTCCTAACTGACATTTTTTGAGAAATTCACTTTTTTATTAAATTCAATTTTATTCAAAATTAAATAAAATAATTAAATTCAAAACGAAATTTAAAAGCGTTATTCGCATGTTTTAGTGAATCGCCTAAGTGTATTTTTAGTTGCAACAGCATTCAATTAAAATGTAGAAATATCTATCTCCCAACTAAACCAACACAACGTGTCTACCTATTTATGAACGTTTTTTTCAGTTTGTGTAAATTTTTGACTTTGTCAGTTAGGAGGTATTGGCACTTCGCCGTCGACATGTAGTTAGGCGTTGGTAGTTGGGCCGCAGCTTTAACTTATGCAGCAATCATCGTTTAATATTGTTTGTCTTTGATTGTATTTTATTTTTATCGACTTCAAAAAAAAGGAGGTACCTTATCAATTCGACACGTATGTACCTAAGTATGTAATATTATTGGAACTGCATTAAATTCACATAATTGACAATCTATTAGGGCTTCCAAACAAATCATTTTATAGATATACGTATGTTTGTATGTATGTATGTTTGTCCACGCATGTTTCTCCGCAACTATTATTCGGATCGTGGCCATTTTTTTTTGGCATAAGTACATTTACTTCAAATTAGGAAACAGTGCTAGTTTCATCAAAATCGATCAAGTAATTTTCAAGATATGGACTAATACGTGTAAGTGTGACGGCCTGGCTTATTGATACGAGCTTCGGGTGTAGTGTCAAAGGGAAAACATCGCAAAACATTGGTCAAATTCTTGTGCAATATTTACAAAAAAAAACTATTACCTACTTAGTACAAACAAATATTCCAGTTTTAACTTAAAACTAAAAATTACGAAATAAAAAAGTACTTAATTTAAAAAAACCTAAGCCGATTTCAAAAAGAAATTAACTCACAATTATGCAATAACTTTAATTTCGGAAGTCGGTGGCAAAAAATTAAAACTGAAATACAGATTCCAAGACACCGACTTCCGAAATTAAAGTTATTTAATAATTTTGAGTTAGGTAATTTCTTTTTGAAGTCGGTTAATTTTTTTTAATAACTTTTTTTTTTGTTCCAAATACTTAATTGATATTAGGTATATCTATACACCCACCAATATCTATCATCCCTTTGGTAAATATTTCCCTTTGTATTAAAGATTCAATTCTTAACCTCGCCTACCACGACGCGACGTCACCCATGGCCGCACAGAAGTTGCTTCAGGTGTAGATTGAGGCCAAAACAAAAATATGGCCCAAACCGAGACAATGGTTTGATGGTCAATTCCACAACTACACTGCATCCGCTCACGATTTCGTCAGTTTGGCCCGTTGTTTTAATTGGAATTTCTTATTAGCCAATAATAATGGGCCACTTTTGCCTCTTCAGATAAAATTGTAGGCTATTCAAATATTCCGCAGGTTGGGCCAACTTAGTTTCCTCTTATTATAAAAAGCCTGTGATGTTCCACGGTAGGGCGAAGGCCTCCATACTTTCTTTCGCCTTCTCTTTGTTTAAAGCTTCTGAGGACCAGTTCTTGTTGAAGGAGTCCAGCTCATCCCGCAATATCCATCTGGGCCTCCGGGATGTCGCCTGCCATTAAGAGGGACCCACTGGGTCATAAGTTTGGCCCATTGGTCGTCTGACATGCGGCACATGTGTCCAGCCTAATCCAGTTTAGCGCTGCAGCTTTCCAAGTGACATCAGTTACGTTTGTGATGGAACCGATGGTCGTATTTCTAACCAGGTCTGTTAGTTTGATACCCAGAATACTCCGTTCCATAGCCCTCTGGCAAACCTCGAGGGTGGACCTCTGCTCTTAAACAACAATAAAGGCCCCAGCAGGCAAAACATAGGTACCAACGCCAACATTATATTGTCAGAATGTCATTTCTATATACATGCATAAACTCACACCTTCTTTCCATGGGGATAAGTAGAGACCATAGAACGGCACCTGCTAGGATCCTTACATACTCCTTTTGCTTCGTCTACGTCTACATCATCGTACATCTGGGGGGCCTAAAAAGGCCACTTTAGAGAATCATAAAAAGATAACATTATGAATTATAATATGGCGAAGACAGGCCCTGTTTTTCTTTTTTTCGCTGCACTACGTAGGTACAATCAAAGAGATTGGGATTGGATTTGGATTGGATTGATTGGTATTTTAGCACAGACAAAAAAAAAATAACTGAAAATTCTTCACCAATGGGATTTGATACGATTAACTTAACAGTTAACTGTCCAAAACGTTATCCTTTTATGATTCTGCCAAAGTGGCATTTTTAGGCCCCCTGGTCATTTACGTACGCCAGTTGCGAGTACTACACACCTGACCTTTCTGAAGAACATCGCCACTAACGGATTTTTCAATTTCAACAGAGATTTAGTCGCCTTTAACTGACACCCTGTTTCAGGAACGACAATCATTTAAAAAATCTATATTTTATTACCTACTTACCTAGCTAAAATATATCAAACGTATTTCAACTGCTGTGATTGGTTAACTGACTAATTAACAGCCAATTATTTTCGTCAAATGCGATCCTTGTAAACGCCTACCGTTTTTATGCTTAGCTATTGCTTGGCGATCAATCTGCCGTCCTTACGAAAAGTGCAATAACTCGAGTTTTGCCACAAATTGAGTTAAGTACATAATTGGAATCTACAGAATGAGATCTATTATTGTTTTTAGACACTTTTTACGTATCCATTACGTAGCCGGTTTTAATACTAAGCATAATATAGTGATGGAGATGCAAACAAAACAAAAAAAAAATCTTTAACCGAGTTTTTCTCGAAATCAGGTTTAATCTAGTTATTGCACTTTTCGTTAAGACGGCAGCAATGTTGTACGTGTGTTTGCCACAGAGTACTTTTTGATAGGTAGTCTTTGCGTAACGTGTTGGACCAAGGTTGCCGACATAGCCCGAAAAATTTTCAAACTTAAGTCGCAGTAGGCGGGCAATGTGCCCTACATTGCTCGCAGAACAGATGGCCGATGGGGCCGAAAAGTTCTGGAGTAGCGACCGTGTCCCAGAAGCCGAAGCGTTGGAAGGCCTCCCACAAAGTGGACTGATGACCTGGTGAAGGCCCTATGAATCCGGTGGATGCGAGAAGCACAGAACCGGTCGAAGTGGAGGCCATGACCAGCAGAGGACGTTTTTCAGCTAAAATGATAATGATAATTGCAAAGTGGTGTAAAAAATAAATCAAACACGCAAATATTCAATAAATACTTTAATTTTAAAACAATTCGGGTTTCATCTTACATTATACATTTTTGAATGTATTATAAACATTTTTACACTTTTTTTTATCAAGCATTTTCATATAATTTACATAGAACATCTTAATTTAACTATGAGGCACCTATGAATCAAGTTCTTTTTTTTTTAATATTTATAGCACTGTGTGACCTAAATCCGTACTTGTCACTCTTTTCTGTGACTTAGAGCCTATACTACCTTTATCTCTCTCGCACGATACTGCTCGCGGACTGAGTGAGAGTGAGACAGAGTGCGGTGCTGGGCGGCAGGCAGCGCCAATAGTTTCGGTATTTGCTTTTTACAGTGAAAATAATGGTAATTTGAAAAAATAAGAAACAGTATCTGCTTTATATTTAGTTCAGCTGTTATGCAAAGTTTCATGATCTAATTTGGAGTATTTTTTTGAATACTAGCGGTTTATTGTTCGGTTTGGAGGTAACTTTGTAATATTTTTAATCGAGAAAATTAAGTAATTTTATGGAACCGCGTTTTCGCCAAACATAGTACATATCACAATTATATTATATTAAAGGGAGATATGGCACTAGCGCGCGCAAATTGTTGCAGACAAATTCAGACAATTGTTGTTGTTTCATTTAGTCCGCTAATAGCAGCGAGCAACACACTACAGATAGCTGTCTCTCTCTGTGTCATACGTTCCGTATTATCTATCACAGTAAGTACTTTGTAATAACAACGAAACAATACAGAACGCCGCTCAGTATGAACGCGGTATCTTCCCTTTATAATATCATTGACTTAACATTAATCCTCAACTTTACCATATATTTATTTCAAAATGAATGCTGCAATACTTTTGACATAACGGCGGATCCAGCTAAGCTATTTGAGGTAGTATAGGCGCTTAAGTAGTGCATTTTTACACAGAAAGGAGTGACTTGAGTGCGGGTTTAGGTCACACGAGGCATAAGTATATTTACGTGTGACTTAAGGAGTCTATTAATGCACTGCATTTAGCATCACGCTGTGCATAAGTCACACTTTCATAAAAGGGGCATTTTATTTTTGTGTGTTACATTGTAATAATTGAGAATGAATGAACAAAGTGTGCGTTTCACGCCATTGCTTCAATGTATTACAACCGTTTTGGGACATTTGCGCATTTAAATAAAGAATCGTATTTAGGAATGTTGCTTTAGTAAAAAAATGGTGTATGGAGTTGGTTGATTAAAATTACTTACTGGTTTCATAATTAACATAATCTTTTAACAACCATAGATGATCCTACGCATAATATATTGTCTGCGGGTCGTATATTTGGGAACCATTTACAATGCGGCCGATGAATCATGGCCGTTCCGAACTTTGCGCAGGACATTTTTTTGAAACCAAATGGTGACATAAGGCGAGTGGGAGTGAGAGAACATGCGCAAGAGTTCGGAGAACCTATGTTCAGACCGGCCATGATTCATCGGCCGTATTGTATCCAGGTAATAAAACTTTCTTTTGACATGTTCAAACCTTGCATAGATTTTTAACGACTAATAATTTAGATATAAACCGACAAAAATGGCTAAAAGTTTTAAAACTAATGCCTCTACTTTTAATTTTCCAAATTAATAACCAGAAAATAATTGAGATTTCAAATCCGACTTACAGTCAACTTAATAGTTTTGTGACTGCACCCACATTAATTTTGCTCTGTTCCGTATATTTAAGTAACGTTTAAGTAAAATTATGGTTAACTACATGGAAATACTATTATTATAATAAAATTAAGACTATAATTTATATGTAAGAAAAATACGATAACACCAATGAAATTTAAAATATTACACACGTGTTAAACACGGTACCCTTCTTCAGGGATCGTCGTAATCGGGTAATAATCTGATAGTATATTATTTTCTTTATTACTTTAAGTGTGCGTACACGAGCGACACGCATCGACGACAGAGGCAACTGCAGTCGTCGACTTGTGTCTGCGGCAATCGTCGACTTGTGTCGGCGGCAGCCGTCGACAACGTGTCACTCGTCTTTTCGAGTTCGGTGTTTAAATACACGAGCGGCACTGGCCTCAGTCGTCGATGCATGTCGCTCGTGTGCTGGCAACATCGCAAAAATGCGTTTTCGGTCAATGTTGCTACAAAGAAAGTGGCAGGTGCTGGGCATACATTTAAAATACTTTTCTTGCATATAACATTCAGTCTAGCTTAAAAACTTATCACAACTTTGCAAAGTACCGTTTCCTTGTATTGAAAAACTATTTTTATAAGGTAACTATTTAAGTAATAATGAAAGTTGTCAACTTGTCCAAAATAACTAGATAAGTACTTGACGTTTGTAAGCATTCAATTTTTCACAGCCCTTCTTTCTATCAATTTTCTCCATAATTAATTATCTACCTAGTCTTCGTCCCAACTATGCTGAGGTCAGTTTTCAGTCTAACCGGATGCCGCAGAATACCAGTACTTTACATGGAGCGACTGCCTATCTGGGGGCCTAAAAAGGTCACTTTGGCAGAATCATAAAAGGATAACATTATGAATTATAATATGGCGAAGACAGTCCGTGTTTTTCTTTTTTTCGCTGCACTACGTAGGTATAATCAAAGAGATTGGGATTGGATTGATTGGTATTTTAGCACAGACAAAAAAAAATAATAACTGAAAATCCATCACCAATTGGATTTGATACGATTAACTTAACAGTTAACTGTCCATTATGATTCAAAATGTTATCCTTTTATGATTCTGCCAGAGTGGCCTTTTTAGGCCCCTGGTCTCCACAACCTAATTTCTGGGGAACACGATATCCCATGGCAAGACTGTCAGATTTTCGGGCTTTTGACTACACTGAAACGACTTTCAAAGATCTACGAATGACAGCCGAGACCAACAGCTTAACGTGCTCTCCGAGGCACAGAGGGCTCGGAGAGTATGTAATAAATGGTCACCTATCCACGGACCCACCTCGGCAAGCGTTGCCTAATTTTGATGCGGCTGTTATTACTGAGCCATGAGCTCATCAATAATATTCACGATAATACTTGTAGTAAAATATTAAGTTTTCCCATTGAATTCAAGTTGACAACCATTAATCATATAAAAACTAATCGTATCGAATGTTTATATTGAAATAACTACAACACCTAGCTTGTGCACCAACTAAATTAATATTAAATATTTCTCAGACACTGTTAAAACATTTCAAAAATCATAATTTATAAATTTTCGCATTCACATCGATAAAGGTGATGTCGATATCGAATATCGACAAAAACTACATCTCTTTTAATCAATATTTTGAATTTCTAGTTTCGTTCTAAAGATGAAGATCATGAAGACACTTTCAAAATAGAAGGTTAGAATTCAGAATTAAAAAGAAAACGATTATTTATCGGAATTTTCGGGCATGTTCGTAAGTGTCTAAAGAAATTGAATAACAATATAAGTACATTATATTAGTATCGAACTGTATCACAATTTACGCTATACAAATGATGAGTTTATGTATCTAAAATGCACTGGTATCTGACAAAATAAGTAAGCTTGAAATTGACAGAGAAATGTTGGTTTATCACCTTATAAGGCAGAAATGAAATTTGTAGTTGAGTAGTCTAACTTTAACTAAACATTGCCAAGCGGTTAGTCGACTCTTCCCATGACCAGACCAGACCAGAAGGCTGGTCTATTTGTTGCCCAAAGAAACATTGCCATGCAACGTGGCAATGCTGCCAGCCTTTTGGGCACTCTTCTTGTTGGTAGTGATGTGGAAGAATTGTTTGATGCCATATAATTCCTTCCTTTCACTTTTTTATATACTTGTACACATTATTATTATTATTAAGACTGTTAGCAGCAGTTACTAATAATACTCAAATAATTTTAAAAAATATTAAATATTAAACTATGTAATTTGTCTGTGTAAGTAAAATTGCCGGACTTAAAGTATAGCACCACCCCATACTTCCTGTGGGCGTCGTAAAAGGCGACTAAGGGAGACCGGAGAATAGGCAGCAGCGTTCTCTATGCATTACACCATCATACCATACTGCGATCGCCAACCCGCCTGCCAAGCGTGGCGATTATGGCAAATCCCCCCCCAAAATTGGGGGAGGCCTATGTCCAGCAGTGGACGTCTTTCGGCTGAAATGATGATGATGAAACTATGTAATTATAATGCAGGAGACATAATTATGAAGATGGAATTTTCATCTGGATTTGTAGTAAAAAATACAAATATCTTGATATAACTTTAAGGTAGATTTTATCAATTAGAAATCGACCTTTAATTTAGACAGAGTGGTTACAGGCGCTGTACAAATTTCGCTTCTGCCCTATAAAGAGTTAAATGAGATGTAGGCAATTCTTCAAATTAAAAAGTTTTATCATATTATCAGGAATTAATGTTTAAAAAGTGGAAATAATATTTTACTTTAAAAAAATACACCCTCCCCACCACCGCATCATCGCCATTGTTTCATTGTCTATCATTAATATTATATCTTGTTATTGTTAAGAATAAAGACAGAAAATACCTTATTATAAAACAAGGTTCTTCAGGCCTAGGTTTAAACCATTGAGCCATTTTTAAATTTCTAACTATAATCCGTTAGAGTTTTTATTACAAAAACTAACGTTAAACCCGAGTCTAAGTTGTCAATTTTGCATTAGGAACTTTGTACTTGTCGGAATAAAGTTCAAAATACAGTAACCGGCTCGAAGGTTTAGGCTAGGTCTAAAGAGAACTCGTTTTGTAATAAGACGGTATATGTCTGTGTGTTGGAAGCCTAAGCAAGCCTTTACATATTCCGAGGTATTGGTAAGTATAAAATTTTATTAAAAGAATCCATAAATTATGTGAAACCGCAATGATAGGTGTCAAACCAATGAATTGGACGAAATGATAACTTGGGTAACCTGTGTACGCAAAACAGCTAAGTATTGCGCAACTGTGGCGCCACTGCGGATCAACTGTGGCGCAACATCTAAGTAAAATGCTTAAATAAATACCTTAATATTCACGTTCTTAATGTATCACACTATATGTTCTCAATATTTTCAATTTTCTCTGATTTGTTGCCGAGTGTGGCCTTACAGACGTATCCCTTTAATGCGAGCACGCCCCTACATTTTATGTGAACCTGGTAGCGAGCGCACCAGTCTAAGTTGTTACAGCCGATGCCGTCTGATAGGGTCTTTATTGCGGCTATTGAGAGTAGATCTGTGGAAAAGGAAATGGCTGAAATTAGTTTTATTTTTATTATATTCAGTTTAAAAGATTAAGAAGTTTGAAGAACAATATTATTTTATTTATCATAGTTTTATGTTTAGTGGCAAGTAAGGGAGGCGATTAAATTTTGAGGTTACCCCTAATTTTTCTCCAAAGATATTAAAAATTTTGGTGATAAAGCAAAACTGCTCCTTTTTAGTTTCCCAAGTCGTCATACTGCAACTCGGGACGCTGCATTTGTGGGTTTTTTTTTTTAAATGTCACACTAGCTGCGCCCCGCGGTTTCACCCGCCTACATGTCGATCCCGTTGAATATCGGGATAAAAAGTAGCCTATATGTTAATCCAGGGTGTCAGCTACCTCCCTATAAAATTTTATCAAAATTGGTCCAGCCGTTTGAGCGTGAAGAAGTAACAAACATATAAACACACACACTCACAAACTTTCGCCTTTATAATATTAGTGTGATTGTGGTTACCAGGTGGGTCGGCGTGGGTGAGTAGCTGTACGTCGTTGGCGCGGCAGAAGGCGTGTAGGGTCGGTGGTACTACGCAGCAGGAGGCTAGGTTGATCTGCGCTATGGAGGGCCGTACTCGCGCCCACGCATGTAGCTTCCGCAAGCAACCACCGCCGACGTCGGCGACGCCTAGTTGGTGCACGCGTCCTGTAGAACAAAAAAAGTAAGTTTTAGAAAGATCTCTTCGACCATATTATTTCTTTGCAGACTCCATAGTACGCCCTTGGCCCTTAAGATTCCAGGAATTATGGAGAGATTTTATAATGCAGAACTAAAAGTAAAAGTAGCAGTTAATTTGAAGTTTGAAATTTTGAGTTGAATTATTGAAATGAAAATAAAAAAATATTTATATATATCTATATTCTTGTCTGTAGGTAGATGCAACTGCGTCTGCAACTGATACTTACCTTATTTTTATTAAATAGTCAAGATTACTGGCAGTGGATACAGGTTTTCACTAAAGTTGTACACTACACTAGGATCTTTTGGCGTGTACTCAAAATCGGAACTAACACCGCCCCCTGTCAATCAAGCGTCTAAAGATCCTTTCTAGCTATAGTCCGACTCTTAATTAGCTGTGACACTTCTTACTGTCATTTGGTTAAAAAATGTTGCCATACTATCTCTACTAGTGATGTGGTTAAAACGCAATGAAACATCGTTTTAGTTTAGATATTCAAAATTGACAAATTTTGATCTATTACCGTAAACAATCAAATATTATTTGTATTGATCGAATAAAAATATATGTTGTAGTTTCAAATCAGCGTAAATACATAGTCTACTAAAGATAATTTTGTTTTAATTTCTACTCTAAAACAGTAATCGTATATCGATCGAAGAAATCAATTTCTTAAATAAATTAAAGTTTTCATTAGGAATAACGTTTACTATACAGGATTATTAGTAAAACACCAAAAACCTCAAAAAAAAAAAAGAATATTTAAAAGATATGTTTGTGATTAGAATTATTTATTTTTGTGGTAAACTTATATTATCCTGAATTTCATTATAAATATCATCCTCTAAATTATCCTCTTTTATAAAATTAATTTAACATGGATCAATTTTGAACTGAATGCTACTTGAATGAATCGATTATTTTGTCACATCACTATTTAAATTTCGTTAAAAAGTGGTAACACGTGCTCTCATTTTACTGCAGCTAGGTAATTAAAAGTCGGACAATAGCTAACCTTCCGAACGCAAAATACGCGCATTGACGTGGAGTTGCGGAAACTAGCCCTTATTACCTACCTATTACGTAGCTAACCTTTTAGTTTAAGGCGAAAGCGTCAGGGGGTAGATCGCGAAATCCAAATTTTCTTACGTTTTTTTGCAATTTGCAGGTCAGTATCAGGTATGTCGTTCTCTCGTTTCAGCATATAGACGTCCACTGCTGGACATAGACCTCCCCCAATTTTGGGAGGGTTTGCCATAATCGCCACGCTTGGCAGGCGGGTTGGCGATCGCAGTATGGTATGGTGGTGGAATACATAGAGAACGCTGCTGCCCATTCTCCGGTACGATCCTTAGTCGCCTTTTACGACACCCACGGGAAGTAAGGGGTGGTGGTATTCTTTAAGTCCGGCACCACACAGACCAGGTCAGGTATGTATGTTGATCTAAATGTGATTCACGGCCGGAGATCTGGATATGAAGGGCTCGTGGCTAAATAATAACAGCCGCACGGATCGATCGAAGGTTAAGCTACGCTTGTCGCGGTCGGTTCGTGGATGGGTGACCATCCATTACATATCGAGACCCCTCCGTGCCTCGGAAAGCACGTTAAGCCGTTGGTCCCGGCTGTCATTCGTAATCTTTGACAGTCTTTACGGGTAGTCAGAAGCCCGAAAGTCTGACACTCAGTCAATCCAAGGGGTATCGCGTTACCCAGTAACTGGGTTGTGGAGGTCAGACAGACAGTGGTGCCGATTCTGTTGTTCACAAACCAAAATAACTTTAAGTTTAGTGCTTCTTTTTCATTCCATTTCATTAAGAAAAGGACAGAAGTTAAATTTTAGTTTAGACCTGTCAAATTAATCAGTGCCTGACGTGAATTGACGTAATTTTAGTAGACAAGTTATTAATCACGTCTAAACTTGTATGGAGTAGTGTCAGGTGCTGATTAATTTGACAGGAATAAACTAAAATTTATTGTCTGTGCTTTTCTTAATGAAATAGAAAGAAAAAGATGCACGATCTTAAATTTAGTTTAGCTTGTGAACAAGGGAATTGGCACCAGTGAGTCTATGCAAAACACTGGTATTCAGATGCATACAACATAGTTGGGAAAAGGCTAGGCAAGATGATGGCCTTAGCGCATCCCCCCTTTTTAACCGACTTCCAAAAAGGAGGAGGTTATATGTTCGACTTTACATGTTTTTTTTTTAGCAAATCTCTTTGACAGAAAACGGAATGAAAAAAAAAATCAAAATGTCATATTACCTTCTTTAACGAAATCCTCGAGCACACCCCACAGGATCTTAATCCCGGGTAGGATGGCCTCGCACTTGCGCGCGTCGGCCTCATTGTCGGCCTCCACCTCCGTACTGGACATGCGCACTAGAACAGAAACCACGGTGCCTAATATAAATATATTTAAGGAACATTCCCGAATGTTGTGAAAGTGGTGGAACGGCGATATGATACAATCACGATTGTATTGCCCAAAGAGGTACGCAGATTTGTTTTATACAGGGTTATTGGGAAAACATTAACAACCGAAGGTCATTGTACTGTAGTGTCTTGTGTGTTCCGGCCTTTAGCAGAAAGGTCTGGCTGGATGTAATATTCCATTCAAACATTCAAACTGCATTGACAACTAAGATAACATTGTGTTTTTTTTTATAGAGTCATGATTCATATATTTGCTGTAAAGCTGTGAGGTTCTTTTTAACAATACAATAGTTCCAAGTCTACGGTCTTTTAATTATACTAGGAACTGTAGAGGTCCAGTGCAGACCTCTACAGTACCTACTCATCATTATGAACAACTTTTACTACGGGACCAAACATGAAATCGCGAAAACAAAATCAGCTGTTCCCTACATTTTGACGATTTATACGAACAAGAATGTAGGGAACAGCTGATCTTTTTCTCGCGATTTCAGGTTTGGTCCCATAGTAAAAGTTGTTCATAATGATGAGTACAATGACCTCTTAAGAGGTTGTTAATGTTTTACAAATAACTCTGTATACAACGTGCCGTTATAATGGCGATGTAACACGGGTAGGGCTAGTTGCCAGTAATCACAAAAATTATAACATAAAATAATTCGTAAGTAATTTGAAAACTACCGCCAGCGCCACTCACCGACTTAGGGCTCTCTATCTTTCCTTCAATTCGGTTAAAGATATTTATTTTCTCAAAAGAATTACAATTCACGTAAAGAGAAAACATAATTAAGTAGGTTTAACAGATATGTTAAGAATTTACCCGGGCGTATTAAGCGTTGTTGTTACTTTCCGACATTAGGCATTAAAATATTAATAATAAAAAAATCCCACAAAAAAATGCCCCAAATAACTGTCTTAATACCAAAGTTAGATATGCAAGTTGATTTTAATCGCATTGTATGAATATTGAAATCAAGTATTCGACAACAATGATGATTAACAATTTTTGAGGTTAATTAAAATTATCGGAACTTTTAGCCCCGCTCTCCCCTACAGGTTGCTCCATGATGCATTTTTGAAAATTTTAAGTACATACAATAAAAAAATAAATAATAAAATATATGTTCAAACGAAAACGCGAAACTGTATACGTGTGTTAAATTAATGTCGCCAACTGTATCCATATTTTGTCAGTTTTGTTTCAAGTCCGTATATTTATTTATTTAATACTAATGTAAAGAGGCGGTCTCAATGCCACAGGCAGTTTTTGGGTGATGCCGAGACGGACATTTTTTACTCCGTTTTGCCTTTTGGTTTTGATTTTGGATTACTATGAGAGCAGTGGTGGCCCAGTGGTAACGGCCGCGACTTAAAAGTTGAAGGTCGTAGGTTCGTACCCAGTCAGGCGCTTTACTTTGTGTAAATAATTTCATCACCACAGCTCTGAAAACGGTGACGGAAAACATCGTGAGGAAACCGGCGTGCCCTAGAATAAAAAAAATTCGAAGACATGTGACATCTACCAACCCGCACTAGGACCGCCTTGTGAATTACGGCCCACTCCCTCTCACAGAGAAGAGGCCTGTGTCCCAGCAGTGGAAACATTAAAGGGTGATTATACAACAAAAGGGTGATTATGCAAACAACAATACATAATAACTACAACATGATCAACAGGATTATTTTGGGTCGTTGTGGGATCACCCCGTTCTTTCTTTATGACCAACATGTAGCGGTATCTACAACGCCACATGCGAACAAAGCGTCATACTGACGTCATGCGAAATCCTGCATCTCGCAAGCAGAGTTTACCGCGCAACTAACATAGATACAACGGCCCGATATGTTGCCCGCCGGACACAACATCAGTCTGGTCGGAGGATCCTCCCTTTTCTATAGAGTATGAGTGAACTTTACACCCTGTTCCTCATACGTCTATAAACATATTCTCTCAGAAATCATAATTATCGTACTATTCAGTATAGCTGTACTTACCATTGCTACCCATCGAGATGGGAGACGCCTTGGTGGTGTAGCTGGTCTTGAGGTTGGTGTCATCGGTGGCTTCCTCACGGTGCATGTCGGGGTTGTAGGCAAGGATCACGTTGTCGATGTACGTTGTGTGCAGGGCTGTGAATACTGGAAATAAAAATAAATAATGGTGTTATTAAAAACATCCAAAAAGATGATAATGGGTATATTAAAAGAATATGAGTGAAGGAAATAAGAATACATGTCATGATGTTACTCTACTATGGCGAGGTCCAAAAGGAGCGTAAGGACTAAAATCTGAAATTTAACTGAAATAAATTGTCAATCAGGCTCCTTGGACAGTGATCTTCTTGTTTTAAAGTTTTTGGTTGCCTCTTTGCAACCGATTTTTTCGTGATTTTTTAAAGTATGATGGGCATTTTTGTATGTAGCATGGCCTGATGACCAATAAAGTTCTAATGTATGTCAACTTATTGCTTATAACTGGCAATTACTGTAACAAAACATTTTGTCTCCGAGGCACGGAGGGGTTCTTGGTATGTAAAAATGGTCAAGCAACAAGGAACCAACCGCGGCAAGCGCAGCTTAACCTGATTGATCGACCCGTGCAGCAGTTATTACTTAGCCATAAGCCCCTCAATGTTATGAGTCAATAACTAACTGCAATGAACATTAGCATCATAAACTAATAAGTTTACATGGTACTTGCAGGACTGATATCTCTTTAACCATTTTCCTCATAATAAATTTGATGCTTATGATATAAATTTCCATTTGATGTATATGTGGTTTTTATTGGACATTCCGGCGGAGGGGCCCGTGGCTAAATAATGACAGCTCACAGGTCGATCGATCAGGTTAAGGTACTTTTGCTGCGGTTGGTCTGTGGATGGGTATACCATCTTTACATACCGAGACTCCTCCGTGCCTCGGAAAGCACTTTAAGCCGTTGGTCCCGGCTGTCATTCGTGGATCTTTGACAGTCGTTACGGGTAGTCAGAAGCCCGAAAGTCTGACAACCGGTCTTATCAAGGGGTATCGTATATTACTCAGTAACTGGGTTGTAGAGGTCAGATAGGCAGTCGCTCCATGTAAAATACTGGTATTCAGCTGCATCCGGTTAGACTGGAAGCCGACCCCAACATAGTTGGGAAAAGGCTAGGCAGATGATTGGACATACCGGGCAAAACGCCCATCATTCTTTAATCTTATTCTTCTATTAGCCATTTTTGGGCTGCCCGGTTGCAATAAAATACCCTCCATGATTTGAAAGAACGCTTAGTATCGTTAGGTTTAAGCGTTTTTTCGGCGAACTCAAAACATAGACCTATTTCAATTAAACTATATAAGGGCACTTTTGAACTGTCAAGAAGTTGGTCAGTCACAAATATGAACCTTGGGCAGTCAATTGCGCTACCAACCAGTCGACTTGCTAATGTTTTTACCACGACTTTACACGAATATTTGTTCCATCATAAGATTAAACAAAAACAAACAGCCTGAATTATCAGAGTGAAAAAAAATACTCATAAGGTCACCTGTCACGGTTAGGACTATAGAGTATCCTTATTCTTAATGTATGTAAATAGAAGTTGTTGTAGTAATAATAAGTAATTAGGCAGGAAAATCAGCAGAAAACGAGGAAAGTAAACGTTTTGCATTTCGGACTTTCCAAATAACAGGAAAGTTTATGTAAAAAAATAAAAGCCATAATATAATGCAAGTGCCTAAGGGCTGATTTTTTAATCGACAGATATTTTTATTCGTGAGTTGACGTCTGACAGATTTTATATGGAAGAACTGTCAAAAATTCAAAATTATTCCTCGGATAATTAATTAATCTAATCATTAATTAATCTTATTTAATCTGGCGTTGGCAAAATCAGTCCTAAAGTTCGTTTTTTAAACCCAGATACCAATTTGACACGTGTAATGTCAAACTTCTATACTTACTAAAAAAACGCAATTAAGTATACTAAAAACTTAAATGTCAGATTAGTATCTGGGATTAAAATACTGGCCAAGTGCGAGTCGGAAAAAACACGTTTATTGTATGGGGGCTCCCATACAATAAACGTGTTTTTTTTCGGCGTTTTTGCCTTGTAGTATGGAACCCTTCGTGTGCGAGTCCGACTCGAACTTGGCCAGTTTTTTAACAATAATAAGCCCTTAAATATTTATTTTATTTTGTTTTTAGTATAAATTGTTGTTATAGCGGCAACAGAAATACAAAATTTGTGAATATTTCAACTGTCTAGCTATCGCGGTTCTTGAGATACAGCCTGGTGACAGACAGACGGACGGACAGACGGACGGATGGACGGACGGACGGACAGATGGACGGACTGACGGACGTTCCGACGGACGGACAGACGGACGGATAGACGGCCGTACAGACGGACGGACGGACGTACTGACGGACAGACAGACGGACGGACAGACAGACGGACAGACGGACGGACAGACAGATGGACGGACAGACGGACGGGCGGACAGACGGACAGACAGACGGACGGACAGACAGCGAAGTCTTAGTAACAGGGTCCCGTTTTTACCCTTTGGGTACGGTACCCTAAAAACGAACTATAAGTGTTATTATTTATCTATACCTATACAAATAAATAAAATTGAAGTGTCTGTTTGTAATGTCAAAATAACAGCTTTTTATTTAATGCATAGGTAATGGAAGTATGTATGTACGGTGCTTATAACAAAGAAACATTTTTTTCAAATTTTTATCTGTCTGTCTTGTTTGTTCTGGCTAATCTCCGAAACGGCTGGACCGATTTTGACAGGACTTTCACTGGCAGATAGCTGATGTTATAAGGAGTAACTTAGGCTTCCTTTTATTTTAGAAAAATATAATTAGGGTACCGCGCAAAAATATTAAAACGCCCCGGGGGCCAGTAGCTAGTCAAATATTGTAATTGCTTTTGCAATATTGGAATATTAGACGTGGCCTGGTATTCCTAAGAGACTTTACTGGTAAGTTCCGAGCTTTCCAAATAACGTGGAATTCCTTGTCCTAACAGAGCGAAGATCTAAAAAGTCCCATGTTTGTGATATTTTACTTTATAAGTATAGATATAAGTAATGAAGAATTTTTCATTATATTTGTCATCGACCAAAATTTTTTCGCTACCTCTCAGCCTCCAACCATACACGATAAGTCAAGGTTAATAATAATAGCCTCCCGACCGGTCGGTCACTATGGCCAATCACAACCGAGATTTGCCAGGTAACGCAGGATATGATACTATAGTATAGTGCACGAGTGTGTGCGCAAACACAGGTGCACTCTCTGTTCCTTTACTCTCATAGTCCGATGGGACGGCAATCGGACACGACCGGGGCGAGATCAGGCGCAGGACCAACGGCTTTACGTACATTCCGAGGCATGGGGATGTTAAACCCCCACCTTCCAAACTCCGGGCTGTTACTAAGAAATTCCTAATGGAAAATCCAGTAACACTTTGTCCGACCTCGGAATCAAACCCAGGACCCCACGCTCAGCAGTCGAGCTTGCAACCACGATACCAACGGGGCAGTCAAAGGTTAAGTTTTTTTTAATTTTTATTTGAAGTTTGCTCTTGACTCTAGTTTAGGTCAGAGGTGACAGAGACAAAGTCGACGATGGAGTGAGGTTACCCAGAAGAAGCCTGTTCACTCTTACTTTGAAGAGATTCGGGTTGTATGCGCTCGGAAACACAGACTCAGGTAAAGAGTTCCACTCTTTTGCTGTGCGAATTATAAAAGACATTTGAAAACGCTTAGTGCGAATCGGTGGAATAGCAACTAGGCAGGGATGGTAACTTGCAGTGCGTCTGGATGACCGAAGGTAGAAGGGGGCCGGTGGAATGAGGTCGTGGAGTTCTTGGGCACTCTCACCGAAGTACAATCTGTAGAAGACCGACAAGCAGGCAACCTTGCAGCGATGAGCCAAGCTACATTACGTTACATTAATAAAGATTAGATAAATGTACCTAACTACATGATTGTGTGACGTCATAGTTCATTATTCTATAGCTCCTTATCGCCGCAACGCAAACACACCCTTTTTATGCGAGATTTTTGTTCTGTGAGATTTATTTACATTTTTTTGTTGTTACTGTATCTACCAATACTTTCCGAGTGCAGATGCAGGCGGGACCTATCATCAATTTGTTTCCTTCATAGTTATTTATTATTAAAAATATAATATTAAAAATTAAGTAAATTAATAAAAAAAAATAGAAAGAAATTAATCGATTAATTGGTATTATTTGTGGGACAAAAAGAATATTACTATATTAATAATTTAAATTTGACATAATTTATGTTATAAATTTAACTAATTCTTTAATTAAGGACTAAATAAATAATGCAATTAAACGAAAATATCCCACAAAATGTATCGTATGTCCTAACTATCTCTATGCCAAATTTCGTCCATATCCGTTCGTCTGTTTATGCGTGATCGAGTAACAAACGCAAACAGTAGGATTTTATGAATTTGCCGATAGAATAAATATTTTTTTTAATGCAAAAATACACGACTTTAAAAAAATAAACAACTCCAACTTTTCTTTCAACAGCAGTGTTCTATGCTTGTTTTAAGCAAGTTAATAAATGCAAGGGATAAATAATAATAAATATTCCAATCATCAATATTTTATATGTTGTCATTGAATCAATCATTCATATTGCAGTTTACTCTCGTACTGATCAGGAAATTTCATTAAGTTAGTAGGTAGTTGAACGTAATCATTCAGATAACGTATCTCAATCATTATCGTTTCATAGACCTAGTGTTTAATGCCTACCTGATAACAATAACTGTATTTACTTTATTAGGGTTGGTACTTTGGTAGCTAACAGTTTATTATTTGACTAAAATTTAATTTTCGAATAAAATTTAATTTTATTAATAGAAAACAAATACCTCATTTATTAAATTAAATTTCAGTCCAGAACATCCATCGGTTGCTTAGTAAACTTCAACTATATCCGACGCTCCTGTATACTAATCTCCTTTGTTGACTGTACGTTCTGGTTGTTGCTAAACAAATTCCAGCACCCTTATTACGTAACACACTATCAATCACAATCTGAATCATTTTCAAGGATATTGCTACTTCATTGCTTCTAATGTTCGAACATTATGTCAGCTCAACAACGTAAATAACGCAATGAATGTAGAAACTGTCAAAATGAAAGCCATTTAAATACACAAATACCCCGCAGGTTTATGGACACTTAAGACACTCCAGCAAGTTGGTCATGCTCTGGACAGGCTAGGCTGCAGGAGCATCAGATTTACGCTTACGCTGACTAATCATTTAAACCAGGTCTTATTGTTCACTCTATTTTAATTACAGAACGATAAATTCAAGCGCAACAAAGAGCAAACCCTGAGTGACCGTAACTGTCAAAGTATAACTCATGACGTCATCGACGGAAAAAATACAATTGTATTACGAAGTAACGTGAGTTATCGACATCGTACATCGTAGGTATACATACCTACATAGACATCATGTATAATCATAATTATTATATATGCATGGGTTTCATCGTACGTTGAAATCGATGAAAAACTCGAGTGATTTGTTAATTGAGTAGTAATTTTCAGTCGTCTGCAGATATGAGATAATGTCTGGCAGTCAAAGTTGGCTAAGGTTACGGGTCAATTGAATAGGAAACTTCAATGAAGATATCCTGAATAATATACGCGGTAAACTATTCGAATAAACCTCTTACAAAGAATAATTCTTGAAACAAAACGGTGTTGCCTACTTGTTTCTTCGCCAAATCTGGTCCTAGTATCCGGTTCGAAGGACCACGCCATTAGAATAGAATCGGAGCCAGGCACTTTATGAAAATGATTTCATCGCCACTGCTCTCACAACAGCAAAGTAAAACATCGTGAGGAAACCGACATGTCCTAGAACCAAAAATTCGAAGACATGTGACATCTACGAACCCGCTCTGGGCCCGCATGGTGGATGACGGCCCATTTCCTCTCAAGTCACACCGAGAGGAGGCCTGTGCGCTAGCGTGGGAACATTATAGGCTGATTATTTTGTGTAGTGAACTGTAGTGTTAATTTCTAGTCTAAAAGTATCCAAATTTTTAACTCAATAATGAGGTGACTCCGATTCTTCCGATTCTAATGTCGTAGTATAATGGTCTCATTCATACATCTGAAAACTATAGTGTGCTTCTGTATTTAATTAATAATACGATCCTGAAAGACCGACAAAACAATATAGTTCAATGCTACAACCAAAAGCTTTGAGCCTTAGAAGTCTCCAGAACTTTATAATAAGATGCCTCTGGTGCTTATTCTAATGGCGTTATAAGTTGGTTTCATTCAAACTTTATTTATTTAAATCAAACCAATTACAGACACTTTTGAATTAGTAAATAATCCTACAGGTCAGTCAAATAGATGAAGTTAGGTGCATCAGCATCCTCATCTCATTTCCAGTTGCAATTCAAACTTGCAAGCTAATATCTGGCAAAATAAGTGAGCTTCAGGTTTCACTGATATTAAAACCCTGAAAGACCATGGACTCTGCTTGGGACAAACCAACATAGTGCAATTCTCCAACCAAAGCTTTGAACAAACCCGTATTATCAATTTAAATCAAATCATCTTAATAGCTGCCAGTAATTTACACTGTGCTCTGTTAACAGAACTTATTTCGTACGGGTAACAATGATTGAGTATCGCAAAATTCGTAACTTAGTGTTCGCATACACAAGCAGAGGGGGGGGCATGTGCACAGGAGGATCCTAACATAAAGACAGAAGCAGTCAGGTGTTAAATTTTGTAGGGGAAAATATGAAATGTACGCGGGAGAAGTCGCGAGTGAAGTGCTAATAAAAAAAATATTTAACGTTGGTGGAGCTTCTATACATTGAGGGAGGGCCCCATACCTTGAATTTGCCACGGGCCCCAAACGGTATAGTTACGCTACTGCCTCTGTGTCCCAAAACATTTAATCAAAAGTGACCTCTACGCTGCCACCGACGACGACGTGGAAGTGGAGAAATTTTGGGCCAACAAGATGTGAAATACAGTCGTGCCAGTGACACGAAGAAAAAGAAGTCGACAACATGCCGTTCGTGTATTTGAGCTTCATACTCAAATACACGAGCGGCATGTAATCGACGGCTACAGACAGTTGCCACCGACGACGTCGTGGAAGTGGCGAAATTTTGGGCCAACAAGATGTGAAATACAGTCGTGCCAGTGACACGAAGAATAAGAAGTCGACAACATACACGAGCGGCACGTTGTCGACGGCTTCACAGTTGCCTCTGCCGTTGACGCCTGCCGCCCGTGTGTGCACGAGCAACACTTTGTCATTATTTTTAGCTCAACTCTACGATTTAAATCGTTTATCTTGCGTGGAAATGACAAATACACACGGATTTGATTACACACTGTACTTTTAATCAAGTTATGTGCAGGTAACTTTTTGCCTACTTCTTCGCAAAAGCAATAGTGAGCGAGTCTATTGCCTTTTATCGGGAGTACCATAATTCTAGACTTCATACTGAAAAAATCCCGTCTCCCGAACAATCTACTCGTATTATATCAGCTCCGTTGATCCTAGGACTTGCGTCCAGTTCAACATCAATTAGTGTAGGTAATGTAAAAAATGTACGTTTATTCATTTTTCGCTGTGATTTCCGCATCAAAGTAAATATTTGTTCAACGCGTCTTTATTCACATTTTATCAAGTTCCGTAAGCAAATGTTTGTGTGCCGGAGCAATAAACGTAACTACGCCAATTGAAAAGTATTTTACGCCATTTTTGTACATGACTGGTTCTAAAAACGGAAAGGCCGGCGGCGCGCGTTTGGGATTAGCACATTAATTTATTTCTAAGGGAACGTCTGAAGAAGCAATCTACAATAGAATTCTGTTTTCTGGTTTTGTGTCATTAAAAAATATAAAGACAACATACCATTTTCCAAACACTCCATCAGCGCCGACGTACTGTCTTCATTTATGAAAATCTTGACGCCAATCTTCAAATTCTTCCGTTCTTCCTCCGCCATTTTGTTTTGTACGTCATCGTGTGGCCTGGTTATGTTGACAACGGCTTCAGGACTGGTTGCCGCTGCTGCTGATAACACCATGTAGTCAGAATGGTGGCGCGAAGTTTGTGGGAGCCCTGCTGGGGGACCAACGCCGTTTTGAATGGGGACAGGAGCGGGAACACTATTCTGGGTCCCCCATTCTGTAAGCGTTAACTTGATGCTTTCTGAAAGCTGGAGAAAGAACGTTTGTCAGTGACATGTTTATGAAATAATTCACAAGGAGTTTACTGCCTCCGTTCAGGACTCATCCGGTCGATCATACTTAACTGCATCGTCAAGAAGAATTTATATTAGGGAGGTGACCGAATACGTTAATCGTGGCAGTCAAATTTAGCCTGAATTTCGCTCCCCGACCAACAGCAAATTTCCACAAGTTTTTTTCATACTAGGTCACTCACCGCAAACGGGCTGCGATTGAATTTGGTCAACGGAATTACAGATTTCATTAGTGGTGACCGAAAACGATTGCAGTCGAGTGCGGCCAAACCAACCTAATGTAAACGCGCCATTAGTGTAAATGGTTGTGGACGTCGTGGTTGGCAATGCATCGGCCTTAGCAAAACTTTAGCCTTGGCCCTTGAGTTGCGGGTGTCTGTAGTGGGTGGCGAGTTGACGACCCTGTTCCGTCAGTTTGAACGTCTAATGGTTTGCCAAACAATAACCCCAAACAAAAAACGAAACTAGTTTCATGTAAGTAGTAAAAATGCCAAAAGAAGGTCTTTTGCCAATTTCACCAGGTATGTGGCGGCATCTACAACGCCACATGCGAACTACGCGTCACGCTGACGACACGCAAAATCCTGCATCGCGCAAGCGAAGTTTACTGCGTAACTAGCATGTATACCACATCCTGACATCAATCGTCAGACAGTAGCCCACCAGACACAACAGTTCACAACACCCGTCTTGTTCCCCTTTCTTGAGGGAGGATCCTCCCTTTTCTATGGAGGATGTGTGAACGTTACATCATGTTCCTCATACCTCTATACGTACACATCACGTCATATTACAGGACATAGTTTTGTCTCGATTATGACAAATCAATATCAACTATTTACCTGTACAATACTGCAATACATCATCTTTGGGTTTTTTTAGCATGTGTCGGCGGACACCTTAGGAAGACTTTCCTTCCGCATGTACCTACGGCACGTTTACGCAGGATTTAAGACTCATGTAAGGAAGTTAAACAGTATAATTACGTCATTTAATTCGAACGGTATAGTATAGGCACATTGTCTTTTATGTGATGTTTGTAACACACTCATTCAATGAAGGAAGGTATCGAATACGGCGTTATCTTTCAACATTCAGCTACCGCAAAACGTATGCTTGTGTGAGTCAGTTGTATGTCAGTGTGACGATGCATTTATGTTTCCGTAAAGTCATAGCAAAGTTTAAAATGTGTGGTTGTTAGATCATCAGTTTTAAACGTGATTGTTATATGACAGATGCCAGCACAACTTTGAACATTATGCTTTAGCGATAAAGTTGAAAATTTATTAAAGAAACTTGACTGTTTGATGTGCTAGCGTCTGTACCGTCTGAGGTCTTTAAACAAATCATTGTTAATTCTATAGGCAGTATGAACGTAAACGAAGTAAAAGGACTAAATTTGTAAGGATCGTAGCAGGGTAGCCGGTCTATTCTGTCAAAATCTCACTGTGAAAAGTTTGGTGAAGTTTGCTGTCATTGCTGCCTGATGCTAGAGATTGTCATTGTAAGTATGTTTGTACAAACACTTTCACACGTCAATCTTGTTTTTTTTTAAACTAGATGAGGTCGGCGTTTCCTATCTGACTACTCTGAGAAGAAAGGCCGAAACAAACTCAGAGGTCACAGTCTCTTTTAAAGTCCAGACATAATCTTGGTCAGGTTATATGAAGACCATGTAGATCGATATCTGAGATGGTCTTTTGAGGAAAGAACCACACAGATTGAGAGGACCTGTCCAGTCACGCATGCATTAGTCAGAAATCGTGCAGCTCAACTCAAAACTTAAGGAGCTCAACGATTCGACGAACAATACCAAAGAAAGGACATTTAGGTAAGCCACATAAATTACTCAAACTGCCAGACCATGAACAAAAAAAACTAACAGAACAGAGTGAATAATAAAAAAAATATTAAATTGATAAAATGCTCCACATCGTCTTCACATTCACAATAAATAAAATAATATAATAACATATCTACCACGTAATATAATAAGTTACCACGGTGAGATATTTACATAATAGATAGGAAGGAGGCATTCTGTACTTTCTGCCATGGGAAGAAGGTTCATAATGTTCATATACGTATGTATATGAACATTATGAACCTACCTATCTAGTAATATTATTTTAGATCACTTTGGAAATTGATAAGATAGCGATGCGATATTGTTTACCACTAGGCGATTGTCGCAATCTACGAAAAATAATACGATTCGCACCCATGATGGCTGATTAATGGTTTTTTACTGTCCAAACTTTACCATTGTGTTATGCTGTTTTTAGGGTTCCGTTGCCAAATGGCAAAAAACGGAACCCTTATAGATTCGTCATGTCTGTCTGTCTGTCTGTCTGTCTGTCTGTCTGTCTGTCCGTCTGTCTGTCTGTCCGTCCGTATGTCACAGCCATTTTTCTCCGAAACTATAAGAACTATACTGTTGAAACTTGGTAAGTAGATGTATTCTGTGAACCGCATTAAGATTTACACACAAAAATAGAAAAAAAACAAAAAATTTTGGGGTTCCCCATACTTAGAACTGAAACTAAAAATTTTTTTTTTCGTCAAACCCGTACGGGTTTGACGAAAAAAAAAATTTTGGATAGGTCTTCAAAAATGATATTGAGGTTTCTTATATAATTTTTTTCTAAACTGAATAGTTTGCGCGAGAGACACCTTCAAAGTGGTAAAATGTGTGTCCCCCCCCCTGTAACTTCTAAAATAAGAGAATGATAAAACTAAAAAAAATATATGATGTACAATACCATGTAAACTTGCACCGAAAATTGGTTTGAACGAGATCTTGTAAGTAGTTTTTTTTTAATACGTCATAAATCGTAAACCGCAATTTACCTTTTATTCAACCAACTCAAATATAAAAAAATATAAAAAAACATTTAATTTCATAAACATAAACCTTATACATAAACCCGGATGTTACGGAACCCTCGGTGAGCGAGTCCGACTCGCTCTTGCCCGGTTTTTATATGACGATCAGTAGGTACTTAACTAGGTAAATCAATAGTGGTAATAATGGTATGACAACCATATAATATATATAAGTGATTTTTACATTTCTATGTATGGACTCAACCAAAACTTTTATGAATAAACAATAATAGTATGGTTGCTTACTTTACGAGTTCTACAAAGATGTTATGAAATGACGCATCGTTACATGGCGAATAATTAACAAAGTCATGCGTTGTATTTGAATACTAACTGGTCCCACTTTACCTACTGCATGAATGTTAAAATAGTATAGTCACTACTATCGATCGTCATCGATTTTATTACCTATTTGTAAAATGTTGTAAAAAACTAAACCAGTATTTTGTTGCTACACTTGTATCTTTTGGCATGACAAGCAGGAAATAACTAACGTAACTACTATCGAAATTCGAATCGAATCTAATTGGTACAGGCTGACAAAATATCCGGACAACGGCAGTCCGTTGATGCAAAACTACATTACAGTTAATGCAGTTTTCAGCAATAGAGTGATTCAAGAGGAAGGTTTATATGTATAATACATGATTAATATAGTAGAGAAAAACCGAGAAATTCAAAGATTTGTAATGTGATGTAACAAAAAATAAAAATTTTGTGCGCTTACATTGCAAGCTCTGGCTAAACCTTACAAGATATATCAAATTAATGCACAGATTGGAGCACAGCAAGCTACTACAATCTGTCAAATTTCTTTAATAGATTTTCAACTTTATCGTGGAAGCATAAGGTTCAAAGTTGATTGGTAAAATTTTACAGTTTCGGGTAGCTTGATGTGCTGGCGTCTGTACTACGGAATTGTATATCTTAAAAATATCGATAAAAAGTCCGCGATGTTTATCTCCTAAGGATAACCCACAGTAACCATTTTTATCTTTTAAATGTTACAAAAAATTATGGGTTATTTACCAAGCTATTTTAAATAACACAGTATTAGTCCTTATTCAATTAAATACATTAATACGTTGTGCATTTCAAAGTTTCCCTTTACAGCATATCATTAAAATTAATATCTTAGAAGATATCAGAGACTTAAAAAGCGGGCGCAGAGCAGCTGGCGGGGCGGTACGAAGTTCGCCAAGTCAGCTAGTTATGAATATTTTAGGTGGGGTCCTCAGGGCGAAAACTGAAATTGTAGCAATCAATAGAGCAAACTGGTCAAAGGAAGCATTTAAAGTTTAATTTACTAGGTTACTCAATACTCAATAGCTTTATTGCTTTACCATAATGTATACTTAGGTGGTAACTATATGGTTTTTATCATTATGGACCCTGTAGGGCACAGCAAGAGGGTAGGAGAGAGGAAGCCCTGAGGAGATATTTAAATATTATTTCTGTTATACAGGGTTATTGGTAAAACATTAACAACCTCTTAAGAGGTCATTGTACTCATCATTATGAACAACTTTTACTATGGGACCAATACTAAAATCGCGGAAAGTAATCATCTGTTCCCTACATTCTGACGAGTTATATGAACATAAATATAGGGAACAACTAATTTTTTTTCGCGATTTCAAGTTTGGTCCCATAGTAAAAGTTGTTCATAATGACGAGTACAATGACCTCCTAAGAGTATGTTAATGTTTTACCACTGAATAATATAATTGATTAATAATTATATTATTTAATAATTTAACGTATCTATAGCATATTTTAAACATTCATATAAATTGCATTTATCATTAATTTTATTACTTTTTGTTTTATTTATGTTTATCGTTTAAATATTCATCTAGGGAGTAATAACATTTGTATAACAGTAATTTTTTAAGTTTTTTTATAAATATATTTAACTTTTCTTCTTTCTTTATTATGTCAGGTAGTTAGTTACTAAAGCTGCCATTTTTGCTTTAAGTTCAGTTAGGAATCCAACTGGGTAACCTGGTAACCCTGTATTATTGCACAATAGGTAAGTCTTGCTGATTGGGATCAAATACTGCAACAAAATATTATTTACATGACTTAAATATTACTTACCTACATGATGTAAATCAGAATGACCTTAGTTTTTTTTAAATGTATTATCAGCCTATAATGTTCCCACTGCTGGGACAGAGGCCTCCTCTTGCTGAGAGGGAGTGGGCCTTAATCCACCACGCAGTCCCAGTGCGTGTTGGTAAAGAGTAATAAAATTTTAACACACATTCATAAAGAACCCTATTGTTTCCAGAGATTTATTTATTTAACATTCTTTAATATATCTCAGGAAGCAACTTCTACCATGGCTTTATAGATAATTATAAGCAGTGGCGTAACTATACCGTTTGGTGCCCGTGGCAAATTCAAGGGTTGGGGCCTTCCCTCAATGTAAAGAAGTTCAACCAACGTTATAGTTTTTTTTTATTAGCAATTCTCCCGCGACTTCTTCCATTGACATTTCATATTTTCCCCAACAAAATTTAACACCTGCCTGACTGCTTATGTTAGGATCCTCGTGTGCTTATGGCCCTCTCGGGCTGGGGGCCCCCTCTGGCTGGGGGCCCATGGCATTTTGCCTCAATGCCAACCTATAGTTACGCCACTGATGATAAGGAAACTGTTCAAACTTGCCAGTCATGATGATAATCTAGCTATAAAATAGAACTTACCACATAAAGCTTCTTATCTCAACAATTAATAATAAAGGAAGTTCATTCATTATTGTAGATAAAATATATTAACTAGACATATGAATGTAAATGAAGCAAAAGGAGTATGTATGGATTGTAGCTGGTGGCATTCTATAGTTTATGCCTGCCCGGCTATGAGAAGAAGGTGAAGTAGTTTATGGTTTTTTTTTTTATTTATACAAAAGAATACAGGATTATTCATATTAAACAACAACCAAAAACCAAGGTTTAAACTTGTGCTATCATGAGTCTATCTCAATATCAAACTATACCATGAAGCATTTTATATGTATGTGTTATAGTCGATACAATTAATAACATCTTTAGGTCTTTAAATACTTACAATCATTCCTACATAATACTTAAGTAATATTGCTTAGTATACATTTGATATTTTTCTGTGTAATACATTTGTTTATTTCTGAGGGTAGACTATTAATAAGTCTCGTTATAATATAACCGGTAGTTCTTTGCCATACGTATTGTTGGCGTGCGGTGTACGAAGCCTATGGCTATGTATGTATGCAGTTTTTTCTGTTAGCCTAAATTGCCCCAGAGCTGGGCAAAGGCCTCCCCCATATTTCCCCCACTTTTCCGTATATAATTTTAAAATGGATCTAAACATTTTTATATTGAATAAAATGTAGTAGAAATTTATTTAATGTGATTGTGTAAGGTGGTTATCACACTGCACCAGAAACCGGTCCTTTGTGTAGTGCTGCAGCTTTTAATTTAGACTGTAGAGATGCGGTGTGTTATGCCCTGCGGTTTTTGTATACAAACAAAATGTTACAGTTTAAGTTAAAAACCGCACACCAGTGCTCTGGTGTGTGTCTAGTGCAGTGTGTTAACCGCCTAACTCAGGAGGATTTTTAAATGAAGTTACATTTATTTATTTATTTAAAATAGGTATGCCAACAGTATAGTTCTGATGTATAGACCAATTACAAGTGTACAAGACATTCACATACTTAATTAAAGCAACATCTTCTAAAATATATATTAATTAAAAAACAGAACAAAACAGCCTTGACTTAAGTCTAAAAAGTAAAAGAGGAGTCAATGAAAATAAAATGATATCCCAATAAGAATTTTAGTAGAATATACATGCATAGTCATCATAGACATTTAAAAATTAAGTTATTTTGTGGGTAAATTGAAAAAAAAAAAAAAAAATTATTGATAAATTACAGAGTTTTTCACTCATGATTTTGGTGCCAAAGATACAGGCTTGGTCAGTGGGTCGTTTTAGGCTTGTCTAGATTGGAGCCAATGTAAAACCTTTGTAAGTAATCCTTTTAGCAATAGTAAAAAAGTTTATTTTTTATTTATTATTACTTAATGTTATAAATAATCATTTGATTCTCTTTTATCACTAAATTACCTTGTAAGTTACCGTCTCTATTTTTTTGTGGTTTCTTTAGGTATACTTCATCATCATCATCTACCTAACATTTTCCCAACTATGTTGGGCTCGGCTTCCAGTCTAACAGGATGCAGCTGAGTGCCAGTATTTTACATGGAGCTACTGAATGCACGCTATGTGTAATTAAATTGGGATTGGGAGTAAAAATACTGATTAGAAAAGAATATGAATAAGGAAATAAAATGTTTAGTCAAATAGATCATAAGATAGGTTTTTAGAGTATTGTCTCAAATAGGTAGGACATTCTTTACAAAAACAGCAGTGTATGGTTGTACTTGAGTAGCAGTTTGATGATGTAAGTGAGAATGTAATTACAACAGACTAGCTACACCGCTACACAACCAGCCATACTATAATACTTTCCTTGGAATTAAAAAAAAATACTAACCTCCTCTGTTACATTTTGTCCTGCCTTCTTCTTGATATCGATCAAGTTCAGCACATTCCCAGTATTAATTGTCACTTTAGACGCACTCTTCAACATCGTGACCAAATAGATTAACTTTTTTAATTGTTCGAGGTAGGTACTTCGCCTCACACTCAGCCAAGGTTACCGGCCAATATCACACACACAACAAAAAATACTTCAAGCGCAATATTTGAAATGCGAACGCACAGCCGACCGCTATCGGCAACTGTGAACGACTGAATAATACTGGCCTTGCACGCGGAGACTCATAATTTTTATTCACAGTCAGCTGGAGAACTTAAAAGGTGACGTATTGCAAAGTATGACGAAATCGCTCAATGTGGTTGAGACAACATGTTTGTAAGGTTATGTTATGGGCTGCCGAAGATATGGCATTCGAATAATGAATCGGCAGAACTAGAATTTCAAGGAATTTTCATATTTCTCGGTAATTATTCTATCACGAATGAAATGTCAAAACTTTTATGAATGACATTTGACAGCTGACTAAAGACAGAAATATTTTACACCACTTTTTTCACACAGCCGCTAAAAGCAGTTCAGTGATCTCGTGTAACACTAGCTTTACATTAAATTTTCTGCCGAAGGGTTTTCTCTAGCATACATATTATTACAATGCGATTCAAATAAGAATAGGAACGTCAATGACCTGTATCTGTCAAATGTTGATTGAAAAGTACGGTTTGCAAAGAAAACTTATTTGCGTATCAATAACTTTTTTTTTGTTTTTAACCTAGTCTTAGATAAATCAAAGTGAAAAAAACATCAAAAAATGAGTCATAATTAGTTTTTTTTTTAATTATGCTAATTGCTTTCTTATTTTCATTGTTGACAACAATGAGAGGTTTTTCTTTTCAGTATTAAAAAAAAAACATAGTTTCCAAGAACCCTGAAGATGGCGTTGAACTGACTACGTTACTAGGTGCCAAAGTCAAAACGCTTGGAAAAAAAACATTGCATCACGTCATACACGCTCGTTGAGTGACAGTTTCGTTTGCTTTCGTTTTACGATCTCAAAATTACATCCAAGTGAATTAATAAAAAAATTATGTGACTTCCGTTCCTTGCAGTAACTTACAAAGTTCAGCGCCATCTATCCAGCGACTAGCGAAGCGTTAAAAAAAAAGAAAAAGAAAATCCCTCATTCACCAGAAAGTAAAGAAGATGCCAGCCGCCATGTTGTCGTTGTTGGGTGTTACATGCTCTGTGGTTGTTGGTGCTTCTTCGTGAGACTGAGTGCTTGTGGAGTGTTAGGCCTGAAACTGCGTTAAGCGGGCGCCCGCGCGGTTTCATACCAAAGTGCTCCGTCGCGGGGACCCGCGCGGGCGTCCGTCACGGGGAGGCGCGCCCCGCACCCACGCAACGGGGCTAAAAAACGGGGTTAAAATTGAACTAGCGACACTGCGTAAATAAAATAATCCGGTCTCCGCGACGGGTACCCGCTACGGGGACCGTCGCGTTCCAACGGAGCCCACCCGCGTGTCCACGCGCATAGACACGCGACGGTTGCCCGTCGCGGGCGCCCGCTTAACGCAGTTTCAGGCCTTACTGTTTCTTTCGTTAATTCTGTATGTTACGTGGTTGTTTCCTGAGTTAAATTTGTTATTGTTGTTATTTGTTGACGATGACCACTCAAACAGTGATACAGACATGATCGGAATTGAAAAAAAAAAAGTTTTCGTAAATAATTAATGTTATTAAAAAAATATCTTGTTTTGCTCACCCTACGCACTTTATTCGATTTGACAGCTATGACGTCACAACATGGCGCTAAGTTGATCCTATTCTTATTTGAAACGCATTGTATACATGTATCATAATATACGGGGTGGCAGGGACATCGACGCGCAACCGCTTACCATGGATTCGGTACATGATTCTAGACCCCCCTACGTTGAAATTTTTCGTCGGCTTTTTCTTAATTTTTACGTTTTTTACAAAGAGAGCGCGACGTCGCACGCCGCCGCCGCCGGCGCCGGCGCGCCTATCGGTCTCGTAAGAAGCTATGCGACATATCCCAATGAATCTAACAGGCGCGTCACATGCGTGTATTGATAGTCACGTAATTTTCCGATATTTTTTTATTATCAACATTTATTTTGGTTTTGAATGCAATTCAACAATGTAATTTACTGTTTCATAAAAAAATACATCCATTTTCGCAATTAATTTCGTGAGTAGGTAACTAAGTACAACTAAATGTGTTTGTACCTACACTATCATTTTGTTGATGTGTTCGGTGACATGTCACTGAGGCACAGTACATTCCTTTTGAATTTCGCCGAATTTATCGAATTTTTGCCAGTTCCTAGATTTCGTTGATCGCAAACGGGAGTGCTGTTTGTCGCGAATTTGTGGTCTTAACGTAGTTTTTAAAATCAAAAGTAATTTTATCTGTGTGTGTGTGTTTGAGAGTGACGTTCAAAATGCCTTCCAGACCTGACTAATTTTTCAGTGCCCGCGAATACGGGAATCGCTTTTTTATGGGAATAAGCTTATTGTTAGTTTTATTTCCATAACGGGTACTTAATTATTAGTAACTACCATCGGTTATGCAGTGGATCCATTGTATGAGTGCACAAAAAACACCCGAAATCGGAGGAGGTGGCGAAATATCGTGAGGCGAATCACATCAGCCCCTAAAAAGAAACTACATGAGGACCACGACCGCTCTGACAAGAGTGCTACGAAGAAGAAGAAGACCATCGGTTATCAAGACTAATTAAACATGATTTTATATGGTAGGTACCTATAAATGTTGTCGTTAAGCGATATTTCGTAGGTAGCGGTTCACGTTCGTCCGGCAGCGGCGGCGCTGGCGCGGCGGCGGCCGGCCGCGCCACAGACTTGTGTGTAGGGATTTCGGTCTCGGAAGCATTTTCAGTCCCGGGACCAGTCTCGAACCTCGGAAGCTAGTCCCGGGACTCCCGGGAAATTCGAGACCCACGTGTTTTTTATATTAGAATGGTTTTTTACGGATACGTTACGTTATGGATGGAGGTATTGCAGGTGTGCAAGAAAATGGTGATTTTAATATTGTTTTGGAAGGTAAACTAGACTTATTTTGGTAAAAATAAAAGAAATGGCAATGACATAGTTTGACTTAGTAAATGATAAACTATAAGAGGGTGAGGGTAGTAGTGAAACTGACTGAAGTGAGTGGTGGTGAACTGTGAAGTAAATGATAATTACGATTGTAACTGTTTATAAATCACATTTTCAACACACTTGCTCGTAAAGTGGCTCTTATTGAACCGCTTTTAGGTCCATAATGCAGTGTATTAAAAACGCGTGCTTTTTTTTTACTTTAATCCACAAGTGCTTTATTTCCACAGATAACTACTTATTTACTAGTCGGAGATGCGCGCTTTTTTAATCTCATCAATTCAATTTTTTTTTAAATAGTCTGTATTGTCCTTGGTCCCAAAATTAACTAATATTTGTTTACCCGGACAATATAACCGTATAGTTTCCGTTAGAATGGACCCGAACACACGAACCTCCGCCGGCTCGGTACTGGGTCCCATTGGACCCAGGAATTACGACATACGACACCCTACATTGATTTTGTAAATATTTGTTATGCTACCCATCCAATCTTATGAATGTGCGTTAACTAAGAGAGTTGGATAAAAAAACTCTTAAGTTAACGCCATTAAATATTTCATATTTAGCGCGCAAGCATTAATATGCTTGCGCGCTAAATATGAAATATTTTACCTTTATTAAATTCAAGTCTTTAAATGCGATAATCGCCATTTTGTTGACAGTGGTAGTCGATGCTAAAAAACATAAAAATTGGGGATTTCGAACATCCAAACTCCACCACAGGGACAGTGAATAATACATAATTTAATTGTTTGACGAATTCATCCATTGTTCAAGTTAAATAAGTAGCGGTAATGAAGTTTTTTGATATTTAATGTCGAGTTTCGCGCCAATCTGTTATACATTTAACTTTTCACAAATATCACGCACACACATGTAGGTAAGGTTTAAAATGTGACAAAATATTATAGATAATATTTTATAAACAACACGAAAATGCCCAAATGTTAACGTAATATCGAAGCACAGGTCCAATAACACGTATTAATCATTACCGCTACTCAATTTGTGTTCAAAATCGCCGTCCATTATTGTTTTTTTTTTATAGTAATAATGTGCGAAAGCGATTATGCTAAACGATTTTTTTTTTAATTCTCTACTACTTTTAAATCGATACTCGGAAACTGAAATAAAAATTATTTTAAGTATTAAATACGATAAGCATTGTTTATAATAATGATTTATGCTCTTGTAATGTTATTTTTAGTTTTTTGGACACTATATTGAAACTGAATCAATAGGTAACTGAGGACCTTTGACCATAGTCATTAATTATTGAATTTCGCGCCGAAGTGTTTCTATATTTGAATTTATCTTCGGAATGCGCTCGCCGTGCAAAATTATTTTTATTTATTGTACTTACTACATATTTATTTCTGATATTTTCTAATAGTTTGCTACAGAATGCCCGGTATATATTTTTTAGGTAGGCTTAGCAAAAGTGCGGGAATGATGGTCAGGTTTGTATCTTGATCAAAATATGATTTGCGACTCTAACAGGTACCTACATCTTTACAGAATTATAATCATTCGAATCATTGATACATCTTTCTTATGGAAAAGTTCTTAGGGAAAAAATCTAACTAGAAAGATTCTATTCTAATGACTATAATTCTGTAAATACATATACAGAGCGTTAGTTTAAACGAGGGACATACTTTGAGGGGAGTTAGTACTCATGAAAATGAGCAACTTTTACTATGGGGCCGAACCTGAAATCGCAAATAAAAATCAGCTGTTCAATACATTTCGACGAGCTATGCGAACATAAATGTAGGAAACGGCTGATTTTTTTTCGCGATTTCAGGGTTCCATCCCATATTAAAAGTTGTTAATTTTCATGAGTAGGGGAAGGTGGGGGGACACCGGATAGTTAAGAATAAGACACAATAAAAAAATTACTATGTTATTTATTGAGGTAATTAATGTCATAAATGTTTAAGTATACCTTAGGTATAACTTTGGCATAAAAATGTTTGAGATCAATCTTAGTAATTACAAAATAAAATTGTTTTAATAAAAAATATTAATCCGAATTCACCCCATACCTATGGGTCAAACCGGATAGGCATTTTTTATTCAAGGGGTGAATACAGATACTAACAATAAATGTTTATAATCAAATTATTCGCAGTTATTGCATACAAAAAATAATAATTCTTGCTCAGAACAACTGATGCAACTTTCGTGAGCCCATTTAAGACAAGCAGTGCATTGGTACCATTCATCTGTGGACTCAGTTTGACTGTACTTTTCGCCACAAACCAAACACTCCGAATCCTCCTGATAGTTTTCTTTATGCGTCTTTTTACAGATACCTTTACCTTTGCCTTTTTTTGTTTTAATTACTGATGACATAGCCTTATCTACCAGTTCATTTTTATACGGTGATTCAGTCAAAATTGCGGTTTTTCCTCGACGCGCAGAAGGCCGCATGTTTTTTTTAAAATGAGGAATCGGCATGATATCTTTCGGTGATACAAGACTTAAGGAATCTGAAAACGTTTGTCCTTCTGTAGATGTTCCTGCTTGTGGAGACGGAGTTCTTTCATGAGGCAATGGATCCTTTGTATTTGATGGAGAGAATTCATTTGTGGTTGGTGGTACAAATGTTATTTCCGTTGTCTGTGATGGTGCAAAATCTACATCTGTAAACGTGTTGGGATTCAGAGGGCAAATTCCAGTTTTGGTAAAAGCAGACACTGCATTTTGCATAGTAGCGGCACGATTATAAGCAGTTCCAAACAAAGATGCCATTTGGAATTGGGTGACAACACGCCCTGGATGATTACGAAGCCATAATTGGACTTCTTGCGAGTAAAACGTGCTCAAAGGCCCCATAAAACCAACATCGAGTGGCTGTAAGCGATGCGTGCAGTGAGGTGGTAAGCAGAGCATTATAACACCATGAGCACGAGCTAACTCAATAGCTTCTAGGTTCTTAGTGTGAGTGGCGTGACCGTCTAAGACGAGAAGCACAGGATCTTCATTGCTTGGTTTGACATGGCCGATAAAGTGACGCATCCATTCAGTGAAAATATGTTGTTGCATCCAACCACTTGGATGGCATACAGCTACTGTGCCTGGTGGAGCACCATCCAAAAGCTCACTCTTCATACGTACGCGAGGAAAAATCATAAGAGGTGGAACATAATGTCCAGCTGCAGAAAAGCAAAGCACTGCCGTTACCAACTGTCCCCGTTCAGCTGAAGCTAGGGCACCAACTTGTTTTTTACCTTTGACCGATATAATTTTTCCTATTTTTTTTGGTACAGAGGTCAATCCAGTCTCGTCCATGTTATAAATTCGTGTGGGATTGAAAGCGTGCTTTGTATAAAGTGTATCTAAAAGATTAAAAAACGATGACACCACAGCCCTATTAAAGCCCATTGCTCTTGCAGCTGATGTAGCTTCAGGTGATCTTAGTGACAATTCAGAATGTCGTTTTAGAAATCCACTAACCCAATCTAAGCCAGCGAGTCCAGTTTCCACATTAAAAGGATGTTTCAAATTATTTCTTTTAGCCAATTGGAATGCCAAAAGTCGCAGATCTGTTTTAGTCAATCCAAATAGTCGAGATTCCATAGTTTTGATATGTTCAACTAGCATACCTTCCAGTTCATCGGTGAAGACGCATTTTGCAGTAGCAGGGCACTTCCGAAACACTTCGTCTTTGGATTTTCCAGCTTTGATCTTCTTTACACGATCTTCTAAGGAACTTTTGGGTACACTATATGTGTGTGACGCTAAAAGATATCCCATTCTGCCTTCCAGCACTGAATTTATGGCTAAAAGCATGTCTGACTCCGACCACTGCAGCCTATTTGACTTTCTCACATATGTTCGTGGCATGTTGACGCTCGCACTCTGTAAAAAGTAAAAAAAATAGTAATTAAACAGACGAATAAAACAAACGCCAGCAATACCTACATATAAAATCAATCGGGGCGAAACCGGATAGTCGAAATCACCCCGTCCGCTTGTATCCCACAGGTGCCATGTTTGAAATTGCAATACTAACAGTGATTATGTTTACACTCATAGCAACAACAAATACCGTTTTAAAAGGTTAAATATATATTACTTCATAAAAAATACAACTGTATAAGATAGCACATAGCTAAACTTAATGATAACACTTTAAAAAAGTCAAAATATTAGTTAACTTACCTTAGTTTACAATTTTTGTTTATAGACGCACGCGCTGAGATGTTACCGTCGCCGCCATTTGCAACTGCACTGAGTAAGCATTCGCGCGTATTTCACTGCAAGCTAGAGCGAGACAGCTGTACGCGGAGTAATGAAATAGCAACTATCTGGTTTCACCCCCTGTCCGATTTCACCCCTCATTCCCCTACTAACTCCCCTCAAAATATGTCCCTCGTTTAACCTAACGCTCTGTATATTATAGTCGCGAATCATATTTGATCAAGATGCAACCTGATACTGACCTGCAAATTCCAAAAAACGTAAGAAAATTTTAATTATCCACCTAAAATTGTCCGTGGTCCCTACCCGAAACCAAACGGAAAAGACCCTGACTAGCGTTCTATCATTGCGGATTCTCACTGAACTAATGTAGGTATATTTCTCTATGCCAATAGTACTTTCTAATTCCATACTAACTAAACTACAATTGTTTTTTTTTTTACAATTGTTTTTTTTTTTACAATTGTTTTTACATGCTCTGTGGTCAGTGCTTTTTTTTACACTTGCGCGCGCATTGCTAGTGCTGGCTATGCGGAAAGACAACCAGCGCGCCATTTTCCATACAAGTTAATATTTAACAATACAAGTCTGTTTTTTTCCTCGCAAGTGTGTTGAAAAACGTCGTAAGAAACGCGTGTGCATCGATCATTAGACTCTCGGCTTTCTTATCGCACTCGCCTGCGGCTCGCGCGAATAATACCGCCTCGAGCATAATGATCAACATAGCACACATGTATCATAATGTACTATTATTACAAATTTACTCTTTGATCAATCTGACCAAACCAAACATTACAATAGAATATTATAACAAATAGAAAAAAATAAGATAGCAATATTTGAAGTACCTAATTCAGACTTTCAGGTTATTACTTAATTCTAATGTTTAGTCTTTTTTAATTAGGAACTTTGTTAAAAAAAGCTTATATCTAAGTAGTCGTTTTATCTAGTAAAATATTAAAAATATACCCTTTCCTTAAGTTTCGGTAATTTAGGTATAAATAAACTTATAAATGTCGATTGACCTGACCAAACATTTAAACAAAACAAAACGAAAACTCTATAATTCTTGCACTAGAATCTTATGACTTATTAATAATTATAATTACTCTGTTTATACAAAACAAAATTCAAATTAAAACAAAACTTCTCATAAAAATCAACCAATCGAAAATTTACATTCAAACAAAACAAAACGAAAATTTAAAATCAGTTCTTTCGACTTATTAATATTAATTAGTCTGTTTAAACAAAACAAAATTTAAAACAAAAATAATCTTCTAATAAAAATCAACCAATTGTTGTACATAGTGCGCGGCGGAGAATTTATAAGTATAAAATGTACAAAAAATTCTGGTGTTAAGAATATTTTAATGTTTTTCTACCGAAACATTTGGTCTCGAAATTCCCGGGAAATTTTATTAAGTCTCGGTCTCGGTCTCGATGATAAAAGTGGCGAGACTCCCGGGATTTCGAGAATCGAGACTCCCGGGGCGAAATCCCTACTTGTGTGTGTGTAAGTCAGGTAGCGCGCGCGCGCGCGTTATCCGCGGAGCGTTTTGGTCGCGTTGTTTGCTATACATTGCGGGCTCAAAAATGTAAATTTTTTTAACCGGTCTATTCCGAGATGAATGACTTTCGTAATTTTATTTATGGCATCAGTGTAACCTTTTCACGACGTTTGCGCGTCGATGTCCCTGCCACTCTGTATACAAATTCATACAAGACATTTGCTTGTCATGTGCAACTCGCTTAGGCCCCTCCGTCTTGTCCATTAAGCAGTCTGGACAAGTACCCAGGGCCCTGTGATCTTCGGGGGCCCCAGCAGCCACCGTTGCATTCTACGCATTATTAGTAGGTACCCGATTCATTTGACAAAATAAGTTATTTGCAGTGCGATTTACAATAAGTTTCTAGCCTCCCAGATAAGAAAAATATTAGTAAGTTTCTCTTATTGTCTCTGATCTACACAGGTGCCCCGTGACCCTTATGTGCCCAGGACCTCCAATAGGTTAAATTCCGCCCTATAACTGAATGTATTCGTTCATACCATCTCTTTCTACTAGTACTTCTGTTCGAATGTGTAGGGGCCTTGCTTGAGATTTAGTAGTAGACTCTGATCTAAGAAGTAGGAAGAGGGTCTTCTCTGCCTACTTCTTAGATCAGAGTCTACTAGCCCGCGCCAGACTAAGAATGAAGATAGGGATTTTCCCGGGTTTCCCAGGAATGTTCCTAATCTGATCACGCACAAAACACAAGTAGGTCAGCTATTCATTTTTGAGGGCGCGGGCTGGGGTAAAAAGAATATTTAATTACGCTGATGGATGTTGGAGAAGATGAAGACCTCTTTAAGTCGTACATTAATGTTTGATTCTCAGTTTAAACAATACAATCTTGTTTGTCGCTCTCGTAATCTATGGAAGTTAATCAACTTACATAGATCCACACTCTCTATCCCTATAGCATCGCTGGACCACGTGAATGAATGTATGTGGCATAATGGAGAAGTTTCATGATATTCTTGAACTCGCTGACCTCTCATACAAGCGTACTTGTTTATTACAGATCAGTGGTTAAAATACATACGTAATGGTATTAAAATGAAGGACAAAATTAGTGAATCACTAAAAAAATTGGAAATCCATCAATAAAAATGTCTTTTTTTTGAGGATGTGAAATCATCAAATGACCCCTTCCGCTCTGGATGGAGTGGAAGGGAGTCTCAGACTCTTATGTTCCCGTCCAGCGGTAACACTTTCGGACAATCCCGCTGACCCGGCAGACTTCGGCCCTAACGGGCCACTTCAGTTGATGCTGACATCTCTTTGAGGCGCGCGTGAAACAAGTACGCGCCGTCCGGCACGGGCCTGGTCCTGATCGAACGGTGAGCTACTCATTACTCTCCGTCCGCAGGCCCGCGCCTGCCTTGGCCGGGAGTCGACACGCGGCTTCCGACGCCCGGAGCGGCTCCCGCGGCGGCTGGGACGAATAGAAATAGTTTATTGAAGTTCACGTATTTTAAAATCAAAAGTCATATACCACTTCCTAGTGCTTTCGCTGGGGAGAAGAAGTGGCGCAACAAACTCCCTAGCAGCACAGCTGTCTGTTCAGTTAGAAAATACTTGATTTTATACACGATTTAGCAGGAACGTCTGTGGTCTCTGATTCGCCTATGACATCATTTGACCTATCCGAGATCGTCGCACCACAAATCATTCAAGTATTTAATTTCGTAGTTGCGCTAGGGCTCTCGCGCCGTTTGTAGTTATTTACGTACAGTTGTTTTTAATTTTTTATTTACGAATGTGTAGTTTTTATTTCACTGTATTGGGGAAAGAGAAATGTAAGAAAAAAAAGGGGTTTTTAACTGTCGTGCTTAACATTTGTAAGAACAATACAATATTTGTAGGCGTATTTTTCAACCTCAGCCATTGTGTATTAAACAAAATGGGACTCAAATGGTGCAATTGACTACACACACACCAATGAGTTGTACCTCAGCTAATACGATTCGAGATACATCCTCTAGGACAAATGACGTCACGCGCCGAGTGTAACGAAATTATTCTTGCAAGCGCAACTTCAAAGTCCCATACTTTTTCATTCCTAGAGATATTTTAATGATTCTTCCACAGTTTTGTTTCATTTTATAATGTATTTAAAAATAATCTTCTTCAGGTTAAAAATGTCGCAGTCAAAAGGAGTTAATGTAAGATTTGTTTCTGTACCTCTACCATGAGTTGTTATCGAAAACTTACTCGCTAGCGTCAAACTCGCTAGCGTATTAACGTGGATCGAATAGATTTCGATAGTGCTTGCACCATGAGTTTTACGCAGGCGCTAAGGTAAGCTCGGTAGATCGTGTCGTATGTAACGTCACTTCCTTAAGTTTTATTTCTTTCTTTCTCAGTAATAAGGAGAGAGAACGGCATATATTATGCTCAAAATATAGTGCTATCGCCTATGCTTAAAATGTTATGATAGGCAATAATCCGACTAAATAGAATGGTTGGCGGTTAGTGAACTTCTTAAGGTATTCAGTGGTTGTTGAATTTTTATTCCTTATATGTCATCGAGTGTCGTTTTCAATTTGTAATTTTGTATTTGTTGACATTGTGTTCACGGCGTTTTTTAATAAAATTCAGTACCTCTACCATGAGTTGTTATCGAAAACTTACTCGCTAACGTCAAGCTCGCTAGCGTATTAACGTGGATCGAATAGATTTCGATAATGCTTGCACCATGAGTTTTACGGAGTTTTACGCAGGCGCTAAGGTAAACTCGATAGATCGTGTCGTATGTAACGTCACTTCCTTAAGTTTTATTTCTTTCTTTCTCAGTAATAAGGAGAGAGAACGGCATATATTATGCTCAAAATATAGTGCTATCGCCTATGCTTAAAATGTTATGATAGGCAATAATCCGACTAAATAGAATGGTTGGCGGTTAGTGAACTTCTTAAGGTATTTAGTGGTTGTTGAATTTTTATTCCTTATATGTCACTGTTATGTCATCGAGTATCGTTTTCAATTTGTAATTTTGTATTTGTTGACATTGTGTTCACGGCGTTTTTTAATAAAATTCAGTTAAATAAGTTTACAAAATGACAATAATACAATGAGGACCAGTATGGCACAATTTTTAGAAACTGCCTGTCGCTTCTGCGCTAAGAATCGCCGGTTCATTTGTCGCATGGAGCAAAAAGTTGTGTGATCCAATCTTCCAAAGCAAGATACCTAATTGTTCCGGTTCTGGATGTTTGTGCATGTGATATTTGTGTTTGTAAAGGCACCCACGATACAGAGGAAATCCTAGTGTCCAATGTTTAAACAAAAAAATGTGTAGCTAATAGGTAATAAGTATGTGTTTTTATGTCAATTTTTGTGTTCCTTATTTTGTAAAATATGCTGTATGTTTCCCATATAATAATAAAATAAATGAAAAGGTTGTATAAGTAAAATGTCTTTTATTTAAATTTAAGTTAATATTCATCACAGAAAGCCTCCTAGGTAGCTGCGAAATGTCCCGCCCATTGGTAAGCTAGAATTTCATTTTCTTGTAATTTTGGCTTGAAATTCACGTTCTTTACATCGTTGATCTTCAAATTCAGCGGCCGCCAACATATTCCATGCTAAATAAGCTCTTCCAGACATTATTTTGCTCAAAATACACAAAAACGTATATAATTTCAATGTAAAGATATGTTTCATGCGTCAAAATGCTAGTGAGTGACGTAACTACTATCGTAAGCGTATTTTTCGATAGCGTCTGTCAAATTATTAACTCATGGTGCCGTTTTGTATGGCGACCTCTTGAGTATTAATGTTCTGTGATGGCGACAGCTGAAAAACGTTAGTGACTATCGAATAGATTACGTTAGGTTTCTTACCTATCGAAATCTATAGTACTCATGGTACGAATTTTAATTCTTTCGGTGACCGCTAGGGGCGCTGTACAATATTTCATACATTTTATTTACGTAGACGCTAGCGAGTTTTGGTTGTGCAAACTCATGGTAGAGCTACAGTTATATAAGTTTACAAAATGACAATAATACAATGAGGATCAGTATGGCACAATTTTTAGAAACTGCTTGTCGCTTCTGCGCTAAGAATCGCCGGTTCATTTGTCGCATGGAGCAAAAAGTTGTGTGATCCAATCTTCCAAAGCAAGATACCTAATTGTTCCGGGTCTGGATGTTTGTGCATGTGATATTTGTGTTTGTAAATGCACCCACGATACAGGGGAAATCCTAGTGTCCAATGTTTAAAGAAAAAAAATGTGTAGTTAGTAGGTAATAAGTATGTGTTTTTATGTCAACTTTTGTGTTCCTTATTTTGTTAAATATGCTGTATGTTTCCCATATAATAATAAAATAAATGAAAAGGTTGTATAAGTAAAATGTCTTTTATTTAAATTTAAGTTACTATTCATCACAGAAAGCCTCCTAGGTAGCTGCGAAATGTCCCGCCCATTGGTAAGCTAGAATTTCATTTTCTTGTAATTTTGGCTTGAAATTCACGTTCTTTACGTCGTTGGTCTTCAAATTCAGCGGCCGCCAACATATTCCATGCTAAATAAGCTCTTCCAGACATTATTTTGACTCAAAATACTCAAAAACGTATATAATTTCAATGTAAACATATGTTTCACGCGTCAAAATGCTAGTGAGTGACGTAACTACTATCGTAAGCGTATTTTTCGATAGCGTCTGTCAAATTATTAACTCATGGTGCCGTTTTGTATGGCGACAGCTGAAAAACGTTAGTGACTATCGAATAGATTACGTTAGGTTTCTTACCTATCGAAATCTATAGTACTCATGGTACGAATTTTAATTCTTTCGGTGACCGCTAGGGGCGCTGTACAATATTTCATACATATTATTTACGTAGACGTTAGCGAGTTTTGGCTGTGCAAACTCATGGTAGAGCTACTGTTTAAAAATATAAGATCAATTACTTAAAAAAAAGACAATCATTCGTAACATTTGATTTCCACTAAAACAGTAGGAAATAAAAATCAACTAAATCTAAAGCTGCCGATTAGAGCGCCTCTATACAAAAATGACAAGATAACCCATTGACATTTTTTCCTATCACAATGAGATGAGAAACATTGACATAAAAAAGTATGGACTGGAAATACCTACAAAAAAAGGGTGCATACCTACAACTCGTTTTGTCGCATAAAATGGCTGCCACTGCTAGGGTTGTGTCAATGAAGGTACATAGGTGTTACTGTTATCGAGTATCGATACTAAATATGAGTCTTACTAGTTATTACGTTTGGATCATAATAACTTACTAAATTAAAGTCAGTTGTAATTACGGTTGCCAACCATACTTTATAACAACGTTTGTTACTTTATTTTCGGTAACTTTATAGTTTTGCATAAAAATAAAGTGTGCAAAAATACTTTATTTATAGTCTTTTGTGATGCGTGAAACGAAAGACTCATGGTTAATTACTGAACTATTTATCGGTAGGTATACATGTCAAAAAAGAAAATCTTTTATTAGTTAGAATTTTCAGAGAAAATATTATAGTTATGTACAAACCTGTATTATGTACAAACAATGTGTATTATGTACAAACCAGTTGTGAAGACAAATGGCAATATAATAAGATACCTACTTATAAATGCATCTGATAGCGTAAGTACCAAATGTAAAAACTCTCTGTTACCGTCACCTCAGCTTTCACTGAGTTTTTTCGGTAATAAATCTGCAGTGGCGAGAAGAGAGAAACAGATAGTCCATAAATTTAATAAAAAACGAGTTATTTATTTATTAAAATCAGTACCAGGTACTTAACAAATTAGAAGACATTGTAAAAATTGTGGAGTTTCTTGCCAGTAAAATATTTTAATTTCGGTGCTGTGAACTAGAGGACGGACCTGGCAAGGTCACTCGGACCGAATAAGACACAGAATTATTTATGTTCACATCGCAGAATATGTCGATGACGTTTCAGCTGAGAAAACTATTACGGCAACGGTACAACCCTATTCCATTTGACATATTATTGTAAACAAACAAATGAATTAACAAAATATACTAAAAAGGTCTATTATACGGAAATGAACCCAAATATCAATACTTTAGCCATAAATTCATGATCGCGTCACAACTGTATCATCGAATGTGTATTATTAAATGTATTTTTGCATGAAAACCGGCTATTAACCTCTGCAAAGACATTAGAGGTTGATTTTCATTCATTCTTGCACCACACTTCACAATACAACACACAGACATGTTGAATTGTTGTTTTCCAACATTTGCATGCAGTTTTAAAAGGTAAAATCCTTGTATATTTCTCGCAAATCTCAATAATACAAAAAGTAAACAACCATTTGACAGCAAAACTACCACGAAACTTGTCGCAAAAGATGGCTGATACGGCACCTTACCTACAACTGTACTACGTCACGTCAAAATGTTGCCAAAATGAGCAACAACTTAAAATATTGTTGTCTCTTTTATCAAATACGATTATCTTATTAGAAAGAACGAGACAAAACGATATTTCGTATTCTGAATCATATTTCACTCATATTTGTATAAGCAAATGTATGTATAGAATAACGCGGCCTCTCCATGTTTTTCCTAACTCAATGATGAGAAATGAGATAACCACCAAAGAGTAAAGTAACTATGATAACCACAGAGAAACTTGTTACCGTCTGACAGACAGTTGACAGAAATGGACGTAGTTAAGCAGAAAGGACTCAACCCACAAAAACTTATATTTGAGTTATCGAGATTTTAAGTTTAGGTGTGTATTGCTGCAATGATGTTGTATCTGGAATTATTTGAAATATTGTCACCTATGGGATAATATACTAACATTTTCATAAGTCAAGTTGTATTACACAGACTAACGCTTTTTTCTGCTTGTCATTTTTTTTGTTGAGTCCTTTCTGCTTAACTACGTCCAAATAAAATTAAAAATACAGATACTTCAAATCAGCTGAGCTGATCGATATCACGTATCGTGTTGATTAAAATTCAGATTTTAGTTACTCGAAAGCTAATAAACTTAAAATTGTTTTAAGATAAGCTTAAAATCAACAAAATGGGCATCGATATTTTGAGTTTTGCTTACGCCGCCAGCGTTGCTGCCGGTGGAATAATGGGTTATGCTAAAGCAGGTAAGTTTTTATAATTTTTTTACGATTTCCTTTGCATAAAAATAAAAACATCGAATGTAACCATAGCAAGTAGATTTGAGGAATAATTTTTAAAGTGTGGAAATATTGTTATAGCTGCAATATGTGTACATAACCTTTATGTAATCAGTTCAAAAACAATTTGATATGTATCTATCTTTTTTACGTGTTTGCGGGCTAGCCAATAGGCGGAAGCGGTTATGTCAATGATTATGTATGAATCAAAAGTGGCCACTCATGCTCTCTTGATAAAATTTTGTGCCAATAATAATTATTCTTAACTATTTTCAAAAAATCATTTTATAATGCATGTTTGGTTGTTCAAAATGAATAGCTACATATTGATGACAATCACAGTATTTGTAATCTTATCAAGGATTTGTATTAAAAGATAAATCATTTGTAACTACTTGTAAAGAATGATTTGATTGAAATGCCCTTTTCTGCATAGCAATTGCTAATAAGAGCAGGTAATGGCCCCAACTTACCATTACCAGTTGCAGGTTCCACTACTGCTCTCAAAACGGTGAAGGAAAACATAGTGAGGAAACCGGCATATCCTAGAACCAAAAATTCGAAGACATGTGACATCTACCAACCCGCACTGGGCTTGCATGGTGGATTACGGCCCATTCCCTGTCACAGAGAGGTGGCCTGTGTCCCAGCGGTGGGAACATTATAGGATGATAATGCTAATTGCTAGTATGGTACCACAAATATAAACCAGGCTGTAGGTTCTTCAGAAATTGCAATTTAATTATTAGAAAAGTCGAAAACTGGTTTTATTTGTATTTTGTTCTTTTTAAATTGTCAACAGCCAAAATCTTCTTTCTACCGTAATACTCAATTTCAACACATTATTTTTTAATTGTCTGTGTGGTGCCGGACTTAAAGAATAGCACCAACCCATACTTCCCGTGGGTGTCGTAAAAGGCGACTAAGGGAGACCGGAGAATGGGCAGCAGCGTTCTCTATGCATTACACCATCATACCATACTGCGATCGCTAACCCGCCTGCCAAGCGTGGCGATTATGGCAAATCCCTCCCCCCCCCCCCAAAATTGGGGGAGGCTTATGTCCAGCAGTGGACGTGTTTCGGCTGAAATGATGATGATGATGATTCCCTAGCAATGAATTGTTGCTACAAGTTATTTTTCCATTCTTATTTCCCAAAAATACCTAGCCTAAAGCATGATTAATGATGTCATCGGACCCAAAATATACTCAAAAACTGTGACTAATGTAAGAGGTCTTTTATTTAATAAGAAGGTCAGAAGATAGTAAATTAACTACAAGATAAGATATTACAGGCACTCAATTATGTCCAATGTATAGGTTTAAACGTTGAAAACACTATTGTATTCAAATTGAATAGCCATGTTTATATTACATTTAACACCTGCATGCACCATGAAGTTTACAATTGTCTGACAAGATTATTGTTTGATCATAATTACCGTTATTTATCATTTCCTTGCACTAACTGCGACTATAACTGTGTTGAAAAATTGTGTAGTTTTCTAGTGATGATTTAATAGACTAGAATATCTGTTTTATATGACTGGGTATACTCAAAAGAAACAAGATGTACCGTCAATACTAAAAGAAGATGACTCAAAAGAAAGAAAAGTGCTTACTAAAACTATTCTTGTAATATCTTTTAATTGCTTTTTGAACCATCTGATAGCCTCCCGCCTGGGCACCCATTACCGTGGCTGACTTGGAAATCTCAAAATAGACTTCGAATTCAGAACGGCCGGAGCAAAGACAATGTCCACAGAGGGGGTCACAGACTTAGGCTTATATCTTAAGTGCGTATGCGTCAACTCCTCACAAACAACGGCCCACCTTCCATCCTGCGCCGCATGCCCAAGTGTCACCTGTGCAATTTTGAGCTTATGACTGCGTCATTGGGGGGAGTTCGCGCATCAGATTTTTGGGCCAAATATGTTTAATCGTGGAGGCCAACACCGACTGCTGTAGGGCTATTGTGCGTAAGAGAGTGGCCTCCCAAATGTGTCGTGTGCGGGGCAGCCCCAATGGCCTTCTAAACACCATAACAGAAAAGGTGGAGTGTCCGATTGTGAGGCACTGGAATAAGGTGCATAGTACTGGTGCTATCCTATTTAATGTTAGATAGATAAATTAATGTTAAACAAATAAATTCATTAATAAGTAGTTTTAAGGTAGGAACATAGTTTTTAAGCCTTTACTAATTATTTTATATGGAATTATGTTCTGAAATAAATTATTATTATTATTAAACTTTTTGCCATCCATACGCTTAGAAGAAGAATTGCTTTTTTAATTTTTTTTTATAAGAAATTCCCTCTTTGTTTCAGGATCTATACCTTCTTTGGGAGCTGGCCTCATATTCGGTTCAATTTTAGGTAAGAAGCCTCCACTATTACAGTGATACCATAAACTAGCCATGTGCTGTTTGATACAAAGTAATTTGGAATACTAAGGATATTCGGCATAAGGGTGTAGTCTTAAAAAAAGAATTGCCAACATCAGTCATTAAAATATCATTAGAGAATAAATCCAACACTTAATGGTTTCTCTCTCATTTTCAGGAGTTGGAGCATACCAGCTGAGTCAGGACCCCTCAAATTACACACTTATGTTAGGAACAACATCAGCTCTTGGAGGTATTATGGGATACAGGTAATTAATCTTTCCTTAATTACTGCCTAAGCCCCTAGGACAGGGGTGGCCAACTTGGTTAGACCCAAGATCTACTGTTCACTGGCAACACCCTGTGCGATCTACCAATTACATAGGTACTTCATGAAATCTTAAATGAAACAGCATAGTTCAGTACACAATTATGTAGTATTATTTATTTTATTATGAGTCTGTCGTATAAGAGCTAGTCTGTCGTCAACTGACTGACGGATTGACAACCGCCCGCGCCCCACTCCCGCGTCCCACACGCTTCCCGCTTATCGCGCACCGAAAATAAAAGAGAGCTATACTGCATAGAAGAGAGAATAAATAACGCGACGGAACGGCGGCGATTAAATAGTGATTAGGTACGTTGCGCAGTCTGATCTACGTATTTATATTTCTTTCCTTGCCACGATCGACTGGATTAATAGTCGCGATCGACCAGACGAGCGCGATCGACCAGACGAGCGCGATCGACCAGTCGAGCGCGATCGACCAGTCGAGCGTGATCGACCAGTCGAGCGCGATCGACCAGTCGAGCATGATCGACCGGTTGGCCACCCCTGCCCTAGGATATCTTAGCGATTAACTATATTATGAAGTGAAAAGCAACTTAGGATTATTAGACCGCTGTGCAGCTGAGGAGTTTGTGTAACCACTTCTGCCCAGCTAAACACGCCCGCCCTACACCACGTCCTAAAGTGGCCAAGGGCGGGCGTTTAGGAGGTTTCTTACGTAAATTTGTTTAAAAGTGCTGATTCTCAGCCTAGTTTGAATAAATGACTTTTGATTTTGATTTGGCGTGCACACGGTACAATATAAAAATCTATTACTTTCTAAATTAGTTTCAACTGGATATGGAATAGGTTTGGAATGTAAATGCTGAAAACGTAACACCCTTTTTCAGCTTGCGCTGGGTCAAAAGGATTTATAGTGTACCTATTTTAAAGCAATAACTTTTTCGCTCTGCAACTTTATTTCCGCATGTGCAATATCTTGCCAAAGGAAATATGAACTAATAATTTTGTTTTATTTAATTGCAGGTATTACAACGGCAGAAAGTTCATGCCAGCAGGCCTAGTGTTCTGTATGTCTGTCGGTATGTTAGCCAAGATTGTATTCAAACACGTTGGTGCCCCTTCCCCCTCACTAGCCACCAAAGGGTAATTATGGAAAGAACCTTTTTATTTAAAAACACTTTGGGCAATATTTTAATACAATCCCAGATTTAAAAAAAAAAACTGAAAGTTCCCTGAGTGAAAATAAATTGGTTCTTAGTTTTAAGTGAAACCGTGAAATACATTTATTATTTTAGGTTGAAGGAATGATATTTTTTTCCATATTCATACTATTTTACAATCTGTGAAGTTACGTATGCACTGACAGGTGGCTTGCTTAGCGCCTAGAGCCTAGTGACCTTAGAGCAAGAAAGTTATAGAACATCGGGTAGCGTGGCCACACATGAGACAAAAAACTAACATAACTAACATGAGCTACATAAGTAGCTGCCTTGAAAAAACTGGCACGCACTGAGAGACGGAAATAGTACAATTTTATCCTTTTCTGTTACTTATAATAACTCAATACTTTATCCCTTTCTTGTGGAAATGAAATGGAGCTAACCGCCGTCTATACTTTTCTTTGTCTAGGCTAGTGACCTACCATCCTTCAATACACGCTGGGCAACTAGCGCGCAGTGCAGCCCACAGAGCATGTAACACTAGTGCAGCCGGTTGCCAAGATTCTGGAGCGTTTGTTTCACTTCGCTACTCGCTAGGCTCTAGGCAGTAAGCAAGCCACATGACAGTGCATACGTAGCCCAATGGCTGCTACAGTTTATTTAATTTTCCGATTTACAGTGCGGAAGTAGAGAATGAAGTGAAGTTTACAGTGCATTGAAAAGCGTTTATTTTAAAAAGTATGATGATTTTTTTGTATATTTTGTAGTGTATGTAATGTGCCCACACAATTCTTGGTGCAATATCTGTGTTCATTTGTTTGCGTTGAGTAAACTACTTTAATTATAACTTTTGTAATACTTAGTTCAAGTTATGCATTTTTTTATAAGTGATGGCAAAATAAAAGGTGTTGGGAAGATATTGTTTTTAATTATTTTATTCTAAACTAGCTGGTCCCCGCGGTTTCACTCGCGTAAATGTCGAGCCCGTGGGAATATCGGGATAAAAAGTACCCTATAATTATGTTAATCCAGGGTGTCAACTACCTCCATACAGAATTTTATCAAAATTGGTCCAGCCGTTTGAGCGTGAAGAAGTAACAAACATAATTATAAACACACACACACACACAAACTTTCGCCTTTATAATATTAGTGTGACTAGTTCACCCGATAGACGTTTTCCTGTCTAAAGGAGATTGGGCGAATCTGCCCTGCACGCGTAGCATGAACACTTCTATCTCTACGAAAAGTAGACACATTGATTTCTATACAAAGTGACATTTCTTTTCTTCATTTTTGACATACCGCCTAGAAATCTTTCTACAATCTGTCATTTTGTCTTTCATTTCCAACGATCTTTGTCTAGGTCCTTTTTTATGTAGACTATTTCAGAAGAAAGTTTTCTATCCCAAATGTCAAAATCACACTGACAACTGTCAGTTGTTGTAAGGTAGTAAAGAGATTTTGTAATCGCTAAAGACAGTAGAAAACTTTCTACTCGACGGCCACAAAGTATATACGGTTATCTACAAAATCCCACGAAAAAAAAACAAAATTCCCAAAATTCCAAGGGCTTAACGTGCTTTCCGAAGCACGGAGGGGTCTCGGTATGTAAAGAATGGTCACCCATCCACGGACCAACCGCGGCAAGCGTAGCTTAACCTGATCGATCAACTTGTGCGGCTGTTATTATTTAGCCACGGACTCCTCCTTTTAATGTGACTTAATATCAGTAAAAATTAAGAATCAAAAAGAAAAAAAATCGTATGACAAAACAAATAATTCTGAGTCGAATTAACTAGAAGAGTGAATTTAGTAAAAAGTGCAGTTGACTCTTTCTACTTGCTGCCGTCGTACTGTCTACACGAAACGTCATCTTTGTCTACTCTTCCGTCGACAAACCGGTGCTCATGCTACGCGTGCTGAAGCCCAATAGCGTTAAGACAAAGACATACCAATGGAAAGATCTGTCAAGGAGAACCTTTGCTACTAACACGACTTTAGCCAATTGTTGGTCAGTACCGAGTGAAAGAACTAAAAAGGTGAGAACTTAGCACCGCAGTTAAAGAATTCTTGGCGCCCAATAGCCATATGATATACACTAATGAAAAGAGCTTTTCAAAGGGATCCGCTACTAACGCGACTTTTGTAGCCAAGATCATTCCTACACACTTCGGTGCCCAAGTAGTCAGAATTTAGGTCATAACTCCGAACTGACTAACAATTGGCAAAAGTCGTGTTAGAAGCAATGTTTCTAGCCTGCGGGATTGTCCGAAAGGGTTACCGCTGGCCCGGAACATAAAGGGCTAAGGAACACGGGTGGGTTTTAGTCAGTAAGAGTCTGACACTCCTTTCTGTTCCACCCAGAGCGGGAGGAGTCATTTGATGATTTCCCATCCAAATAATATATCTTATGGCTATTGGGCTTCAGGGCAGAAACCCATAGTAGTACGGTGCCCATTCTCCTTTCAATACATCAAAATTCCTATAGTTTCTGCGCTTAAATTGAGGCGCTTACCAACGAACAGCATTACGAGCACTATGATATGTGCAAGTGTTGCTATTTCCAAATTAATTAGTTTGTAAGTAGGTAGGTTACGTCCACTAACCTGATAATAAACAAGTACGCTGGACTTCATGACTTTACGATGACATTCGCCATTTTGGCGCTGATAGCAACGTGAGGGTCCGTGAAACTAATATTAGAGATGTGACATATCCTTCCATAAAAAAAATACTTTTGTGAACTTTATCGAACGTTATAACCATTGAGAGTGATTTATTACTTAAGAGAAAAAAAAACGAATCACTCCCAGTTATTTTTATGTTTCATTTTTAAGTAATAGAATAATTTCTGCAAAAGTTAACTGAAAATTCATTAGGGCACGGTCAGATCGCAATCTTTAAACTAGTGGATAGTCTCCTAGTAAAGTTATAGCGCATAACGGTCAGATCAGTAAGCTTTAAATATGGGGATAGGCTTAAAATTTAGCCTAAAATTACTACGGTTGAGCTATAACTGATTAGTTGAGTCGGTGGCACATCTGAAATTAAGTATTTAATTAAAGTAAAAATGCTAAAGTATACAGTACAGTATAGATGGCAAGTTTTCGATGTTAGGTGTTTACTTCGGAAAGAAGTAAACATTATATATTACCTATATTTATCTTTTGAAATTAGAAACTAGAAGGAATTTTCCTGGTGACATTAGTTTTCTATTTGAAAGGCGTAAATTTAAAATTACTCACTGTCTGAAGAAAATTATCGACATGGAACATTCACAACTTTATTTATTTGAATTTTAGTTCCTGAGAACTTCGAGCGGGGCGCTTTGAATCGGCACAAAAAACAACTGTCATTTCGTATAGTTTATTTAGTCCAGTGTACCTACTTGTTTAATAGAGGTCAGTGGTTACGTCTTATGTGGTAAGAAATCAAACAACACAAACAATAATAAAACAACACAATTCCATATTCGTTATTTTCTATATTTTTTCCTTAAAATTTAGAAAGTTTTGGAGGAAAAAGGGATTTTATACATAAATAGTTCGAATACAATAAATAGTTATATCAACGGCAAGTGATGTCAAAGTTACAATATCACTGATCTCCTAAGGCATGTTCCATACAACCGAAATACATTGTAAAGATTTGTTTACACTATTGGTAACTTTATTATAGATTTAATATCTCTTCATAAATAATTTTAGGCATTAAAAACAGCTTAAATTATAACAAAATTGAATTTTTCATAAGAACAAAAAAACCAATGGATGTTTTGTAAAGTGTAAAATTTACTTAAAAAATAAGAAAATAAACCTAATTTCAGAAGACCGCGAACCAGTCGCTCTTGAAGTCAGTATTTAAAAACAAAAAAAAATAAAATAAAAAAATAAATCTTATTTTAACATTTTCTTAATAATTACTGTATAAAAGGCACTTAGTGGCAGTTTCTTTTATGTAACATTGATTTTACAACCTTTTTAACTCAAAGCTAAGAGTATTTCTCGTTATCCAAGACCGCAGGACACTTGGACTATTCTGTTCCTAACGTTTCTAATAATCTAGTGTACTTAAAAGTTCATTAATAACACAATCACATTGTAATATCACTCACGGAACTGTATCCGACACTTTCATAAAGCATTGTCTTCGGACACAATTTATTTCACACACAATTCGCACACTCCCGTTTCTAATAATTACGAGTTTGATATTCGGAATAAAAACAAGCAAATAACAGTCTGCTCGCTTTTATTACTATTACTTAAAGATACGATTATTTTTTTTAACTATCGAGTATTACACATTTGATATTTAAAATTATCCGAATTACCGATGTGATATTCGTTGTCGGGTAGTGTGCGGTTCACAATCTGTAATGTGTTTGAGACTGGAGGGGGACTGCCCTGTACCCGGGCGGTAGTCGCCGTTCGAGGGTCGTGGGGAGTAGTCGCGTCGCTCCAGTGAGACAGTCTTCAATGCTCGGCTCGCTCTAATCGTTAATGGCGGCTGCTAGAAAAAATAACTGATTAAATATGACTGGCTGGTTTTTACACAGTGATGTAAGTAGAAAATGATAACGAAATTAGCAACTGGTAAGAATTTTTCGGTAATCAAAATTATAGGTATGATATTTAGGATTAAATCCTAAATAAAGACTGAAACACACATGCTTATGAATAAAGTACCTTCGAGAAGACATAAAATAACAATAGCAAAGTAAGTAATATTATTAACATAAGGTATGGCACAAAAACTTAGAAGTAAGAGTAGGTAAGTATATGTACAATGTAGATGTATAAGTAATGTATCCATAATGTTTGAAGTAGGTTGTGGAAGATAATTGATATGTATGTAGAAGTAGGTATTATTTTATGTACATAATAATTATGATGTCATTCCAGATCATGGTTTTAGAGTCAAGACTTAGGAATATGCATTTTTTCTGTAATTTTTAGGTGGATTTATCATCATTGTATTGTATTTTTTTCGATGATCGTTTTTTTTCTAAATATCGCTAATGGCCTATTTTAGTATCAATAAAAAAAAATGGAACAACTTGCATTCCCCATAATTATCCAGAGGTATAGTACAGACGCCAGCACATCAAGCTACCCGAAACTGTCAAATTTTCCCAATAAACTTTGAACTTTATGCTTTTGCGATAAAGCTGAAAATCTATTAAAGAATTTTGACAGATTGTAGTAGCTTGATGTGCTGGAGGCTGTACCTAAACAGAGGGGCAATTCCCGTATTTTTAGGAACGCTCGCATTCTAATACAAGGTGTAACGTTAAATGTGCAAAACCTCTTAAGATATCATTGTACTCATCATTATGGACAACTTTTACTATGGGACCCAAGCTGAAATCGCGAAAAAAAAATCTGTTGTTCCCTACATTTATACTCGCATAACTCGTCAAAATGTAGGTAGGTACTAAAACGGCAGATTTTTTTTGCGATTTCAAGTTTGATCCCATACTAAAAGTTGTTCATAATGATGAGTACCTACATTGACTTCTTAAGAGGTTTTGCGCATTTAACGTTACACGTTGTACTTATAATCTGTCTTGATCTGTCAAAAATACCTCTCAATTTCCCTAAATTTTGACAAGTTTTTGACATTGCATCTCGCCGAGATGAGTTTGTGATTAGATTTTGAACTTTAAAACGAAACTGGATATACCATAATAAGTGAATCCAATCCATGACAACATTCAAAAGTCAAGACATGAAATAAGAGATCGAGATGTCGACGTATGAAAGAGAATGATCATCCATCGTCCATCCTTATTCCTTACCAATAATTGGCAACTATTGTCGAACTAACTCGCCGCTCGTCAGATTCCTTCGATAAGAGAACGCGAACCTCGCCGGCTCAATTTGTACTTGCTGAGAATTCGCATCAGGTCGAATGGAATTGTCACTCGACTTTGCTTGAGAGTAATACGTCCCAATTTTAAAGACTGGTTTGATACCCTTGTCTTGGTAAGGACTCTTTGTTGTCGACCTTCTAAAGAAGCCTTCGAAGTCGTCCTTGTTATAGAACCCTCTTTTCTCCGTGCTCACGGCAGGTTCTGGCGGTTTTGTAGTAAAGTCTTTGAAATCGTAAGGAGATTTCGTTGATGTGACAGAGTATTTGTTTACTGAAGGAGGGTACGTGACGCTCGAACTGAGGTTTGTCGACGTAGTAGTCTTGTCAGTGAAGAATTGGTAAGGTTTTCTTGTTGTAAACTGGAAGTATGCTTTCGCTGTTGTTGTAGTTTTTGTTGTTGTTGTTGTAGATTTTGTAGTGTATGCTGTGCTCTTTTGGTAGTATTTTGGGTTTTGTGCGGGTGGCGCCGATGTACTAGCTACGTACGGCTGTGTCGTTCCATCGTTACTACGTGTTAAAGAAATACATTATTAGTATTGTGTGCCCCTGTATGTACACAAACTGGTTGCAATGAGAATGTGCTGTGTTCTCATTGGCTAGGCCAGTGCTGTGACTATATTGATGTGGTTTGTGCTGTGGTATGGTTTTATAAATATTTAATATTTATGTAGCCATTATATTAAGATTTTTTCTTAAGAGCGTTTACGCCGAACGGCATTTCATACAAACTTTCAAGCCCTATTTTTTCGAAGTGAATGAACCGATTTTAATGAAACTTCGTACCTACGTATAAGCAAAATACAAAGGTCTAAAATGTTAGTAGAGAATATTTTCGAAAAATAGTGTTACAGCCAAATTAGATCGATTTTAAACTTTTCATAGAACCAGATATTTCCAGTTATCTTTTTTTATATAAGACATTTCGAAAATGTTCTCTACTAACTTTTTAGACCTTTGTATCCTGCTTATGCTTAGGAAGTTTCATTAAAATCCGTTCATTAATTTCGAAAAACAAGGGCTTGAAAGTTTGTATGAAATGCCGTACGGCGTAAACGCTCTTAATTACAATTGCTTATAACTAACAAAAGGATTCATAATTTAAACATTTAACAAACATATCTATTAAAAAATATAAATAACTGTAGCATAAAAATCACTGTCATAACACAAAATATCACAGCGATAATATCAACTATCACATTGATATCAATTATCATACTTGTAAGGCTAACTATCAGTATCATAAAGATACACACCTGGTAATGTTTCCGAAGAACGGGCTCGTTTCAGGTCGCACGTAGCTCGGCGTGTGTTGCGAATAGTCTGGGATTATGTTCTCGTGTTCGGTTATACACCGCCCGTTTATACAATACTGGAAAAAAACATTATAATTATCATAGTTGTAATGTAGAACTTGTATAAAAACTTAAAAACCTAGGGGCCTGGTCTATTCTCTTCTGCACGGTAACAAAAAAAAAACGAACCAACTAAATCAAACCAACAACCAGCCAGGTCGTCAGTTTGTTTTTCTGTCAAAATTCTTCTTTCTATTACGTCAACACAAAATAAAAAGTTATTTATTCTATAGTAGGTACACATACATTCACATATCACGACGACATAGCAAGACGTATCTAGGTATTAAGGTATATATCAGACTTTTCTTCGTCATTTGATGTCCATCAAAGGTGCAGCGAAATAACTGATCTAGGCTATTTCAAACTTGCTATTATGTTATAACCGTAATATCTATATTTTGGTATCCACCTGTCCATCGCCACAAGGCGATCCTTCAGCGGCTGGTCTGTACGCGACGCAGTACCCGCTCGCCGCGTCGAAACAGAACAACTGAGCGCACACTCGCTCGTCCTTGAAACATGCGCTGAAAATCGAAGAAAATTGAATAAGAACTTTATAATCGTAACTATTCGTTAGCTAATATTAGTCTCTAGAACAGTACCTACGAGGCCGTGAATATGGCACATCGAGTTAAAGAAAAAGTTTCGCTTGGGTTTGTGTCTCATTTAACGGTGTGGCAGTTTTTTAGCTCGTCGGTCATATTTACGCCTGAGTAATGTGGCGTTTTGAAAACTACATGAGAACTTTGTTATTCATTTAAGACAAAAAAATACGCGTTAAGCTTACCTTGTCCCTCTATCCTTCCGGCACTGCGCGTCTAACGTCAACAGACGTCCAGGCAATACGCGCGGCAGAGAGTCGTCTTCGTGCGGCGAGTTGTAGAGACAAGTCGCCGTGTCACCGCTGTAATATAACATGTACAGTATACATCAAAACTGCATAAGCACGTTAAGGATCGTTACATTTGTGTCTAAGATGATGTATCAACACAGAACGTACACCTCAGATTTCGAACACTGGCTAGCGTCAAACGTCAAACGAAACAAAAAACATACCGTCGCTTTTTACACAGGGTACGTAATTACGTATGACCTCTTGGTTTTTTCGTGGATTGCTAAAATTCACATCTTCATTCTTTTCTTTCTTCATATTTCGACTAGGTATGAAGATGAATACGGCCGTTTAATGGCCTTGGTATTAAACTAAAAGCACGTCACGACTATCACAGTTCGTTATAGGGGTGATAGTCAATGTTACAGATGTTAATGAATAACGAGTAGGTATGCGTTTGTGTCAACTTACACTTCACTTCAAGAAATGATGGAAACTCTGCACACTGCAGGGAGACCACCTGAATCCTTTTTCAGTGTGACGCAAGCCTGACCTGATGTAGCCGTCTTCCCGACACAGCTCAGCGCCGTAGCACCACAGTAATACCAACTATCACGCCGATAATAAATTATACAATTTTATTCTCAATTCTTCTACTCACTTCAAGAAATGATGGAAACTCTGCACACTGCAGGGAGACCACCTGAATCCCTTCTCAGTGTGACGCAAGTCTGACATGATGTAGCCATCTTCCCACCGACACTTCTCAGCGCCGGGGCCGCCGAGGTAGGAGGGTGGGGGACTACCGTCGTGCACGGCTCCTAGTCTGGAAGATGAAAAGGTATGATGTTAGCTGGTGATTGGAGACAAAACTGATGAGAAAAAAGAGTAAGTAGGCATTCTCTAGATACCTGTTGTGAGTAAACTCTTTAGTAAGTACCTACTGAAAAAAAAAAACTAGGTACAGGTAAACAAGACCCTATATATGTTTCTGAAAGCGTTTTTCTGTCTCTATAGCCCAGGTACGCATGGACACGTTTTTTCTGCGGCGATTTTTTTCACGAACGCACGGCTTAGCGCCGGGAGTTGAAATACAATAATGCGTTATTTGTCGCGCTGCTGGGTGAACTCTGTTCGATTCTCAACGCACGGCTCAAAACGTAGAGTTGAAAATCGAGTGCGCGGTAAAATCCCACCGCGATATTTTGACGTCCGTGCAAACGTGGGCTTATATCGTGTATTAAGGCATGGAAGGTATTTAATGAATATTTTGGTAAAACACAGCAGTTGCAACATGAGATTTTACCGCATTTAGGTTATAGGTAAGTAGGTACTTACTGACAGGGACTCAAACTGTAACCGTGATTGTGTTTTTAAAACTGTTTTAAGGTGAATGCTCTCCAACCAGCCCGCGAAATTCAAATTTTTTTACGTTTTTTGCAATTTGCAGGCCAGTGCTAGGTTGTATGTTGATTAAAATATTATTCGCGGCTGTAAGACGTATGAATTATAATCATCAAAATCACCAATACAACCCTCCAACTTCATAAAGGCGTAAGAACAAAAAAAAAACAGAAAAAGTAATTCGACGTAAAAACGTAAGAAAATTAGAATTTCGCGGGCTGGTTGGAGCACTCACCTTAAAAGAAAAACACTTCTACATGTTACAGAATCAAAGTGTTACCTTTTAGGTATACGTGTTAATAAGTGTTACTATGTGTAAGTAACAGACATAAGCTTGTAGGCATAATTGCACGGTACCGCAAAAACGCGCGGCGGACAGGCAGACTTGGCGATGGCAAAATAGCCTTAATCCAATCGGGATTGCGTATCGTATTCAGTCTACGTAGGTACAATCTCTTTGTACCTACGTAGTGCGGCGAAAAAAGAAAAACACGGACAGATAGCTTTTCTTAGCTTTGATTATATAATGTCATTTATACAATCAAAGGTACTTAGGTATATTTTGTTATTAGAATAAGGTTGTACCTGGGTAAAAGCATGTAAAATGACAATAAGTGGGAGATTTCCGTGGTTTGTATAAAAAAGATACTTACAAATGTCCAACTTCGTGGGCAGCGACAATAATACCGGAGAAGCCACCGGTATCCTCAATAATGGCAACGGAGTTCACCTTCTCGAGTCTCTTGTTCACCACGCAAGCGCCGCCGACGTACGCGAAACCTTTGCATTGGAATAATGTGTGAGAATTTTGAATTTTGAATTTAGAAGTTCAATAAAAATGAATTTGATAGGTTGAAATTGAGTTCTTATGGGGGTATTTGATTAGCTTGTTTGTGAGCCATGATTGGAACAAAGCCGTTCTATGAGTCTAGATTTTAAATGGAGTACTTTTTTAAGAACTTTGGTATCAAATCCTTAAACAAAGAAAGTATGGGATCAAAAGAGTAAAAAAAAAAATCGGTAGTGCGTAGTGTACAATACAAAGTAAGAATAGAACTTTTAAATGAATGCGTGATCGTAGGACTAAGGAGTTTCGGATAAAAAGAGGTAATAAATAGTCATAAAGCTAACGCTACTTACAGTTTGATGATCGATACGTGAAATAGATGAGAAGACACAAAAAATACTTAAATATATGCTTAAATAGGTAGGTACTCACAGTGAAGTGTTGAGGATTTAAGGAGACACAAAACATGCGTTGCAAACTTATTTAACATGCAGAAGCGTTAAAGTCACCGAATTAAAGATAAATTATGCTAACCTCGTCATTGTTAGTAGGTACTTATTGAACCATTCTCATGCAATAAAGCATGCATATTATTAAAGCTCGTTTATAATAACATTCAACTTTTCTTCATTTTACAATAATATGCATAAATAAAGTTCTTAGAAGCAGAAAGCACAACATTAAATTTTCCCGCGCCTCACTCTTATCTACTTTTACAAACTGACATTATTTTGACATCAAACCACGCTAGTGACGTAAAGCAAACATTTTTTAAACAGCCACGTATTAGTAAGTTGATTATAAACATGACTAAATCGATATTATCATTTGCATATCTCCAAAATTAATATGAACATAGACTTTCAAGTAATTTTAACACATTCTCAAGATATTATAATAAATTACCAGAACTAAAGAAAACAATCAATGAATACCGTAAATATAATTCATACATGCTATTAATTGATTTTAGAAAGCAGTTCATGCCTAAATTATAACTTTGTTATTTTACGTACTCAGGCGTCATTTTATAAGACTGGGTCAGATAGTATCTAGAAAACAATACATGATAATGAAAATAAACGCTTAAATATTTTAGTCAAAATTATTAAGATTATGTAGATAGAGACAACGTAGACATAATAAAATACAATAAACTTTTATGATCAAACTACATAAAATGGAAGAGTATTAATATTTACAACGTCATCTAGATATGTAAAATGATGCATTCATAAAGATTTACAATGTATCTAGAAGAAAATAATTGCAGAAAAGACAGAATATTATTCACAAGGTGCGAATATGACATCACGGGATTGGGTAAAGGTATATTCAAGTGGAATATGGATCCATAGTGTATAATCGTGAACATATAGGTGAGGGACTTTGATGAAAAAGGCGTGCTTTTGGAAAATTTTAGATCTGTAACACGCCTACCTGCTGTCCCTCTATTGCACGCATCGTTGGGAAATTGTCTTCTGCACATGTCTAGTCTGAAATTGTATGGAAAGAATAAAACTCAATAAGATGCTATATTTTCCTGTTGTTCTACAGAGACCTACGACGGCTCGTTATGGAACTTCTTTGGTTCACCTCATTCCATGTAAGAAATGAAATAAAACTGAAATCTTCTCATACAAGAACGTCATCTTGTGCAAGCGACTATTGTATAATGTATTTTTTTAATATTCAGCGCCATTACCAAATCCTTTACCTCATAAATAAAAATAATGAAGCAAGTAATTAATGTTTCACTCTCAAGCCTCGGTTAATGCCGCGCCGTTTGACAACACCATCCTAATGAACGTTTGTTTTAAAATTTAATTTACCAGCGGTGCCTTTTGTACAGCGACCACCCTTGCGACGTCGGCACATGTCATACCTGTTGGTCAAATTAGTTTCGTTGTCTTCATAATAAATCCTTGACCTTCACCTTATCTTGTCTTAAAACTATATCAAGACCGTAGTCCAAACTTTATACAGTGATTACTTTGAATAATGGCGCTAAATTATGATTTAAAAGCGTTGATATACCTACTTACCATCTTACCTTTGTCCTGTAAATGTTGCGTGGACAATAAAATAAAAATTATAAAATGCTGTTGAGTGTAACCAGAAACAGGGTCTCATAATGACAGTGACATCATAAACACAAACCAATAAGAATTCAGCAGATTTTATGATTGCAATGAATCAACCTAATGCAACTTTTAAATTATCTCGTTAATAGAAAACTATACCTACAGATAAAAACTTAAAAAAAAGTTTGTTTAGTAATATTATAACCTGCTTTGCATAAAGTTGTATTCGCATCTGTTTGAATGCAATAAAATTTGAATAGCTATAATCTCACGCGATATTGTGATCACACAGTTTTGAAATAGTTCTCCATGATAATTGTGTTTCGAAACTGGCAATGCCTCTGACAGTTTGATGACTAGGTATTGTTTAATTTTCTGTTCAGTTGTGTCCATTATTTAAGTTACCTACAAACTTTTTAAACAGAACACAATATTATGAATGTTACATAATTTATGTGCAACAAACAGATTATCGCTTTAAAATATTAAGAAACTGTCCATGATAAATGACTGTCGACATAGTTCAAACATCGCATAATATTGTTTCGATTAATTCGATTGCACAGGTTTTAAAGAAAGACATTCCTTAAAAGGAATCCTTAAAATACATTTTTGTAGAACACCAGTCACACAGATGACAATAGACACTGCGATCACCAATCCCTCTGGCGAGGCTCTCGCGTAGTCACGATGGAAGGCGGTCATTAGGACATACCATGTCCTCATGACCGCCTATGTAGTAATAATTTAAAAACGACATATTATTATGCATGATCAGCAATGCTCTTTTCAGCTTACGACACTTTTGATGAAAACCAGTTATGAACTCACTTGGTGATGGCAACAGCTATGTCGTAGACAGGCAATCTTCGCTCCCTGAACAGATACTTGCCCATGTCAGTGAGCGCTGCTGCCGAGTCTATCGCGTCTCGACCAACACGATTTCTTTCAAGGTATGGTGTAGCATCCCGACCCTGGAACATAGGAAATTTACCAGTCAGTACAGAGACCAGTTTTAGGATCATAGGTGTAGGTTTATTTAAGAAACAGGTTCCTCACAGACACAATATTATGTAAGTGAAACTGAAGTAGGAAGAAAAGGAGGACAAATACCGACCGCTGGAGTCCGAATTGTCTCCATACTTTGCATTATTTGGCATACCTAAAAGCGAACAAAAACCATCGGGAGATATTAAATATATAGGCATATAAAAATAAATTCCCGCGTCATGTTAAAGGTACGTTATTAAAATAATCGAGGAAGCAACGCTACTTGAAATAACCAAGGAGACTAATAATATTAGTCACAATGTGCTTAAAGGTTTAAAGGTCAAATCTTTTCTTAACCTTGAATAATCAGATTTTTTGTAATTTCGCAAGTTGGCAACAAAACTTGTTCCATTCGCCGACTTATGTTTTTGTTTTCGTTAGGTATTATAAATTCACATGGCTTTGTACCATAACAATTAAATAACCGCCATTCATCTCATTAATAATGCAGGTGTTTATAATTTATACAAATTGATTCAGAGTCTCTTGCTTGCCAGTTGGCTAGTTTAGGTTGTATTGCTCTGACTTAGAATGTATTTTTCTCCTCTAAGTTAAATACAGCTTAGAGTTATGTTACTGTGGTTAAGAGGTAGTATTTTTAAATGTTTAACATTTTTGTATTTATAAAGTTAGAATTGCAGGATAAAATATATTAACAGATGATTAAAGGGTTATTATTATTTTGATTAATCCACAAAAGTTTATATCTTCAAAATTCAGCGACAGGTTATAAGACAGTTTTGCTGTGTTATACAAAAGAGATCATAATAAACACGATATTTATTTAAAACGAGATACATTAAATTTGAATATTACTCAAAATATTTCCAATGTAAACGTAACTTTTTGTTATGTCTACATAATTTATTGCTCTATCTATATCATCACTCAACAGAATTGAAGGCTTAAAATGTCATAATTAAATCTTTATTGATTTTACATATTACTAAATGGAGATTACGCGCATCACTAATATTGTTTTGGCGCTAGCAATAAAAAAAAAGTTACTGTCAAAATCAAGTTTTAGCGGCGGGATTTTAAAATTACACCGTACACGTCAGAAACAAAAATAATTTAGAAAAGGTTTTTTTTTAAATATTTTAATTGAAATGGCTAGTGAAGCAGTGTTAAAATATTTAGTAGATACGAATCGCCCGTATTCATGCGCGGACGTAACAGTTAATTTGCGCGGAGCTTTTCCTAAGTCAGCTATTCAAAAAGCGTTAGATGCTTTGAGTGAAGCAGGCAAAATAAAGTGTAAATTGTATGGAAAACAAAAAGTTTTTGCTGCTATACAAACAGAAACCATAGTAGAAGATGGGGATGCAACAGGTTCAGTACCTACATCATATTTATTATTTAAGTACAAAAATTTGAACCCTAAGCTTTAGGGATAAAGTTGAAAATCTATTAGTTTGACAGATTGTAGCGTCTGTACTGTCCTACTATGTCGACTTTGTATTACGAACAGTCTTATTTATTTATTGATATTCCTTTTTTTAGACTATGATGCTTTATCCAAAACATGCACACAAGAATTAGTAGACAAAACAAATGCCTTGAAAACTATTGAAATAAATCTCAAGAGCCTAATTTCTACACCAACTACTGATTCTGCCAAAACAAAAATATGTGAAATTAAAAATAGAATAGAAGCCACAGAGAAAAAGTTGGAAGTACTGAAAACCTCCACAGAGGTCATGAGTGCTGAGGAAAAAAACAATCTAGTTACTGAGCATGACAAATTGTTGAAAGAGTACAGGTAAATGTTTTTAAAGATTTTTGGTAAAGTACTGTTGCATAATTTTATTTATTCTTTTATAGATACTTACTATTGTTTTTTTGAGAGACGGTAGGTACTGTACAGTGTCCTTTACACATTGGTCAATATTGTCCCATTCTTTATTTAAATAATTTAACAACATGTTTTTTTTATATAATGAGTACCTGTAATAGTGAGCTTTACCAATAGACAATTTTTTCATAGATATTATTTTTTTTTTTTTTCAGAAAACGTAAAAGAATCTTCAATGACATGCTGGATGCAATACTTGAAGGCTATCCTAAATCTAAAAAGACATTGCTAGATGAACTTTGTGTAGAGACTGATGAAATGGTTAATTTTAAGTTGATGCCAAATGTTTAATTATTGTCATGCTAGTGTTGTAGGTACTTTATGTTGATTTAAATTAAAATAAAATCCATTTTATTTTGTATCATCTTTCATGTTGTTATACACTCTCTCCCTATTAATAATGATGTTATTAAATGTTTGGTAATTGAGTTTTCTTGTAGGTAGAAGAAAGTCCTACCGTACCACCTGTAACGGTCTAGGTACTGTAGATACTGTTCTATAGTAGCTTAGGTATTTATTACCACATACATTGTTACGTATATCCCAGTAAATGCAACTGAAACGCTTTGATTGAATACTAGCAGCGCCCCGCGGTTTCACCCGCATAATTGTTCCCGGGACTCAAACGATCACTATACCAAATTTCATCTAAATCGGTTCAGCGGCTTAAGCGCGAAGAGGTAACAGACAGACAGACACACTTTCGCATTTATAATATTAGTTCAATTAGTGTACCTATCTATTAAATTAAAAATTTAAAAAACCCCCGACACAAAAAAATAATAAAATTAAATGTAAGTAATTGGAAAATCATCAAATAATTTAAAAACCCCCAACTTAAAGAATCTAGGTAACGAGACTAAATCAGATAAATTCATATGGCAGTCGGGGGACCTCTTAGAATAGAAGTTGTTCCACAGAACGGTCCCCCGACTTCCATATGAATTTATCTGTTTTAGTCTCGTTACCTAGATTCTTTAAGTTGGGGGTTTTTAAATTATTTGATGATTTTCCAATTACTTACATTTAATTTTATTATTTTTTTGTGTCGGGGGTTTTTTAAATTTTTAATTTAATTTTTTATTTCATGCTTTTTGTAGGGAGTCCTTAATATTTGTATTTCATTTCTTTTATTTTCTTGCGTTTTAAGATTCAGGTAATTTGGTGTTTAATCAGGTTTTTTATCTGTCAAAAAATAATATTTATTTATAGTTGAAGAATATTTTTTAAGACTAAACAGATTTTTTTGTTTTATTATATCCTTTTCCTAGTTCTTCCTTTAGTTATTCAACTTTCGTACAAGTATTTCATAGCGTTAGATATCTTAGGTATTTCAGATCTAGTTTATAAAATGGGACTGCAACACTATCTGATTAAAGACCAATGGGATTGTTCCATTCGTAATAAAAATAGTCAAACTCAGTGGTCGTAGGTACCAGTCATCACTCCACTTTCCTCATCATTCTAGAGCATTGATCAGACAAAAAAATATTTTGAAGTTTTTAGTTTTCATTTCGTTAGTTAATATTCCTCATTCCCTTTCAATATAGTTTACATTATTCTACTTGTCAAGCCCTTGCATTTGATACCTATATTGAAGGAGTTGTGAAAAAAGAATATAATTCGCCATTTTGTGGTGGCGGCCATCTTGGATTTGAAATTTGTAATAGCGTATAGTATTGTACTAGTCAAGCCCTTTCATTTGATACCCATATTGAGGGAGTTGTGAAAAAAAAATGTAAATCGCCACTTTGTGGTGGCGGCCATCTTGGATTTGAAATTTATTATAGTGTATAGTATTCTACTATTCAAGCCCTTTCATTTGATACCCATATTAAGGGATTTGTAAAAAAATATGTATTCCGCCATTTTGTGGCGGCGGCCATCTTGGACCGATTTTCATCAAACATAGCTAAGAACACTCTCGACTAATTCACCTTTCAAACAAAAAAAACAAAATCAAAATCGGTTCATCCGTTCGGGAGCTACGATGCCACAGACAGACACACACACACACACACACACACACAGACACGTCAAACTTATAACACCCCGTCGTTTTTGCGTCGGGGGTTAAAAACTAGAAATAAATAAATGCCAAAGAAATATTAATCCTATGCCACAAAAATAAAGTTTAATTTCACTTAGCAATAAACTTACCCTAGAAATAATGATACCAGCAATGGATATCCGTATTCTGGGTCCTTTTAGCAGTTTGTATCTGAGGTCTACGCCGTTCCAAAACGACACGAAGTAACGTTTGATCTGGACGTTGTCGCCTCCGTGTAACCTGGAAACAAAACAACGTTATTATTGAGCCTATATATTCCCCGAAGACAGGCAGAGGTATTAATTATAGTACAGAAGACGTCAGCACATCAAGCTACTACAATCTGTCAAATTTCTTTAATAGATTTTCAACTTTATCGCTAAAGCATAAGGTTCAATGTTGATTGAGAAAATTTGACAGTTTCGGATAGCTTGATGTGCTGGCGTCTGTACCTACCTGCCTATCCCCACATTACGCCAGTAACCTATGTAATTGTGGACAGGCTAAATGGAGTCTCTGGGTTGCTATACTGCTAATAGGTATCAAAGTAAAAAAACGTAATGACATTTAGATAGCGGGACCTGGGGATCGAACCATACATCCATGGCCAATAACGAATCAAGTGATGTGTTGGCTTCGGTTGTAGACGAAGTTTTTCAAAGTATTATTCGTCTATTTGTTTGTTTTTTCTATTAACACAAGTCGAAAGACTAGAAAATATTGACGTTTTTTTGTACCTATTGATTTTTTAGACCTTACCTATAGCCATCATAATCTACGATGACCAGAATCTCCGGGTATATGACGTAGGGTGCTTCTCTTTTCCGCCTGGAATGCGTCTCTGTCGAGCGTTTTCGCCTGAAGCGCTTGCCTAGGTGATCTGGCTCCATGAATGCTGTAAATGTAAAAGAAAACATATAAATAAATATTTGTATTGAGGAAGACAGTAACTGGAGAAGTTTTTTTTAGTTATGTCTGTACGAGTATAAACAAATATTTATGTAGCGCCATCTGCTGACGACTTCGGGTGACTATTTAGAACAGTTTCTTAGAAAAATCAATAGATGGCGCAGGCCGCGCAAGGCTAAACTAATGCTCATATTTATAAATAAAAAAATATAATAATAATTTATATTATGACAAAAATAAGAGTTAGATTCCTACAGTGCTAAATAATATGTAGCTTATTATTATTAAAATACTTTTCCATTGCAAATTGAAAAAATATTTCTGTACCTACTGTTTCTGTGTGTACCTAGTAAACTTTTAAATCCTTTTACTTATTTTTCACCAGACTTCGAAACACAACTCGGTATAGAAGCATTTTACTTTTTCTATTTTTACGATAGAATTAATTTAAAATGCTATGATATAATATTACCTATAGACTTGAATAGACATGGGTAAATTAATTTACTACCTATTTACCATAGACATGGGTAAATAAATTTACTACCTATCAAAACTTGAACGATGGCTAACAAATTAGGACCAATATGTTGTTAATTTGCCTGATCTGTAGGTAGGTAAATACGGTCACGGTCAGTACTTATAAAAACATTAGGTAGGTATATCTATTCTCTCCTTCTCGCTGTGAAATCCATCCGAAGTTTTTTTTTATAAAAGTTCTCTCTTAGCGATTAGACCACCCATTGTGGCACCCTATGTAAATTTTCTGCTTTTACCTATATCTATCTGTAATTCGTAGCTATGGTGTAGGCAGAGGCTCTCTAGCCCATGTAGCGCCCGTGTGCAAACATTACCCAAGCGCCCCCTAGTAAGCGCGCGGTCAAAATGGAATGAGTACAAAGTACAAGTAACAGCACATCAAGTTACCACAAACTGTCAAATTTCCCCAATGGATAATAAACTGTATTGTTTGGAGATGAAGAAGAAATTCGTCGGTTTTGGATACCATGGTGTGCTGTTGACTGTATTTTGAATTCGCATTATTCGCAATATGATTGTCGGCGTGTTTTCAAACGAATCATTGAAAAAGGTGCCGCCGAGTGAAATCCGAAATCTTCAAATGACCCCCTCCCGCTCTGGGTATGTTCCGGGCCAGCGGTAACCCTTTCGGACAATCCCGCTGACCCGGCAGGCTTCGGCCCTAACAGATGATGCTGACATCTCTTTGAGGCGCGCGTGGAACACGTACGCGCCGTCCGGCACGGGCCTGGCCCTGATCGGACGGTGAGCTAATCCATTACTCTCCGTCCGCAGGCCCGCACCTACGGTGGCCGGGAGTCGTCCCGTGGTTCCCGACGCCCGGAGCGTCTCCCGCAGAGGCTGGGACGGGAGGCTCTCTCCCACAACCATCCCACCACCTCCTCGCTAGCATGACTGCTTCGCAGAAGGAGGTGACTGCCTCCCACTCCCTCTCGCTCCGGATCGTGGCTTGCACCAGGGCCGGGCGCGAGAGGTCGCCGCCGCTGCCGATCGCCTCTACAAGGACACGGCGGTGCTCCACCCAAGCGGGGATACTTCAACCGTGTGCTCCATCGTGTCCTCTGGGCGATCCTGGCAATGGTGACACCCGGGCGTTTCCTCCCGCCTGATGATATGCAGGAACCTCCCGAAACATCCGTGTCCAGTAAGGACATGCGTCAGGCGGTAGGTGAGGGCTCCGTGACGCCTCTCTAGCCACTCTTCAAAGAGGGGTCTTATCACCACTATCGTGGCGTGCCCTGCGCTGGGTTGCGACAGTCGCTCTTTCCATGCTGCCATGATCTCGCGCCGGAGGTCCGTCCGCTCAGCCGCGTTTTGCCGCGAAAGCGGAGTTTCTCCCCGGCGTAGTGCCTCCGCGCGCCACTCATACAGGCCCGCGATAACTATCGCCTCCAGATCCCATGGCGGCAGTCCGGCAAGGAGGCTTGTCGCCTCGCCCGAGATCGTGCGGTAGCCCCAGATAAGCCTTACTAACCTTCTGGGGCGCGTTCAAGTAGTAGGCGGCTCGTGAACGCGCCCACCACACAGGGGCCCCGTATTGGGCCATGGACCGCACAACCCCCGCGTAAAGCCTCCGGTAGGAGGCGTTTAGCCCCCTCAGGTTGGGCAAGAGCCGCTTGAAGGCGGCCCCAGCCCGTTCCAGTTTGGGGGCCAAACGGCGGAAATGGTCGACGAAGTTGTCATGTCGTTTCATGGGCCCCGGAAACCGCCACCATCGGGATCGGGATCTCGTGGCGCGGCTTGCTTTGGTGTAACTCGACAAATATAAGAAGAGCTCCAGATGCTATACAAAATGTATGCAAAGCGGAGCTCTTTTTACGTTGGTCATTGAAAGGCGGAGCGCGACGTAGACGACTCATTACGGGTAATAAAGGTTTGGACCATAGAAATGTACTTTCATACGTCTATGGTTTAGAGTTTGGACCCATGGAATTTGATTGATCTCCGTTACAAATGAAGACACAAATATAAATATTGTTTCAATAAATCAAAGTAGGTCGTAAATCAGAATAAGTATTTTAAGACAATATTAGCCACTCCCAAATTACTTAATTAAGTTTCGTTGAAGAATTTGATTAGTTACCTTTATGAGTCAATGAGCATGACGTATTAAAGGTAAAGTACCTACATCATTGCATTAATATCTAGATATTTTTGGCCCTAATTATTCTAACAAAGGATTGACATTCAATTGTGTATATTTTATGTAAGTAGATAATAGTTAACTACCACCTAATGTAATGTCGATAACACATGGTCGATCCGATTAAAAATTTAATCCATATTATGAGACAGCTTGTCACACGGTCACAAACAAGTTCAAACGTGCACCTGTGGGGCCTTTGCCCAGCAATAAACACTTAAATAGGCTGCCGTTTCTTGGGTTTTCCCAAAATAAGTGGATTATTCATGATCCGCAGAATTATTCTATACTTTTTTCTATCTTGAATTAAAATAATGGGTGACGTTAGAGTCCGACCTTATGACCCCGTCCAAGACGGAATAACGAATGTACTTATTAGCAAAACGAGATTTATCTCGGAAATCTATGTTATCTTGACATTATATCTACAAACGATTTTGTAATAAAATAATACATAGGTAAAACATTAATCTGGACAATTTGTTTTTGCATGGCTATTTATGCAAAGTTTATTGATAAAATTAGTCTTTGAAATAACAAGAATTTGTTGTACTTACTTACCCCCTTAATAATAAACGTATTATATTATATCAGATGAATAGTTACCCACCGATTTCTCTCTTTCAGTAATTTGACTTCCTAATGAAGACCAAGCGTTGTATAACTATACAGACCAATGATCATTGATACAGACGCTATAGGTACTTACAACGTTTATTACTTAGTAAACAATAACCCGTGTCTGTGTGGTGCCAGACTCAAAGAATACCACCACCCCATACATCCCGTGGGTGTCGTAAAAGGCGACTAAGCGCCGTACCGGAGAATGGGCAGCAGCGTTCTCTATGCATTCCACCACCATACCATACTGCGATCGCCAACCCACCTGCCAAGCGTGGCGATTATGGCAAACCCCCCCCCCCCCCCTTTTGGGGGAGGCCTATGTCCAGCAGTGGACGTCTTTCGGCTGACATGATGATGATGATGAAACAATATCCCTTTATCTATTCACAAAATTAAAACGTCCGAAAATATCTTCTTTCAAGCTTATTATTCACCTCTCTGTCTATGGATCTTTGTTTTGCTGGGATTCTAGCAGTTAGTAGGTGAATGCGTTCAAGAGCAGGAACTCAAACAAACATAGTCACGAAGCGTAGCGTGATTAGCAGTAACTGCGTCCGGATCATCAAAATTCTTCAGCCATTAAACGATTAAAAGAATAAGAATCCGCAAATCATTAATGTTGGGAAATATAACAAAAGACAATCGACACGTTTCCATCGATCTATGAAAGGTCGTTGTTCAGAGAATCAACAGAGGTAAATGTTAGCTTCATTAATTCTTAATTGATAGGTATGGTTGTACCTATATTTAGCGAGATCACATAGATACAGTCTAAAGGTGACATTTTGTTTCAAACCAGTTCGGTTTCCATCTTGGATACGCCGAAATTAATGGCTACTTCTGCAGCCATACCTACTTAGGTAAAACGTAGGTAAGTTACCTACGTAATAAAATCACCCCATAGTGAAACTATGAAGGCTTGGATCTGTACAAGTTTGCTTGTTAAAGACAACGTAACAGCGATGAGTTGAAGACAAATCTAGGCACTTGCTGTCATCGGAGAAGCAAAGAGACATCAAAATTATGTAATCTTGGATATGTACAAGTTTGCTTGTTAAAGGCAATGTAACAGCGATGAGCTGATGACAAATCTAGGCACTTGCTGTCTTCCGAGAAGCAGAGAGACATCAAGAACATGCATGAGTATGTGCCCTAGTCTAGGAAGCAGCGTGTTAAGGCTCCTTCAAACAGGCGCGACAAGCGATAAAATCGCGTGCGACACAAAGGCATCGCAAGTCGCGCAACGAGCGGTGCCTTTGTGTCGCGCGTCATTATATCGCGTGCCACAGTTTAGTTCGACCAACACTCGGTTTTTGACGAATGGAGCAAGAGTATTCTTTCAGGGCTTAAGGTAGACTGGGCTATATCTATCAAGTTTTCATCTAGGGTATGGTAACCACTGCCGTTGGAGCAGACGAATTCTGGGGAGACCACGAATGGGCAAGCGTTACGTGGGACGCTGTCAATGCCAATAGACTGACGACTGCAACAAGGAGGCTGGAATCCTGGGACTGACTGGATACGGAAGGTGGGTAACCGAGTGTTGTGGTGCTAATTGACAGAGGCTAAGGACTCAGCAGTGGAGTAAAGTGGACAGGCCGAGTTGATTGGTGCTTGCTTGATGATTTTATCACTTCTGAATAGATTCCCGACTTTAGGTCACTCACGTATCAAAAGTTCAACAAGTAATTATAAGAAAACGAATCATTCATAAAGTTTTTAGCGTTGACACTTCGATACTGGAAATATGAAATAACGTAAGGGACATTTTGTCGAAAATGAGTTATATATATCGTTGGATTCGGAATTTTTTGCTCTATCGATTGGTATATTTAAAATCTCGATATCTTAAAAAAAATGTCCTTTACATCACATATTTTCCGTAGGCCTAGACAATTTTTTTTCTAGAAACTGGCTGTATATGACATTTAAATTAATATTTTTATAAAAACTAATGTAAGTCTCTTTACTCACAGTATTTGGTATTTACATTAAATCAAAATCGAGTATATTTTACAATAGGTCACATAAGTTATTCCATAATTTGAGATGTTTTATTATTGTCTTATACATTAGTGTTCCCAGAGAAGGTTTGAACGCACATGTCTTTTATCGATGTGTTAAAACAGCTATTTTAACACATCGATACTGGAAATATGAAATAACGTAAGGGACAAAACTACGGTTTTCAGGAGAGCAAAAATAAGATATTTTTCTTACAAAACTGGCTATAATTTTTTAACTATATGTTTTATGTAAAAAGTGTCTAGGACAAAGTTTCTTAGATTTCTTCATTCTTTGCAGCTAAACTAGTTAAAAATCAATAAAGCCTACAGTTTCAAAGATATCATGTCCCTTACGTTAAATAATAGTGAATACGAGTGATATACGTTTACAAAATTTTAGATGTAAATAAACGGCATTGATGTATGGGACACTTAAGGAAATAAAAATTTAGAGTTTTTCAAAGTAAAGGTCTCTTAATGGTACAGTCTATAATGTTAATGCTGTTAACAAATATAAAAAATAGAATTTTATACATTCTTGACCTACTATGCCTATGTAATACAGTTTAAAACTACTTGCTGACTCATAGGGATAAAAAATAAACGAATAAAATAGATCAAAACTTTTATTTGTGCTCACTAATCCTCTTTTATAAACGCAATTTAGGTACTCTCAAAAATTATGTTAAGTATAACATTATTAAATTCTGTTTTAAATCACAATAAAAAAAATAGCTACTTTGGCAGCTTACTAAAATTAGACTCATTGTCCCAAAAGAAAAATAAATTTTACTTAAAAATAAAACAAAATCAACAAATCAGTCTTCTTATGTAAATAGTAATCATTAAACATAAAATAAAAACAAATTAACTTCTTCCTTAATAGAAAGCCTACAGTTAAATTGCAAAAGTCTCAAAAATTAGTCATTATCTTTATCAGTCTCATCATCGTCGGTGTCATTGAGCCTATCTTTAATTATACTCTTATTAGCAAGATTCAAATATTCATTGTGAAACCTATTTGGAATTATACCATTGTCACATATTTTTTTGAGATCTTTAAACTTTGGAACTGAAATTGGCAGTATTTCCTTACACAGAAATGGTAAGCTGTCTATGCTACTGGGCACAGCTAGATTTCTGGTACTTTCTAATTCAGATTGATCATTCTTTGCAAGGCCCTTGCCCTTTCCTTTACCCTTCACTGTCCTTCTTCCAGTTTGCACTTCTTTGCAGAGTTCTATTTTGTGAGTAGTGCCATCCTCTAACATCGTATATTTTACTTTCACTATCTTTAAGTTCGATTTTTGAAATGTACATATTCGAATTTTCTTGAAATGCAGGTCTTTGTTTTTGAGAGTAGTAGGAGTAAAAACTGATTCAGCAAAATCATTGAAATCCTGATGTCCTAACACATTTACTCGATAAGGTATTTTTCTGGCTGATTCCATCAATGATGGCCACTGGGAAGGTCCCCAAACAATCAGTTTTTTAACCTCCCTTTCAATGATAGCATGAATGTATGTCCAGCTAATAAGTAATTTATTTGAATCGTTTGTATATTCGCAAAACGTTCCAAACAATATGTTAACATTGAGAAAATCACTTTGTTTTTATTCTGCCCTGTGCAGTATCACAATAGAATAACACAGTTATTACCCCCCTGGAATCAAGTTCCTTTTAAATTTTCTCAATGTTAACATATTTTTTGGAACGTTCTGCGAATATACAAACGATTAGATTTCGAAGGACAGCGAAGGGTAAAGGAAAGGGCAAGGGCCTTGCAAAGAATGATCAATCCGAATTAGAAAGTACCAGAAATCTAGCTGTGCCCAGTAGCATAGACAGCTTATCATTTCTGTATAAGGAAAGACTGCCAATTTCAGTTCCAAAGTTTAAAGATCTCAAAAAAATATGTGACAATGGTATAATTCCAAATAGGTTTCACAATGAATATTTGAATCTTCCTAATCAGAGTATAATTAAAGATAGGCTCAATGACGATGATGAGACTGATAAAGATAATTACTAATTTTTGAGACTTTTTCTATTTAATTGTAGGCTTTCTATTGAGGAAGAAGTTATTTTTTTTAATGTTTAATGATTACTATTTACATAAGAAGACTGATTTGTTGATTTTGTTTTATTTTTAAGTAAAATTTATTTTTCTTTTGGGACAATGAGTCTAATTTTAGTAAGCTGCCAAAATAGCTATTTTTTATTGTGATTTAAAACAGAATTTAATAATGTTATACATAACAATTTTTGAAAGTACCTAAATTGCGTTTATAAAAGAGGATTAGTGAGCACAAATAAAAGTTTTGATCTATTTTATTCGTTTATTTTGTATCCCTATGAGTCAGCAAGTAGTTTTAAACTGTATTACATAGGCATAGTAGGTCACGAATGTATAAAATTCTTTTTTTTTATATTTGTTAACTGCATTAACAATATAGAGTGTAGGTACCATTAAGAGACCTTTACTTTGAAAAACTCTAAATGTTTATACATCAATGCCGTTTATTTACATCTAAAATTTTGTAAACGTATATCACTCGTATTCACTATTATTTAACGTAAGGGACATGATATCTTTGAAACAGTAGGCTTTATTGATTTTTAACTAGTTTAGCTGCAAAGAATGAAGAAATCTAAGAAACTTTGTCCTAGACACTTTTTACATAAATCATATAGTTAAAAAATTATAGCCAGTTTTGTAAGAAAAATATCTTATTTTTGCTCTCCTGAAAACCTTAGTTTTGTCCCTTACGTTATTTCATATTTCCAGTATCGACTTGTGTCTACAAATTAACACGTGAAATGGTATAAATATGCTAATATATTCGCAACTTAGTAATATCTGAGACAAGATCCAATAGATATTTAAATGTTAATTAGTCTAACTGTGTCTACTAATTCTATTTACCTTTACACCTGCTTATAATAGTGTGTTTAATTTTTTTTTGCCTCTGTCCATCCAGGAGGAAGCAACTAGCTATCAACGATTTTCTCGCTCAAGAAATGTACACAGATTGTAAGAGTCCCGTGAAAGTAAAACAGATTCATTCACAGATAGGATACATTATATTAATAGTTGACTGTTCACACCGCCGCCACCGCCGCCGGCGAGTAGGTACTCGTTTGTAGCAGCGACATCATCATCCGCCTAGCCTTTTCCCAACTACGTTGGGGTCGGCTTCCAGTCTAACCAGATGCAGCTGAATTTTACACCAGTATTTTACATGGAGCGACTCCTCCGCAACCCAGTTACTGGGTAATAAGATACCCCTTGGTAAGACTGGTTGTCAGACTTTCGGGCTTCTGACTACCCGTTACGACTGCAGAACGATCCACGAATGACAGCCGGGACCAACGGAACCAGAGGCGTCTCGGTATGTAAATATGGTCCACCACTAACCCATCCACAGACTAACCGCGGCAAGAGTAGCTTAACCTGATCGATCGACCTGTGCGTCTGTTATTATTTACCCATGGGCCCCTGGGTTTGTAGCAGCGCCAAGAGCTATCAAAGAGAGTACTCGCTCAGCGACGCTCGCTTGCGGACGAAACAAAACCGACTCACGCTTGGCACTCGTTGCTCGCCAACTCGTTTTTAGTTGCTCGTTTTTAGCTTTACTCGCTTCTCGCTAATAGCCGGTGGTGGAGACAGGTATCTAAAGGAGTAGGGGCAGTAATGTAAAGTACATTAGCAGCGCCCCGCGGTTTCACCCGCATAAGTGTCGATCCCGTGGGAATATCGGGATAAAACCTATCCTATGTCCTTCCTCGGGATGCAATCTATCTTTCTGCCAAATTTTATCGAAATCCGTTCAGTGGTTTGGGCGCGAAAAGGTAACATACAGACAGACAGAGTTACTTTCGAATTTATAATATTTTTTTTTCTTTATTTATTTAACGAGGATTTTGATCTAGACAGATTATGCCACCCTCATCGAATTTATAATATTAGTAAGTATGGATTGTCCCGCATCGGCGTGACAAATGATAATTAATTATTTGAAAGATATTTGATACTTATATAGGTAAGTCATGTCTGCTCTCTTGGCCGGTGGATAATCTAACCTACCTCTTTGATTAATAGGTGGCTTTTAATAAATAGGTATAAGTGTTTTGTATAGCACATGTCTGTGTCATTTGGGACATGACCGAGCTTTGCCTTATGTAAAATTTGCACGCTTTCGGCGTGCAAATTTTAATGGCAGAATAAAATATCAATATATCTTTAAGAACCTTTTGTACCTTAGGTATTTACACAAACGATGATTTTGCCAGTTTTTGTAATAGGTGTAATTTATCATTAATTTCTTTTATTTTAAAACCGCACTTGGATTTTTGATTTTTAAAACCAATATTACGATTTCTAATCAAATAACTTAAAATATTCTTAAATAAGATTTACGACACATTTTACTTAATGTAAACAACATTATCATCGATGACAAATTAGTCACCTATGTATTATTTTAATTTGCCATCATGTTTTGATCGAATCGCGAGGAAGTTAAAATTAATTTGTCACTGTAATTGGAAACTGATAATGGATAAAATTAATAAGACGGAAGAACAACAACACAAATTAACAATAGGTAGATACAATAATATTTTGGTAGACTAATGAATGTTTTAATAATTTTAAAATAGTGATGACAAAATCTCGTCGGCATCGGTAAGCAATTTATACATAGCTAAGTATCTAAGTAATTATTTTTATAAGTATCCCATCGTCATGAAAAAATGAATTAGGTAGGTAACATAGAAGTTTTTCGTATGGTAGGATCATCACGATGTTACGACCAATTTAGGGAAGGTTCTTGTTGATACCTTGGTGAGAAATTGGGAATTCAGTCATCAATCTGCCTAGCCTTTTTCTAACTTTGTTGGAGTTGGCTTCCAGTATAACCTGATAGGTACCTACAGCTGAATACCAATTGAGAATCAAGTAACAGCTCAAAAGAACATGACAAGTACAATTGTATTTGGCTGCACGCTCTAGAACGTTCAATCAAATCAAATAGATACCTATGTTTAAATTGTCCGTAATTCTATAAAGGTACCGATTCGTGACCAGTTATTTTGCGTCAAAAATCCTGACACATGTCTCATTCATTCAAAAAATATAAAAGACCAGCTGCGCCCACGAGATCGAAACTTATGTCCTTTCTCGGGACTCAAACTATATAGAAAATCTCATCTAAATCGGTTTAGTGGTCTAAGCGTGAAGAGGACATACAGACACACTTTCGCATTTATAATATTACTAGCTGCGCCTCGCGGTTTTACCCGCATAAGTGTCGATCTCGTGGGAATATCGGCATAAAGGTAGTCTACATGTTAATCCAGGATGTCAGCTACCTCCATACAAAATTTTATCAAAATTGGTCCAGCCGGTTGAGCTTGAAGCAGTAACAAACATATAAACACACACACAACACACTCAAACTCTCGCCTTTATAATATTAGTGTGATAACTTTAATATATAACATAACTTTAATTATTTATAGAAATAATATTTCGAAATTATTAATAAGTCAACGCCACAAGACATTTGACGTAACCTTTGACCTAATCGACTAAAATAATCGTAATCATATTGCGTACTCTATAATTTAGTCGAGTCGATCAAGATATCAGATTTCAATATAAACGTTATATTATGTAGTCACAGCCGTAGTTATTATATAATTATTGTTGGCCAATTTCCTTTAAAAGTAGGTGACGGTGAAGGTGAGTGTTTAGAGTCAATCATCAATCAAACCTATGACTAAGATATATTTTATATAACCATCTTACTCAAAAATCTAGCTGTTTATTGATCAAGACATAAATTATATTCAAAAAGAAAAAAAAAGTTTAGTAATATTTTCTTTTAATTACCATACAAGCAATTTTAATTTTATCGAACTTGTTCACTATTTCAATAACAGTATTATCAATACAAACACATGAGCATAATCATTCAAGAAACATAGAGGTACGTGTTGGCATTCGAAACCGGTACTATTATCTTAATCGATTATCTCGATTATAAAGTATATATGTAATCGATGGATGCGCAATGCACGTGACATCTCTATGCAGTTGCACGTGTATACAGATAAATAATAAGGGGGAATATTGTTTGGCGCTGTCGCTACTGTTTTCTGATTTATTATGGTTAGAATGATTTACTGATTAAATAATTTAATGAGAAGTAAACATGTTTGCGACTGAAGAAACTCGTGTTCGAAATGGTCTCATCGTGATTTATGTTCTGTTTTTAAATGCATAAGTAAATGCTTCTTGTCTTTGCCATGTTGATTACGATTATTTAAAAAGACAATCGAATCACGTTTAGTCGATTATTATAAGAAAAAAGACGTCTCTATTTTAAAATGTCTCGTTTTGTAACCTGTTCAATTTTATTTTATAAGTAAATGGTAACTTACCGTAATCTTCTAAATGGTCGTGTTCTGCCTCAGCGGGGTCTCTCTTAATGATAACGTGTTGGGCGCCATTAAGCGCCTGTGATAACCTCTGTTGATCTGCCCTTTTTCTTTTCACTGGAAAATGTTTACGAAGACTGATAAATTGTACCAACTTAGAATGCAGTCCAGCGTCGCTAACGACGATTTAAAACAAATATTGAGAGCTATAATGCTTTTTATGTTCGTAATCTACGAGCTTTTATCATTTTCATTGTAAGGCCATACGTGTCAACGCATTTCTGACTATAGTTAAGAGCTACTGTTACACAATTATTTTTTGTTTTGCGAAATTTGTTCATAACATCTTAACAGACATCATCATCGTTTCCCTAATAATTAGTTTGACTTTGCTATGTAAAGTTAGTGTTTCAAACGAACATGAACCTTATTTTTGCCGAATATACATTATTTGTTTAAAATAAGATTCATATTCGTATGAAAAGCTTAGGTATTTTACTCGTCGAAAAGAATGTTTAGTGCACTGCATGGGCTTGAAGTAAGAGCGTTAGTGGGGAACTCACCTAAAGGCAGTCCAGTATCGATGGAGACCATATCGGCCATGCTGGAGGGGTCCATGAACATCTCGTCGTCTTGCGCCGCTGACGTCATGGAGTCCGGGATGGGGCGGATCACAAGGTCGTGACCTATTGAGCCCTCCTGCGCGACAGAAAAAAAAAGATTGTAGGACATGATAATAACGAGGTCTATGTCTTATACATGATACTTTAGAGACTATAGCCTATTTGGTGCTTACATGCAACCTCCGCGAGTATGTTAAAAGTTATTGGCATGAAATACGAGACAAACATTAGCATTATTTTTAAAATTAGAAGAGATTAGGCGTCAGATTTGGCTGTCAAGCCAAGGGGCTATCATAAGAATTTGGCTATTAAATCAACTGGTAGTCCCAAAGATTAGAGTGTTCAAACGAACAAACTCTTCAGCTTTATTATAATACTAACATCGCCCCGCGGTTTCACCCGCATAAGTGTCGATCCCGTGGGAATATCGGGATAAAAACCATCCTATGTCCTTTCCCGGGACTCAAACCATCTCTATACTAAATTTCATCTAAATCGATTCAGCGGTTTAAGCGTGAAGAGGTAACAGACAGACAGACACGCTTTCGCATTTATAATATTAGTATGGATTAGTACCTATAGCTTTTATTAGGAACTTCGAATAGTCCCTTCCCTTCTCTCTGGTCTGGTAGTTATGTCACTACACTTTTATGCGGTCCAAGTAGCGGGTTGTTCAAAGGTTATTTAGTATGGTTTATTTTAATTGTATGCTTATCGGTATCGGTTATCACTTTGAACTTCCAAATAAAGTTCAAATGATTGTTTAGTTTCTAGTTCCGTTGGTTTAGTAGTTTGGCAGGTCACGAATTCGATTTCATAAGGTATTCTTTGAATTATTGATGTAGCAGTTGTTGTTATTGGTGTATTATGCTAAATAGGAATTATCAGGTCTGTGTGGTGCCGGACTTAAAGAATAGTACCACCCCATACTTCCCGTGGGTGTCGTAAAAGGCGACTAAGGGGCGTACCGGAGAATGGGCAGGAGCGTTCTCTATGCATTCCACCATCATACCATACTGCGATCGCCAACCCGCCTGCCAAGCGTGGCGATTATGGCAAACCCCCCCCATTTTGGGGGAGGCCTATGTCCAGCAGTGGACGTCTTTCGGCTGAAATGATGATGATGAGGACGGACTTTTAAGCGAGCCTTTTTGAGGTTCCCATTAGTAGTTTTTGGCAATATTCGGGCGAAATATCCGTTTTTGTCCTCTTTTGTTTTTGGACGAAAACGAAAAATTGTTCTCTGTCTTGCCAGAGGCCTTTAGGACATAGGTACGATTTATACCCACCATGACGTACCTACCCCCATTTGATTTCACTTTGCGGGACACTTGACGCCCCTCGACGCAATAACAATAAAACTTCTATCCTGTCTCGTTCAGTGTCCTTCAATGTGTTAAGATAAGACAAAACTTACAAAACAATTGTTGTAGCTTTCAAAATAACACCTCATAAGAAAAAGATTACTATCGTAAAGCAATACAGTAATTTTACGAGGTGTCTATAAGGAAAACAGCAGAAGGTAAAGTACAACAAATATCCACAACGCAATCAAAAAGTTTATGCTCGTAACAATGTTGCTACGAAATGCGTTTTACGATTCATATTTCACAGTTCATTAATGAAACATTGTGAAGAACGACTTTAATCAGATGCAAATATTGATTAAATTGCATTAGTTTCACGGTTATACAGCTTTTATCGTCTTTTAAATAGTCGATTATTCTAGGTGCATCGACTTTACATATAAATAAATTGTAAAACATCTTAAGAGTTTCTGGTCTATTCTTCTCCATACGAAAACTACCTTTTAGAAGGGGCGACTAGAATCAATTGTATTTTATTGTAAAAGTGCCTTTTATGTGCCTATTTGAAATAAATGCTTTGACTTTGACTTCGATCGGTTAGAAACTATCGACCTACCTGGGAACCAGGATCTCATGCTCACCAGTAGCGCTTGCGACCACTAGACCAACGAAGCAGTCAAGCGTGTCTGATTAGTACTATCAAATCTCATGTTTGATATTTTGTTCAGTTCATCAAAATAGCGACATTGTTGTCGCGTCTCGTGTAGATTTAAATAAAAAGTCTCTCAGAAATGGGTGGTTAACTAACAACAGGCAATGCAAAAACACCTTCGGAAATGGAATCTTCTTTGGTCTTCATCTTCAAACTTTTTTAGACCAACAAAGGATATTCAAAACCTCTCAGCTTATAGGTATTCTCGTTCACATCTAACAGACTGTATCTTCATTATTCCTCTTTACTTTTTTAATCCGCGAAGGCTACTCAAAAACCTCACAGCCTATATTCTTGTTCACACCTACGTACCATACGTACTGGCTGGCTGTTGAGCAATCGACCTTAGTCTGGTTTGTAACGCCATTGTGTCTATGGTCTCACAGAGCCGCTAGATGTACACCTTTGATAGCGGTAACAGTGGTTTGGATTTTATTATTGTGATTGGTAACTGTATGACAAGTAATAAAAGGATTAATGAGGTCTTTCACAGAAACAAGGTATTTCTTTACGTTTGTGAGATTATTGTCTCTAAACCTACGATTCTAGGAGAGATTCTTGTGTATACATTTTTCCTTTTGAACTATTTGATCGATTTTTATTCAAATATTAGTCAAAATTGACATTTTCACATCTTCTGCTTTTCCTGTCGATGGTACTCTTCTTCCGATGTTTTTTATTGTTTCAGCCCAGTAGATGGCCACGTTGATCGCGGCATCAGTAGCATGCTTTAGGTCATCCAAGGAGGAGGTGAACAGGCACTTAGGGCACTCCAGCAAGTGGTGCACTTTCCGCATGAATTTAGTTATTTTTCGAATGTGGTGACAAAAAATATAAAATGCCAACATCATCATAATCATCGTCATCATCTGCCTAGCCTTTTCCAAACTATATTGCGGTCGGCTTTCAGTCTAACCGGACGCAGCTGACCTAACCACCATTTGATCAAAATATGTATTTAGGTGCTTACCTAATTGACGATTGCCGAAATAAACTCTTACAAACTACACATTAATCATTTAAAGTCATTGAAAGATAAACCTACAGCGGTTATTTAAACTTTTTACAATGCTTTTTCTGCCAATACAATCGACATTTTGTCCTTGACTCAAAAAAGATTAACTATCGTCTAACGATTTTCGCAGCCTGTCTGCTACGCCATTCATGATTAGTTTATAAATTAGTATGCAAATATCCTCAAACACGTGAATAGACATTAAGCCACTTCCTCTCTCAATAAAGTTATTTTCCTGTGTATAAATCTTGGAGATAATGACCACGCCTGCAGCTTGCGACTGCCTTGTTGGTGTATTCCTGTAGTTGCAAGTGCTATAATATATAGCTGAGCGCGGGGTCCTGCAGGGTAATACAATAACAGTAGGACTGGCTTTCATTTGACAGTTCAACAACATTCACTGCGTTATTTACATTGTGAGGAGACAATTTTTTCGACCATAATATCAATCAATGGATTAGCAATATGTCCAAAATGATTCAGATCGTGATTGATAGTGACGCAATTAGGGTCCCCCAAGTTTTGACAGATAGTTTTTGGGTTTTTGCATTAGGAATTTTTCAGTAGCAGTTCGGAGTCTGAATGTATGGCCAATTACTATAGGCTCGCCCCATATTACATAGGACCGTAGCTGATGAGTCCTGGAGTGGAGACCACGTATAGGCAAGCGTAGTGTGGGACGCCCCCCAGCTAGATGGAGCGACGACCTTAATAAGTTGGCTGATGGGACAGATTGGGTGCAGAAGGCGGGGGACAGGTTGTTGTGACGCAGCCCGGGAGAGGCCTATGTCCAGCAGTGGACTGCGACAGGCTGAGTTGATTGGTTGAAACTTAGCAGGCGAAATGTGAGTGTACTATAAATCTATACCAACTTTTTCGGAGATTACAATCGTGACGTTATAATAAAAGCCAAGCCCATAGTAACATAAGTATCTTTATAATCTTTACTAGTCACGTCTCTAGTTTCTTAGTTTATGGTAGCATTGACATTGGGACGTGTCCGAAATCCAGAGATTGTCTCACATCCTGTTAAATGTATGGCATTTTATGTTAATCGCGTCAAATATTTTTATTTTTATTTATCCATTTATTTCCATTTATTTCAGGCATCAAGGCCCATATATTTAGGATCATGGCTCACGTCGGGTTTTCTACATAGTCCAGCGCGATATTAAGTTGTCAATCAAAACCTTTATAACAAGTAATAACAACCTTTGTCACATTTGAATTTAGAATATTGTCTTTGAAGGCAAAGGGACTGTTAGCATTCAGCCTAGGACAGGGCCACGGAATATCGATAAACTCATTAATCAGATTCAATTTCAATAGTTCAGCAGTTATTAATCTTTCAACGAAAACGACGTTGATAAACTGCCGAACAACGAATTATACTTAAACTTTGGCAGCACTTAATGTATGACGTTTTATGCAAATGGCGCCAAATATTACAACAGCTGTTATAATAATTAATAAATTCATTCTTGACACGCATCGTTTAACAACTGTGTTAAGGCCCTTTAATTAAGTTGTCGGTCTCGCTGTTTTAATTTTGTTTAGCGGAGTAACTTGGTAACATTATACTTTAGTTGGCAACTCGCAAATTATAGTATGCAAGCAGTAGTAGTGTGCAAGCATGGCGGCAGAAGAAATGTATTCGAATTATGTATTGCTTAATTCATTACTGGCCAGTATGTAATTGTCTACGGTGCCATTGTAATCGACTAAATAGTTTAGTCGATTTTTGAAAAAAACTCCTAGTCCTAGTCGGTGCTACGTCCAGCAAAGAGTTTAAAAGGTATATAAACTTACCACAACCAGCTTGCCATGTTTGGGGTGTCTTCTGATAAGAAGCGCGGCTCCATTCTCCTCATCTTGGTATAAGTCGCCGACATCTTCTTCATTTTCCTGCAGACAAAGGACATACACGTTATAGACTTATTTGAAAATGCATTTTTGTTTTAAGAAAAGTCTCTGAGTGTGTGCCAGACAAGTTAAGAAATTCATAACTTTATGATTCACCTCTGTATTTTATTTTTTATTAGTGCTAGTTGTTCAGAATCTTGCAAAACTTTGTACTTCTAATATCAAAATTACCGAGCCGTTTGATGCCTGACTATCCACACATTACATCAATCTTGTAGAAGCGATTAAGTTAATCCCTAAAATTAACATTAATTTAAGAAAAACTACAAATTCAGTGACAAAATTTCAAATTTATCAAGCTAGCCTAAACGTGAAATAGCGTGGGAACTCACTAGTCGTGATCTGAATGCCCGACGGAGTCTAGGCGTGACATATTTATTTACTTATCTCTACGTATGTGCTTACTCAAAAACATGCGTTTTAACTTCGTGGTTATTGTTTAAGACAAAGGGTTTCGTATCACTTTTACTTTCATTGTTTTTCTGTGAGTATTTTATGCTGTTGTTGTGCTAGTTCTTTTTGAAATCCCTGACTTTGATTTGGTTTTAAATAGCTACCAGATTTTTATTTAACACAACACAACATCACACCTTGTGTCCCTGAACACGAGCATAAGTATGTATACTTACACTTAGCTTTATTCCAAGGCGATTTTCTTTTTATTTTTGAATGAAATTTTATATTATTAGGAACATAGTATTTTCGAACCCATATTTCAACGTTGCATTCGTTATTTTGTGAAAAAATCGCAATCGAGAGTTGCCAAGTGTTGACATATTAGTTAGTGCTCGTGACAGTACATGTATAGTATACCCACATTTCACCATTTATATTTAAGTTCCATATAATAGGGGGCATGCCTATTGCTATAAACCGGGCGCAAATTCAAACTGGGGCTGCTACTGAGAAATTCAAGATTGAAAAACCCAATAACACTTTGACCGACCTGGGAATCGAACCCCGGACCTCGTGCTCAGCAGTAACCCTTGCGACGAATTTTTATTTAAATGCTGAATTAAACCACAACTATGGCAACGCAAAGCATCTACAGGGTTATTGGTAAAACATTAACAACCTCTTAAGAGGTCATTGTACTCGTCATTATGAACAACTTTTATCATGAAACCAAACCTGAAATCGCGAAAAAAAATCTGTTGTTCCCTACAAATATGTTCGTATAACTCGTCAAAATGTACGGAACAGCAGATTTTTTTTTCGCGATTTCAGGTTTGGTCCCATAGTAAAAGTTGTTCATAATGATGAGTACAATGACCTCTTAAGAGGTTGTTAATGTTTTACCAATAACCCTGTATAGTCCGAATTTTAATTAGCTGCAGTATAATGACACTCCTTAATAATTTATTTCGGGCTGAGTTCAGAGATATTCATGTCAAATAAGCTTCGTTTGTTACACTATTTTGTACCAGAAAGACAAAATTTGGTTGGTGGCCGCGGAAAACAAAAAGACGCCAATTTCAGTCAATTAAGTAACACATATGCTGTCATATTACTGCATCTAATTAAAAGTCCGACTATACATCATAGAGCCTAAGCATTTCGAAGTTGATCATGAAAAGTAACATTTAAATAATCCGACTTCAAAAGATTAAAACCTCATTTCACGAAATGGATCTTTATCTCAAGATTCTTAACATAAAGCAGTTTGCATCATCCTTTTACCTTCAGCCTAGTCATACATGCTAATTTATGATTGCCAGACCAACAGTCTTGAGGTACAAAATAAATATCGTGAAATAAGGAAATTCCCAACAATGGCCACGAGATTAATAACATCATTCTAAGAAATGAACCATATTTTTTTACTTAGGTCCTACATCAGTGTACCTACACTGTCAAGAAGTAATACATCTTCCTCTTCCTTAACCACAACGAAACAAAAAAAAACCTGTAGTAGGTAAAAATCTTCCTTAAAAGACAGTAGCTCAGATAATTCTAATCAATCAAAAAGCAAGAGAAAAAATCTATACAGAGTGGAAAGTTCTACTCGAGGTCTATTGGAATTTCCCGCCCTGTATAATTATGTAAGTTTTTTTTTTATAGACTTGCAAGTAGGTATTCTATCTCCAAATCCACCACGAAAAAAGCACCTCCATTAATTTGACGTCTAAAATAGCATGTGAAACAATCCTAGCGTAACTTTTGTTCCACATTACTTAGCTCACGCATACAACGGTCACGTGCTACGTGAATTAGTAGAAAAGGAAGTATTTTAACAAAGATATCGTAACGTTTAACCTCGGGTGCGATCGTTTCTCATCGGGTATTTTCGGGTGTCAAATATTAACGGTGTAAATTTTGTGTTGCTGCTCAATTAATCCGTGCCTTTTACTGCCTTTTTTTAGCATTTCGTCTATAGGCCTGCATTTCCATTTCCAAATGTCCTTGTCTACACCATCTGGGGCCAATAATACAGAAAGGAGCCTGATTATATTCTTCGAAATGGAAAAAACATTTATTTGAAATTCAAAAATAGAAGCGTCGTAAAATAAAATCGTTTTCATAGATTGGCATTATTAATATTAATATGAGGTTATAGATAGGTTTTCTCAACAAATATCAATTAATACTTACAATTTGCAACGAGGCCGTAATATGCAAAGTAATATTAATAAAATAATTATTATAATATTACCTATAACTTATGAAGACATAAATAAGAATATGCTTCCGTGGTCCATCTCATGATGAATATCATCTCACGATTATTCACATACAAAGAATTTTATGCTACAAGACCATGTATCATAAAGTCACGGAGATATTTTGAGTTATTTTCACGATATTTGCATAAAAGGAAGTGTAAGCAAGGAAATAATTGTCTATGACACATTTGTTGGTATAAAATATGGCCCTGTTGTCCTTTCATGATTTCCGCAACCCTTCGATCTGACAATGAGAAGGGACGGCGAGCGAAAACTTGACAGGAAAACTAATATGGCGGACAATAGGCGTGACGACAGTATCAAATAATCAAAAATTTAATGATGTTAGGGGAAAATACATATTAAAAGGATTTAAAACAGTGATTTAGTTTAATTTAAAAACTTGAGATTAATCGGATTTTCACTAAAATAAAAGATTAAAATACTGCAGTCGGCCATTTTGACTGAAACAGCAATCACAGCGCATGACGTCACGCCTATGTAAACATCACTGTGGTTCACAGAGTACACTATAGATAGTATACTGACAACATTTGATGTTTACTTAGGCGTGACGTCAGATCCGACGCCATGACACTGTGAGCTGTTTTCGCGCCCTATTGAAAAAATATTAGAAAAATGGCTTCAAACTTCGTTAAACTTTAGTTTATTACCGAAATATAGGTGCTTTCGTAAATAGTAAATGTGTACGTACATTACGGAAGAGGATTTGAAAATCATTCGTCATGCCTATTGTAGATGGCGGCTCCAAATCAAATTAGGATAATACTTAGCGAATATTTTGGACAATGTAACCATATGATCCAATGTTTTGTAAGTTGTAGGTAAGTACTTGTAATTAAAATACATAGGTTCAAATCTTCCGATTTCTATTCCGTACCCTTGACTTTCGATAAAGATAAGAAATTCTCAGAAATAAAAACTCAACAAAATAGTATCTCAAAAAGCAAGTTGAACACACATCATATCAGGGCCGTGCCCGGGGAATGTCAGAGGGTCTGCACACTAATCACAACATCCGTAGTTTTAGCCACGGGTAACATAAGATTAGTTAGGTCCCCAAACTAAGAATTATAATGACACCTTATGACACCACGTTTTGGCAGTTATCCCTAATGTTAACGTGTTTTTGCCCGTCCGAAAAATTTAATTTGACAGTTGTTTTGACAGATCAACTACTTTGGAACGGGCCCGTATCTTCGTTGAAGACCTCCTGATATACGTTTATAGAACTTTACTTGTAATATTTAAACAAGGAAGTACCTAACACTATTTGTTTTGCGGTATTGCTGCATATGTGTTGTTTGCCACAATAACCTCTAGGCAATTATCCATTTTATATGCTGATACGGTAATAAAAGGAATGTGGTAGATGCTTCCTCCTATGTTTATTATATGAGTTGATAATTGCAGTTGTAATACACGATGTACCTTCTGCCATCATCATTTGTACCTTTGCACGAACTTCAAGAAACATTATACTAGGTAAGTATGAAGTAGGTAAAACCAATACGGTGTTGCAATGTAAATATACTATAGGTAATTCATCAGTCTATATTCCCACTGCTGGGATACAAGCCTCCTCTTTGAGAGAGGAAGTGGGCATATTCCACCACGCGGGCCCAGTGCGGTTTGGTGGAGGTCACGTCTTCGAATTTTTTGTTGGTTCTAGTACATGCCGGTTTCCTCACGATGTGTACATCTATACTTACATTATTCAGAGGTAAAATTTGTACATTTGTATGTAGAGGATTATCGTCAGAACTACTGATCCGATTCCGAAAATTCTTTTACTGATGGGAAGCTACAGAATTGCCGAGTGTCATTGGATATATTTATGTTAAAAAAAGAACGAAGTCCCGGGCTAGTGCTAGTAGCTGAATAAAAATATTTAAATTGTATTAAACTTACAATGCGTTATTAAATAATTTAATATGCCTTTATTCAAAATTGAATTATATCATATTATTCATCATATTGTGTGAAGACAATTTATCACTTAAACTATTATCGCAGTATAGAATGGGTTTGATAATCACGATTATTCTTCAATGGAGAACAACACCCTGCGATATTCTATTACGTTTTTAGTTTATGTAAACTTTTGTTTAAAAATATATTAAATTTTAATCGCCTTCCTAACGGATGAAGGTGCCTAAATCAACGGACTGTGTTCACAATATTGTAAAATGCAGAGAAACCCTTTAGAACTCTGAGTACCAAATGACATCAACTAAACTTTACACAAAATAATGACCCCAGCATATATGCTAAATTTAAGTTTTCAGACAATATTTACTTTTGAAGGACTGGTGTTGACAGAATTTTACATTTTGCACTCAACACACCATTTTAAAAGACAGTTTAAAAGACGCTTTCATGCGTGACCCAGCATTTGAGTGAATAACTGAAGTTAAGAAAAACAATAAAGAATTTACAGAAGTGTAAAATGTTAAGATTTAGATCTAGCTCGGCGTCAGCAAAATAACTATTACTGAGATATTAGTTCCAAAACACAGCTTGAAGTCACGTCCGGCATAATTAATAGAATTAAAACTCTATTGAATTGTTACAATTACTTAATTGAACCAAATCCATTGTCTATTTAGTGTAGGTCGTAAAATATAGTCAAAACTGAATAAAACATCCGTATAAAATGGGCATTCAATTATTCTATCATTCAAAGATTAATGTAATTTTATATCTGTGGTTTTACTCCAATTCTGTCAGCTAGTAATTCAAATGGCACCTTTGGTACGCAATTACATTCATTCGTATTTATTGATATTGTCACTTGTTTTGTTAGGGTGGGTACCTACTCGAAACGCACCAATTTTGAAACGCATCAAAAGTATTCCTCGATAAAAAAACAATATTCCTCGAAATGCATCAACGATGAAACATAGAGAAGAGCATGAAGGATTCATAATAAATTATATCGATAGACGTTTAATTGAGTGCCTTTCAAAGTTGGTGCGTTTCGAGGAATACCCCGTTTTGTTATGTGTGGTTGCAGTTATCATTTTATAGGCACCACCTGATTGTGTGGTGCCGGACTTGTCTGTGTGGCGCCGGACTTAAAGTATAGCACCACCCCATACTTCCCGTGGGTGTCGTAAAAGGCGACTAAGGGAGACCGGAGAATGGGCAGCAGCGTTCTCTATGCATTACACCATCATACCATACTGCGATCGCCAACCCGCCTGCCAAGCGTGGCGATTATGGCAAACCCCCCAAAATTGGGGGAGGCCTATGTCCAGCAGTGGACGACTTTCGGCTGAAATGATGATGATGAGGCACCTTCCTTAAATATATTAACATATATCATCACGCCTGTATTAACCTAAGGGTTAGGCAGACGTGTTCGTGTACCTATAGTACATCCACATTTCGCCAGTTATATTTAAGTCCCATTTAATAGGGGTCGAGACTATTGCCATCATCCGGGCTGAGAAATTCCAGATGGAAATCCCAATAACACCTTTTCCGACCCGGGAATCGAACCCGACCACTAGACCAATTAGCACCTATAGGCCATGCAATGATGTTTTAAGTATTATGTTTTAGATTATTTTTTTTCGTTTCGTGGGGAAACCTACAAAAGGCCCCGACCTCCGGAGAGGAAGGTCGGGGAGTGTGAGATTTTTACCTCACTAAAACCACCCGATCACCGATCACAATCAGCACATAGGGGTGGTCCCGGTTCCTCTTAAAAGACCGATTCCGGAACCCCCCCGTGCAACACCTGTAAGGCACATCCCTGGGATAATGATTTTACCTACTTGTCTTTAAAGTAAAACATTAAAAAAAGGTCATTGTAATTGACCAATTTGGTTGCCATTTTTAGGTTTCTTATCATTCCTGACACTATTAGTTGCCAAAAAATAGTACCTATACATTACGAAGCCTTTAATTCGTAATCAACTACGATAGGCATGAAATAGATTAAGTCGATTGAGAAGAAGTTTTTGAACTGAAAACCTCTTAGGCGCACTTTCTGACCATAAACGAAACTGAACCACCACGCTCGGGCTGGTGTCGATGAATCTGGTATACCTACTCGGCTCCAGTCGGTCCATGACGCTGAATTGTGAATACTCGGCGCTCAATCGCGTATACTCGGCTCATATAAGTTTTCACTTCTATTTCTATTCTACTCATACCTTCTTTTATCATTTCTCCATTTCCGACCATAATAGTTTTAAACAAGACTCTTGTATTTTCAAAATAATCTCAATATCAATAAATCATTCAACATGAAAATTTTCAAGACAGAGATGAATAATTAATAATAATTACATATTTATGTATAATAATTACATATATATGTATTTTGCATATCTCTGGGATCTGTCACCTGACGTCAAAAGGGTCTTGTTGACAGCAAATGACAGGACAATGATTTTAAAAACATCAATAAATCAAAATGGAAGTATCCTCATAAGAAAACCGTGAGAATAACTTGAAAACAAACAATTTGCCTAGAGGATGTTCCTCGTTCATATGCTAATTGTTTACTGCACCTTGTTTATTGCAATTATTATTAATATAATTATGTGACGTCAATTTTACCTCTATTACCTTTGATGGAGCACCTTTTGTATTAAAGGTAATATATCGAGATGAATAATTTCTCTATGGTTCTTTTGTTCTGTTTTGATTTGTATTGTCGTATTCTACACAAAGAAAATATTTTAATGCCAGCTATGAAAGTATTATAAAAAATATTTGACATTTGTTTGTCAGATACATGTGCCATTTTAGGTGTATATCTTAGGTGTATGTAACGCTATCGTCTCCATATTCCTGACTCTGAAATTTAATGAAAACATAAAAACACTACCCAAACAAAGGGAACAAAAAATTAAACTTTCGTTGATTCAAAGATTGTGATGTTGTGCAAAATTGAACTAGGTACTAGGATCTCTGTTCTGTAATAAATATATTATTGTGTACCTAATATTTGCACGCCACAAGTGGCAGAATGTGATGTGCTAAGCCATTGAGTTGGCAACACCGAGTGAAGCTACTTCGAGCGTTGGAAGTGTAGTTTTTGACCGAAGGTACTTCCCGCCCTTATTTTTCTCATGCCGCGAAACACGTTTGTATTTTGTGGATTGTTATTATTTTCGGATTAAAATATGTTTATTTAGATAGCTAATACGTGTTTTAAACACCCTCCGCATACACCTGGTTAGTAATTGTACTAAACTTAAGGCCATATAATGCACTATATTCTGACAAATAAATGATTATAATTAGGTACTTCTACAGAAGACGAAAACTACAAACAGGTTTAAAAAAAAAAACTTTAGTTCGCACCCATGCCTCGTTCTGAACTCGGTTCTACACCCCCGGCCCATTACAGGCTGTTGTCATAAAACGGGCTTTAAAACTGTAATAGCTTTCAGCAAACAATAATCAATTTCTCTGGGTCACAGAGCTGTGTAATTGTTCTCGCATTACACTCATATGCACGTAATACAATCCCCATATTGCCGGTAAGTTAAGAGCCTTTGCACGCGTAATCGCAAACGTATGAAATGGTGGTGAAAACAGCATCAAAATTCGTTGTGGAATTTAAAAGAACAAAGCGGTCACGACACGAAAAGCCGAGTACTAAGAAAAACGCAAGACTACTCATTCATCATTCAAATTGCTCAATTTGAAAGAATGGGTAATCTCGCGTTTGACCCCATGGTTCATGGTTTTTGCACCTTTTTACAACTTAAACTTGCTACCACAAGGTGGATCGATGACCATGTGAAGGCCTCGGGGCCTCGGCGCGGCGGCTGGGGGGTCCGAGCCGCCGCGGGAGACGCTCCGGGCGTCGGGAGCCGCGTGACGACTCCCGGCCACCGTAGGCGCGGGCCTGCGGGCTGAGAGTAATGGGTACCTCACCGTCCGATCAGGACCAGACACGTGCCGGACGGCACGTACGTGTTCCACGCGCGCCTCAAAGATATGTCAGCATCAGAGAAGGGGCCTGTTAGGACCGAAGCCTGGGCAGGTCAGCGGGATTGTCCGAAAGGGTTAAGGGGGAACACAAAGGGCTAAGGAAGGAACACGGGTGGGTTTTAGTCAGTAAGAGTCTGACACTTCCTTCCGCTCCACTCAGAACGGGGTCATTTGATGATTTCCCATCCGCAAAAAAAAGGCCTTAGGAATCGCTGGATGCGGGAAGCACATAATTGGTCGAAGTGGCGATAGTTAGGGAGGCTTATGTCCAGCAATATGGACGTCTATCGGCTGAAATGATGATAATGATGATACTTGCTGCGGCAGGCAATGTAATACCTAATACTTAATTATGTTTTAATTAGATAAAGCACTTAATAAAATAATGTCGCGTAACTAATGAACACAAACATGCGTAAATCTTAAAAGCACGTGGATGACGTCATCAGTGAGTCGGTGCGCAGGTGCACGTGATCGCCAATGAGATGACATTATAATTTCTAATCATAGACAAGAAATATTATTATTTTTGTATTTAATCTTTGACATCTACATGAACTATCTTTATTTTTTTAAATTTTATTTCCCAAGCGAGCCAAATGTCAATTGATTGTCAAGAGCGAGGTGTTGATGAACTTTTGACTCATAGGAACTTAGCTACCTTGAATACAAATATAAATCCCATAAAAAATCACGTCATCACCTGGACCACCCAATATGACGGACACGTAATAGACAAGTAGAAGTTGTACTGTCAAAATCTATTCTTAATATAAATTAAAGTCGCTTTTCGTGTCTGTGTATGTGACCGCGTTGGTCTTCTAAACTACGCAACGGACTTTGATGCGGTTTTCACAATCATTTAGAGAATTTATTCCGGATAGTTTATCTGTGTAATATATTAATATTAAACTTAAATATAATAAAGAAATCTCAATGTTTTGTCAAGTCCTAAAATCCATGTGAAGCACGGGCGGGTCGCTAGTAAAATTATAAATATCATAAACAACACTGCCACGTGCCGATAGCGAAAACGAAAATATATGCAAATATAAAGTAATAGCCCATCTAAATTGTAAATATAGATACTTAATGGAGGATAATCATTATTGGACATAAAAATATATCTAAAAATCTATTTGATACGAAATCAAGAAAAAAAATAAAACAGTGGCACTCCGGGAGTGCCGACAGAAGCACAAACAAAACACAAACAGAATACTTTGCCATCACTCACTGACATATCGGATATACATAAAAACCGAGTACATCCCGAGGACAGGCGAACACATCCAAAGTGGGTATTTTTTTAATCGTTTTAGAAACAAAACACACGCGGTGTCGCTTACGGTAACAGTGGCGCGAGTGCAATGGTTTTTTCCCATCTCAAAAATGCCCAACGCGCCAAAAGAAGTTTTCACTTCAATATTAGATTTTTTTCTTTTCTTCAATATTAGATTTTTTTCTTTTCGTTAGCCCATATGGTGTCCCACTGCTGGGCAAAGGCCTTTACCTTCCAAACCTCCCTGTCTTGTGCGATCTCTGGCTTCGTTAACCCTGAAAAAGTTATCACATCGTCACACAGAATTTTGCTGCGTAAAAATTATTAATAAGTAAATAAAAACAAAAAATATAAAACCCATTTTAATTTAGTCAGATTAGTTTTCATTAGTAGCAGCAGTGCCATAGATACCCAGGTATATATAACTTGTTTTAATTGTAACAAATGTTCAGCATTCTTGTTTAAATTGCAGATTTGTGCAAGAGAAACCTCCATAAATTCAGGATCAAAGTCACAAGATTGAGTACATATTGTGGGGTAACCGATCATAAAGTATGGATTTGGCTCGAAAGTGCTCGATAAACGCTTGAAATGTGGGACATACAAACATTGTTGTTGTGAAATCAATTGACCCATAATTTTGTGCTTTATAAAGTTGTGACATTTTTCGGCCAAAGAATAAGAACTTTTTTTAGATGGTATATAAAATCAAAATAAGCACATCAACACAATCTATAAAGATAAGGTCCCAGGTTCGACGAAGATGCATGAAAAGTTCACTGTATGTCACCAAATTTTCGAGAAATATTTTGTAAAGTCCTTTGTTGTATCCCATGCTTGCTCAATTGGATTTATATCCGGGGACTGCGCGGGCCAGATCAGGGTTGCCATATCTATATGTATATATAAAATTCAAAGTCCAGACTGACTGATCAACGCACAACCTAAACCGTTGGTCCTCGAGACATGTTTGGAGGGTGTGTTCTTTGTGAAGAGTAGGTATCCACTAAGAAAGGGTTTTTTGAAATTCCACTCCTAAGAGGGTGAATGAGGGGAAAGTGAAAATTCACGCGGACGAAGTCGCGGGCAGAAGCTAGTTATAGTATAAGATTTTCTAAGTAGTTTCTTTTCAATACATGAATAACTAAAATATCCGTTTGTGTGTGTAGTTGAAAAGTTTTTACAACCAAATGTTTTGATTACCTACCTACTAAAGTAAACTAAATGGAGACATACAAATTTATGCAGGAGTGAACATATATTTTGACTACTAAGCTGTGTTTTATTTGCCCTTCCTTCCGAAGGACACGACCGTGTCACCAGCAACTTTAACTTTGAAACGTGAAAAATAAACAACTTTACATACAGGTGTCTGGTGTACTGTCTAGTTTTTAGGAAGTTTTTTTTTAAGGCACAAATAGGATTTGGATTTCATAAAAAGTTGTTTAGTATCGCAAGTGGAATTGCCCCATCAAATATTGCAAGTGACTAAATAAACAGCCTGTATTTGTTTCCCGGAACGCGAAATATTGAAACTAGAATCCATACTAATATTATAAATTCGAAAGTAACTCTGTCTGACTGTATGTTACCTTTTCACGCCTAAACCACTGAACGGATTTCGAAATTTGGCAGAGAGATAGATTGCATCCCGGGGATGATGGGGACTTATGTCCTATAAGTAGGATAGTTTTTATCCCGATGTTTCCAAGCGATCGACACTTATGCGTATGAAACCGCGGGCGCAGCTAGCATATTAATATGTAAGTTTGTTTGTTTGTTACCTTTTCACGCCTATACCATTGAACAGATCATCCTGAAATTTTGCATATATACGTTGTCAGGTTTACAGAAACGGACATAGGGTACCTTTCATCCCGAAAAGAAGTGGTGTTCCCTAGGAAAAAAACAATAACGTTATTATGATAATAGGTGGCACCACGTGTCTTTCGAATGGGATCGACACTTATGCGGGTGAAACCGCAGGGCGCTGCTAGTTCACAATAAATGCACGATCAACGCGTAAAATCAAAGTTTTCCATTTCATATTCACCTCATATCTATTAAGCTATATTGTATTTATGTAGATTCATATAAATGTACAAATTTGACTGTCCCAGGTACGTGTGCGAAGCGATGGTGGAATAAAAGCAACCTCATTATAATAACTTGCTGTATTTAAATTAGGTACAAATAAGTTTTATGATTGTTCGCAAATTGTGACCAGATTACAAAATCCTTAATTTTCTATGTCGGTATAGGGAGCTAATTCATTTGCACATTTTTTTGAGGTTGGTCACATCAAGAATTGTTTATGGTTGGCAGGATTTAAAAAAAAATCAGCCGTTCCCTACATTTTGAGGAGTTATACGAACATAAATGTAGGGAGCAGCTGATTTTATTTTCGCGATTTCAGGTTTGGTCCCATAGTAAAAGTTGTTCATAATGATGAGTACAATGACCTCTTAAGAGGTTGTTAATGTTTTACCAATAACCCTGTATAAACAAAGTGATTTTCATCGTCGCGCGTCGGGTTGTAATTCCGATCCAGCCTCCTGGCTACCCTCTCCATGCGACGCCCTAAGCCGAGGTCCGTACCCCACAGGGGGTGCCCTTAGCGACTAGTCGCTTAGTTTTTAAGTATTTTAAGCCCTGGTTGGAGGTCTAAAATTGAGGCATCCACAGGCAAGGCCGGTTAAGCAGACGACAACCTCATAGGTTGAACTGCGAGATGCCATCCCCAAAAAAAAAAAAATCGTCGGGCAGTAGCCCACCAGACACACCCATCTGAAGGACCCATCGAAGGATCCTGCCTTTTCTATGGAGGATGAGTGAACTTTTCACCCTGTTCCTCATACCTCTATACTCGACATGATGATGAGGCCAGATCAAGCTACTACAATCTGATACATTTCTTTAATAGATTTTCAACTTTATCGCTAAAGCATAAGGTTCAAAGTTGATTGGGAAAATTTGACAGTTTCGGCTAGCTTGGTGTGCTGGCGTCTGAACCACTTCTTCTTCTCAGCTAAAGCACTAGAAGTGGTGAAGGGCGGGCGGTTTTGGGGACTGTCTTATGTTATTTTGACGTTAAAAAGTGCTGATTTTCAGTCTAATTTGAATAAATGACTTTTGATTTGATTTTGCTTATCGAAAAGTTTAGAACAGCTTGTGAACTCCCAAACTCTTCACCTTTGATATATTTTTACAACTTGTATTAAAATCTTCCAATTATTCTAGCTCACAAACAAATTGCTCTAGTTTTATAAATAGCTTAATTATTAAGCTATTTATAAAACTAGAGCAATTTGTTGGCGGTCACCTTTATAATGCTAATTAGTTAAGCAATAGAAGAAGTCGTCTTCAACATAAAATTTAATTACCTGCTAAAATTAAACGAAATAATCAATATAATTTTGAACCTGATAAGGTTTTATTTTAATCTATTAACATACTAGAATATTAACTTGAATCGCAATTATAAAATAATCAATTATTAATATTATTAATTCGATAGATCGGATCATAAAGTTTTATGATTTCAAAGATACAAATGAACAGATGAAAAAAACAGATGTTCTTAATTAATTTTATAACAATTCTTTATAAATTCTATATCTATGGTTTAGCACGAGCGTTCAAACGAGGATTTACAAAAAAAAAAACAGCTATGGATACAATTTCTGCTATAAAACATGAAACTGTAACTAAGTAGTTTTAAATTGCTCAATAACGTACATTGATTTCCATTTTCTTTTTCCAACCAGTATATTAGAAGAAAAAAAGAAAACGCTAGCTTGTACTAATAAAACTGAAGATTAAATAAATATTTATTGGTGTCTACATTATGTGAACCTTTTTATTTTTGATGAAACAGATGCTAAGGATTATAACCGACTTAAAAAAGAAAAAAAACTCAATGTGATGAATCAATGATTGTTATTTTGTCATCTGAGCTGCGCCGATTACCATCTAGGGCCATAATATTAAAAGTGTTGATTAAAAAAAGGATAATAATAAAAATTACCATTTTAAATTAACCATTTTTTTATTATCTCACTCTTTTTTATCTTCTCGAACGCTAATCTTGTAAACTAGACCTTTTTTGTTTTTTTGAAGTGAAAACTTTTTTAGCGGCGTTGTACACTTTTTTTGTAATGGGTAAAAAATGTTAAGCTCGCGTCAGGACACGTGACCTGATCGAAAATTCGTAAAATTCCAAAATATCAAAAATGCACAACGTTAATATTCAAGTTTTCACTTCTGCCGGCACTCCCGGAGTGCAACCCGTCGTTTTTTTTTTAAAGTTAACTCTTGACTCTTTATTGAAAGTCTCTTAATAATAATATCTTTGTTTCCATATCCAGCAATAGTCCTATACCAACCGGCTGGGTAATTTCGTAACAGACTAACAGTACACAATGACAATCCATGATGACATCCAATCCATAATGACATTCCATGTCATTTTGACAGTTCCACAACATTCATTACGGCATTTACGTTGTTGAGCAGACATTTTTTTCTAACTTAGGAAGCAATGGATTAGTAATATCCTTCAAAATTATTTAATTGTGATTGATAGTCTGTTACACAATTAGAGGTGCAGGGCTTATCCTTGGGTGCACTTACACAGTGAAAACACGGGTAATCGTCGGTTCGTTCTTCATTTCATTTACTTATTGAGTCTAACGGGCCTCTGCGATTGGCTTCGGACCATAGGTCACCCCACGGTCCTAAGATATGTAAGACCTTACTTACTTCATTGCTTTTCTGAAAGACCCAGTTTTAATAAAACCTCCTTCAAATAATAGGTACCTAGAAAACCAATCAAACCGACTATGAATATTATGCAATCGTAAATTCAAATATGCGTTTCATAAATAATGTTAGTTATAAAACCTGGGCGTGGTTTGAATTAAAACAACTAGATACCTACCTACATATCTTGTTGATGGACATTGAGAGGTTTAGGTTAAATAATACAGTTGCTGCTACGTAATACTTATGTAAGTAAATATAACGATATCGTTCGCCTCTGTTTCATTAATTGTTTTAGACAAAATTAAAGCTGAGAATCGGCATTTTTTGAACTTCCACAATTACATACGACAGTCCTCCAAAACGCCCGCCTTTCACCATTTCCCAGTGCTTTAGCTGGAAAAAAGGCGTGAACATACAAACTGAACTGTGGGTTCTGACATTTAATATTGTCAGCTGCTGCCTAAGAATCCTTTTTTTTAATAACGAGTACTCGGATGTAGAATAAGTTTTAGACAGAGAGGAAAAATAATATTTTCTCAACTTGAAAGTTATTCGTCCTTGGAAATTCGACAAAAGCTACCTCAAGTTTACTGGCCTTTTTAAAACCAGTCCATGGCTCTATGATCCCAGCTTTTGGTAAACGAGCTCTCCATCTTATTATACGCAATTTTATTATACCTATTACTGACCCCACTAATTGATGTAGCCCTCCAATTTGTTATACTATCAGACAGCTGTCAAAATGTCCTTGATAATTTACAACAGGTTATCAAACACAGATTTTGAGGACAACCATCGACTTTATATATTAATAACCAACCTTTTGGATTAATCATAAATAAACGTTCTAAAATAAAACTGATCAATAATATTGATATGCAAATTAGATCCAATTCTTTGTGTTTGAGGAAATTTTTCGGTTTATATTTTTATATCGTTTGTTTATTATGGATAGAGTATTTTTTTTTAATTTGAAATGGGTTTGCTCTTGACTCTAGGTAAGAGGTGACAGAGACAAAGTCGACGATGGAGTGAGCTTACCCAGAAGAAGCCTGTTCACTCTTACTTTGAAGAGATACTCGATGATATCAAAAATCTTCTAAAATGTGGTGAAAATTGTACCCGTTCTCTCATGGTCAGCTTCACGGTCAGCTTCGAGATTAGGATCATCATCTACAAGCCTTTTCACAACTATGTTGGGTGGGCCGTCTTCCAGTTTAACCGGATACAGCTGAATACATAGAGCGACTGTCTATCTGACCTCCACAATCCAGTTAGGTACTGTGTAACACGATACACCTTGGTAAGACTGGTTGTCAGACTTTCAGGCTTCTGACTGCCCGTAACGACTGTTAAAGATTTACAAATGACAACCGGGACCAACGGCTTAATGTAAACCACATTAAGCCCAGGCACGTAGAGGTCTCAATTTGTAATGGTTGGTGACCCATCCACGGATCGACCTCGGCAAGCGTTGCTTAACCTTGAAGATCGACCCAAGTGGTTGTTATTATTTAGCCACGAACCCCACTTCAGCTTCGAGATTAAAATAAACAACAATAATGTCCCCACAGACAGAAATAGACATAAACACTTAAAACAGTGTTATAATTACGTACCTAGTGTCAAAGACAACTTGAGAACCTAGAACCTAGATTCCAAACACGAATCCTAACCTCGATCTAGGTATTTCAATCGATCTAAGTGCATTTGCGATCAAGGTAAACAAAAATATAAATGTACAACAAAATGTAGGTGCGTACTAACTTGTTTTAGTACTTTTGACACCGTTTTCGGCTTCAGCAGAATACATTATGTATTTATGGTAATAAGTCTATTAGCTAGAACTAGACCTAGGCATACATCTCGAACGTCAATATCTAGATAATATGATAATTTTATTATTATGAGCTATGATTTGGTTGTCTATGAGACTGCTATTCGGGATTTGAACGTAGAAATTGATTCTTTATTGATAAGATGCCTATTTTTTAATGAGTATTTTATTGTCAATGTTCTCTACTAAGGTTCGGATTTTAAAATCCGTACAGTCTTAAGACTGTACATCTGTCTATGTGTGACCGACAGTTTTTGTTTTCTTATAATTATGTCAATTTTTCAAAGGACTGTCCTGCTAGTCAAGCAGTCGCAAGCCTGCTGGGTTAGAGGGATTGTCCGAAAGGGTTACCGCTGGCCCGGAACATAAAGGGCTAAGAAAGGAACACGGGTGGATTTTAGTCAGTAAGAGTTTGACACTCCCTTCCGCTCCACCCAGAGCGGGAGGCGTGATTTGATGATTTCTGATTCTCAAAAAAAAAAACGCTACTGTTAGCCCGCTTGTATATACGTCCGTTTTTTTCACCGGACAACGGACCGTTTTTTTTCGCCGGATTCGCGGTGGTGTATGGTTTATAATGAATATGTGCACATGCATCGGACACAGGTCCGGCGAAAAAGTTACGCCGGATGCAATGCCGCCTCCCCTCGGCGCAACGGACACCGGACGAAAAACGGACGTACCTATACAAGCGGCCTTAAGCATGAGGTTCTGAGTTCGATTCGGGGTCGGGCAAAGTGTTATTGAGTTGTTCCATCTGGAATTCCTCAGTAGCAGCCCGGTTGATGGCAATAGGCTTGCCTCCTATAACATAGGGCTTAAAATTTATTGGCGAAAAGAGGGTGTGTTATGTGTGCACATCTGCCTAACTCTTAAGCGACAAACCAGAAAAGGGGAAAAACTGGTAAAGGGTGCTCAACCTGCCCTGACTGCGGTCCTTTGCTCTTTGCCAAGAGCCAGCCAAGTTGATGAGGAGGGTTTCACGAAAGTAGAAAGGAAGAAGAAGAAGCCCTGTTCTCGTAACCTGTGTGGCACCCCACCGAGTGGACCCAACATGCTGCTGCGCCCTGCCGTGCCTACGACGCAGCTGTACCTTTCGCGTCTGCATCACTCCACGGCAACTGAGGAAGTCGTGCAGTATTTGAAGGTGAAGACCAACTGGACTCTGAGGGTCGAAAGGTTGGAATCGCGCCACAACATCAACTTTAACTCATTCGTGGTACGAGTTCCAACCCAACATCTACAGATCTGTCTGAAAGAGGACTTTTGGGTAAAAGGTGTCGTATATCAACGTTTCAGAGGACGGTTACGCGACACCACGCAGCAAAACACGACGCCGACAATGTTACGTGTATAGTTCATAGTTTTAAGGTTTTTAATATGTATTAGTTTATGATTGCTTAATATTATTTTGTTTATTTTATCTGTGGCCCTTAGTTGCCTGATAATAAAATGATTATTATTAACGGCGAATACAGGCTTGATGTTATGCTGTATGTGTTATTTTTTTAAATATGTTACAAGTATTAGCAGAACGTATTCTCTCACACAAACAAAACTACTAACTAATATGTTCACTCTCACTGCCATGCGGTCCGCCAGGCGGGTCGCAAGTTTTCGAGCACGCCATCTATACGTTTTTCTATAAAAGCAGGCCGCGCTCTAAAAAAATACTAGGTACCACAGGGGGTGCTGCCCTTAGCGTGTAGTCGCTTAGTTTTTAAGCCCTGGCTGAAGGCCTTAATTTATTGAGGCATCTACAGGTAAGCCCGGTTAAGCAGACGACAACCTCAAAGTTTGAACTGCGAGAGGACATTAAAAAAAAGTGGCAATCCGGGAATGCGACAGAATTGAAAATTTGAACAATTAGGTACGTGTGTATTTTTTGAATCGACGTCTAAACAAAACACGCGCGGTGTCGGTTACGGTAACAGTGTCGCGACTGTCGCGAGTTCAATGGTTTTTTCCCATCTCAAAAATGCCCAACGCGGCTAAAAAGTTTTCACTTCAAAAATAAAATTATATGAATATGCGAGATCGTAGCTGACCGCACGGCCTGCTAATAAGAACAATCAGTGAGCCGGCCGCCTTTACGGCCTGCTGCACTCTTTAAGGCTCCTACAAACAGGCGCGACACACGATTTAATCGCGCGCGACACAAAGGCAGCGCCTGTTGCGCGACTTGCGGTGCCTTTTGAAGGAGCCTTTATACATTTTCACCGCGGCTTGTGCGAATGGGTGAAGATGCGTCCGCCATGGCCGGCAGCCCGCATGGCTTGCTGGAATTGTAAATTCCTATATTTATGAGTGGCGGTGAGAGACACATTAGAAGTCTTAGAACAGTTACTGTTTCTATTAAATTTTATATCCAAAATGGTGTCACTTGATAATAATCTCGAAGGTTCATTTTCGAGGACAAACACACCTTTAAAGTCAAATATATTAAATTAAATACGATTATAATAACAAAACTGCTCTAGTTCACAAATTAAACAGCGTTATAGAATACAAAACAGTAGCGTTTTGTTTACACTATAAGGTTGGGCGCATACTATGTGAACCTTTCATGGGTAACATTTTGAGAGGGTACTGAAATCCCTTCAGTTATTTCATGTTTTTGAGAGCAGTGGTGGCCCAGCAGTAACAGCCGCGACTTACGAGTTATAGGTCGTAGGTTCGAACCCAGACAAGCACTTTACTTTGTGTAAATTATTTCATCACCACTGGTCTAAAAACGGTGAAGGAAAACATTGTGAGGAAACCAGCATATCCTAGAACACATGTCATTGTGACAACAACATGAAGACATGTGACATCTACCAACTAGCACTGGACCCGCGTGGTAGATTACGGCCCACTTCATCTCACTGAGAGGAAGCCTCTGTTCCAGCAGTGGGAAAATTCAAACGCTTTGAATTGAAGTGATTTCAAATACGAGCCTCGGTTTATTCAACTTTTTTTTTGTTTTCCGACGATCATTTCGCGAAGTTTCGTCGGGAAAGGAACCTGATCGTCCCCGGTCGGGAAGTACTTCCCTGATTAATGGATTAAAATATTGAGCAACTCACGCAATTGTTCGGAATCATCAAAATGTGTTGCCTATTATAAAGTAACATACATTGCTATTAGCGAGTTGCTTTGTAACAATTAACACCGGTAAAAAATTTGACTGAAATATGGAGAAGAATCGAATGCGAATCGGCAAACGTAAGGTAGGTACGATGTCCTCGGGCTTGGTGGAGCGTCGGTCTTCGCAGGGCGGCTGGTAGCAGCTGGATGAGAGTCTCAAGAATCGAGCTGAATGGCGTGCAATTGGAGAGGCCTATCCAGCAGTCCTGTGGGCTGATGATGATAGAGAAGAATTGTGGCAGATTTTTTTTTGCCTTCTTTGTGTGAAAAGAGGTGTCTGCCCTGAGATGCGAATATAATAGGCTGGAACTATAGTTATTTTTTGCTGTAGAGGTAAAGAGCGTTTACGACGTACGGCATTTCATACAAACTTTCAAGCCCTTGTTTTTCGAAATGAATAAAGTCAATCAAAGTCAAAGCATTTATTTCAATTAGGCACTTAACAGGCACTTTTGAACGTCAAAAAAGGTACTTTTGAACGTCAAATAAACCGATTTTAATGAAACTTCATACGCATAAGCAGGATACAAAGTTCTAGAAAGTTAGTTAAGAACATTTTCGAAAAATTTTGTGCTGATTTTAAATTTTGCATCGAAACAGAGAATTCCAGTGATCTTTTTTTAAATAAGACACTTCTAAAATGTTCCTTACTAACTTTTTAGACCTATATATCCTGCAGCGTATGAAGTTTAATTAAAATCGGTTCATTCATTTCGAAAAACAAGGGCCTGAAAGTTTGTATGAAATGCCGTACGTCGTGAACGCTCTTAAGTGTGCGCCTCGTCATATCCCATAAAGCACATAAAGCACTCGTCACAATTTGTGGCGTCAAACGTAACACGACAAGGCTGTTAAGATCACTTCAGATAAACCCCAGACAGAGCTAGACTGTATGGTATAGAATTTTAACAACAATTTATTGTCTAAGTTTTATACCACATTTAAGTTATGCAATCAGCACAAATTATGTATTTATTAATCTTTGACAAGCCGGTTTGTAATTATTACAGATTGTGTATTGGTAGAAGATATTTGTAATAAAAGTGGTTTTTACAAACGGTTGGGTATGCAATCCGTTTCATAAGTTGTATTGAGGATAATGTGTCATAGTTGTGTTGTAGAAATGTGTAATCTAGCTATTGCTGATGAGCTCTCTCAATCCATAGCCTACTTGTTGAAGCCTAACTTCTGCCCATGACTCGTCACGCCACGTAGCAGGTGTAGCTAATGCTGCAGGCCGCGCGCTGTGGGGGCCCTGCGCTTGGACGTACGTCCAAGCGCAGGGCCCCCACAGCGCGCAGTACAAAAACAAGTCATAGCACCCTATACTACCATTAGGTTCATTGAAATATTAGGTAGGAATGGTCAATAGAAACCTAAGTTCTCCGAGATGGGATGCTAAAAATTTTAGAGCTTCCTTCGCTTGCTCTTGCATGCAAGGTTCTCACAGAACGTGCATTCGCTGTTAAATCACCATATACTACCATTAGGTTCATTGCAATATTAGGTAAGAATGGTCAAAAGAAACCTAAGCTCTCCGAGATGGTATGCTAAAAATTTTCGAGCTTGCTTCGCTTGCTCTTGCATACAAGGTTCTCTCAGAACGCGCATTCGCTGTTAAATCACCCTATACTACCATTAGGTTCATTGAAATATTAGGTAAGAATGGTCAAAAGAAACCTAAGTTCTTCGAGATGGGATGCTAAAAATTTTCGAGCTTGCTTCGCTTGCTCTTGCATACAAGGTTCTCTCAGAACGTGCATTCGCTGTTAAATCACCCTATACTACCATTAGGTTCATTGAAATATTAGGTAAGAATGGTCAAAAGAAACCTAAGTTCTTCGAGATGGGATGCTAAAAATTTTCGAGCTTGCTTCGCTTGCTCTTGCATACAAGGTTCTCTCAGAACGTGCATTCGCTGTTAAATCACCCTATACTACCATTAGGTTCATTGAAATATTAGGTAAGAATGGTCAAAAGAAACCTAAGTTCTTCGAGATGGGATGCTAAAAATTTTCGAGCTTGCTTCGCTTGCTCTTGCATACAAGGTTCTCTCAGAACGTGCATTCGCTGTTAAATCACGCATTGATATGCGAAAAATGAATCATGTCGGTTTTTAAACAGGTACTGAGCATTGTTTGAAGAAAGTCATTTGGCTCAAGTACTTCAACTAATATGGAACGGAAAAGAACGTATTTGTTAAGAAACATTGAAAGACTAGTGAAAAATCATTACACAACTAAAACTATTATGAAAAAGTTCTGTTTCATTTTTAGAAGTTTAGAACCTTAAACAAACTAAGTTCTACCCCTAGGTAAAATTTGCTACAGGCGCTGGCCTAATCCTTACTGCCGTGACTTTGTTCACGTTTTTCTTGTTGTAACATAAAATGTGTTTAACACTAAATGAATTTTTACCTTTTTTTAACACTCGGCAATCCTGTAGCTTACCTTTAGCGAATGAATTTTCGGAATCGGATTAGTATTACAGACTCAAAAATTTTACCTCTTTATAATATGCATCACGCAATTTTACCCGCATAAGTGTCGAACCCGTAAAATTATCGGGATAAAAAGTATCCTGATCCTAATCCAGGTCATGGTCTACCCATGTATCAAATTTCATCGAAATCCGTTTAGCCGTTTTAGCGTAAAAGCATAACAAATAAACATACAAAAAATCAAATCTCTCTTCTTCTCTTTATAATATTACACGGTTACACCCGCATAAGTGTCGATCCCGTAAGAAAAATGGGAATAAAAGTAGACTATATGTTAATCCAGGGTGTCAGCTACCTCGATACAACATTATATCCAAATTGGTCTAGCCGTTTGAGCGTGAAGAAGTAACAAACATATAAACACACACCATACACACACAAACTTTCGCCTTTATAATATTAGTGTGATTAAGTTTAAAAGTTCAGACTAGTTTAGATAATGAGAATGAAGAGTCAGAGAGAAGAGAACAAACTAATCTTTACCTTTATCTTTAACGTAACTGGGAATTATCTAACTGTTCCTCCTGTGTTGGTAAAGCATTAACAAGCATTACCTGTGTTGGTAAAGCATTTCTTCGACATTTTACTTTCCATACTTTATGCTCAAGAGAATGCAAACTAGTTTTTTCATCCCCTAAGCCGTATTTCTTAGTATACAGAAGACACAACTTCACGGTTAGATAAGAGCAGCGTGGGAAGGCAGCTTTCACCGCCAGACACAAGGAGGTGCCCGCGTTTTTGTATCATCCGCAATAGAACAATTGGCTTGAGTAGGGCTGTTACTTAATGCTGTGTTTGTGGTCTTGGTTGAAGTAATCGTCTTGTTATAACAAACCGTAAACGTAAAGAGTATGTCGTATTTGACATGCAGAAAAAGAAACATGCCCCTTTATTCATAAACGTTATTTAATAAATGATTACGTCAATTGGACCCGCGGGTCCAGTTCCGAGTGGGTCCAGTTGACCAAAGACTCTTAAGTAGTGATTAGCGACTGTTTAATCATATCTACATTTTGACGTGTGAACGTCACTTAACTTTAATCATCCATACTAATATTATAAATTCGAAAGTAACTGTCTGTCTGTCTGTATGTTACCTTTTCACTCCTAAACCACTGAACGGATTTCGATAAAATTTGGCAGAGAGATAGACTGCATGCCAGGGAAGAACATAGGATAGTTTTTATCGACATACCTCGCGGGCAAAGACGCGGGCGGAAGCTAGTCGTTTATAAATAAACTAAGTCTAATTTATGAAGATTGTCTTTCTTCATCGTGTAGAAGGAAGACCAGACGATAATTGCAAACCTATTGCTAAGTCCTACGTTGTCTCGCAGGTTGACAACTGTTTTGCAAAGTATTGTCAAATATTGCAATTTAACTTATTTTTTTAACTCCCATTTTAGTATTGAAGAACCTAGTTTCAATAACTTCGACAATCATTGTTACTATTTCGAATATAAAATTAATGATCAGCACTGTGCTGTGGATCCCCCGTACTGCCGTCATAAAGAAAAAGGGCACAACTAACATTTTTTTCAAAATTGCGTTATGTACGAGTACATATTTGGAATCAGAAAAAAAAGGCGCATGCAGTTTTTTTTACTCAATTTTGGAAAAAATGTTAGTTGTGCCCTTTTTCTTTATGACGGCAGCATAGGACAGCATCATGCTGAGTGAAAGCCTTCTTGTCTCAGTCATGACGTTCTGCTGTCGACTATTTTTGTTTTGTGCTCGTGATAAATAAGTTAATTATCTTTTTGTACGGACGTGTTTCCGTGATAATAAACCTATTTTTCTTTCTTATCTTACGATCAGCCTGTTATGGTCCTATTGCTTTGATTAATTAATTTGGCTTAGGTTTTAGAAATGTTTTCTCACCACGATAAGCTAATAAGTGTTTATAATAATAAAAAAAAACAGTGGCACTCCGGGAGTGCCGCGAAGTGAAAACAAAACACAAACAGAATACTTTGCCATCACTCACTGACATAATCGGATATACATAACCGAGTAGATACATCCCGAGGACAGCCGAACACATCCGAAGCGGGTGTTTTTTGAATCGTCTTATAAACAAAACACGCGCGGTGTCGCTTACGGTAACAGTGGCGCGAGTTCAGTGGTTTTTCTTGTCTCAAAAAGTGCCCAACGTATCTAAAGAAGTTTTTGCTTCAAAAATCTTATATTTTCTAGGCTTCATGCGACAGCCCTAATTAATCCGACCTCTTATTAGCCGTGTAAGTTATAATTAGTGTTGTCACTTCTTCGCATTGTTTACTATTTCCGAACGATATCGATTCGATTTTCGCTTTTCACTCGGTAATAACCGTATATGGGTGAACGATTGTTATCTCATGGGAATATGAATCGATTATTCATTTCGATAATTTGTTGTGACTTTTTATTGTGATATGCAAATCTTGTGTGTGAAAAAAAATTTGAAGGTTCTGAATAAAACCTCTTTGTGTGAGATTTCCAACTATAGTAGTGTTCATAATCTCAGATTATTTACATTTATACGCTATTTAATCAGTTAGGTACCTACTTTAATGAAATGTATTCTAAGTTGGTTTTTGAGTGACCATTCGTAACAAAAAGGTCCTAATAAGTCTTTGGTTGCAATGGAATTTGAACTTTGTAAAGTATGACATTCAGTTTGTTGGTCCATAACTTGAAAATTATCTCAAATTCTCAATTCAAATATACTGTCAAAGGTATTTTTTGCGACATTCATTTTTAATTTAAATCTAATCGCTTGAACAGGAAGCGATATGAATATTATGCTTTTTTATTAAAACCTAAATTACTGAATTAATTTACAACTGATCATGCAGTGCAAATTAAATGCAACAATATTGCTACATTTCGCAGATAAGATCAAGAACAGACAAAAACAAATTAGAACTGTAAATTCAATAACTTGTAAGATCACTTACCGAAATCAGTTCCTCATAATCTACCCCATGAGGCTGCGTCTCATTCTGGTGCGCCTTCCATATCCTCAAGCCATCCTTCTTCAGTAAACCCTCCTGCTTCTTCAGCACCAGTTTCAGCTGCCTCCCGAACGCCTCCAGGTCAATCTTATGCACATCTAACTCCTGGCCTTCCACTAGCCTTTCAAGATCACTCAACACTGCACTGTCACTGATTTCACTAGAATTTGTCACATCGAAATTGACACTCACTGTGTTGTTTAAATCTCCTATGATGTCGACGTCTTTAATGTTGGCCTTGGCCTTGACAAACATTTCATCGTTGAGCAAGGAAGGTGGGCTGGTCTCCGTCTTCCACGGGTTTTTTGACGGTTTTTCGTGGGGGATCTTGGTCTTGCCCTGGGTTAAGGTGTTGGAGTGGTGGGTCCCCGCGATATGCCGTCTGGCGAGATGGTGGGTGAGTTGGACGAGGTGGTATTCTGGCACCAGGGTGTTGTGTTCGACGTGGAAGACGCTCCGTAGCTCGTCAGGGGTCATGTGCTCGTGGATCTGGAAAGATTGAGAAGGTTTCGTTAGTTTTTTGTTTCAAAACAGACAGTTGACGGTTCTAGTATGGAAAAACTCCCAAAAAAATCTAAATGTATTCTCAGGATAAGATTTCTTCCAAGTATAAAAGTTTGGTGAAATTCACTCGAAGAAATTCTAAATCACTTTAAAAAAATTATGAATCAATTTATGGCATCAAGATTCATGAAAAGTTTTTCTGAGGTGGGGTTTTTCCGTCAGGATCAGGATTCCATAATGTAGCCGTATACAATATCATTTTTAGTATATGCGAAACCCGAAACATGTGTCTAGTATTTTTATGTAGGTAAAGAATTTCTGTACATACAAAATTTCAAAACTGTATCATGATAAATCACAAAGTTATAAGCTTGTTAAGTTATCTGTTTGTCCGTACAAAAACATGCTCACCCGCGCCGCGCCGTCTTGCGCTCATTGATAATAGTACCTAGGTACCTAACCGTTCGGCGCGGAGATTGGATAACCTACTTTGTGTCGCTCGGTGTCCAACTTTTAATCTTTTTTAAATATTTTTGGGACAAAATATAACATGGGGTAAAAATTATTGGAATCGATTCAGTTGCTTATTCTGAACAAACTATATTCAGGTATCGCATATACTAAAAATAACGTCCCATCTCATTCAACGTTACATTAAAGTTCAATGTTGTTGTTCCATTAACAAAGGGATTCAGATAATAACACGGGCTTATTCTTAATCTGACTTCGAAACTAAACCTGTTATTAGAGGAACCCAATCAAGGATAATTGTTTCTGCACTTCGAAAATCCCCACTAAACTAAATTTGGGTGACTCGTTATGGTAACCTTGTTGTTAAAAGTGGATATGAGTAAGAATATATGTGTGTTGTCTGTGTGGTGCCGGACTTAAAGAATACCACCACCCCTTACTTCCCGTGGGTGTCGTAAAAGGCGACTAAGGATCGTACTGGAGAATGGGCAGCAGCGTTCTCTATGTATTCCACCATCATACCATACTGCGATCGTCAACCCGCCTGCCAAGCGTGGCGATTATGGCAAACCCTCCCAAAATTGGGGGAGGCCTATGTCCAGCAGTGGACGTCTATCGGCTGAAACGACGACGACGATATGTGTCTCGGTAAGGAACTAATGTTTGGGACGAAACCAAAATTATTTAAGTACACTTTTATATCTATACTAATAATAAAGATGAAGAGTTTGTTTGTTTTAATGCGCTAATCTCTGGATTATTTTTGCGTTTGATGGGCCAATTCTTGAGAAAGGCTATAGGCTAGGCAAAACCAAAAAAAAGTTCCAAAGGACACTGAGCGAATACGAAGTAATAGCGCGGGCTGCGATGCGATGAGGGGTGTGTCGGGGAACAAAAGACTTGATGTCTTCAGACACGTCACGTGGACGAAGTCGCGGGCAGAAGCTATAGGCCGACCACTTAACTGAGACATTGCCTGAGGTTGCAGCGCGGTGCGGGAGGGGTGTGGTGACGTGATGCAAGAGTTCAGTGATTCGTCAACTTGTGACAACGATCACCCCTCCCGCACCGCGCAGCTACCTCAGCTGGGCTAGCATGGCCGGAGACATTTTATCCACGGGGAGAGGAGAAAATACTATTCCCCTCTGTCAATTTTGTCCACCCTCCGAGCACGGCGACATGGGTGGATAAACTATTCACGGTAGACAAACCAGCAGGGCTAGCATGGCCGGAGACATTTTATCCACGGGGAGAAGAGAAAATACTATTCCCTTCAGTCAATTTTGTCCACCCTCCGAGCATGGCGACATGGGTGGATAAACTATTCACGGTGGCAGTAAGCACGAGACATTTTTATAGTACAATTAAATATATTTTCTCCAAGAGATATACTTAAACCCACCATCTAAAGACGAGGACAAATTTCTCCCTTTGTTATGTCAAAATATCTTTAATAATTTTTCTCTTCCACTAGTCGCCATGCTATAGACGGGGGGTGAGTATCCACGTCTAATGTCAAAAAGTGATATAATTCTCTTTCCCCCTGTTGCCGTGCTTTGGCACGTGGATAAAATAATTTTATCCCTTGTCAGTGGAAATAACCGGTGGAGAAAAGTTTTATCCCCAGCCCATGCTAGCCCTGCAGGCAACGTCTCAGTTAAGCGGTCGGCCTATAGTAATATTATAAAGAGGTAAAGTTTGTATGTAATTGTTTCACTGACAGAAAGCTACACTATAGCCGACTGTTATAGAGTATGTTTTATAGTATAGTTGACTATGGCGCTAGCGAAGTTGCGGGCAGAAGCAAGTTCCCAATTATTACAGTACGAACAAAACTGTGATAAAATAGTTTTGTGATCAATCATGGTAGATGAATATTAATAAAAAATAAGCATATAAAGTAGATAAGTACTAACGCATAAAAACAAAAACAAAATTGCCAGTACCAAAGTTAATTTGTAATTTTTTTTTTGTCATTATAAAATATCCTCAGTGGTCAGAAGTGGCATGATTTGCGAAAATCTATATCTACTGAAGTTTCTGAAGATCTACGTTTTGGAATGGGCAACTACCTTCAATTTTCTGACTAACTGACGGACTATTTAATTTTGACAATTCAAAAGTGCATGGTTTAACTGAAATAAATGCTTTGAGTTTGAGTTTGATTATAATCATATCATTACTATGACATATATAATATTTATCCATACAGTCATACTCAGTACGGAAGTCATCTGCCTAGCCTATGTTGGGGTCGGCTTCCAGTCTAACCGGATGCAGCTGAATACCAGTATTTTACATGGAGCGACTTTTACGGAATCTACTTCCGCCACCAATAAATCAGCCATCACATAACAAGGAGTATCTGTGACATAATTATGATCTAAAACATGATTATTGACATACTCCAACCACCCACAACTTCAAACATAACAAAACCAACCACACCTGTACCAAACAATAACTGTAACACCACATCCGTATCGCTGTATGTTTGAATGTCACCGGTGCGAAACTCGAAAACCTTGGCAGAGGTCAATAGTACTTGGCTCAGTCCTTTCTCGATAATATTTCAAGATTTATACGGTGAATTAACGATAGCGGCCATATTTGGGGCAATGGTGAATAAACGGATGGATTGAGTGGGTGGAGAATATGTATACTAAGAATTCTTCTATTTTTTTTCGATGTTTGTTGATTATAGTCCTTCGACGGTCTTTTTATCTTTATTTTCTAGGAAATTACGTAGATTCACTAGTGTTTTGAGCTGTGTCTATTTGTTTGATGCAATGTTTCATCAATAACTTATTACAAAAGATGTTTTTTTTTTTCGGATTGGCAATCATCAAATGACTCCTCCCGCTCTGGGTGGAGCGGAAGGGAGTGTCAGACTCTTACTGACTAAAACCCACCCGTGTTCCTTACTTAGCCCTTTATGTTCCGGGCCAGCGGTAACCCTTTCGGACAATCCCGCTGACCCGGCAGGCTTCGGCCCTAAGGGTGCCCCTCCTGAAAATGTGGTCTGTCTGTCTTTTGTGATTTTGAAGTTCGTAAAGTGTCCGCCATTCACCACTTCCTAGTGGACAGCTGGGAAGAAGTAGTGGCGCATCAAACTCCCCAGCAGCAAAGCTGGCTGTTCCGTTAGAAGAATAGTAAGTAATTAACATGCCACACAACGTGGCAATGCCGCCAGGCTCTTGGTTACCAGTCGATAGCGATGCGGAGAAATATTTCGACGCAATATTTTAGTTTTTTATTAGTTTTAGTAAGATTAGGTTATTATGTTTTTATTTTAATAATTTGCTGTGTCAAAGTCTGTCATGTAGTCGAACCGTGGCGTGCTGGGCACATTTTGGTTTGTCATCTATACATGACTGTTTACATTACATTAACATTAGACATCAAATCTTATGTCATTTGTATCGCACTAGTTCGTTTCCGACTTTATTGTTACTGTTTTTTTACTATAGTGTTCACTGACCAAAAGAAAGAGCAAGAGTGCTGGGACTCTGCCTCGTATAGGGTCTTAGCATTATGCCGTTTTGCGTGGACGTGACGGATGTTTTCCCCCAATTGTATTTTTTTTTGTTTACTTTATATGCGTCATGATTTTAAATAAAAGTAATTTTCTGTCTTTTCTTTTTTATTTCTTTCAAAAATTATTTTCCATTTCCTTCGTTTTCTGCATCATTTGTCATCAATGTTACATTTACGTATTTAACTTTTAACTTTTCTTATTCAACTCTTAAACGCATTATAATAAACTAACCTAACCCACTGCGCCATAATCATAAATGAAACTAAAGATCAATTTCTTAACGTTATAATTAATGTATTAAAAAAAACATTACCTAATTTTAGTCTCATTTTCATTACTTCACCTGATAAGGCAGTGTGTCAACTACATCTGATCTAGTTCATTATTATGTCATAACTGGCTCAGTGAGTCGAGGTGGACTGGCCGAACAATGGCCGAAGATTGCCGAAGTTGCGTCCTACGTACGAATACTTCCCATCACTTCCGATTTTGTAGAATGTGGTTGGCTGGATTGAAGGTGGACATTAGGGTTTTAGAAGCATCGTTTCATTTCAATAAGAAATTAATCGACAATTGAATAAAATTACGAAGGCAATGAAATAAAATAGATTTTTTTAAAGGTACTTTTCAAAACTAACAATTGTTTAGACCAACAGTTCTGAGAGACAATTCAGTCCTCAGTCTCAATCTGTCAAAAACCTCTAAAATACCTAAATTAAAAAAAAAAGTTGACATTGATTGTCGCTGAGATGAGATTGCGATTTGAATTTGGACGTTTATTGAGAGCAGTGGTGGCCAAGTGGTAACGGCCGCGACTTACGAGTTGTAGGTCGTAGGTTCGAACCCAGACAGGCGCTTTACTTTGTGTAAATTATTTCATCACCACTGCTCTCAAAACGGTGAAGGAAAACATCGTGAGGAAACCGGCATGTCCTAGAACCAAAAATTCGAAGACATGTGACATCTGCCAATCCGCACTGGGCCCGCGTGGTGGATTACGGCCCACTCCTTCTCACCGAGAGGAGGCCTGTGTCCCAGCAGTAGGAACATTATAGGCTGATTATGGTTATGGTTTGTTAAGTACGAGAACTGTTTTAACTTTCTGTTCTTTTAAAGGCTTGGGGACCGAAAATTAAAATCAAACATTAAATAAATCAAAACTATGCTATTCTTTAATGATGACCATATCACAAATTTATTAAGTATACACTAGTGGCCTGCCCCAGCTTCGCACAGGTGCGTTTTTTTTTCGAATTTCCGAAATTTTCTTTCAACAAAAAAAAAACCAACAACAAAAAAAGAATTATCCAATTTGGTGCAGTCATTCGGAAGTCATGCGCGTACAGACATTTCGGCGACTTTGTTTTATAGTATGTACTTATAAGGATTCTGTAGTTAATTTATAAGACTCACAGTTGAATAAAAGATTAATTTTCAATTTGCAGTCAACTTCATAATGCGTTGTTTTACGTGAATGCCATTGGAGAGATGTTATTTAACCGAAAATAAACAACACTTCCTTCCATTACCAGAGAACTAAGGAACTCAACAAAACACACGACTTTGCATTGTTATTCCAAACCACAGACCACTCTGTTATATATTTAATTACATTTGTACTGCAATACGAAAATTTGAACCATTTTTCCTTATGCCACTTCTGTTTACGTTCACTTCCACGATAACCTTTAAAGAATAACCAACCTTTAGTTTACACAAATAAAGTAGAAATTCCTTTAATTTATAGATTTAATTTATACAACATAAAATATCATTCAATCAAATACCAACCATAACTTTGCATGACAAAGTTCAAATTCCATTGATACAGAATTCTAAAATTAGAACAATTGATATTGAGATCTAATGGTTTGAACACAAGGTCGAAATTCAATTGTTTGTTTCTAAGGGCATATACAGGGTGTTGCGAAACTGAACCGATGCTGGTCGTAATGAGTCACGGAATGGTAAGACTTAACGTGCAAGGTTACGTTAGAAAGCTTTTGTGTTGTTATGTAAACGGCGCGTGAGCTTTCATTAGTCAACGCTTTTAAAAAAAAAACGCTGTCAAGTGCGCGTGTTCGGGCAAGCTTGGATTCCGTACGTCATCTGTGATTTTTAAGTACGGCAAAATCGAAGATGTAGACTGAACCTACATTTTTCGATTGTTTAAAACAAATAGTTGCACCTCGCGGTTCGGTTCGACCCGTAAAATTCTCGACCCCGTGGGAATATCAGGGTAAGATGGATCCAATATCCTAATCCAGGTCATGATCTACCCATGTGCCACATTTCATCGAAATCCGTTGAGCCGTTTTAGCGGGAAAAGGCAACAAACAAACATACATAAAAAATCAAATCTTTTCTCTTTATAATATCAGTTTAGATAATAACCAATAATAAATTTGATAATTTTTATAATAAGTGATACTAACATAGTTATTAAGTTTTATTTACTAACATAATTGTTACTACATTATTGTGTATACTTAGTTTAAGGTATGTATCTATGGGTCTTTGTTACCTGAAAATAAATGGTTTATTATTATTATAACCAAATGCAGTGTTTGTAACAGTTTCTATGCCAATGACATTAAAAAAAAGACGTCTCAAAAGTCTCAAACCGCAACGTTGTCTTGAATTTGAGACAGTTCTCACTGAGATATGCGTTTTACTCGTCGTTCTGCTGAACCCTAATCTGACAGGTTAAAAGTCACGATTAATTTTGGCTAAATTATGTTACTTCAGGTCAAAAGTCGCTATTTGTTTTCGTCAAACTGATCAAATGTCTAAAATTATACTAAATCTTCTTATGTTAAGAAGAGTTTGTATAATTTTAACATTTAAATAACTTAGGGGCGACTGAGTAACACACTAACAGTAGGAACGGCTTTCATTTTGACAGTTCAACAACATTCATTGCGTTATTTACGTTGCTTAGCAAACAAATTTTTGGAACATATGAAGCAATGGATGAGCAATATCCGTCAGAATGATTCAGATTGTGATTGATAGTGTGTTAAGCAATTAGGGTGGGTGCTGATTTGTTAAAAAAAAGTAATGCATTGACTTGAATGTGCCCCTGGCAGCTGATAGTATATCATGCTCACACAAATGTCTCGCTGACGGTGGCGTGTGTATTGGATCATTTAGCTCCCTTCAAAATGGTTGAGCTGAATGGTGCTGATCTATGCGTCATGTTCGTGAACGGGCGCCGTCAGTTGGGGCTGGTCATCACTCAGCTGCCTCGGCTTATTTTTAATTATTTTATTTTTGGATTGTTGTTTTTTTACTATTTGCTGTCCTCTGTATTTTTACTATTTGCTGTTCTCTGTATTTTTTACATCGTTCTCACATATAATTGTAATTAATGATGTAACTAATATTTTTGTAAAAATATAATTTAAAAGAGTGTCCATGGAGTTTCTTGCCCGTTCTTCTCCATAGGTACCTACGCTTTGGAATGGGCAACTAGCTTCATATTTTCTGACTGACCGACTTCTTGACAATTCAAAAGGGCCTGTAAATGGTTTAATTGAAATAAATGCTTTGAGTTTGAGTTATGTTATCAGAGAAAAAAGTTATGCACTCATGAGTTCGTGATATTGAACGAATAGAAATGAATCTGTCAGTTTTCAGTATCTCTTTTTGGAGCCATTTTTTTAATATTTTTAACATACAACATTTTGAATATTAAAAATTGCACTCATATCTGCCTATAAACTGACTACCGAGATGACGATTAATAAAGAATTATGGAAGAAAAAGACATGTTGCGCCGACCCCAAATAAATTGGGATAATGATGATGATCTTCGTAAAGTCTATTCAAACTTGTTTCAAATTAATATTATTTAAGTTAAACAAATATCAACTTTATTTTAATGACAATTAAGTTGATTGCAGAGTGACTTACACTATTGAAAAAGTTACAAAAATGTTTGAAGTTGTAATGTAAAATTGAACTTTATTGTATAGGATTTAAAGTTATTTTTCCATAAACTCATATTTTTTTACATTTTTGGCAAATAAAACACGAATGTAGATTATAACGTTTTGATTCCATCCCACTAAACACCTTTTACAATACAACCAAATCCAAAAAACTGTATAAAAAAACCTCATTGACTAAAAAAACATCTCATCTTACTCATTACCTACAAAATCATTACCGATTTATTTGCTAACGCTACAAGTACATAAGTGCGTTGTATTTGCCGACGCTACGCCACAACGCATGCATCAAGGTTGAAGTGCGTTTGCGCAGAGTTAGCATAGCGAAGGACGCTCGCATAGATTTCGTTGTTGATACATAATATTATAAGTTAAGCATTGCATTTCTTAGAACTGTACTTTAGAATTAATGTGGGTATGATAAACAAGAGGTAATGATGTTAAATTGTCGTTGGAATTGTATATTTAGGTCAAATTTTGATGGCAGATAATGAACTAAAATAATAAACATTTTTTTAGGTTCGGTAGAGTAAAAGACATCAACGCGCGCAAAGTTTTTCTTTAACGTTAGAGAAAAATGTTTCGATTTCAAATGAATGAAACTCCTTCCAATTAAAATTGTACCTAATTATTTAAAGAGCCTCCATCCATGAGTGTCAATGTTATTAAGATACATCTTGTGCACTGGTGGTACCTAGCGTAGCTACCAACCTTGCTATCATGGTTAATGTTTTAACCATAATAATTAATAGTTTAAAAAACGCTAGAAAAACACGCTTGTCCTTTCTCACAAGTGCATACACGACTATGATACGATTTTCCATCATGAAGTTCCAGTTCATATCTTCTGGCTCCATCATCAGATCAGTTCGATAGTACCATATTATTGTATTGTCATCAGAACTACATACAGCTGCCAATTATCATTACGCTACGACCCTTGGAAGATGGTTAAATTAGTTACCTTAGATTTCATTACATAGTTACATACAGGTCGACCTAATAAAAGCGTGTTAATAAAAAATGAGCTATAAGATAACGCCGACACAAGAGAAGAAGAATCTCTGTATCATAAATTACTATATTTTGATGTTATTGTAATAACTAGCTTCTACCCGCGACTTCGGTCGTGTGGAAGTCATAGGACACCACAATATACTAAAATAACAGCCACATTTCCCGCCAACGCTATTACTCCGTTTTCGCTTTGCGTTCTTTCCGAGAATTTTCATTTCTGCCCGGCTCCTAAGGGTGTTAGGGTGCTGTTGAAAATACTTAACCTTTTTCAAGAATTGGGCTGTGAAATACAAAAGAGAAAGAGAAAGAATTTTCCAAATCCAACTAGTAGTTCCAAGCAAGCGACATGTGGCAGGCACAGACGGAGATGGCGGGATGAGCTGGACTCCTTCAACCAGAACTGGTCCTTAGCAGCTTTGAACAGAGAGAAGTGGAAAGAGTAGGGATGCCTTTGCCCTGCACTGAGACGTCACAGGCTTTTAATAATAATAGTTTTAAATAATAGCGCGTTCAAATAAAAAACAAACTCTTCAGCTTTATTATTAGTACCCGTAATTATTAAACAAAAAAAAACAAACACTAAAAAGTGATTATTTTTTGTAAAAAAAAAATATTTTTCACTTTTTAGTTGTACCCCACACAAATTCATATACTTAACATTACTTTGCTATGTAAATATCAGTGACAGGCAGTTATTAAAACAAAAACACACACCCAGACAATGTTTAATAATAATACTGTGAAACTATAACATGGATTACTAGAACACCAGATACCAAACAACTCGTAAAGTAAAAGGGACAGCAACTGAGGAAGCTAATCCTTCGTTAGTATTTACATTAATTACATAACTCCAGTCATAATAACTGCGTTAGGAAGCGCCGCCTGTCACGTTCATCACGAACTGCCGTAGTTCTGATTCTAAGTTAAATAACCATCTCATAGTAAATTATGTTACAGGCTCACGAAGTTATGGACGTAATTATAAGCAAGAATAACTTAGATTGTGGTATTGCAATCTTGCCGGACATTGGTTTCTCTTAAGATGACATGCAACACTTGGATTACTAGTCCAAGTCAAGTCGCCTTATTTCTTTCGTAATTGGACTGCGAAAAGTGAGCGAAAAATCATTCACAAAACATTCTACCACAGTTAGACACGTGTAAATTTGAATAATATCACAAGATGCTGAAGACATTCCACAATAGTAGAATTTAAACCCTGACCTTTGCCAAGAATGCTTGTCTTGAGCAACTGTTAATGAGTTAAATGTTACATTAGCGATACAGACAGTTGCCATGCGCAACAATGGAAGGCAATTTGTTCACAATCGATACACAACAGCAAAACGATTCGAAATCATTCGATTAATTAAAACATCATTGAATCGATTCCGCTGTCGGTTCGTTTAGAAAGCAGGGAACAATGGACTGTTGATACAATTGAATTTGAACTATGCGTGATAAAGTTTGAGTTCAATTTGGCTTGTTCTGATGGTGTTAATGATAAGATTTATATTACATAATGAGTTGAAAAGATAGTATTTTGATTGACGAGTGAATAATAGTAAATAATATTGTTATAGAAATGTCTGAAGTTTAAATGAGAAGTGAGATCCATTGTGATTTGTGAATGCATAGTATTGTTGTGTCGACGTTAGTTATCATTTAGTATTATTAAATCCCTGAACATAAGTTAGTATGGGGGGTTGTGGCTAAGTAATAACAGCAGCACGGGTCAATCGAACAAGTTAAGCTACGCCTGCCACGGTTGGTCCGTGGATGGGTGACCATCGTTACATACCAAGATCCCGCCGTGCCTCGGAGAGCACGTTAAGCTGTTGGTCCCGGCTGCCATTCGTGGATATTTGACAGTCTTTACGGGTCGTCAGAAGCCCGAAAGTCTGACAACCAGTCTTACTAATGGGCATCGTATTATCAAGTAACTGGGTTGTGGAGGTCAGATACGCAATCGCTCCATGTAAAATATTCAGCATCCGGTTAGACTGGAAGCCGACCCCAACATAGTTGGGAAAAGGCAGGCAGATGATGATGATGAAGTTAGTATATAAAAGTATCGTAAAAGTTGCTTAAAAGAGGCCATATTGGTTTCAATTTAATGTTGCATTATTAAATTGAATGTAGTCTATTATAAACACTGGCATTTTGAAGCTAAAACTACATTCTAAGGGCACACGAAAGTAAATCAAATACCAATTCGTAGGACCGGAAAACCCAAACATGGCACAATGTTATAGATTCTATAAAACTATACTGATTGCTGATAGTTCCCACAACGATTCTTGCAACTTATAAAGATTGCTATCACTTCACACATTCAATTGATTAACATCGACAGTGTCAACGTCCGAAATTCATTGTATCGCCAAATATAGGTCAATGAACCGGCCCAATGTGGACTTGCAAATCATACAAAACCTTGTAAAACATTATAAAAGAGTAACGGTAGAGTTTCTTGCCCATTCTTCTCCATATGAACACTACCTTTTGGAAGGGGCGACTAGAATCAATTCTATTTTACTGTAATTTTTGACGTTCAAAAGTGCCTTTAATGTGCCTATTTGAAATAAATGATTTGACATTGACATAGTAACAGAATTTAATCATATTTTTAACCGACTTCAAAAAAAGGAGAAGGTTCTCAATTAGGTTGAATATTTTTATGTTTGTTACTTCATAACTCCGTTATTTTTAAGCCGTTTTGCAAAATTATTTTTGAATGGATAAGGTATGACTCTGTGGTGGTCCCATATACATTTTATTAACTTTGCCTAAGTAGTTTTTGAGTTAGCTTCAATACTACGATTTTTTTCCACTTACTTTAAATTGATGATGTTTTAGTAACTGCCTGTCACTGATATTTACATAGCCACAACAAAAAAAATCAGCTGTTCCCTACATTTATGTTCGTATAACTCGTCAAAATGTACCTAGGGAGCAGCTGATTTTTTTTCGCGATTTCAGGTTTGGTTCAGTAGTAAAAGTTGTTCATAATGATGAGTACAATGACGTCTCAAGAGGTTGTTGGTGTTTTTCCAATAACCCTGTATAAGACCATGATGCACATAAGAAAATGCATACCATTACGTGATGGTACTCGTGGAAAGAACAATACAATGTCTTGTTACATTATCTACGAATCATCTTGACAGGCGGACACATTGTCTTATGTACTTACAATGATTTAAATACATGGACTAAAGAGACATCAGTATTTGTAAATAAGGGGTTTTAGAAACTTGTCATACTTAGGTCTTACTGCGGTCCTTGTAGTCATAAACTGGGCCAATAGAAAGAATAGAATACATTCAAATGTTTAAAAATCATCATCATCTGCCTAGCCTTTTCACAACTATGTTGGGGTCGGTTTCCAGTCTAATCGGATGCAGCTGAATACCAGTATTTTACATGGAGCGACTGCCAATCTCCCCAACTCAGTAACTGGGTAATACGATACCCCTTGGTAAGACTGGTTATCAGACTTGCCGGCTTCTGACGACCCTTAATGACTGTCAAAGATTCACGAAGGACAGCAGGCAACCAACGCGAGGCACGGAGAGGTTTTGGTATGTAAAAATAGTCGCTGATCTACCGACCAACCGCGGCAAGCTTAGCTTAACCTGATCGGTCGACCCGTGCGGCTGATTACTTAGCCATAAGCCCCTCAAAGGTTGAAAAAGATTGGTACAAAATAATTAGAATTATATACATATTTGTGTGTCAAAGAACGCTTTTGACAGCATATAACTGAAGTTGTTAAAAAAAGCAGCTGTGATTTGTTTTTGTGTCAAGTACCACTATCTATAAACCGAGAAAGAGTAGCTTTTGATAATATATGTGCCAAAACAAGAACCGTATAAATAAATACTATCTACTGCCTCATTGGTATAGTGGTCGCAATCGTTACCGCTATGCATGAGGTCTTGGGTTCGAATCCCAGGTCGGTCAAAGTGATATTGGGTTTTTCCATCTGGAATTTTTCAGAAGCAACCCGAAGTCTGTATTTGTGCCTGGTTGATGGCATTAGGCTCGCCCTTTATTACATGGGACTTAAACATAATTGGTGAATTGTGGGTGTACTATAGGAATATACATCTCTGCCTAACCCTTTTGGGATTACCTACAGGCGTGATGTTATGTTTATCACACTAATATTATAAAGGCGAAAGTTTTTGTGTGTGTGTTTATATGTTTGTTACTTCTTCACGCTCAAACGGCTGGACAAATTTTCATAAAATTTTGTACGGAGGTAGCTGACACCCTGGATTAACATATAGGTTAATTTTTATTCTGATATTCCCACTGGATCAACTTTTACGCGGGCGAAACCGCGGGGCGCAGCTAGTAATTGTATAAATCTACTTCGAACATTAAAATATACATAATGCAACTTTAATGAAATCCTAACACAGCTCCACCACTACAGACCAATCAAATGGGACATCGCACCATCTAACAAAGTTTACATAATGTATCACACAGCTCCTGAGAATTTCATTTGTATGTAGATTTATGAATTGCATGCAAAAACCTAAGAACAATGACCCCAGAACAATGATACTGTTCACAATGAAAGGAAAACGCCTCTCGGTCCTACCGACGGAATATAAAGGGAATAGGTTCATTGCATTCCTTTGAGTAGACGTCGTTTGATGTACAGACATCAAAATATTTAGGTATGCAAGAAACTATCTATAACGGACAGCGCCAAGCCGGCCCAAGAAGAGGCGGCAAGACGAGGTGACTTTAGAAAACGATACCTGGAAGGGTTTGGGCGAGACCTTTGCTCAGCATAGATAGACATAAAAAAAAAGAGTTGTCACCCGACCATGCAATACATATCGGGACCCCGCCGTGTCTCGGAAACCGAGTTAAGCCTTTGATCCCGGCTGTTTTTCGTAGATCTTTGATAGTCGTTATGGGTAGTCAGAATCTCAAAAGTTTGGCAACCAGTCTTACCAAGGGGTATCGTGTTTCGCCGTAACTAGGTTGTGGAAGTCAGATAGGCAGTCGCTCCATGTAAAATACTTCAGCTGCATCTGATTAGACTGGAAGCCGACCCCAACATAGATGGAAAAAGCCCGCAGATTGATTGGGTGGGTGACCACCACCTGTGCCTAGGAAAGCACATTAAGCAGTTGGAGCTGTCAGTCGTTACAGATAATCAGAAGCCCAAAAGTCTTTCACAGTCTTCCCAAGGGAACTCTGTTATCCAGTAATTGGGTTGTGGAAGTCAGATAGGTAGGCACTACATGTAAAATATTGGTATGAGCCGACCCCAGCATAGTTGGGAAAACGATAGACAGAAGATGATGCAGGGAAATTTAAGCATCTTTACACTGAACTGTAAATTTTCATTAACATTGGCCAGTCAGAAATAAATTGCGTTAAATGCAAAACGATGATATAAGAGGGACAAAAAGATGATTTATTTTGGTTATAAACTTTGACATGATAATAAACTTGATGACTTTATCAATCAAAAGGATTCGGCCGCAAATAAATAATACAAAACCGAATGAAGATCACACATCAATTATCGTCACGTCAAATTAAAAACAAGTTGCAAATCACATAACGATATAAATTCATCTGCCTATTTCCATTTATATGTAAAATTTAATTAAATAATTCCTACGTCATTAGGCGCTTTGCAGATGGAGCAACTATTGCAGCAACTGGCAACTAGCTGTCTTGGGCTATTCGGTTGGCTACTGGCAACTTTTAAAGGAAAATTTAAAAAAGTTGGTAGTTGCCTCAACTAAAGTTGCTCTATCTGCAAAGCGCCTTAGGTTTCTGGAAGACTATTCAATTTAATTTGTTGCCAAAACTCATGCTAACGAAATTGATTAATATTGTTCTTATTCTCGTAAACCTGTCGAAACATACAATAGTTGGTTTGACGGCACATTCAGATTAAAGAATGTTTTTAAATAATGGGACACTAGGTCAGTAACGAAAGAGGGACATGATTTGTATAGTAACGGTTTGACCAAAGTCAAAGTTGTTTTGTTAATATTATTATCATACCAACGTCATCCGCTGTTGGTCATAGACCTCTCTTTGCTTGTGCTAATACCCACGCTCATGTGTCACGTTAAAGTCTTATAAATACTAGACTATAAGGATAATTTGCCGTTTGATATCAAACATAGCATAGCTTCATCATCATCATTTCAGCCGAAAGACGCCCACTGCTGGACATAGGCCTCCCCCAAAAGGGGGGGGTTTGCCATAATCGCCACGCTTGGCAGGCGGGTTGGCGATCGCAGTATGGTACGGTGGTGGAATGCATAGAGAACGCTGCTGCCCATTCTTCGGTACGCCCCTTAGTCGCCTTTTACGACACCCACGGGAAGTATGGGGTGGTGCTATTCTTTAAGTCCGGCACCACACATACAGCTTATAATGACTCAATTATAAGAATTTATGCGGTACCGAAAGCGTATCTTTATTACAAAAGTTCTACCAACTACGGAACCGCCCATTTCCGTTCAACTAAAGTCAACTTCAATAAACATTCCTTAATTGGGAGTCGCCTGCCAACCTCGAATTCACATTCTAACTCAGAATATTCACAGTAAAATCTTTGTCCTAAACCTATAGCTCGCTGTATGAAGCATATTTTCCCAGCAAGTTGCGAAACGCTCCGTTACTGGAGCAAGGTCGGCTTCGTGGCCATGTGGTTTCATGTCGAATGTCAGCTGGCTTTCCACTCGCATCGGAACGCTGTACGATTATCGATAATCGGATAACTATAATGGATTTTAACGAAAATGCGAGAGGATAATCGGTTTGTTTAATCGATGTTTTCAAGGTTGGAGTCGCATCGTTAGTTTGGTTTGGATTGATGATCTGGATTGGTGTTTGGAGTTTTTTGTTGATGTATTTATATCTTGAAATAATAATAACTTGGGTTATAAGCTAACGGTTAACCATGCGCCTTTATCCATAAGCGGCCTTTTTACCTCGAGTCTATGAAGCAATCATGATTACTCGTTAAGGCAATATTTCTTTCTTTTTAAGTCTACTAAGAATGTAGCCGGGGAGTTCTTTGTACTCTATTCTAAAAGACACGTATTTTTGTAATACATACAGGGTTACTTTTCAAAGACCATCCAATTCTTTACATAGTGTTCTACCCATGAATCTAAACAACTTTCACTGTGGGACCAACTCTGAAATAAGGAAAAAAAAATCAGCTGTTTCATACAAAACTTCAATACCTACTTGACCAAAATGTATGAAACAGCAGATTTTTTTTCCTGATAAAACGTTACATAGTTATCTTGATAAAACTTCAGTGTTCTTTCTTATCAATGAATCTAGATCATGGGTTCTATTACACATGCATACCACGTACACAAACATCCGGTCTTGTAACAATCTGTAGGCCATAGGCCATAAAAAGACCGCCCATAATAAAGACTGCCTCGTTGGTCTAGTGGTGGCAAACCTTACAGCTGAGTTTGAGGTCCTGGGTTCGATTGCCGAGTCGGGCAAAATGTTTTTGGGTTTTTTCATCAGGGATATCTCATTAGCAGCCCGGAGTCTGGATTTGCGCTCAGTTAATGGCAATAGGCTCCTATTAGATGGGACTTAAACATAACTGGCGAATCGATTTTCAACTTTAATAGATTTTCAACCTTATCGCTAAAGCATATGGTTCAAAGTTGATTGGGACACTTTGACAGTTTCGGGTAGCTTGATGTGCTGGCGTCTGTACTATATGTACACCTCTGCCTAACCCTTGGTTAAATACAGGCGTGATGTTATGTTATGTTTATGTAAAAGTACATAGTAAAAGTACATAGTCTGTACATGCAGTTCAAGACATTAAAAAAGAATATCAGTCACTTCAATCAATAATTATTCCTCTCCATTATTGATTGCCGAAATCGAATGAGTGATGAGGCATCGATTACAAAATCGATTATGTATCAAAATGAGTAATAATGTGGAACGGGCACACGAAATTGTAAGAACTCCGATTCCATACATTAATTAAATTATGCAGTTTAAATACAGGGTTATTGGTAAAACATAACAACCTCTTAAGAGGTAGTTGTACGCATCATTATGAACAACTTTTACTATGGGACCAAACCTGAAATCGCGAAAAAAAATCAGCTGTGCCCTACTATTTTGACGAGTTATACGAACATAAAATGTAGGGAACAGTTGATTTTTTTTTCGCGATTTCAGGTTTGGTCCCATAGTAAAAGTTTTTCTTAATGATGAGTACAATGCCCTCTTAAGAGGTTGTTAATGTTTCACCAATTACCCTGTATATCTAAATACTTATCTTTAAAAATCCATGTTTTGTTATTCAATTGTTTAAGCTAACTATAGCGTTGTCTATCAGTGACTCAGTCAGTTACGTACGGAACTATTTTTTTTGCCAAGAAACGAAATCGAAATGATCAACAAATCTAAAAGTAAGAGTTAAAACAATCGATGATAATTATTTCACGAGCGCTGTTTCTCAATAACAGAAGGTCATAACATAACGAACGGACACACAGCATTACAGAGTGTTCGTGTGAAAAACTGCAGTACTTAGTGGTTTGCAAGGAAACGATGCATTAGTGGGCTTGTGAAATATTACTGTTGCTGTAATTTGTTATGGTAGAGTAATTTTAAGATGGATCGGGAATCATTTGTTAAAACTTAGAATATGATTTTTGGTGTTTTTTTTTTGGTTGGTAGGAACCTATTTAGTTATGCTTCTAGTTTTATACATCTCTACAAGTATTAAAAAGAGGTAAAAGTTGTGAGTTTTTATATACCTAGGGGGATTATAATATTCGGAACAACTGATCCGATTCCAAAAAATCTTTCACTAATGGGAAGCTATATTCCCCCTTGGTGTCATAGACTAAGTTTAAAAAAGAAATGATACCCACGCGGACGACGCAGTTGCGGGCGAAGTGATAGTGGAAAATAATTGTTTTTTTTAAGAGTTTTAATTAAGACTCTATAATCGATATACCTATTAGGTTTTATTGGAAGACCCCTTTAATCAATCCTATCAGAATTTGTACTACCCAGAAACGAACTTTACAAAGACAGCGGTAAATAAAAACAAAAGTCCCATCATTCATCAAACAAACAAACATAGGTATGTAAAACCTCCTTTCGCAAAACACACAATACATACTGGCATATAGAAATCACTTCAAAACTGAACTCCCATAGCCTTGCCACATTTCACAAGACATAAGCAGACTACTCTACTTATAACATAACATTTAATAACTGTAAACAATAGAAAGCACTTATGTAATCTGTGTGAAGTTCGCACTTGTCTATGATCTGCTGTCAAAATGTCACTTTTAGGTTCGTTCGACTATAGATGGTATTAAAGGCGTCTTTAGGATGAATAGCCACTTTCTTTATGGTTTTAAAGAAGGTGATGTAATTAGTTTAAATCATCTAACCGAGTCAAGATGACGAAACATTTGAAGAATTAAATGGAGAAAAGGATCCATCTATGTTTCGCCATATTTTTTTTCAGTGAGAAATAATATGTCTCACAGTAACGAATAACGTTGAATAACGCAATCGCCGTTGAAAAATTACAAGAAGAAGTGCAAGCGATGTGTAAGTCACAGAATTTTAGTAAAATTTTAATTCACTATTTCAAGGCAGAGAGTTGCAAGATTATATGAATGAATTAGGACAAGATACTTAATTTGGTTGAATCAATTTAAATACAAAAAATATATTCTGCAATGTGTATACTTGAACTTGAAAAAGCAATTGGACAAACAACCTCAATTTTAAATTAAGATTAACAAATTGCAAATCGAAATAATTAGTAACGGCTTTCGAAAAAGCCGGAACCCATTGCAATGATTGACTTTTGAAACAAGGACCAAAAAATCCAATTTAAAATTAATGACTAGGACATTGTAACGGAACAGAATAACTTCGAAACAATACCTAAATCCGTTTCTTATCACACATAATAATAATGGGGCACAGATTATAAAAGGCCACTGAACTAATCAAGTAATCTCTCATTCATACATTCATTCGTTCATTTCCTGGTATATTTTTAATCACACCAAGGCCGTTGCGACATTCTGCCTTGTTCAATTATTAAAAAATGCCGCCTTATTTGAATCCGGAAGGAAATATATATATAAATACTGTATGGTAAATTGTTGTCATTTCCGAAAACAATTGAGTTTTTAATGATAGTGTTAATTTTCTTGAGTAACAAAAGAACGTTTAAGATCGCGTGTGAATTGTTTAATCGTCGGTTAAAACCACGATTAGTGTGTAGATTAGAGTTGGTTTCCGTTAATAAAATAAAATGCATGTGATTTATTTGAGTGTACAATTAATTATTCACGGTTTTTATTCATCTATACTTTTAATTGGTATGACGACGTACAGACTTACCTAATGTATGATATTAACTTAAGTAGCTTGTTCTTATAATAAAAACAAAATTATAGCCATTTGTTCGACAGCTTTTGCAAAGTGTATGCACTCAATAAGGTGACGCCCATGCCAGTTATTAAGTTTAAACGATTCATGAGAACATAATGTTGCTAAACCTAGGAGAACACTATACTATAGCATACTGGCAATAATGAAAGAGAAAAGTAAACAAAATTGTGTACGATCTTCTTTATTTGAATTAAAAACTTGAGATAATTTTCAAGTTACGGAACATCAAGCTGAATGTCACACTTTATAAAGTTCAAATTCCATTGCAAACCAAAAATTTATTAGGACAAATGGTCACTCAAAAATCATCTTAGAATATATTTCACTAAAGTCGATAACAGAAGGCCAATTCTCGTAATTGAAAACGTCCAAAATCTAGTTGCACTCTCATCTCGGCGACAAACAAATGTCAAAAATATAGGGACATAACTTCCGAATGACTGCACCAAATTGGATAATTCTATTTTTGTTGTGTTCGGTATTGCCAGGACAAGGTTTGTATGAAAGAAAATTTCGGAAATTCGAAAAAGAATATTGCACCCGTGCGAAGCTGGGGCGGGCTGTTAGTTAGAGATATTTTTGACAGATTGAGACTGAGATCAGGGGACCTAAAAAGGCCACTTTGGCAGAATCATAAAAGGATAACATAATGGACAGTTAACTGTTAAGTTAATCGTATCAAATCCCATTGGTAGAGCATTTTTCATTTTTTTTTTGTCTGTGCTAAAATACCAATCAATCCAATCCAAATGAAATCCCAATCTCTTTGACTGTACCTACGTAGTGCAGCTAAAAAAAGAAAAACACGGATTGTCTTCGCCATATTATAATTCATAATGTTATCCTTTTATGATTCTCCAAAGTGGCCTTTTTAGGCCCCCAGACTGTGCCGCTCTGATTAAGTGGCGATGGAATGTAAATTATCTGAGATTATGAACACTGCTATCTAAATAGGTCGATGTTAATTGAAAAAGGACATGTGGCAGTTTTGAATCCGCAATCCGTATTGAGGTGTTTCATTCGTTTCGGAACCACCCGGAACGCATACATTTACGAATATTCATAACCTAATGACGCATTGACGCGGAGAAGTTGCGAATTGTACAGATTTAGTCGGGCTATCCGAAAAAGGAGTATATGTATAACACCCGTATTAGGAGCAGCCGACCGTGTCAACTCGATATCCGTGCTAAGACTTTGATCATGAGCCAGCCTAGAATAGTACATACATAGTACATTACATAATCAGCCTATAATGTTCCCACTGCTGGGACACAGGCCTCGTCTCTGTGAGAGGGAGTGGGCCGTAATCCACCACGCGGGCCCAGTGCGGGTTGGTAGATGTCACATGTCTTCGAATTTTTATTTCTAGGACATGCCGGTTTCCACACGATGTTTTCCTTCACCGTTTTGAGAGCAGTGGTGTTAGCTAGCATAGTATACAGTTGCAATAGAATAAGAGACCGGCTTAAGTATATTAGTTTTGTTACTGATGTCCGGCCTACTGTCACTATTTCAGCCAAAAGATGTCCATTGTTGGACATAGGCCTCTCCCAATCACCGACACTGCGACCCGTTCTGTGCGTCTCTCATACAGCGGATTCCTGCGGCCTTCACGAAGTCATCTGTCCACCTTGTGTGAAGCCTTCCAACGCTACGTCTTCCTATACGCAGACACTACTCCACATCCTTTCAGTTCCATCGGCCATCTGTTCTGCGAGCAATGTGCCCTGCCCACTGCCACTTAAGTAAATACGGATTAATGTACTTATTAACAATTACTCCCAAATATGATATAACAAAAAAATGCCCACTCCACGAAGTTCCACTCCAAACAGTAGCTACCCATTAATCCAAGTAACCACTGAACCAGCTCAAACATCCAGGTCAGCCCGCCACGTAACACCGTATGTAGCGCACGCGCAACGCTCGGCACACTTTGTGCACTTTCGTTCTCCGTGGCACTTTCGTTTTCACTGCGGAGTGTCGTGACGTCACTTGTTAGTGGCGGAGTTACGATTTAGTTTGTTTTAGACTATTGTTGTTTGGGAAGACTAAAATAATACTTATAGTTATTCAGAGAAAGGAGAGAATGCTTTTTACTTTAGCTCTGTGTCCTTGGTATTTTTTCTTACTCCGGACGTCATAGCAGTACTTAATATCAAGTCTGTTTTCAGACTTACATATTAGATGTGGTGGAGTAATTTTAGGTATACAGAATAGCACTGTAAGTTCAGTAAGCCATCGTCTTTGATTTTGTGATAGTGGCCCCCTTTTTATTCCCTTAGGAAATACTTTATTGAAGAGAAAACATCTTTAGGCGCACTTCTTCTTTGCGCTCCTTCTGAACAGTGAACGGTATTGAACTGTCACACACTCGGGTCGGTGACGCTAAATCGGGTATTCTCGGCTCCAGTCGGTCAGTGACGCTGAATCGCGTATCGTGTGCTCATAAGCGCGCACCCTCTTTTCTTTCTCCATCTCATTTTATTTCTGTGCCTTTCCTCGCAAATAACCTACAGCTTAAGAGCAAAATTAATTTAAATTAACTATTGTTAATTTAAAAAACCTGTTACACAAGCACACTTCTTAATTATTACACCTCGTTACTCAAGACTTAATTAAAAGGAACTTTTTATGTAACTTTTTACTTGTTGAGAACTTTTGTGATCGTAAATACTTATTTATACATCTTCGGTCAAAATGAAACACGTTTCAATTAGTATTTCAATTAGCATTTAATAGACAATTAAAAAGATTTTTTGCTTTCATTTAGGTTTTTAAAAGCCATTGTAATTATAAGAAATAATTGAATGAACATTCGCTTTTCATCAAATATTTCCTTAATTAATAATATATTTATAACTTATATGGTAGGTAACTAATTTGTAAAATGATTGGATTTAACGTAAAATATCGGTAAAACATAATTACATTGTATTTATTCATAATCCATTTACGGGGCGCTGACGTATTCTAAAATCTATCTTAATGTACAGACGCAAGCACATCAAGCTACCCTAAACTGTCAAATTTTCCCAATCAACTTTGAACCTTATGATTTAGCATTAAAGTTGAAAATCTATTAATGAAATTTGACAGATTGTAGTAGTTTGATGTGCTGGCGTCTGCACATAATTATTGCGTTACCAATTTTTAGAAATTTTTATTAAAAATAGACATGGTATTAATTGGCGTCAATTATTGTCAATTTATTGAATTTCAAAATAAAATATAGCACAAAGAATGACGACGTTGAATGCCAAAAAAAAAATAACAACACAATATTAATCCAGTTTTCAAAACATGCCACCAGTAGGCTCATTCATCAAATATCGAATTTAAAAATAAAATTAACATAATTATTACATTATGAATAATTAATTTATTAACGATTGGATTTTAATTAATTTCATAACAACTGAATACTGGCCGGGTTATGCGGCTTGTTCGGTTAAGTGGATAACGTGTTATACAATGTTGATACAACAGGTAATATAGATAACAACTATTATTTCATAAACGGGTTTCTTATTACATACCTAGTAGTTTATTAGCTTTTTTATTCGTTTTATGATTAGAATCTTATTACTCTTTCACATCTATTAACCGCTTGTGTGCCATAATTACAGACACAATTAAAAAGCCATTGTGTCTCGCGTAGGTCTACGTTCCGGCAGACTAAGGGTTAAACTAGACTAGCAGCAGCCTAAACAATAAAGGAAGATTTCCTTGAATACGAACTAACTTAAAGTGTTTGGCCAGACTGGCAGCGCGGGCGCAGGGCGGGCGCGGGGCGGGCGAGGCACGGCGTAGTCAAACATAAGAAATTCATTTGAGCGTCCATAGACAGTGGGTACGCGGGCTGCTCGGCGCGGGGAGCGCGCGGGCAACTCACGTCATAGCTCGTTCATACAAGTGGCCGCAGTGGATACGCGGACGGCCCGCGCGCGGACCGGGGTTCTCAAACTAGTTCGAGCTTTTTTCTAGTAAAAATAAGGCCTCTTCATCCATATTATATTTTGGCAAACACTGGACACGACAACACGCAGAACGCAGCCGCCCTCGGCTGCGGACAGGCAGATCGCGTGCATTCCGGCACCCACGCCACTCCCCGCCCCGCGCTACCAGTCTGGCCAAGCACTTAAATAAAAGAGATCAACAAATTATGAACGAAATTATCGTAGGTGCTTATGATTTCTTAGTAATATGAATACGTAACACCGGTTAAAGACAAATGGGGAAAACCCATTATGACGATCCGTTGACCTTTACTCACGCACTTAATTAGCCGCCTATAATAATTAACCATTTAATAATACCTAGATTAAACTGAGATGGAAAACAATCACGACTCCTGATATTAATTTTATTACTGATATTAGAATTAATAAAAAAACAATTTCACAGAATCACAATTAACACAACAATAAAATTGTGTCACTTTATCAAAGGGTACAAAATAACCGGTTGACGGCTAAAATAAAAAGTGTGTGATACTATTAATAATACACACATAATAAAAGTGTGATAATATTAATAATACAGTGAAAACAAATTGGCCACTTTGAAATTCGAGTGTTAACAAAAAAAAAAAACTAACAACGTTGTAAATTAAAATTGTCGTGTATTTTTCCTATAGCGTAATAAAAAAAAATATTAACTTTATTTGTCATACGTTTTAAAATGTCAAATAAATCTTGTGAGTAAGAAAATAATAAAGTATGAGGTAGCATAAATGTCTAATATAATTGTTAATACCTATTATATACTTGTATTTTATTCCGAGAATTGTTTTTATTACATTGTTTTCTTTTTGTGATGGAAGAATATTTTGATCGTACGTGAGTCATACTGGTACAGCACGTTGCCGTGTTTTTCCTTAGAATATCCATAATGATTTTTTTTTCCATCTTCTAAATGTCAACACTTCAGTATCAGCATTGCCATACAACGAGGCAATACTGCAAGTTTCCTGTGATTTTTTCCTGCCTTTTTTATATACTTGTACATCATCGTCTGCCTAGCCTTTTCCCAGTTTTGTTGAGGTTGGCTTGCAGTCTAACCGCAGGTGAATACCAGTACTTTACATGGAGCGACTGCCTATCTGAACTCCACAACCCAGTTATTGGGTAATACGATACCCCTTGGTAAGACTAGTTGTCAGACTTTCTGGCTTCTGACGACCCGTAACGACTGTCAAAGATCCACGAAAGACAGCCGGGATCTAAATGTTAATCATAAACATTCTGGTGCTTATTTTATGAAAGATTAACTGACAGTCTTTTAATGATAGACTTCCGAGGCACGACGGGGTCTGGGTATGTACCTAGAGATGGTCATCCATCCACAGACCAATCGCGGCAAGCGTTATTTTTTTGCCACATTTTTTTTAATAATAATATGTACAAGTATAAAAAGAGGGGCTCTCTTTTTATACTTGTACAGGGGTCCGGACCTTTGGAAGGCGTACGAGGTGTACGGAGGTGATCTGTAACAATGAGGCACCAACAGACGATAATCCCTGTTCGCACTATGCAAGTGTACCCAAGGACAACTCTCAGTTGATGTAGGACTACGAGAATATTATTGTTATTATTTTAAGACTGTAAGCTTTCAAATTATGTAAATATTACCTTAGAAATTGAAATAAACACATCAGATCATGAAATGTTGATTTTTTTTAAGATTATTAAGATTATTTATTCTACCTACAACTGTTCTCAAATAAAAACGCCACAATACTATAATAATTTCTCATACACATAACAAAAGGAACTCATAATATGTATATTTTCATAACATAATTGATATACATAACAACTATGTGTAATTAGAATTGCAAATAAATTAACAACAACAATTAGTTTTTACTAAGTGAATGTTGGAAGCCGGTACTGTTTTTTATTTTCTATGAAACATGTTCTGAAAATCCGGGTGCAAGTAAAATCTGGAACTAAAGACGAATTATACATATCAATATCCTAGAGAACATTACCACGTTTATATTTGTAGCTCACCTCTGGATCCATGGTCACAAGTAGTATACTTAACAGTTAACAGTTATTTATTCAAATTAGTCACACTTTTTGAACGTCAGAATTACTTGAGACAGTCCCCCAAAATGTCCGTCCTTCACCAAAGAAGAAGAAAGAAAATACATTTATTTAGCACATACTAAAAGACACACAATACACCAGATAGTCAGATATTATTAGTACATCAGATAAAAATAAAGATAAAAATAAAAAGTGCAAAGTCCCATGTAAGAAATTAGCAGGAATGTGTACCTCACGGCTGCGCCAAAAATACCCAGTTCAGCAAAAATGCCAGACAACTAGGGCCTGACGCTGGTTTTCAGCTGGTCCTGACCACTTCCTAGTGCTTTCGCTGGGAAGAAGTGGCGCAATGAACTCCCCAGCAGCACAGCTGTCTGTTCCGTTAGAAGATCTTGATTCTATATCATAATAAGCCAATACCCTCCTCTCTGTGAGAGAGAGTGGGCTGTAATCCACTACGCGGGCCCAGTGCGGGTTGGTAGACGACACATGTCTTCGAGTTTTTGGTTCTAGGATATGTTGGTTTCCTCAAGATGTTTTCCTTCACCGTTTTGAGAGCAGTGGTGATGCAATAATTTACACAAAGTAAAGCGCCTGTCTGGGTTCGAATCTACGACCTACAACTCGTTAGTCGCGGCCGATACCCAGTGATTCTATATAACAGTAAGCAATAATTAGGGTGAACTACTATGATACGCAAGTCTGTGTTAGGATAAGACTTTGACATGTTTTTCCGATGCCTGGTCTGAAAAAGTAACACTAACATGATAGGAATCATTTTTAGAAGATTAATCCTATTAATAAATAAGCAAATTAACACATAACTTTTACGCGATTGTTCAAGGGTCCAGCAGACAGGCGCGACGCGTTTCTGGTAAAACAATTTCCATGAAGTGTTCAACCAGAGTCACGTCGCGACTGTCTGCGGGTGACTTAAAGCAAGATCCTTGCAAAAAAGAATAATGAGTGAAATCGTGTAGGTACGTCATACATTCCCATATCAACATATCTTTTAATTTTCTAGTACCTACATGTCACTGGTTTCATAACACATAGCACTAATGACCTCCTGCAAGCCGTTGTCATGGGAACCACAGACGAAAAGTTCCCATAATTATTATAACGATATTGTTCTAAGTTTGTAAATAATATTTTTGTACGAGGACGGTATGTAGGAAGTTGTTTTGAGATAGTGTGAATTATGTAGTGGTAAAATATATGCAAGTTTAATTTTTTGTTCGGATTTTGCAATGCTTTAAAATGATCCATATTGTTTTTGCTGACCGTTTAAAATCCTGAATATCATCAATGCGAAAGTAAGTTTGTTTGTTTGTTGCGCTTTCACGCTAAAATAGCTGAACGGATTTGGATGGAATTTAGCACATGGACAGACTATGACCTGCAGAAGGACATAGGGGTTTTCATCCTGGATCACAGATAAGGTTGCGGACAACAGCTAGTTAAATAATAAAAATAATAATAATAAGATATTATTATTATTTTTATAATGGAAAGAGAGTAGGGTGGCCTTTGCCCTGCAGTGGGACATCACAGGCTAATAATAATAATAATAAGATATTAACCTTTTGGTCGCCACACGTCAATCAATAACGTGCCCTCGCGTCGGAGTCAAAGTCTGTCATGTAGTCGAACCGTGGCGTGTTGGGCACATTTTGGTTTGTCATCTATACATGACTGTGGCGGTCAAAAGGTTAAAGCACATGAAATCCATACCATACTTTACGGCAATGCATATCGTTCGTCGTTTCAGCCGATAGACGTCCATTGCTGGACATAGGCCTCCCCCAATTTTGGGGGGGGGTTTGCCATAATCGCCACGCTTGGCAGGCGGGTTGGCGATCGCAGTATGGTATGATGGTGGAATAAATAGAGAACGCTGCTGCTCATTCTCCGGTAGGACCCTTACTCGCCTTTTACGAAACCAACGGGAAGTAAGGGGTGGTGCAATTCTTTAAGTCCGGCACCACACAGACAATATGAATTACATAAAGTTGCGCATACATAAACACATGTACAGTTTACATATAGGTTGCTACATAGAGCATAAAAAGAAAGAATAAAATCGAAAGGGAACTCGGATTCATATGATATCTTTAAAATCGGTTGGGTGTGTTCAGATTGTGAATACATAATTTATAAACCTAACGATTTTGGAATCGGGTTTAGAATGACTTTCGTACGTATAAGCTTACATTCTGGTTTGATCCCTTTTTTTATTCTTTAAACTCTGAAAGGTTAGCATTGCATCGACCTTGCAATATCATCTTGCCCTTACCCCAATCAATTTGGCGTCGGCGCAACATATATTTTTCTTCCATACATCTCTTAGAATCATCATCTCAGTAGTCACCTCTTTTTTAGCCATTTATCATGTTTCACAAAATCCAGCCATCGTTTCATCGGTCTTTCTCCACCTCTAGGCCCTTCTTTTTTGAGGATGGGAAATTATCAAATGACCCCTCCCGCTCTGGGTAGAGCGGAAGGGAGTGTCAGACTCTTACTGACTAAAACCCGCCCGTGTTCCTTCCTTAGCCCTTTATGTTCCGGGCCAGCGGTAACCCTTTCGGACAATCCCGCTGACATCTCTAGGCCCTTTGTATATGTTTTTCTTTTCGTGAAAAACTACGGTTTATTCACAGTGTGTAGGCACGGTTGTCGGTGTTGTATGGATCACTATGGAAATTTGTTGATGGACACGTTTTTTTCTAACCATGCAGTGTACAAAGGGCTTTTAACCATCCACATTTATACTCAGAGCTTTTCTAACCTTGAAATATCTGACTGACTGAAGTGTAACTAACTCGTAATATTGTTTTGGTGGAGGCAATTTTCAGCGCAGTTTCCTCAAACAGACACAAATATACACCATCAACTAAAGTTCATTTCAAATAAACTTGCGATAAAGTTTGTTCACCTCCTTCTACTAATGTATCCGAATATTTCCAAACCATACGAAAAAAATGTATGGGCAGTGTCGGTAACACGATCAAAACAATGACTTACTCCGTGTTTGGTATTATGAAACTCAACCGATGCAATGTTAGCGACAGTTTTGTATGACGAACGATATCTATCGTAAGTTATTTGGACTTTTTGGTACAGGGTGGTTGAATGACATTTATCGCAAGTTTATTTGAAATACACTTTAATAGTCATCTTGTTACAAGGTGTAAGACAATATTATAGTGTGCGTTTGCGTGCGAGTATCGTTTACGCAAGTCTTTGTGACGTAAGGGTAGTTCCCACTTCCGAACATCCACTCTTACGCACCGAGCGACATCGTAACGAGGGTGTGGATGTAAGAGATCATTGAATTAAGTAATATGTATAAGTGGAACAAAAACGAATGAAGTCAGAGGAAATGTGAATGCAGTGAAAATTATCGTGTTCTTTTGTTTTAGACTTGACGGTCAACCAATCATTCGACTGGCTGCTAGACTCGAGTCTTGGAAGAAAGATGACTGAGAGGCAGTGGTGGAATCTTGGCTTTTTTTTACTGGCAATGTAATAAATATTCTTCAGAGAGTATGAAATATTTACGACTTTTGAATTTAATAGGTAAGGGAAGCCACACACGCACGAAAGCACGTCGACGCCGGCTGTCGCTGAAAACCAGCGTTGGGGCTCTGTCTCGTATAGGGTCTTAGCATACTTTCTCCCAAATTGTTATTTTGTTTTATTTTTTTGTTTGTGTCTTTATTTTTATGCGTCATGTTTGCCGCAAATAAACGTATTTTCTTTCTTTTCTTTCTTTTTCTAAGGTTACCAACAATAGCATGATCTGAGACCATAAGCCCTGTATAAAAAACCCTCGCACAACGATGTAACTGATCATTCATAATTCTCTTGCCTTTATCCCAAGTTATCCCATACTGGGAAAACTCGGGATGTCTTCTCTTTCCTTATTTCTCTATTAGGGACTACTCACACTTATTCAGCTCTGTTCAGCTTTTGTCCATAGAAAACAACGATTTAGTACGGATGCGTACGCATCTCATACAAAATCGTTGTTTTCTATGGACAAAAGCTGAACAGAGCTGAATAAGTATGAGTAGTCCCTTAGTCGTCATCACAGTAGACACCCGCATTCTAGCCCAAATCATCTTTCACACAGTCCATCCATCGCTTCTTTGGTAACTCATAATATATTTTCATCGAATTTCGCTGAATCCCATTCTGCTTCATATAACAAAAGAGCATCTAGAGTTCATTATGTCACCGAATCATCACATCATACAATAAATCACACAAAAAAGTCGCATGTAATCATGTTCCTTCCCGTTTCCGAGTGACAGCTGACAGCGCGCGTAGCTGACATGACAATACGCATTACGTCATAATAACGGTGCTAGATGGAGTGGAAGTCTTTCACAGAGTAGAAATTGTGATTTCTTATACATTATTATGTAGGCGGCTTATGAACCATGACAGTTAGGTAAGGTTGGAAATTAGTAGGCTGTGGAGCCTGCGCAAGTGACGCCTAAGATGGAAGAGGGAGTTCCCTTTCCGTTGTTCGCCCAAGGAATTAATATTTGGAACGGGCAACAACTTTTTGACATTTCGAAAGTAAAAGAAAGTATCTGTTTTTTTATTTTTATTAAAATAAATGGTTCCATTTTGACAGGGACTTAGACGAATACCAGAATAGGACGAAGGACTTACTGATTGTTTCAATCTCTCTGTACCTACTCATTTTAAGTTAATGACCTGACCCTGGAAGGCTCAATAAAATGGTATTACACGGAGGCCAAAATTTTGTCCAGTTTTGTCTTTAACAAACGAATCAAGGTCATTATCATGTGCTCATAATATTTTCAAGTACATAAGACCTTTTCTAATCACATAACACTAAAATGAACATTATCACAACACTAGTTATGTCATCAGACGCTGCCCGAACGGTTCCGATATAAACTTAGCCAGGGATCAGCGCCCGCGCTTAAGGGAATTACAGGACCTAAACGCAAAAAACGCAAGTTTTGGACGCAAGAAAAGTATATGATCGGCTACAGTAAACAAAATCAGAAAAATATATGAAATTCTTCAGGATGTAAGTAGGAAGATAGTGTATTGAAAATATAATACAACGAATTTGATACGATAGAAAAAAAAATGAAAATACCTCCAAAAACTTTCCTTTTACAATAAAAACCATACTAATAAACATACAATCATTCAGATTTTTTGTCAGATTATTCTACAAGCAACATACTAAAGCACTGGTGTTTTAATTTTTTAGTCTAAACAATATATTTTTTGTAATTAATTGTTTCATTTTTTTTTTTGTAATAAATTTCCAGTGTTGTGTCATCGTGCTTCGCTTTCTTTTCTATGCAGTCCGACAGTGACCGCGCTTTAGGTAATGTAAGCCCCTTAATGTCAGGCGTCGCGAATCTGTAATAGTACCGTGATTGAGAAACGGACACATTTTCACTTTTGTTATTAGATTTTAAGCTGGTTGATATATCATTGGATATATCGACGGCGAAGTGCCAATACCTCCTAACTGACAAAGTCAAAAATTTACACAAACTGAATAAAACGTTCAAAAATAGACACTTTGCGTTGGTTTAGTCGGGAGGTACGTATTTCAGCATTTTAATTGAATGCTGTTGCAACTAAAAATACACTTAGGCGATTTCAATAAAACGCGAATAACGCTTTTACATTCAAAACAATAAAAAAAGTGAATTTCTCAAGGAATGTCAGTTAGGAGGTATTGGCACTTCGCCGTCGATATGTGGAATTTTTCTGACGACGTAATTCAGCTTTATAAAGTCCTCGTCTGTTTACGCCGAAGTTCCAATCACTGATTGTATAAATATTTAGGTACGATTTTGACAGCCATTCAAATCTTAGGATATAGATTCCTGCAGTCTTTAGGTTGTGACTTGAGCGTCAGAAACGAAGATATCTTCTTATAAGACGATGAATAATTCTGTCAGATATTGACATCTACTCTTATTTTTCGGTACTCGGGTAAAAAGGGAAAAGATTATAGAAGTGTTGTAAAATTTTTGTTCAAAAGTCTTAGGATCTTTTTACACGGCACGGTTTCTTTACGGTACGGCGTATAAACCGCACCGTAGAAGAAACGTGTCCGTCCACAAGCTTCCATAGTGATCTACACAACACAGACGACCGTGCCTACACACGGCGAATAAACCGCCATTTTTCACGGCAAGAAAAACGTATAATTATGTACAGGTCTTACGGCTGCATCCTACAAAAAAATCCACACATTCAAAAGTCATAAAACTTTATCCCACTTAAGAGAGTGAAAATCAATATCAACGCTAATTTTAAACCCAGGTCAGGTCATTAGGACCCTCTCGTGGCGACGACCTACACCAACAACAAAGTATATAAACACACTCTTCAGAAGAATCGCACATTAAATACAATTCTTACTTGTGGTTTGCGAATCTAAAATGAGCATTGACGTCAGCCGGTCGATTCTGTAAAAATCTCACCGTGAAAACTTAGGTGATGTGAGTTTGTTTTTGCTAGGAATTGACACTATTGACTATGGTTACAGAATCGCACTGTTGCAGTGCGATTCTGTAACAATCTCACCGTGAAAACTTAGGTGAAGTGAGCGTGGAGTGAGCTGTCAATACGTGACGTCCACTGCTGGACATAGGGCTACCCGCCCTATGTCCAGCAGTGGACGTCACTGAAAGGATGATGATGATTTTTTAAAACTAATTAAAACAGGTGATATGAGATATGACACCCGATTTGCTGATCAGACTCCCCAAAACTAGGGTTATAGTTTGGTTTCAAGGTTTATTTTAACCACCTCAGCCATATAGTCCATAGATAGTTTAGCTTAATCTAAGTTGCGCAAAACTTTAACTTGGTTTAAGGTAAAATTTCACAAAATATTAGCAAGAAATTTTGTGAAATTGATGCTGGGTTCCAAATTATGGCAAATAAGCGCAAAAAACTTAAGCATATGATAATCAGGTCAATGACCCGCTTGGCAGGTAAGCCAGGTAACCGTCACACTCCAGATGTCTGTCTAAGGGCCTGCGAGTAAGCACTGCCTCGCGCAATATGGCGCCAGGCGACCTGAACCCTATTTCATAACATGACCAATTATAATAAAGTAAGTCAGTCGAATACGATGAACAGCCAATCAGGAATGGAGGTGAGACTAAGACGTTAATGCGACTGAAACAAATGAATGCTGGATTTCCTCATATAATTATGTATACCTACACAAACTTTTCACACATTATAGATAGGTATACTTTATTTATCTATCTTTTGCAGTTCACAACTGGTATTTCTGTCCAACTTTTGCAATTGTCAGAGACGCTATGACGTTTCAATTTGACAGTGAGCTGTCAAGGACTTCTGACTGCTTGGGCTTCTTTTAGTGACTCATCAAAATAAGATCCATTAATGAAATTACTGTTCAATATTTAGTTAAAATACACGTATTTTCGTAATACATTAAGTATAAGGTGAAGGAAAACATCGTGAGGAAACCGCCATGTCCTAGAACCAAAATTTCGAAGGCATGTGACATCTACCAGCCCGCACTAAGCCCGCGTGGCCGACTCCCTCTAACCAAAAGGAGGCTTGTGTCCCAACAGTGGAAACATTACAAGCTGATGACAATCTGATTAAGGGATCAGCTAGACAAGTCAGTTTAAGCATCGATATCGTAACTTCTAGCCTATGGAGAAATGGAACTTCTCACCTGATGTAAAGACGGCTCTGTCTTTAATCTATTGGAGGCCCTGTGTACATAAGGATCACGGGGCCCGTGTATAGATAAGAGATAATAAGAGAAACATACTAATATTTCTTATCTGGGGGGCTAGAAACTTATTGTAAATCGCACTGCAAATAACTTATTTTGTAATTGAATCGGGTACCTACTAATAATGCGTAGAATAGAACGGCGGCTGCAAATTTTTTTTTATGAGAGCAGGCCGGGGTCTCCGAAGATCGCGGGGCCCTCAGCCTAGAGTGCCCAATGGAAAAGACGCCTCGATGTACATATTACAACACCCATAAACAAACAACCCACATATTGCTCCAGTGACCTTTAAAAAGTAACAGATGTACAAAATCCAGAACGATGGCCTGCAAGCGATGAAGTAACCGATCGTGATAGCTTAATGTTCTGTGCAATCATAATGCATGCAGTCTTAATGATTCTTTCCTTTCTCAAGATGTTATTGTTATGATTAACTACTGGGAGGTTGGAATCGTGAGGTAATCGATGTAACGAGATTGGCCGTGAGGTTTCAGGTAAGGTATTGAAAAAAATGTGGTTCTGCTGTTTCATGTAACTTGTCAAGATGTAGAATAGAGATTTAAATCTATAAAGATAAAATTCAAAGTCCTGACTGACTGACTGACTGATATATCAACGCACAGCCTAAACCGCTGGTCCTAAAGACATGAAATTTGGAGGGTGGGTTCTTTGTGAAGAGTAGGTATCCACTAAGAAAGGGTTTTTCGAAATTCTAACCCTGAGAGGGTGAATGGGGGAGGGTGAAATTTCACGCGGACGAAGTCCCGGGCGGAGGCTAGTTTTGGTATATGTATTTTGACTCTTTGGTCTAGTATCAAGTAAAAGGAATACTTACACGATTCCATGAATTTTAAAAAAAAATTGCAAAGTTATGTATTTACCTTTTTTCGACATCACGGCGGAACGCTTAAGAGTTATTCAATGGAATTTACTTTAAAACATAGAGAGTTATCATATCAAAGTTTACTCAAAGTAGTTTTAAATTGAATTCATTTATTTTGTTAAAAAAAGGAGTAAATTCGTTTTGGCACATACGTCGTTTTATTCCGAGCGCACGCACATTATAGCCATCTCTCTTTTTTTGCGTTTCAAAAGTAATTGCGTCACTTTCGCTCGCTTAGTAGATCAGTCGCTACGATTTATTTTCGAGGTAGCGCCTTAAGATAAATAGTTTGATTTTGTTGTGTGACTTAACCCTTAGTATCTAGTAACGTAGATCTACGCGAGACACAATGGCTTTTTAATTGTGTCTGTAATTACGACATACAAGGGGTTAAAAGTTCAAAAACTCAGTAGCTCTAGTCCTAGGATCCTCTTTTATTAGGTACTTTATTTGTGCCATTAATGCTTGGTTCCTATAAACAAACAAACGAATCGTTTTCCTTTCCACTGGTAGCATTTTTTATTGCCAAACTGGCATATAAATAAATTCATATGCTAATTTTACCTGTGATAGCTACTTCCATATGCGAGGGTCTACTATGCAAAGCTATGTCTTTGCTTCATTATTGATTAAGATACAAGAGTCTTAATTTTAACTATTATCGGTCCGTAAGTTATAGGAATCAGCCATAAACTACCAACGTTAAATAATTGGATCTATGTAGCAAACCGGAGTTACCGACACAGCTTCCAGAGTAAGCAAACTGAAGTGGCAGTGGGCAGGCCATGTCTGTCGAAGGACCGATGGCCGGTGGAGCAGAGAAGTCCTGGAGTGGAGATCGAGTATCGGCAAGCGTAGTGTGGGACGCCTCCCAGCTTGATGGACGGACGACCTAAAGAAGGTGGCTGGGACAGGCTGGATGCGGAAGGCGGAGGACAGGGTGTTGTGGCGCAGCCAGAGTGGACCGCAACAGGCTGAGTTGATTGATTGATGTAGCAAATTCCTTATACAACGTTATTTTAGTGTATGCGAAACCTGAATATAGTTTGCTCAGAATAAGTAACTGAATCGATTCCAATAATTTTTACCCCATGTTATATTTTGTCCCAAAAATATTTAAAAAAGGTTAAAAGTTGGACACCGAGCGACACTAAATAGGTTATCCAATCTCCATGCCGAACGGTTAGGTACCTAGGTACTATTACCAATGAGCGCAAGACGCGGCGCGAGCGGCGCGGGTGATCATGTTATTGTACGGACAAACAGGTAACTTAAAAAGCTTATAACTTTTTGATTTTGATGATGATACAAAATCTACATATATACAAAATTTCAAAAACTGATTTTGTACATAGATTTTTTACATAAAAATACTAGACACGTGTTTCGGGTTTCGCATATACTAAAAATAATGTAGTATACCCACAGTCTGTGCTTTCTTTAAGCCGCTTTAAGAATCAAGCAGTCTAATACCAAAATAATACTAAAGCCTTTCTTTCACAAGGCACTTTTTCGCGACAAAAAAAAACTAATACGATGGCTTTTCTACACAGAACATCGTAATAGTGTAAAAAAACTCATAGATGTGCGAATATTTCAAGACCTTTCTGCTGTCATCAAAGGACAATGTCCTGCAGTGAGAGCCTGGGTGATAACGACAATAATCAAGGCACCAAAAATACAATTTAAAAAGAAAAAACGTCAATATGAAAAATTTTGCCATTTCTGTGTTTTGACCTAAGACGAACCCTTGGGTGACTCATAATCTCACCAAAAAGGCGATATTATACTTTTTTAGGGCATAAACCCTAAAATAAGCACAAAGAACAAAACATTTTAGATGTCCCTTCCATAAACTACGCTCAAATATATACACATCACACTCGTTTTCGCTTTAAAAATGCATTTACTTTATTTTTATTTCGGGTCGAGTAAATGTTGAGGCCTACAATCTTCGTTTTTACTCGAAAAACGAAGAAGATATTTTCGTCAATATGTTTTTATTTTGATACCTGGAATAGTTTTTTAAGGGTAACCCGCGAAACACAAATTTTCTTTCGTTGCAATTTGCAGATCAGTGTAATGAGGTTGTATGTTGAACAAAATATGATTCGCGATCGTAACAAGTATCGATCTATGTATTTACAGAATTATAATTATTAAAACCATCAATAAAACCCTCTCCGTCTTATTACAAAACGAGATCTAATTTTAGACCTAGCCTAAACCTTCCAGCCAGTTATTCTATTTTGAACATTATTCCGACAAACGTAAAGTTCTTAATGCAAAATTGAAAACTTAGACTCAGGTTTAACGTTGTTTTTGTAATAAGAACTTTAGCTTCGTCGGATTAGTTCGAAATTTAAAAATGGCTGGATGGTTTAAACCTGGGTCTAAAGATAAATCTTGTTTTGTAATAAGGCTGTCTAAGTTCAAATAACCCTGTTGAATGACTATTTTATGAAATATCAATCAATAAGGTATCTCAACGTATACCTACAAATATCAAATTCTACATTTTTTTTTGTTTTTCAAAGACTAATGAAAACCAAGCTCTATTTAAGAGTTCTATCTTAGCATATCCATAGACTAACATAATATATTAATTGTCGAGAAACTGGTCTTTTGAGACTCAAGACGTTCTTTATTAAGGAAAATGTGTTTTTTGTTTTACGCAAAGTTACTGCTCTTTGACCAGAGGGGCAATTCTCGTAATTTTAAGAACGTTCACAGTCTGATCTCAGTCTCAATCTGTCAAAATTACCTTTAATTTCCCAACATTTTGACAAGTTTTTGACATTTGCTTGTCGCCGAGATGAGACTGAGACTAGATTTTGAACGTTTTAAATTAGTAGAATTGGCCTTCTGATGTTTTCACAAAGCTTAATTGAACAAATTAATGACGTATCGGCGTAGATTTTACTTACGTCTTATTAAGTTCATTCTTAGCCAAAGATATAAGTAAAGCCCTCCAGACCGAATTTCGGCCATGGTGACCAATCTCGGCGCAGACCAGCCTTCGGCGCGGGAGATATTAAAGTGCACAAGTGTATGCGCAGACACAGGTGCACTCTCTCTTCCCCTCACTCTCATTGCCCGATGGTATGGCAATCCGACACGACCCAAGAGAGATCAGGTGAAGGACAAACGAAAGAAAATAAGCATATAGCGGTAAAGATATAATAAGCAGCCTAAATGTAGGGCCACAACGTCAATTTAAAATAGAAATTTTCCGCAGATCTATGAAACAAGAACCCCCACAGTAGTTTAACCGGTTAGTGACTTTGTTAACAAACGCGTCTCGATAATGGAGTCTTATTTACCCATAAAAAACCGGCCACATCAATTATAATCGCATCAAAGTTACGTGGACAATAATTAACTTGCGAATCATCATCGCAATCGAGTATCACAGGTCCGAAACATCGAGGTCAACCAAAGGTCCCTTGGAATCGATTACTAAGACATTTGTAATCTATAGAAAGCTAGAAGTATTCGATATCTTGAGCAAACTATAAAAATTACAACGTTGCGACATCGATTTAATCGAATGCAATTTGAATCAAATCGATTATTTTCTGAACAGTATCGAATCATTTACCATCTTTCAATGTAACGAGAATCTAAGTACCTACCTTCGAAATTTAAACCGTGATAAATTGGAATTACGACACAAATCCGTTTTTTTAAATATACTAATCGTGGGCTTTGCGGCAGCTCAAAAGCGGTTTTTTCGCGGTATCATAATAGATCGTTTTACCCAGCACGTCTGCCCTTTACCCAGTAACACAAATAACGGCGCGTGCGCAAAAACCTTTCATAATCGTGCGGCGCGCTGTAAAGCGAAAGACGACACTTGACTGGTGGATTTAAATACCAAATTCGTACGTATCCAAAATGGCGGATATATCAAAATCGATTTTAGAAACATGACATTGGACGACGCGATCGTGGAGACAATGCGTGGATCGAATTTGAATTAACACTAGTTTTATCAAATTATCGTTGGACCGTTCTGGTCATAATCTATTAGGATATCTTTTGTGTTTTGTTAATTTAATTTTGTCTTAACTACTCAAGGTTGAAGCCTTGTCTTTCCGCGTAGTAAGGACACATAACACATTGTGCTAAATCAAAGAAAGTTGTCGACTAAACAAACGGAAACAGGAAGTTTTATTGTTTGTGTTATCTAATTTCCGGTGACATGGTAGACGGAGGTCAAGTTTAAAGAAGTTGGAACATTATAGGTGGTAGGGGGGGGGGGGGTAGATAGGGCTTAGTGTGCATAAACACGTGCGACACGCCTCAACTTGCCGCTCGTGTATTAGAGTACGGACACGCGTGACTGCAGCAGTCGACACTCATCGACAGTTGCAGTTACCTCTGTCGTTGACGCGTTTCGCTCGTGTGTATGAGCACTTAGTAGCCATGAAATGGATTTAATGGCCCTAGGATCCCTGAGAAAATGCTAAGCAGCTTTTCTTTTGTTTTTGTCCCAAGTGGCGACGAAACATTCCAATACAAGGATTGCACATAAAACCTCGGACTTCGGTGACAAATGGGGCACATAATTTTCGTGTCATTACATACTTGCCAGTTTTGTTTTAAAGAATCTATCTACATCCTACTAATATTATAAACGCGAAAGTTCGTGAGGATGGATGGATGGATGTTCGTTTTGACGGATTTTGATAAAACTTTACAGTAATATAGCTTATACTTCAGAATAACACATAGGATACTTTTTATCCCGATATTCCTACGGGATCGACACTTATGCGGGTGAAACCGCGGGACGCAGCTAGTACTTCAATAAAAATGAAATGCTGTTCGTATGTAAGCGCTTCACTTGAGAACGGCTGAACCGATTTGGCTATTTTATATTTTAAAATGTTCGTAATAGTCCGAATTAGGTTCTTGTACAAAGAAAAATTGGCAGTTTCCCTGAAAATTTACAAAATCCGAAAAAACTTACTCTACAGGATTTTGGTATAAATTATTGAAATTTGGGCAGGACGGACGTCTGACGTCAGCTCATCATCATAATCATTATTTCAGCCCGGAATCACTCACTACTGGATATAGGTCTTCCCTTTCTTCTGCCATACTTCCCAGTTCCGTGCGACCCTCATCATCATCATCATCATCATCTTTATTTCAGCCTGGAATCGCTCACTACTGGATATATGTCTCCCCTTTCTTCTGCCATACTTCCCAGTTCCGTGCAACCCTCATCATCATCATTATTTCAGCCCGGAATCCCTCACTACCAGATACAGGTCTCCCCTTTCTTCTGCCATACTTCCCAGTTCCGTGCGACCCTCATCATCATCGTCATCATCATCATTTCAGCCGAGAATCACTCGCTACTGGATTATATGTTTCCCCTTACTTCTGCCATACCTCCCAGTTCCGTGCGACCCTCATCCCTCCTCGTCGGGTCAGCTAGTTTCTAAAAATTAACAATACAAATAAAAGAAAAAAACAGCCACAGACGATCTTGAAAACAAACGATCTGTAACAAAGTAACAATTATGTGGAGCGAATTTTAGACTGCCATTGACACGATTATACTTAGCCGTAACTGTTTTTGTACAAAACACTATGCTATATAATTAAATCTAAATTACAGATACAAGAACCGTATTAATGTCAATGTTAGGAGCAGAAAAAATATTAACTTCAAGTCTTGATGCGGGGTCGTTGATCGTCTTACTACTTACTTTTTAAAAGCTTGTTTAGACCTTCTTATGATTTAGAAAAGAGACTCCCTTTATTATTCTTTTCTTTGGCAAAAAATACATAAACTCACGCTTTTCTCCCAAGGGGATAGGCAGAAACGACATATACATACATACACTCACACATATATAGGTACATGCATACTTCGTTTGCATCGTCCAGGATCATTCATAGATCATCAATCCTCAGTAGGTACAAACGCCAGCACATTAAGCCGTCCGAAACTGTCAATTTTCCCAATCAACTTTGAACCTTATTCTTTAGCGATAAAGTTGAAAATCTTTTAAAAAAAATTTGACAGATTGTAGTAGCTTGGTGTGCTGGCGTCTGTACTTTAGTACTTTCCAGGAAAACGCCCCACTAGGCCCTTAAGAAAGTTCAAACCGAGTCAAACTATATTATTTCAACCAATCGTCCAAACATTTGACATAACCAATAAAATCACACAATTCAAAATCCGAACCAAGTCAGTATGTTTAAGATCAATCATCACGCCGCGTTCGTGATGCGCACACGCACTAGTTTCGCCTTATATAACTCATCTTCACACGAAACGGCACGGCTGTATTACACAACATACTTTAATTATTATTACATATTGTTCCACTGAGCTTCATTTATTATGGTGGCAAATGAGAAATGACAAATGACAATCGAAAGAAGAAAATGACTAATGACAAACGAGAGGTCGGCAGCACAAAATACAGATAGTACAGAAGGCAATCACATGTAGGTATGTATTTCACTTTTCATACCTACGCTCGGCGGTCGCGCTTAGGGTCGTCAACTTTGGCTTATGCATAAAAACTATCGTGGTAGTGGCACTCGTATCTTGTTTGATTTATTGTTGAGCTTATTCTACAATATTAAAACAAAACAATAAACATAGTACTTAATACAAAAAGTTTACAGAACAAAAACATAAAATTTTACATTTTGTAAATTTTCACTATCGAAACTTCCTAATAACTTCAAAACGGATTACCCTATTTAAACAATTTATTTTGAACCTAACAAATTACACTAAAAACAATACAATATCTACACAAACAAAAAATCATGTTTTCAACTTACGTAATAGTTGGTGGCGTGAATTTACCTTACAAAAAAGTTACTTCGTTTCAAAATAGGAAACAATTATATAAATCGAGCTTAGATAGCTATTTCTTTGTTGCTCCATTTTTGCACTTCACAGACGCGTGTCTCAAGCGGATGCTACTCGCGCTCGCACTACTCCCAACCCGTCTGAGATAACGTGTCCGTGAGCGGTGTCTATGTGTGCGTTGCTCGAGCGCACTTTGTATGTAGATTGACTTCTGTACTATCTGTATTTTGTGTCGGCAGCGTAATTACGTAACACACTATCTGTAGCAATGGGTTTAATTTTGACAGTTCAACAACATTCATTGCGTTATTTACGGTGTTGAGCAGATACACTATCCGAACATATGGAGTAATGGATTAGCAATATGCTTCAAAATGATTCAAATTGAGAGCAATAGTGTGTTACGCGATTAGGGTGCAGGAGTTTATTTGGTAGAAAATCAGCGTATATCATAATCAGCCTATAATGTTCCCACTACTGGGACACAAGCCTCCTCTCTGTTGAGAGGGAGTGGACGTAATCCACCACGCAGGCCCAGTGCGGGTTGGTGATGTCACATGTCTTCGAATTTTTGGTTCTAGGATATGTACGTTTTTTACACGATGTTTTCCTTCACCGTTTGAGAGCAGTGACGGTGATGACATAATTTACACTATGTGAAGCGCCTGTCTGCGTCCGAACCTACGACCTACGACTCGCAAGTCGACGCTGTATCCACTGCGCCACCACTGCTCCCACTGGGCCACCACTGCTGCTTTTTATAAAAATCAACGTCAGTTAGCGACTAACAAGCACATAGCTATACATACTCGTATTATAAATTAAATCGCTTTTCGTGTCTGTCTGTGTGACCGCGTTGTTCTTTTAAACTACGCAACAGTTTTTCATGCGGACCATCATTTAGAAAACGTATCCCGGAAGGTTCGTGTATATTACTCTAGCTGCCCCGTGGGAATATCGGAATAAAAAGTAGCCTATAATGTTAATCCAGGGTGTCAGCTACCTCCATACAAAATTTTATCAAAATTGGTCTAGCAGTTTGAGCGTGAAGAAATAACAAACATATAAACACACACACACACACACTCACAGACTTTCGCCTTTATAATAATTAGTGTGATTAATAGAATTTAGCCACCGCAAAATAACTAAGTATATAATATGTTACTACTCTCTGAAATGTGTATTAATTATAATTAAACTAAACACTTGTAATATTAATGCTTAATCTTGACATGTTAATTTTTAATCATTATTATTTTCCTCAAATTCATTCAATGTACTTCTTAATTTTTATTTTTATCCCGACATTTATAATATACCATCTATAATTTGAATGCTCAATCTTGATAACTTAATTTTATATATATTTTTTTCCTTTTAATTTTATAATTTGTACCTATTCATAATTTATTGTCTCTATTTTTATCGTGTTTACACCTAGTTATATGTGCATGCTGTGGTCTCCTGTAATTGAAGGAGCACACGTAAAAGAACCTTTTAATTATTGTAAATTTCTATTGTTTTTGTGTATCCTTTGTTGGAGATCCTCAATAAATAAATAAATAAATAAATATGAACAACGAACGAACAAACTTACATCACACTAATATTATAAAGGCGTAAGTTTGTGAGTGTGTATGTGTGTGTGGGGGTGTGTGTGTGTGTTTATATGTTTGTTACTTCTTCACGCTCAAACGGCTGGACAAATTTTTATAATATTTGGTATGGAGGTAGCCGACACCCTGGATTAACATATAGGTTACTTTTTATCCCGATGTTCTCACGGGATCGAAACTTTTGCGGGTGAAACCGTGGGGCACAGCTAGTTTAATAAATAAATCTCGATGTTTTGTCAAGTCATAAGACCGTGAGAAACAGGGGCGGGTCGCTAGTAATAAATTTAGCATAAAATATGGTTTATTGTGGTGCCCATTATAAGTTGAATGACTCATAAAGATTTATCTTATTTATTTAGCTCAGCACTTTGAACTTTTTCCTATAAATTAATTAAAAGAGTAATTTTAAAAAATTAATTCAACTTCAAAAATAAATTAACTCAAATTATGAAATAACTTTAATTTCGGAAGCCGGTGTCTTGGGATCTGTATTTTAATTTTAGTTTTTTGTCACCGACTTCCGAAATTAAAGTTATTTCATAATTTGAGTTAATTTCTTTTTGAAGTCGGTTTAATTTTTTTAAACTACTTTTATATTTCGTAATTTTTAGTTTTAAGTAAAAACTGGAATGTTTGTTTGTAATAAGTAGGTAATAGTTTAGTTGTAAATATTGCACCAGAATTTGACCAAGGTTTTGAGATGTTTTCCCTTTGACACTACACCCGTAGCTCGTATCAATAAGCCAGGCCGTCACACTTACACGTATTATATCTTAAAAATTACTGAATCGATTTTGATGAAACTTGCCCTGTTCCCTAAGTTGAAGTAAATGTAAAAGCCAATAAAAAAGAAATGGTCACGATCCCATTAATAGTTGCGGAGATATGCGTGGACAAACATACATACATACATAATACATGTCTATAAAATTTTGTATATTTGTTTGGAAGCCCTAATAGATTGTCATATGTGAATATAATGCAATTCCAATAATATTACATACGTACGTGTAGAATTGATAACTTCCTTTTTTTTGAAGTCGGTAGAAACGATGAATTTTCTCACGGATGACATCTTAGATGTCACCGCGTCAGTAGACATCCTAATACTAAAGCTGAGTGGGTTAGAATTTTATATGGGAAAAAGTGATAGCGCCACCTGGTGGTCACTAGGAGAAACCTAATTTTCCATACAAAATTATTAACGCGTTTGTAATCGAGTGTGGGTCGAAAAAACTCACAATAAGGCCACTGAAGAGTTTGTTTGTTCTTTTGTTTGTTTGTTTGAACGCGCTGATCTCGAGAACTACCAGTCGGACTTGAAAAAATCTTTTTGCTTTTGTTAGCCCAATTCTTGAGGAAGGTCATAGGCTATTTAACATCACGCTAAGACCCTTAGGAGACGAGCAGAAAGAAATAATGTCAGAAAGAATGCTAAACGAAACCGAAGCAATAGCGCAGGCAGTCGATGGGATGCCGCGTGACGACTCCCGGCCACCGTAGGCGCGGGCCTGCGGGCGGATAGTACGGGTAGCTCACCGTCCGATCAGGACCAGGCCCGTGCCGGACGGCGCGTACGTGTTCCACGCGCGCCTCAAAGAGATGTCAGCATCGAGGAGGGGCCTTAGGGCCGAAGCCTGCCGGGTCAGCGGGATTGTCCGAAAGGGTTACCGCTGGCCCGGAACATAAAGGGCTAAGGAAGGAACACGGATGGGTTTTAGTCAGTAAGAGTCTGACACTCCCTTCCACTCCACCCAGAGCGGGAGGAGTCGTTTGATGATTTCCCATCCGCAAAAAAAAGGCCATGGGATACGATGCGGTGGATTGGGGAAACATGAAATTTCATACGGACGAAGTCGCGAGCAGAAGCTAGTTTGAATATAAAAGTATTACCTTACGTATAATGGCCAGGAAGTGCTTTACTTTATTATTTGCCAACGATTAAGAAGTATTTGTACTGTAATGCGAGCAGGATGTATGACTTGTCAAGCGTGATTTAATAAAACAAACATTCGTTTTTCTAGAAAATTTTACAGGAAAACTGAGAAAAAAGTGATGACTAAATTCTTCATGTACCTAGGTGTGATACTCATCTAGATAAATAAAGTACTTCTAGTATAATCACTGAATCATCCTACTACTGTCCGGTCTACGGCGCAGCTAGTATGTACCTTGATAAATTAAGGCCCAGCCAGGGCATTAAACTTATAAACTAAGTGACTACACGCTAAGGGCACTCAATAGAGGGTGCTCCTTAACTCATAGGAGTTACGGAGCTCGGCTTATCACGTCGCTGGGGGAGAGCAGCAAGGGACATACTGGATTGGATCAATGACAGTCAGCCAGATGATTGACGAACTTAATCTGCGTTCGCGATTTACTTGCCAAAAATCTAAACAAATATGAATTAATGGAAAAGTAACTTTAAGACCTACACCAATAAACTTCAGTTTATGCTACAACTTCAAACATTTTTATAACTTTTTCAATAGTGCTAGTGACTCTGAAATCAACTTAATTGTCATGGAAATAAAGATGATAATTGTTTAACTTGAAATAGGGCGGGGGTGCGCAGCACTGCGCACTTTTACTTGTAAGTGTCTACTCCCCGTGCACCCTGGACAACCACCCTGCTAACAATCTTCCTGACTCACTTTTCGAGACACGAGAAATACTTTTTCTTTTAAGCGTATCGACGTGAGTCCAAAATATCCTATTCACACACATATTACTATTTGCTTTAATTAGCATAAAAATCTCAATTTCCATGCAAACCTCATATAAATGTAATTCAACTCACACAATTCGTGGGAGACTCGTTGAATTTCGTAATTCATTCATTGCAATTACTTCCTTGAGGTGGAAATCAAAACCGCGACCCACATGCAGCGGTCAGCTTTCTTAACCACTGACCGTAAATGTAGAAAACATATAACTATGTGATTATTTAGCTTAGGATTTGTATCAAATTATCCACTGCTAGATAGTCACTCGAATTGAAAAGGGCCACATGCCAAAGATGGACGTAACAAGGGCCATTTTCCGATGACTTTCATGAAGGATATATTTGTATGGAGAAAGGTCATGTAGTTACGACCGAGTACCGAAAGACGCAGCATCTGTCGCCACCTTCAAGGTGGACTAATGACCTGGTGAAGGTCGCAGGAATCGAATGCATGCGAGAAGAATAGCGACGCTTGGGGGAGGAATATGTCCAGCAGTTGATGTCTTTCGGCTGAAATTATGAAGTAATTTTGATTTCCCGACTAGTTTCGGAATCTAGAGGAGTAATTCTGCCTGAGACCCGTTTACAATATTATTTTGGCGCCTAACATTATTAATAATCTCTGCAATAAAGTCACGAGCTGACGATTTAGACCCAAATAATCCATTTATCGCATTTTTATCGAACGCAAAAAGGTTTATTTATGATTTTATTCTTTTACAAAAAGGAGGTCACAAGGGTAGTCGACCGACCTGGCTGGTTATACCTACCAGACTTGGACGAACATAAAAGAGCCATTGCTATCTACTGCGAGACACGTACATGTTTCAACTTTAATTCTTAAAATTTTTACGGGTACGCGTTTAAAGGTGAATTTTATCAATGAAACTGAACGCAGCACTCACATCTATGCCACGTTCAAGACCTGTCACTACTGTCAATATTCCACAGCAATGATGAAAATGACAGCTCGTGCGAAGCCAAAAGAAAAAGAAAAAAAAATGACAGCTCTCGAACGCGGTTCAAATGTTGTAATCGCGCTCAGTTTCATTTGTAAAATTCACCCTTAAACGCGTACCGAAAGACCCAATCAAAATACAAGAACTGAAGCTGAAATATGTATGCATGCGGTGTCTTTTTTTTCACACGTCGACAAGTCAGCCAAGTAAAATGATGCCTATAATTCCCCAAGGGTTAGTCAGAGTTGTACAGACGCCAGCACATCAACCTACTACAATCTGTCAAATTAATAGATTTAATAGATTTTCAACTTTATCTCTATAAGTATAAGGTTTATAGTTGATTGGGAAAGTTTGACAGTTTCGGGTAGCTTGTTGTGCTGGCGTCTGTACTTACAGTACACCCACATTTCGCCGGTTATGTCCCATATACTCGTAATAGGGGGGCGAGTGTATTGCCATCAACCGGGTACAAATCCTGCCTCCGGGCTGCTACTGATACTTCCCGTGGGTGTCGTAAAAGGCGACTAAGGGGCGTACCGGAGAATGGGCAGCAGCGTTCTCTATGCATTCCACCACCATACTATACTGCGATCGCCAACCCGCCTGCCAAGCGTGGCGATTATGGCAACCCCCCCCCCCCCCCCCCCCAACTTGGGGGAGGCCTATGTCCAGGAGTGGACGTCTTTCGGCTGAAATGATGACTACGGTTTTCACTCTATACTTAAGACGCATCTTATTCCTGTTATTTTAGTATCGGATACGCATAATTATGGAAACATGCAATTATAATGATAATTAGCAATTAAAGATCGTAAAAGTGATCAAGAGAACTTATGGCTCACAATAAAAACTGAAACGTGTTTGTTTAATGAATAAGGAATAGTATGGTAACGAGTGCCATAACTTTTGGCATAAATTATCTTAATACCTCTTCTGACCTGAAGGGAATCTGTTAACAGAGGGTTCTTCTTAGCGTGTCGATGGCAATCTAAATGGACTCGACCCAGAATTCGGCTACGTGTTTGGCGCTAGCGTCCATCAGTTCCTGTAACGTGCAGGCGACAGGACACGATATCCCACGGTGTCCCATAGTTTGCGGAACAGCACTACATTTACACTCCAGAACATTGTCAAAATATTTTCTTTTAGGCAACCAACCTAAATTCCACTAAACACATTAAATATCTTTTACAAAAAATGCAGCATTCTCTGTTTGTTTTTCATTAAAAAAGCAAATGAGATTTTAGGTAGTCCATCAGCTGTTATGCTCATTCTTTCGAAAAAAAACCATAACCTAGCCAGCCGTTACGCTCTGTTATGCAAAGATTTCTAGACCAGACGAACACAACTTACCTACAGCTCTATTTACTTTTCAAATTCCGAATCTTAATTCAGCCAGGAGTTAAAACTACAGGTCATTGATACAACTGTCTATGGTTAATTTTAAAATGCATTTATGACTCTATGGTGCTAATGACTATGAAGGTCGTACTTTGACTTTTGTTTGTCTATGTTTTTAATATTATTTAGAGTAGCATGAGTTGTGTTTAAAAATGAAATTAGCGGTACCTTATGTGAGGTCGACTGTGGACTCTAAGGTTAAACGAATTTTCGAAGGGTACTTTAGAATACTCTTTGTCAAAATTGTAAAGGACATCGACTCAATTGTTTTTTTTTGTACTTGTGAATGGCATCTCGCAGCTCAAACTAGGAAGTTGTAGGCTGCTTAGTCGGGCTATGGATACCTTAATATAGGTCTCTAGCTAAGGCATAATACTTATAAAATAAGCGAAGGGCGTCCCTTGGGGTACGGTCCTCGGCTTGGGTCATCGGCGTCGCTGGGTGTGGGCAGCAAGGGACAGGCTGGATCGGATCGAAACACACATGAGTGTGGTAGTCACTCGTTCGTATACTTTTGGTACAAAGTCTAGATTCTATTTTCGTGAAGGACTTTGGATATCGATTTCAATCTGCAACTTTATCTGATGTCTATAAGCAATGGTTTCGGTGTGTGTTCTGTTATTTCCTTCAACTTTATTAGCCGAGTACTACATTATTTATCGTCTTCGCCATCATGTTATAAATAAAGCCTCATTGTAGAAACTAGTCACCGGTCTACTTTATGTGTGGCCAGTGACAATCATGTGCATGTTTTACTTTATGGTGATTTTTTTTAAACACAGTATTTGTTTTTTTTTATGTCAATGAAACCAGACACTAAGGTAAAAATCGAGAGATATCATTTCCTTTTTTCATTTTATTCATGTCACGACTTCACACTTATACCATGAAATGTAGAGGCTTCAAGGACAAATAATAACCTTTAGGGTCTTTGGCCTACCCGGTCACTGGCCATTTCCACAAACAGTGGAAAGGCCTTATCATACAGTCATACACAAAGCCGGTGCCACACAATCAACGAATGCGTTTTTTCGCTAATATGAACCAACCTTATAATAGTGCTGTAACTACAATTTAAGTTTAGTCGATTTTTTTTCGACTGGAAAAATCGATTAATTTCAAATCCAATGAGTTATGTAAATGGCAATTTAGCTGACAAACTAACAAATAGGCAATTTAATACGAAATAAATTGTGTTTTTGCCAACAAAATAGTTAATACGTACTAAACAGGCTATAACTTTATTCAACACTAAAGGTCTGTGAAATCGCAAGTACTTTTAAAGACCAGTTTAAGAAGACCTCTGCAGTATTTCAAGATCAATAACTTTTACTATTAAATATTGAAAAAGGCGGGTCAACATGTCCTGGTTACGTTTGTCTGTTTATTTTATGTTTGTTTGTAAACCACTTATTTTAAGAAGCAGAGTCAATACGTCATTACGACGCAAATAAAGTTATTGCTTCCAAAGTAGTTCTTGAATAAAAAATGCATTTATGAATCACGATTAGGCTTCTCTTCCTTTACAATCTGATCATTAATTAAGATAAGTCAATACATTTTAAGCGTCGCATTATACTTAAAACTAGATATCCAACAAATAACTTCACGCCTGCATTGCCTGAAGGGTACCTATAGTACATCCATATTTCGCCAGTTTCGCTTAACAGAAAGCGAGCCTTTTGTTATCAACTTGGCATAAATCCAGACTCAAGGCTGCTGCTGAGAAATTCCAGATCGAAGATGGATAAATATTTAATAAGTAAAGATAAATATCAAATTTGTAAGTTTTAGATCGAGATTTATGACTAAGCATCATTTTAGAATAAGACTTTAGCATCGATTAACGACTTTTTATGTCCGACATAGCTTAACATAACGTAGCATTCAGTTCTATAATTTTTACATAATTTTTCAACGACATTGTAGTGTTAAAATCACATAAGTTATTTCTCGAGACACAACAGAAGAAAACTCTTACATTCATGAGCAGAATTTTCTCTCAAATCAGCGACATAATACCTGACTGGTAAATGTGAGCATCCTGTATAACCCCCCGGACGACTTTCGACGCGCGCATTAGATACAGGACGTCAAATGACGAGGCGATTATTGTGATAAAAACGTGATACTACGGTGTTTAGAAGTGGGTAGTCTAGTCAGATGTCTCTATTAAAACATTTCCTTTCGATGTTTTACGTATTTTCATTATTGTACCATTTTACTGTTACAAAGTGTTAGAGTAGATATCAAGTATAAGATTTTGACTACTTATATTTTGTCTGACAACCAAGACTGGTTGTTGGTCATTCGTGGATCTTTGACAGTCGTTACGGGTAGTCAGAAGCCCGAAAGTCTGACAACCAGTCTTACCAAGGGATATCGTATTACCCAGTAACTGGGTTGTAGAGGTCAGATAGGTAGTAGCTCCACGTAAAATACTGGTAATCAGCTGGATCCATTTAGACCGGAATCCGACCCCAACATAGTTGGAAAAAGGCTAGGCAGATGATGATGATGATATTTTGTTGTAATTCTTCACATTCATCATTATCAGCCTACAGTAGTCCAATGCTGGACATAAACCTCTCCAATTGCACGCCGTTCAGCTCAATTCTCGACAACTCTCATCATACGTAGTATCTCTATGTAGTCTGTGCTCTCATCCAACTGCTACCAGCCACCCTGCGAAGATCGTCGCTACACCTAGCCTGAGGGCGTCTGGGGCGAGTAGATACACTTAGGCAATTAGGGGCAAGATCCAAAGGGCGAGCGGAGCCCAAACCCTACTACCTTAGGTTTACCAATCCGCGGTCTACATTTTAAAACACGTCAAAAGCTTGAATTTTCTTATTAGTAATCAAATAATCTGTCAAAATAATCGACTAAAGATGCAATTGGTCAAGAAATGTAATCGAAAATATTCTCTTGAAAATAAATGATTGATGACCAAAGTAAATGGACAAGTTCATCATTAGCCACATCATTTAGTAATAATACGAATTGCGAGGTGCAAACCTAAAATTCTAAATGACATTATAAAAAATCATCGAAAAAACGTTACATCGAGAAAAAATCAAGCAAGTTTTGTCTTCATCAATAAATCTTAAATTGAATAAATAGTTATTTATCTCATTCTATTTTTGACAATATCTCTAATAACACAATTTATTGGATAGATTGGATATACTTTATCAATGTGACCAGTGAACAAAAAGTATTGAAGTAGCTATTATATTAATCAAGTCAAGACAAATCAGTTATTCTATTCTATTTTTTACTATGGCAAGTAAAGCCGATGTCGACAATTCTGCCAATGTCTAAAGTGAATAAGAAAACCCAGTGTGCATTGTTATAACTTAAAGTAAATAAATAGAATGATAAAATTCTTCAATGATACAGTTGAAATTAATGTAGATCTTGTGGGGTTAGTACGGACAACAATACAGTCATTACCTCGGGCATTGAAAAAAAAAACTTGATTGACAACCAACTGTCAAACTTTTCCTACATATTAAAGACAGCATAGTATTATAAATATTCTCACATTACTGAGAACAATAGTAAAAATAAAATATGATTCAAAAGCATTCGGAAGTAAGACCGGACCGGTTGACCATCACAGGTTGTAGGCACGAGAATCGATTCACGATATCGATACACTCAATTTCCGATTACCGATAAAATCGAATAATGTTGACAAGGGGGGATTAAAATATATCTTATCATTATTTATTGATTGCCGTTTCGTTTGTAATGTGACATGTTAGACCTTCACAGCAGGTCTTCCTTGTACGGTAGCTAGAAACTGGTCATTTTTACGTTTTTTGGTAAAAACCTCTTTGTATCTAATGCCTATAAATAAACCGGCGACGATGACACAAAAGAAAGAGTACAAACTGCAAAAAAGAAACCGTATCTACATACATAAACTCAGGCAGGCTGTAGTTTTAGCTTACTCCCACGGGAGTAAGCAAAAACTACAAAACGCCAGCTGCTACGATTCTTAGATAGGTACTCCTTTTGGTTCGTTTTCTTTCATCCATCAGCCGGTCGATTCTGTAATAAATCTCACCGTGAAAACCTAGGTGAAGTGAGTTTGTTTTGCTAGGAATTGACACTATTGACAGCTCACTCCACGCTCACTTCACCTAAGTTTTCACGGTGAGATTTTTACAGAATAGCACCACAGGCACGCCAGTTGCGAATAATAAGCACCTGCAGGTTAATTGCGTATCACACTATCAGTAGCAATGGGTTTCATTTTGACAGTTCAACAACATTCATTGCGTGATTCACGTTGTTGAGCAGACACATTTTTCGAACATATGGAGCAATGGATTAGCAATATGCTTCAAAACGATTCAAATTGAGAGTAATAGTGTGTTACGCAATTAGGGTTGCCGATCTTTCTCAAGAACTTGACCAATAAGGTCAGTCACTATACAGAGTTACTTTTCATAGACCATCCAAGTTTTACATGGTGTTCTACCCATGAATATAAACAACTTTCACGGGGGACCAACTCTGAAATCACGAAAAAAAAATCAGCTGTTTCATACATTTTAGTACATACAAGTAGGTATTGAAGTTTTGTATGAAACAGCTGATTTTTTTTGGGTATAACACCATGTAAAAATTTGGATGGTCTTTGAAAAGTAATCCTGTATTTATGTCCTTCTAGGGCGTACCGGCGTTACTACTCACATCTACCTTGTAAATCAACTTTGCAATTTACAACTGCCGATATAAATTCCTAAATCAGACTAAAAATGCTTGACTTGGCTAATGTTGGCCTATGATGTTCCCACTGCTGGGACTCTGGCCTCCCCACAAAGAGAGGGAAAGATGTAATTCACCACGCGGGCCCAGGGGGGGCGTCTTCGAATTTTTGGCTCTATGACAAACTGGTTTCCTTTACCCGTTTATAATGTAAAGTTAGAAATCACTCTTTCTGTTTAAGACCTCATATTTTTATGGGTTACGTAAGCAATATCGCAACATTTAATAAGCCCTAATGACCACAAACACGGTATGCACATGTCCTTACCTCCATTATCAAGCAATAAGACCAATTTCAAAGCGGAAATTGCCAACCAATAACCAACAACCATTTGGCCAACATCACGTAACAGCAATACACCAACATTGGTTACGAAAACATTTTTTTTATAACCTAAAAAAACCTTCAAGTTGATCTTGGACTGGATTAGAAACATTTTGTCATTGTAGTTCTCGTGTCACGTGGAAGTTAAGTAATTTTTAGCTGGTATACATAATTCATTGCAAAAAGTTTATACACCTTACTCCATGGGATTAAAGGCGGTTTTCGTTTAGCATTCTCAGTGGGTCCGAGTTTAAGTGTCTAGCTTAATTGCCAAAGCATGTGTGTGCATTTTTATTTTGCGTTTCATTACATAAGTCTGTTGTGTTTTATCTGATAACGGTGTCTGAGGCTGTATGAGCGATGAAAGATCGGTGTGAAGTTCCTGGTACTTATCTTTGAAATTGATTCTGTGATCTTTTTTCTTTTGTTTTTTCTTTGGTGGGAGAGATGAAACGAAGCATGCTGTATATTGATGCATTGATTTAATTAGAGATGAGGAGTAGTCTTTTTGCATCTACTTTAATAATCACCGTGATAGTACAGACGCCAGCCCCGCAAGCTACTACAATCTGTCAAATTTCTTTAACAGATTTTCAACTTTATTGCTAAAGCATAAGGTTCAAAGTTGATTGGGAAAATTTGACAGTTTCGGGTAGTTTGATGTACTGGCGTCTGTACATTTTGAATTCAATAGTACTGAAACTGGATGAATATAATCTTATCATCCATGAGGGACTTTGTTGCGCCAATTCTTATTCCCTTAAAACGCATTAGGAAGTGGTGGGGGGCGCATTTTGGGGGACTGTCTTAAGTAATTTTGACGTCCAAAAAGTGCTGAATCGCAGCCTAATTTGAATAAATGACTTTTGATTTTGATCCTTCAGCTGTCAAAATCACCATCATAACCAAATTCACCGTAGCCTATTTCTTAAGTATTTTTATGCCCCACTGGCTCCAGTAAGTAACTCTTTTCTCCGACGACCTTTTCCGCTCGGCTGATCGAAAGGGGCGGATTTAAAGTGACCAGCAGACCAAGAAATAGTGTTACTAGCTCAAGGGTCCACTGATAAATAATATATCATTTCAACCAAATTAACACAAACTGCCTATGTCCAGTTTTCTGCAATGTGTTTAATGTGAGGCATCATGAAAGAAAAATTCGAAGACATGTTACATCTACCAACCCGCACTGGGCCCGCGTGGTGGATAACGGCCCACTCCCTCTCGCCGAGAGGAGTCCTGTGTCCCAGTAGGGGGAACATTAGACGCTGATTATGCTATGATGAAAGAAGATGTTTTACGCAGAATTAAAGCAGGTCGATGACCTCAAAGTTGTGGGCTGATGCTATATTGAACCTTCACAGATTACTGAATGAAAGGAAAAAACTACGAGGTACAATACGGTTAATCAAATCATTATGCAAAGAATATAATGACACATTCATCTCCAATCATACAAACCTATCATTTATTAATATTTTTTGTACTTCATCTCAAGCAAGCGTCCATCTTTGTGATGCTGTTGACGTATAACTGTCATGGCGGCGACCGCCATATTGACAAGATATAAAAAGTGCAAATGTACCTGCATATTTATTTTATTACCTTTTTGAACCTTACTCGACCTGTGTCATACATCCTATGAATATTGAAATCTTAAAAATATCAGCACAAGTATTAATTTTATGTCTGTCTGTTTGTAAAGTTTTTACAGATAAACTGCTGCGCTATTTGGCACAAAGGGGCGGTTCTTTTCATCAGATATTTTTAAGGAATCTAGTCGTGGGATTAGCTCATGTTAGACTATGCTTATCAGATGAGGCTTAACAACAGTTTGGACGGGAGTGACGACTAGGCTCAAAATCTGAATTAAGTTCAGGTAAACCATGCCCTATGATTAACTCGGCACTTTTTGTCGGTCGGCCGATCGATTGTCATACTTATTTCGATAAATTCATAAAATCAATTTTTTGCATCTTCATTTAGCAATGTAGTGTTAGATTTGAAGATTTATACTGCAGTGACACGTGTAGGCTGTGACCTTTGAGCAGTTGAGTGGTGGACGGTATTCTTATTATTTTACTGTTAATTTTAGAAATAAATTTTGTTTTGTTGCTATTGTGTGATCTTGACTAATAAATAGTCCACCTCATAATTCATTCAGGGTATCTTTTCTGTGCAACAATGCGTCTCTAGTTTTTGAAGGCCCTAAACTTTTCATAGTCCGAAACATGAGACACTCTCATCCACCTACCATGTTCCTTTACCTCTAATAGAGCGCAAAGCCTAGTTTAGCGACACTTTTAATACAAAATAGAGGCTATGATTACAAAATAGAAGATGACTGGAGCCGAGTATACCCGATTCAGCGCCGAGTATACGCGATTCTGCGCCAAGTATACGCGATTCAGCGCCGAGTATACGCGATTCAGCGCCGAGTATACGCGATTCAGCGCCGAGTATACGCGATTCTGCGCCGAGTATACGCGATTCTGCGCTGAGTATACACGATTCAGCGCCGAGTATACGCTATTCAGCGCCGAGTATACGCAATTCAGCGCCGAGAATACGCGATTCCGCGTCACCAGCCGACTGGAGCTGGGTATACCCCATTCAACGTCACCGATTCGAGCGAGACAGTTCAGGTTTCGTTCAGTTTAGAAAGAGCGCAAAGTGCACCTTAAGAATTTTTCACATAAAAAAAAAATGACAAAGAGTCATAGAGATCGCAGGGCAATAAACTAGTATAGCATTAAAAAAGTTGGCATAAAATAGAGGAGGCTATCGTTAATGGTTGATGTACGCCCCGGATACAGTTTAAATTACTAGGAGCTCATAAATTAGAAGAGACCTCGAGTCTTTAGAGGTCAAAATAGCCTGGCAAGTCGATTTATTACTGCTAGAGTCTTATCCTTATATAACTTACCGCTACATTGTATTTGTAAAATGATGTGTGTCCTTACCTGAAATGACAAAATATCACATTAATATAAACAAACAGGTATAAGTCCTAGACCTATGAGAATCTAGACACTATAAGTTGACGTGAAGGTTTACATCAATCATCTTCAGTCCCGAAAACAGGAAAATACATAATAAAATTATTTATTTGGTAAAGGACTAAAATGTATGCTTATAATATAATTATTTCAAATGCATTTTTTTAGGCTAAGGTAAAAATTCGGTATTGCCCGACCTTGACCGACCGTTAGCGTAGCCTCAAAATTATTGTCAACAAAAACATTTTGTAGCTGCTCAAGCATATTAGCAATGCCCAAACAAATTGGTTAACGTTAATAAAGTACCTAACAAAAAAGGGTCATTAACCCCACAAATATCTAATTCGATTCTTCCTGCCTATATGAATAATTCGGCAATATTCGGCAATGTTCGTGCAATCCGCCATTTTGTTTCATAGCTGTCAATATTGCGTGGTTTTCGCAGCGTTACGAAAAAAGTAGTGCAATGTCGGGTAAGGCTGAGTTCAAAATGTTGGAGATGCAAGTGCCCAGCCACGCGTATAGTGCCTGGTGCACAATAGGGCAAATAAAAGAATCGTGAGGTTTGTCTATGTTGATTTCAATAGAGTTCACTAAGAAAGAAGTCAAAAAACCAGTTTCTTTAAATCACAAAGTGTGACCTAATATCACCTACCAATTTATTCCGTAGAAGTCTCACCGTGAAAACTTAGGTGAATAGAGTGAACTGTCAATATTGTCAATCCCAAGCGTCAGGTGGAATGACAGCTTACTTCAAGCTTACTTCACCAAGATTTTACGGTGAGTTTTTCACAGAATAGGTCGGCTGTATTTAGTGTAGTGCACTAGGCTAGAACGGTAACCTATGGCACCGACTACGCCCATAATTAATAAATTTGTAACGCTACAGTTGATAAACCAATTCAAAAGTTCCTGAAAAGGTTGTTAACTTGTGGTTTGACGTTTTTTCAGAATCTTAAATGGTACTTATCGTTCTATTCCTCGTATTTAATAAGATAATGGGAAACTGGCCAGTAGGAAAGACATAAGTAGGATATATATGATTATTTATAATAATAACACATAAATCAAACCTTTTACCAATAAGACCAATCTAAATATGTCTTAAGGTAACAACAATTGTCCCACAAACCGCACCTCACCCCAACATTATCAACTCTCAATACACTCCACTCTACCCCTTACTTCTCCAACAATAAAGCACATAACAGCCTAAACACCTGTTTAGTCTAGAAAGGTGCAGTACGAACCATGACCTGCAGGCCCTAGTTCCATTTCCTCGTTGCGGTCCAGCTCTCTCGGCCTTGCAATAAGGCCGGGAGGCCGACGACGAGAGATTACCGATAGAATAGGAGTGATGATGATGAATGATGATTGTTATGTGTTAATTGATTCAGTAAGTAGATCTTATAAACGTATTCCCAAAAGTAATAGGCAGAGTTGTATAGCACATTCACATTTTGTCAGTTAAATTCTAGTCATGTAACAGCCGATTAATTCCGGTCTGATCCCCTGAACCCCCCTCCTCGATCGCCTGCTTGTTCGTCTTCTGTTTTAATCTCCGTCTTAACCACATTATGTAAGTTTACTCTTTTTAACAGGCAAGTACAGTCAAAAGGAAATAAAAGTTTCATGATTTACAAAATTAAGCCATAGTTTTGAGTTCTTCTGCTTAGCGTCGAGTCGGCCTGCAATTTAATTTCCAGTTGAACTATGCCAACATGTATACATCGATCTGTGTTATTAACAAACTCAGTCTTGCGCAGTTAGCTGCTGAAAATTAACCTCTCCCAAGTTACGCCACAAGACCCGGCCCTGGGTCTCCGCATCCATTCCATCTCAGCCGCCTTTTTATGGTTATCATATAGCTCAACCCTAGATTAGTACCGATTATATCAGTGCAGCTATTTGTTACAAGGAGCTGTCAGCTTGTTATCATAGTTAGATGGTGTCTGATAAGGCGCTGTTAATTGAGTGGGCACGTTTTGTTCAATGGTTGAGGAAGAGAATTTGTCGGCGGAAGGGACAAAGAAAACCGTAATTATTGTTGTTATCATGTCTCAGGATTACAGCAAGAACAGAGTTAGAAAGGATTTAATACAATTGGTACAAAAGGCAGCACGTCAGACGTATAGTCAGCAACGACAGTCGATGAACACTTCGGTTTTTTTAACCTTAGTTATTGAGCAAAATATTTGTTCAAAATTGCAGCAGAAGTACAATTTTTAGAATATAAACTCTTTGCTATTACGTGAAAAGCTAAAAAGCAGTTTATTGAAAAAAAATGGTACCTAGTCAATTTAATAACAATATGTAAAAATGACGGTGTTGATGGAGTTTTTTTGCCGACCGTACCATTTTGGCTTTGAGCTGGTCTAGCGTAAGGGTGCTTGCATATAAAAGCAGGTTTTCGGGCCCGACTCCCGGTATAGATCGATACAGCGCCCTAATTCTGTATGGCAATTATTATTTCCCGAAATCTTACCACGTGCTAACCTCGTACGGTTGTCAAGCGTGGTATTCAAACAACGCCAACTTCGTGTTTCTTCGCGCGGTTTCGTTCATTGCGTCATAGACAATACGTTATTAGCAGATGACGTGATTAGCTAAGGAATTGACGTGGTTTCGAAGTGAGGAATTATTAAGTGGTCATAGTGATTTTCGGAAATAAAGTTTTAGCTCTTTCTTTGAGTGAGAGCAAAAGTTAACACTGGACTATTTCACCAGCACCGATCGGTACCGACTTCCATTTACCGGGAACCCGATTCTTTATGCAATCACCCTATTGCAGAAGACGTCAGCTTATACGGGTCCGTGGCTTAGGCCCCCAGTGGTCGACGCACCTGTGGCCGACGCCCCCGATTCGATTTGTGCCTGACAGTACATTTGATCAAAAATTACTTTGAATTAAATTAATCGTATCGGGGGCGTCGGCCACAGGTGCGTCGACCACTGGGGGCCTAAGCCACGGACCCGCTTATACGGTACCACCCTGTAAACGCTATTCTTCACTTTCGCACTAATCTTTTCCAAATAATTCAGACCCACTCACTATACATATTTCACACATTTTAACAAATATGTGACAATCGATTCAACGAAAGGCATTCCTATAATCTAAACAGCTATGCGTTGGACCTTGCATATCAAAAGTAAGGCTAGGTATACAACTACACATTCCAGCGCGTCGCCATTTGTACAAAACCTCATTACGGGCTAGACGTGTCAGACATCTTAATAACTAGACACATGATAGTTACTAGGTATTACATGCCGAAACTATGTGGCGAATGATAGTCGAGGTGTCCAGGAAAAAACTTCAATTTTATGTGGTTGCATGGCGACATATCAAGGTATACATTTCTATTATATATCTAATAGTTCAGTAGGTGAATGGCCGAGAAGGGGATGTAGAGTGCTTGAGTAGGGACCTAAGCGATTCCTTTAGAAACTTGTCTAGGGTGCTTAGGGAGAGAATATCTAAGCACCCTGAACCAGTGTCTGAAGGAATCGCTCACGTACTCTAAACTTCTTTATTGACAGGACTTTAAGTTGATTTCTTATTTGGCTTCTATCCTCCATAGATAAAGAAATAGTTGTATAGTGGATGTTCAGATTGTTAAAAATTAAACATCTTTAGTTGTTCATTACTAAACAGCTTTCATGTCTATAGTTAAGGGTCTGGTCTGACTATTATCTGACTAATTTCACAGCGTCATAATTCTGACGTCACGCAAAATCCTGCATTGCGCAAGAAGAGTTTACCGCGCAACTGGAGTAAGGAGTCGAAAGATTTTTAGAATTTAAAATATACGTGTCCTGAATGAAAATAAGATTCCAATTCTTTCCAATTATTTTCCAATTCTTCAAATCCTTACTGCTTTCCATATAAATATTAATAGGTAGGACCTATTTAGACCAATTTATCGATAAAAAATACAAACCTAATTAAACACAGATGAACCAAAACATAAATATGCAAGAGACATCAATCGTTCTATTCACCTACATATGTTGACATAACATCATGACGATGCTCCAACACAATCATGTAAATTGATGCATGATACATCACTGACTGGACCAGAATTGTCAGTTTGAAAGTAATAAAATGTCAAAATGAACCGTGATCCACGCATGTTTGCGCAAACTTATGAATATGCAGAAACACAAAAGTTTAGCATTTGATAGTTGATACACATGCTGTGATCATTTTGAGAGCGTTATTTTTAAATTATCATTACGTAAAAATTTTGAGACAAGATCCTAGACTAGTTCCAAATAAAGTTGGTCAAAGAAGTAATTAATATACGAGAGGAAATCCTAATTGTGAACATCAGGGCCCTATTCAATATCAATATAACAGACAATGCAACATATTTATTTGTCAAAAACCTTACAAAATTGACAAATTTGCTTTCAGAAACTACGAAAGAAACATACAAAATTGTCGGATTGTCAGATTGTGGCCTGTCATCTGTGACCTGGCGGTTTTATCGAATAGGTCCTAGTACTACACATAATCTTAAACTCATGCAAAGTTCGTCGCGAATTAAATTAATATAATAGACATCCCTACATGAAAATAAATCTTTTTTACACTACCGGAAAAAGATAAACACTTAGGGTGCTTTTACACACAACTGGACCCGATATTCGTAAATGAAATTAAACAAATAATTTCTGAACATAGTCCAGTGCGAGTTCCTTTACGTCCCGTAACTGCACTTAAGAGCCTATGCTACCTCAAATGGCTTAGCATAATCCTCCGTTATGTCGAAAATACCGCAGCATTAATTTTGAAATAAATATATGGTAAAGCTGAGGATTAATGCTAGGTAGGTACTATGTTAGACGAAAACACGATTCCATAACATTTTCTCGATAGAAAAAAAAATCCAAAGTTACCTCCAAACCGAACAATAAACCGCTAGTATTCAAAAAATACTTCATATTAGATCATGAAACTTTGCATACTAACTGAACTAACTATAAAGCAGGTCTTATGTTATTTAGTTTTTTTGAATTACCTTTATTTTCACCGCAAGAAGAAAATACCTAAACTATTGCCGCTGCCTTCCGCCCAGCACCGCACTCTGTCTCGCTCTTACACAGTCCGCGAGTAGAATCGTGCGAGCGAGATAAAGAGTGAACTTTAGCTGAGGTAGTATAGGCTCATAACAATTACTATAACGCTTGAGAGTGGATGACAACGATAGTCTTACTCGTATGTTTGTTATATCATCAGCATAAAATAAAGTAGATCGTTACTCTTTAAATCATTACTTTTGGGTGAAGGTTATGTAGATGTCCACCTAAGAGAATGTACTTATGCCTCATCATAAAATTCGGTTGCTCACCCGGATGTGTACAATCGCCCTTACCCAACTTATGTCCACATTTTTAGGATAAACGAAACAGTTCTCCGAAACAATTTTATTGACCAATTATTATTTAAAACACCTTCGACTGTAAACTGTAACGGACCTTCTGCGGTCAATATCCATTACGTTTTATATTTAAACATATCTCATGTGTACTTCTAAAGATTTCGCGAGCTTATAAATTACATACAAGAGATTCTCAGAAAACTAAAGTGTGAAACTGGTTTTGAAGATAAACTAATGCTAGAGTTGTTATTAATTAGTCTAGTGCGAACAACACCTGTGTTTGTGGGATATTAACTCATTTGTTAAAGCTCCCCTCCACAGACGCGGTATTATCGGTCGATAATATCCGATGCATTATTACAACATCTAGAACGTCTGTTTTCAGTACATTTTGTATTAGGACGGTCACGAAGCTACACACGGCTGCGATAATAACGACGCAATAGAAGTAGGACGCCTGCGTTCCTCCGTGTCCTGCGTTATTCCGATTGAGTTCTTAGAACATTTTGTATTGGGACGCATACGATCTTACACACACCTGCGTTAATAACGTAGTAATGTAAAAATGCGTTATGCATTTGATATTATCGACCGATAATAACGCGCTAGAGGTTCTATTAATTACTAGCAGCGCCTCGCGGTTTCACACGCATAAGTGTCGATCCCGTGGAAATATCAGGATAAAATCTATCTTATGTCGTTCCCCGGGATGCAATCTATCTTTCTGCCAAATTTTATCGAAATCCGTTCAATCGTTTAAGCGTGATACAGACAGAGTTTCTTTCGAATTTATAATATTAGTATGGATTAGTTTAATTCGGATAACACCTGTGTTTGTGGGAAATTAACTCATTTATTAATGGTGTCTGGTCATTCATGGGGGTCAGTGACACCTTTACATGTTTTAGTTAATGCGGTTTCAATGACAGCTATCCATCCCTGTCTTGCCTTTTCCGAACTAGAGGATCGTCTTCCAGTTTGACTAGATACAAACTGCATTTCGATATATTAATGTGTTTAATTATACTGGTAAGTACGAGTACTCGGAATATGTTAGTGACCCTTGTATGCTTCAAACTAGATGCGTCCCGCGGTTCACCCGCATAAGTTTCTTTGCCGTGGGAATATCGGGATAAAATGTATCCTATGTCCTAATCCTGGTCTACCCATGTGCGAAATTTCATCCAAATTCGTTTAGCCTTTTTTACGTCAAAGCATAACAAACATACAAAAAATCAAATCTTTTCTCTTTAGAATATTAGTTATGATTTGTAACTATTCTAATAAAAAGATCCAAAGCCTGTTTACCTCATCAGGAAACAAGGCGTAGACGGCTGCTGCAGGATTTTTGCGTGACGTCATGCGTCAGTGTGATTCGTAGTTCATATATGGCGTCGAGTCCCTCTCCTTGACATATTATTAAAATATCACACTTATTCCAATATCTATATACTTCGCTTGCTTTACCTACCAAACATTACACATTATGCCACTAAATATCTACTCAATTTTAAGGCGACTGCATGACGTAAAGCGCGGTCTTTGTCGGACTGCATAGAAAAGAAAGAAGCGCGATGACACAACGCCGGTAATTTATTGCAAAATATGAAGCAATTATCTATGTACAAAAATTGATTGTTTGTACTAAGAAATTAAAACACTAGTGCTTTAGTATGTTGCTTGTAGAATAACCTGACAAAAAATCATAATGATTGTATGTATATTAGTATGGTTTTTATTGTAAAAATAAAGTTTTTAGAGGTATCTCCATGATTATATCAAATTAGTTATATTACGTTTTCAACACACTATCTACCTAGCACATATCCTGGAGAATATTATATATTTTTCTGATTTTGTTTACTGTACTCGATCATATACTTTTAATGTTTCTAAAACTTGCGTTTTTTGTGTTTAGGTCCTGTAAGCCCCTTATTAACATTTCACAACAACTCGAACATACAGCCAACGCCTAAATAAGCTACTTAAAGCCCGAACATTTACGATGCGCAAGAGTTGATTGATTCGCGTCTTTATTACCTAACTTGTCGTTACCTCTTTGAGCCCGATTTACGAGGTGAATCGTAAAATTGTATATTTTACAGTTTCGGATACTTTTAAAAATGCTGTTTTTTGTGTTATTCTTATTCATTTATTTTCCGGTGTTTTCCTTAGAGAGGATTGAGGAACAGAGTGTAAAGTTCACTCATCCTCCATAGAAAAGGGATCCTGCGGCCAGACGGGTGATGAGTCTGGGTATTTTCCTTCCATCGCCCGAAGACTAATGTCGGGACGTCGCGTCGCATATATGTTAGTCGCGCGGTAAACTTTGCTTGCGCGATGCAGGATTTTTGCGTGACGTCATTGTGACGCGTAGTTCTCCACATTCTGAGTTTCCTTCTGCAAATATCTGTCTGATCTTGCCATATAAGCTCATTATTCTTTGCGGTAACATTTTGCTAATTAATTTGATTAATAAGTACATAATTTTGCGTTATGACAAAAATGGGGATTTTTATCAACAGATTTATGTAAATGAAATCGTTTTCCGATCTTATCTTAGTGGTTTGCCCTATACCTACAAAACTTATGTTTCATACTAATTTCGGGAATAAAGATTATTCTTTCTTCCATAAAAACAGGGTCCCATTAAAATAGATGGACAAATTTTAACACAGCGCTCAGTACGTCTAACTAAAGATATCCAAGCAAAAAAAATCTGATTAAAGTGATTTTATTTTGACCTAAAATAATAAATTGCCGGCACATTAGTGTATTTTCGTTAGCTGATTATTTTTCTTGTAAGTATCTATGCGTTTTCCTTATATATTTTTTTACCATCGTCCTTATTTTGGTGGCCTGAATGATTTCTAAAAGTTTGTCTATCTATTTTAATGGGACCTTATATAACACGCTATTTAGACTCATCTTTACCATAGGTTAAGCTGGAGTCATACATAGGTTATTGGGTTTCACTATTAGAAATTTTGCCACTAGCAGCCTGGAATCTGGAGTTGAAAGCAATATGTCCGCCCCTATTATAATATAGAACTTAATCATAACTGGTGAAATGTGAGTGTTTTACAGATACACCTTTTTTTTTGTTTTTCAGTATGTGAAATCATCAAATGACCCCTCCCGCTCTGGGTGGGGCGGAAGGGAGTGTTAGACTCTTACTGACTAAAACCCACCCGTGTTCCTTCCTTAGCCCTTTATGTTCCGGGGCAGCGGTAACCCTTTCGGACAATCCCGCTGACCCGGCAGGCTTCGGCCCTGACAGGCCCCTTCCTTGATGGTGACATCTCTTTGAGGCGCGTGTGGAACACGTACGCGCCGTCCGGCACGGGCCTGGTCCTGATCGGACGGTGAGCTACACAGAACTCTCCGTCCACAGGCCCACGCCTACGGTAGCCGGGAGTCGTCACGCGGCTTATACATACACCTCTGCCCAACATTTCGGTTATGTCTGCCAGGGTCGTGGGTTGTGCGAAAGAGATACCGTGGCCCCTGGCACAGGCAACTGAAGGAACACAGGTGGGTTTAAGTCCGTAAAAGTCTGACACGCCCTCCCGCTCCGCCCAGAGCGGGAGAAGTTATTTGATCATTTCTAACCCAAAAAAAAAGACGTGATTTAATGTATATAATTACTAGCTGCGCCCCCCGGTTTCACACGCATAAATCTCGATCCCGAGATTTCTAATATAATTCAATCATGATTCGAAAGACACGTGGCTCCATCTATTATCATAATAACGTTATTGTTGTTTTCCTCGTGAACAGCACTTTTTTCGGGATGAAAGGTACCCTATGCCCGTTTTTGTACACTTGACAACGTAAGCAAAATTTCTGGATGATCAGTTCAGTGGTTCAGGCGTGACAAGGTAACAAACAAACTTAGGTATTTTCGCATTTATAAATATTAAGTTATAAGTTAGGATTAGGATTAGAGAAGTATAAAACTTACATTCAAAGCACTTATTTCAATTAAACCATTTACAGGCACTTTTGAATTGACAAGGAGTCAGTCAGTCAGAAATATGAAGCTAGTTGCCCATTCCAAAGCGTAGTAGATACCTATGGCGAAGAACGGGCAAAAAACTCGATGGATACTCTTTTTTAAATTATATTGTTACAAAATATTAGTCAGGTGGTTAGATATCATCATCAATTCTGATTGATTATCAGAGAGTAGACGTCAAACTGTGATGATCATCAATCCAAGGTAGGTATATAACCCATAATCCAACATTGACAAATAGTAACATTAACCACAACGGTTAATAAGAAATGGCTATAGACAATAAACTTTACATAGCCGTAAGCCTTGCATCCATGACGCTAAAGTAGTCCCAGGTCAATATCCTCTACAAACATTGGAGACCCAGTTGCATCACATTAGATTATGTACCAAACAAATACTTAGTATTCATTTGATTAATGTTTTTTTAAACCACAATAACGGTGTCTTTTGTTATCCTCTTGAACGAAAGGTAAAGAGGTCAATATACTAGACAACACTCTTTGATTTATATTGTGGTAAATCTATGATCAATGGTGCGAAGTTTTAAAAACATGGATGCGTCATAATGATAAGGAAAAAACAAGTAACTTAAAGGCACGTGTTCCACTGCCGGCGATTGACGAGAAGCGAGTAGAGTTAGGAACTAAAAACGAGTTGATGAGCAACGAGAGGTGAGTGCGCGACCGCGACAAGCGATTACTCGCTGGTATGCATATGGAGCGGGATTCGGTCGTGGTCACCTGGGTGGACCACAGGCACTTTTTCATGCCGGTGGATCACCTGCGCGGTGGATGAGGAATATGCAAATAAAAAATGTCTATTGGCCATGGTCCACCTTAAATTAATTCCACGGAAATAAAATCCTCTTCCTGATCCTGATCCTGACATGTTACTACAATTGAAAAATGAATGCCGAAAGAACAAATGAAAATCGAAAAAACAAAAAAAAAACTTTAATTAATCATGAGTTTCTCAACGAGTGTTCTGCACGGCAAGCGAGCGTCGCTGAGCGAGAACATTCTTTGACAGTTCTGTCCCTGAGACCAACGAGTACTCGCCTAATACGGCAAACACTTTAATTGTGAGTTTCTCAACGAGTGTTCTGCACGCCAAGCGAGTGTCGCTCCCAGAGGACACGGTGGAGGTCTGCCCCGCTTGGGTGGAGCACCGCCGTGTCCTCGTAGAGGCGATCGGCAGCGACGGCGACCTCTCGCGTCCGGCCCTGGTGCAAGCCATGGTCCGGGGCGAGAGGGAGTGGGAGGCAGTCACCTCCTTCTGCGAAGCAGTCATGCTAGCGAAGGAGGTGGCGGGACGGTTCAGGGAGAGAGCCTCCCGTCTCAGCCGCCGCGGGGGACGCCCCAGGCGTCGGGAGCCGCGTGACGACTCCCGGCCACCGTAGGCGCGGGCCTGCGGGCGGAGAGTAATGGGTAGCTCACCGTCCGATCAGGACCAGGCCCATGCCGGACGGCGCGTACGTGTTCCACGCGCGCCTCAAAGAGATGAGGACCCCTTAGGGCCGAAGCCTGCCGGGTCAGCGGGATTGTCCGAAAGGGTTACCGCTGGCCCGGAACATAAAGGGCTAAGGAAGGAACACAGGTGGGTTTTAGTCAGTAAGAGTCTGACACTCCCTTCCGCTTCACCCAGAGCGTGAGGAGTCATTTGACGATTTCCCATCCAAAAACAAAAAAAAAAGCGAGTGTCGCTGAGCTAGTACACTTTTTGACAGCACTCTTGTCGCTGAGACAAACGTGTACCCGCCGCCGGCAGTGTGAACAGTCGGCGATCAACAATAATCAATATTCGTTTCTCTTTTACTTAAATGGGACCTACAAACTTTTGTACGTTTCTTCAAACCGTTAACTTCAAAGCAAAAGTGTGCTTGACTCCCGATCATTTACCTATTTATCATTTAATGACGGATTAAAGCTAACGGCTATTTCCCATTGTTATGGGAAATTAAAAATCACATTAAAAACTATACGACAGGTCATTATCGGGTTCATATGTCAACGCACTAACATTTTATTACCCAATATTAACGGCACGATTACTAAACAAAATCTAATAATGATTTGAGACTAAAACGAACTGCCCATTAAATTATACGTTTGGGAACAACACGAAATAGGTGAATGGAGTTCAGTTTCAAGAAGAGAGGATTATGGGACAACGTCATCTAGTGCCGTCGTCAAGGGCAACCCCTTGCATTAACTACCCGAGGGAAGGACAATAGACGAAGAAAAGGAAGTGACATATGTATACAACACATACATACAATACATATTACCTTGTATAAATTATTTTTTCACCACAGCTCTTAAAACGGTGAAAGAAAACATCGTGAGAAAACCGGCATGTCTTAGAACCAAAAATTCGAAGATATTGTGACATCCACCACCAACCTGCACTGGGCCCGCGTGGTGGATTATGGCCCACTCCTTCCAATAGAGAACAGACCTATTTCTCAGAAGTTGGGAAACTACACACATCAAAAGTGTCTAGGGATCAACATATATTTTTGCAATAACTTTTCTCCTGATTGATATTAATTAAAATTTTCTTTAAGGATTCATCAAATAAAGTGTTTTCGTTTGTCACAGTAACAATAAACCAAGTCACCTTTGCATTAATAAAGAAATTTGTCATTTTCCTAATAAAGGGATTTTTGACATTTGAACCACTAACACAAAAGTTCGAAAAAAAGACTGAAATAACAGTTTTCTTTAAAATTTTATTGGGTAACTTAAACAATTAATAATCCGTGTTTCTACCGCGAACACTAACAACACAAGAACATCGGTTTGGCATACTCAAAATGAGTTCATCCAAATCACGCTGTGGAATGGCCGCCCATGTTCGTTGCAACAACAAAAAAAGGTCTTCTTGCGACTGGATACCCTCCATATTCGGCAGAGCTCTTCTCTGTAGCATATCCCATGCATGCTCAATCGGGTTCAAGTCTGGCGACTGAGCAGGCCAGGGCAGGACATTGATGTTAGCTGCGGCGAGAGTCTGTCTTACAACTCTTGCGGTGTGCGGTCGTGCATTATCATGCATTAACTGAAATAAGGGACCGATTTGCACTTGTAGAGGAACGATGACGTCTGATACAATCGTCTCAGCATAAATTTGAGCGTTGAGGTTGCCTCTGATCCAAATCAACTCAGTTCTTCCGCCGATCCAAATACCCGCCCATACCATGATGGTTCCACCACTATAAGGATGGACTTCCTGGCAGGATTTTAATCGCTGTTGGCGTCCAGGGGTTCTCCAGTGTCGTATACGTCTTGTATCCGGTCTCATACCAAAACGAGACTCATCAGAAAAGCACACGAAACGCCATTGTTCTTCTGCCCAATTTCTGTGTTCAAGAGCCCATTGATATCGAATCCTACGATTGTGCATTGCTATAGGTGGTACCCGTAGCGGTCTTCGGGAATGAAGGTTCACTTCATGCAAGCGGTTTCTGACTGTTTGGTCGCTAATTAAGTTCCCTGAAGAGTGATGAAGCCTCACGGCTAACATCATGGCGGTTATTGTTGGAGCTCTTCGAGTTAAGATTTGAATGTATCGGTCTTGTCTCCGTGTGGTGCAGCGATACCGTCCTCCATGGCGCTCAGCCACGGTACCAGTGCTTCGGTAACGTGTCCAAAGTCGACTGATAACACTCTGACTTGTATTCAGAGCTAAAGCCACAGTACGTTGCCGGGAACCAGCTTCTATCATTCCCACGGCTCTGAGCATTTCTTCCCTGCTTAAATGACGTCGCCGCTCCATAATAACGTTGGTTTTAATCAGTAGTAGGGAAACAGTAGCACTAATAATGTCTTCAATGCGTTGTATGTTTTTATAGGGAAAATATTGACAGCTGATTTTCATCTTTTACTCGAATTTGATTCACAGTTCCTGATTCAAATTATGAAATGCACCAAAAAGGATCCATATAAATTTATAAAATCATAAATTTATTATAAAGCCACATCTCAATCTCAAGAAATCCGCATAAAAATGCTTGATCCCTAGACACTTTTGATGTGTGTACTTGCTGGTTATGTATGGTTAACGAATCACAATATATAACGACTACATTACGACGGAATCTTTCGAATTCCTGCTCTTAAAGTTGACAAAACATACATTAAGAGCGTTTACGACGTACGACATTAAATTTCATACAAACTTTCAAGCCCTTGTTTTTCGAAATGAATCAACCGATTTTCATGAAACTTCATACGCATAAGCAGGATACAAAGGTCTAAAAAGTTAGTAAAGAATATTTTCGAAATGTCTTATTTAAAAAAAGATAACTGGAAATCTGTTTCTATGGAAAATTTAAAATCGGTCTAATTTGGCTGTAACACTGTTTTTCGAAAATATTCTTAAGTAACTTTATAGACCTTTGTATCCTGCTTATGCGTATGTTTAATTAAAATCGGTTCATTCATTTCGAAAAACAAGGGCTTGAAAGTTTGTATGAAATACCGTACGTCATAAACGCTCTTAAGTAGATACAATATCATCGGCTCAACCATTAATATTATCAGGTTTAAACTAACGACCCACCGATATTGGCCCTACTGTAACCGCAGTCATAAATTAAAATATGCAAATGTATAAGGAAACCTCTGTTTAAAATTTGAAAACCCAAATCCTGACGTATGAGATACACATTAATTTGATATAATTTAGAACGATACACCTGATATTAATATTACTGAAAATTTATTTGAAGACATTTTGTATATTATTTGAAATAAACGGGGTAAGAGATGTTGGAGAAATTACTTATTGTATTTCGGGTTCTATGTGTTGATGTGTGCGGGTTTGGACATGTAATATAATTATGATGTAAGGGTGAAAGACTGTGAGAAGATTTTACACGAAGACCTAAAGCATGGATATTATAATACGTGTAACAAATAACAAGAAATGGCGAAACCGCTATCACGAAAACAGTTATATAAGGTCCCATTATAATAAATGGACAAACTTTTAGAAATCATTCAGACCACCAATATAAGGACGATGGTAAAAAAAATATATAAGAAAAACGCATAGATACTTACAAGAAAAATAATCAGCTAACGAAAATACACTAATGTGCCGGCAATTTATTATTTTAGGTCAAAATAAAATCACTTTACTCAATGTTTTTTTTTTTCCTTGAATATCTTAAGTTAGACGTACTGAGCGCTGTGTTAAAATTTGTCCATCTATTTTAATGGGACCCTGTATATGGATTCCTCAGCATTTACTACCAGATCATAATCCAGTACCACAACATAATCACTTGATGTGCACGGCAAGGAAAAATGACTGTTCAAAGTCGGTGCACACAGACATGGTGCAAAAACAAGTGGCTGTACACTTTTCGCCAACTAATTTCGATCAAATGATAGTTTCATCAAGAATCAAAAATGTCAGGTCTACAGGGTCAAATTAAATTAGCTAGCAAAACTCTGCAGACGTAAGAAAAATATAAAATAGGTATTTGTTGAGTTTATTTTTGGGGGGATCAACGACCGCTGGGAGTGATATTACTGATATTTCAAATGTCACAAAGAAGATATCGATATCCATCTCGTCTGCGGTGTTTCGCTAGCTAATTTGATTCGACCCTGTATGTTTATCAAGTGATGGAAAGGTTTCACATTCTCTGATTTACACGGAGTCTCAAATTTTAATTAATCCACACACTTACTTCCCACACAGGTCATTGAACGATCTCAGGTTCATATTAAAATGTAATATATTACCCACACCTGCCCACAAGACAGACCGCTTGCTTTGCTCCTAATTTAGTATTAAATCAATTTAGAGTTATAATCTCATTGGACTCATTCATATCTGGTTCTACTCCTATTAAAGTAAGAACCTTATAAATAATTCATAATTCAACTACATTTGTTATTATTTTTTGTTCATGCGCATCGGTGTTTAGCATAGCAACTCTAGTTTCCACGGCAACATATGTAAATAGAACGCTATAAACGAGTGAGTCAGGTCCTCTTTATCAGCCAAATTAAATATATGTCTTTTTTTCTCAATATTAATGGCAAATGCTACTTTAAAGATCATTAGCATATATCACATCATTTTTTTAAGCCTATACGTTGCCAGGCCAGTGCCTAGAAAAGGCATGAAATATATGATTCAAGATTATATAATTTACACTTCGTAAAAAAGGTCATCAACCTTTAAAGCAAGAGTGAACAGGCATCTTTTGGGCACGTTCGTTCCATCATAGACCTCGTCCATCGCTTTCCATCAGGCGTGATCGAGGTCAAGAGTAAGCCCAGTCAGCAATAAAAAAAAACAAAAATGAACATATTGTCTTTCTGATAGTTCACCAATAACACTTTCAGGAAAAGACATATGAACTATGAACACATATGTACAAAATACTTATAGAAAACTTACGTTTTAAGCACAACGATAATTTTGTTTGTTGCTGCATAGCTTTTGAAATTAGGTACCCACGTATTGAATTTTGTTTCCACCGATATGAATGGAAATTCAATAAGGCCAGTGTTGAAGCAATAACTTATTGAAAGCCTTAATAAGTCTCATGAGAATGGCTTCGCACAAACAAAAGTCAAGGAAAGTATTGTCCTTCAACTTTATGATCCTGCCCTTTGAAATGTGTGTGGTAAGACCTGATTCATAAACCCTTATTACAAAGAAATAAGATTCAATTTACATTGACATAATTGGAACAGCTCCTGCAATATTTTCTGCGGGCATTGGGCTGTCAATATTTAAATGAGTTATTGCACTGGACTTATAAGTTATCGAGGTGTAACCACAGCAACGATGTATGAAAGTCTTTTTGTTATTACTCACAAATTCAATTTGAACCGAGTTAAAAGGAAGTGTGCATTTTAATTCGACGCAGATATATTTCACATTCATTTTGGTTTGGATAAGGTGAAATTAATCTTTCAATTCGATGTATGTCCATAAATAACTACCAAAGTCTTAAGGTTATGGCCAACGCTTGGTTGGTATTGGTTGGTATAGGTTCAATACTATATTATTTTAAAACTGCTAAACTATCTGACTAGGCAACACATCATTTCATAATCATAGCATAATCAGCCTCTAATGTTCCCACCTGGGGCACAGGCCTCCTCTCGGTGAGAGGAAATGGACCGTAATCCACCACGCGGGCCCAGTGCAAGTTGGTAGATGTCATATGTCTTCGAATTTTTGGGTTCTAAGTCATACCGGTTTGCTAGCGATGTTTTCCGTCACCGTTTTGAGAGCAGTGGTGGTGGTGGTGTTTACACCTGGTTAAGCACCTGTCTTGATGCGAACCTCCGACCTACAGCTCGTCAGTCGCGGCCGTTACCACTAGGCCACCACTGCATCATCTCTCAAACATACTTATTCATTAGGTAGTCAATAAGCCACTCTAAACTAAATTCCTTTCCAATCCAAATAGAGATATGTCTCAAAATTTACACGAGAATCTCACTGCACCCAATAACATCACACATATGGCCTTTAGCAACCCAATAAGGCCACGATGTACGATGAGTATGTTACGTAAACGATACAAAAAGTTGTACAGAACTGGGTCACCATACGACATCTCGATTGATTTAAAAGCTACAATGCAGCGATTTTTTTCAAATTAATCGAAAGCACTTGCCAATTATCGATGGAAAATGTCAAGATGAACTTGTGGTTTCGAAAAAGAGGTACGCCTTGATTGTGGTATTGTTTTTGATGAGTAATTTGTAGGCTCTTGTGCAAGGAGGTTGGAGTTCCAAGGGCTGATTTTTTTGACAGACAGCATTCGCGCTTTACATGGATGCGGAAAACGGAAAAATGTATGAAGTTATTATAGGAGATGAGAAACTTCGTGCTAATAAATACCTCACATTCATTGACAATACAAAAACTAGTGAACAGCGTAACCTTGCTAAGTTTTCTTATAAAGCCACACACACAAACAAAAAACATCGATTTCCTAATTTTAATTGCAAACCTTCGAAAATTTATTACGGTATCAAACTGTCATTCCAATAAATCGTACACACATAAGTACAGGCAATTTAGTAATAACAGCGAAATTACTGAGCAAAGTCAACAAAATTAATATCCATAGACTTCCGACCAATGCAACTCCGCCATTACTAATAACAGGAATCGAACCTACACCAATTAGTAAACGGAAGGCGCTAATCGATTCGGTTATAAAATCGAACAGATTTTATCGATTGTTGAGATATTTCAAAGGAACAAGAAAATGGTATGAGAAATCTGCGTAGTTTCTGTAGTATGCATAACTATTAAAAATGCTTGTCATTTCCCCAAGACATACTCGTAATAACTTGGTTTCGAATCCTGTAGAATAACTCTGATATGATCTAAGACTCACTTTTAAATATGGCTCAGAACAGTTCCTTGTGGCATTCTTTAAAAACCTTATTTTTTTCTAAGGTTTTATTTGTTTTCTCTAGCTGTCTCCGTATACTGAGCCGGTAATCAATACGTAGAAAAGACACTGTGTTCCAAAAGAATATCAGAAAAATAGGTTTATTAAAATCGGGGAGCTCTTGAATATCGAAAGCCATTGTTAAATCTGCACCTCAATATACAATATATATTTAGCTAATTATTTAAATAACGCACGCTTAGGAATGCTCTTAGACTACGTGATCTACATTACTATACCGTTGATCTCATCTCCTTAGTCCAATTTCCCTGATCTCAAGCCAACAAAGAGGTAGACTATCAAATCCAACACGGAATCACTTTCCTATTCGTCTCACGTTAGTTGTAGGTAGCCAATAAATCTATTCTAATGTCAGTGAAATAAATGGTGTCCAATTGCTATTCCGTTCAGATGGACATCTTATACTCATCTTGTTTAAACAATGCTGACCAGTTTATTGTTCGTCTCTATAATTAAGTGTGAGTAGAAACTAATTTATTATTGTTTTAATAATGGAGTACATTTACATAGTTTTACGCTTCGATTAGATACACATTTTAGATTCCTGGATGAAGGTATCATGTTTCATGGATCGTGATTTCCATGAGCTGAAATCCATGGTAATCATAGTAAGCATTTCTAGGGAGCCCACCATGGCTATTCAAGACATGAGATTTTACAGTCATGTAGAATCTGTTATTGGCAATTTAATGTTAATCTTCTCCATAGGTACCTACGCTTTTGAATGGGCAACTAGCTTCATATTTTCTGACTGACCGACTTCTTGACAATTCAAAAGTGCCTGTTAATGGTTTAATTGAAATCAATGCTTTGACTTTGACTGAAAAAAGTGACACGTAACTTTCCATAGAGTCATTACTTGAACCTTTTCTGACACGATTTTCATTTTTAACTCATACAAAACAGCCAGTCTCAATATCTCTAATAAACCCATTTCCCAAATCTGCTGACTCAACCACATTTAAAGGCGTGAACATACAAGTAACAATAAGTGTGCCGCAAGCTTGTCACATTACTAGCAACCGGTTGCTTATGAAATCGATCGCGGGCGTGGCTGCGACTGCTACAACCAAGTTTATGCCGACTGGCGCTTGATTCTTGATATTGTGTCTTATGATGACTGTTATGTGTTTACGAGTTAGTACGGTTTTGTGCAGATTATCTCGGTTCTGTTGGTATTGCTATGGCGTAATGTGATATAATCTGTAGGCGTGTTAATGTTTGTGCAAAATATGGTAAATTTTTGTGCAAAATGCGGTATTTGCTATAAGACATGAGATGTGTGAAAACTGCTGCGAAATAAAGTGTTAAGATTTGTATCCTCAAAAGAGACTCCAGTTAAAAGTTTTTTTGCTAATTGGATATTTAAATTACCGTTATTGCAGAAAAAAAGAAACAACTAAGAAAGACTGTAGGGCTGTTTCTTCAATAAGCTGATAACTTTATTCGAGGAATAATTTTGAAATTTTGACAGTTATTTCTTACAAAAACTGTCAAACGTCAATTTTATTCCTCGAATAAAAGTTATCAGGCGATGGAAAAATCAACCCTAAATAGAAGACTCTCATTACTAAATAACTAAAGCGATATTATTAAAGATGAATGAAGCAGAAGTCTAGACTCTAGACGAATAGGATTCATAGATCATCATCTGCCTAGCCTTTTCCCAACTACGTTGGGGTCGGCTTCCAGTCAAACCGGATGCAGCTGAATACCAGTATTTTACATGGAGCGACTGCCTATCTGACCCCCACAACCCAGTTACTGGGTAATACGATACCCCTTGGTAAGACTGCTTGTCAGACTTTCGGGCTTCTGACTACCCGTAACGACTGTCAAAGATCCACGAATGACTGCCGGACCAACAGCTTAACGTGCTTTCCGAGGCACGGAGGGGTCTCGGTATGTAAAGATGGTCACCCACCCACAGACTAACCGCGGCAAGCGTAGCTTAACCTGATCGATCGACCTGTGCGGCTGTTATTATTTAGCCACGGGCCTCGGGAATAGCAATATAAATTAAAAATTGATCACATAGGTAACTCGTTGCATCGATAAGTATTAATTTAATCGAGTGATTTACTGTTGAGGCCAAATAAAAGAATATATCTAATCATCGTCTAACTAGCAGGTTTGTGGAGACTTTTAAGTGAATTACTTCGTGAAAACGGATTACAGACTCCGCAATCACTGAAATACGCACCAACAAGTATTTCTCTCTCTTTCAAATAGTTGTTTTTAGGGTTCCGTACCCAAAGGGTAAAAACGGGACCCTATTACTAAGACTCCACTGTCCGTCTGTCCATCTGTCACCAGGCTGTATCTCATGAAAAGTGATAGCTAGCTAGACAGGTGAATTTTTCTCAGATGATGTATTTTTGTTGCCGCTTGAACAACAAATACTGAAAACAGAATGAAATAAATATTTAAGGGGGGCTCCCACACAATAAATGTGTTTTTTTCGGCGTCGGCGTTTTCGGCGTCGGTCTTGTGGTACGGAACCCTTCGTGTGCAAATCCGACCCGCACTTGGTCAGTTTTTTACTTATCCGCAAAAAAAAAACTGGTCAATCAATCCTAACAAGGTATACGACCGATGTTTATGAGTCCAGACATGTTAAAAATTACAATAATGTTTAACATGTTTTGTGTGTATAGGTTTTTCAACTGCCCAAACGTGCGTCAGAAACGTCAGTTTGAGTTAACGACTCGTTGATGCTCGCTTAAAAGTCAAAAGGCCAACAGAAAGTATCGCCATATTGAAATAAACTCATCTATTACCACAGCTTTGTGGTTTGTGGCCATTTAAACTCACAAACTAAACGATTCTCATTTATTCTGTAATAAAATATTTAAGATTTTCATACATTTTGTTGTTGCCTTGATAATGGCGGCTCTGTGTTAACAGTTTTGCTAAACATCTCGCAAACTAACGTTTAATATCGCAGATAGAGTGAAAGTAATGCGGTAACTGCATGAATTATGTATGTACGTGCGGCTACTGGAATGCCGTATAACTTCCGAAAAAAAATCCGTATTACGCGAACAACTGCACGGCAACCGATAAGTCACGTGTTTGAACAATATTACAAATATGGCCGCCGTCCCTTGACAGCTGTCAAATGTTCCCGCCGTTTTTGGTACATTTTAATATTGTTGGGCACAAAAAAGACGATCATTGTTTTAATTAGCAAAATATTGTCCAAGGTAACAACGAACACAGCACGTGGTAGACATTGCAGGGAGCCAATCATTTTTTTATGACACATAAAATTTTTAGTTGGACAGGTGTTCGTTAAAAATTATCTTATATTTTATAGATTGAATCTATAAAATAAAATGTTAAATTAACACGTCGCGCTTTGTAACTCGCGAGTAATCAAATAAAGTCTCGGTTTTAATTATATTTTTTAGGATACAAAACTTGATCAGAAATTATTATAATGCGAATTCGTATCTGGCTTGAGACTTGTTCGGGGCTTATCAGGCAACTAATGATTTTACATGATATTTGCATGTATAATGAGGTATACAGAGAAAGAAATCCGGTTTTTGCAAAAAATTCGTACAAAATAAACTGTAGATCACGCTTGAGTATTCATGTATAAATGCCAAGCGTCGGTCGATTTCGTTAAGATTTTATGACTTTTCATATATTTATTTCTTTTCATGTATGTAATTTATCGTCTAATTTCTGCTAAACAGGACATTATGGCAATTTATTTCATCCATTTCATCATACATCTATTCATGCTCAATGAATCATATAAGGTACGAGCGGCCATTATGTAGTCAAATAGCAAGTAGGTGAACTGATGTTCAAATCATAAATGTCGTTTAAAAAGTTGTTTTTATTTCGTAAACTGACATTTAAGTGACATAAATTGTGTGACGAAGTTCATCTTGTGTATAAATAAAAGTAAAAAGTCTTCTTTAGTCTTGAACTTTGGTCGCATAAACAATTTACTTAAGTTTTCCAGTCAATACTTCGATTCCATATTATTCTGACAGCTGTCAGCCTGTCACTCTGACATTCATAGGTCTTAAGAGCGTTTACGCCGTAGGGCGTTTCATACAAACTTTCAAGCCCTTGTTTTTCGAAATGAATCAACCGATTTTAATTAAGCTTCATACGCAAAAGCAGGATACAAAGGTCTAAAAAGTAACTTAAAACATTTTCGAAATGTCTTATTTAAAAACAGATAATTGAAAATTTAAAATCAGTCTAATTTGGCTGTAACACTATTTTTCGAAAATGTTCTTAAGTAACTTTTTAGACCTTCGTATCCCGTTTCTGCGTATGAAGTTCCATTAAAATCGGTTCATTCATTTCGAAAAACAAGGGCTTGAAAGTCTCAAAGTGCTTGGGGTCTGAACGGTCTGAAAAGTCTGAAGGGGTCATTCTACTCATTATTATGAACGACTTTTACTATATATAGAACAAAACGTGAAATCGCAAAAAAAAACTGCTGTTCCATAAATTTTGACGAGTTAAGCTAACATAAATGTAGGGAACAGCTGTTTTTTTTTTGCTATATCATGTTTGGTCCCATAGTAAAAGTTGGTTGTAATGATGAATGATTTCGCGTATGAAGGGATAGACTTTATATACTCCAAGTAAGTATTAAGTATTGACTTACCTTAGTATTAAGCGTGTGTGTGGAGAAGAAGGAGCAGAGAAGAACAAATGTGGACAGCCAAGGGGCCGACACAAACGGCGTCGACTCCATAGTGAATCTGTAACAAAAGACACACGTTTAATTATTTTAAACAAAGGAAGGAACTTTGCACCTGCGTAACAATAGCAATTAGGGAAGTCCCAAGAATAACCAAAGAATACTAATTAAGGCAGACCAATGTCCAGCATTCAGCTTCAATAATAGACTGTGGATTAAATTGAATACTTAGATTTAACCAAAATTTTAATGCAAGGAATACTTTCAATGCAAGTATGTAAATGTAAGTAGTAAATGTAATGATTTCAACACTATTTCTAATATCTAACATTTTAGAAAGATAATAAAATGGAAATTAATAAATAATACCTATTTTTTTTTCAGAAAAAGACCCATTTAAGGTTCACAAAAACAATTTTCCAACTAAAAATGAACATTACAGAAAAAAGAGTATCGTTGGTGCCAGTACTAATGAATGAAAATCATTTATCATAGACATCAGTGCCATCAATTATTATGAGCTACATCTAACTACTTAGGTCGCATTCTAAATATTGATCCAATCTTGTCATTGGCTTTCTAATGATGCGTTTTCCAACATTACAATCTTTAGTAAACACCAAAACATTACATAATTACAAACAACTTCAACCATAAACAAGGACTTCACTGTTGCCATGCAAATAAATTTCCTCGGACCGGGGTTACCACTTTTCCCTGCAGAAATTCTCGGAACCAACCGAGCTTAGATCAAAAGATAGCGTGTTATCTTGTGATCGCAAATTCTGTTGCAAATTACACTTGGTGTAAGGAATTGTGTCCTTATTACGTGTAGCGTTATCTTGTTTCGAGTACAAGATACTTATTGTTGGTATGTGCTGAGGTTTTTGAAGATTCCTATCGGTACATTTTACTTTGTACAAGATTGCCGGTCGCGTCTGCCTGTCTGGCTGTGCTTGCGTTAATAACGGCACCTACTGAATGGCTTTCTCAGACATTAGCTGTTTTGAGGATATTATGGAGGCTAAAAATTGGCGTGCTGACTGTTTTGCTGACGGCTTGGCTGTTTTGAGGATATTTTGGAGGTTAAAATTAAACTTAGTAGGGAAGAAGGCTAGACAATTGGTGATGTACACCTTTTACCGTGCGCAGCAGCGTTCTCTATGTATTCCACCATCATACCATACTGCGATCGCCAACCCGCCTGCCAAGCGTGGCGATTATGGCAAACCCTCCCAAAATTGGGGGAGGCCTATGTCCAGCAGTGGACGTCTATCGGCTGAAACGACGAACGACGACCTTTTACTTTCTAGCCTTCTTTCCTACTAAGTTAGAGCCAGTTTGCACAATAAAATCCCCAACTATTGTAATCCCAAGGTATAGTAGTTTTACTAAATTGCAAGCACGCTGTTCACTGGAAAGCCAATAATTAAATAATGATTTTTATAATCGTTAAATCGTATTTCTCCTGGAAAAAATCCTGACTCTCATAAGTCTCGTGGACCGTGTGTGAGTAAAGGAGATACAACCTCTTCTTTTGCAAGTCGCCCTTTAATTTTTTTTTCTGGTTTTGGTGCTAAAGAGGATTTATTTAAGAAGTTTTTGCTGCAAACCAGCCTGTACTAAAGTTAACCAGATTGACACATCAAGTGTCGTCGGATCGGAAGTGAGCGGCGATTGTGCGCAGAGATTCAGGCGACCTTAGCATCATCTGATAGCTTTCAAAGTGTTGCCATTATTATCCTGTGCCTGAGATTTTTATTAAGATTGTGGATGATTATTTAATTTAGTCTTATTAGACTTTATATAGACTTGGATTAAGGGTTATGACAAGTTATTTATATGCTAAACGTAACATACGTTTAGCATATAAATAACTATGTGCAATATTTTTACCCAAAAATTGGCTGAGGAGAATGTCAAATGGTAATAATAGCAATGTCAATGAAGGAGAACGTCGGCAAAAAAAGACAGGCACATTGAGAACCTCCTCTAACCAAAAAGTAAATAAACACAACATAAAGAAGGTGTTATTTATCCTATAATCCAATTCATCATCTGCCTAGCCTTTTCCCAACTATGTTGGGGTCGGCTCCCAGTCTAACCGGATGCAGCTGAATACCAGGATTTTACACGGAGCGACTGCCTATCTGACCTCCACAACCCAGTTACTGGGTAATACGATACCCCTTGGTAAGACTGGTTGTCAGACTTTCGGGCTTCTGACTACCCGTAACGACTGTCAAAGATCCACGAATGACAGCCGGGACCAACGGCTTAACGTGCTTTCCGAGGCACGGAGGGGTCTCGGTATGTAGAGATGGTCACCCATCCATAGACTAACCGCGGCAAGCGTAGCTTAACCTGATCGATCGACCTTTGAAACATTTTTGTAGTTGTGCCATCTAAATTATAGGAGGACCTACTATTAAAAACGTATTAATTACTTATGATAAAAACCAAATCCGCTAAATAGCTATAGTTTCCTTTATGAGCGGTGGTCTTCTTATCATATCGGCCGTTGTAAAAATCTGTCAGTATTTCCTGTATTTGACACTAAAGTGTCAAAAAACGCTTTGTATTTGGACAGCCGTTAAGACCGTTCACTGCTTTCTTAGGGAGAGTTGGTGCTAACTATCATCAAACCAAAAAAAGCGTTGTTTCAAATTACAATTACAAAATGATGGTCATGCCGTGGGCCCAATAATCGAGTACGTAATCGTTATTATTTGACGTACGTATGTTACGTTAACCAACCGTTTGGAACAACCGGCCCTTATAGGAAACCAATGCTTTAGTTTAATTTTTTTCATTAGAGGCAGTGTAAAAATTGGTCCTTCTATAAGCCAATTAAGCTACATACACACATCAAAAGTGTCTAGGGATCAACATATATTTTTGCAATAACTTTTCTCCTGATTGATATTAATTAAAATTTTCTTTAAGGATTCATCAAATAAAGTGTTTTCGTTTGTCACAGTAACGATAAACCAAGTCACCTTTGCATTAATAAAGAAATTTGCAATTTGCCATTTTCCTAATAAAGGGATTTTTGACATTTGAACCACTAACACAAAAGTTCGAAAAAAAGACTGAAATAACAGTTTTCTTTAAAATTTTATTGGGTAACTTAAACAATTAATAATCCGTGTTTCTACCGCGAACACTAACAACACAAGAACATCGGTTTGGCATACTCAAAATGAGTTCATCCAAATCACGCTGTGGAATGGCCGCCCATGTTCGTTGCAACAACAAAAAAAGGTCTTCTTGCGACTGGATACCCTCCATATTCGGCAGAGCTCTTCTCTGTAGCATATCCCATGCATGCTCAATCGGGTTCAAGTCTAGCGACTGAGCAGGCCAGGGCAGGACATTGATGTTAGCTGCGGCGAGAGTCTGTCTTACAACTCTTGCGGTGTGCGGTCGTGCATTATCATGCATTAACTGAAATAAGGGACCGATTTGCACTTGTAGAGGAACGATGACGTCTGATACAATCGTCTCAGCATAAATTTGAGCGTTGAGGTTGCCTCTGATCCAAATCAACTCAGTTCTTCCGCCGATCCAAATACCCGACCATACCATGATGGTTCCACCACTATAAGGATGGACTTCCTGGCAGGATTTTAATCGCTGTTGGCGTCCAGGGGTTCTCCAGTGTCGTATACGTCTTGTATCCGGTCTCATACCAAAACGAGACTCATCAGAAAAGCACACGAAACGCCATTGTTCTTCTGCCCAATTTCTGTGTTCAAGAGCCCATTGATATCGAATCCTACGATTGTGCATTGCTATAGGTGGTACCCGTAGCGGTCTTCGGGAATGAAGGTTCACTTCATGCAAGCGGTTTCTGACTGTTTGGTCGCTAATTAAGTTCCCTGAAGAGTGATGAAGCCTCACGGCTAACATCATGGCGGTTATTGTTGGAGCTCTTCGAGTTAAGATTTGAATGTATCGGTCTTGTCTCCGTGTGGTGCAGCGATACCGTCCTCCATGGCGCTCAGCCACGGTACCAGTGCTTCGGTAACGTGTCCAAAGTCGACTGATAACACTCTGACTTGTATTCAGAGCTAAAGCCACAGTACGTTGCCGGGAACCAGTTTCTATCATTCCCACGGCTCTGAGCATTTCTTCCCTGCTTAAATGACGTCGCCGCTCCATAATAACGTTGGTTTTAATCAGTAGTAGGGAAACAGTAGCACTAATAATGTCTTCAATGCGTTGTATGTTTTTATAGGGAAAATATTGACAGCTGATTTTCATCTTTTACTCGAATTTGATTCACAGTTCCTGATTCAAATTATGAAATGCACCAAAAAGGATCCATATAAATTTATAAAATCATAAATTTATTACAAAGCCACATCTCAATCACAAGAAATCCGCATAAAAATGCTTGATCCCTAGACACTTTTGATGTGTGTAGATTGGTAACACCTGTTGATTGTAACCAATAAACGATACATTAAAAACTCATAATAAATAATTACCATAACCATAAGCTCCTAAAACATTAGGTAATTAATTCGTGTGAACATTATGGTAGGTAATATTTTCCCCATAGGAAATGTTGACGATGCAATGACGGCACTATTTATCGGTATTCAACGGAGAATTTTCAAGGAGAACGAGCTTAGTATGTTTTTTATCAATTCCATAGATGAACAAATCTGTATATTAGATATTACTTTTGTCTAAACACGACTAATTCGTAAGACCTGTTAAAATCTCACACAAACAAACGAATAAAAACAGTACTTTCCATTGCTTCATTGATAAAAAAACAACAACACAAGAAAAAATAAAAACCATTGATTAAAAATTTACTTGCCGCCAACAGTGCGGACCATAAACAAACAAAAAGTTCCGCCAGAGGTCGACGCTCGCGCTCAGAAGGACAATGTCTTTTCTCAGAAACGGACGCCACGGCGAAATATTAATAAAGCTCCGTTTGCGGCCGGGACATGTTTCCGCATTGGTTTGTAGACCGGTCCAGGACAGGTGAAAATAAAGCAATGCATATGGTTACTGTGGTCAGTAAGGGTAATTAAATCCTGTTTAGTGCTAATTGTCTTTAAGTAAGAGATTTGTGAAAATAAAATGTACGTTGTGTCTGAAAATTTTATCTTAATTTTCCGAGAAAATTCTTTGATTTTTAAAAGAGTTATAAGTTTTTGTTGATTTTATTTTAAGTTTCGTTACTAAGTAATTTTTTAAAAGAAGACCTCCCCGGCATTTCCCAAGTTAAGCAGGACCCTCACTGCTTTACTTGGGGAGTGCCCTCTATAAGTCAGGAATCCTAAAGAATAATACTACAAGCTTCAGCAGTTTTCAGCAAATAGAACGGTGACCACAGTATGATCGCATCCAAATACAGAATGAACTCACAAGAAGTAGGTTTCTTAACTTTATGGCTTTCTCAGACTAAAGAAAAAAGTAGCCTTCACTCTATAAGGTAGAAATCCTAAATAATAATGCCACGTTTAGCAGACAGTATGGTATCCACAGTATGATGTCATCCATACCCCAAATGCTCTTGATTTAATCACTTTTTAAAAAGCACCTTCTTACTTGAACTCGTTAATTAGTGTTAAAACTGATACTAAAGTTTAAAGCCACTTTTAAATGACCTGCAGGCATTAGCACTCCACCTAATAACGATGTTTAGTGCAAATTTTTTTCACTTAAAATTAATGTAAAAGGGTTTCCTTGCTGTCCTCTCTTTATTGATTGTAGCTTTGTCTGCGTAGTTGGTATCTGACGGGCAATTCTTGTAATTTTAAGCACGTCCACAGTCTGATCAGTCTCAATCTGACAAAAATATCTATAATTTCCCTACATTTTTGACAAGTTTTTGACATTGTATACAGACAATTCTAATTTTTCAACCCTTTATTAGTGGTTGTCGTTTCAGCCGATAGACGTCCACTGCTGGACATAGGCCTCCCCCAATTTTGGGAGGGTTTGCCATAATCGCCACGCTTGGCAGGCGGGTTGGCGATCGCAGTATGGTATGGTGGTGGAATACATAGAGAACGCTGCTGCCCATTCTCCGGTACGATCCTTAGTCGCCTTTTACGACACCCACGGGAAGTAAGGGGTGATGGTATTCTTTAAGTCCGGCACCACATAGACCACATTAGTGGTTGTAATGGCAATCATATCACTTGGTTTTAGTAGGTTTTTATATTTAATTTTTTATTTATCCTTTTGATAGATTCTTATTTTGTTCTTATTTTGTAGGCCTTGTAGACTTTAGATCTGTAGACCATTTTTTATTTTATCAAGTACCTGGTACTTGTTGCAAGGCCTACGCTGTCCTCCCATGTACCTACTGTAATTTGAAAACATTGTAAAAGTCAATTATTTTTAAAAAGAGTAACTGTGCAGTTTTTGCCGGCTCTTCTCCATAGGAAACGACCAATTGGAACCGTGCACCTCTAGCTTCTGACGTTTCATCAGTGCCCATGTAGGTTTATGTGAAATAAAATATTTTGATTTTTGACATTGATTGCCGCTGAGATGAGATTGCGACTAGACTTTGAACATTTTTAATTACGGAAATTGGCCTTCTGATTGCTGAGGAGTTTGTTGCGCTACTTCTGATTGCGGGGGGTTTGTTGCGCTACTTCTGATTGCTAGGGAGTTTGTTGCGCTACTTCTGATTGCTGAGGAGTTTGTTGCGCTACTTCTGATTGCTGGGGAGTTTGTTGCGCTACTTCTGATTGCTGGGGAGTTTGTTGCGCTACTTCTGATTGCGGGGGGTTTGTTGCGCTACTTCTGATTGCTAGGGAGTTTGTTGCGCTACTTCTGATTGCTGAGGAGTTTGTTGCGCTACTTCTGATTGCTGGGGAGTTTGTTGCGCTACTTCTGATTGCGGGGGGTTTGTTGCGCTACTTCTGATTGCTAGGGAGTTTGTTGCGCTACTTCTGATTGCTGAGGAGTTTGTTGCGCTACTTCTGATTGCTGGGGAGTTTGTTGCGCTACTTCTGATTGCTGGGGAGTTTGTTGCGCTACTTCTGATTGCGGGGGGTTTGTTGCGCTACTTCTGATTGCTAGGGAGTTTGTTGCGCTACTTCTGATTGCTGAGGAGTTTGTTGCGCTACTTCTGATTGCTGGGGAGTTTGTTGCGCTACTTCTGATTGCTGGGGAGTTTGTTGCGCTACTTCTGATTGCGGGGGGTTTGTTGCGCTACTTCTGATTGCTGGGGAGTTTGTTGCGCTACTTCTGATTGCTGGGGAGTTTGTTGCGCTACTTCTGATTGCTGGGGAGTTTGTTGCGCTACTTCTGATTGCTGGGGAGTTTGTTGCGCTGCTTCTGATTGCTGGGGAGTTTGTTGCGCTACTTCTGATTGCTAGGGAGTTTGTTGCGCTACTTCTGATTGCTGGGGAGTTTGTTGCGCTATTTCTAATTGCTGGGGAGTTTGTTGTGCTACTTCTGATTGCTGGGGAGTTTGTTGCCCTACTTCTTCTCAGCCAAAGCAATAAGAAGCGGTGAAAGGACGGGCGTTTTGGGGGACTGTCTTATGTGCAGACGCCAGCACGCCAAGACCCCCGAAACTTTCAAATTTTCCCAATCAACTTTGAACCTTATGCTGTAGCTATAAAGTTGAAAATCTATTAAAGAAATATGACAGTTGTAGTTGCTTGATGTGCTGGCGTCTGTACCTAATTTTAACGTACAAAAACTGTTGGCTGTCAGCCTAATTTGAATAAAGAACTTTTGATTTAGTTGGACTTGAAAATTTTATAGAAATACCACACAAAGTACAGCCTAAACCAAACAGTATAGATGCATGAATTTCAGAAGACATTACAGACTCTTTTCTTACAGTCCGGCCGCGTCAAGAGAATGCGTCCCTGACATCTGTCAGTTTAATACAAACAAATACGTGTTTTGAGAATTTGATCTTTATTAGCTACTAGAATTGTCGCTCTGACAGGTTCTGGAACGCATTCTCTCGACGCGGAATGTAAGAAAGGAGTTTTCATAACTGAAACACTGAACAGTGAAAAGTGAGGAGATTATAAGCAAACAACATTGAGCAACTGTTAGTAAAATAATAGTGACAACATATAAAAAATACCTCTCAAAAAAAAAAACTTTTAGACTCCTCTTAAACCATCACAGATGACAACATCCAAGAAACACGGCCATTAATTTTAAAATGATTTACGTCATCCAGCTGGCCTTTTATCAGATTCATTCACCTTTATACATTTCACAAGAGTCGCTTTACCGAACACAAAAACTAAAATACTTTAATTCGACATACGCACGTCGTAAATTAATTTATAATGGAGTTTTTTATCATAAAAATTAGAGATCTAAATGGGTGACAGGTGCTTGCATAAATGATTTTTTTTTTACCAAGGTAAGGTTACCATTCTGCCTTTCTAATGATTTTGATATTATAATGGGTTCAGACCATGCCCCACTTGCTGGAGTGTCCTAAGTGCCCGTTCACCCGCACCTCAGATAACCTAATGAAAGCTACTGATGCCGCAATAAACATGGCAAACTTCTGGGCTAAAACTACACACATCAAAAGTGTCTAGGGATCAAGCATTTTTATGCGGATTTCTTGAGATTGAGATGTGGCTTTGTAATAAATTTATGATTTTATAAATTTATATGGATCCTTTTTGGTGCATTTCATAATTTGAATCAGGAACTGTGAATCAAATTCGAGTAAAAGATGAAAATCAGCTGTCAATATTTTCCCTATAAAAACATACAACGCATTGAAGACATTATTAGTGCTACTGTTTCCCTACTACTGATTAAAACCAACGTTATCATGGAGCGGCGACGTCATTTAAGCAGGGAAGAAATGCTCAGAGCCGTGGGAATGATAGAAGCTGGTTCCCGGCAACGTACTGTGGCTTTAGCTCTGAATACAAGTCAGAGTGTTATCAGTCGACTTTGGACACGTTACCGAAGCACTGGTACCGTGGCTGAGCGCCATGGAGGACGGTATCGCTGCACCACACGGAGACAAGACCGATACATTCAAATCTTAACTCGAAGAGCTCCAACAATAACCGCCATGATGTTAGCCGTGAGGCTTCATCACTCTTCAGGGAACTTAATTAGCGACCAAACAGTCAGAAACCGCTTGCATGAAGTGAACCTTCATTCCCGAAGACCGCTACGGGTACCACCTATAGCAATGCACAATCGTAGGATTCGATATCAATGGGCTCTTGAACACAGAAATTGGGCAGAAGAACAATGGCGTTTCGTGTGCTTTTCTGATGAGTCTCGTTTTGGTATGAGACCGGATACAAGACGTATACGACACTGGAGAACCCCTGGACGCCAACAGCGATTAAAATCCTGCCAGGAAGTCCATCCTTATAGTGGTGGAACCATCATGGTATGGGCGGGTATTTGGATCGGCGGAAGAACTGAGTTGATTTGGATCAGAGGCAACCTCAACGCTCAAATTTATGCTCAGACGATTGTATCAGACGTCATCGTTCCTCTACAAGTGCAAATCGGTCCCTTATTTCAGTTAATGCATGATAATGCACGACCGCACACCGCAAAAGTTGTAAGACAGACTCTCGCCGCAGCTAACATCAATGTCCTGCCCTGGCCTGCTCAGTCGCCAGACTTGAAGCCGATTGAGCATGCATGGGATATGCTACAGAGAAGAGCTCTGCCGAATATGGAGGGTATCCAGTCACAAGAAGACCTTTTTTTGTTGTTGCAACGAACATGGGCGGCCATTCCACAGCGTGATTTGGATGAACTCATTTTGAGTATGCCAAACCGATGTTCTTGTGTTGTTAGTGTTCGCGGTAGAAACACGGATTATTAATTGTTTAAGTTACCCAATAAAATTTTAAAGAAAACTGTTATTTCAGTCTTTTTTTCGAACTTTTGTGTTAGTGGTTCAAATGTCAAAAATCCCTTTATTAGGAAAATGGCAAATTTCTTTATTAATGCAAAGGTGACTTGGTTTATCGTTACTGTGACAAACGAAAACACTTTATTTGATGAATCCTTAAAGAAAATTTTAATTAATATCAATCAGGAGAAAAGTTATTGCAAAAATATATGTTGATCCCTAGACACTTTTGATGTGTGTATATAAAAAAAAACAACGAAGAAGTATATCATCGACACGAAAAGAAGAAGATGGGGATTCCTATGAAAACTTACTTGATAATATAGCTGAACCTACGGATACACCGCAATTCCTGTAGGTATACAAATCTTATAATTGGTCATAATTATTTTTATCATTTGGAACAATGATGACATTGTACCGGGTCCCCCCGGTACAATGTCATCATTGTTCCAAAGCGATTTTTTGCAAAAGAGCAAAAGTGCTTTTTCGCAGATTTTCCAATTTTCCACATAGGACTTAAAAAAAGGTTGTAATGAAAAATGACGTAAGGGACAAGTAGCATCTTAAATAAAAACAAAATGGCTGGCTCAACCGAATAAATCAAGCGGAGTCCGTTTGTCCAATTACGTGCGTGTTTAGGACCGAAAAATATTGCATCAAATTTCAATGGGCGTAAATTATTGCATTTTTGTTGTATTCTCGTAATAACATTTATTAATGTGCTTTGCGAGTGCGATTTGGTTTATTTTTAGATGTTTATTAATTGAGAACGGTGTTTCTTTTTTTACTTATCGTGTTTTTTTTTTAACCGTTTTGTAGTTCTTTTCAATGTAAAGGTCTTCATCCACGATTCGTCAATACAGGGCGGCAGAGACATCGAGACAACCTGTTAGCACGGATTCAGTAAATGATTCGTGTGCCATGCCTGAACTAGATTTAGTACAGGCTATCCAAGGAGGACCCTACGCGAAACCAGTGTATTATAGAAGAGGGGACTTAGCCTCACCCACGTTCCATTATCTACTTCTACACCTTCAAAACATAATCAATTTAAATTTATACACCAAGAAATTACTTTACCTAAATCCAAACCCACCAACACAAACCACTTACGTTTTATGGTAAAACAGTAACATTTTGACACAGATGTGTATATGCAAGTACCAAGTAACCATCGAGTTTTATCGCCACGTTGCATTGTCTATGCGTTGCGAAACTTAAGTGTTTACGGGTACTTACTACCTCGCTAAGACTGTTCTGTGTTCAACATAGTAAATCGCGTGTGTTTTTATGCAACTGCGGCAAAGGTAAATGCGTTGCTGCCAGCGTTCTTTTTTTTAAAGAACTGTTCGGGTGTTGTCGTCTTGTAACTAAGAAATACATCTGTCTTTGTCAGTGTGTGTAAATTTTGGTCCAGATCTTACAATACAAAAGGAAATCTATGTTATAATAAGAGAGAGTGTAAGCAAAGGTATCTTATGATTTGATTTTTGCTATTGCTACCATAACCCATAGGACCATTTGAAGTTAGTCTGTTTAATTGTCATTATACATATATAAAACTAAGCAGGATGCTAAGTAATAGTCACAGTTTGTGTTCGTCTATACAACAACATATCAACGTGGCATTCTTTTTGATTTACAGCATTTTATAATTCGTTTATAGTATCTATATTTTATTAAGCATACTTAGCACTGCTAATAATTTATATTTTATTACAAAATCTGTGATGCTATGCAAAATGTAGACAAGCGTATCTACATATCTTAATAATAAATCTGAAGAGTTTTTTTGTTTGTTTGAAGTCGCTAATCTCTGGAAATGCCATTTCTATATATAAAAACATATTTTTGCATTTGATAGGCCAATCCTTGAGGAAGGTTATGTAGTGTTGTAAGAAACTCGAGTCTTTTAGTCTTCATTTCGAGAATTGAGTAGATTTTAAAACTAGGATTCGTTAGTCACATGAGTCGAGTCCTTTGAGTCTTCTGAGTCCTTTCGAGTCTTTTAAGTTCTTTGAGCTAGACTGAGTCATGAACTTGAGTTGGTGTATTATAAAAGGTAATACTGGATGATTTTATATCGTCATCCATATTTATTTATTGATTGAAAATAAATCGCACAATGAACAGCTATGGAATTTACATATCGACGGTAAAAAGGAAGTAGGGCAAGCGAAGCGACATTTTGGTCTAAAATGAGTTATATATGCCATCCTAGGTAAAATTTTCCGCTCTTTCGAATATGCTTACTCCCATGACTCTACGATGACTTTTTTGGAGATTATGCCCTAGCAAAAAAAATTTACAGTCAGTTTTTCTAAAATTTAAAACTTTGAACGGCTCTCCTGAACATTTCATATTTTGTCGCTTATATTATTTCCTCTTAACCGTAGATATATACAGGACTAAGTCATGAGTTCTTTTAAAAAGACTCAGTCTTTGAGTTCTTTTTGGCAGGACTCAAGTCTTTTTACAAAAGACTCCAAATTCTGACGGACTTGAGCTCTAAGTTTTATTTATAAGACTCGAGTCTTCAAAAATAGCTCAAGTTTTTATTAAATAAGACTCCAAGAATCGAGTTTCTTACAACACTAAGGATATGGACTGTTTAACATCACGCTACGACCCTTAGGAGCTGAGCAAAAATTCAAAAAGAACTCTAAGAACTAACTAGTTCTCAAACTCTCTCTCTCTCTAACTCTCCGCAAATAAACGTACTTTCTTTCTTTCTAATCGAAAATGACGTAATAGCGTGACGGGCGATGAAGATGGGTTCGCGGATGAAGTAGCGGGCAAGAGACAATATATTTCGTTACAGCGATCGCAGAATAAACCAGTTGCGTTTTTAACGGAATCTCTATCAGAATTGAGGAAATCGACCCTCCGATAATTATGTAATTATATTGTTTATTTTGTTTTAATTAATTAACTAAACCTCCTTGAGTTTGTGGAGAATCGAAATAACGTTGGTTATTTATTGGTGTCGATATTTCTTATGACAAATTATACTGCACGGTAGAAAATTATGTTATAAATAGTACAACTGGTATTTATTCATTTTACATTCAATTAGCTCGCCAGAATATAATGTCTATGTCTATGCGAGTTCGACTCGTGTGTATGTAATTTTCTGGTGAGCCTTTCCTCTAAAATACTCTTAGGGCGCATTCCACCAAATTTTTATACATATAATAAATCTTTGACTGAGAATAAATTTAAAATTTTTGACAGTTTATCCAAACTAGAACTGTCAGACGTCAATTTTATTCCTCATATAAAATAGTTGACTTTGGTAAAACCAGCCCTTAATGGTAATGTTACCTACCTGTCCTCAAAGTTAAGTTCGATTTTAAAAACCCAGATAGTAATTTGACAGGGATAATGTCTAACTAGCAATGAAACCGTAACTGGCATGTTCTAGAACCAAAAATTCGTAGACATGTGGCATCCACCAACCCTCACTGGGTCCACGTGGTGAATTATGGCCCCATTCCCTCTCATAGAGAGTAGGCCTGTATCCCAGCAGTGGGAACATTATAGGCTGGTTATGCTAATGTCAAACTCCGATACCAAAAAGTAAACACAATGACTTGAAATGTCAGATTACTATCTGGGTTTACAAAACAAGTTTTGTGGTTTGTTTTGATTTTAAGATTGATACTCGAATAAAATTTAATTTTATTAATAGAAAACAAACAGCTCGTTTATCAAATTAATTTAATTTCAGTCGACAAAATCCACCGGTTTCTTACTAAACTTCAACTATATCCGACGATCCTGCATACTTATCTCTTTTATTGACTGTACATCCATAACACCAGAGGTTGCCATTGTTAATTTATATTTAAATCTGATTACCGGTAAAGCATGATATTATTTTATTTTAAGTATAGGAAGCGGAATTCAAAATTAATTACTATAGAATTAATATTGTTATTCAATTCTATGTTTTCAACTATAAAAGCTGCTATTGCTCAGCACATAACAGCCCAGCAATCGTATATAAAAGAAAAAACTGGCCAAGTGCGAGTCGGACTCGCACACGAAGGGTGCCGTACCACAAGGCAAAAACGCCGAAAAAAACACGTTTGTTGTATGAGAGCCCCCCTTAAATATTTATTTTATTCTGTTTTTATTTGTTGTTATAGCGACAACAGAAATACATCATCTGTGAAAATTTCAACTGTCTAGCTATCACAGTTCATGATACAGCCTGGTGACAGACGGACAGACGGACAGTGGAGCCTTAGCAATAGGCACTAAAAACTAGAACCTGCCCAGTTCCGAAAAAGATCAGACCAAAAGACAGTCAAAGCAGTATCTGTGTCCTTTTCCAAAAAAGCGATTGGTATTATCTATGCTTCATAATATGTTTGGTAATAAAGCTTAGAGAAGTCACTAGACTAAGTCGAAAGCATCAGTGTAGCCAGCGAAATTTAAATTTTCTTACGTTTTTAATAACAAATATTTATTTATAGAATTATACTCATTAAAACCATCAATACAACTGTCTAAATTCATATCAACCTATTGATTGACTATTTCTTGAAATAATGAATTTTGAGCCCGAGTTGTATTGCTGAGTTTAATGATTAGAATTATGTAAAGCCACACTTTGTTACGATTGCGAATCATATTTTAATCGAGTTAACATAAAACCTGACCCTGACCTAAAATGCAAACCTTAGCGCATCTCCCATTCCCCCATAATGAGTTTAACTACCAACTGCAGATCTAAGGGGCCAAACTATTGCAAGCGTTCGACCCTCGATTCGCTTTCCGTATGACGCGCTCCATCTCAAAATGACACGCTCTATAATAATAAAGCTCTAACCATTTAGTTTTTGAAATCGTCGTAATTTTACGACGATTTGGAAAACTAAATGGTCACTAAGACCTACAAAAAAAGAAACCGCGTTTTAATATTACAAAATATCATTGCATAGAGCGTGTGAACGGTAGTTATGACATTACAGCCAAAATGTCCGATTTTACGAAATATCTCGATTTTGTTTGGGAGACGAGACGATTGTGATGCTGCCTTATATCACAGAAGCGAGCGAAGCGAGATAATTATATGTTAGCTGTGCAAATTGGAGACATAATATGAAAACCGAGACATACCATAGGTCAGGACCACATCACGATTGTAAAAGATCGTTTCAATCGTTTCGTGAACTTATATGCATTTTGGATGTTACATGCTGTTTTCCCTTGAAGGTTCTTTGTTGTTCCTAAAAGCTTATGTTGTCAGTGAAACTGACAGTTCAGATTTAAAATAATGTAGTGTCAAGGTGTAAGGTTTTCTACTAATTAAGTAAAGCTTTTCCCTTTATATTAAAGACAAAGCCACCATAAGACAAGTCTGTAGTTAATTATTGCGCTACAAATTGAAGTGTCGACTACAACTAATGATTAATCGATCCAGGAGTTTCCTCACAATGGGCTCCTATACTTTTCACAGGTAGCGTAGGTCATCTTTGCCTTGGGGTTGCGGGCGCACAGTATGGTGACTCTGTCCGCCCACCAAGTGACCCCAGGGAAGACGGTGGCACAGTGGTCACGTGCTGCCGTGCATAGCGAGGCTCAGGGGAGGCCCCTTTACAGTCTCCCTAGGGATGTGCTTTACAGGCACGGGGGGGTTCCGGAATTGGTATTTTAAGAGGAACCGGGACCACCCCTATGTGCTGATGGTGATCACCACGGTGGTTTTGTTGAGGTAAAAATCCCGCCGAACCCTGAATCTCATGCTCAACAATAGCGCTTGCGACCAATAGATCAGAGGCAGTCCAACTTTTCTTTCAACATTTTCGTAAAATCGTAAATGGAATGATTTACAACTTGCCGGAGTTTCGTTTGGTATCCATGCAATATCCGGTTGAAATAAAATATTTACTAGTCGACAGCGTAGCTTACAACTTAGCATAGTTTACATAACATCTACGCGGACATTCGTATTTTTTTTTTCTAACAATTTTTGCAATAAAAATAACTACAAATAATTATGAAGCATGCATGGAATTGTGAAGTGCGTGAATTGTATTAAAGAATGCTTTACATAAGAGGAAATATTTTAATTGTAGTAATTAAGCCATTGCTGAGAAAGGTATTTTCTTGTAAGACTTGTTTTTTTTTCATGTGTTACAGTTAGTAGGCAAGCAATGTTTACCAAAAAGGCGCCAAACTAAATATAAGTAGAAAAATACCTTATATGTTTCTACGACATAGATACTATATAGCATAATAATTACACAGGACACAGGCCTCCTCTCTTAAAGTTGTCAAAAAATAAAAAGCCCGTTTTGACATTTGTCATCGCGACGTAACTAGTGAAGTAACCATACGACTCGGTACTCGATACTCACGATAAATCGATTCAAGTTTATATGAGTATTTGATCGATTTGATCATGTATTGTAAAGTGATATTAATCTTTTTTTCGAGTCCTAAATCAATGTCCAAAATAGAAGAGCCAAGGTTAACGTGATAGTAAACAGAAATAGTCCAAAAGCAAAGCCGTGACGCTTGGTCAGAGACAAGCCATTCTACAGAAATCAGTGTCCCCAATTCAAAATTTTATTTACGGCTTTGAGCGCCAAGCTCATTCTTTTCAGTAAAGATCACTACACAATAAAATCGAATGAAGCTGGCGAAATTCAGTAATTAATTGGTTACAACACTAGTATTTAAAAAAAAAGACTGAGAACGTAACTGTTTTTGAGACTTTTCGTAATAATTAGAAATTACATAAGCGCAAAAAGAATACTCGCAATATATTCCATCATATTATTCAACGCACCAAAAAATGTATGTATTTTTTTAAAACACTTTATGTAATTAGTTATTATTTTATTGTTTCTTTCAGTTTTGTTCTAAGTTACATTCTAGGGTCTTACTCAAATGTCAAAAGGGGCCTTTTATTTTTTGACAACTAGAGAGGGGGTGAGCTGTAGGTAATCTACCACGCGAGCCCAGTGTGGGTTGGTAGAAGTCACATGTCTTCAAAGGAGAAACCCGTTTCTGGGCCCAACCGTTACACGATTAAGATATGTACCAAAAAAATCGTCTATTTTGCTAAATTAACCCATTCAAATCTTAGCCTCATTTACAATGGCCAAGTGTAGAAAATAATTAGATTTTTATTTTTTTGTTTTAAACCACCTTTGTAAACCGTTACAACACTTATTTTGTTATACGTCACTAACTTCACAAATGCTGGTATTCTATCAATAGAGCGTACCCTAAGAATATGATCGATTTAGTGGAAATCGATGCTGATACAAATAATTAAATAACACTCCATTGTTTTAGTATAAATGACTTTTTAGGTATTAAAATCAATGTAAAACAATTAAATCTGGAAAGTAATTGATATTTTACGTAATCTCCATTAAAAAACATTAAAAGAAATAAATAATCGATAAAATCGAATGTACATTCTATTTTATCGATTATTTATTTGTACCATGGATTGCACTAGTAAACGGCAAATGTCAATGTCAACGTCTGTCAATTGTCATGGTTGTATTTTTGCGCAAGTCAATGTGTTGTTTTTCTGTATTTCTGGGGATTTATTTTTTTAAGACCTCTAATCGAATACTGGATTCCGAAATTGATTGCATTCTGACTGACCCTCGCTTGAACAATGGACACCGTTACATAACCTGCCACCTGTGCTGACTTTTGCTGGAAAACCGGATCTGATTATTGCTCTTTTTGACGACTGACACGACATCATAAACCTGTGCATTAATTGCGGAATAGCAAGGGCCCACTGCCATACAATAGGAAAGCGAAGATTGGAAGATGAAAATGATTCTTTCAATTGTACAGGAATGGGTCGCGCGCGCCTCAAACGGTTAGTATCCGATATTTCTATATTGTAACATTTTTGTACAATGTATGTAATAATTTAATGTAGTCGAACTAAATAGTGTTATCGCATTTGTTCAGTTGTTTGTTGATAGTTTTTCTTTATATAATGATACCAGAATGTGCAGATGTGATGCTTCATATTCGAAGACATGACTGTGACATCACCAATCCGGACATGGTTATTGGTTAATTATATTCCCTCTCAGAGAGGAGAACTGTGTCCCTGCAGTGGGAATGTAATAAAAACGCTTATGTTTACCCAAATGTGCCACTCAGATGTTTATTGCTAAATGCTAATGCTAGACCTAATAGTCAAATGATAAATGTTTGCTTCAGGTAAATGAAAATGACTTTAATCTGCCAAGCTTGCTGAAATATACCAGAAGGGAGTGAACAGACACCTATAGGACACCAACGAGTGTGTATTCACTGTGGACGTTCTCTTCTGTAAAGAGTTCGTTGCCATCAACTTACGACTACTGGTAAGTGCAATAACACAGAATACACGAAGTTATAAGAGGATGGATCCTACCACGCACGGTTAATATAATAGTTTTTTTTTCATGCTTTTTTAATAACATTTTTTTATTTTAGTTTTGATAACAAGCGCATTCAAAAGTTTTATTTGGTATGCTAAAACATTTAAGTGATTTAGAACAGTGTGATAATGGTTAAGCTAACTCAGGCTTACTAACCTACATCAGGATTTCTTTAGATCATTCTTTTTCAAAGTGGGCAATAACACACCACACATCTCTGGTGTAAAGGCACTCTTTAATGTAGATATATTATTTTCAGGTGGGTGCTTCAAGTGTTGTCTGTCACTCTTGTTGGCAAATAGAGCATCCCGGCATTTCCATGATCTACAGCAAGAGCTGTCAACATCGGACTCAAACTTAAGAGGAAGAATAAAGTCGAGGCATATTAGTAATAGGATGTATTTCGTTTATACATTAGTCGACAGCTCTCTAAGTGGAAGGGATGCTATAACCGAACCTGTATCGTTAGCAAAAGAACGGTTGGATGCTGTACCCACACCATGAGCATAATATGGTATCTTGGTTAGGCACAGCACCAGGGTAGTCAATTGCCTCCTGCACAATTTCTGGATACCTACTGTGTCATTATATTATGATAATCCTAATGAAGAAAGTAATTATAAAACCATCACAATTTCCTGTGTTTTTTTTATTTTAATATATTATTGCAATCTCAGATTACTTACTGTAATCTGAGATTGCATCAAATCCCTAGGTACAATATTAACAAATGCAAGCCAGTAGTGATGTAAGTGGGCCTTGTATAATAAACATAGTTTTCTGCTGAGGTTTTCAGTACCGCTACAAGAACAATCAGATAAATCGGAAGTCATCCCCTAAGCGCTTTTTATTTATGTACCTAAAACCTCATCGTAATAGGCGGCAGGTGCTGCAGCACATCTCATGTGGGTTCCAGATTTACGTAGGAAACGAAAGTCTCAAAAATATAATTGTTTAACTAGGTACTAAAAATAACCTAAAAAGTGAACATTGTTGTCTGATTTTACGAATTTGGCCATTGCTGGGAGACGTGAAAATTTGGCTCGTGAAACCATCCTAAATGCTCTAATTTATGGCCAAATTCCAGCCCTGTAACGCCAGGCCCAAGTTTCTATGGAGTTTGGGTTTCTCCTTTTTGGTGACATATGACATGCCGGTTTCCTCACGATGTTTTGAGAGCAGTGGTGATGAAATAATTTACACAAAGTAAAGTAAGTGTCTGGGATCTAAGGACTTACAACTTATAAGTCGCGCCCGTTACCATTGGCCTACTACTGCTCACATTATAATATGCTTAGGTTTAATAAGGCCTTTTTTACCTAATTTATTATTAAGTCAAGATACGACATTTTAGCAAACAACTCAGCAAAAAAATTACATTTTTATCGCACTCGGGTCAAGTCTTGTACTTACTTTTTTCACCAGAACGACTCCAGAGATTCAAAAGCAAATCTGATTTATGTCTCCTATTGTCGGCTTTCTAAGAATCGTCGTTTCAGCCGATAGACGTCCACTGCTGGACATAGGCCTCCCCCAATTTTGGGGGGGTTTGCCATAATCGCCACGCTTGGCAGGCGGGTTGGCGATCGCAGTATGGTATGATGGTGGAATAAATAGAGAACGCTGCTGCCCATTCTCCGGTAAGACCCTTAGTCGCCTTTTACGACACCGACACCACACCACAAGTAAGGGGTGGTGCAATTCTTTAAGTCCGGCACCACACAGACAAGAATATTTTCTCGTATTGTCACCAAATCAAAAAAAGAAACATACCGTAATCCACCAACACCGTAATCCTCTAATATACACTGTACTAAATACTAACGTCTTCGTCTAAAGACTGCGCCCACGCATCAAATACAACATTATGCCACCTTCATTAAGTTAGCACATAATGAGCGGCCAACAGACCCGATGTATGGGTACATAACATTTTGTAACACTACTATAAAATGTGAATGTGAGAGTCTTAGGTCTGACATTTAGTTACCTATCTACTTTGTTGCCTATTACAACAGTTAAGAAAACCAATATTTTAGTATCCATACTAATATTATAAATTCGAAAGTAACTCTGTCTGTCTGTATGTTACCTGTTCACGCCTAAACCACAGAACGGATTTCGATAAAATTTGGCAGAGAGATAGATTGCATCCCGGGGAAGGACATAGGATAGTTTTTATCGACATACCCCGCGGGCGGAAGTGTTAGTCTTTCATAAAAGGGGTAACATCTGACTTTTATTAGGTGAAGAGAGAGACACAGAGGTTATATGGGAAATTACTTCTGCATTATTTATTTTCGAGAATAACCTACCATAAGTACTGCTAACAATTTTGTATTACTTCTTGTCCAGAGTCTGTGTTTCCTAATGACTATAATCTAGGAGTCTTAAAGTGAAGTGCACTATTTTCGACCTCATGGACGCTTAATCAGTGTCATCTTCTTCTCTACGCTTTGGAATGGGCAACTAGCCATCCGACCCGACTTCCGACAACAGACGACCGACTTTTTGACAATTCAAAAGTGCTTGTTAATGGTTTAAGGGCTGATTTTTCAATCAACTGATAACTTTATTCGAGGAATAATTTTGAAATTTTGACAGTTATTTCGTACAAAAACTGTCAAATTTCAATTTTATTCCTCCAATAAAATTTATCTGGTGATGGAAAAATCAGCCCTAAGTAAAATAAATGCTTTGAGTTTGAGTCCATAGTCGTAAAAGAATTTGGTCCTTACATGCTATAAGGAACCCGAAAAACACATAATTTTCTACAATGTCTTTCCGTATTTTGGCGAGATCCCATAAATGTACCTACTCTGTTAACTAACTCATTATGATCGGTTAAGTAATATGTTATTATGTTAATACAAGAGAAAAGAAAGTGAAATAGCTACCTATTTATTGTACCTACTTGATTTTAATCTGATAATAGATGGCGCTGTTAACGTACGGTGTAAAGTGACGTAGCTTTATTTACGTTGGTAGGTATGTGTGTGAAAATTAATACGTTGGGCAAGTAAGTATTAATTATACTTATTAGAGGTGTTTTCCCAGCAGTTATTTATAATATAACAAGGACTTTGGCCTACTAAGGTTTTATTTTATAGTTATTGTATAAGTGTCCCCCATTTATCCTCTTCAGGGATTGAATTTTCAAAAATCATTTCATAGTGCTCAGTTTCATTAAACATGGAACGTATGTGCTGCTGTGCGTTGCCTGTCAGTGAAAAAAGATTTTTATTAAATCAATGATATTATATTAAAGAGGTAGAATATCGCACTAGCGAGCGCAAATTGTTGTAGACAAATTCAGACAATTGTTGTAGTTTCATTTAGTCCGCTAATAGCAGCAAACAACACACTACAGATAGCTATCTCTTTCTGTGTCATACGTTCCGTATTATCTATCGCAGTAAGTACTTTGTAATAACAACGCAACAATACAGAACGTCGCTCAGTATGAACGTAGCGTGTCTTTCTTTTATAATATCATTGTATTAAATACGCTTATGTAGGGGAAGGTGGGGGAATTGCGGACGCTTAAGCGGAATCACAAATAAAACTCAAACTATTAATAATAATCAGTCTATCTTTATTAATTATTAAACTATAGTCATTTACCTATCAAATCAACATGAATTATTGTATGAGATCAATCAACATTTATTAAATTTTAATCAAAAACAAAAACATATATGTCCGTAATTACCCTTAGCTCTTGGGGTAAATTCGGACATGCATCTGGAATATAGAAATATTGCTACAGGTTTTGATAGATAATGGGGTAATTACAAAAAATGGGGTAATATAAAATAATTAAAAAATAATAGGTTTTTTATAAATAATGGGGTAATTACGGACGTCCGTATTTACCCCAGGCGTATGGCGGCCATTTGTCCGCAATTGACCCAAACGAGTTAGAAAAAGTACAACAACAAAATTTTTAAGTTAACAAAGTTTATCAAGGCAAACGTTTGCACTATTTACTCATCATTAACATCGCAATCGACAGAAAATATGACTTTTTTACTGACACTTATTCTTTTTGAATAACACTCAAAATAGTTAATACCAAAAATTACATCAAAATCACAAAAAATGTAAAATTTCAATTTCCTTGAAACGTGTGCGCAGTCGTTTGTCGGGAATGTTTGGTGGGCACTATAGATGGCGGAACGTAACGCGTGATCGCGGCGGCGGGACGCGGGCGCCAGGGAAAGAGTAGATATATGTTAGTCCGTATTTACCCCGCGTCCGCAATTCCCCCATCGTCCCCTATTGGTACAGCTTTTAACCAAATAATGATTCTTTACTTTACAATCCAAAAATCCTTTTTGAACATCCAAAAAAGCCGTCATCTGATTAAGAATAAAACACCTCGCAACATAAACATCCTCAATACATTTCATGCTTCTCGCGCCGAAACATTTCCTGCTAATTGGACCTCAAGATAAAACCTTTTGGCGGCCCACTGAACCGACAGACAGCTTTAAGTATGTACTTTCCTTGTGACAATTATTTATTTGAGATTAAAAAAATACAGGACATTGAACTTTCAAGGAAGTGAAGTCCCGATATCCCGAGGAACGAATTTATTGCAATAAAAAACCGATGTTATTGTTTAACGGCAATTAGCGACACATTTTATCGCTGTAGCGTGTGATCAAACGTTATTGCAACGATATGGATACGTGTTTGTTAAAGGGGTTTTTGTAGTGATTGCACGTTTGGAAGTTTAACTAGGTACTTAATATGCATCTCTATCTGGGGCTTTATTCTCTATGACACACTGAACGAAACGCAAGATTGGAGGGAATAGTTAAGGAATTGACGTGGTTTCAAAGTAAAGGCTCATTCGACACGCGATATAATCGCGCACGACACAAAGGCACCGCCCGTTGCGCGGCTTGCGGTGCCTTTGTGTCGCGCGTGATTTTATCGCGTGTCGCGCCTATTTGCCTTAAGGTGGAATCTTAGTGATGTGCTAATCTTAACTACATACCTACAATACGTGAGAAATTTCTGATGTTACATTAGAACCATAAAGATGTACATAAATACCTCCTATCATTTCAAATGAATTCAGAAACAGCAATTACATTCTAGTAGTTGAAACCTAATCACTATATTTACTATCAAATCAAATAAGATATTGCAAATATATCTACTCAAGATCTATCGTGCACAAAATAAGTTGTACCAAAAGGTTAACTTATGACAACACGACAAAAAGTCTTGCCTTGTGGCCTTGGTAGGTGCCACTATTGTGCATAAAGTTTAAAGAATTTTTATTTTGTTTAGCCTATTTTGTATCCCACTGCTGGGCAAAGGCTTCCCCTTCCTCCCTGTCTTGTGCGATCTCTGGCCATGTTGGCCCTGCAAATGATATTAGATTGTCACGCCACCTTCGCCTTGGTCTACCTCGACGACGGCGATGTCCTGTCCTGCCTCAGGCGTCCAGTGAGTGACGATCTTTGCCCATCTCTCCGGGTGCATTCGTGAGACGTTTTTTAGTCGTTTTTAGACGTTTATTAGTCTCACGAATAAATAAATTAATATAGTCGCAAGTGTAAGTAAAGTAACTGAAGTTGTTATAGTTTACACGCAATAACATTAAAGGTTTACAGGAAATGTAACTTTGTAATCGGTTATTGACAATTTTATCGTGGTACATACACCAGCACATCAACCTACTACAATCTGTCAAATTTCTTTACCTAATTGATTTTCAACTTTATCGCTGAAGCATAAGGTTCAAAGCTTGATGTGCTAGTCTGTACTTACGCTATACAGGTGGCAGGGACCTCGAGACCTGGGGTAATTGCGTAACACACTAACAGTAGGAATGGCTTTCATTTTGACAGTTCAACAACATTCATTGCGTTATTTACGTTGTTGAATAGACAAATTTTTCGAACATATGAAGCAATGGTTTAGCAATAATATCCTTAAAAATGATTCAGATTGTGATTTATAGTGTGTTACGCAATTAGGGTGCTGTTACCTACCATGGATTCAGTACATGTTTTTTTTTTTTTTTGATGGAAAATCATTAAATGACTCCTCCCGCTCTGCGTGGAGCGGAAGGGAGTGTCAGACTCTTACTGACTAAAACCCACCCGTGTTCCTTCCTTAGCCCTTTATGTTCCGGGCCAGCGGTAATCCTTTCGGACAATCCCGCTGACCCGGCAGGCTTCGGCCCTAAGGGGCCCCTTCCTTAATGCTGACATCTCTTTGAGGCGCGCGTGGAACACGTACGCGTCGTCCGGCATGGGCCTGGTCCTCTCCGCCCGCTGGCCCGCACCTACGATGGCCGGGAGTCGTCACGCGGCTCCCAACGCCCGGAGCGCCTCCCACGGCGGCTGGGACGGGAGGCTCTCTCCCTGAGCCGTCCCGCCACCTGCTTCGCTAGCATGACTGCTTCGCAGAAGGAGGCGATTGCTTCCACTCCCTCTCGCCCCGGACCATGGCTTGCACCAGGGCCGGGCACGAGAGGTCGCCTTCTGAACCCCCTTTTTTTTTTTTTTTTTTGAGGATGGGAAATCATCAAATGACTCCTCCCGCTCTGGGTGGAGCGGAAGGGAGTGTCAGACTCTTACTGACTAAAACCCACCCGTGTTCCTTCCTTAGCCCTTTATGTTCCGGGCCAGCGGTAACCCTTTCGGACAATCCCGCTGACCCGGCTTCTGAACCCCCTACGTTTAACTTTTACGTCGGTTATTTAAAAAAAAATCTGCTGTTTTTTACAAAAGTCCAATACTTACGTGGTCAAAATGTATGGAGCAGCAATATTTTTTTAAATAGCAAGATGAAGTGATACAATACACAGAAAAGTTACAAAACAGGCGTCTATTCGCTAAAAATCTCACCGTGAAAACTTAGGAGAAGTGAGCTGTTATTCCACCTGATGATAAGGAATGACACTATACTTCACCTAAGTTTTCACGGTAAAATTTTTACAAAATAGCTCGACTGAAGTTAAACAGTCGAGAAAATGGTAACTTGATCATTTCCCTAAATAAATCTATTCTTCCTTCATCTGCTAGTGTTTTGATTATCACTCATTGCTAAAGTTAACTCAAGCTGGTATAGCCGTCCGATCAGGACCAAGCCCGTGCCGGACGGCGCGTACGTGATCCACGCGCGTCTCAAAGAGATGTTCCTTCCTTAATGCTGATTAAGGAACCCCATAGGGCCGAAGCCTGCCGGGGCAGCGGGATTGTCCGAAAGGGTTGCCGCTACCCCGGAACATAAAGGGCTAAGGAAGGAACAAGTGTGGGTTTTAGTCAGTAAGAGTCTGACACTCCCTTCAGCTCCACCCAGAGCGGGAGGGGTCATTTGATGATTTCCCACCCAAAAAAAAAGCTGGTATTGATATTATCGATAGATAATTCTCTGAACCTTCTGCAACTACGTACACCGCTACCGTCACGACCTCTGCCCTCTTGATCAACACAGAAAGACTTTTAGAAGTGATTGACGTTCAACTTGATTAAGCTAATAAATAATAAATAACTAACACATATAATACATATTGCATTACGGCTTAGGTAATCCGTAATAGATTCTGTTGATTGCGATTACACTTGCATAGTTTGAAACCGGTTCATTAGCATGTTAGGAACCTAAAGAAAGCAGTCGGCTGGAGCGAGCGTGGTTTATGTCAGCGATTCAGCGGCTTTGCATAACAATAACAAGTAAAGGTTGGCAGTCAGTGCTATAGATATGACCGATATGCAAGGTGCCAAAGTAATTTTAAAAAAAAAACAAGCATAAAGAAAAGCTTGGACGGATAGGTAATTTTATTTGTACACAAAACAAAAACAGAACTACACAAAAAACATAAAACATTTATATCATCATCATTCATTAGTTCATACTTTTTTTTTCATTCATTGTTTAAATTTTTTTTATCATTTTTTTTTCTTAAAACATATTATTGTTTTGAACATTGTTTATAACGAATTTAAAACATTATTCTGCTTCTGTCAATAGTTTAAAGATAAAAAAGACATAATAAATAGATTTAAATATGCTTAGGTATTTAGTGGTACGTAAGTGAGACTAAAATTGTAATTAAAAAGAAGCTGCTTAATTAGCTAACATGGTCACTTTTATCCACGCATAAACGTACATTATTTATCGAAATAAATAAATCATTAAAAGGAAAAATCCAAAGAGCACTTTCACACAAATTCGAATTGGACTAAATAGACGACAAAAGTGAATGAAAGTGAACTTCTTACCAAATGGCTATTAAGGATTCATCACACGAACATGTTTTCACATGTCCGAGCATCGAATATTATAAATTCTGTTGCCTTGCTCGCCTTGTGAGGGGAATCTGAAACTTATCTGGCACTTTCTTTATTTTATTCTTCTATGAAAGTTTGTTTATCTGTAAACGCCTTTTTTCCTTGAAGAAATAATTCAAAAGAAAACCTTTGGAACCTAAATCATAGAATAACTAAAGGCTCCTTCAAACAGGCGCGACACGCGATAAAATCGCGCGCTACACAAAGGCACCACAAGTCGCGCAACGAGCGGTGCCTTTGTGTCGCGCGCGATTATAGCGCGTGTCGTGCCTTAATAGTATTAACTTACCTAAATGTGGCTTTTCAGCCATTGATTTTAAGTGCTCACTATAAAACAGCACCCTAATTGCGTAATACACTATCAATCAAAATCTGGATCATTCTTAAGGATATTGCTCATCCATTGCTTCATATGTTCGAAACATTTGTCTGCTCAACAACGTAAATCACGCAATGAATGTTGTTGAACTGTCAAAATGAAAGCTGTTCCTAATGTTAGTGGGTAACGCAATTACCCCACAGTTTATATAAAAAAATAATAAATAATTTTGAACCAAAATTATGTTGAACCAGTAATCCTGGAAAGTCCCTGACTCACTGCCACAGTGTAACATCCAAAAGTGAATGTAGGTACATTATTATTAAAAAAAAATACATATTCACAAGATAACGTTCCTTGTTCGACAAAATCCTCACCATTCAAGATAACAGTTTAAAAATGCGGCAACTTATAATACATTTATGTGTACCAAACATAAATTCCTATCATCATTTTGCTATAAAGTATCAAATTTAAATTAAGCTGTACGAGCGCTTGCCTTTGCCTCGTTGCCGCTCAAAAAAAAGGAAAGCCAAAATTGCGCGAAATAAAGTAAGTAAATATGGCGAAAGCGTTTAATGAATTTTGTGTCACCTCCATTATTGCATAACGGGATGAACAGTTGTCTGCTTAGCAAACTCATTGGGGATTTTATCAAAGGGTCAAGAAACCTTTAATGAGTATCCGAACAGTGGGGGGCGCAAGAGCACAAAATATTGTGGCAAGAGTGTTGATTCGATTCGGTATTTTGACAGTAAAAAATGTGCGGGCCAACGGCCAGGGTCACGGTAGCAATGGCTCTCTATATAATAACATCTGGGAGCACGGATTTAGAATCGATAATCGGTATTAATCGAGATGATTTCATAAATCGAGATGCATGTCTTTTGAAAAAAGAAAAATTGAATTGGTTTTGAAGGAGTTGGGAGCTGTATTTATCTCGAACGAAATACACCGTACCTATTCTAGTTTTAGCTGACCTCGCATTGTAGGTATAGCCTATAGGTTTTTCGTATAAAGAGAAGTCAATTTATACTGGAAATGTACCTACTCAGGTATAGCTTGATATGTCACCGTGCGTACCTACTTACGTAAATTATTGAAAAATTCGTATCTATTAGAAAAAAGTTAAATAACATAAAATTGTGGTTTTAAAGCAGTCTTTGATAATGAAAATGTTCTATGAAACTACACTAGTGTTTTATGCAAAATATATGTAACAAAGTAAGTAAGTACGGTATTTATTATGTATGTGGAAGCAATAAAGTTTAAATACATAATTTGGAAAAACCAGACCAAGTCTATGCGAGTGAAAGTCAACGTTCACGGTTTAATAGGTACTAAAAGTTAACTAAAATTACTTGAATGTATGGTCACTGACGCATTCGACCTTCAAATTCTACTGATTTTGCCTTTTGTCCATCGTCACCATAACTTAGGAAGTGACTGACGAAATATTTATCTCAAGTGTTTTGATAAATAAGTCATACACAACTTTGTATTTGACATTTTCAAACGTGTTCTACGAAAGAAGTGACATAATTTTACAGGAAGTAACAAAATTAAACACAAACAACCGGCTATTGTCAAGCTTTTAGTTAATTTTAATAATAGTAAACCTGATTTCCATAAATATGGCAAAAAACGTTACAAGAAATTTTCATTAAGTTAGTTTGTTGTTAATTTTTTATTAGGTAACCTTGAATTTTCCTATCAGCTGTAAATTTTAATATGGGGCTGTAAATGGCATAATGTCTATGCTGTAGATGAATGACGCGGAACAGAGTCGATGAGCCATAAACAAATCGAATGAAATGGGCCATGAATCGAGTGAATGAAATAAAGCGTGAATGAGAATGAAAGGAAAACTTATTGACTGTTCCGCACGCATCTTAGCTTTTATTGAGGGGAACGGTTACTTCATTTTGTTGCCTGTGGATTTGTAAACTGTTTTAATTAATTTGTACTTATTATTGCAATTCAAAATATTTACTTATAGCAATTTGTGGAATAATCTTAGAATTATTTTCCAAGAATTTGGTTCTAAATTGACTGATACAAATCGATTATAAATGACTGTTGTAATCAAAGACTTTGATCAATTTTAGTCACTTACAAATAATAGTGTATTCCTAAATAAATGTGCAAGGGAATCGTATTTCTCTTAAAATATGACACTTCTCTAAAGTTAGTAGGGAGGTACTTTTAATACGCAATAAACTTTTTTAATGAATTGATAAAATGGACTTTTAGGTACATAAGTATATGTTTAATTATTTAATATGAAATTATTAAGTAAATGATATTTATAACATAATAGTTAACAAGTAAGGAATCTATGTTCAAATGCTTTTTGTTCTAGAGAACATAATTGCTATGATTAGGTACCAACATCTGGAACCTCAAAACACGTAGGTAATTAATGACTGTTATATTATATCTATTAATGTATCTTGTGACAGTTGTAACCCTAAAGTTAGGTATTAAAAACATTTTTACAAAAAAAAACAACCGACTTCCAAAAAAAACACTACAAATTGAAAAATAACTTTAATTTCGGAAGTCGGTGTCTTTGGTTCCGCATTTTCGTTTAGTGACACCGACTTCCGAAATAAAAGTTATTTTTCAATTTGTAGTGTTTTTTTTGGAAGTCGGTTGTTTTTTTTGTAAAAATGTTTTTATTTTTCACTTTTTAGTGGGTCACTTTGTAATTTATCTAAGTTACAATAGCCTAATGCCAACTGTACATCACCTTTTACAAAATATTGCTTTTCCCGATCCTGGGACGTTAATTGTTGAGGAGTTCTCCCGGTAAGAACCAGGAGAACTCCTCAACAATCACTCATCATACGCATTGTGACGAGCATAAATTGCTTAGCAACCATATTAAAGTAATCGAATCGCAACCCGTGAAATATTTGTCATTGAGTTGTTCCGATGGCCATCTGTGGTCTTCATTATCAGCTCCACTTTACCAAATGATGATTTCCGAGAGCAAATGCTCAAGTTACTTTAAAAAATACCCAAATCGCTATAGGTTTGCCTATAAAATTTGAGGGTTTCCCTCGATTTCCATGGGATCCTCTCATGAGATTCCAACTTGATGATAATGAGACTACCTCGAGAGTATACCCTTTCAAATAAAAAAAGAACTTTTGGAATCGGTCCAGCCGTCTTCGAGTAATCGGTGAACATACACAAGGTAGCTACTGTAAACTGTTGAGGTAGTTCCCTTAACTGTCCTTCGTCTTCATCATCAGACCCTTAATGACAGTCACAACCTATCTAGGTGTAAAGTTCAAATCAATACAAATTAATCAAGCCCAAACACAAGGTAACTGCTGTAAATCGTTGAGGAGTCCCCTCGACTGTCTTTCGGCTCCATCATCAGATCGACTCCAGACCTTCATTAAATTGTAGTGCTTTAAAATACTTAATGAAAAAAATAACAAACGCACTAGTCGCTCCTACGATTTTCCAATGTTCCCCTCGATTTCACTGGGATGCCATCATCAGATCCTGGTTTCCTTATCATGGGACCACCCTTGGCGTATCTCCTTTCCAACAAAAAAAGAATAATCAAAATCGGTTCATAAACAACGAAGTTATCCGCGAACACACATAAAAAAAAAAAAAAAAATATACGGTCGAATTGAGAAACCTCCTCCTTTTTTTGAAGTCGGTTAAAAATAGTTATCTCTTTCCGACCCTTGATGGTTTTTCAAAACCTTTTCAATTGTTACTATTAGCCACTTTAGTTGGCTTCTTTTATGATGATTATCATTATAGACAATGCACTAAACAGCTGCCAGAGACAACAAAAATTAATCGCACTTGTCAAAGTCTGACAGGCTATTTGTAATAAAACTTGCCAACCAATTTGTCAGATGTTTATTAAAAATCTTACTTTTTTGCCCCAACTCGGATATCAGTTTTCGTATAACATTTTTCAATTTACAAAAAATCGTTAAAAATTCAAATTGAAAAACGCCTTATCTTTGACATCTTCATCATCTGCCTAGCCTTTTCCCAACTATGTTGGGGTCGGCTTGCAGTCTAACCGGATGCAGCTGAATACCAGTATTTTACATGGAGCGACTGCCTATCTGACCTCCACAACCCAGCTACTGGGTAATATGGTACCCCTTGGTAAGACTGGTTGTCAGACTTTCGGGCTTCTGACTACCCGTAACGACTGTCAAAGATCCACGAATGACAGCCGGGACCAACGGCTTAACGTGCTTTCCGAGGCACGGAGGGGTCTCGGTATGTAAAGATGGTCACCCATCCACAGACCAACCGCGGCAAGCGTAGCTTAACCTGATCGATCGACCTGTGCGGCTGTTATTATTTAGCCACGGGCCCCTCTCTCTTATCTTTGACATCTTATCTTCAATATTAATGGCGGGAATGGGACTTTTTGACGTAACGTGAGAAGACGCCTTATTGGTAATCATTATGACAAATGTCAGAGGGTTTTTGCGCGTATTTTAGTTCCTGTTACTCTTGATATAAGTAATAATTATCTTTGAAAATGCGACTTATTTTACCGGAAAAATATTGTCGCAATTAAAATTGTCCTTGCGCGCCTTCTGCGCTTTAGTATGCAGCACTTAAATAAGTTATTTAGTTCAGAAACGCGAACAGATAATGACACAATTTGTGTAAGAACGTAGGTATCGATTGTCAAGTCGAACTTGAGCTTATAATTCATCTAGTTTCTGTAAGTATTGTCTGACATTGAGAACACCTAGGTAAACACTAACTTGACAGAATAAGATCAGCTATTTGACGTGAATATGGCCAACATCAAATCAAGAATGGCCTTTCAACACGTCAAATCTCAAGCTTTCATGGAAATTCTGGCTCACTAACATAAAATTATTTAAACTAAAAGGCTCCGCACAGAAAGAGATATTTTATCATTTACTAAATGCAATTTCAGTTTTCTTAATTACCTACTTGAATTTATTCTGTAGGACGCGTTTTATCGTTCTGTACTGTCAAAAATGTAAAATAATTATAGAATATGTCGCATTCTTCCACACAGAAAGAAGTAATAAGAATGCGACCTTAATAAACATGTAACGTTCCAAGGAAGGACCTACAGCGAAGTGAACCCTTTGAATTTAAGATTTTTTTAAATGTTTATGTTGCCAGAAAAGGGACACAATTTTACCATATCATGTTTTTTAACGATGAGTGCTGGGCTAAGATATTTTTCATTTTGGAAAGAATTAAAAAAAATATGTAAAAACCAAAAGTTAAATTGACACATACATTTCTGGCAGAGTTAAATTATAGATATAAGTTTGACCACACACTAAGGACTCAAAAATGCATGTAGTGTGGCAGTGACAAGTTTTAAATTATGCATCAATATTGCATTTTTTTTGTTTTTATAAATAGCAGGCAAAATTTGATATTGTAACCAACCAGTAAGTTACTCGTACATGACTGGCCAGGTACATACCTATTATTATCAAGTCTCTTATATTTAACATTAACTATCAAGTCTTTAGCTTATCTACTACCACTGCCACCAATCGTCTACCAACAAAAACCAATCTATCTGTTAAGTCATGCAGATCACGGCATAAACAACTTCCTTATTGAATTTGTTCTTTGTTGCCAGTGTTGCCACACAAGCTGCAATATTAATTGAAAAAAATAATTTATCGTCTATGATTATTGATTTTGCACGTTCTGTGCACATTTGTGGATGTCAATGAGCTTGGATTAAAAATAAAACAAATACTTAAAATAATTAAATTGGTTTTCCTGTAGAACGAAAAGCTATTAAATACTCTTGGATAACAGAAGGCCAAAATAAGTACAGCTCCATGTGCAAGTAGTTGTAGTATAAAGCATGATATTTTTTCAACCAAGTCCAATAGTTCAATATTCTCCTGCCCTACCAATTTATTTTGGGGTTGACGCAACATCTCTTTTTCTTCCATACTTCTCTATTAGTCGTCATCTCAATCTCAGTAGTCACTCCCTGTCTAGGCAGGAGTGATATGAAGATTCGAATGACGTTATTGCGACGCAGGCTATTTCGAAAAACTTTACAGTCGGACCACTGTAAAGTTTTTCGAAATAGCGTGCGTTCGAAAAAACATTAAAGGCCTACGCAGACCGGGACGGCATGGCAAAGGATTTAATTTTTTACTAATGGACATTCAAACATCATCATCATCATCATTTCAGCCGAAAGACGTCCACTGCTGGACATAGGCCTCCCCCAAGCACCTCCACTTCGACCGGTCCTGTGCTTCCCGCATCCAACGGGTTCCTGCGGCCTTCACAAGGTCGTCGGTCCACATTCAAACATATCGATATAGAAATAAGACATAAATCGCTATGCTTTAAAAAGATGCTGTGGCATCGAAAGGGATTTCATTGCACGGCTTTGAAAGACGCGTCACGGGCTCCCGCGGCGGGATGCCGGGGCGTCCTGCGGTAGGCAACGGCATGCCAAGGACTCCGGCGCTCGTTGTGACATACCGCGGGGTGAGGCGGCGGGGGTAGAGTAGTGAGGAAGCCGCTGGAATGCCCCGGTATCTAAGTGGCTAGTGTGCGCTGACTGACGGCAAAATCCCTTGCCATGCCGTCCCGGTCTGTGTAGGCCTTTCGTCGAAAACCGCTATAACGAATGACGTTGTCGCGAACAGCATTATTATCATCTTTCACACAGTCCATCTATCGGTTCTTTGATCTTACAGCCATCTCTTTCAGCTATCAAACCAACCAGCTCTTACAGCCATCAAACCAAGCCAAATTAAAAGCATTTCAAGTAACAAAATTTTTGCAAATTCCTCAAATCTTCTAAGCCTGAGCTGCATTTTGGTGGTTCCAATCGAATTAGCAAGATGAAATTATTCTGTACGAACGCAAAATGGGAACTCAGATATTATAGAAGGACCAATAAAAGAAACTAACTTTGGAATGTCTTAATGAAATACGAAAACATATAAACGTACTTTTAGTGCATTCTGAGATCAAAATAAAGTTGTTGGTATTTATGGTATTAAAATAACTTGGTGACCATGTCTACAATCATGTGAATAATATTAAGTAAATCGTTACTGAGTTTTACTTAGCCTGGAATGTTCTTCTACGCGTCTGCTATAGAAGTGATGAAGTTGAAGATGTTCAGATGGAACTTACCTGGAAAAGAGAAAAGGATCATAAGTTTGATATTACTTATTTATGTTCTGAAGTAAAACATTCAACATAATGAGCGGTAAACCCATATCATAGAAAATGGGTAAACAAACGTAAAACATTATCTTCGATCTTCATCGAATCGAGCCAAGTTTCAGCTAAAAGCGCTTCCTTAATATTACAAAAGCTTTCCTAAGTCATCTCAAAGAGTTTGTAAACCAGCTTTAAGCGCTTTTCATCACTTAATTACAAAAATAGTCTAACGAAATGCCATCGCGGAAGTCACACAGAACCACAAGGAATGGCAACATTTAATTATTATTTTACATTTAATTTATTTTCTACTAATTAAATCAATCTGCCTAGCCTTTTCCCAACTATGTTAGTTGGCTTCCAGTCTAACCGGATGCAGCTGAATACCAGTATTTTACATGGAGCGACTGCAGTTTATCTGACCTCGACAACCCAGTTACTGGGTTACACGATTCCCCTCATTAAGATTGGTCTACTAATTAATAATCAGAAATTACAAAACATTAGAATATTAATCTTATAATTAGAACCCTCGTTATCTAATATGTATTTGTAGTTTAGGAAGTCATTGCCCTCTAAACACAGATTAAAAATACCTATTAAGAAAATGATTATGTAAGTAATTGTGCAAGGTAATTTTCTTGGCCCTACTAATTGTTACTACAAAATATTGGTGTGACATTGTCGCTTTAGGCAGAATAGAATAGTGCAATGCATGTTTAAAAATTGCGTAAATTGTCTATGACTTTTCCTTTGTGAAACGAGCGGACTTTCAAGCAATTTGTACTCACGCCACTGACCTGTATGATACAAGTACGCTGGACTTCATACTATTGATGACAAAATGAAGACATTTGCTTTTCAACATTTTGGCGCTGATAGCAGTGACATAACGTGAAGTCCGTTCAACTAATATTAGAGATGGGACATATATTATCCTTTGATAAAAAATACTTTTATGAACTTTATCTATCGTACAGAGAGTAATTTATTACTTAAGAGCGTTTACGCCGTACGGCATTTCATACAAACTTTCAAGCCCTTGTTTTTGAAATTAATGAACGGATTTTAATGAAACTTCCTAAGCATAAGCAGGATACAAAGGTCTAAAAAGTTAGTAGAAACCATTTTCGAAATGTCTTATATAAAAAAAGATAACTGGAAATATCTGTTTCTATGGAAAGTTTAAAATCGGTCTAATTTGGCTGTAACACTATTTTTCGAAAATGTTCTCTACTAATTTTTTAGACCTTTGTATTTTGCTCATACGTACGAAGTTTCATTAAAATCGGTTCATTCACTTCGAAAAAAAAGGGCTTGAAAGTTTGTATGAAATGCTGTTCGGCGTAAACGCTCTTAAGAGAAAAAAATCGAATCGCTCCCAGTTATTTTTATGCTTCATTTTTAATTAATATAATAATTGCTGCAAAGGTTAACTGAAAATTAATTAGGACGCGGTCAGATCGCAAGCTGTAAAGTAGTGGATATTGTCCTAGTAAAGTGATAGCGCATAACGGTTAGATCAGTTTTAAATATGAGGATAGGCTTAAAATTTAACCTAAAAACTACTACCGACTCAACAAAACAGAAGGCTCAACCAGGATTGAGCCTTCTGATTTGTTGAGTCGGTGGGAAATCTGAAATTAAGTATTTAAGTAAAAATGCTAAAGTATACAGTACATTGTAGATGGCAAGTTTTATTTGGATGTTAGGTGTTTCGGAAACAAGTACCTAAATATAATATAATATTTATCAAATTATTATTATTTTTTTCTTTTTAATCAAATTGCAGAAATTTCTGGTGACATTTATTTTCTATTTGAAAGACGAAAATTTAAAATCAATCACTGTCTGAAGAAAATTATCGACACATTATCGACATGGAACATTCACAACTTTGTTTATTTGAATTTTAGTTCCTCAGAACCTCGAGTGGGGCAAAATCAACTGTCATTTCGTATAGTATATTTAGTCCAGCGAACTTGTTTAATAGAGGTCAGTGACTCACGCCCTTTTGGAGTCATAAGTAGAGCAGCATACTTTTCAAAAAAAAATTCTTAGAAACGCTATTAAAGCGTTTATCGTGGATACTAATAGTTAAGTACATATACCGCGAGTGTACGATGTTAACATAATCATTCTACAATCTACAATCCATTCATTCACACAAACACAAAGGCAAACTCCGTAAACAAACGTAATACTTACAAATATTCTAAGAAAAACTTAGTCGTTCTTTAATACCTATCATAACATTATGATTACCTGCGTCAATCATTGACAAAACAATTATACTTTGGACCAAAACATGGTGACTAGTTACTAAATGCGTCAGGCAAAACAAAGCCAATGTTTTTTTCTGACAGGACAACAAATAAAGATTTGTACTACAAACATTACAAGTCAACTTGTGTCGGCTTTCTCAGAAAAGTTAAAACTTATGCATTTTGTAAGTCATATGTCAGTTATTGTCAGGGATTCTGGCAAATCGTATGCCCAAAAGCGTAGTTACTGTTTCTAGAAGAAACAAAAGGTCGAACAAGAAAAACAATGTTTGGCAAGTGTAAACAGTTTTAGAGGAAAACTGCTAAAATAAGCAAATACATAATGATGCATATTATATCGTTGAGAGGTACAAGATAAGAAGTATATTTTTGTGTCATTACTGTCATCATTGTGACTAAGATCAAGCTAGAATTTAAGTAGGTAGTGTACAATTTTATATTGCTATCATTGAGCCATTTAATAAATTTGTCTGATAGAAACAATAGAACTAGGTTTTAGAACTTCTCTCAACTATAATACATCTTTAAAGAGTACACACTCCGCCCCTACGTTAGGTAGCTACAACAAACGGCATAAAAAAATAAAAACATATAAATAACATCGAAGGTTTTATACCAAACACAATGGAACAGTTGCGTAAGTGCGTAAATAATTACCATAAACGCATTACTGATTTTGTATGGAGATGTAAAAAAATTGGCGACCCTCTACCATCAGACACGGTTTGAAAACACAATGCCTTGGACAAAAACTTGCTGTCAATCTGATGTACCATTATGTTAATTACTACGATGTTATTTGATACTAGTTAGTTAGATCTCTTAACTGATAAAAATACTAGCCTGTTAATTACTGGCACGGGTGCCTCGGAGAGTACGTAAAGCCGTTGGTCCCGGCTGTCATTCGTAGATCTTTGAAAGTCGTTACGGGACGTCAGAAGCCCAAAAGTTTGACAACAGTCTTATCAAGGGGCATTGTATTACTCAGTAACTGGGTTCTGGACGTCAGATAGGCAGTCTCTTCATGTAAAATACTGGTATTCAGCTGCGTCCTGCTAGACAGGAAGCCGACCGCAACATAGTTGGGAAAAGGCTAGGTAGATTCGTTGTGTCCGATTGACACTGTAACCTTTGACCTTGGGCAATCATATGGCTTATTATCTATGTGACATGAGAGCTGACTGATATATAATTATAAAAGAGCAATAAAAACATCGCCAACTTTTCAAATGAGGCCATTTTAGCAACACTTTTAGGGACGCTACTTCTCAGATGTATAAAAAAAACTGGCCAAGTGCGAGTCGGACTCGCACACGAAGGGTTCCGTACCATAAGGCGAAAACGCCGAAAAAAACATGTTTGTTGTATGGCCCCCCTTAAATATTTATTTTATTTTATTATTTATTATTAAAGTTAAAATACAACTGAGTATTTTGTGAATATTTCAAGTGCCTACCTGTTGCCATTTTTGATATCGAGCAAAAAAGGGCAAAAAAATTGCGTTTGTTGTATGGGAGCCCCCCTTAAATATTTAATTTATTTTGTTTTTAGTATTTGTTGTTATAGCGGCAACAGGAGTACATAATTTGTGAAAATTTCAACTGTCTAGCTATCGCGGTTCTTGAGATACAGCCTGGTGACAGACAGACGGACAGACGGACAGACGGACAGACGGCCAGACGGACAGACAGCGAAGTCTTAGTAATAGGGTTCCGTTTTTACCCTTTAGGTACGGAACCCTAAAAAAGATTTAGTTTTTGTTATGATTGTTTTTGAAAGTCGGACGACCTACATAAAACAAGACCAAGGCTCTCATTACTTTGGTATTTATTATTCGTTCAATAGGGCTAAGGTCCAAGACGTAGGACTAGCGGCTCTGAAACGAAGGAGGGCTGAACACTTGGCTAGACGTGGTGATGGAAGATGGAGCAGGGCTCTAACAGAATGATTGCCGAGAAACGGTAGAAGGGCGTTGGCAGACCAATAGTGTGGGTGGGCGACCTTCAGAAGATCGCGGGGGAGTCTTGGTGCAGTATTATGGTGGTTTAATGCCATCGTGATTCCAGTATGAGAGAGAGACGGAGCTATATAAATAACCGATAGCACCATCCTTTTTTCGCACTGGAATCATGATGGATTAATACTTGGTAATACGGCCCCTGGATGAGACTCGCACAGACCAGCGGGGTAGTTGCGTAACACACTGACAGTAGGAATGACTTTCATTTTGTCAGTTCAACAATATTCATTGCATTATTTACGTTAAAGAACAATGCTCAAAAATGTATGGGCACCCTTGTTGCACTTTAAAAACTAAGTTAATCGAAGGGCCGAACATTAAGCGGCGACATAATTGTGACTGATTCCGGTTTCTTTAAGTCGATAAAACTTTTTTCGGATGGACATTTCAGTTTCGCTGACATACAATAAAATGATAAGATGGCTATATGGCCCTTCGATTAACATAGGTTTTAAAGTGCTACAAGGGTGGAGACGTTTTGAGCATTGTTCTTTATGAAGCATTGGCTATGCAACATCCTTCAAAATGATTCAGGTTGTGATTGATAGGGTAACATGTTACAAAGGGAGGACCTATACCCAGTAATGGGTAGAACAAGGCTGCTAATGGTGACAATGATGATGAATCTTTCATAGTTTAAACTTGTCAAAGTCAAAACATTTATTTCAAATAGGCACATAAAAGGCACTTTTGAACGTCAAAAATTACGATAAAATAGAATTGATTCTAGTCGCCCATTCCAAAAGGTAGTTTTCGTATGGAGAAGAATGGGCAAGAAACTCCACCGTTACTCTTTGAAAATGTTTTGCATACATTCATTATATAATAATATGTGAAGACGATGCACCTAAAATAAAATTACTATACCACAATAGGTAAAAGAATTAAAAATGAAAACATGACATAAATTAATTAAATGTTTATTGCTTGTTCGTTGCTACTATCAGTAGTAATTTAAAGTAGTGTTGTGTTATGTTTGAAAAATTAATATTATTTCAAGTAAAACAAATATAAACTTTATTTTAATGGGAATTAAGTTGATTTCAGAGTGACTATCACTATTAAAAAAGTAATAAAAATGTTTGAAGTTGTAGCGTAAACTAAACTTTATTATGTATGATTTAAAGTTATTTTTCCATAAACTCATATTTGTTTACATTTTTGGCAAATAAATCGCGAATCCATATTAGACTGTTTTTTGATCATAACCACGAAACGCACACATATGGTAATCCAACGAATTAACAATGAAAGAAACATCCATTTCCCTACTAAACAGACGTTAGTGGCAAAATTTATTAGGGTTAGCAACGTTTAGAAAGCGCGTATAAACTAATTATAATGCAATTTCGCTTCACATTACACCGGCGCTTGGGCAACGGCGCGGGCGGCTATTTTACAAGATTTCGAATGTAACGCGCCGATTTGTTAAGTGGGCTAATTGTCAAACTAATTGCTATTGATATTTTTGTTATTGTTTGAGTAATTACTCAAGTCGTTTTGGATATTTAGGGCTTGTATTGATCTCTGTTGATTGACATTGCGCAGGCGGCGGTTTCGCTCGACTAACGTCAAATGGCAGCGGGCATGCAGCCTCTTGGCATTAATTAGTATGTTACAATAAACGCACTAAATAGAGGTGTCGCAAAGTGTTGACAACACTTTGTCAAAGTATGTATACAGTCCTTTCACAGTAATTGTACCTCTTTTGCATTACTGTTCAAAACAGAGTGATCTTTATTCTCATTCTAATAAGGTTGCTGTTGGGTTGCTGCCATTGAAAAGTCTGTCAAAATCATTGTGATCTTCATTCTAATCATGATAAGGTTGCTGTTAGGTAGGAACCTAACAGCAACCTTATCATGATTACACAAGTCCATTCAAAATTATTTTACCTCTGACAGCAGGAGCTGTCAGAAGTAAAATAATTTTGAATGGACTTGTAGGTAAGATATGTAAGAACTAAGAACCAAGCCTTACCACTTGTTTTCTTGAAGTCAGAATTTTAGATCTTCAATTTTCTCCTGATAGTCGTTTTAAAATCAAACGATCTTATTGAAGTGAAAACTTCTTTAGGGCACTTTGCGCTTTTTCTGAACTGCGAACAAACGGCAACGCTAAATCGGGTATACTCGGCTTCCAGTTGGTCGATGACGCTGAATCATGTATACTCGGCGCTGAATCGCGTATACTCTGCTTCCAGTCGATCGATGACGCTGAATCGTGTATACTCGGCGCTGAATCGCGTATACTCGGCTTTCAGTCAGTCGATGACGCTGAATCGCGTATACTCGGCGCTGAATCACGTATACTCGGCTCCAGCCGGTTGATGACGCTGAATCGTGTATACAAGGCGCTGAATCACGTATACTCGGCTCCAGCTGGTTGATGACGCTAAATCGTGTTTAAAAGGCGCTGAATCACGTATACTCGGCTCCAGTCGGTCGATGACGCTGAATAGTATATACTTGGAGCTGCATCGCGTATACCTACTCGGCTTCCAGTCGGTTGATGACGCTGAATCGCGTATATTCGGCTTCCAGTCGGTCGATGACGCTGAATCATGTATACTCGGCGCTGAATCGCGTATACTCGGCTTCCAGTCGGTCGATGACGCTGAATCGCGTATACTCGGCTTCCAGTCAGTCGATGACGCTGAATCGTGTATACTCGGCGCTGAATCGCGTATACTCGGCTTCCAGTCGGTCAATGACGCTGAATCGTGTATACTCGGCGCTGAATCGCGTATACTCGGCTTCCAGTCAGTCGATGACGCTGAATCGTGTGTACTCGGCGCACAATCGCGTATACTCGGTTCCCGTTGTAAGTTTGTTCTATCGTGTGGCCATGCATACTTTTATTTATTTTAATTTAACTGTTCTATGTCCCGGCCTTTACGTAATAAGAAAGGAAGGGTATACCGAAGTCCGGTTACAATATTGTGTTACTAAAGATACACTTTAAGTACCTACCTACCCCCGATACAATTAGGTAAATCACGCTTAATGCTTTAATTTACCTTTAATTAGGTAAAAGGCAATCTACTTTTACCAGAAATATTTGCATGATTCGTATCGGCCATTGAACAGAAATAATATTGGCAATCAAGTACGAAACGAGTCATGTTTCCGGGATATTGAGCCGACAAACATCGAAAGCCGACAAACATCGAATTTATTTTATGTGTTCCGTTTACGCAGTGTTCACGCGAAAAATGTATCGAGGACTTATTATAGGTAGGTAAGTGGGTATTGGAAGAAAAGCGTTGTTTTTTTATTAAATAAGGCTCTAATTCCAATGCTAAGAAAATACGTTATGTACCTAATCATCATCATCTGCAAAGCCTTTTTCCTATGTTGGGGCGACTTCCAGTCTAACCGGATGCAGCTGAAACCCAGACGAAAATACGTTACGTAATATTGAGATATTTTTTTGGTATTGAGAAAAATAAAGTTTATGATTTTTAAGACGTATTTTTTTTTTGTTAAGGGTAACAAACAGTAGTTTATTAAGAATAACCGGAAATAACATTTAACTTAACAAATACACTACCCACTACATTTTCTCGTGAAATAATAAACACTTGTAAAATTGTCACTAAAATCGTAATGACAAAACAAGATGGCGGAGTTAGACCCGATTTTGACCATACGTCAAAAAAACCTTAAAGGACACAAAACAGCGAGCGTGGTAGCCCCTTATCCCAATTTCCCGTGAAAAAAAAATTCCCGTTGTTTATTGTGAGTCTTCAATTTAAAAAATTAGAATTTTATTTTCAGTTAGAACGTCAATTGGCCCAACTACTTATCAATTAGGTACTTATTGCAACTTTTTACAACCACGAGTCCTTGAAAAGCCCAAATAAATCGCCGCCAGTTAACTCTACGAACGCTCGTTAAAACGTAAAAGACCATTCCCAATTTCCTCTGAACACGAAATGTATGATTAAAAGGTAACCTTCGTGTCTGGCATCAGTAGATGGTAGGTGGTGGTAGACGGTGGTAGGAGGTGGTGGGCCGACAGTGTGTCGTTTCTTACTCAACAGACGTAATTACAGGACAAACAATGAGTTTTGAAACCGCGCGGTACAGCCGGTGGTCGCACGATCTTGAGATTTGTCTAGAGCGCTAAAATTACGCTTCTATTTTTATTTGAATTATTGAAAAATATTAAGTATTTTTCTATGGTTTTTACATTGTATCCCAAAAAAGTCTTGTCAATTCTGTGAATAACCTTAGATATCTTCCGCTAATTAATAATAAAATAGGTTTTTACCTATTAAAAAAAAATAACCTTATCATTTAATATAATTGGTTAGATAATAGCTATTGGTAGCTTACTGTATAAAATCGTTCATGGATGTACCGTAATAAATTTTATCGACACTTCCATCTCAATTAAAAACCTCTTCTATATGCGAATTACGCCTAATAAATCAATAAGAACAACATTAACAACTACATGCAACACACCCTATTACAAAACTAACAGTCAAGCTCTATAAAGCAAGTGTAGAAACAATTTATTTAAAAATAAATTGGCACTACAAATGAACAATGTACTTAATGTGTAACTTGTATGATTGACTTATAATGAAATCATTTAGAACGTAACTGCCTATCAATAGGGGTTTGTTATTATACGAACTTGTCAAGTTATAACTTAATTATTACAAGTTAATAAATACGTGGTAGGAAATAGGCTCGGTTAGGCTTTAGAATTTACAACCTTCGACTTATCAACCATAAAATGTTTTCTTCGTAACTTCCCGTACAGTCGAAGTAATAGATGCAGTCCCCTAGCTCGAAAAGCACGACTTTTAATAGTAATTTACAGATCATTCAGCTTAGCAGCTGCTCAACCCCAAAATCTAACCTAATTTTCTTGAATATGAGTTGATCCGATACTAATATATGTAAAGAAAGAAATAGTGTTGTAGTATAAGCAACTTAATATCGAACCTATATAATAGGGAATAAAAAATAGCGCGTGCAGTTTCTTAAAAAATAAAGAATAATTTATATTTAGTGTGAGAGACAGAGAGAGTTACATCTTTCTTCTCTTTCACGTAACGAAATGTGCCTAATAGTGATGCATCCAAATATTTCACTCTCACTTCTTGTCCTATTTTTATCAAATCGCCGCCTAAAAGGTATCACTTTAAAAATATAATAAAAGTTCACAAATTACCTAATCAAGAAGCATCATCTTAGCCATCCAGATGTAACGAAACATCGGGGTAAAGGTTGTGACAGACAGCCGTGAAAAGCCTCCAGCTGCTGCACATTTTAGCGGCGCGGACTAGATTTCGCTTTTCGTAATTGATTTTTTGGTCTTTACGCTTTTTTAGAAGATTTTAGTCGGTCATGGTCTCATGGCTCAAGATTAGTGATTATTAAAGGTTTGTTTAAATCTAAATGGATTTCTTCCTTGAATGTTATGCCTCACGTTTGCCTTTTCATAAGTACCTCTAAATAATGAAGTCATCTTTACTTAAGAGTATTAAAGGACCTAAACGCAAAAAACGCAAATTTTAGAAACAATAATGATAACAATATGATCGACTACAGTAAACAAAATCAGAAAAATATATGATATTATTCAGGATTTGAATATTTGCTAGGTAGATACTGTGTTGAAAATAGTTTGATGCGATAGAAAAAAACATGAAGATACCTCTAAAAACTTTCTTTTTACATTAAAAATCATACTAATATACATACAATCATTCGGATTTTTTATCAGACTACACTAGTGTTACACTACATTACACTAGTGTTTTACTACACTACACAGTACACACACACAGTGCACAGTAGTATGTTATACTACACTAGTATTTTAATTTTTTAGTCCAAACTATAGATATTTTGTAATTAAATAATTGCTTCATATTTTGCAATAAATTACCAGCGTTGTGTCATCGCGCTTCTCTTTCTTTTCTATGTAGTCCAACAGTGACCGCGCTTTAGGTCATGTAAGCCCCTTAACTAACCTAATATTAAAAAGAGAAAAGATTAGATTTTTTGTATCTTTGTTACGCTTTCTGCTTAAACGGCGGAACGGATTTGGATGAAACTTGGTACATCTGTAGACCATGACCTGGATTAGGACATTGGATACTAGAACACTAGATCGAGACGTGTGGGTGAAACCGCGGGGCGCAGCTAGTTGGTAATATTCCCGAAATAATCTAAATTTTAGCTAGTTTTTTGCTTAAAAAACTCAATATCATGTCGCTCTATCTTGTTGGCACTTGTAACATGAATCATATAGCCAATACGAACTAGGTAGCAACATATGGTATGATGCTAGTTCATGCTGACTCCCCAGGATACACCGGAGTACTGTAAAGTTCCTTTGTTGTTCTAATGAATCCATTGATTTAGACACGAAAGGTGTAACCTGTAATGATAAGTTATAAACTTACTTTACTCTAAAGGCTCCATGTCGGTAAATAGGCAATACATTCGTTCCTCACTCAAATATTTATTCACTTCGAAGTATAAGGTAAGTCTTCAATGTCTTCATACTCCAAAAGCTTGTTATTTTACAGTGTTTACAATGGACAAAGACAACTGACATTGTTGTTGTCAAAAATTGAAATGTTTTTTATACAGAACATAAAACTTTTCGTTCTCGACTATTTTTTCAAGACCAAATTTAGAAACTTCTTTCTTGTTCAGAATATTAGTTTTATGAAATTCATAAGTACCATCGTGCTCTTGAAAAAATCAAAGGTACCAACGGTTATGCGGTTAAACGGGTCTATTCATTCGAAATAATACGGTCATAAAAAGTGGTGCCTGCAAATTCTTCTTTCATACTTACTGTGTAAAAGAGAGATGTTCCAAAAGTAAACTCTTATAAGAATGTATGGGCTGTCATGGACCTTAAACATTAGTTGCGAAATATGGGTGTAAAGTACAGACTCCAGCACATCAAGCTACTAAAATCTGTCAAATTTCTTTAATAGATTTTCAACTTTGTTGCTAAAGCATAAGGTTCAAAGTTGATTGGGAAAATTTGACAGTTTCGGGTAGCTTGATGTGGTGGGGTCTGTACAAGCCAGTGTACACTGCCTGCCCATTCGGGGAATACAGACATAAATGTTATGTAACGTTTGACAAAGTATAAAATATACCGTATTTTTTCTCCGTTTTAAATGTAACTCAGTATAACAGTACAAAGAAACTTAAACGCTAACTTTATGAGGTCCAAACGACCCGACATTTGCAAGTTTCGGCTGTAGCACGGCTATTAGCGCATCCTTCATTTAATTTTATTGTATAGCCTCCAACACCGTTACCGTACAGTAAGTGAATCCTCACTGTAAATTGTGCTGTAACTGTAACTTAATTGGGTGATCTGTTATTGTAATACTGCCCCGTTTGTCTCGTGGTTGCAAGCGCGACTGCTGAGCGTGGGGTCCTGGGTTCGATTCCCGGGTCGGACAAAGTGTTTTTGGGTTTTCCATTAGGAATTTCTTAGTAACAGTCCGGAGTTTGGAAGTTGGCGGATTTAATACCGTCTACTCTCCGGTCGTGTCGGATTGCAGTCCCATCAGACTATGAGAGTAAAGGAACAGAGAGTTCACCTGTGTTTGCGCACACACTTGTGCACTATAATATCTCCTGCGTACCTAGCTAATCTCCGTTGAGATTGGCCACCGTGACCTAAAACGGTCGGGGAGGCTATTATTATTGTAATGATCGGGGCTGACATGATGGTTGCTGCAGCGGCGGATGACGTCAAATGTGTCACGAAGGACTAATTTTAAAGGCAGAATTTTCCAAGTCTAGTTTTTGAAACTAAACAAGTTTTTATGAACTGACTAATATAGATTCCATCAAACATTCACTTAGTCTTTAAGCAATAGTTCATCATCATCATCATCATCATTTCAGCCGAAAGACGTCCACTGCTGGACATAGGCCTCCCCCAAGCACCTCCACTTTGACCGGTTCTGTGCTTCTCGCATCCAACGGGTTCCTGCGGCCTTCACAAGGTCGTCGGACCACCAAGCAATAGTTATTGATACCAAATGTGTTTCTTTCTTCCCCTTAATCCTATCTAGGTTTTCATCATATTCATTTATCATCTTTCCGATAAAATTATCGCATGTGCACAAGACGTAAGTTATACAAATCTGATCTCGCAGCGCATTCGTATTTATGTAAAAAGTAAGTAAGTATAGTTAAAATTTACATAACGTCACGTCATCGCGTCACAGTTCGTGAGATGCTTGTAAAAAGTTTACGTATTGACCCAGTAGTCTACATTGAGTAACGAAAGATTTTCTTCGTGACGATATCAACTGAATTAGTTTCCAAGTTATTCTTCTTTCTCTTCGTGTCGCTGGCACGACTTTCTCAGATCTTGTTGGCCCAAAACTTCGCCACTTCCACGGCGTCGTCGGTGGCAGCGCAGAGGTCACTTTGACTCCAAGTTTTGGGACATAGAGGGCGGGATAAGAGGTGGAGCATGGTTTGCGACATAGTCCGCAGAAATTATTGTTTACTATTGATTGTAATTACCTTTATAGAAAAGGTTAGTATTGTAAGGGTCCGAATGGCCATTATTACAAATAAAATTCAATTCTCAATTCTTTATTGCGTACCATAATTTATGTAGTTGGTAGGGATATAATTATATTAGTCACAATTATGGACCCTGTCGGCACAGCATAGATCAAGTAGGAGAGAGAAGGAAGAGCACTGGGTGCACTGGTTCAATCCATCAGGGGGCCTAAAAAGGCCACTTTGGCAGAATCATAAAAGGATAACATAATGGACAGTTAACCGTTAAGTTAATCGTATCAAATCTCATTGGTGAAGCATTTTCCAGATCCGATCCAAATCCAATCCCAATCTCTTTGATTATACCTACGTCGTGCAGCGTAAAAAAGAAAAACACGGTCTGTCTTCGCCATATTACGATTCATAATGTTAACCTTTTATGATTCTCCAAAGTGGCCTTTTTAGGCCCCCTGGTAACTGATAAATTTCAAAAACCGAACAGAATTTTTATGAAATTCTCTGCCGAATACATTGTCACTTACCCGCACTAGACGGTGAAACAGGACAGTGAAGATTCATACTTTTTCAGGATGTGAAAAACTTTTACTAAGAATGCATGCCAAAAATAGTAAGTCGAGATTGTCGGGATCGAGAAAACCCCAAAAGCACAGAAATCCTACAACTGCTAATCTTTATGCAACTGCATTGACCTTGCATTTTCCTGCCTTCAAAATAAGCCGTTTTATCCATTCTCGCACAGACACGCTAAATTCTTAAGCTAAGCTCGACCCTGGTGATTGTCAATGTTATGACGAAGGTACTACAAGTAATGTATATAAACAATAGGCCTGTTAGGGACATAATCACATAAGAGTCACATAATTTTATAAATTCGCATTATGACAGCCTTGCATAGTTCTCGGAGTATCATCATCTGCCTAGCCTTTTCCCAACAATGTTGGGGTCGGCTTCCAGTCTAACCGGATGCAGCTGAATACCAGTATTTTACATGGAGCGACTGCCTATCTGACCTCCACAACCCAGTTACTGGGTAATACGATACCCCTTGGTAAGACTGGTTGTCAGGCTTTGGGGCTTCTGACTACCCGTAACGACTGTCAAAGATCCACGAATGACAGCCGGGACCAACGGCTTAACGTGCTTTCCGAGGCACGGAGGGGTCACGGTATGTAAAGATGGTCACCCATGGTCAGTTCTCGGAGTATGTACTCATGAATACTCGGTCGTGTTCACTTGTGAAAAGTCTTTAAAAGCAGTATTAAAAGAACCTTAAATAGCCAAAAACAGGCTCAAGAGAGTATTGAGAGGTTGATTTAGGTATTGATTTAAAAAGTTGGGGATCGTTAAGCCAGCAACATAAATAAAACTATAATAAACTCAAGCTTCACTTTTCAGCATCACTATTGGCGCCCACTGCTGGTCATAGACCTCTCCAATTGCAGGAGAGGTCTATGACCAGCAGTGGGCTGCTGTAGGCTAATGATAAGAGCATCACATGTAGAAAGATACTTTTTTCGAGGCTCTTCTGTCTCACACCAGAGGGACAATTCTCGTAATTTTAAGACCATTCACAGTCTGATCTCAGTCTCAATCTGTCAAAAATACCTCTAATTTCCCTACCTTTTTGACATTGATTGTCGCTGAACGGAAATAGGCCTTCTGGGGAAAGGCCCGCGGAGGCCTCACTCCTTCCGTCTTTGTTGACACGTCTAGCCTAGCCAGAAATGAGAGAAAACTCCACGACAGCAAATGAAAAAGAATTTTCTCAGAGTTCTCTCTATTGCTCAATCGTGAGCACAACGCTTAAGACCAACCTAGACCATGCCTAATTAAAACGCCTTAAATTAACCACGAATGAAGCCATCAACACATAATTGTTGCGTCTCTGAGAACCCCTTAACAACACCAGACTAGAAATTATATGAAGTTTAGTACTACCTAACTACTATCTCAAAGAATCGTTAAAACTTCTCACATTGTAAAATTTTGCAGTTCCGCGATTTTTGGTAGGCGAGTGTGTAATTATTTAATATGATGAGAGTTTTAACTAATGGGCTGGGTTATAACAGCTGATTTGTTAAGTAACTTAGAAAGAAGATTCCAAATTAAGTGGCGAATACGCAAGTAATAAGAACAGGTACCACTTATTTCATTCTCATAATTAAGCAATTTAAGGCTAATGTTCAGCCGGTCTATATTCTGTAACAATTAGCGTTTACGCCGTACGGTATTTTATACAAACTTTCAAGCCCCTGTTTTTCAATATGAATGAACCGATTTTAATGAAACTTCAGACGCATAAGCAGGATACAAAGGTCTAAAAAGTTACTTAACAACATTTTCGAAAAATAGTGTTACAACCAAATTAGACCGATCCGATTTTAAATTTTCCATAGAAACAGAGATTTCCAGTTATCTTTTTTTTAATAAGACATTTCGAAAATGTTCTTAAGTAACTTTTTAGACCTTTGTATCCTGCTGCTGCTATCTGACTTCACCAAAGTTTTCACGGTGAGAGTTTTACACACTGACCTCTATCATACAAGTACGCGTTTTACAGAATTAATCGGCAGACATTGAGGACTTAACTCCTTTTTCCTAACCCGGGACCATTAACAGTAAGAATCGTGAACCTAGTGAGTAAATCGTGAAACCCCACCTGCAACTCTTTTTAAGTAAAGCAAATCCTAGTAATTACTACCAAAAGATTTTTTAAATTAGTTGACCCAGTCAGTGCGATTCTCTTACACATTACTAGCCCCTATTTATCATTGCCATTTTCATTATCAATTCATTCAGATCTTTCTCTACCATCACTTCCACCCAACATACTTCTCAATACACTCTCCTATTTGTACAGAACCTCTTGACATTATAATAAAATATGTAATTGTTTAGCTCAATGTTAGTCATTGTGCTTTTGGAAAGTGCCTGACGTCTGGCGAGCCGCGTCTGAATGTTTCATTGTGTCGCCTTAACACATACGATTTGGTCACAACCTATTTGACAACTTTGAATAGATGCTTTGTATAAGTATTTCTTAATACTTGAGGTTTTAAGGTTTAGCTGGACTTGATTGCATAATCTAGAGATAGAAGAGGAATACCCACTCGGCAACAACGATAAAAACAGAAAAAAACATTTCTTTTTTTTAACATACATAACGCAGAAAAAGAACACAAACAAAAAATTAATTAATAGTTTAAAAAACTCTACAAAAACACGCTTTTATAAATGCACGTAAAAACAAAATTACAAGACTTTTCTAATAAATCCAAAACAGCTATGATACGATTTTCCATCATGAAGTTCCAGTTCATATCTTCCGCTCCATCATCAGATCATTTCGACAGTACCATATTATTGTATTGTCATCAGAACTACATACAGCTGCCAATTTTCATTACGCTACGACCCTTGGAAGATGGTTAAATTAGTTACCTTAGATTCCATTACATAGTTGTAACTAACTATGTAATGGAATTTAAGGTAACTAATATAAGGTAACTAATACAGGTCGACCTAATTTTTATTAGGTCGACCTGTATTAGTTACCTTATGTTGTTTACCTTATGATGCGTGTTAAAAATTACAAATTGAGGGGGAAAATTATGCGTCACATCCACACAACAAAACGCCCATCACTCAGCATAATGCTAATACCCTAACTAGAACCCTAAATTACTTCTGAATTGCAGTAGAAACAAACTTTAGCTTTATCATAAGTTCAATGAAGTGGGTCGTTGTTTGGGCCGGCCTCCCCAAGAAGCGTATAGTCATCGAATGATATAATATGATTATTTATTTATTTATATATACTTTATTGTACACCAGAAAATACATAACAAAAAATAAGATTTTTAATACAATTTAAATACAATAACTTTCTGCGATCTCTTCCAGGCAACCTTGGAATGGACAGTGAATGCGTGGATATAAAAAAATGGGGTTGTTAGTGGTGCAAAAAAAAATATTATAATAGATACATAGATATATACATGTATAATGCTGTATAATAGATACATAAATAAATACATACATATATATTATTATCTTTTTCTTGTTTCAAACAGGCGAAAACATCATCTTCTAAAGTTAAAGACGAATCTATCTGTCCTTCAGACAAGTTTCTTCATTATTTAACACAACCAAAACCTTTGTGCCAAGTTATTCTCTGGTACAAAGCAGACCACACTCATCCCAGCGTTACTCGTAGAATTACTAATCTATGTTAAAGTCAAGCGTGGGCATACGCATTGTGAACAGTCTTTGTATGCGCGTACGTTGAATGAGACTGCATATACTACAAGTGCCTACATTCAAAGAGGCGAAAGATTAATAGATTAAAGATGTGAGTTTGTATTTCTTCAGTTACCAAACGGCCAGTATTATTTGGACTGCGGTTGAATTTGAAAAGGACACAGGCCTCCTCTCTGAGAGGGAGTGGGTTACCACCACGCAAGACCAGTGCTGGTTGATGAATATCACATTCCTTCGAATTTTTGGTCCTAGGACATGTCGGATCCTTTGCACTTTTTGAGGGTAGTAGTGATAAAACCAACCTGTAGTGGGCCCGAGTGGTAGATTACGGCCCACTCCCTCTCACCGAGAGGAGGCCTGTGTCCCAGCAGTGGGAACATCATAGGCTGATTATGGTGATAAAATAATAAACACCAAGCAAAGCGTCTGCTTGGATTCGAACCTACTACCTGTAACTCGTAAATCGCCACCACCACCACTGCTCGCAGGTCAGCTTATGCTGGATAAGTGCGGTGTAGTGGGTAGTATGACATTTATGTCAACGGGATAATATACAGGGTGCATTATGAACTTAAGCAAGATCGAGGCGTCTTGCGTTGCGCCCACGCAGACTTCGTCTACAAAAGCTTTTTAACTTTGACCTCCTTATATTTTTTGTTCAGATCATAGATAAGATACAAGACCATCTCGTTCATAAGATCTAACTGGGTCAAAGATTAATAGGTACAGACGCCAGCACATCAAGTTACCCGAAACTGTAAAATTTTCCCAATCAACTTTGAACCTTATTCTTAAGCAATAAAGTTGAAAATCTATTAAAGAAATTTGACAGATTGTAGTAGCTTGATGTGCTGGCGTCTGTACATATGTTATTTTTCAACTGCCTTGTTGGTCTAGTTGGTAGCAAGCGTTACTGATGAGCATATCCTGGGTTCGATTCCCGGGTCGGAGAAATCGTTATTTGGTTACGCCATCTGAAATGTAATTACTTATTATAATCACTAATTATTTTGCCCAAGCTATTTCTCCTAGAACATTGGCAGGTCTATTAAACGGCATATATTCATACCACGTAGTCATTTGCCGATGGGGCTGAAAGGTTCTGGAGTGGCGACCGCGTATGGAAGACGTAGTGTTGTAAAGCCTCCCACAAGGTGGTCCGATGACCTTGTGAAGGCCTCAGTAACTCGCTGGATGTGGGAAGCACAGAACCGGTCGAAATAGAGGTGCTTGGGGGAGGCCTATGTCCAGCAGTGGACGTCTTTCGGCTGAAATTTTGATGATTATGATCTTACAAATCTCTAAGAACATATTATAAGTCCTCGGTAGGATAGCGATCAATAACACTGAACTATTTAGACAAATTATTGCTATACAATGGGTCCGCTCAGAATTACCCAGATTTAGGACCGCTGTGCACTGAAGTGTAACGTGATAGAGTTCTGTTAGCAGTGTTATATATACCTATGTTTTGTCTTAAGTCCAGTCAACAAAGGAGATAAGTATACAGGATCGTCGGATATAGTTGAAGTTTAGTAAGAAACCGATGGATGTTTTCGAATAAAATTTTATTTTATTAATAGAAAACAAACAGCTCATTTATCAAAATAAATTTCAGGCAACAACCTCCATAGGTTTCTTATTCAACTTCAACTAAATCCGAAGATCCTGTATACTTTCCTCCTTTGTTGACTGTCCATACTGTTTCTCCAAGCACTTGGAAGCTAGGCTGGTGGCGTATTTTGCAGCAAAGGACAGGTCAACCGAAGTGGGTCTCATGACCATCTAAGTTACTCTCATCTAGTTTAAATCCATGTTATAGAGGCCAGCCTACTGCCATCAACCCGGCACAAACACAGACCCCGGGCTACAGCTTCTTAAAAACTCAATAACATTTTTCTACACCTGGGAATCGGACCCAGGCCCTCATGCTCAACAGTAGCATTTGCGGCCACTAGACAAACGAACACAGTGCATAGTTTGGCGATTATAAAACATATCAGCCAAAACCATCAAAATAGATACAGGTCACCCAAAGTGATAATGCGCATAGAAATCTTCGTCACTGTTCGGCAACGGTCGTATTCCCCGAGTGTCGGAAGACGATATGAATATGGAGTGGTTAAGTGCATTTTCTTCATGCATGTTTAGGGCTCTTACGATTCAATGATTCGGGTGTTTCCGGGAATACGACAATTAGCGAAGATCTGCATGCGCATTATTAATTTGGGAATGCTGTACACCTCAGTCTGCGTCGGCGCTTCTTTACCAACTGGTTTCACACGGCGACGTAAGCGCTGCGTAACTGCGGCGTGTTAATGTGCTTGAACTTAATTTATTGCCAGTAATAAGGGTACTAAGTATTAAACGTAGTAATTCAATCAGATATAATATAGGAAATACAGTTTGGATGATATGTTATTGAAACTAGGGCTGCATTCGTAATTAGTGAATGTTACAAAATGGACCGCTGTGAAGTATTGAAGTCAGAAATATACGTGAAGAATTCAGTGTGAAAGTATATGAAAAATTACTCAGTTTTTTAAAGACCTCATTAAATACTGAAACAGAAAAATATTCAGCACGTTAATTCGAAAGTTTAAGTATAAACGTACATTTTTTTACTTCTGCAACCCAAGCCAAACTTTTTAAAAGCTGACTGAAAGATGACTCAGGAAGTGAAGGAAATTATCTTTAGGAAACTTGGGCGGTGGGATGAAACCGTCAACATGCAATGAGCAAACTGGTGACAAATCTCATTCCTTCTTTGCAGTCCCTTTTACCAAAGAGCCTGGCAATAAGTTATCCAAAGACAAAACAGCTATTTTTCGAGGCACAGGAAGCTAATTCCACAGCATTCATATCAACGAAGTATAACAAAGTACATATACAAGACAAGTACATTATAATCACCATTCAATTACATACGTCCGTCACCCACTTGCTCACTAGTGTTGGGACATTAGGAAGTCACCGTGCGCGAAGGAAATAGTGTTGTGACACCGCCATTTTGTTGCAACTGTCAGATGATATCTGTCAACCGTGATTTTTGTTGCATAATATTGTTTTTGTGAAAATTAGAGGGTTTTATCATTTGTTTCAAGTTGATGTTGTGTTGACAGCGATGCATGGCGTGTTTTAGCAAAAGTAGATTCTACATATGACCAGAGATATACATCGGATATGATCCAGTTAAGAAAGTGGCTGGGATGAACTGGATGCAGAAGGCGGAAGACAGTGTGGTGTTGCAGCCTGGGAGTGGCCTATGTCCAGCAGTGGACCTCGATAAACTGAGTTAATTGATTGTTTATGACCCAGTTTAAATGTCAAAGAAAAAAGCTCCATTTTTATTTGTATATGTTCTTGCTTTAAACAATCCAGTTATTTTAAGGCCTTAATCTACCTTAACATAATGGACATTTGTCCACATGCATTAATCCTTTATATCTTCACAAATATTTCATACAAATAATGTTTGAGAGATTATGTATTTTGATATTTCTACCAATAAATTGGTTATTTATACTGTTACTATTTAGCAGCCGATTATTCTATTGATATTGAATTTACAGCCAGTACTTAAACCGCTACTATTAAATCAGGCTGACTCATAGATCCTGTATGAAATTAAGTTGTCGATACACGACAAACAACCTATAAATTGTGCAGCGTAGATATTTCCTCTATTCAAAATAATTGTGACTGACTAACAATGTACTGGCTAAAATAAATGGATCAACACAAAAAAATACCAGCCTGTTGTTGTCCCGCTGCAGGGTAAAGGTCAGAGCATTGATCACCACGATTGCTCTAGACGAGATCATCATCATCATCTGCCTAGCCTTTTCCCAACCATGTTGGGGTCGGCTTCCAGTTTAACCGGATGCAGCTGAGTACCAGTATTTTACATGGAGCGACTGCCTATCTGACCTCCACAACCCAATTACTGGGTAATACGATACCCCTTGATAAGACGGGTTGTCAGACTTTCGGGCTTCGACTACCCGTAACGACTGTCAAAGATCCACGAATGACAGCCGGGACCAACGGCGAGGCAATTCCTTTGCTCTAGACGAGATAAGTCCCCAAAAAAAAATTCTGACATGTTGTAGACTTGCAACAAGAATGACGTTCTTAGAAGGCACATCCGCTAATCCCCTATACAAGAGTTCCAATATTCTAAATGACATTGCGCTGTTTAGGATTACAAATCTATGGCGACACCATATCAGTTCTATCGTTTTCGTTTCGAGGGTACATCTATGTTTCTTATACAATACTGTTTGGGTCCAAAAGGTGGTCAGATCGTCAGGGGTGCAGGACATTTGGGACACTAGCAAATGAAGCATAGTTTGCTCAGGAGCATCGTACTCATATCAGTAATTTAATATTACATTTTACTTGGTATTCACGCTACGGATACTTTAACCCATAAAGTCATTACCAGCCATAATAAAACTATTACACTCCGGAAAACTAATAGGAAATCATCTTTCCGATGGTATTTCTTCCGGATTTAGAAGGAAAACTCATGAACAACATAGGATATTATGAGATGAACAGCTTAGGGAAGTCAGTTTCATAACAGAAATTAAATCTTCGTTTGGCAGGCGTGTCGGCAGAGTGAGTGATGGTGTACGGAAAATTAGGAACCATTATTTAAAATGCCAAAGGGGCTTGTTATTTTGATGTGCAATTTGGGAGCATGCATGGCGAATATTGATTAAATGGGAATCTACTGGTTATGCATGATAAATTAAGTGTATTTAAAGCTGAATTTCGAGCTCCTCCTCAACAAGAGACCAAACTCCATGCGTCAAGTGTTGTAATAAAATTGGTTTTAAAAAGTTGAATTTCGTAATGATAGAAACAATTAAAAGACATTGAGTCTCGCGTGGATCCACGTTCCACTGTTCGTATGCTGATACGAAGGGTTCAGGAGTCATAATTACTATTCGTTTGTTATTGGCTGAAGAGTTTATGATTAAAGATTACTTTATAGATGTTCTATATTCAGGAGTATGAGTTTAGAGTTATGTGCCCAGCCCAGAGCAAAGACATCACTCTACCTAGGGTATATCTAGCTCTGTTCTCCTATCGCAGATGCATTTTCTAGATTTACTATACACCATAAAAAAATGGATAGGTACATTGTAAACACATGCTAAAGTCGTTCAGTAAATTATTTTGACAGCTGTCAATTTCTCCCTTCTCTTTCTAAGTTTTCCTGTAAGACAAAGAGAGCAATATACTTCCTTTAAGTTTAGTTTTATTGGCGCAAAGAACCTACATACTTAAGTTATTATTTGTTCTCGTTTCTACAACGCTCGCGATGCATTCCTATGTACACCTACCGAGATCATGGACATACTTACTTCAGATAGTACACACGCAAGCAACTATTGTTCTCCATTTTGTAACAATGTACCTCGTGGTAACACTATTGTAACATGGCTTTATTTACTAATAAATATCTATGAATAAACTGTTAATTGAAATTCAATTTTGTGTGCTAAGGTTTAAAGTTTAATTTGGTGTGTATGTTGCATATTTTAGTTGCAATCTTCGTAAATGTTATGCTGTTATGAAGGAAATGCCATCGGTTCTGTGTATTGTTATGTTATTAGATGATAAATTAAGAATATTGGTTGAGTTTATACTGCAATACCATTGATTGCTAATGTTAATAAGTGTTTTCAATATTAAAGAATATTGGGGCATTGCGGGAGGAGTGAACTAACCGGAAGCAACTCGATAACAGTATTTTACATGGAGCGACTGCCTATCTGACCTCCACAACCCAGTTACTAGGTAATACGATACCCTTTGCTAAGACTAGCTGTCAGATTTTCCGGTAACGTGTCAACGATCCACGAATGACAGCCGGGACCAACGCGTTCACGTGCTTTCCAAAGCATGGAGGGTATTGGTATGTAAAGATGGTCACCCGTCCACAGACCCACCGCGGCAAGCCTGATCGATCGACCCGTGTGGCTGTTATTAATAACTAGATTGAACGAGTCTAGAGTTAAACATAGAACAAATGTGTAACCCATATCAAACCTAAATAAATACTTAATTTAAAAAATTCTATATTATCTGTGCTACATACATAACATATTTAAATGTAGGTAAGACTAATAAAACACAGGTTTTTGCGACAATAACAGGTGGAGACATAATGAGACTGTGCTCAAGGATTAAATTCTTAAAATCATTTTAAAATACCAAGTGGGTACAAAGCAATTAACTACGAGTGCAATTATTGTGATATCTACTACAGATAAATACTACATATTCATATTTATAAATTGTTTTAATAACTTTTTATGTGGTTGGGTTAAAGAATGCTGATGTGCCTTGACCAAGTCGAGTAAAAACAACGAATTATCTTCATCAAAAAAGCATAAACGGCCTATAATGTTCCCACTGATGGGTCACCGGCCTCCTCTCGGTGAGAGGGAGTGGGCCGTAATCCACCACGTGCGCCCAGTGCGGGTTGGTAGATGTCACATATCTTCGAATTTTTGGTTCTTGGACCATTTTGAGAGCAGTGGTGATGAAATAATTTACACAAAGTAAAGTGCCTGGCTGAATTCGAACAACTTTTATCTCATAAGTCGAGGCCGTTATCACTGGACCATCTGCTCTGACAGTGGTATAGGATAGGTGTGGGCGAAAATTATATCAACAGAATAAGTCTACAAAAAAAGCAACAATACTCCGTTTAAAATAAAATATTCGACCTTATTGTTATGCACACCATTCGGTTACAGGTACTTCATTTTATGGGTATGTATATTAAAGTAATTTAACCAATTTTACGAATATTTACAACAATTAATCAAACATTTTTTAAAGGGAAATTATATGTGCGGCAACAAAAGTTTTCTTTAGCACCTGCAACCTAGCGTCTTTTTTTATATGTGGGCGACGAGTTAATAGAACAGCTTCAATTATATTAATTCATCATCTTTACTATTCCAACAGAATATCAAAAAACCAGCGTCAATTTACGAGCGTAAATTAATATGACTCCGAGCTACCGATAAATATATTTACTTCTGATTTGATAACTCAGCGACTAATGTTGTAAGTGAGCTACTTTATATATTTTAGAGATTCAACATCTGTCTGCTAATAAAATCAAATTCCAGCCTCAAAATTAGCAATCAAAGTTTTTCATTCAACAACTAAATTAATAAATCATATTCTTTTTTCGTGAAAGTTTGCAACACAAGCGCGGGAGTGTACCTGACGCTCGTTGGGAATCATGTACCTAGAAATTCTGTTCAGAAGGAAGTTAGCGTACCCTACTTTCTGGTTGAAATAGGTCGAATCTGTCCCAAAACCGAATCGGGGCACCCCGACTCCACGTAGTCTTTTGGCTGCTACCCCGAGGGTGTATTTAAAAATCCGGAGGCGCGGAGGGAGTGCAGCCCCCGCCCGCTGTAACAAAGCATAGGCACCCGTGCGAGCCGTAGCGGCTGAGGCTGGTCGCCGGAGGCGACCAGTAAGCCGAAGCTGCGGAGGTGAGCATGGGTGCCTATCCTTTGTTACGTAAGGGCGAAGGGGCTGCACTTCCCGCAGCGCCGGAGACGTGCAGAAGCAACTTTGTATTGAAAACTAGTGTTTTGAGGTTAGGTTACAATAATTTGTTTTTCTCAAGAATGGTGGTAACATTATAAATAGATAGGCGAATACATGAAATTATAGCTTTCATTGACCATTATTTGATGACAATAATAAGGAAATTTTATGTTCAAATATAGTAGATTCACTCATCAATTACTTATGCTAAAGTATAAAAATAAAGGTGACTCTATGAAATTAGAATACGTTGATATTATTTTATAGATGAAGTTGATACACTTATTAGAAGCTGGCAATGAGTAGACATATCACAAATTTAGTTGCTTAAGAATTATCACCATGTTGCGTCATATTAACAGTAGCTTGTTTTACAATATATGGTCGCTTATGAACCATTTATTAGACGCTAAAAGTTCGTCGCTGACCTATTAATTCATTAGACAACTAAATATATTTGCAGACGAGAATGACATTTTAAAGAAGCTGCCTTAATTAGCACCCTTTTTTAAATAGAGTTAATGCAGTTACTTCATATGAAATTTTGAAGCAAAAGTTCAATCTGTCAGTCGTAAATCAAGTTAAACCATCTTACATGCTGGCCCACGGTTATTATGAAGAGATAAAAGTGATTATGTATGTATGGGCCCTCCCACTGCTGATCACAAGGCTGCCAGAATGTGGTACAGAGGTAAGGTTGTGCTTATCGACTGTGATTTGGTCAAGGGTACCTAGATTAGCATTCGATGTAGGTTTCAGCCCTAGTCCTAGGCACAAAGGTTTTTCTCCAGCTGGTAGTTACTGGTAAAGTAGTGCTTTCTAATGAAAACTGTTACTTAGGATAAAGATGTAGGTACGGTCACCAAAGGAGATAAGTAACCAGGCTCGTCGGATATAGTTGAAGTTTAGTAAGAAACCGATGGATGTTTTCGGATAAAATTTTATTTAATGAATAGAAAACAAACAGTTCTTTTCTTAAATTAAATTACATTCAAAAACTTTCATCGGTTTCTTACTAAACGCCAACCTCAAAATACAGATAGTACAGAAGGCAGTCTACATACAAAGTGCGCTCGAGCACATAGACACCGCTCACGGACACGTTATCTCGGAGTGGTTGGGAGTAGTGCGAGCGCGGGTGCCATCCGCTTGAGACACGCGTCTGTGAAGTGAAAAAATGGAGCAACAAAAAAATGGCTATCTAAGCTCGATTTATATAATAGTTTTCCATTTTGAATCAGTATAAACGAAGTAACTTTTTTGTAAGGTAAATTCACGCCACCAACAATTACGTAAGTTGAAAACATGATTTTTTGTTTGTGTAGAATATTGTTGTTTTTGCTGTCATTTGTTAGGTTTAGGTCTAAAACGGATAGGGCAAAATAAATTGTGTAAATAGGGTAATCTGTTTTGAAGTTATTAGGGATTTTAGATAGTGAAAATTGACAAAATAATGTAAAATTTTATATGTTTTTGTTCTGTAAAGTTTTTGTATTGTAATACTATGTTTATTGTTTGACAACCCTAGCGCGACCGCCGAGCGTAGGTATGAAAAGTGAAATACATACAGTACAGTACAAAATACAGATAGTACAGAAGTACTATCTGTATTTTGTGCTACTATATCCGACGACTCTGATTACTTATCTCTTTTCGTGACTATACCAATAAGTACTTATTGGTAGAGTCTTCAGCAGAGGTTTTTTCTGGTTTTAGCGTTTCAAGCCTAACCTGCGGTCCTTATAACATCTTCGAACGCTTCTTATTAAATTCTAAGGAAGAAGTTGTGCTAGGGGCACCACACATTACCTACTGATACATTTATCATTGTGTCTGTCAATCTTTAGAAGATGAGACAGAATGTTATTTTTAATACGTTTAGCATTCAATACATTAAGTGTTTCGTGGTGCAAGTGGACCCAATTATTTGTTTGTTTTTTTTTTAATAAATTGTCTGAATTCTATTATAACTATTTTTCGCTTTTAGGGTTCTGTAACTCAAAAGGAAAAAACGGAACCCTTATAGGATCACTTTGTTGTCCGTCTGTCTGTCAAGACCCTTTGTCTCAGGAACACGGGGAGGTATCGAGTTGAAATTAAAATTATATACTCAGGTGTACAGTCCCTTGAAGCTGTAAAAAAATCAAACTTCTAAGTTAATGTAAAAAAAGATACGGCCGTTTATGCCGCAAAAAACGTGTATTTCGACACTCTAAAGAGAATCAAAATTTGTAGGGTACTTCCCGTTGACCTAGAATCATACCTAAAATTTTGCAAGAAGCAAGGTCATGTAGCACAAGTGACGTCTAAAAGTGTTTGTAAAAACCTACTTACAGAAAATAAATCATTTATCATTTAAGTAAAGGAAAAAATCAGAAAACCGTAAATTGGTAGTTACATTAAAAAAAATACCGTGATAAACTATTTACAGACCTACAAATTTGTACGGAACCCTCGGTGAGCGAGTCGGACTCGCACTTAACCGGTGTTTTTTATTAAAGCCAATAATAATTAATGTTAAGTTTTAATTACATGATGCCGATGTTACTGGCCGGTTGCGACAGTTACTAATATTCATGTTAACCTTTAAAACTTGGTTCAACATATTGAAACCTTCGAACAAATCGTCATGGCTTACCGTTCGTTTTCTGACACGACAAACTGATTCCTGTTCGCTTGAGATTCTCGTCTCAGCGGTCACTTACCTGGAAAAAGGAAAATGAGAAGATAAGTGGTGTGTTGTAAACATAAAAAAAAACAATATATTAAACTGTAATATAATAATAATGCCACTGTTTATCTTCCGACAGACTTTCACGAGTTAAACGTAATTATGGATTAGCATCGTTTTTGTTAAGACAACTGTAATTTTACCATTATATAACAAGTTTTATGTATGACAAAGATCTTAAGAAAACCTTTAGGCTACTGGATGGATCATTGTACCTCTTTTTGTAAATTAACTTCTTCTTTTGGACGCGTACCACGAGAGCTGGTTCGAGGTGGCGCGGGCAAAGAGTTCCTGAAAGGATTTGGGGGAGGCCTTTCTCCAACAGTGGACAAGTATAAAAAAAACGGTGGCAGTCCGGGAGTGCCGACAGAAGTGAAACCAAAACACACAAACACAATACTTTGCCATCTCTCGCTGACATATCGGATATAGGTACAGTCAACAAAGGAGATAAGTATACAGGAGCGTCGGATATAGTTGAAGTTTACTAAGAAACCGATGGATGTTCTCGAATAAAATTTAATTTTATAAATAGAAAACAAACAGCTCATTTATTAAATTAAATTTCAATCCAGAACATCCAGCGGTTTCTTTCTTAGTAAACTTCAACTATATCCGACGCTCCTGTATACTTATCTCCTTTGTTGACTAAACCGAGTACATCCCGAGGACAGCCGAACACATCCGAAGCGGGTATTTTTTTAATCGTCTTATAATCAAAACACGCGCGGTGTCGCTTACGGTAACAGTGGCGCGAGTTCAAAAAAGTTTTCACTTCAAAAACTTCTGCAGACGATATCATCAGATTTCGAATTACTATTCTAAATTAACTAATTGTTAGTATCTATGTGTGTCTATGGCTGTGTCTTATTGTTAGTTGTCAGTCACATCATCACATGCCCTTTGACCAAGAAGTTTCATGGAAATTATGACATTACATCCGGAAAGCGTGAAAGAATAACATAGTTAATAAAATAAGCAAGCCATAACAATAATCCAATCAACGGAAGGAAAGTAAACATTTTTACTATAGAACACAACATAATACCATAATAAAATAAGATCACAGTTGTGTATTATTAGTACTACGCGATTAGCCTGCAGTCAATGATCGAAAGTGAACGTAGACACACACATGCGCGCGCCGCGTGTGTGTCTCGACACGTGCTGTGTCTACGTGTGTGTACGTGGACACGTGCTGTGTCTATGTGCGCGTGTTGCGTTTGCGCCGCAAGGAAGTAGCGCTGGCGCAGAGACAGGGACGATGGAAGTGATCTTGTCACGTAGTGATTTCTCCCATTTATTTTATGATTTTAATGGCACTTTGTATGGAGTTTTTGGCCATTAAACTTAGGTTTATAATGTCTACATCATCTGGCTGAATTTTACTAGAGAATATAATTTTTTAACAGAGGAAATTCAACTTTTTGGCGCGACGAATTGCAAATGTTAATCCGTGTGTGGAATTTTGGAATATGCCTACTGAATTATGCGAGTTGAGTGCCCTATTTCTTAATATTTATTTATAATCTGTAAAAATATGACTAACACATTTATTAAACTCATGCACGCTCAAGATAAAATCGTGTAAAAATTCTTAAAAGATAAAACATCACTATCGCTTCCAGTGAACTCGATATCGTTCGTAAAACAAAGTAGCAGATAGATCACGACCGACAACAGTTACAGTGAAAATGTCAACACGAAACGAATTGTAATTTATTATCGTTTTAATATCGATTACGTCCGCAGGAAATTGTCAAGAAAACCGCAATTCTGTTAATTTTTCATTATATTTTGAAGTACCAGGAAATGGGAAAAAGTTGCAGAATAAATCACTAAATTCGCTCAAGGTAATAAACACTCTATTTCTAAACTCATAGTGTACATATTTAAACAAATTATTTGAGAGAAATTTTAGATTGGAATCTATCATGTTAAGCAAAAGGTTTAAGATTAATAAAATAAATAAAATGCTATTATTTAAATATCTCTTAAGGCCTTGAATTCAGTCTAGCTCGCTGAATTATTTACATAAAAGTCTGACTATGATTAAATTAAAATATTTATGCTTTTGAAGCGATTTACCGCCGTCAACATTTGATTGGTAATTCACGGTTCTAAAAGAATTCGTCGAATCAATTGACGTGAAATTTTTGTAGGGAGTCTTAATTCAGTAGATTTCGTATCCGGGATTTTACTGCATATCGGTTAAAGACTGCTAGTTCTAATATGAGGATCATAGACTCAATAATTAATATAGAAGAACTCTCGTGGGAAGATATAACTCCAACCTGGTAAAGTGGAGCTACCTCGATAAAACCTACCTCGATATGTTTTGTCTCTGAATCACCCTAAGGTTGACTGGTAAAAAAAGCCTCAGGCATTAAGTCCGCCTTTGTACAGTATTTCTTTTACTTGTGCATAAAGTTTTAATAAATAAATAAAACGGCAGTAGGGTGTGAATGTGGGAGCTATGCTGCAAACTATGCTCTAGCTCCTATCCTGCCCTACCACCTGCCACGGACGACGCCGTGGAAGGGGCGGAGTTTTGGGCCAACAAGATCTGAAATACAGTCGTGCCCGCGATACGACGAAGAAGAAAAGCCCCAAAGATCATCAAGAAAGATAGTCTTACCCCGAAATCGCACGACAAATCTTTACGAAGATCTTAAAAATATTTCTGTCCCTACATCACTCGAGACAGCATGACTTCACCAGCAACTAAAAGTTGAACCAAAAATTCAGCCACAACAATGTCAGTTATGTCATTAATCAAATCTACATCTTAAAAGGTATCAAGACTACACTTAAGATCAATCTCTCATAGAGAGCTGTCGACAACACGGGTCTAAGACCTACAGGATCAAGATCAACAGACTGTTTGCTACAGTTGTTATCATTAAAGCCATAACAGCCAAGTATTTCCAGTATTTGTGATAAACGGAGGCTGAGAGAAATGCTATATATTACTCTTGTGTTTGTAGTTATGTCTCTTAGAGATCAGTGAACTTTACTGTTTCCTTCTTGCCACTTATAACTTTTGATACCAACAGACCAAGGCGATTTTTCGTTTTTCTTGCCGTGGAAAACTACGATTTTTCGCCGTGTATAGGCACGGTCGTCAGTTGTATGGATCACTATGGAAGCTTGTTGTCGACACGGCGTAACTACGGTACGGCGCCGTCGCCGTACACCTTAGAACCGTCTCATTTCAGAGTCACACGGTTTTTCAAGTTTTTTCAAGCAGTCCCGTGGTACTGCCGTGTCTACTAGATCATAACGCAACATCCTACCTGTATTCTCAGAAGGAGTAAATGTATACATATATACACACACATTTCGCCAGTTGTATTTCAATAAGACCCATGTCATTAGGGGCGAGCCTATACACTATTGCTAGATCTTACTGACTTGATACGAGTAGAAGACATCGCAGCTAATCTTCGTTTTATGAGTCAAATATAATGAAATAATCTAAACATTATTTTGTATTTACGATTACCTTCTTACAACCCAGTCGGTCAATAGTTATTAGCTGACCTATAGACAACAGACAACCTATCAAAACCAAACTATGCCAGCAGTATGTGCCACTATCAACCCAACGGTCAAGTCTCAAGCTCTGTTGTAACACCGCCGCGGGCGCATTCGTTCATTTGCAGCTAGTAACCTTTTGAACTGGCTAATCACCTGCTGCGTTGGAGTGGTCACCTTGTCTCAGGTATTTTATTAGCAACTGATTGTTTGAAGTAAGTCTCCCTGCAGTGGTGGCTCCGTGGCAATGGCCCCAACTAACGAGTTGCAGGTCGTGGGTTTGAACCCAGGCTCGCTTTACTTTGAGTGAAAAATTTCATCATCACTGCTCTCAAAAACAGTGAAGGAAAACATCGTAGAACACTATAGGCTGATTAACTCACCGAATGCGCTATTTTGAGACACAATAGAAAGACAATTGCTTATGTCGAACTGTGTAACTTAAGACATTCAACAGGTTAAGTGATTCTGGTTATGCTAAGCCTGCGACGTTGGTCTAGTGGTCGCAAACGCTACTGCTATGCATGAGCTCCTGGGTTCGATTCCCGGATATTGGCACATTGGTTTTTTCAGCCTGGAATTTCTCAGTAGCAGCCCGGAGTCTGGATTTATGGCAATAGGCTCGCCACCTATTACATGGGACTTAACATAACTGATGACAGATGGATGTACGGTCACTTGCAAAAGTGCATGGATACCCTAATGGCTATTTGCCTGTGAACATTTGAGTCCAAGTTTTCTAAAATAAACTAGATGGCGTTTGGTTTCTTCACAACTGTGACTAATTTACGAAACGTAAGTAAGCAGTTGGGAAGAAACGTATTGAGAAAGGAGTTACACAGCTAATATATTTATCTAACTATTACATTACATTTGCTAGCATATGAAAAAAAAAATCTCGCTTCACACGGTTATATTTCTGAACTATCCATGCACTTTGCAGCCCTACTGTACTTAAGTCATCCCAACCCTGCCCAACCCTTCGGAAAATACAGGCGTTATGTTTGGTTTTGAAGTGAAGATGCCGTTGGCTTCGGAAACCATGCCTTTAGCTTCGACATGCTAGTTTGAATTCAGACTATTTCAAGCTTATTATGTATGCAGTGCACTCTCTTTCTGTATACGTTTTTACTGTCTGAGAAAGTGTCTCGTGTATAGACAACATTTTAATGACTTAGCTAGGATTAGTATCGTGAGAAGTGAAGTAGGTAAATACCACAAGTTGTCATTTAGCATCCTTCCACATTTGCTCTAAAATCAACAAAAGTTGATTGTTATAACGAAAGTTAAGAGGTGCTCATATTGCTCTTTCGTTTTCGCTACAGATATGCTAAAAGCACATGTCATGATAATAAATAGCATTATTAACTTTTGTCATTTGACAGAACTCTCAATTCAAAATGTGGTTTTCAAAACTAACAGCTATTGTGTGCAAGATTCGTAACATATGATAGCCGCCAAAACTCTTCACTATTTTCCCACAACTACGCAAATGTCGTCGCATGTCGGAGCAGCAATACGCAAAAACCACCACTCACTGGATCTCATATAGCAGGAAATGGACTAAGCGGCAGATCCAGAAAGAGATGGTGGGATGAGCTGGACTCCTTCATAAGAGCGTTTACGATATACGGCATTTCATATAAACTCTCAAGCCCTTGTTTTTCGAAATGAATGAACCGATTTCAATGAAACTTTACGCATAAGCAGGATACAAAGGTCTAAAAAGTTACTTAAGAACATTTTCGAAAAATAGTGGTACAGCCAAATTAGACCGATTTTTAATTTTTGATAGAAACAGAGATTTCCAGTTTTTTTTTTTTAAATAAGATATTTTGAAAATGTTCTATAACTTTTTAGACCACAACGGCAGTAGACCAGGAAAAGTGGAAAGAGGGAAGGGGAGGACGTCGCCTTACAGTGGGACAATGCAGGCTTATAATAACCATAAAATACACAAAATATGGGTTATGTTACCAAGATATACACTCCACTAACTTTCTACGCCAATTTATCAACCCTATTCTCAGTGAACGCGACAAAGAATCGAACAATGTGGCAGCGATATGCAAAAAGATACAAGATATAGTGCGACAGTCCAGGAAATGATTCTTACACGCGAAGTGAGCTTGTGTGTGTCAGTTGCTGTGTGTGTGCATGAGTTGTGACTGTAGATGTTGTGTGTGCGTGCGAACAGCTGATCGACGAGTTTTATGTATTAGAGAAAGATGGAAGTATAAACTGGTGGGTATGTTTTGGAGGTTATAGTATATACTTTTTCATTATCAGGATTTTTCCTTTGTAACGTTTTCTTTACTCTTTATATTAATTTCGTCGTCAGTTGTTGATGTTTTAGAGGCCATATTTATTTAGTAGGTATGGTACCTCGATGCTGCTGATCTAGCATCTCAACGTTACAATGCAAACTGAGTTAAAATTAAAACCAAACACTTTAATTATAGACTAACTGAATTTTGATGTAATAATTATATCGACAGTAACTTCAAGTTTTGACCTTGTTTCAAGCTCCTTTTATCAAGTAGCGAGCTTTTTTTTACAGCAACAGTCGAGCTGGCAACGAAGCATTCCAGAAAGTTGGCAACATTGCAAACTTGAACAACGGTATTCACTTATTTGGCACATTGACATAACTTCTTGGCGATCCTGCCTACGCGGCATTTAGCATCGTATCAGATAAATATTGATATAGTTTGTTTGATATTAAGAAGTAAGTAAACAGACTTCGGACTGAAGTTTGTTGAGGCAAGGAAAACCTGCTCAGGTGAGAATTCATAGACGAAGTCCAACCTGGAGTGAAAAAATATGTGTACAGTCACGAGCATAAGTATGTATTCAAAGGCGATTTTCTCCTTTATTTTTGAATGAAATTTTCTGTTATTACGCACATAGTATTTCCGAACCTAGAGGTTTATGTAAAGTGTCGTATTTCAACTTTGCATTCGTTATTTCGTAAAAAAAAACGCAATTGAAAGATGCCAAGTGGTGACTTATTAGTGCTCGTGACTGTACAGGGTCAAATTAAATTAGCTAGCGAAACTCCGCGGGATGGGTAACAATATCTTAACACGATATAAAACAAGAAAGAAATTAAATGACGCCTTTTTCCTGGGGTCACCGACCGCAGTTAGTGTAGTCACTTGAAATATCAGTTTAAAAATCAGCTTCTTATTGTGTAAACTTCACAGAGTGATGGGTATTGATATTATCTGAACACAACAAAACTATGACAGCAAAAAAACAGATTTTCTCAACTCATTGATCACTCATACATCCAAGTAACAAAACATCCAGCGGTCGTTGAACCTCAAATAAAACTTCAAATCCTTTTTTTTTCATTTTATAGTGTTTAGATCGTTTACATCGTGAGGAAACCGGCATGTCCTAGAACCAAAAAATCGAAGACATGTGACATCTGCCAACCCGCACTGGGCCCGCGTGGTGGATTATGGCCCACTCCCTCTCACCGAGAGGAGGCCTGTGTCCCAGCAGTGGGAACGTTATAGGCTGATTATGTTATGTTATGTTAGTGTTTAGATATTGATAACCTAACCATCACGCACGTCTGTGGTTTCGCTAGCAAATTTAGTTTGACCTTGTATACTAGGTACCCTGCGTCATGTCTATCCTAATATCTGAAAGTTTATGAAACTTTTGAAGCCGCTAATAATGCCTCGCCTGACATAACCATTAGATTGTCATCGACATGATAAGAACAGAAAGACGGGCCCGTGGCTAAATAATAACAGCCGCACAGGTTAAGCTACGCTTGCCGCGGTTGGTCTGTGGATGGGTGACCAGCTTTACAGTGGGTGACAGCGACTCTTCCGTGTCTCGGAAAGCACGTTAAGCCGATGGATGGTCCCGGCTGTCATTCGTGGATCTTTGACAGTCGTTACGGGTAGTTAGAAGCCCGAAAGTCTGACAACCAGTCTTACCAAGGGGTATCGTATTACCCAGTAACTGGGTTGTGAGGTCAGATAAGCAGTCGCTCCATGTAAAATACTGGTATTCAGCTGCATCCAGTTAGACTGGAAGTCGACCCCAACATAGTTGGGAAAAAGCCAGGCAGATGATGATGATAAGAACAAAAAGTAGATACAAAATAGGGACGACGAAATTCGTCTCACAGTTTTTAAGTCAGACTCCGAGTTAATGCAATTTGTTTTTTTTTTAATTTAAACAATGGATTACCTTGGATTGGTAGATAAGATTTCTTAAGAAGTTGTCACTGTAGTAAGTTATCTGTAAAAGTACCTGACACAGTCATGCCTTATCTTAATCAAAATCGTATGAACATACAAACTAAAACAGTTAACAATGGCTTTAAAGATCATTTTGAAATTGTCAGATAAATTTTGTAAACCACACTCGTTACTAGGGATTGACAGTGGTAAAAAACACTATAATACATAATATGGCTTTGATGGGGACAGCACTATTTTGTCTCTTTGACTTTTCCTGCAGTACTATTCCGAAAAATCACCTTGTAAAAACTTAGAGATGCAGTAGTCACAGATATATTAATATAAATATGCTATAAGTACCTATATACTTATTGTATTATGTAAAAGGACCACAGACTGACTATCTACAGTATTTTCTCTCCTTCCCCTTTTTAATTGGTACAAGGGTTGACTTTAGCGATCGTTTTTAGTGTTAAGATCGCCCACCCTTTGTAAAATTTCTACATTTATGTGTAATTTACCTATTTCTATGGAATTTATATGGTTTACCTATATGATAATAAAGAGTATTCTAACTGACAAGCCGTGCCGCCCGATTTCGCATCGTCAAAATGACTTTTTACACATTCATTTTCGAGAATGAATTAACAAAAATCCTTCCATTGCATTGCATTTCATGCTTTGAGATCCAGCGGTTTAGGCTCTGCGTTGCTTGTCAGTAAATGAATGAATTTAAGACTTATTAAGACCTATTACATCATTTTACAACTGGTAGCAATAATAGTATTTCATCAATAAAGAAAGAGAAAATCTAAGCTGTTTTTGACGCCTTTTTCTAGACATTCGTGCTATGCTAGTGATATTTCATCATAATGTAGTATTGACACTGCAAATTAAAAATGCGATGATATAAGAATCAATTGTTGGCACTCTTCGTTGACTTATTGGACAGAATACCGCTCTCTTGAAGATGTGTTACATAAGTTAGTACGGATGGAGTATTGGGCCGCGTCGGGTGGTAATGAATTTATGACTGTTTATTTGTTTATGTCATGTGCCAAATATTTGGCAATTGTTTGTTGACGAAGATAGCTCTGAGAGTTGCCATGGCAACCAAATAAAATGTTTTGGTGAAGACAACGTATCTTTTCAGGAAGGCCTTTCTTCGGGTAATACTTTCGCAAAATCTATACTTTACTTGATGCAACTTCCTATAGCTTAATATTTTGTGTAAAGTTTGTAAGTTTTATTTTTATTCAATAGGAGTGATACTAAAACTTAAGACCATATTCTGAGGAATTGAATGTGATTATTATAATACATTAAGAAAGACGAATAGCAGCCCCGACCAGAAAAAAGTAGAACATTTCAAAGACATCCCAACTTTTTATTTTTTCTTCGCCACTTAAAAGGCATCTCCACAATTTAGTCACAAACATCTTCTTTCATAACCTATCTTAGATCTAACTTTCAATTTATTGAAAGTCATTTCTCCTTGATCATGAGCGACCACGGTCGCCGTTGGTCGTCGCTTGTGACCACGTTGCGACACAGTGAGAGGTCACACTGTATCAGACTGATTGTTGGTCGCTTTCGAACGCTAGCTTTGTGCCGAGTTCTGACTGGCTTAGTACTTGAACTTGTATTCGAAATGCTGATGAGTCAATGATTGAAGATGAGCAATTATAGGCTAGTGTAGAAGTTTGTGGGCTTTCCCAAATAGAAAACCACAAGATTTGGAGTTCATCAAAAATAGCTGCTATTTCTATGCGAGTGCGGATTAAATAGCTATACTTTTTTTTCTACAGTTTGTGAAGTTTGTATGTCCGTTTGTTTGAGGTTTTTGGTTTGTTTGAAGTTTGTTTGAGTTTTTTATATTGTCGTGTACCTCTCCATTTATTGTACTAATTGGTTTATATTCCGTCGTCGCCTTGGCTCTAGATAAATTAATGATTCTCTCTTCTCTTTTTTATTATATGATAACAAATACAAATTGTGATTGCTTTTCTCCAAACTTTTACCAATTAGTTCCAAATTGATACAAGACGCATACGACAAAGCGCTGTCTGAACACGCCATTAACCACAAGCCGCCACTATCCTATTGTATCACTGAAAAAAAAGCTTATTACCAGCCAGTTAACGATTATGTAAACTCAATAGTGATGCACACTTTAGAGGTGGGCAAAAAGCGGTAACGTTACACGTAACAGGTAAAATAGTGGGTGAAATGTAACGCGTTATTGAGTAACGGTTACGGAGGACAGTGATTCGATCGTCACGGCTTGTTCGTCTTGCGTCATATATAATTAGATTACGAGGTGATCGGTATGCAGTTACCTACTGATCATTTTTGCTGTATGATGGATTTTCCAGTGATCAAAGATTCGCGCTTATCGAAATGTCAAATACATCTCTTGCTAACCGAGTATAAACTCAAATCTATTCAAAATTAGAACAGAAAATAAAAGGAAAATCAACTTGTGCCTGTAGTTTTTTTTTTTTTGTAAGCAATTTAGGCAATAGACAATTGAATAGTTTTTTTGTGCTTGGGGTTAATTTCACGTCTTATTTTAAATTGCCTGTTTTCTGATTAGATGTATTAGATATGCACATAACCACCATTTAATGCACTTATTTAAAAAAAAAATGACATTGAATCAGAAAAAGCTAATTTTATGCTAATTCGTCAGGAAAAAAATGCAATCTGCATTGTGAAAACCTAACTTTCAAATACGTTCGACTTTTAGTGGAGGCCATTTTATTCAAATGCATTTGTTTTTCGTTTATTTATATAATTATTCCGACTTCCTACCTTTGCGCTAAAAATAATCTAAACAGTATCCGTAGGTATGTTTTTGTTTTTTATGTACCTACTTCGCACGAATCGTTTTTAAACATTTGGATTACCAATTTTTAAGGGTCGCTGCACTTTTGGACATAATTAGGTAATTCAGAGACATCACAGATGCGCTGCTGGTCTAATTATAGGCGCATTAGGTATACATTTCTGATTGTCTTTAGCTTAGTCTTTAATGGGAACGCAACTGACTTACCTTACGACTTACCTAAATATTGTGCTTTTGTGTGCTGTTAAATAAATGATTTATATATAGTGTGTTAGGTTAAACGAGGTACATACTTTAAGGGAGTGTAGTACTCATGAAAATCAACAAAAACCCATTACTTCGGACAACATAAACAAGTAGTGTAGGTACTAGGCCTAACTCGGACAAAGCAAGCCAGTGGTCTGACATTTCCTACGGGTTACTTGAGGTTAATTTGTAAATATTATAATCTAGCTTCTAACATTATGAACTATTGATATTATCATTTAAAATCCCGTTGATGTTAGTTGTAAAACGTTTAATACTAGAGAAGAACCTTTTCATGCCCAAACCACTGAACCGATCATCCTGAAATTTCGCATATACGTTGTCCTTGTCAGGTGTAGGTACAGAAACGGACATAGGGTACCTTTCATCCCGAAAAAAAGTGCTGTTCCCGCGAAAAACCACAATAACGTTATTATGATAATAGATGGCGCCACGTGTCTTTCGAATCAAAAACAGGACAACGTCTCGACAGACGACCCGACGGTCAGGTAGTAGATTATAAGAATGTAAATGGACGCATATGTGGTAAATTATGGGATATAAATCTGGTAAGTATGCTGTTTACTCCACGAACAAAAAAGGCAGACCTATTTTAAAATTCAATAATGCGGTGATTTCAAGTATTTTTTATTACTATTGCAACATTTTTACCTCTTGCAACACAATTAATTTCAATTTAAGTTCACGGTCATTTGTGTTGCTTATTTTCAGCTTCTTTGCGAAATTCTTATTTTTTTTAGTTTAGCTAAATCAGCCGTGGTGTTTAAATAATAAAATAAAATTATCAGAAATATCTACCGGCTAAATTTGCCATAGCCGTGTAAAATTCAATTTTAAAGTAAACTGATAAAAAAAAATTACATCATCGTAATCCATCAATGAACGTGAAGTGTGAACAACGTCAACTTTAAGAAAAAAAAAACGCATAAAAAGCACGTAGGTTAATTTCGAACGTGACAACACCGAATCGGAACCGTCACCAAGAAAACAAATGACAGTCACAAGACGGTGTGAATCCGACCGATTCGCAATACAATGCTGGTTGCGCAACCTCGCTATTTACTACAAACTTGTTATAACTTACATTGGAATTGCAACATATCGTTGTGCACATCTGCAATGCCCACGCTGCTCGCTCAACCGTAAGGTTACACAAGAAGTACGCTCAAAAAATGTATAATAATAAAGACTTGGACATAAATTAATTCTTGTCGCTATTGTTTATTCAATTTTTTTTACCAATTTGTTTCATAAGTTTCATAACTGTTATTATCCAGTCTAGAAAATAACTATTGCTGGTGAAATTATTTTCTGTAATTTTAATCGATAGTTTGCGTAATTTTCAAATTTTTCTTTATTAAATTTCGAATTGATGATTTACTGGTTAGAAAACAAAAACCAGAAATATACTTTAGACATTTCAAACGATAACTCGATTGATTGATTAAAAATCTCTATAAAAACTATGACCAAAAACGCCCCATCACTTAAATCAATTAAACGTCAAAATTCTGTCAAAACAATACCACAGACAACGCAAAAAAATCGGAAGCTTCGAAACGTAAAACAAAAAATACTTGTTCAACCGACTCTACCGTAGATGACCTTCAGTTCGCCGGGGCTTTGTACTCTAAAGTAACTTACATTTAAGAAGACAGACGTGCATTACCGTATTCATATTATTAATATGGCTACAAGGAATATGTAAAGTAAGTCGCGACTTGTAAGATAACATCGCTCAAACTTGCTTGGAGCAATTCTTTCACTTTACTTAGTATTTATTTATTCCAGTTCGTCCAGGGTCTGTTTGGTAATAAAAATGTTGTAGTTGTAGGGACGGATTTAAAAGAAATAATGGCTACAAGATTTCGTGGCAACTGTGTATTTGCGTACAAAATAGTTTTGCAAACGATATTGGTGTCATTTTACTCAAGTCTGTGTAGTTCTCTCTCCAGAAGACCATTTCCGACAGACAATTTATATGACCCTCACATGATCTGATTAAGTTTATTTCTAGACTTTAAAAGAGACTGTGACCTCTGCAGTTGTTTCCGCCTTTCTTCTCAGAGTACTTAGTCGGTAAAACACCGATCTCACCTACTTTATTTTTAAAAATATCATTGAGGTGTAAAAGTCTTTGCGTAAAGCCACTTATACAAAAATAAAACCATTTATCATTTAAATTAATGATTTATTCATTTAATATGAGATTGTATCGGGTAAGTTCATCAGTGGACTACGAATAATGATACTAAATTAAACATAAAAAACAAACAATAAAGAAGCTTCTATAATACCAAACAAAAAAAATAACAGACATGCAAAGTTTTGGCGTAAAAAATGACATTGTACTCCCATTTGTCCAATTAACATTTAAAATATAATAATAAAGGCAAAGGTCAGGAGATCGGAAGTAGGGCCGGTTACGTCACCTACTGGCCAACTTTCGTCTTCGTGCGCTCGCGCAACGAGCGTTACACTTATTGAGATACGTTGCTAGATGAAATCGTGAGTGAATTTTATCGTAGTACGTAATAGTTAGCTGTTGAGATATTTTGTGTTATTTCGTAGGAAAAAAAAAGTTCATAAAAATAAATTTTATATTGTTTTTTTTTCTGATCTATGTCATCTGCATTTGTTATGTTTGCCCCGGCCAAAGATGACAATAGGAAAAATGTTGTCATTGCCAACAATAAGTAAGTCCCAATATCTTTTTTAGCAATGGTTGGCTAATAAGAGGAATACCTCCTTTGGAATTTGAATGCTCTACATTAGCCAAACTTAAAACAGATGTCTATCAATTTTAGCTCCATTTAGATTACAAACGAAAGGCAAAGTAGTTACAAATGCATTCAAAATCTTTTCAGCGATAGCTTAATAGATTTCATGCAGACCAAAGTACATTACGCAATAATATTCGTGCACTAACCTACTTTTCAGTCACGAATACAAACAGACGGACAAAATTGAACTCTAATGTAACCGGAAGTTTTACAGAATGCCCGGAGAATGTCAATTTGACCGGTAAATACGGTAAATGTGAAATTAGCTAGTTATACAACTGAGGTTTTGTAAAATTAATATTAAATTGTTGTGACCTTTAGGATGTACGCATTCTGTACGTAATCTTGTAATCACGTGAAGTGTAATAAGAATGGAAATAAAGTAAAGTATTGACGCAATCAGTGACTCTGAATATTTTGATTTCGATTTTTCAGGGCTGATATTAAAACGTCACATTAATTGGATGAAATTACTTAATTGGCAGCTGGAGTGGCAGTGGGCTGGCCATGATAAATGATAAATGATTTATTTTCTGTAAATAGGTTTATACAAACGCTTTTCCACGTCAATTACATTTTTTAAACTAGATGAGGTCGGCGTTTCCTATCAGACTATTCTGAGAAAAAAGGCTATTTTAAAGTCCAGACAAAATCTTGGTCAGATCGTATGAAGACTATGTAGAGATTGATGTCTGAATTTGTCTTTTGAGGAAAGAACCACACAGATTGAGCGGACCTGTCCAATCAGTGCATGCATTTGTCAAAAATCATGCAGCTCAACGATTGCCGAATGACATCGGTCTTTCAGACATCGGCCATCGGACCGATGGAGCAGACGAGTCCAGGGCCTCAAGTCTGCTATTACAATAGTGTCAGAATGGTCTATCATTGATTTCGTAATTGTTGATTTTGACAAGTTTGGTAATCTACTAATATAATGGCGTCATTATGACTTTCCAATGGTCAACCACTGACACTCCATTGAAAGAAATGGCATAGAATGCTGATCTCGTACATAATGAAAAATGAATTACTGACTTAAGCGAGAATCTGCTAAAATTTTGACATTTCCTTTGATCAGCGACCTACCATTAGAACGTCATTGTGCAGTTATTGCTTTTAATTCGTTACGAGTATCGTATAATTTCTGTGCCATTGACCGACCAATGATCAACCATTATGAATTTAGCAGATTACGAACTTTTAGCAAAATGACAATGGGATGGTGATGGGATCGTGTTGGAATGACGAATTTATAAAAATAGCAGACTAGGGGGCCTGGAGTAGAGACCGCGTATCGACAAGCGTATCGTGCCCTCCTGCTAGATGGACAGGCAACCTTCAAAAAGTGGCTGGAACAGACTGAATGCGGAATGCGGAAGACAGGGTTTTGTGGCGCAGCCTGGGCGAGGCTATGTCCAGCAGAAGACTGCAATAGGCTGCTAGAAATAAATGTGCCACATATGGTTTTCGTTGGTCGACCTATAAATGATCATTACATTTAATTGTTACTTGCAAACTCATATTTGTGTTTTTAGGCTTCCGTACCCAAAGGGTAAAAACGGAACCATATTACTAAGACTTCGCTGTCTGTCCGTCCGTCCTTCTGTCTGTCAACAGGCTGTATCTCAAGTACCGCGATAGCTAGACAGTTGAAATTTTCACAAATTATCTATTTCTGTTGCCGCTATAACAACAAATAATAAAAACAGAATAAAATAAATATTTAAAGGGGGCTCCCATACAACAAACGTGTTTTTTTCGGCGTTTTTGCCTTAGGTATTGTACGGAACCCTTCGTGTGCGAGTCCGACTTGCACTTGGCCAGTTTTTGTTATACTCATTTGCATTTCAACATTCGTTTCAACAACTACAAATTACACTTAAAAAATAATTTTCGTCACCTCCTAAGTGTTTAAAAATAATTTCCACACTTCCCATTGCTCGATTCAAACCACGATTTTCCCCTATTTCAACAGTACAAATCGATTATTTATTACAAAGTGTTTAATGAAATATCTCATAAAATCGCATCGTTACCGAGTAATTGAGAAACATCTGCCTGTCGTCGCCACAACGATTTATTTATACTGTCGAACGATTGTATTCAATGTGAGGCGTTTACTTTAATTGATTCGATTTGGTTTTGTCGTATTAAAATATGAGGTGTATGTGGGATTGATTGCAGAATCCTTGTAAAGGTTAGATGGGCACTTTATTGAAAAGAGATCTCGTTTTATATTAAACTAATCTGAATGTCTGTGTGGTGCCGGACTTAAAGAATAGCACCACCACTTACTTCCCGTGGGTGTTGTAAAAGGCGACTAAGGGGCATACCGGAGAATGGGCAGCAGCGTTCTCTACGCATTCCACCACCATACCATACTGCGGTCGCCAACCCGCCTGCCAAGCGTGGCGATTATGGCAAACCCCCTCCTTTGGGGGAGGCCTATGTCCAGTAGTGGGCGTCTTTCGGCTGGAATGATGATGATGAATCTGAATGACTGAGGGCTAATTTCACCAATGTTTAACGCGATCAGGAACCGTATTGTGACGGTTTAACCGCTTGTGTGCCGTAATTACAGACACAATTAAAAAACCATTGTGTCTCGCGTAGATCTACGTTCCGGCAGACTAAGGGTTAATGCTATCATGATTCCATTGTAAGAGAGAGACGGAACTATATATGACCGATAGCACCATCCCTTATTCGCACTGCAATTATGATGGCATTAATTCGTCGTAATACGGCCCCAGGAAATTTTAACCGCCCGAAAGAGCTGTCAATGTCATTATTACTGTGGAATATTGACAATGATTTGAGTACGTTTGACTGCTGTTCTCATAAAAATAAAAGAAAAGAACAAAGGCCAACGGGGTAACTCCGTTTTACACTACAGTTACCGGCACGTAACTTGGCAAGAGATTTTCGTAGTGGGGGAAGTTCGCGCATATAAAAATGTATGAAATTGTGCGCAAACTTCCCCCACTACAAAAACTCTTGCCAAGTTACGTGCCGGCAACTGTATCAGTTGGAATGGGTTTAATTTTGACAGTTCAACAACATTCATTACATTACATTACATTCATTGCGTCATTCACGTTTCTGAGCAGATAAATTTTTCAAACATATGAAGAAGTGGATTAGCAATACCCTTCAAAATTATTCAAATTGTGATTGATAGTGGCGCCGATTCTGTTGTTCACAAACTAAACTAAATTAAAGTTCATGCATCTTTTTCTTTCTATTTCATTAAGAAAAAGACAGAAGATAAATATTAGTTTAGTCCTGTCAAATTAAGATACTCCATAGACAATTTAGACGAGATTAAAAAAATGGCTATTAAAAATACGCAATTACGCAATTGGCAATTTACGTCAGGCGCTGACTAATTTGACAGGACTAAACTAATATTTATCTTCTGTCCTTTTCTTAGTGAATTAGAAAGAAAAAGATGCCTGAACTTAAATTTAGTTTAGTTTGTGAACAACAGAATGGGCGCCATTGTTACGCAATTAGAGTACTGGTACTACTATGTTCGTAAGATTCACTTGGACAAAAACTCTGGTTCAATTAATTTTTTTAAACACTGCCTGTAAATGACATTTATTTTTTAAACGTCGCAGCATCATGCTGAGATAGGAGCCTTTTGGCCTCGTATAGGACTTTCTGTTTTATTTTCCTTTTGTTACTTTTTCTTTTTTTTATATAACTTGGATTTTTATTTGACTGTGTTTAGTTTAGTTTGTGATCTTCCTGTACAGTCGCAATAAATACTTTTTCTCTTAAATATTATGTAGTTTTCCAGTTATCATTGAAACCGATACTCACCTTTCAAAACAGATGTCTAAGGTGTCAATTTTATAAATATCTCCACTAATTATTCATTCACGACCATAACAATAATAAAAAACTAGTTTCAATAACTTGTGTGGGTACAATTAAGGGTATCTCATATAAAACCTGTATCACTCATATTATATTTAATTTATGTACAAATCATAGCAATAATTTCTTTGTTACGCCCATTTGCATATTGTAAGATACAATCATTAATATTGTCGTGATAGTCCAGTGGTTTTAAGGCCGGCCGAGGTTATGGGTTCAAATCTTCAGGGGAGTTTGTTGCGCCACTACTCCCCAGCGAGAGCATTAGGAAGTGGTGAAGGGCGGGCGTTTTGGGGGACTGTCTTTTGTAATTTGGACGTTCGAAAAGTGCTGATTCTCAGCCTAGTTTGCATAAATGATGACTTTTGATTTTGAATGTGACTTTTTATAATTTTGTAAGTACTTACTTGATTTATACAATTTTTTTTTTACTTTTTAATTCGTATGTACAGACGCCAGCACATCAAGCTACCCGAAACTGTCAAACTTTCCCCCAATCAACTTTGAACCTTATGCTTTAGCGATAAAGTTGAAAATCTACTAAAGAAATTTGACAGACTCTAGTAGCTCGATGTGCTGGCGTCTGTACTTTCTGAGTTTTCTTGGACATTACTGACATCGGTTAAGGAAAAACATCAGAATAGGCTGGTATTACTATTATTTATTAATATACTAGCTGACCCGGTGAACTTCATACCGACTCATAATCAAAAAAGCCTTTCCATACAAAATATATGAGAAAATCTTAGATTTTTTTTCTTTGTGAACTTTCCCTATGTTTTAATAGTTATTCTGCTATTCGGGGCGGAGACAAACCTAACAAACCAAAGATCATAAAAATCGGTCTCGTGGTTTTTGAGTAATGGTGTAACTAACCCGATTTTTTTTTTATGAATAGATTGGAACCATAATAAATGATTCTTACGTTACAAGATAACGTCACAATACACTAGTGTTATAATCTGTTATGTAAATCATGTAATATTATGACGGACTTTATCTAATTGATTCGTGAAAAACAATTGAAATAAATAAAAAATATTTCGTGACGTCAAATATACTCATCGCTGATTAGTAAATAAAAGCAAAACAAATGCTTTACAGATTATGTTACCTATAGACGTAATCATGAAGCATTTGCTATGATTCGGACAACAATGATATTTTGAACCTTTTAACAAGCAACGGTTTCAGGGTTTCTTTCGAGGGATATATTTATTTATTAAAACTTTATGCACAAGTAAAAACTGTACAAAGGTGGACTTAATGCCTTGGGCATTTTCTACCAGTCTACCTTAGGGTGATGCAGAGACAATACACAGACCATAGACATCTATCCTTAGACATAGATTTCTCATAGACCTTCATCTACGAAAGGTATAAGAATGTCGAAGCATTGCCAAAAACCTCTGTATGGTTGCCCTGAGCACATAAAAAGCAGCGGGGTAATTGCGTACCACACTATCTGTAGCAATGGCAGTTCAACAACATTAATTGCGTCATTTACGTTTGATAAATTTGTCAGTTGAGCTGACAAATTTTTCAAACACATGAAGCAATGGTTTAGCATTATCCTTCAAAATCATTCAGATTTAGATTCTTAGTGTGTTACGCAATTAGGCAACAACAACAATTCACTACAATTAAAATTCAATGAGGTTATAATTTCAAGGCACGCATCACTGGTCCATCAAAACTCCTAAATACAGATCCGTTTCACGGTAGAACGCAAGTATATTTCCTTCTTAATTAAAACAACGTCACTGCAGTTGAAAACCATACTGTTATACATATGAATAAAACAATATGCCACAACAAGGAAGTGGCCAGTGTGATTCGTGGCTACATTATCGAAATAGCCGTTTTTTCGCACGCCTAACATCGTTTAACATCACGCCTGTATTTCTCGAAAGGTTAGGCAGAGGTGTACCTATGTTATACTCACATTTCGCCACTTCTGTTTAAGTCCAATGTGATAGGGAGCGAGCCTAATGCCATCAACCGGGCACAAATTCAGACTCCAGGCTGCTTCTGAGAAATTCCAGATGGAATTAATAACACTTCGCTTGAACCGGGAATCGAACCCAGGACCTCAAGCTCAGCCTCTTCCAACCAATAGACCAACGAGGCAGTAACTAAACAACTCATCATCATCTGCCTAACCTTTTCCCAACCATGTTGGGGTCGGCTTCCAGTCTAACCGGATGCATCTGAATACCAGTATTTTACATGGAGCGACTGCCTATCTGACCTCCGCAACCCAGTTACTGGATAATTCTATACCCCTTGGTAAGACTGGTTGTCAGACTTTCGGGCTTCTGAATAACTAAACAACTATTCATATAAAAATCTTTTAGGTGTTTTGGTCAACTATGCATACATCAAGTTTACTAAGGAATAATATAAATCATGTATAAAACCGAATATATTATATACTACAAAGATATTAAGTATGAACAATTACAACGTCAATGACTAAAGTTTAAAATAAACCAAGTCCCGTTACAGGTTACCACAGTACATTGTACTACCTAAATATAAGGTAATAAATATAGTCAGCGGCACAGATTATGCATAGTAAACAGAACTGCGAAAATCAACATATCACTATTTGTGGTACCGTTAAGTACAGCCAAAGAAACACCGGAAGAGCAAAGAAATTCCCAATATTTACTTATGTAAATTTTACGTAATAACAACTATGTAAATAGTTGTGAGAATTCCGTTTCATTATTGCAAATAATTCTGATACTGCACTTTTGTCCTCTGCATCTTAAAACCACTTACTTGTAATTTAAATTCCTTTTTTTCATGTTTCAATAAATCATCCAGATATACAAATAACACCACTGCTCTCAAAACGGTGAAGACATATGACATATCTACCAAGCCGCACTGAGCCCGCGTGGTAGATTACGACCCACTCCCTCTCACCGAGAGGAGGCTTGTGTCCCAGCAGTGAAAACATCATAGGCTGATTATGAATATAAATAAACTTGGATTTGGTCAAAGCCGCTGACAATATCCACTTGCATAAAATGGAGACATTCGCACATTCAGAGACCTTAGACAAACAAATGAATGCTGCTAGCTATTTACCTATCTCCTTGTTGAATTACTAATCCTCTTCAACCCTTCTTATGACACCCACGGAAATACTCATGAAATCAAATCCGAAACCCGGTAAACACTGTTAGAGGAACGAATTTTGTAAATGGAGACAAACAATTTCATCTACTTCTGGAACTCAAGTTGGAAACTGTTCGACGCTCTTGACTACTAGAGAATCATTGTTCAAAAATGCTGTTAAATCTGTAATGCCTAGGGACAGGCTGTTTAGCGCAAAAATGTGATCGTGATTAATGTTGATGTAGATTGAGTTCAGCAGATTCCTAATCCGCGCGAGAAGGACCAAACCGGTCAAAGTGGCGGTGTTTGAGGGAGGCCTATGTCCAGCAGTCTTTCGGCTGAAATGATGATGATAATGAGATTAATTTGTGTATCGGACCCATGGAATCATCTGAGTCACCAAATGTTAAATCAATAAGTACATTTAAAAAACCCATCATTTCCAAAGAAAATATCTTCTAATTTTATTCGCCGTGCCTTTATTTTCTTTAAAATTTTTATATTTCTGATACTTGAACAACTTACAAGTTTTTATTTTACGCGTGCATACGCTGACGACAGTTAGAGTACTTATTTGGAAATAAGTCTCTTGACATCGATTTTACCCGCTAGTGTACTTAAGTGCAACGGTTTGTCTATGATCATCATTGGTTTGTTTAAAAACTTATTGAATAACAGCACTAAGCATATACATACGTACTAAATAGCCATAGTGGCTTGGAGTAGTATTGATCCAAGCATGATATGAGAGCAAGACCAGGCGATATATTCAGTAAAAATCTAAAACAACGCAATGAAAACTTAGGTGAAGAGAGCTTGAAGTGAGCTGTCAATAATGTCAATCCCTAAAATCAGGTGGAATGACAACTTCCTTAACCTAAATTTTCACGTTGATCATTGTTCAGAATATACCGGATAGCCTTACCAAGAGTTCACAAGATGTTTCAGTCCTAACCGTTCCTCTGTTAGTTCTTGTCATCTGAAACGAGTTTATAGGGGTATGAGGAACAGGGTGTAAAGTTCACTCATAGTTCATAGAAAAGCGGGCAACTGCCCGATGGTCCGTATAAGCTAGTTGCGCGGTAAACTCTGCTTGCGAGATGCAGGATATTGCGTTACGTCAGTATGACGCGTTGTTCGCATGTGGCGTTGTAGATACCGCTACAAGTTCATAAATATTATTTTTTCGGGATCTGCTTACATTCGTATGGCCGAACCGAATTACCTATTTATCACCAATTTTGGCATTCTGGAGGTAGAAAAACCTATCAATCTCTGGTTTTGACGTCCCAATATTCTATATTGGTAGCGATATGTATGATTATATTCTACTGGCTGTTATGATTATACTGGCTACCATCAGTAGCGATGTGTCTTTAACTGAAATTAGGTTATTGAGTTCGGTCGTTAGTGAGTATGATAAGATTTGTTAGCGGTGACTAGAGATTTGTATTACATATGAACCGATTGATTTTAGTAAGGGAAAGGCTCCGTCTAGCTGTCTCAAAAGGTTCTCCAACCGCCAAGACTAGTAGCGAGACTGCCTGCCAATCAAAATATACGTGTGTAGCACGGGGAAGCTCTATGCAAGGCTTTTGGCTCTTCAACAACTAAACGGTTAATCCCACCCAGTGGCGTAACTGGCATTGGGGCAGAATGCCACGGGCCCCCAACCAGAGGGGGCCCCTGGCCCGAGAGGGCTATGAGCACAGGAGGATCCTAACATAAGGACAGAAGCACTAAGGTGTTAAATTTTATAGGGGAAACTATGAAATGTGGAAGAAGTCGCGGGAGAAGTACTAATAAAAAAAACTATAACGTTGGTTGAGCTTTCCAGCTTACATTGAGGGAGGGCCCCATCCCTTGAATTTGTCACGGGCCCCAAACGGTATAGTTACGCCACTGATCCCACCTAGAATTCATAACACCTAGAAGCTAACGTGAAAATATGCCCGTCTGAACTGCCCTACTTAGTCCCTTTAACACATCCATTGTTATCCTCAACCCGTTATAGTCCAAGAGCTTCAATATTAGGGACTCACGACACGTCTCCATACAGACATACATACATGTATGTATTGTGTTGACGAGTGAACTCAGGTCGATGACCTAAGTACAGTTATCCTACGTTGTAATGTCCTTACGGGTTGGTACATGTCATTTTATTTACATTTTGGTTACATATGTGTATAGTGTCATTGGTGTTAAGTTGATGGTTGATCGAGTGGAATAGTTAATAGGCTTTATACTTGTGAAAAATTTCATGGCAAACGGTAGTTTGCCATATATGTAAGTTTTATTTGTATATATTACCAGCTTCTGCCCGCACCACAATGTATAAATACTAATATAATAAAACCTCGTTGGCAAAGGCAGTTTCTGCGTAGCTTTTAAGGGTCGTAGCGTGATGTTAAAAAGCTCATAACCTTAACCTTAATCTTTAATCTTTCCCTTAACTTATTACCTAACCTTCTTTAAGAATTGGACTGTCCAATGAAAAATATCTTTTCAAATTCAACTACAAGTTCCTGCGCGTTCAAACAAAACAGCAAAAAAATCTTCAGCTCTATTATTTATTTATTTATTTATTTATAGGAGAACCAACAGCTATAACAAAAGCATAACAATAGTAAATTATACATAAAGCCAATTACAGGTTCTCACGGGTAAAAACAGAAAATGTAGTAGAAATCTTAGGATCACTAACAAGCACTATAAAAAGGAATACAAATATAAGGTATATAAGCACTATGCACTTTTAAAAAAGTCAGCGTTCAGCCGAGTGCGTGCAGAATAGGTTTTGATGGTAAATGGGTCAAATGAGAACTTTTTGCAAAGAATATTAAAGTCTTTACTCGCTCGCAACATGTATGAGTTTTGCCTGTAGTTAGAAGAGGAAAAAGGAATGGAAATCGGTGGATTAAATCTAACTGATCTCTGGGGTACATTGAAACGCAGTCTATGCAGGAGATCAGGACAGTCAATTTCGTTAGTTAAAATTTTTAAAAGAAAAGTGCAATCTGCTAGTCGACGACGATTTATAAGTGGCTGCAGGTGAAATTTCTTGCAAAGATTTATGTAATCATCAGAATGGTATGGTATACGTAGCCGAAAACATAGAAACCGAATAAATCGTTTTTGTATATTCTCAATACGATCAATGTATTTGCCATAGCACGGGTTCCAAATTTGTGACGCATATTCAAGATGGCTTCTCACAAAAGAGCAATAAAGAATCTTAAGGGTTTTGGCTTTTTTGAAACACCCTGCGAGTCTCATAACAAAACCCAATGACTTTGAAGCTTTGGCCACTATTTGTTCTATGTGCACGTCAAATAAGAGTTTGGAGTCATGAAAAACGCCTAGGTCACGTACACCGTCGCATCTCTGTAATAGCTGCCCCTTAAGTTTATATGTAGTAGGGAGAGGGACGCGTTTCCTGCTAAAGGAGATTACAGAACATTTGGCAGGGTTCAAGTCCAGTTTGTTTTTTAAGCAATAGTCATCTAATCGCGAGAGGTCAGATTGGAGAGCATCCATGTCATCATCCGATGATATTGCAGAAAATATCTTCATATCATCAGCAAAACAAAGTAAGTTTGACTTGTGGAAACACGAGTCGATGTCGCCCACATAAATGATAAAGAGTAATGGACCCAATAAGGAGCCTTGAGGAACACCACTAGGAGCTGAAACCCAGCTCGACATGTAATTACTGATAACGACAGCTTGCGATCTGTTTTCAAGGTATGAGGTAAACCAACGAAGTAGATCTCCTCTGATACCGTTGTTGAAAAGCTTTGTTATAAGGATATTGTGGTCAATTCTATCAAAAGCCTTACTGTAATCCGTGTAAACGACATCGACCTGTGCCCCATTGTCCATTCTCTCCGTTAGAAAGTCATTGAGCAGAGTCAGATTAGAGACAGTTGAACGGCCCTTAAGAAATCCGTGCTGAGAAGGGCTAAAAGACTGGCGCAGCGCTGCGTAAACTTGGTTGTAGACAACCCTCTCCAAAACTTTTGCTAATATGCACAGTTTGGAAATAGGTCTGTAATTAACTATTTCGTTTTTGTGCCCTTTTTTATGCACCGGAGTTATAAAAGCAGACTTCCAGATTTGGGGAACAGAACGTGAAGAGAGCGATTTTTTAAACAATAGAGATACTGGCAAGGCAATGGTTTTAGCACACCCAATCAGGAATTTAGGCGATAAGTGGTCCGGACCAGCAGATTTAAATGGATCGATTTTACTAATTAGCTCAACTATAACATTTAGGTCAATCTCAATTGAGTGAATATCAGAGGATATGTTAGAGTTTGTAGCAGTTTGAGGAGGACAATAATTGGTAGGCACATCATTGGCAGGATCAAGAAAAGTAGAATAAAAGTGGGAAGAAAATGCATTACAAATAGACTCGGGAGAAGAAATCGTCACATCACCATACCTGAGGAAACTGGGTATTGCATTGGACTTAGATCGCTGCTTCACAAAGCTCCAAAAGCGTTTAGGATTCTTTTCGATGGAGGCTTCTGTATCAGTTAAGTACTTGGTGTAACAATCCGCTTCTAGTTTATTAACTCGCTCACGCAAATGTTTAAAGGTCGCCTCGTCTGAAAGTCTGCCATAGGTCTTAAATTTACGGAGATATTTAAACTTCTCTTTAATCAAGCGTTTAAGTGCTGGGGAGTACCAAATAGGGTACGAGCTGTGATAAACTGACTTAGTGGGGACAAACTTATTCTGAATATCCGCTATGGTAGCATAAAAGTAGTGTACGGCTTCGTTAAGCGACATGTCAAAAAATACGTTTGTCCAGTCTATGGCTGCTATTTCCCTGTTAATGGCCGCAAAGTCAGCTTTACCGTAAAGGTAACGAATAAAGGGAGCGGGAGTTAAATAGGTGTACTCAGCAAAGTTCACATCAATACAGAGGGCCGGATGATATTTGTCAGCAGGTGATAAAGGCAGCAAACACTCACTTACTGAAACAATTTCATTACATAAAACTAAATCCAGAATCTTACCATATGCATTTAATATTCCATTATATTGACTGAACCCCAAAACACGCAATTCATCTGTTAGCATGTATTCATCGCCATTAGAGATATTCGCAGGTAATAAAATGTTGTCATTTAATTGCCACAAAATTCCGCTCAGATTAAAATCCCCAATAACTAGATAATTATCGGTTGGATTGTTTAGTACTATACTACTTAAGCTATGGAGAAAATTGGATAATTGGTCGGAAAAAGAGTAACCACGGTTTTGCTTACATAAATAGATGACGCAAACATTCAATTTTAGGTAATTTCTTGTGTTAGGCTGACGTACACTTAAAGTTACCCACAAGTCTTCTGCCGAGGAGTGAAATAATGGTTGGGGAACCGCAGAAATATACTTACGGACAGCCACCAAGACACCACCTCCACGAGACTGCCCTGTGAGACAGTTATCCCGATCACGACGCCACACAATAAACTGATCACCAAATAACTCCGAATTTGATATGCCGTCGACTAACCAAGTTTCCGTTAAAACAATAACATCGTATGAACATAGGCATAGTTGGCGAAAGAAGGATTCAGTCTTGGTACGGAGCCCACGAACATTCTGGTAATAGATATGCAGTTTCTTATTAGCGTTCATAGCCATCGATAATTTACACAAGTTGTAGCAACAAAATTATTAGCACGATAACAACCACTTAAGTAACAATACACTAAAAGACTAACGATTGCAATGTCAGTGACAATGTTTACGGATAATAGATACTCATAGTTATTGTAATATAACAAAATAAAAGCGAACCATAATCCAGTATGTAGGGTAATTAGGCATACACTATTGTTAGACGGCACAAAAAACGCAGCAATATCACAGGTGTGAAGAAGCAGGCAGCAATTAGATTCAGTAATGAGTGCGAGCGAGGTAAGCATAGATTGAGATGTTCCAATTATTAGAACAGCGCGATAAGAAAAACATAAGGCCCATTTACGAATACAAAAGTGAGGTGACGAAGCTTTGAGCACGTCAGCGATGCTAAACCTTTTACAAAAATTCAAGCGAAAAATTAGTACATAATTAATAATTAATCTACTTCTAGACAAATGTTTAAAATTATTATTATAAAATGATGATAACCGAAGGATGCGCCACTCTAATTTAGCTTGTTTAAATCTTTCTCTTTAGTTATTACGAAAACAGCCGATCCTTCCTGCCTGCGGACATGGATCTTTCCGTGTTTGACCCAAACGTGCTTGTACTCTTTCTCCTTTGCCATTGTTCGGGTTTTGTTTAGCAACTTTTTGGAATCAGAGTTGAGGTGATCATTCACATAAACCCGATTCGTTTGGCCCAGGAATCCAAGGTCATGGGCGGATAACGTCTTGAAAGAGCGAGCAGCCGCAACAAAGTCCTCCTTGACATATCTGTTCAGAAAGCTGACCACAATTGACTTTTCCTTTGTGTTGAACAATGGAATCCTGGAAATGTAGTTGATCTGGGTTTTCGGAAAAGTAAAATTGACCTTTTGGCTGATATTATCCAAGACAGCGAACAGATTTTCATCCTTTTTTAGGGGAATGCCCTTAATTTCAACATTGTTGAGTCTTGATCTTTGGTCGCTGGCGGACAATTCCGATTTAATCAAGTCAATGTCAGACTGAAGAGAGCAAACAGACTCCTGTAGATGCTCAAAACCAGCAACTCTAGTCTCAATGCCTGTAAGTCTAGCAGAGAAATCATCCAGCCTTTTACCCTCGAACTCACAACTGACCTTGAGTTCTTTAAGTTCTTCTTTTATGTATTTGACATCATCAGACAGCGTCGGCAGGCCAGCCAGTTGAACCTTGAGCTCACGAATCTCATTCAGGATCGTTTCCAAAGACGCAGGTTCAGGTGTTGGTAGTGGAGACAGGGATGGGGTCGGTGACGGTGAGGAAATTCGGCACTTAGGACATTTCCAAGCCGCCCTTCGGTCAGCTCCTAGTTTCCTCCACCCACCCTCCGTGATGCTTGCGCAGCCAAAATCGAGGTGCCGCTTGCATGCGGTACACTGAACGCCATCATTAAAGTCCGAGTTGCAGCTGGCACACTTCATCATGGTTTAGTTGAAATTTGAAACTACGTAAATGTTGAGAACCACTGATCTAACGGCCCGGTCAAGCAAGGTATGTGGGTACTTGCGTAGCGATCGCGCGAAGTGCGAAACAGACGAGCGAATTACGTGCTTTCTTAGTGGGTGATCGCGAGTGAATGTATATTATACAAGCTTATATTAGTACAAGCTTCTGCCCGCGACTTCGTATGCCTGAAATTTTGGCCCTCGACCCACCGCGTCACATCGCATCGCCCGCCCGCGCGATTACTTCGTTTTGCCTGCTTTCTTTCCGCTTTTTATCTTTTTGCTTGGCTCCTATGGGTCATAGTGTGCTGTTAAACAGCCTATAACTTTCCTTAAGAATTGGGCTATCAGCAGCCTAATTGCGAAACACACTATCGATCTCAATCTGAATCATTTTGAAGCATACCTTTTGCTAACCCATCACACTAATATTATAAAGGCGAAGGTTTGGGAGTGTGTGTGTTTTGTTACTTCTTCACGTTCAAACGGCTGGACCAATTTTGATAAAATTTTGTATGGAGGTAGATGACGCCCTGGATTAACATATAGGCTACTTTTTATCCCGATATTGTCACGGGATCGACATTTACGCGGGTGAAACCGCGGGGTGCAGCTAGTTCAAAATAATTGTGACTGACTAACAACTGGCTAAAATAAATGGATCCACACAAAAAAACCGTTGTCCCACTGCAGGGCAAAGGTCAGAGCATTGATCACCACAATTGCTCCGGACGAGGAAAGGCTCCAAAAAAAATTGACATGGTGTAGACTAGCAACAAGAATGACGTTCTTCGAAGGCACATCCGCTAATCCCTTACACAAGAGTTCCAATATTTTAAATGACATTGCGCTGTTTAAATTTTTAGGATTACAAATCTATCTGAGGGCCTAAAAATGCCACTTTGGTAGAATCATAAAAGGATAACATTATTAATCGTAATCGACAGTTAACTGTTAAGTTAATCGTATCAAATCCCATTGGTGAGGGATTTTTCACTTATTTTTTTGTCTGCGGTAAAATACCAATCAATCCAATCCAATCTCATTGATTATACCAACCTAGTGCAAACTTTTTATCCCGATATTCCCACGGGATCGACATTTTCGATAAATGTGTCTGCTCAACAACGTTAAAAGCGAAATGAAAGTTGTTGAACTGTCAAAATGAAACCCATTGCTAATGATAGTATGTTACACAGTTACCTCGCTGACTAAAAGAGAAGTATGGAAGAAAAAGACATGTTGCGCCGACCTCAAATAAATTGGTATAAGGGCAGGAGAATAATAATAATAAGTTCACTTTAACCACCCAAACCCATAAAACAACATCTTTGTTTCCATATCCTGCAATAGTCCTACACCAAACGGGGGTTGTCCTTGGGTGCACTTGCATAGTGCGAACAGGGATAATCGTCGCTTGGTGCCTCATTTCATTAAAAACGTCTAACTGGCCTCTGCGAGTTGGCTTCAGCCCCTCGTACGCCTTCCGAAGGTCCCCAGGACCCCAGGACCCCAGGGTCCCGAGAAATATCAAAAGAGGAAAAATAATAATAAAGATTTATTCACAAAAAATACAGAAACATAATGATGTTAGAGAAAAGATAGAAGTGTTTGTTTCCTAACTATTACTGAATTTGCACTTAACTATTAAGGACAGTATTATTATTTGATACAATCTATTTCTCAACCACAAATCTCTTTCTCAATAACTCCAAACCATTAGTAAAGATCAGATTATATGACACCGACATTAAAAACCAAACTGTTATAGACGAAGATTACAAGACAGAAAATTGCCCCAATCATACGCCAACGAAAAAAACCATCCTAGCCAGAACTAAGTACGAAATAAACATTTCCGTAATTTACGTAACACATCTAGATCTTCTGCTAAACCTATTTTGAAATACAGCACAAAATGTTGTTGCACATTTATAACTGATCAACTCAATTGTTTTGACAAGACGGAATGACGTAAAAGTTGCTAAAAAATGTTCAAGAAATTCCCACAGTCACCGTAATACGTACGTAGATCAAATAAATGTATAGAGAGGTCAGTCCTACCGGGTCAGCGGGTCGAGAACTCGGCGAAAGCATTGCAACATCGATTATAGCTTTTAAGAAGCGACCATTGCTTAATATACACTAAAAGGTTAGATGTTATGTAAAGTCTGCATGTGCATAGGTCTGTGGTGTGTATGAGGTAATTTTGTAGGTGCATTAGTAACTTCTTAGGATTTATGCTGTCTCTACTTTGTGTGATCTTTATTAGTTTAAAGGTTAGAGATGGCTTGTCTATGATATTTAGTAAGAGTAGGTTGTGAAGTAATGGTTCAGACGGTTAAAATTATGTAAAGGAAGATGAGTTGTATTATTAATCATATTTTTATGTAATTCACTGTTAGATTGTAACTGTGCAGTGTTAATTGGACAGTTCAAAATATTGCAAAAGCCTTTTGATATTTAGGTATTGGATACAATTCTAATTTCAGAGCTGCCACTAAAAACTTTGCCTGACCCGGTGCCATATTATGACGTTCTAATGCCAACACACAACACAACCCGCACTGGGCCCGCGTGGTGGATTACGGCCCACTCCCTCTCACAGAGAGGAGGCTTGTGTCCCAACAGTGGGAACATTACAGGCTGATTATGAATGCCAACATGGCCATATTAAAATAGCTAGCAAAACGCCAATGACAAAATAAAAAAAAATTAAATATAATAACGTTTTTGTGGGGACTTTGACCGCAGTTAGTGTAGTCACTTAAAATATCCTATTAAAAAAAAAACAATTCTATTGTGTAAATTTCACAGAAGTGATGGGTATCTCTATCTAAAAATATGATAAGACAAGAGAAAACATATTTTCTCAACTTTAACTTTAAGTAAAAACACTACCAGCGTTCGTTGACCCCCAAAAAACATAAAATATTTTTATATTTTATGTTATCGCGTGGATATTGACCCTGTATACCTATGACTGATAGCACCATCTCTTTTATGGACTGAAACTATGATGGCATCAAATCTTCATAATAAGGCCCCTAACAATCGATCCCAAACGCTTTGAAAGCTATTCGTTTTTCTACAACGACTTTTAATTTTAAGAGAATGAGAGGTTTTTCTTTTGAGTATTAAAAAAAAACATAGTTTCCAATAACCCTGAAGATGGCGTTGAACTGACTACGTTACTAGGTGCCAAAGTCAAAACGCTTCGGAAAAAAACATTGCGTCACGTCATATACGCTCGTTGATTGACAGTTTCGTTTGCTTTCGTTTTAAGATCTCAAAATTACATCCAAGTAAATTAATAAAAAAATTATGTGACGTTCGGTTCCTTGCAGTAACTTACCAAGTTCAGCGCCATCTATCCAGCGACTAGGGAAGCGATAAAAAAAAAAGAAAAAGAAAATCCCTCATTGACAGAGGGTTAGTTTTTCGGTAGCAAATGCCAATCCAAAACTTTTATGACTTTCCCATCATCCATACTAATATAAATTTGAAAGTAACTCTGTCTGTCTGTATGTTACCTTTTCATTACCACTGAACGGATTTAGATAAAATTTGGCAGACAGATAGATTGCATCCCGGGGAAGGACATAGGATTGTTTTTATCCCGATATTCCCACGGGATCGACACTTATGCGGGAGAAACCGCGGGGCGCTGCTAGTCTGTTATAAATATATAGCCTTTGATCTTTATCAGTAATATTATAAATTCGTAAGTAACTCTGTCTGTATGTTACCTTTTCACGCCTAAACCACTAGATTTTTAAACACCTAGGTGTCTTAATGACGTACACGTTTGGATAATCCGTGAACGGTTGACCTATAATCACACCGATGTCTTGTGCGCTGTCTGGCACAATACAAGCGCTCGCGTCGCACATTCCCGGGTGAAACCGCGGCTCTGCTAGTCTGTTATATTATAGTCTTTGATCTTCATCGTTGATAGGATCTCACTTGGTCTGGGCTCTCAGGTCCTCACGCTCGGCAACCTTGACAAGTTCAATCAAACAGTAGGTTATTCGCATAACCAAAGATTACATAACATAACCTCACGCCTGTATTGCCCAAGGGGTCATGCAGAGGTGTACCTAGGCTAATAGTACACCTACATTTCGCCAGTTATGTTAAAGTCCCATGTAATGGGGCGCGAGCCTATTGCCAGCAACCGGGCACCAATCCAGACTTCGAGCTGCTACTGAGAAACTCCAGATGGAAAAACCTAATAACCCCTTGCCCGACCCGGGAATCGAACCCGGGACCTCTAGTCAGCAGTAGCGCTTGCGTGTACTAGACCAACAAAACAGTCGAAGATTAATTATTCTAATAAATAGTACTATGTAATATATTTTACCTAATAGTCACATTTTATGCCTATTTACGTAAGACTGGAACGATTCTATTAGTACTTTCACTTTTAGATCGAAACATTATTAGATCGTTTACGAAGTAGAATACAGTTACAGATTTAATTTAGTTATTTTGTAATCATTTATCAAGTTAGTAGGGGCCCGTGGCTAAATAATAACAGCCGCGCAGGTCGATCGATCAGGTTAAGCTACGCTTGCCGCGGTTGGTCTGTGGATGGGTGACTATCTTTACATACCGTAACCTCTCCGTGCCTCGGAAAGCACGTTGAGCCGTTGGTCCCGGCTGTCATTCGTGGATCTTAGACAGTCCGATGCTCGAAAATCTGACAACCAATCTTACCAAGGGGTATCGTATTACCCAGTTAACTGGGTTGTGGAGGTCAGATAGGCAGTCGCTCCATGTAAATTACTTGTATTCAGATGTATCCGGTTAGACTGGACGCCGACCTCAAAAATAGTTGGGAAAAGGCTAGGCTGATAATGGTATTGGAATTGGAACTGTCTCCTTGATCGAGTGATTACGAACTTAGTTGTCGCTTTATAGTGTAGAGCTACGGTTTCCTAAAAGTATGCTACCTGGGTGCTGGGTGCTATGCACTTAGTGAGTTTGTTTGGCATTTCCATTTACTGAGTTGTGGTGCAAGTGGGGTTTCATATACAGAATGTTTTTTTTAACCGGTTCCAATTTCTACAGGGTGTTCTACCCATGAATATGAACAACTGTCACTATGGGACCAACCCTGAAATCACGAAAATAAATCAGCTGTTTCATACAAAACTTCAATAACTACTTGACCAAATTGTATGAAGCAGCTGATTTTTTTTTCATGATTTCAGAGTTGGTCCCATAGTGAAAGTTGTTCATATTCATGGGTAAAACACCCTGTAAAAATTTGGAATCGGTAAAAATAATCATTCTGTATTAAAAGCGGGATCAGACAAAGATGAAATTGTATAGACATTGTTAAGGGAAAATTCTTTGCTGGTACTGTTATGACTGGTAGTTTTGCTTTTCCCTGTCTTTAAGTTTGTATTATTTGGACCTGTACATGTTTATAATGCCCCATTTTACTAAAATATATCTTTTAAGTACTTTCGTTTGCTGGTTCAGTATGAGAAAAACTATCAGCACGCAAAAATAATCCTGCTAACTTCTGAAACGAAAAGTCTATCGGTTAAAATCCACTCCACCAATGAAACAAATACTTAATTGGTTACTGTAAGACCATGTAAAAAGTGCGTATTCACGAAATATGCGGGCATTTATTGCTTTCGAATAAAACGGTAATATTATTACGTCAATCAGTTCGTAAAGTGTCAGGTGAAAACCGTTGAACCAAATCGTTTACTATCGAGGCATTCCAATTGGAATATTTTTTTCATTCAGCCTATACTTTCATCATCAACGGCCTACAATATTTAATGCAAGACTTGGGTGCTTCAGAGTCACTATAATACTTTAGGTAACACACATTTTGTCAGAATACTACTACTAAATATTTATTTTCTGCCATTTTCCTAACACGCTTTGTAGTATATCTATGCTGGGCTTCTGAAAGTTATAGTCAAAGTCATACGGATTGAAATAGAAAACATGCGACAAACCGAAATAGGAGATTGTACTCATCATTATGAACAACTTTTACTAAGAGACCGAAGCTGCAATCGCAAAAAAAAACAGCTGTTCCCTACATTTTGACAAGTTATGCGAACATAAATGTAGGGAACAGCTGATTTTGTTTACGCAATTTCAGGTTGTAGTAGTAGATACACCGCTTCCCAACCCTTTGGGGAAACAATGCTTGATGTTACGTTACGAAAATTTTCAGGACTTATTCAAACACACTGAGGTACGCTGCCTACCAAAGTTGCAAGAGACAAAATTACTACGCAATAAAGAAGACAAACAAACGGAGTAACATTTTAAAACAATAGAGCATCGCTAACAAATCATAATAAAGAGTATTTTCTCAACAATAACGTACTAAGCACTCATGATTGGTCAACCATTGCAACAAAAACACGTTCTCTTCGGATCCAAATGCTACGTTTTGTAACATAAAAAAAAAAAAAACTTCAGTAATGATGCAGACTAAATGAATTGACATTTAAGAGTAAACTTCCTTAAGTGTGTGAAGATGGCGGGTTTTTATTTATATAAAGACTAGCTGACCCTGCGTCTGCGTACCAGATCAGAATCAATAAGAACGAATGAATCTATGAGAAAATGAATTAGCTTCATTTTTTTTTGTCATGAATTTTTCCCATATTTTTATATTTTTTTTTATTCTGCGATTCGGGACGGAGGCAAATCCAACAAATCAAAGATTACAATAATCGCTCCAGCCGTTCTTGAGTTATAAATGGTGTAACTGTCCCGTCTTTGATTTATTTATATAGATTTTAAATGGATTTTATTACATAAGCAAACAATCATAAGATGACTGAGAAACTGCTTATTTCACAGCATAAACTAAGAATCGTTATTTCAAATATAGAAGTCATGAGTGACCAAACTTATGTAGTAGGTATGTCGATTACCTGGCAGCTTTTCATAGATAAAAGACTATAAAATTCCTTATTGCAGAGAAATAATTTCACCTATTGACTGATTTGATATAGTATGTCATTAATCTCGCATAATACACAGTCATTTGTTTTAAAGTGAGCTCTGAAACAAATTCGAATCTACAATTCCTTTTTTTTTAATTCAACAAAGACTATTTTGAAACAAATGACTACCGAAAACCATTATTGGATTTAATTCCATGTCATTATTTTTTGTAGCTTAGTTTATTTGTGTAACTTCTGTATTATTATAGATTGTTACAGTCTATCGCAGAGAAAATTAAATTCAAGGTTCGGAGATCAAACAAATAATTTGGTCGATTTCTCTTTACTTCTTTTGGATCGCTGATCTTATGCGTCTCACTAATAACGATGCTATCTTTCACTGGACCTTCACGATTTCTTTCGAATTGATGATTGCTATGATGAACTTTTTCCGCAATGATATGATTATGAAAATACATGGCCCATTATTCTTGTTTTAATTTGGTCGTTAAGTAAATATTAGGCACTGGGCGAAATCTCAAGTATTTAAACTTCGGTTAAGCAGAATCAACTGAAAAATCACTGAAGTACTAAAATTCAGTGCGTACCAGAAGAAAAAAATACTGTATCTCAAGAATAAAATTAATAAAACTATAATACATTTTTTTATTGTTTTTATGACTTTGTTAGATTTTAGTACTTTTTTTATTTTTTGTATTTCCTGTGCGTGTCCCCAATTTTTTTCTTTATTTCTTTCTTTCCTTTCAAAATTGATTTTTAACTACAGTCATACATAACTAAGGGCTGATTTTTCCATCGCCAGATAACTTTTATTCGAGGAATAAAATTGACGTTTGACAATTTTTGTATGAAATAACTGTCAAAATTTCAATACTGTTCCTCGAATAAATCAGCCCTTAGTCTAACACCCCGAAAGTAAAAGAAACGACAACCTACTGTTAAAGCTGATGATTTTTCACGTGTAAGTAATAAAAATAATCTAGTTTGTAGCTAGTTTGTCGATAGTGTTGACCAGACGTCAGCACATAAAGCTACTACAATCTGTCAAATTTCTTTAATAGATTTTCAACTTTATCGCTAAAGCATAAGGTTCAAAATTGATTGAGAAAATTTGACAGTTTCGGGTAGCTTGATGTGCTAGCGTTTGTACAATAACATATCGTCACGCATGTGCTACCTGAATGGCCTTATTAGAGAGTCGATGACAGTAATACACACTTAAAAAATATGGTGGTCATACATCATATTTTTTATTTGAGTCCACTGTCATTTTTATTGAATATTTTTTTTTACTTGCATTGTAATAGCAACATGTATAGCACTGCCCAAATCACAGTGATCGTTATTCTCATTCTAATAAGGTCGCTGTTGAGTTGCAAAATCATTCAAAATCATTGTGATCTTTATTCGCTGTCGTCTGCTGTTAGGTCGCTGCTGTCAGAGGTACCTAAAATATTTCGGCGCGTGGCCAAAATTGGAATTAATGCTGCCACCTTGTTTTTCGAACACATTTTAAGCGACATTTTATAAAAACAACTAGCGCCCCGCGGTTTCACCCGCATGTCGATGCCGTGAAAATATCGGGATAAAAAGTATTCTATGTATTATTCTGATGTATAATCTATATTGCTGTAAAGTTTCATCAAAATCTGTTCAGTCGTTTTTGCGTGAAAGAGTAACAAACATCCATCCATCCTCAAAAACTTTAACGTTTGTAATATTACTAGCAGCGCCCCGCGGTTTCACCCTCATAAGTTTCCCGTGGGAATATCGGGATAATAAGTATCCTAGTTATAAACTATCTGTGTGCCAAATTTCATCCAAATCAGTTCAATAGTTTTTGCGTGAAAGAGTGACAAACATCCATCCATCCTCACAAATTTTCACGTTTGTAATATTAGTAGTATTAGTTTAGTCGTCGTTTCAGCCGATAGCCGTCCACTGCTGGACATAGGCCTCCCCCAATTTTGGGGGGCGTTTGCCATAATCGCCACGCTTGGCAGGCGGGTTGGCGATCGCAGTATGGTATGATGGTGGAATAAATAGAGAACGCTGCTGCCCATTCTCCGGTAAGACCCTTAGTCGCCTTTTACGACACCCACGGCGAGTAAGGGGTGGTGCAATTCTTTAAGTCCGGCACCACACAGACAGTTTAGTAGTTTAGTAGGATTGCACAAATTTTTACCAACAGCATCCTCCTGTCACCGTCATTCGAGCGCTAAAAGAACTTTGTAGCGGAGTGTACAGTCTCGAGCATAAGTATGTATACACTTGGCTTTATTCAAAGACGATTTTCTCCTCTAGTTTTGAATAAAATTTTATGTCATTACGAACAAAGTATTTTCGAACCCATAGGTTTGTGTAAAGTGTCGTATTTCAACGTTACTTTCGTTATTTCACGAAAAAATCGCAATTGAAAATTGGCAAGTGTTGACATATTAGTGCTCGTGACTGTACGTCCGTATAGTTACCGGCACGGATCTTGAGCGCTCGGCGGTAGAGTGGGGATCGCTTTGCGCATCGTATACTTATGGCAAAATAAATCATAATATTATATAATAATAATATTATTATTATCATAGTCACTGTACGACAATATATATACCCCGCTCCCGCACCTCACTTCATCCCACCAAAGGAACCCAATAACTCACTTTTGCGCAGGTGAAGGTCAGCGCTCAAGATCCGTGCCGATAATTGTAACACCTTAGACAATCAGCCCCGCTACCTGTCACCTTGCTGATTAGCTATATTTTGTCTATAGCCCACAGTTCGTGCTATTCTTCCAAGAAAATTGCGGGTTGATATTTTTCTCTCCTTTTTTTCTACCCCAATTTTCCAGAGTCAAATTCTTGTGTTTTCAAGACCGAAATAATTTCGCAGTACTGGCTTCAAACCTTGTAGATTGTAACAATAACAGACTCTTCGGAGCGCTGACCTCGCTAACAATCTGCCTCTAGTTATAAAGAAATGATAGCATGGATAATGTCCCCTAATTTCCTTCAGGGTTGCCAGTTTCTCAAGCTAGTCGAGTTAGCCAACGCTCGGCGCAGGCGCATTGCGGAATACAACGCTCTACTGAACAGGCTCGAGCTATACTTTTTTATGCAAGATTAGGGTTGACCTACATACCTCGTTTTACTTTTTTCGCTGCAATAAAAGATTTAATAATGTTTTTAATGATAATTTTGTTGTAGGTGCGTTTATGCTGTATTTGGAAGACTTTGTCGAATAGTTATTTTACAAAATATTCTGTTAAGAGCAGTATATGCAATATATGAATTTGCTAATTTAATTAATTTGAATTTTTTTCAATTTTTTTCATTTAGTTTGCAAATTGCATTATATTATGTTCTGAATGGAACCATATTTTACCAAATAAGTTATCATCTGCCTAGCCTTTTCCCAACTATGTTGGGGTTGGCTTCCGGTCTAATCGGATACAGCTGAATACCAGTATTTTACATGGATGGTGACTGCCTATCTGACCTCCACAACCTGGTATTTGGGTAATACGATACCCCTTGGTAAGCCTGGTTGTCAGACTTTCGGGCTTTTGACACCCGTAACGAGTATACAACGAGGTATAATACCTACTCGTAATAAAATAAATACGGCCATACGGCCAAAAATGTATTAGAAGCTAATGAATTCTGTAAAAATGAATCCGGACGTAATCTTAAATGTTTCATTCTGACAGAATGAAATATGTAAGTTTAGTAAAACATGAGCTCATTTTGAACTTAAATAAATAGGTACATCCGTTATTTAAATGCTCCTTATTGTGCTTATCTTGAGATGAACAGAACTTTGTGAAGATTAATTAATGTGGATGCTCAACTATGCAAGGACGAAGGAAAAAGGAGTCACTGTTGTTTCTTTAAATAAATCTATATACACGTTCTATATGCTAGAGTTCAATATTTGTATACCGGTGTGAGAGTGAGATGGCAATAGTAGTGCTTCTCTTTGTAATTAGTGGAAGTTGGAATTGATTATTGCAAAGAGTTTTTCTCAAGTTTTTAGGAGAAGTTAACTCAGAAAAAGTATGAGTGAGAGTAGCTGAGGGTTTAGCAGAGTTTAATGACCGGCAATTGTAGATACCTATGTACAGCAGCGGTCACCTATAGACTTAGAAAGAAAAAAAACAGTGGCACTCTGCTTACGCGTGTAAGAAAAAAAAAAAAACAAAGATGCAGTTGAGGTTTTTAGAGTTGGCAAGTTATTTTTTAAATTAATTGGACCATGGAACTTTTAAAAGGTGCTGTCGTCCAACTATTTTTAAAGTTGGACAACTGCCCCTAGTAAAGACCCATGGTCTAACTGGACAGAGGACATGGACAGAGCAGTTGGACAACTGCCCCGGACTGGTATTTTTTTAATCGTCTTATAAACAAAACACAAACAGAATACTTTGCCATCACTCATTGACATATCGGATATACATTAAAACCGAGTACATCCCGAGGACAGCCGAACACATCCGAATCTAGCGCAGTGTCGGTTACGGTATCAGTGTCGCGAGTTCAATGGTTTTTTCTCATCTCAAAAAATGCCCAACGAGCCAAAGGAAGTTTTCACTTCAAAAATAATCGTTAATTATCAATGGTGTCAGAGTCAAAAACAATATCAAACATACGTAAAAAAAACCCACGACGTAATTATAATATATTCCAAACCATACATTAGAATCCATAATTGACCACAAAATTTCTAAAACTCAAACACGTAATAACATACGTAATTTGAGCAAAAAAAAAGTGTCAAAACCGCCATTTTGTTTGACTGTGGGCACGTTCGAACTTCAAACGTCATAGTAATGATTTTAACACCCAAAGCTTGATGGAAACGCCTTGCTAATTACTTACAAGTTAAAAAAGGAAGTGTGATCAGTCGAAAATGTAGAAATTAACGAAAACTTAAAATCACACTAATATTATAAAGGCGAAAGTTTGTGAGTGTGTGTGTGAGTGTGTGTTTATATGTTTGTTACTTCTTCACGCTCAAACGGCTGTACCAATTTGAATAAAATTTGGTATGGAGGTAGCTGACAACCTGGATTAACATATAGGCTATTTTTAATCCCGATATTCCCACGGCATCGACACTTACGCGGGTGAAACCGCGGGGCGCAGCTAGTATTAAAATAAAACTGACTCGTTGGTGTAGAGGTTGCAAGCACTAGGTACTGCTAAACGGGGGGTCCTGGGTTCCCCTAAGTAGATACCCCTCGTTTGTATTTGTGTATAACTAATATATTTTCACAACACAAATTCTATTATAAGTCTAAACGTGAAGACTTGTAATTGGCTTTCTGTCGACTATTGTTTTCCTTTTTTTTTGTTTTCTTTTAGCTATAAGTCTTCCATGACGTAATAAATAAATAACAATGACACTGCCCAACCTAGGGAATTTTGGGCCAAACAAATTGAAAACTCGATATTTATTTTTCGTGGCAATAGACTTGCCTCCTATTGAATGGGATGAGACTGGCGAAATCTGGGTACGCAGCTCTCCCAAGCCCTTTGGGCAATAAAGGCTTAAACGTATGTATCTTGTGTGTCACCACAAGTCTACGTGTTATATCTGCAAACTACAATATAGGTTGTGATAAGCGCGTGTCAGATAATATGTTTAAATAAGAACATTTTATGTATTGTATCGCTCTTGGAGATAACCCTCGATCTCTAATTGAAGCGATTGACTGTGTTTTATCTGAATTTGTATTTATAAACGTGCTTAGCGTAGCAACGGTTAATTTTGTGGAATTACGATTCACTTCTTCGAAAAAAGAGGGAAATAAAATGTGTCTAGAAAATCGCAGAATCTGCCATTTCCAGTCAAATAAGGATTTGTTTTAAACAATCAAAGACCTAAAGTTTTATTTTGTTGTTATTTAGCATAAACAAGCTTCAATGTTCCCACTGCTGGGACACAGGCCTCCTCTCTGTGAGAGAGAGTGGGCTGTAGTCCACCACGTGGGCCCAGTGCGGGTTGGTAGATGTCACATGTCTTTGATTTTTGGTTGTAGGACGTTGTTTTTCTTCACCGTTTTGAGAGCAGTGGTGGTGAAATAATGTACATAGAGTAAAGCACCTGTCTGAATTCGAACAAACGACCTACAATTCGTAAGTCGCGGCCGTTATCACTGGGCCACCACAGCCCTAATTTCCATCATCCACGTGAGATTCAACACAGACATTAGAAGTTTCACATTAAAAACTTTGCCTAACGCTTTTATCAAGAACGTCTATTTCATTGTTTCACAAAAAACATTCTACATTCTTGTCTAATTTTATGAACCCAGCCTTAAATATAATGATAACAATAACATGCAACTATTACGCAGCGTTTCGTGCAAACCGGTGCAGTATCTCAACATTTTTTGTGCAAATCGCAGCGATAACCCATTTCCACGATGTTTTGCACAAGTTGGATCACGCGCAGGCTTTGGTATTGTCATTAACTTGCTTTCGGATTTCCTTATTCGGACGTTTGTTATGTTTACATTATGAGTGCTGGTAATGTAACGAACATACAATATTATGTAGTTCAAATTTTTAATTTACTATCCGACTCTCCTGGCCTCAGTATCTCCCCTGTGAACTGTGATTTATATAGTTAAACTTCTAGGCAACAATATAACAGTTGTAAAGTCAAGTCGAGTAGATATACATATCTACTTCTCTTCGCTAAAAACAACTAACCGAGCAGCAATAATCACTACAAAGTCTGCAAAGCGCGATATGCATGACAAAGACTAATCTATACATTTATAAATTAAAGTCGGTTTTCGCGTGTCTATGTGACAGCGTTGTTGTTTTAAACTGTGCAGCGAATTTTGACGCAGTTTTCACCATTACTTAGAAAATTTGTTCCGGAACGTTTATGTGTATATAATACAATAACATTAAACGTAAGTACGTAAAATAACGAAATCCCGATGATTTGTCCAGACGTTAAAACCGTGCGAAGGAGGAGCGGGTCGAAAGGAAACAGCCAATTGACAAACACACATAGCAAGAACGTAAAGTACCTACAATAAATAACACAGAATGAATTAGAGAGCTAGGCTAATAGTTCTAGCCCATATGAGAAGCCTAATGATTTCCCATTTCCTTGTAAGTTTTTTTCTTTTTCAATTGCCTCATGTTCCGTCTGTACTGTCATTCGTATTAAGAACTCTTTGGACACCAAAGACAAAACTAGACATATTAGACTATAGAAAGAAGTTTTGGCATTCTGCCTAGTGAAAGAATTGCTCTAGATGTTTCAGTTTGGAATTTGGTGTTTTACAAAGTTTTATGTCGCCAATTGTTTTAATATTTACTTTCTCTGGTAAAACGTACGTCTGATGCACACTGCTGAACAGTTAACCCCGTTGCCCTGCACCCTAATTACGTAACATACTACCAATCACAATCTGAATAATTTTAAAGGATATGGCTAATCCATTGATTTATATGTTCGAAAAATTTGTCAGTTCAAGAACGTAAATGAGGCAATGAATGTTTTTGAACTGTCAAATTGAAAGCCATATTTAAGTGTTATGCAACGCTGGTGGGCTTATATTTTTACCATGGCACGAACTATTTTTTTTACCTACGTATAGTTCGAGCCAATACGAGAAAATAATAATGATTTATTCTTTGATTTCATACATTACCATCGACTTTGTTCCTTCATGCTGCAGGTGTGGACACACAGGACATAATATTACAATTATAATAATAATTAAACAAATAAACAACGTGTTAATGTATCTAACCAGTCGTAATAATTATAACTAATTAATTCAAAATACCTGCTTTCAACATTAATACTAGAATCGCGAGTTTTTAGCGCCATTATCTTGATAATTGATTTTATGTATTTTCTAAGTTGACATCAGAATTCACCAATCTCACCTCGTGACCTGAACATAAGGTTAAGATTAGACTGCCACGATTTAACGATTATATTGTATTATTATTATAACTAAGCAGCTGTAGCAGCTGTAGGTATTGGGTTGGAACACAAGCAAGAACTTTACTTTGTGTAAATTATTTCATCACCAATGCTCTCAAAACGGTGAAGGAAAACATCCTGAGGAAACCGGCATGTCCTCGAACTACAAAAAGTCGACATGTGACATCCGCCAACCCGCACTGGGCCCGCGTGGTGAATTATGGCCCACTCCTTCTCGCAGAGAGGAGGTCTGTGTTGCTTCTTTGCGAACATTAGAGGCTGTTTATGCATTATAATTATGTGATGCGCGTTTTAACAAACACTATGCTGTCAAAATATAAATAGGATTGGCCTTGAATGCTGCCGTTTGAACTTCACATTGACATGTCAGCACATTTTATGCAAATCTTGCTTTACGCGGCTCAACTGAAATCGAAGAAGATTTGTTCAAATCACCAGAGGGTCTGCGCCATAAGCATGAAATCCATAGTTTTGGCCAAAATCACGGGTATTTCCTACTCCGTAACACTTACGGAGATATTATTACGAGTAGTTCGGGGTCCGAACTAAGAATGAATGACAACAGGATTTGACAGTCCCGCCTCCCGAAATGTATTTGTCCGTATGAAAAATTGAATTTTATACTTATTTTGACGGATCAACTACTTTCTGACGGGACCGTATCTTTGTTGACGGAGAGAGTAGATCCCCAGACCGCTCGACTTATTATTATTAACTTATGTTTAACCGCACCCGTCTGTACTTAGCTTAAAATTAAGATTAATAAATAAAAAACAAGTTTTGAATGCTGAACACTATGAATAATTCATTATTTATAACACGATTATTAAAAATTAATTGAATCTAATAATTCCGCAGGACGAAATATTTTTTGGGATTGTTAACCGTTTTGTCCTCTGTGACCTCTTCAGCTCCGCTAATGAGACACAATTGATTTTCTATTGTATCGTATTACTTAAAAATACGCGCGGAGCTTGAAATTATGATTTTTAAGACTTTTTGTGTCTCTATCTTGTTTGTTCTTAAAATATGCAAAAATATAAATAATTATGTAATAATTATCGAGTCATCCACATTGTTTTGCTTGTATCTTTTAGAATTAAAAATACATACATGGAATATTTCACAGATTTAAATAAAAATATGTACCTACGGGTAGTGTTTGGGTATGTAGTATGTAGTATTTGGGTATATATTTTAGTAATTTACCTAAGTCAATAATAGTTTTTTTTATTTTAATAATAGAATGATGTAATATTTTTTGGGTTTTTGCAGCTAATATCTAGAAAACGAAAACGGAAAACGTTCGAGAATAACCTGGATATATTTTCCACGGAAAATCTCCAATAATATTGAGCTTGCTACAAAAAATTAACAAAACTTGTAGCCACATAAACACTTGACTACCTCGTAAATCGTACCTACCTTTGTTGACACTTGAGCTAACTCCATTAAAGATTATCGCCGAACGTATATTTTAGTTAATAGATGTTTTTGTGGAAATCACTTGTCTACGAATTGACCAATCACAGATCGTTGGCATGAGCTGTTAAGAGCAAAACAAACTGTCAACTGTTCTGATTCAAATACATAACATAACTTTTTTATTTAAGGCGAAAGCGCCAGGGTAGCCCGCGAAATTCTTTTTTTTTACGTTTTTTGCAGTTTGCTGGTCAGTATTAAGTTGTACGTTGATTAAAATATGATTCGCGGCCGTAACAAATATGTATTTACAGAATTATAATAATTAAAGTCATCAACACAACTCTCTAAGACCAAGTAATCCCCAAGATTGACTATTTCATGAAATCTTGACATTTGGGGATTATACTAACTTAACAAGTTGTATTTTTTATTATAATGATTATAATTCTGTAAATACATGTTTGTTACGACCGCGAATCTTATTTTAATCAACGTACAACGGAATACTGACTTGCTAGTCAGTATTGCAAAAAACGTAAAAAAAATTGAATTTCTCGGGCTTCCCCCTTAAGGACAAAACGTCAGTACTTATATCAAAACGACGCGTGACGTCAGTATTTTTCAAAATAAGAATGCATCGTTTAGCCCAAAGGTGAATGTATATTTTGATCAAAAATCATGTTTGAAGTTTTATATTCATTAACAGATTGTGGTCAGACTTTGTATTTATAATTATTTAGCAAGTTAACAAATACGTCATGTCAAAATTGTATGTATGTCAGTTCTATAGGTTTTTTTTTTAATCAATCACCTACTCGAAATGTTTTTTTTTAATGGATGTTGAAATTAATACAAGTTGTGTCTACATTCAAGAATACAAATGTTTATTTTTATGCTAGAGAGTTCTTAAGGTCTATTTACGCAGGAAATATCGTATATTGCCCTATTAATGATGATGTAACACGATTTGTCCAAATAACAGAATCCGCTTGACACCACCAGACCTTAAATATTTATACAAGACAGACGGAGTCAACACTGTGGAACCAAACGATGCCGGCGTAAGGACGCATTCATATTTTTTTTTTATTTCTAAAATTATAAAAAAAATAATTTATATAAATATAGGAATTCTTTAATTCATGAAAATTTGCGAGCTTAATGTAAGCAGCACCCTAATTGCTCAATCTGAATCATTTTAAAGGATATCGCTAATCCATTGCTTCATAAATTCGAAAAATTTGTCAGCTCAACAACGTTAATAACGCAATGAATGTTGTTGTACTGTCAAAATGACACCCATTCCTACTGTTAGTGTGTTACGTAATTAAGAACGTAATAAAAGAGCGTCTGAAAATCTAAAACTGATAAAAACCTATCAGCCAATATTTTGTTGATTAGTTTGTTCCTCTCCAAAACTCATGGTCGTACGACACGGGATTTCCCCCTTTTTTTAACAATCGAATTGTTATAAGAACCCGCATAAGTGTCGACCCCCTGGGAATTTTGGAATAAAAAGTAGCCTATATGTTAATCCAGGGTGTCAGCTACCTCCATACAAAATTTTAATCCGTTTGAGCGTGAAGAAGTAACAAACATATAAACACACACACTCACAAACTTTCGCCGTTATAATATTAGTGTGATTAAGGTGCTTTGCAGATAGAGCATCTTTAGTTGAGGCAACAATCAACTTGTTGAAATTTTCCTTTAAAAGTTGCCAGCTGCTGCAACCAAATATCCCGAGATGTATGAAAACAGCTAGTTGCCAGTTGCCAGTTGCTGCAATAGTTGCTTCATCTGCAAAGCGCCTTCAATCGTAGTTCTAAACATGACTAGCATCGTCATATTCGTCACAAGGCTATGCCATATTAAAGTCAAAATTTTGATTGTTTGCAAACAAAACAATCGTGTTTTTTTTTATTTAGTACAATAACAATCGTTTAAAAAAAAAAAAAAAAAAAAAAAAAAAAAAAAAAAAACAGCTGGAACTTCAGTGACCATTCGGTTATTAAGTTTAAGAGGAAGGCCTGTCTAAGGAATGTCATTTAACTGTCAAAATAAAGATAATTCATGTCAGACGATAGATGTTTAGCGAATTTTCCATTTCGCTAATAATACATTATCAATTACTTGAGTAATTTTACTGACATACCTATAAGTAATACGAAAACAATATAATTGTGATAAAAAAGTTCTTTATTTTGGGTCATCGACACTTACTTTGACGATAACCTTTTAATTCAAATTAATTATTGTATGTAAACTACGATTTAAACATAGTTTGAGGTAATTCCGTATCTTTGAAAACCCTATTCAGAATTCCCTAGCATTTTCATCTTATATGTACAGACATAAGATGAAGATGCTGCCCATCCTCGCGATAAACCAACTGAAACCTGATGATAATATCACATGAGCGCGTCTGTATTCCCAGAAAGGTTAGGCAAAGGTGTACAGACGTCAGCACATCAAGCTACCCGAAACTGTCAAATTTTCCCAATCAACTTTGAACCTTATACTTCAGTAATAAAGTTGAAAATCTCTTAAAGAAATTTGACAGATTGTAGTAACTTGATGTGCTAGCGTCTGTACAAACTACAACATTTCGCCAGTTATGTTTATGTTCCATAAAATAGGGGCGAGCCTATTCCCACCAACCGAGCACATCCAGGACTCCCGGATGCTACTGAGAAATTCCAGACGGAAAACCCCAATAACATTTTGCCCGACCCGGGATTCGAACGCAGGACCTCAGACTAAGCAGCAGCGATCACTAGACCAATGAGGCAGTCACTGAAAGAAATTGTATTCGCAAATAATTTCGCGAACTCGCTCATGGTGGAGGCACCTTTATAGTTCAAAGGTTGTCATACAGGTTCTACAATTGACCGGATTATGGAATCAATAAAATATTTAAAATTACATTAGAGACGACAGTTTTTTTTTTTTTCGATAAAAGGTACCTACTTATATAATATTATTATTTTGTTTTTTTATCGAAACGCCATGTCGCGATCGATATTTTCCTCCGAGTTATAGGTACCTACCATCATAACTCGAATGCTGTTTGCAAAACGAAGAATATTTCTAATCTATCTAAACATAATATTATAAATTAAAGTCGCTTTTCTTGTTTGTTTATGTGACCGACTTGTTCTCCTACACAATTTGATTTTTATGCGAGATTCACCATCATTTTGCTGATCTGATTCCGAAAATTGATACACAAATGAGAAGCTACAGTTTTGCTGAGTATCCTAAGACATATTTTATATTAAAATAAGAAGTTACACGCAGTTGAAGTCGGAAGTCAGTTATATATTCTTGTATAATTTTAATATATCTTGTAATAATATGTTATAGTTTTTATAATTAGTTAAATAATTTATCGCCTACACAATAAATACATAATACCTATTTTAAATACAGGAGTTTCCAGTTACTAGTACCTATCACTTGCAGATAATCTAAGATAATGCTTAAATAAGTGATTCTTAGATAGACATGAATATGAATACGTTTTAAACATCATATCACATAGCTTTAGCCACCTCATTTCTGCCTAATCCACAGTATTTTACTGTTCCATGATCGAGGTATTCTTTTTTCTATTAATTATCAATAAAAATCCTAAGTTATTTGTTTTAGGGCTCCGTCCTTTAAAGGAAAACGGAGCCTTTATAAGATCACTTTTTGTCCATCTGTCACAGAGGATTTCCTCGAGATAGTAACAACGTAGGAATTTGAATTTTGTCATAAGATTAGATATCAATGACGCGCACACAGATCACCAGCCAAGAACAAAATATTTTAGAAACTGAATAAATCGTTATTGTCCATTGTCACCCATATTTAAATAGCGATTGAATAGCACTTCAGACTGACATAAAATTTGCATGTAATTAGTCATTCTGATTGCCTAAACTAATGAGTCGGAGAGTAGTACGGGTCAGAAGGTTAAATTGCATGAGATATAATATATAAAAATACATACCTTCTGCAATATGTACCGAGTGCCCACCTCTATCAAGTTTTTTGCCACTAAATATCGAAGTTGAAATGTTGAACACTTAACAACGGAGGTATTACCGATTGCGTTTTTATTTACAAACACTGTTTAATGAAGTAATTGCTTAACTATCTTGTTGGGTAAGCGACTACAAACTACATATGTATGTATGTTCATATATAATCGTTTTACGTTCGAGCGAGTATTAAGTGTGTAACTATAGTAGAGCCTAAGGGTGTCAGGTTTCACGTCCTTTTGTTCATAAATTAAATATGTTAATGTTTGTAACACCTGATTTTATTATCATTTAAATGTTTGTTTTGCGATTTGGGCTCATCGGTTCTCAGATTTTTTTTTCTTCGCTAAAGATTTTTGCAAGTTATTTATATTGGTGAAAAATACGTTATTATGTATACTTTATAGTTTACATAAAACTTGACGTTTACGTTTCTATGACCTTCCGATTCAGACGTGATACCTATTAAAATAAAGTTATATATCGAAAAAAACCGGATCGGTATCGAGCAGTCATTTAACACAAATACATAAGTGGTCGGACGTATGTTGCATTTTATTTAAGTCTATTCTAATAAGGCATCCATTAGCGCCCCAGGCGGATATTTCAACAAAAATCCTTTCGCAACTTTCAGTAACAGTTCCGAGTTGCATAATATCGTATACTCACCGTGTAAGGGTAACGTAGAAAGGGAGGGCCCGGGGCACTGACGTAGAGAAAATCACAGTTGAAGCACTTGTCAGCCATGCACATAATCCTTCATTGGGTGAATGGGCACAGGGTCTTTTTTTAAGGTTCAAACGCACTCGCGACACAATTTTTCCGTATGTGGGGGGAAAACTAATGCCGCGCGGCGCGTACGGCGCTTGCGACGGCGAGCGGGTGACTGGCGAGCGCGCGCGCCTCCCCACGTAATAAAACCTTCGCTTTTCAAGAGTGGGGCGCGACGGCTTTTTGAAAATGGAACCTGAACCTTACCTGCTGGATCGGGTCCCGTTTCCCGTTAGTCTGGGGTTTTCATTCTGAGGTTATTGGAACTTGGCACTGTTCGATATTGGCACTGTTCGATATCTATTTTTACATTCTGTTGTTTACTTGTCTTATGGATGTTCGAATTATTATGGCTAAGTAATAACAGCCGTACCGGTCGATCATTCAGGTTAAGCTACGCTTGCCGCAGTTAGTCCGCGGATGGGTGACCATCTTTACATACCAAGAGCCCTCCGTGCGTCGGAAAGCACGTTAAGCAAAGACTTAACGTGCTTTCCACCGGGACCAAAGGGTCCCGGCTGTAATTCGTGGATTTTTTGACAGTCGTTACAGGTTGGCAGAAGCCCGAAAGTCTGACAACCAGTCTTATCAAAGGGTGTAGTATTACCCAGTAACTGGGTTGTGGAGGTCAGATAGGCAGTCGCTCCATTTAAAATACTGGTACTCAACTGCATCTCATTAGACTGGAAGCTGACCCCAACATAGTTGGGACTATTCCCAACTATGTTCTCATATCTGTAACATATAATAATCTGTCTAGCCTTATGCTAGGCAGATTATTATATGTTACAGATTGCTCTGGAGTCCAGACTCCAGAGCCGACCAGACACAAAATGCCGAAACCTACTTTGAGAAAGGCTCGGCTGATGGTAATAAAGGTATTGCCTTAACATCAACATAATATTTATATTAAAATTAAAATAAATTTAAGATTATTGACTCCAAATATATTTATTGTTGTTTTTATAAGTACTAAAATGTTTTTAAACATCAAAAAATAAAGATTATTCTGGAATATTTTGAGGAAAATGGCTCAGTATTTCTCGGAATTCGTTTGGCTGTAAAAAACTGGAATAATAAAGTTTTTTATTTAAATAAACAAGCCAGTTAACAGATATGATATAATTAAATGTAGAGCATACGTGATAAAACAAGTGTAAGCCTAGGTATTGTTTTGCACGTTAATTAACTAAATTAATTTATATATAATAGCACTCAATATTATCTTGAAATTAGTGCAGCGGACACGACTAATTTATGATCTTTATAAAAAAAAAATAGATCACGTGGAAGACCAAACTAACAAACGAAAATAATTAATAGTAGATTGTTTGCCAAGGGAGCAAACAACTATTTTGAAGGCGAGAGTGTTTCTTTGAATCATCCAAAGCGGAGAGAAGAATCCTAGAGTAAAATCCCGAACGCTGCGAGGGGAACTAAAGTAAAATCCTGAGCGCAGCGATGGAATCAAAGTACGTCACTCGAGCTTAAAATAGTGTTGCTCCCGAGGTGGACACTCTACTTTTTATCACCCTCTATGAAAAAAAGTAAGTGCAACTTATGAATAAGAATAGTACGTTTATTTATTTACATACAATTACTTGAGGAAGACGTATTCATTTTTTATATATAAGTAAAATCTTAATTTGAGTAAACAATTACGAACGACGGCACAATGCTTTTCGGGCATTTTTATTTTTAACAAACTTTTTTTTTAATTTGGCTCGCGCGTTTTTATTTTTCATACAGCCTATTACTTGTTCATATAATGTTCGTGATTGATCTTTTTGGTGATTGGAACTTTTACTAAAAATATCCACATTACAAATTCAAATCACTTTTAGTCCCTGGGGATTAAAGAGCTATTTTAGTCCCTTTTTACGAAGAACACACTAGCTCTTTTTGAATAGAAGTGAACAAAAAATACTACCTTTCCATGTTTAAGAAGTCGTTAAATATATTTATTTTCATATACACTTACTCAATACTGCAAAGAATTTCTTAGAACTAATGAATAAATAAAAACAAAAAATAACACCATAAACTAATTTAAAGATGCTTAAATCAATTAACATAGTTATTTAAGTAAACAGAAAACGTCGAATACAACGTGCTAAATACTAAATAAAATAACAATAATCTGGATTTTGTTAAAGTCGTCCCTATAAAAGACATCAACGGGAGCGCAGAGACAATTTTTGTGTGTTTTTTTTTTTTTTTTTTTTATCGACTTAGAATGGACATTAATTTTGCAAATATGGGTAATACTTATTAGGTGATCACATTGCACCATTCAGCAACATGTATAACTAGCTGGCCTGGCATACTTCGTACCGCCTCAAAATATGAAATACCTTAGCTTTTTTTTCGTGAGTTTTTCCCATGTTTTAATAGTTATTCTGTTATTCGGAGTGGAGACAAATCCAACAAATGAAAGATCATAAATCGGTTCAGCCGTTCATAAGTTATAAATGATGTAATTAACCCGACTTTATTTTATTTATATAGATAGATTATTATAAACATTCACTTAAGTTTAACCAAAAGCCAAAACCATCAATCCAGAGCAATTCAGGCAATTCTTTTCCCTGATAAAAACTCAGTCACACTCTAGTCATCATTTCAGCCGGAAGACGTCCACTGCTGGACATAGGCCACCCCCAAGCACCTCCACTTCACTTTCTTTATTTCTTTCTTCTCTTTTTTTATTCGACACTACGTTTTATCTATTAAAGGTTTATACAGGGCTATTGGTAAAACATTAACAACCTCTTAAGAGGTCATTGAACAACTATGAACAACTTTTACTATGGGACCAACGCTTGAAATCGCGAAAAAAAAATCAGCTGTTCCCTACATTTTGACGAGTTACACGAACATAAATGTAGGGAACAGCTGTTTTTTTTTCTCGATTGCAGGTTTGGTCCCATAGTAAAAGTTGTTCATAATGATGAGCACAATGACCTCTTAAGAGGATGTTAATGTTTTACCAATAACCCTGTATAGTTTACTCTTAAACAGCACTGTTATCAAGTCGTTCCATATTAAAAAGAAGATTGGAGTAGAAGATTGGATTTTTTATACAAAGGGTGACGGGACATCAAAATACTGGTATTGAGCTGCATCCGGTTAGACTGGAAGCCGACCCCAACATGGTTGGGAAAAGGCTAGGCAGATGATGATGGGTGACGGGACATCGACGCGCTACCTATCATGGATTCAGTAGGTACCATGATTCTGAACCCCGCTGCGTTGAAAGTTTTCATCAGTTATTTATAAAAGTCTATAGTTTTATACATTTTCATCGCGTAGGTATTGCATTTTTCTATACTACTAGCTTCTGCCCGCGACTTCGTCCGCGTGAAATTTCTAGTTCCCCCGACCCACCCCGTCGCATCTCATCGCCTGCCCGCGCTATTATTTCGCTTTTGCTTAGCGTTCTCTCTGGCTTTTTTCGTTTTGCTCGGCTCCTAAGGGTCACAGCGTAATGTTAAATAGCCTATAGAAGAAAAGTAGCCTAAAGATTTTTTCAAATCCGACTGGTAGTTCCAGAGATAAAAAAAAAACGAGTGTGCTTATGACCACACGACTGAAGTGAAACTTAAAGAGAGAAAGAAAATGTGCGCGCGCACTGCTGTCTCTTGCTTATATCCCCCACTTAACTTCCGTTCGCCTTGCCCGATCACACTTTTCGTAACGCTTACGTCACGCGTTCGCCAGCTTACTCCCCAAGTCAAGCGTGCGTAAAGAAGTTTCACTTCAAAATTAAAAAAATAATAAAAACACATAAAAACTTACAAACTTTACCTCTTTATAATATTAGTATAGATGAAACAGCTGATTTGTTTTTTGATAACCGACGAATTTATACGCTAGTGTTGAGAATCATGTGCTGAATTCATGGTTACAGTTTGCGCGTCGATGTGATGCCACACCCCCCCCCCTGCCCTCCAACCCTTCAGAGTACCTATATATAGGTTTGATGTTAAGATTTTATGTTAATTATAACTTTTTAAAAGAAAAAAAACTGCTGGTAGGTAGGAATATTCAACGAAAAATATATTGATACCTATTTACTATGCTTTAAATTATCATGTTACTAGTTTCTGCCGTTACTAGTAGGTCATAATATAGTCATAGGTATGTAGTAGGTGGGTAGATCATAATATAGTCTTTAATTATAGATAATGAAATCATATGTCTATTGTATATCACGTTACTGCTGAAAAGCAACGGAAACGAGCATTTACTTCAATATTTTCGTATTGCGAGTGATCAATCATTGTTTGGAATGCTAACCTTGTCCCCAAATCGTATTAATGGATAATTTTTATTGAATATAAGACCAAATTTTAGTTTAAGAGGTGATGCTTAAGAGGGATGCGATGGACGGCGCGTACGTGTTCCACGGGCGTCTCAAAGAGATGTCAGCATAAATTGAGGGGCCCCTTAGGGCCGAAGCCTGTCGGGTCAGCGGGATTGTCCGAAAGGGTTACCGCTGGCCCGGAACAAAAAGGGCTAAGGAAGGAATACGGGTGGGTTTTAGTCAGTAAGACAGTCTGACACTCACTTCCGCTCCACCCAGAGTGGAAGGGGTCATTTAATGATTTCCCACCCAAAAAAAATAAAAAAAGGGGGATGCGATAAGTTAGCCCGGGAAATTAAAATTTTCATACGTGTTTTGCAATCAGAAGGCCAATTCCTGTAATTAAAAAGATTCAAAATATACTCGCAATCTCATCTCGGCGACAACCAATGTCTTGTCAAAAATGTAGGGAAATTAGAGGTATGTTTGACAGATTGAGACGTTCTTAAAATTACGAGAAAAGTGGTGGTCAGTGTCAGGTTGTATTTTGATCATAGAGTGAATTTGAAAACATAGAGTGGTTAAATAGTATTGCGATGGAAAAACATTTTGAAATATGCGGTATTAAGATAAAACAATATAACCTGAACTTATTCTGTCTTTATAGAACACCAGATTCTGATATAAATATATTCTTTAGAAAATTACAAATATTATTAGATAAGACACGTAACAAAGACAAATACAAAAATATTCTATGTGGCGACGTTAATATAGATATTTTAAGCGATAGTAAATATAAGAAGACATTTATCGATATTTTATACAATTATAATAATAATAATAATAATAATAAATGTTTATTTCATCTCCACAAATTACATCAAGTTATACCATTTTACAGCTGACAGGAAATCTTTACAAGAAATTTTGTAATTTGTGGGAGATCTGGAGTCTAAACTAAGCCGAGGCTTGTGCTATAGATCTCCAGGCCCCCCATTTCATAACATTGTATGGATTGCCAACAAGTGAGAAGCGAATGTGAGTGTAGTGAATGAGTCAACGGGAAACATGGTTTAGTGTATAATAATGATAACTTTGAGTGTGGGAGTGAGTTGGGGTGTGTGTGTGTGTGTGTGTGTGTGTGTGTGTGTGTGTGTGTGTGTGTGTGTGTTAGGGCGTGTGTGTGTTAGTGTGTGTGTGTGTGGTCAAAGGTTATATAACTTTGTCAAATAACAATTTTGCATATTTTAACATATTTATTAAGTTCTATGGTTCCTAAGTATTGTGGGTAGTATGTAGATAAATATATAATAATTATAATTAAGTGTATAACATAATAATTGTGATTAAATGTGATATATAATCTAATACCTAAAGTGATATATAAAACGTAGTGTTATAGATATATGTATTATATTATATAGTACACCTCAATTTATGTTGTTACCTCTAGGATCTTTTCTGTTTCGGAGTAACTAAGAGTCTGTATCCATTTATATATTATACTTTTGCATTCTTTTTTACAATGGTTGGAAAACGGAACTATTTTGTTTACTTTATTGAACAGCATACTTCCTCGGTATGGAAAAAATCTTCGAGCAAATGAGGTGTTTACGGCAACCGACTCACATACCGCGTACTTTCTTCTAGTTTGTGCTATGCGCTTTCTTCTGTCCTCTGGTAAGTCACTCAGCTTATGAAGTATAGATAGCATAATGTAAAGCTGGCGCACAGTGAGGACTTGCGCTTCTTCGTAAAGTTTAGAAGTAGGAAATAGCCGAGGTTTTGATAGGCTTACTTTCAGTATCATTCTTTGCGCTCTTTCAAGGGTTATCATTTTTGTTTTACAAGCTCCTCCCCAGGTAGTGATGCAATAGGATAGGATTGATTGGGCCAAAGCCTCATATACTATCTTTATGGTATGTTTGTCTGCTACGTCACGTAGTGCTTTAAAAATGTATGTTAATTTTCGTATTCTATTGGATATAGTTTGTATATGATTTTCAAAATTTAAGTTAGAGTCAATTTGGACTCCAAGATATTTAATACATTTAGTGGGGGTAATTTTTGGACAAGTGCAGTTTGGAGTAGGAGGAAAGTTGCATTTATGCGCATATATGTTATTTTTAAGATTAGCTATTTCTGTTCGATTATGGATAGAGAACACAATGAATTTGGTTTTATCGCCGTTTAAGGTAAGAGAGTGTGATGCTAGCCAATGACAAATTTTGTCAAATCCCTCCTGCGCAAGATTAAAAAGTTCATCCCATGAATCAGCATAAAAGGTTAAAGCAGTATCATCTGCATAAGCTGAAATGCGGCAGTTCTTATTACTAATCGTGCAGAGCTCATTTATATAGCAGAGAAAGAGTGTTGGGCCGAGTATACTGCCTTGTGGCACCCCGAATGCAATTGGCAATTCGTCACTGATGTTGTCACCGACTTTTACACATTGGGTTCTATTGTGCAGATAATCCGATAACAACACCAGTGGGATGCCTCTAATACCAAGGTCTTCCAGTGTCTTTACAAGGCAGGGGACAGAAACAGTGTCAAAGGCCTTTGCAAGATCTAGAAATATTGTTAAGCATTTCTTTTTATTATCTAATTTATTTACCAGAAAGTTAACAAGGTCAAGCACAGCATTATTAGTTGAGCGGCCAGATCTAAAACCATATTGCGCGTTTGAAAGTAGATTGCCGTCTTCTAGGTATTTCGTAAGTCTGGTATTAATTATGCGCTCAAATAATTTTGATAATGAAGTTAAGATGGCAATCGGCCTATAGTTACTGACACTGCCCCTATCACCCGCCTTGTATATCGGATGTACTACAGCTCTTTTTAATGAATCTGGAAAAACTCCAGCCTCAAAACAGCGATTTATCAAATCAGTAAGCACGGGTGTTATTGTCTTGGATGTAATCTTAAGAATCTCGGCACCAATCTGATCCCAACCAGGAGCGCAGTCACTTTTTAAAAACTGTATCGTTCTCGCAACTTCTTCGTTGTCGGTAGGTAAGAGAACAAAAGATTTCACGGGAGGCTCAACAACTTTCTGGAAGTTTGGAAAACGAGTAGGCAAAATCATATCAGATAAACGTTTACCGATATTAGAGAAATATTCATTAGTTTTGTTGACCGCCTCTTTGGGACTATCAGCAGTTTTCAGGAGTTGTAGTGGTTGTTGATTTTTGTTATTGTTATTAGTGATTGTTTTAATGGTGGACCAAAGCTTTTTTGAATTATTTTTAGACATTATTAATTGATCTCTCTCATACTGTTTCTTAAGTCTTTTTAATAAATTATTGCAATAATTTCGATATCTTAAGTACGATTTTTTTAATATTTCATTAGTTGTATTTGATTTTAATTTTTTGTGCATCCTATCCCTAGTTCGTATGCAACGTAACATACCAACTGTTATCCATGGTTTTATTATAAATTTATTTCTAGGTGTTAATCGTCTTATCGAGTTATCTGCAATTAATTGCTGCATTATATAAATGAATTTGCTCATTGCAGCATTTAAGTTAACTTCCTGATAAACTTCCACAAAATCATAATTATCACAATCGGATTTCAGTTTTTCTTTGTCAATTTTACTGATGATTTTCAGTTTTGTTGATTTGTTTATGGACGCGTCAGTTTTTAAGCTAAATAAGACTGATTCATGATCTGTGATACTGGTTCCTAGCGAAAATGTAAACGCACTTAATTTTGTTTTTAGTAACACATGATCTAAGCATGATTTTCCCCTAGTAGCAATATTGATGGCAGGAAGTAGTCCATGGAAAGTAATTGTGTCCATGTACGCTGTGTTAATCGGACTCGTTTTAATAAGATCAATATTTATATCGCCAACTATTATAATATTTTTGAAAGACGAAAAACCTTCTAATAGTATATGTAAGGAATCAATAAAATTATCAGGTGTTCTGAAACTCGGTGGCCTATAAATCGCAATTATTAATGTGTGATTTTGAATTTTAATTGTCAGGCAGTTGGCTTCAGATAAGGAGGGTTCCTCTACAATACATTCCAGGTTGCTGTTTGAATATACTACGAGGCCATCATTTTGGTTGTAGTTATCACAGGTTTTGAACGAGTTATACCCTTCAAGCAATGGCAAGTTCACGACATGGGATAGCCAGCACTCTGAGAGCACTATAATGTCACAGGACAACTTTAGTCGTTTAAGAAGAACGTGCAACTCCTGGAAGTTGCAGTTTAGGCTACGGATATTCTGCTGTAGAATATTAAGATATCGTGTAGGATGTTGCAGATATGAACTGCATTCCTCCGGTTCACAAGAAATAGGGACAGAAATATTAAACTGGTCAATGTTTTGTATTAAATTATGTGTGGTATCGAATGATGCGTATAATTATTACTAGTGAAAAGATAGTACAAATAATAGTTTTCGATTTAATTTGGTAAGATGAGAGCCGCATTTGTTGTAGGTGTACAGTAAAAAAGGCATCGTAAGCCAAAACTGAATCACTCCATTGGTCGTGATGGGAAAAAAATAAGTATTGTAGGTATATAATTTTTAGTAGAGAGAGGAATATTACAGGTGATAGTTTCGTACTTGTGAATTCGATGTAACTATGTAATGACAGAAGTGGTATATTATGAGTATATTTCACATTGTATAAGATAATATTGATATAAGTTGTAGTGTAGATTATGTATGTGTTCGTTGTGTAATTTTGCAAATACATTCGTAGACTGAAGTGTATTATTAAGATGAGAGTGTAGACATTCATAAGCAGGTAAATTAGAAAAATTATAAAAATATGTACGCAACCACATTTAACGCTTAAATTGATATGACTTTTAGGTTTAATAATTATACATTTTGACTTTATAAAATAGAGCAATGGTATTAGTCATTGTATCTTTAGTGCAGTCAAATCTGCTTCACAAGAGATCAATTTGGATGGGTCACCTTCATTCTGACGAATATACACCTTTCCGTACGAAGTCCAGCAGCCTGCGTATTTGTTGTTTTTGACTAATTGACGTGCCAAGAAATATAATCGTCTTCCATTAGTAGTGAGAGATTCCGATATGAAGATAGGTTTAGACTCGCCGGCTAATTTCAAATGTCCCGTATTCAGTTTCTCTTTGTTCTCCTTATTGAAAGTTTTCGAAGCTTTCATTATGTTTTCCTTAAGAGTGGTCGCTGAAAATTCCACTATTACTGGAGCGGTTTTGTTTTGCGACATTTTCGGTCTAAAAATGTTTCGTACATCGGATTCTTGCACTTCCACCTTCAGAATGTCACCGACATTTTTTATTAAGCTGACTAGTGTTGATTTATTTTCAGATTGTTGTTCTGGTACATTTCTGAGCTCTAAAATTGACGCTTTAGTATTCCGCTCAAGTAGTTCAACCTTTTGTTCAAGTAGTTTGATTTGCTTTTTGAACGCAATATTATCGGTTTTTGTTTGCTTGAGTTCTTGCAAAATTTCGTCGTATTTGGCTGACATGGTCTCAATAGAAGTTTTAATATCCTCATTTTGTTTAATCATAGTATTCATTTCCGTAGCAAACTTTAAAGCCTGGGCTTGTTGTTGTTGCTGTACATTTGATAACATCTCTTTTATGTCAGTTAAAGTAGAGTCATCAAACTTACGTTTAAAACGACGTGGAATACTTGCTTGTCCTCCACAGACAGGATCAGAGCCGACACAGTCGGATGCAGAATCAGACTCCTGTGTTAAAATACTAGGTATCGATAAGGATTTTTCAGGTGGAGTTCGTGGAGTTGACATAATGATTACACACAGTAGTTTCGATTTCGAAAGAATTACTATGTCGTACCACTCGTACCAGGATAGCAGCGAAATGTAGGTGTATCACGGTGTAGTAAACAGCTCAGCGTGTGCGTATACCCGTCCTTATCACTCCAGACGGGCGCTCGCAATAACGCCTCTTAAGCTAACTTGCTCACACAATGGGTCCAGCGTTTTGGTCACCGATCGACGATTTAGTACAAATTTGTCGTCCGTCCAGTGTATGGAGACCTCTTAGTTTTAATTATAGAAATGATTACTCACACTAAGATAGTGTTTCGCTGTGTGTTCTGGCGCCGCGCACTGGAGTTTTTGTAGCGAACTCGATGCTTTCTTGCGCCCTGGTACCTCGCAGATTTATTTTCGTGGTTATTTTACGTAAAAATCGATATTTAAATTAAATATTTAAATAACTTCAACACAGTGGACACGTCTTGACGCTTTCGCGATCCAAACGGAAGGGGATGGAAGGGAATTATGACTTAAACATACACATAAGTAAACCAACTCGGCAAAATTCTTGCATTGACAATATTATAAGTGACATCAAAGAAGCAAAAGGTGAAACACATGAATTAGGACTATCAGATCACAATACCGGACAAACATTATCAATAAAATTAAAAACGGAAAATAATATATTTCGAAAGCAATGGTTTGCATACAAAAGGGACCTGAGTAAAGAAAATATAGCAAAATTTAATTATTATATTAGTAAGCTATCATTCTCAGAAGTATATTTGGAAACAGACGTCAATAAAGCCTTTTCATTATTGCACGATGAACTTTGTCTATTCTATGAACAGTGTTTCCCATTGACTAAAATTAAGATGAACTCTAACTCTCTTAACCCAAAATGGGTCACTAAAGGTCTTAAAAAGTCATTTATAACAAAGAGAAGACTACAAGGTATGTATTATAAAAATAAAACTACCCACAATAAACAAAATTTTAGAAAATATAGCAAAAGACTAAGGCAATGTGTAAATACGATACAAAGGGATAATAATAAAAAATACATAGAAAAAGCAGACAATAAATGTAAAGCTACATGGAAAATAATAAATGATAAACTTAAACAGAATATTGATAGTAATGAAATTAGAGAAATTTTGGATGGGGAAAATATATTAAAAGAAGGTGATGATATAGCAACATACTTTAACAATTATTTTATCAACATTGCTAAAAAGGGAAACGCCCAAAATCCAAAAAATAAACATGTTTGCAATAAAAGGGTTGTTAACTCAATTTATCTGGAACCAGCTACTTGTATGGAAATATTTATGACAGCTATGAAATTACGAAATACAAATTCAGTAGGATATGATAACATTAGCACTAATATGATCAAACAAAATTTATTAACTTTAACAAAACCCTTGACTTACATAATTAATTTATCTTTGGAAAAGGGTATATTCCCCGACAGTTTAAAATTTTCTGTTGTAAAACCCCTTCACAAAAAAGGACCCAGATCTGAGGCAAATAATTATAGACCTATTACTTTGGTTCCCATATTTTCAAAAATATTTGAGAAAGTAATGAGCAAAAGGCTTATAAATTTCTTAGAGAAACATGATGTCTTATGTAGTCAACAGAACGGTTTCATTAAGCAAAAATCCACAACTTTGGCATGTTTTAAACTAGTAAAAGAAATTATGGATGCAATCAATAAAAAAGAAATCCCAGTAGCAGTATTTTTGGATATGAGTAAGGCTTTTGATATGGTATGTCATGAAACCTTATTGTGTAAACTTGAGCAATATGGTATACGAGGCGTTGCTTATAGTTGGTTCGAAAGCTACTTAAAAGGCCGACAACAATGCACGGAGATTAAAAAAAATGTGTTTCGAAACTAACACCCAGAAAACCTTTAGGTCACCGTACTTAGCAAACTACTGTGGTGTACCACAGGGAAGTGTCCTTGGCCCCTTATTGTTTATAATATATATAAACGAACTGCCCAACTCCACGAACCAATATACTATATTGTTTGCAGATGATACTACCTTGTTGACAAAAGAGAAAACTCTAGATAACAGTAAAATAGTTACGAATAAAGCATTGACAGATTTAATCAATTGGCTAGATAGGAATAATTTAAAAATAAATACAAATAAAACTAAATTTATAAAATTTTTGCCGTATAATAACCAAAAAAAATTAGGAAGTGAAATTAAATTAAATTTAAAATATAATAATAATGACATAGAAGAAGTTAATAATATCAAATTTTTAGGAGTAGTTATGGACACACATTGCAACTGGAAAGCTCAAGTAGATAATGTATGTAAGAAAATAAACAAATTCGTTTTTGCACTTAGGAGGATCAAAAATCTAACAGACATTCAAACAGCCTTATTGGTATACCATAGCCATGTTTGTTCTGTTTTAAGGTATGGAATAACTGTATGGGGGAATTCAACTGATGCCCAGAGGGCATTTATAGCCCAAAAAAAGTGTGTAAGATCAATTTTCAATCTTAAGTGGACAGACTCTTGTAAACCTGTATTTATGAAGCAAAAGCTGCTTACCCTCCCGTCTTTATACGTATTTGAAACCTGCAAATTTGTAAGAAACAACTACTCGCTTTTTAAAAAAGATGAAAAGGCTATGTCAAAGAGGAAAGTAGTACAAAAGCCACTTGTAGTCCCGCGTAATAGACTAAAACTATGCAACAAAAATTGTTATACCATGGCGGTGAAAATATATAACCACCTGGCCGAAGAATTTAGAAGTGCTACAGATTTAGAATTTAATAGAAAGCTATATAACTGGTTGTGTGAGAGATGTTTTTATTCCATCAATGAATATTTTGAATGTAAAATGTAAAATTTAATTATTATAATTACTACATCTGATCTATATATTTACATTACTTAAATAATATTGAAACATTATCATTACTCTTGCAATTTTCATTGACATGACATCATTATTATTAATCGCTATTATTAATATAAATTATTATTATGAAGGAATTTAGTTGTATAATTTTATTTTATTAATTGCATTGTAATCCAAATTTAAATGATGAAATTATTATTAGTATTTTTATGTTATTGTTAATTACTAAATGTGTACGTACTGCATGCTATAAGTTTAACCAAGATGTAAAATCTAAATATTTGCACGGCTGAAATGCCGAATATAGTGAAACCCAGAGATCTTAAGAACTTATGTTAACTACCTATATTCTTGCAAATAAATATATCATTCATTCATTCATTCATTCATTCATCAAATTATGATTTGCGAACATAATATGTATTTAACTATTTGATTTTTTCGCTTTCACCTAAAGATGCTGTTTTAGAGGTATGAGGAACAGGGTGTAAAGTTCACTCATACTTTATAGAAAAGGGAGGATCCTCCGACCAGATGGGTGTTGTGTCTGGCGGGCAACTGCCCGATGATTCATGTCGGGCCGTTGTATCTATGCTAGTTGCGCGGTAAACTCTACTTGCGCGATGCAGGATTTTGCGTGACATCAGTTTGGCGCGATGTTCGCGCTAAATGGAAGTTAATGGAGGTAGCTCGTGGCTAAATGATAACAGCTGCACAGGTCGATCAAAGGATGGGTGGGTTGTGAAGTTCAGATTGACAGTCAGTCAGTTAGACTGAAGTTGCCTTTAGCATTGCCGATAGAACTGCAGTCTTCAAAAGCGATGCAGGATTTTGCGTGACGTCGGTATGACGTCACGCAAAATCCGTTGTAGATACCGCTACACTGTCATTATTTTCTACAAAAAAATATTGAATTTTTATTTATTTCAGAATTTACATCGGCATGGTAGGTCATGCTCTGCTAAGTGTTTTCCCAGCTACCTGTGCGTACCGTCAGACTCATCGCTTTATCTTCGCGACCGCTGGGCAAAAGTCTCCACGCAATGGGTGCCTGAAAATGGACGGCGCCGCTAAGGCCGCCCCAGACAGAGATGGCGAGATGACCTGAACGCGTACCGTGAGGGCTGGTTTGAGGTGGCGCGGGAAAGGAGTTCCTGGGAGGATTTGGTGGTTGCCTTTGCCCAGCAGTGGGACAGCACAGGCTAAGAAAAAAAAGTTTCAATAGGCAGTCCCACTAATAACTATTAGTCTTAACCACTTCCTGCGTGGTGGTGCTTTTTTTTCTTTTTTTTAAGGATGGGAAATCATCAAATGACCCCTCCCGCTCTGGGTGGAGCGGAAGGGAGACTCTCACAGACTCTTATTGACTAAAACCTACCCGTGTTCCTACCTTAGCCCTTTATGTTCCGGGGTAGCGGTAACCCGGGGGGCGGGATAGCGTGGTAGTGCTTGACCTGAAGAAGTGGCACAATAATGTCTCCCGAAAATTGTCTCTATTTATTTGGTTTCAAGTTCGTACTTAATCAAAAACATAATTTCTTTTTCTGTCCACTGCTACGCATCCTCCCAAGAATTGGCACAGCAACCGACCCTACTCTGTCCATGTTAAATCCTCATCGATATACCCAAAAACGAAATACCAGTTACTTACCGATACTCCAGCTACTCCTTAACCACGTAACCACCACACCCAGTCAAACAAAGAACGTTCACAGTGATGCGTGCGCGCAACCGGTCAGGGGTAGCTATTCAGGCCGCTACGATCAGTCGAACGAAATAATGCACGCGATAATTACCTCTAGTTAAATAATCGAGGTGGTTCAATTGTAGCAGGTCTTTATTAGATGTTTAGGGTGATTATTGCATAATTATTATACGCATGACCGCATGTTGTTCTTGTTAGTGCAAAAACTTCCCAAGTTGCCTGAGCATTGTATCTTTACCTGCACCCTTATATTACGTAACACACGAACAATCACAATCTTAATGATTTTGAAGGACTTTCTAATCTATTGCTTCATATGTTCGAAAATGTTGTCTGCTCAACATCGTAAATAACGCAATGAATGTTGTTGAACTGTCAACATGAAAGCTTATGTGACTTAGGGCTGATTTTTCCAACGCCAGATAACTTAATCAGAGGAATAATTTTGTATTTTTGACAGTTCTTTCATACAAAATCTGTCAGATGTCAATTCTATTCCGCGAACAAAAATTATCTGTTGATTGAAAAATCAGCCCTAAAACAGTCGTGTATTTTAGGAACATTTTAGGCTGATTATGGTAAGAATTCAGGATACCTGTATGTGCATTGACTCTGCCTGGAAGTAATTCACTAATCGGAAATCCAATAAAATATAGAAATGATTAAAGACACCACGTAAATCGACGTCAAGCTGTGACAAAGACAATATTTTAACATCAATTTTAAACGGTACGTCACCAGTAACTCAAAACAACTACCAATTTCTTTATAAAGACAATAAAAAAACAACAAAATTAATTTTAACCGTATCCGGAGGTAAATTCTTTTTTTCGAAATTAAGTAGTGACCGGAAGTCAATTTGACGTCTTTCTCGCTTCCGTTTCGGTCTTCCCTATATTGTGAGCGAGCCTTAATTGTTTTCGTACAGCCTTCGTTTGATCGATCAGCTTTTCCTACAAAATCTCTAATTTCATGGTGATATTTCCTATATGATTGAGTCGCTGGGCTTAGTGGTTAAAGGTGCGACTGCTGACCGTACTGTCTCAAATTCGATTCGCATTTACGGTTGATGACAGTTGATGGATCTTTGACAGTCGTTACGGGCAGTCAGAAACCTGAAAGTCTGACAACCAGTCTTACCAAGGGGTATCGTATTACCCAGTAACTGGGTTCTGGAGGTCAGATAGGCAGTCGCTCCATGTAAAATACTGGTATTCAGTTGCATCCGGTTAGACTGGAAGCCGACCCCAACATACTTGGGAAAAGGCTAGGCAGATGATTTACGGTTGATGACAATACGCTCGGCTAACTCAATCATCAAGAAATAAGTCTTAAAACATAGCTGATTAAATCTGGGTGTGATATGTACAGATGCCAGCAGATCAAGCTAGTACAATCTGTCAAATTTCTTTAATAGATTTTCAACTGTATCGCTAAAGCATTAGGTTCAAAGTTGATTGGGAAAATTTGACAGTTTCGGGTAGCGTGGTGTGCTGGCGTCTGTACAATTGTACATCCTTAATTTAATAATTTATTTACACAAAAGGAAATTGTACACCAAAGCACCTTACATGCACACGTCATCTGGAAACCAGCAAGCACAGCGCACCCCAAGCAAGCAACCCAGAAGAGTGGCAGCATGTTCTTCTTTTGTTGTTTTTAGGGTTCCGTACCCAATGGGTACAAAACGGAACCCTATTACTAAGACTTCGCTGTCTGTCCGTCTGTCCGTCTGTCCGTCTGTCTGTCTGTCCGTCTGTCCGTCTGTCTGTCTGTCTGTCACCAGGCTGTATCTCAAGAACCGCGATAGCTAGACATTTGAAATTTTCACAGATGATGTATTTCTGTTGCCGCTATAACAACAAATACTAAAAACAAAATAAAATAAATATTTAAGGGGGGCTCCCATACAACAAACGCGATTTTTTTGCCCTTTTTTGCTCGATATCAAAAATGGCAACAGGTAGGCACTTGAAATATTCACAAAATACTCAGTTGTATTTTAACTTTAATAATAAATAATAAAATTAAAATAAAATAAATATTTAAGGGGGGCTCCCATACAACAAACGCGATTTTTTTGCCCTTTTTTGCTCGATATCAAAAATGACAACAGGTAGGCACTTGAAATATTCACAAAATACTCAGTTGTATTTTAACTTTAATAATAAATAATAAAATTAAAATAAAATAAATATTTAAGGGGGGCTCCCATACAACAAACATGTTTTTTTCGGCGTTTTTGCCTTGTGGTACGGAACCCTTCGTGTGCGAGTCCGACTCGCACTTGACCAGTTTTTTTTTCTTTTTTTCGCTGCACTACGTAGGTAGGTCAAAGAGATTGGGATTGGATTTGGATTGGATTGATTGGTATTTTAGCACAGATAAAAAAAAAATACGGAAAAACGCTTCACCAAAGGGATTTGATACGATTAACTTAACGGTTAACTGTCCATTGTGTTTTACTTTTATGATTCTACTAAAGTGGCCTTTTTAGGCCCCCTGATCTCAGTCTCAAAATGTCAAAAATAACTCTAATTTCCTTAAATTTTTGACATTGAATGTCACTGAGAAGAGAAATTGCGACTTGATTTTGAACGTTTTTTTAAGTATGTACGAGAATAGGCCTTCTGCTATATTAATGATATCACAAGTGCGTCAAATGGTAATACTTCCTTATTTCTTCAGACCTTGTGCCACCATTTCTTAGAACATGAATGACACGGGTATTTCTGGTCATGCAGGTTTTAGCCTCATCGTTTTTTGGGTTGACATCATTTTGCGGTTATCGCACTTATGTATGCCTACTTAATTTGGCCCACCTCAGTATCATGTTTCTTAAAATTAATTATGTTTTACAGCCAGCGAGATGACGTTGGACCCTGTAGCTCACTAAGTGATAATAACCCTGATTCAATGACGCACCCTGAGTTTCAAGGTTAACAACAAGACTGAATTGAATCATACCACGAATCTTTTAGTAGGTATAACTAGGATAAGGTAACCGACATAGCCCGAAGAATTGCCAAACTTAGGTGGCAGTGGGCAGGGCAGATTGCTCGTAGAACAGATGGCCGATGGACTCGAAAGGTTCTGGAGTAGCGACCGCGTACCGGAAGACGTAGCGTTGGAAGGCTTTCCACAAGGTGGACCGATGACCTTGTGAAGGCCGCAGGAATCGGTTTATGGGAAGCACAGAACCCGTTGAAGTGGCAGCGCTTGGAGGAGTCCTATGTCCAGCTGTGGACGTCTTTCAGCTGAAATGATGATGATGAACTTTTACTCGTTGTTTTGTAGTGGCTTAAAATCCTTTTGCCTGAACTGAAGCAGACGTGCTTCCTTGTGTATTCTTGGATTCTCCATCCAACGTGGAAGCACGTCTGCTTCAGTTTAGGAGAGAACTATTTGGTGACTACCACCTCTATTGCTCCATCTTGGACTTGACTAAATTACGACCGGGAGTCAAAGCTGCTTTTACTAATATTAAGTACCACGTTTTCAAGCATTCCTGGCGATTTATTCAGAGAAGTGAGCTGTCACTCCACCAAGTTTGCACTTCAAGATTTTAACAAAATATATTGACTGATACCTTATTACATAAATACGTCCTACTTGAAACAAGTCTATCTGCTACTCTAACAATCTAACTAGCTTAACAGGCAAACTGTTTAACAAAACCATTAATACTTAGACAAACAGACTCAAACATAAACCTCAGTTCTTATAACATTAAACACAAACATAATATGTTTTAAACAAATACCACGTGTAGTGTTCAGGAAGATACGACAGTTAATACAAGGCTTCACACGACTCGTCATTAACATGTGAGCATAATTATAATATTTCTCCAAGGAGTTCCGTGTGCCATTTGTCTATTTGATAGAGTTTACTTATAAATATCAATATTATTCTTATGAACCATTCGTTATAGTCATCAATATTGTAAGCAATCTTTATATAGGCTGGTTCAATAAAACATAATCACAACTGTAATTTTGTACTTAATGGGTACGCAGGCAAAGGCCTGTACTGCCTCGAAACTTAACGAAAAGTGCAATAACTCGAATAAGCCTGATTTCGAGAAAAATGCGGTTAAAGGTTTTTTTTATTGTTTTGTTTGTATCTCCATCACTATATTATGCTTAGTATTAAAACCGGCTACGTCATGAATACGTAAAAAGTGTCTAAAAAGAATATTTAGATTTCATTCTGCAGATTCCAATTATGTACTTATCTCAATTTGGGGCAAAACTCGAGTTATTGCACTTGACGGCAGTGTAGTTCATTCATATTTTGTCCAACACCCTAATTGCGTAATACACTATCAATCTTAATTTAAATCATTTTGAAAGGTTTCCCCCCCTTTATAGCAGAACTTTTTATGTCATAATAATATTTTGCATAACAGCGTATAGCATAAACTTCATTTCGCCGAAAATCGTTTGGCATACACTCATTTATCATACATTCAAAACTCATAATTTTGTAAGTCAGAATTGTCTTTAGGCATAATAATTAAAAAGTAGAACCATCATATCGCAGAAAGTTTACAGTCAGAATCGTCTTTTGGCATACGTGAGTTCGTGCGAAGGGGTCACAGTTTTAACCTAACAATTTTTTTTTTTATATTAATTAGGGTCTAAGTTGGTTTACAAGTAATAATAAATAAGAGATAGGCGATCCAGCCCCTATCTCTGTCTACAGGGTGTAAAGGAACCTAACCTAACCCAAGTCGGCGTGCCCCAAGTCCCGAGAATGCTTGTAGAAACCATTTTTATAGTTCATTCAAATACCATGGAAAAATACACCGAACAAACAATATTCGAAAAATATACCAAGTGTGTTATGCCAAATAAATTTCGGAGCATCAATATTCTGTCAGATAGAAGGAACCCTTTTGAAAGATATTGCAACTCCATGGCTTCATATGTTCGAAAAATGTATCTGCACAGCAACGTAATTAACGCAATGAATGCTGTTGAACTGTCCAAATGAAATCCATTGCTACTGATAGTACAGTGGGCTGCATCAATTGGGTACCCCAGTTGTATGAAAATTTTAACACAACTGGGGTACCCACAGATATAGATATACCTAGATAACGCAAGTATCACGAACTGTATGAAAACCAAGCGTGCCATTTTTTGACTACCTACTATGACGTCACAAGCTCGCGCTCTCGCTCACACTTACCCAGCCAGCAGTACAAAGGACTGAGCGCGAAAGGGGCGGCTTACGATTTGTAATCATAAGTTGGTGCAATTTTTGGCACACGAAGTAGTTACTCTTGCGTTATCTAGGTATATCTATATCTGTGGGGGTACCCAATTGATGCAGCCCACCGTACATATGTTACGCAATTGCCCCGCAGTTTTTACAGCATGGCCGGGACATCGACACGCGATCTGCTACCATGGATTCAGTATATCGACGGTTAAGAGGAAATAGAGTATGAGCGACAAAAAATGAAATGTTCAGGAGAGCCGATCAAAGTTTTAAATTTTAGAAAATATGACGTGAAAAAGATGTTTGCTAGGGCATAAACTCGAAAAAAGTCATCGTTGAGTCATGGGAGTAAGCGCATTCGAAAGAGCGGAAAATTTTACGTAGGATGGCCAATGTATAACTCATTTCAGACCAAAATGTCGCTTATTTACTTACTTACTTCCTTTTTTACAGTCGATATGATTCTAGACGGGGTAGAAATTTTTCGTCGGTAATTTTAAAAAAAATACTCTTCCATACATTTTGACCGCGTAGGTATTGCACTTTTCTATGAAACAGCAGATTTTTTTAAAAATTCTCTCTACGTATACAAGGTTATTGGTAATCAGCTGTTCCCTACATTTATGTTCGTGTAACTCCTCAAAATGTAGGGAACAGCTGATTTATTTTTCGCGATTTCAAGTTTGGTCCCATAGTAAAAGTTTTTCATAACGATAAATACAATGACCTCTTTAAAGGTCATTAATGTTTTACCAATAACCCTGTAGAATCATGTGCAGAATTCATGGTTTCAGTTTGCACATCAATGTCGATGCCAACCTTTACGTAAATCAAAGTTCAACGAAAGAAATCTTTCACTGTCATCATTTAAATTAAAAGTGAAATCAATTATTAAGTGTACTAGAGACATGAGTGTTTTAAATGTCAAATTCTAATACAATAGATTTGTAAGGATATCAAATTACTCAAACAATGGAATAGATTTGATTTTTGACTGTAAATTATCGGCATGTTTATTATCACACTAATATTATAAAAGCGAAAGTTTGTAAGAGTGCGAGTGTGTGTGTGTTTCTATGTTTGTTACTTGCTCACGCTCAAACGGCTGGACCAGTTTTAATACAATTTTGTATGGAGGTAGCTGACACCCTGGTTTAACATATAGGTTACTTTTTATTCCGATATTCCCACGGGATCGACATTTACGCGGGTGAAACCGCGAGGTGCAGCTAGTTTATTATAATGTTTATTTTATTACCATTCGTCGTATGTGTGTATATCTTTCTCCCAATTATTTAGTGGTAGGTAATGGCCCCGACTTACAAGTCGTAGGTCGTGGGTTTTTGCTTTGTGTTAACAATTTCATCACCACTGCTTTTAAAACGGAGAAGGAAAAGCACCGAGTGGAAACCGGCATGTCTTAGAACCAAAAGTTCGAAGACATGTGACATCTACCAACCCGCACTGGGCCCACGTGGTGGTTTATAGCCCTCTCCTTCTCGAAGAGAGGAGGCCTGTGTTCTAGCACTGGAAAAATGATAGGCTGATTATGTAAACTAGTTTTTGCCCGTGATTTCGTCCGCGTGAAATTTCCCGCATCGCTTGCCCTGCCCGTCGTTTCTGACATTTTTAGGTTATCAAATGCAATTTTTTTTTCTAATCCGGCTGGCAGTTAGCTACACTGGCAGTTAGCAGCAGGCTAATCTCTAGAAGATTAGCGCGTTCAAACAAACAAACACAAAAGCTCTTCAGCTTTTTTATTAGCCTATAGCCTTCCTTACGAATTGAGCTCTCAAATGCAAAAATAATTATTCAAATCCGACTGGTAGGTAAAGAGATTCCTTCATCCCTTCCCTTTATTAGTATATGTAGATAAGTATAGATGTTTAACTGTGGGTAAAGGTAAAGGTGGAAACAAAAATACCCACGAGCGCTTTCATCAGATTTTTGCTTCAAAGTTTCGTCTGCTCAACACGGGTTGAGCATACGAAACTTTCGCTGCGCAAATTTTCGACGATTAAGGGGAAATTGGTCCCTACCAATTTCCCCTTAATCGTCGAAAAGTTGTGCAGCTAAAAAAGTCTAGAAACGACTGATGACTCAAGTGAGTTACTCAAAATCAATAGATGGCTCAATACATTAAAATCGCCACTTCAACAGCCATATACAAGCAATGATAATTGCAATGCATCAAATTATAATAATGACGCGAACGTACCAACAATTATGGATCGTTATAATGTTGTTACAATGCTGCGTTTAGCCTCAGGCGTCGGAAACGCGACGGAAGTGACTTGCTTAATATTATGATCGCAGGCTAGTAAGGCGCGTTTAGACCGGTCCAGTAGCAATCCACAGTATTGTACTAAGTCGTAAGACCGCCTATTGAGTCTCTCTATGAAGAATTCAGGTTAGGGATATAACTATATCACGGCTTTGACCATCTTACTACGACGTATTCACTACTGGCGATATGTGGGCGTACAATAATATGTACAAACGCCAGCACAACAAGCTACCCGAAACTGACAAATTTTCCCAATCAACTTTGAACCTTATGCTTTAGCGATAAAGTTGAAAATCTATTAAAGAAATTTGACAGATTGTAGTAAGTTGATGTGCTGGCGTCTGTACACTTCTGCTAAACCCTACAAGGAATACAGGCGTGATGTAAAAAAAGGGAGGGTTAGGCAGTGGTGTATGTACGGTCACCAAAGGAGATAAGTAACCAGGCTCGTCGGATATAGTTGAAGTTTAGTAAGAAACCGATGGATGTTTTCGAAAAAAAATCAAAAACATCCTTCAGTTTCTTACTAAACATCAACTAAATTTGACGACACTGGTAACTTAGCTCTTTTGGTGGCTGTCCCTATAATACAACCACATTTCGCCAGACATGTTTAATTCCCATGTACAGACGCCAGCACATCAAGCTACCCGAAACTGTCAAATTTTCCCAATCAACTTTGAACCTTATTTATGCTTTAGTGATAAAGTTGAAAATCTATTAAAGAAATTTGACAGATTGCTGGCGTCTGTACAACTAACTACTTGTTAATCTCCTTACAATAACATGAGCTATTTTCAATTTATTGCTCTCGAATTTGACAAATTGGTCGCGTTTAAAAGCCGGGCTAACGAGCGGTTCACAAAATGAAGATAATGCATTACTTAGTCATTTTCTGTCAAATTAAAATGATAACTTTGACATGTCTCCGTAGAACTTAGCTTTAAGGCGCCTCGTTTCAGCGGGATTGTCCGAAAGGGTTACCGCTGGCCCGGAACATAAAGGGCTAAGGAAGGAACACGGGTGGGTTTTAGTCAGTAAGAGTCTGACACTCCCTTCCGCTCCACCCAGAGCGGTAGGAGTCATTTGATGATTTCCCATCCGCAAAAAAAAAAAAAAAAATAAGGCGCCTCGTTGAGACTGTTTTTAATTCTGCCACTAAAACTGGAAATTTGACACAGAAGAGTGAGTTCCATGTCCCTGGCTTCGCATAAACATCATCATCATCATCATCGTTTCAGCCGAAAGACGTCCACTGCTGGACATAGGCCTCCCCCAAGCACCTCACTTCGACCGGTTCAGTGCTTCTCGCTTCCAACGGGTTCCTGCGGCTTTCACAATGTCGTCGGATCACCTTGTGGGAGGCCTTCCAACGCTACGTCTTCCGGTACGCGGTTGTTGTCTGTGTGGCGCCAGACTTAAAGAATAGCACCACCCCATACTTCCCGTGGGTGTCGTAAAAGGCGACTAAGGGTCGTACCGGAGAATGGGCAGCAGCGTTCTCTATGCATTCCACCACCATACCATACTGCGATCGCCAACCCGCCTGCCAAGCGTGGCGATTATGACAAACTCCCCCACCAAGAATGACAAGCTTCGCATAATACCATTCTGGAATTTAAATTAAGGTTAGTTATAGATTTTAAAGAAATAATACCTAACAGCTACAGGGTTCGATCGAAAGTTAAGCTACGCTTGTCCGGGTCGGTTCGTGGATGGGTGACCCCGTGACCATCCATTACATATTAAGGTTCCTCGGAAAGGAAAGCACGTGAAGCCGTTGGTCTCGGCTGTCATTCCTAGATCTTTGACTGTCAGACAACTAATCTTATCGTGTTACCCAGAAACTGGGTTGTGGAGGTCTGTTAAGCTGTCGCCTCATGTAGAATACTGGTAATCAGCTGCATCCTTTTAGGCTGGAAGCCGACCCCAACATGGTTGGGAAAAGGCTCAGCAGATGATGATGATGAACCCATATAAGTTCAAATTCCTGTTTTCGCTTAGTACCATTTCGGAATTTAAATTAAGGTTAGTACAGATTCCGAAGTGCCATTTTAACTAGAAGTTACTCCAACAATGTGAACACTTCCTAAAGGATTCACCTATTTGTACAAAACGGTGCGTAGGAGTGGATGTTTGTTTTCATAATAGGTACGAGTTTCGTGAACTGGTGACGTCAGAAAACGATTAATAGGTTTTAAAACCTCTACCTACTTTCAACGATACACCTAGTTTCCATGTACAATAGAATTTTGTCCTCTAAATATGATATGGGCACGGAGGAAATATGCACTTGTCCCGCTAATGGAAAATAGTAATGTTTAAGTGACCAATAATATTAGCTATAGTTATCTAACATCCCCAATCCACACTAGGCCTGCGTGGTGGATTACGGCCCGCTTCCTTTCAGAGAGGGGGCCTGAGTCCCAGTAGTACGAACATTACCGGCTGGTTATGCAATATTAGACTCAATCGACACCCTATTATAAGGCATAGCGAGAGGCATCTAATACGTCCATTTTAAAATAAATTAAAGGTCGTGTGACAGTACACCTCTACCTGACCCTTCCAAGGACTTCAGGGCAATGATCACGTTATACTTAGATAAAAATCAAAACAACTATGATTAATAATGCTTGGCTTCACAACCCGTGCAATATTCTACACTTACATTATAATGATTTATTTAGTATACCCTAATTAATTTTTAATTTTTGTACACTTTTCAAGAACACACGGCGCATCCAGTTTATCTTGGAATGTCGAAATAGCGCTGGTTGCAAAAAAAAGTTACTATGTCGAATTCAAAACATAAAGATGTTCGAACCCATATTTCATCTCGTGTCAAAATAAATTGGTCAATGCAATATTAGACGCAAAAACTTTGTTTGGAGTCCTTCACCAAAGAAGATCATTGATTTCCTTTGATACTTCAATTATTTCATACCTAGTTAACAATTCAACCTAATGAAGCATAAAAAACCATTCGACAACATATTAATGACAGCAGAACAAAAATCGAATCAATAGTCAAAACATACTCTAAAAAAATCGGTCAAACTGCTTATAAGTCGGTACATCCCTAATGGGTTCAAAGACTTTGAAATAGAAAGAAAAAAATGACCTAGAGTCACCATGACACTATAGGATGAAGATGAATCGCCTTTGCCCCATCTGTCAAAAGTATTATAAAGATGAAGATGAAACCAACATGGCGGCTTAAGTCGGTAAATAATGATCTGTCATTAACTTGATCCTGGATGACGTCATTGATGGTTAGACTTCCTAGTTAATGAGTAATGTAGATGATAGAAATGTTATACTATATAATTTATGTGACAATAGCCTAGAGCTACCAAATGGGTAATGCTATTTGTAATTAATTTTAAATGTTAAAACCCAAAAAAAAACAAAAGTCATTTATTCAAACTAGGCTGAGAATCAGCACTTTTTCAACGTCAAAAACGTCCGTTGTTACACTAAATAGATTTGGTAGGTACTGGTACATTTGGATGTGTCTTCTTATGGTGTGTTTCAAAAGGTCAGGATCGATGACGATATTTTCCCAAAAAATTTCGTAGAATAATAGGCATTATTTTCCTCAAGTAATTTGAAGTAATGTCCGTTATTAGTAGATAGGAAGAAACTACTGGGGGCCTAAAAAGGCCACTTTGGCAGAATCATGAAATGATAACTTGTTTCATATTATGACAGAAATTATTAAATGTAACTTTACCCAGGATACAACTTTATTAATTTTTATGGGTAATAGGGGAAATCTAAACAAAGGAGAACTGCTCCAGTATCATAGAACTTTATGCAACCTTAGTTTAAGAAAAGTTGTGTTGTTTACATTTCCTTATAGTAACAGTTTGCCACAGGAAGAAAATAGCTTAAGATTTGAATTGAATATGACATTACATAACTTGACATTTAATAATAACATGTTCCATTTAGTTGATATTAACAATTATGTTAGTAATAATTTTTATTTGACAAAAGATAGATATAACATTGTTATGTACTATCTTTCTAACTATTATAAAAGACAGATAGCTGTGTCGCTATCTTATTTTTTTTCTATTATAGCCAAAAATTTGGCTAAACAACTTGCTTCTTTTGAGCAATGCAACAATATTATAAATACTTCTGCCAATAATTTGGTCAAGATTAAAAACAGCAGTAATGTAATTAAAACGACTTGGAATATTATTAATAGTGAAACGGGAAGATCTAGTAACCGAAATACTGACTACAGCCTGTCTATTAATGACAACATAATAAAATCAGACTCACAAGTCGCCGAGGCATTTGAAAATTTCTTTTCAGATATTCCCGTTTCAACTACTGAATCACTAAACTCATCACCTTCTGTTGCTGAGTCTTTGCTTAAGGAAAATGTTAATGGTTGCGATTCGGAATTTAATTTTGAATATATTACCTGTAGAGATATAATTAAAACCTTTCACACTTTAAATGTAAAAAAGACTGCAGATCTGTGGGGTAATTCTGTAGAAGTAGCTAAGTCTATTATTGACATTGTGGCACCTACTCTAGCTCTTATCTTTAATAGTTGTATTGACAATGGGGAGTTTCCTGACCTTATGAAAAATAGTAAAATAATACCTTTGTTTAAATCAGGTAGTATATCAGACCCCACAAATTATAGACCTATTTCTGTACTACCTACCTTTAGTAAAATGTTTGAGAAATTATTTTTAGACCAAATGCAAAGATTTTTTAATAAACATAAATTATTACATAGCAAACAGTTCGGTTTTACAAGGGGTCGTTCAACTACTGATGCCGGTGTTGAACTTTTAGGACATATTTATAATGCACGGGAAGATAAATGCGATGCCTTGGGCATCTTTTGTGATTTGTCCAAGGCATTCGATTGCGTTCTTCACGAAACGTTAATCAGGAAACTCCGCCACTACGGGATCCGAAACACTGCTCTGGATCTTCTTACTTCATACTTGAGTAAAAGGATTCAGAGCGTTGACGTTAATGGAAAAAGATCACCCGGATCTATAGTAACAATGGGAGTCCCACAGGGCTCAATTCTTGGTCCTTTCTTGTTTCTTATTTATATTAATGACTTGCCGTACCTCATAAAGGATAATCATGATATAGTGTTGTTTGCAGATGACACTTCTCTTTTGTTTAAACTTAAACGTCAGCAGTTGGTTACTGACGATGTAAATAGCGCGATCTCGAAAGTAGTACACTGGTTCAATGTTAATAATTTGCTTTTAAACGAGAAAAAAACCAAATGCATTAAGTTTACGCTACCCCACGTTAGGCAGGTGAAAACTAATGTGTTGATAAAGGGCGAGGAATTGAATCCTGAAGACAACACAGTATTCTTGGGCATAACTTTGGATGCTAAGCTTCAGTGGGATCCACATATAGATAAATTGTCAAAAAAGCTAAGTTCCGCAGCATATGCGGAAAAATTCGTAATTTAACTGATATAGAGACTGCCCGTTTAGTGTACTTTAGCTATTTTCATAGTGTAATGTCGTACGGTATTCTATTGTGGGGAATTGCCGCCGATATTCAGACTATCTTTGTTTTACAGAAGCGAGCTGTTCGATCAATTTATAAATTAAGTCCGAGACACTCTCTCAGAGACAAATTTAAAGAGATTAATGTAATGACTGTGCCTTCTCAGTATATTTATGAAAATCTTTTATATGCCCATAAAAACATAAAATTGTTTAAAAAATACAGTGATATCCATAATATAAATACTAGAAATAAACACAAATTTGTTGTACCTACAACAAGGCTCAAAAAAGTAGGTGGCTCGTTCAGATGCCAATGTATACGCTTTTATAACAAGCTACCAAGCCACGTTCAAGATCTAAGCCTCAATAAATTCAAATCATTCCTTAAACGTAAGTTGTGCCAGAAAGCCTTTTATACCGTTAAAGATTATATTAAGGACAAAAAGGCTTGGGATTGAGCTGCTTCAAATTTCTGCATTTTGAATGACTTTTTTTTTTATATACACATTGACATTAATGATTTTTTTATAAACAATGACATTTGCTTACTTTGTAAAGTATTATATACATATATATATTTTTTTTTTACATTGTGATTTGTGAATGTGAAGACGATGTGGTCATTTTATTATTTTTTTATGTTTTATTTTTCTCTCTGTTCTATTACTTGTTTTTTTTATTTTTTTTTCTTTCTCTCTCATGGTCTGGCAGTTTGAGTAATTTATGTGGCCTACCCAAATGTCCTTTCTTTGGTATTGTTCGTCGAATCGTTGAGCTCCTTAAGTCTTGAGTTGAGCTGCACGATTTCTGACAAATGCGTGCACTGACTGGACAGGTCCTCTCAATCTGTGTGGTTCTTTCCTCAAAAGACCATCTCAGACATCGATCTACATGGTCTTCATATAACCTGACCAAGATTATGTCTGGACTTTAAAAGAGACTGTGACCTCTGAGTTTGTTTCGGCCTTTCTTCTCAGAGTAGTCAGATAGGAAACGCCGACCTCATCTAGTTTTAAAAAAACATGATTGACGTGTAAAAGTGTTTGTACAAACCTACTTACAAAAATAAAATCATTTATCATTTATCATTATCATTTAACATAACGGACAGTTAACTGTTAAGTTAATCGTATCAAATCCCATTGGTGAAGCATTTTTCAGTTATTTTTTTTTGTCTGTGCTAAAATACCAATCAATCCAATCCAAATCCAATCCAAATCTCTTTGATTGTACCTACGTAGTGCAGCGAAAAAAAGAAAAACACGACTGTCTTCGCCATATTATAATTCACAATGTTATCCTTTTATGATTCTCCACAGTGGCCTTTTTAGGCCCCCTGACCACACCACGCATAGGAAACATCTACATTCCTTATGAACTTTTTAAGACTCCTGGGGCTGAACAGGACCCTTATGACAGACTTCCTTATTTTTTGAGACCACGTGTCTTGGCCAAACACCAACCACCTTTTATTTATTAGACCAATCAGCCTATAATGTACACTGGAGACTGGCGTCCCCTCTGTGAGGGGGAGGGGCTGTAATCTACCACTCAGGCTCAGTGCGGGTTGGTAAATATTGTTACGAGCTTCGGGATCGTGACAATAAAAACTGCCGATTTAATAACCAAAAAAATGACACTTTAATAATCAACACTAATTTCAACTCAAACACACCAATTACAAAACACAATTGCAGTACTGATCGCTTTAAGTCGCACTTGAATATCGCTTCGATGTTTTCACTTCGATCGCTTTATCCAAACTGTATCGGTCGTGGCGCGTCTCGGCCTTATATAGCGCCGAAGATAGTTCTAGAACCTTCCATTGTAGAAACATCTAGAATGTTCGAGTACATGTCGGTCCCGACTGACCAGATGTCGATAGTTCGGGAAAGTTCTAGAAAGTACTCGCATCGAAATTTCTAGAAGGGTCTTGACTACTAGTTCCGCTACTCGATACTAGATGGCGCTAGTGGTAACTACTGTCGCCATGTACTAGGCATTAATTGTGGCGCGCAACAATATCAATTGGCAAATGTCTTCGATTTTTTAGTTCTACACGTGGTTTTCTCCCGTTTTGAGAACAGTTGTGGTTAATTTATTAGTGTAGTTTAATCAAACCATTTAAAAAACTGATAACTCAATTGATTCCCTTCGTGCAGTGAATACCACATAACTGCAGATTTTCATTCGGCAACACCATCGCACGCGCACCCATTGTGTTTCGTCCTTAACCCGTGGTTAATGACATATGCCGACAGTTAATGAATAATGCTTTAACCAACGGTTAGTTCTTATGACCAGCAATAGGCATTTTGAATGTTGGAAAAGAAATCAGTATCTTCAAGTGGAGTTTTGTCAAATGTTTCAAATTAATTTGATGTAAGTGGTTTTCTCAGAGCTTTGGAAAAGCCCTGGCGCAGTGACTCTTCCTGGGTTTTTATGTCAATAATTACCCTTTCTTATCAGGTACCATACCATTCCCCGTTGGTGTCGTAGTTGCAAGCGCGACTGCTGAGCGTGGGGTCCTGGGTTCAATTCCCGGGTCGGACAAAGTGTTATTAGGTTTTCCATAAGAAATTTCTTAGTAACAGCCCGGAGTTTGGAAGTTAGCGGTTCAATACGGCGTCCCTCGGAAAGCACGTAAAGCTGTTGGTCCTGCGCCTGATCTCTCCCTGTTCGTGTCGGATTGCCGTCCCATCGGACTATGAGAGTAAAGGAACAGAGAGTGCACCTGTGTTTGCGCACACACTTGTGTACTATAATATCTCCTGTGTACCTGGCTAATCTCCGTTGAGATTGGCCACCGTGACCGAAATGGGTCGGGATGCTATGATAATACTATAGAGGTATGAGGAACAGGGTGTAAAGTTCACTCTTACCTCCTTAGAAAAGGGAGGATCCTCCAACCAAGGGTGTTGTGTCTGGCGGGCAACTTCCCGATGATGCATGTTGGGCCGTTTTATGCTAGTTGCTCGGTAAATTCTGCTTGCGAGATGCAGGATTTTGCATGACATCAGTATGGCGCGATGTTCGCGCTAAATGGAAGCTAATGGAGATAGCTCGTGGCTAAATGATAACAGCTGCACAGGTCGAAAGAAGGATGGGTGGGTTGTAAAGTTCAGATAGACAGTCGTTCCATACAAAATACTTCAGTCAGCTGCTTAGACTGGAACACGCTATGGACTGGAAGCTGACCCCAACGTACTTGGGCAAAAATGGCTAGGCAGATCGATTGACATGATGGTGGTATGGTTCAGTCCCACCCTACCCCCAGGCGTATGGCCAGGGGTATGGTGGGACCGGAATGGAACTATTTACTAAAGCTTGCTTAGCATTGCTGATAGAGCTGCAGTCTTGAAATGCATTTGCAGAAGCGCAGAGACTATATCACATTCTCCTTTTGACATTGGATAATCACTAATCAGCTTTCAAGTACCAAGCGCTATCCACCGAAAAGTTGGAAAATTGGCAGCAAGTTCTTCCTATTTCAAGAAAGGCTCAAAACCAGCAATGATCCTCTTTTTATCCGACTGCGCCAGAAGGAGGGTTATGTTTTTCGAGTGTATGTATGTAAGTTTATAATATAAGGCTGCGTTTCCACCAGAGATGTGCGACGATGAGTAGCGAGGGATGTGTGTGGAACAAACCAATAACATCGCTTTATTTTCAAAGCTCGAACTAAGTTAGCGTTGTTATTGGCTAGTTTTACACATATTCCTCGCTACGCATCCTCGCTCATCTCTGGTGGAAACGCAGCCTTAGGCATTTATCTAAGAGGATATACTATACACTAGATCAAACTTCTAATACTAAATAAACTAACAACCTATTAAAATAAAAATATAATAACCTAACTAAAAGTATTACCAAACTAAACTATGGCGTCGATAAATTCCTCCGCATCGCTGTCGACTGGTAATGTACAGACGCCAGCACGTCAAGTTACTACAATCTGTCAAAATTCTTTAATAGATTTTCAACTTTATCGCTAAAGCATAAGGTTCAAAGTTGATTGGGAAAATTTGACAGTTTTGAGTAGCTGATGTGCTGGCATCTGTACCCAAGAGACTGGCGGCATTGCCACGTTGTATGGCAATGCTTAAGCTCTGGCCAAGGTAAAAGCCAGCCCTTGGGTCATGGGAAGTTTCAACCAGCGGTTTGGAGATTTTGTTGAACAAAATGGTCTCTTAGAACCCCATTTCACTTGTGTCAGTCTACTGGCTTACTGCATACTCAATACGGCTCCAACACAGTGCCGGATTAAGCCAGCGCGGGGCCTGTAGCAAATTTTACCTAGGGGGCCCTTATGGTAGAACTTAGTTTGTTTAAGGTTCTATTCTTCTAAAGATAAAACAGAACTTTTTCTTAATAGTTTTAGTTGTGTAATGATTTTTCACTCGTCAAATCAACGTTCTTTTCCGTTCCTTAGCAGTTGAAGTACTTGAGCCAAATGACTTTCTTCAAACAATGCTCAGTACCTATTTAAAAACCGACATGATTCATTTTTCGCATAATAACGCGTGATTTAACAGCGAATGCACGTTCTGAGAGAACCTTGTATGCAAGCGAAGCAAGCTCAAAAATTTTTAGTGTCATCCTCTGCCGCAGAGCCAGAAGTTAAAATAAATAAAACCACTGATTAATAGTGATATTTTTCAACACGTACACAATAAACACCATTCGTGCAACAGTTTTTATTAAAAAACAGTGGCGTTTATCTTTCCTGAGTATATGTACTTTGTGGCTCTTCTAGAGAGTAAGCTCTGCAGCAGAGCCATTATCTAATGCACGTACAGCGACAATGGTAGTTCGTACATGATGTGCGTTTGACGTACATCATTTTAAGATATAATTGACCGGTTTCCAAAATGGTGGCTCTGCGGCAGAGCATGGCACAATTTTTAGCATCCCATCTCGGAGAGTTCTTTTGACCATTCTTACCTAATATTTCAATGAACCTAGAGAGCTTAGGTTTCTTTTGACCATTCTTACCTAATATTTCAATGAACCTAATGGTAGTATAGGGTGTCATGACTTGTTTTTTATACATCCAAGCGCGGGGCCCCCACAGCGCGTGGCCTGTAGCATTTGCTACACCTGCTACGTGACTAATCCGGCACTGCTCCTACATGAGTCATGAATCCACGATATGTATATATAATATCGCGATCCTAGCCTTGATCTTACTTCTGTCGTACGTGTTGGGGTTAAGGGCACAGCTATACGCAAATACGCATAAAATTGTATAAATAAATAATGTCTGATCATGTCCTGTTATTGTATTTCCATATTATGATGTGTTATTTCTGTGACAGCTATTCTTGGAGTGTTTCTTCCGTGATTTGTTATTGGTTTAATTATAATAGTTTGTTTTTACTTATAGACGAGCAAGTGGAAAAATTACACGCTTGTGCTACAACTGGCATCATTCGTCTAGTGGTCGCAAGCGCGATGGTTCTGGGTTCTGGTGGGACAAAGTTTTATTAGGTTTTTCTAATAGAACTTTCTCTGTAGCAGCCCGGAGTCTGTGCAGCATGGGTAATGGGTCTGGGGTCATGGATCTGGGGTCATGGGACTTTAAAATAACCGGCGAAATGTGGGTGTATTATTGGTTCTCTCCCTTATAACCAACCCTTCAGGGGTAACAGGTGTATTGTTATGTTATACTAGCTTCAGCCCTTGGCTTCGCCCGCAAGGTATGTCGATAATAACTATCCTATGTCCTTCCCCGGGATGCAATCTATCTATCTGCCAAATTTTATCGAAATCCGTTCAGTCGTTTAGGCGTGAAAAGTAACATACAGACAGACGGAGTTACTTTCGAATTTGTCTATTAGTATGGATTTACGGAGTAGCAAGAAGCAATCAGTTACTCAAAAACATGAGATGTCAAGTCCAGCAAGAAATCGCCGTTGTTATACTTTGGTGCAGGACGCTTTTAAAGCGTACAGTCACGAGCAAAAGTATGTATACACTTGGCTTTATTCAAAGGCGATTTTCTTCTTTGTTTTTGAATGAAATTTTATATCATTAGGAACATAGTTTGTTCGAACCAATAGGTTTATGTAAATTGTTGTATTTCAACGTTGCATTCGTTATTTCGTGAAAAAATCGCAATTGAAAGTTGCCAAGTGTTGACATAATAGTGTTCGTGACTGTACGTCTTTTTAGGGTTCCGTACCAAAATGGTAAAACGGAACCCTTATGGTGAGACTCAGTCTGTCTGTCTGTCTATCTATCGCAGCTGGATATCTCAAGAACTACTAATGCCATCAACTTGAAATTTGGAATAGTTTTAGATGGCACTTGCTCAACTATTTTGCAAGTAAGAAAGAAATAAAAATATAATATGTATTTTTTTTGCAACAGGGACTGAAAGTGGGTCTGAAAAATTCGAAGTGGGGCTACTATGGCATGTGGGTATCATATGAGAGAGCGTAGTTTGCACATTCTCAAACATTTTTTTACATAGTTCTCACATATTCAAAAAATTAAATCAAATTTTGAAATTCAACATTAATGATGTAACCAATCAATTGTAAAAATATAATTTAAAAGAGTATCCATGGAGTTTCTTGCCCCCATAGGTACCTACTGCGCTTTAGAATGGGCAACTATTTTTTTTTTTCGCGGATGGGAAATCATCAAATGACTCCTCCCGCTCTGGGTGGAGCGGAAGGGAGTGTCAGACTCTTACTGACTAAAACCCACCCGTGTTCCTTCCTTAGCCCATTATGTTCCGGGCCAGCGGTAACCCTTTCGGACAATCCCGCTGACAGAATGGGCAACTAGCTTCATATTTTCTGACTGACCGACTTCTCGACAATTCAAAAGTGCCTGTAAATGGTTTTATTGAAATAAATGCTCTGCTTTTCTTCCCGCCATTAAAAATCTGTCATTCCTTTTACATTTTCTTGCTAACTGCGATCACTAATTTATACTTACAGGGTGTTAGGTTAATTAAACGAGAGACATGCTTTAAGGTGTGTCCATCGTTAGACCTCACACTGTATATTATAGGTATATCATACCTACTAGGCGATAACCTTATTTTTAATCCAACCATTCATCGTAGGTCTGTATGGTGCCGGACTTAAAGAATAACACCACCCCATACTTCCTGTGGGTGTCGTAAAAGGCGACTAAGGGTCGTACTGGAGAATGGGCAGCAGCGTTCTCTATGCATTCCACCACCATACTATACTGCGATCGCCAACCCGCCTGCTAAGCGTGGCGATTATGGCAAACCCCTTTGGGGGAGGCCTATGTCCAGCAGTGGACGTCTTTCGGCTGAAATGATGACTCATCGTAGCGTTCATTGGAACACCCATTTCCATCACTACTCCTTTACAGGCTAATAAAAATAACAATCTACCATCTTTGTGTAAATCTGTACCTACTGCACCTCCATCATTAACAGGGGGAAAACCATTAAGTATTTGACATTATTGTTGGTACTTCAAAGGTCGGAAAAGAGGAAAACAAGATTATGTATCTTTCAATATAGTTCTTGCCATTATACATACAGACATAAAAGTAATTGGTAAATGATCATGCATCATTTATCAATCACTTTTATGTTTGTATGTATAAAGGCAAGAACGATCGTTTGCACATCGATGTTTTGGGTACACTAAGTTCTTTAAAAACTGCAAAATAATGTAACATAATTCGCCGTACCATCATCATATCAGCTGAAAGACGTTTGCCGGTCCTCCAAGTCACCACATCATCTGATCATGTGCTTCTCTCATCCAGTGGATTTCGACGGCCTTCACAAGATCATCGGTCCACCTTTTATGACGTATAAGGTAGGTAATACCCATCGTCCATTGCCATTTAAGTTTGGCAATTCTTTGTACCGACATAGCTCTGTACCTTGGTATTCGCTGTACCAGAGTTAAAGTGATAAGAGCTATGCGAAAATGTCCCATAGTCGTGTTAAATAGATTAACATAGCCACTCAACAAGGTTGATAATCGGAGCTCACTGCTCAGGGTACAACCGGATGTAAGTTGTACTGAGGTACGCTAGTATTATATTATCTGTGACTGAGGTAACAATTGTCTAACCAGAACAGTTTGCTTATCACATCACAGACCTTACACGAATGATCTCTATACTAATCTATTCAATAAACCCTGTACGTATATTTTGTTGCCGACGATCCTTCAGGACGTTTACCTAGGACAAACAGTCCAGTTAGGTAGGTCTAACTTCGAGAAAGAGGTAAATCGACGAATCCGACTCGGCTGGGCAGCGTTCGGGAAGCTACGCAATATCTTCTCGTCCCACATACCGCAGTGTCTCAAGACGAAAGTCTTTGACCAGTGTGTGTTGCCAGTGATGACTTATGGAACGGAAACGTGGTCGCTCACAATGGGCCTTATAAAAAGGCTAAAAGTCACCCAAAGGGAAATGGAGAGGGCTATGCTTGGAGTTTCCCTGCGTGATCGAATTAGGAATGAGGAGATCCGCAGGAGAACCAAGGTAACCGACATAGCCCGAAGAATTGCCAAACTTAAGTGGCAGTGGGCAGGGCACATTGCTCGCAGAACAGATGGCCGATGGGGCCGAAAGGTTCTGGAGTGGCGACCGCGTACCGGAAGACGTAGCGTTGGAAGGCCTCCCACAAGGTGGACCGATGACCTTGTGAAGGCCGCAGGAACCCGTTGGATGCGGGAAGCACAGGACCGGTCGAAGTGGAGGTGCTTGGGGGAGGCCTATGTCCAGCAGTGGACGTCTTTCGGCTGAAATGATGATGATGATGATGATCCTTCAGGAATAAAATCAAAAGAAAAATCGGATCAAACCGGTATGAGAAAGTTTATGGTGGATAAGACAGAGATTGTATGTGTGGTGCCGGACTTAAAGAATAGCACCACCCCATACTTCCCGTGGGTGTCGTAAAAGGCGACTAAGGGAGACCGGTGAACGGGCAGCAGCGTTCTCTATGCATTACACCATCATACCATACTGCGATCGCCAATCCGCCTGCCAAGCGTGGCGATTATGGCAAACCCCCCCCCCCCCCCAAAATTGGGGGAGGCCTATGTCCAGCAGTGGACGTCTTTCGGCTGAAATGATGATGATGATGATGAAGACAGAGATTAAAACAGAAGAAGATCTAGCAGGGGATCGAGGAGGGGGTTCAGACCAGAATCTATATACTAATAATAAAGCTGAAGAGTTTGTTTCAACGCGCTAATCTCTGAAACTATCAGTCGGATTTGAAAAAATATTTTTGCGTTTGATAGCCTATCTTTTGAGGAAGGCTACTTAATATCACGCTAGGACCCTCAGGAACCGAGTGAAAACAAAAAAAGTGACAAAGAACGCTTAGCGAAAACGAAGTAAAAGCGCGTGAAAGCGATGCGATGCGACAGAATGTGTCGGGGAACAAGAAATTTCACGCGGACGAAGTCGCGGGCAGAAGCTAGTTAAGTAAAAGGAAGAAGATAGATTACCTGCCCAGAATCATCGATTTTCAAAAACACCACAATGTCAGACTATTCCACGAGGAAGTAGGACGGCATGTCGTTATGATTGGGTGCGAAAAAGAGACAAGACAATATGTAACTTGGCTAATTAGCCAAATTTTTGACGTGCCACTCGCGTAGCGGATTACGGTCCACTCTCTCACACCGGGAGGAGGCCTGTGTCCCAACAGTGGGAACATTAGGCTAATTATGCTTATGCTATATACATTATTATTATGTGTGGATCTTGTCTGGTAACTAAAGTCGCGGTAATAAACAAAACGTACCAACAGAAAATTTATTCAATCACATAACTAATTAACATTCAATCCTAATTAACGTAAAATAATTCAGTAGCTCCAATTAAGTCGGTGTGCAGATCCTCGCTATTCGGCACATTAGTATGCACTTGCGCTTGCGCAACGTACTAAGTCACAGCTGATCTAATGAGGTTACCTCAGCATTAGTGTTCGCTCTACTTACGTCGTCTGTACTCTGTCTAATGTCTAGTTTGACGCCTGTATAGTGTATGTCCGTCTGTATGTTTGAAGTAGACAAAGTTTTTTTACCGATAACCAGCTGACCCTGCAAACTTCGTAGCCCCTCAGAATCAAAAAAGCCGATTCATACAAAATGTATGAGAAAATCTCTGTTTTTTTACCCGACTGCGTCAGAAGGAGGGTTGTTTTCTTTGTGAATTTTCCCCATATTTTAATAGTTATTCTGCTATTCGGGGCGGAGACAAATCCAACAAACCAATGATCATATGGTCGCGTGGTTCTTGAGTTATAAATGGTGTAACTAACCCAACTTTCTTTTATACAGGGTTATTGGTAAACCATTAACATCGTCTTATGAGGTCATTGTACAAAAATCGCGAAAAAACTCTATCTGTCTATGTATTACTTTAGTATTATTATTATTATTTATTCTGTTGTCCAACCACAAGTGTGTAACATATTTCGTTTAGGTAAGTCATAATCACGTGCTTACACTAATAGTGATTTACTTAACACTTTAACTATCGCTTACATACAGTAGCACATTAAGTTAAACTGTGTTTATCTAATACTCATAATGAGGTTACTCCAACGCACAAGTGCATGCTTCACTAGTTCAGTCTATATCCGGTCTAATACGATACCCGTCTTTAAGCTTCGCCAGACTGCAAACGCGGGCGCGGGGCAGGCGCGGCGCGGCGTACTCAATCATAAGTAAGAACTTCATTTGAGCGTCCATAGAGGGCACGCGGGCGCGGTGAGAGGCGCGGGCTGCTTGGCGCAGGGAGCGCGCGGGCAACTCACGCCATAGCTCGTTTATACAAGTGGCTGCAATGAGGGAGTCGCCCGCGCCCTCTGAGTGCGTGGACCGGGGTTCTCGAACTAGTTCGAGCTTTTTTCTAGTAAAAATAAGTCTTCTTCATCCATATTACATTTTGACAAACACTGGACACGACAACCTCAGAATGAGGCCGCGCTCCACTGCGGACAGGCAGATCGCGCACGTTCCCGCACCCGCGCCGCTCCCCTCCCCGCGCTTTAGTCTGGCCACTAACTGTCTGTCTGTTGTACCTACAGTAATTAGGTAGAATAGGACAGTACCTCTACCATGAGTTGTTATCGAAAACTTACTCGCTAGCGTCAAACTCGCTAGCGTATTAACGTGGATCGAATAGATTTCGATAATGCTTGCACCATGAGTTTTACGGAGTTTTACGCAGGCGCTAAGGTAAACTCGATAGATCGTGTCGTATGTAACGTCACTTCCTTAAGTTTTATTTCTTTCTTTCTCAGTAATAAGGAGAGAGAACGGCATATATTATGCTCAAAATATAGTGCTATCGCCTATGCTTAAAATGTTATGATAGGCAATAATCCGACTAAATAGAATGGTTGGCGGTTAGTGAACTTCTTATGGTATTTAGTGGTTGTTGAATTTTTGTTCCTTATATGTCACTGTTGTGTCATCGAGTGTCGTTTTCAATTTGTAATTTTGTATTTGTTGACATTGTGTTCACGGCGTTTTTTAATAAAATTCAGTTAAATAAGTTTACAAAATGACAATAATACAATGAGGACCCTGTATGGCACAATTTTTAGAAACTGCCTGTCGCTTCTGCGCTAAGAATCGCCGGTTCATTTGTCGCATGGAGCAAAAAGTTGTGTGATCCAATCTTCCAAAGCAAGATATCTAATTGTTCCGGGTCTGGATGTTAGTGCATGTGATATTTGTGTTTGTAAATGCACCCACGATACAGGGGAAATCCTAGTGTCCAATGTTTAAAGAAATAAATGTGTAGTTAGTAGGTAATAAGTATGTGTTTTAATGTCAATTTTTGTGTTCCTTATTTTGTTAAATATGCTGTATGTTTCCCATATAATAATAAAATAAATGAAAAGGTTGTATAAGTAAAATGTCTTTTATTTAAATATAAGTTAATATTCATCACAGAAAGCCTCCTAGGTAGCTGCGAAATGTCCCGCCCATTGGTAAGCTAGAATTTCATTTTCTTGTCATTTTGGCTTGAAATTCACGTTCTTTACGTCGTTGGTCTTCAAATTCAGCGACCGCCAACATATTCCATGCTAAATAAGCTCTTCCAGACATTATTTTGACTCAAAATACTCAAAAACGTATATAATTTCAATGTAAACATATGTTTCACGCGTCAAAATGCTAGTGAGTGACGTAACTACTATCGTAAGCGTATTTTTCGATAGCGTCTGTCAAATCATTAACTCAGTGCCGTTTTGTATGGCGACAGCTGAAAAACGTTAGTGACTATCGAATAGATTACGTTAGGTTTCTTACCTATCGAAATCTATAGTACTCATGGTACGAATTTTAATTCTTTCGGTGACCGCTAGGGGCGCTGTACAATATTTCATACATATTATTTACGTAGACGCTAGCGAGTTTTGGCTGTGCAAACTCATGGTAGAGCTACAGGTTGTTTTTAATGTTATGTTAAGTAATCAATTACTTGATCATTCGCGTAACACCAGAACCTAACTACACCATTTTTGACTAAATGTACAATCAGATTTTGTCACGAAATAAAAAAGATCACTCAATCCAAATGCACATCACACATCCCTCTTATCATTGTCGTCTCATTCAATTTAGCTGAAACATCTATCAGTCAGCAAAATGTTGGGGTCGGCTCCCAGTCTAACCGGATGCAGCTGAATACCAGTATTTTACATAGAACGACTGCCTATCTGACCTTCACAACTATAACTGGTTAACGAGTAATACGATACCCCTTGCTATGACTGGTTGTCAGACTTTTGAGCTTCTGACGACCCGTAACGACTGTCAAACTGTTGATTGACGTGTAAAAGTGTTGGTACAAACCTACTTACAGAAAATAAATCATTTATCATTAAAGATCCACGAATGGCAGCCGGGACCAACAGCTTTTTTTAACGTGCTTTCCGAGGCACGGAGTACTTGGTATGTAAATATGGTATACCCATCCAAGGACCAACCGTGGCAAGCGTAGCTTAACCTAATCGATCGCACCCTGCAACTGTTATTACTTAGCTACAAGCCTCCTATTCAATTCAGCTGAATATCATCTTCATTTCACATTTGCTAAGAAGTGCCATTTAGTTAGTAAGTTAGAGCAGTAAGTGTGGCCAAGTGGTAGCGGCCGCGACTTACGAGTTGTAGGTCGTAAGTTCGAACCCAGAAAGGCGCTTTACTTTGTGTAAATTATTTCATCACCACTGCTCTCAAAACGGTGAAGGAAAACATCGTGAGGAAACCGGCATGTCCTAGCCATCTGCCAACCAGCACTGGGCTTGCGTGGTGGATTACGGCCCACTCCCTCTCACCGAGAGGAGGCCTGTGTCCCAGCAGTGGGAACACTAAGCGCCGAATACACTAGGGAACATTTTGTCCTGCAACATGCCCCGCAACATTGTACGTGACGCGGCGCGTGTTGCTTGCTCCCGCCTTGAAAGCGAACGCACGTGTCCCGCGTCAGTGTCGGGCCATTTGTCACCGAGTGTAGTCGCGTACGCAACGTGCCTCTTAGTATGTCTGTAGTGTGGGGAAATGATACCGTGCTGAATCTCCAGTCGACAAGTACCTCAATGTAATGGCAAGTCTGATATGAGGACTAATAGCGTTCCGTAGTATTGTATCCTGTTTGGCTTTGGAAGGTCCGATCATTTGCAATAAAGTTTCAAAATCAGATGATGACATTCGAGTAAAATTCACAAACGATCCGTCAGACATTCGGAAATCACTTAGAATATTAACTCTTCTTTCTCGTTGAAGTAAGAAATTCCGCATCCACCACCTTATTTTTCTCTTACGTTTCAACACACTCGATATAATTACTATGTACGCAGCACTAATAGCCACAACCTCCTCGGGCGACATTTCTATGAGCACTGACTAGTGTGGCTGACAAAATGTTCCGCGACAATTGTCTCGGGACACTTCACGTAGTTGTTGAAGGACATGTTCTGCAACATGTTTCTTAATTTGCCCCCTAGTGTATCCCCCTAGTGTATGCAGGAATTTATAGGCTGATTATGTATGTTATGTAAGTGCCATTTGACATTTGTCACCGACTAGTTAATACCAATATTCCACCATTTGAAGGACCAACACCCTATCTAATTGCTAATAGGTAAACATATTAGCAACACTAGGAGGTCTGTCTACCCTACATAAAGGAAAAGCGTGCTGCCCATACAAAGTGTCTCAGTGCAGTTATTACCATGCAAATGTGCAGCGTTGCTCAAGCGCAGCGCATCTTGCACTAGTCTGTTACGTCACTGGTTCATGTTAGAAGTCGAACATGGTGTGGCAAGGAGTAGAATGTAGATGGGACAGGCTCCTGATGATGATTCTTGCGAACATCACGACAAGCTGCGACACTAGTGAGTCGCCACCGATTCACTATTTTCCTGTCGGGGGACAAGCTGCTGGCGGCGCGCGAGCAGGAGGCCGCGAGTATTTACAACCCTACCCATCAAAGTATAAATTGGTAGAAAACAGCTCGGATTTATGGCGATAAACGAAGTGGCAAGACTATGGTAAAAATAATAATAATGGTATTATGCGATCAGGATAACTTTTTTTTAATATCATAAAAAAATAAGCAGTACCTTTGTACTCATTAGGAACTTATAAGTAGTGATACGCTGGTTCTGGCGCACCGATCTGAGGGCGGGTGTGCCAGAACCCCAAAACCTAAATAAAAAAAAAAAAAAAAAAATAAAAAAAATAAAAAAAAAAAAAAAAAAAAAGGTTTTGGGGTGCTCTGATCACGTTTCTGCGATCCGTTTTTGCGTAGGATGCGCGGTTCCGGAGATGTGCAAATCAATTAGCTGATTTATCTAATTGATTTCCGGTGCTACGAACCCTCATTAGTGTTTCATTGTTAATCCTCTTATCTATTCAACCTCGTGCACCCTCATTAGCGATGCATTGTTCGCCTAATCCTTGCATTCCTTGGCGTTCTTATCTACTATTACTCATTGCTAACCCTCAACTGCTTTTCTGAATCATCAATAAAACACATTCCTTCATTTTATTACAACATTTTATTTCTTATTTTCTACAAAATATGTGCGGAACATTTCATCCACTAAAATATCATTGTACAGTGTGTTCCCCGTAAATATGTTCGTAAAACTATGCATTGAACATCCCTGAAACTTATATAGCAAATACATTAAGCAATATTCACCACACACTGAAGTCCAATCATTCTGAATCCTATCAACATTCCAGCCCCATCTTTTGCAATTCCTTTTTAAAAACTCGAGATAATATTGCGTAGGTCCTCGTCCATATGAATCAAAATATTGACCGATGCCCTTCGTATCGATATGTACAGCTACCCAGTGTGAGCCTGGTTTATCATCCGTATCCAAATTGCATATTATATACGTCGGTACATGGGTATACATAGGTAGTCTATTTGCAAATGAATAAATGATTATGATTATGATTATGATTAGCAGCATAAACATTTTTTTCTAGACTGGGATGGATCTTTTTTAGATGTTGCTGTACTTCAAGTGTATCCATGATATTACTGCTATTAGCAGATTATTACAGTACCAATCTGTTCAATGGTTGCCATAGGAATGTTCAATTATAGTGATTTTTGTAAATATATCGCATTCTTTTGAGTGACTCAGAAAACAAGCTGATGCCTGATGGGAACAATGTGCGATAACTTTGTTGACTCATAGAGTCACTATCAGTTTCGTTGAACTTAGGAATTTGCTTTAGATAAGAATGGTGCTATATAAGAGCGAACAGTTGCAGTCATGAAATCAGTCTATGGTCGTTTGACCACAGTGAATTATATACCGATACTTCGTTTGTGGTACTTCAGCGCATCAATAATCATGGAGGTAAGTGTTTATTCTATTGACAAACTTACTTGTATATCTTTTGTTGTTCTTTTGTTATTTCCTAACGTGTGTGTGTGTGTAATCACAATGTAAACAAATTGATATTAACATGATATCTCTGTTGTTGCAGAGATCATTCAGCTTCGCAGACGATAATGAAAATACCTATAAACAGTATTACTACTCACCGCTCTCCCCTCAACATGAAGAAGAGGGCGATGATATCGTCATTAATAACACATGCGATGGTGGAAAAAGGAAATCGCAAGCGCAACCGATTGATAATTTTTTTGAAGTGATGCCAAAAATAAAAAAGAAGAAACAGTTATCGTCAACCGTGGCACGAGCCGCTAGAGATGGTGTATCATACATTTCTACTAATTCTGACGACGGAGCCCAAGCGACGCATCTCATAAAAATTGAAATGTACGATATGAAGAAGCTATGTAAGATTCCAACTACCGATCATTGGAAGCACGCTACCACGAGGATTAAATATTATGTAAAGAATAATAAGGATAGCATCTACGACAACACAAACGGCCTCGTATACAATATTACAAAGACAATAGCAGAAAGTGAAAACGTTAAAAAATACTTTTTTAACAATGATAGCCATTAGCTGATTAGTGAATGTGATTCTGTTTACTTAAATTACTTCTGTGTACTCATTAGATTCTATCTGTCTTTCTAATCCTTTGCTAGACTATAAATATTGAACATTATTTGAAATTGGGTATCATTGGTCTACCGACACTTAACTGTTACTTACTGTGCTCATTCGACAGTGAATTCGATCAGGAGATGTCAAAAGTTTGTGATGAAATGGAGAAGCGTGAACTGTTCGATTCATCATATGATGATGAGTTGTATAATCACTGTGCAATGGTTGAAACAACGTTGATGTAAGTATTAAAAGTACAAACTCAATAAGAAATATTATTGTATGTTTTATTTTAAGATTTATCTAATAATTTTCTTGTTTTTTGTTACAGTCAACCACAAGTTGGAAGAGGTAACAAACGAAGTATCACTACTGATGAAAATATGAGTACCAAGAAAACAAAATTTGATGAAGGAGCTTCTACATCATCGATTGAAACCAATAACGTGGACAACAATAAGGTGGAATGTGACACATGTCATGTTTTTATTAATAAAAGGTATCTAAATAACCATTTAAAAAGCAATTCTCATAAAAATAATCTTTTAAAATCACATAGTTCATTAACAAATGTAACAGTTGTTGAAACCGCTTTTGGTAACCGAATTTTAACATATAGAATTAATAGTAAAACAACTCAATCGATGCAATATTTTGAAACACCGGAATCGTTTTTAAATTCATTAAAAATTGATATCTTATTTTTGATAAATGAATGTATTCAACAACATACAATTCTTAAAATAAACTTCATATTGCATGCTGATTTCATACAACAAACTAAAGACATTAAGAATACATTTGATTTTCAAACGTTTAATTACATAATTTGTCAGGGTGACGACTTAAATATTTTTTATTCATCATTAATAGACACTGTAGTTGGTAAAATTTGTCAATTTGAAAAAAAAGATAGTGGTTGGAGTCTTAATCAAATTAAATACATAGACATGAATGTTAACAAATTCAATCCCCTACGTGGTAGTTCATATATCGATCTTCCTCAAGATATTAAATCAAAAAAAGCTGTAATCAATGTTAAAAATAATGATAATATGTGCTTCAAATGGGCATTACTCTCTGGTTTATATCCTGTATGTAAAAGTGTAGATCGGGTAACATCTTACACAATTCATGGAAATAAACTTAAATTTACTGGTATTTCTTTTCCGGTTAAAATTGCAGATATATCAAAAGTAGAGAAATTAAACAATATTAGTATAAATGTTTTTGGTTTAGAGTATAATAAAGAAAAAAAGTGTAATTCTGTTGTAGGTCCTTTATACTTAACAAAATGTCGTACCCCTAATCATATCAACCTACTATATATATCAAATGGTACTAACAATCATTACTGTTTTATTAAAAACTTATCGCGATTAGTTAGTTCACAAATATCAAGTCAACATCGTGCAGTTTATATATGCGATTCATGTTTAATTCATTTCCCATCAGAGGAAAGACTTAATAACCATCAACAATATGATTGCGCTCACATTTGTACGGAATTACCCAAAGGTGAAAATTCCAAAAAGGATTGGTTTGGTAACGCAACATCAAATAATAAATTAAAATTTGATAAATTCACAAAAAAGTTGGAAATGCCCTTTGTGGTTTATGCAGACTTTGAGGCCTTTTTGAATCCGATAGAATCATGTAGTAACGATCCCTCCAAGTCTAGTACAATGAATATTCAAAAACATGAAGTGTATAGTTTCGGATATTACATTAAATGTTCATATGATAACAGATTATCAAAATATGAGACGTATAGTGGACCAAACTGTGCACAAGTGTTTATGAATCGCCTTTGTGAAGATGTGAAAACAATAGTTAAAAAAAATAGCTTCCAAAAATGCCCCGTTCCATTATCAGATGAAGATAAAATTAAATTTTCAAATTCAAACATATGTCATATTTGTGAAACTGAGTTAAATGAAGATCCTTTTTACGATTTTGATTGGCACACTGGTAGTTTAAGGGGTGTTGCACATCAAGTGTGTAGTTCTAAGTTCAGAACCCCTCGTCATGTTCCAATATTTTTACATAACCTCAGTCACTACGATGCTCATTTTATTGTCCATGCATTAAACCTCGATGATGGCAAAATTGAAGTTATTCCACAAAATAAAGAACGATACATATCATTTTCAAAACAGTTAACAATAAATAATCAACCAGTAACTTTAAGATTCGTAGATTCATTGAAATTTTTATCGTGTAGTTTAGATCAACTAGCTAAAAATCTTAATGATGATCAGTTTACAGAACTAAAAAGAAACTATCCTAATAATGAAGATTTTTTACGTTTAAGACGGAAAGGTATTTATCCTTATGAATTTATGCGTAATAGTGATTGCTTGAAACATCCATCACTTCCTGATCAACACCAGTTTTATAGTTCACTCACAGATTCGAATATTTCAAATGATGATTATAATCATGCAAAAGATATTTGGCAACATTTTAAGTGTAGTAGTATGTCTGATTATTCCAATTTGTATTTAAAAACTGATGTTTTACTTTTGACCGATGTGTTCGAAAACTTTAGAAAGCTTTGTATTAAAACTTACGGATTAGATCCTGCCCATTACTATACTGCTCCAGGTTTAAGTTGGGACGCAATGTTAAAATTTACGAAAATAGAATTAGAATTGTTAACGGACTATGACAAAATTGCTTTTTTTAAAGCTGGTATTAGAGGGGGTGTATCTCAGTGTAGCAATCGTTTTGCTAGAGCAAATAACAAATTCATGGAGGATTATGATAGTGAAAAACCTAATTCATATCTAACATATTTTGATGCGAATAATTTGTATGGTTGGGCAATGTCCCAATCCCTTCCTGTTGGTGGTTTCGAATGGGTTAATTGTAATACGGATTATAATGTGTCGGATACGTCTGATTTTGGTTATGTTTTAGAAGTTGATTTGGAATATCCTGATGAACTTCATAATTTACATTCTGACTTTCCGTTATGTCCTGAAAACATATGTGTGGGTAATACTACAGAAACTAAATTAGTTCCTAATTTAAATAATAAAAATAAATACATCATTCACTACAGGAATTTAAAACAATGCATTGAAATGGGAATGATATTAATTAAAGTACATAGAATTTTAAAATTTAAACAGAGTTCTTGGTTAAAGAAATACATCGATTTAAATACTAGTTTGAGAACGTTAGCCAAATCAAACTTTGAAAAAGACTTTTTTAAATTAATGAACAATTCTGTCTTCGGTAAGACTATGGAAAATATTGAAAAAAGAGTAAACGTTAAACTACTAACTCACTGGGATAATCGTGGTAAAGTTTTAGGTGCTCAGGATTTGATTGCAAAACCAGAATTCCATAGTTTATCAATATTTTCAGAACATTTAGTCGCAATACAATTACGAAAAACAAAATTAATTTATGATAAGCCAATTTATTTAGGATTTTGTATTTTAGATATATCTAAGACCCTTATGTATGAATTTCATTATAACTACATGATTAAAAAGTTTAAAAATAAAATTAAGTTATTGTACACCGATACCGATAGTTTGATATATCAAATTTTTACAGACAATTTTTATGAGGATATAAAACCAGATCTACTTCACTATTTTGATACATCAGATTATCCAGAAAATAATATTTACGGTTATCCAAACATAAATAAAAAAAAGTTAGGTTTTTTTAAAGACGAGAATAATGGTAAAGTATTGAGGGAATTTGTAGGGTTGCGATCAAAAATGTATGCCCTGGAAGTAGAAGATAAATTTATAGCAAAGGCAAAAGGGGTTAACAAAAGTGTTACCAACAAAATGAATATGAAAAATTACAAATCGTGTTTGTTTAATAAAAATGTACAATATTGTAGTATGCTTCGATTTAAGTCAATCAAACACACTATTTTTACACAAAAAATAAATAAAGCATCTTTATCATATAATGATACCAAACGATGTATTATGGACAACAACATTGATACATTGGCTTGGGGACATTATAAATGACGCTAAGTGTTGATGTCAACTTTTTATTTTTATTTCTGTGTATGTACAAAATTTGTATCGATTGTAAAATTCTGATGTACTAATTGTGTTAGAGTTATAATTATTCGATTGTAAATAATGTTATATAAGTAATGATAAAACTGTGAACATACATTTGAGAAGATTGTAAAATTCTGATGAGTACTAATTGTGTTAGAAATAGTATGCGTATGAATAATAGTTTTTTTTCATCAATTTTATGTTTAATATAATTTTAGCAATATATACTTAATTTTTACAAAAACATTTTCATTTTTTATTTCATCCCTTTGAACTCCAGACGTGTGAAATGTTTCACTTTATCCATCCGTTTACTGCTATTGTGGCAGGGCCAAGTGGATGTGGGAAGTCAAATTTTGTAACAAATTTCATAAAATCAGTTAAAAAAATATGTAATTGTGATTTTAACCAGATCACATGGTGCTTTGATGAAATGCAACCTTTATATAATTTACCAAATGTTAACTATCATCAAGGAATTCCTAATCTTAATATGTTTGATGGTGAAAACCCACATCTTGTTATTATTGATGATCTAATGAGAGAGTCTGATGGAAGAATTGTGGATATATTTACAAAAGGTAGTCATCATAGGAATCTTAGTGTATTTTATTTAACACAAAATTTATTTCATCAGGGTAAAGGTCAAAGAGACATTTCTTTAAACTCAAGTTATATAATATATTTTAAAAACCCTCGAGATAAAACTCAAATAAGATATTTAGCACGACAAGTGTCGCCAGATAACCCAAAATTCATTGAAGATGCCTACAGGGATGCAACTTTAGAAGCGCATGGATATTTAATGGTAGATTTAAAACAGAATACCAATGATTTTTGTCGCATCAAGACAAATGTCTTCCCATTTAATGGACACTGTACAGTCTACGTCCCAACAAAAGAGTTTAAATACATCAAGAATCAAACAATTCAAATCATTTCTAAATGATGCATCGTCGACTCACAACGCATAAACATTTGCTAAGCGCTTTGCATACGCTTAAACCAAAATATTAAAAAGCGTTACTTAAAACATGTGATGAAGAAGAAATAAACTGTATTTGTGAATGTATTCATAACGTTTTACAAGGAAAAGTACCTCTTAAAGATCAAGATAAACAAAAATTGAATAAACACAAAAATATACTCCGTAAACTGGTGCATAAGTGTAAACATAAACTAAGAAAAAATATAATCATACAAAAAGGAGGGGCTTTCTTACCAATAATATTAGGTGCAATATTGAGTGGATTAGTAAGTGGACTAGCCAGTTAACATGGAAAATGCAAAGAAAATGATACTTATTGAACCTGGATTGATTGAAAAATTAAAACAAGAAAATAAGGTTAATAGTAATTTGTCTCGATTAGATATTGAAATGCAAAATATTATGAATAGTAAGACGGAAGACCGTAAGAAGTGGATGTTATATTTACAAACACTACAAAGATACCTTCACTTTACCGAAGAGGATCGACAACCACTCAGATTACCAATTTATTCTGATACATCTAATGAAGATCTAAATGAGTCTAAAATTGACTTTAAAAATAAAGATAGAGAACTAAAAAGTATAGTTGATGCTGAATCTTTGTTAGAGGAGAACGGATCCATGAAAAGTAAAGAAAATAACACAAATCCGCTTTACACACCAACTCAAATACTCAGTTTAATACCAAAAAGTTATAATAAAAAAGGTGAGTTATTATTAAACTTAGTTGGAACAAATAAAAGTAAAATACATTGGGATAATGAAGGCACAGTCATAATTGATAATGAAAAAATTCCTGGAAGTAATATTGTTGATTTAATAAATGATTCACTAAGACCCTTAAAAAGAAGTGATCCAGTTGGGTGGGATAGATTTGCTAAAGCATTAAAAGATATTAAAGTACCACTCACTTATATCGGAAACCCAAAGAGATGTGAGTTTATTAATCAGCTTCAAGCAAAAGATCTGAACAAAACCTCGGAGATTGAAGATCAAGAGTTTTCTACACCGAACAGTGGAGATAAAAAATTTATAAATAAAATACGTAAAAAGGTCGATTGGGAAAAATGGACCCCGTACTAGAAGAAATTAATAGAATTTATTATGACCCATCTAACCCCGCTGGTTTTAGTAGTATTGATAAATTATCAAAAGCCATGAAGGGTAAAATGGATAAAAAGCAAGTAAAGGAATGGTTACAATCACAAGAAACATACACTTTACATAAACCTATTCGGAAAAAATTCCCGCGTAATAGGTACATTCTATCGAATATTAATGAACTGTGGCAAGCTGATTTAAGTGATATGCGAACTTATTCTCAATATAATGATGGTTTCAACTACATACTTTGTGTTATTGATGTATTTAGTAAATATGCTTTTGCAAGATCAATGATTAAAAAAAACTCAGAAACAACTAAGGAATGCTTTGAAAGTATATTTACTGAAAGTAATTCAACACCTACTCACATACAATCTGACAAAGGTACAGAATTTGTTTCAAAAGATGTACAAAAATACTTTAAATCCAAAAAGATTAATTACTATACCACCAACAATCCTGATATTAAGGCCAGTATTGTTGAGCGATTTCAAAGAACTCTAAAAATGAAAATGTGGCGTTATTTCACTCATAATAATACTTATAGATACATAGATGTTTTACAAGATTTAATATACTCTTATAATCACAGCATTCACTCTAGTATTAGGATGTGCCCATCTGATGTAAACTCCAGCAATATTATGACAGTTTGGACTAATCTTTATGATAGGAGGTCAAACAAACTTTCTTTAGAACACCCAAAACCAAAATTTAATATGGGTGATTATGTCCGAATAACTAAATATAAACATGTTTTCCAAAAAGGGTATGAATCAAATTGGAGTGATGAAATATTTATTATATCTTCAATAATTGATAGATCTCCATGGGTTGTATATACAGTAACAGATTTACAAAATGAACCAATAGTTGGTACTTTTTATGAAAGAGAATTACAGAAGGTCACTTACAACCCCACCTCACAATATAAAATAGATAAAATAATTGACTCTCGTTATTCTGGCCACAGAAAAGAAGTATTAGTGAAGTGGAGAGGTTATCCAGATAAATTTAACAGTTGGGTTTTAGCTTCTAGTTTAAAAGAAATATGAATAAAGAAAGTTTTTATTTAACTTTGCTCAGCAATAGTTCAATGGACTACTTTCCTGATAACAAGACCACAAATTTTTCAACAAAATTACCAAAAGCTATTAAATTAGAAGGTGAATGGTCGGTTGGAGTTGTCGAGTTTCAATATCCATGTACAATGTTTACTGTTCAAGATCATGAAAATGTTATATACATTACAAAAACCATGTTAATGCCTACTGAAGATAAACCCTCAACAGTGTACTACAAAAAACATATTCCAGCTACCAACTATGATAACGTCGAGCATATTTTAAAAGCGTTAAATGGTATCAGAGAGAAATTAACATTTCGTCAAGATGAAATAACAAAATTTGTGTATGTTTCTGTTTTGGATAAAAATATAACATCCGTTACATTATCACCCAAATTAAGTTTACAACTAGGCTATGAACCAAATAAAAATCTCTTGGAAAGAAATTTTGGAAAGTGCCCTGCTAATTTACACTTAGGGTTACCATCTCAACTATTTGTGTATTGCGACATAATCGATCCTCAGATCGTGGGCGATGTCATGACTCCTTTATTAAGAATAATTTCATTAGATCCTTCAAAATATATTTATGGTGCAAATAAAATGTATGTTTTCTCTCCACCTCACTACTTACCTGTTATGCGAAGAGAGTTCGATACGTTGGAAATAGATATAAGATCGAGCACAGGACAAAAAATACCATTCCAGTTTGGAACCGTGTGTATTAAACTACATTTCCGAAAATTATAATAATGTATTCTCTTCGTGATCATCATAATTGTCCATATGAAAATTATTATACACATCAAGCTGGATCAGGAGTTGGAGTAATTTATAAGGGTTCACCATATCAACGCGGTCATGGTATTGGGAGCTTCTTAGGGGGTTTATTTAGATCAGTTTTACCTTTACTTTCAAGTGGTGCTCGAGTGATTGGTAAGGAGGCATTAAACGCTGGAGTTGGTCTTTTATCGGATATGGTTCAAGCGCGTCCTATGGAAACCTCAATAAAAGATCGTCTAAAGCAAGTTAGTACAAACTTAAAACGAAAGGCTGATGATAAAATTGATCGATTTAACATGACAGGATCTGGGTATATAACTAAAAGAAAACGACGGTCCCCGTTCATTCCACAATTAGCTGCTAAAGTGAAAGCTGCGAAAAAACTTGGTTTAAAACCAAAGAATATCAAAGATATATTTTCAAATTAAATATGTCTTTTCTTCATAATCATTCTTGTGAGTGCGCTAAGTCAGAATTGGATTTGTTTGCACTACCGTCTACACAAACAAGCATTGAAAGTGGATTGTGGATACACTATAAACCAATTTCATCTCTTGCTGATGATGGACCTATCGAGTTTCAAGTTCCTGGTACAGGCGATGACTACATAGATTTGTCTCATACATTAATCCACATAAAGGCAAAAGTATTAAATCAAGATTCAACTAACTTGGTATCGACTACAGTAGTAGCACCTGTAAATAATTGGTTGCACTCACTTTTTAGTCAACTTGATGTTTATTTAAACCAAAAACTTGTATCACCACCTAATAATACCTATGCCTATCGAGCATACATGGAAACCCTTTTAAACTATGCTCCTGCTGCTAAACAATCTCATCTTACTTGTAGTCTTTGGTATGAGGATACAGCAGGAAAAATGGATTCTACAGATGGTAAAAACATAGGATTTGTTAAAAGGCAAGAATTAGTTACTGAAAGTAAGGAAATAGAAATGATTGGACATCTTCATGGTGATATTTTCAATCAAGATAAATTTCTAATTAATGGTGTTGAAATGAGTGTAAAATTAGTTCGATCAAGAGAGAGTTTTAATTTAATTGCTGGGTCAAACGATGTAAAGTTTAAAGTTTGCATTACAGATGCAACTCTTATTGTCCGAAGAGCACGAATTAATCCAAGTGTATTACTTGCACATCAGAAAGTTTTGGCTTCTACTACTGCTAAATATCCTATTACTCGAGCTGAAGTCAAAGTTTTAACAATTCCTTCGGGTGTTCAAGGAAAAACTCTTGATAATATATTCTTAGGACAGGTACCCAAAAGATGTATAATAGGGTTTGTGAATAATTCTGCATTTAATGGTTCCCTTACTAAAAATCCATTTAATTTTGAAAACTATGGTATTAATTCTTTCAGCTTATATATTGATGGTCAACAAATACCTTCAAAAGCTTTGCAACCATCTTTTAATAATAGTATATTTACATCAGCATATCATACTCTGTTCTCGGGAACTGGTATCCACTTTCTTAATGAAGGAAATGCAATCTCTCATGAACAATATGCCAAAGGTAACTGCCTATTAGCATTTGATTTAACTCCTGATTTATCAGCTAACTCATCAACTCATTGGAATCTCATAAAGCATGGTAGTGTAAGATTAGAAGTACGATTTGAATCCTCACTAATACAAACAATTAACTGCATTGTTTATGCTGAGTTTGATAACATTATTGAAATAGATAAAAACAGAAATGTTACTGTAGACTATAGTAGTTAAGGTTATATGTTAAGGTTATATTGTGTGTTAGATTTATGTGTTATGTGTAATGCATGTTGTCTATGTAACTATGGGAAACATTATAAAATTAAATAAAACAAATTGTATTTAGTATACCATTTTTTATTTCTATAAAAACCTCCATTTAGTCTTATACAAAACACTGTCCGAGTTTAAACTTTACATAAGCACACTGACTAAACCACTGAACATGTTGTTGCCAAGGATCATCATCATCTTCCCAATCTTTTAAACCGCCACCACAATGGAAACACTTGACCCTGTCTCCGTGGCCGGTATAAAAGAAACCGGCCTCTGCAAGATCTTCAGGCTTCTGTAGCATAACGAGAGGCCAGCCTTCAAAACTGAGAAACCGTCTAGATTTTGAACTGAAGAATGGATATTCAGCTCTTGTGTACTGCATATTTTTCTCATTTTCTTCTCCACTCAGTGTTGTAGCTTTGCTATTCAATGACGTGTTCTGTACACGTGTACCACACTCATCTCTTCCTTCTGTTGTTGGCTTTCTCTCAGCATCACAAGACGACAGCTCCCTGTACACACCTCATTATTAATATAAATGAGTACACAGAAGTAATTTAAGTAAACAGAATCACATTCACTAATCAGCTAATGGCTATCATTGTTAAAAAAGTATTTTTTAACGTTTTCACTTTCTGCTATTGTCTTTGTAATATTGTATACGAGGCCGTTTGTGTTGTCGTAGATGCTATCCTTATTATTCTTTACATAATATTTAATCCTCGTGGTAGCGTGCTTCCAATGATCGGTAGTTGGAATCTTACATAGCTTCTTCATATCGTACATTTCAATTTTTATGAGATGCGTCGCTTGGGCTCCGTCGTCAGAATTAGTAGAAATGTATGATACACCATCTCTAGCGGCTCGTGCCACGGTTGACGATAACTGTTTCTTCTTTTTTATTTTTGGCATCACTTCAAAAAAATTATCAATCGGTTGCGCTTGCGATTTCCTTTTTCCACCATCGCATGTGTTATTAATGACGATATCATCGCCCTCTTCTTCATGTTGAGGGGAGAGCGGTGAGTAGTAATACTGTTTATAGGTATTTTCATTATCGTCTGCGAAGCTGAATGATCTCTGCAACAACAGAGATATCATGTTAATATCAATTTGTTTACATTGTGATTACACACACACACACGTTAGGAAATAACAAAAGAACAACAAAAGATATACAAGTAAGTTTGTCAATAGAATAAACACTTACCTCCATGATTATTGATGCGCTGAAATACCACAAACGAAGTATCGGTATATAATTCACTGTGGTCAAACGACCATAGACTGATTTCATGACTGCAACTGTTCGCTCTTATATAGCACCATTCTTATCTAAAGCAAATTCCTAAGTTCAACGAAACTGATAGTGACTCTATGAGTCAACAAAGTTATCGCACATTGTTCCCATCAGGCATCAGCTTGTTTTCTGAGTCACTCAAAAGAATGCGATATATTTACAAAAATCACTATAATTGAACATTCCTATGGCAACCATTGAACAGATTGGTACTGTAATAATCTGCTAATAGCAGTAATATCATGGATACACTTGAAGTACAGCAACATCTAAAAAAGATCCATCCCAGTCTAGAAAAAAATGTTTATGCTGCTAATAGACTACCTATGTATACCCATGTACCGACGTATATAATATGCAATTTGGATACGGATGATAAACCAGGCTCACACTGGGTAGCTGTACATATCGATACGAAGGGCATCGGTCAATATTTTGATTCATATGGACGAGGACCTACGCAATATTATCTCGAGTTTTTAAAAAGGAATTGCAAAAGATGGGGCTGGAATGTTGATAGGATTCAGAATGATTGGACTTCAGTGTGTGGTGAATATTGCTTAATGTATTTGCTATATAAGTTTCAGGGATGTTCAATGCATAGTTTTACGAACATATTTACGGGGAACACACTGTACAATGATATTTTAGTGGATGAAATGTTCCGCACATATTTTGTAGAAAATAAGAAATAAAATGTTGTAATAAAATGAAGGAATGTGTTTTATTGATGATTCAGAAAAGCAGTTGAGGGTTAGCAATGAGTAATAGTAGATAAGAACGCCAAGGAATGCAAGGATTAGGCGAACAATGCATCGCTAATGAGGGTGCACGAGGTTGAATAGATAAGAGGATTAACAATGAAACACTAATGAGGGTTCGTAGCACCGGAAATCAATTAGATAAATCAGCTAATTGATTTGCACATCTCCGGAACCGCGCATCCTACGCAAAAACGGATCGCAGAAACGTGATCAGAGCACCCCAAAACCTTTTTTTTTTTTTTTTTTTTTTTTTTTTTTTTTTTTTTTTTTTAGGTTTTGGGGTTCTGGCACACCCGCCCTCAGATCGGTGCGCCAGAACCAGCGTATCACTACTACTCTTATATGTCACATGTGTTTACGATATAAATAAGTACCTAATGATTACAAAGGTACTGCTTATTTTTTAAGAAAAAAACTGTGAATGCAGTTAGCAATAATTCAAGAAGTTAAGGACAGCCTCCTAAAGGTCAATAGCACACGTATCAAATCGGAAAGGGATCGGCACCATATTATGGTGCCGATCCCTTTTGCCTTTCAGCCTTTCGCCTCGCCGTCAAACAGGCGTCAACCTAATGTAAGCACGTAACCAAATCGGATCAGAAGGTCCGATATGTCGACTCATTTATACGGCTAGGCGACGCCGCGCTTACGGCTTGCCGACCGCTGGTTGTTGATGCAGGCAGGCCGCGGGGGAGGTGAGAGGGGCAAGGATGGACGAAGAGACGTAAGCTCGGGTACAGAGAGACGTAAGCGTGGGGACGACGATCCGTAACGCACCGCACCGCGGTTCGTGAGCTTGTCCCGAGGCGAGGTGATTACGTTGCGATTCCGAGTGCGTTGCATTATGGAGTTTCATACAAAGAATACTGAACGGCTCGAGTTGATACGGTGCCGATCCCTTTCCGGTTTAATACGTATGCTATGACCATAAGAATGTTTTTCTGTAGCTACAACGGTTAAAGTAGCTTCCCTCACTGTTCGGTCTCAACTTCCACCCTGTATTATTCAGATCGGACAAGGGAACAAGACAATGGTCATTGGAATTCTCGTTCTAAATCTTAATACCTTTCTAATGATTCATCATTTACTCATCATCCTTTTTTCCAGCTGACCTGCAAAAGGAGAAATGAAAACGATATGAAGACAATAGTGTGTGAAAACAAGAAGAAATACACAACAAGATCTTATGTTGTTTATATAAGTGCTCAGTGTCCGCCCTAAGTGTGTATACACTCGAGCGACACATCATCATCATCATCATCATCATTTCAGCCGAAAGACGTCCACTGCTGGACATAGGCCTCCCCCAAGCACCTCCACTTCGACCGGTCCTGTGCTTCCCGCATCCAACGGGTTCCTGCGGCCTTCACAAGGTCGTCGGTCCGCCTTGTGGGAGGCCTTCCAACGCTACGTCTTCCGATACGCGGTCGCCACTCCAGAACCTTTCGGCCCCATCGGCCATCTGTTCTGTGAGCAATGTGCCCTGCCCACTGCCACTTAAGTTTGGCAATTCTTCGGGCTATGTCGGTTACCTTGGTTCTGCTGCCGACACGCGTTATCGAAACTCGTCAACTGCTGCAGTTGCCCTGACGTTGATCCATGTCGCTTGTGTGTTTACTCTTAGGCATCTTGAAGTTGTCTTTGAATTCGAATGTGCCTTACAAGCGTTGCACGGGGGGGTTCCGGAATTGGTATTTTAAGAGGAACCGGGACCACCACTATGTGCTGATGGTGATCGCCCTAGTGGTTTCTCCCCGGAAGTCGGGTGCCTTTTGAAGGTTTCCCCCCGACAACAAAAAAAAGGTACCGACCACCGACTATACTTACTTAAAATTACCTTTACAAAGCATGGGACATTGGCACAGTAACTTTGTAACTTTTAACATAATTATTTAAATGTAGTTTTAAAAGCATGAACTAATTTGGAAACATTTTTTCACCCACAACACTTCGTTGATTTTAAAAACGAAACATGTATGTCGGTTGCTTAATTTTTGCCTTCTTAAGCTCCAATATCCTGTTCGCACTTTCGCTGCCCAGCATATAAATAAGTATGAAGGAAAAAGTTGAGTATTACTCATCATGACGATATGGTGTATGGTGACAACAGTTTTAGCAATGACATCAATTTCCTTAGTGGTTTTACTGTTTCTACAGACGCCAGCACATCAAGCCACCTGAAACTGTCAAATTTTCGCAATCAACTTTGAACCGTTTTAGCTATAGAGTTGAAAATCTATTCAAGAAATTTGACAGATTGTAGTAGTTTAATGCTGGCGTCTACTTATTCTATTATGGTTTTCATACTCCAATAGATCTACTAAGATACAAAATCGTCTTATTTATCTACAAAACAATTAGGAACTTTGTATTCACACGTTTGTCATGCCGTGAAAAACTACGGTTTATTTGCCGTATAGGCACTGTCATCAGTGTTGTATGGATCATTATGGAAGCTGGTTTTCTACGGCGTGGTTTATACGCCGTACCGTAGAGAAACCGTGCCGTGTACAAAGAGCTTTAGGCTGGAGAACTCGGAGAGGAATCTAGCATACCCTAGTAATTAAGTCGCCCACTATAGATTTTTATCTTTGCACGCAAATACACTGAAAGAAATAAGCAGTGAATAAAAATGAAAACAACATTAATCTGCGGTGGTATTCTGTAATTATCTTACCGTGAAAACTTAGGTGAAGTGAGCGTGGAGTGCGCTGTCAATAGTGTCAATTCCTAGCAAAAACAAACTCACTTCACCTAAGTTTTCACGGTGAGATTTTTACAGAATCGACCGGCTGAACTTTAAACAGTTCCATATGAGCCTAACGTTCAAAACAGTATTTATTACTGATCCGAAAACAGATAAAGCTTGAGGCAAAATATTATTCGTCATGACAGTAAACTTTAACGTTTTAAGTAGGTTAAAGGTCACCAAATTAACTGTTTTATTCATTTGGTGATATCGTTCAAACCATTGAAATTTAATCAATTGTGGTTTTCCTCTTTTTTGTTGTTTTCTTCAATAATTAGTAAGTTCAATCATTAAAAGTTACTGTTTTGTCTTTTACTGTTTTACAAACATTAGTAATAAATTATTTTTTTCAGTGTAAACATTCTTGAAAAACAGCTCTACATTGTTTTCTATCTCTACGAGACCTAGCCACCTAGGTCTATTTCCAAGAACTGATGTATTTGTCACAGACAAACTTAAGTTACAAAGGTTTAGAGGTATAAGGAACAGGGTATAAAGTTCATCCTCTATAGAAAAGGAAGGATCCTCCGACCAGACGAGTGTTGTGTCTGGTGGGCTACTGCCTAACTATTGATGTCGGGACGTTGTAAAATATGCTAGTCACGAGGTAAACTCTGCTTGCGCGATGCAGGATCTTATGTGACGTCAGTGTGATGCTTAGTTCACAAGTGACGATGTAGATGTCGCCAAATCGGTATTACGGTTCTAAATCAACGAAGTTTCGATATAATAATTTATAAGAATTATTAAAAAAAACCATTTCCTCGTGACATAAACAAAACCAAATTCCTTACCATGTAAGGAAGACAGTGATAAATTACCAACACATGGGAAAATAACTTCATTCCAATCATTGCTACATTTTGATTATCCACAAAAACTTGCTCTGTGCTCGCGTTACCTATATTCCCATGTTAGGTCGTGTCCAGGAAATGCTCGGTTATGACGAAATGTAAAGCTTTATATGCATGCTTCGATAATACCCCTGCATGCCAGGGTTATATGCTGATTACAGGCTTTTGACAGGCTAATGGTATGGAAGGGTTAGAAAATTACAACGTTCAAGTGAATTTCTGAAGTTTGTGAGGTAATTTATTAGGGTGAATTGTTTTCTGGTTTGACTTGCGCAAGTAGAGGGGCTCGAGGCTGTATAATAACAGCCGAACAAGTCGATCGATCAGGTTAAGCTACGCTTGCCACGGTTGGTCTGTGGACGGGTGACCATCTTTACATACCGAGACCCCTCCGTGCCTCGGAAGCCGTTGGTCCCAGCTGTCATTCGTGGATCTTTAGCAGTAGTTATGAGAAGTCAGAAGCCCGAAAGCCTGACAACCAGTCTTACCAAGGGGTATCGTATTACCCAGTAACTGGGTTGTGAAGGTCAGATAGGCAGTCGCTCCATGTAAAATACAGGTATTCAGCTGCATCCAATTAGACTGGAAGCCAACCCCAACATAGTTGGGAAAAGGCTAGGCAGATGATGAAGACTTGCAAAGGTAGGTAGGTTTTCCTTTGTATAGTCATTTTGTAATTGATTTCAGGCATTGAATGAGTTTGACGTTGCCCAAAGTTTTTGTTTTTTTTTTATTAATCTGAAAATAACCAAAATAAAATAACTGCCTCGTTTGTCTAGTGGTTGCAAGCGCTACTGCTGAACATGAGGTACTGAGTTCGATACTCAGGTCGGGCCAAGTGTTATTGGGTTTTCCATCAGGAATGTCTCAGTAGCAGTCCGGAGCCTGGATTGGTGCCCAGTTGTTGGCAATAGGCTCGCCCCCTGTTACATGGGACTTAAACATAACTGGCGAATTGTGGGTGTACTAATTGTACTATAGGTACACCTCTGCCCACGGATATCTATACCTCTGCCTAAACCTTTTTTTTTTGGTGGGAAATGTTCAAATAACTTCTGCCGCTCTGGGCGGAGCGGGAGAGCGTGTCAGACTGAGTTTACTGACTAAAACCAACCCGTGTTTCTTCAGTTGCCTGTGCCAGGGGCCACGGTATCTCTTTCGAACAACCCGCGACTCTGGCAGGCATCGCCCCTAGCGGACCCCGTCAGTTAGTGCTGACATCTCTTTGAGGCGCGCGTGGAATACAACGGGTTAACAGGCGTAACGTTATGTGTAATTAAAACGATTTTTCAAGTTTTCGCAAGTTATTCCCACGCTTGCATTTATACATAGCTTTGGGCAGCAGTTTAAAGAAAAATGTGTCTCTGGTAATATTAAAATAGCTTGCTTTTTATTTCGTGGGGAAACCTTCAAAATGCTCCTGACCTCCAGGGAGGTCGGGGAGTGTGGGATTTTTTTTGTTGTCGGGGGGAAACCTTCAAAATTCACCTGACCTCCGGTGGTCGGGGAGTGTGGGATTTTTACCTCACTAAAACCACCCCGGTGATCACCATCAGCACATAGGGGTGGTCCCGGTTCGTCTTAAAAGACTAATTCTGGAACCTTACCTACGCTAATATACAGTACGGAACCTACATTATATGCAATAAATTATACCACATACTTGTTATCGCCTTTCCTGGCGATATACAAAAAATGAACGAAAATCGGTCGCGAAATAAAATCAAATGTTTCCTAAATTTTGACGAGTTATGCGAACATACGAGTATAAATGTATGCTGATTTTTATTCGGAACCGATTTCCTATTTTTTTGTATATCGTCAGAAAAGGCGATAACAAGTATGTGGTATAATTCATTGCATATAACAAAACTAGCAGTGCCCCACGGTTCCACCCGCATAAGTGTCGATCCCGTGGGAATATCGGTATAAAAACTATCCTAAGCCCTTCCCCGGGATGCCATCTATCTCTCTGCCAAATTTTATCGAAATCCGTTCAGAGGTTTAGGCGTGAAAAGGTAACCTACAGACAGACAGACAGACAACGTTCCTTTCGAATTTATAATATTATAGTATGGATGTAGTTTCCATACTGTATACCTTCCTCATAATTGTTTATATTTTTGATAAGTAAACCTAAAAAGTCGCTACCAAGTAAGTGATTACTTAACATAACATTAAAAATAACCTGTCCTCTACCTAATTATTGTACTACAACAGGCAGACAGATGGGCGTCGCACGGGTGGAACTAATGAAGTATGCACAGGTACGTTGTAAGTGACCTTGTTATGACTATTAATTAAACTACTCCTATAAGTAAATAAAAGTATTTAAAAAAAGACCTGGTAAAAGTATCCTATGTCCGTCTTCTGGTTCTAAGCTACCTCCCCACCAATTTTCAGCCAAATCGGTTCAGCCGTTCTTGAGTTATAAATAGTGTAACTAACACGACTTTCTTTTAAATAATTATATAGAATTAGATAGATATTATTTTACACCACTGACAACCCCATTTTTTTATTTCCACGCCATCACTGTCAATTCCAAGGTTGCCTCGAAGAGATCGCAGAAAGCAAGGCCATAGGCCGAACATTGTATGTTTTGTATTAATAATCGTATTTTTTTTTCTTACGTATTTTTTTTCTTACGTATGTTCTGGTGTACAATAAATTATACAGGGTTATTAGTAAAACATTAACTACCTCTTAAGAGGTCATTGTACTCATCAGTATGAAGCTGGAAATCGCGAAAAAAAAAATCTGCTGTTCCTTACATTTATGTTCGTATATCTCGTCAAAATGTAGGCAACAGCTGATTTTTTTTCGCGATTTCAGGTTTGGTCCTATAGTAAAAGATGTTCATAATGATGAGTACAATGACCTCTTAAGAGGTTGTTAATGTTTTACCAATAACCCTGTATATAAATAAATAAAATAAACGGAGCTTAACTTAATATACTGAAAGTAAGCGATAGCTAAAGTGTTTAGCAAAACTTCCCATGTAGGCAAGCGATTACTACTTACACTAGACAAAAAAAACTAGTCAAGTGCATGTCGAACCATGCATAATGAAGGGTTCCGCGTAGTTAAGGGATGATGAATTTATCCCAAGAACAAACTCACACTAATATTATAAAGGCGAAAGTTTGTGAGTGTCGGGGTGAGTATGTGTGTGTGTGTTTATATGTTAGTTACTTCTTCACGCTCGAACGGATAGACCAATTTTGATAAAATTTTGCATGGAGGTAGCTGACACCCTGAATTAACATAATTAGGCTGCGCGGGGCGCAGCTAGTAAGTAACCGATTTTCGGACTTTTACCTTTACATAATATATGCTGTGAGACCTTGATTCTTGCCAAATTTCATGATTCTAGGTCAAATGGAAGTACCTACGTATTTGATATTAATTCCATCTGGATACCTCCACGCGTCCCTGAGAAAAAGGGTCTTGACAAACAGACAGGTGTACGGAGCGGGCGCCCGCGCAGCATGCTGTTTTCTATTTTCCGCGTGCAACGGGAGACGCGAATGACGCAGCGCTGCTCTAAGGATGATAATAGAAAAACCAGCACGCCGTCGAGCGGGCGCCCGCTTAACACAGCGGACGACCTAAGGACTCCGTTTTTACCCGACTGCGTCAGGAAGGTTATGTCTTTCGAGTGTATGTATGTATGTATGTATATTTCTTTGGCACGCTCTGTAGCCTAAACGGCTTGATGGATTTTAGCTTGAGAGGTGCCGTTAGATTCGTCTTAATTGTGAGAGTGACACTAGGTATATCAAAATTGAAAAAAAAATTAAAATGGCCGATTTTTGGCGCAATATTTTTTTTTTCAAAATCTATCGAGTGGGGTATCAAAATAAAGGGTTTTAAAAGGTGGTTACAAAAATATATATATAACTTATATGTTTAAAAGTAATTCGAAGTGACAAATCGTAAAAAACACGTACCTACCAAGAACTAAATCGTTTGCGAAATCTTTCCCATTTGTAAACTAAAAAGCTGGAAAAAAAATAAAATAAAGTTGGAAGCAGGCGGGACCCATACCATTTTTATTATATTTTCAAATTCCAATGGGTCCCGAATGCTTCCAACTTTTATTTAATTTTAAATGGGCTTGTTTTTAGCTTTTCAGTTTCGCAGTCGGGTTTTTGTTTTTTAAATTACTTATTTTATTACTAAATGCATATAATGAAAGTAAAAAAAAAAAAACAAATTTTAAAATTTATGTCCGTCTGTCTGTTTGTTCCGGCTAATCCCTAAATGGACGGGCCGATTTTTAGGGACTTTTACTGGCAGATAGCTGATGTTATATATAAGAATAACTAAGGCTACTTTTATTTTAGAAAAATAATTAGTAAAGAGACACATTATTATCTTCCGACATCCACACGAACGAAGTCGCGGGCACTCATAGTTTATAATAATAATTAGGTATGGGTAGAAAAATATTACAATGGTAAGTAATTAAACATACCTAATTACATTCTAAATTCAAATACCCTCATTACAATAGACGTTTCCATTATAATTACCAAACCACTAATAACTACAAAACTTTATCTTGTAACATTTCTCACTGATGCAAACCTTGTCTGTTGCCATCTTCGCAAACAACCTTTCGAAATCATCGTAATTAGGCATTTATCGATTCGAATATCGATTTATGTTTGGGCAGGGCGTTATTGGAATTTAATCGATTAAGTTAATGATTTGTTAGAGGAACAATGTTTTGACTTGCAATGGACTTAGAAATCGTATTTAATAAATGGCGAAATAATACTTATCCTCGCTGACCGATTGACCTGCTAAGCGTTGTTACTTCATATACTTAGGGCTGATTTTTCAATCGACAGATAATTTTTATTCGCGGAATAAAATTGACGTCTGACAGTTTTTGTATGGAAGAACTGTCGACAATTCAAAATTATTCTTCCGATAAAATTATCTGGGGGCCTAAAATGGCCACTTTGGCAGAATCATAAAAGGATGACATAATGGACAGTTAACCGTTAAGTTAATCGTATCAAATCCCATTGGTGAAGCATTTTCATTTTTTTTTTTTTTTTTTGCTAGTATACCAATCAATCCGATCCAAAACCAATCCCGATCTCTTTGATTATACCTACGTAGTGCAGCGAAAAAAGAAAAACACGAACTGTGTTCGCCATATTACGATTCATAATGTTATCCTTTTACGATTCCCCAAAGTGGGCTTTTTAGGCCGGTGGCGTTGGAAAAATCAGCCCATATGTAGCTATACTGCGAGATAACATTGTAGCTGACCATGTTAGACGACTAGTTTGAATTTCGATCTACTAAAAATGTCGTGAGGAAAGTTTTGAGTGTGATTGTGGATGGCTACAAGAGTAGGGGAAGACCATAGAAACGATGGATGGGCTGTGTAAAAGATGATAATAATATGGTTAGAAAGGGGGTGACTACCCAGATGACGAATGAAGAAAAGTACAATGACATGTTAAGACAACAAATAAATTGGCAAGAGAATGTTGATGATGACAGCAACCAAGATAACATTCTAGCCGACCCTCAATCTGTAATGCTCAGCTCCTATAAACAAAAACGGGCAAGAGCGAGTCGGACTCGCGCACCGAGGTTTCCGTAACATCCGGGTTTATGCATAAGGTTTATGTTTATGAAATTAAATGTTTTTTTTTATTTTTGAGTTGATTGAATGAATGGTAAATTGTGGTTTACGATTTATGACGTATTAAAAAAAAAACTACTTACTAGATTTCATTCAAACCAATTTTCGGTGGTAGTTTACATAGTAATGTACATCATATATTTTTTTTAGTTTTATCATTCTCTCATTTTAGAAGTTACAGGGGGGGGGGGGGACACATTCTACCACTTTGGAAGTGTCTCTCGCGCAAACTATTCAGTTTAGAAAAAAATGATATTAGAAACCTCAATACCATTTTAGAAGTCCTACCCATAGATACCCCACACGTATGGGTATGATGAAAAAAAAAAATTTGAGTTTCGGTTCTAAGTATGGGGAACCCTAAAATTTATTGTTTTTTTCTATTTTTGTGTGAAAATCTTAATGCGGTTCACAGAATACATCTACTTACCAAGTTTCAACAGTATAGTTCTTATAGTTTCGGAGAAAAGTGGCTGTGACATACGGACGGACAGACAGAGACAGACGGACAGACAGACAGACAGACAGACAGACATGACGAATCTATAAGGGTTCCGTTTTTGCCATTTGGCTACGGAACCCTAAAAACGAAACGTTTTGCTTACCACTGGCAGCATTTCTTATTGCTAACCCGGGCATATACTTAAGGGGCTACCTCAAAAATCTAAAATCCTGGAAAACCTACTAAGCGAGCGAAAGTGATGCAATTACTTTTGAAACGCAAAAGAAGAGTGATGGCTATAGTATGTGTGCGCTCGGAATAAAACGACGTTTGTGCCAAAACGAATTTACTCCTTTTTTTAACAAAATAAATGAATTAAATTTAAAACTACTTTGAGTAAACTTTGATATGATAATTGTCTATATTTTAAAGTAAATTCCAATTGTGATGTCGAAAAAAGTAAAAAAAATTATATAACTTTGCAATTTTTTTTGTATCAAGAAAATTTAATTGAATCGTGTATTCCTTTTACATGATACTAGAACAAAGAGTCAAAAAACGTATTCCAAAATGTTAAATCCCTATTCCACATACACAAGTTACACGAAATAGGAAAACCACTTTTTTTTCAATTTAACACCTTAAATACATAGTTTCTGCTAATTTTACCTGTGATAACTACTTCCATGTGAAAGGGTCTACTATGCAAAGCTATGACGTCTTTGCTTCATTATTCGTAAAGATACAAGAGTCTTAATTTTAACCTTAAAAAAGTAAAGATACAAGAGTCTTAATTTTAACGCTTTAAATCAAAACTGCACAAATGGCTTATTTGTAATTGTTTTTATATTGTAAAAATTGAATTTTTTGATAAAAAGGTAGCAGATAAATATAAGCTAAGATGCTGAGATTAAATTTTATTAAGTACTTTATATACATATTATTCTTGTGTTCAAATAGATACGAAACCCATTAGGATTTCGTACCAATGTCATTAAAAATGTTTTAATTTTAATAAATTAATGTGTTAAATTTGTTACATTTAACATGTTTAAATATCTCTATGCCAGTCCATGGCGAAACATGTAAGATCATAACTTTATTTATAAGACCTTAATGTACAACCATGTTTTAAAACAAATAAATAAAGGGTCCGTAAATTATAGGAATCAGCCATAAGACGACTAGATTGAATTTCTGTTTACAAAGATCGCTTTACACACAGGAGCATCTTTCGACCGCGATGCTGATCTTTACTGAACCAGTTCCTATTAATCTATCCATGTCGCTAACTGACACTTGCTCTTTGCAAACCGCGGGCCGAGGCAATCACTACGCATGCGCGTAGGTACCTAGTACCTAACTGCTCGTCCACCAGGCAGCCAGTCGGTAATTGCCCACCGTGACATATACCGACCTATCGCCTTTCTCGGAGCTACAGACACGTGTGGAATATATTATCAGTATGTGGATTTCCTCACTGTTTTACGCAGTAGGTAATCGTGAAGCGAAGTAATTTTGACTGTAGTAAAGAAATTGTCAGTCACTTTTAAGGTGAATGGATAGAGGTAGACCGCGAAATACAAATTTTCTTGCGTTTTTTGCAATTTGCAGGTCAGTGTCAGATTGTATCTTTAGAATCATTAATACATCTGTTAGATTTCTACCACCAACCACCAATCTCTTATGGAAAAGTGTTGATGGTAGAAATCTAACTTAGAAAGATGTAGGTGTTTATGATTCTAATAATTATAATTCTCTAAATATGTACTTGTTATTGTCGCGAATCATGTTTTGATCGAGATACAACCTGACACTGACCTGCGGATTGCAAAAAACGTAAGAAAATTTGAATTTCGCGGTCTCAACTACCCATTAACCTTAAGAGGTATTCTTCTTGCAGAAATCAATGGTAGAAAGAAGTACTTATACAGGTCAAATTAAATTAGCTAGCGAAACTACTCAGGCGCGTGCGATGGGTATCGATATCTCAACACGACAAAACCAAAAAAAAAAACAGATTTTTCTCAACTCATACTTCAAGTATTAAAACATCCAGTGGTCGTTGAACCCCATCTTTTCCAAACTGGACTTCCAAGTTGTGTTATTTTTTAAGGTTATAAATCGAAGCAAGAACGAGTTAATGTGATTTATAATAGTAAAATAAACAAATATCAATAAAAAAATATGCGATTCATCTTGTACCTACTCCATACATTTTGAACAGTCACGCACTTTATATACGTCAAAAATTAGATCTAACCACTTAATCAAAATACTTACAAAATCCTAACGCGCACACCTTCGACCAAACTATTTGGGCCATAACAACTTCTGCTAAATACCGTCAAATGGCGTTAGAAGACCATTTCTAGCTACATTGTATCATCAGTTTTGTTACGCTCCCCATCTTACCTCGCAACTCCGTCTCACCCCACCTTCCCCTACCTTAGAAAAATATGAATGATGTCCAAACCGAATCTATCTACAACAGGACACACTCCTATCACTTTTTTCCCTCGCAGAAAAACTTGCTAATGATATCTTTGTAACTCAACGATGATAGATCAAATCCTACCAATATTGCTTACAAAATGATTAAACGACACATTGTGCAAACAGGTTTTTAAGTATAGACCGCAAAACGGCAAACGGCAAATGTAATGGAGGATGACCCCAACTAGATGAACCGCCGACCTGAAGATGGTCGGAATACACTGGATGCGGAAGACGGTCAACCAAGTATTGTGGCGCAACTTTAGAGAGGCTAGACTGATGATTACGATAGACACAAATGATGTTATAATTGAAAAAAGTCTGCTACACGCCCAGATTCATACCTAATCGTTTTGTAACAAGGTTATTATAACTATCATAATCATCATTTGTATTTGTGCTACACACCTGAATTTGTATAATGAAAACGGTGTGTGAGTCAGCTTATTAAGAAATTTGATTTGAATTATTGTCTATAGAATAGGTTCTTAACCTTATTTTACCCACTTTGAGTTTTTTTTTTTCTAGAGCCGCCCAATTTTTTTTGCGAATCTGAAACAGGTATTGCCACGATTATATTTAAATATGTAATATTATATAGTCGTAACATAGACTAGGTTCTGTCGACGCATGTATGCTCACTCGTTCACTCCTGAATACCCCGAAGACACTGAGCAAGTTAGAACAAGCACAGATAATACTGTAAATTCTTGCAGGATTGCAATAACTAGAAAAAAAAATTGTTGCTATTTTTTTCTCTGTGCTATCTCATTGCCCCCTAATTTTCTCTGGGTCTTCTACTGCGCCCTGAAAGTCTCAACGCTCACGACGGGCCGTTATCGCCACGTTGAGAACCTATGGTCTATAGCTTTGTGTACAATTGGTATTCCAGTGGTCTTGTGAATTGAATCTGACTTACTACCTTCAACAGAGTATTCATTAATATTTTCGTCGGTAAACGAAATAGAACTAGCAGTTGCTATTCGACGTGTGTCTGATATTTTTAAAGTTGACGTGTTGCTGGGTTCTCTTTTCCTTTTCTTTTTAACCCTCCAACGTCGTCACGGCTAACAGTTAATGAAAACGCCAAACAGACGAGGCTTATGCCTAGCAATGATGAATGTATACTATTGTAGAAAGGATAGCTGCAGCTGGTAACTTCCGATTTTCGTTAGCCGTTCCCCGATGACGACGCTTGGATCAAAATATTATCTACAACTTACATAAAAGGTCAATACATATTATTTTTTACGTTTCCGAAGTTTTCGTTTGAGTCAGGGGTTTTTTTTAATGTTTTATTTAACTTTTTAGCTGTTGTATCTTCTGTAACTACACAATCTAGATATTTCGTACCAAAACAATATGATGATGGTGGGCAGTTAGACGGAAAAAAATTAAAGATGGAATTAGTTTTATACTGATACGAACGCAAAGTTATACAAAAAATGTTTGGTGAGGAAGAATGATGACCGTAGATTTGCGAAACAGCAAGTAATAATATAAAGAGTTCCAAACTGAAAGGTCATGCTGACAGACGAACATTCTACTTACTGCATCTTTGCACATCTTCAAAACGCTGAATCATTTCAGGTAAGTAGGTATCCATTCTACAAACCGCAATACATAACCATGCATCAGTCAAATCGTCAAAAAACCGGCACAAATCAACCTGAAACACATAACCGTCGTATCTTCGTTTAAATATCAGAACAAGACTTACTAACATTAGCCGGCCCGCTAATTTTGCACTTTCGACTCACAAGTAATTACAACTTGCAACTTGCGTAACTGAGGCCGAGAGTCGCTTCTGCAGTCACGACCAAACTGTAGCACAAACTTACCTTTGCCGCCGAAAAAAAACTAAACTTTCTAAATTCAACTCTGCGTCATCGCAAAAAAGAAGATGGCGGAGTTTTTCCGCGCCAAAAGTTTAACTGTCAGAACACAAAGCAGCAAAAATTATATCAAAACTCCAAAGGCAGTGGTTGCATAACCTCGTGCCCAATAGAATAATAATAGATGTCGCAGAAAAAAAAAAGGAAAGTGCAAGAATTGGAGCGGGCAATGGATACAATGGCATAGTAAGCACGATTGTGTATCAAAAACTTATAACAATACTTGAAAATAGCCTGTGTGACCAGTAGAGGATTACTAATGTGTTCTTCTGAAAGGAAGATGCATGTTTTACGCAAGTATTTGAAACGCATCTAGCTGAAACATGATTGCTGTGTTGAAATAAAGATGTCTGCAGTGTAACTTTTGATCTACACAACACAACCATATCCGAAATGTTAAGATAATCCAAGAGACAGACGTATTTGGAATAACTAGAATTTAGATAGAGGTTATTAATCGATGCCAATTTAGGTATGTGTCAGACAATTTGTATTAGAATTCTTTAAATTTTGACATAATTTCCTGATAAAATTTCGGACACTCAAACTCGAAAGAAGAAAAATTAAACGGTAGTGGTTTTTTCAGCTAAAAATATATGTGAAGTCGCTTTACTACACAGTGTCCATTGATGCTTTCTTGGCTCTCTAGTATACCTACTCCATAATAAATCAAATAAAGCAGGCCGATAGATAGTTTGTATTTAACAAAGCCATACACAAGATTTAGACGTAACGAAAACAGTCCACATCGCTTCAATTCACACACAGCAATGACTTGCTTAGCAGACTAATTGCTATTGTTGTATTGTGAGAAACAGCGGGGCAATCCTCTATTAGCAATTCGACAGATTTTTTACAGAGAACAGAATCATTAAAACATAGCTAAACAGCTCATCAAACTGTGGTCTGTAGGTTGTCTGCTAAAGTTGACCCTATGTAGAGCAGGATTGCAATAAAGTAACTGTGGTTGAATTCAGAATGAGCTTTCAAATTTTTATTTGGAAGAAGGAGTGATAATATAGCCGGGGTGTGATATAAAGATGTTCGCCTGGAAAGAACGCAGAACGCATAACGTTGTATGATTTTAACACATACCCCTGCTACAGTCCTTTAAGTGGAGGCAGAGGTTTAAAAAATAGGGTCGTACCAAAGGCAAAGGGAAGTACGCCGTGAGGTTGTAGCCAGAAAGACTGACAAATCTGCCCCAGAGCGAATGACATCCATGAAGATATCCCCGCCCTACGAAAAGCATACATAGTATAAAGTACAGGGTGTTGTAAGATAGGTTGTACGGCCGTATATACGGTTGTACATATAGGGTCAAATTTAATTAGCTAGCGAAACTTCACAGCCGTGATGAGCACCGATATCTAAAAAAAGTTATTTTTGTTGGAAGCAGGCGGAACCCATACCATTTTTATTATATTTTCAAATTCAAATGGGTCCCGCCTGCTTCCAACTTTTATTTAATTTAAAATGGGCTTGTTTTTAGCTTTTCAGTTTCTTTTAACTTAAGTTTTTTACCGCAGTCGGTTTTTTTTATTTTTTTAAATTACTTTTTTTTATTTCCAGCTTTTTAGTTTACAAATGTGCAAGATTTCGCAGACGATTTAGTTCTTGGTAGATGTTTTTTTACGATTTGTCACTTCGAATTGCTTTTAACCATCTATGTTGAATGAAAATATTTTTGTAATCACCTTTTAAAACCCTTTATTTTGACACCCAACTCGGAAAGTTTTGAAAAAAAAAATTTTTTGAAGACATAATATGGCGCCAAAAATCGGCCGTTTTATTTTTTTTAATTTTGATATACTCTGTATATTTTGTCACTCTCACAATTAAGGCGAATCTAACGGCACCTCTCAAGTTGAAATCGATCAAGCCGTTTAAGCTACAGAGCGTGCCAAAGAAATACACATACATACAAACACTCGAAAAACATAACTTTTCACTAACGTCATGTCTTTGCCGGACTAAAGTTCATTTCAAATAAACTTGCGATAAAGTTTGTTCACCTCCTTCTACTAATGTATCCCAATATTTCCAAACCATACGATAAAAATGTATGGGCAGTGTCGGTAACACGATCAAAACATTCACTTACTCCGTGTTTGGTATTATGAAACTCAACCGATGCAATGTTAGCGACAGTTTTGTATGACGAATGATATCTATCGTAATTTATTTGGACTTTTTGGTACAGGGTGGTTGAATGACATTTATCGCAAGTTTATTTGAAAAACACTTTAAGAGGAATCGATTGACGTGTGAATCATAAAAATCGGCCCAGGCGTTTGGTCTGTTTAGTGCTTCAAAGGAACATACAAACATACATACATAGGCTGATAAACATATTACCATTCCTTTGCGTCGCGCAGTCGGGTAAATAGGCTGACTGGTATGTACCTATGCCACGGATCATCGACGTGGGTGTATGCAGAAGATGCGTACCTACTGTGAATTAATTTTTTATTTTATTTATATGGTGTACATAATAAAGAGTTACATTATATATATCATATTATATTATTATTATCATATAACCTATTCTATTCTATTAGTAAATGCCTGTTCTGCAACTGCGCTAGGCCGACTGATGTGCAAATCGGAAGCCATTTTTTATAATGTTAGGCAATTTATAATCCATGTGGTTGCATCATAAAAATAATTTATTACATCTAGTTACCTACAGACTAGACAACTGTATTAGGCTGTTATGTACCGATCTTTATTGATAAAACATTTATGTAAATACATTCCGAACTATGTAACTAGGTGAAATCGACTTACGAGTTCAATAATAAAACGCATCGCAATTCCTAAAGCATTTCTTACTAATATTTTTGTATTGTATCAGTGCTATCTGACCTTAAAATTGACTTTGATTTTTATGCCGCAGGAAATAAGGCCTAAAATACCGATAGGTACATTTCCTGTTCCATAAATGATATATATTTTTTAACAGAGGTGTCAAAAGTCATATGCACACAATAAATTATGAAACTGTCAATCCTACCTAGTCTTTTTGTTGGAAAAGAGGGCAAGGCTCAAGTTCCATGCTTACACAGAGTTTAATAAAAAATGCATGATCCGATTTAAGTTTTTTTTGTCTACTTATCTGTTAATGCAATAGATACCCTTGTCTGCTTAAGCGCTACACTATCCAATTTTTAGGAAATCTAACTAGGAACACTCTAACTAGGAAGTCAGAAGTGTGTTTAATTTAGTGTGTGTGTTTAATTTAGTGTGTGTAATTTAGTGTGTGTGTATTCACGAATGCGTCGTCTGTCCGATTTAGAAATCGGACAGACATTCGTGAACAAGAATCGTACAACCTACTAGCTATTTTCTATCGATGGCGTCTTTAAAGTCGTGTTTTTTTCATAATTTTAATTTTTTTCATAGTTTTCGTCTTTGAAGTAACCGTCTTTAAAGTCGCGTCTTTGTCATAATTTTTGTAAATCTCCAATAAGACCTTAAAGCCATCATCGCGTAATGACTTATTAAAATATTTTTTGTTTTAGTTTAGTCCGACTAGACGTTCTAAATCATAGCGCCGTGATTACACTATCCTAGATCGTAGACAATTTAGGAAGTAGAGCGGTTGGACCTCCAATTTACACTAAATCGGATCCAATCTTTTCTAACTGCGATTATCTACATCTGCCGATGTCCTAGTTAGATTTACTAAAAATTGGATAGTGTAATAAGCGCTTTACTTTCAGCGGCTTTAGAGGAATTATAAGTATCTACCTAATGTGTGCCCCTGAGCGGTTAGAGAAATTATAGGTAACCTAATGTGTGCCCCTGAGCGGTTGCCCGATCCGATTGTGATTGTGAGTACCTATCGTGACCCATGTCTTATTTTTGTACTTCTGGCTAGTGGAAAACCTAAGATTAAGTCAGTATCTGTCTTACAACACAAACAGTCATCTCCACCGTCATCATTTCAGCCGAAAGACGTCCACTGCTGGACATAGTCCTCCCCCAAAAAGGGGGGGGGGGGGGTTGTCATAATCGCCACGCTTGGCAGGCAGGTTGGCGATCGCAGTATGTTATGGTGGTGGAATGCATAGAGAACGCTGCTGCCCATCTCCGGTACGCCCCTTAGTCGCCTTTTACGAAATTTTCACAGATGAAGTATTTCTGTTGCCGCTAAAACAACAAATACTAAAAACAGAATAAAATTAATATTTAAGGGGGCTCCCATTAAACAAACATGTTTCTTTCGACGTTTTTGCCTTGTGGTACGGAAGCCTTTGTGTGCGAGTCAGACTCGCACTTGGCCAGTTTTTAGAAATCCAAAACGTTTGATTATGACCTTAAGAGCGTTTACGCCGTACGGCATTTCATACAAACTTTCAAGCCCTTATTTTTCGAAATGAGTGAACCGATTTTAATGAAACTTCATACGCATAAGCGGGACACAAACGTCTAAAAAGTTAGTAGAGAACATTTTCGAAAAATTGTGTTACAGCCAAATAAGACCGATTTTAAATTTTCCATAGAAACAGAGATTTCCAGTTATCTTTTTTTAAATAAGACATTTCGAAAATGTTCTCTACTAACTTTTTAGACCTTTGTATCCTACTTATGCGTATGAATTTTCATTAAAATCGGTTCATTCATTTCGAAAAATAAGGGCTTGAAAGTTTGTATGAAATGCCGTACGGCGTAAACGCTCTTATGGTAATATGCCTTGTTATTAAGTTTAATCGACGCCCATGAGCAAAACTACAATTTTCACCTTGCCAAATCTTTAGGAAAATCTTGACTTAATAAACAAGTGCGAGTCGGACTCGCACACGAAGGGTTCCGTACCACAAGGCAAAAACGCCGAAAAAAACATGTTTGTTGTATAGGAGCCCCCCTTAAATATTTATTTTAATTTTATTATTTATTATTAAAGTTAAAATACAACTGAGTATTTTGTGAATATTTCAAGTGCCTACCAGCCGGTCGATTCTGTAAAAACATCACAGTGATAACTTAGGTGAAGTGAGCTTAAAGTGAGCTGTTATCCTACATTATGCTAGGGATTGACACTATTGACAGCTCACTCCACGCCCACTTCACCTAAGTTTTCACGGTGAGATGGTTACAGAATTGCACTGCTGTTGCCATTTTTGATATCGAGCTAAAAAGGGCCAAAAAAATCGCGTTCGTTGTATGGGAGCCCCCCTTAAATATTTATTTTATTTTGTTTTTAGTATTTGTTGTTATAGCGGCAACAGAAATACATACTTTGTGAAAATTTCAACAGTCTAGCTATCGCGGTTCTTGAGATACAGCCTGGCGACAGACAGACAGACAGACGGACAGACAGCGAAGCCTTAGTAATAGGGTTCCGTTTTTACGCTTTGGGTACGGAACCCTAAAAAAGTTAAGTTATTCGACGTTACAGTTACGTAAATTATAGGTATTGTATTGAGGTGCTTAAATTTTATTATTACGCCTTATTCCTGTTTACGCTCTGTAGCTCCAGGGGGACAACCATCAATTTGCACTGATTTTGCAACCTAAAAACCCTTAAGGGGTTACATAACCTAAAGCGCGGCCACAATCGGAGTCGGACTGCATAGAAAAGAAAGAGAACCGCGATGACCATGACACAACGCTGGTAATTTATTATAAAATATGAAGCAATTATTTAATTGCAAAAAAACTATTGTTTGGACGAAAAAAATTAAAAAGTTTTAGTATGTTGCTTGTAGAATAATCTGACAAAAAATCACTATGATTGTATGCATATTAGTATGGTTTTTATTATAAAAAGAAAGTTTTTAGGGGTATCTTCATGATATTTTTCTATCGTATCAAATTAGTTGTTTCCAACAAACTATCTGCTTAGCATAAGTATATCTATATATATATCTAGATTTTGTTTACTGTAGTCAATGATATACTTGCGTTTTTTGTGTTTAGGTCCTGTAAGCCCCTTAAGAGGAGTCGAGCATGCTATCTCAGTTAAGACTCCTTAGAGAAAAGTCTGTTTCTGGTCTAACATACCTTTAAATTGATGTCTACTAACACGACTGGACATACAATCTAATAATAGCAATAAATCACAAATCTACGGTATAACGTAAATGCTCCAACGGCCTCCTCACAGAAACACACCTTACGAATAAAACAATAGAAATCATATTCATTTATCAGAATGGTATTAGCCGGAACAAAAGCAGTAATAATCCATTGGACTCAAACCTGCGGCTATCCTAGTACTTTCACTGGTGGTCCCAATCGCAGAGCAGGCCGGAGCACTTCCTGAGACGTATCTACTGGTCACGATCTAACTAAATACCTAATTGTCACAATTCTAGTACACTTACCTGTCGACTACCTACTTCCTTAGACGATTCATTGAATGCATTTTATGAATGGGATTAACTTCGATTACCTAGCTCTAATAAACGCAATAGGTACCTACATGATTTAAAGTGAATGGGTGGTTGAGACCGCGAAATTTTAATTTTCTTACGTTTTTTGCAATTTGCAGGTCAGTGTCAGGTTGTATCTTAATCAAAATATGATTCCCGACAATAACAGGTTCATATTTAAAGAATTATAATCATTAGAATCATTAATACATCTTTCTAAGTTAGATTTAACCACTAACACTTTTCCATAAGAGATACCAATCTCTTCCTTGTGGTACCAACCACAAGGCATAAAACGCCGAAAAAAACGTTTCTTAAGCTCATTTAAATTTTAACTTTATTTTATATTTATTATTTGTTGTTATAGCGGCAACAGAAATACATCATCTGTGAAAACAACTGTCTAGCTATCACGGTTCATGAGATACAGCCTGGTGACAGACAGACAGACAGACGGACAGTGGAGTCTTAGTAGTAGGGTCCCGTTTTTACCCTTACATACATTACAGATACGATACATTTGGGCAGCGTAGATATTGCACTTTTTTATGAAACATATATCAGAACCGACGAAAAATTTTTTCGCTAAGGGGTGGTAAGAGTTCATGTCTTGAATTCCTGGTTAGTTTGCACATCGATGCCTGTGTCAGCCTGTATAAACTGTCTCATGCCCCATGAAAAGATTACCATTTTACAACACCCCATGTTCTAAAATACGGCGGAGAGATAAAGGGCGACAAAACCCTAGCTAGTGAATTGATCCCGTAATATCAAATCGGTAAACCAAACTCCTAAATAATTTTGATAGCAATAAATAGCAACGCTGCGAATATTCATTTTTTTTATAACAGCCGAACGGGACAATCTTCAAGGTTCAACAACGCTTTCCGAGGTCGGTCCTTGGATGGGTGACCGTCCATAACATAAGGAGACCTCTCCGTGCCTCGGCAAGCACGTCCCGGCTGTCATTCCTAGATCTTTAACACTCGTTACGGGAAGTCCCGAAGCCCGAAAGTCTGGCAGCCAATCTTGATAAAGTGTACCGTCAAACGGGGTGAATATGAATGCAGGGGTGAATTGGGACAAAACTTTAAAATGGATTTTAGCGTTGAAATAATACAGTTTGTTGCCGAAAAGGACACTTTAATCGTTAATTATAATACAATAAACACATTAGACTCCTTTTTGGCAACAGACTATATTATTTCAATGTTAAAATCGCATTTAAAGTTTCGTCCCGATTCACCCCTACATCCCTATTCACCCCGTTTGACGGTATCGTGTTACCTGGTAACTGGGTTGTAGAGGTCAGATAGGCAGTCGCTCCATACTGGTATCCAACTGTATCCAATTTAGCCTGGAAGCCGACCCCAACTTAGTTGGGAAAAGGCTAGGCAGATTGATCGATAATATGTTGTTATCTACGAAAAACTAGTTTTGTAAAGAAGTCAGTACAATAAATCTATCCTAAGGCCGGCCGCATGGTCAGCGGGATTGTCCGAAAGGGTTACCGCTGCCTCGGAACATAAAGGGCTAAGGAAGGAACACGGGTGGGTTTTAGTCAGTAAGAGTCTGACACTCTGAGTCTTCTGCTCCCCGCAGAGCGGAAGGGGTCAGTGATGATTTCCCATCCTGAAAAAAAAAAATCCGATTCGGAGACCCAGAATGCGCGCATTTCATACAAAATCGTCTCTAAGCGCATACGTTATATTTTCGTTATATTAAGAACTAGCTTCTGCCCGCGACTTCGTACGCAGATCCTGTTGCTTATGCCAGCGACAACGGGGTCGTCGAAAATCGAAGATCTGAAACGTCTGATGTCGAATTCTAAGAGCTCGGGGACGGGACGGGTTGTGGTGTCTCGCCGACACTACAACCCGTTAGTATTTCCGCCTCAATGATATTTCTCTGCAGCGAGACGAATTTGAGCCGGGTCCCAATGCACAGTTTCGGCGGAGTGAGTTTCCGAAGAAGCATAATTGGGACACCGACCTTTAACTTAATGGTGTGCGCTGGTAGTCCACTTGCACTGAGGGAATTGAGAAATTCTACGGGGTAATGTGTGGCGCCATCTTGGTCGACAACAGTGTTTATTGAAGGGTAGATCATTTCATTTCCCTCAATTTCCACGAGAATGCATTCATTGATCGCTGAAGCTTGGTCGTTTCTGGGTGTTAAAATGGCTCGTTCACACACCCAAGAATTATGTTGGTGCGGTATCCTATTGATGTCCCCGTACACCAGGCGAATCAAATCTTCTAAGGTGGACACCACTCTCCCAAGTATCTCAGGTAGAACCACCTGGCCACCGTCTACTGGTAGCGTTCCCTCACCCAATTTTAAGAGAACATCAGAAAATTCTTGGGCGTGTACATTCCCGCCAAGACGTGCTCTCATATTCATCGTTAAGCGTAACCTATGAATTTGTGGCCATAAGAAAGAGTATTTCAACAAAGCATTTACCTCATCAGCCCTAGTTCCTCGCGTCACCACAGGCAGCGTTTGTCGGAAATCGCCGCTAAACAGAACTGTAACGCCACCCATCATTTGCTGGTTCCTGCGGATGTCCTGCAAAGTCCTGTTTACCGCCTCTACTACTTTTCTGTTCGCCATAATGCATTCATCCCACACGATTAAACAGCAATCTTTAAGGACGCGCCCTTTATCACTGTTGCGTGACACTCCACAAACAGGTGTTTCATTACTCTCTAAATCTATGGGAATCTTAAACATTGCGTGCGCTGTTTTGCCACCAGGAAGCAGTGTTGCGGCGATTCCTGACGATGCTACTGCAATGGCAATCTTGTCTTGCCTCCTGACCTCTGCGAGAATGCCAGCGGTGACAAATATTCTCCCTGTTCCACCAGGAGCATCCAAGAAAAACATTTTACCTTGGCCGAGCCGAGTCAAGGATGGTGTCGAAAATTTGCTTTTGCTCTGAGGTAAACTTAGAGACATGGTCATTGACGACGGTACTCATAGCTCTTGGATCATAATTTATTTCAGAGTTGTACTCTCTGTTTCCAAGCTCTTGTACATCCAGATATTGTGGAGTCGGTAGCCCATAATCCACCAGAGAACTGCCGCAGATCGAAATGACCATATCTTGAAGTGAACTAAGGCAACTGTTTAGAACGCGCTCATCAGATGCCTCAGTATTATCTTCAGTAGTGCGTCTCAGACCTCTTAGGAAGTCTTCGGACAGAAGATGCCGATATTGCTCCCACAACAGAAGTGGATTTGCAATACCGCAGAACACCAACATGACGACAAACAGATGTCGCAAACGACTGAGATTGTCACTAATGCTGGCCTCCTCAAGTGCGTTGTCCCAGTGCTGATCACCGTCGAGAAGGTGGCGTGCTACGCAAGCAGCACGGTATTTGGGATACTCAATGTCATCGACTGTCCTTAGAAACGCAAATGATGTTGGGCCGTGCACTGTGTGAAGTAACATTCACAAATAATAGCACTCGCCATTATTTGGGTGCACAGTGTAAACCCGTCCCAATGCGGTGTCCTTAAAAATTCCCGGAAACCCGTCCACTGCGTGTCCGTATCGACTTCGATTAAATACACCTCTTTGCTTGTCGTACGTGTAGTACGAAGGCTCATCATAGGTGAGTGATCTAGCAAAGTTGTCCCCTTCACAGAGTCTGAAAAAGGCCAATTTCAGTCTATCAAAAAGTACTCTGTGAACGCCAACAGGAAAATTAAACACATCAACCAACACAGACCACAAAGGTAACCCCCGTTTCTATAGGTTGAGAACGGCACATCGGCACTTATAACATCACATTTTGGGAACAAAACCATAGCGCGATCTAACCCGACGCCAACGCCATCTAGTTAGAAAACGGAAACTACATATTATTTACCCAAATTAATTAAATTATGAATAAAACTAAATTGTCGTTAATTTAACAGACAACACAGTTTTGCATTAAAAAAATATATGGTAACAGCAGCAAGGATCAAAACTAAGAATTACATACTTAAATGACGAATTACCTACAACAAATGTGCTTGGTAAGATATAGCTTAGAACCAAAAGTTTGACTTGACTTCATGATAGTGTAGCTTGTTGTACCACCAATCAATCTGTTTAGTAATATTGGTGTGAAACTCTCCATACAATTAGATATAACATGTGAAGTTCTCAGATTTCATAACAGTATAGTTCCTAATGCACATAAAAAAAGCAAAAACTGAAAAAAAAGAATTTTACGATTTTTTAAAACAATATTATGGGATTTGAACTCGCACCATTTAGTGCGGTAAACGGTCGCCTGACCTTACCGCTGGTCGATCGATCAGATAAAGCTACGCTTGCTGCGGTTGGTCTGTGGATGGGTGACCATCTTTACATACCGAGACCCCTCCGTGCCTCGGAAAGCACGTTAAGCCGTTGGTCCCGGCTGTCATTCGTGGATCTTTGACAGTCGTTACGGGTAGTCTGAAGCCCGAAAGTCTGACAACCAGTCTTACCAAAGGGTATCGTATTACCCAGTAACTGGGTTGTGGAGGTCAGATAGGCAGTCGCTCCATGTAAAATACTGGTATTCAGCTGCATCCGGTTAGACTGGAAGCCGACCCCAACATAGTTGGGAAAAGGCTAGGCAGATGATGATGATGATGACATATTGTTGAAATAGCTGTTCCCTTGCAATTTATAATATTACTGCCCCGCTCCTTTATAAAAATAGCGTGATTATTATGTTCCCAGAGTTAGCTAAGCTAGTTTTAGCTAAATAAATAAATCAACATGTCATTTTGTGCATTCAATTACGAACAAACACATTTTAAAATCAATATTGCTTACCTCCCATAACATATGGCGTGATAATATGTAGCCTAAAGCCTTCCTTGGTTTACTAAGAACATTTTTGCTGAATTTCAATTCAATCTATCCAGTAGTTTTGGCGTGAAGCCGTACCATACACACAGACAAACATACAAAAATTCTAAAAAGTCACTTTTTGTCATCAGTTACGTTTTTCTAACAAAAGCCATTTATTTTTTCTCGAAAATTCACAATGTACAGTTTTTCTTTCGTTACTGTTTTATTATATGTATAGATGTATGCGGGATAAGGGCAGGGAGAATGATGATGTATGCGCTTAGAGACGATTTTGTATGAAATGCGTGCATTCAGGGTCTCCAAATCGGACGTATGCGGCCGGCCTAATAAAAAAGGAGTTTCATGCTTTGTGTAAATAAATTAGGCAAAGCTAACCATCAGAATTATAATTATTCAGTAGGTATCTTATCTTTCATGTTGCTGTAATTAAACATCAACTCTAAATACATTCACTAAACTGTTTTGTTAGGGCCGTTACACATGGCGCCGCGGCAGTAGCGGCACCGCCACACCGTGGACCGTACTGCTGCTATACCGCTGTATCACCCTTGGACTTGTATGGACCCTGACACATGGCTGTTTGAATAGTCTTGATACTGCGGCGGCAAAAAACGCTGCCGCTGCGGGCGGCCGCTAAAAATTTACTGAAATGCCACAATAATCATGAAAGGGATTCAGATTTGGTAATGCAAGTACATGTTTGGGTTATTTATGTAGAATTCAAAAAATCTAAAACAAAACAACTTTTATATTTTTAAATTACAATTTATTTACATTTCTTTACTTAAATAATGACTATTTCATGAATTATATCAATCAGTAGGGTTATTATGAACTTAGAGGGTTGTATTGATGATTTTAATGATTATAATTCAGTAAATACATGCTTGTTACGGTCGTCAATCATATTTTGTTCAACACAGAACCTCACACTGACCTGCGAATTGCAATCAACACAACAAAATTTGAATTTCGCGGATTAACCTGGCGCTTCCCATTAAACAAAAAATTGAGAGGACACCAAACTTATGTTGGCAACTTACATTGAGCTCATAGTGATTTTTTGCTTGTTACAGGAGAAGACGCACACTATTATATCTCCAAACGGGTCCAGAAAGACAATTCAGAATTTTTTGGCTGGACTCCAGTCCAACAGCTAATAATGGCAAGGCGAGCCACTAACTGACATTGCAGCGACCGCTTCGAAAAAGTGTTTACAACATGGGATGAACTTAAAGACGTGCCAGCAAATGACTTCCTAGGCGCATTGTATGCAAAGACGGTACACGAAATTATGAGTGCACATAAGAAAAAATCAAACAAATTGTGCATGGATTAAGAGCTTACCGTGAAAGAGATGGGCAATAGAGGGAAGCTGGCTGATTATGTCGCCATCAAGTACATAGTAGATGGCATCCAAGATTATGAGGTAAATAAAATCATTTTATATGGCGTCAATGGCGTGACATGATAACATCTTTCAAAGAACTGAAGAAAAAGTAAAAAATTTATGAAGTTATTAAGTAATAACTAATAAATTAATTATAGAAATCAGACTAGGATTTAATTGTTTAATTAAACCTTCATCCTCGTCACTGAAATGGGAACTGGGCTTGCCAATTTTTTTGTTGTCTATTTATAATCCTACAACATTAAGTTACAAGCCAATGCCCTATCATCTCTGTGTAGCCTGAGGAGCAGACATAGCGGTGACTTTCTCTCCAATCTCAGTGAGCAACTGAGCTGATTTCTGTATGTTCTCAAACTGGTACCCCATGTGGACTGCAATCAGCTGCATCTTTTTCAGACTCTCTTCACTGCTCTCTATTTGATGCTCAGCTGATGCCATGTCTCTGGCTGCTTTTGATAGTAGCTGGAAAAATGAAAAAAAAAACAAGAAGAACAAAACTGGACTATAGACTAGTATATCAATGCATGGAGTTTGGTTGCACTGCAGTAAGACTATTAAAACTGATCTATCAAAAGATGAGGAAGAAATAAAAAAATGTATAGTAGTGTTGCGCGCCACAATTAATGCCTGGTACATGGTGACAGTAGTTACCACTAGCGCCATCTAGTATCGAGTAGCGGAACTAGTAGTCAAGACCCTTCTAGGAATTTCGATGCGGGAACTTTCTCGAACTATCGACATCTGTTCGATCGGGGCCTTTATGTACTCGAACATTCTAGATATTTCTACAATGGAAGGTTCTAGAACTCTCTGCGGCACTATATAAGGCCGGCGTGAGCCGCGAGCGACAGTGTTAGAAAAGCGATCGAAGCGAAAACATCCGAAGCGATCTTCAAGTGCGACTTAAAGCGATCAGTACTGCAATTGTGTTTTGCAATTAGTGTGTTTGAGTTGTAATTAGTGTTGATAATTAAAGTGTCAAATTTTGGTTATTAAATCGGCAGTTTTTATTGTCACAAACCCGAAGCTCGTAACAGTACTTAATTCGATAAATTAAAAAGGGTGCATTGGTTTCTCAAAACCCATGACTATCTTGTTGCTAATGTTCCTGTACATAATAAAGGGTTATGCAGGGATAGTTAGGGGAGCTTGTACTTTAACCATTTCTTTATCAATAACAATAGGTGTAAAGCAAATTATTTGGCTAGGCTTTTTTTTTTTTTATTTGAAATGGGTTTGCTCTTGACTCTTAGTCTAGGTCAGAGGTGACAGAGACAAAGTCGACGAGGGAATGAGCTTACCCAGAAGAAGCCTGTTCACTCTTTGAAGAGATTCGGGTTGTATGCGCTCGGAAACACAGACGCAGGTAGAGAGTTCCACTCTTATGCTGTGCGCATTAAAAAGGACATTTGAAAACGCTTAGTGCGAATTGGTAGAATATCAACTAGGTAGGGACGGTATCTTGCAGTGCGTTTTGATGTCCGAAGGTAGAAGGGGAAGAGGCTACTTTAGAAGCTCATAAAAGCATAGGATAGCTAATTCATAGGAACACCTATTACCTCATTAGACTTGGATCCTCTTTGTATTTGGCGCGCTAGAGACGAGATGTTGTTCATATTGACTTGCACTCTTTCTGCTAAACGCTGTTTTGATTCTGCGAACAATGACCGGGCACTGCTCGACGATGCCGAAGTCATTGCGTGGCCACAACAAGTTTTCCTCTTAGTAATACGGCGCTATTGGTGCTCAATGAAGCATTGAGGAAGTAAAAGTTATGTTTTTATTTACAAAATTCATCATACGCCAAAGAGACAATCGATCGCAAACACGAAAAGTCGAAAACCGAAATGTTATGTCAATGTCATTGTCAAATATTTTTTTAAGACACTGACAATTTGAGTGACATAAAATTAACCGTTCGGAAAAGCTGGTCAGCTGTTTATCGAAAAAGTTAAGGTGAATGAGTAGTTGAGACCGCGAAATTCAAATTTTCTTACGTTTTTTGCAATTTGCAGGTCAGTATCAGGTTGTATCTTGATCAAAATATGATTCGCGACATTAACAGGTACATATTTAGAGAATCATAATCATTAGAATCTTTAAATACATCTTTCTAAGTTAGATTTCTACCACTAACCCTTTTCCATAAGAGATTGGTGGTTGGTAGTAGAAATCTAACTTAGAAAGTTAAAATAATGATTCTAATAATTATGATTCTTTAATGAAGGACCTGTTAGTGTCGCGAATCATATTTTGATCAAGATTCAATCTGACACTGACCTACAAATTACAAAAAACGTAAGAAAATTTGAATTTGGCGGTCTACCACTATTATGCTCTAAGACCACTATCCATTCACCATAAGATGAGTATTTTACCACGTTTAAACACGAGAGTTTATTTTCTTTCGCATTCACACTGAAACTGGTACACACGGCTGCACATCAAGCTATAATTATCCAGTTTCAGCTGACTTTGCATTGTAGTTTTTTAACCGACTTCAAAAAAGGAGGAGGTTTCTCAATTCGTCCGTATATATATATATATTTTTTTTTTTGTACAATCAGAAGCCAGTTTATACTGGTTATACACTCTTACATTTTGATCGTTTTAATCTTTAAAAGGGTCATTATACTCATCATTATGAACAACTTTTACTATGGGAGCAACCGCGGGCCGCCCGCGCCCGCCACGCATCCGCACCGCGCACCCACTGCGGCCACCTGTATGAACGAGCTATGGCGTGAGATGCCCGCGCGCTCCCCGCGTCGAGCAGCCCGCGCCGCTCACCGCGCCCGCGTGCCCACTATGGACACTCATAATAGGAAGTTCATATGTTTGAATTCGCCGCGCCGCGCCCGCTCCCCAGTCTGGCCAACAATTTGGATTTGACCATTTGCGGATTTGCCGTTCTCTTTAGTGCTTGTGCTGATGGTGGCCACCAATCGAAAATGTATCTCATTGTGTTCTAGATTGACTTGGACTTGATGTTGACCTTGACACAACATAATGGAAGAAGAAAACGTGTTGCACTGACCCCAACTTCCCAAGTAATATCGAACAAGGTTTAGATGATGTGTTGTTCTTTACTTTTTTGCCGGTCGTAGGCACCCGTCAGAGACGCAGTGTGTCTCTTCTACGGGCTCAGTGAGGACAAGGCTTTACGGGATCTAAATCAATCAATCTGCCTAGCCTTTTCCCAACTATGATGTTGGGATTGCCGGGATTGGCTTCCAGTCTATACCTTGTCTAAACGGATGCAGCTGAATTCCAGTATTTTCCATGGAATGACTGCCCCAGTTACTTACTTGGCTTTAAACTTAGATCATTTTGTTTCGAGACACGGGACGAGATAAGAAGAATAATACTAAATAAAAATATTAGAATGAGCTTGCAAAGAACTTACAATTATTTAATAGAAATAACAATACATATAAAATTCTTGTCTAAAAAACTGGTTTTCTCTTTCACAACACCACTAGTCACATTTTTCAATTATTTTACGTAAAATGGCAACTCCAGATTTTAGTTGCATCCTATTCAATCAAGATCGCGTACTTCAAAATGTCGATTTACGAAGTCGACTATCTTTTTTTCGTTCTAATTTAAGTAAATAAGTGAGATCGCGCTACAGGAATCGAATAAAACATTCGATTTCAATACGATTGAATGAATCCAAATATGAGGGCCTCCGCTAGGAGTATAGTGTTCTGTGATGAGGGCCAGGGGGAGTCAACTCTGTTAGGATTGGATGGCTCAGTAGGTGGGTTTGATATAGGGATTCCAGTACCAAAAAACAAATGTTAAAAATTCGATATTAAATGGCAACATCAACGTTTTCAGCAAGGAGTACGTCGGTTCCGAATTGCGTCAAAAGCGATTATATCGCGAATCCGACCGACGTGCAACGTCACAAATAGTACCCAATAGTCCTTATATTTTGTGACTATTAAATTTGGTCGGATTCGAGATTTAATCGCTTTTGACGCAATTCGGAACGCGGGGATGTGTTCTGTGGTTTTCAGTCAAACGTCAAAGTTTAAAAAATTCAAAATGGTTTTTCAAACGGTTCAAAACAAATAATCGTTAATTAATTGCGTGTGTGATTGGTTTTTGTTGTCGTTTTTCCTGTATTTCGTGTGATTTTCCGTTCAAATTGTGTCGAGTTGAGTATTCTGCTCGAGACTCCGAATACGGGATACCATACCGCAGCATTTTGTTGTTTTAGAAGCCTAGTGACTTTTTAGCTTAGCGACTCTTATTTTGTGTTTATTTGTATTCTTCGGTCAGTGAATCGGTGAAAAAATTATGAGGGACAATAACCGAAAATGTGCAAAATACAATGCATCCACAACTTAAGATTCGGAACTGATCTTACATCGTTTTCCGAAACCAGGACCTTCCAACTTACAGCGGTATGTATATTAAATAATCCAAAGTATAGTACCAATTTCAATCAGTAACATTCTGTTGTTGATAAAAAAATTCAACCCTAAAATCATGTTTTCAGGTCGGTAGCATGGGCAAAGTTTTGTTACCCAGAGGAGAACTGGAATTCTGTGAAATTTCAGAAACGCCTCTTTGTAAGCCATAAAATGCTTTGTTCTAAACATCCGCCCCTAAGACGACCCACTGACCATTTTCCCGAAAGTACAATTGTCCAAGACCGTTTGCAAAGGAAAAAGCTGCATAGATATTCCATTCCATCTGAACTCTCCACCACATCACAGCAAGTTGAGATGTCCATTGCTGACATTGGATCCAATCAACAGCCTGGAACTGGGTTCGCCCGCATGGTATGATGATAAAATTCCTGTCCTATGTCCTTCTCTAAGGTTTAATCTATTTCTGTACTATTTATTTGTCAGAAAATTGTTACAAAGTTGTTACATACTTTTAAAAGTTCATACTATTCTGCCGTTTCCGGCGTAAAAATACATTTTCAGGGTTTTGGTTATCTTGTTAGATATAACATTGAATTAAATAAATTAGAATAACATTCAAATTGCAAATTAGTCAAATATTAGGAATGGAAATGTCAAAAAGATTAAAATTAAGTCAAAGAGATAATAAGAATAGAATATAATTATTCTAATATTTAAGTCAAATTTCATTTCATTCATAAAATCATTAGTTGAGTAATAGCATTTACATGAGATAATTGAATAATTTAGATTTAAATGTCCTAAAGTTAAGAGTTTTAAAACAGTCTGGTAGTTTATTATAAACTTTGGTCGCCATACAAAATACATTATTAGAAAATAGTTTAGTTTTTCGTCTACGTTCACGAAGCATGTGGACTTTGCGGTTAGGTCTAGATACAAGATCATTATGCAGATTAAATTCATGCTTATTTGGGCACACAAAAATACAAATTTCAAAAAAATATAGTGCTGGGAGTGGTAAAATTTTTAATTTTTTAAATAATGGTATTTTGTATGTGTTTTAGTTTTCACATTTGGAACAGCCTGGAACTTCAAAAGCAACAATTTCAACTACTGATATTATACAGACTCCAAACTCATCTGGTGTAAGTAAAATGTTTTTTATTCATGGTTTTTTAAAATGTTCCATACTAAAATCGCCAACCTTCACTTTATACCACTCACTCTTACTTTATACTACTACTACTTTTTTTTTTTTTGGATAGAAAATCATCAAATGACTCCTCCCGCTCTGAGTGGAGCGGAAGGGAGTGTCAGACTCTTACTGACTAAAACCCACCCGTGTTCCTACCTTAGCCCTTTATGTTCCGGGCCAGCGGTAACCCTTTCGAACAATCCCGCTGGACTACTACTACTTTACGTGTACTTTATCACTCTTGCATCTGTCTGTCATCACAGTTGGTTTTTTTGGGTTCCGTACCCAAAGGGTAAAAACGGAACCCTATTACTAAGACTTCGCTGTCTGTCCGTCTGTCCATCCCTCTGTCTGTCACCAGGCTGTATCTCAAGAACCGCGATAGCTAGACAGTTGAAATTTTCACAAATTATGTATTTCTGTTGCCGCTATGACATCAAATACTAAAAATAAAATAAATATTTAATGGGAGCTCCCATACAACAAACGCGATGTTTTTGCCCTTTTTGCTCGATATCAAAAATGGCAACAGGTAGACACTTGAAATATTCAGAAAATACTCAGTTGTATTTTAACTTTAATAATAAATAATAAAACAAAATAAAATAAATATTTAAGGGGGGCTCCCATACAACAAACATGTTTTATACATAGGTATACCAACTGAAAGTAGACCAATGAAATTGTGAAATGAGTGGCAGGTTCTACTGTTCCTAAAATTGTGAATAATAAATTTATGTTCACACTTAATTTACATTCCTCTATTTTTGGTTTCAGGCTTAATCCACTGAAAAACCTGATAAAGGAAAGCGACTAATTAAGGGGCTTACTTGACCTAAAGTGCGGTCACTGTCGAACTTCATAGAAAAGAAAGAGAAGCGTGATGACACAACGCTGGTAATTTGAAGAAAAAATTTGAATTACAATTCAAAATCTGATCAGATAGACGGATTTCAAGACCATGGAGGAGAGTATGGACGAGATCCACAAATAGCAAGTTATGCTCTAGTGTTCATGATTTTATGTATAAGGAAAAGAATTAAACAGCCTGTGGCATATTATTTGTCAGGAGATCATGTCACTGCAGACAGATTAATGATTTTGATCAAAAAGGTACATTATTGTATTGGAATTATTTACACTTATTTACTGTTTAGTTAACTGAAAATCATTTTCTATTTGTGACCCTATAGTATGTTATTTTTATTTTATTTTCTTACTAAACATTATTAATTAACTTAATTTTCTAATTACAGGTTCTCCATGCTTGTTTTGAGGCATGTATCATAATTGCTGCAACTATTTGCGATATGGATGGGGTAAATAGAAGAACACTTTCACAACTAGCGGCATCTGTTGAACAACCACATTTTAGATTTCAGGAACATGAAATTGTTGCTCTACACGATACGTCCCATCTTCTCAAATGTTTTAGAAATTTATTTCTAAAATACAACTTAAAATGCAACACTAATGTTGAGTGCAATGAAAAACAAATTGCAGGTAATAATATCTTTCAATTTTATACTTTTACGGGGAGTAGTACCAGCAGTAATTTCTCATATATTTCATATCATATCTCATATTTTTTCTAAAATAAAAGTAGCCTAAGTTACTCCTTATTACATTAGCTATCTGCCAGTGAAAGTCCCGTCAAAATCGGTCCAGCCGTTTCAGAGATTAGCCGTAGCATTTATACATTGAGTAAAAAGCGGTTATTTTAATATTACAAACAGACACTCTCTTTGTGTAGATTAGTGTTTAGTGTATAAATCAAGGAAAAACTAAAATATTTTGCAATTTCGGTCCACTTTTCTAGATACACCAACTGCATAAATGACTTTGTAATCCCATATAAATATATAGGATTACAAAGTTACATTTGCAGTGAATGAATCAGTGTACCTGTATATCTATAATATAATGGAATAATAGGTGTAGATAGGTACCTAGATATAATTATTTATTGACTTGACAATCGCACTAAAAAACCTAATTTAATATAATATGTATTACTTGTGAGATACATTGTGTTTTCATGCGATGGCCAAGCAATCTATTTATTTAAACATAAAATATTTTTAATCTTGATATGGTCACTATAAGATGTTGTTAGGATAGCTAATTACGTAATAACTTAAGACAGATGGACCCTTAAGTAGGGACTGAATAAATTAAACGACTTGGTATTACATGGGTCTCACAACTTTTTACGGTAGAAGAACTGAGTTGCGAGACTTGTTTTTTTTTTACAAGTTAGGCCGCTTTCACATATAGGCGACTTTAGCAGCGCGACAGTCGCGCGACCGTCACCCATTCAGAATTGGGTGCGCTTCTGTTTTTATTATGAATAAAAACAGAAGCGCACCAGCCGCGCGTCCGCTGCGCTTCTGTTTTTATTATGAAATTCTGAATGGGTGACGGTCGCGCGACTGTCGCGCTGCTAAAGTCGCCTAAATGTGAAAGCGGTCTTATGGTTTTAATGGCATTATTTTGACTTGTAACAATATAAAAGAAAAATTGTAAATCGATTTTGACCCACTGCTAATTATCGTATCTGCTGTATTATGATGATCAATATATACGTCTTTTTCAGATATCGCGACGTGGAATCACATTGCAGATTTATTTTAATTGGATTACAACAACCCATTTTTCGTGTTTGCCTGCCCCTAACGAAGAGCCACTTAAATCCGAATAATAGACAAGAAATGAAAGTACAATATTAGCCGCGCAAGTTTTGAGCCATTCCAGTGTCTGCTGGAATGTATGCAAAAATTATCGAAGGTGTGTTGATATCATAATAATGATGTTAAAAAAACACCCATGAACTTAAGAATCAGCGTGATTATGCGAGTATGTGTCTAATTAATCATTGAAAGAAGGTCGTAAGTCAAACTAAACGTCAAGCCTATGACCTTTCGGTCGGTACTGTACTACCATCTGGACCCATTTTCTTTTTTCAAAAGTCAATCTTTTATTGCAATTAAAATGTTCATTGTTCTTAAAAACTGTTTTACGTTATTTTTAAATAACTAAAATAGTATTTATTTTTACAGGAGAGCTGCCAACAGAAGCACTTGCTACAGTCAACCTGCTAAACAAAATCGACTGATTGTTTGATAGCCTAAATGCGGACTCTCCAATTTAAAAAAAGGCAAAAATGATTTGAGAAATATTTCAGACTGGAGCCCTCATTTTTCAAAGAAATGAAATTATTTTTAAAAAACTGCCAATTTATTGGTGCAAAGTCGAGGGCACCTTCGCTGGATGGATGGATCCAAAACATGACGGGAGTGGAAAGATTATGGCGGAATTAGAAACAAAAATATCCCGAAATTGGGAGATTGTCCACCAGGAGACTGCAACAAGATGCATTGGAGAATTGTTTTGGGTGTGTCAGGAGTAATTGTGGGTCTAATTGCAACCCAACAGTCTCACAATTTGTTGCAGCTTTAAAAACAGGATTTATTTCAAATTTGTTGGCACCAAGCTCAGCAGCAAATTGTGAGACCGATGATGATGTCATTCTTGACAATTAAAATTTATTTTTGACCCACAATCCCAAACCTGATGTAGACCGTCCATCAGCAGTAAGCATTGTTTCAGTTTGTCCATGGATCAAATGGATGAAAATACTGGGGAGATGCAAGCATGTGCCTATGTTTGTGGTTACATAGTTAGGAGAATGGAATCAAATTGTGAATCGTGTCCAATCTTTAACATCCTCTGCGGATACTGTGTGCCATTTGTTTACTATATTTAAAGAATATGATTGAATGTGTAAACAAAAGTGCATCAATCATGTGTGATTATTTAAATAAAAATGCACACATGAGGGATGTTAAAGATTGCATTAAAGCATAGTTGCAAAAAAATATTAATTTTAATTTTCTAGATACATGTAGTGAACTTATAGGGCAAAATGTAACAATTAAAATAGATTCTATATTTTACATAAGCATTAACAGATTCTGTAATTTATTTTCTTTTGTAGGCGAGCCTACAAAAGAAAATAAATATATTAAAACACAAATAATATTTTTTTGACATATCAATACCAGTGGCTTTAGTGTGAGTTTTTTCGACTCACGTTCGATTGCGAGCGCGTTAGAATTTTGTATGGGAAATTAGGTTTCTCCTAGTGACCACCAGGCGGCGCTATAACTTTTTCCATATAAAATTCTAACGCGCTCGCAATCGAACGTGAGTGAAAAAAACTCACACTAAGGCCACAGAAGTATCAATTAATGTAAGGGACACGTTCACATTTTGACATTAATCATTCAAAGGAAATCTATACGTTAGTTTCAGGTTTTACAGCTTAGCTATCACAGATTTAAATGTAATTTAGAAATACAAAAATAAAACAATTGTTAATATTATTTTTATATTTTCGACTTTTATGTCTGCGTAATTATGATAAATTCAACACATTAACAGTCTATAAAACTTAAGTTTAAAACTTCTAAATAAACAGTCTTACAAACTCTGTACTTAGTAATTGAATGAATGTACTAGAAACGAAAGATCGATTGTGAAAGATGATTAGTACGATGGCAATGAAAGTTGAAATGACGAATAGAAGGGACGGATGGATGTAAGGGAAGAAGATCGAATAAGAGGTGCATGAATTTTGTGAAAGATGATTAGAAGATGGCAGTGAAAGTTAAAATGACGAATAGAAGGGACGGACGGATGTCAGGGAATAAGAGGTGCATGAATTGTGTGAAAGATGACTAGCATGATGGCAGTGAAAGTTGAAATGGGATGATTCGTTTCCAGTACATTCATTCAATTACTAAGTATAGATTTTGTAAGACTGTTTATTAGAATACTATTACTTTTCTGTCTGGTCTGTGTGGTGCCGGACTTAAAGAATACCACCACCCCTTACTTCCCGTGGGTGTCGTAAAAGGCGACTAAGGATCGTACCGGAGAATGGGCAGCAGCGTTCTTTATGTATTCCACCATCATACCATACTGCGATCGCCAACCCGCCTGCCAAGCGTGGCGATTATGGCAAACCCTCCCAAAATTGGGGGAGGCCTATGTCCAGCAGTGGACGTCTATCGGCTGAAACGACGAACGACGATTACTTTTCAGAAGTTTTAAACTCAAGTTTTATAGACTGTTTAGTAATATTAACAATTGCTTTATTTTTGTATTCCTAAATTTCATTTAAATCTGTGATGGCTAAGCTGTAAAACCTGAAACTAACGTATATATTTGCTTTGAATGATTAATATTGGTTCATACCAACATTAGTCATGATAAGAACTTATTTCCATGGTGTTAAAATGCCATAAATTTTAGTAGATAATCTTATAGTTACATAATTACAACACTAAAAGTCCTTTACAATAGAATTACGTATAACTTTCTATTTCTCTTGCTGCTTACACTACGCTCGACGGTTTACACATAAAATATTAGTAACGTAAACCACAACTAAACATGTTTTTTTAATGTAAGGGACATGCTATATTTTAATCCACTCAAATATAATCGTTTTTTGGTTCTCCTGAAAAACCGTGGTTTGTCCCTTATATTAATTGATACTTCTGGTATCAAATGAGAATCAAATTAATGTAAATATTCAGTATTTTAGCAACGAACTTTTTAAAAAACAAAATAAAATAAAGCAAATACGAATTTGATTTCTACTTGTTACGTTTTATGCATATTACAGTAAGGAGCGTAAATAAAGATAGTTTTGTGAGATGTTAATGTAAGAGAATAATTCTTAAAAAACTTATCATAAATTAAAGTAAGGAACATGTTATTTAATTAATTGTCTGATTTGAGGTTTAAGGTAATGGACTAAATAATTTAATACGATGACTTACTTTATTTTACTGAGAAGATAAATGTTCAATTTTTTTTTTGTCATAAATCGTTTGTCGCAGTCCAAAAATTTGTACTTTATGGGACATTTTTTTTAACTATAGAAAGTTTTTAATAATACCATTCGATACAGCGGAGAATTCTGAATTCCAATGTTATAATATAACTCAAAATTATACAAAATGTTCTCTTACGTTTATTGGTACTTCATCTATAAACTATGTTAGCCTAACTATTTCTGTCTAAAAAAACAATTATAATTCTTGAACCTTAAAATTAAGTTATTCCTACGATGAAATATTTATTATGAATACTTAATTTATAATAAATGTTTATTCTCATTCATACATATTTTATTAGAAAATAATCAATCAACCAGAAAAGTTCTCTATAGTTCTAAATAATAATCTTAATTTAATTTTAAAAGACCAAAAACAGGAAGAATCACAGGATGTAGAGATCGTTTAATTTACACTTAGGTACTGCACATACACTGATAAACATTTCCAGTATAAACTGACACCTCATTGTACGAAAATTCTATACAATTCGAGATCACCTTATACTGGAAATTATAGCTTCATAATTATGTAGCCTTGTGTACCATTTACAAACAATTGGCGTGTAATGTATGATTGTGTCTTATTGATTATGGTTTCCTTCATAAATAAAGTTGTATACGTTAAACTGTGCTTTTCTTTAATTCTGTTTTAGAACTTCAAGTAACATGATGAGCACGTTCTAAATAAATTACTGATTCCTATTATTATCAAAAACTCGTTAATAATATGAATTAGTAATTTGTTTTAGAGCGAGCTCTTCCTGATAAACTACAAATTCAAATCACCAAAGAACACTCACACAAACACAACAACCATACACACGCATGCATACACACACATGCACACTTTCAAATTTCGCGCCATGTCTAAGTTGCCAAAGGGGCCCACAAGCGACGCTAGTTGTCTTACTTTTAGACCAACATTTTTGTATGAACATGACGTTCTTCTCCGCTAGGAGTATAGTGTTCTGTGATGAGGGCTGACTTTTCGCTCGTCACGGAAGGTTTTGTGTTGTAGGAAATTTCTGTAATCTAATCAATTATTAGCCCGTTTTCCGAAATGTTTCCTTTTAAACTTAACCATTTGTTTCTAGTACCTCCTGCTGTAGTTTCTTTTTTGTTTTGTTTCGCCATAGTATAGAATAATGTCTTTTATTTACAAGCCTATTGTGAACAGTATACTCGTCTTCATATTTACGTATAAAACTAATGTAATCTAAAAAATGGATAAAGGAGTGACATGTGAACATCTGAATAAACTAGCTGATACTCTAGGGAAGGAGCTGTGGCAGACGAAAGAGGTAAATATTAATAATTTTCATGATTATAACCTCAAATGTAATGTCATAGGTAATTAGCATTCTTGGTTCAGTACTAGTTATCATTGTGTAACCCTCGGAGTGCCGACTACCGAGTATTCCTCGCAAAAGCTCGCAAACTGCACATAACGATGACATGTTTATCATTGATTGTTACTTAATACTTCCTCACAGTAGTGTTTACATTTTTTTCTTCACAATGGGAGGCTGTAAATCGCAGTTAAAAGTTTATTTGTTATTGTATGCACCCTGATATTCTTTGTACTATAAAAAAGATTCACAAAAAGCATTGTTAGAACCAATTTTAAAATGTAATAGAAATCTTTGTCTTAGGTTACATATCATATCAGCTGATGATGCCATTATCAATAAGTATACATAATAATATAAATGAAAGTCACTTTTGGTGTCTGTCTGTATGGCCGTGTTGTTCTTCTAAACTACACAATGGATTATGATGTGGTTTTCACCTTTAGAGAATTTATTCCAGAAGGGTTTTGTGCAGAATATGTTAATATTATATACAATAAATGTTAAAACTTACACATAACTAGGAAATCTCAATGTTTTATCAAGTCGTAAAAACCGTGCGAAGTAAGGGCGGGTCGCTAGTTACTGATCTACTGGGTGGTAGGAACATCAGGCCCAAACTGAAAGCATTAAGGGGCCGATGGAGCATGCGTAGTTCATACAAATGTAATAACAAAATAATTTGTAAATCCAACATATTCTTAGTGTAGTATGTATTTATTCTGATTGGATTACAGAATATTTGGGTTCCCAAATGTATATTTTGAATGGGCACTGATGTAAAGACGAGTTATGAGAAAAATAAGTTTTCTATAGAAATTTGAAATTCCTCATCATCATCTGCCTAGCCTTTTCCCAACTATGTTGGGGTCGGCTTCCAGTCTAACCGGATGCAGCTGAATACCAGTATTTTACATGGAGCGACTGCTATCTGACCTCCACAACCCAGCTACTGGGTAATATGATACCCCTTGGTAAGACTGGTTGTCAGACTTTCGGGCTTCTGACTACCCGTAACGACTGTCAAAGATCCACGAATGACAGCCGGGACCAACGGCTTAACGTGCTTTCCGAGGCACATCTCATCTTTTTAACAGAGTCCTAATTTTTTATTTAATAACTGATGAAAAATTTCAATGCAAGGGTTTCGGAATCATGTACTGAATCCAGGGTAACAGGTTGTGCATCAATGATCCTGCCATCCTGTATGTATCAGATAGAATTAAGATATGTTAATGTTTGTAATGTAAGTTTCCGATTCAAAATAGTGCTACCTAAAGACAAGTGGAACGTAAACATATTATGTACCCAACTCGTTTATCTAAGAAGAAGACACTTGCTGTTCCAAAAGTAACAAACTACTTTGGTAAGCACACAAGAAGGTACATAGTACCAACGTTAGTGAATGAGCTAACAGTGATAACGCATGTCAAGTCTAAGGACAAGTTAAAAATGTTCTACATAAACTTTATCACTCATTGTGACTGTAGATATGTTTGTAATAAACCTTACGTTGGCGAAAATACTTTTTTGTAGAATGTAAGTTTTTGATCTTGACTGTAGGTATATTATTTTGTTACTAAATTTGAAATCCATTGTTATGCAGTTTGGCAGACTTTATACAGGGTTATTGGTAAAACATTAACAACCTCTTAAGATGTCATTGTACTCATCATTATAAACAACTTTCACTGTAGGACCAAACCTGAAATCGCGAAAAAAATCAGCTGTTCCCTACATTTTCATGAGTTATATGAACGTAAATGTAGGGAACAGCTGATTTTTTTTCGCGATTTCAGGTTTGGTCCCATAGTAAAAGTAGTCCATAATTATGAATACAATGACCTCTTAAGAGGTTGTTAATGTTTTACCAATAACCCTGTATTATGCTATGTTAATACAGATTTTGAATAAAGAAAATAAATAAATCAGTAATAAATTCTCTTGCATTACACACTACAGCGCCTTATCTTGCTTTTAAATAAGACAATAAATATATAATCATCATGCCTTGATAAATAATTAATTATTCATGTACCACTAATGAGAATTTTAATTGCAATTAGATCTAGTTCAAGGATGTTGAGACTCACAACAAACCTTTGTTTGATGTTCAATGTACTTATTATCATACAGTGACTGAATGTGAAATGAATGAATGAACAGAAATGTTGGATCAATTTAAAATTAAACTGCTACTATAAAATATAGAAAGAACATACAGTATACAATTTTCAATTTACTTCAGATTCAGAATAGAATAATTTGATTTATAGTTAAGGAGCTGCGCCCCATGGTTTTACGTACATAACTTGAGACTTACGTAGGTAAAACCGCGGAGCGCAGCTACTTTACACATATATATAAGGACAAAAAGCATTATATATCCTAATCCAGGTCACGGTAGCCAGGTCTACCCATGTATCTTTCTTCCAAATCTGTTCAGCCGTTTTAGCCTAAAAGCGTAACAAAGAAACATACAATAAATCAAATCTTTCTCTTTACAATATTACTATTGTTTAGATTACGTAAGTCTGATATCGCCATCGTGTCTTGAGCAAGTGTGGTGATCAACATAATAAAGAGTATTTTATGTATCTTTAATAATATAAACTTTATTGCTCAAAAGATTACAGTGATTTTACATTGGCCCCAAATTAGGCAAGCCTGTATCTTGGGCATCAATCTTCTAAATCTTGTCCCTTTGTAAAAATTGATGGTGGCTCTGAAGTGCGCTACTGGCTGTGCAGTACCCTACCCTACCCTATACCCTCTCTGACCCATGAATTTGTTACTGCGCAGCGACTCGCCTCATGTTCCGAGCCGCCATTTTGAATCGAATTGTAAGGCTGATTTTCCACCGGGCTTGCGGACAGCGAGCAATGGGCAGCTCGCCGTCCGGTAAGGACCAGGCCTGGGTCGACGGCGCGTTGTGTTCCACGCGCGCCTCAAAGAGATGTGAGCATTAACTGACGGGGTCCGATAGGGCCGAAGCTGCCAGGGTCGCGGCTTGTTCGAAAGAGATACCGTGGCCCCTGGCACAGGCAACTGAAATAGCACGGGTGGGTTTTAGTCATTAAGTCTGACACGCCCCTCCCGCTCTGCCCAGAGCAAGAGAAGTTATTTGACAATTTCCCGTCCAAAATAAAAGGCTGGTTTTCTACCAGAGATGAGCGAGGATGCGTAGCTAGGGATGTGTGTGGAACCAACCAACACCAACGCTAACTTAAGCTTTGGTATTGGTTAGTTTTACACACATCCCTCGCTACGCATCCTCGCTCATCTCTGGTGGAAAACCAGCCTAAGGCTGCTACAATCTTTTGGCGCTTGAACGACATTTACAGGGGATGTTGTTGGTAAACATTGTATTGAAAAACAAGATGTAGGCGTTAGTTCCGACTCTGGTCACGCGCCAAAAGATCCTAGTAAAACTTAAGATTTTCATCAATAAATCAAATTCTCCATACAAAATAGAACAGTTGTCACATTTGTTGCAGACGCTAACATGTTTCGACTGCGGCTGTCCCGGCCCCAACCTCTGGATCTGCCTGCAGCCCGACTGCCACCACATCGGCTGCTCTGAAGTCAAAAATGACCATAGCACACTGCACCAAAAGGTATTTCAATAAACTACAGATTTTTTTTTTTCTAGTTATTATACGGACAGAAAACGTCATAATGACTCTTCCTTCTTTGTAACAAAGTATAAATTAGAATGATTGACGCGCGTTTGTGAAATGCAACATCTGTACCTAACTACTAGCTGTGGTTTATGGATCTCTAATCTAGTGAAAAGTACATACGCCAGCAAATCAAGCTACTACAATCTGTCAAATTTCTTTAATAGATTTTCAACTTTATCATTAAAACGTAAGGTTCAAAGTTGATTGGGAAAATTTTACAGTTTAGGATAGCTTGATGTGCTGGCGTCTGTACTTTACTTCGTACGGGACCAACTTCCATACTAATATTATAAATGCGAAAGTGTGTCTGTCTGTCTGTTACCTCTTCACGCTTAAACCGCTGAACCGATTTAGATAAAATTTGGTATAAAGATAGTTTGATTCCCGGGAAAGGACATACGTTAGTTTTTATGCCGATATTCCCATGGGATCGACACTTATGCGGGTGAAAACCGCGGGGCGCTGCTAGTTTATAATATAATACATTGGCAACAGGTAACTAAAGAAACCTACGTGTAGGTATGGGTATAGTCTAGTAATCTACAGCAGTGCTATTCTGTAAAAATCTCACCGTGAAAACTTGGGTGAGGTGAGTGGAGTGATTTGTCAATAGTGTCAATCTCTAGCATCATGTGAAATGACAGCTCACCTTCACCTAAGTTATCACGGTGACGTATTTACAGAATAGCACCGCTGATGTCCAGCCAAATACACTCAGTGATTTAGGTATCCTTATCAAGAATTGCATTTACGCTAATCTTTATAGTTTATAAACATTTGAAAGGTAGGTATTTGACTTTAAGATTGATTGATCGTTAGCACATAAAACAGTAATAAAAAGAACAATAGAAGTGTATAAAATTGTTATTATTACTTCTGTCGTAAAATTAATATTATGCTAATTTGTTTACGAGTGAGTTTTTTTTTTTTCATTTTATGATGGTGGTTTCCTTAGGTAGTCAACTGTCATAACTCATGAAGCTTAGGATTCCGCCATGTTAGCGGTGCTCACATATTGTTCGGTTCAGCATGTTTTTTTTTTTCAATTAGGGTTCACGGACGGCTCAGATCTCAAATGCGTAAGCGGCACCTCCCCACAGATAATGGTCCACCTTCAATCATTGTGCCGCATGCCCTTTCACCTATTCACTTGATGATCTTATGACTGCGTCAGTGAGCGGAGTTCGCGCAGTAATATTTTTGGCCAAGGATGTTTGAACTTTTTGCCATAGATACGCTAAGAAGAGGCACTTTTGAATTATCAAGGGGTTGGTTAGTCATAAAGAGGAAGCTAGTGGTTCATTTCAAAGGGTTGTAGGTTTTTTTTTTGTTTTGAAGGGAACTTACAGATCCAACACAAGCCACCTTCAGCGAGACATTTGAGTGAGCATGAGATACTATCAGCCGCCAGGACACATTCAATTCAATGAAAGACATGCCCAGTAAATAGTAGCTTTATAGTTCAGACGCCAGCACATCAAGCTACTATAATCTGTCAAATTTCTTTAATAGATTTTCAACTTTATCGCTAAAGCATAAGGTTCAAAGTTGATTGGGAAAACTTGTCAGTTTCGGGTGGCTTGATGTGCTGGCGTCTCGCGTCTGTACATAGAACTCAAACATGTGCTATGCAGCTATTATCCATACTAATGAATACGAAAGAAACTCGGTCTGTTACCTTTTCACACCTAAACCACTGAACGGATTTCGATAAAATTTGGCAAAGAGAGAAGGCCCCAGGATGCCATCTATCTCTTTGTAAATTTTAGGCTACTACTAATTGTAGGCTACTTTTTGTCCCAGGTTTTGTCGGGCGAATCAGCGGGCAGAAGCTAGTATAAATATTTTACCGCCCGGCTGTGCCGAGTCATCCATACTAATATTATAAATTCGAAAGTCTGAATTTGAAAGTCTGTCTGTATGTTACCTTTTCACGCCTAAACCACTGAACGGGTTTCGATAAAATTTGGCAGAGAGATAGATTGCATCCCGAGAAGGACATAGGATAGTTTTTATCGACATACCTCGCGGGCAACTCCGCGGGCGGAAACTAGTGATAAATACTGCTTTGCATTCATAAATATTATCTTCTTACAGTTAAAAGGCGAAATATTATTGCGAAGTTCAAATCAATAGAATGCTGTTTTGTTATCGTTCTTAGAGGTAATTAAGCTAATGATTCGCTTCATTGACCATAATACGGTTATAGCGGAAGTTAATGTACTTATTGGTAATTATTGACTATAAAACTAACATTCTCTTATGATTACCGAAAGTCGAAACCGAATGTACAGATGTAGGTAGCATTTGCACGAATGAGCGTCAATCATTCTAATTTACTCCTTATGGCATAAAAGTGAAATGACACACGTTCGTGAATTGCATTATTTGTACTTAGCTACATAATTATTAGACTTGAATAAGATCCTCCTCATGATCCCCAAAAATCTAAATTAAATCATGATGTTTGTAGGGTTCCGAACCCAAAAAGGGTGCCAAAAGGACCCTATTACAAAGGCGCCTCGGTCCGTCCATCCGTCCGTCTACCACATACAGGACCAACGTAATAGGTAGACACTTGAAAATTTCACAGAGAACGGTCTACCATGGCCGCTTTAATCACACTAATATTATAAAGGCGTCATTTGTGAGTGTGTGTGTGTGTGGGGCAGGGTTTGAAAACCGGTACGAATTTGGGTTCCGGTTCTTCATTTTGGTTCTTAAAAAGGTTCTTCTTTTCGGTACGGTTCCGGTTCAGGTTCCGGTTCGGTTCTGGTTCCAAAGTACCGGTTCCAAATAAAGGTTCCAATATACCGGTTCCGTATCATCCGATTTAAAGGTTCTCTAAGAAAGAAGGGATCTGGATAATGTTTGACGCGTGGCTGGCGTACCTTTTCTTTCAGTTCGCCTTCGAATTATTGGCAAGTAGAAGTCTGTACTGTACAGTGTCAGCAAATATTGTCAGTAATTATTATTAGTGGTTTATATAAATCAAACAATGAAACAAATATAGTGGCGCACGCGTTGGTTATGAAACGAATCATGCGAATGATCTACAAATGCAATGTACCCCTCTCACAAAATTTACCACCCACCCACCGCGCGCCGCACGGTGGGCTGAAAACCGCCTTTCATAGAGCTTGAATTTTAAAAGGACCTTTTTTGGCTAGAAATGGATTCTGCTGATCATTACTTTACTATAAAATTTCGTATGAGTCAATTGCGTGTACAAATAAAGGAGTTGTCATTTTCTAAAGAAACATTTGTATTGTGCTGACATGAAAAATGAGGCTATCTCTGGAATCTTAAGGTTTGCCATTATAATTATCCTTACACACAGATATACTACTATTTATTTGTAATTTTTTGACATAAAAATCCTTAAAGTTTTTAAATAATCTTTTTGTTTTATGATTAATTTTAATGCTTACTGAAGATGATTCATTTTAATGTTTAAATGCATACTAATATTTAAAATATGAGTATGCAAAGTATAATTTACAATATTAACACACACCCCCACACTGTGGGGGTGTGTGTTTATATGTTTGTTACTTCTTCACGCTCAAACGGCTGGACCAATTTCGATAACATTTTGCATGGAGGTAGCTGACTGAATCCAGGGTGGATTAACATTTAGACTACATTTTATGTCGTTATTCCCACGGGATGGGCACTTATGCGAGTGAAACCGCGGGGCGCAGCTAGTACCAAATAAAAATAAAATAAAGTTAAATAACTATAGCGGCAGGCCTAAGAAACGCTGGCGTGACGATTTGGACTCGTTCCTAAATGATTGGACGGAGAAGGCGCAGCACTGAAAGAAAAGTGGAAAGATATGAGGGAGGCCTTTGACCAAAAAACTAAAAGGGAGTCCCGACTAAAAAAACACCGATCAAGAGCGAGTCGGACTCACGCTTCGAGGGTTTCGAATCATCATAATAATTTATGTTTTTAAATTTTCATCGCGAGGCCTATATTCGTCAGAGAAGTTTAACACTGCGCGCTTCGGTGTAGAATATTGCAGTTTTAGGTCAGCGCCATCTCTTGACCGATAGCGGAACTAATGTAAATTTTATTGATGATTTCTGAAAAAGTGTGCTATTTAGAGACATCGTTTTATTTTTCCTGTAATCTTTACATAAACTTCTATCACATAGAATTATTTCAGATTTTTCTCTTTGCAAACTTCGGAAATAGGGGGGGAACGGTATTTTTTTTACATTTTTCATCAATAGTCGGAAACTATCATCATTTCAGCCAAAAGACGTCTACTGCTATACATAGGCCTCCCCCCAAGCACCTCCACTTCGACCGGTTCTGTGCTTCTTGCATCCAACGGGTTCCTGCGGCCTTCTCAAGGTCGTCGGACCAACTTGTGGGAGGCCTTCCAACGCTACGTCTTCCGTTACGCGGTCGCCACTCCAGAACCTTCGGAAACTATACGGCCTAAAAAAAATGAAAAATGTTTGAGAATGTACAAACTGCGCTCTTTCATATGATACACCACATGCCCCCTAGTAGCCCCACTTCGAATTTTTCAGACCCCCTTTCAGTCCCGGTTGTAAAAAATGTATAAATTTTTTTATTTCTTACTTATTTGCAAAATAGTTGGGCAAACGTCATCTAAAACTAGTCCAAATTGTAATTCTTGAGATATCCAGCTGTGACAGACGGACAGACAGACAGACTGAGTCGCACCATAAGGTTTCCTTTTACCATTTTGGTACAGAACCCTAAAAATATATGTTGAACGTTATACGGTGGTATACGGATGCGAATCCGACTCGCAGTTGGTCGCTTTTTTTTTGACACCGTTCTTAGATCCGTAAACACCGATATGTTTACGGATCTAAAAACGGTGTCAAAAATTGATGAACCTTCATGCCTTGTGTCGAGTTAACTCAGACCAGATTATATAAACTGTTCAGCATATTTATATAAGTACCTACGACATTTTATCGCCCCAACGTCAAAGTGTAAACTTCGGCACAAACACAAACAGCCAGGAAATGTGTTATTACTGTTCGCAATCCGTCGGTAATTTGTCGCCAAAAATACTGCAGTTTCATGCACTGCTTCGGCTTTGGCACATATTCTGGAATTAAATGTGCTGTAAAATATTTGTCATAATCCACACGCACCTATAGATATGTATATCAGAAGGCCAATTCCCGTATTTAAAAACGTTCAAATTCTATCGCAATCTCATCTCAACAACAATCAATGTCAAAAAAACTGGCCAAGTGCGAGTCGGGGGTTCCGTACCACAAGGCAAAAACGCCGAAAAAAACATGTTTGTTGTATGGGAGCCCCCCTTTTTTTTTTTGCGGATGGGAAATCATCAAATGACTCCTCCCGCTCTGGGTGGAGCGGAAGGGAGTGTCAGACTCTTACTGACTAAAACCCACCCGTGTTCCTTCCTTAGCCCTTTATGTTCCGGGCCAGCGGTAACCCTTTCGGACAATCCCGCTGACCCGGCAGGCTTCGGCCCTAAGGGGCCCCTCCCCGATGCTGACATCTCTTTGAGGCGCGCGTGGAACACGTACGCGCCGTCCGGCACGGGCCTGGTCCTGATCGGGCGGTGAGCTACCCATTACTCTCCGCCCGCAGGCCCGCGCCTACGGTGGCCGGGAGTCGTCACGCGGCTCCCGACGCCCGGAGCGTCTCCCGCGGCGGCTGGGACGGGAGGCTCTCTCCCTGAGCCGTCCCGCCACCTCCTTCGCTAGCATGACTGCTTCGCAGAAGGAGGTGACTGCCTCCCACTCCCTCTCGCCCCGGACCATGGCTTGCACCAGGGCCGGACGCGAGAGGTCGCCGTCGCTGCCAATCGCCTCTACGAGGACACGGCGGTGCTCCGCCCAAGCGGGGCAGACCTCCACCGTGTGCTCCACCGTGTCCTCTGGGCGATATGGGAGCCCCCCTTAAATATTTATTTTATTTTAATTTTATTATTTATTATTAAAGTTAAAATACAACTGAGTATTTTGTGAATATTTCAAGTGCCTACCTGTTGCCATTTTTGATATCGAGCAAAAAAGGGCAAAAAAATCGCGTTTGTTGTATGGGAGCCCCCTTAAATATTTATTTTATTTTGTTTTTAGTATTTGTTGTTATAGCGGCAACAGAAATACATCATCTGTGAAAATTTCAAATGTCTAGCTATCGCGGTTCTTGACATACAGCCTGGTGACACTGGTGACAGACAGACGGACAGACAGTGAAGTCTTAGTAATAGGGTTCCGTTTTGTACCCTTTGGGTACGGAACCCTAAAAATGTAGGGAAATTAGAGGTATTTTTGACAGATTGAGACTGAGATCAGACTGTGACGGTCTTAAAATTACGAGAATTGCCCCTCTGAACTTCACCTCTTTCAATCTTCCGATAGGTAAAGTTCAAGAGATTGCTTGTTACTTTGCATGATCTCGAATTACTCGTAAATATTTTGCTGGCCAAATTGTAGACTGGTCTTTTATACATTATTTTATTTCTTTGATACAGGGCCTCAAGTCTGCTATTACAATAGTGTCAGAATGGTCTATCATTGATTTCATAATTGTTGATTTTGACAAATTTGGTAATCTACTAATATAATGGCGTCATTATGACTTTCCAATGGTCAACCACTGACACTCCATTGAAAGAAAAGGCATAGAATGGTAATCTCGTACATAATGACAAGTGAATGACTGACTTAGGCGTTAATCTACTAAAATTTTGACCGTTCCTTTGATCAGTGACCTACCATTAGAACGTCATTTTTGCAGTCATTGCTTTTAATTCGTTACGAGTATCGTATAAATGTTCTGTGCCATTGACCGAACAACGATCGACCATTATGCATTTAGCAGATTACGAACTTTTACCAAAATGACAATGGGATCGTGTTGGAATGACGAATTTATAAAATAGCAGACTTGGGCCCCAGACATTAGTCAATTTTACCTGAGGGGCAATTCTCGTAATTTTAAAACGTTCACAGTCTAATCTCAGTCTCAATCTGTCAAAAATACCTCTAGTTACCTTACATTTTTGGCAAGTTTTTGACACATATTTGACATATTCGTATATTTCGTATTTTTGAATTGCCTACATCCACCTTAAATACTACATTTAATAGCCCACTAACACGTATGGCAAGGCAATATAATGAAAGGTCCAACTTGACAGATTTTCCTATTGATATTTTTTCCATGAGTTTTGCTTCATATAGACGTTCCCTATTTAGACAGAGTGTAGAGTGCATGTCTATGCAGCTCTAATCGGTTTGTTTTTGTAGTGTTCTAGATAATATGCTAGATACACTTTTTATTGTTCTCCTTTGTCTCATATATTTTTTTATTTTAGATGTTATGCATACCTGTTATTTGCATGGTTACTGAAATGCTAATTTTAGATGATATTTTTATTTGAATTGTAAGTGACTGTGCTGTTGGTGTGCTTATTATAAATAAATAAATATTGATGGTCGCTGAGATGAGATGGCAACTACATCTTTAACGTTTTAATCACGGGAATTCGCTTCTGGAATCTAGGGCGAAATTCTTACATACTGATAACGGTCAGTAAGATATAGAAATCGAGCAAAAGTCGCCTTTCATGACACACTCAACAAGTAATAATGTACTTAAACGTTACAATACAACGATCCGATTTCATATAAAGGACCTCACAAAGCGCTTTGTACACTATTTAAGAATAAAATGAAAGCTAAGAATAGCTAACAAATGTATCAGGCATGAAATCTTCTTTGTGCGTGAGTTTATTTGTGCAAGTCATAATAAAATTATGTGTGTGGACTGAAGCAGTTATAGATCAAATGAATCGTTTATTGAAGCCGCTTTTGTAATGAAGATTTTTGATACATGTTTATATGAAAGAACAATGGCAGCCACCCATACATTGATTTAGCTGAGATTAAATTCTCGCATCTTTAAATGAAAAATATCTTGTTTAACTCGGCGTCAAATTCTGAATTAGTTTGTGCAAGAATTTTTGTTCGAGAAGGCCGAGAATAATAGAAATTCAGTCATGAACTTTTGTAGGTTATGTCTATGGTAATTCCAATTCGAGGAAGTAAAAGGGCAATATTGCTAAATCACATTATTTTTTCCTGTCCCTTGACCGTTCATCCTTCCTTCAGGGGAATATCACAGTCCGTGACAAGTTAAAATTAAAGAAACCGGGAAAACCATCGAGAGCAACACAAAGCACAAAGCGTAAGCGTCGTGCAATCTGTGGTAGTGATACCATAGATAAAAATAGTAAATGTACTTCTGATGTCACACGACATTACACGACGTGTAATGTCGTGTGACATGAGTATCACTACCACAGATCACTACAACGATACAACCTATTATTTTTTTAGATTTGGGATAATAGCCTTTTTGCCAGTCATTAATTGAAAGTAATTAATTTATTGTTACACTACAATATTTTTACCTCCTTGCAAGGAATAACAGTATTGTTAATTTACTCCGTTTAATTACAATAACAAACTAAAACTGAATACAATACATTAATGCTGTACACTTGGCAGAATAAATATAAAATGGCAACACTAATAGTCAATGAAAAAATCAAATAACTTTTCATTTAAAATATTTTTTTTATCCGGCCTTAACTAGTTAATGTGATACTTTGAAAAAACATAGAAAAATAATGGAACTGCCTTCGTATATAAGTCACTTGTAGACGCTCAAATTAAATTCAGCTAAGATTTCGCCATTGTTCTTTATGTGTCTACCATACGGCTACTTAGAACCACGTGTTGCGATGCAGAAATAAATGTAGGTACACACGACGACATAATATTAATTTCCAGTTTTAACTAATCTCGAATTATATAGGCTTTTCGTACAATGAGAAGTCAGCTTATACTGGAAATGTATAGCTTGATGTAATTGTCGTGCGTACTTCCGTCGTAATCTGGGAAGGCAGATCAGCTACTAACTAACTAAGCATTAAAAAATATGGTGATACCGAGACTGTTATGTACAAGAATCTCATGAATGTAAAACATCACCATATTGTTTACCCACATTAGCAAATAAATTATTTTGAATTTGAAATATTCTCATAACAGTTTTTGCCGATACGGGAGAAGAAAAAGTCGAACCCCCTTACTAATTTATTACACATTATATTATATCTGATGAATAGTTACACACCGAGTTCTCTCTTTCAGTCGTCAGTAATTTGTCTTTCGAAAGAAGAAGACAAAGCGTTGTGTAACTATTCAGACGCTATACATCGTTTATTAGTAAGGTAATTAAGTTTTTTTTTTTTTGGAAATTACAAAAAATACATTGAAATCCTTCGAAAACTGACACCCCTTAAAATATTTTTAACTACCATGACCAAAATTTTTCAAATATTGCTTTTTTTGTATCGACAACCTAAGTAGCACTGCTATCCACCACAACCCTTAAAAATCCCAGAATACCTGGAGTTTGTACACAAAAATCAATCATTATATTTTTTTCCTTAAAATCTTCAAACTTTTTTACTTACAGTCCACTTTGTAATCACCAAAAAAAATTAGATTTTTGTTTTCATTATTTTTTCTCGAGTAGTCCTGATCAGGTCCACCCTCTGGTGCCCGCTTATCGTTGAATTTTAAGACACGTTGTGTCTGTTTGTGAATTTTAAGACACGTTGTGTCCGTTGAATTTTAAGACATGTTGTGTCTGTGTGTGAATTTTAAGACAACTGTGGAAGTGTACTCTGCCTAAGCCTTCGAGGAGTACAGGTGTCATGTGGTGGTCCACTCGACACCTGTACTCCTCAAAGGCTTAGGCAGAGTACACTTCTCATCCTATACATAATATACCATAACATTATCACGCCCGTAGGGTTAGGCGATGGGGCCGAAAGGGGGCGTAGCGTTGGAAGGCCTCCCATAAGGTGGACCGACGACCTTGTGAAGGCCGCAGGAACCCGGTGGAAGCGAGAAGCACAGAACCGGTCGAAGTGGAGGTGCTTGGGGGAGGCCTATGTCCAGCAGTGGACGTCTTTCGGCTGAAATGATGATGATGAGGGTTAGGCAGCGGCAATTCGCTAATTTAGTGAAGTCCCATGAAATAGGGGCAAGCTTTTTACCTGCACTAACCGTTTACCGATCCTACTCTTAAACCAACCATGAATGATTTCTTTCTTCCGGCTTGAAGAAGCTCTTATGTCTAATTTCCTACATTTGTTCCAGACCTATCCTCTGCACTGCGTACACATGAACGTGTCCACGGAGCGGATATGGTGCTACCTGTGCGAAAAAGAGGTCCACATCAGAGCAGCCTTAGCATATGTGGTCAGTGTTAAATGATAATTAGACATTTTTCACATTGTAATATTAAAAAAAATAATTTAAAAGAGTGTGTATGTTATTATAAATGTGTGTTATGAAATGTGATTATTAAATGGGGTTATTAAATGTGTGTGTTGTACTCCAAATAAATAAACAATAAGTAGAAGTGAAAATTCGGGCGCCAGGAGCACACACCAAACTATGCCAAGGATAGACTAACCTGCGGAAACTGGAAACTTTTAATCTTCAAGCGGGGAGTATCAATAAAAATCGACACAAAAGTTATTGAACGATTTTATTACCCGAAGGCGGCTGGTATCAACATACAAGAAAATTCCTTTCTAATATTAACAGTTGGTGTAAAACTAAGATGGAATAGAAATTAATTCCTGTCCTGTCATTATTGCACTTTTGTCAATTTAAGTTAAGTTTTTATAAACCATACCACATTCCGGCGAATAGACTAACAAACCACGCTCATTTTGGTGATATTGATCTTCGCGGGGACGTCAAGGCGGTCCATGATATATGTCGGTAGGGGCTAGCGTTAAAAATTTAAGTCTTGAAGTAAAAATAAATAAGAAACGCCTCACGGCTGAAATCAAACATGAATAAACGTTAGCTGATGTTCAGCGTCGACAAAAATGCCGATCGGAATGTTTACGACCAAATGCAAATTAACTCACCGTTTCTTTTCCAAAGGAAGTTTTTACATCAGTAGATGAATTAATCCAAAATATATAAGGTTCAAAAGATCCTGAAACAAATATCGGAAACTATTAACGTCTGCCATCCAAATAACCACGCGACACGTGAGTAGGTTTGAAACCACGAAGAATTTTACCAACCTTTTACAAAATATGGACAATCCCATTATGATGCCGACAAGGGCAAATCAGCCACAACATAATTAGGACTTGATGCTGTCCATAGGAAGTAATAACTTCCGGATTTACATAGGAGCTCTCAAATTACTCCACTCTATCCAAAGCCCGGGTCGGAAAGTGCCCTGTCAAAATCAACTGACAGCATCAAAAAAAAGAAAAAATCAGTGTGACCACTACACGACTTCCGATTCAAAAAAATGAATTTTTACATGGCAACACCACCCTGTTGCCTACAAATTAAAGCAAAGAACGCGCTATCATGTAACAGGCTTAAAAGACTCGTTACATTACATCCCCTCCCGAAAATAAAAGAAAGGAACTTTCTTTTATTAGAAAGAAATCTTCAACCAAATAAACCACTTTCTAATAATCAACTTTCTAATTCAAAAAAAAGAAAAAGAATCATATAAGATTCAAAGTGCAAATCAACTCTGAAAATGTCAAACGACAAAATCTCAAGAATTTAATAAAAGTAAAAAAAATGTAAATGACAAAAAGTCAAAAACGAAATAGCTAGTGAAAAACAAAAAATTATAAGTTATAAAAACTCATTAAATGAAACGAAGAGAGAAATCTCTTAGCGCTCCAAAACTCCAAAACAGTGCAGTTAGGCACTATAGCCACTGACTAAAAATTTCAAACAAATTCGGACAATTTACCAAAACAAACTACAATTTTTATAGTGCAGTTAGGCACCTATCGCCACTGACTAAAAATTTCAAACCACTTGGAACAGTACAACTATGAGTGCAGTTAGGCACTATCGCCACTGACTACTATGTCGACCGCTTCCAACTCAACCATCTCTATGAGTGCAGTTAGGCTCTATTGCCACTGACTAACTCCGTATTCAACAATCCAAAAAATTTGAAAACTCCGAACAAAAGTTTTTAAATAAAGCTGAAAGACCTTATTTAAAATACTGTTACAGGCACAACCTGCAACGAGACAAAGGAAAGCATATTGTGATCGGCTCATCACCACCGAATTCCCGAGCACAATAGCTGTAACAGAATGTGAATGCTGTGACTGGCTCAACACTACCAATCTCCCAAACACAGACAAACACAAAAAAACATTGAGATCTCCAATGAGAAATCTCAATAACAAATAGGCGAAAGCCAAAGTTTCACAATGCGACCGGCATACCACCACCGAACTTCCGAACGCAAAGGAAAAAAAATGACGAAAGTCAAAACAAAATCTCGCATCGTGATTGGAACAACAAAGTCCAACACAATGGAAAAAAGTCGAAATCAAGGTCAAAAACTACACCAAGATCCAAAAAATAATAAGGCATTTTGTAACAAAGGTTACAGAATGACCCTAAAAAGTAAAGTCCAGGATGAACGCGTTACTAACAAAGTCAAATCCGATCATTAAAAAGAATGAAACTCCAGTAAAAATGAGAAACAATTCTGTCAACGAACAGCACAAAATAGGTTTAAAAATCGATTACTATTTATGACGAAGAGGAAATAGAATGATTTTAAACTATGAAAAAAAAAAAGATTACAAAAACTTGAAATTGAATTTAAGTTTTTTAACCTCAAGGTAGAATTCCTATGATATCAACTGAGAGCATAAGCATGGGACGATCAACCTTTTTAGGATTAATCATCATACCAAAAGGTGGAGATGTTTTGTGGTGGAATGTTTATAAGCTTTACAGGTATCGCAAGACAAAATGTATTGATGAATATCATTAAACATTCCCTTCCAAAAATAATGTTGTTTTAATTTATTTAAAGTTTTATGTATTCCCAAGTTTGAGGTTAATTATAAAAGTCAATGTGGGTAATCCCATAAAAAATTACTATGTTAATTTTATCGTTTTAAAAGTGCAATAATCACTTACAAGCAGTTTAAATCTAGATAAATTAAATGCACAATATTGTACTTAACAATTAGATTAAATTATTAACTTAAAAAGTTAAACTTAGTTTTTAAATAACTTTACTGTTGAGAACAACAAAACGCAGTCTATGCTATACATTTCTGTTGGTTTTGCTAAGAAAAAAACATGATATTAAACAAAATCATCAATTGTAAACACCAAACATTGTTTACAAAGATTCACCAAATTAAGTTAAGTACTACTTATGAGTCAAAAATCAAAATAAACACAAAGTTATTAAAGTAACAATGTAGAACAAACCAATGCAAACAATAGACTCATAAGTTAATTAATTAATAGTGCAATAATGACAGTATAAGGTACCAGACAAACCTACTTCAAGTCCCTGTTCGCAGAGCGCCAATTGTAATATTAAAAAAAATAATTTAAAAGAGTGTGTATGTTATTAAATGTGTGTGTTGTACTCCAAATAAATAAACAATAAGTAGAAGTGAAAATTCGGGCGCCAGGAGCACACACCAAACTATGCCAAGGATAGACTAACCTGCGGAAACTGGAAACTTTTAATCTTCAAGCGGGGAGTATCAATAAAAATCGACACAAAAGTTATTGAACGATTTTATTACCCGAAGGCGGCTGGTATCAACATACAAGAAAATTCCTTTCTAATATTAACAGTTGGTGTAAAACTAAGATGGAATAGAAATTAATTCCTGTCCTGTCATTATTGCACTTTTGTCAATTTAAGTTAAGTTTTTATAAACCATACCACATTCCGGCGAATAGACTAACAAACCACGCTCATTTTGGTGATATTGATCTTCGCGGGGACGTCAAGGCGGTCCATGATATATGTCGGTAGGGGCTAGCGTTAAAAATTTAAGTCTTGAAGTAAAAATAAATAAGAAACGCCTCACGGCTGAAATCAAACATGAATAAACGTTAGCTGATGTTCAGCGTCGACAAAAATGCCGATCGGAATGTTTACGACCAAATGCAAATTAACTCACCGTTTCTTTTCCAAAGGAAGTTTTTACATCAGTAGATGAATTAATCCAAAATATATAAGGTTCAAAAGATCCTGAAACAAATATCGGAAACTATTAACGTCTGCCATCCAAATAACCACGCGACACGTGAGTAGGTTTGAAACCACGAAGAATTTTACCAACCTTTTACAAAATATGGACAATCCCATTATGATGCCGACAAGGGCAAATCAGCCACAACATAATTAGGACTTGATGCTGTCCATAGGAAGTAATAACTTCCGGATTTACATAGGAGCTCTCAAATTACTCCACTCTATCCAAAGCCCGGGTCGGAAAGTGCCCTGTCAAAATCAACTGACAGCATCAAAAAAAAGAAAAAATCAGTGTGACCACTACACGACTTCCGATTCAAAAAAATGAATTTTTACATGGCAACACCACCCTGTTGCCTACAAATTAAAGCAAAGAACGCGCTATCATGTAACAGGCTTAAAAGACTCGTTACAACATAAAAACGCAATTGTTGGCAAATAAGTGACTGCCAGTACCCGATAAACCTGCAGCATTATCCAGTTCGCTGTAGCATTGCCAAATCCCAACTCCAGAGAATAAAATGCCCGATAGGTGATTTGGGTGATGAGTATTTAAGATTTCTGTCCATAAAGATACCCAAGATAAACAAAATTCTCGGAACAACGTTTTTCTTTGATAAAATGATCAAAGAAAAACGTTTTTCTTTGATAAACTTATCAAAAAAGCTTTTTTTTTTTGAGGTTGGGAAATCATCAAATGACCTCTCCCACTCTGGGTGGAGCGGAAGGGAGTGTCAGACTCTTACTGACTAAAACCCTCCCGTGTCCCTTCCTTATCCGGGGTAGCGGTACCTAACCTTTTCGGACAATCCCGCTAAATCAAAGAAGCTGTCACCATGTCACCTGAAAGAAACATTGTCCATTAGTCTCTGTAGGTTTTCTTTTTGAGACTCTGTAACTTTATCTTACTTTTATATTTCTACCCAGGCTAGTCCAGATTCGACGTGTGAGAGTCCAACACGTCTGGGCGCCGTGGCTTTGACCATGGCGGAGGACGAGCTGGACCCCGACACGCACGACATCCACTACGAACACGACGCACGTGCTAGAGGTGAGATATAATGGGTGGAATTAAATTAACTGGAGAAACTTTACAGACATATCTCTCACAGATAGGTTTCGATATCAAATCATTGTGATTTTAAAAAGTACTTTTTGGGGCTGCCTGCGGTCTGTTAGTTAATTCAAGCTTTTATCACACTAATATTATATAGGCGAGAATTTGTGAGAGTGTGTGTGGGGGTGTTTATATGTTTGTTACTACTTCACGCTCAAACGGCTGGACCAATTGTAATAAAATTTTCTATGGAGGTAGCTGACACCCTGAATTAACATATAGGCTACTTTTTATCCCGATATTTACACGGTATCGACATTTTCGCGGGTGAAACCGCGGGGCCAGCTAGTTTTTAGGGTTCCGTACCCTACCAAAGGGTAAAAACGGAACCCTATTACTAATACTTCGCTGTCACCAGGCTGTATCTCAAGAACCGCGATAGCTAGACTGTTGAAATTTTCACAAATTATGTATTTCTGTTGCCGCTATGACAACAAATACTAAAAATAAAATAAATATTTAAGGGGGCTCCCATACAACAAACGCGATTTTTTTGCCCTTTTTTGCTCGATATCAAAAATGGCAACAGGTAGAGGCACTTGAAATATTCACAAAATACTCAGTTGTATTTTAACTTTAATAATAAATAATAAAATTAAAATAAAATAAATATTTAAGGGGGGCTCCCATACAACCAACAAGTTTTTTTCGGCGCTTTTGCCTTGTGGTACGGAACCCTTCGTGTGCGAGTCGAGTCGGAACTCGCACTTGGCCAGTTTTTTATAATTGGCATTTTGCAGTTATGCTTAACGATGTTTGTGGCTGTTAGTGGATGTAGCCGGACTAATTAATAAATTAAGGCCTCCCACAGGGCATAAAACTTATAAACTAAGCGACTACACGCTATGGGCACCCTCTGCCGTATACCGACCTCGGCTTAGGGCGTTGCTACGGTGAGGGCAAGGAAGGAGGCAGAAGGTTGCGTGTTCAAATCACGTCGGCGTCACCAGTATAGAGGTATAAGAAACAGGGTGTAAAGTTCACTCATCCTCTATAGAAAAGGGAGGATCCTCGGACCAGACCAGTGTTGTGTCTGGTGGGCAACTGCCCGACGATTTATGTTGGGACGTTGTATATAATATATCGCACTTACCCACGGTGCAAAAACGTCACTTATGCAATTTTTGTCAAAATTGATCCGAGTATGAGAAAAAGTAGCTAATGTACCCCTTTACCTGGTGAGTAATTGTTATTTGTGTAGTGCGTATACTTTCCGCGAGAGGGCAGTAGTGTCGTTATTTAGTTAAGAAGAACTATACATTTTATTAGGATGTTGAATTTTTAAACGCTTCTCCTGCAAAATTACATTATTTGTGCATAAGTGACGTTTTTGCAGCGCAGGTGCGATATACAGTAGAGTTTACCGCAGTATCCGCGCGGTAAACTCTGCTTGCGCGATGCAGAATTTTGTGTGTCGTCAGTGTGATGCGTAGTTCGCATGTGGCGATGTAGATGCCGCCACAGACAGGCTGGATCAGATTCAGCAAACCTTTTACCATCATCCTAATTTTATCTCCTTGACACTCGTTCGGGGTCGCTTCTCGAAGTTGTGAAGGATTATGTCTACCTAGGGCAAGTCATCCAGCTCGGTAGACACAACTTTGAGAAAGAGGCCGACAGAAGGATCCAGTTAGGTTGGGCAGCATTTGGAAAACTCCGTCAAGTCTTCTCGGTGCCTATCCCGCAGTGTTTGAAGACTAAGGTCTTCAACCAGTGCGACCTGCCCGTCATGACATACGGTGCTGAAACGTGAACACTGACAGTCGGGTTACCGACATAGCTTGCAGAGTAAGCAAACTGAAGTGGCAGTGGCCATGTCTGTCGAAGGTCCGATGGCCTGTGGAGCAGTCGAGTCCTGGAGTGGAGACCGCGTATCGGCAAGCGTAGTGTGGGACGCCCCCCAGCTAGATGGACGGACGACCTAAAGAAGGTGGCTGGGGTAGACTGGATGCGGAAGGCGGAGGACAGGGTGCTGTGACGCAGTCTGGGAGATGCCTATGACCAGCAGTGGACTGCGATAGACTGAGTTGATTGACACTCGTTAGATGTATACAAAACCTTGTAAAACGTTTTAAAAGAGTAACGGTGGAGGTTCTTGCCCATTCTTCTCCATACGAAAACTACCTTTTGGAATGGGCGACTAGAATCAATTCTGTTTTGTTGTAATTTTTGACGTTCAAATGTGCCTATTTGAAATAAATGATTTGACTTTGACTTAGATCCGCACGCGGCAGGACTGGTGGGGCTGCAGAACATGGGTAACACGTGCTACATGAACGCGGCACTACAGGCTCTTAGCAACACAGCACCGCTTACGTCATACTTTCTGGAGTGCGCGGCCGCTGTCGCCGTGCTGGCGGCTGATAAAAAACCTGGGATCAGCAGGTAAAAACCTGAAAGTCTTCCATGACTGTCTTAAATGTGTAGCCGTATATTCCTTTTTTTTTGTATAACAAAGAGTACTCTATCTATGGTCCGCTCCAAAAGTATCTGATGGATATGAAAATATACCCTGTATCCTACGTTCGCGATTTCGTTTCCAAACAGGTAAACGGGTATATATTCTGTTGTTCTTTATTCTGAATATTAAAAAAACATATTTTGTTTTTCAATGCAAGTCTTTACCCGTTATAAACAAAGCAACTACTTCATCTTAGTCACTTTAAAGGATGAATGATAAGGATTTTGTATTTGGTACAAAATTATCAAGCACTGAAGTTCAACGACTGATACTGCTAAACTAATAAAGTTATCTTAACCGCTACAATTTTCCTTTAAAGATCATGAAATGCACTATCATCGTTTTCCAGATTTTTCAAGCCAGCAGTTTAGCTTTTAGAGGGGGGGGGGGGGACGCCATACTGGAACAAAAATTTGCACTTTAAAGTTTAATATTTCGTAAACGGAGCATTAAATCAAAACATAATTTTAGCAACCCCGAAGTCATTTTAGAAGACCTATTCATCGATACCCCACACGATGGGGTAGACGACGAAAAAATTATTCATCCCCACTTCACATGTAGGGGAGCTACCCTAAAAAAAAATATTTTCCAAAATTTTATTTTACCACTTGGTCGGCGTAATTAATTGATATACAGACCTACAAAATTACAGCTTTCTAGTACTAACGGTCTCTTGCCAGACAGACGAACGGACGGACATGACGAAACTATAAGGGTTCCTGGTAGGAACTACGGAACCCTAAAAATACCTAACAAATTGTCAAGCGGTCGTAAACTGCTGTGATTGGTTGACTGAATTATCATTAGCCAATCGGAACACTTGACTTGCTTTTAATTTTGACACTTCGATAATTTTCGTTCCAGAAACCGGCCCCCTGATTATTACGTAACACACTGTCAATCTCAATCTAAATAATTTTGAAGTACATTGCTAATCCATTGCTTCATATGTTCGAAAAATCTGTCTGCTCAACAACGGAAATAACGCAATGAATGCTGATGCAGTGTTACGCAATTATACCGCTGGAGTACGATTCTTATTTCGCATCACCTAAAATAATGGTTTTCTTTCCAGAGCATACCAAAAATTAGTGAAAGAGATGTGGAGCAGGAAGACCAGAGGCTACGTTGTTCCTAACGGCATACTGTATGGCATTCGTAATGTAAGTTACAATTTATCTGTTTACTAGCTGCACCCCGCGGTTTCACCCGCGTAAGTGTCGATCCCGTGGGAATATCGGGATAAAAGTTAGCCTATATGTTAATCCAGGGTGTCAGCCACCTCCATACAAAATTGATCCAGCCGTTTGAGCGTGAAGAAGTAACAAACATATAAACACACACTCTCATAAACCTTCGCCCACAGACATAGATAGACCTAGATAACGCAAGTATCACGAACTGTATGAAAACCAAGCGTGCCATTTTTTGACTACCTGCTATGACGTCACAAGCTCGCGCTCTCGCTCACACTTACCCAGCCAGCAGTACAAAGGACTGAGCGCGAAAGGGGCGGCTTACGATTTGTAATCATAAGTTGGTGCAATTTTTGGCACGCGAAGTAGTTACTCTTGCGTTATCTAGGTGTATCTATATCTGTGCCTTCGCCTTTATAATATTAGTGTGACAGTGTGATGAAGTAAATCTTAGTGGTAGGACTTACTCGACCGGCGCACGTGTAAGACAAGAAGGGCAGTTCTCGTAATATTAAGAACGTTCACAGTGCAGTGTGATCTCAGCGTCATTCTGTCAAAAATACATCTAATTTCCCTACATTTTTGACAAGTTTTTACATTGATTCTCACTGAGATGAGACTAGATTTTAAACGTTTTTAAACACAGGAATTGGCCTTCAGATGTATGACAAAAGAATAATGATGTAAACGAAACAAAAGGAGGATGTAAGGATCCTAGCAGGTAGCAGGTGGCATTCTGTAGTTTCTACGTACCCCCGTGGGAAAAAGGCGTGAGTTTATGTTCATATATATGATGTCTTAGTGAAAAAATGTTCACTATTATAGTACAGTCGAGTACATTACGTCAAAAAAGTTCATAATATTGTTATAACTATAAGCATGTACACGCAATACAAGCTGTTTAGAGTTTTATGAAACTTACCATTGCCTATATATTTTTGATTCATGAACATACTCAGATATTAAAGAACTCGACTGTACTAGAACTGACTAAAAATTTTATTTGTTTGGTGATGAGGTTTTTCATTGGCAAGAGTAAAAGAGCAGAGGTAGAAAAGAGGTAACGGCCGCGACTTACGAATTGTAGGTAGTAGGTTCGAAGCCAGACAGGTGCTTTATTTTGTGTAAATTATTTTATCACCACTGCTCTCAAAACGGTGAAGGAAAACATCGTAAGGAAACTGGCATGTCCTAGAACCAAAAATTCGAAGACATGTGACATCTGCCAACCCGCACTGTGCCCGCGTGGTCGATTACGGCCCACTCCCTCTCACCGAGAGGAGGCCTGTGTCCCAGCAGTGGGAACGTTATAGGCTGATTATGTAAAAGTAAAAGTTATGTAGTGCCATTCATCCTAATATTATAAAGGCGAAATATTGTGAGTGTGTTTGTATGTTTGTTACTTCTTCACGCACGGCTGGACCAATTTTGATAAAATTTGGTATGGAGGGAGCCAGCACTCTAGATTAACACATGCTACTTTTTATCCCGATATTCCCACGAAACGTATGCGGGTGAAACCGCGGGGCGCAGCTAGTTCTTTTAATAATTATATTTATACTTAAAACTCACGAAACTTCATACCTTTTCTTAAAGTAATAATGTTCGATTATTACTTTAAGAAAAGGTATGAAGTTTCGTGAGTTTTATTTTATTGTGTTTTTAGTTGTTATAACTATGCATTTTCCCTGAATAAATGAATTGAAAGTATTGCTTTACCGGTACTTAATTTTTGCAACCGGAAACGAAAATTACCGAAAACGAGGTCCGACTACCAAGCATTTTGTATTTAATTTTCTAAAAACAAGACTATTCTCTTTGACAGGTGCATCCGATGTTTCGTGGTTACCATCAACATGACACGCAAGAGTTCCTGCGTTGCTTCATGGATCAGTTGCACGAGGAGCTGAAAGAACCGGTAAATATACAAATATCATCCTTGCGATCATCATCATAGTTCATAGTCTATTCCTCATCATCACACCATAAAAAAACATTATCTGGTGCCTTTTACTATAGCAAATAAATGTTGCCAAACTGGATCTATCGCTTGAGAAGTATTTCTGGGTAAATGTATTTTTTCGCCGTTAGAAACTGGTCTTGAACACAGTCCGTTCACGGATTTTTTTTCGTCTGACAGCAGCAACCTTATTGTAACGAGAATAAAGATCACAATGATTTTGACAGACTTGTCAGTGGCAGCAATCTACCAACAACTTTATTACAATGAGAACAAAGGTCTTCATACATTTTCTTCTTATTCGTCATCTTATAAGTCATGAAGCTAGCAACTTCGAACATCGAAATGAATAACGTTATTATATCGTTATACTAATAACGAATTATTGATAATAATGTAAGTGACCAGTTTAAGATTTCGTTCCTTTTGTCAGTATCGTTATAGCCAAGGAATTAATTTTGTTACGATCCTGGTGGAACGGTACAAATTATCGGTACCGGAACTATGCGTAATGTTATTTTGGGCAACGTTTCAAATCCCTGGGTCTAACCTATGTTGTTCTACAAATAGGTACAATGGGCATGACGAATGATTTTCAAATCCTCTTCCGTAATGTACGTACACATTTACTATTTACGAAAACACCTATATTTCGGTAATAAACTAAAGTTTAACGAAGTTTGAAGCCATTTTTCTAATATTTTTTCAATAGGGCGCGAAAACAGCTCACAGTGTCATGGCGTCGGATCTGATGTCACGCCTAGGTAAAAATCAAATGTTGTCAGCATACTATCTATAGAGTACTCTGTGAACCACAGTGATGTTTACATACCCGTGACGTCATGCGCTGTGATTGGTGTTTCAGTCAAAATGGCCGACTGCAGTATTTTAATCTTTTATTTTTGTGAAAATCCGATTAATCTCAAGTTTTTAAATTAAACTAAATCACTGTTTTAAATCCTTTTAATATGTATTTTCCCCTAACATCATAAAATTTTTGATTATTTGATACTGTCGTCACGCCTATTCATTTGTATTCGTAGGTGTGGGACAGCACATCGGAAGACAAGCTGGGTTCTGACGCCGACGGCGACCACCAGGACACGCGCACCGTGCACACACGACGCCGCGCCGCCTCCTCCGGCGGTGAGTTCACGAGTGACTATTATACATGCAGGTCGATTTATATTATACTTAACATCAAAACCGGTAAGGTACAAAATAGTACCTATAGTCTATTCCAAAAAAATCTGATGAAAGTCTAAACAAACTCTGCTTAAATTAAATTCTTACGCAACCACTGACTAAAGAGAATTAGTAACACATTTATCTGTATTTAGAAGATTTAAAATTATATATATCACTACTTTTTCCAACAATTATTGTTTGAATAACATTATACTAACTGATAACTCATCATTGTAATTACAATTGAATAATCTTCGATGAAAATTCAGGGTTTTAAAATTAACCTCAATTGTCAAATGAAAACCATATTTAAGGTAATAAAATAAGCAATTCGGTTTTATGCATTCAAATATCAAATCAAAGCACTCAATGAAGAAAGTGACACTACAAATTAACATCCATAGGTACATTTTCTGATCCATATGTTTACATTTTCATCAAATAGTTTTGGAACAGAACATACAAACACTATGTATGCATGAACATACGTTATCTATAGTTTGCGACGGCCTACCTTAGTGACGTAAAAGGTCCTTTTACGTCTAGGCTGAAACACCCTTGAGGTGGATCGGAGAAATCCTATGAGGTTCCTATAAAATTTTAAGTTTATATGATATCTCACGCTACGCTTGCCGCGGTTGGTCTGTGGATGGGTGACCATCTTTACATACCTAGACCCATCCATGCCTCGGAGAGCACGTTAAGCCGTTGGTCCCGGCTGTCATTCGTCGATCTTTGACAGTCGTTACGGGTAGTCATAAGCCCGAAAGTCTGACTTACCAAGGGGTATCGTACTACCCATTAACTGGGTTGTGGAGGTCAGATAGGCAGTCGTTCCATGTAAAATACTGGTATTCAGATGCATCTGGTTAGACTGGAAGCCGACTCCAACATGTTGGCTAGGCAGACGATGATTATATCTCACGCCTTTTTCCTATACTTAGAAACTACAGAACGCCACCTGCTAGAATCCTTACATCTGAATCCTCATATACGCACACCGGTTGCGAGTTCTTTTGAATAATTTATTTTGGTTAATTTTTCTTCGCTACGCCTCAAGAGTGGTCAGCATTTGAATATTTTGCACGCCGTGAGGTGGAACGATAAGACCTAGCCTTGGATTAGTCTACCATCACTGCAGTTTAAGAAAGTGTGATATGGCATGCCACAATCACACTTTGTTAAATTGCTAAATAAATTTAAGATTTATACAACATGTAACATAATTAACGCAAGACCTCATACACCCCAATTAGTGTATTGAATTAAAAGCATAATACAATGGCCAAAACTATTTTTTTTAAAGATAAATATGATTATGAAGTAAATTGTGTGAACTTTATGCATTTAAAATTGAGTCTTATTACCTTGCAATAAGACTTAATTTTCTTTGGCTCAATGGGCGGTCAGTATGGCAATAACTATACATAATTTTTGAAAAAAATACCTATCTTAAAAGTTACCGAAACAGATTCAGTAATCAATTATGAACAAACTACTTTCAGGACTTGCTTTTATTCTGTTACACCTTGTATAGTATGGTATCTTAAATTCATTCACTGGCAATGCACAGTCTAAAGCCGGATTCATATGATTGAATGTGTCGCGTCGTGACGCTTCCTGACGCAGTGTTGGCCAATCAAAAGTCGTTGTGGTTTGTCGTAGTTCTGAACAGATTCGTTTGATTGATGTATCCCGAGTCACGACACAGTAATGTGTCGTGGCTTAAACCGCAGGGTCCAGATTCTAGACCCAGCGGTTTAATTTATGCTTCTAGACTCTAGAAGCATAAAATATTGCACAAGAGTTCCTTACATAACGAAAGTGCTCAATTTCGTTAGAATAAGGAAGAATTTTCTTTAAATCCTTGGTGCTCACCACTAAGGGGTTAAATACGCATTGGAATTTAACGAATGTGTCGAAAACCAATAAAGATCGTGGAAAAATGCTTATGAAATATTAAACGTTTTTTTTTATATGTAATTCTTTTTCTTTTCCTACAGCAAGCGATGCTCCATTCTTTGCAAGGATGAGGCGAAAATCTCCCGCGCCGTCGTCTTATAGCGAATCAAGAACTGAAGGCTATTTGCGGTAATAACAATGTTATTCTTTAATAGCGAATAGAAAAACTTAAAAAATACTTTCAAACTCTCAAAACGGTATCAGTGCCCGTTGCAGATATTCTTATTTTTAATGATAAAAAAAATTACTTTTCAAGAAAACCAACTAGAGAAAAGTGCCAGTCATCGGATCAAATGAAATATTTCAACAAATTGCAAAGAAATTAATAAATTACCTGATTTTTTGTCGCAATTTACAATACTACAGGAGATGAAATCTTAATAATCATTAAGGAGAAACGAAAATATTAATAGTAAGAAAGAAAAGTATTTATTGTGACTCATACAGGAAGATCACAAACTAAACACAATCATAAATAAAAAACAAAATTATAAAAAAAATAAACAAAAAAAAAAGTAAATTAGAAACAGCCACAAGTCTTAATTAAAGGACTCCTTTTTTGAGTAAATCCAATAAAATCAGTTTTGTCTTGTATGTGATTTTTATTCTGAGTTGTTGTTTTTAGGGTGCAAACACAAGAGCCCATGTCGCCGCGACACCGGCGCTCGGCTAGCTTCGCGGGCACGCACCATCTGCAATACAACATGCACTCACAACAGCCCAATGGTAAGAATTGGTTTACTGTATTATATCTAGAAGTAAGTTTGTCCCCCTCTTCCTCTACAATTGGTAACCAAAAAGTCTTTGATCCATAAATATGCTGTCCAATCTCATGTTAAACATATTATCTTTGTCTCATGAAGAGACGCGCGCATTACTTGTGGTTACCAAGTGTTCAAACACGCTGTGAATGTGTGTGTAAGCGCAGGAGCTCTCGCTTCTAGAACCCGTAGCGTTGGAATTTTACCTCAGTTATTAAAAAAAAAAACCTGTTCCATACATTTTGACCGCGTAAGGTATTGCACTTTTCTATGAAACAGCTGATTTCTATATGTAAAGGTAATAAATAACATATTGTTGTTATCCAGGCTCAGAATTTATCCGGGGTCAAAACCAAGGGTTGTACGGGTCAGAATCGTCGCTGTCGTGGTCGAGCGAAGCGGAGGACCGATATGAGACGTGTTCGAGCGGAGCGAGCGATGCGCCCGACACTAGGAGCGAACAGCAGTTAGTATATCTACTATCTATTTTAGACAACATACTGTTACTCATGTTAATTAAGGTAGTCAATTTAAGTAATGAAGATTAGATTCATTAAGACGATTTGTCGTAACTCGCCCAACAAAAGTCGCCCATTATTAAGAACATGAAGAACCATTTTCTCGACAAGACAGGTACAGCCCGATTCAAATTTTTCATCGACTCGGAACATGAGGCGAGTCGCTGAGGAGTAACAAATTCACGTGTCAGCGGGGGGAGGGGGGAGGTACTGTGCAGCGAGAATGGGACTAGCGTCAGAGCCACCATCAAGTTCGAATCGGGCCGTGCTGCGTGTATGCGAGGAATGTCCTTTCTTTGGTAACCTTTAACTGACGTTATATTTAGTTTAATTAAAAAATATAATATACTAGCAGCGCCCCGCGGTGTTACCCGCTTAAGTTTTGATCCCGTGGGAATATCGGGATAAAAACTATCCTATGTCCTTTCCCGGGACTCAAATTATTTTTATGCCAACATCTAAATCGGTTTAGCGTTTAAGCGTGAAGAGGTAACAGACAGACAGACACAAACAGCCTGTTACTTGTTCATACAATGTTCTTGATTGATCTCTTTGGTGATTGGAACTTTTAATAAAAATACCCACATTCCAAATTCAAATCACTTTTAGTCCCTAGGGATTGAAGAGCTATTTTAGTTTATATATATTATTATATATATTATTTGTTTACGAAAGAAAAAAGAAAGAAAAACTGTTTATTCTGCACAAACAAAACGCACATTGCAAATAAAAAAATATAAAAAAGACATAAAATATACACACACAGCGTAGTCAAAAGCCTCGTACTCAAGCTAAAAACATGTTTACGAGGAATACACTAGCTCTTTTTGAATAGAAGTGATAAAAAAAATATTTACAGTAAGAACGTGGTCCCGATGGGCGGCGGGGACGGCTCGTCGTCCGGCGGCGTCCGGTTCCGGAGCGTCATCTCCGACGTGTTCGACGGCAAGCTGCTCTCGTCCGTGCAGTGTCTCATCTGTAATAGGGTATGTACGGACTTCTACAGGGTGGCTGGGACATTGACTCGCAACCTGTTACCATGGATTCGTCGTTTCAGCCGATAGACGTCCACTGCTGGACATAGGCCTCCCCCAATTTTGGGGGGGTTTGCCTTAATCGCCACGCTTGGCAGGCGGGTCGCAGTATGGTATGGTGGTGGAATAAATAGAGAACGCTGCTGCCCATTCTCCGGTAAGACCCTTAGTCGCCTTTTACGACACCCACGGGAAGTAAGGGGTGGTGCACAGACATCATGGGGCCATGGATTCAGAACACACAGACATCATGGGGCCATGGATTCAGAACATGAATATTAATATATCGACGCTTGAAAGGCAAAATGGACTAAGCGACATAGAAGCCCTATGTCGCTTAGTCAATTTTGCCTTGCTGGGGTCAGCTTCCAGTCTAACCGGATGCAGCTGAATACCAGTATTTTACTTAGAGCCTGACCTCCAGAACCTAGTTACTGTGTAAAACGATACCCCTTGGTAAGACTGGTTGTCAGACTTTCGGGCTTCTGTACCCGTAACGACTGTCAAAGATCCACGAATGACAGCCGGGACCAACGGCTTAACGTGCTTTCCGAGGCACGGAGGGGTCACGGTATGGAAAGATGGTCACCCATCCAAAGACCAACCACGGCAAGCGTAGCTTAACCTGATCGATCGGCCTGTGCGGCTGTTATTATTTAGCCACGAATTTATGAATTTCATGAATATATCGACGCTTGAAAGGCAAAATTGACTAAGCGACATGAAGCCCTATGTCGCTTAGTCAATTTTGCCTTGTTGGGGTCAGCTTCCAGTCTAACCGGATGCAGCTGAATACCAGTATTTTACTTAGAGCCTGACCTCCAGAACCTAGTTACTGTGTAAAACGATACCCCTTGGTAAGACTGGTTGTCAGACTTTCGGGCTTCTGTACCCGTAACGACTGTCAAAGATCCACGAATGACAGCCGGGACCAACGGCTTAACGTGCTTTCCGAGGCACGGAGGGGTCACGGTATGGAAAGATGGTCACCCATCCACAGACCAACCACGGCAAGCGTAGCTTAACCTGATCGATCGGCCTGTGCGGCTGTTATTATTTAGCCACGAATTTATGAATTTTATGAATATATCGACGCTTGAAAGGCAAAATTGACTAAGCGACATAGAAGCCCTATGTCGCTTAGTCAATTTTGCCTTGGGGTCGGCTTCCAGTCTAACCGGATGCAGCTGAATACCAGTATTTTACGTAGAGCCTGACCTCCAGAACCCAGTTACTGTGTAAAACGATACCCCTTGGTGAGAATGGTTGTCAGACTTTCGGGTTTCTGACTCGCCGTAACGACTGCCAACTGATATACAACAGACAGCCGAGACCAATGGCTTCACGTGCTTTCCGAGGCTCGAAGGGGTCTTAATATGTAATGGTTGGTCGCACATACTCAATTAACTAATCATCATCTGCCTAGCCTTTTCCCAACTATATTGGGGTCGGCTTCCTGTCTAACCGGATGCAGCTGAAAACCAGTATTTTACATGGAGCGACTGCCTATCTGACCTCCACAACCCGGTTACTGGGTAATACGATACCCCATAGTAAGACTGACTCAATTAACTAATCTAATTTATTATCTCAGGTGTCGACGCGAGTGGAAACATTCCAAGACCTCTCCCTACCTATTCCGTCTCGTGAACATCTGGCAGTGATCCGGTGCCAGCAGCCTATCCTCAACCACCACGTGCCGCATGGGGCTCAGGAGTCATGGGTCAGTACCATATCATACCGGATCAACTAGAGATAATCGCACACCATCTTCACCAATACTCATAACGGACAGTCCTCTGTGCAAGGCATGCATGGAGGCTGAGGAAACCGTTGCGCATCTGTTCTTTGAATGCACAGGCACCCAGAACTTTCACAGAGGTTCTTAACAGACCAGGAGATGTAAGATGTAATCAACTTCTGGGGGGAGGTGGGCTGGTTGGAATAACCTCCGACGGCCGCCATCGCCCGCGCACGCTGGTCCACCTGAAGGACTAAGTGCGGAAACCAAATCCTCTAACATAGATCGCCCACCATAGCAAAATATGATAAAATAAATATAAGGTGTTAAAAAATTAACCTGACAATATTTAAGAGGTGCTTTAGACCATCGAACTGAACAACATTCACTATGGGACCAACACTGAAATCACGAAAAAAAAAAAATCTGCTGTTTAATACAAAAGTTCAATACCTACTTGACCAAAATGTATGAAACAGCGGTTTTTTTTCGTAATTTCAGAGTTGGTCTCATCGTAATTTCAGAGTTGGTCCCATAGTGAAAGTTGTCCAATTCGATGGTCTAAATCACCTCTTAAAGTTTGTCAGGTTAATTTTTGAACACCTTATATAACCTGGTACTAACAAACTATGGAACTTGATTCTGAAATAAATGTTTAATATTATTATTATTATAATTCGCAAAAGAAACAAAAAATGTCGTGGAGCGAAATGATCATTTATGCATTCATGTTGTTGTACAAGGTATTACAGTTTTAGAATCTGTTGTTGTTATTAAGGTTCCGTAAGTGTACCGAAACATGCACTTGCGAGATTCGATCATATTTATGACACACAAATGTGGTTCTTTAAAAAAAAACCCAAACCAAGAGTCAGAACAAACCTCAGTTTCCATTGCAAAATGAATATCTTCAGCGACTTGAGGATTAAAAAATAAATCATAGTGTAAGTGTCGCAACGTAATTTCGGCATAATGTGTCGTCAGTAATTCAAATAGCATTGCAGGCGTAATCATACCGAACTTCGGTCGCGTAACTTCGGCATAATGTGTTTAGACATTAAGAATGCCAGAAATAAAACTCAATCCTTTGAATCAGGTGTGGTGGCTACTAAGTTGGCTGAGGTCGTGGTTCTACGGGCCGGTGGTGTCCCTACAAGACTGTCTCGCGGCTTTCTTCAGTGCCGACGAACTCAAAGGCGATAATATGTACAGGTTAGTACTTTACTTCTTCTCCTCTCTTCTTTTGTTCTTTTTTTTCAGCTTTTTGTATGTCACAAAATGACGCGCGCTTTACTTGTAGTAACCAAGTGTACAGTCTGTCTATAAAGTCGTGAAAAAAAATGAGGGCACTGTGGTCGTGCACGTAGCAACTCTAGTGTATAGTGTGACTAAATTGATTTTGATACTAGCACATTATTTTGTACTAAAAGCAAACCTGGTTTTAATGAAAACGAGCTTTTTTTTAAACTGGATAGAAAAGGTAGTCGTAAAATCCGTAATTTTATTTAAAAAATCTACAGAAACCATAGACAAAGATGCTACCTTCATTATAAATAATAACACCAGCCTATTACTATCCCACTGCTGGGCCCAGGCCTCTTCTCAACAGAGAACGCACGAGCATTGATCACAACGCTTGCTCAAGATGGGTTGGCATTTCAGACTTATATTAATTATTATAAGTCCAGGTTTCCTCACGATGTTTTCCTTCCGACCTTCATTAGTGTGCATAAACGATCAGATAGCACAAATCTATGGTCTCTTTCGTTCAAATAAAATGAGTAAATAAAAGAAAAATGTTCATACAAATTTTTATAATATGTTTTAACTTTTTTTATTCATGAAAAATATCCCATAACATAATAATTAATTACTTTCATCATCTGATTCCAAATATTCTACGTAAAAAAAGTATTTTCATTGTCAGCTGCGTCACTAACAACGTCTTTGCTGCTGCTATATTCGCTTAGGCGAATGAATAACTCATCTATATCTTGATATAGGGTTTTTCCTCGTTCATAATTTTCTTTTTCAATTATTGCAACATGACGACAACAGTTTTTACATTTTTCAGGCGTAATGCTGTTGAAGGCCAGCGATAATAATAATTTCATCTACAATACGCCTCACTGTACTCTCAGATTTTCCTAAAAGATAAAAAAAAAAATTACGTAATATCTAACAGAAAATAGATAGCACTATTTTAAATTTCAAACATGATATAATTTATTCATATGTATTTAAAATCAGCGGTAAATTTGATCATCCAAAAGTATCAAAAGTTCTGGTCGCACTACAGTATGGCCTACTTATATTTGCAATCTAACCTATTAATGCGCAATGTAAACAATCCTTATTTTAGTCTTAAAATCGTATATTTAGTAAATTTGTAATTTCTGGTAGATAAAAAACAAACAGTAACACGATTACAGACCTGTCATAGCTGCTGGTCGAGCATAAATGTCATCCAAATTTAATAAAAGTTGTCTAGCTTGGTATTCTAACAAACATCGCTGATACACTTTAAAAATAATTTCCCGAGCTCCACTCGTTTGTTTTCCTCATATTTAACACGTTTCTTCTAAGTTTTATCCAGATAGATTTGAAAAGCAATAAAAAATGCACTAAATAACGAGTTACAAAACAAGTCGATGACAGCCGATGACATTCGATGTACTATGATTTAGTGTTGCCCTACTTTTGAATAATGTTAGTTCCTCAAACATTAATTTCATGACTTTATAGACAGACTGTACACATATGCTGTGAATGTGTTCATGAAGACGAGAGTGAAGAAGACACGCGCATACACACTTCCGACTTCGCTATTGTATCGGACGGTACCGAGAGCTCCTGCGCTTACACACACATTCACAGCGAATTTGTACACTTGGTAACCACAAGGAAAGCGCGCGTCACTTCGTGAGATAAAAATACTATAGCTGAAAAATTTACCAGTTAAAATCTCCATTCTACTTGGTCTTATTTATCCTCCGGAGAGCAACAGGAATTAAATCTGGCTTTAATTACGATTTGTTTTAAAATTGGGCCTGCTTCAATAAGTTAATGTTTCTTTTAATTTCATATTATTTAGGTTCAAATTCATGACGTCATGTTGAAATGCAACAACTATTCGTGATAGTCACTTTAATTAAAAGATTTTCACGTCTTTCTTTGCCATCATTTTAGTATCCCATTGACTGCACCTTTTTTTCACAAAGCTGTATGTTTTTTTATTATTTGACCAATTTATTTTAACACTAGATTCTCCCCACAGTTGCTCCCGCTGCAACAAACTCCGCAACGGTGTCAAGATGTCTGGCGTGGTGCGTCTACCGGAAGTACTATGTGTTCACCTGAAGCGCTTCCGGCACGAGCTCATGTTTAGCGCCAAAGTCGGTGCGCGTGTCTCCTTCCCCATCAATGATCTTAACATGGCGCCTTATACACATAAAGGTGAGGCTTTTATAGGTATTTAAGATTAAGATATGGACTTTTGAAATGTATTTTAGAAGTGCAACTTTGGCGTTCTTTCTGACCAGTGGACGAAACTGAACAGACACACTCGGGTCAGTGACGCTGAATCGGGTATACTTGGCTCCAGTCGGTCGGTGACGCTGAATCGGGTATACTTGGCTACAGTCGGTCGGTGACGTGAATCGGGTATACTTGGCTCCGGTCGGTCGGTGACGCTGAATCGGGTATACTTGACTCCAGTCGGTCGGTGACGCTGAATCAGGTATACTTGGCTCTAGTCGGACGGTGACGCTGAATCGGGTAGACTTGGTTCCAGTCGGTCGGTGACGCTGAATCGGGTAGACTTGGCTCCAGTCGGTCGGACGCTGAATCGGCTATACTTGGCTCTACTGATCGATGACGCCGAATCGGGTGTATTTGGGTCCAATCGGTCAGTGACGCTGAATCGGGTATACTTGGCTACAGTCGGTCGGTGACGCTGAATCGGGTATACTTGGCTCCGGTCGGTCGGTGACGCTGACTCGGGTATACTTGGCTCCAGTCGGTCGGTGACGCTGAATCGGGTAGACTTGGCTCCAGTCGGTCGGTGACGCTGAATCGGGTAGACTTGGCTCCAGTCGGTCGGTGACGCTGAATCGGGTATACTTGGCTCGAGTCGATCGGTGACGCTGAATCGGGTCGGGTATACTTGATTCCAGTCAGTCGGTGACGCTGAATCGGGTAAACTTGGCTCCAGTCGGTCGGTGACGCTGAATCGGGTAGACTTGGCTTCAGTCGGTCGGACGCTGAATCGGCTATACTTGGCTCTACTGATCGATGACGCCGAATCGGGTGTATGTGGGTCCAATCGGTCAGTGACGCTGAATCGGGTATACTTGGCTACAGTCGGTCGGTGACGCTGAATCGGGTATACTTGGCTCCGGTCGGTCGGTGACGCTGACTCGGGTATACTTGGCTCCAGTCGGTCTGTCACGCTGAATCGGGTAGACTTGGCTCCAGTCGGTCGGTGACGCTGAATCGGGTAGACTTGGCTCCAGTCGGTCGGACGCTGAATCGGCTATACTTGGCTCTACTGATCGATGACGCCGAATCGGGTGTATTTGGGTCCAATCGGTCAGTGACGCTGAATCGGGTATACTTGGCTACAGTCGGTCGGTGACGCTGAATCGGGTATACTTGGCTCCGGTCGGTCGGTGACGCTGACTCGGGTATACTTGGCTACAGTCGGTCGGTGACGCTGAATCGGGTATACTTGGCTCCGGTCGGTCGGTGACGCTGACTCGGGTATACTTGGTTCCAGTCGGTCGGTGACGCTGAATCGGGTAGACTTGGCTCCAGTCGGTCGGACGCTGAATCGGCTATACTTGGCTCTACTGATCGATGACGCCGAATCGGGTGTATGTGGGTCCAATCGGTCAGTGACGCTGAATCGGGTATACTTGGCTACAGTCGGTCGGTGACGCTGAATCGGGTATACTTGGCTCCGGTCGGTCGGTGACGCTGACTCGGGTATACTTGGCTCCAGTCGGTCTGTCACGCTGAATCGGGTAGACTTGGCTCCAGTCGGTCGGTGACGCTGAATCGGGTAGACTTGGCTCCAGTCGGTCGGACGCTGAATCGGCTATACTTGGCTCCAGTCGGTCGGTGACGCTGAATCGGGTATACTTGGCTCGAGTCGATCGGTGACGCTGAATCGGGTATACTTGATTCCAGTCAGTCGGTGACGCTGAATCGGGTAAACTTGGCTCCAGTCGGTCGGTGACGCTGAATCGGGTAGACTTGGCTCCAGTCGGTCGGACGCTGAATCGGCTATACTTGGCTCTACTGATCGATGACGCCGAATCGGGTGTATGTGGGTCCAATCGGTCAGTGACGCTGAATCGGGTATACTTGGCTACAGTCGGTCGGTGACGCTGAATCGGGTATACTTGGCTCCGGTCGGTCGGTGACGCTGACTCGGGTATACTTGGCTCCAGTCGGTCGGTGACGCTGAATCGGGTAGACTTTGCTCCAGTCGGTCGGTGACGCTGAATCGGGTATACTTGGCTACAGTCGGTCGGTGACGTGAATCGGGTATACTTGGCTCCGGTCGGTCGGTGACGCTGAATCGGGTATACTTGACTAAAGTCGGTCGGTGACGCTGAATCGGGTATACTTGGCTCTAGTCGGACGGTGACGCTGAATCGGGTAGACTTGGCTCCAGTCGGTCTGTGACGCTGAATCGGGTAGACTTGGCTCCAGTCGGTCGGTGACGCTGAATCGGGTAGACTTGGCTCCAGTCGGTCGGTGACGCTGAATCGGGTAGACTTGGCTCCAGTCGGTCGGTGACGCTGAATCGGGTAGACTTGGCTCCAGTCGGTCGGTGACGCTGAATCGGGTATACTTGGCTCGAGTCGATCGGTGACGCTGAATCGGGTATACTTGATTCCAGTCAGTCGGTGACGCTGAATCGGGTAAACTTGGCTCCAGTCGGTCGGTGACGCTGAATCGGGTAGACTTGGCTCCAGTCGGTCGGACGCTGAATCGGCTATACTTGGCTCTACTGATCGATGACGCCGAATCGGGTGTATTTGGGTCCAATCGGTCAGTGACGCTGAATCGGGTATACTTGGCTACAGTCGGTCGGTGACGCTGAATCGGGTATACTTGGCTCCGGTCGGTCGGTGACGCTGACTCGGGTATACTTGGCTACAGTCGGTCGGTGACGCTGAATTGGGTATACTTGGCTCCGGTCGGTCGGTGACGCTGACTCGGGTATACTTGGTTCCAGTCGGTCGGTGACGCTGAATCGGGTGTACTTGGCTCTAGTCGGACGGTGACGCTGAATCGGGTAGACTTGGCTCCAGTCGGTCTGTCACGCTGAATCGGTTAGACTTGGCTCCAGTCGGTTGGTGACGCTGAATCGGGTAGACTTGGCTCCAGTCGGTCGGTGACGCTGAATCGGGTAGACTTGGCTCCAGTCGGTCGGTGACGCTGAATCGGGTATACTTGGCTCGAGTCGATCGGTGACGCTGAATCGGATGTACTTGATTCCAGTCGGTCGGTGACGCTGAATCGGGTAAACTTGGCTCCAGTCGGTCGGTGACGCTGACACGGGTAGACTTGGCTCCAATCGGTCGGTGACGCTGAAACGGCTATACTTGGCTCTACTGATCGATGACGCCGAATCGGGTGTATTTAGGTCCAGTCGGTCAGTGACGCTGAATCAGGTGTACTTGCTCTAGTTGGTCGGTGACGCTGAATCGCGTCTCTTCGGCTTTGAACTGCATATACGGCGATTGTCTAGCGAAACCATTTTAAAGTGTTTCAGTCTGTTACTGTACGATCGTACTTTTTTAGTTATTCCGCTAGAAAACGCCAGGTGCCATAGGAAATGAAAATTATAAACTATAGTTTTAGTTTTATAACACCTAAACTGCTTGGAATTCCTCATAACAAACCCCAGCATTTTAGAGGACCTTTTTATTATAATATCGTCCATGTGAAATAAACGAAATCGTCATGAGGAATAAACGTAAGCTTTCGATCAAACGTACTGCACACTATGTATTCCTAGATTTCTAAAAAAAGTTAGTAGAACAATATAATTCGAGTTACAATTAGAAAAAAACTGCATCTCTTCAATAACTTCTGGAAGCCTCCTACTCATGTAGGGGAAAGTGTAAGTGTTGTGTCTCCACCAGAATTGAGAGAAGAATGTGACACCAAGGTCTCTCACTGGTTCCAGTTCTGCAATTTTTACTCCGTCAACATAATAGTCTTGGTCTATTGGGTAATGCTTTCGCGTGTATTTAACATGGTAACATTTGCTTGGATTTAGATGCATCATGTTGGTTCGACACCATTGCACAAGCCTTTCTAGATCGCTATGACCTAATAGGCATCATCTTTAGATTTCACTATTTTGACAAATTTTAAGTCGTCGGCATACATAAAGATAACAGAGAACCGAAAACAATTGGGAACATCGTTGATAAGGAAATTAAACAATACTGGCCCCAAATGAGATCCCTGTGGCACGCCAGACGAGATATATCGTAGGACTGATCGAAAACCGTTGATGACCACATAGAAAGATCTATCCACGAGATACGAACTCAACCATGAGAGTAACGATCCGGTGATACCATATGCTCGTAATTTACTAATCAATATTCCATGTGACACCTTATCGAAAGCTTTACTAAAATCTGTATATATGACATTTGCTTGGTAATCTGAGTCTATTGTCTTCGATAATAACTCAGTGAACAGTATTAGGTTGGTACTTGTGGATCTAGACTTCACGAAGCCGTGTTGCTCTTCACTTAAGTACAGCTTTAAGTGATTGATATTTAGCCAAGCGGTTAAAAGGTTAAATAAGTACAGTCGTAATATAAAGTTCTATCCCTAAACAAAACCATTATTCCTCAGACTGCACGTCAAAAGTAACCCGCTACGAGCTGTGCGCGGTGATCTGTCACGCGGGCACGGCCGGCGGCGGGCACTACACGTGCGTGGCGCGCAATGGTCGCGCGTGGTACACCTTCGACGACCACTGTGTGCAGCCGCTGCCCTACCATCATCTGCCACACTGCGAGGCTTATGTGCTGTTTTATAGGTAAGGGAACGTTTGAAACTTGTTATAAATTAGATTCATTACACGTACCTGGCGCGCAATGGTCAATCGTGGTACATTCATTTTGTTGAAACATACGTGCTTACGCTACGTGTTACGTGCTTTGCTGAAACATCATTATATCATCTCTAACTGTTATATTGTTCTAATTTCTTGACAGTAATAAGTTAGTGAATAGTCAAAGCGATTGAACAAAATCATTAATCAAATAATAAAATACTGTTTATGGAATAATATTATTTAATTTATTAAATGGTTTTCTCTCAAAGGAAAGTGAACCCCCAAATGGTAACGTTACGGCAGAAGGCGGCTGAAATATTAGAGTCAACGAGCGTCGAGTCCAACGATATCAAGTTCTACATCTCCAAGCAGTGGATCAACAAGTAAGTGGAGGCGACCAGAAACAGGCTCGGTTAAGCAGCCAACAACCTCCGACATTGTCCTGCGAGGTGCCATAAAAAAAAACTGGCTAAGTGCGAGTCGAATTCGCACACGAAGGGTTCCGTACCACAAAGCCAAAACGCCGAAAAAAAACACGTTTGTTGTATGGGAGACCCCTAAAATATTTATTTTATTCTGTTTTTAGTATTTGTTGTTATAACGGCAACAGAAATACATCATCTGTAAAATTTTCAAATGTCTAGCTATTACGGTTTATGAGATACAGCCTGGTGACAGACGGACAGTGAACAGTGGAGCCTTAATAATATGGTCCCGTTTTTATCCTTTGGGTACGGAACCCTAACAATCGTCGGGCACTGGCCCACCAGACACAATGTCCGTCTGGTCGGAGGATCCTCCCTTCTTTGGAGGATGAGTAAACTGTACGCCCTGTTCCTCATACTTCTAAAGTATCTAGCAGTGTCGTGTGTCAAATTAAGCGACTTTTCAACATTTATTCTATTTTGTGGTCGGCATTTTATTGTTCAAAACTCAAAGCATTTATTTCAATTAAAAGATTTACAGGCACTTTTGAATTGTGAAAGAGTTGATCAGTTAGTCAGAAAGTTGAAGCTAGTGGTCCATTCCAAAACGTGGAACTCTATGGAGAAGAACGAGCAAGAAACTCCAAAGACAACTCTTTTCCAAATCCAAAAATAGGGGGAATAACTTTCATTTTGACAGTTCACCTACATTCATTGCGTTATTTACGTTGATGAGCAGATAAATTTTTCGAACATATGAAGCAATGGATCAGCAATATCCTTCAATATGATTCAGATTGTAATTGGAGGTGTATTAAGCAATTATCCTGGGTGCTGGTATATGTATTGTATTTGTGAGTTTATTTGAGGGGCCCGTGGCTAAATAATAACAGCCGCACAGGCCGATCGATCAGGTTAAGCTGCGCTTGCCGCGTATCTTTACATACCGTGAAAGTCTGACTACCAGTCTTACCAAGGGGTATCGTATTACCCTAGCTGTAACTGGGTTGTGGAGGTCAGATAGGCAGTCGCGCGTATTCAGTTGCATCCGGTTAGACTGGAAGCCGACCCCAACATAGTTGGGAAAAGGCTAGGCAGATGATGATGATGATGATTTGTGAGGTTATTTGAGGATAGCAGTGACGTGCTACAAGACGGCTACGGCGTAGTAATTCTTATTTTGTAACTTTATATTGATAGTGTGTTACGCAATTAGGGTGCTGGTAGAAGGAAATCGATGCTGTCCAGGTATAGTCCGCGCGGAACCAGTTGGCCGCGCCTTGGGTGGGGACGGGGGTGGGGGCGGCGGGGTTGCCTACTGTTCGCAACGCGCGTACTGAGTAATGACCCCCCCACCCCTCCGTCCCACCGCTCACATACTCTTTTTTTTTTTGGGTGGGAAATCATCAAATGATTCCTCCCGCTCTGAGTGGAGCCGAAGGGAGTGTCAGACCCAGTGGCGTGCCTAGGGGTCAAAGTTAGGGCAAGCCCACAGATTTTCAAGGTATACAAAAAAGGCCAACTGAGGGATTGGCTGATTTTCTTGTTGTTAATGGTTGTTAGTAGTACTAACATCATTATTATAATTTCCGTAAGAAAACCTTTAAAATACGAAGAACAGGTACTACAGTTCTTCAAACATCAGTACGTAATTGTCACAAGCGCCATCTATATTAATGAATGCGCATAACCACAGCGCCTATCCGGAACTTTCTTCATTTCGCCTGTCACATGCATTTGTTCAATCAAAATGCACTAGATGGCCTCCAAATTATCGATTTATTGTTCTTTTTTCTTTTCTCGTACGCATTATTTTATGAATTAGGTACTTACATTTTTAAAGTCAATCATGAGCCAACACATACCTATGTTTAACACCTATGTTTGTCATATTCATACCTAGTAAACAATCGAATGAGTAGGTACCTATTTTATAATATAATCTGTCTTCTTGACTGACAAAAATACTTGTTTTTATTTCCGAGAAGTACCTACAGTAATTTAAGATTGGTTACGGTGAAGTAAATAATTATTTATTGGCAGAAAATTGCAGAAAACTCAATGTATTTACGTACCTTTTCGATGACAGTTTCCGAATTCACATAATGATAAAAGAACACTATATTCATTAACCGTTTACAAAATCATAGGGAATGACATCGCCACAATCAACCACTTTTTCAAATAATAAAACTAATTCTCAAAGTATTCAAAACTTCAAAACAATAACAATTTGAGACGCGGCGCGTCATCGACTCATCGCGCCCGCCACTCGTGCAACTTACGGGTCAACGCGGATAGTGCATTTGCGCGAACTTCATGCCTATCAAAAGCCTGGCTTCTCATTTCATAGAAATCTGTGTTTTATGTACTTACCAATATCAACAAATGTAAACGTTTTTATAGCAATTTGTAGGCGAAAACTGCGAGACAGAGAAAGGAAATAGAAGCCAGGTAAAAGCCAGACTAGTGTGAGCGAGATGGCGCAATTGAATGCATTGTATAGCGTCACAGTATAAAAATATGATTTTTAGACTGTGATAGCGTAAAGCGGAATTTGGCGCGAACCTAGGCCGGTGCGCGCAGTTCGGATTTCGAAATAATTGTATTATTATTCCTTTGACATGAATGTTTGCGTTCGAGTTCATTGACTGGAATTTTTTGAATATATTTTTTATTGATTTTGTTGTTGTGAATTATGATTTTATTAGGGCAAGCCGGGCTTTTTGGCTTCTATGAAGGGCACGCCACTGGTCAGACTCTTACTGACTAAAACCCACCCGTGTTCCTTCCTTAGCCCTTTATGTTCCGGGCCAGCGGTAACCCTTTCGGACAATCCCGCTGACCCGCTCACATACTCTAAGGCGCGGACTATAACAATGGGACTTTTAACTTTGACACAGTTTTTCTTCAACTTTTAACCGACCATTGACTACCTTATCAGATTCAACACGTGGGCGGAGCCGGGCCCCATCGACAACAGCGACTTCGTGTGCTGGCACGGCGGCGTGCGGCCCGACCGCGCGCCGCACCTGCACCACCTGGCCGCGCTCGTGCCGCAGCCGCTGTGGGAGTTCCTCTACCTGCAGTGAGTATACTACCTTTTAACCGCTTGGCTAAATATCAATTGGCTTGGCTAAATAGTACTTGCCTCGCACGCGGCTACAAATCGATAAAAAATACCTGCAATAAATTAGGAGGAGCAATCGTTGAAAAGAACTAAAAAATCATGCATGTTCTCTGTCGCAGAAATACGACATGAGCGGTAGGGGCACGGAAATATGTGTCGCATAAATGCGACACAAGCGGTTAAAAGGTTAAAAAAAATGTTTGAATCTGTGTCTATCGTCAGGAAGCGTCGCGTTATTATACTATATACGCAGATGTAAAATTATCGGGTCTCGTAGCGAGAGATATGAGAGCATTGCTGGCCCAGCGGTAACGGCCGCGACTTACAGGTTGTAGGTCGTAGGTTCGAACCCAGACGGTCGCTTTTTTGAAGTTCTTTAGGCCCGTTAGGCATTTTTTGAGATGGGAAAAAAACCATTGAACTCGTAACAATGTTACCGTAACCGACACCGCGCGTGTTTTGTTTATAAGACGATTAAAAAAATACACGTAACTTCTGTCGGCACTCCCGGATTGCCACTGTTTTTTTTTATGTATATAGCCTACACTACCCCCTGCTGATCCAATGCCTCCCCTTAAATCCTTCCAGGCATCCTTTTCTAGAGCTACTTCGATCCAACCCTTTACTTTGCCTCGCGCTTTCATCATCATCATTTCAGCCGAAAGACGTCCACTGCTGGACATAGGCCTCCCCCAAGCACCTCCACTTCGACCGGTTCTGTGCTTCCCGCATCCAACGGGTTCCTGCGGCCTCCACAAGGTCGTCGGTCCACCTTGTGGGAGGCCTTCCAACGCTAGGTCTTCCGGTACGCGGTCGCCACTCCAGAACTTTTCGGCCCCATCGGCCATCTGTTCTGCGAGCAATGTGCCCTGCCTACTGCCACTTAAGTTTGGCAATTCTTCGGGCTATGTCGGTTACCTTGGTTCTCCTGCGGATCTCCTCATTCCTGATTCCATCACGCAGGGAAACTCCAAGCATAGCCCTCTCCAGTGCCCTTTGGGTGACTTTTAGCCTTCTTATAAGGCCCATTTTGAGCGACCACGCGCTTTACTTTGTGTAAATTATTTCATCACCGCTGCTCTCAAAATGGTGAAAAAAGACATCGTGCGGAAACCGGTGTGTCTTAGAACCAAAAATTCGAAGACGTGTGACACGGCCCACTCCCTCTCACACGAGAGGAGGCCTGTGGCCCAGCAGTGGGAACGTTTTAGGCTGATTATGCTACAGCATAATGGTCGGGTCTCTCGGTCTCTACAGCGAGATATCCGACCGGGGTCCAGCCGGTCGATTCTGTAAAAATCTCACAGTGAAAACTTAGGTGAAGTGAGTTTGTTTGTGCTAGGAATTGACACTATTGACAGCTCACTCCACGCTCACTTCACCTAAGTTTTCACGGTGACTTTTTACAGAATAGCACCGCAGTTGTCTTCCGAAAGGTGGTACTTACATTAAAAACAGTCAAGTGCGTTTTGCGCTGAAAACCAGTATTTTATAATAACTACAAATTTACGGTTTTCGGGTTTTTTTCTTTGCTTGTGCTACATGACATTGCTTCTTGCTAAATTTCATGATTTTAGGTCAACGGGAAATACCCTATAGGTTTTGATTCCGGAACATAAACGCCCGTATCTTTTGATTGCGTTGACTTAGAAGTTTGATTTTTTCACTGTTTCAAGGGATTGCAGCCCTGCGTATTTGATATTAATTTCAACTAGATAACTCCACGCGTTCCTGAGAAACGGGTCTTGACCAACGGATAGAGGCAGACAGACAACGAACTGATCTTATAAGGGTTCCCATTTTCTTTTTGAGGTATGGAACCCTAAAAACAATAGAGCTTTAGTTTATATAACATCCGAAGCTTTAGAACGCATAAGGAGAATAGGCTTAGGTGCGGCCCTAACATCGGGCTAACATCTGCACCGCGACACAATCTTGACGTCGTCGTCGTCATATCATTACGCGCAGAAAAGAGATGAATATGTTTACTTCTAGTCATCATTTCAGCCGAAAGACGACCACTGTTGGACATAGGCCTCCCCCAATTTGGGGGGGGGTTGCCATAATCGCCACGCTTGGCAGGCGGGTTGGCGATCGCAGTATCGCCAACCCCCCCATAGTATGATGGTGTAATGCATAGAGAACGCTGCTGCCCATTCTCCGGTCTCCCTTAGTCGCCTTTTACGACACCCACGGGAAGTATGGGGTATACTTCTAGTCACAGCGCCGTAACTATAGGGTGGCATTGGGCATAATGCCACGGGCCCCCAGCCAGAGGGAGCCTCCGGCCCGGGAGGGCCATGAGCACAGGAGGCTCCTAACATAAGGACAGAAGCAGTCAGGTGTTAAATTTTGTAGGGGAAAATATTAAATGTCCGCGGAAGAAGTCGCGGGAGAAGTGTTAATAAAAAAAGAAAAAGAACGGTTGAGCTTCTTTACATTGAGGGAGAGTCCCATCCCTTGACTTTGCTACGGGCCTCGAGGGTCACATCCCTTGAATTTGCCACGGGCCTCGAGGGTCCCATCCCTTGAATTTGCCACGGGCCCCAAACGGTATAGTTACGCCTCTGTCTAGCCATGTCATACTTCGTCACAGAATAATGTGTGTACAAAAGTGTTACCTAAAGCCATTATCCATGATGTTCCAGCTTCGGCGGCGGGCCGGCAGTGTCGCACGTGCACGAGTGCGGCGTGTGCGCGCGCGCCGCGCTGCGCCTGCGCACGCGCCGCGCGAGGGAACTTGCCGCCTTCTGCGAACTGCACGCGAGCTTCCAGGTATACATAACCGGTGTTTATAAGCAGTTTGGATCCTCTTTCTTTGATAGTGGTAATACTATAAGGGTGCGTCTACATCTGGCGAATGTGCCGCGAATGTGCAGCTCGCGAGCCGTTTGCCAGCTGCCCGCGAGCTGCGCGCGTGCATTTTTATTCGTGCGCGATCAGCGCGCGGGCGGCGCAGGAGCGGCTCGCGTCTTCCTTCCGCCCGCGCCTCAAGCCCCGCACCCCAACGCCACCAACGCCGTTGTCTCTTTTTTTTCCTTTTTATCAGTAATATAATAGCTAATGATGCAGCAATCATATTAAATGCACTGGTGTCGTCCGACATAAGTGCGAGAATTGAGTGCGCGCAGATCGCGCACCGCGCGCACGCCTTTATACAAGCCTTGCATGAGTTGCGCTAAAGAGGCGCACCAAACCATTGCCGTGACAGCACGCGCGCAGCCGCGGGCAGCTCGCAAACGACTCGCGAGCTGCACATTCGCGGCACATTCGCCAAATGTGGACGCACCCTAATACACAATTTCGTTTAACGGATCGACCCTGAGAATCATAATTATGTACTTAAACGATTCTTAATCAGAATCACCATATTCTATTGTAATGATTCACTTTTTTCATTGTTGTTCCTAATGCATGCCTGAATGGTCGTCCATGGATGGATTTCACCTGTGACGTTTAATGCTTGCTCATTCAGATACACGTCTGCCTGACCTTTCGGGGAAAACAGGTGTGATGTTGTGTATTATTAGTTATTATGTTAATGTGTGTGTTGGCTGGGCTTCACCCGCCTGGAGGTCGGAAGTTATCCCATGGCAATGTATCAAGTAATAAAAAAAAAAAGCATCCTATGTCCTTCCCCAGGTCATGCTCTATTGATATTAGTTTTCTACAGTTTAATACTTAGATCTTTTTAAGAGGAACAATTTTGTAATACATTGTTTTCATATAACTCTATTGGTTTGTGCCACGCACGCCAATGAAGCTCCGACAATTTCTATCCGACCTCTTTTACAATCATCGTCATATTTCAGCCAATTTACACAAAACTTTTAAGAATTATACACCTGAACCTTCCTTGAGAATCACTCCGTCTATTGGTGAATACCATATGCAAATCCGCAGACAGTCGCGGCGGGGGACATTTGTTATATAATACTAGCTGCACCCCGCGGTTTCACGATAAAAAATACGGATAAAAAGTAGCCTATATGTTAATCCAGGGTGTTAACTACCTCCATACAAATTTTTATCAAAATTGGTCCAGCCGTTTGAGCGCGAAGAAGTAACACACACACACACACACAAACTGTCGCCTTTATAATATTAGTGTGATTTAGACTTGATAGGTAATCGCGAAAAAAAATCAGCTGTTCCCTAGATTTATGTTTCTATAACTCGTCAAATGTAGGGAACAGCTGATTTTTCTTCGCGATCTCAGATTTGGTTCCATAGTAAAAGTTGTTCATAATGATGAGTAGAATGACCTCTTCAGAGGTTGTTTATGTTTTACCAATAACCCTGTATACTTTGAGAATGGCAGGACTTTGTCGATTCTCATATTATCCGTGGAACCGAAGTCAGAAAAGAGTTGAGCTACATCGTGTACTGACAAATGCGTGCACTGACTGGGCAGGTCCATTCAAATCTGTATGGCTCTTTCCTCAAAAACCATTCTCCGGTCCTCATATGGCCTGACCAAGATTATGTCTGAACTTTAAAAGAGACTGAGACCTCTGATGTTGTTTCGGTCTCAGAGTAGTCAGTTAGGAAACACCAAACTTATCTAGTTTTATATAAAAACATAATTTAATTTTGAAGTGCAAAAGTGTCTTTTATTTTTTACAAATTTAAAGAAATAAATCTCATTCATCATTTATGAATGTTGATATTTTTTATTTCTTGCAACTTTTTAAACAACCTCGCACTCGCAGGAACAAGAACGACCCCACGCTATCTATGGCATCAGCATGCACTGGTTCCGACAGTGGCAGGCCTTCGTGCGCAACAAGACGCAACAGCCGCCGCCGCCCGTCGATAACTCCGGCATCGTCAGCAAACAGGTACACACACCCTACTGTAGTTTTAATATACCTGCTGATGTTTTCTGTAAAAATCTCACGGTGAAAACTTACCTGAAGTGAGCGTCAATAGTGTCAATCACTAGCAGCAGACGGAATGACAGCTTTTTACAGAATAGATAAGCTGTATGTGCTGTGACATTCGCCGTCGAGGGAGACCGCGGCGAAGGTAGAGTGACGATCTGATCATGTTTGCAGGGCCAAAATGACCAGAGATCGCACAAAACTGAAGTTTGGAAGGAAAAAGGGGATGCCTTTGCCCAAACTATTTTAGCGGGATAAAGCAAGAGGGAATCGGCCATCTTCTGCCTGACAAATATTGAACTTGCAAACGAATGTGTAACATTATTTCACAGAGCCATCACCACCAGGTGACTTTTCAACAAAACAACAAAAACCAGTAGCTGATCAAATGACCAAACGAATGTTAATTCAAGCAATTGTTTTATTCTCTAAATAGTCCTAGCCAGTAACAGTGAGAGCTATGTTCTATGTTAGAAGATTTGGTTTGTGCACTTAGTCCTTCAAGTGGACCATTGTGTGTGGGTCTATATCTCAGTGCTATATCACAGTCATCATCATCATTTCAAACAAAAGACGTCCACTGCTGGACATAGGCCTCCCCCAAGCACCGCCACTTCGACCGGTTCTGTGCTTCTCGCATCCCGCGAATTCCTGCAGCCTTCACCAGGAATCTGCTATATCTTAGTAGTTTTCAAAATAACCATGCGTCAAACTCTCATTATGCGTTTTAAATGTATGAATAAACAATTCCAGGAAATCGACGGCACCACGACGCTCACAATCAAACCCGGCTCCGACCACGCTCAGCTCAGCGAAGAGTTATGGCGGTTCTTCACCAGCATCTACGGCGGCGGACCCGAGGTGCGCCTCAAGTCGCCCACCAACACCGCCCAGGTCACGCTCACCGACAAAGATAAGACATTCGACGCGCGACGCCTGTCCCGCAAATATTCCGAGTCGGACAAGGAGGAGTACTGCACCAAATCAACCTCAGAAATGAACATCAGAGATAGCCTACACGGAGAACTGCAGAAGAACCAATCTCTCCAAAACATCAACCGACGATACAAAGTCAAAACAGCCGCGGAATCGGACGAAGATGTCACGTACAGGAGAACGAGTTACCCGTACAAACGAACTGAGCCCAATGGGAACTATCAGGACTCGGACGATGACGACATGGACGTGAGCCCCCCACACAACTCAGTGTACGTGAACACGGTGCGCATGGAGAATGGCGTCGACAGCTCCGACCACGACGCTAACGACAACCCCGTGCTCCACAAGAAACACGCTGACAAACTTACTGACACCGACCTACCAAATCTAGATAGTATATCGCTTAAAAGCAAACCCTCTAAAAGCGGCAAAGTGAGAAAAATTAAAAGACGGACAGTGAAATGATTCTTTCTTGCTTGCCAGTTTGTTCACAGGCTGAGGCGACGGGTCGCGTCAGCTCGCAAAGACTACGTTTAGAAACGTTTGAATTATCGAACATTCCTTTTTTTTTTCGGTGACTGGTGTATAAAATACGTGCATTTATAGGTTGGACGAACCTTAAAACTGGGACTCTTTGGTCTCTATCTGTTTCGTAAAAACGGTATTTTTCTAAAGCATTATAATATTTAAATCTGCGGCCTCCGCGCCCGACTATCGGGAGGGTGTTAGTATTTTTAGTACAATTTTAATTTAGTTCAAATTCAGGTATAGAAAAATTAGATACTTGAATAAAATGATGTTATAAGTGGAATAATCATCGAACTTGTATATTTAAAATAATGGATGTATATCTGTGTAAAATTCAACTGAAGTTAACCATAACACCTGTAAGTGTATAGAAATTTCGTGTTTATAGCTAGACTATTATCCTGACTGCATTTCTTGCGTTTCCTCTTGTTTACCGTGGATTAGGTATTTATTTTGTTATTTCTGGTTCTAAGTCTATGTGTTATTTGTTAAAGAATTGATCAGCAATAAAATATATTTCATCTATATTGGCTGCATACATTTGTTTTATTATTTTGAGGTTATACTGTCATTTAATTAAATGATCAGATCCTTGGTATCAGTGTACAAAATAAATCTATAGACTAGACCACGACTAGACGCTGACTCATCGTTCAACTGTCTAGCCTAGTACATTAGAAATCCGTCAAAAAAACTTTGACATTCAAAGGTCATTGACCCGCGAACCAGCAACGTCATTGATAAAATAATTTTCCGCGTTACTAAGTAACGCGTAGAGTTGACGCGCGCATAGTTTTTCTTATTTCCTCTGGATGGTAAATAATGTGTCTGCTTATTACCGACAATATTGAGTAATAATGTAGGGTCGTAAAAGACTAACAGACAAGAGTATCAGACTAATGATAAAATGTCGACAAGATGATTTATTGCTAACAAGTGTTTAGCGTCAATATAGTTTCTTCTTATTATAATATTCTCTACAATTTTTTTTTTATATTTTAAAATAACTATCGAAAGTAATTGGAATTTGTGAGTAGAATTATAATGAAATATCGTTGACACAACTTTAAAAAAATCCATGGAATATAGACAATCTTGAACAAAAATTGGGTGGGTGGGAAACACTGACCTGTAATAAACAAGAGAGGTCAGTGGCGGGAAAACAAAACAAAATGGATGTTCCAAATATTTATTACAATGAAGACCTTATGTTATTATAAACCAGGTACAATGTTTATAATTTATTATCATTAATCCTGCGAGGGAAAATTGTCGGCGTTAGTAGATACTGTCAATATACGGCTTTGTTTGCTGAAAATCAAGATTTACGTTCTTTAGGCCCGATAGGAGTCTTGAAGCAAAAGATATGGTCAGTAACTTATGTGAATGAATACTTCAGTTTTGTTGGCTTCGTTGCTGACCGTAAAAGACCGGGTGCTATAAAGTATCAAGAACGCCAACTACAAGATAATATCTTGTAGTTGACGTTCTTGATACTTTAGAATATTATTCTAGAGTAGTTTACTTTTGTTTTGCGTGCCAGAACTGCCAGCCACGCAATACAGCGCGAAGCGTTACCCATTTTGCTCTCTCATCGAAATAGTTCGTAAATCTTAATTTTCAACATAATATTACAAATCTGAAACGTTACGTTCTTTTTTAAAACATTCATTATGTATTACTCCATAAAAGCGTAACAAAAATAGATCATTTCTATTAAAATATCATACGTTTCTAAAAATATTTATTTTTTTCATTTCATAAATCTTCTACATTTTTTATTTATTTATTATATGGCCCCTATGTATGTACCAAAATTACGTATATCGTATATCTATTGATATTTTTTTATAATTTTATTTTTTTGCTACGAGTAAGAGAATACTACTAGAAAAATCGTTTTGTGCCGTTTTTGACCACCTTTTTAGGTGTTTACAGATAAAAATTTAAGTTAACGTTTTACTGCAAGATTCTCATGCAATTATAGAACATCTTTCAGTGAAAAAAAATAATTCAAAATGCAGTTTTAATAAAGGCATCGTAAATTATATTCAACATGATTTATAAACAATATTATTCAATCACTCACAGCAGCTTCGTTGCTGTTACCAAAACTTACATAGAGAAATTAAAAAAATATTCGAAACTTTACAGATGTAAGCACAAAATAAAAAATATGATAATAATTATGTATTTGGTATTACACAACATAATTTCATTTTTACAAAAATATAAATACAAATGAGTTACACTCATTAAAGATAAAAACTATAAAAAAACTGGGGGTACATGAAAAAGTTAACAATTATGCATAGATATTCCCCAAGTAAAATAAAAAGGTAAACACTTATAGTGTCGCCAAAACAGATAGATTTTATCGTCCATTGACATCTGTTAACTATAAAATGTTAAATAAATAAATACAGGTAATGAACTTTAATATTAAATATTCAAGTTACATGACAACAAAAACGGCCGTACATGGTAGTCTTTGATATGTTAACTATTTTATAATTATTTTACAATCTAAAAAAACTTTATAAAAATATATTGCATTGTGTCGTTGTATATTTATGTATCAATAATAAAATATGAGGAAAACGTATAAGCGCCGATTTCATCTAATTAGGGGCCTAGTAGCCTTATCATGTAAATTAAATAGTCATTTTTTTCTTTGTTTCGAACGTAAATTAGACGTTTTTATAGAACTTACATGATAAAGCTTTTTTTTTTCTCACACTGTGTTATCCTGTTATGACAAACGCCAGTTATTCCATTGATATGTATAATTAGATGAAACCGAGCGGTATTTATACACTATGTGTAATATTTTGTACTTAGTAGTTTGCACCAATTGCTGTAAAACTATTGTAAATCGTCAGATAGGTAAATATCACTCAGTATAACTGCCTATTTGAGAATATAATGTACTGCTATTGTATATGACTAGTGGTATACGGGCATAGACTGATTCCGGGAAGTCGGTTTGTGGTTTGGCTTTAGATTAGAAGCGATTGGAAAACAGTAAAAAGTAAAACAAAACTCAGCACATATCTACATAAATATGCTTACTTTTAAATTTAATGAAAGCTGGCTATTATGCTTTTGACATTCAGAAATTGCCTCTCAGACTGAATTGAATTAAATGAAAAGGTAACAAAAGAACTTCATATTTATATAAACTAAAGCTCTACAAACAATTGAAACCAGCAAACCAATTGATACTCAGTCTACAACCTCGGGAAGGATTTAGCAAAAATATTTCCAACAAATACATACAACAGTCTAAAAAACTTAAACATTAACAGTTTCATATAAATTGTATTTATAAAAAACATTTTTGCGGAAATCTTTTCTGATATCTGCATAAAGGAAATATGTATAATCATCGATATACAACATATATGAAAATTTCTTATTTTTACTTATACCAAATGTGCGATAGGAAAGGTCCTAACATTATTATAGATAAACTTTTTTTTCTTTTTATTTTTTTCTTGCATTAACTTTAAAATTCCAGATCTTTCGATTGTAAACTTTGTATTAACTCGATCCGAAAACTATCCGACATTGAACTCAAAGGCCACTCTTATAGAGCACAATAAAATAAAAGGCGAAATTAATAATAATCATACATATTTAAATTGTATATCAATAAAGATTTCGATATGCAGCACACACTTATACATTAAATTAAGACAACAGGTGTTAACTGATTCAACCAGCTCTATGGTCGTGTATTTTTCAAATAGAAAAAAAAATAATTTTCTCACTAACCTAACATAGTACAATTAAATTTCTAGAAAAGAATAAGTTGCATTTGAGGTAGATTAAATTTTTTACAGTCCTATTAACCTAATAGATTAGAATTATTCACATAATATTCTACATATCAAGCGTGTACATGATCTCACCCTATGCTCTCCTTGCATAATTAGACGCCGAACATTGACCATTATTATTAAAACCTTTACATTACCGAAAATTATTAAACTTAAATATACTTTAATATGTTATGTGTCAGGAATGAGACTTTCTTTCAAAATAATTAGGGCGCTGCCGAAATCGGGGCAAAGGTTTGCTTTATGTATAATTATGTAAGTATAATAAGGAACGGAAAAGACTGCATATTGTAGAAGACAATTGATCGCTTCAAAACTATCCCAATTTCGTTTAATGTGATTGAAAGCTCGGAAAAAAGGATTAGTCCATGTGGGTAGTCGTTTGTTTTTGCTAGCAAGAATAAGGTTTTTAAACAATTTACAGGTTTCATTTTCTTATCACCACAAAGACATGAAAATTTAACGATGTATGTTTTGACTAATATTATTATAATGATGCTCCAATCTCGACAGCGCTCTAAAACTAACTGAAATGAACAGCGCACGTGCACAACTCGCGAGAAGACAACGACAAAAGACGTTAAAATTAGAACCTCATTAATAATCGAAATCAATTAATATTATTGTTAAAGTCATCAGAATGTAGACCATGAGGATGTGGGAATCAATTAAGTAGCGCCGCGGTATAGATATGGACAAGTTGCAGTTCCAAAAAAATAGGCTCCATCTATTTGGGGATTGTCTAGATGCAATTTTAAATTAGGGGCATTCAATTGTGAATTGATAAAACTCTTTATCTTTAGCAAACAAAATTGCAGAAAAGCAGTCGGCAATATCTTGGTCAAACCATGTTTGAAGGCTTTTTTCCCTCAGGCATAGTTTGACCAAGAACCGCGGGGAAGAAAGGGTGTTCCAAATGTCTTGGATTGGCAGAGTGAAGTTCTAGCTATGGTATTAGGGCCATACTAACAAATAAGAATTTGCATCGTTGGAAAATCGCTTAAAATTGACCAAGCCGTAAATATAAACCATGATTCGAAAGCAGTCATTGGAGATTTGTGGTGTTCTAAAGAATAACCATTGATCAGGAATGAAGTTATGCGGAAAAGAACCGGAGTAACCGACGTAGCTTACAAAATGAGCAAACTGAAGTGGCAGTGGACTGGCCGTATTTGTCGAAGGGCCGATGGCCGGGGAGCATACGAGTCCTAGACTGGAGACCGCGTATCGGCAAGCGTTGTATGGGACGCCCCCACCTAGACGGACAGCCTTAAGAAGGTGGCCGACACGGACTGGATGCGGAAGGTGGAGGACAGGGTGTAGTGGCGCAGCTAGGGAGAGGCCTATGTCCAGCAGTGGACTGCGATAGGCCGAGTTGAAGGAACACCAGGTAACAGTTGAAAAGAGAACGTCTTGCGAGTTGTACACGCGCCGAGTATGCTAAAACGATTGTTTGAAAATGCAAGGCACCTAATCCAAGCTATAATATCCTTCTATTTCGCACCGAACAAGCTCATTAAATTCTCGCTAATATACATCAACCATTTGACACTTACACATCACTAAACGAATTACATAATTTGGCTCATTATTCTAAAACGTATGCCAAGAAAATAGCTCCTCTGAAGTAACAAGTTGCGAAAATTATTCCTGTATGAAAAATAAAAAATTATTACGGTCAAAATAATGAAATTTTGGCATACCGATCGTCCAAAGTATGACTTTTAGTCCCTGCACACGCGAGTCTAACGAGCAAATGAAATCCGGATTTTGATCGCGATCTCAGTAACGAACGTCGACTTCACCTACCCACAATCCTATCACTTTTGGCACATTTTAGTTATAATGAAAATGATAACGCTGTAAATTACCTACGAACACGAAGTCAGCTACTTTGCTCATCAGACACACCCAATTTGTTTCATTTATATTATTCTATAGGAAGCACGAGTGCCTCTGAGGTATATTGATCATTTTTATTGCATTTTGTTTCTAGCTCAAGTCTGCTGAGTTGTAAGGACTTCGATATCACTCTTTACAGTAGAATGAAATGGAACCCTAATACCATACACTATAAAGCCTTCAATTGTATAACTCTGTTATGAACACTTAGCACTTACATTTAAGGATGATATATCAATCTAGTTACCGACAGATCTGATGTTAATCTACTCTGGCAGAATATTACATTCACTTTATTGATTCGAAAGGAATATGCTCTCTGTTGTATTACATTATCGCGTCGAAAGCAGCAAGCCTCTCTAAAACATATTATAATAGCTCACTGCTTCCAAGAGCCATACACCCTGTTTGTATTCTGCTTACTATACTCGTATCGGGGCGGGCGTGACCGCATCAGCCCGTCTCAACTAAGCACTAACTGTATCCCACCTAATAGCTCACAGAGTTGGTCCCAATTATACTCCATAAACGTCATGTACGCTAAAAATAAACAATACATAATTCCGAAAGTACATACACGACTAGATCACATATTCATGTAGAATTCGGAAGTAATTTTGGTATACCCGAGACGTACAAATATACAATTTGGCAATATAAACCGGAGGGCGCGCGCCCTCCAGCTTCCGTACCTATAATCTTACAAAGTGAAAATATTACAAGTCCAACAATATTACAAATTGCATTACTAACTGCACTCAAAGACTATTTACAGCTTAGATCAACCTTACCTAGTGAGGTAGTTCGGTATTCACATAAGCTAAATGCAGGAATCCCACCCTTCACGACCTGATGCCATCCACAGTCTACTGTAAAACTGTAGGCTCCTAGGTTGACTTGAGTAGAACATTAAATTGTAAATGGCATAGAGGTGTTTGGTGAGGCGAGGTTAGTGTGGCGGCGGCGGCGGCGGCGGGGGCTTAGGGCTCTGCGCCGTCTGGAAGGCCTGCGTGAACGCTGGCAGTCGTTGTTGAACTCGGCCTTCCTCGCTTGTGAACGTCGGCTCACTATCCTCTAATAGCCCTAGCATCTGGCTCGACAAACCTGAAGGGCCTTCGCCCGGATCCATCAACAGGGACTCTACATTCCCCGGATGGAGTAAATGTGCTTCCATTGTGTCCGGCAGCTCCTGCGTCGACAGAAAGGGCAAGTCGGACGGCGTCTGCGAGTACGGCGGAGCTACCATATACATCATAGGGTACTCAACAGGTAGTAGTGTACATCCTGGTGACCTTGGCTGCTCTAACTTTATATCTAAGGATTCCTCCAACTTTATCTCTATAGGCTCCACCTTTATATCAAGATCTGGTGGAATTTCAACAATAATATCTGTGGAGGGTACCCTGGTTGGACCTCCCTCTGATGTACTCTCTTCGGGTGAGCCTGGTTTCCACATAGAAAAATCAGGATCTTCAATGGGATACTCAGTGTATGTTTCTTCAAATGCAGATGCCTCAGGTGGGGGTTCGCTAGACGTACCCACGGCTGCCGACCTCCATGATTCCTCAGGGTGTGCATTCTTAACATGCCTCACAAGATGGTCCTTACGTCCAAACTTTTGTGGACAGTAAGGACACAGGAAATCACGTCTTCCCGTATGGACGACAAGATGGCGCCGAACATCTTTAGCTGTGAAGAACTTTCGATCACAATAGTTGCAAGTGAACTTCTTATCACAATCATTTTTAACTGTGCGACTACCAGTGTGGACTTTCAGGTGATATATTATATCTTGCCGGGTGGTAAAATTTTTCTCACATATCTTACACTGCAGGTTACCTTCCTCTGCAGAATGCAGGGCAGCATGTTTTCGGTAGCTCAAGAGGGATGTGTAGGATTTCCTGCAATCTGGCCTTTCACATGTATAAAGCTTTTTTACTGGATTATGCACTCTGACATGGTTGGTGAGATGATCCTTACGATTGAAAGTCTTACCACAAACATTGCATGCAAAGGCTCGAGCCTCACTGTGTATTAAATTGTGTCGCACAAGCTTGAACTTGGAGTTGAAGCGCTTGTCGCACAGATCGCAGGAGAAAGGCAGCTCGCCAGTGTGTGAGAGGACATGTTGGCTGAGCTTGCCAGGGCTGGAGAAGCGTTTGTCGCAAGTGCCGCAGACATGGCGCTTGGCGTGGTCCTTGCGCGCACGCGGCTCCCGGGGCTCAGGCAGCGACGGGCCAGGCGCGCTGTCCTCGCCCTCGCGCGGCCGCCGCGGCAGCGTGGGGATACGCCGCGCCACTTTGACCGTCCGAAACAACTGCTTGATGCCGCTGGGGCCAGACGCTCCGAGCGTCACGTACTGCAGTTTCGTGGGCAGCTGCGATGCGGGCGGCGCTATGAACGTCTTCTGCGGGGCGGCCGGGCGTTCCCCGCTCGGCTCCTCTTTGAACTCGGAGCCGCCCTCCTCGCCTTCCTTAGGGTTCGGTGGCGGGCTGGCCATCTCGCGCACATTTTTGACGCGCTTGCCCTATATCGCCGTTCGTTGATCTCGCGTCGTGCTCGTATCGGCTCCGCCGTGGCGCTGCCTCGTCGCGATGGCAGAAAACATTTCTGTCACATTGACGGTCTGGAAGCCCTTTTTCGTATTCGTGTCACATGGTTCTCGCGGAATTTCTCGTGTCCACAGTCGATTTTCACACAGCGATGGGTTCCACCCGCGTGCCTAAGACACTTTTCGATTGAAAACACTGGATGAAGAATGAAAACGGATGGAAAAATTACTTTTTTCAAAGAAATACGTAGCGCTTGACATCGAAATCACGAAATGTCAAAATAATGAAATGAAGCCAAAAGCCATGTCAAAAAAAGTCCGCCGAATCGTCAGCTGTGGTCCATTGACCTACATCGAGTGCTTTCAGAATCTCAAGTTTTAAATATTTTCAGCTTACAATAGTCGATTTGACAAATATTGTTAAGTAAAATATTCTGGTATCGACACATACTACATACAAGTAATGATTAAGTTATGTTTTTAGCCGTACTATCATTTCTTTATTCTTGTTTTAGTCTAATTTCAATCATAATGATTATGCTTCAAAGTTATGCAATATCGAGGTCCCTGGAACGCAACATGTTTTGTAAAACGGCTATTTCGGATCTTTGGTTTTAGTTTTTTTTTATTGTTATAATTCAGCAATCTGAAATTTAACCCATTTTTCTTTGTCAAAGCCTAACTCCTAAGCGCTCCTTGCTTAGGAGTCATGCTCCTCCACGTCCTAGGTGGGGTCTTAGGTTTGATTTCCAGATCGGGCAAAGCGTTATTGGGCTTTTTTATTATCATAACTTTTCTCGTCGTGACTGTGTAGTACTATGTCATTCCACTTGGGAATGGGCTCTCGTTAGAGAGTAGAGTAGTATATTCCTTGGGTTTCTGGGACGTTTTCAGCGTCCAGCGCTGGTTGAAGTAATTCACTTTGAAACTATAAAATAGTAAGCCCATTGATTATGAATTTTACATGAGCAGTGTAAGGCAGTGGATGTTTTCAAGCTAATGAAATTAGCCCATGATTTGAATTTATTTATTTCGAATGCAAACCCTTGTATCCGAGTCAAAAGGTAAACATGAAGAAATAAATTAAAACCATTCATTTCTGATCTGATTCATTCACTCAATTCACTGTCAAAACTCAAATTGTCAATCACTCTTTGATTCTGATAACCTAACTTTCAGTTTTTATTTAATAAATTTGACGATTTCAAGCCAACACAGCTGTTAAATACTTATTTCGTAAATTCTAGAACCATATAACTTAACCAGGTAATGTATAATATGTGCATAGTCACTTTGTTATGACGTCAAAGTTTATTGGCATCCAAGATTCTAGTGTCCTTTGCATTTTTATTTTGAGGACTATTTTTCTGTAATAGTTTTTGATGATAGTTCTAATTAATGATATTTACATGTAATAATGCTTAATAGTATATTTAGTAATGCAATATCAGTGTCGGGAGGTCATAATCTAATTTTAGACTAACAGTAAAGTATTTGGATATAAAAAAATAATATTACTGTTCTTATTTTTGTTTTATAAATTGGTTTAAAAGGTAAAAGAGTAATGTGTAAATAGTCCGTAGCGTGTGCTAAGTGGCCAGTATTTTTCATTGTTGTTTTGATTTTAACTAGTGCACTAAATGTTAATTCTCCCGATGAACACTCAACTCTTTCTGACTTTCGCTGTGTGTGCACTGTGCCTTTACATAACCTATAGTAGACAGATAATGACGTGAGTACCTATTCGTCTATGAGGCAGATAGACACATGAGGCAGTCATGTTTTTCAGAAATTGTTGTCACAATGTTTGATTGTGTGAATCCAAAGTGCAATGTATATCACATAGATTGCTTAGTACAGTATTATCATGTAAATGAATCACCAATAAATAAAAATGCTGATAATAATAATCCATATGCAGATTTCATATTCCTTCTTCATTAGTAACTATTGGTAATATTTACAAAACAGTAACAATATCAATATTTTACATATGTAACGGCGTTTATAGAATGTGTGTAAACATGCCCTTATGCATGGCAACAGGGAAAATATACCCTCGCCCGCGCTCCCGCGCTAACCAATAGTGGATGAAGGAACGTGGGTCTGTACGCCATGCTCGCAACCAGCTTATAATAGTTCTGATTGTTTTTTATATAGTTTACCCATATTTCCTGTTTGTCCCCTTATGCTTAGTTTTACACTGTAGGGACAAGGCACCCTATTCTCTTTTCACCTCTCTCTGTCCAGAGCTGGCTTTCAGCATTTAGGACGTATCAAAGTCCACATAATCATGACCAATTCACATTGCCTTTCGATCACATTAATCTTTGTAACAAAAATTTTGTTGTAAATATTATCACTTCTACAGGTGTAAGCAACTCAAGCATATTAGACATTAATTTAGTTTGGAATAATAAATTAGATTAAGAAACGGATTAATCGCTAATTATAAAATAAAATAAAAATTGTTTTTTTTTTAAATAAGTACATTTGATTTAATTAAATAGGTAGGTACATTTGACCGAATTTAATAGATGCAACATTGAGTTTAGTTGTTAATTTCAGAACATTGTTATTCTCTCTTTAATTAATAGATATAACTTTTAGCAAATTCAATACATTAAAGAAACAATATTTTAGTGTTATTTTGGTATTGCTATTCAAAATATAAGAAACATTTGTAAAGTTCGAACATGTTGATTGCAGGAACATGTCTGAGCAGCAAGTGGCATCAGCGCCGCCCTCCGCGGCCGCGTCTGCGGCCAGCGTAGCCGAGGAGCAGCGCTCCGGCAGCACTGCGGGAGGCACCGGTTAGTAACGCTGTTTTAAGGCTTGTACAGATTTAGATGGGCCGCGTATTGCGAAAATCTTCATACATCGCTTTCGTAATTTTTGTATGAATCACCAAATCGCACGCTACAGGTGCGCCGTACGTGCGCCTGGGAAAGGACATAGGATACTTTTTGTCCCGGTAGCTTGTTCCCGTGGGACAATTTCCGACATCCACGAGGGCGAAGCCGCGGGCAGAAGCTAGTTTATTGTATGGTATGGGTGTCAAATTTTTCCAATCAACTTTGAACCTTATACTAAAGTATAAGGTTCAAAGTTGATAGTTGGTAGTTGGTAGTTTTATAGATTTTCAACTTTATTGCTAAAGCAATAAAGTTGAAAATCTATAAAAGAAATTTGACATATTGTAGTAGCTTGATGTGCTGGCGACCTTTCGGAATAAATTGTATAAATGATGGTGAAAACCTCATCAAAATCCGTTGCATAGTCTAGCACAGGGGTGGCCAACCGGTCGATCGCGACTATTAGTCCAGTCGATCGTGGCAAGGCAAAAATTATTTCCAACTACAAACCTGATTTTGCTAATCTAGCGAAAGATGCTCAAACGCAATGCTCACATTAATATAAATAGGGCTTTCGAATACCGGATTTTTTCAATACCGGTATTACTACCGAATGTTTTTTTCTAAATACCGGGATGTCAGTTAGGTCAGTCTTTTTTTTAGGATAATTCGCGTTATAAAAATTATGACTAATCACATTTATTATTATAGAATTTCACAAAACTTGTCTAACAACATTTCTGTAAGTAATAAGAATCTCAGCGATATTTGGGTTTTAATTTTGCATGATCTAAGATAGACAATAACACTGAAAATAAAAACTTTTACATACACCGTAATCAACACATATTATCTAGCCAACAAAATATATCTTAATAATATAGATCGAGCATATTTAGAGCGAGCCAGAAGCCCGAAAATCTGACAACCAGTCTTACCAAAGGGTATCGTATTACCCAGTAACTGGGTTGTGGAGGTCAGATAGGCAGTCGCTCCATGTAAAATACTGGTATTCAGCTGCATCCGGTTAGACTGGAAGCCGACCCCAACATAGTTGGGAAAAGGCTAGGCAGATGATGATGATATTTAGAGCGAGCATGACGCGTGCGGATCACCCTTCCGCTACACCGCTCGCACCCCCTCTGAGACCTATTACCGCGTCCCTGTACCCCTAGGGAACGGTAAGCACGACGTTGACAGACTATAACAGCTTCGCGTTGCATGCACCTGATGCACCTGAAGGAAGGCGGAGCGGGCGGGGCGTATAGGGAATTTCCCCCTCACCCCTGGTGGGCGCCGCCGCCTTCCGCAGTGTACTTAAAACTTAGAGCAACGCGGGACTTCCGGGAAGTCCCTGTTGCTCTAAGACTGAGAACGACTTAAATTTATTGCGTTGCGTGCGTGTAACTGCCATGTCGTTAAATCATTGATATTATACCGACTTAAATATTCCAAAAAAAAAAATGGATAAAAATGTCTATGTGCGGTAGTGATAGTTTATTATTTTGTGTTTTGTACTAAAATTAAAATAAAATCACTAATACCGGGATCCCGGTTATGAACATTTCAATACCGGTATTTAAAAACTTGAATAATAACCGGGATCCCGGTATTGGCTGATACCGGGATCCCGGTATTGGAAGCCCTAAATATAAATAAGTAGTTACTAAGAATAATATTCAGTTTTATATTTTCCCTCTTAATAAAATAAAAAATACTACATAATTGTGTACTGAACTATGCTGTTTCATATAAGATTTCAAGAAGTATGTAATTGGTAGATCGCACAGGGTGTCGTCAGTGAACGGTAGATCTTGGGTCTAACCAAGTTGGCCACCCCCTCTAGCAGAACTACGCGGTCATACAGACACAAGCGAAAGGGTACTTTAATTTTATAGCCTAAGATTAAGCTTAAGATTATAGGCCATTTACCATTACTCTAGGACCCTTAGGAGCTGAGCAACAAGAGTCAGAAAGACCGTTAAGCAAAAATTAAGTTTTTTTTTTAATTTAATGATATTCAAAATACAGAGGTGTAACTTAAATCTAAACTCGCCAAACTTTTACGTTTGATGGCGAGAGGCGCTCTTATACATAACAATGCACCACCTTATTACTACATACCTAACTACTACTTATAATTAATCTTATACAATGTAATTTGTCTTCGCTATTTAATTGCCAAAAAATGTAAACACATATAAGTTTATGGAATAATAACTTTAAACCCTACACAGTAAAGTTCAGTTTACAATACAACTTCAAACATTTTTATAACTTTTTCAATAGTGCTATTCACTGGTTTAATTTTATACAATGTGATCTGCATTCGCGATTTACCTGCCAAACATGTAAAGAAATATGAGTTTATGGAAAAAAAAACTTTAAACCTTACACAGTAAAGTTCAGTTTACACTACAACTTCAAACATTTTATAACTTTTTCAAAAGTGCTAGTCACTCTGAGATTAACTTAATTACCATTTAAATACAGTTGATATTGTTTAACTTGAAATAATATTAATTTGAAACATAAGTTTGAATAGACCTTATTTAGTTATGATTGCTATCCTGTATAATGTTTTTCAATTTCATTTTAAGTGATCCTTTGCAAATTTTTACTTTTTCTCTTAATAAATCTATTTTGTTAAACACTTTAGGTAAGTAATAGCGCGGGCGATACGATGCGACCCAGAGGGTCCGGGACCGAGGAAGTTTTATAAAAATGTGGCTGTTATTTTAGTATATTTTGTATCTTACTACTTCCTCATACAATGGTGCCCAATTCTGTTGTTTACAAACTAAACTAAATTAATGTTCAGTGCATCTTTTTCTTTCTATTTCATTAAGAAAAGGACAGAAGATACATTTTAGTTTAGTCCTGTCAAATTAATCAGCGCCAGACGTAAAATAACGTAATTTTAGTAGGTACGCAAGTTTTTAATCACGTCCAAACTTGTATGGAGTAGTGTCAGGCGCTGATTAATTTGACAGGACTAAACTAAAATTTATCTTCTGTCCTTTTCTTAACAAAATAGAAAGAGAAAGATGCACTGAACTTAAATTTATTTTAGTTTGTGAACAGGGGAATCGGAACTAATGTCATAGTACTCATGTGTATGTCTGTAATGTCAAAATAACAGCTTTTCACTAAACGAGTATATAAGTACATACGGTACTTTTTTTTTTGTCTGTTTGTTCCTGCTAATCTCCGAAACGGCTAGACCGATTTTGGCTGAACTTTCAGATAGGCAGGTAGCTGATATTATAAGGAGTAACTAAGGCTACTTTTATTTAGGAAAAAGAATTTGTAAAGAGACTCATTATTGTTGTCAAACATCCACGCAAACGAAGTCGCGGGCACAGCTAGTTAATTAGGTATATAAAATCTTACTAAACCAATTTCTCCTGTAGGAAGCGGCGGCGGCAGCGCAGTCGGCTCAGGCGGATCAGCTGTATCCGAAGAGAAGCTGTATGGTGGCTGCGAAGGACCCAACGCTATGTACGTGAAGCTGATCTCCTCAGATGGCCACGAGTTCATCGTGAAGAGGGAGCATGCGCTCACGTCGGGCACCATCAAGGCTATGCTGAGTGGGCCGGGGCAGTTCGCTGAGAATGAAGCCAATGAGGTCAACTTTAGGGAGATTCCGTAAGTATTTTAAAGTAAACTAAAGTTTAGTGAAATAAAATCTCAATCCATTTTGAGTTGCCGAGTGATTTACGAATTTTAACCGTATGTTAAAGAACCTAAAGTTGAGTTTCAATTGTCATCGATTCAGTCAGTTCGTCGACAATCCGATGGCCGACTTTGGAAACCCGCCCAAAAAAAAAACCAAAAAAAAATGGCTAAGGCGACGAAAGTGCAAGATTATTCCCCTAACAGTTATTTATTCCTGAACTAACGGGAAATAAAGGCGTGAACACTTGTGACGTAATTTTTTCTTTTCCAGTTCCCACGTACTTCAAAAAGTATGCATGTACTTCACATACAAGGTCCGCTACACAAACTCGTCGACGGAGATCCCCGAGTTCCCGATCGCACCGGAAATTGCGCTGGAGTTGCTAATGGCCGCTAACTTCCTTGACTGTTAAGAGTACAGCAATGTACCGGTAGATGGCGCTAGTGTGATGTGAGGTTACGAAAGAGGTTGATTGAGAAAAAAGTTGTAACTTTACACAACTTGTAAAGATTGCTCTATAAGTGTAAATGGTTCACATAATATTCATGGAGTGGACAAGTTATTTCGTAACGAGTTTTACTTTACCTAGCAATTTGTATTAATATTAGTTTAATCTTTTGTCTCACTAGCGCCACAGTGATCAAACTAAATGATCACTCGAAGATCATTGATCACACATCTGCAATTCAGTGTCATGTAAACCTTTTGTAATGATCGTAAATTATCACGAAAACGGTCATTATCTGTGAGAGAAAATATCGATAGAATTTAGATTTTGTCACGCAATAATACATCAAACATTTTTCTTGTAGTAATTCGGACTCTTTTCAACGTTACATGTAATGCTAGGTGCACACGCAGCGACTGCTCTCTAAGGCTCTTGGTACACGGCACGGTTTCTTTACGGTACGCAAAACCGCGCCGTAGAAAAATCGTGTAACCTAGTATATGACACTGCTATGCAAAGTTTCACAGTGATCCATACAACACTGACGATCATGCCTCCACACGGCGAATAAGCCGCAGTTTTTAACGGTAAGAAAAACGTGTGTGTTCAAAGAGCCTATGTGTGGATCATGTGAGATTTTGGAATCGCTTGTGAGTCGCCGGCAACTAAATTTGCAATGTGTGTAACTGGCATACGATCCACGTTACATTTTTGGGGACATGATTTTTGGCCAAACAACGATTGTAGAAAGGCTGGGCATATAAGGGACTCGCCCTAAATTTCTTAAAAACAAATTTTCCCAAATGACAGTCAAATATAGTTTAATGTTCTCTGCTAATATGATTGGTTGATTTTAACGTAGTCAACCAATCATAATAGCTATATTATGATAGCAGATTTGCTGATTGGGCAGTCGGAAATGGGGTCATAGGCATCAAAAAAGTTGGTTCATTGTTGACCATAGAGTACGGACACGCCACGATGGCCACTGCTAGATGCGGCATTGTCAACACTCGGTATAAACTAAGCACGTCACTGTTTACTGTCCTTTCACAGATATTTTATTTCTGACAGCTGCAATCCAACAGCAACCTTATTACAACAGCAATAAAGATCACTGTGGTTTTGACAGACTTGACAGTTGCAGCAGCCCAACAGCAACCTTATTGTTACGAGATTAAAGATCACATTGGTATTGACAGTGATGCAAAATCAGAGGTAAAATAACTGGGAATGAATGTGACAAATGACGAATAGAAAATGTCAGTTTTCAATGGCGTCCGCGACAGAACGTTTAAGGCCAACGCACTTTCGGTGTCAGGATTTTTTTTAGTGTCGCCTCTAGTGCTGATGACTCCGTACTCTGCGGTCGGCACGATATCAAAAAAGTCCTTTCTATAAAGAGGGTATGAAAGTATTAAGGGGTAGAATACAAGAATTTGTAATTAATTTAAATAATTATCCTGTTTGTTTAGCTAAAAGTCTGATGATAATTAAAGCCGCTTGTAATTAATATCAACTGTAAATATCTACAGTTAGTGATTATTTTGAAATAAATCGTCTCACTTTTAGTAATTAAATACTTTGAATAAAGAGGGTATACTCGACATGCAACTACTATAAAAAATTAATCTTTAGAAATACGAGAATAATATTGCAGAATCCAACCTGTTTCATTTCTCATGTAATTCCAGAAAAAATGTCGAAATATTTCTTACAAAATGAATTACTGAGTGATTTCATGATATTCTTTCCTTTATAAATTCAAAAAATCTTCGTGTAGTGGTTATAAAATACCGTAATAAATGATAACCATACACATGTATTTAAAAACTTCTCATAAAAAAATGTTAATCTCATATTTACTCAGTAGTTTGGGGATATCGCATTTATAGTGAACCATTTTGTGAAATCTTGCAAACTCTTTCAGTAGATAACCACCAATTTCTATAACCATTATTCTTCCGAAAGTCCACTCCCGGACTCCTAAATCAAGCCACCATCCATTTCCATGTAAGGTATAAAGGCTGAGGTATAAATCATGAGTCAAAGAAAAAGTTTTTATCCAGTTTTGATGCCGACATCATCATCATCATTTTCAGCCGAAAGACGTCCACTGCTGGACATAGGCCTCCCCAAGCACTTCCACTTCGACCGGTTCTGTGCTTCTCGCATCCAACGGGTTCCTGCGGCCGTCACAAGGTCGTCAATCCACCTTGTGGGAGGCCTTCCAACGCTACGTCTTCCGGTACGCGGTCGCCACTCCAAAACCTTTCGGCCCCAACCGATGCCGACATACTGGCCATCATTTTGGTATCATCATTGTTTCGAATTTTAGTTCATTATCATTTTAAAAGTCATTTGTATAGAAAAAATGCAGGTTGGTTCGATTTAAGAGTCCGGGAGTGTATATTATTAGTTAGCAAATTTTATATTTTTTTCTACCGAATTTTTCCTTTTAAATAAAACTTGTATAAACTCGAGATGCTAGGATTTCATTATTTATTTTGTCAAGTGTCACTTAACATTAACCAAATCGCAATGTTTTGCTTTTTATTTTGTTAATAAACCGTAAATTCTTAAAGTGTGTTTTTTTATAAGTCAACTCGGCCAATCGCGGTCCACTGCTGGACATAGGCCTCAAGGCTGCGCCACAACACCCTGTCTTCCGTTTTCCACATCCAGTCTACCCAGCCGTAGGTACGTTTTACAAGTACCTATGCCTAAAATGTTTGGCTTTTCAGAGCGTTTACGCCGAACGGCATTTCATACAAACTTTCAAGCCCTTATTTTTCGAAATGAATGAACCGATTTTAATGAAACTTCATACGTATAAGCAGGATACAAAGGTCTAAAAAGTTAGTAGAAAACATTTTCAAAATGTCTTATTTAAAAAAAGATAACTGGAAATCTCTGTTTCTATGGAAAATTTAAAATCGGTCAAATTTGGCTGTAACACTATTTTTTGAAAATGTTTTCTCCTAACTTTTTAGACCTTTGTATCCTGCTTATGCATATGAAGTTTCATTAAAATCGGTTCATTCAATTCGAAAAATAAGGGCTTGAAAGTTTGCATGAAATGCCGTTCGGCGTAAACGCTCTTAACTAGCTGCGCCCCGCGGTTTCACCCGCACAAGTGTTGATCCCGTGGGAATATTGGGATAAAAAGTAGCCTATATGTTAATCCAGGGTGTCAGCTACCTCCATTCAAAATTTTATCAAAATCGGTCCAGCCGTTTGAGCGTGAAGAAGTAACAAACATGTAAACACAGACACACACACAAACTTTCGCCATTATAATATTACTGTGATAAATAACTTATTCAGGTTTGAAATATCGTACGCCATAATCACCCAAATCCATTAAGAATCGCCCAAGACATGGTTACATTACAGTACATTATTATTATAAACTGCCCCGTTGCGTTGGTCTCGTGATCGCAAGCGCGACTGCTGGGTTTGGGGTTCTGAGTTTTATTCCTAGGTCGGGCTGAGTGTTAGGCACTGGGTTTTTACATAAAGAAATTCTCAGTAACAGCCTGGACTTTAGAAGTTGATGGTGTGATACCCCCGTGCTTCGGTGCGCACCTACAGCCGTTGATCCTGCGCCTAAACTCCGGTTGGGTCGGATTGCGGTCCCATCGGACTATTCGAGTGAGTGCACTTGTGTCTGCTTATATACACTTCAGTATAATATCACCCTCATTGATGGCTAGTCTCCGCTGACACTGGCTGCCATGGCCGAAATTCGGTCTAGCGGACTATATGCATATATGACTCTATACACATAACTAATGGATTGTATTATCCTCTTCGTGTCGCTGGCACGACTGTATTTTTTAGGTCTTGTTGGCCCAAAACTTTGCCACTTCCACGGCGTCGGTGAGGTCACTTTTGCCGATGGGTCTTCCTTGGATGGAACTTCCATACAAACTTTCTCCCCGTATTTTAACCCATTTAGGAGATGACTTTTTTAAAATCCTTCCTTATTGGTCATTTTCGTTTTACACGGTAATTCGTAATTGTGGTAGTGGCACCTTAAGTAGTCAGTGAATTAGGGGCCTCTGGTGGCGTTCTATAGTTTCTGCCTACCTGCATGGGAAAAAGCGGGTAGTTTATGTATCGTTTATTCAAACTAATGTTACAAGTTAATGTTCTTTCAGTTTAAGAGTCCCTATCAGTTTCGCGGACTAAAAACAGAAAAATCATTTTTTTTTCAGCGCAAAGGAGACCATTCATATTGGGCCCAAAATCGAAAGTGCCGGCCAGTTATAAAAAAAGTTTTTAATCTGTTTGGGACATCATTTTAAGCATTTGGTACTATGGCACCAAAACTGTGGAACCATTATTGTAGCTGCTATAGAAGCCAGAAAAAAAAAATTAAAAGAGATTACACAAATTGTTATTCAAGAAATAATGGATCAAGAGGTATGTAGTTTTTTTATTAACTTCTTTTAATAATATTAATTATTGAGGTAAACAAAAAATAAAAAAATAAAATTGTGTCTGTCCTGAACATCTTGAACAGAACGTATGGCTTGAGATTGCAGTTGCATAGAAAACCTTATTCAAGAATTCTCTGCTAATCACGTAGTTCAGGCTGTCTGTCATGAGAACACATAATTAGTCTTGACCATCAATTTGGAAGAGAATTCCACACTTTTTTTTTTTGCCGATGGGAAATCGTCAAATGACTCCTCCCGCTCTGGGTGGACCGGAAGGGAGTGTCAGACTCTTACTGACTAAAACCCACCCGTGTTCCTCCCTTAGCCCTTTATCTTCCGGGCCAGCGGTAACCCTTTCGGACAATCCCGCAGACCCAGCAGGCTTCGGCCCTAAGGGGCCCCTCCTCGATGCTGACATCTCTTTGAGGCGCGCGTGGAACACGTACGCGCCGTCCGGCACGGGCCTGGTCCTGATCGGACGGTGAGCTACCCATTACTCTCCGCCCGCAGGCCCGCGCCTACGGTGGCCGGGAGTCGTCACGCGGCTCCCGACGCCCGGAGCGTCTCCCGTGGCGGCTGGGACGGGAGGCAGACCTCCACCGTGTCCTCTGAGCGATCCTGGCAATGATGACACCCGGGCGTTTCCTCCCGCCTGATGATGTGCAGGAACCTCCCGAAAGGACTGGACGGACCGGACGTGTGTGAGGACCTGCGTCAGACGGTAGGTGAGGGCGACGCCGTGGCGCCTCTCTAGCCACTCCTCAAAGAGGGGTCTTATTGCCGCTATCGCGGCGTGCCCTGCGCTGGGTTGCGACAGTCGCTTTTTCCATGCCGCCATGAGATCGCGCCGGAGATCCGTCCGCTCCGCAGCGATTTGCCGCGGAAGCGGAGTTTCCCCCCGGCGTAGTGCCTCCGCGCGCCACTCATACAGGCGCGCGAGGACTGTCGACTTCAGATACCATGGCGGCAGTCCGGCGAAGAGGCTTGCCGCCTCGCCCGAGTTCGTGCGGTAGCCCCGGATAAGCCTAAAGGCTACCACCTTCTAGGGCGCGTTCAGGTAATGGGCGGCTCGCCGCCGCAGTGAACGCGCCCACACCGGGTCCCCATATAGGGCCATGGACCGCACGACCCGCGCGTAAAGCCTCCGGCAGGAGGCGTTTGGCCCCTTCAGGTTGAGCAAGAGCCGCTTGAAGGCGGCCCCGGCCCGTTCCAGTTTGGGGGCCAAACGACGGAAATGCTTGACGAAGTTCCACCGGCTGTCGAGGACGAGACCCAGGTATTTCATCGTCGTCTTGACGCCGATGTGAACCCCTCCTACTGTTAGTTGGGATCCCGATGGTGGCGCGTTCCGGGGCCCATGAAACGACATGGCCTCGGACTTGTGCAATGCCACCTCGAGACCTACCTAACTGCGATCCTCTCCACGACTTTGGCAACCCCGCGTGTCATCGCGTCGGCCGCCGCCTGATGCGACCTCCCCTGCGCCAGGACCAGCGTGTCGTCAGCGTAGCAAACCACGCTGACGCCATCAGGGAGGTCGGCCCGCAGCACCAAGTCGTAGCCGATGTCCCACAGGAGCGGCCCCACAACCGATCCCTGCGGGACACGGCACGACATCTCTCGCCAGACGTACGCACGCACAGTTTAGAGATATTCTTGAAAATACTCCGAGCCTCAATCACAACATAAATAAAAAAATACTGGCAGCCGTGTTAGTTAAACTGCGCAGAGGCGAATCAAACAGGCGACTTGCAGTTATATTCAAGACCAGTGAGTCTACTTTCTGGAGAATGTTAAAAGATGGGCTCAATTGCTTCCTTCAAGACTTTGTACCACTGCCACTTGGGTTACAATATGACACGTGAAGAAGCGGTACAAAGAAACCTTACTGTACCCGTGGGTCTTTTTGGTAGTTCAGAAAATCCGCTCAATGAGAGAAAGCTAATTATAATTATAGATGGGAGTTACATTTACGGACAAAAAAGTTCTAATTTTTCAAAGATAATCATATAGCAACCATCCCTTTTCTATAGAGTATAAGTGAGCTTTACACCCTGTTACGCTTACCATGGCAAAAAAGTTGAGAATGACACACTAAATAAGTCCATGTACATACGCGTACTTAGATGAACTTAAACTTATGTAGCTGCTAATATGATGGTTCTACCGCTTTGGTGCCATAGTACCAAATGCTTAGGATGATGTCCCAAACGGATTAAAATCTTTTTTTTTTTACTGGCCGCTACTTTTGATTTTGGGCCCAACTTTGTATGAAACCTGAATGGTCTCCTTTCTCAATATAATTAAGTTATCTAGTTTTTTAAATACACAAGTATTTATCACCTATCTATCTAGGTAAGGGCTGATTTTTCATCGACAGATAATTTTTATTCGTGAAATAAAATTGACGTCTGACAGTTTTTGTATCGAAGAACTGTCAAAAATTCAAAATTAATTCTCGGATAAAATTATCTGTCGATTGATAAATCAGAATTTAAGTTTGGATAACTACTTAATATAAATTCGTTTATAAGGCATTATTTAGATATTTTACTACAATTAAATTAGTAGTCAAAATAAAAATATAAAAATTGAGTTTGGTAGATAAACACCTCAAATTTTAAAATATTTAACACTTTTTGTTATTTTCAATAAATTCTTACGCTTAGACGACGGTTTTGCGCATGACTTTATTGGGTTTTTTCAGCGTAATCAACATTTTATTACAAGTACTAATTCATTAAACCTAATAAAAATAAATCGTAGACTTACTAATATACTATATGCCTAGTATTTAGTATTTTTTTCAGATCGTTATTTGCTACCAGTTAGCTAAGAAAGCAATCGAAAAACTTTGTGTTTCGTGATTACGTAAAGACGTGTTTGTTTTTTTTTTTTATTTATTTTAAGTTGTTATCAAAACTTAAATTCGTAGACTTACTAGATAGATAGGTGATAAATACTTGTGTATTTAAAAATTATTTAAAAAAATAAAAAACCCAACTGCGGCAAACAACTGAAAAGCTAAAAACAAGCCCATTTTAAATTAAATAAAAGTTGGAAGCAGGCGGGAGCCATTTGAATTTGAAAATGTAATAAAAATGACGCAGTCGGGTAATGATATGGGTCCCGCCTGCTTCCAACTTTTATTTAATTTAAAATGGGCTTGTTTTTAGCTTTTCAGTTTTTTGCCGCAATCGGGTTTTTTATTTTTTTAAATAACTTTTTTTTTATTTCCAGCTTTTTAGTTTACAAAATAAATGTGAAAGATTTCGCAGACGATTTAGTTTTTTACGATTTAGTTTTTTACGATTTTTCACTTCGAATTACTTTTAACCGAATAAGTTGTGTATATTTTTGTAATCACCTTTTAAAAACCCTTTATTTTGATACCCCCACTCGATAGGTTTTGAGAAAAAAAAAAATTTTACGACATAATATTGTGAAAAAAATCGGCCATTTTAATTTTTTTTGAATTTTGATATACCCAGTGTCACTCTCACAACTAAGACGAATCTAACGGCACCACTCAAGCTGAAATCGATCAAGCCGTTTAGGCTACAGAGCGTGCCAAACAAATATACATACATACATACACTCGAAAAACATAACCCTCCTTCTGATGCAGTCGGGTAAAAACAAGATAACTTAAGGATATTGAAAAATTTGCGCTGAAAAAAACAGATTTTTCTGTTTTTAGTCCGCGAAATTGATAGGGACTCTTAAACAAGTAGATATCATCTGTATTCCTACGGTAATTAAGTTTCATTTCAGAATGAATTAGCGCTATATATAAGTAATAAAAATGTTTGAAGTTGTAGCGTAAACTGAACTTTCATCATCATCATCATTTCAGCCGAAAGACGTCCACTGCTGGACATAGGCCTCCCCCAAGCACCTCCACTTCGACCGGTTCTGTGCTTCTCGCATCCAACGGGTTCCTGTGGCCTTCACAAGGTCGTCGGTCCACCTTGTGGGAGGCCTTCCAACGCTACGTCTTCCGGTACGCGGTCGCCACTCCAGAACCTTTCGGCCCCATCGGCCATCTGTTCTGCGAGCAATGTGCCCTGCCCACTGCCACTTAAGTTTGCCACTTATGAAACTGAAGACCGATCATGGCAGGATCGTATCCGCCAAACCTGAGCTGTTGAGAGAGATCGAGAGGTTCTATGGACAGTTATAAACGTCAACAAGTAACCCCGTTATATGAATCTGGCAAACGACCCAAGAGCTAGATTGTCCCGGCACTATACCGAAGACACTATACGTCAGCCTGTAAGAGATTAGGATGGCTCTGAAGCAGCTCAAAAACAACAAGGCCGGTGATGACTGAATTACGGCCGAGTTGCTGAAGGCAGAAGGAAGGAAAACCCGTTCTTAAGGTCCTTCAGAAGCCGTTTGGTTCCGTCATACTCGAGGGCAAAACACCTCAGGCCTGGAACAGAGGTGTGGTGATACTTTTCTTTAAGAAGCCCGGCGATAATGCCCTTCTTAAGAATTATAGGCCCATCTCACTCCTGAGCCATGTCTACAAGCTGTTTTCGAGAGTCATCACGAACCGTCTCGCGCGCAGGTTTGATGACTTCCAGCCTCCCGAACAAGCCGGATTCCGTAAAGGCTTTAGCACCTTAGACCATATACATACGCTGCGACAAGTTATACAGAAGACCGAAGAACCTGCCTCTCTGCTTAGCGTTTGTGGACTACGAGAAAGCCTTTGATTCGATCGAGACATGGGCTGTGCTGCAGTCTCTTCAACGGTGCCAGATCGACTATACACCGAGGTGCTGAAGTGTCTGTACCAAAACGCCACTATGTCAGTCCGACTCCAGGATCAGACCTCGAAACCTATCCTTCTGCAGCGAGGTGTGAGACAGGGAGACGTTATCTCTCCGAAACTGTTCACCGCTGCACTGGAGGATGTCTTCAAGGTTCTGGACTGGAAAGGGGCTGGCATCAACATCAATGGCGAGTACATAACTCACCTTCGGTTTGCCGACGATATCGTAGTCATGGCTGAGACTATGGAGGACCTCAGTACAATGCTCGATGATCTCAGTAGAGCCTCCGAAAGAGTGGGTCTTAAAATTAACATGGACAAAACGCAGGTCATGTCAAATGCCCATGAAACACCCACTCATAAGAGACGCTACACTCGAAGTCGTGGACGAGTATGTTTACCTAGGACAAACAGTCCAGTTAGGTAGGTCTAACTTCGAGAAAGAGGTCAATCGACGAATCCGACTCGGCTGGGCAGCGTTCGGGAAGCTACACAATATATTCTCGTCCCACATATCGCAGTGACTCAAGACGAAAGTCTTTGACCAGTGCGTGTTGCCAGTGATGACTTATGACACTGAAACGTGGTCGCTCACAATGGGCCTTATAAGAAGGCTAAAGTCACCCAAAGGGCAATGGAGAGGGCTATGCTTGGAGTTTCCCTGCGTGATCGAATCAGGAATGAGGAGAACCAAGGTAACCGACATAGCCCGAAGAATTGCCAAATTTAAGTGGTGATTGGGTGCATTCCTTGAAATGGGTGATATTAGAGCTAATTTACAACATAATTTTGACTGGATAACTTAGGGTTCAAAATAGGATGTTTTGGAGATTTCGAAAATTCTAAGTTTTTTTTAGAAATTTCCCACCTCTCAAATAAACTGCGTAACCGATGATAATTTTCAGGTAGGTAAAGGTTTTAGAATCCTATTTAATGTTTTTTCATGAAATATTAGTCAATAGATAGTCTGTGTGGTGCGGGACTTAAAGAATAGCACCACCCCTTACTTCCCGTGGGTGTCGTAAAAGGCGACTAAGGGGCGTACCGGAGAATGGGCAGCAGCGTTCTCTATGCATTCCACCACCATACCATACTGCGATCGCCAACCCGCCTGCCAAGCGTGGCGGAGGCCACGCTTGGCAGGCGGAGGGCTATGTTTGGGGGAGGCCTATGTCCATGGCTATGGCTATGGCTATGAGGGCTATGCTTTGGGGGAGGCCTTTGTCCAGCAGTGGACGTCTTTCGGCTGAAATGATGATGATGACGAGGGTTGTATTGATTAAACTCATATTTGTTAGGCTCGCGAATCATATTTTAATCAACATTCAACATGACACGTGTAAATTGCAAAACAATGTAAGACAATTTTAATTTAGCGGGCTACCTACACCCCCGTAATCCTTTCTTGAAATATTTGGTACTTAGGAAGTGTGCTCACTGTTAAGTCAAGTGAAGCCGCCCCGAGTGAGCGCACTACTTATCAGCGAAAGGTTGCTGACCGTTCTAGTGGTAGGTATTATAATATATGTCTATTAGTTCCTGATCACAATGAAACTAACCTCCCTTTGCTATAGTCCGCGCGGAACTAGTTGGCCGCGACTTAGGTGGGGACGGGGGTGAGGGTGGCGGGGTTGCCTAGTGTTCGCAACGCACATACTGAGTAAGGACAAAGCGCCCCCGCCCCTCCGTCCCACCGCTCACATACCTAAGGCGCGGCCAATTAGTACCGCGCGGACTATAGCGAGCGTAGCCTCCGGGCTTGTGGTTCTCATATTCACGTCACACGTGGCTTTGGTTTAGTATGTTTTTATTGTTTTGCCATCGACTTGCGAAACACTAAGGGCCGAGTCACACCGGAGTGGCAGCGGTCGGCAGCGACGCGGCGAGCACTATCAGTGTGAAATAATTTTAAACTTTAACTACATACTTAAAATACCAGTATCGGCGGCGACGCGAGGCCGCTCGCGGCACCGCAGGCGGTGATACCAGGCGGAAGATACCAGGCGCGCGGGGTCTGGAGGTCGCGCGAGGCCGCCAACGGCTGCCAGCGGCGACGCTGGCGGCCGCTGGCGTCGCCCGCGGCCGCTGCCATTTCGATGTGACTCGGCCCTAAAACCACCAACCCGCACTGGGCACGTGTGGTGGATTATGGCCCACTCCCTCTCCCAGAGAAGTGTCCCAGCAGTGGCAACCAGTGCCGGATTAAGACTACCTGATGCCCTAAGCAATCCACGCCTGTAGGCCTCCTATCCACTAGTCACCTCGTATTTTTCAAAACAACGACGAGCGATTTGTAAAGATTGGCGCACATCTCTAGCTAGAGTGACTTTTGGGTCTTGTAATATCTTGCTGATAAACAGCCTTGCCTTTCATGTGCTAGCAAATACTGTTTCGGTGCTGTTTCTGCCTTATAATTATGAGTCGGTTATTATGTAAAATAAAATATTTCCCTTTTTTGTAGTTACTTCATATCATCCAAATCCGTTAGATAAAGTATTTTATCCGTTAGGTACGGGAGTCACGGTTAGTCTTAGATAATTTATCGATGCTGTAAAATCGAATACCTCATCGACAGTGCCATGGTGTGCAGCTCCAGAACTCTAAAATCCTAGAAAATAGGTTTCTACATCAAAACATGACAAAAATAATACAAAAAAGAATGATTGACTTGTCCTTTATTCAATGCGTAAACAAAAACCGGTCCACCATTATCAGATATTTGGAAAATAATCTCAGGCAGCTCACTACAATAATATAGGGACTACGTACTGCTTACTATAACCATTATACTTTGGAATGATATCCTGCTTAAGACTAACACATTAGGAAAATCAACTTTACAAATAAACCGAAGATTCGTCAATAAATAAATTCTGATTTCATAATTACAAAACTAATCGATTTAACGTACGCTACAAATTCCATCTGAGATCTAAGCTTATAATAAAAACTTTGGATAAAAATTATAATAATTATTGACAAATTGTTTTGTACATTTTTACAAAGAAAATAAATCAAATCCGGCTGAATACTGTGTGAGAATGTATAAGGAATTAAATGCACAATGTTACAATAAGTTGTGACTTGTAAACGCACCTTACCTAACGAAAAATATACACAAATATACTCGCAATAATACATTTTACATTAAAAATAATACTTTCTAATGAATTTCAAACGACATCAGTTAGACAATTATTATTGTTATATGGAAGAATTCATTCTTACACGTAATGCACCAGTACTGGCTGAGTATAAAATCGGCAACACCGTTACACCAAAAATATAAAATTTGTATGAAAATAACTACAAAACTTACTCATTAGGTGCAAGTTTGAGGAATGTGCTCACTGTACTGCGTTACATAGCCGTCCTTATTATTAAAAGTATTCAAATTTTATTGGCAATAATATCACAAATCAATATTATCATGGTTTCACAATCAACAGTTCTAAGTGACGCATGAGAAATGCACAACCCGCAAGAGACAACTTGAGACTTCGCTCGGGTGACGTCAGCGCGCGGTACTGAGGCATGGCGAGAGCGGTAACCGCGCGGGGGTCGGGAGGGACTATCAATCACAATCTGAATAATATTGCTGTATTCTGCTAATTCATTGCTTCATATATAAGATGTGTCTGCTCAACAACGTAGATAACGCAATGAATGTTGTTGAACTGTCAAAATGAATGCCTGTTGTATTTTTTATTTTATTTTTTTTTTATTACGTTTACAACATCATAACAGGTCTAACCTAATGCGATGGTGTGGTATTTATATACTAACAATATTAAATTTTGTGTTACGCAATTATCCCGCGCGTCTCAAGTTAACTCCTGCGTGTTGTATGTATGATGTAAGTATAGAACGAACAGAGATATGTCGAACAATAATATTCACGAATAGGCAACACGACATATTTATTTGAAGCACAACAATGCTGATGATATGTTAATAGATATTACTAAATGACCAACATATTTAAACAGGCTGGTAGGGGCACCGACGCGCAAACTGTAACCATGAAACGTGATTCTAGACGGGTTAGCGTAGAAATAATACGTCGGTTATGAAAAAAATCTGCTGTTTACAAAATTACAAGTTTGGGGCCCGTGGCAAATTCAAGGGATGGGGCCCTCCCTCCTTTTTTTTTTTATTTGCAATGTGCGTTTTGTTTGTGCAGGATAAACAGTTTTTCTTTCTTCTTTTCTTTCATTTCATATTTTCCCCTACAAAATTTAACACCTGACTGCTTCTGTCCTTACGTTAGGATCCTCCTGTGCTCATGGCCCTCTCGGGCTGGGGGCCGTGGCATTTTGCCACCCTATAGTTACGCCATTGTACGCAGTGAAAATGTATGGACAGCAAATTTTTTCTTTTAATAACCATCGAAAATTTCAACGCAGTGGGCTCCAGAATCCATGTTAACAGGTCGTGAGTCAATGTCTCTTCCGCCCTTTATTAAAGAGTTATATTCACGTAAATAGCGCGTTCTTAATATGCCAATTAATTTATAGAAAAGCGTCTCAGTTCAAATTCTATTAAAAAGCGGAAATTAATTATGAAACGCAGCTAAATACAGATTCAACTATCAACAGGGGAAAGACAGAACGCTTGTATAATTTAGGCCATTATTTACTTAGGCAAAGTTTAAATAATTAATTAGATTTGACGCTAAATCAGCGTTGCCAGATTTTTTTTCGGGAACAGCGGGATTTTGAAACCTTTTAAGTAAAAAAAAGCGGGATTCTTTCCTCGAAAGCGGGACATAATAAAAAAAAACTTTCTACTAAGTATTCCATTTATCTGAGTTTCAAATTATGTTTACAATGATGTTATCATCAAACCTATATCTCTAAATAGTCATGAGAAATGTATTTTTATGGCAATACGTTACTACTGTACTTGTAACTATCAGGTTTACCCTGTAAGTCTAATAAGTAATACATGCTCTCTTTTTTTCTATCCCCGAAAAGTGGGACAGAGCCTGTCCCGCGCGGGACATTGAATTTTAGGATTAGAATCGGGACGTCTGGCAACGCCGAGCTGAATTTACTTCTTGCAACTTCGATTAGGAGACAGTACATTATTATTTATTAACAATATTTTCTACTATTAATTCTGCCTTACCACTGTCGAAAGTCTAAGAACCACACTATTTACAAGAATACAACATTAATAAACGGTTATGTATATGAAACTCCGATTTAAAACCAACGCGAATGGATGGATACAACGACAATTATTTGGCTCACTTAATTCGCTACAGTTAATATTGAGCATTCCTTTGTCTTTTCCAAATAAGCGTCGCACTATAGAATTCAAGCGGCAAACGAAATATCTATGAGCATATCCGGGTAAGTACACTAGTCATTCTAATATTAGGTCATAGCCTATATAAAGCTGTTGACGTCGAAAGACGTAAAATAAAAAATGCCACTACAAGCGAAAAACGTCAAGAGGTCATTCACCCCTGGTCGGTGTGACCAATGTTCTGATCTAGAGGGATCATTTTTTTGCTGACCGAATATATTGGTGGGGAGTCTAGTTTGCCAGCTAAGGCTTGGACTCGACTTTTGACGGATTCCATAGGAGCTGAATCTACTTTGACATCATCAGAGCTTGATGAGGAGTATTGGAAGGATGAGGCTTCAGTGTTGCCATATATGTGTTGTGGTTCTCTCACATTGCCATAGAGGTTGTAGTTATGAATGAGGGTGGACACCCTGTTCGGTGCGGCGGGTAGACTGCTGTGTTCTTTGGGCGGTTGCTCGGTGACATTCAGCTGGCTGGTGGTCACTGGTTGGTTGATCTTGAAGTCAGGTTTCGGAGGGGGCGCCTCGTCCTCTTGCACCGATGACTGGTTGCTTAGCACCGGGTTCTGAGGGACGCATATTTGGTTTTGAGCCGCGAACACTTCGTTTTGAGAGGTCAGCGTCTGGTTTTGAGGCGTGACGACCTGTAAGAATAGATTAGACCTTTTGATTTTTTTTATACTTGCCTTTTTCTACGTGATTAGTAAAATTTGAAAATGGATACTGACTACATACTACCGACTACAAAAGGAATGCTGCATGCAAATGTAAGAGAAAATACGTTAATAAGATCGTTAAAACATGCTTGACAACCTAAAATTAAGTAAAAGTATCGATAAAATCTAAATTAATCATCAAAATTTCTATAATTCGTCATTCAATTAAAATTGATAAAATATTTATTTAAAAATTATCACAGACCTACCTATCGATATCAGTACTGCACTGATCAAAAAAGGATTGCCATTTTTTATACTTAGCAAGAAAACGTAGTATTCCATATAGATTTATTTTATTATTTATGTATTTCTTTATTTATTTTTCTTTTGATTTAGAATTTTACTGAAACAACTTGACCGGAGTCTTATGGATTCTTTCAACAAAGATAAATATCAGTTAAGTTACTACAAATAATTACATACGCATTCTGTTTCATTTTTAACAAACTGATATTCTGTATTCGGGCCGTATGTTTGTAAGTCCGTGATCTTTAGGGTTCCGTACTTCAAAAGAAAACATGGAACCCTTATAAGATCACTTTGTTGTCCGTCTGTTCAGACCCTTTTTCACAGTTACTCAGGGCTGCAATCCCTTGAAGAAGTGAAAAATCAAACTTCTTCAAACTTCAACGCAATCAAAAGATACGCCCGTTTGTGTTCCGTTTACACGGCATATTTTGACAATCGCACGGGAATCAAAACTTCCCGACCTTCCCGTTGACCTAGAATCATTTTTGGCAAGAACCAATGTCACGTAGCACAAGTAAAGGAAAAAATCCAAAATCGTAAATTTGTCGTTAAATACCTACATTTGTACGGAACCCACGGTGCGCGAGTCCGACTCGCACTTAACCGGTTTTTTATTTATCTAGTGCTAACAGGAGACTGTGTAAAAAGCCCGGTGTTCTATAAGATCAAATCGCAAAACTTTATACATTTTTAGGAAAGCTCAAATCCATGATACTTATGCAACCCTTTTTTGATGAGCACAGTTTAACAAAAAAAAAAAAAACGTTAAGTCCGACTTACCTCGACATCAGCATGCGACACTAACCTGCGCGTGAGGGCTGGCGGGCGGCGCCAGCGCGGCGCGCCAGTCCACGTGCGGGTGGCGCGACCTGATGCAGTCCACTACGTCCAGCAGGTTCTTAGCGTCCATGGCTAGGATGTGCGCTGCTGCTAGCATGTTCCTGTGAACATTTAATTTAGTTAGGGTGTTGGAAGTACGCAAATTGTAGTAACGCCCTCCATTTACAGCTACCTCTCGCGTCCGGCCCTGGTGCAAGCCATGGTCCGGGACGAGAGGGAGTGGGAGGCAGTCACCTCCTGCGAAGCAGTTATGCTAGCGAAGGAGGTGGCGGAACGGGTGAGGGGGAGACGCTTCGGGCGTCGGGAGCCACGGGACGACTCCCGGCCACCGTAGGCGCGGGCCTGCGGACGGAGAGTAATGGGTAGCTCACCGTCCGATCAGGACCAGGCCCGTGCCGGACGGCGCGTACGTGTTCCACGCGCGCCTTATAGAGATGTCAGCATCGAGGAAAGCGCCCCTTAGGGCCTAAGCCTGCCGGGTCAGCGGGATTGTCCAAAAGGGTTACCGCTGGCCCGGAACATAAAGGGCTAAGGACATGGGTGGGTTTTAGTCAGTGAGAGTCTGACACTTCTGCTCCACCCAGAGCGGGAGGGGTCATTTGATGATTTCCCACCAGAAAAAAAAAAGCCTTCTATTTATATAGGAAACATAGTGGAGCAACGGTTGGTTATCATTTTTTTCTGCGTCATTGAACGTTGCTGGCTACAATGTTGGGGAATCTTTTGATTACCTTCAGTAATAACGTTTTTATAGTTGCGAGCAACATTGCAACATACTATATTGCCAGCAACACAAAAACTTGTTGCTGAAACAAAGTTGTACAGTCAACCGTATATCACCAATAACAGTTGTGCTACAAAATTCGCACTTACTGCAATAGCAATCTACAATTATGGCAGCAATTATGTCCAATGACCATAATTTGACCCAAGATGTAGCCTTGGTTCATTGGCTCCAATGTGTGTATAGGGCCTGGACAGATATTGGACAGGATTTTGTGATTTTGCTCAACATTGGATATGGTGCCAAGTCTGAACCAATAGACAAGACCAATGTGTAAGGCGCTCTCGCTGTCAAATTGTCAAAGCTGATGTGCATAACATGAGTCCATGAGTTTCTGGAGTACTCGTCTTTGTTTGCTATTAATCTGTCATTGCAATACTTATCTTCTATTTATATAAAAGAAAGTCGGGTGAATTTCACCATTTATAACTCAAGAACCACGGGACCGGTTTTATGAGCTTTGGTTTATTGGATTTGTCTCCGCCCCGAATAGCAGAATAACTATTAAAACATGGGGAAATTTCACAAAAAAAGAGGCACTCGAGGCGTGCCAACAGAAGTGAAAACTTGAAAAAGGATAGTAATTTTATAAATACATATGTTTGAAAGTAATTCTTCCCAAAGAAAATGTTCCGCGCGTTGATGTCTTTATAATGGCCAAAACTTAAATGCCCAAAGAAGTTTTCACTTCAAAAAATATATAAGATCTTCTAATACATTTTGTATGGATCGGCTTTTAATTCTGAGGTGGTACGAAGTTCGCCAGGTCATCTAGTATTGGATAAATTACTGAAAATAAAAATAATTTAGAAAACACGAGATGTTTTCATTCTGGCATACTAATGTACTTACTTAGTGTACTCATGCTGCAGCGTGGTGTTGTGGTACTGTATAGCGAGCCGCATGGCCTCCACCAGCGCCGCCATGTCCTTGCTCAGCACCTGGTGAGCCATCTCCACCTCCCTGAGAATATAATGACATCACGATTAAGATTCGGGCATAAACATGTTTTTTAGGCATGCCACGCCGGCCGCGAGAACACCGCAGGGTGAACAAAGAAAAATGTTAAGTTTAGAAAATCATACTTTTTCTTATTATGGTTAAAAACGGTGCCCAACATGTGTGTGATGTTTCACAAAGTAATTTTTATTTAACCCTGTATACATTTACCACAAAAAATAGAACTATTGAAAAATACACGGCGGTAGTACAAACAAACAAGCGATTTGCTATACAGGCAAAAATATTCATTTTTCCACTACACCGCTAATATTCTTTTTTATTAGTGTACATAATAAAAGGTGTAAAACTTTTCAGCTTATGGCATATTCAAGACTAATGTAAAAGAACCGACTACTCAGCAAATTCATAACACTTATAAGATTGCTTAAAAGTAGATGCGATTTGCTACCTGGGGCCCCAAGTCCGCTATTTTTATAAATTCGTCATTCCATTCCATTGTCATTTTGCTAAAAGTTCGTAATCTGCTAAATTCATAATGGTCGATCATTGGTCGGTCAACGGCACAGAACATAAACGATACTGGTAACGAATTAAAAGCAATGACAGCACAATGACGTTCTAATGGTAGGTCACTGATCAAAGGAACTGTCAAAATTTTAGCAGATTACCGCTTTGCTCCATCCGACTTAGGTTCGAAGTTTTAGAGATTTCCAAGTCGGCCATGGTATTGCGTGCCCAGGTGGTGGCAGTCATTCATTTGTCATTATGTACGAGATTACCATTCTATGCCATTTCTTTCAATGGAGTGTCAGTGGTTGACCATTGGAAAGTCATAATGACGCTATTATATTAGTAGATTACCAAACTTGTCAAAATCAACAATTATGAAATCAATGATAGACCAATCTGACACTATTGTAATAGCAGACTTGAGGCCCTGTATAGTTATCAAACAGTTTATTCAATTGTAACAGCCACCATATCGTCGGCTTATTGCAAGAAGTTATTATGTGACATATTCACTATTCTGAGATAAACGGTATTTTAGTTTGATTTAGTTAGTGGTTATGTTGATTTGCCCATATTATCCTAAATATAATTACGGTAAATTGACTAGATAGAAATTAGTGAGTTTTTGCCTTTTGTAGAATGTGTAAAAAGAAGTCCACTATAGATAAAAACGTATTTAGTGATTTTTTGCAATTAATGAGTTCTTGCAATAAGCCGACGATATATCGTGCGACCACTACATACCTCTGCGCATGCTGCGGGAAGGGCACGACCACCTTGTCCACAGTGGCACACAGCTCCCTGAGCTCGCTGCCGACAGCTCGGACAGCCGCCAGGACACCGTTAGCGCCCGCGCCGCCCGCCGCTGCACCCGCTAGTCGCATCACGCAGCGCACCACGCCCGTGGTCGCGCAGTACACTGGGTCCGTGTTGGTAGAACCAGGCTGAGGTACAGGAAGGACACGGTTATGTTTTTCTCTCAGACGATTTTGTACGTTAACAAAAAGAAAATCTGCTGTTTGCTCATTTTTTTAGGGTTCCGTATCCAAAAGGTAAAAACAGGACCCTATTACTAAGACTCCACTGTCCGTCTGACTGTCTGTCACCAGGCTGTATCTCATGAACCGTGATAGCTAGACAGTTGAAATTTACACAGATGGTGTATTTCTGTTGCCGCTATAACAACAATTACTAAAAACAAAATAAAATAAATATTTAAGGGGTCTTCCATACAACAAACGTGTTTTTTTCGGCGTTTTTGCCGTGTGGTACGGAACCCTTCGTGTGCGAATCCGCCTCGTACTTGGCCAGTTTTTTTTTAAATAAACGGCGATAAATTTCAACGAAAGTTCAGAATCATGTAGCAAATCTATGATAACAGGTTGCACGTCGATGCTATCCTATATAGGCTAGGTTTTGTTTTTTAGAATCAAAATGGCTGATATTAAAAGGTCAATAAGTAATGTTAGCGCAGTCTTTTAACTGAAATTTTTAAATGTACTTACCTTTTCTTCACTGGGCGGTCGTTCTTTAGATACTGTATTCGCTGGACTCGTTTCAGCAGAGGTAGCCGCTGTAATACAAAGATCAGTGTTATTACAACCTTTTATTACATGTGTGCGCTCACCAACGTCTCACGCACACACGCATACGATACGAAAGGACAACAGCCGCGAGCGACGATGTGACGTCATTCGCCCATAGATCGTTGAAACCGCCATAATGCATATCATATTGGTTTTTTTCTAAATTTCTCTTGGTCCACAGACCAGACCACCAGTAACCAGTAAAACCAGCCACCACCGGCACCGGAGCCACCCATCCGTTAACCAACGGTTACCTATAAAACCAGTAATTATAAAAATCAAGTTTACATCATTCTTCTACCCCATCAAAATCCACGGGAAGCTCAGTACCGGCGTTTACAATTAACTTGCCTCATCTTTATATGTTTTCGGTTACAAATCAGTAAACTATTTGTCAAGCACTTTTTTATTATTATTAAAATACAGGGTTAAAATATTAGCTAGCGAAACTCCGCAGGCGTGATAGACACATATCTAAAGATGATGAAACAATCACACTAATATTATTAAAGGCGAAAATTTGTGAGTGTGTGTGTGTTATATGTTTGTTACTTCTTCCGACCAATTTTGATAAAATGTTGTATGGAGGTAGCTGACACCCTGGATTAACATATAGGCTACTTTTTATCCCGATATTTCCACGGGATCGACAATTATGCGGGTGAAACAGTGTGGCGCAGCAAGTAAATAAATAAATTAAATAATTTTTTTGGTCATCAACCGCAGATCGTGTAGTCATTTGAAATAACAGTTTAAAAACCTGTTTTATTTTTGTAAACTTTACTGACGTGACGTTTAGATGTCGATAGGTACCCATCCCATCTGCAGAGCTGCGCTAGCTAATTTAATTTGACCCTGTATTTTTAGTGAGTGTCGCACACAGTATAATTTTTAATGTGTGTGCACACAGTATAATTTTTAATGTGTGTGCACACAGTATAATTTTTAATGTGTGTGCACACAGTATAATGTTAAGTAATCTCAGGTTGTATATGACAGAAATTGTTGTTTTTAACCGACCGCAAAACAAAGAAGTTATGTTTAAAACAATATTTACCTGATTGTGGTTGACTAGACGCTTTCGGTTCACTGGTACTGTCCGATTTCTGTTCGGTTCCCGGGTCGGACTCAGTCGACAGTTGCACGTTGGATAGACGCTTTTTCTGAAACAAAATAAACACCACATATTATAGTTTTTTATTTTTATTCATAGGTAGGTACGAAACTCTCGAGCGAGAAATTTTTTCTGTAAATCTTCATTTTTCGACAATTGATTATAACAATGTAGTATTTTTTGGTAAAGTAAGGTGTTTTATGAATTTGTATGTATTCTGTATTGAAACCATAGTATACATCACCCTAATTTCGTAACATACTATCAATTACAATCTTAATCATTTTGAAGCATACTTATTGCTAATCCATTACTTCCTATGTTCGAAAAATGTGTCTGCTCTACAACGTAAATAACGCAATGAATGTTGTTGAACTGTCAAAATGAAAACCACTGCTACTGTTAGTGTGTCACGCAGTTATCCTGCGGATTGGTTTAAATTATTTGTGTCAATCAATCACAAAATTATTTGAATTTAAAGGTTGATTTGTTTATAAAATCTACCAATCAATCAAATAAATCTGCCTAGCCTTTTCCCAATCATGTTGGGGTCGGCTTCCAGTCTAACCAGATACTAATATTATAAATTCGAACGTAACTCTGTCTGTCTGTATGTATGTTACCTTTTAAGGCCTAAACCACTGAACGGATTTCGATAAAATTTGGCAGAGAGGTAGATTGCATCCCGGGGAAGGACAAGGATAGTTTTTATAGACATACCTCGCGGGCGAAGCCCCGGGCGGAAGCTAGTACGTTCATAAGATTTACCATAGTGTAATATTTACCAAGTTTTCTTCTTGCATCTGCAACCATCGTCTGTCTTCTTCACTCTGATGCTGTTGTCGCGCTAATTCGGCCAACAGTCGCCTTTCTACGGCTTGTTCGCTGTCGCATTCCGGACTCTGTGTGTACGAAATAAGAACTATAATCGACTACATTTGTCTACAGAAAAATATTCAATAATTGGGAAAAGAGTTTGATCAATTAAAACTTTTGAAATTAAAAATCAAAATGCATTGATTGATGCAATATAAAGCTTAGACGTGCATAAATGGGACTTAATATCTATACATTTTCATAGAACTAACATTGCTGTTAGTGACATCGCCAATTTCCAGATTTTGTACAAATATTAACATGTTTTTTAGTAAATAAAAGTAAAGTGTTACCAACCAGACATGTGCACCGAACAGTTTTTGAGAAATTTTGATAATTACAACCACAATGTTAGTTCATTTATTTTTTCTAAATATCAACGAAATCAATTGTGAAAAAAAGCCTACAAACATTTTTTCACAAATGAATTCTAAAAAAAATAATTAATTTCAAAGATGATAAATAAAAAATTAAATAAAAACCGACACTCTACCGGAGAAACCCAAATGACAAAAAATCTGAAAACAAAAAACAAACCAAAGACAAAAGAAAAATAATTGCAAAGTAAAAAAAAAACTTATTTACACACATACACCCTTCATACACCTCAGTAACAGGGAATGGAATTGGATATTTACAATGGAACGAATATTTATATGAACTTGAGACCTCTCATTCTCATTTTTTTGAAGCATTGACTAGCTAGACATCGATTAGTAATTCTATTTCATCGATCAGTAATTCCGTTTTATCGACCAGTAATTCTGTTTCGTCGATCAGTAAATCAATCCTTGACATAACATTGAATAATATAATAATAATAACAGCCTATTATTATCCCACTGCTGGGAAAAGACCTCTTCTCATACACAGAGGGCACGAGCATTGATCTCCAAGGTTGCTCACGACGACGGGTGGGCGATTTCAGACTTATATTAACTATGTATGAAGTCCAGGTTCCCTCACGATGTTTTCCTTCACCGATGTCAGTAATGTCTAAGATAACCTCAGAACGTACAGACGCCAGCACATCAAGCTACCCGAATCTGTCAAATGTTCCCAATCAACTTTGAACCATATGCTTTAGCGATAAAGTTGAAAATCTATTAAAGAAGTTTGACACATCAAGCTACTGCTTGATGTGCTGGCGTCTGTATATTGAAAAAGGTCAGATTGCTACTTGCCCGGATTAGATAGAATCCGCAACCTCGTGCATAAGAGGCGAGGGCTTAACCACTGAGGCTTAACGACATACATGACCACAGATTATTTATAGAATAATATTTCTCTGGAATTGACCTCTCAGATCCGTAATATATTATTCAATTCTAGTTTTTAAATCAATATTAATGCATGTACTTGTAATATTAATTCGAATAACTTGTGGTTTATTTATTATCATCAAAATAACAATTGACGGTTTGATTATGATAAATTAATTAATCTTCTTAGCGTGTCGATGGTAATCTATACACCGTGTTCTTCACGATATCCATAAACATTGTGAAACGCTTCTATAGCTTTTACAAATTAAATCTAACACAGAAAGTAGTACATACAAAGGAGGCTTCGTTACAAAGATATTTGTAATTTCATTTAATGAAATTTAATTGAGCTGAGCAGTAAGAAAGGGTCTTAACTTATTTTTGACAAGTTTCAGCCAGCCCGCCAAATCTTATGAAATACGTCGTTGCCAATTCGGATAAAGAGGCATGCATATCGGGTGATTTATGTCAAGATATTTATGAAAATTAACAAAAAATAAGAATTAATTAATGTGTCTCCATGGTCAGAACATCTGGTCAAAGTTTATGCATATCATCCGGAACACGGTGTATAGTCAGCCTAGAATTTAGCTACGAGTTTGGCACCTTCAGTAGTGTCCAATTAATGAATAAAAGCATAATTGCAACTGTATCAAACAGTATTCGAAACTTTTGCAGTCTCATAACATTGAGAGGGAGCTTATATACAGGGTTATTGGTAAAACATTAACAACGGGGCCAAACCTGAAATCGCGAAAAAAAAATCAGCTGTTCCCTACATTTTGACGAGTTATACGAACATAAATGTAGGGAACAGCTGATTTTTTTTTCGCGATTTCAGGTTTGTTCCCATAGTAAAAGTTGTTCATAATGATGAGTACAACGACCTCTTAAGAGGTTGTTAATGTTTTACCAATAACCCTGTATATAAACAATGTGAGAGACCTTGATAAATAAATTGTATTATGTACTTATAATAAATACCTACGACCACTTTTATGCATCACTCTTCACGTTCCTAGTCGTAACAAGCATGCATACTCTAATATCTACACACACATACTAATTACTAAAACTATCGCCTATATGGTGTTCATGTTTAATGCAAAACTTGATAGATTAAACTTAAAAAAATATTCAAGGATAAGTGCGGTGAAGTAATATTTAATAACGCATTTGAAAGTGCATATACAAGACAATTGAAAACAAAACTTCATGTTGGAAGTAAATATATTATTATATTCTAAATAATTATCATTAAAACCTTGATTGAAAATTATTCTCTTTATTATCCTTAAAAGAACTACGATTTTAGCATAATCCATCACAATTGTTTTGCATGTACCCTTAACACCAATGACATGCCTTCGATAAGTAAAAAAAACAAACTACGCGATCAATCCATTCACCTGCACAGGCTGTGCCACGCCATGAACGTGCGACACTCCGGTCGACACTCCTTGCACGGCGCCGTGAACCGGCATCACGCCATGTCCGGCACCGGACGGCCCGGACACGACCGGAGCCGGCGCTACGGCCGAAACCACAGCCGGCTGACACTCCATCCGTGAAGCGAAGATCACAGACGCGTCGGCCGGCTGTACCATCGCCGGACGGTACGCCGGACCGGCAAGTTGAGGCGCCTGAGAACTCGCCACCTGAGCCCTATACATCATTGGTTGTGCCCCAGACACGCTGTGCGTATATATCTGCTGACCTCCATACGACATTGGAGGGACAACGCCCATTGGTTGTGATGCAAAACCTTGTGCTGGTTGGAAGGGTTGTGGGCTTGCAGAGCGGAGAAATCCAGGTGGGACTTTCGATGGCCGTGCCTGTCCGGGGGAGTATGGAACTCCTTGGACGACTCCAACTGGGACACCATACGCTGATGAAGGATGAGAGGCCGCCATACTACTTTCGCGTCGGTACTGCGGTCGCGCCATAGCTCTCTGCGCCGCAATAGCCACGCAACTCTTCACATTATCCCCTCCAAAATCGTATATCTCTTCAACTAAAGCCGGTTCCGGTTGTGTGCGCATTTTATTCATCACACTGGCTGCTAGTTGGGCATTCAAAGCTCCTTGGACAGCGAATTGTCCTACATCTTGATCTCTACGAGTCCTAGGGGGAGGAGACGCGGGTACCGAATGCTGCCGAGTAAACGGCGCGATCGGGACTGGTGAACCGCGGTGGGACAGACTTCCCCTAGCATTGCGTTCTAACGATCCCATACGAATAGGAGCTCTTTCGGCACTAGATAAAGTGCCTCTAGTGTTCCTTTCTAAAGACCGAACGCGGCTAGCATAAGGCTCGGGTGCTTCCGGCTCAACGGCCGGGGAAGGCGATGACGTCTCACGCGGGGAGACCGGAATATTCTGACAAAGATTGTCACAACTTTCCCTCGCACCTACTACAACTGTCAAGGTCTCATCGGGGGGTTCAGAGGGAATGGGGGCAGGGACTATAGGATCCAACTTCTGCAGACTAGCAGCAGGAATGGGGGCGGTTTGGAGAGGAATGTCAATTTTCTCGTCAGGTCTAGGGTGTATGATCTTGTCAACGATGTCGTGGGTCTCCGGTAGGGTTTCGGCGAAGTCTACGGAGACTGTGTTGAATACCGAGGCGGGAGTGGTGTAGGCCTGCGGGTGGATGGCCCGCGCTTGGTTCTCTCGGAGTAGGTGTGCTAGGACGAGCGGATTCTGGGCTACGATGTAGGTTTGGGCAGCGTTGCCACCGGCTGGTTGGGTTGTTGTGTCGCTTACTGTTGACAAACAAGTTGAAATTAGTTGCCACTCTTGCTTTTTTGTTGCACTGAAGTTATTTCTTAGAATGACATCATCATCTGCCTAGCCTTTTCCCAAGTATATTGGGGTCGGCTTCCAATCTAACCAGATGCAGCTGAATACCAGTATTTTACATGGAGCGACTGCCTATCTGACCTTCACAACCCAGTTACTGGGTAATACGATACCCCTTGGTAAGACTGGTTGTCAGACTTTCGGGCTTCTGTTTACCCGTAACGACTGTCAAAGATCCACAAATGACAGCCGGGACCAACGCCTTAGCGTGCTTTCCGAGGCACGGAGGGGTCACGGTATGTAAAGATGGTCACCCATCCACAGACCAACCGCGGCAAGCGTAGTTTAATCTGATCGATCGACCTGTGCAGTTGTTATCATTTAGCCACGGACCCCTCTTAGCCATGGGCTCCTTAGTTTTATACTTATAATTGAATAATATTGGTGTACTTACTCGTTCTATTCCATATTTCTTAGAATGACATTCGAGTAAAAATTGCGCTTGGTCCAAATATCCATCATCTTAGTCTTAGTAAAAGATACCTTATTTAATAGACTATTCTGTTACATGGGTTGTTTTAGTGGTGGACACTTAGACCACATTTGCTCATTGCTTTAGGTCAGGCTCAAAATGAGAACCTTTCATAAAAACTACATTATACACGGCGTAAATTTGACGTCGAGCAGACGAAGTTTACAAAAATTATGATGCACTAGCTTCGCCCACGACTTCGTCCGCGTGAAATTTCACCCTCCCCCCATTCACCCTCTTAGGATACCTACTCTTCACAAAGAACACACACTCCAAATTTCATGTCTCTAGGACCAGTGGTTTAGGCTGTGCGTTGATATATCAGTCAGTCAGGACTTTGAATTTTATATGTATAGATTAGATTGAGTTTGATTTTAAGAAACTTTTGCAAAAGACCAGTCTTTTTGCTTGAATTTGAACTTTTAAATATTAAATTGTCTATGTAAAGTAGATATTTACCTGCAATATTGTTGGAGGGTCGCTGCGGCTTGGGCGGCGGCTCGTCGCTGAAGGACGCGGCCGCCACGCGCCTGTTCTCGCGCCGCATGGTCTCCCACGCAGAACTGCGCTCCTCTTGCAGGATCTCGCTGTACGAGAACAATCATATAAGGCAATTGTTTCTATGTTTTTATATGGTCTTGAGCCAACCATTGTCATTATGAGAGATATAAATACTACATGTCGGCAGTTCATTGTGAAAAGAGAGTTAATAAGGTGTTTTAAAAGAGCCTGCGTCATATTCAATTTTTTAATTTTTTTAACTTTTTGACATTTTTTTTTTTTTGCTTGACATTTGATTTTTTTTTTTTTTTTGTTTAATCAGGACTATTTGTCTATAATGTAATGTAATGGATCTAAGTGGTCTGAAATAAAGATTTATTATTTATTATTATTATTATATTTGGACATCGTCATTCATAGAGGCTCTATGAATGACGATGTCCAAATATGACGCACCTTGGATAGTCAGTCACACTATTCAGTTTGCTGATTGGTCATGTTGATTGATCTTTTGACTGCGAAAATTGAAAAGCGAATATAGCAATGCCATGCCAGCTTATAGTGTAAGTAGTGTGTGTATGTGTGTAGTGTGTGTGGTGTGTGTGTGTGTGTGTGTGTTTAATATTTGAGTGAGAAGTACTTGCACATGGAATCAGTCAAGTACCCTTGAGGTAGATTTTCACATGTTTATGTGTTTTTGTTGTGTTTTGTTGTTTGTTTTGTGTGATTTTCATGTTGTGTTGTTTTGTTGTTTATGTTGTTTTGTGTTTGTGTGTTTGTTTTTGTGTGTGTTTGTTTGGATCGCCGATCCAATGGTGAGAATAGTTGGGTCTCCTACATTATATTAAAGGGCCCTTCTTTATTTAGTCCTCGGGCTGGGGATAAGTTCCAGCCATGCTTAAGATATACTCACAAAAGCGTCTCCTTCAGCTGGTGCGCGGCGGGTCTCTGACTGGGCTCGTAGGCCCAGCAGCGCGACATCACCGAGTACAGGCGAGGAGGGCAGCGCGGAGGCAGCTGTAGACGTTCTCCGTTCTCTAGCTTGCCGATGACGTCATTGTTCTTCACGCCGCTGAATGGCTTTACTCCGAGCATTAGGATTTCCCACATGCATACGCCTGTGGAGAGAAAATAAGTTGCATAAAAGGTACAGACTACAAGAGGAGTTTGTGGTGGCTCCTACAATGTCCACCTTAAACAGGGTTATTGGAAAAACACCAACAACCTCTTAAGAGCTCATTGTTCTCATCATTACGAACAACTTTTACTATGGGACCAAACCTGAAATCACGAAAAAAAAAACAGCAGGGCTAGCATGGGCTGGGGATAAAACTTTTCTCCACCGGTTATTTCCACTGACGAGGGATAAAATTATTTTATCCACCTGCCAAAGCACGGCAACAGGGGGAAAGAGAATTATATCACTTTTTGACATTAGACGTGGATACTCACCCCCGCCTATAGCATGGCGACTAGTGGAAGAGAAAAATTACAGATATTTTGACATAACAAAGGGAGAAATTTGTCCTCGTCTTTATATGGTGGGTTTAAGTATATCTCTTGGAGAAAATATAATTAATTGTACTATAAAAATGTCTCGTGCTTACTGCCACCGTGAATAATTCAAAAGTGCCTGTACAAGGTTTAATTGAAATAAATGCTTTGAGTTTGAGTTTGAATAGTTTATCCACCAATGTCGCCATGCTCGGAGAGTGGACAAAATTGACAGAGGGGAATAGTATTTTCTCCTCTCCCCGTGGATAAAATGTCTCCGGCCATGCTAGCCCTGCAGCTGTTCCCTACATTTTGACGATCAAAATCGATTATTATGTGATCAAAATTATACATAAGTACTTGAAAAGCTTACAAAAAATATGTTTTTATGGCATACGCTGTAGTTAAATTTTCTTAAAAAAACAACCTGAAAATTCCTGTAAAGGACGTTTTCGAGTTGTAACCATATTTTATCGGAGGTGCGATATAAATATGTGTGCTCAGAGATACATACCAAACATCCAGACATCAGAAGCCGAAGTAAACCTCCTGAAGTTGATCGACTCCGGCGCCATCCACTTGATGGGCAGCTTGCCGCGCGACGCCTTGTAGTAGGACTTGTCTTCTACCATCTTTGACAGGCCGAAGTCTGCCAACTGAGGTAAGAAGGAAATGATGTCATTGTTTTTACAGGACGAGCGATATCATAAATTAGACCTTATATTTTAGCTAAAGGCAGTTCGAACAAGAGGCTGAGAGTACTGAGAGTATCAAGACAGGCTTAAAGAAATGAAACGAAACATTGAAATAAGTAAGGAAGTTTAGGTTAATATAGTCAGCCTATTCCGACCACAGATTATAACAAACAAGTAGATTTAAATTTTACACGGCTTGCGCCAGGCTATGTAGCCCGACCTAAGGCTGCCTTTCCACCAGAGATGAGCGAGGATGCGTAGCGAGGGATGTGTGTGAAACCAACCAATAACATCGCTTCATTTTTATAGCTTGAACTAATTGAGCGTTGGTATTGGTTAGTTTTACACACATCCCTCGCTACGCATCCTCGAACATCATCATCTGCCTAGCCTTTTCCCAACTACGTTGGGGTCGGCTTCCAGTCTAATCGGATGCAGCTGAAAACCAGTATTTTACATGGAGCGTCTGCCTAGTTGACCTCCACAACCCAGTTACTGGGTAATACGATATCCGTTGGAAAGACTGGTTGTCAGACTTTCGGGCTTCTGACTACCGTAACGACTCTCAAAGATCCACGAATGACAGCCGGGACCAACGGCTTAACGTGCTTTCCGAGGCACGGGGAGGGGTCACGGTATGTAAAGATGGTCACCCATCCACAGTACAACCGCGGCAAGCGTAGCTTAACCTGATCGGTCGACCTGTACGGCTGTTATTATTTAGCCACGGGCCCATCAATCACGCATCCTCGCTCATCTCTGGTGGCAGCATTAGCCAAGCAAAAAATTTGACGCGTAAGAATCATCTCAAGATTGATTTCCAAACTTAAAATATTTTTAAGTTGAACCTGTTTTCTGTGGGTGTAATTTAAACAATAAGAGATACTAACTTTAACACAGGTAGGCGTGGAGACCAGTACATTCCTGGCGGCGATATCTCTGTGAACGAACTTCTTGCTCTCGAGGTAACTGAGCGCCGTCGACAGCTGGTAGATGTACAGGACTAGCGTGCAGGTTTCTAGTCTGCAACAATATAATTACATGGTTATAAAAAACTACCTACCAAGAAGAATAGACAATTGTCTGGATTTTTGTAAAACATCCTAACTATATAGGTAAACATATTGGCAGTTTCTAAATTTTTTCTAAAAGATGGCAGTTGTTCTAGCCTCGAAATAATAATTTCCTATTTCCCTAAAGAAGTACAGATAAAAAAACAACTTCAGTTTCTTCGCAGTTTTAGTGTGCATACACACGAATGACACGCGTCGACAGATGTCGACGGCTGCAGAGTGTGTATGCACACTTATTGAATCAATTAAAACACCTTGTTTGTCTGTGATAAGATGATAACTGACCTGTGCGCATTCTGCTGCAGGTAGGCCCTCATCTCGCCGAGCGTAGCGAGCTCCATGACTATCCAGATAGGCGGCGAGCTGCACACGCCCACCAGCCCGATGATGTGCGGGTGCGAGAACTGCTGCATTATGTCTGAAACAATCGTATTTATCTATAACTATAGTTTTGTATAATTTAGAAGCATTTTGTAATTTTGTAAATGTAAGAACCATGCTTCTGTTTATTATGATTTTTTTTTTGATGTTGTCTTGAAAGAGCATGGCAGTTAAGAACTTGTCATGCTCACTTAAATGTCTCACCGATGGTGGCGCGTGTGTTGGATCATTCGGTTCCCTACAAACTGGTTGAGCTGGATGGTGCTGATCCACGCGTCATGTTCGTGAACTGGCGCCGTCGGTTGAGACTGGTCATCTCTTAACTACCAATGCTTCATCTTATATTTTGAATTGTTTCTTCATTTGTGTCTTTTTTTTTTTTACATTGTTCTCACATATAGAAGCAACAAGAATAATGTACCCAGGATTTTGTAATATCTTGATTTAAAAGAGTGTCCATGGAGTTTCTTGCTCGTTCTTCTCCATAGAGATCTACGTTTTGGAATGGGCAACTAGCTTCAACTTTCTGACTAACTGACAGACTATTTAATTTTGACAATTCAAAAGTGCCTGTACAAGGTCTAATTGAAATAAATGCTTTGAGTTTGAGTTTATCTATCACAGTAATATTATAAAGGCGAAAGTTTGTGAGTGTGTGTGTGTGTTTATATGTTTGTTACTTCTTCACGCTCAAACGGCTGGACCAATTTTGAAAAAAAATTGTATGGTAGGTAGCTGACACCTTGGATTAACATATAGGCTATTTTTTATTCCGATATTTCCACGGAATCGACATTTACGCGGGTAAAACCGCGTGGCGCACCTAGTAATATTGTAAATGCGAAAGTGTGTCTGTCTGTTACCTCTTCACGCTTAAGCCGCTGAACCGATTTAGATGAAATTTGGTATAGAGATGATTTGAGTCCCAGGAAGGGACATAGGATAGTTTTTATCCCGATATTCTCACGGGATCGACACTTATGCGGGTGAAACCGCTAGTAAGTAAATAAACATGAAATTCAACAAGCAAGAAGTTTCATTGAGATGTTTAAATCCGAATATTGGTAGGCTAGAAGAAGATTTCTCCAGAAATAAGCAATACGTTATTTGAACTTTATTTTTCTGCCCTTCTCCTTATCTTATTATCAGTGTGTAAATAAAAAATGAGCTGCTGAATGATTCGTTTTTCAATTCTCTAAGTGTCTCACTTTCACCATGAATATATCGCATATCACCGGCGGTGACCCCTAGATATATTGGTGACGGACGCTTATATCATAGTTTATCTAATATTTATAAGCACCGCTATTCCTTCGGAGATTTTTTTCTGAGAAAACTCCAGCGTTGACAGACTAAAAAGAGTTTATAGCTAGACCACAGATATAGATAGACCTAGATAACTGCGTGAACTGTATGAAAACCAAGCGTGCCATTTTTTGACTACCTACTATGACGTCACACGCTCGCGCGCTCGCTCACACTTACCCAGCCACCATTACACAGGACTAAGCGCGAAAGTGGCGGCTTACGATTTTTTAACGTAAGCTGGTGCGATTTTTGGCACGCGAAATAGTTGCTCTTGCGTTATCTAGGTGTATCTACAACGTTATTTTTAGTATATGCGAAACCTGAATTTTTTGTTCAGAATAAATAACTGAATCAAATCCAATAATTGTTACCCCATGTTATATTTTGTCCCAAAAATATTTTAAAAAGGTTAATAGTTGGACACCGAGCGACACTAAGTAAGTTATCCAATCTCCGTGCCGAACGGTTAGGTACCTAGGTATTATTATCAATGAGCTCAAGACGGCGCGGCACGAGCGGCGCGGGTGAGCATGTTTTTGTACGGACAAACAAGTAACTTAACAAGCTTATAACTTTGTGATTTTCCATGATACAGTTTTGAAATTTTGTACATAAATTCTTTACATAAAAATACTAGACACGTGTTTCGGGTTTCGCATATACTAATAGTAGATTAGTAGTCAAGGGCTGTAAGGAATCAGGCGCCTATAGTTCGAGGGTGCAATTGATGCTTACACCCGAGCTAACTACTCTGCTTTACATCTCGATTGTGAGGTAAGTAGAAAAAACCGGCATTACAAGAATAAAACATTTTTTTCAAGAATGAAATTAAGCTTCGCCGTTCGATATTTAAAATTGATGACTATTATACTCATACGAAGACAAGGCTGAATAGCGAAGCGACCTCTTTTGTCATTGGGCTGAATTCATGATGTCTATTGCCAGTATGATAGTTAGATGTACGCGAACTGTTTAAAAGAGTGAAGTTTTTTTTTAATTACTTACCGCCCTAGGGCTTTTCTAGCTACATTATTACCCTAGAGCGCTAATTGGTCACCTACAAGCCCCATTTGGGGGTAATAAGGACCTACTTACCGAATATGAGAGATGTAAAGATAATGTTGTATATCTGTGAGCTAGACTGTACTTTTACTGTCAGAAGTGCTGAGCTAAGTAGGAGTACTCACAAGCCTCTTCTAGGAACTTCTCCGCGGTGTCGAGGTCGGCGTCCATCTTGCAGGTCTTGACCGCGACCGGCACAAGCGCCTCGCCACGGGCCGCGCCCGCCGCGGGCTGGCGGCGCAGCGACGGGTGGTTCGCGGATGTTACCTTACACGTACCTGGGGGGAATGAGATATTATTTAAGAGGGTGCCGACCAAACGCCAACCGCGTAGTGGCGCCCTCATCGTTTGTTTGGTTGTTTCTTTTATTTTAGAATGAAAATGCAGAAAATAAGCACGTTAAGTTGTGCTCCACAAGATCATACGTTAATATTATTATAAACGGTAGTTTTAAATTGTTTAAATTGTTTTTTGTTTTATTATAATCACTAAAACGGAAAATAGTGGCCAAGAGCGCCGATTCTGTTATTCACAAACTAAACTAAATTTATGTTAATGCATCTTTTTCTTTCTATTTCATTAAGAAAAGGACAGAAGATAAATACCTATTAGTTTAGTCCTGTCAAATTAAGATACCATAGACAATTTACGATATTAAAAAATTGGCTACTCAAAATAAATTAATTTACGTCAGGCGCTGACTAATTTGACAGGAATTTTCTGTCCTTTTCTTAATGAAATAGAAAGAAAAAGATGCCTGAACTTAAATTTAGTTTAGTTTGTGAACAACAGAATCGGCGCCACTATTATTCGTCCAAACAAACGATGAGGGCGCCACTAGGCGGTCGGCGCAGCCTTAAGTAATTGTTAATGAAATCTTATCTTAGACAAATAAACATTACATGGAAAAGAAGATTAATTTTGATATTATTCGCTCCGGAGCTATAAAAGAAGAGAGATTTTAACGTATTCGGAGGGAGCGTGTGATACGTTCAACAAAGTCAGGAATGTCATCATCGGCCTCCCCCAAGCCTTTTCGACCGGTTTTTGACCGGTTCTGTGCTTCTCGCATAACGGGTTCCTGCGGCCTTCACAAGGTCGTCGGTCCACCTTGTGAGAGGCCTTCCAACGCTACGTCTTCCGGTACGCGGTCACCACTCCGGAACCTTTCGGCCCCATCGTCATCCATAGTCAGGAATGTGTTCTGTGCAAATTCTGACTGGTTGAAAGTATCACTCGCCCCGAAATTCTTTGGCAACAGTAGAAACATGAAATAAGACTAAAGTGAAATAATAATGAATTACCTTTATGTACATCTCCAAATTGTCCTTCACCAATGATGCCAGTCAGTTCTATTTGATTTCGTACTAGCTCGTAATCTCGAACTGAAACAAGAAGTGAATTTAAATACACAAAATCATGATCATCTGCCTAGCCTTTTCCCAACTATGTTGGGATCGGCTTCTAGTCGTACCGGATGCAACTGAATACCAGTATTTTACATGGAGCGACTGCCTATCTGACCTGTACAACCCAGTTACTGGGTAATACGATACCCCATGGTATGACTGGTTGCCAGACTTTCGGGCTTTTGACTCCCCGTAACGACTGCCAAAGATCCACGAATGACAGCCGGGACCAACGGCTTAACGTGCTTTCCGAGGCACGGAGAGATCTCGGTATGGAAACATGGTCATCCATCCACAGACCAACCGCGGCAAGCGTAGCTTAACCTGATCGATCGACCTGTGCGGCTGTTATTATTTAGCCACGGACATAAACAAAATAGACAACGTAATAATATGAAGAGTTTGTTTGTTTGAACGAGCTAATCTCTCGATCTTACGAGTACCAGTCGCAAAAATCTTTTTCGGAGTCTTTTGCATTTGATAGCCCAAAAAGGCTATTAAGTATGCTATTTAAGTATTATGTAGGAATGATTGTAACTACAAATCTAAAGACCTAAAGATATATGTGCGTGTGGTGTGAGGGCCACTTTGTTAAAACTCTTTGAAAATGTGCTTAGGATTTAGTGAACATTCCCAAAGAATTGTGAAAGTTGGTTTCAGATTTTGTGAAAGTCTAATAACCGAGTTATAGACTGTAAAGTTGGGCCCTCAGTTCTCACATAGAGGATTGAGGGCCCACCTAAAACTGATAAACTATGGACACTACAGAAAAAGTCTTAATGCCAAAATCTAAGCTAATGCCAAACAAAATTTGTGAAAACAAGATATTATCGCAAAACACTGTCCTACTTTGTATATCTTCGTACAAAATGGGCCCTCAATTCTCATACACGTAAAAGTTTATTACGCAATTATAATGAAATCATTAACTTACAGCTACTGTTTGAAATCCTATATGCTACTAAATAAATTGTGAAAATTTATGAAAGCAAGAACAAGTCACCACCTTTTGTTGTTTAAAAGTTACCTATGACCTTGATAAAATTCGGGCCCTCAGTCCTCCATTTTATTTTGTTTTCGATTTATTACGCTTATCGTATGAAAGATAAGACAAATACAAAATTGTGTCTTTTTGTGAAAAAAATTGTGCAACAAATGCGATACCAGAAAGAAATTAAAAGACCCTTTATTGTATAAGTAAATCGAGTTTTATTTTTATTCTCTGTATTAGGAAATAGGGTGACCACAATTTCTTTTAGATTGCAGTAAAGATTAGTAAATGTAGAGTCATAGGTTTTAATAAACTTTCTTCGATTTTTCGCTTATTATCGTCATAGCATTTGTACTCAAGTTTCGTGATAAAAAAAATAAATTTCGGAAATTGAACGATCACATAGAATAATACTGTTCCCCAAATCATTTTTGCTTGAAAAATCGTTCGTTCCGAAAAAACTAATGACAATAATCAAATAATTTATTTATTATTTTTATGAAGGCTTTTGCCCAGCAATGGGACAATGTAGGCTAAATATAATCCTAACTAAGTAATATTATAAATGCGAAAGTAACTTTGTTTGTTAGCTTTTCACGCCTAAACCACTGTACCTTTCATCCCGAAAAAAGTGCTGTTCCCGAGGAAAACAATAATAACGTTATTATGATAATAGATGGAGCCATATGACTTTCGAATTTCACGCGGACGAAGTCGCGGGCAGAAGCTAGTACCTAATAAAGCAGTGCGTTCCTGGATGTTTTTTTTATTCCTAGGTAGGTACTTGCACAATAACAAATATGTTTTCTGGAGTATGAAATAATTATATTTTATTTAAAAAAATTTACAATTTATAAATAGGTGAAATTGAATTACCTAAACAATTCTTAGAGTGACTATTTAAGTACTATTTAGTAAAATATTACGAACTTATAAAATTATGAGTACCTAGGTATCAAAACAAACTTACCTTGAATGTTTGATATCTGACCGAAGATGATTGAGTGTCTTGACCGAAGATGTGTTTGCGTATTAAAACATTATTATTATTTTTATTCTTCACTACAACCGTTTCATAAAACTCGCCTTAATGCTTTATTACCTACAACTTCCGCTGCACTATCATAAACTATTGTTTAGTAACTACACTAAATATTACAGCTATTAGTTATGATTATATTTAGCCCACATTGTCCCATGGCTGGACAAAAGCCTTTATAAAAATAATAAATAAATAATTTGATTATTGTCATTAGAACGAACGATATTTCAAGCAAAAATGATTTGGGTAACAGTATTTTTTTTGTGATCATTCGAATTCCGAAATAATTTTTTTTTATCACGAAATTGAGTACAAATGCTATGACGATAATAAGCGAAAAATCGAAGAAAGTTTATTAAAACTTATACTCTACATTTACTAATCTTTACTGCAATCTAAAAGAAATTGTGGTCACCCTATTTGCAAATTCAGATAATAAAAATAAAACTCGATTTTCTTATATAATAAAGGGTCTTTTAATTTCTTTCTGGTATCGAATTTGTTGCACAATTTATTTCACAAAAGGAGACAATATTGTATTTGTCTTATCTTTCATACGATAAGCGTAATAAATCGAAAACAAAAGAAATGGAGGACTGAAGGATAACTTTCAAACAACAAAAAGTGGTGACCTGTTCTTGCTTTTATAAATTTATTTAGTAGCATATAGGATTTCAAAACAGTAGCTGTAAGTTAATGATTTCATTATAATTGCGTAATAAACTTTTACGTGTATGAGAATAGAGGGCCCATTTTGTACGGAGATATACAAAGTAGGACAGTGTTTTGCGATAATATCTTGTTTTCACAAATTTTGTTTGGCATTTGCTTAGATTTTGGCATTAAGACTTTTTCTGTAGTGTCCATAGTTTATCAGTTTTAGGTGGGCCCTCAATCCTCTATGTGAGAACTGAGGGCCCAACTTTACAGTCTATAACTCGGTTATTAGACTTTCACAAAATCTGAAACCAACTTTCACAATTCTTTGGGAATGTTCACTAAATCCTAAGCACATTTTCAAAGAGTTTTAACAAAATGGCCCACACACCACACGCACATAAAGATATTATTAATTGTATCGACTATAATGCATAGGTACATAGAAAATGCTTCACTGTATACTTTGTTCGATATTGAGATAGACTAATGATAGCACAAGTTTAAACCTTAGTGGTTTTTGGTTGCTAATTTAATATGAATAATCCTGTATTCTTTTGTATAAATGATAAATAAAAAAAAAAATAAAAAAAAAAAACACCACAAAAGGAAAAAAAGTTAGACAGAACGCTAAGCGAGAACGAAGTAATAGCGCGGGGAGGCGATGCGATGCAATGCGACAGGGTGGGTCGGTGGAGCAAGAAATTTCACGCGGACGAAATCGCGGGGAGCGTACGTCTATAATGTCTCCAGAGTGCCTCCTCTGGCACTCAAGGCATAGACAAGTAATGAGGTTAAGTCTGGCGCAGATTGAAAAATTAATTTATTTTATAATAACATAACATAATCAGCCTTGTGTTCACACTGCAGGGACACAGGCCTCCTCCCTATGAGGGGAGTGGGCCGTAATCCACCACGCTGGCCCAGTGCGGGTTGGTAGATGTCACATGTCTTCGAATTTTTGGTTCTAGGACATCATTTTAAATAATTATTTAGGTACAGAAATACCTAAATAATTATTTAAAATGACTGAATGAATTTCTGTAACTGCCCGTGACATCACATCGGGCCCTATCAGAATACCAGCGCTGTGACATTTATTTATTTAAATGTCGCAGCATTATGCTCAGATAGGAGCCTTTTGGCCTCGTATTGGACATTTTGTTTCCTTTTCCTTGTGTTACTTTTTGTTTAGATAACTTGGATTTTTATTTTACTTACTTAACTTGGATTTACAAACACTTTTTCTTTCTTTCTTACCTGCGGGCGTAGAGTAATCAGCATCGTCATCAACGATCTCCGCATAGTCCTCAGACAGTAAAGTCGCCGTATTCGCCTCCCACGAGCTCGTCTTGCCTTCAGACGAACTGCTGCTCATCTCCGCTGCCAAAGTTAATGTAGGTTAGAGAAATGGACACACAATGCATATTTATATTTCAATTGATATATAAATGGGTTGTTTAGTAAATAAATAAAAGTGTGACTATCATTCTTTAATGCCAAACTGAATATAGAAATATATTCATATGCTAATTTTACTTGTGGTAGCTACTTTTATATGAGAGGGTCTACTATGCAAAGCTAGGAGGTATTTGCTTCATTATTGGTAAAGATACAAGACTCTTAATTTTAACCAATAACGGTTCGTAAATTATGGGAATCGGCAGTAAGTGTTTATTTGATAGTCTGATTGTATTTTAGAATACAAAGACTTCTCTAGTTAATTGACCAAAGGGAAAACAAAACTTTCGTATTTTGAGATTCGTAGATTACTTACTTTTACATTGGCAATTAAGTTGTTTCCATACGGTTGCTTGTAAAAAAAAAAAAATTAAAATCAATAGCCATTTATTCAAACTAGGCTGAGAATCAGCACTTTTCGAGCGTCATAATTACAAAGACAGTCCCCCAAAACAATTTAATCTCTCGAATAAATTTTAAATATGTTAAACAGGAAACAATTAACGATGGTACGGTCATTTACCATTAGTTATTGAGCAAAATATTTTGCTCAATAACTGAGATTAAAAAAACTGAAATGTTAATCGACTTTTGTTGCTGACTGTACAGCCCGATTCAATCTGTACTGTGACTCTGAAGTGCGCTACTCGCTGCACAGTACCTCCCCCCTCCCCCTTCCCCCCCGCTGACACGTGAATTTGTTACTGCGCAACGACTCGCCTCATGTTCCGACCCGCCATACGAGTAAAGTTTGAATCGGACTGTAATTATATCTGATACTCTTAAAACTTTAACTAAATAAACAAGAGTACAAAATACAAATATAAAACTTGAGTTTTATACTTGTATCATTGGGGTCGGCTTCCAGTCTAACCGGATGCAGCTGAATATAGTTGCCGGCACGTAACTTGGCAAGAGCTTTTGTAGTGGGGGAAGTTTGCGCACGCACAATTTCATACATTTTTATATGCGCGAACTTCCCCCACTACGAAAATCTCTTGCCAAGTTACGTGCCGGTAACTGTACCAGTATTTTACATGGAGTGACTGCCTATCTGACCTCCACAACCCAGTTACTGGGTAATACGATACCTCTTTTGGTAAGACTGGTTGTCAGACTTTCGGGTTTCTGACTACCTCTAACGACTGTCAAAGATCCACGAATGACAGCCGGGAACAACGACTTAATGTATTTTCCGAGGCACGGAGGGGTCTCGGTATGTAAAGATGGTCACCCATCTACAGAACAACCGCGGCAAGCGTAGCTTAACCTGATCGATCGACCGGTGCGGCTGTTATTATTTAGCCACGGGCCCCTCTTAGCCACGGGCCCCTGAGTTTATACTTGTAATTGAATAATATTGGTGTACTTACTCGTTCTATTCCATAAAGACGTTTGTGACTCTGTGACCAGTCTACAGTATCCATCAACTAAATCCGCTAAACTTTCTGCAGCCTGCAATGGAAAAAAAAAATCGTTGGTTATTTAACATGTTTGCTAACTGATCAAACAGATAAAACCAACAACAACATAATCGTATTTTTTTGTTAAGTATTTTCTGGTGTAGGTACGGTCAGCAACAAAAGTCAATTAAAACTTCAGTTTTTTTAATCTGTCATTGAACAAAATATTTGTTCAAAATTGCATTGTATTTAACAAATATTGCTATTGCTTTTGTTGCTGACTGTACAATAAAGTATATATAAATTAATAAGAACCAAGCAAATAATATCTAACTGTCTGTCACAAGCCACATCTCAGTAACAGATACCTAAATGACATTTTCACAAAGGCGTTGTTGTGACACATATACAATATTTAAATGAATCAAACAATCGTTAATCACTCAATCGTTTTTAGGGTTCCGTACCCAAAGGGTAAAAACGGGTCCCTATTACTAAGACTTCGCTGTCTGTCCGTCTGTCCGTCTGTCTGTCACCAGGCTGAATCTCAAGAACCGCGATAGCGAGACAGTTGAAATTTTCACAAATTCAAATTATGTATTTCTGTGCCGCTATAACAACAATACTAAAAACAAAATAAAATGAATATTTAAGGGGGGCTCCCATGTCAGCGGGATTGTCCGAAAGGGTTACCGCTGGCCCGGAACATAAAGGGCTAAGGAAGGAACACGGGTGGGTTTTAGTCAGTAAGAGTCTGACACTCCCTTCCGCTCCACCCAGAGCGGGAGGAGTCATTTGATGATTTCCCATCCGCAAAAAAAAAAAAAAAACCAAAAAAAAAGGGGGGCTCCCATACAACAAACGTGTTTTTTCGGCGTTTTCGCCTTGTGGTACGGAACCCTTCGTGTGCGAGACCGACTCGCACTTGGCCAGTTTTTTTTTTGTACATTTAGGCTTCCTTTCCACCAGAGATGTGCGAGGTAGCTGGGTGGTGCGAGGATGAGTAGCGAGGCTGTGAAACGGTGTGAGTGTTTCCACCAGAAATGTGCTAGCGGTGAACGGTGTGCAAATGTGTAGTGTGAGGATGTGTAGCGGGCGCTTTTCAGATGCGAGCGGGGTGACGTGTGGTGGGAGCGGAGCGCATGCGCCACACATCCCTCGCAACACATCCCTAGCACACATCCTTCCCTTGTTTTGAACATGCAGACGCCAGCACTACAAGCTACTACAATCTGTCATTTTTTTAAATAGATTTTCAACTTTATCGCTGAGAAATAAGGTTCAAGGTTGATTGGGAAAATTTGACAGTTTCTGGTAGCTTGATGCGCTGGCGTCTGTACAAAAACCTCGCTACGCCGAGCAGTTTCCACAAGAACTGCGCCGAGCGAGGCTAGGTACATGAAGTGATTCTATTGGTTTTTAACAAACAAATCCCTCGCTACGCATTCTCGCACATCCCTGATGGAAAGTCAGCCTTATTGAAGTCAAAGTCAAAACATTTATTTCAAATAGGCACATAAGAGGCACTTTTGAACGTCAAATAAATGGGAAAGTTCTGCTCACCTCAACACTGCTGCACGTAATGGTAAGCGTTTCGGTCGTTCCTTTCACTCGTAACTGTAGAGCTGCCTTCCCGCAGGACCCGCTCTGAAATTAAATAATTATTTAATGTTAATATTTGTCCAATGGATTAAACAGCTCTTGAAAGTGGAAATTAACTTATTTACAGTACCAAAATCGTACGCAAATAAACAAATTCTAGTCTTAAATGTGGTTACATTGAATTTAAAGACTCCACGTTCTAAAGGATTTTGAATTTTTTTTTGCTGTAATGCCAATAAACGCATTTTTCCTTCTTTCTTTATTTCCTTTAGAAGACCACAGTACTAACATTGCACAATGGACCTTATTCTTAATGTCTTAAAGTGCAAATGTAACCAAGAATGTGGAGCTGTTTTTACTCAACTTTGTACTTTATGGTACTAATTATAAAGTGTACTTTTCATTAACATCAGAAACTCCTGTTTCTGTGCGAGGTTTGTGTAGACATTTCGTACCTGTGTTTGTGACTGTTGCGTGCAGTTGGACTTGAGCGTCTGCACGGCGACGATGTCACAGAACGACGCGATCTTCGTGTAGGTAGGGGGCTCCCCCGCCTTGTGGGACACGTACGATATATCTGGAAGAAAACATTAATAGATGTGTTACTTTGTTCAGTTCATTTGCCTAGCCTTTTTCCAACTATGTTGGGGTCGGCTTCCAGTCTTACCAGATGGAGTTGAATACCGGTATTTTACATGGAGCGACTGCCTATCTGACCTCCACAATCCAGTTACTGGGTAATACGATATCCCTTGGTAAGACTGGTTGTCAGATTTTCGGGCTTCTGACTACCCGTAACGACTGTCAAAGATCTACGAATGAAAGTCGGAACCAACGGCTTAACGTGCTTACCGAGGCACGGAAGGGTCCCTGTATGTAAAAATGGTCACCCATTCACAGACCAACCGCCGCAAGCGTAGCTTAACCTGATCGATCGACCTGTGCGGCTGTTATTATTTAGCCACGGTCCCCTCATTGCTTCTATGTTCAGTTGTAAAACATATAATAACAGTTCAGCAGCCGGATAGGGAAGTATTGGTATCATTGCTATTCTTCTTGTATTCTAGCCTTATCACTTTCTTGCATTGGCTGGTAAACGTGTAGGCGGCCAATCTTATACAGGGTTATTAGTAAAAGATTGACAACCTCTTAAGAGGTCATTGTACTCATTATTATGAACAACTTTTTCTATGGGACCAAACCAGAAATCGCGAAAAAGAAATCTGCTGTTCCCTACATTTATGTTCGTATAACTCGTCAAAATGTAGGGAACAGCTGATGATTTTTTTCTCGCGATTTCAGGTTTGGACCCATAGTAAAAGTTGTTTATAATGATGAGTACAATGACCCCTTAAGAGGTTGTTAATGTTTTACCAATAACCCTGTAGAAAGAGGTCTACACAGCTTACGAATATCTGTTATACCAGAGGCATATCAGCAAGGCAATTGCATAACATAACACTAATAGTAGGAACGGCTTTCATTTCGACAGTTCAACAACATTCTTTGCCTTATTTACATTGTTGAGTAGACAAACTTTTGGAACATATGAAGCAATGGATTGGCAATATCCTTCAAAATTATTCAGATTGTGATTGATAATGTGTCACGCAATTTGGGTGAAGATTCGTTGCCATTCTAGAGGCACAGCGAAATTATCCTTAAAACTGGAACCCAGCATAAGGCCGCTCGCCCACGTCCGATAATCGGTGACCGATTTTTTGTAGGAGAAAAATAGAACACACTGATATCAATAGTGCAACGCACACGTCCTACAAAAAGTAGGTCAGAAATAATGAAGTTAACTAAATCGGCCCGATTATCGGTCCTACAAAAAGTCTGACGTGGGCGGGCAGCCTAAAGCTTAGCGGCAGGAATATAAATTTCTCTCATCTCTCTACTCATCCTTATTTTTGATGACCCTACAGAGTTATAAGGTAAGGGGTCCAATGGCGAGCTTCACAGTAATGGCCCAACCAGTGCCGACCGCGCTCGTGTACGTCTCCCGGTCGTAACCATAGTGTTGATGATAGGTACTAATTTTGTCTATAACTTACCTATAAAAAGTCCGATGGCGAGCTCCACAGGGATGGCCCAGCCCGTACCGAGCGCACCCGTGAATGTCTCCCGGTCGTATCCATAGTGTTGATGATAGGTACTAATTTTGTCTATAACTTACCTATAAAAGGTCCAATGGCGAGCTCCACAGGGATGGCCCAGCCCGTACCGAGCGCACCCGTGAACGTCTCCCGGTCGTATCCATAGTGTTGATGATAGGTACTAATTTTGTCTATAACTTACCTATAAAAGGTCCAATGGCGAGCTCCACAGGGATGGCCCAGCCCGTACCGAGCGCACCCGTGAACGTCTCCCGGTCGTATCCATAGTGTTGATGATAGGTACTAATTTTGTCTATAACTTACCTATAAAAGGTCCAATGGCGAGCTCCACAGGGATGGCCCAGCCCGTACCGAGCGCACCCGTGAACGTCTCCTGGTCGTATCCATAGTGTTGATGATAGGTACTAATTTTGTCTATAACTTACCTATAAAAGGTCCAATGGCGAGCTCCACAGGGATGGCCCAGCCCGTACCGAGCGCACCCGTGAAAGTCTCCCGGTCGTATCCGTAGTGAGTATGCATCGTGTCCAGGTACTTCAACATGCAATCTGTATCGCTTATGTTTGCCACCTGCAAATAAAATTAAAATATAATTAGTGATGCTTGCACATTTGTCAGCTTCAGTCTGATAAAATTAATCAAAGCTTTTAACATTTTCAGCTTTTTAGAACTGGCTTGCAACACAGGCTACCATAGAGGAATTTTCTAATTTGTCATTGCCAATGATTAAGTTTAAGTTACAATAGGTGTAATTTACTAGCGCAGGAATATTTGGCAAAACTCAATTATGCAGACACGGAAAAACTACTAGAAATTTTAAAATAAAATCTATCTACCTAATCTAATATAATAGGAATCTTTTTTAGGAACATTGGAAAATTCGGAAAACCTTAAAGTGCTTTTTTCTATTAGAATTTAAACATAGACTGGGCCACGTCTGTCGGGTCAGCTAGTAAATAAATAATAATAAAAAAAAAATCAAAATCGGTTCATCCGTTCGGGAGCTACGATGCCACAGACAGACACACACACACACAGACACGTCAAACTTATAACACCCCGTCGTTTTTGCGTCAGGAGTTAAAAAGATTCGGTTACCTTCTTAAACTGTTGCTGTATCGCCTTCTTGAGCACCTTGGGCTTGACGGCGTCCAGCACGGACTTGGGAAGGAACTTGTGCAGGCCGAACTCCTTCTCCAGGTACTCGATGTTGGACTTCTTGTCCAGAGATATTTGCATATCCTTACAGAAGTATCTAGAATTATACAGACAAAAATTATTATAATAGTATAATAATAAAATTCAGAAGGCAGTACTCCTCGATACGGCTCGCATTGTGAGGAGGTTTCTGTCTCTGGAGCCCTAATCACCGGTAGCTTGGACCCTGCTTCCGACACCGGCGGACTACTATTTTTTTGTATATTTTTAAATGTGTTTTATACTTATTTTTATATTTTAAGAAATATTTAAAAATGTAATAAAATAAGATAACCGAATAAATAAACGAAATTATAATTTATTTACATAATATATAGTAATATTAATCAGACACAATTTCATAATTAATTTGTAAAAGACTGGTGCCTAAACTAAGTTTTTTACAAAACCTGTATGTCAGGTCACCAGGCCCCCTTATCAAAGTTATACATTATTTTTGTTGCACTGGATACGATCTGGTTCTTATATCATATTGAAATAAAAATCTCACACATAATAATATTGCAATACTGCTAATTAAACTTGATTTATAAAAATCGTGAAATAAAGTAATTTAATAAGAATACGTGCAAGGGAGGATGTATGTGAATGTATGTGAAAGAGTGTGGGGTGAGTGTGTGTGATGTGGAGTGAGTGTGTGTGTAATTTTGGGTGCTTGTATGTGCGTATTAGTATATCGTGAATATTATTTATTGTTACTGTAGTAACCTTTTAAGCGCTTGGCTAAATATCAATTGCCGTGCCCCTAGCGCGCGGCTATAAATCGATAAAATAATCATAATCATCTGCCTAGCCTTTTCCCATACCATGTTGGGGTCGGCTTCCAGTCAAACTGAATGCAGCTGAATACCTAAATCGATAAAATAATACCTACAATAAATAAGGAGGAGCAATCGTTGAATAGAACGAAAATATCATGCATGTTCTCTGTCGCAGAAATACGACACGAGCGGTAGGGGCACGGAAATATGTGTCGACACAAACGGTTAAAAGGTTAACAAATAAAAATAACCGCCTATTACTGTCCCACTGCGAGGGAAATACTTCTTCGCATACTGTTGGGTTTTACCCCTTGTTATTTTGTAGTGGAGGCTGCTTCCAGGTCGAGGATTCTTGTAATAATTGAAAACCTTGACTTTCACAATTATTAATATTTATTGCAAAGTAGCACACAGAACACGTCGTTACAGTTGTATTATTTTGGAGGCAAGAGGACAGTGTTGCCATGAACATATTAAAATAGACATCAGTGTTGTCAATAAACAAAATTCTACTCTAAATGTTACTATTCTTAACACATACAGAGAAGGCACGAGCATTGATAACCACGCTTGCTCAAGATGGGTTGGCGATTTTTGGAAAAAAAAAAACAAATAGTCTAAATTTAAAAAAGTATTCTAACACATCTCTAAGGCCTGTGTTGTAGAGATACTTCTTTGGATTGCACACCCTAGAGTTTAGGGTGTGCAATAATAGAGTGTAAATTAGAAACATTTTTTTAAATTATCAAACCTTCATCATCATCATCTGCCTAGCCTTTTCCCAACTATGTTGGGGTCGGCTTCCAGTCTAACCGGATGCAGCTGAATACCAGTATTTTACATGGAGCGACTGCCTATCTGACCTCCACAACCCAGTTACTGGGTAATACGATACCCCTTGGTAAGACTGGTTGTCAGGCTTTCGGGCTTCTGACTACCCGTAACGACTGTCAAAGATCCACGAATGACAGCCGGGACCAACGGCTTAACGTGCTTTCCGAGACACGGATCAAACCCTCTTTGACTTAAAGAAAATGGCTATCCTGATTTTTGCATAGAATGTTATCGAGTTATAAATACATACGGACTAAGCAATCATATAGGTACTAATTGGTTTAAAAAAATAAAGTGATAGTGCAGGTGATTACTTACTTAATTTCTAAACAACATATTTGTATCGCCAACTCCTGGTCTACCATAGGATGATTAGCGTTGAGGTAGTCGTGTCGCACCTGGAATATAAATGCCAAAAGTTAGCAATACAATAAATAATCTCTTTTGAAATATAATTATACCTTTAGACTTACAATATATATATTTTTTTTTTATATAAACTGTCACAAGGTCCAACATTCCTGACTGATGTTTGAACACAGCACCTACGTAGGTCTCCACTCTTTAAAACCTACGCAGACTCATCGAAGGGTACAGGGGGCCTAAAAAGGCCACTTTCGCAGAATCATAAAAGTATAACATTATGACATTTATGACAGTTACCTACCTAACTGTTAAGTTAATCGTATCAAATCCCATTGGTGAGGGATTTCTGTTACTTTTTTTTTGTCTGTGCTAAAATATCAATCAATCCAATCCAAATCTAATCCCAATCTCTTTGATTATATCTACGTAGTGCAGAGAAAAAAAGATAAACACGGACTGTCTTCGCTATATTATGATTCATAATGTTATAATTTTATGATTCTGCCAAAGTGGCCTTTTTAGGCCCCCTGATCAGTCACGCACATGGTCACACAGGTCAATAGATTTCCAGCTTGTGGTAACATTTAACCATTCACATTGATTTGACAAAATTTGTGTAAAGTATTTTTCTCTAATCTTGCTGATATACGTTTTGAGAGAATAGTCACTCTTTAACTTCGAGGGTATTTGCAGACCACACTTAGCAAAAATCTAGGCTAATACTGATGAAAAAAATCCTACCTGGTCGTAATAATAATGGAAGGTGACTCGGTCGCCGTCGCACAGGTCGCGAAGATTGGCAGGCAGGTAGCGCACGCGCAGCTCGAGCCGCCACTCGCTCGCCGGCCATTTTGTGAGCAGCTCAGACACTGGAGTATCTTGGTGGATCCAGCGGATCTGAGGAGAATAGAATACTCTTTATTATATATTATACACCTCAAAAATTACAGATATTAAATATAGAAATTTTACACAGGGTGACACAAGGGGTAGTCTTATTGCTGTTAGCGATCTTTAAAGACACCTAAGCTTATTCTATAATGCCAGATGCATGATTCCCTGTCGTTAGTTTGCGTCGCTTTGAAGTCGTAGTTAACACTTTGCTAATGTCGTATAGACATAACTGTTTAGTAAAAAAAGGCAACGCTGACCGCGCTGAAAAACCCTAAGCCATGAATGTATCGACACACCTTGCCAGGAGTCAGTGTCTCACCTTGCCAGTAGTTAGTCTCTTGGCCCGCAGCGCGACGTGAACACTCAGTCGCCAGCCGCTAGCCTAGCTGCCTGCATTCGTAGCAAGGACCTCACATCTTCACTATAAACACTAATATATGTATACACCTTGCCAGAAGTTAGTGTCTCACCTTGCCAGTAGTTAGTCTCTTGGCCCGCAGCGCGAAGCAGGACGTGTACACTCGGTCGCCGGTCGCTAGCCTGGCCGCCTGCATCCGTAGCACGGACCTCACGTATTCACTATAAACACTACACAACTTGCCAGAAGTTAGTGTCTCACCTTGCCAGTAGTTAGTCTCTTGGCCCGCAGCGCGAAGCAGGACGTGTACACTCGGTCGCCGGCCGCTAGCCTGGCCGCCAGCAGCCGTAGCACAGACCTCACATCTTCACTATAAACACTAAGATATGTACACACCATGCCAGAATTTAGTCTCTTACCTTGCCAGTAGTTAGTCTCTTGGCCCGCAGCGCGAAGCAGGACGTGTAAACTCGGTCGCCGGCCGCTAGCCTGGCCGCCAGCAGCCGAAGCACAGACCTCACATCTTCGTCTGATGATGCTCGCACCACGTTAAAGCCACCGTTGGGGAGGTGAACTTTTAACGTGGACTGGTCACCAGCGCTGCCACCTAGGAAAGATGGAAGGAAATTTAGAACCAATCGATCGATGCCATTCTCATCATCTGCCTAACCTTTTCCCAACATGTTGATGTCGGTTTCCAGTTTAATAGGATGCAGCTGCATACAGTTATTTTACCTTGAGCGATTGGCGAAATCGGTCGACGTCTATAGCATAATAAAAATAAGAATATTCTTAATAGAAACCCGCTGTTACATGAAGCAAAAATTAAATGAGCATCCTACCAGTTGTTTTCAAATGTAAACTTTAATCCGAGACTGTGATTGACTGGCGTACCTTGTAGAAAACTCTAATTCTATGAGAAAACTAGAAACCTATAAGTAGACCTTCTTTTTAATTTAACGTGCATAATCTAAGTAATAATTTTTAAAATATCTTTCCTGAGTAAGTTAACATCTCCAAATCAAAATATTATCATCCGAAACAAATTCGGTCTCAGGTGACATGGTGAAAGCCAGGGCAGTATTTTCTATACATACAAATAAATAAAATTTATGTGTCTATTTGTAATGTCAAAATAACATTGTTTTTTACTAAATCCTTATGAAAGTAATATACGGTACTTATAGCAAAAAAAAAAACAATTTTTAATATTTTGTTTGTCTGTTTGTTCTGGGTAATCTCCGAAACGGCTGGACCGATTTTGATTAAATTTGGTATGGGTATCCCGATACCAATTTGAATTCGTTACTCTAACTCTAACTAGCGTAACTATGATCGAAATACAGTTCTTTATACAAAACTGACAGTTTAGTTCTGTACTAAAATGACGGAATAAAGTTCGAAATTCAAAAACTAGCTCCATAGTTTAAGCCTGGATCCGAAGAAAAACCTTGTATTGTAAAAAGGCCGATTGTTAAGTTTCCACAGACTCGAAGTCATCATTACAGCCTATTGACGATTCTTTATTCCGAGCCTCTGATTGGTCGAGGCGACTCCTATGGGCCCTGACGTTTATGGCAGACACTTTCTCAGCTGTGAAGGTATTCTTGTCACGTACCTATGATTTATGTACGGAGAGAGATCTTACTGAGAATCGATGATAAATCGAGTTTAAAATGAAAGTCGGAAATCTTTTATCTGAGCTTTGAGACAAAAGTATTGACATTGTTTGGAGATCGGATTGGGTACCTATTTCCTGTTTCATTAACACCTAGGTTAATCCATATCCATATTAATATTATAAATGCGAAAGTCTGTCTGTCTGTTGCCTCTTCAATTTAGAAATTTTATTATAGAGATAGTTTGAGTCCCGGGAAAGGACATAGGATAGTTTTTATCCCGATATTTTACAGGATCGACACTTATGAGGGTAAACCGCGAGGCGCTGCTAGTACTAATATTATAAATGCGAAAGTGTGCGTGTGTATGTCTGTTTCCTCTTCACGCTTAAGCCGCTGAACCGATTTAGATGTTTCGTATAGAGATAGTTTGAGTCCCGGGAAAGGATATACATAAGATACTTTTAATCCGGATATTCCCACGGGATCGAAACGTATGCGGGCGAAACCGCGGGGCGCTGTTAGTTCTTAATAAAAGTATAGCAAAGGATACGTTTATGTGTCAGCGAGATTGTCCGCAAGGGTTACCGCTGGATCGGAACATAAAGGGCTAAGGAAGGAATACGGGTGGGTTTTAGTCAGCAAGAGTCTGACGCTCCCTTTCGCTCCACCCAGAGCGGGAGGGGTCATTTAATGATTTCCAATCCACAAAAAAAGGATACGTTTATGTTTAAAACAAAATAGAGCAAGTACTAATTGCCGGCAGCAAGTACCAACTGCCGTTGACGGCTTCCATGCCGTGCTTTGCAAGCGATGCGCCGCGGCGCTCTGGTCTGCAGGCTGCGCGCCAGCACTAACAGCATCCTAGCGGTTATAGCGGATAGGCTGGACTCACGCTATGTCCAGCATTGGGTTAGTACCCACATTAAAAATCTTATTACTAACATTTAAGTTATATTGTACTAAACTAACACTACCATTTAAGTTCTTTTTCTACTAACACTACCATTTAAGTTCTTTTGTACTAACACTATGGATTTAAAAAAAGTCTGAAATAAAAAGTTTTTATTTTATTTTTATTTTACCAATCAGTAGACTCAATGTTTATACAAGCTAGCAGGTACATCGACGCGCAAACTGAAACCATGATATCAGCACAAATGATTCTAGAGATCCAAGCGTAGAAATTATTCGTCGGTTATCAAAACAAAAATCAGCTGTTTCATAGAAAAGTGCAATACCTACCTACGCGGTCAAAATGTAAATAAAAACTGAATTTTTTTTTTAAATAACTGATGAAAAATTTCACCCGTTCGGAATCATGTTACTAAATTCATATCAAATTCTGTTTACTTAATTAAAAAAAATACGTCACTATTTCGGTCAAAGTTTTGATAGGAAAGTATCTATAGGTACCTACCTATGTTAAACGAAGAACTAATTTCTGGAATAGCCCTGCCTGTTAACTGTCAGCTGATCCTTTCACAAACGGATCAATTTCATAAAAACTGCGCCTACACACAAACCAAATGGGTGTCACCTAAGTAATGGGGTTAATAAAAGGCAGAGTAAATTAAAACCGCTGCGAGGCGTGTCGTTGCGGGCGTGGTGACCAACCCCTGTGGTTATTGTGTACTCTAAATATGGGTCATAATGGTTATTGTTCAATAGAAGGATTTATGTACTTAGGGCTGATTTTTCCAACGCCAGATAATTTTAATGTGGGAATAATTTTGAATTTTTGACAGTTCGTTCTTCCATACAAAAACTGTCAGACGTCAATTTTATTCCACAAATAAAAATTATCTGTTGATTGAAAAATCAGCCATTAGTCAGATATTACACGATATCAGAATTTACTTCTATGAATGTTTTCATTAGAGAAGTGGTTTCCCAGGTCATAACGTTACTGAATGTTGAGTATACTTCTTTTGTTTCTACCCCATAATCCCTACTAATTTTATAAACGCGAAAGTGTATCTGTCTGTCTGTTACCTCTTCACGCTTAAACCGTTGAACCGATTTAGATGAAATTTGGTATAGAGATAGTTTGAGTCCCGGGAAAGGACATAGGATAGTTTTAATCCCGATATTCCCACGGGATCGACACGTATGCGGGTGAAACCGTGTGGCGCTGCTAGTCAGCATAACATTATAGGCTGATTATGAGTTACAGCAACATTATCAGCCTATAATGTTCCACTGCTGGTACACAGGTCACACAGGCCTCCTCTGGCAAGAGGGAGTGGGCCGCAATCCACCACGCGGGCCCAGTGCGGGTTGGTAGATATTGTCGCATGTCTTCGAATTCATAGAAAAGTTTAAGTTGTTTCTAAAGTATACATTATACTAGCTTCCGCCCGCGGCTTCGCCCGCGAGGTATGTCGATAAAAACTATCCTATGTCCTTCCCCGGGATGCAGTCTACCTCTCTGCCAAATTTTATCGAAATCCGTTCAGTGGTTTAGGCGTGAAAAGGTAATACATATATACAGACAGATAGAGTTACTTTCGAATTTATAATATCAGTATGGATGAGAATAAGTTAATGAAAAGGAAGGAAAAGAAAGGAATAATGAAAAGGAAAAATAGAAAAAAAAGGAAGGGAAAAAAATGAAAAGGAGTAGGTGTGTGAGGATCGTAGCAGGTTGCGTTCTATAGTTTCTGCGTCAGAAGAAGAAGAAGGAATGGTTTCTGCATGGGAAGACGAAGGGATGGCTTCTGCATGGGAAGAAGGGATGGTTTCTGCATGGGAAGAAGAAGGGATGGCTTCTGCATGGGAAGAAGAAGGGATGGTTTCTGCATGGGAAGAAAAAGAGATGGTTTCTGCATGGGAAGAAGAAGGGATGGTTTCTGCATGGGAAGAAGAAGGGATGGTTTCTGCATCGAAAGAAGGCTTCAACTTATGTCTGCGTCATCATCTGCCCTCCTCCTCCACAAACCAGTTACTGGGTAATACGATACCCCTTGCTAAGACTGGTTGTCAGACTTTCGGGCTTCTGACTAGCCCGTAACGACTGTCAAAGATCCACGAATGTCAGCCGGGACCAACGGCTTAACGTGCTTTCCGAGGCACGGAGGGGTCTCGGTATGTAAAGATTGTCATCCATCCACAGACCAACCGCGGCAAGCGAAGCTTAACCTGATCGATCGACCTATGCTGCTGTTATTATTTAGCCACGGAATCTGAATGTAAAGAAAATATCCGTGGCTAAACCTGAGTGAGAAAAATAGTGAAAAGTCGTGGTCTTGTATTAGTAGTTCTACTACACAGAATGATACCGAATTCGCCAGAATTTTGAACCTACTAATTAGAAGTTTCCACTAGTAGTAAAGTAAAATCTGAAATTCCAATTGCAGCACTTTTGAGATACAATTTTTTGCATGCACAAACAAAAATTAATTAAAAGTTTTTCTACAATAATGTTTTAAACAACGTAAAACCACGTAACTTTAACCATCCTTCTTATAAAAAGAGTTTCCGACGGAAACTGTGGTAACTATTTACGTACTTACAACTTTTTCACACACGTTACAAGTCCGTGTTTTAATTAAAAGTGTGCACACAGGTAATATAATGCTCGTCTCATTAAAAAAGGACGAACGCCTCCCCGACGTTTAAGCTGTAATATATTGGTGGAGGAACCAGGAGGAAAGGGGGGGAAAGAGGAGGAATGAGGAGACAAGGGGAGTGCGTGTAATCGGATTTCTGGAAACAAAAGCTATCTTTTTTTTTGTAAAAGGCTTGTGACGGTGCAAGCCGTGCAAGTTGTGGATTGTACCTAATGTTTCCATTTATTTTGATAGAGTGTGGTGTAATGTTTTTTGAGGATGTCAGGGTGGAAATAGGGTGGTTATTAGAGTTTATATCATCGAGTTTTAAAGAGCAAAAGCTACTTTAATGAAAGGTGATTACTAGGAGTTTATTTAAAAATATTAAAAGATGGTGCAAATTTTTTGTTTGCGTAAATTCAAATTATAAATGCTTCGACGGTCTTATAACCTGGAATGGGTTTTCAGATTTTATGTGCTAAAATGCGGATATTAACTGATAGGGATTGGGGATTTATTCATCTTTTATCAATGCACTAGGGTGTTATACGTCTAGAATCCACTTTCAAACAAGGCCACGAACGATGCGACTTGCGAGTCTTGCGACGCGACGCGACTTACGGCAAGCGCCACGCGTGCTTCAACTGTGGCGCCGGCCTGCGGACGGAGAGTAATGGGTATAGCTCACCGTCCGAACAGGACCAGGCCCGTGCCGGACGGCGCGTACGTGTTCCACGCGCGCCTCAAAGAGATGTCAGCAACAGAGAAGGGGCCCGCGAGGGCCGAAGCCTGCCAGGGCAGCGGGATTGTCCGAAAGGGTTACCGCTACCCGGGAACATAAAGGGCTACGTAAGGAACACGGGTGGGTTTTAATCAGTAAGAGTCTGACACAACCTTCCGCCCCACCCAGAGCGGGAGGGGTCATTTGATGATTTCCCCAACATAAAAAAAAAGCCGTGTCGCGGTGGTCGCAGTGGCATTCTCTGAACAACTTCTTTCATTTGTTTCCTCCGCAGTCGCTGTCACTTGACCGTGTAGGTTGTAGCCACGGGGATAGCAATATAAATATCTGACTTATCAAAGTTGTTTCAATAAGGGCTGATTTTTCAATCATCTGTTAACTTTATTCGAGGCAAATTTTGAAATTTTGACAGTTATTTCATACAAAAACTGTCAAACGTCAATTTTGTTCCTCGAATAAAAGCTATTTGGCTATGGAAAAATCAGCCCTAAAAGTAGTAGTTTAACTTACCATGTGCTGGCGCCGATGACTGGTGCCTCTTGGGCGAGCCGCCTGGTGGAGCGGGCTGCATGGCGCGCGCTAGCGGACCGTCCCCGCACCGACCGCCACCTTCCGGCTCATGGCTGTAACAATAAGAAGATAGTATATAAGAAATATTCAGTCTAGACATAGGATGATGAGGAGACTTCAACAAATACATGTTTGTAAAATGCTTTAATTCTGCAAAAACTAAATCATCATCTGCCTAGTCTTTTCCCAACCATGTTGGGGTCGGCTTCCAGTCTAACCGGATGCAGCAGTATACCAGTATTTTACATGGAGCGACTGCCTATCTGACCTCCACAACCCAGTTACTGGTTAATACGATACCCCTGGTAAGACTGGTTATCAGACTTTCGGGCTTCTGCCTACCCCTAACGACTGTCAAAGATCCACGAATGACAGCCGGGACCAACGGCGTAACGTGCTTTCTGAGGCACGGAGGGGTTACGGTATGTAAAGATGGTCACCCATCCACAGACCAACCGCGGCAAGCGTAGCTTAACCTGACCGATCGACCTGTACGGCTGTTATTATTTAGACATAATACTGCCATGGATTTCCGCAAAGTAACCCCTGATTCTATAACTTATTTTAAAGCCATAAATCATGGCAGTTCTATTCCATTCCCGATTGGACATAGAGGATCAAGACACGTAGATATAAATGGGCTCAGGTTTTAGACCAGAAATCCAAAGACAGTTTTTTGAAAAAGCTCGAAAATTTAAAGCCGGGACAATCGTAGAGTCGATAAACAGTTAAAATGATCCGTGAAGTGCGTATCTAGGCGAAAGAAATAGTCATCTGGCAGAATCATAAAAGGATGACATAATGGACAGTTAACCTTTAAGTTAATCGTATCAAATCCCATTGGTAGAGCATTTTTCAGTTATTTTTTTTGTCTGTGCTAAAATACCAATCAATCCGATCCAAATCCAATCCCAATCTCTTTGATTATACCTACTACGTAGTGCAGCGAAAAAAGAAAAACACGGACTGTCTTCGCCATATAACTATTCATAATGTTATTATTTTATGATTCTCCAAATTGGCCTTTTTAGGCCCCCAGATCAATGGTAACATGCGCACGAAAATTCGCTCATTTATCCGCTCAGATTTATCCTTAGCCTTATAAACATACAGTGCATGCATAGACACCGTTAATCTCCACAAACATGTGAAATTAATTCTTCGCGTAAAAATCTCCTTTTCGCAGTCCATTAACTTCATAAACATTACGGAGCGCTCAGCTAGGTACACACATTATTATTCATGAGGATGATAACACACTTCTAAATCTACATACATGCATGAAGTTTACTTTCATAGCTTTTCTAGTGAGTTGCCTTCTTACGGCAATATCACAAATGAAACTTTCGGTTCAGAAGTGCTAATCGCGTTCAAAGTCATTGGTGGAATCCGCACTAAACCTCGCCGCGTTCAAGAGCTGTCAATGTCATCATTGTTTTGGAATATTGGCACTGACAGGTCAAGTTGAACGCGGTTTACCCCGCGTTCCGAATTGCGTCAAAAGCGATTATATCGCGAATCCGACCAAATTTAATAGTCACAAAATATAAGGACTATTGGGTACTATTTGTGGCGTTGCGCGTTGGTCGGATTCGCGATATAATCGCTTTTGACGCAATTCGGAACGCGGGGTTAGATGTGCTGAATGCGTTCAGTTTCATTGGTGAAATTCGACCGTATTTGTTTGTCGCGGTAAAAAGATCGCATCTAAAGTTGCGGTAGTCTTCACGGGTATATGCTAATGTGTGTCTATGCCGTAAAAACCATTTTAATTTGGTTGCTTGGTATTTGAAGTACTATCAGTGACGAACATGAACAACATGCAACATGAGCATGCTGTAAATAAATATTTAAAGAGATTTACAATGAAAAGACATTTTTATTAAGACGACGAATTATCGGCCAGTGAAATATAAAGGTCCCATCACTTTTCCTCGCAATTCAGATTTGAATTTCGCTCAAAATCAATATTTATATTGCCTGTACAATATTTACAATACCTATTTATAAACACATCGGCTCTTTCAAGTTATTTTAGAACCATAATAAAACAGGGGAAGGGAGTTTTTTTTACCCTCTGTGGGAGCTTCACTCAAAAACTACTAAACGAATTTTAATGACAGTTCTGTTTCTACTATTTTGGGAGTTTGTCGACCAAAAAGGGTGGAATGTTATGTTCGAAATATGTAAAGGAAGCACGACAAAATACTGTCGCCGAAGATAGAGAAAAAAGGTTTCATTATGTGGAGGACAGTGATGTCTTTTCCGGGAAAAAACCCATTATTCCCGGGAATAGCATCACATCAATATTCAATTGATAAAATACGAAAATTCTGAGTAAAAGAGGGTAAAAAAAGTTCTAAAAACGGGACATGGTAATTTATTAAATAAGTAGGGTCTTAAAAGTTGATAAATCCAATAACCCTGGCAAGATATAGAAACAAAAAACTTAAAAAAAAACAACCAAACAACAAGTTTTTATTTTTCACTTTTTTGTTGTACCTACCCCACACAAATTCATATAACACTACTTGGTATGTGAATATCAGTGACAGGAAGCTATTGAACACATCTGCGTACCCCTGTAGAGGGTACAGGCGTGATCTTATGTTGTGTAATTACGTAAACAATGCATACATATGCATGCAGCAACAATCGCGGTTGATTTGCTGGCATTTATTGAAGAGTTCCGTTGTCTGTCTCCGAAACTCATCATCAAGTCTTTACGAAATTTAAAAAGGACCATTTCGGAATAAACCTCTTTCGAACACAAAAAGAATTTAGCAAATCCGCCTATTATGACGGAGTTATGACCTCCTTCTTTTTTGAAGTCGGTTAAAAAATCAATCTAGCCTTTATCCAACTACGTTTTACTAGTTCCTTGGTTGTTCGATTCCCCTTGGTGCTGGTTGTCAGACTTTTTGGGCTTCTGATCCGTAACGACTGTCAAAGATCTGACTATGACAGCCGAGACCAACGGATTAACAAGCTCGGAGGGGTCCCATCCACAAACCGACCGCGGCAAGCGTAGCTTAACCTTCGATCGACCCGTACGTTATTATTTAGCCACGAGCCCCTCCAAGATTACAAACAATAGCAATAAAATAACAATTGAATTTAACAAAGGAGTTGAACACAAAAGCAGGCAGCATACGTCCAAACAAGAAAAGGAAACGCAAACCTTTGTTTCTTAACCCACAAAAAAGAAAATGGCCGACCTCAACCCAAAACTTATTGCTGAGGAAAAATATCCATAGCAAAATATCAAATAGTTTCAGCTTTACAGAATTGGTCAAGCTTTGGTTTTGGTCAAGGGTTTATTTAACAAAAGACGTCAATATGGTGCCGACACGGTCGCCATTTTATTCAAGGGCACAAAGCGTGTACTTACTTAGGAAATATTTGGTACCTTTGTACATAATGGTGCGTTATTTATTATAGAGGTCATTTTTGTAAAGGGTTAAGAAAATCAGGATCTCAGTGATATAAGAGGTATGTGTTATTTTACAACCTTTTCTGTTTTGGTGCTAGAAGAATTAAAGCGGTGTATCCTTCCTTCCTTACATATAGTCTGACTTTTAATGAGGGATTTTGTGTTTTCTTTTTTTTTTAACTCTTCCCTAGTCGCTGGATGGATGGCGCTGAACTTGGTATGTTACTGCAAGGAACTGAACGTCACATAATTTTTTTTATTATTTCACTTGGATGTAATTTTGAGATAGTAAAACAAAAGCAAACGAAAGTGTCACTGATCGAGCGTATGTGACGTGACGCAATGTTTTTTTCCAAGCGTTTTGACTTTGGTACCTAGTAACGTAGTCAGTTCAACGCCATCTTCAGGGTTCTTGGAAACTATGTTTTTTTTAATACTCAAAAGAAAAACCTCTCATTAGCTGCAGTAAAATGACACTTCTCAATAACTTATTTCGGACTGAGTTTAGACATACGCATGTCAAATAAGTTTCGTTTGTTACACTATTCTGTACTAGAAAAACAAGGTTTGGTTGATGGCCGCGAAAAAACAAAAAGACGCGAATTTCAGTCATTTAAGTAACACATAAGCTGTCATTTTACTACAGCTAATTGGACGTAGTTAAGCAGAAAGGACTCAACCCACAAAAACTTAGTTTGAGTTATCGAGATTTTAAGTTTAAGTGTGTATTGCTGCAATGATGTTGTATCTGGAATTATTTGAAATATTGTCACCTATGGGATAATATACTAACATTTTCATAAGTCAAGTTGTATTACGACCAGACTTGGCTGTACACTGCCTGGCCTCGACGTTTTAATAAGATCTGGTATTTTAATATATACTTTTTCAGGTAAAACTTGAATGTTAAAAGTCAGACTATAGTATAAAACAATGTCGCCGAAATGTCTGTACGCGCATAACTTCCGAATGACTGCACCAAATTGGATAAATATGTTCTTGTTGTGTTCGGTATTGCCAGGACAAGGTTTGTATGAAAGAAAATTACGGAAATTCGAAAAAAATGCACTCGTGGGAAGCTAGTTCTCACCTAACCTTAGTGTTAAATAGTTTACTGTCTTATTTTGGCCAAAAGAGAACGAACCTGTATAATACTTTGACAGGCCGTTGTCGAATTTTCAGCAACTTTCTGGAAATCAGGTTTTGACATGAAAATTAAGTAGTAAACCAATACTGGTAGGTAATCAGTTGCATCCGGTTAGACTGGAAGCTGACTCCGACATAGTTATTAAAAGGCTAGGCAGATGATGACATAAGTTAGTTTTAATGACGGGATATAAGAATCGGAACAGACAAGGCACAGCTTAAACTGCTGGCTGGGTCTAGAGCATGAAATATTGCACAAGGGTTCCGTAAATAGGGAAGCTAGGGTTTATTTTTAAAAATAAACCGGTCAAGTGCGAGTCAGACTGGCGCACTAAGGGTTCCGTACAAAGAAGGATGCCCATTTTTCACCTGACAATGTATACAAATGAAATAAATATTAAAATTCAGCTAATTTAATTGTACATTCATTACGCTAATCACAATTTTAAAAGAAGGTCAGGGAAAAAATATTTATTCATTTTTCTTTATGCTAACTCTATGTCTTATTACCTTATTTTGAACGCATCTCAATTACCCTGAACGCATCCAACTACTCATTTTTTACAACGTTCCGTTTTGCACACTGCTTCTTGACTTTATTCAACTCTTTTTCTGAGTTTTATATATTATTTTAAGTTTAATTTAATCAATAACTATTTTTTATTAGCCTGTGCATAATACAGATCAATTCAAAATAACATGATAATTAAATTAATTAATTATGCAGATTATAATTGAGTTCGCACGACTGAAACGAATTTTTTAGATATTTTGACAGTTCTGCGACTTCGTTGTTGCGCTTGCGTCTCGTTGTGTATTGTGCCATTTTGTGTGTGTAACTACTGAGATGGGCTAGGTTTCAAGACAATATCTCTGCTCCAGCAGAATTTCTGGATGACGTAGTAGGTAGGTTTATATGTACTGCGGTCAACGAAGTGGGTAGGCAAGTGATCACTTTTGACAATACAATAGCAAAGTTAGACTTTTTATATGTAAACAAACTATCGTAAAGGCAAATCCTAACCTAAAAAGTAACAAAAGTAACGTTCATATTTTTTGGCCTTTGTAGACTTTAAATCGTATAAATGACTATATGACATTATTTTCTAATCTTACAGGTACTCTTTCTACTATATCTTATAACTATACATTAACTTTCATTATCAGGTTTTTAAATGTATGGAAAGTGGGCATTGTTCTTTGTAGATATGTAACTACAAATTTACGGTTTTCGGATTTTTTCATTTACTTGTGCTACATGAAACTGCTTCATCCCAAATTTCATGATTCTAGGTCAACGGGAAGTACCCCTAAGTAGTTGATTTCGGAACAAAAACGCCCGTATCTTAGAAGTTTGATTTTTTCACAGCTTCAAGGGATTGCAACCCTGAGTATTTGATATTAATTTCAACTTGATAACTCCACGCGTTCCTAAGAAAAAGGGTCTTGATAGACGGACAGACAGACGGAAATCGAAGTGAGCTTATAAGGGTTCTGCCGGTCGATTCTGTAAAAATCTCACCGTGAAAATTAGGTGAAGTGAGCGTGGAGAGAGCTGTCAAAAGTGACAATTCCTAGCAAAAACAAACTCACTTCACCTAAGTTTTCACGGTGAGATGGTTACAAAATCGCACTGCAGTTTTTCCTTTTGAGGCACGGAAGAATACAAAAATACCGAATAACAAAAAAAAGTGAGCACAAATGGTACAAATAAACCCTCGATCGATCTTTGATATCGACCCTCGACATAAACAAAAGAACTCCCTAAATAAAAACAAAATGCCAACGTATACAATCGTACCTCACATACTCCACTGTAACTTTCTTTAGCAAGCTTTACCCTAACATAAAGTTCATTTTACTTCGTTGTGAATAACAGCATAAGAGGATTACTCACGTTATGCGTATGTTATGTGGGGACAAACATGCTGAGTAAGCGAAAATGCGTACATACGTATCACGTTCCTCGTGTTTTATTACATAAAAGGGAGAATGAGGTAAAAACAAAAGAGGAAAGAAATGGATTATAGCCGGAATTCATTCTAGATTGTTATCCGTCGCTGTTCGCCACAAAGTAAAGGATTTTTTGTGTGGTACGATTTTTTACTAGGTGTGAAGTAGGTAGCGGTACATACCCTTGTGTGGAGCAAGACAAATGGTTTAAATGCATTGCTGGTTACAAAAACATCAGAAACAGCCAAAAAAATCGGCCTCAAATTCATATGCTAAACCGCATTTTGATCATTGTTATATTACCAAAGGCTAGAAGGTCTGCCAACCAGTCTTACCAAGGGGTATCGGGTTACCCAGTAACTGGGTAGTGGAGGTCAGATAAGCAGTCGCTCTATGTAAAATACGGGTATTCAGCTGCATCTGGTTAGACTGGACGTCGATTCCAACATAGTTGGGGAAAGGCTAGGCTAGATTGCAAAAGGTTGGAAGAAACGGTCTGCAACCCAAGATATACAGGGTTATTGGTAAAACATTAACAACCTCTTAATAGGTCATTGTACTCATCATTATGAACAACTTTTACTATGCGACCAAACCTGAAATCGCGAAAAAAAAATCAGCTGTTCCCTACATTTTGACGAGTTATACGAACATAATGTATGGAACAGCTGACTTTTTTTTCGCGATTTCAGGTTTGGTCCCATAGTAAAAGTTGTTCATAATAATGAGTACAATGACCTCTTAAGGGGTTGTTAATGTTTTACCAATAACCCTGTATAAACATGCGATATGAGCCTACCTAAAGATATTCAAAGAAATTAAATAGCTATTATCAATTTATCCACTAGTTTATCAGATGCTCAACTACAAAAACGTACGCTTTTCATTAAGGCTACGCCGACCGCCTAGTGGCGCCCTCATCGTTTGTTTGGTTATTTCTTTTATTTTAGAATGAAAATGTAGAAAATAAGCACGATAAGCGTTAAGTTCAAGGAGACGTCAGCACTAACTGACGGGGTTCGCTAGGGCTGATGCCCGCCAGGGTCGCGGGTTGTTCGAAAGAGATACCGTGGCCTGGCACAGGCAACTGAAGGAACACGGGTGGGTTTTAAGAGGTCAGTAAGAGTCTGACACTCCCTTCCGCTCCGCCCAGAGCGGGAGGGGTCATGTGATGATTTCCCACCCAAAAAAAAAAAGCGTTAGGTTGTGCTCCTCAAGATTATACGTTAGTATTATTATAAATTGTAGTTTTGCATTGTTTACTTTTATTATAAACACTATAACGGATAACAGTGGTCACTATTTTCCGAAATAACCAAACAAACGATGAGGGCGCCACTGCGCGGTCGGCGTTTGGTCGGCGCCCACTTAAAAGGACCTGCTACTAATCAATGAAACCAATCAATTTCGCTCAAAGACCCCTTTCAGTCAGTCGCCGCATATCTAATTGTCCATTATCCAGGTTCTCTCATTATGTAGCTGCCTAGTAGTGGCTCTAATTTAGTCAAGTAACAGGTGTTTGCAAGCAATAATAGTGCTTAAGGCCCATATTCATTTATTAAAATAAATAATGTGTCTTCGCAACAACGTAAATACCGCAATGAATGTTGTTGAACTGTCAAAATGAAAGCTATTGCTACTTTGTACTATTTGGGCGTCCCCAAATAAATTCGGAGCATGTCTTCTTGTTTCTACATCTTTACTAGCTGATAACTCGAGTAATCACCTCCTTTTCCAGCCATTTATTATCATCTTTACGATTCACAAGTAGCTATATAATCAGGCTTTTTTTTTTTTTTTTTGCGGATTGGAAATCATCAAATGACTCCTCCCGCTCTGGGTGGAGCGGAAGGGAGTGTCAGACTCTTACTGACTAAAACCCACCCGTGTTCCTTCCTTAGCCCTTTATGTTCCGGGCCAGCGGTAACCCTTTCGGACAATCCCGCTGACCCGGCAGGCTTCGGCCCTAAGGGGCCCCTCCCCGATGCTGACATCTCTTTGAGGCGCGCGTGGAACACGTACGCGCCGTCCGGCACGGGCCTGGTCCTGATCGGGCGGTGAGCTACCCATTACTCTCCGCCCGCAGGCCCGCGCCTACGGTGGCCGGGAGTCGTCACGCGGCTCCCGACGCCCGGAGCGTCTCCCGCGGCGGCTGGGACGGGAGGCTCTCTCCCTGAGCCGTCCCGCCACCTCCTTCGCTAGCATGACTGCTTCGCAGAAGGAGGTGATATAATCCGGCTGGCATGAACATCGATGGGCAAACTGTAACCACGAATTCAGCACGTGATCCTAGCGTAGAAATTTTTCGTCGGTAACGTCGACCTACATGTAAAATACTGGTATTCAGCTGCATCCTAGACTGGAAGTCGACCAAAGCATAGTTGGGAAAAGGCTAGGCAGATGATGATGATGAACGTCGACCTACGCGGTCAAAATGCATAGCACAGCTAGTTTCTTTTATAACCGACGGAAATTTTTATCAACGCATGTGTTTCAGAATTATGTTCTGGATTGTTGAATTTTTAGTAACAGGTTGTGCGACGATGGATTATGCTCAAAAACTCAATCAATTAATTAATCCTTTATCATTTACTGGAAATTAGTTTCTCGCAATTTCGTTTTCAATCGAATGCAGAAGTTCTGAAACCTCCCCAAAAGTTCTCAATGCCAAACAAATCAAACAGGGTTTGATAAAACACGATACAAACATTCAAGCAATTTCATATCGCTTCGATTCCGATCAAAGGACCCTCGATTGGTTTGAATCAAATTGACCGCAAGGCATCCGGGCCCTTTAATATACCAAGGGTAGTTTACCTACTTTGGTCACAAACCATGAATATACAGAACACCAACTCTCAACTGAACACAGACAGCTGTGCTGCCTGAGTCCTGGGTTCTGAACTAGGAAGTGGTGTAGGATGGGCGTTTTTGGAGACTGTCTTATGTAATTTTGACGTTCAAAAAGTGCTGATTCTCAGCATAGTTTGATAAAATTACTTAGTTTTTTTCGGTAATGATACAATTTTTTCGAGATGACTTAGCATGACAATACACAATTAACAATGAACAAAGGTTTCAAATTTATCGCACCTCTCTTTTCGCACTAGGGGTAAAAATAAAGAACAATAACTCCAGAAGTTCTCCAGAGAATAAATAACATTTTCAGTGGCGAAAGCAAGTCTCTTTTCTCACGATAATCACGAATGGGTATCTGTGATTTTTATAACCTATAAGCACTTTATTTATTAACCTTATGGCTCTTTACTTATTAATCTTATGGCTCTTTACTTAACCGTCTGGCTCTTTATTTAAACTTTATCCCCTACTGGCCCTACTTCGTGTTCAAGCTAAGTTTACCCTCTTACATTACCAAGACATTGTTATGAAGCTAACGAAACTTAGTTCCGGCATTTAGTGTGCTAACCGCCGAACGTTATCCGGCTTCAAACGATCTCATACCGAGGGGGGTGGTACAATCTTGAAGCGAGTTTGGCGAGTGTTTGAGTGTGTAGGATAATGTGTTGGCTTTAGAGGGGTTGTAGCTAATATATTGAAAATGTAAAGAAGAGATTTTGTTCCAATTACAAGTAAAAATGTGGGTAAAGAGAAAGATTATGTTTGGACTTTATAACAGACTGTGATCTCTGAGTTTGTCTTAGTCTTTCTTCTCAGAGTAGTCAGTTAGGAAATACCGAAATCATGTAGTATTACGATTATAAGTTATTTTTGACTAGTAAAAGTGTTTTTTTTAAGCATTTCATAGAAATAAATATCATTTAACATCATCATTTATCACATGGGGAATACCTAAGAGAATATTGGAGGATTATGTGAAAGATCATATACCTCGCCATAAAGCGGTGAATATTGAGATAAAGGCTTATAGAGACGTACTAAAAAAGATGTAATATGCTACTTGATGACTATGGATTTTTTTTAAACCAGTGCGCATACTCAGAGAGAGTATGCGCACTGGTTTAAAAAAAATCCTGTATTTAATTTAGTTTATTATCTCACAAATTCTCTTGACATAAATAAACAAATAGAAACCAACTAATTTATCAATTCCGTTGCTGTTTTGTAATAAAGGTAACAAAAACCACAGCGGTAGATTGACAGGTAAGGTCAACGTAATTTGTGAGCCATAGATCTTCCTCAAAGGTGACCAGATTTTTGTGTTAACATGAAACTGGTATAAAAAGACTTTAAATTAAAAGTCAGTTAGTCGTATATGTAGTAGTTCTTTTGTGTTTATCTTGTAAATAAGATGTCCTGCTTGGAAATAATTGCTGATACATTTTAGATGAAGCGGACACAATGATCGTCATTATCCTCCTGGTCTTATTCCAGTTTATTTGGGATACAGCATATTACATCTTTTTTAGTACGTCTCTATAAGCCTTTATCTCAATATTCACCGCTTTATGGCGAGGTATATGATCTTTCACATAATCCTCCAATATTCTCTTAGGTATTCCCCATGTGATAAATGATGATGTTAAATGATATTTATTTCTATGAAATGCTTAAAAAAACACTTTTACTAGTCAAAAATAACTTATAATCGTAATACTACATGATTTCGGTATTTCCTAACTGACTACTCTGAGAAGAAAGACTAAGACAAACTCAGAGATCACAGTCTGTTATAAAGTCCAAACATAATCTTTCTCTTTACCCACATTTTTACTTGTAATTGGAACAAAATCTCTTCTTTACATTTTCAATACAGGATTTTTTTTAAACCAGTGCGCATACTCTCTCTGAGTATGCGCACTGGTTTAAAAAAAATCCTGTATTTAATTTAGTTTATTATCTCACAAATTCTCTTGACATAAATAAACAAATAGAAACCAACTAATTTATCAATTCCGTTGCTGTTTTGTAATAAAGGTAACAAAAACCACAGCGGTAGATTGACAGGTAAGGTCAACGTAATTTGTGAGCCATAGATCTTCCTCAAAGGTGACCAGATTTTTGTGTTAACATGAAACTGGTATAAAAAGACTTTAAATTAAAAGTCAGTTAGTCGTATATGTAGTAGTTCTTTTGTGTTTATCTTGTAAATAAGATGTCCTGCTTGGAAATAATTGCTGATACATTTTAGATGAAGCGGACACAATGATCGTCATTATCCTCCTGGTCTTATTCCAGTTTATTTGGGATACAGCATATTACATCTTTTTTAGTACGTCTCTATAAGCCTTTATCTCAATATTCACCGCTTTATGGCGAGGTATATGATCTTTCACATAATCCTCCAATATTCTCTTAGGTATTCCCCATGTGATAAATGATGATGTTAAATGATATTTATTTCTATGAAATGCTTAAAAAAACACTTTTACTAGTCAAAAATAACTTATAATCGTAATACTACATGATTTCGGTATTTCCTAACTGACTACTCTGAGAAGAAAGACTAAGACAAACTCAGAGATCACAGTCTGTTATAAAGTCCAAACATAATCTTTCTCTTTACCCACATTTTTACTTGTAATTGGAACAAAATCTCTTCTTTACATTTTCAATATATTAGCTACAACCCCTCTAAAGCCAACACATTATCCTACACACTCAAACACTCGCCAAACTCGCTTCAAGATTGTACCACCCCCCTCGGTATGAGATCGTTTGAAGCCGGATAACGTTCGGCGGTTAGCACACTAAATGCCGGAACTAAGTTTCGTTAGCTTCATAACAATGTCTTGGTAATGTAAGAGGGTAAACTTAGCTTGAACACGAAGTAGGGCCAGTAGGGGATAAAGTTAAAATAAAGAGCCAGACGGTTAAGTAAAGAGCCATAAGATTAATAAGTAAAGAGCCATAAGGTTAATAAATAAAGTGCTTATAGGTTATAAAAATCACAGATACCCATTCGTGATTATCGTGAGAAAAGAGACTTGCTTTCGCCACTGAAAATGTTATTTATTCTCTGGAGAACTTCTGGAGTTATTGTTCTTTATTTTTACCCCTAGTGCGAAAAGAGAGGTGCGATAAATTTGAAACCTTTGTTCATTGTTAATTGTGTATTGTCATGCTAAGTCATCTCGAAAAAATTGTATTATTACCGAAAAAAACTAAGTAATTTTATCAAACTATGCTGAGAATCAGCACTTTTTGAACGTCAAAATTACATAAGACAGTCTCCAAAAACGCCCATCCTACACCACTTCCTAGTTCAGAACCCAGGACTCAGGCAGCACAGCTGTCTGTGTTCAGTTGAGAGTTGGTGTTCTGTATATTCATGGTTTGTGACCAAAGTAGGTAAACTACCCTTGGTATATTAAAGGGCCCGGATGCCTTGCGGTCAATTTGATTCAAACCAATCGAGGGTCCTTTGATCGGAATCGAAGCGATATGAAATTGCTTGAATGTTTGTATCGTGTTTTATCAAACCCTGTTTGATTTGTTTGGCATTGAGAACTTTTGGGGAGGTTTCAGAACTTCTGCATTCGATTGAAAACGAAATTGCGAGAAACTAATTTCCAGTAAATGATAAAGGATTAATTAATTGATTGAGTTTTTGAGCATAATCCATCGTCGCACAACCTGTTACTAAAAATTCAACAATCCAGAACATAATTCTGAAACACATGCGTTGATAAAAATTTCCGTCGGTTATAAAAGAAACTAGCTGTGCTATGCATTTTGACCGCGTAGGTCGACGTTCATCATCATCATCTGCCTAGCCTTTTCCCAACTATGCTTTGGTCGACTTCCAGTCTATACAGGTTACACAGGATTTTTTTTAAACCAGTGCGCATACTCAGAGAGAGTATGCGCACTGGTTTAAAAAAATTCAGCATATGAATGATGTGGAGTTTCTTGCCCATTCTTCTTCATACGAAAACTACATTTTGGAATGGGTGACTAGAATCAATTCTATCTAAATATACACTGAAGGGATCGGGCTGAAATTTGGCATGCAGGTAGATGCTATGACGTAGGCATCCGCTAAGAAAGGATTTCGATAAATTCTACCCCCAAGGCGATAAAATAGGGGATGAAAGTTTGTATGAAACTTTGTCAATTTTAAACCGATCGGGCTGAGACTTCGCATGCATATAGTTACTATGACGTAGGCACCCCCTAAGAAAGGATTTTGATAAATTCAACCCCCATGGGAATAAAATAAGGGATGATGGAGGATGTAAATGTATTAGTTTTTTTTAATAATAGGTACTTAACGCGAGCGAAGCCGCGGGCAAAAGCTAGTTTAGTTACATTTTTTGACGTTCAAAAGTGCCATTAATGTGCCTATTTGAAATAAATTATTTGACTTTGATTCCAGGGGGCCTAGAATCATATGCTGAATTCATGTTTACAGTTTGCACAATGGTTATTTTGTTTTCCTGTATATGTAAGTCACTACAGGGGCTATCGCGTTTACCAAATCGCTATGGGTTAAGATAATGGTGATATAGCTATTAGAAGGGACAAGAACAGGCTCATAAAAACTAACGATTATGGCTTGATAAGAATCAGTAAACCTCAGAGACGAAGGGTAGAAGTTTCACAAGATAAGCTTGTTCAAAAGTGTGTTTAAACATTGATCGACACTAGGAATTTCTGTTTGAAAAGATCGTATGGAACAGCACTTACATCTACCACTGGAAGTCAAACACAAGTTTACAATATATATAAAAAATATAAAGAAATTGGGAAAAAAGAAGGTGTGTGCGACACGATAGAAGTCAAAACTTATGACTAGAGCTGAGTATATCAGATTCAGCATCACCTGATCAGAAAGAGCACATCGCCGCAATTCGCCTAAAGAAGAAAAATATGTTAATGCAATAAAGAAATTAACTCACTAAAACAAAACAAGAATAATGGAAGAGCATGAAATATGGCTTAAAATAATTCTTGTGTTCAATTTAAAATCCGAAGCTCAACCCAGCTTTAAATCCAGACTACCTTCGCCGCGAGAGAAAATACGGGGTTCATAGAAAATTATAAAAAGAAGAAAAATGGAGACGAGTTAAGCTCGAGGCTAGAAGCTAATAAAATAAAAACAGAATTATATTATTGTAAAGTAGATTCCGAAGTAAAAGCAAACATACTGCAGGAGGTGGCTTTCGTTGCGGAAGTCAAACGGGTGCATAAACTTAGTAGGGAAATCCCAGGAGCAACCCAAGTAACACATCAAAGCAGTATAACGGCCGACTTACAGCATTTCTGTATCGTTTTCGCATTTTGAGTTAGTTCTATAGTAACATTACAAACGCTTATACGGCTACTGTAATGCTTATTTGGGCACAATTTATACGGCTTTAGATCCTAAATAGGTTCACAATAGTTGTTTAATAGCATTACAGGCGCATTATATTAGCATTATTATGGTCAAAGAAGTTACCAATCGCATTAAAGAAGAATTATTACGGTCAATGAAGTTGCCAATCGCATTACAGAAGCATTATACTAGCAATATTATTGATAATGAAGATGTTAATTACATTACAAAAGCATTACACTAGCATTAGAATGTAGTAAAAGAATGATTGGAGCTATTTAAGTGTTCACAGTTAGAACTTAAATAAACCATACATCATTGCAAAAACATCTTTAATACCACGGTACAAATGTTATAATACAATTAACGTTGTAATTTAACTACTTTGTATCGCAACATAATATGGACGAAGACGGTCAAAACTGAGTGACACCATATTTGTTTGCATCAAAACAAAATGTATAATACTGGGTTAATTTTTGACTCTTTTGCTATTTCATGCCTTCAAATATTACTGCGCAATGTAGTTTACTGTAAATGTCTATATAAGTTTCATTGAGAATTTTCACGCGCCTTCGATATTTTGTGGTTTTGATATAAAATGTTATTTATAGATATTGTGTGAAATAATCAAAACAATTGTGTTTTCCTGTTTAGAACGAATTTTGCATAATTAACATAATATTATTGGTTGGGCAGTATTAAATTAAGTTATATCATTATTATATAGGTCTATTGCTTTTATAAATAGGTCCGAATGATAATATTTTTTGGTTATAAAATATTTACAAAATGGTGTCGGTCTATAGCATCCCGGTGAGCCTTTAAAAAGGCTAATTAATGCCGTCAGCAGTATAAATACTCACACTTGAACAATTATTAATCCAGAGGCCAAAGAGAAGACTTTTGATGTACCGTATAGTGCCATTGTCTATAAAGTAGTTTTATATGGGTTCACCGGTATACCAGTAGACTTGATGTAGACTGAAATAGTGCCATGGGGATCCTTGAGTAAAACAATCACCTATTTATTACGATAGTTATTTTATTATTTTCAGTAATTTTTGTACCAACCATACAATGCCGTACAAAATAAAATATATCAGCTTGCCAAAGCTGAATTATTAAAAATGGAAGACAATTGAATGTATATACAGCTTTACGCATTACAATAACTCACTTTTATTTGATTAAAGAGCTGTTAGCTGTACAACAGAACTCAGTTGATCTTTAAAAATGCAAGCATCACATTGATTCACGTTTATGCTGTCCAGCCGTACTAGGCTTTTACTTACCACTTTAAAGTGCTATTACACAACAAAGGGCACTAAAAACAGCTCAAAGTTTTATAACGGATTTACGGTGCATTACAATGGTACAAGTTTATGCTATTAAGCAGCATTAGGCATTATCTTACTACTTAAAAATGCAATTATAGACCCTAAGGCACTATAAACAGCTGAAAGATGTATAGCGGATTTACGTGGCATTATAATGGTTCATGTTTATGCTATTAAACAGCATTAAGCATGTATTTACTACTTAAAAGTACTGTAAGGAGTACTGGCAACACTGATGATGTTTACATGGTCCGCGTATTTAAAATTAGTAAATTAATTGAAATAATTAACCAAGTTAAATAAAAAGTTGTGAAAGTGCATCTGTGGACAACAATCTCCAAGCTTATATTGTTTGTGATAACCAACGTTCAGTGAAATCACCAATGCGACAAAGTTCCCGTAGAAACTTATTTTAGTAATAAACAATAATAAAAAATAAACAGTGTTCTCAAGAATTTCGCCAACAGCATTGGAAAACAGCAAAATCAGTAAACATTTGTTTTTTAGTCAATGTTTAAGTCTAGTAGTAACTTTGAACCCACATTATAAAACGTTGCGAAAATTATTCAAAAACTGGACTTTGAACTTTCTACGACAACTAGCGCTACTCACACATGTGACGAGCGGACGAACTACGCAGTTACTACTGGCGCCATTGTTAACTCTAGTGTAGAATAGAGGAAACGGTTTTTGTATGACAACTAGCGCCAATTGTGCCTCTATTGAAGAGTAGTGAAAGCAGTAGTGTTGCCACTTAAAATATTTATTTCCCATTCGGTATAAAATCAAAAATCTACCATGGCTGACGAAAATATCACAATAAGGAAAAAACTGATGTTATCCAAATCCTCTTCAGAATCATCACTTTTCGATGCTACGGCTATGAGCATGCCTGAAATTTCAATACACGACGACGACACTGTTGCAAAACTTAAGGAAGAAATTAGCAGCTTAAAAAATAATTTACAAAGCGCACACCAAGAAATTGAAAACCTAGTATGCGCCAATATGCAACTAAAATTGGAATTAGATAAATCAAAAAATATGGCAGAACTATACAAAAAAGTTAAATTAGGAGAAGCTAGCTGTTCTACTCCTACAGATAAACGGAAACAGAAACCAAAAAAGAAACTTATATTAAGCAGCCTAACGTCCACCCCGGAGAGAAATACTCCGAGTGCCACCTCTTCCCCCAGAGCCTTATTAAAGGAAAATACAGACAAAGAGACGCAAACATACGAGTACGACATTCAAACACCAGCACAATCAATGGCAAATACTGAGAGACTTCACTTGTGTACTACTTCGCAAAATCAAGTGTCGCAACAGAACCCAATGAAGCTGAAAGAAAAGAATAAGTTGTGTATTATAGGTAGCAACCAAACAAAAAGAACCCTATCCATAATTGAAGATATTTTTTCAAAGCATTTTACTTTCTGTCACTATGTTTCACCCAATGGTACCACAAAAGAGCTTGTAAATAATATAGGAAAAAAATTGACCGGTTTTACCGTAAATGATTACTGTCTAATATTTTTAAGTGAAAACGACATTAAAAGGCAGGACAATTATATGGTAACGATTGACACGCTAAAGAAATCTCTCCAAAATATCACCCATACTAACATTATTATCTGCACTCCCACCTATATTAAAGGTGCGCTAATTTATAATTATAAGACTGAAATGTTAAACAACCTTCTTTACATGGACATACAAAACAGTGAGTACGCATATTTTTTTGACAGCAACCGAACGCTATCGCATGAGATGTTTAATTATAGAACAGGAAAAATTAACTATGATGGAATAAGACATATATACAGTGAAATCATGGAGAATATTATGATTGACTACGAATTAACTACTAACACTATTGCTAATAACCCAAAAAACCGTATGGACACAACAATAAATAATAATTTGACAACTGCTACCTCTGACAAGAGAGAGATCAACTGTAATAATTTATTTCGTATATAATTATCTTACAATTATTCATCAGAATGTAAACGGAATTCTCAATAAATCTGACATGCTCTCTGTTTGTGTTGAGGATTTGGCTTCCCATGGTCTCGCTGTTGATATAATTTGCATTACCGAACACAACATGATTAATGGGGACGAAATTTACCTCAAAATTCCGAACTACAAGCTAGCGTCATATTTTATGAGAGACAGCAGGCATGGAGGTTCTTGTATACTCACTAAAAATAATGTCTCATTCAAGCCACTTCGTGATATTGCAAAATTTTCAATCCCTAACTTAATAGAATGCTCAGCAATTGTATTACCGGAACATGATATCACTATTTTGTGCATTTATAGACCGCCAAAGCAATCACCAGTGCTAATTAACAAATTCTTAAATGTGTTAAATAAAATTCTGCATATTATTACGTGCTCCAAAATAAATAAAGTTATAGTTTGTGGAGACTTTAATATAGACATATTAAAAGAAACTAAACTCTCCAGAGACTTCAGAGCGCTCTTAAGCTGCCACAATTTAAAACTAGAGTTTGAAGGTGTAACTCGATTCGCTAGCAGGACTTGTTTGGATAACATAGCTCACAACATAAAAGGCTGCAAAGGCTCACTCAAAGAACTTTCATTATCTGACCATTGTGCACAAATAATTAAGATACCGATAAAAAAAACATGTACATTAAGATATTGGTACAAGTTAAAACGAGATTACTCGAAAGAAAATAGAGCTATTTTTATAAAATATCTAAAGCAATTAACAAATAGTGACGTCTATGATTGTTCAGATCCTAATAAAGCTTTTAACGTATTTCATGACAACTTCCAATTACTTTATGACCTAAGCTTTCCTGTAAAAAGAATTAGAATGTTTAGTAAGTCAAAACCGAAATGGATGTCCCAAGGAATAAAAAGATGTAGTACACGAAAACGGGAACTTCTGTGGAAATTTAGGAAAAATTCGACATCAACAAACAAAACCACATATAAAACGTATGCAAAGAGATACAAGACTATAATTAATCTAACAAAAAAGGCACAAAATGACTACTATATTATATCGGCGACAAATAAATCTAAGGCAACATGGAAAGTAATAAGTGACATTAAATATACATTTCCTATTGAAAGTGTGAATCAATTAAGTATCAATGACAATATACTAACAAACCCATCTGAAATTGCACAATCTTTTAATAACTTCTTTCTTGACATTAACACTAGCAATATAAAATATCCAAATAATATTTCTGATAATTCAAATAATTTTAATAATACTGATAATTCAAATAATTTTAATAATACTGATAATTCTAATAACTTAAAAAATCAATCAATGAATTCAATTTTCATGACACCTGTAGGACCTGACGATATACTTAAAATTATTACAGCCCTAAAAAACACAAACAGTTCTGGTTATGACGGTATTATTACAAACATTGTGAAAGAAGTCGCTACCGTAATTAGTGAACCCTTAAGTTATTGCGTCAACTTATGTATTGAGAAGGGTATATTTCCAGATAAATTAAAAGTATCGGTCATAAAGCCAATTTTTAAAAAAGGGGATAAATTAGACGTCAATAATTATAGGCCCATAGCTATTATACCTATATTTGCTAAGATTTTTGAAAAAGTTATATTTAACTCCCTGTATAGGTTCTTCGAGAGTCACAATATATTTACACCCGCTCAATATGGCTTTAGGAAGAATAAATCAATAAATGTGGCCATATATAAGTTTTTATATGAAATTATGACTAACCTAGACAAAGGACTCCCTGCTGTAGCTCTATACATGGATATTTCTAAAGCTTTTGACCGCGTGGATCACGACATCCTCCTACGCAAAATGTATGCATATGGAGTAAGAGGTAATGTTTATGACCTCGTTCAATCATACCTCACAAACAGGAAACAGTTCACTGAAATAAAAAAGCTAAATCTTGCAACAAAAACTGAAGAAGTCTATGCTTCAGAAACAGGAACTGTTCGACTGGGTATTCCACAAGGCACTATTGTAGGCCCGTTATTCTTCCTCGTCTTTATAAATGATATGCCTTCCGTGTTAGACTATGAAACCATACTTTTTGCAGACGACAGCACCGTTCTATTCACAAATAACAATTCCAATAATCTAGAAAACGAAATTAATCAATCTTTGACTTCCATAATGAATTGGATGAATAAAAATAATCTTAGGTTAAATATTGATAAGACCACTGTTATGAATTTCCGAATAAGAACCAGCCGTACCCCCCCTTTAAATATTAGATATGTACAGAATAACATAGCAGAAACCGAAGTGACAAAGTTTTTAGGATTAAATATTGATAATACAATTAATTGGAAAATACATATTGATAAATTATGCAAAAAACTAAATCAATACTCATATGCACTCTACAGATTAAGAAAGGTGGTCAACAGGGCAGCGTTATTAACAGCTTATCACGGATATGTAAGTTCCACTCTCAGATATGGCTTAATATTCTGGGGGAACAGCGTAGACAAGGAACGAGCATTCAAGGCTCAAAAGCGTTGTATCAGGTCTATGTTTAATCTGCATCAGACCGATTCTTGTCAGCCATTTTTCACAAACCTTAGAATACTTACATTACCATGTTTATACATATTCGAATGCGCGGTATTTGTAAAGAGCAATATTCACTTATTTGAATACCGTAGCCGAATACGCCATCGGGATAAGTTGTGCACAATCACAAGCAAGACAAGTTTTCTGCAGCAAAGTGTATTGTGGGTTGCTCCAACAATATTTAATAAAATTCCAAAACATATTAGAAGCATCTCAAAAATTAGCTTATTTAAAAAGAAACTTCATGACCTGTTAGTCGATAAATGCTATTACTGTTTAAAAGACTTTATGTCAGACAAGTCCCTTTAAATTATATTTTGACCGAGACCATGGTGCAGTCAGTGCTGCTTTCTATTAATTTTAAGATCTTTATCTGACCTATATTTTGTGTTTATTTTTATTTTTTCTTTTGTTGTAATATTAGATTGTAAATAATTTTATTTTATTTTAATAGTAATGTTATTTTTTTATTTTCTTTGTTAATTTATTAAAATAGTAATTTTAATTTCTTTATAATAATATGACACAATGTTAATATTGAATAATTTGTATTGTATGCCCAAAAGGCGGGACATAGCTGATCAACATCACTGTAATTCTTAACACCTGTATCTACTTCTGTACCTATGATCCACAATAAACATGATTGATTGATTGATTGATTGATTGAAAAATGCTACTGTAGATCCAAATGCACTAAAAACAACTGAAAGCTGTATAGCTGGATTGTGGTTTACTGCAATAAAACTAAAGGCTTTACAAAAGCATTTTGATAAGCCACTATCCAACCGCTATACAGTGTAAAGCATCATAATGGTTTTTAAATGCCAATATAAAGCGTCAAGATGCTCGGTGAACTTATATAAGAGTTTATACGGATCTTAAGTTGTACATAAGTTTACTATTCGTTTGTTATAATGCTTTCTGTGTTACTTGGGAAGTGCTTTACTGACATTTTTTTACAAATGGTCTCGGATTTAAAAAGATTTGGTCTATTGTCGTTTCTTCCGCTAGAAATTTCATAGATAGTCTAGATAACAAGGAGTAAAAAACTATTTTAGACTTTATAATAAAGCGAGAAGTTTCCTAATAACTTCTAAATTGAAATCTTATTATACCTGAAAATTCAAACTTTACAGGCACTATTGAATTGTCAAGCGTAGTACTTACTAGTAGCTACCTATGGAGAAGAACGGACAAGAAACTCCATGGACACTCTTCTAAATTATATTGTTACAAAAATATTGATGTTGAAAAATAATATATTATAAATTACAAAGAAAGCGCGAGTATGTTAGACTTGAATTATCCTTAAACCTCGGTCCTCTTATCAGTGTAAACCATAATCCACTGTTCCAATCAACCACAGCTCGAATCTAGGCTTCCCAATATCCAGTACATGGGTATGGGAAGTTGTAATTATCGCAACAAGGCTCTGTCCGGGCTGGGGGTGACCACCCCCTGCGTATCCCGCCTTCACCCCCGCACGCATCGATTGGCGGCTTTCGGCGCATGCAAATGCACAATGCCCCTTGCATTCAGAATAGGCGGTGCGGGTAGTTACACACGTTATGTTAGGGTTGGCGAGTTTTGAACTGTAGATTGTTTTATGTTGAAGAGATTCCCACAATTAAAAGTGACAACTACAGACTCTACATTTATTTCATGTAGTTAACGAAATGATTTAAAATTGGATTTGAAATAATTTCTTCCTTGTTTAGCTTTTCTTCTAGGCTTTTGCTTCTTTGGAGATGCCATGCCATTATGCCATTGCAATTGGTGGCATATGTCTAATAAGACCTTTCTTATCTTTCTAAATTAATTAGTATCCCATATATCCTTCTTGATTTATTAGGTCTCTTTCCTCTTCCTTCGTCTCAATGACAATAAAGTCGGTATAATTTCCAGCCTTCTCTAGTTAGCCAACCCTAAGTTTGGGTGACTCACTTTTGTTTCCTATGTCTAGGTCTGCGGTTGATTTGCTTTTGTTTAGGTTTTGCTTGTCTAATCAATGTTTACTCATCAGTATTCTCTTGTTGGACTATTTTTGGATCGTAGTGGTATTTTAAAATCAATTCTGTTAGGTTTGTCTGCAACCATTGTAAGCTCTCTCTCTGCGTTTATGAAAGTGTATGTTTCAATACATATATAACTGTTATTATTTTAAAGCCTGAGCGCCTAGACTAGTGGCAATCTCTTTCAAAGCATTTCGTATATCTATACCGACTTTCAACTGGATTGAAATAAGCTTTTCGGTAGATTATGTCAGTTCCACAAATTATTAACTTTTTCATCATCGTTATCGCTGATAGTGTGATACTTTGTCTATGCCCTCTGTGTAATATATCTGATAAGTTTGGCTCGTATATTAACTTATTTGAAGTGTATGGGTTTTCTTAAGAATCTTTAGCACCTATCTTGAATTTAATATTACAGGCTTGTTTAAGCTTCGTGTGCCAGAAACATCTTGTTTTACCGGAAAAACGAGTGATAAACAACTCTTCAAACCTCCTTGAGCTTCCTCAGTATTCACAAAGTTGTCTAAACTGCCTAAACGGTTACTCGACCTCGGATGCTGCTCAAAACTTTGCATTTGCCTTCCTGTTAAGATCAAATCAGCGGGGTAATTCTGTAACACAGTAACAGTAGCAATGGCTTTAATTTTGACAGCACCACGACATTCATTACGTCATTTACTTTGTTAAGCAGACAAATATTTCGAACATTTTGAAGCAAATAATTATCTTTCTAAATAATTCAGATTGAGATTCAAAGTGTGTTGTTGTTTACTATCTGATGATGTAAATACACTTTGGACATGCAAAATAGTGAACTTTAATACAGGTTTTTTAATGCTGATTAGAAATTGATTTTTTGTTTTTAATTTTGTATAAGTACCTACTCATTTTCTTGCCGTAACTTGATCTTTCAACTGTTGAATTCCACAGCCTTTAACTAGGCTGAAGTCTTTAACTCGTCTTGACTTTTGGACAGTAGTATGGAATTCTGGTCCAAGATTATTTCATTTTACTTTATTTCTTTACAAAGAAGGATCGGTCACAGCATTGAAGGATCACCATTCCATGTACTATGAGTCTATGACACGCATTCGAGAAGTCCCGTTACCCAAAACGTTATTCGCGCATACCTACCTACATTTCGTTGCCAATTTTCGAATAGAGCAGTCTTAAAACAATAACAATGATTAATAATATCAGTAAGACAATACACAATCGCTTTAGTTGCCAAGCAGTTCTGATAAAAAGTGTCCTGCATATTTTGGCAGGGGGCCGGCGCGTGCGCCTCCTGGCACCGATTCGCTCATACGGCACGATGCAAATGATACATTGTGTGTGATTCCAGTGTGTTTGTGTGACGTAAGTACCGTTACAGCTTTTGAAGTGATGTCTTATTTCGTAGTGTCTGCCAAGAAAATATTTGGTTCTAAACCTTTTGCTTTGAGTTTTGGGCCTATATGCCTATATGCATACATATTCAGCAGCCTATAATGTTCCCCCTGCTGGAATACAGGCATCGTCTCTTCGAGAGGGTACCACGGTACCACGCGGGCCTAGTGCGGGTTGGTAGATGTCACATGTCTTTGAATTTTTGGTTCCAAGACATGTCGGTTTCCTCACGATGTTTTCACGGCCTATATGAGTCAATAGATACCTATATAATCTGTTGTCATTCTCATTGCTATAAACGGTTATTTCATCAATTTCAAGAACAGTAAGTGGATCCGGCTGCTTATCAGTTATCTATTCGCAGTATTTTTATCAACCCTAATCATTGGTAGGCTTTTGTTCAGCCGTAGACGGTTAGGAGCCACGATGAAAGATAAGTCGATGATTCATTTCATATGAGGACACTTACAGTGACCTTCAACACTTAGTTGACCGTTTTCCACTTCAGCTGTGATGCTACATTAAGATTTAAAATAAAATCAATTATAAGTAATGTTGTTTATGATAATTCAGAAGTACCTATTTTCAAATAGGTACTTATGGATTAAGTAGTAAATAAAAACGCCATAGAGAACAGTTCAACATTTGAAACTAGAATTTCAAGCATCTCATTGAAGTGAAAAACGTCAACTTACTTTTGGAGGGCACTGAGCCTTACCATAAACAGCGACCTGTGGAATGTCAGAGCACCATAAGCAGTTTCACTTACTATAATAGCAGGCCATAATCGGTCTATAAAAGTAGTACTACTAAGTAGCACAAACTATCAAAGTATTAGCAAGCAAGTAGTCATAAAAAGCTTCGCATAAAACCGTAAGAACTGGAGCTGTTTACAAATAAACAACTCATAAGTGTAGTGGGTGTGAACAGGTGCGCGATTATGTAGGCCATCGAACATGTCCGAACAGGCCAGTGGGCTGACTCATCGGTATTCATAATGAAATGAGACAGAAGGTTAAGTTGATACGCAGTGCGATAACGAGCTTCGTACGTTATCAATAAACTTGTCTAGCAAAAAATAAACAGTTTGTTCATTGACTTGGTGGTTCATGGGGTGAGCTTCCGAAACTATTCCACACTCCTGTTCGTAGGAGAAAAGAGAAGTAAAAGAAGAATAGTAGTAGAAATATGTAAAAAAAAAATATGCAAAAAGAAAATAGATTAAAAGAATTTGTCAATAAAATGCAATGGCACACCGCAGCGTTGGTTTGTCTCGCTGCCGAAACCTGGTGATAGTTTTTTTATTTTTATTATTGCCTTAGGGCCAGTAGCAAAGTTGTACATTACATACCAGAATTCATTTCCCATGGCAGGAACTACATAACACAGTTTGCTTCGTCACAGTTGATACGTAAAAAAATTGTAGTAAGAACTTGATATTTCACAACTTTTCTTGAATATTAGTAAGCACAAATGTAACTGAAGCACGTTGACGCAAATCACGACTGTCAGTAGTCCGATTAGAACTGCGATTAAATAAAATGCCTTTCTATTCCTTATCGCACTTCGAGCGGGAATGCTCCTTCTGATTGTTATCTGTTCCATGTCAACGTATTGCACATGCGTATGCTATTGAACCCTATGATGAAGGCAGTAGAGTCGATAACCCTACAGTCATTGACCACTGTCAATCATTGGTTTTATTGCGATTAATTGAAGGAAATGTTTTATTGACACTAAATCATATTCATTATATCCGTGTTTAACGTTTTATTGCATGAGGAAATTAGCTGGTACTGTTACGTTTATTGGGATGATATTAAGTCGATTTGAATCGGTTGATCAGCAATACTTACAAAATAATATTAAACGGTATTTCAGTAATTCATTCACATAACTTTGTACCATAATAGCTTTTCCCAATCAGTGAGAAATTATGTAAGTAGCTATAGTACAGCAAGATGGAAATTTTGTATTTACATAAATTACAGCCTGGTGCAAGCCATGGTCCGGAGCGAGAGGGAGCGGGAGGCAGTCACCTCCTTCTGCGAAGCAGTCATGCTAGCGAAGGAGGTGGCGGGATGGATGAGGGAGAGAGCCTCCCGCCCCGGCCGCCGCGGGAGACGCTCCGGGCGTCGGGAGCCACGGGACGACTCCCGGCCACCGTAGGCGCGGGCCTGCAGACGGAGAGTAATGGGTAGCTCACCGTCCGATCAGGACCAGGCCCGTGCCGGATGGCGCGTACGTGTTCCAGGCGCGCCTCAAAGAGATGTCAGAATTATCAAGCCTGCCGAGTCAGCGGGTTTCTCCGAAAGGGTTACCGCTGCCCCGGAACATAAAGGGCTAAGAAGGAACACGGGTGGGTTTTAGTCAGTAAGAGTCTGACACTCCCTTCCGCTCCGCCCAGAGCGCTGGAGGGTTCATTTGATGACTTCCCACCCAAAAAAAAGGACCATTGTTTATAGGTACGACGGCGCAGCAAGTGGCGCCGTCGCGACGGCGCCACTGTCGCCGCGCCGTCAAATTTTTTTTGTTACAAAGGTACTAGGAACCACAGAAGAGGTTTAACAAGAGTGACACTGGCTGGTGACAGTCACTCTAGCAGAGCGTCGCATCAATGGTTGCGTTGCGGCCGCCGCTATTGTACCAACTCCACGACCAACTTGCTATATTCCGGCACAAACCTGATGACATTGAAGCTACTGAGCCACTACTACGATGATGACTTCTGGTTAGGTTATACTGTGCCGTTAGGTACAGGCGCCAGCACATCAAGCTACCCGAAACTGTCAAATTTTCCCAATCAACTTTGAACCGTATGCTTTAGCGATAAAGTTGAAAATCTATTAAAGAAATTTGACAGACTGTAGTAGCTTGACGTGCTGGCGTCTGTACTTTGCAACGTCATTTATATCTAAATTGAATGCTACAATCCATCATAATTAAAATAAAACTTTCATATCTTCACCAACAATGTGATAACAACAAAGATGAATACGGAATACATTCCGATACTTACCGATATCTCTTGCCGATATATGCTCTATTCATTTGATTAACTAATTAGTATCGCTGTCATTAGCATGCTTAGCATCGCTGAATACTAGTGAAAGTTTTGAATACATGCGGGCAGAAAGTGAAAAGTATTGAAGATATTTTTGTCTTAAGAATTAATTCTTGCTCTATAAGACTGATTGATGACACGGTGCCATTTAATTGCCAGTTGGGTGCAATAAGTTGAAGCAACATAAAAGTTGCACCGTCTAAGCTGTGTGAAAAATGATTTCATTTCTGTAACTAGGTCTGTACAAACGCTTTTACACGTCAATCATATTTTAAAAACTAGATGAAGTCGGCGTTTCCTAACTGACTACCCTGAGAAGTAAGGGCGAAATAAACTCAGAGGTCACAGTCTTCAGCGGGATTGTCCAAAATATAAAAGGCTAAGGAAGGAACGCGGGTGGGTTTTAGTCAGTAAGAGTCTGACACTCCCTTCCGCTCCAACCAGAGCGGGAGGGGTCATTTGATGAATTCCCAGCCTAAAAAAAAAATGTCGCCGTCTCTTTTAAAGTCCAGACACAGTCTTGGTCAGATCATGTTAACACCATGTAGATTGGTGTCTAAAATGGTCTTTTGAGGAAAAAACTACACAGATCGAGTGGACCTGTCCAGTCAGTGCACGCATTTGTCAGTAATCATGCAGCTCAACTCAGAACATAAAGGCTCCTTCAAATAGGCACGATACGCGATAAAATCGCGCGCGAAACAAAGGCATCGCAAGTCGCGCAACGAGCGCTGCCTTTTTGTCGCGCGCGATTATATCGCGTGTCGCGCCTGTTTGTAGGAGCCTTCAGGAGCTCAATGTGCATGTCACCGTCTAAACTGTGTTTAGAAGACGGTGCAAGTAATTTGTTACTTCAATTTTATTGCATTTTAGCAGGCAAGAAACTTGCTCGGTGTAAATAAGGCTTTATGGACCGGTGCGATTAGGGCAGAGGTTGGGCAAGGTTCGTCAAAGTAGTTATTATAGATCAATTCTATGCTTTGTAGAGCTATGGATCATACATAGTGCATAAAAGCTACCCTAAGTTAAACTATGCAACACAAAGCTGTTAATGGTATTAGATTCTAAATTGTAAATAGTCATAAAGGCACTTACGACATTATTCGTTAGAGTATCCAGAGGGAAGTTAAAAAGAGCGTAACATTGAAACTGTATCAAAATCTTGACTAAGTGTCAAATTTGATATAATCTCTAGATATAAATATTTCGTCACGATAACGTCAATAAAAACATACGATAAGGTTGCAGTTCGCGTAACACGCAATTCTGACAATCTAAAGGGTTTTTAGAAAAAAGATTACCTACCTACTATAAATATCAGGAATTTTACATAGAAAAGAAAATACGCGCTGAATGCATCACCCATCCTTTTTAGAAGTTGGTTAAAAATACGTCTGTTTACCGGAAACGTCGAATAATCGATCAAAGCTATCGAATATCAAGCAAACCAACCAAAGGCACATCTCTACACACAAAATCGGTAACAAGCGACAAAGCTATCCGATTCCCTAAACCGATTCTCGGATACCGTACCGATACTAAATCGATTGCGGCAAGTCTCGCACTAGAGACGAGGCGGAATATCGAATGATCCTTTTAATTAAACGTTGCATCAAAACGGAATGTACAATACCGATACTAATTGGGAATCGATTGCAATTTTGTGGAACGTAATATCGGAGGCATTGAACGCGGAGAGTTACCGATGTGCTATTGAACTTTCGTCAGATATTTTTAAACGTAGCTCTTAGAACTATGCTGGGAAACGTCGAAGAGTAGACGGCAATTGTTTTAGCGTTCGCCTTTTGTTTATTGTCTTTGTTCAGCTGTTGTTTGTTTATGGCTTTTATGGCTCCAATGTTTCAATAGAATTTCTTTTGTTTATTCGTTTAACCTAAAAGGTGATTTCCAAAAAGTTTGTAGAAAACTTTCAGTGGGTTTATGATCTGGCGGATTCAAACCATACGGAGCAGCATAGGGGTCCCTAGGACTAGTAAAATGCATCAGTAGATCAAAACCAAAAGTATTTTTTTCAAACTAGGCTGAGAATTAGCACTTTTTGAACGTCAAAATCACATGAGACAGTCTCCCAAAAATCACTTCCAAGTTCTTTAGCTGGGAAAAAGAAGTGGCGCAAAAAACTCCCCATGAGATACTTTACCTGATACTAACTAATACTGGTATTCACTAACTAATATACTTGTATTCAGCTGGACTGCCCTGTAAATCCGAAACACTGTAACTCAGAAGTACTTATTTCGTGAAAAGGGCTTTTAAAACTTTTTTGGTCTTTGGTACGTTTTGGAAATATATTTATAACATACTAGGACCTCCTTCTGCATACTATAAAATGAAAAAGTAATAATACAGGGCTATGTAACTGCCTCGAAAAAATCAAATGAGCGCTATTAAGGCAAAACACTGTAACTCGAGTTGCAGTCTGTATTGGATATACACGACACCATCCGGTTAGACTGGAATCCGACCCCAACATAGTTGGGAAAAGGCTGAGCAGATGATGATGATGAGATATTTTACCTGATCACGCAGGTAATAGAACAGGGCCTAAGTCTATTAATTTACAAACGTTGTAATGGGTAATGGTCTCTCCACTGAGAGTTTTTGAAAAAATTCCCAAAATGTAGTACCTACAGCATATGAATTATCCCACTGCTGGGACACACGCCTCTCAGTGAGAGGGCGTGGGCCGTAATCCACCACGCGGGTCCAGTGCGCGTTGGTAGATGTCACATGTCTTATAATGTTTGGTTCTAGGACATGCCGGTTTCCTCACGATGTTTTCCTTCACCGTTTTGAGAGCAATGTAGTAATAACTACGAAACCAAACGAGGCGTGAAAAGTCATCAAACTCTGGAAAGTGCTATCAACGTCAGCTGTTGCTTTAAAATCGAGACAAAAGCCATTACTTGCCAGACAGAATCGTTGCGAAAACAGTTTCCACGCATCAATAAGCAATAAATCTTTTGTACTAAAATAGACGTAAACCGACGATCGCCTTTATTCATGCACTATGTTAGTCTGTTACGCCAAAACCATCGATATTTATAGCAGTATTCAAATTATATGGGTAAAACACACGGAGTTATATTTTGAGCATATAAGTTAAGTGCAGCGTCCCGCGGTTTCACCCGCATAAGTGTCGATCCCGTGGGGATATCGGGATAAAAACTATCCTATGTCCTTCCCCGGGATGCAATCTATCTCTCTGCCAAATTTTATCGAAATCCGTTCAGTGGTTTAGGCGTGAAAAGGTAATATACAGATAGACAGACAGAGTTACTTTCGAATTCATAATATTAGTATGGATATAGTACTAGCAGCGCCTTGCGGTTTCACCCTCATAAGTGTCGATCCTGTGTTATAACTATCCTAGTTATAAGGTATCTGTGTCCCAAATTTCATCCAAATCCGTTTAGTAGTTTGTACGTGAAGAAGTAACACACACTCACAAACTTTCGCCTTTATGATATTAGTGTGATATAGTATGGATTGAGAATCGAACATCCGCAAAAAGGCTAGTCTTTTTGGTAAATTAAATAGTTGAATGGAAACGTGAGGCTATTTCATTGATAAAATACTGTACTACTGAGATGACGACTAATAAAAAGTATGTAAGCAGACATACTGCGCTGACCTCAAATAGGTACAATTGGAATACGGGCAGGAGAATGATGATATAACCAAATAAATACCAAATTATTAACGGAATGCAGTTAAAAACAAAGAATTCAATAAAAAAGGTCTCTTCCAATTTTATCCATTGCAAGCCTTAATTAAAAGCGAGTATAAAATGCGTCATACGACCGCTTGCAAGCGACAACCAGTTTGAATCGTTACTGTGCAATACAACGCGACGCATCCTTTTAATGCCGCACATTTTTGCCACCCGCGCGGTTTTAACAGGATCGTGGAATTGGATTATAGTGCCATTTCCTTTTAAATAAAAACTGGCCAAGTACGAGTCGGACTCGCACACGAAGGGTTCCTTACCACAAGGCAAAAACGCCGAAAAAAACACGTTTGTTGTATGGGAGCCCCTTAAATATTTATTTTATTCTGTTTTTAGTATTTGTTGTTATAGCGGCAACAGAAATACATCATCTGTGAAAATTTCAACAGTCTAGCTGATAGCTAGACTGTTGAAATTTTCAAAAGCTAGACTGGTGAAAATTTCAACAGTCTAGCTATCACGGTTCATGAGATGCAGCCTGATGACAGACAGACAGACAGACGGACAGTGGAGTCTTAGTAATAGGGTCCCGTTTTTACCCTTTGGGTACGGAACCCTAAAAAAGAGGCACGAGCGAGTATTGGGATACAACAGTGAGGGCAGTTCCCGTAATTTTAAGAATGGTATAGTTGCCGGCACGTAACTTGGCAAGAGTTTTTGTAGTGGGGGAAGTTTGCGCACGCACAATTTCATACATTTTTATATGCGCGAACTTCCCCCACTACGAAAATCTCTTGCCAAGTTACGTGCCGGTAACTGTACGACCATTCTTATCTCGTTATCAATCTTTTAAAATACGTCCTACGTCTAATTTTTCTACAATTTTGAAAAGTTTTTGACAGTCGCCGAGATGAGACGGCGACTAGATTTTGAACGTTTATTAATACGGGACTTGGGTTTCTATAACGTTTAAGCAGAGAAAGTTGATTGCTCGGGGGTTTGACAGACTCTTTAAACGTTGATAGACCAGCGGTTCTGTGAGAAACGTTAGCAAAACAGTCTTGCAGCAAAGTAAAGCCGGCTGCATTTATTGGGTAATAACCTTACACACTAGAACGCGGGCTTACAGGACCTAAACGCAAGTTTTAGAAACAATAAAAGTTTGATCGACTACAGTAAACAAAATCAGAAAAATATATGATATTCTTTTAGGTAGATAGATAGTGTGTTGAAAACATAAAACAACTAATTTGATACGATAGCATAAAATCATGAAGATACCTCTAAAAACTTTATTTTTACAATAAAAACCATACTCAATCATTCCGATTTTTTGTCAGATTATTCTACAAGCAACATACTAAAATTGTAATGAAATAATTGCTTTATATTTTGCAATAAATTACCAGCGTTGTGTCATCGCGCTTCTCTTTCTTTTCCATGCAGTCCGACAGTGACCGCGCTTTAGGTCATGTAAGCCCCTTAATGTATAAAATTTTCTGAAACGCATTCGTTTTTGCCTTATTTTTGTGAACTACATTTCATCACATCCGGGTGTTTTTATGAATGAATACTACCTACGCAATTTATTATAAATGGTGCAACACCTTTTTTATCAATGCAATAAGGACGCCTATTAAGATAATGCATTATGATTGTAACAATAAACAATCGTGACAGTTATTTCAGCTATCGTTATCACCTATCAGCATTGCATTGTATCCTATTATTATCATACGTTATCATGTATTGCATGCCAATGATTTCATATTGAACAGTGCAACAACCTCATAATGAAGTCGTTACAACTAAGAGTGTGTGGGTGTTGTGAGTTTGTGACCTTGTCAATGTCTAATTTAGTAATGGTCTTAGATATTTATGTCAATGTCAGTTATGTTATGGAAATTAAGTTGTTTTTTTTTTCTTATTATATTTACTGTATTTTTTGGCCAGTTAATAAACAGAAATATCGTGCTATTTTATGTTCGGGTATTAAAAGGACGTGAATTAGAAAAAAAAAAAGAAACGTTTATTTGCGGCTAACACGACGCAGAGAAAGAAAACAAAAACAAAAAAACAACAAATTTGAGGAAAATATGCGTCACGTCCACGCAAAACGGCTATCGCTCAGCATAATGTTGAGACCCTATTCGAGAAAGAGCCCTAGCGTTGGTTTTTAGCGACAGCTGGCGCCGGCGTTGACGTGATGACACCAACCGGTGCAGCATACGATAAGAACAAAACAAAATATGAAATAAAACAAATATACAATACCTAGTTCTAAATTCTTTGACAAGCTCCATTTCAATCAAGTAATAAGAGTAATATTACGTCTTTTAACTGCTACGAGTGCAGTAATACGCCAGTTGTAAAACCGCGAAGCAATTTGTGGATGTGTTGAAATCTACCTAGTTAAAACTAAAACCGTAGCGCGTCCGCTCATAAAACCTCACTGTATATTTTCATTTCATTGAGCAAGGCGGGTCTCGCGAATATCGAATGCAATAAGTGATAATCTATGAATATTCAGAGCACGACCGAACGGTCGCTGTTAATTTGACGCATTTTAGACGATCCCCTGCACCGTCCGTTTTATAAGGTCGTAAGTGCACTTACGTCCAAAATGAATTTTATTATTTTTAGACTGATTGTGTAGATAATCTGTCAAAGAATATAAGGTTCAAAAACCGTATTTGTTATAATCTGTAGAATGTTATTATGGTACTAAGTGAAGTTAAGACTTTATTGCTCTGAGGATAATTTCGAGAAGTGCAGGCCGTTAATTTATTCGGAGAACGTCATCGTTAAGGATTTGATGGGATCGGTTGTTATTGCGGTATCACAGTTAAAGTAATTGGGTCAAATAAATGTTGTTAAATGGAAACTATCAATCTTTGTACGAAGTGTGTCAGTTATGACCTTATGACATTATTAATCTTGCAAGTGTATCGTTTATTTTATAACTTACGTACGGACTAAATTACTTATCAGTCGTATCGTTATGTTGGTACTTACTTATAGCTTGCAAAACAGCAAAAGTCTATAAATACTTTCATCAATTTAGCATTCTAAAACGGCTATCCGTCCATAAATACGAGTAACAGATAACCGTTGATGTCGTTAGCGTAGATCGAAATGTCAAATGACATCATGAAACGCGATCATTGGCGGAATTTGTGTAATAATGAGAAATGGCGTGTGAATTACTTGAGCTTCGTGACCGGGATATGTTATTGGTGATTAATTCAACATGCTTTGATATCGGTGTGGGATAGATTGTTTAGTCTTAAAGTATGGGCTGTAATATTTCATTTGCAGTTAAATGGAGTCTCATTCGTTTAGGAAATGGGTAGCACCATAAGAAGGATAGACGTAGGATGAGTAAAACTTAAACTAAATCGGATTTATAAAAATACTAACTTCTCTTATGTCTTCTTCGTATGTCGATAAAAACTATCCTATGTCCTTCCCCGGGATGCAATCTATCTCTCTGCCAAATTTTATCGAAATCCGTTCAGTGGTTTAGGCGTGAAAAGGTAACATACAGACAAACAGACAGAGTTACTTTAGAATTTATAATATTAGTAAATATGGATTATTATTCCCGTTCCAAGTTTTAAATTATTATTAAACCCGGTCTCATTATAAGCTACGCAAAGACAACTAACACGTCACATCCATCCATCAAAAAAGCAAAACACCAAAGGAAAATACTAGATGCCTTACACATTTTGTGCACTTCTGGTCAGAGAGGAATTTATAAAAAAAAAGCATATAGGTTACATCTGAGTCTGATTCACGAATATTGGGGTTCATTCCTGGATCTAGATTGGACACATGCACTTCGCGGAACAGGTACCCTAACTGTATGACGTAAGCACTGAGATTTGACGTTATTTAAGGGTTTTTGTCGGGTGAGGAAAACATTCGTAAAACTAGCTTCGGTTGGTTTGTTATTGCATTTTAATTTTATTGATATCTTTTGCAATATAAATTATAATGCTTACGGCTTTCTGCGTCCTATTAGCATTAAATCTACATACTAATAAATACTTTGACACTTTTTTAGGGTTCCGTACCCAAAGGGTAAAAACGGGACCCTATTACTAAGACTTCGCTGTCTGTCCGTCTGTCCGTCTGTCTGTCTGTCTGTCACCAGGCTGTATCTCAAGATCCGCGATAGCTAGACAGTTGAAATTTTCACACATGATGTATTTCTGTTGCCGCTATAACAACAAATACTAAAAACAAAATAAAATAAATATTTAAGGGGGGTTCCCATACAACAAACGTGATTTTTTTGCCCTTTTTTGCTCGATCTCAAAAATGGCAACAGGTAGGCACTTGAAATATTCACAAAATACTCAGTTGTATTTTAACTTTAATAATAAATAATAAAATTAAAATAAAATAAATATTTAAGGGGGGCTCCCATACAACAAACATGTTTTTTTGCGCGTTTTTGCCTTGTGGTACGGAACCCTTCGTGTGCGAGTCCGACTCGCACTTGGCCAGTTTTTTTTTCTATAAAACGGTTAATTATAAATGGGAGCTACTGTAGTTTTAATGTCTGTGTGGTGCCGGACTTAAAGAATTGCACCACCCCTTACTCCCTGTGGGTGTCGTAAAAGGCGACTAAGGGTCTTACCGGAGAATGGGCAGCAGCGTTCTCTATTTATTCCACCATCATACCATACTGCGATCGCCAACCCGCCTGCCAAGCGTGGCGATTATGGCAAACCCCCTCCCAAAATTGGGGGAGGCCTATGTCCAGCAGTGGACGTCTATCGGCTGAAACGACGACTGTAGTTTTGCTAGCCTGTTATACAAACTAGATTATCTGATATGGCACGAGTATTATTAGTCTAAAAATACATTGATTAAAATTTAATATCCTCTAGTATAAACTATCCTATCATATTTCTGCCACAGTTATACCTACATTATTAATTACATCGAAAAAAAATGAAAACACAAGTTCAAAATCCTCAACACAGACTACATACATCCAGACCAAAGAAAAACACTCCGGCACGGTACGGCTGACGCTCTCACAAACAATTGTGTTCAATGAACTTGAAAATTGTTTCTCCACGTAATGATATTCATTGGAAGTACGGCGTTACGTGTTTTCAGCTATGGCATTTTGTAGCGTATCGTGTAAAGTGCGATACAGAAGAATAAAGTCGTATGTGCTGTCACTGCTTTAGTGAGCATTTTATGAAAGTGTTGTAGAAAGTTGGAGGAGCATTTTGGTTTTGAGATTGCTCGTGTTTATGACGGACTATGTACAGATAATATAAAAAGATTATTATAATATTAGAAACACAGAATCCGTAAGAATTATAAGTTACATTGGCCGCTTTCCGAATTAGCTATAATCGCTCTCAGCGCTCACATCACCTCACATGCGTTCCGATTTAGATATTACGAATTACGATTATGACAGCTGTGAGCTGTCAACAATTCGGAACGCTCGTATACGCGCTCTCAGGGCTTACTCAACGTCAAACCGATAATTATTACAGTATTTCTTTTCTTTGTATAAACACCACATTTCTTCTTCTTTGATTAGGTGGCGACTGTCAGCCAGAAGCACAATTTCGAAAACGCCACGTTAGTTTAATTTTAAGATAAGATGCAACTCAAAACAAAACACACACTGACACATCCTCACACACGCTGTCATTTTTGACAGCGCTCACGGTGTTATTATTCTAGGGCATGGTCGGGGTTATCGCAAGATGGCACATGTCATGACGTCATCTATAACGATTCACGGGACATCGTTATCGCGCTCACGCTAATTCGGTACGGGTTTAAGCACGCCCACATCGATTATTTCCCAACTCGGAATGCAGGGCTGATGAGTACCGTTGCTTGTCATATAGGTAATTTTGTGACATTAAAACACGATTTATCTTTTTGTTTGGGCGTATTTTTTCATAATTTTATATTCGCCACTTTTGTGAGTCATCCTTTTTCTCAGCCTATGCTGAGTATAATGTAACATAATCAGCCTATAACTGCGTCCCAGTAGTGGACTGGGAACACCCAGTCCACTACTGGGACGCAGACCTCCTGTCGGTGAGACGGAGTGGGCCGTAATCCACCACGCGGGCCCAGTGCGGGTTGTTAGATGTCTTCGAATTGTTGGTCGACATGCCGGTTTCCTCACGATGTTTTCCTTCACCGTTTTGAGAACAGTGGTGATGAAATAATTTACACAAAGTAAACCGCAACATAAGTGAATGTAACCACAGCTTAACAGAGAAATTGTCTCTGATCCATGAGACGGGTGTAATGTTCCGCAGCGTCATTTACATTGTAATATATTGAGCGCCAAGATGGAATAGGTGTCGTCGTGTTGCGAGCATTTTTCACTGGAGCAGCCATTTTGTATGCTCATGTGGGGCAATGTAGCTTATTTGTGTTTTAATAAAATTGTTGTGGTAAAGATATGTAACAGTTGGTAAGAGTAAAGTGTTCTTAATTCCTATTGCTGTAGTACTTAGAGAGATAAAAACTGTTCTTTACTTAGGTTTTTTTTTGTAGCTTTTAGAATATTGTGCATTACCCATCTATTATTTAAAACGTTAAGTAGGTACTGAATAATTACGGATTAATATTTTCGGTGTTTCGGTCCTCAACAGAGTTTTTTGATCGTTGTAGGATCTGAAATATGTGATGAACTGATGATAACTGTTGTACTTACACAGTGATACTTATTGTGCTAAATTACAAATTATCAATATAAATAGGATTAAAGTACGCGAAAGTATGATTTTTACTGTGAAAACAAATGAATGTCATGCCAAATCATCTCGATAAACGATATTCTCCGTAAAACCCAAAAATATCGACATTTGCAACCTCAGACGCTGGCGCCGGCCGTTACCGACGCGACGACGACGTGTGAATCATGCGCATTCCTACACTTCACCATGAGGCTTTGACACTAGGATATGTTTGGCAGTTTCTAGGACATTTGTAGGCAGCCTGAGTATTGTAGCTACCGATAATGTTCACAGTTATTTCTATGAAGTTGTTATTCAAAACTTTGCGTGGGTTTTGTTTAAGCACCACAGTTCAGTATGGGATTTAATTTTATTTGTAAGTTTAGTGATGGACATAATATAAATGTTTTGAGTGAAGAATAAATGTCCACCTTTATTCTTGTGGGTGTCTTAAAATACAACTAAACTTTTAAAAGGGTGGGCAGCTGCATCATAATAAATAACAATAAACTCCTTAGTTGGTATCAACAATCTGTCAGCCAAACGTGGTCAATATAAATATAACTTCGACTTATATAATAAGATTAATGACGCCTTGGAAGTATACCCGCTAAATAAAAAATTATGTAAAAGTATACTCTTTAGATATATTAGTAAACTCAATAAAGGCAAGCCAGAGGTGAGGAACAAGACTTCTCCCTGAAGATAGGGTCCGTGGGGTCGCTACTGCCCAACAGCTCGCCACATGCTGCCCTGCGGGTTTCTGTATCTCTCTTGGTCTGGCTCCTCACCTTAGACCTGTTCCAGCAAAGTAAACTCTTCCGGCATAGGCCTAGAGTTCGGAGCGCGCAAGCCCCACCACGGCGTCAACGTAGAGATACGGCGGCGGGGTTATTATTATTATTATTATTAACTATTTAAGGTGCTTACATGACCTAAAGCGCGGTCACTGCCGGACTGCATAGAAAAGAAAGAGAAGCGCGATGACACAACGCTAGTAATTTATTGCAAAATATGAAGCAATTATTTAATTACAAAAAATCTATTGTTTGGACTAAAAAAATAAAACACTAGTAGGTATGTTGCTTGTAGAATAATCAGACAAAAATCAGAATGATTGAATATATATTAAGTATGGTTTTAATTGTAAAAAAAAAGTTTTTAGAGGTATCTTCATGATTTTTTTCTATCGTATTAAATTAGTTGTATTATGTTTTCAACACACTATCTACCTAGCATATATCCTGAAGAATATCATATATTTTTCTGATTTTGTTAACTGTAGTCGATCATATACTTTTATTGTTTCTGAAACTTGCGTTTTTTGTGTTCAGGTCCTGTAAGCCTCTTTATTAATTACTTGAAAGACCATGTTCAGCAGTGGAAATGTGAGTTAATTATTAACCCTTAGTCTGCCGGAACGTAGATCTACGCGAGACACAATGGCTTTTTAATTGTGTCTGTAATTACGGCACACAAGCGGTTAATGAACGAAGTTGATCAGACTATAAATCAGTTTACTTTTTAGGCAAACAAATCTAAATACATTCAATAGGTCTAAATAACAATATTGCTAATCTAACTGAACAATTTAGTGGTTTATATTTCTAATTAAACCCCTATTCACAAAAGGACCAAAATACTTGATTACGCATAAAACAATTAATCATTACTCCATGTATCATGAGCAGACATTAACATATTCATCGGAGCCTGGATTTACAAGTCGCGAACAAAATTATGCAAAACAGCCGCCCAACGACGACGACTCACAATTAAATATAATAAAGCATTTTAATCTGATTGGCCTTAAAACGTATAAAAACTGTCACGGCTTATTAACAATTAGTGTTGTACAACACAACACTAGGGTTTTTATAGCCGAACGCCGAAAGAGGCCAATAACTTCTGTCAAAGCTTTAGTTGCTTTAGTAATTGTTTGTTATGATTATACGAGTAAAACGTTCTTCATTTGTTTTTGTTTTGGTAAAATATTCTGGTTTTTAGGAATCTAGGCGATATAAATGTATAGTGTTTGTGGCTGGTGATTATTAGAATACTTAGGCACCTATCTTATTTATTAAAATATCGTATTTACATTTGCTGTGGAATGGTACCTATCTATATTTGTATATTTATTACGGGTTATCATCACAATAAGTATAACTAATTCATGGAGTAATAAGGATCGTATCAGGAGGCATCCTGTAGGTTCTGCTTACCCTAAAGGGAAGAAGGCGTGAGTTTACGTATATACGTTATTTATTTAACGGTATACTATCCTACATATTTTTAGCTGGTGCCTAGCCACAGTAGCTAAAGTTTCGGCTGTCGCTCGGCCGAAACCAACAGCCCAACACTATCAGCAATTCCTTATAACGCCCACACTTCAAAAACCTTAGTGTAATAAATATAAAAGTCAATTCATATTTACAACCTTAATGTCAGTGATTGTTACATTAAGGTTGTAATAACTGGAACTCATAATGGATTATTATTTAACTGTGCTCATATATTTGACGAAATGCTTTGTTTAAGTATCAATAAACTACAAGTAATTACGTTTTTTGACTTACATTAATATTGCGACTGTCTAAATCAATGTTCGTCATGAGGAAACCTGGACTTATGTCAATATAAGGCGAAAAATCGCCAACCCAAAGTTCGCAAGGGCAACTTCGGTTATCAATTATTTGTATGAGAAGAGATCTTTGCCGTGCAGTGGGACAAATATAGGCTGGTATTATTATTGATCTAATATTTTTTGGTTTCGGCTTTCGGCCTAACCGGACGCAACACTAGATACGCACTACTTTTTAAATTCACTGTTAGAAAAAATTCTCAGCGCAATTTAATGGTTAATGCAAAAATAATTGCAAGCTAAGAAATTATGGGGTTAATATAAAAAGATTTGCAGACTAAATTACAGGCTTATTAAAAAATGTGCAATGCAACGCCAATCAAAGTTCACTTTACATGACGCCGCAGAATTTTCTTTTCTTTAACAAAAATCTTTAATGTATGGTAGGTTATTATCAATACCAACATAATTTACGCCTTTAAAAAGCGATATTACGCAAATAAGCACTCAAAGCTTACCTCACTGATAATGTTATTTATTAAAAGGTTTCCGGCTTTTAAGAAAACCAAGTTGTATATCAGAAAGTTGCGAGATTATCATGTCGAGACTTGCTTAACATTAAAGGGCCGGTATCAAGTCGACTGTCCACTGGTACGTAGGATATGCAAGGAGAGGTTTGCCACGATAGCTGCGCGGTTCATTTATTTGCAACGCTAGCTGTGCGTTTCTTTTGCCAGTCGTGCGTAGCAGGGCCATGGGTCACAGTGGACGATCTCGCCTAATGTAGGCGTCATAACAATCCTCCAGGCCGTAATTATCTACGATTCAATGAACGAAACCGGGCGAAATGAACGCAAGATTGGCGGGATTAGCTAAGGAACTGACGTGGTTTCGGTAAGGAATCGTTAAATTGTCATTGTGAATTAGAGCCCAGGCCGTATTTCGGCCTTGGCGGTCAATCTCAACGGCAACAAGCCTTCGGCTCGGGAGATATTACAGTGCACAAGTGTGTGCGCATACACAGGAGCACTCTCTCATCCCTCACTCTCATAGTCCGATGGGATGGGACGGCAATCCGACACGACCGGAGAGAGATCAGGCGCAGGACCAGGAGCAACGGCTAAACTCCGGGCTGTTACTAAGAAATTCCTAATGGAAAAACCCAATAACACTTTGCCCGACCTGGGAATTGAACCCAGGACCCCACGCTTAGCAGTCGCGTCTGCAATTGCAAGACCAACGACGGCACAGTTCATTTCATTGTAAATTTTCATACTAAGCGAAGCGAACAAGTGCGTAGCTTAGCCGTGTGTTGCTGTGGAGCGTCGTCTTTAGAGATAAGCGACATATGCTGGGGTGTTGTCAACATCACTACACCCACTTGACACCTACGGACCAAGATGGCGCAAGTTGGGACACCACATAACTGTCCCCGAAATGTCGGAAGCTGTAAACAATTTGTTGATAATTTAAAGCGAGTAAAAATTTTACGGATACAGTTTCGGCAAAGGAAAAGAGACAGCTCTTCACTGGAGGAACAGATAAGCTTGATGATACTTTAAGCGATCGCATCAAGGAACGACAACTGTTATGTTAAAACCTTTTGAATTTAGCCAGATTTCAAAAACCGATCGCTGTTAGATTCGAGTTAAACTACTATATCCTAGAAGTGCGGCCGCCACATAAAAGCCGCAGTGATGGATGTCATGAAAATGATGGCAGCAGGGTTTGACTTCACGGGTGTTAAAGAAGGCTCTCTAGGAAAACGCATCAGCTTACGTTCATAAAGAACGTTTCAATGACGTCATTCGCTGGTGAAGTTCAGAATCTATGTGGCGCTCAACGCTTTTCTAGGAATCCGTAGCTTAAAACTCTCGTATTTTTGACGTTTTAGACTTATGGATACTGTGTAGCACACTAACAGTAAGAATGCTTTCATTTTGACATTTCAACAAAATTCATTGCCTTACTTACGTTGTTGAGCAGACAAATTTTTCGAAAATATGACGCAATGGATTAGCAATATCTTCCAAAGTGATTCAGACTGCGATTTTATAGTACGTTACGCAATTCGGGTGAAGGTATTAGAAACGTTTTATTGGCTACTGGTGATTGCTTTCATAAAACCAATACAGCAATGTAAAAAGAAACACGCGAGAAAGTTAATAATCTCCCCAATGCTAATTGGGCCAATTTACTTCAAGTCTTCGATTAAGAGTTAATGCCATACAGTTAGCGCGAAAGTGAAAAATAATTGGCAGTCTCAGTCTGCATGAATGTGAATCATTGGATATTAATTATCGTACATGCTTTGAATCTAACGCGTAGATAGAGATATCGTAAGTTCGATAAACTGACAGAGCGAATGAGAGTGAAGCTTTTAAATATACTATTTTGAAGGTTAGAAAGATAAAAGCTTAGTAGTGTAGTGAATAACGATACTGTGAATAACAATGCAAGTTTAGTTAGGATTAGATCTGACTAAAACTGAGAACTTAGACGAAATGACATTCTATTAGCGATAACGATGATGAAAAAGTCTAAAATGTATTGAAATTGACATAAACTACAGAAAAGCTTATGTCAATCCTGATGAAAGTCGTTGTAGAAATAAGAAACGGTTTGCAAGCAATTTGCTTGTCTAGACCCTCTGGTGACCCAATTTCTTAAACCAAGCAAGTTGAGGCAAGAGTATTAATAGTGACATAAATATTAAATAACTACAATGATACACTGCCAGCATTCTTCACCAAAAAAGGCAAGATCAGCATTGCTAATAGAATTTTTACAACGCATCATTTAAAGCTTAACAGGTGTTTATGTTGCATCACAGACACTTTATGTTGGGCGCCTTGAATTGATTCGTGTGCCCACACCTCAAGTCGTAGGTTTGTGTCACCGGAGACATTCTTAACACATCGATTTGGAACTAAAAAGGTTTTGGCAGTTGGTCAAAAAACTATAAATGTCAATCTAAATAATGTTGTTAAAACTAACAAAATAATATCAAAATTCAGAATGATGTTACGTGTATTAACACTGGAATTAAAAAAATTACATCATAATATTCATTCGAAACAAGGATTGCAGAAACTATGTTTTAGGACTAAATGATAACTGAAAATCTTGTAAAAACGTTTACAAAATAAACAATTAGCATAGGACAGACAATTTTTTTCAATATTTTTAAAGCTTAGTAAAAGGTAGTCGATAACCCGTATATTTTTGGAAGATATCACTAACGCGTCTATTATGTTAAATATAAAACTACGAACCTTTTAGACCGGACCCTCGTATATCTCCAAGTATTGCTGCTATAATGTCCTGAACTAGACGGACACAGTAGCAACTGGAGACTGTTCGGTCTCGGCTGCCTCTGCTTCTTGACTCTTAGCTTCACCACTTCATCTACTTCTAACTTCTCTAGTTTCTTATCTTTCTTTCCTTCTTTGATTGGCGGCTTCTTGGAGTCCACACTCCATCTGCGCTCGTCCATTATCCTTTCTTCCAAATTCAAATGATCCAACCTCTCTTTGATAAAACTCCTTGTACGAATCAAGTCAGGAGTCGTATCCAGTTTATCATGTCTCCTTATTTCTATAGGAGACAAAGGAGGTCTTCTAGGCTCAAAGACAACTTTGGAGTACTCGTTACTTCGACGCCACATACGGGGCGAGAGTGGCCAGAACCGCCCATTTTGTTGACCAGATTCCATCACCATTTTGGATTTTTGTCACTTCACAAATTCACAGTTCATTCACTGACTTTCTCGATGCTAAAATTAGAATTTATAAAATAAAAGCTTTAAATCCTCTGATACGTATTTAAATGGACAATTAAATAGCTTAACGTTGGTAACATAATTCAAGACTAACACTGAACACGTCCGTTACATCCGTAAGCTATTCATATACTAAACGTTGTTGAAATGAAAAGTGCATAACAAACGCGCCCACGCAATCAATCATGCGAAACGTCTACAGGAACCATAGATAAAGATGGAGTGACTACTTCGATGAGTCAAACAGTAGTACAATTGTCCTAAAATGTATTAGAAATTGTTTTTGGGTTTATTTTTATTTTCCTCAAAGGTAAATACTTAACATTATTTTCTTCGTAGCAAAAGAGAGGAAAGTTTTTCTACAAATGTTTGGCTTTTTATGTAAAGATGATAATAATTTGAATAAATAAACTGTTTTCAAAAACATAGGAATATAAATTGTCGGCTAGTAAAAATAGAAAAATTATGTCAAAGCAAATTACAAACGACCTAATAAACTTTAACCATTGAAACGAGTTGACCCTAAATGAGACAATTTTTATCAATTTCTATCATTTGTGAATTTTACATCAATTAGTGGAATTGAGGGCAGCGACCGACAAACCTCGGGTCATTATGGTCAAGCGGCGCTAGCAATAAAAACTATGTTTGTGTCTTTTATTACAATTTGTCCCAGCTATAACAGAATCTGCGTACATTTGGCGTAGATTTAATGGCTTTTTTCCTATCTATAAATCGTTAAATGGGTAATTTAAAAGATTGTGCACTTTCCGTGCGGAATTGGCTAAAGTAAAAAGATTAAAATCTTACGAGAGCATTTGCTTGTAATTTATAGGTAACGGAAACAATAGTTTAACATTGTCCTGCTTTTTTTTGGCAATTCCTAAATCTCTACAATCTTTAAAGCTTCTACTGCCATTTTAGGAAACGAAATCGTGAGATACCTAAATAAAGCAAAAAAAGCGGGTCCCTAAATACGTTTTAGCATTTTTACAGCACGAGGGGGATCGCAAACTGTTGACGACTCCTGACGACGCACTGATAGCCATAAACTGCCGAGGAGTCGTAATGGCTACGATATCGGATGTCGCCGAATAGCGCTGCATACCAAATGCTAGCTCAGGAAGCGGGTGACAGGACGCTAATATATGCGCACACAGGCATGCTAATGTACTGATATAGTACATAGATAGAGTGTTACTGGATACAGAACTTTGCATGGGAGTGAATTAGAGATAAGCTTTTAAAAAATGTGCCTAAATACATAGACTTGATTTTTTAACTGTAGTATTTCCTATATATTTTGCCAAAACGGTGCGTGTGCAAGCAACTTTATACTACAGCTACTTAAGCCAACCGCAGAATAAAGTCAGAAATTGGATTTTCTCCCAAGCTGCTGTTTACACATAACGCATCTTCTGCCTTCCGCATTGCTTTATCTGATTCACCGCTTCCATTTAAGGACACAAACTTCAAAAAAATCTCGAAATTCTTGAACACATTCTAAGGCACAACTTAACAATACTTACGTAACGATATTTATCGTTAAAAGGAAACGGAGATAGTACTTAAAGTCTAAAACAATAAAACGAAACAAAAACTCCCAAGTCTAAGAAAGGAGTCGCAGGATATAACGAAAGGACTCAATGGCTGAATCAACGGAAGCGTTCGATGCGTTCGACATTAATATTACAATAGAGTTGAGTCAGCGACCAGTAATTCTTGAAATTGAAACGAAATCAATGCTTGTTGACATTGTGGAGCCAATGTGTGGGATGCGTCGGACATTGTTGCTTGTAGCTTGGTCTGATTAAGTGATAAGTGTCGTGTGTGTCGATTTAAAAGGACTTCAGACAGTAGCGGGAGACCCCAATATAACCAGAGGTGAACCATAATCGACATGAATTATGGTTCACTCCTGGTTATATTGGGGTCTCCCGCTACTGCCTGAAGTTCTTTTAAATCGACATCCATAATCGGCCTAGAATGTTCCCACTGCTGGGACACAGGCCTCCTCTCCGTGAGAGGGAGCGGGCCGTAATCCACCACGCGGGCCCAGTGCGAGTTAGAAGATGTAAAATTCGATTGAAAAATTGATTGAAAAATTCGAAGACATGTGGTCTTCGAATTTTTTATTCTAGTACATGGCCGGTTTTCTCACAATGTTTTCCTTCATCGTTTTTGAGAGCAGTGGTGATGAAATAATTTATACAACTTAAAGCGGCCGTCGGGATTTGAACCTACGGCCTACAGCTCGTAAGTTCCGGCCGGTATCACTAGGCCACCATGCTCTCTATCGATATTAGTAAAGTTTTATTCATCATCATCAGCCTTAACAGTCCGCACCTGGTTGTAGGCCTCTTTAATCTCAAGGCAAAGTTTTATTCATGAACATGTATTTATATCTTTTTAATTGTGTGTGTAGGTGTAGGTACCTGTACGGCACACCCTTCGGGGAAATCCTTCGCAATGTTTCGTAATATTATGTGAGAGGTTTACCGAACGGTATTTTCTAATTAATAATAATTATCTAATCTTCATAATCAGCCCATGCTTGATAGATTGCTAAGTGTGTGTAAGCGGGTTCACCCGCATATGTATCGCAAAATCCTATTTCCTACCCATGTGCCAAATTTCATCCAAATCCATCCAGTAATTTTAGCGTGAAAGCGTAACAAACAAACATACAAAAAATCAGACCCTTTCTCTTTATAATATTAGTGTAGAAAAAGTAAGATAAGATAGAAATTATACTGGTGGTCCAACCACAGACGCCTAATGGCATCGCGGACGAACCAGTCGTAGATGACGGGACGAGGTTGACGCATATAGGCGGGCCATATCAATTTATGATCGAGTTGAGTGGAAAAAGGAAAAGGAGGCATTTGCCCTGCAGTGGGACAGCACAGGATCAATTATTATTAATTTACTGGTAGTATAAGAAATATAGTAGCAGACGATGATAGTAGAAACTATGGTCTTTAATTTATATGAAACTAGCTGACCCAACAGACGTTGTTCTGTTTTTGATTCGAAAGACACGTGGCGCCATTTATTATCATAATAACGTTATTGTTGTTTTCCTGGGACCAGCACTTTTTTTCGGGATGAAAGATACCCTATATCCGTTTCTATACACCTGACAACACCTGACGTATATGCAAAATTTCAGGATGGTAAATGGTAAAGGTAACAAACAAACAAACTTACTTTCGCATTCATAATATTAGTTAGGATTAGGATTTACTGGTAGTCTTAGAAAGATAGAAGCAGACTTCTAGTACCTACTTACACCAGCAAGTCTTTCTTAGAAACAATATTCTATTAGCTATAAGAAATTCATCACACTGACTACCTTCATAGTTGTGTGGTGAAATTCTTATAAACAAAAAGAACATAGTTTTGTAATACTACGAACGGTTATTAACTCCGCTAGGTCAACAGCATCGTGTCAACGTGTAGGATGCGCATACGCAACGGAATTGCGTGCCTCCATACACGTAGTATGGCGCGGTGATTAACGCATTATGAATCAATAAATCCTTCACAAATACTGTAATTTATGAGTACTTACATTGTATTATTTGTATTGTAAGGGATATATGCATCAAGGGTAAAATGTGGTAGGTTAAAACATTGTGTGGGGTCGTTTATAAATCTCCGATCTGTATATCAATTTGGCAGTATATACAGGGTTATTGGTAAAACATTAACAACCTCATAAGAGGTCATTGTACTCATAATTATGAACAACTTTTACTATGGGACCAAACCTGTAATCGCGAAAAAAAAATCAGCTATTCCCTACATTTTGACGAGTTAAACGAACATAAAAAAAAATATTTAAAATCATAACGTGTGGTCATCACAGCTGAAGTGGAAAACTGTCAACTAACTTTTGGAGGGCATGTATGTCAGTACCAATACAGAAGAAAGGGGAGCATACAGCAGTGGGTGATTCAGGGCTGAAATGATGATGATTATTACAGAGTTCGGAGTTGTCCGTAGCTATATTGGCGAAAGGTGATGATAAATAAAAAACATAAATAAAATTATAGATAAGGTACTTCTTCGCCGGAAAATATTATATCAACAAAATATTTATTGGGACATAAATTACGTCGAAGTGAGCATTATTATTATTATGAATGAGCATCGTTTTATAGATCTCAACGGGCCTTGAAAGTATTTTTTTACCGTCATTACCTTTTGCTTCCTATCGCAGATTGTGACACAGTTGATAATATCTCAGACTTATTTAAAAATACATTTGTGCTGAATCACATTTTTTTCGGAAATCTGGGTTTATTTTCGAAAATGAATTTGGTATGAGTCGATTACAATTATTGATTCTAACGTTATCTACTGTAACTTATGAATGAAATATCCTTCAATATGCAACAATATCAAAAACACAATCAAAGTGCATTACTTGATTCGTACCTAACTTGAAATATATAACCAAAGTGATGACTGGTTCCATCACTGGCAATTCATTGTTTACAGTAGCTATATGCGAAACAAGGAAGGCACTTTCAAACTGATCGTATCTTTCCACGGCGCTTACTTGTGCAAGTTATGGGCTTACAACTTCTACCACAATAATCCTTTAGTTTGTGTATAACTTTGGGACTTATGTACTTACTTGTGAACGGGGTGGCGGCAAACCAGACACCTGTTCATAACTGTACTGTGTGTTGAGTACACTTAATAATAATACACTTAACAAAAAAGTGTATTATTATTAAGTGTACTCAACAAAAAGGAAAGTGGACGAAGGGGAGGAGTATGTGTGTGCGTATAGTTACCGATATGGTTGATTAGATCGCTGTCGAAGAAATCGACTGTAAGCGACATCGACGCGAAAAAGTCTCATTTCACTTATTCATTACATTGTCGTAGAAATACGACAAAGACTATAAAATTGAATCAGACAAAGGACATAATTTCAGAAGCCGACGATATCACAAAGACAATAACTCATTACCCACAATCAATGAGTAATTCTTTCCAGAAATTTCGTCACTCACTCAAGTGAGATCCTAAGAAAGTTTCAAATAACCCTGGTGCAAGCATTGTTGGTGACAATAGCCGGAAGCCGTCGGCACTGCATGTGACTGATGCCGTACAAGGTGTGCTAATACCATATGCAGTCGTGGTCGCTTACTGTTGGGAATTATGAGCTGATGTGACTTTGATGAAGTTGAAGAATGACGTTTTGGAATGCAGTGATGTGCAGTATGAAGGTGGGTGTTGTGTACATTACAGTTTACGTTGCCAGTTACCATTATATGTACAGAAGGTATATATAGCTCAGAAAGGTTGACTATGCTGATTCAAAGAGGTCAATATTCGGCGAAGTCAAACTTCAAACGTTCAGATTAATCTAATAATGACGACTCTTTTCCTACATATTCCCAAGTAGCGCATTACTTACACTATAAGTTCTAGTTGCTATGGCTCTGAGAAAGGCGTCACTATATCTATTTTTTATAAATAAAACAGTCAACTTCTTATAACAAATCGTGACTACTTACCTACCTACTACCTAATATATATATTCAAAAGAAATGAATGTAGTATGCTTAGCAATAAAGGCGATCAAAAGAAACTATATAGTTAACAAGTCCCCGAACAAAATGAACATTCATTTTAACAGGGCTTTCAAAAAGCAAATTCCGGTTACCATTATTTTCGATCAGCAGCTGTCTCCTGTCTAACTGCAGTGAAATCCGGTAGTCGGCCGTTTTAGACTGCATAGCACAGTGTGCCAGATATTTGGAATAGCCGTGAATGCCGTGATTTGGGCCAACGTCCATAAAGGCCGTCATCAAATGAGTTTGTTTGTCTTTTGTTTTAGATTACTGAATGGTTTATTAGATGAAGGAGAATTATTAGAACGCGTTTAGTGAAAGTGTGACTTGCATTTACAGATGTTTGATGCCTGATGCGATGGAAGAAGCTAAATTTCTTAAAGACAAGCCGATATAGTGCAATCCTAAAAGGGGAATACTTTCTCCACTTATCATATTTTTGCTAATGACAGATTATATCAAGATCAAGATCATTATTATCCTTTCGCATCGGAAGGACATTTAATTAAAACGTCTGCCGCAAGTATGTCAAATCTTTGCGAATTACACCTTTCACAGCACCAGCTAGTGAATTTATATCAGACGATTTACAATTTTAGCCTAAGGGCTGTAGAAACGAAAACACCTATTATTCAAGAAGTGAAAGCCATACAGACCTGTCACATACCAAACACGAATTACTTTTAGCCCCAGGACTTCATAAGAGCTATAATTTAGCAAGCACAACACGCAAATGAGGTGTAATAATTCAAGCATATATGCTGTGCCGTGGTCTTATCAGCCACAAGCCCGCAAGCCCGGGTCCCATAACGCATGGTCAAGCCTGACATATGGCCGCCATCAATCACTGCGCTGATTTATCTGCTTGTTTCCGCATATCATCGGATTCTGATGTCATTTGTTCCGCTTTCATTGTGAGCTCCCACGGGATTATGTGAGAAAGCAATTTAGTAGTCTTTTGTTTTTATGTGTTTGGGGATTGGTGGAAATATTTCCGTGGACAAAAAGTTACAATGAAATAGCTTTTTTCACTTTTTTGTCACAAGTGTTTGGTACAAATCTATACATTTTGTCCCACAATAAGACCTTTTTCTTTTGTCTTAGAACTGAGAGTAAGTTTCTATATTAATTAGACTAAGTAAACTTTTGCATTAGTATTTTCTTTCTATTCCGCTCCAACGTTATTACTACCAACTTTCTGAGTACCTTTACTTCCAATCACACAATTAGATTCTCCATTAACTACTACCTAATCTTACTAACGACCACCAACTTCAGCTGTAGCCAAGTTAATCGAACCAAAATCTGTAGCCATGACTTGGAAAAGTCTGAAGCCAAACTTGGTAATATCATCACTGGTCGATAGCTGAATGGAAACTGCTTCATAACGCCACTTAATAGGCCAATGAGGGAGTATGTTTGCCAAGTTCGGTGTACGTGCCGAGTATTAGAACTTTGGGGTACTTGAACGATGGTTCCGAAAATTTTGTGTTCAGTTTTGGTTCATTAGTGGGGTCATAGTACATTCAATTTAATTTGTAAGGCAAAGATAGAAATGCTGTGTTTAGTGTATAAGCTATATGGTACAGATTTTTGATTCCTTGTTTTAAATGGTATCTGCTCTCTATACCCCAAAAAATGCAGCCATAGTGACATCTGCGCTGCCACAGACGATGCCACCAAATGTGTCTTAAGGATCATTACTTCCTTATTCATCAAAGGTGTCTTAACGATCATTACAGTGAGGTACATCTACAAAAGCTTTAACCTCAACACAACACCAACAGACAAACTTTTCTCCACAACTCGAACCATTCACAAAAGTAGTAAGTACCTTCGAAAACCTAAACGGTAGAATCGCATGTCCTCCACCCATTTCATGTTTGCCTAGTAACACAGAAACAAGTTAGATAACCGAATGTTCCACTGTATTACTAGTTTGTAACTACTGACCAACTGTGAAACACTAAATTGTAGTATTGGTTGTAAACATTATGCAAACGAGTCGAAAGCGTGCAGCTTCGTTCTTGTAACTAATGCGTATTGTGAAACATCAACTAAGTGGGGCATAAAAAGTGCAAGTTACCTTAGAATTCCGGAGACGAATTTAGGGGAACTTTCCTCTAAATTCGTATCTTTTCAGTTTTTTCCAGTTAAGGACTTTTGATTAAGTATAAATCCCTACTGGATATGGTAGAAGACTTGAAAAAAGGTTTATGATTGACAAGGGAAAAGAAGAGAATGAAGATTTGTACAATATCAGTTAGGACAGTGAAATATTATAATGTAATAAAGGATCTCTTTGTTTGCACTTTGCAGATTGTACGGAGACATCGAAAGTGAAATATTATAGTGTAAAAAAGAAAAGATAGAGTATTATCTCTATCTTTTCTTTGAATTCACTGATCTATACAAGGTAGGGATGGTCAATACGACAATAAATGAAACTTTGTATATATATTATATAACTAATGACGTTCCCAGTCTACAAACAAAAATTCAATAAAATAATAGTAATTTTTGTTTCCTAAAACTTTTCACTACACGTTACGTCAATGTGGTCTCGACCCCTAAACTAGGATGGCCTGTATGACAGGGGTCGAGGTTTTTCCAGTTATATGGATCAGCATGAGAAGGCCTACCTGCTTATCCAATTAGTCACTGTAGCTAGACGACTGATTGGCAAAACCCATAGTCACAGGCACTTCACTAATATTTAGATTGCTTGCAAAAACATTTTTATTTTGATGTTTGGATTCTTATTTGATGTTTTGAAAACACTCCCATGCACCAGTATTGCATTTACTGTCGTATTGGCGTCCCCACATCGTATGTCTATTTCATTTCAGTTAATATGTTCAACCTTTTTCGACGTTCTTGTTCAATAGAACGTGGCAGCTTTTATGGTCAAGGAAAGTACCTAATTCTATTGCTGCTACAAATATACAAGTGTTTAAGTATCCCACATACTAAAATACTGGACCCCCTACAGCCACTAATGCGCTCATCCTCTATTACAAAACTTCTCCCAACTAATCCAACACATAAATAATCTTGCCAAACACAACAGGAGTACAGTTTTTCTCAGACATCGTAACATAATCCTCTAATTCCTTTGGACTCGACCCACTTACGTGAATGCAAACTAACATTCCACTTCACATCGTAAACGTTATTAACAGAAGAAAGTAATAGATGTAGTTTTTTTTATATAGATGTAGTTTTAAGATCAATAATAAATGTAGTTTTTTATCTTCATTTATTGTAGTTTGGTTATCAATCAAGAACAATTCTTGGAATAAAAATTTGGCCAAAAGAGTTTTTACGGCACGTTCGGTGTCTCCGTACAATCTGCAAAGTGCAAACAAAGAGATCCTTTATTACATTATAATATTTCACTGTCCTAACTGATATTGTACAAATCTTCATTCTCTTCTTTTCCCTTGTCAATCATAAACCTTTAATCAAGTCTTCTACCATATCCAGTAGCGCGATAAAATGACAATTAAACTGTTTATTTCTGATAAAATCTTTACTTCTTCGAAATCCATACTGGGGCTTTTCCGTAGACGAAAAGATGTAGGTTTTATAGCTATATCTATAGAAATAGTCGTGACCTTTTCCTTAACAATATGAAGCACTACAAACGCAATTACATTAACCTACATTTGCGATATTAAAACGTTTCTGAGGGGATTTTGTTCGTCATAATATTCTGAGTGATGTGAGTAATTTGACTAAGGAGGATTCAAATATGAGTTTATAGGGTGGCAGGGAGATCGCCATGAATTCAGCATATGAATCTAGACCCCCTGAGGATGGGAAATCATCAAATGACCCCTCCCGCTCTGGGTGGAGCGGAAGGGAGTGTCAGACTCTTACCGACTAAAACCCACCCACTCCTTCCTTAGCCCTTTATGTTGCGGGGCAGCGGTAACCCTTTCGGGCAATCCCGCTGACATCTACACCCCCTAGCGCAGATATTTTTCAGGTTGCACGTCAAAATCCCTTCAACCCTGTACCTATTGTATTCGGCAGGTTTTCTAAGGTGACACTAACTGAATTTTTAACTGAACGTTTTTGCATAAGGAATGACATAAAAGCTACCTTCATGGAAGACGCCCTTGTTAATGTTAAGTATTCCAAATCAGATGACAAGCTTGTTGTTTATGATTGTTATTATGTTAAAGATGAGACGTAAAATTAAACAAAACGTTTTTTAAATGAACATGCAGAAAAAAAATAAAAACATGTTTGTAGCACAATTTCATCACAAGCAAATCAAGATTTAGATATTTTTCACCTTTCTCTACCCGAATTCAAATTTTATACTAGAAATATTTTGGCATCTAAATTTAAATAATATTATTGTTGTATGTTATATAATATTAAATTCTAAATTCTGTAAAATTTTAACGGTGTGAACTTTTGGTTGTTGTTACACTTGGTACATATAATTTACTTGTATAGTAATCTATGGTAACTGTTTCTGGATTGTGTTGAACTATTTGTATACATATATTTGTTATGGCATCTGTTTGTTTCCCAAATAAAATAAAATAAATAATCAGCCTATAACGTTCCCACTGCTGGGACACAGCCCTCTCTATGAGGGGGAGTGGGTTGTAATCTACCACGCGGGCCCAGTGCGGGTTGTAATTGACACAAAGGATAACGTCTGTCAGGGTTCGAATCTACGACCGAAAAATCGTAGGTAACCGTTTCCACTAGGCCACCACTACTCGTTAGCCAAATCATCATCTTTACGCCACTGATTAAGCAATACATGATTTTGAGATTACAATAATTTCTTTTACTGAATTCTGTTGAATCAGTTCAAAGATCATAAGTTTTCCATAATATTTCTCTTAAACAACTACAACTGACTGTACTAGAATTTCAATTCAACACTTCAAAGAGAAAACGTACACATATCAAAACAAACAGTTACTCCGAGATTCCTAAATTGATTCGGCTAGCGAACTGTTGGAGTGTTGCACAAACATGCGTGTAACGAAATCGCAGTGAGGGTAGTATGGAAATATATACAAGAGCATGAGGAAATGAATGACGAGAAGTTTAGTTAGGAGGTAACAAATCGGCGAGTTGTGAATAGGATTGAACGGACTGCAAGAAAGCATGAGGAAGGATGCTCTAGAAGTGGGCAAGGAAGGTTTTACAGTGTGTACGGTCCTTGAGGACACGTTGGAGTCGAAAAAAGCAGGCAAAAGACCATGCATATTTTTAGAGATTGGGACGATTTTAAGGACGATTTTGGGGGCAGCCTGATGAAAGGCGATTTTCACCAATAAAACAACACTGATTAGCACATGTAAACCGCATTCAAAAGATGTCAGTGTCACTTTCGCTGTGGAATATTTGACACTGACAGCGCTTTAACGCAGTTTAAGTAGATGTGCTGGTCGTGTTTAGTTTCATTGGTGAAATTCGCCATATGCATCTGAGATATAAATAATATGGCAGATGTAGAGAAGTTTTTCGAATTTCTACATTCATATCTGTAATTTATGAGATGTAAGTATATATTATAGAGTATTCTATTCTATTCTACTCGATTTTTGCGATGGGAGATAATACCTTTGATAATATTGTGCCTACTTTACTACCAAACAAAACTGGAAAGAAACACAGGACATGAAAACAAAACACGCACCACTCAATTGACCACACATATGACAATTAAGGACAATTACGACGATATGGCACGAACAGCTGAAACAAACAGCTAAACGATTTTCCTCTGTTCCCGGAATTGCGGAAAAAAATTGAATTAAGTACACTTCATGGTGAGCAGCGCAATAGGTGATACTACGGTTTAAAAATAAAAATAATTCTTTCAGATCTTGAAAAGAAGATAAAACAAAAGATACCGATACGATGCGCAACAAAAAAAAATAAAGACAATGAAATCTTTTTATGATGCAAATCGATACTAATATTAGGTATAAATTCGAAAGTTACTTTGTTTGAATACTACCTTTTCACGCATAAACTACTGAACGGATTTCGATAAAATTTGGCAAGGAGATAGATGGCACTCTAGGAAAGGACATAGGCTACTTTTTGACCCGGTAGCAAGTTCCCGTGAGATAATTTCCGATATCCAAGCAAGCGAAGCCGCGGGCAGAAGCTAGTGTCTATAAATAAACAAATAAAATAAAGTAATATGGGAGGCGAACATCCTTGTTAGATCCTAATCGTGTCCCGGGGGAAACTGTTGCACAAAGCAGAAAGATATACAGAATGCCAAGTTTATATAACGAGCGAAAGCAGGCGCACGCACACATAGACGTGTACGTGCGGAGACCTGGAATGCATGTCGCGAGTGCACTTGCACTCGCTGTTCGTAAAGTGTGTTTAAGGAAAGGCTAAAGCAGTGGCGCAATAGTGCTTCCTTACCGAACCCATTCGTTTCACCAGCTGAAAATCTCCCACCTGGACATGAGTTGCCTTGGCTTACCCAACCTGGGTTCCCAGGTTGGCTGAAGCAAGGAAAATCTGCGGAGGTTGAGATTAACATAATGACTCCGCCTTGGAGTACAGATGTGGTGCTGTCCCACAAACAATAGGCCACTTAATATCGTGTCCAGCGTGTCCTGTTCTCTGCACATTACAGGAACTGATGGACGCACCTGAAGGTCAACTTCTGGGGAACTCAATATTTCCGTCAACGAAAATACGGCCCCATCCGAAAGTGGTCGCAACTTCAGACGAGCAAATACATATCGGAAATAGGGACAGCTGTCAAATCGTGCTGTTGTCATTCATCCGAACTAATCATATGTCTGTAAGTGATACAGAGTAGAAATCACCCTACGAATAATAGGAATCACCCGTAATTTCGACAGAAACTACGGATAGCGCACATTGCCATATACACGCTAAGAAAAAGTTGCGTGTCCGTGTGTGCGTGCGTTTTCCGCTCATTGTATGGAGCTTACCTTCTGTACCTACATATTTTGTGATTGTGTCTGTTGTTATTATTGAGCTTAGGATCGTTACCGAGGTCGTTCACATCTATCGGAAAAGCGTTCCTTTTCGTTATAACCTTTACTGATGGAAATAATGGAATTTATTTTATTATTTAGAATATCTATTTAAAGTGATATAGGATTTGTTTTGTGTGAGTTCTGAGTATTTACTTTTATTTTAGGAACGGTTCAACATAATTAATTAATTTAGGAACTCTTTATTTTTAGATAACTTTCATGTTATTTTCGGCCACCCCTTACAAATCGGTGGTTTTAGAGTATCATATACAATTGGGTATAAAAAGGCATAACAAAATGGAGACCGTGTAATTGCAGGCTGGTTTGCCACTCAATCTGGCCTTTTGTTGGTTTCGGCAGTATTTTACATGGAGCGACTGCCTATCTGACTTCCACAACACAGTTACTGGGCAACAGGACACCCATTGGTAAGACTGGTCGTCAGACTTTTAGGATTCTGACTACCTGTAACGACTGTCAAAGATCGCCGAATGACAGCCGGGACTAACTGCTTAACGTGCTTTCCAAAACACGGAGGGGTATGGTATGGGTATGTAATGGGTGGTCACCAATCCACGAAGCAAACGCGGCAGCCGTAGCCAGCCATTAAATATAAATTTCTATTATCAAGCCGAGTAACTTCTATAATTTTGATTACAAGTTTCTTATCATAGCTTCACATCACAATCGGCCTTCAGCTCAGTTAATTACATGACAAATGACAATCCAACGGAAGCCTGACAAATTAAAATACAACAAAGGCCTGTTTTTTCCTCAATTTCCTAGTGCTTGGGATCAGACAATAGAAATACCTATGTAATTTGTTCGGTTAAACGACCTGACTGGCGCAATGGGTGAATAGATTTGCTTTGGATTATGCTAAGGGGTTTAATTTAAAGCCACTGCAAGCACAATTTGACGAAGTAGGGGATAACTGACCCATTCGACACAGTGCGAGTGTGGTGCTTCTGTTCAGACCATGTCCTAGTAGCCGAATTGTCCAAACTGCCCGTTCTCTTGCAACTTTGATGACCTAAATAATGCTGCAGCAATCAACGTGGCCCGATACTAGACTCAAAAATTATAAAAAAAGCCAAAATAACAACGAAAAGAAGAAGAATTTTAAATGAAATCTTCGCATAGGACAACGTTGAAGAACTATAAATCCTCACAAAACATCGTGAGGTAACCAAAGAGTCACCGGTATAAAATCGACACCAAGCAGTGAGTAAACCTTGATCAAAGCTTGTTTCCAAGCCAAGAGAACTTAAACATCTTAGACAAATACTTAGTGTTGACAGTAACACTACAATAATTAATAATAGTATTAACAAAAACTGTTTTATGACTGAGGCTCGCTAACGACCTGGCTCACGTCCAAAGGACAATGACTCAGGAGTCGAGGGAATTCCTAAAGCGCCTGATGTCACTGAGCTGGGGTATTTTGAGTACTGATAATTAATGAATAGTTGGGTTATTGAAGTATTTCCATTAATAGCTTCCTTGGTAAATAACTATGAAAGGAAGGAAGCATTCCTTTTGTATATAGTCCACATCATAAAATAATAAAAGTCAAGTTAAAGTATATATGCTTATAATATTGTCGTACATATGATATTAAGGATACAAAAGTTATACAAAAAATGTTTGAAGCAAAGGGCTTCAACACAAAGCAAAAAATATATTTACATCTCCACCTCGTAACAAAATTTTCATAATAATATTGGCACAATTTGAATGAATCATATTCGTATTAAGACATCAGTTTCCTGGTTTTATAAATAATAATGATGTAATATGTGTAACTCGAGATTTTTCAAAGTATATTTCTGTTCAGGAATAAGATGAGCGACTATGAAGAGTGAGGAGACAAAGGAAATGTTATTAAATGGGATAAAACATAATAAAAATAAATAAGAATCAAATATACGAATAGCATTTTACGGACAAGCAAAGTTTAATTATAAATAATAATATAATATAAATATAACAAAAATAACATAAATAATAACGTTTAATTGGACACAGTTCTTGAAACATAAAATAAAATAAATAAATAATAGAATAGAATGATTTTAGTTTTCTTACCACAAATTACAGCTAAAGTTAAATTAGTCTACAGATACAATTTTGTACTTAATTTGTGAAAGACTGGTGCCTAAACTAAGTTTTTTTACAAAACCTGTAAGTCAGGTCACCAGGCCTCAATCGTGTGTGCAGTGTGCCTCACGGCTGCACCAAAAAGATACATTTCAGCATCTATGCCAGACAGATCCTGTCTGACGCTGATTTTCTAATGAACCTTTAGGGACAAGCGACGGGGAGTACAAGCAGTTTCGACATAATAATTAAAGAAAGACATTGTCGTCAAGCCAGCACATTGACTATGAATTAAAAGAGAAAGAAGATATGTCTATTAAACACATTACTAAGACAGAATTTCTACCCAAAAAAACGTTGAGCTTTTTACTCCGGAGAAAAAACTAACAGACTACAGACCTACTACTTAGGTACAGTGCCAAGTACAGTCTGAAAGCTTAGAGCAATTACAGTTAATAGCAAACAGAGCAGCCGTCGTCTAGGAGACCACCAACTGAACGGACCCAAAGCCGAGACCATTTAGCTAATGGGATACCCTGCAAATGGCGAGCTACAAGAAATATTTACATCAAAGAACCAACGCTGAGACTGACGAAATTGAATTTCAAATTAGAAACTGAATTTGTGGGATTACTTAATTTACGAGAACAATTGATTTATGAACGTGTCAACAGTTTTCTTAATGGAGGAAAGTTTATTTAACTAGACAATTATTGGCTATTTTAACCGGCCAATCTGACCTCTGCGCTGCCGCCGATAACGCCATGGAAGTGATGAAGTTTTGGGCGAACAAAATTTGAATAATTGTCGTGCCAGCAACACGAAGAAGAAAATAGACTATTTTGCTTATGGTGTATTAGTAGTACTTGTTGGCAACACCAACAAAGTTTATTATTTTGTATATACTCGCAATATTGCTTTTTTTAAATTTTCAAGCGATATGCGTAAAAGTAACGCACGCAAGTTGTTTGTCCTACAATCTACAATATATTATTTTGAGAAGTTAAGAGTTTGCATTTACAGTCACCACACGAGCCACCAAAACCATAAAATATACAGTCCACTCAACAAGATCCCAACAGCACTTGTTATGCAAAAGAAGCCTAAGGTTGCTTTAATAAACTTTGTTGAATACCTAAAGGTTGCTTGATTCACGTAGAATCTATCAACCTTTAGAAACAAACTCTACCTTAATTACACTAGTCAACTCTTGTACGTAACAATGATCATAGAGAGAGACGAAGAATTTAAGGATAAAGTTAGAGATTATCGACAAAACGAACGGAGAAACCAAAATCAAAAGATCCTAAACAAAATGGCAGTAATTAAATTAATAATCACATAAACCTATCCCATACTTAAAAAGTTTAATTAATAAATAAAACGAATATCAAACAAGACCAATCCACCTAACATAAACCGCTCCAAAAGTTCCAACAAAAGCCGCGACAATTTAGTTAGTGGAACATCACCACGAAATTGGACTAACGCACGGAACACTGAAGTTAATCACGATACTAACTGACACATCGACGACGTTTACACACAACAACACAGTGCGAACACGTACAACTGTTACGGTGAATGGTAAAAGAACAAATACAAGTAATATATTGAATGGTAAAAGTTTCAATGGAAACTATAGCGTGGTTGAAGTTTGACACTCTATTCAGTGGGTCGATTTTGATGGTAACATTTGTAGCCATAATTAATGGTTTTGAATGTGAAGTACTGTTAGATTTTGCAATTTTAACTCGACACATTTCGTATGAAGCAGCAATTGTTCATAAGCAAAACACACTCGAAACGACAATACATACTCGTACAATCGCAAAAATCGTTGAGCGCTTACATGCAAGCGGCTTCTAGTTGGCGATCGTTTACTTCCTCAGATCAGTGACAATGATGATGCAGATGACGAAAAGCATCAATTCCTCAATGAGATGGATTTGGATGATGAATTGATGAATTACAATGAAAATTATATGGACCGTATGCCAAAGACGAATTTCTTTTAAATAAAGCTTAATGTATACGAAGTCGATTGCTTAGATTCTTAAAGTGACTAGTCTTTCTGTTTTCACTCTACATAATGAGCCTATAATGTTCCCACTGACGGGACAGAGGCTTCCATTCTTCGAGACGGAGTGGGCTGTAATCTACCACGCGGGCCCAGTGTGGGTTGGCAGATGTCACCTTTCTTCGATTTTTTAGTTCTAGGACATGCCGGTTTCCTCGCGATGTTTTCCATCACCGTTTTGAGAGCATTATTACTATTACATAATATTTAATTGTTACTCTGAGTTAGTCTATTTGTTCTACTTTCATGGCTCGACTAGACAATCGATCTGCATATTTGCATAATGTTCAAATTACCTATAACCAGAGACCTCGGGCTAAAATGTGAATCCGTCACATTTAGATTTTCAAATACATTTATTTATTGCTAGCTGAGCTGTGCCCGCGACCTCGTTCGCGTGCATGTCGGGAAACAAATTGGATTTTTTTACGCGGAACCCAAATTCTTTTTCTTAATAAAAGTGGCTTGGTTAATCCTTAAAACATCAACTGTCTGCCAGTGAAGGTTTTGACAAAATCGGACCAGCTGTTTCGGAGATTATCCGGAAGACAGACAAAATTAAAAAAAAAAAATATTTAAAAACCGTATACACTCTCATATGCATTTAGTAAAAAGCTGTTGTTTTGACTTTACAAACAAGCTTCTTCTTCGTGTCACTTGCACGACTGTATTGTATATCTTGTTGGCCCAAAACTTTGCCACTTTCACGGCGTTGTCAGTGGCAGCGCAGAGGTCACTTTTGACTGCATGTTTTGGGACACAGAGGGCAGGATAGGAGGTAGGGCATGGCCTGTGACATAACTCCACAATCACACCCTACTGCCGTTTTAAATTTTAGTTATTTGTAAAGATAGACTATCTGAAATTGTCCAAGCTATTATTGTATTGTTGATACAAGTGCACGATCACAAACTCATTAATTTCAGTAGGTATAGGTACAACACAACAAAAATATTTAATTACAGCATCATAATTAATAATGGCCGTTCCCACGAAGGATAATTTTACTTCAAAATTATGACGTTATTATCTTTTATCGTATCAAGGAGGCTTTATTAAAAAAAGTCTTAATTGGGGCTTATTATCTTTCGTACGCGGAAGGTATACTTAGGATATTGTCTCAATGAAACATTAATTTTCAAGATGGTTTTCTTGTTTTAATATTATTAAATTTACGTTAATGGGAGTTTTACCAACTTTGGCATTAGTAATTTTTAGAGTTCCATACCCAAAGGGTGCCAACTGCCAAAGGGACCCTATTACTAAGCCTACGCTGTCCGTCCGTCAGCGGACTGTATCTCATGAACCGAACAGTTTAAATTTTCACAGAGTGCGCATTTCTATTGCCGCTTAAATAACAAATAAAAATTTAATAAAGTTAAAAATAAAGGGGTCCCTAAACAAGAAACGTGTTTTTTGCCCTGTAGTACGGAACCCTTCGTGTGCGAGTCCGACTCGCATTTGGCTGGTTATTATAAATTTCAATCATCATTTCGTTTCAGCGAAAAAACTGTTTTAGGAATTTCATCATTTATATCATCATTATCATCAACCATCTCTCTTTAATGGTTGATTTAAGTATCAAGTATAGACGCCAGCATATCAAGTTACTGCAATCTGTCAAATTTCTTTAATAGATTTTCAACTTAATCGCTAAAGCATAAGGTTCAAAGCTGATTGGGAAAATTTTACATTTTCGGATAGCTTGGTGTGCTGGCGGCTGTACCTATTGACTTTTACAACGATTAATTCCGTCTTTCACTTCCACATTAGCTCTAAAGCTCTTCATATTAAATTCATCAAAGCAAATGTTCCTAAACGTTGGCAAAGCCTTTGGAACATGTTAATGCGAGACTACGATCCTTTGTTTGATCAGGAGGGCGCAGGATCATCAATGAACGCGCATTATGTAAGTATTATCAGATTATTCGGGTTCTCATTAACATAGGATCAGCTGAACTACGTACCTACAGCATTAATAGTGTTCGGTTGACTCTCTTTGTCTCCTTAACTATCTATCTATACTAACCAATAATGAAGCTGAAGAGACTGTTTGTTTGAACACACTAATCTCTGAAATAGCCGGTTAGATTTGAAAAAATATTTTTGCATTTGATAGCCCAGTTCTTGAGGAAGGCTATAGGACATTACGCTAGGACTCTAAGGAATCGAGCCATAAGTCAGAAAGAACAATTCAAAATGGACGAAGTTCTACTACGCTAGTAGATACGTTTGGGACTGTGAGCGTGCGCAGATTGTAATGTGACCACATTCAGTATAACTAATTTAATAAATAGACAATGTTTTATACATAATTGTAAAAAATCCGTGTATATGTATATTATGATTATAACATAATATTCTAATTGGGGTGTTTGGTGGCGTGCGTTAATTCCGGGACATGTTGTATAAGATTGTGCATTTTATTAACCAGCACTACTTGCGTAACACACTATCAATCTCGATCCGAATCATTTTGAAAGATATTACTAATCCATTGCTTCATAAGTTCGAAAATGTGTCTGCTCAACCACGTAAATAACGCAATGAATGTTGTTGAACTGTCAAAATAAAACCGTGATATTGTGTTACGCAGTTACCCCGCAGTGTCTGCAATACGAGAAAAATAAAGATTTATGATTACGATTTGATTGAGTTATTCCGGTCTGATCCCCTGAACCCCCCTCCACCCCCAATTAATAAATAGACAATGTTTTATACATAATAGTGAAAATTCCGTGTATATGTATATTATGATTATAACATAATGCCCCCACCTCGATCCCCTCCTGGATCGTCTTCTGTTTTAATTGTTGTCTTATCCACATTATGTAAGTTTGCTCTTTATGACAAGTATAACTCCTGGAATTCGACAAACTCTTTCATAAGTAAAATTACTGTCAACATGTTGTAACTGCTTTAAAAAAAAAAAAAACATCCGAATTGAGAACCTCCTCCTTTTTTAGAAGTCGGTTAAAAATAACCACAGCCAATCAAGATCGACATAGAATTTGACAGAAGAATAAATAAAATTAGCTTCTATGAAATACCAAATGAGGTTACGACTATAATTTAACGTATCATAGACAATTGTTATTCGATAGCAATAGACGGTTAGGTAATATCAATAAACCAATACAAATACATTACCCGGCAAACGTAGAATGTAATACAATATCTCTATCTTAGATACAATATCTCTAAAGACTAAGGTCTTTAGAGACGTGAGGCACTTATCTTGTCAATTATAAAGTAAATACAGATTTGCAAAATCCTTGTGCTTTATTAGCTTAAATGTCAAATGTTATATCCGTTTTATTTGTAACCGGACTAGAGATAAAGAAATAGGACAACTGCATTGATGGTTTGAAGATAGATATATATAGATATTTTCGTTATTGACACGTTCGTACAGTAATATTAAAAAGAGGTAAAATTTGTATGTTTGTATGTAGGAGGTAATCTCTGGAAGTACTGATCCGATTTCGAAAATTCTTTCACGTGCAGAAAGTTACACTATTGACGAGTGTCATAGGGTATGTTTTATAGTATAGTTGACTACCACGCGGGTGAAGTCGCTGGCAGAAGCTAGTTAAAATACAATCCGTATAAGTATTATCTGCTTTACGAAAAAGCTCTATAAAAGTTTCACATCGGAAAGAGGAGACCACATAATCAGCTTATAATGTTCCCACTGCTGGGACACAGGCCTCCTCACGGTGAGAGGGAAGAGGCCGTAATCCACCACGCGGGCCCAGTGCGGGTTGGGAGATGTCACATGTCTTCGAATTTTAGGCCATGCCGGTTTCCTCACGATGTTTTCCTTCACCGTTTTGAGAGCTGTGGTGATGAAATTATTTACACACAGTAAAGCGCCTGTCAGGGTTCGAACATACGACCTACATCTCGTAAGTCGCAGCCGTTATCACTGGGCCGCAACTGCTCTCGAGGAGGAGACTAACAACTTACTTAAGTTGAGCATCAAAGGATATGCATCCTTTATCAATGATCATTTGCTTGTCAAACACGCAAGATCACTCATTACTTCATTAGAGCAAACTTGTATGCGAATAAGCACAGCAAAATTACACAATCATTTAAACAGGATCTCATGGTCAGCAGCAGCACTTGCAACCACTAGACCATCGAAACAGACCATTTAAAACAGATGTTTTCAATGACTTCTTTGCGTCTATAGGTGAAAATAGCAACAATCCATCTAGTAGTGCACTAGGCGGCATGTCAACACAAAATCCCACCGAAAACACTATGTTCCTTAGCCCAGTAGAAGCTTGGGAAGTTAAAGTTACGGTTTAGACGAAATTCCACCTACGTTATTGAAAGAATGCGCAAATGAACTCACATTACCATTTTATCTATTATTAAATCAGTCTTTTACAGAAGGCACTTTCCCAGAATTGTTAAAGAAATCACTAATTAAACCAATCCATAAAAAGAACACAAAAACTGATCCTACTAATTATCGCCCAATAGCTCTCTTGCCCTCAGCCTCCAAGATTTTTGAAAAAGCTATGTGCAATCGAATCTATACCTTTTGCGAAAAATTTAATATATTTAGCAATTGTCAGAACGGCTTCCGAAAAAATCGCTCCACCACATTAGCTGTTTATAAATATATTCAAGAAGCCCTTAATATCATAAATAACAAGGAATACGCCGTGGGGATACTACTAGACATGACCAAAGCGTACGACAAGGTACAATTTAAAATACTGTTAAATAAACTGTATGGAATAGGGATTCGCGGAAAAGCCCATGAATGGCTTACGTCGTATTTACAAAATAGAGAACAAGTAGTTGAAGTCGAATACTTTAACCACAATAGTAGAGAAATAGAAAAAATCCGATCCAAAAGCAAAGTAATCAACGCTTCTATCCCCCAAGGAAGTGTTATAGGTTGCCTATTATTCCTCGTTTACATCAACGACTTACCGAAAATGATAGAGGGACCATGTGTTTTATTCGCGGATGACATATCTTTATTAGTCTCATGTCAAAACAACACAAACATAGAAGAAAAACTCAACTCTACACTAACAAAAACATGTAACTGGATGACCTCACATAATTTAGAAATTAATTATACTAAAACCAAATTAATGACCTTCCACCCTTATCAAAAAGCTCCTCTACATTTAAATTTCACCTTTAACAGCGTAAAATTGGAAACTGTTGATGAATTTACACTACTCGGCCTTACAATAGATAAACATATTAACTGGAAAACACAAATACAAAAAACTCGTTCAAAAATTTCAAAATTCTCATACGCTCTCCGCGAAATTAAAAAGACGACCGATCTAAAAACTGCCCTCACCACCTATTATGCGTACGCCAATGCATGGCTTAGCTACGGCGTAATTCTCTGGGGAAATAGTACAGATGCACTAACACTCTTTACCCTACAAAAGAAATTAGTTAGAATCTTGGTGAACATTGACCAAACCGACAGCTGCAAACCCTATTTTCTAAAACATAATATTCTAACCCTCCCCTGTATTTACATTCTTGAAATATGTAAATTTGTCCGTAAACATCAAGAGTTCTACACAAAACGCGAAGACATCCAATCACAGTACACACTTAGACACCGATCCAGGCTAAACATACCGACATCCAAACTAAAAATGCATTCTACAAGCCCCTATGTAATGTCCATAAAAATATATAACAACCTACCTGACATAATAAAGAAAGAAGAAAAGTTAAATATATTTATAAATAAACTCAATAAATTACTGATAAACAAATGTTATTACTCCCTAGATGAATATTTAAACGATAAACATAAATAAAACAAAAAGTAATAGAATTAATGATAATCACGCAATTTATATGACTGTTTAAAATATGTTATAGATAAGGTAATAAATAATATAATAATTAATAAGTAATATAATAATTAATAAATAATATAATAATTAATAAATAATATAATAATTAATATAAGAATAAATAAATAATATATTAATTAATAAATAATATAACAAAAATAATAATTATATATCTCCTCAGGGCTTCCTCTCTCCTAACCCTCTTGCTGTGCCCTACAGGGTCCATAATGATCTAAATTATATAGCTACCACCTAAGTACACATTATGGTATAGCAATAAAGATATTGAGTATTGAGTATTGAGTATGTATTCCGGTCTGATCCCCCTGAACCCACCTAACCCCCCCCCTCCTCCTCTGTCTTATCCACAAATATCATACAAATGCAAAGTTTATGCTCAAAACAATAATTGTTAATAGCAAGCATTCATTCGCGTCTATTTACTATCGAGGAATGTAGGAAAATCTTGTAACTTGTCATCCCACGCTTGTAGTAAGAATCGATTGAGTAAAACAAGTTATTCTGGCACTCGACAGCGATGCACTGGATACTTGCTGCGAATTATTTACGCCAACACAAGATGGTAAATAATAAATGTCACTACTGTTTCTTAGAAGGGGGGTATACATTCTGAATACTTCATCATTGTGACCATCTTCATCATCACCCCGTCGAATTGCATCACCTGCCCTCTATTACTTCGTTTTCACTTAGCGTGACGTTAAGTAACCTATATCCTTCCACGAGAATTATGCTATCATGATGCTATCAAATGAAAAAAGATTTTTTCAAATCCGACTGGTAGTTCCAGAGATTAGCGCGTTGCACCCCAACAAACTCTTATGTTATATCTGATAAGTATATAGATAGATAAGTTTTCAATGAAAACAAAGAAAGATGGTGAAGAATAGTACAAGACTGGAGACATAAGCGTAATCATGAGAGATGGTCTACATCCTGTAGCAGATGGTCAGAGGCACAAGGAAACTACGAAATAGGTATTAAATAATATAATGACACTAATCGTTTCTTCTGTAACAGTAAGTGTTTTTCAGAAGAGAGAACATTTAATTAAGACGTGAGTGTCGAGTGATACATCCCCTAAAGGCAAATTGACACCAATTGTTCCAGAACATGCAACGCGTCTTGAAGTTGACACTAAATGCTTCTCAACATGCAACTAGTAATTACACTCATCCCGCAATGGAAGTAACAAGCAGACAGGTGTAATAACACCAGCTATATACTCATATCATTATACCCTGTTCCAACTCGTTTGTCCGCAAACGTAAATATGCACTCTTTAAGTAAACAAGTCGTCGTCCTTATCATATGGGCTCGTTTTTATAATTACGCCTTTCGCTTTAATGCCCAGGAACTATGATAATAATGCGTTGATAAATTAATATAGCCACATATTTTCCGTAATGTTTTTATTTCGAAGACTGGAGGCCAAACCGTGGTAGGTCGGGGATAATTGAAAAATTGAATTCTTGCGGTCGTTATCTGTTGTTGTAAATAAATAAGTAGTCATCATAATTACGTGTGTACTTCGTGGAAGAGCTCGAGTCGGTTTTTTTGCGGCGAATACAGAAGAGAATATTGAAAATCTTAATAAGCCTATGGATAAAATCGCTCGAAAGCCTCAAGAAATTGACAATTAAGGAAATGTTGGAGATTCTGGATAAAGAAGCGAAGAATTTATGCAAAAATAAATTACAAATTGAATTGTATGAGACACACGAAGTAGAAATGTTAAATACAGACTTAAGGATTTTATCGAATACACGACAAATTAAAGTAATTTAATTATCTTTTTGAAACGTAGGTTAGTGAACTTTTTAACTAACAGAAGTATTAAATGTCAAGAATCCTACCTAATGATTAGCTCAACATTACATGATTTTTTTGCTGACAATCAAACGAAAAAAGTCCCATGTAACGCGATACTAACCGCGGTTTAGTCAGATATAATCTAAGTTTAACCCTAGCTCGCGTGACTCAACTGTCCGAAACGGAACGAGACGATTTGTTTAACAACAGCCGGGCTGCGTGTACGCATAAATATGAGTAAATAACGTCATCAAACAGACAGCCAATAGTAAAGCAGTGTACGACGAAAATATAAATAAAGATGTTGAGAGGTTTGAAGAGAAAATCCCAAAACTTCGGATGAATTCATCTGTTTAGTTTCAATCACTAAATTTTAAGCGTTAGTTCTAAATATTTACTTTTTTGATTGTTGAACTCAGATCTAGGGCACCAAGATGGTCTGTAGGAAGGAGATAATAATAATAATACCGCATGGGCTTAAAGGAGATATCCTTTTGGGCTCAGCAGTTCAAAATACGTCTTTATTTGCAAAGCAAATTAGAGCATGGTCGTTTTACAAATTGTAATTCGCACTACAATATATTATAGTTGATTATGAAATATTCAAACGGATTAGTCACGTTTTACTTTTAATGCCAGGAAATACCACCGATATAGAATTTTATCGTCAGACCTCATAATTATTACGCCTCGTCAATCAAGACTTGAAGAAACTCTGATTTAAATTTGTAAACTAGCTGACCAGAGAGACGTTGTCCTGTCAACAATAGTGCTAACAAAAATCCCGTGGAAAAAAGGATTTTTTCTTTCCATAAAAACCTTAAAAAAGTTTCATTTTGACAGGTCAACAACATTCATTGCGTTATTTACGTGTTGAGCAGAAAAAAATTTCGAGCTTATGAAGCAATGGATTAGCAATTTGCTCCAAAATTATTCAGATACCAATTAACGTGTGTTACGCAATTAGGGTGCAGGACTATTATGACCATTTTAAAACCAATAATAAATCAAATCGGTCTCTCCCTTCTCGAGCATCAAACAGCATCTCATTTTTATTTACTTAGATTATTGTTCAAGTTGAATTCTTGCTCTAGTTCATATTCTTTAACAATTTCAAACTTATTTTTATTGGATTCAACTTCCTGTATTTCTTAATTTGTCACAACTTTCACGATAGTTACTTTGTTTTCGGAAGTTGTATTGTTATTTATGTTGTTTTTCCTCCTCTTTATTTACATTTGTCTTTTCATCATATACCTAATCCACATTAGATCTAAAACAATATTGTGGTAAGTTTACAATTTATAGAGCCAAAGCACACCAAAGCTTAGTTTAAACGACCAAACCATTTTAACTGCCATGCCATTTCAAACTCATTACAATCGCCATTAATTTCATTTCAGTAAACGATTTAAATTATTACAATTGGAACGAAATCAATGGTTACACATTTGTTGACGACAACTACGAATCGCCGAATATCAATATTTACAAAAGGATTCATTGCGAAGACAGAACTGCAATTATATCTGTCAGTGAGACTATTAAGAAAACTGTTAAAAGGAATCTAGGAGGTCGAAGATTGACCCCATTTTGTTCGAGAATTCAGTTCACATGGACTAGAGTAAATATTGTGAACTAACACGTTCTATAAATCCTTGTGCAGAAACAATTGAGATTGCTTTTTATTGGGTCAATTTTGCGTTGTTTTTTTACCGGATTTATATCTTCTGTATGCTAACCTCTGTCTGTAAATCTTCAGTTAGTTTCTTTTAGTTTTGCTACTTCAAAAACTTTGTGTATCTGGTATTTCATTCATTACATAATCAATCAACTCAGTATAACGCAGTCCACTGCTCGACATAGACCTCTCTCAGGCTGCGCCACCATACCCTGTCCTCCGGCTTCTGCTTCTAGTCTGTCCCACATTACGTAATAAAAAAAAGAGCCACCTTCTTTCCTAAAGAAGGTGGCCCTTTTTTTTTCATTACATAATATTTATGCTTAAATATCTTGCAATAAGAACCAACGTCTAAGCCACGCAATCCACACACTTAAATTTTATGTGTGTCTAGGTTATCAACCGAGACCTAAGGCTGCATAAGATATAATTTTTATGGCATGTCTTGTTTTACAGGTTTAAACAACGTTATCTGACCTCTAGTGCATTCCTCAATATCGATTTGCATTACCATTTCAGTGTTCACAATACGATCGATAGAAGCTACCTACAGATGGGTCGGTATGGGTGTCAAGAGCTGGGTGGTCTTTGCTACTAATAGATCAAGTCGTCATTTCCTGCGTGTCTGAAGGGGGCTTCAAACGAGAGGACGAGATTGATGATAGCTTGTCACAATTTGGTGGAGGTGACATTAATTTGAATCCTATAAGCGAACGAATACTGCTTTTTTTCAATATAAAAATTGTTTTAACTTTTAAATGGATTCCGTTGACACAGTTTTTTTTTATCAACACAATATTATATAACGATGGTTTTCAGATAACACTTATTAAAAAATAATATAAATATTTTATTACTTTTTAATTAAATGTATATAGGATAACGGAATAACTTTTACACGTGATATTAGTAAAAAAAAATAAGCTAGCAGAGGTCGGCGTTGTCATTCGTGGATCGTTACGGGTAGTCAGAAGCCCGAAAGTCTGATAACCAGTCTTACCAAGGGGTATCGCATTACCCAGTAACTGGGAGGTCAGATAGGCAATCGCTCCATGTAAAATAAGTTGCAGCTGGTATTCAGCTGCAACCGGTTAGACTGGAAGCCGACCCCAACATAGTTGGCGTTTTCTATCTGACTACTTTGAGAAGAAAGGCCGGTACTAACTCAGAGGTCACCGTCTCTTTTAAAGTCCAGATATAAAAAGAATAATCTGATATCTAATTCGTTTTAAATAGTAAACTCTAATGAGTCTAATGAATACTTTACAATGACACAAAACGATATTTACAGCGTAACCCTCCCACATTTCACCATAGTAAAGTATAGACGCAACAGATGTGTCCAAACGTTGAAAAGTCTAATAAAACGGGGAGATCTAAATAAAAATGTTCGTGAAGGGTGACAGCGTCGTCTGCAGCAGTTAAACTGTCTCGTTCATTCCTAACTGTCACGTAAACATTGACACAAAGGACGACTGTGTCTGAACGAATAGAGAAAATTGTGGAAATTGTATGCTTGCGTCATTTTATTGAAGTTGGTTTCTGGATGGGCTTTCACTAAGTTAGAGTGTCTTTTTAGTTTTACGATGGAAAGCTTTTGTAATGATTTTATAGTTAGAGATTTTCTTTTGAAGAGCTAGTTGTGAAACTCAACGAATTAAATTGAGAAAGCCTTGGTTACTGTCGTCTTTACATCTAGTAAAGTTAAATGCTAGATAAACGGACGGTTCAGACTAAATAGGCACTTTATACCAGTTATACTTTTTATGTCAGCATACATATGGCTATTTGACTAGCATTCTTAGTTATAAATCACATGCTTTAACAGGAAGGTAGTGCTCACAAAAAATAATGACTAATATGGCAACCTGGCCTGAGGATTTAAAGCCCCGTAAAAAATAAACAAAATAAAAACCTCTCATAAATTCACAGTTTACAGAAAAACACAGAACAACGGCACATCGAAAAACTTCGTTATATTTCGAAAATCGAACTCGCGGCTATGCGTTATTTCAAACTCCGAACGCGCGGTCCGCGCCGCATGCGCAGCGGCCTGAGACTGGCTGGAGTCGGAGCACACCGATCGCATCATTCACCTTTGGCACCCGTCTCTTTCACACATACGGAGCTTTTAAAAGTTAGAAGAGGATGTAGAAAGCTAGTGGTTTTTCTCGCGATGACGCGGAGGCGTAATTTCGCAAGGCTCTATCGTCAAGGACGATTTACAAAACATTATTGGAATTAATAGAAATAAAAAATGTGAATTCTTTTTGTGAAATGTCAGCTGGCAATGTGACTGGTGGTCAGGTATGTAGGCGCGCTGTTACTTTTATTTTTAGGTCGTGTCGTTCGTGCTGTTAACGCATGCTTTATGGACAAATTAACGTCTTATAAATAGACGTTTTATGTGACAACCATGGCGTATTCGATGAAAAGTGTGGACTAGTTAGCCACAGATATGACGCAGGAGTAAATAAAAACAATTGTTTATAAATACATTTAGAATTTCGAGATGATTTCGGTTTATGTGACCAGGTTTTGCTATTATTCACAACCACTTGACGGGCAACCATTTGAAAATGACACTTTTTCGGTTACCTGATCAATTTGCCTAGTTTTCGTCAGCAGTCGGTCAGTTATTTGGTTTAAACTGTCAAAATTTTCGGGTTTCGGATTTGTGAAAAGCGTTCAAAGGACTCACAACAGGAACATTGATTGATGTTATCGATTGATTGATGTTATGATACTGCACGGAAGCGTATCGAATGGTTGTGAATAGCTACGCTGACCTCTAATAGGTCTAAAAATAGCTTAGAAAAATAACATGATACGCGTTATTCTCGAAAAAGTTATCAATATTCATTAAAAAACCGTTACGGTTATTCATTTACAACAAACCGTTATATTTTTTGAAGTGAAAACTTCTTTAGCGGCGTTGTACACTTTTTGTAATGGGTAAAAAATGTTAAACTCGCGTCAGGACACGTTACCCTGATCGTAAGATTCGTAAGATGACACGTGCTATAGATGGGCAATCCACCGGTACTTTTGATAAACACCCGTAAAAACCTATAAACAAACACCCACAAAATAGGGTGTTTATCAAAGCATCGGGTTTAAACCCGGGTGGATTGCCCATCTATAGACGTGACCCTGATCATAAGATGACACGTGACCCTGATCGAAAATTCGGAAGATTCCAAAATACCAAAAATTGAAAAAAAATATACAGGATCAAATTACAGACAGACAGACAGACAGTTACAGTTACGGTTACGGCTACAGTAAACAACGTTAATATTCAAGTTTTCACTTTTGCCGGCACTCCCGGAGTGCAACCCGTCGTTTTTTTTAAACATTGACATTTTTCTGCACAAATAAAAATATATGCAAAATAAATTGAAAGAATATTAATAAAAGAACTTCGATAAAAAACGAGTTACTATGAAATAGGTGCAACATTTTAACTGCCTTTATATTAAGTCCATATAAAGTCAATACACTCTGCGATATGACATTAAAAGTAATTGCTCCGTGCCCAAGTTTTTGCACATATTGAGCAGAACCACTAAAAGATATAAACAGAAAATCTACACGGTAATCTGCTAAATTCTTCATAACATATGGACACTTTTGGAAAACTGAATTAGCCTCATTCAATTTAGGGTAATTCGATTGTGCGTGGCGAACGTACAAGTATCTCTCGTGGCCCCCGGACTCATGGTAGTAAAAGAAATAGTGGGGTGGTAATCGGTAGGACTCTGACATAACCCTCCGTGCTACCTACCTACCGAGGTTTCATGAGGATTTCGCCGCGGGAAAAAAGGGACAATTGGCTAACTTTTGGCTAGGAGAGTAAGGCGAGTATAATCCTTTAGTGGCAATGTTTCACCAAAAAGGTTCTAAACTGAATAAATACTCATTTGGCAAAGTGACAACGGGCTTTGAAGCGCATACTTACATGATGCCTTTAAAATATGAAGGCTACAGGCAACTTTAGCCAAAAACAGAAAGACTGTGCTTATTTAGCTTCTGGTTAGGTACCCTCCGTGAGACGGTCAGGCGTAACATCAAGGCGTTGCTGGCCTTCCTTGAGGAGCTAGGTTGGATCAAATAATCGAATTTATCACTCGTATGCAAAATACGCGCATTGACGTGGAGTTGCGGACACCAGCCCGAATTACCTTAGCTTATGGTTTACCGTGACTTGAAAGTTGATCTACTCTTTTTCCTATAATCTGACATAGGTACCTACTAATGAGGGCGAGTGTTATATCAATAAAATTCAATTAATCCATCGTTAACCGGAGGTATGCGAGGTCTTAGCACGGTACAGTCAATATTTCAGCTCATATCCACGTCCGATATTTATTCATGAACTTGGTCTACTGTTTGTACGATATACGTGTCTTTCTTAAGGTTTTCTGTATTTGGTATCGATCAATAGAACGATTAGGTTGTTAATTCGCTCTTAACTGAGTACTTTATTGACTTAACGGCAATTTGTTGTTTAGTGTTTTTGAATTGGAGTAATCAAACAATTTGTCCGTGCTTGACAATGTAATTATTTTGTGAGTTTTTCGACAATTTGCAGAAAGTCTGGCGAATACACCTATTAGAAAGAAGTTGGGATATATGGAAGCAACGAAGGGGCAAATAAGTAATTAGCGTCTGCTGAGCTAGAGATGTAAATAATGATGATTAGATGGTAAATAGGTAAATGATTTTGATGACCATAGCAAAGTTATATTACCATCCGATGAAGATGTCTTCGGAATCTAACAGACTGGTAATAATGACGAAAAAGCAGAATGAAAACTAAATAATAAAAATATAGAACACAGTAATACTATGCAAGTATATCACATTATCATTTAGATACATAAACAGTCGGACACGGAACCGATCGCGTCCGTCAACCTCACATCAGAGGCCGTTACTCAGCCGCGTCAAATATATGAATTATGGATTATTATTAATGCACTAGATTTTAGCTGCGGTTGCACTTGCTGGTATTTAGAGATGACTCAAGATTAGTTTAATAATGACTACGAATGGCAAGGACGATGATACAGACAGATTCCTTCTTAAAAGTGAAAGAGTATATCACAAATGAGATGCCTGCCCTTTGGTATTTTAAAATAGGTAGGTATATGTATTCCAGACCAGCCAATCAGCGCTGGGGCTCTGTTTCACTTAGGGTCGTAGCATTATGTTGAGCGATGGCCGTTTTGCGTGGATGTGACGCATATTTTCCACCGACTTGTTTTTTTTGTCTCCTTTCCCTGCGTCATGTTTACCGCAAATAAACTTATTTTCTTTCTTTTTTTTATGAGGAAATCCAGATGATTGTATAAAACATTCTAAAACTTACTAAAATTATTAAAAGAACCTAATCAAAACGTCATTTGCCTCTGGGAGAAGGTATTATTTCTAAGCAAATTTTTGCAGAGATGGAAAACGCAAAGCAAGTTACAAAAAAAAATAGACGAGGTTTAAAGTTAATGAGCATACAGCGGACGAGCTCGCTTTCATAGCTAATTAAAAGCAAAGAAAGATCCGACGCCAGAAACGAAAAGCAACTGGGCCCTATTTCACTATGACCACTTAACGATTCTTGGAGATTACTTCGAGAGTACGTCAATTCCTTACCTAATCCCATCAATCTCGCGTTGATTCCGCGAGGTTTCGTTCATTGTGTCATAGAGAATTACGGTACTGGTATGATGACGATAGGCTAATTATTATCGAATGTTGATAATCGAGTCATAATCTAGAAAATCGGAATTTACCATTATTGGTGCTGGTCACTCTGATTTAACATTGAGATATATACAGGATGGGAGGAACATTAACGCGCAACCTGTTACCATGGATTCAACACATAATTCTGAACCGTTCTGCGTTATTTTTTTTTTATCGTCGGTTATTAATAAAAAATTTTGCTGTTTCGTACATTTTGACCGTGCAGGTATAGTAACCGGCATGAGTCGTGAGCACAAACTGACACCTGCGCAGTAGTGAATTTTCAAGTAAATAGTAAAATTTCAAGTGAATATTTTAATTATAGTTTTACCTATCAATAATTTGAGCAAGAGCTGTACTAAATAAATTTGGCCAAAAGTGTACATGCGCGAGCTTGCCCCCACTACTGCCACATCTGTGCTCACGACTCGTGCCGGTCATTATACACTTTTCTTGATAATCAATAAATAAATTCTACGCTAAGATCGTAACTAGAATCATAAGCTGAATTCATAGTTAGACGTTGCGCGTTGACGCCCTGTATAGATTAATATATAAAGCTCAAAATCCAAAAGATTTCAGAGGAACAGATAAAAACACTTTCGACGATGAGCACTTGGGGAAGCTTATTATTACCAGCAGTGATAAAATACAGACTTACAATGACGGTGATAAACATACAGACATACAAAAATCCGACGTTTACGAATCTTCAAGTAAATCAATATTTCATAAATATGTATACGCTCGTCCTAGTCGAGTAACAGTAAATGGTATAAGTAGATGACGGTACCTAATGACTCATGTAAACATTGCTGTGGCGATCATGAGGAACGTTCACTTTTTACTTATGCGTGTGCTCATCGTACGCGATTATAGGCAAAAGCGATACTTTATGGGATTGGAAATTAAACACAGAGTACTTAATGTCACCTGGCATTTTTCAAAAAGTAGGAATCCTCATGCTTTTTTAACACAGGCTAGTAAATAAATGATAAATTATTTATTTCAGTACTTAAATATTTATAAAAAAAAAAACACTTCTACGCGTCAAAAATAAATGATGTTTTAAAACTAGATGTTTTTCGTGATGTCAAACTCAGAGGTTACAGTTTCAGATTGTTATTGATAGTGTGTTACTCAATGAGGGTGTTGGATATACTGACGTTAGCGGAAATGCGTTATTTTCATGATAACGTTTCCGAGATTTTCAAGTTTCAAAGAGAAAGGGACTTTAGTCAGAGAATTAGCAGTGCTGTTGACGTATGCAATTATTGTTTTAAATGTCAAACACATTAAGATTAAGTATTTGACCTTTTGTACAGTTTGACGAGAATGATACGAATTTGTTTTTTTTCCTCATTTCAAGAAATGTTGACTTCCTGTCCAAAGGTTTCCTTCTGGGTTTTTCTTTGGCCACTGATTGGTCTCCTCTTTGCTGGTCCTGGAGATTAGGTGTTTATTTTTTAAATCTTTTAAATAGTTGCTATTGCCAGAATCTTTATAATATTTTTTTTTGTACACGCTTGGACTAAACTAAACTTCACGTTCAGTTGAAATTTAATAGGTGTGTAATTTAAAAAATTTGACCCCGAATGCTACATATACATATATCAGTTATATGATAACTTTAATGTTTTCACGTTTTACATCCAGAGTAGTACGCTATTCTAATTATTACGAAAAAGTACGCCATATACCAAGAATTCTGAAGAAGAAAACGTGTTCCGCCGACCCCGAGTAACATGGGACAAGGGCAGGAAGACAATAATGAAGATACTAACAATCCCGAAGCCAGAACACATCGCATTAGCTTCGCTCTCTCTGTGTATACCGCCAATTCAAATCGTGAGCCCGGTTCGTGACTACCTTTAAACAGCCGATATACACAAATGTACATACATGTGTAAATTAATCGTTTTTTATTCCGCTTCGCAGGCCCGCGGCTAGGCTTTGACTTTCCATTTAATTATTTCCGACTTGTAGTCTGGTTTTATGAGTTTTGTTTTGATATGTTACCGGGTGTATATACAGCATCGACTGCCGCGGCAAGTCTGTAAGGTCTTTAATTTACTAGTCAATGGTAAAGTATATTAGGTCTTGTAATTGTTCTAGTAGGCACAGTGAGTTCGGAGGTATAACAAGAAAAGTTTATCACGCCTCTATTTCCCAAAGGGTTAGCTAGTGATGCACCTTTAGTACACCCGCATTTCGCTAGATATTTGTAAGTCCCTTGTAATAGATGGCCAAAAATGCATGTAAATAGTTTAACAGAAACAAATTTGAGTTTGTAGTGAATTGGAAGCCGAATGTCGTCTTGACAAAACTGCATTAGGTGCTCTATCCTGAGAAATATCGATTGAACCAGCGAATGTTCATAATTAAAAATACACTCGAAACGATAATAAATATAATCGTGAATACCGTTGAGCGCTTACATGCAAACGGCTTCTAGTAGGCGATCGTTTGACGGGATAAGAATTTAAGACAGAGGACTAAGTGCAAATAACTTGGCATTTTGACATAATGTCTTTATTCCTCAAGGAAGTAGACAAAACTAAAGGAAAAGTTACTAAGATTTTCCTATTAGCTTCCCTAAGATTTTACCTCGCCCACACCGCAAAATACCCTTTTCTTAATCTTAATATTTGCGGTACAAGCCGGTAACAAATCTTCAGTTATATTGGCAAACTTTGGTGATCGTTCTTCGCCTGGCCCAAACTTTAGGACCACTAAAATGTTCGGCTTATTTCGGACAGTCTCGGTGTCCTCAAGTGCCAAAGTTGGGCGCCCGCTTGTATTTATGGAACAGTCGTGTTTTATTGCTCTATAAGAAACTTGAATAATACGAGGACCACAATGTGCAGCTTGTGGACGATGGAGGAGACATAGTCTGTGGTTTTGTGTGTTTACTTGCAACGGTTCCGAAGTCCTCACTCGTGCTACTAAAATTTTATCGTCAAGTATTTGTATAGAAGTCTAAATACGCGTCCGCTCGTGACGAAATCTTCAGAATAGTTTTACAAACTTGATATTTGGCAGCGAAGATCTATAAATAATGTTGTTATTTGCAAAAAAATACTTAAAATTAAAATCAATATACAGGCTGGCAGGGTCAGATAGGCAGTCGCTCCATGTAAAATACTGGTATTCAGCTGCATCCGGTTAGACTGGAAGCCGACCCCAACATAGTTGTTGCTTAGCCTTGTATCATCATCATCATCATCATCAGTGCGCATGCGCATCCTGTTACCATGCATTCAGCACTTGATTCTGACTCCCTGAGTTGAAAATCATGTGCTCTTCACGGTTACAGTTTGCGCGTTGACGCCACGCTGTATATTAATAGGTCCACCAGGTCCAGTTGAAAAGCAGACACTAGTTGTCTGGCATTTTTGCTGAACTGGGCCTTTTTGGCGCAGGCGTGAGGCACACTTTCCTGCTAATTTATTACATCGCACTTTTCACCGTTTTTATTTGATTCTTATTTGTTTTTATCTAATGTACAGACGCCAGCACATCAAGCTACTACAATCTGTCAAATTTCTTGAATAGATTTTCAACATTATCGCTAAAGCATAAGGTTCAAAGTTGATTGGGAAAATTTGATAGTTTCGGGTAGCTTGATGTGCTGGCGTCTGTATATATAATATTATACTGTGTGCCTCTTAGTATGTGCTAAATAAATATATTTGCTTTCTTTTCTTTTCTTTCTTTCTTAACCGGTTTAAGGACGCTGAACGTGATATATTACAGTTTTATTGTTATTAGGCCTATAGGCTTTAAGTGTTCCTCAAAGAGTTAATCCATTCCCATGTAGATTAAAAACTCTATGTGAGCGAAGCTATTGGAAAACCCTTGAAGCAAAATGAGGGCAAATCCCCACACGGAGGCAGCGGCGGCCATTTCATTACCATAACGATATTCAAAGCATTATCTAATTAAAATGCACCCTCCACCACAATTTTCCAGTTTACTTGATAAAAGCTAGATTACAGATAACCGTCCTAACGCAAATAACAAGAACATCGCCCGATGATGTTAAGTTCCACCTGATTGGTTACTCGTCATTATAATTACTAAGTAGGTATACTGTACCTTATATGGGACACATGACGACTGTCTGCGGAGGCCTGTTAATCCATGTCGTTTGCATCGCTAAGGCGAACTGATTGGAATGTAAATAGCGAGTGTTGATAGAGCGGGATAAAAGTAGAACATTGTTGATGGCTGTGGATTGGGTAGGTACATAATCCAGCAGGGGAGTTTGTTGCGATACTTCTTCTTTCAAGTTAGAGTACTAGGAAGTGGTGAAGGAGCGGCCGTTTTGGGGGACTGAGTTATGTAATTTTGGCGTTCGAAAATCGTAGTGCTGATTCTCTGCCTAATTTGAATAAATGACTTTTGATTTTGATGTGATATTCTGTGGCTTTGGAACTAAAGGGTATTATGGTTAGAGGTGGTCGTTGAATCAATAAACCGTTTTTTAACGACTTTTCATTCGTCAACGAGATAACGGTTAATCATCAATGAAAAAACAGGTTGAAAATATTTGCTGTTAATTTACGTCAGTCATTATTTTACTCAGTTCCAAATAAAACCAGTTGAAAATAAAATGCTGCTAATCTCTGATTTACATCAACGGTTCAACGGATTATTTCACAATAATTTTATTAATTTGTCATTAGTTATATTTTTTTAAATTCTTATCAAACTAATTATTTGCAAAAAAATTATCAATGAATGATAACGTAGACATAAATTAACGCTAAACGCTACCGATGGCAACATTTAACATGAAATGTTTTTGTGGGATTTCATTTCTTTTTGTAAGTTGCTTATGATATTTATACGAGTATTTTTTCTGTTGTTCATTTTTTCTTTCTTTTTTTGGGGTTTATTTATAACAAGGACCCCCTATATAAATTTTCAGACCTCTAGCATCAAAATTTACGGAAGTCTCATACAAACTTTCACCCCCTAGTTTAAGGGGTTGGGGGGGTAAAAGATTCAAGTTTTAAGATTTTTTTGTTGTTTGTGTACTATTACTAGCTTACATACCAAATTTCAGCTTTCTAGGACTTCAGGAAGAACCTTAAGAATATTGATATTCATCAGTCAGTGAGTCAGTGACGAAATCGGGGTATTTTAGATATCAATAAAATCTAAAGTATAAGAGCTATGCAATTGAAACTTTATAGGTTTAATAAGTCGACCACTGACATCATATCCCGAAAATTTTGATTATCTGGTATAATCCGAAGCCAAGTTAAGAGGGTTCAAAAATACGACGAAGTGCTTCGAGAAAAGGTAGGTAGTGCCCTTGCGCTTCGGTTGGCTCGTCTTGGTGGGGGCACTCCCGTGCCCCCAGATTCTGTTTCACTAAGTCACGATAGTCGCTATATACAACGTTATTTTTAGTATATGCGAAACCTGAATATAGTTTGTTCAGAATAAGTAACTGAATCGATTCCAATAATTTTTACCCCATGTTATATTTTGTCCCAAAAATATTTAAAAAAGGTTAAAAGTTGGACACCGAGCGACACTAAGCAGGTTATCCAATCTCCGCGCCGAACGGCTAGGTACCTAGGTACTATTATCAATGAGCGCAAGACGAAGCGGTGCGGGTGCGGACAAACAAGTAACTTAACAAGCTTATAACTTTGTGATTTTTCATACAAAGTTTCGTTACAGTTTTGAAATTTTGTACATAGATTCTTTACACAAAAATACTAGACACGTGTTTCGGGTTTCGCATATACTAAACATAATGTTGTATAGTTTGTTTGGTCTTATTTTGCAATCTAGTTTAGAACGATTAGGTATATTATCACTGTCATTGTCATCATCATTCTCCTGCCCTTATCCCAATTTATTAGAGGTCGGCGCAACATGTCTTCTTCTTCCATACTTTCTCGCTCTTACTATTATGAAGTTTAAATATAGAATTTGTGTTAAATAATCTGTTTGACAAGTGAACCGCAATTCAGCAAGGAGGTGGTTAATTAAAATATGTACTAAAGGCCAAAATTCACCATCTCATCATCATCTGCCTAGCCTTCTCCCAACTATGTTTGGGTCCGCGTCAAAATTCACCATCTATAGATATTTAAAGCGAGGGGGTCGCTAGTTAATTATAAAAGTCCGGGTTTCCTCACGATCTCTTGCTAACACGTCCCGAAATAGAATCAACTTTCAACAAAGCTAATTCTCCACCATTCCCTGAAGGCTAAATGTGAAGTCTAGACTACATATGAGTAATCAAAGTCTAGCCGGAGCCAACACACCACGCCGCGACATTCCTAGGATCAGCAGTGAACAGTGACGATTAGTATTCGACTGACGTTTCGCCGTCTCCTGGCAAGGGCGTATTCAGACGGATGTAGTTACTGGAGAATGGGACGCAATGAGGTTTTATTATGATTTGGGGTTTGTCTGGGAGGTTCTTTTGGCGAGAAATTGTGGGAGTACAAATTTCGACGTTCAAAAAGTGCCGAGTCTCAGTCTAGTTTTAATAATGAATTTTGATTTTGTTGTTTTGTGAGTTTAATTAAAAGTTAATTAAAGGCTTAGCAGAGAGAGGAGTTTTCTAATTATAAATTTTCTGTTATCTTTTCCGTTAGGGGCCGTTCAAGTATTACGTAAGCAGATTTTTTGCAATTATTAACCCCCCCCCATCCCCCTCGTCAGCAAAAGTAAGCATAGCACTTTAGAGGGGGGGGGCTTCCATGCTTACGTAAATATTGGTACATGCATTTTATTTCTTTTACTCGGTTCTAAGCGAGTTATCGTATCCTTATTTTCAGGAACCCCTGAAAATGTTTTTCGTGTTCAGGCATAGGCCAAGTAGGGTTGCCATATGCGTTCAAACCAAAATCGACAAAATTTTGTAGAAAATCAGAAAAAGTAAAAAAATAATAAACTGCTGACGTAATCACCATCCAGACCCCCCCATCCCGCATGTCATCAAAAATAAGCAAAGCAAAGACCCCCCCCTGTAGTGCTTACGTAATACTTGAATGGCCCCCCGATGAGTAAATTTCCAATTCGATGTTTCTTTCTACTTTATTACTAAGTATGTCCTTTTTTATTTAGAGGGGATGCGAAAAGTAACCCGCGAAATTCAATTTTTTTTTTTTTGCATTTTACTGGTCATTGTCAGGTTAAATGTTAAAACAAAATATGATTCGCTACCGTAACAAGTATGTTTTTACAGAATTATAATCATCAATACAACTCTCTAAGTTCATATAATCCTATTGAATGACTATTTAATGAAATTGTAATTCAATAGGAATAAACGAACTTAGAATGAGAACTTTTAAAGTGTTTTCAAAAGGTTCAATTACTAACATTTAGCGGAAATCCATCTGCAATTCCAAGCAACACGGAAAATTATACCAATTCAATTTAACACCTCGTTCACGGCACTTGTGTAAACTCGCCGTCAATACACACTAAGCAAAACGATTCCATTCAACCAAATCAGCTGTTGAATATGTATCGCTACATAATCAGTTTAATTACTAGATCCTATGGAACTGTGACTGTCATGGTTTTCCTTAGATCAAGAGGAAAAGCGAGTACTAATCATTCCACAATTAATCGGAACGATGATTTTGTGTCATGCATAATGATTACAGAGCATGACGTAGGTTTTGTTAGAAGATTGTGGTAACGTTTTCTATGAACTAGTAAGTATAATATTGCGGTAGATTATGTATGGTATGCAGGGACAGTTCATGTCAAATATTTTTAGTGCGATCGTGACCGCGTGATCCAATTAAGTAATTTTTTTATACGGTTCCGAAAAAGTTTATAATATTGTTTCCTTTTTTCGACCATGGTCTACTTTTGATGCCTAAGCTAAACAGCCTTATTATTTTTTGTACCTACGGGAGTTATCAGAAAATGGAGTAGTTCAGAGGTTGAATGGAGGTTGGTCTTGAATGATTTTGATGGCAATATTAATGGTAGATTTTCTATGCGACTAATGTTCAGCGGCCATAGACTTGACGCCATATTTCGCGAGACAGATTATCGTCGTCGAAAAACCGTTGGTAAAGAAAACAAAAGACACAACAGCCTTCAACGGGAAATACAATCGTGACGTATATGACATATACCAGCAACTTGTCTGTTTATACGATTTCGCGGTTGATTAAGCTGTCAATGTCATACGAGGAAATGTCAGTAGACTAGTCCACGTGCGTTTGAGAGACAATAATGATGATATGTGATTCTATGTTACGTATGTATCTATGTTTCCTCGACATTTTCCCCAATGAGTAATCAGTTATCATGTGATTTGGGGAAAACGCTTTGCATATGTTTAGATTAATATTTACGTCATTGTGAGGGTTGTGAGATTAGTTTGATATTTAATTATCAACAGTGTTGTGGAGGTCAGATAGGCAGTCGCTCCATGTAAAATACTGGTATTCAGCTGCATCCGGTTAGACTGGAAGCCGACCCCTACATACTTGGGAAAAGGCTACGCAGATGATGAATTCTATGTATAAATATTTGTTACGTCCGCGAATCATATTTAGATCAACATACCACCTAATACTGACCTGCAAATCGCAAAAAACGTAAGAAAATTTGAGTCTCGCGGGCCGGGCTACCTGTGGCTTTCATCTTAAGGGGCTCACAGGACCTAAACGCAAACAACGCAAGTTTTTGAAACAATAAAAGTATATGATCGACTACAGTAAACAAAATCAGAAAAATATATGATATTCTTCAGGATATATGCTAGGTAGATAGTGTGTTGAAAACATAATACAACTAATTTTAGACGATAGAAAAAAATCATGAAGATACCTCTAAAAACTTTCTTTTTACAACAAAAACCATACTAATAAATAATAATACACATACAATCATTCTGATTTTTTGTCAGAGTATTCTACAAGCAACATACTAAAACACTAGTGTTTTAATTTTTTAGTGCAAACAATATATTATTTGTAATTAAATAATTGCTTCATATTTTGCAATAAATTACAAGCGTTGTGTTATCGCGCTTCTCTTTCTTTTCTATGCAGTCCGACAGTTACCGCGCTTTAGGTCATGTAAGTCCCTTAAGCTACATTAAAACCTTCCAGAGATTATGTTAAACCCTGTTAATAACTTAGTCGCGCTATAAATAGCCCCATAGCTACACATAGCGTGCACGAGTCAGTTTCCATATAGGGCTCGCTATCGGAAACTGGAAGGTGACGCTGTTCACACGCCGCCAAGGTCTGCCGTGACCAGTTGTTAGAGAAACTACGGATATTCTTATAAAAACTGGCCAAGTGCGAATCGGACTCGCACACGAAGGGTTCCGTACCACAAGGCAAAAACGCCGGAAAAAAAAACACGTTTGTTGTATGGGAGCCCCCCTTAAATATTTATTCTGTTTTTAGTAATTGCTGTTATAGTGGCAACAGAAATACGTCATCTGTGAAAATTTCAACTGTCTAGCTATTACGGTTCATGAGATACAGCCTGGTAACGTTTTTACCCTTTGGGTACGGAACCCTAAAAACATGCCGTTTAAGTTAAAGAAAAGGTTAGAAAGGGGGTTTAAAGTGAGATGTCAACTGATAGACATATAAGAATTAGCTTATGCCAGCCGCTTCAGCCGGGTGGAGGTCGGAAAATCATCCCAAGGGATACAAAGTATCCTTTGTCGTTAGGACAAAGGACACTTTTACCTGGTCATGATCTATCCCAGTGCCAAATTTTATACGAATCCGTTCACCTCTTTAGGTCAGACAGTGAAACCGACAGACAGACAAGAGTTATTTTCGCATTTATAATGTTAATAAGAGGTACCTAAGTACAACATGGGTCTCAAAAAAATTGGGATGACAGTAGGATTGATTTAAAGATTGTAGTCGTCGTTCAGTCATACTGGTATTCAGCTGCATCCGGTTAGACTGGAAGCCGACCCCAACATAATTGGGAAAAGGCTAGGCAGATGATGATGATGAGTCGTCGTTCAGTCAGTCATTTTCTCCTTATTATACAGGGTTATTGGTAAAACATTAACAACCTCTTAAGAGGTCATTGTACTCATCATTATGAACAACTTTTACTATGGGACCAATACTGAAATCGCGAATAAAAAATCACCTGTTCCCTACATTTTGACGAGTTATACGAACATAGATGTAGGGAATAGCCGTTTTTTTTTACGATTTCAGGTTTGGCCCCATAGTAAAAGTTGTTCATAATGATGAGTACAATTACCCCTTAAGAGGTTGTTAATCTTTTACCAATATCCCTGTATATGAAGATGAACCATTCGAAGATCACATCAATATGTTTCCTCTCCAGATTTCATTTCTTAATAACTTTAACGGACATTAAACACTAAACTATAGTCACCCTATACGTACTTTTCGTCATAACGCTTATTTTATGCTAATCCATTGACTTTGGTTTTAAAATATCTTATTGGAACAAATTGTTATTTTATTGCTTGAATGCCGTCAGAATCAAAACACATGGTCACAATGCTTTTTGAAGTTACGTAAGATTTTATAACAATAGTTTCAGATAACTTGTGACAAAAGATAACACTTTCCATTCATTTTTTTAAAACATGTACTTCCTAGACCAGGCTTGGGTTATCCATGTTGAACTCGCCAAAACAAAGTCATCATCATTTCAGTCGAAAGACGTGCAGTGCTCCAGCACTGGAATGGGTGGCCTATGTCCACATAGGCCACCCTTGAAGCACCACCACCGCGACTGGTTCTGTGCTTCTCGCATCCAGCGGCTCCCTGCGGCCTTCAAAAAGTCGCGGTCGCCACTCCAGACCCTTAATAGGTAATAGGTAATACTGGCTGGTGTCCGCAACTCCACGTCAATGCGCGTATTTTGCGTACATACTCAGACCAGAGCCTTTCGGCCCCGCCGCCCATCTGTTCTACAAGCGATGTGCCCTGTCCACTGCCACTTAAGTTACAATACATACAACACCAAGCATTTTTCTAATGCCTAAGTAAAATTACACACAGTTTTGGCGCCAAACAGCGGTCAAACTTTTACCCCCATCGGACATCGGTCTGCCTTGTGGGACAACCAAACAAACCTTGTGGGAAAATAAAGACCCAGTCAGTCCGCCTAGACGTTTCCCAACTATGTTGGGGTCGGCTTCCAGTCTAACCGGATGCAGCTGAATACCACTATTTTACATGGAGCGACTGCCTATCTGACCTCCACAACCCAGAACTACTGGATGACACGATACCCCTTGATAAGACTGGTTGTCAGACTTTCGGGCTTCTGACGACTCGTGACGACTGTCAAAGATCCAAGAATGACAGCCGGAACCAACGGCTTAACGTGCTTTCCGAGGCACGGACCGGAAAATAAAGTCCCGAAGAAGTTAATAAAAGTTACCAGAGACACGTGCTCTACTTAAAATTCAAGCAATCCATAATCCGACTAATTAATATTCGTTTCTAATTAAATTAACTGTATAGTCCAGTCATCAATATTTTCGTTAACAACAAAACTATGAATTGGTTGTCATAACAAAAATCAGCATGGCATTGTTTAAATAACTCGATTATATATTCAAATGCAAACTGTCTGGTTTCAATCAAATGGGACGCAAATTTGAAACCGACAGCAAATATTGATGAATTGTTCCAATCAAAACATTTTCGTGGTATACCTAATGATATGGTATAAATCGAATTATTTTGTAATAATGAATAATGCAGGTTGTCTGTTGTAGTGTACTGCTTGAAATAGAAGAAATAGTGACTGGAAGACCAAAAAAACGATGGATGGACTGTGTGAATGATGATATGGTTGGAAAGGGGGTAACTACCGAGATGACGACTAATAGAGAAGTATGGAAGAAAAAGACATGTTGCACCGACGACTCCAAAAAATTAATTGGATTATGGGCTGGTTTTAGCCGATAAGACGTGTGTCATCCCCATGATGGAGGAAGTCCCATCCCCACGATGGAGGAACTCCATGAGGATTTCCACTGCGCACCAAAAAAAATGAGTATGATGATGACAATGACTGATAATGTAATCGTCCTAAACCAGATTACAAAATAAGACCAAACAAAGTATAAAAAACCTCTAAATAATGTCTATTAGCAATCAGCACCATTGCGTAAAACACTATCAATCTCAATCTGAATTATTTTGAAGCATATTGCTAATCCATTGCTTCATATGTTCGAAAAATGTGCTCAACAATGTAAATACGGCAATGAATGTTGTTGAACTGTCAAAATGAAACCCATTGCTACTGATAGTGTGTAAGGGTGCGACTAGATTACGTTATATAACATATAAACTTATGTTACATAACACGTCCAAATTATTTAAAATAGCAATGTATAACTATGTTTAATAACATGTTATGTTACATAGTGTGAACGCACCTTTACGCAATTACCACACCTCTTTCATAAAGTAATATCGATATTTATAATCATAGTAATACCCAATTAGTATCAAACTGAAGATAACGTCAGATCTTCCTAATCTAAGATTCCAAGAAGCGATAAGGTATGCAAGCCAATTAGCGATTATCGATTACGCGTCGAATGGACGCGTTCAATACTATTCGATACATAATACGAACAATAACAATAGATTATCTATACAATCTACACATTATCGGTGCGTCGCCATCTGATATTCTAGGCGGGGGCAACGACCGGGGGACAAAGACTAAGTTTATAGATACGAGACTCGATTGAGTGGTCAGTTCAAGTTTTGCAATTTTCTGTGAGGAACTGTTTCAATATAGCTGTAGATAAGTGGTTTTGTTTGCGAGATAATATGGGTGAAGTTGCGTTGTGTGGTGGGAAGGTTTGTAGGTTGTATTTTATTAGCACTCTGCCTGCCGACAAAATATTAAACTTTTTAAGTTCAGGAGGTCATGGAGGCCGCCGGCGGGTTCCAAAGTTTCTGCTTGTGAATGCCGTGAGTCAAAAGTCAAAATTATTGCAAGAGGCCATAGGTTCAAAAAAAAACTTTCAGGACGCCGTGGGATCCGCTATGACCTGTAATTATATGTATGAAATGTATGAATTGTAATAGTTTTTACAACTACTGGCGTTCTGTTATGGAAAATGTGGTAAAAGTATTGAAAAAACCGGGCAAGAGCGAGTCGGACTCGCGCACCGAGGGTTCCGTAATATCCATAAGGTTTATATTTATGAAATTAAATGTTTTTTTAAATATTTGAGTTGATTGAATGAAAAGTAAATTGCGGTTTACGATTTATGACGTATTAAAAAAAAACTACTTACTAGATCTCGTTCAAACCAATTTTCGGTGGAAGTTTACATGGTAATGTACATCATATATTTTTTTTAGTTTTATCATTCTCTTATTTTAGAAGTTACAGGGGGGGGACACATTTTACCACTTTCGAAGTGTCTCTCGCGCAAACTATTACACGTATGGGTTTGATGAATAAAAAAAAATTGAGTTTCTGTTCTAAGTATGGGGAACCCCCAAAATTTATTGTTTTTTTTCTATTGTTGTGTGAAAATCTTAATGCGGTTCACAGAATACATCTACTTACCAAGTTTCAACAGTATAGTTCTTATAGTTTCGGAAAAAAGTGGCTGTGACATACGGACGGACGGACGGAAGGACGGACGGACAGACAGACAGACAGACATGACGAATCTATAAGGCTTCCGTTTTTTGCCATTTGGCAACGGAACCCTAAAAATGTGCTTTGGCCTGCTGAACAAAATGTTTTGGGGGTCGCCGGCGGTTCCCAGGGCAGGGAGAGTGTTAAGGTTTTGATGTAATTGTTTAGAGGGTTGTATTGTTTGTTTGTTTTGTTGTGTTCGTAATATAATCTAGATAACGTATACTTACACAATATTAAATTAGATTCATTAGATAGATGAGGATTTAGTGATAAATAACAGAAAATTCAAAGGCCTTCTGAACATTTTCCATGACGGATAGGCCGAATCAGAAATTATTTATTAAATTAGTAGAGATTTGATAGTACCAGTAATCTGCTAATTATTTTAAGAAACCTGACTAATATTTTTTTTTTCCCCAATTCTACTTCTTTTGCCTAGCCTTTGCCCAACTATGTTGGGGTCAGCTTCCAGACTTACCTTCAAAACTAATAGGTTTATCATTTTTTTAAGTTCGGATCGTAATAATAAATGTTTCAGCAAGATTGCCATCTAGTCATAAAATTGTAAAACGTTATATGCGCAAATCCACTATGTACAGCAGCCAGCACATCAAGCTACCCGAAACTGTCAAATTTTCCCAATCAACTTTGAACCTTATGCTTTAGCGATTAAGTTGCAAGTATGCTGGCGTCTGTACCTACCAGATAGTTCTATACCAGACCTATAAATATAATGGCAGTATCTATTAAGCTATAATGTGGCGCTAAGGTACTCCGATTTTAAATTCAAATTTTCTTACAATTAGATTGTATGTTGATCAAAACATGATTCGCAACCGTAAAAAATATGTATTTACAGAACTATAAATCATTAGAATCATCAATATTCAACTCTCTATGTTGAAATTACTTACCGGGCTGCTTTGACGCTATGCCTCGCAAAATCGCAACAAATTCAAGTGTCCTCTCTTAAATAACTAGCCCCATCTACTCTATGACCGGGGCAATTGCACGGCTGGCGCTATGCCAGAGAGACGGGCAATTTTATTAAAAACTCTCTTAGTATTGTTAACATCTGTTGCATTTATAAACATGTGTTACTTTAGCATTACTTCATGTATTCCTTTTTTTTTTTTTGGACCAAAGTAGTAAAGTTTGGGAAACTATGTGTGGTTGCCGTGTTTGGGTGTCTTTTATAGGCAACTAACAGCGCCCCGCAGTTTCACTTGCTTAAGTTTCGATCCCGTGGGAATATCGAGATAAAAACTAACCTATGTCCTTCCACGGGACTCAAACTATCTTTATACCAAATTTCATCTAAATTGGTTCAGCAGTTTAAGCGTGAAGCGGTAACAGACAGACACACTTTCGCATTTACAATATATATGGAAGTATGGATGGATATACAGGGTTATTGGTAAAACGTTAACAACCTCTTAAGAGGTAACTGTACTCATCATTAGGAACAACTTTTACTATGGGACCAAACCTGAAATCGCGAAAAAAAAATCTGCTGTTCCCTACATTCATGTTCGTATAACTCGTCAAAATGTAGGGAACAGCTGATTTTTTTTTCGCGTATTCAGGTTTGGTCCCATAGTAAAAGTTGTTCATAATGATGAGTACAATGACCTCTTAAGAGGTTGTTAATGTATTACCAATAATCCTGTATACGAGTAAGTCTGAAATCGCCAAACCGAATTGAGCAAGCGTGGTGATCAATGCTTGTGTCTTCTCTGTATGAGTAGAGGCCTTTGCCCAGCAGTTGGACAATAATTTGTTAGTATTATACTAATATTTTAATGCGAAAGTAAGTTTCTTTGTTTGTTTGTTACCTTTTCACGCCTAAACCACTGAACCGATCATCCTGAAATTTTGCTTACGTAATCAGGTGTACAGAAACGGACATAATACCTTTCATCCCGAAAAAAAGTGCTGTGACCGAAAAAAACAACAAAAACGTTATTATGATAATAGATGGCGCCACATGTCATTCGAATCATGATTGAATTATATGGGTGAAACCACGGGGCGCAGCTAGTTTATTATAGTTTTGAATGGTGCCTGGTTAAAGATACATACGTCTGCAGTTGTTTTAAAAGGCAACGGTATGGTCAGGAGGATATGCCAGGAAACGTGGTAGGTTTTAAATCTTTTCCTTTTTATCGTTTATGTAGAAATCATTAGGAACCCTATGTTTAGCAGTGGACAGTTTACGGGATAATATACGAGCATGTCATGCTTTACGAAGTGAATTAGCGACGAAGACATATGGCAAGTCAAAGTTATTTACTTAAATATTGTACAGTCACAGATATAGATATACCTAGATAACGCAATAGTAACTACTTCGCGTGCCAAAAATTGCGCCAACTTATGATTACAAATCGTAAGCCGCCCCTTTCGCGCTCAGTCCTTTGTACTGCTGGCTGGGTAAGTGTGAGCGAGAGCGCGAGCTTGTGACGTCATAGTAGGTAGTCAAAAAATGGCACGCTTGGTTTTCATTCAGTTCGTGATACTTGCGTTATCTAGGTATATCTATATCTATGGGTACAGTCAACAGCAAAAGTAGATAATCAAAATCAAGCGTCGAAGTGATTCAAACCACTCAACGCCACATCACCGCCACACAGAAATCACTTCGACGCCACACAGTTCTGACGCGAACTCCGTTCATTAGTATCGAATTTCTGATTTTGATCATCTACTTTTACTGTTGACTGTACTAGGATATAAGTTTGTGTAAAAATAAATGATAATAAAAACTCAATGCAAAATCGATCGTATAAAGGGTACGGAGACGCGCAAACTGTAACAATGAATAAATTCAGCACATGGTTACCGACGAAAAATTTAGACGCCCTAGAGTAGAAATTTTTCGTTACTTATAAAAAAAAACCGGTCAAGTGCGAGTCGGACTCGCGCAGCGTACAAATTTGTAGGTATGTAAATAGTTTATCACGGGATTCTTTTTAATGTAAGTAACTACAAATTTACGGTTTTCGGATTTTTTCTTTTACCTGTGTTACATGATGTGTATCAGGATGTCGAGTTAGATTTAGATTTATTTACTAATAGTGTTAAGGTGGTAAAGCAAAGTTTGAACAATTGTTTTTTCGATGTATAACCATTGTTTTTTCTTCTCTTTATTACTGTATTTTTTGAGTTTACGTCGCTATTTTCGCGTATTTGTTAATGTTACTCTCATTAATCGTTGTAATTGGCCATCTCTTACACATTGTACTAGATATTAAAATGTATTAGCTGTAAGTTTTCCTAAAATTAATAAAATAACATGATTTTTCTGTCTTTCATTCATTCAAAATAAACCAAGTGTTAAGTATATTAATTTAGATAGTAAAATCGCTCAACTTCACGCCTGTTTGCATAACACGAACTGCAATGCAACAGACACACTAACATCTCTCTCAACACAAATCTGGCTCACATCTGTACCATTAACATCAATTCAAGTTTTACACAAAGATGTTCAGTGCAATGATTATGATTACGAGTGGGATGCGATTACGTAACGTGTGTGTCCGTGAATCTGTAATTGCCGGGTTTGATTTGTACAATCGGGATTGATAAGGAGGTTATAAGCTTAGCTAGGCTACAGTTCTGTGTTAGGTTGTGAACTGTACCAGGCCGGTGCGCGTGGCCGGAATCAGAAGTAACGCCGCCATCTTGGTTTTTAAATATGTTCCAATTGACATTTCAAAAATTATTGTTTACCAACGCCCCCTCTGTCAGCAAACTTACGACATACGTCGTAGGTTCGAACCCAAAAATGAAAGAAAACATCGCAAGGAAACCGGCATGTCCTAGAAGGAAAAGACATGTGATATCTACCAACCCGGACTGTTCCCGCGTGGTGGATTACGGCCCACTCCCTCTTACAAAGAGGAGGCCTGTGTCCCAGCAGTGGGAACATTACTTATAGCTGATTATGCCTGTCATCGTCATTCGGGCGCCTAATGATCCATGAAGTGTAAAGGAAAACTGTTAAACTTTCATTCTTGTTGGAAGGAAAAGCTTCGAAAATGATATTTGTCATTTATTTGATTCGGGTTGGCATGTCACTGTCCTCATGCAAGACCGTAAACGAGGCATTATATTTTTATTGCAAGACAAATTAGGCCCGTGTCAATAAATCGCTTCATTTGAGAACTCGCTTAAAGAGCTGAATATTATCCGGATTCTTTTTCAAACCAACTTCATTGCTCAATAAGAGCTTACATTTTGATTACACTTCAGCCGGGTTTATCCATACTAATATTATAAATTTGAAAGTAACTCTGTCTGTCTGTATGTTACCTTTTCACGCCTAAACCACTAAACGGATTTCGATAAAATTTGGCAGAGAGATAGATTGCATCCCGGGGAAGGACATAGGATAGTTTTTATCGACATACCTCGCGGGCGAAGCAGCGAAGAAGAAGACAAAACTTAGGTGAAGTGAGCTGTCATTCTATTCGATGCTATGGGACACTATTGACAGCTTACTTCACCTAAATAAAGAAAGAGAAAAAAAATTGTTTATTCTACAAACAGAACGCACATTACAAATAATAAAAAATAAAATAACTGGCCAAGTGCAGCTCGGACTCGCACACGAAGGGTTCCGTACCACAAGGCAAAAACGGCGAAAAAAACTCGTTTGTTGTATGGGAAATATTTATTAAAAAATATTTATTTTATTTTGTCCCTTAAATATTTATTTTATTTTGTTTTTAGTATTTGTTGTTATAGCGGCAACAGAAATACATAATTTGTGAAAATTTCAACTGTCTAGCTATCGCGGTTCTTGAGATACAGCCTGGTGACAGATAGACAGACGGACGGATGGACAGACGGACGGACAGCCGGACGGACAGACAGCGAAGTCTTAGTAATAGGGTCCCGTTTTTACCCTTTGGGTACGGAACCCTAAAAAGACAAAATATACACATACAACGTAGTCAAAAGCCTCGTATTCAAGCAATCATAAAATGTTGACAATTATGTGCTTGATGTCAGTGCCAGGGACCAAAGACAACACATGTTAATTCAGAATACTTAGTAAGAATAGCTCTACTGGTTGTTTTCTCAATATTTCACCTCGAAAAGCAGTGGAATTACAGGCAATATTCCCACAAAATAACTGGATCACCTTTACCCACAGTTTATTACATTTCAGTATAACACAAAGCCGTGTTCAGAGCAATGATTACATTATGATCGAACGTGGGCGGACGCTGCGAAGTTATCGCGCGGCGTGACATTACGCAATCGATAGTGTAGTGATGAGACATGAGTATCGATGTTAGCGATAATTAATTGGTAGATTATTAATTGGTTAGTTGATGCGTTGATTTGATGCAGCGTTGAGCGATGATGTCGGGTTAGTGATTTTAGGCTATCAATTGAGAGAATTTACAGATGGGTTCATGGCTAAATGATAACCGCCACACGTGTCGATCGAAGGTTTTAAGAGTAAACTAGTCGCGAGCTCGAACTCACTATTGGTCATGACCAAAAAGCACGCTGTCTCACCTGACTTCGTGTCTGACAGAGCTAGTATCAGTGATGAGCAGTTAGACGCTAGTTTACAGGCACAATGTCTAGTTCTCACGCACAGAAACACCGCTCCGAACTGATAGGCGCGTAAAAAAATTCGGAAAGTGCTTTGGAAAATCGAGTTTTATGAAAAAACCACTGCATAAATTAATTATAAATAAAGTTTATTGAACTCTTCGATAACTGAGCTTTGTCGGTACGGACTTGGATTTGAAGATTTTACAGTTCTTTTATTACTTATTTACACCCAAAGTTACTTTAAAAATAGCAAGAAAAACGAATCTTTGATGGCTCATAACTTTTTAATGGTTTTTTATTTTACTATTTTGTTTCCGTACAGACACAATTAATAATAAGTCAAAACGATAGAATGTTTAACTTTGGGTGCTCAATGTCAAACAGTGGAGTAATACTCTCCCGAAATTTGTATGGAAAAAATATCGACTAGTGGCACCTTAAGCTACGCTTGCCGCGGTCGGTTCGTGGTTAGATAACCATCCATTACATATTGACCCCTCCGTGTCTCGGAAACGACTTTCAGCCGTTGGTAACAGCTGTTATTCGTAGATCTTTGACAGTTGTTACGGGTAGTCAGAAGCCCAAAAGCCCAAAAGACTACACTGCCAGGTAGCTAGCAGTGTTATGGCAAGTAACATTTATTTCAATAATAAACGCAAGTTAAAATGAATGTGTTTCTAAATCACCCATGCGTTACCCCTAACGGTATAAATAATGGATTAAGTTGGCACGGATTCAAGTTACATAAATCGCATTGGGCTTAAAAATTGCAATAGTGCATGAATAGTAACCCAGATTCTCGGAAGCAGTGACCCAATTTTGTTGGCCGTCGAAGTTTTAAAACGTGGGCTGAATGATAAGCAGTCGGTTTAATATTTATGTAATAATATGTTATATGGACAACTACCTTCAGGTTTAGTAAATCAGTAGGAGGGATCATAATTATTATTATAAAAAAACGAGTGTGCTTATGACCACACGACTGAAGTGAAACTTAAAGAGAGAAAGAAAATGTGCGCGCGCACTGCTGTCTCTTGCTTATATCCCCCACTTAACTTCCGTTCGCCTTGCCCGATCACACTTTTCGTAACGCTTACGTCACGCGTTCGCCAGCTTACTCCCCAAGTCAAGCGTGCGTAAAGAAGTTTCACTTCAAAAAAGAAAAAAGTTTTTATTATATGTATGTTTAGGTTAAGGTATTTTATCTATGGGCCTGCGATGCCTGAAATAAATGGATTATTATTATTATTATAACCATTATAGAATTATTCAGCATTAACAATCAGCCGACACGCTATCGTATCGTATCATATCGAAAATAACACATCTAGACAACCTGATTTGCCTTGCCCCCAACAGCAAATAGCTATCGGAAGAATAGCGGTCGTCTATTTAATTAAGGGCTGGTTTTTCAATCAACAGATAATTTTTATTCGTGGAATAAAATTGACGTCTGACAGATTTTGTATGGAAGAACTGTCAAAATTCAAAATTATTCCTCGAATAAAAATATCTGGCGTTGGCAAAATCAGCCCTTGATTTTCAAAATTTTCGGGTTTTGTACTTGTGAACAGCGTTTAGAAGACTCCTACGATAACATTGATTGATGTTCGATACGTTACAGAAGCGTATCGAGTGGTTGTAAATAGCTATGCAAGTGTTTAAAAACGAATAAAATTCAGTTATTTGTGCAATTCGATTAGGTTCAACGCTGTACCAAAAGCGCTTTAGTTAAATTGGCTTTAATAGACAAGCAGTTGTTTCGATAAAACAGTTCCACACTAATCACAGCATGGCCTCAGGCGTAATATCTCAATCCTCAATCGGTATTTTTCATCGACACATCGACAAATAACACACGTTATCGACTTATCGCAACACTACGCTATGGTAATTGACAGTTCGTTGTTTACGACTGTTCAAAAAATGTTGGCTTGTATAATATTCAGCTTTGTCACTTTATGGTTTTTGGTGATATTTCGTAATGCAGAATGTTTTTTATGACTTCATTGTGTTGTCTATGGTTATGTGGAATTCCATGTTTTTGGTTTAAAATGGGCAAAAATGTATGTCTGTCCGCAGTAGGTAGGTATATAATATTGAATCTTTTTGGTTATTGTAGGGGTTTTCCAGTGTATTCCAATATCGTAATAAACCTTCTCTGAGTCCATCCATCAGAAGATTGATTTCTGATTAATTAAATCGTATGTGCCAAGAAACCACCAAAATTAAAGTAGACCCAACTTGATAAATGTATAATTAATTATGAAAACCTTCTAATGCTCCCCCAAAAACACAATTTCAGCCGAAAGATGTCCACTGCTAGACATAAGCCTCTTTCTCCATTTCACTAATTCATAGCGCCGCCACCACTTCAACCGATTCTGTGCCTCTCGCATCCAGTAGATTCCTGCGGCCTTCGCCAGGTCATCAGTCCACCTTGTGGGAGGCCTTCCGAACATTTTTCTAATGCCTTACTAAAATTACGCACACTTTTGGCGCCAATCAGCCGAAAAATTTTCACTCCTACAGAAACAAGTTAAATTCCCAAACAAACAAATTAATTAACTCCAAAACCAAACACACTAATAACCCGAGATGCAATATTAAAACAAATGAACGTAGTACTCAGTTAATTAGTATAGGAGTACGTGCTAAGGTCGGGGGTGCAAACTGGAAATGCAATATCCGTGGTTACCCCAAAGGCTGTGATTGCAAGCGGGGGAATCAATACCGCTACGTATGCTGTAGGTACGTCGGTATAGTGCATTTATTAGTGCAGCTAGATTGCATTAATATTTCATGTGTTTGTGACTACGAGTAGGGATATATCATACGTGTTAGTAGGGATTGCGTAGACTATGGATGGCTGAAAGTTAATTAACATAATCGATATCGTTGTTGACATCCCTAAAAGTATTTGGCGCAAAAACATAATTATACAGCATGTAGCGTAAAAAACAAAACATCAACGAATTATAAATGGTGATTTTCTACGTACGAAATAATGTTTTGTTTTAATTTTATTGATTTTAAAGTCAGTTTTAGAAGTGATTTTTATGCTGAATAATGCGTCTAATACTTAGTGATATCATAATATTAAGCAAGAACTTAAATTGGTTATAGGTAAATTAATTACAGGTAACTAAATAGCACATAAACTCGATTAACCCGATTTAAATCTAGCACAAACTAGACAATGGATGAATAGAGCAAGGGTTAACTAGAACACTTAACCATAACCAGATTACAAAATGTGGCAAACCCTTCATCTAGAGTGGAAAGATTGCGTCAGGCACACAGTTTTGACAAGCGTGGGTATTCGGAATGACGATATAAAATCTATTGCTAGCGATAAAAATAGTTTTTTAGGGTTCCGTACCCAAAGGGTAAAAACGGAGCCCTATTACTAAGACTTCGCAGTTTGTCCGTCTGGCCGTCTGTCCGTCTGTCTATCACCAGGCTGTATCTCAAGAACCGCGATAGTTAGACAGTTAAAATGTTCACAAATTATGCATTTCTGTTGCCGCTATAACAACAAATAATAAAAACAAAATAAATTAAATATTTAAGGGCCCTCCCATACAACAAACGCGATTTTATTTGCCCTTTTTGCTCGATATCAAAAATGGCAACAGGTAGGCACTTGAAATATTCACAAAATACTCAGTTGTATTTTAACTTTAATAATAAATAATAAAATTAAAATAAATGGGGGCTCCCATACAACAAACATGTTTCTTTTTGGCGTTTTTGCCTTGTGGTACGGAACCCTTCGTGTGCGAGTCCGACTCGCAATTGGCCAGTTTTCTGTTGTTGTTGTAAGTTGGTTTAAATCACCTTCCTCAAGAATTAGGCTATCAAATGCATAATACGTAACATACGCAACAAGTTTTGATCTAGGCATCCATAGGATTCAAAATTATGATCGTGATAAGGAGGAATATTTTACATCGATAATGTTAACATTCGATACAACTTTTGTGAATCAAAAACGTATGAAAATAAGGTTCTGAATAAGGTACAATGAACAAGAGACACAAACAAAAGGGACTTTATGGAAAGGATCAAATATATATCACATCATGATGGCTCGTCAAAACAGAATTCATGAAATAACAAGTTATTTGAGGAACAAATTAACAGGAGCTGTTAACGTCACCCCGAATTAATAATACTTAACAATACAAGAAATAATTTAACAGAAGCCATTAGCAACAACACAATAGCCGAAGCTTATAAGTCCTGTTAAGTAATGAAGGCATTCAAATCCTCGTTTAAGTCATAATAAACACAAACAAGAAACAAGATTAAGACATGAAAGCAAAGTTTTGATAAACAGCACATCATAATATAGATAGACAATTGATTCAACAACCCGTTTGAAGGTAAACGAATCCTTAACTTTACGTAATAGAGTTTGAATTCTATCAATTTAAATGTAATATGTGAAACAGCCACCTGTGTAAAGGAAAAGGCACCCTCAAACTTAGACAAAAGTGGTGAAATTGCGTAAATTCAAATGTTAATATGAAACACGTTAGGGTTGTCAAAACTTGGTGCGTAGTCTGAAATGGTAAAGCCACTTTGAGTTTTTATGGCTGATATGTTAAGGCAAAAATATCAATTTATGATAGCAATGTTTTGGAAATGGGATATTTTATGTGTCGCAAAACTGTAGATATAAACCCACACCGTTTTAAAATAGGTATACTGGAATAGTTGATGATGTTGTTGATGTTGTTGTGATGGTAATGCTCTTCAGAAAAGTCAGGTGCGTAGTACTCGCACCCGGCGTGCGTGTATGACCAGATGTATGGAAGTAAACGAAGCAAAAGGAGTATGTAAGGATCGTAGCAGGGTAGAGGCGATCGGCAGCGGCGGCGGCGGCCTCTCGCATCCGTCCCTGGTGTAAGCCATGGTCCGGAGCGAAAGAGAGTGGGAGGCAGCTACCTCCTTCTGCGAAGCAGTCATGCTAGCGAAGGAGGTGGCGGGATGGCTGAGGGAGAGAGCCTCCCGTCCCAGCTGCCGCGGGAGACGCCCCGGGCGTCGGGAGCCGCGTGGCGACTCCCGGCCACCGTAGGCGCGGGCCTGCGGGCAGAGAGTAATGGGTAGCGATCAGGACCAGCCCCGTGCCGGACGGCGCGTACGTGTTCCACGCACGCCTCAAAGAGATGTCAGCATCATAGGGCCCATCACCTTAGAGCCGAAGCCTGCCGGGTCAGCGGGATTGTCCGAAAGGGTTACCGCTGGCCCGGAACATAAAGGGCTAAGGAAGGAACACGGGTGGGTTTTAGTCAGTAAGAGTCTGACACTCCCTTCCGCTCCGCCCAGAGCAGGAGGGGTCATTTGATGATTTCCAACCGAAAAAAAAAAGGATCGTAGCAGGCGTAGCGTAGCGTGCTACGAAGAATGAAGAAGAAAAAGGGAAGAAGGTGTGAGTTTATTCATGATCTGATTTTTGTAGATTGTATAAGTACCTACGTTCAAAGTTATTTAGGTAGAACCAAAACGCTTACCATTAACGTTTCCTGTATTCTGGAATGTGAATTTGCATCAAAGATTTAATAGACGTTGACCAAATTCCATACAAATCTATTAATTTACCAGTGTCATGTAACTTAATCTAACTACTCGTGTAAAATATATCTACAAGATTACTGAAATTAATTAATCGCGTTAGAAACCTATCGCGTTTCCTACAGTAACGAACAACAAGCCAACACGCATAGCAATAGTAATTATTATCCATCAACCTTACAAGGGTGTAAACACCAACCTAAATGTATTAAACGCCACTTCTAACAGACTCACAACTACACCTTATCACGGGAGCACAAAGTCTAAATTCCCTTGCATAGAGATCAGTTACTAGTGGATGTTAATCACTAGAAATTGTCTACCAAATAGCAAGGAGTAATGTTTACCGGAGCTTAAATACGAAGCACATTCATTCTGCGTCCTAATACGGAATTTTGATGTAAGTTTTGCATATAAAATGTCGAGATAGCGGTAAAATATAGTCATTAGCTATCGGTACAATCGGCCTGGTGGTAATGAGCGGTAAAATGTGGTAAATTATGTACCTAGTGGCTATCTAGTAAAGTGTGTTTTAACAGCAAACTTGCCTAAAGGCGCACAAATAGGCGCGACGTAACAGCATTCTACTAGAACAATTTCTATGACACATAAACCTTCATGGGAAATTGTTCCACAAGAATCGCGTCGCCGTCGCACTGAGGAGGAGCCTTATTAGTGGCACACCCCTATCGGTATCTAGATTTAAATTAAGGGTCATTTATTTTAATACACGAAAACGTTATACATAAATACGTATAGGACATTATTCAAGTGTCGAACATTTTATACCCAAAAATTAAAGTGCCGCCGGGCGAGAAAATAAAAATACGATTTTTGGCATTTTCAATCTCAAATAGCAGCCGTATACTTTGTAGACTTTCGCTGTAATAGTAAAAAAAACTGGCCAAGTGCGAGTCGGACTCGCACACGAAGGGTTACGTACCACAAGGCAAAAACGCCAAAAAAAACATGTTTGTTGTATGGGAGCCCCCCTTAAATATTTATTTTATTTTAATTTTATTATTTATTATTAAAGTAAAAATACAACTGAGTATTTTATGAATATTTCAAGTGCCTACCTGTTGCCATTTTTGATATCGAGCAAAAAAGGGCAAAAAAATCGCGTTTGTTGTATGGGAGCCCCCCCTTAAATATTTATTTTATTTTGTTTTTAGTATTTGTAATTATAGCGGCAACAGAAATACATCATCTGTGAAAATTTCAAATGTCTAGCTATCGCGGTTCTTGAGATACAGCCTGGTGACAGACAGACGGACAGACAGACAGACAGCGAAGTCTTAGTAATAGGGTCCCGTTTTTACCCTTTGGGTACGGAACCCTAAAAATGATCAAAAGGTCAATTCTCGGAAAACTGTACTATATTTTTTGGCCGACGCGGCACTTTAATTTTTGGATACGAAATGATTGATATCCTTTGTTTCTATTACACTGTTACAGGAACTTTGATAAATAATGATGAGAAATAGTTTAACTTTGGGGCTGCTATTTAAATCGAATCATGTTTATTCTGTGACATACAGTAGCCGATGTAGCCACTAAAATTCTATCTATCTAGTATCAAGTCTTTCTATCCTGCCACTATAAGTAGCGGTTCAAAATCAATTCGGCGACATTTCGAACAAATCTTTAGGTCCTTTTCACATGATAAGGCTACCAGGTAGGCACCGGGCGCCGCGTGACTCTAGTAGGCAGTATAAGGCGCTTTTCACACGTCCCGGTAACCGGGTAGCCGGTGCCGGGTACCTGGCGACGATGTGTATAGCCATGTACGTTAGCTTTCACACGTACTAGCGTAGTTTGCATGGCAAGTATTACCGGATAGTCGGCACCGGCTACCCGGTTGCCGGGACGTGTGAAAAGGCACTAAGGATTAGTATTTAAAAGCTTTTACACGTACCGGCAGATTTCAGTCGGTTCACTGAATCGCTGTTGGCCTGAACGTGTGAAAAGAGCCTTGGACATTCAACGTGAAAAAAAAAATAACACTGGAGTTCATAGCCATATAAATGGTAATATAAATAAAAAAAATAAAAGAACATAGAGCCTTATGCTAGGTACACACGCAGCAACTTTAGTTGTATATGTCAAGCAATGGACAAAATTGTCAACCTTTTATTACGTGAATACGAGGCTTTTGGCTGCTTTGTATGTGTATTTTATGTCCTTTTTATGCGCGTTTTGTTTGTGCAGAATAAACAATTTTTCTTTATATCGCTAGCGACAAATTGGCTATCAAAATCTACATGACATTTGAAAATCAAAGTTCCTACGTGTGTACCTGGCATCATCCACCACCAAAAGACGGCACATGTAAATAGTTCATGTTCATCTTACCGCGGCAGAGAGAATGTCACTCGTTTACTTAGCATGCCAATATGCCATGCACCTAACTACGAAACGGGGTAGGTGCTTACCTGAAACAAAAGGAAATATTTTATTAGAAACATATTATAGAAAATCCTATAGTTGCAATTTGAAACAATGTTCACAGTAAATAAGGAAAAATTTATAAGGCGGAATTAATAGGCGAATTCGATAGGATACCACAATACAGGAAGTTACATTACTGTTGCATTATTGTTACAATCGGCAGCATGTTTTTATGGAAAATAAATTGGATTTATAATCTTAACATAAAACAATACTATAATTATATCCTTTTTTTCTTAATTATTTTATTTTAACACTGAATACCAGACTTTTACATGGAGCGACTGCCTATCTAAACTCCATCGCCCAGTTAGTGGGTAATATTCCCTTATTAAGCCTGGCAACATTGCTTATTGTTACACTTTGTTTATAAATCTTCAATTTCCTTTTGAACATTTTTCAATTTATCAAGAATTTCTTTTGTCAGGTTTCGTTACGGAGCTACGGAGCTGACGCCCGCCCTCCTCAGGGAGATGACCTGATTTTGATGCGACATAAATAAATTGCGGGCTTTGAAATTAAACCTGAAAGCTTTTCTTTTAGCTATATTGGTAACAAAATAATTTTGCAATAACAGCAAAATCATAATCAGCCTATGATGTTCCCACTGCTGGGTCACAAGCTTCCTCTCTGAGAGGAATGACAACTCCGTTTAATGAAAGCGTATGATGAGGATTTGAATTAAAATCGCATCTTGGGTGGTCATCCCCGCCACCACCTTCATCATCATCACGTTTCTTTGGCCTAGCGTTGGCCACCATTCGGTCACAGCTTTACCACCTTGCTGACCGACAATTACATATAATTTTTTCTCCGGCATAACATATTTTCACTTAAGTGGTTATTAATGATGAAATTAATCGATTTTATTTTGTAAAATAGGATATCGGAATCATTATAAGTGTGCATACACACGAGCAGCACGTCGTCTACGGATGCAGTTCCCACTGCCGTTAAAAATGACGTGTAAGTGCTTGGCCAGACTAGCAGCGCGGGCGCGGCGCGGCGTACTCAAGAATAAGAACTTCATTTGAGTGTCCATAGTGGGCACGCGGGCGCGGTGAGCGGCGCGGGCTGCTCGGCACGGGGAGCGAGTGGGCAAGTCACTAAGTCTTCAAGTCAAGCTCGTTCATACAAGTGGCCGCAGTGGGTGCGCGGACGTCCCGCGCGGGGTCCGGGGTTATCAAACTAGTTCGAGCTTTTTTCTAGTAAAAATAAGTCTTCTTCATCCATATTATATTTTGACAAACCCTAGACACGACAACACGTTTGATATTTGAGTATGGTGTGGTGCTCAAATACAGGAGCGGCACGCGTCAACGGTAGAGGCAACTGCAGCCGTCGGCGACACGCGTCGGCGGCTGCTGTCGACAACGTGCCGCTAATGTGTATATTCACTAACACGTCATGTTTAAATATTTTAAAAAAAGCCAGTTGGAGTCGACACATCCTATATGACGACCCCTAAGAAGAAATGGTGAAACAAACTCGTAGACGATATAAGAAGCAAAAAATATGAAGCAAATGTTCAAAACTCTCAAAAAAAACTTTCCACGAGAGCTTTGAGTTAACACACTTAAATTAACCTGTCAGCTACCAAAGGCCTCCTGAAACGCCTGAAACCGAAACAAGTATCGGAAAGTCAGTACCAACAAAATAAAACAACTGAAAACTTTTTCAAAGAACAAACAAGGTTGGCACACATTAACTGAAACAAAAGAGGCTCGACTCAAAAGAGTTGCCAAGTAAAAAATAGAACAAAATTAAATGGAATTTTCGCGTGAAAAAAGTAAACAGTTTTCGTCCGAAAGTGGAGGACTGAAACTGGCTAAGTGGATGAAAGGTGAGCACTGGGTTTCGGCAGCATGTTGATTTCATAATCGTATTGTATTTGTATTTAATTGTATTCAATTTCTCGTTGTATTTATATTAGTTACCACCAGCTGCGCTTGTAACTTCGTTCGCCTAGATTTTGGAAAACAATAATGTGTCTCATTACTTATTCTTTTATTACACTAATGCAATGAAACGAAGATTGCTTCTATTAAAATAGAATATTAAACAATGTAACAAAATTATTCAGTGACGTTCACAGAGAGGAAGACCAAAGACAAAAAAACAAAAAAAGGCGCGAAGTTTACCATAGACTATCACAATTTTAACATCTTTACTAAAATAAAAGTAGCCGTTACTCCTTATAACATCAGCTAATTGCCAGTGAAAGGGTGAAAGTCTCGTCAAAATCTTTTTAGTTGTTTTGTATTAATTAGCGATATTTCCCCGCATTGAAACCGTTTAAAGTTACTAAACCGCCCTGAAATTGTCTTAAACGTCGCTTGCACGGTGCACTCGAACTTCCCCGACGATATTCACAAACTTGCTTAATGAGTAGGAATGTGGGTGACAAAGAGACTCCAAACTTCCTGAAGTTATGAGAACATTTTGTAGATTTTCACAAGCTTCGCTTTAATAAACTCAGATTTTCATAAGATAAGGATTTTAGAGTAGGTAAGTGTAGTTTAATATGGCAGCCAGAACCGAGAATATGAATAGATGGGACTTTTAAAATGGGTCCGGGCATCTTTAATACAGGGTGATTGGAAGATGGGTGCATTTAATCTAAGGGTGCAAAGCTTTTAGGCGAAGATAGTACAGACAATTTAGAACCATTTAAGCCATGGATTTGTTTTTTTTTCGGAAATTCCCAAAATATTAAGTAAACTGCTTATTTGTGGCCAAATTGAATGATAAATAAATTCATTTTTATTTTATTTAATTAAAGTTACGTGTAAGCAATCTAGCAAAACATGTTTTAGGCCTCTGTGTCATTGACATAAAAAATCATAAAAATTAGGTAAAAAAAAAATTTGGTAAGACTTCGTTTAAGACAACCATAGCTTAAATGGTTCTAAATTGTCAGTACTATCTTCGCCTGAAACCTTTGCAACCATCTTCCAATCACCCTGTTTAATGCTATTTTTACTTTGCGAACGAGTTACCGTAATAAAAAAGTATATCCTATGTCCTAACCCAGCCGACATATTTTTATAGTAAAAATCTCCGTGAAAATATTGGTGAAGGTGGTGTTTACACAGAGGACCTAACTGGGTTCGAACCTACGACCTAAAACTCGTTAGTCGCAGCCATTACCACTGGGCCAGCACTGCTCTGCACCAAATAAATAACACACCGCCTTTTATTTCAGGACCAAACATTAAAAGATTCGACCCAAACTAAAAAGGAAACGCCCAAACCTTTAACCAAAGGGCGTTTACTACCGGTTACTGCTCCCAACTTTTAGTTCGCCAAACTTCCACAATTTTTCCACGTAAGACGCACGATTAATGAGCTGGTGTACCATCTATCGTCATAAGTGCTGTCTTTCTAGACTGTTCCGCTAGTTCCAGCCCAAGGGTGTTTGCTTTCCATTTTTTCTCGTCGTTTTTCGCTGGCAGTGTAAAAGTATGAAATATTAGCAGAACAGTGTTCACACTCGCCTACGACGGAGAAGTTTTAAAGCACCTTTTATGAGCACGGAAATGATTTTTTTTTCGCTTGCTGTGTAAGGGGTAATTTTTCAGTGAGTGCCCAAAAAATATATGGTGTTTTGCACACGTTACATGCACCTTTGAATTGGGAATTGCGATAGAATTCGTACATTGTTTGAGTTTCGTAATGTTTTTTATTTATTTATCTATGTTAATTACTTTGCATAGGTACTATTGTATGGTTTCAAGTTCTTTTAACGTAACAGACAGCTGTGCTGCTGGAGAGTTTGTTGCACCACTTCTTCCTAATTTGAGCACTAGGTAGTGATAGGCGGGCGTTTTGGCGGACTGTCTCATGTCGAATAAACAAAAAACGTATTTTCTTTCGATCTTTCATTTTTCTTCTATGTAATTTTGACACTCAAAAAGTGCTGATTCTAATTGCTAATTCTATTACACCATCATCTGCCTAGCCTTTTCCCAACTATGTAGGGGTCGGCTTCCAATCTAACCGGACGCAGCTGAATATCAGTATTTTACATGGAGCGACTGCCTATCTTACCTTACAACCCAGGGACTGGGAACGTTACCCCTTGGTAAGAATGGCTGTCAGTGTCAGACTTTCGGGCTTCTGACTACCCGTAACGACTGTCAAAGATCCACGAATGACAGCCGGGACCAACGGGTTAACGTGTTTTCCGAAGCACGGAGGGGTCTTGGTATGTAAAGATGATCACCCAACTGCGGCAAGCGTAGGTTAACCTGATCGATCGACCCATGCTACAGTTATTACTTAGCCACAAGCCCATCAGTAGAGTAATTTTATACATCCCTAGGGCATAATAGATACAGCAACTTTTAATTACATAATAACTATTTTAGTTAGTCATTGTGCAATAACCCTGGTAGGTGTATAAAACAGTTTTATTATGATTATTGTTCACTTTATGATTTTCAATTTTGTATTAACTACGTGCACAATCAACATAACTTAAGTTACTAATAAGCAAATAAGGAGATTGTTATTGACTGTTGAAGTTAACTTTATGATTATTGATTAAATTTTATTAACATGAAATGTGTTATTTTTCACGTTATTATATAAATAATGAGCGAATCATCTTTTGTGTTGATGCAATTTCACAAGATTTACATAATAACTATTTTAGCTAGTCATTGTGCAATAACCCTGTAGGTGTATAAAACAGTGCAAAAATACATCAGTTTTATTATACAGTACACTTTAAGATATCAATTTGGTGTTAACGAAGTACACAATCAACATAAGTTACTAATAAGTATCTAAATAAGGAGATCGTTATTGACTGTTGAAGTTAACTTTATGATTATTGATTAAATTTTATTAACATGAAATGTGTTATTTTTCACGTTATTTTCAAAATACACGTTTTAATGAGCGAATCATTTTTAGCGTTGATGGAATTTCACAAGATTTAACTTTAACACAATTTCATTGTCAATTTATTGGTTTTTAAAGCTTATTAATGTTAATTTCTGAAATTCACTATGGGGTGAACCAATGATACCTAATTTAAATATTATTCTTATTTTTAATCGCCAACCCGTCTTGAGCAGGCGTGGTGATCAAAGCTCGTGCCTTCTCTGTATGAGAAGAGGTCGTAGCCCAGCAGTGGGATACTAATACGCTGGTTTAATTGTTAACTAGCTTCTGCCCGCGACTTCGTCCGCGTAAAATTTCTTGCTCCCCATCCTACCGCGTTGCATCGCATCGCCTGCCCGCGCTATAACTGTGTTCTTTATTATTTATTTATTCTTCTTATATTTTTTTTTTCATTTTTTTTTCATTTTTCTTTCTGACTTTTATTATTTTTGCTCGGCTCCTAAGTGTCTTAGCGTAATGTTAAGTAGCCTATAGCCTTCCCCAAGAACTGGGCTATCAAATGCAACAATAATTTTTCAAATCCAACTGGTAGTTCCAGAGATTAGCGTGTTCAACCAAACAAACAAACTCTTAAACTTTATTAAGTACAGATTAGTATAGATTTTTGTTCAGGTTAACGAATTTTATTTACTCATAAAGAACAATACAGTTCACTTAATAATGAGCTTAAGTAAAAAAATAAAATAAAGTAATGTAGGTGATATACAGCGATCGAGCAATTCTAATAGATGTTGTCATAAATGTATTTTTTTAATTTTGATTTAAACACTGCAAGCGATTTGCTATCCTTGGTATTATTTGGCAGATTGTTGTATAATTGTGCTCCTTCATATGTGATAGTCTTTTTACCATAGTTATCTAGTTGTTATTTGTAGTTGTTAGTTGTCTATTATTTCGCAATTTAATCTGGTTAGTGTTTCTTAAGTTATGGTAATATCATTTTTTAACAAGTTTTATATCAGATTTTAATTCTCCAGTCAATATTTTTCGTACTAGTATGCACATTGTGTAAGTGTATGTTTGTGTTATATTAAATATATTTGTGCTCCGGTACAGTGCACGTGACTCTGTTAACCGATTATACTTAAATAATGCTTTTATCACTTTGTTTTGTGAAATTTGTAAATCCTTAAGATTCGACTTCACAGCACTCCCCCAGATTTCAATTAAATACTCCAGATGTGATTTCACCAGAGAGTTGTATATGGTCATCCGTACTCTATGAGGAATGCATCCTGCCGCTCTCTTTAGAATCCCGGTAAGTGACGACAGTTTTGACCTTACATAAGCAATATGGGCCTTCCAAGAGAGTTTATCATCTAATCGTAGTCCTAAATACTTTTCTTGGTGCGAACGATGAATGATTGTATTATTTATGGTCAGTGGAGGATGTTGTGGAATTTTTTTGTTTTTTGCCGCAAATAACATATATGATGTCTTATCTGCATTAACTGTAAGTAGGTTGCTCTGGCACCATATGCTAAATTTGAGTAGATCGTTTTGTGCTCTGTTGATTAAATCCGATAGATTTGGTCCAAAGTAAAATAGGCAAGTATCATCGGCGTATAAAGTTATGTGTGCTGAAAGGCCTATTTTACTAAGGTTATTGACATAAATCAAGAAAAGTAGCGGGCCAAGTACCGAGCCTTGCGGAATGCCACATGTCACCTTGCTACTACTACTTTGGTGGTTTCCTATTTTCACGACCTGATATCTATCTGTCAGATATGATTTGATGATTTTTAATGCTACCCCCTTAATACCACAATCTTCCAGTTTCTTTAAGAGTATTTCATGACAAACTGTGTCGAAAGCCTTTTTAAAATCAATAAATATACCTAAAACAAAATTCTTATCATCAATATTATTTTTAATTTTCGTACAAGATCAATCGTTGCTGACAGAGTATTTGATTTAGGCCTAAAACCGTACTGATGTTCATATAAATAGTTTATTTCTTTAAGGTGTTCATTAATTCTACAGTAAATATTTTTTTCGTAAATTTTCGATATTACAGGCAGAACTGATACAGGTCGGTAATTAGGGCATACAAACTCGGATAGTTATCAACTCCGGAGCTAGTTACGATGTTGAGCAATCAAATCCGGAACTCCGGAGTTGGCTCCGGAGTTGACAGCTTTTTGAGAAATTAATAAAAATGCCCTTTATTTTAATCAATAGAAGTTTTATTTGTTAAGGAATCAGTGTTTTTGTTCAAAAAAATACTGTCTGACAGACAGAGATTATAATAGACAACTAATACGCATTATAAAATATTAAGGGGAATGCTCCAACCAGCCCGCGAAATTCAAAATTTCTTGCGTTTTTTGCAATTTGCAGGCCAGTGCTAGGTTGTATGTTGATTAAAATATTATTCGCGGCTGTAAGACGTATGTAGTTACAGAATTATAATAATCAAAATCACCAATACAACCCTCCAACTTCATAAAGGTGTAAGAACAAAAAAAAAACAGAAAAAGTAATTCTAACAGCTTTATGAACTTAGAGCGTTTTATTGATAATTTTCATGATTATAATTCTGTACCTATACATGTCTTACAACCGCGAATAATATTTTAATCAACATACAACCTAGCACTGGCCTGCAAATTGCAAAAAACGTAAGAAAATTTGAATTTCGCGGGCTGGTTGGAGCATTCACCTTAAGGGCTGATTTTTAATCACTTGATAACTTTATTCGAGGAATAATTTTGAAATTTTGACAGTTATTTCATACAAAAACTGTCAAACGTCAATTTTATTCCTCGAATAAAAGTTATCTGGCCATGGAAAAATCAGCCCTAAAACAATTAACAATCATTAAAAAAAAAACTTTTGTTTGGCAAGTTACAATAAAAGAATACTCATGAACTTATACCTGTACCCAAAAAAATCTACTTTTTTGAGATCGAAGTTCTTGGTAATATGTTTTGAGAAACGATAAGGCATTTAAAGATGAGTCAGAAAGAGAACTTTTAAGCTTCGTGCAGAAAAAGCCTGCTGCCGAGAATGCTCGTTCTGACTCCACCCTTGTCGGCAAGACACACAGCAGATAGTGGTACGCTTCTGAAAGGTATTTTCCTCTGCATCCGCCATTGTCATAAATTGCTTTTGCGAAGAGCGCTACCGAACTACCGAATAATACCGAAGTGTTGTGCTAAGGAATTAAGAAAGAATCAAACAACGGGTTACGCTCAAGAATTAAGATGCGTTTTTCGTCGTTTTGTAAATAATGTTTACATGGTTTTTGAAAACCGGTTTCAACTCCGGTGTTCCATTTCAACTCCGGATTTGAAAAATGCTTAAAATCGCTCCGAAACTCCGGAGTTACGAAACTCCGGAACTCCGGATTGAAAGCCCTAGTAATTACCCGGTTCAGTCTTACTACCTGATTTAAAAATGGGTGTAACTTTAGCTACTTTTAGGCTATCTGGGAAAACACCGGTATAAAAGCTTTTATTTATGCATGCTACTAAATTACTAGATATTACATCTGCTATACATTTTAATGATTTCGTATTAATTTGATCAATTCCAGTACTAGTGTTTGAATCTAAACCGTTTATAATTTTTGTTACTTCTAATAGGGTACATGGCTTCATTTCATTTAATTCTATTTTAACTTTGTCAGTACTATAAGTAAGAGTATAGTATGAATTATTAATATAGGTCTTAGGAATTTTATCAGCTAGTTTTTGGCCCACAGTTGAGAAAAATATATTAAAATGTTCACAGATTTCAAAAGCATCAACTATACTATTTGATTCCACAACAAGTTTAGAAGGACCACAATTTGATTTAACTTTGTTACTTACTAGTGAGTTTATTAATTTCCATGTATGTTTAGGATGCTTGCACTGTTTAAATTCATTACAAAAGTAGCTTTCCTTTGTACGTCTTATCAAAGCGCCTATTTTATTTCTTTCAATTATGAATTTATTCTTCAGATCTTGTTCCACTGTAGATTCCCCCCATTATTCTTCCACACCTCCCGTTGTTTAATTAGGTATCTCTAGGAATTCCTTACTCTAAACCTCTTACTAATAAACGTATTAAATCAGATGAATTTTCTCTCCTTCAGTCGTCAGTAATTTGACTTTCGAAAGAAGAAGACAAAGCGTTGGGTAACTATACAGACGCTATACAACGTTTATTAGTAAGGGGGTAAGTTTGTAAGACTAGCGTTCCTTAAGCCGTCCTATTGTCTTTCTCATTATCACACAAACAAATGATTAGCAAAAGAATGGCTCATTAAATCCACAGGCAACAACACTATTCATAGTTTTCTCTCGTACCTATCGTAGAACTATTTGAGAATATCTCATCTGCCTAGACTTTTCCCAACTATGTTGGGGTCGGTGGCGTGCATTGGTTTTTAGAATAGGTAGGCAGGCACTAGGCCGGGTCTAGTCTAGGCAGACGCGGTCACTATCTTGGATTTTCATTTTGACCTCACTATTGGCTTCAGCACCCTCAAAAACCATGAAAACGACACCCATGATGAAAAATAAAAAATAAATTGCAGCCGCCATCTTGAATTTTCATTTTGTCCTCACTATCGGCTTCAGCACCCTTAACTATGACAACGACACCCATGATGAAAAATTTGATTATTTTTTGCAGCCGCCTACTTGCATTTTCATTTTTAGGTAGGTACCTAAATGTCAGCGACCTCAATATCCATCTTTTTTTTTTTTCTTCGCACGGCCAAATTACGAACGAATTACAAATTACGATTTTAACATTCATACTCGGTTGGTTATTTGAGTAGGCATGCCTACTTTGGGGTAAAAAATTGCGAAGGTCGAACGTCATGGTATTACGTGTGAGACATACGTATTTTTAATATCGTCGTATTAACTTGAACGCGTAAAGACCAATGACAAGGTGCGAATAATACGGGAGCCGAATAGGCCGTCTGGTGACTGCCTACTACCGCGCGTGTTTGTATGAAGATTTTGTTTTTGAAGTGAAACTTCTTTACGCACGCTTGACTTGGGGAGTAAGCTGGCGAACGCGTGACGTAAGCGTTACGAAAAGTGTGATCGGGCAAGGCGAACGGAAGTTAAGTGGGGGATATAAGCAAGAGACAGCAGTGCGCGCGCACATTTTCTTTCTCTCTTTAAGTTTCACTTCAGTCGTGTGGTCATAAGCACACTCGTTTTTTTGATAAGCATAATAATTTAGTAAGTATCTGTACTGTGGGGCACACACACTAAAATGTAATTGACAGGTTATGGTGATTTATCGAGGTAGGCACTGCTTATATGCTTTTATGCTATGCACGCTACTGGTCGGGGTCGGCTTCCAGTCTAACCGGATGCAGCTGAATACCAGTAATTTAAATGGAGCGACTGCCTATCTGACCTCCACAACCCAGTTATTGGGCAATACGATACCTCTTTGAGAATAACTCATAAAGTAATAAAATCCATACTAATATTATAAATTCGAAAGTAACTCTGTCTGTCTGTATGTTACCTTTTCATGCCTAAACCACTATACGGATTTCGATAAAATTTGGCAGAGTGATAGATTGCATCCCGGGGAAGGACATAGGATAGTTTTTATCCCGATATTCCCACGGGATCAACACTTAGAGCCGTTCCACATGGTGCGGTGCGGCGCCGCACCGCATCGTGTGGAACGGCTCTTATGCGGGTGAAACCGCGGGGCGCTGCTAGTTTATTATAAGCCAGTCAGAAGTGTGGTAGCTGACTGCACAGTTTAACCGACATTGCGTTCTTTAGCCATCTAGTTTTAAAATTTTGATGTGTGTGTCTTAAAAGATCTAGGTACTTGTAGAAAAAACAACGAATAATAAATTGGTAAGTATAGATTTTAACTAAAACGAAAAGCCTATTTTATAAACCTCGAAAAAACACGACATCACTCAAAAAACATTGTTTATCTCGTAAAGGAATTTAAAACATTAAACTCCTTCACAGATTACACACAAAAACACCTGAATTTCACGTAAGTACACAAATTAAACACGACTACCATTAAAAATACAAAACAGCCAATTATACAAAAAGTACCTAAAGAAAACTGAGGCAATCCGCCAAATGAAGCAAGATTTTATGCGAAAAACCCGCGAGGCTAGTGTAGCGGAGTGGCTGGCAGGCGGGCAAATTGGCCACTCCAGGGGCTCAAGCGCAAGTGGCTACATCAGTGCAGTCTATCGTGGCTGTATCTCGTCTCTGCAGCTCTTGGAACCTGGAGTTATCGTCGAGTGCTCGATGTTGGCAATGGTGAAATTTTTCTTGAGAGGATAGGTATTGTTAAGGTTTTTATTTTTTGGTTTTACTGCTTGAGAATTTTTTGTAGCCATTTTTATACGATGTCTCTCCGTCCTAAATAACTCGCGGATTTGTTGTGAAAAAAAAAAGAAAGAAAGAAAATAGTAGATTGTTATACAAGGGTCGGAAGGAATCAATTCCCATACGAGGCATTTAGACGCCCGAGCGCAGCGAGGGCGGCTATAGTCCGAGTGGGAATTGATGACTTCACCCGCGTTAAACACTCTACTTTTCATTTCGAATTTAAGGAAAGTAAAAAATAGTAGTGTTTCTAAAATATTTATTGATAATAATTACATGAATAATAGGTACCTATTCATTAGTCTTTTTTAAATTTGAAGTATGGAACACACCACGTCACCGCCACATGAGTAGATTCTGTGTCACCACCGCAGGCCGTTCCGCTTACTAGGGCCCGTATTATTATAATTCTGTCTGCATTCTTACTTTTACCATTTTTCATAAATTACTTAGAAAACGACGATAATCTTGATAAAAATTACTAAAAATTGTGTTGCGACGTGACACTTTTTAGTGCTGACCCAACTTTCTTATTTCGATTCAAAACTTGCATACAGCCTAATCGAAACTCGCAATAAAAAAAATGAAAAAAAATTGTAGAAACTCAATAAAAACTCTTTAAACTAACAAAATGTATTGAAATGTACAGACGCCAGCACATCAAGCTACTACAATCTGTCAAATTTCTTTAATCGATTTTCAACTTTAGCGATAAGCTAAAGCATAAGTTTCAAAGTTGATTGGAAAAATTTGACAGTTTTGGGTAGCTTGATGTGCTGGCTTCTGTACCTAAAGTGTTTGCAGAATAACCAATCTATAGAATTAATTAATTATCATCATTCTCAAAAAAACTTCTGATAAGCCTACCTAAAAAATGTTTACTGGGAATTCTGTAGTAAACTATTAGAAAGTATCAAAAATAAAATCCAGAATAAATAATTGTCCAATAAATTAAAATAATTTTAAACAGCGATCGCATTCCGAAAATAAATTCAATTATAGAAGCATTTCGGCGCGAAATTCAGTACCTAAATGAGGTACCTATTGGCCTGTCTGTTATTGACATGATATTAGAAGAGATTGAAATGATATTAGAAAAGCATAAATCATTATTATATACAATGCTTATTGTATTTATTGCTTAAAATAATTTTATTTTATTTTCAAATATCGATTACATTTGTCATATTAATTACTCGAGTAAATCGAAATTTAAAAAAAAAATTGTTTGGAATAATCGCTTTCACACATCACTGCAATAAAAAAAAAACAATAATGGTCGGCGATTTTGAACACAAATTGAGTAGTGGTAATGATTAATACGTATTATTGAACCTGTGTTTGAATATTACGTTAAAACCTGGGCATTTTCGTGTTGTTTATAATATTATCAATAACATTTGTCACATTTTAAATCTTATCTACATCTGTGTGTGTGAAATTTGTGAAAAGTAAAAATGTAAACACATAGGTACGATTGGCGCGAAACTTCGACATTAGATATCAAAAAAAGTTCACTACCACTACTTATTTACCTTAAACTATGGATAAATTCGTCAAATAATTAAATGATGTATATTCACAGCCCCATTATGGTAAAGTCAGGATGTTCGAAATCCCCAATTTTTATGTTTTCTAGCCTCGACCACAACTGACATCATAATGGTGATTATCGTACCTATGTATGTTGAATTTATTCAAGGTAAATTATTAACTTGTGCGCTAAATCTGAAAGATTTAATGGCGTTAACATATGAGCTTTTTATCCAACTCTCCTAATTAACGCACATTCATAAGATTTGATGAGTAGCATAATAAATATTTACATAATCAATTAAGGGTGTCGTATGTCTGACTAAGCTGACTACCTAACTAAATTTAGTTCTATTTTTAAATTTCATTCCCGCCCTAGGGAGGGAAGCAATTATTATGAGACTTTTCCGCCCAAGGGTGGGAAGCAGTGTTTTCCACCCGCTATTCGGATCAAACAAACACTACTTTCCGAGTATGAGAGATGAAAAAGTATTTATTGGGCCTCGCGCAGAAATAATTAAGTATCACAAACTAAATACAGAGTATATTTAAACATAAAAAATAAAAAAAGACAGGTTCGACATCATTGTCTAGTAAGGTTCGTATTGATCTGCTTTAGAATGTATGTATTTGGTATGGGAATATCATCATCTCATCATAGTTAGGACTATGGCTTTCAGTCTCGATGCATTACTGAGGAGTCCCGGGAATAAAAATCGGGACACGATGTGGTCTTGGAATTCCCGGGGAAAGAAGACTTTTGAGACTATTTCAAAACTAGGTTTCTTACTTATAGGCTATGCAATTAGGCAGTCAAAACAAGATATTTTAATTAAGTACTTTATTAAACAAACACAAATTAAAAACTTTAAAAATTATTTGTTGAAGTTTTTTTCTTTTTTATAGTGGGCACGTAAGAAACAAAGGGCGTTTAATGTGGTTTCAGACAGAGAGGACCTAATTTTATTACAAAGGTAACCCGCGTCTCAAGTCTCAAAAGTCTCGTTATTCCCGTGACCGAAAATGTTAGTCTCGAAAATACCAAAATATCGTCGAGACTCGAACTTTCAAGACCGAGATTCACGGGATGTAAGCCTTAGTTAGGAGCCATTTTATCCCACGCTACTGCTGAACGAGTAATAGGTATAAATAAACTTCGAATCCAGTCTATTACATCACTCAATTATTTTTGGTATCAATCACAACTGTTATTACAAAATATATTCCCAATACCATTATTTATAACATTTATTGAATCCTAAAGCCGAAAATCAATACCATCCCCATCGTGCTAATGGTTCATCCGATCCCCACATACATCAAAGCTTCGTGCTATACAACCGATGCCGCGGGATTAATCAGCTCGTTTGTGCACACTTTTTACGCCAATACTCTGATTAAACGCGGCGAATCCTATTCATAAATTCAGTTGGTTTAAACTGTCATGATACAATCTATACTAATAATAACGCTGAAGAGTTCGTTTGTTTGAACGCGCTAATCTCTAAAACTATCAGCCGGATTTGAATTTTATAGACTAATTCTCGATTAAGGCTATTATAGACTACTTAACAAGAGACTTAGGAGCCGAGTAAAAACAAAAAAGTTAGAAAGAACACAGTTATAGCGCGGGCAGGCGATGCGATTCAACAGGGTGGGTCGTGGGAACAACTCACTCGAACGAAGTCGCGGGCAGAAACTATAGTCCGCGCGGAACTAGCGCGCCTTGGGTGGGGACGGGGGTGAGGGCGGCGGGCTTGCCTATTGTTCACAACGCACGTACTGAGTCATGACAAAGCGCCCCCTCCCCCCCCCCCCCCGCCCCTCCGTCCCACCGCTCACATACCTAAGTTCCGCGCGGACTATAGTAAAATAATAAAGTAGATAGAATGGAATAGAATACTCTTTATTATGTACACCATATTAATTACAGACATAAGGTATAGAAACTGTGCAAAGGGTGACACAATGGGCGGTCTTATCGCTAAAAGCGATCTAGCGTAGATTTAGTAACGTAACAAATATTTAAGTCACGGTTTCTTATAAGAGCTTTTATCATATTTATGACGGACTTCATGAAAATCTGTCATTTTCACAAGTATTTGACATTTAAGGGTCATAAAACGCTCTGAACATTACGGCCGCATGCGGCGGTCACCGCTCTCCTAGGAAACCTAAAACGTCCAAGTTTGAAAATGTCAGTTTTAAATATCAGAGTTCCAAAAGAAAAATACAATTGATGAGAAAATACAAAAACAAACACATTTTGTAACAGAACAACAAAAACAACCTAATAAAAAGAAGTTTCCAGACTTTTCTTTCTAAGCGACCATACTAATGCTTACTTCGAAAACAATCCAACTTCGCCAGACATTCGAAACTAGTTTAAAATTCAATAAACAAAGGAAAACTGACCTGCACAACGGTACAGTCCGGTAAAATGAGAAAACTCGGAATAAAACAGAAAGTATGGCGACAAATTGAGAAGCCATAAAGCTTAAGATTGGCAACCCTGGGTAGCATTTTAAAGTGGCAACATCGAGCTGTCAAGTGTCAAGTCAATTAACTTCCGAAAGAGGGTAGCCCTTTGTTACGAGCTGCCAAAAACGTCTGGCAATTTCCATACAGACTCACTGCAGACATTGTAACGACATAACCGGTCCCCCACAATCAACGATAAAAAAGGAATATGTGCACATGATGCGTATTTGACCACTTGCGTTTCTGACGACATGCTAGTAATCCATTTAATAATGTGCTCCGAGTAGGTGATGCCTCTTAAGCTCAAGAAGATGCTTATGAAGCAAGGAATTTCGTATTAACCTAATGTCATTGCATTAAAATTCAGAAGAGTTAAAATCATTAACCTTTTGACCGCCACACGTGAAAAAATAAAAAATGTGCCCTCGGCGTCAAAGTCTGTCATGTAGTCGAACCGTGGCGTGCTGGGCATATTTTGGTTTGTCATCTATGTATACATGACTGTGACGGTCAAAAGGTTAAATTGGTCAACACCAAGGAAAAGTTTATCTCATTGCATTAAAATTCAGAAGAGTTAAAATCATTAAATTGGTAAACACCAAGGAAAAGTTTTTGTTACTGTTAGCCTGCATCATCCTGGCAAAAGGCTCCCTTTGACTTCCAGCTCTATTGAGGGCTAAAGTGAACCACTACCTAGTCGTATGTTTTCTTAAGCTCGTCCTACCATGAGCTGTGGGAAAAAAACTACTACGTGGAGCCCTGACACAGCTAGAAAGCGTCGGAGCAAACTCCGTGGACAAGTTTTTGAAAAGACTAAAACCATAAGCAAATAATACAACTCATTTTACAAAGTTCCTTACTCCCAGCTTAATAGCATACCAAATTAAAATAGCCGTACAAAAGGACCAGAAAATCTACATTACATTCCAGTTATCAGATCATTAATCATGATACTTGACATTCAGCGATCACGTAGGTAATCACATTTTGTCACTACAAAGTAATTGGCTTACAGAAATAGCTGCAAAGTGATTAATGATGAATGAATATATCTACAGTCAATATGTGCAGTTCGAAAGACCAGCTTGGTAGGAATAAGAAGCAGTAGGACGACTTTAATATGACGGATTCTTATCCCCCAGATCGAATTTCGGCCATGGCGACCAATCTCAACGGAGACCAGCCTTCAGTGCAGGAAATGTTACAGTGCGCAAGGTGTGGCGCAGACACAGGTGCACTAGCCCTTCCCTCACTCTCATGGTCCAATGGGACGGTAATCCAACACGGTCGGAGAGAGATCAGGCGCAGGGCCAACGGCGTAACGTGCTTTCTGAGCAACGAGGGTAGCAAACCGCCAACTTCCAAACTCCGGTCTACAACTATGAAATTCCCAATGGAAAACCCACGCGCTTGCGACCAGGAGGCCAACGGGGCACGTAGGTTGACTGATTTAGGTAGGTAGTGGATGAGACTCGCGCGGACTAGGGAAGCATGGCTCAACAGGGTGGAGGCCTCAACTGAGCAGTGAGTGGAACAAGGCTGCCAATGATGATAAGGTGGGTAGCACTCGTGTGTCGTTACCAAGAATATTTGTATCCGTATATTTGTTTGTAAGTAACAGAAGTACTTTATTATAGAACAGAAGATCCTCCTTTTCCTTCATAATATCTATGAGGAAACGGACCAAATAACTACTGGACAAAGACTTCTCCCATGCAGCTCACAACACCCTGTCCTCCGCCTTTCGCATCCAGTCTATCCCAGCCACGTTTTTGAGGTCGTCTGTCCACGTAGCTGGGGGGCGTCCCATACCACGCTTGCTGATACGTGGTCTCCACTCCAGGATTCGGCAGCTATACCGGCCATCGGTCTTTCGACAAACATGGCTAGCCTACTGCCACTTTAACTTGCTTACTCTGCAAGCTATGTCGGTAACTCCGGTGCTTTTCCGGATAAAGAAAGAAAAAAGAAGACAGAAAATACGTTTATTTGCACATGACGCATAAAAATAAAAAAAAACACAAACAAAATAACAATTTAGTAACTTTGTACCAAATAATAATACAGATAAATACAGTAATTTCATGGATACAGGAACCAAAAATAATAGTTATGCTGATTAATGATGTTCACAAATGAACATGAAAAACACTTGACATGTTTCCAGAATGAAGTAAAAAATTAAATAGTCAGCGCTGACGCATAACAAATGAGCGCTGATGAGTTTTATAATTTATCTGTCGCTATTCCGGCCTTTGTTCGTGTCGCAATAATTGATACTATTGTTATTTACAACAATTTAAAGGGAACTTCCCGATAAATAGCCGCAATTACACATTTTAAAACCCATATTTTGGTGGTAAAACCCCGCACAGCCTAAATGTGTGAGACAATGAACACTAATTCAATTTCAAAACAAAGTAAATCTTAACAGAACATTATAATTATCACGCTTGTTATGTACACACCCACATTTCAGCAGATGTGAATAAAATACATGAATGTTAATCCTTATCCTTACATAGTACCTATAAGTGTGTAACTTCCGAGTAATACGAGTATAACTTTTGAATGACTGCACCAAATTGGATAATTCTTTTTTTTGTTGTGTTCGATATTGCCAGGACAACGTTTGTATGAATGAAAAATTCCGAAATTCGAAAAAAAAATTACATCCGGGCGAAGCTGGGGCGGGCCGCTAGTGACAAATAAAACGTTATGCAAATTGCGAATGCAAAATTTAAGCACTATTATTTTTAAAACGGGGGTAAATAACCATACTTTAAAAGTGTAAGACTATTAAGTAAGCTTAGAGCTTTGATCAAAACATGCAACATAACTAGATGAAAAACTTTAATAATATAAACTTTTTAACTTATTCAATTTGTTTTTACGGCTCTAGTTAAATTTTAAAACAAAATACCTAAATTATGACTATGTAAAACATTATGCTATTGCAAGAAATAAGTTTATTTCGAATGTGATTCGTTAGTTGGAGGAAGGCACACAAGAAGCGACACATGAAAAGACTGACACAGTCAAAAGTGTCATACACATTAAGTAACATATCAGCATAAGCATAGCATATCAGCCTTTAGCGTTCCCACTGCTGGGACACAGGCCTCCTTTCTGTGAGAGGTAGTGGGCCATAATCCACCACACGGACCCAGTGCGGGTGGGCGGATGTCATATGTCTTCAAATTTTTGTTTCTAGGACATGCCGGTGACATATCAGACTAAAACAAAACACACAACAAACATTTAACTCTATCACCAAAAAGGTCACAATCCACAGCCATTTATTCACCCAAAAGCATTTCACCAGTTAACGTAATTGTTAAAAGGTCGTCCATATACACAAACGTTGGTAACGAGCATAAAGGCCGTAGTTTTTGCGGACAAAAAGCCTTGCATTGAACACCAGTTAGAAGTGGCGGTCACAATGGAACTGGAAACTGCTCGGTTTGTAGGTACAGCTAAGGTTCAAATACGTCGATTGTGCTCTTGTGGAGACGCTTATTATTTCTTTTGAAATGCTTTTGATTTTTAATGATATTAACATTTCAAAATATTTTCATACTAGCTGCGCCCCGCGGTTTCACCCGCGTAAATGTCGATCCCGTGGGAATATCGGGATAAAAAGTAGCCTATATGTTAATCCAGGTTGTCAGCTACCTCCATACCAAATTTTATCCAAATTGGTCCCGCCGTTTGAGCGTGAAGAAGTAACAAACATATAAACACACACACACACTCACACACTCACACACACACTCACAAACTTTCGCCTTTATAATATTAGTGTGATTAGTGTGATTGTAATGTTTGTGGTTGATGTAAAGAACAATACATGACATGGACATGTGACATCTACCAACCCACAGAGGGCCCGCGTGGTAGATTACAGCCCAGTCCCTCTCGAAGAGACGAGGCCTGTGTCCCATCAGTGGGAACATTATTGCCTGATTATGTAAGGGACAATAACGAATGATAACTATGCTTAAATTTAAACGATGGTGGATCTAACAAAAAGCCAGATGCACCTTTCCTTAAGTAAGATAAGGATACAGATTAGACAGTTTCTATTAAATTTAAATTTAGTTAGAAACTTTTCCCGAGAATTTCATTAATTTAATCAGACATGATAACACAGCCGGAGTTGCGACGCTGATGCTTGCTTAGAGGAGCAGCAATCAAAGTACAGTATGTTTTTTAGACGTAAAGCCTCTCTAACTAGCAGGCCTATCTTTTCACAGCTACATTATCTAATCACATACCATGTTCTGTCATTCACCTAATACAAAGTTAGCCAAGAACAAAAATAAAGATGAAACGACGCATAAAACAGTGGATATCAACGATAAGTTAGAAACTGGACATCACTTGTGACCAATAAACAGAAGAGATAATGGGAAACGTTTTGATACTAAGTACACGTTGTATTTTACACAAGTTAAAGCGCGTAAGGAATAGCACGCAGGAATGTTGCAATTTGTCGAGACTTCGAGAGATATGAAAAAACGGGCATCATCATCACTCTCCTGCTCTTATGCCAATTTATTTGGGGTCGGCGCAACATGTCTTTCTTGTTGAACGTGTTTTTCTTCCATACCTGTCATATACATAATAAAACACAGGAATATTAATAAAATATTTTGCAAAACAAGGACTACGATATTTTTTATACTAACCTATATAAAGAACCAGTTCCAAAAGTTATACGACTGCTATAAGCTGTAAGCATTGATCGAAACATAACAAGATGAAGCTTGAATATATTTACTCACTAAGGGCTGATTTCTCCATCGCCAGATAACTTTTATTGGAGGAATAAAATTGACGTTTGACAGTTTTTGTATGAAATAACTGTCAAAATTTCAAAATTATTCCTCGAATAAAGTTATCAGTTGGTTGAAAAATTAGCCCTTAGTCTCATAAATTCTGTTATAGTAGAATTATGTGTTTGAATGTGTGTTATTTCCATGCCCTTCATTATTTGTATTCTGTTGTATTTTATTTTATAAAAGTTAACTAACTTTACCTTTAGATTATAAGCAGCTTCTGCCCAATATCTTTTTTCGTTAAGTTCTCTTGTTTTCTCTTGTTTGTGTGTTTCTTTTTTTATTTCTCTAATTTGTGTATACATTAGCATTACCTATGTGGAATGTTGGTATGCCGTTATTGTTCAAGATATTTAATACATATTTAAGGGACAGTGGAGCATGATGGACTTTGGACGGCTACATATAATTACCATGTCATCTAAAAATATGGATTCTTCCGACAAGAAATTTTTGAAAGACAATACAGCGAATAACACCCATGTTACTACCTCTTTCGTAAACATGAACTGGACGTAAACATTAACGTTGTAAGTACAACTACTAATGGAAAGAGAATTAACTTCAAAATAAATGAAAAGTACTCAAAAACGAAGGAAATGAAACATTAATCTGTTAGCCAAGGGTAAGAAAGTAATTTATCATTATCGTTGGCTCCAAAAGTAATGGATTTGTAGAAACAAAAGGAACTGAAATGAGTTTGTTCAATTCTTCGAATCTGGGTTGAAGGTTTGCGTCAAAAAAGGTTTGATGCTAAGTGAAACAATTGTTTTGACAGTTTGATTTAACTGTGTTGAGGCATGAAATAGCCGTCATGATGGTAAAATAATAAAAGGTGCCAGAAACAGGCAGATAGCAAACGCGACCATCCACAAAATATATGCAACATTAGACAAAAGATCAGGTTTTAGTGTCAAATCGTGTTGAAATTTAAAAAAAACACGGGGAGTTATAAATAAAAGAAAGAAAGAAAATATGTTTATTTGCGGTAAGATATGGCGAAAAGAAAAAACCGAGCAAGAGCGAGTCGGACTCGCGCACCGAGGGTTCCGTAACATCCGGGTTTATGCATAAGGTTTATGTTTATGAAATTAAATGTTTTTTTTTTGAGTTGATTGAATGAAAGGTAAATTGCGGTTTACGATTTATGACGTATTAAAAAAAAAACTACTTACTAGATCTCGTTCAAACAAATTTTCGGTGGAAGTTTACATGGTAATGTACATCATATATTTTTTTTAGTTTTATCATTCTCTTATTTTAGAAGTTACAGGGGGGGGGGACACACATTTTACCACTTTGGAAGTGTCTCTCGCGCAAACTATTCAGTTTAGAAAAAAAAATACATTAGAAACCTCAACATCATTTTTGAAGACCTATCCATAGATACCCTACACGTATGGGTTTGATAAAATTTACCCCTAAAATTTATTGTTTTTTTTTCTATTTTTGTGTGAAAATCTTGATGCGGTTCACAGAATACATCTATTTACCAGTATAGTTCTTATAGTTTCGGAAAAAGTGACTGTGACATACGGACGGACAGACAGACGGACGGACAGACATGACGAATCTATAATGGTTCCGTTTTTTTTGCCATTTGGCTATGGAACCCTAAAAACACAACACTAAAAATAAAAAGTTAAAAGGAAAACAACAATAGTCTTTCATTATGAACATGAATATTGAAAGACATTGCAAATACACATAATCAGCATATAACGTTCCTAATGCTGGGACACAGGCCTCCTCTCTTCGAGTAGGACTGGCTAATCTACCAGGCGAGCCCAGTACGCGGACTCGTAAATAGATGTCATATGTATTCGATTTTTTTTGTTCTAGGGCATGCCGGTTTCCTCACGAAGTTTTCCTTCACCGTTTTGAGAAAACGTCCATTCGTTCCACCGTTTTCAAATACACACACACAATCATATAGATTTAATAGTAATAATAGTAACAGTAGTAGGTAGTCATAATAATAGTGGTACTAGTAGCAGTTTATTTAATAGTTTGTGGATTTTATAGCATGTTTTCAAATACATACTATAAAATCCTACAGTCCGTCTGCATGTTACCATTCAGTCAGGTTCTTGGAAATACATAACAGTTTCAAAATAAAATCATACTCTCCGTCTACAATTTTTCCATATATCCTTTGAGCCTTCTTCTCAACATGCAGCCCTCTTCCAGTCTAACCAGATTGCAGCTCAATATCAGAACTTCCCCATGTATTTACTGTTGCTGTTAACATTCTCTCTATTTATTCGGTAGCTATGAAACGAGGATTCCAATCCCAGTTGGGTTTGTTATTTTTAATGCATTAAGGCTGACTGAGTATGTTTGATTTTCATCGCGTATTCTTTTGCTGTTTTGTTTGCGAATTTGTTGTTTGTATATCAGTTGTGATGCTTACCTATATGGTTCTGATTGAAGTAGGAATGTGTCTGTGTACCGCAAAGGGCTTGCAAGAGGTGTGTAAGCTGCAGTCTGGCCGTTATGGCGGATACGACGCATATATTCCCTAGATTTTTTTTTGTGTTTTTTCTTTCTGTCTCGTTTAGTGCAAATAAATACATTTTCTTTCTTTTCTTTCTAGTCTATAGATATTTGTAAGAATAAGGTGGTTCGTTGCGTATGGTGATTTTGTCAGCATTTATTTGGGGCCCCGTTTTAATTCAGGAAATGCTGTGTGGGAACAGGAAAATACCGGTTTACAAATAGAAAAACCCTAAATTTCTTTTCTTCGTAGTCTATAGATTTCTGTAAGAATAAGGTGGTTCGTTGCGTATCGTGATTTTATAGGCATTTATCGGGGCCGTTTTAATTCAGGAAATTCTGTGTGGGAAAAGGAAAATACCGGTTTACAAATGGAAAAACCCTAATAATGCCTAGCTTATCGTAATAAGCTCTCATGAGAATCGAAAAAACCGGGCAAGAGCGAGTCGGACTCGCGCACCGAGGGTTCCGTAACATCTGGGTTTATGCATAAGGTTTATGTTTATCAAATTAAATGTTTTTTTTTTATTTTTGAGTTTATTGAATGAATGGTAAATTGCGGTTTACGATTTATGACGTATTAAAAAAAAACTACTTACTAGATCTCGGTCAAACCAATTTTCGGTGGTAGTTTACATGGTAATGTACATCATATATTTTTTTTAGTTTTATCATTCTCTTATTTTAGAAGTTACAGGGGGGGGGACACACATTTTACCACTTTTGAAGTGTCTCTCGCGCAAACTATTCAGTTTAGAAAAAAATGATACCTATTAGAAACCTCAATATCATTTTTGAAGACCTACCCATAGATACCCCGTACGTATGACTTTAGGAAAAAAAATTTGAGTTTCGGTTCTAAGTATGGGGAACCCTAAAATTTATTGTTTTTTTTTCTATTTTTGTGTGAAAATCTTAATGCGGTTCACAGAATACATCTACTTACCAAGTTTCAACAGTATAGTTCTTATAGTTTCGGAGAAAAGTGGCTGTGACATACGGACGGACAGACAGACAGACAGACATGACGAATCTATAAGGGTTCCGTGTTTGCCATTTGGCTACGGAACCCTAAAATCGCTCTTTGAGGGTTTGGCTTGGTTTGACTTATCGCTACATATTATAAAACAAAGTACCGAACGTATTTTCATACGGTTTTCACCAATGGACGGAGTGATTCCATGAGGAAGGTTTAGGTGTTGTCACTCCGGGCGAACATGCTGGCCCGCAGACTCTCTCACTTGTACAGTTGCAGTTAAAATAGCCCTTTTTAAGGCATATTGCACATTTGCACAACACTGTAGGTACTCGTGGGCCCTGTGGATCAGATATACCCAAAGGGCTTACAATGCTCTACGTATCCAATATAATAATGCGTTTAGGGTGCTGTTGCGACTGCCACGCTTCTGCAGTGCGTCGGGGATGTTTGCCGGCGCGCACGATGTTAGCTTTGACGCAGTATGGCGCAAGAAAGAAACCGTGACAGCCCCAACATCATTCTGCACTCGATAGCCGCCCGGGCAGATAGCTCGCTTGTGTGGGCGTTGGCCGATCGAACCAGATCAGTTTTAGTTCTTAAGTACTAACACAGGTTAAATAATATTGTTACAAACACAGTGGACCTTAGTTGTTGTCTTCTTCATTAAAGTTTTGTTAAAGGTTGTTGGATGTTGGAAAAATCATGCCGACTGGGAGCTTTACTGGTGTGCGCCGGTTAAACACTGGATGACATTTGGCATACATATAGTTTATACCCTGGATTATTCGTTCCCGTGGGATATTTTCCAACGTCCAAGCGAGCGAAGCCATTCCTTGCTTGGCAAGGAATACAAGCCTGAAATCGTCAATCTGTCTTGAGAAAGCGTGGTAATCAATGCTCATACCTTCTCTGTATCGAAGATGCATTTGTGGAGGCCCTGCAGTCACAATGGGACAGTAATAGACTGGTATTTTTAGGGTTCCGTACCCAAAGTGTAAAAACGGGACCCTATTACTAAGACTCCGTTGTCTGTCTGTCTGTCTGTCACCAGGCTGTATCTCATGAACCGTGATAGCTAGACAGTTGAATATTTCACAGATGATGCCTTTCTGTTGCCGCTATAACAACAAATAAAACAGAATAAAACAAATATTTAAGGGGGCTCCAATACAACAAACGTGTATTTTTCGGCGTTTTTGCCTTGTGGTATGGAACCCTTCGTGTGCGAGTCCGACTCACACTTGGTCATTTTTTTTTTTATTTCATGCTGAGGATTTACAAAGGTAGGTAAATGATATTATAATCACTGCGAGAACCTTTAAAAGAAGCACGACGCTAAAAACGCTTTTCAAAAATTCAGTTACTGAAAAATGAAATAAAATTTTAAAATTCCCATCTCAATCATCGTCTCACAGACCTAGAGTGGCCAGAACAAAAAAAACCGTCTTTTAAAAGTTGCCAGTGCTCAATATAAAAGTTGAGTGAATAGGCCGAAGAGTCAACGGACACAGCTTAGTGCTCAACTTTGTGCCCCGAGGCCTTTACAGTTTACTGATCAGCTTAAAGTTGCTCTATAGCATGGAGGATTCATGTCGTAAATAAAATGGAGAGTTTTTAATACTTACTTAAGTAGTTTTTAAATGGCTGTGGTTTTGTAAGCGCCTGTTTCAGTGTCCGGATGACAAATTCTACCACATTAGCAGTAATCTATAATTATATAGGCCTACTTGTACATCCATTACCTACCGTGTAAGCAATATTTGTACGCCTTGCAAGGCAGCACATAGTGACACAACATACCTTTTTATTTTATCAACCACTAAATTTCACCTGTGTACAAATAAATAAATTTGAATATGAATTAAATTCAAATGTGGAATACAATAATTTGCCAGATTAGGTAAAGAATCAGGCGGGTTATTCTATACTTAAAAAAAAGCTTTATTTATTTTGTCATCTACCAGCACGCTAATTGCTTAACACACTTTAAATCTCAATCTGAAACATCTTGAAGGATATTGCTAATCCATTGCTTCATATGTTCGAAAAATGTATCTACTCTACAACGTAAATAGCGCAATGAATATTGTTGAACTGTCAAAATGAAAGCCATTCCTACTGTAAGTGTGTTACGCAATTAAGTACCTACCCCGCTGGGCGTTTGGTAGAATTAAAAAAAAAAGGTAAATCATGGAGAAGATTGTGTTAATACTGATAATTACCATCCATACTATCCATACTAATAATATTATAAATGCGAAAGTGTGTCTGTCTGTCTGTTACCTCTGAAACCGCTGAGCCGATTTAGATGACATTTAGTATAGAGATAGTTTGAGTCCCGGGAAAGGACATAGGATACTTTTTATTTTATCTCGATATTTCCACCGGATCGATACATATGCGGGTGCAACCGCGGGGCGCTGTTAGTATTATTATAAATGTCATAGCAATACTATTCACTACATTTTCTTCTCATTAAGTTTTTGGCTTAGGATTAAGCAATCACCAGATATAAAGAAATATAACGCCCAAAAAATAGTAAGTAGGTACTTACCAGAATTTAATCCCCATTTTAATATGAAATTATCACCAATAAACGTAAAGTCTGATATCCTAAAAAAGGCATGTATCTTCAGGATAATCGCTGAGCTACCCAAAAAGGTCACGCATGCACCAAATATGTAGGTACTCGAATTTTATTTAAAAATTTCATTTAAATATGTTACACAATTTTATCCTAATAAAGTAAATTACTATACAAAAATCATTGTTTACCCAAAAAATATAAATGAAGTTCTAAAGGTTCATCGATTCTACCGTAAAATGTTTACTAAAGGCTGAGCTTCTTAGAGCTTTCAATAAAATAACGGCCACAAAAAAAAATTGTTTATAAACCACATGTTTTATTTCTACTCACAAATAAACTTAAAACTTAATAAGGCAGTCCATAGTGTAATTTTAACATTTTAATGAAGAGTGGATCTTCAAAAAACTTAATCTTAGTGATAAATGAGTCTTCAAACAACCAACATTAAAACAGTAATTTGTTTAGTCATAATTATTTTAAAATATTAATGAAGAATCAGTCTTCAAATAACACAACATCACACTCCTTTGTATGGTAACAATTGTTTTAAAATCTTAACGAATAAATCAGTCTTCAAAAACATAAAATACAATCATTTTGTGTAGTTACAATCATTTTAAAATCTGCCGCGAGACTCAACTACTTTGCCATCAATATAATATACTTGGTTATTTGCATACATTTTATGGCAAACGTAGTGATATATTTGGGTAGTAATGCCACAAAACTTTGGTAGTTAAAATTTGGTGCACGTGTGGCCTTTTTGGGTTATGAAAAGTTTTTGTAGTGCAGGCATGACTTAAATAGCCCGAAAGATTTTGGTACAGGTTTCATTTATTTGTACATATTATATTTTTTTGGATGAGGCTGTTTAATTCAAATTCAAATTCAAATTTCTTTATTTCGGACAATAAAAATCCATAGTTGTATTAGTAAAAGGCTTAGGCTAGGGTTAGTAAACAACACAGTTACAAACAGTGTTACAAACAGTGTTTAGGGTAACGATTGTTTTTTTTTGGTGGTCATTCAATTTCATCCCTAAGTTTTTTAATCCAAAAAGATCTTCAATATTACAGGTTCCTCTAATTAAAAGCTGGTGTCAACAGAGATATTAAATTAACAACAATATATTGAATGTAAATCTTAGCTGGCTACAAACAAGATGAAATTAAAGTTGGACGTGTCTTTACAAAGCATCTCTTTCTGCCGAGAGCTGCCAAGTTTTTAATTACATTCATTCTGTAAAGAAGATTGGTCAGAAGGACCAAACAATGATACAAGGGATTCTCAAGATAGTCGCTTCTTCGAAAGTGAAGACGAAGAAAATTATAGAGTCGCTTCAAGTATTGAAATCACTAAAGGCGAAAACGATTTTTTTCCTTCAACGATTTCAGTATTTCATGAAGGGAGTGAGAATGAGAGAGTGACGGTTTACAGGGTAGAGTGGAAGAAGAAAACGTGTTGCGGGGAGCCCAAGTAACATGGGGAAAGGGCAAGAAGAAGATGATCTCAAAAACTGTGAAAGCAAATCGCAAGAAAGTAAAAACACATGGCCAAGACGATTGACGATCTCCTTATGTTGTCTAAGTTCAGACGCCAGCACATCAAGCTACTACAATCTGTCAAATTTCTTTAATAGATTTTCAACTTTATCGCTAAAGCATAAGGTTCAAAGTTGATTGGGAAAATTTGACAGTTTCGGGTAGCTAGATGTGCTGGCGTCTGTACGTGTTCTTGATTTCTGCCGTAGTGAAAGCCTAGACAAGTGGCAATCGCTTTTAAAACGTTCCGTATTTCTACAACGACTTCCAACGAGATTGACATAAGCTTTATGGTAGCTTACGTACGTCAGTCCCATTACTCTCATTCATTTTTAGAGTTCCCTACCCAAAGGGTAAAAACGGGACCCTATTACTAAGACTCCACTGTCCGTCTGTCACCAAGCTGTATCTCATGTAGGCAGTTGTAATTTTCACAGATGATGTATTTCTGTTGCCGCTATAACAACAAATAAGTACTAAAAACAAAAATAAAAAAAAAATATTTAAGGGGGCTCCCATACAACAAACGTGTTTTTTTCAGCGTTTTTGCCTTGTGGTACGGAACCCTTCGTGTGCGAGTCCGACTCGCACTTGTCCAGTTTTTTTTTACTTTTTCATCATTTTTATCGCAACTGCGATAAAAATGATGGAAAAGTAAAAAAAAACTGTGTAAAAAAAAAAAGTAAAAAAAAACGCATGTGGCGTTGTAGATGTCGCTTCATTCTATCTAGAATGAAGCGACATCTACAACGCCACATGCGAACTACGCATCACAATGACGTCACGCAAAGTCCTGCATCGCGCAAACGAAGTTTACCGCGCAACTAGAATAACTACATCACGACATCAATCGTCGGGCAGTAGCCCACCAGACAGAACACCCTTGCTTGTTTGATGCCTCCTTTTCTATGGAGGATGAGTGAACTTTACATCCTGATCCTCATGCCTCTATAAGAGTGTCATTTTGTCTCGGTCCTCTGGTCCTTCTCTTTTACTTGCCTCTTCCGTGGTGGTCCGCAAGGGACACCGCAAATGTACATTATTACTACACAATTTGAGAACAAATTAAAACTAAGATAAAGTTATAGACGGAATAGCTGATCAAGACGTGGAGTTGGCGAGTCAGCAAGTTTGCAGCCAGCCTGGTGCCCGGCGCCCGGATGATTTACAATGTTTTCTAACTTTCCTGTTATTACGAAATCTTTTAGTTTTATAAGTTAGCGTTATATTTTGCGGAGTCTAAAATATTCTGTTAAAGTTTTCTCGTTTAAACGGCGAAAAAGCTAAGTAAAAACCAAAATCAGCCTACAATCTTCCCACAGCTGGGGTACAGGTCTCCTCTCTGTAAACGGGAGTGGGTCGAAATTCACCACGCGGGCCCAGTGAGGTTTGGTAGATGACACATGTCTTCGAATTTTTTGTTCTAGGACATGCCGGTTTCCTCACGATGCTTTCCTTCACCGTTTTGAGAGCAGTGGTGATGAAATAATTTACGCGAAGTAAAGCGCCTGTCTGGATTCGAAGCCACGACCAACAACCCAGTTGGCTTTCACAATGTTTTCAAATTAGTGGTAATAGGTATGGGAGGAAGGTGTAGGCCTGTATGGCCAACAAATCGTAATAAACACTTCATTCAGTTCAGAAAAAACACGGTACAATATAAAAACAAAAACTAGTAGCAATTTACAAGGAGCCTTAAGTGCTTGGTTTTTACAAATGCCATGGACCCCACATTAGGATTCCCTGTGTCGTGGGGTCCAGTCTCTTCCCAAGTAAGGCAAACATTTTAATTTATGTACCTAAGTGAAGTAATTAATTTGAATATCTATGAGATACAAGACTTACATTAGAGTATGAAATGAAAAACCAATTTCCAAACCCAAAAGTGTCCATTTTCGGCTTCCAGAAAAGCTTGGAACCAATTCTTGGTATGTAGTACCCATGACAGGAAACATACACCCACTGCATGAGTTTCCTTCGCAAACTTCCTTGATTTTTCCTCCGTATAGTTACTTAGTAGTCACAGTAGCGTCTCACGGTTCAATTACGGTGCAGAACAGAAAGATGACGGGGGAAAATCCTCGAATTTGCATAAAAGTCATTGTTATGATTAGTAATCTAGCGGTGTTTATATGATCTAATATGTAATGTTACCCATATGTAAAAGGGAAAACGGATACGGGGAAATTATTCTAAATAGATATACATAACATAACATCACGCATGTATTCCCCAAAGGGTAGGCACAGGTGTACCTATAGTACGGGCCACATTTCGCCACAGAGGAAATGCGGTCGGAGAGACTTTTGAAAAAGCCTTTGTAAAAGTCATAATTCAGGTTTGGCTCTCGCCTATTTCCTCCTCCAATATTGGAGCAATTTAAAAGATATTTCATAAACAGAATAAGAAGGATCTAAACTGTGTCCCAATGTTTTTCTATTTTCATTAATAGTTGTCAAATTTGTACACTAGGGGGCCTAAAAAGGCCCCTTTGGCAGAATCATGAAAAGATAACATTATGAATCGTAATATGGCAGACAGTCCGTGTTTTTCTTTTTTTCGCTGCACTACGTAGTTACAATCAAAGAGATTATTAGGATTGGATTGGATTGATTGGTATTTTAGCACAGATAAAAAAAAAATAACTGAAAAATCCTTCACCAATGGGATTTGATACGATTAACTTAACAGTTAACTGTCCATTAAGATTCATAATGTTATCCTTTTATGATTCTGCCATAGTGGCCTTTTTAGGCCTCTAGGCCTCTGTTGACAGCAGTTTAAATCTGCATTTTTTGAGGGGTATAGTGCTTATAAAAATAATGTATCATCAAAAAGGAAAACATAGGGACATACAAGTAGTTAATATTTATTATTCTGTAAAAAATCATTGCTATATGGTCATTAACCTGAAAGAAAATAGGCGACAGCGTTTCTATGGAGCGCATTTCCCCACTGAGAAGAAAAGCACTTTTAATTATGTATTTTTGGGAATTTAAACCAATTTTATTAAAAAAAATTAACAAAAGCAAACGAAATATTTAATAATTTACAAATAAAATAATTTTTAACAAATATGACACGATATCCTAAGATGATGTTAGCGAGCGCGCGCCTGTTGGCCAAAAGAGGGTGCGCGCTGGTTTGCGTTGGCTTATATAGGGCTGGTCACTCGTAACTCCCTCCCGTCTGAAGTTGCAGCTAACAGTATATTATAAAGCTATGGACAAAGTATTTCCAGCCAGTGAATGTCTGCATACAAACTACTTCTTATTTGTGACAGAATTTTCAAAAACAGTCCGTTAGTTTCATAGTTTATCTCTCACATATAAACGTATAGTTGAGTAGTGAGTTAAAAACAATGGCAGCCAGGGAACAGCGGACGGCGAGCATGTTATCCGGTTGCGTTTTAACGAGCTAAACGTTTGTACACGTATGAAGTTAAAAAAACACAGGATATAAAATATAGGAAGAATTCCTGCCAATTTTGGTTTAAACCGACGATAAAATAGGACAAGGTTCTCAAGTCGATGCGTACATCTTTAGAGGTTTACTTTACTATATCGTTTACTCGAAATTCTGTGGGAGCAGTGGTGGCCCAGAAGGCTAAAAGTCACCCAAAGGGCAATGGAGAGGGCTATGCTTGGAGTTTGCCTGCGTGATCGAATCAGGAATGAGGAGATACGCAGGAGAACCAAGGTCCAGAACCTTTCGGCCGATGGGGCCGAAAGGTTCTGGAGTGGCGACCGCGTACCGGAAGACGTAGCGTTGGAAGGCCTCCCACAAGGTGGACCGACAACCTTGTGAAGGCCGCAGGAACCCGTTGGATGCGAGAAGCACAGAACCGCTCGAAGTGGAGGTGCTTGGGGGAGGCCTATGTCCAGCAGTGGACGTCTTTCGGCTGAAATGATGATGATGATGAGTGGTGGCCCAGTGTTAAAGGCCGCGACTTACGAGTTGTAAGTCATAGGTCCTAGCCCTGACATGCGCTTTGTGTAAATTATTTAATCACCACTGCGCTCAAAACGGTGAAAAAAACATCGTGAGGCAACCGGCATGTGAAAAGGCATGAACCAAAAATTCAAAGAGATCATCTACAAACCCGCACTAGGCCCGCGTGGAGGATTACGGCTCACTCCTTCTCAAAGCGAGAAGGCCTGTTTACCAGCAGTGAGAACATGCTGATTGTGCTTACTCAAAATTATTGATCCTACTACCTGTTTAACACTTTATTGAAACTAATACGCTTGTGATGAGCTTTTTCAGCGCAGCTCAGGAGTGGTATAGTCTTCGCTTTATCACCCTAAAGTTCAATGTCTCTTGCACGTCCTAAAACGACAAGGTATATTTGTCTATGGGACATTTAGATACGTTCGACCTTAGTGAAGTTCAGGGGATCAGAACGGAATAATTCTTAGTGTTTTAGTGTATAGCTAGTAGAATAATCTGACAAAAAACAGTATGCTTTTTATTGTAAAAAGAAAGTTTTTAGAGGTATCTTCATGATTTTTTCTTTCGTATCAAATTAGAAATTAGTTGTATTATGCTTTCAACACACTATCTACCTAGCATATATCCTGCAGAATATCATATCTTTTTCTGATTTTGTTTACTGTAGTCGATCATATACTTTTATTGTTTCTATAACATGCGTTTTTGTGTTTAGGTCCTGAAAGCCCCTAAAACAATACCAGTGTTACCAATTATGTATTGCGAGATTTGAACTGAGTGACATGATCTTCAATAAAAAACCTGTGAGTCCAACTGACGTTCAAAACATCTCGACCGTCAAACATCAAATTCGACTTCGGCTTCGAACTTAAAAAAATCAGAAATGGTGATCGTTTAAAGTGACTTTACATTTATTTTTCTATTGGCTACGATACCGTGGTTCCGAAATCACGTCTCGAGGAAGGAGACAAGGCCATTTATTATACATTAGCACCCTTTTTCACCCTCTACCGAGTTTTTTACTACCGGGTCGTGTCAACCGTTTTTAAATAAATATAGGCAGCTGTTACATCTGCGTGTTATTACTCTGCTTATCAATGTTATGGGGTTGTACCAATGTATAGACGCCAGCACATTAAGCTACTCGAAACTGTCAAATTTTCCCAATCAACATTGAACCTTATGCTTTAGCCTAAAGTTGAAAATCTGTTAAAGAATTTTGACAGATTGTAGTAGCGTGATGTGCTGGCGTCTGGACATGATACTTTGCGAGCATTAGTAGATAAGAAAAACTGTAAACATCACGGGAAGTAAAATAAAATGTGATGATGGGATATTTAGGTACCTAAGTACTTACCCGGTTTATAAAAACGATGTTTTGTAGCAAAAACGCTCTTGTAAAATCCGAACGTATCATTCAAAGTATCCTAATACCAAAGGAGACTGGTCATCTGAGCCCCAGGCCCGGCACAAATGAACTTATGTCAGAATTTTCGTAAAATTTGGCAAATTAAATCTAAAAAGTCCGCATGTCCGAAATCGGTGGCGAACATATTAAAATTGCCCAGTGTCTATAATAAGGCGCAGTATTTTATTTTGCATACTTATACTTATATAGCCGCTTCAAACGCGACTTTAAATTATTCAGAAACAGAATTTTTAATCTCCACGTACCTCACATCTTAAAAGGTTTTAAAATCGCTGCCGCAATAATAAATGCGTTCCAGGAACCATACACTGACAACCCAAAGCATTTGTATATCAAATGCTTTCATAGAAATCGCCTTTACACCGCGGTCATCCGCCCAATCATGACCTATGCTTGTGTAGTCTTCGCACACGCCAATCCCCGCCACCTGCACAAAATGCAGACTCTCCAAAACCGTCTCCTCAGAAAGGTCACGGGAGCCCCCTTCTACGTCCGAAACGTGAACCTCCACGTTGATCTCAGACTCCCCACCGTCCAGCAGTTCATGAAGCGCCTCTCCAAGCGCTTCTTCGACTCTGCTATTAAGCACCCCAATCCCCTGATTGTGGCGGCCTCCACTTACACTCCCTCCCGCATAAGCTCGATTCGCCGACCAAGGCATACCCTCACCACCCCCGACGACGCCACTACCCTCCTCCAGGAGAGCAGTAAGACCACCAGTACTCTCAAGAAGTACAAGCCCCGTCATCCGTCCTTCCGCCCTCGCCGTCGAGGCCCGTCGCGACACCCCGTAACATGCCCGCCCCGACCCTTGCTCGAGCCAGCCCGCGCCGCTGAGCCTGTAGTTCAAAATCAGTCCCTAAATAATTCCGATCCAGCCTGTCCCTTGCTGTCCTCTCCCAGCGACGCCCTAAGCCGAGGGCCGAACCCCACCGGGGGGTGCCCTTAGCGTGTAGTCGCTTAGTTTTTAGTTAGTTTTTAAGCCCTGGCTGGAGGCCTCAATTTATTGTGGCATCCACAGGAAAGTCCGGTTAAGTAGTCACGACCTCTCAAGGTCAACTACGAGATGCCATAGGCAAAAAAAAAAAAAAAAAAGCCAGACACCACGAGGAGTTTGACCACCCTGCATGGGGTATGGATGATGTTCTCATTATTGAAGAATAATATTGTCAATTATTTATGTAATAAAAATAAATAGGTACCTACTACATTTTTATTTTATTTTACGTTATTGTTATATTTTATACATTAGTTTTGATAGTCAAGTGTATATTTCATAATTATCTATGTATAAAAAAAAAACTTTTTCTAAAGATATGATAAAATGAAAAAGTAGCCTAAACAAAATCTGTAGGTAAGCAATTGTTCAAAGTGTTTGCCTCTGATTTCGGAGTTGAGGACTATTTAGATTTATTTCACCTGATTTAACAAACATTCTGAGATAACTTTCTTTAGCGCCGGATCTGGGGTAATTTTCTATGGGTCGTGACCAGTCTCCTTTCATCAAAATTTGTTCAGCCGTTTCGGAGATTAGCCGGAACAAACAGACAAACATTTTAAAATTTGTTTTTTTTTTTGTTATGAGTACCTACCGTTCATACTTTTACAAGCATTTAGTAAAATTAGTAAAAAGCTGTTATTTTGACATTACAAAAAGACACTTCAATTTTATTAACAACCTCATAAGAGGTCATTCTACAATCTACTCATCACTATGAACAACTTTTACTATGGATCCAAACCAGAAATCGCAAAAAAGAAATCAGCTGTTAGCAACATGAATGTAGGGAACAGCTGTTTTTTTTTCGCGATTTCGGGTTTGGTCCCTTAGTAAAAGTTGTTCATAGTAATGAGTACAATGACATCATAAGAAGTTGTTAATGTTTTACCAATAACCCTGTAAAGATAGGGTGAGAAGAGTCTTCCTAAACTCTTTGAAAACTTTCAGTTCAGAGGGCACACAGGATCAAAAATTCACATAGTTTTGCTCAGGCAACGCACAATGCTGCGCAGTGGATATATTATCACAAGAATTTAGATCCCCATAGCACCTCCAAGTATCCTAAGCCTCCACAAATCCCAGTATAACAAACGATCCTCTGAGACCAGCCAAGCGTAACGGACGTAGTACGTATATAAAGTTATGACCACATCGGCGGCTCCCGTACCCATCTCGCTAATTTAGTCCCTAAGGGCGGTGATACACAGTCGGGCTAACAGTCCAACGGCCGCGGGCTAAGATACGACGCTGTTGTTCTTATTACCTTATCTAGCGTCGGATGTAGACTACATGAGAACGTAATGGATGACCGGCGGCGACCGAGCGTAAAAGCGTCGCGATTTTTCTGCTTGTGGGTAAGCTGCAGTAACTTGGCGCTTATGTCAAGTATATTTAGATAGAGATAGGGTAACACTACTGTATTATCATCAGCCTGTATGGACTTATTGCTGGGTGTAAGCACAGGAGGCGTTCTTGTCTTCTCTTGAAGCTTTTTGCGATCGCTTCAATACCACACATGAATAATTCTGAAAGCCTATTCAATTCGATTGTGTTGTCACATCTTTTGACAGCTAAGTTTCATTGGTTGATAGATAAAACAACTGCCAAATACCGGCAGTTGTTTTTTCACTGGTTGATAGATAAAACAACTGCCAAATACTGGCAATTGTTTTTTCTATCAACCAATAAAACGTGAGCTTTTACAGCACATTTATTGATCAGCCTGATATGACTTAGAGCGAATTCCACCAATAAAATAGAATTCGATCAGCTCATCTAAACCACGTTCAAGAGCTGTCAGTGTCAAAATTCCACAACAATAATGACACTGACAGTTCTTGATCTCGGTTTAGATGTGCTGACCGCGTCCAGTTTCATAGGTGAAATTGGCTTTAATCATGCATTCAGAATCCGGGTAAGTACCATAAAATATGCAAATGCAATCAACGTCTATTGTGTACTTATAACTTTTTGCGCAAAAAAATAAAGCACAATTTATTCGATAAAGCTCATATCTGGCGGATGCAGGATGCAACATAAAGGGGATTTTATCATCACCCGGCTGGGGCGCCAAAAAAAACCGGGTAAAATGTCGCATAAATACGCCCGGCATGGTTGCGCGGTTCCATGGTACGTACATAACCGCGCAAAAGTCAACCAGAAACAGTGGCTACAGTTCAACATTGGATTTTATTAAACACCTGTGCTTTTGGCTTTTGATATTGTCACAAAAGTTTTTTTTTTTTATTAAAGAGTTTTCGTGGCGAATTTTCCTGTTGAAAGTTATTGGGAATTTCAAATTCATAACCTCACGCTAGGGTTCTTTGAAAGACTGCTTCCCTTGAGACAGGCCGGAGGCGTAGCTCAGGATACGCGTCGTTGGGTTTCAGGAGAGATAGACACAGTCAGCTTCAAAAAGATGTATACCTACATCTGCAAGAATCCATTTTATCGTCTACAATGTTCGTCTATTATTGTATCCATAATATGTGTAGACACAAAACCGACCGACTACTGAGATGAAGACTAATAGAGAAGTCATCATCTGCCTAGCCTTTTCCCAACTATGGTGGGGTCGGCTTCCAGTCTAACCGGATGCAGCTGAATACCAGTATTTTACATGGAGCCGACTGGCTATCTGGCCTTCACAGCCCAATTACTAGGTAATACGATACCCCTTGGTAAGACTGGTTGTCAAAATTTCGGGCATCTGACTCCCGTAACGACAATCAAAGATACACAAATGACAGCCGGGACCAAAGGCTTAACGTGCTTTCCGAGGCACAGAGAGGTCTTGCTTGATATGTAAAGATGGTCACCCATCCACGGACCAACCGCGACAGGCGTAGCGTAACCTGATCAATCGCCCCGTGCGGCTATTATTACTTAGCCACAAGCCTCTCGAGGACTAGAGAAGTAGGGAAGAAAAAGACATACTGTGTCGACCCCAAATAAATCAACCGTGGTTGCATGCCGCTGTACTAACATACTTATAAGCTATGGTAGCATGCGACCACGGGAAGGTACTTTCTTGCTTCATCCTTTTCAGTAGTCGGGTTTTTGTATTTTTTAAGCTTTTTTATATTTAATTATTAAGGGGCTTATTTCAGTAACATTTATATTTTTTTTTTATGTGCTAATTAAGCCCTTTCATTAGATACCCAACAAGGCATCATCCCAAAATATTTATTACTAAATTCATTGCATTGAGGAATACATATCAGTTTTCAATTTTTCAATAATTTTTTCATTCATTCATTCGTTCATGTTTTTCATTCTTTTTATATTTTTTTTTTTATGCGAGTCGACTGCTACGGAAATCCGACATCTTATCTGTAAAGACTCGATGATATGACCTTTTACCGGTAACACGTGATATTGGATTGGAGCAAATCTGATTTTCACGGCGAAAAATTGGCTCTAAAAGGCGGGACGGCTGTGTAGTAAATTTTTAACGACTCTTCTTAGCTCTTATCAGGTAAGTAGGTTTAGATAAAGGAGTATAGAACATGATTTCTAAAAATGGAAGCAGTGTGATCATTATTCACCTTTATTACGATTTAAGCATGGCATTCATATGAAATGGGGTCTGTGTGGTGCCGGACTTAAAGAATTGCACCACCCCTTACTTCCCGTGGGTGTCGTAAAAGGCGACTAAGGGTCTTACCGGAGAATGGGCAGCAGCGTTCTCTATTTATTCCACCATCATACCATACTGCGATCGCCAACCCGCCTGCCAAGCGTGACGATTACGGCAAACCCCCCCCAAAATTGGGGGAGGCCTATGTCCAGCAGTGGACGTCTATCGGCTGAAACGACGACGACGATTCATATGGAATTAGTAAGTACTAAATATCATTATCATTCTCCATTCGCCTGGCCTTATCCCAACTTATTTTGTGGCCGAATCTAACATGTATTTTTCTTCCATAGTTCTCTACTAGTCATAATCTCTAAGTACTAAGTATGAATGGTTTAATAGAAAATGTCAGAGAGTATGGATTGGGGTACGCCCGACGTAACAAAGAATCGCCCGTATGCAGTGTCCAACGTTCCAAATGGTCCAAAAATTCAGGAGTCCGTCCAGAACAGGACACTAGCCCGCGGCTCGGACCGTTTTTCATTAATTCCAGAATAAACAAAACGAAAAAGAACCCGGTAATAGGAGCAACTGCCGGGGACGTCCCCCCCCACATCGATTTACATGAAGGGGGTACCATCACCCCCTGTCGAGATACGACGGTGAAATATTTAAATGGTCTCGGCTTTAAACATTTTCGTCTCTTCCACATATGCCTGCGGGTTTGTTTCAAAAGATTTTAATTAAATTGTTCATGTCAATCCGCGAAACATTGTCTTATATTTCGGCTTCTGTTCTGTATAATCCGTTGAGAAATTAACTTTAAACATGATACAAATGCCAATCCTTGTGGAAAGAGTCGAGCTCGTCCCGCCATCTCATTCTGGGCCTGTCGCCTGGCGTTGTCGTTTGCTGCTTTTTGGGACCTATTGTGTGGTTACTTTAGCCCATAGCTCCTCCGGCATGGGACAGATGTGACCAGCCCAGGACAGGGATAAGTGGAAGGAGGGAAGGGAGGCCTTTGCCCTGCAGTGGGACAGAAATGGCTGATAATAATAATAATGATACAAATCCGTTAGCATCAGTTACGGATATATCGAGGGAGCTCATTCGGAAATTTGTGTAACCTAGTCGTAATCTCGAATTACCGCCCGAGACCGCCATAGGAAATAATTATAGTCTCGGGTGGAAAGTCTAAAACAAATTGCTAGTTGAATGCGTTAATACCATAGCCTTTTTTTTTTCCTAGCCTTTTCTCGAACATTTCCATGTAATGTATCGTCAAGCTACTCGAAACTGTCAAATTTTCCCATTCAACTTTGAACCTAATGCTTTAGCAATAAAGTTGAAAATCTAGTAGAAATCTGTCAGATTTAGTAGCTTGACGTGCTGGCGTCTGTACAATACAGGCAAAAGCTTAGTTTCCAACAGCATCTCTATGTAATGTATCGTTTCTGCGAATGCTCGACGCTACGTTCGACGTAATGCTCACGGCGAGTGAGCATTTACCTGTAACATTTCTTTCTACCTTACGTTCATTGTTGCAATGTCGGACCTACAGGTACCGCTCATGACTTTGCTCGATAAAACGTTTCAACAATACGCTCGTTGGTTTTTAAAATCAAGTTGTAACGAAACGTGTTGTCTGGACTTAGAGAATAGCACCACCCCATACTTCCCGTGGGTGTCGTAAAAGGCGACTAAGGGTCGTACCGGAGAATGGGCAGCAGCGTTCTCTATGCATTCCACCACCATACTATACTGCGATCGCCAACCCGCCTGCCAAGCGTGGCGATTATGGCAAACCCCGGTCCTTTTGGGGGAGGCCTATGTCCAGCAGTGGACGTCTTTCGGCTGAAATGATGATAATGATGTAACGAAACATCGAAGTCGTGTTCGAAGTGCGGTTCGATAAAATTTAAAAACGACGAATGCTCGATGTTCTGAGGGGCTATTCTCGTAATTTCAAGAACGTTCCTAGTCTGATCTGTCTCAATCAGTCATAAATACCTCTAATTTCCTTACATTTTTTGACAAGTCTTTGACATTGACATTGATTGTCGCTGAGATGAGATTGCGACTAGATTTTGATTGTTTTTAATTATACGGGAATTGGCCTTCTGTTACAAGCAATGCTCTAGTCTATGCTCACCTTTACAGTTCGAAATACAATTCAAGCTCTCGATGAAGGTCGATTGGTGTTCGATTATGCGCTAATCGAGTTTGAAGTGTCCGTATCGATTACGATTCGGTAGCGCCGGAGACTATTTTAAACTTGTTTGATTTACAAACCCGTTAACTCGATAGGTGCTGACCGTCGGAGTGAATCTGGTGCGGTTCATCGGCTCCGAATCACTGGGTTTGTAAGTGGGAACATGGTTCGGTACATTTTGCTCTCGGGTGAAGGACTATGTTTGGTTTGAAACTTACATTACCAATTACTTACTGAACCAATTTTGGCCAGTCTTTGCTTTTATCAGCAGTGGTGGCCTGGTAGTAACGGCCCCGATTTACGAGTTGTAGGTATACATGGTCAATTCTCTGGGTTTAAACCCGGTGCTTTTGATAAACACCCGATAAACACCCGTAAACACCGAATTTTCTGGGTGTTTACGGGTGTTTATCGGGTGTTTTGCCCATCTATAGTTGTAGGTCACGGGTTCGAACCCAAGCAGGCGCTTTACTTCGTGTAAATAATTTCGTCACCACTGCTCTCAAAACGACGAAGGAAAACATCGTGAGGAAACCGGCATGTCCTAGAACCAAACATTCGAAGACATGTGAATGTGAATTTCGACCCACTCCCTCTTACAGAGAGGAGTACTGTATCCCAGCTGTGGGAACATTATGGGCTGATTATGCTTATGAGTACGTTTTCCTTTCCATAGAAAGATGATACACACATATCACAAAACGGTGAAGGAAAACATCGTGAGGGAACCGGCATGTCCTAGAACCAAAAATTCGAAGACATGTGAATGTGAATTTCGACCCACACCCTCTTACAGAGAGGAGACCTGTTTCCCAGCTGTGGGATCATTATAGGCTGATTATATGCCTATGAGTACGTTTTCCTTTCCATAGAAAGATGATAGCGGTGTTTTATAACATTTTGTTAAACATCCTTGCGGTGGATATAGAGTCATGACCAGCCGGTCGATTCTGGAAAAATCTCTCCGTGAAAACTTAGGTGAAGTGAGTTTGTTTTTGCTAGGAATTGACATAGACAGCTCTACGCTCACTTCACCTAAGTTTTCACGGTGAGATTTTTACAGAATAGCACCGCAGAAGACCAATTCTCGTAATTTTAAACGTTCAAAATCTAGTCGCAGTCTCATCTCGGAAACAAACAAATGTCACTTGTCAAAAATGTAGGAAAATTTGAGGTATTTTTGACAGATCGAGACTGACATCAGAGTGTGAACGTTCTTAAAATTACGAGAATTGCCCCTCAGATGTATGAATGTCGCCCCGGGCGTCGGGAGCCGCGTGAAGACTCCCGGCCACCGTAGGCGCGGGCCTGCGGGCAGAGAGTAATGGGTAGCTCACCGTCCGATCAGGACCAGGCCCGTGCCGGACGGCGCGTACGTGTTCCACGCGCGCCTCAAAGAGATGTCAGCATCGAGGAGGGGCCCCTTAGGGCCGAAGCCTGCCGGGTCAGCGGGATTGTCCGAAAGGGTTACCGCTGGCCCGGAACATAAAGGGCTAAGGAAGGAACACGGGTGGGTTTTAGTCAGTAAGAGTCTGACACTCCCTTCCGCTCCACCCAGAGCGGGAGGAGTCATTTGATGATTTCCCATCCGCACAAAAAAAAAAAAAAAACCGGGCAAGAGCGAGTCGGACTCGCGCACCGAGGGTTCCGTAACCTCCGGGTTTATGCATAAGGTTTATGTTTATGAAATTAAATGTTTTATTTTTATTTTTGAGTTGATTGAATGAATGGTAAATTGCGGTTTACGATTTATGACGTATTAAAAAAAAACTACTTACTAGATCTCGTTCAAACTAATTTTCGGTGGTAGTTTACATGGTAATGTACATCATATATTTTTTTTAGTTTTATCGTTCTCTTATTTTAGAAGTTACAGGGGGGGGGACACACATTTTACCACTTTGGAAGTGTCTCTCGCGCAAACTATTCAGTTTAGAAAAAAATTATATTAGAAACCTCAATATCATTTTTGAAGACCTATCCATAGATACCCCACACGTATGGGTTTGACGAAAAACAAATTTTTTAGTTTCAGTTCTAAGTATGGGGAACCCCAAAATTTATTGTTTTTTTTTCTATTTTTGTGTGAAAATCTTAATGCGGTTCACAGAATACATCTACTCACCAAGTTTCAACAGTATAGTACTTATAGTTTCGGAGAAAAGTGGCTGTGACATACGGACGGACAGACAGACAGACAGACAGACGGACAGACAGACAGACATGACGAATCTATAAGGGTTCCGTTTTTTGCCATTTGGCAACGGAACCCTAAAAAGACCGCCATAGGAAATAATTATAGTCTCGGGTGGAAAATGTCGAACATTGCTAGTTGAATGCGTAGCCTTAAAGTGAGTCTATACTAGAGCATTTTCTCGAGCATTTCCATGTAATGTATCGTTTTTACGAATGGTATAGACGCCAGCACATCAAGCTACTCGAAACTGTCAAATTTTCCCAATCAACTTTGAACCTAATGCTTATGCTTACTTATCTCTTTGAGGCGCGTACGTGTTCCACGCGCGCCTCAAAGAGATGTCAGCATCGAGGAGGGGCCCCCCTTAGGGCCGAAGCCTGCCGGGTCAGCGGGATTGTCCGAAAGGGTTACCGCTGGCCCGGAACATAAAGGGCTAAGAAAGGAACACGGGTGGGTTTTAGTCAGTTCCCTCCCGCTCCACCCAGAGCGGGAGGAGTCGTTTGATGATTTCCCATCAGCAAAAAAAAAAAAAAGATGTATGAACGTAAGCGACACAAAAGGAGTAAAGATCGTCTGTAGCGTTACGTAACGTTCTGTAGGTTCTGTAGGCCAACCCCCATGAGAAGGTGTGAGTGTATGTCTATGTATATGTACAGACTCATGTTATCATGGGAAAGCGTCAGCTTCCCACGTTCTTCGTATTTTGTATTCTCGACGAAATAGAACCTCAATGGCGGATGTTTGCAAACTATTACATATCATATAAAATTATACAGACGCGTTTCATTTCCGCGCATGCATGGTGCTACAAAATATAGTATGAATGCAAACGACGACAAGTCGGAATTTGTATGGGACGTGGAAAAATTTGATGTAAACGTACGCACGTAAGGAGTGAACATATTTGAAAGCGTTGAAAGGGTTCTATGCGAAAGTCGTTAGGAAAAACGAAAAGGAAATTCTTGGGTTTGACGTTTCACACTGTACCTACAGTAGGTACTGTGAAGCTCTCTAAGAGTTTCACGGTACCGGGAGAAATAAAATCTAACTACGGTTTATCTCGTATGTTCAATAATTATTCCTATAAAACAAACTACGTATTTTACATGTTAATTCCTTTGCTTGCCAGCCTAATCTGACGCTTAATCTCTTCAAATCTTAAATTATAATAATGTTTGTCTCGTATTTCATGCCAATCACTTTTAATTAAGAGCTTTTACGCCGTCCGGCATTTCATACAAACTTTCAAGCCCTTATTTTTCGAAATGAATGGACCGATTTTAATGAAACTCCATACGCATAAGTAGGATACCAGGGTCTAAAAAGTTAGTAGAAAACATTTTTGAAATGTCTTATTTAAAAAAAGATAACTGGAAATCTCTGTTTCTATGGTAAATTTAATATCGGTCTAATTTGCCTGTAACACTATTTTTCGAAAATGTTTTCTATTAACTTTTTAGACCTTCGTATCCTGCTTATGCGTATGAAGTTTCATTAAAATCGGTTCATTCATTGCGAAAAATAAGAGCTTGAAAGTTTGTATGAAATGCCGTACGGCGTAAACGCTCTTAACTCGCAGAGGTTGCATATAAGCACCAAATAGTCTGTAGTCTCTACAGTGCACACGACGAAATTCAAGCTATAAATTTCTAGTTTTAGCCGACCTCGTATCGCATTGTATAGGTTTTTTGTACAGACGCCAGCACATCTAGCTACTACAATCTGTCAAATTTCTTTAAAAGATTTTCAACTTTATCGCTAAAGCATAAGGTTCAAAGTTGATTGGGAAAATTTGACAGTTTTTGGGTAGCTTGATGTGCTGGCGTCTGTACACGGAAAGATTGCGCAAGCAATAGGTGAATAGCAAGACTTTTCGATTTTCAGCAGATAGAAAGTAGATTTGAGTCAGAATGTAAATGTTAATAGATGGAAGGAGAAGGCCATAGAGAAAAGGGAGTGAATGATAGCGTGACGGTTGACAAGAGAGGAAGAAGAAATCGTGTTGCGCCGACCCTGAGTAATATGGGAGAAGAGCAGTAAGATGATGAGAATATACATTTTTGCAGTGTCTATTTCGGTGCGTTACAAAATGTTTTTGAAGTACCATCCAAAAAAGTATTACATTCGATGTTTTGGATGTCCATTTCGAGTACAGACACATAGTAGCTGTCCGCTTTTATTACAGTGTGTAGTTTTATATGCTGTGCTCGCGTTTCGATGACACTCATAACTTTGACAGAATGGGACAGCGAAAACGTTAAAAGGGACGTCAGAAAGGACTGACACCGTTTTTTTTTTTTGTCAACTCTGGAACTCCAAATAGCTAGTACGTAAAATTCGGCACAAAAGTTGCCGCATTGTAGTTAGAGAACACTGCGTCATGTAGACTGGCTTTTGCAAATAAACTGAAAACAACTGCAAATAAACTAAGGGCTAATTTTTCAATCAACTGATAACTTTATTCGAGGAATAATTTTGAAATTTTGACAGTTATTTCATACAAAAACTGTCAAACGTCAATTTTATTCCTCGAATAAAAGTTACCTGTCGATGGAAAAATCAGCCCTTAAACAACTAAAAACTATCGCGCAGTCGCGTAGCATAATTAGCCTAAAATATTCCCACCGCTGGGACACAGACCTCCTCTCTGTGAGAGGTAGTGAGCCGTAATCCACCACGCGGGCCCAGTGGGGGGTTTGGTATGTCAGATGTCATCAAATTTTTTTGATTCCAGGACAGGCCGGTTTCCTCACAATGTTTTCCTTCACCGTTTTGAGAGCAATTCCATAAGAATAAAATTAAACCATTGGTTCAGGCATTTTCTTTTAAAGGATATCGGAAACAAGTTGTATTTCTAACATTATTAGATAAACAGTGACCCCAAAACTAGTCGGCACCCTGCTTTAGCATTCAATTAAATTACATAGTAAAGTACAGTAAGTACAGCAGTGCGATTCTGTAACCATCTCACCGTGAAAACTTAGGTGAAGTGAGCGTGGAGTGAGCTGACAATAGTGTCAATTCCTAGCAAAAACAAACTCACATCACCTAAGTTTTCACGGTGAGATTTTTACAGAATCGAGCGGCTGTATCGATTTATAATATCGATCGCTAAAATTGAGAAAATCTTTAGACACTTCTCACCTAGGATCTCCCGCTACGCTAAAACCCGGCTCATTTCTGATTTAATCATTCCAGACTTCAGAAATCCGTCAATAAACCGAGAGTATGAACACAAGGATCCACCACAATATTAATAACGCACGGGACAGCTAATCCTGCTGCCAAACATGTTGATTGTGCCTTTATCCGTTTAGGACCGACCACAACAAGGTAATTGGTACATAGGAAAAGACTATGTTTAGTAAAAAAACGAGGATAAGTACGCTTATTGTAAGCTGGTAACCACCCGGCTAATTAGAGTGAGTTATTTCTTGACTGTGATTTTCAGGTTTCGGGATTTGGAAACCTCAGATTCATCTGGTTTTCAATTGCCTGGTTAAACTGACATTTATTCTATAACTAGCTTCTGCCCGCGACTTCGTGTGCGTGAAATTACTTGTCCCCCGACCCACCCCTTCGCATCGCATCGCCTAACTGCGCTATTACTTAACTTTCACTTAGCATTCTTTCAGACATTTTCTCTTTTTGCTTGGTTCCTAAGTGTTCTAGCGTTATGTTAAATAACCCAACTCGTCGAGCACTAAACAGCCAATAAAGCCGTTTAGTGTTCGACGAGTTGGGTTGCAATGAACAAGAGGGTTCCAATTCTTCGAACACTAAACAGCCAATAAAGCTGTTTAGTGTTCGACGAGTTGGGTTGCAATGAACAAGAGGGTTCCAATTCGTCGAACACTAAACAGCCAATAAAGCTGTTTAGTGTTCGACGAGTTGGGTTGCAATGAACAAGAGGGTTCCAATTCGTCGAACACTAAACAGCCAATAAAGCTGTTTAGTGTTCGACGAGTTGGGTTGCAATGAACAAGAGGGTTCTAACTCGTCGAACACTAAACAGCCAATAAAGCTGTTTAGTGTTCGACGAGTTGGGATTTTACACAAGAAAGTTTTTAGCCCACATTATTACTACCCTGTATTTCGGCTACCTAACCCGTTGAACACTGAACACAACTGAACAGCCACTGAGTAGCTAAACAACTAACAGGATAGCTGCACGGACGCTCACCGAACTGGAACCCTCTTGTTCATTGCACCCTTTAACATGAACTACTTCGTAAAACAGACATAGCCTATAGATAAAAGTTAATATTGGCTGGGATTTTCATGTGGGCAACACTTTGCTGGCTTAGCAATGGCAACATACAGTTTATTCTATGGTAAGTCAGGGTTTAAAAAGCGTGTTAAAATGGAACGGCTCGTTTTAAAACTAAACACATCCATTTGTTTCGGCTTATTTAGAAAAATAGAAGATTTTGAGGTTAGGTTTTTCCAAATGGATTGTTGTGCAATAATTTTTTGGCGGTACTCATGAATGCCTACAACGACAATACGACAGTAAATTAAACTGCTTACATCTAATGACGTTCCCAGTCTGCATACGAAAATTCAATCAAAATATAATTATCTAAATAGAATATACAGGGTTATTGGTATTTCATTATTGGTTGTTCACAATGATTAGTACGATGATCTCTTAAGAGGTTGTTAATGTTTTACCAATAACCCTGTATAAGTCCATGTACCTATAATAGTCTCTTTAGCTAGTCAACGATTGGCAAAATCCATAATCGGCCCATCACTACTCTACTATTGAATTTTTTTGAAAAAATCACTTAATTTCAATGTTAGGATTTATTTGATAGTTCCATTCATTAGTATTACCAGTGTTTTAATTTATTATCGTACTAGCAGCGACCTGCGGCTTCACCCGTATAAGTGTTGATTCCGTAGGAATATCGGGATAAAACTATCCAATGTCCTTCCCCGGGATCCAATCTATCACTCAGCCAAATTTTATCGAAATCCGTTGTGGTTTAGGCGTGAAAAGGTAACATACAGACGGACAGAGTTACTTTCGAATTTATAATATTAGTATAATTTATGATAAAGTTGTTAATATTTTTCTTCTAAATTGCTGTCCACATTCAAAACAACAAACTAATCTTAGACATATCATTTTGCCTACCTATGGATAAACTCCGATAAAGCGTTGTTATTCAAAGACATGAAAAACATATTATTTCTTTCTCAACACAAAAATTCTTGTGCCACGGTAAGTCAAAGGATAAAATCATAAATATGGCTCTGAGCTGAGTCTGAGCCACAATAGTCGCCGCTTGAGGAAGTGAGCATTGGCACGGAAACGGAAGAGACACGGTTTACCGTCTGGAAACCCTCCAACAATACCCGAATACGGGTCAACCGTAAGATTTAGACACCACTGTGGAACAGACTTCGGCGGTGTGAAGTTTAAATTGCTGACAAAACGGTTTCCCCCTGGCCACGAACTACACGGACAAGCGACACGCGTCTTGCGTTAGCGACTGACCCCGCGTCCTATCCATAAGCTATCTTCGCACGAATACGCGATCGACGTCTTTATTAACTCACTTTTTGTTCGGTGAACCGGAACGCGTGGTCGCGCCGACAGAGTGCACCTTCCAGTTTTCCGAGCAAAAAGTGATATATAAACGCGACAATCGCGTATTCGTGCGATTTTGGTTGGCACGCGGCTTGTGGAGAAACAAATTAAACAAGTTTCAGTTTAGGGCATGCCACGAGTCACCGCGACGCGATATGCGGAGCGATAGACGGAAACAGATGACGTGCGCGCATGTCGCTTGACGCAAGTCGCATCACCCTAGGCCCCAGGCCCAAAGGCGTGAACGGGACCTAAGATTTGGACAATGCTTGGAAACAGACTTTAGCATTGTTCAGCTGAACTTGCTGACGTAATGCTAAGGTAGACAGACAGTCAGCCTGCATTTCAGTAATAAGCTAGGTAGACGTGTACAGCCAATTACAACTGTACAGTGTACTTACATGAAAATTTTGTCGCGTGACAATATCGTTGCGGCATCTAACTACGCATCACACTGACGTCATGCAAAAATCTTGCATCGCGCAAATAGAGCAGGGTTATTGGTAAAACATTAATAACCTCTTAAGAGGTAATTGTACTCATCATTAGGAACAACTTTTAATATGGGACCAAACCTGAAATCGCGAAATTAATATCAGCTGTTCCCTACATTTTGACGAGTTATACGAACATAAATGTAGGGAACAGCTTTTTTTCGCGATTTCAGTTTGGTCCCATAGTAAAAGTTGTTCATAATGATAAGTACATAATGATAAGTAGTAGACCTCTTAAGAGGTTGTTAATGTTTTACCAATAACCCTGTATACAACGTCCCGACATCAATCGTCGGGCAGTTAGGTACCCACCAGCACCAGACACAACACCCGTCTGGTCGGAGGATCCAGGCTTTTCTATGGAGAATGAATTAACTTTACACCCTGTTCGTCATACCTCTATAATTGAAACTGGAAGTCCCATGAAATAGAGGCATTTAATAATAAAGGGTTGGACATTTTTAATGTCGATGCAACATGACGAGCAGGAAAAGCAAGTTGTGATTTGAACAACCGCCAACCATAATTAATTTGACGTAGATTTCAGGGATACCAGCAAATACCTATATCATTATGAATTATTACTATCCTGGTAATTTGTACTAAAACCACTAGCATAAACCAGAACACAGTTTTATCCGACGAACTTTATTTTTTCTCACGCAATCCTTCGCTGTCCACTTCAATCACTTTGAACACCAACATGAGCGAGCAACAGAACCCGGGAGGCAAACTAGTTATTACAATAAATCTCCGAGCCACAGTCTGTGCAAGTATTCCTGCAGCTATAATCTGGTATGCTGTTATTAAGGATAGTTGCACACGAACCGTTGCGTGAGCCCCGCCAATCACTCGTCGGCAGAGAGCCTGTCTGACAGTTTCTAGTCTGTAGGATGCCTTTTTTTAATGACTTAGACACGATTTGTGGGTTTAAAGAATACGTGGTTGTAAGAAGTTTGGGAGCTGTTTTGTATATTAGGGTTTAAGTTACTGTTTTAGGTGCAACATAGCTTATGCAACGTTATTTTTACTATATGCGAGACCTGAATATAGTTTGTTCAGAATAAGTAACTGAATCGATTCAATCGATCAAAAATATTTAAAAAAAGGTTAGAAGTTGGGTACCGAGCGACACTAAGTAGGTTATCCAATTTCCGCGCCGAACGGTTAGTACCTAGGTACTATTATCAATGAACGCAAGTCGGCGCGGCGCGAGCGGCGCGGTTGAGCATGTTTTTGTACGGACAAACAGGTAACTAAACAAGCTTATAACTGATTTTTCATGATACAGCGGTGCTATTCTGTATAAATCTCATCGTGAAAACTTATGTGAAGTGAGCGTGGAGTGAGCTGTCAATTCCTAGCAAAAACAAACTCACCTCACTCTAGTTTTCAGGGTAAGATTTTTAGAGTATCGACCGGCTGTTTTAAGATCTTGTACATAGATTTTTTACATAAAATACTAGATACGTGTTTCGGGTTTCGCATTACTAAAAATAATGTTGTATTATCTAAGCATAGTTGTAGTGACAACAATTTAAAAGAGTATGCTTAGGTGGTTTAGTCATGTTGAGAGGAAGAATGAAAGGCGATTAACAAAAGGTATTTACAAGGCATATGTGAGTGGAAACGCCGGGAGGTGACGCCCTAGGAGGACATATGTGACCTTATTGGTGATTTTCTTCAGAAAGGTCAGGCGGGTACTCCGGCGGGCGTGTATGACCAGATGTAAGAACGTAAACGAGGCAAAAGGAGTATGTAAGGATCGTAGCAGGTGGCGTTCTGTAGTTTCTGCTTACCCACATGAGAAGAAGGCGTGAGTTTATGCATGTATACATGTATAGTTTAGTAAAGAGAGCTACGTTTGTTAGACGATGAGACGAAATTGTCACAAGTTGTACTTAATGAAAACTTCAGTTTTTATTTATCTTGTAAACTTAGGCAAATATGTAGCGGCATCTACAACGCCACATGCCAACTACGCGTCATACTGACGTCACACAAAATCCTGCATGTCGCAAGCAGAGTTTACCGCGCAACTAGCATATACAACGACCCGACATGAATCATCGGGCAGCCAGACACCCGTCTGGTCGGACGATCCTCCCTTTTCTATGGAGGATGAGTGAACTTTACACCCTGTTCCTCATACTTCTATAAATAAATTAAGTCACAAATTCAATTAATAATACCTATGTGCTTAGTAAAAAAAACTAACTTTTTAATAAAAACTTTATAAGTGTGATGATTGGATGCGGAAGGCGGAGGAGAGGGTGTTGTGGCTCAGCCTGGTAGTGTATATGTCCAGTGGACTGCAATAGGCTGAGTTGATTGATTGTAAATTGTGATGTCAAAAACCGTACGGTACTTATGGTTTAAGAACTTCGAACAATTCACTTACTAAAACACTAAACTAAATTTACATAAAATGCAATGATCTTATAGAGGTATGGGTGTTGTGTCTGGCGGGCAACTGCCCGATGATTCATGTCGGGCCGTTGTATCTATGCTAGTTGCGCGGTAACCTCTGCTTGCGAGATGCAGGATTTTACGTGACGTCAGTATGACGCGTTGTTCTCATACGGCGTTGAAGATACCGCTACAATCTTACAAAAACGATGTCAGTATAAAATAAAATATGGAGGTAGTGATAAAAAACAAAAAGTAAATATGAACTAATCACTAAGTACACAAAACTCAGTAGGTAGGAAAGAGAACATTAAATACCCAATAGCCCAGAATTTAACATTCGCAAAAAATATAAAACGAGGGATAAATAAATTGGTTTCGGAATGCCGTCTAATATTTCAGGCATGGCAACTTGAATTCTAAAGCGGAACAATCTCTCCGAACCTCTGTTAAGAATTTCCTTCAAATGGGATGAATTCCAGTGGATATTAATTTTTAATTGTTAACGGTCTTATTCATAAAAAGTTATCGAACATCTAAGGGCTTGCTAAAGTATAGTTGTCAAAAATTGTTATTCATAAACGCATTTTTGGAACGTTCTATAAAGCTTCTATAAAGTTATGAAACCCAGAACCCACAATAACACTATATGGAAAAATGGCAGACTCTACATCAGCTGGCCTATCCTACAGGCGTAATTCTTGCTGTTTTGGAAATCTTATTTTATCATCTGAATCAGAATTTATATGATTTTTTTTATGAAAAGTTAAACTTTAAACTGTTCTCCTGTAAAGCTAGCCCTATGTCGTTTAGTCAATTTTGCCTTTCAAGCGTCGATGTGCAAAATAGAAGCGAGGAAAAATATAACGAAGCACATATAGCAGCAAGAAATGCTGTGGAACGCTGCTGCTTTGAAGTGTCAAAACAACGCTTTCAGTGCCTTTTACATGGCATGACCTGCAAACTAGGAAATGTGAAAACAACCATAGTGGCACTAGCACTACTTCACAATATTGCAGTTGACCATGGAGACATGCAGTTAGAGGGTAGCAATATCAATGAATATCGTACAAAGTCACCCCAAGAAGTTGCAAGGGGAATTGCAAATGCTATTTTACAAACTTTACTTTTTGGCAGCATCTCTCTCAGGCTTAGGGATTTTAGTTTTATGAAAGCTTTACCAATTAAAAATACAATATAAAAATTCGGATTTCCATGGAACATTTATTTCAAAAGTGCCGCTCTTTTCAAACAAAAACCTAGTACAAACATTTTAAAGCTCAATCTAAATTCGCGTGATTGTTTGAATGCAACCACGACTTTTTTCAGAAAACCGTTACAGTATCATAAACCGGGTAAACTTAAATACACATTGCTGTTAAAAGACCCACGTCATATCCATAGTTTTAACAGTAATGAACCACACAACTACCAACAAATTCCGCTCCCAATCCCAGCTCTCCTCATTTCCACCGCAATTAATATTCATTGCTTAAAGCCCACATAAAACAGTTTAGACAAAGTTGGACAACGCTGGCCCAAAGCGCTCCTAACTGTTTAACATTTAAACAGTTTTGATGCAACTCCCAGCATGCAGGACAAGTTGGATTATTGTTTAATTATTAAAGGATTCGTTGAGGATAACTTTAAAGTTGGAGTGATGGTTATTGGAGAGTTCATGGCGAGATTTTGTTTAGGCCTATCGAACCTAGTCACGATTACTTATTGTTAAAGCGACTCTGGGGGCCTAACGCGCATCAATATGATAAAGTTTGTTCTACGGGGTAATTGACACACTAACAGTAGCAATGACTTTCATTTTGACAGTTCAACAACATTCATTGCGTTATGTACGTTGTTGAGCAGACAAATTTTTCGAACATATGAAGCAATGGATTAGCAATATCCTGCGAAATTATTCAGATTTCCGTTGATAGTGTGCTACGCAGTTAGGGTGCTGGACATCACTCCTGTTATCCATGACTTGGCACCCTATTACCCATGACCCCGTTGACTCTCCTAAAAGATTTTTCTTAGTTACCCACTAAAACCGGCTCATCATCATCATTCTCCTGCCCTTATCCCAATTTATTTGGGGTCGGCGCAACATGTCTTTTTCTTCTATACTTCTCTATTAGTCGTCATCTCGGTAGTCACCCCCTTTCTAACCATATCATCATTCACATCCATTGTTTCTTTGGTCTTCCCCTACTCTTATAGCCATCGCCAAAACCAGGCCACTAAAACCAGCTCATTGGGGAGAAATAGAAGGGTAACGTAAGTGAAAACCTTGAAACTTGGTTTTTGAAAAATATATAACACTTCGCTGCTTTTTCATTAATAAATGAACGAGTAAGTACTGCAGGTAGTGCTAAAGTACAGAATTAATTAGGTGAAACCGATAAAGCAGTAAAGAGAAAACCAGGCTACGATACTAAAGTAGAATTTACTTAAAAGCTACGATACTCTTAAAAGAAGAAAGTTCGTAAAAACATCTCACGGTAAGACGCCAAAATATTGTTAGTGCACTTGTAAAGCACTCCCATTTGCCGTAACCGCGAGACTGCTCGTTTGGCTACCTCAGACTCTACTGGGCCACGGGCACTCTGCCAGCCGTATCGCAAATAATACTTACTAGTTACATTATGAAATTGAGAGATACTTTACTAATTAAATTGTTCAAGAACATTGGTACTGGTGATGCTCATTTGTTTTGACACATAAGAAGATCCGTAAAAATATTCGGACGTGGTAAATTACATATTCTGCATTCGCTCATATCAAATATGATGTTAAATGGAAAAATAACTTTAAATCCTATACAATAAAGTATATAATACATTAACAAAAAAATACAATGAAGTTCAGTTTACGCTACAACTTCAAACATTTTTATAACTTTTTCAATAGTGCTAGTCACTCTGAAATCAACTTAATTTCTATTAAAATACAGTTCACATTTGTTTAACTTAAAATAATATTAATTTGAAACATAAGTTTGAATAGACTTTACATACATACATAAACTCACGCCTTCTTCCCAAGAGGTTTGGCAGAAACTACAGAACGCGATCTACTATGATCCTTTTTGCTTCGTTTTCGTGCATATATCTGGTCATACATTCACACCGCTGCTAATACTACGTACCTGACTTTTCAAAAGAACACTAAAAAAAAAGCGTTAATTAGTGGATAAAAGACAGGCTAACCTCATAGAAGTAATAGAACACTGGGATAAGGCTTTGATAGGTTTAAAAAAAATATATAAGACAGACTCAAAAAAATCGTACAAGAAAAAAAAATTAAAGCAAAAAAACTCAAAAAAAAATGGATAAGAAAAAGGTATCATTTAATTGGAACCTGTAATAGAAACGTAAAACAATCTGGATCAACCAATAACGCACGTAGAACATGCAGATCTCTATTCGCATAAACGTGGTCAACTCCATTCCCATTGGTTTCCATTTCATCGAACCAAGAGCCTTCCAATATCGGTATACCAAACCTGACAGTCTGGCAAACGGCTGATCGCCAATCAAAGACATTTCCTACTCTGTAATGGAAATACCGCTACGCTGGGGAGCCTTTGAAAGGGATACTAATGCGTATTTTCAAAAGCACGCTGTTGTATTTTGAACGCTGGGCTCAGAAGCTGAGCGTTGAAAATCCAACAGCAAGCTGGAGGTGGAGGAGGTGTCGCCTAGTCTTAGTGAAAACAGGTATAATACCTCAACGCAGCCACGCGTAAGCTTTTGGCAATCTTGAGCAATCTACCGTGTGACTCGACGGTCGATTTCTGTACGGGATGAAGGGATTATATTCTATTCACACGTGATATAGACTGAGGTCATGACTTGTGTTCGATAGTGAATTTGTAACAGAAAGGATGGCAGAACTGAGGATAAGCTAAGGTCTGGGTCAAATTGATTATTTCGCATTACGAGGAAATGCGGGTGATCGTTTCTCCATAGAAACGCTCTCTGGTTTATGACCATAAACCTTTGATTTTTTACAGAATAATAAATATTAACTACTTCTATGTCCCTATGTTTTCCTTTTTGATGATGCATTATTTTTAGAAGCACTAGAACCCTCAAAAAATGCTCAAAATTGCCGCTGTCAACAGAGGCGTAGTGTACAAATTTGACAACTATTAATGTAAATAAAAACATCGGGACACAGTATACATCCTTCTTATTCAGTTTATGAAATATCTTTTAAATTGGTCCAATATTAGAGGAGGAAATAGGCGAGAGCCAAACCTCGAATTATGACTTTTCACTTAGGCTTTTTCAAAAGTTTCTCCGACCGCATTTCTCTTAAAGGCTTATTGGGAAAATACTTTTATTTGGGGTAAACATGACTCAGAGAAAGAACACAAACAAAAAGAGCAAGTTGAGGGTGAGTTAACCGATTGTCTACTGCACACATGATAACATCTACTGCTAGACTATAATGTTCCCACTGCAGGAAAACAGGTCACTTTTCAGGAGGGAGTTGACTGTTATCTACCACGCGGGCCCAGTGCGGCTTGGCAGATGTCACATGTCTTCGAATATTTGGTTCTAGGACATGCCGGTTTCCTCAGAATGTTTTCCTTTATCGTTTTGAAAGCAACAAGACTTAACTACTTCGGATTACTTAGCTGCAATCTTTACATAACATCGTAATCCGATTTCCAGCCAGCAATATGTTACGAAACCAACACCAGTAGTCTTATAAAACTGTCTCCCAAGTTCCCAACTCCACACACAAATATTATAAGTAAGCTTAAACTTCGAAATATGCAGAATTTCTTCGCGTTTGCAAACTACCGATTTCTAGGGTAACTTTGTTCATCGAACATTCCCGAAGTTTGCTGAGAAAGAATTTTTAAAAGATTTCCCGCCAACTTATCGGCGACGCGGGTAGTTTGACAAGTGTCACCTTGCTATGTGAACTTTTAAAGGCGCTCCTTTGTTGTGGTAAACAATGTGGTGGAGTTAAGTAGTTTCATTAATAGAATCGGCGAATTCGTACACATGAGAGATTTGTGAAAGTAGAATTATAATGACTGGATCAAGACCGAATATGCGGAATTGCAGGTCATTTATCTAGATGGATGAAATTATAGCAAGCAGTCGGCACATCTGCATTAGAACTGCAATTGATATCAGTTGGAGGTACCAGTTTTAATAAAGTTGTTCTACTCGCAAGCTAGCAACTCTAAGCTTTATTTTGGTAAAGTTTAAACCATTCTAAAGGAATAGCTTAATTCAAGAGTTTGCTCGAGATGCCAATGCTTCTTCAATACTTGTTGTGTCAACAATATTCTTCTTCTTCAATGATGATGTTGAAATTAACCTGTGCCGGCTAGGCAAGCTTATCAAACTCGGTAACAATAGAAAAAGCAATTATGTCTTGTTGACAGTGACTTGTCATATAAGACAGTTGAGCTCATAACTCAATATTGAAGTATTGGTTCATTATTGACTCAACCAATACATCAATATTGAGTTAATTTCAGCTTATGAAGCGACGTGATTGCCATAAAAAACGCCAAGATAGATAGCAAATACTTTCATCACCATCACGTAGGAATTCGATTAGTAGCTGCACTGCTTCCCAAATTAACTTCACCGAGGACCTTCTAAATGGAAAAAGGAATCGAGACACTGGAACTTTTAAGACATTCGCAAGTTTTTAAGTCGCTGGCGAAATGAGTTTGGACGTAACGACCAGATAGCTAGCCGTCCTTCTAGCGATTAAGACTTAATCTAAATGTTGGAGGAAATTAGATCTAAAGCAGGAACAGCTTATTTTCAGGGCTTCCTTGGTGTTGTAACTATCTCGGTATTATGGTCATTTGGACTGCCCCGTTGGTCTCGTGGTTACAAGCGCGACTGCTGAGCGTGGGGTCCTGGGTTCGATTCCCGGGTCGGACAAAGTGTTATTGGATTTTCCATTAGGAATTTCTTAGGAACAGTCCGGAGTTTGGAAGTTCGGTCAGTTTAATACCCCCGTCCGAGGTACGTGCAAAGCACGTAAAGCTTTGGTCCTGCGCCTGAATTCTCCCCGGTCGCGTCGGATTGCCGTCCCATCGAACTATGAGAGTAAAGGAACAGAGACTGCACCTGTGTTTGCGCACACACTTGTGCACTATAATATCTCCTGCGCACCTGGCTAATCTCCATTGAGATTGGCCACCGTGACCGAAAACGGTCGGGGAGGCTATTATTATGGTCATTTGGAAGTGCACCTGTGTCTGCTCGCACACTTGTGTACTAGTAATATCCCGTGCTGAAGGCTAGTCTCAGTTGAGATTGGTTGCCGTGGCCAAAATATGTCCTGGAGAACTTTATGGTCATTTTAAATGATAAAGAAACAAGAACTGCCTCGTTGGTCCGGCTGTCGCAAGTGCTGCTGCTGAGCAGAACATCTTGGGTTGGACTTCTAGGTCGGGCAAAGTGTTCCCTGGAATCTGGATCTGAAAATCTGGAATTACTCAGTAGCAGCCCGAAGCTTGGATTTGTGCCCGGTTGAGTGCAATAGGGTCGCCCACTACTACATGGGACTTAAACATAAAAACTTTTACTAGTTTCATATCAACTTCTACGACGAAAATTTCCCTACAAGTGAATGCCATAAAACTCGATTGTTTTCGTCAAATCAAGCGTCCAAGGAGCCGTAAATTCCTATCGTGTTACGCAAACTGCGTCATGAATTTGATACGAAAGGGTAAAAATACCCTTTACTTCCTCACATAAAATAAAATTTGCTTTTTTGCATTGGTCATTGTTGCCGACCGCCCAATCTAGGCCCTCGATGCTCTAACCAAAAAGGGTCTAATGTAAAGATTCAGAAGGTAAATGATATTCTCTCTAATACTCACACATACATAACAGCCACACAGGTCGATCGATCAGGTTAAGCCACGCTTACGGCAGTTGGTCTTTGGATGGGGACGTTAAGCCGTTGGTCCCGGCCGTCGTTCGTGGATCTTTGACAGTCGTTACGGGTAGTCAGAAGCCCGAAAGTCTGACAACCAGTCTTACCAAAAGGTATCGCATTACCCAGTAACTGGGTTGTGGAGGTCAGATAAGTAGGCGCCCCATGTCAAATACTGGTATTCAGCTGCATCCGGTTAGACTGCAAGCCGACCCCGACATAGTTCGGAAAAGGGTAGGGAGATGATGATGATGATGATGATGACTCATACATACATACATAAACACACGGTTTTTTCTATGGGGGCAAGTAGAAACTACAGAACGCCACCTGCTACGATCGTTACATACCAACGACAGCCCCATATTATGTCCTGGAAAATCACTGTCCATTCCAAGGTTGCCTGGAAGAGATCGCAGAAAGCGATAAGGCCGCCCATTGTATATTTTGTAGTGTTTGATGTATCTTTTTCATGTTATGTATTTTTGTGGTGTACAATAAAGTATATATAAATAAATATAAATAAATAAATACCTCATACTCTCTCATTTTTGCTTGATATGCAATTCTAAATATTTAAGTCGACCCACTAAAAGTAAGTACATTGTTATTCCTTACACCAAGACCATTCTTTACTATAATTTATTGACACAAACATTAACAATCACTCCCCCATAAATTACATCCCCAGCCATTACCGTAAAATTAATTAAAAATAATTCAATATCAGCACTAGATACGCTCTCCAATCCAATTCGACCCGTAAACTAACGCTTCGCAATATAATATGACTCTGTAGAATAAATATAAATCATGTGTGAAATCATACACGTGTGGGCCACCCCTGTTTACGTCAGTAGGGGTGTGCGCCCATTATTCGTTAACCCAGAGTTCACCAACATTTTTAACCGCGCTTGCTCTATTTGTGACGCTGCAATTCTTTGTACGTTCTGCGCGCAAACGGCATTATTTTTTACAAGGACTGTATTTTCGTTTGCCGCATACAAACGATGGTGGTTATACGTACGGAAATACAAGCCAGACTCGAGAGTGAAAAAGATGCTGTGATCCCAGTGACGAAATTTGCGTGAATATGTTAAATAAATGTTGGAAGAATTATTTAGAATCTTGGATAGATGAATGTTCATACCCTTTTGCCCTTTGGTTTTTCATAAAAAAGGTAGCCTGTTTAAAACTTAAATAGGTTTATGAAACGCGACTTTAAGGAGGAAACAAGATTTAAGAGCAAAATGAATGTTTGCGAAATGAAAAACTTCTTTACGCGCATTTTGCCCTATTTCTGAACAGTAATCGAAACTAAACTGTCACGCTCGGGTCGGTGACGTTGAATCGGGTATAATCGGCTCCAGTCGGTCGGTGACGCTGAATTGCGGTCACGTATACTCGGCTCCTGTCGTAAGTTTTCACTTCTATCATATGGTCATAAGGACACACCCTCTTTTTAGTGTTTATTACTTTTTAGGGTTCCGTACCCAAAGGGTAAAAACGGAACCCTATTACTAAGACTTCGCTGTCTGTCCGTCTGTACGTCTGTCCGTCTGTCCGTCTGTATGTCACCAGGCTGTATCTCAAGAACCGCGATAGTTCGCGACTGTTCAAATTTTCACAAAGTATGTATTTCTGTTGCCGCTATAACAACAAATACTAAAAACAAAATAAAATAAAAATTTAAGGGGGGCTCCCATACAGCAAACGCGATTTTTTTGCCCTTTTTTGCTCGATATCAAAAATGGCAACAGGTAGGCACCTGAAATATTCACAAAATAGTCAGTTGTATTTTAACTTTAATAATAAATAATAAAATTAAAATAAAACAAATATTTAAGGGGGGGGCTCACATACAACAAACATGTTTTTTTCGGCGTTTTTGCCTTGTGGTACGGAACCCTTCGTGTGCGAGTCCGACTCGCACTTGGCCAGTTTTTTAACATGACATAACTACAATGTTCGTTTTCGTAGGTACACAATAATAAGCAAATGTAACAATCTATATCCAAATGTTGAGAGCCCCTGCTAAGCACTCAATGGGCTTGCATCACATCATCCAAGTGAATTATTAAACTAAACTATACATCAAATTATGTGAAACATAATGGGCACACAATGGTTTTAATTAATTAAAGTAAGTTTGCGTGATGTCGCCCCTTGCCGTGCGAAACTGAAATAAATATAAATAAGGTAAGGTAATAACATAAGGTTCGTTGTAAAATTATTATATTTCATTTAAAAAATAATAATGTCAGCCTGTAATTTGAGTGCAGGTCAAGGATTTACTCGTATAGACTAGGAATAAATTAAGCATGGGTCAACGCTAATAGAACGAACGCTAGCTCACTATGTGTTTGCAATATCGGACGATTCAATACAGATTTCGTGACGTTGTTTTCCTTCAACGAGAGTCAGTAAGGTCCGAAGGATTGAGTATCTACATACATTTAACACTGTCGATTTTTAACAGTATACTTAAGACACCTGTCGTTGTAACCTCGATAAAGCCTAGCAACTTACAACTACTCAGGGCGCATTCCACCAAACTTTTATACATAGAATAAGTCTTATACTGAGAACATTTTGAATTTTTGACAGTTTTCCCATACTAGAACTGTCAGACGTCAATTTTACTCCACAGATAACTTTGGTAAAATCAGCCCTTAGTTGATTGTTTGAGAGAGTTCTCGCCTGCGCGGTGGTGTGAACAGTCAGTGATCAACTATCAATATGGCCACTAACTTTTGATAAATGCTTTATTTTCTGTAAGTAGGTTTGTACAAACACTTTTACACGTCAATCATATTTTTTTAAACTAGATGAAGTCGGCGTTTCCTATCTGACTATTCTGAGAAGAAAGGCCGAAACAAACTCAGAGGTCACAGTCTCTTTTAAAGTCCAAACAAAATCTTGGTCAGATCGTGAAGAGCATGTAGATTGGCGTCTGAAATGATCTTTTGAGGAAAGAACCACACAGATTGAGCGGACCTGTCCAATCAGTGCACGCATTTGTCAAAAATGTCAGCTCAACTCAGAACTTGACTATTAATCTCTTTTACTGACACGGGACCTACCTACATAGTATACGGTTATCATGAGCGTGAAAATAGTTGACAGATACTAGCTTCCTTGTCAGCTTCGGGTACCTACCTTATCTTAGCTGGCCCTTAAAAAAAGCTGCAGTAAAATGACACTTCTTAATGACTCATTTCGGACTGAGTTTAGAGACATGCATGTCAAATAAGTTTCGTTTGTTACACTATTTTGTACTAGAATAACAAGATTTGGTTGATGGCCGCGAAAAAACAAAAAGACGCCAATTTCAGTCATTTAAGTAACACAAAAGCATCTACTGCAGCTAATTATTAGTCCGACTATACAAAAGAGGCAGTCCATTGGGGATGCTATAATTATATTGTGAGCACTCTGTATCAATAAAGATAGAACTACCCACATCATTACATCGCCATCTTGTATTTAATTAACATGAATTCAAGTACTAAAACACGCGTATATCACGAATTACATAAGACTGAGTATACATTTAGATTACATTTCAAGTAGTCGTGTGATTTACAAGTTATTAAACTCAAAGGATTTACGTTACATTTGAAATGTGGCTTCTGATTAGGTAGGCATAAATATATGATGTAAGTAGAGCAATATTACTACCTAGTAATAGGTACTGTAGAGATTATGGCGTATTTGGTGTTAACATGCAACCTCCGCGAGTTTATTATAAGGTAAAGGCGTAAGCTTGTGAGAAAAACATTACATTTAATTTTTCTACATGTATAGAAGAAAAACCATCTTTACAAACCGTGACCACTCCGTACCTCGGAAAGCACGTTAAGCCGTTGGTCCCGGCTGTCATTCGGGGATCTTTGACAGTCGTTACGGGTAGTCAGAAGCCCGAAAGTCTGACAACCAGTCTTATCAAGGGGTATCGTATTACCCAGTAATTGGGTTGTGGAGGCCAGATAGGCAGTCGTCGTCGTCGTCGTCGTCGTCGTTTCAGCCGATAGACGTCCACTGCTGGACATAGGCCTCCCCCAATTTTGGGAGGGTTTGCCATAATCGCCACGCTTGGCAGGCGGGTTGGCGATCGCAGTATGGTATGATGGTGGAATACATAAAGAACGCTGCTGCCCATTCTCCGGTACGATCCAGTCGATAGGCAGTCGCTCCATGTAAAATACTGGTATTCAGCTGCATCCGGTTAGACTGGAAGCCGACCCCAACATGGTTGGGAAAAGGCTAGGCAGAAGAAGAAAAACCGGCCAAGTGCGAGTCGGACTTGCACACGAAGTTTTCCGTACGACAAGGCATAAGACGCCGAAAAAAACGTTTCTTTTATATCCCTTTAAATTGTAACTTTATTTTATTTTTTTATTTGTTATAGCGGCAACAGAAATACATCATCTGTGAAATTTCAACTGTCTAACTACCACGGTCCATGAGATACAGCCTGGTTACAGACAGACAGTGGAGTCTTAGTATAGGGTCCCGTTTTTACCCTTTGGGTACGGAACCCTAAAAACAGTAGCGAGCTAGCAGAAGACCTGACAGAACATGTCATGATGAAAACTTAATCAAAGTCAAAGTCAAAGCATTTATTTCAAATAGGCACATAAAAGGCACTTTTGAACGTCAAAAATTACTAAAATAGAATTGATTCTAGTCGCCCATTCCAAAAGGTAGTTTTCAGCCGTCCAGATCCAGTAGGTAATTAAGTTTTGTATGGGACAGTTGATAATTTTTATGCAATTACGATGTTCGTCCCATGGAGAAAGTTGTTCAGTTTGATGGTCTGTACCACACCTTTATGGTACATCCTTTATAGAAGCCTAGCAGCGCCCCGCGCAAAAGCTTCGATCCCGTGGTAATATCGGGATAAAAAGTATCCTGTACTAATCCTGGTTATAAACTATCTGTGTGCCAAATTTCATCCAAATCTGGTCAATAGTTTTTGCGTGAAAGAGTAACAAAACTCAAAAAACTCAAAGCATTTATTTCAATTAAACCTTAACCATATGCACTTTTGAATTGTCAAAATTAAATAGTCCGTCAGTTAGTCGTAAAGTTGAAGCTAGCTGCCCATTCCAAAACGTATTTCTATGGAGAAGAACGGGCAAGAAACTCCATGGACAAATCAAGGTACAAATATACATACTTATACAAAATCCTGGGTACATTATTCTTATTGCTTCTATATGTGAGAACAATGTAAAAAAAAGACATATTAATGAACAATTCAAAATATAAGATTAATAAATTAAAAGTAAAAAAACCCTTCCAAAAACAAGCCTTTATCCAAAGGCGCTAAAAATAACAAAACAAACCTCCATCCATCCATCCATATATCCTCACAAACTTTCGCGTTTATTATATTACTAGCTGACCCGGCAAACGTTGTTTTGCCATATAAATTATTTCTAGCCGCCCGGCGCTACTTCGTTTGCGTGGTGTCCTACCCCTTACCCTACCCTACCCCTACCCTACTCCTACCCTACTCCTACCCTACTCCTACACTACTCCTTCCCTACTCCTACCCTACTCCTACACTACTCCTACCCTACTACTACCCTACTCCTACCCTACTTCTAACCTACTCCTACCCTACTCCTAACCTACTCCTACACTACTCCTACCCTACTCCTACCCTACTCCTACACTACTCCTACCCTACTCCTACCCAACTCCTACCCTACTCCTACACTACTCCTACCCTACTGCTACCCTACTCCTACCCTACTCCTACCCTATTCCTACCCTACTCCTACCCTACTCCTACCCTACTCCCATAGATTTATTATTTTTTTCTCTGCGTAAGAACCATTCGCGTACTTCAAGGAATATTATTAAAAAAAAATTAGCGAAATCGGTTCAGCTGTTCTCGAGATTTGCGCTTAGCAACACATTCAGCGATTCATTTTTATATTATTAGGGTTCCGTAGCCAAATGGCAAAAACGGAACCCTTATAGATTCGTCATGTCTGTCTGTCTGTCTGTCTGTCTGTCCGTCTGTCTGTCTGTCTGTCTGTCCGTCCGTATGTCACAGCCACTTTTCTCCGAAACTATAAGAACTATACTGTTGAAACTTGGTAAGTAGATGTATTCTGTAAACCGCATTAAGATTTTCACACAAAAATTGAAAAAAAACAATAAATTTTAGGGTTCCCCATACTTAGAACCGAAACTCAAATTTTTTTTTTTTTCATCAAACTCATACGTGTGGAGTATTTATGGATAGGTCTTCAAAAATGATATTGAGGTTTCTAATATCATTTTTTTCTAAACTGAATAGATTGCGCGAGAGACACTTCCAAAGTGGTAAAATGTGTGTCCCCCCCCCCCCCTGTAACTTCTAAAATAAGAGAATGATAAAACTAAAAAAAATATATGATGTAAACTACCACCGAAAATTGGTTTGAACGAGATTGCCCGGTTTTTAGATAGTAAGATATCAACAGAAAAACAATTGCCACATGCAATCTTTCTTAAAAATTTATCAATACCGTCCAACTGTAATCCGAATTCCACCTACCCGCCATCAATATCAATTATAAAACCACTCTCTGTTCCGTGTACCCGCAAATAATAACAGTCGCATAGCGAGGGTAGTTTTCACTCGGCAGGGTGGCGATCGATTATGGGTCTCGCACTCTCGCCATAAATTCGCGGGAAAATACCAGAACTACTTAAGTACATGTCGCTTTGGAAAGAATTGGTCTGAGTTGGTGAAGGCATCCGTGAACTTGGGTTTTTGGGAAACGTCGTTTACTCAAAAAAGTTTTTAGAAAACAAGGATTACATTACAAGAAAGGTCTCCGTTACCTCATAATCTATCTTCTATCCTAATAGTAAAGCTAAAGAAGCTTGTTTGTTTGTTCGCACTAATACTTGAAACTACCAGTCAGATTTGAAAATATATTTTTGCATGTGATGGCCCAATTTTTGAGGAAGGTTATTTTACGTCACGCTACGACCCTTAAAAGCAGACCATACACAAAAAAAACAGAAAGAACTCTAAGCGAAAACCAAGTAAAAGCACGGGCGGGCGATGCGATGCGACGCTTGACGGCTTAACGTGCTTTCCTAAGCACGGAGGGGTGTTGGTATGTAAAGATGGTCACCCATCAACGGACCAACCGCGGCAAGTGTTGCTTAACCTGATCGAACGACTGTTGCCCATGCGGCTGTTATTACTTAGCCACAAGACCCTTTCGTGCCTGTAGATCAATTCCGCATTATTAATAACTACATACCAACTACAGTGCCGTGACCCGGAAATCTGTACTAAACGAGCGATAGATTGGCTGATAATAGGCCGAATCTATTGTCAGTTAATTAGCTATCAATTACACTAAACCGGTCAAGTGCTAGTTGGGCTCATATAAAGACCATTCCGTGTTTAATAAAATGTGCAGTTGGCATTTAATTTAAATCCAACTGCCCGTAAACACCAGATACCAATATATTTTGCTAATTTGGTTTATCTCATCATGAGGGCTGCGCTTGGAGTTTTCCTACGTGAACAAATCCGAAATGCAGAGATCCGCAGGAGAACAGACGTAACCGATGTAGCCCTAAGAACTGCCAAACTTAAGTGGCAGTGGGCAGCCACATTGCTCACAGAACATTATGGCCGATGGGGCTGAAAGGTTCTGGAGTGACGACCGCATACCAAAACACGTAGCGTTAGAAGGTCATCCACAAGATGGACCTTGCGAATGAATGCCGCAGCAGTCCAATGGATGCGAGAAGCACAGAAACGGTCCAAGTGGCGGTGCTTGGGGAGACCAATGACCAGCAGTGGAAGTCTTTCGGCTGAAATGATGCTGATTGATGATCCTTATCATTATCCTCCTACCCTTATACTAATTTATTTGAGGTCGGAGTAGGAATATCATCTCTGTCAGCTATCATCTTAGGATCCAATCATTTTCTGGCCTTAATATCATCTTTCAGTCATGAACAATCAAAACTTTCTTCATATTATGTCCCTTATAACTTCGCTAGTACTAGAGTCAACTTTCATCATCATCTGCCTAGACTTTTCCCAACTATATGGGGGTCGGCTTCCAGTCTTAACCAGATGCAGCAGAATTTTACATGGAGCGACTACCTATCTGACCTCCACAATCCAGTTACTGGGTAATACTACTGGATGACACCCCTTGGTGAGACCGGTTGTCAGACTTTCGGGCTTCTGACTACAGCACCTACCACTGTTTGCCTCTGTATCATACATTAAAATAAATAAATGACTGCCCGAAAAACTTTCCGAGGCACAGATGGGTCTCGACACGTAAAGGATGGTCACCCATCCACGGACCGGCCTCGGCAAGCGTAGCTTAACCTTCGATCGATTTGTGCGGCTGTTATTATTTAGCCACGAGCGAGATTATATCCAATTTTAATAGCAGTACCTACATAGGTAGTAGGTACCTATTCCTCATAATAAAACATGTAAAATTTTTCGTCATGCCCGATTCCACTCATTTAACACTCATCAAAGAGAAAAATATTAAAAGGAAGCAATAAATAAAATCTTTTTGAGATAATTTTCATGAAAGCTAATTAGAGTCGGAGTTTCAACGTCCATTAACGGAATTACTGGCGTTCCCCTTCTTGAATCCTTTAAAAATGTTTGCATTTACAGACGAAGCTTGCAAGGGTAAAGGGCGAACGTCCCCTTCCGTATTGAATTCTACTTTTTATGGCGTTTTGTACGCTATATGCGTGTGTGATTCTAACGGTAGCGGTAGGGGACATGACGTAGCATGTGTCGTAGATAATTTTGGTTCCCTTGGAGTATATTCACATAGTTCAGAAAGTGCGAGTAATGACTCGCGAATACAGAAGTGATTTGACTTTTTGAAGGAATCGCAGTCATGCGAAACAATTGAAGACGATTCCTCGCATTCTATACTATGTATGTGAAAGAGTTCTTACTGGTTATACTTTGTTTAATTTAAAGGTCTCTAGAAGCTCTGCATGAGCATTAATTAAGCTAATGTAATTTAAATCCCACATAACTAAGAGAGAATGTAGCCTGAGTCTGCAATTTGGATGAAATGCTTTTAGATAAAGTCAACAACAACATCCCCATAGTTTTAGCAAAAGTTGATCTACAGAGTTCAAATTGTCACGCATTACTAAAATTGAACTTACACATAACTGTTACTAGCGAAATGTGAGTGCTCCTACAGAATTCTTGCAACAAAGCGTTACCTCATTTAGGCATCTTGAAAATAACCTGTCTAAGTGAAAGCGCTCAGGCGCTTTACTTTGTGTAAAATATTTCATCACCACTGCTCTCAAAACGGTGAAGGAAAACATCGTGAGGAAACCGGCATGTCCTAGAACCAAAAGTTCGAAGACATGTGGCATCTGCCAACCCGCACCGGGCCCGCGTGGTGGATCTCCGGCCCACTCCCTCTCACCGAGAGGAGGCCTGTGCCCCAGCGGGAACATTATAGGCTGATTATGAAGTGAAAGCAGCATAACCATCATAGTGCAGCGATATCTACACCACCACATGCGAACTGCGCATTATACTGACATCACGCAAAATCCTGCATCGCGCAAGCATTTCCTTCACCATTTGATAAAAGTGGTGTTGACATAAATTACGCAAAGTTAACGCAAAAAACCGGGCAAGAGCGAGTCGGACTCGCGCACCGAGGGTTCCGTAACATCCGGGTTTATGCATAAGATTTATGTTTATGAAATTAAATGTATATTTTTATTTTTGAGTTGATTGAATGTAAATTGCGGTTTACGATTTATGACGTATTAAAAAAAAACTACTTACTAGATCTCGTTCAAACCAATTTTCGGTGGTAGTTTACACGGTAATGTACATCATATATTTTTTTTAGTTTTATCATTCTCTTATTTTAGAAGTTACAGGGGGGGGACACACATTTTACCACTTTGGAAGTGTCTCTCGCTCAAACTATTTAGAAAAAAATGATATTAGAAACCTCAATATCATTTTTGAAGGCCTACCCATAGATACCCCACACGTACCTATGGGTTTGTAGAAAAAAGAAATTTTGAGTTTCGGTTCGAAGTATGGGGAACCCTAAAATTTATTGTTTTTTTTCTATTTTTGTGTGAAAATGTTAATGCGGTTCACAGAATACATCTACTTACCAAGTTTCAATAGTATAGTTCTTATAGTTTCGGAGAAAAGTGGCTGTGACATACGGACGGACAGACAGACAGACGGACAGACAGACAGACAGACATGACGAATCTATAAGGGTTCCGTTTTTGCCATTTGGCTACGGAACCCTAAAAACGCAAGCTTTAGAAACAATAGAAATATATGATCGACTACACTAAACAAAATCGTAAAAATATATGATATTTTTCAGGATATATGCTAGGTTGATAGTGTATTGAAAACCTAAGACAACTAATTTGATACGATCGAAAAAAATCATGAAGAAATCTCTAAAAACTTTGTTTTTACAATAACAAACTTGAACTGGATGCAAGTGACGCCCTCTATGACGTCACTTTTTCGCCGCTGCTACTGCTGACCCCGTCCACCATACTGGACGAAGCTGTCGCCGCTCATGCGGGGAACCGGGTACTCTAGCCGCAGCGATCCACTGCGAGTACCACGGGCGGGCGAACTCAAAAAGGCCGGAAAGTTATATCCGGCTCGAAGGACCAATGTTAAATACCGAACACCAAGAATGGTACTCAGTACTTAAAAGTTGACCTTATGTGTATACCAGTAGGGTTGATGATCTAAATAAAACAACCAAACTGTATACTGTTCTATAGCTAGTAATATATTTGATAAAATTCACAAGAGCCCCACTAAATCGTTGTAACACAACGCTTGCGAGTTCTAATTCGACGCCAACGCCATCTAGTTACGTCTTGTACAACTCTTGACAATAACAAAGTATTATGTTGAACTTATGAGCGGCTTTTGATCATACATGATCATTAACATACTGCAATACGTCACCCTCGTAGTTCAACGTGTCGTCATAAGAAGGACGTCACGCCGAGTTCAACGTGACATCAGAAGACTGACGTCACATCCATAGTTCAACGTGTCGCCACCAGGGTGCGCCACATTCGTGTTGTGTGAGTGAAGTGAAAATTGTAAGTACATTTTACTATAAAAAAAGCCAGTTAGTGACAAGCAATTTTAGACTTTATTTATTCAAAGAGTTTTACTTTGAAGATAATTGAAGCAATTTTAGACTTAGAAAATTTAACGTTTAGTTATTAGGGACTTGTATTTATTTAAGCAAGTTAGTTTAGGACTTAGAATAATTTCGTAAAAAACGACGGAACGGGGAACCTATGCCCGATTTTCGCCAGATTATAAGTTGTTTCAAAACACTTGTAACATTTTGAGCAACTACTTAATTGGAACTTAAAATATTTTTGTTGTGTATTTTATTTCAAATTAGTTTTGCTTTATTTTAGAACAAACAATGTTTTTATACACTTGTTGAGTTGTTTTCATTAGTTTTGTTTGGTTAATAGTTTCAAATATGGAGGGATTGGTCAATGTATTGAGGGGTTTGCAAAGTGTTATTATTAAAGGATTCGCAAATTTCAAAAAGAGTCCTAAAGAAAGATTAACTATTGAATACATTGAAACTAGACAGGAATTATTAGAAAAAGATTGGGAATCTTTCCAAAATACTAATTCTAAACTTTATCAGAGCTATAAGTTAGATGATATTGATCAAAAAGTTATAGATATTTATGATACAACTGAGGACACTTACATTATTTATAAAAGTTTAATGAAAACAACACTCAATAAAATTAGAGTTTTAAGTGAACCAGTACCTCGTGGGGATGGTTCTCCTAGTAGTGCTGTTAAGTCTGCCCATTCACTTGTCAAATTGCCCAAGATTGCTATTCCAATGTTTTCTGGCAAATATGAAGAATGGACGACCTTTCATGATCTTTTTGTATCATTAGTTCATAAAAATAACTCGTTAGATAATGTGCAAAAGCTGCATTATTTAAAAAGTCATCTGACTGGTGAAGCTGAGCAATTGATACGGAATACTCCAATAACTGATGCCAATTACAGTCAGTGCTGGGATCTATTAGACAGGCGTTACAGTAATAAAAGATATCTCGCCAACTGCATCCTGAAACGGTTATTTGGTATCAAACGTATGCACGTCGAATCTGCGACTTCATTAAAGGAGCTTTCAGACACCACCAATGACTGTTTAAATGCGTTATCAAACTTAGGTATAAATGTGAGTACATGGGATGTTATTATCATACATATAGTGACATTTAAATTAGATCCTGAAACGCGTAAGCAATGGGAATTAAGTGTCAGTAGCAGCGATTCCAGCAATGATTTTCCTACCTTTAATCAATTTCAAATATTTTTAGAGCAACGTTTTCGCGCGTTTGAGTGCATAGAACCAAAAAAGTGTTCAGGTCACCAGGTCAATAACCATACCACGCCTAAAACATTGTTAGCCACAGACTCGTCATCGCCAATGAAATGCGAATATTGCTCAGAGGGTCATAAGCTATGTTTCTGCAAAAAGTTTGCCAAACAATCTCTCGAAGCTAGACGGGATTTTGTTGGTAAGAACAGAATTTGCTTCAACTGTTTAGGCAGTAACCATACTGTTTACAACTGCAAGAAAAGTACAAGTTGCAGAGTTTGCCAGAAGCGTCACCATTCCTTGCTACATTTGGACAATAAAGGCCAAGACCCTGAAGCAAAGCCAACTACTGATAGTGCTAGTCCTTCAACCAGTACTACTCAGGTAGTGTCTTGCTTATCTACAGGGAGAGTAGCAAAGCCCAGTCAGGTTTTATTAGCCACTGCGCTAGTAAAGGCCTCGTCAAAGACGGGTGAATACCACACGGTCCGAGCCTTAATCGATCAAGGTTCGCAGGCTTGTTTCATAACAGAGGCCACAGTGCAGTATCTTAGCCTGAAAAAGATCCCAATTCAAGGGCTTGTGTCGGGATTAGGAAATAATAGGTCAACCATGACAAAGTACATGGTACAATTAACGATTAAATCTCGTGTCGATCCTAGCTTCAAGTTTTCATTAAGTGCTTATGTGTTAAAGAAGATCACCTCTTACCTACCTGAGCGAAGTCTTCATACAGACACCTTCGACTGGTTAGGTATTAATAACCTATATTTAGCAGATCCGGAGTTCAAAACACCCAACAAAATCGATATTCTGTTAGGTGCTGATGTTTATAGCTGCATCATTAAGAAAGGTTTAGTGAAGAGTCCTTCTGGTACACTGATCGCACAGAGCACTACCTTAGGGTGGGTCCTGTCGGGTGCCGTGAGTCCTGGAAACACGACTAGTGCAAATAGTAACATAAATGTAATGCATTGCAAGGTTGAGGATTTTTTAAGAACATTCTGGGAAGTTGAAGAATATAGCACCAGTAAAAAAGTATTTACACCAGAGGAGAAGAAATGCGAAGAGTTTTATAGTGAGACCACTAGGAGAGATAACAATGGCAGATATATAGTTAGGTTACCTTTCCAAGATGAAGATCCTCCTTGCAAGGCGGGAAATTCACGTGGCATAGCTAAATTAAGGTTTAAAGCATTAGAAAGGAGATTAATGAAGAACAAGGATTTAAAGGAAAAGTACACAGAAGTTATAAATGAATATTTACAGTTAGGACATATGAGGCACGTGAAAGAAGATGATGGTAAGAAGGAAGAAGCAGTGTATTTGCCACATCACGCAGTCATTCGGAACGACAGGACCACAACTAAAGTTCGTGTTGTTTTCAACGCCTCTGAAAAGAACAGCAACGGAGTGTCACTTAATGATACGCTCATGGTTGGTCCGTCACTGCAGGCTGATTTACGTCACACGGTTTTAAGATGGAGGATTCATCCCATAGGACTTGTAGCGGATATTGTTAAAATGTACCGCCAAGTTAGGGTAGCAGAAGAAGATGCCATGTTCCAAAGGATACTCTGGCGGGACAGTCCAGACAAGGAGATCCAAGATTACGAACTTCTGACTGTGACCTTCGGAACAGCTTCTGCGCCGTATCAAGCAGTCAAAACCTTGCGTCAGATCGCAGTCGATGAAGGTACAAGTTATCCACTGGCTGCAGATAAAGTTTTAAATTGTTTCTACATGGATGATTTAATGACAGGATGTAATAGTGTAGAAGACGGCATAGAAATATATACGCAAATGATAGAATTATTAGGAAAAGGTGGATTTATATTACAAAAGTGGAACAGTAATAGTCAAGACTTACTGAAGAGAATAGATAAACTTGAAAGAAATAAAGTACAAATAGATCAAACTAGAACAACTGAAAATAAGGACACAGTAGAACAAGGAGACATTATACAAAATTATGGATTAGAGAAAAAAGAGTACAAAGAAGAGAAGGGGTTAGAAATCAAATTAGATAGCACAATTAAAATTTTGGGACTTACCTGGAACCGCAACGAAGATACCTTCCAATACTTGGTGAATCTTCCTCCGCCGACGACTGCACCTGTAACTAAAAGATCAATTATTTCGGACATAGCTCGATTGTTTGACCCACTAGGCTGGTTAGCTCCTAGTGTGGTTTTAGCAAAAACATTCATCCAAAAATTATGGCTTGCAGGTGTTAGTTGGGATGAAGAACTAAGCACTCAATTAATAAAGGAATGGAATATTTACCGTGATGAGTTGTCACAACTTAGTAACGTACGGATACCTCGTTGGCTTGGCACTAAGTCAAACGATGATCTTGAACTGCATGGTTTCAGTGACGCCTCCAAAATAGCATACTCAGCCGTTATTTACCTGCGGATAGTTGATGAGGTCGGCAAAATCCATATTTCGTTGTTGGTTGCAAAAACCAGAGTGGCTCCCGTCAAACAAATTAGTATTCCTCGTTTAGAGCTGTGTGGCGCACTTCTACTGTCAAATCTTCTGACAGAAACAGCAGATGTTTTAAATATTTCAAGGGACAAAATCAAGGCTTGGACAGATTCTACCGTGGTGTTAGCTTGGCTCAACAGCCATCCAAGCAGATGGAAGACGTTTGTAGCCAATCGTACCTCTGAAATATTGACCAACATGAAAGCATCTCAATGGTTTCATGTAAAAACACAGGACAACCCAGCAGACTGCGCCTCTAGAGGTATATTACCAAGTGCACTCATAAACAATAGTTTATGGTTTTCCGGACCACCATTTCGTAACCAAAAATATATAGTACAAAAAAGGCCAAATGAGTTGAATACTGACTTGGAGGAAACAACAAAGGCTCATATTGCGACTGTTCCAGAGTGTTCAATGTTCGAACGTTATTCCTCATTACAAAAGTTAGTTAGAATCATTGCTTATTGCAGACGATTTTTTAAAACTAACACATTTAAACCAAAATATTTACAGAAATTAGAATTAGAAGCAACTTTAGAATGTTGTATAAGACAAACACAAAGAGAAATATTTAGAACAGAATATTTACAATTACAAGAGAAAGGCTATTTACAATTAAAATCCAGTAAGCTAAACTCACTCTGCCCATATCTTGATGACAAGGGCATAATCAGAGTTCGAGGTAGACTTGAGAAGGCTCCATTAAGTGAACAGATAAGGCACCCAATAGTACTACCAAACTCTTGTCATCTGACAAACCTTATAGTGGCAGATGCTCACTTAAAAACCCTGCACGGGGGTCCTCAGCTGATGGCGAATTATTTGAGGACCGCCTACTGGGTCATAGGAGTCAGAAATTTAGTCAAACATCATGTGCACAAATGTGTAATATGCGCTAAAAATCGCGCTAGCATCAAGAACCAGATGATGGGTTCTCTTCCATCTGTAAGGTGTTCTCCAGCGCGACCGTTTTTGCATAGCGGTGTTGACTATGCCGGCCCTATAAATATTAGGACAACGAAAGGTCGCGGACACCGTTCGTACAAGGGCTACATATGTTTGTTTGTGTGTATGTCCACCCGTGCTCTTCATTTAGAAGTCGTCAGCGACATGAGTACACAAGCCTTTTTAGCTGCCTTTAGACGTTTCGTGTCAAGGCGAGGTCATTGTGCCAAAATATGGAGCGACAATGGCACAACGTTTGTTGGGGCCTCCAGAGAATTGCAACAATTGTCATCTATTCAGGCATCAATAGCAGAACAAGTCGAGGCCAACGGTACTGAGTGGCACTTCATTCCCCCACATAGTCCTAATTTCGGCGGACTTTGGGAAGCCGGGGTGAAGTCTACAAAGTTCCACCTTAAACGGGTCATTGGTGATGCTACCTTGACGTACGAGGAAATGAGCACACTTCTCAATCAAGTGGAAGCTTGTCTGAACTCGCGTCCAATGAGTGTCCTTAACGTTACTGACCCTGGTGAACTGTTACCCTTAACTCCTGGACATTTCCTGATCGGAGAGCCGATAGTCAATGTACCAGATGATAGAGAAAGTACAAATGTCAGTTATTTGTCGCGGTGGAAATTCATTCAAGGGATGGTACAGTCATTTTGGAAACGCTGGTCCCAAGAATATTTGTCCAATCTTATGAACCGGTACAAGTGGTCTTCAAAGGTTCCTGAGCCAAAAATTGGAGACATTGTTTTAATTAAAGAAGACGATTTGCCGCCAAGTCGTTGGTTGTTGGGTCGCGTAATAGAGAAGCATCCTGGTGATGATAATATCACCCGTGTAGTCACATTGCGCACTAAGATCTCTACTATTAAGAGGCCAACATCCAAACTTTGTATTTTACCGGTTACAGATCAATGAATTTATTATTATTTTTTAGCAATCTCACATAATGTTAGTAGTTTAAGTTATTAGAATGTAAGTTTTTTATCTTGTTAAAATGTTTAAGATTTTAGATCAAAAGTATAAGATCAAATTGTTCACTTCCAATATGGAACCATAATGTAGTTCAAGAAGGACATTCCGTCAATAATGTCCTTGGTGGGCGGTATGTTAATGATCATGTATGATCAAAAGCCGCTCATAAGTTCAACATAATACTTTGTTATTGTCAAGAGTTGTACAAGACGTAACTAGATGGCGTTGGCGTCGAATTAGAACTCGCAAGCGTTGTGTTACAACGATTTAGTGGGGCTCTTGTGAATTTTATCAAATATATTACTAGCTATAGAATAGTATACAGTTTGGTTGTTTTATTTAGATCATCAACCCTACTGGTATACACATAAGGTCAACTTTTAAGTACTGAGTACCATTCTTGGTGTTCGGTATTTAACAAAAAGCATACTAATATACATATAATCATTCTGATTTTTTGTCAGATTATTCTAAGCAACATACTAAAACACTAGTGTTTTAATTTTTTAGTCCAAACAATCGATTTTTTGTAATTAAATAATTGCTTCATATTTTGCAATAAATTACCAGCCAGGGTTGTGTCATCGCGCTTCTCTTTCTTTTCTATGCAGTTTGACAGTGACCGCGCTTTAGGTCATGTAAGCCCCTTAAGCACCTGCCTGGGTTGAAACCTACGACCTACAACTCGTAAGTCGAAGCCGTTACCACAGAGCCACCACTTGGCTTGGCAGCCATATTGGATTTCATTTACTAAGTGCGCCAAGTTCCTGAAATGATAACCTGAGACGCATTTACTAAATGAAATATAACTCCTTTGAAAACCTCGGTACCTTTTACTTAGCTGGTCTCGGATTAAGATGTTTGTCAATTGACTAGCTGTGTGCAGTTTGATTCAAAGATAAGTCGCTTCTAAATACGGAAGGAAGCCAGTGAATGAAGGTCACCTTTGATTTCTCGATTTTTCATCGCATTAATGTTTGTAGTATTTGTTTTTATCATGGGCGCATTGCTTATACTTTTCTAGAAAATGATTTTGATATGCTAATAAAATATAGCGGTCGAGCCATACTTTGCGGCCGTAGTTTTGATAATGTCTGTACATATGGCACTTTTTTATGATTTTGGCAGCATGCTTAGAAGTTGATGTATGCCTATTATAAACTAACGTTGCTTACGTTTAAATATTCATCAAACCGTACATTAATATCAAACCTACATATAATAAAGAAGTCTCGATGTTTTGTCGGGCCGCAAAAAACGTGCGAGGCAGGGGCGGGTCGCTAGTATATGAATTAATCAAATGAGCCTATTTCAGTCTGGGACATGGCCTACCTCAATTCGAGGTATTCCACTCAGAGCACTGATTTCAACCGCACTTGGACGAACGGCACCAGAGCACTTCTACTAACCGCACTGAAACAAAATTTTGTAACTTGCGGTTCGGTGGATCAATTGAGGTATTCCACTCAGAGCACTGATTTGAACCGCACCTGAGCACTTCCACTAACCGCACTGAAACAAAATTTTGCAACGTACGGTTCGGTGGATCAATTGAGGTATTCCACTCAGAGCACTGATTTGAACCGCACCTGAGCACTTCCACTAACCGCACTGAAACAAAATTTTGCAACGTACGGTTCGGTGGATCAATTGAGGTATTCCACTCAGAGCACTGATTTGAACCGCACTTGGACGAACCGCACCTAAGCACTTCCACTAACCGCACTGAAACAAAATTTTGCAACGTGCGGTTCGGTGGATCAATTGAGGTATTCCACTCAGAGCACTGATTTGAACTGCACTTGGACGAACCGCACCTGAGCACTTCCACTAACCGCACTGAAACAAAATTTTGCAACGTGCAGTTCGGTGGAACAATGTTATTAAATTTATTATAACAGACAGCTAATCATAAAACCTATTACCGATTTCATATTACGCGTCCAAAATCTGTACCTGAACTGAATTGATTTCCGTATGTAGTTTTATTTTGCTGTCAATGGTAGACACCACAAGAGGGGCCCGTGGCTAAATAATAACAGCCGCACAGGTCGATAGATCAGGTTAAGCTACGCTTGGCGCGATTGGTCTGTGGATGGGTGACCATCTTTACATACCGTGACCCCTCCGTGCCTCGGAAAGCACGTTAAGCCGTTGGTCCCGGCTGTCATTCGTGGATCTTAGTTAGAAGCCCGAAAGTCTGACAACCAGTCTTATCAAGGGGTATCGTATTACCCAGTAATTGGGTTGTAGAGGTCAGATAGGCAGTCGCTCCATGTAAAATACTGGTATTCAGCTGCATCCGGTTAAACTGGAAGCCGACCCCAACATAGTTGGGAAAAGGCTAGGCAGATGATGGTAGACACCACAATAAAACCACATACGGAAATCAGCACCCTAATTGTGTAACACAATTTCAATCACAATCTTAATCATTTTGAAGGATATATTGCTAATCCATTGCTTCATATGTTCGAAAAGTTTGTCTTCTGAACAACGTAAATAATGCAATGAATGTTGTTAAACTTACAAAATGAAACCCATTGCTACTGTTAGTGTGTTACGCAATTATCCCGCAGTTCACGACAACACAAAAAACATTACAGACATAATTCCTTTTCATTTCGTGCAAAAGGTTCCGCATGATAAAATTATAACTTCACCCTTGCTGACTACGCAGTGGAACGCATTTTCATACAAAAAATGGCGGTGCGGTCCGCCTACTGCCGTTGTTTCATAGAAAATATATGAAAGAATTGGAGGAGGATTTTTGCAATGCGTTGCGTTGCGATGCGGACCGCCTTAATTTGGGCTAGCCTTATGATTTCACCTTGATATCAAACAGAAAACATAACATCTACAACCCTTCCCGACGTATTCAATATTGCACCCTATAAGCACGCATCTTGGCTCTTTCAAACAGACGCGACACGCGATAAAATCGCGCGTGACACAAAGGCACCGCAGGTCGTGCAACGAGCGGAGCCTTTGTGTGGCGCGCGATTATATCGCGAGTCGCTGCTGTGTGTTGGAGTCTTAATTTTAAAAACTCCCAAGGTTATACCGAAATTAAGCAATCAATAACCAAGATCATCAACACACGCCTTCAAAAAAACAATCCCGAGACAAATCATTAAGTTTTATGGCCCTATTACGAGCAACTACACAAACGAGCGTTCTATAAAAAGTACCAAAACATACTATACTGCACTTAAAACACTTAGCTTCCCCTTTTAGGAGTGCTATATTTAAAATGCGTTAGGAAAACATCCCACCCTTTTGCTTTGGTGTTTAAAAAAGTGGTGTGTTCGTGACTGACTGATTAAGAAGGGGTTCTGTAGACATCATGATTTGAATCTAAGATACATAGGTATACATAATTGTGTAAGTCACGAAGTCAAAAAACATAAAGCTGTATGCTATGTAGTCGTTGGTACGATCACATCATTTGGGTGCTTTTAGCATAATTTTCGGCCCAATAAATAAAAAATGTCCACTACTAACGACAGATTTGTCACATTCATGGTACCTACTAGGTACATTTCTTCAAGATTTTGATAATTACTTTCGAAAAGTTAGGATTTGAAAGGAAGAAAATACGTATTTGCAGTAAAACACGAAGCCAAGAAAAAACACAAACAAGAAAAAGTTGGAGGGAAAATATGCTGCACATCCACGCAAAATGGCCATCACTCAGAACAATGCTGCGCCAACCATACCCTTTTCAAGACAGAGCCACAGCGCTGGTTTTTAGCGACAGCCGGCGTTGACGTGATGAAGTCAACCGATGGACCATTAAATGAGATAAAAATAAACTAAGATAAGAGATTCTTCTTGTTCCAAAGTAACCCTAAAAAGCACAATCCTCGGAGCACTCATTATCGATTCACTTTAACGTTAGAGCACACTCTACGTTTTTATTCGGTCACCACGCGGTCTGTAAGCACATATTTTTCATGGTAATTTGCAGAAACCGCTTTTAATTGGAGATTTAGAGTATGAAAGGAAATACATAAATGAATGCTTCAGGGACAAAACAAAATGGACGTCGCCCGATCTTTCCAAACTTCAGGGGTCAAGCACCTTTTGAGGATGATAAAGCTGTTTTCCACTTAAGTAGGTGCTTTAAGAGACACAATTCAGGAAGCCCTTTTTGACCTCACTCTTGGGAATTATTATAATGTATTCTGAGGATGTATTCGTTAGCAGGTTTTGTTTAATGAGGGTTCTGTTTTGCAATATGATCCAGTAGTCTAAAGCTTTTGTATATTTAAAACCTTGCATTGTTATAAACACAGAACAAGATTCCAGAAGGGGAACCACCGGGAGTGTAACACGAGGGGTTGCCCTAGAAGGACACATTACCGATTAGACATTATTAGTAATGTCCTTCAGAAAGGTCAGCTGAATCCGGTTAGACTGGAAGCCGACCCCAACATAGTTGGGAAAAGGCTAGGCAGATGTGTGATGTGTGTCCTTCAGAAAGGTCGTAGTCTTTGCAACCGGCGTGCTTGTATGACCAGATATATGTATAAACGTAAATGAAGCAAAAGAAGTATGTAAGAATCGTAGCAGGTATATGCATAACTCCATTGGAAAAATGAAATTTCTGAAATCTGACATAGGTACATAAACTCACGCCGAGTTTATATATGTCAGATTCCAGAAATAACAATAAAGAAACTTGTAATTCCGATTCCGCTGCTTTCCACCCAGAAGTGTGCTTACAGCTCCCAATGCAGTTACAAACAACAACTTTACATCACAAACAGAGGCTGCAAACATTTTGTAGATATTTTATACAGAGAACTTGAAAATTAAAGGCGGGTCAATAGTAACAGGCTAGGTATTCATGTTGGCTGGTACATTCGTGAAATATCGTGGTTTTATGTAAATTTCAACGTCTTGCTCCAACTCGCACCGGTCTGTTCGCTGTTTATGTAAAATTTATTCAAAACGTACGCCGCTGCTTGAATACGTATATATTTTTATTACATAGCACGTGGTCATATTAATTAACTTTTTGCTGGTTTGAGGGGTTTGTGTGAAAGCGTTCAGTTCTAAATTTGGATAGGTACATATGTCCTGAATGCTCTGTTATTCAAAGAATAAGAATGTTTAATGTTTATATAAAATCGTTGCTTATAGTTAACCTTATTTTTTTGACGTTTCAACGTTTCTTATTAACTTTTTTAAATGAAGGGCTTGATTTTTTTAATAGGTGTAACTTATTGTAATCATCTGCAGTGAAATATCATCTGCCGCATCTTCTACTTAAGATCAGCAGGAGTAATACAAATCATCATTATGTCTTTACCTTACAACTCAGGTCCAAAGTTGACCGTCGCGTCGTTCATATCTACATATGTTACTGGGACTCCGCACTTAGTCCTTCAAGTGGACAATTGTACGTGCCTTGTTAAAATTCGAAGACATGTGACATCTACCAACCCGTACTGGGCCCGCGTGGTGGATTATGGTCCACTCCCTCTCGAAGAGAGGAGGCCTGTGTCCCAGCAGTGGGAACATTAAAGGCTGATTATGACCCTTGTTATGCTACTTATTATTACATCCGTTAAAAATTGTTATTAAATCGTCATTTTAATTTTATCTGAAAACACTAGAACGAGTCCTAGACTCTAGACAAAAACCTACACTTCAAGACTCGTCTAAAACCAAACAATTTCTATTCCTACGTCAAATGATTTCGATGTTATCTCCCAGTATCCAGTGGTCAAAGCTATTTCAAGGGTATTCCGATGTGTGGGCCGACAATACCTCGTATTGTGTTCCTTGCGAATATCAGCCAACGCTTCAATGGCGTTTACCTTGTCGATATCGGGACCAGATTCTATTGAAAACGAGGCCTGGAGACGGTTACTGGTTTTGCAGACGACGGTAGTATGCGTTCTTTGTTTGGGTAACGTAAGGTTTTCGTATATAAGCTTACGTGTCTAAGGGAGTATGTTGTTCTTTTGTTGCTTTGTAAGTATTTTGCAAGAGGATTTTATGTTAGACTAACGACACGCCCTTGGTTCGCACGGTTTTTACGACTTGACAAAACATCAAGATTTCTTTATTATACAGGGTGGTTCCTACGTCGACTTGCAAACTGAAACCATAAATTTTGTACATGATTATAGACACCCTAGCGTAGACATATTTCGTCGGTTATCAAAAAATTAAACTGCTGTTTCATAGAAAAGTGCGAAAATAATTCTGCGGTCAAAATGTATGGAACACTTTTTTTTTTAAACCGACGAAAAATTTAAACGCAGAACAATGTACTGAATCCATAGTAACAGGTTGCGCGTCGATGTGCTACCCTGTCACCCTGTATGTTAGTTTAATATTAATGTATTATATTCGGGAATAAATTCTCTAAATTACGGTAAAAAACCGCATCAACATCTGTTGCGTAGTTTAGAAGAACAACGCGGTCATACAGACAGCCACGAAAAGCGACTTTCATTTTTATTATGTGTAAATGTTTTGTTTTTGTGTTGTTGTCTCGAATATGATCGTTGTTTGCTTATTTCGCTGTTTTCTGTTGCCTTAGTTATATTATAGTCCCTTTATTCAGAACTGAAAACAAAGATATAATCAACAAATTACGAAAAAAACCCACCAAAACCATGATTTAATGCCTAGACTAATATGTCCAACGCAATATGCAATGTCAAAACTAATACCCCTTCTAAATACCATATCAATTTCTGGCTACTTATCCTTTCTAACTCCATTCTAATTAAATTCAACTCTAGCACCATCAGTTTAGGATTCAGAATAGAGTGTCCTTGTTAATGATCGATTGGTCTGTCGGGTTTGAAGGAGAGTGGCTCATCAAACATGCAGGCCTGTCTATCGGAGTGTTCAGCGCTAATCACCAGAATGTCTCAATCTGGGGAGCCATCTACTTAATAGATGATTAGTTTGAGCCATTGAACATGTTGCGGGTTCTACATTATTAGATGTGGAGCTATTATTAACTTAGTCAGGGTAATTTTGTTCATTGTGTGGGTTGGGACAGGTTCCTGACGCTCATTTGTTGTATGTGAAGTACGATTCTGATTCTGATCTCCGGCAGATTTAAATACGGGATAAAAATGTGTGTTTATAGTGTCAACATGCCTATCCTTTGACTATATTGGGGTCGGCTTCCAGTCTAACCGGATGCAGCTGAATACGAGTATTTTACATGGAGCGACTGCCTATCTCACCTTTACAGCCCAGTTTCTCGGTAACACTATCGTGTCACCTGTCCTTTTGGTAAGACTGGTTATCAGAGTTTTGAGTTTTTGACTATACGGAACAACTGTCACAAATTTTAGAATGGCAGCCACGGGAACTACGGGTTCGCGTGCTTTCCGAGGCACGCAGGGGTTTCGATATGTAATGGATGGTCACCCATCCCCGAATCGACCGCGGCAACCGTAGCTTAACCTTCGATCGACTCGTGCGGCTGTTATTATTTCGCGCCTCGTGTTTTCAGTTATTTTCAAATCATTAAGTTTTATAAAGAATACAATTATGTTTAGATCTTCGCCAATTTGCCGCTAATATTAGCCACTACATTCTTTGACATCTAATTTTAGACTCCTTTTTAACCCACCATCCCACACATAAAATATTTTTTACTCCCAAAACCTACCTGGAAATCGCAAGGCCATTGGGAGGCTCTTAATGTTATCTTCAATTTAATCTGCCCTTTACAAAGTATCTTTTTTTTTTAGTTTAATTTGCCAAATTCTGCTGGCAAACCGAATATCAAAGTCAGAAAAGGTCAAATACAGGATTTTTTTTAACCAGTGCGCAAACTGAAACCAAAAATGTTGCCTGTATGGGTCGCGAAATATTAACGAGAACTTCTTGGCAATAATCGTTTAGAGCGTTTTATTTTAAGAACTTAAAGTATCTTGTTTGAATTCTTGATGTTAAGAGCTTTTTGAAGAGCTGACGTCATAAAAACTTAGCTAGAGAACGCTAATTCTGAAAGCGAAAATGCAGTCGTTTCATCATTTATAGACCGAGAGGAATTCTTAGCATACATCAAGGTCGGTTTAATGGAGTGTTAATTTGTTAACAACTTCATCCGTTCCGTTAGTGTTCTCGTCTTCAACACATTCCTGAGCCGAATTTCCGAAAATCCTTCCTTGAGACAGTTTTTCAAACAATGGCAGTCGTTGTATTAAAACCTATTACGGGAAGTGTACTTACGTTTCCAAATACTGGAAGACCCTGTACACCGGCTTTCTGTAGACCAGGAATCCATCGCACCGCTCCATGATCACCACCTTCTAGAACTTTCCCACTGTTTAACACCACCTCACGTTGTCACGGGACCACCACAAACCGCACTCTACCACATTTACCATTCTACAAATATTCGATGATATCGTACAAAAGGATCCGGTAAAAAAGGTTTCTACGCACTCTCGTTTATTTACACTTACACTAGAATCCCGTAAAAATTTTAAGGCGATCGTCAACTATTAAAAAGTTTACAAAATTCTTTTGGTCCTTTAAAGTGTCTTCGATCTAAATTTAAGGCTGATTTATTGGTTACAAGGTATAAATATTTGGTAAAGAAGCACTTAAAAGTTACACTAGAACTACTAATTTAACGCCTAAAAGGCGATCACAGTCCACTTTTGATTGGATTGTTAACGTTTTTGGCAGAATACAATAAAACTGCTTGTCTGAGAAAAAAGAAAATCGGTTCAGCAAAAAAGTTTTGCGCAAAGGTTTGAACGAAAACATTGAGTATATCACAATAGCTTTTATTTCCCCGCGTATCCGAAGTCTGAACAAATCAGTATCAAATGTTGAGCCAACAAAAGGCTTCAGGAACACGTTTTCCGACCTTTAAAGACTCCTTTCTCGGCTACCCTTGTCATTACTGAGATGTCAATATCGTTCCTTCTCGTGCTTTCCAAGTTCCAATACGTCGTATCCAAGCGATTGACGTGAACAGACTCGGAAGAGACAAGAAAACGTATGATTTTTAGTACTTGATAGGCATTTTATCTAACAGTTTCACTCGTAATACGCATTTTTGCGCCAATGAATCATGTAATACAATGTTTAAACAATATGGTCTGATAAAATAAAAAATCGGGCTATAAATAGGTACCTATAAAGTTATGGAAAACATTGTGCAAATACTAAAAATACAGCGGCAGTCACTGGCGTACATTATCATATAGCCGTTGGAGCTGTCGGCAGCATCCGGCGACAGACAATTGTTCCGGCAGAGATAACAAACACGACATACATACAAAACACTGTCCACACCATTCAGGGCGTCCTAACTAAATATTACTTTCCAAATAATAAATACAAACAAGCAAAATGCCGCTAACTTTTAATAAAAACGAGCGCCAAAAACATGTTACTCATAAATAAATTTCACTTTGATCGTAACTCCTTTTTACATTTTTACTTATTTACAGACATCGACCAATATGGAACCTTGTTTCGAAAGCATGCGAGACCGGCGCCGCGCATGGCATGTGTACGCATCGAGTGTCCAGACACGACTGACCAATAAAGCGTCCGCGACATGCATTCTACATCCCAAATATGCGTACGCGCATCGCCGGAAGCAGGTGTCACGCACGCCACCTGTTCCCGTCGCGAATACCAAAAAGCGTGCTGACTTAAACAGTCAGGTGGAACAATGACCTGTCTGCACAACGGGTACACCACACATGGCTAATTAGGACTTATTTCGGCATCGATACAGGTGCAAGCGGCTATCGAATGTCATCTGTAATATTTCTGAACAACGTGGCATACATACTGTGTTGATGAATTTTATTTTTACAGTTAGGCGGTTAGCTTTTGTTGTGCCGAAAGTACCGGACAAACAAGTTAATAAATATTTGATGGATTGCAGTACCTTTTAAGTGGTGTTAACATATTCATTAACATACTGAAGAGTGAAGGTAACTAATGGGTGCTAAAACTTTCGAAGAAAATGTTAAGGTAGAATAGTTTATTAATTCTGTACTTGGAATGGCATAAGTATGTATAATTCAACACGGAAGTAACCCATGCTCAAATAGAATAGTTGAAGAGGTTACTGCTTGTCTTACTCTTACAAAAGCATGAGACCGAAGTCTATAATTTCACTAAGAGCATACAAAATTACACACTTCAAGAGCCTCAAAATCTCAGAAGTTACATCTCATCCACTTTAACATTTCATCTAAAATCCTGCATAAAAGCCGAGACGAGACCTGGAAGGCATACTCAGATGCTGCACAAGCTTTTACGAAAACAGGACGCGGATATCGTCCAAAAATATGAAACTTAATAAAGTCTGGAAGAGATTTATTCGCGCGGACGCATCCAGTTTCTGACAGAGTGAATCTACGTGAGAACAAGTTTGAAAGTTATCAACTGACGTTCGATGCTGATGTAAGCCTGGAATAAGCAGAACTATTGAAGTCACGAGGACTTTTTACTATCTTGAACTGGGATTTAGTTTAGAAATGGCGTTGTCTGAGAATTTGTCTTGTATTTTGAGTCAGTTCAGGAATTGAACACGCACACACATTCACCTGCTGACTTTTCAGAAGAAGGAAACGCGGTCCTGTCTACCATATCAATATTTGTTTCACAAGCTTCAGATTGGCCAAATATATGATTTGTTGCACCATAGGTAGGTTCATATCTGAAACCTTATTTATTGAGCGTTACAACTGTAAGTTTCATGAGCAGCCTAGCAGGCCAGGGTTATTCAATAGCCTAAGTCACGTTAAACAACACAACTACAGCTTTTTAGAAACCACAAAATACCTTCATTCCTACCCAGTGCGTGTATGGCGCTGCAGTTGTTGTAGACACTGTTGTAGGTACCTAATGTCAGTGACAGCTGTCAGTGTCACATTGACAGAGCTCAGTGACATCAGCAGAGGAACAGTGCTTACTGCATTACTGTCAAGCGTACAGCATTCGTTGCAATGCCGAGTATTATAATTTTGAAGTACCTAGGTCATATACATACATATTATCATTATACATACATATTTTCGTTACAAACTACTTTGAATTTAAACCTCCCTTATCACACCGTAACCAAAACTTTATAAAGCGACATAACAAAGATGAAATCGTAACGAAATAACCAGTGTTAATACTGAGCATTATCACGCAATTTGTGATTTACTTGGGTAATAAAGTATTCATATCGAGAGGGTAATCACCCAAACTTTTCCAAATTGGAGTTAATCACGCTATCGCTCACCCCTCTGAGCTTATTAGACTCATTTCAAATAACTAAAAGTTGTTTGACAATCTCATAAAATAACGAAAGTGAAATACCTACGCGAAATTAAAGATCCCACAAAAACATTTCATGTTAAATGTTGCCAAGACGAGACCATGTAGCTCGCACTGTCAAAAAGTAATCAGATCTCATGTAGAGTCAAGCTTCTAACTTTACACGCCCTAACTCTACAAGGCCTAACTTCGCAAACTCTACACCTTAGTCAAAAGATATGGCTTGGCCGTTTCGTTACTACAAGAACCATTAACAGTATGAGAGTTTTTCACCTTACGCTCATGTGAATGTCGGTCGCCAGAAGCCCTAAAGTCTGCCAACCAGTCTTACCAAGGTGTAGCGTGTTACCTAGTAACTGGGTCGTGGAGGTCAGATAGGCAGTCACTCCACCTAAAATACTAGAATTCTGCTGCATAAGGTTAGACTGGAGCCGAGAGTCCGCGTATCACTGGTCAGTTTCCGTCAGTCGTCAGTTTCTTTATTTCGCCAGTTTCGTTGATTATTCAGTTTCACTGATTCGTCAGTTTTACCGATTAGACAGTTGCGTTAACTCGACCGTTTCCAGTGTTTGTCAGTTTTCGTCTATTCGTCAGTTTTGTACACTCAAGGGAAAAAGTCTTTAAGGATCCCAAAAATAGTTGGGAAAAGGCTAGGCAGATGATGATATTGAATTAATTATATTTAATATTATTTTAATGAATGAATATTTAATTGACAAATCTGTAGAACAGACCTATTAATATAAATTAATAATTAATAAAATGTTACCTGAAATTTTACTTAGAATAAGTTAGTTTGCATGTATAAATAAGTCCTCTTCCGTCAAATTTGTCTTTTGCTGTGCCCGACAGGTTCCACGATTTGTTACAACAAATATTTACTTACCACCTAAGCATATACTTTGTGGAATGCAATAACTGATTAGAGTATTGAACTAAGAGCAAATTGATCTCACATGACTAAAACACATACACAAATCAGATCAAACGAAACTCAATTCAGGTCTTGTTTTTTCTGCCGTGTTATATCCTGATACACCCCGTTCCTAATTAAAACGTGCCATCTACATCAAAGATACGAAAATCAAGCGTACCCATTGAATTCTACACCCCTACTCTTGCCCGCTCATGTGGACGCAGACTAACTACCCGCTGGAATGAAACCTTCGAAATTGGAGCTCCTTTCAGAACGTGTGACGTCAGTCTGCTTTTTAATTTGTCGCCGATTTGTTAATGGGTTTAGTCGTTATTTAGTTAAAGAATTTTATTATGCAAGAGTGCACAAATAAACGTCGTCTGACAGTCTAGCCATCAGATCGGGGGGGACAATGAACTGTGGCCATGGAGAAGTTACAAATGGAGGGGTTAAAGCGCAAATAACTGATCAATATAAATTCTTTATCAGCTGTTTAGTAACGAAAAAACATTATTACACTACTTATAAACCTGTAACGAACTTACTTTCTTCTTACAAAATACACTTGTAATGGTGTGTGTGTTCTATCAAGTAGGTAGGATGTGTATGAGCATTTCATTTACCAATTACCTACTCGATGACTGCAGCTAAGTTATTAGCTGCACTATAAATCGCTACTTGTTACTATGTTTATAAAATTAGATACTTAAAAATATTCATATATTTATTTGCATTCCATAATGTTATGTTCTAATTCAAGGTCTTCAGTTTGGTTTTCAATTCATTTGAAGTTGGACTTTATGAAAACTTTGAGATTTTTTTTTTTTGTGTCTTGGATTGCAGAGTATAAAGGTTCACTTTACGTGCTTCGAAAGAAACCGTATACCTATAGTACCTACCGTGTTTCATACCGTATATGCAGTCGGTACAACGAAGAACATCAACATTTTGCATTCATAACTTTAGGAGCTGGCCGCGTACCGCGACGGCTGGTTCTAGGTGGCGCCGGAACAGAGTTTCTGGAAGGATTTGGGGGAGGCTTTGCCCAGCAGTGGGACAGTACAGGCGGTTTGGGAGGATACTGGAAACCATCGAAAAGAAAGGAGAAACGAGTGAACCCACATATCTATTAACGTACTGGCATACTAAAACAGCCACGAAAGAGGCGACAAAAAAGAAAAAAATATCCATTTAAAAGGGTGCATGTGCTCGCCATTCTCACAAATTGTTCTACACTATTAAGCAGGACACTGGGCCATTACGGGAAGCATAAAACCCGTAAAATTACTGCGAAATAATCAACTGAGCCTTGAATTACGACATTTTGTTAGATAAAATGCTACCAATATTATCAATGCGTACGACTGGATGTTAAAAAAGCTGTTTGTAAACGTAATGTAAACGTAATATCATAGGGAAAACAGAAAAATACTTTAAATCGACCTAGATAGAATGTCCTCGTATTGCAGTTAAGCACCTTCATTGTCAAAACTAAACTCGAAGTAATTAAACCATTTACAGGCACTTTTTAGGAATTATCAAGAAGTCTGATCAGTCAGCAATATGAAGCTATTTGCCCATTCCAAAGCTATGGAAACGAAAGGTCAAGAAACACCATGGACACACCTTTTCAAAAATCGAAAATTCTGTAAGAAAATTCACCGATGTTCATCACCACTCATAGTAGAAATACGAAAGTTTCTTATTTATTATTCTGTGATAACCTACGACATAAACAATTTTAGATTTCATTTCAAGTTTTCTCAGTTAAAACAGAAATAAAACATCCTCTAATTAGCTCCATAATATTATAAACCACGTAAGTGTCTCTTCGTATCGTAAAACCGTAAAAGCAAAACGAAGAACATGCAAACAGACAAGCAAAAGCAACTGTTATCTCTTTCAGCTGCTGTAAATATATTTTCGTTTTTATACTCAAGAATTTTCCACAACAAACACCAAGACCCTTCAGATTTTTCTTAAGAATTCTCGTGACGCGACGTTGAATGTACCGTATCTTCGTCCCGAGAGTCTCCTCGATAATACAGGAAAAATAATTAACCAGTGCAAACCGTCACGATGGAATCAGCATATGCCTAGCGTAGAAATTTATTATCGATTATTCAAAAAAAGCTGCTGTTTCATAGAAAAGTGGACTGCCTACGTGTTCATAATGTATGGAACAACTAAAATTTTTTTTATAAACGGCGAAAATATTTCTGCGCTACGTCTAGAATCACATACTGAATTCATGCTACAGTTTGCGCACTGTTTAAATTTTTTCCTGTATATCATCATCATCTGCGTAGCCTTTTCCCAACTATGTTGGGGTCGGCTTCCAGTCTAACCGGATGCAGCTGAATACTAGTATTTTACATGGAGCGACTGCCTATCTGACCTCCACAACCCAGTTATTGGGTAATACGATACCCCTTGGTAAGACTGGTTGTCAGACTTTCGGACTTCTGACTACCCGTAACGACTGTCAAAGATCCACGAATGACAGCCGGGACCAACGGTTTAACGTGATTTCCGAGACACGGAGGGGTCAAATTTTTTCCTGTATTATACCTATGTTCCTCATTCCTCTGAGAGGCCCGAGATGAACAATGGTCTCGGTAATGGGAGTGCTTTGTAGTGATAATATCATTAGTCCGAACTCGTTTTGTTTATGCAATCAAATGGCGATTGGTACAGCAAATATGTTGAGGATAAAATTGTTAGTATAATTTGTTATAGTCGTGATTTTAGTGCGTAAACAATTTTTCACGCTTAAGAAACAAATAAAACATCCTAATTAAGCCCATGCATAAGCCACGGAAAACGAATGCAAACAGGACGAAGAACACGCAAACAGAATGCAAAAGATACTTTACTGTCAAAGTTAACAGAATAACTTTTTTTAGCGTCTAGGTACTGTAAATATATTTTCATTCTATACTAAAGATTTTTCCACAACAAACTCCTTCAAAGACCCTTCAGATTTTTCTTTAGAATTCTCGTCATGCGACGTTGGATGTCGCATCGTGATCGCGAGAGTCTCCTTGATAATATAATAATACTTACTTACACTCCTCATTCCTCTGAGAGGCCCGAGATGAACAATGGTCTCGATAATGGGAGTGCTCCGTAGTGATATCATTAGTGGGAACTCGTTTTGTTTTTGCAATCAATTGGCGACTGGTATGGCAAATAATAAATTATATTGTGGCCGAATAAGGATGGGATGTGAAAAAATGTTATCAACACGATTTGGGTGCATAATTCATTTTTTTTCTGTACGTTTATTTTTGGTATAGGATAAATAAAAGTTATGTATAAAATATCATAGTAATTAAAATCACATTAGATGTTAGGTAAGTATTGTATCGAGATGGGCAGACGACATTGCCGTCGAAGGTAGAACCTAGATGAGGATTGGCATATGGGAAGAGAGAAAAAATGAATAAATAATAAATAGAGATAGTTTCTTTGTTACAAGAAAAAAAGATTCGAAGTTTAAATAAAATCGAGACAAAAGCACATCAGACATCCATTCTTTAGTCTTTACACTTTAACAGCAAAAATTATGCCACCTTTTTTTTTAATTGTCCTAGATCCCCGTATGTGAAAGAGACAGCGACAGTTATTCACAGTCAGACGATGTTGAAGAAGACATTTGTGGGCATAACATAAAAACTTACGACATTATTGTTTTCCGGGCTACGTAGAATGCCATTGACTCCGGTGCTAGGGAACACGAGCCAACCTTCGTCTAGTCGAGCCTATTTGTAATGGAAATAAGGATGACAAAGGTTGGGTATTACTAATTCTTATTGTAGGTACAAAAGTTAATGAGTATTATTAGATAAATGGCAAATAGTAAAAATAACATGAAATTTTTCAAGGAAAAATTAATGTGCCGCTGTGTTAGGTGCATTCACTCGGGTGCCCAACGTGGAATACGTCCTTTTTTGGAATGAAGTTCCATACCGCACTTTATAGGTAGGTACTCTGCACGCTTGCATTTTGACCGTCAGGACACTTGCTGTAATATGTGTTTACAAGCCTGTTTTTTAATACATAAAAAAAGTTATTTAAAAAAATAAAAAACCCGACTGCGGTAAAAAACTGAAAAGCTATAAACAAGCCCATTTTAAATTAAATAAAAGTTGGAAGCAGGCGGGACCCAGGCGGGACCCCGCGGGTTTTTTATTTTTATAAATAACTTTTTTTTATTTCCAGCTTTTTAGTTTACAAAATAAATGTGAAAGATTTCACAGACGATTTAGTTCTTGGTACGTGTTTTTTACGATTTTTCACTTCGAATTACTTTTAACCCTATAAGTTATATATATATTTGTAATCACCTTTTAAAACCCTTTATTTTGATACCGCACTTTATAGGTTTTGAGTAAAAAACATTTTTTTGAAGACATAATATTACGCAAAAAATCGGCCATTTTTTTTTTACAATTTTGATATACCCAGTGTCACTCTCATAATTAAGACGAATCTAACGGCACCTCTCAAGCTGAAATCGATCAAGCCGTTTAGGCTACAGAGCGTGCCAAAGAAATATACTTACATACATACACTCGAAAAACATAACCCTCCTTCTGACGCAGTCGGGTAAAAATACAGCGAGAGGAACTTCGTTCCAACCGGGTGTCCCACGACACCTCTCGGATTTTTTCTTTATATAAATACCAATCATACATATTTAGAAGACGTCATGGTTCACGGCTTTGAACAACAAAAAAAAAATCAAAGAAAACCATTATTTGTCTATGGCAACTACAGCCGTCAAATCAAAGTGCAGTGCCCTTTCGGCCCTTTTAAAAACGAAAGAAAGGTGTGAACACACTAAATAACTATCAAACACGTACCTAATCAATATTCGATTTCATATGCATACGTTATAATTAGCGACCATTCAGATTCCTGTCATACATTTCTACTTGGACTGATTAAGGTATGAGAAACGGTATTCATAAATTGTTTATTCCAGCCCTTTGGTTTATTATGAATCAATAATAATAAGCTTTTTCTACCGTTATTCATTTTATAGGTTAAAAACTAACTAAGTATATCATAATATGTTCCTCAATACTGCAATGTTAATAAAATCTAGCTAGCCTTTTCCCAACTATGTGATAAACTACAACTGAACTGTCTACCAGATCTCCACAAAAATTTCTTGGTAACGCAATACTCTTTGGTAAGACTGGTTGTCAGTATTATGGGTTTCTGACTTAGAGTAAGAGAGCTATAGAGGATCGGGTAGCGTGGCCACACATGAGACAAAAAACTAACTTAACTAATACAGGCTACATGAGTAGCTGCCTTGAAAAAACTGGCACGCACTGAGAGACGGAAATAGTATAGCTTTATCCTTTTCTGTTACTTATAATAACTCAATACTTTATCCCTTTCTTGTGGATTTTTTTTTTTTTTTTAATCTCATTTATTTAAGGGATTTTTGTACGCTTATGCGACGATGCCAATCCCATCGTGCTTTTACAAATAACAACTTACTAACTAAACTAAATAAATTAATCTTAGACAAATAGAACTTAACTTAATCTAATTTTTTATCTAATAAAAAAGTAAACAGTATTTTTGCTGCTTTAGAAGTAGGCTTGGCTAAAATACCATGGAACATTCCAACATCCATTCTTGACAATTTTAAAGAGTTGAGAAGTTCGTTTCTTTTGTTAGTATATCGGACACATTCCACCAACACATGCTGTGCATCCTCTACTGTACCACACACCTCACAGTTAGGAGAGTCTGATTTCCGCATGAGAAAAGCAAAATTGTTTAGTGGAATATGTCCTGACCTCAAACGATGCGCAGCTACAATTTGCCAGCGACTCAGTTTCGACTCGGAGAACCAAGGTATATGAGGAGGCTCACTCTGTATACTTTTGTACCAGATTCCTTTCGTTTTAGATCTTTCATTAAAATGTTCATTCCAATATAGCTTGATTATTTTTCTAAATTTACTTAACATTTCGGAATAACTTGGTAAAACATCCCGTGTTTGTATGCCTAAAGAAATTGCTTCTTTAGCTAATCTGTCAGCCTCCTCATTACCCGAAAGTCCAACATGGGACGGCACCCACTGGATAACTATATTTTTATTTGATTGGTTAAAAAAATGGATTTGTTTCAAAATTGTGTATGCTATAGCTAAACCCATTGAACCCTTATGAACACATTTAGAAATATGCTGTAAAGCACTCTTACTATCGGTGCATATCACCACTTTATTAGCATCTAGCTCTAACACATATTTCAAAGCCTCAGAAATGGCAAATAGTTCAGCCGTCATAATGGAAATATGCTTATTCATTTTATAAGTCCTGTGACACTTATTTGCTAAATCACAATATGCTGCGCCCACTCCATCTGATGTTTTGGACCCATCTGTGTATAAAAAATGCCAGCCAGTGTAACTTTCCCCTAGTTCTTTGAGAGTATTATACTTTAGAGAAGAAATATCATAATGTGTTTTTGGAGCAGTAACGCTAACTAAATTACATCTAATGATATCGTTTATATCTATTTTAGACATCCATATCTCCAAAGTAAACATTAAAAGTGGATATGAAGATGAAATATTTTCAGCTACCACCAGATTGTGTGAAGCAACTAGTAGAGGTTTTCTCTTCCTATTCCAGTACCTATTCTCCATCATACCACTCAGGTCTGAAACCAAACTTAGAGAAATATCATTAGCCCTGGATTGCAGTTTTAAACAAAACTTTAGGGAAAGAAATTGTCTTCTTATTTGTAGGGGGGGCATACTCAACTCACTTTCCATGACCTGTATCGGAGTCGTTTTAATAAAACCTCCAATTATTCTTAAAGCTAAATTTTGTAACTTGTCCAATTTATAAGTGTGACTAATTGCAGAGTTATCATACAAAAAACATCCGTAATCAATTCTACTCCTAATTACGGCCATATAAATTCTACGCATATATGTAGGGTGAATACCCCATGACGAGCCTACTAGAACCTTGAGCAGCTGAATTTTTCTTTGTGAAGTTTCACACACCTCGTTAATGTGCTTACTCCATCTTAAGCATTTGTCTAGCCACATTCCTAAATATTTAACGTAATCGACAGCTTCTAAAGCATTATTGTTTACTTTAATATCAACTGAAAGTCTTCTACGACCTCTAGTAAATATACATAATTTAGATTTATTGCTCGATAATTCCAACCCCAACATGTCTATAGCGGAAACAAAAAAATCTAAAGCTCGCTGCATATTATCAACACTATCTTGCAATTTATTGTTATTACAATATAGCACAAAATCGTCAGCGTATTGACTGATAGAAACATTAATAATATTTTGACAAATATTGGCCGTAATTATATTAAAGAGAAGGGGGGATAAAGGATCACCCTGAGCAATTCCCCTACCAGTCCACCTTACATACTGCCTTGTGCTTTCGTCAGCTTTTATAGTGAGATGTCGTTCCTTTAAAAATTCCCAAATATACGAACAAACATATTTCCCAACTTTTAGATAATTTAGAGTATATATAACCTGGTCAATTAGAACGTTATTATACGCTCCTTCTATATCTAAAAAAACACCCAAAGTTGGAGTATTTTTTGTAAAACCTATTTGTATTGTGGTAACTAGGCGTGCCAGACTATCATGACATGAGTGATTTTTTCTAAAACCGGTTGTACTAGTAGATAATATTTTATTGTGTTCTATAAACCATTCTAGTCGCTTTAGGATCATGGAGTGAAATATTTTACACAGACAAGATATCAATGCGATTGGACGAAGCTTGCTATCAGAACCGCTGCTAGTTTTAGGAATCGGTACTATGTAAATATCTCGCCATTGAAAGGGAACTATTGATGTTTTAAAAATTAAATTATATAATTCGAGTAAATATTTTTTAGCAATAATAGGTAAATTAAAAATCATTGAATAAGTAAAATTGTCCATACCGGGAGATGTATCCTTAACTTTAAAGCAAGATTCCAATTCTTGTTTCGAAAACTCACAATTTAAAGGTGATTCACTATTATCAAAAACAGGCGTTGGAGTCATCACAAAATCTGGCGCCAGTGAACTCAGTAGTTCTTCTTTTTTACTGTCCGATGAATAAGATCTCGTCTGCCTAAAACCCTTCATCCAGCGCATTTTCCTCCACATGTTTGATGAAGTTGTAGTCTCATCAATGCTGTCACAAAATTTATACCATGACTTAGACTTAGCTTGCCTTGTGATCTTTTGACTTTCATATATTTTAGCATAAAGTAAATCTAGGTTTTGAGGGTTAGGGTTTTTCCTAAAATTTGTTAAAGCTAAGCGTCGCTCGGCTACTACTTTAGAGAGTTGTTGACTCCAATATATTTTTGGTATAAAATTGCCCATTGGATTATTACATAGTTTTATAAAAGGAATTGCTTTATCTGCAGCTTTATTCATTTGCTTAGTAAGAAAGTCATACATACATTGGGCGTCTTGTGACGGCGGCGGGTTTTCTAAAAAAGATCTAGTAATAATTTGACGATAGCTAGCCCAATCTGCTTTTTTAAAATTTCGCTTTAAGGTAATATTTCTCGAGTCCTGATACTTAAAACATATTTTTATAATTAGATGGTCACTACCCAGGCTTTCACTACTAACACTCCAACAACCATTAATAGCTATGTCTGTGGTACAAAACGAAACGTCAGGGGAGGTTTTTTGTAAAAAACCATTCACGAGCTTCATTCTCGTAGGATCACCATTATTTATTGAGATAAAATTGTTTTCAATGGCAGCGTCAAACAATTGCTTACCTCTAGAATCATTTTTATTGGACCAGCAGGCGTGATGTCCATTAAAATCGCCCGCAATTACAGTATTTTTAGGAAATTTTGAAAAAATATGTTCCCAGTCGGATTGAGAGGTTCTCACAGAGGACGGACAGTAGACCGAAATTATATTATAAATTAATTTACAATTAAGAATTCTAATGTGTATTATTTCTATACCTGAATTAGTCACACTAATAGGAACAATAAGGGTTTTTAAAGATTTGTGTGAAACAATCGCTACTCCTCCGTACGAGTCATATCTGTCCCTTCTATAAACATTATACCCACTTATATTTATGTTGCTATCTGCATCCAACCACGTTTCGCTTAGAATAGCTACATGAATATTGTCTCGATTCATTAATAGTTCTAAATCAATTAATTTAGGCTTCAGACTCTGAGCGTTCCACTGGTATATGTTGATATTAGTAGTGATGTGAACACTATCCATCTACAAATAATCTGCACAAATTACTTACAATATCCCAATCCTTAAAATATGAAGTAACATACACCATAATCATTTCTAATACTAACTTTATACCGTTCTTCACCTTCTGTTCTGATGAACAATCTGCCAGCCATATTTCTTTAATCTTTTTGTAAAAATTCCTCAGTTTAGATAAGTTTTCGCTTTTATTGGGATTTTCTTCTGCTATCTCTATATGATTTTTCTCTTTCTGCCCTTCCTGTTCATTTTGTTTTGTATATCGCTTGATTCGGTCATTTTCTTTTTTCTTCCTACTTTGCTTTTTATTTTTTTTCTTATTTTGTTTGGATGTTGTGTTATTTTCGTAAAGTACCTCTTCGCTTTCACTGTTTTCTTCGATCGAATCATTTGAATCGACGCAGGTATTTATCGCATTAATTAGTTTAGGCTGTAGGGAGGATGTGAGCGTATCCCTGTAACTTCTAGCATGTGAAAAAGAGGTAGAGGGAGATGGTATTTCGCTTACTTCAATATTGACAGGAATAACCTCAGCACTTTTTTTAGATTGATTCAAGTATAAGTCCAGTGCTATCTTATAAGAACAGCAGTTATTACTCATTATGTCCCTAATCGTTCTCTCTTTGAGATACACTGGACAACTTTTATGTAATGCCATATGCGGGCCTTTGCAGTTAATACATGAGAACTCCTTAGTTTCGCAATTATCGTGGTCTTTTCCACACTTAGGGCATTTAATTTTTTGGGTAGGACAAAAACGTTTCATGTGGCCATATTTCCAACATCCTGAACATTGGGTAACAGGGAACAGGTATGATTCAACCTTAAAACGACACCCATATCCAAATATATGTGAAGGTAGTGTTGGTCCTTTAAAGGCGATGCGAATAGCTTCACTGTTAATCCACTGCCCATCGTCAGTTAATCTTTTAAGTCTTTTAACCGCACAAATATCTGCTTCACTTTCAAATAATTCCGCAAGTTCGTCCTCAGCTATTTCAAGGTCAATATTTCTGACGATTCCATAGATTATACTTAATTGGTCTGTTCTTTGACATCTGAACTCTAATTCTTTAAACTTTTGGCAATTAAGTATTTTATTTGTATCTTCAATATTTTTTAGAGTAATAAATATTTTATATGGACTTTTATATTTGATTTTGAGGATATCGTTCATATTTTGCGATTTAAATAATTTGGCCATTCCAATCATTTTTGGAAGTACTGTCTTAGATGTAAGACATACCTCAAAATATTCCGCTTTTTGTGCATTATATTCACAACTACCCACATTGTCCTTACGATTATTATTGAGTGAATTACTGCGTAATATTCTTTTCGCCTTTCTGTTCACGGTGGTAAAACCATCATCCTCTTCAATAATTTCTTCGCTATCTTCTCGCAACCTTTTCTCAACATTTCTCTGTCTTTTATTGTCTTCATTCATTGTACTTTCTTCAATAGTTGGTACTTCTCTGATATTCTCCATCATCTCTTCATTTATAACACCTTCATCTGATATACTAGATGCTGCACTCAAAGATCTTCCAAAACTATCCATTATCTATATTATTAAGTAACATTAAAGGTGTTTGTAGAAATAAGTGACACGAAAAAAAAGTAAGACGTCCGCACGTCTCAGTCGTCAACGCGGCACTCTCTTGTGGAAATGAAATGGAGATGCCCGCCGTCTTTACTTTTCTTTGTCAAAGGTTTCTGACGGGTGTAACGACTGTCAAAGATCTACGAATGACAGCCAGGACCAACGGCTTAATAATAATGAAAAGTATTGATGCATAAAACATAAATGATAATATAATCCTTGAAAATGGTTTATAGGCCAAAGGATTCACGAATGTATTTTTTTTTTCAATGTTAAGAAAGAAAGGAAGATGGGGTACTAAACATTAGGTAAGCCTCGTATCCACTAGGAAACATTTGACGCGCGACATGTTGCACAACATGTTGAAAGTTAGCGCGGAACTTTTGTTTAGCAACGTTGTCAGTCTACGCATGATCAGCCAGAACAGTCAGACCTAGTATTGATTTCAGCGAGAGAATTATCTTTATACCATAGCAACAAGCCTGAATACACCTGAATTAATTTCTGTGACATTATCATCTTTCTTTTATAAAAATAATGAATTTAATCCACACTTATTCTAAGCAAAAGAAGCAAATGTTCCTTTACCTGAACTTCATTACTTCCGAGCAAGAATAATCCCTTTCAGGCGTGCAATTCACGACGTCTTCTAACACACAAAAAATCACAAAAATTCATAATTTCAAACACAAAAACATTTCTACACAACCAAGAATTGGTTAAAACTGTATTAATAGACCACTTATTTCTCCAAATTGCGAAAAATAACGCAGTATAATAATCTGCGGTAGAATTACGACTAACTTTATGACAAAATAAAGGAAACTCCGACTACTGTTGTTGTTATTTGTTACTGTTATAAATAAAACATAGGTACAATATATCCTCCAATGAGGTCTTCAGGAAAAATACATCAATAGGTACCTAATGATAAACAATCCTGCTTTGTGAACGTTAAGGCATTCTTATACGTTCAATTTCAAAACGAAATGTTTTACCTGGCTAAAAGGAGTAAGTATGTTGGAATAGAATGTTATAGTTCAGCTCTACTTATAGGTACACTCAATAATTGAACTTTTCTTTTGATTGGTTTGTTATTTTTACATTGTTTCTTATATTGTCAATTTCTCGTGTACTATTTTTTTTTATGGTTGGCTAGTTCGAGTTGACGCGGGAATAGAGTTTCTGGAAGGACTTGGCTTGCTCGCCTATGCCCAGCAGTGGGACAGTATAGTACCATAATCAGCCTATAATGTTCTCACTACTGGGATACAGGCCTCCTCTCGGTGAGAGGGAGTGATCCACCACGCGGGCCCAGTGCGGATTGGCAGATGTCACATGTCTTCGAATTTTTGGTTCTAGGACATGCCGGTTTAAACAAAAATAAAAATATTATTATTTGTCGGTATAATATTCTGTGCAACGCCTTTGATTTATTTAAATCTGTGACAACTGTTCGCTTTTGTTTTACGGCGCGTGCACACGACAGCGATTTCTTTCGCGCGCGCGTCGCGTACGCATCGCTCCCTCAAAAGAGAAGCATTTAATTGCAATGTTTTTAAAGGGAGCGATGCGTACGCGACGCGCGCTTAAAAATCGCACTCGTGTGAACGTGCCCTTAAGGTTGACACTCCAATGCAGAGCGAATAAAAATGCATATAAAATGACGTGGTCATAATTCCCTTTTAGAATATAATATTCCTTTATACAACAAAGCAAAACTGAACGAGCTGAATGTAATTAGTATTTAACAAAAACATTGTCAAACCCAATGAAAAACTTTTAACACAACATAATGTAGGTACATTTAAACTGGAAATGTGACGCAAAATAATAAGCAGTTAACTGTCTATTTATGTTTAATCCAAGGCTTGTACCGCTAACGAATGCTGCACAAACTGTGTCGGTCTCTGGCTACACGATACTGTGAGGAAACTACACGGAAAATACTCTCATATGCAGCCAGGATTTTATAAGGATAATTTGCTTCATTCGCCATTTTATTTTAATAGCACATCAAAGACAGGAACATCATCGTGAAAAGTTCCTACTTCCCGTGTATGAAAATGTTCTGATGTTAAGATTAGGAGGCAGCTGTTCACTTTCAGAGTTTTTGCCAGATTTGGTAGGGGCCCGTGGCTAAATAATAACAGCCGCACAGGTTGATCGATCAGGTTAAGCTACTCTTGCCGCGGTTGGTCTGTGGATGGGTGACCATCTTTACATACCGACACCCCTCCGTGCCTCGGAAAGCACGTTAAGCCGTTGGTCCCGGGTGTAATTCGTGGATCTTTGACAGTCGTTACGGGTAGTCAGAAGCCCGAAAGTCTGACAACCAGTCTTAGGCTGCGTTTCCACCAGAGATGTGCGAGGATGCGTAGCGAGGGATGTGTTTGTAAAGAACCAATAGAATCGCTTCATTTACCTCGCCTCGGTCAGCACAGCTCTGGTGGAAACGGCTCAGCAGAGCTAGATTTTTGCGCATACAAAACAAGCGTGGGATGTGTACGAGGGATGTGTGCGAGGGATGTGTACGAGGCACAGCTCCGCTACACATCCTCGTAGGCACATTTTCATCGCACAGCTTTGGTGGAAACCCCCACACATTTTCACAGCACAGCTAGACATCCTCGCACGACACATTTCCATCGCACATCTCTGGTGGAAACGCAGCCTTATCAAGGGGTATCGTATTACCCAGTAACTGGGTTGTGGAGGTCAGATAGGCAGTCGCTCCATGTAAAATACTGGTATTCAGCTGCATCCGGTTAGACTGGAAGCCGACCCCAACATAGTCGGGAAAAGGCTAGGCAGATTATGATTTGGTAGAATTAGGAAGAGGAAAATAGAGTTGGTTTCGAAGAAATTACATTCTTAAATATAGAGAGTGAAAAAAATCCGCAGGGTCAAATTAAATTAGCTAGCGAAACTCCGCAGACGGAATGAGTATCGATATCTAAAGATAACAGTGTAGTTACTTGAAAAATTGGTTTAAAAATCTTTTTTTTTTTATGTAAAGTACACAGATGTGATTGGGTATCGATATATAAACACGATAAAACAAAAAAGTTTCGCTAGCTAATTTTATTTGACCCTGTTATCAACGTTGTCGTTGCTTTGAGAAGCTTATACATTAGGAATAACCTAAACAAGGAACGTGCTGTCATACTTGATAATGATAGTATTGGTAGTAGATGGCTGGGTCCTGCTACTGCATTTAGGAAAATAAATAGATCACTAAAACATTTTCGAGAGAGAGAAAACTCTCCGTCTTATTACAAAACGAGATCTAATTTTAGACCTAGCCTAAACCTTCGAGCCAGTTACTCTATTTTGAACTTTATTCCGACAAACGTAACAAAATTGACAACTTAGACTCGGGTTTAACGTCAGTTTATGTAATAAGAACTTTAGCTTCGTCGGATTATAGTTCGAAATTTAAAAATGGCTGGATGGTTTAAACCTGGGTCTAAAGATAAATCTTGTTTTGTAATAAGGCCGCTAACATCCAAAGGTCCCTAAAATATCACATTAATATTATAAAGGCGAAAGTTTCTGAGTGTGTGTGTGTTTTTGTTTGTTACTTCTTCACGCTTAAACGGCTGAACCAATTTTGATAAAATTTTGTATGGAGGTAGCTGACACCCTGGATTAGCATATAGGCTACTTTTTATCCCGATATTCCCACGGGATCAATACTTATGTGGGTAAAACCGCGGGGCACAGCTAGATAGCTCCATAAACCTCAACAATAACTTATTATTTAAAAGTCCTCCCACAACTAAACGGTACGGACGGTACGGTCCGGAGAGGACTGACCCAATAAACAGCAGTTACGAGGGAGCGGAAGAAAAACGAATAACAATATCCACCACCTTTTCTCATCACTGCAAAGTTATATAAATGTTACGGGTAATAGCGGGAGGCAGAATAATGGATGATCTTGGTAAAGTAATGATTTAGAAATTCGGTTTTATGGAAGTGGAAGACGGAGGATTTTCAACTCTCGATATTGAGCCGAGCATTGAGAATCCAACAGAGCGCATCGCAGTACATCAAGAAAACACACCGTTCGATTTTCAACTCTTGGCGGTAAGCTGAGCGCTTAAAATGCGCGAAAACAAAACAACGGTGACAAAAATATGCCCGCGTGAACCTGGGCTTAGAATACTGCTGCAGTTTCACGGTTTTAGAGAAAGATGCTAAAATGCTTGACGATGCATGTCTATTGCCTGTATGTGGCATACAATAAATTGAAGCAACGCATGACTTGCATCGTCTAAACAAGTAAACACTGATTAGACAATGCAACTTTTATTGAACTTGCTTTAAGTTAGGGTATGTCCCAGGCAATTAAATCGCACCGTATAAATCACACTATCAATCATAATCTGAATCATTTATAAGGATATTGATAATCCATTGCTTCATAATATGTTCGAAAAAAATTGTCTGATCAACAACGTAAATAAAGCAATGAATATTGTTGAACTGTCAAAATGAAAGCCATTGCTACTGAGTGTGTTAAGGTACTGACACACATGCTCATTACTAGCATGCTCACGTGACTTTGATTCTCGAGTGCTCCGATTGGTTTGAGCATGCTAGTAATGAGCATGTGTGTCAGTACCTTTACGCAATTACTACGAAAGCTTCAAACTCAAAATTTTAAGTTGACTTGAAATTGAACGCATTCAAAACCTAGTTTGTAAAAAAAATTGCTGCAAATAATTCAGCAGTATGTGTACACGTTGAAAGTTTTACGAGGAGGCATGTAGCAAAGTAAGTAAAAACGCAATGTAATAAAGAAAATTTAATATGTCAGGATCTCCTCCCAACACGCCGGCGCCGCCCGAGGAGATTAGAGCCACAATTGCTTCCATATTTGTGGTAGCACGTCATACTAACCAGTTGTTAATAAACGAGAGAATTCTAGCGATAGTAAGCACACTGGATCAAATATAAACACACTAGCTTTAGATATGAACTGTTGTGACGTAGTATCAATTGTTCGTGATTATATTTTTGAGACTGCCATGCCATTCTAAGCCCCGATTTGTTATTGTTATCCATTTATTTTAAAAAAAAACAACATTTTTAGTACAGAGCGGTGTAATGGCGTAACACCCTATCAGTAGCAATGGCTTTCATTTTGACAGGTCAACAACATTCATTGCGTTATTTACGTGTTGAGCAAACGATTTTTTCAAACATATGAAGCAATGGATTAGCAATATCCTTCAAAATGAATCAGATTGGATTGATAGTGTGTTACGCAATATAAGGGTGCAGGTGGTTTAGTAGTACGTTGGTGTATGTAAAGCACATCTCATGTTTGCCAACAAATCACAACAGCTTACAGCAGATTTAAGAATTCAAATCCATTTATTGTTTATAACAAGTGTAGAGTCAGTTCTTATAATTATTAGTGATCACAGACTTGATTTAGCTTTCAGAAATAGAAGGCTTATCGCTTAGTCGCCAGCTGATTAAAAGATCAACGATACACAAACAGATTATGACTACCAACGTCTTCACTAGCTACATAAAGTTATTAGTAGCATCAAACCGGGTGCATCTGTACTTTCAAAGTCTCAATAAACTCAACTGCATACTGTAAGCACAGCTGCCACGCATACTCTTTAGACAGCTGCTGCCAAACTTGAAGACACGAAAATACAATTTAATGCTAACATAACTTTATTGAAGCCCAAATAGACAGATTCAGTCTACGAGAGTCGACAATATTATGAAATGCAACCTGCATTCCAAAAGTGAAGAAGCAATCAGTAAATGTAACAGGACCTTCGTGAAGTCTCGTGAAACCTCGTGAAGTAGACACGAAATATGTAAGAGATATGGTGAAAAGCGGGCTGGAATATAGTCTGCGATACGGCACGTTTGCCACGAAAAATATGGGCTTAATCCGGCAGAAGACTGCATGCTACATACGCAGAGTTATGGCAAATTTATGAAGCTTGCCCCGCAAGCTAGTATGTTTTACACGTTGGCATTTGTGAGGAGCACAAGATTTATGTGTAATATCATCGTAGTGATACCTAGTTTATTTTTAATGGTGGCCCAGTTGTCGCGACTTACGAGTTGTAAGTCGTATGTTTAAACCCAGATAAGCGCTTTACCTACTTTGTGTAAATTATTTCATCACCACTGCTCTCAAAACGGTGAAGGAAAACATCGTGAGTAAACAGGCATGACTGTCCTAGAACCAAAAATTCGAAGACATGTGACCCATCTACCAATACACATCACTTCATCTACTTTACTACGTTGATACGTTTTTTTTCTCTAATGTAAATACCGTTAAACATTTAATAAAAATAGAATCATAGTCAAAAGTAGAATCTGGCAATATAGATATTATAAATCTTAATTCTTTTTTGATAGCCCGTCACCCCCACGTTGTCTTTAACAAAAGTTGTAAGTATTAAGTTTATGGTCAACATTACACAGGAAATATCCAATTGATTTGATTTGATGAGGGCCCGTTGAATAGGCAACAATAAAAGCGGTACCTAATAAATTGGAAACATTGCCAGAATTACAATAAATTGTACTTTCCTGGATCAAGTTAATAGGAGACCAGCTGTCTATTCTCTCACAGAGAGGAGTCCCAGCAGTGAAAGATTTATAGTCTGATTATTGTTTCATGTCTATGTCTGCGAAACATAGATTTCATCCAAAAAGGTTAGCAATGCCCTTTACTGGCAGCTATCACACTAGACAAAGTAAGTGAAGTTATAACTGGCCACCACGAATTAGCAATTCATCAAACAAAAATATGGCGTCGTAAAAATAAAATTGTTCCTTTTTCAAACCAACTTCACGCTTACGCTTTACATGCATGCGAAACTGCAAACAACCCTCATTTTGTTATCGAGCCGCCATTAATTGAACAGCGTTGAACAAACATTGGTTGAAACATTTTTCATTCACAATCCACATGGATAGCCATTGAAAAGTTGGCCGTCTACTCGACCAACAATTCCAACGCACCGTGTTAATTTACGCCGAGTCCAAGTGCTATTGTTGGCACTAATTGGTGCTTTCATCAAGTGCTAGTTCGTTCAATTTGTTTATTATATCTTTTGCATTATTTGAGTTATGATCTGATGATAAAGACTGTTAAGTTTTGGGCATGTTGTATTGTTTAAATCAGTCCATCTTATGATTGACTGATTCCAAACAATCCAAACGGTTGGCATGCTCAATGCTCATACAGCATTCGTTTACGACAGAGAGCAAAGATAGTTTAACAACCATAACAATGTGGAAAACGGAAGACAAAACCATTTAAAATGTGACACCATTCCACACAAATAAAGAACAAAATAAAGAAATCAAGCAGAGATTTCATTAGGACTCAGAGGAGTCCCAACTCCCAACGCGGCATAATCGGTAGACTGTCGGAGCACAATGGTAGCAATTTGCCGTAATTACTACAGTGGAGACCGCGCTTAACTTACCTGAGCGAACCATAGACGAAAGACGAACGGTGGAAGTAATTCAGTATGAAAAGAAAACTTTCTCTAGGGAGCTGATTGCTCGGTTTGTAAATATATTTTATTATTTTCTCAGCCTTTTATACGAATATTTATGTACTTTTGAGTGGATGAAATATTTTCTAAGCCATTTCAGTGCTGTCAGATTACTCAGAGCAAGTTGTTTATGGTAGAATTTTTAAACTTGATACTTACCCCTTTTAAGATTGATACTAAAGCAAAAAGATTTCTTAGAATATTCGAGACGTTTTGTTCGTATCCTCAACTCGATTTGAAGTAGAGAATCGTTTGAGTTCGTTCTTAAATTCATTTCCTGGATGACTCGGGAAAACGAACGTCTCGATAGATCGAATACCAACCGTGCCGGGCTCGTGCCCGTGTACGAAACGACCAAAAAGTAAGACAAAAGTCTGTAATAGGTTTAGTGAACTCCATCATAGACGTGAACTAACATTTTAGACTTTGGAGCGAACGGTGAATCTTGTCTTTGGCTTATGTGGTTATTTTCTTTAAGGTACCTACCTAAGAAAGGCGGTTAATCCTTCAAGTGTTTATTCCTTATAGAATTATTTGTCTAAGAGCTAATTTTTTAATAGTCAGATATCTCTTAACTAATAAGTAAATATTGCCCTTTGACAGCTTTTGTACAGAAAATATGTCAAACTGTCATAATTATTTATTATTCAGATAAAAGTTATCCGACTCTTGAAAAATCAACCCTAAATTATAATGACCCTAAATTCAGCATTATGAGTAACAATTTAATTTCCTCTTTAACGAAACCACACAAAAATATATCTACAGTGATATGCGCGTGTTAGTCGAGAAATACATTAATAATTCCCCACCGGATTAGGTAATTACATGCTGAGCACATGAATAACATCCACAGGCTACCTACAAAAGGACCAATTAGTGTCCATACAAACAGCTACAAACATAATAACAACAGCAGTCCTTTAATTAGAGCATCTAACCATACTTCCTACAACCTGCGATGCGTACCTACGTCCGGCGCACGTGATGCCGGTCACACAATAATGGCGACGCCAATGATAAGACATAACATAACAAAACAATGATTAATAATGGTACGAACAGAACATTTCTCTCTATTTGGCCCGCACGTGCCCGATCACAGGCGTGATTCAACGACCTGGGTGAAGGTGCTTCAGATGGCAAGTCTAGCGTGACTAGCGTCGGGTGTGGCTGGGCTAGGTTTCATTTGTAGTGTTTTGTTGTATGTTTAGGTAGAAAAGAATCTTCAGGGTTATCTCTCAAGTGAAGTTAACTTAAGTGGGAAGCGTCAGACTAGCCCGCAAATTTTAAAATTTCTAACAGTTTTTGCAACTTGATATGTCAATCAATAACCCTATTGATTGATATTTCATGAAATAGTCATCCTCCCCCCAACCTTCTAACTGTCGAGGGTTGTATTGATGATTTTAATGATTATAATTCTGTAAACACATACTTGTTACGGTCGCGAATCATATTTTGTTCAACACACAACCTGACACTGACCTGCAAATTACAAAAAACTTAAGAAAATTGGAATGCCGCGGGTTCTTAGGCACTTCTCTCTTAAATCTTTGAAACTAACAAATAATATATAAATGTCTCCATTATGTATCTGTATTTTGTCTCTTTCTGCCTCTTCTTTTTTTTTGTCTTCTTCTTTGCTCCAAGAAACACCATCTTCAATTATTTTCCTTCCATTCTTAGCGCCACTACCTCAAATGCTACCGTACTTATTATTTCTACTACAATTTTCTCTTCCAGCTTTCCACGTTCGTCTGAAAGCACCGTACCCCGTCTACGGTTTGCGCTGACCGTACTGACACTTGGCAGGCCGTAGCATCGAAATTGGCGGTAGACGTGTTCTGCAATTTTGTTCGAAGTCAGTAAAAATACGAGGGAAACGGATTTACATACGTAATGGCGGGTATTGTTAGCAATACCTGCAGTTTGTTTGTGGTCTTATGGGCAGCGGGGATGTTCTGTTTGCTTGCGAGTTAGGGACATTAAGTCAATTATGATCAGGTTTCTATAGGTTGTAATATGGGGCTTTACTTTACCATAGTGCCTTAGCTAGTGTATGGAACAGTGATCTAGCTGCACTATATCTTGATTTGAAATAGTGTCCTTGGAGTTTCTTGCCCGTTCTTCTCCATATATAGAGATTAGAGATCTACCTACGTTTTGGAATGGGCAACACAGCTTCAACTTTCTGAGTAACTGACCGAATTTTTGACAATTCAAAGTGCCTGTTTAATGAAAAAAATGGTTTAATTGACAGGCTTTGAGTTTCACTAAAGTCTCAAAAATACCCATTTTCTGAAACGCCTATCAAGATTCAGTGTCTGTTAATCATGTCAAATCTCATGTAAGCTGCTGTTTTGATTGGCAGGCGAAAATAATAACAGCCAATCAAATCACTAGACATAAGATTTGACAACAGAAGGGGGCAATTCCCATATTTTTATGAACGTTCGCATTCAAATAGATCTGTAATTGCCCTACATTTTTGACATTGATTTGAATCAGGGGAATTGGCCTACCAGGCTTTTCAGAAACTCCTCTAAAATCTTGTTGTCAGTCAAAAACTAGGCAAATAACTAAGAACATTTACAATTTTTAAAGTCGTTATTCTGGAACACTTTCTACGTTCCAACACTTTTTAAATGACTTTCAATGCTGGCTAGATAAGCACTATCTTCGGTAGCCAATCATTATCTGTAATAACATTGCGTAGCCTAGCAACTTTGTTAAAGAAAACTTGTAATAAACGCTCTCTTTGATGAAGGCAAAGGAAACATTGATTGGTGTGTAGTATTTACTTTTATTCTTTCTTAACTTTCTGTTACTAAACTGCGGGGTTGTTTCTATCATTATTGCATACATACATAATCAGCCTTTATTGCTCCCAGTGCTCTCACTGCTGGGACACAGGTGTCCTCTCTTCGGGTAATATACCACGCGGGCCTAGTGCAGGGTAAAAGTCTTATCTCATTTTTACCCGACTGCGCGACGCAAAGGAGTCGTAATGTGTTCATCAGCCTATGTATGTATGTATGTATGTTTGTATGTTCCTTTGAAGCACTATACAGACCAAACGCCTGGGCCGATTTTTATGATTCACACGTTAATCGATTCCTCTTAGTCCGGCGAGTGTCACTAAAGACATGACGTTAGTGAAAATTCAATATGGCGACTACTGGACGCCATACTAAATTTTTTTTTAATTTTTTTTTTTCAAAACGTGTCGTGTGGGGTATAAAAATAAAGGGTTTTAAAAGGTGATTACAAAAATATATACAACATATATACTTAAAAGCAATTCGAAGTGACAAATTGTAAAAAACACCTACCAAGAACTAAATCGTCTGCGAAATCTTTCACATTTGTAAACTAATAAGCTGGAAATAAAAAAATTATTTAAAAAAAAAAAACCCGACTGCGGTAAAAAACTTAAGTTAAAATAAAACTGAAAAGCTAAAAACAAGCCCATTTTAATAAATTAAATAAAAGTTGGAAGCAGGCGGGACCCATACCATAATATTTTTATTATATTTTCAAATTCAAATGGGTATTTTAACTTAAGTTTTTTTACCGCAGTCGGGTTTTTTTATTTTTTTAAATAATTAGCTGATTGAGTTGGGACAGCTACATTATTCTATTCGTGATTGTTTACATTTTGTTGCCTTTCAAAATGGTTATACATATTATGAGATCCAAATAACATAGAGCTACGACGGTTAGTGAAAAATGTAAAGAATCAAGAATGGAGGAGTGTAGTTCTACTGAATCAGATCAGCTAAAAAATTAGAAAAATGAGATAGGACTTTTAGTCACGCGAGCGACGACATGACTTCGAATTTTTGGTTCCAGGACATGCCGGTTTTCTCACGATGTTTTCCTTCACCGTTTTGAGCAGTGGTGATGAAATTATTTACTCAAGCGCCTAGCTGGGTTCAAACCCACGACGTAAAACTCGTAAGTCGGGGCCATCACGGCTTTCATCATCATGCATCTTTCATCTTTAGTATTGTCAGGTTTTATCCTACCTACACTTACACACTACATTTTGGTTTTAAGGATAGTGTCTTTACTTTTTTGGCTCTGTCAACTTGCTAGATTTATATTCTATTTTAGATATAAATAAAAGATTACTTTGACCTTTTTTTCACTCATGTTGTGGAAAATCCTACCGTGAAAGCACGTTATATTGCAAAAAACACTTTTCTACATATATATTCTTAACTTTCCTGAGTAGCTCTACATATTCTCATTAATATTTTATTTTATTTATTTTTGACTGATTCCTCACGATGTTTTCCACATCGTGAGGAAACCGGCTTGTCCTAGAACCAAAAATTCGAAGACATGTGACATCTACCAACCCGCACTGTGCCCGGGTGGTGGATTACGGCCCACTCCCTCTCACAGAGAAGAGGCCCGTGTCCCAGCAGTGGGAACATTATAGGCTGATTATGTTATGTTATGTTGACTGATTCACCAACGATTGTTTACACAGGTTTTATGCTAAAGGCAACATGCAAAAGTGGAACAATGTCTTACAGGCAAACTCCGCATGCATAGAAGTTGTACAAAAAAGTATAAGTGGAAACTCAAATCGAAACTAAAATAATGGCGCTACAGCCAGCGAGCCAGAATCAATAGGATAACCTTTTTAGGGTTCCGTACCCAAAGGGTACAAAACGGAACCCTATTACTAAGACTTCGCTGTCTGTCCGTCTGTCTGTCACCAGGCTGTATCTCAAGAACCGCGATAGCTAGACATTTTAAAATAAATATTTAAGGGGGGCTCCCATACAACAAACGCGATTTTTTTGGCCTTTTTTGCTCGATATCAAAAGTGGCAACAGGTAGGCACTTGAAATATTCACAAAATACTCAGTTGCATTTTAACTTTAATAATAAATAATAAAATTAAAATAAAATAAATATTTAAGGGGGGCTCACATACAACAAACATGTTTTTTTCGGCGTTTTTTGCCTTGTGGTACGGAACCCTTCGTGTACGAGTCCGACTCGCACTTAGCCAGTTTTTTAAATATCGTTTTACCTACAGACAACACTCCCGAATCACGGTAGTGTAAATTAAAAAAAAAAAACAAAACCAATCACTCGGGGCCCCGGTACCCACGTCAAGTAATCAGACGTGATATCTAAAAAGGTTGAACTTACCGCCATGTTTACCGATCGTTTCACGTTTAACGGTCATTGAAACTGCCACCTTTCAATAAAAAAACAATTCTAACCTCGAGGAACGGCAAGTAATAAAAGGGATCCAGGGTATCAAAATGTAAAACAACTTTTATTTAAAAAGTATGCACACGTCGGCTTCGTCAAATGTGTTCGCTTTTCGAGCCTGCGACGTGCAGATGCAAAGCTATTTCAATATGCATCCAAACTACAGGGTGTTGAAAAATTCATCTACGAAAAGCATCTTTTACTTTTCCACTTTGAGACGTCGAATTGCGAAGCTCCTTGCATATTTCACTGCAAGATTGCATTAAACTTGCTAGAAATGTGGGTATAATAAGACCAGATGTTCAAGTCGAAGGTACGTGGGAATGGAGAGCTGCACAATTGGTACAGATGGTATCTGTCTGAAGGCCAGCCAATAGCTAGATTTACGTACAGCCATAATACCGTTATTTCGCTCGTTAGTAAGTTTCTAGGACTGCACGATTATCAATGTGGACAGATATTAAAGGACGATAGTCCATTCCTGGAACATCGGTTTAGTGCGATAGCTTTAACTCTCAACAGCAGTGAAAGTAGGACGCTAAAGGGCAATTTTGCAAGCGACAGGATAATTAGCAAATTACAGAGAGCCGACGCGAACACGAATGCTCATTACGACTATAGAATTAGGGGCAGGAAACAAGGCGGTAGTTCGTAGTTCCACGAAGCCTTTGTCACGGCGGAAACGAGCTTAATGCTCACCTGCGTAAAGATGAAAATGGCGGCGTTTATGCCAGAAATGTTTTAATATTGTAAGTGCCACAATTACGTAGCCATTCGAATGTTTAAGATGAACATCAGTGAATTAAGAACAAAAAACGCATCGCGCCACTGACGAAGGAAACGAGCCATTTGTTAAATTAAGTTAACATTCCGGGAGACTTCTCTGACATACTTTCAAGCATAAGCACATATATATACATTGTAACAAAAAGCGAAATTGCATATTCAGTAGAACATATTGGGCTTAGCTGTCGGTCACGCCTGTACATCGAAAGCGTGCCGGTCTATCCAATCCGATGACTGTTCACATGCAAATTCGTGCCGGCAATAGATATAGATAACGAAAGGTCATAGGGGATCGGCAAACGACAAATACCTACATTATCAAGGCAACCTTTGTAGCCGGCTTATCGACGGCGACAGAACTGATTTACCGATTACTGGGAGTTTAGCGTATGCTAAGCGGCCAAATACCGAGAGGTTATCCAAGCAAGTTCGAGTTAGCAAGACTTATAATTATACGTTTTGATCATTGAACTAAATGGCGATTGAGCCGAAAACTGGAGTAGACAAGATTAATCTATATAATCTATACATAATAATAAAATAGTATCAAAGAATTTTTCGGATTGGTGCAAAAACGGCTGAACGGATTTGGATCAGATTTAGCACACAGCTAGTTTATAACCTGGTTAACATATAGGGTACTTTTAATCCTGGTACTACGTTCCCGTGGGAGGTTTTCCGACATCCACGCAGGCGAAGTTGCAGGCAAAAGCTAGTTTATCATAAAATGTTTCGAAGCAAAATTTTATTCCAAACAAATTCTCACAGCAACAAATGACAAAGAAGTTTCAGTAAAAAGTTCACAAGGAGAAAATCTTCAGGCAATTTTACCTTGTTCTCGTAACACAGAGAAGTCCTGCGGATTACAAGCCCGATCAAACTTTAATCCACAAAAGAACTCTGAAGACGGTGTGGCAGAAAACTTCAACAGGACTGTAAATATTTTCAAATAAATTCTTTATCTTATTTATTTCACACAAGTGTAGGAGGATCTAAAGAAAAACATGGGCTTTATGAAAAAGCTTTGTGGGAAAGTATGATTGATCGAACAGATAAGGGGCGAAGATAGCTTTTTCATCTTGCCTAGTGTCTGCACGAGTTATTGCTGGAATAGTCGTGAAGCGGTGAAAAAAATAACGTCAGCAAAGTTACTGTTAGAAGCGGGGCTATCTGCTAAGTGTGTGACGGACTCAGAAGGTGCTACCACCGGTGCTGGTGATTTCTTTTTATAGCCTTGCTAATCCAATAAGTATCATTGGCGTATCATGCACGTACATCAAAATAAAAGTAAGAAGCGATACGACACAATAATCCGTTGTCGTTTCAACGTAAATAACTGCATTTCTGACATCAATTCCGATGATGTCACGCTGCCCGTCGGACCGGAGGCTAAAAATGGCTGTAGTCTCGTTTGTGAGGGCTAAGGACGAAGGCCGAATTTCAATTTGGACGTACAGACACAGTTGAATGAGCTCGCCGAACCGACGACCGTTCTCATGCAAATGTGGCACCGCAATGTTTATAGCCAGCCAGTTAGTACGTAACGACTTTATTCAAATTTAGAATTTGGAATGGAATTGGGAATATGGTGTAGATATTTTTTTTTTACTGGCAAAGGTAGTGGCAGGCCAGATCTTAATTCTACAGGATAGTCCTACTGGAACCCTCACAAGAAATGAGTGCAATATGAAATCGAATTTTTCACGACACTGGCTCCTTATGCTCTGAGAAACAATTTCCAGAATTACAAACGTCTCAGTAGGTACCGCCTCGCTTCCTCAATTTGTTTCGAGCTTATGAACTAAATGGCAAACAACATATAATTACGCCCGATACCTCAGGTAGGTATGTGAGTTCAATTAGGCACAGACTACTTTCTCTTCCACTTATAATAAAGGTAAATATAAAAACAATATAGGCAGAGATGTGGCTTCGAGTATAAATCGTTTCGATTGTTCTTGATCAATCAATGTTTATAATATTGGACATGTAAGAACAAGTGATCTATGATAGCTGATTAGCTGTGTAGGTCAATAATTGATATCTATTTTTAGTACAAATGCGAGTGGAATTGAGGATATTTGATAAGCAGACCTCTATTATCGCTAATGAAGATAAAATATTCGTAATAAGGACGCCCTGAAAACGTATTATGAATGATACTCGATTTGCCTCGTTGGATTAGTGGTCGCAAGCGCCACCGCTGCCAAACCGCATCATGTTTCCAGATTTTTTTCTTCTTTTTGTATAAAAAAGCTGCCATATCTCATGGCTACTTAACCCCGCTGTACTGTAGAAAGACTGCAATTCACCAGTTAACAACTCTTGAGTAAAGTAAACACTTGAACCGCGTGGAAACAAATGATTAAGTAGGTACCTACCATGGTAAACGAGTGACGATAATCATCGTGCTGGGAGTTAATTTGGAATCCATGACTCAATGTAGTATCATCGGTCGTTTTCATCGTTCTATGATACGGAAGGAATAAACCATGGTCAAAAGAAAATTGGTTGGTACGGTAGGTAATGGAAAGACTTTTACTTTTTTTTGTAGATGCTGATGATCTCAGTAAGAAACGATGGATGAACTGTGTGAAAGATGATATGGCTAGAAAAACTTTTTACAAAAAAAAAACAACCGACTTCCAAAAAACACTACAAAATGATAAATAACTTAAATTTCGGAAGTCGGTGTCTTTGGACCTGTATTTTAGTTTTTTGCCACCGACTTCCGAAATTTAAGTTATTTATCATTTTGTAGTGTTTTTTGGAAGTCGGTTGTTTTTTTTTGTAAAAAGATTTTATTTTTCACTTTTTAGTGGGTCAGTTTGTAATTTATCTAAGTTACAATAGCATTATGTTAACAGCTCATCACCTTTTACAAAATATTGCTTTTCCCGATGCAGGGACGTTAATTGTTGAGGAGTTCTCCTAATAAGAACCAGGAGAACTGGAGCTCAGAAGTGACCATCAGCTCCACTTCACTATACGCATTGTGACGAGCATAAATTGCTTATCGAATCACAACCCGTGAAATACTTATTATTGAGTAGTCCCGATGGCCATCTGTGGTCTTCATCATCAGTTCCACTTCCCCAAATGGTGCTTTCCGAGAGCAAATGCACGAGTTACTATAAAAAATATCCAAAACACTATAGGTGTGCCTATAAAATTTGAGGGTTTCCCTCGATTTCCATGAGATCCCTTCATATAATTCCGACTTGGTGACAATGGGACCACCTCGAGACCATACCCTTTCAAACAAAAAAAGAATTTTTGGAATCGGTCCAGTCGTCTTCAAGTAATCGGTGAACATACATTAAAAAAAACATATATATAAAGTCGAACATATAACGTTTGTACTTTTTCTGATGCTCCTGGCTTCAGCATCAGGTCTCTATGTACTTCGGTGTTCCTCATTAACAGTACGTTTGTCCACACATCGAGCCCTTTTCAATGAGCCTAAACACGATATATCTGCTGTTAGTTGTCGAGGAGTTAGGTACTCTGCAAACTATCCTGACTGCAGCATCAGGTCATGACTTGATGATCATGAGACCAAATGTGGCAAATGCCCTATCAAACATTAAAACAATTTACTAAAACAGTCCTTGCCTGTTCGAGTAACTTCTTGCTGTTACGGAGTTGTACCTTCCATCATCAGCCCAGCTACCTGAGATGGTGACAACCATACGCAAATACACAAGATACTTCATAAAATATGCGAAAAACAATAAGTGAGCCTATAAAATTTGAAGTTTGCCCTCGATTTCTCTAAGATCCCATCATCAGATCCTAACTTGGTGACAATGGGACCACCTCAGAACTATCTACTTTCGAACAAAAAAAGAATTTTGAAAATCCGTCGATAATTGGCGGAGTATTCGATGAACAAACATACAAAAAAAAAACATACAAACATCCGAACATAGTACCTCCTCCTTTTTGTGAAGTCGGTAAAAAGGGGTGACTACCGAGATGACGTCTGATAGAGAAGTATGGAAGACAATGTTGCGTCGACCTTAAATACATTGGGATTAGGTCAAGAAAAGATATTCTCTCAGTCAGCCTACAGCAATAGACCTACGAGCAAATGTATGTGAGTAAATATATATATCGATGACTCCCAGACTTTACATAAGTAACAAACATACATCCAAAAATCAAAACTGTCCACAATTCTCATTAAAATTAAGTAGACATTACATACCTAGCAACATAAACAAGCCAAGCACACAAAACACGCTGTTATTATAACAAGTCAGTTATTAATAACCAAAGCTACAATTTACAGAGTCAACAACCGCCATTTTGCGAGGGAAAATTGAAAATAAATGCGTTATATAATCTGTGGAAGGTTGTGATCACGCCCGCGCCCACGGCCTGTCTAGTATAAACCATGCTTTAGAACTAAGAGCTACAATCATGAATGATTCATCAACGTATATTAGCTAATAATAAACTTAGGCAGAGAGATAGGAAAAAGGGAATTACTCGAAATATCAACCTTTTGTTAAGCTTTTGAGGTATTGTTTGCAATAGACGTAATGTTGAGGTTGTTAAGATGATGTTAATGATAATTATATAAACAAAGCCTTTGATAAATGATTTATTACTAATGAACTGGACGCATTCAGGACCCTAAATCACGTCAACCTTAGCTGATCCCGCCAAGCTTACGTTAATTTCGCGCGGTTTCGTTCGTTGTGTCATAGAGAATTCCGGCAGAGCTGTCAGTGTCAAAATTGTTGTAGAATATTGACATTGACAGCTCCTGAAGGCGGTTAAGAAGTGCTGATAGCGTTCAGTTTCGTTGGTAAAATCCGTACTTAGGAAAATCCAAGGAAAGTGCCCCCGAGTTTCAATTTTTAAGATACGTAACACATTCCAAACTAGTACAGTACTGATGGTAAATCATAAAAATATATTGTATTAGTCAATCTTTTAGACCCCTGTATAAAAAATAACTATGTTGTCGGCATAAAATTATAGGCCTACTTGTTTGTAAGTTGATTATGGCCCAAATGTGCAAATTACCCATATCAAGCCTGGTCAAGGACCACAAGGGTTACCTACATTACATTGACGCCTAAAGCGGTGATAACGTTAAGAACTCGTTTATTGCAATTTAGGGTTAGGTAACTGTCATGCGAATATTATTTGACCTACTGTGGTAGCAATTTATAACAATTAGTAATATAGAACAGTTTTTAATTGCGATTTTACTCTAAGTACTTAGAATTGATCGCTGAAAATGGGATATGCCAAAGCAACCACATCAACATGCATCTACTAAAATACTGTTAGGGCAACTCCACTATCATGATCTTACGAATCTAAGACAAAAATATCCATTCCAAAAGCGTTAAATCGCCCAAAGGCGTTGCAAATAGCAGTCAACGAAAATACGACAATTTCATGTAGCAAGGACCAACAAGGAGTTCGTACTGCTCCTTGGTTCAGCAGTTGGTGAAATTAGATTTAATAATAATATAGAATAGTTTTGGAAATTCATGCATTTTTATAGGCGGAAAACACACTCTTTTCTTACATACACAGCACCCACTGCATTTACTTGGCTTTGTCCCGTGAATGTAGTGAAATCAATCAAAAAGCCAAGTCGAAGAATAGATCCGAAAATAATAATCCCTTTATTGTATGTATGATTTAAAAACACTCTAAAAATAAATTCACTCAAAATTGAGTAATGAACTAGTTACTTATTATCCAAAATCTTCCGACTTTCTACATGATTGCGTACAAAAGAAGCCTGCCTCCGAGCCTAGAATACAATTTAGTAATGGCAGAGATTGGCAGTCAACAACGCTGTAGGCTGTAAAAGTTTATTGTTGGAATATTAATACTGTTTTCGCATGTTGATTAATGAACGAAAGAATAAAGAACGATATAGTACGATTGTTTTTTGTTTCCAGCCAGTCATAACATATGATAATGACCACAGACGATTTCAGATTGATATCTATTCGATTATCGATTTGATAATCGATACAATCTTAATCCGATTAAAATGTATCGAGAAATTATGAGCATTCACACCAGCTTCTTTAACTAACGACTGATATAGCCAAGACATCAATCAATTTCTTCTACATGTTGGCAATGTTATTTTGGGTAATGATGACATTTGTTTTGTATAAATTATGCTCTTTATAAAACTAGGGGCTATTAGATTAGTTTTATTTGTTATTTTTATTTAACGAGTTTTATGTACGTAGGTTATGGATCTATGGTCTGAAAATAAAGATTTATTATTATCCTCATTGGTTGCCTACAGCGTTTCAAGGTTATTTAGGCGCGTGGCCAAAATCGGAACGCCGCCAACTTGTTTTTTTTTTTTTTTGTATACTTTTTATATGACATTTCACAAAACAATTGCACTTAAGTTTAGAAACAGTGCCACCCTGTCAACGTCATTGGAGCGCTAAAAGATTATTGTCAAAATAATGACATTAAATGATTTACACAGTGTAAATCATGTTAATCATCATCATTTTTTTGTTAGCAAACTCTTGTAACGTCATCGTCATCCTGTCCTATTTTTTTTAAAGCTTTCTATTCAAACAGAAGTAAGATGCATTAAAGTACTTCTTCATGTACTTACTGTCTTACATGTTATGTACTAAAATAGCCTGAAACAATTATCGCTGTAACCTAGGTACTAAGCCGCGCCATTGTTTTGTATCATACGCCGAGGTCAATGACCCACCGCGGGTGATACGCGCTACCTACTGAAAAGCATCATGAATTCACGATTTGTGTAATTATCGTGTTAATATAGCGGGTGTTTATGTTTCAATTATAAGTTCAGGTAAAACATGAATCATGGTATTATAATTAGGCATTGATCAGAAGGCCAATTCTCGTAGGTAATTTACAACGTTGAAAATCTAGTCTCAGTCTCTTCTCGGCGACAAACAAATGTCAAAAACTTGTCAAAATGTAGGGAAATTAGAGGTATTTTGACAGATTCAGAATGAGATCAGCCCCATCAGAGAGATTACGAGAATAGCCCCTCTGGTGTTTGTTAAAGTCGGAGAGTAGTGTGGTGGACCAGTGGTAACGACCGCGGACTTACGTCGTTCGAACCCAGACAGGTGCTTTACTTTGCGTAAATTATTTCGTCACCACTTTGCTCTCAAAACGGTGAAGGAAAACTAGTGAGGAAACCGCTATGTCCTAGAGTAAAAAAAAATCGAGGACTTGTGACATCTACCAACCCGCACTGGGCCCGCGTGGTGGATTACAGCCCACTCCCTATCACCGATAGGAGGCCTGTGTCTTAGCAGTGGGAATTTGATAGGCTGATTATGATGTTATGATTGTTAAAGTCTGTCCTTACAGGTATCATTCAATAAATTACATTCTATTTTTTAATTGTAAAAGTAGGTAGGTACAGTATAGAATACTGAGGATGACTTACTGTTTTTTTTTTTTAATTTAATCTACCATAGACGCAACAAAAATTAAAATGACAATAAACATGGACAATAGACATTGGACTGCATTATCGCTAATGGCGATATCTTGTACGTATCATAATAATATAAACATCGCACTACTTTTGTTTACAACGTGCAGCAGTAGGAGGCCGTACGTCAGTTACGGCATCACTTCAGCTGACCTAGCGTAGTACCCGTAGTACCTGTACGGAGTTTCAATAGTATATTAGGCCAGTTTATAGGTACTTTTTTACCACAGAAGGCCTACTGTACCTACAATAATATAACCTTTTTATACAGGGTTATTGGTAAAACATGAACAACCTCTTAAGAGGTCATTGTACTCATCATTATGAACAACTTTTACTATGGGACCAAACCTGAAATCGCAAAAAAAAAATCAGCTTTTCCCTACATTTTGACGAGTTATACGAACATAAATACGCGATTTAAGGTTTGGTCCCATAGTAAAAGTTGTTCATAATGATGAGTACAATGACCTCTTAAGAGGTTGTTTATGTTTTACCAATAACCCTGTATAGAAACATTTAGAAATTACAGGCATCGTCAGGTTTTGCCTACCACTGAACGAGCGAACGTTTTTCAATTAGTAGGTAAGCCACATGTCTTTCAACGAGCTCAACAAAACTCGTGCCCTTTTAACCATCAACTAATATTATGTGTACCTAGAGTTATATACCTATCGCAAATTGCTTCTTAAAAATCGACCCATTATTTGGAAAAGGTGTTAATAGATTTACCAAATTCATTTGTCAATAAAAATTACGCTGTATTGCAATAGTTAGACGTCATCAAAATAGTTATCCAATCAATAGGCTGGCAATTTTTATCTTATTTTTATACTTTATTAAAAAGAACCTGGTAATTAGTCTATGATACTAATGATAATTAGTTTATAACTTAAAATAGTGTTGATTGTACATAGGGGGCAGGCAATAAATATGACACTAAAAATATAGGATCGATCAAATCGATTTGATGACAAGAAATGTCAAGATACGGTCAGATTACGGAATTTTATAACCAATCATTAATCATCTAAAAAGGAAGAACAAATTGAAATTGATTGATGGAATTTCCTAATAAAACGCAATAAAAATACCAGTCGTTTAAATCAATCGTCATTATTAATGATCAGAGTTATTCTTTACGACTTATATGACAAGATTCTTAACTTGCGTGAGTCCGTCATATAATTTAGCGCTCATCTCAAAGCATTCCTTTAAATTTACGTTTCATCGACGATGAGGGTTGATTTTGTTGTGGACAACACTAAACTTTGGCTATTTTAATTATTTTCTCAGATACTTAAAACAAGAAAATTAAGTAATGGAATAGATAGAATATTCTTTGATATGTACACCATTAATAGTACAGATAAATGTAGAAACTAGAAAGTAAAGTAGAGCTGTCAAAATAAACTACTGGAACGACTGGAAGACGAGGTGTCGGTCGACATTGCAACATTGTTACCATCTCGGGTAGTAACCTGAATGAGACAGGCTTAAGAGCATGGGGATTGGCACAAAAAGCTAGAGGCCTATGTCCAGCAGTGGGTGATGTCGGGCTGGGGATGATGATGATGAATACCACACTAAGGGTTGATTAGATCTAAGTTAGATCTTTTATCCGTGAAATAAAATTTTCATCTGACAGTTTTTGTATGGGAAAAACTGTAAAAATCAAATTTTTTTTGCAAAATTAACAGTAGCAGTGTACTCATTGTTGAAAAACATAATATGAATAACTTTTTTACAAAAAAAAAAGCAACCGACTTCCAAAAAAGACACTGCAAAGTGAAAAATAACTTTAATTTCGGAAGTCGGTGTCGTTGAGTTCGCATTTTCGTTGTTTGCCACCGACTTCCGAAATTAAAGTAATTTTTCACATTGCAGTGTATTTTTTGGAAGTCGGTTGTTTTTTTTTTTTGGTAAAAGAGTTTTTATTTTTCACTTAAGTGTTGTATAGACCCCACACAAATTCGTATAACACTACTTGCTATGTAAATATCAGTGACAGGAAGTTATTAAACATCATCAATATAAACTAAGTGGCAAAAATACGTGTTATTGAAGCTAACTCAAAAACTACCCAATTTATATGGAACCACCCCTGAGACACACCCTATCCATTAAAAAAATAGTTTTTGAAATCGATTTACAATTGCCGGAGATATCGCGTAACATACATACAAAAACAATTTACTAAACCGATTTTGATATAATTTAATAATTTTGTAAATCGGCTTATAAATAACGGAGTTCTGAGACAAAAACATTTTTTTTTTATTAAAAAAATTTAGACGAATTGATAACCTCCCGCTTTTTTAAAGTCGGTTAATAAAGAATAAGACATAGACTAGGTGTTAAAAGTTTGGTAAAATTCGCTCTAAGGACTGTTAGTTAGTTGACCATAGAAGTTTAGACAAAACACCAGCAAATCCCTAATTTTAACGAACATGCCAAAGTCGTCGACGTGTCTGCAGGTGCCTTTACCAAAGATATGGACGTGACACATTGTGACATAGTACAGGATAAATCAGCGTTGTTATTAATTAGTACAATAATGTGCATACTAGGGAGTGATAACGGCATAAAAAGGAAAAAACAAACGCTTACAAGGTCGCCTGAATATGATATTTGCTTGTAAAGGTAGTATTGGAATTAGCTGGATGAGAGAAGCATTGGACCAGTCGATGTGGCTTCGCTTGGGGAGGCCATAGATATAAGAAATATATTTCTGTGGGGGAGGCCTATGTCCAGCAGTGGATGTCTGTCAGCTGAAATGATGATGATGGCGATGAAGATAGAATTCTTCTTTGCGCTATTTGAAGAATTTAATTTTGATTGAATATTATATTATTATAATATTTAACGAAATAGATTATGTACAAGAAGGTAGAGCGAGTCAACTGTTTCGTTGAAAAACGATTGCGACTCCTTTTTCAAGATTTTTCTTTTTCCAGGAACAAGATACTTCTTACTGACTTGTCTATCGATTCAGTTACTTTCGTCCTGATAATCTTGCAATTAATTTAGGATATACTTACAATTAAAATTGTAGTTAGCAAGATTCGGTAATTTTTATAATAATGCATTTATTGGACAAAATTCCTTGAAAAATAACTGCTAATGCGAAACAATTTTAACGGAGTTTAGATACGCTTAAAATAGCCTCATAAAGACGCCTACGCAGCAACAGCCTCTATGGTTAAGTTCTGAACAAAACGCTGGATAATTGGAATAAATTACCCTTATCATAACCGCCATATTGTTCCCGTTTATAACATCGCAAAAAATATACTATACAAATTATTGTTGGAGTTTTTTTTTATGCTTTGGCCGAGATCCAAAATAATATTTGAAAAAATACCTAATGATGCCATCCAAAATGCCTTGGCATCAACCTAGGTACCTAAATACAAAACGGCTTTCCTAATATTATTACCACTTACACCAAAGTTACAAGTCATATGCCTTTAATTTATGCTAATAATAAATATGTTCTAAGCCATAATTCATAACCTTATTACAATACAATACCTGTCGGCGATTCATATTTTCAAAACAATTGAGCATCTGAATAGATTTCTAACTTGTTTAAAGCTTATAAAGCCAGTTTGCCGAAACACCGTGAACATCCCACCCTCCTTCGCCAAACAAGACGTAATTAATTAGTAAAAATATAACCGCAGACCGAACCCCTCTATTACTAGTTAGTAATAGAGGGGTTCGGTCTGCGGTTATATTTTGACTAGTTAGTCACTTAGACGTCGATCCTTAAGTTTGAACAATCCTTTCCAAACACAACATTTTGAAAAAGCGATAGAACTTTTATGAAAACGCGTATTTGAAATACACGGGCTTTTTTTAATTGGCTACAGGATCCTGGGAACTTGGCCAGAAATATTTTATTCGCACGTATTCCGAGTGAAACTCTTTTTCTCTTCAAAAACTGTTGTAAAATGTACCAGAAATAAAAGCTCAATAAACGGGGAAATGTAAGCTATTGTAGAAAATTTATTGAAAAGTTAAACAAACCAATGCGAAAAACTTTTGTATTTCCGTCACACACTCACTGAACTATGCACTAACTTCGTTAAATGCGACATACAAAAATTCAGCACTTTAAACACTCTTATATTTTCATATTATTTTTTGAAAACACTGTGTTTTCCGCACGAATGCCGAAACCTTCGGCGAACGTTCGTCATACGAAACCTACCGCAACGCGACGCCTGTTATCGAACGAATGTTCCCGAATGAGGGGATGGAAGTGACGCGGGCGATGGTGCCGGCGACCGGCGTGGCACTGCGGCGAGCGACCGGCCGCGTGGAGCCCGCACCGCTCCGAAACCTTACGACCTAACTCTCGATACAGGCAAGCGAAAACACCCTAAACACAAGGCCGCAAAGACGTGTCTCGCGTGACGCTCTCAGAGAACACCAATCGATGCTCCTGGAACAGGACAACAGATCTTTCCGCCTCCGCTCCTGTCGTGACCAAAACGGCCAATGCGAAAATTTTCGACAATTTCTCCGACAATAACACCCGCGCGAGACGATTGCGAAATGAAGCGTAATTTTAATAAGCAAATCGACATATTGAAACGCATCAGCATCTCGGGTTTCATTAGGCAATCGTATAAAACTCGGATACTTTAGCGGCACATGGGCAATAAACAGGCCATAAACGCTAAAAATATGGAATCCTTTTACCATAATTTCCTCTTTTTTAAACTGTCCGCATTTGGTGCGCTAAAATGTTGCAAAGTGGAAGACGCGAGTTTTTATGCACAATAAAATGCGGGCCACTCCAAAGCGCACGCAGCGATAACTTTAAAAACTGACAACATTGTTTACAAGCCAGGAAATGGAACCGAATATGTTGGCGACGAAGTGGAAATAACTCCTTAATAGCGCGGTGTAAAGGTAAATTCGGAATGGGTGTAGATCAGTTAACCGCAAGGATATGAGTACACCCACCACTTGAGCCCACGCTGCCACACCTGGATCAGTTTCATAATAAAACTGACAGCTTCAACTGAGTCAATTCTCCTTGCCTTCTTCAGTTCAAAATTACACTAACACCTTATTGTAATTACTTTGAGTTCTGACCTTTACATTTCTTTTCGATTATAATCAACCCTTCATTGAGCTCATCGTGGTTTATATCAATCTTATCTATTGTAAAGTTCATTTTATCCATTGGATAATAAGTTAGCCATAAGCTCATATTCCATCGGCCCAATTAATATTCCAACATCAGCTACTACAAATGAGGTTTCAATTTCCGTAACAATCACACAATTACCATCTGGCAGGACATCGAAATCAGTTAATACCAATAACTTTCTAACCATTCAATTACCGAGCCGATCGAACCTCTATGCTCATGTATACTATCCATTTATTTGTACCTACGTTCCGTATCGTCGGTGGTTCGGAACGATCTTGTTTCAATATCAAACACGAGACGGCTCGTATTACTGACAACACATCCTCCATGTTTGCAAAACATTTCACATTTGACGGGGAAACGATCTACATGAAGCGTGCATATATTTTTCATCTCTCATACTCGGAAAGTAGTGTTTGTTTGATCCGAATAGCGGGTGGAAAACGCTGCTTCCCTCCCTTGGGCGGGAAAGTCTCATAGTAATTGCTTCCCTCCCTAGGGCGGGAATGAAATTTAAAAATAGAACTAAATTTAGTTAGGTAGTCAGCTTAGTCAGACATACGATACCCTTAATTGATTATGTAAATATTTATTATGCTACCCATCAAATCTTATGAATGTGCGTTAATTAGGAGAGTTGGATAAAAAGCTCATATGTTAACGCCATTAAATCTTTCAGATTTAGCGCACAAGTTAATAAATTTACCTTGAATAAATTCAACATACATAGTAATCACCATTTTGATGTCAGTTGCGGTCGAGGCTAAAATACATAAAAATTGGGGATTTCGAACATCCTGACTTTACCATAATGGGGCTGTGAACATACATCATTTAATTATTTGACGAATTTATCCATAGTTTAAGGTAAATAAGTGGTAATGAACTTTTTTTGATATCTAATGTCGAAGTTTCGCGCCAATCGTATGTGTTTACATTTTTACTTTTCACAAATTTCACACACACAGATGTAGATAAGATTTAAAATGTGACAAATATTATTGATAATATTATAAACAATACGAAAATGCCCAGGTTTTAACGTAATATTCAAACACAGGTTCAATAATACGTATGAATCATTACCACTACTCAATTTATGTTCAAAATCGCCGACCATTATTGTTTTTTTTTATTGCAGTGATGTGTGAAAGCGATTATTCCAAACATTTTTTATTTATTTCTATTTACTCGAGTAATTAATATGACGAATGTAATCGATATTTGAAAATAAAATAAAATTATTTTAAGCAATAAATACAATAAGCATTGTAATAATGATTTATGCTTTTCTAATATCATTTCAATCTCTTCTAATATCAATAACAGACAGGCCATAGGTACCTCATTTACTGAATTTCGCTCCGAAATGCTTCTATAATTGAATTTATATTCGGAATGCGATCACTATTTAAAATTATTTTAATTTATTGGACAATTATTTATTGTGGATTTTATTTTTGATACTTTCTAATAGTTTACTACAGAATTCCCAGTAAACATTTTTTAGGTAGGCTTACCAGAAGTTTTTTTGAGAATGATGATAATTAATTAATTCTATAGATTGGTTATTCTGCAAACACTTTACATTTCTATACATTTTGTTAGTTTAAAGAGTTTTTATTCAGTTTCTACAATTTTTTTTCATTTTGTTTATTGCGAGTATCGATTAGGCTGTATGCAAGTTTTGAATCGAAATAAGAAAGTTGGGTCAGCACTAAAAAGTGTCACGTCGCAACACAATTTTTAGTATTTTTTATCAAGATTATCGTGTTTTCTAAGTAATTTATGAAAAATGGTAAAAGTAAGAATGCAGACAGAATTATAATAATACGGGCCCTAGTAAGCGTAACGGCCTGTGGTGGTGACACAGAATTTACTCATGAGGCGGTGACGTGGTGTGTTCCATACTTCAAATTTAAAAAAGACTAATGAATAGGTACCTATTATTCATGTAATTATTATCAATAAATATTTTAGAATAACTACTATTTTTTACTTTCCTTAAATTCGAAATGAAAAGTAGAGTGTTTAACGCGGGTGAAGTCATCAATTCCCACTCGGACTATAGCCGCCCTCGCTGCGCTCGGGCCTCTAAATGCCTCGTATGGGAATTGATTCCTTCCGACCCTTGTATAACAATCTACTATTTTATGCATCTGTAGAATGGAGAAGACGTGCAGCAAGGCATACAAATAAGACTAGAAAAACATGCAAACCTCCTTTATGTAAATTATTGGAAATATAATATTGAATATCTAGTCACCGTGGCTTTGGTTTCTTTCAGACACACTGAAAAAAGAACTTAGCACAAAAATTCAAACAGGCTTTACGGCGGTGGTGGACGATTGACTTTAGATATATCCGGGATTAAAGATTTTTGTCGAGTCTGTTTGTCTCTGGATTTCATAAGCCAGATTAGCTTTTTATACCTACCAGAGTTTATGAAATTTTGAGTGTCCTGATGATAGACCGTAGAGTTTGTTCGGGCTCTTAGAAAGAGATTTTTATTGAATGAATAACAACTACCTACTAATGTCGATACTATTTTAAGTTTCTCATAACCTACTACATGAGCTGGTCTCCTTGAACAAGAAGTAATTCTTAGCAGCTTTGAACAGAGAAAAGTGGAAAGAGGGTAGGGAGGTCCTGCTGTAGGATAACACACGCTAATAATAAATAATAATATCAATGGATTAACTCATCGAATGCCGTAATTAGAGACACAATAAAAAGAGAATTGCTTATGTAGAACTGTGTAACTTAAGACATAGAGCCTCGACCAACACATGAGGATGTTCTAGTAAGGCATCAGGATCAAGGGCTTGAATTAGAAAGCGGTACTTCTGGACACGGCCCGCATCGTTAGGAGGTTCCTCTCTCTGTATCCCTGACCGCTGCCAGTAGCTTGGACCCTGTTCCCGATACCGGTGGGCTACTTTTTATATTTTTAAATGTTTTTATATTTTTTATATAAAAATATAATTTATATGTATTTTATGAAATAAAGGAATAATAATAAATATAACCTACTAAAAGGAATATAGGACGCTGATATAATTCAAACAAGAATAGGTAACATTTACATCATAATACCAACAACCAAGCTTACTTAACTACCACAAAATTCATTTTGTTTACAACAAACCATGTTTTCGCAAAATTGGATTCCGAGAATGCATTAACCGCGATAGTAAATTAGTGAGCGGCATTTAAACTGTGTCGTCTGGATTCGCATAAAGCGTTTGACTCGTCGTGCCTTGGTGAAAGAAGTGACCTGTTCCGCTCTGTGGGTCCGTGCCGTGGGAATGGTAGACCAAACTAATGCTAAAGGAGGTTTTGCATTGGCAGAACTGGGGACTTAGTTTTTTAGATGAATAAAGCCAGTGTAGGCCAGTTATTTAAAACATCGTAGGTCGCAAAAAATGCACTATACTGTTTTTTTTTTTGATGTTGTTGGGAGTTACCAAGAGCGTAAAACAAAGTTTACAGTTTCGAAAGTCCTATGCTAACTGCGTGGGGCTCAAAAAAACCTCAACCTTTTCGGACTTTTTTCAGTTTTTGGCTTATAACTTCCAAAAAGTAGGATGCACCCTACTATCATAAAAACATACCAAAAAAATGTACATTGCAATGATTTGTGACCAAAAGCGATTTTTGTGTCTACGGGGACTGGTGTAGTGGTAAGAAAGGGGTTGGTGATAAGTGTATGAAACCCAGTTCCATTATTGGTTTACACTCACAAGCGAATGAGTGTCTTGGGTACTGGAATAAATGATATACGTTCAGCTGTTTGTACGCCGTAAGATGACTTTTTGATCGTAAATCCCGCTTTATAAGAACATGGAACTTGTTGTAGAATGTCAGCGGTTGAGTCCACATGAATGCAATTACCTTTTGACGCCCAGAATCCCGTCTGACAGTGAAGGGCATCAAGCAGATAAATCGATTTGTGTCAACAGATTTCTTGCCTATAACATCAGTATGATTAACATCAAGTTCTTTAACACGTTAATGTTTGATTACAATTTTCTTGCGCCGTCTAATCACGTCGGCTTATGAGCATCCTCCTTAACACAGCTCATTAATTTTAACATTGCATTGTGCACTTTAAAATGAGGCAATTAAGTTTTATTTTGCTGTGCTCGTTATGCATGTAGTGGGAGCGTATTGTTCGAACGATAACGGCCATCAGCTGTTAGTCATTACGTTTTAATAAGTGGATTAGGTATACGGTACCCGCGGCGGTTAGCTTCTGATAGAAGTTTCTATTACAAATATATTTATTTTCCTACTTCGGAGTTTCATTATATTTGAAGTTATATCCAGCTGGCGAGATTTAATAAATATTTTCTCTTTTTGGAATTTCATCAGTATATTTTCACACGATAGTTAGCCTGTCTCAGCCTTAGACAAACTTCAAGTCTTAATTTCTTCCTACTACGTTTTAGTTCATTACCATCTATGACATTATTAACTGTGTCTAAAATAACTACACCACAATCAATTCAGCTCACATTCAACAGATTATCACACACTACCACTAAAATCGACCACATGGCAATATTATACTAAGTGCCCACATAATGCTAACCACAGCTGCACTACCGAGTCTCATAACTGCCACCATCCATCTTTTTTTCTACTTCGCACACCTCTTTAACGGCTTATAATATTATGAAAATTATTCTAGCCAAAGAAAATGCAATTATGCTAAGCTGGCAGTGTCAGTCATCGTGGGGTTGGGTAATAAAGTTGGTTAGATTAGACTTGAGGAAGCCAGCTGAAATGAAATGGGCAAGGCGGAATACCGGACTTTGTGAAGCAAATTGGGAGAATGCCTGTTTAACAGTGAGATGCGATAGTTCTTCTGACTTCAAGTGACACCTATAGCTATGTGAACAGAACCCAGCATTACATAAATATGTAAGCTGTCACGCCCTTTATACCACCCTGAAAGCTTTTATTTAGGTAGTAAGTTATTTTTTGTTTACATTTTACATTTTGATTTTTTTTTTTGCTTGAGTACCTACGTATTGATTTTATTGTATTTGTTGGTATATTGGCGTGGCTAGCTAACATATGGCAAATAATTTAATTTAATGTTCTATGTCTTGTAATGTTAATCACTTTGCATATATCTAGTATTGTATACAATAAAGTATTTTCTAACTGAACAGACAGCTGTGCTGCTGGGGAGTTTGTTGCGCCACTTCTTCCACTAGGAAGTGGTGAAGAGCGGGCGTTTTGGGGGACTGTCTTTTGTAATTTTGACGTTCAAAAAGTGCTGATTCTCAGCCTAGTTTGAATAAATGAATTTTGATTTTGTTCAGCGAAGTTTAGAATATTTCACACAATTAACAGAAATATATTACACTGGGACTAGAACAAAATTGGCAAAATGTGATGAATAAAGGCGTGATGTTCAGGGACATCGACACGCAACCCGATACCAAGGATTCACATAATTCTGAACCCACTGTGTTGAAACGTTCCTGCGGGCGGAGAGTAATGGGTAGCTCACCGCCCGAGGACCAGGCCCGTGCCGGACGGCGCGTACGTGTTCCACGCGCGCCTCAAAGAGATGTCAGCATCGGAGAGGGGCCCCTTAGGGCCGAAGCCTGCCGGGTCAGCGGGATTGTCCGAAAGGGTTACCGCTGGCCCGGAACATAAAGGGCTAAGGAAGGAACACGGGTGGGTTTTAGTCAGTAAGAGTCTGACACTCCCTTCCGCTCCACCCAGAGCGGGAGGAATCATTTGATGATTTCCCATCCGCAAAAAAAAAAAAAAAAAAAAACTGTGTTGAAACGTCAGACATTAAAAAAAAATTGCTGTTCCATAAATTTTGACCGCGTAGGTATTGCACTTTTCCATGAAACCGAAAATTTCTCCATTAGGGGGTCTAGAATCATGTGCTGAAATTCATGGTTAGAAATTGCGCGTCGGCGTCGTTGTTCTGCCATCCATTATTATTACGCTGCGAGACACTAAACGCCCCAGACGTAATAACAATAAAACTTCTATTGTGTCTCGTTCATTGTCCTTGAAGCGATTAAGATACAAAACCAATTTCTTCCTATTTAAAGCGTAATCCCATCGATTGCCTACAGTTAGCATCATGTCTCGTGTCATAAGTTTCTCTTCCCTAAGCTAAGCTGCTATCTTGTAAAACGGTAGTGGTAATGACAACTCATTACGGTGGTAAATGGTAAGAAGTGGTCACAAATCTACCACAACCGCTACGTTTACCGCTGCATCATATGATGAATAATGAGTCAAGATCTCAGATTGTAGAAATATGGTGGATGCGCTGGGGAAACATGGGAGCCTTTATATGGAAAAATAATCTGAAGACTTTATAGTGGCGTCGTGTAAGTTTTATAATACTGGAAAAGGTCGTTTTGAATTTGATTAATGTGGATTAAGATTCTTACGCTTTAAATGTCTTTTCCGCTACTATAGAGAGTCATACGTAACTGTCTCTAAATCTAACCAACACACTTGAAACTGGAGCTACGCTGTTTCTAGGCCAGACTGTAGGCTAGAAACTGTTTCTATGATTGATCATTGACACATATGTAAAAAGAAGGACATCTTGGTGTAGGCGCACCTATGTGTAACAGTGCTTGAAACCTTGATTTAAGCCACGGTCTAGCTGTAGTAGACGTATTAATATACATATACTGATAATAATTATGATGATGATAGAGTAATGTAACTAATAACGTATCTCCCTTACTTCTGTTAGCAACGGTCGTCATTTAATGTCTTGGGTATGGATACAAAAAGGCGTGTGAATCGCTGCCGAGGATTCACCATTGTGTATTGTAGTAGTAACTGTAATTAAAGTGATTAACTTTAATAACGTCGTCACAAAGTCGATGGGTATGTGGTATGAGGTCACCAGCATTGTGTCTGCTTGTCATGTTGATGAACAAAGCGAAAAAATCTGGAAATGCAGTTATTTTCGTGTACATTTGATGGGAAGGGGCTGATAGAGAAAACAATGAAACGTTCATGAGAAGGTTTTGCCCTGCATTTAGCTCGAAATATCCTTCTCAAAAAACTGGACATCTGATTTAAAGACCAGAGAAAATAATTAAACGTTCATGAGAAGGTTTTGCCCGGCATTTAGCTCGAAATATCCTTCTCAAAAATCTGGACATTTGATTTAAAGACCTAGACGTGAAAGGAAGAAGATGGTAAAGATGGAGAGCTAAAATAATGAATTAAGCTTTACTAGACAAAAAGTTTCAGCCATTCTTAATTTTGAATTTTCGGACCAAAGAAGAAACGTGCACTCTCCAACATAGCTACTTAAAAATTAAAACGAATCTTTAAAATTATCCTTTAAAGGGTTGTTTTAACATTTTCAAACTTTTCACAACTTCGCAGCGCATATTGTAGCAGCCGCTGGGTCATTCTCGGAAGCTTTCGAGGAGCTTCCGGACATCGTACAAAAGTTTTACGTAGTATTTCTGACAAAAAAAGTTTAATTGTAAGCCTACAGTTTGGAACTGTGCCAATAAATGCGAATTGGCTTGCCGCCTAGCACATTAGGACTGAATAATGTCAACCGCGATTCGGAGTGCTTGGAAATATCGAAACTTTTTACCTGTCCTGACATAAAGCTTGTTGAATTTTACCTCATAACAATAGTAAACTACTACAAGGATTTTTAGGCGTTCGACTGACGTCGTCACGGGGGCGCTGTTTATGCAAATGTTTTGTGGAAAATACACGACGGCGGCGTTAGTTTCGATTTTATCCACGCGCCAAAAAATCCTTGCAGCGTTGTAAGGTTTTAAGTGGAACAATAACTATCAGTCAATCTGTCACACCCACTTATGAGCTAGAAGAGCGTTAATTAGGTAACACGTTTTGCTAAATTTATACTTTGCCCGTACAAGGAAGGTCAACATATTCGCATGTGTCATGAACTCATGATCATGACATTGACATGACATTTAAGACGCGCCCACGCAAATTTGCAGAATGGCAGAAATATATAGCTTGTGTTGCAGCATTTTTTTAGTTTAAATACATCAATAAGATGACAAATCCTCTTTTGAAAATCAGGAAACGGCAGGCAAAAGCATATCGCCAGGCTTCTTCTTCTTTTCGTGAGCCTTGTGCCTTTTGGACCCAGTTAGTAAGCGCATACCTACGTTAATCGCGACATTAGTTGCATTCCCGAGTTCATTTAAACTGCAGTAGGATTAAAGTATACAGGCCCTTGAGACACTAAAAAGTGGGACATGGTCGTCTTAAACAGAGCACTCGTGTTAGGTGTGGGATGAATCCATGAAGCCCCATTTCATCAACCGGCTAATCACGCGAGAATGCATTCGCTATAAATTTTCCTTTACCAGGTCTGCTGGACAGATTTCAACGACGGACAGCTTACGGATACGATACGGTTTTTATCCGGGTATCAAATAGTCCCCCTATGATGCAAGTGAAACCAAGGGCTACAGCTGGTTTTCAGCATACAATGACCAATATTATAAATGCGAAAATAACACTTGTCTTACTTATTCACGCCTAACGGCAAAACGGATTTCTATGAAATTTGACACACATGACCTTTTTTTTTTTTTTTTTTGAGGATGGGAAATCATCAAATGACTCCTCCCGCTCTGGGTGGAGCGGAAGGGAGTGTCAGACTCTTACTGACTAAAACCCACCCGTGTTCCTTCCTTAGCCCTTTATGTTCCGGGCCAGCGGTAACCCTTTCGGACAATCCCGCTGACCCGGCAGGCTTCGGCCCTAAGGGGCCCCTCCTCGATGCTGACATCTCTTTGAGGCGCGCGTGGAACACGTACGCGCCGTCCGGCACGGGCCTGATCCTGATCGGGCGGTGAGCTACCCATTACTCTCCGCCCGCAGGCCCGCGCCTACGGTGGCCGGGAGTCGTCACGCGGCTCCCGACGCCCGGAGCGTCTCCCGCGGCGGCTGGGACGGGAGGCTCTCTCCCTGAGCCGTTCCGCCACCTCCTTCGCTAGCATGACTGCTTCGCAGAAGGAGGTGACTGCCTCCCACTCCCTCTCGCCCCGGACCATGGCTTGCACCAGGGCCGGACGCGAGAGGTCGCCGTCGCTGCCAATCGCCTCTACGAGGACACGGCGGTGCTCCGCCCAAGCGGGGCAGACCTCCACCGTGTGCTCCACCGTGTCCTCTGGGCGATCCTGGCAATGGTGACACCCGGGCGTTTCCTCCCGCCTGATGATGTGCAGGAACCTCCCGAAACTTCCGTGTCCGGTGAGGACCTGCGTCAGGCGAAAGGTGAGGGCGCCGTGGCGCCTCTCTAGCCACTCCTCAAAGAGGGGTCTTATCGCCGCTATCGCGGCGTGCCCTGCGCTGGGTTGCGACAGTCGCTCTTTCCATGCCGCCATGAGATCGCGCCGGAGATCCGTCCGCTCCGCAGCGATTTGCCGCGGAAGCGGATCCTCCCCCCGGCGTAGTGCCTCCGCGCGCCACTCATACAGGCGCGCGAGGACTATTGCCTCCAGATCCCATGGCGGCAGTCCGGCAAGGAGGCTTGCCGCCTCGCCAGAGATCGTGCGGTAGCCCCGGATAGCCCTTATGGCTACCACCTTCTGGGGCGCGTTCAGGTAGTGGGCGGCTCGCCGCCGCAGTGAACGCGCCCACACCGGGGCCCCGTATATGGCCATGGACCGCACGACCCCCGCGTAAAGCCTCCGGCAGGAGGCGTTTGGCCCCCCCAGGTTGGGCAAGAGCCGCTTGAAGGCGGCCCCGGCCCGTTCCAGTTTGGGGGCCAAACGTCGGAAATGCTCCACGAAGTTCCACCGGCTGTCGAGGACGAGACCCAGGTATTTCATCGTCATCCCGACGCCGATGTGAACCCCTCCTACCGTTAGTTGGGATCCCGATGGCGGCGCGTTCCGGGGCCCATGAAACGACATGGCCTCGGACTTGTGCAATGCCACCTCGAGACCCAACTGCCGGATCCTCTCCACGACTATCGCAACCCCGCGTGTCATCGCGTCGGCCGCCGCCTGATGCGACCTCCCCTGCGCCAGGACCAGCGTGTCGTCAGCGTAGCAAACCACGCTGACGCCATCAGGGAGGTCGGCGCGCAGCACCCAGTCGTACCCGATGTTCCACAGAGGCGGCCCCAGGACCGATCCCTGTGGGACACCGCACGACATCTCTCGCCGGGGACATATCGCGACCGGGGTAGCTGACGGCTCTTTCCGTCAGATACGCCTCGACTATTCGACGGAGGTAGGGCGGCACCCGGTGATACCGGAGTGCCTCCACAATGGTGCTCCAGGGCAGGGTGTTAAACGCGTTGGCGATGTCGAGTGACACCGCCACGACGACCCCACCCCGGGACACCGCGTCCCCCGTCGTGAGGGCTCTCACGCGCATGATGGCGTCCACCGTCGAGCGCCCCTTGCGGAAACCGAACTGGCTGTCCGCAAGATCCGGCCCCGTCCTCACCAGGTGCCCGACGAGGCGGCCCGCAATCACTCTCTCAAAGAGCTTGCCGACCTCGTCGAGCAGCACGATGGGCCGGAATGCGGACGGAGAGTCCGCAGGGCGCCCTGGCTTCCGAATGAGGACCAGCTTCCCCGTCTTCCAACGGCGTGGAAACTGGCCTCTCTCCAAACATGCGCTTAAGAACGCCTCCAGTCGAGGCCCGAGAGCCCCCGAGGCCAGGACCCAGGCTTTACCTGGCAAGCCGTCGGGTCCTGGGGCGGTATTTTTGGCCTTCAGCCTTCCTACCGCCGCTCTCAGTTCTACCCCGGTCACAGCAGGGATGTCGTCGTCGTCCGCGTGGTCCGCTTCGGGCACCGCAATTGGCGGAGCCATGGGCGGGGGAGTGTGCTCCCCCCGTGAAGGGAACAGAGCGCTCACCACCTCCTCCACCAGCTGGGGGCGGAGACTCTGCGTCAGCGGGGGGGCCCAGGTGCGGAGTTTATTCCGCACCATTTTATAAGGGCGCCCCCACGGATCTCTGTTCAGAGTCTCCACCATCTCCTCGCGGGCCACATCCTTGGCCCGCTGGACAGCCTCTTGGAGGGCGGTCTTCGCCGCTCTGTACCCCTCGTACAGCTCCGCCTCTGTGGCTTCCGCATCCGGAGGGCGAATGCGGAGCCTGCGGTGCCTGGTGTAAAGGTGTCGCGCATCGACGCACGCCTTGCGTAGTGTCTCCACCTCCTGCGACCACCAGTACACCTGACGTCGGGCGCGTCCTGGCCGGACTCGGGGCATTGCCACGTCACAGATCTCGGACATGGCCTCCCGGAACCACTCCGCCTCATCGTCGATGTTGGCAGGCCTGTCCGGTGATGACACCCAGGCCTGCACGATCGAGGCTTCCAGGAGGAGCTCCCGGTCCAGCTGCTTCAGCGCCCACCGCGGACCACTCGGGGCCTGTTGGACCAGCGCGCTAGAGGTCTGGGCGGAGACGTCGAACCGGATATACCGGTGATCGGAGTAGGTCTCCACCCCCTCCATGACGCGCCAGTCAATGACGCGTTGTGACAGAGCGGGGCTGCCGAACGAGATGTCCACCACGGACTCACCCCGCATCCGCACACACGTGGGAACAGAACCCCGATTTAGGACGACCAGGCCTGTTTCCAGAGCCCAGTCCTCCACCATCCTGCCCCGCACATCCGAGTAACGGGAACCCCAGGCCAAATTCTTGGCATTGAAGTCCCCGAGCACTAGCACGGGGAAGGGATGGTTTCTGGCGACGACGACACTCAACTCTGTTAAAGAGTTGTGGAACTCGGCGAGAGTTCGGTTCGGAGAGAAGTACACCCCCACTACTACTATCTCTCCGAACCGTGCTGCTACGCACCCCTGTCCCTTAGTGACGCATTCGAGGGACGGGGTGCCGGCGGCGGCCGACGAAAGTATGGCCACTGAGCCGCTCAGGTCCTCCACCCAGTCATCCCTGGGCCGGACAAAGTACGGCTCAGCGACCACGGCGATGTTAATCGACCACTGCGCCACGCTCTGGAGCAACAGGTCCTGAGCGCAGGCACAGTGGTTGATGTTCGCCTGGAGGAGGCGAAGGGGAGCCATTACTCCTCCATTTCAGCCCCCTCCCGGGCCCCTTGTGAACGCCCCTCGACAGTGGCGACGGCGGCAACGGCGGCAACGGCAACGGCAGCGGCGGTGGTGGCGGCGGCAGCAGCGGCGTTGGTGGCGGCGGTGGCAGCGGCGGCAGTGGCGGCGGCGACGGTGGTGGTGGCGACGGCGGCGGAGGGCCTGCCTTTCCTCCTGGTCCCGGCGGGTGGAGCGCAGGACTTGCTCCCCGCCCGGTGATCGGCCGGCTTGCCAGCAGCCGCACATGCGATGCAGTGCGGCGCGGCGTTGCACGAGCCAGCCTTATGTCCGGGCTGACCGCAGCGGAAGCACAGTGTGCTGCGGTCTACCTCCGAGGTGCACTGGATGCCAACATGGTGCCCCACATGGCATCGGTAACACCTCAGAGGCTTGGGTTCCAGCAGTTTGACCTGCGCTGAAACCCAGCCCACCAGGAGCCTTCGGCCCTCCGTGATCGTTCTGGCCGCCGTCACGGGGCAGCTTACCGTTATGGTTCGCATGCCCGTGTAGTCAGGACGTATGGTGCCTGCCTTCACCTGGACGGCCAGACACCCGCCCGTCCTGACAACGGCGGCCACCACCTCTCCCTCCGTTACGGAGTCATCCAGGCCCAAGATGCGCATGTCTGCGCACTTGACGGGCCTGGAGACTCGAGCCTCGTCCGCATTGAGAGACGCCCTTAGCTTCTCAGCTAGGGCGTCAGCGGCGGGGCCACTCGTCGCACCGGGGATCTCCAGCATGCGGGCGCCAGTAGCGGTCACCCTGTGCCGGAGGCCCCCGGTGATCCCCAGCTCCCGGAGGTCCACCGTCTCTCTCGCTTTAGTGAGCACGTCGCAGTACGTCACGCCCCTCTTGACCGCTTCCGGCTGTAGCGTTATAACTACAGCCGCAGTTTTCGGGGCGCGAAGCCTAGCCGCGACGGCTCGCTCCTTGCGGCGCCGCCTTTGCGCCTTCTTCCTAGCCGCCTTGGCCGCCTTCTTCTTCTCCCCGACCACCTGCCATTCGGCGTCGGTCGTGGGAGAAGTGGGAGGGTTTTGGGGGCGGGGCGTTGGCTCTGGGGCCTTCGCCTCCCGTGCCGGTCTGCCCCTCTTCCGGGCCTGCGCCGGGGTGTTGCCAGTGGGCGCCGGGGCCCCCCCAGCCGGCGCCGGGGCTCCTCCAGGACGGAGAACCGTGCCTGGAAGGCCGCCAGCTCCTGCCGGACCAGGTTCAGGACCTGGTTCTCCACCGGCACGGGCTGGCTTGGCAGTTGCGCCTGCGCGCTGCCGGCAGCCCTCAAGCCGGCCAGATCCGCTCGGAGCCTCCCGTTCTCCTCCTGGAGAAGCCCCATGGCAGCCGTCAGGCGGGCGACCTCCGCCCGCAGTTCAGCCACTTCTTTAGCCGATGGGCCGGCATAGTTGGCCGCCTCCGCTGCCGCCATGATGGAAGCCGTCGCCGAGACTATGGCCCTGTTCTTAGAAGACTGTATCTTCTTCAGGGACACGTCCCGGATCGCGGCCTCCACGACCTCGGCAAACCTTTGCTTGCAGTCTGCGTCGGGGCCACCAACCGCACCCGCCTCGTCGTCTGAGGGCTCCGAAGCGACCGCGCTACCGGTCCCCCCCTCCTTTGTGGGGTCCCCCTCCGCTCTCTCTGCGGCCTCCCGGGCAGTGAGCCCCCTGCCCTTGCCTCGCTCTCGGACTCCACCCCGCCTACTGGTGGGGATCTTCCGAGCCGAGGGTAGCTCACCGTCGGAGGACGACCCCTGGCTGTCCCCTGACCTTGGCCGCTTGCTCTTCTTCGCAGCGGCCACCTCCTTGGCATGGCACGGGCTCACTGAGCCTCCTGTGCTCGCGCCTCCTGATGCGACGTCGGACTCCGACCCCGCATCACTCCTCCCCTCCTTTTGGTCCCCTCGGGGACAGGAGCCTCCTCGGCTCTTGTTGCCATTGGCAAACGGGTGACAATCGTTGCCCCCCCCAGAATACGAATGGGGGCTTGACGTTCCCAAAGGGAACGTGGCGGATTCTCCGACTGCTGAGCAGCCGGTACCGCCCTGGGGTAGTTTTTTATCGAGTGTCGAGTCCATTTTGTGTTCCTTTTAAGGGTGAGGTCCCTTGTCGCGCTAACGACCGGATCCCCTCCGGCCATTCATCCCCTCGGCACGCTAGACCTTGGGATTGGGGTAATTTTTTATAGAGGATTTCTTCCTCGCGGCCCGGGCCTCAGTGGCTCGGACTCCCGGTCCTGAGTTCAGGATTACGACACACATGACCTGGGTTAGAAAATTTGACACACATGACCTGGGTTAGAAAATTTGACACACATGACCTGGGTTAGAACAGGATACTTTTCATCCCGATAGTACGTTCCCTTGTGATCTTCTTCTTTTCTTGTCGATGGTACCTACTCTTCTTCGTTATTTTCTTTTTATATATAGTTTAAGTCCAGTAGGTGGCCACGTTGATTGCGGCATCAAAAGCGTTCTTTAGATCATTCGAGGTGCAAGTGAACGGGTGATAATTCCCGACCTCCACCGTCCACGCGGGCGAATCCGCGAACAAAATCTATTATTCCATATCATACTGTATACTAAATCTTAACCCATTCAGAATCATGGACGGATGACTAACAATCGTCGGGCTATTAAACGTAACATAATTTGACGTACCGTTGACCTGTGCAATCTGTAGACCTTCACAATTATAGACCGTTTAGTAGTCTGTCATATTACTCATTATTAATATTAGACTGATACGACTATAGCGTCCTAGTTGAATAGAAACTGGAATAGAATCCTTTGTAGCTATTACGGAATTTATTCCGGGAAAATATTAGTTTGTCGGTAAAAAAATATGTGTTGCTAAGTCCACAAAGTTTAGAGACTTTTATTCTTATACAGGGTGTATATATAGTTCTACAGACCGTATTTCGGACATGGCGGCCAATCTCAATTGAGACTATAGCCTTCGGCGCGAGGGATGTAAATATTGTAGTGGACAAGTGTGCGCGTGACAGAGGTGCACTCTCTCTTCCCTCACTCTCATAGTCCGTAGAGGCGGCACCGTAAGCCGTTGGTCCTGCGCCTGATCACTCTCCGGTCGTGTCGGATAGGGAATAAACTTAGTAAATACTAACTGACTAAATATTCTTCTTTCATATACTATCTTAAATATGACTTATTTTTCATAACTTTGAAAAGAACAAACCAGTCAGAAGGTTGAAATTCAGGGTACGCCGAAGATCTAAAATATTTCGACACCCGTGAAATACACATTAGGGCAATGTCGGGCAATCATTTCATGTATTATTCTTCCCATTCCGGACCATCTAAATATCCGGGTCGCATATGTCAGATTGTAGATAAAAAATCTGCAGCATCCCGTCCCAAAATCTGCACTACAATGAAACGCCAGCAAATACTTCACCCCGCCCGCATTTATTATCACATAGCGCAATCTAGACACGGGGTGACACATTGTTTAATAACGGTAATCTGAGCGGATCGAATCTATGACGAATCGATCGACGCCGTACTAAAAACTGCGTGACTTATGTCTGCACATCAGCCGATCGATTCTGTAAAAATCTCACCGTGAAAACTTAGGTGAAGTGAGCGTGGAGTGAGTATAGTGTCAATTCCTAGCAAAAACAAACTCACTTCACCTAAGTTTAAGTTTTCACGGTGAGATTTTTACAGAATCGACCGGCAGCTGTTGTTATCGAAACAATATATTGAAAGAGTGTGATGTGTTTATCTTTATTTTATTTCAGTTTGCTATCAGATAGACAAATTCTAAGATAAGATAGCTTTTCTTTAAGGCTCACTTGCAACATATCCTAATCAGCCTATTATGTTCCCACTGCTGGGACAAGGCCTCCTTGAGAGCGAGTGGACTATAACCTACCATGCGGGCCCAGTGCGGGTTGGTAGATGTCATATGTCTTCGAATTTTTGGTTCTAGGACTGAGGATGAGTGGAGGATGACTAGAGAATGCCGGTTTCCTCCATGTTTTCCTTCACCGTTTTGAGAGCAGCAATGATGTAATGTACACAAAGTACCTAAAGCGCCTGTTTGGGTTTGAACACACGACCAGGTGGTAACTAGCGGCCCCGACTTGTAGACTTGAAAATGGGGGTCGTTGCCACTGACATACGAGAACAAACCTCCCAAACCAACTCAGAGGTCAAAATGTAAGTCAGGACGTAAAACAGATCTTGGCCTGTGAGTTAATATGGAAAAATGTTTGAACACTTTTCATTTTTGAAAACTTTTTGCAAAAACTAAGTAAAACGGTAATGGCGTTGTGAAGATATTTTTTTTTTCTAGTTAGACAATGTTTCTTTGTTTTGATTTGAGTATCTTGATGTTCTTAATCTTGTTATCTCAAATAATCAGGGTCACATTCAAGTTTAGCCTATTTCAAGCTCTGAAAACAGAAATTGTCAAGACTTAACTTTTGTTTGCTCAAAATATGAATAATGTATCTAACGTATTGAAGTACACGAGTACTTAAATACGTTAGATTTAATGAGTACATTAAATACGAATTTAATGTACTCATTAAATACGAGTACTTAAATACGTTAGATTACCATTGCATTACCTACTGGTAATCAACGTTACTAAGGGCAACAGCTACTTAATTTTAATTCTAATACTAAACTAAAAGAAGACAAAGAAAACTCGTGGGAAAAAAAACTAACATTTCATACGCACAGATTCCAACCCCCTTTTCCGTAACATTTCTGGAATTAAACCCAAGTCCTCTCAATCATGGCCTCCTACGTGCTCAAGTGGGAAACTACGAACCTCTTTTTCTATGCCAGAGTAGGTAGGTTAGCAGGCCGTCGCCTAATTACATACGGGTTGCGAATGCGGGGCTTCAGGCTAGGCTGCACAGAGTAAAAAACTAGCGCAGTTTGAAACTAGTCTGTTGTTATTGCGATTGTGTTATATATGTTGCTCTGTGGAATCGTGGTGTTTTATTGGAATGTGATTTAACTAGGCTTTGTAAGAGTAGAAATGGTTGTAGATTTTCATGGAATGCAGAAGAATACAAATACAATTAATATTTGATGAGGCCTTTTGCTCGGGATGAGGCCTTTAGCTGTCTTGCGTCTCAGTTTCGCCAAAGTAACCAGTAAAGCTAAGCCAGTATCACGATATTATCTAACATAGAAGATTTAAGTGACAGTGGTATGTGTTTACAGTCAACCAGAATAAGATCAGAGAGAAATTACAAAATTCTACTTAAAGCGGGTGTTCCCCTTACTTCCCGTGGGTGTCGTAAAAGGCGACTAAGGGTCTTACCGGAGAATGGGCAGCAGCGTTCTCTATTTATTCCACCATCATACCATACTGCGATCGCCAACCCGCCTGCCAAGCGTGGCGATTATGGCAAACCCCCCTCAAAATTGGGGGAGGCCTATGTCCAGCAGTGGACGTCTATCGGCTGAAACGACGACGACTTAAAGCGGGATTTGATAGTTTCACCGGTAAACAATTAAGTATCTATTTACACTTAAAACTATCAATGAATAACTAAATTTCGCAACTAATGTCGAAATGTAAATCCGGCTTTAGTATCAGACCTAAAAACTTGGTCTAACGAATGATAACACTGGCTAGGAAAAGCTATTAATTCATCTCTCAGTTAGCTACATACACAGGTCATCTGCCCCGATACTAAAAACAACAAACCAATGAAAAGCCTAGAAAATATTACAAGAACTACAATAAAATTCAAAACTACTTTCAGGATTGTAAACAGGACGACAGAAACGGAACACCGTTCATTATTAACAGCTCATAAAATAATTTAATTGTGAAAAAAATCTGTATTTTTCAGGAACACCCACAGAACTCTTCAGTCATAAAATTGTTTTTACTTACCAACTGGACCGAGTTGTTTCAGGAATATGTCACCTGAAAAAAAAAGTTCTCTTGAGAAAATAATCTTTTGGATAAGTTAAAAACATAGATCATAGATTGATTGGTTCATCGTAGATTGATTGATTCAATTCATAGATTAATGGATTCATTATAAAATGACTGATTATTGCCGATAGGTAATTCTTTTAAAATCATAACATCACGCCTGTATTCCTCGAAGGGTTAGTCAGAGGTGTACCTATAGCACATCTACGTTTCGCCAGCTTTGTTTACCTAAGTATCATATAATAGGCAGCCACCAACCATCAACCGGGTACAAATCCAGACTACGGGTTGCCAATGAGAAATTCCTGTTGGAAAAACTCAATAACCCTTAGGCCTCATTTACGGAGACGCGGGGCGTCGCGCGTTGCGTTGAGCGGCGCGGCCCGCACTGAATTCAAATATATGGCGTTGTATGAGTGCGTTTACGGAGAAGCGATTTTAGACGCGTTTGTTTGAATTAGGGCGTTTTTTGCGGCCGAGCCCGCAGATGGCACCGACGCGTCCCACGCGGCGTTTATCGCGGCGGCGCACGCAGCGGCAATTCTCGATGAAGCTATGTCCGAGGCGGAATCTTCTGTCAGTCTTATTGAGATCTTATTTAGTCTTATTTAGGTCTTATTTTGATCGAGGCGAGCGTGCGCCGCCGCGATGCCCGCCGCGTGCTTCGCTACACGCTAGAGGATTCGCCGCGGGCGCCGCGGCGGGCACCGCCACGCTTCCCGTCTCGCTTCTCTATGAACATGGTCGTATATTGCTATAAGTTTGTGTTTACGCGTGCGATGATGCGTGCCGCTTCACGCGCCGCCCCACCGTAAACAGAAAAAACGTCCGACGCGCCGCGAGACGCCACGCCACACGCGACGCGAGACGCCCCGCGTCTCCGTAAATGAGGCCTTAGCCTGACATGTGAAACGAGCCCAGGTCCTCATGCTCAGCAGTAGCGCTTGCAAAATCAAAGCAAGAAATGTAGGTATTGATACAAAGTAGCTTGCACAGAAGAAGCTTTTTAGTTGCAAGAAGGTCAAAGTAGCTTGCACAGAAGCAGCTTTTTAATTGCAAGAAGGTCAAAGTAGCTTGCACAGAAGAAGCTTTTTAGTTGCAAGAAGGTGAAAGTAGCTTGCACAGAAGAAGCTTTTTAGTTGCAAGAAGGTCAAAGTAGCTTGCACAGAAGAAGCTTTTTAGTTGTAAGAAGGTCAAATTAGTTTGCACAGAAGCAGCTTTTTAGTTGTAAGAAGGTCTAAGTAGCTTGCATAGAAGCAGCTTTTAGTTGTAAGAAGGTCAAAGTAGCTTGCACAGAAGAAGCTTTTTAGTTGTAAGAAGGTCAAATTAGTTTGCACAGAAGCAGCTTTTTAGTTGTAAGAAGGTCTAAGTAGCTTGCATAGAAGCAGCTTTTAGTTGTAAGAAGGTCAAAGTAGCTTGCACAGAAGAAGCTTTTTAGTTGTAAGAAGGTCAAATTAGTTTGCACAGAAGCAGCTTTTTAGTTGTAAGAAGGTCTAAGTAGCTTGCATAGAAGCAGCTTTTAGTTGTAAGAAGGTCAAAGTAGCTTGCACAGAAGCAGCTAGTTGCAAGAAGGTATCTATGACATACAACTGATACAACCTCATTCAACCCTGCGAAACATCATGCCAAACTCTCCATTTAGAAATTAGCACCAAATCAAAACTTACGCAAACCCAAACCAACTTAAACCATAGACTAAAATCCGACTCAGAAATACAATATTGTTGATAGAGGGCCCGTAAACAAGGCAAGCCATTAGTGGGACGTCATAAGTCGGTGACAGACTCTCGAGTGAAGGACAGGTCTAAACACGGCGCGCAAACTTCTCGAGATGCTCTCTAAACACTTCTATTATAGGCTATGGCCTAAGGTGGATAAATTTGTGATAAATATTATTAAGGAGTGGAAGTAAACCTACCTAGCGACAGTATATGGAGCAAAGATTTAAATTGTTAGATTTGCTGTCACCAGAACTGGGCCCGCGTGGTGGATTACGGCCCATTCCCTCTTACCGGGAGGAGGCCTGTGTCCCAGCAGTGGGAACATTATACCGTCACAGTAAAAAAAATTACATATCAACTCGCGCGAAAAAGTGTCCACGTTGGGAAGAGTGAGCTCACACATCCTCCACGGAACGATAGATCTATAAGACGATATTCAGTATGAATGAAGGGGATAATCGTATTAAAATTTATGTCAACCAAAACAGAAACGTGGCATCTTTTCTAGTTGTCAAAGCTGAGTTCGTGCGATAGTTGTTGATCCCTATTACCTATAAGAAACAGGATCTAGGCCTAACCTGGGGAAAAGGCTAGGCAGATAATAAGAAACAGGATCGAAAAGGTTTTGCGTAAATTAGTAATATTGTTGCTGGCGGCTCTTTTGTTTCAAAATCTGTGAATGCAGATCAAAATGTCTAACGTTAAGGGTAGTCGAGTCTGGTAAGACAGTTTCCCTGAAGCTACAAAGGTTAAAGTTCCTAAAACGTAACCTTTCCTTACTGCCTGGTCAATTCCACCCTCCATGGAATTTCAAGGGCATATTCAAGGGTATTTTTCATCTTTCATTGCATCAGCCCTGGAGCCTTTCCAAGTAACCTTTCATGGCAGGTTCACTTAGAAGTCCCAGAACCGTCTCCGGACACAAGTGGGAAGATATAATTCCAACCTGGCAAAGTGGGGCTACCTCGACGGAACGGCTGTAGGGTGTGGAGTTATTGAGCTATGACGCTAACTATGCTCCACCTCCTATCCTGCCCTTTGTATCCCATAACATGCAGTCAAAGTGACCGCTGCGCTGCCAGTGCTGCCACCGACGACGCCGCGGCCGTGGAAGTGGCGAAGTTTTGGGCCAACAAGATCCAAAATACAGTCGACTAGCGACACGAAGTAGAAGAAGCCAAGATTCGAAAAAAACTATTTCTGATGTTCTGCAACACGCAAGGTTCTGGAGTGATCGATTTGTTTGGCGAAAAGAGTCTTACATTGCAACCTTTTTTCTTTTTCTAATTTCAAAATCCTTTTTCGAACACAATAAATAAAATAAAGTTTTATAATAAATACTGGCTGTTTGTATGAATGGAGTGCGAATCGTGTCGATCGGAACGGTCGGCGGCGTCATTTCCGGCAAACGTCCGAACGAAACGGACCCGCTTGGAAATGGGGCAGCGGGACAACCTTGTTTGACGTCCAGTCTTATTATTTATTTTGTTGTTGTTTGTTGCATTTGTAGGAAGTTAGTGCTCGGTGTAGATTTTAGTTACGGCTGATGGCTTTTGTTTACGAAAACTCCGATATTTGGGAACTGTGTGTCCTAATGAATTGTCTATGGCCACCTGTGATCAGATATAGGCTGAGTTGAATGATAGAATGTTTTGCAGTCGATGATAATCTGTCTGTGACCAACAAACACGTATCTGCACCAAGCTAAACGAGAAATAATATGCCAAGTCAATAAAAGTCTTGACTTTGACCTTCATCATTCTACACGTGCAGTCTTTGGACCCGCTTTACGCAGCGGACATACAGCGTTCTGCGTGTCCAATATAATAACGCGTTTAGGATACTGTTGGGGCTGTCGTGGCGTTGTAGTGCGTCCACTATGTTTGCGGAGGCGCGCACAGACGATTTCTACGTCATTATAAGAAAAAGGACCGCCTCCATAGCCGGCCGGCTACGCACCGCCACCAATAGTCTCCTGAGCGTGTTCTCAGATAGGTGGGACTCCCCTCTGCTGCGCCACTGGGTGAGGATCCATACCAATTGATAGCTATTCTCCTCCTTATTACTAACACTAGTCATTAAGTTATTTTGTTGCTACTAACACTATGGACTTACGTCTGAAATAAAGAATTTGAAAATTTGCGTCTTCCACAGATCGCTCGCCAAGAGCCTGGACATAAAAAACAAAGAAGACCATCGACACGAAAAGAAGAAGAGCCTCGATTGGTCACAGACAATTACCACTCATGGCTGTCATTTCAACCTATCCACCGTCGAAAGTGGCTTTTCAAAAACATGAAACCCCCTGCAAGCGTCAAATTAGGTTCGACCTTTTTCAATTAAAGGCCCTTCTGTTACATTAAACAACCCACAATAAGTATTCCGATAGGATCAGGGATGCATAACCAGTTTTTACACAGACGTAATTTTATGCAAGCCGAGCACGTTTTCCTTTACAAAGTTGTAAGTTGGATGTAGTCGTTGTTATTAAAAAACATGAAGATGAAGAGTTATATGTCCAGCAGTGGACTGATTGAGATTTGGGATAAAATGATATCTTATCCGTGAATCCGGTCCATGTAGCGGTCTTTTTCTGGAAGCTGTGATGATAATTACTTGCAATATATCGTCCTAAATAATTCGTTTAAAATGGTATGTCTTGTATGACGCGAGTACGCGAAAATTATTTTATGATTAACTACAGTTCGGCCGTGGAGAGAATGCGATCCTGACACCTGTCAGTATAACAATTCTAGTAGCTAATAAAGATCAAATTCGCAAAATACGTATTCGTTTGTATAAAACTGACAGGTGTCAAGAACGTGTGTCTCTCGTCGACCGCACTGTAGCTTCTGCCCGCGACTAAGTCTGCGTAATACCTAGTCACCGGCCCAGCCTTTTCCCAACTATGTTGGGGTCGGCTTCCAGTCTAACCGGATGCAACTGAATACCAGTATTTTACATGGAGCGACTGCCTATCTGACCTCAACAACCCAGTTACTGGGTAATACGATACCCCTTGGTAAGATTGGTTGTCAGACTGTCGGGCTTCTGACTACCCGTAACGACTGTCAAAGATCCACGAATGACAGCCGGGACCAACGGCTCAACGTGCTTTCCGAGGCACGGAGGGGTCTCGCTATGTAGAGACGGTAACCCATCCACATACCAACCGCGGCAAGCGTAGCTTAACCTGATCGTGATAACTGTGAGACTGTTATTATTTTGCCACGGATACCTAGTGAAGATGTTTATTAGTGAAGTGCAATACAGTGCTTACAGAGATTTCTTTACGTTGTACAAATAACTTTACCTCTTCATAATATTACTTTAGATTGAGATCGCTAAAACATTACGAGAAATCCCGATACTCCTTCAGGCTTCAGTTTCCTCACTACTGCAACCGCACAAAAGCTTGTTTATAAGACCGTTGACAAAAATAAATATTAATAAAGCTCCTTTGGTTGAAAACTGATCGAGCAGCTTTGAAGAAAAACGATCAAACTATGTCAACAAGTATTGATCGCAATGAAAATGCAGCAATAGATTGTTAATTAACTCCCGCCAAAGATGGCGACCGTTTAATATTCATATTCATTTGCGGACCGAAGATAAAGGACTTCAATAAATTGATATAGACAATTTTAATCAGTTTTTGCCTTAAAACTTGTATTTTACATTGGGAATATCATGCAACAGATACATGTTCTTGTTTTTTTTATTATGTTTGTTTTTTTTTGTAACCGACGAAGGACCGGCGAAAATTTATTTTATCGATTCCAAGTTCCAGGTAGTTACTGATACAGCAGACTGAGGGCAAGTTTTTGAAACGAAAATTATCCCAAAATTCATCAACAGCCAATCGCAGCAGTTTACACGCGTTGACAATTTGTCACATTAATTTTGCGTTAATTTTCGTTTCATAAACTGGCCCTTAGCCCGGACATACCCAATTATTCGAGTTTTACTTTTTTCAAATGATAAGTATTTGCAGTGTACTTATTCACTTGTGTGTGAGTTCATGACTCATGAGTACAGTTACCGGCACGTAACTTGGCAAGAGATTTTCGTAGTGGGGGAAGTTCGCGCATATAAAAATGTATGAAATTGTGCGTGCGCAAACTTCCCCCACTACAACAACTCTTGCCAAGTCGACACCTCCTAAGTACAACTAAGTAACTGAAAAATGCAAATTTTATAGGAGAGCGAATTGAAGATTTCAATTTTTTTAAATTGCCATTGCTAAGCCCCTACTTGGAATTAAAGTATAATATTTATTTGGTGAGCGGGTTTAAACTTAAGTGAAATCTATAATTAAGAGTATATTTCGCTCTCCTATAAAATTTGCATTTTTCAGTTACTTAGTTGTACTTAGGAGGTGTCGAAGTTACGTGCCAGCAACTATACAACTAGAAGAAAAGGGCAAACCCTATTAGGTGAGAAGATAAAATAAACTATTAGGGTGCGTTTCCACTGAAGCGGAGCTGGGCGGAGCGGAGCGGAGACGTGCAGGAATCAACCAATCACAATTGTTGAAATCCTCATCGCGTCACACGTCTCGTCTGTAATTGGACGATTCCTGCACGTCTCCGCTCCGCTCCGCCCAGCTCCGCTTCAGTGGAAACGCACCCTAAGGCTGGTTTTAGAGTCGCGCGGCCAGCATGAAACGTATGAACTTCTAGGAAGCGTTTTAGATCAGCGCGTGCGTTTCATACGTTTCGGCTGTCAGCGCCGACGGTCAGCGTGCGGTCAGCACGACTCTAAAACCAGCCATACCTACATACTTAATTGAATGCAGTAATATTAAACCATTAATCTTAACTTTCTTCAACTACACAAAATTTGCTCTGAATCACGTTACGATTCGACAAAGGAGCGAGCGGGAGGTAGCAGACAGCTTCCTGCGCGACAGTGCTGCCGTCTTCCTGTGTTACGGGAAAATGGAGAACTAACTCCATTGTTTTTTTACGTACTACATACAACGTTTGTTGTTCAAACTACTGTAGTGAACAGAATATGTGACATTAATTCGTCGTGAATGGCTGGCTTTGCACATTACTAGTAGGTTTCTTGTTTTCGTGACTGAAGTATTCCAGAAGAAGCATGAAGATATTTTTAAAGGGAATCTGGCCATTTATACCTTAGGGTAAGGCTGCTCAACCCAAGGCCTGTGGGCCACCGTGTGGCCCGCCATCGCATTTGAATTGGCCCGCCAAAAGCTATCAGCTGGCGACAATCTTTCGCCAAATGTTGATAAGCTGTTAGAACAAACCCTCTTCAAAGGTATCTGTGAAGTTACTTTTAAATTATTCAAAGTGAGTAACTTAAAGTTTTGTTAGCTTAGCTAGGTATCCACCATAACTTCCGTCAAGTTTTATTTACTGGATGCCCTGCTGGCTGACATGGAATCGAAATTTGTTGGGCATCCTTGCTGTAATGAATAATAATAATAATCTTCTCCTAGCCCTTTCCTATACTATGTTGGAATCGGCTTCCAGTCTTACCAGATGCAGCTGAATACCAGTATTTTACATTATGTGCTAATTCTACAAACAAAATTTTTTTGGTAGCAAAAAAGCATGTTTACTGATATGATTTTTCCCACTTCCTCTCGAAGAAAGGAGGCATGTGTCCCAGCAGTGGGAGCATTGTAGGCTGATTATGTTATATTATGCTAATATGATTTTTTGTTACATGATAAACTTAATACATTTAAAACTCATAAATAATAATCAATACGAAAAACTTACTTGATAATGATAAGTAATAGATTTAATAAACAGAGATTTTTAAGACTTTCTAGATTTTTTTTTTTAAAGTTGCCAGCAAAAAGAACCTCCTCCTTCTTTTCAAGTTTGTTAAGAATTGATTAGATGGTAACCCTTTCTTAAAATAAATAGCAAATGGTTACAGGTAGAATGCAAAAATAATGAGTCGTAGAGTATAAATATTACAGTTATTAAGTTACACTTAGGAATGCAATTACATGAAAACTTTTTGCTTGTGTGTTTATAATATTGTTTTCCTTAACCAACCATATCCCTAGGAAACTATCAGTTTTCTATATTTACTTCATTGTCTCACTTGTTAAGTATTTTCTGAGCCAGCCTTACAAAACAAGAAATATAACTTTATATAATGACACTCTTTTATACTCTGATACTATCTACTTTCTGAAATGGTAATCCATTATAATTATTATTATACATTTCCTTTATTTCATTATATACATATTATAAATTATATTTTTAAATATTAGGATATAAAAACATTTAAAAATATAAAAAATTGTAGTAGCCCACCGGTATCGGGAACAGGGTCCAAGCTACCAGCGGTCAGGGATCCAGAGAGAGGAACCTCCTAACAATGCGGGCCGTGTCCAGATGTACCGCTTTCTGAATCAAGCCCTTGATCCGGCTATTATTATATATTATTATTATTTTATGTATTATACATATTTGTAAATTATATTATATTAATCTTACACTGAACGCTGACCCAAACTTAACCAATTGCTACCTAGAGTCATAATTTTTTAATTCATAAAATTAATATGTGTCTGTTTTTAACAGGAAGGAAAGTTGTCATTACCTATGACAACTTTCCTGTCTGACAAATACATAATCGCTAAGTCCCCCATAATTCCCCAAGTTAATTATAATATTATGATCAAAATAAAACTGAAACAGGTGTACCTATTATATTCTATTTCTATCTATTAATATATTTTAATTTCTTTAAAGGAGTTACATAAGAATTTATTAAAAATTGATTTGAACTCACCTCTACTTAATTATAAATATCCCGTACCAAATAAAAAAAAAGTAAATACACAACTATTTAAATTTCGAACGGTACACTTAATTTCTTCACCAAAGAGCGCGTTGCATTAAAATTACATGCACACGACTGGTTCTACGAATAGTTTACGACAAATACTAGTGTCAGCAAGATTCTACCTTACTTCGCAATTTACGTCGAGTTCGAGGCGTCAGCAATAAACGCTCATTACTCGTGTCATTCCAGCTGCTAGCCCAGAGTAATTGATTCTGATTAGGCGGTAACCCCGCTATGTTATGCCTCCGCAAACCGGTCGCAAGCAACACCTTTCAAATGCAGTGTAATTCTACATAAAACTTTATTATACATCCACAGATACTTGGTATGGAATTAAGATATCATTCTTATTACGTTATCAAATAAACAGAACCCTTTTGTTTACAACAAATCACACAAAACATTGGACAACTAGCTGCGAAAAAATGACACTTCGTCAAAGAAACATTGGATTTTTTTAAGTAATGGTTGTAGACCTCAATACCACTTACCGTTTAAAATATGTAACTTGGGGCTCACTATTTATTACTTTAGGATTCAGGAACCACACGTACCGTATTAGAACAATAACAACAAAAGTTAAATGCACTATCGAAATTATTGACACCCTTAGGAACATAGACAAAATATGCTTTTTTTAAAACTAGGTCATTTATTCGTTCAACAGAATATTCACTTTCACTGAAAGCTTTAAAAATATTTATTAAAATAATTATTGATGTACAAACGTGTAGAAGTTTAGTTTATATATTTCTTAAAGGATATGATAAAATCACATCAATATTATAGTTTTAATTGTTTTTCTGATTAGCAGACAATTCATGTTCCTTAGTCAAAGAAAAAAAAGAGTCTTTGTTCTTGATTATGGCCGGCAGCATGTGATTGCCAGCTTTAAAAATTAACACTAGCATTGGCAGCAGCAAGAAGGCCATGGGCCAAGCCAAAGAGTACAGCATATAATTTTATGGGCTAAGCCGGCAGACTGATGGGCGGTGCAATGCCAGCCGTCGGTCACAGTCTCGCTCCCTGCCTTGTTTTCTTGATACAAACACTACCTATAATTTTATAATTCTAATGTTCTGTATGAACGGTCAAAACAAAATCCAACTTAAGTAAGTATCTGAGGCGGGATGGTAAACTTTCGAACCAGCTTCCCTCGCTCTTGCATTCTGAAATACCTATCTTAAATTATTCTGAAGCCAAAGAGTAAAGTAGGTAACTATTCTGAAGCATAGAGGCAAAAGTTGACAAAGTAGGTAACAGAGGATATCATCTTTATGAATGATAAATAAAAAGGGGATTCAACGGATACAAACATATCCGAGATGGGATGCTAAAAATATCCTAACTTCTAAAAACTTTTATGCTTAAGGTGAATGCTCCAACCAGCCCGCGAAATTCAAATTTTCTTACGTTTTTTACAATTTACAGGCCAGTGCTAGGTTGTATGTTGATTAAGATATTATTCGCGGTTGTAAGACATATATAGGTACAGAATTATAATCATGAAAATCATCAATAAAACGCTCTAAGTTCATAAAGCTGTTAGAATTACTTTTTCTGTTTTTTTTTTGTTCTTACACCTTTATGAAGTTGGAGGGTTGTATTGGTGATTTTGATTATTATAATTCTGTAACTACATACGTCTTACAGCCGCGAATAATATTTTAATCAACATACAACCTAGCACTGGCCTGCAAATTGCAAAAAACGCAAGAAATTTTGAATTTCGCGGGCTGGTTGGAGCATTCCCCTTAAGTCCATAAAATAACTTCTCTATCTGTATGTATGGTCTAACAAAATCGAATTTGTAACATTGCTACAATTTTTGAGCTGGCATCGCTCGTTCGCTTGTTTTTGTAAAATCACCGTTGAATCACTAGTTTATTACCACTGCACTACGGACTACGGACAGTCGGACACTACGGTCGCCATAAATATGTTTCCTTTTTTTAAATCATTTTTGCATTTGGCTAATCTGTTTTTGTCAATCACAACTGTGTCAGCTGTCGCAATACGTCAGTCAGGGGTAAATGTCAGTGTCACTGAAATCTTGTTCTGCTGTGTACCATGGACCCATCATAGCATCATACAAACATAAGCAGAATTAAATTCAGATGCCCTTTGCGCAGCTGCGTAATCTGCGAAGAAAATCAATACCGCGATAATTTTCCTAGAAATGTGCTAACTAAGATGGCGCGCATCGCTTATCAGTGAACTCTCGTTAGAGAGTAGTATATTCCTTGTCAGTGAATCTGCGTACTCTAGTACTAAACGAGTATCGTGCGTGTTTGGTAATCAAGGTGTATGAATATCAATCATTTTGCAATGAGTGAACCAAATATGCATTTCGGGGGTGGTAACCCCCAACAGATCTTAGGTAATGTGAGTATACCACCCGGTTTGGGAAACGCTCAAGCGAACCAGTTTATGTCTCCTCATAATATGAATATGCCTCCTACATCGAGTGGAGTACAGAGTAGCATGCCCCCTCCGCTTCCGCCAAGGGTGGACTTAAACCAAGCACTGGCTCAACCAATGATGCAGACCCAGGGCTATGGTGGCATGGGAGCCTATGGTGGTATGGGTTCCTACGGCGGAATGGGAATGGGGATGGGTTCCTACGGCATGGGAGGATATGGCGGATATGGTGGCTATGGAATGGGAGGCATGGGTGGAATGTATGGAGGATACAACCGATTTGGAGTTGGAGGTGGATTTGGAGATGTTGATAGCAGGTATGTAAATGTTTTGTTATTTATTTCTGTTTGCTTTATTTATTTAACTGTTTACGTACACACATATAAATAGATAAGAAGGAAGGAACAGAAAAAACACATATACCTAAAGGTAATTTCTAAAGAGATCTCTTCCAGCATAATATGAGTAACAAAAGAATAGAGAATAAAGAGATGTAGGCACGGTGTGTAAGAGTAGAAGAGAAAATAAAATACATATAAACTATACAGTTATTTTAATAAAACATACAATAAGCTTACATACATAAATACTTCTCCATACTTCTTGCCTTTTAAAGTATCGCCAGCACATCAAGCTACTACAATCTGTCAAATTTCCCTATTAGATTTTCAACTTTATCGCTAAAGCATAAGGTTCAAAGTTGATTGGAAAAATTTGACAGTTTCAGGTAGCTTGATGTGCTGGTGTCTGTACCATTAGGGTAATCTGGTAATAATCAAAACAAGTTACTATTTGACAGCTATTTGCAATGTTGCCCACTTTTAAAATGCACAGCCTAAATACACGGTCAATTATTAAAGGCAAACAAAACAATTGTGGGGAATAGCCTCTTGCGAACAGGAGACTGACTAAGACTTCCCGAAACATTAAAAAATGCCTTATTTACCTTTGCAGAAGTACTAACATACTGTGATCTCTTCCAGGTTTATACAGATGGCTGAAGAGAGTTCCCGCCCAGCATTTGATTCCATACAGAGTTGCGTGCATGCTGTTGGCAGTGTTGCCATGATGTTGGAAAGCACATTCTTTGCCATAACTAGCTCTTTCAGAGCTATATTAGGTACGTATTAATGTGTTGTGTATATCTTATTAATGTGTTGTGTATATCTTACTATTTTATTTATTTGGTTGGTTGGTGGTGTGGTTTGTTTGTTACACTTTCACGCTAAAACGGCTGATAAGATTATCCCAAAATTCCCACAGGATCGATTTTGTTAAAACTAATTTAGATTTATTTCCATCACTGGCCGATATTAGAATGCGGTCAGGTCCAATGAGACTACAATATAAAAATTTATTACATACAGGCAATTACAGAACAGCACTACTAAGGAAAAATATTATGTCGATGGGACCTATCATATACAATAAAATTCCGCACAGTTTCAAAGAACACCCTATTCGAACATTTAAATCTAAGCTTACTGCATTATTATTGGATAAATGTTATTATTGTATCAATGACTTTTTAAATGATAAAAAAATTTGACAATAAAATTAGTAAATGACATTATGTTTGTAAAATAATATTTCACTTAATTATAATTCCAATGAAATTCATTTTATTGACTAGATTCATTTATGTGCAATTGACTATGTGTTACTGTTGACTACTATTACTTTATTATTATTTCCTTCTTTTTATGTCTCTTTGTGTTAATTAGAATGACATGTTAGTTGTTAATTTATAATAATATTGTATGTAATATATTAGTTTCTATGAATTTGCATGCCGTAAGGTAGAATGTAGCGGTAACCTTCAGCTATTTGTATCATCTTAAACTTGTACCTACATTGATGGCAAATAAATAAATCTGAATCTGAATCGAGACATTATGCAATACAAATAAGTTTTTTTAAATTCCATCAGGTGTAGCAGAAAACGTCAGCCGTCTGAAGTCTCTATTCGCACAGGTGTGGTCCACATTTGCTGTGATCAGGACCCTGAACTGGATCATCAGGAAACTGATGGTCATAATTGGTATCAGGACCGAGAATGAATTCAAGGTTAGTATGTGTGGGGTAATTGTGAAACACAGTAACATTAGCAATGGCTTTCATTTCGGCAGTTCAACAACATTCATTGCTTTATTAACGTTGTTGAACAGACAAATTTTTCTAACATGTGAAGCTATGGATTATATTTTTTTATTCTCATTCTAATGAGGTTTCCATTGGGTGGGTTGCTGCCACTGACAAGTCTGTCAATATCATTGTGATCCTTATTCTCGTCACAATAAGGATGCTGCTGTCAAAGGTAAAATAACTGTGAACGGACTATAAGTGATATTACTTTTATCAGTAATTTCAAATGACAATGCCAAAGGTTATCTACTAATAAACGAATTACGTAGGAAGCTACTATACAATTCTATTTACTCTCAAATTGTCACACTGTTATCTGAGGGGCATTTCTCGTAATTTTAGGAACGTTCGCAGTCTGATTTGTCTCAATCTGTCAAAAATACCTCTAATTTTGATTGACAAGTTATTGACATTGTCGCTGAGATGAGATTGCGACTGGATTTTGAACGTTTTTAGGGTTCCGTACCCAAAGGGTAAAAACCGGACCCTATTACTAAGACTCCACTGTCCGTTTGTCACCAGGCTGTATCTCATGAACCGTGATAGCTAGACAGTTGAAATTTTTACAGATGATGTACCTATTTCTGTTGCCGCTATAACAACAAATACTAAAACAGAATAAAATCTGTATTTACAACAAACGTGTTTTTTTCGGCGTTTTTGCCTTGTGGCCTAGTGTGAGTCGGACTCGCACACGAAGGGGAACCTGTTACTGTAAAAGCCCGAACTGCGGTAAATCGGAGGATTTACCGGTAAATCCTAAGATTTAGCAAGTGTCGCCGGTAAAAGTCCGAATTGTTCTATAATAATCATCAATTTCTGAATTTTATCGGCATTCAGTCGGTACATCTTAGGTTTTACCACAGATACCGGTAAACGTTAGTTTTCAAAGTAAAACAATGCAGTTAATAATCAGAAACTATTTATTCAACAATACTATTACTATTATTATCATTATATTGTTATTAATCAAGTCTTAAAACATGTTTAACATGCTTTAGGAAAATAAAATGCAGATAACACAAAACAGTATTTTGATAATAATTTCGTTATTTAATATAATCATTATTATTATTCAAATCTTAAAACATGATTTAGAAAAATAAAATTCAAATAAAATACTTTTCACTAATAACACCTACTTTGGCTAGGTACGAGTAAGCTAAACGTTCTTATTAGTATAAATTAAAAAACTGGCCAAGTGCGAGTCGGACTCGTACACGAAGTGTTCCCTCCCTACCACAAGGCAAATCGCCTAAAAAAACACGTTTGTTATGAGGGAGCGAGCAAAAAGGGCAAAAAAATCGTCTTTGTTGTATGGGAGCCCCCCTTAAATATTTATTTTATTCTGTTTTTAGTTTTTGTTGTTATAGCGGCAACAGAAATACATCATCTGTGAAAATTTCAACTGTCTAGCTATCGCGGTTCTAGAGATACATCCTGGTGACAGACAGACGGACGGACAGACAGCGAAGTCTTAGTAATAGGGTCCCGTTTTTACCCGTTGGGACGGAACCCTAAAAAGGGATTTCACTTGTTGCAATGTGGTGAACTATTATGGCATTTAGAATTACAAAGTAATCCTGATGACATGCAAACGCACTTCTTCGTTTAGCATTATTAAGCCAGTTGCACTTTTCGAATGCCCTCCGGTTAAAGAGAATTTTCTGACAACTTCTCGGACTTATCTTCTTCTTCTTCTTTTCTTCTTCTTCTCCTCTTCTCTTCTTTGTCAATTTCAACTTCACTTCATTTAGCTAGTACCTTTTCTCAGTTTCCAGACTTTCAGGTATCTTTATGTGACCCTAATTCATTACTCTCGAGTGTATTTCAATCTTTGATTTCGGACATTTACCGATGTCTGCGGTAAAACCTAGGATTTACCGACTGAATGCCGGTAAAAGTTTGAAATTAAAGATTATTATAGAAGAATTCGTACTTTTACCGGTGAGACTTGGTAAATCTTAGGATTTACCGGTAAATCCTAAGATTTACCGCAGTTCGGGCTTTTACAGTAACATATGAGTACATTGTTTATTTATTTAACGTTTCTATATTAACCATCTCAATTATTTACTTATCTGAATAGGTACGTAAAGAAGTTTACATTAACTTTATCCTTATTACAAATCATTGAACTGTACCTATTGAATGCAAACGGGCAGGTACATATCGCACCTTGAAAACAAAAGTGGCACTATACCGAAGATGGCAATATTGAGTTACAACAATGACTTCATAATTTACTAGCTTGTTTTCAGTAAGTACATAACTTAAATAAGATAGTCAAACTGATGATGATCCTGACGCTTTCACCTTAAGTTTATAAAACATCAAGTAAATGAAATTAATTGCATCCTTTTATTCCAGTTATTTGCTAAGATATTGACCAAAATGCAGCATCAATAACTTTAAATGGTAATACTGAAAAATGTAATTTTTGTATAACGCCACTTTTGTTTTCAAGGTGCGATATGTCTTAAGAACAAACACTTGAGTAGGTAAATTTTCAGAAGTAAAGAGTTTGTTTTGATAGTAGGAACATAGGTAGGTACCTAGATTAATTTTGTTTCTAAATCCACTTATTGAGCCATACAAAATACAGGAAATATTTGTTATCAATAAAAGTTTTATCCCAATAAAATTATCTTATATCTCTTTCCTTATCATTTGACAGTGAATGTACGATTCTGGTTTACTTATCTATAATCCAAGTCCAATCTGACCTTGAGAAAAATCTACTTCTCCGAGCTAGGTAGTAGGTACTGTAATAAGTAAAGAAAGAAAGAAAAATCGGTTTATTTGCCACAGAAACACGTGCATACAAAAAGATTTATGATGTATTGACGATTATAATTTTATAAATAAATATTTGCAGCATTTTATCATATTTAGATCAACATACAACCAACATACCTACCTATTGACCAGCAATTTGCTAAAAACGTAAGAAAATTTGAATTTGGCAGGTTATCCTTGTAGCTAAGTAATAACAGCCGCACAGGTCGATCAATCAGGGTAAGCTACGCTTGCAGCGGTAGGTCCTTTGGATGGGTGACCATCGGAAAGCATGTTAAGCCCTTTGGTCCCGGCTGTCATTTGTGGATCTTTGAGAGCCGTTACAGGTCGTCAGAAGCCCGAAAGTCTGACAACCAGTCTTACCGAGGATCGTATTGCCCAGTATTGGATTGTGGAGGTCAGATAGGCAGCCGCTCCATGATGATCCTGACGCTTGCTTTCGCCTTAAGTTTATAAAACATCAAGTGTGTGGTTCGAAGATCCACAATAGATTAGTTACTTATCTCAATAGGCGTGATATCTACATTATATTCACGCGTATAAAATAGAGATAACTTTATTTTGCTGTTTTTTTATTATTACTTGTTAATCCTACGTCATGTCTTCATAGATAATATCCACTGTTCGAGTGATTTATTTACACTACAAAGCAAAATGCAAAGATCAAGTGATTGTAAACTACTAAAGTTTTTAAATTTTCACGACTTTTTCAATATGTAGGTACTTCCGCATTGGTCTAACTAGTAGGTAGTGCAGTGCTGGATTTACACATTTGCTGCCCCAAAGCTATAACATTTTTGCCACCCCTACTATCTATATGAAGTACCTAAAGGACACGAAGACAGTCGAGGCGGCAGCGGCGGGCCCTCCCGAGGCGGCACGAGTGAGGAAGCGGCTGCTGCCGCCACCGCAGCCCCACCTCGTGTCCGCAGCCTTACTTTTTTTCTGTACCTATTTTTGTTTTGGGCCAATTTTGCCGCCCCCCTAATTTTGCCGCCCTAAGCTTCAGCTTTTTCAGCTTCTATGGTAAATCCGGCACTGAGCTAGTGGCATTCATCCAATTAGACAGGGTTATTGGGGTTTCTATTTTGAATTTCTTGTAGCAGCCCAGACAGGACTTTTAGCCGGTTGATGGCAATAAGCTCACACCTCATCTAGAGCTCTCTACTCTAATACTCTTTTTCTATTCTTCTAAATACGAAACAGTGTTTATAATGCCACTAACTTATAACGTTCGTGGAGATTGGTTAACAAAGCCATGCAAATAAAACCTCTACAGTATCTAACAGTCTTTCTTTTATGATTTACATTTTTTATTTATTTATTTACTATAAGTGATAATCTAGGTAACATCAGCGTTGTTTCAATAAGGGATGGGTATGGCTATTGCAGATGAGTAACACCCCTATCCTTCAAACTAGGAAATACCTGTATCTTGAAAATTTACTTAAAGGAGTTTACACGTTTTACCAAATATTCATAATTGCGTAATAACTCTGACTCTAACCCGGACACTAGTGTGAAGATGTAAGTCCAACCTGGTGAAGGGGGGCTACCTTGACGGTACGGCAGTAAGGTGAGATTGTGGAGCTATGTCACAAACCATGCTCCACCTCCTATCCTGCCCTCTGTGTCCCAAAACATGCAGTCAAAGTGACCTCTGCGCTGCCACCGTTAACGCTGTGGAAGTGGCAAAGTTTTGGGAAAACAAGATTTAAAATACTGTCGTGCCAGCGACACGAAGAAGAAAAAATATGTAATCCGCCATTTTGTGGCGGCGGCCATCTTGGACCGATTTTCAACAAACATAGCTAAGAACACTTCCGACGACTAATTCACACACATACAGCCACGTCAAAATTATAACACCCCGTCGTTTTTGCATCGGGGATTAAAGAGAAAGGGATTAAAAGCTAATTGTGAGTAACGTTACCATCTAATCTTTCTAGGCATGGACCGAAGCCGTGGCCTCGACGCAACAAACGGGACCGGCGGGCCAGCACGGCCCGAAGTCCTCCGGGTGGCCCGTGATCATGTTCTTCGGCGTTTTGGCCGCTGCGCCCTACATCGTACTCAAGATGCTGAGTCGGCTGAACAATAGTATCCAGGAGAACTGTGAGTACTACTAAAATAGGTATAAAGACCATAATCGTTTGCGGGGCAAGGCAAGGTGACAGTTAACATATGGTGCAAAATCGTCAATTTTCTGGTCAGAAATCATGTTTATGAAATAAGATTTTTATGATAAAGTAATGACTTTTCCGTCCGACACAAATGTTTTGTAGTCATCTTTATAAAAACCGTGTAAGATTATCTTCATGATGGAGTAAATAGATTTTGATCTTATGAGCATATCATGACATTAATGATTTGACTTATTTCAGTATCTCTTGTTGATACCAAATTATGCAATATTCACCATTCCAAACCCCTACGTTTCATGAGTACGCTTCTGATGTAATACTACGCCTATCAAAATTGTGACAGTGCGAAAAAGGGACGGCACTATTCGACCCGTTAGCTCCATCTCTTTCGCGCCTCGTCTTTTTAGGAAACATCACCAGATCTTCAAAAAAATATTCCTTCCTAATAAAATATATTCCTTACAGTACAAGACCCGACAACCTGGCAGGAACCGTTCCGAGCCTACAGCAAGTTCAACTTCACCGCTCCCAGCCCCCAAGAGTTATCCTTCCAGGAGAAGCAATCCTTGACTGTAGCCCCTGCACATCTGCAGCCCCACCTGTGGAACTCGGGCTGGTTGATGGCATCCCTTGACGGAAAGACCGCAGGTCTGGTACCCACTAATTATATCAGGCTCATTAACCCAGCTCAAGCCCAGAATGTCAATCAACCTGAAAGGCGAAATAGCGCTGATGCTACTCGCGATGCCAATTTGAGACAAGGCTCTTAAATTGTCTGTGGTTTATGATTTTTTTTATGCTTACTCTGTTTTCTATTTTTGCCTTACAATTTTGAATTGAGAATTGCTCAAGATTATTCAAAAAAAGTTTTTTTTTTTTACTCTAGCAATGTTGTACATTTGTAGAATGATATTCGTGTTAACCCTTGCTATTAATGAAATACATAATAAAGTTTGTATATGAGGGAGTAAATAGTGCAATGAGGGAGGACTCACGAACTTAATAATAAATTGACGATCCCTGCAATGGGAAACATAATAATGTATAAATAAATGGAGTAAGCACAACGTATTTATTAAACCATCCAAAAGCCTGGGTGCCAAAGTAATTACTCGACTGACTGTCAAATATGTCAACTTTCACTTGGAGTGGGAATTGTGAATTGTTAAAAGAAAGAGAGAAAATATAAATTACAGCCCGTTCACAGTTATTTTACCTCTGATTTTGCATTGCTGTCAAAATCACAGTGATCTTTATCCTCGTTACAATAAGGTTAGTTTTGGGTTGCTGTCACTAACAAGTCTGTCAATATCACAGTGATCTTTAATGTCGTTACAATAAGGTTGCGGTTGGGTTGCTGCTGTCAGAGCTATGTCACCTGTGACACCAAACATAAACGATCCTTTTGATCGTTTCGTGCTCGAATTACGTTGACAGCGGACGCTGTTGGCTGGCAAACATTTTTGCAATTGTTTTATGAAATGTACAAGATGGCGGAGTTAGGTTCAATTTTGGCCACGCGCCAAAAGAACCATAAAGGTAGTTCTACAGCAACGAGCATAAAGATCACTGTTCAAAAATCAGAAAGGTTAAATAAAGTAACTGTGAAAGGTTCGTAAATATTTTCTCTTTTTTGTTAATTAATATGAAAAGACTGTGAATGTGTGCTGTTTCGGCCTTGGCCCAGTTTGACTGGGCATTTTTTGTAGTTTGATATTCTGGAAAAAAAACGAAAGACTTTTGAAAGAGAAAAGACTTTCTTGTAAGCAAAGATATTGATCATGGGGACCTCTGTTTTAGAGTACATAATACGATTCTGTAGGTGAGGTTTTTTTTGTATGACGAAATGACAATATTTCGACACATAAAAATGTCCTAAAAGGCTTTATGAAAATGCGCGTAAATTTTATTTCGCGTTGGATATTATTTAAAGTTTTTAATGATTTATCAACATTAAGCTATGCTGCGCTGTGCTCTCCTCAGGAGAAAGTGCAATGGCCATTTTGGACTAGAAAATAAAAAATGTTACCGTGATGGATGATATTATTACCAAAATGAAATACTCATCATCATTGGATATCATTAATTTATTTTAAAAAGCAGGGGAAATGATGATAATTGTTTTCCAAAAATACAACTATTACTTATCAGACCGCAGGAAAAATAGTCATGTGTTCAGAAGTAAGATATATTATCTTAATTCTGAACGCATTACAATTTTTTACGCTCCTAGAAACATAGCATAACTTGAGTCTTGATTAGCTAACTAACCTTTTAAAAGTTAAAATTACAGCAACTAGTAAAATCGAACCCTTATAAAACCAAGTTTTTATGAAATAGGGATTTGAACTGTGATATTTTACAGTTCTAGTAGTCAGACGAACGAAATGAAGTTATGATTTAGGGCTGATTTTTCAATAGGACAAATAAAAAAAATTCAAAATTATTCCTCGGATAAAATTATCTGGCGTTGGAAAAATCAAGCCTTATTAATGTAGTAGCATTTGGGAACAAACTATTTTGTGATGTTGCTCCTTAAATCAATGAACTGGGAGAAAGCAGAACTCTGCAGATATTATCGCTGTTTAGTAAACTGTACAGTTTCAAGGAGGATGCGCTAAAGTTGCCCGCGAAATTCAATTTTTTAAAAGTTTTTTCAAATTGCAGGCCAGTGGCGCCGATTCCCTTGTTCACAAACTAAACTAAATTTAAGTTCAGGGGGCCTAAAAAGGCCACTTTGGCAGAATCATAAAAGGATAACAGAATGGACAGTTAACTGTTAAGTTAATCGTATCAAATTCCATTGGTGAAGCATTTTTCAGTTATTGTTTTTTGTCTATGCTTAAATACCAATCAATCCAATCCAAATCCAATCTCTTTGATTGTACCTACGTAATGCAGCGAAAAAAAGAAAAACACAGACTGTCTTCGCTATTTTATAATTCATAATGTTATACTTTTATGATTCTCCAAAGTGGCCTTTTTAGGCCCCCAGTGCATCTTTTTCTTTATATATCATTAAGAAAAGGACAGAAGATTTAATATTAGTAGAGTCCTGTCAAATTTAGATACTCCATAGACAAGTTTAGACGAGATTAAAGACTTGGCTACTAAAAATACGTCAATTTACGTCGGCGCTGACTAATTTGACAGGACTAAACTAATATTTATCTTCTGTCCTTTTCGTAATGAAATAGAAAGAAAAAGATGCACTGAACTTAAATTTAGTTTAGTTCGTGAACAAAGGAATCGGCGCCAGTATCAGGTTGTATGTTGATTAAAATATGATTCGCGACCGTAACAAACATGGCTTTACAGAATTATAAACATTAGAATCAGTAATCCAACTCCTTGAGTTAGAGTTGGCTTCAAATGTCATGATTTCATGAAAAAGTCATTCAATAGGGTAATATGAACTTGAATTGTATTGATGATTTTTATGATTATAATTTTATAAATAAATATTTGTTACGTCCGCGAATCATATTTAGATTATAACCTGCAAATTGCAAAAAAAACGTAAGAAAAATTTGAATTTCGCGGGCTTTCTTGACGCTATCGCCTTGAGGACTGGTATAATCTGTAAAGTAATGGATCATTCTTAGAAGAACTTTTGACGTTTTCTAAGATTATTCTATGTTACCTATTTGTATCTTTCCATACTTTTTCGTCTCAGTTATTCATTCCAGTTTGATTTGATGTCTTAAAAGATTGCAATGTCGGTGGTTTAAAAAAATGGCCCTTTTTCTAGTGACTTGAAATTTTATTATGTATTAGTACAACGCGGTCACATTAACTCGACGCATCTCTGGAATGCGAGGCCCGCATTCCTTAGCTCGCCCAGCAAGTATTAGGTCTTTGTCTTTGTTATCGATAAGTTCGTCGATAATTTGGCTAGTTTTCTGTTGTTGTTTTAATTATATTTTTTATTAGGTATATTACCAAAAAACCAAAATGACGTCGTCAACGCCAAGTGTCGAGTTAATGTGACCGCGTTATGTAATAGGTATAAGTAAATGTAGGTAGGTGTTCATAATATAATTCTATGCATTTAAGAAATTTTAGTAATTTGTGAAATACATAGAATTAACAAATGAAATGCATAAAATTAGTCTCAAAATGTTTTATTTTCTTTGGTAATAGGAATGGTGTAGGTGCAAATAACTTTTTGTGTAAAATTTAATTTAAACAAACGTGATTGGTTTCCATTTGGATTATTTTATTTAACTCTTTGTGTACCTAATTGAGAAAAAAATGTCATAAATTATCCACACAAACATTCAGAGGGAGTGACGACCAAATTATTTAATTTGACCAATATTTTCTTTACTGGGCAAATTTCTCGGACAAACATTATTAATGTAACAAATTGTCAAGCTAGCGTAAACGGTTGAAATTGGTTGAATAATGTATCAACTCAAAAACGGTGATGGAAATCATCGCGAGGAAACCGGCTTGTTCTAGAGCCAAAAAATCGAAGACATTGTTATCTACCAACCCGCACTGGGCACCTCGTGGTAGATTATAGCCCTCTCGAAGACAGGAGGCATGTGTCCCATCAGTGTCAACATTATCATTATGACTTAGTATGCTAACCGCAGCAATTGTATCAACTGCAATTGCACTTGACAATTTGTTACACAGTTTTGCGATAGGTAATTTTCGTTGGAGAAACTGGCCCTGAAACATCAATAATTTTGTACTAGTCAATGGTGTTCTCTTCTTTATATTTAGTATTTTAATATATTCCTGCGTCTCAAGCAAACATTTTGGCAATATTTATTATCAATTTATCAGATGTACAGAAGCCAGCACGTCAAGCTACCCGAAACTGTCAAATTTTCCCAATCAACTTTGAACCTTATGCTTTAGCGATAAAGTTGAAAATCTATTCAAGAAATTTGACAGATTGTAGGAGCTTGATGTGCTGGCGTCTGTACTATCAAAATATTAATTGAATCTTTGTTATGAAAGCTAAAATTATTTAGGTACTCTTAACATAATCAGCCTATAGTGTTCCTACACGGGCTTCCTCTTTGTGTGAGGGAGTGGGCCGTAATCCACCACGCGGGCCCAGAGCGGGTAGGTACTATTTAGAATATTTACCTAATTTTCTAGACCAATAAGTCTTCTTTTGCATTTTTCGACACCACCACAACAGGTTCATAATTATTGTTACTCATCTTCTTTTGCATTTTTCGACACCACAGTTTCATAATTCTTCTTACTCAATCCCGGAATATCTTTAGGTAAGATCTGAGGGGCAATTCCCGTAATTTAAAGAACGTTCAGTCTAATCTCAGACTTAATCTGTCAAAAATGCCTCTAAAATCCCTACATTTTTGACATTGTTGTCGTTGAGATGAGAATTGGCCTTCAGTTCTTATAAGCCTGTCTTTCTTTATGTGTATGTGCTAATTTGAAGGCAAAAAAGCACTTACCGTAATAATAATAAGGCTCGATTTGCCTCTAGATCATGTACAGACGCCAGCACATTAAGCTACCCGAAACTGTAAAATTTTCCCAATCAACTTTGAACCTTATGCTTTAGCGATAAAGTTGAAAATCTATTAAAGAAATTTGACAGTTTGTAGTAGCTTGATGTGCTGGCATCTGTACACATTATTTTGATCGCTTGACCGAATTCTGCGGGCGATGAATTTATTTATCATATTTATAAGCTCTTCTAATAGAGGATATACAATTATAATCATTATTATCAAAATTGAATACAATTATCAGTGAACGTGTCAGGACTGATTTGTTGAATAAAGTCGACATTTTACAAAATTTGTTTTTTATTTTGTAGCCTTTCCATCACAATTCGAAGGATTTTGAAGGAAATTCCTAATACATGTCTGTGATGACTGATGAATGACTGCCTCGTTGGTGTCGTGGTCACAAGCGCTACTGCTGAGCATGGGGTCCTGGGTTTGATTCCCATTTGGGCAAAATGTGTGTCACCAACTCTGGCAGGGCCACCATCAGGGATTTTAATTTTGGTAACACAAAAAATTTGTCAAAAGTAGAAAAAATATTTCCACCTATAAACCCCTCTATCTTTTGAACCAGTGACCGACAAATTCTGATATTTGGCGACTGATTCCGACTAAATGGCGACAAAATATGGGAGAAAACAGATCTTCGCTAGGTGCCTGCTCGGGAGACTCTCCAGATCGGCCACCTATAAAGCCTTATAGCTTTTGAACCAGTGACCGACAAATTCTGATCGACAAATTTTTTGTGTTATCAAAATTAAAATCCCTGATGTTGGCCCTGCCAGAGTCAGTGACACGCAAAGTGTTATTTGTTTTTTTCCATCTGGAATTTCTCAGTAGCAGCCCGGATACCTCTGCCTTACCATTCGATGAATACAGACGTGATGTTATGATGTTCCTAAACCATTGCTTCAGGTATGAAAAATTCATCTGAAATGTCGATTCAAAGAATGTCGTTGAATTGTCAACATGAAAGGCATTGCCATTGCCGTTAAGCAATTACCCCGCTGATCTATTTTCTAATGAACGAGATTGATTTGAAATATTCGTGTTGGTGCCTTGTTTTTTGTCATCTCGGCTACAGTACAGAACTGAGATGACACGCACGCAGCGTTTGCCATCCTGTGGTTATACTGCAGGGGGCCTAAAAAGGCCACATTGGCAGAACCATAAAAGGATAACACTATGAATCATAATGGTCAGTTAACTGTTAAGTTAATCGTATCAAATCCCATTGGTGAAGGATTTTTCAGTTATTTTTTTTGTCTATGCTAAAATACCAATCAATCCAATCCCAATCTCTTTGATTGGTCTACGTAGCGCAGCGAAAAAAAAAACGGAATGTCTTCGCCATATTATGATTCATAATGTTATCCTTATATGACTCTGCCAAAGTGGCCTTTTTAGGCCCCCAGGATGGAGTCCCTGCCCATGCTGCGCCTCTCGGTATAGGGCGGGCATAGAACAGTCGGCCGATGGTGCTAGTATTACCTAGCAGCACCATCTCCATCGGGTTGGATTTTCGCGAGTAATCTAGCCCACCCAGGAAGAAAGTAAAATTGATTTCTTGCGTCAGTTTCTGTGTTCTTCATCGACGACGTAGTTCCCACAGAGTACTTTTTTTATATCCTCCTCCTTAGAAACTGACCCATCTCAACTAATAAGCTCTATGTCGCCACAAGTCCATCTTAAGTAAGGTCTATTCAAACTTTGTTTCAAATTAATATTATTTCAAGTTAAACAAATATCAACTTTATTTTAATGGTAAATAAGTTGATTTCAGAGTGACTAGCACTATTGAAAAAGTAATATAAATGTTCGAAGTTGTAGCGTAAACTGAACCCGCATTATATTGTAGTCTTTGAACTGAACTTTATGGTGTAAGATTTAAAGTTATTTTTCCATAAGCTCATATTTGTTTACATTTTTAACAAATAAATCGCGAATGCAGATTAGGTACAATATTTTTCAATAATGAGTAACAATTTTGTTAGATTGTAACAGCTCTGAGATCTTGACTAGTTGCCAAAAACTTCTACATGCCCGGCATAATAAGCACATGGCATTGCAAAAAATTATCAGTTCGTTGACCCAAATTACACTGGCAGAATTTTTCAACTGTGTAATTGTTTCTTTTAAACTACACAATGGATATCCAAGTGGTTTTCACCATCATTTGGAGAATTCATTCTGACAGGTTTATGTGTAGGTATAATAATTTAGCAAACATTGGAATTTCTGTCGCCATTACACCCTTGCTGAGCACACGGACGGTCGCTCGCTAGTCGTATCCCGCGTCCTAACAAAATCATCGTTCGCGTGAATACGCGATCATGTCACTTTGCTCGGAAAACCGGAAGGCGCCCTCTGTCCACCTCCATGCGATTGGTTTAGGGCCGGCGCTCACTGCCGGCACGGCACGGCATGGCACAGCAGGTTGTGCTGCGGCATCCCGCGGCGTTCCGTGGTGTCCTGCGGCGTTTCATGGCATGCCGTGGCATCCTGTTGAAACTCAACCTTGTTTCAACTAGCTTAGAAATCATAATTCCTCGACACAAAGTGACCCATACGTCTCGCGGGATGCAATGGCGCGCCGCGGCAACCCGTGGAATGAAACGGCGTGACACGTCATGCCGCAGCATCCTGCGGCGCGTCGCGTCATGCCGCAGCATCCCGTGGCACATCGCGACATCATGGTATCGAAATAAAGTAACATGAACTCTAAACTCATTGAAATAAGATTCAAGATAACTTGATTAGTAATAAAATCCTTTGCCATGCCATGCCGTGCCACGCCGTCAGTGAGCGCCAGCCCTAAATGAACGCGACAGGCGCGTGTACGCACGACGAAGGTTTTAGTTACGACGCGGCCTTAGTATAAAGAAAAGTCTAGAATATTTTTTTAGGTTTATTGTAAAGTCATATTCCTAAGTTTACAAGTAGGGTTCGGGGAATTCAAAGGTAACTTCGCGCCCCGTCAGCTTCTTGTATACCGACTGGAAGGTGTCCACCTGTGAACAATAACAAAACTAGATGAGTACACGGCACTTCAATAAAGCGAACTGGAAATTATAAGGTAAATCTGCTGAAGTGTCTTTTGAATGCGAGGTCACAGGGTCAGATTCCAGCGTTAGTCCACAATGAAAACTTGGTTTTTAAAGCATGCAGCTGGCAAGCAAACTATCAGTAAGTGTGCATAATATATGTATACTAACAAAGTGCCTGTGCAGATACAGTTTCACAAGCGTATGGATACGCGCATATAGTGGACGCGATAAGTCGCTCTGAGTATCCGCAGTTGTCCATATTACGTGTGTAAACAACATATATACTTAAAAGCAATTCGAAGTGACAAATCGCAAAAAAACACCTACCAAGAACTAAATCGTCTGCGAAATCTTTCAAATTTGTAAACTAAAAAGCTGGAAATAAAAAAAGTTATTTAAAAAAATCAAAAAACCCGACTGCGGTAAAAAACTTAAGTTAAAAGAAACTGAAAAGCTAAAAACAAGCCCATTTTAAATTAAATAAAAGTTGGAAGCAGGCGGGACCCACATCATTTTTATTGTATTTTCAAATTCAAATGGGTCCCGCCTGCTTCCAACTTTTATTTAATTTAAAATGGGCTTGTTTTTAGCTTTTCAGTTTCTTTTAACTTAAGTTTTTTACCGCAGTCGGGTTTTTTGATTTTTTTAAATAACTTTTTTTATTTCCAGCTTTTTAGTTTACAAATTTGAAAGATTTCGCAGACGATTTAGTTCTTGGTAGGTGTTTTTTTGCGATTTGTCACTTCGAATTGCTTTTAAGTATATATGTTGTATATATTTTTGTAATCACCTTTTAAAACCCTTTATTTTGATACCCCACTCGATAGGTTTTGAAAAAAAAAATTAAAAAAAATAAATTAATATGGCGTCCAGTAGTCGCCATATTGAATTTTCACTAACGTCATGTCTTTAGTGACACTCGCCGGACTAAGAGGAATCGATTAACGTGTGAATCATAAAAATCGGCCCAGGCGTTTGGTCTGTATAGTGCTTCAAAGGAACATATAAACATACATACATACATACATACATACATACATACATACATAGGCTGATGAACACATTACCACTCCTTTGCGTCGCGCAGTCGGGTAAAAAAGGCGTACATGTGAAGTAGTATGGATCCCTCAAGAAAATGTATCTCAAACCGTACGCCATACGTCTATTACTATAATAAAATTCTCCGCTAGAGTCCATCTCACGAGAAAAGTCCAGCGGCAATAAGTGGAACTGAACGAATGGAACAGCGCATGACTGTAGCACCTTGTCTGCAAGAATTCTTTTGTGAGACGGACTTTAGAATCGAAATATGACTGGCATACTGTGCGTTGTCATCATTCCTACTACCAAACAACAGAATGAAACGATAGGTTATGAATCTCCTTCGAAACGTAAGCAAGTCATGCTAGTTTTGAGCAAGTGTCCATTTTAATAGTCAAATCAGTTTAACCTTTAACCGCTACACGTCAAAAAATCAAAAACGTGCCCTCGACGTCAAAGTCTGTCATGTAGTGGAACCGTGGCGTGCTGGTCACATTTTGGTTTGTCACCTACACATGACTGTGGCGGTCAAAAGGTTAATAAAATAAACAATTGCTGGATTGTGTGAAACATGACATGGATAAAAATAATTTTCAAAATCGATCCACATTTGATGGAGAAATTGGTAATCATACATAAAAAAAAACACAAAGTCGAACATATAACCTCCTCCTTCTTGGAAGTCGGTTACAAAGGGGTTGACTATCTAGATTACGACTAAAAGTATAGAAGAAAAAGACATTAAATGCACATTCACACATTAGCCCAAATAAATTGGGATAAGGATGAGAATTATGATCAGTTTAAGAACAATCCGCACCTTGTGTTCAATAGTGGTCTGCTGGTTCTTGTCGAGGTGCACCTTGATGAGCTGGGAGCCGTCCAGCTTGATGCGGATGCGCTTGCCCACAATCTCTGCGGGGAACACGAGGTCCTCCAAGATGGCGTCGTATACTGACGTCAGTGTCCTGAAAAATTGAATAGGAAGGATTAGTTCACTGGTAAATAATATTGGTGTTTGATGATATATTTTTACATGGGATATTAAAATTAAGATTGAAAGGACACAAATTTTTAAGAAAAAAATTATTATTCTTGAGCACTTAATTGTGCACGGCAATAAAGGGTTGTATGGTGTACACAATAATCTTAACAAGTAAATATGTGCACTATCTAACTAGTAATGGCAATAATTAGCTTGATTGTCAATTCTGGACATTAATCAATTAAATTAACAATATACTTTCACATGATCCATAAACTTTCGCAAATGCTTCTTTAACTTTTACTTTAATCAAATCTAACTTGAAATTTAATTGAGCTATGCAGTAAGAAAGGCTCTTAACTTATTTTTGACAAGTTTCAGCCCACCAAATCTTATGAATGAAAATACGTCGTAGCCAATTCGGATAGAGGCATGCATATCAGGTGATTTACGTCAAAGTATTTAGTTTGTATGAAAATTACAAAAAAAAAAATAAGAATTCATTAATGTGTCCATAATGAAAAATGGTCATTTCTATGGTCTGAACATCTGGTCGAAGTTTATGTCTATCGTCCAGAACACAGTGTATACAAGGTGCTCATTGAATATCCTGAGCAACCTCAACATGTTAATATAGGTATTTATGTTGTTTGGTGTTGTTGTTTGTTTGGTGATTAAAAAGTTATCACTTTTGAGGTGTTCTACAGAGCATATAAAGGTAAACATTATTTACCTGGATCTGGGCCTCTTCTGTTTGTTGGCTACGCGCGTCTTGTGGCTGGGCTTGGGCAGAATCTTGCGGTCTCCAACGAACACAACGTGTTTACCACTGAATTTCTTTTCCAATTCACGCACCAGCCTGATCTGGATCTTCTGGAATGCCTTTAGCTTGGGCATGGGCACGTAGATGATGATAGACTGGAAACAGAAAATTCATGATTGAGCTTATTATGAATGAGAGGTATAGAAAACAATGTTTTTTTAATATTTTGTTTTGACTATAGTTTAGGGACAGTTCAGGAAATTAAAGTACAGTGCAGACTGCCTAGGTTTAAAAAAGATACCATTTCTTAGCAAATGGTTGCTAAATCTGCCTTCATATAGATTTAGTGAGTATATTAAACATATTAGTAATGTTTAAACATTCTGCAAAATTAAACATTTCAATGTGCAAGATAGCAACACATAGCAGCAATATTGGTCAAAGAGGAGCACATGGAGTTCCCTCAAAAGCCAGTATTTACTGCAGTACAATATGTTAGCTTGGTGCCTGTCACTGAATAAAATAATTCATAAATAAGGTTTGTTAACTTTTAGTGGCTAGTACCTACTGAAAGTATTGATTTGCCCCCTTACTAATAAACATATTATACTAGATGAATAGTTACACTGCTTACACACCAATTTCTCTCTTTCAGTTGTCAGTAATTTGACTATTGAAAAACGAAGACAAATCGTTGTGGAACTATACAGACCCTATACAATATTTATTACGAAGGGGGGTTACTGTGAGAAACTGTCATTAATTAAGTTGTCCTGTTATTAAGGCTACTCAGTTAAGTCTTGTGAATGATTTACTTTACAGGTTAGTGAGCCTTAGCTGGACATGTCATTCCAAATACACATGGACAATTTTGACATTCAATGCCATACAAACTTATTTTATGTGGGTAATCCATAGAAAAAGAGTGAAAACTATCGTTCTATAATAAATCCAGGTTAGTTCCTCTTACCTTTTTGTTGTGCAGTTCGATTTCCTTAGCCTTAGTAATGTAGAGCTCCCTAAGTTGCGCCTTCAGGTCGGAGTTGGTCTCCAACTCGACCAGGGCCTGTGAGATCGACGTCTCGAAGACATCGGGCTCGGCCGCGCTGGCTTTGATGATCTTAGTACTCATCTGCAACGTACAAACACTAATACAGAATACCACTCCAAGCTTTTAGGTTAGGAAACTTTATTTCACGATTTTAACTTTTTAATTCAAACTTTCACTTCAAAACTCAGTCACAATACCACATACACCGTATATTTAGGCGTTTTGTATTATATTAACAGTAATCTTATCAAAATAGCACTTTCAGAAACCAAAACAACGTTGGACACCGAGGGAACGGATTTGTCACCACAAAATATCTAAGTAATCTTTACCGTTAACAAAGTATTATTGTCCCAAATATATTACGTGATTAATACAGAAATAGAAAGGCGAATTATTTGTCTTACAAAACGCTTAAATACATTAAAAATATCCAAAATTTCATAAGGACGGCTACCTTGAGAACTATACGGGAGAGAAAGAGACAGAAACGTAGTGTTGTCAGCATACAAACTAAAATCTACTCATAAAATACTTTAAACAAAAGGTTATTTCAAATTATTAAATTAGTATGATTAAATCATACCACGGATAACCAATTTCATTAAAGAAAAATGTATTACATAAAGTCGAACATATAACCTCCTCCTTTTTGAAAGTCGGTTAAAAAGAGTAGAATACCTGTGTAGCCTTGTTCCCAACTATTTTGGGGTCGGCTTCTGAATAGCAGTATTTTACATGAAGTGACTGCCTAGCCTATCTGACTTCTATAACAGCCCAGTAAAGGTCATATAAGGACACATATCAAACCGGAAAGGGATCGGCATCTTATTAACTCGAGCCGTATAGTATTCTTTGTATGAAACTCCCTACCGCAACGCACACTAATTGGAATCGTAACATAATCACCTCGCCTCGGTACAAGCTCACGAATCACGGTGCGGTGCGTTACGTCCCTCCGTATCCGAGCTTACGTCTCTTCGTTCACCATTGGCCCTCTCTACCCTCCGGCCTGCTGCACCATCAACCAGCGGACGGCGACCCGTAAGCGCGGCGCGCGGCTAAGAAGCCGTAGCCGAGTCGATGTATCTGAGCTTCTGATCAGCTTTGGTTACGTGCTTACGTTATGTTGATTCCTGTTTGACGGCGAGGCGAAAGGCGATACGGTGCCGAACCCTTTCCGATTTGATACGTGTGCTATGACCCTAACTAGGTAAAACCGGTAACATGATGCGTGCCACTTAGCAAGACTTTTGTTCACGGGTTCATTAAACAAAATGTTGTCCATTAGTCCACCTAGTCTTTAGACTCTTTTTACACGGCACAGTTTTTTACCGCGTATAAACCGCGCCATAGAAAAAAAATGGTCCGTCTTTCATGGTGATCTATAAAGCACTGCACTGGTGAACTGTACCTGAACACGGCGAATAAACCACGCCGTAGAAAAAACGTATCGTCAACAAACTTTTATAGTGATCCAAACAACGCTGTCGCAGGCGGCCCGTGCCTACACACGGCGAACAAACCGCAGTTTTTCAAGGCAAGAAAAACGTGTGTTGTACACACACGTTTTTCTTGCCTTGCCCAATGCAGTTTGATGAAGCCGTGTCATGTTTGATAAAAACAAACAAAAGCGAAAATCATTAAATAGAATTAATAAAGTTCTCATCGCCTTTTTTACAAATAAACATACGAAAAAATATAAGAACATTGCCACCTTGTAGGTGGTAGGTGTTATTTGTCTTATATTTTGTACTTTTTACGTGTTCTTTAGCAAAAACTAATAATTTTACGAAAACGAATTATTTTATGAACATAGATACAATTTGCGTAGACAATTATTATTATTTTCAAAAGCCCAGTATAGGGTTTAATTTTTCGGGCTTAGTGTTTGGCCAGACTGGGGAGCAGGCGCGGGATGGGCGCAGCGCAGCGATCTCAAACATATGAACTTCCTATGAGTGTCCATAGTGGGCACGAGGGCGCGGTGAGCGGCGCGGGCTGCTCGGCACGGGGAGCGCGGGGGTAACTCACGCCATATATATATCGTTGCTCGTTCATACAAGATGGTGCGGGGCGCGGGCGTGGGGCGGGCGTGGGCGGACCACGCGGGGACCGGAGCTCTCAATCTAGTTCAAGTTTTTTTCTAGTAAGAATAAGTCTTCTTCTTCCATAATATTATATTTTGACAAACACTGGCGGAGTATTATGTTCTGTGAACACTGGACACGACAACACGCAGAACGCAGCCGCGCTCCAGTGCGGACAGGCAGCCCGCGCGCGCACCCACTTGTATAAACGAGCTATGGCGTGAGTTGCCCGCGCGCTCCCCGCGCCGAGCAGCGCGCGCCGCTCACCGCGCCCGCTTACCCACTATGGACACTCAAAGGAACTCCGTCGGACCCGCGCCCCAGTTTGGACGGACACTTAGTGTATTCATCGTTGTCATAATCCAAAAACTAGTTATTTTGACTTGAAGCATTTCTTGATTTGTGGCTTGATATCCGGACATTCCTTTCCCCAATATTAAGTTTATTTTTAAATATAGCAATATTTACATATCGTTCAGAAATTGTATATTTTTCAGCTTATTTTATTTTACAAAAATATTAGTATTCTATTGTCACTTTAACTTTAGTTCAATCATCATCATCATTTTTCATGATTGTTATTCATAATTGATTAATTAAATAGAAGTCAAACATATTGATTATCTCCTTCCTGAACGCAGCACATTTGATCATTTGAACCACAGAGTACTTTTTGATTGATTTGAACAGCTGTTCGAAAACTTGGTTTCTAATTCGGCAGCCAGTCAGCTTGAAACTGGGTTTTCTTTCGAAATATTATGTAGATTATTATTTATTAGATAAAATGAAACATAACCCAAATGCAGCAACCTAATTATTGGTTTTAGGATTTAGATGTTGTAAATAGTAAATCCAATTTGTATTGAATATAGCATACCGACTAATCTCAAGTTTGACAACTACACGGAAGACGAAGCGGTATCCTATAGCATTTAAAAAATTGAAATGCTCTAAAGACTACAATACAATATAATGCGGATGCTCTAAGAGCGGTATGGTCCACAGAACACTATTACTCCCACAGAGCATGTAACCTTGGTCGAAAGACTGCCCTGTGGCATTGACAGTTTTTCCTATCTCAATGCCCTGTGGGCAAATTAAAAAAAAAATCAAGCTTGACAATGACATTGACATTTGACAGTGAAATTTGACATTGACATACGATTCGATTAATGATCTCTTGATCAATGATTATGAAGTTTCTCCTCCGGAATCCGGTAATTTGTAGTATTATAATAATTATAAAAATGATTTAACTTCATAAAAACATAATTAATCCGTGTTACAACAAATGCAAGATCATTTCTCTTTAAAACACAAACTAGTCTGTGTCTATCCAAATTATAATTTCATTTTCAAACAAAACCTCAGGAAATCGAGCAATAGGTAAACAAAGATGTTAAATATTCGTATTTCAGCGCAATGGACGCCAAATATTGTATAAACAGACCTTGAATTCTTCCCATCGCGTGTTGTACCAGCTGACTTCAGCTGAGTAAAAATGAAACCCACCGAAAATGGGTGAGTGATTATTGAAATATTATTTTGTAAGTAGGTACTGATTCTTCATCATTTTGTTTCAAATTTTTGTATATAGGTATGTAGTTTTAGATATTCGTCGCTTAGGTAACAATACCGCGCAAGTTAAATTTGACAAGTTTTCAGGAGAGACAAAAAACTGATTATTATCTTTGAAATACTTCAGACATGTGTACAGAATACATAAATAGGTATATATTAGGTTCAATTATGATATCACATGTTAATATTTGTGTATTTAATACTGTATCAGTATAAAATTGACACATGCGGTATTAGTTCAACAAAATAAAGACTTCTGCGGTATTTAAACTTTTTTTTATTATAATTAAATAACAAAAATAATATTTTTCAATGCTTTCATAATGCTAGTAGGAACAATATTAGAAAATATGACTATGCTTTTACTTTTAGCTTATCTGTTATTCAGTTTCAACAAAATAATTACCCACATGTGTCATAGGAATGATAATGAAGTAATATCACATTACTTAAGTACCTAGTTTTGGTAATCATCCAGCTTCTACAGAATATAAAATAGTAAACATAGCAAAAATTACCTACTTTAACAAAAATACAAAAACTTTCAAGAAAAACTTAAAAAAATAAAACTTTCTATCATAACTAAAAGTCATGAGTTCATGACTCATGAATAACACGTCGTTACATTATAATCAATGGTTACATAAATACTAAAAACGTAAAGAAATTATTATAATTATTTCTGTAATCATTTGTAAGTATAGCTTAAGTACTTATTTGTTAATTATCAGCCTCAATCATCTATCATCAGGTCACAGTATAAAGTCAAACTTTAAATGGTTTGTCATCATAAAATGAATGGCAGTTAGATTGTAGTACCGCTTTTAAATCTTGCAGATCTTTGTATTTTCGCTGGGAAATTGGTAGTTTCGCATCATACAGTTTAGGCAGCACACTTAAGGGCGTCACATTATTGCTCAGTTTAAGTGGACGTTGAGGCAAGAGTTGCAGAGGATCATCAAAATTTAATTTATTCCAAATCGTGCCATCTGGTTTGTAAGCTAAAACCTTTAAATCAGTCACAGTGGGATCATTAGTTTTCTTTCCCGGCCGAATGGTTTTGTAAATTAATGTATTCCTAAAATCAGTAAAAAAATTATAATCTAGATCAGAAGTGTGTCTCTCTGATAAAACCGTTGTTAGCGACGATACGTAATTGTTAATTTTAATATTTCTCTTGTAATTAGTTTAATATTAACTTGTCTTCCATCGTAATATTGTACGTAAGATTCTATGTTAAAGTGTTGTACATTCCGGCCACTAGAGGCGCCACTAGTATCATGTTGCATACGTAAGCTTAGGTACTAGAGAACTTTACCGTAAGGAGAACCGTTTCAGTTATTTCAATATTTTAAGGTGTTAATTAAGGATTTTAAGACTGATTTTTGTGTAAATAATAAAGATTTATTAGTTCTAAGGTTAGAAAATAAGAAAATATTGTAAAGAGTGTCCTACCACCGAAAAAAGGCATAATTTAAGTCTCCCATACAAAGAGCACCTGCGCTCTGATTGGTCAGGGGGCGGGGCATTAGTGCCGTGTGCAAAACTGAAGGGCCCTGATTGGTCAGAGCCTTACGAATTCACCTATAAAAAGGGGTCATTTTCGGTGGTCAGGCACTCTCAGTCCAGCAGTGTAAGCAGTAACATCAAGAAGAAAATAAACGGAAGAAATACTCTGAAGAAATTGGCGTTGTTATTTACTCTTCCTGCTACCACCGAGCGCTCTCCAGTTGACATCCCGCCAGCGAACCCGCTCCACAACAACACACAAAACTCGAGCGTCAACATTGGTCCTTCGCAAGCCGGATCGGGTTAAAAGAAGATGCCTTCTACAAGAGCAAAAGCAGGGCGTTCGAAGACTACGGAAGATAATACATCGTCGTCAGACTGGAGTATGAATACGCCAAGTGAAACTACAAGCGAGTCGACTACGGGCACGTCAGTTGCGAGTCGATCAACACTCACGAAGAGGACGCCACCGCCCAGCGTGAAAGTACAGCCGCCACCCGCTTGTCAACCAGAAGACGCTGCTGGAAAAGAATCAACACCGGGGGAAGTGACTCATACCACCCCCCCGACCCGCACTATTGAAGCGTCAATTCCCGCTCACCAAGAAGAGAGTCATCCATCGCCGCAGATTCAAGAAAGAAGCGTCGCAGTGAAAACGCGTCTGAACAACGAGAGTGTACCAACGTCCAGAGAAGCGAGTCTGCAGCGGCCTCACCCTAAGAAGACGACCCGCGAGCCAGCTACCCATTCTGTTCGCTCGTCGCATAGGAAGAGAGCAGAAGCGCAAGCAAGAATGACAATAGCACTAAGGGAATTAGAACTGGCAGAAGCACGATCAAAAGTCGCTCAAGCCGAACTCGAGCTTCTCGCCGCGGGTTCAGAAGAAGAAGAAGAGCTGTATGAACAAACTCAAGAAGTCGAACACTGGTTCATCCAAGCTGGGGAAGGGCCTAAGGATCGGAGGCCGACCGAGACAGAAGAAAGGAAGAGCGACATCCAGGAGTTGGCTTCAGTTATGCTTAAGCTAGCAGAGAAGTCACGTGACAACGGTTCATCAAAATATCTCGAACTCCCTCACTTCAACGGGTCCTGTGAAGAATGGTTACCCTTCAAGAGATCATACGAAGATATGGCCGCTTCCTTCACTAACAATCAGAACCTAGCGCGCCTCAGAATAGCAATCCAAGGAAAAGCAAGAGAAGCCGTCCAAAGCCTGCTGTTCACCACTGAAGATCCACGCGAAGTAATCAAGGGACTGGAAGCAAGATTTGGAAGACCTGGAGCGCTGGCATTAGCAGAACTAGAAAAAATAAAGAACCTGTCGAAAGTCGGCGAGAACCCGAGCGACATCTGCGTATTTGCAAGCAAAGTAAAGAACGCCGTCGAGACAATCAAGGCCCTGAAAAAACCACAATACCTCAGTTCTCCTGAAACATTGAGAATTATCGTCGACAAGATGCCAACATCCATGAAATTTCGTTGGTTTGCTTACCATAGAAGCAGAAGAGACGAAGATATACAAGAACTGCTACTCGTCGAAGCGTTCTTAGAAACAGAAGCCGACATGTGCGGGGACTTTGCTCCACCTGAAGTGTCCTCGGAGCAAAGGAAGGCAATAAGAAGACCCATACACTCGGTACAAGAAGCGTCACAAGAAAAGTCACAAGAAAAATACAAGAAGTCATGTCCATTTTGTGAAGAAGAGCATTTCGCAATAGAATGCAAGAAGTTTAAAGAAGCCAACATAGATGAAAAATGGGACATGATCAAGAAGGCGAAGATATGCTTCAAATGTCTTAAATTCAAGCACTCAAGAATCAACTGCAAAGCTCCAGTCTGCAAACAGTGTAAGAGATGGCACCATACCATCCTGCACTCCGACAAGCCGCCAGTACCAGCAGGAAAAGAAGCGAACAAAGAAGACCAGGGAAGATCATCAGAAGAGAAGGTCGCCTCAATCCATAACGCAAAGGGAGAAGAGAAGGCATACCTGAAGATTATCCCGGTGGACCTCTACGGTCCAAAAGGCCAAGTTCGCGTACTAGCATTGTTGGATGAAGGGTCAACCGTCACACTCTTAGACGCATCTGTTGCTGAGAAGATCGGAGTTGAAGGGAAGCAAGAAAAACTCACAATCGAAACAGTCGGCGGGAAAGTATTAAGAAAAGATAGTTCCCAGAAGATCGAGTTCAAGATAAAGGGGGCTCATAGAAGAGAAAAAAGAACTATCTCTGCAAGAACCATCGACGACCTAAAGCTGTCTGAACAATGCATAAACAAGGACACCGTGCAGAATTGTCAGCATCTAAGGGCAATTGAAAATCAACTCCTCTACGTCACCGAACGGCCCAAGCTGCTGATAGGCCAAGACAACTGGGGGCTGATAGTAACAAGAAGGCTGAAGAAAGGAAGACCATCCGATCCCGTAGCCTCACTCACCAGCCTAGGATGGGTGCTACACGGATGTGAAACAGGGGCGACTGCCTTAGTAAACTTCACTCACTATGGCAGATCGACCACTGAAGAAGAAAGCATAGAAGAAATCGTCCGGGAACACTTCCAGTTGGAATCTCTTGGGATTCAAAATCGGTCACCGACAAACGACAGCGATAGAAGAGCACTAGAAACCCTCGAGAAAACTACGAAGAAGCTGTCAAGCGGTCAATATGAAACAGGACTCTTGTGGAAGAAAGAAGACGAAACCCTACCCAACAACTACAATCAAGCAGTCCGACGCCTCGTCAACATCGAAAAGAAATTGGATCAAGACCAAGAAGCTAAAGAGCACTACGAGAAGCAGATCCAGAGTCTAATCGAAAAGGGATATGCAGAGAAGGCTCCAGCAATTTCAAACAAAGGGAGAATATTCTACTTACCCCACTTCGCCGTCGTGCATCCCATTAAGAAAAAGCTGAGAATAGTGTTCGACGCAGCCGCCAAGTTCGAAGGGAAGAGCCTCAACGACGCCTTACTTTCGGGCCCCGACCTTCTGCAATCACTATTCGGCGTGCTGCTACGCTTCAGAGAAGGACCTGTGGCTGTCATGGCTGACATCCAAGATATGTTTCTTCGAATTAAGGTCAGAGAAGCTGACCGAGACAGTCTCAGGTTCCTGTGGCGCGGAAGCCGAAGAACAGGCAAGCCCGAAGAATATAGAATGTCGTCAATCATCTTCGGTGCAGCGTCATCACCAGCAACGGCGATATATGTAATGAACAAGAACGCAGAAGAATTCAAGAAGACTCATCCCGAAGCGGTGAAAGCAATAAACAGGAACCATTACATGGACGACTATCTACAAAGCTTCGCGTCTGCAGCCGAAGCAAAGAAGATATCAAAAGAAGTTAAAGAAATTCACGCAACAGCGAACTTTCATCTGAAGGGTTGGGCCAGTAACGATTCAGGGGTACTATCAGAAGTAGAAGACACAAATAAAGAAGATTCCCTACAACTAACGAAAGAAGAGAAGACTCTAGGGCTGAGGTGGCTGGTAAAAGAAGATACACTGGCCTTCAATATTGGGCTGCGCAACACATCAAAAGACCTCCAAGACGGTAGAAGAACTCCAACGAAGAGGGAAGTCACGAGCGCAGTGATGTCTACCTTTGATCCAATGGGTTTTGCAACACCAGTCTTAATACAAGGAAAGAAGCTAATTCAAGACATTTGGCGAACGAAAATAGACTGGGACGAAGAAATCAACGAGCCACAAAAAGAAGCTTGGACGAGCTACTTAGAAGAAGTATCGGCGCTAGAAAGATTGAAGATCCCGAGGTGCGTCTCACCCCGCGGCAGAAAAGGACAGCTGCACACGTTTACCGACGCAAGTGAAGAAGCCTACGCAGCGGTAGTCTACTGGAGAACAGTCGAGCCCCAAGGAAACGTCCATATCTCCATGATCGCAGGCAAAGCGAGAGTGACTCCAACAAAACCAGTATCAATTCCGAGACTGGAGCTGCAAGCGGCATTACTTGGCAGCCGGCTAGCCGCCACAGTCGAAGAAGAGTCGGAGCTCGAAATATCGAAGAAGATTTACTGGACCGACTCTAGCACAGTACTGCAGTGGATAAAAGCGGAACCACGAAAATTCAAAACTTTCGTGGCCAACCGGCTAGCAGAAATCGAAGAGAAGTCCAAGCCAGGAGACTGGAGATGGGTACCAACCAAAGAAAATCCAGCAGACGACGCCACGAGGGGAACCCCGATCGAATTCGACCACCACGCCAGGTGGTTCAAAGGTCCATCATTTCTCCGTCGACCAGAAGAAGAGTGGCCATTTCACGACTTCAAGCCAGAAGGTATTATGCCAGAAGAGAAGAACAAGCAAAAGGTGATGGCGATAAAAGCTGCGGAGGACGCCCTTTTGGATCCAGAGAGATTCTCAAGCTGGGAACGACTACTGCGCACTACAGCCAGAGTGGTCGCTTTCACGTACCATTTACTGAAGGCCCGCAAAGCAACCACCACCGCCACGCGTCGGAGGGACGAGTCCTGGAAACCTCAGAGGAAAACCCAGAAGAAAGACACACGAACCTCAACTCAATCAGCCAACGGAAACAAACACAAGCGGCAGTACCTACCCCTGGAAGAAGAACACTTAAAGAAGGCCGAAGAGTTATTAATGAAGATGAGCCAAAACGACAGTTTCGCGTCGGAAATAAAGAATTTAAAATCGGAAAAACCCTTGGAAAGCGCAAGTCGGCTTAAGAAGATCGACGTTTATATGGGGGACGATGGAATCATCAAACTAAGAAGCAGGACAATGAAGTTCCGCGACAAGAGCGAAAGGAGGATGAACCCCATCATCCTAGACGGAAAGCAGAGAATAACACGCCTCCTCATACAACATTACCACAAGAAGTTCCTTCACGCAAACACTGCTACTGTGATGAACGAGATCCGGCAGAAGTACTGGATCCTGGGCTTAAGAGCGACTCTGAAGGCAGTCGCACACAGCTGTCAATGGTGCAAGACAAAGAAGAGCTTACCAGTGATACCTCCCACGGGAGACCTACCGAGCGAGAGACTACAGCATCATCAGTTCCCGTTCTCATGCACGGCCGTAGACTACTTCGGGCCGATGCAAATCACTATCGGGAGAAGAGCAGAGAAGCGCTGGGGGGCATTGTTTACCTGCCTCACCACCCGAGCCGTACATCTAGAGTTAGTGCCCTCTCTTAGCACTAGCTCGATGATTATGGCACTTCGACGAATGGCAGCCAGAAGAGGAACCCCAAAAACCATATACAGCGATAACGGGACAAACTTTATTGGGGCCAAAAGGGAGCTGGAAGAAGCCGCACAAGAGAAGGGCATCGAGTGGAAATTTATTCCCCCAGGAACTCCGAACATGGGAGGCGCCTGGGAGAGACTCGTGCGCACAGTCAAGGCAGCGTTGGCAGTGGTTCTCAACGAAAGAAGCCCACCCGAAGAAGTGCTTCATACACTTATGACCGAGGTCGAACACATCGTCAATTCCAGACCTCTCACCCCGGTCAGCACGGATCCAGAAGATGAAGAGAGTCTGACACCGAACCATTTCCTACTGGGGAGATCGTGCGGAGCAATGGCGCCGGGAGATTTCGACGACACAGAACTAATCGGGAAGGCAAATTGGAGAACCACCCAAAGACTCGCAGACCACTTCTGGAAAAGGTGGATCAAAGAGTACCTACCACTCTTAATGCCGAGAAAACTGGAAGGCAAAGAAACCAAAGACCCAAGAGAAGGCGATATCGTCCTAATAGTAGACGCTACGTTACCAAGAAATTCATGGCCTCGCGGAGAAGTTATCAAGACATATCCTGGACCGGACGGCAGAACCAGAGTACTGGATGTGCGGACATCGGGAGGGATACTTCGCCGCCCAACTCGACGAGTCATCGTGCTGGTTCCTGCCGCATCGTCGCTTCCAGAGAAGGCAGTGCTGCGCACCGTGGGGGAGAATGTTAGCGACGATACGTAATTGTTAATTTTAATATTTCTCTTGTAATTAGTTTAATATTAACTTGTCTTCCATCGTAATATTGTACGTAAGATTCTATGTTAAAGTGTTGTACATTCCGGCCACTAGAGGCGCCACTAGTATCATGTTGCATACGTAAGCTTAGGTACTAGAGAACTTTACCGTAAGGAGAACCGTTTCAGTTATTTCAATATTTTAAGGTGTTAATTAAGGATTTTAAGACTGATTTTTGTGTAAATAATAAAGATTTATTAGTTCTAAGGTTAGAAAATAAGAAAATATTGTAAAGAGTGTCCTACCACCGAAAAAAGGCATAATTTAAGTCTCCCATACAAAGAGCACCTGCGCTCTGATTGGTCAGGGGGCGGGGCATTAGTGCCGTGTGCAAAACTGAAGGGCCCTGATTGGTCAGAGCCTTACGAATTCACCTATAAAAAGGGGTCATTTTCGGTGGTCAGGCACTCTCAGTCCAGCAGTGTAAGCAGTAACATCAAGAAGAAAATAAACGGAAGAAATACTCTGAAGAAATTGGCGTTGTTATTTACTCTTCCTGCTACCACCGAGCGCTCTCCAGTTGACATCCCGCCAGCGAACCCGCTCCACAACAACACACAAAACTCGAGCGTCAACAACCGTAATAGACAAAAAAATACAATAAATTTGCTGCGCGGTCACACATCAACACGAGATAGTATGGCGGACTGACGACTTACGCGGTTGTGACACAACAAACGATTTGCGCGGTGCCAGAACTACTTGAATAACGCGCTGCAATTGGATAATTTAAAAATAAATTTAACATCATTCGACGCGTGCCGACAAAATCTATCCAATGAAGTATAAAACGTCACATGACCAATTTTTGACTTACGCGGTATTGTTACCTAAGCGACGATATGGCAGGATAATATATTTTTTATTTTAGTCATTAATAAAGTAAAAATTGTCAATAGGTAAATTTAAGTTTATATTAAAACTTCATGTAGGTAGGTGAAATGTATCTATAATATCATGACATCTTGGATATTCATTCATATTATTTTATCAAGAATTACACCTGCTCACCCCTCCTTATTGTAAATAGTTATTAAAGAAATAACTACATTACATACACAGAACTGCAAATCATTATTATTATCAGCCTGTGATGTCCCACTGCAGGGCAGAGTCCTCCCCACTCTCTTTCCACTTCCCTCTGTTCAAAGCTGCAAAGGACCAGTTCTTGTTGAAGGAGTCCAGTTCATCCCGCTATCTCCGCCTGGGCCTGCCAAGATGCAAAAAAATTACACAATTTCAGAGACAGCTTAGTACCTACAGAAAGGGAATTGCTCACTTTGTTAGGGTGATCTGGCTAAGCGTGGACAAGATCTTTATTAATAAATAACTTGCATTTCAAAAATTACTTATCTATAGGAAAGTAAATATTATAATAAAGTTGTAGCAAGATGCAAGAATATGCTTCAACTGGCATGTGAAAAATTGGAACCTTGCGGGGTAAAATCTTTGTAATAAGCTTATTCTTTTCTATAATATATTATTTGCCAGTAGTATTTTGATATAATCTGATAAGAAAAACAAACTTTCGAAGCAGCGAGAAAACAAAACAACATCCACAGTGCACGAAAACAAAGCGAATGTTTTTTTCATTATTACCTACATTACAGTTGTCAGATGTCATTTCACTTGACGTTAGAGATGACCGATATGAATCGATACTCAAGTGGGTCGGTAAAACAGGATTTGATTGATTTTTACATCGATTCAACTATATATACGATCCACTACAGTAAATTGATAAAGGTTGTTGTGTGTGAAAGTTAAATGAGAAAAAATGAAAATCTCAGGAAAAATACTAGGTATTAAGGCAGGCCGTTATTTTCCAAAAACACTCTTCTCAATCACAACTGACATTGGCAAAATAGTTCGGGCAAAATCGGGACTCCGCTTTGTTTGTCTGTCTGTCTGTTTGTAAGAAATTGAATTGAATTAAAGGCGAACATATTAAAAAATATTAATTTAAATTAAAAAGCGATTTCATATCAATACTCGGATCGAAACCAGCCATTGCGAAGCAGAATATCGATACAAAGCAATAGGATCGATCATCTCTATAAGCGATACAGTAGGAGTTGCCAGGAAAAAAATCTGACAATAATCGATTTATAGAATCGTAATTCTAATCTAAAAAAAAATATGTCCCAATACTAATAACGTTTTCGATTGTTTTATTTTAAAACAATGTAAATGAGTATAATCTTCTCATACAATATTGACCGGTACTCGTTTTGCAGACAAACACTTTTTTTGGCCATAATTATTGATTATCTAATCGATTACAGACTGAAATTGATGTTTTATTTCCCCGCTGGTAACACTGCGTCAAAGAAATGGCTATGCTTTTTAACTGTAGGATACAATTTAAATACTCTTTATTTCGACTTTTTGTTCGTATACCTGGCTACTATGTGATGTGCAAAAATATTTCATTTAGAATAATTAATATTGTTTAGTAAAAATAATTTTTACCCGGCATCTTGTCCACCCTTAGCCAAAACTAGTGATTCCCTTTCAACAATACTACACTGTAAAGTATGGGGCATTGATTAAGATCTTTTCTATAAATATTACTGACCTCTTGAGCTTAGTATGGTCACCTAGAATATGTAATAAAGCTATGAACATACTGCCCATATGCAGGCTCTTTAAGTGCAAGGACCCTTACCCCTTTATTCATAAAAGTTGCCTTAAGTTTAAGTATTGATTAGCTTAACCGTAGATTTAGAATTTTAAACATCACTTAATTTGAATCATCTTTTATAAATAAACCCCTTTACGTCTATCAATCTACCTAGCTTTTTCCCAGCTACGTTGGGGTCGGCTTTCAGTCCAACCAGATGCAGCTGAATACCAGTATCTTGGAGCAAAGTCCTGTCTGACCTCCACAACCCTGTTAATGGGTAACACAATGGGACCCTTGGTAAGGGTGGTTGTCAGTCTTTTGGGCTTGAGCCGTGGTGATTATAAAACTTTTGATGTCCTTCACTGTGTTCTAGCAAAATTATTAAGAACCTTTCATAGTCCTCATCTAAATTGCACTAAGAGACTCAGTTGAGATCTTTATCTTATACAAGAGTTACCCCCCCATTCACCCAGTCACTCTCTCTGCCGGTTAAAGTTGCCCATGACCTCATTCCTGCAAAAGTAATTTTAATAGTAAGTATCATACTTAAACAGACCTATAAAGTGTAAGGGAAATATAAGAATAAATATTTTTTTATCACATCTATTCAAAAAGAGCTAGTGTATTCTTCGTAAACGGACAAATATAGCTCTTCCATCCCTAGGGACTAAAAGTGATTCGAATTTGGAATGTGGATATTGTTAGTATAAGTTCTAATCACCAAAGAGATCAATCACGAACATTGTAACAGGCTGTATGATAAAAAAAGGGGGCACAAGCTAAATTAAAAAAGAAAAATCGAATGCAGAACAACTTGGGAGAAAATATGCGTCACATCCACGCAAAACAGCGCTATCGCTCAGCGTAATTTTGTGTGCTGTGCTATGTGTTCCAACTTGCCATGCGTTGCGTTTCGGCGCGGTTTGCCCCCAATCTGCTTTAGCCTTTAATACTATCTTTGCAACAAACGTCTTGACATTTTAAAACAAAATAATTTAAAATCAATCATGCCATGTAATGTGACTGTCAGTATTACAAAATACACAGCTCAACAACTTGATACAAGTGCTGATAATGTAATCTCCTTGTAATAGTACTCGGCGGAACATACTGAGCCTATGATATGTTGTAAGACTATGTATCTATTTTGGTCTGAGATTATAGGCTAGACAATTCTATTATTCTAAGGCTCTCGAGACATGTGTAAAGTTCAGATTTGATAAAATTGTAATTCTTTTCATCATCACTGCTCTCAAAACGGTGAAGGAAAACATCGCGAGGGAACCAAATATTCAAAGACATGTGACATCCACCAACCCGCACTGGGCCCGCGTGGTGGATTATGGTCCACTCCCTCTCATAGAGAGAAGGCATGTGTCCCAGCAGTGGGATCATTATAGGCTGATTATTGCATTGCTGCTGAGGATCGCGGCCGCTGGTAACATGCTGTCATGCCTCTGACAGCCCTAAGCGCGTTTTCTTTTATCGGATTCTACTTAACGAGTCTGTGGTCCGTGGGTCTTTACTTTCAAAAGCGGTATTTTTTGCGGAGCCTCGCACGACTTCTCGCCTGTGATAAAGCCACAAGTCCGCAACACGTGCGCTCCGCTGTAAACAGTACGCCCACGTCATGCATTGTATCGTATACTCAATATATTTCCGCTTTTACATAGTGTACAATTTGATAAGAACTCTCCGCAGTGACCCCATAGCCGTTACCCGGCTCGCGTGTGCTCCGTGCCTTTGCCATATCGTGCAAAAAAAAAAGTTTGTGAGTTTATTTTTTTTTATTCCTGTGTTCCTAGATTTAAAAATAGAATAGTTGTTCATGATGCTCAAGACCAAATCGGTTTTAATTAAAAAGGTTATTCTTAGTTCATGGAATGGTTTTCATTGTGATAAATTATTCCATTCCATGTTTAATAAATTTTATTAGTTTAGATTAGTTGTGTATACGTTACTGTGGCGCGATATTCTGAAACGTGTACAATTATTGCTTTTACTACCGGATGCTCTGATAAACATTGTATTTGAATCGTCAGTCTTCTTGAATACGTATTCGTGATTTGAAATGCAGGCTATAGGTACTGTTGCTAATACAACTAGAACTCCATTCAATATTCACATCAACAATGCTCAAATCTCTGTTTTCACTCACTATTTCTCGTTAGGCGAGTTCATTTATTGATCATTGATTCTGATTTAACGTCTATTTTTCTGAATTAAAGTATTCTTACACACATAAACGCTAAGTCAGCCTGAATTAGGCTATTCCTAAAAAGGTATTGTTCTTTTTGGGTATTTTATAAGCGCGGGCGCAGTAGCTGAGCTATTTGGTTGCTGCTCTACATGCCTACGTAGGTAAGTACGTGTCGGGAGGTCGGGTTCGATGCCGGCACGCACGACTAAACGTAAACAATAAATCCGGGACTTGTTGTTTGTTTGAGACAAGGCATTTGTCACAAGGCAGCTATGACCCAGGAGATACTCCAAATAAAGGGCAAGGTTCTTTAAAAACTGGCCAAGTGCGAGTCGGACTCGCACACGAAGGGTTCCGTACCACAAGGCAAAAACGCCCCCCTTAAATATTTATTTTATTCTGTGTTTAGTATTTGCTGTTATAGCGGCAACAGAAATACATCATCTGTGAAAATTTCAACTGTCTAGCTATCACGGTTCATGAGATACAGCCTGGTGACAGACAGACAGACGGACAGTGGAGCCTTAGTAATAGGGTCCCGTTTTTAAGCTTTGGGTACGGAACCCTAAAGATGGTCCGTGGACTATTACTGTTAAGTATAATTTTTTTTTATTAGCCTCTAATGTCCTAATGCGGGGCAAAAGCCTCCCTACTCTCTTCCCACCTCTCTCACTGTCCAGCTGCCAAGGACCAATGTTTATTATAGGAGTCCAGCTTATCCCGCCATCTCTCTTACTGTCAATTAGGACATTTTAAGTCAACACCTAGCCTTAGAATTGATCGTAAATTGGTAAGACTAGCTATGGCACCCAGTAAGTCCGTGGTACCAACAACCCGCACTCTGCGTGGTAGATTACAGCTCACTCCCTCTCGAAGGGAGGAGGCCAATGTCCCAGCAGTGGGAAGATTATAAGCTGATGCTTAGTCCTTGGTAGAAGCCAATAAAATATGATAGCTATTCATTCAGGTGATTATCTGAATTGATAACGTTTATTGCCTAATGAAATACTAATCCTATCATCATATTGATAATTTTAATTTAGGGTTCCGCACCCAAAGGGTAAAAACGGAACCCTATTACTAAGACTTCGCTGTCTGTCCGTCTGTCCGTCCGTCTGTCTGTCACCAGGCTGTATCTCAAGAACCGCGATAGCTAGATAGTTGAAATTTTCACAAATTATGTATTTCTGTTGCCGCTATAACAACAAATACTAAAAACAAAATAAAATAAATATTTAAGGGGGCTCCCATACAACAAACGCGATTTTTTTGCCCTTTTTTGCTCGATATCAAAAATGGCAACAGGTAGGCACTTGAAATATTCACAAAATATTTAGTTGTATTTTTACTTTAATAATAAAATTAAAATAAAATAAATATTTAAGGGGGGCTCCCATACAACAAATATGTGTTTTTCGGCGTTTTTCCTTGTGGTACGGAACCCTTCGTGTGCGAGCCCGACTCGCACTTGGCCAGTTTTTTTTTAAATAAAGATTGAAGAGCTGTCGCCTATCACTCAACATGCTCTTTCTATGTGTTTAGTATATGAAGTAAATACGGATAAATGGTGGATAGATTTTGATACTTAACATCGTCTTTTTTTCCGGGAAGTCTTCCTTGGACTTTAAAAGTAGACGTTCGATATTTTTATTTGTAACTAGCTTCCGCCCGAGGCTTCGCCCGCGAGGTATGTCGATAAAAACTGTCCTATGTCCTTCCTGGGGATGCAATCTATCTCTCTGCCAAATTTTATCGAAATCCTTTCAGTGGTTTAGGCGTGAAAAGGTAACATACAGACAGACAGAGTAACCTTCGAATTTATAATATTAGTGTGGATACAAAAGCTACCCACATAAATTAGTAGGTACAGTCACGAGCAAAAGTATGTATACACTTGCCTTTATTCAAAGTCGATTTTCTCCTTTATTTTTGAATGAAATTTTATATTAGTAGTAACAAAGTATTTTCGAACCCATAGGTATATGTAAAGTGTCGTATTTCAAACGTTGCATTCGTTATTTCGTGAAAAAATCGCAATTTAAAGCTGCCATGTGTTGACATATTAGTGCTCGTGACTGTACACAGTAAAGTAGTTTTACACTGGCGAGGCAAAATTTCTATCCAGGCCCTTGGGCAGGGCGTGGATAGAAATTTTGCCATACAGGCTTCAATTCTCCATCCAGGCCCCGCCTCACAGTGGGTCGAAACGATGATTTTAGTGACTTAGGGATCAACTTTGTTTTTTTAATTTTTTCTTTATGCGGATCGATAGAGCTCATTAACCTCAATAATAATTGTTCTGATGCTTTTTTACCTAAACTTGCTCCTTTAGGTGGAAAAATGCATTTTGTTATTTTTTTGTATGGAGCGGATCAAATTAAATTAAATTTCTGCCAAGTGGCGAGTGATCCCGCTTTGAAACTATATTTTTCTTAGGGCTTGTCCAGTCTACTATCATTTGATGCTTTGAACATTTGCATAAAGTTGCAACACTGCTAAATAAATGGATCGAAAAAAATGAAAAAAATACTTTGAATAAAAAGCTTCAGTTTTTATTTTCGGATGTTCTTTTAAGTTATAATTGATATGGAATAGTAAGTAAAAGCATTTAATAATTCACATAATTACTTAAAGGCTAACGACAATACATTTAAAGGTCCCTAATTTGCTTGAATTTACTAAGTACGTATTATTTAAAAATGTGGATGTATTCATTTCTATTTCTTTATTTAATGAACTTATAAAATCTTTTAAATTAGATTTAATACAAATTTACTAAAGGTAAAAACTTAAAACTAACTATACATACAACAACAAATTTACTATTTCCTTTCAGTCATGACATACAAACTAATAAAAAAAAATCAAGAAACTTATAATTTACCAATAATGTTATTCACTATCGCTATGACTATCTTGTAAATTATCTACATCAATAAAATCTAAATCGGATTCTGAAGGAAAACTCACCAGAGGCTCCATCAAAGCCCCATTTGCTTATAAGCAGTAACTCTGTTGCAGAGTCCAAATCCAAAGCAATTACATCTAAAAGCCTAGAAACCGTCAAGTTGAGTAATGCTTGCAGTTTAATAGCAGCTCCTTCTTCAGTTATGGTTATGTCTTCTTTCCCTGGATAACATTTTGACTTTGCTTGCTTAATTTTATAATAAGAAGGGTATACATCAGACCCATTTTCACTGGCTGCTTCTCTTAGGTTTATATATTGCCACTTACTTATTTTAAGTGAAACTAATAAAGCCAGTGCCTTATCGGGTGAATATACTGTTTGCTTTATTTGCAATTAAACACTGCTTAACTTTTTCTAGATCTTCGGGGTGATTTAGCAAATGGTTCATTATTTTTCCTACATCCTCATTTCCAGTGTTTCTTAAACTAGCAATTATAGTAACTTTCAGTTCATCCGGATATAACGAAAGCGATTGGTTTCTTTGATCAACGCGTCTTCGTTTTTGCCTGGAGCCCAATTCTTCGAAAGGTTTTCGAGGTGTAAATGTAGATGTTGAAGCTTCTATAGCAGATGGTGGTAGATTTTCAACATCTTCAATATCACTAATCTCGAGCCTTTCCTGTTCAGTGTTCACAGTTTCAGATATTACTCCTTCGGGCCAGTTTATCGCACTTTCTAACCAATCACCATTTCTTCTTAAAAACGGTGCTAACGTGCGACTACTTCGTTCCCATCTTGCACTTAAATTTGAACAAAACCGCGTACAGAATTTTTGGAGCTTAGCACTGTTCTCTTGCGTCACGTTTATTTCATTTTGTAGGTATTGGAAGAGTTTTTACTATCTGACAGCGACTTAAGCTGCTCTCTTAAAATCATAAATAAATCTAAATTGTTAACTAAATTTTCCATTATAACGAAAAGGGACGATCACAATCACAATAGATGTTAATAGTAGTACGGATAAACGAACACTAGTAAATATATAATAAATATGATCTTTTTATACTTCCAGTGACAATTAGTTTACAAATTTTTCTACTACCCTCATTGACATTAAAGTAATGACTTAAAGTGAAAAACATTGTGTTTTATAAATTAAAAAGTAAAGTCAATTACAGTCATTAAACACAAATAGAAATTTATAGATAAATGATATCCACATTTTTAAGTACCTAATACGTAATGAGTAAATTTAAGCTAATAACGAACCTTAATATATTGTCGTTAGTTGTTAAGTAATTATGTGAATTATTAGGTGCTTTTACTTACTATTCCACATCAATTTTTACTTAAAAGAACTTGAGAAAATAAAAATTATTCAATGTATTTTTTCATTTTTTTCGATTCATTTATTTGGCAGTGTTGCAACTTTATGCAAATGTTCATAGCATCAAATAATAGTAGACTGGGCAAGCTTTAAGAAAAATATAGTTTCAAAGCGGGATCACTCGCCACTTAGCAGGAATTTAATTTAATTTGATCCGCTCCATACAAAAAAATAACAAAATGCATTTTTCCACCTAAAGGAGCAAGTTTAGGAAAAAAAGCATCAGAACAATTATTATTAAGGTTAATGAGCTCTATCGATCCGCATAAAGAAAAAAGTAAAAAAACAAAGTTGATCCCTAAGTCACTAAAATCATCGTTTCGACCCACTGTGCGCCTCGCCGGTGTAAAACCACCTTTAGCCCAGGTAAGCACGGGCGCGTTTTTCCCGCCATAGCCATTTTTTTTGCACACTTGATTTTCAACTCACGGCCTAGCGCCGATAGTTGAAAATACAACAAAGGTTTTTTTTGACGCGCTAGGATGCTCTCTGTTGGATTCTCAACGCTCTGCTCAACATTGAAAATCAAGTGTGCCATAAAATCCCGCCCGTACGAACGTGCAGTATCATCATCTGCCTAGCCTTTTCCCAACTATGTTGGGGTCGACTTCCAGTCGAACCAGATGCAGCTGAATACCAGTATTTTACATGAAGCGACTGCCTATCTGAGCTTCACAACCCTGGTACTGGGTAAAACGATACCCCTTGGCAAGACTGGTTGTCAAACTTTCGGGCTTCTGACTACCCGTAACGACTACCAAAGATTCACGATTGACAGCCGTAACCAACGGCTTAAAACGTGTTTCCGAGGGCACGGATAGGTCTTGATATATAAAAATGGCCAGCCATCCACGGACCAACCGCGGCAAGCGTAGCTTAACCTGATCGATCGACCCGCGCCGCTGTTATTAATTAGCCACAAGCCCTTTTATTATTATTTCACTTAATTATTGTGGCATCATATGACACATTTCATTGACAAAGGTGGTGAAACAGATAACCTTATAATGTAAATATTATGCCTACAATAACCTTCAAATAGATATCAGTCAATCACTGATTTCAAGCTGTTGTTTGCTATTAAACTCACTAACTCTACTGAGCAATTATAAAATCAATAAATTGATCAACATGTACTGTCAACAAAAAAGATAAGTATGCACCATCGTTGGATATAGTTGAAGTTTAGTAAGAAACCGATGGATGTTGTCGACCAAAATTTAATTTGTTAATGAGCTGTTTGTTTTCTATTAATAAAATAAAATTTTATTCGAAAACATCGATCGGTTTCTTACTAAACTTCAACTATGGCCGACGACCCAGGTTACTTATCTCCTTTGGTGACCGTACCTACACTTACACCTACGATTTTTAATACGCCTTTCCAGTTTCCACTCTGCAAATAACTTGCACGCAGGTGATATACATGATATTACAATTATACCAACTTGCACAAGACTTTCCACTATGCAAAATACTCGCACCTAACTTTCCACTATGCAAGTTAGTTGCACCCAACTTTCCACTATGCAAGATACTCGCATCCAACTTTCCACTATGCAAGACACTCGCACCCAACTTTCCACTATGCAAGTTAGTTGCACCCAACTTTCCACTCCGCAAGATGCTTGCAGACGCCTAGATACCATAATTGCAAAGCATCTATAATTCTCTTTGATAATCACGATAACGCTTATTTAACATCACCAATCCATTACAATAGGGAAAGAATGAATTTATCAGTTGTATATCATACTTACAAGCATTTCCAATTACTAGATTCAATACATTGATAGCTTATCTAAAAAAATCTTGTAAGGAGACACCTAATTAGAATGGTATGTTTCAGTTACGGTTGGGAATTACTATCCAGATTTTGATTACTCGAATTATCCAGAAGGTCTATCCACACATATCAGCGCCCGTGCTGGAGACGTGAGCTGACCGTACTCTGACAGAGGCTCAAAAAAACTTTTTTGCAAAAAAATACCGACTTCCAAAAAGACACTACAAAGTGAAAAATAACTTTAATTTCGGAAGTCTGTGGCAAGCAAGGAAAATGCGAACCCAACACCGACTTCCTAAATTTTTTTTTTTTTTTTTTTGTCTCTTGTTTTCTTACAATCTGTCACTGTGTATTAGGACATTTAGTAATTTTGATGACGTGTTGGATGTCTTGCTCGGTATGCGTCCTATGACACATCCTAGTATTTATAAAGCATCAAGCTAAGTTTGGCCAATGAAATCTTGAGGAATTTTGTGTTTTAGCCTGCGTATGCCTTTCTTATTCATTAGGTGGTTTGCCAGATTATTTGGGTGGCGAGTTAATCTGGCAAACCACCTAATGAATAAGAAGACTTCCGAAATTAAAGTTATTTTTCACTTTGTAGTGTCTTTTTTGGAAGCCGGCAGTTTTTTTTTACCAGTAATTTTGGTTTCAACACAGAACCGATTTTAATGAAAGTTCTAAGGGACCAATCTGAAAGTATAACTTTTCAAATAAAAAAAAAATATTTTTGCAAATCGGCTTTTAAATAACGACTCCTTACATAAAAAAAAAATCAACCGAATTGATAACCTCCTCCTTTTTTTGAAGTCGGTTCAAAATATAGGTGTGTACATTTTATATGAACCGGTTCACACACGTCTGTTTCCGGGCTGGCCACGAACTACGGAGCTTCAGTCTGTGCTTCAGTGCCTGCCCTGCGTGTGTTACGGCCCCTCACGTCCCGAGCACGGCCGATATGTGTATGGATAAATCATATAGATGGGCAATCCACCCGGGTTCAAACCCGGTGCTTTGTTAAACACCCAATTTTGTGGGTGTTTATGGGTGTTTACGGGTGTTCATCGGGTGTTTATCAAAAGCACCGGGTTTAAACCCGGTGGATTGCCCATCTATAATAAATCATGATTTACTGATTTTGACTTTTGAGTAAACTTTCCTAAGGAAGGGTTTCTACTAACACATAGCTAATACATTTGTTTTTCACTTCTGTACTTTATCTTTCAAAGTCTCATACCTACTAATTTCAAAGTAGATAGTTTTAGCCAGAAATTTTTGCTCAGAGTTAAGCAGATGACGAACTATCCATACGTCCGCGACTGTTATCAATTCCATGTGAAAGAATACCGACTTATCTCCACCTATCAAAGACAGCACAAGTTTAGCTGAACCCTATCTAATTTAAATTGACCTGCGAACTTCCCGGATGACGTTTCATTTACACTCCTACGCATTCAGTGAAGTCTCTGTATATGTGATTGTATATACGACCGCATACCTATGTTGATTTGACGTAATCTTGTTGCGTAATTTCGTGTTTATGTGTTCCTCGCTTTTCTTCTATACTTCTCTATTAGTCGTCATCTCGGTAGTCGGTAGTCACCTCCTTTCTAGCCATATCATCTTTCACACAGCCCATCCATCGTTTCTTTGGTCTTCCCCTACTGTTATGGCCATCCACATTCATACAATATTAATGGGTCTAAATTACTTAATTTTCGTGAGTATCTGGCTGAGTGACAAACATCGGACAACCTAAATCGTTGTAGACAGGAATACGATATTTACATAATTATGCTGGTTATGGACAGACCTTTGCCGAAGCCTAATTGCAGGTCGGGGTCCAGATTCTCTATAATATGTATCTAAAATCAAACTGCATTTATTCACATTAGGCTAAGAATCAGTGCCTTTGAACGAAAATTACATAAGACAGTCCCCCAAGACGACCGCCCGTCACCACATGCTGTGATGAAGTGGCGCAACAAATTCTCCAAAGCGTTGAACTATTGAAATTAGAAATATCTTGGCTTCTTGGTTCATTCTTTCATAGTCGTACGTAGGTATATTGTTACCATATTATGAACTTGAAATGAATATTGACTAGGTACCTGTATTTATATTTTCACAAGTGTACTGTGGATCGGATAGTATAGTAGTAACGTACTAGCTACTACAATCTGTTAAATTTCTTTATTCGATTTTCAACTTTATCCCTAAGTATAAGGTTCAAAGTTGACTGGGAAAATTTGACAGTTTCGGGTAGCTTGACGTGCTGGCGTCTGTACCTATTGCTGCCATGTTTGTTTTGCACGCTAAATAATACTTTATGAGGGGCCCGTAGCTAAATAATAACAGCCGCACAGGTCGATCGATCAGGTTAAGCTACGCTTGCCGCGGTTGGTCTGTGGATGGGTGACCTTCTTTACATACCGTGACCCCTCCGTGCCTCGGAAAGCACGTTAAGCCGTTGGTCCCGGCTCTCATTCGTGGATCTTTGACAGTCGTTACGGGTAGTCAGAAGCCCGAAAGTCTGACAACCAGTCTTACCAAGGGGTATCGTATTACCCAGTAACTGGGTTGTGGAGGTCAGATAGGAAGTCGCTCCATGTAAAATACTGGTATTCAGCTGCATCCGGTTAGACTGGAAGCCGACCCCAACATAGTTGGGAAAAGGCTAAGCAGATGATGACTTCGTGTATAATGCGTGTAATTGCTTGAATTAGGTATACGCATTGATTGACTGTAATTCTGTACGTCATTTGAAGCATCGTTTGAAGCATCGTTTGAAGCCTTCAGATAAATTGTGGTTAAATGAGAGGGATTTTACAGCGAAGTGAGGAGAACGGTTGCGGAATCGACATTATGTATGACAAAATGTATATATAAGCTCTGAATGTCTTTGACATTGCATCCTGAATATTCACCTCGAACAAGACTTCTGTCGGTCTATTCTGTGAAAATTTCACCGTGAAAACTTGGATGAAGTGACCTGTCAATAGTGTTAATCCCTAGCGTCAGGTGGAAAGACACCTCACTTCACCTTATTTTATTTATTTACTGGCAGCGTAGCCCCGCGGCGCAGAGAGTTTGAGTCCCGGGAAAAGACGTAGGATAATTTTTATCCCGATATTCCAACGGGATCGACACTTACGCGGGTGAAAGCGCGGGGCGCAGCTTTTTTTTTTTTTTTGTTGGGATATCCTCAAATGAGCCCTCCCGCTCTGCGCGGAGCGGAAGGGAGTGGCAGACTCTTACTGATTAAAACCCACCCGTGTTCCTTCAGTTGCCTGTGCCAGGGGCCACGGTATCTCTTTCGAACAACCCGCAACCCTGGCGGGCATCGGCCCTAGCGGACCCCGTCAGTTGGTGCTGACATCTCCTTGAGGCGCCCGTGGAACACAACGCGCCGTCGACCCGGGCCTGGTCCTTAACTGACGGCGAGCTGCCCATTGCTCGCCGTCCGCAAGCCCGCGCCTACGGTGGCCGGGAATCGGCTATCGATACCCGACGCCCAGGGCGTCTCCTGCGGCGGTTAGGGGCGTGAGGGCGCAAAGATTGCCTCTCCCTCACGCGCTCCGCCTCCTCCATCGCGAGCATCACTGCTTCGCAGAAGGAGGCGCCTCCCATGCACTCTCGCTCCGTACCATGGCCCAGACTAGGGCCGGACGCGAAAGATCTGTGCCGCCGATCGCCGCCGTGAGGACACGGCGGTGCTCTGCCCAAGCTGGGCAGATCTCCACCGTATGCTCCACCGTGTTCTCCGGGCGATCCACACAATGGTGACACCCGGGCGTTTCCTCCCGCCTTATTCTGAACAGGAACCTCCCGAAGCAGCCGTGCCCGGTGAGGACCTGCGTTAGGCAGAAGGTGAGGACGCCGTGGCGCCTCTCTAACCACTCCTTAAAGAAGGGACTTATCACCGCAATTGTGGCGTGCCCAGCACTGGGTTGCGACAGACGCACTCTCCATGTCACCATGAGATCCCGCCAACCGCGGGGCGCAGCTGCTAGTGTTCTATAAATGCATCGAGTGTTATCGGTACGTTTTCTATACTTTACTTTAAACCAATTAAACAAACAGCAAACGCCATCGACACGATAAGAAAGGTTGTCTGGTTACAGCTAGTTCTGATAATCACTATACAAAATAAATTAGCTAGCGAAACTCCGCAGACGAGATATGAATACCCATCATGTTTGTTAGGTTTATAAAAAAAACTGTATTTTTTAAATTAAAACTACAATTTTTTTTTTATTTGGATGGGATATCATCAAATGATGATAATCCCGCTCTGGGTGGAGCGGAAGGGAGTGTCAGACTCTTACTGACTAAAACCCATACGTGTTCCTTCCTTAGCCCTTTATGTTCCGGGCCAGCGGTAACCCTTTCGGTCAGTCTCGCTGACCCGGCAGGCTTCGGCCCTAACGGGCCCCTTCCTTGATGCTGACATCTCTTTGTGGCGTGCGTGGAACACGTACGCGCCGTCCGGCAAGGGCCTGGTCCTGATCGGACGGTGAGCTACCCATTACTCTCCGTCCACAGGCCCGTGCCTACGGTGGCCGGGAGTCGGCACGCGGCTCCCGACGCCCGGAGCGTCTCCCGCGGTGGCTGGGACGGGAGGCTCTCTCCCTCGGCCATCCCGCCACCTTCTTCGCTAGCATGACTGCTTCGCAGAAGTAGGTGACTGCCTACCACTCCCTCTCGCTCCGGACCATGGCTTGCACCAGGGCCATGGCTTGCACCAGGGCCGGACGCGAGATGTCGCCGCCGCTGCCGATCGCCTCTACGAGGACACGGCGGTGCTCCGCCCAAGCGGGGCAGACCTCCACCGTGTCCTCTGGGCGATAAATAACTACACTCAATGCGGTCGCTGACCCCAATTAAATGTATCATCGAATATATTTTTTTTCAACACACTTGCTCGTAAAGTGGCTCTTATTGAACCGCTTTTAGCATAATGCAGTGTATTAAAAACGCGTGCTTTTTCTTTACTTTAATCCACTAGAGCTTTATTTCCACAGATAACTATTTACTAGCCGAAGATTCGCGCTTTTTTCTAGCCTACTATTTACTAGCCGAAGATTCGCGCTTTTTTTTTTTAATAGTCTGTATTGTCCTTGGTCCCAAAATGAACTAATATTTATTAACCTTAAGGTAAATGCGCAGGGACCACGGACAATTTAAGGTGAATGCGCAGTGGTAGACCGCGAAATTCAAATTTTCTTAGGTTTTTTGCAATTTTCAGATCAGTGTCAGATTGTATCTTGATCAAAATATGATTTGCGTCTATAACAGGTACGTCTTTACAGAATTATAATCATTTGAAACATTAATACATCTTTCTTATGGAAAGTTCTTAGGGACAAATCTAACTTAAAGATTCTATTCTAATGAATATAATTCTGTAAATACATATGCGAATCATATTTGATCAAGATACAACCTGATACTGACCTGCAAATTACAAAAAAGTAAAAAAAAAGTTAAGTATCCTACCTTAAATTGTCCGTCGGAAGCACAGATATAGATATACCTACCTAGATAACGCAAGAGTAACTACTTCCTGTGCCAAAAATTGCACCAACTTATGATTACAAATCATAAGCCGCCCCTTTCGCGCTCAGTCCTTTGTATTGCTGGCTGGGTAAGTGTGAGCGAGAGCGCGAGCTTGTGACGTCATAGTAGGTAGTCAAAAAAATGGCACGCTTGGTTTTCATACAGTTCGTGATACTTGCGTTATCTAGGTATATCTACAACATGTCCCAAAATTCAACGATAAGCCAGCACCGGAGGATAGACCTGCCCATGACTACTCGGGGAAAAAAAGAAAAAAAATATATATCTCTTTTTTTTTGAAGTTATAAAAAAAAAGAAGAAATTCTTAAAAAAGTGAGACCTTTTATGATATTTTTCACTACCATGACCACACTTTTTTAAATATTTCTGTTATTTTTTTTTATAGGCAACCTGAATAGCACTGCTATCTACCACAATTCTTAAAAAATCCAGAATACCTCTAGTTTTTTCACGTAAATTAATGAAACTTAATTTATTCCCTAAATTTTTTGAAGATTTTTACTTTTAATCAACTTTAACTCATCGTGGTGTAAAAAAAAAGTATGAACACTACTATGGCAAGTTTTTTTATAAATTGACGCAACTAATCAAGATTCCAAAATGGTATAATACTCTAGGCAAACAAGTTAAAAAAAAAAATGTTCCTATTATTTCTAAACAGGGGCCAAATGACGGTCTGGTAATAAAAAGTATTAGTTCTTGGAAAATGTTTAATATTTAAATAAATGGTCAAACAATTTCTCATGTAATTTATTAACATTATAACCAATGTTCAAATTGTTTGCCACCAGCAATAATACATGCACGACATCGCCTTAAAAATGACCGTTTTATTTGTCTTGCATATCTTCTGCGATTAATATGATCCGCAGCCTGACTGATATTTCGACGAAGCTCGTCCAATGACGCAATGGGTTTTGAGTAGACCCTGTCTTTAAGACAACCCCAATAGAAGAAGTCCAGGGGGTTCAAATCGGGTGAACGAGGTGGCCATAAGATAGGACCAAGTCGCCCGATCCAACGCCCTGGATACTCTTGATTTAAATATTCTCGCACAGGGCGGGCATAGTGTGCTGGGCAACCATCATTTTGGAGCCACATGTTTTGGAGATCATTTAAGGGCACGTCGTCTAGCAATTCTTGCAAGTCATTTTGTAAAAAGTTTAAATAACTATTGCCATCTAAGTTTCCTTGTAACTCAAAGGGCCCAATTACTTTTCCATTTAATATGCCGGTCCATAAGTTAACCTTGAATTGATATTGGGATCTGTCTTGTCTCATCAAGTGCGGATTTTCATTGCTCCAACTATGTAGGTTGTGTAGATTTAAATATCCATCTTTCTTGCATGTTGTTTCATCCGACCATAGAATTTTGTCCAGGAATTGGGGATCTTCCCTGTGCCTTTGCAGCATCACACGGCAAAATGTGACTCTTAATGGATAGTCCCGCGGTAACAACGTCTGCACACGCCTGTAATGATATGGGTGAAGCTTGTGACGTTGTAAAATTCGATGTGCAGAACTTTTCGGGATTCCTGTAGCTTCTTCTATGGCGCGTACCGAAGTAGTCGAATCATTTTCTATCTCATTGAGAACTTCTTCATCACGATCCGAACTAGGTCTTCCAGCGTTTCTCCTACTGGATGGCATACGACCCTCCGAAAACGCTTGATGCACATTAATAAACACTCGATAATCAGGATATCTTTGAGCATTTGGGTACCTTTCTCGATACAGTCTGCTAGCAGCGTTAGCATTGCATCGGGTTTCTCCATAGATGAGGTGCATATTTGCGTATTCCTGTGGTGTGTATGGTTGCGGCATGTTGATCGTTAAACAGTCCAAAATGCGCCAGAACTCCAAATCACAAAACTCACAATCGTAGTCACAAAACACACAATCGTAGTCCAAGATAATGCCAGGTCAGTTCAGTTTGCAGATCGATTCCAGTCCAAAAAGCCAAGCCAAAAGTCGTTAGTACGTACGAGAGCCACGTCAGTTGAATACGGAACGGTGCGCAGTAAACAAAGGAGCAGAGCGTACTGAACTGACTTGCTCTGAGAATAATAACAGCTTCTCTACCTGCCCTGTTGTTGTCTCTTTTTAACGTAAATATCTCTGTCTATCTATCTCTCTCTAACTTCTAAGGTATGTATGCCCCATTCAAATTCCTAGAAATTGTAACAAGAACCCACTACCTGCCCTGTTGTTGTCTCTTTTTAACGTAAATATCTCTATCTATCTATCTCTCTCTAACTTCTAAGGTATGTATGCCCCACTCAAATTCCTAGAAATTGTAACAAGAACCCATTTTGGGCACGCAGTGAAAGTGATTACTGTCAACTATAATTTAAGGAATTTGGTTCTTGTTTTGAACTAGTATGGATATAATTTTTTTGTGGTTGATTTTCCTAGAGTATTATACCATTTTGGAATCTTGATTAGTTGCGTCAATTTATAAAAAAACTTGCCATAGTAGTGTTCATACTTTTTTTTTACACCACGATGAGTTAAAGTTGATTAAAAGTAAAAATCTTCAAAAAATTTAGGGAATAAATTAAGTTTCATTAATTTACGTGAAAAAACTAGAGGTATTCTGGATTTTTTAAGAATTGTGGTAGATAGCAGTGCTATTCAGGTTGCCTATAAAAAAAAATAACAGAAATATTTAAAAAAGTGTGGTCATGGTAGTGAAAAATATCATAAAAGGTCTCACTTTTTTAAGAATTTCTTCTTTTTTTTTATAACTTCAAAAAAAAAGAGATATATATTTTTTTTCTTTTTTTCCCCGAGTAGTCATGGGCAGGTCTATCCTCCGGTGCTGGCTTATCGTTGAATTTTGGGACATGTTGTATATCTGTGGTCGGAAGGGATTCCGAAACCAAACAGAAATGACCCTGGCTGGCGTTCTATTATTGCGGATTCTCACTGAACTAATGTATATTTCTCTATGCCAATAGTACTTTCTAATTCCATACTAACTAAACTACAATTTGACATACGACAACACTACGATCAGTCTAAACATTATTTTGTGTTTATAACATTTTTGCTATAGGCTGTCTAGAGGTTTTGTCAGTGCCATAAACTAATATATTTAAAATGAGAGTCAGTGTTTTTATTTACTACTGCGCGCGCATCGCTAGTGCTGGCTAGCACGGCGCGCGGAAAAACTAAACTAGCGCGCCATTTTCCATACAAGTTAATATTAAACAATACAAGTCTGTTTTTTCCTTGTGTTAAAAAACGTCGTATGAAACGCGTGTGCATTGATCATTATACTCGAGGCGGTATAATTCGCGCGAGCCGCAGGCGAGCGCGATAAGAAAGCCGAGTGTCTAATGATCAATGCACACGCGTACATAGCACACATGTATCATAATGTACTATTGTTTTATAATGTTTAGATATCTTGCACGTTTATGGCGTTACGCTAGCTACTTTAATTTAACCTTCTGTAAAGGACATAATAATATATGTATTATAATAGGTACGCAAGTAAAACACTATTGTAAAGTCCGCAGAACAAAACCATACTTGAACAATGTTTGTATTTATTACATTCAACATAAATACAAATCAGCATATTTACTTAGTGCAGTATATAGTTATCGTGTTTTTCATGTACGCAACACTCTGTAATAACTGAAGGCACGTAAGATGGTTGATTGTAAGTGTTTATCGTTTATATTTTTAAGTAATTTTTTTACCAGTTTTTTCATCGTTTTAAAGCTAAGTCTATCGTTTTAATCACACTAATATTAAAAACAGGCCAAGTGCCAGTCGGACTCGCATACGTAGGGTTCTGTACCACAATGAAAAAACGCCGAAAAAACCACGTTTGTTGCACGGGAGCCCCCCTTAATTATTTATTTTATTTTGTTTTTAGTATTTGTTGTTATAGCGGCAACAGAAATACATAATTTGTGAAAATTTCAATTGTCTAGCTATCGCGGTTCTTGAGATACAGCCTGGTGACAGATGACGGACGGACGAACAGACGGACGGACAGACAGCGAAGTCTGGGTATGAATAGGGTCCCGTTTTCACCCTTTGGGTACGGAACCCTAAAAAGGCGATCGTTGTGAGTGTGTTTGTATGTTTATTACTTACTTCTGCACGTACTAACGGCTGCACCAATTTTGATAAAATTTTGTATGGATGGAGGTAGCTGACACGTTTTATCCCGATATTCCCACAGGATCTAAACTTATGCGGTTAAAACCGCGGGGCGCACCTAGTGACTAAATAATATTGTCATATTTTTTCTTACATTTTAGACTGGCTTCTTTCCTCTAAATTCTGTAAAAAGTACAGGTACCAGTTACCACTATTTTCTAATCTGATCTAATCTAACTAGCCTGTATTGTCCCACTGCAGGGCAAATACTGCTGACGTAATCACCATCCAAACCCCCCATCCCTCATGACATCAAAAAATGAGCAATGACACCTTCCCCCCCCCGTAGTGCTTACGTAATACTTGAATGGGATCCTTTCCACTGTTTTACACAATCATAATTTTATTATTTTACATACATAAGTACATAAACTCACATCTTCAATGGGGTAGGCAGAAACTTCCTTATTTATACTTCTTTGTCCTCTGCTTTTCATAGACTAAATGAGTATGTCAAATTATAATTATTTTACCTTTATTTAATTACTTTTCTCCTTATATCTTTTAAATTGGTAAGCTAAACAAGTTCTCATGATGAATGATGAATATACCTACATGTTGATGGATAAAGAGGGGGAGGAAGGCCGAAGAAAAGATGGATGGATTGTGTGGGGAATGATATGAAAGAGAAGGGAGTGAATGATAGCGTGACGGTTGACAGAGGAGAATGGAAGAAGAAAACGTGTTGCGCCGACCCCAAGTAACATGGGATAAGGGCAGGAAGATGATGATGATAGACAAGTTCTCATATTTTTTGCTCATTGCATTAAGATTGCAATCATAACGTCATATCAATGGCATGCCAATTGCTATTGAATAAGAAACTAATAAGGAAAAATAGCATTCACGTTACATAATTTTCTAAGACAAACGCTTACTAATCTTAGATTTGCTAGAAATCAGCAATCAATTACGTCATTTGGGTTCTTACTGTAGCACTGCTGAGCAGAAAACCATCGTAAATCCACCCAACCAACCATCGTAATCGTGGCCTGATGACTAGGTAGCCCACTATTACGATACGATTTCATTTAAAGTCAAATCATTTAGTTGGCTCTTCTGAACGTCAAAATGTACAAGAAAATAGAATTAGGCTTAGTTGCCCCTTTCAAAAAGTAGTTTGGTATGGAGATGAATGGGCAAGAAACTTAATAGCAACTCTTTTAAAACATTTTACAATATTTTGCATACACTCGACTTCAACCGCCATTTTAGAAATTCACATCACATAATCCCATGCGATGTGAATTTCTAAAATTCTTGCTGATTCCTACTCCATTTTAAAGAAATTATAAACATGCAAACTTGAAGTTTATAAGACTTTTCTAATTTCTAATTAAGAATGTATCTCTAAAACTATTAAAAATAAACTCTTTATTTGCAAGTGGAGAACAGGGTCAGTGATCGGGCCACCAAATATCAGTCGAATTTGCTTATCTCGTAAATAACGTGGGATCCAAAATAATACACAATCAATCTCCTTTAGCATATGGCATTTACAATGGCAATAACACTTTGAACGCGAGCCTAATCTAAAAATAAATAATATAGTTTTTGTATCACTCAAATCCGCTTTTCACTCGTTGAACATCCCATCATCATCATCATTTCAGCCGAAAGACGTTCACTGCTGGACATAGGCCTCCCCCAAGCACCTCCACTTCGACCGATTCTGTGCTTCTCACATCCAACGAGTTCTCCGGCCTTCACAAGGTCGTCGGTCCACCTTGTGGGAGGCCTTCCCACGCTACGTCTTCCGGCACGCGGTCGCAACTCCAGAATCTTTCGGCCCCATCGGCCATCTCGAGCAATGTGCCCTGCCCACTGCCACTTAAGTTTGGCAATTCTTCAGGCTATCTCGGTTACCTTGGTTCTCCTGCGGATCTCCTCATTCCTAATTAGGTCACGCAGGGAAACTCCAAGCATAGCCCTCTCCATTGCCCTTTGGGTGAATTTTAGCCTTCTTGTAAGGCCCATTGTGAGCGACCACGTTTCAGTGCCATAAGTCATCACTGGCAACACGCACTGGTCAAAGACTTTCGTCTTGAGACACTGCGGTACATCCTAAGATGAACTGAAACATTCAATCTTCTCGGTCCCACTATTTGAATTACCTAGCCCTATGAAACCCGTGACAACTTAAAAGTGTGTGTAATACTACCTAAAAGTGTGTTAATTTCATGGAAATAGGAATCCGTGTCTAGGTATACAATTTTGGAACAGCCGTTGGTATAAATTACCTGAATATACACCTTATACATAGAGGTATGGGGATCAGGGTGTAAAGTTCACTCATACTCTATGAAAAGGGAGGATCCTCCGACCAGACGGGTGTTGTATCTGGCGGGCAACTGCCCGATGATTCATGTCGGACCGTTGTATCTATGCTAATTGCGCGGTAAACTCTGCTTGCGAGATGCAGGATTTTGTGTGACGTCAGTATGAAGTCTCATGTGGCGTTGTAGATACCGCTACAACCTCATAACATCACGCCTGTAATCCCCGAAGGGTAAAGAAGACATGTACCTATAGTAGGGTACACCCACATTTCACCAGTTATGTTTCAGTACTAGGGGGCGAGCCTATTGCCATCAGCCGGCACTAGTCACGACTCAGGGCTTTTACTGAGAAATTCCATAACGAAAAACCCAATAACATTTTTCCCGACTCGGGAATCGAACCCAGGACCTCATGCTCCGCAGTAGCACTTGCAACCACTAGGCCAACGAGGCAATTATCATCATCATCATTTCAGCCGATACACGTCCACTGCTGGACATAGGCCTCCCCCAAAAGGGGGGGGGGTTGCCATAATCGCCACGTTTGGCAGGCGGGTTGGCGATCGCAGTATAAAAGACGTCGCAATAATAATAATCATTCATACCTAACCAATTAATCTCTTGTTTCAGAGTCACCATGACACCAGCAATTTTAGTGACGGGTGGCGCAGGCTACGTCGGCTCCCACACAGTGACCACCCTTCTAGAAAGACAGTCAGACCACCCAGAATTCGAGATAGTAGTCGTAGATAACCTGACCAACTCCTACAAGGCTGCAGGTCAGAAGAAACCGGAACCCCTGAGGATAATAGAGGAGTTGACGAATAAGACGATACATTTTTATGAGGTGGACATCAGGGATAGAGAGGGGTTGAGCAAGGTTTTTGAGAGAGTGAGTATGAGAAAAATACATACTTCATTAAAATATGCGCAAACTGTAACCGTGAATTCAGCAAAAAAATAGTCTACAGGCAAAGCAACTAGTAGTTAACTAGTATCGCCAAGCGGTTGGTTGACTCGTCACGTGACCAGAGGGCTGGCCTATTTTTAGCCCAAAGAATCAGCATTGCCATCTAACGTGGTAATGCTGCCAGCCTTTTGGGCACATATCCCATTGACAGCGATGCGGACGAATTTTTTGATGCCCAATGAGCTCCTGCCTTTTACTTTATTTTTTTATTATATAGGTACTTGTATATAATATTAGTAGTAATAGTAGTATTAGTATTAGCGTTTAGCTCAAATCAATCAATGTTAAATTGATTGTATAAAAGAAAAGAGAATAGTACCTATATTTATATAATGATACTAGTAGTTTGGCAAAAAACTCCGCCCGCTGTGTCTTAAACCCTTGGAATAATTAATGTTATTGTCATTACATGATTGTTACTTCTTACTGGTTTGTGGAGGTCAGAAAGGCTGTTGCTCCTTGTAAAAAAACCGGGCAAGAACGAATCGGACTCACGCACCGAGGGTTCCGTACCATCATGTTTTTAAATTTTCATCGGCGAGGCCTATATTCGTCAGAGAATTCTAACACTGTGCACTGGGGTGTAGAATATTGCAGTTTTATATCAGCGCCATCTCTTGACCGATAGTGGAACTAATGTAACTTTTGTTGATTTCTGAAAAAGTGTGCTATTTAGAGACTTCGTCTTTTCCTGTAATCTTTACATAATCTTCTATCACATAGAATAATTTCAGATCTTTCTCTTTGCACACTTCGGAGATAAGGGAGGGGGAGACGGTATTTTTTTTTACATTTTTCATCAAAAGTCAAAAACTATGCGACCTAAAAAAAAGGAAAAATGTTTGAGAATGTGCAAACTGCGCTCTTTCATACGATACCCCACAAATGCCCTAGTAGCCCCACTTCGAAATTTTCAGACCCCCTTTCAGTCCCTGTTGCAAAAATTATACATATATTTTTATTTCTTTCTTATTTGCAAAATAGTTGGGCAAACGTCATCTAAAACTATTCCAAAGTTCAAGCTGATAGCATTACCAGTTTTTGCAAATTCCAGCTGTGACAGACAGACAGACTGAGTCTCACCCTAAGGGTTCCGTTTTACCATTTTGGTACGGAACCCTGATATTGGTAGCTGCAACCTGTTAGACTGGAAGCCGACCCCGACATAGTTGGAAAAAGGCTAGGCAGATGAATTTTTTACATGCTTGTTACTATTTGCAGCACAACATAGAATGTGTGATCCACTTCGCGGCGCTGAAGGCGGTGGGCGAATCTGTGGAGAAGCCTCTAGAATACTACCAAGCTAACATCTCTGGAACCTGTACGCTCTTAGAGGTAAGATTTAAGAAACGAATAATTTGTTGATAGACATCACTTTGTTTTAGTAGGTTTTTATTTTTCATTTATCCTTCTGATAGATTCTTATTCTGTAAATGTGAATACTTTGTAGGCCTTATACTTTAGATATGTAGACCATTTTTTATTTTATCAAGTACGTGGTACTTGCTGACAGGCCTACGCTGTCCTCCCATACCTACTGTGATTTGGAGTTTCTTGCCGGCTCTTCTCCATAGGAAACGACCAATTGGAACCGTGCACCTAGCTTCTGGCGATTCATAAGTGCCCACGTAGGTGTATGTGAAATAAAATATTATGCTTTTGATTGAATCCCTGAAATCCCAATCTTAGCAGGGTTATTTTTAATTGTTACTTGAAGTATGAGTTCTGTGAAATCTATGAAATCTGTCTTATGTTTTATTGCGTTTACGAGTAGATTGATATCCACCACGTGTGAAGTTTACACAAAGAAAAAACATATTTTTAAACTGATATCTCAAGTGACTACAATAACTGCGGTCGATAAACCCACAAAAAATAATCAGCAAATTAATTTATTTTTTGTTTTATCATTTAGATATCGATACTCATTTCGACTGCGGAATTTAGCTAGCCAATTTAAGGACGCGTTTACGAATCTGACAAAAATAAGCAGTTTTTTTGGTGCATTTTGCGGCAAAATGAGACGAACCCAAATGTAACTAATAGTTACCACACATAGATTACTCTTGCATCTTCAAATGGTAGCAATTTTTTATTCGAAAATTTTGGTTTATAATACAGGAAAAGTTTTTAACCAGTGCGCAAATTTTTTTTGGTGGCTCAGTGTAAGCAATAGAACACATTTCCATTTTTAGTTTATGACTTTTTATTTTTTATTTTTCCACTTTGTCCCAATTTGAAATAAGCAAGACATGGATATAATTTAATAGTAATACTATGAATGAGCATGAATGAAAACGCGAAGGCCCAGCGCACGAGACGGGGGTGCGGGGGCATGCGGCGCGGCGCCGGCGTTTGATAAACAAAACGCATGCACACATGCAGTACGTCACTTGCGGAAGCGGAGGTCGGATGTCCTTTCGCCGTCCCTGCGCGCGTGCCGCGTACAATGCGATTCAAATAAGAATAGGAACGTCAATGACCTCTATCTGTCAAATGTTGATTGAAAAGTACGGTTTGCAAAGAAAACTTATTTGCGTATCAATAACTTTTTTTTTGTTTAACCAAGTCTTATATAAATCAAAGTGAAAAAACCATCAAAAAATTAGTCATAATATTTTTTTTTTTTAAATGCTACTTTCTTTCTTATTTTCATAGTTGACAACAGTTCACCAGAAAGTAAAGAAAATGCCAGCCGCCATCTTGTCGTTGTTGGTTGTTAAATGCTCTGTGGTTGTTGGTGTGCTTCTTCGTGAGACTGAGTGCTAGTGGAATGTTACTGTTTCTTTCGTTAATTCTGTATGTTACGTGGTTGTTTCCTGTTAAATTTGTTATTGTTGGTTATTTGTTGACGATGACCACTCAAACAGTGATGCAGACATGAGCGGAATTGAAAAAAAAAATGTTTTCGTAAATAATTAATGTTATTAAAAAATATCTTGTTTTACTCACCCTACCCAATTTATTCGATTTGACAGCTATGACGTCACAACATGGCGCTACGTCGATCCTATTCTTATTTGAAACGCATTGTACTAGACTAGCGTAGTGACAATGTCTCATTTTACTCACCGCGAGTATTATGGAATGGTGCGAGTGTATTTGTTAAGTAATGAAAATTTACGAGCAGCACGAAGAAGATACGAAAGGGAGAGCGTACCTCGTATGCGAGCCCAAACCAAGGTGTATGAAACAAGTGAAAACAAGTGTATGTAGAAGAGGCTCAGAGCCTAGATGACTTGAAAGAAAAAATAATTAACGCTTTCAATGAAGTAAAAAGTGGTGTTAGTGTCCTAAACAAACTAAATGTTTACTTATTTAAACGTGCACGTTTACTTCGAACAATACCTAAAATTATTGTGATTAATAAAATGTAGAGGTAAGAAGAAATTATAAACAATCTTAGTGTCTTAGGTTCTCTTTGATTAGACATTGACGCAAATTGTATCATGTCTAAGTACCTATCATACCTAAATGTTTTATTTTGAATGGACTAAAACGTATTACCTACTTTCTTACTTATTATGATTTATTTTCTGCATTTTGATGGTCCTAAGCCCATGAAAGTATGAAGGATAAATTGGAATTTACGAAAAATTACGTTTACAAATAACTTTACAAATTGTAGCGCTAAACTGGGGTCAATAATCCGCCGTCGCATAGAGCGAGCGCGTGAGTACTTCTGATAGCAGCTGGCGCGTCAGGCGACCGGTCGACGCGCGGCGTGAATCGGGCGACCGGTCGACGGACTGGCAAGCGACGTCCATAAAATACATTTCTGAGTAAACAAGTCTCGTAAGCGTTAACTTAATTTTTTACTATTGAAACATATCAAAACAAAAAATACGTGTTTATTAAAATATATTCAAGTTTATTATGTCAAAATTTGCGCACTGGTTAAAAACTTTTCCTGTATAGTAAAAAATAATTTCCGTTGCCTCTTCACTGTGTAACACCTGTGTAAACTTGAGTTTGTTGTTTATTGATGCTTGTGTGCCAATCGTGTATCAAAGTAGTGAGTGCTTGGACTCACAACGGCACTCAAACCTCCCATCATAATCAGCCTATAATGTTCCCACTGCTGGGACACAGGCCTCCTCTCGGTGAGAGGCAGTGGGCCGTAATCCGCCACGCGGGCCTAGTGCGGATTGGCAGATGTCACAAGTCTTCGAATTTATGGTTCTAGGACATGCCGGTTTCCCCACGATGTTTTCCTTCACCGTTTTGAGAAAGCCGCAACAAACACGCAAACCTCGCATAAAATTCTTTATTTATTGAACACACTTAAAAACACTGCCACTGTCTACGAGTTTTTTTTAGCCTATACTCCTATAGTCATAGTGTGTCCCACTGCTGGGTATAATAGGCCTCCCCTTTTTCTTTCCAAACCACCCTGTCTTGTGCGATCTCTGGCCATGTTGGCCGTCCACCTTCGTCGTGGTCTACCTCGACAACAATGTCCTCCCTCAGGCGTCCATTGAGTGAAGATCTTGGTTTGCCCATAAAAAAAAAGAAACTAAAACCCGGACAGTATAGGTAGGGGCTTAAAACAAAATATAGCTGACTAAATACGTTAGTTTATACAACATTATTTTTAGTATATGCGAAACCCGAAACACGTGTCTAGTATTTTTATGTAAAGAGTCTGTGTACAAAATTTCAAAACTGTATCATGAAAAATCACAAAGTTAGAAGCTTGCTAAGTTACCTGTTTGTCCGTACAAAAACATGCTCACCCGTGAAGCTGGCGCCGCGCCGCGCGCCGTCCTGCGCTTGTCAGAAAGGTGAATGGTACTATATGTACAGGTAATAATATCAGCTTAATTAGCAAGCTTTTAGTGTGGTTGGTTGGTGTCATTTACTGTGTCTGGTGGTGTTACTAGTTATTTAGGTACTGTATGAATATGGTGTGTAGGGAAAGGGATTTATTAAGAAAAGCACAGAAAGACAAGACTAGGCATTTATTTCAATTTGGCTTGTCAGCTAACTCGTCAAGCGCTTGCGCGGGAATCAGCGGGAATGAGGGGCGCGCCGAATTGACGCAGAATATATAGCATTTTAACTTTATTTATTGCAATTTTGTTTTATTAAATTGAGAAACGAAAACTAATGAAACGTATTCATTGTAGATTGAAGTTTTATATAATATTAGTTTATTTGATAAAGTTGCGTTAATTTGGAGTGTAAAGGACGCTGAATCAAGACATTTATTGCTTAAATTAGGCTTTCTTTACGATTTTATCCATAAAAACTCAAGGAATTTAAAGGAATTCTAGAACTCCAATAAACAAGTAAAACATTCAAAGTATCTTTTTATAATTTTAGCATTTATAAGAATTGAATGTAACAATGTGAATTTGAGCGTCAAAGTTCCATCGCCAACGGTTTTTCTTACAAACTGTGTTCGTAAAATATTTATAGTAAATTACACGAAAAGAAAAATGAAAATGTGTAACTGCAACTTACAAGAAAGAGAATAGTACTATCGTTATTCTTAAACAAATAATTAAAATATCTTACAACTGCTGAAAATTACAGCGTCAAAAATCATGAATTTGCGTAAAAAATGTAACAGGACTCTTAAAATACCTATGAAAGTTTATAGTCAATGATCTTTTACTTAATCCTTAATTTTTACATATTTGTTGGAAAATTACTTAGAGTATTAAGTAGTAACTACCTACTCATATTACATTTAAATACGTTAATGAGAAAACTAGTTGCCCGTTCCCAAAACTAGGTCGTCATGAAGAAGGAAGGGCAAGCAAACTTCATGGCAGCTTGTTTTAAAGTATTTATCAGATCAACACATTGTAGGTACATTTGCATAAACAATTATTGTTATCACATCAATGATTAATCTCTTGGACCATTTCTCAAAGTTAGGTATAGCGTTATAGCAATGGTGAATGGATAGAAACAGAACATGAATACCTATTCCGTAATTCGATTTAACACAAAAGCAATATCAGACTTATTATATTAGACCACCTAAAGGACAACACAATTAACAGCAATAATATTAATTAACTTACGTGAACGGTAGTCCATCTTTCACCACAGTTGAATCCAAGAGAGCCCGAATAGGCGGTCTCACATGTTTTATGGGGACCCTAGACGATCAAAATTGCTTGACAAGCACGTTAAATTAACGTGCTTGTCAAGCAATTTTGACCGTCTAGAACGAAGCTTGATGTGCTTGACAAGCAAACTCGATGCTTGATGAAGCTTGATGAAAAATTATATTTTTGCAATGCTTGTCAAGCATGCTTGATCGTTTAGAACATGCTTGTCAAGCAACAAATTCAGTGTACTACGGAACGTTATGGAGAGACCACGCGACACGAACAGCGCCGGCGCCAGCGGTGATGATGGCGGCAGCGGCGCAATTAGTGATCGTGATTTTACTTTGTTGTTGATATCATTATACAAAGATGCGACGATATTGTGGGACATTAAGGCTCGGGACTATAAAGACAAAAATAAAAAGAATATGGCTCTCATGAATATGGTGGATATTTTAAAAAGATATAAGAGTAATTTCAGCATTGAGGAATTGAAGAAAAAAATTAATTTGTTACGAACAAATTTTAATCGAGAACATACAAAATATAAAAATTCTATTAAGTCTGGAATGGGAGCAAGTGAAGTTTATAGCCCAAAATTGTTTTATTACAACGACTTAATGTTCATAGGAGACGGAACGGAAATCTCGCCAACAATCAGTTCGGAAGGATCACAAGTAAGTTCCCCTTCTTATCATGTTACACTATTATGTACTACGCAGTATTCAAGCATCTATTTTGCCATGGAACTGCTCCTGTTGTATTAAAATATTCGCAAAACTCATCTCGGACTGCTTTGGCTTCAATAGTAGGATTTACCCTTAACCTTGGTGTAGGGATCAACTCTTGTGATTCTGTTCTCCACGAGCCTGGCCTAATTTCTCCTGTATTAATATTTTCAAAATCAACGTCATTATTTCGAATGTATTTTTCTGACTTTGACAGATAATTATGCAAGTGACAACATGCTAAAACTATTTTACTGACTTTTTGTGGATCTAAATTAACAGATCGCTTAAATATCTTAAAACGTGATGATAAAATCCCGAAGGCATTCTCCACAACGTTGCGGGCACGTGATAATCGATAGTTAAAAATTCTGCGTTCATTGTTTAAAACAGTTTTATTGTAGGGCTTCATGAAATTGGGAGTTAATTGAAATGCTTCATCGCCTATTAAAACGTATGGCTTTTTTTTATTTGTTGATGGTAACTCTGACTGTTCAGGTAGATTCAAACAATTGTCACTGCTGGTGAATTTTGACCAAAATTCTGTATTTTTTAAAACACCTCCGTCAGATATTCTGCCATTTGCTCCAACATCCACCATTATAAACTCGTATTTAGCATTTACAATAGCCATTAAAATAATAATAATAATAATAACGTTTATTTGGACTCAATAAAATATAGACTAAATACAGTTATATTCCTAAGAACTAGGATACAATAATGTAAGTAAGTAGACTAAAACTAAATGAACTCCTGAATTCCAAACTAGGTAAAAACCTGTATCTTGGAAATCAGTGCTCTTCCGTGGTAAATTAGGTGTAAAAACTTACAAATCACACAATGACAATTCCAAAATTAATTGACTTAGGAGGTACTTATTCTATAACTTGACGATGAGTTATGTACGTCAGTGAGTATGTGTGGTGTGTGTAGTGTGGATGTAGGGTGTGAATGTGTGTATGAGTATAGTATAGGTAAAATGTGAGTGTATACTCAAACGCGTAGGATGCGAACGTATGTGCTGAATGTAGTGTAGGTAAAGCGTGTGATGTGTACTCGAACGCGTAGTGTGTGAATGCGTGTGGTGAATGTAGTGTAGGTAAAGGGTGTGAGTGTGTACTCGAAACGTGTAGGCGTGTGTTTTCAGTGTGTTAATTCTATTTTAAAATATCCAGTGTTTTTTCCGTATTAATATAATCAAGGCTTAAAAGCCATTTGGTGACCACTATTTTACAACGTTGTTTAGTTAAAGGATATATATTTAGGATATGATTTATTTTGTTGTACAAATAGCCACCTAAGAAGTTGAAATATCTCTGTGCAAAACGGGTGTGGCAAGCTTTATATACGCAGACTGTATGTTTTCTACGTTTCTGTTCAAAAGCTGTACGGTCATATGTCAGTAAGCCATGCATATGATAGTGTGAAGTATGAAAAGCTGTCTTACTGTTAATACTTCGCAGGTTTTGTAAAGGTCGGTGGTGGGATGAAAGAATGGGAGGAACGCGCTAACTTTAAGCAGCGCTCTTTGAGCGCGCTCAAGTTTCAAAATTATTGTTTTACACGCACCGCCCCAGGAAGTTATACAGTAGATCAATAATGACTGACATAAGGCAGAGTAAACAGTTTTTAATACCTTAGGACTAGCTATACGTCTTAGATTTTAAAAAATATATATTAATTTCCGAACCCTCGAGGAAACCAGGTCTATGTGGGGAGCAAAATTAAGTCTGCTATCTATTAGGACGCCAAGGTACTTAATGGTGCTCGTTTGATCAAGCGAAGGACAGTTACAGGGTGTTAGACGACTACAAATATGGGAGTGGGCAAAAATTGATTCTGAATTATTATCAATCGGTTTTGGGCCATTTCGGAGAGAAAACTTTAAAATTTTTGTTTTATCAACATTCAATGTTAAGAGATTACATCTCAGCCACTGGTTGACGGTATCAAAACCACATTGAGCATGTCGGAACGTGCTGCCCCATGAGCTATCTCCAAATACAAGGGCCGTGTCGTCAGCAAAGGCAACAATCTTCCCATTTTGAAGTTCAAGGTCACAAAGGTCATTAATGTAAATGAGAAATAGGGTAGGTCCAAGGACGCTACCTTGAGGAACTCCGTAAGTAATGGGGAGGTCGCCACTTATCCAATCACCGACTCTGACACATTGAAATCTGTTACTAACGTAGTCTGTGAAGAGTTTAAGCGGTAACCCCCTAATACCCATGCGCTCAAGTTTGACCAGCAACCTGGGGACAGAGACCGTGTCAAAAGCCTTTGCCAAATCGAGAAAAATTGCAAGAGCTTTATTTTTGTTATCAATATGATTGACAACAAAGTTCGTGACTTCGTGAACTGCATCACTAGTAGTTTTATTACATTGAAATCCGTATTGAGAAGCAGATAGTAGCTTGTTTTTCTCTAAGTAGTTGATCAGTCTTTTATTCATAAGTTTTTCCAAAATCTTTGACAAAGTAGGTAATATTGAAATTGGTCTATAATTATTAACACAGTCCCTGTCACCAGATTTAAATATAGGTAGGATTTGAGAGATTTTGAAGGCTTGTGGGAAAGTTCCAGTTGTAAACGCTAAGTTACAAATAAAAGTTAGTGGGGAAACCAGTATAGACCTATAGCGGGAAAGAAGATTTGCAGAAATATTGTCACGTCCAGCAGCACATTTAATTTTTAGATTAAGAACTAGGTTGTTTATCTCATTTTCATCTGTAGGAAACATTACGAAAGAATGAGGACAGGTAGGCTTAAGGGGTATTGAAGAAGTTGGCGGAGATTCATAGGATAAATGCCTCTCTGCAAGTGATTTTCCAACATTTGCAAAGAAAGCATTTATAGCATCAACGGAGCCCTGAGGATTACTAGACGATATCAATTCAGAAGCGACTTCCTTGGATCTAGTAGTGTGAGTGATTGTTTTAATGGCGTCCCATAGTTTTTTAGAATTGTTTCCTGCGTTATCGATTTCTTTCCTTTCATATTCACTTTTCAGTTTTCTCAATAATCCATTACAAAAATTCCTGTATCTAGTATAGATTAGCCTGAGAGTCGCATTTTCAGGTGATTTATTAGTTTTGAGGTGGAGGTAAAACAATACTATGTGTTTGTTTATAATTAAAATAGTATGATCCGGAGTTATAAGGTTTCTGTATTCGAACATGTTTTCCATCCACAGCCCCGATCACATTAGGGAAATTCCATCGAGTTTCAAATTCCTTTGCAATCTTTTTCCATCCTTCTGAAGATCTGGGTACCTTTAAATAAAAAATATGTTTCAGAAAATGCCACCACCAACCACATCAAGGAAGAAAAAAAAAGAAGATAGTTGTGAAACATCAGAATTATTTTCTGCTGCTACTTCCTATTTCAAGAATCGTACTGAAGATGACGCTGATGTCATCGCAAAAGGTTGGGCTGTCAAGATTAGAAGATTAGCTGTAGATCAACGCCGATATGCTGAGAAGATAATTAACGATGTTTTATTTGAAGGAGAAATGGGCACATTAACTAGACATGGTGTTACTTTTTTACAAAATCCTTTGCCTAGTCCACTTTCATCTCAATCGCCAATGTTCAGATATAACTCACCTAGTTCCAACCATTCTTATATTTCCGAGGAATCTCCCGCTCCCATTCAATCACCTCTGCCATATCAATCACCATCTCATCAATCTCACAATATTCAGCAATCTCCCGCTCCCATTCAATCACCTCTGCCATATCAATCACCATCTCATCAATCTCACAATATTCAGCAATTTCCCGCTCCCATTCAATCACCTCTGCCATATCAATCACCATCTCATCAATCTCACAATATTCAGCAATCTCCCGCTCCCATTCAATCACCTCTGCCATATCAATCACCATCTCATCAATCTCACAATATTCAGCAATTTCCCGCTCCCATTCAATCACCTCTGCCATATCAATCACCATCTCATCAATCTCACAATATTCAGCAATCTCCCGCTCCCATTCAATCACCTCTGCCATATCAATCACCATCTCATCAATCTCACAATATTCAGCAATTTCCCGCTCCCATTCAATCACCTCTGCCCTATCAGTCGCCCTCTACTCAGTCCTACAATGTCCAACAATCTTCCGCTTCCAATAAAATTCAATTCCTTTCTAATCAGTCCAATATATTGGAGGAATACAACAACGAAGATACAACAGCAGCCGAATTTCTTAGAACATATTCATCTTTTTAATAAAATTCCTTAATACTTTTGTTAATTAAGATAACTACCTAAATAAAGTGTTAATTTCTACTTACCGCAATGTTTTCTTTTAATTTCTCTATGATAGCCTCACAAGTTTCCATTATTATACCTTCTAATGTGTAAGGAGCAATAGCACAAGTAAATTTTAAATCTTCCAAATCCATGCCAGTAGCCAAGAATCTTAAAGTCACAGATAATCGCTGACTAACTGGAATCGCCTGTCGCATGTTAGAGTCCTGTTTTTCAATGTTTGGCCTAACCATTTCCAATAATGTCTCAAATGCTTCATTATCCATTCTCAAAAAATTTTTGAAATCATTGGGCTCCGTCACTTGTAGAATCTTTTGCAAATGCTCATGGGTAAATCTATCTCTTAACAAATACCACTGCTTAGACCATCGTCTTGTTCGTTTCTTTTTTGTTTTCTTCAACAAAGCAATTGTGAGAGCAAGAAAAGCCATATCTGCATCTAGAGACATTCTACTACTTTGCAAATGTTTCTGTTTTAGCGCAAGTTCAACACTGGGTCACTCTATCCGACAAAATGATGCGAATGCTTGACAAGAATGTTTTTTGATGTCGTGACCTCGTCAAGCATGCTTGTCAAGCACGTAAATGCTTGTCAAGCAATTTTGATCGTCTAGGGACCCCATTATAGTATTAAAAGCCCCCAATATTACTCAAGTACATATCTAACATTCCCGCCATTTTTAACAATCATACATTTTGACCAAATAACTTTTAATATTGACAGTCTTATGTAAATCTATTTTGACAGAACTATTTTAAAACGATAAAAGATATTCAATGTATTTTATAACAATTTATCAGGCTATAATTAGATGAAGTCCCTTAAACATACATTCCACTGAGTATACTACAATTAATTATTTATAACCACATAAACATCAAAATAGCACATAAAATTAAGAATATATTTCAAATACAATGTGTAATTCTGATATCCTTAAATCTTAAGTGAAAGTAAAATAAGTTATTGTATTTATTTAGACCAACTCACAAATCACCGGTTCGTTCGGAATTCGTTGCTAATTCGTCTAGAAATACTCTTGACAGTTTGGCAAAATATAGTACATACTAATTCCATGCAATTTAGGAAAATAAATCAAGATTATATTCTATAACTCTACATATTCCGACACGCTCATTGATAATAGTACTTAGGTACCTAACCGTTCGGCGCGGAGATTGGATAACCTACTTGTCGCTCGGTGTCCAACTTTTAACCTTTTTTAAATATTTTTGGGACAAAATATAACATGGGGTAAAAATTATTGGAATCGATTCAGTTACTTATTCTGAACAAACTATATTCAGGTTTCGCATATAGGTACTAAAAATAACGTTGTGTTCATTATTTTATATCGCTGTTAAAATCAACACAGTGTATAATTTATAGCTGTTTGTTATTTGCACGTGTTTTTGATAACATGAATAGGTTATTGTTTAACTAACAACTTATTGATGACCTGGATAGCGAAGCGGGATAATATTTGTATGACCTAGAGACGGCTAGAGATTTTGGTTACGATCGTGATGTTTGTAGGCATTTTTTTCTTTTTTAGTTTGGGAAATCATCAAATGATCCCACTCTGGGGGGAGCGGAAGGGAGTGTCAGACTCTTACTGACTAAAACCCACCCGTGTTCCTTCCTTAGCCCTTTATGTTTGTAGGCATTGTCCCTTTTTCCGTGACACGAAGATCGGTAGTAAATGGAGTTTCTGAGTCCTTGGACTTAATATGTTACGACTCACGTCTCGTTTTGGAGCCTTTAAGCCAGAAATATTCGAGAAATCTTATCTTCGGCTACGGATTTCATTTTCACATTTAGGTTAACAAATTATATTTTTTTTTACAAATTGGTAATGTTACTTCAGACCCATAATACTTTGTCTCATTTGTTGTTATAGCGGCAACAGAAATACATCGTCTGTGAAAATTTGAACTGTCTAGCTATCATGGTTCATGAGATACAGCCTGGTGACAGACGGACAGTGGAGTCTTAGTAATAGGGTCCCGTTTTTACCCTTTGGGTACGGAACCCTAAAAACAAAGTCCTGTATGAGGCCAAAGGGCTCCTATTTCAGCATTATGAAAAATATATTTAAGAGCGTTTACGCCGTCCGGCATTTCATACAAACTTATAAGTCCTTATTTTTCGAAATTAATGAACCGATTTTAATGAAACTTCATACGCTTAAGCAGGATACAAAGGTCTAAAAAGTTAGTAGAGAACATTTTCGAAATGTCTTATTTAAAAAAAGATAATTGGAAATTTCTGTTTCTATGGAAAATTTAAAATCGGTCTAATTTGGCTGTAACACTATTTTTCGAAAATGTTTTCTACTAACTGCTTATGTGTATGAAGTTTCATTAAAATCGGTTCATTCGTTTCGAAAAATAAGGACTTGAAAGTTTGTATGAAATGTCGTACGGCGTAAACGCTCTTAAATCTCAATTCAAGGGCTGGTTACAGGTGGCTCTCTATAAGGATGTCTGAAAAAAATTGGGGGTGGTCTTTGGCCAGCGGTACAGTGTAGGCCAATTAAAAAAAAATGGTTACATAATTAAATGATTTATTTGCAGGTGATGCGTAAATATGGCGTCTACAAGCTAGTATACAGCTCATCTTGCACGGTGTACGGCGAGCCCGAGCGGCTGCCGATCGACGAAGGACACGACACCGGCCGCGGACTGACCAGCCCCTACGGCAAGTCCAAGTACTTCTGCGAGGAGATCATGAAGGATCTCTGTACTAGTGATCAGGTAAATAAATACTAGAAAGGAGGCCATATTAAAAGTCAAGACTTTCGGCAGTAGGGCATAACCCCAACTGCCGAAAGTCTTGACGTTTGACGTTGACTTCTAAATATCCTACTCGCCCGTTCTATAAAAAAGAAGGGGATTTCGGAAAGGAATACACTAGCAATACAGTAGAACTGCAGTATTATTGCCTAAATTAACCTCCGTGCAAGTTACTTGCAGATTGGAAAGGAAAGTCTGTAATGCAAGTTACTGGCAGAGTGGAAAGGAAAGTCTGCAATGCAAGTTACTTGCAGAGTGGAAAGGAAAGTCTGCAATGCAAGTTACTTGCAGAGTGGAAGGGAAAGTCTGCAATGCAAGTTACTTGCAGAGTGGAAAGGAAAGTCTGCAATGCAAGTTACTTGCAGAGTAGAAGGGAAAGTCAGCAATGCAAGTTACTTGCAGAGTGGAATGGAAAGGCTTTGCACTTTGCAAGTATATACTAGCAAAGTGCAAGTTTGCACTTAGGTTAATTTGGACAATAGTACTGCAGTTCACCTACGTAATTTGCAGACTTTCCTTTCCACTCTGCAAGTAACATGCACGAGAATAAATATAACATTACTATGTTGTGCACTAAGCACTTACGACTTTGACATTGTTCGCCGATGTAATAACAAGAAATAAGACCTACAATAGTGACATAGTGTAAACATATTTGTTGTATTGTACAGTCAACAATAGAGATAAGTATGCAGGATCGTCGGATCTAGTTGAAGTTTAGTAAGAAACCGATGGATGTTCTCGAATAAAGTTTAATTTTATTAATAGCAAACAAACAACTCATTTATCAAATAAAATTTCAGTCGACAACATCCATCGGTTTCTTACTTAACTTCAACTGTATCCGACGATCCTGCATACTTATCTCTTTTGCTGACTGTACATCCAACAAAAGATGTACCTACCTAAGTAACCAGGCAGCCTACACAAGCTATGGCTTTCATTTAACATTCATTGCGTTATTTACTTACGTTGTTAAGCAGACATATTTTTCGAAATCCTTCTTTTTTCTTCTTATCAATATCCTTCAAAATGATTCAGATTGAGATTGTTAGGCCGCATTCCGAATTAACTATAATTGCTCACAGCACTCACATCATCTCACATGCGTTCCGATTTAGATATTACGATTATGACAGCTGAGAGCTGTCAAAGTGTCAACAATTCGGAACGCTCGTGAACGCGCTCACAGTGCTTCCTCAATGTAAAAACGATATTATTACAGTATTTCTTTTATACACCACATTTCTTCTTCAGTTCTTCTTCTTTGGTTAGGTGGCGACTGCCAGCCGGAAGCACAATTTCGAAAATGCCACGTTAGTTTTGTTTAAAGATATGATGCAACTCAAAACAAAACACACACTGACACATCCTCGCACACATACTGTAATTTTTGACAGCGCTCACGGTGATATTATTAAAAGGCATGGTCAGCGTTATCGCAAGATGGCGCATGTCATGACATCATCTATGACGATTCACGGGACATCGATATCGCGCTCACGCTTATTCGGTACGGGTTTAAGCACGCTCAAATCGATTACATTCCCAACTCGAAACGCACCCTTAGTGTGTTTTGCAATTAGAGTGCTGGTCTGGTGATTAGTGCGACTACTGAGCGTGAGATTCTGGGTTCGATTCCCAGATCCAGCAAAGAGTATTGGGTTTTTTCTATTAGAGAATCGTGCCCTGTTAGTGGCAATAGACTCGGAGACTCGTTTCCCTATTACATACACTAGCGAAATATCTGCTCACTCTGTCGCTGAATACTGGCGTAAAGGTTCATCATCATTTCAGCCGAAAGACGTCCACTGCTGGACATAGGCCTCCTCCAAGCACCTCCACGTCGACCGGTTCTGTGCTTCTCGCATCCAACGAGTTCCTGCGGCCTTCACAAGGTCGTCGGTCCATCTTGTGGGAGGCCTTCCAACCCTACGTCTTCCGGTACGCGGTTGCCACTCCAGAACCTTTCGGCCCCATCGGCCATCTGTTCTGCGAGCAATGTGCCCTGCCCACTGCCACTTAAGTTTGGCAATTCTTCGGGCTATGTCGGTTACCTTGTTTAAGTTAAGTTGTGATTACAGAAATGGAAGGTGATATCTCTGCGTTACTTCAACCCCGTTGGCGCTCATCGCAGCGGCCTCATCGGGGAGGACCCCGCCGGTATACCTAACAACCTTATGCCGTTTATTGCACAGGTAATTTATTACTAATTAACTTAGTTTTGGTGGTTGTGTTAGTAAATAATCATTAAACAGTCCAGGTAGTAGCGCATAAACCCTTCTTGCCATTTGAATAGGAATATTTTTGAATTTGGAATCGGTAATCTGCGTAGCTAAAGAAAATTGTGCTTAAAAACCAGAGGGCCAATTCTCGTAATTTTAAGAATGTTCACAGTCTGATCTGTCTCTGTCTGCTAGGCAGCATGGTCCCTGACCCTAGCCTGTTCCACAAGGAACAAAAGGAAAAAAAAAATGTCTCTCGTCTGTCAATCTGTCAAAAATACCTCTAATTTCCCAACATTTTTGGCAAGTTTTTGACACTGATTATCGCTGAGATGAGATTGCGACTAGCATTTGAACGTTTTTAATTACCTTTCTAAAGTCTATTCAAACTTGTTTCAAATTAATACTATTTCAAGTTAAACAAATATCAACTTTATTTTAATGGAGATTATGTTGATTTCAGAGTGACTAACACTATTGAAAAAGTTTGCAAAGTATTTGAAGTTGTAGCGTAAACTGAACTTTATTGTGTAGGATTTGAAGTTATTTTTCCATAAATTCATATTTGTTCACATTTTTGGCAAAGAAACGCCGAAAAAAACACGTTTGTTGTATGGGAGCCCCCCTTATATATTCATTTTATTTTGTTTTTAGTATTTGTTGTTATAGCGGCAACAGAAATACAAAACTTGTGAAAATTTCAACTGTCTAGCTATCGCGGTTCTTGAGATACAGCCTGGTGATAGACAGACGGACGGACGAACAGACGGACGGACAGACAGCGAAGTCTTAGTAATAGGGTCCCGTTTTTACCCTTTGGGTACAGAACCCTAAAAAATAGTGTTTTAGCTAACCTACAGTCGGCTTGTGAAGCCTTTGACCGTGTCTGGAACCCTTTATTATAGCTGTGTGTCTACGATATAATACACAAGCTAACAAATTACCCAGAAACTGTGACTAAGTTCAAAACTATTCAACGTTTCCGTATTTTTCCTTCATCAGGTAGCTGTAGGCCGCCTCCAGGAGCTCATGGTGTTCGGCAACGACTACCCCACGTTGGACGGCACAGGGGTGAGGGACTACATCCATGTGGAAGACCTGGCTGAAGGGCATGTGAAGGCTGTCAAGTTGTTCCGGCAGCCGGGCTTCAGTGGGTTCCATGCTGTTAACTTGGGTGAGTTACTTACTTATTAAGACATGTTTTCTATCCCACTGTACAGTAAGAGTACTAAAAGGGGCTCGTGGGTAAGTAATAACAGCCGTCGCTCGATCAAGTTAAGCCACGCTTGACGCGATTGGCCTCTGGATGGGTGACCATCTTTACATACCAAGACCTCGCCGTGTGTAACAGGGCATAGCTATAAGATACGTAGTCAAAGTCGCGGGCAGAAGGTACAGTGGCGTGACTATACCGTTTGGGGCCCGTGGCAACTTCAAGGGTAAAGAAGCTCAACCAGGATTATACTTTTTTTTACTAGCACTTTTCCGTGACTTCTTCCGCGTAGTTTTCATATTTTCCTCTACAAAACTTAACAACTGACTGCTTCGTTGGTCTAGTGGTCGCAAACGCTACTGCTGAGCCCTCCCTGCCTGCTGTTCGAAACCTGAATGATGTCCTTTGTTGCACATTTTCAAAAAAAAGTATAGTTATGTTAGGATCCTCCTATGCTCATGGCCCTCTCGAGCCGGGGCCCCTCTGGCTGGGGGCCATTTTGCCCCAATGCCATCCTATAGTTATGCCACTGAGATGGTATTATATTATAAGCAACAAATTATGCTCTTTTAAACACGAAACAATATCCGCAAATTACCCGACTTAGGGCTGATTTTTCCAACACCAGATAATTTTAACCGAGGAATTATTGAGTTTTTGACAGTTCTTCCATACAAAATCTGTCAGTCGACAATTTTATTCCACGAATAAAAATTATCTGTCGATTTAAAAATCAGTCCGTAGACGAATAAAAACATTCACAAATATCAAGTCTCTCAAAAATATAAATTTTAATGTTACAGGTACCGGTACCGGCTACTCAGTCCTCCAAATGATAGCCGCCTTCAAAGTGGCCAGTGGCCGCGATATCCCCTACCGCATCGTAGGTCGCCGGGCGGGTGACATAGCCGCTAACTACGCAGACGTGGCCTTGTCCCATCGGCTATTAGCCTGGAGAGCCACTAGGACACTGGAAGACATGTGTGCCGACACTTGGCGGTGGCAAAGCAATAATCCTGAAGGGTTTAAGACCTGTTAAGGAGATGAAAGAAGGGGTTCAGTTTTGAGGGCAGGTTTTGGTCATTTTCTGGAGGTAGGTGAGATGGTTCGCCATTTAAAGTGACGTATTGGAATTTTGAAGTCGGATAATTTTATAATTCACTACTATTCATTCACGGTTTCATCCGCATAAGTTTCTATCCCGTGGTAATATCGGGATAAAAAGTAGCGTAGATGTTAATCCAGCGTGTCAGCTACATCCTTACCAAATTTAATCAAAATTGGTCCAGCCGTTTGAGCGTAAAGAAGTAACAAACATATAAATACACACACACACACAAACTTTCGCCTTTATAATATTAGTGTGATTAGGAATGTATGTATCCGCTGAAATTGTTTTTGGATATTGTATTTGTAAATAATTTGAGCACTCACAAAGAATATTAATCACACGGGTTCAACAATTTCATCTTTACTTAGAACCCTGAAAAGGGTTGGGTAGTTAGGACTGTTTGACTTAAAAATTCCACAATTGTATGTCTAAAGCGCGCTCACCAAAGCAAAAGATGACCAAAACCATTATGTTAAAGTCCAAAATGCCCAAAATGAAAATTCAAGTCAGCCCAACCAGAAACGAATTCGAGAACCCAAAACAGGAACGTATGAATGCGATTTAAAAATACTAATTTCGTATTTCATCGCAGTTTAAAACTACTGTTTCTAGTTTAAGGTAGAGCCAAGTTAGATGTTGTAATTAAAGAAAGCCTTGGCCCAGCAGTAGGACAGGAAGGGCTAAACAGAAGATGATGGAATTTAAAAAAAATCAAAATCTAATGTGTAGCAATGCCATTACATGTAGTATACTACAAAATCGAATAATTAACATTTAAATTCAAACTATTACTAAATGTTAGTCGTTCCTATTTATGTTGCCATATAATAAATATTTTTTTTTACTTTATGTAATTAATTTAGGACCAAAGCGATACCAAATACATGCCAAAGCATTTAACAGTGATTTTAAAAGAAAATAATATTTTTATTGAAAATTATTTATTTATTTAGTTTAAAGAAAATTATATTTTTATTAAGTTTTTTGACGTCATAGAATAAGCACGAGGTAGTAAACATACATATATTTAAACATTAAATGTTTCTTAACATTATCATTATTAACATTAAGCAGGAGATGGCATGAAAACCTTTTATAACTCGCCAAAATTTATAATAATGTACCATGGAGGAAACTTACATTTGCCCAATTTGAAAACAAAATCCCGTGCACACGATGACCACATCTGTTAGCAAGCGTTACTATAGGGACCGAGCGCTGCAAGCAAGAATAGCCCTTAAGGTGTATAAGTAGATGTAAGTTACGAAACTCACACCTGCCTAATTTGAAAACAAAAGCCCGTGTACACGATGACCACATCTGTTATGGTCCGCGCGGAACTACTTGGCCGCTGAGGTAGGGACAGGGGTGAGGCGACTGGTTGCAACGCACGTAGTCAGTAATGTTCCGCGCGGACTATAGCAAGCGTTACAATAGCGGCGAGCGCTGCAAGCAAGAATAGCCCTTACGGTGTATAGATGTAAGTTTCCTCGATGCTCTATGTGAGTTGTATTCACGACTTAACGGACAGACATACATAAAGATCAAAGGTTGGTTTCCTAAGAAAACGGTGAACGGTCACAAAATAACTGATGCAAGCAGAGCGTTTTTTGACACAATTTGTGAAATACTGGTGAAAATGACAGATTTTCATGAAGGAACCGCGTTCCTAGAAAACCAAAGCTTAACACGGCATGACTGACAAGCTCAACAGATATAAACTAACAGACTATTTGACTGTACACAGACAGACATAAATTGTTAACAAACAAAGTGACGATGGATTGTATTTACTCACGATGACACTGACAGGACTAACTAACAAAAACATGACAAAAGACTGATTTACATTTAAAAACTGATGTACATGACTTACTGATATACGATCTGACGGACATGATTATATAGCAGACAAACCAATGGACGCACAATCTTTACTGAGTATCAGGACCTAACACGCCATTTATAGGACAGGACAAACTGACAGAGAGACGTAACGAATAAAATTAAAAAAGTACAAAATGACGGACAAAACTAACGGACTAACAAACGACGGACAGAACTAACTAACATACAAAGATTGACAGACAAGAACTAACTATCAGATAAACAGATATCGACAGAACTAACTAACTAACAGACAAACATTGACACACAGAACTAACTATCAGACAAACAGATATCGACAGAACTAACTAACAGACAAACATTGACACCCAGAACTAACTATCAGACAAACAGATAGACAGAACTAACTAATAGATAGGTAATCAAATGATGAACAGAACTAACAGACAATCAAATAATGGCCAGTACTAACTAAATAAATTATGGAAAAGGACTATTTAACTAATTGACAAATAAATGATAGACATAAATAACAGACAAAAATTGGGAATAGAGCTACCTAACAGACAAAAAGACTGACAGAACTAACCAACTAATAGACAAATAAAGAAAAGAAAGAAAAAGTATTCATTGCGACTCGTACAGTAAGATCACAAACTAAACTAAATACAGACATAAATAAAAATAAATATGTCAAAAACAGTACCTAACATAAAGAAAAAAAAAAGCAGAAAGCTAACTGACACAAAGACAGTCAAAACGAACAAACAGACAAATGACGACTTCTAACTGACAGAGCAGACGAACTAAGAGACTCAAGGATGATCATTGGACAGAAAAGGAAGGGACTTTAATGTTTTCTTATGTGCGGAACGCTAATGTTAATGTACAGGCCCCTTTTATAAAGTAATCACCTGCAATTTATATATTTATGTTATAAAATGTTAACTTTAGGTGCTAGCTATACCAAATCTTTCGGCGTTGCCTGTTTATTTCGGCATTAAACTGTGAAAACTTATCATTCCTTCAATCTTATTTATCTAAAGAAGTTTATTTTGTTATTATTTATTTTGTGGTGCTAATTATTATGTTTGATCTATTTGATGATAGGTACCTGTTGCTGTGTAATAAAATGTTGTATATTAATGAGATTTTGTTTGATTTGATTTCCTGGTTCGACTGTGTTTTGGGCTAAGCTCAGAGGCTACGGCCGTATCAATTATACGGGGCCCCGAAGCTACAGGGCCCACGTGTGTAGCCAAACATTCGTAAAATCTTATCCAACACCTCATATTTTTATTGATAAGAGCCCCGTAATGAACGAATACCTAATGAAAATATGAAAGGAGGATGGGCAAAAATGTATGGAACTCGTCCCCAGCGACTAATAATAACCAGACGTACAGATGTCGATGTCGTTGAAAATCTCTTCTTGTAACTGTCACTTATTACTATGGGGGTCACTCTCAATCCACTGTGGGAAAAGAGTTAAAGCTAAAAGAAAAACCTGTGTCATTGTATGTATAATTGTATAGTCCACGCGGAACTAGTTGGCCGCGCCTTAGGCATGTGAACGGTGGGACGGAGGGGCGGGGGCGCTTTGTCATGACTCAGTACGTGCGTTGCGAACAACAGGCAACCCCGCCGCCCTAACCCCCCTCCCCACCCAAGGCGTGGCCAACTAGTTCCGCGCGGACTGTAAAAAAATCTCGTTATAATATAATAAGCGACTGTTGAATGCTTTCGCTATATCGAAGAATAACACGCCCGTCACCGCGTTACGCTGTGAACCAGCGGTTAGTGCTCTACGATGCGGTGGACTTGTTTGATGCAAGAGTGTTCGGTTCGGAAACCAAACTGCAGGTTGGGGATGAGGCTCTGCTTCGGCAGTCTTTGGGGTGTCCGTTTCGACTGCTCGGCCAGTGTCGTAGAAGAAAAACGACTACGTCAACATTACGGATTTACAACTCTCGGCGCTGAGCCGAGCGTTAAAAACAGTAACAAATCAAACAAACAGGATATTTTAATTAATCTGTATTATCTAAAATTACAAATCTTTCATAATTTCAATCATTACATTACAACTAGTTACCACGTGATTATTCAGCACATACCATTATCTTTGTCGTCTAAAAATATCAGATTTACATTTTTACATCATTCCCTATCGATTAACATTGAAGTTATTATCTGGGGGGGCAAGGGGGGAGTAGAAAACAGTAACTAAAGGCAGTCAAGTTGAAATGCTTTACTGACCAGTCATATGTCTGGATATCATTATATTATTCATAAATTATGCACAGTCTAAGCTGAATAGTTAATAAATAAGATAAGGCTTATTAAAAGTTTACTGATCACATGGTCTTGCATGATCACTCAGTTTCACACATCCAGTCAGCATTACTAAGAATGAGAATATAACTAAAAATTATTTTAAAAAATGGCAAACCTACAAAATTGTGCTGAACTCGTAACTAAAAGAATCGCTATAAGAAAAACTTGACTTATACTAAGAATTGATACAGCGTGTTTTAGATATATTGTACTTATGGATATAAAGCATAATACACTCCCCTTCTAAATCGGGCCACCGTGCAATTCTATGTGAGTTATAAAGGCCTGTATCATCACAATAAAGATGAATCAAAGAAATAGTTTTTATGCAGTTTTGATGCCGACATACTAGCCATCACTTTGGAGTCGTCATTGTTCCGAATTTGAATTCACAACCATAAGTTCAGGGTGGCTCGATTTAGAAGTCCGAGAGAGTATTTGAGAAACTTAGTTTAAAAGTTTTGTTCATGAAACGTTTTTTTTTTATTTTCATTAATATTCGACTTGGTTTTAAAATTATGCAAAGTTTTTAAAGCAACATTTTGATGTTGGCGACACTGGAAAGTTCATGGCTAGATTATTTTTATAAACTACATAGACAGACCTTTAGACGATTAATGCATGTTACCATGAACATTCAAGTATTCTCAATACAGAATATTATACAGCATAATATTATAATTTTATAGGTATAAAACAATATTTCTAAACACGCTGCAAATGAAAGTAATTGCACCTATTTCAATCTAAGACATTTCCAAATCGATTCGAATTACAAATCAACACAAGATAAAATTACTTCGGGAAAATTTCCCGAATGAAAAACCATAATGGCGCTAGAACGGAATAACCACGGAAACTTTTATTTTGTGCCGACTTGTAATAATTATTGTATATTTCTTCACATTTTGAATTTTTAGAGAAATATCCAATTTTTATGACATTTTCCATCGAAATATCCGAACATCTTTTGTACTAGACCAACAATGGATTGCATTAATTTTGGAAAAAAAACTTCAGTGCATACATATAGATAAGATTCGAATTGCGAAAATATTTCACTCATACATAAATACCATAAGTCGGTATATAAAAGCTTGGAAAGTATATTAACTCAGATAATTATGAGTTTTACTAAGGGTACACTAGGCCGCATCGCAGCTCAAAAAATCTTATTTATATGGATCATCGCACATTGCGAGTATGTTAAGACGAAGCGGACCGCAATAAGAGTCTAGATGTACATATAGCATCTACAGGTGCCGTATTATGACGGTTTAATGCCATCATGATCCCAGTGTAAAAGAAACGGACCGATAGCACCATCTCTTTTTCGCACTGGCATCATGATGGTATTAATACTCCGTAATACGGTCCAATGAATCATGGCGGGTCTGAAGATAGGCGCATATAACTTTTGAGCATGTTCTCTCTCTCACTCACACTCGCTTCACGTCACCATTTGGTTCCCAAAAAATGATATTGAGCAGCCTTCTGCGCAAAGTTCGGACCTGGCTAATGATGTTTTATACCAGAATTACACAGTGTGTTGAATTTAGGGTCAAAATCAATGGAAATATTAAAGGTATTTTCTCTCTCTTTTTTATGCCCATCACAAGGTGTAGTTTCGCTTGCTAATTTAATTCTACCCTGTATTATGATTATGTAGGCCAGTTCGATTTATTCCAGAAATCCCCACCAGTGGGGATTGTTATTTTTTTTCCAGAAATCCCCACTAGTTAAATAAACTCAGTTCCTTTGCAACCCGTTTCGTCCCAGCATAATTATGCGCTTACTTTATGGGCATAATATGTTGTATTTTATACATGAAATCATCGAACTCCTATTATTATCTAAAAGCATTGTTGTTACCTACACATACATATTGCAATACAGTGTATGTCGGCCCTAGATTTTTTATATAAAATCCTTCTTTTTAAAGTCAGTCAAAATCCGATATATTTTTATGTGCATTCATCCTATTCTATTTTTTTTCGTATTATCAGCACTGCCGCTGTCGACAATGCTGCCAATATCTGACGTGAGATGGAGATGGAAAAGCAAATGTCTCAGAAAATAGAACCAAAATGATTATTTTATCAATTCTTTCATTGACACAATTGAACTTAATGTTCATCATCAGTCATCATTTTTAGCGAAAACGAGATGGAGCTATACGAGACGTGGGTATAGTGCCATCTCTTTTTCTGTTACGTGCCCAAGACCTGACTATGTAAATGTCTTCGAAATTTTGGTTCTGGGACATGATATGTTACTTGGTAATGTTTTTAAAAATATCTAAGGTCGACATCTCACCCTGTATTGCATTCACTAATCATCTGTAAGGCAACCGTTGGTGGAGTGGATAGTCTAACGCATTGATATGACGGCATGGTTCTAATTCTTAGGGCGTGATCGTCAACGGACAGCAGTGGGAATGCGCTCAGGTATTTTTCACGAAGACATATGCAGTATATGAAGAAATATGTATATATGCTTATTTGCTAAATATATAGTAGTTTTTTATTGAAAATCATACTAAGATTTATTAAAGAACATGTAGACTGGCTTATTTATAAATATCTTCTAGTTAAAATGATGTTTGGACCATATATAAGCTCAACTGACTTGACTTGACTGAACTTTTTAAGATGTAAGATGTGGATAACGTCGTGAGCTACACATATGTAATGTCTCTTTTTCTCACTACATGTTTGTTACGATGTTTGTGTAACTGTTTATTTTCCCGAATTAAATAAATAAATAAAATGTCACTAATGAGACAATTGCTTTTTCTGTTGTTACTTACTAATCTTTAGATTTCGCGACATCGGAGCGGATATCAAGACGCTAGCAATGGTCCAGAGCCAGTAATATTTATAATACAATATTTATAATATGACAAAACATAAAGACATTTCTTTAAAAAGAAAACCTAAAAAATGAGATGACTTAGAACGACTTCAAAATCGTCAAGTACGCCATCACTTTCTAACTTATTGCAAGAAAAGACTTTTCTCTTTCGCACACTTTGTTCGTCAACGAGCGCATTCCCCCTCCCCGTTGCACGTTAAGTGAAGGGATTGGTGTTATTAAATACTAATTTACTTTGGTCGTTAGGTAACTTACGGAGCAAGACAGGAACGTAGCTAAGAATTAAGTTGACGCCGGCATAACAATGATTTGAGTTGAGATACTAACTATTATGAAGTGCTGTGGCAAGTCGTGTGAATTTGGCCTTTATTTTTATGGACATAAGGTTCTAAATTGTAATAAAATAATTTATAAATTGTCTATGTTTGAGCCTTGGATAAGGTAAAATATATCAATGTTTTCTTTATCGGAAATATCTGAATATAACTGGCCAGTCAAAATTATCAGTGTTATGGCAAGCCAACATAAACACGAATTGCCAAAGCACGTATTTAAAGTTTATATAATGAAACACATTCTGCGAACACTATAGTTATCATCGGATTCTTTCATACTTATACATAAACAAATAAAAAAAAACCCCAAATATATGAGATCCTGGTCGCTACCAGTTTCAATGTGATAAAAAGCAGTGCCAAATTCATTTTGACATAAAAAGAGGCTGAATAAGCTTTTCAAAACCAGTGTTGCCAAGAAATAAAAAGTAAAAAAAAATTGGCGGCTAATACGTTGGCTTCCAACTTCCAACATTGGCTGGCCAACGTCAATATTGCGTCCAACGCTAATTTATTATTACTATGATAAAGCTATTTTATATGAGTCGAGTGATGCCTAAATGTTGACTCAATTTGGCTAGCCAATGTGCGAAATTGAAAAGGATTTCAGGTTAAGATAAATATAATAATATTTCTATAGCTAAATAGACACAGCCTATTGTTAATTCATCATATTGTTTAAAATATATATTTTTTATATTGACAACACTGATTCAGGAAACGAAGAATAGTGCGAACGGGATATTTTATTATTCAAACTGAACAATTAGATGTAATTCATTCCGTCTAAGGTAAGATATTCACTCACAAAATTACCCGACTACAACGAAGGATAATGTTTAATTTTACATTCTTTTAGGTACGAAACCACAGATTAACAATAAGTTAAGGCACAAGTCTCAACTGGTAAGAAATAGAACAAAAAAAACGAAATAACGATTTTTAATAGTACAAAAAATTTACTCCTATTCATTACTCATAGAGCCAAAATACTCGTTTACCAATTTTATTTTCGCAAATACTTAAGTACTGTTAATCGGCAAAAAGATGAAATTCGACACTTAATACTTATATGGAGACGAAAATACGACAGTAAATGAAAACAGTGGAAATACTATTTATTTATTACAAAGGAGTATTTTGAAACTGTCAGATAAATCTTATCATCGAAATTTAAAAAAATATTTTTCCAAACAAACTAAATAATATCTAGTGATGGGTCGACTATGGATTTTGTCAATCTTTGACTATCTATAGTGACTAAACTATTGGATATATTTGGACTTTGGACTGGGAATGTCATTAGATATACGAAGTTTAATTTACTGTCGTGTTGTCTCCACCTTTTAAATTCTATTTTATGTGTGGAGTTCATTTTTATAAAGCTAAGGGGTACGTACGATTTGTAAAACCAAAATAGCTAGAGTTGAGAAAGGCTCTGCATTCCCTAATCTACTAGTTGCCAGGCGCCTAGAGAGTAGTTTATTCCAATTTATACAGGTACTTTAACACGGGCAGTTATGTAACATATACCAAGTTCGATAATATGTACTGTTCTACATGGCATGGAGGTTATGAAAAAAATATTATTCACTAGCTGCGCCCCGGTTTAACCCCCCTAAGTCTCGATCCCGTGGGAATATCGGGATAAAAAGTATCCTATGTGTTAATCCAGGTTATAAGTTATCTGTGTGCAAAATTTCATCTAAATCCGTACAGTAGTTTCTGCGTGAAGAAGTAACAAACACACTTACAAACTTTCGCCTTTATAATATTAGTGTGATAAGGTAAATGGCAAAGCAATTAAACATAAAGATGGTTATTCCTTGCCTGCGTTCCAGACTGTGCAGTAGTCTTTTTAATTTGTCACTTGTCACAATAATTCCCAGTAAATTATAACTTCAAAGGTAAGGTCAGGTAAGTAAATTTAACTTAAGGTTTGAAACTCCAGGGAAGTGGGACTGTAATTTATGTAGTTTTTATAATTTTTGGGAAAAAAAAATTACCTATATTAAAATGACAGAAATCGATTCTGAACAAACTACTTTCATGCATTCTTTCAGTTACACATAAATATTTATGCTTGTGACTGTACATATTGCAGCTAACTCAGTATCATATATCTAGTCCATTCTCCAAAGCTAACAAAACAAAAGTATGTGAGTGAAGAACCAACCTCATCGGGAACGCATACATCGAGGTGTGAGTAATGTTACATTGTGTCGCTCATACATGTTCACTATAGTCTTTAGGGCACTTGATATAAGGGCTAGCCTTCTCGCTTGATGCTGGGCATCTGTGGTGGAGGTTCGGCCAGGCCCTTTACCTGAAACGGATACAAAATGGAAATATTAAGAAAATTTATTAAAGCTGTGCACAGAATGAGTCTAGACTGACGGTCTTGATAATACCGGCTGACTTTTTTATTGTCTGGAGTTATTAATTATTATTATTCATTATTTATAAAAGGTGAACAGAGTAGTAGCCTATGGCACAGACATCTCTTTTTTTTCAAAAACCTAATATAAAATTAACCTATCAATAAATACTATTAAACTTATCAGATTGAAAAAAAAATCTATAAATAATATAAGCATTCAACTTATAGGCACCCTACTCTACGCGCGGAAATTAACAATGAATTCGCAGCGACATTCAATCCTTTGATTGAATTCATCGGCCGGCTTCAATCAAAGGTAAATTTTTTTTTTGTGAAAAAAAAAAGAGATTTAATTTTTATAAGTACCCTGTTTTTGTGTAGACGTTAAAAAAAGTCAGCCGGTATAATGGATGATCACTCATCCAGGACCTGACCACGGCAAGGGTAGATTAACCTTCGACCGTCCAGTGCCGCTGTTATCATCAAGCCCCTGTATGACAAGAGTAGGTATGCAGTATGTTATTATTACATCAAAATTGCATACTACGCAACCCTCTATTACAAACCCCACAGTCGCCCTTTTCGACTGTAAGTGAAGGACATTCGCTGTCAGAACCACGCGACAATTCTCACACGAATTAATAAAGTACCACTCCCGGTCGATTCTGTAAAAATCTCACCGTGAAAACTTGAGTGAAGTGTGTTTGTTTTTGCTAGGAATTGACACTATTGACAGCTCACTCCACGCTCACTTCACCTAAGTTTTCACGGTGAGATTTTTACAGAATAGCAAAAGCGAAACTGTCAAATTTTCCCAATCAACTTTTAACCTTATGCTTTAGCGATAAAGTTGAAAATCTATTAAATACATTTGACAGATTGTTTTAGATTGATGTGCTGGCGTCTGTACAAACATAAAAATAAGCGTAGTATAATCAAACAATCAGTCAATAATGTTCCCACTGGTGGGTCACCGGCCTCCTCTCTGTGCCAGGGAGTGGGCCGTAATCCACCACGCGAGCCTAGTGCGGGTTGGTAGTTGTCACATGTCTTCGAATGTTTGGTTCTAGGACATGCCGTTTTCCTCACGATGCGATGTTTTCCTTCACCGTTTTGAGAGCAGTGGTGATGAAATAAATTACACAAAGTGTTGCGCCTGTCTGGGGAGGTCTCTCATTCTATTCAAACTCTGTACTACAATAGGCCAGCTCAAGGTCAAAGTCTCAAGGTCAAATACCACCAGTCGCCGACGTGTCGTCGAGTGTACAAACATAAAATTAAAAATATGCTTTAAGCATCAATAGTAATTGGACAATCTCATATTACTAGTAAGTGACGAGCAAAAAATTTGCAAGGCATCTATGTTTTTGCTATGTGATGTTTTTGATCACTTTAAAGCCAGCTAAGGTATATAGAAAAAATTATGTGGGGGCTTACCACAACTTTTTAATGAGTGGGTGACCTTATCCTTTGTGGAAGTTTTAAGACGTTTCGGTTAGAGCAGTGCCTGCTGCACTTGTGTTTCTGGTTCGATTTTCGGGGTCTACTCCAATCAATCTGCCTAGCCTTTTCCCAACTATGTTGGGGTCGGCTTCCAGTCTAAGCGGATGCAGCTGAATAGCAGTATTTTACATGGAGCGACTGTCTATCTGACCTCCACAACCCAGTTACTAGGTAATACGATACCCCTTGGTACCCTTCTCGGGGTCTACTCCCTCAGCATAAAATAAAATACATAGTTTCGACCGAAGTTACAGACGTTTCCTACTCCGTATCACTTACGGACATAAGATTAGTTCGGGGCCCAAACTAAGAATGAGTGACAACACGATTTGACAGGTGTCCCTAATTCCGATGTGGTTTAGCACGTCCGAAAACAAAATTGTTCCTTGTTTTGACGGATAGATAGAGTGTACAGTCGAGTTCATTAATATATTGGCCCTTTCAGGCTTCAAAAATATATGAACGTCAAAAAAGTTCATAATATTGTTACAACTATAAGCATGTACAGTGGGCTGCATCAATTGGGTACCCCAGTTGTATGAAAATTTGAATACAACTGGGGTACCCAATTGATGCAGCCCACCGTACACGCAATACAAGCTGTTTAGAGTTTTATGAAACTTACCATTGCCTGTATATTTTTGATTCATAAACATGCTCAGATATTAAAGAACTCGACTGTACCTCGTAAGAAACAAATATTTTTAATGGCTTACAGATAGTTATTTGTTCTGGGTCTAGCTAACTTGTGTTCATGAGATTTGTGGTAAACGCACGGAACGCACCCATAAAACGGGACAAATTTGAAAGGTGGGTCAAAAATAAGAAGACTTGTTGTTACTAACACTACTTTTTGCTATATCGACGGCGAAGTGCCAATACCTCCTAACTGACATTTTTTGAGATTTTTTTTTTATTGTTTTGAATTTAAAAGCGTTATTCGCGTTATAGTGAAATCGCGTAAGTGTATTTTTAGTTGCAACAGCATTCAATTAAAAGGTTGAAATATGTACTTCCCGACTAAACCAATGCAACGTGTCTACTTCAGTTTGTGTAAATTTTTGACTTTGTCAGTTAGGAGGTATTTGGAGGTATGCAGGTGGTTTTCGGTTTAAAGAAGTTTATTTCTCAAAAAGAACATACATAGTTCACTTAAATATGAGAAACTTAATTAAAATAAATAATATAGTATACATAGTTGTCGTTCGATCTATCATAAATACAGTGGTAGTCGTTTATTATTATTGTTGGTTGGCCAAATACAACTTTAATCTATTTTTAAAAATGTTCATTGATGAGGAGTCTCTTATTTCTTTAGGTAACTTATTATAAAGCTGCGCTCCCTCAAACTGTATGGTTCTCCTTCCGTACAAAGTTCTAACTGAAGGCAGTTCTATACTTTCCCTATTCCTAGCGTAGTAGTGGTAAGTTTTGCGTTTAAAAGTGATTTGTGAGTGTATTTTGTTAGTTAGAATTTTCTTTATTAGTATGCATGTGTGGTATGTATATAATGTCTTTAGGTTAAATAGTTTAGTTTTAGTGTAAAGTTCTTTTGTAGGTGTTAAGTAATTGTAATTAAACAGAGTTTTGATTGCTTTGTTTTGCGTTACTTGTAGGTCATGAAGATGTGTAATAGCGGCCTGTCCCCATACTTGTATTAGATAGTCTAGGTGCGGTTTGATGAGAGTATTATAGATTGTATAGCGTAATTGAAATGGCACACATTTTGAGATATTTCGCAAAGCTCCAGTCAACGGGACTATTTTGCCTCTTATGTAATCAATGTGTGGTCTGAATGACAATCTACTGTCCAAGATCAGGCCTAAGTACTTCTCCTGGTTTGATCTTAATAACTGTTGGCCATCTACCGTAAGAGGAGGGAAAGCAGGAATCTTTTTGTTCTTAGGAGAAAATATCATGTATGCGGTTTTGTTAACATTAATAGTCAGTAAGTTTTGCTTAAGCCACGTATTTAAGACATGTAGGTCCTGCTGTGCTTCAGTAATAACACTAAGTATGGAGTGACCAAAATAAAAAAGACACGTGTCATCTGCGTACAATGATATATGACCCGCTAATCCAAGATTGCTTATATTATTTATATAGATTAAGAAAAGCAGTGGTCCTAAAACCGATCCCTGAGGAACTCCGTATACTATTTCAGCAGCTGCACTTTCAAAGTTGTTAATTTTTACTATCTGATGTCTGTTTGCAAGATAAGATTCGATCATTTTGTAGGCTTTGGCAGTGATTCCAATGCTATTTAGCTTGTCTAATAGTATAGAATGACTTATAGTATCAAAAGCTTTCTTAAGATCAATAAAAATACCTAGAACTAGTTGCTTTTTATCAATATTATTTTTAATTTTAGTTACTAAATCTATTGTTGCTGCGAGTGTATTAGAATGTGACCGGAATCCGTATTGATGTTCATATAGAAAGTCTATTTCATTTAAGTAATCAGATAGGCGTGCAAACAATACCTTTTCAAATATTTTTGAAATTACAGGCAATACTGAAATAGGCCGGTAGTTGCCGGGATCAGTTTTAGTTCCAGCTTTATAAATAGGGGTCACCTTGGCTATCTTAAGGCTGTCTGGGAAAACACCTTCCTTAAGGCAATCATTAATACAGTTTGCAAGGTTATTAGCGATTTGGTTTCCAATACATTTCAGCGCCTTTGTGGTTATACCATCTATGCCACAACTGGTATTATTATCTAAGTTATCTATAATTTTCTTGATTTCTTCTGTTGAACAAGGGCGAAATTCCGATAGATTATGGTCTTGACTATCCTTAGTGTTGTGTATATTAGTTGTGTGTGTAGTGTTAGGTTGGTTTGATTGTATTTTATTGGCTAATATAGAACCGATTGTAGCAAAATAATGATTAAAACTGTTACAAATTTCTGTACCATTTGATATGACAGTATTACTTACAATTAGCTTTGGGGGAGCACAGTCACATGTAATTTTATTTTTAGCAAGAGTGTTTATTAACTTCCACATCTTCTTGGGGTTTTTTTGCATTTATCAAAAGCATCATAATAATATTTCTTCTTTTCTATGCCTATTGTCTTTTTCACTTTTTCCTTTGCTGCTGTTAACTCTGATTTTAATTGTTCATTCCTGGAATCTATTAGATAATCGTGCCATAGTTGATTTCTTTCGGTAATGTTGTTAATTATAGTTTTATTAATCCAGTCTTTCTGGGGTAGATTAAGGATTTTAGTTTTTGAAATTTTAGCGTCTTCAATTTGCTTTTTGATGTATTTTTCAAGTGTGTTGTAGCTACTGTCCTCTTGTGGTAGGTTTTCCTTTTGTATATTGCTAATAAGTTCCTTATAGTTGATTGCTTGATATTGTTTTTTAAGTATTAATGATTGTTTATGCCTGCTTATTCCTACGTATATTTGCTTGTGGTCAGATAAAGTAGACTCAACTAATGCCATGTGTATGCTGAAATCGTGAATATTTGTAGACACATGATCGATTATGCTTTTCGTATTTACTGTTTGTCGAGTTGCGTACTGTTCGTGAGTATTGTTTATAATCGAGTAGCCTGATTCTTGTACCATGTTCCTGTAGTCTGTGGTTTTGCGTTCATTTTGCAATAAATCTATGTTGAAGTCACCGAATACAATTGTTTTTTGTCTCGTTCTTTCTAACAGCGTTGAGTACGTTTGATGGAATAGTTTTATGTTTGTATTAGGTGGTTTATAGATGATGCCAACGGTCAGTGATAGTTTCTCCAGATGAATAAATAGAAAATTGTTACCATGTACGTAGCGGTCTTCTTTAATGTTAAACTTGATATTTTTATGTACATACATAGACACACCACCGCCTACACCATCTGTTCGAATATTGTAGACGTGTGTATAATTCGGTATATCGAGCAGTCCTGCTTCTGTTTTGTTTTTTATCCACGTTTCGGTAAGTAAGATAATGTGTATTGATTGATTAAATGACTTAAGTATGCATTTTAATTCGTCTAGTTTGCCCGTTTTAACTAAGCTTCGAACATTGGCATAAAATAATCTCAAAGACGAGGCAGACGTGCGTATAGCCTGGTAATTATATACATGCTGGTAGGTAATGCTTTCAATTTCTGAGGTATCGATGTTAATTGGCTGGAGAGTATGACTCATTGTTAGTTTTTTGACATTATCTTAGTAATTTTCGGTGTTCCTTTATCATACTTAATTATCAAATCTATCTCACCATTTTCCTTTCGACGCGTTATCTCCTCACGAAGATCCTTCAGAAGTTTCATTTGCATAGGTGTTTGGTCCGAATATATACGTACACTTTCATTAATGAGCTTCGATTTGTTCCGTAGTATACGTAAAACGGTGTCTTTATTTTCGAAACACACCTTAAGATGCCGGTTTTTCTCAGGGTTATATTTGCCGAGCCGCATACATTTTATAGGTGTGGGACAATCCTCATAAAAGCTTTTAATCAAGGCAAGTATTTGTTTATTGTCATACTCACGTCTTATATCCAAGTTTTTGTTGTTAATTTCGGGTATTCCGATAATTATAATGTTCTGTTGCCGCTGCGCTCGGTCTTGGAATTCTAAGGCCATGACTTCATATTCGCGATGCGGCGGATTTGTGGGCGTAGGGTTTTGTTGAGTTTTAAGGTTGGTCAGGTCATTTTCGAGGGTTTTTATTTGGTCTTCCAGCTTGCAGTTTTGAGTTTTAAGGTTTTCTAATTCTATTTTCATTTTATTTTGTTCTGAGTTCAGGGTTTCTGTTGTGCATTTTATGGTTTTTAATTCGTTTTTAACCTCAGTTATTTCTTGAGATAGCTTGTTCGAATTTTCACTCTGCTTTTGGCTGAAATCCTTCAGGAACTTCATAATCTCAGTCCGAAATTCCGTTATTTCCTCTCTGATTCCTAACTCCAATTCAGGGCGCTTCCTTTTATATCTGTTTGTTACATACTGATCTTCTGTTTGGAGGGCAAGCAAATCGGGCGACGAACTGCTCCCGCTACCGCTTATGGTAGAACCGCTAGGCGGTGTTCGTTGTGGCTTCATCCTTAACCCTTATCGGTGCGGTGACGTAGTTGTCGGTCAACGTCGCACGAAACGAAGTGAGTGAGCAGGTAAACAATTAACGGATCTCCCGTTTACTCGCAGCTTACTTGGTGCAGTAGGTGTTGAGGTAGTTCACTGAGATTTGAGTTCTATTAGAAATACTCGAAGAAACACTTTTGCTGGTAACTATTTTAATAAGTTATTTAAATTGGTAAGAAAGAGTTGTACACGTCTATTCATTACGACAGCCGAACGACGAAAAAAAGGCTTGTGACAAAGGTTTTGTGACAGATAAACCAATTTATTATTAAATAAATAAAACTTCCCCGTTGGGCTCGTGGCCGTAAGCGCGACTGCTGAGCGGGGTCCTGGGTACGATTCCCAGGTTGGGCAAAGTGTTATTGGGTTTTTGACAAAAAAATAATAATAATAATAATTTTAAAAAAATCAGTAACTGCCCGGAATTTGGAAGTTGGCGGTGTGATACTTCTGCGCATCGGAAAGCACGTTAAGCCATTGATCCTGCGCCATGAGGGATGAGAGAGTGCACCTGTGTCTGCGTGCAGTGCCGGTTTTAGCACTACCAACGCCCTAGCCTTCTATCGGCAAACTCTTTTATTAAGACATTATCATTTATGTTTTCCGCAATTTCATTTTCGATTGACGAAGTTGCTAAGTTTATCAAATCTAGATTGAGATATTGTAGAACTCAGATAGGTTTTTATCAGCAAACTTAGAAAAACTCCTTTTCCCACTAGCCACAGTTACAGGTATAGTGATCAATATTCGCAATGCTATCCATACATTTGGATGTAAGTTGCGACCTTTGATATTTAAAATAAAGACAGGAGTAACCATATTCTGATCAGACAAAAAATATTTTAGACTTATGAGATCATCGCACAACATACAACCATTTATAACTGATTTTTAGAGTCTATTTCAATCGGAGATCAAAAGATCTAGTTTTTAATTTGTTTTGTCTGTGGTCGGGGTTCCCGGTAAAAAGAACCGAACACTGCATCCCATTCTAGTGTTGTCATCATAAAGATTTTGTAGCTAGATTTAGGGAATTTACTAGTAAGTAGGACTCGCTTAATGAACAAGTGGATATAAAGGGGCGCCCCTTCAAATCTGGCGTGGCGCCCTGGGCGATCGCCCAACCGCGCCCTACCCTATCGCCGCTACTGTCTGCGCACACACTTGTGCACCATAATATCTCCCGCGTAGATGGCTAGTCGCCGTTAAGATTGTGTGCCATGGCCGGAATTTGGTCTGGAGAACTATTATATTAAATAAATAAATAACAGTCTCAATTAAAAGTCAAAGCTTGTTACCTTAAGCCGAGCGGCCGTCTTGAGGAACGCGGGAAGCTGCTCCTGCGACACGTTGACTTCACCTGCGTACATAAACTCCAGGATAGCTTGCAGGTGGAGGTACGACACGTCCTTCAGGATTATTATAGGGTGCTTTGATGGATTCTCCTGCAAAATTATAAGGATATTAGTGTTGGCTTTACATTAAAGGGCTAAAAGCATGTAGATTCAAGGGGTTATCATCATCATCATCTGCCTAGCCTTTTCTTAACTGTTGATGTCGGCTTCCAGTCTAACCGCATGCAGCTAAATACCAGTATTTTACGTAGAGCGACTACCTAACTGAACTCCGCAGCCCAGTTACTGGGAAGTACGATAGGTAAGACTGGTTGTCAGACTTTCGGGCTTCTGACGACCCGTAACGACTGTCAAAGATCCACCAATGACAGCCGGGACTAACTGGTTAGCGTGTTCTGAGGCACGGAGGGGTCTTGATTTGTGTAAATATGGTCACCCATCCACGAACCAAACGCAGCAAGCGTAGCTTAACCTGATCGAAAGACCCGTGCGGCTGTTATTACTATGTCTGAAATACATGGATTTAATTTAATTACAGGAAGTCACCGTAATATGTCAATCTCGTCGATTCGGCGCGACCACGCGAACATTCGGCGGGTGTCGAGTTCCCATGTACCTACTAAGGAAAACATCCTGAGCAACGCAAATGTTTATCATTCGTATCCGTAATGCTATGTTTTTACTGACGCTGAAATTAAATACTTTCAATAATTAATTCTTTTTTATGAAGAAATTGCATTCACATGATTTGTGTTATTTTTTAGGGGGTAAGCGTTAGGGTATCCCGCGTATTTCAAATTTTCTTACGTTTTCAATAGGGTTATATGAACATGATTTTTTTTAAGAAGAATTGCATTTACATGGTTTGTGTTATTTTTTAGGGGGTAAGTAAGCGTTATATCCCGCGTAATTTAAATTTTCTTACGTTATCAATAAGGTTACTTATATGAACATGATTTTTTTTAAGAAGAATTGCATTTACATGGTTTGTGTTATTTTTAGGGGGTAAGAAAGCGTTATATCCCGCGTAATTTAAATTTTCTTACGTTATCAATAAGGTTATATGAACATGATTTTTTTTAAAGAAGAATTGCATTTACATGGTTTGTGTTATTTTTTAGGGGGTAAGAAAGCGTTATATCCCGCGTAATTCAAATTTTCTTACGTTTTCAATAAGGTTATATGAACTAGATTTTTTTAAGAAGAATTGCATTCACGTGATTTGTGTTATTTTTTAGGGGGTAAGCGTTGGGGTATCCCGCGAAATTCAAATTTTCTTACGTTTCAAAGGGTTATATGAACTTAGAGGGGTTGTGTTGATGATTTTAAGATTATAATTCTGTAAATATATAAGTAGGTACTTGTTACGGTCACAAATTATATTTTCGTCAACATACAACCTGACACTGACTGACCTGCAAAATGCAAAAAAAAACGTAAGAAAATTTGAATATAAAAAAAAACTACTTTTTCTTTCATAATTTTTTACTTTTCCTTCGGGAGCTACTAGCAAAGTGGTTTTAAATTACTAACGTCCGTAGAATCATTTCTATTTTTAAAACCTTCTTTTTTTAAAGTTGGTTAAAAATAGAAATGATTCTATGGACGCCCCCTCATTTTTTAAAGTCGGTTAAAAATAGAAATTATTCTACGGACGTTAGTAATTTAAAATTCGGTTGACTTTTTTTTTATGTTCGTGACATCAGAACTCCGTTAATTATAAGTCGATTTGCAAAATTCTTTTTTTATTTTGTGCTTGGTCCCATAGAAATTTCATCAAAAACGGTTCAGTACACCAACATTACTGGTAAAAAAAAAAAATATATTTTAAACATCCGAATTGAGGTACCTACCCTAAGATAGACTGGTAGAAAATTCCCAAGGCATTAAAGTCCGCCTTTATACAGTTTTTACTTGTGCATAAAGTTTTAATAAATAAATAAATTGAGAACCTCCTCCTTTTTTGAAGTCGGTTAAAGATTCAAGTAATCGAAATTGTCTTGTAATGTGCTGACGTTCAAAAGTACCTTTCAACTGCCTACTAGAAATAAATGATTTAGACTTTGAACCCCTCCAACACAGCTGCACTTACCCGTGGCTAGAAATGGGTTCAAGTCAATAATGCAAGCACGGCCTCTGACATGCCGCGGCCCCTCGATCAATAACCACGCCGGCCATCAGGCTATAGCCGTCCGGCTATTGTCATTTTAATAAGCTATCGATTGATAGGCACTGCACTATGAGAATAAGATAGTATTCTTGCCAACTCTTCTGCTTTGGTGAAAAGGGTTGAAAAACTTTACAAACGGAGATTTCTAACTCAATTATCAAGTATTTTTTGATTTTGAATTATCAAGTATTTATTTCAATTAAATCATTTACAGGCACTTTTGAATTGCCAAAGAGTCGGTCAGTTAGTCAGAAAGTTGAAGCTAGTTGCCCATTGCAAAACGGGTAGGTGCACCTCTGCCCTCCCCTTCGAGGAATACAGGCATGATGTTATGTTTAAAATTCACATTTTCTCACACTATTTTGAACTTTTTTAACCGTCTTCAAAAAAAGGAGGAGGTTCACAATTCGGTTGTTTTTAGGGTTCCGTAGCCAAATGGCAAAAACTGAACCCTTATAGATTCGTCATGTCTGTCTGTCTGTCTGTCCGTCCGTATGTCACAGCCACTTTTCTCTGAAACTATAAGAACTATACTGTTGAAACTTGGTAAGTAGATGTATTCTGTGAACCGCATTAAGATTTTCACACAAAAATAGAAAAAAAACAATAATTTTTACGGTATCCCATACTTAGAAAAATTTTTTTTTTCATCAAACCCATACGTGTGGGGTATCTATGGGTAGGTCTTCAAAAATGATATTGAGGTTTCTAATATCATTTTTTTCTAAACTGAATAGTTTGCGCGAGAGACACTTCCAAAGTGGTAAAATGTGTGTCCCCCCCCCCCCCCTGTAACTTCTAAAATAAGAGAATGATAAAACTAAAAAAAATATATGATGTACATTACCATGTAAACTACCACCGAAAATTGGTTTGAACGAGATCTAGTATGTAGTTTTTTTTAATACGTCATAAATCGTAAACCGCCATTTACCATTCATTCAATCAACTCAAAAAAAAAAAAAAAACATTTAATTTCAGAAACATAAACCTTATGCATAAACCCGGATGTTACGGAACCCTCGGTGCGCGAGTCCGACTCGCTCTTGCCCGGTTTTTATGTCTGTTACTTCAGAACTCCGTTATTTATAAGACGATTTGCAAAATTTTAGTGGATAAGGTTAATTTATATGGGTCCATTCCATGGAATGGTCCTGAGGCATGGCCTACCATGCCTCGGGAATGGTCCCATATAAGTTTTATTAACTTTGCTTGGGTTGTTTTTGAGTTAGGTTCAATAATACGAACTTTTTCCACTTAGTTTATATCAGGGGTGGCCAACCGGTCGATGGCGACTATTGGTCCAGTCGATCGTGGCCAGGAAAAAAATATAAATACGTAGAACAGACTGTGCACCGTACCTAATCACTGACTGTTGCACGCATCGTCTTGTATCATTTTTCAATCACCTTTCCGTCACGTTATTTATCCTCTCTTCTATGCAGTAGAATGAGAGATGCTCTCTTTTGTTTTCGGAAGCGTGTGGGACGCGGGAGTGGGCCGCGGGCGGTTGTCAATCCGTCAGTCATTTAACGACAGACTAGCGGAGTTACGAGTGGTTACGAGTTATATTTTCCCTCTTAATGAAATAAAAAATACTACATAATTGTGTACTACAGTACTGTACTATGCTGTTTCATTTAAGATTTCAAGAAGTATGTAATTGGTAGATCGCACAGAGTGTCGTCAGTGAACAGTAGATCTTGGGTCTAACCAAGTTGGCCACCCCTGGTTTCTAATGATGATGTTTTAATAACTTTTTTTTTTTTTTTTTTTTTTTTGTCTCGGGTGGAAAATCCTCATGGACATCCTCCGCCCTGGGGAAGGCGGAGGGGCATGCCGGACTCTTACCGGCTAAAAACCACCCCGGTGTTCCCTCCCTGTACCTATTGCCGGGGGTACGGGTATCGCTTGCGCATTCATCCGCGCCCCTGGCAGGTATTGGCCCGCCAGATGATTGTAGGCGGGCCCCGTCACCCTCTACGGCCATCACCCGGTGGCCGCAGGAACTCCAACTAAGAGGCGCGCGCGGAACACTGCGCCGCCGCCTCGAGGCCTGTTTCTGATCGGGCGACAGACGCCCCTAGTCTGCCGCCCGCAGGCCGCGCCCTATGGTGGCCGGAGATCGTCCGCCACCCTGCGACGCCCGGTGCGTCTGCTGCGGGCCGGGAGAGAGGTAACAGCTTCTCTCTCCCTTTCCGCCGCCTCCTTTGCCAACATTACGTCCTCACAGAAGGAGGCGACGGCCGTCCAGCCACTGTCGCTCCCGACCATGCATGAAATGACGGCCGGAAGTGAGAGGTCACCCGCAGCATCGACTGCCGCGACTAAGTCACGGCGCTGTACTGCCCAAGCTGGGCACTCCTCCAACGTCTGCAGCGCCGTGTCCTCGCGGCAGCTGTCACAGTGGTGACATTCGGGCGTCGGCTCCCGGCCTATCCGACACAAGTACTTCCCGAAACACCCATGTCCGGTAAGCACCTGCGTCAGCCGGAAGCTGAGGGCGCCGTGGCGTCTCTCCAGCCACTCCTTCATCACGGGTCTTACCGCCGCTATCGCGGCGTGCCCTATGTTTTAATAACTTCCTGTCACTGATATTTACCTAGCATGTAGTGTTAAGTATATGAATTGTGTGAGGTAGTAGGGTACAACTAAAAAGTGAAAAATAAAAACTTTTTTACAAAAAAAAACAACAACCCACTTCCGGTGTAGTCGGTTCCGCATTTTCATTTTTTGACACCGACTTCCGAAATTAAAGTAATTTTCAACTTCGTAGTGTTTGTTTTGGAAGTCGGTTGTTTTTTTTTTATGGAAAAAAGTTTTCCATAAAGAATTTCCTTAAAATACAGCAAAGAGAAATAGGAGAAAGATAAATATTTCATATTACAAAAATAACTAAGTTTAACTTAAGTTTCTTTGCAATTTGCAGGTCAATTCGCAACCGTAACAAATATGGCTTTACATAATTATAAGCATTAGAATCAGCAAAACAACTCCCTCAAATGTAAAAATTTCATGAAATAGTCATTCAATAGGGTAATGCGAACTTGGAGAGAATGTATTGTTGTTTTTTCGCATCGATGTCCCTGGCACCTTGTATAATTTTCAGTTTTTTTTTTCTTTAAGAGCGTTTACGCCGAACGGCATTTCATACAAACTTTCAAGCCTTTTTTTTCGAAGTGAATGAACCAATTTTAATGAAACTTCGTACATATAAGCAAAATACAAAGGTCTAAAAAGTTAGTAGAGAACATTTTCGAAAAATTGTGTTACAGCCAAATTAGACCGATTTTAAACTTTCCATAGAAACAGATATTTCCAGTTATCTTTTTTTATATAAGACATTTCGAAAATGTTCTCTACTAACTTTTTAGACCTTTGTATCCTGCTTCTGCTTAGGAAGTTTCATTAAAATCCGTTCATTCATTTCGAAAAACAAGGGTTTGAAAGTTTGTATGAAATGCCGTACGGCGTAAACGCTCTTAATCAGTCCCTGGACTATGAGCACATTTGTTGTTGGATTTGAGGGTACAGAGAGGTGGTTAAGAAGGTATCAATAGGGTTAAATATTGTAAAAAATTCTGTTGACCTACTAGCACCATATTATAAGAGCTCCAGCCGCCTGTGATACAGGATTTTCCTAGTACATGCATGTAACACTGTTGGTAATATGGACTGGTGTCTTTAACTCCACGTCAATTCGTGTATTTTGCGTATGGGTGGTGTGGTGTTTGACAGATAGTTGACTGACAGTTGATTATCATAACATGTGAGGGTACCCCACAGGATAGTTTTTGAAGCGACCGACATCTGCCTGGGCAGCCATTATGGACGCCAACTAAGTACATAACAGGTGGGAAAATCGATCATTCACCGCAGCTCCTCAAGGACGGCCAGCATTGTCTTGATGTTACGTGGTGACCACTGGGCAGTTTAGAAGCACATGTAACATTGCAATACTTACATCATTTTTGTAAGATTATTTTTATTGTATTTTACCAATTTTGGTTCTAAATAAAGACTTATTTTTCATCTACTTTCAGTTAATTTCAGTGCAGCGTATAAAATATTTCAAACAATTTGATACTGCTACCTTTTCGCTCACCTCTAATAAACTTTTGAAGTAAGGACTACACGCGGACAGCACCATCTTATGTGCCTTACACGTCTGGCCCTCGCATGCTAGTGTCACCTGAAATAATTGTCCAGATTAGTTACGAACAAGCACTATTTTATATTATACAACTGTACAGCCCGTACGACAACCTCACTCAAAACTTGAGCATTACTTAACCTGTCACATAATTGCTTACCAGAAGACAATTGCATGTAATTGCTTAATGGTTGTCACAATTATTAATTTCCTAGCTGCGCCCTGCGGTTTCACCTGCATCAGTTTAGATCCCATTACAATATCGGGATAAAATGTATACTATGTGTGAATCCTGGTTATAAAATTTCATTCAAATGCGTTCAGTAGTTTTTGCATGAAAGAGTAACAAACCAACATCCATCCATACATCCTCACGAACTTTTGCATTTATAATATTAGTAGGATAGTTTTTGAGTGTATTTTTCTTATCAACAATCACTAGTTAATATGACTTTTTTGTCAGGTTAGTACTAGATTAAAGTCAGTTGATTGGTTGAAACATGTTCTAAAAGATTCTAAAGTCTTGAGTGAGGTACTGCTATACATTCCGTTCCATTAGTGGTTTGAGTTCCGAAATCCACACCTCTTACTACTTGTAGGCCTACCTATGACCGAGTGTGAATGCATATTGTCAATGAAAATAAATAATTCATTGTTGAATAAAGAATATCGTATATTGCAAACTAAGTATTCTCTGCTTTAGTTGATGTTATTACACAAGAAAGAGTAGGTACCTACACAATATAATATTAATCTGTGTAACAAAATAACTGATGGTGATTACAGTGACTGGCATGAATCATAAGTAATCGATTTACAACTGGGGATCGGTTTGCGTATTCGAAAAGATTTCCCACTCTTTCAAGCGATCTAGATTTGTATCAGTCACTGTACTAAAAAAGTGCACTTTTTCATGAACATTGTAATACTTTTAGAGAATAATATTAGTATCAGATTGAGAATGTTCAAAACAACTACAATAAAAGTTTTATAAAACGCCATTACAAGTCTAATTCTCAGATTTGATGGCTAAAGATTTGGACCCTGTAGATGCTTTCTAAAAATAAAAAATATATATTCTTAATTTGAATGTTTATTCTTAATGCATTTCTAATTTTATAACAATATCAGGTTTAAAAATGGAAAAAAATCCGAACATTGAATGGTTATTATCAGATGAGATCAGAGGATGCAAGTTATCTACAAAAAGTTTAGGTTATAACAGTTTGTTTGTACACAAATATAACATTATTTCGCCGTACTCACGTCTGTGAAGCTTTTCTCATCCCTCAAATGTCTGAAAGATGTCACCATATTTGTCTGGAAATCATTCCATTTGAGGAAGAATTGTTGATCACCCATTTCGAAATTTTAATACACTGAAAAACACAAATTAACTATTGGAAGGTATTTAAAACGTGACACTTTTCACTGTTATTGTAAAGTTAGACTTGGTACCAGTATCTTAATCATGTTTTTAAGATGATTATCCTCTCAATTAAATAGCGCACTCTAAATCGTTTACCTACGTCACTAGTTGCAATAGAAATGATGCTTACCTACGATCACTTGGTTGCAATAATTATTTTCAATTTTGGTCTCTGTAGACCAACTTGGATTGTTGTACAAGGGCACCGCGTATTATTTCGAAACTATCACAAAAAGTTAAGCAATTGAATCTCAAAATAAAGACGCTGTCTCGCATAAATTAGCGACTTCTTTCTATTTCTTAAAAATTCCTTCATTCACCTAGTCAGGGTTGCTAGCGCTAGAAATTAATTTTGCCTGTTAGGAACAGAAAAAAGTTTTTTTTGACCCTCTTGCGCCATCTATATTTCTTATTAAATTTTAATAGCAACATAATTATAATGATGACTTTCTAATGATCATTTAAATAAACCTACAACCTGCATCATCATTTATTTTTTTGCACATTTGATTTTTGTAACATCTATGTACAGACGCCAGCACGTCAAGCTACCCGAAACTGTAAAATTTTCCCAATCAACATTGAACCTTATGCTTTAGCGATAAAGTTGAAAATCTATTAAAGAAATTTGACAGATTGTAGTAGCTTGATCTGCTGGCATTTGTACATTATTTTTATCTAAAATTCGTATTGTACTTGACCAAATTTTGATTCTGAATAAAGATTTATTTATTGTATTCATTTACTAACGACAGACTAATCCCTACACCAGTCAGTAGGGCCGGCTGACATTAGTGTATTGTCACTCTTTCCCCACTGTTTAATTTTTTCGCTGTTCTATAAAATTTTACTACCGTGTTTCCCATTCGTACCAAAATTATTTGTCGTTCCATCTTTTTCCTTCCTTAATTTTTATAATCATAAGTATGTGGGGTAATTGTAAAATACCATAAAATGGCTGTCGATCGCAATGCAAAGGCAATTTTGGCAGTTAAGCCACATTCGTCTCATTTGCGATGTGGAGCAGACAAATCCAACCTAAGAAGGTGGTGGATATCAAAATGAAAATTGCATTGCGATCGATTTCCGTTTTATGTTGTGTTACGCAATTACCCCACTAATCCAATCATTAGTTCAGTAATCGTTTATATTGTTGGCTTTTTGACGAACGAGTAAAAAGGTATTAAACTACATTTTTTGTGGGTAAATTCTAACAACGGTATCCCCAATCATTCATTGGCCATCGTTCATTCTAAAACGTTGAGATGCGTTCATTCAATTTATGATTTGATTATTTTTTAAATCGAAGAAGAAATTAGACATCATTTTTATTAAAAATTAATAAGTAAATATGAAAATAATTCAGAAAATAATTGAGAAATTCTTGAACAATTTAGGAGGGTTGAATTCTGTAATTTATAACAGTGAAACAATTTAAAATCATCAGCGCCATCTCGTGTTGAATAGCAGCCGCAATAAGTTGTAATTATTCTGTTGGCCATCTAGTAGATTTTTACAAAAACTAAATTTCTTGGAAACTGCATTGCTATTTCCGGCTTGATAATTTGAGTTTGTTTTAAAAATACAACAAACCCAAATGATTTATCCAGGTATTATCAGAAAAGAAAACTTCACACTAATTTAGGGTAAAAACAGACTGGACTAGATTGGAATTGTAGTCGGCTCGTTCACCGAACGCAGACTCCGGTTCGCACTAAAACTGCATCTAAACTTATATTACTTTACTCTTTGATCTCGTAAACTCAATTGCAACTGGCGTGCAGTTGAAATGCAACCCAACTGGGCGACTGGTTAGACCATAACTTTTATTTTCTTCAAAGCGTCAATGAAAGTCGTGTAGATATGTGAAGGCACTGCATCATAGGGTTTAAATTCCCAAATCATTACTATACTCTATTGGGTTTTAAATAAAAGAATTTGTTTATTTTAATAATACACCATTATTTATTTGACAAAAAACCGTTTTTAAAACGACACTCATATTGCATAAAGAAAGAGAGGCAAAAGGTGAATCGTAACATCTTATTATAAGTATAATAATTGTATGATTATTATTATTATAATCATTCGTAATAATGGTAAAATTTAGTTTTAACTTACTTACGAGAGCATATTTTAAAACACACAAACACTACATTTAAAAGGCCAAGCGGTGTTGCCACAATATCCTTATAAACTAGTATACTAAATTACTTTTACTAGTAAGTACGAGATTACTACCTATAGACTAATTATAATTATGTAACATTATTTTTAATGTTATTAAAACAGCAACTCATACCTACTGGCCTACTGGACGAAGCAAAATTATACAAAAAGAAATCTAAATAAATATAATTACAAATATCAAAATCATTCGCTTTTTTCTAACTATAATTGACATGAAGCAGGATTCAGTTAAATTAATACATACACTTATACAATATAACTTACTTTGGTATACATTTAGTTTTAAACGAATATTATATATTAAGAAAAGTCACGTCTAGGTATCTTTGAAATATTTTTAAAGAATAGTAATTACGCGAAGTCTAATCGGGAACTTTCTTGAGTGAAACAAAGTCATTTGCTTTCGTTAAAACTTATATTTCCCGCATGAAAGACTTTAGTAAATCCTTCTATGTCTTTTACTCTCAATGACTATTTCTCTCATGACCGATCCCCTAGCAATAACCAATACAATTTACACAATTATTGCTTAAAACTGACTTCTACACGAAGTGCTCTAAAAAGAGCGAATATTTATTAAATCCATATAATAATAATTATTATTATAGTAAACCTTACAATAGTACTACTATTAAAATATATTTGGTATATAGTAGCGTTACAAATATACAAAGCACATTCGAACTTAGGTATATTCTAGCGTATGATTTGTCGATCCACAAAGGAGACTGTAAATCCTATAATTACCCTACGAGGTTTATAACCTTTACGAAAGAATAATAATATTGCTGCATCGATATTTTACCGATAAAATAATAATTACTTATAATAAATATAAAAAAAAACTCGAATAAATTTTTGAATGAAAACTAAATATTTTATTTCCAATAAAATTAGTTCCCAATATGGTTAACGGGTGTCCACCGAAAGCCATGGGTCAGAAACGTAACATATTATTCAGAATTTATATAAAGTTATAAGCTATACCTAGGAGATCCTAACCTTTTTCCTTAAAATTTATTCTAACCTCTAGTCTTTGTCAGTAAAGAAATGCCATGAATTTGAGCAAACAAAATGTCATTTATAAATTAATTCACGTTTTAAGAAATTAAGGTCGTAGAAAAATTCTAAAGTCCCTACTAAAGGTTTAACCCTAACACTAGATTAGCATTTAAGACTGGCTTATGCCCCTTGAGATAAAATGCTATGTACACTGTTCTTAAGTATAAATTAGTTACCTAATATTCTAAAGAAAGAAACAGAGCTTAGCAGTATATATTAAGGTAAAGATAGGCTGAAATATTCAAGAAATTATTATAGTAAAGATATTTTTTACTTTAGACAGAAATGAAATCTACGCTATTTTTCTTAATCATTATTTAAGTAAACCATGCAATTGATGCTTAAAACTATTCATTGGTAGTACAATTGGAGGTTTAACTTTAAATCTTAAAGTAAATCTAAACTGTAAGAGAATGTAAACTTGATATTTTGGTATTATAGCTTAGAATAAGAAAAAAAATCGTTTTAAAGTTGACTAGATCAATTTTGGGTTTGCGAAAATTAAGTATTTTTGGCTGAACTTTATTACTAAAATGGGTATTTTATAGTACATGAAAAGGTATGAAAAATAGTACCCGACTAGATGGAAATGCAAAATTCATCGGCTTGCAGCTCATCGATAGATTATCAGCTAAAACAGTGCATTAAATATAGAGTGAATTTGAGTAATTGAAGATCAGCATGCTTTTATTGTCTTTTAGAAAAGCAAAACAAACAGAATCTCTAGAGAATCAAAATTATGTTTAGAATTTTATAACTGAATTGGCCATACTCAAAAACGTGTAATTCGTTCAATCATCAGAATTTTACAATACAACCAGGGGTTTAAGGATCTTGATTTGTGACTCTAAAAGACAGTAAAAAGTTCACGATCTCAAACTGACTCTACTACTGTACAAAGTACTAAAAACTGGCTTACATCACCTATGTTAGTTACTAAAATATAAGAGCTGAGTACATACTAACTAGAATTCAAAAATATACAGTGTACTTTTAAGAACTGGCACTAAGAAACCTTCGTTGTTGATTACCCACATTTTTAAGCTTTAAAATAGTTACAGTAAGGCATTATAGGACGGTTTATACTTTAAATTAAGGCAGCTAAAGGCACCTAGTTAAACTAGCAAATATTTACACGCTATTGCATTGAAGTGATTGTTACCAAAATGGCAGCACTTTAATGCTTCTACTCGTTGCTAGACGGCGTTGTTATAAAATATACATTCGTTGAAGCTTCACTTTGGATAAATTCCATTTTTAAAATCTAGAAAAAATATTTACAACCTTTGCGCAAACGTACAGATATGTTACGTCTACTCGTTGCTAGATGGCGTTGTACCGTTTTCATTAGCTTTGGACGTTTGAATTTGCATGTTTTGCAATGGTATTTTTAGTCCTCGCGGTGCTAGAATGAGTCTAGCAGGCGTCACGAGGACTAAAGCGTACTCTCATTTATTCACGCCAAGGATTTTAGCGGCCTCGTCTGCGGAGGAGAGTAGCTTATTAATGGTTTTGTCGGGAATTCCGAGCAGTTTACCGATGAGGTCGCTGTTCTCCGGGTCGTTTTCGGCCTCTGAGGAGTATTTGCGCGATGTCATGTCCAGTTTGAGCTTCTTTTCGTATGGAGCGGAGGGAGGAGAGTTGTTGTTGTTGACGTTACTTGGGATTTCGTTGCCTGAGCCGTCGTCGTCGTGGTAGCGGTATCTGTCGAAGAAAAGAGGAATTAGTTGCGTGATTTTGTTCGATAACTTGCTTAACCGTTTTGGTTAGGGCCAGTTACAAGATGTTTTAAAACACGTAGATTTTACTTGTTTTTTCAAAGACAATGTATCAGATTTTAAATAGGATTTTTTTGATTTGTATAATAATTTTACAAGTTTGTACACACCCATTAGTCACAGCATCTTCAAGAGGCGTGTTAGGCGGGGAAGCCTCTTCATCATCAGTGATCTCTTCCCGATGCTTCTTGCGATGTCGCAACATGCTGTGCTTCAGGGTGAAGCGACGTCGGCACAGGTCGCAAGCAAACGGCCTCTCTCCGGAATGAGTCCTCATGTGACGACGTAGGTCTTCGGCAGACCAGAATCGACGGATACAGAATGCGCAGACCACCTAGAAAGAAAGAATAAGACATTGTAGAAGGAGGTTTTATTTTGAAACTAGGCGACCCGTCACTTGATTCGCACGGTTTTTAGAAATCGACAAAGCATCGAGATTTCAATAATTGTTAGTTTAATATGAATGAATGAAACACATAAACCTTTTGGAATAAATTCTCTAAATTATGGGGAAAACCGCATCAAAATCCATTCTGAAGTTTAGAAGAACAACGGATACGAAACGCGAGTTTATTATAATTATGTACAGATATAGATGAAATGATAAGAAACTTAAGTTAAATAACAAATCTGTTTAATTTCTAGTCAGTAAAGATTTGAATCTTACCTTTCTGTTAGCATGGTCGGGAAACTTCCCCCTCTCATCATCGTCAGCGCTTTCGCTCCGGTCACTGGCAGCATCCAAGGCTCCCTTGCTGACCAGCTGCTCATACTCGGTCGTATGTCCCGTCGCCAAGTGCGATAGGGCTCCACTCCTGTCTCCGAACGACGCCTCGCACAGATGGCATTTGAAGACTAGACCACCTTCATTTGTTTCTTCCACGATCTCGGGGTTTGGGGAGCTCGGTCGAGAATCAGCTCCGTGTCTTGAAGACATGTGTTTTTTCAAAGTTTCGAGCGATGAGAATGTACTTGTTGGACAAGACACGCATTTGTAAGGCCTTTCTGGCACTGCTCTAGTGTCGTTTATCGGCTGTGATGGGGATACTGTATCAGGAATCGGGTCAGCCAGGATAGCTCTGGCAGAACCTCCGTGCTTCCTCAATAGATGGCGGTCGCAGTTTGACTTGGTGGTGAAGAGAAGTGTGCAGTGTGGACACTTGAATGGTTTCTGTCCGGTGTGCGTGAGGACGTGGCGACGGAGAGATGATGACCAGGGGAACTTGCGGTGGCAGTAGGGACATGAAACACGGTTCGGCGCTAGGCTGTAAGCTGACTTCTTCTTTGGTGGTAATGCCGTGTCTGTTTCTGATCTGAAAATAAGAAATAGTTAGGTTAATAAACGCGTTTTTTTGGGGATGGGTAGACTAATGTCATGTTTCTTTATTTATAAAAGTCTTACAACGATGGGCCACAAAACCGTAACTATTATTTCAACTTTATTTATATGTGTATATATGTAAAGGTGCTGAAAGGTTAGACTTACTTATTTTCATCGCTGCCAGAGTTATTTCCCTCACTTGTGGAGGCGACTAGACCCTCTTCATCTTCTTCCTCGTCGCTGCGAGTAGGCACCACCGGGATAGGAAGTGGCTCTTGAGTCGGCGAGACAGAATTCGTTCCAGAGTCAGTCTTATCATTGGTTATAGGAACAGGTTTGTTGATTAAGTTCCCAGCGATTTTAAGGTCGAAATCCTTAGTCATTTCCTGTTGGCAAGTTGCCATTAGGATTTCAGCTGCCGCACGGCGCGCTGCGGTATGATCCTCTGATTTATTTTCCTGGTCAGGTTCCTCATCTATTACTAGGGTATCTTCTTCATCTTCCTCATTGTCAGCTACTTCGTCCGAGTCTCGTCGCACGGGCGAACGGTCAGATTGTTGCAACGGCCTTTCAAGATGGCGAGCTAGTAAGGCGAATTTCATGCGGTCAGTCAATGAGTCGGGTGTGGGGTACGGTGGTGGCGCCCTCGGAGCCGGTCGTCTCACACTCCAGTGCTGAGGATGTTGTTGCTTTACATGGCGTTCCATGTTAGACCGGAGTGTAAACCGAGCTGAGCATTGAGAGCAGGAAAAAGGTCTTTCAGTTCTGTACCGCCTTTGTTTTTGCTTGGGCATCAAAACACCGTTCTTTATTACCATCTTCACGGAGTCCGTTTGCGGGACAAGAGTGTTATTCATAGGTGGGCGTGGAGATTCAGGGTGTGGCGAAGGTATCGGAGAGATCGAAGGCGGTGGTTTCAGTTCCTCTTCCTCGGGCTCAATCTTAGGCTGACTGTCCTGGTCATTAGGAACAAGTCTGCCACCAGACATGCTCAAGCCTCTAATGATTTCTTTCTGTATGTGCTGTTTTATTTCGGCAAGTTCCTGGGAGTCAGTTGGGTGAGGAAAAAACGAAGGTTGAAGTAAGTAGGGCGCGATAGGAAAGGATGGTTGCAGAGGTAAACCAGGGATTCCAGGAACTGTACCAGCATACAACTGCGAAAGCTGGGTGGCATAGTAAGATGGATCGATTTTAGGAAGGGAATTTTCAAAAAGTCTTTGCGAAGCTAAAAGGAATCTTGTCTTTTCATATGCTGAAGCAGCGACGCTCGCTGGGTCAGGCTCGAAGGAAGGACGGGGTGGGGCTTTAGGCTCCTCAGTATCGGTGTCCGGTTTCTTCTTACTGAGATCAAGAACATCACAACTATTATTATCACTCGTGCTCAAGTCAACGGGAGCTTCTTCATCGTACGAATCGTGTGAGATGTCATTTTGCTTGTACGTGATTTCTGGTGGCCTGAACTCAGGGATTCGCGTCAGCTGGCCAATACCCTTCACTTTAATTCGAGGTTGAGATTGCTCTACGTCTCTTGGCATAGGCAGAGGTAGAGGCGACTCAGGTAATGGCAATGGTAACGGTTTGGTTGTTAAATTAGTAACTGGATGTCTATCAGTAATGAAACTTGGTGTAAAGTGCGTTAGTGGAGTATCGCGTCCCGAACTTTCGTTTCGCCTATCAATGTCAGGGGTGTGGAACGCGAGCGATCGTTTCACTTCATCCCTTGCAAGTTTAGAGTTCACTTCGTCATTATTAGGATCTTCAGACGGGTGGTAAATTATTGAGCGTTTCACATCTTCTCTTGTAACTTTAGCATGTCTATTCCTTAAGTGACGTTCGCAGTTGGCTTTGGTAGTAAAAGCGTAATTACAGACGGCGCATTCATACGGCCTGTCCCCGTTATGTGTACGCATGTGACGTACTAACGCAGCCTTATCTAAAGAGGCATGAGGGCACATGTTACACTGATAAGGTCCCGGGCCCGTTCCACTCAAGTGCACTCTATTGTGTCCCTTCAAAGCTCTTAAATTGGGGAACTTGGCAGGGCACAACCTACAGGGGAACTCTCCACGCAGCTTCATTCGTCTAAACTCTGCTGCGAAATTGTCCTGGGTTTCCTCTTGATCTCTATCCTTGATAATGGTGTCAGGAGGAGTTAAAACCGAACTTTCCAAAGACACTCTTGTGCCAGTGAGCCTCTCTAAAAGGCCGCCGGCTGACGTGACGTTTAATATCGATTGAATATCTGCCAAATCGCGAGCGGCATCGATGTGTCTTATGCCATTGGTAAGATGATTATCGTCGAATTTGGGTGTGAATCTGTCCATAGGTGGTGTCAAAGTGCCGGCAATGCCAAAAGACCTGTTTCTGAGATCTAATTTGGCAAAGAAATCTTCCCTGCGATCTCGTTCAGGGCTGGCAGGAATTCGGGTGGTAGAGAGGCACGATTTCCTGTGAATGTCCAAAGCTTGTCCACAAGGAAAGTCTCTGTAACACACATCGCATCTATAACGCTGATCTGTCACTGACACATGAGGATTTTTCTCGCAGACTCCTCTGGCAATTTCAGGGAACTTCTTGCTTGAGAAATCGACGAAGGTAAGATCGTCGAAGCCAGTCTTGGTGTCGTCACTGTGCGCAGTGAATCGGTGGATGTCGAAAGCGTTGACCGAGTCGAATCGCTGCCGGCATTTGGGGCACTCGAACCTTGCTGTTCTTTTGTCCATCGGGATGGGTGATGGTGACGTGGAGGCGGCACGTTTGCGCGCTCTCCTCAAATCCTCCTCCTCGCTCCTGTCAGATCGGTTGTCACTGTCGATGCTCGTCGTCCTAGTGACGCGCAGCTCTTGCTTTTCAATTTGAACGCCGTCCATTTCTTCGTCGGCCTCGATTTTAGCTTCACTGATGACCTCCTCTGTTTTGATTTCTGTAACAAAAGAGTACATGTTACAATTGATTACGGATTGTATGTTTGAATAACGCGGGGCGCTTTCTTACAATTCCAAGAAAAGTCGACAATAGATGAGTCAGGCAATTCCTTGTGCGAGGTCGCCATATTAGAATAATAATATCTGATATTATTATTATCATCATTGGCATCGATTCTCGTTACAATTTGCTAATAGATTTTTTAATGTATTAACTAATTAGATGTTTGTTTATTGCTACTTGCCAACAGATGGCGTTGTTTTTCTTTGCAGTAACCTATGCGCAAACAAATGCTATCGTCTCGATCTGATCATAAAATATAGTTTATATCACCGAAATAGCGAATCATCGAAGTAAATTGAAACCTAAAAAGCTTTTGTCAACTTCATTCTTTTGAAAACATCCTTAAAGCTAGTTCGATACGAATCAAAATCGAACAACAGTATCCATCCCTAAAATTCTCAAAATACAACAAAGTTCTCGACGGATGATTCACACTATCTTTTGTTTTAAAACGAACGGTAACGTTGATCAAAAAACCGTTCTAGTTGCTACGAAATAAAGCGTATTTCTCCTTGTTTCTACTCCAGTGAGCCTCGCTGAGGCTATAGGGCACAAAAATCAATAAGACTGACACCTAGTGGGCTATAGCTAGAGAAGTGTGTATGGTTGGCAAGCGACTGAGTCACGTAAATGCTATCAGATCGTTGTTTTGTGAAAAGTAGCGATTGTGAGATACTTTAGGGACGTGCTATGAATAAATACATAAATTTGGCGGGTAAATACCATAAGCTCCACGCTCGATTTTCATGATTGTGGAATTCACAAAATTTAAAAGCACTTAAGAAACCCAGAAAGAGACATTAATTAAAAAAAAATACATGTTGTGAATGAAGTCGTGTTGAAAACCGAGATAGTACCAGAAGGAAAAAACATCAATTTTAATTTATAGAATATACGTACCAACAGAGGAAGTATATACTGTTTACAATATTCCTGTCGCTGAATGAAAGTTTACTGTCCATTTTTTATTTTTTGCCTAAAAATAATGTGGGCCCCAAAACTTTACCTTGAGGACTCCTAAATTCTACGACAGTTGAAGTAACTTTTAAAGGATTTTAGACACAAATCATCTAATAGTTACTTGTTATCTAAATTGGATCCCAAAAACACCTATATTTTTTGTTTCATTTAGTCTTAGATTTCCAAAAAAAGATACGTAGATTAGAATAGCTATCCGATGCTTTCGTGAAATAGTAGCATATTAAATGAACGTGCGGTGAATAATTTCATATATCTGCCCGGTAAAACACAGATTTTATCGAGATTAGTTCGCGGCAATGTGCGTTTGAATTCCGCGATGAACTATGATCTATGATTAAAAGAAGCGATGAATCAAAAGAAGAACGATGATTTAAATCTTATTTCTTGCAATGTCGATATTATTCCCCTTACTTCCCGTGGGTGTCGTAAAAGGCGACTAAGGGTCTTACCGGAGAATGGGCAGCAGCGTTCTCTATTTATTCCACCATCATACCATACTGTGATCGCCAACCCGCCTGCCAAGCGTGGCGATTATGGCAAATTCCCCCCAAAGTTAGGGGCCTCCCCCAACTTTTGGGGAGGCCTATGTCCAGCAGTGGACGTCTATCGGCTGAAACGACGACGACGACGATATTATTCTATCCTATACTAACAATCACCAGTCGCTAAGGCTTATAATAGAATTTAACACATTCGATATTATCGTTAAAGATTCTTGAGGTAGGTTCGTCACTAAGAATTTTATTCCCTACTTGATTTAAAAGAAAACACACTGAATCATCTACTTATTATTATGATACTCTTAGCTATCACTTAAGTCTACTAACAATGACGTATATGAACTGCGTAGTACCTACCCAGATAAACGGTTCCTTCAATGGATAAATATTTTAACCAACACATTCTAATTATTCTATATGCCAAATATTATGGCAGCATTGAAACACACATTTAAGTTAACAGGCACTATGGCCACACGCACACCATTATTCCCGATACAGCCCTGGCTGCACAGGTAAGTCCGGTCAAGCAGACGGCAGCCTAGGTTGAAATGCGAGATGCTGTTAAAAAAAAGATTCCCGACACAGAGTATGCTCCCGTCATGTCAGGTAGACAGTTCTTCAATGAATGTGTAACCAAAAGAGGAACATGTCCGTAGTAATTCACGAACAGGACAATGAATCTGACTCACAGTACGTCACTAACCTACATATACGAGATTACTAATCAATGCATAATACCAAATAAGGTATAAAATTAAATTATGTAATTTTATTATAAATTGACATTTACCTACCGTGTTTTGGGCGGAAGGAAAAGTTTTGTTTTAAATGTAGTAGGTCCATCATTATCGTCAGCCAGAATATCATCCGTCGTGTCCTGTATTAATTAAATATTTTCTCTAAATTAAAGTAAGTTTTAGGAGCCCATTTTTCCTGGTTATTATATTATCATCCGAACATTAAACTGTCAAGTTTAGTTGCTGTATCTGCACTACTATATTATTTTAACCGCATGCTTGGAGACATAGAGGAAAGAGTGTTGAAAACATCTTAGCTATGATAATTATGTACTCGTAACATTAAAAACGGTCACAAATCCAAAGGATTTAAAACAAAACACAGTTCCCATATTTCATGACGTAGGTAGACAGTACAAAATTCGACACCTTCTCCATGTTTTGTGCACATTCACCTAAATGACATTTAAGTCGTATATCACGCGTATTTAGATAAACACATCCGTTGAGACTCGAATTACACAGAAACTGTTGATATCAGTATGTTTTTCTTGCATGCAAAAATAAATGAAAATATGTACAGAATTTTAGGCGCACCTTTGTTAAGATTTCGGGAAGTATTCACCCTTCATAAAGGCGTTTTTCGTTTGCAAATTTTCCCGGATCTGTTATTTAAGGGAGGGAGATTTGCACCCCTATTTCAACCCCCTGGCTACGCCCATGAGATTTCCCCCTAGGGAGACAGACTGCCCCAACCAAGAGGACGGTGGAGTGGGCGTTTTGAGCTTTATCAGGCAAATATCTGCTTTATAAGAGAAAATTAGACGACAATTTTACTAGTCATCTAGCAGTGTTTCGTTTAAGCGTTCAGATTACACATCCTTCGGAGCGAAAAGCTTTAGCAAAATGATTTCTATTGTTTTGACTAATATTCACTTTGGTTATTGTGATAAGTCTCGAAAACTTCGTATGCGCCTCGAAGTCTGCATCTTCCATCCCTTGCAATAGAGCATTTTCATCGTTACTCTGCGAATCAGCACACATCTAATATCACCGACATGATCATCGACACGGCGACACCTCATTTGCATAACACCTTTTTCTCAATATAATGCCACTTAGTTCACATAGCCAGCTTTTGAAGAAACCATGAACAAGCAAATGTATCGTGTCGGGTTTTCTTAGCAATAATCATTTCACTCAATCTTGTCTGTAACTTGATGCGTGTGCGCGTTGTTGGACGGTGTCACACCGAGGTGTAACAATTTTCTTGTTAATCCTTCTGTGGTTGTTGTCTTATTAATAAGGATATCTTTGTCCAGGTGAAGTTTTTGAGGCGGGTAAAACTTTAAAAAAGTGTTATTTAGAGTTGTTGTGCCTAAATTCTGTGTTTTGAGTTTGTTTATCCTTCAAGATGTTTTAACAGGATGGCAGGGAAATCGACGCGGAAACTATAACTATGAATTCAGTAGAATACATGATTCTCAACCCCCCGTGTTGAAATATTTAGCAGTAGTTTCATAGAAAAGTACAATACCTACGCGGTCAAAATGTATAGAACAGCTATTCTTTCCAGAATCATGTACTAAAACCATGGAAATAGGCTGTGCGTCGATGTCTCTGCGATCCTGTATTATACCGACTAGTCGACTACTAGAAAGTTTTAGCGTTTTCATCATCATCTGCCTAGCCTTTTCCCAACTATGTTGGGGTCGGCTTCCAGTCTAACCGGATGCAGCTGAATTCCAGTTTTACATGGAGCGACTGCCTATCTGACCTCCACAACCCAGTTACTGGGTAATACAATACTCCTTGGTAAGACTGGTTGTCAGGCTTTCGGGCTTCTGACTACCCGTAACGACTGTCAAAGATCCACGAATGACAGCCGGGACCAACGGCTTAACGTGCTTTCCGAGACACGGGAGGGGTCACGGTATGTAAAGATGGTCACCCATCCACAGACCAACCGCGGCAAGCGTAGCCTAACCTTAAAGTTTGCGTTTTACTTGTGTTTTTATATTCACTCGGAAAAGTTCGGACACCACAAACGAACCACAGCCTAAGCCTATTTCCACCTGCGACTGTGTAAGTACAGCCATATTTTACGCAACATGTACGAGGAAAACAAAAGTGAAGTTTAGTCGCGAATGTGTCGAAATTGAAAACGTACATATTCTCGGAAACGCTCTGAAATGCGCTAAATGCACGCTGGCAGCACGCGTTCAACGAACCATTGAAATTATGATTTATTGTCAATAAATGGACGTAATTAGGAATGTAAATGCACAATAACAGTGAGAAATGACGCGAGAGAGCCAAATATGGCCGATTTTTAGGCAAATGTGGTCAAGAAAAGTGATTGAAATTGATTCAGATTTAAATTCCTCTGACTATCACGAAGAGGACATTATAGATGAGTTCATCTTCAGGATATTTTGATGCATGTGGATTAATTTGCCTTTAGTAGAGGTGAATGATCTCAACATGTTCCTTATAACCTCAGGTGTGTTTCGTAAAGTAGATGGTTCAAGCTAAATTAGCCATATTTAACACGACTGGTTCGCGGTCAGAACTATGTAGTCTATTAGTTACAAAGGCTGTAAGCTCCAAAACATTAAAAGCAAAGTAAGTTTCTGTCCTGGGAGCTTTGATCGTCCTAGTGTCCGCCTTCTGGCTTCTTAGCGAAAATTTATTCTCTATCGAACACCGGATGACCAAAAAGAATTCTTATATTAATATTCAACGTCCAGTAAACTCCAGTAACACGTGTAAGGGGTCATCAAAATAGTACAATCACGGAATAAACACCATCCGAATTCAACGTACACTCGAGTTCAATAACTTCATATACGGAGAAAAGGTGTGACATAGAAGCGCTGGCGCACCGTGACTTCCTCCTTCCCGCTTATTCGGAATTTAAATCGACCTATCGCCATCCCGAAGTGTCCCGAAGTGAGCCGAAGTTGCACGACAATAACTCTTATTGTCTGCATAATAAGATGGTTGTCTTTCTAACGGTGGGCGGCGCATATTATAAGCTATTTGATTGATATGTCGGGGACGTCGCACAGTACCGCTGCTTTCTTCAACACTCCAATGAGCCTCAACGGTACTGAATTACACCATGTAGTATCTCCAAGCCGTCACTTATGGTGTCGCCATCGGCAATTACCTGACCATACGGGTTTGCTTTCGCAACTGTTGTTTTGCTGGGAAATTGGAGTATTTTGCACGGTATTGTGGTCTAGTTAGGCTCTCCTGGCGGTAAAGTTAAGTTTGTCTGTGACAACTGAGACGGCTATTGTCTAGAAATTGATAATGTGGTGCGCGGACGTTCATTTTGTACGTTTGTTAGCGTTGTACTCGTTTCGGATCTCGGGAGAAACTTAATTATGGGTTTATGCAATTGGTACGACTATTTGGCTAAGATACTTTCTATTTATCAAACCAATTTGTCATTGCAAATAGTGCTCGCGTTTCTTATAATGGCAGCTGCAGCAGCATTACCACAACTCAAAGATATTACCAAAGAGTCTTCAATCACAAAATTAACTAGTATCATCAAACAATTCCTAAAACTCATGAATGAAGAAAAACAAAACACGACTAAAAACAAATAAAATCAACAAAACATAGTTTTATACCTCATCATCACTCTGTGGTCGTACTGTTTATGGTTTTAAGATGGCGTCCTGATTAATGCAAGTCAGGAGCGAGCCTTCCGCAGTAACGGTGCTGTTATGATGCCACGTTGATGTCTGCCTTCAATATTTTATGGGACGTTATAGTTCTGTTGGTTACTGGGACGTTTGACTGGCTCCTGGGCTGTCTTCGATGTCAGTTTTAAAGATAAGAGCCTTAACTTTGACGGATTTAACGAACACACACATACACATAACATCAAGCCTGTTATCCTTGAGTTTTAGGAACTCGCTCCAAATTGCTGTACGGTAGTGTAAATATCTTGATGATCCAATTTCAAAGGTTTAATAACGTCCTCTTGCTTGGCCTTCATCATCATTTCAGCCGAAAGACGTCCACTGCTGGACATAGGCCTCCCCCAAAGGGGGGGGGGGGGGGGGGTTGCCATAATCGCCACGCTTGGCAGGCTTGCTTGGCCTTACTTCAATCAATTTCATGGGTTCATTAAAATATAGTTTCTTTGAAGATTTGAGGTTTTTCTTTCTATGCATGTCTACTGAACTAGGTTACTTATATGAATAATTACTGGATGGATTGTCTCTTAGGAGATCCAAATAAGAATCTATTCATCGTTGTGTATTCTATTATAATATGTAATTGTCATCACGATATTCCTCCTGCATTTTCCTCCAAAATTATTTGGGATCGACGCCGTATCGAACGTTTGGATTATGAGAGTTCCTACTAACATTTTTCAAAAAAAATATGTTTTAAATAACGTAAAAAGGTGTCATGGTTATGGTACGTCTTCCTCGAAACATCTCTCTTTGTGGTCATCTTACTAGTCCCCATAAGTAGCTATATCATCTTTTACATTAAGTATATTATTTGCTACTAATTATAAACCGGTTTTTATAATAACGATCTCGATATTATGAAGTACTTAATGTTTTTGTTTTCAATTCAGAGGAAGTCGCCGATTTAATTACTTTGATATTAGAAAGAGTGAGGTATATAATATATACATACACACATATATATACTTCATTAATGTGTTTATTAATATCTAGTGTTCAGGCTAACGGGTGTTTTTCCAAGAAAATAGAAATATTCGGCGTAGTCGTAATTTTATGAATGAAATATGTTGATGTTGAAGAAACTTGGGTCGTTTTACAGGTGTCTCGTTTCAATGCCTACGTAAAGACGTGTTTTGACATTATGTTGGAGATTAGGAAGTGATCCAATTATCGTTGTAACAAAATATCGTTGCGTTTTTTTCTTAGTTAGCATTTAGTTTTATCAAGTATTTTAAAGATGCAAGAATGGTGGATATTTTCGGGGAATTTGGGATTAAAATGGAATTTGTTTTTTAAATGAGTACGTAGACTAATGCGTCGTTAAATCGGGGTTTTCTTTCAATCTACGTCAAATCTAAGCTGTGTACCTCCACACTCAGAACTATTCCTTTATTACTAAGCACTTAATCTCAAGAGCACTTAAGACAACACACAGCCAACCAAGATCTCATTGTACCTTCAGCTGACGTCACCAGATAAAACGAAATCTCGATACGAAATCGATCAATCGCACGCCCAAAAATGGTTTCCACTCGATCGCTCGCTTTCTCCGAACGGAAAAGCGTCCCAATTAGGCGCATACGCAAGTCGCGAGGGGAAGGGGGGGTACTGGGCAGTAGAGATGTGAATAATTGAATGTTAATTCGTTTAGGGCCCGAGAGATGGCAGGACCGTCGACCCGGTGTTCGTGATGAGGTTACCAAGCGATGCCACATATTTCTTGTTGGGTGCTTTGACACTGAGTTAGTTTGGATGTGGCTTGATTGATAGGCAGACATACACGCGTATAGTTTAGTGTTTAATCTGAATAATAATAATGCAGGTTTTAAACGAAAAATATTAACAAAATGAGAATTTCTTTAAAAGTTAATAGATATGTAACTAAGATTAAAATTATTAATTATTTTATCGTTTTAAGAAAGTAGCATTTTTTTTCCATACATTACTTAATTTTTTATTAGGGACACCATTCCGTCAAAATTGTCAGGACAAGATTAAAAATGTTCAATTAAGTACTTAGTACCTACAATGTTTTTTCTTTAAATAAATCTGCGACGTGTGTACCTATAAAACTAATGCAGTTGCTTTTATGTAGGTACCTATTATGTATTCACAATCATAAAGTAGCAAATGTATTTCAATCACAATAGATTTTATGTACACGTGGAATCTTATTGATTTAATTAAGAGTAATACAGATGTACTCTTAATACTGACGTAGTTTTTCTCAAGTTTTGTTTAAAATCATGACATGCACCTTATGGTAACAACAAAAACGTCAAGTTTTATTCCGCTGATCCACACCTGACATTATAAGTCCTAGCAAATAAAAAAGTAGATTATAGTCTATGTTCAAAGAGAAAGTGTGTTCGTCTATGGGCTCATATTCGAGTTAGCTGTGACATATTATTATAATGATAGCTATAAGTATACTATCTTAGAACAATGCCTTATTATTATTCCTCTAAGTATTGGGGCGCTCTGTGGAGCTCAGCTTAATTTATCAGCCAGTGACTTCTATCAATTCCTTATTTGAAATCTAATTGGCTATAGGCCAGTTTGAGTCGTCTATGGACGCGAGATATTGTTATCTATGGTATAATATCTATTATAAATCAAAGTCTTAAGTTTTTTTTTTCCAAGTTATTTAAAAAGTGATTTTTTATACTTTTAGTTAGGTTTAAGATATTAGATTTTTATTTTATTAGTTATTTAGGTATATGTTGTTATTTATGTACATTTCACGGTAATTTATATTTACCTAAGAACTCATTTAAAAATAGAACCACGCAAGATAATTACAAGAAACTGTAACAGGCCTCTACAGGTTCGTCATTATTTGCCGTTTCGTATTTACAAACAGCAATTAGGGCCGGAAGACGACTCAAATGGGTTATCAGATAAAGTACCGTTGGTGCTACACCTTCAACAGACGTCCTAATCGGTCAGAGGACATTGAGAGCACCTAAAATGTTAAGTGAGACATTAAACTCTTGATAAATACCTATTTGCATATGGAACTGATAAAATTCGCTGGAAAAGCGAATGTTTAAGAGTTAATTTCGTTTTACATGTGAAATGAGTATGGATATAGGTTTATTTGTCTTATAGCACGTGTATCGATAAGTAATATCACTATCTACCAACCTCGCCTTTTACCAAATATATTCTGGTCGGCTTCCAGTCTAATTGTATGCAGCTGAACACCAGTATTTTACATTGAGCGATTGTCTTTCTGACCTCCACAAGTCACAACCCAGTTACTGGGTAACACGGTACCCATTGGTAAGACTGGTTGTCAGACTTTTGAGTGTCTGATGACGCGCAACGACTGTCAAATATCTACAAATAACAGCTGGGGCCAACGGCTTAACGTGCTTTCTGAGGTACGGAGGGGTCTCGAAATATAGAATAGATGGTTACCCATCCAGGAACCGATCGCGGTAAGCGTAGCTTAACTTGCGATCGAACCGAGAGCCTTTTCTCATTTAGCCACGAGCGCATCTATATAAAATACTCCAGAGACGATTAATGTAAGTGTAGTGTAGTGTCATGTCGTAAATTGATTCACAATAAATTCCTGTTAAGATGACAGTCATGATTAAAACGGAAAAAGGAAGTAGATTAGTAAAACTAATCTAGAGAATGCTTTGTGATTTCCTAACTCTGTAACATAAGCAATTGTTTCATGTGATTCATTCCTAAGGAGTGTCGTTTAATATTTATCTTACTAAAAAGTATTTTTTGTGTTCCACTTTCTTTATCTGAACCTTGATTTTAACGCTAATTTGGACAGCCTTGTTTTAAGGAAAAGGCACTGCAGAAAATTCCAAGTACATAAGTACTTGGAATTTAGAATCGTAAGCCCGTTTTTGAAAAACTGAGGAATGACGTATGTAGGTAATATTTACACATAATCTGCATTCGCGACTTATTTGCCAAAAATTTAAACAAATACGAGTTTATGGTAACTTTAATTCCTACACAATAAAGTGCAGTTTACGCTACAACTTCAAACATTTTTATAACGTTTTCATTAGTGCTGGTCACTCTCAAATCAACTTAATTACCATTACAATAAAGTTGATATTTGTTTAACTTGGAACATGGAGAAAAGATAGATTATACATAAACTCACACATTCTTCCCATGGGGAGGTAGAAACTATTACGATCCTTACATACTCCTTCCACCTCGTTTACGATCACACATCTGCAGGGTAATTACGTAACACACTATCAGAAGCAATGGATTTCATTTTGACAGTTGAACAAAATTCATTGCGTTATTTACGTTGTTGGGCAAACACATTTTTCGAACATATAGAGCAATAGATTTGCAATATGCTTCAAAATGATTCAAATTGAGAGTAATAGTGTGTTACGCAATTAGGGTGGAGGTCATATACGCACTTGACCTTTCTGAAGAACATCACCAATAAGGTTACTATTTATGTCCTTATAAGGCGTTTCCAGTCACATCTGCCTTGCCTAGTATCTAATACTAGCTGTTCCCCGCGGTGTCACCCTCTGCTCAGCGCCTAAGGGTCATAGCGTGATGTTATATAGGCTATAGCCTTCCTCGATAAATTGACAATTCAACACAAAAAGAATATTTCAATTCTAACCAGTAGTTCCTGAGATTACCGCGTTCAAACAAACAAACTCTTCAGCTTTATAATATTAGTATAGATTTATCAAATTTGAGACTGCTAGGTAATAGGTAATACGGGTTGGTTACAATTCCACGTCAAAGCGCATATTTTGCGTCCGATACTTGAGACTACTTTGTTTATTAAAAAACTGAGTGATGTATAACGTAAGCAGTTATTCACAGAAATATTTAAACCTTTAAAACTTTCCATCATTGTTCCTATTCGAAACTCCATTCTAGATATCACTGAATCTATTGGTTTAAGGTCCCGCTGTCTGCATGAATGGCCTTAAGATCTCTGTTGACACAAGTGTATGACACAAAAGGATGTTAGGATCTCTCTCGAGATTGCCGCGTCGGCTGAGCAAACCGAATTCCGTGTCCGATTGTCTTAATGAGTGTCTAATGAGATATTTTGTTATGTTTGGCTTACGAAACTTCGCCTTGGTTTTGTTAAATCTTGCTGTTTGAACAGTGGGTCTTAAAGGGCTTTATTGAGCTGCGTGCGTAGAAGAATTCCGAGGACGGATCACTGATGGCCTAGGTTGAATTTGATCGATATGTAATTAGTATGTTATCTGATTTGAAGGTATCGTAATATGTGTACTGGCTTATAATACAGATTTAACAAATCAGATCAGTCATGTAATGTTTGAATGAACATATCGTTGAATGAAAAGAACATTTGAAAAACAATGTCAAATGAACATTTGAAATATTATCATGTAAGAATAATAATTGCATGAACGCATAATTTTCTAGCAACGTGTCCTCTAAGCGCCGTAAATGTTATTTGAAATAACAATTGTAGATACACACCTGTGATGGCACGCCATAGATAAGAAGACTATACTCTGTTTAATTACTTCTATTTGAAGTATCAATAAAATAGACAATAAAAATTTGCTTGCAATCCTCGGCTATTTTACATAACTATAATGAAGAATCCGTCCGATATGTCGCTCAATACCGGATGCCAAGTCATAAACATTATCAGCTGTTCTAAAACGTTGTAATTAAATATGAGGGTAGTCGTATAAATGCTCGGGTGTCGGATACCGCGCGTGCGCGCCATCAGTCGTCATGTTGCTGTCGTTGAGCGCATAAGCATCTTGTTGCACCGGAGATGAATGGTGGTCTTAATCTTAATGGACGACGATGAATGAATATAATGCTGGCTTGTCAAAAGGTTGCATGATCATTGAATGATTATGAATACAACGTGGTAAACAAGTACTTACGTTGGGAAGATAGCGGTTCGGCCGCGGGAGGCGCGGGCGCGCTGGCAGCACCCTGCATGGCCCGCGACGGTCGACCGCGCCTGCGCCTAAAAGAAAAACAAAATCAAACATTAAATATTTGTTTCTAAATCGATAGAATTTTGTTAACCTTTAGGAAGCGAATTTAATTAAACAAAACATTACTATACACTAAGATAGTTTATTTCGCTTTCCAATGATTTTTGTTAAAAAATATTTATATGTTCAGGATCTGTCCGCGAAAATAAAAATTGATGGTTAACCGTATTTTAAAGCAGGTGTACAGAAGTCAAATGAAATAAAAGTAATTGAACAGTATAAGGAGTTTCATTTAATTTAATTTTTATGTTCTTAACACTTCAAATTTAAAGTATTCTTAATAATGTATGGTACCCGTATGTTTTATGTTTTAATTACATGTTTAAACCGGTTTTATCCAGCGTGTGGTCTTCTTAATCACTTTTTTAGTATACTTTTTGATAAATAAATTTCGAAAAAGATCATTGCGACTTTTATTTTGGAGGAGCTCTTATAATTGGCATACCTTTATGATCACATTAAATAAGTAATATGCATGAAATGTTTGACGTTTCATGCTCGATTTTAAGGGGGAATAAAAAAGAGTTGAAAGGCTGAAAGTTGTGAAGGTATTCTAAAAGCATCTGCGCCCAGCAGGTAAAGCTAGAACATTATAATAATTTGAAGCAAAGATAACAAAAAAAACAGCCATTTAGTTCTAGTTGTACGAAGTATCGTAAGCATTCTGCATTGTCTACCTCCTCCAACTATAAAAATGCCAGACTTTTATCTATGTAATCCTAACTAATATCCTTATTTTATAAATTCAAAAGTAACTCTGTCTGTCTGTCTGTTTGTTACCTTTTCACGCCTAAACCACCGAACGAATTTCAATAAAATTTGGCACGGGATCGAAACTTGTGCGGGTGAAACCGCAGGGCGCTACTAGTAATATTATAAATGCGAAAGTAAGTTTGTTCTTTTGTTTGTTACCTTTTCACGCCTAAACCACTGAACCGATCATCCTAATATTTTGCATATACGTTGTCAGGTGTACAGAAACGAACATAGGGAAAGGTATTTCAAACCGAAAAAAAGTGCTGTTCCCGAGGAAAACAACAATAACGTTATTATGATAATAGATGGCGCCACGTGTCTTTCGAATCAAAAACAGGACAACGTCTGTCGGGTCAGCTAGTACTTTATAGTAATAATAATGCCAGCTGTTTATTGTCCTACTGCAGGGCAAAGTCCTCTTCTCATACTGAGAAGGCACGAGCATTGATCACCACGCTTGCTCAAGACGGGTTGCGATTACAGACTTATGTTGACTACCCAAGGACTGGAGGTTTGCTCATGATGTTTTCCTTCACCGATGGAAGTAAACTATATGCTAATAATAGAGCTGAAGAGCTTGTTTATTTTTTTGTTTGTTTGTTTAAACGCGCTAATCTCTGGAACTACAAGTTGGATTTGAACAATTATTTTGGCATTTAATAGTCCAGTTCTTGAGAAACGCTATACGCTTTTCAGCATCACGCTAGGACTCTTAGGAGTCGCGCAAAAAGAAAAAGTCGGAATGAACGCCAAGCGAAAACAAACTAATAGCACCAGCAGACGATGCGATACGACACGGTGGGTCGGGGATAAGAAATTTCAGGCGGACGAAGTCGCGGGCAGAAGCTAGTATCCAAAATAAACAAAGACTAACTAAAAAATAAAACTAAAGTAAATAAGTGAAAATGTTCGATAAAACCAGCTTGTAAGTGACAAAGAGTATTGAGTCACATGTTATCTGCGGCTTCCTGCGACACTTGACGCTAATCATCGATCGGCCAGAAATGAGGGTACCTAATCTACGTACACCTATCTGGTGGGTGCGGCCGCCAGCTTCGAGAACTGGCTTGGGACTGTCCTGTTTTGGTTTTGAAAGGATATTTAGATCTATGTCTATGATATTGTCTATGGAAGGTTATGCATCCTATATAATACCTTAATAATAATAATAAATCATTTTATTACAGGCATTGTACATACATACATTTCACCCATAGTGACTACATGTCATAAATAAATAAATAAGCATTACAAATTATAAATAGATTAGATTACATTACAAAATTATTAATAATTCTATTAATTCGTCATTTCACTTGATTACATCATAGTCAATGCTGAGATTGAACAATTCGGTTCTAGTCACGAAAATTGTGCGGAATACATTAATTAATTCCTAATTAATACCTTTTACATTTTAATTAATACCTATTTACAGTTATTTTACATGTGATGTAGCATCACTGTCAAAATCAAAGTGATCTTTGTTCTTGTTACGATATGGTTGCTTTTGGATTGGTGCCACTAACAAATCTGTCACGAAAATTGTGAGGAATACATTAATTAATACCTAATTAAAATTAATACTTTTTACCTTTTAATTAATACCTATTTACAGTTATTTTACATGTGATGTAGCATCACTGTCAAAATCAAAGTGATCTTTGTTCTTGTTACGATATGGTTGCTTTTGGATTGGTGTCACTAACAAATCTATCGATATCACAGTGATCTTTATGCTCGTTACAAATAAAGTTGCTTTTGGGTTGCTGCTGTTAGAGGTAAAATAACAGAAAAATCCTCTGAAAAACCTCTGCACCAGCTTAAGGTGAAAGAAAATAAATATTTAATTGTGTTTTAAAATTGTGTTGTGTGTAATTACTGTGTAGCCACAGTAACCAGTCAGCTGGCTAATAGTTCAGTGCGCCTGCGCGTCTCACCATTTATTATAATCCAGACAACGTATGCTAATAATCCAATCGACTGGCAGGCTGTTAACGTTACCTACTTGCTGCATGGATTGTTTTATTTTAAGTTATTTTTAGCATTGCTGAAAACATCGAAATTGCCGCGTAACAGCTGTTTGCGCATTTTCAAAAAACTAAAGTATCTAAATAATTGCAGTTTTGAGTTCATAATTATTTCTACTACATAGTACCTAAGTAAGACGTACATATTAATTATACTATCCAAGTTTATACTTAAGTAAGTCGTATTATGCATCTAAAATACAAGGAAGGATAAATTGCGAGCGGAATTTTTTTATTGAAATGCGTGGAAAAAAAGAGGCAGTTTTTTTTTTCAATATTTTACTTATCTTAAGCGTTCTACGAAATGAACCTACGCTTATAAAAAAAAAACGAAAATAACATTTTTTTTTTCTGTCCTAAAAATTTCCCTGCATCGCACGGTCACCCTACTCCGTTCGCTAGTGCAGCGCACGCGCGTTTGACCTATTATAGTCCAGACAATGCGAGCGAATAACCCGCGGCTGGTAGCTGGTATGCGACTAGTTATAGTAGTTATGTACCTGTAGCTACTGGTTACCTGCCATTCTGTTTGTTACTTAATGTAGCTACTGGTAGCGTTATGCTGTCTACCTAGTCTGGTTTTTAAAGGAACTGGATGTTTGCTAGGTTATGTAGGTAGGTAAACTTATAGAATAATCATGAATGTAAACTTTTTTGTTTGACTAGCTTCTGCCCGCGACTTCGTCCGCATGAAATTTCTTGTTTTAACAATATACTGCAAGTCTGCAACACTTTAGCTTCCCATGTAAAATAATATTCAGAATCGGATCGGGGGCCTAAAAAGGCCGCTTTGGCAGAATCATAAAAGGATAACATAATGGACAGTTGGCCGTTAAGTAAATCGTATCAAATCCCATTGGTAAAGCATTTTTCAGTTATTTTTTTTTTGTCTGTGCTAAAATACCAATCAATCCGATCCTAATCCAATCCCAATCTCTTTGATTATACCTACGTAGTGCAGCGAAAAACAGAAAAACACGGACTGTCTTCGCCATATTACGATTCATAACGTTATCCTTTTATGATTCTCCAAAGTCGTAGTGGTAGTTCCTACATAACAAAATTTACCATTTTATATTATAGTATTGATTTCTGTTAGAGAGCAATGGACCTACGGATGCCCAGTGGTAACGTAAGTCGTAAGTTCAAACCCAGACGGGCGTAAAACGTCTGTCTGGGTCTGTGTCTGTCTTTGAGTAAATTATTTCATCAGCACTGTTCTCAAAACGGTGAAGGAAAACATCGTGAGGAAACCGGCATGTCCTAGAACCAAAAGTTCGCAGACATGTGACAGCAACCACCCCGCACTGGGTCCACGTGGTGGTCCCACAGAGAGGAGGCTTGTGTCCCAACAGTGGGAATATTACAGGCTAATTATTGCTATCGTAACATTTTGCAAAGGTGTCATTTCTCAGCCATATCTGAGTATTTCCCTTGCCTGGAAACCTCGCATCCTTGAAGTCTCAGCTTTCATGAATACGCTAAATGCACTGAAACCGACTCTCAGCGGTGCCTTTGATGGTCAGGATTACAGTTTACTCGGAATGGTAATACAATATTAATATTACTTATCTTGTGAGCGGCTCGCTTTGAACTCGGGAATTGTGGTACGAGTTATCTATAAGAACTGATTTGTTTAGTCATTGGTGGATTTGATTCAGCGATTTTTGATGAGTTTCTTGTATCACCTACCTGTCTATGATGATGGTATTTTGAAAGAATGATGCCACAGTGTTCTGATACGTAGGTTATTATTTTTTTTTTTTTTGCGGATTCCCAATCATCAAATGACTCCTCCCGCTCTGGGTGGAGCGGAAGGAAGTGTCAGTCTCTTACTGACTAAAACCCACCCGTGTTCCTTCCTTAGCCCTTTATGTTCCGGGCCAGCGGTAACCCTTTCGGACAATCCCGCTGACCGCAGGCTTTGGCCCTAAGGGGGCTCCTCCTAGGGTGGCTTTGGTTCATCGATTTTTGATGAATTTTTTGTATTACCTACCTACCTATGATGATGGTATTTTGAAAGAATGATGCCACAGTGTTCTGATACTTAGGTTATTAATTACACCAATTCTCGTAATTTTAAGAACGTTCACAGTCTGATCTCAGTCTCAATCTGTCAAAAATACCTCTTTTCCCTACAGTTTTGACAAGTTTTTGACATTTATTATCGCTGACATGAGATTGCGACTAGATTTTGAGAGTTTTTAATGAGGGATTTTCTTTTCCTTTTTTTTAACGCTTCCCTAGTCGCTGGATAGATGGCGCTGAACTTGGTAAGTTACTGCAAGGAACGGAATGTCACATAATTTTTTTATTAATTCACTTGGATGTAATTTTGAGATCGTAAAACGAAAGCAAACGAAACTGTCACTCAACGAGCGTATGACGTGACGCAATGTTTTTTTTCCAAGCGACTTTTGACTTTGGCACCTAGTAACGTAGTTAGTTCAACGCCGTCTTCAGGGTTCTTGGAAACTATGTTTTTTTTTTAATACTCAAAAGAAAAACCTCTCATTACAGGAATTGGCCTTCTGAGTAGTGGCTCCATGTAAAATACTGGTAGCTATTCAGCTGCATTCGGTTAGACTGGAAGCCGACCCTAACTATAAGGCTAGGCAGATTGATTGATTTATTTATAGATAAGTCAAGAAATAAAGGGATGTTCGGTTAAACAAAGCGAGTAACTTGTAAGGAATATTTCGGGGTACTTATTCCTCGAAACGCACCAAAAGTATTCCTCGAAAAAATAAAAATATATTAAATATTAATAAAAATATTAGGTAAGTATAATTTTGTTCCTCGAAATGCATCAACGATGAAACATAGAGAAGAGCATAAAGGATTCGTAATAAATTATATCGATAGACGTTTCATTTGGTGCGTTTCAAAGTTAGTGCGTTTCGAGGGATACCCCAATATTTCAGCTGCATACATTTTCAATTCTTAGTAAGTAGGTACTTACCTACTTTTAAAATAAGAACAACTTTTTAAAGTTTTCTTTTTGGATTCCAATTAGCCAAATTAGGCCAACTTGCTGTTGGCCTGATTTCCAATAGAACTTTCAAGTAAAAAGTTATGAAGACAGTTTAATTTCAGCCGTAATTATCGTTAATTTTCAGCATTAAACTTTTTAATATTAAGGGACTCCATAAAAAACCCACCAAAATCATTTTGATTTTCAAATGTATCCCCCAATAGTGGCAACAATAGTGTCAACAAAATTAAAAATCGAACGAATTTCAGTTGGGTCATTCTCAAAATTTTGCACTCTAAAAATAGTAATGATTTAAAATGACAGAACGATTAACGTTTTTTTTTACGATAACTGCGTTGTTACATAAATGAAAATCATGTTCACATTTTCCATGTCTCCATTAATAATGTAATAAAATAAAGCACCTATTGATTCTGTTATCACGAGTCACAAGGATTTCTTCATTATCAGTTGGTAGACGTGATCCGATGGCTGCTTCTAATCTCTACCTATTGTTAACCAATTATTACATGTATTTTTGTCAAGTAGATTGAGTTTTGATTACAGCGTTAGGAAGGTGATTTGGATCACGTATCGATTCTTATGTAATTTAGCTATGTTGTTATGGTTGGGAGTGGCCTCTCGCAGGACAATCTAGGAGGTTGTTGCCTGCCTGTGTTAACCGGTCTATCCCTATAAATTAAGGCCTCCAGCCAGTTGTTGTTCTGGGACTTTTCAAAAGTTTCTTATTTGGTTTTGTTGGCATCATATACAGGACTCCAGCATCGGTTTCGAAAAATAACTCGAGGAATTTCAAACGAAGATCTTTTTTAGAACCGAGTAGAATACTCTAATATTATGTACATTGTACACCATACAAATCTTACTAATAAAAAAGCTAAAAAGTTTGTTTGCTTGTTTGAACGTTCTGGAACTGCCAGTCGGATTTGAAAAATTCTTTTAGCATTTGATAGCCCAATTCTTGAGACAGTCTAATAGCCTATAGCTATTTAACATCTCGCTAGGACCCTTAGGAATTGATCAATAAGACAAAAAAAGTCTTAAAGAACGATAAACGAACGCGCAGAAGTTGGTTACAGGTATAAAATAATTTCATAATGTCCTTTTTCTGTATTTTACTTGATCTTCACAGTCTATGCGTAGTAGTCTAAGTAAATACCTAAGTGAATAATATGAAATAATAACAAGTATTAGGAGATGAACACTAAAGATTCGGTGTGAAATAAGTTGGCGCATCTAACTGCTGTATTATTGCGAAGTCAACGTTGCTCTATTAACATTGAGACATTGGCTTTAAGAGGTTTGTATCTAAGATATTTATCTCAAGAACAGCGAGTCTATTCTGTAAAAATCTCACTGTGAAAACTTAGGTGAAGTGAGCTGTCAATAGTGTCAATTCGTAGCATCTGGTGGAGTGATAGCTCAATTCAAGCTCACTTTAACTTAGTTTTCAGTTAACAGACCCGAGATGGACTTTGAAAGTAGTTAAGTAGCTCCTGAAATAAGCTTTTAAGATCCGATTTGGAATAAAGACCCTTGGATACTTTCTTTCTTTTCGGAGGTGCCCGTGGCTAAATAATAACAGCCACACAGTTCGATCGATCAGGTTAAGCTACGCTTGCCGCGGTTGGTCTGTGGATGGGTGACCATCGGATCTTTACATACCGAGACCCCTCCGTGCCTCGGAAAGCACGTTAAGCCGTTGGTCCTGGCTGTCATTCATGGGTCTTTGAGAGTCGTTACGGGTAGTCAGAAGCCCGAAAGTCTGACAACCAGTCTTACCAAGGGTGTCGTAGGTATTACCCACTAACTGAGTTGTGGTTAGATAGGCAGTCGCTCCATGTAAAATACTGGTATTCAGCTGCATCCGGTTAGACTGGAAGCCGACCCCATAGTTGGGAAAAGGCTAGGCAGATGATGGATACTTTCTTTCTTTGTTTTAATTGAAGACAAAACACCAGCTTACAAATCGTCTATCTCTAATATCGAGTTGATATAGATAAAAAAACACCTATCACAATCAAATAATATAGAAATAAACGGCAATTACTAGATAAGCCTGTAACATCTGTCCGAATGATATCTATTCGTCCGTGACAAAGTTGTAACATCTTCATGTTGAGAGGCTGGTTGTCGCAATCTGGCCATTACTGCAGATGATGATATCATGACACTTGTCTTGCTTGATAGATATTGTAAGGGTTTGCGCACGATTGCGAATTTTAGAAATAAGTTGCGATTTAGTCGACTAGATAGCGTAATTGCCGACAAATAATTTTTCGTAGACTTTTCTCGTGTTGCTGGTTTTCTTTCTACTATGCTATTTTTTAAAATAATGTTATTTCTAGTCAGTGTCAATAATCAGTATTGGTGTATTCAAACTAAAACTCTCAATTAATCCTTTACATACACTTTTGAGCTGTTAAGTAGTCGGTCAGTCAAAAAGATGAAGCTAGTTGTTAACGAGATCTTTAAAAAAACAAAATGGGAATCTTATAAGAATTAGGCGTTTGCCATAAGTAAGTAATATTCTTCAGAAGCATCTTATACGGATGGAAGTAGACTCCAATTCTCGATACCTGTACAGTATGTATTAGAATGGTGTGGTCACGTTTAAGGGTTTGGTACAGACCATCAAACCGAACAACTTTCTCTGTGGGACCAACATCGTAATCGCGAAATCAACTGTCCCATACAAAACTTCAATACCTACTCGACCCAAACGTATGGAACGCCTGATTATTTAGAGTATAAACGATGTTTGCCTAATGTCTAAAAGAAATGACCAAAGAACTGCGCAACATTCAATCGATAATGTGCGCTGTTCTTACATAATTGTCTAAAGAGCACATCACGGCTACTGGCACTTGAGATAGAAGACATTACCGAGATAATGGGCGACAAATGTCTCAATGGGAGATGAGATTGAGACTTTATCTAGCAATAACTTATCTGAGCAGTATATCTGACATGAGTCTCACTTGAATCATTGTTTCACAACGAGATAAAAGCACTGTTTTGTAATTTATGTTGTTGATGATGACTTTGAGATGGTCAGATTTTTAAGAAAAGTCAGTGGTTTTAGTAGGAGAAGCTTGTAACTGTAAATCTATTTGGATGGTTACACTTTCAATCGAATGGATACCTATATCGCCCGGTTGGTCCTTTATCCCTATTGGATATCCATAATGTACCAGTTAAGCATTTACTCTTACGAAAGCGGTGAACGGGCACACTATAACGGCTGTCCAAATACTGAGCGTTTTTTGACACCTTAATGCCAAATACTGGTGAAAATGACAGCTTCTTATGATGGCAGTTACAATATGATGGAAGCGTTTTTATAGGAAGCGTAATCTTTAATATTCATTGCTGAAGATGGACATCAAAATCTTCACTGCAATTTGCAGTCGCTTGTCATTATTATACCTAGGGAATGCAGCCAAAATAACAAACATTGGTAGATAGTCCGGTAATCACTGAGCGCAGTGATTATAATGTTATTAGCAGCCTCTATTCATTTAGAAATTACAAATTAATAATTTGGCTATTTCTCTGAAATATGCTCAGTCATTTGCGCAACATTAATCTGCTTAGATTAATTGAAAGATAATGATTTATCTTTATTTATGACATGCTGCAGTCAACCATTAGTAAATAACGTAATTTCTGGAACTCAATTTCCTGGAAAACATTAACTTAACGCATATAAATTGGGTTCGTTTTTCCTTTTTTTTACCTGGGAATAACATTTGTGATGCGAAATGTTCCGTCGCCATTAACTCCGGGTGTTTAAAATCAATAAAATTGCAGAATATCGCTTCTACTTAATCTTTCTTTAGGTATATTTTTAATTTCTTTGTGCTTGTGGTTGGCGTTTTTATTTTCCGATTATTTAAACGAAGTTTTCTTTTGAGGTTTAGGTTTTTAGCGTATTATTAAGTGCTATTAGTAAAAGATACAAATAAATCTATTAGGTACCTAATAAAAGATTTAGCAAATTCTTATTAGAATTTAATGAGAAAAGGAAACTGCATATACGCAAAAAAACACAAAAACCATTAGGTAGATAGGTACAACAATTCACACAATTTTATGAAAATAATCTACAGCTTTTAAGGTAAAGTTTAAGATAAAAAATAACTTTAATTGCACTTGGCGAACTTAATTAAGCTTAATTAAGCTTCACTTGAGATCACCCGACGGCGAAAGTGTTAATTTTTCATCTCGCTTTATAAACATTTTACTTCACAATTTTCTTGTTATTCTTTTACTATACAGTAGGTAGGTATTTAAAGTTAGTATTTCACTCGGTAATCTTATTAAGACTAACTTACTCTAGGTGCGAAAAATTTTTTTGTAACGTCTTCAGATCATGTTTTTCGGTAGAAAAGAGAAATATGTACATTCAAAAAGCTTTTTTGCGAGCTTCGTATAAGATTTTTAGCGTCCGATTGGATTTTTTCATATCACGATGAAAACAGATTTAACAGATCACATTTTTTTTTTTTAAATATTTCAAAGCAAATCTAATCGAAATTAGGTACAGTGTAAACTCCATATAGCGACACTAAAGGGACTGTACATTTTATGGCGTTATAGAGAGTTGTCGTTAAATGGAAAGAAGAAAAATCAGAATTATGAAAAGAAAAAGTTTATTTCAAGCTAGTAGTTATGTACATAAAACAATAATCTTATTTGAATGGTATTGCGTATATTCTGTTATTTTTGTCTGACGTCTTTTGTAATTTTGTTGTATTTTTTTACTTATTTTATTCGCATCTTGCGATATTGAGGCATCTTGGTGAAAAAGGAAGTAGGTACTTTACTTATTAGTCATTGTCAACAACAGTCTACACGTGCAATCCCAATTTGTAAAGAAAAGAACGAATTTCTTAGAAAGTTTGGTTTGCATGATGCCGACAGTTGATTTTATTACGGGCTAGGATAATAAAGCGACAAAAGAACGTACACAGCTGCGCGGTTTTCACTAATTTTGGCAACTTAAAAGGTACTTTTTATTATTAGGTACTTAATTGTTGTCGTTATTAAGAGTGGGTGTAATGCTATATGGAGTGTATTATTGTATTTAAAACAAGCTAAACCAACCAAAGACGAGTGATTTCGACGCTTTAGGGAGTTTGTCGTTAAATCGAGTGACGTTACATAGAGTTTACACTGTATCACATAAAAAAACCGTTCACTTCAGTTCACGAAACAGAAAATTCGCAAAAAAAAAATTAAACAAATATGCAGGAATCCGAATTTGTAACGTTTTTTTCGCGCACAAAATTAATAAATAGAACAGTTGCAAGAAAAAAAAAATTAAAAAATTATAGAGGCAACATTCTGCAATACCTAATTGATTTTCGAACACACCAAGTCACCTTCAAGGGCTCAAGGGTCAAGAGACGACAAAACATTCGACTGTCGCGTATCGCACTGAGCCCACTCGATATTAATTACTAGAGGTACCTAAAACACAGGGCGACGCCCGCCGTCACAAACGATAATTTGCATCGTAATCTAATCGAAATAACTTACCCAATGGTGGATAATTTTTGCGATATCAGCCGAAGCCCGAAATAATACAAAATAATAGTCCAACAACACACGAAACAGCGTCCAGTCTCTCACAAACACCTTAATTAATTTTTGAGCACAGATTTAGTCTTCGATTATTTTTTATTTACAAACACTAAAATTTGTAAGGCACTATATTCAAGTAATTCGCGCGTCGAACGTGTGTCGCATCTCGCGCGGGAACGACAACCTCGCGCGCCGAGATGTCGTCTCCTTGTGATCGTGATGAGAGTACGCACTGTCGCTCTGCTCTCGGGGGAGCAGAAGATGGCCGCCGATTGGTCGAGAGCGGCGGCCGGGAGAAGGAGAGAGCGCATCTCACGCGGGCTGCGAACGAGCGAGACAGCTAGCGTCATTCGTTTCGTCGGCCGGGCGAGATTGTCCGCGCGGGTTCAGGTGTATCACCGCCGAGAGCTCGTAGTGATAATAATATAGAGATGCCACCGAGTGGTTCCGTCATTATCGAATCTTTATTTAGCTTTATCTCTACGATTAGAACAATGATGGCGGGTGATTATTATTTACCTACAGTACGGTTTAAAAAAATATTTTAAGTTGTTTTATCACTAAACATCTCCCCAAAATTAAAGTCACTAGCTATTTGCGTCACAGACAAAGAATTTATCAAATATTTGAATTGATTTGCAAATATAAATAACCTATCATTGAATTTAATGATAGTTAAGTGTATCGAATCAATCGACACACGAAACTAGTTATCACAATGAGGTCACATAGGTAGATACCTACTATAGGGACTCGCTCATTAAAAGTAGGTAGGTAAGTAGGTACCTATATGCATACATATAGGTATACTTAATCATTTTAACAATTCAAAAAAACTAAAGCTACAGCTACTTACTCGGAGATGGTACATTTTTATCGCTTAAATACTTCATTTATAAAATGGTCCAATCTTTTTGGAATAGAAAATAAATGACGTATACCTACTTACCTACCTAAGCAGATAAAGATTATAGTTTGAATTTACTTTTTTAACCTTCACTATCGGATAATTTATTAATAAAGTAGACAGACAATGAACAAATTGATCGATATTCGAAAGAAACAAATTCGAACACGTAGGCAGGTATAAGCTGCTATCATAAAAAAGATTTCAGATAAAACAAATAAAAACCCGAATTTATCTAAGTAAACGGAATCGTAAAAATGTGTTTTTTTATCTTTACTCGTACTCTTTCGCGAAAACAACTGCTTAAGTAGGTACTAAGACGAATTAATAAAAAGGCCCTTTCCGTTTTCTAGAAAAGTGTGTTAATGTGTCTTATTGTAAGCAGCATAAGAGCTATAACTGTCAGAGGCGTGTTCGTTAAAAATGACGTAAGTGAGTGATCGATCATCCTACCAGTTAGGTAAGTAGGTACATATACCAACCTACTAATACCTATTACAAGGAACGATACTAAATCAAGCGCTAAGCGTAGGTAGGTATCTCAAAAAACGTTCAACTGATTTTGTAGAATGAACACAACTTTTATATTTGCGAATTCTTTCAAATGTGTTTTTGTGGAAGTGTAGTAGTATCTAGGTACTTTTAGGTATTCATTAGCAAATGAGTAGAGTCTTAATCGTTTCCTATAAGCTGGGACAGGTAATAATAATAATAAAGATATGATTCCAAATCCATTCATATTTTATTTGTAGGTACTAAGTAAGTAGGTAAGTAAGTATTATCTAAAAGTGGTAAAGTACCTATAACATATAAATCTTAGAATTCTTAACAATATTTAAAATTAGAAGTTTTGAGATTGTGACAAAATTAAATGGATGAATACGTATTTCGTCGTGTTTTTATACGTAGTTCACTTTATATCTACTAAGTAAATCGCTATATTGAAATAATTTCCTTGTTCTTAGGGCTGATTTTACCAAAGTCGGATAGCTTTTATCTGGAACAAAATTGACGTCTGACAGTTCTATTATGGAAAATCTGCTAAAAATTAAAAATTTACTTTCTGGATAAGAATTTCAAAGAATTTCGCCCATAATGTGAACTTATTGCAGAATTGTCTTCTTTGTGTTTAATTACCTCAAAGTTAACAGAGTGCTTACTATTTTAGGTACCTACTGTTTCGATCTTTAGTGACGTATACAACAAGTAGGTACCTATCATTGTCCATAACACAAAGTCTATGAATATAAATAAATGACTACATTATCGTAGTTAGAACATGTTTCTTGTAACTAATTCTCATTCCCTATCAATGAGTAGGCAAACATCGTCATTCCACTGTTTAATTAGCACTTGCCCTAGGGGAAACTGGGTACACTTGATCCCCCCTTTTTATTTTGGTTCATAAAATTAGTTTTAAGTCCTAGATTGGGGATGTGTTTGAGCCAAAATGTTGGGAAGTTAATAGCCCACGCTTCGAAAAAAGTAAAACAGGGTAGTTCAATATTTGTAAAAAATAAAGGACTATAACGAAAAACACAGGTTTGCACCAAGTGTCCCCGTGTATGGGAGACTTGATCCCGCCCAAAGGGAGACTTGATACGGGGGGGATCAAGTCTCCCATATCTAAAGGTGCACTTGATACATTCTAGGCAATCAAGTTTAATCAACTTCAGATACTTGTTAAAATAAGAAATGAAACAATGAATTCAATTTCTTTAAATATAATTCTTTATTATAGAAAAATTCAGTATGAACTGAACATAACAATTAGTCTGGAACTGTTTAGGCCTTCCTGCAGGCAGTCTAGTCTCGTTTAGGTAATCAAAATAATCGGTCTCAAATAGCTTCAATTATCTCAACTTACTAACAAAACTAAATTTATATCACAACAGCAATACCATCTGTTTTTTTCTTGACTTTGGGGGTCAATTTTTTCCCCTTTTTTTAGCACCCTGCTTCGCCTTGTATTATATTCGCGGCATTTTTTGACCTGCAATAATAACGTTAAGTAATTGAAAACTGTACCTATCTTTCACAAATTTTAATAATGATCACATTCCTCTAATAGACTTGATCCCGCTATGGGAGACTTGATCCCCCCGGATCAAGTCTCCCACAACGCTCTGTATCATCTCTCCCCAGTAACCGAAAAAATGAAAAAGATAACCTCTTTCTTAGGCTTATTATCCTATGTGTTTGAACTTTTAGCGCATTCATTGCACATAAAATAGCAGTTCTAATAATTAATACTCAAACTCTAAAACATATTATTCGATTATTTTACAAACAAAAATAAACTTACCAAAATAAGGTTTCTCTACACGAAAATCACTTACCGGTCGCTATGTCACAAACTGATAGTTTTGACATTTGTGGTGTTTCCTAAAAGTCATACCGTACAATAAACAAACACGGTTGCTAGTTATTAATAATCTAGCAAGCGTGGTTGGTTTATAAAATTAGTGTACCATGTGTCCCAGAGGGATCAAGTGTACCCAGTCTCCCCTATATTTTATTGTTTATTCAAGTATCTCGGGTCTCTTTAACTTTGACATTATTATTAAAATTATAGAAAAACAAAAAAATATAAAACGTCAGACGACTTTCGCGCCTAAATTGTAATGGCGGTTGAAAGAAAGATGGCGCTGGGGATTGCAATAGCATCAGTTTTGCAAGTTTCGTCTACTTACTACGTTAAATATGTGTATTTGCATCATTTAAATTAATTATTAAGTACACGTAAATAATTTATAAAGATTTAGAATTTGCTAATGCTATACGTCATACCTACCACAGTTAACAAGATTTTTAGCTACAGTTTTTCGCAGTAGGTAAGTAGGTACCTAACCTATATACCTATTTAATTGATTTTTCTTTAACCGCTTGTGTGCCGTAATTACAGACACAATTAAAAAGCCATTGTGTCTCGCGTAGATCTACGTTCCGGCAGACTAAGGGTTAATAAGGTAGGTATGCTGATGGGGATTTTCGTGTTCTTTTACAAGCTTATAATTAACTTGCCTTGTCAGTTGGTTAATTAGTAGGTAGATATGTATTGGTAAAATATTGCAAGCTGAATTAAAACCATTATACACAGTATCAATCTCAATCTGAATCATTTTTAAAGATATTGCTAATCCATTGCTTCATATGTTCGAAAAATGTGTCTGCTCAACAACGTAAATAACGCCATGAATGTTGTTGAACTGTCAAAATGAAACCCATTGCTACTGATAGTGTGTTACGCAATTACCGCTGTTCTGAAGGTCAATTCTCGTAATTTAAAACGTCCAAAATCTAGTCGCAGTCTCATCTCGGCGACAAACAAATGTCAAAAACTTGTCAAAATGTATGGAAATTAGGAGGTACTTTTGACAGATTGACACATTTGCCAATTTCGAAAACGTAACAATATTTGAACTAAACTAACTAATTAGAATTAAACTAACTAATTAGAACCGTGATCCCAAGGTAAACAAATCTATAGAAAAATATTATCATTCGATCCAGATTGTAACTTATCATTACTTGTCTGCAAATTGACCTCTAGTGTCTTGACGTAAGACAGGTCTTTCATCTTACATTACCGTTGTTCAAATAATAATAACTTTACCTTTTTTTCTTTTTTTTTTTTTTGTTCCGCACGGTTTGTGCATTTGGTCAATGTCACGTTTAGTTTATTTACTTCGAAAAAAAACAAAGGTAGGGAAACGATAATTATCTCACCCTTTTTGCTAAACAAGTGACTTTTTTGATTAACAAGTTAACGATTAAAAAAAAAAACCTATGATTCGATCAAAGCTCAAAAGCAGAGCTTTTCAAACTGTCAAAATACATTTCCGATACGACTTTTTAAAAGGTGCTCCAACCTCCTGTTTACCCAAAAGAGGCGATAGTTTCAATACAAAAATCGGTTATTTATCAGCCGTACTCGGTCCCCATCTGGAGCCGACCTTTGGTATCGGTCAGCCGAACGTATGCAAACATGGCTCCCTCCATCTGTCAACACGTGGCTAACGTCTCTGTGCTGGCCGTTTTTTTTATTAAAGAGATGTACATTAAAAAGGGTAAAAGTTAGTGATGCTTTTTTTAGAGTTATTCCGTTCTGATACCCTGAACCCCCCTCCCCCCTCCACCTCGATCCCCTGCTTGTATTACGAGCGATTGCAAAGTGCCTGAATGATGAGCTTTATTGTTGCTGCTTTCACATTATTGGATGTCTTAGGGACTCTTCCCCCCCTCCCCTCCTCCTACTCACTACTTACCACCAAAGGAGCATCTTTCTGCAGGGTTTCACCTATCGTGGTTTATACATGAAAGTCCCCATGTGGGAGGCTGTAACAGGCTGTGGATGTGGAGCTATGTTGCAGACTATTGGAAAAATGCACTCTTCTAGTACATTTGTTATGTCCATTAAAATATACAATAAGTTACCGGAATACATCAAAAAAATAAATAAAAATAATATATTTATCAATAAATTAAAACAATTTCTGATAAACAAAAGCTAGTACACTATTGACGAATACTTTAGAGATATATTTCAACAACAATAAAACCTATTTTTTACATAAAACCACATTTTATATTAAATTTCACTTTGAATACAAATTTATTTTAAAACACTAATATACTCTAATTTAAAAATAATATATGCTAAAATGATAAGATGCAATTAATAATATTATCATTCTACAAGACTCAATAAAATTGTAAATATTTAGTTTATTATAATTTATAGTGTTAATAATGTAAATCGTGCAATATATAAATAAAACTTAAAACCAAATACATTCTTAAATAAAATATAAATACTATAAAAGCTAATGATACTATTTAATGATACTATTTTAATTTAATAATAAATTATTTTTTTTTATAACAAAAAGCGCCTTCATCCTCTCTCCTATTAAAAATTAACTTTGCTGTGCCCGACAGGGTCCATAATTGATTCGATGTTTTAAAATACCAACTATCATATTATGTACACATTATGGAATGCAATAAAGTATTGAGTAGGTATTGAGTATTGAATGCATTAGACCACAAATTTGCTTTAAATTAATCTCAATTTGACATAGGTAGGTAATTTCCCTGAAAATAAAACCATCATCATCTCTTATCATCATCATCAAAACATTTTTATTCAGATGATTTACAATAGATTTTAGAACCTCTGTAGAAGACTGACAATAAATCCATCGCAAAATACCTAAAATCACTTTTGGTAGGAGTAAACTTCACATTCAAAATCTTTGTTTATCTATTAATCCGATTATGAGATTAATGAATCAGAAACGAAAGAATAAAGGGGCTCGTGTCTAAATAATAATTGTCGCACGGTCGCAAGTCGATCTTCAAGGTTAAGCAACGCTTGCCGAGATTGGTCCGTGGATTGGTGACCATTCATTACATATCGAGACGTCTTACTGCATCGAAAGCACGTTTGCAGGTCCCGGCTGTCATTCGTAGATCATTGACAGTCATTACGGGTACTTAGAAGCCCAGAAGTCTGACAACCAGTCTTGCCAAGAGGGGTATCATGTTATCCAGTCACTGGGTTGTAGAGGTCAGATAGGCAGTCGCTCCATGTAAAATACTGGTATATCCGATCAGACTGGAAGATCCCAACATAGGGGTCTTCCAGTGTTACCGGATATACCAGTATTTATTTTTTTTTTGGAAAGAAAGACAGATTGAAACAAAAGTATAAAGGTCGGGGAGTAATACTGCCGTCATAAAGAAAAAGGGCACAACTAACATTTTTTCCAAAATTGAGTAAAAAAACTGGCTTATGCGCCTTCTTTTTCTGATTCCAAATACCTACACAACACATGTTAGTTGTGCCCTTTTTCTTTATGACCGAAGAATAGGTAAACACAGAATAGATAAAACAGCTTGATCTGCCTAGCCTACCCGTAACGACGACTGTCAAAGGTCTACGACTGATAGCTGGGATCATGTGCTTCCCGAGGCACGGATTGGTCTCGGTATTTTATGGATGGTCACCAATCCACGGATCAATCTCGGCAAGCGTTTCTTAACCTTTAAGATCGACACGTGCGACTGTTATTATTTAGCCACGATCCCCTTCACAGTAATCAACATAGATATACCTGCTAAACACAGTCTATCCGTCGCCGCCACGCCATGACATTAATCGATATTTATCGTACACCAGATAAGATGGATCTTAAACAATATAATTTTGTTTTTCAGCCTTTCAAGGAGTATCGTTAATCTTTACTAACATTATCGGTTTTATTAGAAGAACACGTGGAAGTGATTTTCAAGGAGATTTGTTAGTTAATAGTAACGAAGGTTGTCTACGACATGTATATCTTTCTTTAGTGTTGTATAATTATCATTCTTGTTTCTATACTCTGGAACTCGACTTTTCAGTGACTTCTACTTACTTAATTTGTCATCGTCTTGATATTGAATAAGCTAATCCGAAGTTCTCCTAAAAATCAGAAATGCTGGCAGACTTTTGGGTACTTTTCCCGTTGACAGAGATGCGAATGAATTTATTGATACCGAATGAGTTTTTGCTTTTACTTTATATTTATAGGTAAGTAACGCCATGGGTAAATACAACCCATGGCGTTGTTTTCGTAAAGCTCCTAAACTGACTAGGCGAGTCTCTATGTAAAAAGGAAGCTCAAGATGATGCTTTATAGCTTTATCATTCTGAATATCACGATTTACAATGAAAAGTTTTTGCAGGATGACGTCACCATTGACAGGAGGATTGGCGATACCCACATTCACCAAGGTCTTGAAAAGTCGCAAACTCAAACTCAAAGCATCTTTGAAAAAAGCCATTTTTAAAGGCACAGTTAAACTGTAAAGGAGTTGGTCAGTCAGAACCATGAAGATATTTGTCCATTCCAAAGCGAAGTAGGTCCCTTTGGAGAAGAACGGGCAAGAAGCTCCATGGACACAAGATTTTCTTCACCTAATTTTTGGTACTTACTGAAGGTATGTCATCATCCTCGTACCCAAGAGTGTCCCAATTTTTAAGGGAACCGTGCAGCTTGTCTTCTTCCTCGTTTCTCTATTAGCCGTCATCTCAGCAGTCACCTCTTTTCTAAGAATATCATCTTTCTCACGATCCATTGTACTAAAGTCAGGTATATCCTGAAAAAAAAAATACAAAGACACTTTAGTATCTAAGTACGTATATATCTTCTTCTTCGAACTGCATTACGTCATAAGGTGTTGAAACATCCTTATCAGTTAACGGAACATCGTTTAGGAACAAGATTTTTGAAGTACCTATCTACTATATCTAGTAAAACTGCTAATGGACACTGAGTAAGTGAAGATAAGATCCCTCGATCCGTGTGTGTTGTTTGCTCAATAACGTTGCTATCAGATAATTATTATAGTTTCCTATACTTTAAATTATGTTGGAATAATGCTCTCGATACCCAGTGCTGTTCTAATCGATACATTTAATAATGAGGCCAAACTATCGAGTTATTGATTTCGGAATGACAATGCTAAAATTCAAACTGCTAATCATGACTGGTTATGGCATTTAATAGAGCAGACATATAATAGTAGCTTTCAAACTGAAATGGTAATGAATATCAAAGATAAAAAGGAAAGGCTTTTCGTAATATAGAAAACATTTAAATAATGGTAATTTACTAGTAGAATGATAAGTGATAATGAAGACAATTACTCGAAATCTAATACGTTCGATAGCAAAGATCAATAAATTAGGTTCTATTGCCTTAAGTAATTAATTAACTTGAACAATATACAAACAAACTCTAAAATCTATACATATAATAAATCTGTAGAAGGGTCAATTCTGTACATTGAAAATATTGAAAAAATAAATAGCGGGGGGTGTTGCTGGATCGATACCAAACCCAAATATGTGATTAAAAAAATTTTTGTCTGTCTGTCTGTCTGTCTGTATATGCAGGCATCACGTGAAAACTAACGGTTCGATTTCGATGAAACTTGGTATAATTATACCTTATTATCCTGGGCATAAAATAGGATACTTTTTATCCTGGAAAAATACGTAGAAAAAAAATCTTATTTTTCGGTTTTATTCATAGTCGTTGTTCTGTAGAACCGCGAACACACGTTGCATTACCCGTAGTGGATAATTTTCCATTTCAATTTAAGAGAATACAGTTTCCTGTAGCTTTATGTTACGCCATGACAATAAATAAGGCTCAAGGTCAGACCCTAGGAGTTGCTGGCGTAGATCTTACCGCGAGTTGTTTTTCACACGGGCAACTTTACGTAGCTCTTTCCCGTGTGAGCAGTCCAAGAAATCTTCATGTTCATATTCCGGACGAGCTCACTAACAATGTTGTGTATGCTGAAGCTCTCAATTAACTTTCTGTCGCATTGTCACGATCACTTTTTTATTATTGCAAACTTTTCGTCACTGTCAGTAATTTACTGCTACATGCTACTTATCAAGGTCGGAATTACTATGAAAAAAAAAACTTACTACAGAACGCGAGCTCAACAGCAGTAGCTCAATAGAGGGATCTCCTTAATTATTATAGGCTTAGCCGTATTTGGGTCCAATAGATATTTATAAGATGTCATTGTCAGAGTTACTCAAAATGGAGAAATAAACCATCCACGCGAAGACCGACATCTGCGCGGACGGAGTCGCGGGCGGAAGCTAGTATATAATATATAACATAATAACTGACGCGCGCTTACCGCAATATTGGGTGATTAAGAAACCATAACATTATTTAATATTATTCATCTGAATTAGTGACGCAAGCCATCCGAATGTATTTATGTAACTCTTTTACAGGATAACAGATCAGACCACGTTGCATTCGTATTAAATACGTCAATCATTACTTACTAATTGATACGGAAAAGAGTAAATTATTTAATTAGTGAACCTGTGTACCAATTCACAAAGTGAATGCGACCCAATAGGTAGGGGGGTACATTCACAAAAACAGAGGTAAAGTTGAAATTGGTACGCACGCAACCGCAGTTTCTAATGACAAATCGTTTGAGAAAACCCAAGATATTTAGGTCCTTGAAACATTTGAATGTGCAGGTATGGTAGGAATAAAAGACAGAAATATGTAAACAAAGTTTAATAATATATACGAGGAATGATAATCTTAGGACAAATGAATAATTCAATTGGTGGTTACTTATACAAAATCATATTGTACACAAATTGAAACTACAATTATCTTTGTTAGTACTTAAGTTTTGCAAATGCGATGGGTAAACTATTTCAATATAACAGCATCGTTGTTTTTATTTAAATAATCGCTTCAAAATTAGTATGTACAAGCCATGTGTCCGATGGGATTTCCCATCGGGAAAACTTTTGGGTTGTCTTACATTTATCATCACCCTTTCATTTAACCTCTTTCTTTTTTTTTTTTTGCGGTTGGGAAATCATCAAATGACTCTTCCCGCTCTGGGTGGAGCGGAAGGGAGTGTCAGACTCTTACTGATTAAAACCCACCCGTGTTCCTTCCTTAGCCCTTTATGTAGCGGTAACCCTTTCGGACAATCCCGCTGACCCGGCAGGCTTCGGCCCTAAGGGGGCCCCTCCTCGATCATTTAACCCCTTTAGGGGGATAATTTTCAAAAATATTTCCTTACTTTCGCTATAGAACTCTTGGTAAACATATCATGCTTCTAGACTGTTAGATTTAGGCTGTGCGTTGTCTGTCAGTGAATTAATGAAGTTAAGATGGCATTTTGATACCTGCATATTTTTCACTTACCTTACTTAATATTACCTAATATAGGGTAAATACTGTAATTGATTCTCCACACGTAATTTTTATCAATACTTACCTCTGCATTGTTAGCGAGTTTATCAGTGACTCATTATTTTGGTGCAAATTATCGTTTTGGAGTAATATTTTATCTTTATTATTTAAACAACTTAGAGTAATTTCGCAATTATTGGGTCCGTCTTCAGTAGTATCTTTTTGATTGCAGGGTCTCCTTTTGCTATTATTTAGCTTTTTTTAAAACTATATTTAAATTGTTCTTATGTTAACTTACTTGCTAGTCATCAAGCCGTATATTTAATTCTAATTTGGCTTATGAGGTAAGCAAGTTTCATTAAAATCGGTAAAAGTAAACATGGTCCAAATATGCAACCTTGAAGCAGTCGTTGACGAAATGGAGGTAAAGACTTCGACAATACATTTAAATTGGCAAAAGTCCCGGTTTTGAAGGAATCTTAATGAAATACTTAATATCCTAATTAGAGAGGTGCTTACAATCCTATATTCCCGTTAATGACCTTAAAAGTATTTATGAAGTTTTAAGTTCACGGAAAAGGATCTCATAGTGCTATGTTTGTACTGGTCGAATGCCTGTCCTGGATGCGTTAGAGTTTATTGTTTTTTATTGTATTGTGTAATCTATACGTCATATTATTATTATAAATTAAAGTACTTAGCTTTGTCTTTGTGACCGAGTTGTTCTTCTAAACTACACAACGAATTTTTATGCGGTTTTCACCATCATTTAGAGAATTTATTTAGGAAAGTTTATTTGTAAATTATAATTATAATCATAAGTCGTAAAAATAATGTGAAGCAGGGGCGGATAATTTTACATTAAAATGTTAGTTAACAACAGCTAATTTTAGGTACTCAATTGATTCAGACGAATATCAATATTATATTCTCGGCAATTCATGGTTTAGTTTTAGGTACTTAGACTACCCTAGCTACTAAGGATAATTTTAAAATTGTTTTTAAATTTCCTCATGGACACGCGTGGTTTTAGGATACCAATTTATGGTGAGAAATAAATGCGTGTAATTTAATAGTTTAATTAATAACGTAGGTATATGGTTGTAGAATAATGGTGTATGCTTTTTATATGTATTAATATGCGGTTTAGCAGGAAAAACCAAACGGCGTAAATTCTAATAAGCGCGACGGTTTATTATAAAATGAAACGTTAGATTGATTTCAGAAAAATAAAGAAATAATTAGTTTCGTGAGTCGGTGATATAATAATTGTCATGTGCGGGTGGACAGTTTCAAAGATGCAGTCATTGTCCTCACGCGAGTTATGATCGTGTACGACTGTACAAGTCAATTCGAACTTAGTCTCATTAACAGTAAGGTTTAAAATAAGGTGAGCATGATGTTTAGATAGAGATGTTTGCCTACCGACACGTTCTCCCGCCAAATCGCGGAAACCGCGCGAATTTCATTCACAAACCGACATGGACGTTTACAAACATGGCTTCGTCAACGGAAAAAATAGATGGACGGGATGTACGGCCAGTTAGTTTACAAAATATAGACTAGGGTGGCTGCGAATCCCGTAACACAATAGATGTTAATCAAAACGATAATTTTAGCTAATCGGTGCGACGGTTTAGGAGTATCAACATTAATCTTAGGTAATAATATTTTGAGTTCGTGTTACGTAACAACCCTATTTATAGGAATATTATTTCGTGGCTAAATAATAACAGCCGCACAGGTCGATAGATCAGATTAAGCTACGCTTGCTGCGGTTGGTATGTGGATGGGTGACCATCTTTACATACCGAGACCCCTCCGTGCCTCGGAAAGCACGTTAAGCCATTCATGTCATTCGTGGATCTTTGACAGCCGTTACGGGTAGTCAGAAGCCCGAAAGTCTGACCACCAGTCTTACCAAGGGATATCGTATAACAGTAACTGGGTTGTAGAGGTCAGAGAGGCAGTCGCTCCATGTAAAATACTGGTATTTAGCTGCATCCGGTTAGACTGGAAGCCGACCCCAGAATAGTTGGAAAAAGGCTAGGCAGATGATGATTATTTAGCTTAATGGTAATCTATGTAGACTTCTTGAAAGTGATTATGTTATTTTATCATAACATCATACATTATAATATCACGCTTGTGATCCCCCGAAGGGTAGATAGGTAGATATGTAGGTATAGCCTATTGCCACCAACAAGCTACAAATCCAGACTCCTCGCTGCTACTGCGAAATTTCTGATAGAAAAACAATATAACAGTTTGGCCCAACCTCGGAATCGAACCCCTCATTCTTACCAATAGCGCTTGCGAGGACCACCGAGGCAGTCTATTTTGTTATCGTTTAATATTATTGTAATATGTTAGGTTTAAAAGTATATTTCATAGGATAAAATAGTAGAACTTCAACTTTTATTCCCAGCCATTTCAACTAAGCACGACATCATTAAAATGAGCAGGAAATACAATCGACATATTTTCAAATCCAACTAACAACAAAATGGAACAAAACGTACTAGGAAGAGCACTAAACATGATGAACATCACAGTTTCTGCATCGAAAGTGAATGAAAGTCGCGTAAATACATCATTTTCATCACGCGACCAATATGGCGGAAGAAGTGTTGGCGCGAAAATGAATCTTTGTTTTTTTTTCTTAACGGCGTTTATTAGCGCGGGACATTTACCGGCCAGTGTCTGTTACCGCTTGCTGCGTAGCGTAGAAAAAAGAAAATAATGTCATGCAACCAGCTGTTATGCCAATGTAATAAAATGCGATAGATTGAATAGTGCATGATATCTGCAAACTTATTTTACGCAGTGCGCATGTTAATTATTTGTAGCAGGCATGTAGTAGGTACCTATGATCTGTTTTTATAAAGTTTTAGGTTAGAAAAAATCTGTTTTGGCAGGTTCTTTTTTCTGTCTATGTATTAATTTAAAATGTAGGATTTAAGATAATGCCGTGTTGTGTCTGTGTGAGACTGACAATTACGTGACAACCCCATCTGTTTAATCACCAGTGTTACCAATGATCACGACACTAACGAACTGGAAATACCTTCTACATTACAAGTAGTGCAACAACCTTTTTTCTCCCGCAATTGAGTTTTATGACTCGCGTGTGGTGATCGCTGATTGATCATTTAGAGATCATTTACATAACTTCAACGTCTTCTACTTTTTGCTGACACTAGCTTTGTTTTAGTTATTTTTTTGTTTTTGTAATGATACGGTGATACCTATGTTCTTGATTAATTATATTAATTACTTATTATCTTCACGGTCTTTTTAAAGAATTTTCGAAACGGCGACCCAAGGGCTGGCTTTTACCTTGGCCACAGGCTAAGCATCGCCATACAACGTGGTAATGCCGCCAGTCTCTTGGGTAGGTACATTACCAGTCGACAGCGATGCGGATGAGTTTTTCGACTCTATTTTCTAGGTTCTGTATAGTTAGAATTTAATTTTGTTATTTTTACCTATTTAAATAAATATACTTGATTACTTACCTACTAGTTTATTTATAAGTAGGTACCTATAAAAAGTATGTAGGTATGTTGAAATTGTTTGTACTCACCGTCACTTTTCCCTAATGGTTGATTAGAAGAGTTATTCGTCAGACAGCATCTGTCTGGCATTAATGCTGATATTAAGCTTTTTGGCGCAGCCGTGTGGCACACACTATTGTTGTTTGAAAATTTATTTTTATTTTGTATTTTGTGTTTCACGAACTGTGTCCCAATAATTTTTTTTCTTTCGTTCTTCTTATGTTTCAAAATTAATAGACACCATTTCAACTTTTTTTTAATTTTTCCCGCGTATTTTTGACATCCTAACTTTTTTTCTGTCCAGTAGTGCAAGCAACAGATAACCTAACGGAATATTTAAAAAAAATGCTCTAACCATAAACAAAATATGAAGGATACAAGACCTCTTCCGAGAGAAGAGGAGAGTTCCTCTACAGGAGAGTTTTTACAGTGTCAAAGATTTTTTGAACAAAAGCACGTGTCGATTTGGTGCCCACTAAAATACTTTATTCTCATGACTTTTTTTATATTAATAATTAAAATATTTGTTATAATTATAATGAAACATTTCTGATAATTCTGATAATATTGTATTATAAGCTAGATGTAGTAATTCGAATTCCATTAGTATATAATTCCATTTATAAAATGAATGTAAAACTATATTTTGCATACCCGTAAAGACGGTGGAATATGTTCAGCACTATACTTACATTAACCTAACATCCTATGTACCACCATATTTCAGCAAATAAATGATTTATTATTATTATTATTATTATCACATCTATCGTATTTGGCCACATTATTTGTTTGAGTCGGTATCTCTTCTTGGTGTCAATATTGTCAGAGTGGGCATTGACCCTGGTGCATCGCACGTGATCCGAATCTCTCGTACTATAATACGTATCTACCTAAGTATTTGTAATTTGTTCTGTTGTAATGTAACGAACTTTTTGACGGGACCTTTTTATATTCTTGGTTAAGCAATCAAGCGATGATCTCTGATGGGTCATCTACGAGTATTGACTCTGGGCTATAAATTGGCATTTTAGAGAATGGAGGCCAATTCGTTATTTTAGAAAACATTTAGTTTCTTTATTTTTGAAGCGAAACTTCTTGGGCGACGATTTTAAGGACGCAACACGTTTGTAGTACTTACATACATTTCGTTACGTGAAAGAGAAGAAAAATATATGCAACTCTCTCTGTCTCTTACAATAAATCTCTATTATTCTTTAATTTAGAAAGTTACCTTATCCATCACGTGTACGGAGCAGCATGCGTATTTTTTTTTTCTATAGGAACTTAGGTGTCTAGTTTCGAAGTACCTACCTAACTTCAGCAAAGTTTCGTTTATAGAATAAAGCTGAAAGCTGTGGCCCGCGACTTCGTCTGCGATCCAGGATGAAAATTAGCCTATGTCCTCAGGTCATGATCTACCAATGTGCCAAATTTCATCCAAATCCGTTCAGCCGTTTTAGCGTGAAAGAGTACTAACAAACAAACAAACTTACTTACGCATTTATAATATAAATAAATTATTAATATTAAGTATAATAAAGAAATCCAGAAAAAGAAGAAACAATAATAAGAATAAATAATATATGTAATAAAAAGAATTCGGTAAGACAAATAATTTTCCAATTCCAGCTGATATTGTCGTGTGTGTACCTATTTTTTAAAAACCGACGAAAAATTTTAACGCTTTGGTGTTCAGAATCATGTACCTACTGGATCCATGGCTGCAGGTTGCGCGTCGACTTCTCTGTCACCGTGTAAATATATGCAGAACTCGGAAAATTAAAAGAAAAGTTGAGGCAAAGGAACATTTCAACTGTATAAGTACCTACTTAGTTATTTTTATTTTCCAAGCGCACACGCCCTGACACTGGCGAATGAACTCATTGCAAAAGAATTATATCCAATTGGAGACACTGTTTCAATATTGGATGATTATAATTCGTTTGTATTTATTGTAATTATCCGGCTGGTATCTTGTTTAAAATTCAGAAGTTATTAACCTCTGTTGGCAAAAAAAGATAAGGTTTCGATAATATAGTCTATGGTTCATAAATGAAAATGCTCTGATTATGAAATGATTGTATGCCTAATGGTCTTCTATCCTTTTCAAAGAACTTCTTTCATACATACTTATAATATTATACCTTCGAAAGTAACTCTGTCTGTCTGTATGTTACCTTTTCACGCCTAAACCCCTGAACAGATTTCGATAAAATCTGGCAGAGAGATAGACTGCATCCCGGGGAAGGACATAGGATAGTTTTTATCAACATACCTCGCGGGCGAAGCCGCGGGTGGAAGCTAGTTGTCTATAGATGCTTATTTTGTAGTTCTAATAATAAAGTTTGTTTGTTTGGAACTTCCAGTAGATTTTGCATTTAATAGCCCAGTTTTTGAGGAAGGCAGTAGGGACTTTCGTCGCTCGCATGACTAAAACTCCTATGTCATTTTACTCATTTTTTTACTGATCTGATTCTTTACATTTTTCATTTTTCGTCTCTATGTTATTTGGATTTCAAAATATAACCATTTTGAAAGGCAAAATTGTAATGAATCACGAATAGAATAATAATGTAGGGGTCCCAACTCATATCAGCTAAAAATGAGATAAGATTTTTAATCATGCGAGCGACGATTTAACATCACGCTAGGACAATTTATTCTGTGCTTAGGAGCCAAGCAAAAAAAGTCAGAAATAACGCTACTTAAGCGATGGGGTAGGTCGGAGAGCAAGATGGACGAAATCGCGGGCAGAAGCTGGTATTCATAATAAGTATGATCACCACCTTTACCTACAAAAAAACATTTTAATATATGCTTTTAAACCATAGTTTACTCTTACGAGTAGGTAACCTACCTAGTCTTTATTCAGCTGAAATTATACACTGAATTATGTAAATTAATGAAACGTAATAAATTACGTAAATTATTGCTTCGAAAAAAATAATAACAAAATGAGAAATATTGAACTGAACTTCTAAAAACTTAGTGACCTAATAATTTACACTTTTTTAATAAATGTCCCTCTTTTCGGTTTCGGGCCTTTTCATAAAGTTGGCCGCAGTAACTAGGCTACCACGGCCAGAAAGACTAGGTTAACTTAGAACTGTGACAAACCACAAGCGAGCCGAATCTGTCACAGTAGCTAAGCTAGGGCCACCCCGAACAAAAAGGTTCGGTTAGAACTGTGAATAAACGGGCGCGAGCCGAGCGAGCGTAGCGAGCGGTGCCGTGGCAGCGTCCAACGAGCGCTACATCCAAGTTGGTCGCAATTAGTAGACTATTTGGTATTTTTAGAACCCCAAAATAGTAATTATTTGAGGTTCACAAAAAGAGTGCATTATGTATATTAGAGTGTTCATTTAGGTATATTTTATTCTTAAAAATATGATTGAACAGTTTTGCTTTCGACTATAATGGGAATTAAGAATAAAAATACATGCCATTCAAAATCTTCACTTTACGGAATTTTCTACGGAATTATCAGATTCTTGGAACGAGACTATCATCTTATCAATCTCGAATTAGATTCAAATCTGGCAGAAAGCAAAAAATCTCTACTAAAATCTCGCGTTCGATATTCACGCTTAGAGCACCGTTAAAAAAATTGTTCATAGATAAAATAAGATGCATGAGCTACGCCAGAATAAGATGCATGAGCTACGCCAGAATGACGTGTACGTAACAACTGCACGAATATGACATTGAAGTGTGCAAAGGCCGTGTAAACTTATAATATTAATACGGTATATTACAAGATTTTGTCATTCGTAGATCTTTGACGGTCAGTTTGATCAGTTACATGTAGTCAGAAGCCCAAAACTCTGACAACTAGTCTTACCAAGGGGTATCGTGTTACCCAGCAACTGGGTCGTGCAGGTCCGAGGTTAGGCAGTCGCTTCATGTAAAATACTGGTATTCAGCTGCATCTGTTTAGACTAGAAGTCGACTCCAAAATAGTTGAGAAAAGGCGAGGCAGTTTGATTGACTTGCATGAAAATGACATTGAAGCGTGCAAAGGTCAAAGTCAAAGACAAATCTTTTATTTCAAATAGGCACATTGAAGGCACTTTTGAACGTCAAAAATTACAGTAAAATTGAATTGATTCTAGTCCATTAAGTAGATTACGAGATGAAGTCGGTTAATAAATAAGAGATAACGCGGCGCAGTTTTTTATTTGTCATAATTACACTTGTTCAAACATGGCGGGCAGAGAACATCTGTTGTGCTAACGTGTTTTGATTGTTATTGAATAGTAATACATTCACCTCTTATATACCGCTTTATAAATAATGAAATGCACATGTTTGTCGAGAAAACTGTGAAAAAGTTGCAGGTGGAAAATTGTGTGAATAAAATAAAATTGTAGGTAGGTATAGGATATTTTTTTAGACATTTTCGTCAGTTACGATTTTTCGACTAGGTATGCCAAACTCTATAATCATATTTTTCCAAGAAATATGTTTTGTTTCTTTCAATAGAAGAGAGGTGTTAGTTAGAACATCGTAGATGATTGTGAGGTGTCAATGTCTATCCGGCAGTCCAAGCCCAAAAACATTTTGTTCACTTAAATCCTCTCGGCAATAAATCTATGTGTAAACTGATAATTAGCGAATTTGAGCGGAATCGTAGCTAACCAGACGTTATTCTATCCAATTTTAAATGATTAATAATAAAATCCCATACAAAACAGGACGTTTAGTTTTCCCCGAATAAGAACTTTTCGATAAAAAACTAAATCGGACTATTACAAAACATTTTAAAACAAAAAATAGCCAAATCAGTCCAGCCGTTCTCTAGTAAGTGTGCGCTTATCAATAAAAAAAGAAAACAAAACAAAAATCAGCAATAAAAATAAATAAATAAAATACACAGCATTTGATTTTTATTCATACAGGGTGGCGGGGTCAAAATGTATGGCAGCGTTGTTTATTTTTCAAATAACCGATGAAAAATTTCATCTGGGGCCCTGTTCAGAATCATATAGGTGATGTTCCTGCCATGTGTAGGTAGATTTCAAATCGTCAATGAAAGAACTCATCACCACAAGCTGTCACTCTTCCATAAAAAAAGAGTTATTTTTTTATTTACTTAAGTTTATTTAATTAGATCACGTGTCATTTTCACTTTCCTCCGAGTTGTTAACAATCATGTTATATATTATAATAAACATACTTATAGTTTCTTCGCACGGAGGCGCATTGTTCGACAAATTGTCATGTGCGAGTAAATGACCGTTGCCAGACAGACAGACTATGTGTAATAAAATAATAAAATTACCGATCACAGAATCTGAATAAGTCGGTAGAAGTCGCGGTAGTGTAATGTGGATCTTTTATGACGTGTCGTCTAGACACAGACACTAGAGGATAAGGAACACTACAGTCCGTTCACAGTTATTTTACCTCCGACAGCAGCTACCTAAAAGCAACTTTATTGTGACGAGAATAACGATCACAATGATTTTGACAGACCTGCCAGTGGCAGCAACCAAACAGCAACCTTATTGGAATGAGAATAAAGATCACTGTGACTTTGACAGTGATGCAAAATTAGAGGTAGCTGTGAATGTACTGTATATTGACAAGGCTGTATACAGTATGTAACAGAAAGGTGTGGTAAAGACCATCAAACTGAACAACTTTCTCAATGGGACCAACATCGTAATCGTGAAAAAGTTATCAACTGTCCCATACAAAACTTCAATGCCTACTCAACCCAAATGTATGCGACGGCTGATTTTGTTTCGCGATTATAATCTGAGATTCTGGTAGACCTATAGGTCTACCAGAATCTCATGGCATTTTCTGGTGTGTTTTTTTTGGGAATTACGGGATAAATAAGAAATTTACCATTACTAGAGAGATTATAAACCTTCGAATATTATTTGTAGTTATAAACATTTTGGATTGTAGGACACAGTTTAAAAAAAAATCGGATCATTCGATCGTGTTCAAGTGAGCCACCTGATACTAGGGATTCACACTATTGACAGCTTACTTCTGCATGCTACCGCGGCATGGATCAAATACCAAAGGGATGAAGCTAAAGTATGAGTCTCGATATTCTCGATTCAAATAAACTTGGATTTCAGTAGAGGTTTTGAAATCAAGATTAGGCATAATTAATTAAATGATTGCAACCATATAAATCTTTCTTATATATTAGCCATATTGGACGTAGAAAAGGTGACCGTTGGAGTAGACGAGTTCTTGATTGGAGGCCGCGAATCGGTAAACGTAAGGTAGGACGCCCTCAGGCTAGGTGGAGCGACGATCTTCGCAGGGTGGCTGGTAGCAGCTGGATGAGAGTTCCCGAATATCGAGTTGAATGTCGTGCAATAGGAGAGGCCTATGTCCAGTTCATGTTACGTTATGACAGCTGGGTCATGACCGACGACGAACATTACAACAGCAACCCGATAGATCTTATGCAAAAATCAAATAACGTCAAAACAACACAACATAATAAGGCTTTAACTAACCAGTACAACACACGTGAAGAGCAAGGTCAACCCATAAAACCCCAGTCTCAAAAGAACAACCCCCAATTAGCTAGCTCATCAACACAGTATGAACTACAAACATCAATGTATACACAGGTATCAGATGTAGTCGCAGAAACCACTGGGTTCACAATACTTAGAAACAAGCCGACTATCGCAATAAAATATACTTGCCCAGACTTGCGTATTGCAATCTGGAACGTCCGTGGGCAACTTCAAGCAAAACGTCGTAAAAGATCTACTCGTATATACCGATGACCAAATGGGAGCAAATATTAAAAAAATCTGAGGGCCATCTTATACCAACAGTTAATATAAAAAATCCGATAACTGAAGCACAGTGTGATGGACACATTGCGGATGACGTAATGGGAATCATTAATAAAATGCGGAACGGGAAAGCCCCCAGAACTGGCCAAGTGGTAATCGAGCTTTACAAAGCAATGCCAGAAATATTACAAGAAGCCGTCACCAAACACATGAACAAAGCTTGGACACAGAACGAAGCGCCCGACACGTGGCTGGAGACCGTACAAGTACCAATTCCAAAAACAATAATCCCAAAGGTGCGAATGAATACGGCCGCATATTGGTTTGCAACACGGGTTACAGAATTTACGCCTCCTACGTACTTAAAAAACTAGTCGAGATAATAACGGAACTGGGAAGCTATCAAGCGGGCTTTTTAAACAATAGATCAACAGACGACCATATTTACGCTTAAAAGGGTATTAGAAGAAGAATGGCGTGCAGGTAAAATAACTTATGTACTCGCTCTCGACATTGAAAAGGCCTTTGACGATGTCGACCTCAACGCACTGAGGGATATCCTATTACAACGAACCAACAAATCGCTAACGGTATGCTTGAATAAACGAACATGCATCAAATGGTGTGGCCAGCAAAGCAGTTGGATTATTAAAGGTAAGGGAGTCAAACAAGGTTGCCCTCCCCTCGCCTGTTTTCACTGGTCATCGACGAAGTCCTCTCGACCAACTCGACCAGGATCGTGAAATCTCACGTACTATCATTTGCGGACGACCTTGTCTTCATTTCAGATGAAAAAGAAAGAAAGGTTAGAAGGTATCCTATACCATATTAAACCCCTACTAGATATTGTAGGCCTCCAAATAAATGGAACAAAAACAAAAATACTAATTAGGGACCCCATAGCTACACAGAAAACGACACACGTGATCCTTAATGGAATAAGTATACCGACATGTGATGAAATTAAATATCTAGGTACATACATAACATCTACATTAAGCACAAAAAGCACTATAAAAAATATTGTTTACTAACACTCTGGATCTTTGTTGTCCGAAAATAAAGAATATTATTATTATTATTAAAAAAACGTTGCGAACAGGCCATGAAAAACGGCAAAGCGTTACTACCATTCATAAATAACTCAAATATGGACTGGAAATTAGCCAGACTCATGTACCGAATGGTGATCGTACCGTGCATGATACATGGTCTGAAAGTATCGGCACTTACCAAAGCTAACAGATCAAGACTCAGAAGATAATGAGCGAGTTATCATGAGAGACTTGATTAACCACTCTAGGAATAAACCAAGAGAAAATCTCAAGAAAATATCCAAAAGAAAATGCATGATATCTTAGACGGAAAAACAGTAACCAAACGCATCAAGAACCACAGGATGTGCTACCTCGCAAATGTCTACAGGCGCCGCAAACCACACCTACTGCATGCAGCAATGCAGTACAAGGTCAAATCCAAGAAGGTCGGCCGACATATTTATACATGGAACGACAATCTAAAACAGGACATGATACTTCGACAAGGGAATCAATTTTTGGATGGATACAGCGGAAAATAGAAGTAAGATCAAGATCGCTGCTAGTGAGATTTAAAAAAAAATGGAAACGGATGGTAGCGAAACTTCCGACGAAGACATTGAAAACAGCAACATCTAACACAACACAGCAGAGCAATGACATACAAAAGAACCGAGAAAGCAGGAGAAGCCCGCCAAAAGACGCACCGAGGAAGCTCGACTTTTTTTTTAACGTGGAGAAATGCTCATGCATTCTGCACTACCACGGGGAGATAGTGCAGTTATGTGGGACTCTAACCCACTAAAACTCCACGGTGTCCTCCTCTGCCGCTGACGGTGGGAACATGGGCACGCGTTAGCACTCATCCGTGAACCCACCGCGGCTGTCCGTCACCGGACCCTCGTCTGGAGTACTCCCCATCACCGGCGCATCAGAACACATAGCACGCCGTGACCACCCGAGGGACCAAACCAGCAGAGGCACCAGACGACCCCGTGTCTGGGCACCCTTGGTCCCCCTGCGACAGGTCAGGTTTCCCCCCGCCTTGACAATGCGGGAACCCACCGGGGTGAGGAGGAAGCTCGACCTGAACCAACCTAGCGGCAAGGTCGATAAAAGATGCCCATCCATAGATAATAATTACCCATCTCTCCACTAGTCCAATGCTTCCTCTAGGATGTATATCCGGTAGGCTCTTAAATCCTTACCTATCCTACGGGCACGTCTTCCCTACCATTACCGCGGCCCCTGGTCTATTCCTTGATACACAATGGTCGCTGTAGCACCATGAACATGAGGCTACAGGAGCTAGTGCGATCTTGGAGTTCATTCGATTAATCGAGTCTAGTTTAACCCTGCTGGGTGCAATTCATTCATGCATAATAAAAGTTATCTGGTGATGGAAAAAACTAATAATTAAAATTATCCTGATGGCTGTGTTTAAGGCATCTCATGCACGAGGTTGTTGGATAAAATTCAGGCAAGTACCTTACCTGTGACTTATTCAATTAGCTACTACAATCTGTCAAATTTCTTTAATAGTTTTTGAACTTTATCGCGAAAGCAAAAAGTTCAATGTTGATTGGGAAAATTTTACAGTTTCGGGTAGCCAAGATGTGCTGGCGTCTGTACTTTCTGAGTTTATCTTGGACATTACTGACATCGATGAAGGAAAACATCGTGAGGAAACCTGGACTTATAGTTATATAAGTAAGAAAAATATAGGTCTTGGCTGAAATCTCCAACCAGTCTTGAGCAAGCGTGGTGATCAATGATCACACTGCAGTGGAACAAGAATAGACTGGTATTATAACCTCAATGTATTTTTATGCCTGTATTTTAATAAAAAATAGTTTTATCGGAGCGAGATAAAAACACCGCACAATTTTTTCCCAGACCACATTTTAGGTACTGATGATGATAATAGAGTGATTCTCGTGGGAGCTTCCGGACGATACAGTTCGAATCGATAGAGAACATGTGTGGCGACTAGGTGTTTCAGACTAGGGATTTGGTTTGTGGAGTTCCTTTACAAAAAACAGTGATGAAAAATATGCTGAGACCTAAAAGTCATCAATTGCCTCATCTGCCAAGCCTTTTCCCAACTATGTTGGGGTCGGCTTCCAGTCTAACCGGATGCAGCTGGATACCAGTATTTGATAGCTGATACCTAAAAGTAAAGTCTTAAAAGAAACAAACACAATATTAGATAATATTATAATTTAATTTAGATAAATTAAATTTACAAGCAATGTTTTTTTGTAGAACTTGTAAAAGAATCGGAACTTGTAAAAGAAGAGGAGTTCATTACAGGCATTTCTTCTTCAAAGACTAAAAGATAATATTTTAAAATCTGTTTAAAATATTATACCACAGAATAGAATGTCCATTTGGAAAGAGCTCCCTACTTTTAACCAATAATATTTTATAGAAAACGTTTCTTCTGTAAAAAAATCTTATGTTATAGACGTTATAGTAAATAAGTACAAAAAAGATTTAAAAAATATAATTTGATTAAAATTTTTCTTTAAAATTTATTTCTTAACAAATTCATATTGTTTTGTATGAAAACATGTACGAGAAGAACTAACAGAAAAGCGGTAATACAATTCTTAATTCTTTATACACTAAGCGAGATGGCAGTATCACATGAAAAATGTACAAATGTATTTTTGAAATTTTGACCATATGACAAAAAATTTACCCATTACAATGTATAAATTACATTTAATATGCAAAAAAATCAATCTGTAAAGTAAAAAGGAAAGTATATTTACTAAACTTAAATTTTCTCGAAACTAGTTTTCCCTGAGATACCACTTTTGCGTTTAGCACAGTAGTAGTAAAACGTCTGTGTGGTGCCGGACTTAAAGAATACCACCACCCCTTACTTCCCGTGGGTGTCGTAAAAGGCGACTAAGGATCGTACCGGAGAATGGGCAGCAACGTTCTCTATGTATTCCACCATCATACCGTACTGCGATCGCCAACCCGCCTGCCAAGCGTGGCGATTATGGCAAACCCTCCCAAAATTGGGGGAGGCCTGTGTCCAGTAGTGGACGTCTATCGGCTGAAACGACGACGACGAACGACAGCAGTATGGCGCAATTCCTACTTATCTCAAGCAAAACAATCTTAAAAATGAAATAATAACCGGGCATTTTGTTTAACGAACCTTTCAAGAAGGTTCTCATTATAATTAGCAAATCGTCTCACTTGCTTAGAAGTTGTAGACGAACGTTTTTGGATAATTACGCCGTATCTTTACATTATTACAAATTAACATCGCTTTTCGTGTCTGTTTGTGACCGTGTTGTTCTTCTAAACTACACAACGGATTCTGATGCGGTTTTCACCATAACTTAGAGAATTTATTCCGGAATGTTTATTTGTTACAATACAATATAATTGGTGGCTAAGTAATAACAGAAGCACGGGTCGATCCGTCAGGTTAAGCTATGCTTGCCGCGGTTGGTCCCTGGATGAGTGACCATCTTCACATACCAAGACCCCTCCGCGCCTCGGAAAGCACGTTAAGAGCGTTTACGCCGAACGGCATTTCATACAAACTTTCAAGCCCTTGTTTTTCGAAGTGAATAAACCGATTTTAATGAAACTTCATACGCAAAAGCAGGATACAAAGGTCTAAAAAGTTAGTAGAGAACATTTTCGAAAAATTGTTGCAGCCAAATTAGACTGGTTTTAAACTTCCCATAGAAACAGAGATTTCAAGTTATCTTTTTTTAAAGAAGACATTTCGAAAATATTCTCTACTAACTTTATAGACCTTTGTATCCTGCTTATGCGTATGAAGTTTCATTAAAATCGGTTCATTAGTTTCGAAAAACAAGGGCTTGAAAGTTTGTATGAAATGCCGTACGGCGTAAACGCTCTTAAGCCGTTGGTCCCGTCCCGGCTGTCATTCATGGATCTTTGACAGTCGTTACGGGTCGTCAGAGGCCCGAAAGTCTGACAACCACTTACCAAGGGATTTCGTATTACCCAACTGGGTTGTGGAGGTCAGATAGGCAGTCGCTCCATGTAAAATACTGGTATTCAGCTGCATCCGGTTAGACTGGAAGCCGACCCTAACGCAGTTGGGATAAAGGCTAGGCAGATGATGGCTGGCAGTCTGGTTGTGGATGTAGATGGTAAACCATACTGCACCTCTTATCTTGCCGTCTGTGTCCCAAAACATGCAGTCAAAGTGACTCTCTGCGCTGCCACCGACAACGCCGACGGAGACGGCGAAGATTTGCGCCAACAAGATAGAATTACAGTCGAGCCCGCGACACGAAGAAGAAGAGATATACGAAAAGAAGTACTTACTAAATAATATTGATGAAATACTATCTCGAATTCATGCAAGCTTAGTACTTTTTGTTAGGTTTTTGCTCAGAACTTGAGAGGGGTCCGTGGCTAAATAATAACAGCCGCACAGGTCGATCGATCAGGTTAAGCTACGCTTGCCGCGGTTGGTCTGTGGATGGGTGGCCATCTTTACATACCGAGAACCCTCCGTGCCTCGGAAAGCTCGTTGGTCCCGGCTGTCATTCGTGGATCTTTGACAGTCGTTACGGGTAGTCAGATAGGCAGTCGCTCCTTATAAAATACTGGTATTCAGCTGCATCCGGTTAGACTGGAAGCTGACCCCAACATAGTTGGGAAAAGACTAGGCAGATGATGATTTTGCTCAGAACTTGTGCATGTGTCGTAAACAGAATACCGTCTTCACATGTAAACTGCACCCGGGCAAAGCAGGGGCGGGTCACTAGTGTTAAGATAAGATGGTCTCGAAACCTTATGAAACGTTTAACTTAATAATTATAATAATACATTGCGTTTGGTATGCTTTAGCATATTTATTAACTAGGATTTAGAGTTGCTAGATGCGGCTTATCGGCTGAGACATTGTATGTGATCATTGTTTTCACATTTCATCTGCCTAGCCTTTTCCAAACTATGTTGGGGTCGGCTTCCAGTCTAACCGAATGCAGCTGAATGAATACCAGTATTTCTTGAGACCCGAGCGTCCCCTTCTGACGTCACCCCTTCTGACGTCACCCCGCGTTGTTACCGCTCTCGCCATCGATACACCTCAAAAATCTGCTGTTTCATAGAAAAGTGCGATACCCACGCCGTCAAAATGTATGGAACAGATAGTTTTTTTAATAACAAACGAAACATTTCAACGCTTTGAAATGTTTCGTTTATTCAGAATCGTAAAAGAAAGAAAGTAAGAAAATACTTAACTGCACTTACTTAATTGCACGCGCGTTTCGTTTTCGTTTTACGTTTGCGTTTTCGTTTACGTTTGAGTTTCGTACAGAATGAATGGTAACAGGCCCCGACCCTGTCGATGACCCTGCCCCTGTATTGTGTGTTTTCATTTTACAACTATCAGCGCCCCGCGGTTTCACCCTCATAAGTGTCGATCTCGTGGGAATATCAGGATAAAAACTATTCTATGTCCTTTCTGAGGACTCAAACTATCTCTATACAAAATTTCATCTAAATCGGTTCAGCGGTTTAGGCGTGAAGAGGACAGATTCATCAGACACTTTCGCATTTATAATATTACTAGCTACGCCCCGCGGTTTCACCCGCATAAGTGTCGATCCCGTGGGAATATCGGGATAAAAAGTGTTAATCCAGGTTGTCAACTAACTCCATACAAATTTTTACAAAATTGGTCCGGCCGTTTGAGCATGAAGAAGTAACAAATAAACACATACACACTCACAAACTTTCGCCTTTATAATATTAGTGTGATTATATGTAGTATGGATTACATTGCGGTCCAAGAGTCTGCGAGCCACTTCCAAGTTCTTTACATCGTTGCCGTGCTCATAGCCCGTTAAGTAGTAACAAGGTCTGCTCATAGCGTTACATTTGAGGCTCATCTCGCGCTCTTACGAAACGCGGTGTCATGTTGTTACGTCATGACCTCTTTAGTCGCAAATCATTATAATTCACGCCTAAATTCTTCTAATTAACACGTTGGCAAATGTTTTTATTATATTATTTACGGAGCTCATACTTTTGTTGTGGCAAGTTCCGCTGCTTTATTTGCTGTGGCAACATCGTTGTGTTTGGGTTTGGTGTGTTTTTGACGTGAGGTTTTGGCGCCAGAATATTGTTTTCTCAACAATATTTCGGTGGTGGTTGACGGCAATTCGTATGTGAAATGTAACCTATTACAAAGAATGATATTTATTATTATACATAAATTTATTAGTATTTAAAATCCTACCCTAATAATCACACTATAATAATATTATAATCACACTAATATTATAAAGGCTAAAGTTTGTGAGTGTGTGTGTGTGTTTATATGTTTGTTACTTCTTCACGCTCAAACGGCTGGACCAATTTGGATAAAATTTGGTATGGAGGTAGCTGACAACCTGGATTAATATATAAGCTACTTTTTATCCCGATATTCTAACGGGATCGACATTTACACGGGTGAAACCGCAGGGCGCAGCTAGTAAAGGCGAAGCTTTGTGAGTGTGTTTGTCTGTTTGTTACGTCTTTACGCACAAACGGCTAAACGGATTTGGTAGAAATTTGGCACACAGATAGTTTATAACCAGGATTAACACATAGGATACTTTTTGTTCCGATATTCTTACGGGATCGACACTTATGCGGGTGAAACCGCGGGGAGCAGCTAGGACACAGGTAACATGTTGCGTGTCCCTGCTACCCTGTGTACCCTGTGTGTGTGTCATCTCATCATCTGCCTAGCCTTTTCCCAACTATGTTGGCGTCGGCTTCCAGTCTAACCGGATGCAGCTGAATACCAGTATTTTACATGGAACGACTGCCTATCTGACCTCCACAACCCAAATAATGGGTAATACGAGACCCCTTGATAAGACTGGTTGTCAGACTTTCGCAACGACTGTCAAAGATCCACGAATGACAATCGGGACGTTCCGAGGCATACCCTGTATTTAATAAGCGATAAATGATAAAAACAGATAATGATAATATTATTGACGGTACGTTTTACCTAAATACTATCATATTAGAAGTTAGAACCCTTTTAATTACTGAGTAATTACTTCACTGTGTCTCTCAGCGCAATTTGTACTAAACTAGCAATTAAGTATAGTAATAATTAACTCACACTCATGTAGCTACTTAGATTAACATTAATTAGGTGCCATAGCTATGATTAAGTACTTTCAAAAGGGTTCTATGAATTTTTAATTAAAGGTGAACTTTGTATTGACCGTAGTTCCCACCCAAAGTGTACCTATACAGCATTTAGAGTGACAACCCCATTCATTTTGATACAGCATTTAGAGTGACAACCCCATTCATTTTGTCATCCGTTGATCATGTCCAACAGTGGACTGTGATATAATGATAATAATTTATACTGAATCTTCATTCACATCAAAATTCTCAACTACCAACGCGTGTGTATTTCTATTTGCGACAAAAACTCAATAACCCGATCGAATTCGGATACTAAACATTCAAACATCCTGCGTTGTATGCATTTCTTTTCAACTAGGTATCACACTGATGTCAGATTCTTGCTTGTATGTATTTAGGTGTATTTTTAGTTTATCCTCTAAATAATACCAGCCTGATATATGATAGACCTCTTCTCATTCAGAGAAGGCACGAACATTGACCACCACGCTAGCTCAAGCCGAATTCAGTCATATAGCATTTCACTGCTGGACATAGGCGTCTCCCAGGCTGCGCTACAACATCCTGTTCTCCGCCTTCCGCATCCAGTCTATCCCAGCCACCACACAACGCTTGCCGATACGCGGTCTCCACTCCAGGACTCGTCTGCTCCACTAGCTATTGGTCCTTCGACAAGCATGACCACCCCACTGCCACTTCAGAGTCCAGGTTTCCTAACACTGTCAGCGATTTCAAAGATAAATTTAGAAAGTACATATATATGAATTGAGCTCATCCTCCTGCATAATCAGCATGTCTTCTTCCATACTCCTCTATTAGTCGTCACCTCAGTGGTCACCTCTTTTCTAGACATCCATTCATCGTTTCTTTGGTCTTTCTCTTGGTATATTTTTAGCCGTAAAGTTTATTAACCCAGCACATTATTATGATCACGAAGACACTTCCTTTATAGATAGATACTAGATTTTGAGAGTACGTGAGAGGAATACAATGGTGCATAGATTTTTTTTGTACACCTTTTGGCAATATTGAATATGGCATTCAATAGAGCTAGAAATTTGAAGATGATGGCATCCACCGACCAATAGATTGTGTGAAAGATGATATAGCTAGATAAAAGTGAAAAGTGAAAACTTCTTTAGCGGCGTTGTACACTTTTTTTGTAATGAGTAAAAAATGTTAAACTCGCGTCAGGTCACGTGACCCTGATCGTAAGATTCGTAAGATGAGACGTGCTATAGATGGGCAATCCACCGGGTTTAAGCCCGGTGCTTTTGATAAACACCCGATAAACACCCGTAAACACCCATAAACACCCACAAAATTGGGTTTTTATCAAAGCACCGGGTTTAAACGCGGGTGGATTGCCCATCTATAGACGTGACCCTGATCGTAAGATGTCACGTGACCCTGATCGAACATTCGTAAGAATCCAAAATATCAAAAATTGAAAACAAGTACACAGGATCAAATTACAGACAGACAGACAGACAGACAGACAGACAGACAGACAGACAGACAGACAGAAAGACAGACAGACAGACAGACAGACAGACAGACAGACAGACAGACAGACAGACAGACAGAAAGACAGACAGACAGACAGACAGACAGACAGACAGACAGACGGACGGTGACGGTGACGGTGACGGTGGCGGTGACGGTGACGGTGTCGGTGACGGTGACAGTGTCGGTGACGGTGACGGTCACGGGGACGGTGACGGTGAAGGTGACGGAGATGGTGACGGTGACGGTGACGGTGACGATGACGGTAACGGTGACGGTGACTGTGACGGCGACTGTGACTGTGACTGTGACGGTGACGGTGACTCTGACGGTGACTGTGACTGTGACGGTGACGCTGACGGTAATGGTGACGGTGACGATGAAAGTGACGGTGACGGTGACGGTGAAGGTGACGGTGACGGTGACGGTGACGGTGATGGTGACGGGGACGGCGACGGCGACGGCGACGGTGACGGTGACGGTGACGGTTTTAATATGGAGATGACGGCATCGCTGAATATAGAAATGTATGGTAGAAGAAATTCTAAGGCGATCCGAATTAAATTAGGAAGAAAGGACGATGATTATTAATGACGCTGTTAGCGAAATACATCAAAGCACAATCAGCCTCTAGTGTACCCACTGCTGGGATACAAGCCTCCTCTCTATGAGAGGGAGCGGACTTCAATCCACTACGCGGTCCCAGTGCGGGTTGGTAGATGGCACATGTCTTCGAGTTTTTGGTTCTAAGACACGATGTTTTTCTTCTCCGTTTTGAGAGCAGCGAAATTCGAATATTCATCATCATCTGCCAAGCCTTTTCCCAACTATGTTGGGGTCGGCTTCTAGTCTAACCGGATGCAGCTGAATACATTATTAGGCATAAAAAGAGAAGAACGATTTAATATAAATTCATAAAACTTTTAGTAGCTGAGGAAAAAAAGGTACCAAACATCCGATCCTCTGACGTATGAAGTTATCGCTTCGCGATAGTTTAGGGAGACCTATTGAAGCCATATGGACAATTTATAAGTGACTAATGGTTGATAGAGTTACTACTACACCACAATTCATATTTATATCATCTCGCGACCCCATTGCGTTGCATCGAGATTGACAGGCTTTTACCTGTAATATTGAGAGGTTATTAATGTTTTACCAATAACCCTGTATATGTAAGTAGTTGGGAAAATCTAGGCATATGACTGTTCATATGCCTAGATTTTCCCAACTACTTAATATGACTGTTCATATGCCTAGATTTTCCCAACTACTTACATATACAGGGTTATTGGTAAAACATTAATAACCTCTTAAGAGGCCATTGTACTCATCATTATAAACAACTTTTACTATGGGACCTAACCCGAAATCGCGAAAAAAATCAGCTGATCCCTACATTTATGTTCGTATAACTCGTCAAATGTAGGGAACAGCTGATTTTTTTTTCGCGATTTCAGGTTTGGTCCCATAGTAAAAGTTGCTAATAATGATGAGTACCACTTAAGAGGCTGTTAACGTTTTACCAATAACCCTGTATAATTTTAATAGGTTCAAGTCGGTATTAAAAGGATCAGAACAGCTCGTGGTAAAACTATTAGCCAGTCACCAAATTAGTAGCGGGGCTGACTGCCCAGCCCAGCACCCCAATTGCCTAACACACTAACAATCGCAATCTGAATAATTTTGAAGGCTATTGCCAATCCATTGCTTCATATGTTCGAAAAATTTGTCTGTCCAACAACGTAAATCACGCAATGAATGTTGTTGAACTGTCAAAATGAAAGCCATTGCTAAGGCCACTTTAGCAGAATCATAAAAGGATAACATTATGATTAGGATGTCATAATGGACAGTTAACTGTTAAGTTAATCGTACCAAATCCCATTGGTGAAGGATTTTCAGTATTCGCCATATTATGATTCATACTGTTATCATTTTATGATTCTACCAATGTGGCCTTTTTAGGACCCAAGGTAGCAATCGCTTTCAAAGCGTTTCAAATTCCTAAAACGACTTTCAACAGGATTGACATAGGTATGCTTTTCGGTAGCTTATGTCAATCCAATACATTTTGAACTTCGCCATCATCGTTGTCGCTGATAGAATGTTACGTTGTCCAGGTCACAGGTTCTCTAAACGAACATTTAAGTATCGCCTCTCATGGGAGCAGTGGTGGCTTAGTGGTAACGGCCGCGATTTACGAGTTTTAGGTCGTAGGTTCGAATCCAGACAGGCGCTCTTCTTTGTGTAAATTATTTCTCACCACTGCTCTCAAAACGGCAAAGGAAAACATCGAGAGGAAATCACCATGTCCTAGAACCAAAAATTCGAAGACATGTGACATCTGAAAACCCGCTTTGGGCCAGCGTGGTGGATTACGGCCCTCTCCCCTCATAGAGTGGAGGCTTGTCCCAGCAGTATAGCAGTAAGAACATATAGGCTGATTGTGTATGATTATGTATCTTTGACAGTCGTTACGGGTAGTCAGATGCCCGAAAGTCTGACAACCAGTCTTACCAAGGGGTATCGTATTACCAAGTAACTGGGTTGTGGAGGTCAGATAGGCAGTCACTCCATGTAAAATACTGGTATTCAGTTGCATCCGGTTAGACTGGATGCCGACCCCAACATAGATGGGAAAAGGCTAAGCAGATGATGATAATGATGATGACAATATACGGTGGGTTGCATCAATTGGGTACCCCATTTGTATTAAAATTTTCATACAACTGGGGTACCCAATTGATGCAGCCCACTGTACCTACATATGTGGTCATTGACGTTATTCTAATGCACCCCATGTCTTTATAGACAAAAACGCATCAAGATTTAAAAAAAAATGGGATATAAAATCTCTTAACTTTGCCAGGAGCCCAAGAAACGTGGCCAAAGCCAACTAGATTACATCAAATATGTATATGCAACTTTGGATGGATTCAAGTTGGCTATGGAAATGGTCCGTAATCAGATGGTAGTTTCTATAACGTTTTGGGCATCTTGCCAACTTGTCAGATGTTTGTTCGTGTTGTTTATTTACTCATCTTTACGACGTTTTCTTGGCTGTTTAATTTACAATTGTAATACTAGAATTAAGTATCTGAGTTGACGGCTTTTACTTCACATCGTATATACTGTGATAAAAAGGTCGGATTTTTTCGGTTAGGAAACATTTTTAGGGTAAATATGGCCGATGAAATTTGGCCAGAAGGCGTTATTGCACAGCCTTTGGTCGAAATCACTTAATGGTCCATAAAGATATGGGGTACCTTATAATAACCTCCATGAACTAATCTCCATGCTACTTACTCCATGTTCGTCCATACAGAGCCCAGACGAAGGGAAATTCTATCAGCGACAACACCGTTGGAAAAGTCAAATATGTATTGGATTGATCTAAGCTACCGAAAGCTTATGTAAATCCAGTTGAAAATCGTTGCAGAAATACGGAAAGCTTTGAAAGCGATTGTCACTTGTCGTTTGTTAATTGCCTACAACTCTACATGTGGGGTAATTGCGTAATACACTAATTACTTTGTTGAGCGGACAATTTTTTGGAACATATGAAGCAATAAATTAGCAAATCCTTCAAAATTATTCAGATTTTTAGGAACAAATAAATAATTTATTTTGGACCAAACACTTGTACATATATCATAAACCTGCCAAACTGCGTGACAGTTTGTCGGCAGGATACAAATGGTGACATGAGAGGTGAGTGTGAGCGAGAGAACAACGCGAAAGTTCGGAGGGTCTATGTCCATGGATTGGCTATGATTCATCGGCCGTATTGTACGTTCATTTATCCATAGATAACTTAAAAATCAACTTGACCACAGAGGTTTCATTCGCAAGTAGAACCTTATCACCTACCTATACATACTAGGCAAATTATCATCTTTTTATTTTTGTCTTGCCGGTAGGTATATTCGTCCCATCGGAAACTAATACAAGTAGGTTCTGGACCCCACAGAAAAAAATCCCTAGCAGTTCCATCAACGAAATACCATTTGTCAAGCATAGGTAACTAACAATACCATACATAAAGTAGCGGTCGCCATGGACGGAACCTCCGAAATGTGTCGTACGCATGCCCGCGAAAGCGGCCGGATGTCTGCGCGTAGCGCTCTGCGTCCGCGCATCGCTAATGCACTGTCAAACTTTTCTCTAGAGGAATTTTCGAACGATTGAGACTCGAGTCTGGTCGATTGTGGGATTGATGAGCAGTTGACAGTTCAATGGGTTACAGCATTCTGTAGATTGATAAAAAAAGTTTTTCCTGTTGTTTTTAAAGATACCTATCATCTGCTCTACATTCTTACTAATTAGAATATACAATGTGGAGACAACAATCCTATTAATATGAGGATGGATGGATGTCTCTTTCACGCAAAAACTGAGTATAGCACGGATTTGAATGAAATTTGGTACACAGATAGTTTATAACCTTTGACTACCGATCGTGAATAAACCATACAGGGTTATTTTTAAAACATTAACAACCTCTTAGGAGGTCGTTGTACTCATCATTATGAACAACCTTTACTATGGGACCAAATAATAAATCGCAAAAAAAAATCAGCTGTTCCCTACATTTTATGTTCGTATAACTCGTCAAAATGTAGGGAACAGCTGTTTTTTTTTTTTCGCGATTTCTGGTGTGTCTCATAAGAGGTTGTTGGTGTTTTTCCAATAACCTTGTATATCTCTAGATATTTGATTGATTTTTTATGCAGACTGGGAACGTCATTAGATATACGCAGTTCACTTTATTGTCATCTCCACCTTGTATCACACAAGCATATTTTCACTAGGATGTGACTTGATTAAAATACACTTACATTATAATATGGCGAAGACAGTCCGTTTTTTTTCTTTTTTTCGCTGCACTACGTAAGTAGGTACAATCAAAGAGTATGGGATTGGATTTGGATTGGATTGATTGGTATCACAGACAAAAAAAAATACAGAAAAATGCTTCACCAATGGAATTTGATACGATTAACTTAACAGTTAACTGTCCATTATGTTATACTTTTATGATTCAGCCAAAGTGGCTTTTTCCCAAACCAGAAGCTGTGGGATAATCTTAGACAAAGAAAAGTATAGACGGCGGGTAGCTCCATTTCATTTCCACAAGAAAGGGATAAAATATTAAGTTATTATAAGTAACAGAAAAGGATAAAGCTATACTATTTCAGTCTCTCAGTGCGTGCCAGTTTTTTCAAGGCAGCTACTTATGTAGCCTATGTTAGTTAAGTTAGTTTTTTGTCTCATGTGTGGCCACGCTACCCGATGTTCTATAGCTTTCTTACTCTAAGGGGATAGAGTAACACACTAACAGTAGCAACGACTTTCATTTTGACATTTCAACAACATTCATTGCGCTATTTAAGTTGTTGAGCAGACAAATTTTTCGTACACATGAAGCAATGGATTAGCAAATCCTGCAAAATGATTCAGATTAAGATTGAAACTATGATCGAAGTTATGGTGCTAAACGAAAGGAAAGAAAGAAAAGAAAGAAAGAAAAGTATTTATTGCTACTCGTACAGGAAGATCACAAATTAAACTAAACACAGTAAAATAAAAATCCAAGTTATGTAAAAAAAAAGTAACAAAAGGAAAATGAAACAGAAAGTCCTATACGAGGCCAAAAGGGTAGATCAAACCAATCCAAAAGAAAATCTTGATCGCTAAAGACTTGATCAGAGCTATCACTATCAAGTACACTACAAAGCCACTAATGAGATACCCCTCGCTAATGAACGTCGGTAATTGCTTCTACCTCCCACGTCGAACAGCGTCGAACGGCGAGTATAGGCAGAGCACGTGCTGTTTTATATTATAATTCATTAGTGTTTTTCCAGTGAAAACGGCGAATACGTTGTGCGGACACGTAATAAAGTTGAGGAGTTTATTTATTTACTTGTGACAGCTATCCTTGGTCGAAAAGAAGAAGACATGCCCGAATGCCTGACCACCAGCCTTACCAAAGGGCATTTAAGGGTATTGCCCAGTAACTGGGTTGTGGAGGTCAGATAGGCGGTCGCTGACCCTGCGGGGAACCCTCCTCCGAGGCACGAGTGTCATCTGCTACGCGGATGACACTCTCCTCACCGCCCGGGGGGCGAGTTTCAGGGAGGCGGCCAACTTGGCCTCGGCGGGCGGATCCTTGGTCGCAGGGAGGATCCGCCGCCTAGGATTGACGGTGGCGCTGCACAAGACCGAGGCCGTGTTCTTCCACGGGCCTCGGCAGCGCCAACCACCAGACGCCCACATCTTTGTGGAGGGCGTCAGAATCGAGGTGAAGGCCCAGATGAAATATCTGGGTCTTGTACTCGACAGCAGGTGGCGTTTCGGCCCGCATTTTAGTGGGCTATCGACGCGCCTGCTGAAGACTGCGGGCGCCCTCTCGTGGCTGCTCCCCAACTTGGGGGGGCCCAGCGCGCGATGCCAGCAACTCTACGCCGGCATCTTGAGGAGTATGGCCCTTTACGGGGCCCCTATTTGGGGGATCCCCTCCGCAGGAGGGAGAACGCCGTCGCATTGCGGGCCCCGCAACGGGCCATAGCCCAGCGGGTGGCGAGGGCCTACCGCACGGTCAGCTTCTCAGCGGCATGTGCTCTGGCCGGCACCCCACCTTGGGAACTCGTGGCGTGGGTGCTCGCCAGAGTATATGAATGGACGGCGGGGCGGAGGGCGAGAGGAGAACGCCCAGCTCCGGAAGAGCGGGAGGCCGTCCGGTGGGAGGCGAAGGACGCCATAGTCGTCCACTGGACGCGGGACCTCGCCGCCGCAGTCTTCGGCCGCCGAACCCTCGACGCGATTGGGCCGGTCCTGCGAGACTGGCTCGAGCGTTCGCACGGGTTCCTCTCCTTCCGTCTGGTGCAGGTGCTGTCCGGACATGGTTGCTTCGGATCGTACCTGCACCGTATCGGGCGGGAGGAGACGCCGTCGTGTCACGACTGTGGCACGGCGGAGGACACGGCGCAGCACACTCTCGAGGTGTGCCCGTCGTGGTCCGAGCCGCGCCGCAGTCTCACCGCGGCGATCGGAACGGACCTCTCGCTCGCCGGCTTGGTCAACGCCATGCTGGGGGATGAGGGATCCTGGGCGGCAGTCGCCTCCTTCTGCGAACACGTCATGTCCCAGAAGGAGGCGGCGGAGCGCGCGCGGGAGGAAGACCCTCTCGCGGCGCCGCTCCGAAGGCGGAGGAGGGGTCGAAGAAGACGTCAGTATGACAGTCATCTCCGACTCCACCCAGGTGGAAGCCAGCAGGCGACGGGTGCGGGGGCACCCGCGCCTGTATTGTACAGGCTTCCACCAGTGCCGGACGGCCAGGTGCTCCCGGCCATTCCCGTAGCCCCCCAGTCAGGGGGATATATATGCGGGGCCCGCCAGATAGGCGGGCATGCGCCGGGGGGGTTGTGGACGCAAAGGCTGAGCCGGATTCCCATGACCCCCCCATCAAAGCGATGAGGGAACACCGCTGAGTTTTAGTGGGTATACTGCCACTCTGGCAGGGAGTCCCACATACTCCGTCTCGTCCCCCGACGAGCGGAGATGCGTAATGTCATTTCTCAGCGAAAAAAAAAAAAAAAAGGCGGTCGCTGACAGTGTTACCAACCCATAGGTACCAAAATTTGCCCCCAAGATTTTTTAAAAATCCCCCTAAAAAACCCTAAGTATAGGTTCCCATAAGTTAAATTTCTTTGATGCAGTGCCTAACTCCCTAAGTCGTTTGTAATTCTCAAAATAAAACGCATAGGTACAGTGGGCTGCATCAATTGGGTACCCCAGTTGTATGAACATTTTAATACAACTGGGGTGCCCAATTGATGCAGCCCACCATACATAGTTTGTAAAAAAAAAAGACTAGGTACCTACTTAAATACCTATTCCTAAACTACTAATAATATTGTTGATGCGTTCCAGAACGGCATCATCATCATCGCCAGCGGTGCTACTGTTTGACGACGACGTGTTTTTGAAATCATACATCCGTACGTTAAAGGATTTTAACATACATATTTGCCTTAGGTTCAAACTTAACACAAGACCCATATTCTCTGATCAGGGAAAATCTTATCATCGTTATGATGCTCTGAAGCATTTTCAGCGATTTAAACGATTCCTAAGTTTTTTTAATAATGGCGTAAATAAAAAAGGCACGCTCCACGGAGGCGTTGGATACGGGCAGCGTAAAGAACGCTTTTAGCAAGCCAATATAAATATGCCCAAAAAAAAAACTGTCCTTAAAAATTACCCCTTTTAACACTTCTCCCCCCTAAATTTAGAGGAATAACCCCAAAGTTGGCACCACTGAGTCGCTCTATGAAAAATTTATATTTTTCCCTTATACTACAGCGACGTAATTGCGTAACACATTAACAGTAGTAATAGCTTTCATTTTGACAGTTCAACAACATTCATTGCGTTATTTACATTGTTGAGCAGACCAATATTTCGAACATATGAAGCGATGGATTAGCAATATCATTCAAAATGATTCGCAATTAGGGTGCAGGGGGCCTAAAAAAACCACTCTGGAGAATCATAACAACAACATAACATTATGAATTATAAAATGGCGAAGACAGCCCGTGTTTTTCACTACGTAGGTATAATCAAAGAGATTGGGATTGGATTGGATTGATTGGTATTTTAGCACCGGCAAAAAAAGACTAAAAAATGCTTCACCAATGGGATTTGATACGATTAACTTAACGGTTAACTGTCCATTATGTTATCCTTTTATGATTCTGCCAAAGTGGCCTTTTTAGGCCCCCAGGTCTTTTGCATGCAATCTGTCAGCGGAACTTGGGAAAAGCATAGGTTCAGCAGTGGACTTCAGTAGACCGAGGTTTTTTGGTAATTTTCTTACGAATGCTGGTGATGGCAGATTATTGAAAGATTTTTTTCAAATTTTTCATCATTTCGTCGACTTACCTAACTTAGATTTGGATTTTAAGGAAATCGAATCGCTGCTAGTGGAGGTGGAGTGAGTATGCGTAACTTTTAAATATTTTATTTCAATGCTGTTCCATCAATCAACTCAGCCTATCGTAGTCTTCTGCTGGACATAGGCCTCTCCCAGGCTGCGCCACAACACCCTGTCCTCCGCCTCCTGCATCCAGCCTGTCTCAGCCACCTTCATGAGGTCGTCGATCCATCTCGCTGCGGGGCGGCCCACACCACGCTTGCCGACACGCGGTCTCCACTCCAGGACTCGTCTCTCCACCGGCCATTGGTCCTTCGACAAATATGGCCTCAGCCTACTGCCACACACATGGACAACCCTGGTCAGTTTGCAAGCCAAATTGGAGATTTGTATTAAATAAGTCCAGGTTTCCCAACTATGTCAGCGATGTCCAAGATAAACTTAGAAAGTACAGACGCCAGCACATCAAGCTACCTGAAACTGTCAAATTTTCCCAATCAACATTGAACCTTATGCTTTAGCGATAAAGTTGAAAATCTATTAAATAAATTTGACAGATTGCAGTGGCTTGATGTGCTGGCGTCCTGTACCTTATGGTTTAAAATTCTAAATAAACGCAGTGTAATAAAATCACTTCCTTCCTCAATGTCCTCAATAAAAATTAAATAAAGTAGTTAAACCACAAACACCACAGTTTTTAGATAGTTTTGTTCAGAGCTCTAATTGTTCACATTATGATTCACAGGAACTAATTTACCTTTACCTGTTTATTTTTACCAAATAAGGTAAATGACGAATTAAAAAAATATTAACAAAACTTTAACCTTAAATTATAGTAACCAAGTTTAAATGCAAGTAGCCTTTATCCTTCGTACGGAAACGGTTTTCCAAACGTCGAGATCCGAAGACGTACGAAGATATCCGAAGACAGCCTGGATGAGGCTGGCACACGAGGGTGGGGACACAAGGAAAGAGTGGGATTCCCATGTCAGGCAAAGAGTCATTGGGTTTTTCGATCAGGAATTTCTCAGTCTGGATTTGTGCCCAGTTGATGGTAATAAGCTCGCCCCTATTACATGGGACTTAAACGTACCTGGCGAAATGTGAATGTACTATACAGAGTTATTGGTAAAACATTAACAACCTCTTAAGAGGTCATTGTACTCATCATTATGAACAACTTTTACTACAGGACCAAACCTGAAATCGTGAAAAAAAATCAGCTGCAAGCTTAGTTAGACACCTAACTAAGCTTGCAGCAGATTTTTTTTTTCTGAGATTTCGGGGGAAGGTATCAAAAAAATATGTACGCCTTCTGGAGCGAAAGGTTTAGATTTTTTGGGTTTTCTTCGGCTTTCTGGCTAAGTTGCGCACTGCAGTTAGTTAGGTATTTAAGGTACCTAATTCCTGCAACACAACAGCTGATAAAAAAAAAACAGCTGCTCCCTACATTTTGAAAGTAGGGAACAGTTGATTTTTTTTCGCGATTTCAGGTTTGGTCCGATAACTTAACATTTTTATTACATTTTCAAATTCAAATGGGTCCCGCCTGCTTCCAACTTTTATTTAATTTAAAATGGGCTTGTTTGTAGCTTTTCAGTTTCGCAGTCGGGTTTTTTTATTTTTTAAATTGCTTTTTTCATTTCCAGCTTTTTAGTTTACAAATGTGAAAGATTACCCAAACGATTTAGTTTTTGGTACGTGTTTTTTACGATTTGTCACTTCGAATTACTTTTAACCATATAAGTTATATATATTTTTGTAATCACCTTTTAAAACCCTTTATTTTGGTACCCCACTCAAGAGGTTTCGAAAAAAAAATTTTTTTTTGAAGACATATTGCGCCAAAAATCGGCCATTTTAATTTTTTTTCAATTTTGATATACCCAGTGTCACTCTCACAATTAAGACGAATCTAACGGCACCTCTTAAGCTGAAATTGATCAAGCCGTTTAGACTACAGAGCGTGCCAAAGAAATATACATACATACATACATACACTCGAAAAACATAACCCTCCTTCTGACGCAGTCGGGTAAAAAGGTTAAAAGTTGGACACCGAGTGACACTAAGTAGGTTTTAATCAATTACTAAGGTAGGATTGTAATCAATTACTAAGAACTTTAGTTCTTATTAAAAAAAAAAAAAAAAAAAAAAACTAAGTAGGTTATCCAATCTCCGCGCCGAACGGTTAGGTACCTAGGTACTATTTATCAATGAGCGCAAGACGGCACGGCGCGAGCGGCGTAGGTGCGCATGTTTTTGTACAAACAGGTAACTTGACAAGCTTATAACTTTGTGATTTTTCATGATACAGTTTTAAAATTTCGTACATAGGTAGATTCTTTACATAAAAATAATAGACACGTGTTTCGGGTTTCGCATATACTAAAAATAATGTTCTATAACATGTCAATGCGAATAACAGTTGTAGCAGTTGACTTTTCCTAACTATACGATAATGTTATTTTAAACTTATACTCGTTGTGCTGCCAAACCACCTGTTATTTCTTTTTCTAACTCTTACGTCACCAATCAGGGCTGGCCAACTGCACCACGCGACAGACCAACCTCTGCCCCTCCCAGCGGTCCTTTTGCCAACTTTCCACCTGATTCATCCGCCAGGTGGCGATCAATTAGCAATCGATAATGATCAGTTGCGCAGGCGACGATTAACATTCCTCTCGCTGACGGGCCCTCTGACAATTAAGTAATGCGCTTTCCCTTATCTGTTAATGTCGCTAATATGTAGTGTTAAGCAATTAGTTTTAATTGTGGTTTGGAGTTAAATATAGAACTGGGGGCCTAAAAAGGCCACTTTGGCATAATCATAAAAGGATAACATAATGGACAGTTAACGGTTAAGTTAATCGTATCAAATCCCATTGGTGAAGCATTTTTCAGTTATTTTTTTTTGTCTGTGCTAAAATACGAATCAATCCGATCCAAATCCAATCCACCAATTCAATCCTCTTTGATTATACCTACGTAGTGCAGCGAAAAAAAGAAAAACACGGATATTCTTTGCCATATTACGATTCATAATGTTATCCTTTTATGATTCTCCAAAATGGACTTTTTAGGTCCTCTGATAATTGCAGCAGTGATTTACCCCAAGTTATTTAGTTGCCAAGTTATGGAAGCGTGAGATGGGAAGTCATGCCCTCTTTTGTAAATGGTGAATATATTATATACTTATGATCAATGCGAATATTTGAACAGAATTTAAATTTGTATTAAATAACTTTGTTAATAGCTGCGTCGTTACATTATACTAACTATCACACTAATACTTATTATAAAGGCTAGTAATTATAGTATTATATATTTATAATTATAATATTATTATACTCTGGTCTGTGTGGTGCGCCAGACTTAAAGAATAGCACCACCCCATACTTCCCGTGGGTGTCGTAAAAAGCGACTAAGGGGCGTACCGGAGAATGGGCAGCAGCGTTCTCTATGCATTCCACCACCATACTATACTGCGATCGCCAACCCGCCTGCCAAGCGTGGCGATTATGGCAACCTCCTTTGGGGAGGCTTATGTCCAGCAGTGGACGTCTTTCGGATGAAAAATGAAATGAAAAATGAATATTATTACTTATATATTTATATAACAAAAAAAACATGTTAACTAATAAAACTTGACTTGTCCTTTCAGTTAGGTACTAGGTAACATTAACTAACAACAACCAAAAAGTTTATTTTTAATTTTTTTTTTTACTTTTTATCCCAATATTCCCACGGTAAAAAGTATTATATGTGTTATCCAGGGTGTCAGCTACCTCCACACCAAATTTTATCAAAATTGGTCCAGCCGTTTGTGCATAAAGAAGTAGCAAACATACAAACACACTCACAAACTTTCACCTTTGTAATATTAGTGTGAAGTGTGATATATAAACAAAACAAAAAGGAAGGAAAAAAAAAACGAACAAAGGTGTTGCTTATTTCTAATGACATCACTTCCAGCATACCTGTAGGAGAGTAATTAAATAGAGATATAGACAACGTGTAGAAGAACAGAAGGGAAAACAAAATACATAAAATCTAAAATATTTCACTATTCTCTGTTGTCTGTCTGTTTTTTAGGGTTCCGTGTTCAAAGAGTAAAAACGGGACCCTATTACTAAGACTCCACTGTCCGTCTGTCTGGCTGTCTGTCACTAGGCTGTATCTCATGAACCGTGATAGCTAGACAGTTGAAATTTTCACAGATGATGTATTTCTGTTGCCGCTATAACAACAAATACTAAAAACCGAATAAAATAAACATTTAAGGCTCCCCTACAGCAAACGTGTTTTTATCCGGCGTTTTTGCCTTGTGGCACGGAACCCTTCATGTGCGAGCCCGACTCGCACTTGGGCAGTTTTTCTCTATTTAGTTGCATTTTCAAGACTGTATGTACTGTATGTATGTCAGTTCAGTCACTGGCCTTAAATACATTCGACGACACGTCAGTTACTGAACTGTCTTTGTCTGACTTGCAAACTGGCCTTTTTTTTCAGGATTGGAAGTCATCAAATGACCCCTCCCGCTCTGGGTGAAGCGGAAGGGAGTGTCAGACTCTTACTGACTAAAACCCACCCGTGTTCCTTCCTTAGCCCTTTATGTTCCGGGCCAGGCGGTAACCCTTTCGGATAATCCCGCTGACGTGTCGCAAGCAATGGCCGAGTTTTCACAGAAACAGCCGAACATCTTCATTACCAATAATATATGATCCAATTGCGTAAGCGTTTACTCCACGTACGTAACAATCAATCATCTTCGGCCTCCATCGGGCGGCTTCGGCCTCCCTCGGGCGCCTTCGAGCGGACGCGGGCTGACCCGCCCGGTCTAGGTCCCAATGAATATGCAACTCCATCTTTATTACGTTTACAATACAATGCGAAGATGTACAGTCAACAAAAGAGATTTGATAGATGAGCTGTTTGTTTTCTATTAATAAAATTAAATTTTATTCGAGAACATTCATCGGTTTCTTATTAAAATTCAACTACACACATCAAAAGTGTCTAGGGATCAAGCATTTTTATGCGGATTTCTTGAGATTGAGATGTGGCTTTGTAATAAATTTATGATTTTATAAATTTATATGGATCCTTTTTGGTGCATTTCATAATTTGAATCAGGAACTGTGAATCAAATTCGAGTAAAAGATGAAAATCAGAAGACCGCTACGGGTACCACCTATAGCAATGCACAATCGTAGGATTCGATATCAATGGGCTCTTGAACACAGAAATTGGGCAGAAGAACAATGGCGTTTCGTGTGCTTTTCTGATGAGTCTCGTTTTGGTATGAGACCGGATACAAGACGTATACGACACTGGAGAACCCCTGGACGCCAACAGCGATTAAAATCATGCCAGGAAGTCCATCCTTATAGTGGTGGAACCATCATGGTATGGGCGGGTATTTGGATCGGCGGAAGAACTGAGTTGATTTGGATCAGAGGCAACCTCAACGCTCAAATTTATGCTGAGACGATTGTATCAGACGTCATCGTTCCTCTACAAGTGCAAATCGGTCCCTTATTTCAGTTAATGCATGATAATGCACGACCGCACACCGCAAGAGTTGTAAAGCAGACTCTCGCCGCAGCTAACATCAATGTCCTGCCCTGGCCTGCTCAGTCGCCAGACTTGAACCCGATTGAGCATGCATGGGATATGCTACAGAGAAGAGCTCTGCCGAATATGGAGGGTATCCAGTCGCAAGAAGACCTTTTTTTGTTGTTGCAACGAACATGGGCGGCCATTCCACAGCGTGATTTGGATGAACTCATTTTGAGTATGCCAAACCGATGTTCTTGTGTTGTTAGTGTTCGCGGTAGAAACACGGATTATTAATTGTTTAAGTTACCCAATAAAATTTTAAAGAAAACTGTTATTTCAGTCTTTTTTTCGAACTTTTGTGTTAGTGGTTCAAATGTCAAAAATCCCTTTATTAGGAAAATGGCAAATTTCTTTATTAATGCAAAGGTGACTTGGTTTATCGTTACTGTGACAAACGAAAACACTTTATTTGATGAATCCTTAAAGAAAATTTTAATTAATATCAATCAGGAGAAAAGTTATTGCAAAAATATATGTTGATCCCTAGACACTTTTGATGTGTGTATATCCGACGATCCTGCATACTTATCTGTTTTGTTGACTGTACCTACCTACTTCAGTGTTAATTATACGGTCGTGTTACGAAATATTTTGTTCACGTATTTATCAGGTAAAACTAAGTAACTTACCTATCAAACTAACTAACCTATCGGGCTAACCTATCCAATTTTGATAATTATGTTTTATAGCGCATTTCTAGCGAAATGATTGACTGTTGTAATTTTTGTCAACTAAACGTGACAGTAGCAGCAGAAATGGTTAAGAGTTGTAGGTCGTAGGCAGAAGCGTAGCGTGCCTTGGCGGGGCCCCGTATAAAAATTTATTTGGGGGCCCATAGGAACGGTAAAGATTTCCGTGTATTCCCGTTGTGCCCGTAGTCTTTCTCACAAAAGAAAAAAAAAATTGCATGTAATTAAAAGAAATATTTATTCATCACTAGCTGCGCCCCGCAGTTTCACCCGCGTAAATGTCGATCCCATGGGAATATCGGGATAAAAACTAGCCTATATGTTAATCCAGGGTGTCAGCTACCCCCATACAAAATTTGATCAAAATTGGTTCAGCCGTTTGAGCGTGAAGAAGTAACAAACATATAAACACACACACACACACACTCACAAACTTTCGCCTTTATAATATTAATGTGATAATTATCTGTCACTTTTTCCATTTTTTTTGGTCATTTCTGAAAAAAAAAGTTTGGGAAGTTTTTATTAATTTTTGCCTACGCACGGTGCGGGCCCCCGTATAATTGATACGGCAGATACGGCGGTAGCTACGCCCTTGGTAGTAGGTAATTTGTGTAAATTATTTCATCAGCACTACTCTCAAAACAGTGAAGAACAACATCGTGAGGAAACCGGCATATCCTAGAACCAAAAATTCGAAGACATGTGACATCTACAAACCCGCAGTGGGCCCGCGTGGTGGATTACGGCCCACTCCCTCTCACCAAGAGAAGGCCTGTTATCCAACAGTTCCCACTGTTGGATCATAAGCTGATTTTGCTAAACGCGACAGCTCACTTGATGTCGATCTGGAATTTTTAAGGCATTCAGTTCCACTTACACCACATACCCCTTACTTCCCGTGGGTGTCGTAAAAGGCGACTAAGGGTCTTACCGGAGAATGGGCAGCAGCGTTCTTTATTTATTCCACCATCATACCATACTGCGATCGCCAACCCGCCTGCCAAGCGTGGCGATTATGGCAAACCCCCCCCAAAATTGGAGGAGGCCTATGTCCAGCAGTGGACGTCTATCGGCTGAAACGATACACCACATATATGCGTTTATGTTACACGAATTTAAAATACTTATATCCTTATATTTCTGTCAATCGTTTGCAGATGACAGTCACAGAATAAAGGCTCTCCCCCACAGGCGCGTTATTATCGGTCGATAATAACGGCGGCCCGATTCCTTGTCGAATCAGGAATGAGGAGATCCGCAGGAGAACCAAGGTAACCGACATAGCCCGAAGAATTGCCTAACTTAAGTGGCATTGGGCAGGGCACATTGCTCGCAGAACAGATGGCCGATGGGGCCAAAAGGTTCTGGATTGGCGACCGCGTACTCCGAAGAAATAGCGTTGGAAGGCCTCCCGCAAGGTGGTCAGACGACCTTGTGAAGGCCGCAGGAACCCGTTGGATGCGAGAAGCACAGAACCGGTCGAAGTGGAGGTGCTTGGGGGAGGCCTCTGTTCAGCAGTGGACGTCTTTCGGCTGAAATGATGATGATTCCTTGCCACACAGCTGCATTTTTATCGTCCGATATATTTAACGTGTGCGTGTAAACTGCACGTTACTGCGGTATTAACGCAGGTGTGTGTAAGATCGTACGCGTCCTAATAGGTACAAATTGTTCTAAAAATTCATATTGAAATATCGCAGGACGGAGAAACCGCTAGCTTCCTACTTCTATTGCGTCGTTATTATCGTAGCAGTGTGTAATTTCGTTGCCGTCCTAATACAAAATGTACTGAAGACAGATATCGCAATAATGCATCCGATATTATCGACCGACAATAACGCGCCTGTAGGGGAGAGTCTTAATGATTTAAATACGTTTAGCGTTAAATTATATTTAGTGATTTGTGGTAGACTATCAGTTTTTAATCTTACGTTGCGATATGAAAGCAGCCGTTCTATTCTGTAAAAATCTCACCGTGAAAACTTAGGTGAAGTGAGTTTGTTTTTGCTAGGAATTGACACTATTGACAGCTCACACCACGCTCACTTCACCTAAGTTTTCACGGTGAGATTTTTACATAATAGCACCGCTGGTGTTAAGGTCACAAAAACAAGATAGACTGAATGATCGAGAACATGCCTCAATAAATCGTAACTTTACACCAACAACATACAGAATTTGACTTGTAAATGAATTTAATATAAGTGTAAGAGCTACATATAGATATGTCAGCACAATGTGGATATATGCAAAGTCATAATTACGTGTTACAGCTGAATGTCAATCGATTCAGAAGGGTCACGGTAACTGGAGACTGCGGGAGTGTCACTGTTTAGTGATAAACATGTTATTGTTTTTAGAGCATCCACGAGCTGCGATCTTAGGCCCACAAAATTAAGTAGCATTTTGTGGCCTACTGTACGGACGCTAGCATATCAAGCTACTACAATCTGTAAAATTTCTTTAATAGATTTTCAACTTTATCGCTAAAGCATGATTAGTTGATTGGGCAAAATTTAATAGTTTCGGGTAGCTTGATGTGCTGGCGTCAGTACACAATCGCACACGTATAAAGAGTAGCGTAGTAGGTAGTCATCCATTTTGGTTAGTTTGACTATACGACGTAAGCGACAGTTCACAGTTAGTAACGTAGGTAGTTTAAATTATTTTTGGGATAAAAAAATTACCTATATTAAAAATGACAGAAATCGATTTAATAAACGATGCTGAACAAACTACTCTCATAATGTCCATTAATTCAGTTACAATCATTGTAGTTACACCACAAAAAATAAATCAAACACTACAAAATATACAATGGGCAGCATTAACGCTTTCTGCGATCTTTTCCAGGCAACCTAGTAATTGATAAATGATTTTATTTTGTAAGTAGGTTTGTACAAACACTTTTACACGTCAATCATGTTTTTTAAAACTAGATGAGGTCGGCGTTTCCTATCTGACTACTCTGAGAAGAAAGGCCGAAACAAACTCAGAGGTCACAGTCTCTTTTAAAGTCCAGACATAATCTTGGTCAGGTTATATGAAGACCATGTAGATCGATGTCTGGGATGGTCTTTTGAGGAAAGAACCACACAGATTGAGAGGACCTGTCCAGTCAGTGCACGCATTTGTCAGAAATCGTGCAGCTCAACTCAAAACCTAAGGAGCTCAACGATTCGACGAACAATACCAAAGAAAGGACATTTGGGTAGGCCACATAAATTACTCAAACTGCCAGACAATGACCAAAAAAAAAAAAATATCTAACAGAACAGAGGGAATAATAAAAAAAATATATAAAATTAATAAAATGACCCACATCGTCTTCACGTTCACAATAATAAATAAAAGAAATAATACTTTACAAAGTAAGCAAATGTCATCGTTTATAAAAAAAATTAATAATGTCAATGTGTATATAAAAAAAAAATCATTCAAAATGCAGAAATTGGAAGCAGCTCAATCCCAAGCCTTTTTGTCCTCAATATAATCTTTAACGGTATAAAAGGCTTTCTGGCACAACTTACGTTTAATGAATGATTTGAATTTATTAAGGCTTAGATCTTGAACGTGGCTTGGTAGTTTATTATAAAAGCGTATACATTGGCATCTGAACGAGCCACCTATTTTCTTGAGCCTTGTTGTAGGTACAACAAATTTGTGTTTGTTCCTAGTATTTATATTATGGATATCACTGTATTTTTTAAACAATTTTATGTTTTTATGGGCATATAAAATTTTTTCATAAATATACTGAGAAGGCACAGTCATTACATTAATCTCTTTAAATTTGTCTCTGAGAGAGTGTCTCGGACTTAATTTATAAATTGACCGAACAGCTCGCTTCTGCAAAACAAAGATAGTCTGAATATCGGCGGCATTTCCCCACAATAGAATACCGTACGACATTACACTATGAAAATAGCTAAAGTACACTAAACGGGCAGTATCTATATCAGTTAAATTACGAATTTTTCTAACAGCGTATGCTGCGGAACTTAGCTTTTTGGATAATTTATCTATATGTGGACCCCACTGAAGCTTAGCATCCAAAGTTATGCCCAAAAATACTGTGTTGTCTTCAGGATTCAATTCCTCGCCCTTTATCAATACATTAGTTTTCACCTGCCTAACGTGGGGTAGCGTAAATTTAATGCATTTGGTTTTCTACTCGTTTCTCGTTCAGTGGACTACTTTCGAGATCGCGCTGTTTATATCGTCAGTAACCAACTGCTGACGTTTAAGTTTAAACAAAAGAGAAGTGTCATCTGCAAACAACACTATATCATGATTATCCTTTATGAGGTACGGCAAGTCATTAATATAAATAAGAAACAAGAAAGGACCAAGAATTGAGCCCTGTGGGACTCCCATTGTTACTATAGATCCGGGTGATCTTTTTCCATTAACGTCAACGCTCTGAATCCTTTTACTCAAGTATGAAGTAAGAAGATCCAGAGCAGTGTCCCGGATCCCGTAGTGGCGGAGTTTCCTGATTAAGGTTTCGTGAAGAACGCAATCGAATGCTTTGGACAAATCACAAAAGATGCCCAAAGCATCGCATTTATCTTCCCATGCATTATAAATATGTCCTAAAAGTTCTACACCGGCGTCAGTAGTTGAGCGACCCCTTGTGAAACCGAACTGTTTGCTATGTAATAATTTATGTTTATTAAAAAATCTTTGCAATTGGTCTAAAATTAATTTCTCAAAAATTTTACTAAAGGTAGGTAGTACAGAAATAGGTCTATAATTTGTGGGGTCTGATGTACTACCTGATTTAAACAAAGGTATTATTTTACTATTTTTCATAAGATCAGGAAATTCCCCATTGTCAATACAACTATTAAAGATAAGAGCTAGAGTAGGTGCTACAATGTCAATAATAGACTTAGCTACTTCTACAGAATTACCCCACAGATCTGCAGTCTGCAATTGACATTTGTATGTTTGTTTCTCATCATCATCACTTCAGCCGAAAGACGTCCACTGCTGGACAAGGCCTGCGGACTGCGGCCTTTACAAGGTCGTCGGTCCACCTTGTGGGAGGCCTTCCAACGCTGCGTCTTCCGGTATGCGGTCGCCACTCCAGAACCTTTCGGCCCCATCGGCCATCTGTTCTGCGAGTGATGTGCCCTGCCCACTGCCACTTAAGTTTGGCAATTCTTCGGGCTACATCAGTTACCTTGGTTCTCCTGCGGATCTCTTCATTTCTGATTCGATCACGCAGGGAAACTCCAAGCATAGCCCTCTCCATTGGGTGACTTTAAGCCTTATAATAACGTGAATAAGGCCTATTGTGAGCGACCACGTTTCAGTACCATAGGTCATCACTGGCAACACGCACTGGTCAAAGACTTTCGTCTTGAGCTTTTACTTGTTGATGTTTGTTACTCAATCACGCAAAAACGGCTAAACGGATTTGAATGACATTTGGCACACAGATTGGTTATAACCTGGATTAACATTCAAGGATAATCTTTATCCTAGTTGCTCAAAGACTATATTAAGTTGCTCCACGGGATCGATACGTATGCGGGTTAAACCGCAGGGAGTTGCTAGTACTAATAAATATAAACGAATTTAAAACATCCTTCTGTTGCTGTGCATCGTTTGAAGATGATAGAGAGACATTGATGATTTTAATATGTTTGTTTAGCCCCCGTATTTCGTGATTTGAGAAAGAGGCTTTAGATGCGTCTGGCGCAGCTTAGGGAATCAGCTTGTGGCACGAGAAAGCAACCAGAACCGCTGACTATCAAAATTTTATATGGAGTGACTTTTGTGTGAACGGGGACTGTCTAGCGATATTGTATGATTCACGTTGGTCATACCACCTATACCTTTTGTTGACATAATTTACAGATAAACAGATAATTGCCGCCAATTACATGATGCAAGTTTCATACAGGTAATTAAATCGTACCATGTAAATCAGGTTTAAAGGGTTGAATATGCTGTGCCATCACGAAAAGGGATTAAGGCGGATCTTACAATACAACGAGTGATTTTTTACACACAAATTCAATAAAAACGCACTTCCGCGCTGTAGTATGTGATCAGCCAAAGAACAGTTAAATTTTTAACCAGATCCACAATCAAACAAAAAAACATCGAAACAAAACACTAAGCAAATTGATTTTACCATAGTATCAATTACAGTAAACCTGTCTGACGTCATCATGACCCAAAAAGACGTCCAGAAAAAAGGACTATCAGCAAATTAGTCATTTCGGTGTTAGCCAGTAGCCGTAGTCGTGGGAAAACCCGGTATTTCACGCTTCCCGTGGCCAATGAGTGTTTCTAGCAAGCCTGTACAATGCCGAGATCAGAATACATGGCGTTCGTAGAATTGAGCTGTTGAGTTGATTCGTCTTAAAGAGATGTTGGTGTAATTATATGAAGCCAGGAAACTGTTCGCGGTATTCCATTTGATATTTCACACGGGATTTTTTTGATTACTACTGGATTTGTTTGTTTTTGTTCGGTGAACTCGGGGATTGATTGATAAGAGATTATTATGCCTTATCGTGAGAAAAATTTTGAGTGCGATGGTGGATGGCTGTACAGAAAGACCAAACCAACGATGGATGAATAATATGAGAGATGATACGTCTTATAGAAAGAGGGTGTAGGTATACTGAGAAGAAGAAAAGAAAAGAAAAAAAGAAAGCAAAATAGATTTTCTTGTCACAGAAACACGTGCATACTTTTATATCTTCTTCTATTCACGTCAATGGTCGAGTACCCTCGCTGTTTTTTTTTTAAATATAGTTTGAGCCTTAGGTGGCCACGTTGATTTGTTGATTGCGGTGTCAGTGGAATTCTTTAGCTGTCATCCGAGATGCAGGCGAATGGGCACTTAGGATACTCCAGCAAGTGGGGCATGTTCTAATCAGAAACACCGCACTCGCACTGGGTGTTGGATGGGTCGATAATGCCCCACTAATAAAAAATATAAGATCACTCGAATAAAAACAAAACAGATTTATACTTACGAAGGCAGAACATAAATAGTCGGCAGCTGCACGCTGAAGACTTCCACTCAGCATAATGCTGTGCTAACCCACAGCACAGCACTGATTTTCAGTGGCTAATGACGATGTTTGGAAGAAAAGACGTGCTGCGCCGGTCTTAAACCAATCGATAAAAGGCAAGATGATGTCGAAGTAGTTATCACACTAATATTATAAAGGCGAAAGTTTGAGAGTATGTGTGTTTATATGTTTGTTACTTCTTCACGCTCAAACGGCTGGACCAATTTTGATAAAATTTTGTATGGATGTAGCTGACACCTGACACATTAACATATAGACTACTTTTTATCTTTATCCCGATATTCCTACGGGATCGAAACTTGTGCGAGTGCAACCGCGGGGCGCAGCTGGTTAAAGATAAAGTCCAGAATACTATAAAGCAGATATAATACTAGGAATACTATAGTACAACACGTGTAGAACAATATTTCTCACGGTAGCTGTTTACCGGAATGTGTGAGATGATCTGCGTTAGGGCTGACAACACCGCTCTGGTATCTACAGGGTTACTTTTCAAAGACCATCCAAATTGTCACATGGTGTTCTACCCATGAATATAAACAACTTTCACTATGTGGGACCAACTCTGAAATCACAAAAAAAAATCAGCTGTTTCATACAAAACTTCAATACCTACTTGACCAAAATGTATTAAACAGCTGATTTTTTTTTCGTGATATCAGAGTTGGTGTCATAGTGAAAGATGTTTATATTCATGGGTTCGACACCATGTAAAAATTTGGATGGTCTTTTTTTTTTTCTCTAACCCTATATACTAATAATAAAGCTGAAGAGTTCGTTTATCTGAACGCGCTAATCTCTGGAACTACCAGTCGGATTTGATTTTTTTTTGCATCTTATAGCCCAATTTTTGAGGAGGGCTATATGCTACTTAACATCACGTTAAGACACTTAGGAGCCGAGCAAAAACCAATGTCTGAAAGAGCACAGTCATAGTGCGGGCAGGCGATACGATGCGACGGGGTGGGTCGGGGGAGCCAGCATAGTAGACCAACATTTCGCCAGTTATGTTAAGGTCATAGGGGATCTATTGCCATCAACTGTGCCCAAATCCGCACTCCAGGCCAACAGTGAAGGGGCTCGTTAGGGCCGAAGCCAGGGCAGCGGGATTGTCCGACAGGGTTGCCGCTACCCCGGAACATAAAGGGCTAAGGAAGGAACACGGGTGGGTATTAGTCAGTAAGAGTCGCTCCACCCAGAGCGTGACTCATTTGATGATTTCCCAACCTCAAAAAAAAAAGGCTGCTATTGAGAAATTCCTCACGATCAGCACTAGCGCTTGCTACGTCTAGACCAACGAAGCAGTCAAGCCGGTCGACTAGGGATTTCATTAGAATTGCAACCGATTTTGGTCGGTTTTGACTTTTCAGGTCATTTGAAATGTGGCAAACCTGATGATAATACATACACGACATAGCCCGAAGAATTGCCAAACTTAAGTGCATAAGGGCAGGGCATATTGCTCCCAGAACAGATGGCCGATGGGACCGAAAGGTTCTGGAGTGGCGACCGCGTACCAGCAGACGTATCGTTGGAACGCCTCAAGGTGGCCGACCGGTGGTGGACCTTGTGAAGGCTGCAGGAATCCGTTGGATGCGAGAAGCACAAAACCGGTCGAAGTGCAGGTGCTTGGGGGAGGCCTACGTCCAGCAGTGGACGTCTTTCGGCTGAAATGACGATGATGATGAAACCTGATGAGGTTAATGATATTTTACAAAAAATTTGCAATGGGCCAAAGAAACGATGGATGGATTGTGTGAAAGGTGATATGGCTAGAAAGGAGGTGCCAAAGACATGTTGCGCCGACCCCAAATAAATTGGGATAAGGACAGGAGAATGATAATTATAATTTGAAAGGGGCCAAAATTGAGTAAATTCTAGGCACAGACGCCAGAACATCTAGCTACAATCTGTCAACTTTGATAGATTTTCAACTTTATCGCTAAATCATAAGGTTCAAAGTTTATTGGGAAAATTTGGCAGTTTCGGGTAGCTTAATGTGATAGCGTCTGTATTCATTTCTGTATTCACGTCTGTATTCATACATTACCTTTAAATATAGGTAAATTGTGATGTGGGTGAAGGAAACCGTCAAGGACAACATCGTGAGGAAACTGGCATGTCATAGAACCAAAAATTCGAAGACATGTGACATCTACCAACCCGCATTGACCCGCGTGGTGGATTACGGCCTACTCCTTCTCACAGAGAGGAGGCCTGGGCCGCAGCAGTGGGAACATTAGAGGCTGAATTATGTGTATCTGTGTGATGAGGGAGACAATGAATCATGCTGTGATGTGGAAGGTATGATAAATAACATCCTGCTGTGCTTATTAAGCAGATATCAGTATTAAGATTAATTGATAAGATTATCATGTTATCAGAAGACGGTCCATTTTCCTTATAATAACAATATTAGTGCTATTTTTGGATAAGGCATGCATGCCAGATGTAGATTAGGCAACTGTGCATATATGGAAAAATTTGATAGTTTATTGTGTCCCACTGCTGGGCAAAGGCCTCACCTACCATAATCAGCCTATAATGTTCACACTGCTGGGACTCAGGCCTCCTCTCGGTGAGATCCCGTGGGCCGTAATCCACCACGCCGGCCCAGTGCGGATTGGCAGATGTCACATGTCTTGGAATTTTTGGTTCTAGGACATGCCTCACCTAGTTTCTCCCAAACCTCCCTGTCTTGTGCTGTCTCTGGCCCTGTTGGCTCTGCAAATGTTACCATATCGTCGCAAAGTTAATATTGATCACAGTCAACGGCTATACGAAAAGTTATCATGATGCTGATCCTACTAAACTAATATTGTAAATGCGAAAGTTTGTGAGGATGGATGCATGGATGTTTGTTACCCTTTCACGCAAAAACTACTTAACGGATTTTGATGAAACTTTACAGTAATAGCTTATACCTACTTTAGAATAACACATACGATACTTTTTATTCCGATATTCCCATGGGATCAAAATGTATGTGAGTGAAACCGCGGGACGAAGCTAGTAATATCATAAAAGGATAACATTTTTTGTTTGTTAGAGGTAACAATAGGAACCAGCGACGCGGTAGCCCCAGAAGAAACTTCTACCTTAAGAAATGGGCCCTAATTTATTTTATAAGAAAGAGAAAAATGGAAAGACGGAAGGGAGGCCTTTATAGAAACAGGAACAAGTACTGTTCCGATTAGAAAAAAAACTGGCCAAGTGCGAGTCGGACTCGCACACGAAGGGTTCCGTACCACAAGGCAAAAACGCCAAAAAAAACATGTTTGTTGTATGGGAGCCCCCCTTAAATATTTATTTTATTTTAATTTTATTATTTATTATTAAAGTTAAAATACAACTGAGTATTTTGTGAATATTTCAAGTGCCTACCTGTTGCCATTTTTGATATCGAGCAAAAAAGGACAAAAAAATCGCGTTTGTTGTATGTGAGCCCCCCTTAAATATTTAATTTATTTTGTTTTTAGTATTTGTTGTTATAGCGGCAACAGAAATACATAATTTGTGAAAATTTCAACTGTCTAGCTATCGCGGTTTTGAGATACAGCCTGGTGACAGACAGACGGACAGACGGACAGACGGCCAGACGGACAGACGGACAGACAGCGAAGTCTTAGTAATAGGGTTCCGTTTTTACCCTTAGGGTACGGAACCCTAAAAATCACCATCAACACATTAACTCACATTATTGGCGAGTGCCATATGCTTTTTGATAAAGTTGACTTCCACGCGCACGGAAGACTGATAGAAGCATAGAAGCTCGTACTAAATAATCGTCTCAACAAAAAATCCTGTAACGTGGCAGCCCTAAATTAGTGCAGAATCAACACGCGGCACTATAGAGCGACACACCTGAGCTCGTAGCAAAGTAAACATCCCACACTGGGATAGAGTATCATGTGCACTATCATTGTACTAGACTTTATTATTGTTTATCTAGTAAACAATAATAAAGGGGTAAACGTAGATAGAATTAGCTTTACAACAGTCGAAGGTTAGGTGCAATAGTGAGAGAAATTCTTTTGCTTTTCCTTTTGGGTAAGGAGTTTAACAGTCACTTACTAGAAGGGGTACAGATAGGTGCCACGCCTTGTGTAGCAAAGCCCCTGTCTCAGAGAAGGTTAAGAATAGGTTGATTAATTCATATAGGCGAATTCCACCAAAAAAGCTGAAAGCGATTTAAATGCGTTCAACAGCTGTCAGTATCAATATAACTAACACAACAATGATGACACTGACGCTCTTGAATCCGATTTAGATCTCAGATTTCCCCCACGTTTTCTCATATCACATTTGACATTGGCAGAATTGTCGACATCGGCACCTAGAGAAAAATAGAATAGAATAGATCTCAGATTTAGATGTGCTGTGCAGCACTTTTTGAACGTCAAAATTACATAAGACTGTCCCCCAAAGCGCCCGCCCTTCACTACTTCCTAGTGTTTTATCTGGGAAGAAGAATTGTCGCAACGAACGAGCAACAGCATATCAATATTACCAACACAACAATGATGATACTGACAGCTCTTGAACTCGATTTAGATGTGCTGTTTTGAACGTCAAAATTACATATTTTATGACTGCCCCCCAAAACGCCCGCCCTTCACTACTTCCAAGTGCTTTATCTGGGAAGAAGAATTGTCGCAATGAACTCCCCAACAGCATATCAATATTACCAACAAAACAATGATGATACTGACAGCTCTTGAACTCGATTTAGATGTGCTGTTTTGAACGTCAAAATTACATATGTCATCATATGTCTTCATATACATTATGTCTTCATCCTGCGGCTGTTTGTTAAATTAGAAGAAGATCAATTATAGGCTCTACGTTATTTTTAGTTTATGCGAAACCTGAATATAGTTTATTCAGAATAAGTAACTGAATCGATTCCAATAATTTTACCTCATGTTATATTTTGTCACAAAAATATTTAAAAAAGGTTAAAAGTTGGACACCGAGCGACACTAAGTAGGTTATCCAATCTCCGCGCCGAAAGGTTAGGTACCTAGGTACTATTATCAAGGAGCGCAAGACGGTGCGGCGCGAACTTATCAAGCTTATAACTTTGTAATTTTTCATGATATAGTTTTGAAATTTTGTACATAGATTCTTTACATAAAAATACTGGACACGTGTTTCGGGTTTCACATAAATACTAAAAATAATGTTGTCTGTCATGTGATTTATCTGCGCATTTTAAATTTTTTCTTCGATTTATTGTCATATCTGATAAAACAGTTGAAAAAAGATCGTACGAGTTTTCGTTAAGATAATTTGGTCGTTGGTTTTTTTTACTAAGTAGGTAAATAGGTAATTGGCTTATCAACCTATTAATCACTTGTTTGTTTGAAAGCAAAATGATTATTATTAAGATAACTTGCTTCAGATATTATTTTTACTATACTCGGGTTCTTGTACTCTGTACTTGGGTAGGTACCTACTCAGAAGCAGCACTTAGCAGAGAACAAAAGTATACATGGCAATTATTTTCTTCTCTGTTTGGGATAGGTTTGGCAAAAGCGTCTTTTTGTATTGTCATGACACATTCGATCGTTACCAATTATACTTTTGCAAAGTGACAAGATGAGATCAAAATTTCAATTATGACATGCATTTTAAAAATAATCTGTCAGGTCTGTCTGTCAGGTAGATTGGTGATTCACCTGGAAAATTCTTCAGAGTTATTTTTTAACTTGAGGTGCTTGTGGCTAATTAATAAAAGCCGCACGGGTCGATCGATCAGGTTAAGCTACGCTTGCCGTGGTTGGCCCGTGGATGGGTGGTCATCTTTAAATACCAAGACCCCTCCGTGCCTCTGAAAGCGTTAAGCCGTTGGTCCCGGCTGTCATTCGTGGATCTTTGACAGTCGTTACGAGTCGTCAGAAGCCCGAAAATCTGACAACCAGTCTTACCAAGGGGTATCGTATTACCCCGTAACTGCGTTGTGGAGGTCAGATAGCCAGTCGCTCCATGTAAAATACTGGTATTCAGCTGCATCCGGTTAGACTGAAAGCCGACCCCAACATAGTTGGGAAAAGGCTAGGCAGATGATGAGTAATTTTTTAAGTTCTATATTTTAGGAACTACTTAAAAGAAAGAAGCATATCTACTGCTTCTTTATTAGGTATAGTAATTATGATAAGGTCCTTTAAGGTTATACAGGGTGGCACGACATCGACGCTCTAAGTTTACTACAGCCTTGAGTTAAGCGCATGATTCTAGTCTCCCTGCGCAGAAAATCGTCAGTTACCTATTTTAAAAAAACACTCCGGGAGTGCCGACAGAAGTGAAAACAAAACACAAACAGAATACTTTGCCATCACTCACTGACATATCGGATATACATTAAAACACACAGACAGCCGAACACATCCGAAGCGGGTATTTTTTTAATCGCCTTTTAAACAAAACATGCGCGGTGTCGCTTACGGTAACAGTGGCACGAGTTCAATGGTTTTTTCCCATCTCAAAAAATGCCCAACGTGCCTAAAGAAGTTTTCACTTTAAAAAATCGCGGCTTTTTAAAGTGAAAAAAATGCTGTCATTGTCATGTCATGTCATTCTGTGTGTGGTCGAAATGTATAGAGCTGCTGTTTTTTTTTATGATAACCGACGAAAATTTTCAACGCAGGGCGGTTCAGAATCATGTTCTGAATCCATGGTAATATGTAGGTTCCGCGCCGATGTCCCTGCCTCCCTGTATAATAGAAAATAAAAGTAGGTATTCGATCTCCACAAACACCGGTAGCCAACTCTTCTAAGATAATTGGCCCAACAATTAATTAAAATATAATCTTTACACCACCCGAGCAATAAACAAAGCAATGAACGCAAAGTATAAACAAGTAAACAAAAGAACAATTATCTCTCATTTGACGTCGCGCGCGTGCGACGCAGAGCGGTAGTGTACGACAAACTAATGCACAAAACACAATCAATCAAAATTACACCTTATTTCTTTAAGATACGGTGCTAACAACATGTAAAGTTATCTTGGTATTCGTGTATAGATGCGCACGCAGGCTGCCAACGACCAATGACCGCGCTTTCACTGTCGTCCATCTTGCGGTATGATTTTGATTTTAAAATTGGAACGCCCAACGGTCGCCGTTCATGATTAGACTGATTGATTTTCGGTGACGGAGAATGTAGGTTTATGACATGTCGTCGAAATTACTGTAAAATGTCCATAGTAAGGCAGTTTTATAATTGCCACAGAGTTGAGCAAACATTGTGGAACACTCTCAATAGAGAGAGCAGGAAGATACTGGCCAACAAAAAGTTGTCTAAGAAAAGCAACTGCATAATGGTCTATTGCTAGATTGCTCTTCGTAGACACCATCACAGTAACTACTGTCTCACCTCAGCTAGAGCTATAGGAGAAGAGAAGGAGTAAAAAAGTTGATGAGATTAATCAGACACCATGGTTACTAGCGGTATGAACTGCCCAGGGTGCCTGCAGCTACTCGTAGAAGCTTCTGGGTAGATAGATTTAACACCTGAACAATTTCGGTCAAAGCATTTTTTCCTGTCAAACCATCATTGATTACGTCTGACATTGCGCGACCACCAAGAGGCCAAAGCGCATTTATAAGAGAACATATTTTATTCAATGATTTATCCATTTTCATCAGTTAAATTTAAAGGGTAAGGCAACACCGGCTACCGGTATAGGAAATAGTCAGTCTTAATGTCTAAACAAAAATCAACTTCCAAGAAGGATTTACTCCCGTTTTGAAGTTGATTTTCGCTTATGATACTTATGATAAGATCATTGTTGCACAATTCACACCTACCATTGAAGAAGAAACCGGAAGAATCGAAAATTCAACGACGTGACATCTACCAGCCTGCACTGGGCCCGCGTTGTGAATTACAGCCCACTTCCTCTTATAGAGAGGAGACCTGTGTCCCAGCAACAAATATTATGTTTTGGGAAATTTAGTCAAAGTAAAAATACACCCTTGAAGATTGCATTCACCCCAAACCTGTAAATAAAGGACAACATATCACATGCAGAAAAAAACCGCAAGAAAAATAATTACGTAATGAGCAAATAATCTCATAAACTATCGCTTTCTATACTATAAAGACCGTCGTAGTGAAACAAAGCATAATGCTAGTAAATAATAAAAAGCAGCACACTAACTGCGCCGGAGTTTCGATCTCAGGCCTACGAGCGTGACGGACGGAGTCATTTACACATATGCATGGCATAACTAGGTTGTTATACTTGTTATCTAGTACGGGTTGGTTATGAGATGAAGGCACTTATATTTTAATTTTATTGAAAGGCTGAAACATCCAAAACATGTCTTGTCGGAGCCCGGAGGTGTCTTCTATGAGGATCGCAGAGGATGGGTTGTGCTACACAGATACTTTATTCGTGTCTTATGTCAGTATGTATTGAATAGTCAGCAAGCTCAGTAACACAACACTTCATTTCATCACCACTGCTCTCAAAACGGTGTAGGAGGAAACCGGCATGTCCTAGAACCAAAAATTCGAAGACATGTGACATCCGCCAACTCGCACAGGGCCCGCGTGGTGGATTATGGTCCATAAGTAGGAACGTTAAAGGCTAATTAGGTTATATGATGCTGTAAGCTTAGTAACGGAGCTGACGGGTATGCCTATCATATTGTCTTCATCAAACCTCAAGTTAATCAGCATAGTGTTGGTGGTTAGGCTTCACATTACCAAGCAAGTGTAACTATCGTTTCTATCTTCTGACCCACCCCTTTGCATAGCTTCGCCTGCCCGCGCTATCATTTTGTTTTCGCTTAGCGTTCTTTCAGACGTTTTTCTTTTTGTTCGGCTTCTTAGGCCATAGCGTGATGTTGAATAGTTTATAGTCTTCCTCAAGAATTGGTCTATCAAATGCAAAAAGAATTTTTCAAATCCAGCGGGCCCTTCCGGAGATTACCCCCTACAAACTTACAAACAAATACAATTAAATTAAATATTAAATAATTAATCAATTAAGTATAGATATTGACAGGTCGTTGATTCTATCATAACTGTGATAAAAAGTGGGGTTAACTCGTCAAAATGCACTCTAACTACTTCACTAGTTTAGATAGCTTTCACACTAAATTGTTTTTAAATTCTTTGCCAGGAACCACCAATCGGCTCGGGTTTTGTGCTTGCCACGTCGGTAGGTACCATGAACAAAGTAAATGATCTAACAGCACCGGTTACTGAAGATAATAAATCAGGAGTCAGTGAAGCATGAATGATGTGGAAATGTCGGCTCCAACACGAAATGTCGTGAAAAAATCGTGTCGTTTTCGTAACGAGCGCTGCGCCCGCGCTCCCTGTCGATGTCAGTGATTTGTTGTGTGGGTTGCCAGCTTACTGAAGCTAAATTTGAGAGGATTTTAATTGATTATATTGTTCGTCTTTGATCTGTTTTCTTGGAAAAGTTGTTTATAAATTATCTATATGGATTATTTACAGTAATTTTAAGACGTGCTACGAAATTCGTAGTATTGAGTATTTCGTAGCACATTTTGAATTTCTTTATGTCATGAAGAAAAATATATTCACGAATTCTCTTAGGGTATGTATTTGATGTGTTAAACAACAACCTTTTTCCATATACGAAAATAACTTAATTTACCCTGATCCTAGCATTTTTAGCAGATTTACTGGACTTGGATCTAGCATTCTTCGTAGATTTCCTGCTAAGAATGCTAGGTCCTGGGATTCTCTAATGTACGAAACCGCGCGCGAAATTAACGCGAGATTGGCGGGAATAGCTAAGGAATTGACGTCATAGTGAATTGGGGCCCTCCTAAGAGACCGGAAATCTATTGGTCTAATTTTTTCATCACCTATTTCCTCCATACACAATTCATTTCACTTTATTTTTAACTTCTTTATAAAAACCAGCTGTTTTCCTAACCAGTCAACACTGAGTAGTCGCTTGGGTGAAGATATGGCGCGCTTACAATCAGGATGCGCAGGCGACACGCAACCGACGCGTGCGCTCACGCATCGCGTATGTACTTACAGACATTGTGATTGGGATAGTTATTGATTGGCTGATTACTTGTCACTAAAAATAGCTGTTTAACAAAGTGTTAATTCAGCTGACATCAACGCGATTATGACATCGATTTCAGAAAATGAGGTGCCTTGTTCCATTATAAATTTTTCCGTTCTTAGCGTATCGATGACAAAAAGTTTAAATATTATTGGCCCAAAATTCAGCGGCGCAAAATCCGCATTCTGACGCAGTCATAAGATCAACAAGTGCACAGGTGACAGGGCAGGGTGGAAGGTGGGCCATTGTCTGTGGGGAGGTGCCGCATATGCAATTGAGATCAGCTGGCCTGCGGACGGAGAGTAATGGGTAGCTCATCGACCAGGCCCGTGACGGACGGCGCGTACGTATTCCACGCGCGCCTCAAAGAAATGTCAGCATCAGTGAAGGGGCCCGTTAGGGCCGAAGCCTGCCGGGTCAGAGGGATTGTCCGAAAGGATTACCGCTCGCCTTAAGCTGAGTTCGAGTAACTTAATGATCATTACTACCTTCTTTCTTAACCTTCAACGAAGATATGGGCCCGTCCAAAAGTAGTTATGAGTTCTATACTTCAAAAACCTACTCCCGATTGATTAACTTCTTCGGACGGTCAAGAACACATCGGGAGTAAGGACAACTGTCAAATCGTGTTGTGATTTTATTCTTAGTTCGGGCCCCAAACTAATCGTATGTCCGTGGGTGATAGGAGGAAACGCCCTTAATTTTGGCAGAAACTACGGATTCCGTGCTTTGGGAGTGTGACCTCTAGTTACCACTCGTATTATCTTCGGCATTCATGAGGCGTAGTCCTGTTAACGAAGCCTCCTCATTCTTCTCCACTGCCAAAGAAACGGTAAAACGGATTATAACATAATGTATTTTCAATTAAATAAGTAAATTAAAGCACAATAAAGAACTATTTATATATCAGGCGGCAAGGGTCGAGGTGTTTTGTCAGTGTCATCACAAGGTCCCTGTATTTGTGAATATTTATTAGATATCCAGTGTCTGTATTTTTCATACTATGTCGTCGTTTTATAAGTACTATAATGGTTGTCTGCTTAAGTCAATGTTATACCTAGTGCAGGCTAGTGTTTTGAGCATAACTACGTTCTTTTTTAACGAACGTATCAGTCTTGCCGAGGGGCATCGTATTGCTGGGACACAGGCCTTCTCTCAGTGAGAGGGAGTGGGCCGTAATCCACCACGCGGGCCCACTGCGGGTTGGTACATCTCACAAAGTCTTCAATTTTTTGGTTCTAGGACATGCAGGCTTCCTCACGATGTTTTCCGTCACCGTTTTGAGAGCAGTGGTGATGAAATAATTTACACAACGTAAAGCGCCGTACTTGCGCGCGGCGCTTTATCTGGGTTGGAAACTATGACCTAGAACAACTTGTAAGTCACGATCGTGACTACTGAGCCACCACTTCTCCAGGGGTCTCGTGTTACCCAGTAACTGGGTTGTGGAGGTAAGTATTCGTGCCCGGTTCATGGCAAAGGGCTCGACCCCTATTAAATGGGACTTAAACATAAATGGGGGCCTGAAAAGGCCACTTTGGCAGAATTATAAAAGGATATCATTATGAATCATAATATGGCGAAGACAGTCCGTGTTTTTCTTGTTTTCGCTGCACTACGTAGGTATAATCAAAAAGATCGGGATTGGATTTGGATTGGATGGATTGGTATTTTAGCACAAACAAAAAAAATAACTGGAAAGTCCTTCACCAAAGGGATTTGATACGATTAACTTAACAGATAACTGACGATTATGATTCATAATGTTATCCTTTAATGATTCTGCCAAAGTGGCCTTTTTAGGCCCTCTGGTGAAATCTGACTGTACAATAGGGTACACTTCTCCCTACGTGGATTAAACGCGTGAGTTTACACGCGACCAATGATTGCACCACACGACAAAATTGATAGGTAATTTTAGAAAACCTTAATTTGTCACAAGTAACTATTTGTTCTCGATTCGTTATCTAATCAACTTCAGTAATTCGTAAATAATACCTCGATCTCGTATCGCCGATCTTATCGGCGATACGAGATCGAGGTATTATTTAGTGGTGTCTGTACTCGTACAAAATATTTTCTACGTATTATCTGATAACACGGTCTTTACCACAAAATAAGAATTTGGATTGGTCATAAATAACAGTACTTATTGTCAATACTCATCAGCATAGATCGGAATAGGTAGAGCTGTTTTATGTACTTGCCATAGGTTAGAATAATATGGATATTCCCTTTTAGTTACAAAGTTAAGTTTAGTTTCGAATTTACTGTTGGTAAAGAATTGAATTCTAGTGCCGCAGATAGAGACAAAAACAGGTGAGTCACTCTAGCGACAATAAAATCCCGTAGTATCAGTCGGAATCCCGTGGAATATCCATATTAACATCAATGTTTGCGGTCAATGAACCTAAATAGCTCTACCTATTCCGATCACTCATCAGTCATCAGAAGACCAATTCCCATAATTAAAATGTTCAAAATCTAGTCTTCAATCTCATCTCAGCGATAATTAATGTCAAAAACTTGTCAAAAAATGTATAGAAATTAGATGTATTTTTGAAATATTAAGACAGATCAGACTGTAAACGTCCTTAAAATTACGAGAATGGCCCCTCTGTTTAAATAAATTTAATGGCGCTAAATAAATAAATATTAGTTAAAGTAAAAGTAAAGTTTAAATTATAATAAATGAAAACAAATTGGAAAAATCTTTTTGATAGCCCAAAATATGAATCAGAATTATGGATCACGACTGGGAATGCAGTTTTCAACCTTAGGGAAACCATTCTTTAGTAATAATTAAATTGGAGGCGGAAGGTTCCAGAGACACGAAATATGCTTTTAAAGTTGTGTGGAAATCGGTTGTAAAGGCATGTGTTACGAAGCAAGGAGGAAAATGTCGTGAGGAAAGTTTTGAGCATGAAGGTTATAAGAGTAGAGGAAGACCAAAGAAACGATGGATGGACTGTGTGAATGATGATATGGTCAGAAAGGGGGTATCGACTACTGTTAGGCACGTTGCAGTAAAAGACGTGTTTGTTCGTTCGCCATTTTATTAGCAGAGAGAGTTCTTACATCGTATTATATAGAGTTGGAGCATATAACACAGATAATATAAAAATTGGAGATGACGACTGATAGAGAAGTATGAAATAAAAGGACATGTTGTGCCGACCTGAAATAAATTGGTATAAAAACAGGACAATGATTATGATGATGATGAAAAGAACATCATCAAATCAGTATACAAGTATTTTACACGGAGCGACTGCCTGACTGATCAGACCTCCACATCGCAATTACTGGGAACACGGTACCCCTTGGCAAGACATATTGTTGTCAGACCTTCGGGCTTCTGACTACCCGTAACATTATTTAATACCCTCAATTTTATTACAAACGCATTAAACCTACAAACAGAACAGTATTAATTGAGTGCCCGCCGGGGTCACCTGTCTCGCCTGTGATCGCGACCGACCTGCGCGCGCATTTGAATACAATGCGCCTGCGCAGGCTGGACGTTATGGTGCCGACAGCACAGTTGATGTGTTGTTTGTGTAGACGCTTATATTATGAGGAGGAATTGATTAAGAGAGAGGCCATTTTTATTGACTTTGCTTGCTTGTAACTAAAAGAGAGATGAATGTTGATGGATAGAGAGGGAGAGAAAGACCAAAGACAATATGGATGGATTGTGTGATGGGAAGAAAAGACAGGAGTTAAAAAAGGAGTGAATGATAGAGTGACAGCTGACAGGGGAGAGTGGAAGAAACAAACGAGATGCGCCGACTCCAAGTAACATGGTACAAGGGCAGGAAGATAATTAACTTTTACTGACTTTCTAGCTTAAGACCCCAATCATTTAATTTTAAGACCCCAATCATTTAATACCCACAGGTATTAAATGACTGGGGTCTTAATTCAGCTTATGAAGAAGATGATGATGATGTACCAGTATTTTACATGGAACGAATGCCTATCTAACCTCCATTTTATTTATCTTTTATTATTCTTATATTTTATATCTAGTTCAGACACAGATGTTCAAAATCTGTTCATAGAAACTAGTGCCATAAAGTATACACTTTATCAACTAAATAGGTATATACTTGATTAACAATAGTATGGTGATACCACCATAGGTACTATTCAATTGTTGTATATTTTAACAATTAATCACACTAATATTATAAAGGCGTGAGTAAAGAAAGAAGTTTGTGAGTGTATCTGGGGGTGTGTGTGAGTTTATATTTTTGTTTCACGCTCAAACAGCTGGACCAATTATGATAAAATTTTGCGTGGAGGTAGCTGACACCCTGGATTAACATATAAGCTAATTTTATCCCGATATTACCACGGGATCGACATTTACGCAGGTGAAACCGCGGGGCGGTCTCTAGAAAATACTTCATTGCAAAGTGCAATGTCCTGAACTAATTTGATAAAAAAACGAGTACACGACACCTCTGCAACTCAAAGTCACATTAAAATCTTTTCACTTACAATCTAGATCTTATTTACTCATAATCGACATTAGGTATCTTTTGTTTTTTTAATCACAATTCAAAGATATTTTCTTTGTTTATCGTTATATAAAATAACAACAAAGGCTTGCAGCCGACACAAGAACGAGTCGTCTGTATAATTGCATAAAGCCACTTTTCCACACGTTGCGTATGCTATGCAAATCTTGTGCGCCCGCGCAGCTGAGAAGCGGCTGCAGATTAGGGTTGGCGTGCAGTTTAAATGTGGGATTTGTTTATGTCTAAAATTTTGTTGATGTCGATACCTTACATGTTTATTAAAATTTTAAGTAATAGATACTTGTAATGGAGAAAGCTATTTAATACAAATACCATAAAAAAAAACTTTTGAATGGCGATTAAATGAAGAAGGGCTGTAATCAAATGGCGATTATAAATGTAGGTAAGGTTTATTTTTTAAGGTTTGATTTCCAATTATGTTTGCGTTTTTATTTTATTAAATTGAAGTAGGTACCTACTCGCCGCCGAAAGTCGAGAATCCGGCTTTATACACATTTTGTACCGTATTTTTTTACTCGTCCATAAAGTTTTAATAAATAAAGCCTTGTAGACTGTAGATTTATAGACAATTTTCTAAAATACCTGGTATTTGTTGACGGGCCTACACACACAGTCCTCCCATACCTATTAACACTGTAATTTGAAAACATTGTAAAAGCCAATTATTACTTTAGGGCGCTTGTGCACTACAAGGAATTTTACTGTCCGGCAGTCCGATTTTATTTTTTTATTATGGCGTGCCATATGGGTCCGTAAAAAATCGGACTGCCGTAAAAATTCCTTGTAGTGCACAAGCGCCCTAACCGTAGAGGTTCTTGCCGGAAATAGGAAACGACCAATGGGAACCGTGCACCTAGACTCTGACGTTTAATAAGTGCCCATGTAGGTTTATGTGAAATAAAATATTTAAAATTGTTTTTTTTTTTAATATATGCTGGGTTGCTGCAGCTAATATTAAAATTAAATAATTATTATTATTGTTTATTTTGAAATTCTGCGAATGTCTGAGATACAAAATATTTTACTGCCGATTCAATTTTCAGTGTTGCCAACCCTGGCACAGTCGCGCGCTCTACCTCACATTACTTGAACGATGAGTTATGCTATCGTTACAACATTAAATGAATAATTAATACTTACTTTTTGTACACCCATCATTAAGTTATAGGTATTCTCATTTCTCTATTAATCAAGGGTTTTATAAAACGTTTAGTAGCTAGGCGAGTAATATTTCCGATTTTTGAGAATTGTATGCAGTTGCAGAGGAGGGGCCCGTGGCTAAATAACAATAGCCGCACAGGTCGATCGATCAGGTTAAGCTACGCTTGGCGCGTTTGGTCGGTGGATGGGTGACCATCTTTACATACCGTGACCCTCCGTGCCACGGAAAGCACGTTAAGCCGGTCCCGGCTGTCATTTGTGGATCTTTGACAGTCGTTACGGGTAGTCAGAAGCCTGAAAGTCTGACAACCAGTCTTACCAAGGGGTAAGACTGGTTGTCAGACTTTATTACCCAGTAACTGGGTTGTGAAGGTCAGATAGGCAGTCGCTCCATGTAAAATACTGGTATTCAGCTGCATCCGGTTAGACTGGAAGCCGACCCCAACATAGTTGGGAAAAGGCTAGGCAGATGATGATATGCAGTTGGAGCAGTGGTGACCCTGTGGTATCCCCCGACTTTCGAGTTGAAGGTCGTGAGTTCGAACCCAGCCAGGCTCGTTACTTTGTGTCTTTTATTTCATCACCACTGCTTTCAAAACGGTGAAGGAAAACATCGTGAGGAAACCGGCATGTCCTAGAACCAAAAATTCGAAGGCATGTGACATCTACCAACTCGAACTGGGTGTGCGTGGTGGATTATGGCCCACTTCCTCTCACAGAGTGGAGGCCTGTGTCCCAGCAGTGGGAAGTTTATAGGCTAATTATTCAATAAAGGATAATCAAGATTTATTATGAATATGGCTGCTGTAGGCTGGTGAAATGAATGGTGGGGAAATTCCGAAGGCAATCGGATTGGTAATAAGTCTTCCAAAGAAAGAGGACTTCTGTTGTTTATTACCTTTCTGATTTTATTTTTTGCCAGAGATTCTTTTAGTTCTTTACCCTCTGTACCTCTACCACTCTTTTTACCAGCGCTACGGTATTTTTTTTTATATTTCCACATCATGCTGAGATAGGAGCCTTTTCAGCCTCGCACAGGTATTTCATATTTTCCGTTTATTTCTTTTTTTGGTTGTTTTAAATGCTCCTTTTTAGGGTTCCGTATCCAAAGGGTAAAACGGGACCCTATTACTAAGACTCCACAGTCCGTCTGTCTGTTTGTCACCAGGCTGTATCTCATGAACAGTGACAGCTAGACCGTTGAAATTTTCACAGATGATGTATTTCTGTTGCCGCTTTAACAACATATACTAAAAACAGAATAAAATAAATAAATAAGGGGGCTCCCATACTACAAACCTGTTTTTTCGGCGTTTTTGCCTTATGAAACGGAACCCTTCGTGTACGAGACCGATTCGCACTTGGCCAGTTTTTACTATTTGTATTAACTGTGCGTGTCCCAAATAAAATATTTTTCTATCTATTTTTCTCTGTTATGTATTCAGCCATACCGTCAGACCATCTAGACTCTAGCGAGACTGTACCAGTGCTGTACCATCACAATCATAGATAATATGAAATTTCTATGATCACAATATTAAGTATCTATCCTACATACAAAATCGAAAAACGGAGCACCAGTTTGACAGGCGTATAGCTTTTGGCTCGCTGGCGATCCTCAGCCCTGTAGAACTGATGAAAAAAGAAGATTTATAATACATAATGAAACTGAAAAGGTACATTATTATCAATTTAGCAAGCTGTGTGTAACCCGGCGCCCGCGCACGCGATGCTCTTTCGTTTAATCGTTTCATTGGACTGTGATTCCTGAACGCTCTGATTTGGTTCGTTTTGCTCAATCGAAGGAAACTCGAGACGTGAATGTAATGTACCGAGAAATTGCAGTTGTGAATGGTGGATGGGCTGCGCTGAAGTTGGTAGCAACTAGGTAAGTTACTTATGAACGCGATTTCTCTAGGATCTTAGAGGGACAGCTTTATGTGCCAGAAAAAAGGCCAAGGAGAAGAAGAAATAAATATTCAAGAATTCTCATTGTGAAGAATATATACTACCTACTAGCTTTTGTCCGTGGCTTCGCCCGCGTGGATGTCGGGGAATATACTACCGGGATTTAAAGTATGCCCTATGTGTCAATCCAGGGGACCTAAAAAGGCCACTTAGGCAGCATCATAAAAGGGTAACATTATGAATCATAATATGGCGAAGAAGAAGTCCGTGTTTTTTTTATTTTTCTCCACTACGTAGGTATAATATAGATTGGATTGATTGGTATTGGTATTGCACAGACAAAAAAAAAATAACTGAAAAATCCTTCACCAATGGGATTTGATACGATTAACTTAACAGTTAACTGTCCATTATGATTCATAATGTTATCCTTTTATGATTCTGTCAAAGTGGCCTTTTTAGGCCCCCTGGTTACACACTGTGTGCCCAATTTAAACCAATGTTTACGCGGCACACGCCTGTAAAGCTCCCAGTCAGCATGATGTTTTCCGACATCTTCAACAATCACCGTTATAACCATCGTGATAAATGATAAATGATTTTATTTCAGTAAGTAGGATTGCACAAACACTTTTACACGTCAATCATATTTTATACTAGCTTCCGCCCGCGACTCCGTCCGCGCGGATGTCGGTCTTCGCGTGGATGGTTTATTTCTCCATTTTGAGTAACTCTGACAATGACATCTTATAAATATCTATTGGACCCAAATACGGCTAAGCCTATAATAATTAAGGAGATCCCTCTATTGAGCTACTGCTGTTGAGCTCGCGTTCTGTAGTAAGTATTTTTTTCATAGTAATTCCGACCTTGATAAGTAGCATGTAGCAGTAAATTACTGACAATCACGAAAAGATTGCAATAATAAAAAAGTGATCGTGACAATGCGACAGAAAGTTAATTGAGAGCTTCAGCATACACAACATTGTTAGTGAGCTCGTCCGGAATATGAACATGAAGATTTCTTGGACTGCTCACATGGGAAAGAGCTACGTAAAGTTGCCCGTGTGAAAAACAACTCGCGGTAAGATCTACGCCAGCAACTCCTAGGGTCTGACCTTGAGCCTTATTTATTGTCATGGTGTAACACAAAGCTACAGGAAACTGTATTCTCTTAAATTGAAATGGAAAATTATCCACTACGGGTAATGCAACGTGTGTTCGCGGTTCTACAGAACAACGTCTATGAATAAACCGAAAAATAAGATTTTTTTTTCTACGTATTTTTCCAGGATAAAAAGTATCCTATTTTATGCCCAGGATAATAAGGTATAATTATACCAAGTTTCATCGAAATCGAACCGTTAGTTTTCACGTGATGCCTGCATATACAGACAGACAGACAGACAGACAGACAGACAAAAATTTTTTTAATCACATATTTGGGTTTGGTATCGATCCAGCAACACCCCCCGCTATTTATTTTTTCAATATTTTCAATGTACAGAATTGACCCTTCTACAGATTTATTATATGTATAGATGAGGTCGTTGTTTCCAATCTGACTACTCTGAGAAGAAAGGCCGAAACAAACTCAGAGGTCACAGTCTCTTTTAAAGTCCAGACATAATCTTGGTCAGAGGCTTTTTTTTTCCGGATGGGAAATCATCAAATGACTCCTCCCGCTCTGGGTGGAGCGGAAGGGAGTGTCAGACTCTTACTGACTAAAACCCACCCGTGTTCCTTCCTTAGCCCTTTATGTTCCGGGCCAGCGGTAACCCTTTCGGACAATCCCGCTGACCCGTTGGTCAGAGGCTTAAGTGTGAGTTTTTTCACTCACGTTCGATTGCGAGCGCGTTAGAATTTTATATGGGAAAAGGTTATAGCGCCACCTGGTGGTCACTAGGAGAAACCTAATTTTCCATACAAAATTCTAACGCGCTCGCAATTGAACGTGAGTTGAAAAAACTCACACTAAGGCCACAGATTATGTGAAGACCATGTAGATCGATGTCTGAGATGGTCTTTTGAGGAAAGAACCACACAGATTGAGTGGACCTCTAAAGTGCAAGCATTTTTCATAAAATCGTGCAGCTCAACTCAAAAGATAAGGAGCTCAAAGTGAAACCCGTATGAAAATCCGTTCGGTAGTTTTTGAGTTTATCGCGTTCAGACTTCTAAAATTAGATATAAGTAAAGTCTGTTTTCGCCTTTCCTGAAAACAAAACATCAATCCACTCGTACCTACTTTCTCAATAATGATCCGCTCATCGCGCTCAATATTGGCAATACACCAGTTTTCCTTACCCGACACCACCAAACTAAAATCTAGTTATGAGTTGCGTTACATCCTGCGAACGAGTGCTTCACTTTACACGATCTAATAAGCACCGATCGGTTACAAAATAGTCATGAAATGTGCGCTGAAGTATTCGAGAAATTAGCACTAATCATTTGTTAGGTAGGTAGTTTGAATTTGAAGATCACTTCTAAATAGTGGTTTTCAAAAAGAGATTTTTCTAATACCCTCCAAATTACAGAAGTTTGTTGTGGCCTTTACAACAGCCACACGGGTCGATCGATAAGGTTAAGTTACGCGTGCCGTGGTTTCTCCGTGGATGGGTGACCATTTCTACATACCAAGACCCCTTCGTGCCTCGGAAAGCAGGTTAAGCAGTTGCCAGTACCGGCTGTCATTCGTAGATCTTTGACAGTCGTTATGATATCGTTAGAAGCCCGAAAATCTGACAACCAGTCTTACCAAGGGTTATCGTATTACCCAGTTACTGGAGTGTGGAGGTCAGAAAGGCAGTCGCTCCATGTAAAATACTGATATTCAGCTGCATCTGGTTAGACTGAAAGCCGACCCCAACATACCGTCAGACGGGGTGAACAGGGATGTAGGGGTGAATCGGGACGAAACTTTAAAAGCGATTTTAACATTGAAATAATATAGTTTGTTGTCAAAAAGAAGGATCTAATGTGTTTTTTTGTATTATGATTAAGAGCGTTTACGCCGTACGGCATTTCATACAAAATTTCAAACCCTTATTTTTCGAAATGAATGAACCGATTTTAATGAAACTTCATACGCATAAGCAGGATACAAAGGTCTAAAAAGTTAGTAGAGAACATTTTCGAAATGTCTTATTTAAAAAAAGATAACTTGAAATCTCTGTTTCTATGGAAAATTTAAAATCGGTCTAATTTGGCTGTAACACTATTTTTCGAAAATGTTCTCTACTAACTTTTTAGAACTTTGTATTCTGCTTATGCGTATGAAGTTTCATTAAAATCGGTTCATTCATTTCGAAAAATAAGAGCTTGAAAGTTTGTATGAAATGCCGGACGGCGTAAACGCTCTTAACGATTAATAAAGTTTTGTCCCAATTCACCCCTGCATCTCTATTCACCCCGTTTGGTGGTAGTTGGGAAATGGCTAGGAAGATTGATATAGATTAAAAAATATAAGCCAGAAACCACCCAGTAGCAACCCCTATAAACCAACGTTGTTCAAACAGTAACTGTACAACGCCTTAAAACATTTCAGATGAGTGCCACGCCCTGAAAGTTATTAGGTCACGGTACAATGTAGGCCGGATGGAGCAGAATGACAAGTTTTTAAAACACTCTACATTTATTATACCTTTAAATTTTACAAATTTTACACTATTACCATGCATAATCAGACCATAATATTATCATTATATAATTATTATTATTATTATCAAAAAAATAAATTAATTAATTACCTATTTGAAATTTATTATTAAAAAACATATTAATAAATTTATTTATTTATTATTATTATTATTTCATATTATTATTTCATATTATTATTTTTTTATTTTTCGTTACAGGAACTGATGGACGCTGGTGAAGGCGCCAAATAAGTAGCCGAATAAGTAGGAGAAGAATATTCCCACTGCTGGGACACAGGCCTCCTTTCGGTGAGAGGGCTGACCATAATCCACCACCCTGGCCCAGTGCGGGTTGGTAGATGTCACATATCTTCGAATTTTTGGTTCTAGGACATGCCGGTTTCCACACGATGTTTTCCTTCACCGTTTTGCCTGCCTGGGTTCGTTCTTTTGCCATGAGGTAGATAAAAACTATAGCATGCCACGTGATACGATCGTTATCCTAATTCTGTGTCTTCAATATTCTTTCAACTTTTCATAGAAGCTGCATACTTATACAAGCCTACTGTTTATAACGTCATATTACTTTATCTGCAAAGATAGTCCTTATAAACAAACAACGTTAGTTAAATTCCAAAGAATTCCTTGTAATTCTAACTAACATTGTATCCGATGGTATTTCCCAACTCAAACGGTAAAACCCCCCAAAGTGAGAAGCCTACAATTTACACAAAGAAGCGTACCCCATCCCATTTGTACCTACTGAAAATCCATTTCAAATACACCCCGAACAGACACATAGAGCGAGATTAACGAAATGGTCTCCCTTCCCCACACCACTCCAGGGAGCGATCAATACCTGGCTTCTAATCTCTCAGAATCTTGCGTCCTTGTCGCTCGTGAGATGTAGATGAACTGCCTTCATCCTGGACTGAACTTCGACCTTATTTTAAAAGATGTAAGGTATGTTTTCAAATGGGAGTGTAAGCAGGGAGATTATGTACTGTGTATAATCTTTTAGGTATGTATAGTGGTATGCGGTTGTGAAGCGGTGGCTTGGAAATGGGTTTTGCAGTAAAGATAAAATCTGAAATGTTTACAGAAATGCTTCGGTGGAGTGGGTGGTGATGACGCAGTTATCCTGAAATATCTGACCGCTTTTACGGAAATCAGAACGGTATGATTTTGCAAGAATTCCGGTTATTCCATTTACATTCTTCAATAGGTATTATAGGAATTGGGGAAAATCCCACGTAGCATTGCATTGGGTTCGGAAGTTGCATCGTATTGCATCATGGTAGTCTGGGAAACATCTACCAACATTGCTATTCTGTAAAAATCTCATCGTGAAAACTTGGATGAAGTGAGCTGTCATGCCACTGCTGATTGCCAATATTTATCTCAGTTAAGTTCATCTGAGTTTTCACGGTGAGATATTTACTGAATAGGAACATCGGCAGGTTTCAAAATAGGTAGAAGATAAATCTTAGCTCTAATTTGTATTTATTTTTGAGAGGTAGTGAACGACAACACAAGATTAGATAATGATTCTGTTATCAAGTTATTTTGAAAATTTTATAATGAGTTCAATAATAAAACCGGGAAGTCCCTTATCTTAAACATCTGCTGCAATGTATCATATTCATCAGCATACATAAGAATCATAAACTAAAAATATCAATCGTCGCGGCATCTTTCAAAGCCGGTACACACCCTGTCCTTCATTTGTTTTTGGTCACCATATTTTTGAATATGTTCAGTCATTTTCGGTTTACCCGGGCAGCCCTGCTTTTTCATTCAGATCGTAAACCGGTCTTTTTATAGTGAGATTTTTACAGAATAGCACTTACTGCTTTGCAAGTATCTTAAATAATCTTTAAGCAATAAAGAGTTTTTTTTGGGAATGGCATCTTGCTGTTCAACAGACGAGGTTGTCGTCTGGTTAACAGGACTTACCTGGGTGGCCTCCAGCCAGGGCTTAAAAACTTAAAAACAAAGCGACTACCCGCTAAGGGCGAACCCCTTAGCGTGTAGTCGCTTTATTTTTACCTAGATAATTATTGTGACGTACCTACTAGATAAAATACAATTCCCACATACATATAGTAAGGAAATACTTGTTTCATGATCTAACCACCTATAAATTTATCAAACAAATTCATAATAATGTGATAAGAAAGGTGTGTCTTCACTTCTAAGTAAGTTATTCCTGAAGTGATTCAGTTGACGTCGCCTGTAAGTGCCTACTTTGGAAAATGACTCTTAATAGACATACTGATAACGATGACAGTAATCATTGTTTTCATAATAGCTATTGGCAGACTGTTTGGTGATGAGAGAGGCCTCCTACGAACGCACGACTTAGTGGTCATCCACACGAGCGACTTGTGTTGTTGACAAAGGCTACTGCAGCTGCCGACACGCGTCGACGGCTGCCGCCGAGAATGACAGTTCTTTTTTTAGAGATTTGGACACAAAACACAAATGCAGCTTTCTTTTCCTCTTTTGTATCTCAAAGGCTGCGTTTCCACCAGAGATGTGCGAGGATGCGTAGCGAGGGTTGTGTGTGAAGCAAACCAATAACATCGCTTCATTTTCATAGCTTGCACTAAGTTAGCGTTGTTATTGGTTAGTTTTACACACATTCCTCTCTACGCATCCTCGCTCATCTCTGGTAGAAACGCAGCCTTAGATAGGGCTATATCAGAAAAGGCCATGTCGTGGTACACATTAGGCAATCACCTGCTTGGTAGCCGTTCTGATTACCTAGAATGCGCTGGTCGTAGGCAATTTAAGTATTGCCACTCATGAAGGCTATTTTTGCATCTCTTTTCCTGTCGATGCAATTTTGAAGTGGTAAGCATTAGTCAAAACGGTGAAGGAAAACATCGTGAGGAAACCGTCATGTCCTAGAACCAAACGTTCGAAGACATGTGACATCCACCAACCCACGCTGGGCCCGTTTGGTGGATTACGGCTTCATCGCAGAAAAAAGAGGCCTGTGTCCCAGCAGTGGGAACATTATAAGGCTGATTATACAACATTATTTTAGTATATGCGAAACCTGAATATAGTTTGTTCAGAATAAGTAACTGAATCGAATCCAATAATTTTTACCCCATGTTATATTTATTCCCAAAAATATTTAAAAAAGGTTAAACTTTGGACACCGAGCGACACTAAGTAGGTTATCCAATCTCCGCGCCGAACGGTTATGTACCCAGGTACTATTATCAACGTGCGCACGACGCGCGACGGCGCGGCAAAGCGGCGCGGGTGAGCATGTTTATGTACGGACAAACAGGTTAATTAACAAGCTTATAACTTTGTGATTATTCATGATACAGTTTTGACCATAGATTCTTTACATAAAAATACTAGACGCGTGTTTCGGGTTTCGGTATCTTATGCAATAGTCTTGATTTTGTTTATAATTTTTAATAATTTAGTATACAAATTACTATAGTCAACGAACAAGAAAACATATTTCGCACGTCATAAAGACATTAAAATGACTGCAAAAATGGAATTCCTTCGTTATAAATAATCCACATGTTCTTTGTTCCATTCTTTAACCAACTTAGAAAGATAGAAAGAAAGGGTCACCTCCTTTGTTCATAATTAACGTCGCTACATGTTAGGCTTCTATACGGTTTCTTAGAATAACATGCTATTAGATATCATATACCATCACACACATAGATATTTACCTACAATAGATCACTCTCATGTGGCCCTGGTGTCATATCAATCTGCTTCCAGTCTAAACGGAAACATCTGAAAAAAACGAGTCGGACTCGCACACGAAGGGTTCCGTACCACAAGGCAAAAACGCCGAAAAAAACATGTTTGTTGTATGGGAGCCCCCCTTAAATATTTATTTTATTTTAATTTTATTATTTATTATTAAAGTTAAAATACAACTGAGTATTTTGTGAATATTTCAAGTGCCTACCTGTTGCCATTTTTGATATCGAGCAAAAAAGGGCAAAAAAATCGCGTTTGTTGTATGGGAGCCCCCCTTAAATATTTATTTTATTTTGTTTTTAGTATTTGTTGTTATAGCGGCAACAGAAATACATCATCTGTGAAAATTTCAACTGTCTAGCTATCGCGGTTCTTGAGATACAGCCTGGTGACAGACAGACAGACAGACGGACAGACAGCGAAGTCTTAGTAATAGGGTCCCGTTTTTACCCTTTGGGTACGGAACCCTAAAAAGTAAAAAAAAGACGACATGGAGCGACTTCCCATCTGACCTCTACAGCCCAGTTACCGGATAACATGATACCCCTTGGTAAGACTGGTCGTCAGACTTTTGGGCTTCTAACTACCCGTAACGAACAAAATATTGACGTGTAAAAGTGTCTTAAAAGATCTGCTTATTTTTCTAACACATTGGTCTTTTTTTTTTTGTTGTTTTGCTTTTCTGTTTATCTGACTAACAGACGCCAGTGTGTGAAAGTGGGTGAGAACACCAGCTATCAAAAAAATATGATCTTTGAGTTCGACAGGGTAGCGTTCTCGGCCCGACCTTATTCATCATTCTACATAAATGATAAACATCGCACATTAAATCAAAATGCACTACGAATGACAGTCGGGACCAACAGCTTAACGTGCTTTCCGAGCCACGGTGGTCTCGATATACAGCGTGGCGCTTTAGTAGCGACATTAATCTAACACACTTAAATGGTTTCGCGTTTTCGTTTTATGAACGTATTTTATTTAATTTCATTAAACATTATTATTTATTCATTTGTTTAAAATTTTCTAAAATAGGTAGCTTCTTGGAGCAACCTGCACTTAAAGAACTGTAGCGCAGGGCTCATTTTCCGGGGTCACGGATCATAACATCGCATCAATAAAATTATTTTTATTTTTATTTATGAAAATCTTTTATATGCCCATAAAAACATAAAATTGTTTAAAAAATACAGTGATATCCATAATATAAATACTAGAAATAAACACAAATTTGTTGTACCTACAACGAGGCTCAAAAAAATAGGTGGCTCGTTCAGATGCCAATGTATACGCTTTTATAATAAGCTACCAAGCCACGTTCAAGATCTAAGCCTCAATAAATTCAAATCATTCATTAAACGTAAGTTGTGCCAGAAAGCCTTTTATACCGTTAAAGATTATATTGAGGACAAAAAGGCTTGGGATTGAGCTGCTTCAAATTTCTGCATTTTGAATGACTTTTTTTTTTTTTTTTTATATACACATTGACATTAATGATTTTTTTTTATAAACAATGACATTTACTTACTTTGTAAAGTATTATATATATAATTTTTTTTTTTACATTGTGATTTGTGAATGTGAAGACGATGTGGGTCATTTTATTAATTTTTTATGTTTTATTTTTCTCTCTGTTCTATTACTTGTTTTTTTTTTTTTTCTCATGGTCTGGCAGTTTGAGTAATTTATGTGGCCTACCCAAATGTCCTTTCTTTGGTATTGTTCGTCGAATCGTTGAGCTCCTTAAGTCTTGAGTTGAGCTGCACGATTTCTGACAAATGCGTGCACTGACTGGACAGGTCCTCTCAATCTGTGTGGTTCTTTCCTCAAAAGACCATCTCAGACATCGATCTACATGGTCTTCATATAACCTGACCAAGATTATGTCTGGACTTTAAAAGAGACTGTGACCTCTGAGTTTGTTTCGGCCTTTCTTCTCAGAGTAGTCAGATAGGAAACGCCGACCTCACCTAGTTTAAAAAAAACATGATTGACGTGTAAAAGTGTTTGTACAAACCTACTTACAAAAATAAAATCATTTATCATTTATCATTAAAACGAATAACGTGCAAAGAGTAGATAGGCGAATTGAAGGAAAGAGAGAGAGAGTCCTACGTCAGCGCACGGCGCAGGCGGTAGTATTCAAATTACGAATTATTTTATGTTGTTATAATTGTTATGATTCCTGGCCACTAACCCTACCCGAGTGTTAAATTAATGTCGACATTGTAGCGGCACGTTGTATAGTGGATGGACACCCATCCACGAACCGACCGGGGGAAGCGTAGCTTCGATTGTCCCATGTGACTGTTAGTTCTCTAATCGGAACGCATAACACAGCTCTCTATCTATGTTTTCTGTCTTTATAGTTTTAAGGTGTATTTTTTATTTTGCTGTAATGCCAATAAACGCAATTTTCTTTCTGTCTCCAACCAGCCGGTCGATGCTGTAAAAATCTCACCGTAAAAACTTAGGTGAAGTGAGTTTGTTTTTGCTAGTAATTGACACTACTGACAGCTCACTCCACGCTCACTTAAGTTACACGTAAGTTTTCACGGTGAAATTTTTGTCAGCACCGCTGAAGTACTTTTTACTTATTCTTCAGTAGCAAAAGTACTTTCATTTATTCGCCATAAGATCGGTTATAAAAGCTACGATGTTTTTCCTATCCATCAAAATAGCCTTGTAACGTCCCGTTTTACTCCCTTTCCTACTTGAATATAATCGGTATTCAAAAAGAGTTTTCCCTCACACAATTTTCCCACTTACATTTTTCAAGCTACGCTCGCTACAAGACACGTCTCACAAAACCCACAAAGAAAGAGTCAGAGGGGGGTGAACGCTCGAATATTAATTATCGCCGCCACCCCCTTCACCCCCAGGGGTAGGGTAAGGGGGTGAGCTCCTGAGACAGCGCCTGGCACCAATACTCCTGGTTTAAGAGTTAGGGAGGGAAGACAGGCCGGGGATTTAATGGGGGTTGTAGTGGAAGAAAAGCGTAAATAATTTCCTTTGTTTGGAATGGCATTTATTAAGACAAGTGGTCTCTGCTGTAGATATGGGTTTGGCTTTAAAAAATAAACATTAATTCTAAGTGTACCTACTTGGTATATTTTCCTGAACAGATAAGCTTTTACACAAATAAATTTTATTATTCGCTTGTTAGGATGTCTTATCCGTCACATCTTTGTTTGTTTAAAATTAAATTGTGGTTTCTTAAAAGTTCACACTATCTCCTGTACTATAAATAAGATTTGGGAAAGCTCGGAACAAAGGCTTTTCTAACAAAGAGGTATTTCATGGCGCCATGAGTCAGCAGTCCAGTGACGGGAGAAACGGAGGGCCTCGTAAAAAGCTTGCTCGGAGAAATAAGTACGATATACCTACGTAGTTTTGTAGCTTCTTTCCAAAAGCCATAAAAATACAGGCACATTAAATGTTTTAACTTTATTTGAAATGCTTGCAACGCTTTAGAAAACCCCCCTTTTTCAGGTGTCTACGTAACACACTAATAGTAGGAATGTTGCGGTTGCTCTGTGGATGGGTGACCATCTTTACATACCGAGACCCTTCCATGCCTCGAAAAGCACGTTAAGCCGTTGGTCCCGGCTGTCATTCGTGGATCTTTGACAGTCGTTACGGGTAGTCAGAAGCCCGAAAGTTTGACAACCAGTCATACCAAGGGGTATCGTATTACCCAGTAGCCCGGTTGTGGAGGTCAGATAGGCAGTCGCTCCATGTAAAATACTGGTATTCAGCTGCATCCGGTTAGACTGGAAGCCGACCCCAACATAGTTGGGAAAAGGATAGGCAGGTGATGACTAACAAACAGTAGGAATGTATTTCATTTTGACAACGCAGGGTCACGATTCAGAATCATGTAAGTACTGCCGGTCGATTCTGTAAAAATCTCACCGTGAAAACTTGGGAGAAATGAGTTTGTTTTTGCTAGGAATTGACACTATTGACAGCTCACTCCACGCTCACTTCACCTAAGTTTACACGGTGAGATTTTTACAGAATAGCACCGCTGTATCCATGGTAACAGCACCCTAATTGCGAAACACACCTTCAATCACAATCCAAATCATTTTGAAGGATATTTATTGCTAATCCATTGCTTCATAAGTTAGAAAAACGTATGTGCTCAACAACGTAATTAACGCAATGAATGATGTAAACTGACAAAATGGAAGCCATTGCTAATGATAGTGTTTTCCGCTGGTTTCTTGTCGATGCCGCTGCCACTCGCTGTTTTGCATTGTGGTTGGCCCTTTGATAATAATCGAAATACCATGTTAAAATCAACGCTTAAGGGGCTTACATGACCTAAAGCGCGGTCACTGTCGGACTGCATAGAAAAAAAAGAGAAGCGCGATGACACAACTCTGGTAATTTTTTGCAAAATATGAGGCAATTATTTATTTTAAAAAAATATATATTGCTCGGACTAGAAAATTTAAACACTAGTATTTTAGTATGTCGCTTGTTGAATAATCTGGCGAAAATCAGAGTGATTATATTTTTATTGAAAAAAGACAGTTTTAGAGGTATTTTTATGATTTTTTCTATTGTGTCAAATTAGTTGTATTATGTTTTCAACACACTATCAACCTAGCATATATCTTGAAGAATATCATATATTTTTCTAATTTTGTTTACTGTAGTCGATCATATACTTTTATTGTTTCTAAAACTTACGTTTAGGTCCTGTAAGCCCCTTAAAAGCAACGCTTAAACATGCCTTATTTATTCATAGTAAAACCTGCGGAACTTACACAAGCCCAGTTATTGTAACTGTACAATCAGCCGATAATATTCCCACTGCTGGGACTCAGGCCTCCTCTCTTCGAGAGGGAGTGGGCTGTAATCCACAACGCGGGTCCAGTGCTGGTTGGTAGACGTCAGAAGGCCAATTCTTGTAATTTAAAACCTTCGATCAACAATAATTGATCGAAGTTTAAAACGTACAAAATCTAGTTGCAGTCTCATCGCGGAGGCAAAGAAACGTCAAAAACTTGTCAAAAATGTAGGGAAATTAGAGTTATTTTTGACAAATTGAGACTGAGATCAGACTGTGAACCTTAGAGTAAGAAAGCTATAGAGCATCGGGTAGCGTGGCCACACATGAGACAAAAAACTAACTTAAAAAACATAGGCTACATGAGTAGCTGCCTTGAAAAAACTGGCACGCACTGAGAGACGGAAATAGTATAGCTTTATACTTTTCTGTTACTTATAATAAGTCAATACTTTATGCCTTTCTTGTGGAAATGAAATGGAGATACCCGCCGTCTATACTTTTCTTTGTCTAAGCTGTGAACGTTCTTAAAATTACGAGAGTTGATTGAAGATGTCTTCAAATTTTTGGTTCTAGGACATGACGGTTTCCTCACGATGTTTTCCTTCTTACGTTTATAATAATTACATTACAGGATTTATAATAATACCGTAAAGAAAATTTTCAGTAAGTAAGTATAATTTGCGAGAACTGAAACATCTGGTCTTGTAATGTTACCACAGTGGTGGCAATGCCTGTAAAAATACATTGTAGGATACAATGTAGCAAGCAATAAAGAAGGCGGAAATCTATGTTATTTTTTTAATAACTAGGATATTTTATTAGTTCCCAGGAATATTTCCTTCGGGTGTATAATTTAGAAAATTGTTATTGTTTATGATATTTTTTACTGTGACGACTTTTTTATTATTTACATGCTTATTAGGAAATCTTACATACAATATACTATCTAATACCATAAAATATATATTATGTACAAGTGCCTTCCTTTATGAAGGGGAAATAAAGGAAAGAACTCATTGAGCATCAAAAAATTCGTCCACATCGGTGACAGTGGAAAAAGCGCCCAAAAGGCTGGCAGCGTTGCCACGTTGGTTGGCAGTCCAGATTCTTTGACCTAAAAATAGGCCAGCCCAGCCCAGGTCAGCAAATATGGGTCACGTAATATTTTATAGGTATAATAATACGCTAAAAACCAAACTAAATCTTACAGGATCGTCAAATAATGTTAGCTAATTAGTCCCAGAAAATGATCTTGCTGATTTGTTGTCTTCATTCTTAGCTACATAATATAACAGATTCTCTCATATACTCTGTACCCTCACATTCCTCAACCAATAGCATTACTCGTTCAATCTTGAATGAAGTCATTCTCCAGCAAGAGATACAACTAAACTCCCTGTTCACGCCATCTCAAGCTAAACTCACCCACTAACGCATTCAAAATTAATTACAATACGGCTCAAATTCAAATATCAAGGATTAGTGTCGGTTAGGTCATTCAAAAAAGGAATAAGAAACGAGATCGATTCTCTTAAATTGAGAAGTGGTATCCGAAAATGAACCTTAGCAACGAATAATTGAGTTTAAATTCGAATGAAGCCAACAAAATTATAGAACAATTTTAATATGGAACGAGCAAAGATGGTTCTCTAGGGAAAAACCGTGGAGAGCGCACGCAAAAAAGGCCCTTATTCATATAGGTTTGAAGCAGTTTTCGTTCATTTTCCTGTGATAAGGTGTCACTTATGACTTTATGATGTCGGTTCGGTTGTTCAAGATCGATTTGCTCTGGATACAGACAAAGTATAATAATGGTGATAGAAAATGTTCTATGTGGTTTAGAATGCGGATTTTCCTTGTTTGTATTACTATAAGGACGCAAGTAGAGTGATGAGTGTGTACTAAGTGGTACCTATTTAATAATGAGTGTATTTAAAGATTCATTCGATTTTGATCCTTCTTTGTTTTTCAAATAAATATAAAGATTGAAACATTTGCTTGGCCTTTGTAGAGTTTGAGTAGGACTTCATTCAAATATTATTTATTTAATAGCATTTTAAAACATTACGACTGTACAAGGTTTCAAAATTTACAGACAGCAAAATGCGATCTTCTATTGTAAACTTGTGAAGATTTGTCATTGATCATTTTTTGTGCCGGAAACCTTCAGATTACGGAGATGTTTTTTTACGTAAACAAATTTTTAATGTTATAACAAAACTATAAATACCCCACGACCCCTGTTGCATGCACTTTTAAGCACAATGTTTTGCAAACAGTATTTTTTTACACCAAAAATAAAACTTCCACCTATACCTATTTGCCATCATACACACACGCACACATTACATTTATGTATAAGCACTTTAAACCCACTCATTCTCTCGCAGACAGACGCCTCCTACAAGAACAAAGAACATTCACGTAGCAACAACATTCATCATTCTGTAGGCGCGGCTAGGGCGGGCGAGATGCCAGGGCGGGCGGCCACTCACACACGCGCACACCCACCCTGTACACACACCATTCAAAGCGGGTGTGAGTGTGTGAGTGAGGCTGAGAAGAGTGGGCTCGGTAAACATAGTATATGGATAATAATTATGTAGGTGTTGAGAAGGCACAGAGATGTATGTGTGCTTTATGGATGTGTGCGTGCGTGGAGAGTACTGTGTATTTATTATGGATGTTTTTATCAATGGATATACACTATTATTATAAAGGCGAAAGTTTGTGAGGGGGTGGGTGTGTGTATGTGTTTATATGTTTGTTACTTCTTCACGCTCAAACAGATGGACCAATTTTGATAAAATTTTGTGTGGAGGTAACTGACAATCTGGATTAACATATAGGCTACTTTTTATCCCTAAATTCTCACGGGATCGACGTTTACGCGGGTGAAACCGCGGGGCGCAGCTAGTAATTAATAAAAACTGGCCAAGTACTAGTCGGACTTGCATACGAAGGGTTCCGTACCACAAGGCAAAAACGCCGAAAAAAACACGTTTGTTGTATGGGAACCCCCCCCTTAATTATTTATTTTATTTTAATTTATTATTAAAGTAAAACTACAACTGAGTATTTTGTGAATATTTCAAGTGCCTACCTGTTGGCATTATTGATATCGAGCAAAAAAGGGCAAAAAAATCGCGTTTGTTGTATGGGAGCCCTCCTTAACTATTTATTTTATTTTGTTTTTAGTATTTGTTGTTATAGCGGCAACAGAAATACAAAATTTGTGAAACTTTCAACTGTCTAGCTGTCGCGGTTCTTGAGATACAGCCTGGTGACAGACAGACGGACGGACAGACAGCGAAGTCTTAGTAATAGGGTTCCGTTTTTACCCTTTGGGTACGGAACCCTAAAAATGTATAATACCATCAAAATGTGCTAAAGGAGTCTCTTCATGTTGAACTTCACTGGCTCGGTCGTCGACTCAGAGAAATACTACGATACATACCTACATAGTTTTGTTGCAGCAAAATGATCCAGGTTGAAATTGATAGTGTAACCGCAATTGGTGTGCAGGTCCTTGGTCCTTACCTTACCTTAAACCTTCTTAAGGATCAACATTTTTCCGTCACAGACAAAGGACCAAAATATTATATTAAGACTTCTTTTCCTTGAAAAAAAAAGAGCTTTGTGTGTGTAAACATAAAAGGTATTGTGATGTGATACATGAAACTTTCGTGAAAGGGGTGAGGGTGGAATCTAAAGGGGTTGAAAGATCCGTCGAGTAATATGAGTATGCAACTTGTACAAGTATATACATACTACGATTGCTCCAGTTTATTTTCTTCCGTAAGTATATTTATTTACAGTGTGTGTTAAGACAATTTATTTTTCTTTCCGCGTTCTTCATTTACATACCTCATTTTGCAATTGGTGAACTTCATACGTTTACGGTGAAGGAAACATGTGAGGAAACCATTGGACATCCGTCAACCCGCACTGGGCTCGCGTGGTGGATTACGGCCCACTCTCTCTCACAGAGAGGAGGCCTGTGTCAAAGCAGTGGGAATATTATAGGTTGATTTTGTTTTTATTTATTGTATATTTATATGTATTTTTTTGACACAACTTTATTTACTTTTCAAACCGCGATCTGCGTTTACATACATCGTTTTGCAAATAATAATAATAATTTATTAACTATAACTTGGTGACAAAATCAATTGCATAGAAATTTGGTACAGAGTAGTGAGAACTAATTTATCTCCTGGCTCCCAAACTAGGTTTATAGCCTGTGACTTGGGAGTCAGTGATTCCAAAACTTATGCTAAGATAATAGACTTCTTATGAAATGAATTGGTGAACGTCATACGTTGATTTGGCAAAGAGAAAGACGTTCATTGTGATTTTATAATAATCGCATTAGGCCTATTGCATCTCATTTTGGCGACATCAAAATAAGAAAAAAAAAAGAGGAAAATTCTGAAATAAAAAAGCAGCTAAGTGCGAGTCGGAGTCAAAAAAACGCCGAAAAAACACGTTTCTTGTATGGAGTGTGATACCTATGTAAATTTAATTTTTAACTTTATTTAATTTTTATTATTTATCGTTATAGCGGCTATAGAAAAACACACTGTGAACATTTCAACTGTCTACCTATTACGGTTCATGAGTCCGCTGACAGACAGACAAACGGACAGACAGACGCACAGACGGACGGACGGACGGGCGGACGGACGGACTTAGGGACAGCGCATGCTTAGTAATCGTGTCGTATTGTATTGTACTGTTTATGATTTTGTGATGTTTTTTTGTCTCCTTTACTCTTTCACGCTGTCTACATCATTTATCGTCCTATCGCAGGTATGCTGGAACAGATTTCTTATGAAATAAGCATCACTTTTGTACCTATTTTGCTTTTCTGTTTATACAGGGTTATTGGTAAAACAATAACAACCTATGGTTATACATGGTGATTGGTTAAACATAAACAACTTTTACTATGGGACCAAACCTGAAATCGCGAAAAAAAAATCTGCTGTTCCTACATTTTGATGAGTTTATAGCAACATAATTAAATGAACAGCTGATATTTTTTCGCGATTTCAAGTTTGGTCCCATAGTAAAAGTTGTTCATAATGCTGAGTACAATGACCTCTTAAGAGGTTGTTAATGTTTTACCAATAACCCTGTATAATTATGTGTGTACAAAATTGCTAAAATAAATAAATACATAAAACAGATTCCTATCTAACAATAGTCTCCTCTACATATCTACATCTACTCATACATAGTATAAGAGCTAATGCGGCATTTAGATAACATGATGGAACGGGGAAGCGAAGTAGTCGGCTAGTTCGAACACTCAGCTGATAAGAGAGCTGATGTACTATTCTGCATATTTTACTCAGTAAGCAAAATACTAGCAGTATAAGATCAAAGTCTGAAGAGGGGCCCGTGGCTAAATAATAACAGCCGCACAGGTCAATCGATCAGGTTAAACTACGCTTGCCGCGGTTGGTCTGTGGATAGGTGACCATCTTTACATACCGTGACCCTTCCGTGCCTCGGAAAGCACGTTAAGCTGTTGGTCCCGGCTGTCATTCGTGGAACTTTGACAGTCGTTACGGGTAGTCAGAAGCCCGAAAGTCTGACAACCAGTCTAACCCAGGGGTATCATATTACCCGGTAACTGGGTTGTGGACGTCAGATAGGCATGCTCCATGTAAAATAGTGGTATTCAGCTGCATCCGGTTGGACTGGAAGCCGACCCCAACATAGTTGGGAAAAGGCTAGGCAGATGATGAAGATCAAAATCTGAGTTCACGGTTCGTTCAGTGCACAGCAAGCGTGCAGCCAGCTTATATAGCCACCACAAAAATATCGCGGAAGGAAATGATTATGATTATGATGATTCATGTAACTAAATTTTTGTTGCAGCAACATGATTTTGCGTTACTAAAAACAGTTTTCTGGATGTAATGTTGCCAAATTGGCAACATTACATCCAGATTTTTCCGTCAACACTAAAATTGGATGGGAGGTAGCTTAGAACCAGACGGACATAGGATACTTTTTACCCGATTTTTTTTTTAGGCGGAGTAGTGTAGGAGTAGGGTAGGAGAAGTGTAGAAGTAGGATAGGAGTAGGGTAGGAGTAGTGTAGGAGTAGGGTAGGAGTAGGGTAAGGGTAGGATAGGGTAAGAGGTATGACACCACGCGAACGCTATATAAGTGGGCAGCCAGCTTATATAGCTACCACAAAAATATCTCGGCGGGATTTTAACGTGCACTGGAATTTCAACTCTTGCTGTTAACATTGAGATTCCAACAAACTTCATCGCGGCGCGTCGAAAAAACACACTGTTGGTTTTTCAACTCTCGGCGCTAAAGCCTTCGTTGAGAATGCAGTGCGCGAAAATAATCGCGGCGGGAAATGATTATGATTAAGTATGATACAAAAAAAAATACAAAAAGTTTATTGCAGTGACATGTACATACGCCATCCAGCACATCAAGCTACTACAATCTGTCAGATTTCTTTAATAGATTTTCTACTTTATCGCTAAAGCATAGGGTTCAAAGTTGATTGGGGAAATTTGACAGTTTCGGGTAGCTTGATCTGCTGGCGTCTGTACAAATTTTACAGTAAATCTTACATATAGGGGGAAGTCCCCTAGTGGCGGACACTTAAGGTTTTTTAGAAATAAAATAAAAAATATTATAAGGAATGTTTATTTATTTATGACTTACAATAGATAACAAAGTTAGAAATCAAATAAAACTAAAAAAAACACAACCTCTGCTTAAAAATAATTAACACCATTAATCAGACTTTGGTAACAAAAAATGTAATTTATAAAAGTGGCACCTAGTACCGGACGGATATTTGTGCCATACCAAAAGCACTGGACATCTCAGAATAGCCTGCATCGATCACATATGTAGCCATTTCCAGACTCTGGGACGTCTGCACATGCTTCATGTGCCCACCCAAGACAGGATGAGCACTGGATCCAGTCTTCCTCAGTGTCTTCTAAGCAAACCACGCAAATTGTTGTGTTTGTGTTAGATGTTTCAGTTAATGGTTCCACTTTATTTCCATTTTTTTTCTTTGGGTTCCATGTCTTTCGCTTCTTTTCCTTTGTCTACGTTCTTTCCTTTGGTTTTAATTCCTTTGGTTTGCTTTCCTTTGCCTCCAATTGCTGCTTTAAACTTAGATCCTAATTCCTTCTTTTTGTCTCTCATGTTCTTTTCATTTTCTTTTTCTTCTGCCACTTTTTTGTACGGTGTTGACGTTAAAATTTCACTATGTTCACATTTTCTTTTTCGAGCTGCTGTTCGTTTTTTAGCGGCTTCAGGCAATGGTGATAAGTTGTGGATTATCTGAACAAGATCTGGAGCAGAACTTGTCAACAGTTTGAGACTTGTGGTTATGGGCTCACTAACAGATTGTGTGAAGTCATTTATAAATTCAGCTTCAACTAGATTACTAGGCATTTGTGCATGACTGACAGAAGTTTATCCACAAGCAAGAGCTGATTCAGGCAATACGATAGCTCCTCTAATGTTTTCGGTGTTTGAGGATGCTCCTGGCGGTTCTACGACTGAGTTCAATAACACACCAGCTTGTCTGTTGTTGTTTATTTGTTAAATCCAACGGCGCGCATCATGCTCGTCGATTCTGGTGCTCTAAGCGAAATGCCTGAATGCTTTTTCATAAAGTCGTAGTAAAAATGCTTACCAGCACTGCCTTTCTCTTTATTAAATCGATGTTGGATTTTCATAACTTCAGCTAAGTCGTAGGCTAACTTCAGAAACTCATTTTTCATGAGCGGCATACACCTGTTAGATAAATCTTTGACTTGATCCACCAAAACTTGTTCATACTCTGCTGAGAAGGTGCTAGTGAACCTACCCAACTTTGGTTCCATCGTTACTTCTTCTCCTCGATTTAGCGCCTTTATTTTGTCATGTACAGTGCTTTTCGGAATATTGTATCGCATTGCAGCTTGTCTTACACTCAGTTTTTTGGACCAAATTTTATCGATAGCAGTTTGTAAGCTCTGTGGCTCCCACGATCCTTTCTTTTTCTTCTCTTCCATTTCAATTCGATTCATTCTTCTATGTTCTAAAACAAAATTAAACAATTAGAATAAATAACGTTATTTCTCACGAGAAATATCAATATGTTTACTGTCCGGTGCTAAGGGATGACTTAGTGTCCGGTACTAAGGGACTGATGATTTCGTACATTAGGTGGTACCTACCAAAATTAGTTAAAAAATCTAATAATATTCTATCAGTTTACGGATAGTAGATAAGTACTACTTTTATTTTTGAATACCATTAAAATGTAAATGCATAATTGTGCCAGAATTACTTACGTCGATTTTTACGTGACGCCGTCATTTCCCGCCAAAAGCAGCAAACGCTCACTCCTGCCGTGGCTTTGCGCGTCACTGGCGAGCCGCGGCGCGTGATCCTGTTACTGTGTGCCCCCCGCATCCCTTTCACTTGTACTTTGAGTCGATCCGGTTTATACTTGCTTGAATAGTACGAGTGTCCGCCGGTAGGTGCCGTCCGGCGCTACGGGACTTCCCCCTATAGGGACCTCCTTTTAAGTAAAGATATACCTGTGCTTTGGAGGCCCCGCTCTTCAATGGCAAATTATAACATGGCAAAAGTGGCGTACCAAAACAAAATAGAATATAAACAAAAAAAAAAACAACAAAATAACATTCGATTAATGTAACAACATTTTTGTTGCAGCAACATGATTTTGAGTTACTAAAAACCGTTTTCTGCATGCAATGTTGCCAAAAAAAAAATTCCGTCAACACTAAAATGTATCGCGTCATTTTGTTAACTATAAATACTTTGCTTAGTGTAATTGAAATAATTGCAGAATACGCACGCCTCATTTTAGATACAGTGAGTCAGGGCCACGCCTGCGCATACGGGTTCCGGTGTTCCCTAGAAAACTGTGTGCCTTGGTACTCATCGGCAAATATGATGGTAGAGTTTTCTATAGAAAATCCATACTAATCCCACTAATATAATAAATGTGAAAGTTTGTGAAGATGTTTGGATATTTGTTACTCAATCACGCGTAAACTGTTGAACAGATTTAGATGTGGTACAGAGATAGTTTGAGTCCCGAAAAAGGACATACAGCTAGTATAATATATGAATGCTGTTGAGGTATTGTGAGAGCTTTACGAGCTCTCAGTACCGGGACGGACCGCAAGTAAATAAAACCACAATTTGTCATATCACTTCAATAAAATATATTCCTAGAAGATGGTTCAACGTTTTCACATTTTTATCCTTGTCTCTGATGCCTATACTATATGCCTCCTGTTTTATACTATCCTAAACTAAATTAATGTTTCTCTCGTATTTGTTGCCTGACTTTGATGGGACTCGCGGAGGTTGCTTGTAAGCACTCAACACGGCTATAATAATCTCTACGGCAAAGCCGTCTTAAACATAATTATGAAGATTAGGTATTATTATTTGATAAAATTACTTTGTGACTACTTTGTGTGTCTGCACTAGGAAAACCCGTCACACGTATTATATTATCAGCGTCTTCTAAATCTTAAGGATAAGTAATAACAAATTATTAACGATTTATTATTAATATATTTTTTTTAAAATAAATATAATAATATTAAATAATTAAAATAATTTTTTTATTTAATTATTTCAGTATAGAAAGTACTATTCCAAAATAGCACAGCCGGAATATTCTGTAAAAATCTCACCGTGAAAACTTAGGTGAAGTGAGTTTGTTTTTGCTAGGAATTGACACTGTTAAGAGTCCTATTACGGATCGTAAACGCAAATCAAATTATTTCGATCGGCGTACACGAGTCGCTAATAGTAGCGATCTCCGGACGATTGCGAGCCAAAAATTCGGCGACAGGTCCTAACTCGTCAAGCGCTTGCGCGGGAATCAGCGGGAATGAGGGGCGCGCCGAATTGACGCAGATTATATAGCATTTTAACTTTATTTATTGCAATTTTGTTTTATTAAATTGAGAAACGAAAACTAATGAAACGTATTCACTGTAGATTGAAGTTTTATATAATATAAGTTTATTTGATAAAGTTGCGTTAATTTGGAGTGTAATGGACGCTGAATCAAGACATTTATTGCTTAAATTAGGCTTTCTTTACGATTTTATCCATAAAAACTCAAGGAATTTAAAGGAATTCTAGAACTCCAATAAACAAGTAAAACATTCAAAGTATCTTTTTATAATTTTAGCATTTATAAGAATTGAATGTAACAATGTGAATTTGAGCGTCAAAGTTCCATCGCCAACGGTTTTTCTTGCAAACTGTGTTCGTAAAATATTTATAGTAAATTACACGAAAAAAAAAATGAAAATGTGTAACTGCAACTTACAAGAAAGAGAATAGTACTATCGTTATTCTTAAACAAATAATTAAAATATCTTACAACTGCTGAAAATTACAGCGTCAAAAATCATGAATTTGCGTAAAAAATGTAACAGGACTCTTAACAGCTCATTCCACGCTCATTTCACCTAAGTTTTCACGGTGAGATTTTTACAGAATAACACCATAGTATTCTGTCCGCACTACGTACTTTCTAAAAATCTCTCTCTTGCTTTAATAAAGAGTATTCTATTCTATTCTACTTTCTAATTTTAGCTGAGCATAGTTTTCTCAGCGGATTTTCTGGATATTCAACTGTTTTTTGAGAATCGGTTTTTTATGATTGCGTTAGCCTACAATCGTGTGAACGTAGCCTTCATTGCACATGGGCCCAGTATTTTGCCTTGTACTACTAAGTACATATGTCTGCTGTATCCATGTTAATTTTGGTTTGTTTGAATGCAAGATAAGTCCATGTACGTCCGCCAGCACATCAAGCTACTACAATCTGTCAAATTTATTTAATAGATTTTCAACTTTATCGCTAAAGCACAAGGTTCAAAGACGATTGGGAAACTTTTACAGTTTCGGTTAGCTTGATGTGCTGGCGCCTGTGCCACTTGTACCAGTGTTGCGTTGGACACTAAGGGTGAATATCACCAATGACCCTAAACACGATCAGCACATCTAAACCGCGTCCAAGAGCTGTCAGTGTCATCATTGTTGTGGAATATTGAGATTGACAGGTCTTGTTTGCGGTTTAGATGGCGCGTTCAGTTTCATTTTATTTTATTTTATTTGTTAGGAATAACAAACAGCAGTATATTACACAGTAGGCATACAATATAAAACTTGCAATAAAAGTAACAAATACACTACTCAAGACGTTATCCACAGATTACAATACAAAATAGCTAGATGTTAGCAGGGCAATTTAAAAAAGCACTTATTAACTATATACTAGGGCTATCTCTTAAAATAGTTGTAATTTCACTCTTAAATACAGCTTTGCTGAGAAACATATTATCAGTAGAGCCAAACCGTTTATTATAGGTGTCAACCAAGCGATGTAACGGTGAGCGAGCGCCTGAATTCGATCGACAAAATGAAGTAGCAAATAGGTGTCTCAAACGAACCTCTCGACCGATTACAGTACGAGGGATCAGGTAGCACAAACTGTTCACAAGATCAGTACAATCAAATTTATTACGGCATATACTAAACAGAGTCATCATTTCAAGTAGGGTGCGACGGGATTGTAGGGTTATGGAGGTTATATTTTTCAAGTAATAATTTATAGGACATTTTGGTTTTATAGCATCTATAATGCATGGAACGGATACCTCCGTTCCATGCATTATAGATGCTATAAAACCTTACGTTGAACCAACTCAACGATCTCAATGTACTTTTTGTAATAAGGGTTCCAAATGGGTACTGCGTATTCAAGTTGTGGCCTTATTATTGATTTGTATAGATGCAAGTAGGTAGAAGGCCGATGAAATTCTCTAGACGCTCTCATTACGAAACCAAACATTTTATAAGCCTTATTAACTATGCTGTCCACATGGGTGTCATGAGATGATGGATGGATGATGGGTGGATGATGGAGTTTTGAGTCAAGATTTATGCCTAGGTCACGGAGGGATGAAACCTTGTTTAGGGCAGTGTTTCCAAGAGAGTAATTGAAATTCAGCACATGTTTTTTCTTAGTAAACGTAATGCTGTAACATTTAGAGATACTAAGGTGAAGCTTATTAACAGTGCAGTATTCCGAGAAACAGTCAAGATCCTTCTGAAATTCTAAACAGTCGGTTTGAACGGTAATATTTTTGTAAATTTTTAAATCGTCCGCGTATAGTAGGAACTTTGAACTCTTAAAGCAGTCCTTGATGTCGTTGATGAATAAGATAAACAGAAGGGGCCCTAAAATTGAGCCTTGGGGGACTCCTGAAGTGACCTTTATTGTATGAGACTCAAACCCATTAATGACAACCTTCTGAGTCCTATTAGTGACATACGACACAAACCAACGCAGCAAATCTCCTCTAATACCGTTGAATGCGATTTTGTCGAGTAATAGCTTATGATCTACCTTATCGAACGCCTTTTGAAAGTCTGTATAAACAGCATCAATTTGCTGCCTCTTGTCTAAGCCTTCAAACAGATGTGTTGTGAAAATAAGGAGGTTACTTATTACGCTACAGTTTTACGAGTACGTGATAATTATTTCATCATGATTGTCGTGAATTGAATTATGATCAACATACAACGTAGAACAGCGCTGCAATTTGCAAAAACGTTAGAAATTTTTAATTTTGCGAGCTACCTTGATGGATCCCCTTATTTATTTTATATCTTTTTGGGGTACTGAAAAGAGCTGGAAAAGGCACAAAGGGACGTTTACAGCAACAATATTCAGTTCCAGGGTTTATGAAAAAACTATAATAATAATCTAAAACAAAAGTTTTATTATTCAAACCTATCTGAAGACAATTTTATCAGCGACGCGCGTCTAACTGATGACGGTTTCTCGATGTCGCCAGAAATACGGCAATATCCGTTGGTACGTCATTTTCAATTGACAACTAAGCGCCATTCATAAGAACAGTACCTACTTACTAAAGTTGGCCAATCATGAATGAATGAATGAATGAAAACATTCCTTTCGATAATTATTATTATGCTGATGTCCTATTCTGTGCCAGGAAATACATAAGAAAAACTAAAGACGAAAGGACCGATTGTTCCTAAAAGGATCACTGTCGGGACAAGTATTATAGTCTGTCACACGTACCTAAATTACAAGGAAATATGCGTAAGTAAGATACGTCAGTCGGTCTAGACTTACTAAGTAGCAGGTATTGTTGCCAGATTTTCCTGTAGTTATGAATATGCAATTTTATAAGGAGGAAAATAAATGATGCAACGAAAGATGTCCGGTGCTACTTTCGAAAAATGCTGACCGAAATGAACTACAAACAAAAAAAAAAAAAACAGAATTCAAAAACTTTATTATATTTTTCCAAGATTCTGAATTCAAGTTTTTAGTGCCAACTAAAACATTTTTTTTGTGGTACCACTTAACTCTATCCATCTGTACCTACAGCATGCCTCAGAAATACTATGGTGTGGTACGGACCATTAAACTGAACAACTTTCTTTGAGAGACCAACATCCTAATCGCGAAAAAAAATATAACCAGTCGTCCCATACATTTGGGTCGTGTAAGTTTGGTTTGGGACAGTCACGGAACTGATTTAAATTTACCTTAAGCAATCGTTACCGTCAAACGGGGTGAATAGGGATGGAGGGGTCCCGAATCGGGACGAAACTTTAAAAGCGATTTTAACATTGAAATAATACAGTTTGTTGCCAAAAAGGAGTCTAATGTGATTATTGTATTATAATTAACGATTAAGTGTCCTTTTCGGCAACAAACTGTATCATTTCAACGCTAAAATCCATTTTAAAGTTTTGTCCCAATTCACTCCTGCATCCTTATTCACCCCGTTTGGTGGTAAATCAGAATATTTCGATTTTGTCCATTTTGACCTATTTTCGAAAATTTCGACTAAAACTAGCTCAATTTAAGATTAAATCTGTCCTTATCTTCAACAGGTGCTGCTCGCACCTATTTCAGGAATGATAACGCACTATCAGGCTATCAATAACGCATGAAAATCCTATCATAGCGCGGGCCACTCGTGTGATATCTCAGGATTCCAGGCCACGCTTATCAGATATTTTGGACTGCTTTAAGATTGCGAACTTGTGGCCGTATTCGAGAAATAGATCTCGACAGGGGCTCGAGTAGGTCCATGAATGACGAAAAATCGGCGGCATTTTCTCCAATCACGGGTGATGTCGGACACGTTATTTACTCTTTTCGTACAAGCTGATAAAGATGAAAAAAAAATAACTACGCCACTTTTTGTTTATAACTTTTTTTTAAAGGGCCAACTTTAAGGCTCAATTTACACCGCCGCGGAATGGAATGGAAGTGAGTTTTCGTAATAGCAAAATGTACGAGCTTGTTACTGTGGGAATTCCCGAGAATGCTCGATAATTCTCCAGAAGATGCGCGACCTGTGCGTATGGGTGTATCTAATTTGTGCGTTACAGTATTGACATAAAGTTCATAATGCTTTGTACAAAAAGTTCGCTTCCATTCCGTTCCGCGGCGGTGTAAATTGAGCCTAAGATTTAATTATTTATTTAGGTACACCAACAGCAGTGTGTATATAAATAACTTAAGTACTATAGGTAACAATAGCCTCGGACTTACACAGTCGCAAATTACTTAGGTTAACCTGCAATTTTGATGGTACTAGCAAGTTCTGTTAGGTGATAAAATGACATAATAATAATAGAACTAAAGGCAAATATAAAAGGAAATTATGGCAAAAAATTTCTTAAATAAGTTTAAGAATTTTTTATATAGGTACCTAATGTCCTTTTTTTTTCCTTTTTTTAACTTTTTGTTATTTATCTTAAGAGATACATAATAAAAAGTAAAATAAAATTAGAAGACGAACATTATTGCAATCTTGCCCGCTTACATAAGACTACTAAGACATAAATAATATAAATGTTTAGAAATAAAAATGCGATAATAATGGAACGATAAAGGTGATTCGAATCGACAACGGCGGACTTTCGAAGAATTTCTTCGAGTGTCGTTTTCAGAATATGAGACCACGCGATCAGAGTGTGCCAGTTTTCGACATATCCATCACTTGAGATAAACGGTTAAATAGTAGCTAATCGAGGCACGAGAGGTGGTTATCAAACGCCACCGGGCGATAGGAATTTCGTGTGTCATAAGTATTTAGTACAAGTGGTTTCCGGAATGACCTACTGGTAGGAACGAAAATTGTTTATCATTTTATACTTGATACAGCCTATCTATATACCTACAGAGTTATTATATATAAGTATTGTGTACCTAGTACGTAGTACCTGGAAGTAGTATAGATTCAGAATAAGTACCTACCTAATCGGTTTCAGTACTGTTCAATTCTTAATGCATTTTGTCAAATATAATTAATGTATTTATTCTTTTAATTTAAATATTTTTAGGGTTTTTAATTACTAATGTTAAGTTATGATGACTTTTCAATTTTATCTTAATAATTTTTAAATCAAAAATTTAATTTATCAGCATCAATTTGCAAGAAGGTTCTTGTAGAAAAATCGGGTCCGTGGCTTAGGCCCCCAGTGGTCGACGCACCTGTGGCCGACGCCCCCGATACGATTAATTTAATATCTTTTTTTTTTTTGTGCTTTTTCACTTAGTACAGTAAACGAGAAAAGATTTTCACCCTATTAATAAAGTATTTTTCCTTGCTAAACAAAAGTTATCTATCAAATAGCAGAGAGAATAGATCGCCAACAATCAATATTAAGTACATTTAATATTTTTGTAAAACAATTTTTGTGCCTGACAGTACATTTGATCAAAAATTACTTTGAATTAAATTAATCGAATGGGGGGCGTCGGCCACAGGTGCGTCGACCACTGGGGGCCTAAGCCACGGACCCGAAAAATCCCCCTAAGGCCAATTCCCGTAAATGAAAACGTTTATAATCTTTTCAACACACTTGCTCGTAAAGTGGCTCTTATTGAACCGCTTTTAGGTCCATAATGCAGTGTATTAAAAACGCGTGCTTTTTTTTTACTTTAATCCACAAGTGCTTTATTTCCACAGATAACTACTTATTTACTAGTCGGAGATGCGCGCTTTTTTAATCTCATCAATTCACTTTTTTTTTAAATAGTCTGTATTGTCCTTGGTCCCAAAATTAACTAATATTTGTTTACCCGGACAATATAACCGTATAGTTTCCGTTAGAATGGACCCGAACACACGAACCTCCGCCGGCTCGGTACTGGGTCCCATTGGACCCAGGAATTACGACATACGACACCCTACATTGATTTTGTAAATATTTGTTATGCTACCCATCCAATCTTATGAATGTGCGTTAACTAAGAGAGTTGGATAAAAAAAACTCTTAAGTTAACGCCATTAAATATTTCATATTTAGCGCGCAAGCATATTAATTTACCTTTATTAAATTCAAGTCTTTAAATGCGATAATCGCCATTTTGTTGACAGTGGTAGTCGAGGCTAAAAAACATAAAAATTGGGGATTTCGAACATCCAAACTCCACCACAGGGGCAGTGAATAATACATAATTTAATTGTTTGACGAATTCATCCATTGTTCAAGTTAAATAAGTAGCGGTAATGAAGTTTTTTGATATTTAATGTCGAGTTTCGCGCCAATCTGTTATACATTTAACTTTTCACAAATATCACGCACACACATGTAGGTAAGATTTAAAATGTGACAAAATATTATAGATAATATATTATAAACAACACGAAAATGCCCAAATGTTAACGTAATATTGAAGCACAGGTCCATTATCACGTATTAATCATTACCGCTACTCAATTTGTGTTCAAAATCGCCGTCCATTATTGTTTTTTTTTATAGTAATAATGTGCGAAAGCGATTATGCTAAACGATTTTTTTTTTAATTCTCTACTATTATACTTTTAAATCGATACTCGGAAACTGAAATAAAATTATTTTAAGCATTAAATACGATAAGCATTGTTTATAATAATGATTTATGCTCTTGTAATGTTATTTTTAGTTTTTTGGACACTATATTGAAACTGAATCAATAGGTAACTGAGGACCTTTGACCATAGTCATTAATTATTGAATTTCGCGCCGAAGTGTTTCTATATTTGAATTTATCTTCGGAATGCGCTCGCCGTGCAAAATTATTTTTATTTATTGTACTTACTACATATTTATTTTTGATATTTTCTAATAGTTTGCTACAGAATGCCCGGTATATATTTTTTAGGTAGGCTTTAGCAAAAGTGCGGGAATGATTGTCAGGTTTGTATCTTGATCAAAATATGATTTGCGACTCTAACAGGTGCCTACATCTTTACAGAATTATAATCATTCGAAACATTAATACATCTTTCTTATGGAAAAGTTCTTAGGGAAAAAATCTAACTAGAAAGATTCTATTCTAATGACTATAATTCTGTAAATACATATACAGAGCGTTAGGTTAAACGAGGGACATACTTTAAGGGGAGTTAGTACTCATGAAAATGAGCAACTTTTATTTAGAAAACTTTAATTATCCACCTAAAATTGTCCGTGGTCCCTACCCGAAACCAAACGGAAAAGACCCTGACTGGCGTTCTATCATTGCGGATTCTCACTGAACGTATGTAGGTATATTTCTCTATGCCAATAGTACTTTCTAATTCCATACTAACTAAACTACAATTGTTTTTTTTTTTTTACAATTGTTTTAACATGCTCTGTGGTCAGTGCTTTTATTTACACTTGCGCGCGCATTGCTATTGCTGGCTATGCGGAAAGACAAAACCAACGCGCCATTTTCCATACAAGTTAATATTTAACAATACGAGTCTGTTTTTTTCCTCGCAAGTGTGTTGAAAAACGTCGTATGAAACGCGTGTGCATCGATCATTAGACTCTCGGCTTTCTTATCGCACTCGCCTGCGCCTCGCGCGAATAATACCGCCTCGAGCATAATGATCAACATAGCACACATGTATCATAATGTACTATTATAATCTAGTCGCAGTCTCATCTCGGCGACCAACATGTGTCAAAAACTTTTCAAAACGTAGGGAAATTAGAGGTATTTTTGACAGATTGAGACTGAGATCAGACTGTGAACGTTATTAAAATTACAAGAAACTCTCTCTCTCTCTTACGTTAAACGTATTATATCAGATCAATAATTACACACCAATTTCTCTCTTTCAGTCGTCAGTAATTTGACTTTCGTAAGAAGAAGACAAAGCGTTGTGTAACTAACTATACAAACGCTATACAACGTTTATTAGTAAGGGGGTAAGTGTACACGAGCGGCAGGCACGCGTCAACGGCAAACGCAACGGCAGCCGTCGACAACAGATGAGAGGCTGCAGTTGCCCTGTTTTGAGTTTTCCTTTTTTGGATTTAGATAGATACTTTTTTTTCTGGAAAGCTTTGGTATCCTAAGAAAGAGGTGAACGGTGATGAACGTTCACACAATACTGCTGTCCATATGCAGTACATTTTTTGACACCAATACAAATATACTGGTGAAAATGAAAGATTTTCATGACGGCCGATATATGACGGAACCGTTCTTCTAAGAAAACGTAACTTGTATACAATTTTACTGTTGCTACCTACCAACAGTAAAATGACCATAGAATTCTTTCTTATATCTATCGTAGGAGGCTACATAACCGGGACCACGGGTAACGAGTGGCATAAACTTAGCCTAATCTAATGTAGTGCAGGCTGGCTATAATTTAGCACGGGTTCCATTCGAACATTCAGGCAAGTTTAGAACCCCCGTTCTAAACTGTCAAATATTTTATGAGGTATTTTTGATTTGGAAAAGTCAGTCTAGTTTAGTCGGGAATATGTAAAGACGTTCTGTCAATATAAATTTAAAGAAATCTTATCGTTGTTTAAATACTTTGTGGGGCTCTTCTAGCCCCTCATCGTACTAATGAGCCAAGGACAAGAAAAACTCAAAATTAAGTAATGGGTTGGTCCTAAAGCAAACGTAGAAATATCTAGAGGAGTACTGCACAAACAAAGTCCGTCACAGATAATCTTGGAACGAATTATTGAACCATTATCGTGATAAGCGATAAGGAACTAACCCAGTTTACGAGATAAAGTGCTTTTGATGTGCGCGAAGATCCACTATCTGCGTGTTCGTGGAAAGTATGTATTACTTGTATATTTAGCCTTGTATATAATGTAAATATAATATAAACGTGGATGTTTCCTGATAGTGGATAATGCAGGCCTTTTCTTACCGTTCTCCCATTTAAAAAGTATAATATGGTACTCGAGATAACCCTTTGGTGTTGCAGGTAACTAGCCTCCATGTCGGTTACCATCCGCCCGGATATGTCCGTTTTTTTGGCCCCAATCCGGACTTTGTCCGGCCTTGTCATTTTCCACACTTTTCGACATAAGGGTATTAAAGTGACCGGAATAAAGAAACTGACATAAAAAAGTAAAATGTCGGCACGTTTCTGCAAATGTTGCGTGTACAGCGTGTATCAGAAATGTGGGGTCATATTTAAACGTGTGGTACAGACCATAAAACTGAACCACTTTGGGACCAACATCGTAACCGCGAGAAAACAATCAGCTGTCCCATACATATACAGAGTAGCAAATAGAAGTTTTGTGTCACTAGTAGTAGTAGTGCCACTGGAAATTCTTATTCACTGCATAAGTTCATACAGAGGACTGGGTTGTTCTTTGGCCAAAGAATTAGCATTGCCAGTCAACGTCGCAATGCTGCCAGTCTTCTGGGCACGTTTCCGGATGGCAGCGATGCGTACAAGTACTTCGACGCCTAAGTGTCCTTTTGTTTTTTAGGGTTCCGTAGCCAAATGGCAAAAACGGAACCCTTATAGATTCGTCATGTCTGTCTGTCTGTCTGTCTGTCTGTCTGTCCGTCTGTCTGTCTGTCTGTCTGTCCGTCCGTATGTCACAGCCACTTTTCTCCGAAACTATAAGAACTATACTGTTGAAACTTGGTAAGTAGATGTATTCTGTGAACCGCATTAAGATTTTCACACAAAAATAGAAAAAAAACAATACATTTTAGGGTTCCCCATACTTAGAACCGAAACTCAAAAATTTTTTTTTCATCAAACCCATGCGGGTGGGGTATCTATGGGTAGGTCTTCAAAAATGATATTGAGGTTTCTAATATAATTTTTTCCTAAACTGAATAGTTTGCGTGAGAGACACTTCCAAAGTGGTAAAATGTGTGTCCCCCCCCCCTGTAACTTCTAAAATAAGAGAATGATAAAACTAAAAAAAATATATGATGTACATTACCATATAAACTACTACCGAAAATTGGTTTGAACGAGATCTAGAAAGTAGTTTTTTTTAATACGTCATAAATCGTAAACCGCAATTTACCATTCATTTAATCAACTCAAAAATAAAAAACACATTTAATTTCATAAACATATACCTTATGCATAAACCAGGATGTTACGGAACCCTCGGTGCGCGAGTCCGACTCGCTCTTGCCCGGTTTTTATTTATTTGTTTACTTAGGGCTGATTTTTTAATCACCTGTTAACTTTATTCCAGGAATAATTTTGAAATTTTGACGGTTGTTACAAAAAATTATCTGTCTATTAAAAAATCGGCCCTAACTATTTAATTTAGTACAGTCAACAGCAAAAGTAGATGATCAAAATCAGAAATTCAATACTAATGAACGGGGTTCGCGTCAGAACTTTGTGGCGTCGAAGTGATTCAAACCACTCAACGCCACATCAACGCCACACAGAAATCACTTCGACGCCACACATTTCTGACGGGAACTCCGTTCAATAGTATTGAATTTCTGATTTTGATCATCTACTTTTGCTGTTGACTGTACCTCGTGTAAATACTTAGTTGTGTTAAATATTGTCAAACATAAGTTAAATTTAAAACTCAAATACGATTTGAAGTAAGCTTATATAATACTACCGCACGGAGGAATGGCGAAAACGTCATGAGGAAAGTTTTGAGTATCGATGAATGTATAAGAGTAGGGGAAGACCAAAGAAACGATGGATGAACTGTGTGAATGATGATACCTATGGTTAGAAAGGGGGTGACTGCCGAGATGATGACTGATAGAGAAGCATGGAAAAAACAGACATGTGACCCCAAATAAATTTAGGATAAACGTAGGAGAATGATGATGATCCAATACGACCACAATGCCTACAATAGTAAAGCGCATGCGCACTTTCAAACCAACGCAACAGAGCTCGCTACCATTGACCTAATACGATGTGATGTGATTTCAATATAGTGAATGGTCGGGTCACGTGGCACAGCATAGATAAGTGGAAAGTGCGTTTAGTTAGCAGAATTGTTTGTGCTGTAATTAGCAAGTACACGACCGTTTCATTCATTCACTGTGAGGCGAATTCCTTGTTAGTTCGTAGCACTAAAAAGAGAGTTACAGAAGTTCGGCAACATCCTATGAGTAACTTTGCTCATAGGATTATGTTGCCGAACTTCTGTACACTTATATAATATAGTCTTCCAGGTGTATTTCGGCCATGGTGGCCAATCTGAATGGAGAGTATCCATCGGCGCGGGAGATAGGTATTATAGTGCACAAGCGTGTGCGCAGACACAGGTGCATTCTCTCTCTTCCCTCACTCATATTCCGATAGCACTGCATGCAATCCGACACGACTGGGGACATAACACAAGCACACTCAGAGTACTCAGACAGACACCCTTTGCAACTGGCATTTAGATCTCTGACTCTCTGCTCTCTCTCTCTCCTATGTCATCTATCCCTAATGATCATCATCTACCTATCTCTCTCTTCTATAGCACTACGAGATTCTTTCGGCGCGTAGCCAAAATCGGAACTAACTCCGCCATCTTGTTTTTTCAATGCGATTTTCGTGACAATTTTACAAAATGTTTACCAACGATTAAGGTTATTAAGGTTCCCTGGAAATGACGAAGTTTTGGGCCAACAAAATCTAATTTCCTGTCGTGCCATCCGAAACACGACGAAGAAAAATGTCACTCGTGTCCCAAAAGATCCTTGCAGCAATATACCTGTGCGTGTGTGTGCGTTTTCGCTCATTATATCCTCTCAACAACAACAATATAATCAGCCTATAATGTTGTCACTGCTGTGACACAGGTCTCCTCTTTGTAAGAGGGAGTGGGCCTTAATCTACCACGCGGGCCCAGAGGGGGCTCATGTCTTTGAATTTTTGGTTCCAGGACATGCCGGTTTCCTCACGATGTTTTCCTTTAACGTTTTAAGTCGACCTTCTGTACCTCTCTTTTCTATGGTCGTAGTGCACAGATTCCCGCATCATTATGTCATGTGGTTTGTACGTGAATGCTCCTGCATTCACACTTGCTACGATCACCGTTGGATGAAATTTACAAGTCAGAGATTAGCTTGATTAGCTTTAACTGCTAACAGATTTGCTTTGATTTAGAACTGGCTGTTTTCGAACGACAAGATGCTTTTCAAAGACTGAAAACCTTTCTACAAATACGATTGATTTTGTCTTTCATTTGTATGATTGTTTAAAAAATAGCGGGGTAATTGAGTAACACACTATCACTAGCAATGGGGTTCATTTTGACAGTTCAACAACATACATTGCGTTATTTCCGTTGTTGAGCAGACACATTTTTGGAACATATGAAGCAATGGATTAGCAATATCCTTCAAAATTATTCAAATTGAGATTTATAGTGTGGTACGCAATTATAATGCTGGTCATCATCATCATCATCATCCACAGCCTGACTTTACCCACTCCTTAGCATAGGCCCTCTCTGTTCATGTGCCAATCCCCATGCCAGTGGCGTAACTATACCGTTTGTGGCCCGTGGCAAATTCAAGGGATGGGGTCCTCCCTCAATGTAAAGAAGCTCAACCAACGTTATAGTTTTTTTTTTGCACTAGCACTTTTCCGCGACTTCTACCGCGTAGATTTAATATTTTCCCCTACAACATTTAACACCTGACTGCTTCGTTGGTCTAGTGGTCGCAAGCGCTGAGCATGAGGTCCTGTCCAAAAAGTTAGACAAACAATGGGAAAAAGGTACAAAATGTTCGAACCAGAATTATGTCCTTTGTTGCACATTTTCAGAAAAAAAGCTTGCTATTATGACTTATGTTATGACTCTCCTGTGCTCATGGCCCTCGGGCCAGGAGCCCCTCTGTCTGGGGGCCCGTGGCATTTTGCGCCAATGCGTCCCTATAGTGACGCCACTGCCCCATGCTCTTGTGCCAACCTCATCCGGGTTCTACCCGCGATGTTAACAAAGTCGTCCGTTAAAGATGCTAATTTCAGGATTGATATAATTACGATTTTTAAAACTACATTTAATCATAAAACTGCTATCAATGACGTTATTGAAAATAAACAAATCCAACAGGTCCATCATATCAACGCTACCGAAAAAGTTTAAGAATTAAACAAATCAATTCATAATTTCCATCCCGACGCTACCGACAAAGTTTAAGAATTAAACGAATCAATTCATAATTTCCTCTTCGTCTACCTGTAATAGCTTATTGTCACTCATTTTTCTCACACAAGCCAGACGTTACAAGCACGTCACAACGTTTCCAATTGCCAGATAATAACCTCCTCAGAACTGGCCAGCAGCGAGCGAAGCATCCAAAACAAAAATATCCCGCTACGTTTCTCCAAAGCGATTGAATGGCTTCATTCACTCGATCATCGCATAACGGTAATGTTGGTCTATCAACCGTCGACCAGCTTTACCAGACCTGTCGAACTTACACCAGGGCCTTTGAGACACCTTTCTTTTGGTGGTGAGAAGGGGGCAGGGGAGGTCAGGTCAATCTGGGCAGTGTAAGAAGACGTGTTTTCCATTCAGCTCTCGTCCACCGCGCTTCCTCGAAGTGCTGCTATGTGCACGTACCGCAGTATGAATGGACGTCGCGCGTCGGTACGATACGAAAATTCCAATGATTGCCCTCGATTTTTCAGTTGAAACCTATATTTGTTGGGCTATGATGAAAGTGTTCGCTGCCAGACTATTATTATTTTATAATCTTTGGATGTTAAATTAAACAAATAAAAAAAATACCCGGTAATACCTACAATATAAGTCATAAGAGCTACAACATGATATAGGTACATGTAGCAAAAAAAAAGACGGTTAACGCGGTCAAAATGTATGGAACATTAAATTTTTGTTATTACTAACCGACAAATATTTCAACGGGGTTAGAGTCATGTGCTGAATAAATGGGACCAGGTTGCGCGTCAATGATGACCCTGCCACCCTGAGTGTCATCAATTTCAATTGAACTTATTCTGGCTTTGAACGCAGACAGTATGATCGCTAAAGGCCACAAATACCAGTCAATCGGGAGCTGGACAGTCATAACGAGCCATAACCTACTGTTATGCTATCGAAAGGCGACTCCAAATTCAAATTTAAAATATTTTATTTCACATGGGCACTTATGAAACGTCAGAAGCTACCTGCACGGTTCCAATTGGTCGTTTTCTAAGGAAAAGAGCCGGCAAGGAAAGCCACGGTCACTCTTTTTAAAATAATTGACTACGTTAGCCGACCGTTTTTTTAATCTAACTGACAATGGTAATCAGTCTTACGCTATTTACTTGGTTGTTCCATAAATACATTCACATGACAGACATTGTTATTTTCGGTACAAATCGCCGCCCGCGCACGTGCTAGGTATTAGACATGCTGAGCCTATCCTTACAATTTATTTAAGCATACGAATTGTTAGCAATGTTTCGGAGAAACGATTGTCTGCCAAATTATGTGACAGAGTGACAGAAATTCAGAAGCAATTACCACAAACCTAACTATATATACCTGACTATCATAAAAAAACAACGAGTAAGAGTACTATACCATCGATACGAAAAGTTTGGGCTTGTTTTTTCTAAAGATAACATTTTTGTTGGTAGTATTGGATGATCTCAGGAGAACAGGCAATTCAACATACTAGACCTGGGGGCCATATTACGAAGTATTAATGCCATCATGATTCCAGTGCCAAAAAGGGATGGTGCTATCGGTCATGTATAGCTCCGTCTCTCTCTTACACTGAAATCATGATGGCATTAAACCGTCGTAATTCGGCAATCAATTCGGGTGTCTGTGTGGTGCCGGACTTAAAGAATAGCACCACCCCATACTTCCCGTAGGTGTCGTAAAAGGCGACCAAGGGAGACTGGAGAATGGGCAGCAGCGTTCTCTCTGCATTACACCATCATACCATACTGCGATCGCCAACCCGCCTGCCAAGCGTGGCAATTATGGCAAACCCCCCCAAAATTGGGGGAGGCCTATGTCCAACAGTGGACGTTTTTCGGCTGAAATGATGATGATGATGATGATGAATTCGGCAATTGCGTAACACACAATCACAATCTGAATAATTTTGAAGGATATTGCTAATCCATTGCTTTATATGTTCGAAAAATTTCCCTGCTCAACAAATTAAATAACGCAATGAATGTTGTTGAACTGTCAAAATCAAAGCCATTGCTACTATCTACTAGTGTGTTACGCAATTACCTCATCATTAAAAAGTCTATCTGCCATAAAGATCAGAATGCTCATCAGATGCCATAAATATTTTTCTTGAGATGTTAGAATCGGCTTTGAATTTAATCAGATATGACTGAATCAATATTTTGCCCAGAGTGACGACCATCTTTGAAGCCCATACCCGAGCACTGAGAGATACCGGTCAAAGTGAGTCTATATCTTTGACCTGTCTCTACAGGAGACTCTCTGTCTATACAGGGTATTTTTTTAACCAGGGCGCAAACTGTAACGGTAGATTCATAAATTGTTCGTGGGTTAAAAAAATAAATTAATAAGTTGTTCCATACATTTTCACCAATTTTTTTTTTATTACCTACGCAAAATTTCTACGCTAGAGGGTCTAGAATCTAATGCTGTATAGTTTGCGCACTGGTTAAAAATGTATCTTGTACTAAAGACTTAAGAGAAATATCATTGTTATTAAATAAAACGATAATCATACGCCATCTACTTATATGAATGACGGCGTAAGCTGATTTCAGAAAGCCATTTAAACCCAGACAGACCATCGAAGCTTGATCGATCTTCAGAGAATAACAATAACGGTCAATGAATGAAAAGTGCTCAATTCAGGAGACCAAATTTTTCCTACGATTTCGTAGGAAAAATTTGGTCTCCTAGTAAATTTGGTCTTAGTATCATCTGACTTAGTAAACTCAGTTCCTATAAAACTAAAAAAGAAAGAAAAAAGCCATTAAAACCAAAACGCACATCTCATGAAAGGAAGTTGAAAAATCCGTGCGCGCGGAAGCGGCGGCCATTGCCTCCAGACGCCGTGCCCATACTGATGATCTCGCTGGAGATGCTAATGATCGATCGTGGGTCGTGAGAGGAGAGGCGTTAGCATACTGCGTGACTTGACAGGCTGTGCCCGAGTTGCATCGTGTGGATGTTATGACGAGATAGGGATAGGTAGGCTGTTGTGGATATAGAAAATACAATATGCTAAATTTGCAGTTGTTGCTTCGTTTTGGAAGACATAAGTCGCATCGATAGGTATATAAGCGAAAATGGAAAGTGTTTAAGTACAAGTACTAATTTAAATCAAGCTGACTCAGGAAATCTTTTAAAATAATGGCATACTGTAATCATTCAGCACATGAGGCTGAAACCCCTGGATCGATTTCTAAATAAAAAAAAAATATGGTGTTCCATGCATTTTGACTGCGTAGATAGGTATACTTTTGTATGAAACGGCCGCGGATTGTTTTTTTTTTGATAACCTCCAAAAATTTTCTACGCTAGGAGAATTATGTGCTGATTTCATGGTTTACAGTATGTGTGTCGATGTCTCTGCCACCCTGTAAGTATACCTATCGATACACTTGATACGCGACCGTCTTCAACACACATGAATGTCACAACTAGATGAGAAAAAAGACAAGATAGTTTTGGAGAGGAAAATTACACCTATGAACTAAAAGATGCACACATTAAAATCAGAAGTTGTCGAGGAAAAGAGTGTAAGCATGGCGCTAAGAAGACGAAGATTTAAAACCAACTAAAGACTTCATTTTGAAAGCTTAGCAAGCTACTACCATCTGTCGAATTTCATTAATAGATTTTCAACTTTATCGCTAAAGTATAAGGTTCAAAGTTGATTGGGAAGACAGTTTCGGGTAGCTTGATGTGCTGGCATCTGTACACAGATTTAGAAATTGCTTCATCTGCATATAAATAACATTATCATCCGATTAAAACGCATCTCGGGTGTTAAAATTCCGAAGTGTTAAGTTCGGGCGGTCAACACTGTGAGCAGAATTACGATTGTACGACCAGCATACATTGAAACGCGGCGCGAAACGGAACTACACTTATAATGTACTGATTATGATAGATCGTTTGACATTTGGCTTTGAAAACAGCGTTGTCAAGGACCGTCAAGATATGCTGGTCATTGCAGCAGCAGCAGTAAGTACGCGAGACGGGTACAGTCCGAGGAATTGACATAAAATCAAGTACTGGTGGACACATGAAACGTGTGGTCTGTCCTTGTGTTAAAGGAAATTAACTGCAACACGTAAGGGAGGCAAACGCCTTTCGAAACGAAAAACTTGCAGATTTCAATAAAATCTTTGATATTTTGTAAACCTTGGTCGAGATCCCGCAGATGGTTTAAGTACATAATTATGAAAACAAATACGAAAACAAAACCTTGATCCCGCAGATGGTTTAAAAGTACATAATTATGAAAACAAATACGAAAACAAAACCTTGTACTTTAAAATTACATGTGCTGAAATTAAAATGAAAGTTCAATGACGTGCGCTGTAACGAAAAATGATGAATGTGGCATGAAAAGTATCTTGACAATATAAGTTGGTACTGTTAAAGCTGTACCAGCACTCAGTACCGGGACGAGTAAATGAAACCACAGTTTGTCATATTAATTCAAGATGGTTCTACATTTTTACAGTTTTATCCTTGTCATTTAATTGGGTTGACAGCCAATCTCATTCCTATGTTTTTTTCTTCAATTCAATTCAATTCAATTCATCTTTATTGTGGATCATAGGAAAGTGTACATAATACAGCTGGTTTTAATTTTGTGTTTTGTGAACAGCTATGTCCTGCCCTTAGGGCGTACAATAAAATGTAGGTACATAAAGTGAGTATACATGCATGTCGACAATAATATTAAAACAAATTTTACAATACAAATTTCAAAGTACATTACAAATTTTAGATCATTAAATATTTGTTGGAATAATAAATTTCAATAAATAAACAGTTCGTTAATGAAACGACTCTCTTCTTCGTCGTCTTCTTCTATTCTTTTTGTGAATCAATGGTCTCGTATTTCTGCCATCTACAGTATAAAACAACCTTTAAGAACTTTGATCTGTAGAGACAGTACGTTGAAAATAAACACAGTTACAAATAGTAACAGGATATAAGATTATCCTAAGATGGCGTCAACCGTCCAGCTCCTATGACCGTAAAGTTAATATTCCAGATAAGCTGTACTGATAACAGATCGATCGCTGGCGTCAAAATCAATATTAGTCCACGAGATTTATTTAAAACCCGTTCCCAAGAGAAGGCGGGTTTATTCCACTTGCCTCTTTAGTTTAACCGCTATGTATGAGGGAAAAGAGGAGAAATATATCCAGCTGCGGTACTGTAGAAACTGATTATAAATTATGGATGAACGCTTTAAAAAAAAAAACGTAAGACGTTTAAACATTGTCAGCCAGAAAGCGTTGTGTTGTTGTTTAGAGCCTTTTCACGTCAATATTTGGGTCGACTTCCAGACTAATCGGATGCAGCTGAATACCAATATTTTACATAAGGTGAATGCCTATCTGACCTCCAAACGTAGAAGCTACGTAACACGATACTTCTAGGCAAGAGTAGTTGTCAGAAAAAAACAACAATTATGAAAGCCGTGCTCTGTCCGCAGCAAGATGGTAAGGCCTAAGCTAACGGTTGGAATCCAGAGGTAGCTAGGAACCTCCTCAGTACGCGTGCCGTGTCCGGAGAGTATAATAAATAATAATAAACCATTTATTATCAGGTAACAAAGACCCATAGATACATACCTTAACCTAAGTATACATAACCCCATGCTTCCCGTGGGTGTCGTAAAAGGCGACTAAGGGTCGTACCGGAGAATGGGCAGCAGCGTTCTCTATGCATTTCACCACCATACTATACTGCGATCGCCAACCCGCCTGCCAAGCGTGGCGATTATGGCAAACCCCCCCTTTTGGGGGAGGCTTATGTCCAGCAGTGGACGTCTTTCGGCTGAAGTGAAGTATACATAATAATATAGTAACAATTTTGTTAGTAAATAAAATTTAATAACTATGTAAGTATCACTAAGTATATACCTACGAAGTAACATTCTATCAGCGATAACGATGATCGGAAAGTCAAAAATGAATTGACATAACATACCGAAAAGCTTGAAGAAAAAAAAAAGATATCGAAAAGTTTTGAAAGCGATTGCCACTTGTCTAGGCCCTCAGGACTCAAGACCGCTTTCTATATCAGTCTCTTGAAACAGCCGCTCAGCGACAGCTTCTCAAGTAGTTGGTCAATGCTTGGTTGGTTTATCAAACCATTTATTGACACGATTATCATCCTTCGAGACAGGTGACGAAAACAATCAGGTGTGCCAAGCAGGTGTAGAGACTAACGATTAATCTGAGTTATCGTTTATTCATCATTTACTTATCTATTACAATCACACACCGGATGACAATCGTCAAATAAGCCTGTTTAAAAATAAAATATTAATGAAACCTACTTAAATGTAGGTAAGTACTGTATACTACGACATTGTTGCTATCGCGGGCAAAACCTGGATGAGGCAGGCTCAGGAGCGTAGGAATTGGCACATGGAAAGAAAGGTATAGTATGTCCAGAAGTGGGTGAAAGTCAGCTGTGGGTGATGATGACGATGACTATACAACGTGTAGAATATGTGGTCCAAAAATGCATAGTTTCGACGATATCATGTATCTAAGTTTCATTGATAAATACGAGTAATTAATTCATTTTCATTCATATTTAAAGCTAAGAAAATGTGACGTTGTCATGTTTCATGTAAGGTTGTTTTACAGTAACAATCGTGACTTTATCGAATTATTTCGTGTGAGAAATGAAAACAAAAAAAAAAGATAATTGAAAAATAATTCATATGCCAGTTGATTCTTTGATAAGATGGTCTCATTCACACCCTGTCATGGGATATCAAAAGAAACACCTTGTATAGATATAATTAGTCTGCAATCCCCAAGAGCAACCTGAATATCCTCTAACTCAACAGAGGGCTTGAGTACGGTTCAGGAAAAACGAAAAAACTTGCTCCTTCCTTAAAGCAAAATTATTATCAATTGAAGTATACGCAGTGATATCATAATATCCTCTGAACATTGCCATCCTTTGCCTCTTAAGACATCCAAGAAAGACAATGTAGAAACTTAGAAGATAGCCAAACGATAGCAAATGATTACTGTATTGAACGGAACAAAGATTGAAGAAAATAAAGGAGCGGTGAGCACATGCGATGATCGTGTGCTAATTGTATAACTAATAATAATCGACGACGTAAGGTAAAAAAATGCATATTCGTCAGCACACGGCGATATTCAAGCTATACATTTCCAGTTCTAGTTGACCTCGCATTGTATATGCTTTTCGTACAATGAGAAGTCAGTTTAAACTGGAAATGTAAAGCTTGATGTTTCATCGTACCACCACATTTAGAACAAGCAATATCTACATTACACCTATTTGCTGGTAACGGTGGCCATAAGATTCTAGACACGTCGCATCCTATTAATTTATTCTCACACAACATTTTGCTTTTGTTAATTACTTTAAATACTCATTCCTCTTGGCAATCTATCAATAGTTTACGTAATTTCTAGGTAGTAGGATTGTAATGATTTCTTAGTAATAGTACTAATTAGTTAATATTCTATGTTTGCCTATGTTTAATTTTGTACTTTACATCCGCATTGGATACTGTCTACCAGCTGAAATAGTACATTATGATACATATGTGCTATCAATGCACACGCGTTTCATACGACGTTTTTCAACACACTTGCGAGGGAAAAAACAGACTTGTATTGTTAAATATTAACTTCTTTGGAAAATGGCGCGCTAGTTTTGTTTTTCCGCGCACCGTGCTAAGCAGCACTAGCGATGCGCGCGCAGTTGTAAATAAAAAGCACCGACTCTCATTTTAAATATATTGGTCTATGGTACTAACAAAACCGATCCGCCCCGATCACACGAACCTGTTTGAGAATGAATTATGCTACACATCAAATCTTAATGAATGTGCGTTAATTAGGAGTGTTGGATAAACACCTCATAATATGTTCATATTTAGCGCACAAGTTTACTATTATTAATTTTCCTTGTATAAATTCAAGTCATACGATACTCGCCATTTTGATGACAGTGGTGGTCGAGGCTAAAAAACATAAAAATTGGAGATTTCGAACACCCTAACTTCACCACAGGGGCTGTGAATCATCGTCTCAATCAACATCATTTAATTATTTGACGAATTTATCCATAGTTTAAGGTAAATAAGTACCTACTTAGTGGTAATGAAGTTTTTGGATATCTAATGTCGAAGTTTCGCGCCAATGGTGCGTGTTTACATTTTTCTTTTCACAAATTTCACACACACAATTAAATGTAAGATTTAAAATGTGACAAATATTATTGAAAATATTGTGAACAACACGAAAATGCCCAGTAGCTCTACCATGAGTTTGCACAGCCAAAACTCGCTAGCGTCTACGTAAATAATATGTATGAAATATTGTACAGCGCCCCTAGCGGTCACCGGAAGAATTTAAATTCGTACCATGAGCACTATAAATTTCGATAGTTATGAAACCTAATGTAATCTATTCGATAGTCACTAACGTTTTTCAGCTGTCGCCATACAAGTCTTAACGTAATATTCAAACACAGGTCCAATAACACGTATTAATCATTACCACTAGGTACTCAGTTACTTTACTCTTTGATTTGTGTTCAAAATCGCCGACCATTATTGTTTTTTTTATTGCAATGATGTACGAAAGCGATTATTCCAAACGATTTTTTTTTTAAATTTCGATTGATAATATGACGAATGTAATTGATACTTGGAAATTAAATAAAATTAAGTATTTTAAGCAGTAAATACAATAAGCATTGTTTATAATAATGATTTATGCTTTTCTATTGTCATTTCAATCGTTTTTTGAACATTTCACTTAAACAGAGTCAATAACAGCCAGGCCATAGGTATGTACCTCATTTATTGAATTTCGCGCCGAAATGTTTCTATATTTGAATTTACTCGGAATGCGCTCGCTGTTTAGAATTATTTTAATTTATTGAACAACTATTATTTATTGTGGATTTTATTTTTGATAATTTCTAATAGTTTCCTACAGAATTCCCAGTATATATTTATTAGGTAAGCTTAGTAAAATTTTGTTTGAGAATGATGATAAATTAATTCCATAAATTGGGTATTCTGCAAACACTTTCAATACTTTTTGTTAGTTATAAGAGTTGTTACTCAGTTTCTAATTTTTTTTTTATTTCATTTATCGCGAATATCGATTAGGCTGTATGCAAGTTTTGATCGAAATAAGGAAATTGGGTGGACGGTCAACACCTTCTTATATACGTATCTATGGTCAGCACTAAAAAGTGTCACGTCGCAACACAATTTTTAGTAATTTATATCAAGTTTTGATCGTTTTTTTTATGTAAGTAGTTTATGTATGAAAAATGGTAAAAGTAAGAATGCAGACAGAATGACAATATCTTTATTTTTTCCTTTTGCATATTTGCAGTTTGACCGACCTCAACATATAAATAAATTATAGATTTTTTGTAAACGATATCGCAAAGACCATAAAATACACACACACAGAACTCTATTTCATCATAATTCCATACTGACTATTTAAAAAAAAAGTGAATTAATGAGATTAAAAAAGCGCGCATCTCCGACTAGTAAATAGTTATCTGTGGAAATAAAGCACATGTGGATTAAAGTAAAGAAAAAGCACACGTTTTTAATACACTGCATTATGGACCTAAAAGCGGTTCAATAAGAGCCACTTTACGAGCAAGTGTGTTGAAAAACGTCGTATGAAACGCGTGTGCATTGATCATTAGACTCTCGGCTTTCTTATCGCGCTCGCCTGCGGCTCGCGCGAATAATATAGCCTCGAGCATAATGATCAACATAGCACACATGTATCATAATGTACTATTTTGTATTTGATAGCCCAATTATTGAGGAAGGCTATAAAGCTATGTCACATCACGCTTGGGCCCTTAGGACCCGAGAAAAAACGCTAAGCGAGAAGGAAGTAATAGCGTGAGCAGGCGATGTGATGAGTCTGGATGGGTCTGGGAACAAGAAATTTCGCGCTAACGAAGTCGCGGGCAGAACCTAGAAACTAAATAAATTGTTATCGATGGATTGAGTCTGTCTGTACAATGTTTTAAACGACAAAAATCTTCGCGAATCAATAAGGAAAAGAAAAAGAGAAAGAGAAAAAGAGAGAGAGATAAAGAGTATTCCATTATGAATAAAAGCCTCGATCGTCCAGCCCGTATTGGAACAACTGGCATCGTAAACATTGATTCCCGGTATCACATAATGCTGCATTGTGACATCTCCGTCGTTATCAATGGCCGAACACGATACTCACACATTCTTTGCATACTCAGCTATCTTGTAAGAGGAGCGCCTGCGCACGATGTACCGTTCTTTCTGGAGGCAATCTTTAATATTGACGGAAAGACTGAAACATTTTTGACGGTATTATCGACAGGTAAAAGTTTGGACTTGGCATTTGATTGAGTCACATAGCTGAATCATTGCTACGAGTACCTAACCGGAATAAGGAAGGAAATTGATCCTTTAATTTCGAATTGTTTTAGTTTTACATTTTAACTTCGTCTGCTAATCTTGAAAGTTGCAGAAGGTTTCAGGTTAAGGGGACTACATGACCTGAAGCGCGGTCACTGTCGGACTGCATAGAAAAAGAAAGAGAAGCACGATGACACAACGCTAGTAATTTATTGCAAAATATGAAGCTTTTATCTATTTACAAAAAATCTATTGTTTGGACTAAAAAATTTAAACACTAGTGTTTTAGTATGCCGCTTGTAGTAATCTGACAAAAATCGGAATGATTGTATGTACCTATATTAATATGGTTTTTATTGTAAAAAGAAGGTTTTTAGAGGTATCTTCATGATTTTTGTCTATCGTATCAAATTAGTTGTATTATATTTTCAATACACTATCTAACTAGCATATATCCTGACGAATATCATATATTTTTCTGATTTTATTTACTGTAGTCGTTCATAAACTTTTAGGCATTATAAAATTTGTGTTTATTGCGTTATAAAATTCCCACGGTTACACGTCAAGAGATCAATAAACAAATGAAATCCTAAAATATTTGGAATACACCTGCTCTGAATTCAAATTCTGACATTATTTACATTAAAGGAAACTGATTTATTTAGGTGCTATGTACCTATATATTTTTGAAGCACTAGGCAGCTCCCTTGGTGTTGCTTGAATCTAGGAAGTGTTTCTAAGGAAAGAAAAGACATTAACTACAATATTGTTTGCATAAAATTCATTGTTGTTGTGGTGTCATCACGCGGATGACAGGAATAAACTTCACTTCTTGATAACTTCTTTAAATATATTTTAAATAACTTCTTACAAAACAACAAACTAAACCCTTACGACTTAACCTTTATCTCGCTCGCCATCTTCCTTCCTCTTTTTCTTTTTCCTTCCCACTCATACTCTCTCATTCACTCATCGCTGCGTTCATATTTAATTTGTTTTCTTAAAATTATGATGCGTTTCGAATTAACATCCTACATAAATATATTTAGTTAAAGATACCCATCACATCTGCGGGGTTTCGCTAGTTAATTTAATTTGACCCTGTATACTTTTATATGTATAGACATAGATAGTTAATATAAGACAAAAGAAGAAGTTCTACAGATGAGAATGACTCCTCAGTGGCTCAATTGGGTGGCGTATCCATACAAGGAGACCACACGTATTTCTCCGCATATATTATTAGTAAAGATATATAAGAAGTGCAAAGGAAACATAATTCAAAAGCAGATCTCGGTGGGATCCATATAATTGTATGCGCGGACGCATGCCAGCACGTCGGGCGCACATCGACTGCGCATTCGGATCGACTCCTGCGCATCTCGCGAGAAGTTTTGAGGAAAAATGTTCGTTTCTGTATATGATCTGGTTATTGAACTTGTATTGCTTGGAATTATTATTGTGTAATAGTTCATTGTCATTTGTTTGGTTTATTATAATTGGGTTAATATGCCTTTGTTTACTTTAAACTGAGTACACAAGAGTGGCGCAGCCGTAAGGCACACTATACCGTTTTTAATATTTTTCTGTTTTAAGTTTTTGTGAGCATATTGTGTACCTTAATCTGCGGGGTCTTCGCGTAATATACTGTAGCAATAGCTTCCATTTTGGCAGTTCAACAACATTCATTGCGTTAATTACGTTGTTAAACACACATATTTTTCGAACATATGAAGCAATGGTTTAGCATATCCTTCAAAATGATTCAGATTGAGCTTCTTTTCTTTTGAAATTTAGAAAATCATAAAATTGGTTTCCGTACCTAACCAGGAATTTAAAACCAAAACGCCAGACCCTGAGCTTGACCTTTCAGGTTAGCCATATCATAATGTCATATGACCTATGACGCAAATACAGTAAGGAACATAAACAAAGCGAACAAATGACAGTCATTCATTCTTCTCAAAAACAGGTATTGAGCACAAACAATGAGGGTCACTGAATCATAGGTCTTAAAAAGAGGAAAAAAATGCAGAGGGAATTTCCACGGTGACAATCACTTTGGTTCCCAAAAGTTGCTCAATCAACCACAGTTTTCCGTTTAAATCTAGATCTTTGTACTTATTCTGGATCGTATTTGTTATGTAAGGCGATATCGAATCGAGAAAGTTTCCGGTTTGGACAGTGGATACAATACGTCTTCAATTATGAAGATTTTTTAAACCCCGTGACTGGGTTGCTGAGGTCAGATGGGCAGTCGCTCCATGTAAAATACTGGTATTTTAGCTGCATCCGGTTAGACTGAAAGCCGACCCCAAACTAAGTGAGAAAATACCAAAGAGTCAGAGTACTTAAATAGTATTTTTTTTTACTTTTTCGACGTTGAATTATGACGATAGTTGTAAAAATCATTAATATTAGGATATTGTTTACAAAAATGCGGATTTTCCGCTTGCAGCGACACATATTGGTGCTCTTTGGGCAATAAAACAGTGTTAATGATAAATGAGAAGATTCAATCAGCAATAACCGACGATACATCAGAGATAGGAGCCTTTTGGCCTCGTATAGGACTTTCTGTTTCATTTTCCTTTTGTTACTTTTTTTTTTATATAACTTGGATTTTTATTTTACTGTGTTTAGTTTAGTTTGTGATCTTCCTGTACGAGTCGCAATAAATACTTTTTCTTTCTTTCTTTCATTAAAACTTGACCAAATCTCCAACTCGAGAAATTATCGCAAATTTTATTCCGCACGTCACCAAGATTAGAGATCCGTGCTCAGTGCTCACGTACCAAAAAGGTGTATGGATAAAAATTCGTGAGTGCCACATACATAACTAATAACTATGTAGTTTCTACTACAGAATAAGGACACACATCGATTTCACCGCGGCCCATTGTATTCGGATTCTGCGTATCGAAAGATCACCGAACGTGGCCCGAATGGCAAGGTGATGAAGAAGGCGTGATGACGACCGTGGATTCGTTGGAAGATAATACACGTATGTCATCTTCAATAATGCCAAAGTATTATGTGCGTGACTGTAAGTTATCTCGTGTGGATGGATATATAAAATTTAATGGAAACAATGGAAGTACGACGGCGACCGACGTATCTACTCGTATCTGCCGGTCGATTCTGTAAAAATCTCACCGTGAAAACTTAGGTGAAGTGAGTTTGTTTTTGCTAGGAATTGACACTATTGACTGCTCACTTCACCTAAGTTTACACGGTGAGATTTTTACAGAATAGCACCGCAGAAACCTCATACCAGTGACCGAAGACGATTGAATAAAAAAAGCCAACAAAAAAAGAGATGTTATGTGCTAGATGTTATGCGTAGATTCGACTGATAGGTACTCAAGATGATGTAATATTTTCAATGTACAGTCAGAAAACTCTTCACTACTTAATAATATGAATAGTTGGTCTAGTCAAAGTCCCAAGTCGGGCAAAGTATTAGAATAGAATAGAATACTCTTTTTTAAACTACATTTTTATCTGTAATCTGCAAGTACCTACATAACTGGCGAACGAAATATGGGTGTACTGCCTAAACCTTCGAGGAATACAGGGTGACGTTATTCTATCGAAATAATATCGAAACATCCAAGCTTACTAATCGTAACTTTATGCAACGACTGCACTTCCTTCTAAAATATTCCGAAAGCAATAATTCCTATTAGCGCTCCAGGAAGGAAAATTCTCTCTCTGCCAATGAAAACTGCGCCTTATTAACAAAGGTAGAAGAGTGTGTCATTAAGATTTAGGCATTCACGAAGTCTGGATCAAAGTTCTACCTCAATTAACATCAACACACATCTACGTGACTAACCGTGCTAATGATGAATTTAATTTATTATTGGGTAGGATAAACCTGGATCAGCCGCAGAACCGCTAAATGCGATCATAGCTGTGCCTACTTAGTTAAGAATGTGACGTTAAATGTGGTCTGTTGTTTTGTCACCTTTAAATATTATATCACAAAATACAGAGAGTACAGAAGGCAATCTACATACAAAGTGCGCTCGAGCAACGCACACATAGACACCGCTCACGGACACGTTATCTCGGACTGGTTGGGACTAGTGTGAGCGCGAGTGCCATCCGCTTGAGACACGCGTCTGTGAAGTGCAAAAATGGAGCAACAAAAAATGGCTATCTAAGTTCGATTTATATAATACTTTCCTATTTTGAATCAGTATAAACGAAGTAACTTTTTTGTAAGGTAAATTCACGCCACCAACTATTACGTAAGTTGAAAACATGATTTTTTGTTTGTGTAGATATTGTGTTATTTTTTAGTGTCATTTGATAGTTTTAGGTCTAAAAAGAAAAATTGACAAATGTAAAATTGTATATGTTTTTGTTCTGTAAACTTTTTGTATTGTAATACTATTTTTATTGTTTTGTTTTAATATTGTAGAATAAGCTCAATAATAAATCAAAAAACTAGATACGAGTGCCCACTACCACGATAGTTTTTGTGCATAAGCCAAAGTTGACAACCCTAGCGCGACCGCCGAGCGTACGTATGAAAAGTGAAGTACATACATGTGATTGCCTTCTGTACTCTCTTTTGTGATTATATGAGCTTGCGTAGTTGGTATACCTATTTATATTGATTGTAGCCTCATTTTTTTCCTACTCACAGTTTTTTCACAAAGCAATTAGTCAACGTTAATTCTTTTCATGCGTGAGCAATGGTGGCCAAGTGGTAACTAATGCCCGCGACTTAAGAGTTGTTGTTGTTGTGTTGAGTTTTGGTCGTAGGATCGAACCCAAACTGGCGCTTTACTTTGTGTAAATTATTTCATCACAACTGCTCTCAAAACGGTGATATCGTGAGGAAACCGGCATGTCCTAGAACCAAAAATTCGAAGATGTGACATCTGCCAACCCGACCTGGGCCCGCGTGGTGGATTACGGTCCACTCCCTCTCACCGAGAGGAGGCCTGTGTCCCAGCAGTGGGAACATTATAGGCTGATTATGTAATTATTTTCCAATTCCTCATTATGTCACTGGTCATCATCATCTTCATCATCATCCACAGCCCGACTTCACTTGTAGCGGTATCTACAACGCCACATGAGAGCAACGCGTCATACTGACGTCACGCAGAATACTGCATCTCGCAAGCAGAGTTTATCGCGCAACTAGCATAGATACAACGGCCCGATATGAATCATCGGGCAGTTGCCCGCCAGATACAACACCCGTCTGGTCGGAGGATCCTCCCTTTTCTCAAGAGTATGAGTGAACTTTACACCCTGCTCCTCATACCTCTATACACTTACTGCTTACCGCCTCTGTTTTCTTTCAGCAATCTTCATGATCCTGTGCCAGCCTCATCCAGGTTTTACCGCGACACTTCGTCTTCCAGTCTTTGGACGCCACTCGTTCACTGCCTTACTTCATCTACCATCACTGCACTTTACCAGATGTCCTGCCCAATCATTTGAGTTCCACAACTTGTACTCCGATATCGAAAACCTCCTTGAGAGTGGAATATTCATGAAATTGAGAACATACAAATGATGTAATTGAGCATGTTTTTTGATCCGTACAATATCATCATCATCAGTCTACAGCAGTGCACTGGTTGGTATAGGCCTCTCCTTTTCAGCTGAATGAGAGTTGCTGAAAATCGAGTTGAATGGCGTGCAGTAGGAGGGGCCTATATCTTTACCTAACAATATGCAGTGGGCAGAATAAAAGCAACGGAGTTCAAAATACGAGTGCGGTTTCAATAAAATACACCAAAATTATATATAAGTTATGTGTAAAGTCTATTCAAACTTTTGTTTCAAATAAAAACTTTTTTACAAAAAAAACAACCGACTTCCAAAAAAACTATAAATAAAGAGAAAAATAACTTTAATTTCGGAATTCGGTGTCTTTGGATTTGTATTTTAGTTTTTAGCACCGACTTCCGAAATTAAAGTTATTTTTCTCTTTATTTATAGTTTTTTTGGAAGTCGGTTGTTTTTTTTGTAAAAAAGTTTTTATTTTTCACTTTTTAGCGGGTCAGTTTGTAATTTATCTAAGTTATAATAGCCTAATGTCAACTGCTTATCGCCTTTTACAAAATATTGCTTTTCCCGATGCATGGACGTTAATTGTTGAGGAGTTCTCCTAGTAAAAACCAGGAGAACTGGAGCTGATTGAGAAGTCACCATCAGCTCCACTTCACCATAAGCATTGTAATGAGCATAAATTGCTTAGCAGCCATATTAAAGTAATCGAATCGCAACCCGTGAAATATTTGTCATTGAGTAGTGCCATTTGTGGTCTTCATCATCAGCTCCACTTTACCAAATCATAATATCCGAGAGCAAATGCTCAAGTTACTTTAACAATAGACTTAGGCAAGAAAATTTTTGCTAAGGGCCAAGTTTATGTTACGCTTAGTCGTGTAAAGACGCTGTATACGGTGTACATTGTATTGTGCGACTTGGAACCTACCAAATTGCTAAATAGACCACATGACGCAAAGGCATTGCGTGAAATGCAACGATTGAGACTTTTATAAATCATCATAAGCCAATTGCAGTTCACTGCTGGACGTAGACCTCCCGAAGTTTGCGCCAACGTTCGCGATCCTCCGCTTCTCTCATCTAGCCACTACCGGCAACCTTTGTTAGGATAATTATACAGAAGAAAAACTCTCAAAAGCATTTCACTTTAAGAAGTATTTATTAGTTTTTAGACTAGATGCTGATAATCCTGGCTGCAGCATCAGGCCAGACTTATGTCAACATTGCATTGAACTTAAAATTTAGTCCTGTTTAAAATGAGCCCAAACACGACTACGGTGCTGTAATTTCAAGGTTTGTAATTTTTCTGATGCTCGACTGGCTTCGGCATCAGGTCTCTATGTACTTCGGTGTTCCTCATTAACAGTACGTTTATCCACACATCGAGCCCTTTTCAATGAGCCTAAACACGATATATCTGCTGTTAGTTGTCGAGGAGTTAGGTACTCTGCAGACTATCCTGAGTGCAGCATCAGGTCATAACTTGATGATCATGAGACCAAATGTGGCAAATGCCCTATCAAACATCAAAACAATTTACTAAAACAGTCCTTGCCTGTTCGAGTAACTTCTTACTGTTAAGGAGTTGAACCTTCCATCATCAGCCCAGCTACCTGAGATGGTGACAACCGTACGCAAATACACAAGATACTTCATAAAAAAATTAATTTAAAAAATAAAAAACCCGACTGCGAAACTGAAAAGCTACAAACAAGCCCATTTTAAATTAAATAAAAGTTGGAAGCAGGCGGGACCCATTTGAATTTGAAAATATGATAAAAATGGGGGTCCCGCCTGCTTCCAACTTTTATTTAATTTAAAATGGGCTTGTTTGTAGCTTTTCAGTTTCGCAGTCGGGTTTTTTATTTTTTAAATAAATTTTTTTATTTCCAGCTTTTTAGTTTACAAATGTGAAAGATTTCGCAAACGATTTAGTTCTTGGTACTTGTTTTTTACGTTTTGTCACTTCGAATTACTTTTAACCATATAAGTTATATATATTTTTGTAATCACCTTTTAAAACCCTTTATTTTGATACCCCACTCGATAGGTTTCGACAAAAAAAATTTTTTTTTTGAAGACATATTGCGCCATAAATCGGCCATTTTAATTTTTTTTTTCAATTTTGATATACCCAGTGTCACTCTCACAATTAAGACGAATCTAACGGCACCTCTCAAGCTGAAATCGATCAAGCCGTTTAGGCTACAGATCGTGCCAAAGAAATATACATACATACATACATACATACATACATACATACACTCGAAAAACATAACCCTCCTTCTGACGCAGTCGGGTAAATATGCGAAAAACAATAAGTGAGCCTATAAAATTTGAGGGTTGCTCTCGATTTCTCGAAGATCCCATCATCAGATCCTAACTTGGTGACAATGGGACCACCTCAGAACTATCTACTTTCGAACAAAAAAAGAATTTTGAAAATCCGTCGACAATTGGCGGAGTAATCGATGAACAAACATACAAAAAAAAAAAAAAAAACACAAACATCCGAACATAGTTCCTCCTCCTTTTTGTGAAGTTGGTAATTCATATTATTTCAAGTTAAACAAATAACAACTTTATTTTAATGGCGATTAAGTTGATTTCAGAGTGACTAAGACTATTGAAAAAGTTATAATTTTTGAAGTGAAAACTTCTTTAGCGGCGTTGTACACTTTTTTTGTAATGGGTAAAAAATGTTAAACTCGCGTCAGGACACGTGACCCTGATCGTAAGATTCATAAGATGACACGTGCTATAGATGGGCAATCCATCGGGTTTAAACCCGGTGCTTTTGATAAACACCCGTAAACACCCATAACCACCCACAAAATTAGGTGTTTATCAAAGCACCGGGCTTAACCCGGGTGGATTGCCCATCTATAGACGTGACCCTGATCGTAAGATGACACGTGACCCTGATCGAAAACTCGTAAAATTCCAAAATATCAAAAATTGAAAACAAGTATACAGGATCAAATTACAGACAGACAGACAGACAGAGACAGACAGTTACAGTTACGGTTACGGTTACGGTTACAGGTTTCAGGTTACAGGTTAAAGTTACAGGTTACAGTTACAGGTTACAGTTACAGGTTACGGTTACAGGTTGCAGTTACAGGTTACAGTTACAGTAAACAACGTTAATATTCAAGTTTTCACTTCTGCCGGCACTCCCGGAGTGCAACTCATCGTTTTTTTTTTAAAGTTGTAACGCGCGTATACTGAACTTTATGGGGTCTCATATTTGTTTACATTTTTGGCAAATAGAATGCAGATTACAATATAAGATAACATCAGGCCTGTAAGTCCGAAGGGTTAATTAGAAGTGTTGTAGGTACCTATAGTACAGACGCCAGCACATCAAGCTACCCGAAACTGTAAAATTTTCCCAATTAACTTTGAACCTTATGCTTTGGCGATAAAGTAGAAAATCTATTAAAGAAATTGACAGATTGTAGTAGCTTGATGTGCTGGCAGACTGTACATCCACAAATATACATTCTATTTTATTTCGATCTTTGTCCTTTTCCTCATAGAATTAAAAGGTGCCCTTAAAGTGATGCGCATATGCAAACAGAATGCTAATCATCTGTCCAAATGAAGATGATGAATAAGATTTGAATGATGTGATCATGAGTGGGTGCTATGTTAGGTACCTACCTACCGAATCTTTTGTTGACTGTTTATGAGATATTAATCTTGATGTCTGGTTTTTCTGAGTTAAACGAAATTACTAAAGAACCCTCAATTTGCTGGATCACTTGTCTAGGCACTTTTCTATGAAACAGCTGTTTTTTTTTTGAGAAACCAAAAACTTTCTACACTCCGTCTAGAGTCATGTACTGAATTCAAGGTTTTCGCGTCGATATCCCGGCGACCCTGAATTTATAAATAACTAGCAGCGCCCCGCGGTTTCACCCGCATAAGTGTCGATCCCGTGGGAATATCGGGATAAAAACTATCCTATGTCCTTCCCCGGGATACAATCTATGTCTCTGCCAAATTTTATCGAAATCCGTTCAGGGGTTTAGGCGTGAAAAGGTAACATACATACAGACAGACAGTTACTTTCGAATCTATACATATAATAAATCTGTAGAAGGGTCAATTCTGTACATTGAAAATATTGAAAAAATAAATAGCGGGGGGTGTTGCTGGATCGATACCAAACCCAAATATGTGATTAAAAAAATTTTTGTCTGTCTGTCTGTCTGTCTGTCTGTATATGCAGGCATCACGTGAAAACTAACGGTTCGATTTCGATAAAACTTGGTATAATTATACCTTATTATCCTGGGCATAAAATAGGATACTTTTTATCCTGGAAAAATACGTAGAAAAAAAATCTTATTTTTCGGTTTTATTCATAGACGTTGTTCTGTAGAACCGCGAACACACGTTGCATTACCCGTAGTGGATAATTTTCCATTTCAATTTAAGAGAATACAGTTTCCTGTAGCTTTGTGTTACGCCATGACAGTAAATAAGGCTCAAGGTCAGACCCTAGGAGTTGCTGGCGTAGATCTTACCGCGAGTTGTTTTTCACACGGGCAACTTTACGTAGCTCTTTCCCGTGTGAGCAGTCCAAGAAATCTACATGTTCATATTCCGGACGAGCTCACTAACAATGTTGTGAATGCTGAAGCTCTCAATTAACTTTCTGTCGCATTGTCACGATCACTTTTTTATTATTGCAAAGTTTTCGTCATTGTCAGTAATTTACTGCTACATGCTACTTATCAAGGTCGGAATTACTATGAAAAAAATACTTACTACAGAACGCGAGCTCAACAGCAGTAGCTCAATAGAGGGATCTCCTTAATTATTATAGGCTTAGCCGTATTTGGGTCCAATATATATTTATAAGATGTCATTGTCAGAGTTACTCAAAATGGAGAAATAAACCATCCACGCGAAGACCGACATCCGCGCGGACGGAGTCGCGGGCGGAAGCTATTTATAATATTACTATGGATTTCAATAATACATTACGTAGCCTATTTACCTGTGCACCCGTTAATTAATAATTAAACATTTAATTTCCACCTTGCAACAATTTATAAACGTTTACACATTACACCAATATCATGATAATCTATCTACACATTGGCCACAAAATTATGGTCACGGTACGGCCACACAAAAAAAAAAGAACAAGTATGTACTTGTTTACATAATTTAAGTAAAGCGACACATTTAGTGCCGATGGCATCGCCGAATTTAAATGAAAACCAAGCCGTTTAAATTGTCAACTGCTTAATATATGCAAACGGAAATAAGTTGAAAGATAAAATGAGTTGTTTCTACCATTCCTCGGTAATGGGCGGTGAGGCGGTTTCGCATATATAAACTAAGATGTGGGGGCTTAGTAGGCAAGGAGTCGACAAGTAATGCTGTTTGTCATTGTACAATTTTTCTTTGTTGCGTAAAGGACCTAAACACAAAAAACGCAAGTTTTAGAAACAATTAAAGTATTTGATCGACTACAATAAACAAAATCAGAAAAATATTTGATATTCTTCAGGATATATGCTAGGTAGACAGTGTGTTGAAAACATAATACACGATACGATAGAAAAAATCATGAAGATACCTCTAAAAACTTTTTTTTTACAATAAAAACCATACAATCATACTGATTTTTTGTCAGATTATTCTACAAGCAACATACTAAAATACTAGTGTTTTAATTTTTTCGTCCGAACAATAGATTTTTTGTAATTAAATAATGGCTTCATATTTTTCAATAAATTACTAGCGTTGTGTCATCGCGCTTCTCTTTCTTTTCTATGCAGTCCGACAGTGACCGCGCTTTGGTCATGTAAGCCCCTTCTTAAGTTTGGCTTTTGTTTTGTTTCCATGCTGGCCACTGAACATTTTGCTTAAGGCTGATTTTTCAATCGACAGATAATTTCTATTCGTGGAATATAATTGACGTCTGTTAGATTTTGCATGGTCCTTTCAAAAATTTAAAAATTATTCCTCGGATAAAATAATCTAGCTGTGGAAAAAACAGCCCTTACTGTAATATAATTTTCAGTGTGTTTCGTCTCTTGTAAATAAAAAAGTAAGGCAGAAAGTTTCTGAGAATAAATGTAAAACAATATGATAAAAAACCTAAACGATACGTTTTGATGACTGATGATTGATGATTGACTGGAATGAGGAATATTTTTTTATATATTAAAACTTTATGCACAATAAAAATAACCGTATAACTTGAAAAACAAAATATAAATAAATACAAGAATAAATACATAACTATTAACACATATTATTATTTTTAAACATTCTGTGTGTGTGTTACATTGCAAAATAGTTTCTGTTTCAGCCCATGACGGTGTCTAAGCTAACTTTTTATTTCACCATAATCCAAGGTAGGTATAATTGTAAAACCAAGGCCCGAGGTATCAGCTCCTCTCGAAAACATTACGAATGGACGGTAGTCAAGAGATAAATTGTCCAATCGATGATTAAATCGATAATTTTATCTAACAATGGTCGATAACAAACTTTTGAGTAAGTGTCATTGATTACGATTATTACATAAGAAAACGGCCACGACTTACGAGTTGTAGTTCGTGGGTTCGTACCCAGACAAGCACTTTTCTTTGTGCAAATAACTTAAATAAATAAAAAAAACACAGCTAACACAATATTTTTTCTTTCTTTCTTGTTAAATGACTAAAATTGACAATAAACCAATCTGTCAAGAGATCTCAGAAGCAATAATATTGGTTTCTGAAAGTAAGTCTAAATACATCACTTTAATTTAGTTTGAACGTTACATTCCTAAAAAAACCTTCTCCAATTAATAATATACACGATAATTTCTTAAACCACAAGTCTGACTCCTAACCTAACATGTTTTTTCCTCCCGTCTCGACATGCTCAGACCAGCAGAGCCACTGGCCCGTGAAGACATCGAGGGACACATATCCTGCCTTCTCCTAATGAAATAAATTACCTACAATACACCTACAAAACAACACAACCGACACTGACGCTCCTTCAGAAATGTAAACTTTATAGTGAAGTGGTAAGGTTCGGTTTGGATTGGAAGGTCAGTCGTCCCTGAGAGGATGAATTTGTAACCTTTTTACTCCAATACATGGGTGGTTGTACGCAGCTCGTGAGAACAGGGAGCAGTTCTATCTGAATAAGTAATGCTTGCAGGTGCGGATTTGAAACGGACTTCTAAAGGGCATCATGCTAAAGAGCCCGTAGATGTTATGTTTGGACTTCAGAGTTCGTAATTAAGTATTGATGAAGTGGTTCTATGTTCTATGTTATGGGTTTGGTTTCCGCACTTAGTCCTTCAGTGGACCATTGTGCGTGGTTGAAGTGGTTTTGGTCATTGGTTTTAATAAAAGAGGTGTCCTTCATCAAGTTTATAGTATTTTGGGAATAATGATCTGTCTCATTAGACTGAAGTAAATTCCGTAGATTGATTGTAGAGATAATAAAATATTAAAGACCTGACACGGACCATTCATCATAAGAATCATGGTATCATTAAGTACATGACACATACATCATATCATCGATAAATACTAACTAATCGCTCTATTTAGATAAAACATTGCGTATTAATGATGACGAGTCAAAAATTAAGAGATTTTGTGTTTCAAGGACTTAAGTAAGGTCGAGGAAGATTCTAGAAAGGATGTTAATATTGAGTGTGTTGACTGACGAACTTCAATATGGAAATCCGATAATTAAAATTGAGGCAGAATTCCTAATTATAACTACAGGGGATGAATAAGAAGATACTGAAGAACGGAAACAGTATCCATATAGGAGTCACCTAATTTACCCAAAAGCAACAGTTACAGTACAGGATCTTAGCATTATGCTAAGCGATGGCTCTTTTGCGTGGATATGACGCATATTTTCCCCAACTTGTTCTTTTTTTTGTGTTTGTGCTCCCTTTCTCTGCGTCATGTTTGCTGCAAATACACGAATTTTCTTACTTTCTTTTTCTTCGTTCTAAAGTAAGAACTTAGATAAAAAACAAGGTTCAATCATGGCCTAATGGTGGACGTAATAACTTGCCACTAGCAGTGGCCATATCTGGAGACGTGATTGGTCCCGTAAACCTTTTAGAGAGAGAAGAAGACCAAAGAAACTAGTGACCAAAGAAACTAGAAACCAACGAGAGGCTCAGGCTCAGAAGTGAATTTTATTGGTGCTTTTAAAGAATCATGGCGTTCATTGTTCCTATGTAAAGGGAACAAAGATAAGTGAAGAGTACGGTTATCAGTAGTTTAGTTTACTAGGAAGTTGTAAATGCAAATGAACATAATTGCTTACAGCACCCGTAAGAGAATAGATCAGTAGCGTGCCGACTTGTGTGAGTGCAGGCATTTTGTGTGGAAGAGAGAGAAAATAAAGACGGCGAAATCATTGCGCAAATCGAGAAGTTTACTACCGACTTCCGAAATTAGTATATGTGTTTTTTTTTGGAAGATGGGTTGTTTTCATTTGTAAAAAAGTCTTTATTGTACCTACCATAAGTTCATCAATATACCCTAAACTAAATGGAGAAAAAATAGATAGATATACTCTTTATTATGAACACCATATAAATTCCAGACATATATATAGAAACTGTACAAATGGTGACACATTAATGGGAGGTCTTATCTCTAAGAGCTAAAAAACATACGTATTATTGAAGCTAACTCAAAAACTACCCAAACATAGTTAATAAAATTTATATTGGACCACCCATGAGGCATACCTATCCATTAAGAAAATAATTTCGATATCCATTCACATTGCCGGAGATGAGTAAAGCGATGTGTGGGTTTCGAACTTACGACCTACAACTCGTAAGTCGCGGCCGTTACCACTGGGCCACCACTAGATGTCGTCATTGCTATCACCCTGTTTCAACCCTGTCAGGTTTAAAGTATGGTCCAGATTTTCAAATACTGACTCTACAAATATCAAAATACCCATCTTCGTCGTTCTATCTAACTCCGTCCCTGGAATTACGAGATGCATTTGTCGCTCCAATGCGTCCGATAACACACAGCATTACATAAACCGATCGAATCCAGAGATAAGTCTTACGATACACAAGATGCATCATCTGATACCAATTTATGTGAGATTTCATATTGAAATCGTTGGGTAATTAGGTTTATAACTGTACGCGTGTTTTTGCAAAATTTCACATAAATTTTATCAGATTGATTCTGAACTATGCAGTTATTAAAAGATAATAGAATCAGCGAGTTGTTACTTCAAGAGGACCGATTAGTACGCTTGGTGATTGATAACAGTAATGTTATTTTCCAATCCGATAGATAAATTATTCAGGATAGATATATCTAAAATTAGCAGCGCCCCGCGGTTTCACCCGCATAAGTGTCGATCCCGTGGAAATCTCGGGATAAAACTATCCTATGTCCTTTCCCGGGACTCACACTATCTCTATATCAAATTTCATCTAAATCGGTACAGCGGTTTAAGCGTGAAGAGGTAACAGACAGACAGACACCCTTTCGCATTTACAATAATAGTATGGACAAAAGGTTAAAAATAATATTATTGAAAGAAAAAACTAAGTTCTTCAAGACTTAAGAAGAGAGAGACTTATTTAAGTAGAAAGATAGAAAACTTCTCAAAACTTTGTCATAGAAGATTTTGGGCTTTCCCAAAAAAGCCGTATTGTCATAAATGTAAAGACTCCATATTATAGATGTAAGGAAAAAAAGCGTTGAGGAAATTAACCTGCAACAACGATTCTTTGGATTTTATCCATATTAAACTCAGGCATAATATTGCTATCTAAATGCTGTAATAATAGGTGCACATTGCAGTCTCACTAACCGCTTTGCAAAGCAACGTAAATAGTCTAATACCACACTTTAACAAATACCTCCTGTAATAGGTCCCCGGTCCTAAAGACCAGTACTTATTCCCAGCAATTTGCAAGTCCAAGGACAGGACTTAATAAGTTTTTGCCTGGGAGCGGCGAGGGAGATGACTCCGTTCTGCTTGGCTGGGTCAGGGGACCTAGTCGCTACATGAGCCACATCTGCTTATTTGCTACGTGGGTCATACATTATTTAGCAGACATTTACTAATGGCGTACTTAGCTGAAATGCTAATACTAAAAGACTATCTTGGGAGTTTAATAAATGAAGTCCTCGGTGGAGCTTGCTAAAATACCAAGGACCAATTTTGATGCGGCACAGAACAATTCCAGGCAAATTATCTTTAAATAATAAGGACATTTTAATGCTAGGTCTTATAAGGTCAAGTTTTGGGTAAGCGATAATTCTCAGAGTTGAGTATTGACAAACTCAAAAGCAGTTATTTCAAATAAACCAATTACAGGCACTTGGTCAGTCAGAGAAATGAAGCTAAGATGCTCCTTCCAAAGCGAGGTAGGTACCTATTGAAAACGAACTGGCACGAAACTCCACGGACACTCTTTAAAATCAAAATAGCCAAAAGACACGATAGCAATTGGTAAAAATTTCTTTATTTTAATACATGTATTAGAGTCATCTCAATGATCCAAGCCTTTCTTTTTCAAGCTCTCTCATTCGAGACCAAAGAAACAAGAACAAAGGTTTTAAAGGATGACACATACACATAGCGAATATAATAAAGCCTGCTTGGAAGCCGCAGAGATGAATCGTCACGCCCGGCTGGCTACGAGGGTCAGCCCACAGCTTTTACGATTATGAAGACAGGTTAGACTGGGCTCTTGTTTTTTTTTTTTTAGTTGTACCATGGAATTTAGCTCCTCAGTGAGTATATAAGTTTATAGACATGTAATACAAGTTTAAAGATATATACATGGATACAGCAGGTATGGGTAGTTTTAAAATCATCCGAATTAAGGTCTAAATGCTATTATTTAGACCTTAAGTCGGATGATTTTTCCTTATTTTGACAATGTAAGTATTTGGATTAACACAAATGGATCCTTATTTACAACACTAGCTCCTGCCCGCGACTTCGTCTGCGGAAAATTAATTTTTCACCCCACCCACCCCGTCGCATTGCATTGCCTGCCTGTGCTGTTACTTCGTTTTTTCTCGGCTCCTAAGAGTTAGAGCGTAATGATAAATAGCCTATAGCCTTCCTCAAGAACTGGGCTATCAAATGCAAAAAGAATTTTTCAAATTAAATTCCAGAGATTAGCGCAAACAAACTCTTTAACTTTATTATTAGAGCATTAGACGGATGACTTTTCTTGGACTACCAAAAAAATCATTTTTTTTTAAAAAAAAGCTTTTTTTGGCTTTTTTCCTTTTTTTTAATTTATTTATGTATTTAATCCATAATGTTACAGAGTTGTATTACATACATTACACCTGCCAAACTGCAAAGCAGTTGGTCGTACGTATTTGTCTTTTGACAATGTATTTTTATTAACACAATTAATGGCTACTACAGAACAGAGTAGAATGTATTTACGGTCTTATCGCTAAAAGCTTATAATAAACTTTGCGATGCACAATTTATCAGTCAATATTTTTTATATTTAAATGGATGCTCGATCAATATCTCTACGTAAACTTTTACCTTCACTTTTTCACTGTCTACGAAGTGAATTATATCGGAATATGATAATAAACCAATAACATTGAATTAAAATTAATATTCATATCTAAAGTTCACTTTGTCTCACGCAATCATTCGTATATCGTATGCAAGGCTGTCGCGTAAAGCAATCGGCGACGCGACGCCATGTTTTTTTTTCCCGCCAACATTATGCAGACAGTTAACCCATATTTTAATTAGGTAGCGCTGTTACATTTACGTTTATGAACGTAGTAGGTTACTGGACGTAGTAAATAAGGCTGTCTGGCTGTTTGTTTATTCATAAATTACGGTTTGAAAGAGTTATTCGTTGAAAGTTTTAGTGGTACGTTTTTACTGAATAGGTAGATATAGTTAAAAGAAAAGTCTCAATAAAACTGAGGCTAACTGAGTGAGTAATTTCAAACTTAGAAGCTTTGCGGTGTTTTTTTTTTATTTTGTTTGCTACTGTTGCCAACTTTTTAGTCTTTTGGTTAGTCAGTTGGTCAATAAAGGATAGTAAAAGACCAGAATAACTGGCAGCTAAAATGGCGGGAAAGGGCGAGTGAAAAAATATTTTAGTGTCCACTTTTTATTCCGCGTTCCGTTTCGTCACGCGATCACCGTGTCGGCATAATTTTTTGTTATTATTTCGTGAAATTGTGTATTTATTTCGTTATCTCCCGTTTTGTTGGCAATTAATTTTGTTTTCGTTTTATGCCACGTATTCATACTTCTTCGTATTTCAAAGGAAAATATTTGAATTAAGTAGGACGTGGCTGTAGGGCCTATTTCCTTGAACAGATTGTGTAAGAATTTTAAGAACTGAATGTGCTTAGCATATACGAATTTTCATGTAGGATTTATGTCATTTAGCGATAAAGTGTTCGTCATAATTTCCTTCCTCATTAAAACATTAATTAATATACATAGTTTGTTTTACTAAGAAAATAGTTTCGACACCCAATACTCAATTAAATCAAATTAAATGTTCTATTAAGTTGTTAAGCTATTTAGGTATACATTAATGCTGATTTGATGGGAGGAGTCATTTGATGATTTCCCATCCGCAAAAAAAAAAAGCGTTACAAATATATCTAATTACCTATTATAGATATGTTTGTCTCGTAGTATTTCTCATTTTGATCTTTCCCCCTCCTTTTTATATACTTGTACGTATTATTAATATTAAGACTGTTAGCTTTTTAAATATACTTAATGATGTTTGATGTAAATATAATAAAATAAAATAATCAAAGTAGGTACTTATATTAGAGTTTCATTTACTCTTCAATCAAGTTTCCACACCAAGTTTCCACATTTCCCTACACCAGTACAAAAATCGATACCAATTCCACGCTATTCTTAAACTTTAGAAGCCAAAACAGAAAAATAGAAATTGGAAAACAAACAAGATGAGCGTCCGTCGATTGGTGGACGCGACGTTGCCGTTCTGGCATCCCGCCGAGATGCGCAGCACCTGTCTCTTTCACACGTAAAGCTATTCGTATTGCTGTCTCTTTCCACAAATGTCCGCAGGATCGTCTCGCTTGAAGACGTAACAGAGATATTTTATCCGAAAGCTTTGAACTTCGAACGCGTCGTTCGTTTTTATTTTGAACTGAGAACCAATGGCGGTTGAGAGAAATGCTTGTATTGTTTGTTTTTGTTTGAAGTAATTAGGTAGTGTAATTTAGGTGGATATTGATATAATGAATATGATATACATAATGACGGTTTGTTCAGCCAAGAATTGTTTCGGTAATGCCTTTGTTAGGTATATCATAAAATTATATAGCTCAAGACAATGGAGTAAGTATATATCAAAGATTTTAGCGGGACTTTCGGCTGCAGATAGTTAACAAAGGTCGCCCGATACAACATGATTGTCCGGGACATGTTGGACGAATGGTTCGAGAAAGAAATCCTGCCCCTAGGAATGTTAAAGACCTAAAATTGGTGCTGGTTGAAGAACGGGACAGTTTGTCTCAGGATATGATAGAAGGTGTCATCAAAATCATGTCTAGACGTACCTATCCCTTATACGGGCGCGTCGAGGCAACACGCGTTATAATATAAAAAAAAAAAATTGTTTTTTTCTTACGCATTAGAAAACATCAAAATATTTCAGACAAGAGCATTTCTTTTGTTTCTTTAGAAATAAATCCATAATAAACCCTACATTTTGTCTTTTTCTTGCATAAAATAAACGAACAGACTCAAATGAAGCAAAAACAAAAAATGACAGACATTGTCTCAAAAACTATAATGTTTTATTTTTGTGTTCCTCTAATTTGGCCGGTTTGTGTTATTGTGTTCATTTTAAGTTCAACATAACTTGCAGAACAGTTGTACCTTTATTTTTTATTTTACCGAGTTTTTGGATAAACGTGTAACATATTCTACCAAAAGTGTTTTCTGTTTGTTTGAGTATCCCTGAGACGTAATGACACCTAAGTGACAGTTCAAGGTCTTTTTACGGTCATGAAATCAGGGTACCTACAGAAATATATCCACATGTAAAGTAGAACAAGGACTAGAATGATGTTTCCTTTCAATACCTTCGTAGAGGTATGAGGAACAGGGTGTAAAAAAGTTTACAATCGCAGGCCCTGTAATTTTTAACAATCTAGGTACTATCAAAATTTAATTGCAGATCTTATGTGTAAATTGCATTTACACATAAGATCTGCAGTCTCTACAAAGTCAAAGTCAAATCATTTGTTGCAAGAGACCATTCAGAAGGCACTTTTGAACGTCAAAATTTATAAGACAAAGAATTATTGATTCTCTAAGGCGTTCCTTCCATTCAAGAAAAAAGAATAATCATTGATACTGTTCTTCCAAAAAGTAGTTTTGTTCGGAGAAGAATTTGCAATTTTAAGTAGGACATTTATAAGGCACGTCAAAATTAACAAGTATATAGAAATGATTCCAGGTGCCCATTCTTCCAAAGGTAGTTTCGTATGGAGAAGAATGGGCAAGATACTGATCCATAGTAAGTTACTCTTAAAAAATGTTTACAATATTTTGTATAGCGTAAGGTGTTAAAGTGACTTTAATCTAAAATAATGTATACCTACTACATATAAAGTCACTTTTCGAATATCTGTGGGACTGCGTTGTTCTAAATATGCAACGGATTTTGATGCGTAGAGAATTTATTTTGGAAGGTTAGTACGTATATAAAACAATATTATTAAAGTTAAGAGCGTTTACGCCGTACGGCATTTCATACAAACTTTCAAGCTCTTATTTTTCGCAATTAATGAACCGATTTTAATGAAACTTCATACGCTTAAGGCGCAGATATACGATTTTAAATGATTTTAAATTCATCATCACGTCTAAACGGCTGGCCTGATTTCTTTGAAAATAAAATATGTTATACTAGACAATTTTCTTCGTAATTTGATATGTGAATATTTGCAATTATATTTTTTAAACATAGTGTAATTAATTTGTAAAGTAATGTCTACCGCGGACAAAAAAACGATAATCACGCAGACACTATCGGGTGTATTTTCATAAAACTTTCACCATCTAAAAGACAATTTAATTTCCCAAATTTTAATATACGGTTTTTATTTGTTTTGTGTTTGATAAATCAACGTGGGTTCTTATTTCGAATAATCTTGGTGCGCGTTGAAGCGGGGACTCTTGCGGGCGACGGGCGGCAGTGCATCGCTGACCACTGTCACGAGTAGACGCTAACGCTCGGAGAAATCAGAACATAATTTTATTCGCTTTTGAGTTTCGTGCTGAAAATGCCTGGTAAATCCAAATTACTAAAAAAGAAACGCCTTATACTGGCAAAAAATAGATTATTGAGGTAAGTAATGTATTTTAATTGAAATAAAATTATCATTTATCTCTATCGAAAGTTTAAATTAGTGTACCTAAATAAAATAAATAAATATGTGATATCCAATTGTAGTAAACATACTTTTATTTTATTTATAATAATTGTTTTATTTCTGTTTTAGGAAAATACCAAATAACGAAGATTCTCAAGTCGTAAATGCAGAATTGTAATGTAGTATATCCATACCGCATCCTTGTAGGGACAGTCCGGATCAGAGTTTCAAAAAATACTTGAATGCTATTATTGACATAGTATAACGTAATTATTCTTGATAATGCTAGTTTTTATTCTGTTTGTTTTAGCTGTAAGTAATCCATAGCAAATAAATAAATAAATAAGTAAATTTAGTACGACTTCGTCTGCGGAGATGTAACTTTTGCGTCTGTTGTAGACTTACAGTACTTATGTCGTGCACAACTATCTTCTTAATTTCTCACATGCCTATACTTCCATGCATCGGCATGGAAGTATAGGCATACACAGCCAGAGCTACAAAATAAATGGATTTTTAGGCATCGGCCTAAAAATCCATTTATTTTGTAGCTCTGGCTGTATAGAACACGAAAAAAAGGCAACTCCGCATATTGAAAATGAGGACATTATTGCTGACAAGTAAATGCATTATACCCAATTTATTATTATTATTTTCACAGTAGCTCACATACAGGGGATCTGGTACATTTGCGCGAAAGACACTTACGCGACTCCTTTTGCGCGACTAGACACGTGCGCGACTGGACGTTTCCACGACTAGACTGTTGCAAGTGTTGCACGACTGACATTTCCGCGAAAGACATTTGCGCGACTACACTTACGCGAAAGGATGCTTGGGAGACATTTATATTCGTAAAGGATATTGGGCAAAAATGAGACCCCATACAGACGTAACATCCCGCCTGTATTCTCCGAAGGGTAGGGCAGAGGTGTATACTAAGTTCGTGTTGTATACCCATTTATTACTTTATCTAGTTAACATACGTATAGCTACATACTAATACACTAGCTACATACTAATTTAAACTAGTTATACGTAATAGCTAGTTTAAGTTGTTAAAAGTTATATTATGCGGACCCACACGTTTCTTCTCCTGAGGGGGGGGTCGAAATCAAAATCCAAGATGGCGACTGCGAAATCTTACAAAATATGCGTCATGGGTGTCGTTTCCATGGTTTTCGGGGGCGCTGATGGCGAAAATGAGGTCAAAGTCAAAATCCAAGATGGCGGCTGCGAAATTTTACAAAATATCCGTCATGGGTGTCGTTTCTATGGTTTTCGGGGGCTCCGATGACGAAAATGAGGTCAAAGTCAAAATCCGATATGGCGGCTGCAAAATTTTACAAAATATGCGTCATGGGTGTCGTTTCCATGGTTTTCGGGGGCGCTGATGACGAAAATGAGGTCAAAGTCAAAATCCAATATGGCGGCTGCAAAATTTTACAAAATATACGTCATGGGTGTCGTGTCCATAGTTTTCGGGGGTCCTGATGCTGAAAATGAGGTCAAGTTTAAAATCCAAGATGGATGACGCTTATTTTGTAAAATTTTGCAGCCGCGATTTTGATTTCGATCTCCCCTGCTCTCGGGACGAACGTATGTAACCGCATAATATAACTTTCTACAATTTAAATGAGGTATTATGAACGTTATCTAGATAAAGTAATAAATTGGTGTACTTTACAAACTTAGTATACACCTCTGCCCTACCCTTTAGAGAATAAAGGCGTAATTTTACGTCTGTATGGGATTAATTTCTCGGATTTTGTGCAATATCCAAAATAAATGTCGCGCAAGCATCTTTCGCGGAAGTGTAGTCGCGCAAATGTATTTCGCGGAAATGTCAGTCGCGCGTGTCTAGTCGCGCCAAGGGACCCCTCTTACATAGTTACTGCTATACAGGGACGCAAAAAAAAATCGGAATAGATAAAGAGAATAAAAAAAAAGCAAAACAAAAAACGAGCAATGATGGTGGAAGACAATAGCCAAGACAATACAAACAACCAAGAGACACTTTGTAATACAAACACACGTCGTATAAATGATTCAGTGAAAACACTAAATTTTGAGGAATATTAAATTAAATTTAAAATAAAATTAAATAATTCACATATTTTTGTTTAATTTGATCATTTTAAATCTTTGTAAGTACATAAACAAACATACACATATAAAACTCACGTCTTTTTCCCATGGACGCCAATTGATACGATCCTTACAAGCCGATTCTATTTACTTCGTTTACGTTCATATACATATCTGGTCACACACGCACAAAAATCATCACACATGTTTCTTTTATATTTTTGTCATCTTCAGTTCTTATTTTAAGTTGGTATGTCTATATTTCATTAGTATTTCCTATTTATGTTCGGACACATTTATTTGGTAAGTACTTACGTAAATGTACAGGGTGTAAGGGAGACGCTTCCAACGAAGACAGGTGACAGGTGACAGGCGATACAATACCATCAAAAAATTGGAAAAAATAATGAACAATTTTACGTATTTTTAACCGACTTCAAAAAAGGAGGAGGTTTCTCAATTCGACCGTATATATATATATTTTTTTTATGTATGTTCGCGGATAACTTCGTCGTTTTTAGGGTTCCGTAGCCAAATGGCAAAAACGGAACCCTTATAGATTCGTCATGTCTGTCTGTCTGTCCGTCCGTATGTCACAGCCACTTTTCTCTGAAACTATAAGAACTATACTGTTGAAACTTGGTAAGTAGATGTATTCTGTGAACCGCATTAAGATTTTTACACAAAAATAGAAAAAAAGCAATAAATTTTAGAGTTCCCCATACTTAGAACCGAAACTCAATTTTTTTTTCCATCAAACCCATACGTGTGGGGTATCTATGGATAGGTCTTCAAAAATGATATTGAGGTTTCTAATATCATTTTTTTCTAAACTGAACAGTTTGCGCGAGAGACACTTCCAAAGTGGTAAAACGTGTGTCCCCCCCCCTGTAACTTCTAAAATAAGAGAATGATAAAACTAAAAAAAATATATGATGTACATTACCATGTAAACTACCACCGAAAATTGGTTTGGACGAGATCTAGTAAGTAGTTTTTTTTTAATACGTCATAAATCGTAAACCGCAATTTAAAATTCATTCAATCAACTTAAAAATAAAAAAAAACATTTAATTTCATAAACATAAACCTTATGCATAAACCCGGATGTTACGGAACCCTCGGTGCGCGAGTCCGACTCGCTCTTGCCCGGTTATTTTTAGCATTTTTCGTATGCTGTGAGAACAGTTAAATTAAAAAACCATTATTCGCGATTAAACACATTTTCTTTCTTTACAACTAACAAGCAATGTATTCGTAAATAAATATCATCTGACGCTTGCGCATGACCTCGAGTTCAAAGTGCACGCGCGCTCGCCGACAGCCGCGCGGCTGACAACCCCAAGTCCACGCGACGACTGACGCGACGCGGCGTACATGGGGAGGTGAAGGGGGAGGCGAGATGGGCAACGCCTTCCAGCGAGGTACAGAGATAATTGTGACCGTGTTGTACCAGCTGTCTGCACTCACGTGCTCAAGTAAGTAATAATAACCTTCGTTCGAATTCTGATAATCAAGGTAAATGATCACAAAACTCATTGGTATAGGCCGAGGCTTGAACCTGGGCCGGGTCACCTAGTTAGAGAGAGGCGTCCACGGCTATGCGCGGTGCGGCATACTTTGTAAAGCGCCGCCAAAATAAATAAGACGAAATATTACAGAGGCGTCAACAGTTTTAAATTGATGCACTGTGTCGTGCATTTAATAAAAGTTTTGTATGTAAGTCGATAATCGATAATGCATCAGATAAAATAAAAGATCGCGACTATAGACGTGATTGACTAAAAAATTATCATCGTGTGTACAGTTTGATGCAACTAGCGCGCGTGAATCAATTGAATTTGAACTTTATGTCAATGTAATTAGAGTCGCACGACGCGCGCTCGTTTATTGAAATAACTATATCCTTACGTAAACCCAATCAATTTAAAGTAGAATTAATTTAGTTTAATCTAAGAAACCCGTTAAATCTTATTTAATAGTTAAAAAAACTGGCCAAGTGCGAGTCGGACTCGTACTCGAAGGTTCCGTACCACAAGGCAAAAACGCCGAAAAAAACATGTTTGTTGTATGGGAGCCCCCTTAAATATTTATTTTATTTTAATTTTATTATTTATCTGAGTATTTTGTGAATATTTCAAGTGTTGCCATTTTTGATATCGAGCAAAAAACGGCAAAAAAATGGCGTTTGTTGTATGGAAGCCCCCCTTAAATATTAATTTTATTTTGTTTTTAGTATTCGTTGTTATAGCGGCAACAGAAATACATACTTTGTGAAAATTTCAACAGTCTAGCTATCGCGGTTCTTGAGATACAGCCTGGTGACAGTCAGACGGACAGACGGACAGACAGCGAAGTCTTAGTAATAGGGTTCTGTTTTTACCCTTTGGGTATGGAACCCTAAAAATGAAAACAGTTTGTAGATAATAAAGCATAATTACAATTTCCTAACAGATTCTGATTTCATAATTATTCTTTTAACATTTTCTCCTCTGTAATTTGTTGATCTTTGCACATCAAAAGACACCGCTATCTGACTTCACGACGTTTTACACGGGTAGGCATTTTGAAAGTGGTGTTTGTAAATCCCGTGTAAATCCCGTGACTCGGCCCCGGCCGTACGGAGCGCCCGGCTCCCGCGACGCGCGACGCGGGCGCGCGGTGACACGTCGTTGCCTTGCGTGTCAATGACCTGATGAATGTACGGTTTCCATTGCGTGTTTACGAAATAAAGAAGTCTAGAAAATAACCAATTTAAAGCGAAAGGTTATTGGTATCCGTTTGTATTTAGGTTGTATATAATCTACGTTCTGGCTTCGGAAGCGTTCTCCTTACACCCGTATAAGGTATCTATTCATACAAGAAACAACTTTACACGGACAACTTTTAGCACAAAATCTTAAATCGTGAAAAAAGATCAGCGGTTCCCGACATTTATGTTCGCATATCTCGTCGAAATGTAGGGAACAGCTGTTTTTTTTTTTTCGCGATTTCTGGTTTGATGCCACAGTAAAAGTAGTTCGCCACAGTATAATGATAAGTACAATGATGATGAATGAGATTTCGTGTATGAATAGATAGACCATAAATAAACCAACTTATTCAATGCATATTATTATTAAAATAATATGATTACAATCTTAATTTATTATCAAAATATTACCTTAACTTATTTTTATTAACACTACATTGAAATAAAAATGGATGGTGATCAAAAATCAGGCAGGATTGGATTATCCTCACCATCTGAAACGTATGTTTACCCTACGAAATTACGTGCATGCAGTTGCGGGGTCGCGGGGCGTAACGCTCGCTCCTCCCACTCGCTCAAGGTCGCTGTCACTTATTGTCGCCTTAAGCAGGATACGAAGGTCTAAAAAGTTAGTAAAAAAACATTTTCGAAAAATAGTGTTACAGGCAAATTAGACCGATATTAAATTTTCCATAGAAACGGAGATTTCCAGTTATCTTTTTTTAAATGAGACATTTCAAAAATGTTTTCTACTAACTTTTTAGACCCCCAGTATCCTGCTTATGCGTATGAAGTTTCATTAAAATCGGTCCATTCATTTTGAAAAATAAGGGCTTGAAAGTTTGTACGAAATGCCGTACGGCGTAAACGCTCTTAAACATAATAAATAAATCTCGCTGTTTTCTCTAGTCGTAAAAATCGTGCGAAACAGGTGCGGGTCGTTAGTGACAGAATGAATCTATGTTGATAGACATATAGTGCTCATAGTGATGACATAATCTTGAGATGCGTCCTCATCTAACACATAATGGTACAGATATCAGATCGGGGCAGGTCGATGGGTTCAGGTTCAAGGCCATGCATTGTTCTTTTGTTACCAGCGTTTGGTTCAGACAGTCTCGAGACAAAAGCTTTGGAGTTTAATGTGAGCGAAATGTTCTCGACATTAATGTGAGGTGGTAATGTTATCGAATTTTAATTCGTGTTATTATAGTATTGTTGTATTTAGCTTATGTAAGTCAATCTTCATTATCTTTGACAACTCATGTGGGGTAATTCATCAACATCATCATTTCAGCCGAAATACGTCCACTGCTGGACATAGGCCTCCCCCAAGCACCTCCACGTCAACCGGTTCTGTGATTCGCGCATCCAACGGGTTCCTGCGGCGTTCACAAGGTCGTCGGACCACCTTTGGGAGGCCTTCAAACGCTACGTCTTCCTGTACGCGGTCACCACTCCAGAATCTTTCGCCCCCATCGGCCATCTGTTCTGCGAGCAATATATGTGCCCAGCTCACTGCCACTTAAATTTGGCAATTCTTCGGGCAATGTCGGTTACCTTGGTTCTCCTGCGGATCTCCTCATTTCTGATTCGATCACGCAGGGGAACTCCAAGCATAGCCCTCTCCATTGCCCTTTGGGTGACTTTTAGCCTTCTTATAAGGCCCATTGTGAGCGACCACGTTTCAGCGCCATATGTCATCACTGGCAACACGCACTGGTCCTTTCGTCTTGAGACACTGCGGTATGTGGGACGAGAAGATATTGCGTAACTTTCCTAAAACTGCCCAGTCGTGTCGGATTCGATGATTGACCTCTTGCTTGGGGTAATTGCTATGTCCTAATTTTAACCCTGCAGGCCCCATGACCATAAGATACTTTCATCCCGGTAGTACCTACGTTCCCGTGGCATAATTTCCGAGCTCAACATGGGCAAAATTGCGGTTAAAAGTAGTCAATAAATACTGCAGGATCAGACAAAACCAATAACACTTTCTAAATGCAAGCTGAACTTTAAACAATGTAAAGGCAGTAGAGTACTCTGTCACGCGAACTTGACACCTTACGATATTATCGTGCATTCGTTGTCGTAGGCTATGAGTTTGACTGTGTAATTCGTAGCTAAGATGTAGACTTGACTTATTTGTATAGTAAAATTAACAAGTTGTTTATTGTTTTTAGGATTTGAGAACCTGCTGCAGCTTTTGTCAATAATCTGGTCGATAACATAATATGCGCATTATGAATTGTCAGGTAAAAACCTCATCTAATTGCTTACAGGAAAATATTGAGAATTGATTGCAATTGGACAATTTCAGAGCATGTTTTTGTTAAGCATGGATGAAGGTAGCTGAAAAGATAAAATATTTAATTTTATCCTTGAAATATTAAGGTATTTTAAGGATAAACAGTGTGTAACAATTGTAGATAGGCCAATAAATAAAGCAAAACTTTTGGGCATCCTTCGATGATTAAAATGGATTGGCCAACCAAATTGAATATGGATAATTGACAAAAGAGTGGGTGAAAATACTAAGATAGATAAGGTAAAGAAAAAGAAAAAAAGCGCGAGAAAGACGATTATTAGGCATTACCTACTTCGGTAATCTATTGGGCCCACGGAGATATTCAGAAGAATGACTATATTTTAGGTAGAGTGAAGTAGTACGTTGAAATTCTTCTTTACCAAAAACAACAGATATAGACAAAACACAAAACAAAGAAAGTAATATAAAGCTTGACAATATGCGTGTCAATAATGACGTTCTCATTTAAGAAGCCCTTGCTGCCCTTCAACAAAACACTGAAGGTGCATGTAGAGAAATAGAAGGTGGATCTCCCGGACAATAAATCGAAAACTCGACTTAAAACCGTCGATAGTTATTCACTGCTTCTTTCGTACCTACAAAGTTATGTCCTGACCGTATCAGGTGACATTAGACCTTATCATTGGACCTTGACTATGCTGCATTGATTAGAGGCCCAAGTCACAAAATACAGAGAGTAACAGAAGGCAATCTACATACAAAGTGCGCTCGAGCAACGAACACATAGACACCGCTCACGGACACGTTATCTCGGACTGGTTGGGACTAGTGCGAGCGCGAGTACCATCCGCAGTCCGCTTGAGACGCGTAAGTGCAAAAATGGAACAACAAAAAAATTGCTATCTAAGCTCGATTTATATAACAGTTTCCTATTTTGAATCAGTATAAACGAAGTAATTTTTTGTAAAGTAAATTCACGTAAGTTGAAAACATGATTTTTTGTTTGTGTAGATTTTGTGTTGTTTTGAGTGTCATTTGATAAACTTGTTTTATAAACTTTTTGTATTGTAATACTATGTTTATTGTCTTGTTTTAATATTGTAAAATAAGCTCAACAATAAATCAAACAACTAGATACGAGGGCCACTACCATGATAGTTTTTTGTGCACAAGCCAAAGTTGACAACCCTTGCGCGACCGCCGAGAGGTATAAAAAGTGAAGTAAATACATGTGATTGCCTTCTGTAGGTACTCTCTGTATTTTGTGCCCTTATGTACGGCGATATTTATCAAGCTATACATTTCCAGTTTTAGCTGACCTTGCATTGTATAAGCTTTTCGTACGCCAGCACATCAAGCTACCCGAAACTGTCAAATTTTCTCAATTAACTTTGAACCTTATGCTATAGCGATGAAGTTGAAAATCTATTAAAGAAATATGACAGATTGTAGTAGCTTGATGTGCTGGCGTGTGTACCTGTCGCAAAAAGTCAAAATGGTATAGGATAAAAAAACAGCTGGTGCATACAAAAGGGCAAAACCTACCTACACGATCAAAATGTTAGGAACAACAGATTTTTTTACCGACAGAAGTTTTCTACTACTAATACACAAAAAAAATTATGTGGTCAACTGGACCCGCGGGACCAGAAACGACCGGGTCCAGCTGACCGAACAGGACCCGCGGGTCCAGAAGCGACCGGGTCCAGCTGACCGAAGACTCTGTCGGTCGGGGAATATTAAATTTCACGCGACGAACTCACGGGCAGAAGTTAGTCAGTTATAATTATGTACAGTCAACAAAAGAGATAAGTATGCAGGATCGTCGGATATAGTTGAAGTTTAGTAAGAAACCAATGGATGTACTCGAATAAAATTTCACTTTATTTATAGAAAACAAAAAGCACCTTTATGAAATTAAATTTCAGTCGACAACATCCATCGGTTTCTTACTAAACTTCAACTATATCCGAAGATCCTGCATACAGCCCTTTAGTTGACTGTACCTAGCATCGATAACCATCATTATGACAGACCACCATCATATACCTTTGCAACTAACAATTATTATGGATGCACTAACACCTGTGTTTAAGTACTAACAAATTGGATTTTATGGTCTGAAAAATAAATAAATGATGATGAAGAATAATAACAGTGTAGTCAAACAGTAATTATCATCTGCCTAGCCTTTTCCCATCTATGTTGGGGTCGGCTTCCAGTCTAACCGGATGCAGCTGAATACCAGTATTTTACATGGAGCTACTCGACTGCCTATCTGACCTCCACAACCCAGTTACTGGGTAATACGATACCCCTTGGTAAGACTGGTTGTGGTTGATTACCTATGACTCCATTTTGTTTAGATTTGAAATATTTCAGAGTGAGCTCCCCTAATATCTTTCGAGATATTGTTAAAGAAATTAACTGCTGTGATAAAACAATTATAGCCTCATGTACGTACGCGAGACGCCAGCACATCAAGCTACCTTAAACTGTCAAATTTTCCCAATCAACATTGAACCTTAAGCTTTAGCGATAAAGTTGAAAATCTATTAAATAAATTTGACAGATTGTAGTAGCTTGATGTGCTAGAGTCTGTACTTCGGTGTGTTGGCATTCTTAATCTGGTTGGTCTTTAAAAAAGTAGACTAAAGCTAGTATTGGACTTCAACATTGATGAGGTCTTAGTTATAATACAAAATATCTCCCTATTACCTAGGATTTTGTAATATCATTATTTTAAAAGAGTGTCCTTGGAGTTTCTTGCACATTCTTCTTCATAGAGATCTCCAGTTTGTAATGGGCAACTAACTTCAACTTTCTAACTGACCGACTCTTTGGTGCCTATAAATTGTTTGATTGAAATAAATGGTTTGAGTTTGTCGGAAACAAAACGATGTAATTACACTATTAAAATAATAATTTGTTTAATGAAATAGTGTAAAGTTGTGGACCTCTCCGACTATAAAACACCCTCATAGTGAGTAACGGTCGACTCCTCGCAACTGTCTTTTGAGAAAGGGATGCTCGTAGCCGCGTGAGCAATCGACTGAGACGGACCTTGAAATGTATAGAGGTGAAAGTTTTTGTTTTAATATTAAAGAGAGAACGGAGTCGTTAAAAGGTAACGTAACTTTAGGACTAACTCTAAGGAGATGTTTAAAATAATCAGCCTTTAATGGAACACAGGATTACCTAGTTCAGGCACAAATCATGGGTGAACTCGACATAGATTTAAGAAAAACTGTATTGACGTTAGTCTTTATATTTTTGAATAAATTTTATTATTATTATTTATTATATTATTATTAATGTTCCCACTGCTGGGACACAGGCTGAATAGAGGGAGTGGCACTCGGCCCAGTGCGGGTTGGTGGATGTCACATGTCCTAGAATTTTTGTTTCTAGGACATGCCGGTTTCCTCACGATGTTTTCCTTTATCATTTTGAGAGCAGTGGTGACGAAATAGTTTTACACAAAGTAAAGCACCTGTCTGGGTTTGAATCTACGACCTAAAACTCTTAAGTTGCGGCCGATAAGATCCCTTTAATTTTTAATAAATCCATTTTTTGACCAAGATGTAAAAGATGGTGGAATTCTGAGATAGAAATATTTGGAAGAAAAGAGGTGCTGCACTGACCCCAAATAAATTGGTACGAGGGCAGCAAGATGATAGATGATAGATGATAGTCTTCTAACCAAGATGTTAAGAAAAAGTTGTCTCTAAATCATGTAAGGTCATTTTAATTTTTAGATGATTCGTCACATAAGAGATGATAAAAGTCAACTTTTCAACAGAATTGAAGGATATTGCTAATCCATTACTTCATATGTTCGAACAGTTTGTCTGCTCAACACCGTAAATAACGCAATGAATGTTGTTAAACTGTCAAAATGAAAGCCATTGCTACTGTTTGTGTGACACTGGACTAAGGTATGCAAAGATACCCCGAAGTGTAGAAGGACTAGGTCCAATTACAGTAATCATTTTAATTTCTTCTATAAATAAAATAGTCATGTGGACCTCTCTCCGGCTATAAATCGCCCGCGTAGTAAGTAACGGTCGATTCTTCGCAACTGTCTCTCGAGAAAAGGATGGTCCGTAGTCGCGTGCGCAGCCAGCTGAGACGGGGCTGTGGAATGTGTAGAGGTGGCTCCACGAAGGAGTTCATCATGGTTCAAAGATATTGTACGAATGGTATTAGGATAATGAATGGAAAAAAGTGTTGTTTGCGCGATTTAAGACCATCAAGACACAGGATGCAATTTTCTTAAAATACTGGTATACATAGTTAGTTAGGTCCTTCTAGGTTTCACTTTGAGCGCCTCAGTTGCAGCTTCAGCACATTTTTCTACACAGCATTGGCGTAGGTTCGCTTTTAAGAAATACTAGAAACTACACTTAGTAGTGTAGACTACTACTACTAGACTACTAGTAGAGGTAACTGATGGTCCAATTGTACCTATTTATTATTGAATAATACACAGGATTCGCTTGGGCTACTTATTTTCATTTTGTACATTCTTGATTGACATCCATACTAAATATTATAAATTCGAAAGTAACTCTGTCTGTCGTCTGTCTGTCTGTATCTTACCTTTTCACGCCTACACCACTGAACGGATTTCGATAAAATTTGGCAGAGAGATAGATTGCATCCCGGGGAAGGACATAGGATAGTTTTTATCGACATACCTCGCGGGCGAAGCCGCGGGCGGAAGCTAGTTATAAATATAAATGAAAGCCATTACGGCTAGTAATTATAAACGTTAAAAAACTAGTCGCAATCTCATATCAGCGACAATAAATGTCAAAAACCTGTCAAAAATGTTGGGAAATTACAGGTATTTTTGACAGATTGAGACCGAGATCAGACTGTGAACGTTCTTAAAATTACGAGAATTGCCCCTCAGAATTCGTTTTAGGGCTGATTTTTCAATTGACAGATAATTTTTATTCGTGGAATAAAATTGACGTCTGACAGTTTTTGTATGAACGAACTGCCAAAAATTCAAAATTATTCCTCCGATAAAATTATCTGGCATTGGAAAAATCAGCTCTTAAACAAATATCATCATCTATCCTAGCCTTTTCCCAAATATGCTACTACAAAGCAACTATACAAATTTTAACCCTATATAGCCTCTACCAGTTCCTAGTTCTACATGACAGGTGCGTAAGCGCGTCACCTTTGAGAAAAAATGGCGGCAGCGGGGGAGAGACCCTCATGTGTCACGATATACTTTTTATACTCGAATTAATACTTACTATCTTATGGTGGTTGTACACTGGCTTTTGTGGGGTATTCAAATTGTACTATTGAAAGATATTATGATTGATTTTAGAGAAAAAAGGTAAGTCAGGTAGTTTTTGGCAATTATTAATATATTATTGTGTGACTTCTGAATCAAAACCTTTTGATTAGAAGATTGATTGAAGTGGTCTTTAGAGTGAGTTAAGGACCAGGGGGCCTAAAAAGGCCACTTTGGCAGAATCATAAAAGGATAACATAATGGACAGTTAACTTTTAAGTTAATCGTATCAAATCCCATTGGTGAAGCATTTTCCAGTTTTTTTTTTGTCTGTGCCAAAATACCAATCAATCCAATCCAAATCCAATCCTAATCTCTTTGATTATACCTACGTAGAGCAGCGAAAAAAAGAAAAACTCGGACTGTCTTCGCCATGATTCATAATGTTATCCTTTTATGATTCTCCAAAGTGGCCTATTTAGGCCCCCTGCACACTAATTACGTAACAAACTATCAATCGCAATCTCAATCATTTTGTAGGATATTGGTAAGTAATCCATTGCTTCATTATGTTTGAAAAATTTGTCTGCGCAACAACATTACAAACGCAATGAATGTTGTTGAACTATCAAAATGAAAGCCTTTCCAACTGTTAGTCATCATCGGCCAAGCCAATGATGACTAACAGTTGGAATGGCTTAGTTTCTTCTTTGCTTTTTGTTGGGGTCAGCTTCCAGTCTAACCTGATGCAGCTGAATACTAGTATTTTACTTGTAGCGACTGCCTATCTGACCTCCACAACCCAATTATTGGGTACTACGATACCCCTTGATAAGACTGGTTGTCAGACTTTCGGGCTTCTGACTACCCGTAACAACTGTCAAAGATCCACGAATGACAGCCGGGATGACGAGGCACGGAGGGGTCACGGTATGTAAAGATGGTCACCCATCCACAGATCAACCGCGGCAAGCGTAGCTTAACCTGATCGATCGAACTGTGCGGCTGTTATCCAACTGTTAGTGTGTTACGCAATTAACCCACAGTGCGTACCTCAAAAGTTTTTGATACCAAAATCAGTTTGCGTATACTTACTATCCCTTTCCCCAAGCATTATAACTGAGATTGATTTCTACTGAACAGCTATTCACAGAAGAGAAAATCTGTGTCTAACCTCTTGGTGGATACCGCTCCTGAGACTCAAAGATATCTTTTAGCCTACTCTTGCACACAGTATGGCGAGGATCAGATGATACGTTCAGGACCAAAGGATTTTGTTTCATTACAACGAAGTTCCTATTCAACAGAATGATGTCTCGGAAAGAGTCCTTAGAACGTCCTTATGGGAAATGCACTAGGGCGAATCAAATTTTCTAACACTTTTTGCAGGTTGTATGTTGAGTAATTTAAGCTTATGATATGACATAGCTGCACAATTATAATCGCTAAAATCTGCAACAGATTTGGCCTCAAATGTCATTAATTTATGAAATAGGCGTTCAATGATTTTTATGATTATAATTCTATAAAATATTGGCTGCGAATCATATTTAGTTCAACATACAACCAGGGACGTTCTTACGTTTTTTGCAATTTTCAAGTCAGTATCAGGGGGTCTAAAAAGGCCACTTTGGCAGAATCATAAAATGATGTAATAAAATCATGAAATTATGAATCATAATAATTATGGCGAAGACAGTCCGTGTTTTTCTTTTTTTTCGCTGCACTAAGTAGGTATATCAAAGAGATTGGGATTGGATTTGGATTGGATTGATTGGTATTTTTGCACAGAAAAAAAATTACTGAAAAATCCTTTACCAATGGGATTTGATACGATTAATTTAACAGTTAACTGTCTATTATGATTCATAATGTTATCCTTTTATGATTCTGCCAAAGTGTCCTTTTTAGGCCTCCTGATACTGACTTGAAAATTGCAAAAAACGTAAGAAACATTTGAATTTCGCGGCCTAACCTGACGCTTCTCTTTAAAAAATGATTTCGTTTCATCATCATTAACATTGTTCCTCGCAATTTATCAGCCCATACTTTACGTAATTATTGAATTACGAAAAGTATGGGGTTATATATTGATATCATTTACAAATAACAGTCTTTTACACATCGTATAAGTGTCCAAGAACCTTTAAAAGAAGCTATCTCCCTGTCCAGAATATAAATAGTTAATTTCGTAACCGGGCGGTTATTTTAACTACTTTATCGTGAGTCGTGACCGGCCGGCGCACGCGCAACTTCTATTGGATTTCACTTCAACTCTACACCTGGCAAGAAAGGGTTATTTTTTTTTACAAAATTATTGCTTGTAAGTTGACACTTGGTTTATTTATTATAATACTTTTTAATTCTTTGAGAGAAATTGCTTGTGGTTAGTGTATTTTGTTGTAGAATGTTTTGAATATTTCGCTCGTATATCGCAATTAGTTATAACTAAAATGTCAGAGATGACCTTTGAAATACATTGGAGAGTTTTAATCAAAAAGAATTTGTGTCAGGTAATACATTCAGGCAAAAGCGGTAAATAACACTGTTGCTTTTGCAACTGCAGAATATGAATTAATCGTTCTAACGACTAGTAAATATTAATAACAAACTCCAATTTCATGAAAAGACAATATTATCGCTACTACTCTTTGAAGGAAAAATCGAGCTATAAGTACCTATCTATTATACCTACTTTTCCTAGAACATCAAATGCTGGACTGCCTCGTTTCTCATTCGTCTAGTGCACAGGAAAGATAAATACCTCTTTTATCTTGTCTGTGCTATAAAGTCGTCGGAAGCGCTACCACTATGCATATAAAGTCCTGGGTTTGATTCCCTGGTCGAGCAGTGTTATTGAGTTTTTATCAGGAATTTCTCATTCAACAGCCCGGAGAATACAAAGAGCATATTATACCTAAGTACCCAGGCACCATTATCTACCCAAGTAAACATCTCTTATATACTCCACCTCGTCTCGCCACCCAATACATAACCTGCACATAATAAACAATGTATGTATCGGCTCTTTATATAAACACATGATGAAAATGAAAATATTATCACAGCGAGGATCTTTGATCGATTTGTTTTGAGTTCAGCACGGGCCGAAGCAATAACATGAGGGACCAATGTATTATATGAGCTGTCAGAAAGTCATAATAGTCTCGTTTATTTGAAAAACTTTACAGTATTTTCAGGTTCCACCTGAGATTGTTATGTGTTACCTACTTACTCACCGGTTGTACTCAATCTTTGTGTAAAGATAGATTGTTTTTCTTAGACCATGTCATCACCATCTACCTAGCCTTTTCCCAACCATGTTGGGGTCGGGTTCCAGTCCAACCGGATGCAGCTGAATACCAGTATTTTACATGGAGCCACTGCCTATCTGACCTCCACAACCCAGGGGGGTGGGTAATATGATACCCCTTGGTAAGACTGGTTGTCAGATTTTCGGGCTTCTGACTACCTGTAACGACTGTCAGAGATCTACGAATGACAGCCGGGACCAACGGCTTAACGTGCTTTCCGAAACACGGAGGGGTTTCGGTATGTAAAGATGGTCACCCATCCACAGATCGACCGCGGCAAGCGTAGCTTAACCTGATCGACCTGTGCGGCTGTTCTGTTATGAGTTTTCTTACACTATGTATTGGTTTAAAATAGTGTCAACGGATTTTCTTGCCCATTCTTCTGCATACGAACCTAATACTACGTTTTATAATGGGCGACTAGCTTCATGTATCTGACTGACCGACTCCATGACAATTCAAAACTGCCTGTAAATGTTTTAATTAAAATAAATGCTATGACTTTGAGTTTGACTTTACACCTAAATGTTGGATATGAAAGGTTGTTCACCTTATGTCAGTAAGTAACCTCCACCTATTAATATTACGATACGAAGCACCTAGGTCATCTATGAGTATGACGTGTCCTACATGTCATTGTATAGAGTGTCCCAACAAGAGTGCCGGATTTAAAGCCGCCATTTTGTTAATACGAGTTGCACGGTGATTTTTTTTTGACAGTTGTCACAGATCACGCATATCGAGAAGTATTCAAACCAACAACGTTTAATTATTGCAAAAATGTGTTTTTAACCGACTTCAAAAAAGGAGGAGGTTCTCAATTCGACGGTATGTTTTTTTTTTTTTTGTGTGTGTTTGTTACGCGATTACTCCGCCAATTGTGGACCGATTTTTTACAATAATTAAACGTTGTTGGTTACAAAAATGGTGAAAGATTTGCGAAAACAGTTCGCCAATTACGTCAAGTTTTCAGTCGCAATAATGCGCCAAATGAATCGAAACAAACAGTTGAACATCTTAAAGAGGAAATACGGCGCGTTATTGGTGAAATACAGCCACATTTTATGCGAAACCGTTATTCAAAATTTCAACAAAAGAATAACCCTGTGCCAGAGGTTTCGTGGTGGCCATTTGCCTGATGTTGTATTTCACGTTTAACCGGAACTATTTTTCTTTATGTTGAAATAAAAATGTTTGCTTAATTCAAAAATAAATGTGTTTTTCTTTAAAACTAAATCCAGCGCTCTTGTTGGGACACCCTTTATTAGGCGTGACAAAGTCGTAGGCCTACGTCACCGTTACTTACTGTACAAAGTCAAACAGGAGCCCAGTAAGACTGCGCGGCATCGTCATCATAATCATTGCAGCAGAAAGACGTCCACTTCTATGAACATTCATGGGTCCCCCAAGCTTTGCCATATCGACTGCTGTTTTGTTTTTCGATCCAGCGGATGGGACCGCAACCTCTTAATGAAGATACGAAATGGTACCTTGCTTAAGGGGCTTACAGGACCTAAGCGCAAAAAACGCAAGTTTTAGAAACAATATAAAAGCATGTGATCGACTACAGTAAACAAAACCAGAAAAATATGTGATATCCTTCAGGATATATGCTGGGTAGATAGTGTGTTGAAAAGATAATACAACTATTTAATATGATAGAAAAAATCATGAAGATACCTCTAAAAACTTTCTTTTTACAATAAAACCCATACTTACTTAATATACATACAATCATTATGATTTTTTGTCAGATTATTCTACAAGCATTATACTAAAGCACTAGGGTTCGATTTATTAATCCAAAGAATAGATTTATTGTAAATAGAAGATAATTGCTTCATATTTTGCAGTCATCGCGTCCGATAATTGCGTCATCGCGCTTCTCTTTCTTTTCTATACAGTCCGACAAAGACCGCGCTTTAGGTCATGTGAGCCTTAAAGTACAGAAAATTAAAGCAAAATCATTGGCAGTAAAGTCTATAATCTCCTGACAGCCAGCCCAATGCATTAAAACAAGAAAATAAAACTGGCCACCCAAAAAAAAACCTTTTTCGCATTCACGCATAATTTTAAGGCACATTAGGGCCTCGAGAGTCACCCATGGCGTAAACTCACCGCGGCACTTCCGATGCCGGCGATAGGGGATAAAAACCTCATTTCCGGCGGGAACCCTTCCTATAGGGGACGCTCGGTACAATCAGCGGGTTGCTATGGTGATAATGTATGCGTGTTCCAAGAGTTTCGTCATGGGGTGGAAGTTGAGAGGAACCTTGGGGGATTGAAGTTGGTGTGTTCTTAATTGTCATGGTACGATTGCAACTGGTTAGAGGAAGTCTGTGGTTCAGTTGTAAATTATTTGAAAGATAGGTTGTAGGTATTTGTACTTTTAACTATATTATTACTTAGAGCCAGCCCCAAAAAATGCGGGCTATCGCGCCGATTCCCTTGTTCAAGTTCAGTGCATCTTTTTCTCTCTATTTAATTAAGAATAGGACAGAAGATAAATATTAGTTTAGTCCTGTCAAATAATGACAGCGCCTAACGTAAATTGATTGAATAGCCTATATGTTAATCCAGGGTGTCAGCTACCTCCATACAAAATTTTATCAAAGTTGGTCCAGCCGTTTGAGCGTGAAGAAGTAACAAACATATAAACACACACACACTCACAAACTTTCGCCTTTATAATATTAGTGTGATCACCTTTCAAGTGAGAAAAAGCTAACCCCATCTGGAGCTCACACACAATACAGCTACAAAGTCAATAACCAAACTGCAACAATAAATCAAAAAAAGTTCTAACTTGCCAACTAATTACCATCTCATGGGGTGCGTTCGACTTCACGTCCGATTCGCCATGGACCGGGGGGAGTTATCAGCACAACAATAGGTAAATCAGACATGTGTGGCGCCCCCTCTAATACAACGAGCGTAATGATACAGGTGATCATTTTGTTTTGTATCGATTTTGTGCATGATCGGGTATATTGTGGTATTGATTTTTATTAGGTAAGTACCTACCTATAAGCAAAATGGATTCACTTATTTTTAAATAGTATTTCCCCGGATTTTTTCGTGACGTATTCCACATTGGGCACTGGCTGAAATGGCACCTGAGTGAATGTGCCGCTGTGTGTCAAATGCATTCAATCAGGGCCTCAAGTCTGCTATTACAATAATGTCAGAATGGTCTATCATTGATTTCATAATTATTGATTTTGACAAGTTTGGTAATCTACTAATATAATGGCGTTATTAAGACTTTCCAATGGTCAATCACTGACAGTCCATTGAAAGAAATGGCATAGAATGGTAATCTCGTACTTAATATAAAATGAATAACTGACTTAGGCGGTAATCTGCTAAAATTTTGACAGTTTTTTGATCAGTGACCTACCATTAGAACGTCATTGTGCAGTCATTGCTTTTAATTCGTTACGAGTATCGTATAATTTCTGTGCCATTGACCGACCAATGATCAACCATTATGAATTTAGCAGATTACGAACTTTTAGCAAAATGACAATGGGATGGTAGTGGAATGGGATGGTAGTGGAATGACGTATTTATAAAAATAGCAGACTTGGGCCCCAGGTGCCATTTAAGCAGGTGCCCAATGTGGAATACGTCTTTTTCGTCACCTAGGATTTCATGTCATCGGCTTAAAAGTATTCTTTGTCAATCCAGGACATGGCATGGGCTAAGTAAAGTACACAGCAAGATACAGGATTTTCCTAGTTTGAATGGGCAGGCGGGGGTCTTACTCATCTGTAATAGCCATACCCTTCAATTATTGAAACAACACTGATATTAGTTAGGCTAAGTATTTTAGTAAATAAATGATTACTTACTTAATATATTTTTACTTACCTAATCCTAACGCTTTTTTTGACTTATGCTTGAAATATTAATGTTAACAACCTTTCCCTATATATGCTCCGCCACGCTGTACGCTAGGATTCGTTACGAGATTCGTAGACCTCTACGACAAACTCCCCATTCCTCATTTCCTCCTCCTCCTCCTGATCCTCATTTTTTATTTCGTGTGCCGCGGCATCAGCTATACGAGAATATAATCGATAAGGCGGTTAGCATGTTGGTTACATAGGTGACTGCAAATTTCTTATGAGAAATATCAATCATGTGAATGCTTACAGCCAATTTACCTATAGCAGGTAAGGAAAGAAAAAAAAAAATATATATATATAAATAAAAATATAATATAACATATTGACTAAATACTCCTCGACATTGAAAATACGGATAAAATGATTTTCCAATTTGATAATTTAGTAATATTATTTTGAAATTAGATTGTAATGTATGTGTAAATTTTGCATGCCCATGTGACGGCAGAGCATGGAGAACATTATTAAAACATTATGTAACTTCTATACCCCTACCCATGTTGGCAAAAATAAATGATTTGATTTGATTTGAAATAAGTTGATTTGCGGTAAACATGACGCAGAGATACACAAACACAAAAAAAAAACAAATTGGGGGGTCACATCAACGCAAAACGGCCGTCGCTCAGCATAGCGTATCGCTCAGGTAGTCTCTAAAAATAACCCGTGCTTAAGATTATGCAAATGATTGTGGAAATGCTCATTGTAACGTAGTCTAACCTTCTTTAAGATGCCACAAAAAAATAACGAAAGAGCTATTTTGAAAAAAGAAGTCCTGAAAAGCTGAACCCTTTTACCGAAAATTACCTTCATTTCTACCCACACCAACCAGTAATCCGCAGCAATCATACCTACCTCCCGTAATACAGCACGTCGTCTCTTCTGGGAAGCGAGGGCGGTTGTCATGGCAACGCGCCGCATCAACACGCCACCCATCCGCACGACCGCACACATACAGCCGTGTGACTGTACAGGTGACCTGCTTGGGTTGGGGATGCAATGGGGGTAAGTTATCTAGAGGTTGATTATTTATGGGAAACAATCGCTGAAGCGGTGGAAGAAAGAGTATAAAACCAAATTTTGTCCAAAGCTGAACAAACTGGAATCTCATGATGTTAGAAGGGAATTTCTGTATTTAAAAGAACGTTCGTAATCTCAGCCTCAATCTGTCAAAAACACAATCATTTTACATACATTTTGACATGTTTTTACCGACTTCACAAAAAGGAGGAGGTACTATGTTCGGATGTTTGTATGTTTTTTTTTATGTTTGTTCATCGAATACTCCGCCAATTGTCGACGGATTTTCAAAATTCTTTTTTTTTGTCATTGATTGTCGCCGAGATGAGTTTGGACTTGAATTTGGGTGTCATGCTCTGCCACAGAGCCACCATTTTAGAAACCGATCCATTATATCTCAAAATGTGCCGTTTCCGTGCCTCGGAAAGTACGTTAAGCCGTTGGTCCCGGCTGTCATTCGTGGATCTTTGACAGTCGTTACGGGTAGTCAGAAGCCCGTAAGTCTGACAACCAGTCTTACCAAGGGGTATCGTATTACCCAGTAACTGGGTTGTGGAGGTCAGATAGGCAGTCGCTCCATGTAAAATACTGGTATTCAGCTGCATCCGGTTAGACTGGAAGCCGACCCCAATATAGTTGGGAAAAGGCTAGGCAGATGTGTATATCTCAAAATGATGTACGTCAAACGTACATAATGTACGTACTACCGTTATCGCTGTACGTGCATTTGATAATGATAAAATAGACATTGATTGTGGCTCTGCTGCAGAGCATACTCTCTAGCAGAGCCACACAGTACAAGAACGCAATTGTCTCGTTTTTTATGTACGAGAATTGGCCTTCTGGAATTAGCCCCTACAGATCTGGTTATGCCTTCACTGAAATGGAGCAATTTGTTGAAATTATATGAGGAAAACGGCTGAAACAGCCGCTTTCGAATTCATAAAAAATATTTGCTATGCCGGATTTTTTTGCTGATACTCTTAAAGCTGAGTTTTAAGTTGTAAGACCTTGACTAAATCTGAAGATACAGACTCGTCGCACGACTAGTTGCCGTCAAACAAAAATGAATTTACGACACATCGTAGATTCCTTTTCTTTCGATCCGTATAAAATTACATTTTTTATTTATTAACACACTTTTATTAGGTCGACCTGTATGTAACTAACTATGTAATGGAATAAGGTAACTAATTTAACCATCTTCCAAGGGTCGTAGCGTAATGAAAATTGGCAGCTGTATGTAGTTCTGATGACAATACAATAATATGATACTGTCGAATGGAGCCGGAAGATATGAACTGGAACTTCATGATGGAAAATCGTATCATAGCTGTTTTGGATTTCTTAGAAAAGTCTTGTAAACGTGTTTTTCTAGTGTTTTTTAAACTATTAATTTATTTTTCTCGGTATACATCTCACCTTATTCATCACAATTTGCTAGTGTGCGTGTTTCAGGTCGACGTTTATCTGGCGCGGCCACGTCACGATGTCATATACTCTGTCATATAGCACACGAGTACATTAGCGAGCCGAGTACCTATTTGATAGAGACACGGCTCATAGAAATATAGAATGTGGAAGGACAGCAAGTGGAGGTTTATTCCTATCTGCTCCCTTCGGAGAGCGCATATATTTAATCTATTAAAATAGGCTGGCAAAGCATAGCAAATGGGCTTATTTCAAAGCTAGACCTAGGACCCATCGCAGGTCGCCATCTCAATATAAAAATACTTATACTTGTAGATGCAAACTAGAATTTTCAGTTAATTACTCTACAAATTGGTAGCATATTACGTATATGTGCCAGTCACCGTAGATACAAAAATCGCGTAGCAAATTTGTTTTCCCTTGCCAGAAAATAATAGAGGTGGTGTCGCAACCTCTGATGATGTGAAGGAACAACTCTATTCCAGAGGGAAATGAGAGATCTCCGCGCTCCACTCTTTATATTATAGCTAAAACTGTTCCCATGCCTTAGTTAAGGTATTTAGAGGATCATTTTAAACTTAACATCTGTAACTTGCTACTTTCCGTGCCAATAAAGAACTATTTTAACTACTAATTCTGCTACTAACTATTTATTCTATTCTTTTCGAATGAAGGATGTTGAAGAGAACATTTTTGGAAAAATGGCCAATGTTGTATCTCGAGTATAATGGACCTACAGAGCTACGATAAGATACGAGCTGCGCTAAAATTTTATATTCTTTAAAATTGTACTGTTTGATTCAGGATGCACTCACAGATCACAGTGATCTGTGCGATGCACCTTTTAGTAGTTACGAAGTCTAAAACTTGAAAGAAGTTCGAAAATTTCGAGGTTTTTCGAACACCACGCAGGTACAGATCTTTCGATGTTGCAAACTTGGTTTTACACCATTGGTATCTATCCTAACATCTGAAAAAAATCAGTACTTACAGTGCACGATGTTTTAAATAACTGCCCTAATATAACTTGGTAGAAAATGTGAGGACATGTGAGATTCCACCTCTACGCACCTCTTGTAACACAATGATAGTGTTTTATATAGATATCTTTTGTATCAAGAATTATTTAGGTACGCAAGAACTTTTCAATCACTCCAAATAAGTATGTACCTACTTACACGACACTTTCAATGCGTCATCATGTGTGGTGATCTTTCGATCGATCTCTTCTTAGGTCCTGGTGGTAGGCAGGAATCTAGCTTAATTTGTAATAACTCTACTACAGATGATTACATGATTACAAATCACCCTTTTACTTTATTCTGTGGCGCTAATAGTAGCAATGTTTACGCAAATAGAACGCCCGCTAGATAGGGACGTCTCTAGGTGTTTGTCCTATCGATTTTGTGTACAATTATAATAGGGGTTCGGCTTGTAGGCTTTAAGGGTTTTCTTTGCACAGTCTGGCTTAGAAATACATAACTTTTACGATGTTTTCATACCTAGTAACCAATGTTATATTTGTAGTTTCTTGTTGGCCCTATTAAACTTAACTTTGGATACCCATTAACCGTCATAATTTGTATTGTTACTCATAAGGTGCTCTAATAGTATTACTGTCAAGCTGTGGTAGAGGTGCCTGTACTGTCAGCACACCGCCGCGGGACAGTGAGGAGACCACCTACTCGGAGTGGAGGCAGTTTGAAGTGTCTGTTGTACTGCCGGTAAATAAAATCACTCAATAACCAACATAATTTGTATTGTTACTCTTCTGGCTCCATGATACTATTGCTATCAGTAGGGTAGTGGTGCCTGTACTGTCAGCACACCATCGCGGGACAGTGAGGGGTCATCGGGGTCCGTGCCCGGAGGCAGCTTGAACGATCTGTTGTAAGTACTTCCAGTAAATGAAAGCACCCATGAACCAATATAATTTGTATTGCTACGAGTACTCTTCTGGCTCCATAACACTATTGCTATCAGGCAGTGGTAGTGGTGCCTGTACTGTCAGCACACCATCGCGGGACAGTGAGGAGACCATCTGCTCGGGGTCCGTGCCTGGGGGCAGCTTGAACTGTCTATTGTACTCGCGGTATACTGTCGTGTCTTTTGTTTTTTCTTCATGGGTGGCAGAGATGATTAGCATGTCGTTAAGGACTTTCACTTTTATCTGGAAGAAGGATAAATTAGTTGAATGGGTTTAGGTGATATTGGCCCCGACAGACGAGACGTAGGTCGTGGGTTCAGACCTAAACAGGCGCTTTAATTTGTGTAATTTATATCACCACTACTTCTCTCAAAACGGTGAACCCAAAAATTCAAAAACATATGGGTTGGTGGACGTCACATCAGAGGGAGTGGTAATGTGGATTACCCTCTCCCTCTAACAGAGAGGAGGTCTGTGTCCCAGCAGTGAGAACATTAACGGCTAATTTTGCCCGAAGAAGTAGAGGATGTACTTTCAGAATTTCTGACAGCATGCAGCATTGCTGTGTGTCGGTTTAAAGGATGCCATAAAAGTAACAGAGAGCTTGCAACTTTGTTCCTAAGGTAGGTAATAAATTGGTAATATCAATGTGACCAATTATTGTGGAATGAGCAAAAATTTTGCGACCTTTCTTTAAATTATAAAAAAAAAACTTTGTAGAAATCGTCAGTCATCTTCTGAAAATTAACTAAGATTAACATGAAGATTCCATCATTTTTGTAGCAGTCGAAACCTATGTATAGTTAGACTATAGAAGGATATACTTAGATGGTTTCGTGCCTCATTAGGAGCAAACTGGCTGACGTCAAATTGTAGCTTCAAAGTCTTGTCCTCCCCTTCGCCAATCACCAGTGGGGAGTTTTGGAGAACTTCCCAGTTGGAGGGTACGAAGCCAGCCTGAACTGTGGAGGTACCGCCGTAGGCTTCCGTGAGGTCCGAGCTAAAAGGATTAGAAAGAAAGAAAAACTGGTTAAAACTGGTTTGGTTGGGTTTTGCATAGACACATATTTTTTTTGTTTAGTTATAGTCTGACATAACCAATGTTTTCAGACTTGCGGAGAACGGAATCTTTATTTATTTAACAGACCTAGATATTGTCATCATCATTCCCTTTAAATTTTTCCGGAGATTTTTTTGGACTGGAAGTCATATAATCATCGTAACAAGCGGCGCAGCGTTTTTGGCCCTGGCCTTTTATTTGGATTCCAGTCCTGTGCTGCCTTGACAGCCGGGTAATTGCGTAACATAAACTCAAACTCAAACCATTTATTTCAATTAAACCATTTACAGTCCCTTTTGAATTGTCAAGAAGTCGGTCAGTCAGAAAATATGAAGCTAGTTGCCCATTCCAAAACGCAGGTAACCTATGGAGAAGAACGGGCAAGAAACTCCATGGACACTCTTTTAAATTATATTTTTACAAAAATATTAGTTACATCATTAAGTTTGAATTTACAATTATATGTGAGAACGATGTAAAAAAGACGTACGCGTTAAAAGCGTCCAGAGTACAGCAAATAAAAAGAAAACATCAATCCAAAAATAAAATACTATCAGTAGCAATGGCTTTCATTTTATTACAGTTCAAAAACAGTCATTGAGTTATTTAAATTGCTGAGCAGACACATTTTTCGAACGTATGAAGCAATGAATTGGCCATATCCTTCAAAATGATTCAGATTGTGATCGATAGTGTGTTACGCAGTTAGGGTGCTGGTCTGGCTGCCGTGCCAATTCGGCTAGACTCAAACTCAAAGCATTTATTTAAATTAGACCATTTACGGGAACTTTTAAATCAAACTCAAACTTAAATTCAAAGCATTTATTTCAATTAAACCATTAACAGGCACTTTTGAATTGTCAAGAAGTCGGTCAGTCAGAAAATATGAAGCTGGTTGCCCATTCCAAAGCGTACCTACCTACGCTTTGGAATGGGCAACCAGCTCCATATTTACTTATGGAGAAGAACGGGCAAGAAACTTCATGGACAATTTATCGGTCGAATTGTCAAGTTATCGGTCATTTTTAGTCAGAAACTTAAAGCTGGTTGTTCGTTCCAAAACGTAGATAAGAACGGGCAAGAAATTCCATGGATACGTTTTTAAATATAGAACTGATCAATATAGTTATAACAAAATCCTGGGTACATAACCTATTTGTCCAGCAGTGAGACGTCGTTCGGATGATAACAGAATGAGACTGTAATGTTCCTCCTCTCTTTTTGAGAGGGAGTGGGCCGTAATCCACGACGCAGGCCCGGTTCGGATTGGTAGATGTCAGATATCTTCGAACTTTTGGTTCTAGGACATGCCGGTTTCCTCACGATGTTCTCCTTCACCATTTTGAGAGCAGTGATGATGAAATAAATTATGCAAAGTGACGCGCCCACGACCTTCAACCCGGTAAGTCGAGACCGTTACTACTGGGCCTCCACTGCTGTCGAACTTCCCAAAAACTGTTCAAATATTACCTGAACTTATGCATTTGCTGGTCTATTTTCTTCATCTCCTGATTGAACCGCTCTTTCATGAACGCATACGTATTGTCGAAGATTGACAGGTCTGTTAGCTGTACGGGAATGTTCTGTTTCATTTGTACTATGGCTTTTTGCTGTGATGGCTTGCTCACAGATTTTGAAGACATTTTGACTGATTTTAAGCGCGGATTTTGTGATTATGCATGAATTTTGTTACAGTGAAATTATTTGTTTGTTTTTTATTTTTAAGACTTTTACATCGTTTTTATTTTGATAGACGTTTCTGAGGACGTTTCCTATCTAATTTTTAATTGTCTAGCGTGTCATTGGTCATATAGGTGGTCTTCTGTTTATTTTTCTATTTAGGTATAAAAAGTTTGGTCTCTACCTATGTCTACTCTGACTCTATGTCTACTTTATTAAAATTAATAAAACTTTATCTTGACTATAAATCTCAAACAAGATGAAAAATAATGCGATAATAAAATTGCAATAATAAAAAGTCAATTAACCTTTCACCATCTCTAAATGGCAGTGTTGCCAGATAAGTTAACGTTCCCCCTGAGATGTGGTATTTAGGCGCCCTTAGGGGGCGTGCAGACAGATTGACAATCACCCCGCTGCTGCCATGGTGACGGCGCTCTAAACACGGCCCTATTAATCTCGTTGCGAGGGCGTGCCGAATTCGTAGGGTAACCAGAGCTTTATGAGATTAGATTTTACGCAATAGGGCGTAACGATAATGATATTATTATTGACTTAATAATGTTGTGGTGAAACATTAATATCAATTACTTTGTAATGAAACTAGAATTTATTACTTAGTACTTTCTATTTATTTTATTTGAAACTTATTCTTCAAAAATGATTAATTAAGTTAAGACCTTGATACTTTTTATTTATTTAAATTAACGGGTGTGTTATTAATATGTATCAATTTATTAATAAAGAGCAATAACGAAATCAATATTATAACAAATTAAATAAAACCACAAACAACATCTGCTATAATCATCGAACAATCAAATCATAATCTTTCCCTAAAAATAAAAAAATACAACAATAATTATTTCACCAAATGGCAACCCTAAGTGGCGAGGGCGCGAACCGCCGCCAAATTGGCGGGAAAGCTCCCTGTTTGACAGATCATTTTTTATTCCGTTCGGAAATTCGGTACCATTGTTCCACTGATTACCAGGTGGCCAGGAAGTGAATTTTATGCCTGCATTTATTATTTATCGATATACTGATTCTATTGTTGTATTTATTTTATTCCATATATGCTAATTTGTTCTAATTAATCATTTAGTATCAGAACCAACATTCCATAGATTGTTATTAAATACATAGAGAGTACCTAAGTTGTAAGATTGATAAAGTAACTTCATCTGCAAGGTCTTTACTATCAGGTTAAAATATTCTACGTTATGGAAACTCCAAAAACTAGTGGGTACAATAATGTGTATATAAATAATGGATATATCTAAACACGATAAAAAAACTGTTAAAAAATACACTATCAGCGGTCGTTGACCCCAAAAAAAGTCATGAAATTATTCTTTTTTTTTGTTTTCGACCCTGATGTACGCAGTGTACTGAGTACCTGAGTAATTTACTTTTCTGTGAATAGTTGAAGAAGAAACGAACTATAATAAAATTCAATTTTTTTTACGAAAGACAGCTTTCATTATAAATCCACACCACTAAATAATAACAGAATTACCGTTCGCCCTCTCAAAAGAGATTTTAATCAACAAAGCACAAGATATTAAAGGGGAGGTTGGGGTAGCGTTTTTAATTCCCGTAAAACGTCACGTCATATCTCGGGGGAGAGTGGGCAAACATCGTTATACCGTTGTTACTAGGTGTATGTTTGTGTTAGGTCAATATGTTTGCGTGGGTGCTGGGAAGTTGGGTGGACAGGGGAATTGCGTATGTTTTGTTTAGAGAAATGAGCTATTCGAATGGTTTGTAATTCTTGTTTGTGAAAACCTAGATCAAATCAAACTACGTCTGGGTTTTAATACATTTTAAACTTAGGTAGGTCATACACTGCAACGCGCCACGCGACGGGCCGCAGATAACGGAGCCAAATTCCCCACGCGGGTTTGCGTTTTTATTATATTTGTGTGTAAAAAATACGGGGGAGGGGCTCGTAACTAACTAATAACAGCCGCACAGGTCGATCGATCAGGTTAAGCTACTCTTGCCGCGGTTGGTCTGTGGGTGGGTGACAATCTTTACATACCGAGACCCCTCCGTGGCTCGGAAAGCACGTTAAGCCGTTGGTCATGTCATTCGTAGATCTTTGACGTTCGTTACGGGTACTCAGAAGCCTGAAAGTCTGATAACCAGTCTTACCAAGGAGGTCAGATAGGCAGTTGCTCCATGTAAAATACTGGTATTCAGGTGCATCCGGTTAGACTGGAAGCCGACCACAATTTAGTTGGGAAAAGGCAAAAATCACGCGCGGGTGGGCGTTATCTGCGCCCCGTCGCGTGGCGCGTTTTAGTGTGTGATTCGTCTATAATCATACAAAATTTGATTCACGTAGCCAGCGTCTTAACAAACACAGTCTTTGTTACCCAATTGCTGGCCCTCTTCATCTTCTTACTAATGCAAGAGCCAAGTTTTATTTACAGATGTGAGCTGAAAACACTTGTTAGTACCTACTAGTTAGTAGTTCTTTGCGTTCCGAAGAAAAGAAAGGCATTGTTAATATTATTATGCACATGAAAACCAACAAAATCATTGATTCGTCATCATATGGCTCATTTATTACGCATCTCTTTTATCTTAAGGGACTTCCCCAGCAACAAGATTAAGGATTTCCCACCTGTCAGAAGAAAACTCATTAAGAAAGGCAATTATAATATTATTATACACATGAAAACCAACAAAATCATTGATTCGTCATCTTATGGCTCATTTATTACGCATCTCTTATCTTAAGGGACTTCCCCAGCAACAAGATTAAGGATTTCCCACCTGTCAGAAGAAAACTCATTAAGATAACTATATAGTTACGTATATTATTAAAACATATTTCCATTTATTTAATTAAAGACTAAATCAATTGTCACCATTAATCTAATTAATATTTTATCGCCTCTAATTTAAAATAATTACACTCAGTCCACTAGGTTAATTGTTTAATGGCAGATGGAACTAGTGATTGCAGCAACGTTAATTTGTATGTAGTTAGTACCAATTATCGATTTTTTGTTGTCGAATAAAAAATGGTGCGGTTTCTATGACAATATAAATTAGCCACTTTGTTTACCTACTTTAATTTCAATTTTGCAGGTTTTATAGCGGAAATCAGCGTAAAGATTAAGTATGCACTGGTTTTCCATATCAATTGTGTTGTAGTGTATAATAAATATGGGATTTACTACATATTTTATTAAAACGTTTATAATCGAAATAAAACATTAACATCTTGTTTATGGTGGCAAATCCGACGTTCTGGCAAATAATTTATATATGTTATTGACATTTGAGTGGTTGCATGGTTTTTCTATACTGATTTATCTATATATAATATAGAATGATTATTTTCGATGTATTCATTTGAAGCGAATACATTCGATCCCATCACTCAGTACGATAGAATATAATTTAATATCTACGCATTTAACATTTTTATATTTTTGGTAAAACTGATACGTACCTACGGTATTATAATGTCTGTAAGAAGTCATAAATGAGATAATTCAATAAGTTAAGGCAGTTTATGTACATATATATTTTATGACGCAGTTTAAAGTTAATTTTTACGTAATCTGGGATAGTTACGTTTTAAGGAAGCTGTCAAAAAACTCTTAATCTAGTGGACAGACTCTAACTAGATTAAAAAAAACTCGCACAAAAACGCAAAAAGTTTGCACAGCCAAAACTCGCTAGCGTCTTCAAAAAAATAATAGGTATATATGAAAAAACGTAAATAATAGCTAGCTAGCGTAAATAATAGGTATGTATGAAATATTGTACAGCGCCCCTAGCGGTCACAGAAAGAATTAAAATTCGTACCATGAGCACTATAGATTTCGTTAGGTAAGAAACCTAACGTAATTATTCGATAGTCACTGACGTTTTTCAGCTGTCGCCATACAAAACCGCACCATGAGTCACTAATGCCATAGACGCTATCGAAAAATACGCTTATGATAGTAGTTACGTAGCTCACCAGCATTTTGACGTATGAAACATATGTTTTTGAGTATTTTGAGTCAAAATAATGTTTCCAGCTTATTTAACTGGAGCTTATTTAACATGGAATATGTTAGCGGCCGCTGAATTTGAAGACCAACGACGTAAACAACGTGAATTTCAAGCCTAAATTACAGGAAAATGAAACTTCTAGCTTACCAATGGGCGGGGCATTACGCAGCTAGCTAGGAGGCTTTCTGTGATGAATAGATAATAACTTAAAAAATAAAGATATTTTACTTTTAAAACAACCTTTTTATTTATTTTAATATTATATGGGAAATATACAGCATATTATACAGGGTTATTGGTAAAACATTAACAACCTCTTAAGAGGTCATTCTACTCATCATTATGAACAACTTTTACTACGAGACTAAACCTGAAATCGCAAAAAAAATCAGCTGTTCCCTACATTTATGTTCGTACAACTCGTCAAAATGTAGGGAACAGTCGATTTTTTTCGCGATTTCAGCTTTGGTCCCATAGTAAAAGTTGTTCATGATGATGAGTACAATGACCTCTTAAGAGGTTGTTAACGTTTTACCAATAACCCTGTATAACAAAATAAGAAACACAAATATTGACATGAAAAACATATTACCTACTAATAACAATAGGTATAATTGTTGACGTAATTACCATTACATCATTACCTAGCGACATTCATGACGTCACAATTACAAATGAAATCATAATGTAACCATTACCTACGTCATTACCTAGCGACGTTCATGACGTCACAATTACAAATGAAATCGTAATTACCATTACGTCATTACCTAGCGACGTTCATGACGTCACAATTACAAAAGAAATCGTAATTACCATTACGTCACAATCAAATGACATTTAGTGACGTCATGAAATCACTTGGAAATCGAAGGCGTGGTTATGATGTAGAAGGTACAGTTCTGATTATCGTGTGATTCATAGTTATCAGTCATTGGACAAAGGTCTTTGAGTCTTTGTTATGTTTTTGGTTTTCTTTCATTGTCTTAGGCTGAAATGTTATTATAAGCTTGAAGCTAGACGTGACTAATATTCTTTCAAAGTCTGTACCTGAAGTAAGTACATTGATTTGATCCTGCAAAATTGGTACATTTCCGATCTCACTTGCCTTTATTCGGGTTACTGAAATTTCATTTGTTTACCTATGATAGTATTTGTACCCAAACAGTATTGAATTAATGAAATTATCTACCATCAAATAAGATGACAAAAAGTCTTAAAATAATAGCATCTACTTAATTATTATTGTCTGTGTGGTGCCGGACTTAAAGAATAGCATACTTCCCGTGGGTGTTGTAAAAGGCGACTAAGGGGCGTACCGGAGAATGGGCAGCAGCGTTCTCTATACATTCCACCACCATACCATACTGCGATCGCCAACCCGCATGCCAAGCGTGGCGATTATGGCAACCCCCCCCCTTTTGGGGGAGGCCTATGTCCAGCAGTGGACGTCTTTCGGCTGAAATGATGACTTAATTATTATGTAAGTACAAGTATTTAATAGTAGATTATGCACCGAGGGGCTAAAGTTGTGTCTTATGTCACGGGCGTCATATTGAATCTCGAGCGCAATGAAGGATTCCGGATGTAACTCCCGAGCGCAGCGAGGGAGTTAAGAGTTTAACTCACGAGCGAAGCGAGGGAGTTAATACAAGAATCCTGAATGCAGCGAGGGATTCAAGCTAGCCCAAGGCAAAGACACCTTTAGCCCAGAGGAGGATACTCTACTTTTTACACCTACTGTGAGAAAATAATAGCCATAGTACGAAAATTCGCGCCTGTATTGCGTCTCCCAATAAGTAGCCAAGACACGATCAATTCGATTAAAAAAAAAAAGTCTCTTCTACGGTTTTGTCGTGTGTGTCTAGTGATATCACTCTCATGGAAGTGGCGTTTGTGTAAACTAAGCTTTATACAGGGCTGGTAGAATGGTTTTGGATGATGGGCTGTATGCATTTTGAATTTAGAACGTCATTGGAGACGCTCGTGAAAATAGAGTATTTTTGATAAAATGTGATAAATCTTTGTAGTATAGATAGGTTTTATTATTTATTTATTTATTCACAAAATCCACAGCAATCTTAGCGCAGTTTACTTAAAATAAATTAACTAATGTTACAGCCAATTACTATTACGGTATTACGGCGCGGTACGGTATTTGTTATTATTAATGTCAGTTTCAATGTTATTCCATTCCTTTTAAAAATGGTCCGTAGTTATCTAATTATTCTTACAATATTATGTCTTCGAAAACATGACAACGATATGAAGAAGCAGTCGTTATGATTTTGTAGGAAATCGAGAATATCATCCACGCGTAGTAAGGGTTTCGAGAATAGCTTTCCTCTTTCTGGCACCAAAAGGTGTTTGTTAGTACTATACTGCCAATTTAGCTTAGCATGTGAGATTCCAAGTTCAAATCACATTATTGACCAGCGGGTCATAATGAAATCCAGTACAACATTATTGACCGGCTGTGCCCCCGGCCACTAATGACTCACTTTAGGTTAAGGTTGCTTGACATATAATTTGACATTTTCGAGCAGGTGGTGTGAAAAGTTTATTTTATTTCATCAAAAAGAACACCCGCAATTCATTCACTCGGAATATAATATTTACATAATACTTTACTCCATCGGCTAACAGATATTATTGTATGTTAAGAAACAAGTGCGAGTCGGACTCGCGCACCGAGGGTTCCGTACAAATTTGTAGGTGTGTAAGTGTAAAGTTTATCACGGTAATAAAAAAAAAGTAACTACTTATTTACGGTTTTCGTATTTTTAGGGTTCCGTAGCCAAATGGCAAAAACGGAACCCTTATAGATTCGTCATGTCTGTCTGTCTGTCTGTCCGTCTGTCTGTCTGTCCGTCCGTATGTCACAGCCACTTTTCTCTGAAACTATAAGAACTATACTGTTGAAACTTGGTAAGTAGATGTATTCTGTGAACCGCATTAAGATTTTCACACAAAAATAGAAAAAAAACAATAAATTTTAGGGTTCCCCATACTTAGAACCGAAACTCAAAAATTTTTTTTTCATCAAACCCATACGTGTGGGGTATCTATGGGTAGGTCTTCAAAAATGATATTGAGGTTTCTAATATCATTTTTTTCTAAACTGAATAGTTTGCGCGAGAGACACTTCCAAAGTGGTAAAATGTGTGTCCCCCCCCCTGTAACTTCTAAAATAAGAGAATGATAAAACTAAAAAAAATATATGATGTACATTACCATGTAAACTACCACCGAAAATTGGTTTGGACGAGATCTAGTAGGTAGTTTTTTTTTTAATACGTCATAAATCGTAAACCGCAATTTACCATTCATTCAATCAACTCAAAAATAAAAATAAAACATTTAATTTCATAAACATAAACCTTATGCATAAACCCGGGTGTTACGGAACCCTCGGTGAGCGAGTCCGACTCGCTCTTGCCCGGTTTTTTTTCCTTTACTTGTGCTAATATGACCTTGCTTCTCGCCAAAATTCATGATTCTAGATCAACGCAAAGTACCCTATAAATTTTGATTCCCTTGAGAGTGTCGAAATATACATTTTCTGCGGTCTAAACGGCCGTATTTTTTTACGTTAATTTAGAACTTTGATTTTTTCACAACTTCAAGGGACTGTAGACCTGAGTAAATGGTTTTAATTTCAAGCGATACCTCCACGCGTTCCCGAGATAAAGGGTCTTCAATTCAATTCAATTTATTTATTGCTGAACATAGATGGTACAAATTACATTTAAAGATGTCGAGTAAATGCGCAGTTCATATGTCCTACCAATTAAGGCATGCAAAAAAATTTTATACACAGGAGAAATTAAAATGAAATACAATTAAAAATAATTTAAAAGAACGATAATATCACAAAATAAGCCTAAATTAAATATACAATTGATTATATAAAGCAGTTGCCAAAAATTATACGTTTCATAAAAATTATTTTAGTTTGAATTACATGTAAAATGTCAGCGAAATTAATCAGATGTCAAATAAATACGATGTCAGAAATATTATTTTGGTCAAAACACTGCCAGTATGTACCTATAGCAAATCTTATACTATCTTATTGGTCCAAGGTCAAATTAACGGTATACTAGATAGGTAACAAATCGGACTCAGTAAACCCTCACGTCAATCCCAATAAGTCATCAAGTTAAGTTAAGTTAAGTCGGTAAGTTCTTGTCTGACATGTATTCGTTTACTGTGTAGTACGCCTTATTTATTAGTGAGTTATGTAATTGTCTTTTAAATTTATTGTAATCGTTACAGTCTAGTAAAGCTTTAGGCATTTTATTGTAAATTTTAGGAGCCATGCCTAAGAGATTTTTCTGGAATATCGCCTTTTTATGTTGCCTACTGACTATTTTATTGTTGTGTCGCGCCCGACTAAATGTTTCAAACAAGTGAGGATTACTTTTCACAAATAGAATCACCTCATATATGTATAGGCAGGGTACAGGTCTTGACACACAGACAGACAGACGGACAACAAAGTGATCCTATAAGAGTCCCGTTTTTTCCATTTGAGGTACGGAACCCTGAAAAGAAGGAAAAGAATCATAGAACATCAAAAGATAAGAAATTTATCCACTTTACTTATTATTTTTGCAAAGCGTAACAAAATGTTAACATCAATCGTCTTTTGTTTCAAAGTTAATAACAAAAGAACAACTCCATCAGCTGGATCAAAATAAACCAAAATACGTAACTAACTAATTACTTTATCTACTTTTTTTCTGTTTAATTTCCTGCATTGGGAGGTTTATCCCACCGCTGGGCGCGGGATGTGATACGATCTCACGCCGCTCGCGTGTTCAGTTACAGTTTGCGCACTTATTAAACCATTACTATGCGCTTGCGTTGGATAGGGCGAGAAATTATCGAGCTTTTTATAACGGTGAGTGAGAAATTCTCCTCACTGCAGTAATAATGAAGTTGAAGAAGAATTTATTTAACCCATGCCATACAGACATATGCTCTTAAATACCAGAGGCCATAGGCATTAACATAATAACACAGATAGAATATTAAAATACACAAATACTATAACTAAAAATAAATATATTGAAAGTCTTTTACCTCTCTTGCAAGATGGACGACACGGTACACAGCTTTTACAATTTCATTACTACTCAGGGTTACCCTTGTGTAGAATGACACTCTGAGCTTAGTACAGACGCCAGCACATCAAGCTACCCGAAACTGTCAAATTTTCCCAATCAATCTTGAACCTTATGCTGTAGCAATAAAGTTGAAAATCTATTAGAGAAATTTGACAGGTTGTAGAAGCTTGATTTGCTGGCGTCTGTACCTACTTAGTAGCGCGTAAAAGCCGGCAACGTTGCTCTCGGCGAACATGTCAGTCGCACTACACCGCCAGGGCAAGTTCATCATAGCTCGGTAAGCATTATTGTACTGTACACGAAGAGTGTTATATGCACTCTTCGTGTACCGGTACCAAAGTTGGCTGGTGTATACCGATTGACAGTAGGCTCTGAACAGCGTCAGCTTAACTTGATTTGAGCAGTGGTAAAAACGTCTAGCTAGCATATTGCTTCTACAAGCTATACCGCGTCTCTGTCATTCCAAATCATTTACATCCGATAAGTTTTCTGTTAGAATATGCCCTAGATATTTATACGTATTACCAGTGTCTTCCTCTGGTCTTCCAATCCTATATTTATACTAACATCTCATCTTCCTTTAATAAACACGGAGTTAGGGAATTGAGTGTCGTCATATTATTTGCTACCAAAAGTCTTCTCATCACAATCCTCATGTCTCTAGGTATCCGAATTGCTTTTTAAAAAATTTTTTATTGCTAAATGGCGCTCTTCACCTCGATCACGCCTGATGGAAAGCGATGAAGGATGAGGTCCATCTTTGGGGTCAGCGCAGCATAATAATATCTTCTTCTCCATGTCTACTGTAGCCGTCGTCTCAGTATTCTCCTTTGCAGGAATACTATCTTCTTGCGCACGATACCTACATTCTAATATTCTTAGGTCTCATATTGTCTACTGTCAAATTATTAAAGTATGCTTATTAGTTTTATTTTGTCTGTGTGGTGCCGGACTTACAGAATAGCACCACCCCATACTTCCCGTGGGTGTCGTAAAAGGCGACTAAGGGGCGTACCGGATAATGGGCAGCAGCGTTCTCTATGCAGTCCACCACCATACCATACTGCGATCGCCAACCCGCCTGCCAAGCGTGGCGATTATGGCAAACCCCCCCCCCCCCCCCCTTTTAGGGGAGGCCTATGTCCAGCAGTGGACGTCTTTCGGCTGAAATGATGATGATGATGATGATGATGATGATGATGAAAGATTAGTTTTATTGTATTTTTAGAACTCTTTGTCCATTAATGCACTTTTGCTTCAAACTCACAGAAAAGACGTAAATGCATGCACAAATGAGATCAGAAATTGTCACTTACTGGAAAGCGACAGTCATCACTCGAAAATAAGATTATGACGGGGCACAACAAACTCACTTCCCACTAAAATCGAGAACCCACAGTAGTGACCCCTTCGTCCTGCTCGTGTTTTTGTTGATGCAGACCAATTTACTGATTGTGCTGGCGGCCGCCGGTGAGCAAATTGATGGGGTCTGAGTATCGTAATACCCAGCTCTAATCAACGGTAATGAAATATTACATCGTAGAGGGACCTTGTGGATGGCATTTGATATTATAGGTAATAGGAGTGCGCTTAAATATTTGTCATCTTTTAGCGAAAGCACCTTGGCATATCTCAAATAAGAGACTCCATCATGACCTTAGTATCAAAACTGTAGAAGAAATCTCAGAAAGGACAAAAGCATACAAAGAGCTAATCACAAACCATCCAAACATGCTAGCAGTAAACCTGATGAACACCCAAACAGTCGCTAGAAGACTGAAAAGAAGGATTCCTCAAGACCTTATATAAGAGGCTATAAGAATAAACGGAGCATTCACTGAACGGCTTCCGTACAAATCTGTTAATAATACCAAACAAAATATCAGCAAGAATGATAATAGTAATAAAATCAATAAAAAAAAAGCGAACTTTTAGGGATGGTAATCAGAATCCAGCATTTCGGGACTATGGATTGAGTCATAGCAATACAGAACTTTTTAGCACTAGCTGTTACGTGACGATTTCAATCAATCTCTTTGTCCAATCTAATGCTATATTGTGCTTGGCGCCCGATCAGGAAATGAGTTATTAGGATTATCCATAATATCCTCTGAAGGTACTCTGATGTTTGTTATTTCAACAGCAATTCAATAATTTGGCTCATACTTATTCCATAGTCCATACACGCGCAAGATGACTCACATTTTACTACCCATCTCACCATGAAAATCCATTTACACCAACATAAACAAATCATCGCCCATTAATCCGTAGCGAATGCAGATAAAACATCAAATATATTCCCCTCATAAAGGTGATCTCCCCAGTCGCGTGCGCACGCGCAGATGAACGTAGTCACATCGATCATTGATCCAGAGGGCGGTTGATTAACTGCTAAATGTGATGGTAAAGTAATGATGTTGGTTAATGGAACAGAAAAATGGGATGATTGGCAGCTTGACTTAATTTTTTTCGGTTAAAGTTGAGAATGGTTTAGGTGGTGATATTTGAAATTGCTCTAGATTTAAATTAGTTTCTGAATATAGATTTCAGGAATGACTTCCACACCCTAAAAAATTGACGAGGATTTGACATTTTAAATGCCTTAAAACGCTATGGACACTGACGATGTCATTAATAAGCTTTTCGCGGCCTCTCCGTGGCCGCCAGTGTGTCAAACAAGCCCTTGCTTTGCTGATCGTTTTTATAGTAACCATTTTACCAATACACCGTATAATATTTCCCTATTACATGCTCGTCACACATGGAGGCGCCACCAGCGTCGCAGGCGCAATCACGACGTTATTGTTATAGAGGAGATCGTGCATAATCGTGATGCAGCCGCGTGATGCACCCGGCACGAGCCATCCGCGTGCTGTCTCGTTCTAGCATGATATGTACCTACTAGGGAATAAGAGGACTAGGTAGGTAACTTAACCCAGTAAATATGTCAACCCGTAAAAGCTGAACTTGAGGCTCCAGTCCCAATTAGCCATCGGACGGTCAAAAGTGACTTGGCTGAGATTCATCTTACTTGGTTAAACGGATTGCGGATTGTTATAAGTTCTCTTTCCTAATTGATTTGACCAAGTTATAATTATTTAAGTGAACTTTTTACTTAAGGCGAAAGGGCTAAGGTAGCCCGCGAAATTCAATTTTTTTTTACTTTGTTTGCAGTTTGCTGGTCAGTATGATTTCCTGAAATAGTCATTCTTGGGGATTACTTGGTCTTAGAGAGTTGTGTTGATGACTTTAATGATTATAATACTGTAAATACATATTTGTTGCGGCCGCGATTTTTTAAAAATTTTAATCAACGTACAAATTAATACTGACCAGCAAATTGCAAAAAACGTATGAAAATTTGAATTTCGCGGGCTACCATGGCGCTTTCGCCTTAACCCAGTTTATTTTAGAAATGCAATATGTCAAAATTACAAACCAGAAGCACTATTAAATAGTTATTTATATAGAGGTGTAAGGGGGTCTTGTCCTTTTGTCGTTCACTCCGTTTAGGAAACCTCAGAAACTGGGCATCAGCCTAGCCTTCTGCATTTTGGTTGGGGTTAGCTTCTGTCTGTAGCTTCAGTTTAGACTGAAAACTTACGGTACTAGGTACGGTAACGACGACTTTGATTGTCCCGCCGCCACATCAGATGACGTATTTTGTCGAGAAAAACTGTTAAAACGCAAGATGAAGTCTAAAGAAAAAACTGCCCGCAAGATCAGTCAAGCTCCTGCGGGCGGAGAGTAATCTGCGGGCGGAGAGTAATGGGTAGCTCACCGTCCGATCAGGACCAGGCTCGTGCCGGACGGCGCGTACGTGTTCCACGCGCGCCTCAAAGAGATGTCAGCATCGAGGAGGGGCCCCTTAGGGCCGAAGCCTGCCGGGTCAGCGGGATTGTCCGAAAAGGTTACCGCTGGCCCGGAACATAAAGGGCTAAGGAAGGAACACGGGTGGGTTTTAGTCAGTAAGAGTCTGACACTCCCTTCCGCTCCACCCAGAGCGGGAGGGAGAGTTCCCATCCGCAATTTTTCCATTCATTGAAGTCCTATACTGGCCAACGGGGTAATTGCATAACACACATGGGACTCCATGGTGGCGCAACCAGGGTTGCCCTTCCAGCAAAATATATACAGTTTTATGTTGGGTATCTCATATAACCATACATTTTTTGCAGTGCGACCATGGTTGCGCCGCCATTGGTGTCCTAGTGAGATATGGACCTAATAGTAACAATGGCTTCCACTTTGACAGTTCAACAACATTCATTGCGTTACTTACGTTGTTATTTATTTTTCGAACATGTTAAGCAATATACTAGCAATATCCTTCAAAATTAATCAGATTGCGATTTTAAGTCATCATCATCTGTCTAGCCTTTTCCCAACTATGTTGGGGTCGGCTTCCAGTCCAACCGGATGCAGCTGAATACCAGTATTTTACATGGAGCGACTGCCAATCTGACCTCCACTACCCAGTTACTTGGTAGTACGATACCCCTTGTAACTGGCTGTCAGACTTTCGGGCTTCTGACTACCCGTAACGACAGTCAAAGATGTGATTGTGTGTTCTGCAATCAGGCTGCTGGGCCTGAATATTTCAGTAGTCATGAGATGTTCTCTCGTCTCGTGTGAGCACAAGATTTCAAGAAGAGACACCTGGTTGCTGGTTGCAATTCTGACTGTCCAGTCCAGACATAAATATGTTGGGATGAAATAAGGGAGCATCCTTGGGGGATATTCCAAGACAATTTACGCTTGTTTCCTTGGCACATTATAGTGAAGGGACACGTCCACTACAACGCGGGTGGGACACGATCATATCGTCATGATGCACTTCGTGATGCATCGGGCACGCGCCATCCTCGTGCCGTCTCGCTCTAGCACGAGCACGTGACCCACTCCGGAATATTAATAGTATTGATTGTTGATGAATAGTGCAGACTGGAGTCTATGTTAATTCTGTATTTATAGAGCTTAAACGATCTAATAATAGGTGAGTTTATGTTTTCCAAGATCATCATCTGCCTTACCTTAACCTTTTCACAATTATGTTGGGGTCAGCTTCCAGTCTAACCAGATACATGTGAATACCAGTATTTTTATGGAGTGACTGCCTATATAACCTCCACCACCTATAGTCGGACTTTTAATAAGCTGCAGTAAAATCCAGCTTATGAAATGACTGAAAATCTTTACGTTTTTCGCGGCCATCAACCAAATCTTGTTTTTCTAGTACAGAATAGTGTAACAAACGAAACTTATTTGACATGCATATCTCTAAACTCAGTCCGAAATGAGTTATAAAGAAGTGACAATTTACTGCAGCTAGTTAAAAATCGGAATATAAGTAGTTATCTAATGGGAGGTTGCCAGAGTTTCAGGCTTCTGATGACCTACCCGTAACAACTTTCAAAGATCTATAAACGTAAGTATAGGTTGTAACTAAGTTATGTATGGGTTTATTATTAATTTTTTATGTAGATAATGCGCACATATTGGGTATTTATTTTACTTTTTCATTAATCACACACGAAATCATGTAGGTACATAAGCCACAACATTTTATTTGATTTTGTATGAGCTTATTATATATATATTTTTTATTATATTCTATATTATCACATTTAATTAATTCTCTTAATTTATTACAACGTTTTAGTTATTCCAGCGTATGGCACTCGTGGGCTGCAGCTGAAAGTAAGGTTTTTATTTTGCTGTAATGGCAATAAACGCATTAAGAAAAAGAAGAAGTAGTGTTTGTAGTAGTGTGTGTTTGAAGTATGGAAGAAAAAGACATGTTACGCCGACCCCAAATAAATTGGGAGAATGATGATGGTGATGATGATGGCAATAAACACATTTTTTCTTTCTTTCTTTCTAAGTAACCGTGGTACCTACCGTAAGTTTTTCAGTCTAAACTGAAGCCACAGGCAGAAGCCAACCCGAACCAAAATGCAGAAGGTTAGGCTGATGCCCAGTTTCTGAGGTTAAACGGAGTGAACGACCAACGGACAAACCTTAACACCTTTAAATAGATAACTATTTAATAGTACTTCTGGTTTGTAATTTTGACACATTGCATTTCTAAAATAAAGTGGGTTAAGGAAAAATTGTTAAGGCCTATGTCCAGCAGTGGACGTCTTTCGGCTGAAATGATGATGATGAAGGAAAAATTCACTTACTTAAGTAGATTACTTGGTCAAATCAATCAGCTGAAGAGAGATAAAATACGTCTCTGTGTCCGAAAAATTGGAGGCAACACAGCATTAACATTTTTACCAGATCAAAAATTCATGTGTGCGTTCTTTTTACATCTTTATCAAAAAATCAGCTGCGCACACGCAATGTTACGAAATACATAATGACGTAAAATAATAAGAGTATGTCTCTCGACCTCTAAACAGTGCGCTGAGCAATTTATCATAATTTAATGAATGCCTCTAATTAACATGTGGCGGTGCAACGTGGAAGTTGGACATTTAGCAATATACATTATACATATATGTATCTTTTTATCTTTAGAAATAATTTCGTCTGGTCAGAAAATATGCACCCAATGCTGGCCAGATAATATATATGAACATAGACGAGGCAAAAGGAGTATAGTTCAAGGAGTATAGCCACAGATATGATATAGATATACCTAGATAACGCAAGTATCACGAACTGTATGAAAACCAAGCGTGCCATTTTTTGACTACCTACTATGACGTCACAAGCTCGCGCTCTCGCTCACACTTACCCAGCCAGCAGTACAAAGGACTGAGCGCGAAAGGGGCGGCTTACGATTTGTAATCATAAGTTGGTGCAATTTTTGGCACGCGAAGTAGTTACTCTTGCGTTATCTAGGTATATCTATATCTGTGAGTATAGCAAAGGATCTTAGTAGGTATCGTTCTGTAGTTTCTGCCTCACCCCCATTGGAAAAAGGCGTGAGTTTATGTATGTGTTTGTATTTTCTGTGCGTATTTTATGCAGGGATTGTCTACGTCTTTATGAGAAAAGGCTCCTGAAAAACAGGCTCATTTTTCAGAATATTCTATTTTCATTGTGGTTCATTGAAATTACGAATTACGTAGTCTTATCAGAAGACAAAGAAGAAATAGAAATTCCAAAAGAAAAAAGAAAAAAATATATATTTGATCACGAATATGAAAAACAAATGCAACATTACAAACTAACTAAAAGAAAGAGCTAAAATCATCAGAGAACCCTTCTTATCAAATGACATATTATTTCAACCCTTAAAAAGATCACCTTTTAGCTATAGAAGTGAAACTTCTTAGGAGACGTTTCGATAATTTACTAACCAGACGAGAGCAGACTAGTCTTGGAGTGTAGGCCGCGTATCGGTAAGCGTAGTTTGCGACGTCCCCCAGCTAGATGGACCGATGACCTAAACAAGGTGGCTAAAGAGGGTGACGAACTGGATGCGGAAGGAGGAGGATAGGCTGTTGTGGCGCAGCCTAGGAGAGGCCCATGTCCAGCAGTGAACTGCGATAGGCCGAGTTGATTGTTTGATTGATTCTCATGTTCGCACTAGTCTTCTTATTTTCTATACCTAGTCATTTCCCCAAACCGACAAAAGCAAGGTTAAACAACAACAACAACAGCATGCAACATGTCCTCGGCAACTCCTCTCCATTTCACGCGCGACCCACTTGCCTAAGATTTAGATTATAATTCTTATTTACTTAACGGTTTATGTATTACACAATATACCCTTAAATGAGCTCGTGGCGCCATTTTAATATGAAATAGTTACAAAAAGGTTACGCGTTGTTGAATTGATTGGTTTTTAACTTTTGTAATTACCATTTTTATATGACGGCGCAGTAAGTGGCGCCGTCTAGTTTTGTTACGAAGTTACTGGAACCACCGAGGAGGTCGAATAAGAATGACACTGGCTGGTGACAGTGGGTGCACAACTGCACACGTACAGGGGACCTAAAAAGGCACTGACCTCTATAATTGTATTATAGAGGTCAGTGTAAAAAGTCCACTTTGGAGAATCATAAAATGATAATATTATGAATCGTAATATGGCGAAGACAGTCCGTCCGTCAGTCAGTGTTTTTATTTTTTCGCTGCACTACGTAGGTATAATCAAAGAGATTGGGATTGGATTTGGATCGGATTGATTGGTATTTTAGCACAGACAAAAAAATAACTGAAAAATGCTTCACCAGTATCGTAAGCATTCTCTATTTTATCCTACATTCTCCATAACCTAGTACGGTCGGCAACAAAACTTCATCAACACTGTCATTTTTAAATGACGTTATTAAATTGACAACATGTTTTTTTCAATAAACTGCTTTTTAGCTTTTCACATAATAGCAAAGAGTTTATATTCTAAAAATTGTACTACTGCTGCAATTTTGACCAAATACACACATCAAAAGTGTCTAGGGATCAAGCATTTTTATGCGGATTTCTTGAGATTGAGATGTGGCTTTGTAATAAATTTATGATTTTATAAATTTATATGGATCCTTTTTGGTGCATTTCATAATTTGAATCAGGAACTGTGAATCAAATTCGAGTAAAAGATGAAAATCAGCTGTCAATATTTTCCCTATAAAAACATACAACGCATTGAAGACATTATTAGTGCTACTGTTTCCCTACTACTGATTAAAACCAACGTTATTATGGAGCGGCGACGTCATTTAAGCAGGGAAGAAATGCTCAGAGCCGTGGGAATGATAGAAGCTGGTTCCCGGCAACGTACTGTGGCTTTAGCTCTGAATACAAGTCAGAGTGTTATCAGTCGACTTTGGACACGTTACCGAAGCACTGGTACTGTGGCTGAGCGCCATGGAGGACGGTATCGCTGCACCACACGGAGACAAGACCGATACATTCAAATCTTAACTCGAAGAGCTCCAACAATAACCGCCATGATGTTAGCCGTGAGGCTTCATCACTCTTCAGGGAACTTAATTAGCGACCAAACAGTCAGAAACCGCTTGCATGAAGTGAACCTTCATTCCCGAAGACCGCTACGGGTACCACCTATAGCAATGCACAATCGTAGGATTCGATATCAATGGGCTCTTGAACACAGAAATTGGGCAGAAGAACAATGGCGTTTCGTGTGCTTTTCTGATGAGTCTCGTTTTGGTATGAGACCGGATACAAGACGTATACGACACTGGAGAACCCCTGGACGCCAACAGCGATTAAAATCCTGCCAGGAAGTCCATCCTTATAGTGGTGGAACCATCATGGTATGGGCGGGTATTTGGATCGGCGGAAGAACTGAGTTGATTTGGATCAGAGGCAACCTCAACGCTCAAATTTATGCTGAGACGATTGTATCAGACGTCATCGTTCCTCTACAAGTGCAAATCGGTCCCTTATTTCAGTTAATGCATGATAATGCACGACCGCACACCGCAAGAGTTGTAAGACAGACTCTCGCCGCAGCTAACATCAATGTCCTGCCCTGGCCTGCTCAGTCGCCAGACTTGAACCCGATTGAGCATGCATGGGATATGCTACAGAGAAGAGCTCTGCCGAATATGGAGGGTATCCAGTCGCAAGAAGACCTTTTTTTGTTGTTGCAACGAACATGGGCGGCTATTCCACAGCGTGATTTGGATGAACTCATTTTGAGTATGCCAAACCGATGTTCTTGTGTTGTTAGTGTTCGCGGTAGAAACACGGATTATTAATTGTTTAAGTTACCCAATACAATTTTAAAGAAAACTGTTATTTCAGTCTTTTTTTCGAACTTTTGTGTTAGTGGTTCAAAGGTCAAAAATCCCTTTATTAGGAAAATGGCAAATTTCTTTATTAATGCAAAGGTGACTTGGTTTATCGTTACTGTGACAAACGAAAACACTTTATTTGATGAATCCTTAAAGAAAATTTTAATTAATATCAATCAGGAGAAAAGTTATTGCAAAAATTTATGTTGATCCCTAGACACTTTTGATGTGTGTATTTTGCTCAATAACTGAGATTTAAAAAACAGAAGTGTTAATCGACTTTTGTTGCTGTCTGTACTATGGGCACCAACATAACATCACGCCTGTAAATTCCCAAAGGCTTAGGCAGAGGTGTACCTATAGTACACCCTTATTTCGTCAGTTATGTTTAACGCCTATGTAATAAATAGGGGGCGTGCCTGCCTATTGTCATCAACCTAATAACACTTTACCTGACCTGGGAATGGAACCCAGGACCACATGCTCAGCAGTAGCGCTTGCGACCGCTATACCAATGAGACAGTCCACATAAGCACTAACCTTTATCTCACTAATATTATAAAGACGAAAGTTTGTGAGTGTGTGTGTGTTTATATGTTTGTTACTTCTTCACGCTCAAACGGCTGCATCAATTTTGATAAATATTTGTATAGAGGTCGACACCCGGTCGGACACCCTGGATTAACATATAGGATACTTTTTATCCCGATATTCTCACGGGATCAAAACTTATGCGGGTGAAACAGCGGGGCGCAGCTAGTCAACAAAAAGGGTGCGTCCTGAGTGACGGCGCACCGCGCAGGCGGAATGAATGCCGAATTAACCCTTAGTATGCCGGAACGTAGATCTACGCGAGACACAATGGCTGTTTAATTGTGTCTGTAATTACGGCATTCGAGCGGTTAAACAAAAGTTCGACACGTTTCAACTTGTTTCGCGCATATCAATGCGTTTATTTTGATTTTTACTCGCGGATAGTGAAGTGAAATGTCGCAAATTAATTTGAATGAAGACTTTCCTGCTGACGATTTTATCACAACAATGATCTAAAAGCCTCTCATTTGGTTGTCTCAATTTTTCATATAGTCTAACGTATTCCCCGCTTCTTATTTCTGTAGATCATAGAATTTCGTGCTTTCTTTTTTCACAAAAAAATATATCATCGGTAAAGAAACTGCTTCTTTCTAACTATTGTGAACGTGATATCGACATAAAATAAACGCAACACTAAACAAGCGCGCACGCATCATCAACTTTCCCTCATGCACTAAGGACAGTAATCCGCTCCGCAATCCGCGATACGCGGTGCCCCGTCACTTAGGACCCACACTAAGATATGGAAAGATGTTCGGGCTCTGAAAATATATTTATAGTTAGGGGAATTTACCATCGATACCAGCAGGATGAAAACGCGTAGCAGCATCCAGTTTCGTAGCAAATGCTACGAACTTCGTAGCACTCTATCACACTAATATTATAAAGGCGAAAGTTTGTGAGTGTGTGTGTGGGGGGGGGGGGGGGGGGGGGTGTTTATATGTTTGTTACATCTTCACGTTCAAACGGCTGGACTAATTTTGATAAAATTTTGTATGGAGGTAGCTGACACCCTGGATTAACATATAGGCTACTTTTTATCCCGATATCACGGCATCGACATTTACGCGGGTGAAAACACGGAGCGCAGCTAGTTTATTTTATAAATCTCAAAAAAAATGTTAAAGTTAATTTTCTTTATGAAATTATATTTTTCATAGTCGTTCTGGGATTTTTTCAGCGTAACCTCCGTTATTGAAACAGGGATACAGGGAAGGAGATTAATTTACACCTTTCATTAGGTAAACGCGGTAATTCCTTTAAAGCTACATAACGACACCTTGGAAGTTTCGAAGCACCTCGAACACAAGCCCTTGGGGTTCTAAAAAGGCCACTTTGGAGAATCATAAAAGGATAACATTATGAATTATAATATGGCGAAGACAGTCCGTGTTTTTTTTTTCGCTGCACTACGTAGGTACAATCAAAGAGATTGGGATTGGTTTTGTATTGGATTAATTGGTATTTTAGCACAGACAAAAAAAAATAACAGAAAAATACTTCACCAATGGGATTTGATACGATTAACTTAAAGGTCAACTGTCCATTATGTTATCCTTTTGTGATTCTGCCAAAGTCAAGCAACAAATTCTTCAAAGGCATCTGCCTCTCGGGTATTGATTTTTTTTCCCGCCAAGAAGTTATCCAAATTCTGGAAAAAGTAGTAGTCTTTAGGCGCAAGGTCTGGTGAGTAGGGCGGATGACGGAGAGCTTCCAACCCCAGTTCTTGCAACTTGGAGACCGTCTGCTGTGCAGTATGAGGTCGCGCGTTGTCGTGCAGAGCAGTGGAGTCGAGCAATTGACCAATGCTGGTTGGAGATGTGCCAGCTTCCCCATCATTGTGTTCAGTTCTTCACAGTACACATCTGCAGTAATGCTCACCCCATTTGGTAAGAAGCTGTGATGAATCACACCGGCACTAGACCACCAAACAGTGACCATCACTTTTCTAGGGGTTAGTTTTCGTTTAGGGCATTATTTAGGTGCTGAACCAGGATCCAACCAACTTGCTGAGGGCTTGCGGTTATCAAACAGAATACATTTTTCATCGCAGGTAACAATGCTGTTCAAAATTTCTTCATTTGTGTGTCTGTTGAGCAGTGCAAGGCACGTCTCGACGCGTACTTCGCGCTGGCGATCATTGAGTTCGTGGGTCACCCATTTGTCAAGCTTTTTTACCTTGCCAATTTGACGCAAATGGACCAATATTGTTTTAACGCTAACGTCGAAAGCTGCTGCTAATTCAGCCGTAGATTGTGTATCAGCAGCTTCCACAATCGCCTTTAATTCGTCATTGTCGACCAAAGTTTTCGGACGCCCGCGAGGTTCATTTTTCAGGTCGAAATTTCCAGAACGGAAGCGAGCAAACCAATAACAGGTGGTGCGTTGGTTTGTAGTGTTAGCTCCGTAAACGTCGGTGATGTTGCGTGCCGCTCGTGCCGCGTTGCTGCCACGACGGTACTCATATTCCATAATTACTCGAATTTTTAACGTATCCGTGATGACGAAAAAGATTGCAATGCGATGAAAATGTAACACTAATCAATAAACAAATGACTATTTTTGGAAAAAAAAACCTTGTTTTTAAAATAAGATTAATTTGAAATTAGAATTCTTAGCCAAACAAAAATTATTTTGATTTGAAATGGCCAGTACCTACTGCAGAACGGCAATTTCATAGGTAAAGACCTATTATTAGTAAAGTATTATTAGCTGAAAAACAGTGGCACTCCGGGAGTGCCGACAGAAGTGAAAACAAAACATAAACAGAATACTTTGCCATCACTCACTGACATATCGGATATACATTAAAACCGAGTACATCCGAGTGTCGCTTTCGGTAACAGTGGCGCGAGTTCAATGGTTGTTTCCCATCTCAAAAGATTCCTAACGCGCCTACTTTGATTATATAAATGTCTAAATGGAGCGTCAAGTGCGCGCAAACGTGTCAAAAAGTATCAGCCAACTGTTGGCCCACAAGTGCTTACCCGCCGATCAATGCAGATCGTGTCGCTATACCTACTCAATACGTATTACGCGCGCCAAGTATAAAAAAATATCAGCGACAAAATGACGATATGTGCTATTAAATTGTGCCGGAATTATAAAGGAAGGATAAAAAATACCAAACACATCACCTAGGTACCATCGGTAAGTAACCAAGAAACTGCATATTTATTTTTTGTTTTTATAATTATCAAATCACGCCATATTTTATAAGTGTTGACAGTTTCTTTTTTTTACTCTCCCAACTTAACGTCATTTTTGTGGGTACATATTTGTTGGTTTATTTACGTTTACGTTTATACAATTTCGTCCGTGTACTTTTTCAAAAAACTGGCCAAGTGCGAATCGAATTCGCATGCAAAGCGTTAATTTTTAAATCGTAGATAATAGCTTTTCCTGGCCAAGACATTTTTTTTAATGTCTTGACTTTAATTATATATAAAGCGATCATTGACTTTGTTTTTTTTTACACGAACAATCGCTATGTTAAATGTGTATATTTGTAATTAAAATTCATTCCTAATATATGTGATCTTTCATTTAAAATTTCCAAATACTGCTTAAAATATTATTTTAAATATTGCAATACTTATTTAATTAACTTAGTTGATTTAACTACAACATTCAACCACCCAACTCTAATTAAATAAGTGGTTTTGATTTATTTAAAAAAGTAACAACTGAATAAAAATACACTAAAACACACTAAAACTGAATAACACTACATACATACACCTAAAACTTATCTTATTTAATAAGTCTATTTTTTTTTATGTGATTTATTGGGAGAATGGGAGATGCTGGTATCATTATTTACGCACACACAGACGTGGAGACTTTTTGGCGGGAAGTCAAACGAGGCGGTAATTTTGATTTCACCAAAAGTTTTATAAATAAATAATTGTACAGAAATACCACATCAACAACATCTGATAAGACCTATAACAACCATGAGTGTCACCAGTGGCGGTGAGGAGTCGCCAGAGCCTGGGGAAAAGAAGAAACGGAAATACAATAGCAACCGTAATTCTGACGCAAATACTAAATATAACATTTTCACTAAACAAAATTACAAAAGACTGTTCATAGAAAACACCAACTCTGAATACGTAGTATACGTTGAGTCGACAGAGCAGGAGAAGGTAGGGAATAAAAATCCTATCACGCTCACAAACTTATTAACGGATAATGTTAAAGGAGTCTTAGGAGTACATAGAATAAATGCGCATAAAATAGGAATAACATTCAGGAAGGCAGCTGCGGCGAACAATTTTCTGAAGATGGAAGATTTTTTATGGAAAAATAAGCTTAAAGCCTTTATACCATCGTATTTGACAGAAAGGATTGGTGTATTGAGGTTTGTGCCCAAAGAACTCTCCAATGAGGAAATATATAAAAATATAGTGTGCGACTCTGAAGTAATTTCAATTAAAAGATTCATGCGTAAAGTAGAGGGAAAATTAGTGCCTCTCAATACAGTTGCTGTCACCTTTGCATCAACATCTTTACCGCAATACGCTTATATAAAGCTATTTAGATATGAGGTGAAAACATACATACCACCATTGTTACAATGCTATAAATGTCTTAAATTTAATCATTCTGCTAAGACTTGCAGAGGCGAGCAACACTGCTCTTCTTGTGCTGGTCGCCACTCCTACAAAGAATGCGATGTCGAAGAGATCACATGCATCAACTGCGCAGGTAATCATCTTGCCATTTCACGAGACTGTCCCATTAAAAAACAAAAAATTGAAGAGAAAAAGGCCAAATTTCTGCAGCAATCGTATGCCACTGTTGTGAAACCACCCCCCACATTTAATGAGAAATCTTTCCCTGTTTTACCCAAGGTTACTGATAAGGCTAAATCCAATGACATTTTAGATATTAAACAAGTAGCAAATAATGACATTATAATTAACGCAATAGTTAAATCGTTGGTTGCATTAGGAAACAAGAGTGACTCTGATGGGCCACTCACACATAAGAAAATAAAAGAAATATTTTTATCAAATTTAATTTAAACATGGATAGTTACCTAAATATTTTACAGTATAATATACAGAGTTTACAGAGTAAAAAGAGCCTATTACAAAATTTATTAATTGAAAAAAAAATAGATATCTGTCTTCTTAATGAGACTTGGTTCAAACCTAATTCTCTAATCCCACACTTTCCCACATATAATTTAATCCACAAAAACTCCATAAATTCCCATAATGGAGTAGCCATTTTGGTGAACCATCGTTTAAAGTACAAAGTAGTTAATACACACTTCTCAGAATCCATTCAAAACTTATGTATCACCATAGAAACACAATTTGGAGCCATGGCAATACTTTGTATTTACAGCCCTCCAAGTATCAGGTTTGACTCAGCAAAGTTAAAGGATTTAATCAATAACATACCCAAACCTTGTATAGTCATGGGTGATTTTAACGCTCATAACATAGCCTTTGGATGCCATAGTGATAACAATAGAGGTAGATGTTTATATAATATCATTGATGAATTTGACTTATGTATTTTGAATGATGGATCACCGACAACTGTTCCTTATCCTAATAGACAAGCTTCAGCAATAGATCTTGCCCTTGTTAGTTCTTCAATAGCTCATTTATGTAACTGGTATGTTCATGACGATCCCATGGGTAGCTATCATCTTCCAACTTTACTTGAAATCAACATTCAACCATCTATGTATGACACGTCACCTCCTGTGGATCAAGAGAAATATATTTATAGTAAGGCAGATTGGGACGAATATTATAGAATATCAGAATCTTGTTTTTCCCAGTTGGACTCAATAAATGATTCCCCTATCAATGCATATAACCATTTTATAGACACATTAAATGATTTAAGGAATAAAACAATTCCAAAACGAAAATTAGTTGCAAGCACACCTATTAAAAAACCAGTACCATGGTGGAATACAAAATGTAGTGACGCTGTCGCAAAATCAAAAGATGCATTAAAGTATTATTTTTCTCAACCCAACATTGAAAATTGGATAACGTATAAAAAACTAGATGCAAAAAAGAAAATAATTCTGAAGGAAGAGAGTTCTTCTTCTTGGAAAAATTTATGTAGTAGCTTCAATAGGTTAACTCCAGTTTCTAGGATATGGGGATACATTAAAAAGTTTAAAAAAATTGGAACAAATCGAAACAAAAATATCAATGATGAGTGGATTCCAAGTTTTTTAGATAACTTAGCAGATTCTACTGAAATAGATGACAATAGACTTGAGTATTTGTTCGAAAATGCTACAGAAAATGATGTAAATGTATTTCTCAAGAACAATTTCACTATAGAAGAATTGAAAACATCTTTAAAGAGTAGGAAAGATACTACACCGGGATTGGATGACATACCTTACATGTTAATCAAAAAATTACATTTAAATGCACAAACAACATTACTTAATATTTATAATAAACTATGGGAGCAATTAGAAATACCTGAGTCTTGGAAAACACAGTGTGTCATTCCAATTTTAAAACCTAATAAACCTGTAAATAGTGCTTCTTCATATAGACCTATTTCCTTATCATCTTGTTTGGGTAAACTCTTTGAAAATATGTTGAAGTTAAGATTAGATTATTTTGCTGAATCGCAAAGCTTAATTCTATACAGTTTGGCTTCAGAAAAGGTAAAAGTTGCTCTGAAAGCCTTGTATCTTTATTATCAGATGTAAGACAGGTTAAATTAAGTCACTCTAATGCAATCTGTGTGTTTTTAGATGTAAAAGGTGCTTTTGACAATGTAAATATAGAAGAACTCATTCAAGTATCTCACGATATTGGTATACCTGGTCATGTTCTAAAATGGCTTTATTCTTTTTTAAACAATAGAACTGTATTTGTTAAATATAATAATAAATTGCATGGACCTAGGACTGTCAATAAAGGCACAATGCAAGGGGCAACTTTGTCTCCTTTACTTTACAACTTGTATACTTCTGAAATAATAAAATATGTAGATGTACCAGGTGTAAAAATTCTGCAATTTGCAGATGACTTGCTTATGTACAGCATAAATCAAAACATAGATATAGCAATGGCTAATATTAATAAGGCTTTGTCTCAATTATACAGCTATTATCATAATAAACTTAAATTAGAAATAAGTCCAGAAAAGAGTTCAATTTTAATTATCAGTAAAAATGTAAATACACATAGCAATGTTAAAATTTCATATAATAATGTAGAAATTTCTGCTACTAAGCAACATAAATTCCTAGGGGTCATTATTGATGATAAATTAAAGTTTGATGAGCACATTAAACATTTATGTAACAAAGCACTGAATGGTATTAATTTATTGAGACATTTAGCGGGAACTTTTTGGGGGTCTGACCCCAAAGTTATGAGTATGCTGTATAAAAGTATAGTGAGGAGCCATTTTGATTACAGCAGTTTAGCTTACATGAATGCCAATAGCACCTTGTTACGAAAATTAGATGTAATTCAAAATATGGGACTGAGACTTATTTGTGGTGCTATGCGCTCCACACCTATTAATTCGTTAGAAGTGGAGACATGTATACCTCCCTTGACATTACGAAGGTTGTTGTTGGCTGAGAGATTTTTACTAAAAGTCATGGCATTAAATGATAATCCTTTACTTCAGAAACTTACACTACATCCTAAAATCTCACAGTCAATTGCTTCCAATGCCATCTCTGCTTCTTCTTTGGTTGGTGGAACTCTACCTGAAATGCCAACAATATTTGAACATGTAAATAAGAATTCAAAAGATATTGTTAAAAATGATATTTGGCCTATATACAAAATTCCTTTTAATTGTATTATTAACAGCTTTGCAATCCATTTAGACACGGTGCACAATAAATTTGATTTTTTACAATTTAAAGACAATAGACCAGAACATTATGTTTTATACACAGATGGATCTAAAACAGACCATAATGTAAATGCAGCTTTCTATGATCCACAGCTAGACTTCACTAAATGTATTAAATTAAACAAGGTGTGTAGCATTTTCACTGCAGAATGTTATTCAATTTATTGTGCACTGCAGCATGTAAACAGTCTTGTAAATAATGTACATAACATTTTAATAGTTACAGACTCTAAAAGTGTTTTGTCTGCTCTACACAATGTAAATATTTCTTTTAAGTTAAATTATATTATTTATAATATTAGAGTTATAATCCAAAAACTACTTGATAAGTATATTAAAGTAGAATTAGTTTGGGTACCTTCACACAGTGGCATTCGAGGAAATGAAGTAGCTGACACTGCGGCCCGGTCAGACCATGACGAAGATCGATCCGAGTTGCTCAAAGTTCCATTTACTGATTACTACAGTATTTTTAAAGAACTTAATAGACAGTTATGGAAAGAATATTGGGACATAACCCTGGAAACGAAAGGCAGATGGTATGCTGGAATACAAAATGAATTACCTATTAAACCTTGGTATCATAACTTCAAATACATCACAAGAAGATTTATAACTATTATATCACGCATGAGATTGGGACATTGCCTAACACCAGCTCACCTGAATAGGATTCGCGTAATTAATAATAGCCGATGTCAACATTGTGGAGAAGAGGATGCTGATTTGGATCATGTTATCTTACAGTGTTCAAGTTTTAACATTCAACGTTTGATTTTGGTCAGTGAATTGAGAGAAATAAATGAGAATGACAGTGAAAGCGAAAGTCAAAGTGTTCCCCGCCGCGTTCAGGATTTACTAGAAAATAAGAATTATTTTAGTGTGTTGTTTAAGTATATTTGTAATACGGTAGAAAAAATTTAATTCATTCTATAATTTGTATATAAGTTAATTAATTGTAATTTAAATTAGTATAAAAACTATGATATCACTGAGATGTATCCACCCAACCCGAAAGGGAGGCAAGTGGATAATATTATGTATGGAAACGTGCAGCAGTTTAAGTATTTCTAAATATTGTAATATATTATGATTAGTATTAATACACCTAAGTTAAAACCCATTTATGTATTCGACTGAAAGACTTGTATCTATGGTCATGAAATAAATTATTAAAAAAAAAAAAACACACAGACGTAGACGCACAGTGTAAAACGACGCCTGCGCGCACACATACTTGAAAATGTTGACTCGTTTTCTTTGATACGATTGTAGGGTGAAGCTCCATCTAGACATTTATATAATCAAAGCGCGCCTAAAGAAGACCTCAAAAATACTTAGCTGTTCCATAAGTTTTGACAGAGTAGGTTTTGTACTTTTCTATGAAGCAGCCGATTTTTTTTTTTTTGATAACCGACGAAATATTTCTAGCGTAGGAATATTTTATAAAAAAAAAAAATCTTAGGATCAGCGGGATTGGCCGAAAGGGTTACCGCTGGCCCGGAACATAAAGGGCTAAAGAAGGAACACGTGTGGGTTTTAGTCAGTAAGAGTCTGAAACTCTTCTGCTCCGCCCAGAGCGGGGGAAGTCATTTGATAATTTCCCATACTAAAAAAAAAGAAAAAAGGGGGTCTAAGAATCATGTGCTGAATTCATGGTTACAGTTTGCGCGGCGATGTCTCTGGGCTGCTACCCTATATACATAAATCCTTTGAAAGAAATTCTCAAAAAAATGGTGTAAACTACATCAAAATCCGTTGCATAGTTTAGAAGTGCACCGCGATCTTACGACAGACACGAAAACTGACTTCAATTTATAACATGTAAATATTATTGTCCTTAGATATCATATTTTAATCATTTTACAGCCATGTGTTGATGAATAACATCGTAGTTACAATAAATTAAATATTCTATTCACGTTCAAGTTTCTATTACGACTAATAGAGAATAGATGCTATACATCGAGCGTTGACTTCTATTATAATTATTAAAACAATAATAAACTAAACAACCAACATACAAAAACACTTCTCAAAACTACCTCCAGCTCTTATACTTCCAAAAATAAGATTGAAAGTCGTTTGACAATTGTTTTCACGTCTGCAAAAGAAAAGGTTGGTAGTTTCTGATAAAAAGGAGGTTGCAAACAAAGGCGGTACGAACCTTTTTGGTGGCGATGGTTGAGATAATATGGCTGGTGACAAATATGTCTGTCTGAGATTTATAGAGCATCTCGTTATGATTGCAAGTGGGTATTTGTAGTGCGGGAGTTGGATTAAAAAATGTTATGAAACATTTTATTTTTATTGGTTTTATTTTTAATTTGAATTTATTGTACAGGCTCTTCATAGTCAGTATTTCTAAAAGTATCACTTAGCTTAGAATATGGTTGGTCAGTCATTTATTACGTATCGTAATTTACAGTTTGTAGGTCGTGGGTTTGAACCCAGACAGGCACTTTACTTTGTGTAAATAATTTCATCACCACTGCTCTCAAAACGGTGAAAGAAAACATCGTGAGAAAACGTCCTATGTCCTATAACCAAAACTTTAAAGACACGTGGTGACATCTACCAACTCACACTGGACCCGCGTGGTAGACAGCTCATTCCCTCTCGAAGAGAGGAGGTCTGTGTCCCAGCAGTGGGCACATTACGGGCTGATTATGCATTTATCTTCCCCCTTGGCCAATGATATGGTGATGGTTAAGAGTAGCGATAGCCATCACAGATGATGAACCTTGGCGACTTTGCTGTTCTTAGGTGAAATAACACAATGTTTTGTTAATAAGATTGTCATCAGTCCGAATAAGTCCTTTCCCCAAGTACGTTGGGGTCAGCTTCCATTGGAAGCCTTCCAGTGTAACCGTATGCAGCTGAATACCAGTATTTGACATGGAGAGGCTGCCCGTCTAACCTCCACAGCCCAGTTACTGAGTAAAACTGGTCGTCAGATCGTGATTATTATAAATCTTCAAAATATGAGAGCCACCAGATAGACTTCCAGTTCGGGACGCATTTATGCGTCGGTATTTAAGATCATCATCCATCCTAATGTCGTCTAGCAAATATTAATGACTGACGACATTCAAAAACCGGCTGATTGATACCAGGGGTCGACTACACACGGACCGCTACTCTCATAAAAATCTAAAATATGATCCCGAAACCTAAACCAGACTCCCGGCTAACTACTTAGTATGCCGCACTCATACGGAGCTCAGCTACTGTTTCCACGAAGGCGCGCCGAATAATACCGAGCATTGTCGAGATGCAATGACATTTGCATGGCATTACCATGTCTAACGCATCATCGAGATATGTAGCAAACGTGAGCTTGATTTGCGAAATATTTAGGTGAATCTTGCGTTTTTGTTATTCATTGAAGGTTTTGAGAAGAAACGACGCCGACTGTGACGAATGCCCTTGGAGGCGATAAAAATGATAGTTTATTGGTCTTGAGAACGACGGCGTCCGTCAGAACGTATGAAGGACGCAACGAGTTTTATTTTTACTTTGTTTAGGTTCAATGTAGACCAGCCAGCATCTTTTTGGAACGAAGTTCATTAACGCGGTTTGCGGTAGGAATAAACTGGTAGAAAGAAAAAAAAGAAGAAAGAAAGAAAAATTGTTTATTCTGCACAAACTAAACGCACATTACATATAAAAAAATATAAAAAAGACATAAAATATACAAATACAACGTAGTCAAAAGCCTCGTACTCAAACTTAAAAAATGTTGACAATTTTGTCCATTGCTTGATGTTAGGGTCAGGGACCAAGACAACATACATTAATAAAAAAAATAGAAATAGAAATCGTCGTGTAACAAAAAAGCGTTATGCGACTTTCTTTCAGAGAGAGAGTGATAGTTTTCTTGGTTTTCGTTAAGTCAAAATGAAAACACAAAATGGCGGCCGCGAAAATTAAAAAAATAAAATTCATGGGTGTCGTTTGCATGGTTTTGGAGAGTGCTAAAGCCGATAACGTGGAAGTTAATTCAAAATTAAAATAACCAGGCTTCGGAAGAATGCTTCTGATATTCAGTGAGTGAGCATTCTCCTGTCGCTTATCCCAATAAAGTTTGACACTCAACGTTAAAACATCTTACAAAGACAGTTTTTGTGGTCCTGCGATACTGGTGAATGTGTGGAGAGCATTTATCTAAAGGTGTGGACGAACGTTTTAGTCATTATCGCGCAGACGCAGCCGGGAATGTCGCTATTATCGTGCGCACGCGCCGCTTGCGTAGAGCTTAGAAGTGTATGGTAAGGACAAGAGGTCAAGAGATCTATGATTATATAAAATCATCACTATACAGTGTGTTAGGTTAAACGAGGGACATACTTTAAGGAAGCTCTGAAAATGTTCTTAGTATGTGTAAGTGCTCATGAAAATTAACAACTTTTAATATGGGGCGGACTCAAAAATATGAAAAAAAAAAATAGCTGTTCCCTACATTTTGTCCAGTTATGCGAACATAAATGTATAGAGCGGGTGGTTTTATTTTCTCGATTTCAGTGTCGGTCTCTTAGTAAAAGTTGTTCATTTTCATGGGTACTACACTTCCTTAAAGTATGTCCCTCGTTTAACCTAACACACTGTATATTACTATCACTTTTATATAATTATACGGTTATGCTGGCACCAGCAAGGGCAATTCTCGTAATTTTAAGAGCGTTCACAGTCTGATCTGTCTCTATCTGTCAAAAATACCTGTAATTTCCCTACATTTTTGACAAGTTTTTGACATTTATTTGTCGCTGAGCAGACAACAACTAGATTTTGAAAGTATTAATATACGAGAACTGGCCATCTCATTAAGATGTCAAGGTCATTTGATGATTTCCCAACCAAAAAGAAAAAAAAAAAAAAAAGGGTACTTATTTTGTTCATCGGTAACGTAGTTAGGCTTTACCTATGCCGTCTATAAAAAAATCGGGCTCGATAGAACGCAATTACATCATCGCTCGCATGACTAAAAGTCCTATCTAATTTTTAGCCGATTTGAGTCAGGACAACTACACTCTTCCATTCGTGATTCTTTACATTTTGTTGCCTTTCAAAATGGTTATATTTGGAGATCCAAATAACATAAAGGTACGACTATTAGTGAAAAGTGTAAAGAATCACGAATAGAAAAATGTAGCTGTTCTAACCCAAATCAGCCAAAAAATTAGAAAAATAAGATAGGACTTTTAGTCATGCGAGCGACGTTATGTATAACAGGTTATATAGCATAAAACCTGTTAAACCCCCTGAAAAACAAGAGTTTTAAGTCAGTAAATCAATTTGAAAATATTACTGAAGGAAGGTGGTGAAAATAGTCCACATATTTTGTGTTACACTGTCACGCCGCTCGAGCTTCTAACAATTTAGGCCTGATTTTTCAATAGTCAGATCATTTTTATCCGAAGAATATATATTGCGGTTTGACAGCTTTTGTATTTCTATACAAAAGCTGTCATATGTCAAACTGTCATATCGCACCTCCGATAAAGTAGGGTTACAACTCGAAAAAGTCATTTACAGGATTTTGCAGGTTGTTTTTAAGGAAAATTGAAAAACAGCGTACCTATACCATTAAAACATATTTTTTTGTAAGCTTTCGAGTATGTATAATTTTGATCACATAATATAGTGTAAGAATAAAGACTGATTAACAAATCCGTGAGATTATTTTCGCTTTTCTAAAAATCCAGGTTTTTCGAGTCGACACCTTATTTTATTGTAGGTGCGATATTCTTCAGATACAATTTATCTGACTATTAAAAACTCTACCCTAAGGGGCCATCTCCACGAGCGAGAGAATCGCCGCGATATTATCGTCGTGCCACGTATTTTTATACACTCTCTTAGAACGTGTCTCCACACGGCGATATCATCGCGGCGAAAATTTGTTAGCACGGCGAGACTATCGCCGCGATTCTGTCGCCCGTGGAGATGGCGCCTAAGGGCTGATTTATCCAACGCCAGATAATTTTATTCTAGGAATTATTTTGAATTTTTGACAGTTCTTCCAAACAAAATCTGTCAATTTTATTCCACGAATAAAAAATATCTGTCGATTGAAAAATCAGCCCTTAGTAAAATGTATTCTATTTCGTCGTCAATAAAAATAAGGACTTCTCTAACAGTTTCGTGTCTATGGTCAGGGATGTTGGATTCATCTCTCGAGTATGTGTCGCTCAGACAGACGCTATCTCGTCGTAAACTGCTCGTAAACCGGCGACCATCTGACTTTAGATAGCGTCCTCTTAAATTTTACTACAATCACTAAGTATTGGCAGGTTGGGACAAAAGGTTTCGAAGTGCATGCCACTTTGCCACTGTTAGGAAAAAACTGGGCTTATAAGAAGTAATGCTACCTACTAGAAAACGCATAGCTTTAATTTGTACAGACGCCAGCACATCAAGGTGCTACAATAGATTTTCAACTTTATCGCTAAAGCATAAGGCTCAAAGTTGATTGGGAAATTTTGACAATTTCGGGTAGCTTGATGTGCTGGCGTCTGAACATACAGTGGCTTCCAAAACTTAGAGTTGACATTTTTCCACTTCAGCTTTGACACACCACATTATGATTTAAAATTCTAGTGATCCAAATGTTTGAACTGCGGAGAGGCGTTTTTATTGACTAATTCAACTGCCTTTGACTTATCTATACTAATTAAATAAATTAATTTATTAAATTATATTTATAATTATTTAAATTATAAAGAGGTACAATTTATTTGTTTGTATTTAGGGCATAATCTCTGGAATTACCAGTCGGATTTGAAAAAATCTTTTTATATTTGATAGCCCAATTCTTGAGAAAGGCTATAGGCTATTTAACATCACACTATGACCCTTAGGAGTCGAGCAAAAACGCTATGCGAAAACGAAGTGACAGGGAAGGAGACGAGGGCAGGTGATGCAAATGGAATGAGGGAACGAGAAAATTCACGCGAGCAGAAAGTCTTAAAAAATATATCAAGTAATCCCTTAGGAGTACCTGACTTTATTTTTAATCATAATGTGGCATCACAGCTGTTGTGAAAAAATATCAACTAAACTCAAACTCAAAGCATTTATTTCAATTAAACCAATTACAGGCACTTTTGAATTGTCAAGGGGTCGGTCAGTCAGAAAGATGAAGCTAGTTTGCCCATTCCAAAGAGTAGGTACCTGTGGAGAAGAACGGGCAAGAAACTCCATGGACACACTTTTAATAATATGGTTACAAAGTCTTGTTTACATCATTCATGTTAAAAATTATGTATGTGAGAACGATGCAGAACGTTAAAAGCGTCCGTAATGAAAAGACGAAAAAAAAAAAACAATTCAAATATTAAATTCAATTAGAATAAGCCATGGCAGCAAAGAGATGGACCAGTTCCTACTGACGGCGCCCGTTCACGAACATGACGCATGTATTAGCACCATTCAGCTCAAACATTCTGAAGGGGGCTAAATGATCCAACACACGCGCCACCATCAGCGAGACATAATTATATGTTTAACTAGGGCCGAGTTTTTTTATCAATGTGTACTTATTGTTTTGTAAGGTAATCAAAATCAAAATCAAAATGTTTTATTTCACATAAACCTACATGGGCACTTATGAAACGTCAGAAGCTAGGTGCACGTTTCCAATTGGTCGTTTCCTATGGAGAAGAACCGGCAAGAAACTCCATGGTTACTCTTTTTAAAAATAATTGGCTTTTACAATGTTTCCAGATTACGGTAAGACATGCTAGGCGGAGCGACAATCTTCGCAGGGTAGCTGGTAGTAGCTGGATGAGTATTGCCGAGAATTCAGTTGAATGACGTGCAATAGGAGAGGTCTATGTCCAACAGTGGACTGCTGTAGGCTGATAATGACGATGACTTATTGTTTCGACTGATCGTAGAAGTTTTTACATTTCTAGATGATTTTTTTTTTTATATTTGTATCAAAATAATAGAGCCTTATAACCAGTGATCGGAATAGGCAGACTATATTTACCTAAACTTCGAAGAACAGAGACAGAAAGTGGAGACTTCCTTACGATGAAATTTTTTTTTTCCGGAATTCGAGATAATCTGACATAAGTTGTAAATAAGCTTTATTTAAAATGTGTAAAGGCTTTTTTTTAACTAAACTTGCAATTAACAAATCTTAGGAAATTTTACTAAACCAATCGAACTTAAATCATGTATTAGAATTTTATTATCCATAAACTAATCGTTGTTGCATCAAATCTTTCAATACATAACATTTGTCAATGTGTAACACCTAAGTAAAACTAATTTCTAATTGCATAAAATGGACTTCGATATGTATTTCAAACGTAGGTACTGTAGATTTACGAAATGAAATACACAAATTACGTATCTACTCTTTCCCTAGTTAACTACTATGCCGGTGTCCTGAAACTTTCTGACACGAATTTCGTGTCGCAATTTAAGACTCAGCAATGTAGATACAGGATTGAACTAATTTTTTTAGAGGTGTATATACTTAAAATAGAAGAAAAGCATTAGAAACATGGATATAACAGATATAAACTAGTATCAGACACTTTATCATATACTTAATAAAAATAAGTTAGAATTTCTGTAAAAAACAATGTTATCTATCTCGCATTACGAAAATGTAGTGTGCAGTTTAGCCAATGAGCTGGAGGGACATTGTTAGCTCTTTTGCTAAACAATAGAAACCGGTACCTGCTCTGATACCTTTTTAACCGACTTCTAGTGATTAATCTTGTGGCTAAAAAGAACAATAGGCCTTTAATTCTCGGAAAAAGAAATGGTTTAAAATTTCAAACAGACTTACGCATTCGAAGACCGTAAAACTAAAAAAACATTTTTACAAAAAAAAAACAACCGACTTCCAAAAAAAACACTACAAATTGAAAAATAACTTTAATTTCGGAAGTCGGTGTCTTTAGTTCCGCGTTTTCGTTTATTGACACCGACTTCCGAAATTAAAGTTATTTTTCAATTTGTAGTGTTTTTTTTTGGAAGTCGGTTGTTTTTTTTTTGTAAAAATGTTTTTATTTTTCACTTTTTAGTGGGTCAGTTTGTAATTTATCTAAGTTACAATAGCCTAATGCCAACTGTTCATCACCTTTTACAAAATATTGCTTTTCCCGATGCTAGGACGTTAATTATTGAGGAGTTCTCCCAGTAAGAACCAGGAGATCCTCAACAATCACTCGCAATACGCATTGTGACGAGCATAAATTGCTTAGCAACCATATTAAAGTAATCGAATCGCAACCCGTGAAATATTTGTCAGTGAAGAGTATTTTCCGATGGCCATCTGTGATCTTCATCATCAGCTCCACTTTACCAAGTGATGATTTCCGAGAGCAAATGCTCAAGTTACTTTAAAAAATATCCAAATCGCTGTAGGTTTTCCTATAAAAATTGAGGGTTTCCCTCGATTTCCATGGAATCCTCTCATCAGATTCCAACTTGATGATAATGGGACCACCTCGAGAGTATACCCTTTCAAATAAAAAAAGAACTTTTGGAATCGGTCCCGCCGTCTTCGAGTAATCGGTGAACATACACAAGGTAGCTACTGTAAACTGTTGAGGAGTTCCCTTAACTGTCCTTCGTCTTCATCATCAGACCCCTAATGACAGTCGCAACCCATCTAGGTGTAAAGTTCACATCAATACAAATTAATCAAGCCCAAACACAAGGTAACTGCTGTAAATCGTTAAGGAGTCCCCTCGACTGCCCTTCGGCTCCATCATCAGATCGACTCCAGGCCTCCATCAAATTGTAGTGCTTTAAAATACTTAATGAAAAAATTAACAAACGCACTAGTCGCTCCTACGATTTTCAAAAGTTCCCCTCGATTTCACTGGGGTGCCATCATCAGATCCTGGTTTCCTTATCATGGGACCACCCTTGGCATATCCCCTTTCCAACAAAAAAAGAATAATCAAAATCGGTTCATAAACGACAAAGTTATCCGCGAACACACATAAAAAAAAATATATATATATACGGTCGAATTGAGAAACCTCCTCCTTTTTTGAAGTCGGTTAAAAATCTATCTTCTAACTTATTTTTATTATATGATAAAGTGATTAATACTAGTATAAAGCTGTTATATCCATGTTTGTAATGCTTTTCTTCTATTTTATATATACCTACCTCTAAAAAAATTTGTTCAATCCCGTTTATTGTGCATTACCGAGTCTCAAATTGTGACACGAAATTCGTGTCAGAAAGTTTCAGGACACCGGCCATAGTAGTTAACTAGGGAAAGAATAAAATCCGTAATTTGTGTATTTCACAAAAAGATAATGCAATAGTTTTAAGATCCCGGAAGAATTTTCGTAAATCAGTACAGTATCTACGTTTGAAATACATATCGAAGTCCCTTTTATGCAAATATAAATTAGTTTTACTTAGGTGTTACACATTGACAAATGTTATTTATGTATTGAAAGATTTGATGCAACAGCGGTTAGTTTATGGATGATAAAATTCTAATAAGTACATGATTGAAGTTAGATTAGTAAAAATTCCCAAGATTTGTTAATTGCAAGTTTAGACCTTTGTATCCTGCTTATGCATATGAAGTTTCATTAAAATCGGTTCATTCATTTCGCAAAACAAGGGCTTGAAAGTTTGTATGAAATGCCAGACGGCGTAAACGCTCTTAAAGTTAAAGTCAAAGCATTTGTTTCAAATAGGCATTTAAAGCACTTTTGAACGTCAAAATTTACAATAAATAAAATAGAATTGATTTTGATGGAGAGGCTATTCTTGGAGTTTCCCTGCGTGATCGAATCAGGAATGAGGAGATGCGCAGAAGAACCTAGGCAACCGACATAGCCCGAAGAATAGCCAAACTTAAGTGGCAGTGGGCAGGGCACATTGCTCGCAGAACAGATGGCCGATGGGGCCGAAAGGTTCTGGAGTGACCGCGTACCGGAAGACGTAGCGACGACTTTGTGAAGGCCGCAGGAACCCGTTGGATGCGGGAAGCCCAGGACCGGTCGAAGTAGAGGTGCTTGGGGGAGGCCTATGTCCACGTGGAAGTCTTTCGGCTGAAATGATGATGATGATGATGATGATGAATTGATTTTAGTCGCCCCTTCAAAAAGATAGTGTTCGTATGGAGAAGAATGGGGAAGAAACTCCACCGTTACTCTTACTTAGTCAAGTCAAAACAAGTTACTATTCTAATCAAAACAAAACACATTTGCATGAATACCACATAGCCTTTGTGCTAAAGTTATTACACCTTCCATTTCCATCCAGAAATAAAAATAAACAGTCACAGAAAATAGGTTGTGACGTCAATCTGATTCTAGGTTAAAAATAATACGCGATGCACATGAAATGGAACAATACTTAATCTATTTAATTTTATTTATTAGGAAATAAGCGAGGGTTTCTTCAATAAACGTTAGGAAACTAGTTCAAGCTGAGTTAGAGGTCTTTAAGATTTTATGGCAGACGATATCTTTGACTTTCAAGCAAGTTTCGAAGTATAGCGTCTTTATACACGATTGTGTTAGACTAGATTTTGCAATAGCTAACCAACCAAACTATTTTAGACTAATAATATAAATTCGAAAGTAACTCTGTCTGTATGTTCCGCCTAAATCACTGAACGGATTTCAATAAAAATTGGCAGAAAGATAGATTGCATCCCGGGGAAGGACATAGGATAGTTTTTATCGACATACCTCGCGGGCGAAGCCGCGGGCGGAAACTAGTCAATAATAAATTATTACTTACAGTTACCTATATCTACTCGATAGAGCGAACGACCTATGTTAATTGCTTAAGATATTTTGTTAAGTTTCTTATATTTAAGTGAACTATGTATGTTCTCATCACAAGATCACAGGATCTGATGACGGGATCCTGGAGAAAGTGAGGGAAGTCTTCAAATATTATAATCACACCTTGAGCGATTTGAGTATTTTCTTGTTGTGGTAACAACTTTCTTTTTGTGTGCCTGTATTGTCCCACAGCTGGGCAAAGGCTTCCCCCAAATCCTTCCAGGAACTCTTATGTTGGACCGGCCTTCGCGATACAAAAATTGAAAAATAAAAACTAATTACAAAAAAAATACAACCGACTTACTGAAAATACAAACCCGACACCGACTTCCGAAATTAAATTCATTTTTCACTTTGTAGTGTTTTTGGAAGTCGTAGTTTTGTTTTTTAAACTTAACAGTCACCAAAGGTGCATTGATCTCTGGTGGATTATTCAATTAGGTAGTTGACCTGTACTGAGTAATTGTAATAATTCAGTCAACTCGATTGTTTATGGGACAATGGACACCATAATGACATCGCTTTCTACAGATTTTGGACTAACAATAAGGTGTCCACCAAAACGTCCAGGCCTTTCTTTGAACACTTTTCGACACCTAACATTGCCAAACATGTGAAACGTTTTTGGCGTGAGAATAACATACTTAACATAAAATAAAAAAAGTTATATATATTTTTGTAATCACCTTTGAAACCCTATATTTTGATACCCCACTCGATAGACATATTGCGCCAAAAATCGGCCATTTTAATTTTTTTTCAATTTTGATATACCCAATGTCACTCTCACAATTAAGACGAATCTAACGGTACCTCTCAAGCTGAAATCGATCAAGCCGTTTAGGCTACAGAGCGTGCCAAAGAAATATACATACATGCATACACTCGAAAAACATAACCCTCCTTCTGACGCAGTCGGGTAATAAACTTACGCCGAATTCTCTAAAGAGTTTGGCAGATTACAGCCACATTATGCCAGTTATAATAAAATTGGAATAATCAGCCTATAATGTTCCCACTGCTGGGACACAGCCCTCCTCTCGGTAAGAGGGAGAGGGGCCATAATCTACCACGCGGGCCCAGCGCGGGTTGGTAGATGTCACATGTCTTTGAAATTTTGGTTCTAAGACATGCCGGTTTCCTCAAGATGTTTTCCTTCACCGTTTTGAGAGCAGTTATATTTAAGTCCCCTATAATACGGGGCCAAATACTGGTATTCAGCTGCATCCGATTAGACTGGAAGCCGACCCCAACATAGGGAAAAGGCTAGGCAGATGATGATGTAATACGGGGCGAGCCATGCCGGGCACGGATTCAGACTCCGGGCTGCTACTGAGAAATTCTAGATGGAAAAAAACCCAGTAACAACTTCCCCTACCTGGAAATCGAACCCGGACCTCCTGCTCAGCAGTAGCTGCACTTGCGACCACTAGACCAACGAAGATACCTAACCTACATGGTCAACATGACTGGAAAAGCTGATTATTTTTAAATAAGCAGCGGAAAATTTCGTCACTTCCACCACGCGGGCCTTGCGGGTTGGTAGATGTCACATTTCTTCGAATTTTTGCTGAGAATCTTGTCATAATATCATCATCATTATCATCATCATCATTTCAGCCGAAAGACGTCCACTTCTGGACATAGGCCTCTCCCAAAAGGGGGAGGGTTTGCCATAATCGTAACGCTTGGCAGGCGGGTTGGCGATCGCAGTACGGTATGATGGTGGAACGCATAGAGAACGCTGCTGCCCATTCTCCGGTACGCCCCTTAGTCGCCTTTTACGACACTCACGGGAAGTATGGGGTGGTGCTATTCTTTAAGTCCGGCACCACACAGACGTTAGTTAGTTAGTTAGATGTCATAATATGACGTCACTAAAATCTAGATTAGGCTGAGTTGGTACTGGTAGCACAAAAAATCACAGTTAAACGTTAAGTTAATCGTATCAAATCCCATTGGTGAAGGATTTTTGAGTTATTTTTTTTTTCTGTGGTAAAATACCAATCAATCCAATCCAAATCCAATCCCAATCTCTTTGATTATATCTACGTAGTGCAGCGAAAAATATAAAAACACGGACTGTCTTCGCCATATTATGATTTAATGCTATCCTTTTATGATTCTGCCAAAGTGGCCCTTTTAGGCCCCCTAGTGATGTGATCCCACATGATGAATGTATATAATGTCTGGTCCCATCCACCAATAACGATAAGTTAGATATCTTGAAAAGCTCTTTATAATTATGTTAATTAAGTTTAATTAGCACGTGTAAAAGACGCTGGCGTGACGATTTGGACTCGTTCCTAACTGATTGGACGAAGCCAAATCACAAAGAAAAGTGGGAACATATGGGGAGACCTTTGCGCAGTTAGCAGGTAATCTCTAACGTTGTATGAAGACAAAATCAACACGCTTTTATAAGGAAGGCTTGGTATAGTTCCAATGTCCTTCACCCATAGCGATGAGTTACGACTGTGTCATACCAGCTGATCTATTCTGATCTGTAAAAAATCTCACCGTGAAATCTTAGGTGAATTGAGCTTGAAGTGCGCTGTCAACAGCGTCAATTCCTAGCATCAGGAGGAATGACAGCTCATTTGAAGTTCACTTCTTGAAGATTTTCACACCCCCTTTTTAAATCCTTGGCCCTAAAACAATAAAATAGACTGAGCTCAATGGGGCCAAAAACATTTGCGCAAATACATCTAATGACCCATTTCGGGTCTTTCAACTCACGGACGAACCTATTCATCTCTCAGAGAGTTCTCATAGCCCAGAGTACAGTAAACAGTATAGCTAACAATCCTGTTAACAATAGAATGATAGAGCCTGTTGTCCGCGCCTCTGTGACATACTGAGCTTACGTAAAAACGTAGTTTACTGTACGATCGTGTTGTTTTCCAGTTGTGTCGACACAGAATTTAGTTTTTTTTTTGTAGAGATTGTGACGTTTTTTATTTATCAAAATACTTCTGTAAAGGAAGTAAAGTGGTTTTAAATATGGGTGAACAACAGTTATGACCTCTGACCAACCCTTACTGATGTTATGTTATGTAAATATTTTTAAGTGGCGACCTCGTGAAATTTTTGTGATAAAAATAGTTAACTCATAATAATCTTAATACACAGGCACCAAGCATGGTCCCAATTCTGTATTATTCCCCGCGAAATCTTACTAGGTGCAAACCACGTCAATATCGTGTCTTGTTAACGGCAAGGAATGTATTTTGACAGTTCAAACCACGCCATTGTGTCATAAAGAATACGTTAACAGCAGATGTCGTGATTAACAAAGAAATTGACGTGGTTTCGAAATAAGGAATCATTAAGTGGTCATAGTGAATTAATGATGATGATGATCAAACTTGAAAAATAAAAGTCCCTACTTATATTATTTAAAGTAAAGTAAAATTTATTTATTTATTTTCATTATTATTTGGATGTCTTTTTAAACAGCATACCTACATGAAAATTAAACCCAATTACGCTTACTAATTTCTGATACCACAAATAACTGTTAGACTCATACAATAGATATTTACAAGCCCAAATATTTGATCCTCCCCAAAAACTATGACACATTGTCCTAATATTACAATGTTACGCAAATCAGTTTACCGTTAGCTCGTCAACGTTCCCTTAGGCGTCGAGTTGCGGTCAACGATGCGTTTGTTTGCTAATTTATTGTATTACATATGTATGTCGTATTGTGACGTACTTATTTAATAGACTGGTGAATAATGCTGCTTGCCTTTATTAGGTTATGATATGAAATTATTTAGAAAGTTTTTTTCCTATGGTAGGCAGCCTGTAGACAGATCAGAGTCATCAAGAATATCTGCTAAATACTAATGCAGGTAATGCAATTAATTAAACAAATATCATAAGGAAACCGGCATGCCCTAGAACCAAACATTCGAAGACATGTGACATCTAATTACCAACCCAAACTGGGCCCGCGTGGTAGATTATAGCCCACTCCCTCTCGAAGAGGCGAGGCCTGGTGCCTGTGTCCCAGCGATAGAAACATTAAAAGCTGATTATGCTAATGCAATTAATGTGTTAGAAATAAGTTATGTAGGACCGAGGTAGTAAAGAAAATCATCATGAACGAGAAAACAATAGTTTGTTTTTGCTTTGAATCACACTAATATTATAAAGGCGAAAGTTTGTGAGTGTGTGTGTGTGTGTGTGCGTGTGTGTGAGTGTGCGTGTGCGTGTGTGTGTGTGTTTATATGTTTGTTACTTACACGCTCAAACGGCTGGACCAATTTTGATAAAATTTGGTATGGAGGTAACCGACACACTGGATTAACATATAGGCTAGTTTTTATCCCGATATTCCCACGGGATCGAAACTTATGCGGGTAAAACCGCGGGGCGCAGCTAGTTGAATATAAGTATCAATTCTATTCAGTAAATCATTTCCCAATTGCTTGGCTATATTTTTTTTTACTTGTTTTTCATCTATGTATCTGCTATAACTCCAAAATCTTGTGTCGACACCATTGGAAAACAACCTCCACAGTGATATCTGCGTGACGTGTAATCCAACAGAACAGCTCAGATAATAGAATTAGTGGTGACTGGTGGTCGAGAGTTATCCCACGCATGTCGCACTCCCAGCCAATTGTACCAACTGCGGCTGCTCAAGTAGATGCAGGATAATGTGGGGTTTTGAGAAACAAATGACTTTCGTCATTTTGTTGTTGTTGTGTTGGTGGTACCTAGTCAGGCGACGTCGAGACAAAAAACGGCCAAGTGCGAGTCAGACACGCCCACGAAGAGTTCCATACCAACTTACAATATTTAACACAGTTGTTTGAATGTTTTTAACTTTATTTAATTTTTATTATTTGTTGATATAGGCCATAGTAGTACATGCCATGAAAATTGCAAGTGTCTACCTATTAGGGTTCAAAAGATACAGCTCTATGACAGACGGACGGACGGACAGCGGAGGCTTAGTAATAGGGTTCCGTCGGCATCCTTTGGACACGGAACCCTATAAAGAAACGTGACCATCTTTTGTTATTTATTTTTTTATTAGCCATTAATGTCATGTCATTAGTCATTACTGCTGGGCAAAGGCCTCCCTACTCTCTGTCCACCTCTCTCTGTCCAGCTGCCAAGCACCAATCTTTATTAAAGGAGTCCAGCTCATCCCGTTATCTCCGTCTGGGCACTGCGGTGCTATTCTGTAAAAATCTCACCGTGAAAACTTAGGTGAAGTGAGCGTGGAGTGAGCTGTCAATAGTGTCAATTCCTACCAAAAACAAACTCACATCACCTAAGTTTTCACGGTGAGATTTTTACAGAATCGACCGGCACGTCTGATCTTTTGTTATTATAATTAATTATGTTGCATAAAAACAGGCGTGATCGTCTCTTGTTTTCAATGACGTAAGAGAGGACGCCCCCGAGCAACATTTTGTCTCAGCAACTAATTAGTAAAGTATGAAAGTGCTGTCTTTGTCGCGTCGCAAACGCAAACCCGTAGACTTCATGTATGAGACAAAAGTTGCCCGTGTCACCCTCCCTAAGAGGTAAGCAAAGGATTGTTTAGGTCGAAGGTTAGCTTTACAAATTAAACAGAGTAGCTACCCTAGACCTCCTAACAAACGTACTCTGGGCAAGGTCTTGCAAGTTTATTGCAAGACCTTGCTCAGAGAACGTTTGATACATACGTAGATGCGTTTGTATCTATGTTCAGACGCCAGTTCATCAAGCTACCCGAAACTGTAAATTTTTCCCAATCAATTTTGAACCTTATGCTTTTGCGATGAAGTTGAAATCCACAGATTGTAGTAGCTTGAAGTGTGCGTTTGTACATTCAGGAAAATTATTGCTAAGAAAGTTGACTGCTAACTTAAATTATTAGTAGAGATGCACCGAAATTCATTTCATATTCGGTATTACCGAAGTTTGGCAGCTTTTGCCGAACTTCGTCTCCGGCCGAATTTCGGTTAGATCTGCCGAATGTCGGCCGAAATTCGGTAGCTTAAGTTAATTTAAATAAGAAATGGAAAAATGAAAAGAAACTTATTTTAAAATGAAATCTAGATCAAATGATGATTTGTGAGTAAATAGGTAACGAGGATGGATGTTCGTGTTTGTTTTTATTTCTGTAGAAAAAAAAAACATCATCACGTATCAAATATATGCTTTATTAAAATTATCAATTGTAATATTATCTATCAGCAAGGTAGGTAACATAACATTCTTTCTTCTTTGTAACTTATTTTAGATATAACATTTGTACTTTGACTTTCAGTCTTTTAATTTTTATTTATGTAACAAAACAATATTTTTTATTATTTTTAAACATTTGGTTTCAAAACAGGTCAAGCTATTGAAACATTTATAATTAAGCAAAAGCGCGCGAAATTTAACTGAATTTCGGCCGAACTTCGGCTTCGGTACGTATTTAAACCGAATTTTCGGCCGAATTCGGCATTCGGTGCAACACTAATTATTAGTATAACACAACATCAACACCGTCACAACTTCAACTTCTTTGATAGTTGTATGAAATAGCTATTGTATGAAATTGAATAAGTGCAGGGTGTTAACTTGCTAGACAATTAATCTCTCTGACTGTATATTAAATGCTAACATAGTCTCCAGTAAAAATCAGTCAGGCAAAAATTGTTGACAAGGAAAAGATGCTGATGGTCGGGAGAACCATCAGCTCCCAACGCCCTTTAAATCCTGGTTGGACAGAAGCGACATGATATTATCACACTAATATTGTAAAGGCGAAAGTTTGTGAGTGTGTGTTTATATGTTTGTTACTTCTTCACGCTAAAACGGCTGGTCCAATTTTGATCAAATTTTGTATGGATGTAGCTGACACCCTGGATTAACATATAGGCTACTTTTTATCCCGATATTGCCACGGGATCGACATTTACGCGGGTGAAACCGCGAAGCGCAGCTAGTTTGCTATAAAACCGTCTCTAAATTAAACATCAGATCAAAAACTGACTATCTCCCTATCTCCCTCAATCAAATAACATAAAAAACACACACAATTAACAAACACACTTACACGATACACACAGCCATCAATTCACCTGTAGTGGAAAACTCAACGAAAAAAGAACATAATCCAATATGTCTGCCGTTTCCGAATATCCGAAAAATGATACGGTGTCCACAATTCAGGGAAGTGGAAGCCGCATTTATCCAGTTTTCGAGTCGGGCATAAAAAGAGCGGGCGCGTTGCTCCCCTTCCCCCCCTTGCGCCCTGTCCCCCTCCCCCTGGCGCCGGGGGAGTGCGCTGAATCGATATGCAAGTAAAATGTACACCTGTAGTGACCATGGGTTTGGGATTTTCAGGGAATTTTGGTGCTATGATTGTTAATACCGTTTCTCAATTGTTGTTACGTGTAGGTTAGCATGAAAATAAATACCTTATGACCTCACTATCTAATTCTGCCCATGACTTCGTCCGCGTGAAATTTCACCCTCTCAGGGGTGGAATTTCAAAAATCTGTTCTTAGTGGATACCTACTCTTCACAAAGAACACACCCTCAAAATTTCATGTCTCTAGGACCAGTGGCTTAGGCTGTGCGTTGATATATCTGTCAGTCAGGACTTTGAATTTGCAACCGCCCGCGACTTCGCCCGCGAGGTATGTCGATAAAAACTATCCTATGTCCTTCCCCGAGATGCAATCTATCTCTCTGATAAATTTTATCGAAATCCGTTCAATGGTTTAGGCGTGAAAAGGTATCATACAGACAGACAGACAGAGTTACTTTCGAATTTATAATATTAGTATGGATTGTTACCGTCGCGGTTAGAATTTGGTTGAGGCTGACACAGGAACGTGGGAATTGGCATTGGCACATGAAAAGAAAGACCTTTGCTCAGGACTGGGTGAATTCGGGCTGATGATGATGACGAGTTTCCGTGAGTAAAATAAAACTATAGTAAAAGTACGCAGTGCTGCACACCCCCACCCTATTTCAAGTTAAACAAATATCAACTTTATTTCAATGAAATTTAAGTTGATTTCAGAGTGACTAGCACTATTGAAAAAGTTATAAAAATGTTTGAAGTTGTTGCGTAAAATGAACTTTATTGTGTGGGAATTAAAGTTATTTTTCCATTAATTCATATTTGTTTACATTTTTGACAAATAAATCGCGAACGCACGGTAGGTACTTTGTTGGATTCTGGGAATTCATCCTCGTTACTGACCGATTTTTGCATAGTTCTTATCACAAAAGTGAGGAGTATTAATGCATGGCTCCTGATGTAAATAGTTGCCCAAGAAACCATCATCATCATTAACAGTCCGACATACATAACCCTGGGGAACATAAACCTGTGGTCTCTCCCACATTTAATCCGCCTGCCTTCAAAGCAATAGTGAACAAGCATTTTCTGGGCACGCTCGTTCCATCATAGACCTCATCTATCGCTTTCCATCAGGCGTGATCGGGGTCAAGAGCGGGAGGGACCATTTAGAAAAGAAATAAAAAAGAAACCTGCTGTGGAGAAGCCTTTTTTTTTTTGGGTGGGAAATCATCAAATGACCCCTCCCGCTCTGGGCGGAGCGGTAGGGAGTGTCAGCCTCTTACTGACTAAAACCCACCCGTGTTCCTTCAGTTGCCTGTGCCAGGGGCCACGGTATCTCTTTCGAACAACCCGCAACCCTGGCGGGCATCGGCCCTAGCGGACCGCGTCAGTTGGTGCTGACATCTCCTTGAGGCGCGCGTGGAACACAACGCGCCGTCGACCCGGGCCTGGTCCTTACCGGACGGCGAGCTGCCCATTGCTCGCCGTCTGCAAGCCCGCGCCTACGGTGGCCGGGAATCGGCTATCGATTCCCGACGCCCAGGGCGTCTCCTGCGGCGGCTAGGGGCGTGAGTGAGGGCGCAAGGATTGCCTCTCCCTCACGCGCTCCGCCTCCTCCTTTGCGAGCATCACTGCTTCGCAGAAGGAGGCGACAGCCTCCCATGCACTCTCGCTCCGTACCATGGCCCGGACTAGGGCCGGACGCGAGAGATCGCCGCCGCCGATCGCCTCCGTGAGGACACGGCGGTGCTCTGCCCAAGCTGGGCAGATCTCCACCGTATGCTCCACCGTGTCCTCCGAGCGATCCACACAATGGTGACACCCGGGTGAGGAGAGGCCTCTCTTCTCATGTGACAATCTCCACTCTCCTGTGCCAGTTTCATCCAGGTTCTACCCGCGATGACAATAATATCGTCCGCCCATCTCGCAGCCAGAAGACCGACACTTCGTCCCTAGTCCTTGGACTCCACCTGCAATCACAGCGTCTTGCCAGATGTCCTTCCCTACTCTATTTGAGTTCCATAAAGGCTCCTACAAACAGGCGCGACACGGGATATAATCGCGCGCGACACAAAGGCACCGCAAGTCGCGCAACGAGCGTTAACTCGTTTTCCGATACCGAAAACCTTCGTACGTCTTCGGATCTCGACGTTTGGAACTCGGTCTCGGTCCAATTGATAGCTACAGGCATCTATCTCAACAATATATTCTCAATTCAAAATAATAAAAATAATAAAAATCTAGACATAGTTTCATCTCCATATTTTTGACCCTTTCACCACCCCATCTCTATCCTACCCACCTCTAGACCTCATGGTCACCGCACACACCCTCAGTCAGGTGAGTCACTGTCGCTATCTGTTTAGGAGTGTGGGTGTACGCGTGTGTGTGCGTGCGAGACTGAACGGCGTCTGTCATTTTGTAGGACGAGCGAGGTGAATTGGCATATGGAGGTGGTTGTTAGAGGTTTTTAATTGCAGCGGCTAGTCAATGTTGGTTTATCGATTCGTTGATTGGTGCACGTGCAGATTGTGGTGGCCTGTGGTTTAATGTTGACTGAAAATTTGATCAAATGTTTGGGCGCTATTATAGGTCAGTGGCGAAATTGCGTAACAAACTATCAATGGGTTTTATTTTGACAGTTCAACAACATTCATTGCGTTATTTACGTTATTGATCAAACAAATTTTTCAAACATATAAAGCAATGGATTAGCAATATCCTTCAAAATTATTCACATTGATAGTGTTTTACGCAATTAGGGTGCAGGTTTCAGTATTGTCTTTTGTAGAAGCTGGCTGGAGGTTTGTCAGATGGCTTATGTTGGATTTTGTTCGAGAGTTTTGGTATCACATATTTTTGGTGATTAACCTTGCTATCTAAATATTAAGATGCTAAAGACACGAAATTGCTGCCTTATGGCCCTTTAATAGATAGGCTGATCATGGTGCAACTAGGGAGAGGTGTGCTACACCTAAATCTGTTATAACTCGTCCTTGAACTAACTTCTGTATCCACTCAGATATTGTCATTGATCACGGTAGTTAGAATCTCTACAGTATTTCTAGACGACGTTTTATTACTTTGTTTTCGATCATATTTATACCAATACAACACACTCCCACTATCCATCGGCAGTTAGGTGTTGTTTTTAATATTTTACTGCGCGGACTAGAGACACGCGCGTCTCGGGGGAGCATACACAATCATACACCAACATACACAACACATAGGCACTAACAAGATAAACTTTGCATACGTATTGTGTAGACACACCTTTATTTAGCCGAGATATCTATGTTTGGGTGCATTTTAGGGTTAGTATTGTGGAGATATTATTATCTTTGAGGGTAAATAGCATATGTGGGATCAATGTTGTGCGCGCCTGCGCTATTTGAAGCCTCTGTAATATAATAACTGGGCGGCACTCTTTCGCGGGTATTTCTATTTAAACGGGCTCTATTCTCTAGAGCCTTGATCACCGAAACCTTTTTGGTATTAAATCGAGGCGCATATTATAATAGAGAGAGTCAGAGAGAGAGAGAGCGGATGGTTTTAGTGGTTTTCGAGGGCGCTGAAGCCGATAGTGAGGTCAAAATGAAAATCCAAGATGGCGGCTGCGAATATTTGAAAATATTCGCAGCCGCCATCTTGGATTTTCATTTTGAACTTCTTTCCAAACCCACACTTTTTTTCATGTGCACTGTCCTAATACAGGTTCATGTTTGTTTTCTACCGTTAAACCAGAAATGGTTTGTATTGGTACTCACATTCGTACTTATGGGGAGTCCGTTTGTGTGTCCGGTAAATGGCAATAGGATCACCGATTACATGGGACTTACGATAAGCTAACTTAAACGGCAACTTCTTTGTAATGGCGTATGCACGTATGTTATTTGAGATAGAAATCTCGAGTTACTCCGGTCTGATCCCCTGAAAAAATCCCCTGCTTGTTCGTCTTCTGTTTTAATCTCTGTCTTATCCACTATAAACTTTCTCATTCCGGTTTTATGTATCTATCTACTCTCAACACTTAGTCCGATTACCACAAAAGAAACCAATCAAAGAGAAATCGTTTTCTTTAATCAATTAGGTAAACATTTCCCTGGCAGCAGCTGGTCTATTACAACGATTTCCACGTAGATCTAGTAAAAACAGCAGACAGTCGCATATCAATGGGTACGTAACTTCATCTCGACACATTCCCATGCAAAACTGAACTGAATCGTGTTGGAACATGGAGAAGTAAGCAATGGAGTGCCAGGCTTAATAAAAATCTAAATCAAAAGTCATTTATTCGATTTAAGCTGAGAATCAACACTTTTTGAACGTCAAAATTACACGAGACAGTCCCCGAAAACCCCTGCCCTTCACCAGGTCCTCGTGCTTTAGCTGGGAAGAAGTGGCGCAACAAACACCGCAACAGCACAGCTGCCTGTTTATATGTGTACCGACATGAAAGTGCAGACGCTCCTTAACGTCTTTTAGTGTAAAATATACGTAGTTTTGGTCATCATCAGATGATGATGACCAAAACTACGTTTTAGCCGAACCCAACATAGTTGGGAAAAGGCTAGGCAGATGCCTAGCCTTTTCCCAACTATGTTGGGCTCGGCTTCCAATCTAACCGGATGTAGCTGGATACCAGAATTTTATATGGAGCAACTGCCTATCTGACCTGCATAACCCAGTTCCTGGGTATACCCCTTGGTAAGACTGGTTGACAGACTTTCGGGCTTCTGACTACCCGTAACGACTGTCAAAGATCCACGAATGACAGCCGGGACCAAGGGCTTAACGTGCTTTCCGAGGCACGGAGGGGTCTCGGTATGTAAAGATGGCCACCCATCGAGAGACCAACCGCGACAAGCGTAGCTTAACCTGATCGATCAACCTATGCGGCTGTTCTTATTTAGTCCTCCTAATTTGGGTATCTATCCGATATCATTTGTCGCGACATACCGCTAAGTATGTGTTGCAGTTGCTAATTGGCATATATTTGTGACTTAAAGTACTTTTACCTTGATCCATCAGGTCATATGATTATGGTGATTATTAAACTGAAATATTGCTTCTGCTTCGCGGACGATGCAAGGGTTAAAAATGTCTACAAAAAAGTTACTGAAATGAGACATAAAAAACTGGCAAGTATGATCGTTATTGTATAAATTCTATTCGATAAACAAAGACGCGTCGCACTCCATTTACTGAGTTATCCATGCACAAAGCAGTGTTTACGTAAGTTTTGCATAATTGACGCTTCTGCGCACTAGTAGTGTTGCGTTACTGAGAAATGCAGCATAAACTACAAATTTTTATTGAATTTACAGACAGGTATCCCAACAAAGAGGCTTACTAAAATCGTATCTAAAATCTATCTTTAAAAATAAAACAAAGTCAGGTTCGTTACAGTTAACTCAAGAAAGGCTGGACCGATTTTTATGCTCTTTGTTTTGTTGGATTATCATCCCAAACAGCCCCGAATAGAAGAATTCATACTAATATTATAAATTCGAAAGTAACTCTGTCTGTCTGTATGTTACCTTTTCACGCCTAAACCACTGAACGGATTTCGATAAAATTTGGCAGAGAGATAGATTATCTTGTGGAAGGACATAGGATAGTTTTTACCGACATACCTCGCAGGCGAAGCCGCGGGCGGATGCTAGTAATGAATAAAACAAAGTTTTTGGAACGAAGTTTTTATCGCACTTTACACTCTGCACACTTGGCGAATGTGTCGTGATGACGGTGAAATATGAACTTCGTTCCAACGACACCTCTTGTTTTTTTGAAGTGAAAACTTCTATATGCACGTTGGGCATTATTTGAGATGGGAAAACAACATTGAAGTCGCGACACTGTTACCGACACCGCGCTACATTCGGATGTGTTCGGCTGTCCTCGGAATGTACTCGGTTTTAAATCCGATATGTCAGTGAGTGATGGCAAAGTATTATGTTTGTGTTTTGTTTTCACTTATGTTCACACTCCCGGAGTGTCACTGTTTTTTTTTTCCAACTAAAGATCGGCTCTGCCCTTTTGAAATATTTTTTCGGGATGAAAAATTATTACCATCATCAATTATTATAATCATCATCATTTCAGCCGAAAGACGTCCACTGCTGGACATAGGCCTCCCCCAAAGGAGGGGGGGGGGGGGGGGGTTGGGGGGGATTTGCCATAATCGCCACGCTTGGCAGGCGGGTTGGCGGTCGCAGTATAGTATGGTGGTGGAATGCATAGACAACGCTGCTGCCCATTCTCCGGTGCGACCCTTAGTCGCCTTTTACGACACCCACGGGAAGTATGGGGTGGTGCTATTCTTTAAGTCCGGCACCACACAGACGACACAGACGTGTATTACCAAATGTCTTCTCCAAACTCCGTGTAAATAAAAATAAAACTTTTCATTGCCAGTAAACGCGCCACATATTTTTATAAGAATAACGTAATAATTGCACATTTTTAGGCTCTACAAAATAAATGAATTAAATATTCTAAAAATGTTTATTGGAGAAATATTTAAATGTAACATTAATGAGAAGTAGAGCGGTAACGCGTCAGAATTATTAAACCGCTTCAAAAGAACTTCAGCCTTAGACAAAGAAAAGTATAGACGGCGGGTATCTACATTTCATTTCCACAAGAAAGGGATAAAGTATTGAGTTATTATAAGTAACAGAAAAGGATAAAGCTATACTATTTCCGTCTCTCAGTGCGTGCCAGTTTTTTCAAGGCAGCTACTCATGTAGCCTATGTTAGTTAAGTTAGTTTTTTGTCTCATGTGAGGCCACGCTACCCGATGCTCTATAGCTTTCTTACTCTAAAACTTCAGCATATAATGACGTGTACTGTCGAAAAAAAATCAATTAGCAACATTGCTAGGTGCGGTAAAACTGAACCATATACACGCCTCCGCGATGAAAAACATCTATTCACCCCCATCTCGAGGGAAATATACAGAAAACGTCGCTTTTTTAAACACTCAACTTTTGTTCGTGCTCGTCATTTCGTTTAAAAAAGTTTAATGTCAATTAATTTGTACACAAAGCTGCACGTGAGGTTTGTTATGTTCAATGTAGTAAAAGAAAACTGGCCAAGTGCGAGTCGGACTCGCACACGAAGGGTACCGTACCAGAAGGCAAAAACTCCGAAAAAAACGCGTTTTTTTATATGGGGAGTAAACACACCTTGAATATTTATTTTATTCTGTTTTTAGTATTTGTTGTTATAGTGGCAACAGAAATACATCTATTGTGAAAATTTCAACTGTCTAGCTATCACAGTTCATGAAATACAGCCTGGTGACAGACGGAGAGTGGAGTCTTAGTAATAGGGTCCCGTTCTTACCCTTTGGGTACGGAACCCTAAAAACAAAGGAGAAGGAAAACTTGTGAAATTAAATGAAATTTTTGAAGTGAAATCTTCTTTACGTTGTACACTTTTTTTGTAATGGGTAAAAAATGTTAAACTCGCGTCAGGTCACGTGACCCTGATCGTAAGATTCGTAAGATGACACGTGCTATAGATGGGCAATCCACCGGGTTTAAACCCAGTGCTTTTGATAAACACCCGATAAACACCCGTAAACACCCACAAAATTGGGTGTTTATCAAAGCACCGGGTTTAAACCCGGTTGGATTGCCCATCTATAGACGTGACCCTGATCGTAAGATGACACGTGACCCTGATCGAAAATTCGTAAAATTCCTAAATATCAAAAATTGAAAACAAGTATACAGGATCAACAGACAGACAGACAGTTACAGTTACAGTGACAGTTACAGGGATGGGATATACAGGCTGGCAGGGACATTGATATGCAAACTGCGGTGCTATTCTGTGAAAATCTCACCGTGAAAACTTAGGTGAAGTGAGCGTGGAGTGAGCTGTCAATAGTGTCAATTCCTAGCAAAAACAAACACACTTCACCTAAGTTTTCACTGTGAAATTTTTACAGAATCGACCGGCTGTTTACAGGATGTTGTATAATACGTGAACAAATTAGTTAAGTACCTAAATTGAATTAATATAAAATTAACATGCTTGCAAAGTAAAATTTATTTCATTTATTTCAAATTTCAAATAGGCACTTATAGGCACTTTTGAACGTCAAAAATTACAATAATATTTTGTTGTAATTCTACTGAATTGATTCTAGTCGCCCATTCCAAAAGATAGTTTTCTTATGGAGAAGAATGGGCAAGAAACTCCACCGTTACACTTTTAAAAGTTTTACAATATTTTGCATACATAAGTGAAGACGATGCACCTAAAATAAAATTACTATACCACAATAGGTAAAAGAATTAAAAATAAAACCATGACATATAAATGAATTATCTGATAGATACATGATGCTCACATATTTAGAAACATGGTAAAAGTAAACTATTTTCATTAAAATAAAAAAAATTACAAGTAATAAATAAGTCAGGGTGTGCGTTATAGTAATTACAGAATGTAAATCAATGTCAAAAAAACTGGCCAAGTGCGAGTCGGACTCGCACACGAAGGGTTCCGTACCATAAGGCAAAAACGCTGAAAAAAACATGTTTGTTGTATGGGAGCCCCCCTTAAATATGTATTTTATTTTAATTTTATTATTTATTATTAAAGTTAAAATACAACTGAGTATTTTGTGAATATTTCAAGTGCCTACCTGTTGTCATTTTTAATATAGAGCAAAAAAGGGCAAAAAAATCGCGTTTGTTGTATGGGAGCCCCACTTAAATATTTACTTTATTTTGTTTTAAGTATTTGTTGTTATAGCGGCAACAGAAATACATACTTTGTGAAAATTTCAACAGTCTAGCTATCGCGGTTCTTGAGATACGGCCTGGTGACAGACAGACGGACAGACAGCGAAGTCTTAGTAATAGGGTTCCGTTTTTACCCCTTGGGTACGGAATCCTAAAAAAGAATAAATTCTACAATTAAATTAGCAACCAGTCAGTTGCGAGTCCAAGAAAATACAACTCTTTCACCACAAAAAAAAAATATAAAGACATTTTTGATCGAGGGGGTAATTTCGTCCGTTCACAGCCGCAGGCTTTACCCAACCTTGAATTAATTCCACGCTGCGCTACGTAGTGATGTGTTATTTGTAACAATTAGAATAAATATTGTACTGGAATTTACATTACATTGTTTTTTCTTTTTTGGTATTTTTAGGGTTCCGTACCAAAATGGTAAAAAGGAACCCTTATGGTGAGATTCAGTCTCTCTGTCTGTCTGTCCGTCTGTCACAGCTAGATATCTCAGGAACTACCAATGCTATCAATTTGAAATTTAAAATAGTCTTAGATGACGTTTGTCGAACTATTTTGCAAATAAGAAAGAAATTTTTTTTTTGCAACATTCTGAAAGGTAGTCTGGAAAATTCGAAGTGGGGCTACTAGGGCATGTGGGGTATCAAAAATGGGAGGCATGAAAAATGTAAAAGAAATTACCGTTCACCCCTCCCCCCCCCCCCGTTTTCTCCGAAGTTTGCATAGAGGAAAATCTGAATTCTATGTCATAGAAGTTTATGTAAAGATTACCGGAAAAATAAAACGATGTCTCTAAATAGCACACTATTAGAAATCAACAAAAAATACATTAGCTCCACTATCGGTCAAGAGATGGCGCTGACCTAAAACTACAAAAACGCTGATCTATACCGTAGTGATAAAATTCTCTGACGAATATAGGCCCCGCTGATGAAAATTTAAAAACATTTCACGTTTGACAATACGGAACTCATAGCATTAATGGCCTATAATACTGTTTCTACTGCAGGGATACAGGCTTCCTGGGGATGAGAGGAAGTGGGCCGTAAATCCACAACGCGGGCCCAGTGCGGGTTGGTATTTTTTTTTTAGTTGTTGGTAGTATATGCCGGTTTGCTGACGATGTTTTACTCTTTATGCACTCGTGTGACTTCAAAAAATGCCCGTGTTAAAAAAAACAGTCCAGTGCGAGTCAGAATCGCGCTCCGAGGGTTCCTGTACAAATTTGTAGGTATGTAAATAGTTTATCACGGGAATCGTGGCTTGAATATTTTTCCCGTGTTTTCGGATTAGTATATTTGCTTCTTGCCAAAGGAGACTGAAACGATTACATACAATCTTGGGCCTGGGTGTAAAAAGATGAAAGTAGTGTCAATTAATAGCTTATATATTATCAACCTTTCACTGAAAACTCTGCGGATTTTGTCAATCTGAGAACAGAGATATACGAGATTAAGTAAAAGTGAGGTTATGTTACAATATTTAACTAACAGCTCATTCCTGAAGTGCATAATATGTTCTTTTGCACTAATAGTTATTATATTTAGAAGAAAATGTTTGAAAAATCATACGAATGAACGTCAATGACTTCAAGTCATAAGTAGGTAGGTATGGAGTTAAGGAAAGGATGATTGTCTGCTAAAATAAACTAAAAAATCATTTAATATAGTGTTTTAATTGTATTCTATTATAATTAAAATGTCGTCTAGGAATTGTGCAGGTGGTAGGTACTAATGATCTTGGTACCTAGCCCAGCTAAGGTACCATATAATGCACATTATATGAGCGCAGCAATCCAAGAATTATTTCGTCGTGTAAGGGTCGTCGGCCCAGTGTATTGCAGTGACCAGTTGTTACCCCACAACCTCACACAGCGATCCATAGTTTGAACAATATCCAATCCACAAGCCGGCGGCGGTAAAATCCAAAAAACAATTCCAAGTCACACGTGTGAGTGATCTTCGGTGTCCAGTGTGAAAGCAAGGGTCGTGCAAGGTAGGCGGGGTCGGAATCCGTAAGAATCCGTAAAATACAAAGCAGTGGTTGTGAAAAATTAAGAATAATCGAGAAAGCACTCAAAACGCATCTGAAAACACGAAACGAGTGAACTCAAACTCAAATGAGATGTTTTTGATAGATTGAAAGCAACTGTCTAGTGTCAATGTCAGTCAGCTGTCATGCCAGTGTATTGACCTCATACAGGTCAGTGTGCCAGTGACATAAATACAGAGGCTAAAAATAGAAGACTGATTTTAATCGATATGAAATTGATAATCATTAATAATGGTTTTTCAGTAATTAATTGATATTTTATTTATTAATATGACTGTAATTATATGCATAGAGTAGAGCATTTAATTACTTTGAGTTAATTATTTAGTGCAAATGTTTTTTTTTCGTAACTGTGTAATCGATTACTCAATCGATAATCTCACGAAAACTATCTTTCTCATATTTCTCCGCTTCCAGATTGCGGATTGAGGTGATTTTTTATATTCTAAGATAAAAAAATATGACAAATTTTTTAGAACATATTATTATCTCAACTCATTACATGTGGGCCCACCGTTTTCCATCTCCTTCTAGGTCAACGGGAAGTACCCTATAGGTTTTGATTCCCTTGCGAGTGTCAAAATATACGGTATAAGCGGAACATAAACGCCCGTATCTTTTGATTGCGTTGACTTAGAAGTTTGATATTTTCACTGCTTCAAGAGATTGCAGCCCTGAGTAATCGTTTCAGCCGATAGACGTCCACTGCTGGACATAGGCCTCCCCCAATTTTGGGAGGGATCGCAGTATGGTATGATGGTGGAATACATAGAGAACGCTGCTGCCCATTCTCCGGTACGACCCTTAGTCGCCTTTTACTACACCCACGGGAAGTAAGGGGTGGTGCTATTCTTTAAGTCCGGCACCACACAGACCAGTCCGGCACCACACAGCCCTGAGTATTTGATATTAATTTCAACTTGATAACTCCACGCGTTGCTGAGAAAAAGGGTCTTGACAGACGGACAACGAAGTGATCTAATAAGGGTTCAGTTTTTCGTTTCGTGGTACGGAACCCTAAAAATTTCATCTCGGCGGGAATGTCAAAACTTGTTAAAAATGTAAGTACAGTAGAGGTATTTTTGACATGCTGAGACTGAGTTTAGAATGCAATCGTTTATTACCTCCCAAGTAACACATCAAAGCAGTATAACGGCCGACTTACAGCATTTCTGTATCGTTTTCGCATTTTGAGTTAGTTCTATAGTAACATTACAAACGTTTATACGGCTACTGTAATGCTTATTTGGGCACAATTTATACGGCTTTAGCTCCTAAATAGGTTCACAATAGTTGTTTAATAGCATTACAGGCGCATTATATTAGCATTATTATGGCCAAAGAAGTTACCAATCGCATTGAAGAAGAATTATTACGGTCAATGAAGTTGCCAATCGCATTACAGAAGCATTATACTAGCAATATTATTGATAATGAAGATGTTAATTGCATTACACTAGCATTAGAATGTAGTAAAAGAATGATTGGAGCTATTTAAGTGTTCACAGTTAGAACTTAAATAAACCCTACATCATTGCAAAAACATCTCTAATGCCACGGTACAAATGTTATAATACAATTAACGTTATAATTTAACTACTTTGTATCGCAACATAATATGGACGAAGGCGGTCAAAACTGAGTGACACCATATTTGTTTGCATCAAAACAAAATGTATAATACTGGGTTAATTTTTGACTCTTTTGCTATTTCATGCCTTCAAATATTACTGCGCAATGTAGTTTACTGTAAATGTCTATATAAGTTTCATTGAGAATTTTCACGCGCCTTCGATATTTTGTGGTTTTGATATAAAATGTAATTTATAGATATTGTGTGAAATAATCAAAACAATTGTGTATTCCTGTTTAGAACGAATTTTGCATAATTAACATAATATTATTGGTTGGGCAATATTAAATTAAGTTATATCATTATTATATAGGTCTGTTGCTTTTATAAATAGGTCCGAATGATAATATTTTTTGGTTATAAAATATTTACAAAATGGTGTCGGTCTATAGCAGCCCGGTGAGCCTTTAAAAAGGCTAATTAATGCCGTCAGCAGTATAAATACTCACACGTGAACAATTATTAAGCCAGAGGCCAAAGAGAAGACTTTTGATGAACAGTGTAGTGCCATTGTCTATAAAGTAGTTTTATATGGGTTCACCGGTATACCAGTAGACTTGATGTAGACTGAAATAGTGCCATGGGGATCCTTGAGTAAAACAATCACCTATTTATTACGATAGTTGTTTTCTTATTTTCAGTATTTTTTGTACCAACCATACAATGCCGTACAAAATAAAATATATCAGCTTGCCAAAGCTGAATTATTAAAAATGGAAGACAATTTAATGTATATACAGCTTTACGCATTACAATAACTCACTTTTATTTGATTAAAGAGCTGGTAGCTGTACAACAGAACTCAGTTGATCTTTAAAAATGCAAGCATTACATTGATTCACGTTTATGCTATCCAGCAGTAATAGGCATTTACTTACCACTTTAAAGTGCTATTACACAACAAAGGGCACTAAAAACAGCCCAAAGCTTTATAACGGATTGACGGTGCATTATAATGGTACAAGTTTATGCTATTAAGCAGCATTAGGCATTATCTTACTACCTAAAAATGCAATCATAGACCCTAAGGCACTAAAAACAGCTGAAAGATGTATAGCGGATTTACGTGGCATTATAATGGATCATGTTTATGCTATTAAACAGCATTAAGCATGTATTTACTACTTAAAAATGCTACTGTAGATCCAAATGCACTAAAAACAGCTGAAAGCTGTATAGCTGGATTGTGGTTTACTGCAATAAAGCTAAAGGCTTTACAAAAGCATTTTGATAAGCCTCTATCCAACCGCTATACAGTGTAAAGCATCATAATGGTTTTTAAATGCCAATATAAAGCGTCAAGATGCTCGGTGAACTTATATAAGAGTTTATACGGATCTTAAGTTGTACATAAGTTTACTATTCGTTTGTTATAATGCTTTCTGTGTTACTTGGGCTCTTATTTAATAGCACTGGGTTATGGAAAACGCAAATATACAACATTATTTTTAGTATATGCGAAACCCGAAACACGTGTCTAGTATTTTTATGTAAAGAATCTATGAATAGAATTTCAAAACTGTATCATGAAAAATCACAAAGTTATAAGCTTGTTAAGTTACCTGTTTGTCCGTACAAAACATGCTCACCCGCGCCGCGTCGTCTTGCACTCATCTAGGTACTATACATATAGTACCTAGATAGGTATCTAGGTACTATATGTAGGTTATCCAATCTCGGCGCCGAACGGTTAGGTAACCGTTCGGCGCTGAGATTGGAGTGTCGCTCGGTGTCCAACTTTTAACCTTTTTTAAATATTTTTGGGACAAAATATAACATGGAGTAAAAATGATTGGAATCGATTTAGTTACTTAATCTGAACAAATCATAATCAGGTTTCGCTTACACTAAAAATAACGTTGTAGATACACAAAAATTTCACAGAATTCATCTATAGACACGTTCAAGTGCGATGGAATTAATCACTCAAAGGAATTCAATAATTATATAAAAAATCACATAATATTAATATATCGTTATTCGAGTTTTTAAAAGAAAATGGCAACTTTTATTAAATGTAACAATAATTATAATAAACCACGTAGGTAAGTAGGTACTTATACAGCATGCATCAGAAAGTTATAGTCATATTAATAAAGGGTGTAGTAGACCATGAAACTGAACAACTTTCTCCATGGGACAAACATCGTAATCGTGAAAGAAACTATCATACAGGTTGGTCCAAATAGTGACGTCAATAAAAAAAAAATTGATTCCTCATACCTAGGGGTATCCGACTACCTCATGTTACGTTCCGCGATTCTTGATAGTTTAGGAGATATGGATGTATATTTGGACCACCCTGCATAGTTATATTATCAACTGTCCCATGCAAAACTTCAGATACGACTCGCCCCGAATGTATGGGACGGCTGATAAATTTTTCGCGATTACGATGTTGGTCCCATAGAGAAAGTTCTTCAGTTTGATGGTCTGTACCACACCCTTAAATATGACTATACCTTTCTGATACTTGCTGTATATTGTGTGTACTGTTGCTGTTCAATGATTAAGAGCGTTTACGCCGTACGGCATTTCATACAAACTTTCAATCCCTTATTTTTCGAAATTAATGAACCGATTTTAATGAAACTTCATACGCATAAGAAGAATACAGAGGTCTAAAAAGTTACTTAAGAACATTTTCGAAATGTCTTATTTAAAAAAAGATAAGCAGACATCTATGTTTCTATGGAAAAATTAAAATCGGTATAATTAGGCTGTAACACTATTTTTCGAAAGTGTTCTCTACTAACTTTTTAGACCTTTGTATCCTGCTTATGCGTATGAAGTTTCATTAAAATCGGTTCATTCGTTTCGAAAAATAAGGGCTTGAAAGTTTGTATGAAATGCCGTACGGCGTAAATGCTCTTAATGAGTAGGTAACGCTAAAACACAGGGTCTATAAAAGTAATGACGCGCACAGTGCATAATGCCTCTACAGCACCCTCATTGCGTAACACACTATCAATCTCAATGTAAATAATTTTGAAGGATATTGCTAAGGCATTGCTTCATATGATCCAAAAAAAATCTGCTCAACAAGGTAAATAACGCAATGAATGCTGTTGAACTGTTAAAAATGAAGGCCATTGCTACTGGTCACCACCAAGAAGCTTATAGATAAAAGTGGAGGCAACACTCTAAATGCCTAAGTGAAGACGACTGTGGTCGGACACTCTCTTTCTAAATACACACATAAGAACGAGACAGTGATATGTGTATTGACAGTGATTATGTCTTTGTCATATGTATGTATTTAGAAAGAGAGTGTCCGACCACAGTAGTCTTCACTCAAGTATTTAGAGTGTTGCCTCCACTTTTATCTATAAGCTTCTTGGTCACCACTAACCGCTTCCATCTTTGTTACACGACACTTCTTTTTTATTGTTAAGAGGCTCTATTGGGGACATGGTAGTAGGAACCTTATTTTCAATTTCAGGAGGCACATACCCCGCTGCCTTCAAAGCCAGTTGCGCTAAAAGCATCAAAAACTGTTTTGTAAGAGATTCTTCTTCAGTTCTTAAAACAAAGTTCGTTTTCTTATTATTATGTACACTGAATTTCTTTTTGCATGCCCGTTTGACTTTCTTGAAACGTTTTTGGCCTTTTTTGTCATTATCGTATTCAGGTGTTAACAATCCAGGGAGAGTCTCTGCACTATCTTCTACTCTAAAACGTTGCAGTTCCTTAGCATCTGGAAATACTTTCGATAAGATTCGATTTATCGTGCCATCGTCGATTTTCACTTGTTTCGCAGAATATTCATATATCAATAATTTTCCTGGTACTATGGTCGGAAGCAGTAGAAGTATATATACGAACATTTTCAATTCTTTGTATGACTTCGATCTCTTGAAATCTAATGGGGATATCAAATACGGCGTGAAATGTAATCAGGTTTTATTGCTTGCTAAGTTTTCAACGCTTCTTCACTTGCCGTTTCAAAACATCTGAAGTGAAACCCATTTTTTTTTAAATTCATCTGTTTTCTCAAAATTATGTATTCTTGCTAAATGTGTAACATTATGCGTAATATAGATAGCGTCTAAAACGAAAAATGATGGTATTAAATTAAACATAACTATATTACTTTTTAAAGTTTATCATTAATGGTACTTAGGTTGTTTTTATACATTTTGTTATTTTTTTCTTGGTAAATCCATAATAACACTACAATAATACTATAATATTATAAATGCGAAAATGTGTCTGTATGTCTGTTACCTCTTCAGCTTAAACCGGTGTACCGATTTAGATGAAATTTGGTATAACGATAGTTTGAGTCCCGGGAAAGGACACAGGATACATTTTATCCCGATATTCTATGAAATGAAACGATATGAAACTTATGCAGGAAAACTGCGAGGCGCAGCTAGTTTAATATTTATATTCTATACTAAAATTATATAGAGGAAAATTTGTATATAGCGGGTAATCTTCGGAACTACTGATCCGATTTGGAAAATTCTTTGACGAATGGGAAGCTACAATATTGCCGATTATCTGTTTAAAGAATAAATTTCACGCGGATGAAGTCGTGGGCAGAAGCAAGTCTAATATACAAATTAATGAAGCAACTCAGTCTATCAATGCGTAATTAATCGTGTATTTTATACCAGCTACTTAAGATCTAGAGCACAGCCGTGAAATGGCCGCTCAAACGCAATCACTGTTACACAAGATAGGCTCGGTGTTTTGATAACAGAGGTTTGATCGTTTTCATGGTCTAATTTTGGTTGATTTTAGTGAACTCATTATATTTTCTTTGCTCCTGTTTCATGTTTATTGTTATATGTATATATTTATTTAGATTAGTATAGTATACTTTATGTATGTATTTATAGTATTATGTATTATTATGTTTATTGTTTTATTCATTATTATTTATTACACCACAGACTACCTACATTATACACTATTTGTCTGTCCTTCCACATTTTAATCCATCCAAAGGCTGTCTTTAAAAGATCGCTTTTAGCGATAAGACCATTCATTGTGTCACCCTTTGTACAGTTTCTATAATTATGTCTCTAATTAATATGGTGTACATAATGAAGAGTATTCTATTCTATTCTAACTCTGAACGCTTTTATCATGCACGCGTGTCTTTTTTACATCGTTCTCACAAATAATTCAAAATTAAACATTAGAATAGAAGTCTTTGGAATGGGCAACTAGCTTCATAGGTATTTCTGCCTGACCGACACATTGACAATTAAAAGTAAAAGGTTTATTTTTAACACTCTCCCTGCCGACAAAATATAAAACTTGTTAGGTTCATAGTTTTGGCCATGGAGGCCGCCGGCGGGTTCCAAAGTTTCTGGTTGTGAATGCCGTGATTCAACAGTCAAAATTATTACAAGAGGTCATGGGTTAAAGAAAAAAACATTCAGGACGCCGTGGGATGCGCCCTGACCTCCCGAATTGAAATAGTTTTTACAACTACTGGCGTTCTGTTATGGAAAATGTGGTAAAAATATTAAAAAATGTGCTTTGGCCTGCTGAACAAAATTTTTTGGGGTTCGCCGGTGGTTCCCAGGGAGAGTGTTAATGAATGCTTTGAGTTTGAGTTTGAAAAAAATATGGCAAAAGTGATTGTGAAGAAAAATTTAATTTTTAAATTTTCATAGAATTGTTTTATTTTCTATACGGAAAATAGCTAAACTAATAAGCTAGCTAATTGTACATTGATTTGATACTGATTGTATAAAATCCACGATAATAATCAAACAAAACCAAAATATCCACATCAACCATACTTTTCTGAATTATCAAGATGTAAGTATATCTACAGCTAATAATAACAACCCACCTTTTATTCAATACAGCTCATTGTGAACCCCAAAGAATAACGCGTCTGTTACCCCATTCATCATCTTCCGTTACACCTCTAATCCCAACCCTTTCAATACTCCCAGACCCTAAGGGTCAAGACTCGTTAATTTCAAGGGTCACCTCTATTGTCGATCTTGACCAATCCCTGTTTTTTTATAAACTCACACCTTTGTCCGAAATTGGTCCAGATGACCCCTGGTCGCATTTCAGTGTTATTTGAGAAGGGTCAATAGGATTTGAATGAGTGGTCAGTTAAAGAGTGGGGTAACTTTGACCCTAAGTGGGATTGGGAAGGTTTAAGAATTGTTACCTATTCGTCTTACTATCGAGTAAGACGATATTAAAATATGTTTTTTTTTTTGTTTGATTAATTAATTTATACGTTTGAACCAAAAGTTGTTTTCAATAATATCGTATTATAGATAGAAAATATTTGTCAATTTATCGTACAGAATTGCATTTTGGAAAAGCAATGTTTTTTTTTAATTGTATTAATCACATCGCATGTGATGCCTACGAGTAGGTATCAGGTACGACCACAAAACTTCCAGTTTTTAATAGATAAAACACTTTCGAACACTAATTTAATACAATTACACTATTTTAAACAAAAATCGTTTGTTTGGCGGCAAACCAACCCTGCAACTGCGGATGAAGACAAAGACATCCCACCAAAACATTTTTTATGTAAAATGTTGCCAAGACGAGGCCACATATGGCTCGCACTGTCAAAAAGTTATCAGCGGTGCTATTCTTTAAAAATCTCACCGTGAAAACTTAGGTGAAGTGGGCTGTCAATAGTGTCAATTACTAGCAAAAACAAACTCACTTCACCTAAGTTTTCACGGTGAGTTTTTTACAGAATCGACCGGCTGATCTCATGTAGAGCCAAGCTATTAACTCTACACGCCCTAACTCTACAAGCCCTAGCTTCACAAACTCTACACCTTAGTCAAAATATGAGGCTTGGCCGTTTAGTTACTACAAGAACAACAGAAAAGTAAATGAATACATTTTTCACCTTACGCACATGTGATGTTAGCGAAACAAAAAACCGGGCAAGAGCGAGTCGGACTCGCGCACCGAGGGTTCCGTAACATCCAGGTTTATGCATAAGGTTTATGTTTATGAAATTAAATGTTTATTTTTTATTTTTGAGTTGATTGAATGAATGGTAAATTGCGGTTTACGATTTATGACGTATTAAAAAAAAACTACTTACTAGATCTCGTTCAAACTAATTTTTGGTGGTAGTTTACATAGCAATGTACATCATATATTTTTTTTAGTTTTATCATTCTCTTATTTTAGAAGTTACAGGGGGGGGACACACATTTTACCACTTTGGAAGTGTCTCTCGCTCAAACTATTCAGTTTAGAAAAAAATGATATTAGAAACCTCAATATCATTTTTGAAGACCTACCCATAGATACCCCACACGTATGGGTTTGATGAAAAAAAAAATTTCAGTTTCGGTTCTAAGTATGGGGAACCCTAAAATTTATTAATCTTTTTCTATTTTTGTGTGAAAATCTTAATGCGGTTCACAGAATACATCTACTTACCAAGTTTCAACAGTATAGTTCTTATAGTTTCGGAGAAAAGTGGCTGTGACATACGGACGGACAGACAGACAGACAGACATGACGAATCTATAAGGGTTCCGTTTTTGCCATTTGGCTACGGAACCCTAAAAAACACAAAAATAAAACAAAAAATCCTGAAATATGTATTTTATTATTTATAACAAGGTCGAGTCCCTATATCAACGTCTGAAAATTGATATAGGGACTTCTATATCAATTTTCAGACGTCAGAGAACATCAAAATTTGCGGAAGTCTCATACAAACTTCCATCCCCTAGTTTAAGGGGTTGGGGGGTAAGTTCCAAGTTTTAGATTTTTTTTGTTGTTTTTGTACTAATACTAGCTTACATACCAAATTTCAGCTTTCTAGGACTTCAGAAAGTACCCTAAGAGTTTTGACGATCATCAGTTAGTGACAAAATCATTTTTAGCAACCAATAAAATATAAAGTATAAGAGCTATGCAATTAAAACGTTATAAGTTTAATACGTACACTATTGACATCATATCCCGAGAATTTTGTTTATGTTGTATAATCCAAACCTAACAATAATCAAAAAAACGATGAAGCGCTTCGAGAAATTTAGGTTGCCCGTGCGCATCGCTAGGCTCGTATTGGCGGGGGCACTCCCGTGCCCCCAGATGACGAGCTAGCATTTTCTTAAAAACATAAAGAAAACTTTGTAAGATAAATGCACCGTTTTCCATTTACACTAGGATAGATATGGGTGTGACAATTTTTTTATATCTAATATAGTATTTTCGATACCATTGCCTGTAAAATAGTAGACGGAGAAAAAATAAAAAATATTATGGTAGATATGTTTAAAACAAATTCTATTTTTTCTTATACGGAGGAACGCTGACACCTAAGATACAGGACGTCTTAGTTTGGGTGTCAGGAGTTTCACACAACGTGCATATACTTAGCCTATTAATATAAGATTTTATAATGCAATGTTGACCCTTTTCTCTCTCCTTATTGTATTAGGCTTATGAAATAAATTATTATTATTATATGTAGGTATCATCATAACATAATCACTCTAAATTATGGTTGCAAAATATCATGAATTCAGCTTTTATGTGATTAATACTGGCTCTAAATGCAATCATATCGCCATTTTGATTTGAAATGAAAATATAGTAGTTTCGCTTACTATATATTTTTTTAGAAGTATAGTGTTTAGGCCTCTATTATAGCAGGATACTATATTATATAGTAGGGTTGGCAACCCTATGTGTAACTGTGCTCTGTGTGGAGCTATGAAGTAAGAACATAGTGATGTACAGACACCAGGGGCCTTATTACGAACTCTTATTTCCAGACAGTTTACGGGGTAAACAGAACTGCATGGCATTTTCGTAATATGAACTAGGCCTGATTTTTCAATCATCTGATAACTTTATTCGAGGAATAATTGTGAAATTTTGACAGTTATGTCATACAAAAACTGTCAAACGTCAATTTTATTCTTCTAATAAAAGTTATCTGGCGATGGAAAAATCAGCCCCTAGTCAAACAAGCCAGTCAGCGGTCACGTGACATCCTGGCCGACTTCTGCCCGTATATTGCCGAGCAATACCGTATTATGAACGCTCGTTTGACATTTCTTTTCCTATTACAACTGCCAAAAAGTAACCTCACAATCCATTCTGTTTACGCTGCGTCAGAGGAGCTTTTATTGAATTGTTTTGTGTTTATTTGGCGAAATTGTTCGAGTGCTATCTAGATATCAAAATAAAATATAATGTGTGATGAGTATGAACTGTTTGAGTTCTTGGAAAGTGACTTTTCTTACGAAAATAGTGCATCAAGGAACAAAAGAAGACGACTTCGTGATGAATGTAATGCGTTCGACATGGATGATGTGCAATTTATTTAAAGACTAGCTGCGCCCCGCGGTTTCACCCGCATAAGTTTCGATCCCGTGGGAATATCGGGATAAAAAGTAGCCTATATGTTAATCCAGGGTGTCAGATACCTCCAAAACAAATTTTATTAAAATTGGTCCAGCCGTTTGAGCGTGAAGAAGTAACAAACATATAAACACACACACACACTCACACACACACTCACAAACTTTCACCTTTATAATATTAGTGTGATTAGTGTGATGTGATATCGACTAAGCAAAGCCTTGGTACTGAATCTTTGTGAGGAGCTGAGACCTCCCATGTCGCGGCCTACAAAATCCACGGATTTATTTATAGTAAATCTGGGGGCACAGGAGTGCCCCCGCCAAGACGAGCCAAGCGAAGCGCAAGGGCACTACCTACCTTTTCTCGAAGCACTTCGTCGTATTTTTGAACCCTCTTAACTTGGCTTTGGATTATACCAGATAATCGAAATTTTCGGGATATGATGTCAGTGGTTGACTTATTAAACCTAAACGGCCTTATTACAAAACAATGTTTATCTTTAAACCCAGGTTTAAACCATCAAGTCATTTTTAAATTTCGAACTATAATCCGACAAAGTTAAAGTTCTTATTACAAAAAAATTCGTTAAACTCGAGTCTAAGTTGTCAATTTTGCATTAAAAACTTTACGTTTGTCGGAATAAAGTTTAAAATACAGTAACTGACTCGAAGGTTTAGGCTAGGTCTAAAGTTAGACCTCGTTTTGTAATAAGACGGATAAAGTTTCAATTGCATAGCTCTTATACTTTAGATTTTATTGATATCTAAAATACCCCGATTTCGTCACTGACTCACTGACTGATGATCATCAATATTCTTAAGGTTCTTCCTGAAGTCCTAGAAAGCTGAAATTTGGTATGTAAGCTAGTAATAGTACACAAACAACAAAAAAATCTTAAAACTTGAAAATTTACCCCCCCAACCCCTTAAACTAGGGGGTGAAAGTTTGTATGAGACTTCCGTAAATTTTGATGCTAGAGGTCTGAAAATTTATATAGGGGGTCCTTGTTATAAATAAACCCCAAAAAAAGAAAGAAAAAATTAACAACAGAAAAAATACTCGTATAAATATCATAAGCAACTTACAAAAAGAAATGAAATCCCACAAAAACATTTCATGTTAAATGTTGCCAAGACGAGACCATGTAGCTCGCACTGTCAAAAACATTTTTACAAAAAAAAACAACCGACTTCCAAAAAAAACACTACAAATTGAAAAATAACTTGAATTTCGGAAGTCGGTGTCTTCGGTTCCGCGTTTTCGTTTATTGACACCGACTTCCGAAATTAAAGTTATTTTTCAATTTGTAGTGTTTTTTTTGGAAGTCGGTTGTTTTTTTTTGTAAAAATGTTTTTATTTTTCACTTTTTAGTGGGTCAGTTTGTAATTTATCTAAGTTACAAAAGCCTAATGCCAACTGTTCATCACCTTTTACAAAATATTGCTTTTCCCGATGCTGGGACGTTAATTGTTGAGGAGTTCTCCCGGTAAGAACCAGGAGATCCTCAACAATCACTAGCAATACGCATTGTGACGAGCATAAATTGCTTAGCAACCATATTAAAGTAATCGAATCGCAACCCGTGAAATATTTGTCAGTGAGTAGTTCCGATGGCCATCTGTGATCTTCATCATCAGCTCCACTTTACCAAGTGATGATTTTCGAGAGCAAATGCTCAAGTTACTTTAAAAAATATCCAAATCGCTGTAGCTTTGCCTATAAAATTTGAGGGTTGCCCTCGATTTCCATGGAATCCTCTCATCAGATTCCAACTTGATGATAATGGGACCACCTCGAGAGTATACCCTTTCAAATAAAAAAAGAACTTTTGGAATCGGTCCAGCCGTCTTCGAGTAATCGGTGAACATACACAAGGTAGCTACTGTAATCTGTTGAGGAGTTCCCTTAACTGTCCTTCGTCTTCATCATCAGACCCCTAATGACAGTCGCAACCCATCTAGGTGTAAAGTTCACATCAATACAAATTAATCAAGCCCAAACACAAGGTAACTGCTGTAAATCGTTGAGGAGTCCCCTCGACTGTCTTTCGGCTCCATCATCAGATCGACTCCAGGCCTTCATCAAATTGTAGTGCTTTAAAATACTTAATGAAAAAATTAACAAACGCACTAGTCGCTCCTACGATTTTCGAAAGCTCCCCTCGATTTCACTGGGATGCCATCATCAGATCCTGGTTTCCTTATCATGGGACCACCCTTGGCATATCCCCATTCCAACAAAAAAAGAATAATCAAAATCGGTTCATAAACGACGAAGTTATCCGCGAACACACATAAAAAAAAAAAAAAAAAAAACATATATACGGTCGAATTGAGAAACCTCCTCCTTTTGAAGAAGTCGGTTAAAAAGTAATCAGATCTCATGTAGAGCCAAGCTTCTAACTCTACACGCCCTAACTCTACAAGGCCTAACTTCGCAAACTCTACACCTTAGTCAAAATATATGGCTTGGCCGTTTCGTTACTACAAGAACCATTAACAGTATGAGAGTTTTTCACCTTACGCTCATGTGAATGTAGCGAAATGGCCAAGCCATATATTTTGACTAAGGTGTAGAGTTTGCGAAGTTAGGCCTTGTAGAGTTAGGGCGTGTAGAGTTAGAAGCTTGGCTCTACATGAGATCTGATTACTTTTTGACAGTGCGAGCTACATGGTCTCGTCTTGGCAACATTTAACATGAAATGTTTTTGTTGGATAAACTTTTCTGTAAATACAAACCTATCAATTTTATCTACAATTTTATTTAATGCATCTAGCATTTTAATCAAAGTCTGGCTGTTCCTAGTTTCTATGTCCAATCGGGACCTGCTGATTTGTATTGTACGCGGTCGCCTCTTGACTGACGTGACCTTCTCTGTGGCGGCGTTGACGTGTAGGACGTGAACTAGCAGGTTCACGTATGTTGCTGTTTGAAACCTGTGGCTCTGATGCCTCCTGTGGCTGCGATGCCTCCTGTGTTTCATGAGACTGTTGTTCCTCATCCACCACTGGTGGTTGCTCTGGTAAATGAGGATTGCCTCACTGCCACTAGGAAGAAGAATACCAGCGTCAATTTCACCAGTGCTTGAGGTCTGTGATGTCTGTGACAATTTAATACATTAGACATCATCATTTCAGCCGAAAGACGTCCACTGCTGGACATAGGCCTCCCCCAAGCACCTCCACTTCGACCGGTCCTGTGCTTCCCGCATCCAACGGGTTCCTGCGGCCTTCACAAGGTCATCGGTCCACCTTGTGGGAGGCCTTCCAACGCTACGTCTTCCGGTACGCGGTCGCCACTCCAGAACCTTTCGGCCCCATCGGCCATCTGTTCTGCGAGCAATGTGCCCTGCCCACTGCCACTTAAGTTTGGCAATTCTTCGGGCTATGTCGGTTACCTTGGTTCTGCTGCGGATCTCCTCATTCCTGATTCGATCACGCAAGGAAACTCCAAGCATAGCCCTCTCCATTGCCCTTTGGGTGACTTTTAGCCTTCTTATAAGGCCCATTGTGAGCGCCCACGTTTCCGTTCCATAAGTCATCACTGGCAACACACACTGGTCAAAGACTTTCGTCTTGAGACACTGCGGTATGTGGGACGAGAAGATATTGCGTAGCTTCCCGAACGCTGCCCAGCCGAGTCGGATTTTCGGACGGACATTAGACATAATAATAATAAATAATTTTGATTTTAATTGTATGTTTGCGATTTTATTTTGATTTGATTTATATGGATATTTATCTGTAGTAAATGATTTGATTTGATAAATGCCTACATTATTTATCTATACGTTTATTTATACTTAAAAAATACTCACAGCTAGGAATGGTATAGGAATTGGAGTATGAGGCATGCCAGTCCCATAACCACTTCCGAGTAGACTTAGAAATTTTTTTTCTATGTCGTTAAGGGGGGGAACATCCGAAGGTCCTCCTCCAGTACGGTTTAGGGATGCTCGTACTGCTGCCGCTCTTCTCTTTAATTTTGCTTTATAGTCAACCCAATACTGCAACAGCATTAGGTTTTCTAAATGAGATGCATAGAATGAATAACTAATAGATAATCATAAAAGCTTGTAAAAAAATACTTACGTTCGACCACCCTTTGCAATTTTTTAAAGCACCTTCTCCTTGCGATTTGAGGGCCTCGGTGACAGATTCCCACATCCGCCTTGAATACTCTCTTGCTTGCGCAGATTTGTTGTACCCCATCGCCACTTCTCTGTCAGAATACAAGAACTCCCACAATGTTTGTAACTGAACATAGGTTACACGCCGACGCTGACGAGAACTCTCATCGACTGAACTATAATAATTACAATAATGGTTAATGATAATAATGGTTATATCATGCTTAAACTGAATATTCATTAAAAACACTCAATAACACTTACGCCATATTTTTGAATAAACTCCGAAAACAATGAAAAAATACTTCCTTCATGAATTGTGTGAGTGGAAATTTGGATATCGCCGCTGAACTTGTAGAGTGCGTTCGGAAATTTAATCTCGCGTTACAGTTTACAAACACGAAAATTATATTATGAATCAATTTTATTATAATTATATTGCACAATATGCATTGCGTTCATTAAAACCAACTTTTATACTAGAGCAACTAGATTATTATATATTAATATTATTTTTATCATAAAATACGTGACTTAAATGTAACCGTAATTTACCGATAAATATTTAATTGTGTTTCGGAACGTTACGGCGGAGAAGTACAGGCCAGCCATAGACAATCTACCCAGCGACAAGTCGCTCAGAATTAGAAATGTCATAATACGAAATTAAACCAGCCAGTGAAATGAACTGCCTGGAACTTGTCTGTTTTTTTAAAAGTTCGTAATAAGCCCCCTGCACATCGACCTACCCGAAACTGTAAAATTTTCCCAATCAACTTTGAACCTTATGCTTTAACGATAAAGTTGAAAGTCTATTAAAGAAATTTGACAGATTGTAGTAGCTTGATGTGCTGGCGTCTGTACTCTTAGGATTAAATTAATAAATGTATCTAATAAATTAGGGATCTCTATTCCGACCTTCTTTAGTATTTGTCCTTGCGTGGTTCACATTTGCATTTCTCGATTTTTTTTTTACATTTTCCATCATGATCCCGATTGCTTATTATCTTAAAACGCGTCTGTTTACTCATTTCATACTGAGGTTCAAACCTTCTACAGCCTTCTCTTAAATCTTCTTTTCTTTTTTTTAATGTTACTGGTTGTTTCAATTATTTTCCCTTTACTTCTTTTAAGACTTTGATAATACTATTGAGGCCACTTCTTAAATCTTCTATTCTAGTTTTGGAAAATGCTTTTGCAATTAATTCAATTTCTTTTACTTCTTTTAATACTTTCCTATTGTTATGGTGGAATAATATGTGCCTTATTATTCCATTTACCACGTCATCGTCGACTTTCATTTGTTTTACTGTATGCTCGTTGAAAACAAATAAGTTTGCGGATTCTATAAATATTGAGCAGTAATAGTGAATATACGAACATTTTTTACAATTTTCTATGACATTGATATATCGATACCTAATTGCTAGTGAGGATATCGAATGTGGCGTGAAATGCACCTAATCTGATGTTATCGCTGGCTAAGTTTTCTATACTGTTTTACTTGTAGTTAAGACATTACATTCAGATTCTGCTAATAAACGTTTTTCTTCCATTTTGGCTGTATTGCAGCTCTAACTTGGTACTCTCGTGAATCTAATTTCGTCTCAAGGACTGTGAAGTTTTTTGCGACCACATTATGTATATATTCTCATATATTCAGATATTCTCTCGTTTTAATCCAGCCTGCTACTGGGCATCATGCTGTAGCCAAAAAAGACAAAACTTCTGGTAAAACCTATGTTTGTTATATCGGTTTTACCAGAAGTTTGGTCTTTTTAGTGGCTTTATTTAAAGACTAGATCTGACCTAGACCTGATTTAGAGTACCTCGTTGCTCTAGTAGTACTGCTGGAAATGCGTGGGTTGCCTCCACCTGGGTCACCTCGGACTAGCCGATCGGAGCACACAGGCAGGTTATGTATAATACAAGATAATTAATAATATTATCAAGAAAATCAAACTATGAAATAAATGTGCACACGCAGTCTTTTGAAATATTATAGTATGTGCGAACAGCAATCGTATGCAGTTAATAGGCGAAACAATTACAGGCGTTTAATTAATTATAATTGAAACTACTTCATCATACAGTTATCCGTTTTCTGATTACCTACATACAAAAGCAGCCTATGTTGAAATTTGATATAAACCAACTCTTTTCTCTACTCTCTCCTCATCATCATATCAGCCGAAAGATCTTTTCTCCTGGACTTATACTCTCTACTAGATTAGTCAATTTGTAAAGGCAGGATTCTTCGATATCAGAAAACTATTTTAATTATTTTTCAAGTACTCAGTATTTTTGAGCGCTTATGACTAAAAGAGTGATGAATATATGTTAATGGATGGAGAGGAATACCAAAGAAAAGATGGATGGATTGTGAAAGGAATGATATGAAAGAGAAGGGAGTGAATGATAACTTGACGGTTGACAGCGGAGATTGGAAAAAGAATACGTTTGCACCGACGACGCCAAGAAACATGGTATAAGGGCTGGAAGATGATGATAGTGTTTGGGAACTACCACCGCAACTGTCGATGAAAGAAATGAACCAGGAAGTTCTCAAGGTTACACTTGGGTTTCTTGACATTTTGACTCTAAAAGTACCAACCAGTCATCATCTGCCTAGCCTTTTCCCAACTATGTTGGGGTCGGCTTCCAGTCTAACCGGATGCAGCTGAATACCAGTATTTTACATGGAGCGACTGCCTATCTGACCTCCACAACCCTGTCACTGGGTAATACGATACCCCTTGGTAAGACTGGTTGTCAGACTCGGGCTTCTGACTACCCGTAACGACTGTCAAAGATCCACGAATGACAGCCGGGACCAACGGCTTAACGTGCTTTCCGAGGCACGGAAAGTACCAACCAGTAAATGCTATAATTGAAATAAGTAAGTTTGACTTTCATTAGTTTAGCTGTTTGGGTGGTCAGCGGCACCTGCCCTTTACTACCACCTTAGCAACATCATTGTCCGATTTTTTTACCATTTTATCGTCATCACATTTTCTAGATTGTAACAAGCATCTCTACTCTTCATTGATAATCACAATCAAGCCAGGTTTTATCCCAGTCAGGAGCATAAAGACTTAGGGTTGTCTTAGGGTTAGGGGCCCTTTATCTTAGGGGGTTACTTTACTTTAGGCCAAAGAGGGCAAAAAGATGGTAATCTTTCTTCAACTGACATTAGGTAGAATCTTCTAAACGTTATCCTAGACTCTTTCTAAAACACTGGCTTTCAATCATTATCAGTCTCCTCCTGCAAGTCGTGCAGACTTGCAGGATTACAGGAACTGATGGACGCTAGTGATGGCGCCGAACACGTAGCCAAATTCTGGGCTGAGTCCATTTAGCAATCCATCGACACGCTAAGAAGGATTACCACAGCCGGTCTATTCTGTAAAAATCTCACCGTGAAAACTTAGGTGAAGTGACCTGTCAATAGTGTCAGTCCCTAGCATCTGCCGGTCTATTCTGTAAAAATCTCACCGTGAAAACTTAGGTGAAGTGAGCGTGGAGTGAGCCGACAATAGTGTCAATTCCTAGCAAAAACAAACTCACTTCACCTATGTTTTCACGGTGAGATTTTTATAGAATCGACCGGCAGGTGGAGTGACAGCTCACTTCACCTACGTTTTCACGGTGAGATTTTTATAGAATCGACCGGCAGGTGGAGTGACAGCTCACTTCACCTACGTTTTCACGGTGAGATTTTTATAGAATCGACCGGCAGGTGGAGTGACAGCTCACTTCACTTACGTTTTCACGGTGAGATTTTTATAGAATCGACCGGCAGGTGGAGTGACAGCTCACTTCACCTACGTTTTCACGGTGAGATTTGTATAGAATCGACCGGCAGGTGGAGTGACAGCTCACTTCACTTACGTTTTCACGGTGAGATTTTTATAGAATCGACCGGCAGGTGGAGTGACAGCTCACTTCACCTACGTTTTCACGGTGAGATTTTTATAGAATCGACCGGCAGGTGGAGTGACAGCTCACTTCACCTACGTTTTCACGGTGAGATTTTTATAGAATCGACCGGCAGGTGGAGTGACAGCTCACTTCACCTACGTTTTCACGGTGAGATTTTTATAGAATCGACCGGCAGGTGGAGTGACAGCTCACTTCACTTACGTTTTCACGGTGAGATTTTTACATATCAGCGGACCTATTCTATATATGTCTCACCGTGAAAACTTGGGTGAAGTGAGCTTGAAGTCAATAATTGTCAATCCCTAGTGTGATGACAGCTCTCTCGCTTCAACTTAGTTTTCACCGTGAGATTTTTACAGAATAGCACTACAGACCGGCTGGTTTATATATAGGAACTTCACTCACATCGTCCCACAGAACCAACGAATGGCCATCCAACATTCTTCTCAATGTTATTTTTATCTAAAAACTAACCGTCAGCTGCCGTAATAACAAAAGATGTAAATACCGTTAGACGTGCAAAGTTTTAATTGCCAAAATTTGCATAAACGGTCTTAGGGACGTTTGCAAAAAAGAGAAAAGATACAAGGAAGGACAGTGGGGACCGCTTATGATTGATTATAAGTGGTCATGCCAGTGAAGGGGAAGTGCAGGTATTGCGAACGCTTCGTAATCATAAGTTTGTATAGATGCTTGCAAAAAAGTGTGAAGGGATTGTTTTGAAGGACCGAAGAGATATTGTTTATTGGAACTGTCTGTCTATTTTGCTCACTACGGAAATATTAGTTGCAGAATGATTATTATATTTATTATAAAAATAATTCTTTGTGTGTCGAGTTTGGGATTGATTTGATTCAAATTGTTTTGTTCAGTGGCAACGCAATAACAAGTGTTACGATCATCATCTGCCTAGCCTTTTCCCAACTATGTTGGGGTCGGCTTCCAGTCTAACCGGACGCAGCTGAATACCAGTATTTTACACGGAGCGACTGCCTATCTGACCTCCACAACCCAATTGCTAGGTAACACGATACCCTTGGTAAGACTGGTTGTCAGACTTTCGGGCTTCTGACGACCCGTAACGACTGTCAAAGATTTTCGAATGTCAGCCGGGACCAACGGCTTAACGTGCTTTCCGAGGCACAGAGAGGTCTTGATATGTAAAGATGGTCACCCATCCACGGACCAACCGCGGCAAGCGTAGCTTAACCTGATCCATCGACCCGTGCGGCTGTTATTACTATATACGGTAAAATTACAAGTGCAAACCTACCTAATTGGGCATTATCGCCATTTCTGGGCAAGGCTCACTCACAGCCATAAAACGAGATAAGACAAGTAGATGTAAAGACACGATTTTTCTCTTCTTCTTTTCGTGTTGCTCGATGGTACTCTTCTTGGTGTTTTATGTTGTTAGAGCCCAGTAGGTGGCCACGTTGATTGCGGCATCTGTGGCATTCCAGGTCATCCAAAGTGCAGGTGAACGAGCACTTAGGGCACTCCAGCAAGTAGTGCATGGTCTGATTAGAGGCACCGCACTCATACTGGGTATTGGACGGGTCCAGTAATCCCATTTTTTCCAGTATCTAATCTTTCTTTCGCGTAGTGGCTACGAAGAACTTGAAAGTACCTACAGCCAAAAAAACATAACAACTAAAATCTTTTTATCTAAAGCGTTTAAATCCTTTATTGTAATAACCGAGAGAACACGACCACTAATCCCATTTGCGACAAGTCAGCTTCCGAGTCCCACGTCCAAAAAAAAAACAAAGATATTTAACAATAAACGTCCAAATTACCATAAACAACGCATCATGAGACGGTTGGAACCAGTCAAAACCGGTTTTATCCGGAAATTGTCGGATCCTATAGTTCCGCGACACCGCTCAGCAATTGTCCCTATTGTTTTCTTTTTTTATTACCTGCGGATCTGACCACCGCAGTTGGGGGAAGTTAGGCGATTAACAGTGGGAAGATCAAACAGGGTCATTTTTGTTTAAGATGGACGCTGGAAGGGGTGTCTTGTAAGGGTTAGATGGTATGTGTTATGATCGTAATAGCCGGATGTTAGCAAAATGGGGTTTTGTTCGGAATTATTAATTGTCATTTTTTGGCGGGTCTTCTCATGAGAGCACAAAGATGAGCTTGCTTTGTATCCTGTGTGGATTTAGGTAGAGGCAATTTATGTAATTTAGGTCTGTGTGGTGCCGGACTTAAAGAATAGCACCACCCTATACTTCCCGTGGGTATCGTAAAAGGCGACTAAGGGGTGTACCGGAGAATGGGCAGCAGCGTTCTTTATGCATTCCACCACCATACCATACTGCGATCGCCAACCCGCCTGCCAAGCGTGGCGATTATGGCAAACCCCCCCTAATGGGGGAGGCCTATGTCCAGCAGTGGACGCCTTTCGGCTGAAATGATGATGATGATGAATTTATGCAACCCGCATAAAAAGTAGCATATGTTAATCCAGGATGTCAGCTACCTCCATACAAAATTTTATCAAAATTGGACGAGCCGTTTGAGCGTGAAGAAGTAACAAATATATATATAAACACACACACACACTCACAAACTTTCGCCTTTAATATTAGTGTGATATCAAAGAGTTGCGCCGAGTACTCGTTTATTACTCGGCCATTTTGGTAGTACCTACTCGTTACCAGCCGAATAAATCGACATGAGGTACTCAAAAAGAACTCATAAACTTGTAACAATAAATTTTCGCTTTGATATATTTGGTTGGCGATGTAGACGCTAATTTCTCATAGCAATGACAAAAACTTGCATGGCATTCTTCTATAATATTTGAAGTGTTTCGTACGTGGCCAATACGTGCGTCAGCTAAACCGAGTTACTCGAAGAATATTTATTATACTTAGAAATAGTACAAATTGTATTAAAAACTAGTTGCACCCCGCGGTTTCACCTGCATAAGTCTCGATTTCGTAAGAATATCGAGACAAAAAGTATTCTATATCCAAATCCAGGTCATGGTCTATGCATGTGTCAAATTTCATCCAAATCCGTTCAACCGTTGTAGCGTGAAAACATAACAAACAAACATACAAAAAATTAAATATTTTCTCTTTATAATATTACTAGCTCTTGCCCGCGACATCGTCTGTGGTCCAGGATGAAGAGTAGTTTATGTCCTTCTCCAGGTCATGGTCTACTCATGTGCCAAATTTCATCGAAAACCGTTCAGCCGTTTTAGCGTGAAAGAGTAACAAAGAAGCAAACTTACTGTCGCATTCATAATATTAATTAGGTATAATATTAAGTTTAGATATATTTGTTGTACCGAAAAAAAAGTACAGGCTTTTAATTTGAACAAAACTCCTCCCCTAATTGGGTATTCCTCACGCTTTAAAATGGAAAAGGGTAAGCAATTAATGTGCTTCCTTATCACCTACATGGTCTTATAAGGGCATTTAAAACGAACTCTGTATAAATTGCCCCCATATTTAGTGAAACAGACGTTTTTCTCCCCATTTTCTTGTACTTACTGATAACGAAATGAGCTTCAAAGGTGCGAATCGTTGACCTCAATAACTTATGTATTTACCTTCCTGAAAATCGAAAACAAACGATTTTGAACCTTAAAACTAGTAACCTAGGAGCTACAGAGAAAAATATTGGTGTAAGATTAACTTTGGGATATGCTCACAGCATATGTAATTGTACACTCACTCCGTAACGATATCTTTGCAGGTTTACCTTTGCTGTCCAGCTAAACCTTATCTCGCACAGCAGAAGACACATTTCCCTTTGTTTCAGTGGTAAATAAAGTGAGTTCAGTATGTTTAAAACATGCACTTATCGTGGAAACATGTCGCTTTATCAGTACGCCTCAGTGAGCTCAGCAGATGTGGATTTAGTGAAGACAACTATCTGACTATTGATTTCTGTAACGTTTGCTTGTTTTAACGGCTTTTTTAGAGCAAATGTTCATAAATTGTTCATGCCTAGTAGCACTTAGTAGCGAAAGCTGCATAATTAATGCTGTCAAGCTGACACGGAATGTACAAGAGTCCCTCGTTAACTGCTTTGTATGTCTATTGCTTGGGATTCGATTACTGCGTCGGGTATTTTAACGTTTTATAAGTAGGTAACTAGCTTCGGCCCGCGGCTTCGCCCGCGAGGTATGTAGATAAAAACTATCCTATATGTCCTTCTCCGGGATACAATCTATCTCTCTGCCAAATTTTATCGAAATCCGTTCAGTGGTTTAGGCGTGAAAAGGTAACATACAGACAGACAGACAGAGTTACTTTCGAATTTATAATTTATTAGTATGGATTGGGTTTTTCTTAGCAGCAGCCCTGATTCAATTCTAATTCAATTATTTCAATTGTTTTGGGATGCATGAAGAAGCCTCCTCGTGTAGCGCAGTTTGTTCCGCCAGCTACTCAACTGAACCGAGCGCTCGGGGAGTCCTGGACTCTCTGGACAGTCACACCCAACACCTTATTTGACTGGCTAATTCTTCCCTTGCGGTGGTAGGGCTAACGCCCGCCTGGTTTGCGACCACCCTCCCACCGGAGACCGGCGTCAAGCAGCCTGCTGTGTTTCGTCGATGCGTGGGAGTTCCAGTGCCTTAGGCATCTTCTGGGCACGCTCGTTCTATCATATGATAGACCTCATCCATCGCTTTCTATCAGACGTGATCGATGTTGATCAAGAGCGGGCCCATTCAGCATTAATTTTTTTTTTTAATTGCCAATAGGATTGCCTCCTAATTCATGAGGCTGGCGATATGTGGATGTACTGACTATACGTTACATATGTCGTGGCCAGATCTTAGAATTGATCATTTCATGAATTGTCAACCATTTCATCATTTTTTTTCGTCACTTAGGTAGGCAGCCCAGTGCCTGCCTACCTTGTCTGGGTATGCAGGCGTGATGTTTTGTTATGTGTACTGTGTAGACGAAAATCTAATCATAACGACTTACCTTACGAATAATAAAGCTGAAGAGTTTGTCAGTTTGTTTGAACACGCTAATCTCTGGCACCACTTGTCGGATTTGAAAAATTCTTTCTGCAATTGATAGTAGTGTCCTCTTCATGAAAATTCCCCAAGATTCTTATCAAGACACACAAACTTCCATACAGAATTCTCCATGATTTTAAATATTTTGCGGTCATTCCAAATAAATTGGGATAAGAGCAGGAAGGAGGCTGATGACTTAGGTCTGATTTTTCAGTCGACAGATAATAATTTTTATTCGTGGAATAAATTTGACATCTGACAGTTTTTGTATGGAAGACCTGTCAAAAATTCAAAATTATTTCTCCAAATAAAATTATCTGGCGTTGGAAAAATCCGCCCTTAGTCTAGTCCGTTTCATCTGCAAATATATAAGACATTTTTTTTTTCTTGTTTCCGGGTGGATAATTCTCATGGATGTCCGCGCCCTGGAGCAGGCGGAGGGGTCTGTCAGACTCTTGCTGACTAAAAACCACCTCGGTGTTCCATCTCACACCTACGCCCCGGGTCACGGTAACGTAAGGTACGATCCTTCCGCAACCCCCGACTGGAAATAAATAAGGCCCAAGGTAACCTTGATCCACGCATCATTATGGAGCGTCTCGCTCGTTGAGTGCGATGTCTCCGAATTGCCACTTATGCGGGCTGATAAGCCGTCTAAGTACTTTATTGTCTTAACTTACCAAATGTTGTGTAACTTCTTTAAAACTGGTAATAATTAGTAAACACGTCTAAACTAATATTATAGAGAAAAGATTTGATTTTTTGTATGTCTGTTTGTTACGCTTTCACGCTAAAACGGCTAAACGGATTTGGATGAAATTTAGAACATGGGTAGACCATGACCTGGATGAGAACATAGAATATTTTTCATCCCGATATTCGCACGGGATCGAGACTTATGCGGGTGAAACCACGGGCGCCGCTAGTCTTGTCTTATATAAGAAGGCAATGATAATTAAGAAATAACACAGCATAACGTCACGCCACTATTCTCCGCAGGGTTAGGCAAAAGTGTAGTACACCCATCTTTCACCATGACCTAAAGCGCGGTCTCTGTCGGACTGCATAGAAAAGAAAGAGAAGCGCGACGACACAACGCTGGTACTTTATTGCAAAATATGAAGCAATTATCTATTTACAAAAAATCTATTGTTTGGATAAAAAAATTAAAACACTAGTGTTTTGTTGCTTGTAGAATAATCTGACAAAAAATCAGAATGATTAAGTATATATATTAATATGGTTTTTATTGTAAAAAGAAAGTTTTTAGAGGTATCTTCATTTTTTTTCTATCTTATCAAATTAGTTGTATTATGTTTTCAACACACTATCTACCTAGCATATATCCTGAAGAATATCATATATTTTTCTGATTTTGTTTACTGTAGTCGATCATCATAGACTTTTATTGTTTCTAAAACTTGCGTTTTTTTGTGTTTAGGTACTGTAACCCCCTTAAGTTCCATATAATAGGGAGCGAGCCTATTGCCATCAACCGGGTACAAATTCAGACTCCGGGCTGCCCACAAACCGAAAAACCCAAAAACCGAAAACCGATAGTGATGGTGATGAGTTAGAAATCATAGATATGTCTTTAATTAAGTTGATCACTTGTCAAACCTTGTGCCTCGAAAAGCACGTTAAGCCGTTGGTCCCCGCTGTCATTCGTGGATCTTTGACAGTCGTTACGGGTCGTCAGAAGCCCGAAAGTATGACAACCAGTCTTACCAAGGCGTATCGTCTTACCCAATAATTATCTAAGTTTTCGAGGTCAGATAGGCAGTCGCTCCATGTAAAATACTAGTATTCAGCTGCATCCGGTTAGACTGGAAGCCGACGCCAACATAGTTCGGAAAAGGCTAGGCAGAAGATGGTGGTTGAGACTGTGCATTGTCTATCAATGAGTTATTTTAACATTTTTATTAAGTAGACACAGTCGGTCTTCTACAGATTGTACTTGGGTGAGTGTGCCCAAGAACTCCACGACCTCATTCCACCGGCCCCCTTCTACCTTCTTCTCTCGTTCTCTTTCTTATCTAGTTGCTATTCCACCAACTCGCACTAAGCGTTCAAATGTCCTTTATAATGCGCTTAGCAAATGAGTGGAACTCTCTCTCACCTGCGTCTGTGTTTCCGAGCACATACAATCCGAATCTCTTCAAAGTAAGAGTGAACAGGCTTCTTCTGGGTAAGCTCACTCCATCGTCGACTTTGTCTCTGTCACGTCTGACCTAGACTGAAGTCAAAAGCAAACCCATTTCAAATAAAAAAAGACAAAATAAAAAGCAATTTTCCGGTATCTTAATGCACAAGAGCAATGTTATTTATACCATTACCTAGCCATTTCTAATCTATTCGAACCGAAAAAACCAGCCTCTCATAATATTCCCAAAGTACTTAGTACCAGTAGTTAGCAGTTTCTACCTACTTATGACTTATCTAATGTCATTCGCGGGCATTCATCTCGTTTCTGAGAACTGTGAGTCAGCGACGAGATGCTGACTGACCTCAGAACGTTCCTACGTGCTCGCCGTTGACTCTGTGGTACATAGACATATGGCATTGACATTGAACATTAGACTAACTTTTGTGTGACCTCGTGTACTACATGAGTACCTAGTTGGATAATTATAGTCTGACGGTTACATAAAATATTGTTAGATCTGGGGGCCTAAAAAGGCCACTTTGGAGAATCATAAAAGGATAACATTATTAATTATAATATGGCGAATGCAGTCCGTGTTTTTCTTTTTTTCGTTGCACTACGTAGGTACAATTAAAGAGATTGGGATTGGATTGATTGGTATTTTAGCACAGACAAAAATAAAATAACTGAAAAATGCTTCACCAATGGGATTTGATACGATTAACTTAACTGTTAACTGTCTATTATGTTATCCTTTTATGATTCTGCCAAAGTGGCCTTTTTAGGCCCCCTGTTCTTGTAGAACTTATACTTACACTTTTGTAAAGGAGCCATTTTCTTCATCTCTTAACAGTAGCACCTGAAAAATAAGTATCATAATAACATACCTAATGCATCATCAGGCAATAATGTTCCCACTGCTGGGACACAGGCCTCTTCTCTGTGAGAGGGAGTGGGCCATAATCCATCACGAACGCAGGTTGATAGATGTCACATGTCTTTCAATTTTTTAGGACACGCCGGTTTCCTCACGAGAGGAAATTTGAGCACAGTTATGATGAAATTAAATACACAGATTAAAGTGCCAGCCTGGGTTCGAACTCACGACCTACAACTATACAGTCGCGGCCTTGGGTCCGTGGCTTAGGCCCCCAGTGGTCGACGCACCTGTGGCCGACGCCCCCGATACGATTAATTTAATATCTTTTTTTTTGTGCTTTTTAACTTAGTACAGTAAATGAGATAAATGAGAAAAGTGTTTCACCCTATTAATAAAGTATTTTTCCTTGCTAACAAAAGTTATCTATCAAAAAGCAGAGAGAATAGGTCGCCAACAATCAATATTAAGTACATTTAATATTTTTGTAAAACAATTTTTGTGCCTGACAGTACATTTGATCAAAAATTACTTTGAATTAAATTAATCGAATCGGGGGCGTCGGCCACAGGTGCGTCGACCACTGGGGGCCTAAGCCACGGACCCGCGGCCTTTACCACTGAGCCACCCCTCCTCTTCTGGAGGTAGAACCTTTTTGCTTCTTCTCATATCACTAGCACTGGTTTTTTTATTAATAAGTAAATTATTATCTTCCTGGATTAATACCAAATGATATTACTCTAGATGCTATTTACATTAATCGAACTGGAATCAATTTCCAACTGGAAACTACGTATAAGAATCCAGCCAGATTCGGATATATATGAGCCAGATAATACCTGTACCTACTTAAATTATAAGTTCAAGAAGTTGTAGCCGTATCAAAGTCGTTAAAGTCTACTCAGATAACATAACATCGCTGTAAACCTTGCACGTATATTTCGCATAACTTAGCAGCATATGCAAAAATGCATGTCAAAAACTCTGTGTTAATACAGGTTACCAGAAATTTACATTTTAAATAATTGAATACAATACTTACAGCCGGTCGATTCTGTAAAAATCTCACCGTGAAAACTTAGGTGAAGTGAGTTTGTTTTTGCTAGGAATTGACACTACTGACAGCTAACTCTACGCTCACTTCTCCTACGTTTTCACGGTGAGATTTTTACAGAATAGTACCGCTGTATTGACAAATGACCGTTGTACAGACAAAAGAACTGTCAATTTCCACCCTTTTCCACCACGACATCTAATCTGCACGTATTCACATCACAACGACACCGATATACTCAACATCTCAAACGATCAATAGTCCACGTCATCCATCTTCCCATCTTACAAAGATCCCTCCATTGTTCGTGACCAACCAATTTGCATAACCCTGCGATGAGCGAGAACAATACGACACTATCCTCAACTACCTGCCGGTCTAAGTGACCCATTTCTAACTGTAGCCCATTCAGCTCACGCAAAATTTCTCACTGGCCGTAACAAAGACGGCTGTATGACCAAACCCTTTTCGCGCTATGATTTTTATGGGAAATAGTTTTCTATGCTCCATTTTTTTGCATTGTCCATCAACGCCCCACGGATTCTCCGTTGGCAAATGTTTATGTGATTTTAATATAATGCGAACATAATAGAATGGACGGTATTGCTTATTATTGTTGAATTATGACCGTTATACGTCAGGCATATGTAACAGTAGCCGGTATCAAGAATTCGTTAAGACAAGATTGCCTGAAAGGGTTGGCTTTCTAGAAATGTGTGGAACGGAAATTTAAGCTAAAGTCTACAGGAAGACTCCAATTTTGATAATTATAACAGTCTTGAAAAGGTCTCAGAAGCAGAAAAGTAGGATACATAAAAGAAAGGTCACAATTGATTGATATTAATAGCTGTAATAAGAAAACAATTTATTGACTATCAACTAAATTACTCCATTGGTCCGGTGCAATCCGACAAAACAGTTTAATAGAATTTAAGCGCAACATAAAATTTTGAACTGCCATACCTTTCCGTCGTTACTCGAACTAGTATCTCATAAAACGTTACAAATAGCAGCACAAAACTATCAACTAAATGCTTTATAAAAAACGAGAAAGGTTATCGCGATTTTCCAAATTACCGTTGCAGCACCGTCTCGTTTTAATCGTCCATTCATGGGGCAGGGTCAACCCAGTCCGTCCGGTCCAGGTAGCCAACAACCAACCCGTGCTGACCCGCACACACAATACAAAAGGTCTTAGAGGTCACAACAACCCTTTACGCCAGTTTAAACACCCCGAAATCGCTGCACCGTGAGTTATCGGGTCAGCCCTACGCCTCGAGTGACCTCACTGACCCTTCTTTAGAAATCCACCCCTTTCTTACAAGGCATTATTTGTAATCCCTTTCGCGAATCTATTTTATTGTTCGCCGTCCATTCAGTTTCTATATTCGGACGTTTGTCTATCGGCGAAATTTTTGCGTTGCGTGAGAACGCTCTAGTTTCTTTGCCAAAACTGTAACAAGGACAAAGGATTCTTAGTCCTTTAAATTTGGATATGGGAAAGTTTGTCCGTTGTCTACTAGACAATAGAGTGGTCTCTTTTTAATGATTCGCTTTGTGTTTAGCAAGGTGGTTGATACAGTTTTTTTGTTGGGTCATTTTGACCGTTGGCCAACGGATTTGCCGATAGTATTTAAGGCAGCGATGTAACGGTTGAGGGCACTGGGCGCCTTGAAGGTGTCGAATGCAGAGCTCCTGGTCATGCCATTTTACGATGAAATAAAATTTTTGTGGCATTTACCATTACTCGCTATAACTATTTCATTTCTCGCCATTAAGAAAGACAAGCTGAAGGGTACAGGTCTAGCTTAAAAACTATTTCTAGAATGACTCATGACAAATACATAGATAGTAAAAATGGTTTTTGTACCTACTTGGTTTCTTGCTCCTCTTTTTTGGTTTGGAAAAGACTACATTTTGCGTTTCGAGTTTTCGACAACAAATTGCTCCATGCAGACGTATACCCGTCACTCTTGTGGCTTGCATAACAGCAACAGAGCTGCAATTGATACCAATTGAGTTCTTAGAATGAGAAACACCAACTGACTTATTACAGGCACTTTTGAACTGCCAAGGAGTCGGGCAGTCAGAAAGATGACACTAGTTGCCCATTCGAAAAGAACGGGCAAGAAACTCCATGGACATTCTGTTAAATCAAAATATTGATTACATCATCCATGTTTAATTTATACATAATATGTGAGAACGGTGTAAGTACTTAGAAAAATTTTCATTAGGCTGAGACTTTGGATAAAGTGAAACATAAATTAGCTATACTAAAGTACCAAAGATGATGAATCACCACTACTACTTTAATAAAACAAAAAAAAAGTTCCAATACCATTAAAAAGTAGAATAACAACAAGTCGAAGGCTGTGGCCGGATGCAGCGGAAGCAGCGAGGGGTGGCGCGGGTGTGCGGTGCGGGGGCGCGGGGGGGAGCGACACGGGACAGTTGGCACGTGCCCACGCGCAGGTGCCTACACCCTCGCCAGGAGGACGCAACCTTTTGATGGCGTTAGTTGAGAAAAATCTTTGAGTTCGTTGACATCCTTTTCTTGAAACTTGGCCCGCTTGGACCACTAATCACTAAATACGTTTAACGCTAAATATAAAAGTGTTCTGTGTTCAAAAGATTGACAGAAATGAAACGATATTTTAAACACATTTAGCGCTAAACGCATTTAATGATTTGTGATACAGAATCCAGAATAGATGATACATATTTATTTTTACGAATAATGCAGTGTAGGCCACATAGATTACCCGGGACAAATTATCAAAATATCTCACCATCCTCATGATTTGCTCAACTTTTTCCACGGTCCTTTTTCATTAGAACCAAAAGCAATTGAATTTCAGTATTTTACGGGTGATATTTTTGACAATCCCAATTTCGTAGGTATAAAAAGGACTTCTACAAAGACAAAGAAATCCTCCCTTACTAATAAATAATAAAATTGATTTAAAAAATATGAAGACTAACGTTAATAAACGTTGTATAGCGTCTGTATAGTTACACAACGCTTTGTCTTCTTCTTTCGAAAGTCAAATTACTGACGACTGAAACAGAGAAATCGGTGTGTAACTATTCATCAGATATAATAAGTTTATTAGTAATGGGGTAAGTAAATACAATTTGTAGACAATGGCGCCGATTCCCTTGTTCACAAACTAAACTAAATTTAAGTTCAGTGCATCTTTTTCTTTCTATTTCATTAAGAAAAGGAGAGAAGATAAATATTAGTTTAGTCCTGTCAAATATGAACTAAAAAAAATATTTATCTTCTGTCCTTTCCTTAATGAAAGAGAAAGAAAAAGATGCACTGAACTTAAATTTAGTTTAGTTTGTGTGAACAAGGGAATCGGCGCCATTAAATCGATAAAAACTATAAAATGTTGACGACCCCACCAGTTTCCTCTCAACCGACCGCGCATGTGTTGATCCGTTATTTATTTTTTACTTGTTTTATATCAAGATCCAAGACCAATGCTTGACTCTTGGCCTCGATTACTTCGAAGTTCGTTATTTTTATTACTGATCACCGCAACTGCCTCGCTGATCTAGTCCTCGCAAGGGCTATTGCCGATCGTGGTAAGTAGGTAAAGGTATAGCCGTATATGGCCCGCGGGCTATTGCACAACACACGTTAAATATGCAGCCGGTCGATTCTCTAAAAATCTCACCGTGAAAACTTATGTAAAGTGAGTTTGTTTTTGCTAGGAATTGACACTATTGACAGCTCTCTCCACGCCTCACTTCACCTAAGTTTTCACGGTGAGATTTAAAGAATAGCACCGCAGGTACTACAATAGAATACACACTTGGCCAAATGGACACTTGGCTAGACGCGGTGATGGTTGGTTGGTGGAGCAGCGGAAGATTTAAAGTCAAATAATGATTTGACTTTAAATCTTCTTCTTAGCGAGTCGATGGAAAAAATAGTTATGACTTTTTATATATCTGGTGAAATGGAGGAAACCCCTAGCTACCTCTTCGGAAAATACCACCGTGAAATTATGTGTACCACTACCCTCAAAGGTGAAAGAAAACATCATTAGGAAACCGACATGCCCCAGAAACTTAAATTCGAAGACATGTGACATCTACCAACCCGCACTGGGCCAGTGTGGAGAGGAGGCCTGTGTGTCCCAGCAGTTCCCACTGCTGGGACACAGGCTGTGATGTTATGTTCTATTTTAAGACTTCTCATTCTTTAAACTTTTGTGATGATGCAATACAACCTAGGCAAGTAGGTAGGTACTATTGCGGACACTCCCGACTACCACTAAGTTCATTTTAGACTTTAGATACATTTTAGTTTAGTCCTGTCAAATTAATCAGCGCCTGACACTACTCCATATAAGTTTAGACGTGATTGGATCTTGTCTACTAAAATTACGTCAATTTACGTCAGGCGCTGATTAATTTGACAGGACTAAACTAAAATTTATCTTCTGTCCTTTTCTTAATGAAATAAAAATATGCTCTGAACTTAAATTTAGTTTAGTTTGTGAACAACAGAATCGGCACCACTGGCTACCAAACAATTAATTCGTAAGAAAATTATTTGCCAAAAATGTAAACAAATATCGAGTCTATGGATAAATAACTTTAATTCCTACACAATAAAGTTCAGTTTACGCTACAACTTCAAACATTTTTATAACTTGTTCAATACCGCTATTCATTCTGAAATGAACTTAATTATCATTACAATACAGTTGATATTTGTTTAACTTGAAAGAACATCAACTTGTAACATTCGTTTGAATAGACGATACATAAACTACCTAACGCTTTTTCCCACGCAGGTAGGCAGAAACTATAGAACGCCACCAGAGGGCCCTAATTCACTATGACCACTTAAGGTGCCACTAGTCGATATTTTTTCCATACAAATTTCGGGAGAGTAATGCTCTACTGCTTGACATTGTGCAATGTGCATCCAAAGCAAAACATGATATAGTTTTGACTTATTATTAATTTTGTCTGTACGGAAACAGAATAGTAAAATAAAAAGCCATTAAAAAGTTATGAGCCAACAAAGATTCGTTTTTCTTTCTATTTTTAACGTAACTTTGGGTGTTAGTAAGTAATAAATGAACCGTAAAATCTTCAAAACCGAGTCCGTACCGACAAAGCTCATCAACTTTATTTGTAATTGATTTATGCAGTGGTTTTCTCATAAAACTCGATTTTCCAAAGCACTTTTCGATTTTATTACGCACCTTTCAGTTCCGAATGGTGTTTCTGTGAGTGAGAATTAGACGTTGTGCGTGTAGACTAGCGTCTAACTACTCATCACTGTTATTAGCTCTGTCGGAAATGAAGCCAGGTGAGACAGCATGCATTTTGCCCATAACCAACAGTGAGTTCGAGCTCGCGACTAGTTTACTCTTAAGGATTCCTTGCTTGAAACCACGTCAATTCCTTAGCTGGTCTGTGTGGTGCCCGATTTAAAGAATAGCACCACCCCTTACTTCCCGTGGGTGTCGTAAAAGGCGACCAAGGATCGTACCGGAGAATGGGCAGCAGCGTTCTCTATATATTCCACCATCATACCATACTGCGATCGCCAACCCGCCTGCCAAGCGTGGCGATTATGGCAAACCCTCCCAAAATTGGGGGAGGCCTATGTCCAGCAGTGGACGTCTATCGGCTGAAACGACAATTCCTTAGCTATAGCCAGTTTTGTTCATTGTGGAGAATAAGGCACCTGCTACGATTGGTACATAGAGGCACTCCTTTCGCTTCGTCTTCGTAATAAATATTAATAAAAAATCAATTAGTAATTATCACACTAATATTGTATAGGCGAAAGCTTGTGTGTGTGTGTGTGTTTATATGTTTGTTACTTCTTCACGCTCAAACGGCTGGACCAATTTTGTATGGAGGTAGCTGACACCCTGGATTAACATATAGGCTACTTTTTATCCCGATCCACGGGATCGACATTTACGCAGGTGAAACCGCGGGGCGCAGCTAGTTATTAAATAAAATACAAATAAGTACCTACCTATTAAGAAATTACTGCACTTTTTACACAAAGAAGAAATGTTAAAAAATATTGCTATTATGAAGAAAAATCTACAATTATTCCTAGACACCGCAAAAACAGGTGCCAGCACCCCGCTGCGCAAGCGCAACCTTTTCTCCGGGCGACCCTTTGTTTCTGCGCACGAGTCGAATTAAATGCAATGCATTTTTAAAGGACAACATTATCTTCGAACATTGTAACAATAAGACTTCAGCTATATGGCCAATTACTATAAAATATTAAGTCGATTTATCACTGTGTGGCTGGCTATGGTTAATTTTATACATTAGGTACACTTATTTAAGAGGAATAAAATAATAAAGAGTTGATTAAATTGTAAATGATTATTACTTTCAAGGGGGTATTAATTCTAGAGCTAAACAACTATATTACCATCGATCGTCGCGTCGGCAAGATAGTTTCTATTTCTATTTTTTTTTTTTATATAGTCAAGCCGATGTCGACTAATCTGCCAATGTCTAAAGTGAATTGGAAAAAAAAGTATGCATATAAAAAAAAAACAAAAATTAAAAGAAAAAACAACAACTTAAGTCACTGTTCCACCGAACCTCACGTTACGAAATTTTGTTTCAGTGCGGTTAGTGGAAGTGCTCTGGTGCCGTTCGTCCAAGTGCGGTTCAAATCAGTGCTCTGAGTGGAATACCTCAAATTCTTCGATTGAACAGTTTAACATAATGTAGATCTTGTTGTGTTAGTCCGGAAGGTAAGCCAGTTTCATTGACGACATTTCTTCCATGCATCGCATTCACTTCACATCCCGTCAAATCACGTCATCACAGCATCCTTGAAATGTAGATTATCTGTGACAGTGCCAAGACAGCGGACACAGTGCTGTTGGCAGTATTGGCACATCAAGCTGCACGAAACTGTCAAATTTTTCCAATCAAATTAGCGTTAAAGTTGAAAATCTACACAGATTGTAGTAGCTTTATGTGCTGGCGTCTGTATATCGGCCCGTGTAACCAAAGCATTGCAATTTAGGCGTAAAAATTCAGCACAGATGTATACTCTGCTTGAAATAAATGTCTTTGAAAGGTATAAATTTTGAGTTGTCGATATGCAAAATGTCATTTATGAAAATACTTTCTAACTAGCTGGATAGATTTTTCATGTTTTTTTTTTGCGCGAAACCCTAATGTTTTTTCTAAAATAAAAGTAGGTATGGCTTTATGTTACTCCCTTATAGCTTGTTACTCCTTTAAATAACTCCTGTCAAAACGGTCCAGCCGTTTCGGAGATTAGCCTGAACAAACGGACAGCCAGACATACAGAGAAAAAAATTTAAAACGCAGACACTTCCATTTTATTTATTTATAAAGAACATTTTATATTTCTCAAAACAATCCGCAAACCAGACTTTGTTGGTACCTGGTTCCGCAGTATACCCGGTTCTCAAAACACACATTGCATTAACCGTTACAAATTAAAACTGGAACATCCTCCCATTCCTTTCATTGACGCGTTCCTTTGAGGGCGCGTCAATTTGCGCGTCATATGCAAGACGTTAGCGTCATTACGTCACTGGCTACGACATGCCTTAAGTACGTTATGGCGGTTTATAAGACCCTTAGAAATGTGGTACCTAATGGGAGTATGGATAAGACAAGGTGTGGGTTGCGTGACTTTCTTGCCGAAAGTAAGGAAGATATGACCGAACGTAGTGCCGCAGTAAAGTCTTTTACTGCAGAAAATCTTAAGTTTGTGAGGTCACAGTGTAGCTAGCGGCTAACTCTTCCTTTCTTTGGTATTGTTCATCGAATGGTTGAGCTCCTTATGTTTTGAGTTGAGCTGCACGATTACTGACAAATACATGCACTGATTGGACAGGTCCACTCAATCTGTGTGGTTCTTTCCTCAAAAGAACATTTCAGACACCAATCTACATGCTTTCACATGATCTGAGCAAGATTATGTCTGGACTTTAAAAGAGACTGTGACCTCTGAGTTTGTTTCGGTCTTTCTTCTCAAAGTAGACACGAAATGCCGACCTCATCTAGTTTTAATGTTTTAGAAATATGATTGACGTGATATTTGATGGACAGAAATAAAATAATTTATCATGAAACTGGTTTGTTGTTTAATACTATAATTAGAGAGAGATAGAGTAACAGAGATTCCCTATCAATAACATTCTAAGGACTGATCTTTAGGGGTACCAGGCATTTAACTTGCCCACTATAGGTTATCAACACATAGGTACTTTTGCCATAAACCATTAAATAACTAAATTATCACATTTTAAACCCTTTTCTCTCATCACATCGCAACATTAATGACAGTAATAACACTAGAGAGTACCAAATAAGGCACTACACGTACCGCGCGCATAAGTTCAAAAGTAAGTACTCCATAAATTATTATAGCTTGTCTTATTAATACTCCGTTGTCTTTGAAGTCGAATTAAAACTAACGAGTTTCAATTATAGGACATTTATCGGGATCGTTTTGAAGGCGGCTTCTGATATGTGTTTTAATTAAATAGCTATAATTATGTCTTCATCTTTATGTCAAATTAAAGAGTGTGTTTTGTGTCCTCAAGTTTTTTTTTTTTTATTGTTTTGATGTCATTGTGAGGGTGTTTATATTTGTATTGCTTGCAGCAATTTGTGGTGAATAAAGTTTTATGTTTTTGTGATACTGTCATTTAAAAGATCGTAAGTGAAGTTGTCTTTATGTGTGAAAAACAGTTTTTGTGAAGTAGGTATATAGTTGCCGGCACGTAACTTGGCAAGAGATTTTGTAGTGGGGGAAGTTTGCGCACGCACAATTTCATACATTTTTATATGCGCGAACTTCCCCCACTACGAAAATCTCTTGCCAAGTTACGTGCCGGTAACTGTACCTATATTTTTGAAGTGCAAACTTCTTTAGGCGCGTTGGGCATTTTTGAGATGGGACAAAACCATTGAACTGCGACACTGTTACCGTAACTGACACCTTTGTTTTAAGTTTTGGCTATTATAAAGACATCAACGCGCGGTACATTTTCTTTGGGAAGAATGACCTTCAAACATAATTATTTATAAAATTACTATGCTTTTTCAAGTTTTCACTCCTGGAGTGCCACTGTTTTTTTTTGTCGTTTTGTTCCATTGCTGGGCGAAGGCCTCTCCCATATTCTTCCACCTTTCTTTGAGCTGTGCGTTCTCGTACCTATCAATTAACAGAACAAAATATACAGGGTTATTAGTAAAACATTAACAACCTCTTAAGAGGTCATTGTACTCATCATTATGAACAACTCTTACTATGGGACCAATCTGAAATCGCGAAAAAAAAAATCAGCTGTTCCCTACATTTTCACACTCGATACTCCTCAAAATGTAGGGAACAGCTGTTTTTTTTTTTCATGACTAGAAATTGGCGTTTTGGGGGACTGTCTTTTGTAATTTTGACGTTCGAAAATTGCTGCGGTGCTATTCTGTAAAAATCTCACCGTGAAAACTAAGCGCCTGCGCCCACTGTCGGCACGGCACGGCAAGTGATTTTTGTGCGACGAATAAAAATGTAACTAATTTGTATGAACATAAAATTGAAATTTCAATGATAATCATCGTAGGTGCAAAACTAAAACTAGGGGTTATCCAACATAACGTTTCATTGAAATTTGAATTTTATTGTCATACTATTAAGAGCGTTTACGCGCCGTATGGCATTTCATACAAACTTTCAAGCCCTTGTTTTTCGAAATTAATGAACGGATTTTAATGAAACTTCCTAAACATAAGCAGGATACAAAGGTCTAAAAAGTTAGTAGAGAACATTTTCGAAATGTCTTATATAAAAAAAGATAACTGGAAATATCTGTTTCTATGGAAAGTTTAAAATCGGTCTAATTTGGCTGTTACACTATTTTTCGAAAATGTTCTAACTTTTTAGACCTTTGTATTTTGCTTATGCGTACGAAGTTTCATTAAAATCGGTTCATTCACTTCGAAAAAAAAGGGCTTCAAAGTTTGTATGAAATGCCGTTCGGCGTAAACGCTCTTAAGTTATATTTCTATTTGTCGCTTATAAATCCCTTGCCGTGCCGTGCCGCCAATGGGCTCTGCGGTGCTATTCTGTAAAAATCTCACCGTGAAAACTTAGGTGAAGCGAGCGTGGAGTGAGCTGTCAAATAGTGTCAATTCCTAGCAAAAACAAACTCACTTCACCTAATTTTTCACGGTGAGATTTTTACAGAATCGACCGGCAGGCTCTTAGATGAAGTGAGCGTGTGAGCTGTCTATGTCAATTCCTAGCAAAAACAAACACACTTCACCTAAGTTTTCACGGTGAGATTTTTACAGAATCGACCGGCAGGCTCTTAGATGAAGTGAGCGTGGAGTGAGCTGTCTATGTCAATTCCTAGCAAAAACAAACACACTTCACCTAAGTTTTCACGGTGAGATTTTTACAGAATCGACCGGCAGGCTCTTAGATGAAGTGAGCGTGGAGTGAGCTGTCTATGTCAATTCCTAGCAAAAACAAACTCACTTCACCTAAGTTTTCACGGTGAGATTTTTACAGAATCGACCGGCAGGCTCTTAGATGAAGTGAGCGTGTGAGCTGTCTATGTCAATTCCTAGCAAAAACAAACACACTTCACCTAAGTTTTCACGGTGAGATTTTTACAGAATCGACCGGCAGGCTCTTAGATGAAGTGAGCGTGGAGTGAGCTGTCTATGTCAATTCCTAGCAAAAACAAACACACTTCACCTAAGTTTTCACGGTGAGATTTTTACAGAATCGACCGGCAGGCTCTTAGATGAAGTGAGCGTGGAGTGAGCTGTCTATGTCAATTCCTAGCAAAAACAAACTCACTTCACCTAAGTTTTCACGGTGAGATTTTTACAGAATCGACCGGCTGATTCTCAGCCTAGTTTGAATAAATGACTTTTGATTTGAGAAAAATTCTAAAACGTATCGGTTTTTTTTTCGGCATCAGACTCGTTCACACACCTCGTAACAGTATTACTTTTTCTTTTTTTTAAATTAATATTCAATTTACAGTTTTGACTTTGTTACTATTTTATCGTTATGTACAGTCAACAGCAAAAGTAGATGATCAAAATCAGAAATTCAATACTAATGAACGGAGTTCACGTCAGAACTGTGTGGCGTCGAAGTGATTTCTGTGTGGCGTTGATGTGGCGTTGAGTGGTTTGAATCACTTCGACGCCACACAGTTCTGACGCGAACTCCGTTCATTAGAATTGAATTTCTGATTTTGATCATCTACTTTTGCTGTTGACTGTACCTATAGGTAGATGATGGTTTTTTAACAAAGAACCTTCATTGTACAAATAACAAACTTGATCAACAATAAAGTGATCTTTACGGATGATTTGGGCGGGGTGAGAGCACGTGTTGTCGGCAGGTGGGCGCCCAGGTGCGATCGATCACAACTTACGTAATATCGTCGTGGTAGCCGCATGTAACCGCAATTGGGGGTTACACCTTGTTTTTTGGTAATTCAATGTTCTTATTGGAACCCAACGTAGTCATTATTTCTTGTATGATAAATGACAGAAGCATGTAATGGACAAAATATATAAGAAATAAAAATATGTCCTTCGAGTTAACTTTTATTGGTTATTTTTTTAGTTAAACATTCATTTTTATTTAGAATTAAATACAAAATACATAAAATAAAAATGTAATATCCTTAACTAAAACTACTAACAGGCAAAATATGGCGTTGAAAAATTTATCCGCATCGCTGTCGACTGGTGATCTTCTGGGCAGCCCCGGATCTATGATTTTTTCGAACCGTGGCAAAACCTTGATAGCACCCCCTCCCTTCAGTGTTCGTGAGAAAAACTGTTAAAACTGCCAATCAGTAGCATTTTTGTGAACATTTGTTAAAATAATAATCCTTTAATAAATTTAAACTTTTTATTATCTAATACCTAACTAATTAGATTAATGAATTTGTTCGGCTCGGCTCGTATGATGTGACGGGGATTCCCCTGGCAGAAAGATCACGAACACGACGCACGCGTTCAAAAATTTACTTTTCATAAATCACATAATGTATTCAAAAACTAACTGGGCGTATGGAAATAGAAAAGTTAGTTTTTCAAACATATTATATATTAAGATTCGATTACTTGATAAAAACCTATGAGATTGTAGGAAAAGAGGCTTAAAAGTTGTTCGACATTACGAATTCTTGTCTCAAGGATTTGGCGTCCTATGAAACTGCCGCCCGTGGCAAGTGCCCCGGTTTGTCCCCCCTTAGATCTGGGGCTGCTACTGGGCACGCTCGTTCCATCATAGACCTCATCCATCGCTTTCCATCAGGCGTGATTGAGGTCAAGAATAGATATGAAAGTATTCAGCATCAAAAAAAAAAAATATTTAAAAGATGTATCCAAGAAACTGGCATCATTGTCACTAAAAGGTTACATGCCCTGTGATTGTCACATATGACACGGCAATGCTTAGCCTCTGGCCAAGAAAGTCATTGATTGTTATTTTTTAAGTCGGTACCGTAGTCCATTTGTTTCAAGACGAATAATATCTTCTAGGCATCATATGATCCGCCTAGCCTCTTCCCAACTATGTTGGGGTCGGCTTCCAGTCTAACCGGATGCAGCTGAAAACCAGTATTTTACATTGAGCAACTGCCTATCTGACCTCCACAACCAAGTTACTGGGTAATACGATACCCCTTGATAAGACTGGTTGTCAGACTATCATCATCTGATAACTTTATTCGAGGAACAATTTTGAAATTTTGACAGTTATTTCATACAAAAACTGTCAAACGTCAGTTTTATTCCTCGAATAAAAGTTATCTGGCGATGGAAAAATCAGCCCTTAGAATAATATCTAGTCATAACTTATAATTAAATAAAAATAATACTTAAGTAGACAGTAATGTTATCATTATCTGAAATACTATAATTTATTATCGATTGGTGTAGTATTTTCATATAATGATCACATTAATGTCAGAAAGAATAGCTTAATAAAAATATCTTTTAAACCGACCATTTAACAAAATGGCTTATTTTTATAACATACACTAAAAGTACCGCAATGCTAATATCATGTTACATCGGCATCAGAGATAACATCATGTGACATACATGACATATCATTCTATAATTAGCATGCCTTTATGTGATAGTAAAAATGTGTTACAATATTGCAGTAGAAATATAAAGCAAGTAAGCTGTTCATTTATTACGTAAGACAATTTCAACCAATTTCTGACACCCCCCCTGCCCCCTACCTAAGAAAAAATAATAGTTGAATAGACCCCTCCTTTAAATATTACGTAAGATAGTATCTACCGAAAATAAAAAAAAAAAAGTAGCAAAATTTATAAAATATAATTTTTGCTTACTTTTGTGATCTTATCTAAGAACTAGCTGCGCCCCGCGGTTTCACCCGCGTAAATGTCTATCCCGTGGGAATATTGGGACAAAAAGTAGCTTAATGTTAATACAGGGTGTCAGCTACCTCCAAACAAAATTTTGTCAAAACTGGTCCAGCCGTTTGAGCGTGAAAAAGTAACAAACGTATAAACACACAAACACCCCGACACATACTCACGAACTTTCGCCTTTATAATATTAGTGTGATAATCTAGTCCCATGTAAGAAAAAATTAGACTTGTTCGGACGGGCTCCCCCCTCAAATGGTCTTACGTAATAAAATAAATGAACAGCCCCTAAGTAGGTAAATTGTTTTAAATGTGAGCAAAACCTAGATGAGGCTGGCACATGAGCGTGGGGAAATGCACAAGAACACGGAGCCCATGTCCAGCAATGGGTGACGTTGGTCTGTGGATGATGAGGTAAGTTATCGAAGTTTAGGGCAAACTTCATGAAATAATTTCTCTCTAAATATTTGTAATAGTTTTTTTTTTTGAAGCCGTAATTGTGTGTGTATTTTTTTCGACATGTAGTAAGTACTACCCCAAAAACATTTAACACAAAATGACGATAACAAATTAGAGAAATAAAGAAAAACTATTTATTGTGATTGTGACTCAGGAAGGTCACAATAAACTAAACATAAAAAAGCTATCATTATACAATGAAAATGAAACCTAGAACCACGAAGAATATGAAAGTAGTAGGTACCCGCGTAGTTAAAAGCGAAAAGTCTACATTTGACCTTAGAAATTGTTAACAACAACATCATAATACTTATTATCCCTTATTAGGAAAAGAAAGCATTTTGCTATGACCATTGATAATCTAGATGCGTCTACCGCTAACCTTTAGATAAAACTGCATTAACCTTAGCTCGATAAAAAACCATAAAGAAAAAATTAAGAAAAGGTTTCAACCACAAAGTAGGCGAATAAATTAAGTTCCCACTTCAACTTTTTTTTTTCTGTTTCGCGGTAATCTGTCGTCAACAACAATAAGCTACTTCTTTGTCCGATATCTCTGGATTTTTTTATATAAGGTTATGGGTTTCTCATTTGAATTAGATGAATGTGACCACGAGAATTGGGACTGTCTTAAATTGCAGGCGATCATCACCACTTAGTTTTAGAGCACTCCACTTCTGATCCTTTAACAAACAAAAAACAACACGACAAACACAGAATAATATAGGTATATTTATGAAACAGCCTTTTAAAAAGGCAAGAGGAAGCATTTTATCAGCATCTTAATCTTAAAGGTAACCTTAAGCCTGCGATATAAATTACCATTAAAAAGTCCTGTTTTAGTGTTGCCAGCTTTAAAGAAAGTAATTTAGTTACTAGACACGCCGACATTCTGCCTCACCAGACGCAACAGCATTGCATTATTAAATAAACTGCGGCATAAAAATTTGTAATACCTACTTATCTTTTAATCGATAAAATTTTTTGAACTTGCGTATCTACAGTAAAAATGTATTTAATTGTATTAAAAAAAAAGAAAGCTATTTGCAAAAAAAACATCTCGAAGCTAAGCTTTTAAAAATATGAGCAAGATTACTAGGTTTAGTGACAAGACTACTAATTTAAATCATAATAATAAAAATACTGGCAACAATAATAAAAAAATATTATTAAAAAAATCATGAGCCTATAAAAGAAAGCATTTTACCGAGCTACCCTAGGTCACTGACAGTCCAGATGCGAACACATCTGCCGCCGATCGGTGCAGACACCCTATGTTCCTTAGTTAAAGTGCGAACTGCGAAGGGGGGCACTTAGCTTTACGAGTCACGACAGTTGTCTAAGAGAGCAAAGAATAAGAATTCCAACTTGATAAAAAAAATATCGGTATGTTCTGTAGGTAATAGTCCCTTACAAGGTATTTTGTCATAACTTCATAATCATACGTAAGTATGATAATAAAAAAATAAAAAATAAAAGCCGGGAGCTTTCCTTCTCGAGCTTTGATGTGCTTTGTTGTATGTGTGTGTTTTGTGTGTGTGTGTGTGTGTGTTTTGTGTGTTGTTTTGTGTGCTTTGTTTGTATGTTTTGTGTGATTTTGTGTATCTTTTAGTCTGTGCTAAATAAATGTCTTTTCTTTCTTTCTTTTGATGTCTACCTATTTCAAATGATTTAATTAAGACTTTTATATCAACGAAATATTTAGATGGCGTCATTTATTATTTCCCATTTATTAGTCTACTTCGTCTGTTTAGACAATTTTCTTAATTAAACTACAAACTAAACTTATGTTTGGCAGAAAGAGACACCTCGAAAAAGCGTCATCCTCGTGAAAGGGCGCCGTCTGTTGAGACTGGGCTTATTTTTATTGTTGTATTTTAAATTTTTTCTTCATCTTTTTTTTACTTTGGTTCTCACATATTGAAGCAACCAGAATAATGTACCCATTTGTAATCTTGATTTAAAATGCAGTTTCTTGCCCGTTCTTGCTCTACGGAGAACCATAGAGATTTACGTTTTGGAACGGGCCACTAGCTTCAAGTCTCTGACTAACTGACCGACGCTTTGACAATTCAAAAATGGTTTAATTGAAATAAATGCTGTGAGTTAAAGTTTAAAAAGTTAAAATTTTCTTTAAACAGCCAAATCAAAACCAATCCACACACGCAGTACAGCAGTAACCCTCTAAAAACCCTTCCGACACAACAAATCGATTAAAACCCTCCACAAACAATTCCACCAACTTCCCTCACCGCAGAAATCCCACCAAGCGATGAGTACTCCACACAATTCGATAACAAAACGAAGTCGACCGGTATAGGATGTGCCGCATGTCCGGCCGGTCGGAAGGTAACTTGAGTCGGAAGCCCTACACGACTTCCACTCGCAGGACGAGTATGTGTGGGTAGGCTTACGAGGGAGCTGGAATCTTCTTAGTGAGCTAAGAGTTATTGAGGGAGGAATAATGTTGTTGATTAGGATGGTGTGGCTCAATCGGTCTGTCAGTTTGACGAATTATCTAAACGAATATTAATAAAGAAGTATGTGAGTTTGTATGTAGTGTGTAATCTTCGGAACTTCTGATCCGATTCCGAAAATTCTTTCACCAATTGGAAGCCACAGTAGGTACATAATTATTGTCGATTTTAAAACAAGACATTTCACGCGGACTTCTCGGGCAAAAGCTAGTAAGATTTCAAGATCTAAGCCTTAATAAATTCAAATCATTCATTAAACGTAAGTTGTGCCAGAAAGCCTTTTATACTGTTAAATATTACCTATAGGTACTAGGTAATAGGTACTACGGGCTGGTGTCCGCAACTCCACGTCAATGCACGTATTTTGCGTATAAGATTACCTATATTGAGGACAAAAAGGCTTGGGATTGAGCTGCTTCCAATTTCTGCATTTTGAATGTTTTTTTTTATAATTATACACATTGACATTAATGAATTTTTTATAAACATTTCTTCAGTATCGACGACATAATTGCTAGCTGGACAATGGAGGCAAATAAGCAGTAGTAGGCTCACAGCCACAGCGTCTGATGTACTTAATAAGGCCGCATTTTGTAAGATTGAAATTTGACTCCAACATAGGCGAGGAAAAGCTTAGCAGTCGATAAATAATCTGTGACACTATTACGGCGATAACTTTGCATATAGGTACAGCAATGGTATTCTGTAAATATCTCACTGTGAAAACTTGAGTGAAGTGAGCTGTCGACCTTCTCAGAGGGCCTAAAAGGCCACTTTTGAGAATCATAAAAGGATAACATTATGAATTACTAGCTTTTGCCCGCGGCTTCGCTCGCGTTAAGTATTATTTATTTATTAATTTGCTACTAGCTTCCGCCCGCGACTCCGTCCGCGCGGATGTCGGTCTTCGCGTGGATGGTTTATTTCTCCATTTTGAGTAACTCTGACAATGACATCTTATAAATATCTATTGGACCCAAATACGGCTAAGCCTATAATAATTAAGGAGATCCCTCTATTGAGCTACTGCTGTTGAGCTCGCGTTCTGTAGTAAGTATTTTTTTCATAGTAATTCCGACCTTGATAAGTAGCATGTAGCAGTAAATTACTGACAATGACGAAAAGTTTGCAATAATAAAAAAGTGATCGTGACAATGCGACAGAAAGTTAATTGAGAGCTTCAGCATACACATCATTGTTAGTGAGCTCGTCCGGAATATGAACATGAAGATTTCTTGGACTGCTCACATGGGAAAGAGCTACGTAAAGTTGCCCGTGTGAAAAACAACTCGCGGTAAGATCTACGCCAGCAACTCCTAGGGTCTGACCTTGAGCCTTATTTATTGTCATGGCGTAACACAAAGCTACAGGAAACTGTATTCTCTTAAATTGAAATGGAAAATTATCTACTACGGGTAATGCAACGTGTGTTCGCGGTTCTACAGAACAACGTCTATGAATAAAACCGAAAAATAAGATTTTTTTTTCTACGTATTTTTCCAGGATAAAAAGTATCCTATTTTATGCCCAGGATAATAAGGTATAATTATACCAAGTTTCATCGAAATCGAACCGTTAGTTTTCACGTGATGCCTGCATATACAGACAGACAGACAGACAGACAGACAGACAGACAAAAATTTTTTTAATCACATATTTGGGTTTGGTATCGATCCAGCAACACCCCCCGCTATTTATTTTTTCAATATTTTCAATGTACAGAATTGACCCTTCTACAGATTTATTATATGTATAGATAATATGGCGCAGACAGTCCGTGTTTTTCTTTTTTTCGCTGCACTATGTAGGTATAATCAAAGAGATTGGGATTGGATTTGGATTGGATTGTTGGATTGATTGGTATTTTAGCACAAACAAAAAAAAATAACTGAAAAATGCTTCACCAACGGGATTTGATACGATTAACTTAACCGACAACTGTCCATTATGTTATCCTTATATGATTCTGCCAAAGTGGCCTTTTTAGGCCCCAGGTGGAATGACAGCACATTTAAAGCTCACTTCACCTCAGTCTTCACGGTGAGATTTTTACACAATAGACCGGCTGATCTCAGGTATAAATAAAACCAAAAAATCCGAAGAGAATCTGCCCCATCTCACAGTCTCACAGAACATGTCGGATGTGAATCAGGAAGCTGCGGTGTGCCAAGTAATCAAGTTCCTTTGGGTACACAGTTTACTTCTACGTACTCAGTATAGACTTATTTGACTCTTTGAGTCATGCTCTATGTTTAGAAAGACCTGTCAAATGATTTTATTTAGCAAGGGGTCTCATTTTGACAGTTCAACGATATATATTCATTGCGTTATTTACGTTGTTGAGAAGACAAGTTTTTCCAACATATGAAGCAATGGATTAGCAATATCCTTCAATATTATTCAGATTGTGATTGGTAGTGTGTTACGCAATTATTATAATAATAATAAAACCTTTATTTTCAGGCTACTTTGGCCCATAGATAAATGCCTTACAGACTAACATATACAATATGTATTATAAAGTACAATGTGTGTTAGTGTATAAACTTAAAACTATGTTAGTAAAACACTTCTCACTTCATTATGGTGCAGCCGGTCGATTCTGTAAAAATCTCACCGTGAAAACATAGGTGAAGTGAGTTTGTTTTTGCTAGGAATTGACACTATTGACAGCTCACTCCACGCTCACATAACCTTTCACGGTCAGATTTTTACTGAATCGGCCGGCAGGATGCTATTAAAGTAATCAGCATGAGGCGGTCTGTTTGATTTCCACAATCCTTTGGACTCAAATCAATTTCTCTGTAATGTGATTAACCAGTCTCGCCCTCGTGACCTCTGATAAATTTACCTACAAAGCCCTCAGTTAGTCCTTTATTTCCTTTTTTCTTCCAATCAACAGAAATTACAATACAAACTGATTTTGGAGGCATCATTTACCTACCTATTCAATTCCTTAACATCCTGTTTTTAATCCAAAAAAACAACAAATGAGTATTTTATACAGATACATGCTAAACTGTTGACATCTACCGGAAACTAAAAGAACCATTTCTGAGAAATTAACGCAAAATGTCACAGGTTAAAAAACTAATCGAGACTAAATTAGGGTTTTGAAAATCGACTAACACAAGTTGAACTTTAACCCAAAGAGTTTTGTATTAAAATGTAGGCCTTTTTAAATTGGATATTGTCGTGATTTTGAAAACAGAGTTCCGTTACTAAATAGTCTTATTAGGACGTTTTTGAAATGTGTTGTTTACATAATTCCTTTTTTTTTTTAAGAAAAAAGTTAATGGTTGATTTATGCTAAGTTAATTAATGTTACTACTTACTTGCATGTTTTCGATGTTTTGATTATATCTTTCTGTATGTAGGTTATGGTAAACAGGTTGGTTATGACTCTTTAATTAATCAAACAAATTAATATTCCTCGTAGTAACTAACGAAGTCTTGTTAATTAATCCAGGGAAAAAATATGTAGTTACTATACCAAAGTGAAATTCAACAAACATTTTCTTTTATACCAATTGTTTGAAATTATGAATTAACTACTTGACGGTTACTCCTAGTTTCATAATTACCATGTTTTACATAACAACATAAAATATAAATAACTAATAAATTAAAAAAAGCAGAAAACCTCAAACGGCGAAAATATTCCAACCAGATTGGGAGTTATATGTTTGAGTCGTTTGGGGTTGAAACACTAGGGCCATGGGGCCCAATTGGTTTTTCGAGATATCGCCAAGCGGTTAGTCGACTCTTCACGTGACCAGAGGGCTGGCCTATTTCTTGGCCAAAGCTTAGCTGGCAGCATTACCATACAACGTAGCAATGCTGCCAGCCTTTTGGGCACTGTTCCTGTTGACGGCGATGTGGACGAATATTTTGATGCCCTATGATTATTTAGCTTATTTTTTCATACAAATGTACATATTAATATTATTTTAAATATTAGCTTAGACTATGTAAATATTATCATATTACTTATAAATAAAAACTTATAAATAAATAAATATAAAAATAATATAACATCACGCCAGTAATCCAAGAAGGGTTTAGGCAGAATGGTAACTATAGAACACCCACATTTCGCCAGTTATATTTAAGTCCCATATAATACAGGATGGGCCTATTGTCATCAACCGGGCTCGAATCCAGACTCCCGGCTTTTATTTTTAGGGTACCGTAGTTCCTACAAGGAACCCTTATAGTTTCGTCTTGTCCGTCTGTCTGTCTGTCCGAGGTTTTGCTAAGAGACCGTTAGTACTAGAAAGCCGTAATTTTGTAGGAGTGCGTATATCAATTACGCCGATAAAGTGGTAAAATAAAATTTTGGAAAATATTTTTCTTCTAAAATGACTTGGGGGTTGCTAAAATAGTTTTTCGATTTAATGCTCCATTTACGAAGTATTAAACTTTAAAATGCCAATTTTTGTTCCAGCAGGGCGTCCCCCCCCCCCTCTAAAACCTAAACTGCTGGCTTGAAAAATCTGGAAAAATTCACGATAATAGTGCATTTCATGAACTTTAAAGGAAAACTATAGCGGTTAAGATAACTTTATTAGTTTAGCGGTAATAGTCGTTGAACTTGGGTATTGGATAATTTGTAGGTACCAAATACAAAATCCTTAGCATTAATCCTTTAAAGTGACTAAGATGAAGTAGTTGCTTGTTTATAACGGGTAAAAATTTGCATTGAAAAACAAAATATGAAAATTTTTATTTTTTACCCGACTGCGTCAGAAGGAGGGTTATGTTTTTCGAGTGTATGTATGTATGTATGTATGTATGTATGTATGTATGTATATTTCTTTGGCACGCTCTGTAGCCTAAACGGCTTGATCGATTTCAGCTTGAGAGGTGCCGTTAGATTCGTCTTAATTGTGAGAGTGATACTGGGTATATCAAAATAAAAAAAAAATTAAAATGGCCGATTTATGGCGCAACATGTCTTCAAAAAAAAATTTTTTTTCTCGAAACCTATCGAGTGGGGTATCAAAATAAAGGGTTTTAAAAGGTGATTACAAAAATATATATAACTTATATGGTTAAAAGTAATTCGAAGTGACAAAACGTAAAAAACAAGTACCAAGAACTAAATCGTTTGCGAAATCTTTCACATTTGTAAACTAAAAAGCTGGAAATAAAAAAATTAATTTAAAAAATAAAAAAACCCGACTGCGAAACTGAAAAGCTACAAACAAGCCCATTTTAAATTAAATAAAAGTTGGAAGCAGGCGGGACCCATACCATTTTTATCATATTTTCAAATTCAAATGGGTCCCGCCTGCTTCCAACTTTTATTTAATTTAAAATGGGCTTGTTTGTAGCTTTTCAGTTTCGCAGTCGGGTTTTTTATTTAATTTTTTTTATATTCAGAATAAAGAACAACAGAATCGTACTACATTGTGATAAAGGGCTACTACGGAACCCTACACTGTGCGTGGCCTGACACGCACTTGGCCGGTTTTTATTTTTATTGCTGAATGGGCCCGCTATTGACCTCGATCACACCTGATGGAAAGCGATGGATGAGGTCTATGATGGAACAAGCGTGCCCAGAAGATGCCTAAGGCACTGGAACTCCCACGCATTGACGAAACACAGCAGGCTGCTTGACGCTGGACTCCGGTGGGAGGGTGGTCGCAAACCAGGCGGGCGTTAGCCCTACCACCGCAAGGGAAGAATTGGCCAGTCAAGTAAGGTGTTGGGTGTGACTGTCCAGGATGCGCCGAGCGCTCGGATCAGTTGAGTAACTGGTGGAGCAAACTGCGCTACACGAGGAGGCTTCTTCATGCATCCCAAAAAGCTCCGCTGTGTTATTTGGATGCGCCGGCTGCTTCTGAGAAATTCCAGAAAGAAAAACCCAATATCACCTTGCCTAATCTGGAAATCGAACCCAGGACCTCATGCTCAGCAGTAGCGGTTGCGATCATTAGACCAACGAGGTACCCTAATTGATCACAATTTTATAGTAATAACTGGGGGCCTAAAAAGGCCACTTGGGCAGAATCATAAAAGGATAACATTATTAATCATAATGGACAGTTAACTGTTAAGTTAATCGTATCAAATTTCATTGGTGAAGGATTTTTTAGTTTTACTTTTTTATCTCTGCTAAAATACAAATCAATCCCAATCTCTTTGATTCATTGTGTCATTCAATCAGCCTAGTTTTTAAAAACCGTGTTACAGTTTAACCGTACTAAGCAAACCATTTCAATTCTCATTCAAATAACACAAAAATAAATCTTTTGTCATAATCTTAATTTCCTAAAAACAGGTAAAAGGACCAAAGCTTATTATTTGTCCGCCATTTGCATTTAGTTTCCATTAAATGCATCAAAATGGCGTGTTGGACAAAACGCCGGAAGTTGTGATTTCAATCGGCTGAGCTTTCAATAAAAACTATTACATTAGTAACCATTAGGAGGTCGGATTGTTAAACCGTTTCTTTTATCAATAATTTTGAGCTTTTTATGAGATTTGCTACCGTTAGACGATTCATTTTCGCTTTTGGAAAAAGAAAGAGAAATAAGTTACTCATTTTATTAATGATAGTCACAAGCTAAGTTATGCTTCCAATTTAGGACTGCTGCCATTTAAGATACAAGATAATATGTTATGTTATGTTGTATCTGATTTTATTTGATTTTCTACGTGTGCCATGGTGTTAACTACCTAAAATAAATTAATTTCATTTAATGTCGATTTTCTTGAACAAATAAGGTTCCGAAACCTCCTGATTTCTTTTGAAGTCGGTTACTAAAAATGTATGTAAAACGTAGATACTGCGATCGCCAATCCGTAAAATTAAATTATCTGAGGCTAGTCCTCAGTGACCACTGTCTTAGGAGGGCCCTAATTCACTATGACCACATAACTATTCCTTACTTCGAAACCACGCCAATTCCGCGTTTATTTCGCGCGGTTTCTTTGATTGTGTCAAATAGAATACGGCCCCAGGACGGACCAATTCGACGTTCTCTGGGCCTGCAGTCTCGACAAAGATAGCGATCGCTTTACGACAAAATTCGGTCGCAAAGCTATAACGATGCGGATTTAAGTTGGTAGCTAATACCGGCGGGTCGCGTCCGGCTCACGTCCACCTTAAATCCGCACCGTTATAGCTTTGCGACCGAATTTTGTCGTAAAGCGATCGCTATCTTTGTCGAGACTGCAGGCCCAGGGCCTATATAGACAAGTGACAATCGTGTTCAAAGCGTTTCGTTATTTTACAACGAATTTCCAAGGTCCTCTTGAAAGTCTTTTCCCTATACATTTTTTATTATTCCATCATCGTTATCACTGAGGAGCTAGTGGCTAAATAATAACAGCCGCACAGTTCGATAGATCAGGTTAAGCTACGCTTGCCGCGGTTGGTCTGTAGATGGGTGACCATCTTTACATACCGTGACCCCTCCGTGCCTCGGAAAGCACGTTAAGCGGTTGGTCCCGGCTGTCAATCGTGGATCTTTGACAGTCGTTACGGGTAGTCAGAAGCCCGAAAGTCTGACAACCAGTCTTATCAAGGGGTATCGTATTACCCAGTAATGGGGTTGTGGAGGTCAGATAGGCAGTCGCTCCATATAAAATACTGGTATTCAGCTGCATCCGGTTAGACTGGAAGCCGACCCCAACATGGTTGGGAAAAGGCTAGGCAGATGATGATACATCGTTATCACTGATATTATGTCACTTTATTATATTAAGGCCCTCCGGTCAAATTACTAGGTTTACTATTAATGACCCAGACTATATCTTTACTGTGCCCAGACCGTTCACAAATAAATGGTCCAAATGTTCGTCGCAAATACAACGAAACAGTTACAATATCGAAAGCTGTATCGACAGTTGTTTTCCCCGAGACTGGTCATGGTAAGTGAGATGTACAGCCTACCAAACGAGTTGCGCTCTCTGACAGTTAGCACAGCAATTTGTCGCCACACTGGGTGCCAATCTGTAACGCATCACGGATCACCTGAACACCTATATACGGCTATCAAACTGTGACATCTCATTTGTGTATTTCTTAAGAAATGGGACTGAAAGTGGTGGTTTAGTTTGGACTGATGTAACTAAGTATGTGAGTTGCAGTAACTTTGTGGGTGGACTAGGTTTTATGGAAATGTTTTAGAATTAATCAATCAAATCAGCTCAGCCTATCGCAGTCCACTGCTGGACATAGGCCTCTCCCAGACTGCGCCACAGCACCCTGTCCTCCGCCTTCCGCATCCAGTCTACCCCAGCCACCTTCTTTAGGTCGTCCGTCCATCTAGCTGGGGGGCGTCCCACACTACGCTTGCCGATACGCGGTCTCCACTCCAGGAGTCGTCTGCTCAACCGGCCATCGGTCCTTCGACAGACATGGCCAGCCCACTGCCACTTCAGTTTGCTTACTCTGCAAGCTATGTCGGTAACTCCGGTTCTTTTCCGGATAATTTCATTCCTGATTTTATCCTTTAAAGAGACTCCGAGCTTAGCTCGCTTCATAGCGCGCTGAGCGACCTTGAATTTGTGTACCAGCCCGACCGTCAGTGTCCACGTTTCAGCACCAGATGTCATGACGGGCAGGACGCAATTAAATTAAATTAGAATTATATATATCAACCGGAAAATGGAACGATCAACCGAAACTCGAAGCATTTATTTCAATTTAAGCGATAAGGCTCCTACAAACAGGCGCGACACGCGATATAATCGCGCGCGACACACAGGCACCACCCGTTGCGCGACTTGCGGAGCCTTTAACGGGCACTTTTGAATTGTCAAGAAGTTGAGCTGCACCCTAATTGCATAACACATTGCTAATCCATTGCTTCATATGTTCGTAAAATTTGTCTGCTTTACAACGTAAATAATCCAATGAATGTTGTTGAACTGTCAAAATGAATGCCATTGCTATTATAAATCGAAGCGCACGGCAGTGCGCAGGCCAAGTTCCAGCAAGAGGCCGCACGTACGCCGTGAACTATTTACCCGAACCGCTTCGAGCTACTTTTGACCACCCTGTATCTAACTATTTATCACACGAAATCGAATCAAACTTCACATACATAATACCATGACTGCTGTTAGTTCGAATACCAAATTTCATAACTGTAGCTTTAATAGATTCGAAGTTATGGACTTTTCAAAATAGCTAAAGTGGCACTGACTGACTGACTGACTGACTGACTCACTCACTTAGAGTTAATCAAAATGTTTAGGGACTTCTAGTAGGCCTAGAAACTTGAAATTTGGCACGAAGCTAGACATTAGCATGAAACTAAAAGAAAAATTAAAAAAATAGCTAGCTGCGCCCCGCGGTTTAACCTGCGTAAATGTCGATCCCGCGGGAATATCGGGCTAAATAGTAGCCTATATGTTAATCCAGGGTGCCAGCTACTTCCATACTACATTTTATCAAAATTGGTTCAGGCGTTTGAGCGTGAAGAAGTAACAAACATATAAACACTCACACACACACACACTCACAAACATTCGCCTTTATAATATTAGTGTGATCAGTAGCAATAACCCCGCAGACAGAAAATTGATGCTAGTTGCTATGCTATTCCAAAGCATAGTAGGTTCCTATGGTGAAGAACAAGCAAGAAACTCCATTGACACCCTTTTGCTGTAGGTAAAGCCTCTTCCTTTCAAGGATCGTTTGATCATCACCAGGATTGTTTTCTTCATTCGGCGATTTATTTAATCCAACTACCTTATTAGGTAACACCCTCGGAATAGCAATGTCTCTTTCTACTAGATTTCATCATCTGCCTAGCCTTTTCCCAACTATGTTGGAGTCGGCTTCCAGTCTAACCGGATGCAGCTGAATACCAGTATTTTACATGGAGCGACTGCCTATCTGACCTCCACAACTCAGTAACTAGATAATACGACACCCCTAGTAAGACTGGTTGTAAGACTTTCGGGCTTCTGACGACCGGTAACGACTGTCAAAGATCCACGAATGACAGCCGAGACCAACGGCTTAACGTGCTTTTCGAGGCACTGAGGCGACTTGGTATGTAAAGATGGTGACTCATTCACTGACCAACCGCGGCAACCGTAGCTTAACCAAATCGATCGACCCATGCGGCTGTTCGTACTTAGTCACAAGTCCTTCTACTAGATTTGTGTCTGTAAATTACCTCGACTTATAGGTCGTTAGACGTAAACACACAGCTAGTTGTGGCCCAGTGGTAACGGCCGCGACTTACGAGTTGTAGGTAGTAGGTTCGAACCCAGACAGGTGCTTTACTCAGTGTAAATTATCTCATCACCACTGCTCTCAAAACGGTGAAGAAAAACATCGTGAGGAAACCGGCTTGTCCTAGAACCAAAAATTCCGGAAGACATGTGACATCTACCAACCCGCACTGGGCCTGCGTGGTGGATTATAGCCCACCCTCTCGAAGAGAGGACTGTGTCCCAGCAGTGGGAACAGCTGATTATGATGATTATGATGACGTAAATATACCTACTTCTTATTGCGGACGTTTCTAGTAGGACGCAAAGTTTATTTACCTACATAAAAATCATGAAATATAATAACAATAGCTTTGATTCGACAAGTCAATAGTACTCATTGCTTTGTTCTAATCACCGAGCAGACGAATCTTCCAAACTTACATTGCAATGGATTACGCAATTAAGTCACAGGTACAGGTTTCCATCAATGAACCTTTACATAATAACACCAGTATAATTAACAAAGAAATACCTTTAAAAAAACCTGCTTCAATGAAATAATCCCTATAATATCAATCTCTCGATGTAACGAGGTGCATTGACACGACGCAGGTGCGACGCGTGCGCAAGCACCTTGCGTTCACTCATGAGATTCAAATGAGATTGTATTGTCTCGGTGTCTCGGAGTCTCGGAGTTTTTATTGAATGTTTTATGGTGTAATCGGTAAAATAATCGATTTAATTTGGTCGATCATGTGAGTGTTTAGTTGTAATTTGGTGTTTGGGCCGTTTGATGGAATGCCGCCATTTTTTTTTTCGTTTTGTTTATATGCTACTAGCTTCTGCCCGCGACTTCGTATGCGTGAAATTTCTTGTTCCTCCTACCCACGTCGCGTTGCATCGACAGCTCCCGTTATCATTTTTAAGAGTTCTTTCCGACTTTTTTTTGTTTTCGCTCGGCTTCTGTTCTGTGTTGGTCCTATCGTGATGTAAATCCGACTGACAGTTACAGAGATTAGCGCATTCCAACAAACAAACTCATCTACTTTATTAGTAGTATAGATATAGATTACATTGTAGGAAACAAAGAATGAGTAGGTACCCAGTTTTCTTCTCTCTCTATCTAAATACCTACCCTATAGAGAGGGGACGAGTGTGCAATTAAGACTTAAACTAACGACCTCTTTAGATCTCATGCATTCTGTCTAACTATATGGGGATTTAGTATTTTATTTGGCAATTTTGTTTTCTTTTTAGGGTTCCGTACCCAAAGGGTAAAAACGGGAACCCTATTACTAAGACTTTGCTGTCTGTCCGTCTGTCCGTCTGGCCGTCTGTCCGTCTGTCCGTCTGTCCGTCTGTCCGTCTGTCTGTCACCAGGCTGTATCTCAAGAACCGCGATAGCTAGACAGTTGAAATTTTCACAAATTATGTATTTCTGTTGCCGCTATAACAACAAATACTAAAAATAAAATAAATTAAATATTTAAGGGGGGCTCCCATACAACAAACGTGATTTTTTGCCCTTTTTTTGCTCGATATCAAAAATGGCAACAGGTAGGCACTTGAAATATTCACAAAATACTCAGTTGTATTTTAAGTTTAATAATAAAAATTAAAATTAAATAAATATTTAAGGGGGGCTCTCATACAACAAACATGTTTTTTTCGGCGTTTTTGCCTTGTGGTACGGAATCCTTCGTGTGCGAGTCCGACTCGCACTTGGCCAGTTTTTCTAGATAGAATTTTGAAAGATTGAAAACCCTGCCATCCAATTTACCTATAACTTTTAGAATATTTAACACAACTATTTCCACTAGGTACTAAAAATAACTATACAAAGAAATACAAAAGCACACTCGACGAGTACTCGTCCGCATCGCTGTCATCTGGAAACGTGCATAAGACTGGCAGCATTGCCACGTTGAATAGCAATGCTAATTCATTGACCAATTTTTTTTTTTCAAAACTCAAACTCAAAGCATTTATTTGAATTAAACATTGTACAGGCACCTTTGAATTGTCAAAATTAAATAGTCTGTCAGTTAGTCCGAAAGTTGAAGCTAGTTGCCCGTTCCAAAACTTAGATCTCTATGGAGAAGAAAGGGCAAGAAACTCCATGGACACTCTTTTAAATCAAGATATTACAAAATCCTGGGTACATTATTCTTGTTGCTTCTACATGACATGTAGAAGCAACAAGAATAATGTACCCAGGATTTTGTAATTTATGTGAGAACAATGTAAAAAAAAACACAAATGAAGAAACAATTCAAAATATAAGATTAAAAATAAGCACTGGCTGATGATGAGATGACCAGTCTCAACCGACGGCGCCCGTTCACGAACATGACGCGTGGATCAGCACCATCCAGCTCAACCAGTTTGTAGGGAACCGAATGATCCAATATTTTTTAATCTACACTCCACACTAGGAATTTCTCCTGTATTGTGGATGCGCTTACAAACATTTAAACTCACATACACAAACAGCCAGACCCGAAACAACTACTTGTAGGTCATACAAATATTTGTTCCCTGCGAGAATCGAAGCCGCGACACGCAGCGCAGCAGTCTATCATTTAACCACTGAGCCAACCGAGCCATCTTTCTTTGTAACTAATAAGTTAAAAACTCCGTACTCAACTAAAATACTCGCTATTTTACTTAACCAATGCAAATCGATAACATTCTTCGACTCGGATCTCCGCTATGGATCAATAAGATTCTAATAAGATTCCATCACCATTGTCTCACGTTTTTTCATACTAAACCTCTAGTTTTTATTGAAAGCGATACGCGATTGTAATATACTTAGGTAGACTTTTTATATGAGGCGATTTGAATTCCCAATCGATTGCACTTCTTAGTCGATTGATTTTTTATCGATTGATTAGCATAATAACTAACATGCGATTTGTCTGATAACACCTGAGGGGCAATTCTCGTAATTTTATGAACGTTCACAGTCTGGGAGCCAAAAAGGCCACTTTACAGAATCATAAAAGGATAACATTTTGAATCATAATGGACAGTTAAGTGTTAAGTTAATCGTATCAAATCCCATTGGTGAAGGATTTTTCAGTTATTTTTTTTGTCTGTGCTAAAATACCAATCAATCCAATCTAAATCTAATCCCAATCTCTTTGATTATACCTACGTAGTGCAGCGAAAAAAAGAAAAACACGGACTGTCTTCGCCATATTATGATTCTTAATGTCATTCGTCTATGATTCTGCCAAAGTGGCCTTTTTAGGCCCCCAGTAGTGAGGAAATTAATACACAAAGTAAAGTGCCTGGCCGGGTTCGAACTCACAACTTGTAAGCCGATACCACCGAGCCACCACTGCTCTCGTTCTGCTTAAGAACGCAGTATCTATTAATAGATCGATCAATAGAAACAGTTGCAAAGGTGAAAAAACTTCAAACAATATGCAATTTTTACACACAAAATACTTAGTTTGTATATTGCAATTAAACATAAACTGCATACAATAAAATGATTCAACGTAATCGTGAGTCACACGACTGTCTGTCACAGCGGTCGGAATGTTTTGAATATTTTTGTATTAATCTCCCCTTCTCAGACTCTGAGTCATGCGCGTACGCACTTCAATACGAATTTAGTACCTAATTAATTTGTTGTGGTTTACAGGTCATCGTATGATTGGAGTTGTTATGAAGTGGAGTTGCATTTGTGAAGTTGAATGGAACTACGTAGGTATGTATGCACGCGGAGAATGTGAAGATTTTCTGTATCAGATTCTGGGGCCTAAAAAGGCCACTTTGGCAGAATCATAAAAGGATAACATTATGAATCATAATGGACAGTTAACTGTTAAGTTAATCATGTCAAATCCCATTGGTGAAGGATTTTTCAGTTATTTTTTTTTTGTCTGTACTAAAATACCAATCAATCCAATCCCAATCTCTTTGATTACACCTACGTAGTGCAGCGAAAAAAAGAAAAAACACGGACTGTCTTCGCCATATTATAATTCATAATGTTATCCTTTTATGATTCTGCCAAAGTGGCCTTTCTAGGCTCCCAGTTCCAACATGTACCTATCTGTTTTGTTTTTCTGTCTTGTTTATAATTCAATTGTAAGTTTCCTTGTTATAGTTACTTCCTATAGTAGAGGTTACTACACCCCAATCCGATGGATTTTTAGAGGAATTTCCTAATCCATTGCTTTATATGCTTGTGTTTCTTTACCTTTGGCATGTTTTTGATGAGGAAGACTGTTGAGAGGACTTGCTGGTTGACTTTACTTCATTGCAGCAATAGGAGATGCTATACAGCTAGCTCCTTGAAATGCTCCAGCCTTGAGAGCTTAAGTGACAGTACAGTACACACTATAATCATCAGGGGGGCAAGGGTCGGCAGGAAACTTCTTTCCCCACCCTAGAAAAATCGTCAATATTGAAGAATTACTTACTGTTTAGTCACTTTTTATTAGAGCCATACATTTTGACCAAGATGTAAGGTTTGTAGAGTTAGGCCTGGTAGAGTTAGGGTCTTGGCTCAACATTAGATGTGATAATTAAATGATTGTGGTTACTTCAGCTGGACGGCTGCCCCCCCTAGACAAAATCCTTAGCTACGCCAATGACTACAATCCATACTATCACAGTAATATTATAAAGGCGAAAGTTTGTCAGTGTGTGTTTGTGTGTGTTTATACGTTTGTTACTTCTTCACGCTCTAACAGCTGGACCAATTTTGATAAAATTTTGTACGAAGGTAGCTGACACCCTGGATTAACATATTGGCTACTTTTTATCCCGATATTCCCACGGGATCGACATTTACGCGGGTGAAACCGCGGGGCGCAGTTAGTAGTATTATAAATGCGAAAGCTTATCTGTTACCTGTTCACGACTAAACAGCTGTCCAGATTTGGATGAAATTTGGCCCAAGGATAGGCCGTGACCTGAATTAGGACAAAATATCACATATTATTATAGTACTTTTTATCCTGGTATTACGTTACGGTGGGATAGTACCCGGGCGAAGCCTCGGACAAGAGCTAGTGAGGAGCTCTGACGACTATTCATCCGACTATAATGTTAGGTACAAAACAAACATTAAGTTTCACTGTGAAAAATGTTTGTTATTATAGTCAAACGCATGAATTGCGTCAACTTGAGAACTTTGCTCTCGCTCTGAGGATAAGGAAGTACTCACCATACAATGATTACCATGACCTATTTTCTTTACAAACTATTAATTTATTTCCCTGTTTATTTAATTGTATGTTATTCTTCAGGTCTCATAGCAATTTATTGTACCTATCTAATAAGTACTTGTAACTTCCAAAAAAGGTTTCTAAGTTACAGCACAGCCAGACTGACAGACACTTTAATATGTGCCAATACTATATTAAGTATGTACCTAGTATCTTACTTAGGCAATACCCTTTTTTAACCGACTTCAAAAATAACATAATTTCGGAAGTCGGTGTCAATAAATGAAAATGCGGAACCAACGATGACTTCCGAAATTAAAGGTATTTTTCACTTTGTAGTGTTTTTTTTTTTAGAAGACGGTAGTTTTTTTTTTTTAACATTTTTTTAAACATATCCCTATGTTGTCTCACCCATACTCTTCCCATTCACTTTATAAACTTACTTAATAACATTGGTAATATAATAAATAGCAGACGAATTGACAATGCATCGGTGGTGCATACAAAATAGCCATAATTATTATTTTTGGGCACCACCAATATAGAAGTAAGGAAGCAAAAGCATGTTGCGGAAACTCCAAATAAATTAGAGTAAGAGTGGGAGAATGGTAATGATTTTTGGGCCCCACTATTATCCGAAAAAAACACCTATGACAGACAGACCGACACCAAAACCAATAACCTCCTTTTCCTGCACAACAAATCGCAAAAAATCGTCCAATAAACTTTGACATTTGAACAAGATTCCTGATCGTAACCGCCGTGCCACCACCAAGGGCGATCCCCCATCAGCTAGATACTAGCAGATAGTGATGGGCAGTTAAATCCCGCAGCTGCTGTGTGCCGTGTGCCGCCACCTGCCGCCCATACGGATTTCCCGGGCGATGACCCAACACTAGGGACTAGGGAGTTGCGTATCGAGATTATTGGATTTTGCGTAGGCACTTCACTATCGATAGTGTTTTGTTTTTGTTCTTGTTTGATTTCTGACAAGTTTTTTTTTTCTAATTGAATTTGAAAAGTGAACTGGTACAAACGCCAGCACATCAAACTACTACAATCTGTCAAATTTCTTGAATAGATTTTCAACTTTATCGCTAAAGCATAAGGTTCAAAGTTGATTGGGAGAATTTGACAGTTTCGGGTAGCTTGATGTGCTGGCGTCTGTACCTAATGATGAACCCGAAAAACGTGATATCCATTTTTTATTTCTTTGTTTCCAGACAGCATCAACAGCTTGCACGCAATTGTTAATATCACAAAGAAAATTTCACCGAAGCGCGAACATAATAATATCGTATCGATATAATAAAAATGATACCATTATCGTAAATGAAACCTCATTAGCCTTTACTGCCATTTCCGCTCATTCGCGAAAACGAAAAAACATTAACACAAAATACTGTATCAAAAATACATAATAAATGCAATAAAAATTAACGTCGTCCTTTATAAATATTAAATGTTGATCACCGTAAAAACAAAACTTATTAAAATAAAAAACCGGTCAAGTGCGAGTCGGACTCGCGCACCGAGGTTTCCGTACTTTGTAGATATGTAAATAGTTTATCACGGGTTTTTTTTAATGTACAGTCAACAAAGGAGATAAGTATACAGAAGCGTCGGACATAGAAAGAAAAGAAAAAAAAAGTATTTATTGCCACTCGTGGAGGAAGATGACAAACTAAACTAAACACATTAAAATAAAAACCAATTTACATTTTTTAAAAAATATAAAAGAAACCGATGGATGTTCTCGAATTAAATTTTATTTTAAATAAAATCAGAAAACAAACAGCTCATTTATTAAATTAAATTTCAGACCAGAACATCCATCGGTTTCTTAGTAAACTTCAACTATATCCGACGCTTCTGTATACTTATCTCCTTTGTTGACTGTACCTACGGTTTTTGGATTTTCCCTTTACTTGTGCTACATTATTTATTTATTTAAACTTTTCGCACAAAAAGGTACAATGGGGCAAATTTCATGATTCCAGGTCAACGGGAAGTACCCTATAAATTTTGATTCCCTTGAGAGAGTCGAAATATGTTGGGTTTTGGCGGCATAAATGGCCATATCTTTTTTTTACGTTAACTTAGAAGTTTGATTTTTTCACAGCTTCAAGGGATTGTAGACTTGAGTATATAGTTATAATTTCAACTCGATACCTCCACGCGTTCCCGAGATAAAAAGTATTGACAGACAGACGGACGGACGGACGGACAACAAAGTGATCCTATAAGGGTTCCGTTTTTTTCCTTTTTAGGTACGGAACCTAAAAATACATAAAAACTGGCCAAGTGCGAGTCAGACTCGCACACGAAGGGTTCCGTACCACAAGGCAAAAACGCCAAAAAAAAAAACATGTTTGTTGTATGGGAGCCCCCTTAAATATTTATTTTATTTTAATTTTATTATTTATTATTAAAATTAAAATACAACTGAGTATTTTGTGAATATTTCAAGTGCCTACCTGTTGCCATTTTTGATATCGAGCAAAAAAGGGTAAAAAAATCGTGTTTGTTGTATGGGAGCCCCCCTTAAATATTTATTTTATTTTGTTTTTAGTATTCGTTGTTATAGCGGCAACAGAAATACATAATTTGTGAAAATTTCAACTGTCTAGCTGTCGCGGTTCTTGAGATTCAGCCTGGTGACAGACAGACGGACAGACAGCGAACTCTTAGTAATAGGGTCCCGTTTTTACCCTTTGGGTACGGAACCCTAAAAATGAAGGACATTGTAAGTTTGGAGACATTTAATGCACTATGGTCAAATTAAGGTGTCTGGGTCAGATACGGTAGTTTTTGGCAAACAACAGGTGCACTTAGTAATATAGTCCAGGTGTAAAGTTAACGAAAACATTGACATGAATTAACGTCGATGTTTGCCTCCTGATTATCTGTAAGCTGGTTACCCATAAAGGGTTTGAAGGCTAAGGATTTAAAGGTGTTATGCATAATAATAATAATTCAATAAATGGATAATAATAATAATTCAGGAATTCGGGATGACTCAACCAAACTAGTCTTTTACCAACTTTAATTCTTTATTGTATGTCGTCGTCGTCGTTTCAGCCGATAGACGTCCACTGCTGGACATAGGCCTCCCCCAATTTTGAGGGGGGTTTGCCATAATCGCCACGCTTGTCAGGCGGGTTGGCGATCGCAGTATGGTATGATGGTGGAATAAATAGAGAACGCTGCTGCCCATTCTCCGGTAAGACCCCTTAGTCGCCTTTTACGACACCCACGGGAAGTAAGGGGTGGTGCAATTCATTAAGTCCGGCACCACACAGACAATTTATTATTGTATGTACCTACTTATAGATAACTAACTATTTAGGTATACACTAGGTCATCATCTGCCTAGCCTTGTCCAACTATGTTGGGGTCGGCTTCCAGTCTAACCGGATGCAGCTGAATACCAGTATTTTACATGGAGCAACTGCCTATCTGACCTCCACAACCCAGTTACTGGGTAATACGATACCCCTTGGTAGGACTGGTTGTCAAACTTTCGGGCTTCTGACTACCCGTAACGACTGTCAAAGATCTACGAATGACAGCCGGGACCAACAGCTTAACGTGCTTTCCGACCACGGAGGGGTCATAGTATGTAAAGATGGTCACCCATCCACAGACCAACCGCGGCAACCGTAGCTTAACCTGATCGATCGACCTGTGCGGCTGTTATTATTTAGACACGGGCCCCTCCACTAAATACACACTACAACTAGGTCATCATCATTCTCCTTCCCTTATCCCAATTTATTTGGGGTCGGCGCAACATGTCTTTTTCTTCCATACTTCTCTATTAGTCGTCATCTCGGTAGTCACCCCCTTTCTAACCATATCATCATTCACACATTCCATCCATCGTTTCTTTGGTCTTCCCCTACTCTTATAGCCATCGACATCCATACTCAAAACTCTCCTCACGACACTACAACTACGTACTAAATTAAATTACCAACTAACTAACTATACAAATATGTAAATACCACTACCACTGTTTGTCTCTGCATCACCTAAAGGTTGACTGGTAGAAAATGCCTATGGCATTAAGTCCGCCTCTGTACATTTATGTGCTTGAAGTATTATATAAATAAATAAATAAATACAAAAACAAAAGGACACGTACAGGCGTCGAAGTACTCGTCCACAACGCTGTCATCCGAAAACGTGCCCAGACGACTGGCAGCATTGCCACGTTGAACGGCAACGCTAATTTCTTTGACCAGGGTACCTACCACCCAGCCCTCTGGTCACTTGAAGTGTCGACCAGTCGGCAAGAAATTTACCAACTCTGTGGGGCATCCTGGCACCCAGTCTCCAGGCATACTCTTGCTTGAAAGAGATTCTAATTTGAATTTTGGGAAACGACTGCAAATGAATCAAAAGGTATCCCGTTATGGTTTCCCAGTACGCCAAACTTTAGCTTCTGTCAGTAATCAAAAGCCATTTATTCAAATTAGGCTGAGAATCAGCACTTTTCGAACGTCAAAATTTCATGAGACAGTCCCCCAAAACGCCCGCCCTTCACCACTCCTAATGCTTTATCTGAGAAGAAGAAGTTGCGCAACAAACTCCGTCTTTCTTAAACCATTCTCGTTGGCATAAGAAAATCTCGAGGTAGACTGCATGGCCCTCCATACAGTCTACCTTAAGGTTTCATCATCATCATCATTTCAGCCGAAAGACGTCCACTGCTGGACATAGGCCTCCCCCAATAGGGGGGGTTTGCCATAATCGCCACGCTTGGCAGGCGGTTTGGCGATCACAGAGAACGCTGCTGCCCATTCTCCGGTACAACCCTTAGTTGCCTTTTACGACACCCACGGGAAGTATGGGGTGGTGCTATTCTTTAAGTCCGGCACCACACAGACAAGGTTAAGGCCTTAAGGTTTAATGTAGTACAAAGGGTCAGAGAAAATAAAGGCTATTTTAATTTATTTATTTAATAGAACTCATAGACGCAATTATTCTTATAAGACGTCAAAAAACACCATTAAATTCATCGACTATCCCGATTTGGACAAACAAATCCTTCGCAACAAAAAACTATAAAAAGCCGCCAGGTAGCGATCAGCTGGGCAGCAGGTTGTTGTGAACGTGTGCGTGCGACGAGATGAGCGCCGCTTCTGTGTGCGCCGACAGATGCTGCGAACATCTGCCGCGGCGCGTGCGCTTGTTGAAGTAGCAAAGAGTTTTGATGCTTGGAATGTTGGGGGATAAAGGATTTCTTGAACAAATATTACATAGCATAGCAAAGAGGTAAGGGGAAACAATCATGCCCTATGTTCTCTACTAAAACAATTGTCCGCATCGTTGTCAACAGGAAAAGTGCCCAAAAGGCTGGCAGTATTGCCACGTTGTAGGTATGGTTTGGCCAAAAAATAAGCCAGCCCTCTGGTTACCTGAAGAGTCGACCAACCGCTTGACAATGACTCGAAAGAGGTATCTTCTGAGAATAGAATCCCGTACTTTTTGAACGTGTATAGATATTTAGATGACTGAAGATTCCAACAACAAATTAACTAGTTAGTTACCTGCTAGATTCCTGCTGGTAAACATTATGTATCAGAGAAAGAGTGGCTCGGGTTCTTAGCCCTCATCGGCATCACATCATCTCAACTAAAAGACGTCCACTGCGGAAAATAGCCCTTTCTTCCTACCTTAGGTATCTATATACCCTACCAACCGCCACTTAAGTTTAACAATTCTTTGGGCTACGTTGGTTCTCCTGAAAATCTCCCCATTTCTTATTAAATTTTTTGGAGAACAGTGACCTTAGCAAATCCTTCGCATCAAACACCTTAACTTAAAATACCTTCTACGATTCTTTTCGAATTCCATGAGCGTCACCAATTTTCTTCTTTAAATGTATTTCTGAAAATATATTTATTTAGCACATACTAGAAGAAACAATATAAAAGTACTCAAGTATCAAGATTATTGAGTCGCGGTCACTGATCGGTCAGCTGCTTCACAGGCAGCGCGCATCTCGCGTCTGTCTGTCTGTGTGTCGGTGAGGCTGCAAACGGCTGGACAGTGCATAAGATGTTGGCGAGTTACTCCGTAGTAACGTACTTAACTGGCATTACCTGTCGTGGGTTGTATCCCTGAATGGTATTGGTATGGCATTTTTGTCACTTTGGAATTAGGGCTGTTGCATAAAATATAAAGATAAGAAGCTCTCCAGGACGACCACCAGTTTTTGCCTGGTGAACTGGTGAACTGATGAAAAAAGGCTTCTTATGAAAGCACTCGCTTATGCCCGCGGCTTCACCCGCGCCAAATTATCTCACGGAATATTATGAGTAGACCAAAATAAATTTATGAGTTAATCCAGGTTATTTTCATTCAAATCTCTAAACTATGAGTAGGATTTAATATCTGGAGTAGGATCTAATTAGGGGCTTGTGGTTAAATAATAACAGCCACGGGTCAATCGATCAGGTTAAGCTACGCTTGCCGCGGTTGGTCCGTGGATGGGTGACCATCTTTACATACCAAGACTCCTCCGCACCTCGGAAAGCACGTTAAGTCTTTAGTCCCGGCTGTCAATCGTAGATCTTTGACAGTCGTTACGGGTAGTCAGAAGCCCGAAAGTCTGACAACCAGTCTTACCATGGGGTATCGTATTACCCAGTAAATGGGTTGTGGAGGTCAGATAGGCAGTCGCTCCATGTAAAATACTGGTATTCAGCTGCATCCGGTTACAGTGGAAGCCGACCCCAACATGGTTGGGAAAAGGCTAAGCGGATGATGATGATGATGGCAAAGTACACTGTTTTTTTTTTTTTTGCTTATTTTTAAATGCTCCGTTTTTACCGTTTGTATTTCCTGTGTCCCCAATAAAATATAGTTCTTTCTTTTTTTCTCATTCTACACGACCTACAAAGGATGTTACCCGCTACCGCTCACAACTTACACCGAGGTGACTCACCGCGACATTGACCGCGCAGTCTCACTATAATTACAACATTACATCTCGTGCGCGTGCGTCACTCACTCGTCCACCTTTACGTTACCGCTTACCGCTGTTATGTCAACGATTCGCGATATTTAATATTTAACTAGAGTTAGATAGCTGCTAGATATTCTGTGATAGTGAGTAAACGGAATAGTCAGCTGCTAGTTGCTAGGCAACTGAGAAATAAGAGCAAAAAGGAGGTATTATGCAACCCACCCCATTTTTACCTCAAAAGGAAAACGGAACTCTTATAAGGTCACTTCGTTTTCCATCTGTCTGTCCGTCTGTCAAGACCCTTTTTCTCAGGAACGCGTGGAGTTATCAAGTTGAAATTTATAAAATACTCAGGGCTACATTGCCCTTGAAGCAATGAATAAATCAATCTTCTAAGTCAACGCAATCAAAAGATATACCCGACGGGCGTTTATGTTCTGTTTCGTCGTTTCAGCCGATAGACGTCCACTGCTGGACATAGGCCTCCCCCAATTTTGGGGGGGTTTGCCATAATCGCCACGCTTGGCAGGCGGGTTGGCGATCGCAGTATGGTATGATGGTGGAATAAATAGAGAACGCTGCTGCCCATTCTCCGGTAAGACCCTTAGTCGCCTTTTACGACACCCACGGGAAGTAAGGGGTGGTGCAATTCTTTAAGTCCGGCACCACACAGACGATGTTCTGTTTATGCCGCGTATTTTGACACTCGCAAGCTTTGAGTATTAAACCAACCGGAGACGCCACGAGTACTAATATCTACGCAAATAACTCTGTCACTTTCATCGCGGGGGACGAGGGAACGCACACAAGTAGTAATAATACACTAATGCAATTCGATCGCGTTGTTACGCACGCATACAAAACAAAAAACGAATACAAGCATAAACTATACGCACACATTATTATAACCGCTATGACCGGCGGTCTCGTACCTTTGGCAGCGGGTATCGCCTGACTATGGCGCCTCCAGTTGGTTTAATACTCTGGAATCAAAACCTATAGGGTACTCCCCGTTGACATAGAATCATGTGGCAAGAAGCAATGTCAATCGAGCTCAAGTAAAGGAAAAAATCCGAAAAACGTTTTGTTTTTACATACCTGCGTACGGCGGTGCATGAGTCCGACTCCCACTCGGTGCCTGATTAAGACTATACTGGATGCCCTAAGCAATCCACGCCTGTAGGCCTTCCTATCCACTAGTCACCTCGTATTTTTTCAAAACAACGACGAGCTATTTGTAAAGATTGGCGCACATCTCTAGCTAGAGTGACTTTTGGGTCTTGTAATATCTTGCTGATAAACAGCCTTGCCTTTCATGTGCTAGCAAACTGTTTCGGTGCTGTTTCTGCCTTATGGTGCCACCGAGATGTGATAACCCAAGCAATTATGGGCTAATCCCGGTACTGCTCGCACTAGACCGGTTTTTTGGTTCTTATTTATAACTAGCTGTGCCCGCGACTTCGTCCGCGTGGAATAGTGACTTTTCGGGCAGCTTATTTTGAATTACATATACCGTCTACAGACTGGGCATTTGCTGTCCGAACCCTCTGAGAACTCAGGCGAATTTCCTTATCAGTGAAAGTCTCAGACTCACGCGATTGTGCTTGAGCTTCACGATCGGCAGTGAGACGTATTTCTCGTTCTTCCTGTGTTTCCTGAGACCGAGCATTTGCTGTCCGAACCCTCTGAGAACTCAGACGAATTCCCCTATCAGTGACAGTCTCAGACTCACGCGATAGTGCATGAGCTTCACGATCGGCAGTGAGACGTATTTCGTGCCTTTCGTTGGTCCCCGTTTTCCCTATTTCGAGTTGTCATCATTCGAGAAGGATTTGAACTCAGTCGAGATTCTCGCTGAGTCGAAGTTTCTGCAGCACGAAACCTAGCCTGATGTTCCAGAGTTGCAGAGAGCTTTGCCTCACGACCTTCCTCAAATTCCTGTGATCGAACTAATCTCATCCTTTTATCATTTCATACATTGGGAGAGGTTGGATCTTCTTCGAGGCATTCTTACAATAAAATAGTACTTACTACTTAACACACAGTTATTTAGTAAACACGTAGGTACTATCGCAAACAATTAAATTATAAATATTTACAGAATATTATACAGTCTAAAATTATCACAGTTTAAGTAATAAGTGTTAAGACGTGTAAACCAAACTTACTAACTTTATAAAACAAAAGAATTGCTAGAAAAATTAATTACTAACCTGAGCTAATGAACTTATACTTAATAAAGAAAATCAAGAAAAGAAATGCCTGAATGAATTATAAGTATTTGGTATACCAAATACTTATAATATTTATATACAAACCCTAAATACAAATTAAGATAAGTATACCGAAAATCTCTGACTTAAAGAATAGCACCACCCTATACTTCCCGTGGGTGTCGTAAAAGGGTTCCAAAGGCGACTAAAGGTCTAACCGGAGAATGGGCAGCAGCGTTCTCTATGCATTCCACCACCATACCATACTGCGATCGCCAACCCGCCTGCCAAGCGTGGCGATTATGGCAAACCCTCCCCCTTTTGGGAGAGGCCTATGTCCAGCAGCGGACGTCTTTCGGCTGAAATGGTGATACCGAAAATCAGGGAAAGAAATGCCTAACCAATAATAAATGCTTACAATATTTATTTACAACCCTAAATAAAAATTAAGATAAGTAAATCCCCAAAAATCAAGGAAAGAACCGCCTAACCTATACCAAATACTTACAATATTTATTTACAACATTTTACAGAAAATTAAGAAAAAGAACTTAACCTACAAACCCTAAAATATAAATAAATGAAATATGCAAACAGTCAGCATTCAAGTGAATCGCAATAATCGAATCCAACTATTAGCCTATACTCTCCAGGATACGTGCGTTCGCTACGAATAACTGAATCCAAGGCAGCGGCGCGTTTTTTTTTTCTTAAAATGGTCATCTCGCAGTTCACTGCTTTCGACTGCTTAACCGGGCTTTCCTGTGGATGCCTCAATAAATTAAGGCCTCCAGCCAGGGCATAATACACTTATAAACTTAACTACACAATATAAACTAAAAACTAAGAAACTACACGCTAAGGGCACCCCCTGTGGGGTACGGACCTCGGCTTAGGGCGTCGCTGGGAGAGAGCAGCAAGGGACAGGCTGGATCGGAATTATGGCAGCGGCGCGGCTCTCAGCGCGCTTTATATGTATAGCCACGGACGCGCAGGCGCGAGGCGTGTACGTACTCTGATAACAAAAGTTGGCCGTGATTCTTTAAATTGACATAACTTTTTTATTTATGAACCGATTGACATGAAATAAACACTAAATGTTAAGTGAAGCTTATTACAATATATTAGTGAAAACCGCATATAAATCGAATAAGCCGTTTCTGATATTAGCGTGCACAAACACACAGACAAACAGTCAAAAAAAAATTTAATTACAATTTCGGGTTCGGCATCGATATAATAACAACCCCTGCTACTTTTTTTTATATATTTCCATTGTACAGACACCACTTTTCTACAATTTTATTATAATTATGTAGGTATAGAAGATAACGTCAATTCGTAAATTGCACTGTACAACGCCTTGGTAGGTATTCTATTCTGTAATGTTGTGCAAGTAAACTTAAATAAATAAATTTGGTAAAATTGGTTGTTTTTAGGGTTCCGTAGCCAAATGGCAAAAACGGAACCCTTACAGATTCGTCATGTCTGTCTGTCTGTCTGTCTGTCTGTCCGTCTGTCTGTCTGTCCGTCCGTATGTCACAGCCACTTTTCTCCGAAACCATAAGAACTATACTGTTGAAACTTGGTAAGTAGTATTCTGTAAACCGCATTAAGATTTTCACACAAAAATAGAAAAAAACAATAAATTTTAGGGTTCCCCATACTTAGAACCGAAACTCAAAATGTTTTTTTTTCGTCAGACCCATACGTGTCCGGTATCTATGGGTAGATCTTCAAAAATGATATTGAGGTTTCTAATATACTTTTTTTCTAAACTGAATAGCTTGCGCGAGAGACACTTCCAAAGTGGTAAAATGTGTCCCCCCCCCCTGTAACTTCTAAAATAAGAGAATGATAAAACTAAAAAAAATATATGATGTACATTACCATGTAAACTACCACCGAAAATTGGTTTGAACGAGATCTAGTAAGTAGTTTTTTTTTAATACGTCATAAATCGTAAACCGCAATTTACCATTCATTCATGCAACTCAAAAATAAAAAAATAAAACATTTAATTTCACAAACATAAACCTTATGCATAAACCCGGATGTTACGGAACCCTCGGTGCGCGAGTCCGACTCGCTCTTGCCCGGTTTTTTCTGATTCGTGCACTCATAACAAACTGTTGAAGAACGTCGTCGTGACCTCAGTGTTATTAAAACACTATAATAATCTACGAACTGCTTCAAACACTAGTGCTGTTGCGTCGTGGGTTCGAAACCAGACAGACGCTTTACTTTGTATAATATACAACGTTATTTTTAGTATATGCGAAACCTGAATATAGTTTGTTCAGAGTAAGTAACTGAATCGATTCCAATAATTTTTACCCCATGTTATATTTTGTCCCAAAAATATTTAAAAAAGGTTAAAAGTTGGACACCGAGCGACACTAAGTAAGTTATCCAATCTCCGCGCCAAACGGTTAGGTACCTACCTAGGTATTATTATTAATGAGCGCAAGACAGCGCGGCGCAAGCGGCGCGGGTGAGCATGTTTTTGTACGGACAAACAGGTGATTAACAAGCTTAGCTTTGTGATTTTTCATGATACAGTTTTGAAATTTTGTACATAGATTCTTTACATAAAAATACTAGATACGTGTTTCGGGTTTCGCATATATTAAAAATAGTGTTGTATAATTTCATTACCACTGGTCTAAAAACGGTGAAGGATAACATCGTGAGGAAACCGACATATCCCAGAACCAAAAAATCGAAGACATGAGACATCTACCAACCCGGGTGAGCCCGCGTGGTGGATTACGGCCCACTCCCTCTCCCAGAGAGGAGGTCTGTGTCCCAGCAGTGAACAATATAGGCTGTTGATTATGCTTACGCTACGGACTGCTTTGATATTATCTCAATGGCTTATTGGCTTTTCATAATTCATAAGCGAAAAACTGAATCTTGGTCGACATTTTCAATCACAAGGACGGATAAATCCTATACAACATTATTTTTAGTAGGTATATGTGAAACCCGAAACACGTGTCTAGTATTTTTATGTAAAGAATCTATGTATAAAATTTCAAAACTGTAACATGAAAAATCACAAAGTTATAAGCTTGTTAAGTTACCTGTTTGTCCGTACAAAAACATGCTCACCTGCGCCGCTCGCGCTGCGCCGCCCGTCTTGCGCTCGTTGATAGTAGTACCTAGGTACCTAACCGTTCGGTGCGGAGATTGGTGTCGCTCGGTGTCCAACGTTTAACCTTTTTTAAATTGTTTTGGGACAAAATATAACATGGAGTAAAAATTATTGGAATCGATTCAGTTACTTATTCTGAACAAACTATATTCAGGTTTCGCAATTATACTAAAAATAACGTTGTATAAGTCAAATTTTGCAAGACTTTCCTCTTTTCATCACCCCATACCTAACGGCGAAGATGAGAATGGTCTTTGATCCTGTTCAACATTTTAAAACGAACAAAACGTTAACTATGTATCCTGTTCCTAAATAAAAGAACATTTAAAATTAATTGGAGGAAGTAACAAAAAGTATCTCAAATAGTCGATATCCTGTTGGCCCGTGCCATAGACAAAAAGTGAGGTTATGGCCCGTTGCGTCTCCTCTAGGATCTATGGTTGTTCTATTAGTTTGACCTTTTTATTTCAATTGTCAGATTAGGCAGGATCTAGTTGATTAAAAGTATGGCGCCTTCACTTCCCTTTTTGGTAGCTTTTAAGCTAACGCTTTAAACAGGTGTTTAATACTGCGTAGCGACCAACAAAAAGTTTATCGTTTGAGAGTCTGAGCTCATTTATTGATTCTGCTAAAAGAGCCGGCATTATTTTACAAAGGTAAAGGTCACACAATCAATGAATAATTAATAAGGACATGTTATGTCCAAAACAACCGTTTATTGTTAATTTGAGATTTGATCATGCAACACAAAAAAAGTTACCTGTGGGTGCCCAGTTTTCTAACAGGAGTAAACCCTAGGTACTTCAAAAAACTTAGGGGGCAACTATCTAAATGTATTAATGTTGCAAGGATCTACTGGAAATATTCTTCTTGAGGGGCTTACAGGACCTAAACACAAAAACGCAAGTTTTTGGAACAAAAGTACCTATATATAAGATCGTCTACAGTAAACAAAATCAGAAAAATCTATTATATTCTTCCAAACAATAGATTTTTTTAAATTAAATAATTGCTTCATATTTTGCAGTAAATTAGGTACCAGCGTTGTGTCATCGCGCTTCTCTTTCTTTTCTATGCAGTCCGACAGTGACCACGCGTTAAGTCATGTAAGCCCACAGAAATATTAAAAAAGCCCCTTAACAATCATAATTATTTTATCCTACAGCACACAATGTGTTGATTGGTTGTAGCATTGACCTCTTAGTAAAACTCTGAAAGCCATGAGCAATTCTTGAATAATTATAATATGATGAGCAGAACTTAACAAGAATCTAATCTAGCCATCCATCACTGCACGTGCTAAATTGTTTAACTTTACCTTTGACAATTACTTAGGAGTGCATGACTTCATGAGTCATAGGTTAGTTCCCGCTGCTGAGACACAGGCTTCCTCTCGTCGAGAGGGAATGGGCCGTAATCCACCACGCGGGCCCAGTGTGGGTTAGTAGATATCAAACGTCTTCGAATTTTTGATTCTAGGACATGCCGGTTTCCTCACGATGTTTTCCTTCGCCGTTTTGAGAGCAGTGGTGAATAAATAAATTAATTAAACAAAGTAAAGAATTCTTGGTTGTAGGACATGCCAAGTCCTAGAACCCGATAAACCTCACAGTGTTTTCCTTCACCGTTTTGATAGTTATTCAGGATGAAACATTTTTTTTTCCGGACATCCAATAAGGTTACATAAAAAAAAAACTTCAAACGCATAACGCGTCTAGACAGCTATGTGACTCAACGTTCTATTTTCAAACCTACTTCTATGACAGGTCACCGTTTGACCGCATCTAACGCCTGCCACAGTTCGTCTGTCTGCCTGTCCGTCCGTCCGTCAGCATAGAGAGAACAATGTGATGCTACAAAAAAACTGGAGAAATTAACGGAACCACAACAAAAACTCTGACGACAGATGCTGACAAAGGGTGTACAGGCGAGCACTGAACTTTGTTGTGTATTAAAAATAAGAAACTTTTCATCATTGTTTTAAAAATAAAATAAATAATAAATATTTATTCGAAAATAAAAATGGGTAAAATACAGTATACACCCTAGAAATCATAGTATTACAAAGGCATTGATAGAGATGGTTTTCTAGGATAAACCTGTGTCACCGGCGGGTGCATGAATTCAAGAGAGATGGGTTGATGTTGTGCTGTTGGTTGGTGAGTTGTTTTATTTCCAGTAGTCGGATATTCAATAGGATATCAGCGGTATAGGGACCATAACTACACTCCAACAGAAATGAACTTTTAAAATAAAATTAATTTAACAGAGTTAGTCCGGTCTGATCCCCTGAATTGTATTATTGATGTAACTCTCCTACAGTACCTACCTTCTTAACCCTAATTCGTGGCTAATCCTTTTTACCACTGCCTGGTTTCGTATTGTGTGTATGCAAAAACAGAAAATCGAAAATGTCTCAAACCTCCTACTCATCATCTGCCTAGCCTTTTCCCAACTATGTTGGGGTCGGCTTCCAGTCTAACCGGATGCAGCTGAATACCAGTATTTTACAAGGAGCGACTGCCTGTCTGACCTCCACAACCCAGTTACTGGGTAATACGATACCCCTTGGTAAGACTGGTTATCAGACTTTCGGGCTTCTGACTACCAGTAACGACTGTCAAAGATCCACGAATGACAGCCGGGACCAACGGCTTAACGTGCTTTGCGAGGCACGGAGGGGTCTCGTTATGTAAAGATGGTCACCCATCCACAGACCAACCGCGGCAAGCGTAGCTTAACCTGATCGACCGCCCTGTGCGGCTGATATCCTACTTAGCCACTGGTCCCTCGGTCTCAAACCTCCTACTACAAATTTTTAATTGTCAGATTAATAAAACCTCAACGAACACTTGTGCTATCCCCAGTACCGGAAGCCAGTCGGTGTCGGCACGAGCTACGGAGCGGTAAAAAGTAGTCAATTGTATTACTTCGATCGACGAGCACCATAGACTATCGACACTTCTTATTGTTACATCTTAAAGCGTTACTAAGTACGCGGTGATTAACAAATTGGTGAGGTTAAAAACCAGGACATGGCTCTAGTTGTAAGGGCAACTGGGTACATAGGTTTTCTGTCAGGCTGGTCATACCTACATTATCCAATTTTGAGTGTCCGTTGGTGAACATAGGGAGGAATTATCATATCCCTGTGGATATGAAGTCAGTCACTGTCGATAATCAAAATCAAATCTTTTTGTTCGCAAACTAAATGTCTACGCATTTAGTTTGCGAATTTTCATTCAACCAATTTGAAGAAGTATTTAAATACGATGGTTCCTGCAGGTAGTTATGATCACATGCTTTTTTTTTCAGGAAGGGGACCCCCCTTCCCGCTCTGGGTGGAGCGGAAGGGAGTGTCAGACTCTTACTGATTAAAACCCACCCGTGTTCCTTCCTTTATGTTCCGGTCCAGTAACCCTTTCGGACAATCCCGCTGACCCGGCAGGCTTCGGCCAAAGGGGCCCCTTCCTATGATCACATGCTCATCTTATCATCTAACAGTGAAAAATAAGTACGTATGTCTTGTTTTCCAGACTACTAATACTGTCCCACCGTTGGTCTCTCAAATATCCTCCCACACCTCTCCATCCATTTCATAACATATGGCCAATGTTTTAGAAAAGCAGAGCAATCCTTACAGAGCAGTGGTTGCACAGTGCTTTGGTCACGTCACTTTCGAGGTAAGTCGTAGGTTCGAACCCAGACAGGGGCTTTACTTTGTATAAATTATTTCATCATCACTGCTCTCAAAACGGTGAAGAAAAACAGAAAGGTCAGGAAACCGGCATGTCCTAGAACCAAAAATTCGAAGACATATGACATCTACCAACCCGCACTGGGCCCACGTGGTGGATTACGGCCCACTCCTTCTCACAGAGAGGAGGCCTGTGTCCCAGTAGTGAGAACTTTATAGGTTTATTATGCTTAGAAAATTGTCCAAGTCCTACCATTAATTGTTTGCTCCACCCCAAAAGATATATTGTCACTGCGTCAGGGCAGTTATACACGGCAGTGACGCACTACCCTGATACTGTCTAGACTTCTAAAGTCTATTTTAAGCCACTGACCAATTAAACCACAATTCACGCAACGATCAAAAGACCCTAGCGGAAAAAAAAGGCAAAATTTAAAGAAAGACATAGTTGAACCCCACAATTATTGCCAAAATTAACGAGTAGAATTAATGGCGGCAGACAGACCGGCTACACAATAATTGGGAGAGAGTTGCGCATCTGTCGGGACACTTTCCCTTGTTAAGGACATAATACGCATAAAATTTGGCCGCGAGCCGGTCGGAAGTGGCGTTTAAATAAGACGTGTTTTACTTCCGGGATGAGTGAAATTCTAGGTTTTTTTTTTGGCTTCATTAACAGACCATATTCGCAACACCACACTACGCTACAAAATAAAGATTACTGAAGGCCAATCCCGTACTTAATTAAAAACGTCAAAAACAAACAAAATCTAGTTGCAATCTCATCTCGGAGGGGCCCGAGGCTAAATAATAACAGCCGCACAGGTCGATCGATCAGGTTAGGCTACGCTTGCCGCGGTTTGTCTGTGGATGGGTGACCATCTTTACATACCGTGACCCTTCCATGCCTCGGAAAGCACGTTATGCCGTTGGTCCCGGCTGTCATTCGTGGATCTTTGTCGGTCGTTACTGGTCTGGCCCGAAAGTCTGACAACCAGTCGTACCAAGGGGTATCGTATTACCCAGTAACTGGATTGTGGAGGTAAGATAGGCAGTCGCTCTATGTAAAATACTGCTATTCAGCTGCATCCGGTTAGACTGGAAGCCGACCTCAACATAGTTGGGAAAAGGCTAGGCAGATGAATCTCATCTCAGCGATAATGAATGTCCAAAACCTGTCAAAAATTTAGGGATTTTAGAGATATTTTTGACAGATCGAGACTAAGATCAGACTGTGAACGTTCTTAAAACTACTAGAATCGCCCCTCTGACGTTGCTCAAAAAGTCGCAAAGTTGAAGGGGGACTGGGCTGGGCACGTCTGGCTCACGGCCAATAGTCACTATGAAGCCCTGAGATAACCAGAAGGCGCCGCGGCATGCCACGTAGAAGATGATGAGACGAGCTGGACAAAACAAACGACCGGTGGTCCATTTTAGCCCTGGATCGCATAAACTGGAGCTCATGAAACAAACATTTGGATACATCCCAGCAGTGGAATGTTAAAAGCTAACAGTAAAAGCATTCACGAGCCATCCAATAAGAATCTACGTAGGTAGGACGCCAGCATATCAAGCTACCCGAAACTGTCTTTTCCCAATCAACTTTGAACCATGCTTTAACGATAAAGTTGAAAATCACACTAATATTATAAAGGCGAAAGTTAGTGAGTGTGTGTGTGAGTGTGTATGTGTTTATATGTTTGTTACTTCTTCACGCGCAAACGGCTGGACTAATTTGGATAAAATTTGGTATGGAGGTAGCTGACAACCTGGATTAACATATAGGCTACTTTTTATCCCGTTATTCCCACGGGATCGACATTTACGCGGGTGAAACCGCGGGGCGCAGCTAGTCTATTAAATAAATTTTACAGATTGTAGTAGCTTGATGTGCTGGCGTCTGTACGTCTCAGCCTCGCTAGTCAGTCCCGCTGCCAACCTTTCTGATTGGCCAATCTATTCACCACAAAACGAGTTGGCACTGTCGGAAAGCTCAAAGATGAAGAAGCCTAGCGTTCAGTTGTTACGAGTGGTTTTTGTCTAAGAAAATTTAAGGCCTCGGATCTTGCAGCCAATGTGTGTCGATAAATTTACAAATTAAAAAGTCTTATACCCTATAAGAAAATCGTTTTTAATGTGGCTATATAGGCAAACTTAGAATGGCTAGGTAAACTTATAATAAGTATTTAGGAGGCTACCTACTTCTTCTACTTCGTGACACGGGCACGACTATATTTCAGATCTTGTTGGCCCAAAACTTCGCCACTTCCACGGCGTCGTCGGTCACTTTGACTGCATGTTTTGGGACACAGAGCGAAGGATAGGAAGTGGAGCATAGTTTGCGACTTAGCTTAACTCCACATTTCCACATCCTCACCCTACTGCCGTTCCGTCGAGGCAGCCTCACTTTACCAAGCTACCTACTATAAAGGGGTCTTTATAGAGCCCTATCAAAATACCAGCGCTGCGGGATTTATTTTTTAAATATCGCAGTATCATGCTGAGATAGGAATCTTTTTGGCCTCGCACAGATCCCAGATAGAAAAACCCTATTGGAAAAAAAATTCTCTCGCTGGAATTCTCAAATTTCTGACAATTAGCAATTCCGTTTCCATAAAAGAAACATAGCAGAAATCAGACATCTAGACTTCTAGAGACTACTCGTATCTGGACTTCGCGTGTGAACTTCTTATTGGAAAAACTCATATAGGCATAAAATTGTAGGTAAGCATCAGAGAGAGACAGATATTTTGTTTTGTATGGGAATGGAACTCGAGAACTATGATTTGGTAAAGTCCATTCTAAGGTGTGGTAAAAATAATAGTTAGGTAGGTACTAAAGCTGCATGAGGTCCATAGTTCTTGGTACTAAGTACCTATATGCAATTTTTTTATAACGACACCCATTAGAACTAGCAGGGTATCGAGGGGGGGGTTCAGGGGATCAGGTGCCTAAAAAGGCCACTTTGGCAGAATCATAAAAGGATAACATTATGAATCATAATATGGCGAAGACAGTCCGTGTTTTTCTTTTTTTCGATGCACTAGGTACGTAAGTATAATCAAAGAGATTAGGATTGGATTTGGATTGGATTGGATTGATTGGTATTTTAGCACAGACAAAAAAAAACTGAAAAATTCTTCACCAATGGGATTTGATACGATTCACTTTACAGTTAACTGTCCATTATGATTCATAATGTTATCCTTTTATGATTCTGCCAAAGTGGCCTTTTTAGGCCCCCTGACCGGAATAAATCCTAAGATTAATGTCTTATTTCAAGGTAACTAACTGTTTCTGAGGTAGTGTCAGTGATTGTTAAGTTTTTCACGTAGATTTTTTCGACCCTCAGCGCAGAAACCAATCTAACAGGAAAATATAGACCGTTGTTGATAACCTTAGTAGGTAATCAACAACGGTCTGTCATCACAAACATCTAAATACCTACACAAAATATCTAAACCTAAAAGGATTTATCATCTAAGATAATTTTAGGTTTACCCATTCACCGTTTCCTTTTATCTTTTCCTTAATAACCCACAAAAGTAACCATCTCTTTCTACCAAAAGTACCTACCCATTTATAAGGTGCCTCTTCGTAAGAGGGAGTGGGCCATAATCAACCATGCGGGCCCAGTGAGTACCTAAAGTAAAAAAAAACAGTAGCACTCCGGGAGTAGGTAAGTACCTACCTACCGACAGAAGTGAAAACAAAATACCGGATATATAGGTAGGTAAGTACATTTAAACCGAGTACATCCCGAAGACAGCCGAACTCATCTGAAGCGAGTATTTTTTGAAACGTCTTATAAACAAAACACACGCAGTGTCGCTTACGGTAACAGTGGCGCGAGGTCAATGGTTTTTTCCCCATCTCAAAAAATACCTAACGCGGCTAAAGACACTTCATTAAAATAAAACAAAACATTTACTAAGATGATAAAATCATCAAACCCACAAGATAAGTCTGAACTCTCGTCAGTATTATACATAATATGTATGTCAACCTCGCTGGGTAGAGGGGAGTGGATGCTGCGATCTCGAGCCACGCCCCTCGCGAGATCGACCAATCAAGAGCCAGCATCTCTCTTGACGATGTAAGTACTTATGTACGGAGCTTGTCAATAGAAGAATCTGATGTTGGTAATGTATGAGAGGGGAAAATTGTAGGTATGCAGTGAGATAGGGAGAAAGGAGAAATTATAGGGGTGAGAGAGAGAGATGGGAATATGCGAGTTGGACCTTGGACCTTACATAACTACCTACTTAGGTTGGATCAGAGTTCGTAAAAATCCGGTATTTATAATAATTATGTCATATTAATGTAGATAGGTTAAGCTACGCTTGCCGCGGTTGGTCTGTGGGTGGGTGACCATCTTTACATACCGAGACTCCTCCGTGCCTCGGAAAGCACGATAAGCCGTTGGTCTGTCTTTCGTGGATTTTTGACAGTCGTTACGGGTAGGTAGTCATAATCCCGAATGTCTGACAACCAGTCTTACCAAGGGGTATCGTACTTATTACACAGTAACTGGGTTGTGGAGGTCAGATAGCCAGTCGCTCCATGTAAAATACTGGTATTCAGCTGCATCCGGTTAGACTGGAAGCCGACCCCGACATAGTATGAAAAGGCTTTATAAGGAATTAATGTATTGTGTATTAAAAGAAGATGCGATTTTCATTCTGTAAGTGGTTTGAATGTAAAGCTTGGGTTTCTTACGGCAGCGGCCGCTATATAACGTCCGTAGTGACGGCCGTCGTGAAAATGATGGCACCGGGGTTTGACGGTGTCAAAAAACGCTTTCTAGTGCAACACACCAACTTGCTCTCTTAAATAGATAATGTTTCAGTGACGTCAATCGACGGCAAATTGCGGACGCTATGTGGCGGCTAGCGCAGTCTTAAAAAACCGGGCAAGAGCGAGTCGGACTCGCGCACCGAGGGTTCCGTAACATCCGGGTTTATGCATAAGGTTTATGTTTATGAAATTAAATGTTTATTTTTTATTTTTGAGTTGATTGAATGAATGGTAAATTGCGGTTTACGATTTATGACGTATTAAAAAAAAACTACTTACTAGATCTCGTTCAAACCAATTTTCGGTGGTAGTTTACATAGTAATGTACATCATATATTTTTTTTAGTTTTATCATTCTCTTATTTTAGAAGTTACAGGGGGGGGGACACACATTTTACCACTTTGGAAGTGTCTCTCGCTCAAACTATTCAGTTTAGAAAAAAATGATACTAGAAACCTCAATATCATTTTTGAAGACCTACCCATAGATACCCCACACGTATGGCTTTGATGAAAAAAAAAATTTTTAGTTTCGGTTCTAAGTATGGGGAACCCTAAAATTTATTGTTCTTTTTCTATTTTTGTGTGAAAATCTTAATGCGGTTCACAGAATACATCTACTTACCAAGTTTCAACAGTATAGTTCTTATAGTTTCGGAGAAAAGTGGCTGTGACATACGGACGGACAGACAGACAGACAGACAGACAGACAGACGGACAGACAGACAGACAGACAGACAGACATGACGAATCTATAAGGGTTCCGTTTTTGCCATTTGGCTACGGAACCCTAAAAACCCTTAGCTTCAGGGGTAGGGAAGGTCCATAGTATTATTTTAGTTACCTAATACAGTGTACATAGTACAGTGTCGCTGAAATCGAGCGTTGGAGCTCTGTCTCGTATATGTGGTCTTAGCATTATGCTGAGCGATGGCCGTTTTGCGTTGATGTGACGCATGTTTTCCCCCAACTTGTATTTTTATAGCATCATTTTTTAGCGCAAATAAAAGAATTTCCTTTGTTTCTTTCTTTCTTTTCTTTCAGTGTCTATGTAGGTAGATAGTGTTGTTATAGCCTATAGGTATGTTATAGATACTAGCTGTAATGTCGGAAAATAAAAAGGATTTCATGGGTTTCAATTTTTTTGCGCGGAAGCCGAATTTCTAAAATAAAAGCGTCTAGGTAGGTAATTATTATTATTATTATTCATTTATTTCAGGCATCAAGGCCCGTATAAAACACATACAATACAATATTAATAACTTAAAAATACTATAAATACATACACACATTATAATTACACTAGCACACGAAGTGTCTGCGTCGTGTTTCGCTGACTGGTGTCATGTAGCCAGCCACGAAACCGGCGGTACACAACACCCTTCGGCCAGAAAGACCTCTTCCTTGAGGAACTTCTCGAGATTATGTGTCGGACTCGGAACACGCACTAAGAACGACTTGAAGTTCGTGTTGTGACGCGACTCCAACTTCTCGACCCTCAAAGTCCAGTTGGTCGTGACTCGCATGTACTCCACAATCTCCTCAACTTTCGTGGAGTGGTGCAATCTGGACACGTACAGCTGCGTCGTCGGGAGTATTAGGTGCCTAGCCTACATAGTACTTACTGATGTGTTATTGACCGTAGCTTCGTAGGTACCTAGGTATTGATATCGCTTCGACACCTTACGACCGAGGCGAATTCGCGGAACACGGTCGGATCGCCGCCCGCGCCGCTGCGTCTCCAGCGCACGTCCGCGCCCCTCGGACGCCCTTAGGGCTATATTTCACCGGGACACCATGGCGGCGCAACCAGTCGCCGCTACCAACAAAATGTATGGTTGGTTGCTCATCCGATTGGACGCCTGGTGAGATACCCACCATAAAACTGTGTACATTTTGCTGGCAGCGCGACCATGGTTGCGCCACCTTGGTGTCCCAGTGAAATATAAGCCTTACGATCACCTATTGAAAATATTATTGATGCTCAATTCAGTAGGTACCTAGGTAGGTAAGTAAGTACCCCCTACTAATCATCTGCCTAGCCTTTTCCCAACTATGTTGGGGTCGGCTTCCAGTCTAACCGGATGCAGCTGAATTGGTAAGTACCTACCAGTATTTTACATGGAGCGACTGCCTATCTGACCTCAACAACCCAGTTACTGGGTAATACGAAACCCCTGGTAAGACTGGTTGTCACGACTTTCGGGCTTCTGACGACCCGTAACGACTGTCAAAGATCCACGAATGACAGCCGGGAGCAACGGCTTAACGTGCTTTCCGAGGCACGGAGGAGTCTTGGTATGTAAAGATGGTCACCCATCCACGGACCAACCGCGGCAAGCGTAGCTTAACCTGCGACCCGTACGGCTGTTATTAGGTACTTAGCCACAAGCCCCTAAGTAGATCCTACTCCAGATATTAAAATCTACCCATAGTTTTCATTAGGTAGGTAGGTTAGATAATACCTACATCTGACTGAGGTGTTGATTTACGTGAAAGCACATGAACATACCCGTAAGAAGTTCGTAGAATCATTCCCAGCGCTGCTGATTTGCTGGATTCGTTTTCTCCTCTATCTACCTACTTATCGTTATTTCTCATGATAAAGTTTAGGTATTCTGTTTATATGTAAATATGAGTTCGAGTAATTTATTATTATTATTTTTTTAATTTGACATGGTCTAGGTCAGAGGTGACAGAGACAAAGTCGACGATGGAATGAGCTTACCCAGAAGAAGCCTGTTCACTCTTTCTTTGAAGAGATTCGGGTTGTATGCGCTCGGAAACACAGACGCAGGTAAAGAGTGCCATACTTTTGCTGTGCGCATTTTATAAAACATTTGAAAACGCTTATTGCGAATTGGTGGAATAGCAACTAGGCAGGGATGGTAACTTGCAGTGCGTCTGATTTATCACTCAGATATTAGATATTGCACCTGCCATGTTTTGTATCTGCATAACCCTAAGATTGACTGGTAGAAAATGCCTGAGGCACCTTTGTACCTACCTACTTTTTTTTTTACTTGTGCATAAAGTTTTAATAAATAAATAAATTTTGGAATTATTTACCGAAATTATAAAAAAAAATGCGGCTGAAAGGGTGAAAATTAATTATTGACGCCCAATGATTTCTCGGAAACAAATTCTACCCCCGTAGCACCCCGTAGTTCTCGAGAAATGATGACTAACGGATAGCATCATCATAACTCATAGGGTTATGTTGCGAAACAATGCCGTTCTCTCGGCTAAATCACCACCAGGCGATTGAGATATTTTACCCTCGGTTGCTCTAGGTTTAGGTATTTCAAGATGTGAGAGGTTCTCCTTTCTTCTCAAACATAAGGACAGCTATAGGAAAGAGGTCGAAGATATTCGGCATCTTTCATATGAAGATTCTTCGCCGCTCTCCATTGCGAATCACCCTGATAACTAATAAATAACCCTATTCTGTTACAAGTATGTTTCAAGCCATCGATACTCTTACAGCCATCTATTGACGTTATGCAGAACTGTTTATAAAGTTTCTAGACATCACAGATGGCGCTGCTGTAGTTACTGTTTCTGAGTTCTGCTACTCGACACTAGATGGCAGTGTTTTATAAAACGTTATCGAAGCAAAATTTTATTTTTTCAATTAATTTGTTCTTAACAATGCCCAAAATGAATTTAAATAATTCTAATTAAAAATTGTAGTAATTGTAAAACCAATACAAATTGTTAGATTTTATGAAAGCATTATAAAGTCTTTTACGCGCGGATATTTGAATGAATGATCAAGCAGTCTTCGCTTTTCAAACTTTTCATTCTAATTCAATATTTTTATTTTCTGATTAAAAAATTCGATGTATCATGGCTAAATCTCATCATGACGACGGAAAAAACAGGAATTTACCATTGGAAGTTAGGCGACACAGCCCTTGCACGACTATGTAAAAAAGTTTACTCAAACGTACAAGTAGTGAAAAACGAAGAAGGATTGTTTTATGACGACAAAGGTAAACATTCAATTGTTTCGATTTAGACAAAATATCTAAATTAAAACAAACGCTACCTATGTTTATATTTTCCTAGTTAGGAATGGCGCTCGATCACATGGGATTCCCTAGCATTATCTCTCTCAGGTGTAATTTATGAATACTCACCGATTTCTCGGAAGAACTTGAATAGAAATTGTCCTAGGTACCATATTGCTATAATCGTAACAGATAACATTCTCCTTAGGATCATGTAAATAGCTTTATGTAAGTAGATACATTTACTGGTCACTCACCCGCACAGGGCCCGCGTGTTGGATCACGGCCCACGCCCTCTCAGAGGAGGCCTGTATCCCAGCAGTGGGCACATTAAAGGCTGATTTATACTAATCGCCTTGGTGGTATGAAAAAGGGTAAAGGTAAATGATTCATTGTTCTTCCTCCATCTTCGTTGCCCTTTCTTCCGTCCTTCTTTGCAGATGATGGCAACCAACTGATTATGTAATAGTGTAGGTAACACAGTTCACATCTGTGGACAGATGGTGACCAAAAGGACCTAAGGTCTACCAATATTTTAACCAAAACTATTTTAAACAGACAACATAACAGCTCTAAAACACAGCTTTAAAAACCTAAATTTTGATTAAAAACTACCAAAATATGTACCAACTATTAAAGGTAATAAAAACCACTTTCTCAGTTCTAGGCATTTCAGGTAATGAAGACGGCTCTATTACAGTCACAGAAGAACTATGCTACTATGTGGAGACCTGTAACACCAAAAATAGGTTCTGGCTGCCATACACCAGCCTATATCTTGCTGAGAGGTCCAGGCCTTTCTACGGACCTGCCCACAAAGCTCCTAAGATCTCTCCTCCCAAGACCCCTTCGGTTCCCAGAAAGGTATTTAAAAAAATTGTTATTAATTCCCCTAATTCAATTTATGGTATTGCCAGTCAAGGGAAAAATGTGTTACTAGTGGTAAAAAGTAAAGACAGACATAACTTTTAGTTTTATGGCCTTGTTTTTATGAAAACTCAAAACTTATAAGTACTTAAATATTTAATTTCTCTGTGCATTTATTTTATTTATAATTACTGGTATTCAGCTGCATCTGGTTAGACTGGAAGCTGACCCCAACATAGTTGGGAAAAGGCTAAGCAGATGATGACACATTCATAAATTGGGGGAGGGCTATGTCCAGCAGTGGACGTCTTTCGGCTGAAATGATGATGTTCATAAATAATAAAATTAATCTTGATTGAAATTTATCTTTAAATCTAATTTTAATTAAAATTACCAGGCAAACAATGTTATTAATCTCTACTCATCATACATACATTTCTCCAATGTATTTATATTCTCTACTGTCTAATTGCATTTGTCTAAATCACATTTTATAACTTTTCAGCGAAAATTAAAAGAAGACCTCACAGTACCTCTAAATGTAAAACTAAACCCTCAAAAAGAGCCAGACCTCAATGCAACCTATGACGTAATACACACTCCACTAAAACAAGGCAGATATGAGAACGCCTTCAAAGAATTCATCCGTAGAGGAAAAGAATCCCTCTTTGACGAATACTTTGAGTATTTGCAACGTGATATAGACACAAACAAGGACTGTCTGGACTATTTGATGAATGTTGATGCAAGTACAGAGGATAAATTCGAGATGGTTATCAAGACCATAGTTTCGGAGAAGGAGATAGAGAAGTATTTGCATCAGTGCTGGAGATACAATTTTGTTCGTAAGCAGATGGATAATAGTAAAGATGCATGTGATAGTTCTGTAAGTATAACTGTTTTATTGTTGAATTATATTCTGAGACTCGCACACCAATCACAAATCCCTTTATCTTTATACCCTCCTTTTCTTTTCCCTTTTTCTTCCTTGTGATTTTTTCCCTTTTTAACCCCCGAAAAAAACAGAGGGGTGTTATAAGTTTGACGTGTGTATCTGTTTAATTGGATCCGAAGCTATGTCAAAAACAAGTTTGTAGTTAGGCCTTAATCTTTAGTAAATTAAGCCCTAATTACAAACCATAAACATGCAGTCAGACAGTCATAAGAATAGATGGTTCTGCATTGTTAGCAGTTTGCTGTTTATGATTCCTGCATACTCCACATGACAAGTCATTATATTTTACAAAGAAATCATAATATCCTTATATCAGTATTACTGGAAGGGGTAGGCAGAGACATAAATGATAAATGATTTATTTTCTGTAAGTAGGTTTTTTCAAACACTTTTACACGTCATCATATTTTTTAAACTAGATGTGGTCGGCGTTTCCTATCTGACTACTCTGAGAAGAAAGGCCGAAACAAACTCAGAGGTCACAGTCTCTTTTAAAGTCCAGACAAAATCTTAGTTAGATCGTGTGAAGACCATGTAGCATGTAGATTGATGTCTGAAATGGTCTTTTGAGGAAAGAACCACACAGATTGAGCGGACCTGTCCAATCAGTGCACGCATTTGTCAAAAATCGTGCAGCTCGACTCAGAAATTGAGGAGCTCAACGATTCGACGAACAATACCAAAGAAAGGACATTTGGGTAGGCCGCGTAAATTACTCAAACTGCCAGATCATGATTAAAACTAAGAAGGAAAACAGAAAAAAAAAATGACCCACATAGTCATACACTCACATTTTGATATATTAGCCTTCATACTAGCTGAAATTCAAATAATAGCAGTTAAATATTACAAACTAGGCATTGGCTGTAACTCACCTGCATTGTATTTTTTATCTAATCCCTGTCGCCTGATCTCTCTCCGGTCGTGTCGGATTGTCGTCCCATCGGACTATGAGAGTGAGGAAAGAAAGAGTGCACCGGTGTCTGAGCGCTATAATATCTTCCGCGCCGAAGGCTATAGGCCGGCCGCTTAACTGAGTCGTTCCCTGAGGTAGCTGCGCGGTGCGGGAGACGGGTGATAGATGTCACAAGTTGGCGAATCACTGAGCTCTCGCATCACGTCACAACAACCTTCCGCTCCGCGCCCCGCTGCTACCTCAGGCAACGCCTCAGATAAGCGGTCGGCCTATAGTCTGTTGAGATTGACCGCCGTGGCCAAAATACGGTCTGGAGGAGTTTTTTTATTTGTTATCTTATTAGTGTTAACACCATTCTGTCTACGTTTTTAGTCTTGTCTTCTTTTTCTTTTTTGGTCTTTTGCTAGGAGATGAAGTATTGCTGGCATCTGAGGTTTTGGTGTCTGAGTCTCCTTTTTGCAAATTAAGATAAGTTAGATAGACCAAACATAAATTCAAGGCCAGCGAGCTATGGACCGAGCTGTGCTTGGAGTCTCTCTGAGGGATAGAATCCGGAATTCCGGCAGAGAACCAAATTTATATAGCCGACATAGCTCACAGAATAAGCAAGCTAAAGTGGCAATGGGCCGGCCGGCCATATTAGCCGTAGAACCAATGACCGTTGAGGTAGACGTGTTCTTGAATGGAGACCGCGAATCGGCAAACGTAAGGTAGGATGACATCAGGATAGGTGGAAAGACGATCTTCGCAGGGTGGCTGGTAGCAGCTGGATGAGAGTTGCCGAAAATCGAGCTAAATGGCATGCAATTGGAGAGGCTTATGTCCAGCAGTGGACTGCTGTAGGATGATGATGAAGACAGACCACCTGCAGCAACAATAAATAACATTTTAGTCTATTCATATTTCAACAAAGCACATTTTGCACGACAACTATGTTTTTGACCTGATACAAAACTTTCTTGATTAGAGGGGCCCTACTTATACTTCGCTTGCCGCGGTTGCCCTGTGGATGGGTGACCATCTTTACATACCGTGACCCCTCCGTGCCTCGGAATGCACGTTAAGCCGTTGGTTCCGGCTGTCATTCGTGGATCTTTGACAGTCGTTACGTTAGTCAGAAGCCCGAAAGTCTGACAACCAGTCTTACCAAGGGGTATCGTATTACCCAGTAACTGTTGTGGAGGTCAGATAGGCAGACTCCATGTAAAATACTGGTATCCAGCTGTAACCGGTTAGACTGGAAGCCGGCCACAACATAGTTGGGAAAAGGCAAGGCAGTTGATGACCAAACTTTCTTGATTACAGAACTCAACATCTCCAGTAAAGGCAGTAATAACCTTACATACTCCTTGGTGCCTCGTCTGCGGGAAGGGGGAGCGACTTCGAGAATGTCCCAACTGTCCATCTGCCTTCCATCTTGCTTGCAGGAGGGAATGGCTCGTCACTATATTGCGTATGTATATTTTACTTAGCAGCATAGCATAATGTTCCCACTGCTGAGACAGGTCTCCTCTCTTTGAGAGTGAGAGGGCTGTAATACACCACGGGGGCCCAGTACGGGTTGGTAGATGTCATGTCTTCGAATCTTTGTTCTAGGGCATGCCGGTTTCTTTATGATGTTTTCCTTCACCGTTTTGAAACAGGCCCGATGATATAATTTACACAAAGTAAATCGCCTGTCTGGGTTCGAACCTACGAACGACCTACAACTTGGTAAGTCGTGGCCGTTACCACAGCCACCTCTAGAGGAATTAGTTATGCCAAACTCTTAACAACTAAAACCACTGCAGTGTTTTTTACCAGACCCACTTTGACTACCAGAATCCATTTGTCTACTCATGTGACCAGAACAAATGCCGTTCACATACTAATTACGCATGCATGTCTGGTAGGTATATTGACTGGACTCCGATATCCTATGCAGCTATCACCATGTCTGGTTACTCAAAATGCCTGGCTAAATTGATTCATTTACCCGACTTTACCTTTGACCTTTTACGGTTCTGAACTTGTCTAATATCATGACTAACCAGCATTTTTATACAACGTTATTTTTAGTTTAAGCGAAACCTGAATATAGTTTGTTCAGAATAAGTAAATGAATCGATTCCAATAATTTTTACCCCATGTTATATTAAACATATTTAAAAAAAGGTTAAAAGTTGGACACCGAGCGACACTTAATAGATTATCCAATCTCCGCGCCGAACGGTTAGGTACCTAGGTACTATTATAAATGAGCGCAAGAAGGCGCGGCGCGGGCGGCACAGGTGAGCATGTTTTTGTACGAACAAACATGTAACCTAACAAGCTTATAACTTTGTGATTTTTCTTGATACAGTTTTGAAATTTTGTACATAGATTCTTTACATAAAAATACTACTAACTAACTAACTACACGTGTTTCGGGTTTCGCATATATTAAAAATAATGTTGTAAAATGAAAACGTTTGTATTGATTGAAGCCTCAACGTTTAAGTATAGCAATAACACTCTTCTACAACTTCTAGATCGTAAAAACCCGCCGAAGAAGGAAACAAAGCCGGTAACCCTGATAGAGAAGATATTGTCCAGCACCCGCACTATATGTTCTGTGCGGAAAGACAAGGAGAATGTCGAACTGTGTCCCAGTTGCATGTGGGGACCTAGGGTTGGGTAAGACACTTATTTATTAGTAGTTTGTTTTACCAAAATTAGGTGGTTGCCGCTGAATATCATAATCAATTTTTCATACTAACTGACTATCATAAACCCATGAACGGGGCGGGGGCCTGGGCAAATGCCCAGGGCCCCGGGATTCATGGGGCCCCTTTTATCTGCCAGGGTCGTAGCTAGGGATTATTTATAGCAAATTTCGAGCTCACTTCGCTCGATCTTGCAGCCTAGATTCTGAACTGCTTTGGGCCTTCAATAGTTTAAAAACGGCCCTGCTTACCGCTATCGCTTCCGCTGTAAGGCAATAATAGTATCAGCGGGATTGTCCGAAAGGGTTACCGCTGGCCCGGAACATAAAGGGCTAAGGAAGGAACACGGGTGGGTTTTAGTCAGTAAGAGTCTGACACTCCCTTCCGCTCCACCCAGAGCGGGAGGAGTCATTTGATGATTTCCCATCAGAAAAAAAAAGGCAATAATAGTATGCATTCCAAACCACACATAGGCGGCAATGTTTACAGAATAGCCAAGGGGTGTATCGTCGTTCCTGTAGCACCTTTCAATGATCGTATAAAAAGCGCTTCTCAACGCTTATTGCACTCGCAAAATGCCTGCTGCTTCAGTAGGTACAGTCAACCGCACATTAGTGGTAACAATTTGACGTTGATTCAGCACGTTTATGTCTATGTCGTAGCAGTAAGAGCGACTTTCGTAGTGCAATTGTACTGATGTGCGGTTGACTGTACGAGAATATCATTGAGTTGGCTAAATTATTTTGGACTAGCTGTTGCTCGCGATGTGCGCTGCCAGGTCATGGTTTACTCATGTGCCAAATTTTATCCAAATCCGTTCAGCCGTTTTAGCGTGAACAAACTTACTTCCGCATTTATAATGCCTACCTATTAGTTTGGATAGGATAGGATTAGGATTATCACGTACACATTCGCGAATCAGCCGGACGATTCTGTAAAAATCTCGCCGTGAAAACTTAGGTGAAGTGAGTTTGTTTTTGGTAGGAATTGACACTATTGACCGCTCACTCCACGCTCACTTCACCTAAGTTTTCACGGTGAGATTTTTACAAAATAGCACCACAGATACAAGAAATTTTATTGATTTAATTCCTACTAATAAGTAGGTACCTAAGTACCCTACTTCCAACACAAATCAAAATTATTTAACATAAACATAATCAGCCTATAATGTTGAACTGCTGGGACACGGGCCTCCTCTCGGTGAGAGGGATTGGGCCGAAATCCACCACGCGGGCCCAGTGCGGGTTGGTAGGTGTCACATCTCTTCGAATTTTTGGTTCTAGGTCATGCCGGTTTCCTCACGATGTTTTCCTTCACCGTTTTGAGAGCAGTGGTGATGAAATAATTTACACAAAGTAAAGCGCCTGTCTGGGTTCGAACCTACGACCTACAACACGTAAGTCGCGGCCGTCACCACTTGGCCACCACTGCTGCAAAATTATTTACTTATTTGCGTAAATCATCATCATCATTTCAGCCGAAAGACGTCCACTGCTGGACATAGGCCTCCCCAAAAGGGGGGGGGGGGGGTTTGTCATAATCGCCACGCTTGGCAGGCGGGTTGGCGATCGCAGTATGGTATGGTGGTGGAATGCATAGAGAACGCTGCTGCCCATTCTCCGGTACGCCTCTTAGTCGCCTTTTACGACACCCACGGGAAGTAAGGGGTGGTACTATTCTTTAAGTCCGGCACCACACAGACCAATAAGGTGTTGCAATGTTTCTCTTCCCAGTTACGACGACGTAGTGTGGCACAAGCTGGGCCCGTGTCCCTGGTGGCCGGCGCGCGTGCTGACTCCCGGCGCGACGCCATCTTGTTTACTCACCTCGCGACACTCGCCGCACCACTGGCCGCTCAAGTATTACGGTGAGAGTCAATACTAAAGGTACTGACACACAGTCATGCTCATTACTAGCATGCTCAAACCAATCGGAGCACGCAAAACTCACGTGAATTTGATTTTCGCGTGCTCCGATTGGTTTGAGCATGCTAGTAATGAGCATCTGTGTCAGTACCTTTAACCTTTTAACCGCTTGTGTCGCATAATGCGACACATATTTCCGTGCCCCTACCGCTCGTGTCGTATTTCTGCGACACATATTTCCGTGGCCCCCGCTCGTGTCGTTTTTCAGCTCCTCAGGTATAAAGATGTGCTTAAGCGTCACTTTAGCAGGTGCGACTTGGAGCCGTCTCGGTGGGAGCAGCAAGCAGCTCAAAGACTTGATGGAGGACTTTGGTTGAAGCCAAAGTTCATGAGTTTGAACTACGGCGGCGCCTTGAGCTTGATGCCAAGCGTGACCGATTGAAAGCCCGACCACCTGCGGCAATTAACTATAATCTCATCTAGATGGTGTGCTTACGTGCCCACATTGTGCGAGGGTTTTCGTGAAGAAGATTGGCTACATAAGCCACATGCGAGCTCACGAACGGCAGCTACTGCGGAGTTGAAGCGATCGCCTTGGCCGAAATCGGTCGGATTGCATCATCATCATCATTTCTGCGACAGAGAACATGCATGATTTTTTCGTTCTATTCAATGATTGCTCCTCCTTATTTGTTGTAGGTATTGTTTTATAGATTTAGGTATTCAGCTGCATCCGGTTTGACTGGAAGCCGACCCCAACATGGTTGGGAAAAGGCTAGGCAGATGATGATGATGATTATTTTATCGATTTGTAGCCGCGCGCTAGGGGCACGGCAATTGATATTTAGCCAAGCGCTTAAACAGTTAACATCCATTGGTGACGGCCCAGAAAGAGGTGGCGTTAGACGCGTACCATGAGGGCTGCGTTGTAATGCGTTGCACACTAAATGTCGGAATGGCTTTCATTTTCACATTTCAGCAACATTCGTTGCGTTATTTACTTTGTTGAGCAGACAATGGATTGCCCAGGTTTGAACCTATGGATTGCCCAGATTTGAACCTGTAACAAGTAGTCGGGGCCGCTAAGTCAACTGCTCAACGTTCGGTCAGCAACAAAAGTCGATGAACACTTCAGTTTTTTTAATCTCAGATACTGAGCAAAATATTTGTTCAAAATTGCAGCAGAAGTACAATGCAATTTTGAACAAATATTTTGTAAACTGAGATTAAAAAAACTGAAGTGTTCATCGACTTTTGTTGCTGACTGTACAATTCTTACTAGAGGCAAATCTCCCTGACATCTATTCAAGTCTCCTTTTGCCGGTTGATATTATTTCCACTAACCTAACCTAACCTAAACACAAAAAACACAAGTTTTATAATGCCTAAAAATATATAATCGACTACAGTAAACAAAATCAGAAAAATATATAATATTCTTCAGGATATATGCTAGTTAGATAGTGTGTTGAAAACATAATACAACTAATTGATACTATAGAAAAAAATCATGAAGATACCTCTAAAAACTTTATTTTCACAATAAAAACCATACTAATATACATACAATCATTCTGATTTTTTGTCAGATTATTCTACAAGCAACATACTAAAGCACTAGCGTTTTAATTTTTTAGTCCAAACAATAGATTTTTTATGAATAGATAATTGCTTCATAATAGGTCTTTACCTATGAAATTGCCGTTCTGCAGTACTGGCCATTTCAAATCAAAATAATTTTTGTTTGGCTTAATTCTAATTTCAAATTAATTTTATTTTTAAAACATGGAATTTTTTTTCAAAAGTAGTCATTTGTTTATTGATTAGTGTTACATTTTCATCGCATTTCAATCTTTTTCGTCATCATGGATATGTTAAAAATTCGAGTAATTGTGGAATATGAATACCGTCGTGGCAGCAACGCAGCACAAGCGGCACGCAACATCAACGACGTTTTCGGAGCCAACACTGCAAACCTACGCACCACCTTTTATTGGTTTGCTCGCTTCCGTTCTGGAAATTTTGACCTGAAAAATAAACCTCGCGGTCGTCCGAAGACTGGTCGACAATGACGAATTTAGGCGATTGTGGAAGCTGATGATACACAATCTACGGCTGAATTAGCAGCAGCTTTCAACGTTAGTGTCAAAACAATATTGGTCCATTTGCGTCAAATTGGCAAGGTAAAAAAGCTTGACAAATGGGTGCCCCACGAACTCAATGATCGCCAGCGCGAAGTACGCGTCGAGACGTGCCTTGCACTGCTCCACATACACACAAATGAAGGAATTTTGAACCGCATTATTACCTGCGATGAAAAATGGATTCTGTTTGATAACCGCAAGCGCTCAGCAAGTTGGTTGGATCCTGGTTCAGCACCTAAACAATGCCCTAAACGAAAACTTACCCCCTAGAAAAGTGATGGTCACTGTTTGGTGGTCTAGCGCCGGTGTGATTCATCACAGCTTCTTACCAAACGGGGCGAGCATTACTGCAGATGTGTACTGCGAAGAACTGAACACAATGATGGAGAAGCTGGCACATCTCCAACCAGAATTGGTCAATCGCTCGTCTCCGCTGCTCCTGCACGACAACGCGCGACCTCATCCTGCACAGCAGACGGTCTCCAAGTTGCAAGAACTGGGGTTGGAAGCTCTCCGTCATCCGCCCTACTTACTCACCAGACCTTGCGCCTACAGACTACTACTTTTTCCAGAATTTGGATAACTTCTTGGCGGGAAAAAAATTCAATACCCGAGAGGCAGTACAAAATGCCTTTGAAGAATTTGTTGCCTCCCGTCCAGCTGATTTCTTTAAGAAGGGCTTCAATAAACTGCCACTGCATTTGCAAAGATGCATTGATTGCATGGGTGATTACTTCGATTAATACAAATAAAAAATACATGAAAAATATTCGTTTAAATTTTTTCATACAAAACGGCAATTTCATAGGTAAAGACCTAATATTTTGCAATAAATCACCAGCGTTGTGTCATCACACTTCTCTTTCTTTTCTATGCAGTCCGACAGTGACCGCGCTTTAGGTCATATTGTCCGCTTAAACAGATATCAACTTTATGCTAGTGTAAATTAAGTTGACTATATACTATATTGAATGAAAAAATAATTTAAAAACTGAACTTTTTGTGTAGGTATTAAAGTTGTTTTTACATAAATACATGTATGTGTTTACCTCCATGTGTCTCCAGGAACACTAAACCACTCTTGGGGCGAAGCGTCCCGCATAAGCCTCTTCCTACCTTCCCACGCGGACACAACACCGCGGGATGAAATGCTCGCCAAAGCTATGCTAGATGCCTGTGACGACTATATCTCAGTCTACCTTACTTAGTAAGTACTTTTATACGTTTTTTTTGAAGTTGCATTTTTTTTTTTAAATATCTTAGTCTGTTTCAAAAGTACCTATCTGACAAAAGTGTAAACAAACCTTGTTCAGGTTATATTCTTACGCAATCGGTGACTGAAGAAGGTATCAAAATTATATTTGACCACTTTTTCCAACTATTATTGTTTGATTATTTTAGTAGATTATTCTTTTATGTTTTATTATTATAGTAATATTAAATTATCATTTGAATTGGGCAATTCAGGGTTTTTAGAGATTGGTGATTTAAAAGCGGTTTTATTGTGAAGATTTAGAAATTAATGATTGATTTTAGTAAATACTCACTGTGCAGTGTGTATGTATGTACCCATATTTTTAATTATTATGATAAAAATAATTAATTTTAAGTTTTACCAAAGATTATAGTAAGACTACTAAACTAGTTAATAATAAAACGTTACCTATTGACTGTAACTAAATAAAGTTTATAAATAAAATAAATAGACTTAGTAATAAGTCGATAAATTGTGTAATATACTTAACATAAGTTTAAATCTAGATTTATACAGGATGGCATGGACATTCTATTCTATTCTGTTTTTAACCGACTTCAAAAAAAGGAGGAGGTTTCTCAATTCGACCGTATATATTTTTAATTATGGCAAGTAAAGCCGATTTGACGTGCAAACTGTAACTATGTTTTTTTTTAAATAGCCGACGAAAAATTTCGACGCAGAGTTCAAAATCATGTACTGAATCCATGGTAACAAAGGGACAATTCTCGTAACTAACCGATTTCAAAAAAGGAGGTTCTGTATTCCTCTAAGAACCTTTACTCAGTCTCAATCTGTCAAAAAAATACCTCTTATGAGAGGTTTTTTCGTTGACTGACATTTTCGTTTGCTTAGGCTTCCGAATATAGCTTAGTTTTCTCGCGCTTTGTTAAAATTCAGTTTTCATTGTTATTTTCAAAATGTCATTGTGATGTGATGTGACAATGACATGACATTATTTACTTTTTTATGTACGTTTCGTTTTACGATCTCAAAATTACATCCAAGTGAAATAATCAAAAAATGATGTGACGTTCCGTTCCTTGCAGTAACTTACCAAGTTCAGCGCCATCTATCCAGCGACTAGGGAAAAGTTTAAAAAAAAAAAACCCTCATTTCCATACATATTTGACGTGTTTTTGACATGGATTGTGTTCTAGCCAAACTTCCTTTATCATCTATTGTAAACAATTCTGCCAGCCAGTACAAAACTTTACCCTTTATTAAAAATAATTATTATTTACTACGCTTTCATTGTACAGACGCCAGCACATCAAGCTACCCGAAACTGTAAAATTTTCCCAATCAACTTTGAACCTTATACTTTAGCGATAAAGTTGAAAATCTATTGAAGAAATTAGACAGATTGTAGTAGCTTGATGTGCTTGTCTGTTCTTACATAAATTATTTTTTTAAACTACAGTACGCAAAATGCATGAGTTTGTTTACATATTTTTTGGCTAGACAAAGACCCTTTTACACACACATTTTTCTTTCCGTGAAAAACTACGGTTTATTCGCCGTGTGTAGGCACGGTCTTCAGTGGTGTATGTATTACCGGCCAAACCGTCGGGCAAACATTTATTTTTAATGTTTACCCGAAGAACTAATTTCACTTAGGCCGAACCAGTTCTCCCGCGCTCTTGCATCCTATGTCGACGGAACCCCGCTATTTCTGTGTAAAGGGTTTAAAGTAACTAACTAAACCTAACCTCGGGGTGCCCTTCGCTCGCTCTTGCATCCTACGTCGGCTATCGCTGCTTTGGCCTAGGCGAAACTTCATCCTAAAATCGGTTTTGCCGGTAACATATCTTTGAGTATTAAACCAACCGGAAACGCCACGAGTACTAATATCTATGCAAATAAGTCTGTCACTTTCATCGCGGGGGACGAGGGAACGCAACAATACACTAATGCAATTCGATCGCGTTGTTACGCACGCACACAAAACAAACACAAGCATAAACTATACGCACACATATATATAACCGGTATGACCGGCGGTCTCATATCTTTGGCAGCGGGGCTCGCCTGACAATGGCGCCTCCAGTTGGTTTAATACTCAAAGTAACATATGGATCGCTATGGAACCTTGTTGACGGACACGTCTTTTTCTACGGTGCGGTTTCTCTGACGTAGGAACAATAAAGATCGTGCCGTGTATAAAGGGCCTAAGTATAAATTATTTTATCAAAGAACATTGCGTACGTGTCTTATGAAAGTGACTTGTATTTTACCTATTTACTTAGGTATTAGATTAGATTTTATTATCTATTAATAAATTAAAATCCATGATAAAATTGTGACGAAAACGATTACAAAATTACAGTCAATTGAAAAACGTTTAAAAATCGATCAATCGTATTTTGACAGGAGCTTATGATAATTTTCGCTCTATTTACAACTTAGTAATAAAAAAATCTTTATATTTATCTTTAAAATTTTGATAAAGATGAAAGTGTAATTTTGTTTTTATTTTATCAATAAAGTAGTGGTAAATCTTAATTACTTATTTTTAAATTAGTTTTTTATTTTCCCCCGTGTACCTACTTATGTTGATAACATTTTATCAGTTTAGGAATGTCATGATTTACTTCACACCGCATTATATTGTAGTCTTTGCTTCAATATATCGTAATTAGGTACTCAATTAGTCTATGCCTAAAGTGAACAGCGGGTCGTAACTCTTAAGAGCGTTTACGCCGGACGGCATTTCATACAAACTTTCACGCCCTTTTTTTTCGAAGTGAATGAACCGATTTTAATGAAACTTCGTACGTATAAGCAAAATACAAAGGTCTAAAAAGTTAGTAGAGAACATTTTCGAAAAATAGTGTTACAGCCAAATTAGACCGATTTTAAACTTTCCATAGAAACAGATATTTCTAGTTATCTTTTTTTTATATAAGACATTTCGAAAATGTTCTCTACTAACTTTTTAGACCTTTGTATCCTGCTTATGCTTAGGAAGTTTCATTAAAATCCGTTCATTAATTTCGAAAAACAAGGGCTTGAAAGTTTGTATGAAATGCCGTACGGCGTAAACGCTCTTAAGCAAAGTTGCGTATCGTAAAAGTTTTTCATGAAATTGATAAGATTTGGGTATGAAATAAAAATAATATGAGTAACTACATGATATTTCCGAATGTTTTGTGGAATATAAACATAAAATATGAATATTTATTCTAGATAGAAAAGACGTCACGAAGTTATCTCCGATTTCCACGCAGTTTCATACTTAATTTATGTTCATGGAGGAAAAAAAGCAGGAATGAATGGTCCGCCTCCTCGGGACCCGGTGCGTGGGGAGGGCCCGGGTAAATATAATCCATCCCAAACAGTCAAAACATGTGCAGTATACTTACTGAACATGTTTTGATTTTGTTACAGGCAGATAAATTATACGCCCACCACATATGCTAAATTTTAACGTCGGGTGCTAAAACTTTCGATCTTGCTACGCTCGCTCTTGCATCATAGTCTTTTTTTCTCTGACTTTTCTGCGTAAGCCGACAAAGCAACTCACGTATGTATGTTCAAAAGAAAACCTAACTTTTTTGAGGTAGCGTGCAAAAAATTTCGTATACGAGTATACTACCTTTTCAATCTTTTCTGCATACCCTAACTAAATAGCCCCTCTGCTATTTAGTTTTGCCGCCCCGGGCCCCTAACAGGCTTAGTCCGCCACTGGGGGGTAGGTTAGTATATACAGGTACCCCCTCGGTGGGTTCCCGCATTATCGAGGCGGGGGGGGCCACGGTGAAGCGAAGAGGAACCCGAGGAGGGGCCGCTCGTCAGGGCTTTTGCCTGTAAGCCGACGACGCGCGACGTAGCGGCCAACAAGTAGGTTGCGGTGCCGCTTGGGCGACATCGCAACTGAGGCGGGCCGCGAAGTCGCAAGGGGACTAAGGGAAGGTTCATATCTGACGGAACATTCGTCGCGTATTATCGGTCGCGTAACGCCAGAACAGACAATTATATGATGAAACATTCAACCTTTCACACTCAACCGATGATGCGTTAGTGCGTCGAGTGAATAAATAGACGCAATCGCAGTTACGCCCGACGTATTTTGCGTCAGATGTGAACCGTCCCTAAGGGTGCCCAGACACGGGGTAGTCTGGCGCCCATGTGCTGGTTTGGTCCCTGGGGTGCTCACAGTGTGCTATATGTTCTGGTGCACCGGTGATGAGGAGTACTCCCCAGAGGAGGGTCCGGTGACGGACAGCCGCGGCGGGTTCACGGATGAGTGCTATGCCCGTGTTCTCGCCGTAAGCGGCAGAGGAGGACACCGTGGAGTTTTAGTGGGTTAGAGTCCCACATAACTGCACTATCTCCCCGTGGTAGTGCAGAATGCATGAGCATTTCTCCTCGTAAAAAAAAAAGTATGTAAGTACAGGTAAATAAAAAGCAAAAAATACATTATTTACAAATTTTATTCATCGTTTTTACAAAATAATACTTTTTTTTAATCAACAAGTTCGAAGCAACATCTATGTGATTTCCAGTTGACAATGTTTTGTACTTAAAAAATTATATTTTCAACACTATGTTACATACGAATTTATTTCACATACATGCCGCACCCAGAGAGGCTTAATCTCCCATCGTCGTAAATTAAACGACTCTGAATGCGGCGGTTAGAGTGCTAATTTTAACGTCTAAAGATTAGCACAGACTAAAAATATTTTAATTTATTTTGTTTACAGTGGTGATACCATCCGTATTATTTTCATCATCGCTGCTTACAAAAAATATTGTTTTAATCTCAATACACAAGCACATTTTGTATGGAGAGGTGACGAAACGTTACAAAGGTCTGGGACCGGTATCCATAATCATTGTTCTCGTTTCCTAAATACCTATTCATTGCATCTAGAACATTTCTATATCGTCTCTAGAAGTAAATTGCACAGCATCTCTACATTAGATTCACCGCGACGAGTGCAATACGGCCGATGCATCATGGCCGGGCTGGGGGTCTACTCCCCACCCTAAAAGTCCGTAGTTTCGGCCGAAGTTACAGTCGTTACGTACTCCGTAGCACTTATAAAGTATTTAGTTTGGGGGCTCGAACTAAGAATTAATGACGACATGATTTGACTGTTGTCCCTACACCAGATTTGATTTTTCCCGTTGGAAAAATTGAATTTGACACTTGTTTTGACGGATCTACTACTTTCGGACGGGCCCATATCTTCTTTGATGGACTTAGAGAGTAGACCCCCTGAACATAGAATCTCCAAACTTTCGAGCAGGTCCTCTCACTCACACTCGCCTGATGTCACCATTTGTTTCCTAAAATATATTATTGCGTAGCCTTCTGTGCGAAGTTCGGACAGGTCATAATTCATCGGTCGTATACTGTATGACAAAACGTGACACATTCTACGGTAGTACGACATAGTACCAGTTAAGACACGGCGGTAATCGCGCGGTTGAAGATCGGTATCTGACGTGTCTGAACTTACAGTTGATGATAAGTACCCCGAAGTAACTTATTCCTTGTTGTTTTAATGAGTGTAGTATAGGTAGATAATGGTGACTTTATAAAATAAACAGTTTTAAGCTAATTCCATACTCTAATTTCAACAACTAAAGCCGCTTAGGGTGTGTGCAGATGGACAATATTTCCACTGCGTCATACAAGTTATGTTTTCCGTAATATCAGATGATCTATAGAATAGCTTCATACCGTGTTCATACCATAGTCATGTTTTTAACGTTTACACGCAGTTGAAATTAGTCCATCTGTACACTACTTTAATTTACCTACGCTTTAACGTTTTGACCGCCACACGTCAAGAACCCTGGCGTGCTGGGCACATTTTGGTTTGTCATCTATACACTTTGAGTATTAAACCAACTGGAGGCGCCATTCTCAGGCGATCCCCGCTGCCAAAGGTACGAGACCGCCGGTCATAGCGGTTATTTACATGTGTGCGTATAGTTTATGCTTGTGTTTGTTTTTTGTTTTGTGTGCGTGCGTAACAACGCGATCGAATTGCATTAGTGTATTATTGCGTTCCCTCGTCCCTCGCGATGAAAGTGACAGACTTATTTGCATAGATATTAGTACTCGTGGCGTCTCCGGTTGGTTTAATACTCTAAGTCTATACATGACTGGCGGTCAAAAGGTTAAACAAGGAATTTAATACAAAAACGTCGGATTATAATTTTGCTAAACTATTTCGCTGATTAGGTATAGGTTATTTTTTTTTTGTAAACTTTTCTAAGAAATTGACAGTGATTTTCAATTCTTACTATTTATATTTGAATTTCACCTGTACGATAGCCCCGATCGCCCATATTACCAGATTACTGCGTATAACATTTAATAAATGTTTTTAATAAGTATTTAAGAGGTATTGTCACGACATAATTTTCTACTTGTAGGTGATTCAAAGGCGCCGTCCTATTGTCATCGCTCGCACGATGATGCGATGTGATTTCATCGTGCGATGAAACTGCTCGCACGATGAAGCGATGTGATTTCATCGTACGATGAAACTGCTCGCGCGATAAGAAATCGTGTGTCCTGTTTTGGAGCGATGCGGTTACGCTCAAAATGGCTATTAACAGAGATATACAGGAAAAGTTTTTAACCAGTGCGCAAATTTTGACATAATAAACTTGAATATATTTTAATAAACACGTATTTTTGTTTTGATATGTTTCAATAGTAAAAAATTAAGTTAACGCTTACGAGACTTGTTTACTCAGAAATTTATTTTATGGACGTCGCTTGCCAGTCCGTCGACCGGTCGCCCGATTCACGCCGCGCGTCGACCGGTCGCCTGACGCGCCAGCTGCTATCGAAGTACCTACTCACGCGCGCTCGCTCTATGCGACGGCGGATTATTGACCCCAGTTTAGCGCTACAATTTTTTAAGTTTAGACTGTGTAAAGTTATTTGTAAACGTAATTTTTCGTAAATTCCAATTTATCCTTCATACTTTCATGGGCTTAGGACCATCAAAATGCAGAAAATAAATCATAATAAGTAAGAAAGTAATACGTTTTAGTCCATTCAAAATAAAACATTTAGGTATGATAGGTACGACATGATACAATTTGCGTCAATGTCTAATCAAAGAGAACCTAAGACACTAAGATTGTTTATAATTTCTTCTTACCTCTACATTTTATTAATCACAATAATTTTAGGTATTGTTCGAAGTGACCTCCTCCTTTTTCAAGGCATAAACGTGCACGTTTAAATAAGTAAGCATTTAGTTTGTTTAGGACACTAACACCACTTTTTACTTCATTGAAAGCGTTAATTATTTTTTCTTTCAAGTCATCTATGCTCTTTCACTTGTTTCATACTCCTTGGTTTGCTGCTAAAATTGTCCTCTCATTAGGGACCGTGGGATTGAAGATCCTTCGGGCTCGCATACGAGGTACGCTCTCCCTTTCGTATCTTCTTCGTGCTGCTCGTAAATTTTCATTGCTTAACAAATACACTCGCACCATTTCATAATACTCGCGGTGAGTAAAATGAGACATTGTCACTACGCTAGTCTAGTACGCGGCACGCGCGCAGGGACGGCGAACGGACATCCGACCTCCGCTTCCGCAAGTGACGTACTGCATGTGCATGCGTTTTGTTTATCAAACGCCGGCGCGGCGCCGCATGCCCCCGCACCCCCGTCCCGCGCCCCTGTGGTCCTGCGGCCGGCGGGCGGCCTTCGCGTTTTCATTCATGCTCATTCATAGTATTACTATTAAATTATATCCATGTCTTGCTTATTTCAAATTGGGACAAAGTGGAAAAATGAAAAAAAAAAAGTCATAAACTAAAAATGGAAATGTGTTCTATTGCTTACACTGAGCCACCAAAAAAAATTTGCGCACTGGTTAAAAACTTTTCCTGTATGTATCTCTGTCTGTGTGGTGCCGGACTTAAAGAATAGCACCATCCCATACTTCCCGTGGGTGTCGTAAAAGGCGACTAAGGGGCGTATCGGAGAATGGGCAGCAGCGTTCTCTATGCATTCCACCACCATACTATACTGCGATCGCCAACCCGCCTGCCAAGCGTGGCGATTATGGTAAACCCCCCCCCTTTTGGGGGAGGCCTATGTCCAGCAGTGGACGTCTCTCGGCTGAAATGATGATGATGATGATGTATCTCTGTTAATAAAGCTTGATCGCGTGATGCTTTTGCTGTCGGGGAATATTTCTTTAATCGTAAATAGCATTAAAAAAAGGAAGACGTTGACCACACAATACACTCTATAAAAACAGAAATCAGCTCGATGAATTTCACAATCAGTATTTCGACGTACGGAAAAAAGAAGAAGATTTTTACGAATATTTGTCTATGTCAACAGATACATTTGATTGACATCTGTAATGGAAGACGCAGTGATTGTACTCGTTATACTCGTATTAGTGTGGAACAAAGATTGGTGTCCCCCCTCTCCACTTGGTCGCGCGAGCGCCATTAGGACATTCAGTACTGATCAGTATGTTTGAACGAACGGTCACACGATCATTTTCGTCAGACGCACACATCGTCGCACGAGCGATGACAATAGGACGGCGCTTAAGGCTAAAAGGACTAAGGGACCTAGGCTAAAATTATTTGACTAAGATATTCTGATTAGTTATTCGGTTAGTTTAAAACCTTGTCCACATCTTAAGTTTAAACCTCGGTATAATCAAGACTTTAAAATTACCCATAGTTTAATGACTCCGAACATAAGTAGGTTCTATGAAACAAAACATTTTTTTTATTTCCATCAACGACGTTTATAAATAAAATTATGATACTATATCGAATTTTCGACCATTATTATAAATTACATAAGGCAAAATGGCTGACACAGACAAACCACAAAGTGAACATTTATTATTTTCTACAATTTCAACACTTAATGACATGCATTATTTTCCTTAAAATTATTCAAATAAAAACTAAAAGCATTTTATATTTTAAGTTCTACACTAAATGCGCAGGTCCGCACTATTTCGCAGCACAATATTTTAATTTTTTTTATTGAAAATAACCGCCAAAACAAAAATGGAACGACGAAATAAAATTTCGAATTTTATTTTTTTCTAATCATTTTCATTCCAAATGGTTTTTTTTCACTTAAATAAAGCTTTTTAAATGCAGATGATTTTAGTTTACTATTTCATTTCATTGTACTGTACTGTGTAATTAAAAGTTATTCAGCATACATACAAGATCACAGACAAGAAGTACAAAAATATTAGTATAAATGATTAAATTTAAACGCACCAGGCGTTACTTAGAAGCGTTTAAAATATATATTTAGCTAAAGGTATATTTATATAATTTTATCTAAGTATAACATTCACACTAGGCTAGAAAAATAAAAGTTTGGCAATCTAATTTTTTGGCCTAATTTATGGAATTTTCATAATGGCCAAGCATGGAAGGCAAAAATGACATTAAAATGTTATATTAACTTCCATAATTAGGTATGTTGTAATCGAAAATAAGCACCTCCCTATTTCTTCCATTCGTTTTGAATCAGTTCAGATTCCTATCCTCATACAAATAAAACTTAATGAGTATATCCAAACTGATTATTCCATAATCGATCTCCCTTGCTGACTTCTCAACTTGCCACGAAATGACAACTCGCTAACATAGAGGGCGCCAGCATATTTATGGCCCAAAACAGTCCTGACTGACTACATTTTATGAACAAAATGTTGTTTCATAATAGAGATAACTCGTTTGCATCACAGTCTATGGTCCAAAGAACCCTTCAAATATTAAAATTTTTGTGTGTCATCGTAGTGCGTTTTTTATTTGTTTTATAGTAGGCTTAGCTCGCACCAATATAAATTATTCTGTAATAAAAGTTATCAGCAGTTTTCCACCAGACCTCTTTAGATAAAGATTTTATGTTAGTACACATTTCCAAATTTAGCTGACCTCGTATTTGCCATTGAAGAGAGAAGTCGGCTTATACTGAAAATGTACAGCTTGATATATCGTTTTGCGTACAACCAGAAAAAACATTGATACTGTTATATTAAAAGTCCATGAGAAAGAGACATTAAGAGTCCAGGTGTACGATATTAAGTCATTTTTGGAAAAAAAATAAGGTTTTTGTCAAGCTTTCTTCTTTCTGCGGGTAAACTACATTTTAACCGTTTCTGTTATACTGTGCAAGCATAATCGTTGCACTGAATCATTGAGCCGTATCGTCTGTCCGTTTCAAATGAATTTCGATACATTTAAGTTCAAACTTCCATTATCATAATAATCATAATTACGTTTGCAGGCCGATAACAAATCTCATTATTAAATTCGATTTTTAAAATATTCATCACCTTTGATCATCAATTTAAATATTTCGTATATTATCTTCATATTTATACACACATACAAGGCGAAGTTATAAATATAACATTGAATTTGCTTTCATTGATTTTCTGTGAGTAATCTCTTTTAAGAGGAGACGCGGTCTCGTGGTCGTTGGCGTTAATTCCATACTACCGTATTCCTGTTTTCTCCCTGGTACTAGTCGAAACATATTTTTTACGATATCCATACTACTATTATAAATTCGAAAGTAACACTATCTGTATGTTTGCTTTTCACGCCTAAACCACTGAACGGATTCCAATAAAATTTGGCAAGGAGATAGATCCTGGGGACCTACTTTTTGTCGCGGTAGCATGTTCCCGTCCCGTAGGATTCATCCACGCGGGCGAAACTAGTTATATTATATACATATATCTACGGCTACCATGTATATGATTTGTTTTTTGGAGTAATTATATATGTATTACTAAATTTAATAAAAACAATTGGTATCCAGGGAAAAACACAGGAATACTTTAATGCCTATGGAATGAACGCCAGCGACCACATCACCGCGTTTCCTCATAACAAGAGATTCAAACAAAGAAATGTATCACATATATTACGTAATTTGAAAAATATGTTTGCATTTAATATCTTTTAGAGACACAAAGGAATATAAATTGTATGCCATCTTCAAATGTAATGACGTTTTTTCTTGTCTTGTCAATTAAATTACCTTTATAGACACTTGAGTCGATGTTTACAATATCGGCATAGATAAGTAGTTACCGAGTAAATATCGGTAAGGTTAAGATTAAGACCACTTTACGTTATAACATACAGTCAGAAATACCTTCACAAGAAACAAACAATAGAAGATAATCATAAAATGTGTTGACAGGTCAACATAAACACGACGTAACATCACGCCTGTAGTCTCCGAAGGGTTAGGCACATGTGTACCTATAGTACACACCCACATTTCGCTAGAAATGAAATGTTCGCCGGGAAAAAATGAAATGAAATATAAAATAAAGTTGAGCAAAAACAAGAATTAAAATGTTTGGAATAAAATTATTGGCAAGATAAAGCGTTTATTTGATGTTCTTGTTATAGGTTTTCATCACCAAGTCGCTATTGTAAGAGATTCTTAATATCATTTCAAATTCTCTCATGCACTTAGGACAAAAAAACCAAGTAAACTACACTCCCTAAATCGAACCACCGTGATATTTACATGTATATAGAAAGGTCTAAAAAAATAAAATAATTAAGAGTCAAAAAAGTTTTTATGAAATTTTGAAGCTGACATACTGGCCATCATTTTACTGTCATCACATTCTTCCAAATTTGAATTGTCGAACATCTAAGTTCTCTATAAGTTACCACAGACCTTATAAAAAAAAAAACAACGTGGCTCTTTTCAGGTGTCCGGAAGCTACTAAGTACTCGCAATTGGAGACGACATACAATTTAAATCCGTAGTAATCCCAATATCTTAGAACAACACTATCTTAACACTATCAATCGAACAAACGGTTATCATTGAACGTTTCACACGTTCGCGATTGCTTAGCCATTAAGAGGAAACGCGGTCACGTGGTCGTTGGCGTTCATTCCATACTAACGTATTCCTCTGTTTTCTCCCTGGTTGATACTAGTCCATTTTTAAATATGACACATTAGTAATGTACCTATCTATCATATTTTTATGTACTTACTATTTTACACGTAGGTACTTTGTCCAAGATGACGCATGCTAAATACGGCATCTGAATCGTAAGTTAAACTAGTGTTGTTCTAACAGTGTCCAATGCTTCATATTTAAATGTACATAAACAAGTGAGATTGTCTAAGCTAAAATAACAATGTACATTACATATTGTCACTTACACATAGGTACAAAACTCGGTACTTATTCACCGGGACCGATAATAAGGGCGCTGATTGCGAAAAACAGGAACACAAGTCCACCGATTATGGTAACTGTGGAAGAGAGAGAGATATAGGTTAAAATTATGAAAAAAAACTAAAAAAAAATAAGATTACTTGGTCAAATGATACAGGGTGGCGTTTACATCGACGGCCAACCTGTTAACATGTTTTCAGTACATGATTCTGGACCCAACTGCGTTGAAATTTTTCGTTGGGGATAAAAAAAAATAATTAGCTATTCCATACATTTTAACTGCGTAGAGTGCGAAGGTATTGCACTGTTCTTATTAAGGGGTATCGTATTACCCAGTAATTGAGTTGTGGAGGTCAGATAGGCAGTCGCTCCATGTAAAATACTGGTATTCAGCTGCATCCGGTTAGACTGGAAGCCGACCCCAACATAGTTGGGAAAGGCTAGGCAGATGATGAGGTATTGCACTGTTCTAAGAAGCAGCATTTATATATATATATATATATTTTTTTTAATAACCTGCGAAAAATTTCTACTCCTGGTCCAGAATAATTTACTGAATACATGGTAACGGGTTTATTGACTACCTTATATAGGGCGACAGGGATGTCGCCCTGTATAAGGTAGTTTGCAATAACAACAATAAAAAGTTGTTAATAAAACTTGGTCCTTCTCATATAAGTAACTATTTCATTAACTATTTTCATGAACATGATTTGTACAGCCCAAGGATTAACAAAAAAAACAATGAATGTGTTAGATAACTAGTAACGCAAACTGTGAAAGTAAACAAAATATTCGCGTAATTCATCGTCTGTAAAGCAGAACCCAAAATAACTTTCATGGCACCCGGACGTTTGGCAATGACGCAGAAACGCGTCAAATGCGTCATAGGTGTTATTTTTTTCTACTGTTTTTGTTGTCATTTTTATTTCCATCAACATGGAATCCAGATGGGAATATGCCGTCTTCCTTCAGTTTGCTTTTTCATTTCTTAGAGCCAAATGACCATTTTTGCATGAACCTTTGAATAAACTGCCAAACTACCCCATAAAGTGATTCGCCCAATTATTCTGAGTGTGAGAGGATACCACTCATATTTTTGCGGAATGTGTCTGGAACAAGGTTCAGGGGAGTAACTATTTTCATAGAAAACGGTTTTAATTCTATTAACGTTGGCATGTATACAGCCAAAAAAATATATAAAATTGTACACCTGGGTATTAAGCATAGACGGACAGAATGAACGTATGAGGGTGATATGGTCATACTGATCAAACCCTCTATAAACTAAGAGAGATTTAAAAAAACGACCCCATATGAAACATTTGGGGAAATACTCAATTACTCATCTCTCCAGTTCAAACTTAGAAGACAATTTAAAAAAAACTTACCAGTCCTAACAGAAATCTTGGCGGCAACCATCCTGCCGCCTATCACAGCCAGCCCAGTGCACAGAGCATGGCCCAGCGAGCCACCGACGACCACGCCGACCGCGTGCTCCCTGGTCGCAAGCACCACCGTGGCCAACTGCGACCGATCCCCCCACTCAGCGAGGAAGGTCAGCGTAGCCGCTTGGAAAAGAACCTTGAGGACAGCGTTTCGTTTCCGCCGCCGATTTTCGACCTGTCCTTGTTCTAACATGTCTAAGGTTTCTTCTTTTTCTTCCTGGAATTTTAGAAGGCGGTTTAGTGGGGCGAAATTGTGTTGCAAGACTGGGGAGTCGGGGCTTAAGTGTGGAACAATTTGGAGGTTTCAGAGACCGCTTGTTTGTTACAGCCATATACCATACCAAATATTTTGTTGGAAGCACGTCTATTTGACTAAGGGCTGATTTTTCAATCAACTGATAACTTTATTCGAGGAATAGTTTTGAAATTTTGACAGTTATTTCATACAAGACCTGTCAAACGTCAATTTTATTCCTCCAATAAAAGTTATCTGGCGATGGAAAAATCAGCCCTAAACCATATTGATGTTTAGTATAAAACTTCTACCATCGACCATCTGGCGGTATAGTGACAAGTGTCACGGTAAATCGTGCTAGACCTGTCTGACACCACTTTGTCGCTTTTTACGACTTTCTTGTTCTTTTTCTATATGGGACTTTTTTCTTTATAGAGTTTTATACTCTATTTCATACAAAATAAGGTTCGAAATGCGTTAATTTATCGTTATGGTCGTCAATCTCAAGTGTGAATCTCTATCTCAGAGACAGATATGTTTACAGTAGTACTCATACTATTCTAAAATTCGTTCACAAGTAAGTACAGACTAACTGGAATTACAGATTATGTAAATACAGATAAAAAGTACATGCGAAGCAAGATAAAAGGCTGAAACGGCATAAACACGTTATTTATGAGCGGGTTTATTAAAATAAACAAAGGTTTGCTTGCAAATAAAATGTCAGTGACAATGGTGAAGTTTCTAGAGCATATTTTATTGAAAATTCTTTTATTTCTAATGTGTCACTGGATTTTGTATAGTGAAAAAATGGTGTATTTCAGCCTTCAAGTGTGATTGATTATACACTACAGTCAGATATTCACAAAATTAGGGATGAGGCGAAATTAAGAATCATAATGCATGAATAATTTATACATTCCAGGCTTCAAATATGCAACAGAATGGTATGCAATAGTGGCAGCATTTTTGTAAGAAATACCTAATATATTTAAAATGAATTTTCTTGGGTTAAAATATTTTTTTAATTCTAATGGTTTTTTACACTTACTAAAGATACAATATTAAGCTATTACAAGATATAGATTATATACCTATTTCACTTTATACATAAATATTTGAAGCCCAAAGCAAAAAGTCAGGCCCAGAAAAATAAAATCCTTTAAAGTTTCAGAATCGAAATCTAAATTTTTCTGGTCAGATAAATTAACGAAAAGTATGAATGAATACCAATACGCGCACTATAGAGCCGGTATTACACAATCAAAGGTTAACTAATTCAATATTTTACTATTTGATGGTGTAACGCCTGCCTAAACAACATTCTAATCAAATGCTGAATTCCTTTGCATAATAGATTCAATTCATCTATCGAAGCCTTTCTCAAACGAAATAATGATATGGTCTGTGCTAAACAGAACGAAAAAAAAAGCTAAGGCTAAAAGAAAAAATAACTAGGTGTCATTCGTACTGCCAGGCATAATGACGTAAGATCACCCTCAGCGGTTCTGATTGCGCCGAGCTGCCCGCTACGGGCTCCCTTGGGGACTGTGGGGCACTCTCCGTTTCTCTGGGGACCGAAGGCCCCGGGCTTTGGGAACCAGCGGACACGACCGACGTCGCGTCGGGCGACTTCGAGCGCTCTTTTAGCGCGTCCTGCAGTGTCATACTTTTGAATCTCGAACTGGCAACTTAATAAGATCGAAATTAATCTCGATGTTCAAATTAAAACCGTTATTTGACATCGGCAGATTTAAAAAAAAAAACAGAATTGGCATGTAAAACCGAATCATCTTTTAAAAGTAGTACTGGCAAAATTTCTGACTCCATTTTCAAAAATTCCCTTCCCCTTTGTACACAAACAAAATGGCGCTTCGTGTGTGCCAGTCATAACTAAGTCAATAAAATAAAAAACAAAGAAAGGAATTCAACATTTGCAGCTAGGTTATGACTGAAAAGAATCTACAAATACTAAAATATCTCAAAAACACTATCTTATCTAATAAACACAGTCCTGTTTAAAGTAAGATTTAGTCGGTGATAAATAGTTGATTCGACTAAATTGACCTTTATTTAAATAACTATTAGTAATTTATTAATCGACCTCGTTGGCTACCGTCATTCTATTGTTTTTAGACCCATTCGTTTCAGCGTAATCTGAAGAGGAATGACTTTGAAATGATAATAAATTATAATTATTCGCAACGATGCCGATGACTGCTTGCAATGCAACCACTCGATCGAAGTACTCATGAAATGATGGCAGGTTCGTAAAGTCTGGATGTAACTTATTTGCGTGGTTTATATTAAATGTGGCAATAAAAAATGTATGTATCATTACCTAAGATAACTTTATTTGGTATCAAGATAGACAATATCATTTTATTTTGATACAGATCATGTAAGATAGCGAAGATATTAAGTTTGATTAAAGGAAAAAAAATTACAGTGTGTCGTGAGGCGATAACATGGTTTCAAAAAGTGACGTATCAGAGATTTTCGAGCAGATAAAAAAAACAGTAGGTAAGAACAGTTAGCAACGAGTTTATTTGTACGAATGACGTTTGGAGAATATGAACGGATAAACTAAAATAGATTACCATTTGAAATGAAAAAAATAAACACTGAAATCTTCATATATTTTCATAATTTTGGTAACTAAGTCCATGTTCACACGGACATAATAATATCTCGCCGGGATTTTATCGCGCACTGGATTTTCAACTCTCGGCGTTAAGCAGTGCGTTGAAAATCAAGTGCGTGAAAAAAAAATCGGCGCGACCTAAAAACCAAAATCGCAAAACCTGGGCTAAATGTACAGAAGGTTCTACTAGTAAGAAAAACGTATTAAAAACGAGGAGTTCGTTGTTTGGGAAAGTTATTATTTCAGGTTGTAAGAGCCTTTTAGATGCTGTTATCCCTATAAAATATTAAATAAGCCGTGGGCAACACTAAAATTCTGTTTCGTAAACATTGAAAAAAAAATCTGAAGTTATGAAATTGAAAGTGTTAAAACAGTAAAGATATTGCCATGACCACAGCGTTTTGACATAGCGACTATTGGTAATCCACGGTTATTATTATTATTGCTAATTCCTATACTTAATCCATTATATTCGCAAATTGTAATGGTGGTTTGGCTGTCCTACGCAATGAAGGCTGAGCGAATTATTTCTTTACTTTTTGAGTCATCTAACGCTTGGTAAAGACAATTATAGTTATATATTTTTAACTAAAAATCTTTCTATGTCTATGAAAAATCTTTGCATGAAAAGCGGAACAAGAAATAAATCTCAAATTAATAACTTTTGAGCCCTTTAGGAAAGGTACGTAATACAAAATGTTTCCCTTCATTCTATATTTATTTTGAGACTACCACTTCATACGCGTGGAAATTAGGTATCAAAGTATTTTTTTTTTCTGCGCGGAATCATATTCTTTATCTAAAAGTAGAATAATAACAGCAGCTATCTGCCAGTGAAAGTCCCGTCAAAATCGGTCCAACCGTTTCGGAGATAAGCCGGAACAGACAGACAGACAAGAATTTAAAAAAAAGATTTTTTCTTAAGTACCGCATAAGCTTTCATATGCATTTAGTGAAAAACTCTTATTTTGACATTACAATCACTTCAATTTTATTTATTTGTTTAGAAGATTTCCAAAGAAAAGCAGGTGTTAACTTTGTCTCTCACTTTTCTAATATAATTTATTGCACTACAATTTTTTTATTTATTTTATACATTTCACAACATAATGCGTTGCGTAAATTAATGAAAATGCCCAAGGCATGTCCGCCTTTGTACAGTTTTTACTTATGCATAAAGTTTTAATAAATAAATAATAAATTAATCTTTAATTAAATAGCAGCTAGCATAAAATGAAATAATTAAATAACGATTAATCAACGATTATAATAATTATCGGCATATCCGATAGGAGGGTAGATTTAATGAAAGCCGCAAATTCGATAAGCGTGTGAATCGAACATTCTGATTTTAGATTTCCCTAATTGTTTTATTTTTTTAGGTATTTGAAAAGTTTAACCTTTTGACCACCGCAGTCATGTATAGATACAAACCAAAATGTGTCCAGAACGCCACGGTTCGGCTACATGACAGACTTTGACGCCGTGGGCACGTTTTTGATTTTTTGACGTGCATTTGCAAGCAGAGTTTAGACGTAATTGAAAAAACTCGTCAATCGAAAGTGAATATTGGATAAATGGATTGTGGAACTTGTCCTGTATGCACATTTTTTAAGTTCCTAATATTATGTGCTAATGGGTTTTCCATCTGGAATTTCTCAGTGGCTCCCTGAGTCTGGTTGATGTGAAAAGGCTCGCCCCATATTAAATGGGACTTGCTGGCGAAATGTGAGTGTATTGTAGGTATACCTCTGCCTCACCGTTCGGGAAATTTAGGCGTAATATTATGTTATTTTAATGTAATGTATGATAGTCCGCAAAGTGTAAGCAAGAGTAATTGCGCCTCCAAAATGATTATTTTTGTAGTCACATGTTTTTTGATAAATTCCTTTCTATCTATTGAGGTCTTTAGCATAGCGCGAAAATACGCAAAATAATATTTATTTTACAAGTATAAAAATACATTTTGTTTATTCGGGCCATTTTTGGTAGCGGAGTTATTGCTAAAAAAACTAAATTCCAACGAAAAAGGGGAAGGAGATTTCAGTGAAGATAAATTATTGATAATAACTAATTCTTTTTATTCGTACTTTGGTACTGTAAAAAGAAGATTTTATGAACTACTTAAAAAAAATCTATTAGTAGGTATAATAACAACTCTGCTAGATTTCTTATTTCGCTCACTTAGGGCGAACTTCACCAAACTTTTATACCTAGAATGAGTCTTATCTTGAGAATAAATTTTCAATTTTTGACATTGTTTCCATACTATAACAGTCAGACGTCATTTTATTCCACGGATAAAAGATATCTGACTTTGGTAAAATCAGCCCTTAATCAATATTCTAACGAGACAATCGATCACTTTACCGAGTCTCACCTTAACTACCCAAAAGATCTAAAATAACATACCTGATCTTCTCTTCTTTTCAATTCACTCTGTACTTCTTCCAATTCTTCTTGTCCCTCTTTGGGGTCCATTTTCCACCCGTCTCTTAACATTTTAATACCAAATATCGCAAACAGGACAGCACTGGCGTAGTGCGTATAAATTCGAGGTATGACGGTCGCTATCCAGCCAAATGCTGCTGATAATATTGTCATAAAGATCAGGGCCGATATGGCTCCGGCAAAGACAATTATCCTAGGGTGTTTCATTGCCATGATTGCAGCGATGAAGAAGGTTTTGTCGCCCAACTCGGAGACTATGACCACGGAGAGTGACGCAAGGAAACCTTGCAAGAAACTGCCCTGGACCGCTGCCCGCTGGAAAAAAAGAAATGGGACATATTTAAAAGATTATTTGGACAATCTTTTACATAAAAAACAATTTATTTCTCTGTAATTACAATTTCACACACATTAATTATAGAAGGTAGACATAAAACATGTCCTAAAAGATATTGTGTATCTTTGGTCCTTATTCTTGAATGATGAACAACCTTGAAACTCGATTTAAAAACTGCATTTGGGTATAGACATTAGACAAGCATGAAAATCTGAACCGAGGTCCATGCTTGAGCATCGTTCTAGTTGGTCCTTAGGCTCAAGTCACACCGAGATGGCAGCGAAGCGGCGAGCAGTTTCGGTGTCATATAATTTTAAACTTTATCGTCATTACTATAACACATAGTATCGCTTGAGAAACTTGAGTCGTCGGAGTGCTCGCGGCGCCGCGGGCGGCCGCGCGACCTTTCAAGTTTCTCAAGCGATACTATGTGTTATAGTAACTGCTCGCCGCTTCGCTGCCATCTCGGTGTGATTTGACCCTTAGAGTCTAAAAATAGCCAAGAACCAATAAGGCCCGCTTGCACCAAAAATTACTCAACATCACGCTTGTGTTCCCTTAAGAGTTAGGCAGAGGTGTACCTAGAACACCCATATTTCGTAAAAATTACTTACATACGCGCTAAACGTATTTAGTGATTTCTGGTGCTAGCGAGCTAAGTGTACTTCAAGAACTCTTCTGTTGAAAACGAGCCATATGTATAACACGTTATGTAAACTCCCTTTATATCAGCGTATCATGTATACTCACTGGCATACAAGGGTATACGTGGCCCGTCGGACGACATTGGCGAAGAATTTGCAGTGCATTAGAAAGTTATCTGACAGCTCTCCAGGACTTCAAGAACCCAGACCGGTTTATGGCAACGTTCTAATTTTAGTCGTTTTAGTATTCTTTATGAAACCTGATGCAATGAGCTTTTATCTAGGGACTTAATGCCAATGACCCATCTTCTAAAAATAACACGTACCTATTTGACTACTTTAGAACTTTCTATTGCGGACAAAACATAAGTATTTGGGCTATGTGAAACGGTTGTTTTGGGGGCTTCCTTTAGGCGTCTATTATAATGTGACATTGGCGAAATTGTGGGGACTCCTCTACAAACTCAACAATTCAATGTATTGATTAAATGTTAAAGACATCAAAATAAAAATAATACCGAATAATGTAGGTGAATATCAAAATTAGCGTAGAAAAAGCCGCAGGCAACCACTTGCCGTACAAGACCACGTGCCGAGCAAAATACGTTGATAGAAACTATATTAAGGCCGGGGAAGTCCTAAGGCTTTCCGTAACGAGACTAATTAATTCACCAATCATATAAGTGCAGTGACGCAATTTTATCGAATCATGCCAATGTAGATATCGATACAAATATATCGAGTGGACTTGGTGACACAATTGAATTTATTGGTCTCGTTTGCAATCAATGGGACTCTTGGGTGTCGTAGGTGATTCAAAATGGACAGCTATGGGAACTGGGAGGTCTGCACTAATTAAACCATCAACATTATTGTTGTATTGAATGAACACCTGGCATTACATTAAGAGAATCATAATATATCACATAGCCTTTTAAAATAACAACCAAGTACGAAGGAGGCTAAAGTCGACTTTAACTGGATACGGAAGCAGTCTTGCAAAATCTGTTCATACATATATCGCCAAAGGTTCAAGTCAAGTAACGGGCTGACGTGTTTGAGCAAAAGACACCAGCTAACAGACTTCTCGAGTAGTGACAATAATAAATGTTAAAATATTGACACACACACAATACCTACTACTACACCTGTCAATGTTTAAACGTGATTGTTTCAGCCAACGTAAAATTATTCCATCCCATCTTTGTTGTTACATAAAGCAAGATATAAACTGCACATTGTTTAATAATACACATTATAATTTCTTGCTGGTGTGGTTTCTTCAACCACTTTACATTTAGTCATATCGACGCCGGTGACTTCCTGTATGATCCTTATTGCTTGTTAATCTCCTCTGAAGATTCCTCAGCCATTTCCGTAGAAGTCTTCAATTAATTCCGTAGTCGTGCCAAAATGCATAAGGGCTTACTGACTGATACACGTGCCGTGCCACTTATGTCTTCGTATTGGGTTTTGGCTTGGCAGGCTGTCAGCGAAACGAAACTTGGTAAGCTCACCATTCTCTTAAGGTGGTGTGATTTTTGGTCAACATCAAAGTTGCAATCGAAGGTCTTTAGACCATGAATCATCTCTATGTTTCCTGGTTTTGATCATCATAACCCTGTCAATGCTAGAACCGCTAAACCGTAAATAAACCTTTTTCTAACGACTCGATCTACCTACACCAGGACGGAACCTAGTTATGCATGAGAAACCAAATTAGTTTCATCATTTTTTGAGGCAATATCAGTTTAAAACTAAAACGGACGCGGAAAACTACCGGAAATAAAATGTTTTATATCTCTGAAAACTCTACGAGGTTACACGAATTCTAAATAATCTTACGTTATATTTGCACGTACTGCTTCTAAGTTTATGCTTGATAAGATTTAAATTACCGTGCACTAAAAATATAAGTACCACAATAAAATAGTATAATTAAGACCGGAATTAAGTATATATCACAATGTTCTGGAAATGAAAGGAAACTTTGCTTTGAGAGTATTGACCTTTTAATTTTATCGAGCGTTCGTAATTCCTTGAAGAACATCCGAGAAACTCGGTACTGTCTATGGTACTGTCGTTATACATGTTCGAATCAGGGGGTCTACTCTTTAAGTCCATCAACGAAGTTACGGACCCGTCCGAAACAAGGGTCAAGTTAAACTTTTCGGACGGGCAAAAACACATCGGAGTTAAGGACAACTGTCAAATCGTGTTGTCATTCATTATTAGTTCGGAAACCGAAATAATCTTATGTCCGTAAGTGATACGGAGTAGGAAACGCCCCGAAGCCACGGATTTCGTGCTTAGGGAGTAGACCCCTTGATGTGCACAATTGTTCATGCAGATCGGGCTACTACTTCATACCATGCGTTTTCTTAAATCGCACGTGTACCTATCTATAGATTTATTGTATCTTGGCAGCCTAGCTTATAAGGGGTATAAATAGCGCAATCTTTAGCGGTTCAACAACGGACTATTATTATTGATATTATTATATAATCATCATCGTTGTTCTATGCATGTTGGCGTATGCTCTAATTGTTAATTGCAGCAGCTGTTTATGGCAACACTCATCCGATTTTTATGGGGGTAACAGCACTAATAAATCTTTAGGCACCCGTATGTGACGTCACTCAGTCGTGCAATCAACTTGATTGGTAGTCACGTGTATAATTAAATAAGCGTGAATGGCGAATACGGTAAACTGCTGTAGGTACAGCACAAATGTCATAGCAACAAATGACAGACAGCGCTGTTGTACAATCAACAAAGGAGATAAGTATGAAGCCGCTTACTACAACTAGTATTTTTGAACCCTTGTGCTTGTGCGTGTGCTGAGTTATCTAGTCTTTTACAGCACCCAATTGTTTATTTATTTATTTAATACTTCGAGCACATAAATGTACAGAGTGTTCTGTCTGAAGATACAAATTTGGTAACACTAATGGCAGGTGCGGTTATGAGATCGGTCGCACTTGGTGATGGGGCCCGCTAGGCTTGGCGGGCTAATACTAGTCGGGGATGCGGCGAATGTACAGACGCCAACACATCAAGCTACTATAATCTGTCAAATTTCTTTAATAGATTTTCAACTTTGTCGCTAAGGCATTAGGTTCAAGGTTGATTGGGAAAATTTGACATTTTCGGGTAGCTTGATGTGCTGGCGTCTGTACTATAAGTATCTCCCGGGCCCCCGACTCATGGTTGTATTAGAAACAATGGTGGTTTTAGTCGGCAGGATTCCGACATTACCCTCAGTTCTCCCAAGATGGAGGGTATTCATGAGGACCCCCACGAAAAAAAAGAAGGCGTTACACTCTGGCCCGGAGGTTTGCACATTGTACAGAAGAAATAAACATTAAGACTCTTCACGGGCGTATTGTCAGTAATTACCTGTATTGTCTACTATGTAAAAATATTACGCATCGCAATACATACAATGAATATTACCATCGTTCATTTGTACAGTAATAAAAATACGTTTACCCTAATAATTACAAAACGTGATATTGCATTACTGTAGATAAAATGAGATAAGAAGATTAATTAATATATTTTTTGTTAACAATGATAAATTGATACTTAACCATTTTTGGAACTATCTATTAACAAGAATTTTACATAGGTAAGTAGTATGGCTAAACAATTAAAATTCAGTAAAAAACACGATTTCCAAGAATTATGAAAAAAGTTTGCGGAAAGTCTGAAATAGGGGCAGATTCTGCTGAGTCACCGCCGTCCATCAGGTGAAGCAACAAAGATTCAAAAAATGCAATAACACGCTTTCTCGTATCATTTCATGAATTTAGGTCAAAACCAGATGTTTTGACCTAAATTCATGAAATGATACAAGATTATGTGTCACGGATATTTTGGAAAATCCCATATAAAATTGAACTAATTTCATGAGACATCGTCTCGGGCGTGACGTCACTCAATTTCGAGCAGAAGCGACAACGCATTACCGTTTCGAAAGCTCAAGTCATTTTCAGTACCTAGATACCCATATTATATCTAATTTCGAGCACATAGACAAGTCATCAACTCTTTGGGCCTTTGTATGTATACACACGTTTTTCGTGCCGTGAAAAACTAAAGTTTATTCACAGCCGTCAATGTTGTGTGGACAGTGCCGGATTAGCCCATAAGCAAATTAAGCAATTGCTTAGGGCACCACGTCTCGGGGTCGGGGGGCACCATTAGGCAGAAACAGCACCGAAACATTTTTTTTCACCGTATTTGTTAGCACATGAAAGGCAAGGCTGTTTATCAGCAAGATATTACAAGACCCAAAAGTCACTCTAGCTAGAGATGTGCGCCAATCTTTTCAAACCGCTCGTCGTAGTTTTGAAAAAATACGAGGTGACTAGTGGATAGGAGGGCCTCCAGGCGTGGACTGCTTAGGGCATCAAGTAGTCTTAATCTGGCACTGTGTATGGATTGCTACGGAAGCGTGTTGACGGACACGCTTTTTCTACGGCGCGATTTATACGGCGTACCGTAAAGAAACCGTGCCGTGTACCTACAAAGGGCCTTAACGTGTCGGTGGCTAGCGATAATCGCTTTACGTAGATCCATAAGTAAGTACATTGTACGAAAAACTGTGTACTTTAAAAAGTACGCAAACACTGAAAAGTTTTCAGTTTTAATAAAGTGGTATTTTCCACAGCACGTTCATGCCATAAACTCATGTTGGTAAATATTATTATACTTTTATTATTGTTTACCCCCATAGCATGTTCGTGGCTTGTAAAACAGTCATATATCCGCTTGTTTAAATAACTGCATGCAACATTGTCATCGGGAAATGTCGCCAAAATTATTTATTTATAGACTCTGATCACGGATCACCGAACACGGATTGACAACTTGTACATACGGCAAAATAGTTAAATATGCAGGCAAAATTCCCCAAAGTTATTTGTTCAGCCTAGCGTACCCCTTACTGAAACCTTCGTTTCGAGGAAAGGCGATTTGTAGTTGAAGTGAAACTTCTTAGGCTGCGTTTCGATAAATTGTACGAGAATTGAGAGTGAAATTTCGAGGATGCGTCACGTTTAGGCAAATTTCGTTTCATGAGAGAGAAGCAAGATTTAACTCTCTCTGTCTCTCACGCTATTCTCACTTATTCTTAGTTTTGTAAGAAGTTTCACTTCTATCAAGTGTAAGGTTCTGCACGCGCAATTTTTTTTTTTTACTTCTCTGTACATGTGAAACTACGTTGAATATAATTGTTATCTGAGAGCTCCTATTCTTAGATACAAGATTACATATTATTATCTCCTTTGATAAGAAACTTTGTAGTGTTCTAATGACGACTGCTTTAATTTGAATTAAAGAAAGAAAACTGCGTTTATTGGCATTACAGCAAAATAAATAATATAATATTATAACAATATAATTTCAGACATTTTGTAGTGGTAAAAACAATTTGTGAACTAAACCTAATTCTTTCATGTATTCGACTAACGTTAAACACTGATTATGAAAAATCTTGAGTTAAAATTATAGGTTCAGGTGCATACACTGCAGGAGCTAACTAAGATAACTAACTATCACCAGTTTTGGCATACTGGAGGTAGAAAAACCTATCTATTTCTGGTTTAAAGGTATCAAACCGGAAAGGGATCGGCACCGTATCAACTCGAACCGTTCAGTATTCTTTGTGTGAAGCTCCATAACGCAACGCACACTAATCGGAATCGTAACGTAATCGCCTCGCCTCGGGACAAGCTCACGAGCCGTGGTGTGGTGTGTTACGGCTCGTCGTCCCCGCGCTTACGTCTCTCTGTACCCGAGCTTACGTCTCTTCGTCCACCTTTGCCCCTCTCACCCCTCCGGCCTGCCTACTGCAGCATCAACCAGCCGTAAGCGCGGCCTCGCCTAGCCGTAGCCGAGTCGACGTATCGGAGCTTCTGATCCGCTTTGGTTACGTGCTTACGTTAGGTTGACGCCTGTTTGACGGCGAGGCGGAAAGCGATACGCTGCCGATCCCTTTCCGATTTCATACGTTTGATATGACCTTTAACGTCCCAATAATCTATATCAGTAGCGATCTGTATGACATATAGTGGCTACCATAAGTAGCTATCTGTCAATAGGTTATTGGGTTCGGCCGTCAAATTTTAAATCGTTTATTGCAATCCATAAAGTACAATAACAGAAAAAAAAATAGAAACAATTATGGGCAATTGTGTAACACATTATAAATCGGAGTCGGTTTCATTTTGACAGTTCAAAAACATTCATTGCGTTATTTAGGTGTTGATCAGACAAAATTTTTCAAACTTATGAAGTAATGGATTAGCAATTTGCTTCAAAATGATTCAGCGTGTTACTCAATTAGGGTGCTGGTCGGGCACAGCAAATTTATAAATAATGTAAATGTTGGCCATTCACTTTAAGATATTAGTTAGCAACTAGGCGATTTTTGACGTCTTACTCTTTTACTCTTTTGGACGTCAAAAAAATTTTTTTTAAGCATACGTGATATAAACATCTTGTCACTCAATGAATATCATGTCGCTATGAGGCGAACTGTTAAAAAAAATTAATTTAAAAAAATTAAAATTATGAAATACCTAACTTTCATTTCGGAAGTCGGGTGTCTTTGGGATCTGTATTTTATAGTTTTAGTTTTTTGCCACCGACTTCCAAAATTAAAGTTATTTCATAATTATGAGTTAATTTCTTTTTGAAGTCGGTTTAGTTTTTTTTTTTGTTCTATTTTATTTCGTAATTTTTAGTTTTAAGTGTAAACTGGAATATTTGATTTTTGTAATAAGTAGGTAATAATAGTTTTTTGTTGTAAATATTGCACTAGAATTTGACCAAGGTTTTCAGATGTTTTCCCTTTGACACTACATCCGTAGCTCGTATCAATAAGCCAGACCGTCACACTTACACGTATTAGTCCATTTATCTTGAAAATTACTGAATCGCTTTTGATGAAACTTGCACTGTTCCCTAAGTTGAAGTAAATGTAAGCCAGTAAAACATAAATGGTCACGATCCGATTAATAGGTGCGGAGTCGTGGACAAACATACATACCGTCTATTAAAATTTTGTATATTTGTTTAGAAGCCCTAATAGATTGTCATATGTGAATACAATGCAATTCCAATAATACATACGTGTCGAATTGATAACCTCCTTTTTTTTGACGTCGGAAAAAACTGGAATATTTACTTTTTACCCGACTGCGGCGAAGCCCAAAAGGAGGGTTATGTGTTTGACCTGTATGTATGTATGTCCGTTTCTTTGTTCCCTCGTAACTTCTAAACGAATGAACGGATTTTGATAAATTATACGTCTTTAGATTTGTCTTGGTAGCGCGAGTGTCACTGGGTATATCAAAATTGAAAAAATATAAAATGGCCGATTTTTGGCGCAATATTAATGTCTTCAAAAAAAAATTATTTTTCTCGAAACCTATCGAGTGGGGTATCAAAATAAAGGGTTTTTAAAGGTGATTACAAAAATATGTAAAACTTATACGGTTAAAAGTAATTAGAAGTGACAAATCGTAAAAAACACGTACCAAGAGCTAAATCGTCTGCGAAATCTTTCAAATTTGTTAACTAAAAAGCTGGAAATAAAAAACAAGTAATTAAAAAAACTAAAAAAAACGACTGCAGTAAAAAAATTAAGTTAAAAAAACTGAAAAGCTAAAAACAAGGCCATTTTAAATTAAATAAAAGTTGGAAGCAGGCGGGACCCATACCATTTTTTATTACATTTTCAAACTCAAATGGGTCCCGCCTGCTTCCAACTTTTATTTAATTTAAAATGGCCTTGTTTTTAGCTTTTCAGTTTTTTTTAACTTAATTTTTTTACCGCAGTCGGCTTTTTTAGTTGTTTTAATTACTTGATTTTTTTATTGTAAATATTGCACTAGAATTCGACCAAGGTTTTGAGATGTTTTCCCTTTGGCTAATTATGCTATGGAGTGGTAATGCTGACACGACAGTCTTGACATCCAAAGGGTATTATAGACGATCAGAGAAATGTACAATCAATCAATACATGTTAGTATTAATGGTTTCCATCTTACAAATAATCCTGGTTATAAAGTATCTGTTAGCCAAATTTCATCCAAATCGTTTCAGTAGTTTTTGCGTGAAAGAGTAATAAACATCCGTCCATCGATCATCCATCCATTCACGTTTATAATCACACTAATATTATAAAGGCGAAAGTTAGGGTGTGTGTTTGTGTGTGTGTTTATATGTTTGTTACTTCTTCACGCTCAAACGGCTGGACCAATTTTGATAAAATGTTGTATGGAGGTAGTAGCTGACACCCTGGATTAACATATAGGCTACTTTTTATCCCGATATTCCCACGGGATCTACATTTACGCGGTTGAAACCGCGGGGCGCAGCTAGTATATTATAGTAGTACTAACTGCGCCCCACTGTTTTGCCCGCATAAGTGTCGATCTCGTAGGAATATTGGGTTAAAAAGTATCCTTTGTGTTATTCTGATTAAAATTATTTGCTCGGTGCTACTTCGTTCGCGTGGTGTCCTTCCCAACCCCTACCCTACTCCTACACTACTTCTACCCTACTCCTAACCGACTCTTACTATTCCTACCCTACTCTTATAAGTAAAAAAAAAAAGTATCCTATGTCCGTCTCCTGGTTCTAAGCTACCTCCCCACCAATTTTCAGCTAAATCGGTTCAGCCGTTCTTGTGTTATAAATAGTGTAACTAACACGACTTTTCTTTTATACTTATAAATAAATGTTTTATTCAGTATTAACATTGGTATACGAAATTAAATATTGACAGTGTCGCATAGCAAAGTATGTACATACACATAAACCCAAAACAAAAGCGAAATCTACTTCACTGTCGTGTATAACAGCTTATTCCCCGAAAATATGCAAAAGAGCTGTATAAATTTGATATAATTTCCGCTGTTATTCAGTATACGACAAATTTAGATTGACCCCTATGACCTTCGGTCGAGGTCAAGTGAGCAGTGAAATTCGTCCGATTAAAGATAATGGTCAGGAAAAAGCCAGTGGAATGGCTATGTGCATGGGTTCGTGATAACTTCAAATATTGTTAGTGAAACGATTGCGATTCGGTGTAAGTATGGCAAAGGTAAATTAAATGAAAGGTTTTTACATTTTAAAAGTTTTAGCCTTTTTAGGTCCTTGAAGTTCAAACACCTGAAAGGCTAAAAATTATGTTTATAGAATCCTTGGTTCCAAGTTTGAACCAAGGATTCTCAAAACATAATTTGCACTTCATATTTTATTGTTTCTTACCCGAGTGTAAAGAACGCCAATTTTTCAATGTAAAATGTTTTTTTAATGAGCACTGATCTTTAATGATTTCTTGCAGCCTACTCATTGAGAACGCCTTCTGAGCATGACACCTTACAGTTTAAGTGAATTTGTTTTTAAACGATTATCTGTGCAGATATTGTAGTAACTCTAAAATGATGCCGTAGAGGTGCAGAACAGGTGTTGTGACGTAATTTGGGAGAGACCTATGTCCAGTACATACGTTCGACAGTCTCGAGCCGACAGGTAAATTAATGTTAATATTGAAAGGCACGAGTTTATACTTTGTCTACTATGTACTTCCTTTTAATTGCTACCGAGACGGCTAGTTCGCATGTGTTAAACATAAACTTAGCTAGGTAGGTATATTACATAGGACTAGACTGTGCTAAAAATAGTGTTAACATTCTACCTATTTTTAGAGATCATCCATCGTTCACCTTTATAAACACACTGGATTTTATACAAGAGAAAATTTATAATTAGAACAAACACTGGAGAACGACGACTAATAGAGAAGTATGGAAGAAAAAGACATGTTGCACAGTCTCCCAATAAATTCGGATAAGGGCAGTATTTCTACTGCCCTTAAAAGGAAGGAAGGAAAGGAAAATGTTTTAAAGGAGCATTTAAAACTAACAAAGTTACATTAAAAACAACCAAAAAAATAAAGAAGACCAGTGCGAGGCCAAAAATACTCCTATCTCAGCATAATGCTGCGATACCTATTTAAAAAATAAATACCGCAGCGCTGGTATAGGGTCCGAAAAATTCTGGCAGGCCAGAAAAATGTTATACAATTATCTAAATTAAGAATTGCGTACGTATCAAAATCGCAAACCTATCTAACACAAGACACAACCGATACTATTCTCATTATCACTTGATATTGTGTTGCAACATTATTTTCATTACTAAACCAATCGATCAGAAAATAATCATTAACACAAGCCATGGTGAAAGGTGATTATGTAACAGAAGCTTTTGCAATACGCGAACCTATATTCATGACAGACTGATAGACAACGCATGACATAGACCAATCTGAAAGTTAAAACTATTGAAGGATGCACGAGAGATTATGCTACTTAGGGCTGATTTCGCCAAAGTCAAATATATTTTATCCGTGGAATAAAATTGACATTGACAGTTCTAGGACAGAAAAACTGTGACAGTTCTAGGTATAAAAGTTTGGTGAAATTCGCCCTTAATGGGTCTAAAGAAAATAGAGATGCTAAGGAAAGTTTTTTCGATACTCGACTAGTTGCTTCGCACGGTTTTTACTTGACTTGACAAAATATCGACACTTCTTTATTATAATTATTTAAGTTTTATATCAATCAATTATATATTATAAACCATTCGTAATAAATTATCTAAATGATGATGAAGGTAAACCGCATCAAAATCCACTGTGTAGTTTAGAAGAAATATTTGGTCACCCAAACGCATATAAACTGTTAACTATCTAGTGTTCAGTTCAGCGTATCATCGATGTAACAACGTGGAGGCGTGCAAACAAATCAGCTGAGATCGATACAATAACAGTCAAGTTCATGGCCCGATATATCCGAGGTAGGCTCGTAAGTTTGCTCCGCACCGTACTTTAGTGTAATTTTTATTGGTCCATCCGTTTTTATTACGTCAGTAAGCCATTTTTTGAGAGCAGTGCAGACAAGTGCTGGCCCAGTGTTAACGACTTACGAGCTGTAGGTCAACAAGCGCTTTACTTTGTGTAAATTATTTCATCACCACTGCTCTCAAAACGGTGAAGGAAAACATCGTGAGGAAACCGGCATGTCCTAGAACCAAAAATTCGGAGACAGCTACCAACCCGCACCGAGCCCGCGCGGAGGATTACGACCCACTCCCTTTCACCGAGAGAAAGCCTGTCCCAGCAGTAGAACCATTATAGGCTGATTAAGAGCATTTTTTCTGGATGTATGTGTCTTTTGTGTACCTTTTATTTTTGTTTGGTTCACGGAGACAAAGACCACAAATTCCGTTTAAATATCTACATATATGTTCCAAATGAATTTCCTATACGAGTATCCTAGGGCCGGCAGACTAAAAAACATAAGTCAATAAGTCACACTTTTTGACTTATATTTTTAGTCTGCCAGCCCTAACTATTGGTATCAATTATACATGGTTATTGGTAAAACATTAACATCCTTTTAAGAGGTAAAAAGAAATCAGCTGTTTCCTACACTCTGACGTGTTATACGAACATAAACGTAGCGAACAGCAGATTTTTCTTTCACGAATTTAGTTTTGGTCCCATAGTAAAAGTTGTTCATAATGATGAGTACAATGACCTTGGTTTTAGAATCGGATTATAATCTTTTCTTTGTCAAAGTCAAAACATTTATTTCAAATAGGCACATAAAAGGCACTTTTGAACGTCAAAAATTACAATAAAATAGAATTGATTCTAGTCGCCCATTCCAAAAGGTAGTTTTCGTATGGAGAACAATGCGCAAGAAACTGCACCGTTACTCTTTTAAAATGTTTTACAATATTTTGTATACATTAATTATATAATAATACGTGAAGACGATGCACCTAAAATAAAATTACTATACCACAATAGGTAAAAGAATTAGAAATGAAAACATGACATAAATTAATTATCTGATAGATACATGGTGCTCACATATTTACAACATGGTAAAAGTAAACGATTTTCATTTAAATAAAAAATTACAAGTAATAAGTCAGGGTGTGAGTTTAAGTAAGTAATTATAGAATGTAAATTAACGTCAAAAAAAAAAAGAAGAAAGAATCAATTTTACAATTAAATTAGCAACCAGTTTGATTTTGTTTACACTCTAGATTGTCCTATGGAGCAGGACCAGCATGTTTCCAAGCGTTCTTATCTTGGATAATAATCTTCTAATTTATAGTATGCTTGTTTACAAAGTGTACGTTTAATGTGAGTTTTTAATTTTCTTTCATTTAATTGCAATAAGTATATCACAAGGTAGTTTGACTTGTGAAAAGGAATTTTCTCAAATTAGTTTCTGTTTAGATGTGTCTTTATGCCCAACTGTCGATCTTTACCAAATGTATTTCCTGAACTGACATACGACTTGGACAGATCACGTGTAAATGATATAGACACGTGGAAGCATCATTCCTATACATTTCACTAACGCTAGGAACTTCATTGGCAAGACTACACCTATTAGGTATGTATTCTGTAACTATACACAGCACACATTTAATAATCTTGCTCTTCACTTTCAGCACTCAAAGTTCCATTACTTTATATTTCAAAATTGCATGTATTTATTTGAACCTCTAACAATTCCCATTTTGCACTCTCAAATATAACGACTGCGCCTATTTTTAGCTGACTTCTTACAAAAGGAGGAGGTTCTCAATTCGTCTGTATTTTATATAATTATGTTCATCGATATTTTCGGCAATTGTGCACCGCTTTTTCAGTTAACTTTAAATAATTCCTATTTTGAGGTCCTAAACATAGAGTCAAGTAAAAGCGGCCGACTTCTGTCCTACTTGAATGTAGCACGCGCTCGTGATTCACGCTCGCTCGGCTCGCGCGCGGTTGTCCGCGGTTCTGACCTAACCCATTTGGTTGGGGTGCTCTAGGTTAGATACTGCGACCAATTCGTTTCGCGCGTGGTTGGACACAGTTTCATATAACCCGTTTGGTCGTTGGGGTACCCCCTAGCTTAATTACTGCGACCAACTGTGAAAAAAGCCAGACAGTTAAAAAGAGTTTTTAACTATAAAAAAATTGAGCATCATTAGAAGCGCAAAAAGGTTTTTGAGGATTAGTTAAATATCAAATCATATGGTACGTAATAAAAAAACAACTTGCTATTTTTTGTTGTAACATCAAAAATGATGTTTCAACAGAGTGTTTTCGCAAGGTCGAACCGTGTGTTTAGATATAGTTAAAGCTCTCTGTTACGGACTTACGGTGTTACGTCAATGGCAGGTACTTTGAGATTAGACTATCGCGTTTGCGTATGTAAGTACTAAAGAAATGAATCTGCCTAGCCGTTTCCCAACTGTGTTCGGGTCGGCTTCCAGTCTAACCGGATGCAGCTGGATATCAGTATTTTACATGGAGCAGCTGCCTATCTGACCTCCACTACCCAGTTACTGGGTAACACGATACCAAGGAGTATCGGCCCGAAAGGCTGACAACCAGTCATGTTTATGGGCAAGACCGATTCTGACAATCGGTCTTGCCCATAAACATGACTTTCGGGCTTTTTACTACCCGTAACTTGTATTAAATATAAATACAATGTGTAGTTGAATTAGTTAAACACTAAGGAACAGTGAAGGCTTTAGCGACTGCGAAGTGCAGTGCTGGTCCGTGAATAAAATATAAGGATTAAAATAATAGGTGTTTCTAAAGATCATCCGTCAACAAGCTCATTAAAGCCACCCGGCACCCACTCCGCACCGACTCGTCGCACGGCGTCCACTCGATGTTGACAGGTGGTCCACGGGTGGACGCCGCGTTATCACCAGCAAACGTCGCGCGGTCAACCAGTGGACCTCGTGTCGCGTATAACATTATCGTGTTGGCAATGCGCAGTCAACGCAAGGCAAGCATGCGAGCAGCGAGTTGTCACCGAGTGGTCCACCCGCCGTCCGCGCATGGAGGGCTTACGACGGAGACGATCCGGTGACGCTACGGAGTTGATGTAGTGAGCGCCTACCTATACAAGTCCATATAAAGAATACTAGCCGCAGGAGGCGAGGCGGTGCGGAGTGGGTGCCGGGTGGCTCTAATGAGCTGTGACCTTAAAAATCCTTATGACAATTTCTAAGGCATCATAACATCCAACCAAATTGTGTTTTGACTTTCAATACAACTATTGATAGGTTGTTTTCGTCTCTTGATAAGACTGATAAGTAGAAAGCCATACTAAACAAGGTGAGTTTCGTTCACCTACCATAGGTAATTGAAAACATCCATACAAGATACATGATAACTACATAATGCAAGCCTAAAAGCGTACCGTACGTTGCTCGCCAAACTGCTACCAATCAAATATGCAGTTAGCGTGTCATCCATGGACATACCTTTATATCTGTTGTATCTCTCATTTATTTGTCCTAACCAGTTCAATCTAACTTCATCCATGAAATAAGAATTCAAAAGGCAGTTCTTATAGCAACCGGCATCAGTCAGTCCTCCAACTTGCGTAAACCTAGCAATAGCTTTCATTTCGACAGTTCACGGTATTCGTCTTTAGGTCTTTTTTATCTCTCCTTGTCGGAACCAGTGCGGCACCGCGCTGGCGGGACCCAACATGCTGCTGCGTCCAGCAATCCCGGCGACCCAGCTGTATGTGTCCAGACTGCACCACTCCACGAAGGTTGAGGAGATCGTGGAGTACATGCGTGTGAAGACCAACTGGACTTTGGGGGTCGAGAAGTTGGAGTCGCGTCACAACACGAACTTCAAGGTTCGTGGTACGTGTTCCGACACTTCATCTCGAGAAGTTCCTCAAGGAATAGTTCTGGCCGAAGGGTGTTGTATACCGCCGGTTTCGTGGCCGGCTACATGACACCAGTCAGCGAAACACGACGCAGACACTTCGTGTGCTTTGGTTTGTTAGTATTTTAGTGTAATTAAAATGTTGTATGTATTTATAGTATTTTAATATTAATATTGTATTGTATGCTTTTTATATGGGCCTTGATGCCTGAAATAAATGGATAATAATATTCCACATCCGCAGGGTAATTGACACACTAACAGTAGCGATAGCTTTTATTTTGACAGTTCAACAACATTCGAAGTAATGGATTAGCAATATCCCACAAAATGATTGTGATTGTTAGTGTGTTTGTGTTTTATAAGGGCCTTGATGCCTGAAATAAATGGATAATAATAATAATAATTTTTAAATGTTTTTATATTATTTTTACAAATACTAATATTTACAAATATACACACATCAAAAGTGTCTAGGGATCAACATATATTTTTGCAATAACTTTTCTCCTGATTGATATTAATTAAAATTTTCTTTAAGGATTCATCAAATAAAGTGTTTTCGTTTGTCACAGTAACGATAAACCAAGTCACCTTTGCATTAATAAAGAAATTTGCAATTTTCCTAATAAAGGGATTTTTGACATTTGAACCACTAACAGAAAAGTTCGAAAAAAAGACTGAAATAACAGTTTTCTTTAAAATTTTATTGGGTAACTTAAACAATTAATAATCCGTGTTTCTACCGCGAACACTAACAACACAAGAACATCGGTTTGGCATACTCAAAATGAGTTCATCCAAATCACGCTGTGGAATGGCCGCCCATGTTCGTTGCAACAACAAAAAAAGGTCTTCTTGCGACTGGATACCCTCCATATTCGGCAGAGCTCTTCTCTGTAGCATATCCCATGCATGCTCAATCGGGTTCAAGTCTGGCGACTGAGCAGGCCAGGGCAGGACATTGATGTTAGCTGCGGCGAGAGTCTGTCTTACAACTCTTGCGGTGTGCGGTCGTGCATTATCATGCATTAACTGAAATAAGGGACCGATTTGCACTTGTAGAGGAACGATGACGTCTGATACAATCGTCTCAGCATAAATTTGAGCGTTGAGGTTGCCTCTGATCCAAATCAACTCAGTTCTTCCGCCGATCCAAATACCCGCCCATACCATGATGGTTCCACCACTATAAGGATGGACTTCCTGGCAGGATTTTAATCGCTGTTGGCGTCCAGGGGTTCTCCAGTGTCGTATACGTCTTGTATCCGGTCTCATACCAAAACGAGACTCATCAGAAAAGCACACGAAACGCTATTGTTCTTCTGCCCAATTTCTGTGTTCAAGAGCCCATTGATATCGAATCCTACGATTGTGCATTGCTATAGGTGGTACCCGTAGCGGTCTTCGGGAATGAAGGTTCACTTCATGCAAGCGGTTTCTGACTGTTTGGTCGCTAATTAAGTTCCCTGAAGAGTGATGAAGCCTCACGGCTAACATCATGGCGGTTATTGTTGGAGCTCTTCGAGTTAAGATTTGAATGTATCGGTCTTGTCTCCGTGTGGTGCAGCGATACCGTCCTCCATGGCGCTCAGCCACGGTACCAGTGCTTCGGTAACGTGTCCAAAGTCGACTGATAACACTCTGACTTGTATTCAGAGCTAAAGCCACAGTACGTTGCCGGGAACCAGCTTCTATCATTCCCACGGCTCTGAGCATTTCTTCCCTGCTTAAATGACGTCGCCGCTCCATAATAACGTTGGTTTTAATCAGTAGTAGGGAAACAGTAGCACTAATAATGTCTTCAATGCGTTGTATGTTTTTATAGGGAAAATATTGACAGCTGATTTTCATCTTTTACTCGAATTTGATTCACAGTTCCTGATTCAAATTATGAAATGCACCAAAAAGGATCCATATAAATTTATAAAATCATAAATTTATTACAAAGCCACATCTCAATCTCAAGAAATCCGCATAAAAATGCTTGATCCCTAGACACTTTTGATGTGTGTAATTTATATGTATTTAGAGCTGATTTTTCAATCATCTAATAACTTTATTCGAAGAATAATTTTGAAATTTTGACAGTTATTTCATACAAAATCTGTCAAACGTCAATTTTATTCCCCGAATAAAAGTTATCTGGCGATGGAAAAATCAGCCCAAAGTTTAATAATGGGAATAATAATAATATTCCACATCCGCGGGGTAATTGACACACTAAGCCTGGGTTGCATCATCTTACTTTAACTTTAACAAACGTCAAAAGTCTGTCAAACTGCATACAAAAATCACCGGTTATGGTTAAAGTTACGGTTAAAGTCAGATGATGCAACTCAGCCTAACAGTAGCGATGGCTTTTATTTTGACAGTTCAAAAATATTCATTGCGTTAATACTACTTTGTGGAGCAGACAAATTTTTCGAACATATTAAGTAACTAGCTGCGCCCCGCGGTTCCACCCGCGTAAATTGTCGATCCCGTGGGAATATCGGGATAAAAGTAACCTATATGTTAATCCACGGTTTCAGCTACCTCCATACCTTTTTATCAAAATTGGTTCAGCCTTTTGAGCGTGAAGAAGTAACAAACAAACACGCACACACACACACACTCACAAACTTTCGCCTTTATAATATTAGTGTGATGGATTAGCAATAGCCTACAAAATGATTCAAATTGTGATTGTTAGTGTGTTACGTAATTAGGGTGCTCGTCTACCCCAGTCCCTATCTTGGGGCATTCGTGACTCTCAATAACCTTCCTCAACATTCTTTGTACAGATAAATACAAGGTTTCATCAAATCCCTCAGATAAAAATATAGACATAGCAGTGGGTTGCGCAAACACAGACAAATCCTTTAAGCTGTCGACGGCGACGTCACTGCAGACGTTTAGAAGTAACATAATTCTAATTTTGTGGTGGCAAATAGAGATAGTCTATTATTAATTTGCACTTCAAAATACTTTTTAAACATCACTGGTTTATTTAATTGCTTTCGAAGTGGCACGTGTCGCGTTAGTTGACAACAGACAACATAGTAACTAAATCTACTGTGCCTACATTTTAACACAATTCGCGACTCTGCATCGCAAATACTAGTCTGATGTCAAATAACTAAAAAACTTTCGACAAGGTTTTTGGTTTTTATTTTAGGGTCTCTGACATAGCACCTAAGTAAACTTTACTTATGTATAGCACATATAGACCCAAAAAAAAAACTTATTTTATATCAAATTAGTATTTTCAAAGCCATTGCTTGTATAAATATAGTAGACGGCGATGGCGCAAAAATAAAAATATAAAATAGTAATTATGTTTATAAAATTTTTTATATTAGTTTTTTACCCGACTGCGGCGAAGCCCAAAAGGAGGGTTATGTGTTTGACCTATATGTATGTATGTACGTCCGTTTCTTTGTTCCCTCGTAACTTCTAAACGAATGAACGGATTTGGATAAATTATACTTACGTCTTTAGATTGTCTTGGTAGCGCGAGTGTCACTGGGTACAATGCGGTTCAAATAAGAATAGGATCGACTTAGCGCCATGTTGTGACGTCATAGCTGTCAAATCGAATAAATTGGGTAGGGTGAACAAAACACACAAAAACCTAATTTTGGGCAAACCCCAAGCCCAAGTTTTTTTAATACGTCGTAAATCGTAAACCGCAATTTACCTTTTATTCAACAACTCAAATATAAAAAAATATAAAAGAAACATTTAATTTCATAAACATAAACCTTATGCATAAATCCGGATGTTACGGAACCCTCGGTGAGCGAGGCCGACTCGCTCTTGCCCGGTTTTTTTTATTATATTTTCAAACTCAAATGGGTCCCGCTGCTTCCAACTTTTATTTAATTTAAAATGGCCTTGTTTTTAGCTTTTCAGTTTTTTTAACTAAATTTTTTTACCGCAGTCGGGTTTTTTAGTTTTTTTTAATTTCTTGTTTTTTATTTTTGTCTCTTATTATACCGTTACTCTAAATTAAGGTAACAAAATACCATTAATTCAGCTTCTATGACATTAATACTGGCCATATTGCGCTCATCTCGGCATTTTTTATTGAAATGTAAATATATAGGTAGGAGTTTCGTTTACTATATGTTTTTTTAGAAATACAGTATTAAGGCTTCTAATATAGCAGGATACTATAATAGGTATATAGTAGGTTGTCAACCCTACACCTAAGGAACTGGAAATACTGACCTTTCCCATTGGGCCTTCAAACCTATGGAATGATCCTGTCGATGAACACATTTATGTACTTGCGTGTATCGGAACGCCAATAGAAATAGAATCATCATCGGACGAAGATATTCCTTTGGCTTTACTTCATTCAATTTAATTTAATTATAATGTCGAATCTGACGGACACTGATTTTTACTCAATCTGCCTATAATTAATGGTACTTTGTGTTGGATATTAAATGAATATTATAATTTTTTTCTGTGAGAATTACCCAAATTATAATGTATTTGTTATGAAACAATACAACAAATGAATTTCTAACACAGGTGATAATTATCGGATAATTATCAGATAATTATCAAAAAGCTTAATTATCTTGATAATTTCGAACCCTGCCTATGACATAATGATTTTACGTTTCTAATTCCTACACCTAAATAACTTCGTTCAGCTTCTGTTCCTTTGTCTTAAGAACAACTCAAATTATAATTACAATACAATTTCAGCACGCTCATTAGCGTTCATTTGACGATTCTCTATTGATACTTTGTCCCATTGTTTGATTGAAATATTTTTGAAAGTGTTGATAATTTAATTAGTAATACTCTTACCACATACTTAAATAAAGTTAAGTAAGTACTACACAATAACTCAAGAATTCTTTGAAATAATAATGACAATATAAGTACATTTTATCTTACAATAGGAATGGCCAACAGTTTTTGTAAGCAATTGTTGTGTCTGTATGATTGAGCCAAACTTTAAAACTACCGTGTGACTTTGAATGCTTTTTGCACAATGGCTTAAAGGGCTTACAGGTCCTAAACGCAAAAAAACGCAAGTTTTAGAAACAATAAAAGTATAGTAAACTCACCTAATTGTGTGACTCACTTAATTCGGAGATCCAACGTTTGGACTCTTTCACAGCGTTATAGGAGTAAATCCAATACATTAAAATGAACCCTATGGTATGGTAATAACGCTTCTTTTCGTGTACAAATTTTTGTTAAGATCGTGCGAGTGAGATAGTAACAATCACGGGATTTGTCAATTTTGTCATTGCGCCCGCCATGTTTGACGTTTCACCGGTAGCGTGCGACTGTGCTGTCATTATTTAATTCATTTTAAATAGAAAAGGTGAGTGTAAGTTCATGATACTTTGACAATTAGTTGTTAAAAACATATACTTGTTGATACCGATAAAGGTTTTAGTAATTTATTATTATTATTTAGTATTTATTTATTTTAGTACCTACTATCACCGAATTATGGTGTTTGTCGCAGAATTACACAAGTCATTGCGGTTTGATTAAGCTCATTTTACGCTGAGTTAATTCATATGTATTAAGATTATACTTGCTCATATGATAAATAGAAGACTGATTAATGTTCCTATTAAAAATAAAAATAAAATTTATAAAGTTTAATCTGTTTTTTTTTCCACATTCTGTTTTGTCACAGAATTAGATGAGTTGACATCGACTACAGTACCCAATGATATTTTAGTAACAGATATGTTATGAGCGCGCAAATTGTGAAGACTAGAAAACACCCTAATTGGGACGTATTGCCTTTAGTCTGTGTCACGCACGTCTACGAGTGAGACGGTGCGCGCAGCTACGTAATTACCATCCAAAATGCCATCTTGTGTATTTAGAAAGTGTACCAATTATGATACCAAAGTTAATAAAACACAAGGGATCTTATACCACACGAAAATACACAATATACTTCGATTTATTAATATATTTCAATTATTTTCCTAATATTCTGATATTTGGAGGTTAGGAAAAAGAAAGAGATGGAAAATACATTTTTTGTCGTAAGAACGACAAGGATGCGAGCACTCCGGACATAGAATAAAAGTACAGATGCGAATATTAGGCAGTAAAGTCATCTTTACAGCAGAGTTCTAGTTTCCCTTTTAATAACTTTTCTTTATAATTTTGTTTGATATATTTAATTATAAATTAAACATGTCATAATATGTAGGAAAAGAAAATATTAATAGCTTATCGTTACCATAGTATGTCACAGATAGTGTTAAAATAAACCTACCATTGAGAATAATTGAGATTAAAATTAAATCTTTTCGAAGGTGTATGATTATTTTTACAATTGTATTTCTTTCTTTTTAAAACGTGTTTTATTTTTCACCTACCTACCTTTTAATAGTGTTATTCGTTGCATAGGCACAAATCCCGACTACAGATTCTGTACACGCGGTTTATACTTTCTGCCTAGTTAATTTGTTAGTCTATGATGCCAGCGTGCGGTGATTGGTAGCCCGAATAATGTTTGCTTACATTCACGCGCAATTGACAACATCTAGCTGTCACTTTTTTTCTTATTGGTTTTATCAAGCTATCCTTTTTCTATCCTTTTTACTTGTAGTGAAATGTAAAATGAATAAAAAGTGTGTATGTGTGCTGCCTCTCGGCGCGGAACACTTCTTTCTGTTGTTTTGTAAGTGTATAACATATCTGTTTATTAGAATATCATTGACAGTACCCAAACTCAGTAAAATATATGATATTCTTCACGATATATGCTAGGTAGATACTATGTTGAAAACATAATACAACTAATTTAATACGATAGAAAAAAATCATGAAGATACCTCTAAAAACTTTCTTTTTACATTAAAACCATACTAATATACATACAATCATTCTGATTTTTTGTCACATTATTCTACAAGCAACATACTAAAACACTACTGTTTTAATTTTTTTGTCCAAACAATAGATTTTTTGTAATTAAATAATTGCTTCATATTTTGCAATAAATTACCAGCGTTATGTCATCGCGCTTCTGTTTCTTTTCTATGAAGTCCGACAGTGACCGCGCTTTAGGTCATGTAAGCCCCTTAAGGTTATTGTATGTCAATGCAACACACGCCTTATTTAAATGCAACGCACATACTTTATTTAGTAACTTTTACAGAACATTTTGGGACTAGTCCTTAATCCCTTATCCAGCACAGGAATAGGACATTTTCACCATTTAATTGGACTTAAATGAGACTGATCCCTTAGTTTGTTTTGCCATTTTTGTTCAGTGGTAGTTAGAAAGAAAATATCGACTCCATCAAGCTTATTTTTTTGATTTGGTAAAGTGAATCCGATATCCTGTTTACAGAACAAAATAATCAATGTAATATCATTACAAAAAAGAAAACAAAAGTTTTTCCGAACATTTTTGATGACACAGATGATTCGTGGCCATTCGTAACTTAACCGCATAATTATAATTTACAGCCTTAGTCATTAACTCATAAAGTCATCACTACTAACAACCCAATTACTTAGAAAATTGTTTTTACTGGTTTCAAAAAATGGCTGTCATACTTAGCCCTCGTACCCACAGGCGATAATTAATCGCGCACTTAATTTACAACGCACTGCTTAGCGCTGAGAGTTAAAAAACCGCGCACCGAGGGTTCCGTACCATCATATGTTTTTAAATTTTCACCGGCAAGGCCTATATTCGTTAGAGAATTTTAACACTGCCACTGGGTCTAGAATATTGCAGTTTTAGGTCAGCGCCATCTCTTGACCGATAGTGGAACTACTGTAACTTTTGTTGATGATTTCTAAAAAGTGTGCTATTTAGAGAAATCGTTTTATTTTTCCTGTAATCTTTACATAAACTTCTATCACATAGAATTATTTCAGATTTTTGCAAAATAGTTGGGCAAGCGTCATCTAAAACTAATCCAAATTTCATGTTGATAGCATTAGTAGTTCTTGAGATATCCAGCTGTGACAGACAGACAGACTGAGTCTCACTATAAGGGTTCCGTTTTACCATTTTAGTACGGAACCCTAAAAACAAGCAGTGTATATTTTATTTTGACGCGCTGGGATGCATTCTGTTGATTCTCAATGCTCGGCTTAACATCAAGAGTTGAAAAACACCAATGCGCAATATAAAATCGTCCCAGCGAACCTGCATCCTAATTGCGTACCACATAATCACAATCTAAACGATTTTGAAGGATATTGCCAATCCATTGCTGCTTAAGTTCGAAAAATTTGTCTGTTCAACAACGAAAATAACGCAATGAATGTTGTTGAACTTTGTACCACCATCGAAATCAGCCAATCCGTTCTCGAGATATCATCAAAAAAGCCGCTCCGTACAAAATGTATGAGAAAATGAATTATCTTCATTTTTTTTCGTGAATGTTTTTCTGCTATTCGGGGCGAAGACAAATCCAACAAATCAAAGATCATCAAAATCGGTCCAGCCGTTCTTGAGTTATAAATGGTGTGACTAACCAGACTTTGTTTTAAGTATATACATAGATTTATTTCAGGCGACGCAGGCCCATGTATAAAGTACCTTAACCTAAACACACATATTTTTATTATAAAAGAGTAGGTACTTCACTAGCTAACTAGTTAATGATCGACAAAGAAAAAACGTACTTATGGACAATTAATTGGTAGATATAAAATACCTTAACCTAAACATACATATTTTTATTATAAAACAGTACTTCACTAGCTAACTAGTTAATGATCGACAAAGAAAAAACGTACTAACTTATGGACAATTAATTGCTAGATGTTCTACCATACATGTGTTGTTGCACTTCATAAGTACAAAGATCTTGATGAAAAAGACCAATTTACTTTGAACAAAGGTACACCATTTTCAGCCATCCATAAGCGTCACCACCATGTCACGTTACAGCCTTTATGATTCACAATTACTTTACAATAACATTATACATTCTTAAATGAATGTATGTAACTTTTTTTGTATAATTAATCGTTATTATACAATAAATATTTTCAGATTGATTTTAAACAACGGCCTACCTTTACTGACCTATGTATTAAGCAGAGTAGTGTGTTTTGTCTAAATCTTTCTTAAATAGGTAGAGATGAGATAGGGTTCCTCTAGTTCCTACCATAATTTCTAATGAATTTTCATTGATTGAATAGTAATTAATTGGTTTTGAGCATCTCTAAGGACGGTCATCGTGCGGTTTCAGTTTCACAAGCTTTCTCTAGAATTCCGATTCAAGGGAGTGCCTTACAGGGCGGTTACGGCACTCTTATACCTCTGGGCCAGTTTTTTTAATTTAACAGAATTTCTGAGCAAAAAGACCCTTTCGGAACACATCCATGAGAATTTCCACAAACAAAAATAAATTGTGTACGCCAACTGCCCTACATAATCAGCCTATAATTGGGCCGTTATCCACCACGCGGGCCTAGTGCGCGTTGGTGGATAACGGCCCAATTATATGGTCCCATGTCTTCGAATTTTTGGTTCTAGGACATGCCGGTTGCCTCACGATGTTTTCCTTCACCGTTTTGAGAGCAGTGGTGATGAAATAATTTACACAAAGTAAAGCGCCTGTCTGGGTTCGAACCTACGACCTACAACTTGTAAGTCGCGACTTTTACCACTGGGCCGACTGCCCTACTTCAGACTAATTAATGATTTACATGTTAATGATATAGTTACTCTTTTTACTTCTTTTGTCTCTACCATTTAATAAACAAAAGGACTTATTCCTTATAGTTACAACACCAACCCTATAACAATCTAGGGCAATAATGGTTATCCGATAGCGAAAGTCTGTTATCTGATAAGATACTAGATTCCATGTCAATTAATTACACTGAAAACTACCAGTTTTCCTCCTTATTACTGCAATTATGATTGGGTATACATTTACAATTAAAATCTCTTCAAGCTGCGCCGGCGCATACGTACCAAATGCTAATGCGTTGTAACGAGCACACAACATCCCAGGCATGTAATTATTATGGCCTTGGGGTTATCCTCAAATGCACTAGAAATCGATAAAACGTATTTATATGAAACAGGTATTACACATTGCATTTTATTTGAGATTTTTGAACGAAATGCCTATAAAAATATTTTGACGCATCTGGAGGTGGAAGCTGGCTGCATAATATGGCAATAACTATCATACTTAGTTTTTTTTATTTCACTTTGGCAACTGAGTTTGACAGTTAATGTCAAAATCAAAGGCCTATGTCAATTTGACAGTTGACTTTTTTTTATTTCGGCTCCCGGTGCTCTGTCGGCAAAAAAATCATAATACCTACCATAACCGCTAGCACACGAGATGTGAATGTAAAAAGAAATCGTCAAGATATTTATCAAGTTTTCGTAATGACAGAACTGAAGGCCCTTATAAAAAAAAAACAAATGAATGATTTGATTACTAACTCACTTCATTCATAATTTAAGTACCGGCCTATCGTTTTATTATTTACTACTCGCTAGGTCGTTGACCCAACGGCCTATTCTTTAAGTTTCATTGACTTTTTCTTAAGTATCGTAATTTTACGTAAAGTTATGAAGGTAGTCTATAATCATTTAGCCAATACCGATTTGCAGAATCGAGATCTTTTTATCTAGGTACTTAAGTTTTTATTCTTGTGAAAAGGAAAAACAGTTTGGTCAGTGGGTCGTCTTATGCTGGGGCCACACATTGGACATAATTTGACCCAAGATGTAGCCTTGGAACATTGGGTCCAATGTGTGTATCGGGCCTGGACAGATAATGGACAGGATTTTACTGATTTTGCTCAACATTGGATATGGTGCCAAGTCTGAACCAATGGACAAGGCCAATGTGTAGCGCCGGCATTAGGGGCGACTTCAACGCAGGGGGGGGGGGGGTTCAGAATCATATACTGAATCCACGGTAACAGGTTGTGCGCCGTCACCCTATGTGCATATTTCCCTAAAAGCGTACAAATTACCTTCTATTTAAACTTTTCCTCAGTTGGTCGTCTTAGGGGCGGACTTTTAAACGCAACACTGCATAATATAAAACTTGGCAAATGTATGGCCAAACGGCATAATACAAATCATAATGTATTATGTACAGTGGGCTGCATCAATTGGGTACCCCAGTTGTATTCAAACTTTCACACAACTGGGGTACCCAATTGATGCAGCCCACTGTACGTAAACAAACAATATAATGTGGTTAGAAAACCTTGTCGAAATCACTGTTAAACTTGAAGTGCAACATTTAAAACGTCATTAGTTTATATTTCTACAATGCCGATAATAATACCTTGCAGTATTATTTGATTATTATTCCCTGATATTACTATCATAATAAACTGCGACAACAACTCAGTCAACGAACCATTATATAATTTTGTTATAGAAACATGGCGGCATTATTCAACTATTTGTAACGTACTACAGTATTAGTAAACAAACCTGCACTATTAAATCCGTCAACCACGTCCTGATATCAGGGGCCGCGGTCGAAACCTCCGGCATCATGGTGGTTGAAAACTCCATCATATCGCTAATATTCATTTTTTTTTAAATGTAATAGGCTGTCCGCCTAACTTTCTTTGCACAAAAAACACACTGTATCGTCCCGCCAAAAGTACGAACTGTCACATCGCGCGCCGAGGAAAGAGTGTTAATAAAATCTGATAAAAGTATCATTTACACATCTAGATAATATAAAATATTTCATAAAGACATTCGTCATGGACGGAGCCAGTACTTCGAGTGTTGTGCGGCGATAACACGCGACCGAGCGGACCGTGCTTCGCGCGTCGACTACCTCAATATAAACCAACTACCTTTAGCAGAAAACTACACAGGAATAAATAAGTAAGTACAAACACACACACATAATATAAATTTTAAACGAAATCAAATTGAGTCACTGCCAGAATATAATATTTTTGGAGGATTTTAAACTCTCTTGCCTATGGATCGATTTTGTCAATGTTTCGGTAAAAGTTGGCGTGAGCAAATATAATTATTTTTGTCCATAAATATTTTTGCGCGAGGGTTGACGTCAGATTGTCTGTGAAGGTGGAGAGTAAACTGTAAAAATAGATTCTAATAACATATCAAACTATGTCCTGTCTGGCTGGCGAGGCGATAATATGTTATACATTTCTGAAACCAATTTCAAAGGCAAGAGATAGGTAGATGTGCAAAATATAACACTGCTTTGATCGTCAGTCACTTCCTAGATTAGAACGTCTATTTTTAACCGACGAAAAAATAGGAGGACGCATAACTTTTGACTGAGTACCTAGTCAAATTTTGGTAATTCTTTTATTCGAATGGTAAGGTAAGGTATTTTTTTTTATTGGAAAGTGAATACTTCGAAGTTGGTCCCATTTAAAATTGAAAAACAAAATCCACCCCTAAGTGCAGAAAAATAGGGGTTGATTGATTTACCACCTACTGAATTTTCACTTGGGAACCGAGTTGAAACTTGGCACACGTATGCAGTTCTGATGACGCTTCAACAAAATAGAGACCTGGAGTGGATCTGATGATGGAGATGGAAGACAGTTGAGAGCGCTCCTCAACAGTTAACAGCAGTTACATCGCGTCGGGCTTATTGTTAATGCCTTTATCAGCTAATTCTCTGCTATCGTGTAAATAGCTAAATCTCTGCTATCGTGTAAATAGCAATAAAACCAATTAAAAGGTATCAGTCTAGCTTTCCTTTGAGGAGCCGTCGAAGGGTGAGTACAGTGTATGGGATTCCCGTACGGACTATCGACTGGTCACATTGCACGCAAATGTCATTCCTGATTTCCCATACATTTCCCGTACTTTTCTTAAGTCAGAAGAGGTCAGCATTCTAATTGCGTAACACACTATCAATTACGATCTGAATAATTTTGAAGGATATTGGTAATCCATTGCTGCATACATCCGAAAAATTCGTCTGCTCAACAACGATAATAACACAACGCAACGAATGTTGTTGAACTGTCAAAATGGTAGCCATTCCTATTGTTACGCTTATGCTTGTATTGTTACCACCAGGGGCGGCCCTAGAATTTTTTTAGGTGGTGCAAAATCTTAACGTGGCGCCCCTCTATGTTGTACCATGTTCCTATAGCCTCCTCTACACGTCGCCAGATTCATCAGCAGATGGCCATCTGCCAATGCCGCCGCCGACGTGTAGACGGGGTAATTTGCTAGTCTGTGGTAGGTATTTAGCATCTGCCGACGTTACCCCACATAGCATTACCCCGTCTACACATCGGCGGAGGCATTCGCAGATGGCCATCTGCTGATGAATCTGTCTACGTGTAGAGGAGGCTTAAGATATATGCCTAATTATGCAGTTGCTTGCTTGCTTGTGGACGATCGTCTTTATAGTAAGTTACTATAAAGCCGATCGTCGAGGCGCTGAAATCAACCGAAATGCGACCATCAGTGGTGGTCGCATTTCGGTTGATTTCAGCGCCCTCTCCCGTGACGGCGCCCGGTGCCGTCGCACCCCTCGCACCGCCCTAGGGCCGCTACTGGTTACCACTGACGTGAGGCCTGCCGTACCTTTTTTTAGTCTTATTTCTAATCTATTCGGTATTTACAAGGCATTATTATGAATCGTGTCAACTATACATTATGTTAGTGTCCCACAATAGAATGATCAATGTAAAACAGATCTTGTACAGACGCTAGCACATCAAGCTACCCGAAACTGTCAAATTTTTCCAATCAACTTTGAACCTTATGCTTAAATATTAGATTGTAGTAGCTTGATGTGCTGGCGTCTGTATATACTCATAACGGTATATTATTTAACCTGCACCCTAATTGCGTAATTCACTGTCAATCGCAAAGCGAATCATTTTGACATGTCTGCCTAACAACGTAAATAACGCAATGAATTATGTTGAACTGTCAAAATGAGAGCCATTCCTACTGTCACTGTGTTACGCAATTACCCCGCTGTTTCGGGCTATTTTGGTTTGAGACATTGTTGTAAATATTTGCAACTGTTATGATGATTAATCTGTCTAAGATTTGTTTTACTTTTCTACAGTTGGATTTCTTTCGTATTTTGCGAACAGACCGCCCATTGTGACCGCCAATTATATTTGTATTTTTTATGGTGTACAGAATAAAGCAAATTCTATCTATCTACATGGAAATATTTAAGTTATACCTACCTTAGCCCACGGTTTTTTCCACATGCTAAATTAAGTTAAGGTGAAATCCGTCACTTCGGTAGTTCCATCCGTCAGTCTGTTTTATTAAGCTCAGGGTCGGCATTAGCCTGTTTCATATTGATGAAGTTTCAGTTTACCATAATAGAATCATTATAGGTAGTACCGGCTTTTGCCAAGGTCTGTCTCAACTTCTCAAGTACACAATAGATTGAAAACTCGTAGCGCGGTAACTCTTTGCTAAGAATCCTAGTTTCCGTTCTTCGCCATAGGAATCTACTTTGGAAGTTTGCAACGAACTTGTCAATTTTAAAAAGTACTTGAATTAAAAGCGTTAAGTCCTGTCGAATCAATGAGGTTCTGACGTTGCGTTGTATGCATAAAACGCGAAATTGAAGTTTTCTTTAGTAATTAGTGTACCTACGTTTGTATTATTTACACGGGTATTTTAATACGCATTACTTCGTCAATTATAAGCGTAAACACAGGTAATAACATATTTATAATATGTTAATTAACATTTATCAAGGCTGTCTTATCTAATACAGTACTAATGAATAATATCCGCCTCGAAGACCCAAAAAATTATTGTTGTTGTTAAGGTAAAAACTTTTTTACAAAATAAAAACCGACTTCAAAAAAAACACTACAAATTGAAAAATAACTTTAATTTCGGAAGTCGGTGTCGTTGGTTCCGCATTTTCGTTTTTTGACACCGACTTCCGAAATTAAAGTTATTTTTCAATTTGTAGTGTTTTTTTGAAGTCGGTTGGTTTTTTGTAATTTTTTTTATCACTTTTTAGTTGTACCTACCCCACACACATTTCATTAACACTACCTGCTATGTAAATATCAGTGTCAGGAAGTTATTAAAACATCATCAATATAAACTAAGTCGAAAAAAGTCGTATTATTGAAGCGAACTAAAAAACTGCCCAAGCCAAGTTAATCAAATTAATATGGGACCACCCCTGAGGCATCCCCTATCCATTAAAACAATACGTAGATGTAAAAAAGCTCAGGTGCATTAAAGAATTGAAGACACCGACTAGAAGAATCATCAAAATTCGCATAGAAATGGCGGAGATGCAGTACATTTATGCATATAACTTCGTACATAAGAATAATTACCTAATGTATTATATACTAAAACCTTCCTAAAAGTATGTAGAGCACGTTAACTAAAGAAACATCATATTGATTCATTAGTTTTTGAGCAAATCTCGGACATACAAACATACATAAATACGGGTCAAAAATAGAACCTCCTGTTTTGAACGCGGTTAAAAATTCAAGACTTTTTTCTTGAGTATTTTTATTTTTCTAAATTACTTACTAAATTTTTTTTTAGTTGCTATTTTTTTTCTAAAGTATCTCTTTTTTTCTAGAGGATCTTTTTTTTCTAGTCTAGTTTTATTTCTAAAGTATCAAATTTTTTTCTACAGTATCTTATTTTTTTCTACTGTATTTCATGTTAATGAATTATGCACGGCATCTCCAATTTCAGATTCTCCGAGGTGCGTTAATACGTCGAATATTTGTAAAGCATGTCTACTAAATCCAAACCAAACTAAAAAGATATGCTGTTAGTTTTTATGGGCATTTTTACCTTGCATCGAACTTTATGCACTCTGCTTCACTAAGTCCTATCTAGTTGACAAAATTATCATCAGTTTAATTTATCTAATGATAAGCTGAGTTTCCTGTTGTCCTGAAGTACACATACAAATAAAACTGATTAGAAACCCAATTGATAACCGGACCAAATGTGGCACAATTGCAATGAATATCAATACTAAGAGTCACTCGTATTTGTTTTACCACGTTTTCACGGCTAAACTTGGAACTGTCTGCCACCCTATGACTTTTGGCAGGAGTCTAACTTTCGTCTCGAAAAATTCTAACCTATTCAAGGTTAACCCGCGGTGAACTCAAACTCAAATCATATATTTCAATTAAACCTATTGCAGGCACTTTTGAATTAGGAATTGGTCAGTCAGAAAGATGAAGCGTTGCCCATTCCAAACTGTAGTAGGTACCTATGGAGAAGAACGAGCAAGAGCCACGTTTTGAAGTGAACGCATTGCATTTATCATAATCAGCATAGTTCCCACTGCTGGAGCACAGGCCTCCTCTCTTCGAGAGAGAGTGGGCTATAATCTACCACGCGGGCCCAGTGCGGGTTGGTAGATGTCACATGCCTACGAATTTTTAGTCTAGGACATACCGGTTTCCTGATGATGTTTTCCTTTTACACAAATTAAAACACCTGCCTAGGTTCGAACTCACGACGTATAATTCATAAGTCAGGGTCGCATAACATTTATTTGCCTAATAATAGTACATACTAAAAATATTCTAAATCGAGACAGAGAGATATCTGTATACTTAATGATGAACTCGAAACTGAACTCTAAAAGGTTTTAAGAAAATTTAGCTCTCACCATAAATGGTGTTCAGTTTTCTGAGAATATAATAGATTATGTTGACCACCTCCCAAATAAGGCACCCCTGTCTAACCTCGATGCTTTGCTAATCAAAATACTCGGCCTTTACGACCCCCAAAAATTAACTCGTGATCGTTATTTCGCGGATTTAATAAATGAATCGCCGACACGAAGGGCCAAAATGAATTAGTAATTCTTAAGCCTTTTGCAAATGATGCTACCAGGATGACGCGACAGTTTTTAGAAGGATATTCATGACACATATTGTGAGTCAGCAATATCGAAATGTCTCGGTTCAAAAGGTTTCGTAGGCACCGTCTCCATTAATGATCTATGCCTGAAGAATGGGTGGGTGAATCTATTCATCATTACAATAGCAACTAAACTTCGTTGAAAATTTGTTTCAGTAATCGTAGGGAGATTTACTTCACAATATACGTGGGGGTAACTGCATAACACACCATACACACCAATTTATACACTAACACACATTGTATTATTATAATATAATATGTTAGTCTGTAAGGTATTTATCTATGGGCCAAAGTAGCCTGAAAATAAAGGTTTTATTATTATTATTTATTATTATTATTAATAGTAGAAATGGCTTTAATTTTGACAGTTCAACAACATTCATTGCATTATTTACGTCGTTGAGCAGACAAATTTTTCGAACATTGAAGCAATGGATTGGCAAAATGATTCAGATGTGATTGATAGTGTGTTACGCAATTAGGGTGCTTATCAATATCATGGATGCAAAACTATTCCAGCATTTTCCTTAGAGCATGAGGACTCTTTTACGCGAAATAATTTACAGCATAATATAAGTCGCTTTCTGGACGTAGAATCTGTATAGGCTGTCATTATTGCCAGAATCACGTGTTTCTTCGCAAAAATCGTTGTAGCATTCATTGCTTTACTAGAACCCTTTAATTTTGAACACTCAGAAGCGTCGCATATAAAGGCTACATTCGACGGTTATTCTAAGGGCAACTTATTACTTTAACCCGTCAAGGTCATTCGTTACCACGGTGATGGTTTGGTACTACTATATCCACACAGCGATCAAGTTCAAGGTTGTCGCGATAAAGAGAAAATAGTGCGATACGCAGGTTGTATTCATTGTGCACGCTTATGAATCTATTAGAGGTTTGCGATGCGCAATTGTTTTTCAGCACGATTTTAAAACACTACTTTTTAAGCGTATTGTGCGTGGTTTTGTTAATAACGCTTAAAAACTATTTGATTACTTACAGTTTGTATTATGAATTCCGGATTATAAAAGCTTCGCGACTATTCCCACAGACTATGTAAAGTGGTGCATTCCAAAACAAACATTTTATCTACCGTCAAAATAAACAGTGAGCTTAGTGTCGTCAGTATAACCACAATATTCTGTGGTATAACGTAAGATAACCTTCCCACACACGTGAAGCGTGTTACAAGTCTGTCCCTCATCTCTCTATTTTTGCACGTACGCCACCAAGGTGAAAAGCCCGGCTACCTTCGAAATAGGTACTAACATTGATACCACCGCGTGCTGCAAATCTAAATTGCTATACCTAACCTATGTCTCAATTACGTTATATCGATACGGCCCAAAAGACCGAAATTTTCTAAGACCCAAAGGATATCTATCGTATTCTACAATTTTTAGTTGCCGAAATATCATGATTTAGGCCTCGATTTTTTATCGCGCACTAGATTTTCAACTCTCGGTATTAAACATAGCATTGAGATTTTAACAGTGTGTACTGGGATACGCTCTGTTAGAATCTAAATGCTCGCGCCAAAAAAATGCTGTGTTGGAAAATGTGCCCGAAAAAAATCGCCCGTGCCGACGTGGGCTTATTATGAGCAGTCTACGCACGGAATTTTAAGTTCTATTAGCCGCTTTGACAGATACATATGATATTGTTATTCTTTTTTCATTCCAGTCTGTAGACTAATACATACAAAGAAAGAAAATACATTTATTTTGCGGCAAAAATGACGCATAAAAAGAACATAAACACAAAAAAAATAACAAGTTGGTGGAAAACATGCGTCACATCCACGCAAAACGGCCAGCGCTCAGCATAATGCTAAGACCGTATACGGGACAGACCTAATGTTTATTTACCGTAATCTGCCAAGAGACTGATACAAGGAACCTCGCTAGGCAAAACGATTTATAATCCCTATTATTACCGCTTATTCGCTTGATGTAATTTATGAATATTTAACAACTATGAATATTTGGCGTCTATTAAGTACTTAGTTTTCGCTTGGCGTTCTTTGTAACTTTTTTTCTCTATGCTCGGCTCCTAAGGATCGTAGCGTGATGTTAGATAGCCTTGTTAAATACCTTCTTCAGGAGGCTGGGCTATCAAACGCAAAAATATTTTTTCAAATCCGACTCCTCCGTTCCAGAGACTAGCGCGTTCAAACAAAAACAAAACTCTTCAGCTTTAATAGAATAGTACCCAAAGATATCAAAGTGAAACTAAGGCCCGGTATCCACCAAAACTGAGAGGAGAGGAGACGAGAGGTGATGTCCTGCGAAGCTGGCAGGTTATTTCCACCAAAGCTGGGAGGAAATGCGTAGCGGAGAGATGTGAGCTGTGCGTAGCGGAGATGTGTGATGGGAATGACTCTTTCGGGTGTGCGAGGCGCGAGGAGAAGGCAGCGGGGACCGGAGCGCGCGAGCGCGGTCGCCGAAACCTCTCTGCTTGATCCATTGCCACCAAAGCTGAGCGGAGAGGAGATGTGGAAATAACGAAATCTGAATGGTTACTTATTCAAAACACATCCCCTCTCGTCTCCTCTCCGCTTTGGTGGATGATGCCGGGCCTAATAGCCAACACACGGTACACTGAGTCATAGTTCACAGGACCAAAATAGGCCAAGATTATAGACTTTTACATCCACCACTTTGGTGCTATCTTGGCTATAATTCAGAGCGGTCAGTCCAAGGTCTTGCGGCGTTTCAGGAATAAGCGGTTACTTAGACTATTTTGAACCGATGAACCGATTGCCTATGTGCGTGCATGCGTTATCGTTACTACTTCACAAGAGTGTTCCTAAAAACTGCCCAAGAGAGGTCTTCCAAATACTAATCATAGGTATATACAGTGTATTTGCAGACCTGAAGCGCTGAAGAGTCAGTACCTACTGCCTACATCAGGGGGTTTCTGTGGCAACAGAAGTTACCATCGCTACTCAATTAGATCACCAATTTCCAGACCAGCGGGGTAATTGCGTAATACACCAACAGCAGGAATGGCTTTCATTTTGACAGCTCAACATTATTCACTGCGTTTTTAGGGTTCCGTAGCCAAATGGCAAAAAACGGAACCCTTATAGATTCGTCATGTCTGTCTGTATGTCTGTCTGTTTGTCCGTCTCTGTCTGTCCCTCCGTATGTCACATCCCCTTTTTTCCGAAACTATAAGAACTGTAATGTTGAAACTTGGTAAGTAGATGTATTCTGTGAACCGCATTAAGATTTTCACAGAAAAAAAAAAAAACAATAAATTTTGGGGTTCCCCATACTTAGAACTGAAAAACAAAATTTTTTTTTCGTCAATCCCATACGTGTGGGGTATCTATGGATAGGTCTTCAAAAATGATATTGAAGTTTCTAATATAATTTTTTTCTAAACTGAATAGTTTGCGCGAGAGACACTTCCAAAGTGGTAAAATGTGTGTGTCCCCCCCCGTAACTTCTAAAATAAGAGAATGATAAAACTAAAAAAAGTATATGATGTACATTACCATGTAAACTTCCACCGAAAATTGGTTTGAACGAGATCTAGTAAGTAGTTTTTTTTTTAATACGTCATAAATCGTAAACCGTAATTTACCTTTCATTCAATCAACTCAAATATAAAAATAAACATTTAATTTCATAAACATAAACCTTATGCATAAACCCGGATGTTACGGAACCCTCGGTGCGCGAGTCCGACTCGCTCTTGCCCGGTTTTTTACGTTGTTGAGCAGACAAATTTTTTGAACATAAGAAGCAATGCATTAGATTGTGATTGATAATGTGTTACGCAATTAGGGTGCTAGTCAAAACTTTCCATTCATAAGACGTAGTATCAAATTAACCCCTTTTCCACCAAGGTGCGCGGTTTCAAAATATCCAAAGCAGTGTCTGCATGACTGCATATGAAAACAAATTGAGCGGTAAAGAGGCACGTAAAGCGGTCATCTGTTACCAGAGCGCCAGCGGTCGGTGCCTTGTCCTTACATTACCTACCACACCTTTAGGTTCCCAGCTGTTTGTAAACAAGGTATCTATTAGTTCACATTCACAAGTGTAATAGTATGTCGAAATATGTAGTTTGCGATTTTTCGAAAAAAGGAGAGAAAGCTTTTATTCCCACCTAGCTTTTAGCGTGTGGACCACGGAATTTCCCACCCTAACTCACTCACTATTCGGGGTGGAGTTTCCAAAAAACCTTCCTGTGTGCTTTCCTTCTGAGACGCCTATACGATATTAAAGGTATACACATAACATCACGCATGTATTCCCCGAAGGGTTGGGCAGAGGTGTACCCACATTTCGCCAGTTATGGTTAAGTCCCATGTAATGGGAGACGAGCCTTTATTCCCATCAAACGGGCACTAACCCAGACCCCTGGCTGCTACTGAGAAATTCCAGATGAAAATACCCAATAACACTACCCGAGCCGGAATCGAACCTAGGACTTCGTGCTCAGCAGTAACGCTTGTGACCACTAAACCAACAAGGCAGTCCAATTAAAAGTACTTGCAGCCAAAATTGTAAGCTTCCTGAACCCAGCGGTTTAATTTAGACTGCGTTCATAATTATGAACCTTTCGCCAAAACATTACCTACAAAAATTCTGACACAATATCACAGCCTAGGTACGCACGGGCGCGTTTTCCCGCGCCGTTTTTTGTTTTCGTGCACTGGTTATTGAACGCACTGCATTAGTGACGATGGTTGAAAATCCAAGTGTGTTTCTGACGCGCTAGGATGCGCTCTCTGTTGGAGTCTCAAACCTCGGTTCAGCACCGATTTTTTTTTTATCTTTTTTGATACAAAAATCTTTGACATTGCTTAAGACTAGGATACATAACTTGGTTAGCTAAAGGTCATACGGATAAGGTAAAACCTTTTTTTTTTTTTGCGGATCGGAAATCATCAAATGACTACCCTGACCCATAAACTAGGTGATCCTGTGACCTTAGGATACATAACTTGGTTAGCAAAAGGTCATACGGATAAGGTAAACCCTTTTTAACCGACTTCAAACAAGGAGGAGGTTTCTCAATTCGACCGTATATATATATTTTTTTTTTATATGTGTATTCGCGGATAACTTCGTCGTTTATGAACCGATTTTGATTATTATTTTTTTGTTGGAAAGGGGATATGCCAAGGGTGGTCCCATGATAAGGAAACCAGGATCTGATGATGGCATCCCAGTGAAATCGAGGGGAACTTTCGAAAATCGTAGGAGCGACTAGTGCGTTTGTTAATTTTTTCATTGAGTATTTTAAAGCACTACAATTTGATGAAGGTCTGGAGTCGATCTGATGATGGAGCCGAAAGACAGTCGAGGGGACTCCTCAACGATTTACAGCAGTTACCTTGTGTTTGGGCTTGATTAATTTGTATTGATGTGAACTTTACACCTAGATGGGTTGCGACTGTCATTAGGGGTCTGATGATGAAGACGAAGGACAGTTAAGGGAACTCCTCAACAGTTTACAGTAGCTACCTTGTGTATGTTCACCGATTACTCGAAGACGGCTGGACCGATTCCAAAACTTCTTTTTTTATTTGAAAGGGTATACTCTCGAGGTGGTCCCATTATCATCAAGTTGGAATCTGATGAGAGGATTCCATGGAAATCGAGGGAAACCCTCAAATTTTATAGGCAAAGCTAAAGCGATTTGGATATTTTTTAAAGTAACTTGAGCATTTGCTCTCGGAAATCATCACTTGGTAAAGTGGAGCTGATGATGAAGATCACAGATGGCCATCGGAACTACTCACTGACAAATATTTCACGGGTTGCGATTCGATTACTTTAATATGGTTGCTAAGCAATTTATGCTCGTCACAATTACGTATTGCGAGTGATTGTTGAGGATCTCCTGGTTCTTACCGGGAGAACTCAACAATTAACGTCCCAGCATCGGGAAAAGCAATATTTTGTAAAAGGTGGTGAACAGTTGGCATTAGGCTTTTGTAACTTAGATTAATTACAAACTGACCCACTAAAAAGTGAAAAATAAAAACATATTTACAAAAAAAAAACAACCGACTTCCAAAAAAAACACTACAAATTGAAAAATAACTTTAATTTCGGAAGTCGGTGTCAATAAACGAAAACGCGGAACCAAAGACACCGACTTCCGAAATTAAAGTTAGTTTTCAATTTGTAGTGTTTTTTTTGGAAGTCGGTTGTTTTTTTTGTAAAAATGTTTTTTTTTATATTTGTTTGCGGGTGGGAAATCATCAAATGACTACCCTGACTCATAAACTCGGTGATCCTGTGACCTAGGAGTCACAGTTGAAAATTCAATTTGCGATAAAATCCCGCTGCGATTATATTTACGTCCGTGCCAACGTGGGCTTACTAAAAACCGTAGTCAGAATTTTAAAACAAAATCCTATGACGTAACTTTGACTTTCACTCGGTTTCGGTCCACTTCACAATCGATAATGTCAATATCGATTCGATTAAGAATACACCTAATTAGTTTTATCGAATTATATCAGTTACGTGACTCGGTTATCATAATTTCTTCGCTCGAGTGTTACGGTTTACTTAATTGGCTTTTTTGTTTGCTGGCAACGATAAAACAACCAAAGTAAAAAATTTAAACATGGTATGAATGAAATTAATGTTTTGAAAAATGGATCGGTGATTCTTACTCCAGATCTCCGTACACACAAGGTTATTTTTCAAGGCTAGGTGTTAATTCAGAAGACCAGAGGGGCATTTCCCATATTTTAATGAACGTTCGCATTCTAATCTCAGTCTCAATCTGTCAATAATATAATTAATTTACCTAAAATTTTGACATTGATTGTCGCTGAGATGAGACTACGACTTCAATTTGAACGTTTTTAGGGTTCCGTACCAAAATGTTAAAAAGGAACCCTTATGGTGAGACTCAGTCTGTCTGTCTGTCTGTCTGTGTCACAGCTGGATATCTCAAGAACTACTAATGCTATCAACTTGAAGAATAGTTTTAGATGACGTTTGCGCAACTATTTTGCAAATTAGAAAGAAATAAAAATATATGTATATTTTTTGTAACAGGGACTGAAAGGGGGTCTGAAAAATTCGAAGTGGGGCTACTAGGGTACCTAGTTTGAACATTCTCAAACATTTTTTCTTTTTTTTTTAAGCTCATAGTTTCCGACTTTTGATGAAAAATGTAAAAATTACCGTACCGCCCCCTTATCTCCGAAGTTTGCAAAGAGAAAAATCTAAAATAATTCTATGTGATAGAAGTTTAAAGTGTGCTATTTAGAGACTTCGTTTTATTTTTCCTGTAATCTTAACAAGATTACAGGAAAAATAAAACGAAGTCTCTAAATAGCACACTTTTTCAGAAATCTACTAGATCAAATGTAACTTTTGTTGATACAAAAGTTACATTAGTTCCACTATCGGTCAAGAGATGGGGCTGAAATAAAACTGAAATATTCTACACCGCAGTGTACAGTGTTAAAATTCCCTGACGAATATGGGCCTCGCCGATGAAAATTTAAAACCATAATTATGATGGTAGGTACGAAACCCTCGGTGCGCGAGTCCGATTCGCTCTTGTCCGGTTTTTTAAGTACGAGAATTGGCCTTGTGTAGACTCTACACATGAACTGGCCGGACGGGTGGCGATCGTGCCATCTTTCACAATAAATCTCTAATCTTCTTCTTAGCATTTCAGGGATCTCCATTAGAAGCTGCTTCCGGCTGCGCTTTGTTTTCTTAATTTGTATTTTTAAAGCCACACGTGAATTTAACATCATTGTATGCTATAAATAGGCTTTAGTAGGGAAATGTTTTCATATTATATCTAGGAGCGAGGGTTAAAACTAAAATACTCTATTACTCTAGCCTAAAATACGGTATCGCTCTAGAATTCGTACTCCACGATTTTCTTCATTTAACATTGTACTAAATTACCAAAACTGCCTTGAACAAGCAACTTATTTCATAGCCTGTAAGTCAAGTCTTGTACATAAAGGAGCTGTTTCTCTCGTTTACCCGTATCCCAATTCTGCGCTCACGACTGTATATCTGACACTATGTATGTCAATATGTCTGATCCGTGTACCTGGATTCGAACATGTGCGAAAAAATTGGACTCGAAGTTAAAAAAGGTTAAGTTAAGAAACAAAAATAGCAAAGCTCATAAATTTGAGGCGTCCCCTGTCAGCTTTATTGTTTCTCAAAAACAAACCCACGCACATGTTTGCTGAGAAGGTCTTGCAATACCATAAAAACAAAAGGCTTTCTCTTTAAAAACGGGCATAATTTTGCGTATGACAAAAGACGGCAATTGTCTAGTTCGAGCTATAGCTATAGCCCATCAAATAAATAATGTAATGGGTTTGACCACGTGTTTGTCCGACCTCGCTTCTTCATAATATCGCTCTTAAATAATATACAAGAATTTCTCCCTAACAGCAATCTCTCCCAGGAACAAAGGATAACAAATACACAATCACGCAGTATAACAAGACGTTCTGAGGACGAGAGGATATATTAATCGCCGCGTCCGAGTTCTATCTTGTAAATTTGCACGTGCACACGGATACAAAACACACACTAGTGTATTCACCTACCGGCGAACCAGTACCCAGCAACATGCACATCCTCTATAAGGACCAGCACTATGATAGCTGGGCCATGACCGACGACGACCATTACAACAGCAACCCGATAGATCTAATGAAAAATCAAACAACGTCAAAACAACACAACATAATAAGCCTTTAATTAACCAATTAACTAAGACGCGGAACTCTCAATTAGGGGCATTCATGCAGCCTGCATACAAGAAACAGGTAAAAACTCAGGAGCTCTACAACCAACAGAGAAAAACTGCAAATAGAACAGACAAAAAAGAGATCATCATGCAGAACAACATGGTCAAAGGGCACTCCAATTGGATCACATTATCGCCACATGCAACAGAAAAACTCATCGAACTTATTACAGGTGAATGGGCAGCTAGGGGCACATCCGACCATAAAATAATCTGGGATCTGCTAAGAACAAACCGAAACAAGGATTTCAATTACAAACAGAGCCATTATGTCACCCTCAATAGTAAATTCACGAATACAAAATACCAAGACTACATATCAAAAAACTAAAAGATATGTAGGAATCTACTCAACGGACAAAACATCGAAATATTCTGGAATACCATAACGGAGGTATTAAAAGCGGCTGCCCAGGAAACTCTGACTCTGCAGCCAGTTCTCTCCAGAGATCATCGATTAGCTCTTGCTGAACTACAAAAAGCTAAACTCCTACAGAATAGGCAACTAGATAATCCAAATAGGTACAACCTAGTAAAATAATGTCAGGCAACACTTCAAAAGGTTAAATATCAGGAAGAGCAAAAAGCATGTAGGGCCTGCCTCAATGAATGGGGGAAAAGCCCAGGAAACTCTGACTCTGCAGCCAGTTCACTCCAGAGATCATCGATTAGCTCTTGCTGAACTACAAAAAGCTAAACTCCTACAGAATAGGCAACTAGATAATGCAAATAGGTACAACCTAGTAAAATAATGTCAGGCAACACTTCAAAAGGTTAAATATCAGGAAGAGCAAAAAGCATGTAGGGCCTGCCTCAATGAATGGGGGAAAAACCACCCCGCAAAATGCATGCAGATGCTATACCTTTTTACAGTAGAAACAATCTTCAAACAAAACGTCGAAAAAGATTTAGGTACTTAGATACAGATGACCAAATGGGAGCAAACAATAAAAAAATCCGAGGACCATCTTATACCAACAATTAATGCAAACAATCCGATAACCAAAGTACAGTGTGATGGACCCATCGCGGATGACGTAATGGAAATCATTAATAAAATGAGAAACGGGTCAGCTCCCGGAACTGACCAAGTTGTAATCGAGCTTTACAAAACAATTCCAAAAATACTACAAGAAGCCGTCACCATCACATGAACAAAGCTTGGACACAGAACGAAGCACCCAACACGTGGCTGGAGACCGTACAAGTACTAATTCCAAAAAAAAAAAAAACAACCCTAAAGATGCGAATGAACATCGCCACATGTCGGTTTGCAACACGGGTCAGGATTTACGCATCCCACGCACTTAAAAAATAGACGAGGTAATAACGGACTTGGACAAATACCAACCAACCTTTTTAAACAATAGATCAACAGACGACCATAACGCTTAAAAGGGTCTTAGACGAAGAACGGCGTGCAGGTAAAAGAATTTATGTACTCGCCCTTGTAACGAACCAACAAATCGCTAACCAACAGGACCAACAAATCGCTAACCAACAGGACCATCAAGCACGATACATGGCCTGAAAGTATCGGCACTTACTAAAGCTAACAGATCAAGACCCAGAAGATATGAGCGAGTTTTCATTAGAAACTTGATTAACCACTCTAGGAAAAAAAACCAAGACAAAAGAAAATGCATGAAATCTTAGACGGAAAAACAGTATCCAAACGCATCAAGAATCACAGGATGTGCTACCTCGCACATGTCTACAGGCGCCGCAACCACACCTACTGCATGCAGCAATGCAGTACAAGGCCAAATCCAAGAAGGCCGACCTTTTTACACATGGAACGACAATCTAAAACAGAACATGAGGTACTTCGACAAGGGAATTAATTTTTGGACAGATACAGCTGGAAAAAGGCTAGGCAGATGATGATGACGACAGCTGAAGATAGAAGTAAGATCAAGATCGCTGCTAGTGAAACTTACAAAAACCGGAAACGGATAGTAGCGAAACTTCCGTCGAAGACATTGAAAACAGCAACATCTGACACAACAAAACAAGCAATTGCATACAAAAGAACCGAGAAAGCAGTAGAAGCCCGCCAAAAGACGCACCGATGAAGCTCGACCTGAACCAACCTGGCGGCAAGGTCGATAAAAGATGCCCATCCATAGATAATAATTACCCATCTCTCCACTAGTTCAATGCTTACTCTAGGATGCATATCCGGTAGGCTCTTAAATCCTTACCTACAGGGGCGTGCACAGATTTTTCAAAGAAGGTAGGCAAAAAAAAAATCTCACCAAAAATACTTTGGTTTCGGTTCGTCGTCTTTTCGATCGATGATGTAGGTAATTACCAAATGCCAGCTTAAATATCCATAGATTGACGCTTATTGGCGTATCTGTCGCTCGTAGTTCCGAGGTGACGCGAACAAAAACCTCCTCCTTTTTTGAAGTCGGTTAAAAAGGATATTATACGACAAATAAATTTTTGTACAAAAAATAACTTTAATTTCGGAAGTCGGTGTCAATAAACGAAAATGCGGAACCAAAGACACCGACTTCCGAAATTAAAGTTATTTTTCAATTTGTAGTGTTTTTTTTTGGAAGTCGGTTGTTTTTTTTTCGTAAAAAGTTTTTATTTTTCACTTTTTAGTGGGGCCGTTTGTAATTTATCTAAGTTACAATAGCCTAATGTCAACTGCTCATCACTGTTACAAAATATTGCTTTTCCCGATGTTGGGACGTTAATTGTTGAGGAGTTCTCCTGGTAAGAACCAGGAGAACTCCTCAACAACCAGTCACCATACGCTTTGTGACGAGCATAAATTGCTTAGCAACCTTAATAAAGTCATCGAATCGCAACCCGTGAAATATTTGTCATTGAGTAGTTCCAATGGCCATCTATGGTCTTCTTCATCAGCTCCACTTTACCAAATGATGATTTCCGAGAGCAAATGCTCAAGTTATTTAAAAAAATACCTAAATCGTTATAGCTTTGCCTATAAAATTTGAGGGTTTCCCTCGATTTCCATGGGATCCTCTCATCAGATTCCAACTTGATGATAATGGGACCACCTCGAGAGTATACCCTTTCAAACAAAAAAATAATTTTGAAAATCGGTCCACAATTGGCGGAGTAATTGCGTAACAAACAAACAAAAAAACAAACTAAAATAGGTACTTGCATTGCATAGCCAACTTCCGTTCGGGCAAGTTCGGTGGGAGTTCGCCTGCTCCTCGGCAGTTTTCGTGTTCTGTGAGAAACTACACAGTAAAGACACTGTCTATTATCGCAGTTGTGTGCGTTATTTTTGTCATTGTGTGCCACGTAGTTATAGGCGCGCACACACTCATAAAATCGTATGAGCACGACTGACCGCGAGAGTACACATCTAAACATTTAGTGACGAATAGTTTGTGTCTTCGCCGTTGAGATTGTGAGGCGCCAGTGCAGCGCGAATCAATAAATCTTAATGATACTACCGACGCTCGGTAGGTGGAGCTGATTTATGATTTAAGAATTTTTATATTTTGTTAAGTTTTGTTTATTGACTTACTTATGTAATATGTATTATATCAGTTCTCCAAGGTAGACACTGTCTTTATCACTCTATGGAATGCCCGCCCCTGCTTACCTATCCTACAGGCACGTCTTCCCTACAATTACCGCGCCCCCCGGTCTATTCCTTGATATGCAATGGTCGCTGTAGCACCATGAACATGAGGCTACAGGAGCTAGTGCGAATCTTGGGGTTCATTCGATTAATCGAGTCTGGTTTAACCACGCTGGGATCGGTGCAATTCATTCATTCATTCATTCAATCTTCTTCTTAGCATGTTGATGGCAATCTTAATTGACTCACGTCGAGAATTTGGCTACGAGTTTGTTGCCTTTAGTAGCGTCCTTCAGTTCCTGTAACGTTCAGGCAACAGGACACGCAGGACACGATATTATGACGTGTTCCCATCGTTTGTGAAACAGCACCACATTTACACGCCAGGGCGGACTCATTAGTGAATTTCCATCTGAGCAAGTTTTCCTTGCTTCGGACAACCTGGTTTCGGAGTCTGCTTAATACCTCCAGGTTATCCAAGGCAACTTATATCCAGGTGGGAGAAGTTCAGCAGGTGCGGAGTCATTAGTGAATTTCCATCCGAGAAAGTTTTCCTTGCTTCGGACAACCTGGTTTCGGAGTCTGCTTAAAGACCTCCAGGTTATCCAAGGCAACTCATGTTCAGGTGCGAGAACTTCAGTAGGTGAAACGAATAGGATGGGTGGTCATTATAAGTTTATCCATAATTTTCATTAATTTATCGATTATTGTGTGTTGATAATTGCGTTGTCTATTAAATGTCTTTCAAGCTTTCCTTTTTGTATGGTAAGGTACGATAAGACTTTATTTACGCAAATTGCCTCGGCTATAATTTACTGTAGGTAGATTTAATTTTATTAGACAATAAAATTTGTACTTCCTTAATACAAATTTTATTGTCTTTTTAATGGTATAACAACCTTAATAGATAGCTTCATCTATAGGACCCTATACCTATAGATCAATAGATGTATTCTTTGTACCTACAGGTGTAGGTCCATACCTACAAGAACAGTACGGAAAATAATGTAACAACGTACACCACCCACCTAATTCTGCTTATTAATGAATTGTGCATGTTAAAGTACCAAGGGTTTGTTATCGCTCGCCTGCAATCACATGTGTTTATAAGTACAATACACACTATACTGCATGCACTTTAGTGATACTTAAGGCGATTCCTTCAATATAGTCCGCAATATTTAATTTTTTTTACGTTTTTTGCAAATTAATTTTGAATTTCGCGGGCTTTTACCTTAAGTAGATAATGACAAAGTAGAGTTTGTCAAATTCTTAACTTCAAATTCTCAATTCAGAAACCAGCTGATCTGTTCTGTAAATATCTCACCGTGAAAACTTAGGTGAAGAAAGCTGTCAATAGTGGCAATCCCTTACGTCAGATGGAGTGACAGCTCACTTCACCTAAGTTTTCACGGTGAGAGTTTTAAAGAATAACAATGCAGGTGTAGGTACCTACTTATTTTCATGGCTTTCTCAAAAGTATGCTGTTTAAGAAAATCACACATTCTCTTTTAGAACGAATTAACCTCTATAATATTTATTTTTAGCAAGTAGGCCATGTAAACGCAGTTGCATTAAACCCTTCAAACTTGCTACAGTTTAGACCTTGGTCTCAATTTATACAAAAAAGTCTGCTCATTATCTGCGCAAGGTTGCATTAATTACCTTTTTACGCAAACAACTGCAGCTATCTCACTGTTTTTATACAGGGTTATTTGAAAAACACCAAAAACCTCTTAAGAGGTCATTGTACTCATCATTATGAACAACTTTTACTATGGGACCAAATCTGAAATCGCGAAAAAAAAAATCAGCTGTTCCCTACATTTTGACGAGTTATACGAACGTAGGGAACAGCTGATTTATTATTTCACGATTTCAGATTTGGTCCCATAGTAAAAGTTGTTCATAATGATGAGTACAATGACCTCTTAAGAGGTTTTTGATGTTTTACAAATAACCCTGTATATGGGAATATATTGATATTATGTTGCTTACTCCTTGTATTAAGCCCTTACCATTCCGCCTGTGAGACGGGGACTTATTGAACTTAGGGTAAGCACGAACGAAACCTAGCGTAGAGTCCGTCTCACGAGAAAATCCGGCGGCAATAAGTGTAACTAATTATTATTATACAGGGTGGCAAGGGCATCGACGCGCATGTGTTTATGTTTACAAGTTTGGAAACTAAATTGCAAACCCAGATTAGAGACAACGATTTCCTCTTTACGATGACGAACAAGAGATAATGAACGAACTAAGAAAACAATAGCAATAAAGATCTAATTTCTTCAAAGATAACCGTGATTTTTGCAATCTTATTAATTCAAAATTAGTCCTTGTCACATTGTAGGTCCCTACAATTCTTAAACAATACTTCTTATCGACAGTGACATAATTATGGACACTCAATAATGAGTTTTAATTAGGTGAACTTAGGTTTCCTTCTGCAAAGAAATTTATCGATCATCATTACCTATTTTTTTTTATCGTGGAGAAATGCTCATGCATTCTGCACTACCACGGGGAGATAGTGCAGTTATGTGGGACTCTAACCCACTAAAACTCCACGGTGTCCTCCTCTGCCGCTTACGGCTGGAACACGCCGCGATCATCCTTGAAACCCGCCGCGATCATCATTACCTGCCTTGACTGTTTCCATTTTGTGATTCTCAGGGCCAAAATAGAATCTTTTCTACTTTTAATCCGTATTTTTTTTCCAGTGTAAACTGGGACCCTAATTGCGTAACACACTATCCATCTCAATCAGAATCATTTTGAAGGATACTGCTAATCCATTGCTTCATATGTTCGAAAAATTAGTCTACTCTACAACGTAAATAACGCAATGAATGTTGTTAAACTGTCAAAATGAAAGCCATTCCTAATGTTAATGTGTTACGCGAATACCCCGCAGGTATGGTAGGTAATACGTAATACGGACTAGTGTCCGCAGCTTCACACGTCAATGCGCGTATTTTGCCTTTGAGTATTAAACCAACTGGAGGAGCGTTGTCAGGCGATCCCCGCTGCCAAAGGTACGAGACCGCCGGTCATAGCGGTTATATACATGTGTGCGTATAGTTTATGCTTGTTTGTTTTTTGTTTTGTGTGCGTGCGTTACAACGCGATCGAATTGCATTAGTGTATTATTGCGTTCCCTCATCCCCCGCGTTGAAAGTGACAGACTTATTTGCATAGATATTAGTACTCGTGGCGTCTCCGGTTGGTTTAATACTCAAAGCCGCGGCGGCAGTGTAAACTAATTTATATTTCTGATAATAAATCTGACCGGACCCGATTTGTTTTTTGTTTAGATCTAAAGTTCACATCATATTTTTTGTTACATCACTAAACGAAAAAATAATAATCACCAAATGACCATAAGTGTGCTTAATGAATTTACATAGCAGCTTTGAATGACAGCAAAGAAACTACAAGTAGCTCTCTGGTTGTTATTTTTTTCTCACGATTTCACAAGGTTTTTAGGGTTCCGTACCAAAATGGTAAAAACGGAACCCTAAGGCTTCGTGTATACTATGCCGGATCCGCATCGGCGCCGGACCGCTTATATGTGTATACGAATGAATATCGCGCATGAGCCGCGCCGTCACCGTGCCGTCGCCGCACCGTCGCCGCACCGTCGCCGCACCGGCGCGCGGCGCCGGAATGAAACCGCGTGCACGCGCATTGATGCCCAGTTTAAATATGTAGTAAAGCAACGATCACAGTTAAACGTTTTTTTCTTTATCATTTAAGGTTTCGAATTTTTCATTTAAAATTACACAGATCTACATTTTTTCTTTTCTCAGAATTACAAGTTTTCTTTTATCTTTATAAGATTCACTTGTTTTGTCCCATAATACCTCCCTCTCTTGCACTAAATTAATCAATAACTCATAATCGAAGTCATCTATTTTAGTATTTTTTTATCGGGCACATGCGAACATCGGCGCAAGCGACGGGCTACTAAGCATTGTTCATGTACACAAAATGGCGGCACGGCGGCAGTCCGACGCTTGCGCGGTGCCGGTGCGGCGCCGGCGCGGCGACAGTGCGGCGCATGCGCGATTTTTATTCGTATACACAAACATGCGGTCCGGCGTCGGTGCGGCACCGGTCCGGCTCCGGTGTCGTCTACCCGAAGCCTTATGGTGAGACTCAGTCTGTCTGTCTGTCTGTTTGTTTGTCACAGCTGGAGATCTCAAGAACTACTAATGCTATCAACTAGAAATTTGGAATAGTTTTAGATGACGTGTGCCCAACTATTTTGCAAATAAGAAAGAAATAAAAAAATATATATATTTTTTGCAACAGGAACTAAAAGGGGGTCTGAAAAATACGAAATGGGCCTACTAGGGCATGCGGGGTATCATATAAAAGAGCGCAGTTTGCACATTCTCAAACATTTTTTTCTTTTTTTTAGGCCGTATAGTTTTCGTCTTTTGATGAAAGATGTAATAAAAAACCGGTCAAGTGCGTGTCGGGCCACGCACAGTGTAGGGTTCCGTAGTAGCCCGTTATCACAATGTAGTACGATTCTGTTGTTCTTTATTCTAAATAACAAAAAAAAATCTTTTTTTTTTTTTCAATGCAGGTCTTTACCCGTATAAACAAGCGTTATCACGATGTAGTACGATTCTGTTGTTCTTTATTCTAAATATAAAAAAAAAAACAAAAAAAAACTTTTTTTTTTCAATGCAGGTCTTTCTTTACCCGTTATAAACAAGCAACTACTTCAGCTTAGTCACTTTAATTAAAGGATTAATGCTAAGGATTTTGTATTTGGTACAAAATTATCCAACACCCACGTTCAACGACTATTACTGCTAAATTAATAAAGTTATCTTAACCGCTGTAGTTTTCCTTTACAGTTCATGAAATGCACTATCATCGTGAATTTTTCCAAATTTTTCATGCCAGCAGTTTAGGTTTTAGAGGGGGGGGACGCCCTACTGGAACAAAAATTTGCACTTTAAAGTTTAATATTTCGTAAATGGACCAATAAATCGAAAAATAATTTTACCAACCCCCAAGTCATTTTCCAAGACCTATTCAACGATACCCTACACGATGGGGTAGACGACAAAAAAAATATCATCCCCACTTCACATGTAGGTGAGCTACTCTAAAAAAAAAATATTTTTCAAAATTTTATTTTGCCACTTTGTCGGCGTAATTGATATACGCACTCCTACAAAATTACAGCTTTCTAGTAGTAACGGTCTCTTAGCAAAACCTCGGACAGGCAGACAGACGGACATGACGAAACTATAAGGGTTCCTTGTAGGAACTACGGAACCCTAAAAATACCGTTCCCCCCGCTTATCTCCGAAGTTTGCAAAAAGAAAAATCTGAAGTAATTGTATGTGATAGAAGTTTATGTAAAGATTACAGGAAAAATAAAACGAAATCTCTAAATAGCACACTTTATCGGAAATCATCAATAAAAGATACATTAGTTCCACTATCGGTCAAGAGATGGCGCTGACATAAAACTGCAATATTCTATACCACAGTGCACAGTGTTAAAATTCTCTGACGAATATAGGCCTCGATGATGAAATTTTAAAAACATATGATGTTACGGAACCCTCGGTGCGCGAGTCCGACTCGCTTTGCCCGGTTTTTTTACATGGTATTTCACAACCAAAGGATATTGAAGAAAATGCATAATACACTGCTCCATGTGTTTGAAAAATTCGTCTGCTCGACAACCTAAAACACGGAATGAATGTTGTCGAATTGTCAAATTTAAAGGCATTGCAAATTGTTAGTGTGTTTCGCAATTACTTTAGAGAAGTGTAACTTTTTGTCAAGTATTTTTGGGATGGGTACATAAGTACGGCAATGTCAACAACCTCACTTTATAGGTACCCATGGCCATTATTACACAGTACAAACTACGCAATTTTATAAATACCAGTCATTGGCGTAGGCGAAAATGCCACAAAAAATAGCGTGTCTTAGAAGGATGTAATACCACGTGATTATTTGTATCTGTTATTATAAAGGCGAAAGTTTGTGCGTGTGTGTGTGTGTGTGTAGGGGGGTGTGTGTGGGGGAGGGGGGGGGGGCTGTGTTTATATGTTTGTTACTTCTTCACGCTCAAACTGCTGGACCAATTTTTGATATGTATGGAGGTAGCCAACACCCTGGATTAACATATTTTATAGGCTACTTTTTATCCCGATATTCCCACGAGATCGACATTTACGCGGGCGAAAACGCGGGGCGCAGCTAGTAAATAAACAATCTACTACTGGTATTAGCAAGTCATTTCTTAAATCTTGTTTTGATTCCTAATAGCTATTATTACCTTCCTATGTTTGTGAAAAATCAATATTATTTTTAACTTCGTAGTCAAAGGATATATTGAGAAAACTGTAACAGATTATTTTGCAAATAGTTATTTTGGCACTTGATAAAAATAAGATTAAAATCTGCATTTATGCTCCGTCTGTCGAAAGCGCTTTTAAAATATGTACGCCAAAAATTATGTATCACTTTAAAAATGTTTCATGTGAGGCATGTGTCTAATTGAAGAATTGCCCTTTGATCTTAAGCCAATCATCAGTGCATGTCTTACCCTCCTAACACATTGAAAACACTCAACTGTATGTTGTAGCACAGTTACAGGTTCCAATCTCAGGCCACCAACCTAAGTATAGCTTGACAAAATGCATCAACCTAATGGGCCCGATACCACGTACCACACCACAACGACACCGCCATCTCTGCCATTTTGCAAACAATTTTGGAATGAAACTCTTTTAAAAATGTTAATTCAGGGTACAATTTCCGCTGAAAAATCTTCTCAATAACGGTTTCGTTTTTCAAATAAGAAGTTTGGATCAGTATTTCTCAAGAAAAAACAAAGAATTTTCACGCAGACAAAAAACAAAACAGTTTTCAGAAAAGACTGACTACACTGGGACAGTACATAAGTAAGTGCAGTGACGAAGCCAGTGCAGTGACTTCCTCTTCTCTCTGTGTGTCTGTCTGTCCGTCTGTCTGTCCGTCCGTATGTCTCAGCCACTTTTCTCCGAAACTATAAGAACTATACTGTTGAAACTTGGAAAGTAGATGTATTCTGTGAACCGCATTATGATTTTCACACAAAAATAGAAAAAAAACAATAAATTTTGGGGTTCCCCATACTTAGCACTAAAACTAAAAAAAAAATTTTTCGTCGTACCCATATGCGTGGGGTATCTATGGGTAGGTCTTCAAAAATGATATTGAGGTTTCTAATATCATTTTTTTTCTAAACTGAATAGTTTGCGCGAGGGACACTTCCAAAGTGGTAAAAAGTGTCCCCCCCCCCCCCCTGTAACTTCTAAAATAAGAGAATGATAAAACTAAAAAAAATATATGATGTAAATTACCATGTAAACTACCACCGAAAATTGGTTTGAACGAGATCTAGTAAGTAGTTTTTTTTTAATACGTCATAAATCGTAAACCGCAATTTACCATTCATTCAATCAACTCAAAAATAAAAATAAACATTTAATTTCATAAACATAAACCTTATGCATAAACCTGGATGTTACGGAACCCTCGGTGCGCGAGTCCGACTCGCTCTTGCCCGGTTTTTTTTAAATCGCTGCGTGAACTAAGTACTTACGACTACTTTTTTGCCTGCCTGAATCTTTCTTATCTACGAGCTATACGAACATAGCACATGCCTCGGCGAAAAGTTTTGCCAGTCAAGGCTGACTGCTGACCAGGGTGCGCCGGACGTACAAGACATAAGTATCACCACCCGCAGAGCCTCATTTTGTTTTATAGCAGCCTTAGGAATCATATTGTTCTTATTATCTTTGTGAAGCAAGTAGGAGGGGCCGGTGGTTAAATAATAACAGCCGCACAGGTCGATCGATCAGGTTAAGCTACGCTTGCCGCGGTTGCTCTGTGGATGGGCGACCATCTTTACGTACTGTGACCCCTACGTGCCTCGGAAAGCACGTTAAGCAGTCCGTCCCGGCTGTCATTCGTGGATCTTTGACAGTCGTTACGGGTAGTCAGAAGCCCGAAAGTCTGACAATCAGTCTTACCAAGGGGTATCGTATTACCCAGTAACTGGGTTGTTGAGGTCAGATAGGCAGTCGCTCCATGTAAAATACTGATATTCAGTTGCATCCGGTTAGACTGGAAGCCAACTCCAACATAGTTGGGAAAAGGCTAGACAGATGATGATCTTTGTGACTCACGTGCAGGTTAAAAACCGTGGTAAAAATTAAGTGAAGCAATTTTCCTGCGGTTTTCCTCAATACGGTAAAGAACCTATAAAACATATCACAATGGATGCTACGGTTTTGTACTGAATAAATAATCCTTTAGGTGCTGTCACGAGCATAAATACACAGTCTCAAGGACATCGCCGCGCAAACTGAAACCATGAATTCAACACATTGATTGTAGACCACATAAAATTTCTACGCAGTTCCAGAATCATGTAAGTACTGAATCCGTGGTAGAAGGTTCCGCTTCGTTGTCCCTGCCACCCTGTATATTTATTCTTGTGACTGTACCGTGGCCGTGGCAAAGAAACACATAATAACAATACGATTATGGTGTCTTCATAAAAAGTGCAGATAAGTGTTAAAAGTGACATCATATTTGTATGTATGTACCTTTGTACCTACTTTTGTTCATGTCCTATTTGACCGGAGTTGAGCTATAAACATATTCTCACGTAGACACCAGGGGGTTCTTCAAAGATTGTTATTTCGAATTAGGTATCCCGAAGACTGGATTCGTGCTTGGTTGATGGCAATAGGCTCGCCCCCTATTTACATGGGACATAACCATAAGTGGCGAAATGTGGATGTACAGACGAGACGCCAGCACATCAAGCTACTACCATCTGTCAAATTTCTTTAATAGATTTTCAACTTTATTACTAAAGCATAAGGTTCAAAGTTGATTGGTCTGCCTTACCCTTCGAGGATTACAGGCGTGATGTTATGCACTTATAAGCCGTGTGTCCGATGGGATTTCGTATCGGTAAAAATGATGAACTTCCATACGAATTTTCATTCCCCTCCTTTATTAGAATTGTTTTCAAAAATCCTTCCTTACTGCTTTACCTTCGTTGGAAAAGGAACTCTTTGCAAAATTTGGTATTTCTAGACCCAGCTGCTCACTTGCTTAGGCTGTGCGTTGTCTATCAGTGAATGAATGAATTTAAGATTGTTGAATGAATTTAACACTGTGCGTTGTCTGTCAGTGAATGAATGAATTTAAGACAGTGAATGTTTGAGTTTAAGAGTGGAATTCCTGGCAAAATAGAACACTGGCCACACCTAAACTTGAGCTTCCTAAGTGATCAGCAGCGCCGTCTCATCTACTAATAGCATCGAGTTGCAAATGTCAATCTATCTGCTATTGATTAGCATAAGATTAATCAGCCTATGATGTTCCCACTGTTGGGTCACAGGCCTCCTCTCGGTGAAAGGGAGTGGGCCGTCATCCACCACGCGGGCCGAGTGCGGGTTGGTAGACGTCACATGTCTTCGACCGGCTTTTAGAACATATTCGTTTCCTCACAGTCACGATGTTTTCCTTCACCATTTTGAGAGCAGTGGTGATGAAATAATTTACACAAAGTAAAGCGCCTGTCTGGGTTCGAAAATACGACATACAACTATTAACCGCTTGTGTGCCGTAATTACAGACACAATTAAAAAGCCATTGTGTCTCGCGTAGATCTACGTTCCGGCAGACTAAGGGTTAAGTCGCGGCCGTTACCACTGGGCAACAACTCCTATTAGCATTTATTTAGACTCAGACTAAAAGGCACACTACATATTCTGTAAATAGCTACTTATGTAAACATTAGGTAATAAAAAAAACTGTAAAAACGTACATACTACGATGAAAGGAATTCGAAATACCGTGTGGAAAGACAAGTTATTTTTGTCAGACCATTTTCCGTCTACAGATTTGTATCATTCTCAGTTTATGGAATTGCTAATGACTTTAATGAGTTTTGTCAAGGTGAAGAGTTTTCCTTTCGAGATGAAGTATCAATGTTGATTTTTTTTTTTCGATATTAATCAAAAAGGATAAAATTGAGGAAAAATGGTCATAAATAACAGTACAATAACTAATGCCATAAAAAACTAGTAAAGGCTATTCGAACATTGCGTAAAATTCATGAAGAGGCCTTTTTTCCAAATTTCTTTTCATGCTACTGGAAACCACTACTAGAGATGAAAATCCAATGAGCAGCTCCATTTCATCAAAAAAGCTACATAGCCTAACAACAACTTTTTTATTCACAAGTTGAATACTTACATAATGTGGAAAGTGTTTTCCCTCTGAGACTACCGCTAGCGCCATCTGTTGGGTTTCACGTGAACTTTTAGCGTTTGCAAAGTTAGCCGTAGCACCGTAGCAGTGACCGTAGATCCGTAGCCACGCGTGGCTACGTACGTCTTAAGTAGTTCCAAATATTACCACGCGCTTTTCTTACCGCGTAGACGACAATGGCGCCATTCGATTTCTTAGAACGAATTACACTTGTTTTTAGATTGGTTCTCTAAGCGGGATGGACAACAACATTTACCTGGGTTTTAATATCATTACCAAACCACTGACTTATTTATGACAATGTCTTTGAGTAAAATCTGTTTTACAAGGCAGTGTGAACAAACAGGCTTCTGCCTACTTGGGAGTTTGGGACGCGTAGTGACTCAAGAGAGGTAGAGTGTGAGGGTCTACCAGAAATATTGAGATCCTATTGAGAACGGTCACTTTATTGATAAGAGTCCGACTTAAGTATTTAACCGTTCACCTTTTCATAGCCAACCATAGCGATATCGATATCCATGAGGTTTTTGAGGAAAACACTTATGTTATCATAAAATAAATGTATACAAAATATTGTAAAACGTTTTCAAAGAGTAACAGCAGAGTTTCTTGTCCATTCTTCTCCATACGAAACTACATTTTGGAAGTAGCGACTAGACTTCTATTTTTTGTAAATTTTCACGTTCAAAAGTGCCTTTTATGTGCCGATTTCCCCATAGATTTGATTTTGAAACCAAAAAAATAGAGGTTTGGTTACTTGGTTCTCTGTCTACTACATTTGGATATAACAAAGACAACGATAACAGTTCAACTGGGTCAAGTTATGACAGTTGTAAGTCGGTGACCTTACAATCTATAAGACTGTCTAATAATAGAAATATAGTGAGTTTTATACTAAGGTTGAGGTAAGGCGAGTTAGTCAAGAACAATACAACTTAACACAGGAGTTTTTTAACACGCTTTTATTAGGTCGACCTGTATGTAACTAACTATGTAATGGAATCTAAGGTAACTAATTTAACCATCTTCCAAGGGTCGTAGCGTAGTGAAAATTGGCAGCTATTTGTAGTTCTGATGACAATACAATAATATGGTACTGTCGAACTGATCTGATGGCGGAACCGGAAGATATGAACTGGAATTTCATGATGGAAAATCGTATCATAGCTGTTTTGGATTTCTTAGAAGTCTTGTTATTTTGTTTTTACGTGCATTTATAAAAGTGTTTTTCTAGTGTTTTTAACACGCTTTTATTATTTTCTATTCTGTCCCATTCCTAAGCAAAGGCCTCCCTCCACTCCTTCTGTAATTTCTCGCTGATGGTGGCGCATGTGTTGGATCATTTAGCACCCTTTATAATGGTTGAGCTGAATGTTGCTAATCCCTGCGTCATGTTCGTGAACGGGTGCCGTCAGTAGGGACTGGTCATATCTAAGCTGCCACGGTTTATTTTAATTTAATTTACAATACAATAATATGGTACTGTCGAACTGATCTGATGATGGAACCGGAAGATATGAACTGGAACTTCATGATGGAAAATCGTATTATAGCTGTTTTGGATTTCTTAGAAAAGTCTTGTTATTTTGTTTTACTTGCATTTATAAAAGTGTGTTTTTCAAGTGTTTTTAACACGCTTTTATTATTTTCTATTCTGCCCATTCCTAAGCAAAGGCCTCCCTCCACTCCTTCTGTAATTTCTCGCTGATGGTGGCGCATGTGTTGGATCATTTAGCACCCTTTATAATGGTTGAGCTGAATGTTGCTAATCCCTGCGTCATGTTCGTGAACGGGTGCCGTCAGTAGGGACTGGTCATATCTAAGCTGCCACGGTTTATTTTAATTTAATTTATATTTGAATTGTTTCTTTTTTATCATTATTATGGACGCTTTTAACGTTCTGCATCGTTCTCACATGCATAATTTTAATATGATTTACGAACCTAACCAATATTTTGTAACCATATTTTTATTTAAAAGAGCGTCTGTAGAGTTTCTTGCCCGTTCTTCTCCATAGGTTAATTATACCTACTAAGCTTTCGAATGGGCAACTAGCTTCATCTTTCTGACTCACCGACCCCTTGACAATTCAAAAGTGCCTGTAAATAGTATAATTGAAATAAATGCTTTGAGTTTGAGTTTGAAATTTTGATTAATATTATTTACGGCTGATTTTTCAATCGTCTAATAACTTTATTCGAGGAATAATTTTGAAATTTTGACAGTTCTTTCATACGAAAACTGTCAAACGTCAATTTAGTTCCACGAATAAAATTATCTGTCGATTGAAAAATCAGCCCTTAGAGTAATTTTTTCTATGTAAACAGAACTCATTTGTGTAAATAAAGCCTCGCTAATAAACAGCTTCGTATCTTGTTTACAATGTTAACTGACCTCAAGTTTAAGTTAAACTTTTACTTACAAAAACAATGTAAGTTTTGTCTAGGTCTGCGTCATTTTTATGAGTTTCTTGACACAACCTTGCAACAAAAAACGTTATCTCAATGATTAATATTGTAGTCAAAATACCAACAGGCGCGATACGGAATCGACTGTTTTGTTGATATCTATTTTAATAATAATCATGTTTATCTAAATTTTGTCAAAGCAAGTTTTTCTAACTGAACAGACAGCTGTGCTGGGGCAGTTTTTGCGCCACTTTTTCCATTAGGAAGTGGTGAACATTGAGTGGGGCATTTTGGGGGATTATCTTATGTAATTTTGACGTTAGAAAAGTGCTGATTCGAGCGTAATTTGAATAAATTACTTTTGATTTTGTCGTAAAAAATATACTTAATAGGTAGATATATTTAATGAAATTATTTCAACGTGTAAGTATACATGAATGAAATTATTATACAGTTTAGGTGTGAAACTTGAATAAACTGATTGATATTATGTTTAATCTACATTGATCCAAACGATATAAAACAGATAACAGTTTTAAATGAATTGTTATCAATGTGATGTGTGTGTCAGAAAGCTAGGAAATACACACATATCATTATTATGCGCTTACGTCTTTTTTCCGACACGTTTCGATGCGCACCGTCCGTCAGTTACATTTTGGACGAGGTAGATTTTTCTATATAACCCACTATTTTTTATCAGCAAAACCCATACTTTATTGGCATCTCACAACTTTGCTGTGAGATGAAATCCTGCTTCGTTACTACCTTAAAAAAAAAAATAACTAACATACCGGTGTACTAGAAACTGGGGAGGGATCAGGCGAAGGCGGCAGGGGGACATGGCCCTGCGCCATGGAGACTGCTACCGTCCCCACGAACACCGCCACCGCTAAGCAGACTGTCCTTTTCTTCAGCATCTTGACTCTGTAAATGGTGTTTATGGTTAATTAGTATTTTTTGTCACACGATTTTTTTTTCTAGCCCATAGTGCCCCGTTGCCGTCAAGGCCGCTCAAAAGAGGTTGCGAGGCCAACCAGCATCCTAATTGGGTAACACACTTCTTTCAATCACAATCTGTATCATTTTGAAGGATATTGCTAATCCATTGCTTCATGTGCTCGATAAATTTGTCTGCTCACTATCGTAAGTAACGCAACGCATACGCAATTAATGTTGTTGAACTGTCAAAATGATAGCCATTCCTATTGTTACGCCTATGCTTGCACTATTACCACTGACGTGAGGCCTGCCTTACCTATTTTTCTGCTCGAAAAATTTGTCTGCTCAATAGCGTAAGTAACGCAATGAATGTTTATGAACTGTCAAAATCAAAGACATTAAATTTTGTACCTATCTTAAATCTCTTTTGTCAAAATGAAAGCCATAGCGTGTTACGAAATTACCCCGCTGGACGAGTACTGTGAGGGCTGGTTCGAGGTGGCAAGGCGTGGGAAAAGAGTTCTTGGAAGGACTTGGGGCGGGCCTTGCCAATTAGATGAGTTTTGTTATTTTTTTTTTTTGTCTTAGAACTATGGCGATTAGGTGCATCTTAAATATATTAAGTAGAATAATATTGTGAAACCGAAGGTAACACAAAAACTACTCTAGATAAAGATGGATTTTTGTTTCTCTTTTTTTATTCAAAGTAGAGTTTTTGTGGCTTTTATGGCAGACTTTAAGAACCAGTTGTTAGGAAGAATTTCGTCTACCCTCGTAAATAAAACTTTGATGAATGGAATTCTATTTAAACAAAATATTGGTCGCTCAACGCTCTCTTGACTGGTAAACTTGGCCGGTAAACGTAACCACAGTATAAAGATCATACAGTATTTCGACTTCATACAAACGGACGAAACGCGAGCTATACCTACGCGCCTCGACCTCGGCATGCGCTCGGCATGCAGACAGTTGCGACTGTGCCGCAGTGACGAACGGACGGTGTGTTGTTTTTTTTAACAATAACCGCGCGATCACTAAAAATAAGTTCAAGTAAGTACATATTTAATATGACGAGTAGGCTATATTGTGCTGTTTTTGGTTGCATGAACTCGTCAATAACGCATCCAGAGATAACTTTTTTTAGATTACCTGGAAACTGTGAAAGGTAAGACTATAAAATAATTTTACTTACTAGTAGGTAGGTACATAATGTGTGTCTTTTTAATGGATAAGTTTCCTTTTATCTCCCGAAAAAAAATATGTCTGGATTAATAAATAAAGTGAATAGAGTAAAGGAAAGTGTTGTTATATACGAGTGAAATAGGTAGTTATAGGCGGTAATATTTTTCGGTCGCAAATTTATAAGATTTTTTAAAACATAAGTACCATGTTTTTTTAGGTAGGTACATGGTTTTTTAATTAAATCTACCAATCAAAAAACAACACGCATTTTTATTAAACACTTCCTATTAAATTCACAAAGTATTTTATTTGTTTATATAAAAGAAGTATATTTATTTATTTATTTTATTATTTATGTACACACAGCAAAATACAATAACAAAACTAAATGGAAACGCAAAGTAGGCAAATGTAATTAAAATGCTGGAGGCGGGCAGCCCTATCGCATGTTTATGTACCGCGCGGCTGTAGGCATTTATTTCAAGGTTACGGCCGAGTTACAATACTGTATGATCTTTATACTGTGACGTAACTGTGATGTGTTCGCGGACGAATGGAACACGATCATGTCAGTCAGTATGTCTGGAGCTATGTGAGTGTATAAATTTTGTCTAATTATTTTTCTCTGATCTGTAATTGGCTGAAAGCCGTTTTATGTTAAACTAAAATAAATAAATAAATAAGCCACCAGACTTGTTTACATTCGAAAATAATTTACTTTTTTGGCCCAAGTCAATTCTCAAGAACAAATTAGGTAGCCTTGGAAAATCTCTTCTATAAAAATTTAAATGAAGGGTTATTGGTGAAACATTAACAACCTCTTAATAGGTCATTGTACTCATCATTATGAACAACTTTTACTATGGGACCAAACCTGAAATCGCGAAAAAAAAAAAAAAAAAAAGCTGTTTCCTACATTTATGTTCGTATAACTCGTCAAAATGTAGGGAACAGCTTATTTTTTTTTCGCGATTTCAGGTTTGGTCCCATAGTAAAAGTTGTTCATAATGATGAGTACAATGACCTCTTAAGAGGTTGTTAATGTTTTACCAATAACCCTGTATAATAATATCGCCACCTATTAACTCCAGCAAGAACTATTTACCATACAATGCTAAGGAATTAAGTTTTTATTGCATGGTGTACTGTAATCACTAGAACTTAGCAATTTGCATTGTCAAATTGATAGCATTATTAAACTGCATGACATACCTACCATAAATATCATGACTTAGTCTATGGATTTGATGGATTATCCAGTTTATGCTAAGCAGTATATTATCCATATTATATTATATATACTTACCTATGGATTTAATTATATCTTTAGTAACTAAGAATGTATTGTGTGGTTCTTAGTTACGATTATTAACACTATATTACAGAGATGAGATGACTAAGAGATTATCCTCAGGTAACTGTAAATATGTATTATTTTCTTTCCCAAATAAATTGAGGTTGGCTTCCAGTCTGACTAGATGCAGCTGAATACCAGTATTTTACATGGGGCGACTGCCTATCCAATCTCTATATACCAGTTACTGGTTAGGTACAATACCTATTGGCTAGATGGTTGTCAGGTATATAATCTCTGAAACTATACTATACTATAGGTACATTTGAAAAAATTATTTCACTACTTAATTGAAAGCTAAACTATTGCAGAGTGTTATTAAGTCATAGGATATATTTTATGGTTACTTACCATAAAATATATCCTATGACTTACACGTAGGGTCACTTTTTTATTCCACTTCTCTTGTCAACTATACTTAGTTGACAAGAGAAGTGGAATAAAAAAGTGACCCTACGGTACCCTAGGGAAGGGAGAGAGAACCCTTGAAAAGATGGCGGGGTGACTTGGTGAGAACAGCTGGAAAGACATGGACTAGACAGGCAAGGAACAGGGAGAATTGGAAGGGGTTAGAGGAGGCCAAAGGGCACACGGAGACTCAGAACTGATATCGAACATAACATGATATTCATTACAAACACTCTGAACAAAAGGTAATAAATAAATATCTAATATGTAGTTGGTTTCCACGCGCATGGATTCGCGGGCAGAAGCTATTACTAAATAAATACTAGAGATTCCACCCTATAAATTGAAATCAAAATAAAGATTTTACATAGGTACCTACCAAGGATTTTTAATGTGTTTTCACAGACAGTTTTTGACATCCTACCACACATTGTGTGGTAGGAATTAGGATGTCAAAAAAAAATGATGTCATTAAAAATGTATGTTGTGCTGTATGGCACACAGCACAACACAACACAATCCATCAAGTTTTACTGTTGTTTTTCATAGACTATTTAACAGATTTTATTTAAAGATCAGTATGAATAAACTGTAAACTAACTATGAAAAAATACAATGTTTGCAATGTTAAAATCAACCAAGCTTGACGAAAACGATTTTATATATTTTTGACTTAAGTTTTCAATAACAGAATTACATATTCCTTGTAATACTACAGCTGACTATCAAATGTAATGTTAAATTAGATTTAAAACAAGTCTGTAGCCAAAAAAAAGCCAACTTATAAAGTACAAGCAACATATTTTTGTTTCCTTATCCTTATTAAGGAAACAAAAATATGTTGAAAACAGGTTTATAGCTAGAACAACATTATAGTAACAAGTTTTGTATAATCCCAGAATTTTCAAGGGTATTTGAAAAGCAATGAATCATCTTTCTTATTAATTTTATGGTGCCACACATTTAGATTTTACCTGCTTAGTCAGTGCACTATGTAGACTCGGATTGAAAAGTATTATAAAAGTTTAATTAACTTTACCAGATCATTATTATGAATCTATAACTGATCTTGATATAAATAAATGTTATAATTTACTTAATTCATTAATTTTTAATAACATATTCAAGAATTCTCAGTTGTAATTTTTTTCCTAATTTTATATTTAAAATTAATTTTAATAATAATAAATTAATTCTTATATATATAATTTAATTATAAGGGTAATTTTTTTTTGCTTTTTTTACAGGGTCCATAATTGTAACTTAGCTTTAAACCATTGTAAGATCTTTAAAATCCTAATAAAGAACATTATGTAATGCAAATAAAGATATTAATATGAGATTGGCTACAAAGACATGTAATAGCAGCAAATATTTTTGCCAAGTCTTCAAAACAGTTTCATACTTGAACTACTCTTGAATGGTCTATGAAATGTACAGTTGTGCAGACCACAAGCTCTTATTAATTTTCATAGAGATTTTGTTAGTTTCAAATCAAATCAAATTATTTATTTGCTAGAATGCAGGTAAGTATACAATTATGGTTGTGAAGAATTAAAGTTGAGCCATACATTCTGCCCAAGATTTGATTGATGATTCAATTAAACCAAAAGGAATATAAGTTTGTGGCACTTTACTATGTACTTTTGCCTGCCTCTTTCAGAAATAATATACTTAATTTTAAAAAAAACATATAAATTCTTGTAATCATATTACAGGTTTAATTCTAACTACCTACTTTGGAAATCTTATTTATCATCTGAACCAGATTTTTTTTTTTTCTGATAAGTTAAACTTTAAACAGAAAGCCAATTCTCATAATTAAAAACATTCAAAATCTAGTTGCAGTCTCATCTCAACAACAATCAATCTCAAAAACTTGCCAAAAATGTAGGGAAATTAGAGGTATTTTTGACAGATCAGAATAGAATAGAATAGAATAGAATAGTTCTTTATTTGCACAGAAAGTAGGTACAAGTTACAGATGTTAAGTTCAAAATGATCCTGTACTAACTACCTTAACTAAGGCATGCAAACAGTTTTAGCTACATTATAAAGGACTCATTAATATATTTATGTATTGTCACATTCAATCGAATCAATATAAGATTACCATGTCACGATGAAATTCAGTACATTATTTGAAATAGGCAATACAATAATGATGTCAAGTTTAATAAAATGGGAACATAAATTTGTCAAATTCGAGGTCAATACAGTTACATTAAAATATAAATGATTTAGTACAAGTCAGGAATACAGGGATGTCATAATTATTATCAATTTAAATTCTTATCGGTCAGAAACTCGCCAATTGAGTAATAACATTTATTAATTAATAGATCTGTCAATTTCTTTTTGAACAGTGGAATTGTCTCATTTTTTATGAAATCAGGTATTTTGTTAAATATGATCGGACCCATACATATAATACTTTTCTTTAATAGGGCAGACTGAGAATATTCTTAAAATTAAGAGAATTGACCCTCCATTCTCCTGTAAAGTTAGCCCGATGTTGCTTAGCCAATTTTGCCTTTCAAGTAACACTATGTGAAGTTGTGTTTTTCTACACTAATATTAGAAAGAGGTAAAGTAAGTTTTGATGTAGAAAGTAATTTATGGTAATTCTGATCCGATTTTTACTGGCAAATAGAAACACTATTGCTATGGCAATAGCCATAGAGTATGTTTTATAGTATAGTTGTCTATCACACAGGTGAAGTCGTGAGCAGAAGCTAGTTTACTATACACCTACAATAGCATTAGCCGTCATTAATTAGTAAAATGACAACTTAATGACTCTACTGTGAAGACACATATTATCAATGTTTTAGTTATCTTAATTCCTTACCAACTGGAAAATCACAACTAAAACTCTTACAATAACTGTATTGTGAGAGTAAAGGTGTATCAAATAATTACTAATAAACAATGTTAGCATAAACACTAACAACCAGCGCGATTTAAGGCTCACAATAATGCGATAACAATTAATAATTACAATACAGATACCCAATAATGAACACCTTTCTCATGAATCACGGAGCGCGAGTTAGATACCTAATGAATGCAGTCAACTTTAATGCTCATTGCTACCACGCTAAACGACTATACGAACCAGCATAACAATTTGCTATTGCTATCGAGTACCTTAATAACCTATTAATCGATTTGAATTCTTCCACACATTATTAGAATTTGTGTAACACGCTTTGAAACGTCACCCTCTGAACGTTCGACCGTCGACGTGAGTGTCAGACAAAAGTACTTACATTAAATTCCTACAATACGCGAAGGCGATACGCAGAAGTTAGAATAAATAATAACGAGCAGATATCCTTATTTCATAGCGGTGCCAATAAATAATATTTCAATACACGTTTTCTATTATAAATTCAACATTTTCGCTAACCAAAATCGAAATAAACTTGATCGAACTGACGTTCCACTTGACATTGACTATTTATTTGATTTGACCGACCAACTGACACTTAGTGTAATGTTGTCAGTCACGTACTTTCACTTAGTTCAGAAACCATAGAACGTAATATTTATTAGAATAAAAAACATTTTGGTTTTCTTAGAATTTACCACAAGAGGAATATCTTGACTTCCTGCACTAGGCTAGACCTGTCCTGCAGGAAGCTTATAAGATTTTTTCACGAGATTACAATTCAAAGTTATTAGTATTACAATGAAATACACATGATGCAATGTTATTGTATAAGTAATTAAAAAAATATATATTTATAAACATCTGAATTGAGATCCTTCTCCTTGTTTGAAGTCAGTTAAAAGAACAGGATACGTTCGTAAGACTTTCGCACAGCCCAAACCATAGAAATTGAATTTAAACAGTAGTTGTAGTTTAAAACTGAAGTTGTAACAACTAAGAAAGTATTTAGCGAAAATCAACTTAAGTGGGTAAAAAAGGGGGAATTTGTTTAAATGAAAAATCTTTATTCTTGTGTCTATAAACTTGTAACTTAGTACGATACGTTGATTGATTAAGAGTTAGATTTACTCTTTGAGTTAGATTGTTTCTGACCATTAATACAGATATGGAAGTTACGAGGCGGCAAGCTATAGTAGAATAATATAGTACCTGGATCAAGAAGTCTGTGGGCCATGGTCCTCTTGGCCATTGTTGGCCATAGGGTAAATAGTATTTCCACCACACTAAATCTCGTCTCTTATTTCAGAACGAAACTGCGTTTAGTTACCACATGGCAAAAGCCGAAAACATGGAAAGATTAACAAAACGCGATACTTATTACCTACCGTAACGTAACGTAATCAATCAATCAGCGTCAGAGACAGACCCCGCGTTCCGAATTGAGTCAAAAGCACTGACCTCTATAATACAAGTACGCTGGACTAACGATACTCTACGAAATGACAGTTGTTTTTTGTGCCGATTCAAAGCGCCCCGCTCGTAGCCCCAAGGAACTAAAATTGACACGTTCTTTCAAATGGACGTTGATTTGTTTACTTCGTCGCTGATGATTTAGGTCTAAATCGTGAAAAACTAGTTTATTTGTGTATTTTGTGTTTACTACGTGATATTTGGAACATTTTTATTATAAAAGCATGCGGATTTTGTAAAACTCGCTGCCAAAAAGACAGCGGATTAACCTTTCACAAGTAAGTGAATTTTACAACTATAAATGTTTCGATTGCTTATGTGAGCATTTTTATTACTATCTTATATTTAGAATAAAAGTTTTCATTAATATCCCATCATATTTAAGTGTAATTAGGGCTCAGTTTTCACATTTAGTGAATACAATAATTTGAATAGGGTTGTAAATGTTCCATGTCGATAATGTGTCGATAGTTTTCTTCAGACAGTTAATAATTTTAAATTTACGTCTTTCAAATAGAAATTTACTGTTGCCAGAAATTTCTGCAATTTGATTACCTACCTAAAACCAATTAGCAAATACTAGTTTCTAATTTCAACAGATAAATCCATACTAATATTATAGGTAAATTCGAAAGTAACTCTGTCTGTCTGTCTGTCTGTATGTTACATTTTCACGCCTAAACCACTGAACGGATTTCAATATTTGGCAGAGTATAGTTTTTATCGACATACATATCTCGCGGGTGAAGCCCGAGGGGAGGGGAGGGGCCCGTGGCTAAATAATAACAGCCGCACAGGTCGATCGCTCAGGTTAAGCTACGCTTGCCGCGGTTGGTCTGTAGATGGGTGACCATCTTTACATACCGAGACCCCTCCGTGCCTCGGAAAGCACGTTAAGCCGTCGGCCCCGGCTGTCATTCGTGGATCTTTGACAGTAGTTACGGGTAGTCAGAAGCCTGAAAGTCCTGACAACCAGTCTTACCAAGGGGTATCATATTACCCAGTAGCTGGGTTGTGGAGGTCAGATAGGCAGTCGCTCCATGTAAAATACTGGTATTCAGCTGCATCCGGTTAGACTGGAAGCCGACCCCAACATAGTTGGGAAAAGGCTAGGCAGATGATGATCTCGCGGGTGAAGCCGCGAGCGGAAGCATAGTATTATATGTAATGTGTACTTGTTTCCGAAGTAAAGAGCTAACATCAAAATAAAACTTGTTATCTACAATGTACTGTATACTTTAGTCAGTTTTACTTTAATTAAATACTTAATTTCAGATTTCCCACCAAATCAACTAAGCAGGGCTCAAAAACATGAAAATGGAAAATTGGAGTCCTAAATCGAATTATCATCTTTGTAGCAATTTCACTGCGGGCTGTTTCGTTAAACACTCTACACTTACGCTCTTCTCCATACGAACACGGCCTTTTGGAAGACTAGAATCAATTCTATTTTATTGTATGTTTGACGTTCAAAAGTGCCTATGTACCTATTTGAAATAAAATAATGACGTTCAAAAGTGTCTATTTCATTTGAAATAAATTATTTGACTTAGACTTTGTTATTTCTTGTGTTTTTTTCCATTAGTACGCACGCAATAATGAAAATGGAATCACTCTCCTTTCCGCTAGTAATGACTGACATGGTAATGTTACTTTAGGCATTCAATTTGAGTGAATTTGATTGAATTTGTATGGACGCTGTTTGTTGCATTTTGTTTCCTACATGGTTCAATTCTTCCAAATTGAACACCAAAAGTGACAACACAAAGTCACGAAGAATACAGCTGCCATTTGATTTACTAGGTTAGAGCGAAATGGCAACATAGTTTTTAGTTCATATTGCGAACTAATGTGACCCCAGTTCAGATTGTAAAACTAGTGTAGTTGAGCCAGGAGATATTAGCTCAACCATAGTAGTTTTTAGGCTAAATTCTAAGCCTATCCTCATTTATTTAAAGCTCACTGATCTGACCGTCATGCGCTATAACCTTACTAGGACACTATCCACTAGTTTATAGCGTGCGATCTGACCGCGCCCTAATGAATTTTCAGATAGGGGAACGGCAAACTACGCATGCTATACTAATACCAAAATCATTTGTAATTCAAACATATTCTTAAGGTAGTGTGTATTTATTCCGATTAGAGAGTGAATTTCAAATTTCTATAGAAAACTTATTTTTTCTATAGAAATTTGAAATTCACTCTCGTCTTTATATCAGAGTCCTTTCAAAATATATATTTGGGAACCTAGATATTCTGTAATCCAATCGGAATTAATGCACACTACATTAAAAATATGTTTGATTTACAAATTATTTTGGTATTACGTTTGTATGAACTACGCATGCTCCGCCGGCCCCTTAACTTTTGCAGAACAATTATACTATTACTTAAAAATGAAGCATAAAAATAACTGGGAGTGATCCGATATTATTCTCTTAAGTAATAAATTACTCTCAGTGGTTATAACGGTCGATAAAATTCATAAAAGTATTTTTTTATCGTAGGATATATCCCATCTCTAATATTAGTTCTATGGTCCCTTCACATTGCTATCAGCGCCAAAATGGCGAAAATCAAATGGCTTCAATCTGTCATCCATAGTCTGCAGTCCAGCGTACTTGTATTATAGAGGTCAGTGGTCAAAAGGGATTATATCGCGAATCCAACCAAAAATAGTCACAAAATATAAGGACTATTGAGTACTATTGTGACGTTGCGCCTTGGTCGGATTCGCGATATAATCGCTTTTGACGCAATTCGGAAAGCGGGGAGAGTGTCAAACAGATGTCAGTTGAAGTTTGAGGTTATGTGAAGCGGGGGTCAATGTATTCATAACAAAAATCAAAATACGATCAAAATGCCTCTTGATTACCGAAGATTCAACGGACCTGAAGACAGTGTATCATACAAGCGTTTCACTAAAGGATATTTGAAGACCTACGATGAACTTTACAAAGAGTTGCTGGATGATAGAGGAGTTCGTAAAGATGGGCGCGCTTTGCCCGAAGCGCGTAGCATGTGTATGTTTTGTATGTACTGGTTTGATTTTAATGACCTATTGTGTATGAAAACTGTAGATTTATAACTTCAATATTGCATTTCAGTCGCTAGGACGGACATGGTGTCGCAGGCAAAGGGATCCTCTTACGTTGAACTGAGAAAAACAAAGGTCGTTTGCTCTGTGTTCGATCCGCGGGAAATCCCCCACCAGAATGAGTTCAGGTAATCAATAATAACTGATTGATAAAATTCGCACAATCTGGCCATCACAAAACTGAGAGAAATTCACTGTTGAATGAAAGTTTAGTATCTTTTACAAAGATCTATTGCATTGTATTTATATTTCAGCCATACAAATTTTTATACCCAAAATCTACAACATAACTCTAAAACTGTTAAGGACAAGTGCTTTGTATCCTTACCCTCATTAAAATTTTATTTTCAGTCAACTTGGCCAAATATTCTGTGAGGTGAAATTTGCGCCATTTTCGTGTCCACGCAGACGGCGGCCGCACGTGCCTGATGCTGAAGAGAAAGCTCTGTCTGTTGCACTCAGGAAAGCCCTGGAGCCTACTGTGTGTAGACACATGTTCCCTAACTACCAGGTAAAGGCATTATTTATTTAAATTGAGAACATTAATGCAACTGCCAGTATTGTGGGGTGCATGTAATCTCTTTCGAGTGATGGTAGAAGAAAATGTATGGTGCAGTCTGCACTGAATTCAGCCTGCTAAGCTATCAACTTACTTTATATGATTAGATCATGTATGATATGAGAGAAGTACTTATACTATGACATGACAAAAATGTTCCTCTCAATGCTCTTGGATCACCTTTAAAGAGTATTTTATTAAACTTGCTACCAATAAAGCAGTAATAGGTTCCAAAATTCAAAAGTCAATGAAAAATTCCTAACTGTTATCTTATGTATTGTATAATTTATAATATTGTCTTATGTTTAACTAATGAATTAAGTATGTTAGCATGCAAACTAACACTGCTATAGAACAAAGTGTGTTATCATGGTCCAATCACAAATGACTTGCATATTGGAGTATTATTTATAGCACCCAGTCCTATGTTTATTAGGTATGGTCAAAATTGATTGAATTGATTATTGAGCAAAATATTTGTTCAAAATTGCAGCAGAAGTACAATGCAATTTTGAACAAATCTTTTGCTCAATAACTGAGATTAAAAAAACTGAAGTGTAATCGACTTTTGTTGCTGACTGTACACACGGCTACACTCAAGCTATACATTTCCAGTTTTACTTGACTTCGCATTGCATAGATTTTTCGTACAATCAGATGTTAGCTTATACTGGTAATTGCTTGAAATGTAGCCTGTACTTGTGAGTCATGTGCAATTCTGAAAATTCTGAATATTCAAAAAAATCAGAACCTGTCTTACCTAGGGGATCGCGTTACCCAATAACTGGGTTGCGGAGGTCAGATAGGAAGTCGCTCCTTGTAAAATACTGGTATTCAGCTGCATCTTTTAGACCGAAGCCGACCCCTACATGTTGAGAAAAGGCTAGGCAGATTGATTGATTTTTGAGTCATGTGCTAGCTAATGAAAATAATTTCTTTAGTATGTAAGAACATTTTCTTAACAACTGAATACTTTACAGAGATACACATTATAAATACTAAAATGCCATCTTCTTACACAGGTTGACGTCTTCATATACATTCTGGAAAATGACGGAGCGTGTCTGTCAGCTGCAATCAATGCTGCTGGCCTTGCCTTAGCTGATGCCGCCGTCCCAATGTATGACATAATAACATCCTGTTCCGTTGCCATAGTTGGGGACAAGTTGTTTGTGGACCCAACAGAAGCTGAAGAAAATTTAGCCATTATTAGCCCAAAGACTGCTACAAATCATGGAATACTAACAATGTCAATGCTATCCGAATTGAAACAAATATCGGACTTCACACAAGTAGGGTCCATGGATGTCGAGTGTATTGCAAAAGCCATGGATATTTTAGAACAAGAGTGTGCAAGACTTGTGCCTATGATGCAAAAAGTGCTTGTTGCAAATGTTTTAAAGTGTTTCGAACAACGGAAGAGGTTGGAGAAGGAAGCAAACGAAAGGGAGCAGCTTTTAAACGCCAAGATGGAAGAGTGGAAGAAATTATTAAATTTTGCATGAGATTTAAAGTCTGTGTTGTATTTTATTTACTTACCTAATGATGTAACATGATCTTAGCAAGACAGCTTGCTCAACAGAACATGTAACATGAAAATCATGAAGTAGGAAAACTTAGTTAGGCGTTAGGTGACTGATTCCGACTAATTGGTGACAAACTATGGGAGAAAACAGATCTTTGCTAGGTGCCCTAGTTTTTGAGATATAAATGTGGCCCTGCTGGGGAGACTCCAGATCGGCCACCTATAAACCCTTATATCTTTTGAACCAGTGACCGACAAATTCTGATATTTAGCGACAAATTTTGACTAATTTTTTGTGTTATCAAAATTAAAATCCCTGATGGAGGCCCTGCCGGAGTCAGTGACACAAGAAGTTTATACAAAAAATCATCATGTTGACTGTGTATTAATTTAATAAGGGAATTTTTGCAACATCATTTCATACAGTATTGCACAGTAGTCTTAACCACTTAAATTACAAAAGGGAACTTAAAACTGAATAAATATGTCGGTACATATTTTAATCTTCAGGCTTCTCTGGAGGAGGACCGCAGGGTTGAAGCATTCTTTCCATCAGGTTGAATTTCACTCTAGCCTTTGATTCGTTTTCAACAATAGCAAAGTAACTTAGCAGATCAGGGTGTCCCATGTAACTGCAGCATGAATCACGGTGCTGATTGGTTAACCATTCATATTTTGTCGTGTCTGCGTGCCCGGTACCGATGTATTTGCTCTGAAGATGCTCAAGTTGACTGTGGATGTTGTATCTTTCACCCATTTTTACTGCAAAACAAGTTTTGAGGTTAGATTTCGTAAATGTTGCATTAATTCTCTGAGGTCTTTACATGAAGCATGATGACCGTTCTGTAATTATATTATTTACCTGTAGCTGTTAACTGCTTTCACTAATTTTATAAGGTTTGGCTTTGTCGTGAACGTTTACAAACCAAAGCGGCAAACGCAAACACCAACAAAGAAACGTCAAAGAGTGTGTCACCTTATACTTACTATACTCTATGGTGTGTCACTGTCAGACTACTCACTCCAACTTACTCCAAGGTAACTTCTTTTAGTCTGTGGACTACTCAGACTCTCGGACTGTTGTCATCCGTACCGAACTAAAAACAGCAAATTAAACACCAAAAAAAACAGTATTTACTGTTTTTTTAGTGTTTGATTTGCTGTTTTTAAAATACTTTATTACTATATAGTAATAAAGTATTTTATTCTTACCATTAAACCAATTTAATACTCAAAGCTGTCCGCACTGGAACGCGGCTGCGTTCTGCGTGTTGTTGTGTCCAGTGTTTGTCAAAATAAAATATGGATGAAGAAGACATTACTTTACTATAAAAAAGCTCGAACTAGTTTGAGAACGCGAGACACCCGCGAGCGCCCCACGCCCGCACCGCACACCCTCTGCAGCCACTTGTATGAAAGAGCTATGGGGTGAGTTGTCGCGCGCTCCCCGTGCCGAGCAGCCCGCGCCGCTCACTGCGCCGCTTACGTTAAGCGGTAAGCATAGTGGACACGCGGGCGCGGTAAGCGGCTTACCGCGCCCGCGTGTCCACTATGGATACTCAAAGGATGTTCATATGTATGAGTTCGCCGCGCCGCCGTGCCGCACCCACCCCGCGCGCTTCCCAGTCTGGGCAAACATTCAGGTTTATCTCAGTTAGCAAGCAAAGGAACAAAACCAAACTGTCCTTCTGTCGTTATCATTGAAAATTATCTCGTATGTTACTTGGGACAAGGGCATTCTCAAGAATTCGAATAGAATAACATTTTAGATTATTAACCACCGTTTTAGAATCGTTACCCGCGTAAAAAATGCTGGCAACTTAGACTATAAATGATTTAAGGCTGGCAACCGCAATGGTAGCTTTTTGTGACTTAAAAATATCCGAACGGTCTTTGACTCTAAAATTATTGACGTAGGTAACTAAAGTGTTACATGCTCTGTGACATGCTCTGTGGACGTAATAAAAAAAGGCAACGACTGCCCTGGCGAAGGTAACTTCTCTAATAGTCTGTGGCCAGGCGCCATTTTCAAATTTGTTTGATCGATTATTTTGCAGTTGCGAGAAGTTTAATTTCTAAATATGTATTTTTAAATAGTTTTAACCATGAATAAACCGCCGAAACTAACCGATTTAAAAGAGAGCGAAGAAAAAATGCGCAAACAAGCAAAAACAATAATACGACAAAAAACCTCAGATGTCTTGAAAAAACAAACACATTTATTTATGCATGAGAAGGGAATAAGTAAAATAGTAAGTTCCAATTGTTTTATCCTATTGACTGCTATGTTAATTCCCAACAAATTTTTCCTAATAAAGGAGCATCTGTGACTTTAGGTACAGTCGTAAACCACACACACATTTGTGGTAAGTTGCACTTGGACTTTTTCACCCTTAGCCCGCTTGTATACGTCCGTTTTCTTCACCGGACAACGGACCGTTTTTTTTCGCCGGATTCGCGGTGGTGTATGGTTTATAATGAATATGTGCACATGCATCGGACACAGGTCCGGCGAAAAAGTTACGCCGGATGCAACGCCGCCTCCACCGGACCAAGGCCGTATACAAGCGGCCTAAGGCCGCTTGTATACGTCCGTTTTTCGTCCGGTGTCCGTTGCGCCGAGGGGAGGCGGCGTTGCATCCGGCGTAACTTTTTCGCCGGACCTGTGTCCGATGCATGTGCACATATTCATTATAAACCATACACCACCGCGAATCCGGCGAAAAAAAACGGTCCGTTGTCCGGTGAAAAAAACGGACGTATACAAGCGGGCTTACCGCTACGGCATAGAGGCGCTGTCAATTTAAAATTCATACCAATCGGTATGATGGTATGATGTGCGGTTACCAACTGGCTCGTATGCGATTCGCCGGCGCATCGAATACGAGTCAGTCATATTATTATGACTCCAACTCGCCATAGGGGGCGTTATGGCAAAATGGAGACATAATAATATTTCAGAATCATCTTCAGGTTTTCTGGTCAGTTGGCGGTTTTAATGTTAGGTATTGATGTTTGTAATTGGTACTTTCATAACTTTAAAAACAATGTTCATATCCTACTATCTTACAAATGTGTCCAAACACATAATATACGCCTACTACCACAATAACCAGCTACATTTTTATCTCGTCAGTAGGTACATTCCCGTGGGTTAGTTGGTACCGATCGCCACGCGATCCAAGCCGCGGGCTGAAGCTAGAATAACATAAATCTCTAATACCTCTTTCAGCCCGTCCCTAAGTGTCCAAACCACGTAATATACGCCTACTACCACAATAACCAGATAGCAAAAATAGAAAATCTAGATCATTTATACAACGTTACCCATCTACATTTACAATGGAACAAAATTACCAAAATGGAAGGTCTGGACTCGTTGCATTGTTTAAAAAAGCTGTATTTGGGCAACAATAGAATAAGCGTTGTAGAAAACCTGGAAGGCTTGAAGTATTTGGAAGAATTACACATAGAAAAGCAGAATTTGGAGAGTCCAGATGCCCTGTGCTTTGATCCGAGAACCCTTATTTATATTGGTGTAAGTATGAGTTTATGTCAAACTGCAGTAAGTACGTCTTTCTACGCCAAAATGGTCGTAAAACTGCATTTTTTTGTTTTAGGCCTCCCTAAGAATACTAAATGTATCTGAGAACAAACTTTCTGATATGGCATGGGTAAAGCCTCTGAGACGATTGGAGGTACTTGTGGCAAAGAAGAATATGCTGCATGATCACCAAGTAAGTATCTGACTCAATGAGAACTCAAAACTAATGCTTCTAGCTTATGCATTACCACATACTGCTGGCGTCAGACCAAGATTGTGTCTGGACTTCAAAAGAGACTGTGACGTCTGACATTGTTTCGGCTTTTCTTCTCAAAATAGTCAGCTAAGAAACGCCGACCTCATCTAGTTTTTGAAATATGATTGACGTGTACAAGTCCTTGTACAAACCTACTTACAGGAATAAAACCATATTTTATCATGCTTATCATTATTTTACGTTCAAAGAGCCTGTTTGGCATCTAATGCTTCTATGCGCTTCAGGCCGTTGCTGATAACCTGTGCACACTGCTGAGTTTAGTGGACATAAATTTTCTGGGCAACCCCATGACTAAGAAGCATCGGTATAAAGAGACAATCATCGCGAGGTGTTCACAACTACGTACGTAAACCCATTATTTTTATTTATTGCATTTCGGCTTTTTGTATTTACATCTTCGTCATATACATTTTATCGATCTTCTTAAATATTTATTGCAGGCGTGCTGGATACCATAGTCATTCACAATACGTCGAAAAACTTCATGCAGAACTTTGACAAGGTAGTCCGGTTGCGTCAACTACATGAGAAGAACAAAATCGAGACTACCCGCAAGGGGGTCGAAGAGTTCTTCGACCTCAATATGCTGCCCGGACCGAGAGCCCACAGCGCTCTCTCTATTTCTGAGTTCTCTAACCAGAAACCTAGATGTAAGTACAACGCTACAACTGCTTTAAGGGGACTAACATCGCCATCTTGTATTTCAGCACAATTTCTGTGATACTGTTTGCCAACGTCACCCTCCTGTCTTGTCCTCCGGTCCAGTGTGTCATCCATGGGTCAATTATATCCTTGTATAGTCCGACTCACGAAAAAAGCGTCGTAGACGCGGCGCGACTCTCGTGTGACGTGTAATCATAAATAATGATTAATCTCGACATCATATTACAGACACTGGTTAATAAATTGCATAATCTTAAATAGAGAAAGGTGCCTAAAGTTGGGTTGTTGTAGGAATGTTGCTTACTAAGTAATAATAATTAGTTGCACTTATTGCCGCGGAAATTCTTTCGTGAAACGGACTCTAGCTAGCCATTTTGTAGGCCATAAAATAGGAACTAATAAGTTGGGCTTAGAGTAAGAAAGCTATAGAGCAACGGGTAGCGTGGCCACACATGAGACAAAAAACTAACTTAACTAACATAGGCTACATGAGTAGCTGCCTTGAAAAAACTGGCACGCTCTGAGAGACGGAAACAGTATAGCTTTATCCTTTTCTGTTACTTATAATAACTCAATACTTTATCCCTTTCTTGTGGAAATGAAATGGAGATACCCGCCGTCTATACTTTTCTTTGTCTAAGGTTTTGGGCTAGTAATCCAAGGTCTAATGTATTGCAAGATTTGTAGATCGAATTTCCCGCCTTTGTCTTCAGCCCTCCTTTTCTGTTAGGTATGACAAAATTAAAGGTAGGTACCTACGAGATTTTGCAAAAGTTTTTACAACATTCATAGGGAGTTATTATTTGATAATTTATTGTTTGCTTAAGCTACATGTTTTTGTTATAGTAACGGCATTCGATTCTACCTATACGTTTATGCCACGTGCGTTCTGGCGAAATCGAGCAACGCCCTCTCCCCGTGAAGGCATAGCGCCACCTTTGGAGCCTCCGCCGCCACCGAAACAGCCCCCACCTGAAAATGAAGGCCCTCCCATCAAGGGAATATTGAAGAAACCTATGCCTATGAAATTTATTTGATCATAATTATTAAAAATTTGGAACTATTATTTATTCCACAAAATCACGTACCTATGTGCCTGATTAAAATATTTCTTGTTAATGATCGAGTATGATTTTTTTTAAATAGTGTCATTTATGTTCCTTTTAGCCGAATTTTAGTAGAGCGTTCTTTAGTTCACACTACTTAGAAGCGACGGCAACGATGGCGCGGTATCCATAGTCATGCTGCGACGTCCTTTTTCAATTATATTGAAATTTAAAATATCAATTTGAATACCATAATAACTATCTATACTTACTAATAATAAAGCTGAAGAGTTTGTTTGTTTGAAAGCGCTAATCTCTAGAACTAGACTACCAGCAGGGCTATCATGGCCGGAGACATTTTATCCACGGGGAGAGGAGAAAATACTATTCCCCTCTGTCAATTTTGTCCACCCTCCGAGCACGGCGACATGGGTGGATAAACTATTCACGGTGGACAAACCAGCAGGGCTAGCATGGCCGGAGACATTTTATCCACGGGGAGAGGAGAAAATACTATTCCCCTCTGTCAATTTTGTCCACCCTCCGAGCATTGCGACATGGGTGGATAAACTATTTACGGTGGCAGTAAGCACGAGACATTTTATATTATAGTACAATTAATTATATTTTCTCCAAGAGATATACTTAAACCCACCATCTAAAGAATTGGCATTGAGGCCAAGTTTTTTTTCCCAATAATTAACAATGTAACTCAACAGAACGCTGTGTTCCTGTTCGGTAACACCTTTTCGGGTGAAATTATTATACCTACAGGATGAATTTTCCAAGTGGGCGTGGATGGCCAAATCCGAAACTATAAGGAATAGCGAAAAGTACTCAAAGGAGTCGCGGCCTCGATTTTGATGAAAACTAAAACTACATCATTGGATTTTTTGAAAAATCAATATTTCTAGCCAGGAAACGAAACCGTTGATTTTGAAAAAAAAAACATACTGCATTATTACACCATTCGATAGTGTGGTTGATATAAGGATCGAATTCTGAGAAGTAATAACATACGGGAAACTAAAGAAAAGAGCTCATTTTTAACAAAATACTTTTTTTATTTTGTCTTTATGTTACCTACCTATTAAACCTTAACTGATTAATTGTTCAAAATGATGACCATTATTTTCAATACATAGCTGGATTCGACGTCTCAAGAATTGTACTGCATTCAAAGAATATAGGACACAAATGATGTGAAGGTGACTGCGCTGCGGGTGTATTGAGCATCATTTTGAACAAGGTACAAGTAATGTCGGTATTAATACTAATGAGAAGCAGTTTATTAAAATAAAATCCAATATTTTCTTTATGTTTGCCGTATGTCATTACTTCCCAGAATTTGATCCTTATTAGGGACACTATCGAGTGGTGTAATAATACAGTGTGTGTTTTTTTAAATCAAAATCAACGGGTTCGATTCCTGGCTAGAAATATTGATTTTTCAAAAATCCAATGATGCAGTTTTAGTTTTCATCATAATCGAGCCCACGACTCCTTTGAGTATTACTTTTCGCTATTCCTCATAGTTTCGAATTTGGCCATCCACGCCCACTTAAAAAATTCACTCTGTATACAACTTTCGGCTTGATGCCTTAGGAATCTCAAACTTAGGAAACTTCGTGTTCCAAGAAGCAGGATAATTAGAATCTACAGCTAAGCTTTTGCCATCTGGTAGTTTCTAAGTTGGTCTATTGTGGCGTAGCGATATTCCAGATGTACTTACATCTGAAAATTATGAAAGTGCGTGAGCGCGTGAGCGCGCTGTAATTTGTAGGTTTAGAAAAACACGTGGCACGTGACGCCAATTTTAAAAAGGGTTTACTGCACTTTCATTAATAATATGTTGGAAAAGGGATAATATGCTGAAGAGTGCCCCAAGGACACGTACCACAACGAGATTAATTCAACAAATCATAATAAACTTCATTGGCACATACTTACCACACTTTCCGGTTGGACAGGTGACTAAGAGAAAACGCCCCACGAGAAGAACTGTTACAATAGTCTAAGTATAATTGAACAAAAAGGTTCAGCGGTGCTATTCCGTAAAAATCTCACCGTGAAAACTTAGGTGAAGTGAGCGTGGGGTGAGCTGTCAATAGTGTCAATTCCTAGCAAAAACAAACTCACTTCACCTAAGTTTTCACGGTGAGATTTTTTCAGAATCGACCGGCTGTAACTGGGACATTTTTGTCCAGATAAGTAACCCTGTAACGTACCGGTTACAGTGTTAATTAATGGGAAAAAACGTGGCATTGAGTTAGTGTTACTTTTCGGGATATTTTCTCCCAGTGGGTAACAGTGTAACAAAACATGGCGTAACTGAACGAGAACAAACGGGCGTTGCGATGCGACGGGTTGGGTCAGGGGAACAAGAAATTTCACGCGGGCCAAGTCGCGAGCATAAGTTAGTTAACTTATATTACTATTCGCCGTGCTGTCGCCAGTGGGCGCAGGCCATAAAGGATTGATCGCTATCACATTGGACCACGGTGTTGGGTGAATATTTCAGAGAGCCAAAATTTATGTCTCGCTACAATACTCATCAATACTAAAGAATTTCGAAGTCAAACATTTTTATTCCATTACTTAAATAAATGATAAAGATGCTGTCGGAGCCATTTTGAGCTTTAAATCACACAAAATAAAGATATTCAAATATTACTTTAAAAATCGGCAATATTTGGCGTGTCGCCTGGGTATAGTTTCCAACATTTCGTGACATAAAAAATTCAGTGTATTGAATTTGATACATTGTGTGAATAAATATTAAACTTAGATAAATAAAGAACGTTTTTCATTACAATAATGTTAGAAAACTTTATTAAAAGTTACTCTAAAATGTAATCAAACAATGTTCACAAAATAAGCGTCATTATCGGCAACAATGTTGTATGTAATTTTTTTACTTATAACGATACGCGACCGAGGAGTCGAATGATGTTTAAGCGACGCTTCACCCCGCGCCCTAGTCGGCCGATATGCTTTGGAGTGTAAGGACGCCGCGCGATTTGAGCAGTAAGTATTTCATTTTGATTCTCCAAAATTTGTCATCACAATCGTCATTCTTATTTTTGACTGTATCTCAATTATTTCTTCACAATGAAGTGTTTTTATGTAACAAAGTTGAAGTATGCGTGAAACTAATACTGCATGTGGCACTCTCTCCGACGAATATACCTAATTATTTTGTAAAATGGTGAACTTTCTAGAATTCGTCATTATTGACAACATCATTTTCAGCAACGTCGCATGAGACGACAATGACACGTGTTGCTAACATTGATATTGTCTTGAGTGAGCAATGACGGTTGTTACCGATAATGATTTTAGTATTCGACCTAATAGTTAGATATATCGTGTTTTTGTTGGTTTCCGTTAATTGCTGCATAAAGCTTGGTAAAATAACATATTTTTTGGCAAATTCGGAAAAATACACTTTTTCTTTTATTTTTTAACAAATTTATATTGAATATATGGTTAATTGCGTTATTTTTTTTATTTTATCTGTCTGCATGGTGCTATTGTTCGTTTCGAGGTTTTTGTTAAATTTTTTTCGTCCAAGAGGTCAAATTATCTACACCCGTTCTAATTATCTGTATATAGTCTGTGTGGTGTCGGACTAGTCTGTGTGGTGTCGGACTTAAACAATAGCACCACCCCATACTTCCTGTGGGTGTCGTAAAAGGCGACTAAGGGTCGTACCGGAGAATGGGCAGCAGCGTTCTCTATGCATTCCACCACCATACTATACTGCGATCGCCAACCCGCCTGCCAAACGTGGCGATTATGGCAAACCCCCTCCCAAGAATGACAAGCACAAAAAACACTAGGCCCCTAGTACCCGGCGGCCCGCCTACCCTTGGTTACGGTAGCGGCCAAGGCCACGGTGAGGCAAGAGGTGCTAAGAATCCCCGGAAGAGATCCGGCTACCACAATCACCGAAAACTGGACCTGGCAACATACAACACGCGTACACTCCGGACCGACGAGAAGATCACCGAACTCGAGGAAGAATTGAGCAAGATACGATGGAGTATAGTGGGGTCTGAAGTCCGAAGAGAGGGGGAGGACTCGATAATCCTCAAATCCGGAAACTTGCTCTATTTCCGGGAGGGCAACCAGCAGTCCCAAGGTGGTGTCGGGTTTATCGTCCATAAGTCCCTTGTGAGCAACGTGGTGAAGATCGAGAGTGTGTCGACCAGGGTGGCGTACCTTATACTCAGAATATCCGAAAGGTATTCGCTGAAGGTCGTGCAGGTTTACGCCCCGACCTCGTCACACCCCGACGATGAAGTAGAGACCATGTATGAGGATATTTCCAGAGCCATGCATGGCTCTAAAACTCACTTTACCGTTGTCATGGGGGACTTTAACGCGAAACTGGGTAAAAGTAACGATGATGAGCTGCGAGTGGGGCAATTTGGAGTTGGACGCCGGAACCACCGGGGCTACCTACTGGCCAGTTTTATGGAGAAGGAAGGCCTCTTTATGATGAATTCCTTCTTTAGAAAACGTGAGCATAGAAAGTGGACCTGGCAGAGCCCGGGTGGTGCAACTAAAAATGAGATTGACTTCATTATGTCGACGAAGATGCAAGTATTCAATGATGTCTCTGTGATCAACGCGGTGAAAACCGGAAGTGATCATCGTATGGTAAGAGGCACATTGAACTTAAATATCAAGCTGGAAAGATCTCGACTGATGAAGTCTACGCTCCGTCCAGCACCGATCCAGATCCAAAACCCCGAGAGCTTTCAGCTCGAACTCCAGAATCGTTTCGAATGCCTAGGGAGCTCCGTGGACGATTATAACGATGGGTTCGTGGAAACTGTCCATACGGTCGGGTCTAAGATCTTCAAGATCCACCGTATGAATTCAAAAAAGAAGCTTTCTGATACTACTTTGCGGCTGATGAAGGAGAGGCGCGATATGATCCTGCAGTCTACGGATGATGCGCTAAATTACCGGCAACTCAATAGACGGATCTCTAAGGCCTTGAAAAGCGATCTTCGCCGCTTTAATACAGATCGTATTAAGGACGCGATAGAGAGAAATAAAGGCTCCAGGGTCTTTGCTAGAGATCTGTCTATTGGGCAGAGCCAGCTTACGAGACTGAAGACCGATGATGGCAGGATCGTATCCGACAAACCTGAGCTGTTGAGAGAGATCGAGAGGTTCTATGGACAGTTATACACGTCAACAAATAACCCCGCTATGAATCTGGAAAACGACCCAAGAGCTAGATTGACCCGATACTGTACCGAAGACATCCCGGACGTCAGCCTGTACGAGATTAGGATGGCTCTAAAGCAGCTCAAAAACAACAAGGCACGGAATGACGGAATTACGGCCGAGTTGCTGAAGGCCGGCGGAAAACCCGTTCTGAAGGCCCTTCAGAAGCTGTTTGGTTCCGTCATACTCGAGGGCAAAACACCACAGGCATGGAACAGAGGTATGGTGATACTTTTCTTTAAGAAGGGCGATAATGCCCTCCTTAAGAATTATAGGCCCATCCCACTCCTGAGCCATGTCTACAAGCTGTTTTCGAGAGTCATCACGAACCGTGTCGCGCGCAGGTTTGACGACTTCCAGCCTCCCGAACAAGCCGGATTCCGTAAAGGCTTTAGCACCGTAGACCACATACATACGCTGCGACAGGTTATACAGAAGACCGAAAAATATAACCTGCCTCTCTGCTTAGCGTTTGTGTACTACGAGAAAGGCTTTGATTAGATCGAGACATGGGCTGTGCTGCAGTCTCTTCAACGGTGCCAGATCGACTATCGGTACATCGAAGTGCTGAAGTGTCTGTACGAAAACGCCACTATGTCAGTCAGACTCCAGGATCAGGCCTCAGGCCTCAGGCCTTCTGCAGCGAGGTGTGAGACAGGGAGACGTTATCTCTCCGAAACTGTTCACCGCTGCACTGGAGGATGTCTTCAAGGTTCTGGACTGGAAAGGGGCTGGCATCAACATCAATGGCGAGTACATAACTCACCTTCGGTTTGCCGACGACATCGTAGTCATTGCTGAGACTATGGAGGACCTCAGTACAATGCTCGATGACCTCAGTAGAGCCTCCGAAAGAGTGGGTCTTAAAATGAACATGGACAAAACGAAGGTCATGTCAAATGCCCATGTAACACCCACTCTCATAAAAATCGGAGACGCTACACGCGAAGTCGTGGACGAGTACGTGTACCTAGGACAAACTGTCCAGTTAGGTAGGTCTAACTTCGAGAAAGAGGTCAATCGACGAATCCGACTCGGCTGGGCAGCGTTCGAGAAGCTACGCAATATCATCTCGTCCCACATACCGCAGTGTCTCAAGACGAAAGTCTTTGACCAGTGTGTGTTGCCAGTGATGACTTATGGAACTGAAACGTGGTCGCTCACAATGGGCCTTATAAGAAGGCTAAAAGTCACCCAAAGTGCAATGGAGAGGGGTATGCTTGGAGTTTCCCTGCGTAATCGAATCAGGAATGAGGAGATCCGCAAGAGAACCAAGGTAACCGACATAGCCCGAAGAATTGCCAAACTTAAGTGGCAGTGGGCAGGGCACATTGCTCGCAGAACAGATGGCCGATGGGGCCGAAAGGTTCTGGAGTGGCGACCGCGTACCGGAAGATGTAGCGTTGGAAGGCCTCCCACAAGGTGGACCGATGATCTTGTGAAGGCCGCAGGAACCCGTTGGATGCGGGAAGCACAGGACCGGTCGAAGTGGATGTGCTTGGGGGAGGCCATGTCCAGCAGTGGACGTCTTTCGGCTGAAATTATGATGATGATGTTCTAATTATCTTGACAATAGAATCGTGTGTAGATCGATTTGAGCTCTTCGACTGTCTGACTGTATCTACATTGCTGATCAATAGAAATTGGCAAAAATTTCAACAAATGCGTAACGTTTTAACATATACCTCAAAACGAGTTTAATTGGTTTAAATTAAAGGCTTTTGTTAATCATCGTCTTCTTATAAAACTGTTATTATAATATCGTTTTTAAGATTCAATTGTTTTGTGGTTATCGTTGTTAATTATGGAGCTTATTATATAAAATAATTTTAGTTACCTGTTGCTTTAGAAGATTTAAATGTTTTGTCAAAAAATATTATTGTTAAGATTCTAATAAGGGTTTATCAGAGGATAAAAGTCTGATTAGTTTAGAGACCGTTGAAGTCTTTTATAACTGTTAGGAGAGTAAATAGCATTTTTAAGATACAATCAGGGTTTAGTTTAGTGGCTTAAAAACGTATTTAAGTATAATTTATGGTCTCTCTAAGTCTGTTATTTTTTTAAATGTTTATGTATAGCGTAAGTCGAGCGTTTTTTATTTCATTAAACTCTGTTATCGTCAAAATATCCAATCAGGAGACCAAAGAATCAATACATTAGGAGGATTTAAATTTATTTTTATATTAAATATTTTTATTATAATATTGCATTTTATTTTCCTTGTCCATATCATAATATCAGAACAAAATAATACCCAAAATAGTATTTAAGTCACATGTAAATTCATCTCCATATTTATAATACTTATTCAACTCATTGTCGGCAACATTGCGTCATTATTTTTTACAATGAGGGATTTTCTTTTTCTTTTTTTTTTAACGCTTCCCTAGTCGCTGGATAGATGGCGCTGAACTTGGTAAGTTACTGCAAGGAACGGAAGTCACCTAATTTTTTTATTAATTCACTTGGATGCAATTTTGAGATCGTAAAACGAAAGCAAACGAAACTGTCACTCAACGAGCGTATATGACGTGACGCAATGTTTTTTTTTCCAAGCGTTTTGACTTTGGCATCTAGTAACGTAGTCAGTTCAACGCCATCTTCAGGGTTCTTGGAAACTATGTTTTTTTTTTAATACTGAAAAGAAAAACCTCTCATAACGTCATTATTCTCACAATGTGACATTATCAGCAACAACGTTTTTTAATGATTTTGAAAAATATCCAAAATTAATGGACAGTTTGGGGTGCCTTCATTACAACATACTATATATTTGATATATCTATACATCTGGCCTTAAATAGAAGCTCTGCCGCGAGGTTTAGAAAATCTTAATTATTTTTATCAAGAATATTGTTTTGAGGAGATCCGCCCTGTTGTACAGACAGCAGCACATCAAGCTACCCGAAACTGTCAAATTTTTCCATTCAACTTTGTTTAGACTTAAAGTTAAAAATCTATTTGACAGATTGTAGTAGCTTGATGTGCTGGCGTCGTACATTTATTTTATCTATGGTATTGAGTCGTGTCCAACGAAACACTAGCTTTTAAAGTAAGTAGACATGTAATTTGAGCCTCCTAAAATGAAAAGTTACAACCCAAAAAAGCCACCCTAAGGTGGTGAAAACGTGTGTAAATGTACCTATGCTCGAGAACTCACTTCACGAGGTGTTATTGGTTAAATAAACGGAATTTATAGGCTTAGGGTGGATTTGCAGAAATGCGTTTCCGCGAATTCACCCTTAAGGGGGAAGCGTTAAGGTAGTCCGCGAAATTCAAATTTTCTTACGTTTTTTGCAATTTGCTGGTCAGTACTAAGTTGTACGTTGATTCAAATATGATTCGCGACCGTAACAAATATGTATTTACAGAATTATAATAATTAGAATAACTTTCAGTACCAATAACCTTCTTTTTTTAAAGTCGGTAAAAAAAAAACGCACCATTTTGCTATCTTTGGCTACATTCCGAATTATGCCATAATCGCACACAGCGCTCAAATAAATAATTTGCGTTCCGATTAAAGCCTGCAATACACGTTGGCCAATCTTAGACCAACGTGAGCCTAGACAAATGGACACAAGGCAAGCGCTACTGTCTAGACGTTCGGCAAGTTTGAAGGAAGCCAATGCAAATGGCCAATGTAGACGAGTTTTGAGGAGACGCCCACATGTTGGGCGCTGTCAGTTTTTATTAGCGTCGTCATTCGTAGAAAGCGACATTTTGTACGTATGCCTGCAATGGACGTCAACCGCATACTAGCGCGCGGACAAACATGTGAACACCATTGGCCGAGCGCGCACGAGCGCCTTTGATTTGTGCAGAAAAACCGACACCGCTCCGAAGTGAGGCAAGTGATCGCGAGCGACTGCAAGTTGTGACAAGCTACGTCAAATGAGGTCTATACACGTTGGCGCTTGTCATACTCAACCAACCTAGGCAAGTGACACCAAGCGATAGCAAGACAAGGCAAATATACCGTCTACATGTTTGTATTGGCCTTCACTCGACAACGCTCGGCCAACGTGTATTGCAGGCTTTAGAATTACGATTATGACGGGTGAGAGCTGCTCTCAACAATTCGGAACGCTAGTAAACGCGCTCACAGTGCTCGCTCAACGTCAAAACGATATTAAAGTATTTTACTTTCTTCTTCGTTAGGTGGCAACTGTAGCCAGTAGCACAATTTTGAAAATGCTTCGTTAGTATAAAGATATGATGCGATTCAAAACAAAACAGCACAACTGTCATTTTTGACAGCGCTCACGGTGATATTATTTTAGGGCATGCCCGGCATTATCGCAAAATGGCGCCTATCATGCATGACATCATCTATGGTGATTCACGGGACATCATTATCGCGCTCACGCTAAAGTGTATTTCAAATAAACTTGCGATAAATGTCATTCAACTACCCTGTACCAAAAAGTCCAAATAACTTACGATAGATATCGTTCGTCATACAAAACTGTCGCTAACATTGCATCGGTTGAGTTTCATAATACCAAACACGGAGTAGGTAAGTCAATGTTTTGATCGTGTTACCGACACTGCCATTTTTTTCGTATGGTTTGGAAATATTGGGATACATTAGTAGAAGGAGGTGAACAAGCTTTATCGCAAGTTTATTTGAAATGAACTTTAATTCAGAACGGGTACAAGCACGCTTTAATGATTATAGCGCAACTCAGAACGCAACCTTTGTCTGATTATGTCAGTGTCAAAGTCACGTCAAATTAAAAAACGCTAGGTTATGTTTACAAAGTGGTTCACAAAAATGTTTCATTATATTTTTAACACTAAAAGTTAATAAATCACTCTAAAACACAAATAACAACCATGAATAACAAACTTACTGCAGCTTACCAAATTTTAAATGAAGAATCATCAGGTAATTACAGACTTTAGGCTATAAAATCATCAAATTACAATGTCAACAATGGAGACTTAACTTATTAATGTTTAAATTACAGCTTTATATTTGGGCAGTAGCATAGCAGAAACAAATGATTTAGAGCCTCTGCAGTTCTATAGAGATTATGTGTCGAAAAATATCCCAGTAGTAGTACGAGGCCGTTGTTCTCATTGGCCGGCCGCAGCGAAGTGGAATGCTGATTATTTCAGGTAACAAATAATAATTTTAAGGACTTTATACCTACCTGGACATTCTAAACTCCGAAGCTAGTTAGTATTCGGGTAACAAGTAGGAATCCTGGGACTAAAAATCGAAGAATGGCGGTTGTGTAGAATTCTACTAGCCTGTCACTATAATTATAAATCTGAACTATCTCTGGGCTTTTTCGTCATGATGTACCTGTACCTAATGGAATCAGCCCAATGAGCTACTTATTATACCAAACACTTAACAATAGTTGTATGTTAATAATACCAGGCTAACCAAACAAGTTCCCAAATCCCAATATTAATTATAGTATAAATACTAATAAATATATGTATTATAGTAATAAATACTAATAAATTAACCAACTAACTAGTATTCACGGGATCAAACCCAAGCAAGCGCTTTACTTTGTGTAAATTATTTCATCACCACTGCTCTCAAAACGGAGAAGGAAAAAATCGTGACGAAGCTGGCATGTCTTAGAACTAAAATTTCAAATAAATGTGACATCCACCTATCTGCACTGGGCCTGCATGGTGGATTTTGGCCCAACTCTCCACAGAGAGGAGGCCTGTGTCCCAGCAGTGGGAGCATTATAGGCTGAGTATTCACCTTAGATGTGGGCACTATTTTATACTTGGAAGCTTTTCTTTCAGGTGTTTTAATATACCACAGAATAACATAGACACACTACACACACACACACATGCTACACCACACACACACTTCTAATACTTCTTACACTCTAATACCTACAACTTCTGTTTACAGAAAAACAATTCCAAACAAAAAAGTAACAGTAGCGGTAACACCAAATGGCTTGGCTGATGGTATCACTAGAAATGAGGAGGGAGAAGAGTACTTTGTTACTCCCTTTGAAGTTGATATGACAATGTCAGCTTTTCTAGACGGCTTGGAACAGAAAAAGTATGATTTTTTTTTTTTTTTTATGGAGTATAAATAAATACCTCACAGAGTTTTAAAAAGTTACTGTAAAGAACAGCCAGTCTTTTCTGTAAAAATCTCATTGTGAAAACTTAGGTGAAGTGAGCAGTTGTCCCACCTGATACTAAGGTACCCATAGAAATGTAAAAAACAGGGCAAATGGCAAGGGGGCGCATCTGTGTCCATGAGTCATGAGCAACATGGGCCTGTACTAGGGAAATGGCCGTCTCCGCGAACTAGTGCGCTTTCGACCGTGATCGTGAAAAATATAAAAATGCCGAGTTGTTCAGTGGTTTCCTGTAAAAACCGAAGTCAAAATAAATACTTTGTATCTCATGGAGTCACTTACCAAATGTAAGTAAAAGTATTTTACTGTGTTTGTCTTTAAAATCATGAAAAACAACAAATCGTAAAATATTTCTTGCTTTTATTACATTATTTTTGTTTTCAAATATCGCAGCGGCTGTACTATTTTTGCAGCAAATACATTGCTCCTTAACCACTACCTAAGTATGTCGCTAAGTGACTGGACAAGGCAATGTAAAAATTACAAAACGATACTTTATTTTTGCGGAGCGTCGCATTCTACAGCCGCTGTGTCTTGCGGCGAGATAGTGATGTGGTTGTGAAGATCCATTAACGTAGGCTATCGACAACAATGTCGATTGCCCAACGAATGTATTGCTATTACAGTTAATTTTAGTAGTGGCGCGGTCAACCTAGCGACATCGGGTTCGGTTACTTTTTCAGCTACCGGGCATATCTCCTTTTTTATATCTATGAGGGTACCTGTCACTTACCTAAGGCAGTTGTCACACCTGATACTACGGTGCCTGTCACTTCACCTAAGTTTTCACACTAAGATATAATATCATTATAATAATATTAATTATTATCATTAATGACAAATGACTATCATCGTCACCTTTGAATATAAAATGGCTTTCATCATCATCATCCTACAGCAGTCCACTGCTGGACATAGGCTTCTAGCCAATTGCACGCCATTCAGCTCGATTCTCGGCAACTCTCATCCAGCTGCTACCGCCACCCTGCGAAGATCGTAGCTCCACCTAGCCTGAGGGCGTCCTACCTTACGTTTGCCGAGTCGCGGTCTCCACTCTCCACTCAAGAACAAGTTTACCCTAACGGTCATTGTGTGGTCAATTACTTTAATTCAAGTCCAGAAACTTCATCTTTTTTGACTATTTACAATATTGTTTTCCAGAAAGAACTACATCCAGTACATTCAGAAGCAGAACTCCAACTTAACAACGGATTTCCCTGAGCTTCAACCAGATGTGTTTGCGGACATACCATTTGCTAGTGAAGCCTTTGACAAGAAACCGGATGCTGTCAACTTCTGGATGGGGGATGAGAGAGCTGTTACCTCAAGTATGCACGGCAAATATACCTATACTTCGTTCCAACCAAGTAACCAAAATGTGTTTTTTGGAAAAACAACTTTAATATCAACGCATAAAGTTCAGTTTGCGCTACAACTTCAAACAGTTCAACAGACTTTTCAATAGTACTAGTCATTGAGTGGAATTGTTATCAATTGGAAACACGGATTTGAATAAACTTTATGGTGGCGCCTAACACCAAATACTTGGGCGGAAATATAAAATTGTTTGCGTTTATCCCAGACGCAGGGAGCTGGATCAATTAAATAGTGGACTGTATAATGCGGGGGTGAAAAGTACGTGGGTAGGTCTGACTTTGCAAAATACGACACGAATTAGGACGACGAAAATTGTACATGGACAAAGGAATTTGGCAGGAAAATGCAACACCACTGACCTGTAGATTCACCATCAATCCTCCACGTCGGCTGGCAGAAGGTTCGACTTTGCTGGATCAGGGGCAGCGCACGAGAGGTCGCACAGACGCCTTTCACAGCATAAACACGCACTTTTCGTAGTGTTCCAGATAATAGTTCGTAAATGCTTCGCAACAGTTCGCAACCGTATATTGGCAATAAATTAACAAGGGAGCATGTCATGGACCACTGCTCTCGTTGAAGGCAACACGGCAAGAGTGGGATTTCTCACACTGTCACCGTACATGGTGACAAGGACAGCGATAGTCCGGGGTTGCATGTGGGAAAAGGATAGGAGTTAGGACACGATAGGATAGTGACGCATTTTGCAAGTCATATTAACTTCTACCCTATAATGAAAATAAAAACTAATACGAAATCCAACTCTTTACATGGTAAATTTTCCAAGGTGATCGCTAGGCGCGCACTCTGACAGTATGCGTCAGATTTTCTGACATGAGAACTTGGTCTAGGTCTTGAATAATGTACGTTTGCCCCGCACGGCCCCCCAGAATTTGCGATTTAGGTGTGCACCAATGCAATGTACTCGCCTCTAGGAGTATATGTACCGGTTTCTTTTTCAATGTACCTCTGTACTTTTGAAGAAATATGCAAAAAAAGGGGGCCGTGCCAGCCAAACGTTTTCAGCACGGCCCCCGTGTAACTTGAAAAATATATAGCGTATTAAAAAGTTTCATAAACTCAAGGAATGTACTTTATTAACACGTTCTATGTACCGTAACAGATATTGTGAATTCGTAATAACAAATAATATATAGATGTGGATAGGGGGCCGTGCTGAAAAAAAAGAAATAAGAAAATATCTAAAAAAGACAAAACAACCTTAGCCAAAAACTATTAAAAAGTAATTCATGTTTGGCAAGTAACATATGTACCGCATTGGTTTCTCATACAACTTGCTAAATTAAAAAAATAAACGAATTTTAGTTTATTCAGCACGGCCCTCTATAGTTGCCTATATCTTTTTAAATATGACATGTTTGTTTACAAAATTCGACTTCCTGAATTATGTATAGGAGTACATTCGTTCCAAATAAATTGCGATTATGGTGTATTAGTACTCTAAAAGATAAATTGGATCAAAAATATCCTAACATACAACTGATGGGGTGACCATAAATTAGGTACTTATATATATTCTATAGGTACCTATATTAATGAAATTATGTGACTACATTGAAATAAACATTCTTTTTTTACAATTTGTTTTTTTTTTTTCTTCAAAATTAATATTAGCGATGACATCTTTTAAGGGAATTAAAGCAGTTAAAACTTTTTGTGTGCGGTCGCTATTAGTTCACTGACGCTACGCTTCATGTTGCGCAGTTGCGCTCGAGTGTTTATTGATCAGTCACAACTTGCACAAAAGAAGAATGCCAATATTGTGTAAAAATGATAAGACCTTTTATACCTGTAACATTAATTGTTACATGTCTTAATTCTTAATAATATATAATAAAAAAAAACATAAGAAAATTATTTACAATAATATTATTTATAAAAAAACTATTTACAATATTAAAATAAAAAATAAACTAATAATGAACGCATCAAATCAGACTTCTGGCCAGCTACAGTTTATCACCACGCATGTTAAAACGAGCGACATATTAGGCACCCAGAAACGAATTCCTTTGTTCTCGGCGCGGGGGCAAGGTCCATAGCGGCAGACATTTCCACGTCGCCGCCGGTTAGGACGATTCTGGTTGTCGAGGCGAGCGCACGTCAGGCTTTTTCACGGTCCCTAATACGAATTTATATCGTAATCGCGATTAAGTTTTTTGAAGGCGTCCCTACCGTTCCCTCGACATTTAATACTACGAAAATCAACAATACTGAGTAATACTCGACGTTAAACATATTCTGTGTGTGTGAATTAAACCCCGATTGGGTAAGTGTTGCACAATTATAATTAGCCAGTAGCTTAGCAAACCGTAACGGTTTCTTTCGCTTTGCCTACCTGGTGATCTTTCAATTTGTGTTCTTGCTTATCTTTGTTTCCATTAGACGCTCATTACTGGTTTCCTCTTTGTAGTTCTACCCCACATTTTCAGAATTATATCATTCTTGCATATTATTATTTTATTTCCGTTGTAAATTTCAAATGTTTAAATTAACGGCTAAGTAACCGAAATTATTGTCATCTCCGTATCTGATAGTGAACATCCACAGCAACACATCTACATATTAGTGCTTCCCTATTCAACGTTGCTGTGGGTGCTCGCCGTCTACGGCCAGCGTGTAATGCTTTCGCTTATTGCGCATTACAGGGTTTCACGTACACCTTAATTCCCTGCTTCCCCGTGGTGGACAGTAGCGGGACAACCAGCGAACCTACACCAGCAGTTCGACCTGGCGATCGACGCGCGAGCTCTCGTCTCCTGCAGCGGCCACTGACGTCAGGGGAGTGCTAGACCAGTGAGGAGGTTAATCGCTGTATAGGCCCTTACCCAACTTTGATCGACCCTCGTCTGCCTACCGAGTCATTTAATCAATAATAAATGTTCCAGTTTACTGCCTACCTACTTTTTATTTAATATCCTCCTAGGATTACCTGCGCCTAGGTTAGGTAGGATAAGTAGCGTAGCAGTACTTTAGTACCGGGACACTGGCGCCCTTAATCGTGGTAGAAATACAGCTGATTAATTCCTCCTCCATTGGTTGTGGGTTGTGTATGTTAGTGGTTGTCTGTGTTAAACGTCTTTATTTTTTTGGTTTTTTTTCCGTTACTAATGTGTACACGAATTTTCAACTTCTTTGTATAAGTTAATCTTGGTCATTATTAACCTACCCTACATTAATAATTAATCATATAAAGTCGTTAAGTTGCATAGTTTGTTAAAATATTGTTTTTTTACTGTTTTCGTCTTGGGCACCTAAAACGACGCTTTTTAAAAAAATTGTTCGTTATAATTTTTTATACCTCACATTAAAAGAAAAAACGTATTTTTACGGTCATATAGTACACATTAGTAGCATTTTAGCAATTTTTTTTTATTTTGCTTTTATGATTTTGCTTGTTTTTTTTTATCATTTTAATTATTTTTATTTTTCCGTAAAAAAAAACCAGACGTTCTTAAATTTTGTTTTGTAACAGAACGGAGAACGTGTTGTTTCTTTTCCTGTAATCTTTGTTTTTTTTTGCTTTTGCTTTTTGTGTAGTGAGCAGTAGAAGTGCGTCACTTATCCTTCTGTTCTTTTAATTAATTTTTATCATGCTTCCTATTAAGTTCCTGTCTCTCCAAAAATCAGAGTTGGAGTATGAAGTTCGTATTAGAGGCGCGACTCCTGCACCTTCTGTTGAGGAGCTACGGAAACAAATTATAAAATTATCTCCTGATTTACCCTCGGAATATATATTAGAGTCTCCACTCGATGCAAGACAGGACCTTAAGGGTTGTTTAGAAGTCTTAACGAAAATTCAATTAAATCTTGACGCTAGTGAACCTAGTGTTGCTACACTATTGCGGACACAGAATATGTTAAATCATTTACACAATCGTGTCGAGAGGATAACGCGTAGTGACGACATTAAAACGGAATATGACGACATTGTTAGCGGTTATAAAATTTTCTCGCAAAAGCTTTCTGCCTTGCTAGCAAAAAAACCTTCTGCTAGTACATCCTCTAATGTGGCTAGTGCTAGTTCTGTCAAAGAATCAGCACCTGCAGTGCCGGAACAACAGAACGTGATTTCTGTGTCATGCGATCGTACATCTTCTGATTTAACTAAATTAAAATTTACTGGCAAAACTTGTGTTCGTTCGTTTATACAGCGTGTTGATGAATTTATACTGGCTAGGAATATTCCACAACAAAAAGTCCTAAGTTTTGCATCTGAAATTTTTCAAGACGATGCCCTTCACTGGTATCGTGCGGTAAAGGACAAAGTCAGTTCTTGGCCTGAGTTGGCGCGTTTATTAAAAGAGGATTTTAGTCAAACTGACTACGATTATAGACTCATTTCTGAAATTCGTTCTCGTACTCAAGGAGAACGTGAGAATATAACTATTTATCTAGCAGTTATGAATGGAATGTTCTCGCGTCTATCGACTCCTCTTCCTGAAGTAGATCAATTGGAAATTCTCTTGCATAATATTAGACCCTGCTATGCTAGTACATTAGCAGCAGCTCCTCAAATCTCAACCATAGACACTTTGCGTTCGTTATGTCGTAACTATGAGACATTTCAGACTCGTCTGTCACAATTTCAAGAGCCTCCTAAGGTTACTTCCGATACGCTAGCTCCTGAATTTGCGTACACTAAGGATGACCATAAACCCATAAATAAGGCAAATAATAATAACAATTACAATAAAAATAATAATTCAAATAGTAATTACAATAATAACAATCAATATAGGAATAATAATAATAATAATACTCAAAATAACAATAAATATGTACATGCAATTAATGAGGCTAAAAAGGAACCCTACTGTCCTAGGTGTCGTAATAACACCCATCACATTCGTCAATGCAAGGCTCCACGGGACATTGTTTGTTTCAAGTGCGGTATGAAGGATGTGAAGACACCAGACTGTCCTAACTGTCGTAAAACTGGTACAAATTCAAAAAACTAATTAAGCAGAGTTGTAACAATCTTAGCAAGCAAGACTGGGAAACTTGGCTTGATTTTATAAGAACATTTTCCTCTTCATACAGAGTTGCTACAATTCTGCAATCAAAACCATTAAACGATTCTAGGCCTTATGTAAATATTAAAATCAATAACATCGATGCTGTTGGCTTACTCGATTCTGGAGCTGCAGTTTCGATTCTGGGAAACAATTCTCATCTACAGCTTACAGAATGCACTTTAAACCCGGATGGCCACACTAATATGATAGCTGCTGGCGGTCAATCATTAAAAACCTTAGGTTACATTCATTTGCCAGTTACATTTGAGGGCCAGTTTCACATTATTAAGGCATATGTAGTTCCCGAGATTGAAACATCAATTATATTAGGCGTAGATTTTTGGCGCGCTTTTCGAATTTGCCCTAATTACATAGGTAGTATCACAATGTCAAATGCCCCTTTGGCAGAAATAAAGGTAGGTAGCGATGAACCATTTATTAACTCCTACGATAATTTGTTGGCGTCGCAGAAAGCGATAGCTGATAATGTCATTGCGCAGTTTCGATCTATTTCTACTGAGGAAAAGGGCCTGGGTAGAACAAATTTGATATGCCATCGCATTGACACTGGTGACGCACAACCAATTAGACAGCGTTATTACAGGATGTCCCCCGAAAGGCAGCGCATTTTAATTGAGCAGGTGGACGACATGCTGTCCCTTGACGTTGTCGAACCTTGCGAAAGCGCCTGGTCTTCTCCCGTTCTCATTGTTAATAAAAAGAACGGGCAACCAAGGTTCTGTTTAGACAGCAGGAAGTTGAATGCAGTGACTAAGCGCGATGCGTACAATTTGCCATATGTCTCGGAGATATTGGATAACCTTCGCGACGCTAAGTACCTGAGCAGTATCGATTTGTCCAAAGCTTTCTGGCAACTGCCTATAGCGCCAGAAGACCGCGATAAAACCGCATTTTACGTTCCGGGCCGTGGCACTTTTCGTTTTAAAACTACTGCGTTTGGATTAACGAATGCCCCCGCGACGCAACAACGTCTCGTTGACTTGTTATTTAGTGACATGGAGTCTAAGACCTTCGCTTATTTAGATGACGTCATTGTTATTAGTTCTACCTTTGATGAGCATGTTTCTCGATTGTTGCGAGTTTTGGACAAATTGAGACAGGCAAATTTAACAGTGAACTTCGAAAAATGTAAGTTCTTTCGAAGCGAACTCAAGTATCTAGGATACGTGGTAGATTCCCGTGGTTTACGCACTGACCCAGACAAGGTGGAAGCCATTATTAACTTTCCAACCCCTACAAATAGGAAGGAGTTGAAACGCTTTCTCGGCACTGCTACGTGGTACCGACGTTTCGTCCCTAACTTTAGCACAGTGGCTGGTCCACTCAATAAGCTCACTGCTAACGGAAAAAACGCTCCTTCTTTCAAGTGGTCACCAGAAGCTGACGCGGCCTTTAATGCGTTGAAGGAATGTTTGGTTTCCGCTCCAGTTCTTTCTTGTCCGGACTATTCCAAACCATTTGAAGTGCACACCGACGCAAGTAGTTACGGTATTGGTGCTATGTTAACACAGAATATTGACGGTAAAGAACACCCAATTGCCTACATGAGTAGATCTTTCACCAGCCCTGAGAAAAACTACAGCATTACTGAAAGGGAGACCCTTGCTGTGTTAACGGCTCTCGAGCACTGGCGATGTTATCTCGAAAACGGCCAAACATTTACAGTGTATACTGACCACTCCGCGTTAAAATGGTTTTTGTCTCTAGAAAATCCCACAGGACGACTAGCACGATGGGGGGTAAGATTGTCCTCATTTAATTTTATTATGAAACACCGTCGAGGTGTCGACAATGTTATTCCTGATGCCTTGTCTAGAGTTTTTCCCGTAAATGCAATATCTCTAGCTAATGCCAACACAGACGATGTCTGGTTTAAAAAAATATACAACGGCTGTCTGACTACTCCTTCAAATTTCCCTAACTTCACCATTAAAAATAATTCGTTATTTCGACTCACAAAAAATATTAACAGCCAACTAACTTCAGAATTTGACTGGAAGGAAGTCGTACCCAGCGAGTTCCGTGAAAGCATCATAGCCGAAAATCACTCTGAGCCAACAGGTGGACACCTTGGCATCTTTAAAACCTATCGGCGCTTGTCACTAAATTACTACTGGCCAAATATGCACCAGGACGTCGTTAAGTATGTAGGTTCCTGCTCGGTTTGCTTATCTTATAAGGCACAAAATCACACTACATTGGGAGAGATGGGTCGACCTAAGCAATGTTCGAGACCTTTTCAGATGATCTCAATTGATTTTGTGGGTCCCCTTCCCACCAGTCGAAAACAAAATTCTTATATATTGGTCGTAACTTGCTGTTTTTCAAAATTTTGTCATATTTTCCCAGTACGTCGCGCTACTGCGGATATAGTTATTAAAATCTTAGAAGATTCCATTTTCTTGGTTCACGGAGTTCCTCAAACAATCTTCTTGGACAATGGGACGCAGTTTATAAGTTCGTCTACTGACGCGCTATTTAAAAAATATAAAATACCAAACGTTTTTTTCACGCCGAAGTACACACCACAAGTCAACACGGTAGAACGATACAACAAAACTATTGTCACTAGTTTGTCTACGTTTGTTGGAAACGATCATAGATCCTGGGACATCTCCATCCCCAAGGTTCAGTTTGCGATAAACAATTCCGTCAATGAAGCCACCGGTTATACACCGTCATTTTTAGTTTACGGTAGGGAATTAGTTTTATGCGGATCGCACTATACTGATAATGACCTGGGCGATGAAGTGTTGTTCCTTCCTCGCGACTTATACGCTGAAAACTTAGGGTGTCTTCGATCGATATTCAATGATGTGCAGGCTTCGTTATGGCACGCACATGAAAAGAATACTGCACACTACAACCTACGTAGAAAGCCGGCTGAATTTAATGTAGGAGACATAGTCTATAAGCGCGCATTCGTTTTAAGTAATAAGGACAAGTATTTTAGTAAAAAGCTTGCACCCAAGTTTATCAAATGCCGTATAATAGAAAAACGGTCTCCACTTGTCTTTGTTCTGGAAGATATGTCAGGAAAAAATATAGGCGTCTGGCATATCAAAGATTTAAAAAACACTAAGTGTAGTTAAATGTTGTGTAGTTAAGTGTAGTAAAGTGTTTTTTTTTATTATTGTAGGAGTTGAGACAGTTCACCTTTAAATTAACTTCTTACGACTAGCATTAGTTTTCTGTGCGATAAATCACAGATAACTTGTTTACGTAAGGTCGCGTCAACATCATTTTATATTGTTGAAGCTATTGTGTAAGGTTGTTTGTTTGTTATGGAAGGATTTTGCAAGATGATAGTATGAATGTGTAGTGCTAGTGGTAACCTATAGACGAGTTTTCTTTGAGAACAAAACTCTTTCTGAGACGAGGGGGGTAATGTAACATTAATTGTTACATGTCTTAATTCTTAATAATATATAATAAAAAAAAACATAAGAAAATTATTTACAATAATATTATTTATAAAAAAACTATTTACAATATTAAAATAAAAAATAAACTAATAATGAACGCATCAAATCAGACTTCTGGCCAGCTACAGTTTATCACCACGCATGTTAAAACGAGCGACATATTAGGCACCCAGAAACGAATTCCTTTGTTCTCGGCGCGGGGGCAAGGTCCATAGCGGCAGACATTTCCACGTCGCCGCCGGTTAGGACGATTCTGGTTGTCGAGGCGAGCGCACGTCAGGCTTTTTCACGGTCCCTAATACGAATTTATATCGTAATCGCGATTAAGTTTTTTGAAGGCGTCCATACCGTTCCCTCGACATTTAATACTACGAAAATCAACAATACTGAGTAATACTCGACGTTAAACATATTCTGTGTGTGTGAATTAAACCCCGATTGGGTAAGTGTTGCACAATTATAATTAGCCAGTAGCTTAGCAAACCGTAACGGTTTCTTTCGCTTTGCCTACCTGGTGATCTTTCAATTTGTGTTCTTGCTTATCTTTGTTTCCATTAGACGCTCATTACTGGTTTCCTCTTTGTAGTTCTACCCCACATTTTCAGAATTATATCATTCTTGCATATTATTATTTTATTTCCGTTGTAAATTTCAAATGTTTAAATTAACGGCTAAGTAACCGAAATTATTGTCATCTCCGTATCTGATAGTGAACATCCACAGCAACACATCTACATATTAGTGCTTCCCTATTCAACGTTGCTGTGGGTGCTCGCCGTCTACGGCCAGCGTGTAATGCTTTCGCTTATTGCGCATTACAGGGTTTCACGTACACCTTAATTCCCTGCTTCCCCGTGGTGGACAGTAGCGGGACAACCAGCGAACCTACACCAGCAGTTCGACCTGGCGATCGACGCGCGAGCTCTCGTCTCCTGCAGCGGCCACTGACGTCAGGGGAGTGCTAGACCAGTGAGGAGGTTAATCGCTGTATAGGCCCTTACCCAACTTTGATCGACCCTCGTCTGCCTACCGAGTCATTTAATCAATAATAAATGTTCCAGTTTACTGCCTACCTACTTTTTATTTAATATCCTCCTAGGATTACCTGCGCCTAGGTTAGGTAGGATAAGTAGCGTAGCAGTACTTTAGTACCGGGACATACCTTTGAATATTAACGTAATCAACATGTTTGGCATTTTTGCATTAGAAGAGTCACTTGCTATCGAAACTACTTCTCAAATTTGTAAAAATGATTGCGATGGAACTGTCATTTCAAGCTATAAATTACAAAATATTATAACCTTTGATTTAAATGGAACAGACGCAATGGTTTTGTGTAATATTCCGGTCACTATTAATATCTATTAAAAACCAAATTTATGAAGTCGTTAGTTTAGTGCTATTGAATATGTAGGGAATTCAATGGGGAATCTGGGCCATTATAAGTGCCATACGCTTAGCCATGAGCAATGGCTATGTTACGATGATTTGGCCTTGAAAATTAACAACAGTACAGTAGATTCAATATTCGTACACACCCTTACTTACGTTTTAGCGAGTGATCTTTGATGTTTTATAATTATGTAAAAATAATAACAATATTCTAATTATTACAGTTGCTTGAAACACTACTGTGGTTAAATTAGTTGCCTGTGATTATTCCAAATAATTAATGTGATTAATGTAAGTAATATTATTGTAATGTAGGTGAGGTTCAATGAGTGATTTGTTGGAAACGTATCTGTGATTTTTTAAGCCTTTTAAGCTCTGTAGTGTTGTTAGTGACACATAGTTTTTCTGCGATTATTCCATAGGTAAACGTAACTAATACTGTGAAATGTAACGAAACTGTAATTTTATTGTAATGTACCGTACATCAATCCGTGTGATTTATTGGAAATATATCTGTGATTTTTTTAAGCCTTTTGAGCTATTTAGTCTTAGCGCCACTTGTTGTTTTGTTCGATTTGCGACCTACTTACTGCTAATAAAGTTATCGTTAATACGAATACGATGCGAATACCATGATTTCACGTGAGAATGGTTAAAAAAGCTTCTGCATAAATTGAGTAAATCTATAATATAAAAATGAATCGCTGAATGTGTTGCTAAGCGCAAATCTCGAGAACAGCTGAACCAGCTGAAGCTGAAGTACGAGGATGGTTCTTACGCAAAATAATGACAAAATTTAATATATCTTTGGGAGTAGGTTAGAAGTAGGGTAGGGTAGGAGTAGGGTAGGAGTAGGGTAGGAGTAGTGTAGGAGTAGGTTAGGAGTGGGGTAGGAGTAGGATAGGAGTAGGGTAGGAGTAGGGTAGGAGTAGTGTAGGAGTAGGGTAGGAGTAGGGTAGGAATAGGGTAGGAGTAGTGTAGGAGTAGGGTAGGAGTAGTGTAGGAGTAGGGTAGGAGTAGGGTAGGGGTAGGGTAGGGTAAGGGGTAGGACACCACGCAAACGAAGTAGCGCCGGGCAGCTAGAAATAATTTATATGGCAAAACAACGTTTGCCGGGTCAGCTAGTCTTAAGATTAAGATTGAGATTAAGATTTACTCAATTTATGCAGAAGTTTTTTTTAGCCATTCTCACGTGGAAACATGGTCACCCCATTGGCCGTGCTGAATAAACTAAAATTTGTTTATTTTTTTAATTTAGCAAGTTGTATGAGAAACCAATGCGGTACATATGTTACTTGCCAAACATGAATTACTTTTTAATAGTTTTTGGCTAAGGTTGTTTTGTCTTTTTTAGATATTTTCTTATTTCTTTTTTTTCAGCACGGCCCCCTATCCACATCTATATATTATTTGTTATTACGAATTCACAATATCTGTTACGGTACATAGAACGTGTTAATAAAGTACATTCCTTGAGTTTATGAAACTTTTTAATACGCTATATATTTTTCAAGTTACACGGGGGCCGTGCTGAAAACGTTTGGCTGGCACGGCCCCCTTTTTTTTGCATATTTCTTCAAAAGTACAGAGGTACATTGAAAAAGAAACCGGTACATATACTCCTAGAGGCGAGTACATTGCATTGGTGCACACCTAAATCGCAAATTCTGGGGGGCCGTGCGGGGCAAACGTACATCTTGAATTGTAATGATTGGACCTTTAATACTGGCACTAAACTTAAATTAACTTTTTTCAATTGGCATAGGATTTATTTTGTATTACCTACTCAAGTACCATACTTTGACAAATACATTAAGCTGGCTGCCTCTATACACATTACATTATTCCAGTGCACAAAGATCCTTACGAGAACATCTACTGCGTGATAGACGGTCACAAGGACTTCATACTGATCCCTCCCACGGACCTGCCCTTCGTTCCCTACAAACGGTACCCACAGGCCGAGTTCAAGCTAGACAAAGACAAATGGGACATTGTACCTGTGATGACTAATGGAGTGAAAGAGGATCCTGTATGTGATGAGGAGCTGGATCATACTGAGGGATTACCTTGGATTAGTATAGGTGAGATTTTTTTTAGGTTTATGAGATTACCATTTTTTTTTACTTTGATCCTATACCTATTAGGCCTAGGATAACGAAATAATACTCCCGTTCGAATGCGTTCATAGTAACGGTACAGCAAACGGCACAGCTTCGGGCCGAAAACATGCTAGTTTCGCTTTTGATTGAAGTATTTTTCCTTTTCTATGCCGATTAACTTATACTATCATCCCGCCCTTGCTTCGCACAGTCTTTACGATTTCATAAAACATGAAATTCTTTATCTTATCTATGTTAAATATTAATGCACATAAACCTTCCGGAATAAATTCTCTACATGATGTTGGATACCGTATTAAAATCCGTTGCGTATAAATAATAATAATGTTTGTTTGCCAAAAACAGTTTTTACATTTCTTTAAAGTCTACATTAGTTTACAAAAAAAAAAAAACTAAGACGCAAAGGAAGGAATGTTGCTTATGAACTCCACACTAGGTCGAGCCTGTCTCGTGGAGTCTATGGGTGGTATTACCATGATTATAGTGAACATGCGCATTACATTAATAAAGGATTTTTCAATCAAGAGGCATATGAAAAAGCGTTAATTTTTAGGGTAATCAATAAATTAATTTCGGTAATCAGTAGTGCGTCGACCAGTCGACACGAAAAGCGACTTTAATTTATAATTTGTATAGAGATGTTTTTCTTCTGAAAGTTGCATTCCAAAACGTAAAAAGAAATAAACCTCTTTTGAAAATAAACTTCCGGCCCTAACGCGTTCTAAATGATTGTCTACAACTTCAGGGCGTATGGTATCTACGTTTCCGTTTCTATGCAGTATTATTTCCTTTTCTATGTCAATATCTTACAACTGTGCTGCAGTCGCCTCTTGCTGTATGGTTTCGAATTGATCACATACCATTTTTAACAACCAATAACAATAAAAAAAATTGACGGCACGGTTGGCGCAGTGGTTAAGCGATTGACTGCTGCGCCGCGTGTCGCGTGGTCGATTCCTGCACGAAACAAATATTTGTATGACCTACAAGTAGTTGTTCCGGGTCTGGCTGTTTGTGTATGTGAGTTTAAATGTTTGTAAACGCACCCACAATACAGGAGAAATTCCTAGTGTGGGGAAACGTTAAAAAAAAAAATTGTCTCTTTCAGACCCTCTAGCCCCCAACCTAACAAAGTACCCTGAATACAAAAAGGCTCACGTATACTCCGTGCGCCTCAACAAAGGAGATTGTCTCTACCTGCCTAGTCTATGGTTCCATCATGTACGACAAAGTCACGGATGCATAGCCGTCAACTACTGGTACGATATGGACTTTGATATTAAGTACTGTTACTTTAAGATGCTCGAGAACCTTTGTGAGAAGTATTGAATGATAGAAAGAAGGATTGTCACTACATATTTTGTGAAAATTATGATATTGTGTGGTGAGGTTGATTGGGGGTGATACAATTATGTTCGGGTCGGCACATTCAATTCGGCAGTATTTGTTGAATAATAATAATAATTTAATAATAAAGCCGACCCGGACTCATACGGATCGGCAAATTCATTTGATTCATGTTCGGGTCGGCTCGGCACAATTCGAGCTATGTCGACAGAGCGGCTTTTTTCCGAACATTTATCAACATAACCATAATCAACCTATAATGTTCCCAGTGCTGGGACACGGCTTCCTCTCTGTGAGACGACGTGGGCCATAATCAATGACGCGGGTCCGTTGCGGGTTGGTAGATGTCACATGTCTTTGAATATTTGGTTCTAGAACATGCCGTTTTCCTCACGATGTTTTCCTTAACTGTTTTGAGAGCAGTGGTGATGAAATAATTTACACAAAGTAAATTGCCTGCTTGGGTTTAAAGCTGCGGCCACTGGGCACTGGGCAACCACTGCTTGTCTTATCTACATAATAGTATTTATTCTACTTCGGCGCCCGGCTGTGCCGAATCATGCCGACCCGAACATGTGTGTAACACCCCTCAAGTATCAATATAGTCGTTGATTGACAAAAATTTCAAGTTATTAGAGGTTATCTAGTTTTAATATTAAGCCATAGAAAATTGTATTAAAGTAATTATTTAATTTTATATGAGTTGTTAATAAAAACGATTAAAACGACGTTGCACATTATTTTATTAAACATAACAAAACCAAACAAGAAATAAATTTTATTGAGACTGGCTTTATACTTCTGGACGCCTTTTTCAGGCCCTCCATGTGTATGTTCTGAAATAAAAAATAAAAATATTAATAATATTATGCTTATAAATTTAAAGCGGTTGTACAGTCAACCAAAGAGATAAGTATGCAGGATTGTCGGATATAGTAGAAGTTTAGTAAGAAACCGATGGATGTTGTCGACTGAAATTTAATTTGGTAAATGAGCCGTTTGTTTTCTATTAATAAAATTAAATTTTATTCGAGAACATCCATTGGTTTCTTACTTCAACTATATCCGACGATCCTGCATACTTATCTCTTTTGTTGGCTGTACCTACTTGTAAATACAGGGTGGCATCCCACATCGACGCGCAAACTAACCATGAATTCAGAATTTGATTCTTGACAAAAAAAATCTACGCCAGTGGAAGCGTAGAAATTGTTGTCGGTTATCAAAAACAAAATCAGCTGTTTCATAGAAAAGTACCTACACGGTCGAAATGTATGGAACAGCAAATTTTTTTCACGTAACATTATCAAGCCGATCCTACTTTTGAAATTCCGATCGAATAGTGATCTCAATCACTAAACCTACGGGCTACCTACTTCAACTTCAGAAGTAATTTCATTAGGGGAGTATGTTATTTATTTATTTATTTAATACTTCAAGCACATAAATGTACAGAGGCGGACTTAATGCCATAGGCATTTTCTACCAGTCAACCTTTGGGTGATGCAGAGACAAACAGTGGTAGGTGCAATCATGAACATTGAGGAATAAATATTTTAAATATAAAGGTACGCATAAACCTATTAAAACTGAATATAATATACCTAATAACTTATAAATATAAGCACAAATAAATATACACATATACATGAACAACATGTTACTATTCCTCTAAAATCTTTGTGCTTCTAATGATGCTTAGTTTTTTAAATAAGCGAGCTTCTTTTTGTTTTTCTGGCCTTTTTTTTTTACAGTTGGTCGCAGTAACTAAGCTAGAGTACCCCGTTCCGGTTAGGTTAGAACAGTAATCAACTACGCGCGAGTCGAATTTGTCGCAGTAACTATAGTCCGCGCGGAACTAGTTTGCCGCGCCTTGGGTGGGGCGGGGGTGAGGGCGGCGGGGTTGCCTATTGTTCGCAACTCACGTACTGAGTAATGACAAAGCCCCCCGCCCCTCCGTCTCACCGCTCACATACCTAAGGCGCGGCCAACTAGTTTCGCGCGGACTATAAGCTAGGGCAACCTGGCCAAATGGGTTAGGTTGGATTAGAAAATAGTGACAAAACGCGCGCGAGCCGAGCTAGCGGAGCGAGTGGTGCCGCGGCAGCGACCGACGAGCGCTGAATCCAAGTAGATGTTGGTCACAATTACTTACCTATTCAGTATTTTTAGGACCCCAAAATAGGTTTTTTTTAGGTTTACCAAAATAATTCGTTGTATTAGAGTGTTCAATAATATTTTTAGGTAAGCAAAATGGGAATTATTTGAGGTTCGATTAAATACATGCTAATTAATTACCATTGTATCTGGGTACACATTGGACCGTGGCGTGATGTAGTCCAGCTTGCAGAGCCCGCCCTGCGAGCAAATCCCTACCACGTTCTGTGACACGCACACGCTGCCCGGCGGCCACGCGCGCATCGTGGTCTCATTGCACACGTAGCCCTCGCATAGACGAACTGTCACGTTCGCTGGAATTAAGTAATTAAGGAAGCTCGTGAAGAGATTTCTTGAAATAATTCTGTAGACTTGCTCATTTCCTCAATCGCTATACAGGGTGTTAGGGACATTGACGCGAAAACTGTAACCCTGAATTCAGCACATGATTCTAGATCCCATAGTGTAGAAACTTTTCTTCGATAATTAAAAAAAAAATTGCTATTCCATACATTTTCGCCGCGTAGTAGGTAGGTCGCACCATTCTATGAAACAGCAGTTTTTTTTTTAAATAACCGACGAAAAATTTAAAAGCAGGGCGGTTTGGAAGCATGTACGGACGCCAGCACATCAAGTTACCCGAAACTGTCAAATTTGCCCAATTAACTTTGAACCTTATGCTTTAGGGATAAAGTTGAAAATCTATTAAAGAATTTTGACAGATTGTAGAAGCTTGATGTGCTGGCGTCTGTACTGAATCCATTGTAACAGGTTACAGGCTACGTGGTGTCCCTGACACTGTAATATAAATCTCTTTTGTTCAGAGAGCTAACGGTGCTGTTGCTTGCAAATTGTGCTCAAAACGTAATTGTGAATTGTTTGAAATACGCTAGGAGTGAGGCGTATAATATATCGTAACAGCTAAATATAACAGGTATCACAAGATAACAGAGTGTAACTGTGACAAAAAAACTGAAAAAACCGCTTCAGTTCCACGAGATAACAGAATTCATCCAGTCACAAGCTTTTCTCTATTCATTCTAATGACAGTTACCTTAGTTAGAATAAGATAAAAAATGTTACTGATACACTGTGATACCCTGTTACATCGTCCGTCACAAGCTCTTTCCTATTCTCGCATAGGTGTAACACCTTAGTTAGAAAGAGAAGTACCTACGTACGTGTATCAGCTGTGGTAACAGAGAACACAATAGTTTGTTCCCACATAGTACGAAATAACAGCCTGTTATTTTGTAACAGGTTTTTGGAACTGTTAATTACGTGGAACAGGATCAGGCGGAACAGATATGCGATTATACCTGTTACAACCCACACTTAATACCCCTCAAATTATTTGCACAGCAGTTGCAGTTAAAGTCGTTGCAGCAATTTTAAATTGAGCTACATTCGGAACTGGCTGCCTCGGTATAGTTCTAGTGTTTGCAAGCCCGAGGGTTGAGCATGGGGTCATGTGTTCCCAGGTCTAGTAAAGTACTATTGGGGTTGATCTATTTATTTATTTTACCATTTAAGTACACAGATATTTATTTATATCATCATGAATTTCTCAGTATCAGCTCGGACTCTTGCCCCGATATTGGCAATAGGCTCGACCCCGGCCCTATTTAATTGGCAAAATATGCACTACACCCACACCTCCAGCCTCCCCCTTGAGAGATTTCAAGCGCGATGTTAGTATACTAACGTCCTATGTAGTCTTCATCAGGCCAGTAGTCCGGCAGCGGACTGTTATTGGCCAGTCTCTCTCGCGCCGCCTCCGCAGCTGGTACGCACTGGTTACGACCGCCTCTCACCGGTACCTCGCAGCAAATGCCGCACATGTTCAACTCGCCTAGCAAGGAACCCTGAAATTCAAGAAAACAATACTTATTTAAAGGCGTGATTGCGGTGGATTGCCGTCGAGCAGTCGATGAGCGATGGTCAAACGAAAAACGAAAAACTGGACCGATCGTAGTGGATTGACCACTACGATCGGTCCAGTTTTTCGTTTTTCGTCATAGATCGCAATTTTATTGGGAAACAAAGCTGCATAACACTTGCAGGCAAGGGCAATTTGTTTTTTTTTAATGGCTTTTCGTAAGTCAACCTTGGAGGTTGTCGGCTGCTTTACCGGGCTATCCTATGGATGCCTTAATAAATTGAGGCCAGCGCATACACTTATAAAATAAGCGACTACACGCAATTGGTTCTCACTGTGGGTTGCGGACCTCGGTTTATGGCGTCGCTGGGGGAGGCCAGAAAGGGTCAGGCTGGATTGGATTCAAAGTTGCTGATAATTGTGATTGATAGCATCGTATTGACCCTAAACAAAAGATGCACTATTTTTGTTTCCAGCCATCATCATTCTCCTGCCCTTATCCCAATTTATTTGGGGTCGGCGCAACATGTCTTTTCTTCCATACTTCTCTATTAGTCGTCATCTCAGTAGTCACGCCCTTTCTAACCATATGCACACAGTCCGTCCATCGTTTATTTATTTTATTTTCAGTCCTTTGCAAACAGTCAGTGGCGTGACTACCGAGATGACAACTAATCGTCATCTCGGTAGTCACCCCCTTTCTAACCATATCATCATTCACACATTCCATCCATAGTTTCGTTGATCTTCCCCTACTCTTATAGCCATCGACATCCATACTCAAAACTCTCTTCACGACATTTTCCTCATTTCTCCGTAACAGGCATACCATGACAGCCGATTTCCACACAACTTTTCAGTTACCGGTGCCACTTTCAAACTTGCTCTTATGTACTCATTTCTTATTCTATCCATTCGTGTAACACCACACATCCCTCTTAGCATTCTCATCTCAGCTGCATGCCATTGCCTTTCATTCATCCCTTTTGTTTCTAGCCGTCAACATTTAATGCTACAGGAAACAATGTTGCACAACTACTTTGTCAAGAAATACCTAGTCGTATTTGTAAAAACATGACCCTTAAGTTAAAAACGATGAGCATCCACCTTAAATAGCCACAACCTCCTCTCAAAGCTTTGCATAGACAAAAGTCTCGTCCATACCTGAAAAAGCCCACGAGACAGTTGGCTCTTGACTTTCTTGACACACTGGCACTCCTTGAGCCCCAGCGTGGCGCACTCAGCCGCGTGGCAGGAGCCATCCGACAGACACCGGCCGTTCAAACCGCACCGACAGCTCGCTGATAGCACTGAACACGTACATTCTTGGTCTTGGGTTCTGCAGTCCTGGAAATTGTAGCGTCAGTTTTAGCATCTGTATAACGTCGCTACGAAAGTTTTCATTGTAAGTAAATTTTCATTAAGAGCGTTTACGCCGAACGGCATTTCATACAAACTTTCAAGCCCTTGTTTTTCGAAATGAATGAACCGATTTTAATGAAACTTCATACGCGTAAGCAGGATACAAAGGTCTAAAAAGTTAGTAGAAAACATTTTCGAAAAATAGTGTTACAGCCAAATTATACCGATTTTAAATTTTCCATAGAAACAGAGAGTTCCAGTTATCTTTTTTTTTTAAGACATTTCGAAAATGTGTTCTACTAACTTTTTAGACCTTTGTATCCTGCTTATGCGTATGAAGTTTCATTAAAATCGGTTCATTCATTTTGAAAAATAAGGGCTTGAAAGTTTGTATGAAATGCCGTACGGCGTAAACGCTCTTAAGTGTAGATTGAGCAAGTTGCTCATAATGCTCTATCTTAGAGCCTGTTTGGGTCGCCTTTTTAGGGGGAGTAGCTGAACGGTGAACGTGCGAGTGAACCCAGCCCCTTGTTGGTTGCATTATAAGCTGTAGCATGACGCAGTAATATCGTGCATGGGTCCTAGGTAGTGTTGCAAAAAACTTGATTCTTCGAGTCCTTTATAAACGGACTCGGGTGATGAATTACAAGACTCGACTCATTACAACAGGACTCCAAGACTAGAGAACTAAGTTCTCTACGAGCCCTTGTATATGACACGAGAGCTCGAGTCTCTTTGTGCGCTCGAGTGTTTTTATGCGGCGAGTCGTACTCAAGTTGTTTTTGTGTATGAGTCTAGCATTTAAATTGTTAGATTTACAGGGCGAAGAGAAAGGCTCAGATAAAAAAATAACAGTATTGATTAGGGATATTTTTAATCATTTCTAAATATCATAAAAAATAGGTAATTTTAATTATGAGTCCAGCCATGATGCGAGACACATTGAAGCTTGTATAGCTTTATTGCCGAGACGGTTTCTTTTTTTTTGTGATTAAATTGCCGGATCTTGAAAATGCCCGCTCGCTTGGCACACTCGTTGCCGGAATACTCAGAATATGAAAAGCTAATTTCTGAATTGGCAGATTTACATAACCACTAAAATATAAACTTATCACCTATTCGAGTCTTTTCGAATGATGAGTTTTAAGTCTCATCTTCATGCTTCGAGTTTTTCTTGAAGACTCGAGTTCATTTTAAGATTCGAGTCCTTTTGTAAGACACAAGTGGTTGTTAAATGACTCGGACTCAGCTTGATTAGACTCCGAACCTTTTTAGCACACCGAGTCTTGCTTATTTGAGTCGAGTCTTTAAAATTACGACTCGAGGACTCGAGTTTTTTGCTACATAGTCCTAGGCTTTGGTACAGCATGACTAGATATCGCCATGATTCTCTCGCACATGCAGATGGCGCTTAGGGCTTGGTCGGTAAACGTCACGTGGTTTATCGACAGCGATAATGTAAATTTTCTAAAAGTTTACGATTTTTTTGCATAACAACCGAGGCCACTCGAGTTGAATGGCGTGCAATAGGAGGCCTATGTTTAGCTGCATTGGACAGCAGGGCTAGCATGCCCGGAGACATTTTATCCACGGGGAGAGGAGAAAATATTATTCCCTCTGTCAATTTTGTCCACCCTCCGAGCATGGCGACATGGGTGGATAAACTATTCACGGTGGCAGTAAGCACGAGACATTTTTATAGTACAATTAATTATATTTTCTCCAAGAGATACCTATACTTAAACCCACCATCTAAAGACGAGGACAAATTTCTCCCTTTGTTATGTCAAAATATATGTAATTTTTCTCTTCCACTAGTCGCCATGCTATAGACGGGGGGTGAGTATCCACGTCTAATGTCAAAAAGTGATATAATTCTCTTTCCCCCTGTTGCCGTGCTTTGGCAGGTGGATAAAATAATTTTATCCCTTGTCAGTGGAAATAACCGGTGGAGAAAAGTTTTATCCCCAGCCCATGCTAGCCCTGCTGCTATAGGCTGATAATGATGATGAACCGAGGCAACTTTATCAAACTCACCCTGACAATAATCTACCTTCTTTCTAATACGATACCCCTTGGTAAGACTGGCTGTCAGACTTTCGGGCTTTTGACTACCTGTAACGACTGTCAAAGATCCACGAATGACAGCCGGGACCAACGGCTTTCGGAGGCACGGACAGGTATCGGTATGTAAAGATGGTCACCCATCCACAGAGCTACCGCGGCAAGCGTAGCTTAACCTGATCGATCGACCTGTGCGGCTGTTATTATTTAGCCACGGACCCCTCCAGTCCCCAACAGATAAGGTCTCAGTATTTAACCAAATCAAAGCTGTAAATCTTCGGGAATAATGTCAAACAAACACCGAAATCGAAGGCCAAGGTCCATTTATTTCAATTATTCCAATAAGCGTCCCTACGCCATCGGGCTTAGTTCATGTTGATTCAAGATGACGGTTTTTACTCGAACAGAATTCGCAGATGGCGCGAGATGCTCACAATCATCTAACCGGCACGCTTCGGTATTAAGGGATGAACAATTTTAGAACTGGGTTGAACCTACGTCAAATAATTGCGAGGAATTGAGTCTGTGTTTTGGGGCTTTAGGATCGGCACGAAGTCTAGGCTGTTTGCAGTGGCATAACTATACCGTTTGGGGCCCGTGGCAAATTCAAGGGATGGGGCCCTCCCTCAATGTAAAGAAACTCAATCAACGTTATAGTTTTTTTTTACTAGCACTTCTCCTGCGACTTCTTCCGCGTAGATTTCAGATTTCCCCTACAACATTTAAAATCTGATTTTTCGTTGGTCTAGTGGTCGCAAGCGCCACTGCTGAGCATTGAGGTCCTGTCCAAAAAAATAAACAAACAATGGGAAAAACGTACAAAATGTTCGAAACCTGAATGCAACACACATTTCTTTGTTGCACATTTTCAAAAAAAAGTTTGCATTTATAAACTTATACTTATAGATAATATAGGATATATTATTATATCTTATAGGATCCTTTCATGGCCCTCTCGGGCCGGGGGCCCTCTCTGGCTGGGGACCCGTGGCATTTTGCCCCAATGCCACCCTATAGTTACGCCATTGGCTGTTTGCAAAGGACTGAACATAACATAAAGAAACGATAGACGGACTGTGTGAATATGGTTAGAAAGGGCGTGACTACCGAGATGACGACTAATAGAGAAGTATCGAAGAAATAAAAACATGTTGCGCCGACAACAAATAAATTGGCATAAGAGCAGGAGAATGATGATGATGACGATGAATAACCCTATAATGTTCCCTGAGACACAGGCCTCCTCTCAGTGAGAGGGAGTGGGCCGTAATCCACCACGCGGGCACGGTACGGGTTGGTAGATGTCACATGTCTTCGATTTTTTGGTTTTAGGACAGGACTATTATATAGATCAATGTTTGGGACAGAAGCAGTATTTTTACGAAGAAAAACCCTACGTCTGCATTAATTTTTTATCTTTAGTATAGACTAGCAGTGGCCCGCGGTTTCGCCCGCATAAGTGTCGATCCCGTGAGAATATCGGGATAAAACTATCCTAAGTCCTTTCCCGGGACTCAAACTATCTGTATACCAAATTTCATCTAAATCGATTCAGCGGTTTAATCGTGAAGAGGTAACAGACAGACACACTTTAGCATTTATAATATTAGTATGGATACCAACAAACTAGCAAAATTTCTTGTAATTTATATGTATATTACCTACCATCATCTGCCTAGCCTTTTCCCAACTATGTTGGGGTCGGCTTCCAGTCTAACCGGATGCAGCTGAATACCAGTATTTTACATGGAGCGACTGCCTATCTGACCTCCACAACCCAGTTACTGGGTAATACGGTGGTTGTCAGACTTTCGGACTTCTGACAACCTGTAACGACTGTTAAAGATCCACAAATGACAGCCGGGGCCAACGGCTTAACGTGCTTTCCGAGGCACGGAGGGGTCTCGGTATGTAAAGATGGTCACCCATCCACAGACCAACCGCGGCAAGCGTAGCTTAACCTGATCGATCGACCTATGCGGCTGTTATTATTTAGCATTTTATTTATGTATATTACCTACCATTTTTTTTAATTTCCTGGATAATAAGTTTGAGCATGGTAACCGATTCATTTTGGGTTGGGAATCGTGTTACCTACACTAATGCGATCACAGCTTAAAATATACTTTAAGCTTGGTTATCATTCAGTGTAATGTGTCATTGTAAAAATAACTTTGTCAATCGGTAATATACTATTTTAAAACTGAACACACTTACAGTGCATAGCAATTGTAATAAATGGAGTGCTAATGTGCGGAAAAATGCAATAAGTTTGCAGCATCAGGCCGCCATTGTTTGCTCCGAGTGGCCTTGACTGCTTCCAGAAACGTGATTGTTTTTCTTTACACTTACAGTATTTACAGTAATTGAGACATTGTATTAGGATAATGATTCTTATTCCTCATCCTATTTTAAACAGCTCCTATTTGTTAAACTCAACTCAAACTCGCATTTATTTCAAAATAGCTGTGCCCCGCGGTTTCACCCGCATAAGTGTCGATCCCGTGGGAATATCGGAATGAAAAGTAGCCTATATGTTAATCCAGGGTGTCAGCTACCTCCATACCAAATTTTATCAAAATTGGTCCAGCCGTTTGAGCGTGAAAAAGTAACAAACATATAAACACACACACACTCACAAACTTTCGCCTTTATAATATTAGTGTCAAATAAACCAATTTAGTGTCCGACCGAAATTTCGGTTTCGGTTTCGGCCAAAATTGGCCGAAACTTTTGCCGAAACCGAAACTGATTTCGAAAGTTGTCGTGCACGCTCGCCTAACTTCGTTTCTCGCGGCAGACATTTAATATATATATTTTTTATTATATTAAATAAATAATTATAACAAAATTAATATACCGTGTTTTCATTTCATGTCCTAATTAATGCAGAATAATGGGTAAAATGCACCAAATTTCAGTATTTTAAGGAATTTTACCACCACGTGAGTTTCGGTTTCGGTTTCGTTTTCGGCCGAAACTGAAGCCACAGCCGAGAATTCGGTTTCGGTTTAGGTTTCGGCCGGAAAACCAGTTTCGGTCGGACTCTAAACCAATTACTACTTTTGAATTGTCAAGGGGTCGGACAGAAACATGAAGCTAGTATGAAAAAGTTAAGCACGGTGGTACCATTTGGGCATTTGAGCATTCTCTTTTGGAGATTCACTCCATTTCTTCATACTCTATGTTTATAGAACACTTAATTATCATGACTCTGCTCTAATGAGGAGCTCACTTAGAACTAACTGGACTGTCACGTGATACTATGAGAATTTCTAGCTAAGCTCATTGTTGCTATGTGATCGATTAACACGATTTGCCATTGCCAAGGCCAGGGCTAGTTTTTGCTAGGACACAGTCGCCGCTTTTCAGGCATAACGATAACGCCAACGACTAAGTCTTAGTGCTAAATCGGTTTAAGGGGGAAGCTAGCCCGCGAAATTCAAGTTCATATAACCTCAGCCTTTGCCTAGCCTTTTCCCAACTATGTTGGGGGTCGGCTTCCAGTCTCACCGGATGCAGCTGAATACCAGTAGGTATTTAATATTTTACATGGAGCGACTGCCTATCTGACCTCCACAACCCAGTGATTGGGTAATATGATACCCCTTGGTAAGACTGTTTGTCAGACTTTCGGGCTTCTGACGACCCGTAATGACTGTCAAAGATCCATGAATGACAGCCGTGACCAACAGCTTACGTGCTTTCCGTGCACGGCAGGGGTCTTGGCATGTAAAGACCAACCGCGGCAAGCGTAGCTTAACCTGATCGATCGAACCATGTGGCTATTATTTTCTAGCCATAACCCTATTAATTGTTATTTCATGAAATACATAGGTAATCAAAGGTTATATGAACTTAGATGCTTTTTTTTTTTTTTTGCGGATGGGAAATCATCAAATGACTCCTCCCGCTCTGGGTGGAGCGGAAGGGAGTGTCAGACTCTTACTGACTAAAACCCACCCGTCTTCCTTCCTTAGCCCTTTATGTTCAGGGCCAGCGGTAACCCTTTCGGACAATCCCGCTGACCAACTGTATTGATGATTTTAATGTTTTTAATGAGAGGTTTTCTTTTTGAATATTAAAAAAAAACATAGTTTCCAAGAACTCTGTAGATGGCGTTGAACCGACTACGTTACTAGTTGCCAAAGCCAAAATGATTGGGGAAAAAAACATTGCGTCACGTCACATATGCTCGTTGACTGACACTTTCGTTTGCTTTCGTTTTACGATCTCAAAATTACATATCCAAGTGAAATAATCAAAAACTGATGTGACGTTCCGTTCCTTGCAGTAACTTACCAAGTTCAGCGCCATCTATCCAGCGACTAGGGAAGAGTTAAAAAAGAAAATCCCTCATTCTGTAAATACTTAAGAAGGTAGGTACTTACTTGTTACGGTCGAGAATCATAATTTAATTTACATACAACCTGATACTGACCTGCAGATTGCAAAAAAAATGAAAACCGGTCAAGTGCGAGTCGGACTCGCACACACAAAGGGTTCCGTACCACAAGGCAAAAAAAGCCGAAAAAATCACGTTTATTGTATGGGAGGGCTCCTTAAATATTTATTTTCTTTTTTTTTAGTACCTATTTGTTGTTACCTATAGCGGCAACAGAAATACATCATCGGTCATCATCCTTACTAAGGTGGCCCGCGAAATTCAAATTTTCTTACGTTTTTTGCAATTTGCTGGTCAGTAGGTATTAAGTTGTAAGTTGATTAAAATATGATTTGCGGTCGTAACAAATATGTATTTACAGAATTATAATAATTACAATCAATAATACAACTTGTTAAGTTAGTATAATCCCCAAATGGCAAGATTTTATGAAATAGGGGATTGGGACTTGGGGATTAGTTAGAGAGTTGTGTTGATGACTTTAATGATTATAATTCTGTAAATACGTATTTGTTACGGCCGTTTAACATATTTTATTCAACGTACAACTTAATACTGACCAGCAAATTGCAAAACGCGTAAAAAAATTGAATTTCGCGGGCTACCCTGGCGCTTTTGCCTTAAGCCCGACGTTTCAGCTCTTTAAGGTGAATGCTCCAACCAGCCTGCGAAATTCAAATTTTCTTACGGTTTTTGCAATTTGCAGGCCAGTGCTAGGTTGTATGTTGATTAAAATATTATTCTAACACTTGGTGAACTTTCTAACACTAAGCAAATAAAACTACAAATATTATAATAATGGATGAATTTATTACAATGAGAACCTTCTATACTTAAAGTTTCAATAAAAAAACACAATCCAAACGAAATAAAAACTATTTGAAATTTACTAGAAAAACTTTAACAACAATAAATACATACACGTATCAATAGGTGCACACGACGACACGTCAAGCTACTCGAAACTGTAAAATTTTCCCAATCAACTTTGAGCCTTACCTATGCTTTAGCGATAAAGTTAAAAATCTATTAAATAAATTTGACAGATTGTAGTCAACTGAACTCAACTCAACTCAAAGCATTTATTTAAATTAAACCAATTACAGGCACTTTTGAATTGTCAAGGGGTCGGACAGTCAGAAAGATGAAGTTAGTTGCCCATTCCAAAGCGTAGATATGGAGAAGAACGGGCAAGAAACTCCATGGACACTCTTTTAAATCAAAATAATATGGTTACAAAGTCTTGTTTACATCATTCATGTTAAAAATTATGCACGCGAGAACGATGCAGAACGTTAAAAGTGTCCGTAATGAAAAGACGAAAAAAAAAACAATTAAAATATTAAATTAAATTAAAATAAGCCATGGCAGCAAAGAGATGACCAGTCCCTACTGACGGCGCCCGTTCACGAACATGACGCATGTATTAGCACCATTCAGCAGTAGTAGCTTGATGTGCTGGCGTCTGTACATTTCCAGTTTTAGCTGACCTCGCATTGTAAAGCATCTCGTACAAGGAGAAGTCAGCTTATACTGGAAATGTATAGCTTGATATCAATAAATACAATGGTAGTCAAAAATAACATTTTACAAAGATAACAACGACGATTGATATGAGGATTATACTACTAACAATACCACTCTTTAGCAGGTCTGCTAGCTGACACTTGGCGGTGCAGCACAGCCCTTGGGACGGGTGACACATCGCTGAAGGTGCCACGGAACACCCGTCTTTGTGTAGCGTGCTGAAACCCAAATTTAAACTATCGTAAGTTATTTTTGGGTCTGCTCCACCAGTCCACAAACGGGTAGGTAGGTAGTTATTACTGCACATGGAAAGGTCTTAATCGACAGGGTAAAAGATCGAGGGGTCACACTCGTTATGATAATAACGAGTTAATAATCTCAAGGCAAAGAATTTCCCACTGAAGTTTCGCCACTGAAGCCACTGAAGTTTCGCTGACAGCACACAGCCTCTAGTCATAAAGTTGGGTGGTTGGTTGGTTGGTGGTTGGTTGTTTCGTTGGTTGGTTGGTTCGTTGGTTGGTTGGTTGGTTGGTTGGTTGGTTCGTTGGTTGGTTGGTTGGTTGGTGGGTGGTTGGTTCGTTGGTTGGTTGGTTGGTAAAGTTGGTTGATTCCTTTGTTGCATTTTACAAGGCTCGCCAAAGTCCATTTTTTTTTATATCCCGATGCATATAAAAAAAATGGACTTTTAAGTCGGTATTTCAAAAATAAAACCGGTCAAGTGCGATTTGGACGCGCGCACTGAGGGTACAGTACAAAGTAGGTATGTAACTACAAATGTACGGTTTTCGGATTTTTCCTTCACTTGTGCTACATGACATTGCTTCTTGCCAAATTTCATGATTCTAGGTCAATGGGAAGTACCTTAGAGGTTTTGATTCCCTTGTGAGTGTCAAAATATGCGGCATACACGGAACATTAACGCCCGTATCTTTTGATTGCGTTGACTTAGAAGTTTGATTATTTCACTGCTTCAAGGGATTGCAGCCCTGAGTATTTGATATTAATTTCAACTTAATAACTCCACGCATTCCTGAGAAAAAGGGCCTTGACAGACGGACAACGAAGCGATCTTATATTAGGGTTCCGTTTTTCCTTTCGAGGTACGGAACCCTAAAAAATGGAGACTAGAGAGACTGACTACTTAGGTAGGTACTTCCTGAATTCCAATGGCCACCAGTGACCAAATGACATAGGACATTTTATTTGTAAACAAAGGTCAAATAAGTTGGATACCCTTCTTCAAAGACCAAAGCGCCTCCACTTCGAGGGGTGCAGCAAGGATCTTTGTGGATGCACCGGGACGGCAGGCCGCAGTCACAGGATTCTCCCTCTTCTACTATTCCTAGAAAAGGTTTTAAATGTAATTCACGCGGCAGTGCCATCGCGTCGACACAGTAGTGACCTTTTTGTGGTTGATTCTATAAAATTTGTCCTTCTCGCTGGAAAACCATCGCAAGATTTATAAAGGATACTTTTTACTTTTAACAGAATGAAACTTAATGGGCCACGGTTCTTGACTGTCGCTTGACAACATATTCCATCGGAGCTTAGGTAAAACCGTGGCCTTTATGTTAGCGTAATGGTTAAAAAATGGATAAAAAACCACAGTTTTTGCTATACCTAAGTGCGAATCCTAAATCAAAATGAACAAAAAAAGTAAAACCGGCCAAGTGCGTGTCGGGCCACGCACAGTGTAGCGTTCCGTAGTAGCCCGTTATCACACGGTAGTACGATTCTGTTGTTCTTTATTCTGAATAGGTAAAAAAAAAAACATATTTTGGTTTTCAATGCAAGTCTTTACCCATTATAAACAAGCAACTACTTCATCTTAGTCACTTTAAAGGATTAATGCTAAGGATTTTGTATTTGGTACAAAATTATCCAACACCCAAGTTCAACGACTATTACTGCTAAACTAATAAAGTTATCTTAACCGCTATAGTTTTCCTTTAAAGTTCATGAAATACACTATCATCGTGAATTTTTTCAGATTTTTCATGCCAGCAGTTTAGGTTTGAGAGGGGGGGGGGGGGGACGCCCTACTGGAACCAAAATTTGCACTTTAAAGTTTAATATTTCGTAAATGGAGCATTAAATCGAAAAATAATTTTAGCAATCCCTAAGTCATTTTAGAAGACCTATTCAACGATACCCCACACGATGGGGTAGATGACGAAAAAAATATTCATCCCCACTTCACATGTTGGGGAGTTACCCTAAAAAAATATTTTCCAAAATTTTATTTTATCACTTGGTCGGCGTAATTGATATACGCACTCCTACAAAATTACAGCTTTCTAGTACTAACGGTCTCTTAGCAAAACCTGACATGACGGACATGACGAAACTATAAGGGTTCCTTGTAGGAACTACGGAACCCTAATTAACAAAAAAAGTAATAAATGTCAATTAACCTACCATTCCCACAATACGGCCGATCCTCTTCCATCAGACAATAGCTCATGCTGCTCAGAGTGGCGGCGATCAGTCGTTTACTGCACACCGAGAACTCGAAGTTCAAGCCGTTGACAGCCGTCGAGGACTGGGAACCCATGAGGTAACCGCGACACTCAGGGTTGGGGAAGTTATCATCGTGGTGCGCTCCGAAACTGTGGCCTGAAGGGGAGAAGAATCTGATGTAGCTGTAAACAACTGTGGTGGAACAAAATAACACAAGTCATCCCCTGAGTCTTTTTGTGTGGTTTGTGGTGACTAGAGGATTAAATCAGAAGGAGCGAAAGCAAGATCATGATGAGATCATCATGTCATTTATAACGCCGAAAGTGCCGTGTAATCATATGAACTCATTATGCCAATATCCTGATAACTTTGCTAACACGGTACTTGAGGACGTCTCATCATCTGCCTAGCCTTTTTCCAACTACGTTGGGGTCTCAGTCTACCCGGATGCAGTTGATTACCAGTATTTTATATGAAGTGACTACCTATCTGACCTCTATAATCCGATTCGTCTTTTCAGCCGATAGACGTCCACTGCTGGACATAGGCCTCCCCATATTTTAGGGGGGGTTTGCCATAATCGCCACGCTTGGCAGGCGGGTTGGCGATCGCAGTATGGTATGATGGTGGAATAAATAGAGAACGCTGCTGCCCATTCTCCGGTAAGACCCTTAGTCGCCTTTTACGACACCCACGGGAAGTAAGTGGTGCAATTCTTTAAGTCCGGCACCACACAGACAATCCGATTACTGGGTTATAATACGATACCCTTGGTAAGACTGGTTGTCAGACTTTCGGGCGTCTGACGACCCGTAACGACTGCCAAACATCCACGATTGGCAGCTGGGACCAACTGCTTAACGTGCTTTCCGAGGAACGAAGGGGTTTTGATATGCAAAGATCGCATTAGCCTGTCCAAATGTGTAACGATACAGCCCACAGACATCCTCAAACAAAATGCTTGAGGCTAAGTATTATTACTTAGCCACAACCATTTTGTTCGCACGGATCGATCGATCCGGTTAAGCTACGCTTGCCGCGGTTGAACTGTGGATGGGGGACCAACCATTTTGTTTGAGGATGTCTGTGGGCTGTATCATTACACATTTGGACAGGCTAATGCGATGAAGATGCTGCTTGAAACTGCAATTCAAATTTTAACTTATTCAAAAATATGAGTGAAGAGTCGTTACCCATTTCATGAGCAAGCGTAAGAGCAGCAATCCTCTCAGGAACCCTGCCCGCCTCCTCAGTAGTGGCGTGTGCTATAGCCAGAGTATTGAAGGAGCGGCCGTACGCACGCCGGTCGCAGAGACCGCCCGCTGCTCCACCCATGCCTCCACCGAGAGATGTGAAGCTGGGGTAGATACGGAAAAAGAGTTAGTACAGGTAAACTAGAAAAGGCAAGCGGTTAGGTAATCATCGTGTAAATAGGCAAGCATATGGATGTAACAGCTCTATATTAGATCTCATCATCGCGCATTCGTATTTCCGAAGATACACGATGATTCCCGAAGCGGATATTTTTGCTGGGTGATCCATATATTTGGCATATTTTAGGAGTTACAAGGTTTGGTTCTGAAAACCTAACAATTTATAATTTTACTTTTATTTCCTGCTTTTTATTTAAACTTTATATATTACTAGTAGAAACGCTACAATCGAGTCTTCGCTCGCTTAAATCTGCACAGTGTACGTATTTGATGTCCTACAGTGAAGCTAGTTACAAAATCCTCATTTCTCTTTCCTGCACCATCATCAGACCTTGATCTCCAAACATTGAGCCCAAACACGATACCTACTTCTTTCTTCTGAAAGTTGGTGAAGGAGTTGGGTATCCTGCAAATTCCAGGTGATACCGCTGCATCTGTTCAAGGTGATTGTTCTAATAATATTATATCATCGAAGCAACAGAATACCAAACAAATTTTGACTCGATCAGACCTGTGGATGATGCTAACATCCATTCATCAACTAGACAGGAGCTGATACACTTTAAACGGAACTTGTTTACCTTCTTTTTCCGTCGGGGGTTAAAACCTGTGTTAAATGATCATTTTTACCTTAAACCCAAAGTCCTATTATGAAACGCGTGCCCAGAGAATGCCACTCCAAGGCAGACCTCGGACAGGCGGCGAAGTCTTGCGAACCGCATGAGGTAGGCGCGGCCATCGATCGCCTTCTCTGTGAGGAGGTCCCCGAACACACGCTTGTTCGTATCCTCTGATGTCAGTACTAGTATGTATTTTACTGAGAAACCTAGAAAGAAGCTTCTGTTTAATATCTTTAAAGCGGTCTAGAATCTATACTAATGATAAAGCTGAAGAGTTTGTTTGAACGCGCTAATCTAGAACTACCGGTCCTGCTGGGTCAGCGGGATTGTCCGAAAGGGTTACCGCTGGCCCGAAACATAAAGAGCTACGGAAGGAACACGGGTGGGTTTTAGTCAGTAAGAGTCTGACACTCGGGATTCCGCTCCACCCAGAGCGGGGGGGGGGGTGTCATTTGATGATTTCCCATCCGGAAAAAAAATAAAAGGACTAGCGGTCGGATTTGAAAAAATATTTTTGCATTTGATAGCTCAATTTCAATGGCTATTTAACATCACGCTAAGACACTCAGGAGCTGAGCAAAAATAAAAAAGTCAGAAAGAACGCCAAGCAAAAACGACGTGATTGCGCGGGAAGGCGATGCGATGCGACGGGGTGGGTCGCGGGAACAAGAAATTTCATGCGGACGAAGTCGCGGGCAGAAGCTAGTTTCAGATATAAAGGAGATCTGGATCTCTATTATCGTGTCCAAACTTGTGTCATATGACAACCCCAGAATTGTGTGATTTTTAGGGTTCCGTACCTAAAGGGTAAAAACGGAACCCTATTACTAAGACTTCGCTGTCTGTCCGTCTGTCTGTCTGTCTGTCACCAGGCTGTATCTCAAGAACCGCGATAGCTAGACAGTTGAAATTTTCACAAATTATGTATTTCTGTTGCCGCTGTAACAACAAATACTAAAAACAAAATAAAATAAATATTTAAGGGGGGCTCCCATACAACAAACGCGATTTTTTTTGCCTTTTTTTGGTCGGTATCAAAAATGGCAACAGGTACGCACTTGAAATATTCACAAAATACTCAGTTGTATTTTAACTTTAATAATAAATAATAAAATTAAAATAAAATAAATATTTAAGGGGAGTTCCCATACAACAAACATGTTTTTTCGGCGTTTTGTGGTACGGACCCTTCGTGTGCGAGTCCGACTCGCACTTGGCCAGTTTTTTTTAAATTCAATTATATCTAGCTAAGATGATGGTAGATGCATGAGAGCGGCACAGTGGTAACGCCCGCGTCTCACGACTTGTAGGTAGTAGGTTCGAACCCAGACAAGCGCTTTACTTTGTGTGAATTATTTCATCACCACTGCTCTCAAACTGTGAAGGAAAACATCGCGAGGAAAACGGTATGTCCTAGAACCAAATATTCAAAGACATGTGACATCTACTAACCCGCACTGGGCCCGCGTGGTGGGTTACAGCCCACTCCCTCTCACCGAGAGGATCCGAGGCCTGTGTCCCAGCAGTGGGAACATTATGAATATGATGGTTTCCTACTTTCTATAATATGCAACGAAAATGTCAAGATTTGGAGCTAACCAATGTTATCAGGGATCCCATCTTCATTAAAATCCGCGTTCCTAAATATGATATCAGCTTGAGCGACAGCATGCATCATTCTTCGTACCGCGTGGTTCAGGCTGGAGTTAGCGTCTTTCTCATAGAACTCCTTGTCAGCCAGGAGTAGAAGGTCACAGATCCTCGCGCGGGCCACACCGGGGACTTTCTCTCGTTCTTCTATCCGAAAGGGGAAGTAAGGAGCGGCGCGTTCTAAGATGTTGTACTGGAAGAGAAGATGAGCGCTTAGATTTTTGGGAGTTGAGCCATGCAAGCCTTTTAATGTTCTTAAAAAAAATGTTGTTGTTTTTCTTTTTTTCTTCTTCTGTCGCTGAAAACCAGCGCTGGGGCTCTGTCTCGTATAGGGTCTTAGCATTATGCTGAGCGATGGCCGTTTTGCGTAGATGTGACGCATACTTTCTCCCAAATTGTTATTTGTTTTTTTATGCATCATGTTTGATGCAAATAAACATATTTTCTTCTTCTTGTGTGAATTTCTACTCCCTTCTACGATGTTTTGGAAGTCTGATGGCAATGACAATGAAGGATAGGTACTAGGGTAGACCAGGTACCTACTTATACTTATGATATGTGGAAATGCTGGTTACAAATACATAAATATCACCGCTATTAATTTGTTTATCGAATTTTTATTCTAAGATTTTATTAACAACCTATAATAGGAGGATGAACAAGAATGCGCTAGAAAGTAGTCTAGAAGGGCTCTTCCATAGGCGACCGCAACCGCAAACCGCAGCGTCAAAGACCCAATCGCCATGACATACCGAAGCGACACGACTAGTGTTCACCTCTATGTATACGCTACCGTAGACGGCGGCATTGCCGTCTGACGTTGCGGTCAAGCAGCGACGGCAGACCGTAGACCAGTAGTGACGTCATTGGCTGACGATAACAGAGCGACAAGACGTAATTTTTCATTTGTTTGACAATTGACTATCGCGAAACAGCCGTAGCAGCGTCGTCGCTTGCGGTTATCGTCAACCGCAACTCCGCCGACGCTTGCGGTCTACCGTCGCTTTCGGAAGTGTACCTTAATTGAGTTCCGGCAGGTCTGCCCATAACACAGGCAGTACAATCACTATAAAAAGCCATCATCTTCACCTGATCACCTGAGCATGATCGCGTCGAGACCGGGGCACCGCCATGTTGTCGTCCTCGAACGCGCCGAAGAACTTGTGTGGGTCATCCTTGCCGTAAGGATCTGCGTGGAGAGTGCGGTTACCTGCCAGAATGAACGAATGAATGAATGTATATTAATTACTAGCTTTTGGCCGTGTGGATGTCGGAAATTATCCCACGGGCTCAGACCAACAAAAAAAGATAGACAGCGCGCCACGAACATTAAAACTGAAGCCACCTTTTTATCTATGTGTGTATCGAAGGCTTGCCATTTGCTAAATGTTTTCCCTATAATTTGGGGATATTTGTGCGAGTAGGAACTAGTATAATATTGTACGAGTAAGATATTGTTGAGTATGGTATTGGTATTAATCGGAAACCCAAAATATTCAATACATAAAAAAGAAAATAAGAATATAACTCGAAGTAACAAATCATATTTATATGTATGTATTAATCGAATGGGGAAATTTTAAATCGTATTATAATAATAATAATAATGAAATAAAAAATTATAATAATAATAATAATGATTTTTATTTCGGACCAAAGAATCCATAGAGTGTTAGTAACATAATATTAAAACAACTTATTATCTAGTGTTAGTACCAATAACCCTCCACACAAACAGCTTTAGAATTGGAGAGCTGAAGCTCTCCGCTACAGTTCTCAGGATGCTGATGCGACTGTCTCTCACTCTCCTCAGTAGTGACGCTGTTTTTTTTCGTATAATCGCGTGAAACCCGTCGGTACGAGCTTGCGCAAACATTTCCGAAGCGCTGCAGTAGCGAGGAAGTCCCAACAACATCCTGAAACCATTATTGTACTGGATGCGCAGGACATCCAGCGACCTTTTAGTGTAATTGACCCATAGATTACTCGTGTACAGACTCTGGCAGTACGCCTAGAAAATTGTTATTTTTACTAGGTCTGTACACCGAGCAAATCTACGGACCAGCATGTTGCACCGGACAGCGAGTGCCCTGCGCTCCCTCTCTATATCTACATGGTCCTTAAGGTCGTCGGAAAGAAAGTGACCTAGGTATTTAAAAGTGGATACCCTCTTAATTACTGACCCGTTTACAAGTAGCTCGGGTCCCACTTCACGGCATTTGCCGCCGACCTTAAAGACCATGTATTCACATTTCTTCACATTATAAATAAATTATTTCATCACCACTGCTCTCAAAACGGTGAAGGAAAACATCGTGAGGAAACCGGCATGTCCTAGAACCAAAAATTCGAAGACATGTGACATCTGCCAATCCGCACTGGGCCCGCGTGGTAGATTACGGCCCACTCCCTCTCACCGAGAGGAGGCCTGTGTCCCAGCAGTGGGAACATTATAGGCTGATTATTGATAAATAAATTAGTCCATGTGCGGCAGCGTAGGCTTCACAAGTCTCAAGCAACTCTCTGATTGCCCCCGCAGACGGACCCAGCAGCACCATGTCGTCAGCATAGCTGATGTTGTTTATGCTAACCCCATTAACACTGCATCCGACACGCATGCTGCTGAGTCCCTCTATGAGGTCATCTACGTAGAGGTTGAAGAGCCTGGGAGACGTCAGACCTCCTTGTCTCACCCCGCATTCCAACCTATACGGTTCAGAGTGTATACCATCCCATTTCACATGATTGGACTGATTACTATACCAATGCTGAAATAGTCCACATATTTCCGCGGGTATACCCCTGCTTACCATCTTCTCCCAGAGCACATCATACGAGACAAGATCGAAGGCCCTGGAAAGATCAAGGAAACAGGCGTACACCGGCGTCCCGCGATCTACATAGTATTGGACGGTATGCTTGAGACTTAAAATAGCGCTTTCAGTTGAAAGGCCGGGGCGAAACCCGAACTGCGCATCATGAAGATGTATATACTCATTTAAACAAGTATCAAGCACACCGTCCAACACCTTTGCTATTATTGTCGCAAGCGAAATGGGACGGTAGTTACCCTTGTCCGAAATATCACCCGTCTTGTTTTTCACAATGGGAGTCACGATGGTCTTCATCAGATTAGCAGGTAAGTATGCGTGACTAATACACATTGTGAAAAACATGGACAGGACTCGCGGCAGGTGTACACCTGCATGCTTCAAGTGCTCAATACTGAGCCCATCATGTCCTGGAGATTCGCCTCGGCTCATACCGTTTATGATTGCACTTATTTGCTTAGCTGAGAAACGTATCAGAGGTTTGACTCCACGACCACTGGGCTCAGCAATCTCGTTCACGATTGAGGGACCGAGAGGGGACCGAATTTGAAAATGTTCTTTGAACATATTCGCAATTCCCCGGGGATCACTCATCCCTCCCACACTTGCAGAGAGACCTGGCTTCCCATCCAACTTACCGGTGGATTTCCAGAAATCCCCGAATTTTTTAGTAGCTTGCTGTTCGGCTAACCTATCCATAATAATTTGCTCAGCATTGTTTTGACAGAATTTCAGCCGCCTTTTAAAAACGTTTCGCTTCTCCCGCATTTTATCATAGACCGAACCTGAAGAGGGACGTTTGTTAAGTACCCAGTCCTGAAAACTACATCTAGCCTCGCGATGAGCATCCCTTACATGTTCATTCCACAACGGGGGTTATGGCAGCCCCCGCAACTTATGTCACTACTTTCGTTCGTTGAGGTTTTTTGTTCCAAGTAATCTAAAATTTAATATTATAGAAACGATATTATTTCAAGTACTAGTGAAAAGTGATTCCGTGAGACTTTTTATGTGATTTGCTGTTGTTTTTGCAACTTTTCACAGCACAGGAAGGCATAATTATATTTTTTTAATCTATGTTAACTTGACGACGACTCGTGACGTACTAAGAGCGATGAGCATGGTTTTAGTGTAGGTGTGTGCGTGAGCGTGTATGTTTACTTGCAGGAGCACGGTTTTATGGCTTCACTTTTGATGTTCGCGGCGCGCCGTCTTTCTTTTTTTGTTGGTCTGAGCCCACGGGATAAGAATGTGTTCTATGTGGATAAATTTTTATCAGGGTATTACTTTACCGTGGTGGTAACCTAATGTAACTCAGGTCGTGGTCTACCTGTGTGCTAAATGTCATTCAAATCCAGAGTTAATGTCGCATTATTTTATAATATTAGAAGGTATCTACGGATTGCTATATATTTTTTTTGGGAATCTGCTATCGTTAATATCTATCATCTGTTTTTTGTATAAGCGACGATTTTGGTCCTTACTGAGCTGAGATGACTGTCGCTAAGGAAATTGTGAAACTGTCAAATTTTCCCAATCAACCTTGAACCTTATGCTTTAGCGATAAAGTTGAAAATCTATTAAAGTTTGATAAATTGTACCTAAATCTAATTAGGTACAGGCACATGAGACATTTCAGCTTCGTCTTTGGGACGGATGGCAATGTTCCTCTGTGTTGCAGTAGTCTTCCATAAGCCTCCTCTTCACCTAGACAGATTCATCAGCAGATGGCCATCTGCGAATGCCTCCGCCGACGTGTGGACGGGGTAATTTGCTAGTCTGTGGTAGGTATTTAGCATCTGCCGACGGCAAATACCTACCACAGACTAGCAAATTACAGGAGAGGAATTAGAGGCATTCGCAGATGGCCATCTGCTGGTGAATCTGACGACGTGTAGAGGAGACTATATATAGACGGCGGTAACCACTTAACCCTGGCAAAAGGCTCGCCTGCTATTACATGGGACTTATAAAGGGGCTTACAGGACCTAAACACAAAAAAACGCAAGTTTTAGAAACAATAAAGTCTTATACTTTATTGTTTTTAAAACTTGCGTTTTTTCGACTCCAGTATCGACTACTTACAGTAAACAAAATCAGAAAAATATATGATATTTTTAGGATATAATGCTAGGTAGGTAGTGTGTTGAAAACATTATACAACTAACTTGATACGATAGAAAAAAATCATGAAGATACCTCTAACAACTTTCTTTTTACAATAAAAACCATACATAATATATGTATATAAAAAAATCAGAATGATTGTATATACAATCATTCTGATTTTTTGTCATATTATTCTACAAGCAACATACTAAAATACGAGTAGGTACTAGTGTTTTAATTATTTCGTCCAAACAATAGGTTTTTTGTAATTAAATAATTGTTTCATATTTTGCAATAAATTACCAGGGTTGTGTCATCGCGCTTCTCTTTCTTTTCTATGCAGTCTGAGAGTGATCGCGCTTTAGGTCATGTAAGCCCCTTAAATATAGCTTGCGAAATGTAGGAATACCTACTACAGGTACACCTCAGCCTAACCCTTCTGGGATTATTAGCGTGATGTGATTATCAAAATAAATAACAACCCATATGTAGAACTCCATAGAACTGATGGTCTTCGCCGATGTATCCTTCAGCGGAGCCTGATGACGGGTCTTTGACGGGGTAGCCATACGCCATGCTGATGTCAGATAGCTGGTTACTCGCGACGAGGGTCTGGATGTCACTGTCAGCAGCCTGGTGGCCTTCCTCAGGGGATACAGGCGCCAGGTACAAGGTTGAGGTACGCGTTGTTAGGTGCGAGGCGCCTGAAAATTACGGGAGGAATGGTTGGACAACGTTCTGATGATGCATGATCACATTTTTTGCGGGACAACATTATTTAATGTGTTGCGTAGCTGTAACAAGTTATGGTGCACTATAGTTTCATAAGATCGCGATTCCGTCTGCGTGAAATTTCTTGTTTAAACATAAAACATCCCATGTACAGTATTGCAGTGTCTCTGCAATATCTACTGTAACTCCTCATTTTTGAGATGGGAAAAACCATTGAACTCCCAACACTGTTACCGTAACGATACTTCTGTTTTATGTTTTGGCCATTATAAAGACATCAACGCGCGGTACATTTTCTTTGGGAAGAATGAACTTCAAAAATATTCATAAACATACTATGCAAACTTGAAAAATCAAGTTTTCACTTCTGTTGGCACTCCAGGAGTGGCACTGTTTTTTTATTATTAGTCCTTAATGTCCCACTGCTGGGCAAAGGCCTCCCTAAGCTCTCTTTCCACCTCTCTCTGTCCAGAGGTCCTATCTTTATGAAAGGAGTCCAGGTCATCCCACCATCTCCGTGTGGGGCTGTTGCGATGTCGTTTGCCATTAAGTGGGACCCACTGTAGCTTCTCATTAGTGGAAGAATTGTCGGAATCGGATCAGCCGGTCGATTCTGTAAAATCTCACCGTCAAAACGTAAATGAAGTGAGTTTGTTTATGCTGGGAATTGACATTATTGACAGCTCACTCCACGCTCACTTCACTCAAGTTTTCAAGGTGAGATTTAGTATAGTAGCTAGCACCGCAGTAATTCCGAAGATTACCTCCTACATACAAACTCACAAATTTTACCTAGACTGAGTTCTAGAAAGAGACTGTGGAATTCTGCTAGAACGACGCTCTGCAAAGCCGTAAAATGATGGACGGAAGAAAAAGACGTGTCTCGCTGACCGCAAAGAAGACAGGGCAGGAGGATAGTGATAGTTAGATGGACCAATAGAAAGATAAGGGGGGGGGGGGATATAGGGGTGGGGCTTGCGACGATGAACCGTTTCCAAAGACCGTTTTGCATTCTGCAACCGTTCCAAACGGTTACCAAACGGAACCCAGGACGTAAAACTTTTACGTCCTGGGTTCAAACAGTCTTCGTTGCACAAACCAGTCTTCGAATTACTTGGTTCGATTTTTTATTTTCCGCCTATGAAAATACAGTCGAGAATGCAATGATTCAACTCTATCACACTTGTCCGTCGCGTCGTCTCTCGTTCCGCGTTCGTTTTCGTTTAAAAACAGTCCTTACAATAAAAAGTGAACTTTTTGTCAATTTAATATACTTAGTCGTTAATGTATTACCAATCTCGACAAAAATCGAAAACCTCGAAAACGCAATTCTATTCCACGCTGGATAAGTTTCCTGCAGAAAACGCGTTTTTTGCAACCGTTTTTGCCGTCGGGAGAAAGGGTGCGTTTCGTCCGTCAAAATATCGAAACGACCCACCAGGCCCACCACTACTTGAAGCATGGAACCTACTCAGATGGTACCTACAGTTGGCCGCTCGTCACTTCGACCTTGACCTGGCCAAGAGTAGTACGGAGTTTCAAAATAACAAGGGGTCAGCTTATACTGGAATCCGCTGGAATAAAAAAGTCCTCCAGACCGTATTTCGGCCACGGCGGCCAATCTCAACGGCCTTCGGCACGGGAGATATTAAAGTATACAAGTGTGCGAGTAGACACAGGTGCACTCCCTCTTCCCTTACTCTCATAGTCTTATGGGACGGCAATGCGACACGACCGGAGAGAGATCAGGCGCAGGACAAACGGCTTAACGTGCTTTCTAAGGCACGTGGATATCACACCGCCAGCATCCAAACTCCGGGCTATTACTAAGAAATTCCTAATGGAAAAACTCAATAATACTTTGTCCGACCCGGGAATCGAACCCAGGACCCCACGCTTAACAGTCGCGCTCAACAGTTGGATTATACTGTTTATCTAACCCAAAAAATCCACTCTAAGGTGGATACGCGGAAACGCATGTCCGAGAATCCACTCCTCCGGCCTAGTTGGATAAATGGAATTTATAGACTTAGGGTGGATTCCCGGACATGGGTTTCCGCGTATCCACCGTAGGGTGGATTTTTTGCAGTGAATAAACGTAATAACTGGTTTTAATATGACGTATGGTCTACCGTACCTACTGAGATGATGAATCTTAATCTGAATCACGTTTCATTTAGTCAATGCTAATATTGAAAGACTAGTGTGTAGAGGAACACCCATTATGACAATATTAATTTAGTACCTAGTCGAGTTGCATTGTTTGAAAGATGAGGTGACTCAGTAACCCCCTTCCTTAGAAAGTAGCAGCATTTTTAAGATATGTGCTTAGGTGTTTTAAGTCTTTTCAGAACTTTTCCGTTGTTTTTGTTTGCATTGCATTGGCAGGTCTTATTTTCACCTCCTTCCACATATATTTAAAGATATCATCTCAGTAGATGATATTCATTTTGATGATTTGTTCATCTTTCACACAATCCTTCCATGTGTCCCTATCTTACCTATTCCTATTATCATAAATAATTATGTCTATCTTTTCCTGTATTATTAATATTCTATTACTAGCTGTTGTCCGCGACTTTGTCTGCGATCTATGATGCTCATGTCCTTTTCCAGGTCATGGTCTACCCACGTACCTACCAAATTTCATGCAAATCCGTTCAGCAGTTTTAGCGTGAAAGCGAAACAAACAAACAACAACTTCCGCCTTTATAATATTAGTTAGGATATTCGATGTTTCTTTGGCCTTTCTCTATTTACAATTCAAAGTTAAGTATTAAAGCAACCAATATTAGCTTACCGATAGGCTGCAACTTCAAACACAGCACATGGACTTCGCTACCGAACTTTGCTTCTAAAAGCTGGTGGCCATACGCACTGCAGATGGTATGGTGCAGGTTTGTGATGTCCACTCCAGTCACCGTGATGAGCAGACAGGCGCTGACCACTAGCACAGAGGACATGGCATACAATTTTGAATTTCACCAGTCCATTTCCAAAATGTTTATGAGTGTTATGTGTTGTTGTCAGTATGACAGTCGTTTACTTTTTCTGGTTGACTTTTGGGAGTCTAAAAAGTTTTAAATTGAAAAGGTTTAGAACCTTTTTAGAACAATTTCATCTGCTACATATTGTGGGGCGCGCTTATCAAGGTGTGGTCATGTGGTACAGACCATCAAACTGAAGAACTTTCTCCATGAGACCAACATCGTCATCGCGAAAAGTAATCAGTCGTCCCTTAAGGTTGAGTAGTTATGGAAGTTTTGTATGGGACAGTTGTCTGTGTGGTGCCGGACTTAAAGAATTGCACCACCCCTTACTTCCCGTGGGTGTCGTAAAAGGCGACTAAGGGTCTTACCGGAGAATGGGCAGCAGCGTTCTCTATTTATTCCACCATCATACCATACTGCGATCGCCAACCCGCCTGCCAAGCGTGGCGATTATGGCAAACCCCCCCCAAAATTGGGGGAGGCCTATGTCCAGCAGTGGACGTCTATCGGCTGAAACGACGATGGGACAGTTAAGAGGAAATGCGGGTGGTCTCTTCTCCGTATACAGAAACGCTCTCGCCTGTTTTCGTTCTAGTTAATAACCATCAAGCAATGATTTTTTACAGAATAATAAACATTAACTACTTGTGGGTCCTTGTTTTCCTTTTTGATGATACATTATTTTTGTAAGCAATAGAACCCTCAAAAAATGCCGATTTAAACCGCTGTCAACAGAGGCCAGTGTACAAATATTAATAAACAAAGAAAAACATTGGGACACAGTATCCTTCTTATTCAGTTTATGAAATATCTTTTTCAACACACTTGCTCGTAAAGTGGCTCTTATTGAACCGCTTTTAGGTTCATAATGCAGTGTATTAAAAACGCGTGCTTTTTCTTTACTTTAATCCACTAGAGCTTTATTTCCACAGATAACTATTTACTAGTCGGAGATTCGCGCTTTTCAATCTCATCAATTCACTTTTTTTTAAATAGTCTGTATTGTCCTTGGTCCCAAAATGAACTAATATTTATTTACCATAACGTGAATGCGCAGGACTACGGACAATTTAAGGTGAATGCGCAGTGGTAGACCGCGAAATTCAAATTTTCTTTTGCAATTTTCAGATCAGTGTCAGGTTGTATCTTGATCAAAATATGATTTGCGACTATAACAGGTACGTCTTTACAGAATTATAATCATTCGAAACATTAATACATCTTTCTTATGGAAAAGCTCTTAGGGAAAAAATCTAACTTAAAGATTCTATTCTAATGACTATAATTCTGTATATACATATATATTATAATATATATGTATATACAGAATTATAGTCATTAGTAATTATAGTCAATTTAAGGTGGATAGTTAAAATCTTACGTTTTTTGTAATTTGCAGGTCAGACGTGTCAGCTTGTATCTTGATCAAATATGATTCGCGACTATAGTCGCGAATCATATTTGACACTGACCTGCAAATTACAAAAAACGTAAGATTTTAACTATCCACCTTAAATTTAAAAAAAATTGTCCGTGGTCCCTTCCGAAACCAAACGGAAAAGACCCTGACTGGCGTTCTATTATTGCGGATTCTCACTGAACTAATGTATATTTCTCTAATTATGCCAATAGTACTTTCTAATTCCATACTAACTAAACTACAATTATTTTGTGTTTATTTTTTTTTTATATAGCGGTCTGTTGCCAGTGCCTACATGCTCTGTGGTCAGTGCTTTTATTTACACTTGCGCGCGCATTGCTAGTGCTGGCTATGCGGAAAGACAAAATCAGCGCGCCATTTTCCATACAAGTTACAATACAAGTCTGTTTTTTTCCTCGCAAGTGTGTTGAAAAACGTCGTATGATACGCGTGTGCATTGATCATTATACGCTCGGCTTCCTTATCGCACTCGCCTGCGGCTCGCGCGAATAATACCGCCTCGAGTATAATGATCAACATAGCACACATGTATCATAATGTACTATTAAATTGCTCCAATATTGGAGGAGGAAATAGGCGAGAGCCAAACCTCGAATTATGACTTTTTACTAAAGCCTTTTTACAAGGTTTGGCTTTTTTCAATTCTCTCCGACCTCATTTCCTCTTAATCATTTTTGTTGGGCTTCCTAGTCTAACGGTTGCAGCTGAATGCCAGTATTTTACATGGAGAGGCTTCCTATCTGACCTACACAACCCAGTTACTGGGTAACACGATACCCCTTGGTAAGACTGGTTGTCAGACTTTTGAGATTCTGACTACCTCCAACGACTGTCAAAGATCTTGGATCTACCAACGACAGCCGGGACCAACGGCTTAACGAGGCACGGAAGGGTCTCGATATGTAATGGATCGCGGAAAGCGTAGCTTAACTTTCGATCGACCCATGCGGCTGTTATCATTTAGGGACAAATCCCTAGAAGAATAGAGAGAAAATCCCGATTTTTGAGGTACCTAGAGGAGCACCTAACAAACTCTTCAATTACACGGAGAGCAGCTTTGGTCCAGTGGTAACGGCCGCGACTTACGAGTTAGGGGTCGGGGGTTCGACCCCAAGCAGGCACTTGTAAGTACTTTGTGTAAATTATGAAATAAAACCACTGCTCTCCAAACGTTGAAAGAAAACATCGTGAAGAAACAGGCAGGTCCTAGAACCAAAAGTTCGAAGATATGTGACATCTACCAACCCGCACTGGGCCCGCGTGGTGGATTACGGCCCACTCCCTCTCACCGAGAGGAGGTCCGTGTCCTTGCAGTGGGAACTTTATAGGCTGATTAAGATTATGCCCACTAACAATCGTCTTCTACTTACGATGTCCTTCTCACCGTTCTGGCTTCATTCATTCTCCTTTCTTTGTACAAGCGGTCTTTCTTTGGAATGCGCTCCCTCTGAACATCAGGATGGCAACCAGTCGGTTATCTTTTAAAGTGAAGGCACAAAAAAAAAAAAAAAAACGTCAAAGTTAACCGTAACATCTCAGCGCTGATTTGCAGATTTTGTTTAGTATTTATTCATGTATTTTATAGTCATATCCTAGCTATTTATCCCTTTTGTTGCACCTGCCATGTTTTGTCTCTGCATCACCCTAAGGTTGACTGGTAGAAAATGCCTCAGGTATTAAGTCCGCCTTTGTACAGTATTTCTTTTACTAGTGCATAAAGTTTTAATAAATAAAAAAAAATAAAAAAAAATATGTACTTCAAATTACCCCTGTCAAGTTACTAATGACCTAATTGAGCTGCCGCATTGTATTATTCAATTGCTATTTTCATGGCGACAGGCTCGTATAATTTGAATAATAATTAAATTCTGTATAAATAAACGTGTCTTCGCTATATAGTGTAAGAGATGGACATGTGCGTCTGGTTGTTGCACAGGGCAATTCAAAACTGGTTTTATATTAGGTAAACCGTATACCTAATACTAATTATTTACTTAAGCAGTGATTGAGATGAGATTACGTAATTAATAAATCCGAAATTAGAGTTAGGTACCTATTGGTCAAAAGAAGATGACTTTCTGAAGGTGATAATTATTATAATCTTAGGAAAGTAGCGAAATTCTTTCTGTTTCAGTATGTATAAAATTATTTATATAAAGGTTTAGCAACTAAATAAATACACAGGAATTAATGATAAGAAAGCACGAAACTATTAAGTATACAAAAGATAATAAGATCAAAATATATATCATTGTATTATGGTATACAAAATAGTGTGTCTAATATATAATCATTTCTAATGTTCCATTATGATTTTAAAATAGCAATATTTTCTAATGTTCCATTATAATTTTAATACAAAATAATTTCTAATGGATGGTCCGTTAATATAATTTTCTACAGTTTTCTCTCATTCGGGGTCCTTTTTCACCAAAGCAAAATTATTTCAACAATCAGAAAATACAATTTTTTTTCTAAAATAATTGCATTAAGTACAAAATGCAAATTTATTTGTCGTCTTTATTTTGCTCTAGGGCATATTATAATTCCAGTTCATAATTGCTCCTTTGAACAACTATGTTGTATATTGGCTTTAATTAATGTGATTGATAATGATAATACCTACTACAATCATACACGTGTGGACATAGGTTGAGTAAATTCAAAGTACAATTCTACGTACTTGTCTAATTAATAATAATAATAATAATTTATTTCATAAGCCTAATACAATAAGGAGAGAGAAAAGGGTCAACAATGCATTATAAAATCTTATAATCCTTATATTAATGGGCTAAGTATATGCACGTTGTGTGAAACTCCTGACACCCAAACTAGGACATGTCCTGTATCTTAGGTGTCAGTTATCAATTAAAACTCAAATGCAGTTCGAAGTAATATTGCTGATTCTTTGTTGAATGTTTGTAAATCTTTAAACCAAAAAACGTTTCATGAGCCTCATAACTTAAGGCTCAAAAATCAAACGGCTTGACTAACTCTGAGGCTAGAAGGTGACTACCGAGATGACGACTAATAATAGGAAAGTACCTATGGAAGAAAAAGACATGTTGCGGCGACCCCAAATAAATTGGAATAAGCGATAAAGATAATAAGATCAAAATATATATCATTGTATTATGGTATACAAAATAGTGTGTCTAATATATAATAATTTCTAATGTTCCATTATGATTTTAAAATAGCAATATTTTCTAATGTTCCATTATAATTTTAATACAAAATAATTTCTAATGGATGGTCCGTTAATATAATTTTCTACAGTTTTCTCTCATTCGGGGTCCTTTTTCACCAAAGCAAAATTATTTCAACAATCAGAAAATACAATTTTTTTTCTAAAATAATTGCATTAAGTACAAAATGCAAATTTATTTGTCGTCTTTATTTTGCTCTAGGGCATATTATAATTCCAGTTCATAATTGCTCCTTTGAACAACTATGTTGTATATTGGCTTTAATTAATGTGATTGATAATGATAATACCTACTACAATCATACACGTGTGGACATAGGTTGAGTAAATTCAAAGTACAATTCTACGTACTTGTCTAATTAATAATAATAATAATAATTTATTTCATAAGCCTAATACAATAAGGAGAGAGAAAAGGGTCAACAATGCATTATAAAATCTTATAATCCTTATATTAATAGGCTAAGTATATGCACGTTGTGTGAAACTCCTGACACCCAAACTAGGACATGTCCTGTATCTTAGGTGTCAGTTATCAATTAAAACTCAAATGCAGTTCGAAGTAATATTGCTGATTCTTTGTTGAATGTTTGTAAATCTTTAAACCAAAAAACGTTTCATGAGCCTCATAACTTAAGGCTCAAAAATCAAACGGCTTGACTAACTCTGAGGCTAGAAGGTGACTACCGAGATGACGACTAATAATAGGAAAGTACCTATGGAAGAAAAAGACATGTTGCGGCGACCCCAAATAAATTGGAATAAGCGCAGGAGAATGATGATGAACTTCATAAGCATGCGCATAAGTAAGTACTTACATTAGAAGGCCAATTCTCGTAATTTAAAACGGTAAAATCTAGTGGCAGTCTCATCTCGGCAAACAAATACCAAAAACTTGTCAAAAATGTAGGGAAATTAGAGGCATGAGGCATGAGGATGTAGGGGAATTAGGGAGACGTAGGGGAATTGGAGGGTTAGGGGATTTAGAGGGAGGGAGAGGGGGGAGGGGGGATTTTTGACAGATTGAGACTGAGATCTGACTGAGGGGCAATTATTCTAGTAATTTTAAGAACGTTCACGTTAAGTCTGTTTGCAATATCAATCTGTCAAATATGCCTATGATTTCCCTACATTTTTGACAGGTTTTTGACATTGCTTGTCACTGAGGTGAGATTGCGACTAGATTGTGAAAGTTTCTTTGTACTCTAGCATTTTCTAGTATATAATTTTAAGGTTATCTAAATAAAAATCAAAACCCCTTTTCTTCAAATATCCGTTTCTAATTCTATTTACCAATTAAAAGAGACAGAGCCACGTCAAAAGCCGGTAGCCCCTGTTCCCTCGTTGGCGCTAACTATATATAAAGTAATTAGCTCACGTAAAGCATAGTAAGCTCTCTTACGCCGAAGCACCGTCGTGTGACGAACATTAGAGCGACAGCCAGCTAATGACAAGCAGGCAGGCCTCAGCCTCGGATATAGGTAACCCACGGATGTATAGACGTGGATCTTACAAGGAATTGTGTAGCAAGTGCGTATGGATTGTATGTATGCTTTAGAACGGGTTTATGAAAAATTTAGGTAGGTACGGACTCGTTATGACTTTTTGATTTTGAGATAAGAGCAGGGATTGCGATGGAAGAACTCCTAAAATTTTCCATGCAGAGCACCAAGCTTCGGTAAATAATTTAAATCTAAGAATTTCTTCTTATCTCCAACGATAACGTTAACAATGAACTTGAGTTTTTTATTATAATTAATATAATTCCGATCCAGCTTGTCCATTGCTGCCCAATGGACAAGCTGGATCGGAATTATATGAATTTGAGTGCAAAACACATTGCTTTTTATAACAAAACGCGTGACCTTTAGCGTCAAATTTTGTTGGGGTCCGTCTACAAAAAAATATTTTTAGGGAGTCATGGTGAGGCCCAAATCAACCAGGGCCATCATATTAATTTGAAACGACTTACGAACCTAAAAATTCCAGGGCATACACTACATAATGTCAGACAGCTTGCGCTATCTACGATTCTCTATATCTGTGTGGCTACCTTATCTACATAGCGTAAGGCATCAGATTCCAGGAACGGAAATAGAGGTTCTTTTTTTAGAATTGTGACTAAGATTAACTAAGTTTTAACACCTCTCACTTCTAACGGTGGGAGGAGACAAAGATTAAGGAAAATTTAGGAAAGGAATTGTCATTATATTTAGCAAGCGAGAGCTTTTTAAAGGATGCATATTCGTGACCGGTAGATTTGGCGCTTATCTTTAGTATTTTTAGGGTTCCGTACCCAAAGGGTAAAAACGGGACCCTATTACTAAGACTTCGCTGTCTGTCCGTCTGTCCGTCTGTCTGTCTGTCTGTCACCAGGCTGTATCTCAAGAACCGCGACAGCTAGACAGTTGAAATTTTCACAAATTATGTATTTCTGTTGCCGCTATAACAACAAATACTAAAAACAAAATAAAATAAATATTTAAGGGGGGCTCCCATACAACAAACGCGATTTATTTGCCCTTTTTTGCTCGATATCAAAAATGGCAACAGGTAGGCACTTGAAATATTCACAAAATACTCAGTTGTATTTTAACTTTAATAATTAATAATAAAATTATAATAAAATAAATATTTAAGGGGGGCTCCCATACAACAAACATGTTTTTTTCGGCGTTATTGCCTTGTGGTACGGAACCCTTCGCGTGCGAGTCCGACTCGCACTTGGCCAGTTTTTAGACTTCAGCTTTTGGTAAAGCTTGCATTTTGGGGTCAACAAAATTCTGTTTTTAGCTGACTGAGCAGAAAAATGTTATTGGGTTTATTTAGCCTTATGACCGCCACAGTCACAGAGTACTTTTTGATAGTGGCCAGTTGGCCACAGTCATGTACAGATGACAAACCAAAATGTGCCCAGCACGCCACGGTTCGACTACATGACAGACTTTGACGCCAGTGTACTTTTTTTTTTTTGACGTGTCCGCCACACGTCAAAAAGGTTAACAGGAGTTTCTCAGTATGGAGTCTGGACTTGTGTCTGACGGTTGATGGCAATAGGCTCGCCCCCTATTACATGGGGGCCATTCAAGTATTACGTAAGCACGGCGGCGGGGGGTCTTCGCTTTGTTTATTTTTTATGACATGGGGGGATGGGGGGGTCTGGATGGTGATTACGTCAGCAGTATTTTTTTTTTTTACATTTTCTAATTTTCTACATTTTGTCGATTTTGGTTTGAACGTATATGGTCCTACTTGTCCTATGCTTGAAAAGGAAAGCAGGGGTTCCCGAAAATAATGGATACGACAACCCGCTTAGAACCGTGTAAAAGAAATAAAATGCATGTACCAATGTTTACGTAAGCATGGGAGGGGGGGTAAGAGCTATGCTTACTTTTGCTGACGAGGGGGAGGGGGGTTAATAATTGCAAAAAAACTGCTTACGTAATACTTGAACGGCCCCATAACTGGTGAACTGTGGGTGTAAGTACTACTGTACATTTCCCTTTTCCTAACCCTGCGGGTATTACCAGGTGCGATGTTATGTTATGTTATCAGAAAAATAAAATATATTGGTACTTTGTGTACGCATTATCGTGATACATACATACATAGGTAGATATGTACATACACCAGCACATCAAGCTACCCGAAACTGTCAAATTTTCCCAATCAACTTTGAACCTTATGCTGTAGCGATAAAGTTGAACATCTACTAAAGAAATTTGACAGATTGTAGTAGATTGATGTGCTGGCGTCTGTACTAGACTAGTAATTACAGTTAAGAAGAAATAAATTCTTAATCACTCAGATTACACTAGCTGACCCTCTCACAAAAAGTAGTACTTACCACATTTTCATTTATCACTTTCCTACACATAAATCTATGATAAAAGTACCGTTGGCACTTTGGTACCGCTACAAAGTGCCATCTGTTGTAAGTTATGTGAAATCTCTGCGATAATTTATCGGGGCGAAGCATGAATAAAGGTAGGCGCCTGTGCTTGCGCCACGTTTTTGCACGCGATCCAGTCTATTTTTAACTGGCAACACTTAGGACTATAATTAGAAAAAAGGTTGTGTCTCACGGTTTATTTTTATTAGGCTGCGCAGGATTCTGAGTAATGGTAGCGGCTGACCCGCTAAAGCTTCGCACTGATGCACTGCATCTAGTTGTGCAGGTATGCCTGCAGTGCATGACATGAAAATAATAGGTATTTACTTAATAAATGTTTTACTTCTATGATACTAATACAAAATTACATAAAGATATAATATAATTATATTATTAATTTATTTATTTGTGCACAATTTATTGCCGAGGTTGGTCTGTGTATGAGTGACCATCTTTACATACCGAGAGTCCGAGACCCCTCCGTGCCTCGGAAAGCACGTTAATCCGTTGGTCCCGGCTGTCATTCGTGGATATTTGACAGTCGTTACGGGTAATCAGGTGGTCAGAACCCCGAAAGTCTGACAACCAGTCTTACCAAGGGGTATCGTATTACCCATTAACTGGGTTCTGGAGCTCAGATAGGCAGTCGCTTCATGTAAAATACTGGTATTCAGCTGCATCCGGTTAGACTGGAAGCCGACCCCAACATAGTTGGGAAAAGGCTAGGCAGATGCTGATTTGTGCACAATTTATAACCATACCTACGGGCCGATTTTTCAATAGTTGCCTGTACAGAAAATATGTCAAACTTTCTGAATATTTATTCTTCAGATAAAAGTTATCTGATTATTGAAAAATCGGGTTTTAGTACTGTTGACATTACAATTATAAGGCCGCCACTAACAGTCACAATAGCCCCTGTACTAGAATTCATAAACCTGGGTCATCGTCATATCTAGGAACTGTCAAGCGTAAAATGGCATACTTACTTAGCTTCAACCGAAACGACCAGCAACCTTCTGAGCTTTTGAAGGGTATTACGAAACTACCTTTTGGGGCAATTACTCTAGAATCAATTCTATTTTTTTGTAAATTTTGACGTTCAATAGTGTCTTTTACGCGCATAACCGTACTGATATTATAAATTCGGAAGTAACTCTGTCTGTCTGTATGTTCCCTATCCACTGAACAGATTTCGATAAAATTTGGGAGAGAGAGAGAGAGATTGCATCCCGGGGAAGGATACAGGATAGTTTTTGTCGACATACCTCGCGGGTGAAGCCGCGGGCGGAAGCTAGTTCTAAATAAATAAAACAAAGTCGGGTTAGTTACACAGTTACACCCAAAGAGAATTTTATAACCACATAGTGTTTGGTTACACCATTTATAACTCAAGAACGGCTGGACCGATTTTTATGATCTTTGATTTGTTGGATTTGTCTCCGCCCCGAATAGCAGAATACTTAACTATTAAAACTTGGAAATGCCCCGGATAGCAGAATAACTATTTAAACAAGATAATAAATTAATTTTCTGAAACATTTTGTATGGAACTGTTTTTTTATGATATCTCGAGAACGGATTGACTGATTTCGGTAATGATTCTGAGGCGGTACGAAGTTCGGCGGGTCAGCTAGTTTGAAATAAATGATTTGACTTTCATTTTACGATGTAGGAACCCGACGTCCGTTTTCAATAACACTAGGCGATACCTAAATAAATGTCTAAAGCCGCACTGATGGATTTTAACGCTCAGCTTAACGCAGGATGTATCCAAATCCAAAATCCACTTTTAGTATGTAGAGGTAGGTACTTTAAGACTAATAAGGGATGCGAAAAAATTAAGTAGTGTATCTAATAGTGGTTCTGATAATCCTAAAATCATGGACCTAGTTAATAATCAGCCTACAATGCCCCACTGATGGGACACAGGCCTTTTCTCTGTGAGAGGGAGTGGGCCGTAATCCACCACGCGGGCCCAGTGCGCGAGGATGTCACATGTCTTGGATTTTTTTCTCACGATGTTTTCCTTCACCGTTTTGAGTGCAGTGGTGAGTAAATAATTTACAAAAAGTAAAGCGCCTGTCTGTGTGGTGCCGGACTTAAAGAATAGCACCACCCATATTTCCCGTGGGTGTCGTAGAAGGCGACTAAGGGAGACCGGAGAATGGGCAGCAGCGTTCTCTATGCATTACACCATCATACCACACTGCGATCGCCAACCCGCCTGCCAAGCGTGGCGATTATGGCAAACCCCCCCCAAAATTAGGGGAGGCCTATGTGCAGCAGTTGACGTCTTTCGGCTGAAATGATGAAAGCGCCTGTCTGGGTTTGAACGCATGACCTAAAACTCTTAAGTCGGGGCCGACATACTGGGTCACCACAGCTCCCGACCAAACAATGATCCTCGAAAAAAGCTTAAAGCTCTGCAGCACTACTGAAAAATCAATTATCCAATAATTCCTTTTCAATTTTTTTCCTAACGTTATCGATTTTTATTGACTGGCCCACTGCCTTAAATTTTATTGGTACGGCCATAGCTTCAACTTGAGATTACAGTTTTAAACAAATACAGGCCGGTTGGCGGGAAGGCAGTTGCCGGCCATTCGGCTTCAGTAACGGGCGACGAGCGGTGGCCCGCACTTTTTATAATCTGTGCATTTTCGTAAGACATAGTGCCAAGTTAAAAAGAAGTAAAAATGTTGAAATATACGATGAAGAAATATTGTGCGGAAGGAAGTAAATTCAACCAGATTGTGATTGCTACTTTGAGTAAGTTTTAGTTTTAATATATCCTTTTTTTTTTTTTGCATGAGTCCTTACTGTTCTACTGCCGAGAAAATTTTCCTCAATAATTTAAAACAATTACGCAACTTGAGGCGGGTAATCGATATGGGTTTTATTTTCTTTTAATAGGAAAATTTAGTTTTCTTAATAGCCATTTCAGTAGGTTTACATAATGTTTATATAGGTACTTATTAGTTAGTTAGTAATTTAATTAAGGTACCTAAGTACTTATAGTTAGTTAGGTAGTCATTTATTTTATCCAAGGAATAATTTTGAATTTTTGACAGTTCTTCCATACAAAATCTGTCAGACGTCAATTTTGTTCCACGAATAAAAATTATCTGTCGATGGAAAAATTAGTACCTAGTGTAAATAGTTACTTGTGTTAAATTTTGTAAAAGTTATTATGTGAACCAATAAAAATGTCCAATCCCTAATGATGGGCCAATTAAATCTGGCCAGAATGTTAAAAGTAGACACTCAAATAATACCTGGTCTATATTATACCTAGGTACCTACCTAATTATTTGGAAAACTTTAATTACCTACTGCCAACAAACTCAACCGAAATTTGAATAAACTTCTTGACAATCAACCACGGCATTAATTGAAAATCTCGTCTTCTGGCTTCTTTAAAATGTCATCAACAGTTTCTAGTTTTTAGCTGAAATCCTGTATTTTTCTTTAATAAAACTATAAAATAGGTACTGTTGTATGCTTACATAAATAGATTTATTTTTATTTTATTGGTAATAACTTCTGCCCGCGAATTCGACAGCGTGACATTTCTTGTTTTAACATAAAATATATCTTACTTGCAGCGCCCCGCGGATTAAGTGTCGATCCCGTGGGAATATCGGGATAAAAACTATCTTATGTCCTTTCCCAGAATTCAAACTATCTCTATACCAAATTTCATCTAAATCGGTTCAGCAGTTTGAGCGTGAAGAGGTAATAGACAGACAGACACACATTCGCATTTATAATATTAGTATGAATGACACTTGACAATACTGCAGCTTCCCATTAGTGAAAGAATTTTCGGAATCGGATCAGTAGTTCCGAAGATTACCCCTACAAATTTGTATTATATGGGCTGATTTTTCCAACGCCAGATAATTTTACCGAGAAATAATTTTGAATTTTTGACAATTCTTCCACACAAAATCTCTCGGACGTCAATTTTATGCTACGAATAAAAATATTCTGTCAATTAAAAAATTGGCCCTGAATAAAAAGATAGCTATTCTGTAACCATCTCACTGTGAAAACTTAGGTGAAGTGAGCGTGGAGTGAGCTGTCAATAGTGTCAATTCCTAGCAAAAACAAACTCACATCACCTAAGTTTTCACGGTGAGATTTTTACAGAATCGACCGGCTGACTAAGATTGTCTCGTTTTTTAATTTAAAAGAGACTTTCTTCTCAGAGTAGTCAGATAGGAAACGCCAACCTCATCTAGTTTTTAAAAATATCATTGACGTGTTTGTACAAACCTACTTACAAAAATAAAATCATTTATCATTATATCATTATCTATCATTTAATAGATTGAACCATAAAGCTCCTTCGGTATCAGTTTTTTGTTGATTTAAACTACGTTGGTTTCGCAATCGCAAGCGCGACTTCAGTGCGGGAGGTCCTGGGTTCTCGTTTTCCAGGTGGGGAAAAGTGTTAATGAGTCTATCCGTCAGGAATTTCTCAGCAGCAGTCCGGGGTCTGGATTTGTCTCCTGTTGATGGCAATAGGTTCGCCCGCTGGGACATACAGGGTTACTTTTCAAAGACCATCCAAATTATTACATGGTGTTCTACCCATGAATATAAACAACTTTCACTATGGGACCAACTCTGAAATCACGTAAAAAATATCTGCTGTTTCATACATTTTGGTCAAGTAGGTATTGAAGTTTTGTATGAAACAGCAGATTTTTTTTTCGTGATTTCAGAGTTGGTCCCATAGTGAAAGTTGTTTATATTCAAGGGTAGATGGGCTTTAAAAAGTAATCCTGTATAGCTGGCGAAATGTGGGTGCACTGTCTGCCTAACCCTTCGTGGAAAACAGGCGTGATATGTTCTGTTGTGATTTATACATTTTTTTTATCTTGTAGTAGGGTTGTTCCGAAAGATTTGATTCTACTTTCCCAATTGCCAATTAATTTAGGTGCTCGCAGGCAGTAAACCGAGCTGAGAGCAGTGGTGGCCCAGTGGTAACGGCCGCGACTTACGAGTTGTAGGTCGTAGGTTCGAACCCAGACAGGCGCTTTACTTTGTGTAAATTATTTCATGACCACTGCTCTCAAAACGGTGAAGGAAAACATCGTGAGGAAACCGGCATGTCCTAGAACCAAAAATTCGAAGACATGTGACATCTGCCAATCCGCACTGGGCCCGCGTGGTGGATTACGGCCCTCTCCCTCTCCCCGAGAGGAGGCCTGTGTCACAGCAGTGGGAACATTTTAGGCTGATTATGATGGCAGTGATTCCTTGCCTCGGAAAGCACGTTAAGCCGTTGGTCCCGGCTGTCATTCGTGAATCTTTGGCGGTCGTTACGGGTAGTCAGAAGCCCGGAAGGTCTGACAACCAGTCTTACCAAGGGGTATCGTATTACCCAGTAACTGGGTTGTGGAGGTCAGATAGGCAGTCGCTCCATGTAAAATACTGGTATTCAGCTGCATCCGCTAAGACTGGAAGCCGACCCCAGCATAGTTGGGAAAAAGGCTAGGCAGATGATGATGATATGATGGCAGTGAACCTGTCTTTATATTATTTTAACTAGCTTCTGCCCGCGACTATGTACGCGTGAATTTTCTTGTTCCCTGGGGGGGGGGGGGGGGGGGGGGGTACCCCTTCGCATAGCATCGCGTCACCTGCCCACGCTATCACGTCGTTTTCGCTTAACGTTCTTTTTGACTTTTTTTTTCTTTTTGAACAGCTCCTAAGGATCATAGCGTGATGTAGCCTTCCTCAAAAATTGGGCGATCAAATGCAAAAATATTTTTTCAAATCCGACTGGTAGTTCCGGTGATTACTTCCGACATACAAACTTACAAACAAACAAATTTTACCTCTTTATAATAATAGTATAGATATATCAAAATCTCTAATCTCATTTAGGAATTTCATCATCTCGTGGGACGTCAGACTTTTTGTAGCACCGATAATCGGGCTGATTTTTCCTCCCATTCTTATGACCGATTTTGTGAACGACTCAAGGTACACGTCCATCACTTTGTCTTTTACACAACGTCCTTCCCTAGCAAGTGCATGCGGCCGACCAAAGACTACAATATAATGCGGCCGACTGTCGGTGAGTAGTGTGCGTTAAGGCATACATTTCCGAACGTTCCATTTTTCACTTATAATCTAGACTTTTTGTAGGACTTGTGCGGTGCACTGTTGCCATCAGTACGTTCTATTTTTCTGCTACAAAAATCGGTCACCGATTATCGGACGTTTGTTTTCGGGGGGAAACCTTCAAAAGGCACCTGGAATTTGGGGAAAAAGACCAGGTAGTGTGGGATTCTTACCTCACTAAAACCACCCCGGTGATCACCATCAGCACATGGAGGGGGGCCCGATAGAACAATCCGGAACCCCCTCAGTGCAACGCCTGTTAGGGCACGTCTCTGGGGAGACTATAAAGGGGTCTCCCCTGAGCCTCACTATGCACGGCAGCACGTGATCACAGCTTAGTGCCACCGTATTCCCTGGAATCACTTGGTGGGCAATCAGAGTCCCCAATCCTAGCGCCCGTGATTCCAAAGTCCCGGGGCAGCCTTACCTACATTAACATGCTTCTAAACAATATACAGGGCAGCTGGGCGCAACCTATTACTATGGATTCCGCACATTATTCTGCCCACTCCTGCGTTAAAATATTCGTCGGCTTTAAAATAAAAAACAGGCCAAGTGCGAGTCGGACTCGCACACGAAGGGTTCCGTATCACAAAGCAAAAACGGCGAAAAAAAACACGTTTGTTGTGCGAGTATGGGAGCCCCCTTAAATATTTATTTTATTCTGTTTTTAGTATTTGTTGTTATAGCGGCAACAGAAATACATCATCTGTGAAAATTTCAACTGTCTAGCTATCACGGTTCATGAGATACAGCCTGGTGACAGACGGACAGACAGACAGCGGAGTCTTAGTAAATAGGCCCCGTTTTACCCTTTGGGTACGGAACATTTTGACCGCGTAGATTGCACTTTTGCAATAATGCACGTTTGTATAAAACAGCTGTTTTTTTTTTTGATAACCGAATAGAACATGATTCTAGACCCCCGTCTAGAATCATGTGCTGCAATTATTCATGGTTACAATTTGTGCGTCGATGCGGGGTGACACCCTTTTTTTTTTTTTTTTGTGGATGGGAAATCATCAAATGACTCCTCCCGCTCTGGGTGGAGCGGAAGGGAGTGTCAGACTCTTACTGACTAAAACCCACCCGTGTTCCTTCCTTAGCCCTTTATGTTCCGGGCCAGCGGTAACCCTTTCGGACAATCCCGCTGACCCGGCAGGCTTCGGCCCTAAGGGGCCCCTCCTCGATGCTGACATCTCTTTGAGGCGCGCGTGGAACACGTACGCGCCGTCCGGCACGGGCCTGGTCCTGATCGGGCGGTGAGCTACCCATTACTCTCCGCCCGCAGGCCCGCGCCTACGGTGGCCGGGAGTCGTCACGCGGCTCCCGACGCCCGGAGCGTCTCCCGCGGCGGCTGGGACGGGAGGCTCTCTCCCTGAGCCGTTCCGCCACCTCCTTCGCTAGCATGACTGCTTCGCAGAAGGAGGTGACTGCCTCCCACTCCCTCTCGCCCCGGACCATGGCTTGCACCAGGGCCGGACGCGAGAGGTCGCCGTCGCTGCCAATCGCCTCTACGAGGACACGGCGGTGCTCCGCCCAAGCGGGGCAGACCTCCACCGTGTGCTCCACCGTGTCCTCTGGGCGATCCTGGCAATGGTGACACCCGGGCGTTTCCTCCCGCCTGATGATGTGCAGGAACCTCCCGAAGCTTCCGTGTCCGGTGAGGACCTGCGTCAGGCGAAAGGTGAGGGCGCCGTGGCGCCTCTCTAGCCACTCCTCAAAGAGGGGTCTTATCGCCGCTATCGCGGCGTGCCTTGCGCTGGGTTGCGACAGTCGCTCTTTCCATGCCGCCATGAGATCGCGCCGGAGATCCGTCCGCTCCGCAGCGATTTGCCGCGGAAGCGGATCCTCCCCCCAGCGTAGTGCCTCCGCGCGCCACTCATACAGGCGCGCGAGGACTATCGCCTCCAGATCCCATGGCGGCAGTCCGGCAAGGAGGCTTGCCGCCTCGCCAGAGATCGTGCGGTAGCCCCGGATAGCCCTTATGGCTACCACCTTCTGGGGCGCGTTCAGGTAGTGGGCGGCTCGCCGCCGCAGTGAACGCGCCCACACCGGGGCCCCGTATATGGCCATGGACCGCACGACCCCCGCGTAAAGCCTCCGGCAGGAGGCGTTTGGCCCCCCCAGGTTGGGCAAGAGCCGCTTGAAGGCGGCCCCGGCCCGTTCCAGTTTGGGGGCCAAACGTCGGAAATGCTCCACGAAGTTCCACCGGCTGTCGAGGACGAGACCCAGGTATTTCATCGTCATCCCGACGCCGATGTGAACCCCTCCTACCGTTAGTTGGGATCCCGATGGCGGCGCATTCCGGGGCCCATGAAACGACATGGCCTCGGACTTGTGCAATGCCACCTCGAGACCCAACTGCCGGATCCTCTCCACGACTATCGCAACCCCGCGTGTCATCGCGTCGGCCGCCGCCTGATGCGACCTCCCCTGCGCCAGGACCAGCGTGTCGTCAGCGTAGCAAACCACGCTGACGCCATCAGGGAGGTCGGCGCGCAGCACCCAGTCGTACCCGATGTTCCACAGAGGCGGCCCCAGGACCGATCCCTGCGGGACACCGCACGACATCTCTCGCCGGTTCCACTCCCCATCGCGACCGGGGTAGCTGACGGCTCTTTCCGTCAGATACGCCTCGACTATTCGACGGAGGTAGGGCGGCACCCGGTGATACCGGAGTGCCTCCACAATGGTGCTCCAGGGCAGGGTGTTAAACGCGTTGGCGATGTCGAGTGACACCGCCACGACGACCCCACCCCGGGACACCGCGTCCCCCGTCGTGAGGGCTCTCACGCGCATGATGGCGTCCACCGTCGAACGCCCCTTGCGGAAACCGAACTGGCTGTCCGCAAGATCCGGCCCCGTCCTCACCAGGTGCCCGACGAGGCGGCCCGCAATCACTCTCTCAAAGAGCTTGCCGACCTCGTCGAGCAGCACGATGGGCCGGAATGCGGACGGAGAGTCCGCAGGGCGCCCTGGCTTCCGAATGAGGACCAGCTTCCCCGTCTTCCAACGGCGTGGAAACTGGCCTCTCTCCAAACATGCGCTTAAGAACGCCTCCAGTCGAGGCCCGAGAGCCCCCGAGGCCAGGACCCAGGCTTTACCTGGCAAGCCGTCGGGTCCTGGGGCGGTATTTTTGGCCTTCAGCCTTCCTACCGCCGCTCTCCTGCTGTGACCGGGGTAGAACTGAGAGCGGGGTGACACCCTGTATTATAACTTATCTCACTATTTACACTCATCATCTGCCTGCCTTTTCCCAACTATATTGGCGTCAGATTCCAGTCTAACCGGATGCAGCTGAATACCAGTATTTTACATGCCGCGACTGCCTATCTGACCTCCACAACCCAGTTACTGGATAATACGATACCCCTTGGTAAGACTGGTTGTCAGACTTTCGGGCTTCAGACTACCCGTAACGACTGTCAAGGATCTACGAATGACAGTCGGCACCAACGGCTTAACGTGCTTTCCGAGTCCTCGGTATGTAAATATGGTCACCCATCCACAGACCACCCGCGGCGGTGATCGATCGACCTGTGCGGCTGTTATTATTTAGCCACGGGCACCCTCTCTCTCTCTATTTACACTAAGAACTAAATTACAATAAAGCGATTTTTTGTTAATTAATTACCAAATTTAATTTATCTCAAAACTACTTAGCTAGGTATTTACTTTAAACACGAAAGTGTACGAATTATGCATGAAAACATCATTAGGTATGATTTGTTTAACACTACATAAACGGACAATCAGGCATTACGTATAATGTTTTGTAAATATCAAACCTATGGGAAAGTTATTTTTCGATAACTCTCAAACTTTGTTTAAGTACCGATCTAATTGTTGATATTTTCGCGAGGCATCTTGAGATGGACGCAAAAGTAGATCTATTTGGCTATGATAAATGATTTATTTTCTGTAATTAGGTTTGTACAAAAACTTTTACACGTCAATTATATTTTTTTAAACTAGATGAGGTCGGCGTTTCCTATCTGACTATTCTGGGAAGAAAGGCCGAAACAAACTCAGAGGTCACAGTCCCTTTTAAAGTCCAGACAAAATCTTGGTCAGATCGTGTGAAGACCATGATCTACATGGTCTGAAATGGTGTCTGAAATGGCCTTTTGAGGAACGAACCACACAGATTGAGCGGGCCTGTCCTATCAGTGCACGCATTTGTCAAAAATCGTGCAGCTCAACTCAGAACTTGAGGAGCTCAACGATTCGACGAACAATACCAAAAAAAGGACATTTGGGTAAGGAGTATGTTGAGGAGAGGAGTATGTTGCGACACTTCTTGTTCCAAAGTGAAACACTATAGGAAGTGGTGAAAGGCGTGGGGGACAAGTTAAATGAATTTTTGTATTGATATTGAGTAGGCACTTACTAAGGGGTCGATCTTCAAAGTTAAGCAACGCACGCCGAGGACGGTCCGTGGATGGGTGACCCTGACCCATCCATTACATACCGAGACCCCTCTGTGCCTCGGAACGTAAAGCCGTTGGTTCCCGGCTGTCATTTGTAGATCTGACAGTGGTGTAGATACTGGGGTAATATTAGGTTGGTAATATTTAATACGGGCTGGTGTCCGCAACTCCACGTCAATGCGCGTATTTTGCGTACGGAAGTACTGGGGTAATTAGAAGCCCGAAAGTCTGAAAATGTTGTCTGCTCAACAACGTAATAACGCAATTAATGTTGTTGAACTGTCAAAATGAAACCCCCCTTTTTCAGTTACCTCGCTGCCCAAAAATTCAAAAATTAGAACGGTCGTGATTTGCATAATGGTGGGATATTGACTTGACGTAGTAGGTACTCGCAACCGGCGTGTATGCAGACGTTCTGTGCTGTAAAAATCTCACCGGGAAAACCCAGGTGAAGTGAGCTTGGAGTGAGCTGTCATTCCACATGATGCTAGGGATTGATACCTACTAGTGAAAGATCACATAAAGTTCACTTCACCTATTCTTCTTTTCCAGTGAGATTTTTACAGAATAGGTCGGTTGATGTTCATAGTCTAAGTGATCTCACAAAAATGGGAGTTAAATTTGGTCACCGTTAGGCTCTTTGACAAAAGTACAACACGTTTTTCTAGCCGTGAAAAACTACGGTTTATTCGCCGTGTGTACTTAGGCACGGTTTGTCAGTGTTGTGTAACTTTAACCTTTTAACCGCTTGTGTCGCATTTGTGCGACACATATTTCCGTGCCCCTACCGCTCGTGTCGTATTTCTGCGACAAAGAACATGCATGATTTTTTTCGTTCTATTCAACGATTGCTCCTCCTTATTTGTTGTAGGTATTATTTTATCGATTTAGGTATTCAGCTGCATCCGGTTTGACTGGAAGCCGACCCCAACATGGTTGGGAAAAGGCTAGGCAGATGATGATGATTATTTTATCGATTTGTAGCCGCGTGCTAGGGGCACGGCAATTGATATTTAGCCAAGCGCTTATAAGGTCAAAGAAGCAACAGAACAGGAAGAACAGGAAGTATGAAGACTTACTGCGTATTTGTTTTGCGCGGGTTGTTATTGTTTATAACATACATCAGCCTCTAATGTTCCCACTACCGGGACACAGGCCTCCTTTGTGAGAGGGACATAAGTTAGGTTTTATACCCACGTTAGCCCACGTAGGTATATCCTAATATTGTAAATATTCGTATACCGCTTTTAGTGGTGGATGTGTCCTGAACTTATCTATAATACCAACTAACTTTGTACCTACCATGTCCGACGAATAAATGTCTTTGTCTTCTCTTGCTGTTTGAACGTAAACGAAACAAAAAGACTACGTAAGGATCTTAACAGCTGGCGGTCTGTAGTTTTTGCCTACTCCCATGGAAAGGTGTGAGTTTGTTTACAGCCGGTCGATTCTATTAAAACCTCACCGTGAAAATTTAGGTGAAGTGAGTTTGTTTTTGCTAGAAATTGACACTATTGACAGCTCACTCCACGCTCACTTCACCTAAGTTTTCACGTTGATATTTTTACAGAATAGCACCGCTGTATGTTTATTATACAGTTGAAGTCAGAAGGCAGTCTTCTCATGTAAAAGCGGCAATAGTCCAACGGTTAGGCGTCAACCTGACGAGCGAGGGGTCACACTCACAGTTCACAACCGGTGCAGACCGCGACGGCATGGCAAGGGATTTTGCCGTCAGTCAGCGCACACTAGCCGCTTAGATACCGCGGCGTTCCAGCGGCTTTCCCGCTTCTCTACCCCCGCCGCCTCACCCCGCGGTACGTAACGAGCGCCGGAGTCCTTGGCATGCCGTTGCTTACCGCAGGACGCCACGGCATCCCGCCCTGGGAGCCTGTGGCGCGTCTTTCAATGCCGTGCAATGAAATCCCTTTCAATGCCACGCCATCTCTTTAAGCATAGCAATTTATGTCGTATTTCTATATCGATACGTTTGAATGTCCATTAGTAAAAATTTAAATCCCTTGCCATCCCGTCCCGGTCTGCATAGGCCTTTGATGGGCAGTTAAAGTGGCTACTAGTGCTACTACCATTGGAGACTGTGTTGTAACCCATATAACGAGTTATTTTTCTAATGTCTCTTAAATTTTTCTAAACTCATCGTCTTCAGTATACCTAATTCAAGCGTGGTGATTTACATCATTTCATTCATTAAAACCATGAGTAAAGTTTCGTATATTTGAAACCGCTTGCTTTTGTAACACAATGGTCTTCTGGAAAGTTTTTGATGCACTACTATCTCGAATGTTCAGTTTTCTCTTCAATGTTTTTATTTTACCTTACAGCGGTGCCGTGTTTCAAGTGTATAATTCATTGGATTTTCCCCGAAAAAAAAAACAGCATGACACATGCAATCTTCACAACATCCATTGTTGCGTAGCATAGAGCAAGCTGCAGTGGTGGCGCAGTGGTAACGGCCTGACTTACTAGTTGGAGGTCGTGGGTTCGAACCCTGACAGGCGCTTTACTTTGTGTAAATTGTTCCATCACCATTGCTCTCAAAACGGTGAAGGAAAACATTCTGATACCGGCAAAAAATATTTCCACCTATAAATATTTTGCACCAGTGACCGACAAATTCTGATATTTGGCGACCCGACTAATTAGCGACAAATTTTTTGTGTTATCAAAATTAAAATCCCTGATGGTGGCTCTGCCAGACTACTACACTTTGTGACAGAGAGCGGCCCGTAATCTACCACGCGGGCCCAGCGCGGTCTGGTAGATGTCACGTCTTACTATAAAGCCACATTGTAAATGCAAACTAGTGTAAGCTTTCTCAGAGTTTTAAAATGTCTACCGTTAATTGCTGGTGATATGATGTGTTTATAATAACTATGGTGTTTCTCGTGGACTGCAATCTTAGAACGCTTCCTGTAATCTGCGGCCGTTCCAGGAAAACAAGAAAGTTTTAGTTTTTATTTATGTTTGCACCCTAATTGCATAAGATACTATCAATCAAAATCTGAATCATATTGAAGGATATTGCTAATCCATTGCTGCGTATGTTCGAAAAATTTGTCAGCTCAACAACGTAAGTAACGCAGTGAATGTAGTTGATTGAACTGTCAAAATGAAACCCCGCTGATAGAGCATTCTTTATAGCAATAATGACAGGAAGACAAACAGCTGGTACCCCGATATAATCCTACGCTGCACAAAGATAGCAAAATTACTAATGTTACATACATAATGTAACATGTTTGAACAACTGTGTGTATTTTTATCGCGTGAAGAGCAAGAACAATACTGTATAGGAGCATGACATTTTGGAGGGCAAGATGCGATTCTACCTAGGTAGTGTTTCAACCAAATATAGGTAACCTAACACAAATACCTACAAGCCATAATAAGTGTTCTCATGTATTCTCATGTGTGTGTTCAGTGTTGTGTTCTCATTTCTTGATTCTCCATCTTCCCCTGGTTATCTAGCCCCCCACTTTCAGTACATTTGCGCCAACCACAATAGAAATCTACGTTCGTCACACAATCGTCTTCTCCAATGTCCCACTCACCGCACAGACTTCATTCACTCTTCTTTCTTCGTTCAGAGTATCTCTCTCTGGAATGCGCTCCCCCTTCGTGGGGATCATCAGGATGGCAACCAACCGAATATCCTTTAAAGTTAAGGTTCGCGAGCACATTCGCAAGAAGCTGGCAGTATCATCACAACGGGAATATTTTCTTATTGTTTGTCTTAATTCGTTTTTAGCAAGTATGTATATTTATGTATTTGTATAATTTATGTATATTTATTTGTGCTTATAATTATGTAATTAGGTATATAAGTATTATATTCATAGTATTAATAGGTTTATGCGTATCTTTATATTTAAAATATTTATTACTCCATTTTCATGATTGCACCTACCACTGTTTGTCTCTGCATCACCCTTTTTTTTTTTTTTTGCGGACGGGACATCATCAAATGACTCCTCCCGCTCTGGGTGGAGCGGAAGGGAGTGTCAGACTCTTACTGACTAAAACCCACCCGTGTTCCTTCCTTAGCCCTTTATGTTCCGGGCCAGCGGTAACCCTTTCGGACAATCCTGCTGACCCGGCAGGTTTCGGCCCTAAGGGGCCCCTCCCCGATGCTGACATCTCTTTGAGGCGCGCGTGGAACACGTACGCTCCGTCCGGCACGGGCCTGGTCCTGATCGGGCGGTGAGCTACCCATTACTCTCCGCCCGCAGGCTCGCGCCTACGGTGGCCGGGAGTCGTCACGCGGCTCCCGACGCCCGGAGCGTCTCCCGCGGCGGCTGGGACGGGAGGCTCTCTCCCTGAGCCGTCCCGCCACCTCCTTCGCTAGCATGACTGCTTCGCAGAAGGAGGTGACTGCCTCCCACTCCCTCTCGCCCCGGACCATGGCTTGCACCAGGGCCGGACGCGAGAGGTCGCCGTCGCTGCCAATCGCCTCTACGAGGACACGGCGGTGCTCCGCCCAAGCGGGGCAGACCTCCACCGTGTGCTCCACCGTGTCCTCTGGGCGATCCTGACAATGGTGACACCCGGGCGTTTCCTCCCGCCTGATGATGTGCAGGAACCTCTCGAAACTTCCGTGTCCGGTGAGGACCTGCGTCAGGCGGTAGGTGAGGGCGCCGTGGCGCCTCTCTAGCCACTCCTCAAAGAGGGGTCTTATCGCCGCTATTGCGGCGTGCCCTGCGCTGGGTTGCGACAGTCGCTCTTTCCATGCCACCATGAGATCGCGCCGGAGATCCGTCCGCTCCGCAGTGATTTGCCGCGGAAGCGGATCCTCCCCCCGGCGTAGTGCCTCCGCGCGCCACTCATACAGGCGCGCGAGGACTATCGCCTCCAGATCCCATGGCGGCAGTCCGGCAAGGAGGCTTGCCGCCTCGCCAGAGATCGTGCGGTAGCCCCGGATAGCCCTTATGGCTACCACCTTCTGGGGCGCGTTCAGGTAGTGGGCGGCTCGCCGCCGCAGTGAACGCGCCCACACCGGGGCCCCGTATATGGCCATGGACCGCACGACCCCCGCGTAAAGCCTCCGGCAGGAGGCGTTTGGCCCCCTCCGGTTGGGCAAGAGCCGCTTGAAGGCGGCTCCGGCTCTTTCCAGTTTGGGGGCCAAACGTCGGAAATGCTCCACGAAGTTCCACCGGCTGTCGAGGACGAGACCCAGGTATTTCATCGTCATCCCGACGCCGTGTGTGTCATCGCGTCGGCCGCCGCCTGATGCGACCTCCCCTGCGCCAGGACCAGCGTGTCGTCAGCGTAGCAAACCACACTGACGCCATCAGGGAGGTCGGCGCGCAGCACCCAGCCGTACCCGATGTTCCACAGAGGCGGCCCCAGGACCGATCCCTGTGGGACACCGCACGACATCTCTCGCCGGTTCCATTCCCCATCGCGACCGGGGTAGCTGACGGCTCTTTCCGTCAGATACGCCTCGACTATTCGACGGAGGTAGGGCGGCACCCGGTGATACCGGAGTGCCTCCACAATGGTGCTCCAGGGGAGGGTGTTGAACGCGTTGGCGATGTCGAGTGACACCGCCACGACGACCCCACCCTGGGACACCGCGTCCCCCGTCGTGAGGGCTCTCACGTGCATGATGTCGTCCACCGTCGAGCGCCCCTTGCGGAAACCGAACTGGCTGTCCGCAAGATCCGGCCCCGTCCTCACCAGGTGCCCGACGAGGCGGCCCGCAACCACTCTCTCAAAGAGCTTGCCGACCTCGTCGAGCAGCACGATGGGCCGGTATGCGGACGGAGAGTCCGCAGGGCGCCCTGGCTTCCGAATGAGTCTGCATCACCCTAAGGTTGACTGGTAGAAAATGCCTATGGCATTAAGTCCGCCTCTGTACATTTATGTGCTTGAAGTATTAAATACATAAATAAATAAGTGTGAGCAAGAGAATAAGAAGAATAAAATAATGGATTCATATTTGATAGATAAAGATGGTTGTCGGAGTGACTTTACCTTTAAAATTGAATGGTAATATGTAGATACATAAATCGTATTCAATTCGACAAGAGATGATGGGTTATTCAAAAGTTCACCGTACCGTCTGTAGATAGCTAACCGTATTTTCAGCGTGGTCACTTGTGGGGTACGCACTGACATCAGATACGTTTAATTCTGCTAATTTATAATAAATCGTGCCTACGCAAAATATGCGCAATGACGTGGAATTGCGGACACCAACCCGTATTACCTGTTAGGTAGCAAAAAAGTAAAAAATACAAATATTTTCTATATATAAACAAGCCGTTCAAAAATAAACAATTATAAAGTGCGAAACGGATTATTACATAGTTATGTCGTATTATATTACGCACATAGGTTCAAACAATAAGTTTGTTTTGTCAGAACACACTTGTATAAACATTAATAATTGGGTTTCCACTGAAGAACTAAACATGTTTAATGACATAACTGTCCCAGATATTTATTAGTGTGCCCTAGAAACTGATTGGAAACAAGTCTATTGTTTTCAAAATAGACCATATTTATGTAGCTAAGTTTTATCTTAATTGTGTAAGGAACTGAACCTACTTTTGGGCCATGGTTACGGAAAAATAGATTATGTTTCTAGCACCTACGTACCTACATAAGATTCTTCTATTAATGCAGTTTTTTTAATGTAATAATGGTGTACAAAGATTCAAACCATATAACGCACTTTGCAGAATAATTAAGTACTGATGTTTTCTAAAGTAAATATAATTCTTCAATTTAAATTCGTAAATTCAGATAGGTGGTTTGTTGATCGATGAACAAGCTTTTGATTTCTTAGACCATCGCAATATCCATTTTAGTAAATTATGAGAAGTCTGTGGTTATGGAAAAAGAAGCTACAGGGCAGGGGGTAATACCATCGTCATTAAAAAGAAACTTATCGAAATAAAGACATTATTTGGGTCAATTTATTTAACAGTTTTGAATGGCGTGCGGCAGGGAAGAGCGCTAGGCCCCCTTATTTTAATAACAAAAAGTGTAATTTATTGAATGCTATTTTCTTACAATATTCTTTTTGATCTTACTGCTGTTGCATATTAATTAAATACAATTTAGACATAATGGGCTACTGCATCGGCTGCCTCGTTATAGTGGTAAGCACTACTGCTGAGCAAAAGGTTTTAGGTTTGATTCCCCGGTCGGGAAAAGTGTTATTGTGTTTTTCCATCTGGAATTTCTCAGTAGCAGCCCGGAGTTTGAATTGTGCCCGATTGATGGCAATAGGTTCGCTCCCTATTACATAGGACTAAAACATAACAGGTGAAATGTGGGTGTTCTCTTCTCCCTAACCTTTCGTGGCAACCAGGTGTGATGTTATTTAGCTACTAGTATTATTTAGTAACTACCTGCGTAGTTCCTTTTTTACGATTTGCAACAATCACATTGCACTGGAAACAATCGTCAAACCGAGATGCAGCATCTAACCAAGCAATGTAGATCTGTAAAGCCTCCTCTACACGTCGTCAGATTCATCAGCAGATGGTCGTCTGCGAATGCCTCCGCCGACGTGTAGACGGGGTAATTTGCAAGTCTGTGGTAGGTATTTGACGTCGGCAGAGGCTAAATACCTACCACAGACTAGCAAATTACCCCGTCTACACGTCAGCGGAGGCATTTGCAGATGGCCATCTGCTGATGAATCTGACGACGTGTAGAGGAGGCTTAAGACGTAGCCACAAATGTGTAGTAATTCGATGAAAAATCTGAATGCATCATCCACATCCCTATTGTACGCATACTAAGAACAAAACAATAGGTTCTTTCAATAAACAATTTGTTTTCGTATACACCTATGTAATCGTCAGATAACGGGTTCCTTTATTTGAAGTGATCGTTTATCGAATACTTACCTACCATTTTTAGGTAGTTGCTCTAAGGGAATGCCTTTGGTCACTGGCTTTGTAACACAAGTTTAGGTACACTTAGTTTATGATGATGAGCCACTAAATTAGTGCGCCCTCCTAATGGAGCAGTATAGTTCATTAACAGGTAACGGAGTTATTTTTAAATGACATAACACCTTCATGGCTTAACAACAAAAGCAATAAGTTATCAGATATTTGGCCCCTGGATGTCTGTAGGGGATCATTAATGTATTGTGATCGTTTTGTATTCAAATTACATTAGTGTGCTAACATGATATCACCCTAATTGTGTAACACACCTTTCAATCAATCATCATCTGAATCATTTTAAAGGATATTGCTAATCCATTGCTTCATATGTTCAAGAAAATGTTCCGCTCAACAACGTAAATAACGCAATGAATGTTGTTGAAATGTCAAAATGAAAGCTATTGTTATTGTTAGTCCGTTACGCAATTACTCCGATGGAAAATCACACTGTGGTAAGATGACATAAGTGAAGAGAGCTTGAAGTGAGCTGTCAATAGTGTCAATTCCACGGCTGACTCCACCTAAATTTTACGGTGAGGTTATTACAGAATAGATCGGATTCGGAAGATCTCTATGGAAGGATAAGCGCTTGCGATGTTTAAAATCGGAACTAAGGGCCTCACAGTGTCTGGATAGGCTTTATCTAACAGGACATGGAAGTTTAAAAAATACAACAATATTTTTGTTCTGCCAGAAAAGTTAACCATCTGGTGCAGATGAATATTATACGGTGTGAATTTTTGAGACGTTCTTAGGTAACTAGTCTCCTAAAAATGTTTTCCTGTAGCCGGTTATCGCCCTTACTGCCCCGTCTCAAAAATCCACCCTGACTTTAGAGGCAGATAAGAAATTTTGAGAATAGAGAAGAGTAGCGACGTATCCTATCACTATATTTGCGAGTCAAGTGCAAGTCTGTTAAAAATTTAATAGTACATGTATCGAAGAACGCTATTTCAAAATTACCATAGGTTCAACGTGAGGTTACGTTATTATTAACTAATTAGTTAGATTGATGTTATTGGAAAATCAGGTTTCCCTTATTTCCTCAGATTATGAGATGTAAACGTCTTGATTTGACGTAATTGGATCGTCATATATTGTTCTTAATTGCTCTGCGCATCGTTTACACATCTTCGTAAGGCACATATCCCAACGCCGGCTATTGACGAGAAGCGAGTAGAGCAGGTAATGATGATGAGAGTTGTCGAGAATCAAGCTGAATTGCGTTCAATTAAGCCTACGTCCAGCAGTGGACAGCTAAGGCTGATGATGATGATACTTCATGATAGGTATATCACACTAATATTATATAGGCGAAAGTTTGTGAGTATGTTTATTACTTCTTCACGCACAAACTACTGAACGGATTTTGAAGAAACTTTACAGTAATATAGCTTAAACATCAGAATAACACACAGGGTACTTTTTATCCCGATATTCCCACGGGATTGACTGTGAAACGGAAACCGCGGGGCGCTGCTAGTTACAAATACGAGAGTAACTATGTCTGTCTGTTTGTTACCTTTTCAGGCTTTAACGGCTGAGCGGATTTCGATGAAATTTGGCACACATGTAGACTATTACCTGCGTTGGGACATAGGATACTTTTTATCCCGGCAGTAAGTTCCAGTGGGATATTTTCTACCCTCCACGCGGGCAAAGTCGCGGGCAAAAGCTTTTTATTGCTAAAGTAATATTTTATTAGGACCATTTTATTTACTCTAGGATTTAGGAGAAATCGTTGCTTTATTTTACTAAATGTATCCACGTCATCATTATCATTGGCCTAGCCTTTTCCCAACTATGTTGGGGTCGGCTTCCAATCTAAACGGATGTAGCTGAATACCAGTACCTATCTTACATGGACCGACTGCCTATCTGACAAAATATCACTACGTATAGCTAGGTATCACTGTTAAAATCACAGTGATCTTTATTTTCAATGTGCTAAGGTTGTTGTGGACGCTGCGACTGACAAGTCTTCCATAATCACAGTGATCTTTATTTGCAATAAGCCAAGGTTGTTGTGGACGCTGCCACTGACAAGTCTTCCAAAATCGCAGTGATCTTTATTTTCAATGTGCCAAGGTTGTTGTGGACGCTGCCACTGACAAGTCTGCCAAAATCGCAGTGATCTTTATTTTCAATGGGCCAAGGTTGTTGTGGACGCTACCACTGACAAGTCTGCCAAAATCACAGTGATCTTTATTTTCAATGTGCCAAGGTTGTTTTGGACGCTGCCACTGACAAGTCTGCCAAAATCACAGTGATCTTTGTTTTCAATGTGCTAAGGTTGTTGTGGACGCTGCCACTGACAAGTCTGCCAAAATCACAGTGATCTTTATTTTCAATGTGCCAAGGTTGTTGTGGACGCTGCCATTGACAAGTCTGCCAAAATCACAGTGAACTTTATTCTCGTTAAAATAAGATTGCTGTTGGGTTGCTGTGTGAAAGGACTGTATGAAGGTGTTTTTCCACGTCAACACTCGACTTCTCACCCTACTTCGTAAGTTCAAGGCCACAGTGACACTAGGCAAATAGAGGCCATATTGAGTTGACTCTGATTTGGGGACGATATTATCGTAGTGTACGAGTAGGTAGATAAATAAACTTTGCGCAATGAAAACAGCTTTAATGAAAAAGAAGTTCTTGAAAGCTTTTGGATTACCTACTTATCTTTTAGATTTCCGTATCTCAAAAGAAAAAACGGAACCCTTGTAATATCACATCGGTGTCCGTCTGAGCAGTGGTGGCCAAGTGGTAACGGCCGCGACTTACGAGTTGTAGGTCGTAGGTTCGAACCCAGACAGGCGCTTTAATTTGTCTAAATTATTTCATCACCACTGCTCTCAAAACGGTGAAGGAAAACATCGTGAGGAAACCGGCATGTCCTAGAACCAAACATTCGAAGACATGTGACATCTGCCAATCCGCACTGGGCCCGCGTGGTGGATTACGGCCCACTCCCTCTCACCGAGAGGAGGCCTGTGTCCCAGCAGTGGGAACATTATAGGCTGATTATGGTCCGTCTGTCTGTCCGTCTGTCAAGACCCTTTTTCTCAGGAACGCGTGAAGTTATCAAGTTGAAATTAATATAAAATACCTACTCAGGGCTGTAGGTAATCCCTTGAAGCAGTGAAAAAATCAAATTTCTAAGGGCTGATTTTTCAATCGACCGATAATTTTTATTCGTGGAATAAAATTGACGTCTGACAAGTTTTTGTATGCACTAACTGTCAAAAATTCAAAATTATTCCTCCGATAAAGTTATCTGGCGTCGGAAAAATCAGCCCTAAGACAACGCAATCAAAAGATACGGGCGATTAAGTTCCGTTTATGCCGCATATTTTGACACTCACAAGGGAATCAAAACCTATAGGGTACTTCTCGTTTACCTAGAATCATGAAATTTGGCAAGAAGCAATGTCATGTAACACAAGAAAAAAAATCCGTAGGTAAACCGTAAATTTTTAGTGATAAAATATTCTGATTTTGATACAGGATGTCTAGTTAACCATGGTTTAAAGCTCCGTGGATAGCTTTTATCGAAAAAGTTTGGCTAGCCATAAAGAGTGTTGTAAGAAATTATTTTAACTTTCATTCATGTAACAAGTCTTTGCTATACCTAAAGTTCCAACTAGGATGTGTCGTCAACATACACAAATGGCTAACCTAATTCTCAGTGAAAAACAAAACAATAATCACAGATACCGCAAAGTACCTACTTGTTTGCCATATAGCAAATTAATGGTAATTTAGAACGCTCGAGACAGCCCGGCGACGGCGACGTATCAAATGAATCAACGAGCCAATGTATCAACCCTGCACAATTGATCAGGGACAATTAATGACCCAGCATGAACCTGTCCTTTGAGATGACGGTACGCTATAACGGAACCCACTCGTTCCAAGTTACTCTGAGACAATATCGAGACAGATTTGTAAAAAGTTTACTTCTACATATAGAATCTCTATTCTCTAAAGAAGAAGAAGTGAGGTATCTCTCTCTGAGGGGTCGTAATCTCAGGAGACATTGCATTGTTGAAAGAAGCTAAGAATTTTCCCATAGGTTGTAGGTACTGTATAGCCTGTGTAGACCGGCCTTTAGCAAAAGGCACTGGCTGGTCATATTTGCGGGCGTGTTCCATTCGAACATTCAAGCGAGTACCTATTCAAATATTTTAATATGGTGTTTTTTTTCAATAGAGTGAGCGCTATAATTATCGTGAAGCTTTTAAGTTCTCTTAAAAATATAATAGTTCCAAGTCAAAGGCTTTTCAATTAAATACCACCTATAGGTATTTGGGGGGATTCGTCTGGACCTCTATAGTACCTACACCAATCGAATTTCGACATTTTGTTTGACGCTGTGAAGGCCATCTACATCGCCACATGCGAACTATGCATCAAACTGACGTTTTGTGTAACGAATTCTGCATCACACAAGCAGTCTAGCAAATTTACAACGTCCCGACATCAATCGTCGGGTAGTAGCCCACCAGACACAACACCCGTCTGATCGGAGGATCCTCCCTTTTCTATGGAGGATGAATGATCTTTACACCCTGTTCCATATACCTCTATAACGCGCATGTTTCTTGGGGAACAAGCAATGCTAAACTCCAAAACGGCCCTTACCTTTTCGTAATCCAAAAACCTCTGCTGCTCTCTAGCTTGTCAACAAAGTTAGTGGCAGGGCAGAATACTCAGGGTGCGCTGGAATGACAAACATATCCACAATCATAAGCTCCTAAATACAACTAATTATCATCAGATGGAGGTACAGTCTAGTTCATTTTTAGTAGAGATTACGCTCATTTTGCAAAGTTGCCTCATCCCACCCAGTTCCCCTTCATCTTGGGCATTCACGGGTACCTATGCAGCATCTTGGCTCGTGTCCAACACACCTTCCGCTTCCGTAACCCTGACTCCTCTAACAGGGTCAGGCATCTCGTTAGCATGATGTACTGGCACCGCGTCAACTGCACGTGTGGTCCCATTGAAGGGTCAAACGTGGGACTACAAACTAATTGAATGAATACTGAACTGAAAACTAATTGAAATAGTAGGTAGATAAATTGTTTTGTTTGTAATGACAATTGTGTTCCTACCTATGGAAAAGTATGTGTTATGAATTGAGTTAATTAAAGTGTTTTTTGTTTTCCATCTTGTTTGAGAGGCATGGCAATACTAATGTTTTATTGGCCTAATGTTGGAGAAACATCGCGTTCAATTTTAAACAAAGTGTAGGTACCTCCACGACCTCAGAACCATAAGCACACGAAGTGACTGTAACTTTCGGATACTCAAGATGATCACAAACATTGGAATTTGCGAATATTCCCAATCGCCCCCACATGGATTGCCACCAGGTGGCAATCGGGAATAAACATGTTCAAAAATCATGTTTTTACAGTAAAATTACCGGCCCTAAGACAGACAACGAGCGATCGACGCCGACAGCGATTTGAAGGGGGGGCAATAACTTCTAAGTCGCCGGTGACAACTGGGGATTTTATGCCATTACATCTTGGTGGCTATCCATGTGGGGGCGAGTGGGAATATTCGGGAATTTGGACAGGACAACGTCTGCCGGGTCAGCTTACATAGAAATTTTACCTAATTCTTGAATTTATCAAGAAGTAGGTAAAAAAATATGTCTATTTGTCATTATGAATTGGGTAGGTAGAAGACTGGTTTGTTTTACTTAATGATTACCTAATGGGTAAACAATAGATAATTGGTAAAGTTTATTAACGCAGGTATTAGCTTTTGCATTAATTCTGATGTATTTTTAAGACTAGGTAGGTATAGTCTGAAATCACCAAAGGTACCTTATACGAGCGAGCATTATGAATAGGTAATGATCAAAAATCAAAAGTCATTTATTCAAACTAGACTGAGAATCAGCTCTTTTCGAACGTCAAAATTAGATATATAAGACCATAGATATCCAGCGGGATTGTCCGAAAGGGTTACCGCTGGCCCGGAACATAAAGGGCTAAGGAAGGAACACGGGCGGGTTTTAGTCAGTAAGAGTCTGACACTTCCTTCCGCTCCACCCAGAGCGGGAGGAGTCATTACCATCCAAAAAAAAAGACCATAGATATAATAATATATCTATGCATAAGACAGTCCCCCAAAACGCCCGTCCTTCACCATTCCATTGCTATAGCTGGCAAGGAGTGGCGCAACGAACTCCCCAAAAAGCTTGGTCCTATAGAGGTTTGAGGAACAGGGTAGAAAGTTTTTCATCCTCTATAGAAAAGGGTGGATGGGAATACTGGTAAGGAGATATATTGGTAAGGCGAACGACTTTCCCTGAGGTGTTGGCACGTTTTATTTAGCTCCAAAATCGAGGACTCGTAGAGGACCTAGATTGCTCAAATCTCTGCATTTAGTTTGTCATTGTTGTACAGATTGTCCTTAGTTAGTTTTAGCTATTTGTACATTTACATATTAAAAAGTGACGAGGTAATTGAGAATACTAAGTCATTAGTTCAATTATAGCGTTTGATTAATTTGCCCCGTTATCACTTTAGCCCTCGTCGGAATGAGAAGAAACCTCCATCCTGCAGTAGGAACAAGGAGAAATACAGTTTAGGCGAAACCGTCAGGATAGCCCGCAAAATTCAAATTTTCTTACTGTTTTGCAATTTGCGAAACAAATATTTATTACCAACGATGTCATCAGGGGTAAAAACGAAAGTTGGGCCAGAGATGTGACAGAATGGTATCCCAGAGAAGGAAAGAGGAAGACCACTTCAAAGATGGGAAAACGACCTGAAAACTACTGCGAGACCCATGGAAAAACTCACGATCGTAAGCTATGGAAAAGCCTGGGCGAGGCCTATGCTAAAGAGCAAAGCAATCTAGGGATTTCGGATGTCTAAACTTTTAATTAAAATATATTGTTAAACTAGTTTGTAAGATTGCTAATAAAGGCTATTTGAATTTGAATTTCATCTTACCCTTTTGAATGACTATTTCATGAAATCATTAGATTTGAGGCCAATTCTAACTTAAGGAGTAGAAGTTGTATTGCTGATTTCTGTAAAGCCATATTTGTTACGGTCGCTAATCATATTTTAATCAAAATGCAACCTGACACTGACCCACACATTGCAAAAAAGGTAGGTCGTCATTTCAGCCGAAAGACGTCCACTGCTGGACATAGGCCTCCTTCAAGCACCTCCACTTCGACCGCTTCTGTGCTTCTTACATCCAACGGGTTCCTGCGGCCTTCACTCGTCGGGCCAAATTGTGGGAGGTCTTCTAACGCTACGTCTACGCGGTACGCGGTCGCCATTCCAGAACCTTTTGGCCCCATCGGCCATCTGTTCTGCGAGCAATGTCACTGTACTGCCCACTGCCACTTAAGTTAAAAAGGTAGGTAAGTAAACATTAATTATCATTAATTAATAGTAAACAAATAATTTCATTGTTACAGTGGTCCTGCCAGTATTCTCATACGGCACGGCAATAGGCTGGATCTCCCCCATGGGCCCCCGGCTCATGTCAGAGGAGACCCCGGCCTCGGCCCCCGTGCATCCAGACACCATATCCTGGATGGCATCAGTGGTGTACCTCGTGGGTACTCCCACCGTGTTCTTCTTTGGGTACATCGTGGATAACTATGGCAGGAAGAGAGCTTTGATGCTGACGTCATTTTCTATGGCTGTAAGTGTAGTATTATATGTAAGTCAATATTTCGGGAATTTCGGGAAGGGGCTCGTGCCTAAGTAATAATAGCCGCATGAATCTTTACATACTGAGATCATTCTGTGCCTCGGAAAGCACGTCGGTCCCGGTTGTAATTCGTGGACAGTCGTTAAGGGTCGTCAGAAGCCCGAAAGTGTGACTAAAATACTAAATTTTGAAATACTACTAAAATACTGGTAATTTAGCTGCATCGAGTAGACTGGAAGCCGACCCCAACATAGTTGGGAAAAGGCTAGGCAGATTGATTGACTCCGTAATTCGTTATGCGGTCAGTACCAAAATAGGTTACATATCAACACTTGAACTTGGCTGTGATCGCAAGTTTTGGGTTCGATCCAAATTCATGGTCAGGATAAGCCGTATCAGATTTTGTGTTTGAAACATGCTACTAAGTTAAAAATGGTTGTGACATGGATTTGACCTAATACTATAACCTATTTCTACAGAAATTGAAGCTTGCCTCCTCAAACTCCTCTCGCAAACCCTAGAAGAATCTTATACTTAAGTTACTTCTATTTTTCCAGGCATGTTGGGGCCTAAAGCTCTACTCAACAGAGACCTGGGCCCTAATAACAGCCCGAGCGATAGTCGGTCTCGGCGTGAGCGGCTCCTACGTAGTCACGCCCTTATACATCAAGGAGATCAGCGAGGATTCCATCAGGGGAATTCTTGGGAGCCTGGTGGTACTTTCGCAGAACCTGGGCAATCTGTTTGCATACGTGATGGGGGAATACTTGAGCTATAACGCCATGCTGTGGGTGTGTCTGATCGTGCCTATCCTGCATTTAGTGCTGTTCACTACGATGCCGGAGACACCTTCGTATTTGTTGAAATGTGGGAAGGTTGAGGTGAGGAATATTTTTTTTACACACTTACCTAGGTTCCTACATTGTAGTGTTGTGATGCTGATGGTAACCCGCGAGGGCTGGCAAAGCGACCGACTACCGGCTAGACTACCGTCTTTTGTCTTTTCTGAGGTAGATACTTAGAAGAATTTGAGAGAGACTTTAGTCCATAAGGCATGATTGGGACAGTTATAGGTGTGGAAGGGGTATGGAAACCTTTTTTTAATAGTGTAACAGTAAAGGCTTAGATATAAAAAGCCAAACGTTGTTTGCTTTCCCAAGAACTACAAAAGCGAAGGTACCTTTTCAAAATCCAAGTACCTAAGCCACACATAGACCGGGATAAATGCCATAAAAACCACCTTCGTCTCCGTACCTCATTTCCTTCAAACTTGCAGGTAGGTACTACTAATAGTCACATTTCTTTAAAAAAAAAAACCTTTCGCTAAATGCGAAAAGCATATTTTATATGTTGTATCGTTTCCTCAGGAAGCTCGTGACGCACTAGCATGGCTGCGATGCCGGGAGCCTTTCGAGCCAGCTGTGGACAACGAGTTGCAGAACTTGCTGCTCGAACTTGAGCAGAGCAAGTCGGGCACACTGAGCGCCGCGCTCAAAACACTCGGTAAGTAGGAAATTGAGTAGAAAGGCACCTAGAAGGAAGGTATCAAGGAAGACAATGCTGATTGATTTTTTGGCACATTTACACTTCTTAGCTAATTGTGCTGTAATAAGAGAAGAACGTGGAATATGACGACACATCTATTTTCTGTAGGTATTAGAATATAATGTTGTAAAAACGTCGATTTCAGAGTAAGTTTCTAGGATGAAATTTTCAAGCGAAATCGGAAACTACGGTAGAATAATTGTTAACCATTTCGCCTGATTTGTAGAAAATAGATTAGGTACAATTAAGTATAGTTTTAAATATATTTTTTTGGAAATATAATTTTACCCAGCTTAGATACTCAACTAGGTATATCCTATGATTTTACAAGCGGCTTGGCCCACGTGAACGTCGGAAAGTATCCTATGTGTTGATTCCGGTTACCTACAAACTATCTGAGTCCGTCTAAATTCGTTCAGCCGTTTTTGAGTGATTGAGTAACAAACATTCAAACGTACAAACTCACATTTATAATATAATGGTTTAGTAGGATTCAATATCCCTCCATCTATACCCTAAGCCGATTAACTGCTACCACATTGTAATAGGCAAATGAATATCCACCTACTAAAAATTTTGCTGTCCCCGACGGGGTCCATAATTGTTTGTATTGATTTATACTTACCACCTGTATGTGTAGGTAGACTATATTTCCTGCTGTAGCAGCTGTCAATTCATCGGTAAAGTATTTAATAAATCAGTCTTTTAAAATTCCAATTCCCTTAGGACGTTTTTGTTATTGAATAACATGGCCGTGTAACGAAACCATAGCACGATCTAGCTTTTGCACATTCCCGATCAACGCCATCTATCGGCGAAGGTAACAATGAAAACGGACGTGTTTTTTTAATGGTGCTGCCGAATTTGAACATTATAACAGATAAAATTTCCTGTTTTATAATAAAATAAAAAGAAAAAAAAACAGAAAAACTATTTTTCGTCGAAAACTTGCTTTAAAATAGCCTAGACCCAGTCATTAGTGTCTGTGTGTTCAGGCGAACGGTAACAACTAACGATATGTAAGTAAACGAATGGTCACTAGTAGTGGCTACCGGTAACGGGACGTAGGTACGACAAACAGTCGGGAGACTGTTTGTCCCTTGTCCACACTAATGTTCTCGACATGATCGTCTGTGTTTGACTAACTTATAATATAGGTTTTTGGGTTAGAACGAATCTAAGTATTTCGAGTTCGAGAAGAACCTGTTTATGGTAACACTTGTGCTGTGTAGAAAACGAATCGTTTTATTTACTAAGCGTAGTTTTCGCTAAACTTAGATGAAGCCTGACTGCGGCGGAGCACAAAGGGTAGGTAGTAAAATTGTATTTGACAATAGCTGTGCCCGCGATTTCGTGTGCATGTCGGAAAACAACGTTTTAATTTGGGCGGAACCCTAATCTAAATAGAATAGAATAGAATTTTATTTTGCAAATATGGGTAATACATAATAAGTACCTAGGTAGTTCTTAAGATTACATTTAGCACAGCCACATTTTACCAATCGGCATGCATACATTTGAAATTATTTATATCACTATTATTACCTACACTTATTTAGATCAAATTCTAAATTACTGATATACTTAAGAATTTTAAATCATCAACTTAATTAAAAATATATGTTTGTATTAAAAGGAAAATATAAATTAGAATATAAATTAGTATCATTAGATTATACATACCTATATCATATCATTACTATTACAGATAAGTATCATACCATTATTATTACATCATTTAACATGTCATTATTATTACAAATATCATTATCAAAATGTCAGAAATCAAAATGTCAAAGATCAAAATGTCAAATATCAAAAATGGCATACATCAAAATGTCAAAAATCAAAAATGACTAACATAAAAATTTTAAAAATCAAGATGTCACTAATTATGAAATATTTTTCTCCGATAGGAACTCAGTTACACTGTAGTACGTTTTATCCACCAAAAATTTCCGTAATCTACTCTTAAATTGTGCTGTATTTAAAGCTTTCCAACTACTCGGTAATTTATTGTAAATAATTGGGGCCATGCAAGAAACGCTCTTACGCATTAAAGTGGTTCGACATGATACTTGACATAATTTGCTGTTGTCACGCCTATTCCTTGGGAATACAACAGCCAGGCGCTCAAAGCGAGATGGATTTTGCTTGACGAACATAGCTACTTCAAAAATGTAGATACAGGGAAGTGTCAAGATTTTATGTAGCTTAAAATAAGGCGCGCAACTGTCTGTCGATTTAAGTTTTAACAATGATCGGAGACATCTTTTCTGGGCCTTAAAAGCTATATCTCGATCAGTTGAGTTCCCCCAGAAAATGATACCGTATCGCAAGTGCGATTCAACTATTCCATAGTAAGCCGCAAGAAGTGTTTTGGTATCTACTATGGAGGATAATCTATATAACACATATGCGGATGAACTCAATTTTTTACACAAACTGTCTATATGTGCTTTCCAATTTAAGTTGCAATCTATTTGCAACCCTAAAAATTTGGTATCCTCAGCTTCTTCAATTTTGCCATTTTTGTAATGGATGTTGAGATTAGTTCCGCCGGGAGTACGTTGTCTAAAGTGCATTATCTTTGTCTTACCTAAATTAATAATTAAATTATTTTCGTCTAGCCATTTAATTAGTGCGTCAAGAGAATTATTTATGTCATTTTCATATGTATCTGTACTATTACATGGGATTGTTACAGTGCTATCGTCTGCAAACATAGTCTGCTAAAATAAAAGCCTAAGTTACTCCTTATAACGTCCGTCAGAAAGTCTCGTCAAAATCAGTCCAGCCGTTTTGGAGATTAGCCGGAACAAACCAACAAAAAAATTTAAAAATAGTTTTTTGTTATAAGTACTTACCGTTTATATAACTTTCGCATTTAGTAAAAAGCAGTTATTTTGACATTACAAACAGGCACTTTAAAACAAAAATTTGCCAAATCGGTCCAGCCGGTCTCAAGTGACGCGCTTACGAACGAACATCATTTTGTTTTTTAATTCTCAAACACTGTTTTTGGGGGGACATGGTAATCTATGTGACAGGTTTTCTTAGTGCATATACCAGTCACCCACAAAGATGTTTATCAGATGTTATAATCTTCATATTTTTAAGGCGCCTTTGTGGAAGAGAAATAAAAATGTTTATTTATTTTTCAATCGACAGATAAATTTTATTCGTGGAATAAAATTGACGTCTGACAGATTTTGTGTCTGACATGTATACTGTCAAAAATTCAAATATTATCTGGAGTTGGAAAAATGAGCCCTAATAATAGATTTTGTACTTGAAGACCCTGAGCTCTGGCAAACATACCTATCTTTTTTTTTTTATTCGCGGCGGTAATCTTCGTGGATGTCCTCCATCGTGGGGGTGACAGAGGGGCATGCTGGACTCATACCGGCTAAAACCACCGTAGTATTCCACCTCTGCCTACGGTCGGGGTTGCGGGATTCGCATAAGCATTCACCGCTCCCCCGACAGGCCTCGACCCGCTGTCCCTCAGCGGGTCCCACCGCCCCGTGCGGCCATTACCTACCATAATAGCACTGCGGCGGCGCCAACTCGGGCCTGCTAAGTAGATTATGTTAATGACAATACTATCCGCCATGCAGCAGTTTCATATGTACAGTCAACAAAAGAGATAAGTATGCAGGATCGTCGGATATAGTTGAAGTTTAGTAAGAAACCGATGGATGTTGTCGACTGAAATTTAATTTGATAAATGAGCTGTTTGTTTTCTATTAACCTTTTAACTGCTTGTGTCGCATTTATGCCACACATATTTCCGTGCCCCTACCGCTCGTGTCGTATTTCTGCGAGAGAGAACATGCATGATTTTTACGTTCTATTCAACGATTCCTCCTCCTTATTTGTTGTAGGTATTCTTTTATCCATTTAGGTATTCAGCTGCATCCGGTTTGACTGGAAGCCGACCCCAACATGGTTGGGAAAAGGCTAAGCAGATGATGATGATTATTTTATCGATTTGTAGCCGCGCGCTAGGGGCACGGCAATTGATATTTAGCCAAGCGCTTAAAAGATTAATAATATTAAATTTTATTCGAGAACATCCATAACGGTTTCTTACTAAACTTCAACTATATCCGACGATCCTGCATACATATCTCTTTTGTTGACTGTACCTACCGTTTTACCTACCTACCTAGTAAAAGTACAACTAACCGTCTCCAATATCGAAATAGGTAGGTAGATACCTTTACCTATATCCTAACAACAGTTTCTGAAACGAGTTAGTAGTTAGATAAACAAGCACACCCGCGGTTCTGCGTCAGTGTAGCGTCTCGCTTTATGTACATTCCCATGACGCTTTTAACACGCACCCACCAGCCACCGTTAGGATGAGCTTCCGGACGAAAAAACTTAATGCTGTGTAGATTGTAGATGCTGGGTTGGTCGCTCGTATGGTTAGATAATTATATTTTGGACATTGGTTGGAGCACCAACCTACGTCTCTAGGGTTCTTTTAATTTAGGGCCTTGTCCTAACCGAAAGCGACAGTCACGCGAGTATGCGACTGTCGTCGCGCTCCTTTATATGAATAATAGCTTTTGCCTGCGGTTCGCCCGCAAGGATTTCGGAAAATATCCCACGGGAACGTATTACCGCGATTAAAAGTATCATAAGTGTTAATCCAGGTTATAAACTATATGTGTGCCAAATTTTATCCAAATCCGATCAGCCGTTTTGACGTTTTTGCGGGATTGAGTAACAAACATCCAAACTTTAACATTTTTTTACTTAGTAGGATTACATACTCGCGCGATCAATGAAGTCGCGTGTGTACGTCATTATTCAGTTTAACGATCGCATAATCACGAACTCGCATGGCATTGCATTCGGTTAGGACGCAGGGTCAGAATTTTCGATTATTATTTGTTTGAGATGGGTAGATCCGCGGACTTTTACTGTTTCTGCGAATTTCGTAACACACGGAGACTACCAGTTTTCCCGACTACGGAATCGAAGCCTGAACTCAGCGCGCGGTAGCTGTGACTAGGTACTAGACTAGACTGAGTTTGAGTTTGTTAACATTTTAATTAGGTAGGTGCTTATACCTTTATTGGTACATACAACACGTGTTTAGCGCAGAATTTTGTTAAGTTTATCTATCTACATATATGATCTACATTTACCTACATAGATTCCTTGATAGACCATACCTGACCAACCCATTCTTCCACAGTAACGGATCGCAGTACCTTCCGTGCGTTCCGCATAGTACTCATCATCACAGTAGCACGGGAGCTATGCGGCTGTCTCGCCGTCCTGCACTTCGCGTCACTGATCTTCAGCAAGGCGAGTGCCGGAGGATGCCTGCTTACAGCCAACCAACAGGCTGCAGTGTTGGGACTGGTGCAATTCGTGGGGTCTTGCACTGCGTCCAGTCTTGTGGAAAGGACTGGGAGGAAGGTGAGAGACTTTGATTCTATAGTGATAAGAAAAGGGCAAACCGGAACCGGAGGTACCGGTCGAAGTAGAGGTGCTTGGGGGAGGCCTATGTCCAGCAGTGGACGGCTAAAATGATGATGATGATGAAGAAAAGGACAGAGTGAAGGGTGTGAAATGGACCTAACATTGGCTTTGCCCAAATCGAAAATCGCTTGCTATGCTCTGACCGCTGAAGTAATAAGTCCGTCACCCAGGATCCAGCCCCGAGCTGGTGAGATTTGAATCTAATATCCTTTTTTACGTAGGGGAATTATCGTGAATACCCTGGCTAAAGAAAGCATAACCCTGAAGAGTTCTTCTATACTCACTTGAGAGATGCGAAGGCATTCGACCAATTTGCAAAAACTAGTGGTCTTAACATAATTGTCTTGCGGGCAGTGGTGGATCTAGGAAGAGTGATGACGCATAGATTATAACTACTAAAACGTTTCATCTAGACTTACCCTTTTTTATCTTCCCCAGCCACTCCTCGGAACAACCTGTCTGGTCTCCGGCATAGCGATGTGTGCACTCGGCGCGTGGTTCTACGCGCACGTGGGCGCGGACACCGAGACCGCGTCGTGGCTGCCCATCGTCGCACTCTGTCTGTGCATATACTGTGACGCGGCAGGGTTGCAGCCTGTGCCCTTCGTTATTATGACTGAAATGTTCTCTTTCCAGGTTTGTACACTTCTGATATTATTTAAGATTTAATATTTGATTTTGGTGGGTGATTATAGCCACCTCTCAATCGAGGTCGATTTGCTCATTGCGAAACGGGCGGTATCAGGAGGGGGTGCCAGGAGGGACATCGTCGCGCAAACTGGAACCATGAAATTCAGCTCATGATTCTAGGTTTCCCCTAGCGTAGGTAAACATTTTTCGTCGGATAGCAAAAAGAAAAAAATGCTGTTTCATAAAAACGTGCAGTAAGTACCTACGCGGCCAAAATGTATAGAACAGCAATTTTTTTTAAAAACCGACGATAAATATCTTCGCAGGGGGTGCAGAATCATGTACAGACGCCAGCACATCAAGCTACTACAATCTGTCACATTACTTTAATAGATTTTCAACTTTATCGCTAGAGCATAAGGCTCAAAGATGATTGGGAAAATTTGACAGTTTCGGGTAGCTTGATGTTCTGGCGTCTGTAACTACTGAATCCATGGACTAGTACCTATACTTACTCTTCATAACTGAAAGTTGAAACAGTCTAATTTAGATAGATTATTCTGAAAGACAGATTGTGATTGCTAAAATAAACAACTCTTCTGTTCCAGCTCCGCGGCACAGTAACAGCAATAGTCATCGCATTCGCGTGCGGTCTCATGTCAATAGAACTGCGAGTGTTCCAGCCGATCGCCGCTTCAGTAGGCCTCTACTTCATCTTCTGGATATTCTCAGGCGTTTGCCTAGTCAGCACCATATACATCGCCTGCGTAGTCCCGGAGACCAAAATGAGGTCCCTAGACGAGATCTACGCGGAAATCGGAGGCAAAGACAAGAAAGTTAAGAGCAAAGAAAAAGACTGCGAAGCTGACGTCACAAAACTGTAAATTATGACATCTGTCATGTCGGTATTATTTTGAGGTTAGGTGTCGCTTGTAAAAGTATTGATTGCTGGTTCAGTTAGATTTGAACGTTGTTGGCTTAACAGTGATATTTTGCACTTTAATGTGTGTACTTAGATGTAGTTTTGTTTTAAGCGTTTTTAATACAGCAAGCTCACTCAGTGATCTGGTTCAAGAGCTGAATATTGGCGCTGGCTTTGCCCATGCTCAGCGGGGAATTTTGTAACACACTAACTGTAGGAATGGCGGAATTTAATTTTGACGGTTCCACAACATTCATAGCGTTATTTACGTTGATGCAGACAAATTTTTCGGACATATGAAGCAATGGATTAGCAATATCCTTCAAAATGATTCGGATTGTGGTTGATAGTGTGTTACGCAATTGCTAGTTTTCCATATAGCCAGCTGTCAGGGTTCACAATTTCAGGCTATGTCTATTACACACAAACTTATAATTCACTTGAAAGTAAGGTATGTATAGGTACCTACTATAGTCCGCGCGGTACTAGTACTAGAGCGGATACGCGGTACTAGAGCGTTCGCAGACGGCATACAATCGGTGGCCATTTATTGTAGGAGCTAAATGAAACAGTAGAGACCAAATGTAAATTCACACGTCATACAAAACTTAACACTAATTTATTATATTTTTTAGGCTATATTGTGTTCCACTGGGCAAAAGCCTGCCCTTTTTCATTCCAAACCAGTCTTGTGCGATCTTTGACCATGTTGTCCCTGCAAAATTTATCACAGGGGCGTAATTTTAAGAAAGGTTGACAGTCTGAACTCAGTCTCAATCTTTCAAAAATACCTTTAATTTCCCTAAATTTTTGACATTTCTTTGTCGCATGAGACTGTGACTAGATTTTGAACGTTTTAAATTACGAGAATTGACCTTCTGATCCTCACACAACCTTCACCGTGGTCTACCTCGACGGCGACGTCCTCCCTTAGGCGTCCAGTGAGTGACAATCTTTGCCCTTCTCTCTGTGTGCATTCGTGAGACGTGTACGGTCCGCTCCCGAATCATCTTAGCTATTTTTTCTCTAACATCTGCTATTTGAGTCATGGAGCGCAGGGTCTAAATAAGGGCGAAATAATCTGACCGATTGCAGAACCTAGAAAAAGTATGCCGTGTGCGAGCGAGATTAACCTACTAACTTCTAGGATCTAAAGACTTGTAGGTATTGCAGTTTAGAGCATAGAGTATCAATTTATGTAATTATGTGAGTGAGCTTGCTCAAATACTCAGCTGCGTAATTGTAAGTAGTTTAGCGTCTTCTTGTTTTCCACCAAATTGAAGCCATTTTTTTCTAAGGCCACAGATTGGGAAAGGCCCACACAGGATTTTTATTCTTATTCTATTTAATGAATATCGATCTAAATGTTATAAATAAGATTTAAAACACAGGGCCACATCATCAGGGCCTCACTTTCAACTTTTAAGTTGATTTTTACAAGACGTCAAATAATATATTTTTATACAACATGTCCCAAAATTCAACGATAAGCCAGCACCGGAGGATAGACCTGCCCATGACTACTCGGGGAAAAAAAGAAAAAAAATATATATCTCTTTTTTTTTGAAGTTATAAAAAAAAAGAAGAAATTCTTAAAAAAGTGAGACCTTTTATGATATTTTTCACTACCATGACCACACTTTTTTAAATATTTCTGTTATTTTTTTTTATAGGCAACCTGAATAGCACTGCTATCTACCACAATTCTTAAAAAATCCAGAATACCTCTAGTTTTTTCACGTAAATTAATGAAACTTAATTTATTCCCTAAATTTTTTGAAGATTTTTACTTTTAATCAACTTTAACTCATCGTGGTGTAAAAAAAAAGTATGAACACTACTATGGCAAGTTTTTTTATAAATTGACGCAACTAATCAAGATTCCAAAATGGTATAATACTCTAGGCAAACAAGTTAAAAAAAAAAATGTTCCTATTATTTCTAAACAGGGGCCAAATGACGGTCTGGTAATAAAAAGTATTAGTTCTTGGAAAATGTTTAATATTTAAATAAATGGTCAAACAATTTCTCATGTAATTTATTAACATTATAACCAATGTTCAAATTGTTTGCCACCAGCAATAATACATGCACGACATCGCCTTAAAAATGACCGTTTTATTTGTCTTGCATATCTTCTGCGATTAATATGATCCGCAGCCTGACTGATATTTCGACGAAGCTCGTCCAATGACGCAATGGGTTTTGAGTAGACCCTGTCTTTAAGACAACCCCAATAGAAGAAGTCCAGGGGGTTCAAATCGGGTGAACGAGGTGGCCATAAGATAGGACCAAGTCGCCCGATCCAACGCCCTGGATACTCTTGATTTAAATATTCTCGCACAGGGCGGGCATAGTGTGCTGGGCAACCATCATTTTGGAGCCACATGTTTTGGAGATCATTTAAGGGCACGTCGTCTAGCAATTCTTGCAAGTCATTTTGTAAAAAGTTTAAATAACTATTGCCATCTAAGTTTCCTTGTAACTCAAAGGGCCCAATTACTTTTCCATTTAATATGCCGGTCCATAAGTTAACCTTGAATTGATATTGGGATCTGTCTTGTCTCATCAAGTGCGGATTTTCATTGCTCCAACTATGTAGGTTGTGTAGATTTAAATATCCATCTTTCTTGCATGTTGTTTCATCCGACCATAGAATTTTGTCCAGGAATTGGGGATCTTCCCTGTGCCTTTGCAGCATCACACGGCAAAATGTGACTCTTAATGGATAGTCCCGCGGTAACAACGTCTGCACACGCCTGTAATGATATGGGTGAAGCTTGTGACGTTGTAAAATTCGATGTGCAGAACTTTTCGGGATTCCTGTAGCTTCTTCTATGGCGCGTACCGAAGTAGTCGAATCATTTTCTATCTCATTGAGAACTTCTTCATCACGATCCGAACTAGGTCTTCCAGCGTTTCTCCTACTGGATGGCATACGACCCTCCGAAAACGCTTGATGCACATTAATAAACACTCGATAATCAGGATATCTTTGAGCATTTGGGTACCTTTCTCGATACAGTCTGCTAGCAGCGTTAGCATTGCATCGGGTTTCTCCATAGATGAGGTGCATATTTGCGTATTCCTGTGGTGTGTATGGTTGCGGCATGTTGATCGTTAAACAGTCCAAAATGCGCCAGAACTCCAAATCACAAAACTCACAATCGTAGTCACAAAACACACAATCGTAGTCCAAGATAATGCCAGGTCAGTTCAGTTTGCAGATCGATTCCAGTCCAAAAAGCCAAGCCAAAAGTCGTTAGTACGTACGAGAGCCACGTCAGTTGAATACGGAACGGTGCGCAGTAAACAAAGGAGCAGAGCGTACTGAACTGACTTGCTCTGAGAATAATAACAGCTTCTCTACCTGCCCTGTTGTTGTCTCTTTTTAACGTAAATATCTCTGTCTATCTATCTCTCTCTAACTTCTAAGGTATGTGCCCCATTCAAATTCCTAGAAATTGTAACAAGAACCCACTACCTGCCCTGTTGTTGTCTCTTTTTAACGTAAATATCTCTATCTATCTATCTCTCTCTAACTTCTAAGGTATGTATGCCCCACTCAAATTCCTAGAAATTGTAACAAGAACCCATTTTGGGCACGCAGTGAAAGTGATTACTGTCAACTATAATTTAAGGAATTTGGTTCTTGTTTTGAACTAGTATGGATATAATTTTTTTGTGGTTGATTTTCCTAGAGTATTATACCATTTTGGAATCTTGATTAGTTGCGTCAATTTATAAAAAAACTTGCCATAGTAGTGTTCATACTTTTTTTTTACACCACGATGAGTTAAAGTTGATTAAAAGTAAAAATCTTCAAAAAATTTAGGGAATAAATTAAGTTTCATTAATTTACGTGAAAAAACTAGAGGTATTCTGGATTTTTTAAGAATTGTGGTAGATAGCAGTGCTATTCAGGTTGCCTATAAAAAAAAATAACAGAAATATTTAAAAAAGTGTGGTCATGGTAGTGAAAAATATCATAAAAGGTCTCACTTTTTTAAGAATTTCTTCTTTTTTTTTATAACTTCAAAAAAAAAGAGATATATATTTTTTTTCTTTTTTTCCCCGAGTAGTCATGGGCAGGTCTATCCTCCGGTGCTGGCTTATCGTTGAATTTTGGGACATGTTGTATATTATTATAACGATAATATCATATGCGTGAAAACTCACGAATAAATTTGTGCCATTTCATTATTATCTTTTTGTATGTATTGTATATTAACTGTCAAAATTGTATGACAAACGAATCTCGTGTTACGTATGATGTTTTTGTTACTAAGAAATAAATTAGTATTTTATGAAAATTGTGTTGTTTCACTTGTTCACACTAATTCCAGTTATTTAGACCATGCGACCATGAAAAACGTACCTTCAGGACCTAAAACCCAACGACGAAGGAGAAGGAAATATGTAAAGGACCTTCAGTTGGCCATTCCGCGTCAAACGCAGCATGAAACACCAATTAAAGACATAAAAGACGCTGCCCTAATGAGATGCTGAGTTTAGGTTTTGTTTTCCCTCAAAGTTGCCATATAATTTCGTGTCTGATTATAGTCCTCGCGGAACTAGTTGGCCGCGGCTTAGGTGGGGACGGGGGTGAGGGCGACGGAGTTGCCTATTATTCGCAACGCACGTACTGAGTAATATCAAAACGCCCCCGTCCCTCCGTCCCACCGCTCACATACCTAAGGCGCGGCCAACTATAACCGCGCGGACTATATTACCTATACATAATATAATACATACCTTACTTTCAAGTGAATAATAAGTTTGTGTAAATTAGAATCTGGGTCTGCGCTAGCCCTACTTTTAATATTCTAATGGTAAAAGGTGTAGAAATAAAACATCAAATTCACAAGCAATGGAATGTGTACAATTGCAATGATAAAGTTCTTACAGTATCATGTGTAAGTACATAGAAGCCTTGCCTGAAAGACAGTCTCACTTTGTATATTAAATACAATCCAATAATCTTTGTGTAAATAAATATGTATCGCGGATAAACTCTCAAAATTCAAGCCATTCGTTGAAGTCACAACCTTTTCGCTTTTCATTAGGAATAATAGAATTTATGTCTTTGCCTTTTTATGTAGGCCTTATGTCATTGAGATGTCAAATAAACGTAGTTCAAAAAAGATCCACTAGGTTATAATGTAGTTACTGCTGTCAAAGTTGGAAATGAAAATTCTCATGCATTGGAAGTTAAGAGGGATGCTCTAGGTAGCCCGCGTATTGATATTTCATGCAATAGTCATTCAATAGGATTATATAAGAGTGTTGTATTTATGAATATAATGCTATAAAGATGACTTTGATTGATGATTTGTTATGCTCGCGATACATATTTTAATCCACATTCAACATGACTCTGGCGCCGATTCTGTTGTTCACAAACTAAACTAAATTTAAGTTCATGCATCTTTTTCTTTCTATTTCATTAAGAAAAGGACAGATTATAAATATTAGTTTAGTCCTGTCAAATTAAGATACTCCATAGACAATTTTAGACAAGATTAAAGAATTGGCTACTAAAAATTCGTCAATTTACGTCAGGCGCTGACTAATTTGACAGGACTAAACTAATATTTATCTTCTGTCCTTTTCTTAATGAAATAGAAAGAAAAAGATGCACTGTACTTAAATTTAGTTTAGTTTGTGAACAACAGAATCGGTGCCATTATCCTGCACGTTGCAAAAACGTAAGAATTTTTCAATTTTGCGGGCTACCCTGGCGCTTGCCCCTTAAATAAATAAAATTTAGTAGTGTCATTTGTGATCCCAAAAATTCGTAAAATAACTGAAAATATTTTGAGTTAAAATCTCAACATCGTGCTGCCATCTTTCGGCACAAGTACAAAGCAAGACTACCTTTCTCGAACAGTTCGAAGAGATTTTATACAAAACACTCGATTATTTCCGGTTATATATTACATACATAGTACATAATGATTCTGTGTTCTAACGTATACGACATTGATAAAAAATGGAAGTTTACTTTTATATAAAACGACGATCACGATATATTATAGAAATGAGTGTTCTTTTTATTTCTGAAATTTGTGCTTTCCCCTATAAATAGATTATACATACATAAATAGATGATATTTTACTAAATCTTTGCCCAATTTGTCATTTTTGAGGTTTTAAATACACAGTGACAGAATGCAGATTTTATGATAAATGATATCAACGCGCAAACTGCAACCATGACCTCAGTACACAATTCTAGAAATACCAGAGTTGAAATATTTCGTCGGCTATCCATACAAATGAATGAAATAGAATTATCTGTTTGTAATATCAAAACCAATATGTCAATAGAACAGTTTTTACTAAACGCATATGAAAGTATATACGGTACTTATAACAATTTTTTATTTAATTTTTGTCTGTTTGTTTCTGCTAATCTCCGAAATGGCTGGCCCGATTTTGATGAAATTTAGTGTGGGGATACTTTGAAACCTGGGGAAGGACATGGGACACAAAAATGCTGCTGTTTCTTACAAAAGTGCAATACCTACAGCTACACGGACAAAAACTATGGAACAGCAGATTTTTTTTTAATTGACGAAAAGTTTCTACGCTGGTGTGTCTAGAATCATTTACTGAATTTATAGTAACAGTTTTCGGGTCAAGACCCTGACACCCTGTATAAGGGTATAATCATGTAGAATCTTATAGTTTCTTAAATATTAAATGTCTATTTTAATTACATAAAAAACCTGTTCAATCTCGAAAAACATCACATTATTCAATACAGTTTTTAAACTACTACTTACATTATATTATGCAACTTTTAAATATATATATTTTTTTAACCAAAATCATCACGAATTATGCAAAGATTTAGTTTATAATATTTTTAAGTACACAATAGTTATTAATACATCTTAAGACGTTAACATACAAACTACGTGACTACGCTATTACAAAATCTATAGTACGCATAGTATAAAAGATTATTATGTACCTATGTAACTTTAGTTTGAATGTTTCATTTACATTTTGTGACAAGTGTGCCTTATTTTCACCTGTACTTTGTTGGAATTTAATAAGACTAATAGAGAAGTATGGAAGAAAAAGACATTATGCGCAAATATTAATAAAACAATTGGTAAATGATGTCAAGGCTATGCATGGCGCCTTTAATTGAAAAAGGAGCTGCTCTTTTCTAAAAATATAAACAAATAATTTAAGTGCAAATTTAAGTGCTTGTTTGTAAAGTCAAAATAACAGCTTTTTACTAAATGCATATGAAAGTATAAACGGTACTTAAAACAATTTGGACTTTCACTGGCAGATAGCTGTTGTTATGTGTGACTTAAGTAGTCCAGTATTGCAAGTGCGTGCGCATGCGCATCGCAATGTACTATTAACATCATTTTATGTAATGGAGTACAAACGTAACATAATATACATTGTCCACTTAAAATATTTTTCTTATAAAAAAAAAATATTTACCTATTCTGGGTTTGAAAAAGAATAATTATCTATTCCAATCAGTACAGATGATAATAAGGCTAATTTTACTATTATAAAAACTGTCATATTATTTATTATTCCTGATCACTTTATAATTATCACGTCTTCAAGTTTGGGAGGGGGAGGGTGGGGGTCGCTTAGCTTATTAAAACCAAATATTAAGTAAACAACGAAAGGTTCTTATGTCTAAATGTTATGACCTTAGTTCATCACTACTTGGTTAAATCATTTCCTAACTAAACACTGAGGAATAAGGTCGATAATTGGATGAAAACATATTTTGAATATGGCTGAAATTCGTAAACTGTATGTAGTAACGCCATATCAGGATTGGTTACATGTATGATACGAATTTCGCCCTTAAAATAGAATAAGTATAGGTATTCTCTATTTGTCTGACTTTTATAAGTACATAATCACTTAAAAACTATCCCTAAATCTAATAATATGCTTTGGATCGACATTAAAAAATTAAAAATATAGTTGCCGCATAATTTTTCCGAAATAACAGATCTAGTAAAAACTTAATAAATAAAAAAACAATTCGATCACATTCCGGCAAGATTCCTTTCGCGAACCATTTTATAACAATATTGCACTAATATAACATTTTTATTAAAAAAAAAAAAGTAAATGATATGCAGAGACTTAGCCTAAGTTATAAATATTCCCGAAAATCCAATTTTAAATAAAGATTTTTATAAATTTTCGCTGTCTTTTGTGATATTCGGGTTTGCAGAATGTGTGAAATGAGCAATAATTAGTAGGTAGGTACGTAAAAATAAAACTATGTTATAATTGTCCAAAGCGTATAAACGCAATACAGACTTTAAAAATAATTGAATTGATATTTATGATTTAATTACCCTGTCACACCAACCCGCACTGGGCCCGCATGGTAGACTATAGAATAGCCCACTGTCTCTCGAAGAGAGGAGACCTGTGTCCCAGCAATAGGAACATTATAGGCTGATTATAAGATACATGGTCCTCACATTATCTAACCAAAGTTATGTCTGGAATTTAAAAGATCTCTGAGTTTGTGTCGCCATTTCTTCTTAGGGATAGTCTGATAGCACAGGTCGACTCCACCAAGCTTTTTTTTTTAATATGACGTCAATCGTTCAGGTCATCAAATGGTAAACCATTTCATTTCACGTCATTACATTCTACTAGATTTTTTATAAAAGATAGTCGAATCTTTCCCTAATTCCAATAATAATATATAACTGTATAATCCAATATACGAATTAAATCATAAATACCAATGTTACACGATCTAAAATTAAAATAAAAGAAGCTGCCACATAAAAAAAAACCTATCAAACATTTTGGCTCGTAGCAATTTTGGCTTGTATATTCGGTGAGACATATTCAATATATGCGTCAGTCTTCAATGAGTGATGTGAGCAAATGATAATATACTAAGTACATGTTAGACTTCGGGTGAATTCGGTTAGCCGAAATTTTCCGAAGGGTTAGGTGAAGGCGGTTGAAAATGGCGCGCGACTTCGCTTGAGAAGTAAAAAGACAAAATAAGGAGACAAATTTCCAACATGCATATAAAATTATGTGATTTAAAGAGCATTAGTATTAGCAGATAGTCTGTTGGTCACTCGAATCGAATCGAATTGCTTTGCTGACCGTACTTATGACATAAATAAATGCTCTTTTAAATTGTCATTTTCAGTTTCCCTTTTTACTTCTCCATAGAAATTAGTCTTAGCCATAAAAAGAAATGCACCAATAAAAAATACTTAAAAGAAGCTGTATTATTTATATGCAAAAACGATGAGAAATTATAAATACATAGCAAAAGCTTAAAATGCAAACGTTAGCTGCCTTTTGCCAATGTTTTGTTTTAAATGCAAAGGAATGTTACGGTTTTAAAAGGCAATTTATTAGCACGCAATCGGAAATTTAGATAAACATATATAAATATTTTTAATAATTTTAGTATAGTTCGTAGAAAAACGGCTCATTTGTGGAATATAGTTCTGGTGCAGGTTAAAATTAGGACCTCAAATATTTGGTTAAAATAATTGCATTGGTTAAAAGTATGAAAGTCTCATTTGGGAAAAATTTTGCTGATCAGATAACGCTAGAATTTTAGGAAACAAATTCTTGATCGACCCGTATGGAACCTAAGACATTTCCTTTGGCAGTCCAGCCTGCGACTAATTAGACATTCATGAAGTTCATTTAACGAATACATCGAATAGTCTAGAAGCTAGACGTTCATAACGATAAGTCAACCATTAATTGCCGTAAACAAGTGAAGTAAAATAAAGTTATAGCGGGGTCGAAAATGGCCTGAACTGTTTCGAGAAAAGGATGGTACGACCGTGCCGCTTTTTGCTCGACTAGGCGGGGGCACTGCCGTGCCCCCAGATAGTTAAATTAAGGATTTCTTTTGAAGTCTTAATAACCAAATTAAAAACAGAATTTCTGGTTATATTATTGTAAAACACAGAGGTGCCTGTGGCTAAGTAATAACAGCCGCACGGGTCGATTGATCAGGTTAAGCTACGCTTGTCGCGGTCGGTCCGTGGATGGGTGACCATCTTTATACATCAAGACCTCTCCGTGCTTCGGAAAGCACGTTAAGCCGTTGGTCCCGGCTGTTATTCGTGGATCTGGGACAGTCGTTACTCTCAGAAGCCCGAAAATCTGACAACTAGTCATACCAAGGGGTATCTATCGCATTACCTAGTAATTGGGTTGTGGAGGTCAGATAGGCAGTCGCGCCATGTAAAATACTGGTATTCAACTGCATCCGGTTACACTGGAAGCTGACCACAACAAAGTTGGGAAACGGCTAGGCAGATGATAATTATTGTAAACATTCATACTCAAAACCAACGCATTATAATTAATTTATAATACAAATAAGTAAGAACATAATGTAGACGAAATATAAAGGGTAGGGAAGTATCAATTGACATGTTTGTACAATATATTGGAAGGAATTGACGCATGGAAGACGGGAAAGGAATTATATGTCAAATAATAGACGTAGATATAGTCGTAATACAAGTGTAAGCGCTTTTAGTACAAAGAGATGTTAAAGGCTCCCGCAGAAAGGAGCGGCGCGACTCCGGTGGAACAATTTCTATGAAAACTTTATGGAAATTATTCTACCTGAATCCAGTTAAAACTGTCTGCCTTGAGGATTGGGTGACATTAATCTTCAGGTGGGTTGTTGTAATATTTTTAATCATAAGTTATTATTTTTTATTTTTATCAGCGTATCGCGAAGAAAGTAATTTACTAGTCACAAAAAACGAATTGAATTCAATGTAGTATATTTTCTCTTTTTTTAGGTTTCCGTAGCCAGAGGGTGTCAACGGAACCCTATTATTAAGGCTCCGCTGTCCGTCTGTCTGTCTGTCACATGGATATATCTTTTGAAGCGTAATAGGTAGAGACACTAAATCTATGACAATACAATGTTGTGAAATTTCAATATTTAGTCTTAACTGTGGCAAAAACTAGATCCAGGCTTGGATGCAGAATGGCTTGGTTGTTAGGGAATTAATTTTATAATTGTACTAGCTGCGCACCGCGGTTTCACCCGCACAAGTCTCGATTCCGTAGGAATATCGGAATAGAAAGTATCCTATGTCCTAATCCAGGTCATAGTCTACCCATGTGCCAAATCACATCCAAATCCGTTCTGCCGTTTTAGCGTGTAAGCGTAACAAACAAACATACAAGAATCAAATCTTTTCCCTTTATAATATTAGTTTAGGTGTAAGAATTTAAAAATCCACCGAAGAAAAATGTACACCAATCACAGGAATAAATAGGAGCATAGTACTGCAAAGTTAGTATGAAGTCCTGTCACACTTACAGATAAAATTTAAAAAGAATCTCATAGCTCCCGGACTAGACACAGTAAGCGGAACGCGTCCTTAAAATATATATAATATGTACAGACATAATTTCTCTACTAAACAATCATACAGCTCTTCGGTACAGTTATATTTACTTTTATGGCATTTTAGCGGCCTTACGAACGGTATAGTTAGTGTGTTAGGTGTACAATCAATATTTATATAATTAATTATTTAAATATCATGAGTGTTTTTTCCAAAGAATCAATATTAGGCTTTCACTCAAAGTCAACATTTTTAATTTATTGAATTGTAAATAGATCAGTTTTTACTTACCGGTAAATTGTATTAGGTACATATCACACCTACGGTGCAAAAACGTCACTTAAGGGAGCGTTCAAGTATTTCGTAACGCAATTTGGGGGGCGGGGGGGTCTTGTAAAACGTTACGGTGCGTTACAGGAGCGGGAGGGGGTATTGGAACAACGCGTTACGTAACTTTTTTTTAAAAACTAGGAAATTAAAATGTCCCAAGTTGGCAACCCTTTTCGTTTATGTTTTACGGAGAATCCCGCAAAATTCGCAAAGGTTGCGAAATTTATAGTTTTTTTTTTTAAATTACGCAACATAATATTATTGTGACTTTTAGTTAAAAATGGTCACTTAGATGTTACGTAACATTGAGGGAGGGGGAGGGGGGTACAGAAAAACGTTACGATGCGTTACATGGGGGGGAGGGAGGGTCTAAAAACTACAAAAGCTGCGTTACGTAATACTTGAACGCTCCCTATGCAATTTTTGTCAAAATTGATCTGAGTATGAGAAAAAGTAGCTAATGTACCCCTTTACCTTGTGAGTAATTGTCATTTGTGTAGTGCGTATACTTTCCGCGAAAGGGCAGTTGTGTCGTTATTGTTTAGTCAAGGAAAACTATACATTTTATTAGGATGTCGAATTTTCAAACGCTTCTACTGAAAAATTACGTCATTTGCATTAGTGACGTTTTTGCACCGTAGGTAGGTGCGAATGACGCTTTAAATATTTTTGTCTTTTTAAAATTAATTTTGATTAGGTACATATACAAGGTCAAATTGAATTAGCCAACGAAGCTTCACAGACGGGATTAGTATCAATATCTAAACACAATAAACAAAAAAAAAAAGATTTGATGTTTTTTTTTTTGAGTAAACGGTGTCGGATAAGGTAGAACTTACTTGAAGTATGACTTGAGAAAAACTTTTTTTTGTTATCAGCGGAGTTTCGCTAGTAAATTCAATTTAATCCTGTATACGTGCATAAAAGTCGGTATTTTTTAGGTTGCAAATAGCTCGTTAGTAAGACCACAAAAATATTACCTGCAAGTACATTTCCATAAGTTCTAATACAGAACTAATATATGGTACATTCAACATCTCGCCTTATAAAATAAATTGATTTAAGTTTACGATAATATACATAATCATGGGGAGAACTTGATGAATCACCCATTCAATTAAAAAGCATGGAAACCAGGTTCATTGCTTCAAAATAGTTTTTTTTCCTTATAGCCAAAATTTATTCGTGAACCTAACTCGCACTATACATATAATTTAGTCGGGTTCAGATAGTTTAGTAACCTATGTGAACAGTCGTGTATTTAGTTTTGCTGCGTTCAAATTCATCTTCTCACTAAATTATTCGCTTTTTTGAGACTAAATTACTCGCTTTTCTGCGAGTAAATTGTAAACATAGTACAAATTAGCCTTATAAAATAAACACGTTCAGTGACAACAAGTCCTTTAAACGTTTTCTTTTAGGTATCAACTCAGTACCGTGGGCCACGATATATCTCACGAAATTATCGACATTTTGACAAAACCCGTGACACATCTCACAGATAAAAGAAAAACATCTGAATATCAACTGATTTCCTAGTCGCAATGCTTTAGTGAACAAACCAGTGTAAGTACGTTACAAGATTATTTTGGCGCGGGGTTAAAATCGGAGCTAACGTCCGCCCAAGATGGCGGACGTCAGATCCCATTTGTCAATACAATTTCTGTTAATCGTCACAATGTCATTCAGGCGCCAAAAGATCCTTGTAGCTCTCTATATAATAGGATAACGTCTAAGTAGTATGTAGTTACAGTATATAATATAGTTATGGTACATACGTTAGTGATGTAGCTATGTGCGCGGGTAGTAGTGGCCGGTGCGCGCGGGCAGCGGCGGGGGCGTGTCCTGCAATGTTAGGTTATTGTTATAATTTACAGAAATATTTTATTGAGAGAAAGCCAGCAGTCTGTTTGCACAGTTCACCAAAAAACTTTTGATAATTTGTGTCTTTGGAAAAGAGTACCGGAATTATATTTTACTAAGCGCGCCCCGTGGTTTCACCCACGTAAATGTCGATCCCGTGGGAATATCGGGATAAAAAGTAGCCTATATGTTAATCCAGGGTGTCAGCTACCTACATACCAAATTTTATCAAAATTGGTCCAGCCGTTTGAGCGTGAAGAAGTAACAAACATATAAACACACACACTCACAAACTTTCGCCTTTATAATATTAGTGTGATAAAATCATGATACCAAGAAATACAATGAAAGGTTTCTCTGAACATTAATAAATATGCTAATCCCTGATAATTATTATTAACAGTCAAATATATAATCATAAGAAAACAGAAACAGAACATAAATAAATTAGCAGGGAAATAAAAAAAAAAGCGAAAATAAAACAAACCTCAAGCAAGCTTACGATCGCATTTCAACACTGGATGTGATGTTCTGAAATAAAACAGAGGATCGCTAGTTGCAAAAAATAATAATGTAAGCAAAAAGACCAAATTACAAAAAAAAAAAACGTAACAAAGATGATTACAAATACAGATGCTCATAGAAATTTTTTCCCACCCCTGACTATACAGGGTGTCAGGGACATCGATGCGCAATCTGTTACCACGGATTCAGTACATGCTTCTGAATCGCGGTTATTAACAGAAAGTCAAGTGCGAGTCGGACTCGCGCACCGAAGGTTTCCGTACAAATTTGTAGGCATGTAAATAGTTTATCACGGGCTTTTTTTTGTAATTAACGATTTTCGAATTTTTGAAGTGAAAACTTCTTTGGGCGAAACATTGTAAAAGCCAATTATTTTTAAAAAGAGTAACCGTGGAGTTTCTCGCCGGTTCTTCTCCATAGGAAACGACCAATTGGAACCGTGCACCTAGCTTCTGACGTTTCATAAGTGCCCATGTAGGTTTATGTGAAATAAAATATTTAGATTTTGATTTTTTCTTCATTCAGGTAACAGCTAAAATAGTGAAGACACAAATTTAACCGTTACTTTGACTTTTGTGGCGTAACTTTAGCTGTTAATATTGATGAAGAAACTGACCGTTAGAAGTTTGATTTTGTCATTGCAAGGGATTGCAGCCCTGAGTATTTGATATTAAATAAATAAATAAATATTAATTTCAATTTGATAACTCCACGCGTACCTGAGAAAAAGAGTCTTGACAGACAGACAACGCACATAAGGGTTCCGTTTTTCCTTTTGAGGAGCGGAACCCTAAAAATTAGCTGTCCCATACATTTTGACCGCGTAGGTAGGTATTGCACTTTTCTATGAAACGGCCGTTTTGTTTTTTGATAACAGACGACATTTTTTTACGCGGTTCTAGAATTATGTGCAGAATTCGTGGTTACAGTTTGCGTGTTGGTGCTTGTCCCTGCCACCCTGTAACCCTCATTAATCACCCCTGTGGTTGGTTATCTATTGTACCAGTAAAGGTTGGCTGCCACACTGCTGTTTAAAAATGTTTGCTAACATTACTTAACACGAATATTTTTCTGATTTCTGAAAAGCTTTTTGATTAAATGTATTAGATCACAATGTTAGAAAATGTTTGTACACATTTGATAACAGCAGTGTGGCAGCACCTTAATAAGTGAGAGGGAAAAGTTTTCAAAAGTTTAGAGAATAACAAATGTAGGTATGAGATCCTCAGGGTTAAGTGTGAGTTTTTTCACTCACGTTCGATTGCGAGCGCGTTAGAATTTTATATGGGGAAAGTTATAGCGCCACCTGGTGGTCACTAGGAGAAACTGAATTTCCCCAAAATTGTAACGCGCTCGCAACCGAACGTGAGTCGAAAAAACTCACACTAAGGCCTCTGTTTCTATACTGTTACAACAAAATAATGCTACTAGCGCTAAATACCTTGAAGGACGAAACGCAAGCTATGATATTTACAATCTGTGCGCATCACGTTTTTTAAACGCGCGCCGTTGACACGCGTTTTAGATAAGTGCGTCGACAGCGCGCTTTTATTCTACAGAAGGTCAACAGGCTGCGTTTGACTCGCGTCTGTATCGCTACAAACGCTCGTCAACGGCGCGTTTAAAAAACTGGTGTGCACAGGCCCTTACATTGTTTATTTTTAATTTTTATTAAACGCCTTTCATAAAAGGCTTGTTTTCTATAATTACCTGTACGTTGTTGTCGTGTAGATAGTGCCGCGGAGGCTGCGGCCGAGGCATCGGCTCGTCGCTGTCATCGTCCTCCTCGAAATCTGATGAGTTCATAACATTTTTGACAATCAGTTTGATTTTTATTATTATATTATATAAATATCATTGTTTATATTTATCATTATATTTTGCATAAAGAAATTAAAGGGTACAACTAACATTTTTTTCCAAAATTGAGTTATACAGTCATTGTACTCATCATTATGATTTTTTATTTGCGATTCCAGGTTTGGTCCCATAGTAAAAGTTGTTCATAATGATGAGTACAATGACCTCTTAAGAGGTTGTTAATGTTTTACTAATAACCCTGTATACATATTTGGAATCAGAAAAAAAGGCGCGTAACAGTTTTTCAACTCAATTTTGGAAAAAATGTTAGTTGTGCCCTTTTTATTTATGACGGCAGAATATAATAAAAAAAAAAAACTGCGAATACTGTTATCTGCAGCCTAATTGCTTAGGATATTGCTAATCCATTGCTTCATATGTTCGACATATTTGTCTGCTCAACAACGTAAATAACGCAACGAATTTTGTTGAAGTGTCAAAATGAAAGCCATTGCTGCTGTTATTGTGTTACGCTGTTACCCCGCTGGTCAATATTTTCCCCTAGGAATGAGTCACTTCCGTATCAGTGGCGTAACTATAGGGTGGCATGGGCCCCCAGCCAGTGGGGCCCCCGGCCCGAGAGGGCCATGAGCACAGGAGGATCCTAACAGATAAAGACAGAAGCAGTCAGGTGTTAAATTTTTTAGGGGAAAATATGAAATGTACGCGGATGAAGTCGCGGGAGAAGTGCTAAAAAAAACTATAACTTTTGTTGAGCTTCTTTACATTGAGGGAGGGCCCCATCCCATGAATTTGCCATGGGCCCCAAACGGTATAGTTACGCCACTGTTCCGTATGCTGTGCTGACAAAGACTAGTCGAAAGGCGGGCAAACATCATCATGCCGTCAGTACTGACAATTTTTAACAATTTTTAGGGTTCCGTACCGAAAGGGTAAAAACGGGACCCTATTACTAAGACTCCACTGTCCGTCTCTCTGTCACCAGGCTGTAGGTATCTCATGAGCCAAGATAGCTAGACAGTTGAAATTTTCACATAATATATTTCTTTTGCCGCTCTAGCAACAAATAATAAAAATAAAATTAGGTTAAAATTTAAAGAGGTATAAAGAAACGTTTTTTTTTTTTGGCGTTTTATGCCTTGTGGTACGGAACCCTTCGTGTGCGAGTCAGACTCGCACTTGGCCGGATTTTTTAGATTAGTGACCCACGCAGATACGCATTCACTACTAATTGCTTGCAGCTTTTATAGCGAAAGCGTCAGGGCAGCTCACGTAATTCAAATTTACATACGTTTTTTGCAATTTGCAAATCAGCATCAGGTTGTATGTTGATCTAAGGGCTGATTTTTCCATCGCCAGATAACTTTTATTCGAATAATAAAATTTGCGTTTAACAGTTTTTGTATGAAATAACAAATAACTGTCAATATTTCAAAATTATTCCTCGAATAAAGTTATCAGACGATTGAAAAATTCGCGGCGATAACAAATATTTATCTACTAGCTGCGCCCGCGGTTTTACCCGCATAAGTATCGATCCCGTAGGAATATCGGGATAAAAAGTATCCTATGTGTTAATCCTGGTTATGAACTATCTGTGTGCCAAATTTCATCCAAATCTGTTCAGTAGTTTCTGCGTGAAAGAGTAACAAACATCCATCCATCCATCCTTACAAACTATAGCGTTTATAATATTAGTAGGATACTACTAAATATAAAGCTGAAGAGTTTGTTTGTTAGTTTGCACGCTCTATCTCTGGAACTACGAGCCGGATTTAGTCAATCCTATTTGCGTTTGATAGCACAAATCTTGGACAAGGCATAAGGCTACAACATTACTTAACATCACGCTAGGACCCTAAGGAGCAAAATCAAAAAACTTCAGAAAGAACGCTAAGCGAAAGCGAATGATATTAAATAAAAATATAATAATCTATATATATAAAAGAAAGTCGTGTTAGTTCCACTATTTATAACTCAAGAACGGCTGAATCGATTTGACTGAAAATTGGTGGGGAGGTAGCTTAGAACCAGGAGACGGATATAGGATACTTTTTTTTTTTTTGTTACTTATGGAGTAGGGTAGGAGTAGTGTAGGAGAAGGTTGGGAGTAGGGTAGGAGTAGGGTAGAAGTAGGGTAGGAGTAGTGTAGGAGTAGGGTAGGAGTAGGGTAAAAGTAGGGTAGGAGTAGGGTAGGAGTAGTGTAGGAGTAGGGTAGGAGAAGGATAGGGGTAGAGTTGGGTAGGGGGTAGGACACGCGAACGAAGTAGCGCCGGGCAGCTAGAAATTATTTATATGGCAAAAAAACGTTTGCCGGGTCAGCTAGTATTATATAAAATATGAATGACTATTTCATGAAATCATGACATTGAACCCAATTCTAACTCAAGGAGTTGTATTGCTCATTCTAATGATTAAAATTCTGTAAGGCCATATTTGTTACGTTCGCGAATCATATTTTAATGAACATACAACCAGACACTGACCTGCAAATTGCAAAAAAAAACATAAGTAAATTTGAATTTAGCGCATCATTAACAAGGACTATGGAAATTATTTCACAATTTCCAAAGGTATCATTGTCACTCAAGCAGAAAGCATAATGAAGTTGTTTTGGCAATCGCACAGCACAGTTACCATTGCCAAAAAAACCTTATTATTCTAATAGAATATTACAGTTAAGAACATTTGAGTAGGTTTTGAGCAAACATACGAGTAAACACAGAATTAACACGTAATAAAAAGTAGAAAGGTACAACCAGATTCAAACTTTATCGACGGCTCTGAAGTGCGCTACACCCTGTGCAGTACCTCGCCCCTCGCCCCTCACCCCCGCTACGAGCATTTGTTACTGCGCAACGACTCGCCTCATGTTCTGACTCGCCATAAAGTTTGAATCGGACTGTAACACATGCTTATGCACATGCAAACGAAACAGTAAAATACATTTTGATGTAACATAATATTGTAATATATTTTTAATTAGGTACAATCACAGATATAGATATACCTAGATAACGCAAGTATCACGAACTGTATGAAAGCCAAGCGTGTCATTTGACTACCTACTATGACGTCACAAGCTCGCGCTCTTGCTCACACTTACCCAGCCAGCAGTACAAAGGACTGAGCGCGAAAGGGGCGGCTTACGATTTGTAATCATAAGTTGGTACAATTTTTGGCACGCGAAGTAGTTACTCTTGCGTTATCTAGGTATATCTATATCTGTGAGTACAATAGTTGTTTTACATTTTCATATTACTGTACACTTAATACCGTCGGCTTATTGCAAGAACTCATTAACTGCAAAAAAACACTAAATACGTTTTTATCTATAGTGGGACTTCTTTTGACACTTTCTACAAAAGGCAAAAACACACTAATTTTTATCTAGTCAATTTTAGGCGTTACGGCCTTGCCATAACATAACCACTAACTAAATCGAACTAAAATACCGTTTATCTCAGAATAATTAATATGTCACATAATGACTTCTTGCAATAAGCCGACGATACTTAGTTTTACACAGGTGCAATACAAAATATGAATGCATGTTAAAAAACAAATTGCGCGCAAACTCCTTAATTTTTTTTTAAAAATACGAAATATATTTCTAGCATGTAATAACAGGTAATTACGTAAAGTATCTTCTAGAAAAATTACTTTTATTTATAATTCGAAGCTTAAGCCGATTACATTAATAATAAAATTGCATTACTAGCTTATAATCCGCATTCTAAACAGCGTTAAGATGACTAAGGGCTGATTTTTACCAAATTTAGATATCTTTTATCCGTGGAATAAATTGACATCTGACAGTTCAAGTATGGAAAAGCAGTAAAAAATTCAAAATTTATTCTCAGGATATGACTTATTCTAGATATAAAAGTTTGGTGAAATTCGCCATTAGAAGTCTAGCACCAACACTTAACCCCCATACGAAAAAGGACTCGGCGCAAGTACCATCGAGCGTTAGAAAGAGACGAACGATTTCTTTCTGAAACTCTTTGCGCTTTATTAACAATAATACATACAAAACACCGACAAAAAATATAATTAAGAAAAAAAAAACACAATCACACACAACACTAAAAAGGGAGCCGAGCAGTGTAGAATAAAAACATCAACAAAAAAAAAACAAACGAAAAAAGTGCATCCTACTCTATGGGTGACGAGTCTATGTCCAAAGAAATCTTACCTCTTTGCTTTCTGCTGTCCCCCTTTACGGTATCCTCCGTATCGGAGCCCTCTGCAAAACATGTATAGTTGTAACATCTACTGAGGAAACGGTGCAGGAGAATATAAGTTGTTTAATGTATAGGCTATTTACTTATTTATATGGTAAGGGTGAAGTTGCGATTGACGTCATAATTTAATTTGTAGGCAAAACGTTGAAAACATCAAGTCACAAAAAACTAAAAAAGAAAACTTTTTATGAGGATAAAGTTAATTTTTGAGGACACTTATAATACAAACTAAAAAAAAATCTGTAAAGAAGACGCATAACCATCCCAAAATCATATTTACCTTCCTTCTGAAATGGGAGGTAAAAATATAAGTCTAACATTTAAGTTTTAGCAGACTAGGTCTGCTCGCGGCTTCGCCCGCGAAATTATCTAACGGGAACGTGCTACCGGGACAAAAAGTAGCCCATGTCCTTCCCCAAGATGCCATCCATCTCCTTGCCAAATTTTATCGAAATCCGTTCAGTAGTTTAGGCGTGAAAAGGTAACATACGTCCAGAGTTACTTTCAAAGGACATCATTCATTTCGTACCACAAAAATTTAAGTACGGGCAAGAAAAAAAAGTACTTACTGTGTTCTTATGGGAAATAACATCTTGAGCATTTTTTACTATTACGACGAAAGTCTACAATTAACCCGATTGCTGCTATTTCAGGTTGAAAATGACAAAAAACATATTTTTATAACAAGCACACAACATTGAAAAAATACCAACTTTTAATTGACATTTTTTACAACATACCTAACATGTTTTAACTATTAAAACATAGATCTAAAATTAAACCCCTGACTGCTATTTGAGTTGAAAGTACCTAAAATCATATTTTTGCCAACAATAAGACCCATACAGTTATTTTAATGATAAAAAGTGGTTATCTCCCCTCCCCACAATACCAGTCAATCGCAACTGTCAAACCCGAACCGTAAGTAAAATATGAAGAAACAAATAAGCATGCCCAATGCCTCATAACAGACCGATATTCCAAAGTCAACTATTTATTTATCAAATCACATAAGGATGTTGAAACAAACGGAACTTTCACAATGTCACCTCCATAACCTTTTGTAACACGGTTTCAAATATGAGACCACCCTTTGTTGAAGTAACTTTGCTTATAGGAAGATTGGAAGCAATATTAATATACACCCTTACATTTTGATCGTTTTAATCCTTAAAATGGGCCATTGTACTCATCATTAGGAACAACTTTTACTATGGGACCCACCCTGAAATCGTGAAAAAAAAATCAGCTGTTCCCTACATTTATGTTCGTATAACTCGTCAAAATGTAGGGAACAGCTGACTTTTTTTTCACGATTTCAGGTTTGGTCCCATAGTAAAAGTTGTTCATAATGATGAGTATAATGACCCCTTTTAAGGATTAAAACGATTAAAATGTAGGGGTGTATACATTACATTTTTCATTTTTAGTTATTATTTATTGCTTGAGTATAGTTTTCATTGTATTTGTTGGTATGTTGGCTTGGCTAGCTGATAAATGGCAAATAAGAAATAATTTAATGTTCTGTTTCTCGCTATGTTAATTCTTTTGCATACTGTGTACAGGGTTATTGGTAAAACATTAACAACTTCTTAAGAAGTCATTGTACTCATCATTATGAACAACTTTTACTATGGGTGGAAACCTGAAATCGCGAAAAAGAAATCAGCTGTTCCCTACATTTTGACGAGTTATACGAACATATAGAGGTATGAGGAACAGGGTGTAAAGTTCACTCATACTCTATAGAAAAGGGAGGATCCTCCGACCAGACGGGTGTTGTGTATGCGGGCAACTGCCCGATGATTCATGTCGGGCCGTTGCGCGGTAAACTCTGCTTGCGAGATGCAGGATTTTGTGTGACGACAGTATGACGCGTTGTTCTCATGTGGCGTTGTAGATACCGCTACAAACATAAATGTAACACCTTAAGAGTTTGTTAATGTTTTACCAATAACCCTGTAGAATTAAGTTTTTCTAACTGAACAGACAGCTGTGCTACTGGGGAGTTTGTTGCCCCACTTCTTCCCAGCGTTAGCACTAGGAAGTGGTGAAGGGGGCCACGTTTTGGGGGACTGTCTTATGTAATTTTTACGTTCGAAAAGTGCTGATTCTCAGCCTAATCTGAATAAATGACTTTTGATTTTGAATAATTGCAGCGTAGATACACTGTTAGTGCTACTTATTTTATTTAACTGGCAATTTAATCGCTCCAAGTAAATTAATATTTTTTACTGTTAACGTTTTGTTTTCAGTATGGATGTGTTCATTATTGTATTTATGCACCGATCTCCTGAATATTACAGCGTGGAGACAAAAATACGACAGTAAATGAAAATTCAGGCATTACTTATGCATAAGAAGAGTATTTTGGAACTACACACATCAAAAGTGTCTAGGGATCAAGCATTTTTATGCGGATTTCTTGAGATTGAGATGTGGCTTTGTAATAAATTTATGATTTCATAAATTTATATGGATCCTTTTTGGTGCATTTCATAATTTCAATCAGGAACTGTGAATCAAATTCGAGTAAAAGATGAAAATCAGCTGTCAATATTTTCCCTATAAAAACATACAACGCATTGAAGACATTATTAGTGCTACTGTTTCCCTACTACTGATTAAAACCAACGTTATTATGGAGCGGCGACGTCATTTAAGCAGGGAAGAAATGCTCAGAGCCGTGGGAATGATAGAAGCTGGTTCCCGGCAACGTACTGTGGCTTTAGCTCTGAATACAAGTCAGAGTGTTATCAGTCGACTTTGGACACGTTACCGAAGCACTGGTACCGTGGCTGAGCGCCATGGAGGACGGTATCGCTGCACCACACGGAGACAAGACCGATACATTCAAATCTTAACTCGAAGAGCTCCAACAATAACCGCCATGATGTTAGCCGTGAGGCTTCATCACTCTTCAGGGAACTTAATTAGCGACCAAACAGTCAGAAACCGCTTGCATGAAGTGAACCTTCATTCCCGAAGACCGCTACGGGTACCACCTATAGCAATGCACAATCGTAGGATTCGATATCAATGAGCTCTTGAACACAGAAATTGGGCAGAAGAACAATGGCGTTTCGTGTGCTTTTCTGATGAGTCTCGTTTTGGTATGAGACCGGATACAAGACGTATACGACACTGGAGAACCCCTGGACGCCAACAGCGATTAAAATCCTGCCAGGAAGTCCATCCTTATAGTGGTGGAACCATCATGGTATGGGCGGGTATTTGGATCGGCGGAAGAACTGAGTTGATTTGGATCAGAGGCAACCTCAACGCTCAAATTTATGCTGAGACGATTGTATCAGACGTCATCGTTCCTCTACAAGTGCAAATCGGTCCCTTATTTCAGTTAATGCATGATAATGCACGACCGCACACCGCAAGAGTTGTAAGACAGACTCTCGCCGCAGCTAACATCAATGTCCTGCCCTGGCCTGCTCAGTCGCCAGACTTGAACCCGATTGAGCATGCATGGGATATGCTACAGAGAAGAGCTCTGCCGAATATGGAGGGTATCCAGTCGCAAGAAGACCTTTTTTTGTTGTTGCAACGAACATGGGCGGCCATTCCACAGCGTGATTTGGATGAACTCATTTTGAGTATGCCAAACCGATGTTCTTGTGTTGTTAGTGTTCGCGGTAGAAACACGGATTATTAATTGTTTAAGTTACCCAATAAAATTTTAAAGAAAACTGTTATTTCAGTCTTTTTTTCGAACTTTTGTGTTAGTGGTTCAAATGTCAAAAATCCCTTTATTAGGAAAATGGCAAATTTCTTTATTAATGCAAAGGTGACTTGGTTTATCGTTACTGTGACAAACGAAAACACTTTATTTGATGAATCCTTAAAGAAAATTTTAATTAATATCAATCAGGAGAAAAGTTATTGCAAAAATATATGTTGATCCCTAGACACTTTTGATGTGTGTATTAAAAAAATCCTTGAAAAGTGTTTTTGTCTAACAAACTAAATAGTAGCAATTTGCCGTCTTTGGGTTTTGCCAATATTTGACCAAACTAATTGATATATTTGATCGAATTATCGTATGCAGACTGGGAACGTCATTTGATATTATAATAATTATAATATAATCATATCATTATAAATCTATATCATCTTATGTTTGTTTTCTGTTTTTATAGTTTTGAGGCGTATTTATTTTGCTGTAATGGCAATAAACGCATTTTTCTTTCTTTCTTTTTGAAATGCTCAGTTTAATTTATTGTTGCATTGTCGCCTTGTCTACCAATTTTTTTCCGAAAAGAAGCCTTGTTCCACAGTATTAAGATGGACACACCACAGTATATACTTACACACACAATATTTAACACAAATTATAATTTTATTATAATATATTTTTACTGTGATTATTCCAATCGGGTTCTCAAAGGTTTCCAGAGTGTCGAATTTGTTTTTGTTCTTATTGTCTATGCAATGTCAATGAAAAAATAATCTATGGTCTCCGTCATTGTCAACATGCAAGATCACGGTGGTGACACTATAAAAAATCCTTACAAATCGTGTCCCAAACTAACCGGAGTTGAGTTCCCGTACGAGGGTCGACATCGCGTTGGTGACCGAGTCGGCCGCGTACAACAGGTCGCTGCGGAGACTACGGTTGTCTATGCCCACTGCACGATGAGAACCGGACACATACACATACAATTTTGTTAGTAAAGTAACACTATATGGGGTGTTAGTTACCGCTAAAAATATTATATTATGTTCTACGTTTTCTCATCGAAAACATAAATCGTCAAGTTTCTTCTCAAAATACACACAGTATAGCTATTCACAACTATTCGATACTATTCCGTTTAATCGAAGGAGTCCTCAAACGCCGCGTACCCGAAAATTTTGACAGTTTAACTCAAATAGATGACCGCTATTCTTCCGACTGCCGGCCGATCCGGTAACTGAAAAAGTTTCATTTTCGACACGGTAGCCTGTTGAATGGTTGTGAATAACTATGCAGATACCATCGATTTTTTCCACCCTGATATCCTAAAAAGAATACTCGCAACAAACTTCAGGTACCCAAAAATTGGCTTTTTTTAGTTACATTTTATTTCAACGAATTTCAATTTCATTTGCTCAGCTCCCTTTTTTGACTTTAAGAACTATAATTGCGCCAATTCTGACTAAAACTCTTCAAGAATTAAGCGAAGCCTGACAGAAATCATAGAAGCCGAAATATAATAAGCGCAAAGCACATAATACAGATAATTTATTGCAATAATCCTCTTCATAAATTTTGTTGTAGTTTATTTTAGGTCATAGCACACGTATCAAACCGAAAACGGATCGGCACCGTATCAACTCGAGCCGTTCAGTATTCTTTGTATGAAACTCCCTACTGCAACGCACACTAATCGGAATCGTAATGTAATCGCCTCGCCTCGGGACAAGCTCCCGAACCGCGGTGCGGTGCGTTACGGCTCGTCGTCCCTGTGCTTACGGCTCGTCGTCACCGCACTTACGTCTCTCCGTACCCGAGCTTACGTCTCTTCGTCCACCCTTGCCCCTCTCACCCCTCCTGCCTGCTGCAGCATCAACCAACGGTCGGCGAGCCGTAGCCGAGTCGACGTATCGGAGCTTCTGATCCGCTTTGGTTACGTGCTTACGTTAGGTTGACGCCTGTTTGACGGCGAGGCGAAAGGCGTTACGCTGCCGATCCCTTTCCGATTTGATACGTGTGCTATGACCTTTAACGGTAAATTAAATTATTTGTAAAGATTGATTTAGTGTCACATAAGTGGAGTCTATCAGAGTTTTTATCAACAATACCTGTTTTATAACTGCTACCTAATAAAATCACAAGAGTACATAATCAGCCTATAATGTTCCCACTCTGTGAGAGTGGGCCGTAAACCACCACGCGGACCCAGTGCGGGTTGGTAGATGTCATATGTCTTTGATTTTTTGGTTCTAGGACATGCCGGTTACCTCACGATGTTTTCCTTCACCGTTTTGAGAGCAGTGGTGATGAAATAATTTACACAAAGTAAAGCGCCGGTCTGGGTTCAAACCTACGACCTACAACTCGTAAGTCAAGGCCGCTACCACTGGGTCACCACTCCTCCTCGTCATCACAGAGTAATACAACTGAATTACTGGCCAGCAGCAAATAGCCAAATACATAAACAAACGTGTTGTCAAACAATACGTCTAGCAAAAAAAAGGGCTATCATACTCACTGGTCGTGGGTCGTTGATTTTGATGGAAGTTCCTGCCATCGCCCATGCTCTCCATACCTTTACATAAACACAACGATTTGATTAGTAACGTAAGTAGGTCCATTGTTTAAAAAAAAAATTATGACGAGTTCCAACAATAAAGTAGGTATGTATAGTCTGTTCCAAAAGTATCAGAAGGTCAATTTCCGTAATTGAAAACGTTCAAAATCTAGTCGCAATCTCGTCTGAGCGACAATCAGTGTCAAAAACTTGTCAAAAATGTATGGAAATTAGAGGTATTTTTGACAGATTGAGACTGAGATCAGGGGGCCTAAAAAGGCCACTTTGGAGAATCATAAAAAGTTAACATTATGAATCGTTATATGGCGAAGACAGTCCGTGTTTTTCTATTTTTCGCTGCACTTCGTAGGTATAATCAAAGAGATTGGGATTGGATTGATTGGTATTTTAGCACAGACAAAAAAAAATACTGTTCAATGCTTCACCAATTGGATTTGATACGATTAAATGTCCATTAGGTATGTTATCCTTTTATGATTCTGCCAAAGTGGCCTCTTTAGGCCCCCTGACTGAACGTTCTTAAAATTACGAGAATTGTCTCTCTGATTAAAGTGTAAACAAACCCTGTTCAGCTAAAATTCTAACGCAACTTAAGAATTCAAATAACATCACAGCACTACAAATTAACTAATAACCCCAATTAATTCCATCCATCCGCATGAATTAACCCCATTTTTTATATCCACGCAATCACTGTCCATTCCAAGGTTGCCTAGAAGAGATCGCATAAAGCGATAAGGCCGCCCATTGTATGTTTTGTATTTAATAATCGTATTTTTTTTTGTTATGTATTTTCTGGTGTACAATAAAGTATAAATAATAAATAATTAGCATTCATACTATATTTTTAATCCATTTGTTTAAATTTCCATCAGATACTTTCGGAACAGACCATAATATGTAATACTACTACTTACCAAGACTGTGCGACATATCAATTCGTTCTCTCTCTCCGAGTGACGGTGTCTGAGGAGCGCTCCGCACTGTTCCTCGCGGTGGTGGTTCCCTGCAAAAATAACAGATAGCATATACGATACATCATTTTATTTAATCTTACCATCGGCCAATTGAATATGGAGTTTGTTCAAGAGTTTACGTTAAGGCTTATGCAGACCGGGAGGGCATGGCAAGGGATTTTGCCGTCAGCCAACGCACACTAGCCGCTTAGATACCGCGGCCTTCCAGCGGCTTCCCCGCTTGTCTACCCCCGCCGCCTCCGCAGGACGCCACGGCATCCCACCGCGGAAGCCCGTGGCATGCCTTTCAATGCCGTGCAATGAAATCCCTTTCGATGCCACGGCATCATTTTAAAGCATAGCAATTTATGTCTTATTTCTATATCGATAAGTTTGAATGTCCATTAGTAAAAATTTAAATCCCTTACCATGCCGTCCCGGTCTGCGTAGGCCTTTTTCCGGTTGTTATAATGATAATGAGTCTCACAATCGCGTCGCCATATTCGATAATCATGCTTGGCAGACAGAAGATGGTGCTGCCCTTTGCCTTTCTACTTTCACGAATGCCGAGCCTGGTTGAAAGACTGTTTTATTGAACCTTTTGATATCCATTGCTTCGTAGGTTTGAAAAATTCGACTGCTCAACAACGTAAATGACGCAATGAACGTGTCCGAACTGTCAAAATAAAAGGCATTGCGATCGATTGTAATTTCATGTGTGTTACGCAATTAACACGTTGTTTTACTTCGCACGGTATTATAAGGCAGTACCTTTCTGGTGCGCTGGGTTGTGGCTGTGTCCCCGGTAATGGTGGGCTCTTTGTCGAGCGCGGCGAAGAGTTCGGCGTAGATCGGGGAGATGACTGCTGCGTCTGTGGAGGAAAGATAAGGTAACATTGTAATGAGATTATCAATTTAATGCTACGTTTATTATTTTCACATAAATATAGGGTTCGATTTCAGGCTAAACGGGGAGGTGACCAAGTGCGAGTCGGACTCGCACACGAAAGGTTCACGACAAAAAAACACGTTATTTGTATGGGAGCCCCCCTTACATATTTATTTTATTTTGTTTTTAGTTTTTGTTGTAATAGCGGCAACAGAAATACATAATTTGTGAAAACTGTCAACTGTCTAGCTATCGCGGTTCTTGAGATACAGCCTGGTGACAGACAGACGGACAGACGGACAGATGGACAGACGGACAGACGGTCAGACGGACAGACAGCAAAGTCTTAGTAATAGGGTTCCGTTTTTACCCTTTGGGTACGGAACCGTAATAGGGTTCCGTTTTTACCCTTTGGGTACGGAACCCTAAAAACGACGGTGCCAAGTTTTTTTCATGATTGTGAAAAAAAACATTTGGGTTTTTTTCAATTTACATCTCTAAGCAAGGTGTAAGGCGATTGGCACACTGCTGCGTTTCACGCAGCGTTTAGCGGGAAACGGAGCCAAATTCCACGCGCGTGAGTGCGTTTTTGTTGAATTTGTATGTAAAAAATCACGCGCGTGGGTGCGTTATCTGCGCCCCGCTGTGTGATGCGGTGCAGTGTGAGAATCGCCTAAGAATGAACGGTATTAGGGACAGTTAGAACTCATTTATACGGGCTTATTGGGAAAACATTCAACCTCTTAAGAGGTCATTGTACCCATCATTATGAACAACTTTTACTATGGGACCAAACCTGAAATCGCGAAAAAAAAATCAGCTGTTCCCTACATTTATGTTCGTATAACTCGTCAAAATGTAGGGAACAGCTGATTTTTTTTCGCGATTTCAGGTTTGGTCCCATAGTAAAAGTTGTTCATAGTGATGAGTACAATGACCTCTTAAGAGGTTGTTAATGTTTTACCAATAACCCTGTATACACGGGGATAAGGGACTATTCACGTATTGATGAGATGGATTAATGTAGGAGAGTTTTGGGTGTATGTCGAGGTAGTTCTTGATTGTTTTGCGGATTTGCACATAATGGACCATGGTAGTGCATTTTTGTTTTGGGTGTATGTCGAGGTAGTTCTTGATTGTTTTGCAGATTTGCACATAATGGACCATGGTAGTGCATTTTTGTTTTGGGTGTATGTCGAGGTAGTTCTTGATTGTTTTGCGGATTTGCACATAATGGACCATGGTAATGCATTTTTGTTTTGGGTGTATGTCGAGGTAGTTCTTGATTGTTTTGCGGATTTGCACATAATGGATCATGGTAGTGCATTTTCAGCGTTCATTTAAGCATAAACATGTTCCCTCTTTTGGGACACAGGCCTCCTCTCTATGAGAGGGACTGGGCCGTAATCCACCACGCGGGCACATTATATGCAAATATAGGTTTAGGACATAGATTGATAGAATACTCTTTATTATGTAGGTACACCATAAAAATTACAGATATATATTTAGACATTTTACATAGGGTGACACAATTGGCTGTAAATCACACTAATATTATAAAAGCGAAAGTTTGTGAGTGTGTGTGTGTGTTTATATGTTTGTTACTTCAACACGCTCAAACGGCTGGACCAATTTTGATAAAATTTTGTATGGAGGTAGTTGACACCCTGGATTAACATATAGGCTACTTTTTATCCCGATATTCCCACGGGATCGACATTTACGCGGGTGAAACCGCGGAGCGCAGCTTGTTATTACTTATAGCCCTAATTTCTAGCTTAGGCTTCGAGTTGGAGCTTTCTGGTTAAATACCGTTTCAGACACATGTTGAAGCTGTCTGTAGCGCCCGTTCCTATCAAGGTTAAGGGACCTAAACGCAAAAAATGCAAGTTTTACAATGCCTAAAAGTATAAGATCGAATACAGTAAACGAAATCAGAAAAATATATTATATTCTGCAGGATATATGCTAGTTTGTGAGTGTGTGTGTGTGTGTTTATATGTTTGTTACTTCAACACGCTCAAACGCCTGGACCAATTTTGATAAAATTTTGTATGGAGGTAGTTGACACCCTGGATGGGTGACCATCTTTACATACCGTGACCTCTCCGTGCCTCGGAAAGCACGTTAAGCTGTTGGTCCCGGCTGTCATTCGTGGATCTTTGACAGTCGTTACGGGTAGTCAGAAGCCCGAAAGTCTGACAACCAGTCTTATCAAGGGGTATCGTATTACCCAGTAATTGGGTTGTGGAGGTCAGATAGGCAGTCGCTCCATGTAAAATACTGGTATTCAGCTGCATCCGGTTAGACTGGAAGCCGACCCCAACATAGTTGGGAAAAGGCTAGGCAGATGATGATATATGCTAGTTAGATATTGTGTTGAAAACATAATACAATAATTTGGTACGATAGAAAAAAATCATGAAGATACCTCTAAAAACTTTCTTTTTACAATAAAAACCATACTAATATACATACAATCATTCTGATTTTTTGTCAGATTATTCTACAAGCAACATACTAAAGCACTAGTGTTTTGATTTTTTAGTCCAAACAATAGATTTTTTTGTAAATAGATATTTGCTTCATATTACCAGGGTTGTGTCACAGCGCTTCTCTTTCTTTTCTATGCAGTCCGACAGTGACCGCGCTTTAGGTCATGTAGTACCCCTAAAATGTATTTATTAACTGTAAGCACTCAGACTCGTGTCTTTCGAGGCTTGCAGATCAATTGACACGCTGATACGCTCTATACATTAATTAGCCACGAGTCTAATTAAACAAAGCTTTAAAGTAAATTCTACGCTATTGTATTTTTAGGGTTCCGTAGCCAAATGGCAAAAACGGAACCCTTATAGATTCGTCATGTCTGTCTGTCTGTCCGTCTGTCTGTCCGTCCGTATGTCACAGCCACTTTTCTCCGAAACTATAAGAACTATACTGTTGAAACTTGGTAAGTAGATGTATTCTGTGAACCGCATTAAGATTTTCACACAAAAATAGAAAAAAACAATAAATTTTATGTGTGGGGTATCTATGGGTAGGTCTTCAAAAATGATATTGAGGTTTCTAATATCATTTTTTTCTAAACTGAATAGTTTGCGCGAGAGACACTTCCTAAGTGGTAAAATGTGTGTCCCTGTAACTTCTAAAATAAGAGAATGATAAAACAAAAAAATATATATGATGTACATTACCATGTAAACTACCACCGAAAATTGGTTTGAACGAGATCTAGTAAGTAGTTTTTTTTAATACGTCATAAATCGTAAACCGCAATTTACCATTCATTCAATCAACTCAAAAAAAAAAAAAAACATTTAATTTCAGAAACATAAGCCTTATGCATAAACCCGGATGTTACGGAACCCTCGGTGCGCGAGTCCGACTCGCTCTTGCCCGGTTTTTAATCTTGAATTAACCGGTAAATTTTATGTAAGTATTGTTTGTATTTTATATAAATATGAATCGGAATGATTATTGCTACTTTTTAGTCGTGAAAATGAAGGTGTTTATAGTAGTATCATTAGTTTGTTATATGGGTGCGGCGTCAGCAGGGCTCACGTCACGGGCGGTCAAGCTTGAGAAGACTCCGGATGGGTGCAGGGAGCAGGCTTATTTGGAATCCCACAAATGCACTACACTTGCATTTAAAAATAGTAAGATAGATTTTGGAACGAAGTTTGTTAGCGCGCCTTGAGGTAACAATTTTCAAAATCGGTCCACAAGTGATGTAAAATATCGATGAACATACTTAAAAAATACATACAGACGAATATAGAATAAATTTTTTTAAATACATAAAATTAAAAACTTTAAATGTTAATTAATTAATCTTTATTTTTACTGACTTCAAAAAAAGAAGGTTATCAATTCGACACGTATGTATGTAATATTATTGGAACTGCATTATATTCACATATGATAATCTATTAGGGCTTCCAAACAAATATACAAAATTTTATAGATGTATGTAGGTAGGTATGTATGTATGTATTCTCCGCAACTATTAATCGGATCGTAACCATTTTTTTTTTATTAGCTATAATTTACTTCAACTCAGGGAACAGTGCAGGTTACATTAAAATCGATTCAGTAATTTTCAAGATATGGACTAATACGTGTAAGTGTGACGGCCTGACTTATTGATACGAGCTACGGGTGTAGTGTCAAAGGGAAAACATCTAAAAACCCTGGTCAAATTCTAGTGCAATATTTACAACAAAACTCCTACTTATTACAAACAAATATTGCTGTTTTTAATTAAAACAAAAAAATACGAAATAAAAAAGTTATTTAAAAAAATTGAATCGCCTTCAAAAAGGTGGCAAAAAACCAAAACTAAAATACAGATCCCAAGACACCGACTTCCGAAATTAAAGTTATTTCATAATTTTGAGTTAATTTATTTTTGAAGTCGGTTTAATTTATTTAAATTACTTATTTTTCAGACTACAGTGTGGTGAACAGAAAAAAATAAAGTTTAATCTATGTTAGTACTTAATAACTAAAACAGATCGAGTCCTATTTGCGAGCGCACACTAGCGGGCCGTTTACCTGGGCGGTTATCGGTTGCAGGATAGTGCTGCGTACCAACATTAGCGAAGCAATTTCTTACGCCACAGCGCACAAAGACGTCAGTGCTGCAAACATTGCTGAGGCACTTCAGAAACGCGGCAATCGCAACAATACCCTCAATGCGTTATTGTATTGGATACGTAATTTCAGGTACAGTATGTCTGGCGGCCGTCGTATCAAAGCACATGAAGTGTGTAGAGGATACTGAACCATCAGTAAAGGGTAAGTTCTAAAAATTCTGTAAAAAAGCATTCTAATCATTCTGTTGTCAATTGAGCAGTGGGAACAGCCTCGACTTAAGGAGGTCGCAGGTTCGAATCCGGACTGGCACTTTAGCTTGTGAAAATTATTTCATCAACATTGCTCTCAAAACGGTGAAGGAAAATATCGTGAGGAAACCGGCATGTCCTAGAATAAAAAAATCGAAGACATGTGTCATCAACCAACCCGCAAGGGACCACGTGGTGGATTATGGCCCACTCCCTCTCACCGAGAGGGAGGCCTGTGTCCGAGCAGTGGGAACATTATAGGCTGATTATGATGTCAATTCTCATGTTAGTTAATTTCTTTAGTAGATTTTCAACTTTATCGCTAAAGCATAAGGTTCAAAGTTGATTGGGAAAATTTGACAGTTTCGGGTAGCTTGATGTGCTGGCGTTTGTACATCTCATCGAAATCTTATCAATGCTTTCCTATTATTATTATTTTTTTTTTTATTAAGAAAAAGAAAGAAAAATGCTTTATTGTGGACAAACAAGACGCACATTACAAAAAAAATTATAGACAAAATATACATACAAGGGAGCTAAAATCATCGTATTCAAAACATATTACTTTTGTTAATATATTTTGTATCATTTCAGCCGAAATACGTCCACCTCTATTTGATCTTCGACAATATTTTTATGAAACTTATTTTAATAAAAGAAAAATATATTTAAAAAATATTGTTATTAGATAACAATGTTTCTTGGCTAAATAATAATAGCCGTACGGGTCGGTCGAAGGTAAAGTTACGACCATCCATTTCATATCGAGACCCCTCCGTGCCTCGGAAAGCACGTTAAGCCATTTGGTCCCGACTATCATTCGTAAATCTAGCATGTATATCTATCCTTTTCTATCTTTTCTATCTGGTGTACAGCGTCCTAATATTTGTTTGCTGCACCGGACGACGTCAATACGTCTGCGCCGGCTGTCGCTAAAAACCAGCGCTGGGGCTCTGTTCTGCATAGGGTCGCAGCATAATGCTGAGCGATAGCCGTTTTGCGCGGATGTGACGCATGTTTCCCCCAACCCTTTCTTATTTTTTTTTTGTTTATGTTCTTTATTGCGTCGTTAACCGCAAATAAACGTATTTTCTTTCTTTTTTTTTCTTATCTCTGACAGTCGTTGCGGGTAGTCAGAATCCCAAAAGTCTGACAACCAGTCTTACCAAGGGGTATCGTGTTACCCAGTAACTGGGTTATGGAGGTCAGATAGGCAACCGCTCCACATAAAATACCTTTCTGGTATTCAAGTGCATCCGGCTAGACTGGCAGCTGACCAAAAGGATAGGCAGATTGATTGATATTGAACAATGTAAATAATTATATTTACATTTAATTTTTTTTTTTCAGATGAGCTTCTCCGCCTGGGTGTAGTAAGCTCGACAGATACTAAGAACCTAATGCTTGACAAATATAGGTGCATTTTGAACACCTTTTTTCACACAGCCAAGTGCGTTGTCAACGATCAACCAGGACACATGACATGTAAGCACATTAATTTATCTGTTTGTAAATCAAATCAATGAAGAAGTAACAAAAATACAGACACAGTCACAAACTTTCACCTTTATAATGTTAGTGTGATACATGCCTTTTTCCCGGAGGGGCCCGTGGCTAAACAATAACAGCCGCACAGGTCGATCGATCAGGTTACGCTACGCTTGTCGTGGTTGGTCTGTGGATGGGTGACCATTAGGGTCGTCCTTATTTTTCGACTTTTGAATTATCGCCGGGGCACTTTCTCGTTTGATTATACAGGGTGTTTGGTGCATCGTTTGCCAAATGGAATTGGCCGAAAGGAGAGGTCATTTTCTATCTCTTAAGGTCCAGTAACTCATTCCTTGTTACACCGGTTTTTTATTATGACTTTTTAATTTTTATTTAGAAAAATACAAGAACTCTGCATTTAAGCACAAATTTAAAAAAAAGTTATAAGTATAGGCTTCCAATTTTATTTTAATTCTTATGTTTACTCTTGTGTGGTTCTATTAAATTCAAAATTACTTGCTAATAACATCTAGTTCCTTTTTAATAACTCACAAAGTTTTTGAAAAAAGTAAGAATACACTTAACATTCGACTTTAAATTGCTGTAAAAAAAAACTGAAAGAGATCGGGATCTTCGAATTCTTTCAAAAAGTTCTCTAGTTTGTCCCCTTTCCAACGGTGTGCAATATACCTAAAAAACATTTTAATAACTTCAGTAATTCGCTAAATGTGTAATCGAGACACAAATCAGGCTGATATTCGATATTACGGTAAGAACACTAGTTTTCACATAAATAACATTCATTAAGTAGGTGTATAGTGTTATCTCACTCTTACGTTGTCTCTTATCTCTTTCTAGGGTTCTAACTTTCATTGAACTTGAAATAAAAAATAAACTTTTATTTAATAAGTACCTAATTATAAATTTTGTTCAAATTTTCCTCCACTATTGCATACGCACGCACGAAATCTTCGTCTTATCTCGAATGTAGTGGTGTGTAAACGTAAGAAATACGTTTACACACCACTACATTCGAACAGTTTGCCAAAAGTTCTAGGAACATAATCGAGTATTTATTAGTATTATTCCAAAGTCACATATTGTAAGGTCATGTTCAAGATTCTGCTAAATTAAAATATCATACACAAATTTTAATGAGTGTTGGGTGCTGCAATGTTTAAAATTAAACTTATCTTGAACGTCATTTTCAGATTTCATTGTCAGTAAGTCTTTTAAAATGGAAACAAAATATTTTATTTTTTTTCTAATCTTTGAGCGCCCGTAGCTCGAAAAGCGGCAGGGATACAATAACATTTCTTTGTCATTTCTGTTTGAGAATGACGTGTTCTTGAATACCTACTAAGTTTTATTTTGACCCACGCACGCATTACATACCCTCCCATACAAAAAAATAACAAAATATTTTTTTTCTCGGAAATAGTAAGTTTTTTTAAAAAACGCTACTAAAAAAAGTTGTTTGTAATCAAAAGAGGAATACGTAAAAAAAAAATCAACTCAAAATATACACATTGACTCACATCGATTCCTATGTCTATAGTTTTGCCAAAGTGGACCAGTGTGCGACGCTCCGAGATTTAGCCCGTTCACACAATCAAAAACATAAGCCGTAAGATGTACAATTTAAGACGTACGCGTGCGCACTAACATCCTTTTTATGTCCTGGCAATAAAAATAAAAGAATCTAATAAATACAGATTTTGAGTTATTCTTTAAAATTAAAACCTTGGTATAGTTGCCGGCACGTAACTTGGCAAGAGTTTTTGTAGTGGGGGAAGTTTGCGCATGCACAATTTCATACATTTTTATATGCGCGAACTGGGGAAGTTCGCGCATATAAAAATGTATGAAATTGCACTACGAAAATCTCTTGCCAAGTTACGTGCCGGTAATTGTAGCGACCTCTAAATGTGATTTAAAAAAAAAAACTGTAATACTTTCTTATGGTATATCATCAAATTACGTGGTGACCCGCGAAATAAAAAAAAAATCTTAGGAATAAGGACCACCCTAGTGTGACCATCTTTACATACCGTGACCCCTCCGTGCCTCGGAAAGCACGTTAAGCCGTTGGTCCCGGCTGTCATTCGTAGATCTTTGACAGTCGTTACGGGTAGTCAGAAGACCGAAACCCTGACAACCAGTCTTACCAAGGGATATCGTATTACCCAGTAACTGGGTTGTGGAGGTCAGATAGGCAGTCGCTCCGTGTAAAGTACTGGTATTCAACTGCATCCGGTTAGACTGGAAGCCGATCCCAACATAGTTGGGAAAATTCTAGGCTGATGATGATGATGACATGCCTTTTTCCCATGAGGGTAGGTAGAAACTACAGATCGCCACCTGAACGATCCTTACATTCTCCTTTTGCTTCGTTTACGTTCATACAATCGGTTATACACGCACGACGACGGTTGCGGGTATGCACCTGACCTTATTTTTTTGTATTTCAGTAGCCTGGGCGGGAGTAATAAAATGTGGTGTGACATATATTCCTGCATTAGTGGGGTGCTTCCCGTAGAACCCTTAAAGGTATGTACTGAACAGATCTTCACATAAAACCCATATATTTGTGGGAAATTAAACGCTGGGATGGGTAACAATTGGTTTTTATTTAAATTGAAAACGTCTTATGAGCGTTTACGCCGTTATCGGTCAGCGGGATTGTCCGAAAGGGTTACCGCTGGCCCGGAACATAAAGGGCCAAGGAAGGAACACGGGTGGGTTTTAGTCAGTAAGAGTCTGACACTCCCTTCCGCTCCACCCAGAGCGGGAGGAGTCATTTGATGATTTTCCATCCGCAAAAAAAAAAAAAGCGTTTACGCCGTACGGCTTTCATACAAACTTTCAAGCCCTTATTTTTCGAAATGAATGAACCGATTTTAATGAAACTTCTTACGCATAAGCAGGATACAAACTTCAAAAAGTTAGTAGAGAACATTTTCGAAATTTCTATTTAAAAATAAAAAAAATAATATGTCAACACATCTTTCAATTGCTTTGAAATAACGAATGCAACCTTGAAATACGACACTTTACATAGACCTATGGGTTCGAAAATACTATGTTCTTAATAACATAAAATTACATTCAAAATTAAAGGAGGAAATCGCCTTCGAATAAAGCCAAGTGTATACATACTTATGCTCGTGACTGTACGCAGGAGATATTATAGTGCACAAGTGTGTGCGTAAACACAAGTACCTACACTCTCTGTTCCTTTACTCTCATAGTCCGATGGGACGGACATAGATACTAAAGCAAGTGTCGTAAAGGTCAAAATGATATAATTTTTCAGTCTCATCCGTGAAGTGTGCAGATTTTAACGTGGGATGAGAGACATCGTTCCAAAAAAAAATTACAATTTATCCTTTTCATTATTTTCAGATATCCTTCAGACATCGATGCCAGTAAAAATATCCAGTACTAAAAATTCGTCAATATATTAGACGACAGTTTTATATACATATATTGTTAAGAAATTATAATCAGACATGTCAATGACTGAAATAAAGATTAAAAACAAAATAATGAATGTTTCCTTTCCTACTCCACTCTCCATCACCCTTGCAAATCAAATACTTTAATATCTGTATAGCTACGTTTAACAGACGTGTACTTACCTTGAGCATCCTCATGATACCTTCAAGCTGGTGCATGAGGTGCTTGCGCGACTCTTGCAGTGAAGACAGGTGTCCCTCAAGCTCGTCCTTACGTTGTCGTAACAGACGTAGCTCTGATACTAAGAGGGCTGAGGTTCTATACGTCTATCAGACGTATGGGTGTCTAACAGACGTGTACATACCTTGAGCATCCTCATGAGACCTTCAAGCTGGTGCATGAGGTGCTTGCGCGACTCTTGCAGTGAAGACAGGTGTCCCTCTAGCTCGTCCTTACGTTGTCGTAACAGACGTAGCTTTGATACTAAGAGGGCTGATGCTATATACGTCTAATAGACGTATGGGTGTCTAACAGACGTGTACATACCTTGAGCATCCTCATGAGTCCTTCAAGCTGGTGCATGAGGTGCTTGCGCGACTCTTGCAGTGAAGACAGGTGTCCCTCTAGCTCGTCCTTACGTTGTCGTAACAGACGTAGCTTTGATACTAAGAGGGCTGATGCTATATACGTCTAACAGACGTATGGGTGTCTAACAGACGTGTACATACCTTGAGCATCCTCATGAGTCCTTCAAGCTGGTGCATGAGGTGCTTGCGCGACTCTTGCAGTGAAGACAGGTGTCCCTCTAGCTCGTCCTTACGTTGTCGTAACAGACGTAGCTCTGATACTAAGGGCGCTGACCCCACGCCACTGCCCGCACTTGCTTCCGCTTCTTGTTGACGTCTGTAGAAGGAAAATGGATTTGGTATGAGAAACACACAATATAACATCACGCCAGATAACTTTTATCTCTCAAACTCACTCAAATTCAAAGCATTTATTTCAATTAGGAGCCGATTTTTCAATCATCTGCTAACTTTATTCGAGGAATAATTTTAAAATTTGACAGATATTTCACACAAAAACTGTCAAACGTCAATTTTATTCCACGAAGAAAAGTTATCTGGCGATGGAAAAATCAGCCCTGAGTCAACAATTTACAAGAACTTGAAATGAGGAATTTTAAATTTCTATAAAAAAACTTATTTTTCTCATAACTCCTCTATACATTAGTGTCAATTCAAAATATATATTTGGGAACCTAGATATTCTGTAAACCAATCGGAATAATACACACTACATTAATAATATGTTTGATTTACAAATTATTTTGGTATTACGTGTGTATGAACTACACATGCTCCGCCGGCCCCTTAAAAACGATAATTTTCTCCAAAATTATCGAACTAGAACTTAAAAACAATAATTTCATTAGAAAGAAGACAGATAAAATATTTATATCTTCAGTGTTACCTGAGCCTGGCAATCTCCCTCATGATCTCCCTGTTCTTGGCTTCTAGCTGTGAGATCAGTTCGCGCTGTTGTCGCGCCGCGTCCACTTCCGAGCCCTCCGACGATGACCGACCCTATATGAAATATTGTTTTATACAGCTGACTTGTAATTGCAACGGGTATCGTATTACCCCGTAACTGGGTTGTGAAGGTCAGGTAGGCAGTCGCTCCATGTAAAATACTAGTTGGGAAAAGGCTAGGCAGATGATGATGAGGTGACTTGTAATTTACCATATTCCTTCCAGGACGTGATAGTATGACCCATTTGCAAAAATTAAGCACCTCATAAAGCCTATGTGAAATTTATGGGATTCGAGAAAACTAATTTTTTATGTTTTTTTTTTTAAATTTCCCAGAATTCGTCACAAAATATCACTTCCTCTAAACTCTCTAATTTAATGGCCTTCATTTTCATCATCATCATCATAAAGTTTATTTGTGAAACATAGGTATACAATAGGTCACACATAAAAAATAGTATGCTATGTTTTGTCTTAAGACATACAAATATGGTAACAAGCAATTTAAATATGTTAAAAAAATGTCATTAACAAAAAGAAACATTCTAATATTCACATAAAAATTACAGATGTCAAAATTATAAATCATTGCTATTGCATTAGATAAATTTTACTATGACATTAAGCGCACAAATTACGAGGATGACATTCTTTATTGCACGCAACACACGGGGTTATCACACCGCCAACTTTCAAACTCCGGGCAGTTACCGATATTTTTTTATGGAAAAATCCAATAACACTTTGCCTGGCCTGGGAATTGAACCCAGGACCCCGCTCAGCAGTCGCGCTTGCGACTACGAGGACAACGGGCCAGCTGAGCAGGTAGTTTTTCACAAAGACACAATTTTATTATGACGTCTAAAGGCGGATACAGACATTGCGACGCATGCGCAGCGCACGGCGCACATCGCATGATTCGCAATTTTGTGATCTCCCTGTACGAGTCGCAATATTTTTCTTTCTTTCTTTCTTTTAATCATGCGATGAGCGCCGTGCGCTGCGCATGCCTCGCAATGTCTGTATCCGCCTTTAAACAAACATAATTTAAGTTTGACGTGTAAAAGTGTTCATCTGAACCAATTTACAGAAATCAATATTATCTGAAGTTATATGTAAGTATGTAAAGTATGTGAGTAAAAGCAGTTTTATCTACTGTGCTTTTAGTTGTTTTAACTTTTAACTATCGATTTTCTCTAAATAGATAATATGAAAATATTGCAGGCACTTATTTTTTTTTCGAGTATAATATATTTTTCGGCCGAATATGATACTTGCCGAAAATAGATACTTCGGTCGAAAATTGCCAAAAACTTAGGCTTATAATACAATGCAAAATGAGAACAGACAAACTTCGTGCGTCAAATGTAAATACAATGAAATATTTACCAGTTCTGGAGTAAGAGATGCTGATCTGCCGGCTCTTGGCTGCAACAACATAAACATATAATTATGTAATTATATTAATGTAATTATAAATATCACCTAAAACAGACTAAACAGTCCCAATATTACATTTGCTACTAATATTGGACTGTTTAGTCTGTTTATTTATTTATTTATAGGAGATCCAAGGACTTAAATATTCTTTGCAAAGAGTTCTCATTTGACCCATTTAGGTAAGCGTCCACAGGTTCGCATCGGACGCATCGCGCGTAACGGATTTTAGTATTCTTTGTATAGAAAGTAACACAAGTGCGTCCACTGATCCGCATCGTACGGATCGCAATAATCTGCTCATCGGCAATGCCGACGCCTTTTCTCCGAGGAGCAACTTTTGCGATGCGTGCTGATGACGTCATACGGAAAACCGATCAGCGGACGCGCCCCGCGTGCACGCGCGTTCTTCCATTATCTCACAAACACATTCCCCACGTACGTTCACTACGAAAATCCGAATGAAAGTGGCATCGGCAATCCGATTGCTGGTGGTTGCGTCGGCAAATCCGGTCGCTACCGATACAGTGGACGCATTATGAAAAACTAATCCGTTTGATGTGATGCGTCCGATGCGTGCGATGCGGAACTGTGGGCGCTTACCTTTTACCACCAAAACCTATTCAGCACGCACTCGGCTGAACGCTGACTTTTTTAAAAGTGCATAGTGCTTATATACCTGAAATATGTATTCTTTTCTATCGTGCTTGTTAGTGATCCTAAAATTTCTACTACATTTTCTGTTTTCATTTTTTTCGTGTTTCCATTTCACTTGGCGTATTTGGCCAATGCAAAATATACCTTATCACTAATTAAATTAATTCTATACGGTATTCACAGTAGGCGGAGGGGGGCTTGTGGCTAGGTAATATCGGCCGCACGGGTTGATCGATCAGGTTAAGCTACGCTTGCCGTGGTTGGTCCTTGGATGGATGACCATCTTTAAATACCAAGACCCCTCCAGGGTTAAGCCGTTGGTCCCGGCTGTCAGTCGTGGATCTTTGACAGTCGTTACGGGTCGACTGAAGCCCGAAAATCTGACAACCAGTCTTACCGAGGAGTATCGTATTATCCAGTAACAGGGTTGTGGAGGTCAGATAGGCAGTCGCTCCATGTAAATTCTGGTATTCAACTGCATCCGGTTAGACTGGAAGTCGACCCCAACATGGTTGTGACAAGGCTAGGCAGATGATGATGAAGGTATTCACAGTATTATACATACCATAGTCCTATTCTCGTGTGCTAATCTCGCTGCGTACCGCGCTATTAGACGATGTTCGTCATCCACTCCACGAGATAAATGTTCTGCTATACCTGCCAAGGAATATTTGTATGGTTTAGAAATAATACAGCTGTTATAGCATTATACTATCTATATGTTACGGCTAATGGCCGAAGTGCGGCTAAACCTAGTTTTAACCGAACCTAACCTCGGGGTGCCCTTCGCTCGCTCTTGCATCCTAAGTCGCCTCCCGAAGTATACACGAACCGCATGTGGCCGGCTGCACTTAGTTGTACCCGGCTAAAACTAGGTTTAGCCGCACTTCGGCCGGCTAAAACTAGGTGTAGCCGCACTTCAGATATTAACCGTGACATATAATTATATATTATATAAAACTAGCTTCCGCCCGCGGGGTATGTCGATAAAAACTATCCTATGTCCGTCCCCGGGATTCAATCTATCTCTCTGCCAAATTTTATCGAAATCCTTTCAGTGGTTTAGGCGTGAAAAAGTAACATACAGACAGACACAGACAGAGTTACCTTCCAATTTATAATATTAGTACGGATTCAAAGTCCTGACTGACTGATATATCAACGCACAGCCTAAGCCGACATGAAATTTGGAGCGTGTGTTCTTTGTGAAGAGTAGGCTGGTATCCACTAAGAAAGGATTTTTCGAAATTCCACCCATAAGAGGGTAAATGGGGGAGGGTGAAATTTCACGCGGACGAAGTCGCGGACAGAAGCTAGTTTTATGTGTGCTCTTGTTTTTCATATGCATTACACAGGTTTACTAATGTGGTAACAACACCATAGAGACAAGACTGATCACCACTTTAGCTAACTCAATAAGAGCATGAAGGGCAGCTTTATCTTCTACTAGTTTTTCTTTCACATCTGCATCTAAAGTCAAGTATGAAAGCCCTTCTAGTACGATCACTCCCAAAGGTTCCATCGGTGATCTGCGAGAACGCCAAAATTGTACGAATATAAAACAGGGTTCGAAAGGATAATTATGATAATTATCATGATAATTATCGTGATAATAACATATGGATAATTATCGATTGATAATAACTAAAAATGCACTCGTGAAAGTGAACTGTATTCGAATGAACATTTATGCACTAGCGTGTATCGGAACGCCAATGGAAATAGAATCATCATCGGACGAAGATATTCCTTTGGCTTCACTTCATTCAATTTAATTTAATTATAATGTCGAATCTGACGGACACTGATTTTTACTGAATCTGCCTATAATTAATGGTACTTTTTGTTGGATATTAAATGAATATTATAATTTTTTTCTGTGAGAATTGCCCAAATTATAATGTATTTGTTATGAAACAATACAACAAATGAATTTCTAACACAGGTGATAATTATCCGATAATTATCGGATAATTATCAGATAATTATCCGATAATTATCGGATAATTATCAGATAATTATCAAAAAAAGCTTAATTATCTTGATAATTTCGAACCCTGATATAAAACAACTATCGACTAATAAAAATCGGTTTATATTACCACCTAAATCATAAAAGGTTGCACTGATTCAGGATTCTCTCTCCCTTAGGCCGCGCTCACTTTGGATACGTTTTCGTACGAATTCCATTCGTGCAGAAACGTACGAACACGCACGAACATTCCCGACCTTCTGAGTACTATGAAAGCGCTCACACTGCGCGCGAGTTAGTCGTACGTATACGTACGTGCAAGTCCGACGTCCGAAATCAATCCGAACTTGTTGGGATTTTATTACACGTTCGTGCGTTCATCATCAATAATGGATGTAGAAAAGTTAATAATTAATCGTTCTTCAGGTGATATTGTGTCGCGAAAGTTGCTGTATTTAGTCAGGCTAGGTCGTATTGCATTAAGAATGCACTCAAAAGTATCTCTCCCCATGCGTGTATAACCATAAAACAGTCTGGGGTCATTATACAAATCTTCCATAATGTGATGAAATTCACCGAATTCATCTCTTTTTTTAAATATTTCGCGCACCCATTCGGTTCTACGATAACGACGACGGCGTCGCAATCTACGGTTTAGAAGAAGATTATCCAAAAGAAAAAGATTATTCATCGCAGCAAAGATGACTTCACGTATGCGCTAACACCGGTACTCTGTCTATTTGACGGAGAAAAACGTATTCAGTGTGCGCACTCAATTCGTACGAACAGTGTTCATACGTTTACGTACGATGTAATTCGCATCCAAAGTGAGCGCGGCCTTAGCCCAGGTTAGCACGGACGATTTTTTTTGCGCACTGGTGTTTCAACGCACTGTGTGTATTTTTAACGCACTGGGATACTCTGTTGGATTCTCAACTCTCGGTTCAACTCCGAGAGTTGAAAATCGAGTGCGGGATAAAATCCCGCCACGATATTTTTACGTCCGTACGAACGTTTATTGGATCAGTAAAATTTTATTTGTCAAACTTTGTTTTTATTGAAGTTAGCCGATGGACCTTTGATTCAGGTCGTACTAAGCCGGGCCGTAAATATGGCAGGCAAAAAAAAAAACAAATTCGTAGAACGTTATCTCCGTCACCCAGTGATGTGTCATATTTAAACCTTACACCCGTAAAAATAAAGTGGAAAATAACTAAATAATGGTGTATTTAATACGTACTGCGATGTGTGGAGCGCGAGGAGCGGGAGTCGAGCGAGCCGGTGTTGACGTAGCCACCCACGTACTCCGGGAACCCGTTGTGTGCAGGCACCGGGGACGGCGGACTGCAGAGCAAAATATTATAAATAATTAGGTATATCATCATCATCATTTCAGCCGAAAGACGTCCACTGCTAGACATAGGCCTCCCCCAAAAAGGGGGGGGGGGGGGGGGGGGTTTGCCATAATCGCCACGCTTGGCAGGCGGGTTGGCGATCGCAGTATGGTATGGTGGTGGAATGCATAGAGAACGCTGCTGCCCATTCTCCGGTACGCCCCTTAGTCGCCTTTTACGACACCCGCGGGAAGTTTGGGGTGGTGCTATTCTTTAAGTCCGGGACAATTATATATTATAATATTGAGATATATTATGAGGGGGCTATTATTATTATGAGGGTCTTGAGGCTAAATCATAACAGTCGCACGGGTCAATCGATCAGGTTAAGTTGCGCTTGCCGCGGTTGGTCCGTGGATGGGTGACCATCTTTACATACCAAGACCCTCCGTGCCACGGAAAGCATGTTGAAGCCGTTGGTCCCGGCTGCTGTCGTAGATCTTTGACAGTCGTTACGGGTCGTCAGAAGCCTTACCAAGGGGTATTGTATTACCCAGTAACTGGGTTGTGGAGGTCTGATAGGCAGTCGCTCCATGTACATTACTGGTATTGAGCTGCATCCTTGGGCATAGTCCTTCTGCATAGTTGGGAGAAGGCTAGGCAGATGATGCATTTATTATAAGTATTATTAATGAAAAAAATTACAACTATATGATGAGAATTTATATTTTTATAAGTACCTGTAATAAATAAGTAAAGAATACAAAACAACTATTAGATCAAACAATTGGAAAATAGCATTGCCTGATTACCGTGCTAGAACCCGTGGTCAAGAACCCTCATTTATTCGTCCAAAAAAAAATCATATAAATTCTGATTCAATTGATAAAATAAGATTTCCAAAACAGTCAGAATTACGCCTGTACGATGTTAACAAGAATTTATATGAATTTTTTTTCTGAAAAGTTAATCTTTAAACTGAGGGGCAATTTTCATAATTTTAAATACGTTCAGTCTGATCTGTCTCAATTTGTGAAAAATACCTCCAATTTCTCTACATTTTTGACATTGATTGTCACTTGGATGAGATTACGACAAGATTTTGAAAGTTTTTTCATCATCATCATCATCATCATTTCAGCCGAAAGACGTCCACTGCTGGACATAGGCCTCCCCAAGCACCTCCACTTCGACCGGTCCTGTGCTTCCCGCATCCAACGGGTTCCTGCAAAGGAAAGACGTCCACTGCTGGACATAGGCCTCCCCCAAGCACCTCCACTTCGACCGGTCCTGTGCTTCCCGCATCCAACGGGTTCCTGCAAAGGAAAGACGTCCACTGCTGGACATAGGCCTCCCCCAAGCACCTCCACTTCGACCGGTCCTGTGCTTCCCGCATCCAACGGGTTCCTGCAAGGAGAGGAACAGATGGCCGATGGGGCCGAAAGGTTCTGGAGTGGCGACCGCGTACCGGAAGACGTAGCGTTGGAAGGCCTCCCACAAGGTGGACCGATGACCTTATGAAGGCCGCAGGAACCCGTTGGAAAGTTTTTTATTACGGGACAATGGCCTTCTGTTCTCCTGTAAAGTTAGCCATATTATGTCGCTTAGTCACTTTTGCCTTTCAAACGTCGATATAATATTAGCTTTTTAATCATGAACACACATAAAGTTTCTTTGGTATTGTTCGTCGAATCGTTGAGCTCCTTAAGAGCGGGCCATGTGACAGGATAAAATCTGATTTCACCCGCGCCTCATTGCCTACCCCTCTCATGAAACACGATGAAAACACAACACAATCCCTTCCCGCCAGCAGAAACTTTTCGCCCGGCGAAAACAGAAGACGAACTAACAGGGGATCGAGGAGGGGGTGGAGGGGGTTTCAAGGGATCAGACCGGTATAAATCATGTATTTGTGTTTGAATTTAAATCTTCTGTAGTAAGTATACGCACAATAATCAGATAAAACGGCTCTATTCAATGTACCTAAATTTGATCGCTGTGCAAGTAAGCATATTATTGAATATTATTGTATGTCCGTGCATCTGTTCCGATGTTGGTAACATATTCACAGACATACAAGTATGTAATACATCCTATGAATTTTCAATTCCGGATTGAAGGAGAGTAAACCGAGTTGAATGAACTAAATTCAAGATACGGCCTATAAATTTTCGATTCCGAATAAAATTACAAATGAACGATTTTTGGATATTTTCTTGTACCTATTTGTGCTTTGAAACCTTGCTTCTTGCAAATTTCATGATTCTAGCTCAACGGAAATAATTAAAACCCTTAAGGTACACCCATAGGGTTTTAATTTATTTGCGAGTGTCAAAATTTGCGACATGAATGCCAATTTATAGAGCTCCAAGGAATCATAGTTCTAAGTATTTGATATTAATTTCAACTTGACACCCCCACGCATTCCTGAGAAAAAGAGTTAGACAGATAGACAACGAAGTGATCCTATACGGGTTTCGATATTTATACTACACTAACTGAACTTCGTACCGCCTCAATTTTTTTTTTTCTTATTTTTATATAATTATTCTGCTATTCGGGCCGAAGACAAATCCAACAAATAAAGTATCAAAAAAATCAATCAAATCAAACCCGATTTGTTTTATATTATATAGATTATGAATCATGATCAAAACAAACTCAAATTTTTTTTTTTTTTTTATCGTTATGAAGACTATTATAATGGTATCACTTACCTTAAGCTTTGTTACTTTGAGCTGATAAAATGAAGCCTTTTTAGAATGATGACGTCATGATAGTCATATTATGGACGAACTATATCCAATATCTTAGAATATTTGTTTCACCGCAGTGATCAGCAACCCTCTTTCTCGTAATGGTTTGCAATTACAATATTTAAACGGAATAATATGGTAATTGGCCATTCTCTTTATTTTTAATGAAATTCTTCAGTACGTAAAAACATCTGTTTATTTTGCATATATACGCTAAGCTTGAATTCAGAATTTTAGAATGTCATTTGTCTTAGTCATGTTTTGGAACTAGAAACACAATGTTGACGTGAAAGAGTTTAAATTCCAATGTAACCAATTTTTATTTAGGACCACATGTTGGGCGTCACGACAACTTCGTGGAAATGAGTGTTAACCAAGTAAAAAATTATAATGGTATATCGTGGATTTCGCTTTGCAGGATCGTGCAAAGTCACTAAATTAGCAGCAGTGATACCGAAGTAAAAAATAATATTGTTATGGTTGATTTTGCACTGCATTGTGCAAAGTCATGAAAACCTTTCCTGCACGAAGTGCGAGTAGGAAAAAAATCCCACCGAAAACATTTGTGAAAAAGAGGCCAAGTTTGGTACAAAAAAAGTAAAGGATAGTCGGCTTCGCCGATTAAAAAATGGGGATCTATGTAAATGGGTGCTAAAGTAACTTAGCACCCATTTAGATCTCAATTCTTTTATCGGCGAAGCCGATTATCCCAACCATTGTGATCCGTCACAACCTTTATTCATCCCCGCCCAAAGAGCAACACGGGCCACCGGCGGTCCGCCGTGTTGCTCTATGTCCCCGCCATAAAAAGAAAGCTAGTTATGAGAACACTATCCGTATGAAATATTTCATGTGCACACCGTTTCGTACTTTTGTCTACAATAAACCCATTGATTACCTGTTTTAGCTTTTTGATTTCTTTCTTTTTTATTCCAATAAGAATATAAGTACCAATAACCTACCCGTATGCTAAAATTCGAGCTTTAACTTGATTTAGGAAATGGTCAAAAGTTGCTCGAAATTGATCGTCTAAGGTCCACCTTACAAGGAGTTTTGTGTAGACGAATTTGGATTCTGAGTTCATCGCAATAAGATCTAAAATCTCGAGCAGGAACTTTCAAATGAACGTGAAATTGGCTAGTTGGCTATGTTGTAAATTATATCCGCAAGAAAATTGACCGAAATGCAGAACAATGGCGCTAGTTGTACTATACCAATAAAAAATATGTCAAATAAAATGAATGTCACTTTGAGTTTTCAAATATCAACATTGAATTATTTTAATATTTTATTTTATAGTTTTGGCTCGGTATTTATTCAGTTTGTCAATATTTAACATTTTTGATAATCGTTTTGGAAGTGGTTTTAGTTATTTTTCCATGTTTTATATTTCACAGTTTCTTTCTCGCAAAGTGATAAAATACGAAAATATTGTTTACATAATTAAATTATATCCAGCGCAGCCGAAAATTTGAGCGCAGTCCTCTCGTCTCAACAGAGCGGCGGCGACTGATTTGTGAAACAAACGTATGTCTCAACCTCGTGTTACGCGAGACGGAAGACAGCGTATCTCGCGGATTAAAAATGTAGTAAGCGCCAAATGCTTTTTATACGATTATCTTTTAAAATAGACAATATTTTAAAAAATCGCTTGGGTCATCCCTAGGTTATAATAAGTGTTATTATTTATCCAATTTGTGGTTCCGTAATATGCACCAAAATAGAATGCAAACCAAAATAGTTGAAAATTAGAGGTAACTTTGTGATAGTTTTTTATCGAGAAAATTTTATCGTATCATGTTTTCGTCTGGGTCGACCCTTACATTTATAATGAAGTTTCCTGCCATATACTTTTTTTCCAATTTGAACATGATTTACTACTGTTTAAATCGAATCTAAGATTGAAGATTTTCTATAGGGCCTTAAGTCTTGAGTTGAGCTGCACGATTTCTGACAAATGGTCCTCTCAATCTGTGTGGTTCTTTCCTCAAAAGACTGTCTCAGACATCGATCTACATGGTCTTCATACAACCTGACCAAGATTATGTCCGGACTTTAAAAGAGACTGTGACCTCTGAGTTTGTTTCGGCCTTTCTTCTTAGAGTAGTCAGATAGGAAACGCCGACCTCATCTAGTTTAAAAAAAACATGATTGACGTGTAAAAGTGTTTGTACAAACCTACTTACAAAAAAATAAAATCATTTATCATTTAAAGTAAATACATACACAATATGACTAAGATTCAGCGTCCGCTCGGGCTGGTCGGGGTAACGAGGCAACTGCGCGCGCGCTCGCTCCGGCACGCAGCGGAACGACTTGCGGAGCGTCGCGCCAATCTGCTTCGATGGAGATTTCTGAAAAGAAATAAAATAATGTTATTCATTGGATTGGATCAGTTGATGACAATAGACTCGACCCCTATTACGTCATCATTTCAGCCGAAAGACGTCCACTGCTGGCCATAATCGCTACGCTTGGCAGGCGGGTTGGCGATCGCAGTATAGTATGGTGGTGGAATGCATAGAGAACGCTGCTGCCCATTCTCCGGTACGACCCTTAGTCGCCTTTTACGACACCCACGGGAAGGATGGGGTGGTGCTATTCTTTAAGTCCGGCACCACACAGACAGACCCAATTACGTGTAACCATGCGCGATCTGCCTGTCCGCAGTCGAGCACGGCTGCGCTCTGCGTGTTGTCGTGTCCAGTGTTTGTCAAAATATAATATGGATGAAGAAGACTAATTTTTACAAAAAAAACCGGACAAGAGCGAGTCGGACTCGCGCACCGAGGGTTCCGTGACATCCGGGGTTATGCATAAGGTTTATGTTTATGAAATTAAATGTTTATTTTTGAGTTGATTGAATGAAAGGTAAATTGCGGTTTACGATTTATGACGTATTAAAAAAAAACTACTCACTAGATCTCGTTCAAACCAATTTTCGGTGGAAGTTTACATGGTAATGTACCTACATCATATATTTTTTTAGTTTTATCATTCTCTTATTTTAGAAGTTACGGGGGGGGGGGGGGGGGGGGAACACATTTTACCACTTTGGAAGTGTCTCTCGCGCAAACTATTCAGTTTAGAAAAAAATGATATTAGAAACCTCAATATCATTTTTGAAGACCTATCCATAGATACCACACGTATGGGTTTGATGAAAAAAATTTTTGAGTTTCAGTTCTAAGTATGGGGACCCCTAAAATTTATTGTTTTTTTTCTATTTTTGTGTGAAAATCTTAATGCGGTTCACAGAATACATCTACTTACCAAGTTTCAACAGTATAGTTCTTATAGTTTCGGAAAAAAGTGGCTGTGAGATACGGACGGACGGACAGACAGACGGACGGACAGACAGACAGACATGACGAATCTATAAGGGTTCCGTTTTTTGACATTTGGCTACGGAACCCTAAAAAGCTCGAACTAGTTTGAGAACCCTTGTCCCCGCGCGGGCCGCCCGCGCAGTCACTGCGGCCACTTGTATGAACGAGCCATGGCGTGAGTAGCCCGCGTGCTCCCCACGCCGAGCAGCCCGCGTCGCTCACCGCGCCCGCGTGTCCACTATGGACACTCAAATGAAGTTCTTATGTTTAAGTACGCCGCGCCGCACCCGCCCCGCGCTCGCGCTGCCAGTCTCGCCAAGCACTTAGATATACTCACATAGGCGGCGTACTCCTTGACCTCGTGCTCGTTGCTGTGGGTCGCGGAGACCCGGCCCCGCCAGAAGCAGTCCTGGCACATGGTGTAGTTGTGCACAGTGAACATTGTTATCAGATATACTCACATAGGCGGCGTACTCCTTGACCTCGTGCTCGTTGCTGTGGGTCGCGGAGACCCGGCCCCGCCAGAAGCAGTCCTGGCACATGGTGTAGTTGGCGCAGCGCGTGCAGCGGTATCTGAAGCCTGTGAGAGAGCTGCGGCGACAGGCGCTGCAGGCTAGTGGGTGGACCACTGCAGGGAAAACAAACAACATCAGATTTGCCAAAATGAGGTTTGAAGCAGAAGCAGTGTTTTACAGATCCTAATCCCAAGCGTAATTTTATGCATATAAAAATCCTTAACACATCGTTTTATTAATCGCCAATTCATCCTGATTTGATTAATCGGCAATTTTAAAAGTTTTACACTAATTACGATTTAATAGAAAGACGTCCACTGGTGGACATAGGCCTCTCCCAAGCACCTCGACTTCGACCGATTCTGTGCTTCTCGCATCTAACGGGTTTCTGCTGCCTTCACAAGGTCGTCGGTACACCTTCGTCGTCGATCTTGGAATGCCTCATGATCTTAGTTGAACCAAATCATACCATTTTCAACGCTGGCGAGTCGGTGCAGTAGCGGCAGCCACACAAGACATGGCGGCCCTGGGTCCGACATCAGTGTGTCAAGGAAATCGTTCACGGTGATCTTGCCGTTCTACACACAGAAAATAATATATTGCAGCATTATAAAATAGTTAAAATTAAGTAACATTGAACAATTTTCAAGAAGAATTGTGTTGAATTGACAATTGTCAGGTGGAATTGTCCCAAGCTATCATACTATAACTCGGGATTTAAAATTCGGTTTAGTATTACGCGATTTCGTTTTAAATCTTTTTTATTCGTGTCGGCTTGAGCAGTACGTTAATAGTGAGTAGTGCTCATGTATTACTGACAACATTTACGAGTCAGTAAAATTCTTGGTGAGATTGAGGGTGTGTCAGAGTTACTATCAATACACCCAATAGATCTAATGAATATCTGTATCATAAATATTGGGTCAGTAAAAAAAAACGAGTGGGGTCGGAGTACCCATGGCAGGACCTCACTATCGGTTTCAGCATCCTCGAAAACCACGAAAACGACACCCATGATGAAAAATTTAAAAAACAATTGCAGCCACCATCTCGGATTTTCATTTTGACCTCACTATTGGCTTCAGTACCCTCGGAAATCATGGTAACTATCTCTCTCTCTTTCTATTACATAAATGAAAATACGCATGGAGCGGGCATAACGCGTTTTATTTACGTGACGATTTCTCCCATTTTACTCCTACTGCAAGCTTCGTAAAAGAACTTCGTTCCAACAATGTCTGCTTTATATTAACCTACTAGCTTCCGCCCGCGGCTTTGCCCGCAATAAAAACTATCCTCTGTCCTTCCCCGGGATACAATCTATCTCTGCCAAATTTTATCGAAATCCGTTCAGTGGTTTAGGCGTGAAAAGGTAACATACAGACAGACAGACAGAGTTACGTAGTTTCGAATTTATAATATTAGTATGGATTGGGCTCATAATCTTTCAACCGTCAAGCAAAAGATCCCCCAGCACGCGTAGCATGAGCACCGGTTTGTCGACGGAAGAGTAGACAAAGATGACGTTTCGTGTAGGTAGACAGTACGACGGCAGCAAAGTAGAAAGAGTCAACTGCACTTTTTACGAAATTCACTCTTTTACTTAATTCGACTCAGAATTCTTTGTTTTGTCATACGATTTTTTTTCTTTATGATTCTTAATTTTTACTGATATTAAGTCACATTATAAGGCGGGGTCCGTGGCCAAATAATAACAGCCGCACAAGTTAATCGATCAGGTTAAGCTAGACTTGCTGCGGTTGGTCCGTGGATGGGTGACCATCTTTACATACCGAGACCCCTCCGTGTCTCGGAAAGCACGTTAAGTCCTTGGAATTTTGTTTTTTTTTTTCGTGGGTTTTTGTAGATAACCGTATATACTTTGTGGCCGTCGAGTAGAAAGTTTTCTACTGTCTTTAGCGATTACAAAATCTCTTCACTACCTTAGACAACTGACAGTTGTCAGTGTGATTTTGACATTTGGGATCTACATAGAAAAGGACCTAGACAAAGATCGTTGGAAATGCAAGACAAAATGACAGATTGTAGAAAGACTAGGCGGTATGTCAAAAATTAAGAAAAGAAATGTCACTTTGTATAGAAAGCAATGTGTCTACTCTTCGTAGAGATAGAAATGTTCATGCTACGCGTGCTGGGGGTCCAATGATCATCACCCAAGTATACTTCAAGTTGAGAGGTCTTTCTCAAACCTAGCAGTAACAACTTAGAATCATCTAGGACTTACCTGATTAAATATAGTAAGTGCAAGCGAGTCTGTGTAGTTGAACGACGGCGACTCGTACACCGCCGCTGGTAACGCGAGCACTTCTCTTAGGTAGTCCGACAGCCTCTTCATTAGCAAATGTCCGTTGCCGTCTGATAGTTGGGAGAATATGTCTGGAGGAAAAGAGGAGTAATTTGAAGGTACAGAAGGTAAAGAAAAACAGCATTGTATGTAAATTATAAGGCTAGCACTATTTAAAAGGCTGGTCTAGATATACACCAACTAGATAGTTAGATAGGCGATAGTACCGTTTGCATAGCAAAATCTGTTGAGAAGTCATGTCATGTCCCCAAAATGCTCAATGGTCAACGTCGAACGGAAAATGAACCCTTGATGAATAATGAATAATTTTTGACGTTCAAAAGTGCCTTTTATGCGTCTATTTGAAATAAATGCTTTGACTTTGATGACTTTCGTGTATTTTTAACTAGTGTTTTTTATTAGTCAGTTTCAAGAGTCACAACTATAAGGCGGGTACCACATCTCCGCCGCGAAACCATAGCAGCGAAACCGCAGTAGTTCCGCTATGACTTGTCTGTTGTACGACAAGCGAAACTGTCTGTTCTAACGCACAGATTTGATTCTATCTCTTTCCCGCGTGATTTCGCCGATCTGCTCGGAAGCCAGTTACTCCTCCACGATCAGCCTGCTAAAGTGTTTTTCAAATAAACTTGCGATAAATGTCATTCAACCACCCTGTACCAAAAAGTCCAAATAACTTACGATAGATATCGTTCGTCATACAAAACTGTCGCTAACATTGCATCGGTTGAGTTTCATAATACCAAACACGGAGTAAGTCAATGTTTTGATCGTGTTACCGACACTGCCCATACATTTTTTTCGTATGGTTTGGAAATATTGGAATACATTAGTAGAAGGAGGTGAACAAACTTTATCGCAAGTTTATTTGAAATGAACTTTAGTTTGTTGCGGTGCCGCGTTTGTTTCGCACGTATCTCTGGCGGTCTATTAGATAATAAAGCGAAACTTGTTTTTTTTTTTTTTTGGAAAATGGATGTTGATTTTACGGAAAAACTAATCTGAGAGGTCCGAAGGAGATCCAAACTGTATTTAAGTCGAAAGCGACGACATTTTGCTCCGATTGCTACAATGCAACTGACTCTCATTATGTTCCGATAGTCGAAACGCGACATAATGTAGTAATGTTTCTTAGCGCGGATTCTCATCATTATTTTTGCGGCGCAAGTGTGCTAAGGCCCTTATAATGTATGTGCATCAAAGAGATTTAAGATAGGTACAATAGAGGGGCCATGCAAAGAAATGTCTTAGAAAAACTGTGATCCCATGTCTCAGTGCCGCCATCTGGTAAGATATGGCATAATTAGAGCGGCAATTTATTCAATTAGGTTCAGCTATCGCCCGGTAGATGGCCAGTGTGGCCAGTGTTGCCAGATACGATTTTCAATTCATCGATTAAAAATCGGATCGGTGGTGCCTGAAAAATCTAATATAAATCAAATCAGTTAGATAAATATCGATAACTAAACAAATTAGGCAAAAATTGAACGAAACGGAAAACGGAACGCGCGCCCCTCGCGCCAGTGCCCAGTCCGCTGCCCAAACGCATACTGCGTAGACGCATATTTATCATCCTACCGCGCAAGTCGCCACGTGCCTCCCTCGTGCCGCCATTGTAACGCGAAAGAATAATTATTAAGGGTCTTCGTTCCCAATGTTTTTTTAAAAATTAAAGTGTAAACTAATTTTGTGCCTATATCACAAATAAATACTCTATCTCTAAAAGGTAGTTTCCCTAAGATAACCTCCCTCACACATTTAAATAAATATTATCGATAACAAAATCGATATACAACATCACATCTCTGAAAGGCAGTCCGACTTTTAATTAGTTTTTAATTCTTCTAATAATTATTACCCTCTTTTATAAAATCAATTAAACATGGATCGATTTTAAACTGAATGTTACTTGAATGAATCGATTATTTTGTCACACCACTATATTAATTTTGTTAAAAAGTGGTAACACTGAAGCTGTCATTTTACCCAACTATAGTAAAGCTACTCAGCAATAGATGGCGTTTAATACAAAATAAACAAATTTTCTAGATCTTTTTATGAAAATTATTTAATTTTAATTACTGAGTAAATATAGATAATACATACGAAAATAAACTGAATTTAGGTCCAGTTGTTTTACCATAACGAGACTTGCAGTAACGTAATGCGCAACTCGGCATATTTCCATACAAAATATTTTTCTTTTGTTGGACACGAATGCGTCAATGCGACTTGACGCGCAGGCGTACAATACTAGACTGAGAGACTTGTTACGCCTAGGTCACAAGTACCGGGACACTGTTTTGTTCGCAATGTCCCGTCTATTGTAAATACTTTAAATGTCTTTGATGTGCATCATGTGGATGCTAATCAGTCTATTAATTTATGTAATTATATTCATAAGTCTCAATGCATAAAATAAATCACCTAGTAGTGTTTACATGAGTACCTACCTACTTTATTTAAACTGCATATTAAGGGGAATGCTCCAACCAGCCCGCGAAATTCAAAATTTCTTACGTTTTTTGCAATTTGCAGGCCAGTGCTAGGTTGTATGTTGATTAAAATATTATTCGCGGCTGTAAGACATATGTAGTTACAGAATTATAATCATCAAAATCATCAATACAACCCTCCAACTTCATAAAGGTGTAAGAACAAAAAAAAAACAGAAAAAGTGATTCCTAAAAATTTGAATTTCACGGGCTGGTTGGAGCATTCACCTTAAGCAGATCCTTATAAAATACTAGCTGCGCCCCGCGGTTTCACCCGCATAAGTTTTGATCCCGTGGGAATATCGGGATAAAAAGTAGCCTATATGTTAATCCAGGGTGTCAGCTACCTCCATACAAAATTTCATCAAAATTGGTGCAGCCGTTTGATCGTGAAGAAGTAACAAACATATAAACACACACACACACTCACACACATACTCACACACACACTCACAAACTTTCGCATTTATAATATTAGTGTGATAATCTTAAGATGTTGGATCACATTGATGACTCACAGCTGAGTAGCTAGCCTAATCACTAATGAATCATTGTTAACTCTTGACCTTCATACTTCAAACCAGGGTTGTTGCTAATGTTTTATCATTGACAGCGGATGGTAATGCTGATTTTAATTATACTCTTAAAAAAGCAGTGACCATTATGAATTTATACATAAAAGTTGCACAGTTTTTCTTGGTATTGAAATAAAAGGTTGTTTCAATAATTTTGTGACTTTTAATAAAAAATAGAATCAAACTTAGGACCTAGTTTAGTAATAACAAGCGTTTGTTTACAATCGCAATATTCGCTCGACCTCTGGATTGGTCAAAACTTGCAACCGTAAACAACACGTGCTATATTAGCCCCGCCCCCTCTGCGGTCATGTCACAACTCGAACTTCAGCATTAATAATCAGCATCGATCAATGCGGATGCTGACGCTGATGTTGAAAATGTTGCTGATGTTCGCAACATGATGACATGATGTTGTCTGTGTGGTGCCGGACTTAAAGAATAGCACCACCCCATACTTCCCGTGGGTGTCGTAAAAGGCGACTAAGGGGCCCGTACCGGAGAATGGGCAGCAGCGTTCTCTATGCATTCCACCACCATAACATACTGCGATCGCCAACCCGCCTGCCAAGCGTGGCGATTATGGCAAACCCCCCCCTTTTGGGGGAGGCCTATGATGATGCTGATGTTCGCAACAACCCTGCTTCAAACACATAAAAGTAGGTACTTACATCTTAACTTGTCCATCAGTTTGCCTGCACACATCGTGGCGAGCGCCACTTTGATGGAAAACACTCGGATTTTACCCACATTCTCACTGAAACAAATTAATTATTGATTAATTTTACTTGTTTATAATGCTAAATTGTATGTAGTTTACTATTGAACTATACTTCTAGAAAATAATCACACTAATATTATAAAGGCGAAAGTTTGTGAGTGTGTGTGTGTTTATATTATGTTTGTTACTTCTTCACGCTCAAACGGCTGGACCAATTTTTATAACACAATTTTTAAAATTTTGTAAGGAGGTAGCTGACGCCCTGGATTAACATGTAGATTACTTTTTTATCCTGATATTCCCACGGGATCGACATTTACGCGGGTAAAACCGCGGGGCGCAGCTAGTGCAATATAATTTCCTGATCTACTTAATAAACAGACACTAGCATAATTTCATATCTAAGAAAAGGGTTGACCAAGTAGGGCAGCTGTTCATACAGTTCGCGTCAAATAACTTTGCCGCTCTGAAGTTAGGCTCATTGCTAGCCGCGCCAATCCGCGCCATGCGCGCTGCTGTTTTATTCATAGGATTAACTACTGCGCAGTGATTTGTTGCCTACTTCAGAGCGGCAAAGTTATGTGACGCGACCTGTACATGATTAGTTTTTAGGGTTCCGTACCCAAAGAGTAAAAACGGGGCCCTATTACTTATTACCCTAGACTTCGCTGTCTGTCCGTCTGTCTGTCACCAGGCTGTACCTATCTCAAGAACCGTTATAGCTAGATAGTTGAAATTTTTTCAAATTATGTATTTCTGTTGCCGCTATAACAACAAAATACTAAAAACAAAATAAAATGAATATTTAAGGGGGGCTCCCATACATCAAACGTGTTTTTTTCGGCGTTTTCGCCTTGTGGTACGGAACCCTTCGTGTGCGAGTCCGACTCGCACTTGGCCAGTTTTTTTACATTTACAACAGGCTATACTTCTTTCGAATTTTGGAGTTAGGTTAGCTAAGGTTCATATTTGATTGATATATTAATTTAAAGAGTGGTAATAGGAGACCACCTCTTTGTATTGGGTCTTTGTTAAATTTAAAACAGCTCAAAGTATGGCTATATTTCATTGCAATTTTTAAATCTTGAATTCAATGACCCATAACTTAGTCACACTAATATTATAAAGGCGAAAGTTTGTGAGTGTGTTTGTGTGTGTGTTTATATGTTTGTTACTTCTTCACGCTCAGACGGCTGGACCAATTTTGATAAAATTTGGTATGGGGGTAGTTGACATCCTGGATTAACATAAAAGCTACTTTTTATCCCGATATTCCCACGGGGTAGAAACTTATGCGGGTGAAACCACGGGGCGCAGCTAGTATTACCTATATAAACTATCGCACTAATATTATAAAGGCGAAAATTTGTGAGTGTGTGTTTATATGTTTGTTACTTCTTCACACTCAAACGGCCGGACCAATATTGATAAAATTTTGTATGGAGGTAGCTGACACCCTGGATTAACACATAGGCTACTATTTATCCCGATATTCCCACCACCGATATTCCCCATATTCTGTTAGTATACTTGTTAATGCATGCCTTAAAGATCTTATTTTACAAATATTAATAATTCAATATGTCTATTATCTGTAAGTGATACTATCAGATTCTAATTAATAATATTATTATTATGTATTATCTCTAATGAGAATAACAGAATCATTACAGGTGCTCTCTTATGATTCTGTCTATTCTTATGTTATTATTAGCCCCGCGGTTTCACACGCATAAGTTTCGATCCCGTGGGAATATCGGGATAAAAACTCAAACTATTCTTCAGTGTTACAAGTTTCATCTAAATTGGTGCAGTCGTTTTTGCGTGAAAGAATAACAAACATCCATCAATCCTCACAAACTTTCACGTTTATTAGTAGGATTAAGTATTATCTCTAATGAGTATAACATAATCATTAAAGAGCATCAGTAGTATTAGACAGTAACCGTATATTTTTACTGTTCCGTCGTCCAGTATTCGATGACAAAACGGAATGTCATTTTTTTACGGAACGATATTTTTTACTGTATACAGAATACTGTGCCACGTGTGAAGTCGCTCATACAACTACATACGCCATCAACGAAAAAAAAACGTACATGATAAAACGGAACAGTAAAACGGAGACATGTGTGAACTGGCCATTAGGAGTACTTAATTAAACTACTTAAAGGCACACTTGAAATGACATTCCATTATTAATCTGTTACAATGAATGTTATTATAAATAAGGTGCAACTTAATTAGTATTACTACCAATACTCCCTGTCACTCAAGGCTAGTGGAATAGCAACATTATGTTAATTTGTAAACAATAACAAATCACTGTAGAATCTATTAGATAATGAGTTGAATTATAAATGTATAAGGTAAACTATCTACTAACTATTTGACAGTTTAAGAACATTCATTGCGTTATTTAGGTATGTTGTTGAGCAGAAAAAATTTTCAAACATATTATTAAGCAATGAATTAGTAATATCCTTCAAAACGATTCAGAATGTGATTAATAGTGTGTTACGCAATTAGTGTGCAGGTTTATAAATATTGGAGAAGCCGAGTCAAGCTCATCAGTTTCTTTTGTTGTATATTCACAGAATAGTTGCGTATAGGAAACACCAACTTCATCTGGTTTATAAAATATTATTGATTATTGACGTGTCAGTGTTTGTGTAATGTAAACCTACTTGCAGAAATAACATCATTTACTTTGTCAGCAACAGTTTTAGTATTAAGTATAAAAAGGAATTTAATTTACGTGTGACTCTTCTTCATGAAATGGCCACAAAAACTTATATTACCAACTCACCCAGTACTGTAAGCGGACAGCAACCAGTTCAACAATAAAGCTGAACATGCTTCAACAGACACCTGATGAGCAGGTGGCAGTCTTTTGTTCAAGTTGTGATACAATGAAGATACAAGTGTTTCCAGTCTCGTTACGTTCACACATGCGGTTGGCTCTAGAGTGTTTAGTGCATTCTCACGGAATGCCTCAATTACATTCCATATGTCTATTACGTGTACTGAAAGAGAAAGGATTAATACATCAAATAAACCTTGGTGATCAAGTAGACATCTATAAGAGAGAAGAGCCACTCCTGTACCTTATAAGCAAAGAACTTGGTTTAGTAGAAAACCTCTTTAAACGAAAACAAGCTTGCGATCCCTTGAACTGTCGCTTATACAGGTTCCACTGTAATTTATTTCTCTTAGGGCTGATTTTTCCAACACCAGATAATTTTATACAAGGAACAATTTTGAATTTTTGACAGTTCTTCCATACAAAATTGTCTAGCGTCCATTTTATTCCAGAATTAATAATAATGTCAATTGAAAAATCAGCCCTTATTTACATAGATATTTTGAAGATACGAAGTTTACAAAAAAAAAAGCTAGGAAAATGTTCTCCACTATCAAGCTGTTGTCCAGTAAGTCAAGTTAGAATACCTGCAATATCAATGACAATTTGACAAAATACAACAATTTGTCAGAGCCAATGACTTATTAAAACCTTGGTATCCAATCATAGCCAATGATCTATTAAATTAAAGCCTTGGTATCCAATCATACCAAACTTAGAATTGTTATCCCAACCCGTTATAAATATTCATGACTCATTCTATGTGGGGCACATCAGTGGAACCGTTTCATAATTTTGGAAGCAATAAACACCAATTTAACCCAATAAAAAACGAATAAACTTGTTAGTTCATTAATGAATTTGCGTACCATTTATCAGAGTAAATGTACAGAAGACAATCGCCAAAATATTTTTTTTTAAATATTAAATCAAGGGTTTTTAAAACAGTATAAACTAATTACACTGTACATTACTCACAGTTACATTTCTTTTGTACATAGCGGAGTTTGCAAGCGGTTCTATAGGAGGCAAATCTGATCAGGTCAAAGTTCTGCTCTCTCATCTCTTGCAGCAGCTGAGACCGAGGGTCTGCGGACGCGGAGCCCACACTGGGGAGCGCCACCCCTCGTATATCCCCCACACTGGGCACTCCGCCCACACTCTCTCGTTCTAACGACATTTTCACTACTACAAGAAATTACAACGATTATTATCACAAAAAGAAAAACAGATTACGAAGGTGTATATTTGAAAACTGATACTACTTGATAACACAAAGATAAGATCGAAAGTGATTTTAGCGACAAAAAATATAAACAAGGCCCGCGGCCGCAGGTCTGTGAAAACATTTGATATCACTAAATTGTTACGAAATTCACGATGCTAAAGAGCTCTTACCTTCACGGGACGATTAGCTCATAACTTTGTTGACATAACGATAATATATTCACGGCAAACTCAAGATTATTTCCGTAGTTATATCGATTCAAAGATATTATTAGCGACAGCTTGATATTTACTTGATGATTTAATTATAAACGGATGCCACATTCACAGTATCAATGCACGTTTTTACTCCTCCTTTATTTATATATTATTTCTTTGTCATTTAATAGAGAGTATAAATTATAAAAGTCATTTCTACGCCAATAAATTACGGAATATCGAAATCAACATGACAAGCCTGCCATTAATAAGTGCGTTCCTGAAACCCTAACGTTATTAACTACATTTAGGTATTTTTAAACAACTGATTATCAGGTTTTCAGGAAATTATCAATACGAAAGCAATCATGTCTTTAATTAAAATTGTATTCATTGGGCTTTCTAAGTAAACGTTTTAGTGTTTTAGTACTGAAAACCAAATTATTATTTCTCGTGTGTATTGAAATTCTGTGAGTAATGGAACATGCAAATGTCATCCATAGACAAGTTCTTGTTTTTTCATTATTAGAAAACTAAAACTGAAAACTTGGATATGTGCACATTTAGACAGTGTTGCAAGAACTTTAATACTTTACAACACAATTTCTTCTTCCCAGCTAGCACTTCTTACAAAGTTAGGTAGAAAAATATTATACTAATTACTTACTAAGATGGCAGCGACTTAAATCGGCTTTGATCGTAACTGTCAGGCGATTGAAAATACAAAACAGAAATTAATCATTGTTTATTTTGTAGCTGAAGTGTATTATTATTGTGTAACTGTTACTGACGACACCTTTGTCTGTGCTCAACATAACTTCACAGCTATTCACAACTGTTTGATTATTAGCATCATCCCATTGCTGGGCTAAGACCTCTCCCCATGAATTCCAACTCTAGTTTTTTAACCTGTACTTTTACTTTGTATCCAGGTTTGTATCCAGTTTATTTTTTGTATCCAGTTTATTTACCACTGACCTCTATCATACGAGTATAATGTAAGTCAGTGAATATTACCCAAAGAGTAAAGTAACTATATTACCCATTCACTGACCAGTCCCGCTATCCGCTTGACGCGCGTCGCATGGAATGGTCCCAAACATTTTTTATCGGCGCGCGACGGGGCGCCTAGCCACATAAACACGGCTATTTTTAAGGACCGATAGTAAACTAATGACTGTTTCCTCAAGCGGACAGACCAGCAGGGTAATTACACAGCTTGTTTTGTAACTTTAAAAGTCTTTGATTTTTTTTTCAATAATTATTTATTTTAATTGTTTGCTTACATTAGGCCATTAAAAAACAAAAAATATATTATTTCAAAATATAAAGTGATGACGATGACCCTATTTTATAAAAGTCATCCTCGAATAGGATAGTACATGTAAGTACCATCCTTTTCGAGGATACATTCTCGAGTGTACCGAAGGTGTTTTGATGGATGTAAAACATCGAATGCGTTAGACTCAGACCGTCTGTGGACCGCCAACAGCATCGTCACGCACTTTCGAGAGAGTCGCAGAGTTACGAAATTATTAAATTAATATTTGTCTTATTTAATAAAGACATATTAAAAAAAAAAATCTAATATTTTGTTTTTGTTGAATATTTATTTCACATCGCATCCTTGTTTGAGTTTGTATCAATACACTCCTGCGTTCCGAGTTGGGAAATAATCGATTTGAGCGTGCTTAAACCCGTACCAAATTAGCGTGAGCGCGTAAACGATGTCACGTGAATCGTTATAGATGACGTCATGACATGCGCCATCTTGCGATAACGTCGACCATGCCTTAGAATGTTGCGGATAACTCGGCTTACCTCTATGAAGTCGTGAAGTCGATGTCCGTAGCAGCAGAGTTTTACGAAGTAACAGATGATTAACAAATTATTTGAACTTATGAAGAGTTTATCTATTTTAGCCCTAACGCGTATAAGTCTCTTTATCTTTAGTTATTAGCTAACATAGAATAATAACACCGTGAGCGCTGTCAAAATGAGTGTGTGTGAGGATATGTCAGTGTATTTTGTTTTGAGTTACATCGTCTTTTAATTAAACTAACGTGGCATTTTCGAAATTGTGCTTCTGGCTGACAGTCGCCACCTAATCAAAGAAGAAGAACTGAAGAAGAAATGTGGTGTTTATACAAAGAAATACTGTAATAATATCGTTTTTACTTTGAGTAAGCACTGTTTTTCTACAAGCCCCTACGTAATGTCCATAAAAATATATAACAAACTACCTGACATAATAAATGTTACGTACGGAAAACATTTTATTATTAATAAACCACATATTGAGACCTCGCCACTGCGATCTTACGCGCATTAACATTTTTCCTTAATAAAACCATCAAAATAAATAAGTACAGACGCCAGCACATCAAGCTACCCGAAACTGTCAAATTTTCCCAATCAACGTTGAACCTTATGCTTTAGCGATAAAGTTGAAAATCCATTAAAGAAATTTGACAAATTGTAGTAGCTTGTTGTGCTGGCGTCTGTACATTAAAATAATAAAGTGAGGTAACGTAGGTCCTGCTACAACCAAAGCCATAGAGCGCACATTTGTTTGGCAAAACATGGACTCGCCCATTGCCCACGCGTTCCGGCCGGCAGTTCATCTTGAGTACTCGACTAGCTCGCACACGCCGATCGCGCACCACCGCGAACGCGATTTTTACCGCGAGTTGTCGCCGCCGCGAGGTCTCACACTTTTACAAGTATTTAACTGTTTTATTTCGTTCAAAAGACCGACTAATCGCGTACCTGCGTACTGTACGCAACAATAAAGAAAGAAGAAAAGTTAAATATATTTATAAATAAACTTAAAAATTTACTGATAAACAAAATAATGTTATTACTCCAATGAATATTTAAACGATAAACATAAATAAAACAAAAAAGTAATTAAATTAATGATAATCACGCAATTTATATGAATGTTTAAAACATACCTATTATAGATAAGGTAATTATTAATAATTATTAATCATCATCATCTGCCTAGCCTTTTCCCAACTATGTTGGGGTCGGCTTCCAGTCTAACCGGATTCAGCTGAATACCAGTATTTTACATGGAGCGACTGCCTATCTGACCTCCACAACCCAGTTACTGGGTAATACAATACCCCTTGGTAAGACTGGTTGTCAGACTTTCGGGCTTCTGACTACCCGTAACGACTGTCAAAGATCCGCAAATGACAGCCGGTACCAATGGCTTAACGTGCTTTCCGAGGTACGGAGGGGTCACGGTATGTAAAGATGGTCACCCATCCACAGACCAACCGCGGCAAGCGTTACTTAACCTGATCGATCGACCTGTGCAGCTGTTATTATTTAGCCACGGGCCCCTCATTATTATATTTTATATTAATAATTATTAATATAAAATATGTATAATAATTAATATAACAAAAATAATAATTATATATCTCCTCAGGGTTTCCTCTCTCCTAACCCTCTTGCTGTGCCCTACAGGGTCCATAATGATCTAAATAATGTAGTTATAGTTACCGGCACGGATCTTGAGCGCTCGGCGGTAGAGTGGGAATCGCTTTGCGCATCGTATACTTATGGAAAAATAAAACATAATATTATATAATAATATTATTATTATTATATAATATTATATCCCCGCCGCCGTATCTCTACGTTGACGCCGTGGTGGGGCTTGCGCGCTCCAAACTCTAGGCCTATGCCGGAAGAGTTTACTTTGCTGGAATAGGTCTAAGGTGAGGAGCCAGACCAAGAGAGATACAGAAATCCGCAGGGCAGCATGTGGCGAACTGTTGGGCAGTAGCGACCCCACGGACGCTATCTTCAGGGAGAAGTCTTGTTCCTCACCTCTGGCTTGCCTTTATTGGCCGGCTGGAGTGAACAATGACGATGAACAGAGCTCCCACCCCATTCTTGCCTTTATTGGCCGGCTTGAGTGGAGATTCGCAAGAGCAAACGTGCTCGGAGGAAGGAAGTATTCCAGTAAGATGCTGGTAGGGATCTTGACCGTACTTCCGGGATTGTCCTGATAGCCGTGGAATACCTCTCCACTCCTCATAAGCACCTCAGGACATGTTGCCCCCTTGTTGCTACGTCACTATGTGCTAGCGATCGTTTCCGGGGGCCCATTGTTGAGTGTGCAAGTCACCCCCTGCCATTTTATCCGTGTATATATAAAACATTGATCAGGCAGGGGTCGTAGTTATTCCATAGTTCTTGGTAACCAGTCCACTTTAGCCACCCAAACCCATAGTCCAACTTTTTATTTTTCCATATCCTGCAATAGTCCTACACCAACCGGGGGTTATCCTTGGGTGCACTTGCATAGCGCATACAGGGATAATCGTCGGTTGGTGCCGCATTTCATTAAAATTTCCTAAGGGGCCTCTGCGAGTTGGCTTCAGCCCCTCGTACGCCTTCCAAAGGACCGGGACCCAATGGTTCCGCTAAAAGAAAAAATAATAATATTATTATTATCATAGTCACTGTACGACAATATACCTATATACCCCGCTCCCGCACCTTACTTCATCCCACCAAAGGGACCCAATAACTCACTTTTGCGCAGGTGAAGGTCAGCGTTCAAGATCCGTGCCGATAATTGTATCTAAGTACACATACAAAAAGTAAAGCAATAAAGATATTGAGTATTGAGCGCGTTCACGAGCGTTCCGAATTGTTGACAGCTCTCATTCATAATCTTAACGCATTAATATCTATATCGGAACGCATGTGAGATGATGTGAGTGCTGTGAGCGATTATAGCCAATTCGGAATGCCGCCAACGTCAATGTCAAGTAAATTTTTTAATTTATTGTCATTTGTCAATTGTCATTTCATTTCATGTTTGTGTTTGTTGTGTTGTCATTACAGAAAGATAGTTTTTGTGGCGCGCGTTGCGTATAATTTTATTCGTAACTAAATCATTAAAATACATGACTGTTCTATAGTTACTTTACTCTTTGCTTTAAAAGTATAAAAATCAAGTAGCTAGGATTATTTAATGGCCCTATCATTTTGGTTTGAGTCTTGGTAGATACATAATAATTTGTGAGTATATTAGGCTGTGCGTAGAGCTAAGCTAACGTTAGTGAGGTCATATTAAATAAAAAGACACCGGCAATAAATTGTTGCCTTCCATGGATAGGCTGCAGATTCGTGGTGAAGTGCGGGATATCATCCAAGAAACTTTAAAACACATCATCGATGAAATTGAAGAGGAATCCGCTAATGAACGTGTAAAAATAAATCGCAAACGTAAATGGGTAAAAGACAAACTTAAACAGGATACAAATAGTTACCTTCTCCCTGAACTATCTGCCAAAGACCCAACAGAGCATTTTATTGCATTGCATATGACAGAAGAATCCTTTAGCTGGTTACTAAAAAGAGTAGAGCCATATATTCAGAAGGCGGACACTGTAATGAGAAGGGCACTACCCGCATCACTAAAACTTGAAATTGTACTGCATTTATTTGCAACTGGAAGCTGTTTGAGGATACTAGAACTTTTGTTCAACGTGTCAAGGACAAGTATTTGTTTGATGATTCATAAAGTATGTGATGCTATCTGCTTAGCTCTAGAGGATTATAATAAGGTACTTTGTTTTAATTCCTATGTTGTCTCACTGCAGGGCAAAGGCCTTACCTTTTCCTTACAACTCCTCTCTGTCTTGAGTTAGTTTGGACCAATCCTGTCTGTAAGTGCCAATCTCGTCCTGCTACCTTATCCTCGGCCTACCTTGATGTTGTCGTACATTATCTGGGACCCACATGGTGTTAGATTTGGTTCATGACGTGTTTGATATGTGGCAAACATGCCTGGCCCAGTCCCACTTAACACAGATACTGCAACAGGCCTTTTAAAGTCACCCAAAAACACATACATACAACATGCATACAGTCTCTATATTACAACAGGCCTTTTAAAAGGCCACCTTTCCCTGGCTTTCTTAAAAAAAATAGTTTCAGTAACATCTGGGTTAAGTTTGGCTGCTCATAAATAAACATATTTTTTATTAGGTAGTATTTTTTCGGTAAGATGTGGTATTTTGCATAGCTTAAGTTCAGAAGAGTTTGGGTAGTAAGAAATATAATTATGTTATGCTCGTATAACAGTTTATTTTGTCAACTTTCAAAATTATAATTTTTTAGTCTGCACATAGTCATAAAAAAACAAGGTGGGGGTAACAGACAGACATCAAAATATTGTGAGATTTTAGTTACTATACTTTCAATCAATTTTCTAAGGCCTAATGTTAGGCGTCTTCCAGTCTTCCTTCTTATATATCACTATATATCATTCCCTTGCAATTCCAGCCACTTTCTTCAAGTAATCACTCTTGATTAAGACTTCCCATGCTTGCCAATCCCTTGGAACAATTCCCCTCAAGGACTCATCTGCTCAAACTTTACATAATATGGTGAAGATGCTGTAGAACCTGGTGAATCCTGTAACCGTAATCCCGTTAAATAACTCTGTATGTAATGCTGAGCTTGTAGAGCTTGTTCCAACGGCAGCACTTTTAGTTGTGCGGCAACACTTCGACCGAAAATATCAAACTCATGCTCTTCTGGAGGTGGAGTGTTATTCAGAGCACATACTTCTTTCACTTTTGTTAAAAGTGTTGCCAATTCTTGGAGTCTTCTCTTCTTTAATGAGCGAGGCTGGTCCGTTTCTGGTGCTGTATTGTCTGCAGACTCTTCAAGATTACACTGGGAGTTGCTACCACCATAACTATCATCTTGAAAGGTGGTACCACCAACACTATCGTCTGCATTTTCCTGAGAATATCCATAATAATAATTATTAATTTGGTTTCAGGAACCAACTAAAGAAGAGTGGAAAGCTGTTGATACTAGCTATAGTAATACATGGGATTTTCCAAGATGCTGTGGCGCTATCGATGGGAAATTCGTTGTGATGAAATCTCAAAATGAAACAGTAAAGCATAATCATAAAGTTGCCCTGTTGGCTATATGTGATGATGACTATTGCTTCAAATATATTGATGTTTGGTCAAATAATAAGATGTCAACAGAAGTTTTTGAAGAAAGTAATTTAACTAAGGCATTAGAAAATGATTTACTCCCACCTAATCATGTTATAGTTGGAAATGATAACTTCCCATTAAAAAAGTACTTAATGACGCCATTTGAAGGCAGCGAGAAATCAGATAAGAAGAAAATATTCAATTACAGATTGTCCCGTGCTAGAAGTGTCATTGATAACTCCTTTGGGCTACTTGTCAGCCGCTTCAGAATTTTCGAAAAGCCCCTTCCATTTACAGCAGACAAAGTTGCAAAAATTGTCAAAACCTGTTGCGCTTTGCACAACTGGTTGAGAATAATTAAAAGTCCAATACAGGTGACAACACTGGATGTAGAGGAATGTGATACTGGCAACATTATACCAGGATTGTGGAGAGAATTGTTAATAGAAGGGCTTGCTGAATTCCCTAAAAATATGAAACACATCAGAAGAACACCAGAAGATGCTCGTCAAATCAGGGCTGACTATGCTGATTATTTCCTGGGAGAGGGAACAGTGAGCTGGCAATTTCACAAGATAGATTGAGGGAAATAACGTCTTCTGAACAACCTGTTAATTTAGTTCAAAAGAATATTAAACTTAAATATCAAAATGAAAAACTTACCAAACCATCCTCTTTTCTTATTGAATTAAGTATTGAAAACCACTTTAGATTAGGAACGTAAACTTCCGCCGTCGACGTCTTGGAATCTTTTATTTTCTTTAGTTCTTGGCAGTATGTGGAGCGAATATTTTTAATTTTGACGACGATTTCTTTTTCGCCAAAATTAGGTAGATTCATATTATTTGCTATGTCTCTATAAGCTGCCAATCTGGCTATTTTGTTTTTATACAGTGAGTGTTTAGTGTTCCACAGACACTCGTGTGCAACATACTCGCTAACAAACTTTATTGTAATGTCTTCAGACCACTTGTATCCCGCCATTTAGCAATAAAAATGACAGCTAATGAGCGAAAGTAAATTCCCTTGTTCACACTTAACGGATTCTTTTGAGTAGGTACCAGACTGGTTTTGCGGGGCAAGGTCGCGAGACGAGTAGATTAATAATACGATTTGATTGCTAATAATAGCCGAATGGTTTTCTCATTGCTAAAAATCAAGCGTTTAAAAAAACTTCACACTAAATTGTCATTATAATCAAACGCTGACATGACATTTACACGACTCCAGTTGAGTGCAACAAAAATGCGTGTCTATACTCTATGGTTTCAACAATTTAGTGACTCGAACAGTGCAAACGACTTGTTTAGTAGTCGAGTGGATTGCGATTTAGTCAAGTGTCAACTAAATCACTGAGAATAAGGGGGGTCAAGTGCATTACGTTGATCGCTATCAAAACATTACAAAATAACGTAAATATTGTTATTGCGAAGCATGAATTACTTTATTAAACTAATGCAGCAATGGTTGAACCAGAGTTATGGTTAAGTAAACATTGATTAAAAAATATTTATACAAATAGGTACAACCCTTTTACAGTTTTTTTTCCTTTATTTCAATAAATACATATTTAATAAATACATTAATTGTATTTTTAAATATAATATAAAAAATATTTTTTTTTAATTTTTATTGAGTCTGCTAGAGTTGAATTTGAACGTTCTGTTTCTAAGTTTCTAACTTAAAAACAGAACGTTCCTCGGTGATGTTCGGTTAGTCCGATTAAGCAGCCAACGACCTTCTAGGTTGACCGGCGAGATGTCATTTATAAAAAAAAGGTGATGTTCGGCATGGCTACGATCTTCTAGTAGAGCAGTGACTGCCGTAATGTCCAAATACAGAGCGTTCGTTGTTTGACACCTTGGTGTCAAATACCTACAGTCGGTACGGTCAGCGGCGGCCCTACAATTTTTATTTGGTGGTGCAAAATCTTAAAGTAAAAGGTTAGGTTACATGCTCTGTGCAAAGACCTTATACTTTTTAAGTATAAGGTCTTTGGCTCTGTGTCATACAGTAGCGTGGCGCCACCATGTTCTTAAGATATATGCATAAGCAGTTGCTTACACGGATTAATCGGATATTACATAGACTAGCTGTGTCTACATAGATCAGAAACATAAATAGTTTTAAATATATGTAACAAATAAGTAAGTGTATCAAGGACAGTGGAATCTGTCGATAGTGGATAGTGTGCGTATAGTGCACACGGAATGGACTCGCGTTCGACAATGCCACTGTGCTTGCTCTCTTGCCCTGATGAGGTAACAAGTTATAAATAATCAATCAGTAATTTAGTTTGACAACTATTATTTACACAGCTGACTTAGGCCGCTTTCACATTTAGGCGACTTTAGCAGCGCGACAGTCGCGCGACCGTCACCCATTCAGAATTTCATAATAAAAACAGAAGCGCACCGGCCGCGCGTCCGCTGCGCTTCTGTTTTTATTATGAAATTCTGAATGGGTGACGGTCGCGCGACTGTCGCGCTGCTAAAGTCGCCTAAATGTGAAAGCGGCCTTAGGGTTTGCTGTGTAAATATAAGTGTCGGTTCAGACAAAATCAAGCCAATTTAGACAATCATACATATAAATAAACAGGGTGAATTTTTCAAGTGGTTTTATGTCATTATTTCCCAGAATTCGATCCTTATTAGCGACACTATCGAATGGTGTAATAATAGTGTTTTTTTTTACAAAATCAACGGGTTCGATTCCTGGCTAGAAATATTGATTTTTCAAATATCCAGTGATGCAGTTTTAGTTTTCATCAAAATCGAGCCCGAGACTCCTTTGAGTACTTTTCGCTATTCCTCATAGTTTCAGATTTGGTCATCCACGCCCACTTGAAAAATTCACCCTGTAAAAACAATATTGAGAAAATTTTAATTTAATCAATAGGTACGGAAAATGTGTCATTTGGATTAGCCATTTAGAGAATTGGCCATTCAGAGAATTAGGCTTTTAGAGTAGGTATTGGCTATTCAGAGAATTAGGCTTTTAGAGTATTGGCCATTCAGAGAATTAGGCTTTTAGAGAATTGGCCATTCAGAGAATTAGGCTTTTAAAGAATTTGCCATTTTGAGAATTAGGCTTTCTGCGCCTAAACCGCTTTTTCCAATATGGACCTTTCCGTGCCGCCCTCTCCGTTTGGGCCCAAATGATCGTGGCTCGGTCGATACTCCGTGTCCGCGCTTTATAGTAAGTTACTATCATCGGTCATCAATAAGTTACTATTAGTCACTATTCGATGACTGCTGCTCGGTGGTCGCATTTCGGTAGATTTCAACGCCTCCCCTATGACGGCGCCCGGTGCCATCGCATCACTCGCACGCGGTGTATATGACAGATTTTCATGACGTCCGTTATAAAATGTGACTTAAAAGTTCTTCTAGGAAATCGTAGCTTTACTTTGGAAAAAAATGTTATGTCACCAAAAGAAATCAGTACCTACCTAATTTCTAGCGGTGCTATTCTGTAAAAATCTCACCGTGAAAATTTTGGTGAAGTGAGCGTGGAGTGAGCTGTCAATAGTGTCAATTCCTAGCAAAAACAAACTCACTTCACCTAATTTTTCACGGTGAGATTTATACAGAATCGACCAGCAGGGTCGTCGGATATACTTAGTTGAAGTTTAGTAAGAAACCGATGTATAAAATATTCATCAGTTTCTTACTAAACTTAGACTACTTATATCTGATGATGATGGTTACTTATCCTTTGGTGATCGTACATTCAACTGCATGTCGGTGTTGACACTTTGACCTTAAGCTGGCTTACCTATAGCACAGAGTTTTGACAGAATAATAAGCTGGCTTATAATGGTTTTATAACCACGTGCGGCCTCCTGTACCTACATGTGCTTTGTACGCACATTTTGCGGAATTACTGTTTAGTTTTCAGTATACTTCGGTTTGCACATCCCAGAATAATAATTTGCCTATACATAACCATAGGCAAATTATTTTAGGTACCTACCTATCTCTTAAGGTGTTTTCTTGGGTAGGTAGTACTATGCGTAGTAGTAGGATGAAAAGAGATTGTAGTTATCTAAGACATTTATTTATAAATGAACACAGTTTACATTAACATTATCTGCTGCAGACAACTCAATACAATAATAAAATTATTATTTACATCACTATTCAAAATCTACACATTTATTATTATGAACAACAGAACACTACGTTTTTACAATTTCTAATTATTTTTACTCGCCCGGAGCATTGCCTTCGATACACATTTTTTTTAGAAATCTAGTTAATTATTTTCATAAAGAAACTTACTCGTTTAATTTTTCTACATACAAAGTTTGTAGGACGCGATTTACGCAAACATATTGCAGTTAAATAATTTATACTAAAATATAGTTAACAAGGCGTACAAAACTATATGTACCTATTAGGTACGTTAAAAAGTATTTTAATAATTTAGTTTAAATTTAAAAACTGCAAATAAGTATAATAAATTACTAGTTTACATTGTATAGGTACATAGTTATGGGCACTCGAACTTGTATAGCAACGAACGGTAGGTAGCCATTTTTATTTGGCCCATCTGGGCGCCACATTATACTCGGACATAAAAAAAACCAACCAACTAAAAAGCAATTATTTTAGAGCGTTTACATAATGATATAATATCATCATCATTGAGAGTTATTTCCACCAGTTTCACAGATTAGGTTAGGTAAATCTGTTGGGTAGGCGTCTAAAATATACCTATTTATTTGACCCATTTGGGCGTCACATCAAACTAAAATATATACCTATATATAAAAAAAAAAAAGAAATCTGGACAAAAAGCAATTATTTGTAATAGCGTTTTAACATACCTAAGAACAATTACCGTCTGAGAGTTAGTTCTTTATTTAACAGATTTTATTATTTGGCCCACTTGGGCGCCACATCTTTCTCAGACATTACAAAGAGAGGGTTCATTACCACTAAAACCAATTAAGTATATTTTAAAAGTTTTTAACTTAATATTATTATCTTGGGTTAAAGTTAGTTTCATAATAGATTGACAGGCTTCTAGAGTAGATTGAGATGGCCATTATTTTTATGCCGTTTCCGTGAGGCCGAAGAATCTTTAAAATAAGCATAGGTAAGTACAAAATTAAGTACACTACAGTAAGCGGTATAGTTACATGTTACATGAGTGTACATTTTTCAGGTATACGTAAGTACAAAGATATATAGTTATATACAAAATTATTGTGCTTGTCACAGATCTGTTTGCAAGTTGGTCCAGCCAGCGTAGGACGTAGATTATTTAGTAATATGCTTAACATCTAGGTAGAAGCGTATCTAGGGATATAATTCTCTACTTCTTTTTTTAGGTATAGCACTTATGATTAGATATAGCAGCAGTTCTCAACCTCTGGCACACTCTCACCATTCGACTGGCCCAACGATTATTATTTAAGTATGTGGCCTCTCTGGTTTCTTACACACCTGTCCCACCAAGCGATTAACGAGAAGCGAGAAGAGCTAGCAACTAAAAACGAGTTTACGAGTAACGAACAGCAAGTGCGCGACTGCGACGAGCGATCACTCGCTGGTATGCGTATAGTACCAAGTGTTAGTCTCGCAGAGAATGTTCTGCCCGTCAAGCAAGCGTCGCTGAGCGAGTAGGTACCTATTCTCTTTGATAACTCATGTCACTGCAATAAACGAGTTATCGCCGGCGGTGTGAAAAGTCAGCGATGAAGTAATTCTTTTACTTACATGGGACCTACAATCTTTTGTACAGACGCCAGCACATCAAGCTACTCGAAACTGTCAAATTTTCTCAATCAACTTTGAACGTTATGTTTTAGCGATAAAGTTGAAAATCTATTAAAGAAATTTGACAGATTGAAGTAGCTTGATGTGCAGCTGGCGTCTGTACGTTTCTTGAACGAGAAAATCATTGATAGCTAGTCGTTTCCTCGTCGGTGGTGGGACAGCGCCCTAATTGCGTAACACACTACCTACAACGCGGTCACATTAACTCGACGCATCTCTGGAATGCGAGGCCCGCATTCCTTAGCTCGCCCAGCAAGTGTTAGGCTTTTGTCTTTGTTACCGATACGCGCGTCGATAATTTGGCTAGTTAGGTATCTGTTGTTGTTTTAATTATACAGAGCGTTAGGTTAAACGAGGGACATACTTTGAGGGGAGTTAGTACTCATGAAAATGAACAACTTTTAATATGGGAATAACCCTGAAATCGCGAAAAAAAATCAGCCGTTTCCTACATTTATGTTTGCATTGCTCGTCAAAATGTACTGAACAGCTGATTTTTTTATTTCGATTTCAGGTTCGGCCCCATAGTAAAAGTTGCTCATTTTCATGAGTACTAACTCCCCTCAAAGTGTGTCCCTCGTTTAACCTAACAACCTGTATTTTTTATTAGGTAAGTATATTTAGGTATACCTATTAAGTACCAAAAAACCAAAATGACGCCATCAACGCCAAGCGTCCAGTTAAAGTGACCGCGTTGTTTCTCAATCTTAATAATTTTGAAGGGTAGGTATTGCTAATCCATTGCTTCATTTCGAAAAATTTATCTGCTTAACAACGTAACTAAATAACGCAATGAATGTTGTTGAACTGTCAAAATGAAATCCATTGCTACCTACTGATAGTGGGTTACGCAATTACCCCACAGGTGCCTTGTTAGCGCGATCCATAAAATTAAATAATCCGCATCACTAATGTGTTGGTTTTAACTAATACGTGGGAAGGAAGGAAAACATGGATAGTTGTAGACCGCGAAATTCAAATTTTCATTCGTTTTTTTCCAATTTGCCGGTCCGTGTCGGGTTGTATCTGGATCAAAATATGATTCGCGACAATAACAGGTACATATTTAGAGAATTATAGTCATTAGAATCATTAATACGTATCTTTGTAAGTTAGATTTATACAATTGACACTTTTCCATAAGAGATTGGTGGTTGGTGGTAGAAATCTAACTTAGAAAGATATATTGATGATTCTAATGATTATAAATCTCTAACTATGTACCAGTTATTGTCGCGAATCATATTTTGATCAAGATACAATCTGACACTGACCTGCAAATTGCAAAAAATCGTGAGAAAATTTGAATTTCGCGGTCTACAACTATCCATGTTTTCCTTCACCGATTTGAGAAAAGTGGTGATGAAATAATTTACACAAAGTAAAACGCATATCTGGGTTTACCTCAAGCACAAGTCGAGTCGCGGCTGTTATCACTGGGCCACCACTGTTCTCGTATATTATTCTTGTATGACTAGCTTTTTTTTTAAAAGTAGGTCTGGATATTTTCTATTTCCACGCTATCAGCAGTTAGGTAGGCAGGCAGTTACCGCAGTTAAGAGCCCGATTAATGATCATCGTACCTATATGGTCGTCTCTGAGCCTGAATGTCTGGACAGTTCTCTTATAATTCCACTCAACAATCAAAACATTAAAAAAACACAGTTTTGTGAGTCTACGGGAGAGCCGTAACTTGATTATTTAATTATTGGGATCTGGTGATGACTATATAGTATCTATCTATAGCTACCATAGGTTCTCCACCTTATTGTGCCCACCGACCACTCACTGAGAATAATTTTTTTTCTAGAGCGCCCCATTTTTTTTACTTACCTACCATCTTTCGCGAATCTTAGACAGCTCGCCATCTACTTAGCATTTTCCCAACTATGTTGGGGTTGGCTTCCGGTCTAACCGGATGCAGCTGAATACCAGTATTTTACTGCCCACAACCCAGTTACTGGGTAATACGATAAGACTGGTTGTCAGATTTTTGGGCTTGAACCGTAACGACTGTCAACGATCCACGAATAACAGCCGGGACCAACGGCTTAACGTGCTTTCCGAGTCACGGAGGGGTCTTGGTATGTAAAGATGGTCACCCATCCACGGACCAATCGCGGCCAGCGCAACTTAACCTGATCGATAGACCCGTGCGACTGTTATTACTTAGCTACAAGTCCCGATTATATTTAAACGTATTATAATATTATAATTATAATCGTAAGATAGGCCGGAGGGTATATACAATTTTCTCTGAGTTTTCTACTGCCCCCTGAAAGTGAACGATCACGAGTGGGCATTGTCACCCACGTTGAGAACCTGTGATCTCTAACTAGTAATGTTAAAAAGACGTAAAATCTGTGAGTTTGTATGTAGGGAATAATCTTCAGAACTAATGATCCGATTCCGAAAATTCCTTCATTAATTGAAGCTACAGTATTGTCGATGGTATATTTTATGTTAAAACAAGAAATTTCCTGCGGACGAAATCGCGGGCAGAAGCTCGTGTGTGATATACCGCCACTTGAAGGTTGAGCTTCGCATCATTCAGACAGATAACATTCATAGCACAAAGATTTCTAGTTATTAGATACACTTAATCATACTACATTATATATTTCTGAAAGTAGCGTTTATCTCTTAAAATTCACATTTAGGTATATAAATAAATATTTATATTTTTAACGATAATAATCTACTTTTTTTTCTTAGGCATAGACGTAACAGAATGTCAATGCATTTTTCTAGAATATATTTTTTTTCTGTTAAATACTTTGGCAGGACGATATTGGAACTGTTTACAACATCACTACTTTATACATTTTGACTACGTTACAGGAATTATCTTATAAATTTATAGAAATATCTTACACTTTATATAGATTTTATGTACAGAACTCTTAGTTCTTTTCCCACAGCCAGTGGCGCCCCCTATAGAGGTCGATCGTGCAAATTACCGGGACCTCCATCATAATATGGCCCTGTGCAAAAGTTGTAATTTTTTTCTCGTACATTTTGCAGAGGTAATAAAATTTTGCATCTGAGAGAGTTTCAGAAGTAAAATACATAGGTAGGTAGGGACATTAAAATAATGAGCTTCAATAATAGTCCCTCAGTCACGTCGAATTCTGTTACAGCCGGTCGATTCTGTAAAAATCTCACCGTGAAAACTTAGGTGAAGTGAGTTTGTTTTTGCTAGGAATTGACACTATTCACAGCACACTCCACGCTCACTTTACCTAAGTTTTTACAGAATAGCACCGCTGGGCCTTCGATTTGGGCATATGCCACTCCCATTGAAATGTTCCTAAAGCTGATTTAAAACAAGTTTCAATAGATCATGAAAGGATCACTTTGCTGAAACTGTTTGCTTTGCTTTATATACAACAAGTCCCGGAATTAACGCACACCACCAAACACCCTAATTAGAATATTATTTTATAATCATAATACATACACAGATTTTTTATTATTATGTATAAAACATCGTTTATTTATAAAATTGGTGATACTGGTTGGAGGAGAAAGTTGTGAGGTCACATCACAAATCTACGCACGCACACAGTCGCACACGTATAAGGATCCAGTGTAGTAGGTACTTGGTTAATTTTGGTTTGTTTTAACTGTACAGCGAGAGTGTGACTGTAATTTACGTAGGTAGTTGAAATTATTTTTGGGATAAAAATGACGTAAACGATTCTGAACAAACTACTTTAATGCGCTCCGGCGCAGGATATGCATTAATTCTGTTAAACATTGTATAAGTACTCGATACCTACTACGGCGTGTCATTTTATGAATGACCTGTAATTGTGAAAATTATTACTAAATAGGTACCTAAATAAACTACACGTTCTATTTAAAACAAATACGTTTTCTAAAACAATTCATACTACACAAGCGTTTTCGGGATATGCATCAGAGTGTCTTAAAACAAATTAGGACAGTTTCGATATGTTCTGGAACTATCCCTAAAACCTGCACTACACTACTCGCGAAGTTGTTTCGACGAAGTATCTACTAGTCGAAATTGACCGAAGTCCGAAGTACGTGACTATGCGCAACACCCGTTCTAAGAACTACGGGACGCTTCGAGTCCACGATCGGAAGTCGCCAGAGGTGAAACGAGGTTGGATGAAGCGAACTGAAGTGCCCTTCTACATTATCGTATTCGCTTAACTTCGTTCGACTTCTTAAGTCTTTAAGGTTTAACAGTTTTTGGCAAAACAAGTCGAGTTTACAAAAATGAAGAGCTAGAAAGTTATCTTCTTCATATTCTTGATTTACCTACTCTTCAACACTTCCCATCGACCATTCTTAAGAATGGCCCTCTTTGACCGTCGTATCTTCAAGGAGATATGCTTTTGTTTTCGCTTAGATATACAGCCAATGTTTCCAGGTAAAGCGGCTGACGGGGGCACCTCCTCGAATTGCCTCGTGTTCCGATTCTGGTGATATGCAGCAGGCTATGCGCTGAAAGCAGGACAAAATTGATTGAAAATAAAGAAGGTAGAGCAACAACTTTATGTTTCTCCAAATAAATATATGCGAGATGCAGTGAGATAATTAAGCGAGACTAGTCCCAGAGAAAATAATTTAACTGTCTTGGAACCGGAGAAAGAAAAATAACATAGTTTCCTGCAGTTCCACGTTACCTACTTACTGCATATTACCAACAAGTTTCTAATGATTACGAGGTATTAGGCTTATATACATATTATGCAATGAACGATGAAATAACGCGTTATGCACGTAGAGAAATATGCATCCATCTTTTTTATATTTAGGTTTTTGATTTTGATTAATGGCGTCGCTTTTCAAATATTTGAATTTCCCACAGTTTTATTGCACTTTAAAAAAAATAATTGTTTATAAAGTAAATACTTATAAGTAATTAAAATATTGATGAAGGCATAATTCTGAAGTAAGTAATATAGTTTATTAAAAAATGTTTGGCCCCTTATTTCAATCACATGCATATTCCCTAATATTAGTACATTTTTTATAAAACTAGCATGACGAGTAACCTGACCTTCTCCTCAATTTTCGAACACATTTTCAATTACATTATGAAGGAAATTTGTACTCTAATGCTTTAAGTATGTTTTTGAAAAAATCGTTTAGTCGACAACGTCGAAACGTATATTAAAAAAAAATTGCATGGGATTGTAAATATGTTAAACATTTCAAATAAGCGCTTTTTCCACGGCTTGTCAACTCCTCCAATTATATACTTACTTACTAAAATGCCTACTACATACCTACCAATGACCAAGATACAAACCTCTCGAAAAGTCCCAGGAGTGGAGATGAGCTTGTAGATCGCGACGATGGGTATCATGAGGATGGAAGAGCAGGCCAGGCCCCAGCCCAGCACCACGGCCCACGGCGGGTATGTGTAGTGCTGGTACTGCAGCGGTTGTTGGTACAGCAGGCCGAATACCACCACACCCTGTAAAGATAATATAAAAGGTGTTGAAACAGTTGCGAATCGTGATCTTTTGCTTTTCAATGACGAACAGGAACAGTAATGAGTCGGCAATAACTGCACTGATCAGATCCTATAAAATGCAACACAATAAAGGTCATAGCACACGTATCAAATCGGAAAGGCATCGGCATCGTATCGCCTTTCGCCTCGCCATCAAACAGGCGTCAACCTAACGTAAGCACGTAACCAAAGCGGATCAGAAGCTCTGATACGACGCGACCCGACGCCGCGCTTACGGCTCGCCGACCGCTGGTTGATGGTGAAGCAGGCAGGCTGAAGTGGTGAGAGGGGCAAGGGTGGATGGTGAGACCGATTAGCTGTTACCCTTAAAAACAGGACTTTTGAGCCAGGAGGGCACTCCTCCTTCGAGTTAAACAAGAATCATTTTTCATATCGAAATGATCTGATTCAGAATTCAAGTCTTGCAGCCATGTTAGAAATGTAGCAGAACTTACCTAAAGAACATTATAACTTACAATAATGAAAGTAGGACTGACGAACTTCCAGCATATCCTCCAATATAGACCAGGTCTGAAGCCAAGCATCTCTTCCACGTCATCGGAAAACCGCTTCAAGCCTGCAAACAATTCATTCATGAAGACACAAACATAGAAATGAGTAATGGTGAGAGTGAGAAAGGAGGAGTATTAATAATAATAATAATATGCAGTTAGAGGAAGAAAATACACCGTAATACACACCACACACTGCATTTACTTGGCTTTGGCCCGTAAATGTAGCTAAAACCAGCCTAAGAGCTGAGAAAAAAAAAACACTCTCATAATAATAATAATAATAAAACCTTTTTCTTTGTATTACCATAGAACCAGGATACAGCAACCGCTTCGAAGAGAGCAGAGCAGAGTAAAGATATGCCAGCAGCGTAGGTGTCCAGCAAATGGAACACGTAGATGCCACCCTGAACATATAAGGCGATGTCATTATTATGTTTTAAATTATATTCCTTATTTTTATTTTATATTATTTTATTTTTTTAATTGCTAAAGTATGTAAATTTTATGTTAGTTAATATTTTAGGTACAATTGAATTGAATTGAATCCGGTAAAAACACTTTTTACAAAAAAAAACAACCGACATCCAAAAAAACACTACAAAGTGAAAAATTACTTTAATTTCGGAAGTCGGTGTCTTTGGATCTGTATTTTAGTTTTTTGCTACCGACTTTCGAAATTAAAGTTATTTTTTGTAGTGTTTTTTTTTTGAAGTAGATAGGTTGTTTTTTATTGTAAAAAGTTTTTAATATTTTACTTTTTAGTGGGAGAGTTTGTAATTTATCTAAGTTACAATAGCCTAATGTCAACTGCTCATCACCTTTTACAAAATATTGCTTTTCCCGATGCAGAGACGTTAATTTTTGAGGAGTTCTCCTAGTAAGAACCGGAAGAACTGGAGCTGATTGAGAAGTTACCATCAGCTCCACTTCACCATACGCATTGTGACGAGCATAAATTGCTTAGCAATCACATTATTACTATAATGTGCACGGGTTGCGATTCGATTAGGTACTCCTAATCGAATCGCAACCCGTGAAGTACTTATTATTGAGTTGTTCCGATGGCCATCCGTGGTCTTCATCGTCAGTTCCACTTCACGAATTTGGGCATGAGTTACTATAAAAAATACCCAAATTGCTATAGGTGTGCCTATAAAATTTGAGCGATTTTCATACTAACGCTACGTGATACCTACAAGGCACTTTTGGATTTTCAACTCTTCGCGCTGAGCTGAGCGTTGATAATCCAGTGCGCAAAAGTCAACTTGCATTTTTCTCATTTGACCCAATTCGCAGTTCTCTTTTTTTGTTTTGTTCTTTTTTTTTTTTAGTTTTTCGCATTGGAGAGAAAGAAAGAAAAGTAAAATGTTGTCTAACCGGAGTAATATTAATGCAGGCCACACAGAAGGAGACGCAGACGACGATGAGCGTAAAGTGTTCTCGTCTCAACCAGGTGGCGCCACAAGCGCGTGCCTGATCCAGCAGGCCGGTTATCACGCACTCTAGACCACCCATCTGGAAACAAGAAAAAATTGCTGAAATTATACAAAATAAATCGTAAGTCAAATTAAACGTCAAGCTATTGCTTTGTAAATTTGCCTATGGACTTTCGGAGCCAACCATACAGACGCCAGCACATCAAGCTACCCGAAACTGTCACATTGGGAAGTTATTTGCCTCTTTTTGCATTTATAGGCACCTATACCTACGAGAACATTGCTTTTCGCAACGGCTGACTGGCTGATATTTCGACCGTAGCTCTGTCTTCTTCTGTAGCCATTTTCCAGCAACCTAATTGTGTAACACACTATAAATCTCAATCATTTTGAAGGATTTTGCTAATCCGGTGCTTCATATTGTTTGAAAAAATTGTCTGCTCCACGACGTAAATAACGCAATGAATGTTGTTGAAATGTCAAAATGAAAGCCATTGCTACTGGTACTTGTTACGCAATTATCCCGCAAGTCATTCTACCCTGTTTTGTGCCAGCAGTTTCCGACTATTTTAAATGTAACTGTCTCATCTTGTCATTGAGCTTCCCATGCTCCGTGTCCTCGTTTGAACGGAATATAATCTTAACAAGGTAAGTACCTATTTTGAAACATTGAAATTCGATCTTACCCCGGAATCTAATCCAAGCATGATAAGCATGAAGAAGAACAACATTGCCCATAGACTTGCTCCTGGTAGAGTTGCGACCGCTTCTGGATACACTTGGAATACCAGCCCCGGACCTGAAAAAACGCATTCAGTTTTATTTAGAAAATTATCTGATTACAAGTTATTCATCAAGATATACATCTTCATCATTCATGAAAAATGGCAAATAGATAATCGGAAGTTTAGTAGGCACACGTAAAGCTATTGAAGTTGATGGACTGATCTATCATTACTTACCTTCTGTAGCGACGGAAGATATCGGTACTCCTTGCTTATGGGACATGAATCCAAGATATGTGAAGATTACGAATCCGGAGAAGAACGATGTGAAGCAGTTCACCAATGTGGTCACCAAACAGTCTCTGAAAGAATACAGAAATACTTCCCATAACAAGATAAAATCAAAAGTAATCTATTTAAATTAGGCTGATAATCAGCACTTTTTGAACGCCAAATTGTTTAAGATAGACCCCCAAAACGCCCGCCCTTAACCACTTCCTAAAAAAGTAAAAAAAAAACATTCGTAATGGGACTATAAGCTGTGGTGGCCAGTGTCTCGAGTCCCAACCCGAAAGTCTTCGGAGACTTTCCCGGGGCTTATTTGTTTTACAAAAAGCCCTGGAACTTTGAGACACGAGACGTCCCGGGACTCAAACTCTACTAAGTAGGTACATATCGGAACTTAAAAGGGGTATCGTAGTTGGTACAAGAGCGCTTAAAATGTTTTATACATTGCTAGGCTAGGTGTTATTTTGTTACCTGTAACAATTGTTGTGAAAAGTATTGTAGCTGGCGTATGACAGATGGACTCCAAAGCCAGCTCCAACAGAGTAGAAGATCTGTACAGCAGCGTCTACCCACACCTGCAAGCATTTTATTTGACCATCAACCAAACATTTTCAACTTTTAAAACCTCACCACCACACCACCTCAACCTTAGTATTGAATTACATCATCATCATCTGCCTAGCCTTTTCCCAGCTATTTTTGGGGTCGGCTTCCAGTCCATCTGGATGCAGCTGAATACCAGTAATTTACGTGAAGCGACTGCCTCGGGCTTCACGAAGATCCACGATTGACAGCCGGGACCAACAGCTTGACGTGGTTTTCGTAGTACGGAGAGGTCTCGGTATGTAAACATGGTCGCCCATCCACGGACAGACCGCGGCAAGCGTAGCTTAACCTGATCGATCGACCCGTGCAGCTGTTATTTGAGCCCTTTCCATCAGGTGAGTCGCCAGTGCAAACGTTTAAGGAATGTCACAGAACTAGTTCAAAACCAGTCATACTCTTCTACAAGGATATTTTGGCTCTTGAATGACATTGACAGAGCGGCGCTGTTGGTAAACACTTGTGAAATTGTATTGAAAAATGAGAATAGCGGAGTTAGTTCCGATTTTGACCACGCGCCAAATGATCCTTGTGCAGCTATGCGTACTTGCGTATCCTTCAGTCTCGTCAGTTCTGGTTGCAGGTAGTATGCGATGCCCCTGGTGGCTCCGGGTAGCAGTAGCCCTCGCGCCAGTAGAATAGACAGCACCACGTAAGGCATAGTCGCTGTCATCCACACCACCTTGCCTGTAAACAAACAACATACGTAACTGTGGAGCTGTACAGTCTATTCAAGTCCTTTTTTCCAATGGATGTAACTTCCACTTAAACGAATATCAACTTTATTTCAGTATGAATAAAGTTGATTTCAGAATTACTGAAAAAGTCATAAATTTTTTTGGAGCTGTAGTGCAAACTGTATTGAAATTGTTTTTCAAAAACTAATATTTGTTAACATGTTTGGAAACTAAACCACGAACGCAGTATAGTTCGAGGAAGAGACATAGCATAGTTAATTGATCTCGATAGTTTATGTTACAGGCCTGAGCTTTATAGAACTTACCAGAGCTCTTGACTCCCTTGAAGAGTGATAGGTACAGAGTGACGTAGACGAGTGCCAAGCAGATCATCAGTTGCCATTTTGGGAAGCCCAGATCGTTCAGACCTTCTGAGTGTTGCATTTCAAGGACCGCACGGCTGAAAACAAATTAATTTTTGTTTCGATATCGACCCACAGGTTATTGTATACATATTTATGAAATATTGAATGTACAATAAATTTAGACACACACACATTCACACACACCCTCACACCCCCCCCCCCCCCCCACACACACACATACACTCACACACACCATCAATCACTTGTAATTGTACCAAGTTGGCAACCTTTACTATGTGATATAATGGGTGGAGCCTGGAGTTCTAAAATACAGGCCTAGGCTTAGTTTAGATCCATATCTCCCACAAATTACAAAATTTTGTCGAAATACCTGTCAACTTAATATGAGTGTAATTTGTGAAGATAAATAAACATTATTTTATTTTATTATTTATTTATTTATACAGCCTTCCTCACGGTAAAGTCTTGAGAGGATGCCGAAAATATATTACAATAGTGCAATAATGATAAATGATTTTATTTCTGTCAGTAGGTTTGTACAAATAGTTTTACACGTAAATCATATTTAAAAAACTAGGTGAGGTTGACGTTTCCTATCTGACTACTCTGAGAAGAAAGGCTGAAAAAAACTCAGAGGCCACAGTCTCTTTTAAAGTCTAAACCTAATCTTGGTCAGATCATGTGACGACCATGTAGATTCGTGTCCGAAATGGTCTTTTGAGGAAAGAACCACACTGATTGAGTGGAACTGTCCAGTCAGTGCACACATTTGTCAGTAATCATGCAGCTCAACTCAGAACTTAAGGAGTTAAACAAATAAGAAAACATCAAATAAGAAAATTTCGTAAGTATTTCCATTTTTTTTAAACATGTTTTACATCTGAAACATCTTTAGTAGACAAATTCAGGTAAAAATAACTTATTACGAAAAATATTCAAATGCTAAAGATATACCTACATTTACCTTTCTATTGGATTGAGCGCAGTAGACAAATTACGTTACATCCACCCTTGAAAAAGATTAAATTTCCGGTAGCTCTGATTGGATCTTTTGTACCTGCTGGCTGGATGCTTTACGTACGATACACAGGAAACATCGGGCGATGATTGACACTATGCGACACTTTTAGTGCCGACAATACCATTGATTGTACTGAATTTACTCGTGCAAAAATACAATCAATGATATGATGATAAAAAGATCGCCTATTGCGTGGATAATATAATTCGGGGATCGCCTTCCTATAGATGGATACGAATTTCTTTATCTTTAAAAGGCCTCTTAATAGTACATTTTTACCGAGGAGAGAAAGTGACCGATTATCAACGAGGGTGTAGTTTGAGGCCCGAGGCGCAGCCGTAGGCCTTAATACACACGAGTTGGGAATCGTACTTTCTTCCGATTGATACATAGGAGGAAATTAAAAGACATTTTTTTAAATCTAAGCTTTATAATAAAATTGTTACAGTTATTAAAACTCAATGTAACACTTTTGCCAGGGATATTAATATTGGTTTGAATGATCAGCAAAAGTATGTGGCCAGTATCATTTTGCGCTTGGTGATAAAAACTTTTTGTCTTTTGGCATTACATCACTACACTAAATAAAAAAAAACACCACGTTAAAATGAATTTTCTGCTCGTTCAGCACGTTCACAATGGGTTACATATAATTTTTCGACCCGCAAATTTGTTCAACAGATGACGTACTTTCCGCCTCATTAAAAAAAAAAGTAATAAGGTACATTCCGAGCAGGATAATTTATTTTTTACTACGAAGCTGAAATTATATTGCACATTCATTGCATGTTGCATCGTTGTACCCGTAGTCCTGTTTTGAGATGACGATCGGAAACATTGACAACTTTTTATTCTCATGCACCGGCACCATATGATGTGGTCGGCGAACCTGTGTAAAGTGTTCCATGCTTCATGCTTATGTCGAAAACTGTCCCTGGTCTGTGAACTCACTGAAAGAACTCGGAAGCCGGCGTGAAGTGCGACAGTGGTCCCTGGTAGCGCACGTCGGTCTTATTGCTGGTCCCGTTAACTCCTCGCCCGGAGTCCCAGCACTGCTCCGTGTTCCAGGAATTGTCGCAGTGCACCCAGGGCAGCTCCGAGCGAGCTGATGAGACCAGGAAGTAGAATGCCCAGCCTGGATTGAGGGAAAACTAGTTATAGGAGATAGTTTTAATTGATTCAATATTTTTGCAGTAGACCTTACAACATACTAATGTCATTGATTTACTTTAGGTAATTAATCTGACGGAAATGAAAGAAGATGGCGCGATGGTGGATGACAGCGGGCCCTAACTGAAGGAGAGTAGCTCGAATTCAATGGAAACAGCTAGAGTAGGTCTTTGCCAAGAGGCATGCTGAATTGAAATGAGAGGATCCGCAGGAGAAACAAGGTAACGGACATATCCCGAAGAATTGCTAAACTTAAGTGGCAGTGGGCAGGGCACATTGCTCGCAGAACAGATGGCCGATGGGGCCGAAAGGTTCTGGAGTGGCAACCGCGTACCGGAAGACGTAAGACGTAGCGTTGGAAGGCCTCTCACAAGGTGGACCGACGACCTTGTGAAGGCCGTAGGAACCCGTCGGATGTGAGAAGCACAGAACCGGTCAAAGTGGAGGTGCTTGGGGGAGGCCTATGTCTAGCACTGGACGTCTTTCGGCTAAAATGATGATGATGATGATGATGCTGAATTGAGAGACATACTTTTACAACATACAACAGAGTAAAACAATTCAGAATAAAATTAAGCTTTTTAATTTAAAAAAATTATCGAATAAGATCTTATGAATCTCTTAAATAGCATTAAAAGCTGGGTGGGATTCCACCATTTTGGCAGTAGTTATTATAAAATAATACAGCAGAGAAACTTTCCAAGATTTCAGGTACTTCAAAACCTATAGTTGGTTTTATCTTCTTAGCGTATCGGTGGAAAAAGTTCAAACATCTTTGGCCCAAAATTCAGCTGCGTGAACCCCGCTCACTGACAGGATGCAATCGATTTTTTAAGGAAAGATTGAAGGAAGATTTTAATGAGATCTCCAAAGTTATCAAAATAATCCATGACTGCTTCTTCATGGCCAGCCTAACTAAAATACACATCAAATTCACACGCCACTTCAATTTACACCTTACTAGCATAGCTCATTTGAAATCACAAGTAGGCATAGACGCCAGCACATTAACCTACCCGAAAATGTCAAATTTTCCCAATCAACTTTGAACCTTATACTTTAGCGATAAAGTTGAAAATCTATTGAAGAAATTTGACAGATTGTAATAGCTTGATGTGCTGGCGTCTGTACATGAACACGGCTAGGTGAGTAGGTGTAAATATTAAAGATAGGCACAGCATAACGCATCAGTTTTGGCATGCCTCTAACATTTGGACAGGTTCCAACACCGAGTGTTGTAAATATTAGGTTACATTAGTGCTGATAGAGTCATTTAGAATATGCTATGCACTGGTTGTAGTTCTTGAATACTACCTTGTCACTTATAGTTACGACTTCTCACTTCAGAAAAAAAAAATCATCGACTGTGGTCCAGTGTGTAAGTAGTTCTTTTCAGGGTCAGATCACACCGCGACGCGACGCGGCACGCAGTTTTCAAGATAGTAATACAATTATAGACCTTATCTACTACACTAAAAGGTACACAATTCAGTGAGGTTGTGTCTACTACGTCGAGATACGCCGCGCGGCGCCGCACAGCCCACCTCTCAGAATCGTGAACCTTTTTGTGTAGAAGATAAGGTCTATAATTGTATTGCTATCTTGAAAACTGCGAGCCGCGTCGTTTGTAACCTCAGCGGTAATTGCGTAATCCACTAACAGTAGGAATAGCTTTCATTTTGACAGTTCAACAACATTCATTGCGTTATTTACATTGTTGAGCAGACACATTTTTCGAACATATGAAGCAATGGATTAGCAATATCCTTCAAAATGATTCAGATTGTGATTGAAATAGTGTGTTACGCAATTATGGTCCTGATTCGAAAATTCTTTCACAAATGAGAAGCTACAGTATTGCCAAGTATCATAAGATCATCATCATCTGCCTAGCCTTATCCCAACTATGTTGGGGTCGGCTTCCAGTCTAACCGGATGCAGCTGAATACCAGTGTTTCACATGGAGCGACTGCCTATCTGACCTCCACAACCTGCAGTTACTGGGTAATACGATACCCCTTGGTAAGACTGGTTGTCAGACTTTCGGGCTTCTGACTACCCCGTAACGACTGTCAAAGATCCACGAATGACAGCCGGGACCAACGGCTTAACGTGCTTTCCGAGGCACGGAGGGGTCACGGTATGTACAGATGGTCACCCATCCACAGATCAATTGCGGCAAGCATAGCTTAAGCTGTTCGATCGACTTGAGCGGCTGTTATTATTAATCCACGGGCCCCTCCGAGTATCATAGGATATAATAGGTATATGCTATGAAAAAAATCCATCAAATCTTTTAATTTTAATTTTATTATGCTAAGGTATCGATACCATCACATCTGCAGTTTCGCTAGCTAATTTAATTGGACCCTGTATAAATACTGGACATAAATGAGAGGCAGGGTTTTAAACATTTTGTTACAGATTTTACAACAACAAAACCTAACATAAATATGTAACTATCTACCCATTGATTCTGTAACTATCTGTATTCTTGTTTTTATGAATAAACATATTAAATTATTATTATAATTACCAATGATGACGTTGTAGTAAAACGACACGTAGAAAGCCACCATGACCGCACAGAATCCGACACCTGTAACATAAGAGTTAGTACCGACAGCAATGAAACCTTATACAACGTCATTTTTAGTATATGCGAAACCTGAATATAGTTTGTTCAGAATAAGTAACTGAATCGATTCCAATAATTTTTACCCCATAATATTTAAAAAAGGTTAAAAGTTGGACACCGAGCGACACTAAGTAGGTTATCCAATCTTCGCGCCGAACGGTTAGGTACTGTAGTGTCTTGTGTGTTCCGGCCTTTAGCAGAAAGGTCTGGCTGGATGTAATATTCCATTCTAGCATTCAAATTGTGATGACAGCAACGTTAACATTGTGTTTTTTTCTATAGATTCATTCATATATATTTTCTGTAAAGCTGCAAGGTTCCTTTTATCAATACAATAATTCCAAGTCTACGGTGTTTTAATTATAAAGTAGAAACCGTAGAGGTCCAGTGCAGACCTCTACATATGGTGGAGGGCCGAAGCCGCCGAACTCCTAAGCCAGTAAGCGCTTATTTGAAGTACGCACCCCGCGTCATTTTTTTTCAGCGAATATAAAGCGCTAAAGTTGCGCACATAATATATAAAAAGCGAGACCTCTCGCAACGCCAAGGAGTAACAGAAAGTTAAATAAAAGCTAAGCAGTGAGTATAGAAAGGGCGCAGAATCGTCGCCAGAGGAATCAAAGCTAAGTGGTTGAATTTGTTTTTATTGTAAAGAGAGTGAGAGATGGCTCAATTTTTCACGGGCTACAACGGTTGCCTAGAGGAATTTATTAGTCAATACAAGGTAGTTGCCGCCTACAATAAATGGCGTGAGAATGATTGGGCGCTGATAATGAGAGTTTACCTTCAGGACGCAGCCCTAGCGTTATACAATTTTAAGTATCACGAAGGTATTACTTTTGATGTTATGTGCAATGTCTTTCGAGAGGAGCTTCCGTGCAGATGTCACAGAGCATTTTATAAAGCACAGAAAGAGGAGATTTTAAAAGATCCGTCTGAAGAATGCGGACAAGACGATGTTATATATGCAGATGATGATACTTCTTTATTATTTAGTGGAAGAGAAGATGACCCACTACAAGATGAGCAATGCTGCCTAGAAAGCAGCGTGGAAGTTGATGGAGATGAAGATGATGACGAGCGCAGCAGCCAAGATTGCAGCCATGCAGAGGATGAGAAGGAGCTGATGGAAGTGTTCGAGAATGAACACGAGGAAGAAAGTAACGAATCGGGTCAGTTCATTCCAGTTATTGATATATCTAGTTATGTTTCAGAGCCGCAGGAAGAGCATCATGATCACGATGTACAAATCAATACAAATAACATCGCTATTGATCAATTTACTGAGAATAATTTTTCGGTTGATAATTCCAAAATAAAGGAGGATGACCATTTCGATTTTTCGACTACAAAGGACAAGGCACAAAACATCGTTTTGTCAGTTGACAATAGTAAGGTGGATAGTGAAATGGGGTTAGTTGAAGGTGATTTAAAGTTGGATGCAGTCGGAGATGAAGACATAGAGGTGAAAGACAATTCTGTGCAACTTTTAGACTCATTTAATTTTTCTACAGATGGAGTTGCAGTCTTCAATATTAGTGATTTTGTCATTAATAATAATAATAGTATTTCACAATGTGCAACAATCGATATAAGAAAAGCACGAATTAAGAAAAGAATCCCATTTGCAAGAAAAATACGCATTAAAAAAAGAATCCCTTTTATCAAAAATGCTAGAACTAAAAACTCTATTCCAATATGTTTTTCAACTATTTGTAAATTTATAAAAACATCTTCTGAAAACATAACCCTCCTTCTGACGCAGTCGGGTAAAAATAATTATCATTTTATAACGAAGTTTTCATTTTTAGAGCATAAATTTATTAAATGGAAGTATGAAGATAGAAACATTTTAAAATTGATTAAAAACTTTTCTTGTTATGACTTAAACTTTTGATTTTTTTTGTTGACACTTGTCATGTCACTGTAAATAATATATGTCAGTTAGATGTAAACATTATTATGACATTATTTTAGTTACTAATATGCTACGTTTTATTAACATGGTTTCTTGTGTATGTTTCATATGCTGGGAAGAGAATATCGGACGCGGCCGGGAGTGTGAGGTGCATTACCTCTCAACTCTCAGAGGTCTGTGAGGTGCAATGCCTCCACCTCTAAGCGGCCGGGAGTGTGAGGTGCCTTGCCTCTCAACTCCAAGAGGCCTGAGGGAGCGAACATATCGTCGTCGTCAATGTTTTCCAAATTCGAATAGGCCGGGATAGAATGAACATGCTCCAGATAATTATGATGCGAGTTATGGGAGGATAATGGTTTAGAAAACTGTGGTCACTCCTACAGGGGGGGTGACAGACACTCAGCTTAAGTTGAAACCAACTTTGCTAACGGGGCATAGCCTTTGCAAAGTGTGTTGAATTGACACAATTGGTTCAGCTTATGTTTGAGCACCCACAGTTTTATTGTTGATGTTTCATTGAGTTGTTATTAGATGATGATGGAGTGAATTTTGAATTTTCCCTCTGGAGTATGGGCATGTGTTAGACTTTTTAAATGAACCCTGGCCTCTTCAACTTTTCCCTCCCTCTGGCTCATACCGTCCGATGGGGTAAAAGAGTTTGAAGTTAAGATCTTTTAATTTTTTTTTTTAAAGCCTCATCTAGGCTGATGTGAATTTTCACATCAATTGTTTTCCTAGGAGGCCAGTCGCATCTTTTCCGTCGGTTTTGGTGTGATGAGGTTCAGGCATGACGACGTTAGTTTGTGTTAGTGCACATTGGCACTTATAAATTGTCCTGGCACTTATCGAACGCGGTTCGTTCGTCCTGACTTTAACCTTTCTCTTGCAGGAGATGGTCCTCATCCTGTCTATCTCCGGCGTTAGGTCATTTTTCTGTATAGGGATAGGTAGGGAGAGTTTGAATGTTCGAATGGTATGAATAAAAGTCTTGTTTGGTGTTTGAGTTATGCCAATACTTTTATTCAAGGGCGGGCGTAGCTCATGTAGTGTCTTGTGTGTTCCGGCCTTTAGCAGAAAGGTCTGGCTGGATGTAATATTCCATTCTAGCATTCAAATTGTGATGACAGCAACGTTAACATTGTGTTTTTTTCTATAGATTCATTCATATATATTTTCTGTAAAGCTGCAAGGTTCCTTTTATCAATACAATAATTCCAAGTCTACGGTGTTTTAATTATAAAGTAGAAACCGTAGAGGTCCAGTGCAGACCTCTACAGTACCTAGGTACTATTATCAATGAGCGCAAGACGGCGCGGCGCGAGCGGCGCGGGTGAGCATGTTTTTGTACGGACAAACAGGTAACTCAACAAGCTTATAACTTTGTGATTTTTCATGATACAGTTTTGAAATTTTGTACATAGATTCTTTACATATAAAAATACTAGACACGTGTTTCGGGTTTCGCATATACTAAAAATAATGTTGTATAACAGATGTAAAAAACACTTGAAAAAGCCGAAAGTCTGGTCCTTCCGGTTATTTTAATATTTGTTTTGTCCTGGACCATATACCTGGGAACGTACTGGTTGCGGAGATATTGAAGATCAAAGATTCAACGTTTTTTTACGAAAGCCAGTTTTAAATTTTATAACCCCACGATCCCTGAACCATTTCATGCACCATTAAGCACAGTGTTTTGCGTGCATTACATTGCGCACTACCGTAAACAGCGAATTTACGCACCAAAAATAAAATTCGTTTCCCAGCATTAAATATTTTTCACAAAGTTAATTAGTTTAAGAGCGTTTACGCCGTACGGCATTTCATACAAACTTTCAAGCCCTTGCTTTTCGAAATGAGTGAACCGATTTTAATGAAACTTCATACGCATAAGCAGGATACAAAGGTCTAAAAAGTTACTTAAGAATATTTTCGAAATGTATTATTTAAAAAAGATAACTGGAAATCTCTGTTTCTATGGAAAATTTAAAATCGGTCTAATTTGGCTGTAACACCATTTTTCGAAAATGTTCTTAAGTAACTTTTTAGACCTTTGTATCCTGCTTATGCGTATGAAGTTTCATTAAAATCGGTTCATTCATTTCGAAAAATAAGAGTTTAAAATTTTGTATAAAATGCCGTACGGCGTAAACGCTCTTAATTAAACTACCTAAGTTAGATTCATGATCACTAAAGTCATTCAGTAGAACAAACACAAAAAAAAAATTGTCAATATGAAATAATCATCACGACAATCCGTCTTTTATTAGAAAAGGACTTCTAACTTTAGTCCTAGCCAAATCTTGCGAGTCAGTTATTGTATTTTGGACCTTATTCCGACTAGGGTAAAGTACTTAATACAAAAATGACAACTTCTCAGTTTTAGTGTCGTAATTAGAATTTTAAAACTGTCGGAATAAAGTTCGACATTCAAATATGGCTCGATGGTGTAAACCTGGGTCTAAAGAAAACCATTGTTTTGTAATATGGCCGATAGAGTTTATTTCTTAATGAGGGATTTTCTTTTTCTTTTTTTTTAACGCTTCCCTAGTCGCTGGATAGATGGCGCTGAACTTGGTAAGTTACTGCAAGGAACGGAAGTCACATAATTTTTTTATTAATTCACTTGGATGCAATTTTGAGATCGTAAAACGAAAGCAAACGAAACTGTCACTCAACGAGCGTATATGACGTGACGCAATGTTTTTTTTTCAAGCGTTTTGACTTCGGCATCTAGTAACGTAGTCAGTTCAACGCCATCTTCAGGGTTCTTGGGAACTATTTTTTTTTTAAATACTGAAAAGAAAAACCTCTCATTCAAACAATCAAAAACATTGACTGTCATAAAATAATAGAAAAAAATCAAGGAGTTTGTTGTAGTTGTTTTAAAAATACTGTTTTTTTTTTCATTTTACTGTTTTTATAATATTAGCGTAACTGCATGAACAGTGCACCTCCTAGTGACTAAGGTTTTATTTATTAATGGTAATCTGTGAACAGCGCTGTGGGTTACATTATTACTGTTTTTTCTGTTTATAATATTGCTTAGTGTAGCTGTTTGTTGTTCCTATTTAATAATAAAAAAATAAAAGTAGGTATAATAAAGTCATCATACCTTTGAAGAGTGGACATATCTTCCATAACGTGATGGGTCCTTGTCGGTTGTACTGTCCGAGGATCAGCTCCATGTAGAACAGGGGCACGGCGCCGAACACCAGCATCAGCGTATACGGAATCAGGAACGCTCCTAAATACAGCCAAATGTTTAGCGGATTTTTTTTCAATTGATGTTCTTCATAATATTGGACAATATGCGGTGTTAGACCTAATATATGCGGTGTAATTTGCGGTGTTAGACCTAAAAATAAAATAAAAAATAAAATTGTACTCATCATTATGAACAACTTTTACTATGAGACCAACTCAGAATTCGAGAAAAAAAAAAACAGTGGCACTCCGGGAGTGCCGACAGAAGTGAAAATAAAACACAAACAGAATACTTTGCCATCACTCACTGACATATCGGATACACATTAAAACCGAGTACATCGAAGATAGCCGAACACATCCGTAGCGGGTATTATTTTAATCGTCTTATAAACAAAACGCGCGCGGTGCTTTTTTTTCGGTAACAGTGGCGCGAGTTCAATGGCTTTTTTCCCATCTCAAAAAATGTCCAACGCGCCTAAAGAAGTTTTCGCTTCAAAAATCAGCTGTTACATACATTTACATGAGCTAGCGCGAACATAAATGTAGGGAACTGCTGATTTTTTTCGCGATTTCAGGGGAGGTCCCATAGTAAAAGTTGTTCGTAACGATGAGTACAATGGCCTCTTTTCAAGCCCAACACCATTTAAATTACACCTTGTGTATACAGGGTGGCAGAGACATCGACGCACAACCTGTTACCATGGATGGTCCTGAACCCCCTGCCCTTTTGACAATGAAGCCAATAGTTTTTTTTTTTATAACCGACGAAAAATTTCTACGCTGAGAACCATGCTGAATTCATGGTTACAGTTTGCGCGCGATGTCCCTTGTACAGTACACAGAGCATAGAAAAAAACACCATGTATTTGGAAAAGTTTTAAACACCTGTCGTACGTAGTTTCGAAGCTACGGTTTCTAAAAGCGGTGGCGGCTAGTGACCGCAATTTACCGTCGAATAAAGTCAGTAAAACGTTATTTATGAAAGTTAGTAAAGTAAAGTCAAATCCTTTTATGACAGCCGTCACCGCGGCCGTTCGTTGTGCGTGGCAATCGCTCTTTTAGGAAACCGTAGCTCGCGTAGCACTCGGCTACGCGCAGTGCTACGGCGTAGCTCGCATGTGCTACGACCGCGTAGCTTTCGTCTACGAAACTTGCGTGTGATAATGGCGACGATTCTGTTGTTCACAAACTAAACTAAATATAAGTTCATGCATCTTTTTTTTTCTATTTCATTAGGAAAAGGACAGAAGATAAATATTAGTTTAGTCCTGTCAAATTACGATACTCCATAGACAACTTCAGACGAGATAAAAAAATTGGCTATTAAAAATACGTCAATTTACGTCAGGCGCTGACAATTTGACAGGACTAAACTAATATTTATGTTCTGTCCTTTTCTTAAGGCCAGGTAGACCAAGCAAAGTAGGCATTTAACGCTACCACGATTACGCGACGCGAGCCGTGCGCTTACGCCGCCTGCGTGAACTTACATGAACCCAACGCCGAGTGGCGAAGTGTCACAGTACAGGTAAGCGTGTCGTATAGGCAGTGGGTCAACTTATTTTATTAATTAGTTTTAAAAAATTATAAAATACGCGACTTGATTCCTTATTCTTGTTTACCGATATCGTAGTAATCGCAAAGGCCGAAAATTAATTTGATGTGTTGTAATTACATTTTATTCAATTATTCGACATTTTAGTTTTTTTAAGTGTATCTCTCGAAGCGACACGCGCTTCAGTTGTGATGGACAAGAAATGTTATGTGCTGACACCACTCGCCTTCACGCACACGCGTGACACTCATAACATTTCTTAGTATGGTGTTGAGTGAAAAACAATTTAGACAAAAAAAAAAAACAACCGACATAAAAATATAAACACTGCACAGTGCAAAATACTAGTTTCAAAAGTCGATGTTTTTAGTTCTGTTTTTCCTTTTTAGACACCGAAACAATTTTTTTGCACTTTGTAGTGTTTATATTTTTATGTCGGTTATTTTTTTTTGTTCTAAAGTGTTTTTCACTCAACCGAGTTGAGAACCCCCTCCTTTTTATAAAGTGGGTAAAAAAACAACATGGAATTACTTTTAAATGATTTTTAATACAATATATAATTAAATTATAAACACAAAATGACTGTTTTTAGTAAATTAGTATTCTATTTTTAGAGTATTGAGTAAGTATAGAAGGAAATCAATTCAAAATCAAAAATCAAAATATTTTATTTCACATAAACCTGCATGGGCTCTAATGTAACGTCAGAAGCTAGGTGTACGGTTCGAATTGGTCGTTTCCTATGGAGAAGAACGTTACTCTTTTTAAAAATAATTGGCTTTTACAATGTTTTCAAATTACAGTAGGTATTCCAGTTTGTTTGCCTATGCTGTACTCCCCTACAGCGTAGGCAACAAACAAACTGGACAGTAGTACTTGATAAAATAGAAAATGGTCTACAGATCTAAAGTCTACAAGGCCTACAAAGTCCTCACATTTACAAAATAAGAATCTGTCAAAAGGATGAATAAAAAATAAAAACCTACTAAAACAAAGTGATATGATTGCCATTACAACCACTATTAGAGAGGTGAAAAAAATTGTCTGTATATAATGTCATTACTGTCAAATAATAAAAAGATTAAGTCAAAGAAGTATGTAAAAAATAAATAAAAAATAAACACATAGTTCTGCAGTCAATGAGGTGCCAGGGAAGCCACATGTGCGGAATTATTGCCAAATTACCTTGTCTTCAAAGTAAGTAGTCTTTTATCTTTATATACTTTTTTGATAAGGACACGTTTGATGAGGATTTTGAACTTTCCATCGCTAAGTTCTGTAACCGGCTTTGGCAACTTGTTATAAAAACGGATGCTGTTTACACGTCCTTTTTCTTGCAGTTCTCTAAGAAGGAAATTTATATCAACTATTTGATGTCCTTTAACAGGATGAAAATCATCTTGATTTCTCGCCTCTTCTTCCACAATACATAAATGAATTACGAATATCTTCCATTCCACTGTAACAATGAATGAAAAACAATTACGCTTTTATATAATACAACTCACGGGTTGATTTTAGACTAGAAACTCTACTCTTACATGAATATAGTGGTAGTGGTAATTTTAACTAGATTAATTTTCTAACGAAACTTATATTCTGCCACATTGTTCAAAATCATTTAAATATATTTGGAATATACTATACAGTGACAGAGTATGGGGGTGACATTTGCCCAGCAGTGGGACCTGATGACTATTACATAAGGAAAGTTATGGGGAAAGTAATTTTATTAGTAAAAAAAACCTACACAGCAGTCTCAGTGGGTTGCGCATCAACAGCATCAAGTGTCACAAGAGAGTTGTCGGTGTTATCAACTCCACACAGGAAGGCATCAAGTGTCACAGGCGTTTGCCAGTGTTTCGTAGTATCTGAAAAAAGACCATAACAATAAGATTTCTGAAGTAAAAAATAAAATCGGTTCCAATTTAGCACTCAAACTCATTTATAAAATAATGTATCCATAGAATTAGTACTTAGGATATGTATACAAAATAAATATATACATCTAACAAACAAACTATCAAACAATGCCCGTCGTTGTCTTGTGAGTTGTACGAAGATGTACAAGTGTGGGTGCCTTTTTCTCTTGGAGCTAATAGCATTTTGCATTGCGGTAGGTATACTGGATACTTACTTTATATTTTTGTTTTTTTTGGACGCATACATTCCTTTGCATCGTGGTTTTGACGCACTGCAACAATAAAAAAATGTTCATGTGAAAAACATTATCAAGTTATTCTACTGTTATGATTCTACTATGTAATATGTAGGTATTGGTAAAATAAAATGTATACAATAGTGAACTTTATAGATATTTTTGGTAAACACTGAATACATAAATCGGTTAGAATTAGATAATACTTTGAGTATATACGTTGTATACTTACCGGCACCGATAAAATTTTACATTTGTCAATTTTCTCTATCGATAATCCCTAATAACTTCTAAACGGATTACCCTATTTGCACAATTTATTTTGTTCTATACGTTTTAGACCTAAACCTATCAAATGACCCTAAAAACAACACAATATCTACACAAACAAAAAATCATGTTTTCAACTTACGTAATATTTGTTGGCGTGAATTTACCTTACAAAAGAGTTACTTCGTTTCTACCGATTCAAATAGGAAACTAATAAATAAATCGAGCTTAGAGAGCCATCTTTTGTTGCTCCATTTTTGCACTTCACAGACGCGTGTCTCAAGCGGATGGCACTCGCGCTCGCACTCAGTCCCAACCAGTCCGAGATATCGTGTCCGTGAGCGGTGCGTTTGCTCGAGCGCACTTTGTATGTACATTGACTTCTGTACCCTCTGTATTTTGTGGCGCGGCGCACTTCTATTATTACAATAGACACTCGCTCTTATTGCCATTTCTTAGACAAGTTTCGAAAGTAAAGGTAAAGATTAGGTGACCGTAGGGCAGATTGAAAAATCAAAAGACATAATAGGTTGATAATAATGTAAATAAATAAAATTGTAAACAAACTTACCTGGTTTCTAATCTTCCACACTTTACACCTGGCCACTTTCATGTTTTTATTCCCCATACCTACTTCTGTTCACTATCAAAAAGAAATAACTAACTTCTTTTATTTACACTACATGATAGCCGCGCGCTGGAAAAAGGGACATAGGTCATACCTCGACAAGGCCTGGCGGGCGACTGAAGTGACGAACGCGAGCCGCTGTGTTATATAATAATTTATTATTAAAATTAAGCTATTTTTCAAAATGTAACCAGAAATTATTTTCCTATGTGTTATTATCTTTTTTTAGATATGGTTTTTAGTAGTAAAACTTTTATAAGCTTCGAGAAAAACAAGAAAAACATTTAAAAAATATCGAATTTGGCTGTTCTTCGGATTTTTTTTTGATCGAGTGAAGTTTTCGATATCGTGTTTCGAACCACAAATTGTCAAAGTACATAAAGTAAACTTCAATTAGTTTTTTTTTTGGCTTTGAAAAATCACGATTTCTTTGTTTATTATTAAATCAAAGTGATGTAAAATTGGGAATACCTGGCCTTAAGAGCGTTTACGCCGTACGGCATTTCATACAAACTTTCAAGGCCTTAATTTTCGAAATTAATGAACCGATTTTAATGAAACTTCATACGTATAAGCAGGATACAGAGGTCTAAAAAGTTAGTAGAGTACATTTCCGAACTGTCTTATTTAAAAAAAGATAACTGGAAATCTCTGTTTCTATGGAAAATTTAAAATCTGTCTAATTTGGCTGTAACACTATTTTTCGAAAATGTTCTCTGCTAACTTTTTCCTCCTGCTTATGCGTACGAAGTTACATTAAAATCGGTTCATTCATTAAACGCTCTTAATGAAATAGAAAGAAAAAGATGCCTGAACTTAAATTTAGTTTGTGAACAACAGAATCGGCGCCAATTTCGAACAAACTGAGTTTTATGTATTTAAAAGTTTATGGGGGATTTACCGTAAGTCGATTTTCGCCATGCGGCCAAATCGCCTCACAAGCCAAATCGCTATCCCATTTACACCGCTCGATAAAAATCGTAGCTGAATCCTAGTTCATTTTGCATCAAAATGTCGACCTTCGGGCCGCAGGCGACCGCCATTTTCAAGGTCAATTTTAGTCACCCGCTGCGTGCAACCTGACACCGCGCGACAGAAGTCGAAACCTACTGTACTTTGAAACTTGCGATTTTAGTCACCTGTGGCCTAGCCGAATTGCCACTTGCGGCTATAGTCGCCTGTTATATAGCCCGCATATGTGTATTGCATCAACCCATTTACACTAATTTGCAAATTACAAAACAATAACGTTGAATATCCGAAAATCCGACGATTTTGTCACAAGTTTTGCCCGTCTTATGAAAGTTTTAAGTCGTAAATACAGTTATCGTTCACAATCATCAGCCCAGACTATTAAATAACAAAAACAATTTCAATGTTAATTGAATTTTCTTAAAGAAAATATAAATCCTCTCATTGTTGAAGTGGTGGTTTGCATAATTCGGCTATAATGTGCACTGCTGGGACACAGCTAGGCCTCCTCTCGTTGAGAGGGAGTGGGCCGTAATCCACTTCGCGGGCCCAGTGTGGGTTGGTAGATGTCAGAAGTGGTTCTGTTCTAAGGGTTTTATCCAAACTGATTAGGGCAAATTTCTCAGTATTTGGCTATACAAAGTTTGGATATGGGCGGTAATAGTTAATAAACTTAAAGCGCATTTACAGTGTATCGTTTCTCATATACGGATGCCTGGTCTTCCTTATATGTACGAACAGCACACCCTATGCACAAGTCCCGCTACTATCTTAACTGGCTCATTTTTAGGGTTGCGTACCTCAAAAGGAAAACGGAACCCTTATAAGATCAAAAGATCGTTGTACGTTTGTCAGTCCGTCTGCATGTGACTCAGACTGGCTGGACAAATCTTTAAAATAGCTCGCATTTAACTAGATCAATAGGGCACTTTATGTGACGGCTAAACACCCTTATTTCAGAATTTGTGACGCTACAGAATCTTAGATAATCGATCGAAAACGTGTCCAGCCAGCTTGAAAAACCACTCTCCGCTGGTCTCTCAATCTCGGTAACGGAAGTGATTTTGACGACTTTTTGCATATCAACAGGCGTCACATAAATTTGTGACAGACATCGAGCTAAAAGTTTTGTGATGCGTACAGCGGTTTAGTAGAAAAATGCAAAAATCTGTGTCCAGCCAGCTTGAATTTACGTGTAAAACTTCTGGCTGGCACTTCCGAATCTCAATAACGGGAGCGTTTTCGAATATGGTTCCTTTACTAACATTTAGTGACGCAATGTTTGACAGTAATAACGTTTGAATTATGGCGTCACATGTAAGGGTTTACGAGAAATCAATAAAAACTTAATGTCCAGCCAGCCTGAGTTCAAGCTGACTGGACACTTGTATCTCCACTGCCTGATGATCTACGGCCTTCGAAATATGTTCAAAATTTTGTGACGGGGACGATAATGGTAACCTGAATTTGTGACGGAGAAACTTTGCGTAATTTCAAAGATATTGATCATTTAAATTTTCCCATACAAACATCCTGCTGAATAAAGCTGAATACCAGTATTTTACATGGAGCGACTACCTATCTGACCTCCAGAATCCAGTTACTGGATAATACGATACCCCTTGGTAAGACTGTTATCAAAAGAAAAAGAATGAAAATACGTTTAAGTATTTGTGGTAAAAATGACACAGAGACAGAACATAAATACAAAAATTACAAATTGGGGGAAAATATTCGTCATATGCACGTAAAACGGCCATCGCTAAGCATAATGCTACGACCCTATGCGAGAGAGAGCCTCAGCTCTGGATCAGACTTTCTGGCTTCTGACGAACCGTAACGATTGCCGAGATCCACGAATGACAGCCGGGACGGTTGTCGTATTTTCCGAGGGGTCTCGGTATGTAAAAATGGTTATATTTATTGTAACGAGTATAAATACCAACCATTTCTCTTCGCGCGCCACCTGTGTTAAAGTATTTTTAATTCGTCTAAATGTGTTTCATTCTGTCTGTACATTTTTATCGTTTCGTGTAGAGTTGGGACTGTTTGTTAGGTAATTTCAACTCGTGTAGACACGAGTTGAAATTTTGAAACAGCTTCGTCCCAACTCTCGCCGATCCCGACGATCGGCGAGAGTTGGGACGAAGCTGTTTCAAAATTGTGCTAAAAAACAATTCATCATCATCATCATTTCAGCCGAAAGACGTCCACTGCTGGACATAGGCCTCCCCCAAAAGGGGGGCGTTTGCCATAATCGCCACGCTAGGCAGGCGGGTTGGCGATCGCAGTATGGTATGGTGGTGTAATGCATAGAGAACGCTGCTGCCCATTCTCCGGTACGCCCCTTAGTCGCCTATTACAACACCCACGGGAAGTATGGTGTGGTGCTATTCTTTAAGTCCGGCATCACACAGACAACACACAAAAAACAATTGCGCATCGCAAACCAATAGATTCAAAAGCGTGCACAATGAATACAACCTGCGCATCGCGATACTTTTGTCTTTATCGCGACAACCTTGAACTTGATCGCTTGTGTGGATAAAGTACCAAAACATCACCAGGGTATTGGAACTCCACGCTGTGATTACTTAGCCACTAGACCCTCAATGCATATTATACTATAATGAAAGTATGTATATGCAATCCATCTTTATCCAAGAGGCAAGCATTGAGAGCCATAAACCCAGTGACGTGGAAAGTCGTATCGTATACAGCCTTCCATGCAGATATGTAGAGTTAACGTGAATAATAAAAACACTATACAGCGTGTTTCAGAAATATGTGGTCATATTTAACGGTGGCACGGACTATCAAACTGAACAACTAACAAAACAAACAAACAAAACAAACAAACACAAAACAAATTAGAACAAATTAAAGAAACAAAACAAATTAGGGAATTGTTTTTGATTTGAGGGGCTTTTGGCTAAATAATAATAGCCGCACGGGTCGATTGATCAGGTTAAGCTACGCTTGCCGCGGTTGGTCCATGGATGGGTGACCATCTTTACATTATCAAGACCTCTCCGTGCCTCGGAAAGCACGTTAAGCCGTTGGTCCCGGCTGTCATTCGTAGATCTTTGACAGTCGTTACGGGTCGTCGGTAGCCCGAAAGTCTGAGAACCAGTCTTACCAAGGGGTGTAGTATTACCTAGTAATTGGGTTGTGAAGGTTAGATAGGCAGTCAATCTATGTAAAATACTGGTATTCTGCTGAATCCGGTTGGACTGGAAGCCGACCCCAAAATAGTTTTGAAAAAGGCTGGGCAGATAATGATGCATTATGTGGATTATACCGCTTGCGGAACGTAGGGACTGAGTGAGGCGGGGATAGGTAATTTTTCAGAGTATATACAATTGTGGAGGCTTCTGGATTTTCTGTGTTCAATTAATTCCTTCTTCCGCTTTGCTTTTTGATTGTATGCATTTTTTCTCTGCCGTTCTACTTTTAGACACGTGGTTTACTTGTCTCTTTATCTGCTCTCCTATCGCAGGTATGCTGGAAGAGATTTCTTTAGGAATAAGCAGCACCTTTGTAGGTATTTTTCTCTACCTTTCTTCTTGTGTATTCGTACATAAATAGTCAAATACGTAAACTTCCTCAATCAACCAACACCACCAACATTGAAATCGGGAAAAAATGAACTCGACCCAAATGGGACAGCTGGTAATTTTTTTTGCGAATAATACGTTGGTCCTACGGAGAAAGTTGTTCAGTTTAATGGTCCTACTACACGCTGGATAAAGCTTATAACGTGCATTCCGGACACTCATAACATATTTTCGACAGATGTTCCAACCGCGTTATGAGGGCTCCGATTGTGTCCGAAACCAGACTATACAGGGTGTAAAAAGACACATCCCACACCCGTCAACTAAGCATTCTGTACATTAAACTAAGTAACAAAGCACAAAAATAATCGCTGGGAAACGAGTTTTATTTTTGGTGTGAGAATTTGATTGTGCTTATACACGTACAGAGGTCGTGGGATTATTTAAAGTTGTGTTATTACATCAAACACTTGTTTTCTTAAAAAAACGTCGGTAAAAGTTGGAATTTTCACCTTCAATATCTCCTTAACCAGCAGGTTCCCAAATATGGTCCAGAAAAAATTATTACAATGACGAGGAATACAAGTGATCGGCTTCGTAAAGTGTCTTTTTACATCCGTTAGATACTCGTAACTGTTCTAAAGATGCTTGTTTGGGATGGTGTGTTTGGCTGTTCAATGAAACTAGCGGACTGTATGAAATGATGTTATAATAACTGCATAGGTTGGAAAACAGAATAATATGCCCCGCTCGCTTGCGAGATCGGTGGCGCGCGCGCGCCCCATCTCTGTCCCGCGCGCCTATCCTCCCCGATTTCGTCTGCCGTGGCTATACGTTCGCGCGTGAACAATGCTGAACCCACTGTTATAAATTTATAGAGTAGATAATAACAATACCATTTTAGTGCTGTTGACAGATAACTTTTAATATTATCATTCATCCAGTCACCCTGCCCACCTATATTTCTGGATAAGACAGTCGTGATGAAGCTTTTGACATTTTACGTACCAAGGTAAGGTAATAGGTATTTAATACTGGCTGGTGTCTGCAACTCTATGTCAAAGCGTGTATTTTGCTTACGGATTTTTTACGTACCTAATGAGAAAAGTAAGCAGTGTTGTCGGATATAGTTGAAGCTCAGTAAGAAACTGATGGATGTTGCCGAATGAAATTTAATTTGATAATGATGAAATGTTTGTTTTTTTATTAATTAAATCAAATTTTATTAGAAAACATCCATCGGTTTCTTACTAAATTTCAACTAGGTATATCCGACGACTCTGGTTGCTTATCTCCTTTGGTGACCATACCTAAAGCAGGAAGCAACATAATTAATTTTTTCCGCTAAATTTTTCAAGTCCACGTAGCACAAGTATCGGTTAAATTTTAATATCATTCAGTAAAAGATATTATCAGTGATACACGTGGTACCCGCCATGTGGAACATTGATGAGCTTAGTCATAATTAAGTTACTCAATGCAGCTCGTCACGTAAAAATATCGTAAATATTAAAGGCAGCTTGCAAAGTGATTATGGAAAAAGTGTCACGTTTACGTATTTAATATTATCGTCTTAGCAACACCCCTTTGTAATGCAGCTTTGTAACAAGACAGATTTTTTTTTATTGACACCCGTGACTAAAAATGTACAGACGCCAGCACATCAAGCTACCCGAAACTGTCGAACTTTCCCAATCAACTTTGAACCTTATAGAAACCCTATGAAGCGGGGCTACTATTTCTGTGAATAGGGCTTAAAGTAACTTAACGAAACCGAACATGGGGGTGCCCTTCGCTCGCTCTTACATCCTACGTCACCTATCGACTGACCGCAACCGTGCAATGTAATTAAAAAAGTAATGTAAGTAAAACCATGTAATTCCCAAAAAAAAAAAGAAAATTGTCTATATATTTTTTTCGTAACAAATCATTTGACTAAATGTTTATTGTCTAAAGATTGTTTGCTGCAATTAAATGTTTATTGTGTAAAGATTGTTTGCTGCAATAAATCATTTGATTAAAGACCAAATGCCTAAATGACATTATCCTTAACAACCAAATGAAAATGTGCGTACTAAAATCATTCCAAACATTGCATTGGTATAAAAAAAGGTTGCTGAAATTTGTTTGGGTAGTGAAAGGCAAAATCTTTTCGGCAAAACGGCAGGATTCCGAGGTCTGTGTTTCCTATCTGACTAGTCTGAGAAGAAAGGCCGAAAAAAAACTCAGACGTCACAGTCTGTTTTAAAGTCCAAACAGTTTTTTGTACCCTTGAATTCAACATAGAGTAGAAATTTTTCGTCAGTTATCAAACAAGAAAATCAGGGTTTTCATAGAAAAGTGCAATAATAACACGGTAAAAATGTATGAAATGGCAAATTATTTAAATAACTGATGAAAAAAAATTAAAAGAAATTTTAACGCCCCCTGCGTTAAAATTTTTCATCAGGTTCACGAAAAAAAATCGAGTTATACGAACATAAATGAAGGGAACAGCTGATTTTTTTTTTCGCGATTTCAGGTTTGTTCCCATAGTAAAAGTTGTTCATAATGATGAGTACAATGACCTCTTAAGAGGTTGTTAATGTTTTACCAATAACCCTCTATATCCAAAAAAGAGAAATAGCTCAACTTACCGCCGCCATTCCTGTAGCAGAGATAAGGGAAGCGCCACACATTCGCGAGGTCGACTGCAAAGCCGATGATGGACAGCAGAAAGTCAGCCCCGGTGCCCCATGTCTCGCGCCCGTCGCCTTCCTCTGACATTAATTATATTATGTGTACAGATATATGGTGCAAGTAGTGACTCTTACAGTGACTCTTACAGTTGTTTAAATGTCGCAGCATCATGCTGAGATAGGAGCCTTTTGGCCTCGTATAGGACTTTCTGTTTTATTTTCCTTTTGTTACTTGGATTTTTATTTTACTGTGTTTAGTTTACGAGTCCTGTACGAGTCGCAATAAATACTTTTTCTTTCTTTCTTGTTATTTTTTAACTCTGACGGCCTAGCATGAACGCGGACGTAAACATTATGTAAATTCGAACGATTTTTGAATCGGAAATACAACTTTTTTGTGATCGTATATAATCAGCCTATAATGTTCCCACTGCTGGGATACAGGCCTCCTCTCTGTGAGAGGGCCGTAATCCACCATGCCGGTCCAGTGCGTTTATCTGGATGTCTCAAATCTTCGATTTTTTGGTTCTAGGACATGCCGGTTTCCTCACGATGTTTTCCTTCACCACTTTGAGAATAGTGGTGATGAAATAATTTAGACAAAGTAAACTGCCTGTCCGGGTTCGAACCATCTCGTAAAACTCATACCACCATAACCATAGATATTAATAACGTCAATATTCAAAGAAAAACGAGTACCAATTTTCAATTCGTTCATAATTACGTTAGGTTAACTCCAAGCATTCGTGCTAGGTCTCCTGGTATTTGATACAGTGGGTATGTATGTCCACATAACCAAGAGACTCTTACAGTATTTTTTAAACTAAATATAATCAAGGAAAGTTAGATTAGGCTTTAACAGCTCAGAACAGAGAGAGGTGGGAGGAGAGTAGAGAGACCTTAGCCCAACAGTGGGACAATACGGGCAAATAATAAAAAGATAGTGCATCAAAATTGTTAAGAGTATAAAAGTTAAAAAGTACCTGGTTTAATACTATTCGTCCTGAGCTTTTTCGAATTTTCACTAAAGAATTCCTCCTCTATTTGTATTTTTGGCTCCTCTGAAATAAAAACAGCAAATTAATTACAAAACAACTTTATCTAGAATCTACAATATGTTACATTTTTAATTTTAGTTCTAGGTACTTACTTTTATAACAAGATAGAGTGACGACGGAGCCTTTCGTTGATTTGTTATCTGAAAAAGAAAATAAAACAATTGAAATCTAAATAGTCTATGGTGCTCACACAGTTAGTATTTCGGTGACACTGCTAGCCTAGCGCAATTGAGACAGGTTTCGGTTTCTGAGTACCCCGATCCCCGAGGCCCCGGGAGAACCCCGAATACGATAAATAAAATAGCTCATCATAAGCAAAATCAGCCTATATCTACCACTGTTGGGACACAGGCCTCTTCTCTGTGAGAGGGAGTGGGCAATAACCTTAGACAAAGAAAAGTATAGACGGCGGGTATCTCCATTTCATTTCCACAAGAAAGGGATAAAGTATTGAGTTATTATAAGTAACAGAAAAGGATAAAGCTATACTATTTCCGTCTCTCAGTGCGTGCCAGTTTTTTCAAGGCAGCTACTCATGTAGCCTATGTTAGTCTCAATTTTTTGTCTCATGTGTGGCCATGCTACCAAATGCTCTATAACTTTCTTACTCTAAGGCAATAACCCACCACGCGGACCCAGTGCGGGTTGGTGGATGTCACATGTCATCAAATTTTTGGTTCTAGGACATGCCGGTTTCCTCATGATGTCTTCCTTCACCGTTTTGAGAGTCATGAAAAAAATTACACATAGTAACGTGCCTGTCTGGGTTCGAGCTTCGAACCTACAATGAAACTCAAACTCAAAGCATTTATTTCAATTAAACCAATTACAGGCACTTTTGAATCGTCAAGAGGTCGGTCAGTCAGAAAGATGAAGCTAGTTGCCCATTCCAAAGCGTAGGTACCTATGGAGAAGAAGGGTAAGAAACTCCATGGACACTCTTTTAAATCACAATAATATGGTCACAAAGTCTTGTTTACATCATTCATGTTAAAAATTATGCATGTGAGAACGATGCAGAACGTTAAAAGCGTCCGTAATGAAAAGACGAAAGAAAAAAAAAAACAATTCAAATATTAAATTAAAATAAGCTATGGCAGCAAAGAGATGACCAATCCCTACTGACGGCGCCTGTTCACGAACATGACGCATGTATTAGCACCATTCAGCTCAACCATTTTGAAGCGACATGGGAATCTACGGCACAGGCTGCCGGCCACCCGAGATGAGCGAGGATGCGTAGCGAGGGTTGTGTGTGAAATCAATCAATAACATCGCTTAATTTTTATAGCTTAAACTAAGTTAGCGTTGGTATTGGCTAGTTTTACACACATCCCTCGCTATGAATCCTCACTCATATCTGGTGGAAAGGCAGCCTTTTTTTTCTTTGCGTATGGGAAATCATCAAATGATCCCTCCCGCTCCGGGTGGATCGGAAGGGAGTGTCAGACTCTTACTGACTAAAACCCACCCGTGTTCCTTCCTTAGCCCTTTATGTTCCAGGCCAGCGATAACCTTTTCGGACAATCCCGCTGGGGAAAGGCAGCCTTAAGTCAGGATCGTTATCACTGGCAGGCAGTCCAATAGTGTGTTGTGGTGGTACACCACAGACTACCTACAGTATTTGTCTGTCCTTCCCCTTTTTAATCCATCCAAAAGTTGTCTTTAAAAGATCGCTTTTAGCGATAAGACCGCCCATTGTGTCACCCTTTGTACAGTTTCTAAACTTATGTCTGTAATTAATATGGTGTACATAATAAAGAGTATTCTATTGTATTCTATTCTATTCCAACAGTAGCAGGGTGATTACGTAACACACTATCAGCAATGGGTTTCATTTTGACAGTTCAACAACGTTCATTGCGTTTTTTGTGGTGTTGAGCAGACACATTTTTCGAACACATGGAGCAATGGATTAGAAATATGCTTCAAAATGATTCAAATTGAGGGTAATAGTGTTTTACGCAATTAGGGTGTTGGTAAACAAAACGCATAATCGTCACATTATTGAAACGTTTGAATATTTATAACATCACGCTTGTTATCCCCAAAGGGTAAGACAGAGGTGTAACTATAGTACACTCACATTTCGCCAGTTATGTGTCAAGTCCCAGGAGGGGCCCGTGGCTAAATAATAAGAGCCGCACAGGTCGAACGATCACGTTAAGCTACGCTTGCCGCGGTTGGCCTGCGGATGGGTGACCATCTTTACATACCGTGACCTCTCCGTGCCTCGGAAAGCACGTTAAGCCGTTCGTGGATCTTTGACAGTCGTTACGGGTAGTCAGAAGCCCGAAAGTCTGACAACCAGTCTTACCAAGGGGTATCGTATTAGGCAGTAACTGGGTTGTGGAGGTCAGATAGGCAGTCGCTCCATGTAAAATACTGGTATTCAGCTGCATCCGGTTAGATTGGAAGCCGACCCCAACATAGTTGGGAAAAGGCTAGGCAGATGATGATGTGTCAAGTCCTATGTAATAGGAGGCGACTGCCCCGTTGGTCTCGTGGTTGTAAGCGCGACTGCTGAGCGTGGGGTCCTGGGTTTGATTTCCGGGTCGGACAAAGTGTTATTGGGTTTTCCATTAGGAATTTCTTAGTAACAGTCCGGAGTTTGGAAGTTGGCGGGTTAATACGCCCGTGCCTTGTAAAGCACGTAAAGCCGTTGATCCTGCGCCTGAACTCTCCTCGGTCGTGTCGGATTGCCGTCCCATCGGACTATGAGAGTAAAGGAACAGAGAGTGCACCTGTGTTTGCGCGCATACTTGTGCACTATAATATCTCCTGCGTACCTGGCTGATCTCCTTTGAGATTGGCCACCGTGACCGAAAACGGTGGGGGAGGCTATTATTATTATTAATAGGAGGCGAGGCTATTGGCATCAACCGAGCACAAATCCAAACTCCGGGCTGCCACTTAGAAATTCCATATACAAAAACCCAAAAAAACCCTGCCCGACCTGGGAATCGAACCAACATCATGCTCAGCAGTAGCGCTTGCGACTACTAGACCAAACAGTCGAATCGTCCATCATAATAAGTATAGTCACACTAATATTATAAAGGCGAAAGTTTGTGAGTGCATGAGTGTATGTTTGTTACTTCTTCACGCTCAAAAGGCTGGACCAATTTTGATAAAATTTTGCAAGGAGGTAGCTGACACTCTGGATTAACATATAGGCTACTTTTTATCCCGATATTCCCACGGGATCGACACTTACGCGGGTGAAACCGCGGGATGCAGCTAGTATTTCATAATTGAAAACCATCCCGCACTGGGCCCGCGTGATAGATTACGGCCCACTCCCTCTCACCGAGAGGAGGCCTGAAAACTATAGGCTGATTATGCTGTATATGCACAAATGAACGCTAAAAATGCACTACCATGATCCATTAAGTGCAAATCCGTAAAACAATCAAGAACTATCTAGGCATGCACCCAAAACTCTCCTACATTAATCCATCTCATCAATATGCGAATAGTCCTTATCCCCGTGCATATAAATGAGTTCTAACTGTCCCTAATACCGTTCATTCTTACACCTACCGCGAGATCTTAATAACGTCACCGGCATCCGATCGGGGACGCCATAATAGAATGCCGATGTGGAAAAATTCCGCAATAATCCTGAGGTGGGATTCCATTGGAATTCAAAAACGGCGCGTTAATGTCGGCACGGAGTGGGTCGGTATTTCATATTATAGAGGTATGTCAGTATATGCATTGGTATTTTTTAACCGACTTCAAAAAAAGGAGGGTTATCAATTCGTCGTGTATTTTTTTTATGTATGTGTCTACACCGATTACTCCGTCTATTGTGGACCGATTTTGAAAATTTAATTTTTGTTTGAAAGGGTATACTCACGAGGTGGCCTAATTGTCAACAAGTTGGAATCTGATGAGAGGATCCCATGGAAATCGAGGGAAACCCTCAAATTTTATAGTCAAACCTATAGGGATTTGGGTATTTTTACAATAACTCGTGCATTTGCTCTCGGAAAGCACCATTTGGTGAAGTGGAAAACTGACGGTGAAGACCACAGATGGCCACCGGAACTACTCAATAATAAGTACTTTACGAGGTGCGATTCGATTACTTTAATATGGTTGCTAAGCAATTTATATGCTCTTTACAATGCGAATGGTGAAATGGAGCTGATAGTGAATACAGGAGAACTCCTCAACAATTAATGCCCCTGCATCGGGAAAAGCAATATTTTGTAAAAGGCAAAATGAGCAAATTGACACTATGCTATTGTAACTTAGATAAATTATAGGCAGACCCACTAAAAAGCGAGAAATAAAAACTATTTAACAAAAAAATAAAACGACTAAAAAAAATTACAAAGTGAAAAATAATTTTGATTTCAGAAGTTGGTGGCAAAAAACTAAAATACAGATCCAAAGACACCTACTTCCGAAATTAAAGTTATTTTTCACTTAAAATTTTTTTTTAAGTCGTTTTTGTTTGTTAAAAAGTTTTTATGCTGTTAATGATCTCGTTGGCGTGATGGACCGAAATTTTAATTAGTCGGAAATGTAGTGCGCATTGTTTGTTGTTTACTGTTTTCAAGGTTGCCACGTGTATCGGGTTTTCATGATTTATCTGAATTTAAATGAAATCTGTTGAAATATTCGAGTGTGTTTTGTTCATGTGTTTTGTTACATTGAGTTGCACAGATATATACAAATGAATAAAATTGAAGTGACTGAATAAAAATTCATCCGCATTGCTGTCGACTGGTAATGTACCCAAGAGACTGACGTCATTACCACGTTGTAAATGCCTAAATGCCTATAAAATTATATATTGTACCTACTTATAACAAAAAATAAATTTTGTTTTTTTTGTTTTTCTGTCTATTTATTCCGGCTAATCTCCGAAACGGCTCGACTGGTTTTGACGAGAATTTCACTGGCAGATAGCTGATGTTATAAGAAGTTAAGTTACTTTTATTTTAGAAAAAAATAAAATTAGGGTTCCGCGCAATAAAAATAAAAACCATGAAATCCAATTTGTTTTCCGACATGCACGCGAACAAAGTCGCGGGTACAGCAGTACTCAATAAAAATCTTAAATTCACTCACTGACAGATTGTTATCTGTCAGTGAGTGAATTTAAGATTTTTACAAAAGTAATGCTACTTGACCCAGGCTTTGTGTTCAAAGCATTAAATTTTGTACAACAGTTCCTTTACTTTGTGTAAACTATTTTCATCACCACTGTTCTCAAAACGGTGAAGGAAACATCGTGAGGAAATCGGCATGTCCTAGAACCAAAAAAATTCGAAGACATGTGACGTCTACAAACCCGCACTGGGCCCGCGTGGGGGATTACGGCGGGGGGATCTCACCTCTCTATAAGTTTTCACGGTGAGATTTTTACAGAATCGACCGGCTGGAATTGATTCGAGTGTGTAAGTTGAAGGTTGGGAATCGAACTCAAAACCGACTTCTCGTTCGCTAGTCCAGTGCTTTAGCTATAGGCCCACTTCTAAGCGCACAGGGTTCAGTACCCCAAGGGTGCCAATGGAACTCTCTTACTAAGTCTCGTCTGACTGTCAGCGGGCTGTATCTCATGAACCGTAGTAGGTTGAAATGTTTACAGAGTGTGTATTTCTATTGCCGCTATAACAAAAAATAATAAAAATAAAATAAAGTTAATAAAACTTAAAGGGATACAAGAAACATTTTTGGGCGTTTTTTGTGGTACAGAACCCTTCGTGTGCGAGTCCGACTCGCACTTGGCCGGTTTTTACACCCAAATCAATAAGACAAAGCTACTTCTACATGAACCTAAACCTCATAACATGAATCTGCCTAGCTTAGACTTTACCATGTGTGATGTGGCTGAATATCAGTATTTTACATGGAGCGACTGCCAATCTGACCTCCGCAACTCAGTTACTGGGTAACATAATACCCATTGGTAAGACTGGTTGTCAGACTTTCGAGTTTCTGACGACCCGTAACTCAAAGATCTACTAATGACGGACGGGACCAACGTCAGATTCTTGATATGTAATGGTTGTAGCGGTATCTACAACGCCACATGCGAACAACGTGTCAAACTGACCTCACGCCAAATCCTGCATCTCGCAAGCAGAGTTTACCATGCAACTAGCATAGATACAACGGCCCGACATGAATCATCTATCATCTGGCAGTTACCCGCCAGACACAACACTCGTCTGGTCGGAGGATCCTCCCTTTTCTATGGAGGATGAGTGAACTTTCCACCCTGTTCCTCATACCTCTATATGGTCACCCATTCACGAACCAACCGAGGCGAGCGTAGCTTAACCTTTGATGGACCCGTGCATTTGTTATTACTTAGCCACGAACTCCTCTTCACAACATGTTTTCATCTAACGTCAGTACTCAGCCACTTATAAGAATAAAGTTTACAAACAGCAAAGTTTGAAGACCCCATTTAACAGAGGAACGCAATAACATGCATAGAGAATAATGTAATCAAGTGAAACCTTCTTTTAAAACTTATACTTTGATTAAATCTAGACTCTATTCATGACTCCCTAGGTTTTCATTAAAACTTGTAAGTGAATTAAATGCCACGTAATACGTGCTGGATTATTTTAACCCTCGACGACGTCTAAAGGGGGGTGTTATAAGTTTTACTTTTCTGTAAGTCTGTGGCATTGTAGCTCCCAAATGGGTAGTCCCATTTCAATGCGGTTGTTATTACTAAAAAGCTGGTTTGATTCTAAGTTATGTTTCATGAAACATACATTTTTTTAAATTAAATTTTAAATTTGTAATTTAATAACTTGTTCTAAATTGTTTTGCAGAATTTTAGGTGTCAGGATAGTGTCAGGCTACTTAGAGCAGAGATCTTCGAAAGGTGGCTGACCTGGTAGTAGCTGGATGAGAGGAGCCAAGGATCGAGTTAAATGACGTGCAATTTAAGAAGCCTAAAAATCCGGTTCGAAGGACCATGTTCGACATTATATCAGCAGGCATTATTTTGAAAGAATGAAAATACGTAGGTATACAGTAAACTTGACGCAGTGAAAAACCACAAACATAAAAAAAGAAGAAGTTGGGAAAAAAATTGCGTCATATCCATCCACGCCAAACGGCCATCGCTCAGCATAATGCTATGATACTATACGAGACAAAATCCCAGTGGTGGTTTGTTGCTGATACCTATAGTACAGAATATTCAGAATTAATATAATGTCGAGCATTTTGTCTAGCAATGGGCTGCTATAGGCCAATGTGGATGAACTTCCTAAACTGGCATGTAACACTATTGTAGTGTTTTTGCTATCTGTGAAAAAAATATAGGATTCTCGTTTTATGTTCTTAAAATAGTACAGAATGTTTTTTTTTTATTTAATCCGTTTTAGGCTTGGAAATTAATGTAAATACATGATTAATTACTTTTCGTTCCGTAGCCAAAGGGTACCAACGGAACCCTATTACTAAGGCTCCGCTGTCCGTCCATCTGTCTGTCAGCAAGCTGTATATCATGAACCGTGATAGGTAGACAGTTGAAATTTTCACAGAGTGTGTATTTCTATTGCCGATAAAACAGCAAAAAGAAAAATAAAGTAAAAAATTAAAGGGCGTTGTTTTGCCTTGTGGTACGGAACCCTTCGTGTACGAGTCCGACTCGCACTTGGCCGGTTTTTTATTAATTTTTTACCTACACTTGCATAAAAAAAACAAAAAAATACGTTCACAACAACTAGCTACGTCTATGTTTAAAACCTTGAGAAGTTTTAAATATAGAAGTTATCAAAAGCTAAAAGATGTTGGTCCCAGGAGACATCTTCCGTTTGACCGCATTCAGATTACCAATCCCTCGGTTTTATTTGATCTTTGATCTTAAATAGAATCTTATATTCTGCAGCTGTATTTTTCTTTCAAAATCAAAATATTTTTATAGCTCTCGCATTTAAGGGGCTTACATGACCTAAAGCGCGGTCCCTGTCGGACTGCATAGAAAATAAAGAGAAGCGCGATGACACAACCCTGGTAGCTTATTGCAAAATGTGAAGCAATTATTTAATTACAAAAAATCTATGGTTTGGACTAAAAAATTAAAACACTAGTGTTTTCGTATGTTGCTTGTAGAATAATCTGACAAAAAAATTGAATGAATGTATTTATATTAGTACGGTTTTTATTGTAAAAATAAAGTTTTAAGAGGGATCGTCATGATTTTTTTCTTTCGTATCAAATTAGTTGTTTTATGTTTTCAACACACTATCTAATTAACATATATTCTGAAGAATATCATACATTTTTCTGATTTTGGTTACTGTAGTCGATCATATACTTGTATTGTTTCTAAAACTGACGTTTTTTGTTATTAGGTCGTGTAAGCCCCTTAAGTAGTCCATTTCCACACAGAAAAGAGTGACTTATGTGTGGATTTAGGTCACACGAGCTATAAAATAATATACGATACGTGTGACTTAAGCACCTAGTCCATTAATGCACGGCGTTTAATAAAAATGCGTGCAATATTGTGGCGCTAATTCCACGCTGTGCAATAATGTGGCGCTAATTCCACGCCGTGCAATAATGTGGTGCTAATGCCACGCCGTGCAATAATGTGGCGCTAATTCCACGTCGTGCAATAATGTGGTGCTAATTCCACGCCATGCTATAATGGGCTACTTAAGTCACACATATCGTAATGTACTACTTCACATAAACCTACACGAAACGTCAGAAGCTAAGTGTACGGTTTCAATTGGTCGTTCTCTATAGAGAAGGTGCTGCAAGAAACTACAGAGTTACACTCTTAAAAATAATTGGCTTTTACAATGTATTCAAATTACAGTGTTAATCGGTATGGGAGGACAGTCGAGGCCTGTCAACAAGTAATGCTGTTCTGTAAAAATCTCACCGTGAAAACTTAGGTGAATTGAGCTGTCAATAGTGTTAATCCCTAGCATCAGGGGGAATGACAGCTCACTTGAAACTCACTTTACCTAAATTGTCACGGTGATATTTTTACAGAATAGCACCGCAATCAAATAGAAAATGGTCTACAAATCTACAAGGCCCACAACGTTCTCACATTTACAAAATATAAAAGTAAGCTTTTTATGCAATGTTTTAAAACATCTTAAAGGCTCCTGCAAACAAGCGCGACACGCGATAAAATAGCGCGCGACACAAAGGCAGTGCAAGTCGCGCAACGAGCGGTGCCTTTGTGTCGCGCGCGATTATATCGCGAGTCGCGCCTGGTGTAGGAGCCTTAATTAGGTAAATTACGATATTTTTAAACATTGCATAAATAACTATTTGCTTGGCATATTTTTTTGCCAAAAACGATCTCCTTGGATGTCTATAATTACAAATATTTTTGGCATGGTTGACCTTTGCAAAGTTCTGGGACAACATTGTATAAGTTAACCAATTTAACAATAATCAATTTAATAATTCATCAATAATATTTTGTCTATTCAATATTCAACAACATACATTGCGACATTTACGTTGTTGAGCAGATAGAATTTTCGAACAAAAGAAGCAATGGATTACCAAAATCCTTCAAAATTATTCAGATTGAGATTGAAAGTGGGCGCAGGTTTTACAGTTCACAGAAACTATTCAAACACCAACCAAACAAGAGTCTGCCCCGAAAAGCTTTTTTAATCTCCAACAAAAGTCTATTTAATATATTTTAATTTTCCAATAAAATTAATTCACCGGTTAGTCAAGGAGCCTGCTAAACAAAGTTTTCCGCCAAGTCAAACAAGAGTGGCGGAATAAATAGTGAAGAGGCAATAAGTTTCTACTCAAGTGCCAGTGGCGCCACCTGGCGGCCTTAGAGTTTTTAATATATTTCTTCTCCGTAGTAGCCCGTGTTTCAGTTGAGTCGATACTGTATTTATTGCAGTACAATGAAATGAGGTTCTAGCCTTAAGTAGTCAGTTGTTTGGATAAATATTGGTCTGGAAATTATCTGATAGATTGTTCAATAATAACTTTGTTGGAGGCAAGATATTGTGACGTTTTTAGTCAATAGGTACCTATAGGATTATTTTCGTAGCAGTTTTTTTGCCAATAAACCCGTAATAAAACCCACTTTCAATCACAATCGGAATAATTTTGAAGGATATTGTCGACCCATTGCTTCATATGTTCGAAAACAAATCTGCTGAACAACCGTAAATAACGCAATGAATGTTGATGAACTGTCAAATTGAAAGCCATTTCTACTGTTAGTGTGTTAGGTAATTACCTCACTGCGTTTGCAGCCTGTTCCAGAAGGACCAAATCACAAACGACTTTAACATATTATGGCGTGAAAAAAAAACAGGATCTGTTTGAGAGCATCCCTTCTTATGATCAATGCTTGAGGCATGTTGCATATAGCTGAGCTATATAAGTTGCACCCTTACGATTCAATCCCCGCGGTGTTTCAGCAGCTTAGGATAAGCACGCTGGCAATACTACATCACTACAGTACAAGTACAGCCGACGAGAGAATACGTACTTGACATCTGTCAGTTTCATAAAAACGAATACGTGTTTTGCGAATGTGATCTTTATTAGCTACTTCTTTTTTTTTAATATTTTTATTAAATGGGCCCGCTCTTGACCCCGATCACGCTTAGTGGTAAGCGATAGATGAGGTCTATGATGGAGCGAGCGTGCCCAGAAGATGCCTGTTCACTCTTGATTTGAAGGCAGACGGGTTAAATGTGGGAGGGAACCCAGATGCCGGCAGAGAGTTCCACACTTTGGCTGTGCGCATAATAAAAGTGGAGGAGAAGCGCTGAGTACGACTCGTGGGGATATCAACCAAGTGCGGATGGTACGCTGCAGTACGTCTGGTTGTCCGGTGGTAAAAGGGCGATGGGATCAGGTCGTGGAGTGTTCCTAGAGTTGTTACACTGAAAGGAGTCAGGAACGAATTCTCTCGACGGCCGGGCGGTTCAGTAACATACCGAATGCTCGTGGTGTGCTGCTTGCTGAGCAGTATCCATCATCCCTCACACTTCGTCCGCCCGGCGTGCCACTAGCGCCGCGACTTAACAGCGCAGGGTTAGCACGCTGTTCTTCATAAGATGGCGCCGTATGAGTCACTACGCCGGCGCCGCTGAGCGTGGCCTGTTGGGAAATAAAGCATTTATTAAAACTAAATTAGAAACTTATTTCGAGATTTTTCCGGGTTGATTAATTTTTAGTCCAAAAAAATCGCAGAATAAAATATGACGATTTTTTCGTCATTTAGCAATATCAATATATTTTCAGGTGTGCAACTATTTGTCTCAGACGTTATAATATTTAAGATTTTGTCAAAATGAAAAGCTATCAAAATCGGGTTGTCTCTTTGCCTATCTATGTATCGTCATCTGCCTAGCCTTTTCCCAACTGTGTTGGGGTCTATATTCAGTCTAACCGTATGCAGTTGAATACCAGTATTTTACATGAAGCGACTGCCTATCTGACCTCCACAACCCAGTAACTGGATTATACGATACCCCTTGGTAAGACTGATTGTCAGACTTTCGGATTTCTGACGACCTGTAACGTCGGTCAAAATCCACGAATGACAGCCAAGACCAACAGCTTCACGTGCTTTCCGGGGCACGGAGTAAAGATGGTCACCCATCCACAGACCAACCGCGGCAAGCGTAGCTTAACCTGATCGATCGACCTGTGCGGCTGTTATTATTTAGCCATGGGCCCCTCGCTATGTAATAATTTCTGAAGAGTTTCTTTGTTTGAACGCTCTAATCTCTGAAAGCACCAGTCGGTTTTGATTTTGTTTTTGCATTTGGTAGCCACATTCTTGAGGAAGGTCATGGGCAATTTAACATCACCTTGTACTCTTAGGAGCTGAGCAAAAATAAAAAGTTAGAAAGAACGCTAAGCGAAAACGAAGTTATTATCATCGCATCGCCAGCCCGTTCTATTGAACGGGCTGGCGATGCGATACGATGCGGTGGGACGGGGAACACGCAATTTCACGTGGACGAAGTTGCGGGGAATAGATATATGATAAATGATTTATTTTCTATAAGTAGGTTTGTACAACACGTCAATAATATATTTTTAAATAGATGAGGTCGGCGTTTCCTATCTGACTATTCAGAGAAGAAAGGCCGAAACAAACTCAAAGGTCACAATCTCTTTTAAAGTCCAGACAAAATCTTGGTCAGATCGTGTCAAGACCATGTCTGAAATGGTCTTTAGTGGAAATAACCAAACAGGTTGAGCGGACCTGTACAATCAGTGCACGCATTTGTCAAAAATCGTGCAGCTCAACCCAGAACTTGAGTAGCTCAATGATTCGACGAACAATACCAAAGAAAGGACATTTGGGTAGGCCGCGTAAATTACTCAAACTGCCAGATCATGATTAAAACGGAAACAATGACCCAGCTAAATATAATTTCACAGCTAAACAAACCAAGAGCCAGAAGGTCCCGTACCGAACCGTCTACCACGAGCCAAAACCAACATAATTCAGAACATACTTCAAAATAAACCACCTGAAGCTCTTCAAATTCCTAAGCTTCCTAGAACCTACCTCATAAACACCGATTACTCAACCAATTACGTGGGTTTAACTGTTGAGCTCAATATCGTCGCCCCCGCTAAGTTGAATAACAGCGTGATTAACCTTTAAAGTTTAACGACAATCAAGTTACCGCGGTCGACTTATAACTTGACAGCTTTCGCGGTTATTATAACACGACCATCGGAATAACTTGTGATGGGTTAAAGGTTGCCAATAAATATAGATTTCGCTGTATAATCGTGATCGCGAATGTTCGGGATAAAAATGTCAAATCGTTTATATTTTCAAACTAGCTGCAACCGGATCATGTATTTTAACGCCCCTTTTTTTTTTTTTTTTTTGCGGATTGGAAATCATCAAATGACTCCTCCCGCTCTGGGTGGAGCGGAAGGGAGTGTCAGACTTTATGTTCCGGGCCAGCGGTAACCCTTTCGGACAATCCCGCTGACCCGGCAGGCTTCGGCCCTAAGGGGCCCCTTCTCGATGCTGACATCTCTTTGAGGCGCGCGTGGAATACGTTCGCGCCGTCCGGCACGGGCCTGGTCCTGATCGGATGGTGAGCTACCCATTACTCTCCGCCCGCAGGCCCGCGCCTACGGAGTTTAACGCCCCTTAATTATTTTTTGTGGGGTTATGTGAAATCACTGGTGTAGTGAGTCGAAAAGTCATTCTGTCATTATGTCAAAACGTGATGGACAATTGCACCTCTCGTATTCACTCCTCTCGTCGAAGCTGAGGTGGTCATTTAAATGATAATTATGGTATTCAATACATAATGCCAAAAAGTAAGCTTTCAAAAAAAGAATATCCCACAAAAACATTTCATGTTAAATGTTGCCAAGACGAGACCATGTAGCTCGCACTGTCAAAAAGTAATCAGATCTCATGTAGAGCCAAGCTACTCTACACGCGTTTGCGTTGTACAGAGTTTGTACAGAGTTTGCGAAGTTAGGCCTTGTAGAGTTAGGCTCTACAAGGCCTAACTTCGCAAACTCTACACGTTAGTCAAAATCTAAGGCTTGGCCGTTTCGTTACTACAAGAACCATTAACAGTATGAGAGTTTTTCACCTTACGCTCATGTGAATGTAGCGAAATGGCCAAGCCATATATTTTGACTAACGTGTAGAGTTTGCGAAGTTAGGCCTTGTAGAGTTAGGGCGTGTAGAGTAGCTTAGCTCTACATGAGATCTGATTACTTTTTGACAGTGCGAGCGACATGGTCTCGTCTTGGCAACATTTAACATGAAATGTTTTTGTGGGATTTCATTTCTTTTTGTAAGTTGCTTATGATATTTATACGAGTATTTTTTCTGTTGTTCATTTTTTCTTTCTTTTTTTGGGGTTTATTTATAACAAGGACCCCCTATATAAATTTTCAGACCTCTAGCATCAAAATTTAGTCATACAAACTTTCACCCCCTAGTTTAAGGGGTTGGGGGGATAAAAGTTTCAAGTTTTAAGATTTTTTTGTTGTTTGTGTACTATTACTAGCTTACATACCAAATTTTAGCTTTCTAGGACTTTAGGAAGAACCTTAAGAATATTGATGATCATCAGTCAGTGAATCAGTGACGAAATCGGGGTATTTTAGATATCAATAAAATCTAAAGTATTTATAAGAGCTATGCAATTGAAACTTTTTCGGCCTTATTACAAAACAAGTTTTATCTTTAGACCCAGGTATAAACCATCCAGCCGTTTTTAAATTTCGAACCATAATCCGACGAAGCTAAAGTTCTTATTACAAAAACAGACGTTAAACCTGAGTCTAAGTTATCAATTTTGCATTAAGAACTTTACGTTTGTCGGAATAAAGTTCAAAATAGAGTAACTGGCTCGAAGGCTTAGGCTAGGTTTAAAATTAGATCTCGTTTTGTAATAAGACAGTATAGGTTTAATAATTCAACCACTGATGTCATATCCCGAAAATTTTGTTTATTTATCTGGTATAATCCAAACCCAAGTTAAGAGGGTTCAAAAATACGACGAAGTGCTTCGAGGAAAGGTAGGTAGTGCCCTTGCGCTTCGCTTGGCTCGTCTTGGTGGGGGCACTCCCGTGCCCCCAGATATAATCTAATCCCCTTACTAATAAACGTTGTATAGCATCTGTATGTATACTTACACAACGCTTTTTTTTGGGTGGTAAGACATCAAATGACCCCTCCTTCATCCATCCCGCCACCTCCTTCGCTAGCATGACAGAAGGAGCTTCAGCAGCTTCGCAGAAGGAGGTGACTGCCTCCCACTCCCTCTCGTTCCGGACCATGGCTTGCACCAGGGCCGGACGCGAGAGGTCACCGCCGTTGCCGATCGCCTCTACGAGGACACCTCCACCGTGTGCTCCACCGTGTGCTCTGGGCGATCCTGGCAATGGTGACACCCGGGCGTTTCCTCCCGCCTGATGATGTGCAGGAACCTCCCGAAACATCCGTGTCCGGTGAGGACCTGCGTCAGGCGGTAGGTGTGGGCACCGTGACGCCTCTCTAGCTACTCCTCAAAGAAGGGTCTTATCGCCACTATCGTGGCTTGCCCTGCGCTGGGTCGCGACAGTCGCTCTTTCCATGCCGCCATGAGATCGCGCTGGAGGTCCGTCCACTCCGCCGCGATTTGCCGCGGAAGCGGAGTTTCCCCCGGCGCGGCGTAGTGCCTTCGCGCGCCACTCATACAGGCTATCGCCTCCAGATCCCATGGCGGCAGACTTACACAACGCTTTTTCTTCTTTCGAAAGTCAAATTACTGACTACTGAAAGAGAGAAATCGGTGTGTAGCTATTTATCTGATAGGTATAATACGTTTATTAGTGAGGGGGCAAGTGTAAACAATCAATGTGTTTTTATTTAAATTCCCGGTCTGTATTAAAAATTCCTGAATAAATTAATGAATGATATATTTATTTGCAAGAATGTAGGAAGGTAACATAAGTTCTTAAGCTCGCTATGGGTTTCAACATATTCGGCATTTCAGCCGTGCAAATATTTACATTTTACATCTTGGTTATACTTACAGCATGCAGTACACATTTAGTAAATACAATAACATAAAAATACTAATAATAAATTCATACTAACTAATAATAATTTCATATTTCCTGTACTTTAATTGAAGCTACTCACCACGGTGGGCACCTTGTTGTGGTACTCTCGTTCGTAACTGGAGGGGCGCGTGCGCGTCAGGTCAGACTTGTGCACCGTCGCGTCACATGTTTCAGGCTCCTAAACAAATGAAGATGATTGTAATCCCAATATGATACCTAATAATCATCATCATGATGATTGTAATCTCATCATCATGTTGATGTGTTGTTGTTGGTATCATCTATACCCCTACCCATGTTGGCAAAAATAAATGATTTGATTTGAATATTTCAAAAAAAGTCCTTTTTAAAAATTTGATTCTCCCCAATTAGTAAAATGTTTACAAACAACTTCTAACAAACGCTTACTTGTGCGTGTTGTGGGGAGGAGCCGCGTCGGGAACCGCTACTCGATGACCTGTTGCTGGCCTCTGCACACACAAACAAACAATACAAGCGATTAGTGTTAATGATTGTGTTGCCACAGGTTGATTAATGGCTAGAATATAAATTATGCTTTAGCTGTGCACCAACATAAAAAAAAAACTCATTTATATTATAACCATTCAAATTCAGGGTACAACAATGGTCTTAACGCAAGGTGTGTAATTTGTTCATAATTGACTACTGAACCGATTTCAGTGAAATTATGTATTTTGCCATACGAAAATTAAATCCTAATTCAAGGCAACAAGACTCAATTTAAAATGCATAAAGTAATGCTAGGTTCAACACGATTTTCTTAATAAGAATAGTTTTAAAAAAATCTGGTTGTGGTCATTGTATTAAGAATTTAAATCAATACTCTATTTGGGGTGTATAAGAGGGAGAAGGGAACACAGCTTATCAAATAAAATATGAATACCTAAGTTCAAGGGGCTCGTCTAAAGCAAGTCCCTAAAAAATCTCAAAAAAGGCTTTTTAGAGACCATGGTTCTTTGATTATTAATTCTTTAATCGAGCGCCCTGGTAAACACTACAGAATTCTACGTAAAGGCAACATTCATTTAGAAGGAAAAACCGCCATAAATAACAACAAAACTAAAAGACTGCACCGATGAAAAAACTGACGTTAACAAGCACCATATCGGATATCCTATAAAAATTTATCTCAACACAAAATTACGGTACCGTTATACAATCAGGCGCGCATCTAGGTTTTCTCTCGAAGGGGGGCAAATGTTTCTCTCTGAGCGAGGGTGGGGGAGGGAAAGCCTAAAGGCTTTCACTTGCTTGAAAAATCCCTCCCCTAGAAGCCTTTGGCAGCTCTTTTCCGTACACTCAATAATGGGTCCACCATTCAAGGATGCCTACTCTTTATTTATTTTAGGGTCTCCAACAAAAGATATACACTACACTAAACATTATATTATAGTTAATGGACGGTACGTCGGAGGTGCGGATACTATAGGTTGTAAACCTAAGGTAGCAGTCCAAGAGTAGGAGGAGGGGGGGGGGGGGCGATGGCAACCGGTGCCCCTCTTCTGTATCCGTGACTAAATACAAGCTCAATTAGTCGTAAAACCTTGTACGGGTTGCTACAGAGTTCGATAATTTAGCGCCTAAACAAACACTCGTGTTTGTAACGAGAACGTGATTTTCGGGAACAGCTTTCAAACTGCCTATAATGTTCCCACTGACACAGACACACGGACACAGGCCTCCTATCTCTTTGAGGGAGTGGGCGGTAATCCACCACGCGAGCTCAATGCGGGTTGGTAGATGTCTCATGTCTCCTAGCTTTTGATTGTGAACGACGTTTTCTTTCACCGTTTTGAGAGCAGTGGTGATGAAATAATTTACACACAGTTTCGCACCTGACTGGGTTCGAACCCAACCTACAACTCGGAAATTGGGGCCATAGCTTACTTTTTATCGATATACCACGCGGGTGAAACCATGGGCGGAAGGCGACTAGTTAGTATTAAAAACCTTGTAGGGGTTGCTACAGAGTTCGGTAATTTAGGCGCGCGTGTTTACCACGAGAACGTGATGTTGTATCAAAGAAAACAGTATCAATAGAATAGCCAGTACCCCTGGGAGTTAGATGAAGAAAGGAATGAAGGAAGGAAGCAATTACGGATGCTTTAATCTTTAATAATCATTGACCTAGTAGGTAGTCCTACCTTTCTATAAAATACATGGCAGCTACCTATGGAACTCGTGGCTAAATAATAACACCCACATTGGTCGATCGAAAATCACTTGCCGCGGTCGTTTACTGGATGGGTGACTATCCATTACGTATTGAGACTCCTCCGTGTCTCGCAAAGCACGGTAAGTAGTTGGGCGCAGCTGTCACTCTTAGATCTTTGTCAGCCGTTACGGGGTTGTTAGAAGCTCAAAAGTCTGATAACCAGTCTTATCAAGGGGTATCGTGTTACCTAGTAACTGGGCTGTGGAGGTCAGATAGGCAGTCGCTCCATGTAAAATACTGGTATTTAGCAGCATCCTTTTAGACTGGAAGCCGACCCCAACATAGTTCTGAAAAGGCTGGGCAGATTAATGTTTTTGCCACCAATTTATTTGACTACGGATTCGTTGATCCGTGCTCCCTAGTGAGACTTCTGAGAGTTCGGGCCTGGATTCAATGCAAGGGTTGGGTAAAATGTTATTAGATTATAACAATCGGATATTCATAGTGGTATGTCACGGTTTGGATTTGTTCCGGGTTATTATCAATAGGGTCGCGCCTGGGTCCCTAATACATGGGAAGAAGATAACTTAACTGTCCTTTATAACACAACTGGTGAAATGTGATTGTATGTACCAACTTGTGGCGGCATCTACATCGCCACACGCGAACTACGCATCACACTGACGTCATGCAAAATCCTGCATCGCGCAAGTACAGTTTACCGCGCAACTAGCATATATGTATACAACGCCCCGACATCAATCGTCGGGCAGTTGCCCACCAGATACGATATCCGTCTGGTTAGAGGATCCTCTCTTTTCCATAGAGGATGAGTGAACTTTACAGCCTATTCCTCATACCTCTGTATTATATATCTACAAATTACAGTAGATAAAGAGGAATCTACCGTTTCGGGTAAAATAAACGTGAAGTTGTGACCTTATAAAAAACACCATTATTTATTTAGCATCCCAACAAACGTTTTTAAAGGCAGTCAGTTGCAGCGACCCATCCTTGACACCACTTGATGTCGAAAGTTCGCAATGACAAGTTTGTTCGCCATCAATATTTAAAACAAACAGGACTCACAGAAAGTATTTATATCCGTGAACGTTTTTCAACTTTGTAATTACGTAAATAAATTCCAAATTGTTCTAAAAAGAAAAAAAAGAGAATAATTGACTGTGTGCAACATTTTCATAATCCACCATGTGGGCCTAGTGCGGGTTGGCGGATCAATCAATCAATCAATCAAAATATTTTATTTCACATAAGCCTACATGGGCACTTATGAAACGTCAGAAGCTAGGTGCACGGTTGAAATTGGTCGTTTCCTATGGAGAAGAGCCGGCAAGAAACTCCACGGTTACTCTTTTTCAAAATAATTGGCTTTTACAATGTTTTCAAATTACAGTAGGTATTACAGAGGACAGCGTAGGCCTGTTAACAAGTACCAGGTAGTTGTTATAATAAAAAAATATCTCCATATCTAAAGTCTACAAGGCCTACAAGGTCCTCACATTTACAAGTGCCTTCGGATGTCAAATGCCTTCGAAGTTTTACTCACGATGTTTTCCTTCACCGTTTTGAGCACAGATATAGATATACCTAGATAACGCAAGTATCACGAACTGTATGAAAACCAAGCGTGCCATTTTTTGACTACCTACTATGACGTCACAAGCTCGCGCTCTCGCTCACACTTACCCAGCCAGCAGTACAAAGAACTGAGCGCGAAAGGGGCGGCTTACGATTTGTAATCATAAGTTGCTGCAATTTTTGGCACGCGAAGTAGTTACTCTTGCGTTATCTAGGTATATCTATATCTGTGGTTTTGAGTGATGAAATAATTTAGACAAAGTAAAGCGCCTGTCTGGGTTCGAACTTACAACCTACAAGTTCTGGGTCGCGGCTTTCACCACTGGGCCACCGCTGCTCTATGTACAGTAAAAATGGTTATTAAAGAAATTAATACTTTAAACTTCAATTTCAATAATAATTACGAGTTGAGCTACTGTAATATCATTGCCTATGTCACAGCATTCACGGACTTGAAGTAACTAAATTAATTGAACTCGTAAGTCGCGGCCACCATTGCTCATTCGTATTCAGTATAAAATATTTTTTTATCACATCTATTCAAAAAGAGCTAGTGTATTCTTCGTAAACAGGGACTAAAATAGCTCTTTAATTCCTAGGGACTAAAAGTGATTTGAATTTGGAATGTAGATATTGTTAGTAAAAGTTCCAATCACCAAAGAGATCAATCACGAACATTGTATGGACAAGTAACAGGCTGTATGATAAAGTAAAAGGCGCGAGCCAAATTAAAACAAAGTTTGTAAAAAAATTTAAAACGCGCGAAAAGCATTCTGCCTTCGTTCGTAATGATGTTTACTCAAATTAGGATTTTACTTAGTTTTATAAAAAAATGAATATGTCTTCCTCAAGTAATTGAAATAAACGTAGGTACTGTTCTTATTCATTAGTTGCACTTACTTATTTTTTCATAGAGCGTGATGAAAAGTAGAGTGTCCACCTCGGGAGCAACACTATTTTAAGCTCGCCTTCAAAATAGTTGTTTGCTCTCTTGGCAAACAATCTACTATTTTCGGTTCATTCATTTTAAAACTTCATTTCGAATATTATTAACGCAGCGGCTAAGCACTGCAGAGGTGCTTGTAAAAATCAAGACTCATTATTTTAAACTTGGTTCTTCAACTTCACCTCTATTTTAAGACCACTCTTATTCTACAAGGTGTAAGTTGAGTAAAAAAGTTAAGTTTATTCTCAATGTATTGTCTAGCTAGTTTCACTTAAGAAACCCAGCCACGAGTCTAAAGGAATTAGCAAACAAAGCAGCCTAGTTTGTCAAATATCGCGCATCTCGTACCACCGCGCGGTGAATAACGAGAAGTGAGTAGATCTAGCAACTATAAACGAGTTGGCGAGCAACAAGCAGCGAGTGCGCGACGGTGACGAGCGATTATTCGCTGGTATGCTTATATACCAAGCGTGACTCTCTCAGCGTGTGTTTTGACCGCCAAGCGAAGGGTTGAGCGCTCTCTTTGACAGCTCTTGTCGCTGCGACAAACGAGTACTCGTCGGCGGTGTAAACAGTCAGCGATACAAATACAAATACAAATACAAATGTTTTATTCAAGAAATTTGTTACAACAATGGGTGGTTGTGTTTGGGGACTCCTTTTAAGCAATTTTTGCCTGTGTTAGGAGGCCCCGCTCTTCCATAGCAAAATAATTACAACAGTAACAAATATGTGGGTAATTACACTTAGGTATGCTTAATTACTTTTTAATTTATAAAAAAGGATAAAAAATAAAAACTAAATAATAACGTATTAACAGCAAAAACAAGAAAAATTTTGTAAGAGTGTGTGTGACTGTGTGTGATGAGTGTAAGACTGCGTGTGTGTGTGAGTGTGAGTGTGTGGTGCGTGTGAGCGATCAATTATTAACATAAATGTATCTCTTTTACTTTCGAGAGACATACAATCTTTTGAACATTTCTTGAGCGAGAAAATCGTCGTGGTGGGACAGGTGTCTTAGTCAATATATTCTGTAGCTCAACAGCGCAACATAAATGAGTTGTAAGTTCTATCTCACTTCCTATAAGGGAAATCATCCTCCTTCCAAAAAATATTTAAATGAAAATAACACGATATCAACCTTCAACAATTGACAACGCGCAGCGTAAAGCCTTTTTGGTTACCACAAATCCTAAACATTCTTGTTTTTCGATATACACTTGTTACCACGGATTTAGCACATGATTCTAAGCACCCTAGCGCTATCCCTAGATTTGTTTTTTGATAACCAACGCAACATTTCTATAAATGTTGCGTTGGTTACCAAAAAACAAATCTGCTGTTTCATTGAAAAATGTAAATACCTAAAGTACGTTTTTAAAACCCAGATACAAATTTGACAGGTGTGTCTTCTATACTAAAAAAACGCAAACACAAAAGACTTTAATATCAGGTTAGTATCTGGGATTAAAAAACGAAGTTTACACGGTCAAAATGTATCGAACAGCAAATTTTTTATTACCCAACGACACATTCCGACTGTCTGTGTGGTCATGTCTGTGTGGTGCCGGACTTAAAGAATTGCACCACCCCTTACTTCCCTTGGGTGTCGTAAAAAGCGACTAAGGGTCTTACCGGAGAATGGGCAGCAGCGTTCTCTATTTATTCCACCATCAAACCATACTGCGATCGCCAACCCGCCTGCCAAGCGTGGCGATTATGGCAAACCCCCCCCCCCCCCCCCAAAATTGGGGAGGCCTATGTCCAGCAGTGGACGTCTATCGGCTGAAACGACATTTCGACGGTGGGGTGGTTCAGAGTACCTACTGAATTCGTGGTAACAGGTTGCTCGTCGATGTCTCTGTATAAAATTAATAAAAAGCACCCACAATCGAATATAATATGTATGAAATTGATGGAAAATAATATAAAATATGCCGTGCAAATAAAATTAAAATGAAACAGATTCTGGTGCCGTACGGCGCATCACCCGGATTGCAATTAATATACGTTTTGGACATATTGGTTTTAACTGCTGTTGATTGAACGCGCGGTAGGTATGAAGGGTTTTAAATTGGTGTTTGTTTTTCTTGGTTTCATTATTGAACTGATCCAATGAAACGAATAAACCCGTAGATCTTCATTTATTAATCACTACATAAATACGAAAAACTTTAATCCGACAGTCACAAATTATACGAATTTCAAAATATCGATTTTCATAATTCCGATTTATCATTCAACCTATTTTTATAATTCCGAAATTTCAATATTCCTAACGTTTATAATAACTATTCTCATAATACTGAGTTTCAATACATCGAATAACAAAAAATCCTAATTAATGATAATTCGAAACAACAAAAATACGAATTCCGATTAATTAAAATTCCGAAATAAAAACCATTTATTTTTTTTGCCTTGCAAAATTGAATAGCAAGACCAATAAACGAGTAGAACACGAAATTTCGACGCACAAAAAAATGCTAATATGATGCTACAAAATTGCGATGCACGTTACTGCGAAAGACCGTCTCTGCGACACCACTACACTTCGATGTACGTTACCGCGATAGATCTTCACTGCGATACTACTTGACTTCGATGCACGGTAAAGGTATTTGTATTGTCATTCATTCGCTCTTGCATTCTATGTCGACAGAGCCCCGCTTCGCCCCTATTTCTGTGTAAAGGGCTTAAAGTAATTTAACCAAACCTAACCTCGGGGTGCCCTTCGCTCGCTTTGGCATCCTACGTCGCCTATTGCGTTCGTTGTATGATTGTTTACTTTTGAATAAAAATATTTTGTTTCAAATAAACATATTTTCTTTCGCTGGTCACAGTTCTAACATAACCTAACCCAAATGATTCACCCACAATAGGTAGAGGGTACCTATCTAGTTTCGCCTAGGCCAAACCAGTTCTCTATGTCGACGGAGCCCTGCGTCGCTGGGCTCCTATTTCTGTGTAAAGGGTTTAAAGTTACCTGACCAAACCTAAACTCGGGGGCACCCCGAGTTTAGGTTTGGTTGTATTGTCATTCATTCGCTCTTGCATTCTATGTCGACAGAGCCCCGCTTCGTGGGGCTCCTATTTCTGTGTAAAGGGTTTAAAGTAACCTAATCAAACCTAACTTCGGGGTGCCCTTCGCTCGCTCTTGCATCCTACGTCGCCTGTCGACCAACCGCAACCATGCAACCGATGTCACACGAAGGGTTTGTCCTATCGCGTGTAAGGAGAACTGGTTCAGCCTAGGCGAAACTAGTTCATCCTAAAATCGGGTTTGGCCGGTAACATAATAATAAGGAGAAGAAGAAAACACAAAAAAATATACATTAATACACAAATATTAATAACAAAGTAGACGTTTTTAAATTACATTAAACGTTACATAAAGATTTTGAATTTATATACGTAACTGAATATTATACTAATTGAATCAGAATCCTAATTTTGGCAGCTCCGTTCCAGCCACTTTCTTTATGTCGTCGTAGAGACCGCGTAAGCAAGCGTAGTCTGAGATGCCCCCCAGCTAGATGGACCTATTTATACTATACTAGCTTCCGACCGCGGCTTCACCCGCGAGGTATGTAGATAAAAACTATCCTATGACCCCGGGATGCAATCTTTCTCTCTGCCAAATTTTATCGAAATCCGTTTAGTACAGGTAACATACAGACAGACAGACAGAGTTACTTTTGAATTTATATTATTAGTATGGACTAATAATAAAGCTGAAGAGTTTATTTGTTTGTTTGATCGTGCTAATCTATGGAACAACCAGTCGGATTAGAAAAATATTTTTGGATTTGATAGCCCAATCTTTGAGGAAGGCTATAGCTAGAACGCTTAGGAACCGAGCAAATAGAGAAAAAGTAAGATAGAACGCTAAGCGAACACGAAGAAATAGCGCGGCCGACGTCAGGGCAGAAGCTAGTGTGTAATTAACTGCTAGTTTTTAAATGCTACCATATATTATATAATGTTGCAAGGAGAGATCAATCTGAACAGGGACTTCACATCCGGTGGGGCACGACCTCCTTGGGGGACGTAGGGTGACAGATGGGGGGGCTCGACGGTTACAAAAATAAACTATATAAGTATTAATTAAATTTTATTCTTGTTATTAGAAAAGGTTATGGCTAGATACCAAAACACTAACGTAGTCATAAACGTGCTGTAAAATGAGGTTTTTTGCATACGTCGACAAAATAAGTTACCCTATCTATACATATAAAATTCAAAGTCCTGACTGATTGACTGACTGACTGATATATCAACGCAAAGCCCAAACCGCTGGACCTAGAGACTTGAAACTTAGAAGGTGTGTTCTTTGTGAAGAGTAAGTTGTTGAGTAAGGGTTGAATTCCCAAAAATCCTTTCTTAGTGGATACTAAGAAAGGATTTTTGGGAATTCAACCCCTAAAGGGTTAAAATAGGGGATGGAAGTTTATATGAAAGTCCGATAGTTTTGAAGTTAGGATCTTCTAATTTTGTATTTAGGCTGACAATTGAAAATTAATTTATACGTGTCTCAGCGTTTTTGATAATTCCACCCCCGAAGGGTTAAAAAGGGGGATGAAGTTGTGTATAGAAAGTCATTTATTTTCGACGTAAAAATCACTAAATTTATTATCTAGGCTTATGATTAGAAGCTAACACAACGGTGTTGTTAGAATTTCATCCATTAAGGGGGTGAAAAGGAGGATGAAATGTTGTCCTGACTGACTGATATATCAACGCACAGCCTAAAACGCTGGTCGGCACCGCTGGGTAGAGAAATTAATTTTGGAGGGTGTGTTCTTTGTAAAGTGTAGATATCCACTATGAAGGGGTTTTTGGAAATTTAACCTTTAAGGGGTGAAAAGAGGGGATTTTGTTTGTATGAAAAATCTTATTCCTGGAGTTAATAACCATGAAACTTGGCACGAATACTTATCTAAATAAATTATGAAGTTTGGCTTTTTTTTTTAAACTACCCCCTGAAGGGAGATTGGGAGGTGTCAAAGTTTGTATGGAAGAATATTAACGCGTGGTCCGATTAACTCGAAACTAAGTATTTATACTTAAGACCGAAAATAAAGAATAACGTGTATCATCGTTTTTCGAAAATTTACCCCTAACGGGGTGAAAAGTTAATTTTATAGGGGAAGACTTTACTGCGTGGCTTGATTAACTCGATAATTGGTATAAACAATCTTTGAGTCGAGTAATGAACACATCCCAAAAAAATTTACGAAATTCCACCCTTGTGGGGGTGAAAAACGGGGATACAGTTTATAAGAAAAATTTTATTCATTTGGTTAATAAACTTGGCAAGAATACTTGCCTAAGCAAGTAATAAAGTTTATCATTATTCGTTTATCAAAACACTCACAATGTTTATTTAACACCCCAACACCCCTTGTGTTGCTGTTGGGGTGTTAAAGTTTGTGTGGAAGAATTTTAACGCGTGGTCCGATTTACTCGAAACTCAGTATTAATACTTTTGACAGAAAATAATCAATAATAACATCCGCACAGATCGATCGATCAGGTTACGCAGGCTACGCTTGCCGCGGTTGGTCTGTGGATAGGTGTCCATCTTTACATACCGTGACCTCTCCGTGCCTCGGAAAGCACGCTAAGCCGTTTGTCCCGGCTGTCATTCGTGGATCTTTGACAGTCGCTAAGGGTGGTCAGAAGCCCGAAAGTTTGACAACCAGTCTTATCAAGGGGTATCGTATTTGGGTTGTGGAGGTCAGATAAGCCGTGGCTCCATGTAAAATACTGGTACTCAGCTGCATCCCGTTGGACTGGAAGCCGACCCCAACGTAGTTGGGAAAAGGCTAGGCAGATGAAGAATCAATAGTAAGTGTATGGGGTTTTCGAAAATATTGACCCCTGACGGGACAAAAAGTGGTAAGTAATTCGATTTATAAGGGGATTTTAATGAGTGCCTTGATAAACTCAAAAAAAAAATGGTACAAATAAATTTGGACTTGAAACTTGGCACAAATAATTATAAAGTTCGAATTTTTTTGGAATTCTAAACTAACCCAAATTCGAAATTCCACCCCCTATGGGGATAGAAAGAGGAGATACAGTTTATATGAAAAATCTTATTCATTTGGTTAATAAATTAGAAACTTGGCAATATTTGGGTCAGTAAATAATAAAGATTGTCACTTTTAGTTTAAAAAATCCCTCACAGAGGATTTGGGGGGTGACAAAGTTGATGGATTAGAAAAATATTTAACCCGCTGTCGGAATAACTCGAAACTCGGTACTACTAAAACAAAAAATACTTAAAAAAAGTGATTTAGGGTGTTACAATCCTACGAAGGTGAAAAATTCTACTGCTTGCTTCCATTAACTCGAAAATGGGTATGGGTCTTTGAGTCAAGTTATGAACACATCCCAAACGATTTTTCAAAATTACTCTCCTGGGGGGTAAAAAGCTGGGATACAGTTTATTTGAAAAATCTGATTCCTTTGAGCTATAAACTAAATAATTGGCCCGAATACTTATTTATATCTAAATAAATGATAAAAATCATAAACATACATTTTCGAAATTATAAGAGGAAAGTACGAATTTCACGCGGACGAAGTCGCGGGCAGAAGCTAGTTTCTGTATGAATTGTCAAAAGAAAACCGAATATGTATCCATGGCAGGTTGCTTACATTTTCGAGCTCACTCTTGCATTCTATATCTACATCAGACGGAAGTCCTTTTTCTGTATGAATGGTCAAAAGAAAAAGTTACATAATATTGTGCAAAGACATTCGAGCTTGCTTCGCTCGCTGTACATTATCCGTTATATAATTCTTAAGCTTATCTGCATTAGTCGACAAAGTGATTCAGGGGGTGTATTACATATCTAAATATATAAAACTCAATGGTGACTGACTGACTGATTGACATAGTGATCTATCAACGCACAGCCCAAACCACTGGAGGGATCGGGCTGAAATTTGGCACGCAGGTAGATGTTATGACGTAGGCATCCGCTAAAAAAGAATTTTGATAAATTATACCCCCAAGGTAATAAAATAGTGGATGAAAGTTTGTATGAAACTTTGTCAATTTTAAACCGATCTGGCTGAGACTTCGCATGCATATAGCTACTATGACGTAGGCATCCCCTAAGAAACTATTTTGATAAATTCAACCCCCATGGGGATAAAATAAGGGATGATGGAGGATGTAAATGTATTAGTTTTTTTTAAATAATACATTACGCGAGTGAAGCCGCGGGCAAAAGCTAGTTAAAAATAAAGTTAAGAATAGCGGGTATGTTAACAATTAAGGTACGTTATGTTACGATACGTGTACGTTATGTGTTATGTAACGATATACGTAATAAATTAATGCTATTGTAGGCAATCGATCTTGAGGTCATACACGATACGGATTCTGGTTCAGATCAGACGGATCTCAAGGTAGAACTGAAAGAAAAAAAGAAACAAAAAGTACTCGGACTCGCACAGGCATATCACAAACTAAACTAAAGATACTCATAAAAACATAAAAAAAAAACAAAACAAAAGTAAAATAAGAAATAAAAACGTAAGGGCCTGTACGAGGCAAAGAGGCCTTATTTCAGCAAGATGCTGCGACATTTAAAATTAAGTGTCGCAGCGCTGGTATACAAATATGGTCCGCTGTGATGTCAAGGACAGATACAGGAATAAATAAAATAAAAAAATAAAAATTAGATATGTGTGAAGTAACATATAAAAATAAAATATTTATTTAATAAATCTATCGTAATTCGCATGTCAGCACCCGACGTAGGTCAGCGGGATTGTCCGAAAGGTTACCGCTGGCCCGGAACATAAAGGGCTAAGGTAGGAACACGGGTGAGTTTTAGTCAGTAAGAGTCTGACAGTTCCGCGCCACCCAGAGTGGGAGGGGTTATTTGATGATTTCCCAACATGAAAAAAAAAGCACCCGACGTAACATTAGTTACTTGCCTTTAGTGTCTGTGGCACTCTTTGGCATCGCTGAACATGCAGCTTTCAGACGAAATCGGCCACCCAGGAGCACAGACAGTGCGAACCCAAACTACCGTAGGGCGTTGATAGCAGAAGTCTCACCTCTTCTCAACTAAGGTAGGGGAAGACAGGACTCTTTTACATAATTGACTCACCGCGGCTGTTGACTGGAAGCTCTCCTGCGCCGACGCTGTTCCCCAGCCCGGGCATGCCCGCCATGCCGCCCGCTACGCTACCCGCTCCTCCATGTCATCGTCTGAAACAACAACAAATAGATATATTAGACAAGTTTTGCTCTACGCCAAGATTTTATCACTACATAAATTATCAGCCTATAATATTCCCATTGCTGGGACTGAAGCCTCCTCTCGGTGAGAGATAGTGGACCGTAATCCACTGCGCGGGCCCAGTGCGGGTTGGTGACATGTCTTGGAATTTTTAGTTCTAGGACATGCCGGTTTTGAGAGCAGTGCTGATGAAATAATTTACACAAACTAAAGCGCCTGTGGCCAGATGGCCGATGGGGCGAAAGGTTCTGGAGTGGCGACCGCGTACGAGAAGACGTAGCGTTGGAAGGCCTCCCACAAGGCGGTCCGACGACCTTGTGAAGGCCGCAGGAACCCGTTGGATGCGAGAAGCACAGAACTGGTCGAAGTGGAGGTCCTTGGGGGAGGCCTATGTCCAGCAGTGGATGTCTTTCGGCTGAAATGATGATGATGATGATGAAAACGACTGTCTGGGTTCGAACCTACAACCTACAACTCATAAGTCGCGACCGTTACCACTGAGCTACTACTGGGCCCTAATTGACTATGGCCACTTAATGATTCCTTACTTCGAAACCACGTCAATTCCTAAGTTAATCACGACATCAGAGGGGCAATTCTCGTAATTTTAAGAACGTTAACAGTCTGATCTCAGTCTCAATATGTCAAAATTACCCTACATTTTACTACATTTTGACAAGTTTTTGACATTTGTTTGTCGCTGAGATGAGACTGAGACTAGATTTTGAACGTTTTAAATTAGTAGAATGAGGGATTTTCTTTTTATTTTTTTAAACTCTTCCATAGTCGCTGGATAGATGGCGCTGAACTTGGTAAGTTTTTTTCTTTGGATTACTTCACTTGGATGTAATTTTGAGATCGTAACGAAAGCAAACGAAAGTGTCAGTCAACGCGCGTATGTGATGTGACGCAATGATTTTTTTTCCCAAGCGTTTTGGCTTTGGCACCTAGTAACGTAGTCAGTACAACGCCATCTACAGAGTTCTTGGAACTACGTTTTTTTTAAAACTCAAAAAAAAAACCTCTCATTGGCCTTCTGCTATTTCGTATTGTCTATGACACAATGAACAAAACCGCGTGAAATGAACGCGAAGTTGGCATGGTTTGAACTGTCAAAATACACGTGGCCTATAAGGTTGGCATTTCGATACCTTGCCGTTACAGGGGTTCTATAAGCCGTTGCATTAAAGAAAGGAATCTTAAATGGCGGCTTGTACTAGCGTTGACAGATAGTAAGTACAGTTAGCATATCGAATTTCAAGTCGAAGATTTTTTTCAAATTAAAAATGATAAAAACATGACCGTGCCGTATTCATTTCAAACAAGCTTCTGCCCGCGGCTTCGCGCGCGTTAATGTTGAAAATTTGAAAGACACGTGGCGCATCTATTATTATAAGATCGTTTTTGTTGTTTTCATCGGAAACAGTAGGTACTTTTTCGGGATGAAAAGGTCAAAAATAACAAACAGGTAACAACGGAAAAATAACAGAAAACTATAACAAGGAATTCGTAAAAAGGATTACTGAGCGCGTCAAGACAGCGTGAAAGCAACTCAAGACTGATTTTTTTTTGCCTACGGTACCCGCGAGAGTGAGTATAGACGGCACTAGTGTGCAAGCGAGAAAACATGATGAGCACCGCCATTTTAGATTCCTTTCTTTAATGAACCGGGTTATACAAGACACTATATTGACGTGGTTTGCACGTGGTTAGATTTCATTCAGGATTGGGGCCATGCTCTCCATTACCTGCTGGACATAAGCTTTCCTAATTTGTACCAAAACACTTTACCCTTCATCACAGATGAGCGTCTTCTTTACTGGGTTGGCAGAAATATACCCTTGAGCATATTTACCTACCCAGTAAAGGTTAAATCTTTAAGATGAAATAAGAAATAATTAATTATTTTAATTGGTTTCCTAAGCAAATACTTGCAGCTATAATTTGCATAAACTTCTAATACTTCTTAATGGCGCGTCGTAGCACCGTAGCGTCGGCGTAGCTGTTTGCTACGCAGCTACGACCGTAGCTCATTCGTAGAATGAGACTTCATTACTACATGTTTTAAGTTCTTTTTGAGAATGCTAATGATCGTGTAGGTCTTAATTAAAGACATAGTAAATACCTGTTAATTATGTAGTTCTTCCATACATATACTACACATTCAACATTTTACCCATAAAGGGAACACTAAATTTCAGGCAATGCTAATGATAAAATGATAAATGATTTTATGTCTGTAAGTAGGTTTGCAGAGCAGTGGTGGCCCAGTGGTCACGGCCGCGACTTACGAGTTGTAGCTCGTAGGTTCGAACCAAGACAGACGCTTTACTTTGTGTAAATTATTTCATCACCACTGCTCTCAAAACGGTGAAGGAAAACATCGTGAGGAAACCGGCATGTCCTAGAACCAAAAATTCGAAGACATGTGACATCTAAAACCCCTCACTGGGCCCGCGTGGTGGATTATGGCCCACTCCCTCTCACAGAGAGGAGGCCTGTGTCCCAGCTACTGCTGGAACACAGGCCTCCTCTACTCTAGTTCTACTCGGCTTAGCATAATTTAGCCTATAACCTACTGGTTATAGGCTAAATTATGCTAAGCCGAGTAGAACTTCGTTCCGAAAATTGTTGGATTTTTGCTTTAACTTTGAACATTTATAAAACAGGAAGTGTAACATCTATTAAAATGTCGTTACTCCTGTTAATTGAATAGAATATAATGATATATTGATACACGTATGACGTAGGGTTGAAGGTCCCGACAATTTCGGCCCACGGCGAGCGAATCTATACCTATGAGACAACCCTCGCGCACTCGCACTTAGACGAGTAATTAATTATGCTCACACCCTGTCGATTTCTAGGGCTGTAACTAGAGACATTGCAGTAAAGTTTGTGTTATCCTCATAATTCTCCTATCCCATTCTTTTTTTTTTGTTTTCGGGTGAAATCATCAAAACACCCCTCCCGCTCTGGGTGGAGCGGAAGGGAGTGTCAGACTCTTACTGAGTAAAACCCATCCATGTTCCTTCCTTAGCTCTTTATGTTCCGGGCCAGTGGTAACCCTTTCGGACAATCCCGCTGACCCGTCAGGCTTCAGCCCTAAGGGGCCCCTTCCTCGATGCTGACATCTCTTTGAGGCGTACGTGGAACACGTACGCGCCATCCGGCACGGGCCTGGTCCTGATCGGACGGTGAGCTACCCATTACTCTCCGTCCGCAGGTCTGCGCCTACGGTGGCTGGGAGTGGTCCCGTGGCTCTCGACGCCCGGAGCGTCTTCCGCGGCGGCTGGGACGGGAGGATCTCTCTCCCTCATCCGTCCCGCCACCTCCTTCGCTATCATGACTGCTTCGCAGAAGGAGGTGACTGCCTCCCACTCCCTCTCGCCCCGGACTATGGCTTGGACCAGGGCCGGACGCGAGAGGTCGCCGCCGCTGCCGTTCGCCTCTACGAGGACACGGCGGTGCTCCGCCCAAGCGGGGCAGACCTCCACCGTGTGCTCCACCGTGTCCTTTGGGCGATCCTGGCTATGGTGACACACGGGTGTGTCGTCCCACCTGATGATATGCAGGAACCTCCCGAAACTTCCGTGTCCGGTGAGGACCTGCGTCATGCGGTAGGTGAGGGTGCCGTGATGCCTCTCTAGCCACTCCTCAAAGAGGGGTCTTATCGCCGCTATCGTGGCGTGCCCTCCTATCCCACTTTATTTGGGGTTCACGCCAGTTGTCTTGTTTTAACGTACTTAATGAAAAGAAGGAGGTTCTCAATTCGGTTGTATTTTTGGAACGATCTAACCTAACTGAGCCGGGTTGTTTTATTTCCGAGCTCTAACTTCAACCCTATATGACATTTGTGAGGGCCGTCAGTCCAGGCCATTGACCCGTACGAACAAGTGTTTTTATTGTGACTTGCGTTAGGAGTAAACCGGGAGAAATCGTCACGTAACGAAAAAGCGTTATCCCCCTCCATGTGAGTTTTTATTACATAAAATAAAGAAAGTCAGAGAGAGGGAGATATAGTTTTTTGTCTTCGAGGGTACTGAAGACGATAGTGAGGTCTAAATGAAAATCCAAGATGGCGGCTGCACTAGTGCACTAAAAATCTCTATAGTGGTATGGTTCAGTCCCACCCTACCCCCAGGGGTTTGGCCAGGGGTATGGTGGGTCCGGAGTGTAGTACCTCCTGCATATCTGGCTAATCAAAATTGGTCGGGAGGCTATTAACCTCACCTTGAGTCTATAGCTGGGATAGCTCCAGGCTAAGATCTATTTCGATCTACTTGAGATTGGAACTTAACTTGATTTCTGCAAAGGTTACGGCGATACATTACTGTTGTTGTAAGTAAACATTAATAAAATGAGGACAAACAATTATGGACGATTTTGAAATACTGATAAAAGCATGTGCTGTTTCATACAAAAATGCAAATCATGCATTTTTGGCTATTTCAAAGCTGGTACTATGGTAAAAGTTGTATATTTCTTTAAGTACAGACGCCAGCACCTCAAGCTACCTGAAACTGTCAAATTTTCTCCATCAATTATTATTGTACCTTATGTTTTAGCGATAAAGTTGAAAATCTATTAAAGAAATTTGACAAATTGTAGTAGCTTGATGTGCGGTCTGTACAATCGTCCCTAGATGATTGCCAATTAATCCAAAGTCAACCTGCACCCTGATTGCGTAACAGAAAGCATTTATTTCAATTAAACCATTTACAGGCACTTCATCATTTCAGCCGAAAGACGTCCACGGCTGGACATAGGCCTCCCCCAGATGAGGGGGATTGCCATAATCGCCACGCTTGGCAGGCGGGTTGGCGATCGCAGTATGGTACGGTGGTGGAATGCATAGAGAACGCTGCTGCCCATTCTCCGCTACGACCCTTAGTCGCCTTTTACGACACCCACGGGAAGTATGTGGTGGTACTATTGTTTAAGTCAGACCATACAGGCACTTATGAATTGCCAAAGAGTCGGTCAGTTGGTCAGAACGCTGAAACTAGACCAACATCATAATCGAGAAAAAGTATCCTTTTCTCGAAATAAGTAATTTAGCACACCAGTAGACGACACGTGCATAGTACACGTGTATACGCGTGCCAGCCCTGATTCACACCGGGTACCGTGCAGGCAGTCAATTAAATAATATTAAAAACGTACTTCGCACGGAGCGCGTGACGCAACGGTATTTATATTACGCAATACTTTATGTGTTTCACTATTTCATTGATATTTTACAGCTGTTGAAAGGTCAAAGCCATGAGTTAAAGAAGAATTCTCTTATACATCATTCCCTATGAAAATAATGTATTCGCTGAGGTATTCTGTCTGTTTAAGGCAAAAGAGTCAGGGAAGCCCGCAAAATGCAAATTGCAGGGTCAGTGTCACTTTGTATGTTGATCTAAATTCGCGGCCGTAACAAATATTTATTTATAGAATTACTAGCAGCGCCGGTTTCACCCGCATAAGTGTCGATCCCGTGGGAATATCAAGATAAAACTATTCTATGTGTTATTCTGATGTATATTACTGTAAAATTTCATCGAAATCTGTTCAGTAGTTTTTGCGTCAAAGAGCAACAAACATTCATCCATCCTCACAAACTTTTGCGTTTATAATATTAGTAGGATTAGTAGGATATCAGTAGGATGATCATAAAATCATAAAAATCATCAATACAACTCTGTCGGCCTTATTACAAAACAAGATTTATCTTTAGACCCAGGTTTAAACCATCCAGCCATTTTTAAATTTCGAACTATAATCCGACGAAGCTAAAGTTCTTATTTCAAAAACTGACGTTAAACCCGAGTCTAACTTGTCAATTTTGCATTAAGAACTTTACGTTTGCTGGAATAAAGTTCAAAATAGAATAACTGGCTGGAAGGTTTAGGCTAGGTCTAAAATTAGATCTCGTTTTGTAATAAGACGGTGTAAGTTTCCCCTTTTAAATGACTATTTCATGAAATCATGAGTCATTTCAAACGGAAGGTCTCCTGTGATATAGTTTTTTAACTAGTACTGGATACAGGTGATTTTTTCCAATAAATAATGTATAATAATACTGTTATTGGAACAATCAAATTATAATAAAAAAACACATTGTATCCAAAAAAGCACCAATATCACTGAACTTACTCGGATTGCTAATTCAGTTCCAGGAATAAGGCTCACTATACAGTACAGTATCTACGTCAGGGTGTCAAGCCAGTTGGTTACACGGCTCCACTCGAGCCCAGCTGTCAGTTAGGGTGGACGCCCCACATTTCGTCCGTCACTATACGCCGGACATTTTACGAGAGATCTGTCCGAGGTTTATAACTATAACAGCTGTTATTTGATGGCAAATAAACATCACGTGTTATTAATTGATATTGGACGTTATTGTGGTTTTGCTAAATATTAATGTGCATTAAAAGGGGCTCTACGAGTTACGATATTTGATCATTCGCCGCACACTTCGTCTTCTGTCGGTCTCGGGTCTAATCTATACAGGGTTATTGGTAAAACATTAACAACCTCTCAGGATTATATTACTAACATCATAAGCAACAACTTTTGTTTTATAACTTTTATTAATTCATAAGATTTAATTTCATCAGACATTCATACAAAAATAAAAATATTTAAATTCAATCAATTGTAATATTCGATTTTCTGTTACGAACACTACGCGAAGCAGAAGAAAGCGCTAGTTAGGTAAACAAACTGCCGAATTCAGTGGAGGGGGGAGCGGGGGTGAGATAGAACAACGAAATCTTAAGAGGAAATGCGGGTGGTCGTTTCTTCATAACCATAGAAACGCTCTCGCCTATTTTCATTCTGGTTAATGACCATAAAGCAATGATTTTGTACAGAATCACACTAATATTATAAAAGCGTAAGTTTGTGAGTGTGTGTGTGAGTGTGTGTGTGTGTTTATATGTTTGTTACTTCTTCACGCTCAAACGGCTGGACCAATTTTGATAAAATTTTGTACGGAGGTAGCTGACACCCTGGATTAACATATAGGCTACTTTTTATGTCAATATTCCTACGGGATCAATATTTACGCGGGTGAAACCGCGGGGCGCAGCTAGTAATAAATATTAACTACTTGTATGTCCCTATGTTTTCCTTTTTGATGATACATTAGTTTTGTAAGCACTAGAACCCTCAAAAAATGCAGATTTGAACCGCTGTCAACAGAGGCCTAGTGTACAAATAAGACAACGATTAATGCAAAAAGAAAAACATAGGGGCACAGTATATATCCTTCTTATTCAGTTTATGAAATATCTTTTAAATTGGTCTAATATTCGAGGAGGAAATAGGTGAGAGCCAAACCTCGAATTATGACTTTTTACTTAGCCTTTTTCAAAAGTCTCTCCGACCGCATTTCCTCTTAAAGGTTTGTTTTTGATATTATGTTTTGTAAAAAGCCATAGAACAAAAGTTGTCGTTGATGATGTTACGAGTAGTAATCCAGTACTGCAAGGTTGTTAGTGTTTTATCAATAACCCTGTATAAGCGTCACCGTGAAAACTTAGGTGAAGTGACCTGTCATTCCACCAAATGCTAGGACTGACACACTCAATACAAATTAATATCAGTGACAATAAACCTTGCTACCCACGTACAACTGTCAGTGTCGTCTGTCGGTAACAACTAACGCAAATGTAACATGTTCTGGACAGACAGCAGTAACAGTATTATCGACTAATGTACCGCCTTCGAATGCACTTGGCAATGGCGAGTCTGTGACGTAGGCGCTTGTTTTAGATAGCAGTGAAGGGATGCCTGAATTGAAAGTGAAGACTTGGCCAAATTACCACATAACATCTCGCTCGTAATCCCCGAAGGATTAGGCACAGGCCAGTGGCGTAACTATACCGTTTGGGGCCCGTGACAAATTCAAGGGATGGGGCCCTCCCTCAATGTAAAGAAGTTCAACTAACGTTATCGTCGTCGTCGTTTCAGCCGACAGACGTCCACTGCTGGACATAGGCCTCCCCCAATTTTGGGGGGGTTTGCCATAATCGCCACGCTTGGCAGGCGGGTTGGCGATCGCAGTATGGTATGATGGTGGAATAAATAGAGAACGCTGCTGCCCATTCTCCGGTAAGACACTTAGTCGCCTTTTACGACACCCACGGGAAGTAAGGGGTGGTGCAATTCTTTAAGTCCGGCACCACACAGACACACAACTAACGTTATAGTTTTTTTTTCCTAGCACTTTTGCGCGACTTAGTCCGCGTAGATTTCATATTTTCCCCTACAACATTTAACACCTGACTGCTTCGTTGGTCTAGTGGTCGCAAACGCTACTGCTGAGCATGAGGTCCTGTCAAAAAAATTAGACAAACAATGGGAAAAAGGTACAAAAAATGTTCGAAACCTGAATGATGTCCTTCGTTGCACATTAAAAAAAAAAAAAGTTTGCGTTTATAAACTTATGTTATGATCCTCCTGTGCTCATGGCCCTCTCGGGCCCGGGGCCCCCTCTGGCTGGGGCCCGTGGCATTTTGGCCCAATGCCACCCTATAGTTACGCCACTGGCACAGGCACCTAAGTTCACCCACATTTCGCCAGTTATGTTATAAGTCCCATGTCAAATGGGGCGAGCCTATTGCCAAAAACCGGTCACAAATCCAGACTCCGGGCTGCTACTGAGAAATTCCTGATGAAAAAACACAATAACGCTTTGCCCAACCCGGGAATCGAAACCAGGACCTTGTGCTCAGCCGTAGCTCTTGCGACCACTAGATCCACTAGATCGGAGAGGCAAAATAATACTCCTCAACAAAACTTATCAAAACTAGGTACTACTTAATATATCTGTTCCCTGGTGCAGGATATTACGTAAAACGTATTAATAGCCATAACCCAACTTGTTGTATAGATACGCACGGCGACATATCACATTCCCAGTTAAAAATAAGCTGACTTTTCGATTTATTCCGGTCTGATCCCCTGAACCCCCCTCCCCTCCACTCCAATAACAATTAAAATACACATCTCAGTTCACATAATTCCAATCGAACAACAAGACTTTCATTTCTCACATTAATGTCCTGCGAGGTAATTTTGTAACACACAAGAAGTAGCAATGGTTTCCATTTTGACAGTGCAACAACATTCATTGCCTCATTTACTTTGTCGAGCAGTCCAATTTTTCGAACATATGAAGCAATGGATTAGCAACATCTTTCAAAACGACTCAGGTTGAGACTTATGGTGTGTTACGAAACTAAGGTGCTGCTTCGCAAGGTCAAAAACAAATGAAACCTCACCTAGGAACAGTCAACAAAAGAGATGAGTATGCTGTATCGTCGGATATAGTTCAGTTTAGTATACGAAACCGATGGATGTTGGCGCCGATTCTGTTGTTATCGGATATCTATGTTATAAATTTAAGTTCATGCATCTTTTTCAAACTGGCCAGTTAGGTAGGTCTAACTTCGAGAAAGAGGTCAATCGACGAATCCGACTCGGCTGGGCAGCGTTCGGGAAGCTACGCAACATCTTCTCGTCCCACATACCGCAGTGTCTCAAGACGAAAGTCTTTGACCTGTGTGTATTGCCACTGATGACTTATGGAACTGAAACGTGGTCGCTCACAATGGGCCTTATAAGAAAGCTAAAAGTCACCCAAAGGGCAATGGAGAGGGCTATGCTTGGCGTTTCCCTGCGTGATCGAATCAGGAATGAGGAGATCCGCAGGAGAATCAAAGGTAACCGACATAGCCCGAAGAATTGCCAAACTTAAGTGGCAGTGGGCAGGGCACATTGCTCGCAGAACAGATGGCCGATGGGGCCGAAAGGTTCTGGAGTGGCGACCGCGTACCGGAAGACGTAGCGTTGGAAGGCCTCCAACAAGGCGGACCGATGACCTTGTGAAGGCCGCAGGCACCCATTGGATGCGGGAAGCACAGGACCGGTCGAGGTGGAGGTGCTTGGGGGAGGCCTATGTCCAGCAGTGGACGTCTTTCGGCTGAAATGATGATGATGATGATCTTTTTCTTTTGTATTTCATTAAGACAAGGACAGAAGATAAATATTAGTATAGTCCTGTCACATTAGTCAGCGCCTGGCGTAAATTGACGTATTTTTAATAACCATTTTTTTAATCTCGTCTAAAGTTGTCTATGGAGTATCATAATTTGACAGGACTAAACTAATATTTGTCTTCTGTCCTTTTCTTAATGAAATAGAAAGAAAAAGATGCATGAACTTAAAATTAAGTTTAGTTTGTGAACAATAGAATCGGCGCCGTTGTCGAATAAAATTTTATTTTATTAATAGAAAACAAACGGCCCATTTATCAAAGTACATTTTAGTCGACATCATTCATCGGTTTCTTACTAACCTTCAACTATATACAACGATCCTGCATACTTATCTCTTTTGTTGACTGTACATATCTCTTCCATAAATTTTAACTACAGCATACTAACGGAAATCCACATACCTACATAGGTAGGTACTTTACATTATTCCGTAGTCAGGTATGTCTGATTTACAATTATAAACAGTGCTAACCTTGACCAGAATGAACGATGTGTTCGTCGAGTATTTTCATGATAAACACATGTAATCTGTGTTCGCGATTTATTTGCCAAAAATGTAAACAAATATGAATTAAGTAATGGAAAAATAACTTTAATTCCTACACAGTAAAGTTCAGTTTACGCTACAAGTTCAAACATTTTTATAACTTTTCCAATAGTACTAGTCACTCTGAAATCAACTTAATTTGTTATTGAAATAAAGTTGATATTTGTTTAACTTGAAATACGATAGGGGTGTGCAGCACTGCGCACTTTTACTATACAAAATATTATTTTACCCGCACTGGTTTTGCACGGTTTTTACGTATTGACAAACATCGAGATTTTAGGGCTACGTCTAGGTTTAACATTAGTTAGCGTGGATGTCTTAAATTATGTCACGGGAACGTGCTACAGGGACAAAGCCAATGTTACTCCTTATAACATTAGCTATGCAAGTCCCGTCAAAATCGGTCCAGCCGTTTCGGAGGTTAACCGGAACCATTAAATTACAAAAAACCGGCCAAGTGCGTGTCGGCCCACGCACAGTGAAAGGGTTCCGTAGTAGCCCGTTATCACAATGTAGTATGATTCTGTTGTTCTTTATTCTGAATATAAAAAAAATAAAAATAAGAACAAAAATAAAATTTTTCATATTTTGTTTTTCAAAGCAAACAAGCAACTACTTTATCTTAGTCACTTTAACTATAGGATTATTGCTAAGGATTTTGTATTTGGTACAAAATTATCCAACACCCAAGTTCAACGACTATTACCGCTAAACTAATAAAGTTATCTTAACCGCTATAGTTTTTCATTAAAGTTCATGAAATGCACTATCATCATGAATTTTTCCAGATTTTTCAAGCCAGCAGTTTAGGTTTTAGAGGGGGGGGACGCCCAACTGGAACAAAAATTTGCACTTTAACGTTTAATATTTCGTAAATAGAGCATTAAATCGAAAAATAATTTTAGCAACCCCCAAGTAATTTTAGAAGACCTATTCAATGATACCCCACATGATGGGGTAGACGATGAAAAAAATATTCATCCCCACTTCACATGTAGGGCTACCCTAAAAAAAAATATTTTCCAAAATTTAATTTTACCACTTTGTCGGCGTAATTGATATACGTACTCCTACAAAATTACAGCTTTCTAGTACTAACAGTCTCTTAGCAAAACCTCGGACAGACAGACAGACAGACGGACATGACGAAACTATGAGGGTTCCTTGTAGGAACTACGGAACCCTAAAAAGCTATCAAAATTCAATTATATTTATTTGTATATAGATAAATATAAATTATTAGTTATGTATAACTAAGGCTCCGCTGTCCGTCGGTCCTTCTGCCACAGGGCTGTACCTATCTTTTGAACCGTAACAGGGAAACACTTGACATTTTCACATAGTGTGTACTTCTATGGCCGCTATACCAGCAAACAATAAAAACTGGCCAAGTGCGTTTCGGACTCGCACACGAAGGGTTCCGTACCACAAGGCAAAAACGCCGAAAAAAACATGTTTGTTGTATGGTAGCCCCCCTTAAATATTTATTTTATTTTAATTTTATTATTTATTATTAAAGTTAACATACAATTGAGTATTTTGTGAATATTTCAAGTGCCTACCTGTTGCCATTTTTGATATCGAGCAAAAAAGAGCAAAAAAATCGCGTTTGTTGTATGGGAGCCCCCCTTAAATATTTATTTTATTTTGTTTTTAGTATTTGTTGTTATAGCGGCAACAGAAATACATCATCTGTGAAAATTTCAACTGTCTAGCTATCGCGGATCTTGAGATACAGCCTGGTGACAGACAGACAGACAGACGGACAGACGGACAGACGGACAGACGGACAGACGGACAGACAGCGAAGTCTTAGTAATAGGGTCCCGTTTTTACCCTTTGGGTACGGAACCCTAAAAAGTAAAAAAAACCGGTCAAGTACGAGTCGGACTCTCGCACCGAGAGCCCCGTTCAAATATGTAGATACCTATGTAAATAGTTTTAATATTTTTTTTGTAATGCAACTTCAAAATATAAAATTCAAAGTCCTGACTGACTGATATATCAACGCACAGTCTAAACCGCTGGTCCTAGAGACTTGTTTGGAGGGTGTGTTCTTTGTGAAGAGTAGGTATCTACTAAGAACGGTTTTTTTTTCCGAAATTCCACCCCTAAGAGGGTGAATGGAGGGAGGATGAAATTTCACGCGGACGAAGCCGCGGGCAGAAGCTAGTGTAATCCCAAATTTACGGTTTTCGGATGTTTTCCTTTACTTGTGCAACAAAACATTGCTTCTTGCCAAATTTCATAATTCTAGGTCAAAGGGAAGTACACAGTATGTTTTAATTTCAGAACATAAGCGCCCGTATCTTTTGATTGCGTTGACTTAGAAGTTTGATTTTTTCACTGCTTCAAGGGATTACAGCTCTGAGTATTTGATGTTAATTTCAATTTGATAGCTTTACGCGTTCCTGAGAAAAAGGGTCTTGACTGACGGACAGACAGACCGTTCCGTTTTTCCTTTTGAGGTACGGAACCCTAAAAAAGGTTTTCTTCGGTGTTCATTGCTCGATCTTAATACGGTACGGAATCCTTCGTGTGAGGGTCCAATTCACACTTAGCCTCATCTTACAGCATTTATAAACAAACCCACAGCAAGCGATATTTATCGTCAAAATATAAAGATGGCGACGAGGAAATGAAAGTTATTCGTCGACAGTATAACCGACACCTTGATGTCAGTAGCTTATTTAGTGGTTCATTTCCTGAGTTTAAAATGAACATTGTAAAATAAGGTGTTCTCGTTATTTTCATTTGTCAGATTTTGTTCAATTAACTCAAAGAACAGGCATTGCCCTTTAACACACACACACACACACACACACACCCCCACACACACACACACACACACACCGAGACAGGGTACAAGCCGAGAGTGCAGTTGCTTGAATCGCGCCGCAACGTCAATTTCAAGGCGTTCGTGGTGCGAGTTCCGCAACGTCAATTTCAAGGCGTTCGTGGTGCAAATAAATGATTATGATTATGATTATGAGTTCCTGCTACCTGCACCTCGTCATGGCAGAGGAATTTTGGCCGCAAGGTGTAATGTTTCGTCGCTTCCGCGGACAAGTGCCACACGAACGCACAAAGACAGTGCTCGAGTGAAGTGTTTTACTAACATAGGTTTAAGTTTATACACTAACACACATTGTACTTTATAATATATATGTTAGTCTATAAGGTATTTATCTATGGGCCAAAGTAGCCTGAAAATAAAGGTTTTATTATTATTATTATTATTTAACACAGTTAGACAGAGACGGAAGACGTTGTTCGTCTCATCATGACATTTGTCACGAATATCCAAACCAGCTCAGACTTCTTCCCGATTTAACTCAATTATGGAATCAAATATTCAATTGAATATTTAAATATTCAATTGGACCCTCACACGAAGGATTCCGCTTCGTGTGAGGGTCCAATTCGCACTTAGCCTCTTCTTACAGCATTTATAAACAAGTTAATGTACCACAGCAAGCGATTATTTGTCGTCAAAATATAACGATGGCGACGAGGAAATGAACGTTATTCATCGACAGTATAACCGATACCTTGATGTCAGTCGCTTATTTAGTGGTTCATTTCCTGAGTTCAAAATGAACACTGTAAAATTAGATATTCTCGTTATTTTCATTTGTCATCTATAAACATAGCTTCGGTCCGCTGTTTTACCAGGGTGGTTCCCGGAAATTATCTCACGGGAAATAGTATCCTATGATCCTATCATCCAAATCCATTCAGCAGGTTATCAGTCGGTCTTCCCATACTCTTATAGCCTCCACATTTATACTCAAAACTTTCCTCACGACAAAGGACATCATGCAAATGAATGTATTCAAATGACAACATCATGTTGTTCTGTTTATATTATAAGTATATATTATAGTAAATAGTATGTATGTGTATATAATCTATTTATGTATTTGTGTACCTAGTTTTAATAGTTTTTTTAATTTTATCATTGTTCCTCTCAACCAAAGCACCTGCCATCCAATCTCTTCACCACCCTTGGTTGACTGGTAGAGAATGCCTAAGGCAATAAGTCCGCCTTTGTACCTTTTTGTGCGAAAAGTTTAAATAAATAAATAAATAATAAATAAATGATGTAAGTCAGTAAGTATTTTTTTTTCAGAAAATTAAAAGTACTTACTGTTTTCTAATGGGAAATGTCCTCTTGAGCATTTTTTACTATGATAACGAAAGTCTACCAATTAACCTAATTACCTAACCAATGGTTGCTATTTGAGATTAAAAATGCCAAAAAAAAATTTTTTTTTTTTAACAAATTTAGGTATAGTTAAAACATGATCAGGATGTTAAATTCAATTAAAATTTGGTATTTATTTAATGTTATGCATTGTTATAAAAATATGATTTTTAACTTTTATATTCATTTTTACCTTAACCCTTTCGCGACCATTGGCAAAATAATTGCCAAACCACTTTTTAAAAGTTGCGCCAAAATGTATGAAGTATATTGTGAAAACAAAAAAAAAAAAAAAGGCATTGGCAACGAAAAGTTGACAAATTCAAACCGGTCATTGGCAACTTTGCCAAATAAAAAGTCACAAACGGGCATTGGTAAAGGTATTGCCGTAGCCCAAAAAAAAGGGGGGGGGGAGTAAGCAAAGGTGGGGAAATCTTTTAGTATTGTTTTACAAATGTTATTTCACAATGTTTAGAATAAATAAAACCAAAATCGGAGGTGCAAATAGTATTGCTCGCGGAATGGTTAATTATTGGGTAAAAAAAGTTCGATACTTGACTGATGTACTTTTAGGTACAGAAATAGATATTAAATAATCTTTTTCCGAAAGTATATTTGTAAACTCTCTATTTCTCGTACAATAATAACAACGCTTCAGTACCTATGCCCTTTCATATTGTTTTCATGATATCCGACACTCACAGATTTTGTTCAATTAACTCAAAGAACAGGCATTGCCCTTTAACACGGTTAGACAGAGACGGAAGACGTTGTTCGTCTCATCATAACATTTGTCACGAATATCTAAAACAGCTAAGACTTCTTCCCGATATAACTCAATTATTGGAATCAAATAAGTATTCAATGATTTCATTGCGTTTGTTTATTTAGTTGACTTGTGATTTCTGACAAGTACCTATAACATATTCAATTATATCTCTACATTATGGGTATATGGCAGTAACGATGCAGATCCTATTTTTAACTGACTTCAAAATAAAAAAAAAAAAGGTTCTCAGTTCCTCAGAATCTTTTTTTTTTGTTTTTTTTTCTATGTTGGAAATTTGAAATATACAGGATGCAGGGACATCGAGGCGCATCCTGTAACCATGCATTTACTACATGATTTTTTTTAAATCCCAAGTTTGTTGTGGGCTTCCAGTCTAACCGGATGCAGCTGAATATTACAGTACCAGTATTTTACATGGAGCGACTGCCTATCTGACATCCACAACCCAGTTACTGGGTAACACGACACCCTTTTTTTTTTTTTTTTTTTTTTGCGGATGGGAAATCATCAAATGACTCCTCCCGCTCTGGGTGGAGCGGGAGGGAGTGTCAGACTCTTACTGACAAAAACCCACCCGTGTTCCTTCCTTAGCCCTTTATGTTCCGGGCCAGCGGTAACCCTTTCGGACAATCCCGCTGACCCGGCAGGCTTCGGCCCTAAGGGGCCCCTCCTCGATGCTGACATCTCTTTGAGGCGCGCGTGGAACACGTACGCGCCGTCCGGCACGGGCCTGGTCCTGATCGGACGGTGAGCTACCCATTACTCTCCGCCCGCAGGCCCGCGCCTACGGTGGCCGGGAGTCGTCACGCGGCTCCCGACGCCTGGGGCGTCCCCCGCGGCGGCTGAGACGGGAGGCTCTCTCCCTGAGCCGTCCCGCCACCTCCTTCGCTAGCATGACTGCTTCGCAGAAGGAGGTGACTGCCTCCCACTCCCTCTCGCCTCGGACCATGGCTTGCACCAGGGCCGGACGCGAGAGGTCGCCGTCGCTGCCGATCGCCTCTACGAGGACACGGCGGTGCTCCGCCCAAGCGGGGCAGACCTCCACCGTGTGCTCCACCGTGTCCTCTGGGTGATCCTGGCAATGGTGACACCCGGGCGTTTCCTCCCGCCTGATGATGTGCAGGAACCTCCCGAAACTTCCGTGTCCGGTGAGGACCTGCGTCAGGCGGTAGGTGAGGGCGCCGTGGCGCCTCTCTAGCCACTCCTCAAAGAGGGGTCTTATCGCCGCTATCGCGGCGTGCCCTGCGCTGGGTTGCGACAGTCGCTCTTTCCATGCCGCCATGAGATCGCGCCGGAGATCCGTCCGCTCCGCAGCGATTTGCCGCGGAAGCGGATCCTCCCCCCGGCGTAGTGCCTCCGCGCGCCACTCATACAGGCGCGCGAGGACTATCGCCTCCAGATCCCATGGCGGCAGTCCGGCAAGGAGGCTTGCCGCCTCGCCAGAGATCGTGCGGTAGCTCCGGATAACCCTTATGGCTACCACCTTCTGGGGCGCGTTCAGGTAGTGGGCGGCTCGCCGCCGCAGTGAACGCGCCCACACCGGGGCCCCGTATAGGGCCATGGACCGCACGACCCCCGCGTAAAGCCTCCGGCAGGAGGCGTTTGGCCCCCTCAGGTTGGGCAAGAGCCGCTTGAAGGCGGCCCCGGCCCGTTCCAGTTTGGGGGCCAAACGTCGGAAATGCTCCACGAAGTTCCACCGGCTGTCGAGGACGAGACCCAAGTATTTCATCGTCATCCCGACGCCGATGTGAACCCCTCCTACCGTTAGTTGGGATCCCGATGGCGGCGCGTTCCGGGGCCCATGAAACGACATGGCCTCGGACTTGTGCAATGCCACCTCGAGACCCAACTGCCGGATGCTCTCCACGACTATCGCAACCCCGCGTGTCATCGCGTCGGCCGCCGCCTGATGCGACCTCCCCTGCGCCAGGACCAGCGTGTCGTCAGCGTAGCAAACCACGCTGACGCCATCAGGGAGGTCGGCGCGCAGCACCCAGTCGTACCCGATGTTCCACAGAGGCGGCCCCAGGTCCGATCCCTGTATGACACCGCACGACATCTCTCGCCGGTTCCACTCCCCATCGCGACCGGGGTAGCTGACGGCTCTTTCCGTCAGATACGCCTCGACTATTCGACGGAGGTAGGGCGGCACCCGGTGATACCGGAGTGCCTCCACAATGGTGCTCCAGGGGAGGGTGTTGAACGCGCGATGGCTCCCCTGCGCCTCCTCCAGGCGAACATCAACCACTGCGCCTGCGCTCAGGACCTGTTGCTCCAGAGCGTGGCGCAGTGGTCGATTAACATCGCCGTGGTCGCTGAGCCGTACTTTGTCCCGCCCAGGGATGACTGGGTGGAGGACCTGAGCGGCTCAGTGGCCATACTTTCGTCGGCCGCCGCCGGCACCCCGTCCCTCGAATGCGTCACGAAGGGACAGGGGTGCGTAGCAGCACGGTTCGGAGAGATAGTAGTAGTGGGGGTGTACTTCTCTCCGAGCCGAACTCTCGCCGAGTTCCACAACTCTTTAACAGAGTTGAGTGTCGTCTTCGCAGGAAACCATCCCTGCCCCGTGCTAGTGCTCGGGGACTTCAATGCCAAGAATTTGGCCTGGGGTTCCCGTTACACGGATGTGCGGGGTAGGATGGTGGAGGACTGGGCTCTGGAAACAGGCCTGGTCGTCCTAAATCGGGGTTCTGTTCCCACTTGTGTGCGGATGCGGGGTGAGTCCGTGGTGGACATCTCGTTCGGCAGCCCCGCTCTGTCACAACGCGTCATTGACTGGCGCGTCATGGAGGGGGTGGAGACCTACTCCGACCACCGGTATATCCGGTTCGACGTCTCCGCCCAGACCTCTAGCGCGCTGGTCCAACAGGCCCCGAGTGGTCCGCGGTGGGCGCTGAAGCAGCTGGACCGGGAGCTCCTCCTGGAAGCCTCAATCGTGCAGGCCTGGGTGTCATCGCCGGACAGGCCTGCCGATATCGACGGTGAGGTTCCGGGAGGCACGATGGTGATGATGAGGTGCACGATGCACCTAGAATAAAATAAGTCTACCACAAAAGCAAAAAAGAACCAACCAGTCGGTAGTCAGACTTTTGGGATGGCGACTACCTGCCTATCGATTCTGTAAAAATCTTACCGTGAAAACTTAGGTGAAGTGAGTTTGTTTTGCTAGGAATTGACACTATTGACAGCTCACTCCACGCTCACTTCACCTAAGTTTTCACGGTGAGATGGTTACAGACTGTCAAAGATCTACGCATGACAGCCGAGACCAACGGCTTAACATGCTTTACGAGAAGAGAGAGCTTTTTTGCTTTTTTTTTGTGATATGTTTTGGATGGTCACCCATCCACGAACCAACCACGTCAAGCGTTGCTTAACTTTCAAATCCACCCGTGCAGCTGTTATTATTCAGAAAATCAAAGCCATCTTCGTAACCGGATAAAAACAAAATGTTAATGGCATTTTGACAGATCCCCACTCTATCCGCTTACGACGTCTCATAGCTACCTCCATTAACGTTTACATAATAAGATATAAGAATTATCACAAGAACCAACCTTCAAACTTTGAAAGCCACTCTCTGTTTCAAATATCCGTCGTTAGCTTTAAGAAATTTTTTTAGGGTTCTGTTTCCCATCCTGGTTTAACATCAAAAATTACTGACACCTGTCTCTTATATTTGTACTGAGCAGAGTAAAAAAAACTCTTATGGAATACACACGGATCCGGACAGAGATCCTTGTCATCATCTGTCTAGCCTTTTCCCATCTATGTTGAGTTCGGCTTCCAGTCTAACCGGATGCAGGTGCATACCATTATTTTACGTAGAGCGGCTGCTTATCTTACCTTTACAACCCAGTTACTGGGTAATACGATACCCCTTGGTAGCTTGGCTGTCAGACTTTCGGGTTTCTGACTACCCGTAACGACAGACATTCAATGACAAGATTGGCAAGACAACGGCTTACTTTTCGAGGTAAGGAGGGGTCTCGGTACATAAAGATGGCGAAATTGATACTAGTCCATGGTCCCACTCACATTTTAACATTTATAGATACGAAACCTCTGACAAGCTAATTTTACTCGCACATGACCATAATTTTTCTTAAGGTATTAGCAGAGATAAGCCGATTTACAAATGACCTTCAGATTTTTACGTTCTGAGAACCCTTAGGATTAGGTTGTTTTGAGGTCCATCTAGTTCTTTTAACTCTTGAACGTATGACGCCGGTGAATCAACTTTCAAAGTATTTGGAATTACTTCATTGTTGGTAAAGCGGTCCTGCGTTTGAAGAGTGTCCGTGGAGTTTCTTGCCCGTTCTTCTCCATAGGTACCTACGCTTTGGAATGGGCAACTAGCTTTCTGACTGCCCGAACTCTTGACAATTCAAAAGTGCCTGTTTAATTAAAATAAATGTTTTGAGTTTGATAACCGGCGCTAGTATTATATTATCTGTGACCGGGGTCTGGATTTTAGGGTGTTTTTCTATTGAAAATTCTTTATTTATTTATTTTATTTATTTATTATTATTTATTTAATACTTCAAGCACATAAATGTACAGAGGCGGACTTAATGCCGTAGGCATTTTCTACCAGTCAACCAGTCAGTTATTTTATAATTTATGTACACACAGTAAAATACATAGAGATATGACATAATTATAATTTGAATACAAAGGTACTTTGTGGCCCAGGCGCTTTTAATGTCCTATAATGACAGATATTCTTATGGGACTTAAGGAGCCTACACGACCTAAAGCGCGGTCACTGTTGGACTGCATAGAAAAGAAAGAGAAGCGCGATGACACAACCCTGGTAATTTATTTCAAAATATGAAGCAATAATCTCATCATCATCATCTGCCTAGCCTTTTCCCAACTATGTTGGGGTCGGCTTCCAGTTTAACGGGATGCAGCTGAATACCAGTATTTTACATGGAGCTAGCAATCTATCTATATGAAGCAATTATCTATTTACCTATTGTTTGGACTAAAAATTAAAACACTAGTGCTTTAGTATATTGCCTGTAGAATAATCTGACAAAAAATCAGAATGATTGTATGTATACTAGTATTGTTTTTTTTTGTAAAAAAGAAAGTTTTTAGACGTATATTCATGATTTTTTCTATTGTATCAAATTAGTTGTATTATGTTTTCAACACACTATCCACCTAGCATATATCCTGAAAATATCATATATTTTTCTGATTTTGTTTACTGTAGTCGATCATATACTTTTATTGCTTCTAAAACTTTCGTTTTTTTGAGTTTAGGTCCTGTCTTCCCCTTAAAACACAAAAACAAAAACTTTTTAGTTCTGGTATCTACCGTGCAAAAACTAGTATACCACTACTTACTATGGAAATAATAGTGATAGGAAGTTATTATACAATCATCAACATACACAAACAGAAAATAAAATACCTGTGAAATTATAAAAGCCAAGTTTATAAAAATATGGGACCATTTTGCTTGCTTGCTTTAACAAATAAAAAAGAATCGCGCAAATCGGCCCAATAATCAATTCTTCCTTTTTTTTAAGTCTGTTTAAAATGTACAGTGAACCAGGATCGTCGGATATAATTGAAGTTTAGTAAGAAACCGATGGATGTTCTCGAATAAAATTTAATTTGATTAATAAAAAACAAACAGCTCATTTATCAAATTGAATTTCAGTCGACAACATCCAACGGTTTCTTACTAAACTTCAACTACATCGGACGATCCTGCATACTTGTCTCTTTTGTTGACTATACCTAGGTGTTTAAAATCCTCTAACTTCCTCTTCTGTGAATATAGGCTTTTATTAAGATAAAGTTCTATCCCGTTAAGCAAATGACTACTTGACTATTCAGTATTCAACCTTCTTACTTAGAACACGACTTTGTATTTAACTGACTTTTTATAGCTTTAGCTCCCAGAATCAGATATTCGCTTCTCTCAGTCTTCCGCTGGTAATAAACCTCCTGTACAAGATAATCGAACACAAAGCAAGTACAGGGTGATTCCTGTATCGGTTAACAGTCCAGTGCGTTCGCTTTACACCGAAATGTGAAATACATGAATTTCTATTTGTTTAGGAGTGAATAAATCACTTTTGAATGTAAGGACTGACATTTAAATGGATGCCAAGCCTTAATATTATGTTAAAAGTACCTACATTTAATTTAGTACTGATTGTTATATTACAATTTGGATTAACAGTGTTCAGTCCTATTCGACTTTCGTTCCTAATTAAATATATAAAACAAAGTCGCGTTAGAAACACCATTTATAACTAAAGAAGGCTGAATTTGTTGGATTTGTTTCCACCCAGAATAGCAGAATAACTTTTAAAACATGGAAAAATATTCACGAAAAAATGTTAATACTAAAAGATAATTTATTTTTCTCATAAATTCGTTGTTATTGATTCTGAAGCACAAAGTTCGACGGGTCAGCTAGAAATGCATAAACAGGACCTTCATACTAATTAATACATCGATGAGACAAAGTTCCAAACGTCGAGATACGAAGACGTACGAAGGTCTTCGATATCGGAGAGCGTATTATGGAACTCAAATGGAGTCTGGCAGGACATCTGGCAAGATGCAAATATGACAGGTGGGATTCAAGGACTGGAAGATGAGACCTCAGTTGTTCGGCGGCAAGCGAGATGGGCGGACGACATTGTTACCATTGCGGGTAGAAAATGGATGCAGCCGGCACAGGAGCTTCGGGATTGGCGCAAGAAAAGAGAGGCTTATGCCCAGCAGTGGGTTAAATCGGACTGTGGATGATGACGATGATGATAATGAATATACAATGTTGATACGACAGAGGGGCTTTCCTTTAAACTGCCTATACTAGGTATCATTTTCAAGCTCTATACCAAAAATCAATTAAATAGGAGCAGTAGTTTAGTGGCAAATGATTTTTTAAGTTTTTGCCCCGTTTGAACACGCTGTATCTTTCCTAACAGCTGATTATGTCTATACGCATAGGTCATGCACCTTGAAACGATAATCTGAGTAGAATCTAAGATATGTTGTTGCCGCTCTGACGCAAGTCTCAAGTACAACCAAATATTTCACTAAAAAGGAAGCAATAAGTACACACACACTTGCACTTTCATCACGAGAGTGACAATCATAGCAAAACATCCCGCGCGTAAAAGAAATACAAACAAGTCAGTGTGTTGCTATTGCATCCTAGGTCCTTGCGAATTTGATAAAAATAATAATAATAATAATAATAATATATTCGACAACTATCACACAACGCCGTCTAGTCCCAAGCTAAGCAGAGCTTGTGTTATGGGTACTAGACAACTGATAAACATACTTATATATTTCTAAATACATACATATTATAGATAAATTACACCCAGACACAGAACAAATGATCATGCTCATCACACAAACATTTGTCCTGGGTGGGAATCGAACCCACGACCTCCGGCATAGCAGTCAGGGCCACTAACCACTAGACCAACGGGCCAGTCTTGGTCAAAAAACTTGTTGTTTCAGTGCGCCGACGCTATCCTTTCGGAACGTACGTCACGCAACACGGAAGCTCTTGCGCCGCCGCGCCGCCACGCCGCCGCCTCGCTATCGTTTTGTCGAATGCGCGCGCTGAAAATTATGATTTTGTTTTGTTATTGTGCTAAAACACTAAATAAGTTTAAGACAGTATTTCTTTTTTTTTTATTGTGACAGGACACGTAACTTGGGATTATTATTATTTAGTGTTAGTGTTTTTTTTTGTGATTGACTGTTTTTTTATTGTGATAGGACACGTAATTAAACGTTGGTTGTGTGTGTGTAATTAAAGTGTTCAACAATGTCTCGTGTAACTTTCACGGCGTCAGAATACACTGACATGATACTGACCAACTGCCTTTAGCCGTTCATTGCAAGTTGTGGTACCGGTACCAGCTGGACGGTGCGCCTCCACATTCTGTGGTGGCTTCCAGGAAATGGCTCACAGAAATGTTTGGGCAGCAATGGGTCGGTCGAATCGGACCTGTTCGGTGGCCACCACGATCTCCGGACCTCACTCACATGGATTTCTTTTTGTGGGGTTACATTAAGGGTGTATGCCTCAGAGGTAAATACAATTGTTGAACTAATAAATAGGATTATTTTAGCAATTCACAAATTAAAGTGCTTAGCGACGGACAGAGATTTAATTTGAAAAATAAAGAACAATATTCTCCGTTGGTATAATTTGTGCATTAATATGAATGGCAGACACATCGAGAATTTAAAAATTTTGTGTTTTTGTGTATGCGTACTTTACAACCTTACCTAACATAAAAGCCAGCGTGAGCGGCCTAAGCCGCCCGCCCGCCACGCCAAAGAGATAACACACGCCGCGCTCCGGCGCGCACGCGACGTTGCCACTGTTACCTAGGCATCTAAGGTCAGTCAAATCTATTTATAAAGGGTGGTTGCGTTTTACTCTGATTTGTAAGCTATTTAGTTAGTTTGAAAAAAAAATCTCATTTTTGGCGCTTTTTATTTTTGTACCATATCGAATTAATACTATACACTTATAGTATACGTAGTGTAATTTAACGCCCCTCTGTCATATCAACTCTGTATAGAGGTGAGATGACAAGGGGGTAAAGTTCACTCAACCTCCATAGAAAAGGGAGGATCCTCCGACCAGATGGGTGTTGTGTCTGGCGGGCAACTGGTCAATGATAACTGTCGAGCCGTTGTATCTATGCTAGTTGCGCGGTAAACTCTGCTTGCGAGATGCAGGATTTTGCGTGACGTCAGTATGACGCGTTGTTCGCATGTGGCGTTGTAGATACCGCTTCAAATACATCGATGTTGACATTCATTTTTCGTCTGTCGAAAGGCAAACGGATCTGAACAGAATTTATTAGAATACTCTTTATTATGTACACCATATAAATTACAGACCTAAATATAGAAATTTTACAAAGGGTGACACAATGGGCGGTCTTTTTAAAGACAACCTCCCTCATCAAAGGTCATTCATTCCCATTCATTGTATATTACAATACAATGGTATATAAATTAAGTAGGTTCTGTGTGCAGGAGTACCTACCTATATATAATATAAACAGTTGCAGAGAGGAGGCAAAAAAATATTTTCGATCGTAAAACACTCTCCAATTCTTCGCATTATGAGTCCTGCAATATTACGAATCTTATTACAATAATTTAATTAAAGATTTTTTATGTGATTTATCGTTGTTCATGTTTTTTTCGCTAGCTCAATGCCAGGTTGTATTCTTTACTGTAAGTCAGAGGGAGAGTGAAAGCACACTCTTAAAAGCTTTGGCAAGTTCAACAAAGTGATATGAGTGCTAATAGCAACATAGCACGCTTCCCAACCACGCTAGATAAATATGTTCTAATTCATCACCTAATCTTTTCCATTTTTTTTTATGTTGGGGTCGGCTTCCAGTCTAACCGGATGCAGTTGCCCCAGCGTTTTACATGGAGCGTTTGCCTATCTGACCTCCACAACCCAGTTACTGAGTAATACGTTGGCCCTTGGTAAGACTTTCGGGCTTCTGACGACCCGTATCACCTGTCAAAGACCTGCCAATGACAGCCGGGACCAACGGCTTAACATACTTTCTGAGGCACGGAGGGGTTTTGGTATGTAAAGATGTTCACCCGTCCACAGACAACTATGCGGAAAAAGGATAAACACCGGGTTTTTAATCCCACTGAACAAAAAATGAAAAGAACTTTTTAACATACTTTAAAAAATTACGGAATGTTTTCTTTGAGCAAAATGTAAGTACAGACGCCAGCACATCAAGCGAAATTGTCAAATTTTCCCAATCAACTTTGAACCTTATGCTTTAGCGATAAAGTTGAAAATTTATTAAATAAATTTGACAGATTGCAGATACTTAGGTAGGTCCCGCGCTCCCTGGACCATCAGCGCTGCACCCTAATTACATTTTGAAGGATATTGCTAATCCATTGCTTCATATGTTTGAAAAATTTATCAGCTCAACACTGTGAATAATGCCATGAATGTTGTTAAACTGTCAAAATTAAAGGCATTGCTACTGTTAGAGTGTTATGAAATTACCTCGCAGTTAACCGCATTGCTGTGTCTAAAATCTTTTTACAACATCAGCTTTTATCATAAAGTTGCATGTAACACGATAGAAGGAGGAGAACCAGCATTCAACTATCTACTCATAGACAAAAACACCTCCAAACAATCTACAGAACTCCTATAATCAATAAGATTTAAAATAAACAATTGTACGTTTAGAAAATCAAAACAAATCCTATCGTTCCATTTTTAAATGGAAGAGAGGTCAAAGTGGGGCTCACTTCACACACAATTAGGCGTGGTGCCCACTGCAGGACAAAAGCGTCCCTTATCAACGAGCGAGTCACTGCTTTCTGCTAGCCTCACCTCGGCTTTATAGCCGTATAGATGCGGGCCATGAAGTCAGTACTCGATCTGTGTAGGTAATTCTACTTGGTTAGATGATTTATTTGTTCCTTTGATTTTATGATTGTCATTTTACTGTTTACACAATATTTTCTATCTTCACATTTGTGTAGGTAGGCCTCGTGCACCATACTCGTAGTAATGTATTTACATTACTACTAGTATGGTGCACGAGGCCAAATTCACCCAATATCCATTTTATTGACAATACAGGGTCACCCAATAAATGTACGTAAAATACTGGAAATTCCTGAAGGCCAATTCTCGTAATTTAAAACGTTCAAAATCTATTCGCAGTCTCATCTCGGCGACGAATAAATTTCAAAATGTAGGGAAATTAGAGGTATTTTTGACAGATTGAAACTACCTTTCTGAATGTCCGAAAGTCAATTTGACATTACGAAAGCAGCATAAACAATCGTTTGCTTTTACAGCGAAATTGTAATTTCAGACACTAAGTTTCGTATCGACAAGAGCTACACCAGAATAGCAATGTTGATAGACCAATGGACTCCTGAGGGTGCATTGAATGGCCTAACTTTAACAAACCTATCGCAGCAATGAAGGCCATTCAATTTGAGAGTTAAGAGAAAAGTTAGTGAGGAACTCTGGAAAAATAAAAAAAATACATACGTGTACAAAAATTGTGTTTTCTCGAATCCCATGATTTTCTGCATAGGCTTTATGGGGTGCTTAATTCTTCATGTGCAAATTGCAAATGCTTAATGCTTATTGCAAAGGGATCACCATCACGTCCTGGAAGGAATACGTCATATTGCAAGTCACCCTGTATATTTTATTTATCTATAATTTCCAGATTACCCAGTAACTGGGTTGTGGAGGTCAGATAGGCAGTCGCTCCATGTAAACCGACTGACTGACTGGAAGCCGACCCCAACATAGTTGGGAAAAGGCTAGGCAGATGATGAATTTCCAGATTTCATTATACAGATGCCAGCACATCAAGCTACTAAAATCTGTCAAATTTCTTTAAAAGATTTTCAACTTTATCGCTACAGCATAAGGTTCAAGGTTGATTGGGAAAATTTGTCAGTTTTGGGTAGCTTCATGTGCTGGCCTGTACCAATTATTGTAATTCAAAAATGAAATAACAGAATCACAGGTCAACGTCGCTCTCTCTTTGAGCGCTCATCACCACTCCGGCTTCGTGGCCCCCATCTTTTTGTATGACTTTATCAGCGTTACATAGCGTGTAAATTAGACCTATGCTACATTAACCACGCCACGCCTGACCTTAGTAACGCGACTGTGGACGATGGCACGGAAAATATACAGTTTTGCTAATTTTTCATTTTTTGCGAGCTTCTATAACTAGGAGCTAAGTAAGCAACCTGTTACTATTTCTTTTTTATTATCTATGATTCAGTACATGATTCTGAAACCCCTGCGTATAAAATCTTCATTTGTTTTTTTTTTAAATTGTTCTATAGAGGAATCGTGGTCGCTCACAATGGACCTTGTAAGAAGGCTAAAAGTCACCCAAAGGGCAATGGAGAGGGCTATGCTTGGAGTTTCCCTGCGTGATCGAATCAGGAATGAGGAGATCTGCAGGAGAACCAAGGTAACCGACATAGCCCGAAGAATTGCCAAACTTAAGTGGCAGTGGGCAGGGCACATTGCTCGCGTAACGGAAGACGTAGCGTTAGAAGGCCTCCCATAACGTGGACCGACGACCTTGTGAAGGCCACAGGAACCCGTTGGATGCGATAAGCACAGAACCGGTCGAAGTGGAGGTGCTTGGGGGAGGCCTCTGTCCTGAAGTGGACGTCTTTCGGCTGAAATGATGATGATAGTGGAACAGGGTGTAAAGCTCATTCATACTCTATAGAAAAGGGAGGAATTTCTGACCAGACGGGTGTTGTGTCTGGCGGGCAACTGCCAGATGATTCATGTCGGGCCGTTGTATCTATGCTAGTTGCGCGGTAAATTTTGCTTGCGCGATGCAGGTTTTTGCGTGACGTCAGTATGATTCGTTGTTCGCAATGTGGCGTTCTAGATACCGCTACAGTTCCGCCATACATTTTGACCGCGTAGGTATTGCACTTGTCTATGAAACAGCAGATATTTTTTATAACCTACGAAACATTTCTGCCCTAGGGGGTCTAGAATCATCTGCTGAACGGCTCTTAGGTCTAAACCTTTTGTTAACATCTTGTTTTACCTTGTTGAACGCAAATAAATTAATGAATATGAATTACCTTTGTGTGTTGGTTTTGCCATTTTGTGTGCACTGAATAAATATTTTATCAATCTACCACCTAACTACCCACACAGGACGAGCGAGTAGGTACAGACTAGCACATCAAGCTACTACAATCTGTCAAATTTCTTTAATAGATTTTCAACTTTATCTCCAAAGCATAAGGTTCAATGTTGATTGGGAAAATTTGACAGCTTCGGTTAGCTTGATGAGCTGGCGTCTGTAATTGGGTACTCTGTAACAGCGATGTAATCATTTCCATTGGTTGCGATCCTAGTGCGTCGTTAGCACATATTACTTGGAATATGTCAGTCGTTTGTCTAGCCAGAGATACTAGTTAACTGTCTAGCTAGTGCTGAGCTTGCTTGATAGAACTTAGTGCAATCCCAGACAATTGACCAGTTCTATCCTATCTGGGGTGGTGTAGCATGAAACTGAATTGCCAGATGATGATCGTACAGTCGCCAGCACATGAAGCTACTACAATCTGTCAAATTTCTTTAATAGATTTTCAACTTTATCGCTAAAGCATAAGGTTCAAAGTTGATTGGGAAAATTTGACATTTTCGGGTAGCTTGATTTGTCTGTACCAAGCATAGCGCATTATCAGCCTATAACATTCCCACTGTTGGGACACAGGCCTCCTCTCTGTGAACGGGAGTGTATCCGTAATCCACCACACGCGGGTTCAGTGCGGATTGGTAGATGTCACATGTCTTCGAATTTTTGGTTCTAAGGATTATACGAAACGAGGTCATATTTTCTCCATACCTAACGGTTATTTTAACCTGTTCCACCGCCGGCAATCAACTAGGTAGAAGCGAGAGCTAGGAAGTAAAAACGAGCAGCGATTGCGCGATGGCGACGAGCGATTACTCGTTGGTATGCGTATGTACACACGGATACACATCAAGCTATACATTTCCAGTTTTAGCTGACCTCGCATTGTGTAGGTTTTTCGTACAATCAGAAGTCAGCTTATACTGGTTATGTTAGCTTGATGTGTATATAGCCGTGCGTACCAGGCGTACCAGGCGTAGGATTGATGCATTTGAGATGTGGTGCTGGAGACGAATGCTGAGAATATCGTGGACTGCCAAACGCACCAATGCATCAATCTTAAACCAGCTTCGAATAAAAACCCGCTTGTCGACCATATGCCAGCAACGGATTCTCTCCTATTTTGGCCACATAATGCGCAGAGGCGATGAAAGTTTGGAAAAACTGATCGTGGTAGGGAACACCCAAGGCAAACGATCGCGCGGTCGTTCACCAACACGATGGACCGATCAGGTGAAGGAATCATCGTCCACTAAATTTTACACGGTGGTAAGGGTTGCGCTGGACAGAAACCGGTGGAGACGGATCATCCGCTCCAGATGCAACTCCGAAGCTGACCACGATCCTCAGACATGAGGGACCGACTACAGAGAGAGAGACCAGGCGCGATTATGTCAGTAAGTGTTTTGCCTGCCAAGCGAGCATCGCTGAGCGATTCCTCTTTTTGATAGGTCTTGTCGCTACGACAAATGAGTACTCGCCGGTGGTGTGAACAGTCGGCGATCAACTATTAGTAGTTAGGTGTATCGGGACAGGAGGCCAATTGGAGCTGGATTCTTCACCGTTAAACATTTTACAGGGCGTAGTTAAGTGTGTTGCGGGCAGGAAGAAAAACTGTAAAGTTGATTATCGATTTTTAAGTTATATTTCAATTGACAAAATTTATAAAACTAAACGTTGGCCATTTTTAGGCACTTGTTGTCCGTACGATGTCCAATGGTCAAGAGAGCTGCGCCACGCCGCAGTAGCGCTCTCGTCAACCCGCACGAACGTCAGGCTAGACTCAGACGAAGCGCGCTAACTTCACACTTGCGTTTCGTTGTCAATAGACATCCCGTACTTATGACCCTTTTTTTTTGCGGATGGGAAATCATCAAATGACCCCTCCCGCTCTGAGTGGAGCGGAAGGGCAGGCTTCAGCCCTAAGGGGGCCCCTCCTCAAAGCTGACATCTCTTTGAGGCGCGCGTGGAATACGTACGCGCCGTCCGGCACGGGCCTGGTCCTGATCAGACGGTGAGCTACCCATTACCGCAGGCCCGCGCCTACGGTGGCCGGGAGTCGTCACGCGGCTCCCGACGCCCGGAGCGTCTCACGCGGCGGCTGGGACGGGAGGCTCTCTCCCTCAGCCGTCCCGCCACCTCCTTCGCTAGCATGACTGCTTCACTGAAGGAGGTGACTGCCTCCCGTACTTATGACCCTTGTGACATGTATCTCTTTTAATTATACGGGACCTAAAATCTTTTGTTCGTTATTACTTGAGCGAGAAAATCGTTGATAGCTAGTCGCTTCCTCGTCGGCGACATACTCCAAATTAAATCTAATTTAATAGATAATAGAGAGATTTCAAAGACATGATGAACACAAAAATTATAAAGCTTCCTTCAGTGTCTGTCAGAAGGTAGTTAAGTAATCTGATCAAGATCTTCGCTTTGATGTCTTTTCCCGGATTATAATTTCTAATAGGTTTCTCCTTTTGTGTAAAACGGTATTAGCCAAATATCAAAATGGCCGTCAAAATCAATTAAGATGAACAGTGATATTACCATTTCTGGGGACCTGCTACTCTTTATGTCCGTCAACGAAGATTCGGGTAGTTCGAGACTTCGAAATAAACCGTACTCACGAAAGCAGTCAGAAAGCACTTTATTTCTGAGGCACGGACTGGTTTCGGTAAGAAGAGATCACCCATCCACGGGCCGACCGTGGCACGCGCAGCTTAACCTGTTCGATGGACCCGTGCGGCTATTGTTTCTTAGCCACTAGCACCTTATTCTTAAAACTAAATTACTGAACACTACGAGCTAGATTCAAACACGAATAAAGAATGAAATAAAGAACCACGGAAACGGTTTCATTTCATGCATGAATTAAAAAAAACGTCGCATCTACGACAGTATCGGTTTTCGATACCAAGTGCGGGTACCTAAGTGTGACGAGAATTGAGTTTCATTCGTAACTTTGATGTCGTTCTCATTCGTCTAGTGATCATCATAAAGCGATACTAAATAGGAATAGAAATTACTTAATTGATCAAAGAATTAGCAACGCCATACAACGTGGCAATGCTGCCAGCCTTTTTGGCACTGTTCCTGTTGACAGCGATGCGGACGAATTTTTTGATGCCCTATGATTGTTTTGCTTATTTTTTCATATAAATGTACATATTATTATTATTTTAAATATTAGCATGGATTATGTAAATATTATCCTATTAGAAATAAGTCAAATAGGGATAACTGCAATATTGATGTTGATTATACAATATTTGTGATCATTATGGTTTATGGTGGGTATCGTATTACCTAGTAACTGGGTTGTGGAGGTCAGATGGGCAGTCGCTCCATGTAAAATACTGGTATTCAGCTGCATCCGGTTAGACTGGAATCCGACCCCAACATAGTTGGGAAAAGGCTAGGCAGATGATGATGGTTCAAGGTGGACCGACGACCTTGTGTAGGCCGCAGGAACTCGTTGGATGCGAGAAGTACAGAACTGGTCAAAGTGGAGGTGCTTGGGGGAGGCCTATGTCCAGCAGTGGACGTCTTTCGGCTGAAATGATGATAGCATCGCATCGCCCGCCCGTGCTATTACTTTGTTTTCACTTAGCATTCTTTCCGACTTTTTCTTCTTTTTCCTCGGCTCCTTAGGCTCCATTTACACCGCCGCGGAACGGAGTGGAATCGAGTTGTCGTAATAGCAAAATTAACTTTAAGTATATCAATTGTCTAACGTACAAACTAGATACGAGCTTGTTGCTGTGGGAATTCCCGAGAATGCGCGATAATTCTCCAGAAGATACGTGACCTGTGCGTATGGATGTATCTAATTTGTACGTTACACTATTGACATAACGTTCATAATGCTTTGTACAAAAAAAAGTTCGCTTCCATTCCGTTCCGCGGCGTTGTAAATTGAGCCATAGTGTAATGTTAAAGAGCAAATAACCTTCCTTAAGAAATGGGCTACCAAATGCAACTAGAATTTTTCTAATCCGACTGGTAGTTCCACAGATTAGCGCGTTGAAACAATATACGCGCGTTTATTATATAAGTTTAAACTTAGCTAGAAATATTGGGGTGAGAGGGTTAGGGATGTCCTAAAATAATTGGGTACAGACTAAATACTTATAGTTCCAAGTGATTAGTATCATCGAACCTTTGCTATACTCCTTCTTGGAATGTAGGCTTCTGCCTATTATATTTCACGAAAACAATTACCCCAGAACAGCAATAAAAATCAAAACATGAATAAAATTTTAGCCCGGAGCACCAGCGAACCTTTAAATTGAATTGCTCGTCAGTTGGACTGGGGAGCTAAGTCAGCTCTGTTTTCCGGTGCGAGGACAAAAATCCGGCGAAGTGCGAGTCGGACTCGCACACGAAGGGTACCGCATCACAAGGCAAAAAACGCCGAAATAACAAGTTTCTGGTATGGAGATCCTCTTTAATTTTTGGTAACTTTATTTTACTTCGATCATTTGTTGTTATAGCGGCTATAGAAATACACATTCTGTTAAAATTTCAACTGTCTTCCTATTACGGTTCATGAGATACAGCCCGCTGAAAAAAACACGTTTCTTCTATAGAACCCTTATTTATTTATTTTAATTATTAGTTGTTAAAATTAACCTGTCTACCTATTAAGGTTCATGAGATACAGACGACGAACGGACAGCGAGGGTTTAGTAATAGGGTTCCGTTGGCACCCTTTTGGTACAGAACCATAAAAATGACAGTTTTATGAAGGGGCCACTAAACATGAGCGGCTCATTAAACAATAGTCTTTGACTGCTTACTCACAATCTGCTTAATAATATTTTGTGTTGGGAAAGGGATCCAGTAAAAGATATGGCACAGCCTGACGCGTTTATAACACCGAAGTATCGGAAGTGATCTTTATTTTCATTGGATATAATGTTTTATTTGTTGACATGGAAATATTAAAATTGCATGGTTTTCAGCCAATATACCTATACGAGTACATGATATAAGTGTACTAAGACAAGGGAAACTTTGGTGTTGTTATTACACTTACAGTTGCTCAACTCGGTCCTGTTATATTTCTATTAATATCGTCAATATTATCTAAATATTTTGCAATTCAACGTGGCAATGCTGCCAGTCTGACAGCGATGCGGACAAGTACTTCGACGCCTAAGTGTCCTTTGTTTTTGTATTTATTTGTATAGTAAGTTAGTTTGTCATTTAATCGAAACTAATTTATAAAGAGTTAGTTACCCCACTCTATCTCATTGGGAGGAGAACTGTGTCCCAGCAGTGGGAACATTACAGGCTGACTATGCATTGTGTTCTTTACGATGTCGACAAATTTTGCAAATATTTGTATCAATGGATCGTGAATTATGATTGTAACGGCCGATTTTTCAATCATTAAATAAGTTTTACCTGAAGAATAAATGTGACGTTTTGACAGATTATCCGTACAAAAACTGTCAAAATGTCAAACTTATTCGTCGGCTAAAAGCTAACTGGCGATTAAAAAACCGGCCCTTACTGTGTTACGTAATTGGAGTGCTGAGTTCAGCAAATGCTTATAAGCCAGAAAGTCAAAGCAGCTTCGTCTCCCAGTGTGTCGGCCATCCTAAGTTCAAGTAACCGCACCTCGACTAAGTTGTTGCAACTTGTCTTAGCTCAGTTTGCGAACTATTTAACAAACTAACTTAACTCATGCTTATTACAAACTCGAGACTAACGATTTCAACTGACGTTTTGTGAGCTGTTTTCATTGACTATTTTGTCCATTTGTTTTTTTTTATCTTCTATTTAACTTATGTCAACTGTGAACTAACACTAACAGGGGCTTTTATCAGGTTAAGCTACGCTTGCCGCGGTTGGTCCGTGGATGGGCGACCATCTTTACTAAGATCCGTCCGTGCCTCGGAAAACCGTTAAGCCGTTGGTCCCAGCTGTCATTGGTGGATCTTTTACAGTCGTTACTGGTCGTCAGAAGCCCGAAAGTATGACAACCAGTCTTACCAAGGGGTCTCGTATTACTTACCTAGTAACTGGATTGTGGAGGTCAGATAAGCAGTCGTTCTTTATAAAAAAATGGTATTCAGCTGCATCCGGTTAGACTGGAAGCCGACCCCAACATAGTTGGGAAAAGGACAATTTTGTTGATTCCCGTACTTGTTTTTAAGAGCAACATAACAGTACTGTTGTCTAAGTAAAATCAGGTAAGTACTACGAAACTAAATCATCTACGTCTGAAGTATGTAAGGTACAAAAAACAATCGAGAGTAGAAACGATTAAAATCTTCTGTAAACAGTAGTTTGTTTGGTCAGTAGTAGTAAGATTTTAATCGTTTCTACTCTCGATTGTTTCATATTTCACTTATCGATAAGTAAACTACTGTTTACTAATCGGTAAGTGAAATAGGTTACTATACGTCCACGTGACCGAATTAGCGGAAATTACTGGTGCATAATTGGTAACAATAGCATAGCACTGTTTTGCGTGAGTCTGTGGGTCCAAAACATTCTGTTTGATATGAAATGGGAAGATAATGGCCATTTGTACAAATGTCCGTGGTGAACTAAATGGAATACGATTTTAAATCCTTTGGGCATTTGAACCTTTTTTATTTAAATAGTATTGTGATAAGACGGTAGGTCTAGGGCGGTAGTTGACAATCTTATACTTTGAGAAAAATCGTATCTTTCACTTGTTTTTGTTGAAGGACTTATTGGACCTTTAGGTACAATAACCTGCACCGTTATTAGATTCTTAATGTGTTTTCAACATACTAATAGTACCTAACTCGAGAGAGATGAGCCATTGATTAGATAAATATAAGGTTCTATTATACTTTACATAACTCTAAAACTAGTGAAATAAACACTATAATAACATACTCTGAGAAACATGATCTAAAGCAAATGAAATAATGGTCTATGTCACTAAAATTGTGCCCCACGTTGGGCGCCAAAACAGGTGACAAGATGAAGTAAGGCACCAATAAAATTTCTGTCCTCTTGGAGACTGGTAAAGATAAGGTTGTATAAGATATACACAGGGAAATAAGATCCAGAATAACAAAAATACTTTTCAACGACATTTAAATTGTGCCACGAGTCGGGCGCCAAATCATTTACTTAGTCTCTCTCTTCTTTTCTTAAATACAAGAACTTAAATTTCATGCACTTTTATCTACCAACTATTTTTGTTTACTAATTTACAATATGATTTCCGTTAGGTTTAGCAAGTTAAGTATTTCCGCAATATATTAAATTAACACAGCTGTCGAAATCCTAGTATTATGCAAACAAATCAATTACAAACAGGCAAACAGAAATATATTAATGCAGACACTGCAATGAGCGTGTGTCAAGGACAGAGCACACACAATTAGTGCGTCTCCCATACGGTCATTGTTGCGAGTGGCAGACTGACAGCTCTACTGTAAACATATCTTCAACTACCCACATCTAGCGAACTTTATTGAGAGGGTCAATCGCAGGGGTCAATGGAAACATGGTACCTAATGTACAACGTATTTCCTGCAGACTGCTGTGGACGATGATTAACTATTATAATTATAAGCTGTGAGGAGCAGTGCATGGCCCAGTGGTAACGGCCGCGACTAACGAGTTATAAGGTCGAACCCAGACAGGCGTTTTACTTTGTGTAAACTATTTCAGCACTACTGTCCTCAAAACGGTGAAGGAAAATATCGTGAGGAAACCGGCATGTCCTTGAACCAAAAATTCGAAGACATGTGACATCCGCCAACCCACACTGGGCCCGCGTGGTAGATTACGGCCCACTTCCTCTCACCGAGAGGAGCCTGTGTACCAGCAGTGGCAACATTATAGGCTGATAATGCTTATAAGTTATCTGTAGTATGGAAGATGTAGTAAGGGAGGCAGTCACATCCTTCTGCGAAGCAGTCATGCTAGCGAAGGAGGTGGCGGCATGGCTGAGGGAGAGAGCCTCCCATCCCAGCCGCCGCGAGAGACGCTCCGGGCGTCGGGAGCCGCGTGACGACTCCCGGCCACCGTAGGCGCGGGCCTGCGGACGGAGAGTAATGGGTAGCTCACCGTCCGATCAGGACCAGGCCCGTGCCGGACGGCGCGTACGTGTTCCACGCGCGCCTCAAAGAGATGTCAGCATCATTTGAAGCGGCCCGTTAGGGCCGAAGCCTGCCGGGTTAGCGGGATTGTCCGAAAGGGTTACCGCTGGCCCGGAACATAAAGGGCTAAAAAAGGAACACGGGTGGGTTTTAGTCAGTAAGAGTCTGACACTCCTTCCGCTCCACCCAGAGCGGGAGGGGTCCGCATCCGCAAAAAAAAAAGAAAGCTATCTGTAGTATTAAACCTCATGTTTCAAAACATAAGATAAAAACTCTGAACTACCATTTTTATGTTCAGTGTTGAAAACAGAAAGCATTAATCGTCAAAGAGCCGTGAATCGCTTTTTAGATTAATTGTGAATGTGATGCGCGAAAGGTCTAGGTCAATGATAAAAAATGTAGTGCGATAGGTACAAGAGGTAATTGCGTATCATACATACTTATATACATACAAGGGAAATGGGTTTCATTTTGACATGTCTTTCCCACCTCCCTTTTTAACCCTGAAAACATGTACCCAAAGGGTAAAAACGGGACCCTATTACTAAGACTCCATTGACCGTTTGTCTGTCACCAGGCTGTATCTCATGAACCATGACAGCTAGACAGTTGAAATTTTCACAGATGATGTATTTCTGTTGCCACTATAACAATAAAAACAGAATAAAATAAATATTTAAGGTGGGCTCCCATACAACAAACATTTTATATACTTGTATACACATAATAATATTATTTGAAGACGGTTTACTAACCTTTCTCAGCGGCTTTGCCAGCATGGAGGTGGGAAATAATCCCATGGGCACTTACAGACGCCAGTACATCAAGCTACCCGAAACTGTCAAATTTTCCCAATCAACCTTGAATCTTAAGCTTTAGCGATAAAGTTGAAAATCTTTTAAAGAAATTTGGCAGATTGTAGTAGCTTGATGTGCTGGCATCTGTACTACCGAGACAAAAAGTGTTGTATGTGTTAATCCAGGTTAGAAACTATATCTGTGTGCTAAAGGAGTTGTCCGCTTTTTGTATGGACGCTGGTTTTTTATTCCGAGAAAAATCTAACCAGAATCAAACTACATCCAAATAAAAGCTACTAAAATATGGAACTTGGAACCACTGAAATAATATTTTTAGAGCCCTCCATTTAAGAGAAAAATTATAAATTATTTAATGTTAGTACATGTATATTATTTGTTGATGGCAACCCAAATGAAAACTCCCACACACTTTGAAAATGTCATAATGACAGATGGATTCCATTCATATGTCATACAAATATGTCTGATACGTCACACTTTCGCTCATGCCTTTGTGTTATCCAATGATAACGTATTTTAATTTGTGCTTTGCTTTCTTTGATTTAACTGACTTGGCCTTGTCACAACGGATTCTTCTTCTTTGCACATGATTAGGATACCGATAGCTTACGAACCTTCAACCCTGACGACTTTGCTTTTTCTTAACGGTTATTTGATATTGCACGCGATTAGGACTTTGGATTTAAAACCCCGTATGTAAGTACTGTTTTTTATTTGTATTTAGCTCATTAAGGGTTTTATTTGCACAACCTTTGCCTGTTTTACGACCTCTGATAGTCTGCAAAAATTAACTTTCATTTCTATCTTCAGATTATGGCTCTCTGCATAAATTGCAATATAGCAGTACATGCTATAAATCAGCACTATGAATATAACGCTTTAAGCATGAGCCCAGAGATAGTCTCAATAATTGAAGAATGGATGCTCAAGAGGTAATGTATTCTTTAACTTACATTATAAGTTTTTTTTAACATCGCGAGGAAACCGGCATGTCCTAGAACCAAAAATTCGAAGACATGTGACATCTGCCAATCCGCACTGGGCCCGCGTGGTGAATTACGGCCCACTCCCTCTCACCGAGAGGAGGCCTGTGTCCCAGCAGTGGGAACATTATAGGTTGATTATGTGTAACCAGGCTTAATAGCTTATGTTAAAAAAGATTAAATAGCACTACTTTGCTCAAAGAAGATGCAGAAAAACGATTCGGTGTTCTTAAAATATTATTTTGTTTTAGGTAACAGATGGAGATCAACCTTTTACTAATAGAACTCAATAACAGAAACCAGCACAATATAGGTGACCAACAGCTGGGTCATCAATCAGTATGTGCATGTTGTGGCGTTTCTATCTCAAGAAGAACAGGCAGGCGCTCTCGTCCCTTACCTGTTGATCATCCTGAGCAGGCTTATATAGCTGGCATCATCAACCCCCGTCAGGTTAATATGTAAATTAAATAGTACATTGCACATAGTACATTATTGTATCTCTGATTAGTGGAACACACAATAAATTAAAACTTAATTTCAGATCCCTGCTAATGCTCGAGCATGTAATAGGAAGCGGTGCTCATGTGATGACAATAGTCTGGTATCTTGGATGGGCTCGGCATCTAAAGGATATATCTCCACCTGCTCAGTTTCTCGACAATATTTTAATAAGAGAAGATATTGAAAATGAAAAAAGTTTATAAATGAATATTCAAAACCAAAAAAACGTTTTATTTCATAACAAAACTACATACATAAAATACATAGTAACACTTGCATCCAATTAGCATATTTATTGTCGAAACGCTTTTCTCTCGATTCCAAATCATTAAAAAGGAATTTCAATCAGTAGATACTGTTATCATTTATTCCTGCTAAGCCATCCCTGTGGAGTATGCTGAAACATGCACTTCTTGATAACCGAGGTCTTAGTAAAATATTGCAACTTGCACATGAACATTCGAAGTATAGCCATAATCATGTATAATGCGCTTTAGTTCTAAAAGAATTATGCTACACATTCACTGAAAACATTTCTTACTAGCTTCTGCCCGCGACTTCGTTCGAGTTACGATTACATCATTTTCGCTTAGTGTTCTTTAGACCTTTTTCTTATTACGTTACTCGGCTTTTGAGGGTCGTAGCATGATGATAATGTATTTGATTGCCCTTATCCTTCCTCAAGAATTAGGCTATCAAATTCATAAAGAATTATTCAAATCCGACTGGTAGTTCCAGAGATTAGCGCGTTCAAACAACTTTTCAGCTTTATCATTAGTATAGATTATATTACAGAGGTAAATAAATAATCTTTGTAATAAATAATATTTGTTTCGTTCACATTGTTATACTCCATAATAATATATTATATTGTAGTCTGTGATAAACTCGCAAATCAAATAATAATTTATTATTGTATTCTGTGTTGTCAGTATAATGTCAGTAATGGCAGTACCATGTGTCAATACTGTCAATTTTGACAAGTTTATAATTTTTTAGGGTGCGTTCACTGTATTATCCGAGATAATTAGAAAGGTTCGTTCGTTTTAGGAGCAAATTCACACTAAAATAAAAAAAAAAATTCTCAGAATTGGAGGATTTTAAAAATCTGTAAAATAGTAAGAATCACTTATTTTTGGGATGTCTATCCAAATATATTTAACTTATCCTGGTCAGAATTATTAAATAATAAAAAACCATTTCTGGACAAGTCCTTTAATCCAAATCAGTTCAGCCGTTTTTGCGAGATTGAGTAACAAACATACAAACATTCACATTTATAATATTAAGTAGGATTATTAAGTAAATATTATCTTCAATGTTTGTTATTAGTTTTTGCTTATAAATCTTTTGACAGTTCAACAACATCATTTTTAAATATGTACACAATGGATATTTTCCTCAAAAACTTTCGGGTTGTAATTGAAAGTGCAGGTAGGTACGGTCAGCAACAATAATCGATTAACACTTCAGTTTTTTTAATACCAGTTATTGAGCAAAATATTAACACTTCAGTTTTTTTAATCTCAGTTATTGAGCAAAATCATCATCATCTGCCTAGCCTTTTCCCACCTATGTTGAGGTCGGCTTCCAGTCTAACCGGATGCAGCTGAATACCAGAATTATTGAGCAAAATATTTGTTCAAAATTGCATTGTACTTCTGCTGCAATGATCAATTTTACCTATTTTGCTATTAAAAAAAAAACTGAAGTGTTAATCGACTTTTGTTGCGGACCGAACTATGAAAAAATACAGTTCACGATATTGAGAATAGATATCTAGTTGATCTATTAAACACAATCAGTCTCTGGAACTAATCACAGCCACCACTAACCACAATAAAAAAAAGTTGATCGCAGCTGTCTTTTAAGTCTAGCAATTAATATTAAATTAGAGTTTATAATGTTATAGGTAAAGTATAAATAGTTTAAAATAAACAGTCAATTATTTGCTGAACAGGACCAAAAAAATATAAGCAAGTATAAGGCTGAGGCTACATTAGGCCGCGACGCGACCTGCGACACATGAGAGATTAAAACAAGTAAATGAATGCTCACGTATATGGCTACAGCGTACATCAAATATTACTAGCGATCTTTGATTTCTTTATGCGATAGGAACAACATTACTGTAATCACGACATCGGCTACATCAACGCATCAGCGAAATTGAAGCGAATTTATTAGAAAATTTTTCAATTGCACGACTAGTTCAATAGTGCTACTAATTATGCGTGTGGCTACATTATGCGTATAGTAAACCGCGATGGATGATTTGATCGCATTTTAAGAAAACGACCAATTCAAATTGAGTCTCTGTTATGAATTATGTTAGCGGCTACATATAGTTGTGGAGCATGTGTCCTACAGCCACGTCATCGCCGAATATACGCCGGAATTTCGCTTGTAATGTAGCCATACCATGTTTTTCTCGTTTCGCTCTTCCAGTCGCATCGCAAATCGCTGCCTACTGTAGCCTCAGCCTTAAACTCAGTGTAAGAGGAGACCGCAGTACCGTTTTCAATGAGCGACTCGACGTATTTGCCTCCACACGCAGCGACAAGTCTCCTTACAGCCGCGACAAGTGTCACTTAAGAGTGAGTGATACGTGACAAAACCACTGGTTTGGGGTGCGGGGCACAGTATTTGTAATCCTTCCGCCCTAATCTGAAGGTAAATCAAATTTACGACGATATGAAAATTGTATGACCTACAAATAGTTGTTCCGGGTCTGGCTGTTTGTGTATGTAAGTTTAAATGTTTGTAAATGCACCCACAATACAGGAGAAATTCCTAGTGTGGGGCTAAATTTAAAAAAAATATGTATTGTTACTGGCCGTCAGAATAAGTAATAATAATAATAATAATTTAATTTATTTTCAGGTCCTTTTACAAAGTAATACATTTACAAACTTAATAATACTTAGTAGTACCACGTTCTTAACAGATTAGCTTAAATACTTAATTAAAAACAACTTTAATAGAAATCAAGGAAGCAAGAATCCGGAAAGCATACCAAACAGTCTTGCTATGTTGTGGAGATCAGTTAAGCTAAGCTGATTTCCTAAAATGACGTCACTGAAGGGTTAGGTATTTATGAAAGTAAGTTGGTGTGTTTTCCTAGGTACGTAGGTTCGGACCCAGACAGGCGCTTTACTTTGTGTAATTTATTTCATCACCATTGCTCTCAAAAATGGTGAAGGAAAACATCGTGAGGAATCCGGCATGTCCTAGAACCAAAAATTCTCTCTTGGTGGATTACGGCCCTTTCCCTTTGCCTTTTGCCTTTTACCAACTATGTTGGGGTCGGCTTCCAGCCTAACCGGATGCAGCTGAATATCAGCATTTTTACATGGAGCAAATGCCTGTCTACCTCCACAACCCAGTTACTGGGTAATACGATACTCCATGGTAAGACTGGTTGTCAGACTTTTGGGCTTCTGACTACCCGTAACGACTGTCAAAGATCCTCGAAGAACATTTTTATTGTCAACATGACATGGTTTAATATATACCTACGAACTGTCATTTTGGTCTAGTAAATTAAAAATCTGAGTTTAATAAAGATCAAATTCGCAAAACACATTGGTTTGCATGAAACTGACAGGTGTCAAGAACGCATTTTCTCGTCGGCTGCACTGTAGTATGAAAACGTCAAAGTTGAAAGTTTCACAGAAAGTCTATAGTTTCCCTAAGAAACGCTCTTTGAGTTAGTGCAGCAACACATCACTGAATCAGGATAGTTGTACTTGAGTACCTTCAACAAAACAGATAAGCTTGCAGGCTGCCAACTACTTTCGATTAAACGTTGTGTGCGTGCTGTCTCCAGCTGTTTTTGACATCACTTTGTTCGTATTGCGTCTTATGTTTAAAAAAGTATGGAAATATTAAACTGATCCTTTCAAACTTATTGACCTTCTAAAGATGTATAGTTTTATAAAGTAATGATCCTTATAAACGATTTTTTTCAAATTTAAAAAGTGTGCATCATTAGAAAATAATGCATACTTTTTTAATTGAATGAGCCTCTTTTTATTAACTGTCTTTCTCACATTTGGTTCAAAGCTAGGGAACCCGGACCGAATGGGTTTGGTAACGGGTGCCGCCGTAGCGGCGGGCGACCTCTGCATCCAACTTGGTCATACTTACATGGCTATCTAGTAATTTTTTTTAATGGTTATTAATGTAATTATTAAATTTAGGGTTCACAAAAAGAGGGGCGATCATTATATTAGAGTGTTTAATAACTTTTTAGGAGCGCAAAATGGGAATAATTTGAGGTTCGAGTAAATACATGCCAAAAAGGTATTAACGTTAAAATAAAAGTACCTCCTGTAACATAACATCATTTCTTGATTCCCGAAAGGTAGCCAGAGCTGTAAGTATACAGTACAGACATTTCTTTAGTTATGTTCTATCCTTTTAATTGTGAAAAAAAAACAATAAAAGCTTAGAGATAACGAAATGTAGGTAGCTTCTTATTGTTGTTTTACAAGCATTTATTACGCGCCAAAACAATAAATATGCCTGCGGGATGCAAAATATGTTTTTGATGCCTGCACACTTTACTGTTTCGTCGACTTTGCATGCTTTCATACATCTAATAATATACCTAAACGCGAGTATTCCCTTTGTACAATTACAATGATATTGTTAAAGTTGAACTTGTGAGGGGTGTCTGAACTGTGCTGTATATGCAAGTGGAAGATACGGTATTTTGTTTTCATTCTGTTCATCTAATTGTCTTTGGGGTGAACAGTCAGTTTGGGTGAATCAGATTTTGGTTGCCGACACCAAGAATGAATGAATGGTGAATCAGAATTCACCCGTTGGCACTATTTTCTTGTGACTAATTTGAGTGAGTCAAATTCTTTCCAAATATTATAAAGAGCAAGGACCTAACTTATGTAGGTAGTATTTAAGCTACGTAGCCACTGACAGGTGGCTTCCTTAGCGCCTAGAGCCTGGCGTCACCTTGCGACTAGCGAAGTGAAATGAACGCTCTAGAATTATCGAACCCAGCCGCAAAGCGCGCTCGGCACCTTCGCTTGTCGCCTATCGTCAGGCCCCTCTTTTCCATTGGGCACTCTGGGCAAGTGCCCAGAGCCCCGCGATCTTCGGGGGCCCCGGGCCTGCTCTCATAAAAAAAACATTCTTAACAGCCGCCGTTCCATTCTACGCATTATTAGTACCTGATTCAATGACAAAATAAGTGATTTTCAGGGCGATTTACAATAACTTTCTAGCCCCCCAGTTATGAAATATTAGTACATAATCACCCTATAATGTTCTCACTGCTGGGACACAGGCCTCCTCTCTGTGAGAGGGAGTGGGCCGTAATCCACCATGCGGGCCCAGTGCGGATTTGCAGATGCCACATGTCTTCGAATTTTTGGTTCTAGGACATGCCGGTTTCCTCTCGATGTTTTCCTTCACCGTTTTGAGAGCAGTGGTGATGAAATAATTTACACAAAGTAAAGCGCCTGTCTGGGTTCGAACCTACGAACTCGTAAGACGCGGCCGTCACCACTTGGCCACCACTGCTCTCAGAAATATTAGTATGGTTCTCTTATTGCCTCTTATCTACACAGGGGCCCCGTGATCCTTATGTGCCCAGGGCCTCCAATAGGTTAATAAAGACGGCCCTGCCTATCGTGTATCGAAGGATGTTAAGTCCCAAGCGACGTGTCAGTACGTAAGTAGCCTTAGAACGCTGTCTCAGTCAAAAAAAAAAGTCAGATTCATTGTGTTGACATGTGATTTGATGCTGGTCAATAAAACACATTTACAGGGTGGATTGATTTTGAGACGGGGCAGTTAGGGTGTACCTTAACCGTTGTAGTTACAGAAAAACGATCTCACGAGACTGTCCTTATTTTTTACCCGACTGCGTCAGAAGGAGGGTTATGTTTTTCGAGTGTATGTATGTATGTATGTATATTTCTTTGGCACGCTCTGTAGCCTAAACGGCTTCATCGATTTCAGCTTGAGAGGTGCCGTTAGATTCGTCTTAATTGTGAGAGTGACACTGGGTATATCAAAATTGAAAAAAAAAAATTAAAATGGCCGATTTTTGGCGCAAAATGTCTTCAAAAAAAATTTTTTTTTTCTCGAAACCTATCGAGTGGGGTATCAAAATAAAGGGTTTTAAAAGGTACATATTTGTGTGATTACAAAAATATATATAACTTATATGGTTAAAAGTAATTCGAAGTAACAAATCGTAAAAAACACCTACCAAGAACTAAATCGCTTGCGTAATCTTTCACATTTGTAAACTAAAAAGCTGGAAATAAAAAAAGTAATTTAAAAAATAAAAAAACCCGACTGCGAAACTGAAAAGCTACAAACAAGCCCATTTTAAATTAAATAAAAGTTGGAAGCAGGAAGGACCCATACCATTTTTATTATATTTTCAAATTCAAATGGGTCCCGCCTGCTTCCAACTTTTATTTAATTTAAAATGGGCTTGTTTGTAGCTTTTCAGTTTCGCAGTCGGGTTTTTTATTTTTTAAATTACTTTTTTGAGGAATTTTGATCCCCATTCCCAGATTTTGAAAAATTTTAGGTACAATCAGCAAGAAAATGGGCAATTTTCACAAAAAAAAACTCTTTTTGCTGCCAATCGATCCTGTTTCTTATAAGGTTCAAAAACACTAAAGGACCAACTGAGGTTTGAGAACGAGAAAAGTCAGAAATCGCAAAAACTTTTCACTTATATTTCGTAGGAAATGAGACTCCCAACTTACGCTTTTATGACGCATATGACACTTGGCTTCTGCTGTGTTTGCACTATCACTCAAACTTTTAATTACGTGAACCTCCTCTAAACTATCTATACCGTTTCCTAAGGAGCTCGGCTACCACATTAGCACAAGAAAGAAGGCGTTATCTCATAATCTCTCGAGGCTCGACCATAAGAAGACGGGTCAGACGCGTTACAGGGAGCGATAAAGCTTCAACTTTTAATGACCTTAAGTGCTTGGCCAGACGGCAAACGCGGACGCGGGCGGGCCCGTCGCGGCGTACTCAAACATAAGAACGTCATTAGAGCGTCCATAGTGGGCACGCGGGCGCGGTGAGCGGCGCGGGCTGCCTGGCGCGGGGAGCGCGTGGGCAGCTCACGCCATAGCTCGTTCATACGAGTGGTCGCAGAAAGGGCGCGGGCGGCCCGCGCGGGGACCGGTGTTCTCAAACTAGTTCGAGTTTTTTTCTAGTTAATATAAGTCTTCTTCATCCATATTGTACTTTGACAAACACTGGACACGACAACATTCAGAACGAAGCCGCGCTGCACTGCGGACAGGCACATCGCGCGCGTTCCCGCACCCGCGCCGCTCCCCGCCTCGCGCTGCCAGTCTGGCCAAGCACTAACATACAATAGGTACCTATATGTTTTTAGGGTTCCGTAGCCAAATGGCAAAAACGGAACCCTTATAGATTCGTCATGTCTGTCTGTCTGTCTGTCTGTCCGTGTGTCTGTCCGTCTGTCTGTCTGTCCGTCCGTATGTCACAGCCACTTTTCTCCGAAACTATAAGAACTATACTGTTGAAACTTGGTAAGTAGATGTATTCTGTGAACCGCATTAAGATTTACACACAAAAATAGAAAAAAAACCAATAAATTTTAGGGTTCCCCATACTTAGAACCGAAACTCAACATTTTTTTTTTCATCAAACCCATACGTGTGGGGTATCTATGGGTAGGTCTTCAAAAATGATATTGAGGTTTCTAATATCATTTTTTTCTAAACTGAATAGTTTGCGCGAGAGACACTTCCAAAGTGGTAAAGTGATTGACTAAATACTCATTGACATTGAAAATACGGATAAAATGATTTTCCAATTTGATAATTTTGTAATATTATTTTGAAATTAGATTGTAATGTATGTGTAAATTTTGCATGTCCATGTGACGGCAGAGCATGGAGAACATTACTAAAACATTATGTAACTTCTATACCCCTACCCATGTTGGCAAAAATAAATGCATTGATTTGATAAAATGTGTGTCCCCCCCCTGTAACTTCTAAAATAAGAGAATGATAAAACTAAAAAAAATATATGATGTACATTACCATGTAAACTACCACCGAAAATTGGTTTGAACGAGATCTAGTAAGTAGTTTTTTTTTAATACGTCATAAATCGTAAACCGCAATTTACCATTCATTCAATGAACTCAAAAATATAAAAAAACATTTAATTTCATAAACATAAACCTTATGCATAAACCCGGATGTTACGGAACACTCGGTGCGCGAGTCCGACTCGCTCTTGCCCGGTATTTTTTTTTTATAGTTTTTACGTTTTTTTAAAACACTTTCCGTACCGTGGCACTTTTGATTTTATTTTATTTTATTTATTTGGGAAAATAAACGGTTACACATTACAATATTACATAAAACATGATCTAAGAGTGAGTAAATGTATAACCCACTACATTTTCCACATATTATAAAGAAAAGTTATAAAACTAATGCGATGTGCGCTTACAATGTGATAGTTACAATAGAATTACATAAGTGTTAATGATAAAACTAAACACTAAACAGGCATGCAAAAAAAAAATTTATAAATACAGTCTAAGAGTTAAGAATGTTACGGAACAATATCCAAAATAGTGTCACGAACAAGGCCTCTGAATTTACTGGTTGGAAGAGCGAAGATGTCAATATTTTGAAATAGATTATTATATTGACTGGTAAGACGCCGTAGGGGTGCTCGTAAGCCTGCATTCGTACGACTAGAAGGTACTGCAAATAGGGGTCGTGCGCGCACCCCACGGCTTATGGTTGTTCTAGGTACCACGTAGCTAATCCTATTAGTGATATCCATACAATCACATTCGTTATTACACAGACCGAATAGAAACATTGTGTCTAAAATAATACGTCTGGCCTTAAGGTTATGTAACTTATACTTATTCAGAAGATCACCATAAGATACATAAGTACGAAAACAACAGAAATGCATGGCTTTCAAAAACTTACTTTGAACTTTTTCAATCGCATCTGAGTATTTATTATAGAAGGGATTCCATACAGCAACAGCGTACTCTAACTGGGACCTGATTAACGATTTGTAAAGATATAAATATGTATATGGGCGGACAAACTCTGTGGTTGATCTCATCACAAAACCGTTGATTGGTATATTAATGTTAGTTAATAGCTTTAGTTAGTTAATAACTTTAAGAGCAGTGGTTGTTATGTAGGTTTCAACCCAGACAGGCGTTTTAAGTTGTCTAAATTATTTCATCACCATTGCTCGGCGATTTTCTTCTTGTTCTCATTGCTCGGAGACTTCGAAATTGAGTTATTTGGAATCAGAAAAAAAAGGCGCATGTTATGCCAGATTTTTTACTCAATTTTGGAAATAATGTTAGTTGTGCCCTCTTTCTTTATGACGGCAGAGCTGTCGCGACACAGTGTCGCAGATGTGTCATCATCTGCCTAGCCTTTTCCCAACTATGTTGTGGTCGGCTTCCAGTCTAACCGGATGCAGCTGAATACCAGCATTTTACATGGAGCGACTGCCTATCTGACCTCCACAACCCAGTTACTGGGTAATACGATACCCCTTAGTGAGACTGGTTTTCAGACTTTCGGGCTTCTGACTACCCGTAACGACTGTCAAAGATCCACGAATGACAGCCGGAACCAACGGCTTAACGTGCTTTTCGAGGCACGGAGGGGTCACGGTATGTAAAGATGGTCACCCATCCACAGACCAACCGTATAAGAGATGTATAAGAGCTCTAAAATGCAAATCAGATAAGAAACGGGCCAGCATGACATAGTAGGTATATTTTATCTTTTCAAGTCTTTTTAATTAATAATAATTAATTAAATTCCAATTTCTAAAGATTGCATGTTTACGTCAAATACATTGACATTCTATCGATAGACAGATTAAGTTAATCAAAAGTATCGATATCGAGAAAACCGTGAGAAATAAAATGTTGAAACGGAAATTAATAGCGTGTGTTGACTGGCTGGCTCGATCCTAAGATTAAGACAAGACTTAACACGGAAAAAAATGTATTTGAAAATACAGATTTTTTTTATTGATTAAACTGGTTTTAAGCAGTCTGATGCAGTTGCTGGTACACAATCTGAGATAATAAACTAAAATAATTGCAACTAAAGTGTATTTTGAACGTTTTTTAGGGTTCCGTACCCAAAGGATAAAAACGGAACCCTATTACTAAGACTTCGCAGTCTGTCCGTCTGTCCGTCTGTCTGTCACCAGGCTGTATCTTAAGAACCGCGATAGCTGGACAGTTGAAATTTAAGAATTTCACAAATTATGTATTTCTGTTGCCGCTATAACAACAAATACTAAAAAAAAATAAAATAAATATTTAAGGAGGGCTTCCCATACAACAAACGCGATTTTTTTGCCCTTTTTTGCTCGATATCAAAAATGGCAACAGGTAGACACTTGAAATATTCACAAAATACTCAGTTGTATTTTAACCTTAATAATAAATAATAAAATTAAAATAAAATAAATATTTAAGGGGGGCTCCCATACAACAAAAATGTTGTCAATTCGACGACGGTACCTGTTTTTTTAAATGTTTGTTACACGATATCTCCGGCAATTGTTAATCGATTTGAAATATTTTTTTTATTGGATAGTTAATGCCTAAGTGGTGGTCCCATATACATTTTATTTACCCTGCTTGGGTAGTTTTTGAGTTGCTTCAATAATACGTATTTTTGCCACTTAGTTTATATTGATGATGTTATAATAACTTCCTGTCGCTGATATTTATATAGTAAGCAGTGTTAAGTATACGAGTTTGTATGGGGTGAATACAACTTAAAAGTGAAAAAAAATACTTTTTTACAAAAAAAAACAAGTCTCCTTGTCGTCGACGCGTGTCGCTCGTGTATGAGCACTGAAACTCCGTATCAGTGCATAAAAAGGCGAGAATTTACTGCCCCATTGGTCTCGTGGGGTTCTCGGTTCGATTTTCAGGTCAGGCAAAGTGTAATTGGGTTTTTTCCATTACGAATTTCGTAGTAACAGCCCGGAGTTTGGAAGTTGGCAGTGTGATACCTCCGTGCCTCGGAAAACACGATAAGCCGTTGGTCCTGCGCTTGATCTCTAAACGGTCGCGTCGGATTGCTGTCCCATCGGGCTACTCGGAGTCAGGGAATCGAAAGAGTGCACCTCTGCGCACTTGTGCACTATAGTAAAGGGTGCTCAACCTGTCCTGACTGCGGTCCGTTGCTATTTGCCAAGAGCCAGCCAAGTTGGTGAGGAGGGTTTCACGAAAGTAGAAAGGAAGAGAAGAAGCCCTGTTCTCGTAACCTGTGTGGCACCGCACCGAGTGGACCCAACATGCTGCTGCGCCCTGCTGTGCATACGACGCAGCTGTACCGTTCGCGTCTGCATCACTCCACGACAACTAAGGAAGTTGTGCAGTATTTGAAGGTGAAGACCAACTGGACTCTGAGGGTCGAAAGGTTGGAATCGCGCCACAACATCAACTTTAAGTCATTCGTGGTACGAGTTCCAACGCAACATCAACAGTCCTGTCTGAAAGAGGACTTTTGGCCAAAAGGTGTCGTATGTCGACGTTTACGATGACGGTTACGCGACACCACGCAGCGAAACACGACGCCGACAACGTTACGTATATAGTCATAGTTTTAAGGTTTTTAATATGTATCAGTTTATTATTGTATAAGATTATTTTGTGTATTTTATCTATGGGCCTTAGTTGCCTGATAATAAAATTATTATCAGGCAATTAAATTATTATTATTAATATTTATAGCATCTTCCGCGCTGAAGGCTAGTCTTCGCTGAGATTGGTTCCCATGGCCGCAATCCGGTCTGAAGGACTGTTAATAGAATACGAGACTGGCTGGTACTGTTTTTTTTATCAATAACGTTGATTGTACCTATAGCACCGTATTGAAACAGCCTGCAGTGCACTTTAAAGAATTAAACAAATAAACGCAATCTCTATTTATTTACAGCTACGGCTGAGTGCACTCGTTCAGTGATCCGCCAACGGAGAATAATGATGATAGTTCACTAAATAAAAAACAGGTAACTACATAATATACGCAAGGTAGGACGCCCTGGTCAGCGGGATTGGCCGAAAGGGTTACCGCTGGCCCGGAACATAGAGGGCTAAGGAAGGAACACGGGTGGATTTTAATCAGTACGAGTCTGACACTCCCTTCCGCTACGGGGGGCGCAGGAGGGGTCAATTGATGATTTTCCAACCCAAAAAAAAAAAAGGAAGGACGCCCTTAGACGAAGTGGAATGATGATCTTCGCAGGGTGGCTGGTAGCAGCTCGATGAGAGTCGCCGAGAATGCAATTGGAGAGGTCTATGTCCAGCAGTGGACTGCTGTAGGCTGATGATGATGATGGACATAACGTAGCAACCATGACAAGCAAGACAGCGCAGAGTGCTTGGAAAAGTTTGTAAAATTATAAACTGAATGTAGTTCAACAGAGGGACTTATAGCTAAATTATAACAACCGCACGAGTCGATGGGGTCGTGTATTGGTGACCATTTATCATATGGATACCCCCCCCCCCCCCCCTGCCGCAGAACGCACGTTAAGCCGCTGCCCAGCTGACATTCGTAGATAAAGGGCAGTCGTTACGGATCCAAAAGTCTGACAATCAGTCTTACCAAGGGGAATCGTGTTACTCAGTAAGCGAGATGTGGATGTCAGATAGACAGACGTTCCATGTAAAACACTGGTATTCAGCCGCATCTGGTTGAAAGACTGGAAGCCGACCCCAACATAGGTGGGAAAAGGTAAGGCAGATGAGGTAAGTACAGACGCCAGCACGTCAAGCTACCCGAAACTGTCAAATTTTCCCAATCAACTTTGAGCCATAAGCTTTAGCGATAAAGTTGTAAATCTATTAAATAAATTTGACAGATTGTAGCAGCTTGATGTGCTGGCGTCTGTACATACCTAATCACCAGGCTCTAACAACCCGCGGGTTAACACACTCACAGGAATAGTTTTCATTTTGACAGTTCAAAAATATTCTTTGCGTTATTTACGTTATTGAGCAGAATGTACCTTTTTTTTTTTTTTCGCTGTGAAATGACATTACGCATCTCCGCCCGTCGGGGGACGAGACGGAGTATGTGGGACTCCCTGCCAGAGTGGCAGTATATCCACTAAAACTCAGCGGTGTTCCCTCATCGCCTTGATGGGGGGGTCATGGGAATCCGGCTCAGCCTTTGCGTCCACAACCCCCCCGGCGCATGCCCGCCTATCTGGCGGACCCCGCATATCCCCCTGACTGGGGGGTAGAGCAGAATGCACCTACACAACTACATTATCGTCATTGAATAACACTAATATTTTAAAAGCAGTACAACAAAGATGTCCTATACCCACAATATCACAATAATGAAACATTTAATAAAGGCACGCCCGGTCTGCTATTAGATTTGCTGCCGTAATGCAACAGAGTGCACCTGTTCTGTTTATTTGTTTGCTCACCGTTATTTCTGTCTTAAATCCAATTGCTATTGGTTTAACCGCGTTTTAGCGTAAATTAGTTTTTGTCAGGTTTCATTGCAGCTCTGTTTTATTTAATATCGGTATAAAAAGTAGCCTACATGTTAATCCAGGGTGTCAGCTACCTCCATACAAAATTTGATCTTTGGTCCAGTCGTTTGAGTGTGAAGAAGTAACAAACATATAAACACACCCCCACACACACTCACAAACTTTCGCCTTTATAATATTAGTGTGATAACAAAATAATAATGCCAACTTAGTAATATCCCACTGCTGGGCAAAGGCCTCTTCTCATACAGAGAAGGCACGAGCTCTGATCACCACGCCTGCTCAAAACGGGTTGGCGATTTTAGACTCTCCATACTAATATTATAAATTCGAAAGTAACTCTGTCTGTCTGACTGTTTAATACCTTTTCACACCTAATCCACTGAACGGATTTCGATAAAATTTGACAGAGAGATAGATTGTATTCCGGGCAAGGACATAGGATAGTTTTTATCAACATACCTCGCGGGCGAAGCCGCGGGTGGAAGCTAGTTATCGATTCTGGTTTCCTCACGATGTTTTCCTTCACCAATATCAGTGATGTCCAAGAAAATACTAATTCATCTGCCTTGCCTTTCCCCAAATATGTTGGGGTCAGCTTCCAGTCTCACCAGATGCAGCTGAAATACCATATTTTACATGAAGCGACTGTCTATCTGACCTCCACAACCCAGCTACAGGGTAATACGGTAAGATTGGTAGTACAGTGTAACCCAAGTAACATTTAATTCGGGCCTAGGTTGTAAAAAATGCCTTTAGGTTTTATAAGGGTCGTAAAAAGGTTAATGCTTTGCTATCTGGTCATATTAAGTACTTGAGAATGATTAATAAGTCCTAAAACTAATTGTTTATTATTACAACCTTGGAGCCGATGACAAGAGTTTAAATTAACGTTATTTTGACTTGGGTTTCAAGAGCATATAGTCCTAGGATCTTATAGTTGTTGTAGACTCCTGATTAAGTTCTGGAAAGGCTAGCATTATTCTAAAGTGAGATCTAAAGGTTTAATTTTTAACTTTGATATAACCATAAAGTTACGGAATGTTGAAATGGCTTATTAGTAATTTCTAAAACCTAATTTAAACTTTTAGGCTGTATTAGAGTTGTCTAGGTAAACAAATTAGGACTGTGTGGTGAAAACCCAAACCAATAAGCTATTTTTATGAGCTGAAGGCATGCTTAAAGTCCTACAAGAATATTTTAAAGCTTTAGATGCATCCTCTAAAAATGTTAGTGTTGTCCGCGACTTCAAAGCATTACGTTGTCTTGCAAAATGAACCGACAGAGAGTGTTATCAAAAAAACGGAGTGGAAGTTTCAGCACTCTTGTCGAAACGTCGAACGCACGTCCTCCTACAACCAAAACTTAAAAGCAAACAATTGTGCGTAGAGGTTTTTTTCGCGACTCGCAACTCTTGAAGGACTCCTGGAGATAAACTTAAAGCTGCGAAAACAGCTTTGTCGTTTTAAGTAGCTCCGCGAGATTACCTTTAGCTCTTATTTTCGTAAATAATAAGAGCTTTTAGCTGTTACAGTTCTGAAAAGGTTAATTGTAATGCTTTCTAGTAATTTCCTAACGCCAGCCATTTTGTTCACTGAAATAAAAAAACAATCTAAACAAAAAGCAATATTTTAAGTAAATAAGGCAAAATTAAGTAACGTGTGGTATGTGATTTAAAATATATGATTTTTATATGAAAAGAAGTTTTATTTCTAATGCAACTTACTACCAACCACCTAATTTTATCATTTTTATTTCATCAAAATATCTTCTAAATTTTTTACTTTCGGAAGGCCCGTCTCGTATACAGCACTATTATCCTAAAGTGTCACGATAAAGTGCCAGTCGCACTATTTTTTTGATTTTCCCTGACTTCAGCAAGCTATTTATTACTTTTTATGATTATAACATTTACTTACATCTAGCCATTTTGAAACTTGGTATAATGACAGCGAATGGCGCCATTATAAATAAGTATATAAATCCACGATTGGTGTTTCTGTGTAGAAAAAATCTTACACAGAAACATTTTAAAACCTGAGAGTCCTGGAAAGGCATTTATTCATGTCCATCAAAAAGGTTTTAAGTTGTCATTGAGTTACATCCATGACTAATTTAGAACTTAAAAGCTGCCTTACAAGGTTATATTAACGTTAAATTAAGGTTGTGAAGGTTATATTTGGGTTCTGTGTAAGTAGTTCGAAAGGTTCTGGATTTGAGCTTTAGGTTTTGCTGTAGCTCCCAGAAAGGTTCTAAAACCTGGGCCCTTTTTGCACTCAGGAGGTTATTATAAGGTTAATATAACGTTATTAAGTCTATTAAGACTTACGAGCAGATGTCCATACAAAGGTTCTAGAACCTTTTCAAAACCTTTCTAAAACCTAAAATGTTACTTGGGAAGATTGGTACCGGGTAGTATGGTAAGATTGGTTGTCCGGCTTTCGGGCTTCTGACGACCCGTAACGACTGCCAAAGATCCACCAATGACAACCAGGACTAATGGCTTAACGTGCTTTCCGAGGCACAGAGGGGTCTTGATATGTAAAGATGGTCACCCATCCACAGACCAACCGTAGCAAGCGAAGCTTAACTTGCTCGATCTACCCGTGTGACTGTTGTTACTTAGCCACTAACCCCCTCAGAAAGTATTACTAAATATATGAATTGAAAAAGTCACGTTGGTACTTGCCCGAATTTGAACTCACAACCTCGTGCATGAGATTTGAGTTTGAGACCACTGGACTATCACGACCTGTTTTATTTATTGAAACCTAAAGAATGAAAGAGGGTTTATCATCAAACTAGTATTGACCTGCGATAAGACGAAATCCAACAATCAATCAACCTGCACCGGTATACGTTTTTCCGTGTTATGGTAAGGACACTACCATCCGCACTACCAGTAGTGTCGTTTACAATTAACGACACTACCAAGCCTTATTGACCAGTGTTTATTTTGCACTAGTAATTAAATGCAATGGCCAGTTCCAGTAGTGAAAACCGTTAAAAATCTAGTCGAAAGCTCAGCGACAATCAATGTGAAAATCTTGTAAAAAATGTAGGAAAATTATGACAGATTGAGACCTGAGATGCCCCTCTGATGACTGGTCAATTTCCTAAACCGAAAAGTCGATTTCGAATACGTGTGATACACACTTAACAAGCTGAATATTGTTATGGGAAATTCTGAGGGGGACGGCGCGGACGCAGTCCCCACTACCAAAAATAACGCATCCGAGTTATCCACATTAGGGATAATCGCAGGGGTCAACCCAACCGCAGTGCAATGGGAAGGCCTCGCCCTGGGGGAACCGCCTTCATGATCACGGTATCCCCTATGCCAGGTAAGTATGACTATTTTACAAAAGCGCGCGAGGGTCATTCAACGGCGGAGAGTCTTAACACCGCGATTCAGAAACGTGACGTAATTGTACAGCGCCATCTAGTTTAAAGATTGGAACTATATCGCGCGGTATGTACGCGTCTACTTGGCCGTACACTTACTTAGATTGCACTGAGTACACTGTAAACAAGTCAATATATCAAGTACCTTTGACAATACTACCGATTAAGTACTGCACTTAGTAAGAAATATTAGTAAGATGAATTGAGAACGATCAGTAACAAGATACTCACGGATTATACCAAAGGGAATTAAGAAATCTTCTACAGTCTAATGTGCTGAACTTATAATTACAGGATAAACAAGGGTGTTTAATGAACGATTACTATTTTTTTTTTTCAGTAAAGGTACGTACTTCTTCTTCAATCAGTCCCTCATTACTGAGGATGGTGTTTACTGGACCCTTTAAAGCGGACAAGACTCCAGTACCAAGTTGCCATCGCGTTGCCATCACCACCTGCTGCAATAAGCTTGAGGACGTAGCTTCTTTTTCTTCAGCTTTTCAAGGCTGCTATCTCCCCTTCGCATTAAAGGTACAGACCGCAGCACATAAAGCTACCCGAAACTGTCAAATTTTCCCAACCAACTTTGTACCTTACACTTCAGCGATAAAGTTGAAAATCTATTAAAGAAAGACAGATTGTAGTAGCTTAATGTGCTGGCATCTGTACGTACAGTACAGTTAAGGAATAATTAAAACTTAACCTTTACTTGCACCTCATCATTAAAAACAATTTTGAATGACAATGACAGTTCAGAAAAATTACATGCGCCCGCGTTGGGAAAGGAATGTGTTTCAAACAAGTATGTGTTTGAATGTGTTTCCATCCACGATGGACAGTTTCGTTGAATTCCCAAGTCATTTGTCACTATGCCGTATATAAAAACACATGTTTAATTCAGTACACACTCATACATAAAGGGAGAAATCGTTTGTTTAAAAGTGTTGTTTATAGTTTTTGGCAAAGATTTAAATTGCTAGATTTGCCCTCACCATGCAAAATAAGTGTCATGAGATGAGACACATTATTAGCGTTTCCATGACTATCAAGTCAAGTTGCGCCATTGTGTGTCACATGTGTCAAAACGGAACAGAAACGCGACTATCTTTTGACGCGGTAGGGCGAATCTAACGATGTAAACCTCTAGTTTTTTCTCAAAAAGTATAAACACAAAAGTAGGTACATTTAGTAGCACCAGAGAAAGCTGAACACTCTCATTTTTAACAGATATCGCTTTTATTGCGTTTAAAGCTTCGTAAAGTAGTTCCAAGCTTTCAGTACGTTTTTCGGTTGCTTCAAACAACTGGAACTCCATTTTTAAAGTTGCTCTTCAATTTTTTGCAAGAATTTCGGTCACATTCTTCGCTTTTTTTGTGTGAAATTTGACTTTGAAACAACTCAGCGGGTTCGTTGTTTACTATAGAGCTATTGGTACTAGGTTTGGCGTCCATTATTTCCGAATCAGCGGTACTACTCTGTAAAAATCTCACCGTGAAAACTTAGGTGAAGTGAGCATGGAGTGAGCTGTCAATAGTGTTGATTCCTAGCAAAAACAAACTCACTTCACCTAAGTTTTTCACGGTGAGATTTTTACAGAATCGTCCGGCTGGTGTTTGGATACGAGAGATATTTTCAAAAAGTCTGCAATACAGTTCTTCCGCAAAAGCAGTTTTACTGAAATTAAAAGTAAAAAAATCTGTATTTTGGGACTGTAAGCTGTGGTAGCCAGTGTCTCGAGTCTCGAGATTCGAGACAACTAAATTTACAAAAAGTCCCGGGACTTCAATTACTTATTTAATTCAGCTTGAGTATAGTTTTCAGTGTTTTTGTTCGTACATTGGCATGTGCTAGCTGATATATGGCAAATAATTTAATTTATTGTTTTGTGTTTTGTGATATTAATTTTTTACTATTGTAAGAATCAAGTTCTTCTAACTGAACAGACGGCTGTACTGCTGGGGAGCTTTTTGTGCCACTTCATCTTTCCAGCCGCCATGTTTACAGCTAAAGCATTAGGAAGTGGTGAAGGGCGGGCATTTTGGGGTACTGTCTTCTTTTTTTGCGGATGGGAAATCATCAAATGACCCCTGGGTGGAGCAGAAGGGAGTGTCAGACTCTTAATGACTAAAACCCACCCGTGTTCCTTCCGTAGCCCTTTATGTTCCGGGCCAGCGGTAACCCTTTCGGACAATCCCGCTGACCCGGCAGGCTTCAGCCTAACGGGCCCCTTCTTTGTTGCTGACATCTCTTTGAGTCGCGCGTGGAACACGTACGCGCCGTCCGGCACGGGCCTGGTCCTGATCGGACGGTGAGCTATCCATTACTCCATGACCTAGGGCCTCGGACACAATTTTTGTCTCTAAACGCAGCATTAAAACTATTTTTTTTTTTATTATTAAACATTTTGATTTTCGGTTCCAGGGTCCGCGTGGCAGAAGCTTACTTGAATCCGTTATACAATAGTGACTACAAGAAGAAAGCTCCCCGCAAGTGGAACCAGTATGCCACTGAGGATAAGAAATCTGATGAATAAAGAAACAACTACGCACTCACACGATTGTAGGTAGTTCAAAACTTCGTATCTAAGTGATATTGTTGCCTGACGAGCAAATATAATTAATATAGTAACATAATAGTGTAGGGACGGATTAGAGTTCCCTTGAGGACGAATTACGAGTATGAAGTGTTAAGTGCTAATCACCACCACTCCCATTTGAGTGACATTTTAAACTAATTATGAGCGAATTGTTTAACTATTTGATTATGTTTACTGACGCGTGAGGTCAGTGATATTTTTAAAACTGCCAAGGATGGCAAACTATCTTTTCACCGTTCTTACTTTGCGGACTTCGAAAGGAGAGAAGAGATGAATTGACAACCATTCTATTTTCTACTGACCTACGAAAATTATAAGTATATTTAAGTTTTAGTCCGCAGCTTTTGGGAGCAGTGGTGATCCACTTCATTGAATCCAATAGTGTTAAAGTACGCAACTTAGGACAGCATTTGAATATTTTTTGCAATACTATGATATTTTACTTTGGCTGGACCGAAATTGGCCGGAATGTGTATAGGTATGTTCTGTCAAGGAATGCAGTGCTGGTCCAGTGGTAACGGTCGTGACTTACGAGTTGCATGCAGGTGGTTCGAACCCTGACAGGCCCTTAACATTGTGTAAATTATTTTATCACCATTGCTCTCAAAAACTGTGAAGGAAAACATCGTGAGGAAACCGGCATCTTCGAGAATCAAAATTTCGAAGACACGTGACATCTACCAACCCTGACTGAGCCCGTGTGGTGGATTATGGTCCACTAGAGACAGGAGGCCCGTGCCCAAACAGTGGGAACACTAAGTATAGGCTCATTATGCTAATTCTATTTGTAAATGACTTACGAAAATGATAAGCAAAATTAAGTTTTATTCTAAGTCAAGAAGTAAACTTATTTTGTAACGTCGGACATTCTTTAAGAACAACGAAATCGACACGGCATTACTGGGTCTGAAAGTTTAGACCGAAAAAAAGTTTATTACAAAAAAAAAACAACCGACTTCCGAAAGTTATTTTTCACTTATTATGTGTTTTCGGAAGCCGGTTGTTTTTTTTTTTTTGTAATAAACTTTTTCTTTTTCACTTTTTAGTTGTGCTACCTAGGTAAATTCGTATACCTTTATTTGGTTACTAAATAACAGTGACAGGAAGTTATTATAACATCATCAACATACACCAAGTGGAAAAAATAGGTATTATTGAAGCTAACTCAAAAACCACTCATCAGAACTTGACCAATATGGGACCACTCTATAAGTTTCAAACACAAGAAGAATATTTCAAATCGATTCTTAAATGACGGAGTTAAGAAAAAGTTATTAAAAAAAATTAAACCGACTTCAAAAAGAAATTAACTCAAAATTATGAAATAACTTTAATTTGGGAAGTCGGTGTCTTGGGATTTGAAGTCGGTTTAATTTTTATAAATTCCTTTTTATTATTTCGTAATTTCTAGTTTTGAGTAAAAACTGGAATATTTGTTTGTAATAAGTAGGTAATAGTTTTGTTGTAAATATTGCACTAGAATTTGACCAAGGTTTTGAGATGTTTTCCCTTTGACACTACACCCGTAGCTTATAAACCAATTAGTCCATATCTTGAAAATTACTGAATCGATTTTGATGAAACTTGCACTGTTCCCTAAGTTAAAGTAAATGTATGAAAAAAAATTGTCACGATCCGATTAAAAGCCCTTAATAGATCGTCATATGTGAATTTAATGCAGTTTCAATAATATACATACGTGAATTGATAACCTCCTTTTTTTTGAAGTCAATACAATTCACACCCCAAGAAACACAACCACTTGTGTTATATTTTGGAAGCATCTTCCTCACCCTAATTGGGTTCAAAATTAAGCGAATCTAGTGATAAATGAGTTAATTGTTAGAGGAACCGCTGCGTCTTCTTCAATACTTTAAATCATGGCTTTGTAATGTTTGTCGTAACATACGCTATATTAAAATGAAATTAAATGAAATTATTTATTCTGTAAATAGGGCGATACCCTATTTACAGAATAAATAATTTCATTTAATTTCATTTAAAAATCACTATATACTAAATCGCTTCATCACGAAAAAAATAAGCCAGTCTCTTTTAAAATCCAGATATAATCTTGGTGAGATCATGTGAGGACCACGCAGATGAGTGCCTGAAATGGTCTTTTGAGCAAAGAACTACACAGATTTGACCACTCCAATCTGTGTACTTCTTTACGACGTTCGTTCAACAACGTTCAACGTTCTTGACGATTACTGGCAAATTCTTGCACCGACTGGACCGGTGTGGACCAGTCCAGTCGGTGCAAGAATTTGTCAGTAATCGTCCAGCGCAACTCAGAACTTGAGGAGCTCAATTTAAACTCGAATCGATTTAATAAATTCCTTAATTAAACAAATAAACGCATTATCTAATTCCCATGCTCCTGCACTTATAGTTTTTAATTTAGAAAGAATTATTATCAAAAACTCAAGTCAAGATGGCGATTTCGCAAGATCGAATGGTTGGTTAGTGCATTTTATTATTACACCTAGCACTAACTACAGTTGTGATGATCGTCACATCACCTATTTATGGTACTTATGCGTACGGCTGAACGGGCCTCATCGTCGGGATCAAACATTTCCAGATTCACGACTTTTAAGTAACGGATTAATTAGGTATATTGATGAATTCACCGCGTTGTGTTCATGGGTTTCCAATTTATCCGAATTATATTTAATTAGCAGGGCCCCGCGGTTTCACCCGCGTGAATGTTGATCCCGTGGGAATATCGGAATAAAAAGTAGCCTATATAGTAATATAGGGTGTCAGCTACCTCCATACAAAATTTTATCAAAATTGGTCCAGCCGTTTGGGCGAGAAGAAGTAACAAATAAATAAACACACACACACACTCACAAACTTTCGCCTTTATAATATTAGTGTGATTACCATGAATTAGGCACATGAATAAAGACCCCCTAGCGTAGAAATTTTAGGTCTGTTATCAAAAAAAAAATCTGCTCTTTCATAGAAAAGTGCAACACCTAGCTACGCGGTCAAAATGTATGGAAGAGCATATTTTTTTTTTAAATAACCGACGAAAAATTTCAACGCCTGAACATGGTTCAGAATCATGTAATGAATCCATGGTAACTGGTTGCGCATCGATGGCCCAGACCCCGCATATGAATACTCAGCTCTTCCAAACCGAAACACTTTAAAAAAAAAAACCAAAGTCGACTTATCAAAATAATCGCATAAAATACTAACAACAATCCTATTAACATTTCAAAAGTCCACATCTTTCCAGGAAACCGAAATACAAAACAGCAAAGTACTCAAAAAGGACTTACCTGCCATAAATCTTTAATAAGTTCCGATTTATTGGTTTCAGAAGTTAAAGGGCACTCGATGAAAAATGTTTATTCACTCGACTGGTAAACTTACGGCGAAGTTTTGCGGAGCGCGTCGCGAGACGTGGGTCGTGGTCGCCCGCCCGAACGCAACTGAATCCTAGCTGGTATACACCGCGTACTGGCTGGCAAGGACAGGTGTTCCGATGTCATTATTACTGAAAAATATAGCGGTCTATGGTTTTGTAATATTGTGATTGCGTTGTTGCGGTAGCTTTTTAAATTTTAGTTTGATTAGAAGGGAAGTTGTGTTAAATATATGTCAATTAATAATTTCTTTATTAATTGACATTGTATACAGACACTTGAAATTTTTCACCTCTTTATTAGTGGTTTTATTGAGAATCATAACACTTGGTTTTAGTAGGTTTTTATTATTATTTTTCTTTTTTTATTATCTATCCTTTTGATAGATTCTTATTTTGTAAATGTGAGGACTTTGTAGGCCTTATAGACTTTAGATCTGTAGACCATTTTCTATTTTATCAAGTACTTGGTACTTGTTGACAGGCCTGCGCTGTCCTTCCATACCTACTTACTGTAATCTGGAAACATTGTAAAAGCCAATTATTTTTAAAAAGAGTAACCATGGAGTTTCTTGCCGGTTCTTCTCCATAGGAAACGACCAATTGGAACCGTGCACCTAGCTTCTGACGTTTCATAAGTGCCCATGTAGGTTTATGTGAAATAAAACATTTTGATTTTGATTTTGAAAAAAATTGTGCGTTCAAGGTACTTTTATGTTAGATTATAACGGTCAGGTTTGCTTTAGGTTGTGTAAAAAACTATATTTTTATTTACAAATACCTCTGATTGAAGACTGGTATCATTTTATTTATTTATTTAGGGACAACAAACAGAAGCGTACATAATAATAAGTAAACATAGGTTATAACTTAATAATATAGCTTAATACATTTCTTAATAACTTAATTATTCAGTTTAAGAACTTGTAGTTTGTATTTGAAAATAACGCAAGGTAATCATCATCTGCCTGCCTTTTCCCAACTATGTTGGGGTCAGCTTCCAGTCTAGCCGGATGCAGCTGAATACCAGTATTTTACATGGAGCGACTGCCTATCTGATCTCCACAACCCAGTTACTGGGTCATACGATATCCCTTGGTAAGACTGGTTGTCATACTTTCGGGCTTTTGACTACACGTAACGACTGTCAAAGATCCACGAATAAAGTGCTTTCCGAGGCACGGAGGGGTCACGGAATGTAAAGATGGTCACCCATCCACAGACCAACCGCGGCAAGCGTAGCTTAACCTAATCGATCGACCTGCGACTGTTATTATTTGTCCACGGGCCCCTCCAAAATAAAGCAGGGTCATACCCATGAAATACTTCTTAACTTATTAAATCTAAGGTAATAGGTAATATGGGCTGCTGTCCGCAATTCCACGTCAATGCGCATATGTTGCGTAAGGTTAAATCTAATGCCAACTTCATAACAAACATTTGAAAAACTATAATACTTATGAAAAAACAGTCGATCAACAAATAAACTTTGAAAGACGTCAAACAAACCCTCACTTGCTAGTCTTGCTACGGCGTAGTAAAGCGTCTACGACACCGCTACGAAGCTACGCCGTCTACGAGCGCCGTAGTAAAAGGTAAGCGTGTATCGTAATGAATAATAACAAGGTTTCATGCGAAAGGTACCACATTTTATTAACTATTATCCTTTAGTACATTGTAAATGTACGTTTTGTAACATAATATAAGGCGTTTTGTGACCATACGAACGATAAAGGTCTCAAGTCTCTTACGATCGAGCTCGAGGGTTTGCGGATCTTTGTCGAATATCGAAGAATTTTGAAGAGATAAAACCTCTATGTGCATATAAAAACACAGTTATAAAATTTGTGGTTCGAGTGTCTTTATTACACAAAATAAATACACGCAATTCAGCGTCACCGGCCGACTGGAATCGAGTATACCCGATTCAGCGTTACCGACCCTAAAGAAGTCTTCATTTCAAAAAGCTCTGAAGCGGTAACACCGTAATTTCAGAAATTTCAGCAGTGTGACGCTTCACAACTTTTGGTGATTTGCAATCTATTTTACTATGAGCTATCATAATATTGTTTCACCGTAATTTCTTTATTTTTTACCGGAGTTTATTCAAATGTAGAAACGGATTTTCGTTTAGAAACCGCGTTTATTCATTGTTTGAAGAAGAAGGAAAAACCTAAGTGTTCAATTAATTTACTTCAAGTCCGTGAATGCTGTGACATAGGTAATGATATTGCAGTAGCTCAACTGGTAATTATTATTGAAATTGAAGTTTAAGTTTAAAGTATAAATTTCTATAAAGCATTTTTACTGTACTGAGAGCAGTGGTGGCCCAGTGGTAACGGCCGCGGCTTAGGAGTTGTAGGTCGTAGGTTTGAACCGAGGCAGGGACTTTACTTTTTGTAAATTACTTCATCACCACTGCTCTCAAAACGGTGAAGGAAAACATCGTGAGGAAACCGGCATGTCCACCAACCCGCACTGGGCCCGCGTGGTGGATTACGGCCCACTCCCTCTCACATAGAGGAGGCCTGGGTCCCAGCAGTGGGAACATTATAGGCTGGTTCTGTATATTATGTAAACCCTATCACTTTAAGAAAAATCTGTTTGATGATCGCTTGTAAAGGAATGACGATGGAAAAGATTGATTGATTCCCATAATATTATAGGAAAATCAGCGAGCGGAAAAATGTGAAAGGTGTGCACTTTTGTACTTTCCGTGTCACACACGGCTATTCTAGATTGGTTACTTTTTACGCGCTACAGTATAAAATTTACGCTTTCTAGGTTTTTTATTCATACAAAAATACTTCATAAACAAAATTCTTAAGAAATGAGCTGAAATCTTTCTTTTTATTTCTGTTTCCTTTGTATGATACATATATAATAATAATAATATAATACATTCATACTTCCCCCCTTATTATTAATAAACGTTGTATAGCGTCTCTATAGTTACACAACGCTTTGTCTTCTTCTTTGAAAAGTCAAATTACTGACGACTAAAAGAGAGAAATCAGTGTGTAATTATTCATTTGATAAAATATTATTTGTAGTAAGATAAAGCTGCAGAGTTTGTTTGTTTGTCTGTTTACCTCGTCTCTGGAACTCCTAGTCGGATTACAAAAATTTATATATTATATAAATTATATGTATTTATATATATTATTTATAAATTTATATATATTATTGCAATTAATAGCTCAATTCTTGAGGAAGGTTATAGGCTTTTTAACATCATGCTACAACTCTGAGGAGCTGAGCAGAAAGTCACGACGCTAAGCTAAGTAAAAGCGAGGGCGGGCGATGCGATGCGGAGCGGTGGTCGTTGTATAAAAATTAGGCTGTTATTTTAATATATTGGGTATCTTACGACTTTCTGGCAAACAAAGTCGCAGAAGCTAGTAAATAAATACGATTGCGTGTAAAATGCAGCCTTCTTTGTTTGTACAGACACCAGCACATCAAGCTACTACAATCTGTCAAATTTCTTTAATGGATTTTCAACTTTATCGCTAAAGCTTAAGGCTCAAAGTTGATTGAGAAAATTTGATAGTTTTGGGTAGCTTGATGTGCTGGCGTCTGTACATTTAAAATTAACTAGGTTTTAATAAAAAATCCCTATACAGGGTGTGGCGTAAATAGTGGTCCACCATTAAGGATTCGATATACCAGATAATTTACTATAACATAATTATTACAATTTTAACCATTTTAGTAGTACATTTTTTTTTTACAAAAATCGCTCTTGAATTTGCATGATAAGTAAAAAATTAGGGTTAATAAAATAGAGAACTAACTTTTTCTTCAAAAGCTTTAAATTTACATAAAAAACCATAATTTTACACTCTAATCTTTAGCAGTAATTATCAAAAATCAAAATGACAAAATTATGGTTTTTGTTGAGCCTACAACCAAATTTGTAACAAAAGGTAGAAATTTCGTAAATAAAAAACAATAAAAATATATTTTCGGAACCATTGGGTAAAAATGGTTAAAATTGTAATATGTTATAGTATATTATCTGGTTTATCGAATCCATAAAGGTGGACCACTATTTACGCCACACCCTGTATATATTCTTCAGAATATTCGGCTTCCATCGCTAGTTTCCGTTGTATAGGTACCTCTGTTATTAGCTACCCTGTGGCATCCAGTCGGAGGCACTTAATCGAACTAGTTGGCTCAATTAGTTGACTATAGTGCATGGTTTTGGCGTCTCAATAGTTCTTATGTCAAAGTTCAAATTAAGGATGGTGCCATCTGCTCGTACTTCCTCCGTTTTAGTCCGCTAATTAGATATGAAGGGTCATCTACAATAGTGATAGATGTCCTTCGTTCATTGTTTTGAGATAATCGGGTTTTAAGGATAGACACGGTGAAAAAAACACAGTGTTAGAGATAGGAAAATAGTTTTTATTTATGATATAGGGCATGTATCATAGTAATAGTTCTTTGGAAAATAATCAACTACTACTACTTAATAAGTAAGTTTAAATAATTAGAAAAGAAAAAAAAAAAAACGTTATTGCCGTGAACATCTGTGACGTTGAGCGCTCTAACGGTGTAGCCTCAATTTTCTCAATTATCTCGAGTTTGAAGCGATATTGCTAAGTTTGTAAACGTGATCATAAACTGCATATATCAAGTAACCGACGGTATTAGTTTGAATTTTGACATTTTTGGACAGTTATCACTATTGCAGTTGTCGCTTCTTATTATAAAGGCAACTTTATAATATGAAGGGACAACTGCAATAGGAGTATTTAGTGGATAACTATGCATGAACTGAAAAAAAAAATGTTTTTTTTGGCATAGGCAAAAAACTTTTATTTCAGTAAACTGAAATATGTGTGTGTTTAGTTTATAGAAACATGTTTGTAGAAGCTTAACTTGCGAGGTAGATAAAATTAATAGACAATGGTGGACCACTAGCTCTAGACCACGGGACCCTACAGCGTTCTGAAATTTGTACCTATTCAAATGTAATAGCAGAACAAACTTGTCGTTGGCAATAGACATATTTTTCTTTCTTTCTAGTTTTAACTTAAAATGTTTTAAATTGTATTAATTTTGTTATTTTATGCATGCACATTTACGTAATAGTAATCTTATGATATATTTGTTTTTTTAAGTCATTCATTATGGAAATAAAGAGGCTATAATAATAATAATGATAATAATTTTTATAATGCTTTAAACTCCTAGCACGGTGTATGAACACAGTGTGGAGCGACTGATGGCCATGTGACCACAGAGTACAAAAGTGCGATAAATCACGTCCAGCCGTCAGGGGGCGCCGGAGATCATGTTACTACTATCATTTACTATGATAGGGTTTTACGGGTACGTGAACAGAGTAACTACAGTAAAAGTGCACAGTGCTGCACACCCCTACCCTATTTCAAGTTAAACAAATAAGTATCAACTTTATTTCAATGACACGTAAGTTGATTTCAGAGTGACTAGCACTATTGAAAAAGTTATAAAAATGTTTGAAGTTGTAGCGTAAACTGAACTATAATGTGTAGGAACTAATAGTAGATTATGCACCGAGGGGCTAAAGTTGTCTCTTATGTCACGGGCGTCATATTGAATCTCGAGCGCAATGAAGGATGCGGGATTTCACTCCCGAGCGCAGCGAGGGAGTTGAAAGAGATACAAGAATCCTGAATGCAGCGAGGGATTCAAGCTAGCCCAAGGCAAAGACACCTTTAGCCCAGAGGAGGATACTCTACTTTTTACACCTACTGTGAGAAAATAATAGTCATAGTACGAAAATTCGAGCCTTTATTGCGTCTACCAATAAGTAGATACGATCAATTCGATTTACAAAAAAAAAGTATCTTCTACGGTTTTGTCGTGTGTGTCTATTGATATCACTCTCATGGAAGTGGCGTTTGTGTAAACTAAGCTTTATACAGGGCTGGAAGAATGGTTTTGGATGATTGACTGTATGCATTTTGAATTTAGAACGTCATTGGAGACGCTCGTAAAAATAGAGTATTTTTGATAAAATGTGATATATCGACTATAATATAGGTAGGTTTTATTATTTATTTATTTATTCACAAAATCCACAGCAATCTTAGCGCAGTTTACTTAAAATAAATTAACTAATGTTACAGCCAATTACTATTACGGTATTACGGCGCGGTACGGTATTTGTTATTATTAATGCCAGTTTTAATGTTATTCCATTGCTTTTAAAAAATGGTTCGTAGTTATCTATTCTTACAATATTATGTCTTCGAAAACATAGCAACGATATGAAGAAGCAGTCGTTATGATTTCGTAGGAAATCGAGAATATCATCCACGCGTAGTAGGTAAGGGTTTCGAGAATAGCTTTCCTCTGTCTGGCACCAAAGGGTGTTTGTTAGTACTATACTGCCAATTTAGCTGAGCATGTGAGATTCCAAATTTAAATCACATTATTGACCAGCGGGTCATAATGAAATCCAGTACAACATTATTGACCGGCTGTGCCCCCGGCCACTAATGACTCACTTTAGGTTAAGGTTGCTTCACATATAATTTGACATTTTCGAGCAGGTGGTGTGAAAAGTTATTTTTCCATTAATTCATATTTGTTTACAATTTTGGCAAATAAATCGCGAACGCAGATTACAATGGCTACACCCTGATTGCCCCGTTGGTTTCGCGGTTGCAAGCAAACTGCTGAGCGTGGGGTCCTGGGTCCGATTCCAGGGTCGGGCAAAGTATTATGTCTGTATACGCAGCAGGACCCTACGTTTAATCCGATTGAAAGATAAAGTTTAACGTGCGTAGTATTTAGTACCTTCCGAATCGTGTAAGTAAAAAATGAGTACCTACCAGCGAAATCTTAAATTATTTTCCAGCAGGACCCTCCGCTGTTTGAAGGTCTTCAGACCAATCTTATATGGTCCCGTTTAGAGGTGTATTAGTACCTTAAAAATACCTTAGTTTTATTTTTAAATAATTATTATTTTATGAGGAATGCACCTGCAAAATTTTATCGTGCCAGCAGGACACTATTTTGTTTTGACGCTTTCAGCCCAGACAGTCATATTTTTTATAAGCATTTTGTTAGTACTTTTCAAATAACCTTACTTACGTTTAATTCAAATAGTTTGTATTTTAGCAGAAAATTTGTTTTAAAACTGTTAGTACTTTTTCTTTTGGTGGCATTAATCAAAGAGAATTTTATTCATTTAAGCCGGTCTATTTAGATGTCTTTATTTTATTTATATGTACAGTCAACAAAAGCGATATAAGTATGCATGATCGTCGGATATTGTTGAAGTTTAATAAGAAACCGATGAATTTTCTCGAATAAAATTTAATTTTATCAATAGAAAACAAACAGCTCATTTATCTAATTAAACAGTCGAAAACAACACCTACTAAAAGCTGTGCAAGCTCATAACATCGGCCGAACTAAACGTTCGTTCGCTCAAAAAGCACTAACAGTTTTAAAACAAATTTTCTGCTAAAATACAAACTATTTGAATTAAACGTAAGGTTATTTGAAAAGTACTAATAAAATGCTCATAAAAAATATGACTGTCTGGGCTGAAAGCGTCAAAACAAAATAGGGTCCTGCTGGCACGATAAAAGTTTTGCAGATGCATTCCTCATAAAATAATAATTATTTAAAAATAAAACTAAGGTATTTTTAGAGTACTAATACGCTAAACGGGACCATATAAGATTGGTCTGAAGACCTTCAAACAGCGGAGGGTCGTGCTGGAAAATAATTTAAGATTTCGCTGTAGCAATTAAGGTACTAACTTTTTACTTACACGATTCGGAAGGTACTAAATACTACGTGCGTTAAACTTTAGCTTTCAATCGGATTAAACGTAGGGTCCTGCTTCGTATACAGATATCAAAGTATTATCAATTTTTTCATTGGGTACTTCTTAGTAACAGCCTGGAGTTTGGAGTTGACGGTGTGATACACACGTGGCTCGGAAAGCACTTTAAGCCATTGGCCCAGCGCCTAATCTTTCTCCGGTCGTGTCGGATTACCGTTCCATCGGACTATGAGAGTGAGGAAAGAGAGTATGTGCCTCGCAGCTGCGCCAAGGTTCATTAATGCCACACAGATTGTACAGTCTTAAACTGTACATGTTTTGCTGACGCGGTGGCTTGCACCAGACGTGCGTCATTTTATTGCTATTTAAACATACCTTACAATACCTAAATCAGAGAGTGCGATTACTACTACGCGGTGACTAACATTAGAGAAAGGAATCGTCAACAGTTTTACTAGTAAACAATTAAACACTATTTATACGTAACATGTGTCTGTGTGGTGCCGGACTTGTCTGTGTGGTGCCGGACTTAAAGAATAGCACCACCCCATACTTCCCGTGGGTGTCGTAAAAGGCGACTAAGGGAGACCGGAGAATGGGCAGCAGCGTTCTCTATGCATTACACCATCATACCATACAGCGATCGCCAACCCGCCTGCCAAGCGTGGCGATTATGGCAAACCCTCCCCCCAAAATTGGGGGAGGCCTATGTCCAGCAGTGGACGTCTTTCGGCTGAAATGATGATGATGATGATACGTAACAAACCTAATGGGAACTAAGTGATCTTTTTCTCTACGTGCTTATACCTGAACCACAACCTCAACAACAACAACTCTGCAAGTGTACGAACCGTACACAGATGCTGTCTGACCAGCGGCGGTCCTACAATTTTTTTTAAGTGGTGCAAAATCTTAACGTGGCGTCCCACTATGTACCATGTTCCTATGATATATGCATATGCAGTAGCTTGCTTGCTTTTGCTTGCTTGTGGACGATCGGCTTTATAGTAAGTTACTATCATCAGTGACTGGTGCCTGGGCCTCAAGTCTGCTATTACAATAGTGTCAGAATGGTCTATCATTGATATCATAATTGTTGATGTTGACAAGTTTGATAATCTACTAATATAATGGCGTCATTATGACTTTCCAGTGGTCAACCACTGACACTCCATTGAAAGAAATGGCATAGAATGGTAATCTCGTAAATAATGAAAAATGAATTACTGTCTTAGGCGGTAATCTGCTAAAATTTTTACAATTCCTTTGATCAGTAACCTACCATTAGAACGTCATTGTGCAGTCATTGCTTTTAATTCGTTACGAGTAGCGTATAATGTTCTGTGCCATTGACCGACCAATGATCAACCATTACAAATTTTGCAGATTACGAACTTTTAGGAAAATGACAATGTGATGGTGGTGGGATCGTGTTGGAATGACGAATTTATAAAAATAGCAGACTTGGGCCCCTGGTGGACTGTCCACCGAAAATCAACCGAAATGCGACCACCACTGGTGGTCGCATTTCGGTTGATTTCAGCGCCTCTCCCATGACAGCGCCCGGTGCCGTCGCACCGCTCGTACCACCCTAGGGCCGCTACTGTGTCTGACGCTAGATTTCTCGTGAACCTTATTATGGACAAGTTTAGTGGGGCATTAGTATTCTTTAATTGAAGTTGATTAGCTAGCTACAGGTGCAACTATGTTGGGGTCGGCTTCCAGTCTAACTGGATGCAGCTGAATTACATTACATGGAGCAACTGCCTATCTGACCTCCACAACCCAGTTACTGGGTAACACGATACTTGGTAACACGCCACAGACGGCAAAAATCTCCGATTTTGTTGAAATTTCGCGAGGGATGATACCCAAATTGTACAGACGCCAGCATATCAAGATATCCGAAACTGTCTTTTCCCAATCAACTCGGAACCTTTAGCACTAAAGTTGAAAATCTGCTGATTTTGCTCGTGAAATGTGATTACTCTGACATATATCTTAGAGATGGCGTTGTTAACAAAATTGTGTACTCTGTGTAATGTGTTTGTGTTTTTAGAAAGTAAGTTAATTCTTTTGAAATCTACAGATTTTGGTACATTTTATTTTATCATAATTAATGAAGACGTTAGTTACCCATAAAAGTGTACTTTATTATTTTTTAGTAAATAAGTGACTACGCAAGATCATCATCAAGATTTTATGTGTGATACGGACATTAAATCGATTATACTAAAGAAACTTGACAGATTGTAGTAGCTTGATGTGCTGTCTGTACTAGTTAGTACGGTCAGCTACAAAGGTCGATTAACACAGCTTCTTTTACACATCATGTAAATTGATACAAAGTGATTTGATAATCATTTTTTAGCATATCTTATAATACCTAAGAGTTTGAACTTTACTTCTGTTTCGATTTTAATTAAATGCACCTCCATTTAAAGTAATTGTACCTCTTGGGTTTCGATTAAAAATTAAAATTAAAAAAAAACCGGGCAAGAGCGAGTCGGACTCGCGCACCGAGGGTTCCGTTAGTAACATCCGGGTTTATGCATAAGGTTTATGTTTATGAAATAAAATGTTTATTTTTATATTTGAGTTGATGGAATGAAAGGAAAATTGCGGTTTGCGATTTATGACCTATTCAAAAAAAACTACTTACTAGATCTCGTTCAAACCAATTTTCGGTGGAAGTTTACATGGTAATGTACCTACATCATATATTTTTTTTAGTTTTATCATTCTCTTATTTTAGAAGTTACAGGGGGGGGGGGCACATTTTACCACTTTGGAAGTGTCTGTTTGTATTTTTTATACCCATCAATGTTACTAACACTAGAATATAAGTGGTTTGTAATACTAACAAAATATGGATCACTGTTGTCCGAAATAAATGATTTTTTTTTTTTTTTTATATTATGTTTGAAGACCTATCCATAGATACCCCGGGGCCACACGTATGGGTTTGATGAAAAAAAAAAATTTGAGTTTCAGTTCTAAGTATGGGGAACCCCCAAAATTTATTGTTTTTTCTCTATTTTTGTGTGAAAGTCTTATTGCTGTTCACAGAATACATCTACTTACAAAGTTTCAGTATACATCTTATAGTTTCGGAAAAAAGTGGCTGTGACATACGGACGGACAGACAGACAGACAGACATGACGAATCTATAAGGGTTCCGTTTTTTGCTTTTTGGCTACGGAACCCTAAAAAGGCCGTCTGTGGCTTATAGACTATACGCTACGGATAGTGCCTGCCTGGGATCGAACCCACGACCCTGGACACTGAACCATCACTGCTCAACTTTAATTCTCTATTAATCGTAAAAGGTATTTAAGCAAAGCGTCTCACTTACCAATAATTTCGCTTTACAAGCAAGAAGAATTAAATTACAACAATATATTATAACCCTTTACGGGCCGGTGGTTTTTGCTACAAAAGGAATATTAAAATGGCTGCCAAAGCTTTAATATTCCTCTGTTATTTTATTTTACCGAAAGCCTATTGGGTATGGTTCACCAATATTTGATAATGAAAAAGTGCTTTTTCCGGTAAAAAGTTCTTAGCTGGTTTTATCATCATTGGATGAAAGGTTTACCTACTGGACTGCATTTTAATTATTTCTGCTTGTGAATCGCGAGTTTCCTACCACATCCATACTTATAATATTATAAATTCGAAAGTAACTCAGTCTGTCTGTCTGTATGTTACCATTTCACGGCTAAACCACTGAACGGATTTCAATAAAATTTGGCAGAGATATAGATTGCATACCGGGGAATTAGTAAAGTAGTAATGTCAAAATAATAACTTTTTGCAAAGGGCTGATTTTTCAATTCGTGGAATAATATTGACGTCTGACAGTTTTTGTATGGAAGAACTGTCAAAAATCCAAAATTATTCGCACACACACACACACACACACACACACACATACACTAACTCTCACTCACATACACAGCACACTAAGTAACCTACCTACACTTATTTCATAGAATAACTTTACCATATCGACGCTGCTTCACTTGTTACAGTAATGTGAATTATTTACTGTACCCATTCGGCTGAACCCTATCTCTTAAGACACAGGCTAGACCTATTCTAAGGGATAGAGTCTATTCAATTGTGCTTATAGTGTGACAAATGTATATAATGTATACAGTGCAATGTGTTTCTTGTTTTATGAAATAAATATTTTTATTATCATTATTTCGTTCATTTATTTATCTACCTAAATTTCTTACATTTTTAAATATTTCTTAAAATGTAAAAAATAAGTATAAAAAAATTGTTATCCGCCGGTGTCGGGAGCAGGGTCCAAGCTACCGAATTATCATCATTATTATTATTATTCCTCCAACAAAGTTATCTGGCCTTGGAAAAATCAGCCCTAAATGAAATATATAAAGTTAAGTATATAGACACTTTGACAGTATACAAGGTACGTATAATAAAACATATCTTTCCCTCTGTCTGTTTTTTCCGGCTAATCTCCAAAACGGCTGGACCTGGTTTTCCGAAACCGCCAAGGCGGGGCAGTTAGATTGCCATCGACACGCTAAGAAGAATAATACAGCAATTAAAAAGTCTTCTAAACGTTTCAACAACTTGCCTTCTAAGCCATAATAATTAATAAAACATTTCAAAAGCTGCACAGTGAAAAGCTTGAACAGATCATCTGACCATAAATCGCCGCGATTCTCGTTGGATAGACGATTACCAGAGACAATAGACGTGCACGCGATTAATGCGCATCTTGAGACGAATGTCCGCTGAGAGCCGGCGCCGTTCGCGATAATCACTGGTCTTAATCACCACCATAATTGAATAATAGTTTCATTTTCTTGAATGAGATGTGTATTTTTCTTAGGGCTGATTTTTCCAACGCCAGACAATTTTATCCGAGGAATAATTTTGAATTTTGACAGTTCTTCCATACAAAATCTATCAGACGTCAATTTTATTTTAATAAAAATTATCGTCTATTGAAAAATCAGCAATGTGATTAGGTCAACTGGACCCACGGGTCCAGTTCGAGTGGGTCCAGTTGACCAAAGACTCTTAGAACTGATTTTACCAAAGTCAGATAACTTTTATCCGTGGAATAAAATTGACGTCTGACAGTTCTAGTATGAAAAAACTGTCAAAAATTCATTTATTCTCAGGATAAGATTTATTCTAGGTAGTTTAGTACGATTTTGTGCAAATTATATTTTGGTACAAAAGTAACTAGTCTGTGTGGTGCCGGACTTAAAGAATACCACCACCCCTTACTTTCCGTGGGTGTCGTAAAAGGCAACTAAGGATCGTACCGGAGAATGGGCAGCAGCGTTCTCTATGTATTCCACCATCATACCATACTGCGATCGCCAACCCGCCTGCCAAGCGTGGCGATTATGGCAAACCCTCCCAAAATTGGGGGAGGCCTATGTCCAGCAGTGGATGTCTATCGGCTGAAACGACGACGACAAAAGTAACCCGAAGTCTGGATTTGTACCCGGTTTTGATTTCAATACGCTCGGCCCCTATTGCATGGGACTTAAACATAACTGGTTGACTGCCCCGTTGGTCTCGTGGTTGCAAGTGCGAATGCTGAGCGTGGGGTCCTGGGTTCGATTCCCGGGTCGGACAAAGTGTTATTGGGTTTTCCATTAGGAATATCTAGTCACAGTCCGGAGTTTGGAAGTTGGCGGTTTAATAATAATAATAAACCATTTATTTTCAGGTAACAAAGACCCATAGATACATACCTTAACCTAAGTACCTATACATAATAATATAGTAAGAATTTTTTTAGTAAATAAAACTTAATAACAATGTTAGTATCACTTAGTTGCACTAAGTCTTTGTGCGTTCTGGTGGCACTTGTCCTCGAAAGCGGCGGAATACCATACCACATCCTGCGGCCAAAAGCTTTCTTCCATCACCAGGTGCAGGTAGCATGTTAGTATGCGCACCACGAACGCCTTGAAGTTGAAATAAACCCCGCCTTGAGTTGAATACCCCCGTGCCTGGGAAAGCACGTAAAAGCCGTTAGTTCTGCGCCTGATCTCTTAACTTCAAATTCACGAAAATAATAATGAATTTGATTCATTTTCTCATACATTTTTGTATGGAACGGTTTTTTTGATGATATCTCGAGAACGGATTGACTGATTTCGAAAATGATTCTGAAGCTCGCCGGGTCAGTAGTAGATGAATATTTTTGTCTATGCCGTGTTTTTGAACTACCTAAGTTTTAGTGAGCATAAATAAAAATCAATAAAATTAAAAACACGAACTTTACAGTTTACAGCAATGGGCGTTTTAATAATTTCTAACGTGACGATAATATTGTCGTGGACGTTCTCGGCATCACGACATCACTAGGAAGTAAACTGTATAGAAATATTATGTGAAGACGCTTTATTTCCGTCCACGATAACGTTATATATCGCGCACGTATTTCCATATACGGTCGTGGACGGCGACGTATACGATAATATCGTCACGATAAAAAGCACACAATATCCTTTATATCCTTAAGTCACAACAATCAACAGCTAAATAACAACAACAACCCAGGATTTAATATAAATCCACGTAGGTCTTAATGGATTTCAGATTAATCCGCCCCGTTCAGCCGAGAACACCTTCATTTTGTATTGGATCTAACTAAATAAAGCTCAGAATTGCGATGCATCTGGACACCTGTAATTATTAAAGATGTAACAACGAAGATCTGTAAAAACGTACTATGCTGTTTAACTCATTTTATATTACTAATTTCTATACTTAATCTATATATACCAATACTAATAATAAAGCTGAAGAGGTTGATTGTTTGTTTAAACGCGCTAATCTCCGCTACCAGTTGGATTTGAAAAATTATTTTTACATTTGATAGCCTAATTCTTGAGGGAGGCTATAGGCTATTAAACATCACGCTAAGACGAACAGGAGTCGAGTAAAAACAAAAAAAAAAGTCAGACAGAACGCTAAGCGAAAACGAAATAATAGCGACGGGGAAATTTATAAAAATATGGCTGTTATTTTAGTATATAGGTATCGTGTATACATCTATCACGCGAAGGTAATAATAATAATAATAAAATTTAGACACATTTTGATGACATGATAAGCACAACAAACAAAAGATAATAAAATAAAAACGAAAATAATTAAAGATATAGTGCAAAAAAGTAGCGCTAGACCCCACACTAGGATACCCTGTGTCGTGGGATCTAGTTATTACCGCGTTAATGACACAATATAAGTGCACTAAAGTTCATTTCAAATAAACTTGCGATAAAGTTTGTTCACCTCCTTCTACTAATGTATCCCAATATTTCCAAACGATACGAAAAAAATGTATGGGCAGTGTCGGTAACACGATCAAAACAAGTGTATCGTGGTAAGAGGCGACCTTGTCGCATGACAGTACATGCAACAAGGAATGGATTACAAACCTTTTGGTCAAAATTATGATCAGTCGTTTTTATTTATTTTATATGGGCAGACTATAAATATTGAATAGGTATGTTTTGTCGATTTTCCCGGCTAGTCGGGCACATCTATAATTTATTTTTGTAATACTAAAATAAAACGAATAAATAGTATTATTTTTATATAAATATTTAATGCTTGAGGTTCAATGATTCGCTTTCTTCGCCATCTTGTTTGGGCTGGTTTAGGTTGATCCATTGTCACTTCTTCACTCATTACAAATAATCAAAGTAACAAAACAACAGCAATAACAAAATAATAATAAACGCGAAAAAACTTTCCAAGTAGAGTACACAAATTGACTAGTCTATCCCAAGCGCATTCCAAATTCGGAATGACGGAAGGACATTATTACAAAATGGCGGACAGGTGATGTGCCCCTGACGGCAAACTCGACGCCAAGTAAGAAGGCATAACTCAAAATATCTTATTTACTAGTGAGGATGTTAAAATTTAGTTTTTTTTTTGTTAGTTGCTTATTTTCATGAATATAAGTTAATTTAATTGAATAAATTCTGATATAACATATTCTTGTACTGAAATATAAATTAAAAACCTCAGTAATCTCGAAAAAGAAAAGTTCGACATGTTTTCTTTTTTTTTTTAAGTCCGTAAACAATAGCATATTATAATTTCCGTGTTTAAATGTGTATTCTAGAAATTGAAAAATACTACTAAATTAATTCCCAAAATTTACTTATTTTTGACTTACTCCGTGTTTGGTATTATGAAACTCAACCGATGCAATGTTAGCGACAGTTTTGTATGACGAACGATATCTATCGTAAGTTATTTGGACTTTTTGGTACAGGGTGGTTGAATGACATTTATCGCAAGTTTATTTGAAAAACACTTTAGTGGGTAGTTCAGTGATCGTTTGGTTACTGAGTGCAAAATTACAATTATAAGGTGTGTTTTCCATTTTTTCTGTCTGCATGACCTAGTAGATTTGGATTGGGTTTGGGGTGCTTGTCGGTGAAAGCGTAATAAGACAGACAAAATGAAAAGCTGTCTTATCCTAAGCACGTTACATGAAGGTGTCGCGGGCAGAAGTATTGTTATAAAACGGGTAGTGAGTTTGTATGCAGGGGGTAATCTTCAGAACTACTGATCCAATTTGGTTTTTTTATAAAACAGGTAGTGAGTTTGTATGCAGAGGGTAATCTTCAGAACTACTGATCCAATTTGGTTTTTTTATAAAACAGGTAGTGAGTTTGTATGCAGGGGGTAATCTTCAGAACTACTGATCCAATTTGGTTTTTTGTAGGTTTCGCACCTACCCTTAAACGAAAAAATGGAACCCTTATAGGATCACTTGATTGTCCGTCCGTCCGCGCGCCTGTCCGTCAGCCAGTATGTCAAGACCCTTTTTCTCAGAAACTCGTGGAGGTATCAAGTTGAAATTAATATCAAATACGTATACGTGTCCCTTGCAGCTCTAAAAAGAATATACGGCCATTTATGGGATAATATTTTGTTATTCGTAAATAAATCAAAATCTGTAGGGTACCTACTTCCCGTTGACCTAGAATCATGAAATTTGGCAAAAAGAAAGAAAGAAAGAAAATACGTTTATTTGCGGTAAACATGACGCAATGAAGAACATAAACAAAAAAAAATAAATAAGATAGGGTTGGGGGAAACATGCGTCACATCCACGCAAAACGGCTATCGCTCAGCATTATGCTGCGACCCTAAAAGCAACGTCTCACAGCACAAGTAAAGGAAAAATTACTAAAATTGTAAAGAATGATGGGCAATTTTGTATGGAGCCCGGCCTGATGACCAAAAGAGTTCTAATTCGTGTCAACTTATTGCTTACAACCGCTAATTACTTGGTATGTACAAGTTTTGGTATGTAAAAATGGTCACCCATCCAGGGACCAACTACGGCAAGTGCAGCTTAACTTGATCGATCGACTCGTGTGGCTGTTATTACTTAGCCATAAGTGCCCTCTATGTTATGAGTCAATAACTAATATTATTGAGAGCGCAGTGAACATTAGCGCCATAATCTAATACGTTTACATGGTACTTGCAGGTCTGTTATCTCTTTAACCCGATATTTAACAGCCTTCTGCTCATAATGAAAATTGATGCTTATGATATAAACTTTCGTTTGATGTATATTATGTGGTTTTTATTGGACGTACCGGCCAAAACGCCCATCATTCTTTGTCACAACCAACATGCAGATAAACCCTGAGAGGTTTTCGTTGTGTGGCTAAAATTAAATGTGAACTAGGTTAAGTGTTTTAGAAATTAAAATAAATAATAATAAATCAAATCATTTTTATTTATTTTTTTGGGATTACAAACTTATATTTGCTGTTGGAGACTGCGAATTGACCGTGACTCATGTCGATGTATGGGACATGTTTGAACATGTTTTTCAACTACAATGTATTATTATTTATTTTAATAGTTTGTTAGTTACATACCTACTTAATTATAATAGTCATGTCCTTTTATTTCTTAGATCCATGGACTAAGTCGATATAGCGACTACAATGTTAAGTATGTTTTTGGGATAATGTCATCCCAACTACGAAACCCACTACCTACGCTAGAAATATACAGGGTTATTGGTAAAACATTAACAACCTCTTAAGGGGTCATTGTACTCATCATTATGAACAACTTTTACTATGGGACCAAACCTGAAAACGCGACAAAAAAAATCAGCTGTTCCCTACATTTATGTTTGTATAACTCGTCAGAACGGCTGATTTTTTTTCGCGATTTCAGGTTTGGTCCCATAATAAACGTTGTTCATAATGATGAGTACAATGACCTCTTAAGAGGTTGTTAATGTTTTACCAATAACCCTGTATAAGTCAATGACTTGGCCGCTTTTTTTCCCGAAAATGCTCTCAATATCATTCAAGTGCCAAAAGATCGTTGTAGCAATGTATTTACTATGATAGTTTCTCCTCTTATCATCTTCATGTGTGGTCATGTTTGCCGCAAATAAACGTATTTTTTTTTCTTCTTTCTTTCTTTTATTAGTTTCCAGTTTACAGTAAGTTATCAGATTGCGGTAGGTACCGTCGGGACCGTCATTACCCGGGACTATTGTCACGCGCCGCACACATCTTGGAAATTCATCCGCGGCCTCTAATGACGTGTGTCAGCGAGCGGTCCGAACGCTGCGTTTTTATTAACCGACTTCCAAAAAGGAGGAAGTTATAATGTTCGACTTTATGTATGTTCACCGATTTCTCCGTCAACTGTGGACCTATTTAATTTTTTTTTTTTGTTTGAAAGGGTATACTCTCGAGGTGGTCCTATTGTCATCAAGTAGAAATCTGATGAGAGGATCCCATGGAAATCGAGTGAAACTCTCACATTTTATAGACAAATCTATAGCAATTTGGGTATTTATTAAAGTAACTTGAGCATTTGCTCTCGGAAATCATCATTTGGTAAAATGGAGCTGATGATGAAGACCACAGATGGAAGAAGACACTACTCAATGATAAATATTTCACGGGTTGCGATTCGATTACTTTAATATGATTGCTAAGCAATTTATGCTCGTCACAATGCGTATGGTGAGAGGTTGTGGAGTTAACGTCCCAGCATCGGGAAAAGCAATATTTTGTAAAAGGTGATGAGTAGTTGACATTAGGCTATTGTAACCGACTTCCGAAATTAAAGTTATTTTTCACTTTGTAGTGTTTTTGAAAGTCGGTTGTGTTTTATTGTACAAAAGTTTTTTGAAGTAGTTTTTTTTTTTGTAAAAAAGTATTTTGAAGTAAAACTTCTTCCGAAGCCGAGCCCAACATAGTTGGGGAAAAGCTAGGCAGATGGATTGATATTTTTTTTGTTGGAAGAACTCCTTCTAAAATTTCCGCAAAGGATTCTGTAATTTTTTTTTAGTTCATTGTTAAACAACCGAGCTATTCCTTTACACTGATAGTGGCTCATTACGAAAAACAGGAAAACTTTTCATTGGGCCATTGTTTCTTTAAAACTTAGTTTTTGTGCTTTTAAACCTTTTCTAGAAAATGAAGTAAGTATACAAACATAACAAATATGTTTTATTAAACAAAAATTCAAACAGCAGTGCGATTCTGTAACCATCTCATCTGTGAATACTTAGGTGAAGTGAGCGTGGAGTGAGCTGTGTGTCAATTCCTAGCAAAAACAAACTCACTTCACCTAAGTTGTCACGGTGAGATTTTTACAGAATCGACCAGCAGGAATACTTTTATTTATCAAAAGTACGAATAGAATTGTGAACGTGGTGAAAAAACACCCTATTCTCGAAAATAATATGGTAAGTAAGTATTAGCAGAATATGGCAAGTATTCACGAAATATGGTAAGTTTTACCAAAATATGGTAAGTTTTTTTTTTCAAAATATGGAAAGTATTCATAAAACATGGTAAGTACCAAAGTATTCCCAGAATATGAAAATATCAAAATACACCATACAAAAAATATTCAAGTACTATGACCATAAACTTGGACATATTATAATGTGACTGCAGTAATTAAGAGAGAAGCATCTATCACACCAAATCCAAATCTACCACTTCAAACGCCAATAAAAATTAAACGCAGCATCTGAACCGCCAATCAGGCGCTTACCTTAGGCCGGCGGGTGCTGGCGGGTGCCGGCGGGTGTCGGCGGGTGTCGGCGGGTGCGACCGCGGGTATTTTGCGGCTATTCCAATTATACGTCTTATGAAATAGCAGGGAACGGTGTCTCTTTCGCCTGTGCTCGCAATATCGCGCCGATGCGATGGCCGATTGGAATTTTTGTCGGAATGCTCCGTGTGTTATGAGCGGAGCGGAATATTAGGATTATTTCTCTTTCTGAACAGTGAACAAAACTATATAATATTTTGTAACAAGTGATGAGCAGTTGACATTAGGCTATTGTAACTTGATAAATTACAAACAGACCCACTAAAAAGTGAAAAATAAAAACTTTTTACAAAAAAAAAAAAACAACCGACTTCCAAAAAAAAACACTACAAATTGAAAACTAACTTGAATATCTGAAGTCGGTGTTAAGTATTATATCTGTGTCGGTGTCAATAAACGATAATGCGGAACCAAAGACACCGACTTCCGAAATTAAAGTTATTTTTCAATTTGTAGTGTTTTTTTTTTGTAAAAAGTTTTTATTTATGTGAAAACTTCTCTATGCGCGTTGGGCATTTTGTGAGATGGGAAAAAACCATTGAACTCGCGACACTGTTACCGACACCGCGCTACATTCGGATGTGTTTGGCTATAGCTCGGGATGTAGCTACTCGGTTTTAAATCCGATATGTCAGTGAGTGATGGCAAAGTATTATGTTTGTGTTTTTTTTTTCACTTCTATTGGCACTCCCGGAGTGCCACTGTTTTTTTTTGTTGCACAGACCTGAAGAAGTTATCACTTAAAAAAAATCTTTGCACTTCGTTTGCGTGTCATCGAGATCTAACATCATCTCAAAATTTCGATTCCTTGCTTAGGTCTCGAGAAAAAACCCTGTGACAGATGGATATAAAAGTAATATTATAACGTTTATTTAGACACAGTTCGTTAAATAAAATAAATAAAAGTGAAAATTATGTTCTAACTACAATAAGTATGTGGCTCAGAGCTGCGCCAAAATAGTTTGTGAGCCGTAATTACAGACACAATTAAAAAGCCATTGTGTCTCGCGTAGATCTACGTTCCGGCAGACTAAGGGTTAATGCCTCTGGTCTCTGATTTTTTCCTAAAAAACGCTCCACCTCTTCCCGCTACCCGATACCGCTCCGCTTACCACAGTGGCAGCTACCGAAGGCACCTCACGCGCTCGACACCGCGGAGAATGAGAGATATAGCGGGATGAACAGCTTTTTAAATTCAGTCCATGGACGCTTAGCGAAAGGACGTCTCATTTATTAGAATTTTTCATTCCTTATTGGTATTTCTTTTGAAAATTATGTCGCCTATTCATTGGGGATTATTTGGATGATAGAGTCTTGTAATTAAATGCGGCTGGTGGCGAAAAATGTTTGAGGTAGTAGGTAGTTAGGGAGGTAATGTTTTATATAATCAGCATGTAACGTGTGTGTGTGTGTAGGCTGATTCAAAGGGGTTAATGGCATGTTTTTCTGCACAATAAATGCCATATTTATAAACAAAAAGAAAAGTAAAACAAAGGGATTCAAAGTTGTTCAATTTAAAAAAATCGTCTTTTTTTTTAATGATTATTTTTAAGACAATCACCAAAATGAAATAAAAATCTTTTATTTCTTCCTATAACTGTAATGAAATAAACTTTAATTTAGTTTTTATTTTAAAAAGATTGCTCAAATGTTTTAAAAGTTATCGCATTTTTTCCGACCCGGTTTGTTTGCGGCCCAGTCTATTTACGCAAACTAAAACACATGGGCTGGGTTCGAACCGAAACTATCTACAACTCGTATGTTGGGGCCGCTGCAACATTATAGGCTGATTAGGAACGGTTCCTTGTAGAAGCCTACAGCAGATCATCATCTGCCTAGCCTATGCCTATGTTGGGGTCGGCTTCCAGTCTAACTGGTTGCAGCTGAATACCAGTATGTTACAAGGAGCGACTGCCTCTCTGACCTCCACAACCCAGTCACAGGATAATACGATACCCCTTGGTAAGACGTTGTCAGACTTTCGGGCTTCTGAATACCCGTAACGATTGTCAAAGATCCAGGAATGACCGCCGGGACCAACGGCTTAACGTGCTTTCCGAGGCACGGAGGGGTCACGGTATGTAAAGTAAAGATGGTCACCCATCCACAGACCAACCGCGGCAAGCGTAGCTTAACCTGGTAAATCGACGTGTGCGGCTGTTATTATTTATCCAAGGGCACGGAGCACTGGGTGGAGGGGGGGGCAAGGGGGTTTTTTGTTCCCGCAGCAGATATGCTTAAGAAATCTGCTGCTCTGAATCACAGTCTTATCGCAAAGCAACAGGTTGGTAGCCAAAACTTACGAAAAGAATGAGTCTGAACACAGAACAGACGCCAGCACATCAAGCTCCTTCAATCTGTCAAGTTTCTTTAATAGATTTTCAACTTTATTGCTAAATAATAAGGTTCAAAGTTGATTGGGAAAATTTGACAGTTTCAGGTAGCTTGATGTGCTGACGTCTGTACATACATAATACAGCGTGTAACAGAAAGATGTGGTCATATTAAAAATAATCAACGGGGTAATTGGGTAGCACACTAACAGTAGCAATGGCTTTGATTTTGACAGTTTAACAACATTCATTGCGTTTTTTACGTTGTTGAGCAGACAAATTTTTCGAACATATGAAGCAATGGATTAGCAAAATTCTCCAAAATGAGATTCAGAGAGAATCAGATTCCGAGATTCAGAGTATGTTTCGCAATTAGGGTGTTGCTTGCACATAAAATACTGCGATCGCCAACCCGTCTGCCAAGCGTGGCGATTATGGCAAACCCCCCCCCCCCCCCCCCCCCCAAATTGGGGGAGGCCTATATCCAGCAGTGGACGTCTATCGGCTGAAACGAGGGTCGAGAAGGTATTGAAGTTTTGTATGGGACAGCTGACTATTTTTCCGCGATTACGATGTTGGTCCCATGGAGACAGTTGTTCAGTTTGATGGTTTGTAAATATATAATCTGAAATCGCGAAAAAAAAATCAGCTGTTCCCTACATTTTGACCAGTAAACGAACATAAATGTAGGGAACAGCTGATTTTTTTTCGCGATTTCAGGTTTGGTCCCATAGTAAAAGTTGTTCGTAATGACGAGTACAATGCCCTCTTAAGAGGTTGTTAATGTTTTACCAATAACCCTAATAATAATATCATTGGTTTGTACCACACCTTACTGACGTGGAATTTTGTTTCTGTTACGTTCACAGAGGAAAAATAACATTTTGACACTAAAGTTAGTTTAGGCTTCATCCAAAATCATGATGTCATGATTGCATCTACAATTAAATTTAACCTAAAGTAAGTCGTATACCGGTGTAATACCAAATACATGTCAGCCGGTGCCACCGTCGCCGCCGGTAGCAATCTATCCGGTTTAAGATTAAGCCGGGAAGCCGGCACTAACATCGTTAACCGAGCCATTAAAATTAACATCCTTACCTGTTGATTACAACCACTAGCGAGGATTTAGTTCTTCAGCCTCTGTTTAACTTATGGTGGAGGTTAGCCTCTAAAAGATGTATACATTTATATGACAAGAATTTATTTGATTGTCTACAATTTGTGTTCCATAGTATCAATGGAAAGCTACTATAAATTACCTAAGTACCAAATGTGAAATATGTTTTGTGATTATAAACATACATAATCATCATAAGCTGATTGACGTGATAGGTATAAACCTATCATGTAAATAGGGAGTGAGCCATTATGTAGGGGTCAAAAACTATTTTGTTTTCACATAAAAACTTTTACGGAAAACTCTCTTTGTTGTATCCATGACCAAGACAACATTGACAACTCAATCAACTGACATTGTCAATCAAAACGTTCCGTGAAAACTACACAAACCACAAAAAGTGGTGTATTTTTTAAATTTTTTACTCGTGTTTACAAAAAAAATCAGGTATCTCCCAGTTTTCTATACATTTCTGTGCTGTAGCTTACATATGCTTAAAGCGTTTTACTAGATCTTCTGTAATTGTTTCTATGTCTTCAGTATATCATTCAACTTTACCCCAATGCCCTATTTTTGTACCTTCTACCTAGGCAGTACCAGGGCTGAACACATCTACCACATATGGGCCAAACTTAGGACCCAGTGGGACCCGCTTATCTTTTGAATTGTCAAGGGGTCTATCAGTCAGAAACATAAAGCTAGTTTACCATTCCAAACGTAGTAGGTACCTATGGAGAAGAACGGGCAAGAAACACCACGGACACTCTTTTAACCCTTAGTCTGCCGGAACGTTGATCTGCGCGAGACACAATGGCTTTTTAATTGTGTCTGTAATTACGGCACACAAGCGGTTAAGGCAAACGATATCGCGACAGGCCCAGACACAGATGGCGGGATGAGCTGGAATCCTTGAATGAAGCATGGTCCTTGGCAGCTCGGGACAGAGAGAGGTGGAAAGAGAGTAGAGAGGCCTTTGCCCAGCAGTGAGACATTAATGGCAAATATAACAATAATAAGCAATACCATGTGGACCACCACTCCTATCTGTGTTAAAGTTTAGTTCAACCAGGGAACTATTATGTTTAGTTAATTTATCTACAGTTTTCACTCAGCACTACAGCACTCCCTTCCCGCGCTCGCTCACGGTTAGACGTGCTACAAGTTACTCCGTAAAATAATAGTTCTCCTACTTGTTTAAAGTGCTAAGAAATCTTGAAATTACTTCATATAAATTAATTAATCTATTTCTATAACCGAATTCCATTCCATATCCACATGGTTTAAATGTAATAACTATTATAAATGAACCATTCTTCTAAAACTACTTACGAAAAGCAAGTAAACGACTAGTGACTCAACGGCAGCAGCGCTCCTATTCGTCGATCGGCGGTGAGTCAGACATCGCACGACACAGCTCAAAACGTGCCCATATATGGTTACAAAGTATCACTCTGATGCTTAGGTAAATCCAAATCACTTAGTATATGGCCACCTATTTCGCCACTGAAGTAGCAAGCACGGCGGCGTAGTGTGAGCGAAGCGGTCGGTGGTGCGAAGAGTCCTAAGTTCGATCCCGACCGTCTGCAAGAATTTTTGTTTCTTTTTTTTCTTTTTAATTAATTTTAAAAATGATGCATTCACCTCCAACAACTAAAACTGTGATACAATCTCGCTCTGACACGGATATTAACAAATTATGCGAAATCGAGCAAACTTTTGAGTCGAGTGCGCCTCATGTAACTCAAAGAGCCAAACGTCCCAGGTCCTCTAGTAATGACAGTCCGAATAAATATGACTTGGACCTCAGAACTGAGCTTAAAGACATGATGAAAGAGTTTATCTCAAACCAAAACGCGCGGCTGCTGACTCTCGAGGCTCACATCATGGACCTCAAGGAACTAACATCAAAAATAGATACCTCAAACACCGATCTAGTGAGCTCCGTGAACAATATGTCGGACCAATTTTTTTCTCTCGAATCTAAAATCACAGGGCTTGAGAAGGAGCGCGTCGAAATGTCATCCCAGCTATTACATCTAGATCAAAAAATAGAAAGTTTGGAACGTAACCTTATTAAAACGCACGTCGAAATAAGAAATGTTCCTCTACGCCAACGAGAATCTAAACAGGATTTATATACCACTGTTTCTCAGCTGTCCACTACTCTGGGTGTCAATATATCATCTGAAATACGGGATATATCTAGATTCCGTGTCGATAAGAAAAAGGATTCTTCGGCAATAAGTATTGAATTTACAAACACTCTTTACAAAGATAAATTCTTGGATTCTGTAAAACAATACGTCAAGAATAATCCACGAAAACTGGACTCTGCAAGCCTGGGATTTCAGTTAAAGGAACCAATGCCTATTTTCATTGCAGAACAACTAACCCCACAGGCTAGAAAACTGTTTTACTTGGCTAGAAATCTTGCTAAGCTGCAAAAGTATGAATATTGCTGGATATCCAATGGCCGTATCCTAATGAAAAAAACAAAGGAATCTCCCTATATAGTGATAAAGAATGAAGCCCAATTGAAAGACCTTTCTAATTTACCTGAAGCATGACTACTTGTACTAGATCTTAAATGCGATTTACGTTTGTGGGTACTCCCAAGTTGTTTAGCTTTTAAAATAATACTCATAAAATGTAAAACTATATTTTTTCTACTTTTAATGCATGCAAATTATTTATTAATTATAGTCATAAAACAGCTGCTGTACAAGTTCACTCACACTTACGCCATTCACTTCTCCACACTCACACTACAAACATACAAACTCAAACTATTTTCCTTCACATATCATAACACTTCACCTCACACCATTCAGCAAACCAAAAACCACGCTTTTTTGTTCTTATCCCCAAAATATTGCTTGGACTGTGTCACTTTACCTAATATGTTACTTATAAATAATAAAATTCGATAACATAGCCTCCCTTAATGATAATTTGGATACCTTTTCTGTATCTAACATTTACCAATGCTCACCGGAAGAATGTTTGCCGATCATTAAGAACCCTTCTCCTTACCACAAAATCTTATCACAAAATATAAGATCTATTAATCGCAACTTCCTCAGTTTTGAAACCCATCTTACCCGTCTCTCTTTTGAGTGTGATATAGCCGTACTTTCCGAATGTTGGCTTCCTTGCTTAACTAACTCCAACTTACCACACCTTCAAAACTTTTCTTGTCACCACACCACTGAACATCAGAATCAAAGTGATGGTGTGGTTGTCTACATTAATTCAAAACTAGATCACAAAGTTTATGAACCAGAATTTCATGGCTCTGCTTCTGGTTTAATTGTTGAACTAAAGTCAGATGTAGCAATAGTATGCATTTACAGATCTCCCTCAAATGAGAATATTGACATTTTCCTCAGATCACTAAACGAAATTTTACCTTCCCTAACCAATTTTGCTACAGTTGTCATCACAGGTGATATAAACATAAACATAGATAGTTCTAATTCTCCTTTAGAAAGTCGCTCTCATGACTATCTCAACTGTCTCGCATTCCATGGATTTTTACCGACACATTGTCTACCTACAAGAGGAGACAATTGTCTTGACCACATTGTTCTTCGAACTAAACTACCGTCTTCTACCTTCATTTTTGATTCCACCATAAGCGATCACTGCTCAACTCTTCTTTGTATAAATTCAAATCCACGCCATAACATCCATATGACCACAATTACAAAGATCGACTATGCTGCCTTGGATCTGGCTATGGAAAAAACAGACATTTCACATATATTATCCATGACTGATCCCAATGCAGCAGTGAATTCCCTAGTGCAAACTCTTTCCCAAAAAATCACCATAAACACAAAAACCAGTATTGTTCCAAAGCGTAATAGGATCCTAAAGCCCTGGATTACTCCAGGGCTTCTGAGGTGCATTAGAAACAGGGATGCCCTGCATAAAAAACAAAAACATTCTCCTGATAATGAACTGATTAAAATTACCTATGTAAGATACAGAAACTTCTGCAATAAAATCCTCAAAAAAGCTAAGAGACAGTTCGACTCTGAAGAATTGACCAAAGCTGGACGAAACACTAAACTTTTATGGCATACAATTAAGCGTATCACGAACACCAACACCACTACTCACATTCCCACAGAATTATTTTCTTCCTCCACATCCCCTCACCAATCCGTTAACGATGTTAATGCTTACTTTGCTAATATTGGTAAGGATCTTGCTGATTGTATTTCAAAAACCCAAGCCTCATCCTGCCTTCTGGGTCCCCATAAGTGCTCTACGTACACTAGTAGCTCTAACTCTTTCGCTATGTTGGGAACAAGCCCCGATGAGATAATTTCCGCTATAAAGTCTCTCAAACCTAATGCTGCAATAGGACATGATGGCATTTCCACGACATTTTTGATTAGGTACTGCATGCTTCTGTCACCTATCTTATCCCACATTTTTAACCTCTGTTTTGACTCCGGTACTTTTCCATCCTCCTTCAAATTGGCTATCATTCACCCTATATTCAAGGGGGGTGACCGTGGTGCTACAAATAACTATCGCCCTATCGCGGTACTATCTGCCGTATCTAAGCTCATGGAAAGACTTATAAATAAAAGACTCATCGATTACCTTGAGACTAATAACCTGCTTTCAACCAATCAGTTCGGATTTAGGAAAAATAAATCGACTTCTGATGCGGCCTTAAAATTGATAACCGGTATTGTTGACAAACTCAATAACCGCAAAAAATGTCTCACTGTATTTATCGATCTTGCTAAGGCTTTCGATACCGTTCCTCTCCCTTGCTTATTATCCAAACTCGAAAGTTTAGGCGTCAGAGGTCTACAACTTCAACTCTTTCAATCTTATCTCTCAGGCCGCTCACAGAGGGTCAAAATCGACAAATATTTAAGTGACGTGCTGCCTATTGCCTACGGTGTACCGCAAGGCAGTGTCTTAGGTCCCACGTTGTTTTTGGTGTTCATCAATGATCTCTGTAATATGAAATTAAATTCCGGAAACATAGTTTCTTTTGCCGATGACACCGCCATCACCTTTTTCGACAACTCGTGGTCTAGTCTCCTAACTACCGCTCAGAAAGGATTTGATGTCGTACGTAGCTGGCTTATGTCTCACTCACTTACCTTAAATACCTCTAAAACTAAACTCATTACTTTTTCTATCAACATTACATCACAACCTTCGACTCCCGTAACTTTGCAAGCTCACACCTGTCAATTAAACACACCAAACTGCAACTGTCCATTAATTACATCTACTGATACAATTAAATACCTTGGTATTACTCTAGACAAGCACCTCAACTTTAAAGCACATATTACTCTCCTGACTGGCCGTGTCCGCAAACTGATTTACTTTTTTAAAACTCTAAGACACGTTGCCAACGTACATGTTATACGGTCCGTATATTTTGCAATGTGCCAGTCTGTTATTTCTTACTGTATTACAAGTTGGGGTGGTGCTGCTAAATCAATTCTTAAGCCTCTCGAGGTAGCTCAGCGAGGAGTCCTGAAGGTGGCCACTTTTCGACCAATACTTTATCCTACCTTTGTCCTCTACCAGAAATGCAAGGTCCTTACCGTCCGGCAAATGTTTATACTCAGCACGCTTTTACAACAGCACACTGACACTCCAATTGCACGTCAGCCGACAATATCCAGAAGAAGAAATAGGATATGTACTGTACCTCATCCATACTTTACTTTTACAAAAAGATTCTTTTTTTATCAAGGACCATTTCTATATAATAGAATAAATGCAATAATTCCACTGCAAACTTGTTGTAAGCTAACATGCAAACAGCGGATTACTGAATTTCTTTCTACCAAAAATTATGATGATACCGAATCCTTTCTTACAACAATGAAGTAACTCATAATACAGGAACACACACACTCACTCTCACATACACACACATGCAAACAAACACACACACACGCGCGCTCGCACTCACAAATTCTTGTACTGGACTATTATTTTATTTGTTCAAAATGTTGTTAATAATAATTAAGTAACAGTCTAAGAAATACTCTTGTCCTATTTTCGGGAAATGAGGGCTGTTTGTCCTTAATACAGGCTACTAAGTAACCTAGCTAGGACATCAGATCGTAAAATTGTATTGTTACCTACTCATCTCAGATTTAAACTATTCCTAAGTTGTCATCTACTTTGTAACAGACTGTTCCACTTTTTTATGAAATAAATTATTATTATTATTATTAGTTTTTAATAGAGCCACATCACACGAATATTATAAAAGTGAAAGTTTGTGAGTGTGAGGGGATGTGTGTGTGTTTATATGTTTGTTACTTCTTCACGCTCAAACAACTGGATCAATTTTGATAAAATTTTGTATGGAGGTAGCTGACACCCTGGATTAACATATAGGCTACTTTTTATCTCGATATTCCCACGGGCTCGACATTTACGCGGATAAAACCGCCGGGCACAGCTAGTTCATAATATGTCCCACATAACAATCACATGCATTACCTACTCTGCTACGATATTTGAGAAGGAGAAGAAAGAAGAAGAGAAGGGATATCTTTGCCACAACTCAGCCTATAGATGTCTATTGTTGGATATAGGCCTCCCAAGCTACGCCACAGCACCTTCTTTCTTCTAACTTACTTATAGAAATGTCATTGGTACTTGTGTCCCAGACAGGATGACGGAAGGCAAGTGCACGTTCGGCACGCGCGCGCCTATTGACATACACATGCTCAACGAAATCATCTACAGGGAAGTCAAGCATTTTAGAAACTACAAGATTTACAGGCCTAACTTTGGATGTGAGTATAGAAGAATTGAGGTATATTTCAATCTATATTTACTGAGCTGCTGAGCTTAAGGGACTGGGTAAGTCAGAAAAAGTGTTTTTTTCATTCAAAGTGGTAATCCTTAAGAGGAGATGCGGTCGGAGAGACTTTTGAAAAAGCCTAAGTAAATAAGTCATAATTCGAGGTTTGTCTTGTGTCAAATTTGCGACATGTGGGTGTACCATAGGTAAACCTCTATCTAACCTTCAAGGACTTCAGGCATTGTGTTACGTTATTTTCGTTCGCAGCCATACCCGTGACCGGGAAGTTTTACGCTGCCCACGATCAGTTGAAGGCGGAGACTAAGGAACAAACAAAGAAGGTGCAGGACTACCACGACAACGTGGCGCAGACCAGAGCCAAAGGACCACGCAGCAAGTATGACTCGCCGGCTACCGAGAACCAAGTGTAAGTTGGTAGTAGGTGTTTGTTGTTGGTCTATCTGTGAAGTTGAGCTCGACGGGGAAGTACTACGGGGTAGTACACAGTACGGGGGGCTACTCTCTAAGCCCGTCATCGAAGATATGGGCCCGTCCGAATGTAGTTCGAAACTTCAGAATGAAACCCACATCCGGTTAATCAACTTTTTCTGACGGTTTCAGGAGTAGAGACGGCGGTCAAATCGTGGTGTCATTCATTCTTAGCATGGGCCCCAAACTAATCTGATTCCCAACCGTTCTCCTAAGACCGATTCGCCATTGGACTGTTTGTCGACAGAGTAGGTGATACGTAATAGAAATCAACCATAACTTCGGCCGAAACTACGGATTTCGTGCTTAGGAAGTCGACCTCCAGACCTGTTTCTGCCGTCAAGCAGTGTTGCTACGTTGAATCACGGGGGCCGAAGTCCATGAGACTTTTCCGCTTTACCTCTAGGTTGACGACGAATGTGTGCAAAGCCTCTGGAATAGATGTCCATTGGCGGCGGCGACCACTTACCTCCAGGGCTACTAAGACCACTTAATGATTCCTTACGTCGAAACCACGTAAATTCCTTTCCTTATCACGACATGTGCTCTGTCTAAAGGGGCCCGTGGCTAAATAATAACAGCCGCACAGGTCGAACGATCAGGTTAAGCAACGCTTGCCGCGGTTGGTCTGTGGATGGATGACCATCTTTACATACCGAGACTCCTCCGTGCCTCGGAAAGCACGTCCCGGCTGTCACTCGTGGATATTTGACAGTCGTTACAGGAGGTCAGAAGCCCGAAAGTCTGGCAACCAGTCTTACCGAGGGGTATCGTATTACCAGTAACTGGGTTGTGGAGGTCAGACAGTTGCTCCCTGTAAAATATTGGTATTTAGCTGCATCCGGTTAGACTGGAAGCCGACCCCAACATAGTTGGGATAAGGCTAGGCAGATGATGACATGTGCTCGGTCTCAATCTGTCAAGCCTCCTCTACACATAGACAGATTCATCATTAGATGGCCATCTGCGAATGCCTCCGCCGACGTGTAGACGGGATAATTTGCTAGTCTGTGGTAGGTATTTGACGTCGGCAGATGCTAAATACCTACCACAGACTAGCAAATTACCCCGTCTACACGTCGGCAGAGGCATTCGCAGATGGCCATCTGCTGATGAATCTGACGACGTATAGAGGAGGCTTCAGAAAAACCTCTAATTTCTCTACATTTTTGACAAGCTTTTGGCATTGATTGTCGCTTAGATGAACTTGCGACTAGATTTTGAATGTTTTTAATAACGGGAATTGGCTTTCTGACCACTGAGGTGCCTTGACCATTCAGATTAATTTAAAAAATCCATTTTCCTATTTTGTTCTTCACGTCTTTTAAAAGCCTCCTCTACACGTCGTCAGATTCATCAGCAGATGGCCATCAGCGAATGCCTCTGCCGACGTGTAGACGGGGTGATTTGCTAGTCTGTGGTAGGTATTTGACGTCGGCAGAGGCTAAACACCTACCACAGACTAGCAAATTACCCCGTCTACACGTCGGCGAAAGCCTCCTCTACTCGTAGGCAGATTCATCAGCAGATGGCCATCTGCGAATGCCTCCGCCGACGTGTAGACGGGGTGATTTGCTAGTCTGTGGTAGGTATTTGACGTCGGCAGAGGCTAAATACCTTCTACCTACTACGTGTAGAGGAGGCTGGAGGCATTCGCAGATGGTCATCTGCTGATGAATCTGTCTACGTGTAGAGGAGATTTTATTAGACGTCGCTTAACGTATTCAATAAAATACCAACACGAGTGAAAAACTTTACCAATCCAACACACAAAGACTACCCTCATATTCTAAGTTGTTTCTTGAAAACTTTTAATATGGAGGTCTGCCTCGGGCTAGAGAACTTCGAAGTTAATCTACGTACGACTGCAGTTGGCTGTTAGTACTTAGGGATAGTTTGAGTTCATATCGTTGTTTGCTGTACGACTTTTTTAGAGATCCGTACCCAAAGAGTGCCATTGGGGTCCTATTGCTCCGGAATCCGTCCGTCCGTCTGTCACAGAGCTGTATCTTTAGAACCGTAATAGTAAAACTCTTGATATAGAATTTTGACGTGTGTGCTACTATTGCCGCTATAACAACACTGGTGATGAAATAATTTACACAAAGTAAAGCGCCTGTCTTGGTTCGAACCTACGACCCGAACTCGTAAGTCGCGGCCGTTACCACTGGGCCACCACTGCTTTTCATGGCAATAATGGCAAAGTAATTTAAAAAAAAACGCCGGGTAAACATTTAATGGGGGCTCCCCTTAAATATTTATTTTATTCTGTTTTTAGTATTTGTTGTTATAGCGGCAACAGAAATACATAATTTGTGAAAATTTCAACTGTCTAGCTATCGCGGTTCTTGAGATACAGCCTGGTGACAGACAGACAGACGGACGGACGGACAGACGAACGGACAGACGGACGGACAGACAGCGAAGTCTAGTAATAGGGTCCCGTTTTTACCCTTTGAGTACGGAACCCTAAAAATGTAGCGTTAAAATATTGTTCAAAGAAGAGTTATGTTTTTCGCGCCTATCTTTTTAATGTGTGCGTGTCTCATATTGCCTCGTAGCATGTTTTCTATGGTCGGAGGCAGCACCCGATCAGACTGCTTAAAAGTGATCCTGCTTTGAATTTTTTAATTGTTTAACATTCTTTCAAATATGACATTTAAATTCATAACGTACTTAATGTTCTTTTGAAGTGAAAACTTACTAGGCGGACTTTGCCCTCTTTCTGAAGAGTGAACGAAACTGAACGGTCACGCTCGGTTCGACTCACTTCAGTTGGTCGGTGACGCTTACTGGCTGACTGACTCGGCGCTAAAGCGCGTATACTCGGCTCCAGTCGTAAGTTTTCACTTCCATCGTGTGGTCTCGTGGTTGCATGCGCGACTGCTGAACGTTGGGTCCTGAGTTGGATTCCCAAGTCGGGCAAAATGGGTTTTTCCTTTAAGAATTTCTTAGGAACAGCCCGGTGTTTGAAAGTTATAGCGGTGTGATACTCCCGTGTCTCGGAAAGCACGTTAGGCCGTTGGCCCTGTGCCTGATCTGTCTCCGGTCGTGTTGGATTGCGTGCCCATCCCATCGGAATATAAGTATAAGAGTGAGGGAAGAAAGAGTGCACGTGATTCTGCGCACACACTTGTGCACTATCTCTTCGCCAAAGAATAGTCTCCGTTGAGATGAGCCTCCATGGCCGATGCCTATGGCATTAAGTTCGCCTCTGTACATTTATGTGCTTGAAGTATTAAATAAATAAATATGGAGGACTATTATTATTTTTACGTCTCTTGACATTTCTCGGGACCCTGGGGTGTCACGGAACTCGGAGAGGTCCGTTATATGTTTTTAATTAAATGAGGCCTCAACTGACGATTATTCCTGTTCGCACTATGCAAGTGCACCCAAGGACAACTCCCGGTTGGTGTAGGAATATTGCAAGATATGGAAACAAATCAATTGGATTATGGGTTTGGGTGGTTACAACCGGTTCACTCTAAACAGGTTAGGAGTATGGAAAGACTATAAGCCCCTGCCTGTTCAATGTTTTATTGTACACGGAAAAAATAGTAGGGGGTGATTTCAATCAATCAATCAACTCAGCCTATCGCAGTCCACTGCTAGACATAGGCCTCTCCCAGACTGCGCCACAGCACCCTGTCCTCCGCCTTCCGCATCCAGCTAGATGGACGGACGACTTAAAAAAGTGGCTGGGGTAGACTGGATGCGGAAGGCGGAGGTCAGGGGGTGATTTGCACACTCAATAATGGCCCCCGGAAACGGTGTGTAGCACATTATTATTACCATAAGCACCCTCGTTGTATTCTTGTTTCAGTTACGGCTGGTACGACAAACCTCTGGTGCCGATGAATCGCAGTGACAATCGGTTCTACTACCCGCAAGTGGAAAGCAAACACACGAAGATCGAAATCGTCATACTGATGTGCAATCCCAGGAATAAAAAGGAGTAATGATCTTAGGGTGCTTTTGAGGCTGACGCGCATTCGGGCGGACGCAACCGCAACGCAAAAATCCTCCAACATCACTTTCATACTTTTTGTATGAACCATAGCAGACTAGGCGGGCTGCGTCGCGCTTTTTAGGGTTCTGTAGGCAAACAAGGAACCAGGAAGTAATAGTCGACCAACTTATACAATGTTGGTACTTGGATAAGGAAAAATTCCATAGAAAATGACTTAGATTGCTTTAAGCCAGTAAGTACATTGTAAAGCCTGATTTACACGATTCCTAGAAGTTTCTGGGACGTTCAAGAGATTTCATCGCATGTCAGAAAGTACGTTGAATTATTGCCCTTCAAAAATCGCATGCAAGTTATTTACAGGAGTGCGATTTCCATAATGGTATACAATAATTGAACGCAACTTCATGACGGTGCGGTGACTTCAGGTTCGTGCCACATAAACGATCCCCGATTTGAAAGCACCCTAAACTAAATATGTTTAAAATAATGGTCAGACTCTGAAACATAATGTAAACGAACAACTTAGGCTTGCCAGTGTAGTAGTGGTAGTTGCTACACAGAAAATTGGCCACTACACGCCAAAAGATTATTAAGGGTTGATTTTTTAATCATCTGATAACATTATTCGAGGAATAATTTTGAAATTTTGACAGTTATTTCATACAAAAACTGTCAAACGTCAATTTAATTCCTCGAAGAAAAGTTATCTGGCGATCAGCCCTAAGTAAAATAAAAAACCTACATTCTTGAAAATAAAATCTCAGACTAGACCCATCTTTATGTCCGAATTTCAATAACAAAAATCCCATAGACAAAAACTTTTTTTTTATTATTGCTGAATGCCCGCTCTTGACCTCGATCACGCCTGACAAACCCTGCACCTTCCTTTTCTGTTTTTCTCGAATTTCCCAAATTTCCAGTGCAATTTTCCATTTTTTCTTTTTCTAAACCATAAAACCTTATTCGGACTATTACCGATCATTTATAAAAGAAAATTAACCAAATCGGTCCAGCCAGTGATGCGCTTACCAACGAACAGCATTTCATTTTTATACATCATCATCATTCCCCTGCGCTTATCCCAATTTAAGAGTTATTCCGTTTACCCACCCCAAGTTCTAAGGTGGATACGCGGAAACGTATGTCCAAGAATCCACCCTAGGCCTAGTTGGATAAACGGAACTTATAAGCTTGGGGTGGATTGTCGGACATGAATTTCCGCGTATCCACCTCATGGTGGATTTTTTGGGTGGATAAACAGAATAACTGCAATTTGAGTCATTCCACCCCTAAAAAATCCACCCTAAATTTGTGGTCGGCGCAGCTGTCATCTCGGTAGTCACTCCCTTGCTTGCTAGCAAGGGAGTGACAACCGAGATGACAGCTATATATGTCACACGCAGTCCATCCATCGTTTCGTTGGTAGTCCCCCCTAACCGTACATAAAGCCTGCCACATTCGTACTCAAAACTTTCCTCACGACATTTCCCTTATTCCTTCGCATCACATGCCCATAACATGACAACCGATACTTTTGTACATTTATATGTTTTTGATAATCTAAAATTTTTATAACACACTTTGTAAGTATTACATCAACGCAGAAATGAAATCAATAAATTATTTTTTATAACTAAAACCTTTTTTTTGTAGTAGCTTCAGCTTATTACAATGTCTTTGTTTTTAAACCTGTTATCCCTAATTAGTTAATGAAAAGAAAATACTCGGTGATTACAGCCTTTTCTGGTAAAACAGCATAATCAGGTTATAACGTTCCAATTGGTGGGACACAGGCCTCCTGTCACTGAGATGGAGTGGCATGTAATCCTCCGGGACTAGGGTTACCGGATGAAAAATTTAAAAGTCCGGAGAAAAAGCCTGATTTCCTTAAAAAATCCTGAGAATTTGTCGGAATTTCAGATTTTTTTCTCAAACGTAGTGTACCTACTGCAATTTAAAAAGTCATATTATTAATAATTTTGTGCACTGAGCATCTCGATTCTCGGAGGTCATGTCCACACGATGAGCGCGAATATGAAAAACTGATAATAAGCGTTGATGTTATTATGTGATGTTATTGCAATTAACATGACCAAAGTTGTTTTTTTAATTAGTCACTACATGTGTAAAGATTTTTTTTCTGTTTTGTACCTTTTAATAAAAAGATCTAAAAATTCTGAGATTTCCTGAGATTTACAAAATCCGGCCGTAATCCTGAGAAGAGTTTAAAAATCCTGAGATCTCAGGACAAATCCTGAGATATGGTAACCCTATCCGGGACCAGCACGCGTAGCATGACCGCCGTAGAAACGGGTTTTGTCGACGGAAGAATAGACAAAATGACAGATTGTCAAAATATTTGTACGCGTGGCAATGTGTCATTTTGTCTATTCTTCCGTCGACAAAATGTCGTCATGCTACGCGTGCAGGGCGGGTTGGTAATGTCCCATAACTTCAAATTTTTGGTTCTAGGACATGCTGGTTTCCTCATGATGTTTTCCTGCACCGTTTTAAGAGCAGTGGTTCGATCTTACGACCTACAACTCCTAAAGGCCAGCACTCTTGTAACACCCGACGCCATCCCACGCTTACTTATAGGCCAAATGACGAAAATAGCTCAACGAGATGAAAAATGTGGCCAATGAATAAGCTTCATTGATGTTGCGTAACGTGGTGTGTTATAAGTCTGTTTCCGCCTTAAGTCGCGGCCGTTACAACTGGGCCACCACTGTTCTCTTTGTGATTACACATTGATACAGTATTAGGGAACATGAGACCAACTGTAGGTACCAAACAACACCCTTATTGCAAAACACACTGTCAATAACAATCTAAATAATTTTGAAGTGTAGGTATTGCTAATCCATTGATTGCTTGCGTGTGGATTGAGAGATCTTTTCGAAAAACTCTTCCAATCCCAACCAAATTATAAGAGGAATTAGGAAATAATTGTGAAAACTTCATGGTAAGGTATAAAATTTGTGAAACCTAAACAAAGAAAGTTAGAACTCATTAACTGGATCTCTCAATCTGGACAACTGAAGAAAAAGCCATAACGCGTATCCAAGAATATACTGCCTATGTGTTTATAATTTGCATTTTAATTAATTGTGAAGGATTTGTGAAAGCTGCTAAACAAAATTTCGATTCGTTTCAAAGCCACGTTTAAGATTTATAACGGTTTATATGGATCTCTCAGAGTGGATAATTTTCAATTGAGTGATGTTGTAAAACACGACCTAATACTGAAAAAGTATGAATAATTATCATGTTTATTGCAAATTATGCTTCTGGGAAAATTTGTGAAACAAAAATCGTGATTGCAATCTTACTGGTTCAAGAGAAAATGAAAATCTTGTTTTTTGTCGATCGTCCCAACTGAGAGATCTTTATTTTGAACTATATTTAATAAACCAAAACTTATAGGTAGAAGGTAGATACATCAGAAATTGTGAAAAATGTTGTACTAAAATTTGACGAATCAGTCGTCCCTGTAAGTGTTATACATAAAAAGATAAATCATTTTTTACAATCCTTAAGGAAAACGTTGAGTAGGGTAGACATACTTTTTTATTTTGTCCGATTTTTTTTCGACTACCCTATTCATGCTAACATTGTGTATATTCATTGCGATTTGCGAAGCTGGCGTTGTGCAGTACATTTAATGCTAGTTTTTTTAATAGTGTTGTGCTATAATTAATAATAACATAATCAGTGTTTCCGTTTAGTGATAGTGAATAACAATGTAAGTATTAGTGAATGCAGTCCCGGTTCCTTCTTCAGAACTGGGACTGGATTTTCGGTACTGGACATGGAACCAAGATTACCCGGGAAATTCGGAAAATTTAGACGGAGAATTAACCTTTTGAACGCCACGGTCGGGTATAGACGACAAACGAAAACGTGCCCAACATGGCGCCGGTCGTCTACAGCCGACAAGAAAACGACATTTTTTACCTTTTGAACGCCATGATCGGGTATAAACGACAAACGAAAACGTGCCCAACACGCCACCGACGTCCACAGCCGACAAGAAAACACGTGTTGGGCACGTTTTCGTTTGTCGTCTATACCCGACCGTGGCGTTCAAAAGGTTAAAAATAGCTCTAAGCGATTTAAGTCAAGATGTAACCAATAAAATATCCCCATTTGTGAAACACTCAAGAAAACGTAAAAGATCTAATGATTTAGGTAAGAAAATAAAAATACATAGGTCAAAAAAACCTAAATGCAACATTGAACAAAGATTTCCTACGGAGTCTATATTTTCCGATGAGACTTCTTTTTATGAAAATTGGAGAGGACAAGTTGAACTAGCCAAACCTAGTCTAGACTCAGTGATGTATCTTTTAGCATTAGGATATAATATAAATGACAACATTAAAGATACTATAGACAATTCCAAAGATTTAACGATTACAGAATATATAAAATATTTGTCTGATATAAATTCTGAGCAAAAAGTTTTAGAGTTGAGGACACCTCAACTCTAAAACTTTTTGCATAGCACTGCAACATTTTAAAATAAAAGAGCAACATGGCATTATAAATATTGATTGTGCCTGCAATGTTACATATATATTTGAACATTTTCTACAAGGTTACATTTGTAGTGCTGTTTTTAAGAAAGAGTGCTCCAAAGAATCATGTTGTTCAACTAGCATATCAAGGAAGATTGCATTTCTGCCAATCAATATTAATATGATTTCTGTTTTTGGCATTTTTTGAGATGCAATCTTTATTGGTAATGAAACAAAAACATGTGATTTTTGTAAAGGTCAAATTATTATTAGTTATCAACTTTCAAATTTGATATCCATTGATTTGAACGGATGTGAAAAAGTTTATTTGAAAGATGTACCAAATACAATTTCTGTCAGAAACAGATGCTACAAATTGTTAGCCGGTGTTGAATTTATTCCTGCATTGAGTCCCGATAATATTGGCCACTACAGAGGACATGGTGTTCATAACGACCAAATATGTAGTCTGTTTTGACGATTTGATGGGAAAAATGTAAAACAGCAAAGAAGAACCAGTTATTTTACATACTTTGTCCTACGGACTTATTGATTAGGTTACATCCTATTATGTAATTATGAGTGAAATAAAAAAAAAGTTTTTTATGGTTACCTTAAAATTTCTGAACTTTTTGTGTGTAAGAATTACTAAGAATTAGAATTACGAAGTTAGAATACCTTAGTAAGAGCACTACACATACAGTACCTAACTTTGCAGAAACTTGTCATTTAAAAACGTAATTTTATATTATTTAAATTATGTAGTGAAACCAGACACAAATTACTTGTATAAAAACGTTTAAAGTGTATCATAATTTGAATTGTACTGGTAATTATTCCGACCGGCGATTATGGTCACCCTACTCAACTTTTTCCTTAAGGATTGTAAAAAATGATTTATCTTTTTATGTATAACACTTACAGGGACGACTGATTCGTCAAATTTTAGTACAACATTTTTCACAATTTCTGATGTATCTACCTTCTACCTATAAGTTTTGGTTTATTAAATATAGTTCAAAATAAAGATCTCTCAGTTGGGACGATCGACAAAAAACAAGATTTTCATTTTCTCTTGAACCAGTAAGATTGCAATCACGATTTTTGTTTCACAAATTTTCCCAGAAGCATAATTTGCAATAAACATGATAATTATTCATACTTTTTCAGTATTAGGTCGTGTTTTACAAGATCACTCAATTGAAAATTATCCACTCTGAGAGATCCATATAAACCGTTATAAATCTTAAACGTGGCTTTGAAACGAATCGAAATTTTGTTTAGCAACTTTCACAAATCCTTCACAATTAATTAAAATGCAAATTATAAACACATAGGCAGTATATTCTTGGATACGCGTTATGGCTTTTTCTTCAGTTGTCCAGATTGAGAGATCCAGTTAATGAGTCCTAACTTTCTTTGTTTAGGTTTCACAAATTTTATACCTTACCATGAAGTTTTCACAATTATTTCCTAAATCCTCTTATAATTTGGTTGGGATTGGAAGAGTTTTTCGAAAAGATCTCTCAATCCACACGCACACCATTGATTCGTATGTTCGAGAAATGTGTCCGCTTAACAACGTAAACAACGCAATGGATGTTGTTGAACTGTCAAAATGAAAGCCATTGCTACTGGTGTGTTACGCAATTATTACGCAGAACGTAGCTTTTCGGGTTTCGCCGGTTTTGCCCTGCAGTGGGGCATTTTCGTTTCCACTGGGCCCCACTGCTCTCCTATTATAACTTTACCTTTGCTAATGGGTTTAGAACGAGACGATTACATACAAAGAAACACAGTTTCAACTTCTACAGCTATTGTTTATTTATTCATCAGATTTCTTATCCTCAGTGGCATACTGGTTCCACTTGCGGGGACATTTCTTCTTGTAGTCACTATTGTATAGCGGATTCAAGTGAGCTGCTGCCACGCGGTCCCTGGAACCGAAAACCAAAATGTTTAACAATGAAGAAAATATAATTGATACAATTGCCGGCACGTAACTTGGCAAGAGATTTTCGTAGTGGGGGAAGTTCGCGCATATAAAAATGTATGAAATTGTGCGTGCGCAAACTTCCCCCACTACAAAAACTCTTGCCAAGTTACGTGCCAGCAACTATAGTTTTAATGCTGCGTTCAGAGACAAAAATTGATCCGAGGCCCTAGGTCAAATTAAAACAGCCAGCGAAACTAGAGAGTAATCGGTAACGATATAAAGTCAATTCCAACATTCAAAATTACAAAATGGAGGTATCGTTGGTTCACTGGCACAAACTAGGCACAGCCTGTATCTTGGGCACCATAGAAAAACTAAAAATCATCAACATCATAAATATCTCAATATGTTTATTTTTATTCTATGTTTCACTGCAGAGCAAAGGCCTCCCCTTCGGCTGTCCCCGTATATCTACAAGATAAACCAAAAAAAAATCAACAAACCGGCGTGCATATATTATGTATGACCAGATGTATGAACGTAGGTAAACGAACCAAATGAGCTAGTGGTGCCGATACCCTTGTTCACAAACTAAACTAAATTTTTTTATTAACTAAGTTCAGTGCATCTTTTTCTTCCTATTTCATTAGGAAAAGGACAGAAGATTAATTTCAGTTTAATCATATACAACGCGGTCACATTAACTAGACGCATCTCTGGAATGCGAGGCCCGCATTCCTTAGCTCGCCCAGCAAGTGTTATGCCTTTGTCTTTGTTACCGATACGTGCGTCGATAATTTGGCTAGTTTTCTGTTGTTGTTTAAATTATACTTTTTTATTAGGTTAATTTAGATATATTACCAAAAAACCAAAAAGACGACATCAACGTTAATGTGACCGCGTTGTAGGTGTGTGCATCCGGTTTGACTGGAAGCCGACACCAACATGGTTGGGAAAATGCTAGCCAGATGATGATTATTTTATCGATTTGTAGCCGCACGCTAGGGGCACGGCAATTGATATTTAGCCAAGCGCTTAAAAGGTATTATACTGACAATGAGCTAGTGGTGCCGATTCCCTTGTTCACAAACTGAACTAAATTTATTTATTAACTAAGTTCAGTGCATCTTTTTCTTTCTATTTCATTAGGAAAAGGACAGAAGATTAATTTTAGTTTAGTCTTAAAAAATTAATCAGCGCCTGACACTACTCGATAAGTCGATACAAGTTGAGACGTGATTAAAAACTTGCTTACTAAAATTACGTCAAGTTTACGTCAGGCGCTGTTTAATATGACGGGACTAAACGAAAATTTATCTTCTGTCCTTTTCTCAATGAAATAGAAAGAAAAAGATGCACTGAACTTAAATTTATTTAGTTTGTGTACAACCGAATCGGCACCATTAAGCACCGGAGGGCTACAAATCATAACTCCAGGCTCAAGTGTCCAGAGGAAAACTAATAAATACACTCCCGGACTCCTAGATCGAGGCCATCGTGCATTTGTTTTTCATATTTTTTTAAGTTTCAAAAAACGAGATAGGTGGTCGTGCTTCGAAACTGCCCGGTGGTCGCCACGCACCTAAGGGCAAAGTACTTCGGCAACCCAGGTACCTTCTGTGAGACGGTCAGTAACATCAAGGAGTAGCTGGCCTCCCTTGAGGAGCTTGGGTGGATCGAATAATGGATTTTCTCACCCGTACGGAAAATACGCGCATTCACTAGGAGTTGGTTTTAAAATAATTATGAGTTACCATTTTGGTGACGTCATTGTTCCAAATTAGAATTCACGTCCATTGAAAACGTTATAATCTTCTATACTTACTTACAAATAAGTGCAGGGTGGCTCGATTTAGGAGTCTGGGAGTGTAAGTCTATGTACTCACGCGAATTCTTCATAAGTCTTTGCAGTGTAGATGGCATCACACTTGACGTCGTTTACCTTCCAGTACCGCCTGTCCTGTTCCACAGAATTTTTCAACTGACTTTCAATGGCGGCAAAATCATCTTGTGTCAGTGGCTTATCCATTTTGAAAACTGAAGCTACCTCGGTAGTGCTTGGAACTCCTCGAAAGAATCTATGAAAGTGTAGGTAGTTGTTATTGTCCTGAAATACAGTTTTCCGCGATGCCTCGTTCGCACGATATCGAAGTCTGAAATATTGACGTAACAAATGGTTGCCATGGAAACAGTTTATGTTTTCTTTGTTGGAAATGGCATTCTTCGTTCAAAACTTCGATTGATAAATTGGTGATCTCCATGGAAACAGTTTTTTTGACGCGTGGCCAAAATCGGAACAAACACCGCCTTAGGGCGTTTATCCACTGCCGCCGTCACCGAAAACGACATGACAGACGACGCCGAAGTAGCATAAACGAAACGACGCCGAAATGCAGAGCATGCATAGCATAGCATAAATAGCAACGCATGCATAGTATATAGCATGGTTAGCATTGCATGCCTTTGGAGAATCATGATTCTCCAAAAGGTTATTTAGCTCGTATCTACTGGGCGGTGAATAATTAAAACATTCCGAGTACGAGTCACTTTATAATATTGTCTACACTGGTCTCTTACATATCTAATCTCGAACGGGTGGTGCGCGTGAGACGAGATGCGGGAGCGCGCGAGCGAGCGTGATGCGTAATAGCGTCACGAGCGTGTCTGTCTTACTGACGGCCAAGCGGTGCCAGCCGTTTGTTCTCGTGAGTTCTTGTGTCTCGCTCTCACGCGCACCCGTACCACTCCGTGCGTGTGTGGCGCTAAGATCGCCACAGTTATGTTAGGTTCAGCACTAGTCTAGGTTAGGCTCGGCATTAGCATAGGTTAGGTTCGGCATTTGGCTAGGTTAGGATCGGCATTAGCATTTTCAGAAACAGTCGTCTCGCAGCCTCCTTAGGCTGCGGAAAGGGAGAGGGAGATCGCGTCCACTCACCCGGCCCGCAGCAGGCACACCGGGCGTCGGTGGAGGGCGGATAACGAACTCTTCTAGCCCCCCTAAATGGGTTCAGGGGCGACGGACTCGGGGACGTCCGACGGACAATCGCGCCTCCACATCGGGTCCGGGGAGGACCCATGTGGAGGCGCGTAGTATTCCACGCGCGCCTCTCTAAACGTCACGGGGGCGTCAAACACCTCACTCACCCCAAAGACAGGCCCGCAGTTGCGGGCCGGATGTACGTTCCCGCAACCCCCGGCGTAGTTATGATATGGAACACCGGGGTGGTTTTCAGTCAGTAAGAGTCTGACAGACCCCGCCGCCCGCCTCAGGGCGGCAGACATCTATGGGATTTTCCACCACGGAAACAAAAAAAAAGGATCGGCATTAGCATAGGTTAGGTGTTTATTTATTTATGCATGCATGCAGCATTGCATGCATAGCATAGCCTTTGGAGAAGCATGATTCTCCAACAGTTAAAGTTTGAGTAAGATTTAGCACTAGTTTTGGTTAGGTTTGGCACTAATTTGAGTTAGGTTCGGTATTCTAGATTACGTTAGGTTCGGCATTAAGTAAGGTTGGGTTCGGCAAAAGGATGTTAGGATCGGCATTAGTTTGAGTTAGGTTTGGCACTTGCTTGAGTTAGGTTCGTTATTAGATTAGGTTGGGGTTAGGTTGGGTCCCCCCCGATGGGTTCCCGCATTGTCAAGGCGGGGGGGGCTCAGTAGCCGTGGCTTGGTCACCCATGGTGAAGCGAAGAGGAACCCGAGGAGGGGCCGCTCGTCAGGGCTTTTGCTAGTAAGCCGACGACGTAGCGGCCAACAGGTGGGACCGCAAGGAAGGAGGAGTGTTGGTATGACTCTCCCTATCCTCTGCGGTCGAAAACTGGCAGGCGGCAGGGCCAATGGCCTGACCCGTCGCAGGGGAACCAAGGATGCCCAGATACGGGGTGTCTGGCGCCCATGTGCTGGTTTGATCCCTTGGGTGGCTATGTGTGGTGCGCCGGTGATGGGGAGTACTCACCAGAAGAGGGTCCAGTGACGGACAGCCGCGGCGGGTTCACGGATGAGTACTAACGCATGCGTGTTCCCACCGTAAGCGGCAGAGGAGGACACCGTAGAGTTTTAGTGGGTTAGAGTCACATATACCTGCACTATCTCGCCGTGGTAGTGCAGAATGCATGTGCATTTCTCCACGATAAAAAAAAAAGAAAAAAAAAAGGGTTAGGGGAGGTAAGCCTAAAACGGGTAGCCCGCCTAAAACGGGTATGCTTTTTAAATTGCGTACAAGTAGCGGCACGTAAGTTGGCAAGAGTTTTTGTAGTGGGGGAAGTTTGCGCACGCACAATTTCATACATTTTTATGTGCGCGAACTTCCCCCACTACGAAAATCTCTTGCCAAGTTACGTGCCGGTATTGCTACCGTTATTGCTAATAAGAATGTGTGCGTGCAGTGTGCGGCGTCTGCCGCTCGCCAATCACAGGAAGTCGGCGCGCTTCTCTAGCGGACACGAGTTCACGGTAAGATAAGAAGATAAGAACGAAGTGTTTTGATATTTCCACTAAAAAAAATTGAGTTACATTACTTTTGAATACTGGAAAATGGTTTACAATATGTTCTTACTAGTTTTGTGTTACTATTTTGCAATAAATAGACGTTTTATTTGTGTAATAGGTTGGCGTTTATTATTTCGGTTTTAAGGATATGAGTCGATTGAAAAAAATACATGCTTGTGGGCAAAAAGGGTAGGGGTAAAGCGGGTGCCCGTTTTGCTCATACCCGATTTGCCCTGTATAATTTCATTGACTGCTTATTAGTTCTTTTATTTTTGCAATGGTTAATAAATACGAAAGAAAGACTGCAAATGCATCGTGGGATGAGGGAGTTATGAAGCTTGCGATAGAAGAAGCTCTCAAAACTTCCGTCAATGGTGCAGCAAAAAAATATGGCATCAACCTTTCGACTTTACAGATACATGTAAAGAAAGGATGTCAAAAAAAACGACGGGTTGCACTCCGGGAGTGCCGGCAGAAGTGAAAACTTGAATATTAACGTTGTTTACTGTAACTGTCACCGTCACCGTCACCGTCGCCGTCATCGTCACCGTCACCGTCACCGTCGCCGTTTCCGTCACCGTCACCGTCACCGTCACAGTCACCGTCACCGTCACAGTCACCGTCACCGTCACCGTCACCATCACCGTCATCGTCACCGCCACCGTCACCGTCAGCGTTACCATCACCATCGTCGTCACCGCCACCCTCACCGTCACCGTCAACGTCACAGTCACGGTCACGTTCACCGTCACCGTCACCGTCGCCGTCGCCGTCACCGTCACCGTCATTGTCACCGTCTCTGTCACCGTCAGCGTCACCGTCAGTGTCACCGTCACCGTCACCGTCTGTCTGTCTGTCTGTCTGTCTGTAATTTGATCCTGTGTACTTGTTTTCAATTTTTGATATTTAGGATTCTTACGAATGTTCGATCAGGGTCACGTGACATCTTACGATCAGGGTCACGTGACACGACTCATCTTACGAACCTTATGATCAGGGTCACGTAACCTGACGCGAGTTTAACATTTTTTACCCATTACAAAAAAAGTGTACAACGCCGCTAAAGAAGTTTGCTCTTCAAAAAAAAACTAGGAAGATTCACAACAGTTTTTACAGCAGCTCAAGAATTAGATCTAGTTGAGTATCTATTTCATATGGATAATCTGTTTACGTTGCCAACTCATTACGTTGTCTACAAAGTGCCGCAACCATTCCAAGAATACTGGCCCATTAATCCAACCATTATCACTGCAAGTAGCTGATGATCCTGGTGAAGCTCCATCTGAGTTATGATGGTTATGAAACAGTTCGAGTCATTAATTGACGTTGATCTCATGTAGGTAATTCAGTCCCTACCCGCTTTGCCCAAAAGCCCTACCTGCTTTAGCCTCCCCCCCCCCCCCCCCCCCTACAGGCAAAACGGGTAATTCGAATGGTAAAGATTCTTGTTATTTTTTTATTCTTAATTACAAAACTATTAAATATGTCATTTATTTTATATATGTATAGTCCTTGTTATCTAAACATTTGAAAATGTAGGTACAAATAAAATGTTCAATTTGTATCTATAAATAGTTTTTTTTTATTATCACCCTTAGCTTACCTACCCGTTTTGGGCTACTCTCCCCTAGGTTCGGTTTTAGGTTAGGTTACTTTCGGTTTTACTAAATAGTTCTGTACAAAGGCGGACTTAATGCCTGAGGCATTTTTTACCAGTTTACCTTGTGACCAGAGGTAAAACATGACTGGTGCAAGATACGGGATAAACCATAATAATATCAAGGGTAATTATTGTCTGTTAGAGAATTTAGGACATTTACTATGTGGATAAGCTTAGGTGCGCGATGGGATCTGCCATCGGCTAAAATGACGAACTTCCATACAAACTTTAATTTCCTTTAGGTATAGGATGAATTTTCAAAAATCCCTTCCCTAGTTGGGCACGCTCGTTTTAACTAAAAGGATCTTTTGTGCAAAATGTCATAATTCTGTGCGTTCTGTCAGTGAATTTAAGGTTTTATTTAGTAGATTCAGTAGATTGCTTACATTTAGGTACTAACTTAACTTTTTTTTTTATTTCACATTAATTTAATATACCTAGTCTATGTTCAACAAATAGAAGTACCTACGCCGTACGGCATTTCATACAAACTTTCAAGCCTTTATTTTTAGAAATTAATGAACCGATTTTAATGAAACTTCATACGCATAAGCAGGATACAAAGGTCTAAAAAGTTTGGAGAGAACATTTTAGAAATGTCTTATTTAACAAAAGATAGGTTCCTGAAAGTCTTTGTTTCTATTGATTTAAAATCGGTCTATTTTGGCTGTAACACTATTTTTCGAAAATGTTAGGTATCTACCAAAGAGATTTAATATAGGTACAATTTAATGTCTTTGTTATCTACTAACTTTTTAGACCTTTGTAAGCTATGCGTATGAAGTTTCAGTAAAATCGGTTTATTCATTTCGAAAAATAAGGGTGTCAAACCCTTATTTTTCGATTAATTAACCCTTATTTTCAATTAATTTTGGAATTGTCATGTGTGAGATTTGTACCTAAGTTTTTACACCTAATTTACTACGGAAGAGTACCTACTGATTTCCAAGATACAGGTTTTTACCTAGTTTGGAATTCAGGAGATCATAGTTTAGTCTACTCACTTAACATTAATTTGTATCTAGTTCTTAGGAATATAGGTACCTAACTGTATTTAGACTATATTTTATTGAGTCCAATTAAACGTTATTACCTATTATTATTTACCCAAGGTTTGGGTATACACCCAAATAGGAATTTACCTGGTTAGATGCCAATCTCACTTTTCCGGAGCGTGTAGGTAGCTCGAAAACCTTAGACAAAGAAAAGTATAGACGGCGGCTAGCTCCATTTCATTTCCACAAGAAAGGGATAAAGTATTGAGTTAATAAAAGTAACAGAAAAGGATAAAGCTATACTATTTCCGTCTCTCAGTGCGTGCCAGTTTTTTCAAGGCAGCTACTTATGTAGCCCATGTTAGTTAAGTTAGTTTTTTGTCTCATGTGTGGCCACGTTACCCGATGCTCTATAGCTTTCTTACTCTAAGTCGAAAACGGTTACAAATTCGGAAAAAGTGCATAAAAGTTGTAAATAATTTTATGAGCTTTCATATGGTATAAGACTTCCTACAACGCACCGTTTTTCAGACTTATGCGAAATTAATAAAAGTGGTAACTTTGTGCCCCATCCCCTACTAAGGCTCACCTTCTACACGTCAGGACTTTTAGTATGTTCATTTCCGAAGCACCCTGAACAAGTTTTTGAAGGAATCGCTTAGTCCCTCACACACTTTACAACTTCTTTAATACTGACTGGACTAAATAAGAGCCCTAAATACCAAATACGCTCGCCCCTTACGGGTTCACCCGTGTTCGGATATGAATATGAGATAGGACACAAGATAAGTAGCTGTAGTTAAATAGCATTAAGGATGTGAATTAGTGTCTCGTCAGTTTACTGCCCGCCAAAGCACAAGATCAAAGAACACCAATTCTCACATTACATTGCTACGCTCGGAAAAAGATTTATAGCTGGAGGCGACTGGAATGCTTAGCACACATTTTGGGACTCAAGATTGGTTACCACAAGAGGAAGAGAGCTCAAATTGTGCATTGACAAACACCCCATTCGTACCTTGTCTACAGCCGAACCAACACATTGGCCAAGCGACCCGAATAGGATTCCAGACCTAATAGACTTTTTTATAACTGAAGGCCTCCCTAGTTTATATTTTAAGGTAGACTCCTGCCTAGATGGCTCCTCAAACCACGTCCCAGTACTACTAACTATAAGTACAACTATTCTGCATTATGAAACCAACCTGAAAATAAGCTTTAAAACAAAAGATGATATTGAATCTGCAGCTAAATACCTGACAAATACTATACAGACTGCGTGCTGGCAATCAACTCCAGAGATCTTGAAAACAAATTCTCACCCTACTATCCCCGGGCAAATTAGAATGAAAATCAAGGAAAAGCGACGTTTGCGACGAGTTTGGTATACGTCCAGGGCCAGAGAAGACAAGACTGCTCTGAACAAAGCGATGGTAGACCTTAAAAATGCTATTGTCGAAGCTGAGAATGTAACCCTAAAAGCAAAATTAGAGTCCCTGACAGCTACAAAGACCACAAACTATTCCCTATGGAAGGCTACTAGTGGCATAAACCGACCACAATGTTCAAAACCGCCAATTAAATTGGATGATGGACGATGGGCGAGAACTAGTGAGCAGAAAGCAGATGCATTTGCAACGCACTTGGAGGACGTGTTCACACTAAACGAGGCAGAGCCTGGTTCTGACGACTCTGATATTGAAGCCATACTAAATCAGCCGTATCAACTTGATCTACCCATTCGACCTATAACTCCCAAGGAAGTACTTCGGCAGGTAATAAAGCGTGAAAATAAAAAAGCACCAGGTTTCGATCTTATTACTAAGGAAGTCCTAAAACAACTACCAAAGAAAGGAATTGTATTCTTGGCGGCACATTTAATGGTACATTAAGAACGAAACACTTTCCAGCACTTTGGAAAGTCTCCCAAATAGTGATGATTCATAAAGAAGGCAAACCAGAGCATGAGGTAACCTCATATAGACCCATTAGTTTATTGCCTGTAATATCTAAACTATTCGAAAAACTATTGCTGAAGAGAATGTTACCACAACTACTTCATAGGTCTATCATACCTGACCATCAATTTGGCTTTCGGCAGAAACACGCTACGACAGAACAAGTCCACAGGATCTACGACAAAATAAGAAAGTCTTTGGAAGATAAGGAATACTGCTCGGCTGCATTTTTGGATATTCAGCAAGCCTTGGATAAGGTATGGCACCGCGGGTTACTCTGTAAAATCAAAACATCCTTACCCCACACTTACTACGTACTGCTTGAATTTACCTCTCCGACAGAACTTTTCAAGTTAGGGAAAGAGATGTTACCTCAACTTTCCACAAAATAACTGCAGGAGTACCCCAGGGCTCTGTACTGGGACCGGTGTTGTACACTATATACACAGCAGACCTGCCACATACTCCGGATACTACGTCAGCAACTTACGCAGATGACACAGCCGTTTTGGCGAGCCACAAAGACCCTGAAATTGCATCTAAAAACGAGTAGTCTAGACGACATAAATAAATGGCTCAAGAGGTGGCGAATAAAAGCGAGTGCATCCAAATCAGCCCAGGTGACCTTCAGTCTGAGACAAGGTATATGTCCACCTGTGAGACTAGGCGATCACGAACTTCCACATAAAGACTCTGTGAAGTACCTGGGCATGCACCTTGACCGCAGGCTCACATGGAGGACACATATCCAAGCCAAGAGAGATCAACTGAATAACAAACACAGGAACCTATACTGGCTCCTTGGAAGAAATTCGATCCTGTCAATAGACAATAAACTACTGGTGTACAACACCATCTTAAAGCCAATTTGGACATATGGCATCCAACTATGGGGAACTGCTAGTGTCTCTAATATTAACATGCTCCAAAGGTTCCAAAATGTCATCCTCAAAAACATCACAAATGCACCATGGTTTACAAGAAACTGCGAGGTTCATGAATATCTTAACCAAAACACAGTGCATCAAGAAGTGAAAAACTGCGCGGAACGCTACAGAGCACGCCTTCAGAATCATCCAAATCCTTTGGCGAAAGCGCTCACTAAGCCGGATCATAAAAGGCGGCTGAAAAGGTTAGCCAGTGGTGGACCTTGCCAATACCAACTAGGACATGCTGCCATGAAATATGAGGGAAATCTCGCTGGAGAAACCACTCTGTACCATCAAATCCAACAACAAATCTGCTCATAGCCCAGGGACTGATGGCAGAAAAATAGAAGGAAAAATTAAAACAATATATTAGATCACAGCTTTGATAATATTTTACAAAATCTTTCAAAGATAAATATTAAATAGGTAATATTGGGTGGTAGTAGTATGTGCCAGCTCCAACAGTCTTCTGGTTGTTATTGCTAGCAAGCTGGATTGCCATATAATTCACTTTTTGAGCCAGCTGCATTAGGATTAATGCATTAACGTAGCTTGGCAGTGAATTGTTACTAACATTATGAGTCCGTGTTGCTCGAAAATAAATGTTTTATTATTATAATTGTTTTACAATTACAAACATTACAGAGACAGAGTCCTTGTGAGGCTTCTAAATAGGTAAAACTCCAATAACATTTCTTTCAAATTGTTCAACAAGTAGTTTTATATCTTCTGATGAGCCAGTTATACATTTCCTTACAGCTTTCTGCAGATTCTGTAACAAACATATAAATATAATATAATGTAATAGTTTCAAAATAAAAAAAATTCAGTTTGGGGACATTGAATGAAATGTATTATACTATGCAATAAAAAAATAAGTTTGTCAATTATCTGTAGGTATATTTTAGAAAAAGGATTTTTGAATAAATCAAGTACCTATTATTGTCACTTATTTGTAACAAAATAAAGAATACTTTGAAGACAAAGATAAAATTCAGAAATTAGCAACAACTTTCATTGCCTACTGTACCTAGCATAGTCAAACTATAATGTTCCCATTGCTGGGATACAGGCCACCTCTTGGTGAGAGGGAGTGGGCCGTATTCCACCACACGGGCCCAGTGCAGGTTGGTAGATCATCATCATCATCTGCCTAGCCTTTTCCCAACTATGTTGGGGTCGGCTTCCAGTCTGACCGGATGCAGCTGACAGTATTTTACATGGAGCGACAGCCTATCTGACCTCCACAACCCAGTTAATGGGTAATACGATACCCTTTGGTAAGACTGGTTGTCAGACTTTCAGGCTTCTGACTACCCGTAACAACTGTCAAAGGTTGGTAGATGTGATATGTATTTAAAATTTTTGGTTCTAGGTCACTCTGGTATCCTCGTGATGTTTTCGTTCACCGTTTTGAGAATGTTTCGAACCTACGACCTGCAACTTGTAAGTCGTAGCCTTTCCCACTGGGTCAGCACTGCTCTCAATACCTATTATTAATTCTCAAAAATGATACTTACTTCAACTGTAGCATAAGACGAGAGTTTGATGAACTCTTTTCCTGGAGCAAAGTTGGCAAAAACACAATATATCATATCTGATAAAAAGTTCCTGATATTTAATACAATCTTAATATTTGTACTTGATAGCTTTAGTAAAGGATGTGAAAAACTATCATTGTATATTTCAATTTTAACCTTCTCATTGCCTATTGAAAACATTAAATTGCTTTTTGACTTCAAAAACTCTTCCGATGTGAATTGTTGAAGAAAATAGTTTACTTTTTTCGAAGTCAGGTGTTCGGTCAGATCCTTATTTCTGAATACTTCTTGGTATTTGTCTGGAAGTTTCACATACATCTGCCATTCTCTTGCTGGTGACCTGTGCCTCAAAGCATCATCAAATTCAAATAAATTCCCATATTGGTTTACTGCTGTTTGCAATATCAGTTTTTCTAAAGGTTCTTCCAGATTTTTCAAGCTCTGTTGCCTATTTAAATTCAAGTTGAATTTTATAAAATGTTCAGAATGTAATGTTACATGCTTTCTGTATAAAATAGTCCATATTTTCTGTTTAGTATTGAAAGCTCCCGGTATATTTGACATGATTTTAATGTTCACATTCATTTCAGTGAAGTCAAGCTCTTTAGTGTTCAACGGCATTAAGAAACTTATTTTCTTCAGTTCTGTAACTTTTATACTAATTGTTCTTATGACTTTGGTAGTAGTTGATATTGTTAAGTGGACTCTCAAGTCTCCTAAAGAATTAGAGAGTATATCACCAAGTTTATGCTCCATTGAAGTGGTGATTTTTATCAAAAAGAAGAAGGATTCTGTATCAAAGTATTTGCTAAAGTTATCTGTTAGAATAGCTTTACTATTCTCTGAGATAGCGTCTTCATAATTCTCATAAACAATCACTTTATGACTTATTATACTGTCCATTATATCTTGCCTATTTGAAAGTGATAGAGCAGTGATATAATCCTTTTCTTTACTTAATGTTTTGATAAGCATATCATTCTTTTTAACTTCTTCCATAATCTTTTGCAGGTATTCCGAGTTGTTTAAAAGTTTTTCTGCTGGACAGTACTCATCAGTGGATTCTTGTTTTAAATATGATCCATTGTCATCAATGGAGAATTTGTATATTAAATCCATGAATGTAGTACAAATTATTTGATCTTCAACTTTTATAAAGTCCTTTACATGTTTGACAAAGAATTGAGAGAATTTTATGTCTTTAGATATTATGTTTTCTGCTTTCCACATAGATTTACCATCTGTGTATACCATGGCATCTTTAAAGGCAAAAAATTTGTGAATAGCAATGTTTAATTGAATAATCTGTGGGGTATTTATATCTTTTATAGTCAGTCTAATTATTGTCCCTATAGCGAGACCGATTACAATGTTGAGCTCTCCTGATTCAATAATCTGTATGTTGTTTATCTCTGAAGGGCATGAGTAAAGTTTGACCAGCGGTGCTTGTTCTTCAGTCATCTTAGAACTAAATAAGCACCCATAAATATTTTGTTTATCAAAAGTTGCAACTATTAAACTGTATTTGTTTCTGATGTTCAAATCCTCAGCGTTCAAAACTCTTTTCAGGTTTTCCAAATGATTTTCTGAGAGTGGATGGACTTTCAAAATGTATTTGTCTTGTGTTTGTATTGTTGGTAAATGTTCTTCATAGATCAGTATAACATTTTTTACTAATGTAAACTCAGTGTTAACTTTATGAAGACATAAGAAGAATGAATTGGCTTCGTATTTCAAACATAGGGCGTTGTCTTCTTCATAGAGCGAACTGGCCACAATACCCAGTTCTCTAGGCTGAAAACTGTATTTCAAACTCTTTGGACCAGTGGTTTTTAATTTTACAGAAGTAGTGTGTATGTTGCCACTGCAATCCAGGCACACCAAATAGTTACCAGATATTATCACGCCGTGTATTTGAAATTTAGGTGATAATGTTATCACTGCGTTCTCGAATTCTAGATTTTCATACATAAATATTTGAAACTGATTCCATAGTATTAATGTATTGTTCGAAGCATTGTAAACTATGTTCAAGTTGTTTAGCACTGTTTGCTCACATTTGAAACATCGTTTTGCTGCTTCATTATCATAGCTGATATCCATATTTACCCACAATTTCTTTGAATAAAATAAAAATAAACTAAGCTTTGGCACACCACAAAGTACGCCAACTCGCGCGTAAACAACACAGGAGCAATGACTTTGACATTTCAGTTCGGAAAGAAAATCTGTATAGGTACGCCATTTTGAAGTTCTGGAATTTAAAAGTTTTTTTTGTAAAATATCTGTTGCAAATTCAGTAATAGTAAATTAATAATTGTCAATTATAGTGGGGCATTCTATGATTACAATAATATCATAGTCATTTTTACGTAAAATACCAATCATGATACTGGGTAGTTTTGCTACTCCATAACAGATGGCGCTGCATTTAGATGTTTCATAATAATATTTAAAGTTTCTTTCCTCTATTACAAAATACTATGAATCATATTTTTCTCGCTTATTTTTATTATTTAATAACACGTATCCTTACTTATTGGTATTGGGTGTAAGGTTAAGGGGAATGCTTCAACCAGCCCGCGAAATTCAAAATTTCTTGCGTTTTTTGCAATTTGCAGGCCAGTGCTAGGTTGTATGTTGATTAAAATATTATTCGCGGCTGTAAGACGTATGTAGTTACAGAATTATAATAATCAAAATCACCAATACAACCCTCCAACTTCATAAAGGTGTAAGAACAAAAAAAAAAACAGAAAAAGTAATTCTAACAGCTTTATGAACTTAGAGCGTTTTATTGATGATTTTCATGATTATAATTCTGTACCTATATATGTCTTACAACCGCGAATAATATTTTAATCAACATACAACCTAGCACTGGCCTGCAAATTGCAAAAAACGTAAGAAAATTTGAATTTCGCGGGCTGGTTGGAGCATTCACCTTAAATAAAATAAAATGTTTTTAACATCATTCTTTACTCCACGAAACAAAATTTAAGTACACGGTGGTAATAGGAAGAATTACAATGTATTATGAATTATTACGAAAATGATAACAAATTAAGAAAATCTTAAAACTTACAGTATATATGGTGCTCGTTAGATTACTTAATTTTAAAATTGATACACGGTTTGAAAGTGCCGAATAGGTAAAGCTTTCCAATTAGGTATTTAAAAGTACAATAATTTGACTTGGTTGTGTTTATTGATACTGACCAAAATTATTTCTTCAACGAGCATTAAAAAACATCGTGACTTATTTTTTCATTATGTAGGTACGTTATACAAAAATATTTATTTCTTTATCCCGCTGGCCACGGCACAGGGCGTCGAGACCATGCGTCTGGCGGCGCGGCAATCTACGCGGCGCAATTTGCACAGCCACGGGCTAAAAGTTTCGGTGTTCCTTATTTCGCGGCAAATAGAAATAAACTTGTTTGGCCTCCTGCACTATTCGCCGCGTCTATCGCGCGAGTCCGTGGCATGCGTCGTAACGATTCATACATGACATTCGTTTCTATCGCCCACCGCGCCACCAGTCGCCCGCTACGCGTGGCATGGCTAGTACATTTCTATACATTTGTTTTAGTCGCAAGACGCTTCGCCGTTCGCACCGCGCGAATTTTCGCTGCTGCGAATGTCCCGTGGCCAGGCCGTAAGGGCTGATTTTTCTAAAACCAGAAAATTATTCCTCTGAGTCTTCCTTTTGAATCTGAAGGAGTACCTTAGGAGAAAGGTACTTTTTAAGATATTACTATCTATGATATATAACATTTTCGGATAAACCTTTGGTTAGATTCAATCTAATTACTACCTATCTTAAAAAGTACCTGTCTCGGACTCTGATAAAATTATTTGGCGTTGGAAAAATCAGCTCTAAAGCTACATTTGTGACATTACAAATGCAATAGCCAGGCACCATTACCGTGACAAATAGATACGGCAGAAAACCGAGGCCTCATCATTACACGGGCAATGTGACAAGCCCCGTTCACAAGACGAACAGCATTACAAGTTTCTTTTGGCGCGTGGCCAAAATCGGAACTAACTAAAAAATACTAAACAAGAGGCCCGGGCTCTTGTTTTTCAAACACATTCCAATTGATAAAATCCTTGTAGCATTATAACCGTTACCGTGACATTGCCACAGAGTATTATCCGTTGAAGTATCACAAATGTAGATACAGTACGGAATTATAAATTTCTTTTTTTGTCAAATCACAGCAGTTTATCCGTCACTTTTTGCCAAATTGCATAGACGAGAAGAACAGATAAGACAAAGGACAGCTCTGAGAGGAAAAACACAGCAACATGCTCGTCTCTGGCGTTGCTTCGATTACTAGAATTGTCTGGAATTACGTGCGCAAAATTCCGCCACGTTTTTCCTTTCAAAAACCCCAGCTTTAGTTCACTCTCTTCCTGCCTGTCTCGTTATACTAACGAGGCAATCCCGCGTAGGCCTGACTATTAGAAAGTCCCATCCAGTCTCTTTGTTCGGAATTATTTTTATGATCTTGGTGAGTAAGAACCCAATGTGCGCTTTTATAATTTAAGTATATCGTGATAATATTATGGTCGATGTCCACGCCACGGTATCACGATAACACAGTTTCAATGTATGGAAACATTTGAATGTGCTTTTAATTTCCATAATTTTTATGGACGTAGACGTCCACGATAATGCGCACATTAAGTACAATTGCGGACTGCTGAATAATGTACGATTGTATAAGTATGTCATACTAACAATCGTTTGATAATGAAATGAAACGAGGAACGAGGTAGAAATAGGACGTCCCAATTAGATTATTTACAAAGAAAGGTTTTATTAAAATTTTAAAACGCCTTAAACCTGGTAAGTATGCAGTAGATATGTATTATGGTGTAGTAATCTGGTAGTTTGCGTATATAATGTAGTCTACCATTTTTGTCATTTTCTATACCACTTAAAGATTTTTACAATTTTATAAGTCAATTTTGATCATAAGAATATGCTTCGTACAATTTCATCACTTATGAAGTTTTTATTAACACAGGTTAGTAAATAAATGGAGTAATATTAATTGACAGCTAGCTACTGTGCCGCTAAATGAGCTGCTTTCGCAGATATTGACTGGCTCTTGACACTCCATTCACTACTTCTCTGTGGTAATTTACAAACTTTATGGGACTTCACTTCAAGGATCACGCTTACAATATCACGAATTAAAAATTTAAACTTTATGTACTTAATATAATAAAAGTCTGGAGTAAGAGATAGATGTCGAATACTAGAATAACTTTAGAAAAAAAACTAAATATTAGGCAAGTGAATAGTAATTTTATAAGTATTATGTACAAGCCACAATAAATATTAATTAAATACTTAATTTCCGGGAACCCGTTATGGTATTTCCACAATAAAACTAATTGGCACACTTTCACATTGAGTCACTAGCAAAACTATAGCTAATTATAAACTAAAGAGGTTTTATCATTTTAATCTAAAAACAGTATGAAACCTTTTTGTGTGAAACGATAAAACTTTCGTTCTAAAATTATTACTATTTACATTATTGATATGTGTCTTTATTGCGGTGGATGTGAAATATTTTACTTTTTATTAAAAAATATTCATTTTGAAATTACAAAAATCACTGGTTGAGCTGGAAATTATTCACTATAAATGCTTAAATTAACACTAGTGTTTATTCTAGGCTATATGTACAGATTCTCACAATCATGAGTATTATAATTGCACTTTATTTGTATGCGGGTCGCCTCTAACGAAGATCATCATAAAAATAAATACGCAATCTCCTTGCATTCTCTCATACGCACATTTTATTATGGCAGTTTTATTTAGATGATAATTTCATTTGTAACCTTGGTTGTATGATTGGCATCTTTGCCTTGTTTTTACAGTGCGCACAGTGTATCTTGGCAATGCATGGCAGCGCTACTGTCAAAAGTGAAAGCAAATGACAAATTCAGTACTTTTAGATGTAGTTCCATATTTGCAGGGCAAACTGACTGGAACAGTAAACGCTAGAGATTTGTTCTCATTGCGTGTGTTTTCGTGCTGCAGAGACCGACGTCATCGTCGTCACGCATGTGTTACTTCTTGATGTCAGGGTCCATTTTTGTTTTGTCCATTGATGACGACACCATACCACTTTGAGGATATAACTTGTCTAAATGCTTGAGCGACTCGTTAAGGAAATTCTGGAACAAAGATAAAAATAACATACAGTTAGAATGATTTAAAAGATACAGTTATAATATTATTGTACATATTTGGTAGTGGTTTAGTTGTTTTGTAGTCACGTGATTGCCTATGTGGGCGTAAAATATCAATCAACCAATCGGTTTATGTTTGAAAACAATTATTTTTCTAATATTTCTTAGTTCCCTGAGCGAGAAACTGAATGTCACCGTGACAAATATCACACATAAGTACAGAACATTTTGTCAGCTCGCACTTATTACTCCATTTATTAAACATTCCGTGGTCTAACAAACATAAGGACGCTCACACACACCTGTATAGCAGTCAACGCGGCTACAATGGCGGGTCCTCCAAACCCGTGCGAGATGAGCGAGAAGTGCGTCAGATGGCGCTGTATCGCCGGCTCCAACAGATGCGGGGGTCGCGTGTTGCACAGAGGCGAGCGGTCCTGGTTCAGGAGGTCCATCAGCTCCTTTATTACCTGTAGCAATTGACGGGATTAGGGATTAGTCAATCAATGAGGGCCAAACGGTATATATCTGCGATCGTATCTTTTTTCTTTCATCCTTTATTAGCACCCTAATTGCGTAACACACTACCAATCACAATCTTAATCATTTTTAAGGATATTGCTAATCCATTGCTTCTTATGTTCGAAAATTTTATCTGCTCAACAATGTAAATAACGCAATGAATATTGTTGAACTGTCAAAAGTGTGTGTGTGTTATTGTGTTAAGCAATTACCCCACTGATAAATTGGGATTACTAGCTGCTAGGTTTACCAAAGTCCACCACCTGGAGGCCTAAAAAGGCCACTTTGGCAGAATAATAAAAGGATAACATAATGGACAGTTAACTGCGTTAATCGTATCAAATCACATTGGTGAAGCATTTTTCAGTTATTTTTTTTGTCTGTGCTAAAATACCAACCAATCCAATCCAAATCCAATCTCTTTGATTGTACCTGTACGTAAGTGCAGCGAAAAAAAGTAAAACACTGACTGTCATCGCAATGTTATAGTTCACAATGTTATCCTTTTATGATTCTCCAAAGTGGCGTTTTTAGGCCCCAAGTTCTGTCAACGTAATTTACCTGTTTAGTGGCTTGCAGCAAGTCCCTCCTGCGCCGCGAGTCATGCTCGGCGTACTGTCGCGCGAGGTACTCGGCGAGTGCCCGCGCGGGGAACTCTGTCTCACACACGTAGCCGAAGTCGCGGGCTAAGTGCACTGCTTCCGCTGTTGAGAAAAATGTTCTAATTAAAAACTATTGTGTGCAAACGTACTTTCTGAGTTTATCTTGGAAAATAATCATCGGTGTAGGAAAAAGACTATATCTCCACCTAAAAGAAAGAATCGATTTGATCTGAATACTTTCATTATGAATGCTCCAACCAGCCCACGAAATTCAAATTTGTTACGTTTTTTGCAATTTGCAGGCCAGTGCTAGGTTGTATGTTGATTAAAATATTATTCGCGGCTGTAAGACATATGTAGTTACAGAATTATAATCATCAAAATCATCAATAAAACGCTCTAAGTTCATAAAGCTGTAGGAATTACTTTTTTTCTGTTTTTTTTTTGTTCTTACACCTTTATGAAGTTGGAGGGTTGTATTGGTAATTTTGATGATTATAATTCTGTAACTACATACGTCTTACAGCCGCGAATAATATTTTAATCAACATACAACCTAGCACTGGCCTGCAAATTGCAAAAAACGCAAGAAATTTTGAATTTCGCGGGCTGGTTGGAGCATTCCCCTTAACTATAAAAAAGTTTGTATTCTATTGAAACTCCGTACTACGCCAGGCCAGTTCAAGGTAAGTGTTAACACTGACAAGCAGTTGACTCTACCCTAGGATAAGGATGTTTAATTACCTTCTACTAATGATGTGAGGAGCGTTACATTGGCAGCTTTCCGTCTCCCAGCCGGCAAGTTGAGGCCAATCTTCTCCAATTTCTCACGGAGTAATCTCCCGCCATTTTTGCTCTTCGCTCTGAAAACATAAATCGTTTTAAGCTTCTTGCTGTAATTGAGAGCTTTTTAATTGGCCTAAAACCTAACTTGTACGTAGAACTTACAGAGAATAAAGTAGAAAAAAGTACGCGACTGCGTGGTTTTGCGCGGGAAATTTCGCCGCGTTTTTCTCCTTAGATTGTCCATAACCTTCTTAAACGTAAAACTAAAAAACTATTAATTGTAGAGTGAAAAGAAAATACAGAATTAATTCCTATACTAATTGCATAATAAATCGGTGTTTGATTCACACATCGACCCTACATCAATTGCAAGTCAGTGATAAAAAAATAAAGCAGCTACCTCTTTTGTTGTACGGTCACATGCCAGTCAATAGTACTGCTACTGACCGCTAGATGGAGTTACCGATAACCTATCGATTACCGTCAAAATTGTAATTTGTGATTGACGCGTAGAAAGTTGAAGAAATAATTTTGTTGGAGCAATATTTTTTCTCTTATTGCTACGGAATAGGGCTGGTAATCGAATGATTTGTATACTTCTGGCGATAAAAAATATTTTGGTTTTTACGTTCGGCATTTAAAAATGGCTACCAGTATTAACTGCTACAGTAAAAATAAAACCTCGTTAGGTATTGAAATTGTTTTCGATAAACTTTGATGAAGTGTATGAATAAAGTTTAAGAATGCGAGTTCGCTCGTTATGTTGTGATTAATCGAATAATGGTGGCTGATTGGCGTTTCCATTTTTGACAGGCTGTTGACAATTTGAATAGGAGCTGAATAGTTGCATTAAAAATATTTTTATTTATTACGCCAAGCGCACATTACAATGAACATCAGAGCAACGCATTTTCATGCAAAAAAGTGCGGCGGCGGCCCGACTATAATGTTATTATGGTGTGCATTGGTTCATAGAAAATGTATGAAAAGTGATGAAGGAGTATTTTGCAATGCTATCTGCACTAGCCTTTACGACGCAAGTACACTCTGATTTTTAATTTACTCTAGACTAAAATCACAGCTGCGTATAAAACACAGTAATAAACACTGGCGCCGATTCTGTTGTTCACAAACTAAACTAAATTTAAGTTCAGGCATTTTTTTCTTTCTATTTCATTAAGAAAATGACAGAAGATAAAATATTAGTTTAGTCCTGTCAAATTATTCAGTGCCTGACGTAAATTGACGTATTTTTAATAGACAATTTTTAATCTCGTCTAAATTGTCTATGGAGTATCTTAATTTGACAGGACTAAACTAATATTTATCTTCTGTCCTTTTCTTAATGAAATAGAGGAAAAAGATGCATGAACTTATCTAAATTTAGTTTAGTTGATGAGCAACAGAATCGGCGCCACTGTCAGCATAACAGAAAATTATGATAAGATATATCCAGATTATTGAGTAGTCCGTATTCTTTACAACTTAAATCATCTTCAAAACATGGATGTGCAAATTATCGAAATCCGCGGTCTCGTTGGATGGTGATGGGCCTAATTTTGTGTAACAAGGTCTTCGGGCCCCCTCGGTATCGGGCTGGTATGCGAACGAATTCCCAAGAAATTGTTATTAGTTTGTGAATTTTCATAGTATGAACTGCTATTTAAACATTTAGGTATGGTGTTTTCCTTAGCATGCATGGGGCCTAAAAAGGCCACTTTGGAGAATCATAAAAGTATAACATTATGAATCGTAATATGGCGAAGACAGTCCGTGTTTTTCTTTTTTCGCTGCACTACGTAGGTATAATCAAAGAGATTGGGATTGGATTTGGATCGGATTGATTGGTATATTAGTAGACAAAAAAAAACTGAAAAATGCTTCGCCAATGGGATTTGATATGATTAACATATCAGTTAACTGTCCATTATGATTCATAATGTTATCCTTTTATGATTCTGCCAAAGTGGCCTTTTTACGCCCCCTGTTCAGTCTGGTTCAATAGTCTCATCATAAAAAGTAAATTAGCGCAACTCATAGATATACCTAAGTATAAATGTCTATGGCGCAACTGTAGAATGTAAATATAAATAAAGTGAAGAAATTAATCTACAAATTAAAAATTACTTAATTACATCGAGCTTAGGTAAGTACCTACTAGGTACAATTCTGAATCGTTTGATGCTGTTCGAAACCAACTAACCGAATAAAATCAACAAATAATTGGCCATCGAGAAGCCGTAGAGCTTTTGTAGATAGGTACTGTATTCAACCGAGTCAGTGATCACCTCATCACTGAACAATGATTTTACTATTTATATTTTACACAAAGGTTGAGATGAAAATAATCACAATTGTAATTAGACAGCACCGTTAACCAAGTTTAATATTTTCACACGTACGTTTAGACAACTACAAAAGAAGCGAGAATCATCCGCAGAGCTAACGAGCCAAACAATGAATTTGAATTCAGAATCAATGGAAAACTAAATCGAATGAATCGACAGATTACAGAAGAACTAATGGGCATCGGATATCGAGTATGTATCGAATACTCAAGTGTCCGATTAAAGAGATTATCAATCAGGTACACGTCTTTGATTCAAGTACGATAATTATGAAAAAAAAAAGGTACCGTTGCCCGATTTCCCACATGTGTTCTTTGGTGCGGCTCTTTGTAGGCGTCACATCAAATTGACATACGAATTTAACTTTTGAGTAATCGATATTTCAGCTTTTACCGGCTGCTAAGAAATTCCGATTGAATGTGACCGCGTAACGATGAATGCAAGATCATTTCATCTCCAATTACCGAATCGAGCATATCGATATGAAAAATAATAAAAATAACTTTCGTATCGTAAAGCGGCGGGATCCATTAATAATACGCGATTGATTAAATCAAAATGGCGTTTCTACTTCTGACACAATGAGTTTTTTGAATTTCGAAATAATGGCGTCTGCGGCATAGGTGTGTGTTTTGACAGCATTTCTTTTGTAGAAAGAGGCTTACGGTTAAAAAGGTTTTACGAGTGATTAATTTCCTTTAGATTTTGTTTTGAAATGGACACTCTTCATTTTTGTCGTTGTTGATACCTATACCTAGGTAGGTAGATCTTTTATGAACGCTAAATCGAGTGTAGTCACCAATTAATCTGCCTAGCTTAATAGCCTTTTCCCAAATAATGTTAGGGTCGGCTTTTAGTCTAGCCGGATGCAGGTGAATAAGGTTAATGGAGGCTATTGCAACTACGGGGCTAAAGCAACTTAAAGCGATATCTTCTATTCTATTGTTTTTTAAATATAATGCAATCTATTGGCCAGGAGGGAAAACATAGGTACCTAGTTTACCTTGTGTTCTACAGATGGTGCCACAAGAGTCAAAACTGTTTGAATTACAGAGCTTATTAAATTTGTTAGTTGCCATTTTAATCAGGTGTTTTTGGCGAGCGTCTCATTAAATATTAAACAAAAAAAAAATTTTTCGTGCGAATAAAGCAAAGTTTTATGCAAAAAGTAAGTAAAGGTAAAAGTAAGTACGCTACTCTTTCCACTTATTTTCAAAACGTTTTATCTTATATTTCGTAAGATATTGTACTTAATAATTACATTAGCCTCAATCTATCGCGTTGCGGGGCTATTGTGTCTAGTTGTTTTAGTTACAATAGCCCCTTCGAATTTCATTAAAAAGATAAAAGTTAGTGATGTCAAATATCGATAACTGTCTAGAACAAATACGAACTGAATGCATTCGCGGTCTGAGGCACATTGCGTAAATAAATGCATGACAATTATTAATTTGTTTTATTACAATTTCATTTAAGATTTAAATCTATTTTCATTTCAAGACGTAAGTAAATATTATGATTAGAAAGAGTAATTAACAATTTAGCTCAGGATCCGGTGTATTTAGTTCGCCGGTGAACTACCTAGGTACTTACGTCTATTTACGAGTAGGTAAATTTACAACCTGTTAACTAATTTTATTTTTGACTTGTTTTTATGGTCCGAAACCATTTATGGATTAAAGAAAAGATCTAAGTACCTATTCAAAAGAAAAGTTTCTCGAGGCGGTTGAAAAATAATTATTATTGTTTTTCTTTTCTTTAAATCTAAGTACCTAAGTACTTACAAAAATCTATAAGCTACGAGTAGTTCTAAATTTTTGTATTTGTTTCTGTTTAATTTATTGAAAATAGAAATTAAAAATGAAATGTTGTTTTATTTTACTTAGGAATCCATCAATATCGATTACCTAAATGTTTTACAATTTATCGATATTTTTACCACTACACAACACTAATCCTATTAAAATAGGCACATTAGCCCCCAAAAATACAAAACATAGGTACTTTTGGTCGGATTGGGACTTTACTGGTTCAACTCAGAGATCATTTTTGCGTAAATTTTTCGCTCCATGGACCATGCCTCCGATTGTGAGCACATACGCTACAAAAATCAAAGAGTTATTTTAAATACTCAGTTGTATTTACCCGAACACTTATTCTGCCAGCAAGGGTTATTTATTAAAATTTTAAGCATATACTACAGCTTTTTGACATTATTTTAGATCGAAGCTAATCTCCGTTAATATATTTATATGCATACCATAATATCATATAGATTTACACCGTTCGATCGACACGTGCCGCTTTTATGATTTAGGTAACCATGAGCACCTCGTTAACGAATGCGTAGTGATGTGGCCTAAATATTACTATTACTATTCTGCAACTGGCGATGGCGTTATTTATAGTTACCTACGATAATTATTTCTAATCTGTCGACAGAATAAATACAAACCCTTTACCTGAATTATGTTCTGAAAGTGACAAATATTTCTACTTGAACACCTGTATTTATCGCTACAAGATAAATGAAACATTCTAGGCAATTTAAATTACTTTATATGCGTAAGAATTACACGCTTTTAAACATGTAAGCTAGTCCTCTACTCCTGCCTGTCGACTCCGCTTCGAGTTTCGCTTAAATTTATTTATTATTAATGTAATTACCATGTAAGGAGACACCGAGTTGAGAATGTGAAATATTCGAGTCAATGTATACAGCCAGCTGCCGGCTTCCCGCCAGTATTCGGTGTTGCCATCGTATAAATTATTTTCTAAAGCCGCAATGCTGGCTGCATGCGCATGACAACGCAACCATCGGCACGTAATGACGGCAATTAGGGCGACGATGATGCGCTGTTTATAGCGTTCTAAATTTAATAAAACAAGTAAAGTGGTATGTTTTTGACAAGTATTTATTGCGTCAAATGGAACGTGTTGTGAAGTTCAAAGGAAAAACTTTTTTAGTCTCACATCGAACCATTTAATTGTAGTTTTTCAACAATGCCCTAAATTAAATCCTAGCATTAAAGCGATCACGTACAAACTAGGATGTGCTTAAATGACCTCATAAGTTGGATAGGTAGTCATTACGGCTTCCTTTTGTGGAATAATTGGATTTTTTATTAAATCATGACCGGACAGTTTTTTGCTGAAACTTACGAGCTTTTGGCGGACACTTCAAACTGAGTACTTGAATCCAACTAAAATATACGTAGGTAAGGCAGCGAGGGCTAAAAAAGTTCATTATTTTATCATGTGTCAAAAGAAATTTGCGTCCAAGTGAACAGGTTGACGCGTAAGATATTTATTCATAAAAAAATATATTAGATAAAGAAAAACGGTAGCAAAAACGTAACTAGCTACTTATAACGTAACGGTGTGTGCATAGCAATATAATATGATCACAATAAGTTATCTAGAAGTAATACCCGATCATTATATTCAATAAACATATAAAGGAAACGGCTTTTCGATGCCAACCGCACAACAAAAAGTTCAGAGCGTAAATTGAGCAGTACTTACGGGTTCCGTAATTTAAATAAACTAGTTCCTTGAATATCAATTACACGGTTTTTTACACTTTTGACCGATTATGTAGGCAGTTTAAAATTGTCGTGTTTCTTAATTTTATTGAGTAGGTAATGCTAATTTTACGAGGGTAACGAGCAGTGGAACTAAAACAAATTGTTAAGGTGAGGTTTTAAAACATGGAAAAAATAATTAAAATTTATTTAAATGCCCTTTTATCTTTTAACGAAATCCCTGTCTTCATAATCGTAATCATTTATTTAAAAGAATATGGCACATTCAATGATCTCATTACATTCTGCTAAGTGTGGCGAGCAAACATTAGGTCCAAGAGTTAATTGATATTTTTCCACTTCAAGCTTGACAAACCACATTATGATTTAAAACTCCAGTGACCGAAATGTTTGAAGTGCTATATAACGTTTTTATTGACTAATTCAACTACCTTTGATTTATCATAAAATATTATCAAGTAATCCCACAAGAGTAAGGTACTTACTTGCTTTTTTATTTTTTTTAGTCACTGCTGAAGTGGAAAAATGTCAGCTAACTTTTGGAGGCCAGTGTATATCTATTACAGAACAGAGATTAATGCAATTATAATAATAGTTTTTCAATAAATAATCGAATCAGCGCTTTGTCTAATAAGTGCAAAGCAATGTGAAATCCCGGGATAGTCCCAAGGTACCCTAAATATCTTAATAACCGCTAACCAAAACGGTCTGATATTAAAATTCAAACATATCTTTATCGCTCGCCGCAAACTGTACAGTGTTGCCAGAGCAAAAAATGAAAAATAAATAACCAACCGCACTAGCGGAACAAGACCATGCCACATTTAAATTCAATATTACGCTCGGTAGCGGGTGACGTGAATTTGTCTTGTAATTGCCTAATATTTATTATGCATACAGTAATAATTATCGTTTTAATTATCTTGTAGTGGATCATCAAGCATACGCAGCTGTAGGTGGGACAATCGTTATTAATTTTTGTTTTTTTTTTATCAAGCAACAACTTGCAAGATATATGTTGGAAAATGTCACTTTGATCGCGGGTCTAAGACGTTTGATATTGTAAAACGTTTTTGCAAAAAAAGAAGTTCACTGGCTATGTGTTGATAGATAACTTTTTACATTTACACATATGAATGAGCTACCTACAACTGGCCAACTGCTGCAAGTCCTTTAATGTCGTGCCACTTGAGCTTTGAGCATAGCAAAGAAACTTGCATTTCTCCTCTTCTAACGGTATTTCTTAGTTTCTAGAACTCACTGCTAATCCTATTATAGTCTCGCTACATTAAACATAGGAATTTTCCCGCAATAGACCCTGCCCTGAGGATGGGTCCTCAGGTTTATAGGCCTCTCCCAAAGACCACTGCGCTAAGAATTGGAACAACCTCATTCTTAACCGATGAGGTATTAGGATAGACTCGACCTAAAATGTACAGAAAACTTCATATCTCCTTACCTTCTCAGCACACCGCCAAGTAGAGACGCGTTGAGGCACTCAGGGGGTGACAGTCTCCTCTGCACCTCCGCCACGGTCACCTTGTACTTGCTGGTGGAAGACAGGAGTGACAGCCGCCCAGGGACTGAGCAGAATACGTCGTTGGGTGCACACGAGCCGGTACCACCGAGGCCGTCGCGGCCTTTCATTGCTGCAAGACAGGTTATGTTTAGAAAAGGTGTTACAACTTACACCAATACGTGTAGCTTGACCACCGCGTGGAGACCAAAGAAACGAAAGACGAAATGACAGAATTTTTTTTACGAAGCGATGTCAAATATGAAGAAAAGAAATGTCACTTTGTCTTCACACAGTAGACATAGAAGCACAGCCGATGTATTCCGTAAAATGGTACATTTATTTTTTGTGCTCCATGCCTTTGTAAGAACGACGAGAGGAGCCCGTGGCTAAATAATAAACAGCCGCACAGATCGATCGATCAGGTTAAGCTACGCTTGCCACGGTTGGTCTGTGGATGGGTGATATACCGTGACTCCGTGACCCCTCCGTGCCTCGGAAAGAACGTGGTCCCGGCCGTCATTTGTGGATCTTTGACTGTCGTAACCGGTAGTCAGAAGCCCGAAAGTCTGACAACCAGACTTACCAAGGCGTATCGTATTACCCAGTAACTGGGTTGTGGAGGTCAGATAAGCAGTCGCTCTAAGTAAAATACTGGTATTCAGCTGCATCCGGTTAGACTGGAAGCCGACCCCAACATAGTTGGGAAAAGGCTAGGCAGATGATGATGCCTTTATAAGAACTATACTCAGCCATCATTGAATCTCTATTCGAAGCTAGACCGAGTTGATTGAGTTTTAAGCTGAGCTAAGTATAAAATCATCAATTTTGTGTTCTTAGTCCAGTACGCATCATTTTGGATTATAGGACGAATATAAGGAGAACCATAACTAAACCTGAGTATATATAACGCGATTGACACGCTGTTTTGAACCTTAGTTGTTGCCACGATGCGCTATTGTCAATTACCTAAAAGCTTCTTACCGCGCCTTAAAGTTGTCTCTTTTACATCTACAAACGTCTTTATTGCTATCACATAAATAATTTAACTTAATGGAACAGCATGTTTATGAGGATAGAATTTGTGTGCTTCCTGTGTTCTAATCTTTCTAATAATTTATTATTCTATTCTAAACTTTTTTTCAAATCCTGGCAGTCATCAACTACGAGTAAATGGAGTAGCACTACATACATAAATGATACAATTTTAAGTAGCGTGCAAACTGTAACCTAGAGTTCTGCTGAAACAGCACTTTTCTATGAAGCAGCTGGTTTATTTTTTATAACCGTCTAAAAATTTCTAGCGTAGAAATTTAAAAGTGCAAATTTAAAAAAACCTGCGCGGTCAAAATTTATGGAACAACAATTTTTTTTATGAGTGATGAAAAATGTATATGCTAGGGGATCTAGAATCATAATTATGCTGAATGGTTACAGTTTGCGGACTGGTTAAATTATTTTTTTGCCTGTAAGTATAAGTAAATCATACTGCTTAGCACTGATGACTTTGTAAGCTATCAATTACATTTGCTATCATATCGCTTACATCCTGTATTAAGATTTCCAACAGGAAATTGTTTTTGGCCAGGTACCTATTTTGTAGGTACTTTCATTAACAATGATAGCGGGTCAACTTTTACTTCACTGTATGATGAATAGATATTGCGAACAGTATCATAATGAGCCGTCATTATTATTTATTGAACTTTTTTCAATGTATCTATCAAAACCAAGGTAGCGGACGTTACCACAGAAAGCCGCTAAAATTAAGTGGGACCGGGCCGGACATGTTTGCCGCATGTCAGATGACATTTGGGCTAAGAGAACCACCGTTTGGGTCCCACTAAACGCACGACGACGCCATTGCGGCAGGCCAAGAGGTAGATGACGGGACGAGCTTGACTCCTACTGTAAGGATTGACCGGCGCGCACTCGCAAAAGACAGAATTATGTGGAAAAGGGAGAGGAAGGCGTTTGCCCTGCAGTGGGACAATACAGGCTTGTTAGACAGATAGTACAGACGCCAGCACATAAAGCTACAACAATCTGTCAAATTTCTTCAACTTTATCGCTAAAGCATAAGGTTCAAAGTTGATGGGGAAAATTTTACAGTTTCGGGTAGCTTGATGTGCTAGCGTCTGTACCTATCTATTTATAGTGTCAGTCATAGGTATAAGGTTCAAATTTAGACCTGACAAAGTAACAAAGTAATGGACTTAATTTGAGATTGGGACTGAAAATATTGACTCATATTTTCTTCGTAAAAAAAAATTTCGAGTCAAAATAAAAATACAATCGCTACAAATACCTACATTAAACATCCATACAAAAATTGGAGTGATTACAAAATTCTCGGCTTCAAATATCAACAATAGGACCACTAACAATCATTTGCCACGCCCCAAACATGAGCGCAGCGTGATCTCTATTCTCATTGTAATATTTCTATATGGCAACCCTAATACAATAAACATTAGTATGTTATTATGTTGGCACCATACTGGCTATTTAACACCCCGCGTTTTTGCACAAAAAGTAAAAGGTGTGCACGCTTATTACTGGCCAATTATGTTTTTGAAAAAAACCGACGAAGTGTGGGACTTGCGACCCGTAAACTGTTGCTTCTTAGTAGCTACTTAAATGTATGTAGGTATTTTCTGTAAACTTTTATTGAAGAAATAAAATTATGGTAAAAAGTGTGCATATTTATATAATGTTCAGCATGAAGAGTGACAGCGGTTGCGGAAAAAAAATGGGGTGTGGCTGTGTCATGGACACCGCCGTGTGTTGTACGTAAATACGTTTACGTAACGGGATTGATCCAGTGTCGATTTAGAAGTGACTTCATCATTCACTTGCATAATTTTAACCGCCCCAGCTGCAGGTGTACTGGCACCGTCGTTGATCCGTTCGGCTCATTCTTTTACGCTCCCGGCACTGCTGGACTCTGTCAAATGGTGTTTTATTGGTACCATTCAATTGCTCTTGAGAAGCCCTTTCCAACTGTATACGTTTCTGTATTGCCATTCGGCTTTTTAACGCGTATAGGCCGACATTATTAAATTATATTCACTGTTACTATTTTAGACTATTGTTTTGTAATTGTGTTGTATTGTAAAATCGATAGATTTTGACGAGAGCTGACGATTGAAACTTAAACGAACGTCGTAGCTTTTTCGACTCAAAAGTTATACTAAGTGGAAATCTCGACACGCAGGAAAATGACCTCAAAATGGCGGTGCTTCCCCCTACACCGTGCGCGATGCGTCACAGTCCTCACTTGGCGTAATGAATTCTTTGATCCTTTAGCTATTTAATGGTGCAATTGAATTTAGGATGGAGATGATAGATATGAAACTGCAACACCAAACTGTATGCCCCGATTTTGTTATGATTGGCTTTTTTGACTTGCCCCCACTATGGAAACAATTTTAAAGACGTACCTATTCACGTCAAAAACAAGTTTTCAATTTCTAACCGAAGTGGGTACACAGAAAAAAGGTACGAGGTACGTTTTATTTTTCCTCAATATGTTAAAAAAAACTTTTAGCTCATCGACGTTTTTTTAAAACATGAACAGATGTGAGTTCTATCTATATATGTACTATAGAGCTACCATTTATCGGGTAATATGTCTTTCATTGACTTGAATGTGCCCTGGCGGCTGATAGTACCTATGCCATGCTTACACAATATATGTCTTGCTAACGGTGGCGTGTGTTGGATCATTTAGCTCCCTTCAAAATAGTTGAGCTGAATGGTGCTGATCTATGCGTCATGTTCTTGAACGGGCGCCGTCAGTTGCGGATGGTCATCACTTAGCTGCCTCGGCTTATTTTTAATTATTTTATTTTTGGATTGTTGTTTTGTTACTATTTGCTGTGCTCTGGACGCTTTTTTAACGCGTACCTACGCCTTTTTTACATCGTTCTCACATATAATTATAAATTCAACACTAATGATGTACCTACTTAAACCTAACTACTTATATTTTTGTAAAAATATAATATACTTAATTTAAAAGAGATGTCTTGCCCTTTCTTCTCCATAGGTACCTACGCTTTAGAATGGGCAACTAGCTTTATATTTTCTGACTGACTGTCTTCTTGACAATTCAAAAGTACCAGCCGGTCGATTCTGTAAAAATCTCACCGTGAAAACTTAGGTGGAGTGAGCTGTTAATAGTGTCAATTCCAAGCAAAAACAAACTCATTTCACCTAAGTTTTCACGGTGAGATTTTTACAGAATCGACCGGCTGTAAATGGTTTAATTGAAATAAATGCTTTGAGTTTGATTTACTTAAATATAAATGACTTATTTGATTTATTTTTAATATCAAAACAATAGTTAATTTTAAGTAACTGTTTAATAATGTTTCAAGTTAAAACTACACCATCCATAACGAAATTGTGCAAAGACTTAAATCAACATTCAAAAAGTCATTTCCAAAATCGAATGCTACCTATTTAAATATCGATTGATTGATCGATACTTTTATTTATTTGATATTGATTCATTCGTCCGATGAATGAGATGGATTTTTTACAATCTACTTAGAAAAATCGATACACCCATTTGATAAGTGCGGTATGAAGTCTAATTACAGTTTTATCTTCACCGGGTCATCTTAGAACCGTATAACAATAAAATATTTGATATGTTAATAATATGTTGTACTTTTATCTGATGTTCGCAATTTAAATTACATATGGCGGTTCGGCTGGAGAATTAAGTGAATAATTTTACGCATTTAATCTGTGGATATCGGTCATAAATTGAGGAAGTTACAGAGCAGATGGAAACTTATTGCCGAGTTTGTGTTACCAAAATTATGTTTGCGTTACATGCAATCAAGTTTATCTCTATTTGCAGAATAAATTAGGATTTTTTACTAAATTAATTCTATATAAGGAAGTAGTAAATACCAATGGAGCTTACAGATCCGGGCACACACAGCACAGAACGAATCTAATCTTTCATTTATGTACTTAATTGACGATACCGCATGCTGCGATAGTTATTAAAATACAGTGACGTCACTAATCATTGAAAAAGCAGGTTTTTTCTAATAAAGAATTACTTACTTTTTAATAGTGGAAGGTCAGTCATGAACCCCGTGGTGTCATCCATGCCAGCGTTCTAAAAACAAACAAAGATTTTCAAATATTGTTTAGCGCGCACATTAGGTAGTGAGCACAGAGCATGTAACACTTTAGTAGTGAGGGGAACCATGTTACACAAATATTTTATACATTTTTATTTTAACACCTTCCGGTATTTTAAAAGTTCATGGAATGACAGTACGGCGACAGCCGTATAATTTAGTACTTTCTTTACGTCAAACACGGCTACCGCAGTGTAAAATGTATTTACTTATTGTATAGACTTTCTTAAAGCAATAAGGCTGAGATCACGTTGATTTACTGTAAAAAACAAGTGGTGTACGAGCTCTCAATGTTTGACATACCCACACGTTAACAGATTTCATCCACAAGGCTCTATACGGATACGGTTGTAGCCGTCTACCTACCGCCCTAGGTAAACGATTTAATTTTCCGTGATATTGTTGGTACGGTTGTGACAGTATTGTGACTTTGTATGAAAAAATCTACTGTCTTTCCCTAATACAGGACCGCGCCGGAAAGTGTTAACGTAACTATTTTCGGATAAGTGAATTTAACAGGATCTTGTATCTAAGTTTGAAGATTCGGCAAAAATACCTTTAAAATTCTTAACAAGTTTATAGGTGGCCACTTAATTTTGAATAAGCCAATAGATTATGCACGTCAAATTGCTAACAAAATAAAAATTAGGTAAGTATTGATATTATAAAAAGGAAAAATATGAACTTTCCGACATCCCATGCTAGAGGAGGAACATTTTAATTTAGTAAGCTTATTATTAAATTCCATAAAGGACTGGGCGCACATATTTCTTAGATATTGGATGTCTATCAAAATATCGACGATGCGAGGGTGAAATTTTAAATAAATAATTGGCATTTCTAATATTCCTCGGACACATAAATAGCTCGTCCCATATTAATATTCCAGCGATTACATACTTACTCCTGCAGTAAGAAATATTTATAGAAAACTAGTAGCGCCTTGCGGTTTCACCCGTATAAGTGTCGATCCCGTGGGAATATCGGGATAAAAACTATCGCATGTCCTTCCCCGGGACTCAAACTATCTCTATACCAAATTTCATCTAAATCGGTTCAGCGGTTTAAGCGTGAAGAGGTAACAGACAGACAGAGACACTGACAGACACAGTTTCGCATTTAATTTATAATATTAGTATGGATAGCATATTCAATGTTCTGCTAATGAGACACAATTGATTTTCTATTGTAATGGACCGATAAAGCGAGATTATTATCAGGGGGGAATTCTAGACTTTTTTTTAGAGTCCACTTTTCCCCCTCAGGAATCGAAAAAATACTTATTCCACAAATCCCCCCCGAAAGTGCTTTCGGGGGGGATTTGTGGAATAAGTATTTTTTCGATTCCCGTTTTCTCCCCTAATGGAATCCCCATTAGGGGAGAAAACGGGAATCAGGGGGAATTGTAGACTTTTTTTTATAGATTCCACTTATCCCCCTCCGGGGGGAATTTCAGGGGGGATTTTAGGAATAAGCCGTTAAAGAGAGGATGTTGATCCTTATAAGACAAGGAAATCGTGTTAGAGTAGACACCTTCATTCTCAACGCTGAAGCTACTGCCTATTGGCCATCATTGGCCATAGATATGGAGGGTTTATGTTTTCAATTTGCGGGGTAATTGTGTAACATACTATCAGTATCAATAGCAATGGCTTTCATTTTGACAGTTATTTACGTTCTAGAGCTGGGGCCTAAAAAGGCCACTTTGGCAGAATCCTAAAAGGATAACATTATGAATCATAATATGGCGAAAACAGTCCGTGTTTTTCTTTTTTTCGCTGCACTACGTAGGTATAATCAAAGAGATTGGGATTGGATTGATTGGTATTTTAGCACAGACAAAAAAAGAATAACTGAAAAATCCTTCACCAATAGGACTTCATACGATTAACTTAACAGGGGGCCTAAAACGGCCACTTTGGAGAATCGTAAAAGAATAACATTATGAATTATAAAATGGCGAAAACAGTCCGTGTTTTTCTTTTTTCGCTGCACTATGTGGGTACAATCAAAGAGATTGGGCAATCCCAATCTCTTTGATTGTACCCTATCAAAGAGATTCAATGTCAATCCAATCCAAATCCAATGATTTGGATTGGATTGATTGGTATTTTACCACAGACAAAAAAAAAATAACTGAAAAATGCTTCACCAATGGAATTTGATACAGTTAACTGTCCATTCTGTTATCCTTTTATGATTCTGCCAAAGTGGCCTTTTTAGGCCCCCAGTTAACTGTCCATTATGATCCATAATGTTATCCTTTTATGATTCTGCCAAAGTGGACTTTTTAGGTCCCAAGATACATTTTTCGAACATTATGAAGCAACGGATTAGCAATTTTATTTGATTTTGTATGAGCTTTTCTATATTACCTATCACATTTAATTAATTTTGTTAATTATTTATTTTAACGGACACATGCTTACGCTGGAATGACCAACACCTAAGGAAATGCCGTAGGTCTTGGTTATTCCAGCGTATGTCACTCGCGGGTTGCAGCTGAAAATAAGCTTCAGCTGGTGGTAGGTACACCTTGTGTCTGACATCTGACATTTTGCTGAGCTGAGGCCCTTTTGGCATTATAATCTTTGTTTTCTGTTTTTATAGTTTTAAGGTGTATTTATTTTGCTGTAATGCCAATAAACTCATGTTTCTTTTTTTCTTTCTTTTAATATCCTTCAAAATTATTCAGATTGAGTTTTTTTTTTTAAACGTTGCCCCACACTAGGAATTTCTCCTGTATTGTGGGTGCGTTTACAAACATTTAAACTCACATACACAAACAGCCAGACCCGAAACAACTACTTGTAAGTAGGTCATACAAATATTTGTTCCGTGCAGGAATCGAACCCGCGACACGCAGCGCAGCAGTCAATCGCTTAACCACTGCGCCAACCGTGCCGTTTATGATTGATAGTGTGCTATGATTGATAGATTGATAGTGTGTTACGCAATTAGGGTGCAGATGATTAATCCATATTAATATTGTAAATTCGAAAGTAACTCTGTCTGTCTGTCTGTATGTTACCTTTTCTCGCCTAAACTACTGAACGGATTTCGATAAAATTTGGCAGAGAGATAGATTGCATCCCAGGGAAGGACATGATAGCCTCCCCCACCGTTTTCGGTCACGGTGGCCAATCTCAATGGAGATTAGCCAGGTACGCAGGAGATATTATAGTGCACAAGTGTGTGCGCAAACACAGGTGCACTCTGTTCTTGTACTCTCATAGTCCGATGGGACGGCAATCCGACACGACCGGGGAGAGTTCAGGCGCAGGACCAACGGCTTTGCGTGCTTTCCGAGGCACGGGGGATTAAACCGCCAACTTCCAAACTTCGGACTGTTTTGAAAACCCAATAACACTTTGCCCGACCCGGGAATCGAACCCAGGACCCCACGCTCAGCAGTCGCGTTTGCAACCACGAGACCAACGGGGCAGTTCGGAGATCCCGGGGAAGGACATAGGATAGTTTTTATCGACATACCTCGCGAGCTAGTGATTCTATACATATTCTTACCGGGGTTTCTTCAGCGGAGTGCAGCGCATGGTGTAGGGCCAACTCATGCTGTTCCCGAGCGCCGTAGTCCGCCCTTCGCTCGCCACCGCCGTAACTGAAGCCGCCATGTGATAACTGTGTGAGAAAATGATCATTAATAGTAATAAATAATAATAAAGCTTTATTTATTCCATACATGCAAAATTACAAAAAAAAAATATGTTTATTAGATGATAATTTTCCTAGTATCTAAGTAACTACCGATGAAGAAAAAATAAAGAAAATGCCTTTGAGGGTATTTTACCACGGAGGACTCAGTTCAGTCTCGGTCATAATATTAAGCAGTGTGACCGGGATCAGGGGGCTTAAAAAGGCCAATTTGGCAGAATCTTAAAAGGATAACATTATGAATCATAATGGACAGTTAACTGTTAAGTTAATCCTATCAAATCCCATTGAAGGATTTTTCAGTTATTTTTTTTTCTGTGCTAAAATACCAATCAATCCAATCCCAATCTCGTTGATTATCCCAATCTCGTTGATTATAACCACATAGTGCAGCGAAAAAAAGAAAAACACGAACTGTCTTCGCCATTATTATGATTCATAATGTTATCCTTTTATGATTCTGCCAAAGTGGCCTTTTTAGGCCCCCAGTTTTAACCTAGTCTTAAGTGTTTGAAAAACACAAACACACCGCATCGTAATCGATCCAGTAATTTTGTAGGAAAATGGTACCTAACAGATAAACACACCACCTTTTACACCAAACAATTTTAATATCACCGTGCCCTCGTGGAAAATTCAGATATATACCAAAGAATAGTACAGCAAGACATTTGCTCTCATGCAATAAGCCTTTGTGAAATAACTTCAAAAATATTTTCATAAAAAAAAGTGAAAAAGTTTTTCATAAATCGCCATTCAATCGCGTTTAATGTCATCGAGTCTTCCTGCCAGCGATCGGACACTTTTGTATTGAATAGCCCGCTCTAGCAAACCGGACCATTACCGTCGGCTAATCTACTAAAGTGATCCCATCCCTAACGTCTTCGTCCAAAACCTATTGTTGGCTAAAAATATTGTTGTCGTTGCTTCAGAAAAAAAAACTAAACTTGACACAAGTTCGTATTTCGAATGGAGCTTGCAGAATATAAATATTGAAGAGTTGATATTTTTTGGCGGCAATAAAGTCAGTTGAATTGTTTTTATTTTATAATGTTATAAATTACCTAAATTAACAAATAATTAAAATACATTACCTAGTTAAACAAGTTTCTTTTCATCTAACGGAAGTTACGTCCGTTAATTGGCTATAAAAAAGTCAAAGAAACATTTTGATCAATTGACCGTTTGGAGACAAATCAAGCTACAGTGATTAACTAACTATGACAATAAAATAACATGAATAATGTCAGATGATTAAAATGTCAATATTTATTTATTATTTACGTTGACCCCGCTATGTATATTTTGTACATTTACCTATTGCAAAGTCAATTTATGAGGATTAGGTATTTATAAAAAAAAAATCAGCGATAATAAAAAATATGACAGACTGTTGTTGTCTGGTTGTAATTTCGAAATAATATTTCATTTTAATTTTTGTTTATTCTCTAGGCGAAGTGGTACAGTCAGGTGAATAAATAAACGACAGAATCAAAGTACAATGTTTATAAAAGATCTAAAACAATTTCGATATGAACTGAGTAGAAGAATAATCTTGAAAAGGATTTTTTTTAATGCCGTCATAAGGAAAAAGGGCACAACTAACATTTTTTTCCAAAATTGACATATTTGGAATCAGAAAAAAAAGCCGCATATGCTAGTTTTTTTACTCAATTTTGGAAAAAAATGTTAGTTGTGCCCTTTTTCTTTATGACGTCAGATTGCTCATGGCTTCTCTGTACGAGAAGAGGCGTTTGCCCGGAATTAAGATAATAATAGGCTTCACCCTAATTGCGTAGCACACTATCAATCGCAATCTGAATCATTTTGAAGGATATTGTAAGTCCATTCTTACCCGACTGCACCGAAGCCCAAAAGGAGGGTTATGTGTTTGACCTGTATGTATGTATTTCTTCATTATGTTCGAAAAATTTGTCTACTCAACAACATAAATAATGCAATGAATGTTGTTGAACTGTCAAAATGAAAGCCATTGCTACTGTTAGTGTGTTACGCAACCACCCCACTGGTAGATATTATTATTATTAATTATAAAAAGTCTATTTTAATACTCTTCTCAATAGACTATAATATAGACGCGTTATTATACACAGTTACCAGAAGGATCGTATCGGCGGAAAATTATTATCTATGGTATTAATAACATAATAATTTTGTACCCGCGAAGGGTGAACTATGCAGAGATTCTTTCGCGAGGGGAGACTGTGCTGGGGGAGGGGGAAGCGCATAGTTTCTAACTACAATGTGGTGCATATCGATCTATTTTGTTCGGTATGTTCTGAGAATGAGTAAATTGACTGTGCGATTGATTAGCTGATGTAGGAAAATTGTCTTTAAATTTACCGTGATGAACCAATAAACAATGAACAAAGGTTTTTTGAAGTGATGTTTGGTCTATTTTATTATTTCTGAGAAGGTAGATATAGTTTGGTTGTGTGACAGGACTTGGAGCACGGTACACCAACAGCTTCTAAGTATAATAAATTTATCTTAAGTAGGTACCTACTATACAACGTTATTTTTAGTATGTGCGAAACCTGAATATAGTTTGTTTAGAATAAGTAGGTAACTGAATCGATTCTAATAATTTTTACCCCATGTTATATTTTGTCCCAAAAATATTTAAAAAAGGTTAAAAGTTGGACACCGAGCGACACAAAGTAGATTATCCAATCTCCGCGCCGAACGGTTAGGTACCTAGGTACTATTCTTAATGAGCGCAAGACGGCGCGGCGCGGGTTTTGTGATTTTTCATGATACAGGTTTGAAATTTTGTACATAGATTCTTTACATAAAAATACTAGACACGTGTTTCAGGTTTCGCATAATTATACTAAAAATAATGTTGTAGATCACAAAAGTCTCGGTCTTACACAGTCGCCAATGGTTTACCAGCAATCTCAGAAATAAGTGATCACACATAATAATAACAAAACTAAACTAAAGGCTAGAACTTAAAAATGTTATGGCAAAATACTTCTGAAACTTAAGATTACTAACAAAAAGTAAAATAAAAAGACGAACAACATTGCAATTTTGCCCACTTACTTAAAACTAAGACTTAAGTCAATAATATAAATAGAAATGAGTTCATAATGGAAAGTATAGCTTCTAAAAACAAATTATAAAAAGGTGAAGGATTTCCAAAGTATACTAACATAACAAATTATCAGATTGTGTTTTTCGGGACTTCGAATCAAGTTAGGCAATCCTAAAAATACAGGGTGGCAAAGACATCGACGCGCCAACTGTACCCGTGAATTCAGCACATGATTCTAGACGCCCGCGCCCTAGCGTACAAATTTTTGGTCTGTTGTTTTAAAAAAACAGCTGTTTCATAGAAAAGTACAATACCTACGCGGCGAAAATGAATGGATCTTTTTAATAACTGACGAAAAATTTCAACGTAGCGGGGTTCAGAACCATGTACCAAATCCATGGCTAAAGGTTTTGGGCCATTTTCCTACCAACCTGCGTACACAGACAAACACACCACACAGCTTCAAAATTGCATTTTGTGGCTATGACAACGCATCTTCAAGTGGCCGCTGCAGTAACAGTATTCAACTACACATAACAGCTGTCACTGGCATGTGAGCAGAGAGTCTTAATTCTTTCAAATTTACCTGTAATTTACCTACATTTTTGACAAGTTTATGACATTGATTGTCGCTGAGATGACATTGTAACTAGATTTTAAATGTTTTTAATTACGAGAATTGGTCTTCAGCCGGTCTAACTAAATCTCACAGTGATAACTTAGATGAAGTGAGCTGTCATTCCACGTGATGGGACTGACACTATTGACAGCTCACTCGATCTATTTCACGGTGAGATGATTACAGAATAGATCGGCAGGTCTGAACAGAACTCCAAATTGTGACTAAAGTTATGGTCGAGGCTACTTACATGGTGCGCATGTATGTCGTGGTGGTCCCTGTGGTGCCGCAGATGCGCGTGCGGCTCGTGGTGCGTGTGGTGGCGCGGGAGCAGCTGCTGCGGCGCGTAGTGCTGAGCGTACTCCGCCCCGCCCCCGCCTCCCCCACCGTAGTCCATGCCATGACTCTGCCGCAGATGGAAGGGTATTGGTAGAATTGGAGACAAGGAAGTTTTAAGATGAAGGTGTTGGCTGGGACTAAGTTGCAGCCTATCGCAGAGTTCACAGGCCTCAGGCGTTAGTAGACTAGCCTTATTGTTTCCGAGGTTCAGGGAATATTATATGGAAAATGTATTAGTCATGCATGTGGCTGGGAATTTGATCCTTGCTTTGTTTAAACAACAACATATCATTATGAGAAAAACTTGAGCAGTACATTGTTAGTGTTAAGGTTAAAGCAGGTTGAGGAATAGCTGTAGCCATTATTCCATTTTCGTTATCTTTGGGAGTGTCCTTATTATTACTCAGTACTAGCTTTAAAACTGTGAAGGAAAACATCGTGAGAAAACCGGCATGTCCTAGACATAAAATTCGAAGACATGTGACATCTTCCGACCCGCACTGGGCTCGCGTGGTGGTTTACGGCTCACTCCCTCTCACTGAGAGGAGGGCTGTGTCCCAGCAGTGGGCCACAGGCTGGGACACAGGCAGGCAGGTATAGGATGATTATGTACTAGCCTGATTGGAGTGGATTTTGAGTTTTGTTTCTAGCAGAGAGCTTAGCTCTCTGTTGCATTGATAAAGGTCCTTATTCATAGCTAGCTCACTCACCTGTTGTTGATGATGGGGGCTGGCGGGGTGCGGCGCGGGGGCGAAGGGCGGCGGGAAGTACGGCGGCTGGAAGTCTGCCAGCGAGGGCTGTGCGCCTCCGCGGAACCCGCCGCCGCCGAGACCCAGCCCGCCGCTGCCCAGGCGCTCCTATGCAAGAAAACAAATGAATGGTTAGAAAATGTAACAAGAGAAAGCTTATCTTAATGTACTAGGCATAATGGTGAAGATCGATCGTCAGTAGCTTGCTGAAGATTGTAAAGGAGTCTGGAATGATGAAGATGACGTGATACATAAACACACTACAACAACCACACAACTAGCGCTAGACGGTTTGGAGGATTAAAGTCTTTAATAAGCGACTGTCGACTGAGTTCTATCTTCTGTATTTAGCTCATCATCGTTTTAGTCGAATCGTCGATGATACTCAAGTTCTCTTGCAGTCGCAAGAGAACTTGAGTATCATCGACGATTCGACTAATTACGTAGAAAAGTTTAATTTAAGAATGCATCAACGCCAATCAAACCTACCTAATGCATAATAGTGGCTAATATAACGTGTAGCTAATCATTCTACTACAGTTTTATAGGAGATCCCCACTTTGTTCGACAATCTGGGATAAAAAATAAAAAGGATGTCCTTTTCTGCCATTCTTCCGGTGACTTCAACGCATTACACCACATAATTTGGTTAATACCACCAAAAATGTGGTAGCTCGATCGAAAACCTTACCACTAAAATAAACTAACTCAGCCAAATACGTAAAGACAGGTCTAATATAATCATAAAAGAATCTGGTAATTTTAAAACATGGTATTGCAATAGAAATAAATTATGTCTTAAATTCGACACGTGCAACATTGTAATATCTTCACTTGACACTGATACTTTTAATAGCGTTGAAAGCCATCATTCATGATGACGCGATCCAATCAGAATGTCGTAATTAAAGCAACTAATTATCGAATCACTCGATATAACACTGGCAATTTATACCAACTAAATGATGCTATTGTGTGGAATAAATTGGAGGGTAAGGATGCTCATCCGACGAACGCTAAGCGAAAAGACGATGATATATTTGAGAAAGTTTCGTTTTTACACCTTCAGTGGAACGCAATTGACAGATGAAATTGCTACTGATCAATGTATAATCAATCATATTTTGTGAGGTGGCGATAGGTACCTACTTTATGATGTTAAAAGTTAATTAAAAACGGTCGAACCACATTGCAAGGTGGCTTCCGTGAGCTTTTATGGGATATGAGACAAAAAAATCGGTTCACGCTGTGCATATGAAATGAGAAGATCATCCGCTGTCCTAGTGACTTTTTGTTTCTTCTTTATAGTTGTACGTACTTTAATTGCCAGTAGTACTGAAGAATGCAGTAGCCCAGTAAAAAGTCAGCATTCATTTAGTAAAAACATTAGAGCTGATAATATCCGACAACAAAGTCTTTGATTCAGAATTTATTTATAAATAAACAGACAAGAAGAAATGAACAGTAGGTAAACTACGTACAAATTTAATTGTGATACTAGGTTTTTTTTATTGCTAATGGGCCCGCTCTTGACCTCGATCACGCCTGATGGAAAGCGATGAATGAGGTCTATGATGGAACGAACGTGCCCAAAAGATGCCTAAGGCACTGGAACTCCCATGCATCGACGAAACGCAGCAGGCTGCTTGACGCCGGACTCCGGTGGAAGGGTGGTCGCAAACCAGGCGGGCGTTATCCTTACCACGCAAGGGAAAAATTGGCCAGTCAAATGGTACTTGTGTAGCGAGAAGATCTTTATTTCATGTTCTTCCGTTGACTGTTCATGTCAAATGCCATAAGCTATCCTCTACATCGCACCGTTCTCTATGGTAGATTTCCTTAACATCAGTAATGCCAATGTTCGGCTTGATTACAATAAGCGAATAGACATAGACAATGATGACCTTATATGATTACATGATACACGCAATATATGAATTAGCACTTCTGCCTTTGATATATGCGGTGTATAATCATTTTAAAGTATATATTGGATGTGGTAATCAATTTGTTCTAATGTAATGAAATGAGCTAAATGTGATTCTAATGATATCTTGATTCATATGTCTACAATGCGGAAGACTAATGACCAGTGTGTGGTGTTAACGAAGGCATATGCATTATGTTTTTCCTGATTGGGGTTCACTGCAAATACTAATCCCAGTTTTCTACACTTTCGTAAAAGCATTAAGTATCAGCCTATAATGTTCCCACTGCTGGGACATAGGTGACAGGCCTGCTCTCTGCGAGAGGAACTGGGTCGTAATACACCACGCGCGCTGAGTGCGGGTTGGTAGATGTCACATGTCTACGATTTTTTGGTTCTAGGACATGCCGGTTTCCTCACGATGTTAACCATCACCATTTTGAGAGTGGTACGCTTACTTACTTCATCTGAATGCAAATCTTATGTCAACTTAGGGTGATACACGTCTACAACACGTTTAATAGCTGTCAGTGTCAATATTCCGCAACAATGATGACACTGACAGCTCTTGAACGCGATATACATGCGTTGGTCGCGTTCAGTTTAATTGCTAAAATTCGTCCTTAGACGAGATGTGATTGACTTTCTTTATTCAAGTCTATCAATCAATTATCATCATCATTTTAGCCGAAAAACGTCCACAGCTGGACATGGCCTCCCTCAAGCACCGCCATTTCACCGGTTCTGTGCTTCTGCAACCAGTCAATCAATAGCAACAGATAAAAATGAGACTTGACAGCAGATTACATGGTACCGATCACTAATCACGTATCAGTCAGAGACTTGATGATGCCTTTAGAAATCAGGAGTAAACTACTTGTACGCGAATTTTATACTAAGCTCATGTCTTTCAAATATAGCTGGCTGTAAGGAGATAATAAAACTGCTTAGAGCTTTCTAATATTACTACTAACGTACCTAATTTAATCCATTATTATTTTTTTTATGTAAATAATATTTAAGCTGGGCCAAATTCTTAATGACTTCCAAGATATTCAATCTCGTTGCTGCGTATTCACTACTTAATTACGCTAACGACCATCGAAAATGGTCAACAGTAGCCATCTTTATTTTGCTGTCATAAAAGTACATATACCATGCATGCTCCGCTAGAGATATAGCTAATAAACTGCATTCATAAGTTTGTCAGAGTATTCCAATTTCAAATCTCTCTAGTGTAGTCCATTCGGTTGAAATTATACCCAATATAATGTAGATCAATTACAAAACTTACGGTATCTCTATCGAGTTACGGCATTGGACACCTAATCGATTACTTTCGATCTAGTTTTTATTTATTATCTGTTTTAATTTATGCACCTGGTTACCGGATGTGGTGAAAACTTGTCGTGATGTGATGACATAGGTGCTATGAGTCTTAATTTATTGTTGGTATCACGTAGTAGCAGAGCAAAAAATATGATGAAAATATTTTTTTATTGGTGATAAAATTAGATTAATTGGTCTACATTTATCATAGTTTAAGGTGAGCCAAAGAAGTGTTGGTATATCAAAATCCATCAATGGGCATCAGTGATCATTAAATTCATAGCTTCAGGGAATAATTTAATCGACTAATTAACTGGTAACATAAAACGATCTGTCATCAGTATCACACTTTTTCTTTTAACGAAATTCTTTTAATCATAATTAGTCTCAAAAAGTCAGCACAAATAATTTGTCTCTGCAGTGAGTTTTTATTTTTAAAATTATTTTTAAGACTTTCGAAGTAGACATTCGCTAGGGGCTACTCTAGTATTAGTTGTACACTACTATACTCTGTTTTTTTATTGCTAGACCAAAATGACAGCTGCGCTGATTGTGAAATTATCAACAGGACAAAATAGGTAGATCGCAGCTGTCATTTTAGTCTAGGAAATTAAAAATCAAAATTTAGCATAATGCCTCAAGCTCAAAAGGGTATACCGTCTGATCTTTGTCTGACATTTGGCAGTATCAGTCTTACGTCCTTTACCATCCTAAATAGACCCCGTGAAGCCTTTTTTCCTACAATGAGTCTGACGTCGTGCAAATCTAAGCTGTTGCTGACGCTACGTGCGCGGGCGCTCGTGAGAGTCGTGTCGCAAGTGTTCTGGATTTGTTAACTTGATTTATGCGCGTAACCACGCAATGCTCCTTGTGAATTTAATTTGATTAGAGCATTATACTTGTTGACTAAATTAAGTAGGTTTTGTAGGTGAGGCGACATCGACACGATTTCGCTTAGCTAGTATTCTATTTGTTTCATCTGCATTGATTACCTATAGATATTTCTTAATAAGCTAGCCACTGTGAAGGGCTTTTACGTGTTTTTTTGCTATTTAATTCTTAGTTTATAACACCGTTCGCCACCGTCATCATTTGCCTGCCCTTGTCCCAAGTTACTTGGTGGCGGCGCAACACATTTTTTCTTCCATTCTTTCCTGTCAACTGTCATGCTATCATTCACTCCCTTCTCTTTCTTATCATTCCTTACACAATCCATTCATCTTTTCTTTGGCCTTCCTCTTTCTATCCATCCATCAACATATAAACACCCTACTGAAACCTATGAAATCCGCAAGAAAAGCACTGAGTTATTTGGTTCTACTAGTGCTCATAACTATGTTAAATTCAAAGTTTCATTGTTTATTAGGTAACAATCTAAACGCCTCCTTAAAAGTTCCCAAATGATACTTATCGCTAAAAACCGATTGGGAAATCCAAAGTCAATCTTGATAAAACAAAAATAAATACATTCTTAATATTGTCTATGCGTGGAGGTGAAAGGCGGTATTGTTTACCCAGGTCGTGGGGTCAACGCGTGTTGGGTGACTCGTAGATGGGGACACTGCCCATTATTTAGGAAGCCGTGATAGACATGCTTATAAAAATGGCGGTGTGATAAATTGACAGATATACGCGCGGGTAACTGTACTTTCTGCTGTCAAAATAAGAAGTTGTTGATGTATGTTGATAATATTTCGAGATAAAATGCGAAATGATGTTGTCTGTATTTCTATTGTTTGGTGGTGTTAAATGAAAAATATTTTGCTTTTTCATACCAGCATCTTATTTATTTGACAATAACCAATGAACCACACCGCTTTGTGTCCAATTTTTTTTTTTCTTTACGACCAGACCGTTTGTCGTCAAAAGTTAAAACCAGAAATATCGCGGATGTATAAGTAATACCTGCTAAACTCAGATTTTTTATTTGCTAGACTAAAATTACTTTGTCAACATGACATTGATTTAAATATACATTAATTTAGATATACAATAGGTATTAGCTGTCATTTTAGTCTAGCAAATAAAAAATCAGTTTTGTAGAGTTTAGTTTTATACAGGGTGGTCAAAAAGCCGTGGATAAAACGAAATAGAGAGATAAAGGAGGTCATTTCCAACAAAATCTTTCTACAGCATGGCCATAATTCAATTGCCCTAAAAGTTATGAATATTTTCTTATACCGTAAAATTAGATTAATTTAAAAAAAATGTGATATGAAACAGTAAAACAAACGGTGTTGTATTATTACTAGCTAATGTATCAGCACTACAAAAGTTCTATTGCGGCTCTGGGTACCAAATTTCAAGAGCAATTATTTTTTTCCAAAAAAATTTTGAACCGTTTCCAAAAATTATTTCTCACTGTAAAAGCGTTGGAAATGATCTCCCTTTATCTCTCTATTTCGTCTGATCCACGAATTTTTGACCACCCTGTATATTATCGTATATGAAGAAATAGGTAGATACCTTTCATCTAAGTAGGTAGGTATCTTACAATTCTGAATTTTCCTAATTTAGGAGGAATCAATATTTTACATTCCATCGCCACTCACGACTCTCGCCATCAGTTATCTACTTTCGTGGAATGAACAAATTCTAAGTTGATTTTTGAATGACCATTTGTAACAAAAAGGTCCTAATACAGGGTGAAATTCAAAACATGCGACAAATCGAAATGAAGATTGTACTCATCATTAAGAACAACTTTTACTATGGGACGAAACCTGAAATCACGAAAACAAAATCAGCTGTTCCCTACATTTATGTTCGCATACCTCGTCAAAATGTAGGGAACAGCTGATTTTTTTTTCGCGATTGTAGCTTTGGTCCCTTAGCAAAAGTTGTTCATAATGATGAGTACAATCTCCCATTTCGGTTTGTCGCATGTTTTGAATTTCAACCTGTATAATATGTTTTGATTGCAATAGAATTTGAACTTTGACATTCAGTTTGTTGTTCCATAACTTGACAATTATCTCTAATTCCTGGCTCTATTATAGTCAGAAGCCTTTGCCTAACAAGACGACAGCTCGAAATAGCAGAGCTAAGGATAAACAAGCAAAGGAAACTCTCCATTCATCCTAATCTCGATTCAAACATCGATACCCAATCTAATCGAATAGATTTACTGTTACTTATCGGATACTCACTATCAATCAATGGCGGAATGTGTATTAGATGTACGTCTCTATTCGAATGCAATAATAAATGGATTCGAATCTATGTCTCATTAACATACCGAGTGGACTCGTGCAATTATATCATTGTTTAGAAGTATTCTGTTATTAATCACTGGCTTGTTATGGTCGAAACAATATGGTGAAAGTTGAAGGGGGTATTTGCTTTGATGTTTCGGCAAAATACAATGTTAATGATATTAGTCATTTTCTTTGTCGTGGCGACACGAGATACACCCGTTTACCCTGTAAATAATAATCTATGGGCACGAGTTACTCGAGTTAGGTGTCGTATCATTTGAGTCGTGCTGACAGCGACAGGAACTGCGGGTAGTTAAAGCCCCTAAATCGTTCTAACAGAGTCGCGTCGCGCCTGTCTACGGGAGCCTTTACCCTAGGAGGCAAGTGAAACCGCGAGCATCAGCTAGTCCATATTAATATTATAAATTCGAAAGTAACTCTGTCTTAAAAGGACAGAAGATAAATTTTAGTTTGTGGCACCAGTATCTAACCTAACTAAAACTGAACTATTAGGTACTAGGTAGTGTAACGGGTGGATTTTAGAACACGGGTGGGTTTTAGTCAGTAAGAGTCTGACACTCCCTTCCGCTCCGCTCTGCGCGGAGCGGAAGGGAGTGTCAGACTAGACTAGTTCAGTTTTAGTTAGGTTAGATACTGGTGCCCCTTGTTCACAAACTAAAATTTATCTCCTGTTCTTTTCTTATTGAAATAGAATGAAAAGCATGCACTGAACTTAAAAGTTTAGTTTGTGAACAACAGAATCGGCGCCGTTATAATTATCTACTTATTGTATTTTTTTGTGTAAGTAGTTGTATAATCATTTACGATGGTTTATTAATTTCTGTTAATTTAGTCAGAGGGGTCATTTGATGATGACCCATCCAAAAAAAAAAAAAAGGTAGGTAGTGTCTGTGTGGTGCCGGACTTAAAGAATAGCACCATCCTATACTTCCCGTGGGTGTCGTAAAAGGCGAATAAGGGGCGTATCGGAGAATGGGCAGCAGCGTTCTCTACTCATTCCACCACCATACCTACTGCGATCGCCAACCCGCCTGCCAAGTGTGGCGAATATGGCAAACCCCCCCCCCCCCCCTTTTTGGGGGAGGCCTATGTCCAGCAGTGGACGTCTTTCGGCTGAAATGATTTTTTTTTTTAATAATAATAATTGTTTATTTCCAAAAAACTTAGTACTACTTTACAATGGCAATGTGGCAACAATTTCAATGAAGGTAATGAGATTAGCGTCTGTAGCCGAACTAGGCATAGCCTGTATTTCGGCTATCAGCACCGTTCCCCTCGAGTATTATAATACAAGAATAGGTGCCAAGCAAAAGAGGCATATGTAATTAAATTAGTACTACGGAAATACAGAAAAATAGTTGAAAAGTAATCTAGATAAGTAATTTGCAAATTGGTAATTAAAATAAACTAAATGGATTAAGTGTATGTATGTGTGTGTGTGGGGGGGTGGGGGTGTGTGTGTGTGTGTGTGTGTGTGTGAGTGTGTGTGTGTGTGTGTGGTGTCTGTATATGAGAATGTGTAGGTGTGGGTGTGGTGTATATGTATGTAGATGTGTGTGAAAATAATTATGAGGCGAGTGTGTGGGTGTGAGTAAGCATGAGTGTATATGTGTGTAGGTGAGCTATGTCGTGAGTGTATCTTTGTTTTCAGTGCTCTTAGCCTCATTCTTAGAGTGGTAAGTACATTAGTTGTTCCGTCTCCTCGTAGCTTAATTTCTGCAAATATTGGCTTACTTTTAGTTTGCATTGTTTTCTAGTCAAGGTGTATATATTTATTGATTTGTTAAGCTTGTTATAAAGGTAAGGGCCCAAAAAACTTACAAACCTTTTACCAAAGGCTGTTTTGAATGTGGTTAAATTGTCACATACGTGATGCTTTCGACGTCTCTGTAATAACATTGGATTGAAGGGCTGTTTTTTATGTTCTTGCAAGATAACTTTTAGTATATATAACTGTCTTACTGTCAAAACCCCGCACAACTGGAATAGTGTAATAGTAGGAAAACGCATCGGTTTAAACGTGCTAACCTTCAATATAGCTCTCTGGGCAACCTCAACTGCCTTTATCGTAGTTTTGCAGATACCTCCCCAGGATGAAAGGCAGTAGGTAAGAAGCGACTGACACAGGGCCTGATATATTCGCTTCAGCAGAGCAGGGTCCGCGACATGACGTAGGTTTTTAAATACATAAATTAATTTTCGTACTCTGTTACAAAGAATTTTGACATGTTCTTTAAAGTTGAGGTTATTGTCTAGAGTAATACCAAGGTACTTTATGGTATTCACGCGTTCCAGAGGTGAACATGCGCAACTATCCGCAGAATTGCACTCATGTGAAACAATTCGTAAGTCGCCACGAATACCCACCGCCTGTCTAATGCTGAAACAAATAAATTTAGTTTTATCTACGTTTAAAGTAAGTATGTTTTTCTGCAGCCAGCCCTTAGTCATATCAAAGCCATTTTGTGCGATAGCGAAGACCTCCTCCCAACTATCACCCGCAAACACCAGCGCGGTGTCATCCGCGAAAGAGATAATTTCACCTTTGGCAAGATTAAGACGAGTAAGCTCATTTATGTACACAAGGAAAAGGGTGGGCCCCAGTATACTTCCCTGAGGCACGCCGTGAGTAACTGGAAGGTGTGTACTTTTGTGTTTATCCACTCGGACACACTGAGTTCGCCCAGAGAGGTAGCTTTTGAAAAGTTCAAGCTGGGTGCCCCTGCTACCCAGGGCCTCCAATTTGTTGAGTAAGAGAGAGACAGAAATCGTATCAAATGCCTTTGCCAGGTCAAGAAAAATAGAAAGACATTTTTTACCTTGGTCCAATTTAGAACTAATAAATTCAATAAGTTTATTAACTGCCTGTTCTGTAGATTTTCCGTGTCGAAATCCGTATTGGTTTGCTGAAAGCAGATTATTTTTTTCGAGATGGTTTACTAGACGAATGTTTATTATTTTTTCCAGAATTTTGGAAATTGCGGGCAATATAGATATCGGTCTATAGTTGTTTATACGACTTCTGTCTCCGTTCTTAAAGATTGGGCACACTTCTGATCGTTTTAGGGAATCGGGAAACACTCCAGCTGTTAAACAATCGTTGAAAATTTTTTCCAGGGGGTGTACAAGAATATTTTTATGTTGTTTTAGGAATCTACTGCTGATATTATCACATCCTGGTGCACTATCTGTTTTTAGACCCATGATAAGATGTCCAATTTCGTATGAGTCTGTCTCCATTAAGACGAAAGAATTTGGGACATTTAGTACTTTGTCTTGGGTATTATTTAGTAATGGTAGATTCCGGTAATTAATATTTTGTTGACTGATTTTATCCGCCAGCGAGCTTCCCACATTTATAAAATAGCTATTTGCTTCGTGAAGTGATTGGTCTGGAGAAGATGATAGAGTTAGAAGATCTTTATGGTGTTGTTTTGTTTTTGTTGTGTGTGTGATGTTTTTGATGACTTTCCATAATTTTTTATTGTCGTTCTGTGCTTCCAGGATTTTGTTTTTTTCGTAAGCTCTTTTTAACCGTCGTAATAGTGAGTTACAGAAATTTCTGTAGCGTTTATAGGTAATTTTCAAGACTTCGTTATCCGGATCATTATTTGCTTTTTTGTGTAGTTGGTCTCTGTTTCGCAAGCAACGTAGTAGTCCTGGAGTTATCCAGGGCTTAATGATTTTTTGGCGTCTAGAAAGTGTTACGATTTTTGTATTCTTTTCTATTACTGTTTGTAAGCATTGTGTTAGATAATTAAGACTAGTGTTAGGATTTTCTGTTTGATAAATGGGATCAAAATTAATACGTGAAATGTCTTTTGCTAATGTTTTATCGTTAATGATGGCCTTTGTTGTAGTTGCAAGTTGCCGTGGTTTTTTTAAATTTAAACAAAATAAAACGGGATGGTGATCTGTTAATGTTGCATTAGGGACTATGGTGTTGGAGGAGTATTTAGTTTTTATAAGGACGTGATCTATGCATGTTTGGCGGGCGCTGCGTGTTACTAAAGTGTGCGCTGGTAATAGGCCGTGCGAAGCAGCTAAGGTTAGATAGCGTTCCCCTTCAGACTTAAGTTTATTAGAATTTATAGCTAGATTTATGTCGCCTATGACCACGATATGCTCGAAAGAAGACACTGATTGTAATGATGATGATGAGGTATGTACTATGTAGGTACGCACGGCGACATAATTATCAAGCCATACATATCCAGTATATGCTGACTTCTCATTGTACGAAAAGCCTATACAATGCGAGTTCAGCTAGTTCTGGAAATGTATAGCTTACTAGCAGCGCCCCGCGGTTTCACCCGCATAAGTGTCGATCCCGATATCCTTCCCCGGGATGCAATCTATCTCTTTGCCAAATTTTATCGAAATCCGTTCAGTGGTTTAGGCGTGAAAAGGTAACATATAGACAGACAGAGTTACTTTCTTAGGTATGGATGTAGTCGTTTGTACTTACTGGGATTTTTATCTAGTGCAACTGTTTTTTTGATAAGAAAATAAAGATGCCTTCAAAATATTGAAATAATCTCGCAATAATGTCGCATTTTTATCGCAAAAAAGACAAATATAATATTGATAAACGCTCAACGATTGTACAATGCGATTCAAATAAGAATAGGAACGTCAATGACCTCTATCTGTCAAATGTTGATTGAAAAGTACGGTTTGCAAAGAAAACTTATTTGCGTAACAATAACTTTTTTTTTGCTCAACCGAATCTTAGATAAATCAAAGTGAAAAAAACATCAAAAAATTAGTCTTAATTAGTTTTTTTTTAATTATGCTACTTTCTTTCTTATTTTCATTGTTGACAACAATTCACCAGAAAGTAACGAAGATGCCAGCTGCCATCTTGTCGTTGTTGGGTGTTACATGCTCTGTGGTTGTTGGTGTGCTTCTTCGTGAGACTGAGTGCTTGTGGAGTGTTACTGCTTCTTTCGTTAATTCTATATGTTACGTGGTTGTTTCCTGTTAAATTTGTTATTGTTGTTATTTGTTGACGATGACCACACAAACAGTGATGCAGACATGTTCAGATTAAAAACTCTTAGTTCATGAAATCATGATTCGTAAATAATTAATGTTATTAAAAAAATTTCTTGTTTTGCTCACCCTACCCAATTTATTCGATTTGACAGCTATGACGTCACAACATGGCGCTAAGTCGATCCTATTCTTATTTGAAACGCATTGTACGTTGTAGTATTAGATCAGCTATTTCGCTTCCAATATACAAGTCTTCGGTAGTATAGTGGTAAGTATCCCCGCCTGTCACGCGGGAGACCGGGGTTCGATTCCCCGCCGGAGAGAATCTTTTTGCATTTTAAAATTACTTTTTTTGCATTTTATACAATGAATCTTGGACATAATAACCATCGCGAGGATGCCTAGACTTAAACTACTTCCAACTAATATTATAAACGCTAAAGTTTGTGAGGATGCATGGATCGCTGGATGGAAGTTTGTTACTCTTTCACGCAAAAACTACTGAACGGATTTGGATGAAATTTGGCACACAGATAGTTTATAACCAGGATTAACACATAGGATACTTTTTATCCCGATATTCCCACGGGATCGAAACTTATGCACGTGAAATTGGGAGGCGTCGCTAGTAGTTAATTGAAGTCTGAAATCGGCAACTCTTGTTGAGCTAGCGTGGTGATCAATGCTCATGCCTTCTCTGTATGAGAAGCTGCCTTTGCCCAGCAGTGGGACAATAAAACTAGCTTCTGCCCGTGACTCTGTCCGCGTGAAATTTTTAATTCTTGTTCCCCGCCCACCCACTAGCATCTCATCGCCTGGCCGCGCTATTATTTTCGCTTAGCGTTCTTTATGACTTTTTTTGGGTTTTGCTCAGCTCCTAGGTGCGCTAGCGTGATGTTAAGTAGCCTAAGGGCGGTTTCACACTGCGTTCAATCCGAATCCGAGAAATACCGGTCCGAAGTGACCTATTTGTATGAGGGGTTGCGCACTAGATCCGAACTCTATCCGTCAGAATTTAGAACATTTCCAATTCGGATTGAAGTCGGATCTTTAATTCGGATTCGGATCGGATGTAGCGCGAAACCGCTCTTAGCCATCCTCAAGAATTGGGCTATCGAACGCAAAACAATTTTTTTTTAATCCGACTGGTAGTTCCTGAGATTAGTGCTTTCAAACAAATAAACTCTTCCGCTTTATTATAAATAGATAGATTAAGTTTTTTTTCTTTTACCTGCACCTCGATCACACTGGATAAATCCACGTACGCCAGCGCCAAAGCTTTTGATACACTTCACTGAAAAAACTGATTCCTTAGGAATCGTACTTTTATGCACTTGTATATTCCTGCTTACATGATCTTCATGACAGACTCTCTTGGGGTACATAGAGGTATTTTTGATACATTTGGGTTACTGAGTAGGTAACCTATTAGATTGGATTGCGAGATTTATTTGGATGTTTTATGGTTGAAGCACCAGTGAGTTTATTTACCTAGGTGTTAATTGTGAAACATAACATTAAAAGATACTTTTTTTTTCAATTTTTTTTAGAACAATTATTTTTTTCAATTTTTTTTTAATTAACAATTTTGTAGGTACCCACAGCTGTTGAATGATGAATGTAATTATTCGATATTTGTTATGTTGGTTTATAAGTTCTTGCGCGCGAAAGATTTTATTTTATTTAATTAGTCAATGTTTTTTGCACAAGGAACGCAATTAAGAAAGTTACATAATGATTCATTCATATAAATCGTTCATCAACTACATTTAAATTATGAAGATTAGCGTCGGATTATCACGATAATTATGAGTTAGTCGATACGCGGCTAAAATCGATTTATTGCCATAATAGTGAGGTGAAAGCGAATGTCAAAAAACCGATATGTAAATGGTCGAGTATCGATAATTACCGGTCCCTTAAAAGGCGGGCGATTCCGGCTACAATCGGTTAGTGATTGCTTTTTAAATTGCTGCCTTGCGCACCGGCTCGATGACCGAATGCCGACTACTGGATGATTTTTTTTTTTATTTATTACTGAGTAGCGGATTTATGTCGATAGTTTGTCGAATCACGTGCTAGCCTATTAAGTTGGAAACGAGATGCAATCTCCACTTAATAGTACATCACAGAAGCATACATGAGCTCTGACGTCAGTAGTCTATGAGAGAGCATAGACAATGTATTAATAGCTGCTTTAGAGCTGCAATTTATTTTGTTAGGAACCTACATAGATGGGGCGGGAACAAATACTCTTAGAATCGCGATATAATAACACAGTGTATCGGTAAAAAACTAGGCCCTAGCTATAAAACTTATTTGAACATCTGGTAATATTAGCGATAAAAAAGTCAGTATCATTAAATTGTATCTAGATAAAAAAGTGTGACTAATGATATTTTAATGAAACATATTAATCAATCGGGCAGCCGACGATTGAGAAAGTAAAAACAGAGGTTAAACAATGCCGCGCTGCTTCTACAGTAATAACTGCTAAACGATCAAACGTTATTACGATTAATATATTCCATCGACGTACTATTAATGAAATATTTAATATTAAGCAATATTTTTTCAAGTAAGTAATTAATATCCGTCAATCAAGTTTATCGACTAATTACGTCGATATGCGCTCGTGCCCATCACTAAATTGTAATATCGTTTGCAAATAAAATCGATTAAACCAATTCCGCACGCTGTTTAAAATAATTATTTTATAGAGAAACTAGTAGGTAGGTAGTTGATGAACATTTTTACTACGTAACGGGAAGTTAGTTATAAACCGACATTACGATTATTTTAACTAACTACGGTTACGATTTTTTGATTAACAAACCGCTGTTCTAATTACAGTAATGAGAGATAAGTAATAAAATTATAACATTAAGATTTGAGATGCTGGCTTTGATTATATTTCGAAGTTCGTATCACAATAATCGATTGGGAATCGGATTTATAATCGATGTATCGGTAAAATCGTAAAGCTCGGTTTACGATCGCGCGCGTCGCGTGCTCGGCACAGACTGCCGGAGGGCGGTCGTTCCGCCCTCGGGGTAACCATGTGCTCTCGACCTTACGATTGATATTCGATTTATGTGACCCTTTTTTAATGTATAACGGTTACTATTTGCACTATTGATCTTTCAGTGACTTGTGCGTGAGAATTTCTCGCGTGAAATCTTATAATTTCAGGGCTATGGAGAAGATGATTAAATACTACTATTAAAGATTTGTTTGTACATAGTTAACCATTGAAAGGTGTGATCACATTTTGTGCCATGCAAATATGGGGGACTTCTCCATTGCATCTACGTGAAGGATCTTTAAACCTACAATTAATGTAAAACGTAAATCTAAATATAAACCGTAATAAATCGAATGAAAACCTATACCTAAAGTTTAACCTATTTAAATAACCAACTAAAGCCGTAAAGCGGGACATTATTGAACTTAAGTCAATACCTAACAAAACACAAAAAACAAATCGTTCACTTAAAAAACTCGAACAAATCTCGCGCAAACTCGACCGCTGTGCAAAAACCGATAGTACCACCTCGCCCCACCAGAGGCCGCTAATTAGTAGGCACTGTTGCCAGCAATGCGAGCGCGCGATTGGTGATCACTGGAGTGTGCAGCGAGCCTTACTTATGTACTTGTATTACTTCACGCACTTAATGGGTTTATTAATGCTAATAATGCTGTATTTGTTCGGGTCCATGTCAGAGGAACGAGGATACTTTTTTTTAATCGACTTCCAAAAAAAAGGAGGTTATCAATTCGACACGTATGTATGTAATATTATTGGAATTGCATTATATTCACATATGACAATCTATAAGGACTTCCAAACAAATATACAAAATTTTATAGACGTATGTATGTATGTTTGTCCACGCATTTCTCCGCAACTATTAATCAGATCGTGACCATTTTTTTTATTGGCTTACATTTACTTCAGCTTAGATAACAGTGCAAGTTTCATCAAAAACGATTTAGTAATTTTCAAAATATGGACTAATACGTGTAAGTGTGACGGCCTGGCTGACGACATAAGGGTGTAGTGTCAAAGGGAAAACATCTCAAAACCGTGGTCAAATTATAGTGCAATATTTACAACATAACTATTACCTACTTACAAACAAATATTCCAGTTTTTACATAAAACTAAAAATTACGAAATAAAAAAGTAATTTAAATAAATCAAACCGACTTCAAAGTTCATTTCTTTTTGAAGTCGGTTTAATTTTTTTAAATTACTTTTTTTTTGGTTTTAGAGATGTGAAAAGGTTTCATTTCAAGTTTTGCATTAAGGATTAATTTGGGTAAAATTAAATCATTATTATCTACTAGCTGTTGCCTGCGACTTCGTCTGCTATCCAGATGAAAAGTCTTACTATGTCATGCTTCATGTCATAGTCTACCTATGTGCCAAATTTTATCCAAATCTGTTCAGCTGTTTTGGCGTGAAAGAGTAACAAACAAACAATCAAATCTTTTTCTTTTATAATATTATTTGAGACTAGCTTCCGCCCGCGGCTTCGCCCGCGAGGTATGTCGAAAAAAACTATCTTAAGTCCTTTCCCAAGATGCAATCTATCTCTCTGCCAAATTTTATCGAAATCCCTTCACTGGTTTAGGCGTGAAAAGGTAACATACAGACGGACAGAGAGTTACTTTCCAATTTATAATATTAGTATGGATGTACTTAAGTTATTTAATTTACATTTGAAATTCAATTCCCTACACTAAAGTAAATAACAAGCATAAGGTGAGCAAAGGCAAAGCATAAAAAAAATTTTGGCGCCATATTTCAGTAAGCTGATGAACAAAATTTTTCAGTTGCTGTAAAATTTCTAATCACGGATTCTACCATTTTCTAATTGAATCATTTTCACATTTTTCAATTGGCAACACCTCCGATATTTCCCCTGTCGAGCGGAATGGAAGTCACTTTCGTTAATATCCGTTGAGGACCGCCCCTCTCTCCTCGTGCCCCCGGGCTTTTTACTACATGCGTACCTTGGATAATGTACTGAGTTTTCGTACTTGCACTGGTTGGGTGTGACTATATTTAGAAATACTAAGATTTTTTTCTAAATAAGTTCATGGCGTTCACTGAAATTAATGGTTTTGTCCGTAATCAGAGGGGCAATTATCCTAATTTAAAGAACGTTCACAGTGTGATCTCAGTCTCAATCTGTGAAAAAAAAAACAATAAAAAATAAAACATCCGAACATAGTACCTCCTCCTTTTTGCGAAGTCGGTAAAAAATACCTCTAATTCATTTTTGACAAGTTTTTGGCATTTATCGCCGAGATGAGACAGCAACTAGATTTTGAATGTTTTAAATGTAGAGAATTGGCCTTCTTTGGATTGATCGTGAATCTTAAAGGAGATTGGCTTACCGTTTCAGAGAATGAATATATTGGATTTGAATGCTACAATAGAGTATATCAAAATATGTAATGGTAAGACATACATTAGACTTGGTGATATAAACATAACCTCAGGCCTCAGGTTATCATCCTCGGCAGACAAGACAATGTCGGCGAAGCCGAAGGCGTGATAAGCGCCAATTACAGTATATACACCGAAGATCAACTGCCGACATTGTTATAGCATGAATAACATTCACAGATCATACATTTACAAAAGTATCACGACGATTCTATTTCATAATGTGGCAAGCAAAACCGATGTCGACCATTCTGCCAATTTCAAAAGTGAAGTAGAAAACTATCATGACAATGACGCTATTAGATAAATATTTTTTTATATTTGACATAAGTGACAAACTCTGACGCGTGATACGTATAATAATATAATTGGATCTTTTTAATGCGTTTTGTTTTGCATTAGTGCGTTTTATTTCCGTAACGGGGCTGCACCCTGAAATCATGTTTTTTTAAATTACTCCCAACAACTATTAAAGCTAAAATAGCTTGGAAAATAATTACGGATATAAGACCCTATAATTTGCATCTAACTAGATTTTGAAACGTTTGGAGTATGATGGTACCCAACTCGCCAATCTCCTTTAGATAGAGGTAGTCAGTCTTACCAAGGCGTATCGAGTTGCCCAGTAACATGTAGTGAGGGCGAAATAGGCAATCGCTTGATATAAAATACTGGTTAGACTAGAAGCCGACCTCAACATAGTTGGGATAAGGCGGAGTAGATTGAGATTGTAAATATAATGGATTTTGACAGTGGCTGTTGGTGTGGCATCAACAACTAGAAATCATCACCTGCCAAGCCTTTTGCCAACTATGTTGGGGTCGGCTTCCAGTCTAACCGGATGCAGCTGAATACCAGTATTTTACATGGAGCGACTGCCTATCTGACCTCCACAACCCAGTTACTGGGTAATACGACTCCCCATGGTAAGACTGGTTGCCAGACTTTCGGGCTTCTGATTACCCGTAACGACTGTCAAAGTTCCACGAATGACAGCCGGGATCAACGGCTTAACCTGCTTTCCGAGGTACTGAGGAGTCACGGTATGTAAAGATGGTCACCCATCCACAGACCAACCGCGGCAAGCGTAGCCTAACCTGACCAATCGACCTGTGCGGCTGTTATTATTTAGCCACAACTAGAAATATTAGTTGTTAATTTAGGACAGCCGTATTGAGTAGGTAGTAATAGCTTTTCAAGTCGAAAGAAACGGTAATCTGTATTGTGGCAAGCCTTTTTATCCTTGGCAAATGTTAACAGTTATGGCTTGGGAATCGTAATAAATAATTAGGTACCTATGTTATTTACATTAGAAAGTTTTTAATTTTGAGCTATCAAGTACCCGGATAATAAAAATAATTTTATTAAATAAAATGTGAATCATGTACTCGATTTTAAGCACGAATACACAATTATTTCAAAACACAATGAAAATGTCGAACGAATAGAAAAATAATAAAAGTGCATTGTGTTAAAAGTAGTTTTATGAATAAAGAACGTACGCCGATTGGCTGTATCGCCTCGGGCAAGATGGCGGGGTGCCGAATGTTGCCAGCCTCTCGGCCGGAAATATGGATTCTGTTTGTCTAATGACCTTCCTAATTCGAATTTGTTCTTTCGATTTTCGAATAAAGCGTGTCAAAAGGTTGCAAGTGAAAAAAAAAATACAATAATGAGTAGTAGAAAATAAATTATAATGACAAAAGTAATGGAGTAGCTTTCGTTTTGTTAATTGCATTTTTTATGTCTTGCTGAGATTTTTTCGCTGATTCAGAGAACCATTATGGTAAAATGATAATTCAAGAAGTTTTGAGCCTTCATAGGTTGTGGTAGGTGTAAGCACAAAGCTCAAATAATCTGTGACAAAGCTTTCAGGCTATCTGAGGGGCAATTCCCGTATTTTTAAGAATGCTCGCATTCTGATTTCAGTCTCATTCTGTCATAAGTCGTCGTTTCAGCCGATAGACGTCCACTGCTGGACATAGGCCTCCCCCAATTTTGGGGGGGTTTGCCATAATCGCCACGCTTGGCAGGCGGGTTGGCGATCGCAGTATGGTATGATGGTGGAATAAATAGAGAACGCTGCTGCCCATTCTCCGGTAAGACCCTTAGTCGTCTTTTACGACACCCACGGGAAGTAAGGGGTGGTGCAATTCTTTAAGTCATAAGTACCTACCACTAATTTCCAAAAAGTTTTGGACATTGATTGTCGCTGAGATGAGATTGCGACTTGAATTTTAACTTTTTTTAGGGTTCCGTACCCAAAGGGAAAAAACGGGACCCTGTTACTAAGACTCCACTATCCGTCTATCCGTCTGTCACCAGGCTGTATCTCATGAACCGTGATAGCTAGACAGTTGAAATTTTCACAGATGATGTATTTCTGTTGCCGCTTTAACAACAAATAGGTACTAAAAACAGAATAAAATAAATATTTAAGGGGGGCTCCCATACAACAAACGTGATATTTTTCGGCGTTTTTGCCTTGTACTTGGCCAGTTTTTTTTTAAATTGGCCTTCTCTCTTCGTGAGGAAAATGTTTGTTCCTAATTAAAAAGTGACCGGGAAAGAAAACTATTTCGTGAAATGGAAATACTTACCTACTTCATGTTGCAGTTGAGTTTATCAAACTCCGAGACAGATCTTCGTTATTATGATTATTCATGATAGATAGGTAGTCAAAGATATTTGGGTATTTTTACTACCTAACAATTTTATTTTTTTTATCAAATAAAACAAAATAAAAACAAACGAATAGTGCAAGTTATATAATAAATATAACTTGTAAAAAGAAATTGTGCTGTGGAGGTTAGTATTTTACATAAAGGTAAAGTCTTTGGTATTTTACATAGAGCGACTCCCTATCTGACTTTCCCAACCCAGTTTCTTTTCAGCTGCATCCGGTTAGACAAGAAGCCTACCAACATATTTGGGAAAAGGCTAGGCAGATGATGATGATGAAAAAAGAAACTGCACCTACCTAACAGCGAAGTTTACACCAAAACAGGACATAACCCGAAAACGCAACCTATTTCTTAAATTATGTAATTAAAATACTCATACAGCAAAAGGGCACGATGAAAATAACGCGGTAAATCAACCCGCGACGAAATAAAGCGCGTTCTTAACAAAATATTTTTCGGTTCACAAAAAAGGTCTTAATTACGAAATTTCGAAAAAGGAACGCAATAAAGAAAGTAAAAAGGCGCTCGGCGAGCGCTGGCAACCGTTATGTTCGTGGAAGTGCGTGATTGATTCCCCGCGCCCGCCCATTGTGGTCAGCTGATTCTGATGGCTATGCGTGGGCAAGCCTGCGCAACGGAATGTGGCTTAGGCATTAGGACTAGCGTTAAATTATCACTTTCGTGTAGACACACGATGGGAGAAACATCTTTGGATAGTGTCAATTATGCATTCATGATGTCTTCCGTCCTTTTCTACGAAACACCTTTTGGACGGGGCAACTAAAATCAATTCCTTCTATCTATATATATAAAATTCAAAGTCCTGACTGACTGACTGATATATCAACGCACAGCCTAAACCGCTGGTCCTAGAGACATGAAATTCGGAGGGTGTGTTCGTTGTGAAGAGTAGGTATCCACTAAGAAAGGGTTTTTCGAAATTCCACCCCTAAGAGGGTGAATGGGGCAGAAGCTACTTTTATTGTAAGATTTGACGTTTAAAAGTGCCTTTTTTGTGCCTGTTTGAAATAAATGATTTGACTCTGACTGTTATGGAGTAATAACAGGCTGCTGTGTTATGGTTGAAGACTGCAACATTTTCAGCTCGTCAAAGTTTATGATTTGCAGAACTTTCAAAAAGCTCTCTACTATTAGGTATGCCTGTAGCATCATCATCATCTCGTTAACTTTTCCAAGCCTTCCATTGATTCAGGGCAGCGATGTAGGTAATTGTGTAACACTCTAGCAATAGCAATGGCTTTCATTTTGACAGTTCAACAACATTCATTGCGTTATTTACGTTATTGAGCTGACAAATTTTTCGAACATAATATATGAAGCAATGAATTGGCAATATCCACAGATATAGATATACCTAGATAACGCAAGAGTAACTACTTCGCGTGCCAAAAATTGCACCAACTTAAGATTACAAATCGTAAGCCGCCCCTTTCGCGCTCAGTCCTTTGTACTGCTGGCTGGGTAAGTGCGAGCGAGAGCGCGAGCTTGTGACGTCATAGTAGGTAGTCAAAAAATGGCACGCTTGGTTTTCATACAGTTCGTGATACTTGCGTTATCTAGGTATATCTATATCTGTGGCAATATCCTTCAATATCCTTCAAAATCATTCAAATTGATTGTGTGAGGGTGATGGAATTACATTCCGTGATTTTCATTTGTTTTGGTCTTCTGGAGTGAAAACTCGAGGACTGGTGGTCGGAAAAATTTCCCTTTTAGATCTAGTTTCACTATTAGTTCTGCCCACGCCACACGGACTGTGATGAATCATGACAAAAAAAGATATTACGCAAAAAATTTATAAAATCAAAAATCTAATCGTCGCCTTCGATCTCATTGTGCATTATATTATATTCAAATCAAATCCCAAAAAAACTGCGAGTGACCCAATCAAAGGTTTATACGACAAACTTATTCTCCATGCGATGAAATCTCTTATGATCTCTACGTCAATCAAAATAAAGATGAAATTGCATGTGACATCCAGTTTCCTGATTGTAATCTATCTCGGTTTGTGTATTGAGTAATGTTGACAAGCAGGCTGATTTGGGAGCAACTTTCTATAAGTATAAACAAGTATGGCTTGTATGTATGTATGTGTATGAGGAATACGTAACGACTGTCGAAATTTGTACGAGGTGCTACCGAGCCACCACTGTCAGTTGGGACGCAGAACAATAATTAGTGGCCAACAAGCTTTAAAAAGGCTCTTTTATTCAAAGCAGTTTAATTATAAATTAATAAAAAAACATTTATTTCTAACACACTTAACCTATTTTACAATTTAACACTAAAAAATATATATATACCTACTATATACAAGTATATAATAGTAGCATAATAATAGTGGTTGGGAAAAGGCTAGGCGGGTGATGATGATTATGACAAGTATATAATAAAAAAAAAGGAAAAAAAAAAAAGATAAAGGCAGGAGTTCATTGGGCATCAAAAAATTCGTCCGCATCGCTGTCAATGGGATGTGTCCAAAAGGCTGGCAGCATTACCACGTTGGATGGCAATACTTATTCTTTGGGCTAAAAATAGGCCAGCCCTATGGTCACGCGTAGAGCCAACGAATCGCTTGGCGAAGTCCCGAAATATTCGACGAAAAAAAAAATAGCTTTAAAATAAATTGAGAATCCAACCCAAGTAAAAAACTGGTTGCTCTAAGTCGACCACTCGAGCTGCTCGAGCGAATTTATAAAAGTTTTTCATCTCTACGTAAACTAAGACAAAGATGCCTAGGCACTTTGAACTTGTATCTACGCTATTAAAATAAAAACCATAAATAATTCTGACACAAACCCTTCTCTAGTCAATTTGTCATCAATATAGAAAATCTACCAAAATATTGGTATCATTGTCATACCATCACTATAATATAAGTTCAGAAAAAGGCCGGAGTTCATTGGGCATCAAAAAATTCGTCCGCATCGCTGTCAATGGGATGTGTCCAAAAGGCTGGCAGCATTACCACGTTGGATGGCAATACTTATTCTTTGGGCTAAAAATAGGCCAGCCCTATGGTCACGCGTAGAGCCAACGAATCGCTTGGCGAAGTCCCGAAACATTCGACGAAAAAAAAAAATAGCTTTAAAATAAATTGAGAATCCTACCCAAGTAAAAAACTGGTTGCTCTAAGTCGACCACTCGAGCTGCTCGAGCGAATTTATAAAAGTTTTTCATCTCTACGTAAACTAAGACAAAGATGTCTAGGCACTTTGAACTTGTATCTACGCTATTAAAATAAAAACCATAAATAATTCTGACACAAACCCTTTTCTAGTCAATTTGTCATCAATATAGAAAATCTACCAAAATATTGGTATCATTGTCATACCATCACTATAATATAAGTTCTAACTGAACTAACAGATTTGCTGATGGGGAGTTTAATGCGCCACTTCTTTCTTGCTAAAACACTAGGAAGTGTCGAAGGACAGGCGTTTTGTGGGACCGTCATATGTAATCTTGATTTACTAATTCTCAGCCTAGTTTGAATAAACGACAAGACCTTCTCCCGTCAACTTTTACAAAATGTTCTCAAGTCCAAATTCTTCGTTAAAAGTCGTGGCAATTACGCCACGGCACGGTTGGTGCCAATTAAATGATAAAACTGGTGTGACAAACAGACCGACAAACAATGCGACGCGATTAGATTTACAGCTCTTGATTTATATGTGAGGCGATAAATTTGGGAGTTATGTAATTCATCAGCTGTGGAAGAAGCTATGTAGATTGGTAATACTAGAGTTGGTTCAGTGACCTGTATGAAGCTAGATTGGTATTCCTAGAGTTGGATCAGTGACCTGTATAAAGCTAGATTTGTAATACTAGAGTTGGATCAGTGACCTGTGTGAAGCTAGATTGGTAATAATAGAGTTGGTGATCTGTATAAAGCTAGATTGGTATTACTAGAGTTGGATCAGTGACCTGTATGAAGCTAGATTGGTAATAATAGAGTTGGTGACCTGTATGAAGCTAGATTGGTATTACTAGAGTTGGATCGGCAACCTGTATAAAGTTAGATTGGTTTTACTAGAGTTGGATCAGTGATCAGTATGAAGCTAGATTGGTAATAATAGAGTCGGTGACCTGTATGAAGCTAGATTGGTATTACTAGAGTTGAATCAGTGACTTGTATGAAGCTAGATTGGTAACAATAGAGTTGGTGACCTGTATGAAGCTAGATTGGTATTACTAGAGTTGGATCAGTGACCTGTATGAAGCTAGATTGGTATTAATAGAGTTGGTGACCTGTATAAAGCTAGATTGGTAATAATAGAGTTGGTGACCTGTATGTAGCTAGATTGGTATTACTAGAGTTAGACCAGTGACCTCCATGAAGCTAGATTGGTATTACTAGATTTGGTGACCTGTATGACGCTAGATTGGTATTACTAGAGTTGGATCAGTGACCTGTATAAAGCTAGATTGGTATTACTAGAGTTGGATCAGTGATCAGTATGAAGCTAGATTGGTATTACTAGAGTTGGATCAGTGATCAGTATAAAGCTAGATTGGTATTACTAGAGTTGGATCAGTGATCAGTATAAAGCTAGATTGGTATTACTAGAGTTGGATCAGTGACTTGTAAGTGACTACTGACAACCGATCATAATCCAGACAGAAAAAGTTCCAGATGGGAAACACCCAATACTACTTTTCCTATCCCGGAAGTCGACCCCAGGACCGCATGCTCCACAGTAGCGATTGCGACCACTAGTCTAACGAATCTCTAGAATTATTGTACGTAATCTCTAGAATTATGTACCTACAGAATTTAGAATGGCTTGGTATTGGCTGTGATTATTTATAGTATCTGTTTTAGGGGTCCAAATTGGATGATAGTAAATGTTTATTGATGGTGATGTGCGAAGCAATTCCGGTTTTTAAATTAACTCTTTGACTGTTATATCTGAAACTGGAATTTGCAAACGGTTTGTCAGATGCTGTACAATCACGTCGAAGACTATTTTATTGAAGCCAAACTGTTATCAGATTTTAATAATGTCTTTGGAAACTTTGGATGTTGCGTGATCATAAATATTTTTATTATAGACTATAACCCCGCCCCTGCTCACCTGAGGTATGGCGACATGTGTAACAAAACATCGAGATTTCTATGCTATATCTGCGTTAAATAATAATGTTTTATACATATTTAAACCTTACAGATTAAATTCTTTTTTTAAATGATGGTGAACTGAAAATCCGTTGTGTAGTTTAGAAGATCCAAGTGTGAGCGACACAGACAAATTAACACGAAAAGCGACTTTGTTTTTACTCTGTGCAAGTATAGATGGAAACTTTTTACCTAGTATTATTAGGTATAAAGTTATGTCTAATATGGTCGATACTAGGCTAGTACCTCTACCTACCGATCGTAGACAAAAAGTATATGGGAAGCGTTCATAAAAATACCAGAGGGGTTATTGCGTAACAAACTATCAGTAGCTATCTGTCATTTTGACAGTTTAACAACATTAATTGCGTTATTATAATTTACTAACTGCGCCCCGCGGTTTCACCCGCGTAAATGTCGATCCCGTGGGAATATCGGGATAAAAAGTAGCCTATATGTTAATCCAGGGTATCAGCTACCTCCATACAAAATTTCATCAAAATTCGTCCAGCAGTTTGAGCGTGAAGAAGTAACAAACATATAAACACACACACACAAACTTTCGCCTTTATAATATTAATTGTTAATGTATCAATTTCATTTTAACTAACTACACACATCAAAAGTGTCTAGGGATCAAGCATTTTTATGCGGATTTCTTGAGATTGAGATGTGGCTTTGTAATAAATTTATGATTTTATAAATTTATATGGATCTTTTTTGGTGCATTTCATAATTTGAATCAGGAACTGTGAATCAAATTCGAGTAAAAGATGAAAATCAGCTGTCAATATTTTCCCTATAAAAACATACAACGCATTGAAGACATTATTAGTGCTACTGTTTCCCTACTACTGATTAAAACCAACGTTATTATGGAGCGGCGACGTCATTTAAGCAGGGAAGAAATGCTCAGAGCCGTGGGAATGATAGAAGCTGGTTCCCGGCAACGTACTGTGGCTTTAGCTCTGAATACAAGTCAGAGTGTTATCAGTCGACTTTGGACACGTTACCGAAGCACTGGTACCGTGGCTGAGCGCCATGGAGGACGGTATCGCTGCACCACACGGAGACAAGACCGATACATTCAAATCTTAACTCGAAGAGCTCCAACAATAACCGCCATGATGTTAGCCGTGAGGCTTCATCACTCTTCAGGGAACTTAATTAGCGACCAAACAGTCAGAAACCGCTTGCATGAAGTGAACCTTCATTCCCGAAGACCGCTACGGGTACCACCTATAGCAATGCACAATCGTAGGATTCGATATCAATGGGCTCTTGAACACAGAAATTGGGCAGAAGAACAATGGCGTTTCGTGTGCTTTTCTGATGAGTCTCGTTTTGGTATGAGACCGGATACAAGACGTATACGACACTGGAGAACCCCTGGACGCCAACAGCGATTAAAATCCTGCCAGGAAGTCCATCCTTATAGTGGTGGAACCATCATGGTATGGGCGGGTATTTGGATCGGCGGAAGAACTGAGTTGATTTGGATCAGAGGCAACCTCAACGCTCAAATTTATGCTGAGACGATTGTATCAGACGTCATCGTTCCTCTACAAGTGCAAATCGGTCCCTTATTTCAGTTAATGCATGATAATGCACGACCGCACACCGCAAGAGTTGTAAGACAGACTCTCGCCGCAGCTAACATCAATGTCCTGCCCTGGCCTGCTCAGTCGCCAGACTTGAACCCGATTGAGCATGCATGGGATATGCTACAGAGAAGAGCTCTGCCGAATATGGAGGGTATCCAGTCGCAAGAAGACCTTTTTTTGTTGTTGCAACGAACATGGGCGGCCATTCCACAGCGTGATTTGGATGAACTCATTTTGAGTATGCCAAACCGATGTTCTTGTGTTGTTAGTGTTCGCGGTAGAAACACGGATTATTAATTGTTTAAGTTACCCAATAAAATTTTAAAGAAAACTGTTATTTCAGTCTTTTTTTTCGAACTTTTGTGTTAGTGGTTCAAATGTCAAAAATCCCTTTATTAGGAAAATGGCAAATTTCTTTATTAATGCAAAGGTGACTTGGTTTATCGTTACTGTGACAAACGAAAACACTTTATTTGATGAATCCTTAAAGAAAATTTTAATTAATATCAATCAGGAGAAAAGTTATTGCAAAAATATATGTTGATCCCTAGACACTTTTGATGTGTGTATTTACACGATACTAAATTGAATGACTAACTAACTTACAATACAACAAAATACAAAACCAAATTACACTTAAGCGTCGAAGTACTCGTCCGCATCGCTGTCATCCGGAAACGTGCCCATGAGACATTGCCAAGTTGAATGGTAATGCTAATTCTTTGGCCAAAGAACGACCCAGCCCTCTGGTCACGTGAAGTGTCGACCAGTCGGCGAGAAATTTCCTTAAAAAAGAGACGCGCACTCGGGCCCCATGACCCGAGCGTTTCGACCCCAAACGGCTCAAAGGTGTAGTTGCATTATTTATGACTTTCTTAAATGAAGCTAAGGTAATAGCGCCGATTCTGTTGTTCACAAACTAAACTAAATTTAAGTTCATGCATCTTTTTCTTTCTATTTCATTAAGATAAATATTAGTCTAGTCCTGTCAAACTAAGATACTCCATAGACAATTTAGACGAGATTAAAAAAGCCCTGTCAAATTAGTCAGCGCCTGGCGTAAATTGACGTAAGTATTTTTAGTTGTCAATTTTTTTAATCTCGTCTAAAGTTGTCTATGGAGTATCTTAATTTGACAGGACTAAACTAATATTTATCTTCTGTCCTTTTCCTAATGAAATAGAAAGAAAAAGATGCCTGAACCTAATTGCGTAGAATTATAAAATTAAATAAATTGTCTAGAGCTTTTCTATAGAGAAAAGCTCTAGGCAATTTAACTGTAAAACATTTAGCTGTGACTCATTGAACACCTGTCGCCATCTTTATGGCGGACAAAAATATTTATTGCTGGGCTAATAAGTGTCTTAGCGTGATGTTGTAACTTATATAGCCTCTCTCTAGCTCAAAAATTGGGCTATCATATGCAAAAATATTTTTTCAAATCCGACTGTTAGTCCTGAGATTAGCGCTTTCAAACAAACAAACAAAATAACAAACTAACTCTTCAGCTTTATTATTAGTATAGAAGATAGATAATAATTTATAATAAACTAGCAGCGCCCCGCGGTTTCACCCGCGTAAGTTTCGATCCGGTGGGAATATCGGGATAAAAAGTATTCTATGTGTTATTCCAGGGTATAGCTGCCTCCATATCAAATTTTATCAAAATCTGTTTAGTCGTTTTTGCGTGAAAGAGTAACAACATCCATCCATACTCATAAACTTTCGCCTTTATAATATTAGTGCGAAGTGTGATGACGAATGTTAACATTAGTAAAAATCTAGTCTATACACAAATAATGATTTTATAACATCACATTGCGAAATACATGCAAAAAAAACAGTCCAATTTCCGAAAACAACTAATTAATTCAAACTGTTCACCTTTAGGTGAACAGTTTGAATTCACATCGTCTAATGAACAAGTTTGTCAATTTTCTAAAAAGACATGATATTTGTTAATTGTACTCTGTATCCTGTTTACTAAAGAAGTCGCTCGATTGGAAATTTTGGCACTAACTAAATTAATTGAACGATCAGTGAAAATATACTGTTAATTCGTCATTGTGTCATTTTATGCTTCTTAGGTAATATAAACTTTAATTCGAGATGGTCATTAGCATTTTATGGCGCTGCCCAAACGTAGGACACCGTAAAACCAGTAAAACGCTCATTTGTTTGTCGCACAGTTAGGTGAATTGGTACATATCACAAGCCAAAAATGAATTGAATGTATTGTCAATGTTAAAAAAAGAATACTTATTCAAAAATATTTCATAAAAATAAAATAGTAGATCTTTAGCATAATAAAACAGAGCACAAAAAAAATTTTTTTTGAGCGTAAACTTTTATATTTTATGTAATGGGATAAATAATGGAAATTCAATCAACTAAAGAAATACTTAACTAAAATATATTCCACTGAGCCGTGCAGCAAGATTACTTTTATTTTGGTGTTCGTTTTAACTAACATCAAACGCATCGCTGTTTTGAAGCTTTTGTTGACTGCTTCGACTCCCTCGATTACCTAAAACATAGATATCGATATCCGTGCCTAAAAATTAGCTTCTTAACGCGCCCTAAATGTAAAACTGTTAATTTTAGAGTTAGATTCGCCGTAGGATTTTAGATGAATTAGGTTGTGAGGGTTAATGCACCCAAGGGGGCAAGGATACATTTTATGGCGATGCTTAGCCTGTGGCCAAGGTAAAAGCCAGCCCTTAGGTCACAGGAATTGCAGGAATAGTGTTTGCTAAAGGCTATTTACTTGGGAGCTTTCAGCAAAATACTAAACTAATAATTTTAGGCAACAATATTTTTAGGTTAAGTAGGCAAAGGATACAAAAACCGTGGCTCTCAAAACGGTGAAGAAAACCGTCGTTAAGAAACGGGCATATCCTAGAACTAAAAATTCGAAGACATTTGTGACATCTACCAACCCGCACTGGGCCCGCGTGGTGGATTACGGCCCACTCCATCTCACCGAAAGGAGGCCTGTGTCTCAGCAGTGGGAACATCATAGCCAATATGCTAATTGATATGCTATTTAGTTGAGTGAATTTCAGCTGAAAACTTATAAGCAACAATACATTTTTTGAATGTTTGTAAAGACGTGTTACATAATACTAAAGTACTTAATTACAATAAATGTCCAAATAAAAAACCTCACAGAACTTATTAGTCATCAAGGAAAAAGTCGCGATAAACTTTTTAACGCTTTCAACATCCGCCATAAAGATGGCGACAGGTGTTCAATGAGTCACAGCTAAATGTTTTACAGTTAAATTGCCTAGAGCTTTTCTATAGCAGCACCCTAATTGCGTAGAATTATCAATCTCAATAGGAATAATTTTGAAGGATATTGGCGCCGACTCTGTTGTTCACAAACTAAACTAAATTTAAGTTCAGGCATCTTTTTCTTTTTTGAGCTAGAGAGAGGCTATATAAGTTACAACATCACGCTAAGACACTTATTAGCCCAGCAATAAATATTTTTGCATTTGATAGCCCAATTTTTGAGCTAGAGAGAGGCTGTATGTTACAACATCACGCTAAGACACTTAGTAGCCGAGCAAAAAGAAATAAAATTCAGAAAGAACGAAGTGATAGCGCCTAGGTAGGCGATGCGATGCGATGCGACGGGGTGGTCGGTGTTCGGGCAGAAGCTAATGTAGAAGGCAGAAGCTTGTGTAGAAGGCAGAAGCTTGTGTAGAATATACGGTCCCGAAAGCACGTTAAGCTGTTCTGTTGGTCTCGACTGTCATTCGTAGACCTTTGACAATCATTACGAGAGAAGCCCGCAAGTCTGACAAACAGTCTTACCAAGGGGTATCGTGTGACCCAGTTACTGGGTTGTAAAGGTTAGATAGGCAATCGCTCCATATAAAACATTGGTTTTCAACTGCATCCGGTTAGACTGGAAGCCGACTCGTATCCGTGAAAGTCTACTAACGTTCAACTGAAGATACTTTTACGGCTTTGACGTGTGTCTCCCTAAACGCCTGAAAGTCATGAAATTTTTTATTCTGTGCCGATATAAGTACCTAAATGTGCTGTAGTTCGAATAAGGCTTTAGCCTTTTGACCGCCATAGTCATGTATAAGATGACAAACCAAAAAGTAATTTTAAAAAATTAAACCGACTTCAAAAAGAAATTAATTCAAAATTATGAAATAACTTTAATTTCGGAAGTCGGTGTCTTGGGATCTGTATTTTATAGTTTTGTTTTTTGCCATCGACTTCCGAAATTAAAGTTATTTCATAATTTTGAGTACATTTCTTTTTGAAGTCGGTTTAATTTTTTTTAAATTACTTTTTTATTTCGTTATTTTTAGTTTTAAGTCAAAACTGGAATATTTGTTTGTGATAAGTAGGTAGGTAATAGTTTTGTTGTAAATATTGCACTAGAATTTGACCAAGATTTTAAGATGTTTTCCATTTGACACTACACCCGTAGCTCGTATCAATAAGCCAGACCGTCACACTTACACGTATTAGTCCATATCTTGAATATTACTGGATCGATTTTGATGAAACTTGCACTGTTCCCTAAGTTGAAGTAAATGTACAAAACAATGGTCACGATCCGATTAACAGTTGCGGAGAAATGCGTGGACGTGGTCTATAAAGTTTGGACATTTGTTTGGAAGCCCTAATAGATTGTCATATGTGAATATAATGCAATTCCAATAATATTACATACACGCGTGTCGAATTGATAACCTCCTTTTTTTTGAAGTCGGTAAAAATATGCCCAGCACGCCACGGTTCGACTACATGACAGACTTTAACGCCGTTTTTGATTTTTGGACGTGTGGCAGTCAAAAGGTTAATAAGGGAAAGTCTTTTGGGTAAAGTCAAACAACATCCATCCTATTGGTGTATCCTCCAATTGGCAAATATCATAAGTATAGGTCTCTAAGAGTCCATCTCTTATAGCCCTACCAGCAGCGCCCCGCGATTTCGCCCGCATAAGTGTCGATCCCGTGGGAATATCATGATAAAAACTAGCCTATGTCCTTCCCCGGGATGCAATCTATCTCTCTGCCAAATTTTATCGAAATTCGTACTGTGGTTTAGGCGTGAAAAGGTAAAAAACAGACAGACAGACAGAGTTACTTTCGAATTTACAATATTAGTATGGATCATCATCATCATCATTTCAGCCGAAAGACGTCCACTGCTGGACATAGGCCTCCCCCAAGTTGGGGGGGGTTTGCCATAATCGCCACGCTTGGCAGGCGGGTTGGCGATCGCAGTATAGTATGGTGGTGGAATGCATAGAGAACGCTGCTGCCCATTCTCCGGTACGACCCTTAGTCGCCTTTTACGACACCCACGGGAAGTATGGGGTGGTGCTATTCTTTAAGTCCGGCACCACACAGACAGGTATGGATAGTATAAGTATAATATATACCTAGTATGGATAAATAAGGTATTCGCCATACCGTTTTTGGGCAAGCATAGACGTTATTCTGAAGGCATTCTTTACCATGAAAAACAATCAGACATTAGATACTGAATAGCTACATATTGAATGCAGATGAATCTAAATGATCCTAAGGTCACCAGTTCAAACAATATGCGATCCGACGCGATCATTAAATACAATATGTGATTTTTTCCAATCGATTTGATTAATCGATATGACAGAATATCGCGTCCGTAATGAAATAAACCTACTGCATCGCAGACAGCGCGTGGGTGGAACATAAATTATAAATCGGACAACAGTTGCGCGACTCTCGCCCAACAATCGCTGGCTGTTTTTTACTTTATAATGTCAAGAATGTAATGTAGAAATAATGTATTTGGTAGAGGCTTGTATTCGAAAAGTTGAGAGTGCTAGTATGTCACAGGAGAGAGAAGTAAGTTAAGTTCGTATGATAGTAAACTCGCGACAGGCCGGTTAATGGTAGAACTTTTACTCCTTCTCTTTAGCAGTGAAAAAGCTATAAATAGTGAGAAAGCGTGTGAAAAAGTTGTCAGTTGTCAGAGCCAGTGTCAAAATAAATTCAAACTAACTCGGATGCAGTAAGTAAGTGCTTAGATAGTCGATAGTAAGTTATTAGCATAGCTGAGCGGCAATTCCGTATTTTTATGAACGTTCTCATTCAATCTGTCTCAATCTGTCGAAAATCCGTCTCATTTTCCTACAGTTTGGCAATATATTCACTTGGAATAGGAAATATTTCACGTACTCAACTAGGTTTTTGCCTAAAAACTGTCCCTGTTTCGAATAGTATAAATATCTCGGTATTGGTAGCTACTTTTTTTAAAATACTTAGTGCTTTTTAGGGTTCCGTAGTCAACTAGGAACCCTTATAGTTTCGCCATGTCTGTCTGTCCGTCCGTCTGTCTGTCTGTCCGTCCTCGCTTAATCTCTGTGACCGTTAGCACTAGAAAGCTGACATTTTGTAGGAGTACGTATATCAGTTACGCAGACAAATTGGTAAAATAAAATTTAAGAAAATATTTTTTTTTACGGTAGCTCCCCTACATGTGAAGTGGGGATGAATATTTTTTTCATCATCTACCCCATCGTGTGGGGTATCGTTGAATAGGTCTTCTAAAATGGCTTAGGGGTTGCTAAAATTATTTTTCGATTTAATGCTCGATTTACGAAATATTAAAGTTTCAATTGCAATTTTTTGTTCCAGGGCGTCCCTCCCCTCTAAAAGCTAAACTACGGGCTTGAAAAATCTGGAAAAATTCTCGATGATAGTGCATTTCATGAACTTTAAAGGAAAAGTATAGCAGTCAAGATAACTTTATTAGTTTAGCAGTAATAGTCGTTGAACTTGGGTGTTGGATAATTTTGTACCAAATACAAAATCCTTAGCATTAATCTTTTAAAGTGACTAAGATAAAGTAGTTGCTTGTTTATAATCGGTAAATACTTGCATTGAAAACCAAAATATGTTTTTTTTTACCTATTCAGAATAAAGAACAACAGAATCGTACTACATTGTGATAACGGGCTACTACGGAACCCTACACTGTGCGTGGCCCGACACGCACTTGGCCGGTTTTTTATTTTTCTTCGAGATACAGTAGCGGTTCCTGTGCCCTCTCACCTGCCAGTACACATACTAAAAAAAGTACCCATGACGGCCTCTAAGTAGGTTCTAATAGCTTAATGTATTTGTTATCGGTTATCACCTATTTATCTAAAAACAATAAATAAAAACGCGGCCGTTCTAACGATGCATGGCGCGCGAAGATCCCAATCGTTTGACAGATTGACGTTTGAGTGACAGCTGTCATTCTATTTAGTAGCAGACTTTATATTTAGCCTTTTTGGTTTAGCGCTACTTTGGAAAACTTGAATTTCTATTTCGATTGTTGAAGCTTGGACAAGAGGTTGCTCCGTTTTCTGAACAATAGATCTTCCCTGAAAGTTCATAGAAAGCTTTTAGGGGAGATTTGATGTTAATAGCTTCTTTTGAAGTGCAAAACTTCTTTTGGTGCACTTTGCGTTCTTTCGCACTCGGTTCGGTGATGCTGAATCGGGTATACTCGGCACCAGTTTGTCGGTGACGCCGAATCGCGTTATATACTCGACTCCAGTCGTAAGTTTTCACTTCTTGTGGCCATAAGCACACACCCTGTTTTTTATTATTTATTCTATTAATTCCAGACGAATTTTAACCTTTGAACGAACTTTTTCTTGAGATTCTACGTTCCCTAAGTGTTTTTAGCTAATAGCTTATCTTAATCAACACTTCTGCAACTTCTCTGTATACTGCATATCTATCAAGTCGATAGAAGAACACAATAGGTGTGTTCGAAAGGTATGTTATTGTTGACCGTTCGGACGGCCTGTGGTAACCAACTAACCACTACTAACTACTATGTAACTCATCATTCACTCACATGGCAAACGACGGAGTTCACTGTCCTGAGAATGATGACGTTTTTCACTTGTGAGAGAAATTTCGATGATGTCATTGATATCGTATTGAAATGCAGAATCTTTTACATGTTTCAGTTTAAACTAACCTACATATTTTTCTCTCAAATTCAAAATCAACTCAAACTCAAACCATTAATTTCAAATAAACCATTTACCCTTAGGTTAGGTGGAGCGACAATCTTTAAAAATCGTTTACTTTTACCATGTTTGTAAATAAGTGAGCACCATGTATCTATCAGATAATTAATGTATATGTCACGGTTTCATTTTTAATTCTTTTACCTATTGTGGTATAGTAATTTTATTTTAGGTGCATCGTCTTCACATATTATTATTATATAATTAATGTTTGCAAAATATTGTAAAACATTTTGAAAGAGTTTGCCCATTCTTCTCCATACGAAAACTACCTTTTGGAATGGGCGACTAGAACACAAACAGATAGACTATCTGTATTTTGTGACTAGAATCAATTCTATTTTTATTGTAAAATTTGACGTTCAAAAGTGCCTTTTATGTGCCTATTTGAAATAAATGCTTTAACTTTGATTTTGAATCTTCGCAGGGTTGCTGGTGGCAGCTGGATGAGAGTTGCCAAGAATCAGCAGTGGACTGCTTTAGGCTGATAATGATGAAACCAATTACAGGCACTTTTAAATTATCAACAGGTCGGTCAGACAGAAAGATGAAACGAGTGAACGAGGCAAGAAACTCCACGGACACTCATAATAGGAAAACAAAGGAATAAAGAGAATAAACCTACTGTGCTCCATTTGATACCATGTGTGTCGAATTACGGACTTACGGAGCGTGTGAGGGACTTTTGAAAATCGAAGTTGTGGTTTGGTAATTTGATAGATTTGAACTATCTTTCTGACTATTGGAAATGCACTGCAATGCAAGGCACATATTTTCGGATTACAGCAACAACGTTGCAACGCTGTACAAACCACGAGCGACATGCTACGACGACAGAGGCAACTGCAGCCGTCGACGAGTGCCGCTCGGGTATTTGAGCACTGCGGTGCTATTCTGTAAAAATCTCACCGTGAAAACTTAGGTGAAGTGAGCTTGGAGTGAGCTGTCAATAGTGTCAATTGCTAGCAAAAACAAACTCACTTCACCTAAGTTTTCACGGTGAGATTTTTACAGAATCGACCGGCTGTAGGTACTTGAATACACGAGCGACACGTTGTCGACTGCAGCCGCCGCCGACGCGTCGATGGCAGGCCCCACTGGGAAGACGGGTGTCGGCGGTAGCCGTCGACGCTCGTCGACAGATGCAGTTGCCTCTGTCGTCGATGCGTCTCGCTTGTGTGCAAGAGCACTCAGTTCTAAAACCAGCCAAGTCATGTCTTTTCCGTAAAGAAACGGATATAAGACTAATGTCTTATTTCCCCACTTCTTACATTATAGAAATAAAAGGTATAATGTTTACAGACACAAAAACCCATACTACCCAATTATGTTAACAGTAAATATAATTTAAATCGCATAAACAAGATTTGCCGTTTTTTTTTTCGTTTTCATTTTTGGCAACACTGAACATTACTGGCTGGGTCTAATTGAACTTTCGAGCCGTACCTGTGGCAGAACTAAGTATCAGTTTCTAAGAATGCTGACTTGCCTAATCATCGCAATTACTGAAACTACGTGTTGCCAATATGTTGGGGCCAATTTTAGGCACACGAATCGTTGCCTTGATTGCGTTATTCGTCGCAATGTCTATCACTTTTTTTTAAAGGCTCTTAAAACACCACACCTTTGATTCAAAATGTCTGTTCCGTAAAGCTTTGGTTTTCTAAGAAAGTGGTGAACGGTCACACAGTAACGGGTGTTTAAGTATTGAGCGTTTTATGACATCTAAATTTTTTGACATTAAGATGTCAAAAAACGGTGAAAATGATGAATGAGATTTTCATGACGGCCGTTATAAAATGGCGGCCACCGCTCGTCTAGGACCCGTAGCTTAACTATGACTAGTTATTATTATTATTGGAACAATATTGTGACTATATTCTAAACAAAGTACTAACGCTTTTCAATATAAAAACACCTTTCATGAAAATTATAGATAGCCTACATCATAAATGTCATAAACCAGGATTTATGACATAAGTATGATATTTTGACCTTTCAGGAATGGTGCTCATTCCCCATCATTCCCATTGCATATTTTGCCATGACGGGGTTTGTCACTGGAAACCAGCCTTTCGAAAACCGCAGTCTCCGATCCAAACTGATTAACTCCCGGTTTCTTATATATCAACACATCAAAATTAACCCAAGTCAAATGATGAGATTGGCTGTTGATAATTATTTCAACCAATCACAGCAGGTTACGCGTGTTTGACAATTTTTTGGCAAATTTTTGTATTGGTTTTAGTTCCAAAGACTGGGCCTAAGTCTATAAACGAGTAGTACTGTCTACTAATAGGTGTTAACATGATTAAAATTACTATCGAAAACAGCTAGTAAGCTACCTGTTGTGAAACTACGTAACCAAGCCAGAGGTGCGAGCGTGTGGGCGTCATACAAGTGATACTACTCACGACCAACCTACCGAGGTCCGTGCTAAAACTTACTAAGTAGTTGTTATGTTGGCAACACTGGTGAGATGTCAACGAGGCATCATTTGTAATGTGTGGAATGGAATAGTTCTAAGTAGAGGGAATGAGTCTCCAAATTCAAATTGAACTTTCAATACTACCACGAATATGAACGACCACACATTGCGAATCATACGATAAAGATAAAGATAATTTATTTATCAAACATGCGTTTACATACAAATTAAGCATGCAAGATCTTAGATACCTACAGGTAACAAGTCCGCACATGTTTTGCCTGACGAGGCGTACAAATTATTTTTTTATTTAACAAAGAAATAATTACTTCAATAAAGCAAAGACTAAAGACGGGTTCACTAACATCCATTATTACATTTTATGAGAATAATATTAGTACAGAAAAACGTAGTTTTTAGTGACTATCTGCCTATCACGAACATAAGGACCTACTTAATGTTACACCTAGATGTCTATCTTGTCCCGCTAGTCAGTGTCATTCTAGCTATGGCAATGGACGCACCCAAACATGCACCCACGTCCTCATACCAATAGTCACACATCGCAACCACTAATTCTTATGTGCCTAGTCTATCAAATACATGCATCAGTATTAAGGCAGACGTGAAAAAAAAGTACGATGTCATTATCAGTCCAACTAGAATCAACAAAAAATCTAGATACCGACGCACAGTCTATCAAGAAGTCTAGACAGTAATGATGTCAATATTCTAATAGATGGATCTGATATGAATTAATTAAAATTTGGTGTAATATTTGTTTTTGTTGACACTAGGCAAGTTAATGAGGTCGTTGGGAGAAATGAAGATAAAGAGATCATTGTTGGTGGTATTAGATTAATTAATTACTTAAGTATTGAGTGTAAGAGTACTGAAAGTCTGACAACCAGTGTTACCAAGGGGTATCGTATTAGCCAGTAACTGGGTTGTGGAGGTCAGATAGGCAGTCGCTCCATATAAAATACTGGTATTTAGCTGCATCTGGTTAGACTGGAAGCCGACTCAACATAGTTGGGAAAAGGCTAGGCAGATTGATTGAGTGTAAAAGTACCACAGTTATTTACAGAACTGACTGTGGCTGTATTTTGGCTGGCCTAACAGGTTCTCCAATATTAATTATGTCACTCAAGATGTACTTTCAAAGCCGTGAGATGACAGTGAATAGCGAAACAAACTGAGACAACTAAAGCAAGAAAGAAGCCAAAGGAGTTAGATTGAACATAAATTTGACATCGAAAAAGAGACTAAAGAGATGATGCTTGAGGATGGACGGCACCGCCGAGGCCGGCCCAGGAAGAGGTGGCGCGACGACCTAGACGCATACCGCAAGGGTTAGATCGAGGTGGCTCTAGAAAAGCATGCCTGAAAGGAGTTGGAGGAGACATTTGCTCAGCAGTGGGATAGTGTAGGCTAAATTAAAAAAGAGATCGAAAAGCTAATCAAATGAAATGAAATGTCTCTCGAAAGCATTTGAAGATTTCTTAAAGTTTGAAAAAGATCGACCAAAACTAAAAATTTGAACTATATAGAGGCAAAACTGATGACGAGCAAGATCCTGCAAGAAGATAATATTGATGAAATACAGACTAACATGTCGTATACATCCTTCCTTTAAAGGCCAGCATCTATAAGTATACGTTTAGAAGGAGACTCCAAATCATATAATATATCGCAAATATGTTTATATATTTTTTTTTTATTATGTAAATCTCACTTCCTACAATTTACCAACACCGTGAAACGCAACAGTATTTCAACAACCTCAACACGACATATCAATCGTTCGCACTTGAACAAGGCTCATTGTATTCTGGTTTCTTAAAGCAAAAAGTCTACCGTCAACCGGCCAGCCTGACACATTTACGCATGCTAAAGGTTAAAGAACTCCGAAAGCTACTATAAACAATATATCAAATGAGACGCGTGGTCGAAATGGATGGGATTTTAATGTGTGTGAAGGTGCTAGAGTTCGCACTTTTGCGTCTGATGAGGATGGAGATAGTTATGGAGGTGCTAATTTTGAACTTTTAGAAAAGGATGTGTAAAGAGTGTAGACACTGTTAAAAATCAATTAAGTAGGCAGGCTTTTGATTTTGGAAGCCGGCCTCAACATAGTTGGGAAAAGGCTAGGCAGGCTTTTGATGCAGTATACCTATATTTGAGATAATTTTCAATTTATCGAACAACAAACTGAATGTCATACCAACGAAGTTCAAATTCCATTGCAAACAAAAACTTATTAGGATCTTTTTTGTTACAAATGATCACTCAAAATTCAAGTTTAGAATACATTTGACTAAAGAGATAACTGATTAAGTGGTGATGGAATGTAAATATCTGAGATTGTGAAAATTGGAGGTGACGTGGAGTTATAAACTGTACAGTTTCTATATATACTAATTACGAATAGTGACCAGCTAGGCCAGAGGTCTATTCTGTAAAAATCTTACTGTGAAAACTACGGTCAAATGAGCTTGAAGAGAGCTGTCACTCCGCCTGAAGCTATTGGATTGGATTGGCACTACTACACTTCAAGCTCATTTCACCTCCACCTGCTTCAAAGTGAAAAAAACTTTAGAAATTAATAAATTAAATTAAAAGAAATTAAGTTTTTTATTTCATATTTTTATGGAAATTGCCTATAAACAATTTGGTAGCTTGAGGTAGAAACTAATAAAAATGAAGCCTATAGAATATGTCTGAACACCTTGTTAGACCGATAATGCCAATTGGCAATTAGAATGTCTATTACCGGCTACCTCTATCAATACAGAAGCAGTTAATTCTATATCCTGATTGTCTATGTTCAGTAGCAATTTGCAGATTAAAGGCAACAAGTAATTGCAGAGTTTTTAAAATTGAACTCAATGTTCAATTTTTCCATTAGTAATTTCTCTAGCATGGGCACGATTGATGGCAAAAGGGACACCTTCCCTTACAGGAGCCAATTCTAACTAAAGGAATTGTATTGATATTTTTTATGATTATAATTCTATAAATAAAATTTATTTATAGAATTATAATCATAAAATATAGTATTTAATACCTATTGTATATGGCCGCGAATCATTATATTTAGATTAACAAACAACCTGATACTGACTTGTAAATTGCAAAAAACGTAAGTAAATTTTAATTTCGCGGAGTTTTTAACGTTTTCGCCTTAAACATAACTGGAAAAATTAAAGATGTACTATACTCTACACCTTTGCTTCAGGAAAAACAAAGGTGAAGTTATGTTTAAGAAATTATGCTACTCTAAACCTTATTCTAACTACCACATAACATTCCACGATACCAATTTATTTCAATTAAACCTATCTATCTTTAAGAAGTTTCGCTATTCTAAACCTTATTTTAACTACCGAAGAAAAGCAGTCAAACACTCCTAACATTCCACGATACCTATCTATTGCACCTAAATCTAGTATAATAACCTCGGTAATGATATTTTCGAGCCGTTTGGGGTTGAAACCCTCGGGCCGGGTCCGAGTGCTCATGGTCTGTTCTATGACAGCTGGTTGACCCAAGAGCTGGCTTTTACAATGGCAATGCTGTCAGTCTCTTGACTATATTACCAGTCGACAGCGATACGGAGGAATTTTTCGACGCCATATTTTATTTTGTTAATAGTTGCTTTTAATATTAAAATACCGCTGCCGTTAGGCGTTATTTCTTCTAAATACAAATATCTTACCTTAATTACGAAACAAATAGCACATAAAGCTGTCATTACCCCTTTAGAACATCACTTACTGACCATAAACGCACGTAATAGTTGGAAGCTCTAAGAGCCCATAATGTTCAATTTGCTAATACCTCATCTAGCCTTACCTTAACCTTAGGAACTATAACCTCTTTGACCTAGTTGTGGCACCTCTGACTTGGTCAGTTAGCTTTTGACTTTTGATTCCTCTGCTTCGATAGTTGAAGTGTGTATTTGACATACTCATAGATAGTTGACTATTGTGGGTGGGTATAAAAATATGCTTAAACGCTTATTGTTAATATTGAGTTAGGCTTTATTTGGGTGAATAATCAAATCATCTTTGGTGAAATTAAAAGATATTTATTTAAAACTAGTGCCAAGGGTACGAGTTGTGGCCTGGACTTAAGAGTAGCAGGTCGTAGGTTCGAACCCAAACAGGAGCTTTACTTTGTGTAAATTATATCATCACCACTGCTCTCATAACGATGAAGAAAACACCGTGAGGAAACCGACATGTCATAGAACCAAAAATTTGAAGATATGACATCTTCCAACCCGCACTGGGCCCACGTGGTGAATTACGGGCCACTCCCTCGAAGAGAGGATGCCTATGTTCCAGCATTGGGAACATTATGGGCTGATTAGGCCACTTTTTAAATGAAAAAGCGTTCTTGGTCCCTCATCCTCCCCACTTTTTGTATTGACGATGACGAGGACATGTAGCAACTTAAATTTCAGATTACTTCAACCGCATTAGAGAATTTGTTGCAGATTCCAATAATATAATGAAAAAGCTTCTAGTACCAAAAGCTGTAGCAAATCAAGTTCTCTTACATTCCCATATATACCTATATATTTTATTGAATAACCCTCCCGACACGTGCTAAGGTCGGGCATGCCAGCACGCGTCATGTTATCGACAGCAAGTGCAGCAGAGTACGGTTATTGTTAATATATATACGGTTATTGGTAATAGTGTTTTGTGTTGTTTGCCGCGGGCCCACATAAAATACAAAAAAAAATACGGGTGTGTCTATGCTACCTTTAAATGGTCAAGACGTTGTGGCTGACATAGATGGCTTTATGGCGTGAAATTGATTAACAGTTGCAGGTTTTTGTCTATGGCGATTGCTTTGAAAAGCTCTTCCTATATCGAATGACTAGCTTATGCCCAAGACTTCATAGGCGTAAACTTTCTTGTTTAACATAAAATATAGCTTAGAGCATCGCATCGCAGATTCGCGCATTACTTTGTTTTCTCTTAGCGTTCTTTCTGACCTTTTATCTTTTTGCTTGGCTTTTTAGTATCGTAATGTGATACCTACAACCTTCCTCGAGAACTGGGCTTCCAAATGCTAAAAGATTTTTTTAATTCTGACAGGTAGTTTCGGAGATTAGCGCGTTCAAACAAACAGACCAACCAACAAATAAACTCTTCAGCCTTATTATATTGGTATAGATTTGTGACGTGATCTCACTAAGAATCATCATCGACATTAAAACGCATAAAGACTTGGCGACGTTAATGAGGAAATATTTCTTAATATGACAATATATGGCATGGTTAGACAGAAAACCGATCTTGTTAACACTCAGAAAGATGCTGGAGCAGCTAGTTTATCTAATTTTGCATTATAGGTACTTGTAATTTGCACGCTAGTGTTTATAACGGATAATATTAAGTTTATACAAAGACATCAATAGTAAAACAAGATGAAGCACAATCGTACCTGAACCATGCCGATGAAAAAGGATATTTTTGAATATCATCCATAATTTTACCGCATCAACCGCACAGAGATTGCGATTATTTCCACTCACTAACTCCATTGTAGTCCACTAACGGCATTTAGGAGACTATTGTCGGAATTAGTGGACTATTGTCGGAATTAGCCGAGTATTGTCGGAATTTCGGCGTCTTATCGCGTTCAGTATCGAATCATGACGAATTTTATACGCTTAAATGTAAACGAGACCTCGGTGAATTATTTCTGCTTCGTTTAAGAACGAAGTTGTCTTGTGCAGTTTAGCTTAGAATAATGCATGTTAACAAAGAGGTTGTGGCTTTGAAAGGTTTATAGTCAGGGATTGTTCAAGCTGATGACCAGTGACCTCTCTAATGAAGTTAACAGCCTCGTCCCGAGCTTTTGAAGTAGATTTCATTTTCGTGTTTGATATTTTAGGTAGCAAGATAGATTTCTCTAAATATATAATAGCTAAAGTCTAACTAGGACGCTCTCAAAACAGTGAAGGAAATCATCGTGAGAAAACCGGCATGTCCTAGAACCAAAAAATTCAAAGACATGTGACATCCACGAATCATCACTAGATCTGCTTATTAGATTACTACAGTCCACTACCTCTCGAAGAGAAGAGGCCTATGTCTTAGCAGTGGTAACATGATTATGCTACCAAGGACGAGATCACTAAAGGCATCGTGTACCTACCCGGTATACGGCACTGCGCCCATGATTGTTCCGACGTTTTTAACGCATTCAACAGCCAGCGCTTTGTCAGGCGACCGCGACTGATTGTAAAAGGTAAGCACACCTATGTGTCGTGATCCGCGTATTAGGTACTTATGGTTGAAGAAATAAAGGTGACTGTAGCAGATGGACCGACTCTCCTCGTAAAACAACTAACATAATTGAAGACGGAATTCGTCGAGCATCAACTAATGAATACGTAAGCAGCTTTTTTGAAGCTCGCTAACTTTGACAATAGACATCCGACAACCTTTAATTTGAGAGACGCTTGACATAATTGGCTTCTAAATGTTAATCGCGAAACAGGTGTCCGAATTTTTTAATAGTAGGTAATTAGTTGCGTAATATTTCAGAAGATAGAAAAAGAATGAAAGAGAGAAAAACCGTTCATTTGCGGTAAACAAGACGCAGTGAAAGAACACAAACACAAAAAAAGAACAATTTGGAAAAAAATGCGTCATATCCACGTAACACGGCCATCCCTCAACATAATGCCCCTATACGAAACAGAACCTCAGCGCTGGTTTTCAGCGACAGCCGGCGGAATAAAGTAGGTCCTTCTTTTTTGGCTAGTAAGGGTCACATTCATCGAAATCACCGACAACTCTGTTAGAAATTTTATATCTACATTACTTACATCATTGCCATGTTCATCATTCCCGTTCATGCCGTAATCACCGTCATTGTTGTTCATAATCTTATCGTCAGCGCCATCCATTCTTATATCATTACCATCCTTCATGGTATATTCATTACCGTCTGTAGAAATAGCACCTACTTCGTTCAAGTCATTACCAACATGCTCGTTTGTTTTGTACTCTAAATCATTACCACACTGCCTCATCTCCAGTCTTACTTTACTCGATTCTTTGTCGATGTTCGATTGCACGATCTTATCGATATCATAGTTGTCTGCGAAAGTTTTCGTTTTCCTCTTCAAGTTTTGAGGCGATTCTATTTTATCGATTACATTGTTGTTATTTCCGAATTTTAGGGCATCCGAATCTTCAATTGTTTTAAGTTTCTTGGTGTCTTCGTAATCGATTTGTGTTTTCTTCCTTTTCAAGTTGAAGTTCTCGTTGAATATGTCGTCGACGGAGAGATCTCGGTCGGTAATGTCTGGCAGGTTGATGCCGTTCATTTTAGTCATCGTGGCGACTGTTCCGCGTTTCTAATTGGTCACATTGTGCACAGCGGCTGGGGGTTATCTTGTGCCATTGTCGGTTTAACGCGGCGTAAATCATCGACAGATCATTATCTATCGGCCGAGATGACCGCTATAACCGGCCAGTTTACAAGGACCTCTAATTTCAGTACAGCAAGTATACACAAATCGATTTGTTCAAGATCTATATAGGCTGGCGTTATTGTATTGTTACCGCCTCACGTTGGGCAACTATCGTGAACTTTTACACGATTATTGTACCGCCATTACATTTCGTATGAGAATTCTATTTTCTTAGATCGATGATTTTCTTTTGTCCCGCTCTTCTATATGTGTCTGTCTCTGTCTTACATCAAATAATGTTATTGTTTACTTGCCCCGTTATTATTGATGGTATAGGAAATTGCCTGACCAATATGTGATTACCTCCGGGCGGATTGGTATACTCGATTCTCCTGTAGCTAATAACTTTATCAATTGGTAACAAAAAATCTATTCACAAATTTAACACCGCACTGTCACTTAATAATAAAAAGAAAGATAATAATAAAAAGTTAATTAAATAGCAAAAAGTCCGCACACTCGAATATAACAACAAAACCCAGACACCCAATAACAAAAAACAAAACACAATCACTGTCAAAATATTTAAAAAGTTTCCGAATTCGAAATTCCAAAAGTTTAATTTCGTATGTTGGCGCGTGTTCGGGCCCACGTGAGCAGTCGGTCGCGGCCCGCGGCTATCACATGGAGTGCCCGAGCGCCTGACGTACCGCGATAAAGATGGGGAGTGCCACAGACCACCGTAAGTATGCAGATCAAGAAATACATTAACATTTAATAACTCATGAAGTCACGATGAATTGGTTGGCGACGAGCAGGCGTAGATAAATTGCGTGCATAATTGAATTACGTCAATGGTTTAGTAGATTATTTTTAGCTGACTTTATTTAAATAATTTTGCATAACCATTATCTACACCTAGGCAGAGGTAATTATCATATCCGACGACGTTATAAAGTCCTATCTAAGGTGCTTAGATTATGTTAATATTCATGGAAACATGTAATAAACAGGTGTATTAACATTTGCACCCTGCAAGCCTAATCTAATTAGACACCCAATCGAATTTACGAAAGAACTTATAAAACATTCGAACAGACACTATTGCATTCTAATAAAATACTTTCTGTTATCAGTCGAAAGAGACAGGAGAGCTTATTCACCGTTTCAAACAAAAAATCAACTGCTTTTTTATTTATATATAGTTAAAGGCTTACCAAATTCATACAAATACAGAATGATATATTATAACCTATAATATTTGTAGCCAATAATCACGCCCAGTTTCGATTGACGATTTCGCTGAAGCGAAATCATCAAAAAATGTTTATCCGCTGTCTGCATGGAACTAAGAATTATAAACGCAGATAGACACCTATTTTGTAAAATAATAGAATGGAAATTAGATAATCATATATATTGTGACGTTACTTGCGAATTTACTTGTGACTTGCAACTCACAAATCTTGACGAATCATCGCAGTTTATAATCTGATTTTCTCACATATACTACACCTAAAGCTCCTTCTCGCTCTTCGCCGCGAATGTGTATCATTGTTCCTCTCATATCAGGTTTGATTGTGAGGTGATCACGTGTTTGTGTGAGTGCACCGTGTCCCTGTATAGTTGTGTGTGTGTGCGTGCGTGAAATGATTTGCGTCTGCGCGTAGAACTTACGCATTTTTGATGACATGTCGCGCAAAGCCTAGAAAGTTTTTATGAAGTGTCTGATTGTTTTACACATGTTATTTTTATTAGGGTTTTCAGTTTGTTGTTTGGTTTTATTGGTTAGAAAGTTAACAAGCATATAGCGAACTTATTAAATGAATTGAATGTTGTCACTTTTTTAAATTTTAATATAGAAATTATTTATTTTAATTCCTATTGGGAACTAAGTAGGTACAGGTAACAGGCATTTAAAATCTAAACTTATCGGTATAAAAATTATACTTATGTAAGTTTCCTCCATAACAGTTATGGTCTTCAAGCGTATTAACAGTAAAGTCTATTTCACTTGTGAAAACCGTTCCCTTGGTAACATTAACGCCTCGATAGGTATTATAAAAACAGGAAAATAATAAAAAATAAATAATTTAACCAGTGCGCAAACTGTAACCCATGAGTTCAGTACATGATTCTGAACCCGCTTGGGTAGAAATAATTCGTAGGTTATTAAAAGAAAATAGCTCTGCCATACATTTTGACCGTGTAGGTATCGCACTTTTCTATTCAAAAGCTGTTCTTTTTAGGGTTCCGTACCCAAAGGGTAAAAACGGGACCCTATTACTAAGACTTCGCTGTCTGTCCGTCTGTCCGTCTGTCTGTCTGTCACCAGGCTGTATCTCAAGGACCGCGATAGCTAGACAGTTGAAATTTTCACACATGATGTATTTCTGTTGCCGCTATAACAACAAATACTAAAAACAAAATAAAATAAATATTTAAGGGGGGCTCCCATACAACAAACGCGATTTTTTTGCCCTTTTTTGCTCGATATCAAAAATGGCAACAGGTAGGCACTTGAAATATTCACAAAATACTCAGTTGTATTTTAACTTTAATAATAAATAATAAAATTAAAATAAAATAAATATTTAAGGGGGGCTCCCGTACAACAAACATGTTTTTTTCGGCGTTTTTGCCTTGTGGTACGGAACCCTTCGTATGCGAGTCCGACTCGCACTTGTTTTTTATACCCAACCGAAGAAAAATTTCTAGACTAGGGGTCTAGAATCATGTGTTGAATTCATGCTTACAATTTGCGAACTGGTTATAAATTTATCTTGTATAGAAACTGTGCATGACACACAGACTTACTACTTGTAATATACTTTAATGGGTCGCGATATGTTGTAGATTGTACTATCAAAGTATTTTCTCGACGGGCGGCATCGAAGCATTGTTTTATTATCATCATTAGTTGTTAGTAACAGAGATTTAATCACAACAGCAGTTGTTACTATCGCTTTGGCTTACTAACGGATTGATATATGTAATTCGTATCTGAATCTAAACTTGAGCTTTTTTTTTTAGAGGAAGCTTCGGTGCTTTTAATTTTTTCAATTTTTTTTATGGGTTGGGGCTATTTATATGTCATGTTATCTTTGGCCGTTGTTTTGCAGGGCTTTCGCGAGTGACGATATTTTAGACTCCGCATCATAGTTGCGACAATCAAATACGCGACAAATCTTAGAGCGACAGTACGATATGTTGACCTATGTTGTACGATATGGGCCCAAAAAGGCCACTTTGGAGAATCATAAAAGGATAACATTATGAATCATAATATGGCAAAGACAGTCCGTGTTTTTCTTTTTTTCTTTGCTATACGTAGGTATAAACAAAGAGATTGGGATTAGATTTGGATTGGATTGATTGGTATTTTAGCACAGATAAAAAAAAAATAACTGAAGAATGCTTCATCAATGGGATTTGATTCGATTAACTTATTAGTTAACTGTCCATTATGTTATCCTTTTATGATTCTGCCAAAGTGTCCTTTTTATGCCTCCACCTCGACGTACGTTAGTGCGACTGATTGTTTTCTCAACAAACGACAGGACGACGGAACTTTTTGATACAACTTTCGCTCGACACACTAAGGCGTGACAAACGTAGAAACGTTTGTCACGACTATATTTAGTGTAGGTTGGCAGTTAGCCCTCTACATTACATTACTGACTGACTAATGTTTTTCACCATGTAGAGGTCGGTAGGAGTTTGTGCCGATGAGAAAGAAGAAGAATTCAAACACATACTAAGGTGAAACTTATAGGTAGGTAGGTGTTTAGTATTTTCAATACTAAATTGTTTATGTCAGTCTATATTAAATTGTCTATGGCAATCTCTACAAAATTATCTTTGTAATCTGTGTAATGAGCCCTTCCGTTTCGGTCTCCGTACCAGCTTCACGTCTCGCACATTATTCTTAAAAATAACACCTAGTTACCTTTCCTACCTATCTACAACAGTGTATAAGTGTTTAAGAGTAATCAGTGCTCAATAAATTTTGTCTCAACAACAGTCAGCGTTTCGCTCAAGCTCTAACAGTAGGTACTTACTAGATAACTAGAAGAAGATGAGAGAATGGTACCCCAGACTCCAGAGATGGCATAAGCAACAGGTAAAGACCGTATAAAAGATGGAAAGATCAACTAAAGCTCACAGAGGATCCAAATTGGAGAAGAACTGCAAGAGATAGGACTTAGTGGAAGTTGTTAGAGGCAAAGGCTAGCCGTGTTACTTCTACATTACACTGCTTAGCAGTTGACGACCAGGGCCTTAAGTCTACTATTACAATAGTGTCAGAATGGTCTATCATTGATTTCATAATATTATTGATTTTGACAAGTTTGGTAATCTACTAATATAATGGCGTCATTACGACTTTCCAATGGTCAACCACTGACACTCCATTGAAAGAAATGTCATAGAATGGTAATCTCGTACATAATGACAAATGAATAACTGACGGCGGTAATCTGCTAAAATTTTGACAGTTCCTTTGATCAGTGACCTATCATTAGAACGTCATTGTGCAGTCATTGCTTTTAATTCGTTATGAGTACCTATCGTATAATGTTCTGTGCCATTGACCGACCAATGATCGACCATTATGAATTTAGCAGATTACTTTTAGCGAAATGACAATGGGATCGTGTTGGAATGACGCATTTATAAAAATAGCAGACTTGGGCCCCTGCGCAGTCGAGAAACCAATCAGTCGTGTGTCAAGCAGGGCCCTAATTTACTATGACCACTTATATAGCAATATAATCAGCAAATCCCGCCAATCTTGCGTTTATTTTGCGCGGTTTCATTCATTTTGTCATAGACTTGCGTTCATTTTGAGCGGTTGCGCTCATTGTGTTATAGACTTGCGTTCATTTTGCGCGGTTTCATTCATTTTGTCATAGACTTGCGTTCATTTTGAGCGGTTGCGCTCATTGTGTTATAGACTTGCGTTCATTTTGCGCGGTTTCATTCATTTTGTCATAGACTTGCGTTCATTTTGAGCGGTTGCGCTCATTGTGTCATAGACTTGCGTTCATTTTGCGCGGTTGCGCTCATTGTGTCATAGACTTGCGTTCATTTTGCGCGGTTTCGTTCATTGTATCATCCTACTTATCCTACTCATCATCATCTGCCTAGCCTTTTCCCAACTATGTTGGGGTTGGCTTCCAGTCGAACCGGATGCAGCTGAATACCAGTATTTTACATGGAGCGACTGCCTATCCTATCTGACCTCCACAACCCAGTTACTGGGTAATACGATACCCCTTGGTAAGACTGGTTGTCACTTTGACGACTGTCAAAGATCCACGAATGACAGCCGGAATCAACAGCTTAACGTGCTTTACAAGGCAAGGAGGGGTCTCGGTATGTAAAGATGGTTACCGATCCACAGACCTACCGCGGCAAGCGTAGCTTAACCTGATCGATCGACCTGTGCGGCTGTTATTATTTAGCCACCCTACTATCCAACTAATATTATAAATGTGAAAGTTTGTGAAGATGTTTGGACGTTTGTTACTCAATCACGCGTAAACGGTTGACCAGATTTGGATGAAAATTGGCACATAGATAGACCATTTCCTGGATTAACACATAGGATACTTTTTATCCCGATATTCCCATGGGTTCGAAACTTACGCGGGTGAAACCGCGGGGCACTGCTAGTAGAGAATAAGGCCCCTGATGTGTTGTCGCACCACGATGGTCGGCACATTGTACCTGTCGCCCTAACAAGCCCTAAGACAGCAGGTTTGAGCTCTTGTCAGATCATTCGTGCTGAGTTGATAAGAAAGAAGAAATCACCTATTCATTACAAAGAGCAGGTACTGGTAGGTCTACGTACCTACCCATAAACATAAACAAACCATAATCAAAGATTCGTTGTCGATCATTTAAAACTGTAGGTACAACTGTTATAAAGCGGGATGACAATAGTGTTTGATGAACAGTAAAATTGTAATTATCTCAGACGATAACTAATTAATCTTTTACTAGGTGCATGTAATACTCCGACGAACAGTGCAGTTTGACTGAGCATACATCGGTAATTAGCTACTTTTCGTTTATACACCCCGCTATTATGGTCTGTTCATTATTAGATCTGTATAAGAGGCTTACAGGACCTAAACGCAAAAAACGTAAGTTTTAGATAAAAGTATATGATCGACTACAGTAAACAAAATCAGAAAAATATATGATATTCTTCAGGATATATGCTAGATAGATAGTGTGTTGAAAACATAATAGAACTGATTTGATACGATAGAAAAAATCATGAAGTTACTTTAAAAACTTTCACATACAATCATCCTGATTTTTTGTCAGATTAATCTACAAGCAACATACTAAAACACTGCTGTTTTAATTTTTTAGTCCAAACAATTAATGTTTTGTAATTAAATTTTAATAATTGCTTCATATTTTGCAATAAATTACCAGGGTTGTGTCATCGCGCTTCTCTTTCTTTCAAACTCAAACTCAAAGCATTTATTTCAATTAAACCTTATACAGGCACTTTTGAATTATTGTAAAAATTAAATAGGAATTAGTCAGAAAGTTGAAGCTAGTTGCCCATTCCTAAACGTAGATCTCTATGGAGAAGAACGGGCAAGAAACTCCATGGACACTCTTTTAAATCAAGATATTAGAAAATCCTGGGTACATTATTCTTGTTGCTTCTATATGTGAGAACAATGTAAAAAAAACTGGCCAAGTGCGAGTCGGACTCGCACACGAAGGGTTCCGTACCACAAGGCAAAAACGCCGAAAAAAACATGTTTGTTGTATGGTAGCCCCCCTTAAATATTTATTTTATTTTAATTTTATTATTTATTATTAAAGTTAAAATACAATTGAGTATTTTGTGAATATTTCAAGTGCCTACCTGTTGCCATTTTTGATATCGAGCAAAAAAGAGCAAAAAAATCGCGTTTGTTGTATGGAAGCCCCACTTAAATATTTATTTTATTTTGTTTTTAGTATTTGTTGTTATAGCGGCAACAGAAATACATCATCTGTGAAAATTTCAACTGTCTAGCTATCGCGGTTCTTGAGATACAGCCTGGTGACAGACAGACAGACAGACGGACAGACGGACAGACGGACAGACAGCGAAGTCTTAGTAATAGTGTCCCGTTTTTACCCTTTGGGTACGGAACCCTAAAAAGACACAAATGAAGAAACAATTCAAAATATAAGATTTAAAATAAGCCTTAACAGATAAGAGATGACCAGTCTCAACCGACGGCGCCGGTTTACGAACATGACGCGTGGATCAGCACCATCCAGCTCAACCATTTTGCAGGGAACCGAATGATCCAACAGACGCGTCACCATATCGGTGAGACATTTAAGTGAGCATGACACGTTCATGCCCTTTCAAGTCAACATCAAAAAATCATAATAAACGGATACATGGTTCTTACAATTACAAAATTTTAAAAAATGCTTCCAAATTATACAAAACTATATTTTTCAATTTATTTAAGAGATTAATAGAATTCGAAGAATTCAAGTAAGTATCTCTTTATTCAATACAACATGACATTCACTACTTCTAACATTCGGTAAAGCGAATTTTTTAAGAAGTAAAGCTTCATCGTGCAGGAAATGTGCATAAAATGCTTGTGAAAAGGAGCTCGTTTGTGATAGTGTAAACGAAAATTTTCTTTAAAAATAAAATACCTATATGTTATTTCAAATATGTATTAAGTACAACATTACGTAACACTATGCATGTATTCACCGAAGTGGTAGGGAAAGGATGGGTTGCTCGCTGCTAGGTAGGAAAGGTACCGAAAATTCCTAATGTAAAACCGAGCCCCGTTTAAAGTTTCCTAGTTCATAGGTATATATACCTACGTACGACAAAATAATGCATGCTTTGCTAATTTTGTCTAAATACCTATAAATATAAAACAGTAATTATCATAAAATTTATCACACGATTAAAACTCACACTCTAAAATGACTTATCGCTAATTAATTCGAGACATCACGTTAAAAAGTAACAACATAATATTAAAACGAAATAAATCATAAACACCTAAATAACGGAACAGTTATAACACCATCTACAGCCCACGTATCGTCGCCCATCCTTAACTTTATTTTTATTCCCAGGGAAATAACAGGGTCAGTTTCAAGTACCTACGCAAGAAGCCATATCTCTTCACGAAAGAAACCAATTAACTAGACCTGCGGCGAAAACTGAAACTCTTTTTTTTGTACTAAATTTGATGGGTCTTTGACGTTTTGACATAACAAGCAGCGCCATCGAGAACTGTCAATATAAAGTTGTAAATTCTGGGTTAAGCAGTGAGTGGGCGACTGCAGAGGTCACAGCACTAGTTCGTCGACATGTCAACGAGACAACACTTCATGTGTCAATGGTCCGAGCAGGCTTGAACACGGACAATGAAGCGTTGATTTGAAACTTGTTAATTGCTTTTTATGATTACTGTGAGATGATTATGCAGAAAATAGGGTGATAGAAAAAATAAGTAGGTACAGTGTGAAATATCATACGTAAGCAAATAAGCAATTAAATATTATTTAATGAAGTATATAAAGATTTCAATAGAATATTAAAATACTACATTGAAGAAAAATCTACTTTATTTTAATTTGATTTGAGATTGAAATAACGAAATATGGTCAGACATCTAGTGGCGAGTAGCGTAACTAAGTAACCAGCTTGGTGGGTACGTACTTAAATAGGTCTGTAGTTTAATAATAGATGGCGCTGCAAGTTTGGTTTATATAACGTGGTAACATTCAACAAATTGGACCAGACAATAATCAAGAATTAAATAAGTATGATTTCCATTATTCTATAGTTTACATAGTCAATTGATGGATAAAATAAAAAACAAAATTTAATTATGTATTAGGTACGTCTCAAAAAATGTCGGTATAGCGCCATCTAGTATAACATAGCTTAAATCACAGTCTTAGTTACAAAACACTTACCCAGGTGGCGTTGCTATCATTGGAGACAGTTTGAAAAGTAGGAACACACCGAAAAGTCATTTTTCGCTAATATCACAAAATTGGTCAGTTTTTTTACAAACAAACTTCTTCTCACAGCTTACCTAGAACAAAACAAAACACTTACTTAGTGATACAGTAACAGATAAAATTGTTTAATCAGCGAAACTTTACCTAATTTTACCAAAAGGTTTCGACTTTAAACCTCGTTATCATCATTTCAGCAGACGTCCACAGCTAGACATAGGTCTCCCCAAAGCACTTTTGCTACACCTGTGCCATGCAGCGGATTCCTGCGATCTCATTAGTCCACCATGTGACAGGCCTTCCAACTTTAAATTTCAATCAATCAACTCAGCCTATCGCAGTCCACTGCTGGACATAGGCCTCTCGCAGACTGCGCCACAGCACCCTGTCCTCCGCCTTCCGCATCCAGTCTACCCCAGCCACCTACTCACAAATAAGCCAACTTTAAATTTACTCACAAATAATTTAAATGCGAAATATTCTAAGATTTTCATAAAAACGAATACAAAAACAATACAAAGTCTGCATCTGCAATATCTAGACAAACCATCCCAAATAAGGTAAACGTTTTTAAAAGGCTCTATTGATTTATAGATAACTGACATGACGGGTTAATTGTAGCCAATCATCATCGCGCGTCGATCAACGTTACTGGAGCAATCATAATTTAGATTGGTATATGATTGGTGGGTATAATTTTATAGCGATTTAGGCGTAGGGGTACAAAAGATGTAACGTGTTCTAGCGGGTTAGAGACGTTATGAAAACTGGCCCGGTGTTTGACTTCCGAAGGATTTTTGTAGGTTTTTGGTAGAGCTTTTATTGAATTTTTAAGGGGCTATGACCTAAAGCGCGGTCACTGTCCGACTACATAGAAAAGAAAGAGAAGCGCGATGACACAACTCTGGTAATTTATTGCAAAATATGAAGCAATTATCTATTTACAAAAAATCTATTGTTTGAACTAAAAAATTAAAACATTAGTGCTTTAGAATGTTGCTTTGTGGTAAAAAGAAAGTTTTTAGAGGTATCTTCATGATTTTTTCTATCGTATTGAATTAGTTGTATTATGTTTTCAATACACTATCTACCGAGCTTAAATCCTGAAGAATACCATAAATTTTTCAGATTTTGTTTACTGTAGTCGATTTACTTTTATTGCTTATAAAACTAGGGTTTTTTGCATTTAGGTCCTGTAATCCCCTTAATGTCTGTAGTAGGTAGGTATACCTATCTCTATTGTTTTGTTTACGTAGATTAGACGACTTGTGAAGTTATGATAAAATAAATTATTTCAGGATTATCTACACCAGTGTTTTTGTCGAGCCATTTTGGCATTTAATTTCAAATTATTCTTTAGAAACATTAAATCACATCCGGTCCATAATCAACTAAACAAAAATTCATTTTAAACTTTACACCTAAAATTAAATAGTCGACATCATAAAAATAATAGCCCACAGTTAATATTGACAGGTAATTTTAAGTTGTACGCAATCATTAAGCACAGATTTGAAGTGAAGATTTCTAGGCAGAGTGCGGCCGGCCCGTGCCATGCCCGCGGCGGTGCGGTCAGCTCCAGCATTTTTTAAACCGCCAAAAAAACAAAATGAAAAGTGGCCAGATACAAGATCCTACTCTATATTAAAGCGGTTAGGTCGACTATCCGATAACAGAGGTCGCTTTTTTCAAGTAACCTTTTTTGTGAGTACCAGACATCAAGAATTTTATGCCTCATTGTAGCGCGCACTAAGTTATCATTATGTTGGTATTTTTTGCGTGTTTCGGAAAGATTAATTAGTGTATTTGCGGAATGTAGCTCAGCGTTTTGTTGAATAGATTTATATGTGCTATGTATTATGTAATGCATTATTAAATACAATAATTTTATTGTGTCTATACAGGTTGCTATCTATTGTTAGTTTCTCCTAACTCCTACGTAATGGACTCTTTTTTTTTTTTTTTTTTTTTGAGGATGGGAAATCATCAAATGACTCCTCCCGCTCTGGGTGGAGCGGAAGGGAGTGTCAGACTCTTACTGACTAAAACCCACCCGTGTTCCTTCCTTTGCTCTTTATGTACCGGGCCAGCGGTAACCCTTTCGGACAATCCCGCTGACAGAAGTTAGGCTGGTTAGGTTGATTGATTGGGATTGTCCGAAAGGGTTACCGCTGGCCCGGAACATAAAGGGCTAAGGAAGGAACACGGGTGGGTTTTAGTCAGTAAGAGTCTGACACGTAATGGACTCTGTGCTCCGAATTTCTTGTTCCGCTGAAACAATTAGGTACCTATTAACAAAGGCTGTGTTTATTAGTACCATGCAACATGGACGCCATTGTTGGGTACCTTCTAAAGTAGTTCAAAGTCCTGTCTAGAAAGTTACTACATGTGAGGTATTTGTTTTACCCTGGTTAAATAAATATGGGTAAACAGGACTTGAAGAATCTGGAATGATGCTCCGATTCATTCATAATTTGAATATGACAGAAAACAGGGCTACCAACACAACGGGGCAACGAGTTTTATTACTTACGGGTTCGAATTCGAATCATCCTATAATGTCCCACTGCTGGGACGCAGGCCTCTGGTGGGCTGTAATGCCTGCAATCCATCACGCGGGCCCAGTGCGGGTTGGTAGATGTCACATGTCTTCGAAAGCTTGTACCAAGCAATAAACTTCGAAAGCTTGTAAGCAAAGAACAATAGCACGTAAAAGTATTAAATTCAGTTTTATTTATGTTTCTCAAAAGTTTCGGTTCTCAATGGGAAATCATTTATTTTATAATTCTGGTCCTCTTTGTAATTTATGTTTCTTTAAGAATGCTTCTTGAAAGTTAGTCTGCGTTTGATAAAAATTAAATGAGGAATTACCTGGGTAGGTAGATAGTGGTTCTTATTTAATGAAGGATTACTTACATACATAAGTACTTAGGTAGTGTTATTTTTGCAAAAACGGAAATTAGAGGCGTTGATTAATTTGATAGGACTAAACTAAAATGTATCTTCTGTCCTTTTCTTAATGAAGTAGAAAGAAAAAGATGCACTGAACTTAAATTTAGTTTAGTTTGTAAACAAGAGAATCGACACCATTATCTTATTTTTAGACCAGCACCATAATTGCGTAACCCTCTATTTGAATCATTTTGAAGCATATTTCCAATCCATTGCTCCTTTTGTTCGAAAAATGTGTCTGCTCAACAACGCAAATAACGCAATGAATTTTGTTGAACTGTCAAAATGAAGCTCATTGCTCCCGCAGTCCCGCAGTTCCCATTATATTTTCCTCCTTTCGTTTTATGCAGTTTTCCTATCATCATCATTCATCATCGTCTTTGGCAGCCTTGTTCCAGCCACTGCTCATTAAAGGCCACCTCCCTTTTGTGCCAAAGTTTTCCTATAACACGACTGAAACCGCAGGCAACAGTATAGATTTATAGAAGTACTAGCTTCCGCCTGCGGCCTCGTCCGCGAGGTATGTCGATAAAAACTATCCTATGTCCTTCACCGGGATACAATCTATCTCTCTGCCAAAATTTATCGAAATCCGTTCACTGGTTTAGGCGTGAAAAGGTAACATACAGACAGACGGACAGTTACTTTCGAATTTATAATATTAGTATGGATGAAGAACTGATTGTAAAGGTCACTCATCATCTGTAGAAAAGGAAAGATCCTCCGACCAGACGGGTGTTGTGTCTGGCGGGCAACTGTCTCATGATTCATGTCGGGCCGTTATATACCTATATGCCAGTTGCGCGGTAAACTCTGCTTGCGAGATGCAGGATTTTGCGTGATGTCAGTATGACGCATTGTTCGCATGTGGCGTTGTAGATACCGCTACAACAGCTACTTAGACGTTACACCTACCTATTCATTAAATAATTATGATAATGACGCATTTCCTAAAGAAAATTATTGAAGGTGCTCTTATTAGCTATTAAAATAATAATATTAACATTTTTACTTTCGATAGTTTCAATACAGGTAGTCGGTAAAGGAAAAAACAAATTAATTTTATCAATTTATCCCTTTACAAATGAATTTGGACTTAATTGCTTTCTCTTACAGTATAAATTACATTCCATCGATGTACGTAAAACGGAAGTCCAAATTACAAAATAACTGAAACTAAAATGTCTTATATTGCTGAAATAATTTTAAGAAAAAAGCATTCTATTTTAATCCAGCGAGTGTTCAAAATTGTTTATAACTGTCTGAAGCGTATTTGGGAATGGTAGCGCGGTTCATTTCAACATTCCATGTTCTCTTTTTAAATTCTGCTGTTTTTAAATTGCTAGAGTTTTGTTTTTGTTGTACAAGTCGTGTCAGTAGACGAAATGTTTTGGTTCGAAGTTATAATTCTTTTAATTAAATAATGGTTTATGAGAAAAAAATTATGAAAGGAAATAAATGATTTGTACTTAAATTAAATCTATAAAATAATTACGTATAATTTAGATTAGTAGTTAATAATAAGTTGTTGTTTTATAGGTACACACTACTGGTAAAATGGTAATATTATTCCTTTTTTTTCTATGGTTTTAGGTAGGAGTCCAAAGGACAACAGCATCAGTTATCAAATTCAGACTAACTGCTTTTTTCAAGGCTGGTGCTGAAAACTCTCTTAGGTCAACGAGTAGATAGGTAAGCTGTTCCGCATCCGAAAATTTATTAAATGTCGAATTTTTGTATCAGTAAGTAACTAACTAATAACTTACTTAGTGCTTATGTATGGAACAAGGCTGTGAATTAAAGCGTTCATTTTACTTTTTTGGATTGAGGACAAAATACATCGACTTCCTTTTAAATCATTAATTGAATGCAGCCCAATACACAGCCAGTCATAACCACAGATAATCCCAAAACAGATTAACAAATTCCACGTTCGAAAATCGAAAGAGGTTGATTCAAAAAGTTTATATTCCGGCTGGTTGTCGCGCGACGGCTTCGGGGCGTGGCTCTATGATCGATGCTCCGCACTCACACTGTCCTGCCAGTACGCGAGATTGATTTGAAAATAGAGCTGACTGACAGGTTGTTGGGTTAGGAGGAAACTGATTTCTTGATATTTTACTGTTAAAAGGATAGACAAAGAAAGAAAAAATTGCGTCATTTATAAACACAACTCTAAAAATCTATTCCTTTGTTTAGGCAAACGATATGGGTGGGTTTGCCAGCGGCAGTTGGATGTATAGGCCTATTGCAAAAAAAAGCTATAAGTACTTGAACATGACGGACCTTCTAGAATATTTTTTTTTTTTTGCTGAATCAGAAATAAACATGTGTACTACTCTATCAATAATTCAATTAGGTACTGAAAAGAGTTCTTATTCCTTTTCTTTCGTCCAGATTTTCACAGTGTGCAATACATCTTCGTTTTTTTTTCTGTTCAGCCAGTCGTTTTGTAAGAAAGTTCGGTGTAACAAGTTGCTAATGAAGGAAGCTATGGTAGTGCATTTGTTTTAGTTTTGTCTGACGTTGAGTTATGAGCTCCGAAACAATTATGTTCAGTGTCAGTGTCCTTTATTAACAACAGAAAGTGGGTATGGTTTATGCTGCTACAGGTAAATAGGAGTCAGGATTATGAGAGAGTTTTTTCTTGGCTATATAGTATTGTCTAATTTATTTTGTGGGAGGAAAGGTAATTTTATTTTATTTTTAGTCAGAACTCATTATTTAGGTAGGTGTAAACGGATAAACTGTATTCTCTAGTGGGATTTTTCCATGATATTAACCACAATCAGTAGAAATATTCCGCGGATTCAAAGGCTTTTTCTTCCAAAATTCAAGTAGCAAATTAGTTATGTGATTGACCTCTAGTGACACATTTTGACGGAGCACAACTTACGTCTCTATTCTGGCATTTGCGTCAACAACTACACTCTGATTTTTTATTTGTTAGACATGCTAAATAATGTAATGTTGACAAAAAAGGTTGATTGCAGCTGTCATTTTAATCTAGCAAATTAAAACTCAGATTTAAGAGTTCACTTTAACTAACAGAAATAGCTACCTATCGAGAATAGACAATTAGGCATGACATGATGCCATGCAGCCAACAAGTTTAAAATCCAAAACCAAACTGTGCAATGTGCACCAATTGCAAAAAGAAACGAACCAAAAATTCCAAATCCGAATTCCCAAATTCAAACCGCTAGCATCGCAAGTGTTCGAAACTTCGTTCGTAATTCAAAACTTGTTCGTTAACCTTCAATTACGCGTTACGCGGTTCGTGTAAAGTAATAAAATCGGATCGTCCGGGTCGTGACTCGGGCACGCGTCGGGCTGAGCCGCGTAACACAGTAATGACTTTTTGTACTGGCAATGATTTTATGGGTAGGCGTTTCCTATATCGTGGAATATTGGAGCGGTTAATTGGTGTTTTTAGGCGGTTTAGATCGAGCTAGTTTTGTTGATTAATGTTTTTCTTTGAAGGGTTGAAATAGGTTTGTCTTGGTAGGTAAGGTTGAAATCAATCACGTTAATAGTGCGAGTACTGAAGAGGTTTTAACCGGATTTTTCATCCAACCTCCACGCATATTTGATAAGTTAATCGCATATTTTAAGGATAGAAACATTTTCGTATTTAGAAAAAGAAAAGGATTCGACAGTCAGCTCGGGTTTAGATAGCTGTTAGTTAGTGTATCAATCTGCCTAGCCTTTTCCCAATAATATTGGGTTCAGCTTCCAGTCTAACCGGATGCAGCTGAATACCAGTATTTTACATGGAGCGACGCGACGCGTGCTTTCCGAGGCACGAAGGGGTCTCGGTATGTAAAGATCACCCATCCACGTACCAACCTCTGTTCTCTCAACCTATGGCTGTTATTACTTAGCCACGAACCTATATGAGAATAGTACACAGAGTGAGGACTGCAGTAATTCACCAGTAAATTATTACACCTCTCATAAAAACTGTTGTTCGGTAAAACAGTAAATATTTATTTGTTTAACTTGACTAAGGAGAGAATTCTACAACACTGGGTTACGACTTATGAGCACGAACCAACTCGGTTATGGCTTTTAAATTGGGTAATGATTTTAAACGATAAGTGGGTTTTCTACTTTAGTCATTTGAAATTCAATTATTCTATGGTATTCTGTGATTGTTTATTTTTATTACACTTTTACTGCTCTCTCGAGTGGCGCCATAACACTGGGTCAGAGTTGGTCCTTGACCTTTCACACCCAGTCCATGCAACAACGCTAATACAAATTTTATCGTTGCTTTTTCTCGGATGCCAATGAGACATGACTGACTCAGAATAAATATAGTCTATGGGTGATTCTTTGAAACCGAGGGTATTTGACTCATTCGTATGGCTTAAATTTATTTTTACCATTAGATCTAAATTAACATATTAGTTGGTCCCAGCCATTAAATGTAATAATATATATCAAACGCACTGATTTGCGCCAAGTAGTTTAGGATTTAGAGTGTGCTGATTAATTGATAAGCCAGATTAATGATGACAAAGGCAGAAGAATGAGATTTTGGACCATATTAATTAGAACCATGCAGATAAATGATAACTACATTTTATTTTCAATCAAGTTTATTATAAAATAATTAACAAGTAAGGAAATAATTACTCCCACAACTAGTTTTTGGTATATTAATTCCGATATTACTTAACTACGTTTATTGCCACGTAAATTGCCAATATGTTGGCACAAGTTGGCAATTTTTATAAACAAAGATTTTAAATGAAAAATATGTATATTTTTTTTTTGTTAATCAAATTCAGACTTAATTTTGCAATAAAAATATTATAAGTAATAGGAACTTATAAGCTTGAGATTGTAGAAAACTAATTAATGTCCTACTACATACCTACGTACTAAAAAATATTAAATCTTTTTTAGTACGTATGTAAAATAAGACATAAAAACTGAAGTAACATTTTTGGTCAAATTAAACATTCATTAAACTAAATAGGTAATCACACTTTCTTCAATGCTATAAAATTTTTCATGAAATAACACGCAATGACCCAAAAAATAATCGTTTTAAACCTTATAATAACAAAAAACAATAAAAATCTTCGTTTTACGTTTAAAACGAAGCCTTTTATTGTTTTTCGTTAATATGAGGTTTAAAACAAAGATTTTAGATGAAAAATATAATTTTTTTTTTGTTAATCAAATCCAGACTTAATTTTGCAATAAAAATATTATACGTAATAGGAACTTATGAGCTTGAGATTGTTGAAAACTAATTAATGTCCTACTACTATTATAATATTGAATATTTTTTAGTACGTATGTAAAATAAGACATAAAAACTGAAGTAACATTTTTGGTCAAATTAAACATTCATTAAACTAAATAGGTAAATCACACTTTCTTCAATGCTATAAAATTTTGCATGAAATAACACGCAATGGCACAAACAGATATTCGTTTTAAACCTTTTATTAACAAAAAATTATAAAAATCTTCGTTTTAAGTTTAAAACGAAGACTTTATTGTTTTTCGTTATTAAGAGGTACAAAACGAACATTTTAAAATAAAAATATAATAAATTATGTTTTTTTTGAGAATCAAATTCAGACTTAATTTTGAAGTAATAATATAATATGACCTTAATTTCAAACTTAATTTCAGTTCAAGCTTGTAGCAATGAGATCATAGAAAACTAATTAATCCTAGATAAGTACTAAAAAATCTTTAAATCCTCTTCATCAACAGAGTCTATTAAGTATGGATTTATATTTTCTAAATCGATACTAAATTTTTTACTTCCATCTCTACTAAAAGTTATCTCTGAGATAGAATCGAAGTCAGCATATTGTGCTATTTCCACGCTTTGTTCAGCATTATCGTTCCTTTTTCCCTTTTCTTCATTGTCTTCTGTCACATGTTCATGTTCTTCTGTTACTTTTTTTTCAATATTATTATTTATTCCTAATGGTTTACGTACATTTTTACCATATCTTGCTCGTTTATGAGGTATATTGAACACAAGTTCCTCATCTTCACTTTCTTGATTACTTGTTGTCCAAAAGGATTCACCTATTTCTCTTAGCTGTCTTTTTGAATTAGCTAGCGGTGTGACCGATAAGTTTTGCTGAACTCCGTCTTGCAAATGTAGGGGTACTCCTTAGCTGCGGTATTTGCGTAAGTAAAACAAACGATTGAGGTTCAAAATGAGAATGTTTTATTATCAAAATCCTAGGTCCTATATTTACAAAATGGAATGTCAGTGTAGTGGCTGGTTGTACTCATATCCAAAAATCGATCAGCCAATCAGACGTAAAGTCCCTGGTCTCCTGGCGTTCGGTGTTCAGAGTGCGCCGACTATAAATACTTGTAGCGCCACTGTACGGCGGTTAGTTTCTCATCAGCTTCGCTGTGAGCATGTCACGCGGCGCGCGCGCCAGCCGTGCGGCCGCGCTCCCTTGCCAGAGGTGTCGCACCGGCGCGGGCTCAGTGTGTGCCGCGCGCTCCTCGCGCGCGGTCGTCTGATGCTTGCAGGTTTGCAGTGAACGAGCGCGTTGTGTTTATGCATGTCCCCACATCACTCCCCTCTAAGTGAAGCGTACCACAGGCTTCACGACTCTGCCGGATCTGGTGGTGTAGGGCTGAGTAGGTCTAATGTCCTGGTGGTGCACTATATCTTCAATGGGCTCGTTGTACATGAAGGCCGGTTTGAGTCTATCCAAAGATACCACTGATGTGCGTAGCGGTAACTTGACTCTGTAGTACTTGTCGTAGCGCTTGATAACTTCGTAGGGCCCATCGTACGGCGGCGTTAGCGGCGACCGTACTGTATCGTTTCGCACGAAAACATGTGTGCACGTCGCGAGGTCCTTGTGTATGAATGGCTGAGTATGACCGCTGTTCGAGCGCGGCGCACTTTTAACTGACGCCATTGTTTCCATTAGGCGACGTACGTAGTCGCTTTCATTGATATCTGTTTTTGTCTTTACGATTAAGTCTGATGACAGGCGAAGTGTTGTTCCGTAAGTCATAATTGCCGGGCTGAGATTATTGTTGCGTAATGCTGTGCGCAGTCCCAATAGCACAGTGGGTAGCTCTTCTGTCCACTGATTGGTCGAACCGCGTGCCATTAATGCTGCCTTCAGCGTCCGGTGCCATCTTTCGATCTGGCCATTTGACTGAGGATGATATGCCGTAGTGCGTATTCGTGTTATGCCAAATTTCTGCATCAGCGATCGGAAGAGCTGGGACTCAAATTGCCGACCTTGATCCGTTGATATTCGCAGTGGACATCCAAACCTTGCAATCCAGTTCTCGTAAAGGGCTTTTGCAATCTTTTCAGCGGTTATGTCGGGCAACGGAACAGCTTCGGGCCACTTGGTGCAGCGATCGATGATGGTCACGCAGTAACGGCAATCGTTTGATATTCGTAGCGGGCCGACGATGTCCATATGTATGTGTTCAAAGCGTTCAGATGATGGGAACTCGCTCAGCGGAGTTACGACGTGGCGATGTACTTTAGCTCGCTGGCAATCGATGCACGCTCTGGTCCAATTGCTGACGTCTTTATTCATGTTCGGCCAAAAGAATTTTGATGTTGCCTGCTTCCGTGTCGTTCTGATACCGGGATGACACAAATCATGTTGTGCTTTGAAAGCTACAAAACGATATGTATTCGGTAGATATGGTCGAGGCGTCCCAGTCGAAGTTTCGCACGTGATTGGTCGGTTTATACCAGGCATTGTGACGTCAGTAAACTTCAGATTAGATTGGCTCCTCAGTTGCTTTAACACGGGATCGCTTGCTTGTTCGCTCGCTAGCTTTTCGTAGTCGATAGTGGTGGGGCATTGGATGTCTTCTATGCGTGACAAGGCGTCGGCTACTGTGTTGTTTTCCCCTTGCACGTACTCAATGCTAGTGCAGAACTGACTGATAAAATGCAACTGTCGTTCTCGACGAGGTGTGTCACTGCTACTTGCCGGGCGTGTCAGTGCGTGGGCAAGTGGTTTGTGGTCCGTATACACCGTTACGTTGCCTCCTTCGATAAGCGTTCGAAAATGCTTCACAGCTGTATAAATCGCCAGTAGTTCGCGATCGTATACACTGTAGCGTTGCTGCGTCATACTCATCGCTTTTGAAAAATAAGCGAGAGGTCTCCACGCGTTATCGATCCTCTGTTGGAGTACTGCGCCGAGGCTGTAGTCTGAGGCGTCTGTCATGATGGCGAGGGCACAACCGGGGACTGGGTGCGTTAGTTCAGTAGCTTCTAAAATGCTTTGACGGCACTTTTCAAAAGCTAACTCTGCTGCCGTGTTCCACTCGATGGGTGTTTTGTCGTTGCGCTTCCGATTGTGTAGAAACTTGTTGAGTTCCGATTGTAAGTCGGCTTGACGGGGTAAGCAGCTACGATAAAAATTGAGCATGCCTAGGAAGCGTCGTAACTCGGCGACAGTGCTCGGTTTCGGGTACTTAGATATTACGTCTGTTCGCTCTTCTGTGGGTTTGATACCGTTTGTTGACACCTCGTAGCCAAGAAAATTTATCTTTTCCTTGCCAAACTCACACTTTTCTACTTTTAACATGACGCCGTACTCTTTGAGACGTTCCAGCACTTGACGTAAGAGTAGTTCATGTTCTTCCTCGGTCTGCGAGTACAGTAAGATGTCGTCGATGTAACAGAAGCAGTTATCTAGACCCCGTAGAACTTGGTGCATAAATCTTTGGAACGTTTGGCTGGCGTTCCGTAATCCGAAGGTCATGCATTTGAATTCAAACAGCCCAAATGGTGTGGTAATAGCTGTTTTCTGAGCGTCTTCTTCATTTATCGGTATCCAGTAGGTATTTATAGGCGTATTATTTGCCGCGTATAATCTGTACGCGCTGGCGGTCTTTATTTTTCTTTTGCTTGTAGCGGCTAACACCGAAATATCGGCGCCTGTGTCCACAAGAAATCGCTCTCTGGTGTCACGGTCGAAAACGCAAAGGCGGTTGGTAGTACACGGGACACCGACGTCCGCCACCGTCGATGTCGGAGCTAGTTTAACGTTGGCTGAGTCTTGTTACGTCTACAACACGGTGATTCGCAGCGCTTTGCCTTGTCACCGTAGCGGTAATGGTATCTGCACTCCCACGTTGGATCGCCGGGTCTGGTTGTTGACTTGTTCCCCTGCCGCGACCGTGACTGTGAACGCGACCGGGAACGAAACGGGCGTTTGTAGCGATGAGCTGTGCGTCCACGTAACTCGGCGACTTCTAGACATAGTTTCTCCATTTGCTTGGACAAGACATCTAATTGTGCGGACATCACGGGCTCTTGTGACGTGGACACTGCGGCGACCGTCGATGTTGAGGGTTCTGAATATTCTGCCATCTTGTCAGCCATCGCGGCAAGTGTGTCGAGTGATGATTCTGTGTTGATCGACAACACGACGCGCATTTGTGTGGGTAGGTGGTTGAGCCACTCAATCTTCAAACCTTCGTCCGTGATCATGCCGCTGCCGAGTTCTCTCATCTTGCGAAGTAACTGCGTAGGTTTCTGGTCACCCAGTTCCAGGCCACTGATGAGCTTTTGAAAGTTTTTCACGTCTGATATGTCATACACTGTCAGTAGACGATTCTTCACGGCTCCGTATTTGTCCGTGGCTGGCGGATTGTATAAGATGTCCGTGATATGTTGTAGATCGGTGGTTTGTAGCTGCTGCAACACATATCGGTACTTTTGATCATCCGATGTCTTCAAAGGATCCACGACGGCTTCAAACTGGATAAACCAAGCTCGTGGTATCTCTCTCCAAAACGGCAACAGTCTTGATTGGATGGAGACTGCAGCCAGGTCGACTTCGGGCTTCAACATTTTGCTCTCGCTTGGGTCTTGCGACATCTTCGAATTGGGTTGTCTTTTCACGTTGGTTCAGTTGTCGGGGGTCACCAATTGTAGGGGTACTCCTTAGCTGCGGTATTTGCGTAAGTAAAACAAACGATTGAGGTTCAAAATGAGAATGTTTTATTATCAAAATCCTAGGTCCTATATTTACAAAATGGAATGTCAGTGTAGTGGCTGGTTGTACTCATATCCAAAAATCGATCAGCCAATCAGACGTAAAGTCCCTGGTCTCCTGGCGTTCGGTGTTCAGAGTGCGCCGACTATAAATACTTGTAGCGCCACTGTACGGCGGTTAGTTTCTCATCAGCTTCGCTGTGAGCATGTCACGCGGCGCGCGCGCCAGCCGTGCGGCCGCGCTCCCTTGCCAGAGGTGTCGCACCGGCGCGGGCTCAGTGTGTGCCGCGCGCGGTCGTCTGATGCTTGCAGGTTTGCAGTGAACGAGCGCGTTGTGTTTATGCATGTCCCCACACAAATGATAAAAGCCAAGGTGTTTCATGTGGTTGCAATTGACAGCTTGATACAGACAGTTTGGATCTGTACAGCTCAGTTTTCGAACGGCTACCACAGGACAATCGAAGTTCCAGACTATCTGGTGCATTTTCATGCATCCTGGAAAAGATTTCATATTTTGTGGGAAAAGTAAGTCCTTTTCGCTTACATCATATTCAGAAACAGTTCTCAGTTTTACCTTCTTTAAGTTTTGCTCCATAATATTCAAAAAATCATTCATATCTTTTATGTCCTGTCCTTGGGAAACAGCACGATCCGCAGTTCTCTTCATAACAGCACCTACTCCATCTGGGGCACCCTTTCCATGACCAGATTCACTATAGTTCCACGTAATGATTTTGATAGAGCTCAGATATATATGCAAACATGATATTAGATGAAATATTTTTTTATTACGATACTGACTAGACGGGGAATCAGAAATGAAATGTATAGTATGAATGCCTGTCTTCTTTTCACCTATATATTCAAGGATTGGTACGATGTGAGCCCATACGGCTGAAATGTCATGACGAAGGCATTCACTCACAGTGCAAAAAGATTGTACTTGCTGTACCTTTTCATCGTCCAGAAAATATATTACCGAAGTATGTAAAGTTAATTGTTTACGGCTACCACCAAAATGGTAGGACTGTATTTCTTCATTACACTTGACTGCATAATTTTCACTATAGTCAACATGGACAATACACTCACCCTCTCGAAGATGTTCTTTTAAACATTTGAAAGCCTTTTGTTGAGCAACTATATTACCACAATGTATGAAATATTCATTCAGTGTTGAATCAAATTTTTCAATACATTTCTTAGGTTCTTCTCTTTTTTTAACTTTCTCTGTTGTTCTTATTTTTCTTGACGTACCTTGAATCATGTCTTGTTTAGTCTCCCACTGCCAGTACGTGATTTCGATAGAATTATCAAATTCCTGATAAGACACTACCTTATTCTTGCATGCTGAACAAGTTCGATGCAAACAATCTGCATCATACACGTCGCAACATAGCAAAGAGAGAAGATCTTGAGAGTTCTTAGATGATAGTATTTTTCTCTGGTATAAACCCTGGATGATTAAATCCATGTTAGTATGCAATTTGCATAAACAAGTGTCTCGAGACCGAAAATCAGGTAGCAGCACCCAAAAAGGTCTTAATTTGCAGAATGCTGAATAGCTGATAGTAAAATTTGAGTTTTTCAGAAACTTTTTATGCAGATTGAGAAGACTGTCACTGAGGTACCGCTTTTGTTTACGTATCTTGTTTCTTGCTATAAATTCTTTTTTTCCAGAGCATAGTCTACTATTTTCATCGTCCTCATAAAATATTTCGACTTCTTTTTTCAGTCTTTCAGGCAAAGAATTTAAATTATGATTTGGTGTTTTATTTGAATTTTTCGCTATGCGATTTATTTTAGGGACTATTCTACTTTGATTGGGCATGTCTAAAGCTGAGGGTCCTTTATTAATTTTTGCCGGTACCAATCTTTGCAGTTGTTTTTTATAACGTTCATTTTGTCGCTTCATGTTCAGTATTATTTGTTTAAGATTATTTATTTCTTTTTCTTTTTTGTAACGGATACGTCTTACAGCAGAAGATACAGGTGAAGAACAGGAAGGCGATTTTGTATTTGGTGTATTTGCTCCTAAATCAGTGGAAAATTCATTGCTCTGTTTAGAAATGCTGCGCAAAATCCTAGATGGTCCTGGTATAGGTGAATCTGTTTCTCTATTTAGAAGCTGGTAATGTAAAGGTGGATCATTATTATTGTCTTGTTCAGTATCTGACAAAATGCTGGGACTTTGTGGGGGGGTGTTTTGTGCAAGTAGGGCCGCTGTTCTTTTTTCTTGCTTCTTTCTTAGGTAATATGACTTATAATTTGTTCTCCATCTCTTTCTTTGTAATCTTTGTTGTCTAAAATTCATTTCACTAATTGGTAGTTGTTTCTTTTCCTCTTTTCTACGTATGTAGTTTTGTCGATTTTTTTCTTGTTTTTCTTTCCATAAGTCATCATTATTTTTTATTCTTTCATATCTCCTTTTTTCCGCAAGTCTTTTTTTTCTCAGCCTTTCTTCTCTAGTTTGCTTCTTTGGTTTTGCCATTTTCAAAATATAGATCTAAAAAGGTAATGTGATTCAAGCGACTAGCTAGAGTAAATATAGCTTAGTACTTTAGTACCTACCTCTTTTAGAGTACCCACATATCTAATAAAATAATGTATCGTAAGACGGCTTAATCAGTGGTTTAATTGGAGATGTTGCTTTACAATTAACGATTTAAAGATATAAAAACTGTATCAGGTATGTAGGTTTTTTTTATGCCCCGAGGTTTACTTTAATTTTCTTTTATGTTAGTTAAGTAATTTTATATAATTTTTAATAAAAATATGTATAAATAAAATATGAGTGAAATGGAAAACCCAAAATGTCCAACTTATGTAGGTATTACAAAGAAACAAAAAAACAAACTTCAACAAAAACAAATTTGTTATTACTTTTTCTATGGACTAATTCACCTGACAAATAAAAATCCATCTGGTCTTATTGGATCCACCGTAATTTGAATAAAACCTAATTCATATGCCTTGTTCAAATTCATCTGGTCTTAAGAGCCAGATGAAACCAGACTAATGGGGGCCAGACAAATGAGGAATATGAAGTTATTCAAATCCTGCTCCTTTATTTATGAACGTATATAATCAAAGGTGTAATTAATGTTAATAAAACACCACATAGGAGACTTTAACTCGGTTACAAAACGTAAGTAAATACACACAATCCGTAAATGAAGACAGATTAATTATACTACTTACCGTACAAACGCCAGATCACAGTATTTATGATCGTAATTTTGCACCAAAATACACACGCACGAGCACTCCGTAATACAGATCGGCACTGACTGGCGCGGCCAATCACGAGTCGATATTATTCTATCGAATACTTTGTGTTTACGTTGAAATCATGCTTGAACGAATTGCGCCAGCTGAATGATTACTTTAGTCGGGGACAATTTGTTAATTAATGTAATTACGAAAATATACAATTATTTTGTCATTAAATATTAAAATATCAAGAAACATATATTTAAATATCTTTTTAACTACTAATTTTAGTATATTGCGAAAACTGATCGCAGAAAATTAAATAATTCAATAAAAAAACGGCATTGGGACACGCCAAATTAATTAGGTTTTACTGTTTTCTGCAGATTTAATTATTGTTTCTTTTAATAAATCTCATTTAGCTACATGAGGCCTCGATAGACATTTACATTTACCATAAAACCTGAAATCGATATTTAAATTGGAGATTATTTTGATGTGTTCTTCAGTAAAAATCATGTCACGACTGCGTTTCAAAGAATTACCCCTATGCAATTTCGGCGCGAAATAGAAAATTTTGTCGCGTTGCTCTTACTACTCAGCCTGTCAAACTATCAGACTGCTTAAGCAGAGTTTCACAAAAAGCAAACATGTGTTTAAAACAAACTCTCCCTATAGACCAATTATTTTTTATACCTGCAGTTTTTAAAGTCTAATAGGCGGTAGCTGTAATAAAATAATAAAATTAATAGCTCGACCCCAGGTCGTGACCGTTGACTGGTTGCAGCGTCCCGCGTAACACCGGGAATGATTATTTTTTAAGGACGCTATCACATTTTGAACTCGCTCAAGTTTAGGTATCTGAATCGCAACACAACAACATTACGCGCACGCACACATTGAACCCATTGTCCACTCGATTTTATACGTAACTATAACTAATCTTGGTACTTGAAGGTATTATTTTTTAATTTTACTGGTATTTATTGAGTAAAGTTAGTTGTTAGTTCGCAATCGAATTTGGTAACTGTTATTAGTACTTACTATATGTGATAATCACATTTTTAGTATTGTTGAAGTTCATCAGTCTTTACGTACAATAAGTAGGTGCCGGAAAACGACCTTAACATTTTAGTATTACAAGGAACATCTACGTTTATCCTTCAGTCTGCTGTTAGTTTGAAAAGAAGTAAGTACTTTTAAATATTATTTTTGATGACAATTGTTGGAGCATTACCTACATAATCAAATACTAGCCTGGGATTTGTCGTAGAGTTTCGTTGTGATATTCAAAAATAATCATTCACTTATGAAAACAGTAAGTATTTTATTTACTGAGGCGAGAGTTCATTATTTTTTATAAAAATAAAAAAAAATAAAAACTAACAAAAAAAACAGACTTCCAAAAACTTTTGTTTCGGAAGTCGAAGTCTTTGGATCTGTATTTTAGTATTTTGCCACCGACTTCGAAATTTAAGTTATTTTTCACTTTGTAGTGTTTTTTTGGAAGTCGGTTTTTTTTGTTAAAAGGTTTTTATTTCTCGCTTTTTAGTCGGGTCCGTTTATAATGTATCTAACTTACAATAACCTAATGTCAACTTGCTCATACCCTTTTACAAAATATTGCTTTTTTCAATGCAGGGACGTCAATTGTTGAGGAGTTCTCCAGGTATTCATCTGTCAGCTCCATTTTACTATTCGTATTGTGACGAGCATAAATTGCTTAGCAACCATATTAAAGTAATCTAATCGAATCGGAACCCGTGAAATACTTATTATTGAATAGTTCTGGTAGCCATCTGTGGTCTTCATCATCAGTTCCTCTTCACTAAACGGTGCTTTCCGAGAGCAAATCCACGAGTTACTATAAAAAATACCCAAATCGCTATAGGTGTGTGTGCCTATAAAATTTGAAGAGTTCCTTCGATTTCTCCAGGATCCCATCATTAGATCCTGACTTGATGACAATAGACCTGACCACCTGGAAAGTATATCCTTTCAAACAAAAAAAGAACAAGAAACAAAAATTTATTTTTCCGTTTGTAGTTTTTTTTTTTTAATCGGCTGTTTTTTTTGTAAACTAGTTTTTATTTTTCACTTTTAGTTGTACCCACCTACTCCACACAAATTCATATAACACTACTTGCTATGTGAATATCAGTGACAGGAAGCTATTGAACACATCCGCGTAGGCGCGAACCCCTTTAGAGGTACAGGCGTGATGTTATGATGTGTAGTTGCATAAACAATGTATAGATATGCGATAGCAGCAATCGCGGTTGATTTGCTGGTATTTATTGAAGAGTTCCGTTGTCTGTCTCCGAAACTCATCATCAGATCTTTACGTTTAAATGGGACCATTTTGGAATAAACCTCTTTCGAACAAAGAAAGAATTTTGCTAATCCGCCCGTCCGTATATGACGGAGTTATGCCCGAACATACAACCTCCCCCTTTTTAGAAGTCGGTTAAAAATACACTCGCTATCTTGAATAAAAAAATGGATGTCATAATTATTCGTAATCACCACCCCAAAATCGACTATAGTATCGAATATATAAAAAAAATTGTTTCTGTCATTTTTATTTGATTATAATTTATTAACATAAATATTTATACAATCTTTATCCGTCATCTACATCCATTAAACAAAAAATTACAACTAAGTATTTATTTCTAAAACAAATTCCGAAAATCGTACTTAATTTTATTTCGGTTCGAAAAAGTATCAACATCGTATTGTGGAGTACTCAAAACGGAACTCACTTTTTAACGTAATTATTTTTTGCAAAATAGCGACATAGCCGTGCTTTCACGGGCGCTTCTGAGCGCAGAATGACCGACCGGCAAGTGTCCGCGGGTAGAAAATGTATGGAGAAATTTGAGAGCGTTTCTTATTATTCTCATAAATGAAATGTTATTTATTTATCTACAAAATATTTAGCTTATCTTTATAGAATTATATATAGGCAACAATATCTGCTTATTTTTAAGTTAAAATATGCATTGGATTTAGCTATATTGGGTACTATTCAGACCCCTTTATATTACATTTTTTGCGATTATTGAGATGGTAAAAACGTACTTGTGTGAAAATTTTGTATGGGGCTGTTTAATTGCTTTGGGCCCTGTCTGGAGATGAATATATTATCTTCAATTTGAAACCAAGATATCCTCGCAGTTGTGACTCCAGTTTGTTAAAATGGTACCTGAAAAACACTTTTATTCGTGGAAAAATGTTATAGCGTCCTTAACTGGCAACACCGCTCACGATCTGGTAATGATTTTATAGAGAAGGCGTGTTTGAGGTAAAATAATTAAAATGTTGGCTAAAAGAAGAGTAATTAATTAGCTTAGAAGTAGGTATCTTGTGAAAAGGTAATCAACCTTTTTGTTGACCTTGTAAAAAAGAAAAGATTTTTTACAGATAAGTAGGCTAGGCGGTTCCGTACTGTTTGCATTTTTATAGACTTGTAACCATGTTGCCAGTTTATTGACCCCCGAAAGTTTTGTTGTAATAAACTTCAAAACTAAATGATAAATGATAAATGATTTTATTTTTGTAAGTAGGTTTGTACAAACACTTTTACACGTCAATCATGGTTTTTTAAAAACTAGATGATGTCGGCGTTTCCTATCTGACTACTCTGAGAAGAAAGGCCGAAACAAACTCAGAGGTCACAGTCTCTTTTAAAGTCCAGACATAATCTTGGTCAGGTTATATGAAGACCATGTAGATCGATGTCTGAGACGGTCTTTTGAAGAAAGAACCACACAGATTGAGAGGACCTGTCCAGTCAGTGCACGCATTTGTCAGAAATCGTGCAGCTCAACTCAAGACTTAAGTAGCTCAACGATTCGACGAACAATACCAAAGAAAGGACATTTGGGTAGGCCACATAAATTACTCAAACTGCCAGACCAAGAGAAAAAAAAAACAGAACAGAAAGAATAATAAAAAAATATATATAAAAGTAACAAAATGACCCACATCGTCTTCACATTCACAAATCACAATAAATAAAATAATGTAATACTTTACAAAATAAGCAAATGTCATTGTTTATAAAAAAATCATTAATGTCAAAGTGTATATAAAAAAAAGGACGTTCCAAATGCGAAGCAGCTCAATCCCAAGCCTTTTTGTCCTCAATATAATCTTTAACTGTATAAAAGGCTTTCTGGCACAACTTACGTTTAATGAATGATTTGAATTTATTGAGGCTTAGATCTTGAACGTGGCTTGGTAGCTTATTATAAAAGCGTATACATTGGCATCTGAACGAGCCACCTATTTTTTTGAGCCTTGTTGTAGGTACAACAAATTTGTGTTTGTTTCTAGTATTTATATTATGGATATCACTGTATTTTTTAAACAATTTTATATTTTTATGGGCATATAAAAGATTTTCATAAATATACTGAGAAGGCACTACGGCAGGCTATAAAGAAAGAGAATATTGTAATGTAATAGACTATATTCATCTCTGTCTAACATATTATGTTAGACAGAGATGAATATACATAGTCTATTATTTTATTATAATTGATGGTTGTAAATCTAAAGGTAGGCATGTGTTCCGGTGTTCGAATATTGAAAGTTATTGTCGATGGCTTGAACTTGAGTGATTTGTGTAAAATAGGATTGTGGACACCAAATGCTAAGATTGTTACGTTTCGAATATTTTTTTGACATAAGTACTTAAATAGAAGTTACAAAAATTCTTTGACAGTCGTTGCGAGTCAACACGCTAGTCTGACAATCAATCTTACCAAAGGGTATCGTGTTACCCAGTAACTGGTTTGTAGAGGTCAGATACTCAGTTGTTCCATGTAAAATACTGGTATTCAGCTGCATTTGGTAAGACTGGAAGCCGACCCTTACATAATTGGGATAAAGCTAGGCAAGTTGATAAGATGACCTGTAGGAATAGTTATACAAAAGCGTTAAGTCTTTGAACTATTTCAAAAACTAATTAAGTTAGTAGAAAGTTATTTATTTTACCTTTCCCTTCTATTATTTTTTAATAGCTTGCTAAAACGATCACGTAAAGTTACCTTCAATAATCAAACAAATATTAATTTTAATTTCTATAATATATGAAGCTATAAAATATAATATTTACAGCCCATCATATAATAGCTTGTAGCCCTAAGCTTCAAACTGATTGCTTCAAGGCTTACTCATTACTTATTTTAATTACTATACCTCGATGACAGACTATTTTAGCCAGTATATTGTTGAGTATGTAACGTGTTGGGTATGCAGGTAAATGTCAAGTGCCAATGATAAAATTTGACAGCTGTGAGCTGTGACGTAATAAGGCCCTGTCAAACTAACAGATTGACATGAACAGAATAAGGCAACAAACAAGCGCAACAACGTGACGCCGCGCTGCGTTGCGTCATACCGTTGCTTCGCACCTGTCTGCGAGAGCATATGTCCTTAGAGTCTCATATTCAGAGGTCTTTCAAAAAGAAGATTAAACGTACACCAGCATCTGGTTGTATCCAGAGACACACTCCACTCACTGGTGAGACTGCTTACCTATGTTTACGCAATGATCTTCACTTAGCTAATATGAGTAAGGTATATTGTCATACCTAATTTTTGATTGGGCAAAAAATTGTTACCAGTGCTAAAAAAGTACAGATACTGCCAACAATAGTTGCCAGTGCTAAAAAAGAAAGCAATAAAACGAGGTTTTATTAATCCCGAATCAAATGCGAGGCACATCTGCTATTTTGAAGAAAGCATTTTTTCTTAAGAACAATAAAGGTACTACCTACCTATTATTTGTGGCTACGTGATGGCCAGCACAGTGGTCCGGACTTTAGTGGACTGTAATCATGTCCACTATAATCAGTTACAAATGCATTGTTTCAAGATTTATGGTTGAAAGTATTTCCGATGTCTTTTTTTATTACATAATAGCAGAATTACTGCTTTCATGAATCACTAGCTTCTGCCCGCGATTTCGTTCGCGTAATTCCTTTTTTTGACATACAATATGTTCTATGACACACGACAATATTTCCTATTGATAAAGAATTTTCGGAATCGGATCAGTAGATCCAAAGATTACCTACCCCCTATATATAAACTCACAAATGTTACCTACTTCTTTAATGGGACATAGATTAATATCGAAGCGTTTTATCCACTGATCTGTATTATATGTTTATTAGAGGTCAGTGCTTTTATCATAGCTGGGGGCAATTCACGTAATTTTATGAACGTCCACAGTCTGCTCTGTCTAAAAATATGTCTAATTTCCCTACATTTTCGACATTGATTGTTGCTGAGATGAGATTGCGACTTGAATTTGAACATTTTTTTGGTACGAGAATTGGCCTTCTAGACTCTCTCTCACTATGAAGAAACATGCTATTAGATGAATTCCAAAATCTAGTCAGACATTTTAAAATAAGTATTAGGACCTCTTTGCTGTTTAGTTGTTTAGGCTTCTTTTTCTTACTTATCTATTATATTGTTTATAATTTTATTTATTTGATTTCCATACCTTTGTTCACCTGTTTCATCTTTACCTTCGATAATAATAGAAATTATACATAACTCATAAAGTCTATTTAATGTTGATAAGATCATAATACTATAATTGACTAGATTTCTGATCTCTATCCGCCATTACCTCGTTAGTATGCAAAATGATGGCATTTTATGATGACATAACTTTTTGGCCGCCATTAAAACGCCCCCATAATATTTAGAAAGCCATTATTAATTTATTTATAACTTTAATATGCAAATTGTTATATTTATATTTGTATCGTAGCCAATTTTGTGCGCAAGAGTTTACAGCTAAATATATTGCAGCCGCTTGTCCTTCTACATTTCCTTACTTTTACCTACTTATGCTGAGGTTCAGATCAGGACCAGGAGGATTCGACAGGTGTCTATTATGTCGTCTATAATTGAAAAAAGCGTTTATTGAAGTACTTGACACAAACATGAATTTATTACTTCTTTCAAATAACACATAACACCAAAATAAAGGTTATTTCCAGCCAGCAATAACCAAATATTTCTCCTGCGTGCTCACACGCAACGGATTCGCATTCAAAAAAGAATCGGTTTGAAATGTGAAACATTTAAATTGCACGTTATTGCTACTGTGCACGCGGCCGCCATCGCCCAAATATCCCAACGTTGTAATTATGAACACCGATTTGCTCATCCGCAAATAAAAATCCTTAGCAGTCTAATTCGTGGGAGTCAACTCTTGCTTAGCGTGAGAAAGAAACAAAGGGATTACTGGAAAGTAGGAACGTAATAATGCCACGAAATTATACCAAAACCATCTACATAATTGATTCCGATTTTAAATGAATTATTAGCTCAATAACGCCATTAAAAAGTGCCGATTCCTAAATTAAAATGAGATAATTCGAGCGCGCAACGGATGCGCTTGCTCCCCGCTGTGCGAGGTCGCGCTTCAAAAAAAGAACGCCGTCAACCGAACTGTCAGTACGCGAGACGAAGAATGAGAAATGTTGCCAGTTTAAAAAAAAGCCATAGAATATTCATTCATAAAACCCAAGTCATTCAAGTTTAGAAATTAGTTTATTTTAATTACCCGGTGAGTGTATTGTTGTATTAATTATTCTTGCGTCGGTCGTATCCTCGGCCGACTGGACAATATATTTTATTGTCTTTATGTACGGTTGTGATTTATACGTCTAGTTAGTAAGTTATTCGAATTTTAATTTAGACGGGTTTTAATGGGATACGCTTGAATGGATTCTAATTAGAGGAAAACAACCGAACGGCTTCGCGTGAGTAATGTCTGGTATAAATTCCGGTTATGGCTTAGAAAAGCGATTGCCGTGCGCGGCCTGACCTCTGCATTAACCACACAATAGGTTCGTATTTGCGTTATGAATGTGCTATTACAAAAAGTGGACGGTGAAAAATTACTGATACTTGTATAGAATGTTTTGTTGATATATCATATCCTAAAGATTTTGTTTTTATAGTTTGGATAGCTAAAGAGAACACAACAAATTGGAATCATACATGAAAGTCTTACAATTCACAAACGATATAATGCTAGATGTTATAATATAAAGAAAGCTAGATTAGGGTTGCCATCCGTCCCGGTACACCGGGACATGTCACCGGTTTGGAACTTCTGTCCCGGTCGTCCCGGTTGATCTACAAAATGTCCCGGTATTTCAATTGCAAGTATTGCAACGTGTAATACGCGTACAGCGCAGACCGGTGAGGCGGCGCCGGCGCGATGCGCCCGAGCGCCGCCCGCGCGCTTCCCCACCCCGCCGCGCCGGCCACCGCGCCGGCCGCTGGCCTCCGCCCCGCGCCGCCCGCTACCGTTCTGCCAGTACACGCGCAATATTGCTTGTGTTATGTTGTGTCGTTTATTATTGTGCATCAATTAACAAATCGACTCGACTCGACGGCGTCTGATAAAAACAAACGAAAGGAAGGAAAAGGTAGTTTAAAATGCCAAAACGTAAGTGCCATTTCTCAGATGATTACACAAAAGAGTGGTCGTTTATAAAGAAAGGTAGAAATGAATGCGAAGCGCACTGCACAATATGTAATTTATTTCTTTCCGTGAGTCATAGTGGTAAGACTACGATACAGGACCACATTAAATCTAATGGACATAAATCTAAGATATCGATAGCTTCTACTTCACGAGATATTTCATCATACATGGTAAGAGAAAACACGCCAGAAGATACTTTAGTGTGTGCAGCAGAATTAACAACAGCTTACAAAGTTATTAACCACCACCAGTCTTTTAATTCATTGGACTGCAACACTAAATTGAACGCTACCCTGTATCCTGATTCAAAAATTGCCGCGAAACAGTCAACTGCGCGAACTAAAGCTACAGCAATTATAAAAAACATATTGGCACCACATTCTGTGCAAAAGACTAAACAAGAACTAGAGAAAATTCAATTTTACGGAATTTTAACCGATGCAAGTAATCATAACGCTGAAAAGTTGTTTCCCCTTCTTATTCAGTATTTCTCGGAAACAGATGGTATGCAGCTGAAATTGATGAAATTGGACTCTTTGGAAAACGAAACATCAGAAACTATTGTTTCTTTCTGCATAAATACGCTGAATAATTTAAATATTTCATTGGAAAAGTTAATCGCGTACAGCGCTGATAATACTAACACAAATTTTGGAGGACGAGAGAGGCATGGGACGAACAACGTTCATTTCAAACTGAAATCGAAGCTCTCGAAAGATATCGAAGGCATTGGGTGTCCTGCTCACATCCTACATAATACAGCATCGACAGCTGCTGACGTACTTTCAGTTGATGTCGAGTCGGTGGTACTCAAGATTTACAAATATTTTTCGATATTTACAGTACGCAATGAACGTCTGAAATCTTTTTGTGAGGCAACCGATGTCATTCATGCTAATTTACAATCCCACTCAAGAACTAGGTGGCTATCATTATTGCCGGCGATAGAACGTATTCTGAAACTGTGGGAACCATTGAGAGATTTTTTTTTAGCTGAAACCAGACCGCCCAAAGCGATAATCGATTTCTTTAACCACCCGTTGTCACAAGTTTATTTTCTGTTTTTACATAGCCAATCGTTTTTATTTGAGAAACAAATAAAGAAAATAGAAAAATCAAATATAACCATTATTGAAGTTAAAGAACTCATAAACCGTCTTGAAAATACACTGTCAGAACGAGCAGCAGCAAAATTTTTGGGGATTCAAACTAAAACTGAATATGACAAAATAGCAAAAATTCCTCAGCATTCAAATTTAATAAAGTCTTTTGACGAAGAAATTGATAATTATTACAAAACGGCTTTGGAATATTTACAACAGTGGAGTTGTCCACTCACAAAATATGCTATATTTTCATGGATGAATCTTGCTGCTCCACCGCAATGGCAGGATGTTGTAAAAACAATAAATTATTTACAAGAAAAGGGAATAGTTATTGTCGACAGCGCATTTGAAGAAATAGCATACCTTAAAAAATTTATAGAACAAAGAAGAGGTAACGAATCTTGGGACGAAAAAGACATGCACCAAAAATGGTTAAGTTTTTTTCAAGAGACGGATATATTGGAAAGGAAACAGACTTTGATTTTGATGTGCCAATACTTATACGCTATCCCTGGTCATAACGCGAATGTGGAAAGAATATTTTCTTTAGTAGCTGCACAGTGGACTAAAGAACGTAATCGCCTTCACGTAGACACGGTCGAAAGCATCATTCAATGCAAGTTCAATTACAAAATGACATGTTCAGAATTTCATAAGTATGTTATGGGTAAACCGGACCTGTTAGATAAGGTGAAGAAATCTGAAAAATATCGTAGCAATTAGTGTTTCCTGTGTAAAATCTACATTGTAGATATCTAATTTCTTTTTAATTATTTTAATTTGATTAATAAAGTTTTTCAGTAGTAACAAGTTTGTTTTTTTTTTTCTTTTACATCACATGGATATTTTCAGTCCCTTACTGCTAATGTCCCGGTCAGTACTTAGGCTGCTATGGCAACCCTAAGCTAGATGCTATAATATAAAAATAGATGTTATAATATAATGCTCAATGGACGAAACCGCGCGAAATGAACGCTAGATTGGCGGGACTAGCTAACGAATTCAAAATGAAAATATTTTATTTGATATAAACTTACATGGGCACTTATGAAACTTCAGATGCTAGGTGCACGGTTCCAATTGGTCGTTTCCTATGGAGAATTGACGTGGTTCCGAAGTAAGGAATCATTGAGTGGCCATAGTGAATTAGGGCCAAGATGGTGACTGAACATGGCGGATGGCGGCAATCATAACGATTTATAAAGGAGCTCAAACAACAAGAGTTATGTTTATCGATGCCCATTAAAAATTAAAATAAAAGGATCCTTCTTCTAGCGACAATACTCAATGCTTCATTAATTGCTGTTCACAATCCATTGGTAGTAAATCAAAAAACTTAAAAAACAACGACTCGCTCATTTAGTCCCTCGCGGTACACTATTTAAAAAAAAAAAGAATCAAAGCTTTTATCCTTGCTCTTATTGCCTATTAAAATATAATATCGGCAATGATTATTGAAAAACGAATTTCGAAATAGCCAATTAGTCGAGTATCGAATGTGTCCGATGTAGATTATGGCCGGTCGGTGGGCGGAGCCGGAGTGACATGTCGTTAAATCTTTTTGACAATATCTATTACCGAGTGTGACGTAAGCTGTACAACATGATACATTGTTTAATCTTTACCGAGCTGTTAACCTGGTACTTTTTTTGTTGAGGAGATGAAAATAGATTTGATTTTTAAAGAAGAACAATTATATCTGTCTGGGTAGGTACTTACAATAACGTAAAAGGCGGAAAAAAAAAGAATAAAAAATGGGAACTCTTTGCCCGATCTGGGACTCGAACCCAGAAGATCATGCTCAGCAGTAGCGCTTGGTACTACATCAACTAGGCAGTCTTGGCTTTTTCTAACTAGAATTTCTCAGTAGCAGCCCGGACTCTGGATTTGTGCCCGGTTGATGGCAATAGGCTCGCTCCAAATTACATGCGACGTAAAAAATCTGGCGAAGTGTGAGTGTACTATTAGTAGGTACACCTCTGACCAACCCTTCGGTGAATCAAGGCGTTCTGTTAATGTGAAGTAAATAAATGATGTTGAGAATAACCCTATTTCTTCTTTAGAATTTAACACAGTTGTTGAAACAGTTGTTGAAACCCTGAAACATTTAAATCATTAAGAAGCCCGGTCTTACTGTTTATTAATTATTGTTAATTTGAGTCCTAAACTTTTATTTAAATTTTTATTTTAATAATTAATTTTATACTTTTTGCTGTGCCATATAGGGTCCATAATTGTACCTTAGCTTTATGCCATTGTCAAACAACAACAACAAACAAAGAACAACCCACGACAACATGGAACAAACAACAACAACCAACATTATGGAATGCAAATAAATAGGTATTTATGAATATTAATAATTTTGCGGCTTAGCTATTCGATAAAACATTTGACAATCAACATAATATGAATAAGTAAAGAATGCTCAAAAAGCAAAAAACTGATTTATTGCAGCCATTTCAGTGGCAACAACATCTAAAAAACTTTATGGTTGTGCATTCAGATTTTATAAACAGCCACACGGGTTCGTGTGTGGCGTTTCATCAAAATCGCCATTATTTTATATTTGGCATGCAGACAATTGAAGTCCAAATAGTGTTATTCAAAAGCGGACAGGCGGAGCAAAATTAATTAGTTTAAAATTACATTCAGAGACCCTTTCTGACACGACGCGATGCACGGATGTAGAGGCGCGGTGTGAGGAATATCATCAATATCCCGTACTGGCAACACTGTTTTGACGGTATTTTGAAAATAATTGATAATTTGATACCTACCTATGCTAGTTTGCAACGTCCCATGGTATACTATATATACGTTCCTACTTCCTAGTCTTATTCTCGTGATCGCGATGGGCTATTAAATTTCGCTAGGTGGCCCAATGCACCAGCTTAAAAGAATTTCGATAATCGAAATTGTAATTTGTTTATTATTAAGTACAACAATCTTGTTTATTATTATTAAAGTACGTTACTCATTCATTATTATAGGTACATAACTTAAGCAAAAGCTTGATTCAAAACCATTTAAATCTTCTTGTTCATTTTATTTGAACTATAGAGGCCACTTTACCAGCCAGTGTGGTGTGATCAAACAGCGCTTCTGTTCCAAATTCGAAATTCGAAATTAATGGCGGATTTGACAGGAGCTTTATTGTGCGGCTAATTTAAATCTTATCAACGAGCGATGACAGCGACTTAATGGGATCGCGAACACCGCCATAAAAAATATAATGCCTTTCATTTCGTTTGGAGATTATTTCTTTTTTGATTTTAATTCCCTTTTGTTTATGTGGAAATTAATTTAGTTATTACTTCAATCTGAATAAGATAATGAATTTACTGGATTTTTGAGTAGGTTCCTTGATACTTTAGGGTGCTTGAAAGGATTAAAAATAATTTGTTTTATAGAAATTCTGGAAAGAACTTTAATTTGGCTACCACGGCAGCTGCACTTCTGGAAAAGTTAGACGAGCAAGTCATAAGATTTAATAACTTTCAAGTAAAAATCAAACATCTGCATCGTGAGGAAACCGGCATGTCCTAGAACCAAAAATTCAAAGACATGTGACATCTGCCAACCCGCACTGGGCCCGCGTGGTGGATTACGGCCCACTCTCTCTCACCGAGAGGAGGCCTGTGTCCCAGCAGTGGGAACATTATAGGCTGATTATGTATTATGTAAATAAAAAAATAAATTGGAGGAACGGTTATTAAGTTTTAATTTTTGTATTCTAGAATTAATTATAACTGGTAGTGAACAGAACTAGCAATTAGAAGAAGAATATAAGTCAGACTCAGAAGACAGAATTAATAGGTTACGTACCTATACGGAAATGAATACATTCCACAATACAAGAAAAATCATCTTCAGAAACTAACTGTCAGTTTTTATTTTTATGCTAGTCAGGAATTCAAGAAGAATGAATAAGCATATAATAAGGATGGGCCAAAATTACCAGACGGTGTTAGTCATCTTGGGTCACCCAGGCTCGTCTGGAAACCCGACGGCCGCAGACAGACAATAGCCATCCTGACTCACGGTATGTTGGGTTGGTAGACTGTTGCTTGATTGCCGGATGCGTCGGATAGTGAAAAACCAAAATGTGATGTAACGAAGTGTGAACTTAAAATAGAGCATAACATAAATAAATATTTAAGAAGATTGTGGTGAAGTGCAAATAAAAATTTACAAGTGCGCGAAGAGAAGCTTAGGAATTAAGAAATGATTTAATTGGTGGTAATGATGCGATGGGTTACGATGAGATTTAAATTATAATATATCGCAAGGACTATGGCGCGTCGCGGAAATTAAAATAGAAGTAGTGTTTCGTGTGTTAAATCTTAGTTACATAATACTTGCAAAACGACATAGGGTTATAATTATATGCCCCAGATTGTACGCAGTGCATGGGTTGTGTAAAGAAAATCTAAGTTCACTTCTCAAAATGTGTAACTTCCTTCGTAGTGGATTCGGCAGTCGGGTTCTATCAAGTGGACAAAAAATATTAACGAAGTTTAGTTAATACGGTTTTTCCGTCTCTCAAGTTCGGTCTTGGTAAACAAGAAGGAAAAATAAAACATAAGATTACATAGTTATCAACGTCAATCGTGAATAATGTTGCTTGTAGTCTAGGATTAAGTTCTAAAGTTAGTTGATCTATGTGGATGAAATAATCATAAGTTCGATTTAAAACAGATACCTAAGCTTAAACAGCCTAAAAATCAATGAACTAAAAGATATGTAATATAACGTAAGGTACCTACTAATAATTAATGATACTTTACCTCATATTTTTTCTACCCTCTAAAACGGTGAAGAAAACATCGTGAGGAAACCGGCATGTCCTAGAACCAAAAATTCCAAGACATGTGACATCTACCAACCCGCACGGGGCGTCGCGTGGTGGATTACGGCCCACTCCCTCTCACCGAGAGGAGGCCTTTGTCCCAGCAGTGTGAACATACAGTGACTGAATATGCTATATTTTTTGAGCTTTAGTCTAATCAAACAAGTTCATGCTATTTGACCACAAAAGCCCTTTAATACGAGTAGGTACTAGGACCGACGCGACGGCGACGGCAGGTCGTCGGGTCCGGTACGGAAAGTTTCCGATCCGATATGTAGGGAACAGACCACAGTTTTGCCTCACAGCTCGGACGGTTCGCCCATTTTGACACAAGCAGGAAATATTTATGCCTTATTTGACACGATAAATTAATCGGACCTTGTATCTTTCAGTAACTTTGTTGTACCTATACATTATTAATAAATTATAATTTATTCAATAATATTATCTAATCTTTTGCTAACCTACCATGGTAAGTAGGGTCGAGGCTTTAAGGAGGTTTTTCGCTTGTGAGAATACATGCAGAGGAAATTGGTTATTACTAGAGATGGGTTAATGCCCTGGCATATTGGGCGCATTGAATAAACGCCGGATAAATGCCCATAAACGCCCAATAAATGCCTTTAGCCTGGGCAAAAACTTTAACAGAACTTTTATTAAATTTTTCATTCAAATAGCTATATTTGAGTGTGCGGAAAAGGTAACTTCACAAAAACATATTGGATTATAGCTAATATATTGCAATAAACCAGAAATTGATATGATAAGGTTAAGAGTATGCTTTACCTGTTAAGCGAATTAAAGAGTATGCTTTACCTGTTAAGCGAATTAAACGTAAACAGTAGCGTGTACGGGTTAATCTGTGGTACGGGTAGGACATATGAATACGTCCTTGAAATATATGTTGCGTAAGCACGCAACATATATTTCAAGGTTAATACAGGGTTATTGGTAAAAAATTAACAACCTCTTAAGAAGTTATTGTACTCATCATTATGAACAACTGTTACTATGGGCACAAACCTGAAACCGCGAAAAAAAAATCTGCTGTTCCCTACATTTTGACGAGTTATACGAACATAAATGTAGGGTTCAGCTGATTTTTCGCCCATCGTGCTGCTCGACGAGGTCGTCAAGCTCTTTGAGAGAGTGATTGCGAGCCGCCTCGTCGGGCACCTGGTGAGGACGGGGCCGGATCTTGCGGACAGCCAGTTTGGCCTCCGCAAGGGGCGCTCGACGGTGGACGCCATCATGCGCGTGAGAGCCCTCACGACGGGGGACTTGGTGTCCCGGGGTGGGGTCGTCGTGGCGGTGTCACTCGACATCGCCAACGCGTTCAACACCCTGCCCTGGAGCTGCATTGTGGAGGCACTCCGGTATCACCGGGTGCCGCCCTACCTCCGTCGAATAGTCGAGGCGTATCTGACGGACAGAGCCGTCATCTACCCCGGTCGCGATGGGGAGTGGAACCGGCGAGAGAAGTCGTATGGTGTCCCGCAGGGATCGGTTGTGGGGCCGCTCCTGTGGGACATCGGCTGCGTGGTTTACTACGCTGACGACACGCTGGTCTTGGCGCAGGGGAGGTCGCATCAGGCGGCGGCCGACGCGACGACACGCGGGGTTGCGATAGTCGTGGAGAGGATCCGGCAGTTAGGTCTCGAGGTGGCATTGCACAAGTCCGAGGCCATGTCGTTTCATGGGCCCCGGAACGCGACACCATCGGGTTCCCAACTAATGGTAGGAGGGGTTCACATCGGCGTCGAGACGACGATGAAATACCTGGGTCTCGTCCTCGACTGCCGGTGGAACTTCGTCGAGCACTTCCGACGTTTAGCCCCCAAACTGAAACGGGCCGGGGCCGCCTTCAAGCGGCTCTTTCCCAACCTGAGGGGGCCAAACGCCTTCTGCCGGAGGCTTTACGCGGGGGTCGTGCGGTCCATGGCCTTATATGGGGCCCCGGTGTGGGCGCGTTCACTGCGGTGGCGAGCCGCCCACTACCTGAACGCGCCCCAGAAGGTGGTAGCCGTTAGGCTAATCCGGGGCTACCGCACGATCTCGGGCGAGGCGGCAAGCCTCCTTGCCGGATTGCCGCCATGGCAGAGGCGATAGTCCTCGCGCGCCTGTATGAATGGCGCGCGGAGGCACTACGCTGGGGGAAAACTCCGCTTCCGCGGCAAATCGCTGCGGAAAGGACGGATCTCCGGCGCGATCTCATGGCGGCATGGAAAGAGCGACTGTCGCAACCTAGCGCAGGGCACGCCGCGATAGCGGAGATAAGACCCCTCTTTGAGGAGTGGCTAGAGAGGCGCCACGGCGCCCTCACCTACCGCCTGACGCAGGTCCTCACCGGACACGGAAGTTTCGGGAGGTTCCTGCACATCATCAGGCGGGAGGAAACGCCCGGGTGTCACTATTGCCAGGATCGCCCAGAGGACACGGTGGAGCATACGGTGGAGGTCTGCCCCGCTTGGAGCACCGCCGTGACCTCGTAGAGACGATCCGCAGCGGCGACGACCTCTTGCGTCCGGCCCTGGTGCAAGCCATGGTCCGGGGCGAGAGGGAGTGGGAGGCAGTAACCTCCTTCTGCGAAGCAGTCATGCTAGCAAAGGAGGTGGCGCGACGGCTCAGGGAGAGAGCCTCCCGTCCCAGCCGCCGCGGGAGACGCTCCGGGCGTCGGGAGCCACGCCACCGTAGGCGCGGGCCTGCGGGTGGAGAGTAATGGGTACCTCACCGTCCGATCAGGACCAGGCCCGTGCCGGACGGCGCGTACGCGCGCCTCAAAGACATGTCAGCATCGAGGAGGGGCCTCCTTATGGCTGAAGCCTGCCGGGGCAGCGGGATTGTCCGAAAGGGTTACCGCTGACCCGGAACATAAAGGGCTAAGGAAGGAACACGTGTGGGTTTTAGTCATTAAGAGTCTCACACTCCCTTCCGCTCCACCCAGAGCGGGAGGAGTCATTTGATGATTTCCCATCCGAAAAAAAAAAGCTATCTACATTGTATTGAGCGATTTCATTACTTATTAGTTTACGTAATAGACATCAAAATCAAGCCAAAATTATAATTAGGACCACGATGATGGTAAAAATTGACAAAAATTTATTTTATTCGGAAGTCTTACAGCTTACGAACATATATACTATATTAGTTACTTATGATTATTGTAGTATCAAAGCCAATTACAAAACTTCACTTCATTTTTAATTTTACGAGAGTTAAAATGATATATTCTATAATTACGTAATCGAATTTTCAACTGTGATCTTTTTAACAAGACTGATTATCTTATGACTGAATATTTCATTAAAATTTTAATTTACAAAATACCTACTGACATTAAGTTTCATTTTAAGTTAAGTTCCTGCTTTATTTTTTACAAAACAAAGTTATTCATTTTTATGCCCAGTGATCGGGCATTTATTTGGGCGTAAAATCATTTATGCCCAATATGCCAAGTTTATGCCCATTTTGTCCATATTTGTTTTTGCCCTCGACCCATCTCTAGTTATTACTAACAAAATTGCTGTGATTTGTCACTGCATATTTGACGTAAGTACCTACACACTACTACTACTACGTAATTTAACCCTTGGATTAATTTAATCTTAACAAAAACTTATTTTGTTAGGTTAAAGTGATGTATTAGATAATAAAACGGAAAATAATGCTGTATAAAAACAGCAGCATTTAAAAATATTTTCCGGGAAACAGAACTACCTACTTACAACCAAAGTGGGATAACTCCAAAAACGATTTTTAAAAATAATTTATTAACAACAGATTTATTAATTTATTAAAAACATAGTTATTTATTCGCTTTGCAACAAAAGATTTTTTTTTATTAGTTTTTGTTAAATTTTCTAAACTATCCTTTAAAAGTTTTTTAGTAAAATTTATAAAAAAACAAACCAGTTCGTATAGACGAGCTACAAAAGGACGACACGTGTAATTTTTGTCGAGGACCGCCAATTATAAGTTTAAAGTATAACTTAGAGAAGAATACGGGCTATTTAATTATATCCTTTGATGGAATGCTTTAAATGTAGCAACGGCCGCCTCGCTCTCACTAAGTTCGGTTTTATTTTAAAAATAACTTTAATTGTGGTTTGTCGTTAAATTTAAATTATAATTTTACTCCATTTAAAATGTTGCCCGGCCGCTTATAATTCCGTTTTCATTGTAACTTAGCACGTTTCGTTGGAATGTTTATTTAAATGGTTTAGGTATGCAAATTAAAATGTTTAAGTAGGTAGGAGTTAATAGCAATTTACAAATAGATTATTATGCAATAGGTAATTGAATTTTACGACTATAATGTCTAGGTAATAATCAAGGCTTGTTTTAATTCTAATTGGTCTAATGCTTTTAACCCTTCCACTGCTACGCACTGCTATTTATTCCCTTTGAATAGGTATATCTGACACAAAAAAATCGGAAGAAAACAAAATTAATTGGTTTATACCTACATAATCAAATTAATAAACATAAAACACAAACAATTCATTTAAACATTTTGGGGATTTAGCGACGGATCATATAAAATTACGCAAATAATTGTACCTATTTATTTAATTGCAACCAGCAATAATGGAAAAGTAAACCATTAGAAAAACTTAAATATTATAGATAACTAAACAGTTAAGCATTAAGCTATTCGAACTTAGAATCTAAATGCACCAACTTATTAGACCAATCAACAAACATTGGCGCAATCCATCACAAGCCTTAACAAGACGCTGGCTTCATCTCGCTGTAGATACACAAGCATATAAGATAGATACATCCATACCTCACGATGGCACTGCATATATAGGTTCATACCGCACGCTATATCTATACTAAGGCAAACATATCACAGAACGCACAATATGTCTCGACCATATCACAACAACGCAAGTTCTATCATAATCTCTCCGAAACTAATTCTAGTATCGCACTTCGCTTTGTACATCGCTATCGATTCGGTAAGCGCCCGAGGCGACGCGCGTAGATCACAGAATCACGCGTATGAAATGTAATAATAATCGACCATCCCGCGGGCTTATCTGTAAACGACTGCAGGCGAAAAGGTTTTAGCTGGGGGCGAAACACCGTGCGTAGCTTGAGGCTCCGCCCCAGGGAACGCCATTGGCTAAAAAGCGGTAGCGGGCCTCGACCGCGCCTCCCTATTGGCTACCCGGTAGCCGCCGGTGGGGGTACCGTGTCGCATCCACCGACAATATTTTGACGTTTTTTTACCGGCGCGGTGGCATTTCTCGTCGCGGCGATTAATTGTAATTCTTTATGGCTATTGTAGGGTTAAGTGAGCAGTTATACGTGACGTTTGTGTTCCATGTTTGAATAGCTCGTTTGTAGTGGATACGTCCGTTGTGTCAGATTTGCGCGGGCGCATCGTTTTGTTCGCTTTTTGCTGCTATTTGTGTAGGCTCGGTGTCAGCGTGTTTGGATTCGTTGCGCTAAGTTTTTTTTCATTTTTGTCGGTATTGTTAATACCACCTGTTTACTTTATGTTTTCATTGAAAAGGGCTTTTTGGTGCAAAGTTTACTTACATCGTTATAAAAACTGTATTGTAAAATCCTTTTTTTCAAAAACTTCACAAGCTTGTATTAAAAACACTTTCAATAGAAACTCTCAATGGGTTCTGTTCAAGACGAAGTCTTGATAACAAAACACGTATAATAATATAAAACAAAGTTTTTTTTCAATTAACCAACCAAACAAAAAAAGAAACACAACACAAAATATTGATATGCACAATATTGCAAAGCAACAAGGTCTCAGTAGAACAGAACAGTGAAAACATAGCAAGGAGGTTGTTTCTAATATATTCCGAGCACCTCCCTTCATACATTGGACGCATCATACTAAGTATGTTTATCTTGGAAAAGTGTGGGGAACGGATTTCGGGTTTTCCTGTTGAGGGGCGAACCCCAAAGGGGAGAAGAACCTCTTCTTACGAATACATTGTTACCTAACAATATAAGGAAGAATAAAATTAGAAAGGGACTTAGGGCGGATTTTACCAATGAAACTAAACGCGATCAGCACATCTAAACTCCGTTCAAGAGCTGTCAATGTCATAATTGTTGTGCAATATAGACAAAAAAGAACGAGCGTTCTAGACTAAGAACCAATAACAACATGCGATATATCATTGGAAAGGTTTTTTTACTTATTGTTATGGTGGGAAGACCCAAATCGCCGTGTGGAAAAAGTTATTGCATAATAAAGCCAGACTTGAGTTTACAAGTATACCTACCTAATTTAGAGCAAACTCCATTGGCTTAGCAAAGTTTTGTTTGATGAAATACGGGAATAAAAACTGGTAGCTAGGTATACCTACAGGTGAACTTACATTAGTAACAGAAGCTTTAGCTGAAATGTGCAGCCATGTAATTCAGAATTTGAAAATAGTTTCCTTTGTATGTTGAATACTGAATCCCAAATTTTATCAAACAAAACTTTGGAGTAGGTATGCTCTTTTAATTCTATACACATTTTCCACTCGTTTTTGTATTTGTGTCCCGGCGGAAGCATATTTCTCTCAGCGTACCTATTCGGTCAGAGTTATTACCTATAACTTTATCTACTTAAATATGGTTTTCTGTAATTAAGCAAATGGTGCCGATTCCTTTGTTCATAAACCAAACTAAATTTAAGTTCAGTGCATCTTTTTCTTTCTATTTCATTAAGAAAAGGACAGAAGATAAATTTTAGTTTAGTTCTGTCAAATTAATCAGCGCCTGATACTACTCCATACAAGTATAGACGTGATAAAACACTTGCCTACTTACTAAAATTACGTCAATTTACGTCAGGCGCTGATTAGGTAATTTGACAGGACTAAACTAAAATTTATCTTCTGTTCTTTTATTAATGAAATAGAAAGAAAAAGACGCATTGAACTTAAATTTAGTTTAGTTTGTAAACAACAGAATCGGCATCATTGTCTATTCAACTTTGTCTGTTCCTGTCTATCAACAAGACATTAGCAGTTTCGGAGTACCCACAGGCAAGTTGCGCCTCATTTTGAAATAAGGAAGTAACAAGTTCCAAAAACAATAACAAACCGCTAACACCCTGGAGCGAAATTCTAATTAAAGAAAACAAAAAAATTAAATGACAGCTGTCAAACCATTGTGTGGTCCGACCTCTTGCGTTGCGGTGGCGACATTGTCAATTTTTCGGGTTTGCCATCGCGAATAATTCGGATAATTAGTGATAATTAATTTCTTGTGGAAACGCACGCCTACCCGTGTGTGTTTAATAACCACCCCGAGGTGTTGGACATTTGGTCGGCGCGGAAATGTTTTCGGAAAGTCTAATTATGTTGAAAGTTTGCAAAATAAGCCCTTTTTTATGTTACAAAGGATAATGGCGCATTTATTTGATGTGAATAGCTAATTTATTTAATTGTTATAATAATATGGAGCTGTTATGAAAATAAATTATAATTTTAACAACTAAGATATATTTTTAAAATGGGATATAAGACGTGTTGTTTTGTAGAGTCGACATAATTTTTTAGTAGAAATAAAAAAAACATTAAAATGTTATTTTAATTATATTCTTGAAGTAGATTATCTAATGTAAGTATTTCGTACTTAATTATTCTGTAGGTATGAACACAAGTTAAACGTGTCAGTAGGTAATTTCAAATTATGGTACTCTCCTACATACAAATACAGATAAGTAGTGGTACTTACGAGCAATATGTAGGTACCGAATATTTAGGTACCTCCAAATGCGCCAACCACGTATTTATATTTTGTGGCTGCAACTGCTAGAAATATTTGCTAAACAGCATGTAGCAATTACTATATTAGAACACACATAAAACAAGAACTAGGTACCTACTTCAGTCGAACCTAAAAAGAAACAAAAGTTTTCATATTAGACGTCATCATAACACACCTTTAGGCATTACAGAAGTCTACAAACAAACGCTGTACCACACAAAAGATTTAAAAAAAAACTAAAAACTTCTGACAAAAAATAGCCACACATTATCAGCTCATTAATGTCTAATTCACCGCGGCGACCCGACCCGTGGGTCTACAATTAAAAATTACAAAACTGTCAGATGAATTTGATAAATTCACATTTTCTTACTTATGTCGTTTTGTTTTAGCCGACCTATTAGTCACGCGGCATCCCGTTAGAAATGTTCGAATTTAGAATGATTTTGTAACGGTATTTTTTGTTATTCGAATTCGGAAAGTTGGAAATTAAATTAGGAATTAGATTGTCATTTGTAATTTTTTATGGGTCGCAATTTTTAATCATTAGCGTTTCGTAATGCATTTCTGGATTTATGGTGTGTTAAAAACATTTTTTATCTTTTCGTTGGATTCATGCTACGTATATTTAGATAGTTGAAATTAATCTGATGCAGCTTCTCAAATTATACTGAAGGTCATATAAACATTTAATACCTATACCTTGTTTTTAAACATATAATAAACTATGCATAAAAATTCCAAACAAATCTTAAATCGTTAACAATAAATCACATTTTTTTTAAACTAAAGTTCAAAACTTCAAATCCTTTTATGATTAATCGGACATCGATTCAATTTTGATCGGAATGTAGACGAAGTTAATACTAGCAACTATCTAAAAATAAACAAAATCAACACTAGATCACCTCTCAGTAATGATTTTGGAGAATTCCTTCAAACTAGTGTATAATTTGGATAAAAATTCGAAAAATGCAGAGACTCGTGTCCACTACAATTACTCGGGTATTCGGGAATCGGGGACGAGGCGAGGCACGCGAGGTGCACCTCTATTACTCGGATATAATGTGATACTCACTATTAGGCCTTGATACTGATGCTAATGTCATGTAATTGTGATACATATCTACCTACTTAGATACCTCATGCCAGCCATGCTTTTCTGTAGAAATCGCACCGTGAAAACTTAGGTGAAGTAAGCTGTCAATAGTGTCAATCCCTAGCATCAGGTGGAATGACATCTCACTTCAAGATGATTCACTTTAAGAGCGTTTACGCCGTACGGCATTTCATACAAACTTAAAACAAAAAATTTCTAAAAAGTTAGCAGAGACCATTTTCGAAAAATAGTGTTACAGCCAAATTAGACCGATTTTAAATTTTCCATGGAAACAGAGATTTCCAGTTATCTTTTTTTAAATAAAACATTTCGATAATGTTCTCTACTAACTTTTTAGACTTTAGTATCCTGCTTATGCGTATGAATTCATGAATGAAAATAAAATAATTGCTTGAAAGTTTGTATGAAATGCCGTACGGCGTAAACACTCTTAAGCTCACTTCACCTAAGTTATATTATCACGGTGATCTCTTTCCAGAATAGCACCGCTGGTCCTTTTCTGCACCATAATTGCCTTTCAATCTCAATCTGAACCATTTTGAAGGAAAAAGGATAAATCCTTCATATGTTCGAAAAATGTATCTGCTCAACAATGTAAATATTGTCAAAATGAAAGCCATTGCTACTGATGGCCACGGCTGCTGCTTCAGAATTGTCTCTCTCTCTCGTCCAGTAACATTTTTTTCTTTTTGTAGTAGGAGATGTTTGTGTCCTCATCAATTAGGTCTTCGTTTTTTTAATTGGCAGTGCTCAAAATAAGTTATGTTTTTATTTTGAGTTTCTTTTGTTTTCATAAAATTATTTTGCCCACTTTCAAAGGCGAAGTCAAGATATATTTGAGTTTAGTGTCATAGAGCCAGTGTCATAATTTTTCTTCAATTTTGTAACTATCCAACAATATGCAATACTTAGGTAGGTACTTATCTTCCAAATTTTTTAACCATCTCCTATATCCTTTGCCTCATGGAAGTTGTACCGTGAAGTAAAACCGTTGATCGTAGTCTTAACAATGTTTGTTCCATTTCTTAAATCAAATAGGTAATCTTAGATTTTCCTCCACCTCATCAAATGAGAAAATCCATTGTTATAATTGTATCACGATATATATGATTGAACTTGCAATCTGTCGATCAAATGAACATGAAGGTCATATTAGCAGCGTTTATTGAATATCTTTCATTGTGATTTGTGACATTAGCTCGTGTCCTGTTGTGAATGGCGCTGGCAGTTCAGGGCCATAGTGACGCATCATATCGTCGTTCTCAGAGAATTACGCTCATCTATATCGTGTTTACCATTAATTATGAGAGATTTACCTGTATACACTTTTCCATTGATACCTAAATGTCAGATAACTCAGATTCTTCTTCAAGTCGATAACGATAAATAAATCTGATCGTCACTTGTTTCTTCATGTCTTATTGCTGGCCTAATTTTTCATCTGTGTCCTGGCTCATTTCTCGCCGCTAGGCCATTAATTTGGACCTTTTCTGGTCCATTGTTTATAGAGTTGGTATTCTATTCAATTCTATCATTACATTATGCTGAGCGATGTCTGTTTTGCATGGATGTGACGCATATTTACCCCCAAATTGTTATTTTTTTTTCGTGTTCTTTCTCTGCGTCATGCAGTTTAACGCAATTAAACGTATTTTCTTTACATCTGTTCTATTGCTTGACTTTTATGTGGCCTAATAAAGTCCCTAACATTCAGTCCATTGATCTTCAGATGTTCAGAGAGAAAGATATTCGTAGGTACTTCAAGACTTTCACCGAATCGTTGCCCTTTTTTTTTGTCTTCTATTACCTATACTATAAATTGACTTATTTTCGTTGGATTCCACTTTTATATAAAACAAAGTCGGGTTGGTTACGCCATTTAGGTATAACTCAAGAACGGCTGGACCGATTTTTATGATGTTTGATTTGTTGGATTTGTCTCCGCCCCGAATAGCAGAATAACTATTAAAACATGGAAAAATTAACATCAACAAAAATTCTGTGGCGGTAAGTTCACCAGGTCAGCTAGTTGAATGAGTATAAGTTTTGACTAGAATATTTTTAAGATTTCTAGTAAACTTAGCTCATAGGTGCTTAATTACAGCCTTCTAAAATCCAAAAACAGTTATTAAATCTATCCTACAACGACTCAAAAGGACCTCAAAGGTCAGAAAATCAATAAAAATCCACAAAAACAATAGGAACCTCTCATAATTGAGGTCGGGTAAGTCACAAAACGTTTTATAATTGCGCCCCGTTGGCCCACACCTGTAATTGAGCTAAACATAGTCATTGGCCGTATTTTATGGGCAAAACAATAAATATATTGTTTGTGGAAACTTGAGTTTTTGTTCTTGTGAACAGTATTGCACTTTCAAATTATAGAGATTTTGGGTTGATTTTGTAATGTTTTGATTTCATGAGTTGTTTTGCACAATTTTTATGGGTTTCAAATTGTGTAGCATATGTGTATTGATAGTAATAGTACTGAGTTAATTGTGTAAACTAGTACCTAATTCATGACTGGATTTATTTGTTGGTTAAAAAAGGATTCCACATTGCGTTAGACACAATCTAGGGCTAGGATTAGCACGAAACGTCGCCCGAAGGCATGATCATGCAAGATCGTGGTTGCGGTTAAAATAGGTTTGTTGGTTGGTTGGCGTTAAAAATACCTAAAATCAGATTTTTTATTTGCTAGACCAAAATGACAGCTAATCCATACTAATATTATAAATTCGAAAGTAACTCTGTCTGTCTCTCTGTATGTTACGCTTTCACGCCTAAACCAGTGAACGGATTACGATAAAATTTGGCAGAGAAATAGATTGCATCCCGGGGAAGGAGGGGGCGAAGCCGCTGGCGGAAGCTAGTATTATTATATACTAAATAATGTCATGTTGACAAAAAAAGTTCGATCACGACTGTCATTTTCGTCTAGCAAATTAAAAATCTACATAATTTTAATTATGAAATAGACAAAGGTTTTCCTAGGCTGTTCACGAACGATTTAGGCGCAGAATGCCCACTTCTCAAAATGGCAACTGAGTCTCTAATGGACTAATTCTCAAAATGGCTAATTCTATAAATGACTAATACGACTACATTAATAAAATAAGAGCTAAAATTATTCAAACGTCAATCTGACTGCATTTCAATGATTAACAGAAAACCATTATGTTTTAACGATTAGAATAGAATTTATTGTTGTTACAAGTAGTTTATCTCAAAGTATAGGTACCTACTTAATGATATGTCGTAAAAAAAACTAGAAGCCTAGCCTTTGTCTGTTTAATCATTGTAACGGGAACCTCTCCTCCCGGCGACTTTTACAACTTGGGCGGGAATCCAAACAGCTGATACGTCAAGTTTTTTCTTTTTCCACAGATAAAACAGGCAATTTCTAAGAAGGTTTTAATGCGATCATCAATACAAACTGCCAGATATGAGGCTGATAAGATAAGAATCATATATACCACTGAACAGAAACGTTATTTACATATAAATCCACTAACATTTTGTTGAAACGGTCCATAATTATGTTGGAAAATTATAATTTTTATGTTATTAAAATTTTATGTATCAAATTAAAGGTTGCGTTGAACTATGTGGGGTCATCGTGTTTATGGTAATGAGTGCGGGACCACGTGGTCTCGCGACATCAGTAAGAGAGCACCCTATACTTAGAGGAACATTAAAATACCGAGGTTTTTTGTGAACATAATGTGGTTATGTTGTGATTTTGGGTGTTAGCGAGTTTCGGCATTATTATGACACTGCATTATTAAGGAAAAGTGTTATATGTATGTGCCCGATTATCTTTAACAAAATACCAGATGGAATAAAAAACGAGTCCATTCCACTGTTTAAAAAGAAATTGTCAGTCTTATTAATTGATAAATGTTATTAATCTATTTGTGAATTTCTTAATGATAAAACTTTATAGTTAACTAATTAATCCTGACATCTTGACATTTCTGACATTCTTTATTTAATTTTATTGACCATATTATAAGAATTTTCACATTGACAGTATTTTAGACTAATAAGCACTTGTGCTAAATGTTTGCATGCCTAATTTAAGGTAGAATGTATAAGGATCTTTAATTATAAAAACATCTGTATTTTTTGTACCTACTTTCTATGCAAATAAATAATTATTCTATTCTATTCTATGATGTATTAGCGCGTTTGTTTTATGATTTTGGGGATTTTCTTACAGAAATCATGGGTGAAAACTCTAAATCTTCTCAGTGAAAGTGAGGCGGGGTCGCGGCAGACCACATAAGAGATGGCGGGACTTTCTGGATCGGTTCTGTCAAAACTGGAAGGAGGACACGCGGGCTCGGTAAAGATGGAAGGAGTGGAGGGAGGCCTTTGCCCAGGGAGGGGAAGTTGGCTAGTTTAAAAAAAAGCACTAGCATTTATCTCCTCATTAGCCTAAAATATAATAAGGAAGAACTAAAAGTTTTATGAAGTTGGCGAGGGCCTCCTAAGCACATTAATTCAAAGTTTTTTTTACATAGATTTTTTTTCAAAGATCTGTTTGGGCCAGTCAGTGTCTATGAAGTCTAGATCTACAATAGGACTTTATGGACACGTTGGAATACGGGAAAGGAATCGGAATATGTGTAGATTAGTAGGATATCTCAAGCTGTTACAAGAAAACAAGATTAAAGAAAGAAAGAAAGAAAAATTTGATTTCGTTGTACATTCAACCGCATTAACAGTGTTAACAATTTGAATTTTTTTTTTCCCGCCACCTGCTTCGCTAGCATAACTGCTTCGCAGAAGGAGGTGACTGCCTCCCACTCCCTCTCGCCCCGGACCATGGCTTGCACCAGGGCCGGACGCGAGAGATCGCCGCCGCTGCCGATCGCCTCTACGAGGACACGGCGGTGCTCCGCCCAAGCGGGGCAGACCTCCACCGTGTGCTCCACCGTGTTCTCTGGGCGATCCTGACAATGGTGACACCCGGGCGTTTCCTCCCGCCTGATGATGTGCAGAAACCTCCCGAAACTTCCATGTCCGGTAAGGACCTGCGTCAGGCGGTAGGTGAGGGCGCCGTGGCGCCTGTCTAGCCACTCCTCAAACAGGGGTCTTATCGCCGCTAACAATTTGACATTGACAGGGCTTTTAAGTCGCAGCAGTAAGGGTCATTTCCGTAGTGCGAGTGTTACCACTGTGCGGTTGACTATACAAGAATAAAAAACACCACCACTTCAAAACCAACTCTCTCTTAAAAACCAAACACACGAAACATCACGATCACCACATTGTATTAACAAATTACAAAAATTACATCGGCTATCAATCAAAATTTACTTTTCAAAACGACCCGAGCAGTATTTTAGTCGAGTGCAACAAAACAATCGACTAACACGAATCTAAATTATTATAATTCGGCTAAAGGATCATCTGACTAATCTGATAATAAGCTGATTGAGTCTAACCTTTCATATTTTGATTGGACAAAAAATTTGATACACGACTGCATTTGGAATTAGTTTTTAACCGATTTTGGTTGATTTATTTGGTGATAAGATTAAAATGCTGTAAATTATCCTCTACCGTTAAGCTAATACCTATCTACTTAGTTGATTAATTTGGGTATCGTCGTTTCAGCCGATAGACGTCCACTGCGCTTTGGGTATGTTTGGAGTGTTTTACAGATTTCAGGAGTCAAGATTCGAGATATTATGTAAGTACCTACTTCACGAGGACAAACAAACTGGGGTTTCCTAGTTTATCCCAGGCTGAAAAAGAAAACGGATGCGGTTCTTAAAAAAACACGAGGAGATACTTACTCCGCACATTTATAGAAAGCCTAAGGACTGATTAAGCTATTGTAGTTGTAGGAATTTAAAAACAAGTTTTGGCATTCCATTATTTTTTCTTTGATTATAAGTACTCCGATCATCCGATGACATTGATAGATGCTGTCAGAATGATGATTGTTTATGACTTTTGTCATTACCTACCCTTTTGTACTTACCTAGAAGCGACACAAGGACTCTACAACGTGATTAGCAAACGATGTAGGTAATACATCACTTAACCACGATAAAGGACGACATTCCATCTCTCCACCATAAGTCACGACCGCCACTTGAACCTAAAAAGAACAACGCAATTTAAGCTCAATCTATAAAATACTATAATATATTTACAATTACGTACCATTTAGAACAATTTAATCCGTCGTGGTAAAGTTTCGGGCCCGGATTGGGACGATTTGGCTCGATCTCTAAGACAATATAATTTGACTGATTGATTGCTCCGCCATCTTGGATGCTTGGATGCCGCACGCAAGTCCCCAGAATTTAGAATTTCAAACATTTCAGAGTAATTGTTGTTTAATGTGCGAGAAAAGTGGATTTAAATGGTTACTACAGAAGAGCAATACTGAATTTTTTGTTGTTTTGGGGCTGATTTTTCAATTGACAGATAATTTTTGTTCGTGAAATAAAATTGACGTCTGACATGTTTTGTATGAAAGGACTGTCGAAAATTCAAAATTATTCCTCGGATAAAATTATCTGGCGTTGGAAAAATCAGACCTTAATTTTTAAACATTGATTTTATTTTTAATCAAGCAACTTCTACATTTATTCCAGTCGGTCAATTCATCAAAAATCTCACCCTGAAAAATTTGGTGAAGTGAGGTTAAAGTGAGCTGTCATTCCACCTGATTGACACTGAGGGATTGACATTGAGGGATTAACACTGTTGACAGCTCATTTCATCAAAATGTTCACGATGAGATTTATACAGAATAGATTGGCAATCATCTACACTACATCTAGGTCATCTATCTAAAGACTATCGAGAAAATGTACCCATGTATGATTTTTTATTGAAGTGGTGGCATCTCGTGGTAGTTTGGCCTACTAAATACGCAATCTTGCCACAAAATGATTCACTCCCAATTCAGTAGGCAGTTCTCATAAAACCACAGAGTCGTAATTCTTAAAATATCCCAAAATCCAAAATCTCATTTTAGAGAATTCGTAATCTTGAAATATGGCCGCAATTTGACCACATTCATCCCCAAAAAGTGATTTATTGTTGCTTCACGATCACTCATATACTGCAGTCAACATTATCCCTTGATTTATTAGGCCTACAATACAGCGAATTTACTACCAAATTCTTTTAATAGAATAATTGGGCTAAAACTGTGTTCCCCTAAAAGAGTTTGTTGAAATTATGGCAATTTTTTTTCTGAGTCGGTGGATAAAAATGTAACCCACCGTGTCTTCACAACTTTTTAAATACAACGATAGTATTTTCTTGGAAAACTCATCTGTTATTTCCAATCCCTGTCTTTGATTTCTCATCGCTCCTGCGCTGTTGGTTTCGTAACGTGGGAGTCGATTTCAAAATGACGATCAATGTAGGTAGATACTGTAATTACATACCAAATATGCCAAACTGAATTAATGTAATTAGGGAAGATTCTATTAAACTGCTAGTTCTGTGCGTGGACCTGTGGAGAGGCCTGTATCTACCATGTGAGATCATTGATCTTGAATGTAGGTATGTTTATTACTAGCTTCTGTCCGCGACTTGGTTCGCATGAAGTTTCTCGTTTTAACTTATAACATAGCCAGGGATAATGTAGCTTCTCATTCGTGAAAGAACGTTCGGAATCAAATCAGTAGTTCCGAAGATTACCCTCTACAATCTCACAAACTTTACCTCTTTATAATATTAGTATAGATAGATAGTTTACATAACATAATTAAGTTATATGTAGTTATGATACTACCACATTAATTTTCAAAATTTGACGAGAACGACTGCTAACAATGCAGTTTGACTGACTTTATGTGTATTATTGTTTTCAATGCAGTTTTTTCATAAATAAAGCAGCAGGATAGATCAGATGTCTAGCTAATATTGTTTGTATATATGTATACGATGATGATACATAGTTAATTTATCGATAGGTTTGTGTTCCCAGTACATATGAAAATCATTATTCTATATTCTTGATTGTCTTGATTGTCGAGATTCACAACTGCTGAGCATAATTATATATCGTCGCCTTAGAGTGAAAACCTCGTAAGTGTAAAAGAAGTAACTTTTCAGGAGGAAGAAAGAACTGCGTGCTGTAAAATTTTTATACAGTCTTTTTTATGTTTTTTTTTACCGACTTCAAAAAAGGAGGTTCTGTATTCTTATTAATTAATATGGAAATTTAACCCGCTTTTATACCCAGAACTGCATGTTCGATACTAAAATATTTTCCGAAATGCATAAAATGCTATTTACATTCCCGAGGTTTTCACTCTAAGGCGACGATATCTGGATGTAGGTATTACTGTAAAATTTTATACTGACTTTAACTCGAATCTAATTTTAATCGAGATTCGTAAATTCGTTCTTGCTCTAGAATACAGACGTGACACTCAAGTACAAGGAAGAGAAGGGTTGTGCATCATCATAGAGCACATCGCGTGGCTTACCCCCAAATCGATTATGGTAATTCGATATTCGAATCGAAACAGGTGCGTCGACGCGTCAAGTAACCACGGAGATCGGTTGTTGAATGGGTCGGATAATGAATTCATGTTGAAACTTTAATGTGGAGGTAGAATAAGATTATAATTATAATTATTATCCGCGCTCGAGGATGTAAATGACGAAGCGGAAAACATATTCTTTCGAAGAATTTTAACTTAACACTAGGTAAGTAGGTATAGGAATGTTTTATACATCAACTACCTATTATATTAAACTTCTCTCTTCTGCATGAATAAGGAATGAAGTGAACGAAGGTGAAAGCTTCCAGGAATTCCAAATTCGCGAGAGAAATTATAATCAACGGTGTGAAATTGAAATGCACCAATTGAACGTAGCGTATCTTACGAAGTTACGACTTTAGTTAAAGTAAATTTCTTTTTGAAACGAATGACTGCCTAGATGAAGCCTTTTCCCAACTACGTTGGGGTCGGCTTCCAGTCTAACCGGATGCAGCCGAATACCATTACTTTAAATGGAGCGACTGCGTATCTGACTTGCACGACCCAGTTACTGGGTAATAAATAAATAAATAAATAAATAAATAAATAAATAAATAAAATAAAAGTAAGTTTATTAACACAAACACCTTAATATACAAAGTAAGTTTAATGTTCCTATGTGTATATTGTATGAGACAATATACACATAGGAACATTAAACTTAAGGAAACAAAGGTTGCTTATATAGTGAAAACCCTGCCTCCTAAACTAGGGGGGACCCTGTGACTTTGGAGTCAGTATTCTACTGTAACTTCGTGTACAGAAAATCCTTTATTTATGTGTGATAAGTGTGATAACATTATGAACCTATAATGAACTACGGCTATTAACGTGTAGGTATATCTGTTAAAGGAGGGAGATGTGGTTGTGTGGTGTGGTGTGTTGTGGTGTGGTGTGGTGTTATATTGTGGTGTCTTGTGTTGTGTTGTGGTATAGTGCGTAATAATAATGTAATACGATAGGTACCCCTTGGTAAGACTGGTTGTCAGACTTTCGGACTTCTGATTACCTGAAAATAAGTGATTTAAAAATCAATGGAACCTTGAATTTCAACTGTTTTAGTAATTACTGCATTATTTTAGACCACAATAAAATAATACAGTACCTTGATTTAAAAAGACATCACTTACAAACACAACTTACAAAACACATCAAAGGACCTAAAATGGTTTTAAATCGCGAATCGAATGTGATTTTAAGCATCAATTCCCTCCGATTCGCGCCCTCGCATCGCTTGCGTGCCGCAAATCGCATCACGCAGATAAGTTTTGAAAGCGTTCGAAATTCAACATTCAAATTGAACTGCCAGGTGGCGCGTGCTCTATGCATTTATTTTGCATATTGCCGCGAAAAATTTACAATGCGAACGATTTCTGAACGCTCAAAAGGCAAATTTTTTTTTATTTCGTTACATGGCCAATTAAAGTGACTGTATTTAAAATAAAATTCATGAAGAAATATTATTTATCCGCAGCTATTCGTTTGCTGTTATTTCAGTTTGATAAAAATTTGTTCTGAAAATACTTTTAATTCTTAATTAGTGCTTTTTAGGGTTCCGTACCCAAAGGGTAAAAACGGGACCCTATTACAAAGACTTCGCTGTCTGTCCGTCTGTCCGTCTGTCTGTCACCAGGCTGTATCTCAAGAACCGCGATAGCTAGACTGTTGAAATTTTCACAAATGATGTATTTCTGTTGCCGCTATAATAACAAATACTAAAAACAAAATAAAATGAATATTTAAGGGGGGCTCCCATAAAACTAACGTGTTTTTTTCGGCGTTTTCGCCTTGTGGTACGGAACCCTTCGTGTGCGAGTTCGACTCGCACTTGGCCAGTTTTTGCTATTTGTGCTTTGTGCTGTAAACAAAATGGTTTTTAGAAAATATTCTTGTTTGTGATCGCAAAAAATCTCTGGTCGGATTTAAAATGTCAAATGTATTTTCTTTTTTTTGCATTCGATAGTCCAATTATATTCTTGATGAAAGCTATAGGATATTCAACATTACGCTAGGACTCTAAGGAACCGAGCAAAATCAAAAAAAAAAACGAGTGTGCTTATGACCACACGACTGAAGTGAAACTTAAAGAGAGAAAGAAAATGTGCGCGCGCACTGCTGTCTCTTGCTTATATCCCCCACTTAACTTCCGTTCGCCTTGCCCGATCACACTTTTCGTAACGCTTACGTCACGCGTTCGCCAGCTTACTCCCCAAGTCAAGCGTGCGTAAAGAAGTTTCACTTCAAAAAGATCAGAAAGAACGCTAAGCGAAAAATAAGTAATAGCAAGGCAGGCTATGCGATTCGACGGGCCACCCCATGACATCGCATCGCCTGGCGTCGGGGAACAAGAAATTTCACGCGGACGAAGTCGCGGGCAGAAGCTAGTATTAATATTTGATAGCTTAATGCCAATAGAACGTGCGATTACGATTTTTCTTAGAAAGTCATCATCATCATCAACATAGACAGCCTTGTTCTACCAACGGCTGAGTAGATATACAGGGTTATTGGTAAAACATTAACAACCTCTTAAGAGATCATTATACTCATCATTATGAGCAACTTTTACTATGGGACAGAAACCTGAAAACGCGAAAAAAAATCAGCTGTTCCCTACATTTTGACGCGTTATACGAACATAAATGTAGGGTACAGCTGATTTTTTTTTCGCGATTTCCGGTTTGGTCCCATAGTAAAAGTTGTTCATAATGACGAGTACAATGTCCTCTTAAGAGGTTGTTAATGTTTTACCAATAACCCTGTATATACCTATACCTCCTATCTGAGGAAGTACTTAGGTACGATTTTTGGATTCTTTAGAAATCTCGCAAACAAAGAGATGACACAATACATTGATATTGACCGGTAAGTACTACCTTACCCTAATCATCATATGCTAGCCATTTCCTAACTATGTTGGGGTCGGCTTCCAGTCTGAACGGATGCAGCTGAATACCAGTGTTACACATAGAGCGACTGCCTATCGGACCTCCACGACCCAGTTACTGGGTGAGAACATGATGCCACTTGGTAAGGCTGGTTTTTAGACTTTCGGCCTTCTGACTACTCGTGTAACGACTGCCAAAGATGAAGAATGACAGCCGGGACCAACGACTTGACGTGCTTTCTGAGGCACTTAGGGACCTCGGTGTGTAATGGATGGTCACCCATCCAAGAACCGACCTCGGCAAGCGTTGCTTAACCTTGAAGATCGACGCTTGTGGCTGTTATTATTTAGCCCCGAGCCCCTCAGTACTCCTACTACCTCACCCTAATCACTCCTCGCAAATTCAGTTACTTTTTTGTACAAAAACACACGTGCAGTAAAATTAAAGATGGAACACATCAAGTAGGTACCTTCCTACTTAGTTACCGTATCATAACGCTGCACCACTCGGGGTGGCCGACAATACGCCCTCGTAACGCCACGCGGCGCCCATTACCGGCCACGAATAAAAAACACTGGCCCATTGTCGGCCACGCGTCGACACTCGATACCTCTACTTTATTCATTCTGACAGCTCTTTGCATTAGCTTGTTAGTGCTGCGCGTAATTATCGTGGGTATTGAATTTATTCAATTGAAAAAAAAACCGAATGTTTTTACGAGAAAATTTTCCTATGTTTCATTTGTCACCTTGGCTGATTCAAACTCAAAGCATTTATCACACTAACTAATATTATAAAGGCGAAAGTTTGTGAGTTTGTGAGTGTGTGTGTGTTTATATGTTTGTTAGGTACTTCTTCGCGCTCAAACGGCTGGACCAATTTTGATAAAATTTTATATGGAGGTAGCTCACACCCTGGATTAACATATATGCTACTTTTTATCCCGATATTCCCACGGGATCGACATTTACGCGGGTGAAACCGCGTGGCGTAGCTAGTTTGAAATAAAACCAATTACAGGCACTTTTGAATCGTTAAGGGGTCGGTCAGTCAGAAAGATGAAGCTAGTTGCTCATTCCAATGCTTAGTAGGTATTTAAATCAAAACATACTCGTATTTACAAAATATTGGTTACAACATTCATAGAAAGAAAGAAAGAAAATACGTTTATTTGCGGTGAACATCACGCAGAGGAAGAACACTAACGCAAAAAAAAACAAGTTGGGCAAAATATGCGTCACATCCACGCAAAACGGCCATCGCTCAGCATAATGCTACGACCCAAATGTATGCAATTATGCATGTTGAAATTATACTAGTGAGAACGACGCAGAACTTTAAAATTTTATTGTCACGAAACAGCAATACGGAGGAGGCTTAGGTATGGCCTGCAGTAACGGACAAAAATCATCATAGAAAGACTTCGTTTTGCAGAATGGAATAAAAAGTGTTAAAACCATTGTTTTTGTTTTACTTTTTCAGCAATTAGTGATTTCTAATGAAAGTTTGGATTACGATAATTAAACTTTAAAATAGGATCCTGGGATTTTAGAGGAGGTATTATTATCCACTCTGTCTTGCTTACCTCGAGGTTTAGGTAAATAATTATATAGATTTAGTTTTATATTATATTATATAACCAGAGATCGGAATAGGTAGACCTATTCATATAAACCTAACTAAACATATAAAACTTTCCCTATTAAAGTAGAGTGCCATGTTTTTTATGCCATAAAAACAATAAAAAGGAACCTTATAAAGTAATTATTCCGTGCAGATGTTTTTAATGTCTGCTAAGAAGTTCTTGAAAGGAATAATAAAATATAATTTTACGGTAAACATTCTAGATACGAGTGCTGATAAGCTAATTGAAATCGCTTCAGGACCTACACTGTCATCGTTGAAAAAAAAACCTATACTCAAACCAGACTCATTATGATAAAATGTTTCTTGAATCATCATCAAGGTTAAGAGGATGATGATCTTCCTGACCTTGTCTCATGTTACTTGGGGTCGGCTCATCACGTTTTCTGCTTCTAATCTCCCTTGTCAACGCTTTCATTCACCCCCATTCATATCATTCCTCATATAATTCGTCCACATTTTCTTGAATAGGCATAAAATAAATTAAAATGTAATGAGTCAACAAGCCAAGAGTTTGGTTGCATTACCTTCTTTATGTCACATGTTGATCCATTAAAAAAAACAATGTACACCCTGAATTATAATTGCAAACGAACCGATTTCTGTAAAAATCCTTTCAGTATTGTGACATCAATGTTAAGTTAGACGGCATGAAACAGGCAAACCTAGTGATAGTGGCAAAGGCTTACCAATTAAGAAAACATAGTTTTTAAAAAATATAAAGGCTGTATGTCGCGGGCCATCTTTAATCCCATAATCAATTAAAAAATAAATGTTTTCCCTGGTCAGCTAACCTCGTTGAAACAAAAGCATTGTATTTTCCAAACCTCGTATTAACACGTCCGCGTCGTTAGGCAAATAAAAAGGATCTATGTCGCGAACTGTCTTTCATCCCCTAATCAATTTAAAAAAAAAAACATATTTCCGTCATCAGCCAGCCTCTTTAAAACAAAAGCATTATATTTTTCAAATCTCATGCTAACACGTAGGTGCGCAAAGACAAAGGCTGCATGTCGCGAGGCGCTTGGCTCCCCGCGGCGCGCCCGCTGCGCACACGCTCCCGCGCACGACACCCGCCGCCCGCGCTTGTTCTGGGTCTAATTGATTGACGAATGGATTGATGAAGGAAATGTGTTGAGATTTAGATTTGGAATAAGGAATGACGTCATTTGTCGACAGGAAGTATTGATTTGATTGGACGGGAGAGATCTTGTGATCAGAATAGCAGAAAAAGTTAAGAGGTCTTTAGTTTGTACTTAGATCACTATTATTTAACACACATGTACCTACCTATCCATGCACAAAACAATCGTTCTGGGATTGAATGATAACGTAGGTACAGCAAAACATTTGGAATATAATTAAATATTCAAATTAAACTCACCTTCGGTTTGCCGACGACATCGTATAGTCATGGCTGAGACTATGGAGGACCTCAGTACAATGCTCGATGACCTCAGTACAGCCTCCGAAAGAGTGGGTCTTAAAATGAACATGGACAAAACGAAGGTCATGTCAAATGCCCATGTAACACCCACTCTCATAAAAATCGGAGACGCTACACTCGAAGTCGTGGACGAGTACGTTTACCTAGGACAAACTGTCCAGTTAGGTAGGTCTAACTTGGAGAAAGAGGTCAATCGACGAATCCGACTCGGCTGGGCAGCGTTCGGGAAGCTACGCAATATCTTCTCGTCCCACATACCGCAGTGTCTCAAGACGAAAGTCTTTGACCAGTGTGTGTTGCCAGTGATGACTTATGGAACTGAAACGTGGTCGCTCACAATGGGCCTTATAAGAAGGCTAAAAGTCACCCAAAGGGCAATGAAGAGGGCTATGCTTGGAGTTTCCCTGCGTGATCGAATCAGGAATGAGGAGATCCGCAGGAGAACCAAGGTAACCGACATAGCCCGAAGAATTGCCAAACTTAAGAGGCAGTGGGCAGGGCACATTGCTCGCAGAACAGATGGCCGATGGGGCCGAAAGGTTCTGGAGTGGCGACCGCGTACCGGAAGGCCTCCCACAAGGTGGACCGATGACCTTGTGAAGGCCGCAGGAACCCGTTGGATGCGGGAAGCACAGGACCGGTCGAAGTGGAGGTGCTTGGGGGAGGCCTATGTCCAGCAGTGGACGTCTTTCGGCTGAAATGATGATGATGATGATGATTCAAATTAACCCAAAAGAAAATGACATGCAAACCATGCAAACGTTTGATTGTAAAATTGAAAGCCATGAATAAGGGTTTATAATAAATAGTCGAATGTTGTATGAGAATGATGTTTTGTGCTTCCAAAAAGTCCAGATCAAAAGTAAACGGGCTAAAGTACCTCCGAAAAAGAAACATTTAATTTAAAACGACCAAACACAACAATAGTGTACCAACCAACGGATTCTCGCGTATCAACTAAAGTTTCCTCATAAACCAACTTCGAAACCAAATCTTACATTTTCATCTACACTTAAAACATTATTATTACGTCTCAAATAAATCGTTGGATACGACAGAAGGGGTACCAAATAGGCGCTTTATAGTGCCCACTCTCCGATCCTGTCATTACTCATATTAGATTTGTGGGTCCCCGATAAAAAACCCAGATAGGGTGATTATAGTCGGCCATGGTATAATTTTGGGGTCTGTGACGCCGGTGATCCCCTTTTGTTATTTTTTGCTAGTTTATTAAAAGAATAGTTATTTTTTGTTTTGTTGTTGTTTAGACTTTGTGGCGCAGTGGTGATTGATTTTTGTGACGTACTTTCTTTTGAGATCAGCGGAGTATTTTCATAACACACTATTACATAGTAGCAATGGCTTTAATTTTGACAGTTCGACATCTTTCATTGCGTTATATACGGTGTTGTGCAGACAAATTTTTCGAGAAGCAATGGATTAGCAACATCCTTCAAATGATTCAAAATTCCAAATGATTCAAAATTCAAACTGAGATTGATAGTGTGTCACCACTAGTGTGTATAGAGGTCAGTGTGTGTTACGTGTAGTCAACAATTCATTTTTCTGGTGATACCTTTTTACAAATTAAACTTTTAATCGTACCTTTATGAAGTAAACCATGTTTTTATTATTACGAAATGTAGATGGTAGAAGAGCCCAGAGGGAAGAGGGTTTTTGAGCAAGCATATGCAGGGAAAGAAGTTGATAGCTGAATAGGTGGGGCATGACCAGAGAACACCGAAAATAAATTTAAAAAGTTTCCGACACGAGCCCCGTGGTCAGGGGTCCATTTTCAAATTTCGAAAATGACTCTATCGTGGAAATGACTTCCTTGGACTGATTATTTCTAATTTACCAATCCCTGATTAATTCTAAATTACCAATCCCAACAAAATAGTTGACAAGAATAAAACCATCTAAGTTGGTACAGACACCAGCATATCAATCTACTACAATCTGTCAAATTTCTATAATAGATTTTGAACTTTATCTCTAAAGCATAAGGTTCAAAGTTGATTGGCAAAATTTGACAGTTTCGGGTAGCTTAATGTGCTGGCGTCTGTACCATAGAGCAGTGGTAACCCAGTGCTAACGGCCCCGACTTACCGAGTTGTGGGTTCGTACCCACGACCTACAACTTTGCCGGGGTTCGTACCCAGGCAAGGTATTTACTTTGTGTAAATAATTTCATCACCACTGCTCTTAAAAGGGTGAAGGAAAATCGTGAGGAAACCGGCATGTAGGTACTAAAACCAAAAATTCGAAGACGTGTGACATCTACCAACCCGGACTCAAAAAGAGAGAAATTTCAGCAGTAAGAACAGTATTAGGCTAATTATGCTAAGTAGGTATCTCAATCTAACGATTCTACGCCACACATCTGATGAAATCCTGGTAAATGATCTTGCTACAAACGTCAAAAGACCGGTAAATCCAATTCACAATCGAACTACGAGTATGCAGGTAATAAGGATGCAAATGCAAAAAAAAAATCACCATACTACACATCTAACCTCATACAAAACAAAGACAAAACAGACCCATCAAACAATATCCGAGGCTAAAAAAAGGAGCTCATCATGCTTAAAAAAAAAAGTTTAAAAGAAAAAAAAGGTCTTTTCATGAGCGCAGTCCGGTGAAATTGTGTATGGGCGGCGTGGCGGGTCATTCATCGTGACGGCCCGCGGCTAGCGTACCTACTGGCCGTACCTACACTATTGCACGGTTAGAGGGGCCAAGTGAACGAGGTGTAGCGGGACTGTTACTAGAAGTGAAACTTGCGAAAAGGTTTGAAAACAAAGGAAAGAAAAATGTTTATTTGGCATATTCGGTCGAGTATTTCATGTAGTATACTCGAATCTTACTGTGTTGGACAATAGATAAATACTCGTCTCTGGCTAGGCATGGGGCTTGTGCACCTATTATCCTTAACTACTATACAGGGTTATTGGTAAAACATGAACAACCTCTTAAGATGTCATTGTACTCATCATTATGAACAAATTTTACTATAGGACCAAATCTGAAATTGCGAAAAAAAAATCTGCTGTTCCCTACGTTTATGTTCGTATAACTCGTCAAAACGTAGGGAACTAGCCTTTTTTTTCGCGATTTCAGGTTTGGTCCCGTAATAAAAGTTTAATGAGTACAATGACCTCTTATGAGGTTGTTAATGTTTTACCAATAACCCTGTATATACTCGAAAATTAAAATCGCGATGGCTTTGAGTAGCCTATAAAGTATTCAAGCAAGCACAAGGGTTGCGACCAATGTAACTTTTATATGATACTTATTCTTGGTCACCATTGTAAAAGTGGAGAACCCTGGCCATTACCCAAAAACCGACCACGTAAAACAGTGAGCCAAGCCAACGTGGTGATCAATAGCCGTCCCTTTTCAGAACCCAGCAGAACAATTTTGAGTTGATTTTACTATCCTTCAAAACATATAGTGTCCTAAAAACTAGATCAAACTATCCTCAAAACGTTCAAATACTAGTCACCCTTCAGCCAGCTATTACCTTTCTCGGTACAAGCAGAATATAAACTGTATCTGTGCTATTTACTTAAATATATAATCGGTGGACTATTGTGAAATTACCGGCAGTACATTATGTACTCGTAAATAGACCACCGGCGTGTCTGACTAATGACAACAACAGAAGGAGATATAAAGGGGCTAAATGGTTAGTACAAATTGACTGGCGGCGCTGCAGGATACTTATTCTTTATGTATTGTTGTTGATATAATTTGTCGTTTGCTATTGTAGGCTTTGTAATGCTTTGGTATAATCGACAGGTCAGAACAATTACTAAACGGCACTTTCCTATTAGTTCACTCCACTCCACCCCCCCCCCCCCTTCTACCTTCGGTCATCCAGACGCAGAGCAAGTTACCATCCCTGCCTAGTTGCTATTCCACCAATTCGCACTAAGCGTTTTCAAATGTCTTTTATAATGCGCACAGCAAAAGAGTGGAACTCTTTACCTGCGCCTGTGTTTCCGAGCGCATATAACCCGAATCTCTTCAAAGTAAGAGTGAACAGGCTTCTTCTGGGTAAGCTCACTCCATCGTCGACTTTGTCTCTGTCACCTCTGACGTAGACTAGAGTCAAGAGCAAACCCATTTCAAATTAAAAAAAAAAAAAGTTGTCCCAAGTTTTGGCTGCAAAATGCAAAGGGATTTCGGGTAAGAGTAACTCAGCTAAACTGCATTCGCGATTTATTTGCCAGAAATGTAAACAAATATGAGTTTATGGAAAAACAACTTCAAATCCTACACAATAAAGTTTACGCTACAACTTCAAACATTTTTATAACTTTTTCAATTGTGCTAGTCACTGAAATCAACTTAATTACCATTAAAATAAAGTTGATATTTGTTTAACTTGAAATAATATTAATTTGATACATAAGTTTGAATAGACTTTAGCTAAGTTTATCGGCCAGCTGATTTCACAAAGTTAAAATCTAACAAAATTCAATTTGTAAGAATGTTGTAATGCAAAACAGCAGTTGCTTTTGATCGCAAGTTAAGAATCTACGAAGTTCGCATTGTTTGTGTACCATCTTTAGAAAAACCTTGAGGTAGCTTACGACTGGGTGTGTTATCAGCGTAGTCCTATAAAGTCAGATAAACACGTCCTAACTAATATCATAAACCAGCTTCGGCCCGCGACTACGTCCCCCATTCACCCTCTTAGGGGTGGATTTTCAAAAAACCCTTTCTTAGTAGCTAGATACCTACTCTTCACAAAGAACGCACCCTCCAAGTTTCATGTCTCTAGGACCAGCGCGGTTTGGGCTGTGTTGATATATCACCCAGTCAGTAAATAGACGCGAAAGTGAGTTTGTTTGCTTGTTTGCTACACTTTTCATCTTGGATCGCAGACGAAGTCGCGGGCAACAGATAGTTTACTATATGATAAAGTAGTCAGAATCAGAATTTTATTTGCTCTAAATGTAGGTACAGTATAAGATGAATAACATAAATTAATGAGATTAGCTACATTTTACCTTACGGCGTGCAAATCATTAGGTACAATAATTATCCAATTTAAAAAAAAAATATATATATAAAAAAATGTCAACAATACAAATAGAATTAATAATACAGAAAAAAAACAGATAGTCAGAAAATTATAAGAAACATTAACAATTTATTTCATGTCATTTAGCTAATAAATTTGCAATAATATGTACTAGGTAATTATAATAGTCCTTTTCTATAAAGTCACATCATTTAAAAAGTCTTTTACATTAGAAAAAAACATAACGAACCCTTGTAACAGAAAACACACTACATTTTCTTTTACTGTTATTTTATATCAAAGTGATCTTTATTCTCGTTGTTATACGGTTGTTCTCAGAGGTAACTGTGAAACGACGGTAATACTTAAACTTTTTATTAGGTTGTTACTTTTACATAAGCAAGTATTTAATTTTTACAGCAGCAATAATTATTCTTTAGCATGATACCGTGTTCCGATAAATTACCATATCCTATCAATATCGGCCTATTAGTCACAAGTAATTGGTACTGTTCAGTTGAACTATAGAACTATGTTCTGTGCAGACGAACAATGCTCCCCACCTGCTGAAGAGGCGGCCTATTGAATGCCTCGTTGAAGTACAATACGTAATTATTGGCCTATTGTGGCCTAGTGACGTGTTTATTATGTAGCTACGGCTATAAATCAGATGTAGAAGTGTTGTGAAAGAAGTACGTCACTAGTGTTGTAGACAGTTTTTAATATGTCGTTGCTTTTTTGTTTGCGTCCTCAGTCACGCGGATTTGGGGACACGGATTTGATTTTTAATAATTATGAACTTGAACAAAAACGGGTCGCAGTTTTAAAACAAACGCAGTCAAAACATTACGTTCCACCGAATGTTTGTTTTTCTAGCACCTGATTCTTTTTCATGGTTTGCAAAGGATTGTTGTATTCAGCAAATGAACATTATTAATCTTATTTTAGTAGATGTACACACCATCTACTTACATACTCTCGTATTATGTCCATTCTTCACGGTATTTCGGAAATTTTCCAATATTGAAGTACTATTTATAGTGACTATCGACAGATTAAATTGGTCTAGAGTATGATCTAATATCATGAGATCATGAACTGAATCATAACAATGTAGCCATATTCTATTTTCTTAGAATTACAGGTTTGTCTAGTTCCCAGAACGTAATAACAGCTAGTTTAAGAAATTTTCCTCTGAAATGAGCCCATGTTGTGCAATGTAGACGTTAGTAGGACGTTTGCAAAGCGTAGACTTTGCATAGCTGCTGCTACGTAGCTGCGTAGACACAGCGTAGGCGTTATTCAGACGTATGCAAAGCGTAGATTTGGCGTAGCAGTTGCTACGCACCTGCATAGAGGCAGCGTAGGCGTTATTTCGACATTATGCATAGCGAGACACCGCGTAGCAGTTGCTACGCACCTTTGTAGAGACAGTGTAGGCGTTATTCGGACGTATGCAAAGCTTAGACTTCGCATAGATACTGCTATGTAGCAGCGTAGACCAGAATGACACTTCTTTAAAGCGTAGACTTGACGTAGCAATTGCTATGCCACTGCGTAGAGGCAGCATAGGCGTCACAACGACGTATCCAAAGCGTAGACTCCGCGTAGCAGTTGCTACGCAGCTGCGTGATGTTGTGTATTGTTTATAATAAAGTGTATCCCATTCTAATATCTGAGGTAAAAGATATGATCTCAAGATGTTCCAAGACACAATAACGTTCACCTTGAACAAAAAACTGAGCGTAGCCCTAATGTTTCAGGCCGGCAAGTATAACGTATGGTGCGCGTACGGGCGGCGCGGGCGCTCCGTGATGCCTGCGGGCGCACCGCTTGCGTTCTGCCACTTCGGTAACTGTATGCCACGGGCGGGCATAGAGTAGAACGCAGATGTGATAGTCGGTCAACTGGCCATGGAGGTAATGAGGTTAATATCAAAAGTGAACAGATAAAAAAAAAACAGTAGCACTCCAGGATTGCCGAAGGAAATGAAAACTTGAAAAAGCATAGTAATTTTATAAATATGTTTGAAGGTCATTCTTCCCAAAAAAAATGTACCGCGCGTCGATGTCTTTGTAATGGCCAAAACGTAAAACAGAGGTGTCGGTTACGGTAACAGTGTCGCAAGTTCAATGGTTTTTTCCCATCTTAAAAAATGCTTAACACGCCTAAAGAAGTTTTCACTTCAAAAGTTGAATTGAAATCGATTCATTAATTTGGGTGTTAGGGTGATTACCTGCTGGATGCTTCACTGCGATACATCGTAAGGGTTTATCACGATGCCTACGTGAAAACAAAATCACACTAATATTATAAAGGCGAAAGTTTGTGAGTGTGTGTGTGTGTGTGTTTATATGTTTGTTACTTCTTCACGCTCAAACGGCTGGAGCAATTTTAATAAAATTTTGTACGGAGGTAGCTGACAACCTGGATTAACATATAGGCTACTTTTTATCCCGATATTCCCACGGGATCGACCTTTACGTGGGTGAAACCGCGGGGCGCAGCTAGTATTAAATAATTTATAGCGTGAAGTGCATCATAGAAATCCATCTTTTGATATCGCTCTGTTTCAGACAAGCTTTTCAGGATACTGTAGATGCCACGGTGCCACCGGTGATGTATACAGGTTGGCCGAGACATCGACGGCCAACCTGTTACCATGGATTCTGGACCCGCCTGCGTTTTTTCGTCGGTTATTAACAAAAAAAAAATGCTGTTTCATGCTTTTTGGAACAGCTATTTTTTTTAACAATATACGACGAAAAATGACTACAATCTCGTCGTAGTCTTTTGTAAATCTTTTACAAAAGACTAGTTTAATTTAAGTCTAAATCCTTAATCTTTGACCATAACTCGCTTCACTAAGACAAATACTTTACTAGTTCTTAATATTTCACAACTCTTATCACAATGCGATAGAGTTTAAAGTCGTGTATATATTCGATAGTATTATTGCTGTTAAGTGCTGTAGGCGTGATTTGAATGGCAGGTGCACGATGAGCGTATGTATCCAGTGCGAAATGTCTTTATGTATTACAGTACATAAGTAGGCAGATTATACGCAGTGGAAAGAATATGTTCTAGAATAATTTGTAGAAAGCCTAAGGGAAAAGGGATTCAGGAAACTTAAATATGTTCGATTGACTAAAATAGTCAAATGTCCGACCAATAAGTACTGTAGAGGTTATAACCTGCATGGTTTGTGGATGCAACCTTTTTGGTAATTATAAGATAATGGTATACAGTGACCTCTATCATACAAGTTGTATTATAGAGGTCAGTGATGGTACAGCATTGTAAGGTAAACGCGAATACGAATTGAGAAAGCGAAGAACGGTAGGCGTCAGATTTGGCTTCGCCCGCGTTAATATCGAAAATTATCCCACAGGAACGTGCTTCCGGGACAAAAAGTAGCCTAGTATATATACTAGACCTTATTATCTATCTCCTAACAAAATTTTATCGAAATCCGTTCAGTGGTTTAGGCGTGAAAAGGAAAAAATACAAATAGAGTTACTTTCGGATTTATAATTATTAGTATAGATTTTTGTCAATTTTCTATTCAAACATTCACCTATCATCTTCCTATTCTAAAAGTAATTTAGTTACAGCTACATGCCAATTTGTCGTACATTTCCCTGTACATTATCGGTTTTATTTTAATTTATTCACCCTTCAGTGACACCCGAAACAAAACTTTATAAACAGCCGCTTAAAACACGACATGATAAAGAACTCATTTACACGCTGTGTTAACCGCGAAATGGAACGTAAAAAGAACCTACGTTTACAAATTCAAACTTACAATTCCGGAATTGATTGTCATTGAATTTCAAACTTTAGTTCTTTAAAAATAAGAGTCCCGTTGCATTAGCTGCACGGTCGATCTAATGTGGTAATATCCATAAAACATAGGCAATTTGAACAAATGTCGTCCGAGGCTGAATGTAATTGAGCTGTCAGATTTTGGAGGGAAACAATCGTTTCGAATTCCGAACTGTAAATTAGAATCTGTGGTCACGCTTTTATTACCAGCAACACGTGCAAATGCTAATCTTAATAGGTACTTTATTTGTTTATGGGCGGGGCCCACCTGCCGGTCGATTCTGTAAAAATCTCACCGTAAAAACTTAGGTGAAGTGAGTTTGTATTTGCTAGGAATTGAAACTATTGACAGCTCACTCCACGCTCACTTCACCTAAGTTTTTACGGTGACATTTTTACAGAATACTACCGCTATCCTTTTAAGATTCAAACGCTGTGCCACTGTCAATAAGGGCTACATATATTGCCAATAAGTATGCGGTCCTGCGGTCCTGCGGTCGACCAGCACCCTAGTTGCGTAACACACTATCAATTACAATCCGAATCATTTTGAAGCATATTGCTAATCCATTGTTTCGTCGTCGACGTTTCAGCCGATAGACGTCCACTGCTGGACATAGGCCTCCCCCAATTTTGGGAGGGTTTGCCATAATCACCACGCTTGGCAGGCGGGTTGGCGATTGTTCAACAACATCCATTGCTTCATGTGTTCGAAAATTTTGTCTGCTCAACAACGCCAATAAAGCAATGGATGTTGTTGAACTGTCAAAATGGAAGCCATTCCTACTCTTAGTGAGTTACGCAATAACACCGCAGCACGGACATTGGTTTCCGAATAAGTCATCATCTGCCGAGCTTTTTATTTTTATTTTATTTATCGATTTTTTTCAGGCATCAAGGCCCATATAAAACACATACAATACAATATTAATAACTTTAAAATACTATAAATACATACATTATTATTAAGTACTTACATTAAAAAACTTTTCCCAACTACGTGGGGGTCGGCTTCCAGTCTAACCGGATGCAGCTGAATACCAGTATTTTACATGGAGCGACTGCCTATCTGACCTCCAAAACCCAGATACTGGGTAATACGATACCCTTTGGTAAGACTGGACTTAATAAAGAAAAATTAAACATATTTCTAAATGTACTTAGTTTCAGAATATAACGCCGAGATATAAAAATATTACAATCTAAGTGCGTAGGTACCTACTAACAAAAGACAACAAATATCTTTGAAAATAAGGATCATCTAAAAATACTTTAGAACAGATTTAATCGAATTTTCAAAACTAAAAATAGACATAATTTATGGAATGTCGAATTTGATAAATCGCGTCACCTTGAATTTTGACAAGCAAGTGCAAACAACATAGCAAAGGTCAAATTTTTTTTTCAAAACTAACAAAAAATATCTATTAAAAAGCTGGTAGTTAAAAAAACGTAGCATTTAATATATTTGAACATGATAAATGCTTAGAATATTAATTCTGCATCTGTAATGAAGCTATCTTTGACGCACCCCACCCGAGGGTCCAACTCATTTCGCGCCCAATTTGAGGTCGATTAAAAACAAATTTCTATCAGAGTGCATTCAGCTTTTTAAATAGTGCTGTGACTAATGTCGACTGTGAAATATCAGTGGTCGTGATTTTTTTTACAGGTACGTGTGTAACGTAATTTATTGAGAATGATAGAACTATCTTCTCCGACACGCCGGCCTCATCTAGTTTTTAAAATAGGAATGACGTGTAAAAGTGTTTGTACAAACCTACTTACCGAAACAAAATCATTAATTTATCATTTGTCTCAATAGCGCTTTTAATTAACTGAATTACTCTTCCTACTAATTGAATCATTTTAAGTACCATCCACATTTTCCACTTTAATTTTTGATTAAATTCAGTCAGAACAATATCAAAATAATTTTGAGATCAACAGCTACAACATCCATGCAGTCAGAAATCAAGTTTGGCAAGATTATGAGCATTTGAGCAAAACTCGGAAAACCGAGAATCGGAAACCTCGATTTTACAAGCTTTTGGCCGACAAACTTCTCTATTATTGATAACTAGACCTGTCCCTAGTCTTTCCCTCGTCCATTTGTGTCGCTGCACATATTGAGCGCACGCCTTTGATCTCAGCTAGAACTGTCATCGTCCAAACACGCCACAGACAATCACGCCGGTTACTAACACGCTGGTGACTTTTTGTGTTTTAGTGGCTTTATTGATTAAAAAACTACCAGGGCACTTGCTAGACTGAAATAGTAGCACAGTATAGAATAATAGTACTACGTCAGTAGGTAGGTGATCCTCTATTCGACTTTTTAAGGACAAGAGAGACGACAGGCAACATCAATATACTATGCAATTTCATCAGCATTCTTCACCGTCCTTTGGGTGACATATCTCGGCGATAAGCGTAAGTCCAGGGATGTGTGGTACATTAGTATTCTTTAGAACCCAAACTGAAAAATGTAAAGTGTGTGCGTCAGGCATTAGTTGTCTGACATTTATGCTGAACTGGGCCTATTTGGCTAGAGACACACAATACTGTTTTAAATTGTGCTGCTTTTTTCCGTTTTTCGTTGTTTTTGTGTGAATATTGTGTGCCTTACATAACCCGGGTCAAATAAACTTACTTTTTTCTTTCTTTTAATGTTACAGCAGATCAGGTGTGATTATAGTACTTTTTTGGCAAACCCCTTCATAAGGAGCTTGCCATTGTAAAGCCAGACAGATACATTGTTCAGAAAATTGACTACCAACTTATACTGACTGTATATATTCAAATCACAACTTTGATTATCATTTAATTTCCCCTTTGAGTATTAAACCAACTGGAGGTGCCATTGTCAGGCGATCCCCGCTGCCAAAGGTACGAGACCGCCGGTCATAGCGGTTATATACATGTGTGCGTATAGTTTATGCTTGTGTTTGTTTTTTGTTTTGTGTGCGTGCGTAACAACGCGATCGAATTGCGTTCCCTCGTCCCCGCGATGAAAGTGACAGACTTATTTGCATAGATATTAGTACTCGTGGCGTCTCCGGTTGGTTTAATACTCAAAGAATTTCCCTGACTGTAGGTACTTGACTTTTTCCGTGACCATCACGGAAAAAGTCAATGTAGGGTTTATTCAATCATGTTACGAATCAATTCTCAACACTCACATTAAGAGCTACGCCCCTCTACCTCGTCTGCATCGCTGCACATATTGGATTCGCTCCTTTGATCTCCCACTAGTGCTGTCATCCTCCAAACACGGCAGGGACAAATAGCAGGGCCAAACACGGCAGGAACAAACACGCCAGCGATTAACACGGTGGTGACTTATTAAAATTGGCTACGTTATTAATCGTGTAGTTTTTTGGGGTCAGTACGGACTTCTGACGTATGATCTTTGGAGCTTCAGCCATTAAAGACATAAAGTAGAGAAGGAAAGAAAATCAACACGATGTGACTTATTTTAACTACATACAGGGTGGCAGGTTCATCGACGCGCAAGCGCAACCTGTTACCATGGATTCAGTAAGTTATTCTGGACCCCGGGGCATTAAAAGTTATTTAAAAAAATAGCTGTTCCATACATTTTTTCCGCGTAAGTATTGCAATTTTCTATGAAACCTCTGATTTCTTTGTTGATGACCGACGAAAAATGTATACGCTATTTATTATGGTGCTGAATTCATAATTTCAGTTTGTACAGACGCCAGCACATCAAGCTACCCGAAACTGTCAAATTTTCCCAATAAACTTTGAGCTTTATACTTTAGTGATAAAGTTGAAAATCTATTATAGAAATTTGACAGACTGGTAGTAGCTTGATATGCTGGCGTCTGTACATCGATGTTTGTGCCACCCTGTACCACCCCTACAGGGATTACAGCTCTCAAAAGTCTTCTCATTCATAATATTGAAATCGCTCTTTAAAGGAATATCTGAGTTTCAATTAATTACGGTTGATACAAGATTCCAATAGAGAGCTGGTTTATCGTTAAAACAAACCTCTACTTAAAAATATTTGCATTTTAGTTAAGCAACTAAAATACCAAAGAACTTCCACGTACCTAATAATCACTTAGCCAAGAATGCAGCCTCGTCATTAGGCCCTCACAGAAACAATACGATCCCTACAATTGACATCGATCCAGAGCACTGATGAGGAGCCGTATCACGAACTCGTGATCCCAGTTCACACGTCACATCTCGAACACATGCAGCATACATCAACCTCGTCTAATTACAAACCCTAAGGCTAAACTCGGTAAAAAACTCACGAATATGACGAAAAAATCTCACGATTGAAACAATCCTTACCGTTTATGGCGGGAATTTTACGAAACGTCAAATTAAAATTTCGAATTTGGAATTTTTCGTTGCGTTTGCGAAGTTGGTTGTATTTAGTGGAGGCCTTGGGGTAGTCGTGTGGCTAGATCATGACCGCCGGGGGACAGTGCAATGGGGCACAATTAGGTTGATGCAGTTGGCAGCACCCACTCATCTCGGTAATGTTGTATGCCTGCTGTGTGTAATTTCTGAAAGTGTACCGTGCAGGTTGTTTATATTGTTACTCCGTGTAATGTTATTGAGTAGAAATTGGTTTTTGAACCTATGTTAATATTGTGGATTAATTTAATATTTTTCTCTTTTAAGGCTGATTTTTCAATCATCTGATAATTTTATTCGAGGAATAATTTTGAAATTTTGACAGTTGTTTCATAGACTAACTTGTTTCATAGAGAAAACTGTCAATCGTCCATTTTATTCCTGAAATAAAAGTTATCTAGCGATGGAAAAATAATGTAATGTAAAAATAAATAAAAATAATAAATTATACACACTTGTAAAATAAATGACATAACGTTAAATAAAGACAATCAATGTTAACCAAGCCGCGATGGCCCAGTGATAACGGCCCTGACGTACGAGTTGTAGGTCGAAGGTTCGAACCGAGACAGGTGCTTTACTTTGTACAAATAATATTTCATCACCGCTGCTCTCAAAACAGTGCAAGAAAACATCGTGAGGAAACCGGCATGTCCTAGAACCAAAAAAACGAAGGCATGTGACATCTACCAACCCGCACTGGGCCCGCGTGGTAGATTAGAGCCCATTTCCTCTCGAAGAGAGGAGGTCTCTGTCCCAGCAGTGGGAACATTATGGATTAAGCTAAATTTTAACCGCATCATTACTTGACTTCAAGTAAGTTGAGCAACACGCCTATTCAATCTAAAAAACGGTAAACATATTTGGCCTATTTTTTTTTTTAAAGAACACAAGTGCAAACGCTCCAATTCACTTCACGAACCACCCCTAGCTGTCCCGTGTGACACCTCCACAAGTAACTCATTATGTCCTTACAGAACTTTGTGCTTATTTTCGCTAAGTTAAGTACGTTCGCTCGCTCGGTTACCGGCACAACTTCAGGCAGTTTGCAGTAAACGGTGCACAACTGTCTCGGGGAAGATGCACCTGTTTGGAACTATCATAGATGATAGTACCATATATATATGTAGGTATATTATAGGGCGGGAGGTACTTTCGTGTTAAGAATTATACAGAGAGCGTCTAGTACGCTCTCTGTATAATTCTGGAATTATACAGAAGATCTCAAACTTGTATCCGTGAATGTCAAGGATACAAGTTTGAGATCCTTGACATTCACGGAGTTCTCTTTGTTGGATAGATTAATTTGTATTTCTAAAATTCATAAGATAGGTTGAAATTCTTTTTCTTCTAATCTTACACAAATAAACGCTATGACATTTTCACAAAAAAAGACGTTATTTTTTTTGAAGTTGAATTGTAGTTCTGAACTCCTTAACCATGAGTTGGACATAAAACTAAGCCTATTAAAACAATAAATTGTGTTGCCTTAATTTGCGTCATTATTTATATAAAAATCATAATCTATTCTCAGTAAAATAATACAAGAAATCCTTCTGCAGACCCATCATTTCAAAACTACTGATTACTGAAACAATACAATTTATACACAGCTTCCAAAGTTTCCCTACATAACCAAGTTCAAATACCTACCACACATAGGTACTAGTACCTACTAATCTATCTACTATACTTAGACCATACATACGGCATAAGGTTATGCACAGACCTCAAAAACTGGCTATTAGAATGAATGAATGAATGACTGAAGGAATAAATGAATGAAAAAATGAAAACAGACAGAAAGACCTTATCTTTCCAAGTAAACAACGGTGGCGCGCACATTTGCAAAAAATCATTGTCAAGTTGTCTAAAATATACTAAATATACTACAGTCCGTTCACAGTTATTTTACCTCTGACAGCGGCCACCTAATAGCGACCTTACTGCGACGAGAATAAAGATCACAATGATTTTGACAGATTTGTCAGTAGCAGCAACCCAACAGCAACCTCATTTGAATACAGAATGGGTTTCATTTTGACAGTTCAATAACATTCATTGCGTTACTTACGTTGTTGAGCAGACACATTTTCGGAACATATGAAGTAATGAATTAGCGACTTCCGTCAAAATTATTCAGATTGTGATTAAAACTGTGTTACGCAATTTGGGTGCAGATCACTGTGATTTTGACAGTGATACAAAATCGGAGGTAAAATAACTGACATACATACATAATAATTGACAAACAGACAAGTGACAATCGCTTTCAACAACGTCTTTCAACAGGATTGACATGAGCTTTTCGGTATATTATCCAATCACTGACCTCTATAATACAGCGTACTTGTATTATAGAGGTCAGTGTATCCAATACATATTTTGACTTTTCGATCATCGTTGTCCCTGATAGAAAGTCACTTTGACTTAACATACAGTCTTATATATATATCAGCACCCCCTAATTGGCTGATAGGTACAGTTTCAATCACAATCTGAATAATTTTGAAGTTTATTGCGAATCCATAGCTTCATAAGTTCGAAACAACGTAATTAACGCAATGAATGTTGTTGAAGTGTCAAAATAAAAGCTACTGATAGTGTGTTACTCAATTCCCCTCCACTCCCCACGGGTAAATATTAGATAAAAAGTCACGTGCCATGTAATTTTTTATGGTACAGATATGGAGGTATGAGGAACAGGATGTAAAGTTCACTCAACCTCCATAGAAAAGGGAGAATCCTCCGACCAGACAGGTGTTGTGTCTGGCGGGCAACTGCCCGATGATTTATGTCGGGCCGTTGTATCTATGCTAGTTGCGCGGTAAACTCTGCTTGCGCGATGCAGGATTTGCGTGACGTCAGTATGACGCGTTGTTCGCATGTGGCGTTTTAGATACCGCTACACAGATGGCAGCACATCAAGCTATCCGTCAAATTTCTTCAATAGATTTTCAACTTTGTGGCTAAAACATAAGGGTCAAAGTTGATTGGGAAAATTTGACAGTTTCGGGTAGCTTGATGTGCTGGCGTCTGTACAAAATATGACTTTCTCTGCGCATGAAATGCCCAGCAAATAATAATGTTATTACCCAGTCATAACCCTGTTTTGCGCGCTGTCTTGTACATAAGACAGTACATGCCTATATAGAAAGATGTGCGTCTTGCGAGGCGGGGCCGGCTTCCTCGCGGCAAGGCACTACACCCAGTGTTTATGGCAATATATCCACCTCACGATATAGGTTGCATAGCTAGCTGATAGCATGATATTATTGGCCTATGTTCATAGAAGTTCGTCAGCTGAAACGATTTCGTAAAAGCCTTCTAGGTTATTTTGTAATGAGCTCGTTTCAGACATAAGTACCTACTTTTTCTACAGTCACACACAGCTCTTTTTTCAGTGCTGAAAATTCACAGAATAGCATCACAGTAGGTACTAATATAATATCATGCTTTTTTTTCTTCGAAGGGTTAGGCAGAGGCCACTTTTCGATAATTATGTTCTAGTCCTAAGTACGAAATAAAGAACGAGCTTATTGCCACGACTGAGAAATTCTGATGGAAAAACTCAATATAACTTTGCTCGATCTAGAAATTGAACCCAAGACCATACCCATCCGCAAAAAAAAAAGACCTCATGCCCAGCTACTGCTGAACATGAGGTCTTGGTTCGATTTCGCTTGCGACCACTAGACAAACGAGGTGAGGTAAGTAATAATAGCATGAAAATTATGAAACTAAGCTAAGTTCAGCAGCCAGAAAACCAAAGAACTCATTTTGGAACTAAGTAAAACTTACTTTTAAACAGTGAATGTAGTTTTATAACTCAAAAATAAGTTTAAAAACTAAAACCCGACTACTGAAAAGGATGAAAGTTATTAATATACTTGTAAGCTGCGACCACGGGAAGGTACTTTCTTATGTTTCATCCTTTTCAGTAGTCGGGTTTTAGTTTTTACACTTATTTTTAGGGTTCCGTAGTCAACTAGGAACCCTTATAGTTTCGCCATGTCTGTCTGTCCGTCCGTCTGTCTGTCGGTCCGTCCTCGCTTAATCTCTGTGACCGTTAGCACTAAAAAGCTGAAATTTTGTAGGAGTACGTATATCAGTTACGCCAACAAAGTGATAAAATAAAATTTTGGAAAATATTTTTTTTTAGGGTAGCTCCCCTACATGTGAAGTGGGGATGAATATTTTTTTCATCATCTACCCCATCGTGTAGGGTATCGTTGAATAGGTCTTCTAAAATGGCTTAGGGGTTGCTAAAATTATTTTTCGATTTAATGCTCCATTTACGAAATATTAAAGTTTAAAGTGCAAATTTTTGTTCCAGTAGGGCGTCCCCCCCTTTCTAAAAGCTAAACTACTAGCTTGAAAAATCTGGAAAAATTCTCGATGATAGTGCATTTCATGAACTTTAAAGGAAAAGTATAGCGGTTAAGATAACTTTATTAGTTTAGCAATAATAGTCGTTGAACTTGGGTGTTGGATAATTTTGTACCAAATACAAAATCCTTAGCATTAATCCTTTAAAGTGACTAAGATGAAGTAGTTGCTTGTTTATAATGGGTAAAGACTTGCATTGAAAACCAAAATATGTTTTTTTTTTTACCTATTCAGAATAAAGAACAACAGAATCGTACTACATTGTGATAACGGGCTACTACAGAACCCTACACTGTGCGTGGCCCGACACGCACTTGTTTATTTAATTATTTTGGGACTTATTTCAGTAATATTTATATTTTTGAAATGTGCCAATTAAGTCTTTTCATTTGACAACACGGCATCATTAAAAAAAATGTCTTTTAGGTCATGACTTTATGTCCGCTAGAGGGCGCTATATTCAATGTATTGTTACGTCACATAGCCTATAACCAGCGCGCGACCAAGATGCTCCTAACGAAACCGTTTAATTATAACAAACAGTTCAAAAGTTATGAGGGAACAGATGAACATACATACATAACATAAGTACAGTAGTCAGGTAAAAAGTAACTTAAACCAAATAATTTTGGTTGTGCTAGCTCGAAGAACTTTCGTAGGGAGGACACATTCGTATTCGATGTATGAAAATCTTATTCGAAAGAGCTTTTTTGCGATTCTCTGAATCATATTCATGTAGCCTTTTCCCAACTATGTTGTGGCCAGCCTCCCTGTGGTAAGACTGGGTGATAGATAGACTTTAAGTTTCCGAATATCAAAGACCGTCAATCAAGTACCGACTGTCAAAGATCTACAAATGTCAGGCCGGGACCAATGGCTTATCGTCCTTGTGAATACAAGTTAATTTACTTGCGCAAAGGCAGGGTTACATTGTGTCATCTTCTTGTAGAGTAGTCCTTCTACTCGCATATAATTACATAATCACAATATTTTACCGTCACACTAATCTACCAGTGATTGAGGATAAAATAAACCTCAATAATTTCATAATGGCGATAATTTAAATAATAAATAATAGTCGAACGGAACTTCGTGACTATATTATTACGATATGTCATATAACAAACAATATTATTATTTTATATCGGCAATAACCCATTATTAGAACCGACAAAGTTAAATATACGTGTATATAAGCCTTTATTTACAGAGAATTAAGGTTGATTATCACCTGAAATGGCGGTAGAATGTTATTAGTGATTATGTACCAAAGAGGTTGTGTTAGTTTATCGAATAAATAATAGCAACCTAAGCAGCTGAATAAGGCATTATTGCAGTATTCCTGTGCTGTGTAATTTTCACATCTAAGGGGCTGTTATTAAACCAATATTGTTTTAAACAAATTGGATATTGTTTACGCTAGGCACATAAGAATTATTTTTGCAAGTAGCTTAATTTCGTTTGTCGTTTCCATAGCTTCTAATAACAATAAAGTCGCTTTTCGTGTCTCTGTGTGATCGCGTTGTTCTTCTAAACTACGCAACGGATTTTGATGCGGTTTTCACCATCAGACCAGTTGTAACGGCCTCGACTTACGAGTAGTAGGTCGTGGGTTCGAACCCAGCCAGGCGTTTTACTTTGTGTAAATTATTTCATCACCACTGCTCTCAAAACGGTGAAGGAAAACATCGTGAGGAAACATGTCCTAGAACCAAAAATTCGAAGACATGTGACATCTACGAACCCGCACTGAGGCCGCGTGGTAGATTATATAGATTTCGGCCCACTCCCGCTCGCCGAGAGGAGGCCTCTGTCCCAGCAGTAACAACTCGGTAATACGATACCCATTAGTAAGACTGGTTGTCAGACTTATGGGCCTCTGACTAACCGTAACGACTGTCAAAGATCTATGAATGACAGCCGGGACCAACGGCTTAACGTGCCTTCCGAAGCACGCAGGAGCTCTCGATATCGGTCACCCATCCACAAACCGAGCGCGGCAAGTATAGCTTAACCTTCAATCGACCCGTGCGGCTGTTATCATTTGGCCACTTGTACTTCGTACAAATTTTCAGTATCATCACGATATATTAATTAACAAACAACACATTATACCAATTACAAATAGACAATTCAAATAACAAACAAAAGGTAGGCAACACTCAAAATGCGACAGCGGCCACAAATAATTAAAATTAAAATAACGGCAGAGCATTGTTCAGCTATTTTAATTCGAATTTCGAATGTAACTGATCTGCAATGAACGGAGCGAATGAATGAGTGAATGAGTGATTGTTATTTAAGCGGGAGTCGCTATTGATCGGTAACAATTGGCCCTCGCCCAAGCCCTCGGTACTGAGGGACCTTATAGAGTTGTGTAGTCGATAGAAGTTGTAGAAGAGGCTTTGTTTCTGGTCCTGCTGCATGGAGGTACCTATAGTGACAATTTATTTTAATTTGAGACATACCTGGCAAGAAATCTAGGCTGCAGGCTGCAGGCCATATTTTTCCAAAAAATACACCTCCCTATTTCAATGTTTATTTCCTTGGTATCGGTAGTCTATAGATTAATTTCATCTGTTTTAAAATGTTTTAAACAGAATTTTGTAAGAAATACCTAGATACAAAAGAATTTGGCCTATTTTTTTACTTAGCCTACACAGTCGGAACTGCTGATCAAAGGCCTTCCCCAAATCCTTCCATGCATCCTTTTACAGCGCCTGCTCGATCCAAGTTGGCCTATAGAAAAAAAAACTTTGAACGATAAAAAAACTACTGAGAACAACTCTGTTCCCCTTCCGAAGTCTATGCAGCAAAGGGTTGAGCAACCCTTTCCCTTTCGGCAGCCATTACAATACACTCCGCTCTGGATACGTTCTAAACTCCTTTACTAACTGATCTCCTGGTACTTTTGTCGCAATTTCGTAGCGATTTCGTAGCATCTAAATACGGAATGTTCATTCTGTAGCGAAAATCTGCCACATCGCTACGGTATAATGAAAGTATTATCGAAGTAATTGTGTTTTTAACTGACTTCAAAGAGGAGAAGGTTCTCAATTGGACTGTTTTTTTTTATGATATGCTATACGGCAATCAATTTTATGAATTTTGCCTGGGTAGTTTTTTAAGTGGGCTTCATTATTACGTAGATTTTTCCACTTAGTTTATATTGACGATGTTATAATAACATCCTGCCAATGATATTTAGGTACATACGAAGTAGCAAATAGTGTTATACGAATTTGTGTGGGGTAAACTAAAAAGCGAAAAATCAAAAAGGCAAAAACGAAAATTCGGAACCAACGACAACGACTTCCGAGATTAAAGTAATTTTCCACTTTGTAGTGTTTTTTTTTGGAAGTCGGTTGTTTTTTTTTTTCGTAAAAGTTTTTTGATTAGTATAGGAGTATAAAAACGAGAGCCTTTACTAAAAAACTCTAGTCCCGGTTAAGCAGACGACAACCTCATAGGTTGAGCTGCGAGTTGACATTTCCAAAAAAACAATTATGCCGTGTAATCGAGGAAAAAATATATAGTTTACGAAGAACCAGCCGTTTATAATGATCACGAAACAAAACAATATACTCCAATTTAAAATTATCAACATATAACTCACCAAAGTTTGTCCCGTTTACAAGTGGGGCCACGAACAAGTGCACACTCATTTTACTTTTATTTTTATAAGAAATATGATTGTGTAGCGGGCGCGCGGCGAGCCCCGGGCGCGGATATTTTCAAAATAATAATTAAGCGGATACATTTATTATGCCGCACGAATATGTAATGCGCTCCGAGATCACAAAACACATGGTGTTTGATGGTTCCAACATTGTTTTTATTAGAGTTTTCGTGTTTGTTGTTAAAATACTTTTTAAATTGAAAATTATCGTGGTGATGGTAATTTAGATCAAAATCAAAAGTAATTTTATTCAAATTAGGCTGAGAATCAGCACTTTTCGAACGTCAAAATTACATAAGACAGTCCCCCAAAACGTGGAGCCCTTCACCACTTTCTAGTGCTAACGCTGGGAAGAAGTAGAGGTGCAACCAACTTCCCAGCAGCACAGCTGTCAAACTCAAACCTGAACAAGGTTTGATTTCAAGGTTTGATTTAGAGGTTTTAGATTGATAATAGTGCTAAAGCAACATCGTACAATAAGAAATTCAGTAAGAACATCGGTACTGCTGCACTGTAATTTCCTAAATCTAACAATTCTCTCTTATGTATTGAATATACCTCAGGAAATAACAAAACGTCTACATCAGTATAATTTATCGTTTGATACCAAACGCATTATCTGCAAGTCCAGTCTATAATCATTTCATTAAGATTACTCGTTATTCCATGTCTCTCTGATATACGACATCGTTTACAAACGGCAGCATTAATTCCTCTTCCTTTTATTAAATGTCCGAGTTTTATATATGCCATAAAATTAATAATTACAAGTGGCACTAAACTCAAGCCTACAGCCATTGGTCTTGATCAGGACTGGAAAACTAATTTTAATTAAATAAGTACTTTTGTAATTTTTTTTTTACATTTTGTGAAAGCAGCATGTCAATTTTTTTTTTTCTTAAATAGTCGTCTGGGTCTCGCTTAATGGCAAACGACATCGTGGCAGGCCCAGACGCAGATGGCGGGAGGAGCTGGACTCCTTTAATAAAGACTAGCTTCTGCCCGCGACTTCGTCCGCGTGAAATTTCACCCTCTGAATTTCGTAAAACCCTTTCTTAGTGGATACCTACTCTTCACAAAGAACACACATTCCAAATTTCATGTCTCTAGGACCAGTAGTTTAGGCTGTGCGTTGATATATCAGTCAGTCAGGACTTTGAATTTTATATGTATAGATTATTCCTTGGCAGCTCTAGACAAAAAGAGGTGGAAAGTGAGTGGGGAGGCCTTTGCCCAGCAGTGGGACATTAAAGACTAAAACAAAACTTGTCTACGACTTTTATGTAGTAGCTAATAAAGCCACAATTTAATAATTTTGCTCCTTATCATTGACACCACGTGGTCTTACTGCGAGACATTCAGCACCACAACATCACTAATAAAGCCACTACACAAACTATTCCATCCTAATAATTAATCCCGACTAAAACTTAAACCTAACTAATGAGCTCACCCCCTGTACAAGATCTAAGCCGTCAGCGTACAGGGTGCGTTCATTACTGTGCCGCGGCAGCTGCGCGCGTCGCCTGCGGCTCGGATTCTGCGCCCGCGTCGCTCCACCGTATCGCACCGGACACAGTATGCTACGGGCTTATGGTAATTTCTGTGAAAGGATTTTTTGATTCTGAATATGAATATAATAGTTATGTACACAGTTGTTGATGTTGTATACCAATGTAGGTAATAGTTTTAAATTGCTTGTTGATTTTCTTCTTTTACCCAAATTGATTATAAAAATAAACTTTAATTACTTGAATATAAAGCTTTGAACTCTTTGTAAATAAAATGTAGAAAAGGATGGGCCTCCTTTTCTACATTTTATTTTTTTTTACAAAGGAGTATGCAAGGATCGTAACAAGTGGTGCTTTGTAACTTTTGCCTACCCATAAAGGTAAAACGCATGAGTTTATGTAAAAGTCATTCTTGATAGAATAACACAATACATACAATTAAATGGTGACTTCATATTTTTTCACCTAAGTACATTTTGAATTCTTTTTTTTTTTTTTTAATTTGAAATGGGTTTGCTCTTGACTCTAGTCTAGGTCAGAGGTGACAGAGACAAAGTCGACGATGGAGTCAATTCAATACCAAATGTGCAGTTTTACCAATATAAAAATAAAAAACTTACCATAAAAAAAATATGCATGTTATTTACTAATTACATATTTCTGCACTTCAGTGTAGGAACAATTTGGAAACATATGAGCAGTTTCCTGTAAGTATAAATATTATTAAAAAATTTAAATAAAATATGATAAGAACAAATAACAACATAGCCCCCGGCTTCACCTTCACTGAATTCGTCCGTAGCAGTGATGAATATTTGGATCAGTAAAAAACCAGGTGTTAACTGTTAAGTTTAAATAATAAAAACATGAATCATTTATTTTTTTTTATTCTTTCTGCCCAGAGTTTCTGAGCCTGGCTTTCATTCGGTAAGTAGCTACAGACGCCAGCACATCAAGCTACCCGAAACTGTCAACTTTCCCAATCAACTTTGAACCTTATGCTTTAGCGATAAAGTTGAAAATCCATTAAAGAAATTTGACAGATTGTAGACGACCCGTAACGACTGTCAAAGATCCACGAATGACAGCCGGGACCAACGGCTTAGGCTGTCAAAAAATCAGCTGTTCCCTACATTTTGACGAGTTACACGAACATAAATGTAGGGAACAGCTGATTTTTTTTTCGCGATTTCAGTTTTGGTCCCATAGTAAAAGTTGTTCATAATGATGAGTACAATGACCTCTTAAGAGGTTGTTAATGTTATACCAATAACCCTGTAAAGGTACAAACTGCACTATCAAACAAGTGGCGAGCATCTATCCACAGTTACATAAACCAAAAGTCTCTCATGCAAATGATACAACGCCATTCCCTATTACTCACATTCAAAAACCAATCGCTATTCGTAACCATGGCAACGCGCAATGGCGTCGTAAGCATGAAACGTCATTGCCTCGCCTATTACGAACCCTCAGCAGCACATCCCAACCGTGGCATTGCCCAAACGGCCACAAACACACCTTGATGATCTTCCACCGACCACCCATTACACCCACAACCCTTTAAACAAACCAAAACAACCGTACCCCACCTTAATAAAGATCCTTTTCAAATGAGCGAGGGATCAGTGGGAAGTGGTACTCCCCTAAGGCGATTTTGCATGCCTCTTGCACGCAGAAATGAAAACTCGATGTTGAAGTAACTAAGTTGTTGTCAAATTGATTTTAGCTACGTCTTTGTGCAAGTAAGCTGTGAAGTTTGTTAGATTAGATGTTGCTTAGATTTTTTTAAAGTTTGGAATAAGTTTCGATGATTTAGGGCCGATTGTTCCATCGCCAGATAACTTTTATTCGAGGAATAAAATTGACGCGTTTTATATAAATTAACTGTCGAAATTTCAAAATTATTCCTCGAATAAAGTTATCAGATAATTGAAAAATCAGCTCTTAGTAGACCAAAGTTAGATATCTTTTATCCGTGGCATAAAACTCACGTCTGACAGTTCTAGTTTAGAAAAACTGTAAAAAATTCAATATTTATTCTCAGGATAACACTTTTTCTATCTGTCTGTTTATTTCAGTCCAGTACCAACCCCACAAGACCAACTATGTCATCAGATAGAAAGCTGAGCTATTGCTGATTGCCATTGGATATCGTTTTATGTTAAAACACGCGGACAAAGTGGCGGGCAGAAGCTAGTAACTTAAATAACGCAATTAATGTTGTTGAACTGTCACAACGAAAGGCATTGCCATTGTACAGACGCCAGCACATCAAGCTACCCGAAACTGTCAAATTTGAATTTGCTTTCGCGATAACAGATTGTAGTAGCTTGATGTGCTGGCGTCTGTACATGTGTCAATTACCTCACAGGTCGGTCGGCCGGTCGGTCGGTCGGTCGGTTGGTCGGTCGGTCGGTCGGTCGGTCGGGCGGTCGGTGTCGGTTACCTTCGACATTCACAAGGGTAGTATTGCCCTACAAGCTAGACCTACTATTCACACCACCCACTACTCATTCCTCCCCATCAATCACAGGCACTTGACGCGCACCGTTTAGTCACGGCCAGTTGCGCAAGCGACGCTAGGGGGCGCTATCACATCATCAGCTACAAATTGGACAGTTTAACGTGCAATTTGATTTTAATACGAACCGATAACATCTGCGATTGTAGGGGAAAGATAGTGTTTGTGAGTTTGTGAAGTCAATTTAGGGTCACTTTGATGTGTTCGTTGATATTTCTGATGGGTTTTTTTTTTCTAATGTATTTGGCTGGTAATCGGGTTGATGGTAAGTGGTCACCACTGGTTTGGATATCTATACATATAATAAATCTGTAGAAGGGTCAATTCTGTACATTGAAAATATTGAAAAAATAAATAGCGGGGGGTGTTGCTGGATCGATACCAAACCCAAATATGTGATTAAAAAAATTTTTGTCTGTCTGTCTGTCTGTCTGTCTGTCTGTCTGTCTGTCTGTCTGTCTGTCTGTCTGTATATGCAGGCATCACGTGAAAACTAACGGTTCGATTTCGATGAAACTTGGTATAATTATACCTTATTATCCTGGGCATAAAATAGGATACTTTTTATCCTGGAAAAATACGTAGAAAAAAAATCTTATTTTTCGGTTTTATTCATAGACGTTGTTCTGTAGAACCGCGAACACACGTTGCATTACCCGTAGTGGATAATTTTCCATTTCAATTTAAGAGAATACAGTTTCCTGTAGCTTTGTGTTACGCCATGACAATAAATAAGGCTCAAGGTCAGACCCTAGGAGTTGCTGGCGTAGATCTTACCGCGAGTTGTTTTTCACACGGGCAACTTTACGTAGCTCTTTCCCATGTGAGCAGTCTAAGAAATCTTCATGTTCATATTCCGGACGAGCTCACTAACAATGTTGTGTATGCTGAAGCTCTCAATTAACTTTCTGTCGCATTGTCACGATCACTTTTTTATTATTGCAAACTTTTCGTCATTGTCAGTAATTTACTGCTACATGCTACTTATCAAGGTCGGAATTACTATGAAAAAAATACTTACTACAGAACGCGAGCTCAACAGCAGTAGCTCAATAGAGGGATCTCCTTAATTATTATAGGCTTAGCCGTATTTGGGTCCAATAGATATTTATAAGATGTCATTGTCAGAGTTACTCAAAATGGAGAAATAAACCATCCACGCGAAGACCGACATCCGCGCGGACGGAGTCGCGGGCGGAAGCTAGTCTGGAATATGAGAGGCATCGTAGATGCGTAAACATCCTAGAGACACAACTGACATGTCCTATACCTTTGCCCGAAAGAAATTACACCGCACATTTTCGCTCAGATAATACAATTCTAGGATCTTTGATAGTTGTTACGGGTCATCAGAAACCAGAAAGTCTGACAACCAGTCTTATCAAGGAGTATCGTCTTACCCAGTTACTGGGGTGTGGAGGTCAGATACGCAATCGCTCCATGTAAAATACTGGTATTCAGCCGCATCCGTTTAGACTTGTAGCCGACCGCAACATATTTGGGAAAAGGCTAGGCAGATGATAATTTTCGCTCAGTTAAGTCTAGCCTTATAAGTAAGTACCTACTTTACTTTATATGACGTTACTGTAAATTCTTTCTGTATTTAGCATTATCGTAGGAAGTTAAAAAGTTCCGAAATCGCCATCCTAATTCCACTGCAATTCCGCTCAGATATAGGTTGAGCTTTAAACGTAATATGTCTTACTTGTACGTTCAAATAAAACGATAATGCCATTCATTTTCATTGACCTACAGTTCGCTCCATGATGAATAATGCAAATAATATCAACACTCTTAGCAGAAATGCAAATGATCGACTACTACGTCTTTATGCACTAATTCGCCACTGGTATACAAATGACAGTTGACTAATTGACAAAACACTTCATGTGCTAGACCCAAGAAGCTTATAGATAAGCTTCTTGGCTAGACCTCAAAAGGTGATAATCGTTTGCACGATCAACCGTGCTAATGTGTTTTATGAAAAAAGGTTCACGAGTATATAGTTTTAAATTCATTAGCAAGCAGGTTGGTAATGAAAAGTAATGGAGGTACGTTAACATTAAATTCTAGAATTAAAATATTTGTAAAAAAGGCGGTAAATGTGACACCTGTCAAGATATTATGAAGAAAGTTATGTTAATAACTGTTCTATGGAATATTGATCTTGATGTAGATATTGTTGCATTTACCGTATGCCGTGAGACCCTGAGAGCAGAGGTGGCCCAGTGGCCGAGATTTAGGTCGTAGGTTCGAACCCTAACAGGCGCTTTACTTTGTGTAAATCAGCACTGCTCTCAAAACCATGAAGGAAAACATCGTGAGGAAACCGGCCATATACTAGAAGCAAAAATTCGAAGAAATGTGACATCTACCAACCCGCACTGGGCCCGCGTGGTGGTTGACGGCCCACTCCCTCTCACCGAGAGGAGGTCTGTGTCCCAGCAGTGGGAACATTATAGGCTGATATGCTTATGCTACCACCACCACCACCACCACCACCAAAGCCTACCTAGACTTACCATTATCTGGTGATTGCTGGGTTAACCTATTGGTGATCACCTTGTTTTGACATGGTACCAGAAAACTCCTACGAATCCTCTTTACTTAATACCGATATATTTATCAACGGCTAGCTGCGCCCCGCGGTTTCACCCGCATAAGTGTTGATCCCGTGGGGATATCGGGATAAAAAGTAGCCTATATGTTAATCCAGGATGTCAGCTACCTCCATACACAATTTTATCAAAATTGGTCCAGCCGTTTGAGCGTGAAGAAGTAACAAACATATAAACACACACACAGTCACAAACTTTCGCCTTTATAATATTAGTGTGAAGTGTGATACCCACTGAGTAAGCAAAAGAGGCCAAATATTTAATTAAAATCGAAGCTTAAAATAATAAAACACAACGGTTCTTTATTTCTGTCCGCAATTGCACATAACATTTATTTACCTCAAGAAATTTATCAAAATGTTTTTTTTTCTTCGTGATTTTTATCTATTTTTCTATGGGTAACCAACACTAACTTACCGAAAAAATATTGTGTCTGCTTATAACCACACGATAGAATTGAAATATTAAACTGGAGAGATACGTGATTCAGTATCACCGACCGAGTAGAGCCGAGTTTACCCGATTCAGCTTCACCGCCCGAGCTTGGGTTGACGATATCGTCAAAGTCGCAGAAAATACCTGGATGGGAGACGCACAGAACAAGGAAGTATGGCAGAAGAACGGGGAGGCCTATACCCAGCAGTGTGTGATTCCGGGCAGAAATGATGATGATGATGACCCGAGCGGGACGGTTAAAGATTTTTAATAATAGTGTTAATCCATTGCTTCATAAGTTCGCAAAGTTTGTCAGCTCAACAATGTAAATAACTCAATGAATGTTGTTAAACTGTCAAAATGGAAGCCATTTTAGTGTGTTACGCAACTACCCCGCAGGACACATTGTTTCACTATCCGCAACGATTCTATTCCTACCCCGGGCCGCGTCACGGAATTATCGATTGGTCTGGGGAGTGCTCGTCCCGCTCCGGGGTCGCTTCCCGATTTGCGGTTGAATAGATTCTTGCATTATTTGTTTGTGTAATGGAATGACTATGTGTTAGATGATATCCTCTTAGCTTCGTTGGTCTAATGGTCGCTCGCGCTACTGCTGAGCTAATGAGAACCTGGGTTTGATTCCCGAGTTCCCGATTTTTTTGTACAATGCAATTTTGAACAAATATTTTGCTCTTCTGAGATTAAAAAAACTGAAGTGTTTATCGACTTTTGTTGCTGACTGTACAATTAGTAAGTAGACATCATATATCATATTTGTTTTTAGCCACAAAAACTTTAAATAAGTACCTTCAGCAAAAATAACTCTACGAGTACAAAACAGCTTTTCACCAACAATTTTCATCCCAGCAACGCAGTATAAATATAAATAAGGCTCGTAGTGTAAATAACAGTAACGAACTCAAAATAAAGTGTATTTCCTTCTCAGTCAACAGCGAGGCGCCCGTGTAAATTGCTATATCCGGTCGGCCGGTCCATTTCCGCCAATAAAGCCCACTTCCGGCGGCGCTGCCCGCCAGGTGGCAGCACTATTTAGTTTGTTCCGTCACTTCCGCTGAAGAAATAAGGTTTTCAGTCGGTAAATGTGATTTCATGGCCGTTTGACCGATGTGTTGAGATGGCCCGTTTGCAGATACACTTTCATATAGTTCGGGAGTTTTGGTATTCGTTGGTTTCAATTTATGATAAAATCTACTGCGCATGTTCTTGGTGATAATTTCCGTTTTAGCTAGTAGCCAGATGAAACGGCAGCTTAAGTCTTCTTATCTTAGAAGTCAGTTTATTCCGATTTAAATCATCATCTGCCTAGCCTTTTCCCAACTATGTCGGCTTCCAGTCTAATCGGATGCAGCTGAATAGCAGTATTTTACATGGAGCGACTGCCTATCTGACCTCCACAACCCAGTTACTGGGTAATACGATGCCCCTTGGTAAGACTGGTTGTCAGACTTTCGGGTTACTGACTACCCGTAACGACTGTCAAAGATCCACGAATGACAGCCGGAACCAACGGCTTCACGTGCTTTCTTTGCTTTCATTCCGATTTAAATCAGAAACGTTGACAGTCTAAGTACACTGAGGTTGGGTTGAAGGGTTCAGCGCCTGATCTCTCTCCGTTCGTGTTGGATTGCCGTCCCATCGGACTATGAGAGTCAGGGAAGAGAGAGGGCACCTGTGTCTGCGCACATACTTGTGCAATATAATATTTCCCGCGCCGAAGGCTGGTCTACACTGAGATTGAACGCCATGGCTGAAATTCGATCTGGAGGACTTTACAGTGAGGTTCTGTAGGCCTAACAATTTGCACGAAGACATTAAGTTAGACAAATCAGTTTAAGAGCGTTTACGCCGAACGGCATTTCATACAAATTTTCAAGCCCTTTTTTTTCGAAGTGAATGAACCGATTTTAATGAAACTTCGTACGTATAAGCAAAATACAAAGGTCTAAAAAGTTAGTAGAGAACATTTTCGAAAAATAGTGTTTCAGCCAAATTAGACCGATTTTAAACTTTCCATAGAAACAGATATTTCCAGTTATCTTTTTTTATATAAGACATTTTGAAAATGTTCTCTACTAACTTTTTAGACCTTTGTATCCTGCTTATGCTTAGGAAGTTTCATTAAAATCCGTTCATTAATTTCGAAAAACAAGGGCTTGAAAGTTTGTATGAAATGCCGTACGGCGTAAACGCTCTTAATTGGATGGTATTGAAAACAAAACTTTATATAAAATAATCATTTCGTAGACAGCCTAGACCGATGGCCGATGGGGCCGAAAGGTTCTGGAGTAGCGACCGCGTGCCGGAAGACGTAGTATTGGAAGGCCTCCCACAAGGTGGTCCGACGACCTTGTGAAGGCCGCAGGTACCCGTTGGATGCGAGAAGCACAGAACCGGTTGAAGAGGAGGTGCTTGGGGGAAGCCTATGTCCAGCAGTGGACGTCTTTCGGCTGAAATGATGATGGTGATGATGATGAGACATCCCAGCCTTTGAGCAGTGGGTGACTAGTGGTAACGCCCGCGAATTACGAGTGTAGGTCGTAGGTTCGAACCCCGACAGGCGTTTTACTTTGTGTCAAAATGTCATCACCACTGCTCTCAGAACGGCGAAAGAAAACATCGAGAGAAACTGACATGACATCTACCAACCCGCACTGGGCCCACGTGGTGGATTACGGCCCACTCTCTCTCACAAGGAGGAGGCCTGTGTTCCAGCAGTGGGAACATTATAGGCTGATCAATTGATCATGCTAGAAAACATATGGTTCCATTAGTTAGACTTCGCCATAATAGGGATAAAAGAAAGTTTAACTCACCTGCCATCCGTTAGGCTCCAGGGCCAGAAATGTCATCACACGATCCACACATGGGTAGAAAAACCGCCTTGTCACTCTTATCACCGAGTTCACTACTTATCACCATACGGTCAGCACCATGTCAGGACAATATTAGTATCGTTCTGTTAGTCCGGGTCACCATACAGTCATCGCTTTTAGATATAGTCACTGTCTGAATTTTCACTAAAAAGTTCTTATGTTCATGAAACTCCTTGGTTAGTAACGACAGTGGCTAAAAATAAAAAAGGGTTGTATCTAGATCGGCACAACCATAATCAATCAATTATTACTTAGCCACAGCACAAAGCCACTGCAACATAAGATAAGAGTAAGTAAAGCGGTGCTATTCTGTAAAAATCTCACCGTGAAAACTTAGGTGAAGTGAGCGTGGAGTGAGCTGTCAATAGTGTCAATTCCTAGCAAAAACAAACTCACTTCACCTAAGTTTTCACAGTGAGTTTTTTACAGAATTGACCGGCAGGATACGCTGACCAACTGGCCAAGCTAACCAATAAGCTGACCAAGTAGCCAAGCTAACCACTAGCTGACCAAGTAGGGCGGGCATACTAAGCTAACCACTAGCTGACCAAGTAGGGCTTACTAAGTTAACAACTGGCTAACCAAGTAGGGCATAATAAGTTTACCAAGTAGCCAAGCTAACCACTAGCTGACCAAGTAGGGCGGGCATACTAAGCTAACCACTAGCTGACCAAGTAGGGCTTACTAAGTTAACAACTGGCTAACCAAGTAGGGCATAATAAGTTTACCAAGTAGCCAAGCTAACCACTAGCTGACCAAGTAGGGCTTACTAAGCTAACCACTGCCTAACCAAGTAGGGCTTAATAAGTTTACCAAGTAGCCAAGCTAACCACTAGCTGACCAAGTAGGGCTTACTAAGCTAACCACTGGCTAACCAAGTAGGGCATAATAAGTTGACCAAGTAGCCAAGCTAACCACTAGCTGACCAAGTAGGGCTTACTAAGCTAACCACTGGCTAACCAAGTAGGGCATAATAAGGTTACCAAGTAGCCAAACTAACCACTAGCTGACCAAGTAGGGCTTACTAAGTAACCACTGGCTATCCAAGTAGGGCATAATAAGTTTACCAAGTAGCCAAGCTAACCACTAGCTCACCAAGTAGGGCTTACTAAGTAACCACTGGCTAACCAAGTAGGGCATAATAAGTTTACCAAGTAGCCAAGCTAACCACTAGCTGACCAAGTAGGGCTTACTAAGCTAACCACTGGCTAACCAAGTAGGGCATAATAAGTTTACCAATTGGCCAAGCTAACCACTAGCTCACCAAGTAGGGCTTACTAAGTAACCACTGGCTAACCAAGTAGGGCATAATAAGTTTACCAAGTAGCCAAGCTAACCACTAGCTGACCAAGTAGGGCTTACTAAGCTAACCACTGGCTAACCAAGTAGGGCATAACAAGTTTACCAAGTAGCCAAGGTAACCACTAGCTGACCAAGTAGGGCTTACTAAGCTAACCACTGGCTAAGTACTCAGCTGTATCCGGTTATACTGGAAACCAACCCCAACATAGTTGGGAAAAGGCGAGGCAGATGATGATGATGGTTATATTAAGTAGTACTAACCCTAGTCAGGTGTATACGATTAGATCAACAGTTAAAATTTCACGACGTATTCCACTGGGCAGCCACTAAAATGGCACCTGAATGAATGTACCGCTGTGTGTCAGGTGCATTCACTCAGGCGGGTGCTCAATATTCACTCCTATTTGATCAGTCCGTTGCTCTTATTTGAGTAGAGTTTTAGCCAATTTGGGTATGAAGTTTAACATAATATTATTACAGTACACCGTCCCTTGCGTATTTACCTTAACCATGACGTTAATATCTAGCATGAATGGTAGTCCTACTACTACTGAAACTTTCAATGTGATTACGTAAGTCCTTTCAGTTGTAGTTCATTTGAATAAACTTTCGTACATAAATGTCGACGTTATAATATGTTTCTACACATACTTACCTTACATTTATAGCCGACTGAATTTCTGACTTTCAGTGAAGTTATAAGAATGAAATTGACATGATTTGAAAGATCTTTTGAAGGAGTTTATCAGTGCCAAATGTCGGGAGAAATCAATGTTTAAGTATTTTAAGAACACTCTATTACTTAGAATAATAGAGTGTCCTAACTCTATAATAATAATATATTTTAATATTATAAATGCGAAAATAAGTTTGTTTGTTTGTTTGCTACCTTTTCACACCTAAACCGCTGAACCGATCATCCTGAAATTTTGCAAATACGCTGTCAGGTGTACAGAAACGGACATAAGATACCTTTCATCCCGAAAAAAAGTGCTGTTTCTGAGGAAAACAACAATAACGTTATTATGATAATAGATGGCGTCACGTGTCTTTTGAACGGGATCGACTCTTATGCGGGTGAAACCGCGGGGCGCTTATAGTACTTTATTATTAGCGATTAATGTCCCACTGCTGGGCAAAGGCTTCCCTACTCTCTTTCCACCTCTCTCTGTCCAGAGCTGCCTAAGACCAATCTCTCTACTACGAGCACCTACCTACGTTAATTTTTAGGGTTTCATAACTCAAAAGGAAAAAAAAGGAACCTTATAAGATCACTTGTTGTCCGTCTGTCTATCTGTCTGTCAAGACCATTTATCTCGGGAACGCGTGAAGACATCTAGTTGAAATTAAAACTAATACTCAGGTCTACAGTCCCTTGAAGCTGTGAAAAAATCAAACTTCTAATTTATTATTATTATGAGCCTGTTATGTCCCACTGCAGGGCAAAGGCCTCCCTTCCATCTTTCCATTTTTTCCTGTCTCTTGCTATATCTGGCCAATCCTTTAGATAGGCGTCCAATTCGTCACGCCATCTTTTTCTGGGGCTACCGCGTCGCCGATTCCTGTTATTCGGAATCCAGTCAGTGGCTATCTTTTGCCCAATACTGTTGCGACATGCGGCAGATGTGGCCTGCCCAATTCCACTTTAGTTTGGCGGCTGTGTTGCCCACGTCTGCAATTTGTGTTTTGAAACGAAGTATACTGTTCCGAATGCGGTCTGTGACTTTGACTCCAAAAATCTTCGTTTCATTGCTCGCTGGCAGACCCCGAGTGCGGACTTTTGGCGTTTCGTTAACGACCACGTTTGCGATCCGTAGGTGAGGGTGGGAAGGATGCACATGTCCATGAGTTTCCTTTTTAGGGAAAGTGAAAGTGATCCTTTCATTAGGTGTTTCATCGACCAATAGCTCTTCCAGGCGTTTTCGGTGCGTCGAGCAACCTCTTTATCTTGCCTCGCCTGGAAAGAGACTATTTGACTATTTAAACTTCTCAAGTGAACGTAAAAAAAAGATACGGCCGTTTGCCGCAAAAAAGTATATTTCGACATTCTCAAGGGAACCAAAATGTATAGGGTACTTCCCGTTGACCTAGAATCATGAAATTTGGCAGTAAGCAAGGTCATGTAGCACAAGTAAAGGAAAACATCCGAAAACCGTACATTTGTAGTTATATTCTGTGGTGGTGGTGGTGGTGTAGTGGTGCTTCAGTTATTTCCTGTTATGTTTATTACGTTTTATTTTGGTATGTATAATATACATATTACTTTAAAATAAAAAACAGTGGCTCTCCAGGAGTGCCGAGAGAAGTGAAAACTTGAAAAATATAGTAATTTTATAAATATGTTTGAAGGTTATTCTTCCCAAAGAAAACATACCGCGCGTTGATGTCTTTATAATGGCCAATACTTAAAACAGAAGTGTCGGTTACGGTAACAGTGTCGCGAGTTCAATGGTCTAACACGCCCAAAGAAGTTTTCACTTAAATAACCAGGTACTTATGTAACTTCCAAGTTTAAGTAAGTACTTGAACTTATTGACCAGCACCCAAATTGCGTAATCACTATCAATCACAATCTGTATCATCTCGAAGGATATTGCTAATCCATTGCTTCATGTGTTCGAAATACTTGTCTGCTTAGCAACGTAAATAATCAATGAATATTGTTGAACCGTTAGAATGAAAGCCATTCCTACTGTTAGTGTGTTACGCAATACCCCGATGTAAGAGAACGGATCTAAAGGTCAAAAGTTAGTACCTTATGTACAGTCAACAAAAGAGATAGGTAAGTATGCAGGATCGTCGGATACAGTTGAAATTTACTAAGAAACCGATGAATGTTCTCGAATAAAATTTTATTTTATTGATAGAAAACAAACAGCTCATTTATCAAATTAAATTTCAGTGACAACATCCATCGATTTCTGCATACTTATCTCTTTTGTTGACTGTACCCAAGTCGGTACCTTTTGATCCACGCAATGTAAAGATAATTTAGATTATATAAGTAAAGAACTTAACAAAGAGAAGCAAGTTACATTAACTTGAATTATCAAGTAGGCAGCAATAATTAATAAATAATTATATTTTTAACGAACGGACAAATACGTCGGTAGCTTACAACTCTGCCTACTGCCTGCCCCGGCGTGTGCTCTAACATTAACCTGATGCGGACCTTCTCTGTTGTACTCAAAAGGGCCATGTTTCATTTGTAACTTAAGGATGGTATTCTGATTTAAATTATGGTTTTAACTGACTGGGAAGAAAGGAAAGGTACAGTATTTTATCTCACGAAGCGACGCGTGCTTTACTTGTGGTAGCCAAGTATACAAACACTTTGTGAATGGAAACACAGGAGCTCTTGCTCCCGTCCGAGACACGGGCGAAGTCGGAAGTGTGTGCGTGCGTGTGTGTGTTATGTGCTGACACTACTCGTCATCATGCACACATTCACAGCGTGTTTGTACACTTGGCTACCACAAGTAAAGCGCGCGTCGCTGCGTGAGATAAAAATACTGTACACAATGTAAGTAGGTAAATATGTGGTAAAGTGTTATTTTCAGACGTTCTTATAATAATGAAATAACTAAGAAAAACTAAGGCCAGGCAGACCGGCGCTGTACTCTGTGTGAATTATTTCATCACCACTGCTCTCAAAACGGTGAAGGGAAACATCGTGAGGAAACATCTTAGTACTTACCAAAAATTCGAAGACGTGTGATATCTACCAACCCGCACTGGGCCCGAGTGATGGATCACAGCCCACTCCCTCTCACTAAGTAGGCCTGTCTTCCAGCAGTGAGAACATTATAGGCTGATTAATATGCAACACTAAACTCATAAATTTGATTTATTCCTGTATGATCCCCTGAAACCCCCATCCACCCCCCCCCCTTCCTCTCTCCTTGATCCCTTGCTAGTTCGTCTTCTGTTTCAATCACTGTTTTATCCTCATTATCTTTCAACCTCCACAAAAAAAAACTGAACATCGAATTACAAAAAACCACATCCACAGTAAGCTTACATATTTTTTTCTTCTTCAAAGAACAAATTCATACCGGGAAAGTTTTTAAGAAAAATAATTACAATGGCCGCCGCCCCCTTTCAGCAGGAGAGGGGAGGGGGCGACCCTTTGTGCGTTGAATTTCTTAAATAATTACGCTTCTTTCGTTTTGCCAAACATTTGTGTAACAAGATTATGGCCCGCAATGGATTACCTTTTGACTTCAAGTTCTTATTTTTCGTTAATTTGCGTGTTGTTCCGTTTGTTATGTAAGGTTTTTTGAAGGCAACGTATGTCTAAAATTATGTAAACGGTAAGTATATACCTAAATAATCTTCAGCACCCTAATTGCCTATCAATCGTAATCTGAAACATATTGATGGACATTGCTTCGTATGTGTCGGACTGCATAGAAAAGAAAGAGAGGCGCGATGACGCAACACTGGTAATTTATTGAAAGATATGAAGCAATTATCTAGTTACAAAGAATCTATCGTTTGGATTAATAAATTAAAACACTGATGCTTTGGTAAGTTGCTTGTAGAATAATCTGACAAAGTCATAATGATTGTATGTGTATTGGTATGTTTTTTGTTGTAAAAGGAAAGTTTTTGGAGGTATCTTGATGATTTTTTTTTTCTCTATCTTATCAGATTGGTTGACATATGTTTTCAGCACACTATCTATCTATCTTGAAGAATATCATATATTTTTCTGATTTTGTATCTGATCTGTTGTTGTATTTTGTATCTTTTTTTTAGTCTATCTTATACCTTGTTGTTACTAAAATTTGCGTGCACTATTGTATTAGGTAAGCCTGTGATGATAGTGTATGTGTTTTAAAATAAATAAATAAATGTTCGATAAATTCGTCTGCTCAACAACGTACATAAATAACGCAATGAATATCGTTGAACTGTCAAAATGACAGCTATTCCTCATGTGAGTGTGCTACACAATTACCCGCGGGTTGTGATTAGGTATGTAAGTACAGACGCCAGTACATCAAGCTACTAGAATCTCTAAAGCATAAGGTTCAAAGTTGATTGGGAAAATTTGACAGTTTCGGGTAGCTTGATGTGCTGACGTCTGTACTTACGTCATCTGCCTTACTAAGGTAACCTAAGTTGGGGTAACCTAAGGTAACCTAAGTTACTTAGGTAACCTAAGTTGCCACCTAAGTTGGGGTCCGGGTCAGCTACCAGTCTAACCGGTTGCAGCTGAACACCAGTATATTACCTACCTACATGGAGCGACTGACTGTCCTCCACAACCCGGTTACTGGGTAACACGGTACCCCTTGATAAGACTGGTTGTCAGACTTTCGCCCTTATGACGAACTGACCAACGGCTTAACGTGCTTTCCGAGGCACGGAATGGTCTTGGTAATGATGGTCACCCATCCACGGACCAAGCGTGGCAAGCCCACGGTGTTAGATGTCGGCAGAAGCTAAATACCTACCACAGACTAGCAAATTACCCCGTCTACACGTCGGCGGAGGCATTCGAAGATGGCCATCTGCTGATGAATCTGTCTACGTGTAGAGGAGGCTTTAGATACGCAAGCCACGGTCGCTCACGTTATTTTTATTTCTTTTATTAATCATGAATGTGCCACTGCTGGGCAAAAGCCTCATACTATAGGGAGTCACCTCTCTCTATCCGGATTTAAAAAACAACAATCCGTTCCATCCATAGATATATGTTTTACATTTCTATGGTTCCATCACTAAAATATCTGATGCTACTCTGAAAGATACCACACAATGGAATTGGGCTGGACACATCTGCCGCATGTCAGACGATCAATGGGCCAAACTTAAGACCCAGTGGGTCCCGCTTAGTGGTAAATGACACCGCGGCCGGCCCAGACGAAGATGGCGGGATGAGTTGGACTCCTTTTTAATAACGATTGGTCCTTGGTAGCTCTAAGGTCCTAATAAGGCCACTTTGGCAGAATCATAAAAGGATAACATATTGGACAGTAACTGTTAAGTTAATCGTATCAAATCCCATATGGCATTTTACAGTTATTCTTTTTTGTCTGTGCTAAAATACCAATCAATCCAATCCAAATCCAATCCCAATCTCTTTGATTGTACCTACGTAGTGCAGCGAAAAAAAGAAAAACACGGACTGTCTTTGCCATATTATAATTCATAATGTTATCCTTTTATGAATCTCCAAAGTGGCCTTTAGGCCCCCTGGACTCACGTTATTGCATTCACTCAAACTCACAACACAGCTAAAGCGAATGTTAATTTAATATGGTCCTTCTCACCATAAATAGCTTAATCATAAAACAATTACTACCTATAATATTTTCACAAACCAAAATCATTCACTAGTTTTCATTTCACAATAAAAAATTCTATTTACCACACAGTCAATGTCTCTGTTTATCGAAAAACGACGCGACTGTAAACACAATTCCAAATAAAGAATGTTATTTATAAAATAAAAGATGGCGTCGCCCGACGCGCAATGGCCGTGTTTCAGGGCGGCCCGGCTGAAACTAACGGAGCGGCGCCGCTGAAACAAATGCAATATAACTACATACACCGAATTGTATCGATAATGATGATTTTATTTGAAATACTCACTTAACTCGATTATAAATCGGTAATATTAATTTAATTTGATGTTCAGTTTTTCGGTAAGCGTGGCTTTTACAGTTTTACACCAAGTACACTACTCGCAAACTTCAAAACGTTAATAGTAAAATTATAACGTAGATTAGATTTGTCAATACAATGCAAGATTATGTCTGGACTTTAAAAGAGACTGTGATCTCTGAGTTTGTTTCGGTCTTTCTACTCAGAGTAGTCAGATAGATAGGAAACGCCGACCTCATCTAGTTTTAAAAAGATTATTGACATGACAGAAATAAATAATTTATTATTATTATATTTTACGCATCAATGTTTTGAACAAGTTTGCATTACTTATTTTGTTAAACGAAACCCAGGCATTTAAAAAAACTTAATGAATAGAATAGAGGTGAAAAATGTACAAATAAATAAATGTAAAAATACTTTTACATTGTGTTGTAGGTACAATATGTTGTGCAACACAATGTAGAAGTTTTTTTAGGATTTTTCTTCAATACTCAATTAAATCCCATCGAATGTTATTTTTTATTGAGGTCGTTTCATGTAAAATACTGGTATTCAACTGCATCTGGTTAGGCTGGAAGCCGACCCCACACTGAATAAAATAATTTCTTACTACAGCGTATTAAAGCGATTTCATTAAGACTTACTGACTAAGTATATACAGTAAAAAGAAATGTTTGTAAAACAGTAAAAGATAAAACAGTAACTTTTAATTATTGAACATGCTATTTACTGAAAAAAAAACAAAAAAAAGGAATTACTGTAATGTAAGTAAATTTCTATGGTTTGAAAGATATCACCAAATTAATAAAACAGTTAATTTTGTGACCTTTTAGCTACTTAAAACGTTAAAGTTTACTGTCAAGACGGTAACATTTTGCCTCAAGCTGTAACTGTTTTCGGATCAGTAAAAAATACTCAGAATCACTACTTAATTCAACACACTTATTTTATTGATCTTCTGATTTTGACTTACGTAGCTCTGTAACAAGGCTTTTTCAGTAAGATGTAACATAGAAAGTACTGGCCTACGAATTACATCAAAATAAAATTACAGCCTGATCATTCTGATTATTATCATTTGCAAATTGTCCTATCGAAACTTCGATCGGAAAGAGTCGAAAAGAACTTTTTAAAAGAAATTCGTGAATAGGCTCTCTATAAAATATGAATGAAACAGCGAATAGCATGAAAAAAAATACTTTCGCGTTCTTTCACCTTTCTTTCTTTTCCAAAATTATGTAGTGTACCTAGTTATCTACTTATACTAATAATAAAGGTGAAGAGTTTGTTTGTTTCAACGCGCTAATCTCTGAAACTACCATCGTCGGACTTGAAAAATTATTTTTGCATTTGATAGCCCACTTTTTGAGGAAGGCAAGGAACCTAGGACTAGGACCCTAGGACCTAGCGGGGTCTTAGGGACCTAAGGTCCTAGTCCTAGGTCCTAGGTCCTAGGGTCCTAGGGTCCTAGTCCTAGGTCCTAGGGCCCTAGTACTAGGTCCTAGGGTCCTAGTCCTAGGTTCTTGGGTCCTAGGGTCCTAGTCCTAGGTCCTAGGGTCCTAGGGTCCGAGAAAAATAAGGGCGTAAACGAAGTAATAGCGCGGGTAAGCGATGCGATGCGATGCGACGGTATGAGTCGGGGGAGCAATAAATTTTACGACGACAGGCAGAAACTACTTACATAAAGTTTTCTTTAATTACACTTATTATTGTAAACCTTCACATTTTTATTGTCAACTTTTTACAACAAATTACTTATATAAATTCAGAAAGAAATTGAAGTATTTAAATAATATTTTAAAAGGAACATCACAATAATTATTGAAATCTACATGACCCCGTTACATAACCAAATTGCTTGTACGAGAAAAATGTAGGTAAAGTATCTTCGTATACAGGAAAATTGGAATCTTGGAAAAACTCTCCCATCAAAGTGTGCGTGGAATAATATAAAAAGATTCGTGTATTTGGGTCCAAAAAGTTTCTATTGTAACTGTACAAATTTACACACACATTGATACTTTGGCCGGGGACATTACTTACACATGGGGGTTTTGTGAAGATTTTTTGTGAATGGAAGTGTGTGGGTGGAAATTGCACACTCGTATAGGATTTTCCTCGTATGTACGATGTTTGGAGGGTGTGATTGTGGATGTGTGCGCGCCCCGCCCCGAGCTATGAGCGCCCTCGGTGACGCCGGCGGCGACGGCTTTCGCGAACAAATGGGTTACTGCATATGTTTTTCTAAGATTTGCAAGCAACAAAAAAAATACAAGGAAAGGTAATCGTTTGATGGATACTGAATGAAACATAATTGAAAGTTTTATTCTTACTGGCGTTTAGTTTCTCGTTTTAAAGTTTTATGCCATTGAAAAATACTATTGAAATTACCTTATGCATTTAAGTCCCAAAATAAATAATTGCCTGTATTTCCAGCATAATCTTGAATTGTTAACAAAAGCCAATATGATTACACGTTCCCTGTACAGTATGTAACTGTTTATTTACACGGAATAACTCCCAGGCTCAGGCACAGGTGTTCCATGTCATTATTTTTCAAAAGAAAGTAAAAGACCTCATTGAACAATCAAAAACACAAAACATATAAGTATTGCAATTTTTTTACCTGACACGATGACAGGGTAAATGTTTTTATGTATAAAATAATAATACAGTGATGTTCAAGTCTGTCAAACGTTTAAAAAAGTATAAACAAAAAATAATAGTTACGAATCCAGCTCTAGTTACGTCTTTTTGTGGCAGCTGCGTCATCGTTTACAGTAGACATAGGGCGGGCTACTGTTCACAGCCTGCGGCCTTCCTGACCAATCACAGTGCTCCGAGCTATATTCCTCTCCCTTTCACTCCTATCGATACCCGCATCCGGCCATCCTTGTTACTTCCCCCGGCGAAAATCCTAGCAATATGAAATTATTTCTCAATTACCAACTTTAAACAAAGAACAATAAAGCTCACAATCGGTCAAACAAAACGCGTCGCTTCAGGCGTTTTGCACCCACAATAATGTTTATTTGATATCGAGCGTCAGGCAGGCGACGATTTTCAAGTTCAGATTTCCCATTCGAACGATTGTGAACCTTATTTCTTAAGCCGCTAAATCTAGACGATCGAAACAATCGCACGAATTGTATTTACGTGTGCAATGCTGGCATTTTCATTGTTACAATCCTCAAGAGAGTTTGAGAGAAAACATTTTCGACTTTATTCGAGAAGTTCAAAGCTCAAAACTCTTTGCATGTTTTGGGGAGTTACAAAGTTCTGGAGTTGGGTAACTGTAACGCCCAAGGCAAAAGCTATTTGCGATGACAATTTTGCGAGCGTCGGCGAACGAAATATGCCTTTTATTCGTACTAGAGTCGGGATTAAGGCTCTAAAACGGAATTGCTGTCAGAGGGAGCTTTGTTGAAATTTGCGAACTACACCTACACGTTCGTAGTTACATCTCTTTGCAGGGAGCGCGATGTTTTGGTTGCGTTTAAAAATCCGGCAGGTTTATAGTTTTTTTTTTTTTTTTTATAGTACTATGAAAGGCTTACTGTTTATAGTTACGTTCTTGACGAGATTTTATTCCGATTTTCCCGGCTTATAGTTGTGAGTGTGTGTGTTCTTTCTTTGGCTAAGTCACTCGAGTCGTTGAGCTCCGCAAGTTTTGAGTTGAGCTACACGATTGTCTGTGTGGTGCACTTAAAGAATAACACCACCCCATACTTCCCGTGGGTGTCGTAAAAGGCGACTAAGGGGCGTACCGGAGAATGGGCAGCAGCGTTCTCTATGCAATCCACCACCATACCATACTGCGATCGCCAACCCGCCTGCCAAGCGTGGCGATTATGGCAAACCCTCCCCGCCTTTTGGGGGAGGCTTATGTCCAGCAGTGGACGTCTTTCGGCTGAAACGATGATGATACGATTGCTGACAAATCCTTGCACTGACTGGACTAATCCACTCAAATCTGTGGTACTTTCTTCAAAAGACCATTTTAGACATCCATCTACATGGTCTTGACATGATCCGACCAAGGTTATGTTTGGGCTTTAAAAGAGACTGTGACTGTGCAAGTCTTTTCTCCTTTTATGATATTTTACTTTTTATACCTTTTGCTTATGCTTTTTCTACCTTTTGGTTTTTACTTTTGATTGACAGATTATATACTTGTGTTTGACTACCAAGAACCAGCGCATTGTTATTTCAGTACCGTAGTTAATGTTAGTGACCTTTGAGTTTGTTCCGGCCTTTCTTCTCAGAGTAGTCAAATCGGAAACGCCAACCTCATCTAGCATAATTATTTATAATATGACGTGATGTAAAATTGATTTCGATATCCTATTTTTACAGAATAAACAATTTTATTTCATTTCAGTGGGTGAATAAAATTATCAAGAATACCTGCCGAGCGATTCTGCAAAAATCACACCGTGAAAACTTGGGTGAAGTGTGCTGTCAATAGTGTCAATCCCAGCCGATGTCTTGTGTAAAATTCTCACCGTGAAAACTTAGGTGAGGTGGGCTTCTAGTGAACTGTCATCCTATCCGCTGCTAGAGATTGACACTATTGACAGCTAACTTCAAGCTCACTTCGTCTAAGTTTTCACCGTGGGATTTTTCACAGAATAGCACCACTAGCATCACGTGGAATGACAGCTCACTTCCCCCAAGTTTTCGTAAAGTAGCTCGGCTGATACGTAACATCACGCTTGTAAACCCCGCAGGGTTAGACATAGATGCACATAATGGTACACCGATACTTTGTCAGTTAGTCCCATGTCCCATGACTTAGGTTTATTTTGAGAAAAAATAGTTTTGGCTAATCTAGGTATCTCAGGTGAAGCGTGTAACAAATAGATAGAGTCAGTGCAGGCCCGTTCTCAAAAGCCAGGCACTTTTGCCAATGAGGTTGTTAAATGAATCTGTTGGATAAAATAAAGTTCAAGTGGAATTATTTGAATCGCTGTAGCATTTGCCGTTTGGTACTTTCTTAAGTAAGCCGTTATTTTCAGTGCTGCATTGTGATAAGTGTGATAACAATCTTTTAGTGGGTAAGTGAAAAAGCGACAAAATAGTAGTACCTAGGTAAGTTCGAAAATCTTAAGTTCACGACTGTAAAACTAAATAAGAAAATATTTTGAAGTGAAGTGAGCTGTCAATAGTGTCAATTCCTAGCAAAAATAAACTCACTTCACCTTAGTTTTCCGGTGAAATTTTTACAGAATCGACCGGCTGATTTTACTTTGCATTTGAGTTTGAATACGTTTTCTCAGTAACACAATAATTAATCTTCTACACTGCTTCAACATATTTTCTTATTTAGTTTTACAGTCGTGAATTTAAGATTTCTTTCGAACTTACCTACTACTATTTTGTCGCTTTGTCCAATTAAGTAGATATAAAATTATTCCTCTTTCAAACACTAGCTTTACTGTAATATATGTTAACATTTTTTCCAGACTTCAGCATTGTTGTAGGTAAGAAGCTAGAAAATAAGTTCCACATTAGCATGTTAGACATGAAATGAAACTAAAAAAAATATGGAATTTATGAGACGGTTCTCATTCCTCGCAAGTTGTAACAGTCTGACAAAAACGGATGTACCTACATTACTAGTGTCAGAAGGAAGATGGCGTAGACAAGATTTTTGAATTCTTTTTTAACGACTTCAAAAAAAAGAGGAGCTTCGACGAGTGTTTTTTGTATTTTTGTGTTATGTTCGACGGCACGGTTGGCGCAGTGGTTAAGCGATTGACTGCTGCACTGCGTGTCGCGGGTTCGATTCCCGCATGGAACAAATATTTGAATGACCTACGAGTAGTTGTTCCGGGTCTGGCTGTTTTTTATGTGAGTTTAAATGTTTGTAAACGCACTCACAATACAGGAGAAATTCAACGGAAACGTTTAAAAAAAAATGTATCTACTCACGTACACCGATTTCTCAACTAGTGATTACTTGTTAGTTAGCCTCGTGTATATGTCTATTGCTCTAGAGCAGTGGTGGCCAAGTGATAACGACCGCGACTTACGAGTTGCAGGTCGTAGGTTCGAACCCAGGCAGGCGCTTTACTCTGTGTAAATTATTCCATCACCACTGCTCTCAAAACGGTGAAAGAAAAAATCATGAGGAAGCCGGCTTATCCTAGAACCAAAAATTCGGAGACATGTGACATCTGCCAACCGCACTGGGCCCGCGTGGTGGCGATAACAATAACTATAAATTTTTCCATCGAACCGCACGTTACAAAATTTTGTTTCAGTGCGGTTAGTGGAAATGCTCAGGTGCGATTCGCCCATAAGTGGGTTGAAATCAGTGCTCTGAGTGGAATACCTCTGGATTACGGCCCATTCCTTCTCACCGTGAGGTCTGTGTCCCAACAGTGGGAACATTATAGGCTGATTATGTAATTTATATGTGATTGCTATAGCTACTTGAGCCCTAGAGCTGGACAACGATCATCGTTATCATTTCAGCCGGCTAACGTCAACTGATGGACATAGCAACATACACATAACATTTATTATTCATAATTTCAGCAGAAAAACGTCCACTGCTGGACATAGGCCTCCCCCAAAAGGGGTGGGGTTTGCCATAATCGCCATTTTATTTTTATTATTTGTTATTATAGCGGCAACAGAAATACATCATCTGTGAAAATTTCAACTGTCTAGCTATCACGGTTAATGAGATACAGCCTGGTGACAGACGGACAGTACTTAGTAATCATCATCATCATTTCAGCCGAAACACGTCCGCTGCTGGACATAGGCCTCCCCCAAAAGGAGGAGGTTTGCCATAATCGCCACGCTTGGCAGGCGGGTTGGCGATCGCAGTATGGTATGGTGGTGGATTGCATAGAGAACGCTGCTGCCCATGGTGCTATTCTTTAAGTCCGGCACCACACGTACTTAGTAATAGGGTCCCGTTTTTACCCTTTGGCTACGGAACCCTAAAAATGACAACACAGTAAGCGGAAACGCTGACATCTAATCAGTATGTAAATCAGGAAAGACAGTTGGGTACATTAAATAATAGGGAAACTCCCGAACGAAAACCGAAGAAAAACAAAAAAGAAAGAAAAAGGGAAAATTAATAAACCTGTCGCTGCCAGACCTGAAGATTTCAAATAACATTATAATGACAAGCCACCGCACCCTTATTTCCGCCGTCACAAGGTGCAATTTCCTTTGCATCCCCTCAAGTTATACAGATTTCGTTCAGACCAATGTTTCGTTTCTATTAAGAATTCGTACAAACATCTTCCCCTTGAGAAAAAAATATAATTTGCAATAACAAGTCCGTTTTGATTCGGCCTCCCTTCTGTATACTTTGAACTAAGGTAAACCAATGTATAATGTATATATGGGTAGGTATATGTTGCGTATTGTCTTTTTTACGACGCTATTTTAAAGAGGGGATATCAAAATTAGGGTGGATTTGAATCTACAAGAAGTTTGCAACTTTCACTCCTTGGTGAATCATAAATTGCTTCACAGATTTCTGTCAATCTATTCTGTAAACAGCCGGTCGATTCTGTAAAAATCTCACCGTGAAAACTTAGGTGAAGTGAGTTTGTTTTTGCTAGGAATTGACACTATTGACAGCTCACTCCACGCTCACTTCACCTAAGCTTTCACGGTGAGATTTTTAAAGAATAACACCGTAGAACGTGAAATCTTAGGTGAAGAGAGCTTGAAAAGAGCTTTCCTGGGGGCCTAAAAAGGCCACTTTGGCAGAATCATAAAAGGATTACAGAATGGACAGTTAACTGTTAAGTTAATCGTATCAAATCCCATTGGTGAAGCATTTTTCAGTTATTTTTTGTCTGTGCTAAAATACTAATCAATCTAATCCAAATCCAATCCCAATCTCTTTGATTGTACCTACGTAGTGCAGCGAAAAAAAAGAAAAACACGGACTGTCTTCGCCATTTTATAATTCCTTTTATGATTCTCCAAAGTGGCCTTTTTAGGCCCCCAGATTATGATACTAGATCACTAGGGATTGACAGCTCACTTCAAGCTCACTTTACCTAAGTCTTCACAGAATAATCTGTGGGGTAATTGCGTAATACACTATCAGCTGCAATGGAGGGGCCCGTGGCTAAATAATAACAGCCGCACAGGTCGATCGATCAGGTTAAGCTACGCTTGCCGCGGTTGGTCTGTGGATGGGTGACCATCTTTACATACCGTGACCCCTCCGTGCCTTGGAAAGAACGTTAAGCCGTTGGACCCGGCTGTCATTCGTGGATCTTTGACAGTTGTTATGGGTAGTCAGAAGCCCGAAAGTCTGCCAACCATTCTTACCAAGGGGTATCGTATTACCCAGTAACTGGGTTGTGGAGGTCAGATAGGCAGTCGCTCCATGTAAAATACTGGTATTCAGCTGCATCCGGTTAGTCTGGAAGCCGACCCCAACATAGTTGGGAAAAGGCTGGGCAGATGATGACTATCAGCAGCAATGACTTTCATTTTGACAGTTCAACAACATTCATTGCTTTATTTAAGTTATTGAGCAGAAAATTTCTCGAACATATGAAGCAATGGATTAACAACATCCTTCAAAATTATTCAAATTGAGACTGCGTAACACACAATGTTACGCAATTAGGATGCGGCTGGTGTATGAATGGGAAAAAACAGGTTATCAATGTGTGACCAAAAGTATTTCGATACATTCTGCAACAAATGAATTGAAAAAAATTGAAGCCACAAGCCAAAGAAAAAACAAACTCCTATTTCAAAATTGGCATTAGAGCCACTCGATTCGCCACACCTCTAATAATTCGCTATGCACCTATAATTTTTCAACAAAACACATTAGACTGACAACCTGCACACTTTACCACGAGGATCGTGATTACATGCCCGTTTTTGTGATCCTATAGTTGAAGAAATGGATTGGATATATCTTGAGAAAAATATCAGGTGATTTATGGAAAAAAGTTTAATCCAATTTAAATTCGATGGGCTTTGCTGCACAAAATAATTTCTGCTGGGGAGTTAGTTGCGTCACTTCGTCTTCCCAGTTCTGCTAAAGCACTATAAAGTGGTGAAGGGTGGGTGTTTTGTCTTGTTTGTTGTATTGTCTTAAGTAATTGTGACGTTCAAAAGTGCTGATCAGCCTGGTTTGAATAAAGGCTTTGAGTTTGATTTGATTTTAATTGACGAAACTGAACATTGTTTTATTCACGATCATCAAGCTCTTGATTCATTCCAAACTAACCGAGATTGTTTCTTTATTTCTTGATTGAAAACTTTAATACTTTCAGTAAGTGACATTTATATGAGCAGGACGAAATGCTGGATGGATGAAAGGCATGGACGAAACATAAGAAGAACAACTAAATGCAGCATCCAACTACCGACTTTTTCCTCTACTTAACCAAACACAGGTTCTATAATTGCTTGAAAGCCTTTAACAAATGAACGATTACACTTCAGAATGATAATAACGTAAAAATAACACTCAGGTAGCTTCTTAAACCCTTCGTAATAATAGATTTCATGCTCGATCTATCGATTCCATTCAAATGCGGGCTGAATGAGCATAATATTATCGCCAATTATAAAAAAAACGATTGATTGTCTGTGCGTGGGTGTGTATTTTGTCAAATCAAGAATGGAGCATGTTTATTTTTGCATTTTTTGCGAAAATGAAGGTTCTTTTTTTGCAATGTTGTTCATTGTGGTAGGTTTAGAGGTTCATTGTTAACTTTTGTGTAGCAATGCGCGACGAATGTGCATACTTCTCCATCATAACACGGGCTCTTCACTTTTGAGTATTTTTACTTTTTTTTCGAGGATGTGCAAAAAGTTTTGTTGACATCAGGAACTTTTGCAAAACTGGAATGGAACAAAGGGGAAAAAAGGTATTGAGTAGGCAGTTTCAGATGTATGTATCTATCTACATAATGCAAGAACATGAGGAAACTGAAAAATTTTATTATAAGTAGTTATGTAGGTACTTAAAAAGAAATATATTTTCCAATAACGGCTATCATAGAAATATAAAAAACAGTATAGACGGCTACAGTAAAGTCAAAGTACTAGATATAAAAACTCTCCATAAAAACCTAAATCAATAGGTACTCCATTTGGGCTGTCTTTTCGACATCTTTCTGTATTTTCTTCCTTTAGTTTGGGAAAAGCTTCGTCAACTCAAAAGATTTTCTGAAGAACAGTAGCACTGCGAAAAATTTTCTTTCTCTTTTTTACTTTCATTGTGGAATGACTCGAAATTATGAAAGGTTCCTTACTTAACTAGGTACTAAAAACCTAGTATCTCAACCCTTTATCTACATCGTTTTTTTTTTTAAACCTCGAAATCTTATTCTTCTTCCACGGACTACAGACGGCAGCGCAAGTCGCGTCGCTTCCCCGTTAAATTATTCAGCAGTCATTAGTCGTGCCTTTGCGCGCTGCGTACACAGCATTGTTCGGACGGCCTCCTGTCTTGTATGGCGCCCTGGTACTTGGAGAAAGCAAACAGTATGGTACTGTTAGTATGACGAGTGGAATCTTAGCCAGATGTTATGTTTTTTGGGGATGTAAATAAACATCGTTAATAATTTTCGAATTGAGTGACAGAAATTTTTGTTTGCTCAATTTTATCATATTAAATCATACATTTCGGTCAAAAACATTGGATCCTCCAGACAAATCACGAGTTATTGAAAACATCCAAACATTTAAATTAGTAAAATAAGTATCATCATTTTAAAATCACCTAATGTCATTACCATATTTAAATACAAAAAGGCAAAGACATGAGTGCAAGGAGCCGCTCATCCGTGTCGCGGCTGCGTTAACATCGCCATAACGGCACAAATTGATTTGTGCGAGCCAGATCGCGCGAGGTTATAATTTTCGCGCCACGCTGCGCGCGAAACCACGCTGTGCTGCCAACATTACAGATATGTAGACTTGTTTGCTGAAGCGATAGATTCTGTTACAACGATAAAAATGTGGTAATTTTACTTTTTATTATTTTGGTTCTCTAAATGTTAATTTTCTCGAGGTATCTTGTTCAGAATTTTAAATGCGTAACATGCTTTTTTCCCGGATTAATATTATTATGAATCATTTTATTTAGCATGTGCTGTTCTATGGTGGTTTATGTCACCTATGTGTAAATCAAACATTATTAATCAGAAAACATTTTTCAAAGATCATAGGATACAAAGATACATCCATTGGATCCTAATTACTTTCATTTAAAAATTCAGTAATCCTTCAGGGTAATTCACTTATAATGTTAAAAACTACAGGCTCTTTGATCCTGCTCCTTGTTTAAATTTTCCATTACAGCAATATCGTAATAAAGTATCTTAAGTTTAATAAAAAAACAAACAATTTTCTAAATATAAAAAGAGCACTTTATTTAATTACCAACTCGTTACATTCACAGACATTATAGGATACCCCATTTGCCCTTTGTACGGATCAAAAGCTACAGACGGCAGACCCTACTGGTCCTGTTCGTGACGTCACTTTGTGAGCTTATGACCCCTAGTCTCGGCCGTGTTCGCTTCACGACAGCTTTTGTTAAAAGCTTTGCCAAACGTGTGTAGAGGTAACTGTGGGAAAGCTTGTTTTGAATTTGAAAATAATAATTATTATAAGTAATTGAATACGGTAAATTATAGAAATTATTTGTCAGTCGAACCTCGTATACCTGAAAGTCTTTGATCATCAGTAGATCTCCCAAATCTCATTGAACAAGCAAATGGGTGCACTAACTGGACAGGTCCACTCAAATTTGTGTGATTCATTCCTCAAAAGACCATTTCCGACACGGATCTACATGGTCCTCACATGATCTCACCAAGATTATGTCTGGACTTTTAAAGAGACTTTTAAGTTTGACTCGCCATTTATTCTCAGTGGTAGTCAGATAGGTAATGTCAACTCCATCTAGCTACTAGCTTATTTTTAACATGATGTAAAAGTGATTCCGATATACTATTTAGAGAATAAACAATTTCATTTAGGGCTGATTTTTCCATCGCCAGATAACTTTTATTCGAGGAATAAAATTGACGTTTGACAGTGTTTGTATGAAATAACTGTCAAAATTTCAAAATTATTCCTCGAATAAAGTTATTAGATTATTGAAAAATCAGCCCTAAATCTATTGTGATTGTGTTTCTAAAATGATTAAATTACAACAACCAATAATCCAAATTGACAGAAGATTTGACAACGTCTTACATTGAATACACTTTCAAATGCCGAAGACTAGTCCCCTAGTTCTAAAATAGAAACATTATCAGCCATTTTAGGGCGATCGCCTGACAAATCTAGGTATATTTCCTCGCTGGTATGTTAAAGTAGCCACATTATACCACTGGCTGGCTGCATGCTGGGCCCCGCCACTGATATATACGTCCGTGACACGACAACACTTCCACGCCTTAAGGTCTAACATAACGTTGAAAAAAAGGGGAAGCTATCTGGGGGCCTAAAAAGGCCACTTTGGCAGAATCATAAAAGGATAACAGAATTGACAGTTAACTGTTATGTTAATCGTATCAAATTCCATTGGTGAAGCATTTTTCAGTTATTTTTTTTTGTCTATGCTATAATACCAATCAATCCTATCCAATCCCAATCTCTTTGATTGTACCTACGTAGTGCAGCGAAAAAAAGAAAAACACAGATTGTCTTCGCCATTTTATAATTCTTAATGTTATCCTTTTGTGATTCTCCAAAGTGGCCTTTTTAGGCCCACTTGTCATATTATCCAAAACCAAAGTCCCTAATCAATTGAGCCTGTTCGCTATTCACAATCTTGATCAATACTATTGGTGGTGGACCCATTCAAAAATTAAATAATCGCAATGCTTCTTAATTAGACTACAGTGACTACAAATATCTGAGAAGTCGGACCGATGCGTTATAAGAAACAGTACAAATAAAAATGTCTAGGGTGAAAAAGAAAAGACATCTGTATCATGGACCCGGCAAAGTAGAGATGGATGCCGAAAATACAACAAACGTCAATAATTGCTTCTGTCTACTCTCTCGCGTGTACGAGTGTACCTACGCAGTAATTTGTCCCAGGAGTCTCTGCTTGTTTCCAAGTCAGGTAACAAGATGCATGATTACCTAATTGAAGAGTGAGTAAACACCAATTAACGTCTCCGCAGATGTTCAATAAAATACACAATTGACATTTCTTGAAACTGAAAATTAAATTCTACAAGAGCTTCATTTTTATTTTCTATAACCAAGCTCCAGAAGGTCTTTCTATTGCAGCCATAAATACAATTACTTTCCACATTTGGTTCAATTAGGTAACTATGAGGTATCATAAAAGTATGCGTAAAAGGTAGACCTCTCTATATGTACATATGAATGTGTTTATCGAAAGACTAGTACTGTAATTAAATTTACAATTTGTCTGTTCTGTACAGAGCCTTATACCGCCATCTTGTTATTCAATTACATGGCGGGAACACTCGTAAAGTTGTAGCTTTTTGTGTCTCATCACGAGGTTTAACATCAATCTTGAGGTCTGATAACTTTATACAGTTTATTTAGAGCAGTGAGATTCTGTGAGTTGAAAACTCAAAACTCTTTAATTGCGGATGAAACGGTTTTATAAATGTAGGAGTACTAAATATGAATAGATTTATTAATGTTCTGTAATTAAAGGCGGTTGACAGTATTTTCTTAGATATAGCAGATGAATTACTTAAGCCTTTTATCAAAAATTCAAACTTACGACGCCGACTGGTCGACACTTCGCGTGACCTAGGCTGCTGGATAAGGGCTGGGTTGTTCTTTGGCCAAAGAATTAGCATTGCCATTCATCATGGCAATGCTGCCAGTCTTCTGAGCACGTTTCCGTATGACAGCGATGCGGACGAGTACTTCGACGCATAAGTGTCCTTTTGTTTTTGTATTTATTTGAATAGTTAGTTAATCATTTAATTTAGCACCATGTAAATAGTTGTATTAAGTATTGTAAAAGTTATGTAAGTAAACAAATAATGATAAACTGATTACTTACTACCTACTTACGATCTTAAAGAATGATAAACTCCGCCTTTTCCACTTTATTTATAACTTTCCTCCTTTAGTCCCCCCCACTTGTAACTAAGCTACTGTAGATAAGTTACTTCCATCTGCTTTTGTCGCTTTAAAAATACATCATATTTATACCAAAGTTAGAAACCAAATTTGCAGAAACCGTAAGATGCTGAAACAGTCTTCAAAGTAACGTCTTGCTTCCTTGAACTTGTCGTGTCAGAAAAATAACAGCCACCAGTTTCCAAGACTTAGATCTTCACATAATATAATGAGAGCTTTCAGAGAAAATGTGATGCCTTCTTTGAAATGTGTAAACAAGGTGATTTATAGGTGAAGAGGGGAAGGCTTCCTTTCATGTTGTGACGTGGTGTATTCGGCAATCATTGGAGCCCTCAGGAATGTTAAAACAAAGGATTTGAGTAATGTTCCACTATTCAAACGAGTTAACATAGGTCCGGAGTTGTAGCTGAGTGATACGTAGATTTTGCTTTACTTGTCGGGCAAAGGGCTTGTAAACTCAATAGGGACTCATCAGTGGGGTGATTGCGTAACACACTAACAGTAGCAATTGCTTTCATTATCATTTCAACATTCATTGTGTTATTTACGTTGCTGCACGCGTAGCATGAACACTTCTATCTCTACGAAGAGTAGACACATTGCTTTCTATACAAAGTGACATTTCTTTTCTTCATTTTTGACATACCGCCTAGAAATCTTTCTACAGTCTGTCATTTTGTCTTTCGTTTCCAACGATCTTTGTCTAGGTCCTTTTATAAGTAGACTATTTCCACTATTTCAGAAGAAAGTTTTCTATCCCAAATGTCAAAATCACACTGACAACTGTCAGTTGTCTAAGGTAGTAAAGAGGTCTTGTAATCGCTAAAGACAGTAGAAAACTTTCTACTCGACGGCCACAAAGTATACACGGTTATCTACAAAATCCCACGAAAAAATAAACAAAATTCCCAAAATTCCAATGGCTTAACATACTTTCCGAGACACGGAGGGGTCTCGGTATGTAAAGATGGTCACCCATCCACGGACCAACCGCGGCAAGCGTAGCTTAACCTAATCGATCAACTTGTGCGGCTGTTATTATTTGGCCACGGACCCCTCCTTATAATGTGACTTAATATCAGTAAAAATTAAGAATCAAAAAGAAAAAAAAATCGTATGACAAAACAGAATTCTGAGTCGAATTAAGCAAGAGTGAATTTCATAAAAAGTGCAGTTGACTCTTTCTACTTTGCTGCCGTCGTACTGTCTACACTTTCAGTCTATCAAAAAGTACTCTGTGGTCTACACGGAACGTCATCCTTGTCTACTCTTCCGTCGACAAATCGGTGCTCATGCTACGCGTGCAGAGCTGACAAATTTTTCGAACATATGTTTCACCCGCATAAGTTTCGATCGCGAGGGAATATCGGGATAATATGTAGCCTATATTTTATTCCAGGGTGTCAAACATACCAAATTTTATCAAAATTGGTTCAGCCGTTTGAGCTTGAAGAAGTAAGAAACATATAAACACACACACACACACAAACTTTCGCCTTTATAATATTAGTGTGATGGATTAGCAATATCCTTCAAAATGATTCGGATTATGATTGACTAATTGAAAGTGTGTTACCCAATTAGAGCGCTGGATCCAATTGCTTAGCTCATTTTGTATTGAAAGGACCTCTTGCTTATCACAAGACCATTAAACTACAACCACGGTCTACAACATTGAGGTAAGTACTTACGTACTAGAGCTGACATTGCGAACAAAATATGTTGTGCAGCGTGGCGCGCGGGAAGTGGTGGGGAGTGACTCATCATTACGCATAGATTACCGCGCAGACTAAAGGACTTCTGGTCCATGGACCACAAAGCGTGCTACAAATTATTGATTCGCGGCGGCCACTCTAGTATGTAAGTACTTATATCTCAATGGTCTACAAAGCTTAAGTAGCATTGCATAAATCGAAAAAGTACAAATTTTCTCGAATTTCCGGAATTACTTTATTAAATTTGTCCATACCAAACGTGATATCTTTTTTTGTTCTATCCATATATCTTAGTACCCCATCAAACAATATATCAATATGTTTTTAACATTTTGTCCATGTCCAGACACATGTACTGCGCACACGCTACCGACCCACGCTGCGCGCATGTTCGGTGCGGCGAATAATTGAATTCCTGCCATTGTAGTTATAATGTTCGTATTAATTTAGCCGGAGTCATGAAATATACAGGTGTTGGGCAAGTAGGCTATATAAAGAATTAATTTGTGGGAGCGAAGTGGCTGATTAATATGTCTGGGGTAGGATGCAAATGGATTCATTTTGTGTTTATATAGGAGAGTACTTATTTTAAATACTGCCCGCGACTTCTTCCGCGTTTTGTTGCTCCCCCGACCTACCCCGTCGCAGCGCATAGCCTGCCCGCGCTTTTACTTCTTTCTGACTTTATTTCTTCTTTCTCGGATCCTAAGGGTCCTATCGTGATGTTAAAACCTAAAGCCTTCCTCAAGAATTAGGCTATCAAATGCAAAAATATTTTTTCAAATCCAACGGGTAGTTCCAGAGATTAGTTCGTTCAAACAAACAAGCTTTTTAGCTTTATTAATAACTAGCTGACCCGGCAAACGTTGTTTTGCCTTAAAAATTATTTCTAGCTGCCCGGCGCGCTACTTTGTTTGCGTGGTGCGTGGTGGCCTACCCCTTACCCTACCCTACCCCTACCCCACTCCTACACTACTCCTACCCTACTCCTACGCTACTCCTACCCTACTCTTACACTACTCCTACCCTACTTCTACCCTACTCCTACCCTACTCCTACACTACTCCTACACTACTCCTACCCTACTCCTACCCTACTCCTACCCTACTTATAACCTACTCCTACCCTACTCCTACCCTACTCCTACCCTACTCCTACCCTACTCCTACCCTACTTCTACCCTACTCCCACAAATATATTAAATTTTTCTCTGCGTAAGAACCATCCTCGTACTTCAAGGAATATTCTAAAAAACAATTAGCTAAATCGGTTCAGCTGTTCCCGAGATTTGCGCTTAGAAACTCATTCAGCGATTCATTTTTATATTATAGATATAGATGTCGAACAAGGTGCAATAACAATATTGCAGTTCCCAGGAAGATATGAAACAAAATATCTCAAATAAACAATAAATAATGAACTACATTTTTCCAACACCATCCAAGAAAGCTCCCATTCAAATGATTCATTCATGTCCATTAATTGCCGCTCCCATGTGAATGTTTTCACACACCATTTGACAGTTAATTTTCAGTAAACACTGCCATCTGTCGACTGTGTACCATCCGTAAGTTCGTAAGTGATGAGTAAAAAACTACAACATGAATTATTCAAAGGTGGGTACATCACTACCGAGTCATCGTTTATGCACATGATAACTGCAGTATCGTAATACAATGGAAAGACAGTCTTAAAAACGAGCATTTGACCTAGGTTTATCAAAGGATGAACCTAATAAAAGATCTAGAAAAATTATACGTAGCATTTTTGAATTCATAACAAGACAAAATTGATTATCTCTTTAAAAAATCTTTGCGTACCTAAGGACCAAAAAATGTCACCGAATTTAAACTCTTGCATCTATCCTATGAACTCTTCACATTTAGCGAATACAATCAGCATCAACAAAACCACGCTATTTAAAAAACCAACGGTGTCCAATATAAAACTCCCAAACTCTCATAGCCAATGAAGTATTGGCATTCATCAAACATGCCATTGACTACATGGACGAGATCAGCATCTTGCAGATCTGCAAGTCATCGTATAAGGAGGAAGAGATTAGCAGTGCCAAGTTGCTGCTGTTCACGACGCTCGGCAAAGTCAGCCAGATGCCGTCTCGCCGAAGGGACGGTACAGAGAAGAGTCTCCAGGACATCATAACGCTGATGAAGGAGACCGACCCGGACGACGTGCCTGAATTCGTGGCGAAGGATCTGCACAAGCTGCCTCCCGTCACGTTCGATCACGTTGACGTCACCAGGCTGCTGAAGGATATTACATTCCTGAAGCAAAGCCAGGCCGAGATGCAGCATAAGCTGGAGGTGTCCAACAACACCATCAGTGATCTACAGGCAGAAGTAGTGCTCTTGCGCAACGCAATTTCTGCAAGTAGGTCACCTACCGACGCCGCAAATGTGAACACGCGTCGCGGGGCACAAAACGCCTCCATCTGCATTTTCGAGTCGGCGAGCTCGAATGCGTCACCAACTGCCGAGAATGCATGCGTTGCAACGCGTGCCGTGGCCGTCCCTGCCTCGACACAGGTAGAGACAACGATGTGTGTAGGTTCGTCGACCCCGAAACGAGCCTACGCAGCAATAGTAGCCGCTAATAAGCCTGCTGAGTCGCAAAACTCGCAGGTAAAACTGGCGGAAAAACCAAAAGGGGCTAAACGGAGCCGGTCGAAACCAAACAAGGTTTTGAAAAGGCAGGGTCCAGAGAAGGACACGTGCGACAAGGATGGGTTCATCAAGGTAGAGAAGAAGAAGAAGAAGCCTCCTTGTCGGAACCAGTGCGGCACCGCGCTGGCGGGACCCAACATGCTGCTGCGTCCAGCAATCCCGACGACGCAGCTGTACGTGTCCAGACTGCATCACTCCACGAAGGTTGAGGAGATTGTGGAGTACTTGCGTGTCAAGACCAACTGGACTTTGAGGGTCGAGAAGTTGGAGTCGCGTCACAACACGAACTTCAAGTCGTTCGTGGTGCGTGTTCCGACACATCATCTCGAGAAGTTCCTCAAAGAAGAGTTCTGGCCGAAGGGTGTTGTGTACCGCCGGTTTCGTGGCCGGCTACATGACACCAGTCAGCGAAACACGACGCAGACACTTCGTGTGCATTAGTTTTTAGTTTTTTAGCGTAAATATAATGTTGTATGTATTTATAGTATTTTTAAGTTATATTAATATTGTATTGTATGTGTTTATATGGGCCTTGATGCCTGAAATAAATGGATAAATAAATAAATAAATAAATAAATAAAACATCGACATCCCAGCACATCCCTGCTCCGAGTAGTTCTCCAAACGTTGACAGATGGCGAGCCGGCGGCGATACGCGACCGCGCGATCATATTCATATATTTGACACACACTACACTAGCACAGCATACGCTAATTCATAAATCTGTAACGATCATTGTCTGGAAGAGACAGAAGGGTGAATTTTGACTGGAGTTTGATTGATTGGTAAAACATACACAGGAGATGATAGGGGCTTTGTTTTAGAAGATTTTGATATTGAAGCTGCGGTTGTGGGATAGTGTGACGTCATCAAAAATCTGGTGGATGGAACTGCCAGTCTGTTAGATATAATGTAAACGTCAAAACTTCATTAAAAATAATGGTCTTCCTTCATGAACAATCAAGGGGGACGGGAAGAAGGGAAATCATAAACCAAAAAGAAATAACTTCAAAGTATTGATACTTGGAAAAAATCACAGCAAAGAAGTAGATGCTTTATGATTGTAATAATTACGACTAGAAAAGTTTATTGATAAAAAAACTCTTGATTGTATTACAGTTTCATCAAACTTGCTGGAGTGTCTTAAATGCCCGTTCACCTGCACCTCGGATGACCTAAAGAATGCCAGTGATGCCGCAATCAACGTAGCCACCTACTGGCCTCAAAATATATTTAAAAAAAACGAGGAAGAGGTACCATCTATACGAAAAAAAGAAGATCGAAGAAAAACAAATTAAATAGATCGATAAATCAGTTGACTTTACACGCTGCTGCCAGAAAGCTTATGAAGAAAGAAAGATTCTAGTCACAATCGTCATAACGATTATTACCAAACAAGTCCAGTCGGATAATTAATTTCCAAATGTAACCACTAGTGATGTTCAAACAGCTCGTCACCCCCTGTCATTGAGGTGCACCTAGAGGGTGACAACCCAATGCGAGGGTGATCGCGGTGATTATACACGTACCGATAAAACGCGTTATGCATGACTAAAACAGGTTTTATTGAGACATTCAAATTTTAGAAATGAATATAACTACGATGATTAATATAACAAATAAATCATGTAGGCAAAACAGAAAAAGAATAGAATTTGGAAACAAACGAATTAATGGAAAGTAGATTAGATCACAAGGCACAGAATTATAATATTTATAATTTTATATGATAACAGATAACTATTAGAAGAGCTGAAAAAAAAAATTGCGTTTTGATTTAAAAGAGTTTCCATGGAGTTTCTGCCCATCTTGGCCATAGGAATCTACTACGCTTTGGAAAAGCAACACTCCGTGACGATTAAAAAGCGAAGTCATTAGACAAAACAATGAAGAAAAATATACATTTGCTTTTATATTTAAAACCTACTGCCTCCATTCTTCATCAGCACTTCCTCAATTATTTATTCAAGACATTGCAAATTGTCGATGGTACGGCACTACAACCCCACAGGTCATTGTTTTAGAACAACACTACAAAAGAGGTCTTAATCACTGTACTGCAGCTTTTCAACATGTGTTACGTAGTTGTCAAGAGTTTGGGTTATTTCAATAAAATTGCAAAGGCATGAGGAAAGACAAGGTCAGTTGAAAATTCAATCAAATCGAAAATTAATGCTATCGCATTTTAAAAAAAAAACAGAAGTTGATTAGCGCACTTAGTATACAAGAGGCTCCTAAGGAAGGGGCCTTTTGTCTGCAAATACGAATACAGTCGTATCGCGATCAAGTCTAAATAATGGCAACATGGTAGTTATACCGAGATATAGACCAAAAGATACCGACGTCAATAACTTTTTTAGTGGGATCTGTGTTTATAGCATTCAATGGCAGCTATTGAAGATTCAATGAATTGTTTCCTCTTCAAATACCCTCCATTTGCGTCAACAAATTACATTAATAAGTAACATAATCGACCTATTTTTAAAACAGAAGCGTTACGACCACATCAATATGTCGGAATAAAATTCGAAATTCAAAATAAGAGCGGTCGGTAGCGGCGGCGGCTCGCGACGGGACGCCAGCTTCCCGCCGCGCGCTTAACAAGCATGTTGCTTGTAGTCGGTATGTTGGCACCACTGCCTTACCACTGTTAAGTTGCCAGATTGAGACGTTTGGATATGCGTGGAACTGTTTAATTAATTAGGGACATGAAGACGAAAGATGTAAAGCCTTTATCATACAGCCGATACGAGGATGATAAAGAAGAATCAAGTGATCGCAAATGCCCTAATTTGACCCTGGTTTTCCTACCAGTTGCAAGCGTATCATGGAAGAGTCATCTACGATGGCCTAAGATAACTTGCAGTACAACAAGCGCATTAAAATACAGTCTAAGCCTAACTTTCACATTCATATACGACAAGGAGGATGTCGATTAACAGTACATAATATACTCAAATCAAAGGCAATGCTGCCAAAACTAAATCGTGGGGCGTCCCTCGTATTATGCCATTAGGTAATGAAGGATCGCTATAATCCCTGCTTCATAGAAATGCAGTCGCGTTCAGTTTGAGTAAATAACCGCGGGCTAAACCGAACGCACTCGCGAAACTGGGGAGATTTGAATTTAGATTTTTGTTTTTTGCGTAGCTAACGGATTAATGGCATGTCTGTAACATCGGTTTATTGAAGACATGATTTCTATAGTTTATGTCCGGATGTTTGCAAAACTTGGGACCGCGTGATTGATTGCAGATTTACAGCGGCTAAATCCTCACAGACACGTTGCCTTTGTCTCAGCAGTGGAAACATTATAGGCTGATTAGATTGTGCTTGTGCTATGCAAAGTAAATAATCACTCCAGTGGGATCAATCCAAACCTGTTTATTGCGGTCACAAACTCTATTCTACGAAAATTCTAGTTTCAAAAAACCTAAAACTTTAACAACATCACGCGCGCCTGTATTCGTCAATTGTTCTTGCCAACCTCCAGCTGCGCTGCAACCGTTTCCCGCCATCAGATTCGAAAACAGAATAGGTTTTATTTTTAATTGGAACATATTCGGATATCGGTGCGTCAGCCAGAGTTGGGTTCTTTATAGTATCGAGGGGACCGCGTAGCCTGCAGCTATTTGGTTTAGAATACGTATTGGAATAAGACAATCTGCGCCCTGTAATAACTTGGCTGCAATGAGCGGGAGTTCGGCTGCTAGTTATCGTTTATGAGCTATTGTTGTCAGGAACGCGGATAGTAAACGACAGAACACCAAGGGTTCTTAAATTTTAAGTCGTTATTTGTTTACTGTGATAGGTACTTCAGAATAAATTCCTGCGTTCCTGATGATCGCTGTATAGTCACATTCCACAGAAATACAACGCAAAGTTTGTTATGAAATTAACTACCTACCTTTCTAAATATATTCATCTACATCCATGCTAAAAATCCTCTGTAAAACTTTCTGAAACAGTTCGCTTATTGCCTACATTAAAACAACCAGTGTCATAGTAATCATAATATCATCCAAACGAGGGTTACAATGTTGTACTAAATTTCATTATGCAACTCCTTTGCTTTTTCGATCCCTTCCTTACTCATCAAAAAGCCACATTCTCACTACTCAATTCGTGGTACCTGTATGAATTAAAAAAAAAGAACATTGTCATGAACGCGCGTTTCACAACCACAGCGCCGTAATTTAAAAAAATAAACTTGTAGGTCATTTAACATAGAGTTCTTACAACACTATACAACACCCTATGGTTTCGAACCTTTTATAGAGGATTCATATCATGGGTGTAAATAAAGTCTTGTATGCAACTGTACTTATTTAGGTATTAAACAACAGTTGCATAAATAACTATTATTGTCTTTCGAGTTAAACAATGAGTGGTGTCTCCGATTTTGTGAAACAATCCTCATTAACGAAGTTAACTTACCTTCAGTAAATACTGAACAGAGACAAACCTTTTAAATTCTAATTGCAATTGTTTTACAAAACTTTCTAATTACTGTTATTGGCTTGGACCCATCCGAACTTTGAGAGCCAAGCAAATATTTGTTTAGCAATTATTGTAACTGGGAACTTGAAGTATGCACCATTGTCTTCCCTAGGAACCATCGGTAAGCAATGGTCAAAAGCCAGCCTATCTAATCTTTCTAATAATAAAGCTGAAGAGTTTGTTGGTCTGTTTGAACGCGCTAAAATCTAGAACTACCAGTCGGATTTGAAAATTTTTTTTTTGCAATTGATAGCCCACTTCTTGGGGAAGGCTATAGGCTATTTAACATCACGCTAGGACACTTAGGAGCCGATCAAATAGAAAGTCAGAAAGAACGCTAAGCGAAAACGAAGTAATAGCGCGTACGGGTACCTATGTGCTGCGACGGGGTCGAGGAACAAGAAATTTCAAGCGGATGTAGTCGCGGGCAAAAGCTAGTAAATAAAATATTATTAGTTAAAATACTTAGAATTTACGTCTTTTCTGCTGCCATCAGGCGAAAGTTGGTATTATTAAATGCGCTGAAAGATTTAATTTATTCCCCTCCTATCCGAAACAGAAAACATAACGATAACATAAACTTATCAGAAATAATAGACTGGTCCTATGATCCAACAGACTTCAGTCTTGAGCGAGTGGGGCAATAAATAGCCCATTACTCGCTAGCCCCACAATAGGCGAGGCCAGAAGCAAATCAGCAAGCGGCCGGTACCAGGCGCCCAGATATACAAGGTAGTAGAGGTGAAGCGGGAGGGCGGGGGGCGGGGAGGCGATCCGTCAACGGCTCGCGGCGGTCACGACGACCTAAGCCGACGGACACACAGATTGCAGAGCAATAGCTTTTTGGCAAAATATTCTGGACCGAGAACACATATTGCCAAGGCAATGTTTGGAGATGCTTCTGATATTTTAGAAGAGGGAACGTTTAATACTTTTAAAGTACCTAATGGAGAAAATCTTTACAAAACCCTGAATTCTATGCAACTGGGAAATAGTCCAGTCAACGAATGACCCAAAAGGAGTTATAGAGTGCGTGAGCTGGGCCCTAAGCGTGAACAAAATCGCTTAGGGCCCAGCTCACGCACTCTACACCTCCGTTTTAAAGATATTAGCGAAAAGAGGGATCTTTTATCCCCCTCCCCCACTCCGGCTCACCTCCTAGACGCGGGGACTTTTAGTATGTTTACTCCCTAAGGATCCTGAACAACTTTCTGAAAAAATCTCTTAGGGCCCAGCTCACACACTCTACACCTCCGTTTTAAAGATATTAGAGAAAAACTCAACAGTGGGAACTTTTATCCCCCTCCCCCACTCCGGCTCACCTCCTAGACGCGGGGACTTTTAGTATGTTTACTCCCTAAGCACCCTGAACAACTTTCTGAAGAAATCTCTTAGAACCCAGCTCATGCACTCTACAACTGCTTTGTTGAGTGGACTAAAATAGAAATGTTTAGTCTGTGTGATGTGAAAAAGAGTGCCACATAATAGTACTTTAGGAATTAGCCCACGTTTCATCTCTTCATGTGCTGCTTTACAGGCTGGAAAAGAAATATAATTTTGGTCAGTCGAAGCAGAAGTAATAATTTTACACTTTCAACAACATCTCTCCAAATAGATACCGTCTACTGCTCAACATAGCCATTTAGCCCCTCCTCCAGCTGCTACCAATATCTTTACAGAACTATTTCCTTATGGAAATAATTAATACTCAACTCATAAGTACGTCCAGATGCTTTTGTCACGGAAAAACAATAAATTGAAAATTTTATTGCTCACATAAACCAGTGTGTACGCACCCGCTTCGGGCGCGCGACTGCCCGCTCGCGTGCCAGTAATTGCCCAGCGTTCCTTTTTTGAATAACTATCACGACTTTTTCGCTCCAAATACTCTTTTCTTTAGCTTTTGGTTGTTCAAGGTATTCGACGCATGCGGCCAGGCGGACGCTTTCGGATATTTCAGGCATTTTGCGTGTAATCAGCGTTGTTATGGGTGTTCCTTTGCCTCGTTCCCTGTTTAAGGGCTTTTTAAAGTCGAAACGTCCTTAAGATTTTTTTTCCTTTTTTGGGGATAATACTTTGTATGATCTTTTGTTTCGTGTGAATTTTGATGCTTATTCAGAACTCTTTGTTACACCTAAGGTTTGTGATTAAGAAATTATAACATCTCCAGGGTTTTGTGGTCAAGCCGACGGCAAGAAAAAAAAGCTACCCATAGAAAAAGTTAGGATTGTCCATGGGTAAATCTGACTTTTTCTATAGCTTCTTTTCCATATTTCTGTGACCATACGTACGTACTCATTTTAAATTGGTGACTACTGGGACAATAGTCTTTTTTTTTAACTAAATCATAGATCCTCAGTAGGTACTTTTTTGATAATTTTTCAGTTCGCAGAGTTCTATTTGCCTTTGTTATTACCATAAACTAACATTTTTAACCAAAAAGGTTACATTGTTAAGTTTCTAAGCACCAAAGAGTTTGTACTTCGACTTCTAAACTCAAATAGTTGCTATCCTTTGAGATATTATTACGAAAGTAAACATTCGTGAATCTTTGTTATTATTTAGTTTGTTTAGTTTAGCCGGTAAGGTGAACTTCGAGCGTTCCTTCTCTAATAACAACTGTTACATTATAATTCAAACTAATTGATGTTTCTTGAGAGCAGTGGTGGCTCAGTGGTAACGGCTGCGACTTACGAGTTGTAGGTTCGAACCCAGACAGGCGCTTTACTTTGTACAAATCATATCATCACCACTGCTCTCAAAACGGTGAAGGAAAACATCGTGAGGAAACAAGCATGTCCTAGAACCAAAAATTCGAAGACATGTGACATCTACCAACCCGCACTGGGCCCGCGTGGTGGATTACGGCCCACTCCCTCTCACCGAGAGGAGGCCAGTATCACAGCAGTGGGAACATTATAGGCTGATGATGATGTTTCATAGAAAAGGCATTTCAAGGGATAGTTTTGAAGACTTGATTCCTTGTTGAATTATTATTGTAGGCCAATGGTACTAAGAGCGAATTTCACCAAACTTAGATCTATACCAGTGGCGAGGGTTCCATACAACTCGATTCCTACCGGCTTCCCTTTGAAAAATGGTACAGTTAGTATTCTATAGACAAATAATGTAGTCATATTATAGATATCACCCTTCGCTACTGATCTATGCCTAGAGTAAATCTTATCCTGATGATAAATTTTGGATTTTTGACAGTTATCTATACTAAAGTTCATTTCAAATAAACTTGCGATAAAGTTTGTTCACCTCCTACTAATGTATCCCAATATTTCCAAACCATACGAAAAAAATGTATGGGCGGTGTCTGTAACACGATCAAAACATTGACTTACTCCGTGTTTGGTATTATGAAACTCAACCGATGCAATGTTAGCGACAGTTTTGTATGACGAACGATATCTATCGTAAGTTATTTGGACTTTTTGGTACAGGGTGGTTGAATGACATTTATCGCAAGTTTATTTGAAATATACTTTAGAACTGTCAGACGTCAATTTTATTCCACGGATAAAAGATATCTGACTTTGGTAAAATCATCCCTTATTAGTATAAGTATCTAAGTGGGCTGTAGGCTGTTAGGTTGTATATGTAGAATAATATCATCATCATCTGCCTAGCCTTTTCCCAACTATGTTGGGGTCTGCTTCCAGTCTAACCGGATGCAGCTGTATTTTACTTGGAGCGACTGCCTATCTGACCTCCACAACCCAGTTACTGGATAATACGATACCCCTGGTAAGACTGATTGTCAGACTTTCGGGCTTCTGACTACCCGTAACGACTGTCAAAGATCCACGAATGACAGCATATATATTTGTATATATGTTACTGTAAAAGCCCGAACTGCGGTAAATCTTAGGATTTACCGGTAAATCCTAAGATTTAGCAAGTGTCGCCGGTAAAAGTCAGAATTGTTCTAATAATCATCAATTTCTGACTTTTACCGGCATTCAATCGGTAAATCTTAGGTTTTACCACAGATACCAGGAAACGTTAGTTTTCAAAGTATAACAATGCAGTTAATAATCAGAAACTATTTATTCAACAATACTATTACTATCATTGTAAATTGTTATTAGTCAAGTCTTAAAACATTTTTAACATTCTTTAGAAAAATAAAATGCAGATAACACAAATCAGAAACAAAACAGTCTTTTGATAATCATTTCGTTATTCGGTATAATCATTATTATTATTATTAGTCAAGTCTTAAAACATGATAATTTAGAAAAATAAAACGCAAAAAAAATACTTTTCACTAATAACACCTACTTAACACTAGGTACGAGAAAGCTAAACGTTCTTAATCTAATCAGTTCAGAAAAGGATTTCACTTGTTGCAACATGGTGAACTATTATGGCATTTAGAATTACAAAGTAGGTAATCTTTGACTTGAATCTTTGATTTGCAAGCGCACTTCTTCGTCGAGCATTTTTTAAGGCAGTTGCATATTTTGAATCCTTGCCCTCCGGTTAAAGAGACTTTTCGGAGAACTTCTCGGACTTCTCTTCTTCTTCTTCTTCTCTTCTCTTCTTCATTTCTTTGTCAACTTCAACTTACTTCATTTAGCTAGCATTCTCAGTTTCCGAGACTTTCAGGTTTGTTTATGTGACCCTAATTCATTGCTCTCGAGTGTATTTAAATCTTTGATTTCGGACATTTACCGCTGTCTGCGGTAAAACCTAGGATTAACCAACTGAACCCCGGTAAAAGTTCGAAATTAAAGATTATTATAGAACAATACGGACTTTTACCGGTAAGACTTGGTAAATCTTAGGATTTACCGGTAAATCCTAAGATTTACCGCAGTTCGGGCTTTTACAGTAACATATTATGATTATCAGTTAGAAATGTTATAAAGTGCTATACGTAAGTCTAAAGTATGAATTTATAAGTGTGTCTAAAAGACTCGTCAGACCCCACAGTCAAACCATTACTACGGTTTTGTGGGGCTTAGTTTGTAACTTTTTTTGCATGATGTGAACTTATAATAAAAAATAAAAAATATACCCTACATTAGGGTCGGCTTCCAGTCTTACCAGACGCAGGTGAATAGCAGTGTTTTACATTTAGCGAGTACCTATCCGACCTCCGTATTCTAGTTACTGGGTAACACGATAAGTTTTGGTAAGACTGTAAAATTATATCTATAATAGGTAAGAAAAAAAAAACTTAACTTAGGTACTTAGGTAAATAATTTCAATCATAATCTGAATCATTTTGACGGATATTGCTAATCCATTGCTTCATATGTTCGAAAAAAAATTCTGGTCAAGAACGAAAATAACGCAATGAATGTTGTTGAACTGTCAAAATGAAAGCCATTGCTACTGTTAGTGTGTTACGCAATAGAAACATATAATCACACTAATATTATAAAGGCGAAATTTTGTGAGTGTGTGTGTTTATATGTTTGTTACTTCTTCACGCTCAAACGGCTGGACCAATTTTGTATGGAGGTAGCTGTCACCCTGGATTAACATATAGGCTACTTTTTATCCCGCTATTCCCACGGGAACAAAACTTATGCGGGTGAAACCGCGGGGTGCAGCTAGTATTTTAATAAGCGTTAAAATCAGAAAAATTAGCTAACAAATTGTCAAGTACGCACGTAAACTGGTGTGATTAGTTGAATGAATTATCAACAGCCAATCGCATGACTTAAAATAATTCACGTTTAATTTTAACAAATTTGACTACCTAAGTCTCGACTTCAATTAATAAACAAATCCATCGCTTCAATTAATTTAAAACAAATATTTTATCTAAGTAATCTAAAAATAAAAGAGAATGACGTTCCTTTTTGGAACATTTTTGCTAATTATAATACGAGATGATTTTCTAATTCACTTTGGGCGAATACATCCCCTTTGAAGATCAAAGAAAGATTAAATGATGTCCAAATAATATTACTGTTTAATTCTTTGTGATAAGTGAGGTGACAGCCATCATATCGATAAAATAAGAAAATGTGAAATAGGTTTCCACATGTTCCATGAAATCGTTTGTTTTTTTTTACAATCAATTAATTTCAGCCAGATATTATTTAATGATACATGCATATTGATTTAAAAAAACCTTTATAATAAAAAACTGTAACCTTAAAAACCTAAAAACACTATCGTCCTAAATATTTCAAAAAATCGTAGTATCATTAAAGCTCTCTAAGTATTTTAACATATCGATAAAAAGCCATCACTATCATGCTTAAAAAACAAAATCAGTATGGCGGGGTGCGGTGACCCCTAGCTAATCGGACGAAAAGCTCTATAAGACCCTTGAGCTAATAACAGATTTTGGGGGCAATTAATATACATTTTTTTACTCCATTAGTCTCTTGTATGTGTCATTCAGGCTTACATCTATAGGCTTGGGGGCGGTAAAGTTTTTACATCTCTTTTTAACGACGTACCGTCGTAAGGACAAGTACCTAATGAATTGAATCAGGTAGGTAATTTTATAGTGCAACAAGCTAAAAAATTACACAACCAAAGCTAATAAAATTGATATGGGACCACCGTGCCACAAGAATTACGTAAATCAGCCCAGTTATCACGGAAAAATCGACATACATGTATTAAAAAACTCACCGAATGCATAACCTCTTCCTTTTTTAGGGTTCTGTACCCAAAGGGTAAAAACGGAACCGTATTACTAAGACTTCGCTGTCTGTCCGTCTGTCCGTCTGTCTGTCACCAGGCTGTATCTCAAGAACCGCGATAGCTAGACTGTTGAAGTTTTCACAAAGTATGTATTTCTGTTGCCGCTATAACAACAAATACTAAAAACAAAATAAAATAAATATTTAAGGGGGGCTCCCATACAACAAACGCGATTTTTTTGCCCTTTTTTGCTCGATATCAAAAATGGCAACAGGTAGGCACTTGAAATATTCACAAAATACTCAGTTGTATTTTAACTTTAATAATAAATAATAAAATAAAAATAAAATAAATATTTAAGGGGGGCTCCCATACAACAAACATGTTTTTTTCGGCGTTTTTGTCTTGTGGTACGGGACTCGCACTTGGCCAGTTTTTTTGGAATTACTTACGATTTCAAAGAGTAAACAGTAAGATTCCCTACTAGTCTACTCTATTAAGGTCGATTTCGTATCCGAGATTTCTTTACGCCAACACGAAACAAGGAGCGTCTTCTGCTGGTCATATCATGGTTCCCGCATAGTTCTGTAGGTACTGTTCACGAATTAAAAATAAAAGGAGAATATAAAAAAAATATAACCGATCGATTTTATCCAAAAATAATAAAAACAATCTATGCTTAAAACCCAACCACACACCTCATTCATTCAAAAACAAATCAATATGTATTTATTTATTTTATTATATTTTATTTATTTATTTATTTAAGGACAACCAACAAAGCATACACTAAAAATACATGTTAAGATGCACATATTGTTATAACATTTTATAGTGTAGCCTTAATTAAAGGCTGCCACGGCATGCATTAAACATAGGAGTAGGAAATGCAGTTACAAATTACAAAGCATATTTAACTTATTTATATAGATTAAGTAAATGAGAAAGACAATAGAAACTGTACTATTAATTTTTCATTTTTAAGATAAAGCCTTATGCAAGGCAGCCTTGACTTTATGTAAAGAGTAAGACATATCAATATCTACGCTGGGTGAGCGTGACAGGCGACAAAATTGAATCTGCATTCTGTTAATGGTGGAAAAATGACCCAGATTGGTTTTAAAGCCCTTAGCGCGGAGCAACTGATACCTAGACCTACGAGCAAGTTTGTAAGGCACATTTAAATTTATTTGACTCAGTAACCGCGAACAATCAATATGATTGTTCATTATTTTGTACAGGAACAGATGATCTAAAAGCATACGGCGATTTTCCAGACTCATAAGTTTGAAATGTTTCAAGCGTGAGCTGTAGCTAGTTAGATTTCTGGCCCTACTGCAGTGATATGACAAGTGCCAAAGAAATCTTTTCTGCACTGATTCTAAACGACGTTTATGTATTTCGTAGAGTGGAGTCCAAACTATGCTGCAGTATTCTTAGCCTGATCTGACTATTGAGTTAAAGATTGCAATTTTAGTTGAGGCGTGCTTAAAACCTTTACAGTTACGCACAATGAAACCCAACATCTTAAACCCCTTAGTAGCGATTTTATCAACGTGAATATTAAACCGAAGCTTATTGTCTACATAAACCCCCAAATCGCGAATAACTTCTTTCTCGTAAATAACTTGGTCATTAATTTTATAATTACGAAAATACGGTCCTTTTTTCCTAGAAAAATGTACGTGATTGCATTTGTCAGCATTAAGTAACATGTTATTGTCCAAACACCACTGGGAAAAACGGTCTAAGTCTTCTTAAAGTTTATATGGATCCTGATTGCACTCAATTCGTTTTATAATTTTTAGATCATCCGCGTATAAATATATCTTCGAGTGTACAAAACAAGACGCCACGTCATTGATAAATATATTGAAAAACAACGGACCCAAGTGGGAGCCTTGGGGTACGCCTGTGGGTGTCAGAAACAGGTTTGACGAGTAACCGTTGACCACAACTTTAGCAGTGCGTTTAACAAGGTAAGACTCACACCACTGCAACAAATTTCCTGCAATTCCGAGAGTGTGTAATTTTTTAACTAACATTTTGTGATCCACCCTGTCAAACGCCTTGCTAAAGTCTGTGTAGATTACATCTACAGGAGATCCGTTGTCTACGGCATTGACTAAATCCGATATAAAGCACGCAAGATTAGTTCCAGTCGAACGGCCTTTCATGAAGCCGTGCTGCTCAGGCATCAATGTTTGCCTCACATGCCACGAAAGTGTAGGGTATACTAAAGCTTCGAATACCTTGCCAAAAACAGACAAAATAGATACTGGTCTATAGTTATTCGCGGCGGACTTGTCACCCGACTTAAAAATAGGCACTACTCGTGCTTCTTTCCAAGTCTTCGGAAAACAACCTGTGCTCAATGATTTATTATAAATCATGGAGAGAGGCTTCCCCAAGAGGTCACAACATTTTATTGCAAAAATAGAAGGCAGACCGTCAGGCCCTGGCCCCTTAGAAGGGTCAAGTCTCTTTAAAGCTTTAATTACAGAATCCGTGTTTAGTGTTAATTGGGTCAGAAAATCAGAATGCTGACATTGCGCAGTCCCGTATTTAGCCCTATCGTCAACAGTATTGCCACTGGAAGGGTTATAAACAGATGAAAAACATGAGGCAAATATGTTGCAATTATCTGCTCCGTTACTACCTTTGGCATCTCCGTAATGTATTGATGAAGGGTACGTACTGTTACCGTTACGTTTATTCTTTAAAAAAGACCAAAAGAGCTTAGGGTTAGAAGTGATCGAAGATTCGATTGACTTGATATATTGCCTGTAATTAATGTGCATTAATTTTGAAACTCTGTCTTTTAGCAAACGATATGAGATTTTATCTAATGGGTTACCAAATTTGGAACAAAGTGTATGGTACTTATTTTTTTCTTGTAGCAGGCGAACAAGATTCCTGCTAAACCAAACTGGATATTTGCAATTTTTGGGCCTAGTCTTAGGTACATATTTCTCAATAACATTATAGATGACTTTGTAAAATGAGTCGACCATTGCGTCAACATCGTCACATTCCGAAAACAAGTCTTGCCATGATATTTTACTTAGTTCCTGTAAAATATTGCTGTAATCAATATTTAAGTAAATAGTTCTATACAGCTTTATAGAACTTAAATTTTGGCTCCTGGTTAGGGCTTAAAGTTTCCTCATGCAAGTTACACAGCAGTTCGAATTCAAGGGGGGGATGATATGAGTCTATCTTACTTAGAGGGCTTTTGGACATATTCAAACTCTTCACCGTGGTATCGGTCAAAACAAGATCAAGTATCTTATTTTTATGGTTGTACACACAATTGTATTGAGCTAAATTATTTAAACAAATAAAATCTAACAATTTCTGCTCATAAATTCCGTTTTTGTTTAATGAAGATGCAAGCGGTGTGCCCGGTGAGCCCATCCATTCAATACTATTTAGGTTGAAATTAACTAATATTAACGTGGCATTAAAGTTTTCCAAAGCATTATTAGCATTATCGATAAAATGGTCCAAAATATGCTTTTGTACTGGAGGAGGAATGTATACAGCACAGACCAAAAGTTTAGCCGGTCGTTTGTTTAAGCAAATGTCTACACACACCCATACGTCTTCACATTTACTCTCCCATTTAGTCACTCGATATGATCTTAATCTTTTAGACACCGCTACTAACACACCGCCACCGGATTTTTTGTTATGAAAACCACTGGACTCACGATCCCGTCGATAGACCAGATATCGGTTGCAAAATAACTCAGAATCTAATATGTCGCCCGCCAGCCATGTCTCACTCATGTAAGTAATCAGTATTCGCAAAGGGTTCAACAATGGTACGCGTTTGGTGACAATAGAACCTGTCCACCCCAAAACCGCCCTAATACGTTGGTATCAAAAATTGTGCCAATTTTGAACCGATGCGATGCGGTGCATAGCGTTACGTCCCTTTGCAAAAGCACAATCTTCTTACTTCTAGCAATTTATTTAAACTTTTTTGCTGAGTCATGAAGTTATCTAATTTATGTCTAATCTGTCGCCTGAATGTAATGTTGTAAAACAGAGTAATTCAATTCAATTCATTTATTGCATCAAATATGGTAGGAACATGAAGTTCTTATAATTAAATATTTAGTAACACACATTTGGCCAATATTTAGCATGACATAGTAAAAGTTTTTACATTTAAGATATTAATTATTAGGTAACTACATTTTGTAAATTGATGTATCTACTTAACAGTTAAATATATAATTAGGTGCTTTATTGTATAAAATTTACAGGGACACTTTTGAAAAAAACTCACCTATCGAATAAAAACTTCTTGTAACAACCACTTCCGCAACGCAACACAAAACTTATTGAAGGGTAGTTGAGTAATTGACTGTAAAACTGTTGAATGTGAGAGTAGCTGCTGATGTGTTTGTTCTAGTATCTTGAAATTCTTCAATACTATAACTGCTCAAAAGAATGCACACGACATACAGACGCCAGCACATCAAGCTACTACAATCTGTCAAAGTTCATTAATCGATCAAATTTTTAATTTGATTAATCGATTCAACTTTATCGCTAAAGTATTAAGTTCAAGGTTGATTGGGAAAATTTGACAGTTTCGGGTAGCTTGATGTGCTGGCGTCTGTACAATCAACCGCGCGTCACTGATAACAATGACCTTGTTTCAATGGAATGTAATGGTTTTGTTACCAATATCGTGTATACAAAGAACTTTCGTTTCAATAATTACCGACAAAAACAATTAAATATCTAATGAACCTTCGTAAACCCCACTGGTGACAATAGCACCACATGACCCTACGTCTACTACCCCAGTACGTTGGTTCTCATAATTGTGCCAATCTAGCGCCACAGCGGTCGCCTTAACGTGATTATGTATATCTGTGGTTCCATCGATTGTCATGCGTTTAGGTGGGGTGGGGTGGAAACGTGTAATTTGGGGTTTTTTGTGATAGGTACTTTTTTGTTATAATGATACACTGATATGAATACATCCGTGGTACTTTTAAAGTCGCTAAGTTACATGAAACACTTTGTGAAAACCGCTTGGACATGTGATGATGCAAGATGATGACCATCATCTGCCTAGCCTTTTCCCAACTATGTTGGGGTCGGCTCCCAGTCTAACCGGATGCAGCTGAATACTAGTATTTTACATGGAGCGACTGCCTATCTGACCTCCACAACCCAGTTACTGAGTAATTCGATACCCCTTGGTAACACTGGTTGTCAGAATTTCGGGCTTGTGACTACCCGTAAGGACTGTCAAAGATCCACGAATGACAGCCGGGACCAACGGCTTAACGTGATTTCCGAGGCACGGAGGGGTCACGGTATGTAAAGATGGTCACCCATCCACAGACCAACCGATGATGACGACCATATGACTAAATTAAAGAGTCATGAACTCATGAATATAGAAGATGGAAAAAAGGCCGTCGACGACCAATAACTAGCTACGAACAATAAAAAATGACATGATAGTGAGCAACACAACAAAAAAGACAACTCACAACCGTACGGTGTGGCAGAAGTACTAGGAGGGCTGACCCCAAATAAATTATGATAATATCAAAGAGAACGAAGAAGATAATGATACACTGATCAATACTTATTTGCAACTGTTTTGAGTATGGTTTGACGTAAATCTATATATATAATATAAGAAAGTCGTGTTAGTTACACTATTTATAATTTAAGAACGGCTGAACCAATTTGGTTGAAAGTTGATGGGTAACTTAGAACTAGGAGAAGGACATAGGATATTTTTTATCCGTTTTTTTTTTTACTTTTATTTACATAAAGGAGTAGGGTAGGAGTAGTGTAGGAGTAGGTTAGGAGTAGGGTAAGAGTAGGGTAGGTGTAGGGTAGGAGTAGGGTAGAAGTAGGGTAGGGGTAGGGTAGGGTAAGGGGTAGGACACCACGCGAACGAAGTAGCGCCGGGCAGCTAGGAATAATTTATATGGCAAAACAACGTTTGCCGGGTCAGCTAGTACATATTATATAAAAGAAAGTCGTATTTGTTACACTATTTATAACTCAAGAACAGCTGAACCGATTTGGCTGAAAATTGGTGGGGAGGTAGCTTAGAACCAGGAGACGGACATAGGATAGATAGGCTATTTTCCGGTTTTTTTTTATCTTTTATTTACTTATAGGAGTAGTGTAGGAGTAGGGTAGGAGTAGTGTAGGAGTGTAGGAGTAGGGTAGGAGTAGGGTAGGAGTAGGAGTAGGTTAGGAGTAAGGTAGAAGTAGAGTAGGAGTAGTGTAGGAGTAGGTTAGGGTTAGTGTAGGAGTAGGGTAGGGGAAGGGGTAGGACAACAAGCGAACGAAGTAGCGCCGGGCAGCTAGAAATAATTTATATGGCAAAACAACGTTTGCCGGGTCAGCTAGTAATGTAATAAAATACCAATCTATTTTTAAACTGAAAACGATCATCAAGGGTCCTCTGATTTTAAAAACACTGTGTTCGTTGATGTCTTTTTCACAACTAAATCATAACGTGTTAACCAACATAATCGTGATCCAAAACAAATGATTATTGTTATTTTTGTCTGTTGTCTTTTAAGGGTATTATTTTTATATTAGGTATTCATTTGTTTAGTATTTCATTTTGTTTCCTTTCTGTGTATTTCATTTTGTGTATTTTCATGTTGTATGTTTTGATTTATTTTAATATATTCCCTTTTTCAAACGCTGTATCTACCTAGTTATAAGAGAATGATGTAGTCTCCTGTAATTAAAGCGTACGCTAGTATTTGTCCCTGTTCTTGTAAACTTGCATTGCATTTTGTAGCCTGTGTTGAAGATTTAAACAAATAAATCACACTAATATTATAACGGAAAAGTGATTAGTTACCTTATGCTGTTGAATGACTCTATATAATTCAAGATTATGATCACACTAATCACACTAATATTAAAAAGGCAAAAGTTTGTGAGTGTGTGTGTGAGGGGGTGTGTGGGTGTGTGTGTGTGTGTTTATATGTTTGGTACTTCTTCACGCTCAAACGACTGGGTCAATTTTGATAAAATTTTGAATGAAGGTAGCTGACACCCCATTTTCATCACCACTGCTCTCAAAACGGCGAAGGAAAACATCGTGAGGAAACCGGCATGTTCTAGAACCATAAATTCGAAGACATGTGACATCTGCCAACCCGCACTGGGCCCGCGTGGTGGATTACGGCCCACTCCCGCTCACCGAGAGGAGGCCTGTGTCCTAGCAGTGGGAACATAATAGGCTGATTATGTAGCTGACACCCTGGATTAACACATAGGCTTTTTATCCCGATATTCCCACGGGATCGACACTTACGCGGTTGAAACCGCGGGGCGCAGCTAGTAATTAATAAACAACTTTATGTGTGGGGTGAATGCTTATCTGAATCCCGCACCCCCGGCCATAGGCAGAGGTGGAACACCGCGGTGGTTTTAGCCGGTAAGAGTCCTGCATGCCCCTCTGTCATCCCCACGATGGAGGAAGTGCATGAGGATTTTCACCGAGCACCAAAAAAAGGGCAGAGATACATCAAATCTTAAAACGTGGTTCATGCCTAAAGCCATTATAAATATTGACCTCGATGAAAATCGTATACAGACAGGGATGCGCAACCTGTTACCAAGATTCAGTACATGAATATGGACAAAAAAATTATCGCATAGGGAGTTAAAATTTTCGTCGGTTATTAAAAACAAACTTTGCTGTTCCATACATTTTGACCGCGTTGGTATTACACTTTTTAATGAAAAACAGCTTTTTTTTTAATAACCTATAATTTTTTTTACCCTAGCTAGGGGATCTAAAATCATGTGAATTCATGGTTACAGTTTGCGCGTCGATATTCCTGTCACCCTGTATACTCGTAGATATGTCACGGCTAATATCCGAAGTGCGGCTACACCTAGTTTTAGCCGGCCGAAGTGCGGCTAAACCTAGTTTTAGCCGGGTACAACTAAGTGTAGCCGGCCATATGCGGTTCGTGTATACTTCGGGAGGCGACGTAGGATCCAAGAGCGAGCGAAGGGCACCTCGAGGTTCGATTTTATTAGGTTACTTTAAACCCCTTTCACAGAAATAGGGGCCACGCGAAGCGGGGCTCCGTCGACGTAGGATGCAAGAGCGAGCGAAGGGCAGCCCGAGGTTAGTTTCGGTTAAAACTAGGTTTAGACGCACTCCGGCCATTAGCCGTAACAGATACATTAAATACTATCCCTATCCTTTTTTACACTTGAAAAAAGTTTACCAAAAAGTAGTTTTTGTTTTAATGATCAACAGAAGTATTATAAGGTATCGTCCTGTGAAAACAAAGGACGAACCTGGACGGTAGGTACAATCAGCTCTACATTTATTAAATTCTTCGCCCGACATGAAAACTTAATCGTAACGCCATAGAGAAGCAACTCATCACCACAGACAGCTATTTATACAGCCAATAGAGACAAAGCATAGAGAAAGCCGGCGTATAATAACTGCTTATAAATCAACTGTTATCTATGACATATCGACAGTCGACGTATCGACGGCACGCCACTAAAACTTAGCGCGTGGGCTAGTGAGACGTTAGGCCAAGGTTTATGTGGAAGGGAAATAGGGATGGAGGCCGTATCTTATCGATAAAGATCGATGTTATTAATTAGGACAGTTTAACAGTCGTTTTTCTTGTATGAGAATAAATGGTCGCTTGGAGGCGGACATAGGCAAAAGTTGAAATCAGAAGAGACAAGAAAATTCGGTACCTATTGCATAAATTAACTAGTCTTTAGAGCGAGTGGTTATAGAAAAACACATGTGTCCATAATAAAGTTAATACTTACATACTTATGTAGTTTATGCTGAGCTGCTACAAACCCTAATAAAACTAAACAACGAGATGTTTCCAAGTGTAGGTATCATATACTCCTAAAGAAGGCCAATACTATACAAAAACCGGGCAAGAGCGAGTCGAACTCGCGCACCGAGGGTTCCGTAACATCCGCGTTTATGCATAAGGTTTATGTTTATGAAATTAAATGTATTTTTATTATTTTTGAGTTGATTGAATGAATGGTAAATTGCGGTTTACGATTTATGACGTATAAAAAAAAACTACTTACTAGATCTCGTTCAAACCAATTTTCGGTGGTAGTTTACATGGTAATGTACATCATATATTTTTTTTAGTTTTATCATTCTCTTATTTTAAAAGTTACAGGGGGGGGGACACACATTTTACCACTTTGGAAGTGTCTCTCGCGCAAACTATTCAGTTTAGAAAAAAATGATATTAGAAACCTCAATATCATTTTTGAAGACCTACCCATAGATACCCCACACGTATGGGTTTGATGAAAAAAAAAATTTTAAGTTTCGGTTCTAAGTATGGGGAACCCTAAAATTTATTGTTTTTTTTCTATTTTTGTGTGAAAATCTTAATGCGGTTCACAGAATACATCTACTTACCAAGTTTCAACAGTATAGTTCTTATAGTTTCGGAGAAAAGTGGCTGTGACATACGGACGGACAGACAGACAGACAGACAGACGGACAGACAGACAGACAGACATGACGAATCTATACGGGTTCCGTTTTTGCCATTTGGCTACGGAACCCTAAAAAGAGAACTCAGACCAAATTAAAATCAATACAGAGGATTGTCAACAGTAAAGTGAAAAAAAAAAGAAAAAGAAAGAAAAATTGTTTATACTGCACAAACAAAACGCACATTGCAAACAAAAAATATAAAAAATACAAAATATACACACACAACGCCTCGCCTCAAGCTCAAAAGCAAAAGCAAAAGCCTCGTACTCAAGCTTAAAAAATGTTGACAATTTTGTTCATTGCTTGATGTCAGAGCCAGGCACCAAGTGAGGCCGGTTTCGTAAACATGTGTGCACATATGAGGTGTAGTTTGATTGTACATGGTTGTAAATGTGTGCGTGTGAGCGTGTATGCACAGAGCGGAGGTGTATTTTTGAATACTTCACTGTATTGTTCGCAGCGCTGTCTTGACTTTTTATTTGGTCTGAGAAAGAGAAGAGACATGTGATTTTGTAACTGATCATCATGTCTGCTTATGTCACCTTACCAAGTGAAGGTGAGGCATAACTTGCAAACGATTATATTTGGTCCTCTTTGATTTGGTATCTGTGGATACAATCAAGTTTATGGCCTCCCCCCGTCCATAAAGTAGAAGACAGACTAAAGATTTCCGAAGAGAGCAAACTTTCAACCTTTTCTAAAAGTTATATTGCTGTTATCATAAAATTTCCTCTAAACAGCACATACCTCTAAGCATCATTACGTCACACTGCCCGCGCCTCCCGCCGGCCAGCGCACGCGCCGCTCTAATAACTATAACCGAGCGACAATTACGAGCACACGATCGATACACACCGTTACTCGATGCTTATCTGCACGTACGACAATTAGCATAGTTGATGCTGATGTAAGTGCTGGGTTCACGGGTTGCTTCGAGTTTTTTGGAGATTTGAAGCATTGTTGGTGACAATGGGTTGATTTCCATGTAGCTTTCAGGCATGTACATTTTCACCATTTTCGCTGCATACATTCGCAGGACGGGTCGCAACTTTTTATTATTTTCGCACTGATGTTTCAATGTTTATGGAAAACGTGGTTATTATAAGAGATGAAGATTTCAAGAGAATCAGAGGTACTTAATCCAGAGAGAGATGAGAAAACTTTAGAACTCAATATAAAATCGACTACACTAATCTGCACGCGTAGCAGGACCACTTCTATCACTATTCTACGAATGTAGTGACTATTTTTTCTAAATTTTTGACGCCGCGCCGTAGAGTGAGCTGTCATAATAGTCATGCTGCACGCGCAATCATTGGCAATGCATTCTAACATACTTATTCGTCGTTATAGTATCTAGAACTCGCAAAAAATCCAAACTATTCATGAATTTGCCCGTAATGAATCAAATTGACGCAAATTTACCTCCAATAACCAGCAGAAGCACTGCTACTAACAGAAGCATTTCTCCGAAGCATCTCGTGGACCCGTACACTAACAGTGCGTTAAATCTTGAACCTCTGTTATTAGGGCGACGCTTATCTAAATGCCGCCAAGCCGTGGGACGGGAAGACATCGTTTAATTTCCGATGTCATTATGCCATACGTTGGACGTCTTATTTCTATACGATCTAAGATCGGCACAAGGGTAACGGAAAATTCTGCCTTTATCTTTCACAATTATTGATTTTTTCTAATACTACTCAAACGAATCTGAGGGCAGAGAACCAGAGAATAGAATAAGCAAGATGAAGTGGCAAAGGGTCGAACACATTGACCATAGAACCGACTACTTGGAGTAGATGAGTTATTGATTAGAAACGGTGGAAACCACGAAGTAGCAGACACGCATAGGTAGGAAGACGCCAATAGACCAAGAAGAGCTAATAGGCCAGCGGCAAGGTGGAACGACCATCTTCGTAGGTTGACTGATAGTCACTATAAGTCGAGTTAAATGACGTATGTGATTGACACTATTTCTAGCAGTTGACTTGATGATCATGATAAAATCTACACATTATAAACGACTTCCTAAGCACATAGCCGTTTCAATAGGTACAGTCACTAATATGTCAACACTTGGCAACTTTAAATTGCGATTTTTTCACGAAATAACGAATGAAACGTTGAAATACATGAAATACATACTATGTTCCTAATAATATAAAATTTCATTCAAAAATAAAGGAGAAAATCGCCTTTGAATAAAGCCAAGTGTATACATACTTATGCTCGTAACTGTACCTGACTTTACACTGTTTCTTACTTCTTGTAAAACACAGTGCAAAAACCTGAAACAAGCATGTTGTGATCAATACTTTCATGAGAAGTGGCCATTATAGTAGCATCAAAAGAAAATGTACAGAGAAAATTAATGGAAGCGGTTCTCCCCTGCAACAAAATACTACGTAAGCAATTACGCAATCGAAAAATAACTACATCCACAGAACTATTAATTTCGCGCAAAAATTACACCTTTAACCATAGACAACTACATGAAACGTCATATTATTTTGATTTGCACGTCAAAGACACGGGCAAATTGTCTTTTATTCCAATGCATATTTTAATGTATGATTAGATAATTATATAGCTGGCCTTCCTTTGATTTGCAATAAATTACTGGCTGATAATCAGGCAATATTATAAGCTATTATGGGAAGAACATCATTGACTTACATGACGTTAACTGCGTCGAGTTTTGCGATTAAGCTTAACTTCAAATTCTTTATTTAAAATTCGTTTTGGAATGTTTTTACTACCTACCGAAAAACATAGCGTGTTATGGTTATTAAAACCTTTTTTGTTTGCAGGAGGATGGTGTCGAATTTTGAGCTATTTCAACGCTAGACATGTTTATAACTAATCTAATATAAAAAATATGTTGTACTTATAAGAATATTAATAAATTATCAGTCATAGGGCATCAAAAAATTGCTGTCAAAAGGCACAGTGCCCAAAAGGCTGGTAGCATTGCCACGTTGCAAGAAATAAGCTAGCCCTCTGGTCACGTGAAGAATCGACCAACCGCTTGGCGATATAATTTTAATTAACTATATGGCCTTAAATATTGTTCAAACTAATACGGGTAGCTCTGACGTCAGTCATCCTCGTAGCGTAACATAAACTACCCGGGTCAATGATTACGACCTTAGTTTATTGCGTAGGCGGGGCGGGGGGTCAAACGGTGACAAATTATCTACCTTCCCGCGTAATTTACCTGACAGGGTAATAGACACGCACAGATTATACAATTTGCATAGATTATTATGCAAACCGTGCATCGTTGCAAGGCAGTTATTTATAAGGTTTGACTGTTATTATGAATTAAAATTGTGTTTGGAATCCGAGGGGCAAACCTCGTATTTTTAAGAAGGTTCGCATTCTAATCTCAGTCTAAATCTGTCAAAAATACAATCAATTTCCAATTTTCAATTTTTTTTTTTTATTGTTATTTTGTTTTATTTTTTGTTTGTGTCTTTATTTGTATGCGTCAGGTTTGCCGCAAATAAACGTATTTTCTTTCTTTCTTTCTTTTTCTTACATTTTTGACAAGTTTATGACATTAATTGTCGCTGAGATTGCCGAGATGAAGTACGAGAATTAGCCTTCTTTTCTTTATGTTGTGTTTATGATCTTCATTGTTATATTGTTCGATAGAATGGGAAACTTAATCAGAAATATTGCAAAAATTGTTTTTATGCAATCTAAGCTATAACTTGATGTAATTGGGTACAGGTGAGATGAGAATGCTGAGAGGGATGTGTGGTGTTCCAAATGAGTATAGAAGAGGAAGTCTGTAGGTAAGTGGCACGGGTGACTGAAAAGTCGTTTGGAAATCGGTTGTCAAAGTATGGGCGTGTGATTCGGAGGAATGACAAAAATGTGGTGAGGAGAGATTTTTGTATGAATGTGGATGCTTTATGAGTAGGGGAAGACCAAAGAAACGATAGATGGACCGTCTGAAAGATGATATGGCTAGATAGGAAGTGACTACTGAGATAACGACTAATAGAGAAGTATGGAAGGAAATGACAAATCCCAATCTATTTGGGGCCAAATAGATTAGGATAAGAGTAAGAGAATGATGAAGAACTTGATGCTCTTATGCTTTTGTATCAGGACGTAAAATAGGAGAACAGTGAATATTTATGTTTCACGTGAATTCAGGGAGTAAACTGTCTTACAAAACACATACCAAACAAGACAATGAATACTTCACCTACGCAGCTACGCACAAAAAATCTAGAGTAGAGGTCAAATCTATGACTTTAATAACATACTCCTAATGGCTATTACAACGCCCATAAGAGAAAGCAGCCTCATTAAATAATAAAAATATTATTACTCGCTCGTGGCGTCGATTAAATCAATGACTGGCATTATTCGACAAACTTTCGAAGCCCATGTTCGCAACTCAACACATTAAAAAAATAAAAATTCAAAAAAAGAATTTGGCGCCATGACACTCACGAGTCAAAGAGGCCGCGGTGCCACAACCGTTCAGAAACGCACTCAATAAATTACGACGCCTAATCACCCTTAATTGGGATGTGTCGTGACCCAACTTAACCTCAGGTCGACAAATAAGAACAAAATAATGCAAACATAATGATACGTGCTGGCTGGACGTTACAACTTTTAATTTTCGAACGTTAAGCCCGACGTTCGTGGACTGTAATTATCGTCTTTTCCGAACTTTAAGTATAAGGATAGAGATATTAATAGTCTGTGGTGTTTGTTTTTTTCTTTGATTTATATATTTTTATAGATTCGGTGAAATTAGTGGTTTGTTACAGTTTTTGTTGTGCCGCTAATGGTTATAAATGTGTGACCGTAATAAAAATAATATTTAAGGACGATGCTCTAATGTCCGAAGGTTTAAATGCGTGTGGTCATGTTTTAAACTCGCGTGTCACGATGCTAGCGCCAGCGATAGGGGTAGAAATCTAAACCACATATTTTAAATTTAGTTTGTTAGTTTCCCACAAATCACCTTGGTTTTCAGGACAGACTCGAAACGGAAAGTGATTAGTTACCTTATGCTGTTGAATGACTCTTTAAAATTCAAGATTATGATCACACTAATATTATAAAGGCGAAAGTTTGTGAGTGTGTGTCAAAGTCAAAGTCAAAGCATTTATTTCAAATAGGCACTTAACAGGCACTTTTGAACGTCAAAAATTACTAAAATAGAATTGATTCTAGTCGCCCGTGTCGTCGTGTGTGTGTGTTTATATGTTTGTTACTTCAAACTTACGCTCAAACGGCTGGACAAATTTTGATAAAATTTTGTATGGAGGTAGCTGACACCCTGGATTAACATATAGGCTTTTTATCCCGATATTCATACATCGACATTTACGCGGGTGAAACCGCGTGGCGCAGCTACTATATTAAAATATTGAATCTGAAACTCTAGACTGTTGTCTACTTATTAGGTGTGTACTGTGTACCTATGAAAGTTATGGTTTGTACTCTTTACACTATTGTTGTCACCTTGTTACATTTTATTTACAAAAGCTGTTCGGTTCAAATAAATAAAATTCAATACTTTTCTTATAATAAGCTTATTCCTTCAACATAGACCCTAAAGTCACTAGATGCTGCTGATTCTTGGCTGAACCTATATTTTGAACTCAGACTCTACTACTCTCATTTTTATTCCCAGGAGCGAAACGGACGAGGGTATATTTAGACCACCATTTATTCAGAGAAAATAACTATCTTAAAAATCTACGCGCAGGTGGATGTTGCCATAAAAAAACTAAAGTACCTAATCCATAACCACCTCTTACACGATGACAAGAAAAAAAGTGTTCCATAACCACAGACCCATAGACAACAAATCACCAAATTATACACCATCCAAAGACAATCAATCATTTAACATATTCCATAGAGTAGATAATGTTACGATTTGCATCGCTTTCGTATCGCTAATTGAGCAATTCCATAGATAAATAGATAAAACACGGGTACACCCTAAATTATGCGTATTATTTGCATATTATTATTATAACTGTGGGGTGACATTATTAGTAGTGTGCAAGTGAATGGCAGAAGAACAAGCTTGCGAAACAGTTGAATTCGCTAGGGTCCGACATTTGGCGCACTTTGAAAAGTGAGCAACAAAAATAAAATTGTTTTATAATAAACCTTTTCTCATTATGACATCACAAACCTCAATAGAATGGAATACAGGTATGTCGTATTTTGCGGCGGGTGAACATAGCCAACCCAAATACGTTATGCCTTGATGCAGTAGCTAGAAAGGATATCCCAAAGATCATTTTTCATATTAAGAACTACGATAAATACCTTATCTTTTCTTAATACCTTCCATCCCCAGGCGGATACCCTATATCCCTAAAGGTTTCCTCATCCTTCGAAAAGAGAACTAAATGGAAGAGAAAGAGTCTTGGATCTCCACATCAGTTCAAACGGTCTGACTAAACAGTTCACACTAGATTTACCGAGCCAATTAACATTTGGCAATGGACTTCGGAGAATGGGCAGCAGCGTTCTCTATTTATTCCACCATCATACCATACTGCGATCGCCAACCCGCCTGCCAAGCGTGGCGATTATGGCAAACCCCCCCCAAATTGGGGGAGGCCTATGTCCAGCAGTGGACGTCTATCGGCTGAAACGACGAATGGACTTCGGCAGCCTAACTTGGCCTACTGCTCTCCATCTATCCTATAAACCAAAAGCACAAACAAAACACAACCCCAACTTTATCAAGTTAAAGTTCAAATTCCCCCATCCCAATCACTCATCATTTCTCTAAACAAAAATACAGTTTCTTCATCTAACCACTCTCCCCAGAGGCCGCTACAGTCGCACGGGGACATTTATGCAGATCTTGTAATGACGTCATTGATGACGCGGGATCGCATGCGCAAGATAAACCGATAATAAATATTAGTTATGCATAAAGTTATGGGTTTATGCATGGGCTTCTTTTTAGGGATTAGAAGGGTAGCGAATCGGGTTTTGGAGTTATGGTAATGTGCTAATTTTTATAAGCATTGTGGCCTGTATTCAAGAACAATGTTTTGCTATATAACTCCACACTCAGATACATTATAGGTGACTTCACAAAAATCTCTACTATTTCTGAGTTTTAAATCAAGAATATGACTGAGCCTTTGCAATTTTTTTTTTAATTTTTTCTGTTTGTTATCACCAAATTCGATCATTCAAAAGAGACCATCGTGTTCTCGAATGACGACTGTCTTTTGTTTAGCAGAATTACATTTTCCTTCAGACTCCCGTAAAATTAGGAATGTTTGGGCTTGCTCAGAGGCCCTAGCACGAACGTGCGACGTACATTAGCATTAGCATTTTGGTACAGTAGCATTTTGGTCTAAATTTTTCGACGAGTATGCACAATAAGTACCTATCCATATAGATATGAATAAAGTCTTAAAACTAAGTGAAAATTGTGTGCGAAATTAATATTTTTTCAATAATAATATCGTTCCAATTTACGTTAAGTAGACCGTACGTTTATTTCGCGTTCTTGCCAGGCCCGTAGAAAAGAATAGAATAGAATAATCTTTATTATGTAGGTACACCATATAAATTACAGACATATAAATCTAGAAACTGTACAAAGGGTGACACAATGGGCGGTCTTATCGCTAAAAGCGATCTTTTAAAGACAACCTTTGGATGGATTAAAAAGGGAAAGGACAGACAAATACTGTAGGTAGTCTGTGGTGTATTTAATATCCAATTACATACATAAAGTATATTATACTAATATATACAAATATATACATACAATAATAAATATGAAACATGAGCAAAGAAGATAATAATGATGATGTTTAAGGAGAGAGGAAGTGCTTTTTAACCATAATTTTAAAAGTGGACAAAGATTACTCGATTGATTAAGATTGGCCCGTAGGAGAATGATGGTTTACATTACATACTTCTGTAAGACCGTTTGCGATACGCACTACTGATTACAATTTCATATTTACTCACTAACGACACACGTCAAACGCACAGCGGTATAAAACTACTGCCACACCAAAAATAATCACCTATTCTCGTCCACAATAACTGCATACAATTTTGCCAAGTAGGGTGCTAACAGGCTTATATCAGCAGAATTTGTCCCGCAGTCCCCTGAGAGACCAGTCTTGGGAAGCGGACGGAATACGCCATCGCCTGATCGCCCTCGCTGAGAACAAAAATCAACAAGGGTTTTGTGAGCCGTGTTGTTCATTTTTGGGTGGTAAAGATGTGGGAAGTTTTGGATATGATATAGGTACAATACGACCGACGTAACTTGGTGGGCCTGAACATAGACACTAAGAACCTTAGAGTAAGAAAGCTATAGAGCATCGGGTAGCGTGGCCACACATGAGACAAAAAACTAACTTAACTAACATAGGCTACATGAGTAGCTGCCTTGAAAAAACTGGCACGCACTGAGAGACGGAAATAGTATAGCTTTATCCTTTTCTGTTACTTATAATAACTCAATACTTTATCCCTTTCTTGTGGAAATGAAATGGAGATAACCGCCGTCTATACTTTTCTTTGTCTAAGCTAAGAACTTTCGCGCATGTTCTCTCACTTGCACCTCATGTCACCATTTGGTTCCTAAAAAATCTTACTGCGCAGCCTTCTGCGCAAAGTTCGGGCCCGCCAAGTTACGTCGGTCATATTCTCATCATCATCATCATGATGATCACCCAAAAGGTTCCGTAACAGTTATTAGTGCTTTATAGGATTTGATTTGATGTTTGATTTCTTGAGTGACTTTATAGTAATAGGACACACTCACTCACTCACACTCACACACTCACTCACTCACTCACTTCACTCGGTCACTTTTGAATTGGTTTCTGCAATATGACCTAGAATATGTCACTTACTTAGGTATAAGCAGAACAGTATAAAAAAGAAGACGCAGTCAACATTATGTTTAAGAAAACAATTTCTTAAATGCACTTCGTCGGCCTATTAACTAACCCAAATAATCTTATATTTAGCCATTTTTTTTTAACATCCTGTAATATTGTATTTCAATTTGATATTTTGGTTAAAGTTTTAATTGTAGTTTCAAGAAAAAGCTTAATTATAAACTTCTGAACACTTCTATCTCTACGAAGAGAAGACACATTGCTTTCTATACAAAGTGACATTTCTTTTCTTCATTTTTGACATACCGCCTAGAAATCTTTCTACAGTCTGTCATTTTGTCTTTCGTTTCCAACGATCTTTGTCTAGGTCCTTTTATAGGTAGACTATTTCAGAAGAAAGTTTTCTATCCCAAATGTCAAAATCACACTGACAACTGTCGGTTGTCTAAGATAGTGAAGACATTTTGTAATCGCTAAAGACAGTAGAAAGTTTTCTACTCGACGGCCACAAAGTATATACGGTTACCTACAAAATCCCACGAAAAAATAACAAAATTCCCAAAATTTCAATGCTTAACGTGCTTTCCGAGGCACGGAGGGGTCTCGGTATGTAAAGATGGTCACTCATCTACGGACCAACCGCGGCAAGCGTAGCTTAACCTGATCGATCAACTTGTGCGGCTGTTATTATTTGGCCACGGACCCCTCCTTATAATGTGACTTAATATCAGTAAAATTAAGAATCAAAAAGAAAAAAATTGTATGACAAAACAAAGAATTCCGAGTCGAATTAAGTAAGCGAGTGAATTTCGTAAAAGTGCAGTTGCGTCTTTCTACTTTGCTGCCGTCGTACTGTCTACACGGAACGTCATCTTTGTCTACTCTTCCGTCGACAAACCGGTGCTCATGCTACGCGTGCTGCGGGAGAGGCCTAGCCTAGTGCAAGAAGTCTGGAAATTGCTCTTGTGTTAAATTCTAAGAAAACTTTTACTCGTACTCGTAAAATCAGATTTTTTTCTAACTTTTTAGGGTTCTGTAGTTCCTACAAGGAACCCTTATAGTTTCGTCATGTCCGTCTGTCTGTCTGTCTGTCTGTCCGAGGTTTTGCTAAGAGACCGTTAGTACTAGAAAGGTGTAATTTTGTAGGAGTGCGTATATCAATTACGCCGACAAAGTGATAAAATACAATTTTGGAAAAATTTTTTTTTTGGGGTCTCTCCCCTACGTGTGAAGTGGGGATGAATATTTTTTTCGTCGTCTACCCCATTGTGTGGGATATCGTGGAATAGGTCTTATTAAATTACTTGGGGGTTGCTAAAATTATTTTTCGATTTAAATGGAGCATCATTTACGAAATATTAAACGTTAAAGTGCAAATTTTTGTTCCAGTAGAGCGTTCCCCCCCCCCCCCCCCCCCCCTCTAAAACCTAAACTGCTGGGTTGAAAAATCCGGAAAAAATCAGGATGATAGTGCATTTCATGAACTTTAAAGGAAAAGTATAGCGGTTTAGATAACTTTATTAGTTTAGCGGTAATAGTCGTTGCCCAAGTTCAACGACTATTACCGCTAAACTAATAACTGTACTGTTGGATAATTTTGTACCAAATACAAAATCCTTAGCATTAATCCTTTAAAGTGACTAAGATGAAGTAGTTGCTTGTTTATAACAAGTAAAGACTTGCATTGAAAAACAAAATATGAAAAATTTTATTTTTTTATATTCAGAATAAAGAACAAGAGAATCGTACTACATTGTGATAACGGGCTACTACGGAACCCTACACTGTGCGTGGCCCAACACGCACTTGGCTGGTTTTTTTTCTCATGTACCTATGTACCGAACTGTGCTCAATTAAACAGCCGCATCCACCCCGGCTGCACTCCGCTAATCCTCTGAGCGGCCAAATGTCAAGCGTCACTCAATAAGAGAGCTGTTGACGTACAGGATTACGAGCAGAACACTCTTCTATATGAATATCTGTATTTGTTTTTCGAGCATATTAACTGTGAACTCAGTTTTGTGTGAATAATCAATAATTTCACTACAATCAGGACCTAAAACAGTAAATTTAAGGGACTTACACCTAAACACAAAAAAAACGCAAGTTTTATAAACAATAAAAAAAGTAGGTAGGTATTAACAAAATCAGAAAAATATATGATATTCTTCAGGATATATGCTAGGTAGATAGTGTGTTGAAAACATAATACAACTAATTTGATACGATAGAAAAAATCATGAAGATAACTCTAAAAACTTTCTTTTTACAATAAAAACTATACTAATATACATACAATCGTTATGATTTTTTGTCAGATTATTCTACAAGCAACATACTAAAATACTAGTGTTTTAATTTTTAGTCCAAACAATAGATTTTTTGTAATTAAATAATTGCTTCATATTTTGCAATAAATTACCAGCGTTGTGTCATCGCGCTTCTCTTTCTTTTCTATGCAGTCCGACAGTGACCGCGCTTTAGGTCATGTAAGCCCCTTAAGTTAATTATTGGACTGTTGCAGCGGTGGTGGCCCAGTGGTAACGGCCGCGACCGCGACGTACGAGTTGTAGTTTGTACATTCAAACCCACACAGGCGCTTTGCTTTGTGTAACAGTAAAATTATTTCATCACCACTGGTCTCATAACGGTGAGTGAAAACATCGTGTGGAAACCGGCATGTCCTAGAACCAAAAATTCGAGGACATGTGACATTGCCAACCCGCACTGGGCCCGCGTGGTGGATGATGGCCCACCCCCTCTCACCGAGAGAAGGCCTGTGACCAGCAGTGGGAACATTATAGGCTACCAATTTTTCTAGAGATGAAAATTCCTGGAAGAAGTTGCAAGTTGGAAACACAATGGAATGTAGACGTGGTACGTGACTACAAACGATATCAGCTCAATACCTACTTAACTTCACCGTTGCTCCCCCATACTGTCAAAATTTAATATACAACCGACCTTATTACGGTTAGTACTTATTAGCTTACCACCCTATCTTGATGAAGTACCCTCAAGTGCGGGTTAATAAAGGGCGCATTACTGTGTAAACATGGTCACGTGGCCACCCGCCGGCGGTCACGTGACGCCCACAGACTAGATAGAGATCTCTCGCGCCAGATATTATCTGTGACTGATTTCGCGCGCTTTTTCCTGTCAAATTAGGCATATCTGTTTTTGATGGACTATGCCATTTGGTTGTGGTTCTTTAGCAGGGACGTCGTAACGGTAGTGAGCCATTGGCCCATCTTTGTTTCATGGGTAGCTTGGAGTTTTCCTGAAAAATTGTAGACGTTTCTGTTTTATTTTGCTTTAAGACCCAAGGAATCAGTCAAATGGAAAATCCGGGTTTACGTAGAAGGCAATTGAAACCAATAACAGGATATTTTGGAAACCGTCGGCGTCGTTATTGTAGGAAATAAAATCCGTCTTATGTATGGATCTTGCCTACTAAATCCTGCAAAAAACATATTACACAAAATCAAAAATGACCAACGAATGAAAAAATCTATGACATGACACTAAAATGTGGCCTTCCCTGAAGCAATCCTGTCTAAACCGTCAAAACAAATGGCAGCTGATTAATAAAGAAATTAAAAAGAAATTGAAGCTTCATAAAATCTGCTAACAGCACCAATTAATGGATCAAAATAATGAGAGTAATTACAAATAAAACATTTAGATAAACTCGTTATCGCGTTACGGCCATGATTGGGGCTTTTGACCGATTTTAAACCACCATTTAGTGAACTGCTCCGGGCGCCATCTTGTCGTGTGTGAACGTAATCCATAATGGTTTAGTTAAATGTTTAATTACAGTTGTTCTAAGCGATTAATCACTCTATAGATTGAGTTTTCATCGAAAAAGGTCAAGTCAATTTGAAAGTAAATAATAGGTAGGCATGTCTTGCCAAATACGATTGTGTCTCTATCCTACATACCTAATATGTATAATATATAATTTGATTAAATTATACGTTTACGTACAGGCATTTCTATTATTTATATTTTTGTCATAGATTTTGTATAGGCCGCAAGAAGGCGGCTTTTCCGCAATAGGAAACCGAAACCCGAACCCGAAACTGTCAAATTTTCCCAATCAACTTTAAACCTTATGCTTTAACAATAAAGTTGAAAATCTATTTTAAAAAAAATGACAGATTGTAGAAGCTTTATGTTCTGGCGCCTATACCTACTGCACAACATCATACCCACCCGTACACCCCCAGAGTGGTGAATCTCGTAATTTTAAAAACGTCCACAGTCTGATCTCAGTCTCAATCTTTCCAAAAGTACCTCTAATTTCCTGGCTCTTTGCTCTTGTTATGAGGATGTAGAGAAAATAATAAATAATTAATCTCATTTTGCAAAGGAACACATACATAGAACATACTTTTCTTTCATACACCTACTCGTACACAAACACGAACGGGAACCCACCCACACACACACAGCACGATATAATTTAAGAATAAATAAATTATAGTTTTGATAGGTATTTTGATATTTTTGGTCAGTGGGTCGTCTTAGGGGCGGATTTTTTTTCATATATTTTATTTCTGGTATTGCATTTTATTTTATTTTTGTTTTTACTCGTTTTAAAACTGTATTTTGAGTTATTCCGGTGTAGTACACATGTTTGTCTGTTCCTATGTTGACATTTATTTATTTCGGATAAACAAACAGTTGGTACACATTGTGTCTTATCTATTATTGACATAAGAGTAATTTAAATGTGAAACTCACACCGTTATCCACAGAATGACGTAAATTTACGTAATTTTAATAGACCAGTTTTTAATCAGGTGTAAACTTGTATGGTGTAGTGTCAGGCGCTGACTAATTTGACAGGACTAAACTAATATTTATCTTCTGCCCTTTTCTTAATGAAATAGAAAGAAAAAGATGCCTGAACTTAAATTTAGTTTAGTTTGTGAACAACAGAATCGGCGCCAATATTTCGTTTTCGCTTAGCATTCTTGCCGACTTCTTTTCTTTTTGATCGGCCCCTAAGGGGTCTAGCGTAATGTTAAATAGCCTATAGCCTTCCTCAAGAATTAGGCTATCAAATGCAAAAAAAAAAAATCAAATCTGACTGGTAGTTCCTGAGATTACCCCCTATATACAAACAACCAAATACCTCTTTTTAATATTAGTATAGAAGTATAGACTAATGAGCACCTTACTGCTCAAGTCAGTTTTATAGAGAGATCTAAATGTCACATCATTTACTTATGGTAATATCTCTACGTGTATATGCGCGTTCTGTCAGAGAAACTGCTTATTAACTAGGTATATCCTAAGTTTACTCTGTGGGTGTTAATTACACATGTAACTTGAACTTTCAGCTGCTTCCTAACTAATAAAATTGGTCCTTATTTGCTCCCATGTTCTAGCGATACGATCTTCAGGCGTATCCATCCTTAATTTATTTATCTGGTCAGGGAAAATACATGATAATTTTATGTAAGGTAATCGTAGGCAATCTAATTTATAATACATCATTTTCCAATGATAAGACTAATATTATAAAGGCGAAAGTTTGTAAGAGTGTTTATATGTTTGTTACTTCTTCACGCACAAACGGCTGGACCAATTTTGACAAAATTTGGTGCGGACGTAGCTGACTCCCTGGATTAACACATAGGATACTTTTATCCCGATATTTCCACGGGATCGAGACTTATGCGGGTGAAACCGCGGGGCGATGCTAGTATATTTATATCTTCTAATAAATTAAGTAGGTAACTGTCCCATTGCAAGTAAAATACGACCCAAGGGTATTACTCCTTCCCGGATAGAAGTTTCATTTGATTGGATTTAAGCTCATTTCCTCTCCTCTCAAAAAGAAAAACAGAAAAACCATTTTCCCGCCAATCCGCCATGTTGTCTGAACTGTCAGTGTCAAATGCGCGCGCACTTGACGCCGCACCCGACCGCCGCCGCTGGGCATGCATTTGAATAACATGGATAGCTATTACACGATACGAGGAGGTTATAATGTGCATCCGTCAATCTGTGATGCTTGCTAGCATGTGCTAAACTTGACTTTGCTATGTTTTCATTCAATCAATTATTTAGTAAAGTAATAAAAATCTTAAATTCGCTGACAGACAACACACAGCCTAAACCGCTATGTATAGAAACATGAATTTTTGCACAAGAGTTCCTATTGTTAAGGAAGGATTTTTGTAATCCAACCCCCAAAGGGGTTATATAAGAAATGTAATTTTATATGGAAGTTCGTCATTTTTGCTGATCGGAATTCTCATCAGCCATACGAATTACAGTTACCTAAGTTCCTTTGCTCCTATGATTTTGCTATAGATATTATCGATAGATTAAGACTGACTAAAGCGTCTTCTTTTTCTGTCAGTTTTATTTGACTCTGAATGAATTCCTGGCCTGAACTAATAATAGTACAATATGCCCGCACTTAAGTCACGCTTTTCTGGGTGAAAATGGACTACTTATGTCACAGCTTAGGTCACACAGTGCTATAAGAATCATTATTGACTTATTTTAAGCACCGTCTAGAGTTGATTATATTTTGGTTCCAAATAAAACTAACATTGAAATACTTACAGATAATAGATTTATAAACGAGTTTTAAGTGCAATGACCATAATTACCTACTATTTGAATTCAGACACCAATTTAATATCAAGGCTTGGATTCCAAGCTAATGCTTACGTATATTTCTTGCATATCATATCATTACCTACTTTATCCAAAGTAGCTATTACCTACTAGTGAACCTCAGGATGACTCACATGCAAATTACATCTAATATACCGCGCTTATCCTTTATCATTAGCAAGCAATGTGATATAAAAGTTAACTGCGATATTTCCCTAATCATGGTACTTATGCGATAAACCCAATCATAATACATAAAACGCGAGCATAAAATTATGGGACATATCTCACAAATAACAATAACGACTTAAAGACACGCACGTCCGTCCATCGCGGCGGGCGAGAGCATAATGCGCAATAATAATTCTAAATTCAAAACTGAAGAAGTTACGATGGCCGGTCGCGCACGGGCCGGTGTTGCCAGTTATATAATTAGAAAATGAAAGGGTGGCGCGCACGCAGCCCGGGGCTTGACCACTACTATCGCTCACCATCGAGCCTGCTCCCGCTAGTGTTGTGACAACGATTTATTGTCGATTTTCTATAATCTCTGATACTGATGAATTTAATGTTTTCCTTATTGTGGGGCGGTAAACGTGGCCATTTCAGATAATAATATTACACAACTTATTTCAACAATAAATAAAGAGCTAAACAATGTACAATGTGTTTTATCTTTTTGTAAAATTAATACCAATCTGCCTTTCCTTTTCCCAACTACTTTGGAGTCAGTTTCCAGTCTAACCAGATGTAGCGGTATACCAGTATTTTAGATGGAGCGACCGCCTAGCTGACCACCACCACCCAGTTACTGGGTAACACCCCTCCTCCCCACCCCTTGGTACGATTCGATGTCAGACTTTTGGGCGTTTGAACTTTCGGACTACTCGTAACAACTGAACACAAAAAATATCTCTACAACAGAACTCTTCCACGTATGTAAACAACAGAAGAAGAGAAAGAATACGATTGAGGCTTACACCACACACAGTTGTTGACGCTAACTCAGGAGTAGAAGTCATACCACACATAAATTCTGAAAACTGCCCAAAACATGCTGAACTGACTAACACATAGTTTAAGATTGCAAGCACGGAATCAGTCATTTAGATCATCAAATATTTTACGGCCCGAAAGTACCTACAGACAGGTAGGTAAGCCATCAAACTGATTCTAATTCTTGTATCGTAATAATCACTTTGACAAAATAATATCGATACTCCACAATATACAGCACTAGTATAAAAATATACTCCCCATCCCGGAGGGCAAATGGCAACATTCTTTATTTTCGAATATTAATAAGGAGCGTGCAACATTACACCGTATTTCATATTGGGTAACATCATTATCTGCCCTCTCACTCCCTCCACCTCTAAAACTATATCGCTAAACTCTTCTAATGTTCGAATTTCATATAATGACGACCTTTTCGGTGCAAGATGGTAGATCAACGGAGATTTATCTAAGTTCTATAACGACTTATATATGTGCATACATATTTATAGGCTGTCTGTAATTACTACCTTTGCCCGATAACTCATTCAGTGGAGGAAAAATGTAATGAGAGTACATTACGTAGGTGTATCTATATTGTAATAAAGTTGCTGTACATATGTCATTATGTACTTGAGTGCTTTACATTAAGATAATGGCCGATATTTCGATCAGAGATACTGAATGCAGCAAAATAATGTAGTTTTTCTGTCACCAGGCTTTTCTTTCTTATTTAGTAGGTAAAGCCCCTTATCTGTCCATAGTAATATGCGGGAAAATTGTGTAAAACTTCGGAAAAAATTAAGTCTAATTAAGTTTGACTAGTTTTTGTGTTGTAATTTTGTATTTGTAAAGAAAATATGTGTTTCATCTAGTTGTTATTTTATTGAAGTGTCAAGTAACCTAGTTACATAGAATTAGAAGAATTTTGAATACGTTATAAGGACACTATAAAGCCAGTATTATTACAACACGCCCCCTTAATCAAAATTCTCACGAATAAATAACATATTTAAAAAAAAATGGACTCAAAATATACCAATTAAAAGAACAGTATGAAAATGTATACCAAGTACTGAAGTAAATGTGTAAAAATATATTTACACTAAACCTAAGCCTAGTACACATCTATCATGTGCCACACGCTGCAATCGTTTAGTTAAGATGTCAGCGGGCATATCACTTGATTTGATATATTTTAAGTTTACCGAATTATCACTAATCTTTTCTCTAATAAAGTGATATCTGGTATCTATATGTTTCGTCCTATGGTGGTGTACCGGATTTAAGGCCAAACTCTGTGCACTCTGACTATCGGTACAAACAGTTATGGTAGTAGGTAATAACTTTTGCCTTACCATAGGATCTGAAATTAATTCAGTGATAAACCTCCTCAAATAAATCGCTTCCTTCGTAGCTTCAGTTAATGCCATATACTCCGCTTCTGCTGAGGACAAAGCTACGGTTTGCTGCTTCCTTGAGGCCCATGAAACCGGACTGCCTGCTAATTTAAAACAGTAACCAGTATAAGAACGACGATCTATATCACAGTTTGCCCAATCGGCATCGCAAAATCCTATAAGGGGCATACTTGATTTTCTATAACAAATCGAGTAATCTAAAGTGCCTTTTAGATATTGTAAGACTCTCTTCGCGGCTAACCAGTGAGTCTTGTTGTACCGAGTATTGAACTGACTCAGGTAAATAGTCGCGTATGCGATGTCTGGACGAGTATTAACACTCAGGAACATGAGGCAACCAATTAATTCTTGATAGGGATATGCTTCTAGATTATGATCACTATCACTGCTGGTACTGACCTCCAGTTTACCAGATATTGGAGTTGTACAAGTTTTACAATTCTCCATTCCAAATTTTTGTAAAAGATTATTTATATAATTTTTCTGATGTACTTTTATTTCATCATTTTTTCTGGTTATATTTAAACCAAGATAATAGCTTAAATAGCCCAAATCTTTTATCGAAAAATATTTTTGCAAGTCATTTTTGACGATGTCAAACGTCTTGTCATTACTGTAAAAAACAATTATGTCATCGACAAAGACTGCAACTATAACCAACTCTTTTCCAAAAAGTTTGGTATACACACATGGTTCAGATGGAGTTTGCACAAAACCAAATGATGATAAAGTTTTATCTAACTTTATATTCCAGGCACGTGGAGCTTGTTTAAGTCCATACAAGGATTTTTGTAAGAGACACACTTTGTTCTCCATACCTTTTACTTCAAAACCTTGAGGTTGCTCCATGTAGACTTTCTCTAGCAGATCTCCATTTAAAAATGCAGTGTCAACGTCCAAGTGACGCATCTTCAAACCCAATTCGGCTGCGAGAGCCAGTAGAGTACGTAAAGAGGAGTGCCGCACGACAGGAGAAAATGTCTCAAAATAGTCTACACCTGGCGTCTGGGTGAATCCCTTAGCAACTAATCTTGCTTTGTACTTCACAACATTTCCTGCTGGATCTTTCTTTAACTTATAGACCCATTTACATGGTATAACTTTCTTGTTTTCTCTGTCAACCAATTTCCATGTCTTCAGCTTCATCAATGAATTATATTCATCTGTCATTGCCATCTGCCACTTTTCAACATCATCAGCCAATGTAGCCTCATTATAAGTTCTAGGCTCATCAGACGCTTGACTAGTCACTTGGTATGAGAAGTAATTAGGAGGTTTCCGATCTCTTGATGGATATCTACGTTGTCCATCATTTTGACTAGTAGAAACTACTGCTTCCTCAATTGCTTCAAAAAATTCCTCAGTTTCAGCAGTCTGATCTTCAGTGACAACAGTATGGCCTGGAGCTGGTTCAACAGTGACCACTGGAATTTGTTCAAAAGACTCTTGAACTGTACTGTTTTCTTCCTGTATAGGCAGACTATTAGACAGTACTAAAGGTTCAGTAGAAGTCTTAGTATTGTTGACATTTCTATTATTTAATGTAGAAAAACAATCTTCAAAAAATGTAACGTCTCTAGACTTTTGTAAGGTTCTAGGACAAGATGAATTTCTAAAAAGATAACTATTAGGATCTTCTGTATAGCCTACAAATACAGCTTCATCAGCTTTAAGATCCAATTTCTTACGGTGACAAGAAGGTATATGTATAAGAGCTTTACACCCAAAAACTCTAAGATTACCTAGGTCTGGTTTGTAACCATTCCACAACTCGTAGGGAGTTTTATAATTTAAGGCACGGTGTGGGCATCTATTCTTTAGGTATACAGCCGTTCGAACAGCATCTTCCCAAAAAGCTTTAGAAAGATCGCTTTCAGCCATAAGAGAGCGTGCCTTTTCTACAATTGAGCGATTAGTGCGCTCGGCAACACCATTCTGCTGAGGGCTATATGGTACAGTAGTTTGATGCTGAATACCAAAAGATCTAAGATAACTTGAGAATTCACTATTGACGAATTCCTTCCCATTATCCGTCCTTATTGTTTTAATTTGAGCCCCAGTTTGTCTTTCAACCATAGACTGGAAGTGACAAAATCTATCTTTTACCTCTGACTTAGAAGAAATAAAATATACGAATATAGTTCTCGAAAAATCGTCTATGAAAACTAAAAAATATTTATTACCCTGAAAGGAGCTAACTGACATTGGTCCACAAAGGTCAGAGTGGATCAGTTCTAATATTGAAGTTGCTCTTTTATAAGTAATCGGCTTAAACGGTTTTCGAGCTTGTTTCGCTTGAACACAAGCAACACATGGATTTTTATCCACATCTTTATAATCAATAACCTCATGACTATTTTTCAGCAGATTCATACCGACGCGACATAAATGACCTAAACGCTTATGCCATACCTGATACTTAGATATTGAATCAGAGTGCACATCATAGGCTCTAAATTGGGGAATATTCACCGCACAATCAAGTGTGTACAATCCACCACTGGGCGAGCCATGTAGAACCGCATCACCTGTAAAGGAGAAGGTTTTTGAATTAAATAAATTACAACCCGACTTATCAAACATTACAGTAAAACCTTTTTCTACTGCTGTCTTCACAGATAGAAGATTTGTTTGCAAGTTAGGTACATACATAACATCATTAATTGTATTGACTTTGTTTTCGGTATTTATAAAAATTTTACCGATGCCTTCAGCGTCAATCTTAGTCCCATTTGCAACTGTTACCTTGGTATCAATAGGCTTTAAGTCTACAAACCAATCTCGTCTTGAAGTCATGTGTTTGGTCGCGCCTGAATCAATGTACCACTTGTCCATGTCATAGTTATTTGTTGCTCCTAAAGCAGACACAGAGGTCGAGTCCGTATTAGTGGGATTCTTCCTTTTCATGACCTTCTTTTTCTTCAAAGGACAGTTTGGTCTCTTGTGGCCAGGTTCTCCACAACCATAACACACAATTTTCTTTGCCTTTGACTCAACAGAAGAGGCATCAACCTTTGACTTCATAGCTGTCTCCAGTTTTATCGAGCTTTCCTTGGACATTTCGTTCAGTAATTTGGACTTTACCAGTGCACTGGTAACGTTAACATTACTATTTTCGAGAGACATAATCAATGGGTCATATCTCGACGTTAGACCTCCCAATAGAATAGCAGCAATGGACGCATCATCTATTACTTTGTCTATATCCGCCAAATCTTGGGCAGTGGAAATAACAGTATTGATATACGACTCAATATTATTATCAAAGTCTTCAAGTCTCAATCTGTATAACTTCCGTTCTAAATATAAACGCCGACCCATACCTTTGTCCTCATAAGCATTTTGTAGAGCTTTCCATGCTTCCGCTGCCGTGGTTGCACTTCGGACATGCGTAATTGCAGATGATTCAAGGGTAAGACAAATTTTTGTTAGTGCCTTCTGATCGCTCCTCATCTTTGTGACATTGGAAACGTTCATCCCTGTTGGGTAGCCAATGATCGCTTCCCACAACTCCTCATGTATAAGGTAATTACGCATTTTAAACTTCCACGTACTATATCCTTCTCTATTATGTAGGGTGAACATTGGAATTGAGGAACTACGCATACCTCGCTCATTTGTGTCTCCATTTGGGTTCGCCATCTCAGAAGAGTATACGAAGAACTATTTTGTTTCGTACCCAAATAAAAAATCGCACAAATATCACTTCAACAAATTATTACGAAAACGCGCATTACTTTTCTTGAATAAACAAATACTAGAGTCTCGTGCTGATAACGATTTGTTGTAATTTTGTATTTGTAAAGAAAATATGTGTTTCATCTAGTTGTTATTTTATTGAAGTGTCAAGTAACCTAGTTACATAGAATTAGAAGAATTTTGAATACGTTATAAGGACACTATAAAGCCAGTATTATTACAACATTTTGTAATGCTACTACACAAATTTTGGCCTGTTTCATCGGCCCCAGATAAGTTCCAGTTTACTTAAATCTGGCAGGAAATTGCCAATTTTTCCTTTTCTGAATATTACACAGCATGTACCTATCAGAAGGGAAGGGAGAAGGGACACTCAAGCAGGCACTTTCATCATCATCTGCCTAGCCTTTTGCCAACTATGTTGGGGTCGGCTTCTAGTCTAATCGGATGCAGCTGAATACCAGTATTTTACATGGAGCGACTACCTACCTCCACAACCCAGTGACTGGGTAAAACGATACCCCTTGGTAAGACTGATTGTCAGACTTTCGGGCTTCTGGGGTAGTCAAGGCAAGCGAGCACTTTACTTTGTGTAAATTATTTCATCACCGCTGCTCTCAAAAAGGTGAAGAAATACATCGTGTGGAAACTGGTATGTCCTAGAACCAAAAATTCGATGACACGTGACATCTACCAGATTCTACCATCCCATACTGGGCCCGCGTCATCACGCAATCATTAATCACGGTTCACTCCCTTCCTCTCACTGAGAGGATGCCAGTGTACGTACATGCAGTACCTACGAACATTATAGGCCGATTACCTATGATTATGCTCATCATCATCATCTGCCTAGCCTTTTCCCAACTATGTTGGGAGCCAACCCCAAATACATGGAGCGACTGCCTATCTGACCTCCACAACCCAGTTACTGGGTAATACGATACCCCTTGGTCAGACTGGTTTTCAGACTTTCGGGCTTCTGACTACCCCGTAACGACTGTCAAAGATCCACAAAATGACAGCCGGGACCAACGGCTTAACGTGCTTTCCGAAGCACGGAGGGGTCACGGTATGTAAAGATGGTCACCCGTCCACAGACCAACCGCGGCAAGCGTAGCTTAACCTGATCGATCGACCTGTGCGGCTGTTATTATTTAGCCACGGGCCCCTCCGCTATGCTATGTATCAAAAAGGTGTGGTCAGATTTAAGGGTTTAGTAGGTACAGAGCAAACTGAACAACTTTCTCCAAAGGGACCAACAACGTAACCTCGAAAAAAGGGACCAACAACGTAACGGCGAAAAAATATCAACTGTCGCATAGAATAGAATAGAATACTCTTTATTATGTACACCATATAAATTACAGACATAAAAATTAGAAACTAGTAGTATAAAGGGTGACACAATAGGCGGTCTTATCGCTAAAAGCGATCTCTTAAAGACAACCTTTGGATGGAACTATTCCATACAAAACTTCATTATACTATTCCGACGCAAGACGGCTGATTATTTAGCATTTAAAATCCTAGCATTATAAGACATAAACATTCAACATTATTATATTATTATTATAATAAAAAAATAATTCTCTATTAATAACAAACGGAAATCCGAATAAATAATTAAAAAGTAATTCTAGCGAAGAATTAAGTCATAAGAGCCCTAAAAGGTGGTCTGGCGCTAACGAGGTACAACACACAGAGCGGACGGCGTTATATGACGACTAATGTGCGCCTGCGCATAGGAGCAGAAATGTTCGCACAGTTGGAGATATTACGAAATTTAAATGGAGACTGGATAAAATTGCTAAGAAGTTACATAAGTCACGGATAGACCAACGGTGACTATTTTCTTGGAGCGTGCTGTCTCTCTCACTCTGCGTCTCTCTCTTGGCGGGTTTTAATTTGCTATATATAATATATATTGGCCCAACGACCTTGTGAAGGCCGCAGGAACCCGTTGAATGAGAGAAGCACAGAACCGGTCGAAGTGGAGGTGCTTGGAGAAGGCCTATGTCCAGCAGTGGACGTCTTTCGGCTGAAATGATGACGAAGACGACACATTCTTAGTATAGCAGCTCATTATTTATCACATCTCGTCTGCTTATCGCTACCTAATTAAATTATCAATACCCATACCTAATCAGCCTATTACGTTCCTACTGCTGAGGCACAGGCCTCCTCTCTGACAGAAGGAACGGGCCGTTATCCACCACACAGGCCCAGGGATTGGTAGACAGGTCACATGTCTTCGAATGTTTGCTTCTAGGACATTCCGTTTTCCTCACGACGTTTTTCTTCACCGTTACCACCCCTCATCAATACACACCTACACCTATTTTAATTAATTTATCATTTTATTATTTTGTCTGTGTGGTAGAATAGCACCACCCCATACTTCCCGTGGGTGTCGTAAAAGGCGACTAAGGGAGACCGGAGACCCAGAGGACACGGTGGAGCACACGATGGAGGTCTGCCCCGCATGGGTGGAGCACCGCCGTGTCCTCGTAGAGGCGATCGGCAGCAGCGGCGACCTCTCGCGTCCGGCCCTGGTGCAAGCCATGGTCCGGGGCGAGAGGGAGTGGGAGGCAGTCACCTCCTTCTGCGAAGCAGTCATGCTAGCGAAGGAGGTGGCGGGACGGCTCAGGGAGAGAGCCTCCCGTCCCAGCCGCCGCGGGAGACGCTCCGGGCGACGGGAGCCGCGTGACGACTCCCGGCCACCGTAGGCGCGGGCCTGCGGGCGGAGAGTAATGGGTAGCTCACCGTCCGATCAGGACCAGGCCCGTGCCGGACGGCGCGTACGTGTTCCACGCGCGCCTCAAAGAAATGTCAGCATCGAGGAGGGGCCCCTTAGGGCCTAAGCCTGCCGGGTCAGCGGGATTGTCCGTAACGGTTACCGCTGACCCGGAACATAAAGGCCTAAGGAAGGAACACGGGTGGGTTTTAGTCAGTAAGAGTCTGACACTCCCTTCCGCTCCACCCAGAGCGGGAGGAGTCATTTGATGATTTCCCATCCGAAAAAAAAAAAAAAAAGGGAGAACGGAGAATGGGCAGCACCGTTCTCTATGCATTACACCATCAATACATATGGCAAACCCCCCCCCCAAAATTGAGGGAGGCCTATGTCCAGCAGTGGACGTCTTTCGGCTGAAAGGATGATGATGATGATCATTTTATTATCTTTTTAATGAAAAGTGACTGAGCCTATAGCTAGCCTATTTCATATTCTACAGATCTCTCCTCTAGATCCTCTATATCTCCATCATCATCTGCCTAGACTTTTCCCAACTATGGTTGGGGTCGGCTTCCAGTCTAACCAGATGCAGCTAAATACAAGTATTTTACATAGAGCGACTGCCTATCTGACCTCCACAACCCAGTTACTGGGTAATACGATACCCCTTGGTAACACTGGTTGTCAGAATTTCGGGCTTGTGACTATTTGTTTTGATTTTTTGACAAAAACATTTCGGCACAAATTCACAAACAAGCGAAATCCTACAATTTCTCGAAACGCGTAATTTCTCTTGGCCGCCACTGGACGCTCACAACAGTTATAACAAATGCAATCAAATCTCGTAGTATACAGCATACACTAAACATCTGATTGCGGGATTGCCACTGTCTTAGAGTAAGAACTGGCAGGTCTTCGACCTCTGCCTACCATAAAACCACCTGCTAGTTTATTACATGTTATTCAGATGATAGGTGGAATCTTCTCAGCGGCGGAAGTGTGAATTTGGTATCATAGAAATAATTTTTATAATCTATTCATTTATTTAACGATTAAAATTTATCTACATGGTCATATTAAATTAACTACCTAACGAAACTTTGCAGTAGTGATAGATATATCGATATTTATCTAAACACGATGAAATGAAAATATAAAATATTTGATGGTTTTTTTGGGGTCAATGACCGCTGGGAGTGTTGTTACTGTAATATGAGTTGAAAAAATCTGTTTTCTTTTGTTTTATCGTGTTCAGTTAGCGATAGGTACTTCTGTGAAGTACACCAAAAAACTTTTTAAACTGGTTTTTGAAGTATCTATGTGAGGATTTTGTAGGCCTTGTAGACTTTAGATCTGTAGATAATTTATTATTTTATCAAGTACCTGGCACTTGTTGACAGGCCTACGCTGTCCTCCCATACCTACTGTAATTTGAAAACATTTTAAAAGCCAATTATTTTGAAAAAGAGTAACCGTGGAGTTTCTAGCCGGCTCTTTTCCGAAACGACCAATTGGAACCGTGCACCTAGCTTCTGAGTTTCTGGTGTTTCATAAGTGCCCATGCAGGCTTATGTGAAATAAAATGGTTTGATTTTGATCTAGGTACAGTAACTGCGGTCGATGACCCCACAAAAGAAAGTTAACAAATTAATTATTTGTTGTTTCATCGTGTTTATGATATCGATACCCCATCGCGTCTACAGAGTTCTGCTAGATAATTTAATTTGATCCAGGGATTTGACCGAGGTCAATTCATTACCACAGCTCTCAAAACGGTGAAGAAAGCCATCGCGAAAAGCAGCATGTCCTAAAACCATACATTCAAAAAGACATGTGACATCTTCCAACCCGCACTGGGCCTGCGTGGTGGATTACAGCCCACCCCCTCTCACAGAGAGGAGGCCTGTGGCCCAGCAGTGGGAGCATTATAGGCTGATTATTCATATGGTGCTATTCTGTAAAAATCTCACCGTGAAAACTTAGGTGAAGTGAGCGTGGAGTGAGCTGTCAATAGTGTCAATTCCTAGCAAAAACAAACTCACTTCACCTAAATTTTCACGGTGAGATTTTTAAGATTTACACTCGGTTGTTTATGAATGCTTACTCTAAGATGCATATTCGGTAGGCTCTTAAATCCTTACCTATCCTACGGGCACGTCTTCCCTACCATTACCGCGCCCTCCGGTCTATTCCTTGATATGCAATGGTCGCTGTAGCACCATGAACATGAGGCTACAGGAGTTAGTGCGAATCTTGGGGTTCATTCGATTAATAGAGTCTGGTTTAACCACGCTGAGATCGGTACAATTCATTCATTCATTACACTCGGGTAAGTTTATGTTTAATATAAATTTTCTAGAATCCTAGTTAGCTTCTGAGACCTTTTATTTTCTCACAGCCCTATCATCTAGATTTCCTGCCAATCTCTATGACATTATCATTCCAATGAAAACGGTATCATTCCATGTCGGCCGCTACAATCTTATTGTCAAGTTACCGATGCTGACGTCGTTAAGATGCCGATCAAATTCGTGGCATTACCGCCAGCCCCGGGGTGGACTCACTAACACTAATATTGGGGGCACCATGAGGTGATTGGGGTTCTGGGATATTCCTGAAAAATGGTTGATAGATTGTAAGATCGGTTGACACATTCGTAGTTCATCAGTTTGGCTTTTTCTGTGCTGAGGACTGCTTAGCACTGAAATACACCTTTTCAGTAAATTGAAAATACACTAAGGTCGTAATATAGACAATACTAGCTGCGCCCCGCGGTTTCACCCGCTTAAATGTCGATCCCGTCGGAATATCGGGATAAAAAGTAGCCTATATGTTAATCCAGGGTGTCAGCTACCTCCACACAAAATTTTATCAATATTAGTCCAGCCGTTTGAGTGTGAAGAAGTAACAAATATATAAACACACACACACACTCACAAACTTTCGCCTTTATAATATTAGTGTGATATCTTGTCGTACTTTTATGACATGCAAGTGATATGCAACCATAGGCTAAGCATTGCCATGCAACGTGGTAATGCCGTTAGTCTCTTGGGTAGGTACGTTACCAGTCGACAGCGATGCGAATGAATTTATCATGCTTTATTTTAGTTTGTGAATAGTTTTAGTTAAGTTAGGATATATTTTTGTTATTATTAATTAATTATGCATTAATTGTTATTATGTTACATATTAATTTTATTTTATTTAAAAACCACTTCATTTACAGGGTTATTGGTAAAACATTAACAACCTCTTAAGAGGTCATTGTACTCATCATTACGAACAACTTTTACTATGGGACCAAACCTAAAATCGCGAAAAAAAAATCAGTTGTTCCCTACATTTATGTTCGTAAACTCGTCAAAATGTAGGGAACAGCTGATTTTTTTTTTTCAATCAATCCATGTTAAAGACCAATCATGGTTACCACAGTGGACTACCGAAAACCATAGCGTGTCGCGTGACAAGTGGCTCAGTCGCGCCAGTTTCCTATGGGAAACAGACCCCCCCCGCACCCCCACAGCCTGGCTTTAGGCACACGAGACCTGACGAATTGCAACCATGCACTGCGGGAATGCGTTAATCAGTCCTAAAATAGGGTGCCTGTTACACCGAACTGTAACGTGTCTTGCGTTAGGCCAAAAGGGAAAATAATTTTGGCGTTTAGTATGCTCGAAGGCTCTAATTTTTATAAATGTGAAGTTTTGGAGGCTAAACATCCGAGTGCGATGTCGAAACAATTATATCTTCTTGGTGATAAATGAGCCCCCGTCACAACTTAGATTATATTGATTATTTTGATTCCACAGTAAACCTGTTTCCACTACTTTACAAACGTTTCAGTGGTCTGGCGATTGCGTGATTTGATACATTTTGTATGACAAATACCACTGCTGATCAGCAGTAACTTTTTAAGACCAAAACCTCTCTCCCTAGAGATGCGGAAGAACATATTGATGAGAAACAAAAAATACATCTTTGTACGATCTTTTTTTTAACTACTGGAACATACGGACTCTTTATTTTCGTTTCGAACTTTCGATGGTATGGCGTAAGCACATGTATTTAAAAGTAGGTGTAAATCAAAACTATCGACCTTCCACCCGTTGTTACACTACGGTGTGACAGTCAGCCCCCAAAACTCGCAATTACGAATTTGGGGCTATCATTTGTGCGCTAGGTGCGTCTTTCGTCTCTGGCGGGTAGTCGTGACTCTCCCGCGATACACTACACGATTTCTGAATTTATTTGACGCAAACCTTTGATGTGGGTGATGGCGCCACAGTTTTGAGAAACTCATAATTTTCGTTAGGATTTAAGATAAATGTATGTTTGTAAGATATGATTTCTTTAGCTGTTACCGCCCTTTCAACTTAAGGATGAAGGCAAAGTTGAAACCTTGAAATGTTTAAATTATGGTGGTATACCTAATCACGAATGTTTAACATGGTGATCGTTGGATTTGCAGAAAAACGTAGGTAGGCTGATCAATTTCAGACAGGAAACTAGTAGTTTTTGATCGCAGAATTTACACAATTAAATGAACAAAATAAGTACTTGATCCCGTAGCAATACCTAATACTATGGTAGAGCCGCACTCCAATTGCATACCTGACACACTGACACACTGTCATACTTTCTATCGTAATCCGAAAGATATGGATTCATAATAGATTGCTTTAGCAAATCAGCCTATAACGTTCCCACTGCTGGGAAACAGTCCTCTTCTCTGGAGAGGGAGTGGGCCGTAATCCACCACGCGGGCCCAGTGCGGGTTGGTAGTTTGTAGATGTCTTCGAATTTTTATTTTTCTTAATGAATTAGAAAGAAAAAGATGCGTGAACTTAAATTTAGTTTAGTTTGTGAACAACAGAATCGGCGCCAATATCTAAGTAGGTAACGCAATAAATACTTATTGTTGAATGTTATTGTCAAAATGAATGCCGTTGTTTGTGGTGGGTCTGTTATTGCGATTTGTTCCAGTCTGATCCCCAAGATACAGGCGCCGCCTAGTTTGGGGACCGCCGTAAAGATCCAAATGATGATCACTAACAGCTACAGACCGCCGTTAAGTTAATTATAAGATAATACATGTAACATTGGTTTGTAACATTGGTTCAATAAATAAAAAATAAAAAAACAAGAAGTCCAAATAAAAGCGCTCTTGGCTCAGCGCCGAAAGTTGAAATCCAACAGCTCGCTTTTATTTAGGCGTCGCCTAGTATCAGTGAAAACGAGTATTACTGTTAGCTACAGTTTACACACAAACAGCTGTTCCTATCTGCCTGCTGTAAATAAAGAAAGAATTGATCAGAAGTCATTCATACAACTTCGATCGATGCACATCCCGCACACCGACGTAACAATAACATCTTGATAGCGCGCTTTCCAAAATGACCAACAACTAATGACTAATATATAAATTATACAAACGCTATCTATATCTTAGATATAATGACAGACTTTAAACTGAGGAGTTTCGAATAATATCGACAAGCAGATCGTATCGAGACCCTGACTCATAGCGTAATGATAGGTTTGCTAACTTCCCCGCTATTTATTAGGCACAGTTCTTATTCGGTGAATTTTATAATTTTTGGACTGAACGATTCTTTGAATTTATTTACAACTGATCATTTTTGATGGCCGAACTATTCATTAACGAATTATGCGATAGATACGATTTCTAATTTGTGTTTCTTGGTTTAATGATCGACGACCTGACGACCGGTGTTGGAGTTTGGATATAAATGATTGATCGTTCTATAAAGATTGGGTCAACCTTGATAACATTTGTTCAAAAGTTCCCTATCTGGATCCGATTCTTGTTTTTAATTTATATTTAAAGTGTAGTTACTCCGTAACAGATGGCATTGCGTGGGCTATGTTATGAAATGAGTAGCAACATCTGTTGATGAGTAGCATCAACTAACTAAATTTTCATAGCTTTTAGGTTTTATCTCGGAACACTAGATGGCGCTGCATCACTTATTTTGTGTGTACCGTCTGAGGCATATACAAAACTATAAATAAGTAGAAATATGTAAGTAATTTAAGATCTGAAACACTGGTTTAAAATAAAATGAGTAATTAGTAATGTCTCATTTAATTCCGCATATTTATAACGGCTGTGAATCTTGTAACTCTTTGTATTAGAATTTCGCTTATTGCAACAACACAACGTAAACGTCAAACTTGACAAATCGGCGTTTTTGAAGAAATCGCTTGTCATTCCATTCATTCAACACAGAAAAGTTTATTTGAAATTACAAAACAAAAATGGCTTTGCTCGATTATTGTAATTTAAACGAGAAAATTAACTTGAAACCCGTGGATGCGCTTGCTTCATTCCCTAATGACATAGTTGGGTACAGTGAAAACTTCTTACACAGCACACAACTCGCGACGCCGCCTTTTGCTAACGTAAGTAAAGGTTCTAAATGGCTTAAATACTTTAATAACCACCTTAAAACCAGTGAATAACTATGTCATTATTGTCTTTATAGCCTGTAGAAACCCTTGCGCAATTCAACCAGCAGGATGAGACTGGCAAAGCGATCAAAATCCAGTTCGACCATGGTACCACAACTCTTGGTTTCCGTTACCAGGTAAGTTAGCCCTTTTGCTCATGCTATTTTGATCATGAACTAAACTGTTAACAGTTACTACAAATCTCTCGTTACTGTTGTGGTTCTTCAAAACACCGAGTCATTGTTTCCAGCAGTAGAAATTACAACTGTGTGATGAAATTTAATCCCCATACTATCATGATTAGCAATAGCATCATGATTAGTGCAATGAAACCATGGATACTATACATAGTCAGCTTTCCTTTAATTTAGAACTCAATTTAACACCTTTTCACAATTTTCTTCTGTGTGTCAATGTCCACTATTGTTTGAAAAGAATTAAATTTTTTGAAGTGAAAACTTCTTTAGATGCGTTAGGCATTTTTTGGGATGGGAAAAAAACTATTGAACTCACGCCACTGTTACCGTAAGCGACACCGCGCGTGTTTTGTTTATAAGACGATTAAAAAAATACCCGCTTTCAAATTGTTCGGCTGTCCACAGGATGTACTTAGTTTTATTAATGTATATCCAATATTTCAGAGAGTGATGGCAAAGTATTCTGTTTGTCTTTTCACTTTAGTTGGCACCCCCAGTGAGTGCCACTGTTTTTTTTTTGTTTGACCCACTACTCAGCCACACTCGCACCATTTGCTGATTAGACCCATTTCACCATAATAAAGAGAATATTTCAGTGAATGTAACTAACAGCCCCTCGTCTGTTAGACAAGGCTATTAAGTTACAATAACAATAGAATAAGTAATTGTGTCTCACAGTATAGTTGAGCTCTTAGTAGTAGTAATAGCATTATCTCATTTTACAACAGTCTTTTCTTATTTACATACTAATTAAAACACCTTCAAATTATCTTGTAATCATCCTCATTATTTCTGACCTCTATACATTGTCTAGTCATGGTTTATAAGTCCTTACCTTAATAACTAGATCTTAAACAAATAGTTCCAACCTATAATCTTCTATGTTCCAGGGTGGAGTACTGTTGGCTGTGGACTCCCGAGCCACTGGCGGCCAGTTCATTGGATCTCAGTCCATGAAGAAGATTGTGGAGATCAATGACTACTTACTTGGTAAGCATTCAAGGTTTTGATATTACACACTGCTTGGTGGATGCAGCTTTCCACAACCACAAGGTTTTTGGTGATTTAAGAAAGGGTCCCAAGCTTTCACCTATTTTGTAAATATTTTAAAATTTTTGACTTATGCATAATATGAGATGGCGATTTCGCTTACTTTTAAATAATGGTATTGTTTAATTATTAAATTAAAGTACTGCTTTGGGTAATCATGTAATATTTTGTAAATAAAAAACCAATAGAATCTCGAAACATAAAAATCAACATTTATTTAAGTTATAATCATCTGCACAATGCATAATTATTATTACTTAAATAAACATTGATTTCTTTGTATTTCTCGACTAATCACCACAAATCCATTAGTTACTATATTGAAACTGTCTTCTCAAGAAGCATTGTGTGCATTGCACAGTCTCGAAATCTAGATTTCTAGAACGTGATTGTCTGCCCATGCCCACAAGACATGCCCAGAAGATGAATCTCGAAAAAAGGCTCGAGATTTCAAGATTGTGCTAACTGTAAATATAAAAAAACTAACTGAAAATAACTAAATTTTCATCCTTTCCACAATTCCCCAGGCACACTAGCCGGAGGTGCCGCAGACTGTGTCTACTGGGACCGCGTGCTTGCCAAGCAGTGTCGTCTGTACGAGCTGCGCAACAGGGAACGTATCTCTGTGGCGGCCGCCAGCAAGCTGATGGCCAACATGGTGTACAACTACAAGGGCATGGGGCTTAGCATGGGAATGATGCTGGCTGGTGTAGATAAGAGGGTGAGTTTATCAAATAAACTGTAAGGCTACGTCCACCGGGGCTTCGGGATCATCGGGGCAGCACGGAACATACAAGGGCTAAGGAAGGAACACGGGTGGGTTTTAGTCAGTAAGAGTCTGACACTCCCTTCCGCTCCACCCAGAGTGGGAGAGGTCTTTTGATGATTTTCTCAAAAAAAAAAAATCTACGTCCACTCACTCCACACTAACAGGCGGCTTGCTTAGCGTGTAGATCCTAGCGAGTCACCTGGCGAGTAGCGACGTGAAACGAACCTTCCTATAATATTCGCAACCGGCCGCACTACGCGTTTTTTTTTGTCACAAAGCGCGAGGCAGTTTTCAAACAAAAATGCATGAAGTAGGTATTAATTGCATCAGTTCACATAGACTTTTTCATAAAGCTTTTAGGGCCAGTCAAGAACTGGCAAAGTGTAGTAGTTTTAACTGGCAAATAACGGCGACACCATCAAACTGCATAATTATCTATTGGCAAGCAGAGTTCATTTTGGACGTATCAAAATGCCCAAGACTAATATTTTTGCCAGATACAATTTTTGTTCACCAGGCCGGTCTGTGACAGCACTTAGCTTGCAAATAACAAGTTTAGTAAAGGATTAACTTAAAATTCAGGCTATCCATCAAAGTAACATAGTTGGATATGTTTCATACTATGTTATGGGTCTGGTTTCCGCACTTAGTCTTTCAATGGGCCATGGCGGCCGTCGGTGGTTATTCCAACCAGCCCACCTCCCTCCAGATATGTTTCATACATTACCTACTGCTGTTTTGATAAGTATTGATAGCAGTTTGTTGTTATTACTCCAGTAGCAAGACACTACTGCTCATCCGCCTCCGCTCTGACATAATTGCTCAAAAAAATCGAGTTTGGTGCATACAATCTTAGTGCTACACCATAAATACTAATTCACTATTGTTTCAGGGAGCTCAACTCTACTACGTAGACTCTGAAGGCACGCGCACTCCCGGCAAGGTGTTCTCCGTGGGCTCGGGTTCTGTGTACGCGTTCGGTGTGCTCGACAGCGGATACAGCTGGGACCTGTCAGATAAGGACGCACAAGGTGACTACCTACATACATTCGACATACAAAAGCTAAAACATCCCCTTTTAAAGAACCTGGGAAAACACTATGATTTAATACCTGTTCCACGGTATCCAGATATTCACTGTCCCAACAGATAAATTAAATACACAAATCCATACTAATATTATAAATGCGAAAGTGTCTGTCTGATCCCTCTTCACGCTTAAACCGCTGAACCGATTTAGATGAAATTTGGTACATATATAGTTGTGAGTCCCGGGAAAGGACATAGGAAAGCTTTTATCCAGATATTCACACGGGATCGACACTTATGCGGGTGAAAACGCGGGGCGCTGCTAGTAGAACCTAATTTGTATGAAATGGTCTGCCAGAAGTTTACCTAAATTCATCTACCTGGAGGTTGTGAAACGGACCGTTAGTCACGCCTTCGTCTCCTCATTGCCGTACAATGTTACCTACCCAACAATTACTGCTACCATTCAGTTATGTTAAGGCCCGGACTCCACTGAAGCGGAGCTGTGCGGAGCGGAGCAGAGACGTGCAGGAATCGTCCAATCACAGACGAGACGAGTGACGTGATGAGGATTTCAACCATTGTGATTGGTCGATTCCTGCACATCTCCGCGCCGCTCCGCCCAGCTCCGTTTCAGTGGATTCCGGGCCTAAGTCCACGAGGGTTTATGATTTGACATTAAAAGTTATGTAAGTTGGGTTGGGGGAAGTGAGAATACGGGGGGACTATCCTCTCGCAGTTCCATTATAAGTGTTCTAATGCTCATTTTCTTTCAATAGCAAAAATATGTTTCCTTACTACCACAAAACAGTGTTTAACAGCTGTTTAGGCTAAACACCTTTTAAACACGACATATTTATATGGACTTTGACGTAACACTGACATAAGACACACGTTTAACAAGTGTTTAAGTTTTTGTGGTTAGACCCAAACGGCCTTATTACAAAACAAGATTTATCTTTAGACCCAGGTTTAAACCATCCAGCCATTTTTAAATTTCGAACTATAATCCAACGAAGCTAAAGTTCTTATTACAAAAACTGACGTTAAACCCGAGACTAAGTTGTCAATTTTGCATTAAGAACTTTACATTTGTCGGAATAAAGTTCAAAATAGAGTAACTAGCTCGAAGGTTTAGGCTAGGTCTAAAATTAGATCTCGTTTTGTAATAAGATATGATAATGTTCTAATCTATATTTCACAGAACTTGGTCGCCGTGCCATCTACCACGCGACCCACCGCGATGCGTACTCTGGCGGTATCGTCCGCGTGTACCACATCAGCGAGACAGGCTGGGTCAACATCTCCAACGAGGACTGCTCCGACCTGCATTACATGTATGCCGCTCAGAAGGGCAATACTGACGCTTAGGATTATTGATTTATTGTAATAAAGTTTTGCTATTTGTATTCTGATTGTTTTTGTTTACACCTGGGGCCGTATTACGAAGTATTAGTGCCATCATGATTCCAGTGCAAAAAAGGGATGGTGCTATCTCTCTTATACTGGAATCATGTTGGCACTTGTCGCGTGGTACAGACAAAATGTATGGCGCTATTATGAAGTTACACAGTCGTGATGTCACTTCTGTGGTAGTGCCTTCTTTGTCTGGCAATTATGCATTATTTGCAAACAAATATTCTTTTGAATTTAAAAACAAAAACTTGTCATGATTCCTGTTCAAGATTCCACTGTAATAACTAGGGCTTTACATGTAGGTACACTGCACAGGCAGTCACTTGCTAATACGTGTAGAAAGACAATTGAAACCAGCGGAGGTGAACGTGCCCGCCAAATTCTAATATTCTTACGTTTTTTTACACTTAGCAGTATCGGTTGATGGATATGATCCGCGGCCGTCACTAATATTTAATTTACAATTATAATCATAAACATCTTTTATACATTTCTCCAAGTTCAATCATATTACCTAAGTATTGAATGACTATTTCATGAAATCGTGACATTTGGGGTAAAAAGGGGGTTGTACTGCTGATTCTAATGATTATAATTCAGTAGTCATATTTGTTAACGGTCGCGATTCATATTATTTTTATCAACATACAACTTGACACTCATCTCCAAATGGCAAAAAATTATAATTGGATACTCGGAAACGCGTGTTCATCTGAAGTGAATTCAGATTATCCACCCCGTCTGGGGTCTGCGAGCGCCCCGCACGCGCCAGTCACGAGCTTGCCCGCTACTTACACCGCACGTAAGTTTTGTACAGACACTAGCACCGCAGACAGCAGCAACTTTAAACCTTATGCTTTAGCGATAAAGTTGAAAATCTATTAAAGAAATTTGACAGATTGTAGTAGCTTTATGTGCTGGCGTCTGTACGTGAACAGTTCGATACTAGTACAAACTATCCAGCTTACCCCAGCTTAACCTGTTGTAACTAAAAAGCGATTTGAATTCCGCGATCACAGCAAATCGTCAAACGCGTGATTGGCTATTGAGTAAAAAAAAAAGAAAAACAAATGAAGTACAACTATATATAAGTATTTATTTCGATTGCTTAAACAACAATAAAAAGCCTCGAAAATGACTAGTTTAATACTTATTTTAAAACTTAAATGCCTTACAAACGGAACAACAATTCACACAAGTCTTAGGACCGGCGCAGACCTGACGAAGCGCAGTGCAGCGCTATCTTCCCTGCCAAACAAATATCACCGTTTTAGGGTTCCGTAGTCAACTAGGAACCCTTATAGTTTCGCCATGTCTGTCTGTCCGTCCGTCTGTCTGTCTGTCCGTCCTCGCTTAATCTCTGTGACCGTTAGCACTAGAAAGCTGAAATTTTGTAGGAGTACGTATATCAGTTACGCCGACAAAGTGGTAAAATAAAATTTTGGAAAATATTTTTTTTTTAGGGTAGCTCCCCTACATGTGAAGTGGGGATGAATATTTTTTTCATCATCTACCCCATCGTGTGGGGTATCGATTGAATGCTCCATTTACGAAATATTAAAGTTTAAAGTGCAAATTTTTGTTCCAGTAGTGCGTTCCCCCCCCCCTCTAAAAGCTAAACTACTAGCTTGAAAAATCTGGAAAAATTCTTGATGAAAGTGCATTTCATGAACTTTAAAGGAAAAGTATAGCGGTTAAGAGAACTTTATTAGTTTAGCAGTAATAGTCGTTGAACTTGGGTGTTGGATAATTTTGTACCAAATACAAAATCCTTAGCATTAATCCTTTAAAGTGACTAAGATGAAGTAGTTGCTTGTTTATAAATGGGTAAAGACTTGCATTGAAAACCAAAATATGTTTTTTTTTTACCTATTCAGAATAAAGAACAACAGAATCGTACTACATTGTGATAAAGGGCTACTACGGAACCCTACATTGTGCGTGGCCCGACACGCACTTGGCCGGTTTTTTTGTCATAAAATAAAGTCAAAAATAACCTTGACCGCGTTGATGATCTCTCGGATTGACGAAAGTTTATTGATTTTCAACTTTATGTCAATCAGGGGGCCACACAAAAAAAGGCTACTTTGGCAGAATCATAAAAGGATAACATAATGGACAGTTAATCGTTTCAAATCCCATTGGTGAAGCATTTTTCAGTTTTTTTTTTTGGCTGTGCTAAAATACCAATCAATCCGATCCAATCTCTTTGATTATACCTACCTACGTAGTGCAGCGATAAAAAGAAAAACACGGACTGTCTTCGCCATATTACGATTCATAATGTTATCCTATTATGATTCTCCAAAGTGGCCTTTTTAGGCCCCCTGGGCAAGGTTGATAATTGTTAGTCAGTTCTGCGTCGGCCCTTGCAAGTCTATTTCTCTCCAGCATCTAACACTAGGTCTGTTTTTTATCTTCCTCTTCTTTTATCTTGATTGTTACTTCATCTACCGTTTCTTCGAGCTCCCAGTCTTTCATCGGTACTTCTGTTAGTTTATAGAATTTGCCGTGTTTGCCTATACCTGGGTACAAAAAAAAAAGTTACTACAGTGCGTCCAACGAGAGAATGCATTCTTGTCACCTGTCAGTTTCATACAAACGAATACGTGTTTTGCGAATTTGATGTTTATTTGTTACTAGAATTGTCAAACTGACAGGTGGCAGGCACGCATTCTCTCGACGGCCATACTATAAGGCTAAGAACTCACGGAGCGATTTTCGCCCGCGTCCGCTGCGGTTGCGGGCCCGCAGCGTCTGTAGAATGCAAATATTTATATAAAAAATTAAAGCACATTTCACGACGCGTTTTACGCCCGCGGGGTACGCGGTTGTATGCGGCTCCCGCTGTACCGGCGGGCAACTAGTAGAATCGCGCGGGCCGCGGTTACCCGCAGCCTCGGCGGGTGGCGCCCGCGCGCTTTGCGATCGGTTGGCGGGCGACCGCGGGGGCCGGCGGGCGGCGCGGCGGGAGGTACAGAGATCCGGCCATTTTGCATCAGTGACTTGTTACGGTCTGGACCTCAACTGATCGTTAACCGACCGTCTTGCAATCTTGCGATCATCGCCCGCCACGTTTGCGGGCGATGATCGCAACCGCGGCGGCCGCGTAACCGCGCGATTAACCGGTCTCGTGAGTTTTGAAATAAAACCGCAGATCCACGACCGCGGCGGTTGCGGGCGAAAATCGCTCCGTGAGTTCTTAGCCTTAGTTAGAGGTACAGTCGTTGCAAATCACGAGCCGTCATGTGACTTTTGACTTTTGTGTCATAGCCATAAGGTTTCAATTGCAGTGTTTGACGTGCGCTCGTGAAATGCAACAAGTACAGGCTGGTTTGACATTCATTGGTAATGTTTCAGGGGGTGATAAAACCTACTCATGATATAGTTAACTTTTACTATGGGACCAACTCAAAATATCAAAAAAATTATCCGTTGTTTCACACAAAAATCCAATAGTTCTTCAAAGAAAATGTCTGCTACAGTTATTTTTTTGTTGTAAGTCTTTTGTTACAATCTAGCCTTTTTTCAATGATCTACCTTAGCTATGGTCTAACATGTTAGATGTCTGCAACAGTTTTTTTTTTTGTAAGTCTTTTGTTACAATCTAGCCTTTTTTCAATGATCTACCTTAGCTGTGGTCTAACATGTTAGATGTCTGCAACAGTTTTTTTTTTTTGTAAGTCTTTTGTTACAATCTACCTCTATCGTCTAACATGTTAGCCCAGGTTAGTCTAGCCTTTTTTCAATGATCTACCTTAGCTATGGTCTAACATGTTAGATGTCTGCAACAGTTTTTTTTTTGTAAGTCTTTTGTTACAATCTACCTCTATCGTCTCACATGTTAGCCCAGGTTAGTCTAGCCTTTTTTCAATGATCTACCTTAGCTATGGTCTAACATGTTAGCCCAGGTTCGCATAGGTGCGTTTTCCCCGCGGCGATTTTTTTCGCAATGGATTTTCAACACACTGCTTAGCGCCGAGAGTCGAAATTCCAACAGTGTGCTATTTGACGCTCTGAGATGAACTCTGCTGGATTCTCAATGCTCGGCTGAACACCGAAAGTTGACATTCATCATCATCTGCCTAACCTTTTCCCAACTATGTTAGGGCCGGCTTCCAGTCTAACCGAATGCAGCTGAATACCAGTATTTTACATGGAGCGACTGCCTATCTGACCTCCACAACCCAGTTACTAGGTAATACGATACCCTTGGTAAAACTGGTTGTCCAGACTTTCGGGCTTCTGACGACCCGTAACTACTGTCAAAGATCCAAGAATGACAGCCGGGACCAACGGCTTAACGTGCTTTCCGAGTCACGGAGGGGTCTTGGTATATGAAGATGATCACCCATCCACGGACCAACCGCGGCAAGCGTAGCTTAACCTAATCGATCGACCCGTGCGGCAGTCATTACTTAGCCAAAAGCATCTCCCTAAACGACCACAGTTGAAATTCAATGTGCGATAAAATCCGAGAAAATAAACGTTAATCCAAGAAAAGAGTATGGATATCACACAAACCTTGCTGGAACTTCTTGACGCCTTCCTTCATATCTTCGATCGCGTTTCCGAGTAGACTGGACATGATGGCCTCGTCTCTCATGCTGTCCTCACTGTTGGGGTTCAGCTGCGAGTTGATCGCGGCCATCTTGTCCATTATCATGGCGTTTTCCGGGAACTTCGCCAAAGATTTGGCTAGCTTCATTGATTCGCCTAGTGCTGAAAAGTAATTTTGTTTTTTGTGTAGAAGGGTGCAGAAGACACACCACTGCGCTGCGGTGGTGACAATATGGTTCAAGCAATGATTGCCAGAGTAAAAAAATGAAACAAAAATGATTACCAAAGTAAAAATATGAAACAAAAATGATTGCCAAAGTAAAAATATGAAACAAAAATGATTGCCATAGTAAAAATATGAAACAAAAATAACGGCTAGATTATTGGTTGACTATTGGTAGTTCAACAAAACATGAAATGTAATATTTCAATACGTTTGTATGTTACACTACAGTCAGCAACACCCTAATTGCGTAACACACTATCAAGTTTCAATATGAATGATTTTGAAGGATATTTCTAATCCATTACTTCATATGTTCGAAAAATGTGCCTGCTCAACAACGTAAATAAGGCAATGAATGTTGTTGAACTGTCATAATGACCCATTGATAATGATAGTGTGTTACGCAATTACCCCGTGGTATGCGTGACCGTGACCGACGCGTACGCGTCTTAAAAGCGCGACATGTCCATTTGGCGACTAGGCGAATTTGTTTCAACGTGTGTTACATTTCATGTTACGTTTCAATAATCTAAGGCGAATTTCTTTCAATGTGTTATATTTCATGTTACGTTTCAATAATCTAAGGCGAATTTGTTTCAACGTGTGTTACATTTCATGTTACGTTTCAATAATCTAAGACGAATTTCTTTCAACGTGTTACATTTCATGTTACGTTTTAATAATCTAAGGCGAATTTGTTTCAACGTGTGTTGCGTTTCATGTTACGTTTCAATAATCTAAGGCGAATGTGTTTCAACGTGTGTTACATTTCATGTTACGTTTCAATAATCTATACATTTCGCGGCTTCGTCCACAGGGGCCACTAAAAACCATATCGCCTTCTTATAGTGAAAACCTAGTAAGTTTAAAAGAAGTATCTTTTCAGGAGGAAGAAAGAACTGCGTGCAGTAAAATTTTTGTAAGGCGTCTTTTATGTTTTTTTTTTAACCGACTTCAAAAAAGGAGGTTCTGTATTCTTATTCATTACTTAATCCGCTTTTATATCCAGAGCTGTTCGATACTATATGATTGTCTGAAATGCATAAAATGCTACTTACGAGGTATTGCATTCCCGAGGTTTTCACTCTAAGGCGACGATATACAGAACCAAAAAAGTTTCCTTACCAGTTCCAGTAGAAGTAAGTTTACAGGCCAGTCCCCATTGATTGGCGTCTACTCCCGAGATCAACCGGCCGGTGATCAGCAGGTCCAGTGCACGGGACAAGCCAACCAGTGACGTCAGCTTGCGAGCGCCGTAGATAGACTGTGGGACTCCTGCAAATTATATTATTTATTATAACATCACGCCTGTAATCTTCGAAGGGTTATGCAGCACTAAAATGTCAACACTTGGCAACTTTAAATTGCGTTTTTCTCACGAAATAACGAAAGCAACATTGAAATACGACACTTTACATAAACCCATGGGTTCGAAAATACTATGTTCCTAATAATATAAAATTTCATTCAAAATTAAGGAGAAAATCGCATTTGAATAAAGCCAAGTGTATACATACTTATGCTCGTGACTGTGTAAGCCCCGCACTTTGATATTGCGTTGGAACCTTGTCACAATAACAGCTGCGTGACGTCATTTTGACGTCATACACCGCACATATACATAAGCGCTAACCGGTACTGACAGTTCGACTACGTCACTAAGGTGGCCGCCAGTCGCAATATCAACGTGCGGGGCTTATACCTAGAGTACACCTACTTTCGCCAGTTATGTTTAAGTTCCCATGTAATAGGGAGCGAAATTATTGCCATCAACCAGGCACAAATTCGAATTCCGGGCTGCTACTGAGAAATTTCTAATAGAAAAATCCCAATAACACTTTACCCGACCTGGGAATTGAACCCAGGAGCGCATGCTCAGCGCTTGCGACCACTTTTGACTAACGAGGCAGTAATCCATACTAATATTATAAATTCGTAAGTAATTTTGTCTGTCTGTATGTTACCTTTTCACGCCTAAACCACTGAACGGAATTCGATAAAATTTGGCAGAGAGTTAGATTACATCCCAGGGAAGGACATAGGATTGTTTTTATCGACATACCTCGCGGGCGAAGCCGCGGGCGGAAGCTAGTTATTTATAGTCTTAATTAGTTATATGTAAGTACTAGCTTTTGCCCGCGGCTTCGCTCGCGTGTATATTATAAAAAAAAAACTAATACATTTACATCCTCCATCATCCCTTATTTTATCCCCATGGGGGTTGAATTTATCAAAATCCTTTCTCAGGGGATGCCTACGTCATAGTAGCTATATGCATGTGAAGTCTCAGCCCGATCGGTTTAAAATTGACAAAGTTTCATACAAACTTTCACCCCCTATTTTATCCCCTTGGGGTTAGAATTTATGAAAATCCTTTCTTAGCGGATGCCTACGTCATAACATCTACCTGCATGCCAAATATCAGCCCGATCCCTCCAGTGGTTTGGGCTGTGCGTTGATAGATCACTATGTCAGTCAGTCACCTTTGAGTTTTATATATTTAGATAACCATGTTGTACCCAACTGTCATGGCAAGTGGAGTAGATTCTTGGTTGAATTGTGTGGAGGGGGCACTTCGATCATAGGATTTCGACGAACCAATGAAGCCTGTATACAGGGTTATTGGTAAAATATTAACAACCTCATATATCAACCTCAACCTCATTGTACTCATCATTATGAACAACTTTTACTATGAAAGCAAACCTGAAATCGCGAAAAAAAAATCAACTGTTCCCTACATTTATGTTAGTGTAGCTCGTCAAAATGTAAGGAACATTTGATTTTCGTGAGATAAAAATGCTATAGCTGTTTAACCAACACTAACATTTTTGTAAACCTGTTTTTGTTACAAATAAATATTTCATCCGTCATTCTTTGACGTTCGTAAAGCAAGACCAATGATTACATACCTTGGGCAGCGGGATTGTCCGAAAGGGTTACCGCTACCCCGGAATATAAAGGGCTAAGGAAGGAACACGGGTGAGTTTTAGTCAGGCACTCTCTTCCGCTCCACCCAGAGCAGGAGGGGTCATTATATGACTTACCATTCTAAAAAAAATGACTACATACCGAACCTCCTCCCGAGACAGCCCAGGACCGCCGTATCCTCAATGACCCGCAGATCACAGGACAAGGCGAGCTCGAAACCTTCCGCCACTGCGTACCCGGACACCGCGGCTATCGTGATCTTGTCGCATAGGGGACGACGCTCGAGACGCCTCTGCGAAATATGAAATGTATCTACAGGGTTATTGGTAATTGCGAAAAAAAAATCGGCTGTTCCCTACATTTTGAAGAGTTATACGAACCTATATGTAGGGAACAGCTGATTTTTTTTTTCGCGATTTCAGGTATGGTCCAATAGTAAAAGTTGTTCATAATGATGAGTACAATGACCTCTTAAGAGGTTGTTAATGTTTTACCAATAACCCTGTATATATGTATATAAAAGAAAGTCGTGTTAGTTACACTATTTATAATTCAAGAACGGCTGAACCGATTTGGCTGAAAGGAAATTGCCCATAACCAGTACCGCTTTAAAGCAGTAGAGTATGGCCATAAAAATATACTTATAAATTATAAAATATTTTTTTATCTTTTCTGAGTTCAGTTGATTGAAATCGTAATTTAATTAGTTATTAATTCGATTTTATTGCATACTTTTTTAAATGGAATATTTTTGTAAAAGCAGTGTTGCCAATTTTAAGAACCTCCCCATAATCGGTCTTAACGCTTAGTATAAAGACAGACGCTGAGTTTTAAAAATAATTTCAACTATGACATTCTTCCTGGGTCATTGATTCCGTTTTAGTCATGATCTGGCAGTTGGAGTACCTAATTTATACGGCCTACCCAAATGTCCCTTCTTTGGTATTGTTCGTCGAATCGTTGAGCTCCTTAAGTTCTGCGTTGAGCTGCACGTTTACTGACAAATGGGAGCACTGACTGGACAGGTCCACTCAATCTGTGTGGTTCTTTTCCCAAAAGAACATTTCAGACACCTTTATACATGGTCTGCACATGATCTGACCAAGATTATGTCTGGGCTTTAAAAGAGATTGTGACCTCTGAGTTTCTTTCGGCCTTTCTTCTCAGAGTTGTCAGATAGGAAACGCCCTTCTCATCTAGTTTAAAAAAATATGTTTGACGTGTAAAAGTGTTTTTTTTTTATCATTTGTCCTCCTTATTATTTTTTAAATAACATAATCAACTTAATATAATTATATATTTTTAACATCTTTAAAATAATAATAAATTAAATCCATTTATTTCAGACTAATTATTTGTCCATACTTGTTAGTGTAATTACATTACTTTACTAATTAAAACTATTTCTATTATTGACAAATCACATGGTCAGGGTGATTAAGATTAACTGTTGGTAACACTATCACGGGCAATATGAAAGGTGAACTGCCAAAAGTGTCAATAGTGTCACTCACTGTCAATAATTATTTGTCAAACAAAACATCTCATGTCGGCCGACCTGCCGACCAGCACTCCGCAGCGAACATTGTTTTTACTTGTGTATTGGTAGTTGTTGAGTTTGTTGTGCTAAAAAATAACTTATCATTGCGTTAACATCGTGTCCAGTTGAGTCCAGATTTCTGCACGGTCAAGAATTCTTATAGAGACCATTGTACTGTTTCTGTGATGTGGATTGTGTAGAACGTTTTTACGACTACGGCTTGTGTTCTCAGTGCAGTAAATCACCAATGATTTCGTTAAAAATGTCACGCTGTGGGAGTTGTGTCTACCCCGTCATCAAGTCGGAAAGGCAACGGATATAATGGAAGTCTTTCAGCACATTTGTATTTTGTTGTTTACAGTTAATACTAGAAGCTGTTTAACTATATTCAAAATATACATTTAAATGCATCATGATGAGAAAGTGGGAAAGTGTGTTGTACCACTCACTTGCGAACGATCACAATAAAGACTGAAGCTGTGGCGACACAGTGCTTCCTCACCCAAACCATTCGTTCCACCGGCTGAAGAGCTCCTACCAGGACATGGGTTACCTTGGGTAACCTTGTGACCACGGTTGGCCGAAGTAAGGAAAACCTGTTCAGGTGGAGATTCATAGACGACTCCGCCTTGGAGTGTAAATGTTGTGCTGTTCCACAAACGATGGGACACTTAATATCGTGTCCCGTCTGCTGCACGTTACTGGAACTGAAGGACGCTGGTGATGGCGGCAAACAAGTAGCTGAATTCTGGGCCGAGTCCATTTAGATTGCTATCGACACGCTAAGAGGAAGATGATGAGATGAGAATTAAGAACCACCAGTTATACTTTTCTTAGTTTGATTTGATTTTGTTTGTGACTTTTGCCTCTGTGACAATATGTGTATTTTCTATTAAACTAATACAATGTGTATATTTTCTATTAAACTAATGCTAAGATCAATTTCTTTACTGAATATGATACATCTATTATATTTATTTTTAGATGTTAGTCGTATTATTGGGAGCATGTAAGTAGGAACGAAATATGCGAAATTGAACTAGCAAAAGACATTGAGGTTGACTTGCTGTTGGTACTGGGAACGGACACGTATTTAGTAAGGGGAAGAATTAAATCACGACATGTCAGCACAAAGGTTAGGCTTTTTTTTTTTTTTTGCGGATGGGAAATCATCAAATGACTCCTCCCGCTCTGGGTGGAGCGGAAGGGAGTGTCAGACTCTTACTGACTAAAACCCACCCGTGTTCCTTCCTTAGCCCTTTATGTTCCAGGCCAGCGGTAACCCTTTCGGACAATCCCGCTGACCCGGCAGGCTTCGGCCCTAAGGGGCCCCTCCTCGATGCTGACATCTCTTTGAGGCGCGCGTGGAACACGTACGCGCCGTCCGGCACGGGCCTGGTCCTGATCGGACGGTGAGCTACCCATTACTCACCGCCCGCAGGCCCGCGCCTACGGTGGCCGGGAGTCGTCACGCGGCTCCCGACGCCTGGGGCGTCCCCCGCGGCGGCTGAGACGGGAGGCTCTCTCCCTGAACCGTCCCGCCACCTCCTTCGCTAGCATGACTGCTTCGCAGAAGGAGGTGACTGCCTCCCACTCCCTCTCGCCCCGGACCATGGCTTGCACCAGGACCGGACGCGAGAGGTCGCCGTCGCTGCCGATCGCCTCTACGAGGACACGGCGGTGCTCCGCCCAAGCGGGGCAGACCTCCACCGTGTGCTCCACCGTGTCCTCTGGGCGATCCTGGCAATGGTTACAATGGCAATGGCAATGGGACAAAGGTTAGGCTTACATTTTAATTAATAAGTAACTCAGTAGGTGATATTAATAGCTATTATTGCAATTGTTTGGTGGGTAATCAGACAATGGGATGATGTGCTCTCATTATGACCATTTTGTCGTATCTTAGTTGGGCTCGATTTAGGTCTGTGGAGCTCCGCTTTTAGACGACATATTTTATGAATATGATGATAATATGGACCAATGAAACTATTGCATTCCTATATTCAAGCATTTTTATTTTCTATTTCCTATCAAAACCTACATTTAGCATGACCTACCTTTGTAATATTATTTAATTGGGATCATTCGTTGATTTATTGGAACTATTTTCTGTTGTTTTATGTGAATCAAATCATATTGTTGTAAAATACTGTTTTTTTGGTGGAAGATTTGTTACAAAACTAACCTCAAAACTGAGCAGAAAATCAAAGTACAACAAAAACCCCAAAAAATAAATGGATAATTTTAATTTCCTATGAAAGTTCGACATTACCCCGCTTTTATATCCAATTTATGGTAGCATACAAAATTGTTTGATGCGCAACGGCGGTCAGTAGAAAAATGAGCAATTTCCTTTGGTGGGGACAGGGAGGTAGCTTAGAACCAGGAGACGGACATATGATACTTTTTGTGTTTTATTTTTTTATTATTTTATTTAACACATTTAACTTATAGGAGAGTTGGGTAGGAATATTTTAGGAGTAGGTTAGGAGTAGGGACTCCTACCCTACTTCGGGTTAGGAGTGGGATAAAAGTAGGGTAGGAGTAAAGTAGGAGTAGGGTAGGAGTAGTGTAGGATTAGGATAGGAGTAGGGTAGGAGTAGTGTAGGAGTAGGTAGGAGTATGGTAGGGGTAGGGCAGGGTAAGGGGTAGGACACCACGCGGACGAAGTAGTGCTGGGCAGTTAGAAATAATTTATACGGGAAAACGTTTGCCGGGTCAGCTAGTATAATATAGTAATTTAGTGACCGATACATAAACACATGATTGTAGGTACTCATCATCCATACTAATATTATAAATTCGAAAGTAACCCTGCCTGTCTGTCTGTATGTTACCTTTTCACGCCTAAACCAATGAACGAATTTCGATAAAAATTTGGCAGAGAGATAGATTGCATCCCGGGGAAGGACATAGGATAGTTTTTCTCGACATACCTCGCGGGCGAAGCCGCGGGCGGGAGCTAGTATTAAATAACTTTGCCAAAGAAACGATTTTTTTCAATTTGCCAAGCGCGTAACCCCAATTACCCTAATAGAATATTGAGTAGGTATACAACAAGAATAATACACCATCAGCTGTAATATAATTTAGTTACTAATCCCTTTTTACAAACAAAACTATTCCACTTTTACCATGCATTATTCTTTGGACTGCGCGCGCGGTTCTAGTGGGGCGATTCCCTCATGAGCTAGGCAAATAAAAAACAAGAGCGAATCGGACTCGTGCACCGAGGGTTCCGCAACATCATATGTTTTTAAATTTTCATCGGCGAGGTCTATATTCGTCAGAGAATTTTAACACTGTGCCCTGCGGTGTAGAATATTGCAGTTTTATGTCAGCGCCATCTCTTGACCGATAGTGGAACTAATGTAACTTTTGTTGATGATTTCTGAAAAAGTGTGCTATTTAGAGACTTCGTGTGCTATATAGAAGATTACATAAAGATTATAGGAAAAATAAAATTCCTATAATCTTTATGTAATCTTCTATCACATAGAATAATTTCAGATTTTCTCTTTGCAAACTTCGGAGATAAGGGGGGGGGACGGATTTTTTTTTTACATTTTTCATCAAAAAAAAGTCGGCCTAAAAAAAAGAAATTTTTTTTGAGAATGTGCAAACTGCGCTCTTTCATATGATACCCCACATGCCCTAGTAGCTCCACTTCGAAATTTCAGACCCCCTTTCAGTCCCTGTTGCAAAAAATATACATGACGGAGAGGGTATAGTGTGTCTCGTTATCATCAGGCATATTTTAATTACTGTGGGCGAACTATGGGTAGTGTTGGTTATTGCACAATAGAAACACCGTTTGCAGTTCAAATCAGATTATAATTTTACGAACAAATCACAATCACACTAGCGAATCACACACTGTAGGTACACACTCAACGATACGGAACGCGCGACAGTTTCTGAGCACATGTTGTCCGTCCGATGTCCAATGGTCAAGTCCTCCGCTTTACCTCGAAGCTCGCTCTCCTCGACCATTTTGGTACGGAACCCTAAAAATCGTTTTTAGTTTACCAAAACTAACATAACATTTAACAAAATGGTTCAACCATGTTGTTTAACTTAAACATAAATTTTAATAGGCTTTAATACATACCTACAAGATACGCAAAATAGTTGGACTTCTATTAATTTAACTATGGAGAAATATGCAAAAGCTTTGATTAGAAGCTTTTATCGCGAATCATTTACAATAACGTAGAAAGTACTTTGATACCAGAATTATTGGTAAGCGCACTCGATGAAGTTGTTATCACATCTCATTAGATTTGGCCGCAGCCGATAAAAAAATGATAACAACAGGAAATATAGATTCGAGCAATGACACATTCATTAGCAACGCAAGTGATAATGGCCGCTAAACACCTATCAAATAATACATTTATTCCCTTAGTCTGTCGTAACCCACTATTGTGTAAACACACTTGTTAGTCATGGCAACAAAGTTGAAAATCCTTTTATATAACCCTGTGCGTAAAGTGGTAAAATATACACTCAACAGTGTTATCATAACAAATGAAAATCCGGACATCGAGGTTTATGACAATTTACCGCTCAGTGCTCGGATCATAGTGTACGTGGTTCTTCTATGGAATATGATATTCTATCACTCCCGTGCATCAGTTCGAGCCATCCGTAACACGTTTCGTAGGTCTTAAGGCCGGAAACCAAATTAGATTAGAACATCTATAATAAAGTTAAGATAAAATTCGAGGAAGAAGGAGAAGAAATGAACGTAGAAAGAGGTGTACGCCAAGGCGATCTTTTGTCACCGTCACTATTCACATCGCGCATCGGAGCAAAACCGCCAATTCGACTGGGAACTGGGAATAATGTGGTCTAAATATAAATGAGGAAAACCTAACTCATTTGAAAGTCGCAGACGACATGGTTAATCTTTTCTCCAACAAAGGATGGTCTCGAGAAACAGCAAAATAAACTGGATAGTGAGTTTCAAAAAGTTGGTTTGGTTATAAACCCACAAGAAACCGAGGTCACAACAACTAGGTCAAAAGCCTATCTGCATCGAGGACAAGGAGATGGAGTATATTGATGAATATGTGTATCTGGGCCAAATAATAACAATACAAGATCTAACAACGAAAACAATTTAAAGGCAGGAACTTGAACACATGAAAACGATTCTGGCGCCTGAAAGAAATATTGAAAAATAAATAAGTATGGCCATCAAGCAAAAAACTATTACAACACCTAGTCCCTAAATAAAGTTTAAAACAAAAAAATTTAAACTTGCCAGAACGCTATAGAGAGAAGCATTATGAATGAGGAAAAAACTCTCCTTTTTTATCATTAGTCGTTAACGCGGTCAATATACACCACACGGGGACTCCCGGCGGACGGGTAAATGACTAATGAAAATCATAAGACGATAACGCAAACGGTACCTACACCGCCTGCGGGGAATCCTTGTTGCGGGCGTAGCGACCACTGAAATAGTAAAAAGCGAGCGGAGAGTCGGAGACTAACACCTAATGAAAGTGATCCTTCAAAGCAACTGACAAACGTGTAGGTTCTTCTTATAGAAAGAAATCGGTTCCTCGAATACGGGCCATAAGGCATGTTGCAACCAATGAAAATGAGCCATAAGAATAATGAATAGCAATAAAGAATTATACAAAAACAAAAGACAATAAATAATAATAAGCTATCATCAATAAGCTTTAATGGAAATGGTGCCAGGCATACAATCAAAACCGGCCAAGTGCGAGTCGGACTCGCACACGAAGGGTTAGATACCACAAGCCATAAAACGCCGAAAAAAAACGTTTCTTTTAGGGGTACAAAAAAAACTTTAGTTTACTTTTATTATTTGTAGTTATAGCAGCAACAGAAATACATCTTCTGTGAAAATTTCAACTGTCTAGCTATCACGGTTCATGAGATACAGCCTGGTGACAGAGAGACAGACAGGCGGACAGTGGAGTCTTAGTAATAGGGTCCTGTTTTTACCCTTTGGGTATGGAACCATATGAAGCAAAAATTTTACAAAACATTAATGCACTGGTGTACAGGACACATGAAAAGCAAACGAGGTAGACCTTTGCGAAGATGGGAAGATGACATTGGAGCTAGCATGGTTGGCACATGGACAAAAACAGCTGGTGGAGAAGGGATTTGCTTATTGATGAAGCAAACAGACAGTATTTATAAATCAAAATTATCTAACTAGAGGCATAGTGGAACTGTGACAGGGAAAATTAAAAAAAAAAACGGTCAAGTGCGAGTCGGACTCGCGCACCGTACTTGGTAGGTATGTAAATAGTTTGTCACAGAAATTAGTTTTTTTTTTGTAATGTAATGTATAAATTTTGATTCCCTTGAGTGTCAAAACATACGTTTTTTGTTTCATAATCTTTGTTTACTTTAACTTAGAAGTTTGATTTTTTCCCAGCTTCAACGGACTGTTATAGACCTCAGTATATGGTTTTATTTTAAACTCGATACCTCCACACGTTTCCGAGATAAACGGTCTTGATAGACAGACGGAAAACAAAGTGATCCTATAAGGGTTCCGTTTTGCCTTTTGAGGTGCGGAACCCTAAAAAAGGTATTAGCGTAACCCATACTAATTGTTAGTTATACTTATAACATACCAGTAAAAAAAGACAGATCACGTAGCCGTCAACTACGCATTCTGTACACCAAACTAAGTAAAATTGCACAAAAATAATTGCTGGGAGACAACTTTAATTTTGGTGTGAAAATTTGCTCTTTCGGTAGTGCGCATTGTAACGCACGCAAAACATTGTGTTTATGGGCATGCAACGGTACAGGGGTCTTGGGGGTAAAGTTCTGTTAAAAATTGTTACCATGTTTGAATAAAGGCGTGTTATTATTAAGCTTCTTGTACAGTTTTATACAATAAAATAAAGTTTAGAAATTAAGTTTTTTCTTACCGCAGCATCCTTCAGGTTTTGATATCCTTCCTTGCCTATATCATACATATTAAACCCGGAACAGAATGATCCACCTTCTCCGTTGAACACCAGGACTTTAGCATCTTTATCATTATCAAATGCATCAATGGCCGCGGCCATTTCTCGGAGAGTGGGAATATCTAGGCTGTTACGTGTTGTTTGGCGGTCTATGTTCAGTGTCATTATTGAACCAAATTTTTCAACAACAATATCTGAAAGTAACATTTTATATATAACTACTGATGTGTGGATAGGAACCTTTAGAGGGGCCCGTGGCAAAATAATAATAGCCGCACGGGTCGATTGAAGATTAACCTACACTTGCCGCGGTCGGTTTGTGGATGGGTGACCGATATTGAGACCTCCTCTGTGCTTCAGAAAGCACATTAAGCCGTTGGTCCCGGCATAGATCTTTGACAGTTGTTACGGTTAGTCAGAAGCCCATAACTCTGACAACCAGTCTTACCAAGGGATTTTGTATTACCAAGTAACTGGGTTGTGGAGTAGGCAGTCGCTCCCTGTAAAATACTGGTATCTAGATGCATCCGGTTAGACATGAAGCCGACCCCAATATAGTTGGGAAAAGGCTTGGCAGATGATGATGTGTACTTGTGTAGATAGGTAACTTTGTTTTACAAACATAGTAGTAGTGTATATCAAATCAATAATAATCAGTATATAATGTGTCCACTGCCGGGGCACAGGCCTCCTCTCGGTGAGAGGGAGTGGGCCACAATCTACCACACGGGCCCAGTGCGGGTTGGTAGATGTCACACGTCTTCAATTTTTAGTTCTAGGTCATGCCGGTTTCCTCAGAGTTTACACAGACCACAATATAGCCCCCTTACTAATAAATGTTGTAGGTACAGCGTCTGTACAGTTATACAGTGCTTTTGTCTTCTTCTTTCGAAAGTCAAATTACTGACAACTGAAAGAGAGAAATCGGTGTGGAACTATTCATCTGATTTAATACGTTTATTATTAGTAAAGGGGTTTTGTCTTTTTTTTGTAGTGCAGTGGGAACATAAAGGCGTAGGCGTAGTGTGCAGTTGGGTCAGTGGGTCGTCTTAGGGGAATTGCAGAAATATAGGTAAAGGGTATATTTTATTTGTACTTATTTAATAATGTTACTAATAATTTATTTTCATACTCAAGCGAAAGCAAACCTTACTTTTTTTTATTACTTCTATTTTCTCCGGTTCTTTTTGTTCTTTTTCAGCGGGTTGACTATCACTGGAACTGAAACGTACTGCATACCGTCTTATAGGTAAATTTGTAGCAGTAATTAATCTATTCACAATAACTCTCATTTTTCCGAAATTCAAATCAAAACGATTTACAGATTTAGAGATTTTCAAGCAGGCGCCTGTATTAGGTTAGTCAGTCATATGTCAGTGTCACTGTCAGTCAGCTGACAGCTATGTGAATGTCCTAACCATTGACATAAAAAAGTATGGACTGGAAATACCTACAAAAAAAGGGTGCATACCTACAACTCGTTTTGTCGCATAAAATGGCTGCCACTGCTAGGGTTGTGTCAATCAAGGAACATAGGTGTTACTATTATCGAGTATCGATACTAAATATGAGTCTTACTAGTTATTACGTTTGGATCATAATAACTTACTAAATTAAAGTCAGTTGTAATTACGGTTGCCAACCATACTTTATAATAACGTTTGTTACTTTATTTTCGGTAACTTTATAGTTTTGCATAAAAATAAAGTGTGCAAAAATACTTTATTTATAGTCTTTTGTGATGCGTGAAACGAAAGACTCATGGTTAATTACTGAACTATTTATCGGTAGGTATACATGTCAAAAAAGAAAATCTTTTATTAGAGTTAGAATTTTCAGAGAAAATATTATAGTTATGTACAAACCTGTATTATGTACAAACAATGTGTATTATGTACAAACCAGTTGTGAAGACAAATGGCAATATAATAAGATACCTACTTATAAATGCCTCTGATAGCGTAAGTACCAAATGTAAAAACTCTCTGTTACCGTCACTTCAGCTTTCACTGAGTTTTTTCGGTAATAAATCTGCAGTGGCGAGAAGAGAGAAACAGATAGTCCATAAATTTAATAAAAAACGAGTTATTTATTTATTAAAATCAGTACCAGGTACTTAACAAATTAGAAAACATTGTAAAAATTGTGGAGTTTCTTGCCAGTTCTTCCCCATAGGAAGCAACCAATTGGAACCGTGCACCTAGCTACTGCACTGGCAAGAAACTCCACAGTCTGTGTGGTGCCGGACTTGAAGAACAGCACTAACCCATACTTCCCGTGGGTGTCGTAAAAGGCGACTAAGGGTCGTACCGGAGAATGGGCAGCAGCGTTCTCTATGCATTTCACCACCAAACTATACTGCAATCACCAAACCGCCTGCCAAGCGTGGCGATTATGGCAACCCCCCCCCCCCTTTGGGAGAGGCCTATGTCCAGCAGTGGACGTCTTTCGGCTGAAATGATGATGATGACCTAGCTACTGACGTTTCCTAAGTAGGTTTATGTGAAATAAAATATTTTAATTTCGGTGCTGTGAACCAGAGGACGGACCTGGCAAGGTCACTCGGACCGAATAAGACACAGAATTATTTATGTTCACATCGCAGAATATGTCGATGACGTTTCAGCGGAGAAAACTATTACGGCAACGGTACAACCCTATTCCATTTGACATATTATTGTAAACAAACAAATGAATTAACAAAATATACTAAAAAGGTCTATTATACGGAAATGAACCCAAATATCAATACTTTAGCCATAAATTCATGATCGCGTCACAACTGTATCATCGAATGTGTATTATTAAATGTATTTTTGCATGAAAACCGGCTATTAACCTCTGCAAAGACATTAGAGGTTGATTTTCATTATTTCTTGCACCACACTTCACAATACAACACACAGACATGTTGAATTGTTGTTTTCCAACATTTGCATGCAGTTTTAAAAGGTAAAATCCTTGTATATTTCTCGCAAATCTCAATAATACAAAAAGTAAACAACCATTTGACAGCAAAACTACCACGAAAATTGTCGCAAAAGATGGCTGATACGGCACCTTACCTACAACTGTACTACGTCACGTCAAAATGTTGCCAAAATGAGCAACAACTTAAAATATTGTTGTCTCTTTTATCAAATACGATTATCTTATTAGAAAGAACGAGACAAAACGATATTTCGTATTCTGAATCATATTTCACTCATATTTGTATAAGCAAATGTATGTATAGAATAACGCGGCCTCTCCATGTTTTTCCTATCTCAATGGTCCTAACTCCTAACCATGTGACATTTCTACAATCACGGAGTGTACTTTGGTTATGAATTGTAGGTAGACGGCCAATCAGGAAGCTCCATTAATCTCAGTAGGCGAATGTGAGCGAGCAGTGCGTAGACAGAGTTTCTCTGTCTACGGAGCAGTGTAATGTAAAATTTTCATCTCAGTAGGCGAGTGTGAGCGAGCAGTGTATTGTAAATTAAAGATTTTCTTTTCCCTCAGTTCTAAAACAATTATTTTAAAGTTTTCCATTTCAAATAAAATAGAATAGTTTCAATCTAATGAAAGTAATTGGAGTTAATAATCCAAAAATAAAAATACTACAATTTTTGAAAACTTCAAAACAATGCTAAAGTAAGTTGGGAAGAATGGCAACACATAAAATGAATTGTCAAAAACAACAAAATCATCTTCTTGTTGGTTGAATTTTCTCGACAAATTCTCATAGTACACGTGTACTTACAATTTAATGATAATCGTTTCATGTTTCATCACTAGTATCTATTTATGGTGCAACGATTGTTGTGTGTTGGGGTCTAAGTGTTGTACGAACTCCTTGTAATCTGTTTTTCTTGTGACCCAGTTGTTTGTGTTTACATTCAAGAAAGTAGCCAAAAAAAACCTAAAAATGTCCGAATTTAGGGATTGGTACAACAGTGTACCGTTTTTCACCCGGTATTGGCTGACTCTGACGATGGTGTTCAGTATATTGGGCCGGTTCGGGCTGGTCAACTATTACTATTTAGTGCTTGACTTCTACCCCTTAGTACATCAGTTCCAGGTAAGAATTTATTAATATTATATTGCATTTAGAGGTAGTATCTTCTATCTGTCCCTAGAAAATTACTAGATTATTCCAGAGTTTGTCCATTGCACCATGAATAACAAAATTGCACTGCTTAAACAAAACCAACTTCTGAACACCTATACTGCTACCAAAGCACTATTTAAGTAATTAATTAAAGCATACTCTTATCTAAAAATGCATAATTTGCCCTAATTATGTACAAAAGTAAACTAATTGAGTGTCTTCCTTGACCTTACCAATTTAAATAGTATAAAAACTTCTAATCTAACCAACAATTTAGGTATGTGCTGTATAATGACTTTAGCACACCTCACATTCCAAAATAATATATATGTACAGCTGAATGCCACAGAATGCTATCAAAACATCATAAAATGTTAGAAGTTGATAAAAGTTAAATAGTGCTTCATTTGTTTTCAAATTTTAATGGTCTAATAAGACTATTGAGGCAAGTCTGCATTCCATCTTCATAGTGCAATGTGTATACAATTTTATTAGAACACATAATTGAAATCAAAATAAATTAGCACACCACAATAAGTCACACACAACACAATCATCAATCTAATGAAAAATCTGGAACTAGTCAATTAAATATTGACCGAAATACTTACAGACAATCAATCAAGTTTTTTTTTTACTGTCTCTCCTAAATAAATCATCAAACATCTTTCAGATGCTGGATGCAGCAAGCAATCTAAATAAAAATCAGGAACTACTTGTAGTTCTTTTTACTGAAATACAAATCATTTTTAACTTTTCCCTACCACAGTTTAAATTAAGGAAATTACTTAAAAATCTACAAAATATACGGAATATTTTTCTCTCTCATTTTACAGATATGGCGACCGCTGACAGCATTATTTTTCTACCCAATAAGTCCGAGTACAGGGTTCCACTTCCTCATCAACTGTTACTTCCTGTACAACTACTCACAGAGACTTGAGACGGGCATGTTTGCGGGCAAGCCTGCGGACTACTTCTATATGTTGCTGTTCAACTGGGCATGCTGTGTGATTATTGGGCTGCTTGTTAGCTTGCCTGTAAGTATTTAACAAAAGGAACATTAATGCTATCCTATTTTCATTTACTTTATCGAAAGAATAATAAAAACTAAAATTAAACCACAACAGAAAACTGTTTCAAGTAAGCTATAAATTGTATGCACTTTTCTATACCATGTTCACTCAGGGAAAGTAATTGATAAACAGATTGACATACTATGACAATCTGCCGTGTCATACCTGTTTGATACAACTGTCAATGTATGTTGTGATTTGAATTAGCAGACAATTTTAGTTCATAGCTAATTTGTTTTTTTTAGCATTAAGATATGACATTACAATACCTAGGGCCTTAGTGTTGTATTTTGCCACTCCATAATATAATATTAAAAAAAAAACTGGCCACGAAGGGTTCCGTACCACAAGGCAAAAACCCTGAAAAAAAACACGTTTGTTGTATGGGAGGGATCCTTAAATATTTATTTCATTCTGTTTTTCGTATTTGTTGTTATAGCGGCAACAGAAATACATCATCTGTGAAAATTTTAACTGTCTACTATCAATTATCATGGTTCAAGAGATACAGCCTGGCGACAGACAGACAGACAGTCAGTGGAGTCTTAGTAATAGGGTCCCGTTTTTACCCTTTGGGTACGGAACACTAAAAAGAAAAAATCTTCACTTCCGCGGAAGTAATACGGTGGTGGTTGATTTTACGGTGATTCTACAAAAAGAACCAATATAGGCGACAAAGAGCGAAGTAACCGCGAAAATTTTAGCACTTAGGATGGATTAGTTTTTCTTTTGACCAGTCATGCAGATAGAGCAGTTTACTTGTCGACTAAGGCTGGTTTTAGAGTCGCGCTGACCGCAAGCTGACCGTCGGCGCTGACAGCTTGAAACGTATCAACTTCTAGGAAGCGTTTTAAGCCTCCTCTACACGTCGTCAGATTCATCAGCAGATGGCCATCTGCGAATGACTCCGCCGATGACAACAGACTAGCAAATTACCCCGTCTACACGTCGGCGGAGGCATTCGCAGATGGCTGCTGGATGGATCTGCTGATGAATCTGTCTACGTGTAGAGGAGGCTATCAGCGCGTGCGTTTCATACGTTTCGGCTGTCAGCGCCGACGGTCAGTGTGCGGTCAGCGCGACTCTAAAACCAGCCTTATGCACAAAAGCACATGAGTTATTGATGTAACATTGTAACATTACTAGAAGAGATTATTACTTACTTATTTTTATCTTACCTCTTCCAGATCCTCATGGACCCGATGGTCCTGTCAGTGCTGTACGTGTGGTGTCAGCTCAACAAAGACGTCATCGTTTCGTTCTGGTTCGGCACGCGGTTCAAGGCGATGTACCTGCCGTGGGTACTGCTCGCTTTCAACCTCGTTATTAGCGGAGGGTGAGCTATTAATTACTTTTCTTAACTAAGCTCTGCTGCGGAGGTTAGCTTTATTCTTTCTAGGGTTGGTTCTAAACGGTAACTATAAAAAAAAAAATGGGAAGTTTTTGATGAAGAAGGTACTTACAGGAATGGTCTATATCAGCCAACCCGCCAACCGGTCGATCACGACTATCAGTCCAGTCGATCGTAGCCAGGAAAAAAATATAAATACGTAGAACAGACTGCAACGTACCTAATCACTAACTGCTGCACGCATTAATAAAAATAAGTAGTTCCTAAGAATAATTTTCAGTTTTATATTTTCCCTCTTAAAATAAAAATACTGCATAATTGTGACCTGAACTATGCTGTTTCATTTAAGATTTCAAGAAGTATGTAATTGGTAGGTCGCAAATGGTGTCGTCAGTGAACAGTAGATCTTGGATCTAACCAAGTTGGCCACCCCTGGTCTATATTAATTACCTACCAAAACACTCGCAGAATTATTATGTGATGCAATTTTAGAATAGGTACATCGCACTATACGATTTGTTACTTTCTTCCATTTATATTTTTGCAGTATTTTATCTCACGAAGCGACGCGCGTTTCACTTGTGGTAACTAAGCGTACAAAGACGCTGTCAAGGTGTGCGGGAAGACGAATAGCGTCACACACACACACTTCCGACTTCGCACGTGTCTCGGACGCCACCGAGAGCTCTTGCGCTTACACACACTCACAGCGTCTTTGTACAGTCACGAGCACTAATATGTCAACATTTGGCAACTTTCAATTGCAATTTGCTCTTGAAATAACGAATGCAACGTTGAAATACGACACAATGACACAAACCTGTGGGTTCGAAACCCTTACTTTGTTCGTAGGTAATAATATAAAATTTCATTCAAAACTAAAGGAGAAAATCGTCTTTGAATAAAGCCAAGTGTATACATACTTATGCTCGTGACTGTACACTTGGTAACCACAAGTAAAGCGCGCGTCGCTTCGTGAGATAAAATAAGCAGGATGAAGTTGGAAAAATAACAAGTTTCATCACATCATCATCATCTGCCTAGCCTTTTCCCAACTATGTTGGGGTCGGCTTCCAGTCTAACCGGATGCAGCTGAATACCAGTATTTTACATGGAGCGACTGCCTATCTGGCCTCCACAACCCAGTTACTGGGTAATACGATACCCCTTGATAAGACTGGTTGTCAGACTTTCGGGCTTCTGACTACCCGTAACGACTGTCAAAGATCCACGAATGACAGCCGGGACCAACGGTTTAACGTGCTTTCCGAGGCACGGAAGGGTCTCGGTATGTAAAGATGGTCACCCATCCACAGACCAACCGCGGCAAGCGCAGCTTAACCTGATCGATCGACCTGTGCGGCTGTTATTATTTAGCCATTAAGTTTCATCACATAAAAAGGCCAATAAAAATTAACCTAAGAGTGATTAACGATTTCATACCGCGACTGTACATGGAACTAGTGGTTCTACTGCTTGTCAGTGACGTAAATGAAATAATTCAGCACCGTTAATAGGTTTCCTTTCATATTTAAAAAGCCAAGAATGTGAAATTAATGATACCTATAATAATATTGTTTATTTGCCAAAGACAGTTTACATTTCCTTAAAGTCTAATAGCTAGGTTTACAAAAAAAAACAAGCTAAGACGCGAAGGAAGGATGTTGCTTATGAACTCCACACTAGGTCGAGCCTGTCTCGTGGAGTCCATAAATGATTACTCAATTTCGCATTGATTGAGGACGACGCGGACGTTAAGTTCAATTGTTTTAAATTACGCTTTGGATTAATGAGGTTATCGCAAATAATGTTGTGGGCGATTGTGTCGCAACGCAACTGAGAATCATACCATAACATCACGCCTGTACTCCCCAAAGGGTTAGGCAGAAGTGAAGTGTAAGTACCTATACATACCCACATTTCGCCAGTTATGTTTAAATCCTATGTAATTGAGGGCGAGTCTATTGCCATCATCCGGGTACCAATCCAGACTCTGGACTGCTACTGAGAAATTCCAGATGGAAAAATCAAATAAAATTTTCCCGACCCGGGAATCGAAGCCAGGAGCTCATGCTCAGCAGCCGCGCTTGCGACCTCTAAACCAACGAGGCAGTCAGAAATCGGCATGGTAATTTTTGCGATCTAAGGCTGGCCATACACGGACTGCTCCAGCAGTAAGCCAGTGATAAACATACACGGAGTGCTCGTGCAGTCAAAAAGCTTTGATACCTGCGTGCTTTTTGCTCTGCAGCAATTGATATCAACACGCGTTGTGGAATGAAGAGCGCGGGTGGAGGTAACTGCGCGAGAGCAGTCAGTGTATGCCCGGCGACTGCTTGACCGCACGATGAAATTTCCGACCACTCGAAGCAGTCGCGACTGCTCGAGCGGTTCCGTGTATGTATTTACGGAAGACTCTAGTTCACTCTGCAGTCGCAGCTTGAAGCAGTCCATCCTGACTGCTTCAAGCAGTCCGTGTATGGCGGCCCTTAACACACGCGTCGTGGAATGAAGAGCGCGGGCGGAAGTAACTGCGCGAGAGCAGTCGACATCTCGAGCAGTTAGTGTATGCCTGGCGACTGCTTGAACGCACGATGAAATTTCACCGCGCTGCCGACCACCCGAAGCAGCCGCGACAGCTCGAGCGGTTCCGTGTATGTGTGTACGTCGAAGACTGTAGAATGTAGTTCGCTATGCAGTCGCAGCTTGAAGCAGTCGATACTGGCTGCTTCAAGCTGTCCGTGTATGGCCGGCCTACACGGACGGTGTTGATATAATATTACATGCAATAAATCATTGACTGTATCATTTACTTAATTAATCAGTCTATAACGTTCCCACTGCCGGGACACAGGCTTCTTCTCTGTGAGAGGGAGTGGGCAATAATCCACCACCCAGGCCCAGCCCATGTTGGTCGATGTCAAATATTTTCTTTTTTTTTTGTTCTAGCACATGCCAGTTTCCTCACGATGTTTTCCTTCACCGTTTTGAGCCTATGTTTAATAATGTTAAATTGACCTTTATTGCAGAGGTGTGGTAGAGTTGATTGGCATCCTCATCGGTCACCTGGCGTTCTTCCTGCTGTTCAAATACCCTCAAGAATTCGGCGGCCCTGCCCTACTCACGCCGCCTAATTTTATGTGAGTATTAGCTTATGCCTTAGGCCATATACTGGGAGATAAACTCGTCCGGTTCAGACCGACATTTCTGTGCCATGCAGAATGTATCTCAACAATAATCATGATGCATTTCATTCTTCCTCCAGAAAACAGATATTCCCTGACACGAGGTACGTGGGAGGTTTCGGAACTGCGCCCCAAGCGAGGGTGCCCACGAGACCCGCCGCCGGTACAGTATTCGGTGGCCACAACTGGGGCCGCGGACAAGCGCTCGGAGGCAACTGATCCAAACAACCTCTTTAGTGAGAGACTTTGATGTTAGATATATAGAGTGCTACAAGGATATTTTGGCGCCTGAATAACACTGACAGGAGAGCGTTGATAAAACAAGATGGCGACGATGGTTCCGATTTTGGCCACGCGCCAAAATAACCTCGTAGCGTTGTATATAGTGTCCCGGTTTTTAAGATGTGATTGTGGTGTTACTACTGACAGTTTTGTAGGTAATGTGTATACAGCTTTTGCTTTTTTTTTTTTGTTTATGATTTTTGATTTTGTAGAGTGTTGTTCAAGTTTGAAGTATGTTTTTTTAAGTACACCTATGGTCACAGCTTGAAAATTCGTGATGCGAATGTTTACTATAAAGTTAAATATACCGATGGGTTTTAATCTGGTGGGAAAACATGGGTTTTCTTTTGTGGTGGCATTTTGTATTAACTTTATAGTGGAATTCTGTAATAATGATTGAATAGGATTTATGCTCATTGAATTGCGTTTGAATGGAAATGAAAAGACTCACGTTGGACGCTCCTACTAGTCCATTGACCAATACTAAAGTGTATCAAATTATTTTAACTTTTTATCTTACTATTTTAGTCATGGATATTTTGGTTGCCAGGGATACGAGAGAAATATCTCACTACTTTTAGATAAGTCAGTGCTAGTGAGCAACTTGTCTATGGTAGCATTAAGCATAGACCGTTTCTAAGGGCCTCTATCGCACAGGTTGTCTTTGGCCTGCATCAAAAATCAACTAACCGGAATTCACACATGGCAACACCAGTTGTTTATTGTCCAATTTGTTACGTAGCAGGAATATAAAATTTATATTTAAATACTATGGAGATGTGGTACATTATTTTTACATTAAGGACTAATTTTTCCAGATAACTTTTATTCGAGGAATAAGATTGAAGTTTGACAGTTGCGGTATGTAATAACGGTCAAAATTTCAAAATAATTCTTTGAATAAAAATAATTATCAGATGATTGAAAAATCAGCCCACAATGTAATAATAATTGCTCGACTTGGCGGGGGCACTGCCGTGCCCCCAGATCTGCCACATAGTGTTTTATTGGTCAATGGATGAATATGAACCCAACGTTGAAGTACGAATAGGTTTCGTTTATGCCTTTATCGTGCATGTGAAATGGATTTAACTATTTTTAGCAGACGAATTATTGTAATAGGTCAAATAAAGTCATGCTGAATGCTATATTTACTTAAGTTTTTACAATACATGTGACTTTTATTTACACTAGAACAAAGTAATACAATTGTTGCGTAATTAATAAATGAATATATCTTTGTTACTCAAAATGGTACGAATCTTTGTCAGGGTCCAACCTAATGCAGGACACACACGTAATCATACGTTACGATATACTTGCGCAAGTATCGTTTCTTGTGTGGCCTGCATAATCGATCAGTCTACCGTCTGCGCAGAAAAAGGTCGTGAACCTCCTTGCGACTTCCCTGCTACGGCTACAAGGATCTTTTGATGCTTGGATGACGTTAACATGGGGACGCTGTTGGTAAAACTTTGTGCAATAATTTCGTGAAATGTATTCACAAAACAAGATGACGGCGTTAGTTCCGATTTTGACCACGCATCAAAAGATCTTTGTACAGCTGTATCGTTGCTTCGAATCTCCTTTTAGAAGCCTTTGAGAAAAACATTCTAGACATGCTGAGTATGAAGATGGCCTATGTTCACCATTGCGGAAATTAAGTGGCTAACACGTATTGTATGTATGTCCAGATAACTTTTACTAGGTAAAATAATATCAGCTTGCATTGTCAGATTACATTATAGTATCAATAATTACGTATGGTGCACAATGTAAATATAGCATTTACAATTTATTAAGGTCGGGCGGGGCTATTTCGACTATGGGGCTATTTCAACTAATGACAATAACTGTTATTCTACTGTATTTGTACCAAAACGCCATCTATATCCAGGTAGGTAAACAGATTATTTATACAAAATTTCATAGATGGAGCTGCTAAAGCGCGAACTGTTTGACCCACACACTTTTTTATGTCAGACGACATTTTGGGCATGTGTTAACAAAAGACGCTCGTCACATTTTTCGTCAAAAGTTGTGTTTAAAAAGCTTGTTTTTACAATATTAAACAGTGACTAGTGAAAATATAAACCATAACTGGTTTTTCGCTTATTTGTTCTTTGGAATGATACGTTTTTGATGTGATTTTTGGTTAGTTTAAATAGCCCCACGAAAAGAAGAAGTGGGGTTATTTCGACTAACCTAAAGTCATAATTACCCCGCTTCAGTTTTGTATGGTATTGCGAAACACTAGTGATGTGATGATGTACCATTACATCGATACTATATGCATAACAAAAACATTGGCACATGCTGCTGATAAAAAGTACAGTGAACCGCTGTTGGCAAATTAAATCTCTAAATGGTGATCAAACCGATTACTATAGTTGTGAAATGTGAATGTCATGCAGTTTGAAGAATTTCCTATCTTGTCATAAAAGTTTTTGGTCTCTTGTCCGCTTTTCTACTACTTTACGGCTTATTCACTGCTTTTGCGCTTTGGTTGTTGTATCGGTTTAGATCAGTCATGTCAAAGATACGGCCCGCGGGCCGAATCCGGCCCTCGGGCCATTTCGATACGGCCCGCGATCACAATATATCACAGATAAAAATGAATCTTTTTTTTAGAGATTTTAGACTGCACTCAATGCCTCTACGCAGATTTAAAAATACGCGCGCTTTACTTAAAAGTAATTTCAAGAGTGTTAGTTATGCTTTTCTCTCTCTCTCTCGTGCGCGCGCGAAGTCGTCTTCTATTTCGTCCGTGCAGCTAACGCATACTGCGCCCCTCCCTCACCCTCTTTCTTACTTTTGGTATGATTTGTAACAGCTATATGTAACTAAATAAATAAAGATGTTAAAATAATTTAGCATGTTTTAGTATTTTAATTTGAACCTGGCCCGCCTGACATTCTAAATCTAATATCGAGGCCCTCTGCAAAATTGAGTTTGACACCCCTGGTTTAGATGGTGCGAAATTATAAGGCAAAAAAAAGTTAAACAGTGGAAGATGTTCGCAATAAAAAAATGACTAGTAATCAAGCTGCTGATTTTTATGGCATACCACGGTCCACAATAGTCTCAAGAATACTTGTAACATGTTTTATTTTAATTTTAAATAAATGTTTATTCATGATTGTTGTTGATCTGATTTCATCGGCGAAGAGGAGCTCGCTATACCGGTCTGAGCTCTTTATCGATAATGTTGGTTGGCATACGTCCCTGCACTACTACCTATGTAAAAAGTCGAAATTGCCCCGCCAAGGTGTTTAAAGTATTTTATTGCGTTGCTGAACCATGTTAGGAGACAATAAGCCGTAGATTGATATGAATTATGCCATAATATAATCTGGCTCTCAATTTCAAAACGATAACGGCTTTAGTACGATAAATATGTGGCATAGTTGAAATAGCCCCACTGTGGGGTAATTGTAACTAATTCTTCCCAATTTCAAAAATATCGTTCCTTTGAACATATAAGATGAGTATTCTGTATAAGACCTACGTAAGAAAGATCTCAATTAAAGATTTTATAACATACATTCATTAAATCTATCATAACGTATTCAAAGACGGGTGTGCAGACTTTTGAAACTGACGTTTGCGTTTTTATAGTCGAAATAGCCCCGCTCGACCTTATACAAAAATTACCTCTAAAATAGTTAGTCTCGTGAACAATGTATATTATGCTGGAATGTTAATAATAAAAAAAAAACAATGAAGTAACGTTATTACACCAAACAAATGCATTACCTACCATCTACCATAATAATTATATATGTATTATTATTATTGATCAACGAATCTGTTGAAAATGGGAAGCTAGCAGCCTGAAAATAAGAACTGTTTTTGTGCGCGTAATCTCGGGAACTATTGAGCCGATTATGCAAAAAAAAGGGTAAAAGATCATTTCTGAAAAATTAACAACTATGTTTAAGAACTTACCTATTATCTATGGAAAAAACAAAAAAAAAAAACAATAAATAAAAGATGTTACATTTCGCTGTAAGTCCCGTTTCCCATTTTGAACTTTCATATAGATTTAATTTAGTTTTAATTTTTTATTAATATTAGTTTACTCCACTAGAGCCTTGCATTTATTTTGAGGTAAATAAAAGACTACCTAACTTTAATAATTATACTGTCTTATTATAAAAACTGGCGTAAATCTCGAGGGACTGTAACTGCTTAATATGGGCCTACCTAAAGTCATTTTTCACAGAAGAATGGGCCAGCTGACCAATTTGTCTCTTCGGCCAACTTAGTGGCTAGGCACCACATAGACTATTGTGTATCACAAGGGGCCAATGTATAATAGAGGTCAGTGGGCCATTCACAAATTACGTCACACGATTTTCATGATTATTGGAGCTCCCCATTTTAACCCGACTACAGCAAAGCCAAAAGGAAGGGTTATGTTATGATTTTAAGATGATCATACATTTTTTAAAGGTTTTTGTTAGAGTTGAAGTTTATTCTTTACACTTTAGATTTATACATGTGACGTCGACGAAGCTTGATTCGTCCCCCGGCCCCCCTTGGCAAACTTTTTCCTTCCCCCACGTGAGACCTAATTTAGGTTGGCCCCCAACGGCACCTTACGCCCGTTTCTATATTACAGCAATTTGATGCTATGTTTTTAAATACTGTCTTCTCACCCACCATGACCACTTTCTTCTAATAAGTTAGAATGTAGAAAAAGAAAGATTACTTCGTATAGTAGCGAAACGACTGCCCCAAATGCGTTCAAAATAGCACTATTATTTTAAGCTTCGGGCGAATGATTTTGGGAACCAGTCCGATTATTAAGGCACCAGAAGATATACGCGACGTGACTTTAGAAGAACATTTTCTATGTAAACGACATGGAAATTGTTCTAAGAGAATCGCGTCGAACCGTCACGGCGCGCCTATCTGCGGAAGCCCTGGTAGAATCTTGAATAGTTGAAATTGAACTTTATTACAGTTTACCAGAGTTGAAAATCGCGGATTCTTCTTCAGGGCGTACAATACGCCCAGTTTTACTTCTATACTAAGTACCTACTCTTTTTTCTGTTTGGGGTTGGCTTCCAGTATAACCATAGCGCCTGCATATATCAGAGTTTATAAACGCAATAATTACCTACTTACATAGTATGTATATTTATCTATTTATTAATATGAATAATAAATAGCTAGTCTTTGTTATATAGACGAAGACGTGAAGATATCAAGAGACATAAACTAGATTATATTTCTATAACAAAATTGATTTAACAATAAAACATGTGGTTGAAAAATTGTGTAGTTTTATTTGTCACGTTATTCAGAGGATTTTTTATTTAGATCCTTTAACCGCTTGTGTGCCGTAATTACAGACACAATTAAAAAGCCATTGTCTCGCGTAGATCTACGTTCCGGCAGACTAAGGGTTAAGCACACCACTTCGGATATGAAAGAATCGAGTACCTAGTCATCGCATTATGTGATGTAGGTATGGTGCACCCTTAAAGATTTTCTTGCAAAATCCTTTTTAACGACCGACTGGACATGGACAGTCAAAAAGTGCCTACTTATAATTGATTAAATTGAAATAAATGCTTTCGAGGTTTGAGTATTTTTTGTGTTAAACAGTCTAAATAAAATAAAACACCAAACTAAATAAACGCAATACACTATATTACACAACTATACAATAAACAATCAATGCTTCTCTTCCTGTTTGTCGGCGGGGCCATGTTCCTTCTCCCACATGGCAATGTACTCCTTCTTGCGTTGTTCACGACGCTTGAAGTACTCGGGGTAGTGGGCCTTCTCGAGAGGGTGCCAGTAGTCTATGACCCAGTCAGGGGGAGTAACTACACGTTCGTGGGCCACGCCTCCATTGCTTGTTGCGACTGGGGAGAGAAAATGGGTTGTTAGGATTAGGATTATTACGCGTATCAGACTTCGGAGCGGAAATAGGAAGAAGCTGCTTCAAGTTCTGCTTTGGGCATTTTTGTTCAATAAGGCACCACAAAATACTTGCACTCAGTAACTTACTGAGTGCAAGTATTTTGTGGTGCCTACTGCAGGCAGTCATAATATTGCAGCATCTATTTGATTAATGTTTGGACACCTTGTCGCTTTTCGTTCCTTATAATTTTCTCTAAATGGCTATTGGCAATAGATGCAAATAATCATATACAGAAGATCTGTCTGTTCTGCAGTAATTACAATAGCCTAGTCCTAGTTGATCAATTCAACTAAAATATGGGTAATCAAATTCCTTATCAAAGCACCTGTCCCACCGCCGACTATTTTCCCGCGTATAATAGAGAGATAGTCTATGGTTCATAAATGAAAATGATCTATGGTTGTACCTAATGGTCTTCTATCCTTTTCAAAGAACTTCTTTCGTCCATACTAATATTATAAATTCGAAAGTAACTGTCTGTCTGTCTGTATGTTACCTTTTCACGCCTAAACTGAAGTAAACCACTGAACGGATTTCGATAAAATTTGGCAGAGAGATAGATTGCATCCCGGGAAGGGCAGAGGATAGTTTTTATCCCGATATTCCCACGAGATCGACACTTATGCGGGTGGAACCGCGGGGCGCTGCTAGTAATCGATAAATAAGCGCTTTCTTGTCGGTGGTAGTACAGGTGCTTTTCAAGGAATTTGATCTTCCATATTTTATTTAGTTGAATTGATCAACTAGGACTATGCTTGTGTTATTACTGCACAAAAGACGTGAATATGATTATTTACACCTATTACCATTAGCCATTAAAAATAATGCTGTACAGACTATTAAATCCTTGTCATAGTTTTCTGTACCTACAGCATTATTTTGCCAAGAGGTGTCTAAGCATTAATCAAATAGATGCTGCAATGTCATGCCTGCAGTTTACTATTTACTGCAAGTAATTTTTAAGACAAATTGCTTACTGCCCTCCCGCTCTGCCGCTGTGCTCTTTACTATCAAGTATCATACTTCTGTCTCACATGTAGCCTAGGGATGCGCAGTGCTTTTAGTGCAATAAAACCAAATAACCAATGGTGAATAAAGTATAAACTTACAAACTCTAGGAAGAGGATGCTGCACTAAGAACAATTCCTCCTCTCCCGCCTTCAGTATCTCTACAGCTTTGACCATATCCGTCTCCTTGGCATGCTTGTCGAACCTGTCCCGGAGGAGGACCGCCTGATACCGGTACACATTGCTGGAATATATAGAATAGTTTATTTTATTTGACATACTTTCATATACATCATCTGCCTAACCTTTTCTCAACAATGAACTATGTTGGTTTCGCCTTCCATCTAACCAGATGCTGCCGAGTTAAATATGTATATAAAGCTCCCAGTAACTGCGTTGTGGAGGGCAATGTGATACTTGTGATAGGCAGTCGCTCCATGTAAAATACTGGTATTCAGCTGCATCTGGTTAGACTGGATACCAACCTCAACATAGTTGGGAAAAGGCTAGGCAGATGATGATTTAAAAAACTTAAACATAGAGAAATAATAAGGTAAATGTATACTCCCACCCACAGCAGTGATTTTTTTTTCTTCTGTTAACTTGTTATTTTATTTATTTATTAAACATTTTGTAGGCTTAGCAGGTCAACCCAAGGCGTCTACAAACAAGTTACATTTAGTGATATACGCGTACAGCTATTTGTTGTTAACATAAGTAATATTATTTATTATTAAATACTAATTTAAGAATTAGTATTTAATAATAAATAATATTTGCATTAAATGCTGTAATCACTATAAGTTAGTAGTTAAGACTACTAACTTATAGTGATTACAGCATTTAATGCAATCTGTCCTAGGACATTCAGCAATAGTTAGATGATGGTTCTTGATCTTACACAGTTTGAAGGCACTGCCCCATCTAACCGATACTACAGATGGGACAGTGATAAAGCATAAGTTAACAACAATTAAAAGTAAAGAGTTAGGGACTTCATCATAATTTGCACCATGTTTAAATTTACCACATTCTGAATCTTATTCTAGATCCAAGTAGGACTGATAGGATGTTTAACCTTTTCACCGCCACGCCATATCGGTATTCCTATGCCCGGTACGCCAAGCCCGAAAATCTTAATTTCAAGGTGTATCAATAAAATACATAAAAGTAATGATTTAATAGGTTTATTTTGTATTTTTCTGCGACCTGTTTTTTGTCGAGTATAGCCGTCGTTGGCGCACAGGGCACGCTTGCTCATGTCGGCTATAGCCGACATTGGCGTTCAAAAGGTTAAAATAATTATTCTAATTTCTAGTCTTAGGATCTATTATTGATGATAAACAAATCAGATAAATATAATATAACTAGAAAAAGGTGTAAACCCTTTTTGTTGTTTTTCTCTAATAAAAGAATGGAAAATAGGATCTGCGAGGAACTTAGAATTGAAGGATGCCAGTAGTGGCTAAATAATTGCACAGATGACAATAAATACAAATACATGAAAAGTAATCAAATTCTAGTTCGTTTTCTCTACTACTTTACTCTCTGTTACTTTCTTCTACTTATTAGTACTCTCTAAAAGTAACTAACGAATTAGATATATTAGAGCAAGATTTTTAGCAAAACAAACTCATTTTAACAAACCAATACAATTCGAAATACAATGGTTTTATAGTTCTTTTAGACCAATCATTTAATAACCTTTTATGTATGGACACTTGAAATATACTTCTGGTGTAGGATTTTCTCAAAGAAAGGATTTAAAAATCAAAAGTTATCTGAAAAAAAGAGACATATTGTGGATATGTTTGTAAGTATTACGTAATGGGGAAAACAAAAGCAAAAAAAGGGAAGTTATTGATTTAAGTATATAGTTAATTTTACCGTCTATCGTAGTACGCCTCCAAATTGCGTAGAGCCCTTTTGTAAAGGGAGCAAACCTTTTGAGCGTGGGTTTTAACCGCAATAAAAGGAACATTCGCCATTTTCGTTGTTTTGCTACAATGACAGCTGTGAATTGTCAATGTCACAACACAAATCCACAAACTAGAAGACAACTTTTCAACCAATCTGTAGTTTATGGTAGACCAAGGAAACAACAACATAGGTGAGTGGTTGACCAAAAAGGGACCTCAAGCGAAAATAAATTGATTTCGAGTAAATCGCATTTGAAGTTTCGTTTAGAAACAAGTTTCGACTGCTTCGTCGGTTCACAAAAAAAAGTACGGCACCTAAAAATATTCTGGTTAGACCAAAACAAAGCTAAAAGACCACAGATTCAAAAATTCAAAAAAATAAATAACGGTTTCCAATCCCTCGGGCCCTCGGGTCCCTTTTTGGTCAACCACTCACATAAGGCTATTTTGTTTATAGTTTTCCTACAAACAACATTTTTCATTGAAAATAAAGAAACTATTTAAAAAAAAATAGATCCTCAAGGTCAACCGTATCTACCTACCAAAAGGATTCTGAACGCAATGTTATTATTACCTATAATCCCGTAGACAAAGTATAAATCCGTAGAACAAACTGAAGAGCCTTGAACCGTGGACGTCAGAGATTCGTTCACATCTGTTACAAGGCCTCATGCATGCACGCCTCATCACATGTACCAACTAGAATATTTGCTGTAATATAACGCATCCGCTGAAAAACGCTACAACGCTGAAACGCTGTCACTCGAAAATTGCAAACAATTTAATGCAGAAAATTTTTCGTAAAGTATATTTGTGGTTGCAACATCTTTTGTATCGTCAACGTCTTGTCAGATAGGTAGGTACTTAAAACCGACGTCATACAATAGTTACGCATCCCATGCACGTAGCTCGTAACCAAGTAACGCCTTATAAAAAAAGATATAGGAATTGGGATAACATTCTCAGGCCCATTGTATTGATTTTTGATAAACCTTAGCTTTGAATGTTTTCAAGAAAACGTTCGTGGGAATCCATCCACAGGTTACATTTTATACTTAGGAAGGAGATACCTACTTACAATAATTCACTGGTCACTACGGTACAGAGGCGGACTAAGACTTTCGGGGACCCGGGCCAGTCAAGCAAAATGAGATACTTATGATAAGAATTTCTTTGTCCAATAGTGCAGAAAAATCTGAGAATTGTTACCTATATGTTATATCATAATATGATGCAAGAGCGAGCTCGAAAATTTTAACACCCAGGCTCGGAATTATGCAGAAACCATGAGAATGACGAGAATGCAGGCTGCAACTGCAAGTGCGAGCTTGAACATTTTTGCACACCAGCTTGTGTAGGTAAAGTTTTTTTTACTATTCGTACAGAAATAGGAGTTACTTTGGCTGCGACTTAAGTATGCAGATCAGCCTGATTACTTAGAGAATGTTATATATTTAATTATAATATTATTCACATAAAATTATAGAGATAAAATATGTTCGACTTATTTTTGCAAAAAAAGTTTGAGGAATAAGAGAATGTAAGAGTGAAAGGAGTGAGCTCGAAAATGTAATTTTAATATTAAGCTTCGAAAAAACTCCTTACTGAACATATTTTTGCCTTTTTGGGATTTGATTTTTGGGATTTGTCCGCTCCTGCCGCATAGTCCGCCAGTGCTAAGGGCTCCGGTATAATTATGTGATAATAATTTGTTTGTTAGTCTGTGTGGTGCCGGACTTAAAGAATAGCACCACCCCATACTTCCCGTGGGTGTCGTAAAAGGCGACTAAGGGGCGTACCGGAGAATGGGCAGCAGCGTTCTCTATGCATTCCACCACCAACCATACTGCGATCGCCAACCCGCCTGCCAAGCGGAGCGATTATGGCAAACAACCCTTTTTGGGGGAGGCCTGTGTCCAGCAGTGGACGTCTTTCGGCTGAAATGACGATGATGATAATGATGAATTTGACTGTGGGTAATTCGACAAAAATCTTGTCTAGAATCTATAGCGACTGAACCCTTTCAAAGCTTGATGATTAATAAACTTGAAGTGTGTGTGTGCCTTCCTGCCAACACATAAGGAGACTCACTTGACCCATAGACCTGTCTTACGAAACGCAAGTCTCAATACGCAATAGCCAGTAGGTATGTCATATGTGAATTCAAATGGCTAAGTATACGGTTGAGCAAACTAATGGGCTAGCCTGATGCCCGAGAATACGAAGACTGTACCTATTGGATTTTGTTACTTACCTTTTTTTTTTATGTGGGTGACAAATCATCAGACTCTTACTGACTAAAACCCACCCGTGTTCCTTCCTGTGCCAGGGGCCACGGTATCTCTTTCGAACAACCCGCGACCCTGGCGGGTTTGTTACTTACCTTAGAATGTTATTTATTAGAAGACCTACCTGTCTACCCAACATAAACAATAATGTTAAAGTTATACAGAGTGGTATCATCGACCTGCAATTTACAGGCAGACATCTATACATATTATGGTTATGATGAGGGGTACACTGGCGCCGATTCTGTTGTTCACAAACTAAACTAGATTTAAGTGCGTTTACGCCGTACGGCCTTTCATACAAACTTTCAAGCCCTTGTTTTACGAAATTAATGAATCGATTTTAATGAAACTTCATACGCATAAGCAGGATACAAAGGACTAAAAAGTTAGTAGAGAACATTTTCGAAATGTCTTATTTAAAAAAAGATAACTGGAAATCTCTCTTTCTATGGAAAATTTAAAATCGGTCTAATTTGGCTGTAGGTAACACCATTTTTCGAAAATGTTCTCTACTAACTGTTTAGACCTTTGTATCCTGCTTATGCGTATGTTGTTTCATTAAAATTGGTTCATTCATTTCGAAAAATAAGGGCTTGAAAGTTTGTATGAAATGCCGTACGGCGTAAACGCTCTTAAGTTCAGGCATCTTTTTCTTTCTATTTCATTACGACAAGGACAGAAGATAAATATTAGTTTAGTTTTTAGTAGCCAATTTTTTAATCGCGTCTAGAGTTATCAATGGAGTATCTTAATTTGACAGGACTAAACTAATATTTATCTTCTGTCCTTTTCTTAATGAAATAGAAAGAAAAAGATGCATGAACTTAAATTTAGTTTAGTTTGTGAACAACAGAATCGGCGCCAATAGGTAATACAGGCTGGTGTCCGCAACTCCACGCCAACGCGCGTATTTTACCTAGTTAAGTAATATCACAAACAAAAATATCGGACAACTTTACGACATTGGCAAGATCTATGCACGACAAATGCTGAAATGCACGATTGGTAACCAACCAGTAGTATGGTATTTCGACGCCAAACAGGATCAACTAACTCCGTTCGCCTCTGTTTAGGACTCTCTTTGCCTAGCCTTACCTTCTATCCCATATAACATTCGATTTTGGGTCGCATTCTCTCTTCATTATTCGCCAGAATATGTCTGTTCGGAGTTCTCGAGCCATGATCTATTCTAAGGCTGTTGATGTTAATGACACAGTCCAAGGTTGTCATTCAGTTATTGATTGTGTGTGTGATAGAAACACTGACCTCTATTAAACAAGTATCTACGCCTACTTGTATAATAGTCAGTAGATAGAAAGCACTTTATTTGAAAAGAAGTACCTATTCCTGAAAGCGTTCAATAACAAAATACGAAATAAAAAAAGCAGTAGGTAAGGCCAAAATACGAAAAAAATAAGCTATGTAAATATGTTACATAAATATTTTAAAAAATTCATGCCAGTCATTTGAATAATAAATATCGACTATCAAATTAACAGTTCTGCTACTGGATGGCCTTTACTGATGCTGTCGCAATGATAGGTACTGGCCTTGAAGAAGATTATATTGTGAATGTGATAAATGTAATATACCTACAGCCGGTAGATTCTGTAAAAATCTCACCATGAAAACTTAGGTGAAGTGAGTTTGTTTTTGCTAGGAATTGACACTATTGACAGCTCACTCCACGCTCACTTCACAAGTTTTCACGGTGAGATTTTTACAGAATAGCACCGCAGGTGTTGCGTTCTAGAACTTTAGGTAAGGGCCCAGGGGTCGAAGCTCCCACCTTTGGCTTCACTCGGTGAATTTTTGTACCATCTTCGACCTCGCCCAAGATCCCACCGGCGAAATTTCGACAGCTAGGTGACGGTAGGGGGATGTGGGAGTCCTGTCACAACAATCTGTAATGATTACATTACGTTCACTAAGACGATGGCACTGTTCGAGCTAAAATAATAGTACGTAACTAGGTACCTACCTATTACTGACTAATTTTATCTTCAATTATTTGTATTATGAAAAACGCCATACCTATTCGATATTTCAAGAGATGGTTACTTATAGCAAAGGCATAATAAGCCTATAATGTTTTTACTGCTGTGACACAGGTCACACAGGCCCCCTCTCTTCGAGAGGGAGTGGGCTGTAATCTACCAAACGGGCACAGTGCGGGTTAGTACGTCCGGCAACAAAACTCCATCAACACTGTCATTTTTACATGTTATTAAATTGACTACAACTTTTTAGCTTTTCACAATAATAGCAAAGAGTTTATAATCTAGAAATTATACTTCTACTGCAATTTTAAACAAATATTTTGCTCAATAACTAAAATTTAAATTAATTAATCGACTTTTGTTGCTGTCTGTACCTAGATGTCACATGTACGATCTCCGTTTTGAGAGCAGTGGTGATGAAATTAATTACACAATTTAAAGCGCCTGTCTGGGTTCGAACTCACGCCCTACAACTCGTAACCACCCCTGGTTACCACTCAGCCACCACACTGGTCACTGTTTTCTGTGTGGATAAGAAATGCCAATAATATTTCAATTATTCATCCAGTCGTCCTATGTATAACAAAAAACAAACAAACAAAATTATTGAAACAAAATTAATCTTTTGCCATATTTTTTAATTAAACCAACTAGTGTAAACTAGGATTGAAGTCAGACTTCCCGCTACTGTGCAACAAGGAGGAAAAAAGGGAAAAAAAATGAATTATATCCCACCTTTATTGCGACGTACCCAGCAATCGGAACACTAACGTTTGAATTATTGCAATAAAATTCTATCAAAATGCAATCACGAAAAAAATGTACAGACACGATTCAATCGGGGTCAAAGAAAGTTAGGGAAACCGCCGCGTCGAGATGACCAATCGATGAGAACCGGTCGCGACGCTCGACCAATCAGAGAAATCGCGCCATCCTTTTGAAAATGGGACACTGATCCCAGTTCATGGTTCCAAAAAGGTTTTTATACGCATGAAAGAGCTGTAATTTTTTACTAGGTCTTATATAGGTAGCGTTTGCGTTTATTTCGACTAGATCAACTGGTTCGCTCAGTAAACATATCGCGTACATTGTTGTACCTATCTCAGTGTTGAAGCGACACTCGGTGCGGTGGGTACGGCCATCGCACGATTTTTTTATTTCGAATAATATTTATTTTTTGTTTTCTTCGTGTTAACTTCAGTGAAATACTTAATTCAATCAAATTGATTTATCAGTGAAAAATCCTTAGTGGGATATTTGACGCTTGGCTCCTGTTGGAATTTCCTTTTCTCTCCGTTTTTCAGGTATGTTTTTTTTTCGTTACATTTCACTTAAAGTGCCATGTTTTAACACACACCATTATTTTATAATAATAGTTTTTAAATAATAATTAAAAATAAATAAGAAAGAATAGACAAAATATATTTAAATTTAGAATAGTTCGATATTGGTTGCCATTGTTGCCACATGGGTTGAGTGCGTGTGAAGAATATGCTGGTACCTTAAAATAATAGGTTCAACATCCAAGTAGGACACAACAAGTGATTAATATGGTCTCTCCCAAGTCTAACCAGTGGGTGCTTGGGACTCCTGTAAGTAAAACAACACATCCATGACGGAGGGAATCATTGTATAGAGCACGTTTTTTGAACCACTCTATCGCAGAACCTCAAGGGACTTCATACCTATGATGAACCTACGAATTAAACTCGCTTTTCGCTTTAAACCTTTTCAAGTCTTACCTAATTCATCTTCTAGCATATTTTCGTCCATCATAAAATATTAGGTCACCACGCTTGGAGCACATAGGTATTAAGTATAGGTAGGTATGCTTCATTAAAATTTTCAACAAGTGGTCCAAAGGCTATTGGGTCCATTATTACATGTTTTGTGCAGTATAATGAGATTTCATCATGTCGCAAGCGCAACTGATTGCGCGCGCAGACCTTCGAAGTTCGAAATAAAAGTAAAGCGTAAAGTAAACTTGATGTAAAAGTGAGCGATCAAGGTTTACAACTTGCGGTACCTACGAAATACGTTCCAAAAGTAGGTACTGACCCTTATAGGAAAGTTGAGGCGAAGCTTTTAACTTCCTGCTTGATGGCATTCTGTTTTAACCTTTTTGGTGAAATGGCCTTTTATAACATGCCTTTAATTAACTGTTTGTGCTGCTGGGAATGCAGATGCATGTAATTGAATTGCCCTTTTGGTCAGTGTGTTTAATCGTAATTTCGTACGTTTCAAAAACAAATTGTGCCTAAACTAATAATCCGTAACGTTCGTTTTATTTTACGAACTCATCATTCGCGCCACCAGCCAGAGCACGGTCAACTGGCTATCCACTCCACGCACTAAAAATTTTAAAATAAGAACACTAATTGAAAAGTGCAACGCTAGAAAAAAGTCCGAATCCGTATTCCATCAGTAAATTCCGACAGTGTGCAGCAAAGCATGTCTTACAAAAGTAAAAAAAAAACTGCCGTTCTGATTCTTGTAAACTAGGTCCAGATTCATCTTATTGTTAAAACTTGAGGCTTGAGAGTGAAACCTCTTTCACTAGGTTACTTTCGTTCGTGGGAGCTAATTTTATATAATTTTTATTGTTAGCAATGTTTGTCAATGTTACAAGTAAAAATAGTTTTGGATTTTGTAGAAAACAGACACTGTAGGTGTAGCACTAGCAGTCTCGTATATCTAAGTAAGTGACTGCCTCCATAACCCTGCGTAACCCTGGCTTGACCCAATGACCCATATAAGAAAGAAGTAGGCTTTACCCTTGGAAAAAAACGCGAGCAAAACGAATTCTGGAAACAAATGCACGTTTCTATTCGGCACGAGATGACGCCTTTGACCTGCAACCTGGGTTGGAGTGTGCCTTAGGGGCGTTATGGCGCAAGGATTCCAACTCCTAATACTCCGCCCCTAAGACGACCCACAGACCGCAACCTGTACCCTCAGATCAAGACCCATTAGCTACATTACCTATGTAACGAACCATAAAGAGTTTTTCTACAGAATCTTTTGAACTCCATGAGTAATGACTTGGTTCTACCTACAAAGTAATCTGTTTAGTATCAGAAAATCATAACCATAACTGTTTACATTTTACATAAACATCAAAGAGAATGTTGTGTTGTTGAAATACAGAAATACTTACAATAGCGTAGAATTTTTCGAACTTTTGTTTTTTTTTTCTCATACTCAACGTTTGGCAAGTCAGACCAAAATGACAATCACCTAGTTACTCAATCGAAAACAAAACTTTGATCACAGAACGAGATTGCACAAAACAATACCAACTAATTTATCGTAACTAATTAAAATGAAATTTAATAATATGCAATTATACTAATTTAAACTGTCAAATATGCAATTTGTACTTAAATATTGCTCAATTTTATGCTTATGTGCCAAAACGGTGAACTCCAAGGCTTTTGTCGGAAACCTGCTCTTACCCAACGATATTAGCGTAATGGTGTTGATGGTATGTGTCAACAATGTGTTATACCAGTCCAGTTAATCTTGACCCGCGGGGAAAAAAGGAACTAAGCCGAAAACGTACTGAATTTGTCACAATTTTGACATTCGCTTTTGTAAGTGGCGCCGCCATGAGCGTTCAAGAGATACTGGACCAGTGACACGTGAAGGACAATTTTGTTCTGTTCTAGGGTTTATAATAATAGGTCCGTCTGTTTGCTAAATGTATCCGGCTATTGTTATTGGTGCTTGAGAACAGACGTGTCAAAATATTCTGTACCAAGTCATAGAAGGTAAGCGTTTTGTATTTGTTGCTCCACTTCAAGCCCTTTGAAAAATTATTTAGATTTCTTAAAGGTTTTGGTTGAAGTCTTGAATTCAAGAAACATTCACGGTTAATAAATGTAGAAATATGTGTCAAGCGGGTTAATTGCATAGGTAACACGCAATCAGTAGCAATCGGCTTTCATTTTGACAGTTCAACAACATTCATTGCATTATTTACGTTGCTGAGCAGACATATTTTTCGAACATATGAAGCATGGATTAGCAATATCCTTAAAAATGATTCAGATTGTGACTTACACTGTCTGTTTAGTTTACAGCAGTTAATCGTCGTTTTCTTCAAATTTAGTCGGTGATTGCACCGACTAAATTTGACTAAAGGTATTGACCTACGTGTACCGTCAGTCTCTGTTATGTTTTTTAATATACCAACCAATAAATGAAATGTCCTTCATTTCTCTTACTATTATCAACACCAATAAACATTTAAAAGTAACCATGAGGCAACTAGCTCAACGTCACAGAATACGTAATAGTACTACGCCAACGTTCAACGTGTGCTGTTTGTAGTCTGATTAAAAAGTTTCGATACCAACATAATTATAATATTTAAATTGTGATGATGTAAGCGAGTTTTATATTTTGAATTTGGTAATTGTTCTTTACTTGAAAAATTATGATATTTATTTGTACCGTGTTTGTGTAATTTGGGGCTCTACTTTTACTGTGAATGTGAGTATCTCCCAAACCATAATTTATGACTTTTTGTGATTGGTAACATTTTTTCATGTTTCAAAAATACTAGGGTAAAGTTCATAATAGTTGCCCATTTGATTGATTTGATAAATTATGCCATATTAAGTTTCATAATATTATATTATTATTTAAGCAGTTTATGAAATGATCCATTGTTTGATCTACTTTTTGAAATAAAAACGTTGGAATAGTAGGTATTGCAATATTCACACCTTTGATGCTTGCACAATAAACTGACGTGACAATTTCTTAAATAGTTACCATAGACCGTTTAACATTTAATTTTCAAAATGTATCTATCAGAAAAAAAATCTCTTTTTTCTTAAAACAATAAAGTAGGTAACGTCCATTAAATCAGCAAAACATTTTATGCCATAAAAAGGCGTAGAAAGTCTACCATTAGCACTGCAGTTGTCGGGGAAAACGATAAAATCGACCTAAGTCGGTTAGTCGGTGAATATTTACGTAACTGCTGCAGTTACTCGGTAAGGGTGTTTCGCAAAACATTTGGTGTCTACTTACTACCTATTAGGTTCTAGTACCTTCGATTACATTATATGACATAATAACAAATTGCAGAAATATGTAGTTAATAAATTGGAATAGGTAGTTAACGTTTATGGACTAGGCCGGTTAAGTGCGAGTCGGACTCGCACACGAAGGGTTCCGTACCACAACGCGAAAAACGCCGAAAAAAACGTTTCTTTAATAAAGCGGCAACAGAAATACATCATCTGTGAAAATTTCAACTGTTTCAATTATTTCGTTTCTGTATAGTTAATTTTGTGCTTTTTATAGATAGGATATAGTAAAGTTCTATACATAACATATCACGTGTTACTATAATAAATTCACTAAACACTGTAGGTGAGCTGACAGAGATGATGATCAGTCACGTTGCAGTGATCTTGATGAGTTGCTGATTAAAACTGTGTCAGAAAAGAAAAAATGTAAACAGCAGAATTTATTTCTTTGCCAAATCATTCCAAAGACGTCAATGGAAGGTACTTTATGGGCGAAAGCCAGTATTTACCGTGTGAACCAAGGTGTAGCAATTTATTGCTTTAAACCAACGTGTTAGTATCTAGACAACGTTGTAGACGCGCTGATGTTAGATACTTGGCGTAAATTACAGACAAAGTAGAAGGCAATGCGGATAAATTTCAGAATTAACAGCCTTCCTGGGCTCGATATAGAGATAAAACATGTTTTATAAAAGGTGTTAATTTCTTAAAAAGGATTCTATCGCATCTTCATACAGTAAATTATTTGAGTCTGGATTTATTTTTGGTTAAAATAATAAATTTTTTAAAAATGTAAGTACCTACCTATTAATAAAAATTACTTACAAATTCTTATTTTCAACCTACTTATTTTAATCAAAAGTAAAAAAGTACTTCACACAAAAGCACAAATAACCTTTTAAGATAATGTTAGAAAAAAATGTTCTATTTTTTTTTCTACATCAATTGCATTTTATTTTTATTTCTGAACTACATCAAGACTCAACGAAGTAGAACGATCAACGAGTTTCCCACACTCCATTACTAATAGGATTTCGCTTGATCATTGTTTCATTTAGTGCGATAAACCTACTTGTCGGAATTCGGAACTGTATCATTGGTTTTTTTTTTTCGGTGCAACATAATGGCGGATGCAAGCTCAAACATGCGTCCTCCATGCTCATACGTGTGCATGCAGTAGTTCAGTTAAAATGGCTGAGTCACTTGTCCCCATTCTGCTCTACTGGCCAAGACTTTCACTGCGTGCTTGTTTAAGATGTTGCTTTGAGACGAATCTCGGTGTTTTTATTGGTTGTTGCAAAACACGATTCGTTCGTGATGTCTTTCCAACGACTTGCGGTTTAAGTGTTAAAAATGAGGCTTAGGTATTTATAATCTCTTGGCCCATTTTTTTTTGGCCAGAATTGACAAATTACTTACAAAGAATTTTGCTTGATTTTCTGAATAGAATACAATGATGAATAGATTATTAAGAACAGTGAGTGTGGTTTTCATCGCTCAATAAATAGAGCTCCAAGTGGAGAAATGAGTTTGATTGCATTGTGTTGCGCCGTTAGAGGCGTGTAGCAATAATCAGTTGTGTGCAGTCTATATTTGTGTTCACAATAAGTCAGTAACACGGTGCATTCTGTTGACTAATGATTTTAAACCACGTTGACCCTATAGTCCTACTAATAATAGTAGTAGAAGGCAAGTATATCGTCATTTATCGGGCAGTGTTCCAATATACCTACATTATTCATGAACCCGGAATCTGAGGACTACACTCAAGAATTCTAAGTCATCAGTAATATCACAAAATAGCGAGACAGAATGCAACACCAAAAACATCAATGCTGTAATTAATAACTATGTCACCCATAAAATCATCTCATAAATCGCAACCGGCGTGCGTGTATGGATGTATATGAACGTAAACGAAGGAAGAGGACTAGTTAATTTTTTTTTTTTTATTACACAAGAGGGGGCCCATTTAGGCCCCCTCTTGTCCCCGATCATGCCTGATGGAAAGCGATAGATGAGGTCTATGATGGAACGAGCGTGCCCATAAGATGCCTGTTCACTCTTGCTTTGAAGGCAGACGGGTTAAATGTGGGAGGGAACACAAATACCGGCAGAGAGTTCCACATTTTGGCTGTGCGCATAATAAAAGTTGAGGAGAAGCGCTGAGTACGACTTGTGAGGAGTGGAGAGGAGAGTGGAGAGGAGCCAAGTGCGCATGGTACGCTGCAGTACGTCTGGTTGTCCGGTGGTAAAAGGGTGATGGTGGGATCAGGTCGTGGAGCTCCTGCGCACACTCTCCGAAGTACAGTCTGTAGAAGACCGACAAGCAAAGCAACATTACGCCGATGAGCTGGGCTGTGAAGCGTAGCTACCAACGTCTCGTCGAGTCGTCGCCTATAAGCCTTTTAGCTTTGCGTTCCACCGAGTCAAGTGCAGCAAGCTGGTATTTTGCTGAGCCATCCCACAAGTAGCTGCAATAATCAATACAGGAAAGGACCTGTGCTTTGTACAGACTTAAAAGCTGTCCTGATGTGAAGTACTTATGTAAGAATCGTATAGTATCTACGAACATTCTGTAGTTTCTGCCTACCCCCATGGGAAGACAGCGTGAGCTTATGTATGTAATTCACAAGAACATCTCAAAGTCAATGCGAAGCAATCAGGAACTCATCATCACCAAATAATAGAAGTTACAAACAACTCATATTATTTACGAGTTTTCCTGACAGATAGTTATAACTACACATTGTTTTATATAATTGGCTCCCTACATGGCGGGTAATGTGTTTAGCACGGCATGACAAAAGGGCGAACATGTACCTAAAATAAATGGATTACTCTGTGACTACGCCGCGCTTGCTACAGTTAATAATTATGTGGATCACGTAGCTAAAAAATGTCCAGATCTATTTAATAGTTGGTGAGCGTACCACGCGTACGATTCTGGATAGATTTTTGTTTGTGATAGAAAACTTATGGTAGTGTATTATTTTCTTTGGTAAAGCCGTTCATAGAAATCTCGTTTTCTCGACTGATAAACAAAAGAAATTCCGTCGTTTTCTTTGTTGACGAGACCATTAAAAAAATTTTCAAGCGAAACAACATTGTCTTGTCACTTGTGCAAAAAAGCTTCCTTATTGGTAGCACGCAGCTTCACCATCTGCCGTACTGGGGGTTTCCATACGGGTGATAATGCTAAGGAACCCAAAACAGGTATAATGTCCCACGGGACGTCGCGATTCGGCAGTAACGGGACCAAGTGCATCGACCGCAAGCTCCACTTTCCAGGTTACTTTTTTCACAAAAAGTCTTATGTAACCATTGATGTCCTTTTAATACATCAATGTATGTAACGAGCTTTTTCCACGACGAGGAAAATATAATAAATAAAAATGTCATTGTAAAATTTCCATGGCTTCCATTTTAAATCGTATGCGTCAATGAATCTGCAATGTTTTATTCTAGAACAAACGATACTTCATTTTAATTGGTGGCCAACCATTAGGGAGTGCTCCTTAAAAGTTAGGTCCTTTTACTGTTAACGTAAGATTCCTTATTTGTAAGGACTGCGTGGATTTTTGATGAAGCAAATGACGTCAATTAAAGGAAAACTAATTACATATGAAAACAGATTTCTCAGTAGGTAGTGTCGGAACTGGAATCCTAAAAACTAATTGAACATCAGAATTATAATCATTAGAATCATTAATACATCTTTCTAAGTTAGATTAGTAGGTACCATAAGAACAAGTCTCCTATGGAAAAGTGTTTATGGAACAAATCTAACTCAATTAATGATTCTAATGACAATCATTCTGTAAATACATAATCCATTAGGTATAGTCGCGAATCATAATTTGATCAAGATACAACCTGACACTGACCTGAAAATTGCAAAAAACGATTTGAATTTCGCGGTCTACCACTGCGCATTCACCTTAAACTCTGAGGTTCCTACTTCCTACTATGGATATATCCTGGAGGCCTGAGATAAAGGGCTCCAGGGTTATTAGCGATGACATTCGAATGAAAGTGTACAAAAAGGCAATCACAATCGCGACACTTTATTAAAATTAGGGTGAAAGACCCAATTATACTCTGTACTCAACTACAGCGATTGTTTTATTTGCTGCTTTTTAAGGTTCCGTACCCAAAGGGTAAAAACGGGACCCTACTACTAAGACTTCGCTGTCTGTCCGTCTGTCTGTCACCAGGCTGTATTTCAAGAACCGCGACAGCTAGACAGTTGAAAATTTCACAAATTATGTATTTCTGTTGCCGCTATAACAACAAATACTAAAAACAAAATAAAATAAATATATAAGGCAACAGGTATCAAAAATGGCAACAGGTAGGCACTTGAAATATTCACAAAATACTCAGTTGTATTTTAATTTTAATAATAAATAATAAAATTAAAATAAAATAAATATTTAAGGGGGGCTCCCATACAACAAACATGTTTTTTCGGCGTTTTTGCCTTGTGGTACGGAACCCTTCGTGTGTGAGTCCGACTCGCATTTGGCCAGTTTTTTTTAATTTCTTTTGAATTTTATCAACCTGCTCAAGGTATCATCAGTCTTCAGATAGGTAGGTACCTGATTAAAAATAACCAACACTAGGCTGTTTACCTGTTCATGACCCATTCATTTTCATATCAATGACGTCGTACGATAGGGAAATGGGAAGAAAATGCAGATAAAAACAAATAACTTATACGCTCTATGCATCTATACTTAATTGTTTCTTTTTACCTGCTAATGTTTCCGTGTCCGCGACTTACGAGTTGTAGGTCATAGGTTCGAACCCAGACAGGCGCTTTACTTTGTGTATATTATTTCATCACCACTGCTCCCAAAACGGTAAAGGAAAACATCGTGAGGAAACCGGCATGTCCTAGAACCAAAAATTCGAAGACATGTGACATCTACCAACCAGCACTGGGCCCGCATGGTGTATTTCGGCCCACTCCCTCTCAGAGAGAGGAGGTCTGTGTCCCAGCAGTGGGAATTATAGGCTGATTATATTATGTTTAACAAAAGGACGCGAGACCTTTAACACAATTTAGTAAGAAAATCTAAGATGTCTTTAGAGAAGGCGATCGTAAAATAAAAATAATTCGATGCGTGGGAATTTTAAAAGCTGCTGGTTAGTGTTCGATTCTATATAATGACGCTGATGTGTCTTAGCTGGCACATTACACAGTGGGGGAATGTTACAAAAACCATACTCCACATTACAGAAACACCGACTAGCTTATGTTTACATAATACTGTTACGAACACACATTATGCAATGTTGCTAAAAACATGAACACCGACTATAATATTCCTATTTGCATTATTTATTGAATAAAAATATGAGTGCGTGAATTATGTCTGCGTCTATTGTTTTACGCTAGATTCATAATAATAATAAAGTTGTTTGTTGCGGAAATTATGAGTTTACGGTTGTCGATTGAGGTAAATGGGTTTATTGTTAGAAGATTTTCTAGTAGCTGGTAAGCTCTTCAGTGCTCGTCGCGAATACGAACATTTTATGTTAAAGAAATAATTTTACTCAATTAATCATCGCTCTACTTCCTCTTGTGTTAGATAAGTTATATTACCTACCTAGTAAGTAGCACTGCTATAAAATTCCCAACAGCTACCTGCTTTGTCTTTTCTACGGGTATCCATTATCCAATTGTAACTATTGTAAGAGCTCTATGCTCTATCCATTATATAAATGGGCTTAAAATATCAACGCAGTTTTATGTTACTTGAAAAAGATTTTATCCATTAGTAAGAACAGCTTTTAAATTCATTTGTGTAGAAAAGCTAATGTATTTTTGTTACAGTTCAAGTGTCATGGGCTCACTGTAGGAGAGGTGATAAAGTTGATCTTATAGAGTCGCTGCTCGTAACTCTAGTATGTACGTTTGTGATCGTCAATTTATATTTATCTATTGAATCAAGACGTTCTATAAAAGTTCGTGGCTTTGCGATGGAACAAAAAGTAATTGAGTAACAGGTAGGTAAAAACTTTGATTTGGACAAAATTTTGGGTACTTACAAGTTTAAAGTACGTCGCCAACTATTCGTGTACCTACTGTTACAGTTTTGACAAAACACACGAACAAACTTATATGCAATCATAAAAACAAAAAACTCTAACTAAACATAACATAAGAAGCCTGACTTCGGGCGGTTATTTACAATTTATCTATAATTTTTGCTCGCCGGCTTGTTTACCATAGGTTCAGGGCAATGCCCTACATAAAAAAAATACCATAATAAAGGTACTTTATTCCTTGAATCACGGAGGGCTTGCCGTATGTCGCAATATTTCGGGAGCTAACGGTGAGGACCGGGTGCATCGACCGAGCACAGCCAGTACGACTTGGCCTACGTTTATCGTGTGACGTGCCGACAACAGTGGTGTTCACCCTTGAATTATTAAAATGTGATCAGTTGGACGGTAATTGGTGCGTTTACCTATTCGTAGTTTAGTGAGCGTTGTTTTCGCGTTCCTTTTTTTTACGGTTTTGATTTTTCGATTCAACACTAATTTATTATTTTAATTGCAATTAATCTTGATTGAGACTGGCATAATTATTAAAATACGAAGGAATAAATTACTACCGCGAAATTATGTCAGAAAAGGTAACACTTTCTTTTGTCTAAATAGTAATACATATATCATAAAACTGTTATTATATTGAAGAAGTGTGCTCTTTAAAATAGTTGATAGTAATTGCCCGCAGGCGATAGGTTAGCAACCAGTCGGTAACTGCGCTCTTGTTGTTTTGTTGTCTTGTTGCTACTAATCGCGACTTTGAGCGATGTTCTTTGCTCTAGCATAGCGTAAGATTCACAGAACAAACCTTTTTAAAAGAAGACGTGTAGGTGTACCTGCGGAAGCTGGGGTGTTGTTTTAGAAATTGCAAAAATATTGATTACTTTTTGTCTTTTGAAAATATTATTTTAGTAGAATAAATAGTGCGTAAAATTTCTTGCGTGATCTGCAGTAACAAGAACTTAGATAATAATTAATTCATGTTGTGTTGACCCAAATAAGTATAACGAGCACGCGAACAATTATCGTGTAGGTACTATAATCATGTTAGCTGAGGAACACGTAAAAATAATACCTACTCGTTCAAGTATTCTAATGGATGTTTAAATAGCAAGAAGAATGCTGTTTGAAGTTTACCTACTTATTATTTAATAGGTACCTTTGCTGATGTAACATTCATGCTAACGAGATTAGCTTTAGGCACTTTAGGATTTTTAAAACTTAAATAATGTTTTTTCTATAATAATTATTATGATCATATGCCATAATATTACTTGCTTTGCTCTTGTTAGACACAAAACAGTCTTTAGACAGAATCTACATATATTAAACAGAATGAGAATCTCAACTACATTTAATATTCGAACAAAATTATTTAAAAAATCGCAAGTAATTTTTGTAATAGGGATTTTGTTAGGAGTAAATTTTTGTGAACAGCCGGTCGATTCTGTAAAAATCTCACCGTGAAAACTTAGGTGAAGTGAGTTTGTTTTTGCTAGGAATTGATACTATTGACAGCTCAATCCACGCTCACTTCACCCAAGTTTTCACGGTGAGATGGTTACAGAATCGCACTGCTGTTTCTGGAAACAATTGAAAATGTTTGATTGTATCAGCATGTATTAGAACTGCGTTCCATCAAATCATTCTGATGCACATAATATTAAGCAACCTGTCAGTACGACGGGATTTTGAAACCCTATTACCTTACTGTTTGGAATAATGTTAGGTAAACCAATAATCTAAACAAAACCAAATACTAGCAAAATTAGGATTAAAATGTAAAAAACGGATAAAAATAAACTGAAACGGTTCAGACTACAAAAGGAGTTAGGTAAAGTAGGTAGGTACTTACTTACAAGCACTGATTTTTTTAATAATAAAATTTAAATTTTAGATTTAAAATAAAATACAATACGTTTAAAACAAACTGCAGGAAACTCTTATCCTGTGATCACGGCTAAGTACATTGCCATGTATTTTATATTAGTCTACTTCGGGCAGTCTATAAAACGAAAACAAAGCAAAATAAACCATAAAGGAAACTGTTTACGGTCTAAAACAACTTGTGAAATTGAAAACAATGACGTTAGACATGAGTAGGTACGCGATACGTTTGTCGACTCCAAATGGGTTTATTGATAATAACGATACAACAGTCACTGGCATATCAAAAAGAGCTTTGTATTATCTCGATAAAGACATGGAAATGTACTCTAACTTAAAGGTCGCCAATTGGGTCTTTCACCCTGCTAATATTTAAAATTTGACAGACCATAATGTTACCATTGCAAAAGCATAATTACCCAATGCTTGTGAACTTTCACACAGACCTATTATTAAAAAAAAAACCGGGCAAGAGCAAGTCGGACTCGCGCACCGAGGCGAGGGTTCTGTACCATCATTATGTTTTTAAATTTTCATCGGCGAGGCCTATGTTCGTCAGAGAATCTTAACACTGTGCACTGCGGTGTAGAATATTGCAGTTTTATGTCAGCGCCATCTCTTGACCGATAGTGGAACTAATGTAACTTTTGTTGATGATTTCTGAAAAAGTGTGCTATTTAGAGACTTCGTTTTATTTGTCCTGTAATCTTTACATACACTTCTATCACATAGAATAATTTCAGATTTTTCTCTTTGCAAACTTCGGAGATAAGGGGGGGAACGGTATTTTTTTTTACATTTTTATCAAAAGTCGAAAACTTTGCGGCCTGAAAAAAAAAAGAAAAAATGTTTGAAACTGCGCTCCTTCATATGATACCCCACATGCCCTAGTAGCCATACTTCGATTTTTTCAGACCCCCTTTCAGTTTCAGTCTCTGTTGCAAAAAATATACATAAATATTTTTATTTCTTTCTTATATGCAAAATAGTTCGGGTAACGTCATCTAAAACTATTCCAAATTTCAAGTTGATAGCATTAGTAAGTTCTTGAGATATCCAGCTGTGACAAACAGACAGACAGACGGAAAGATAGACATCAGACAGACTTGGTCTCACCATGAGGGTTCCGTTTTTACCATTTTGGTACGGAACCCTAAAAAAGAACTGAACGTTAAAAAAAATGGTCAAGTTCTAAATGGCTATTTTTATGTTGGTAAAAGTCTTGTGAAATCAGTGTATTGCAACAATACTGGATGCGACATCGCTAAAAGCAACATGAAGCAATAAGAAGCTGGCGCGCTTGGTCCACCACCTTATAAAGTCCATTGCTGTGTATAACAGACGTTAAACTGTTGCATACGCTTACTAACGGAGTGATGGATGCTTCTAAAGTAGGCCGAGGTCGACTACCTAAAAGTAGTAGTGGCAATGTCAAATAAAATAGGCCTGTTATCGATTTTGGTCCATCATCAATACTACGATAATTATTTTGTTAGCTATGATGAAAAATAATGTAACTTTTGTGAAATACCTACAGCCTTTCTTTTATAAAGGTTGCATTGATTGGCGACTGAGAAGTCGTTAGGATGACCATAATTATTAGGGGTATTATACTTTCATAAATTAAATAAAAGTGCATTCGATTTTAATATAATTTAACGTTTTTTCAATTTTTTTGAAACTATGCTAATTGGATCATCAAAATAAATTGCAAAAAAAAAAGTATAAGTACCTACCATAGATAATAATCAGCCAAGTTTTGACAGATGAAAAATACCGCGTTCTCATTTTATGATAAACACTATCACGACATTGTAATAGACTAAGGGGGAAAGTAGCAAGTGAAAGTTTAGTTTTAGCAAACCAGTTTGAAGGTCAGTGATGTCGACGACCGCGAATGGAAAAGAAAATTTAAAATTAGAATAGCTATTTATTTAATGCTATAGAATGCCGCATCAGTCTTAAAACAGGCATTGTATGATATAGCGCCCGGTTTATGCGTTAAAATATTTAAAAAGCGAAAGTGACCGTTATTATGGTCAGATTACTTGCTCCTTTTCATTGCTGGGTTGTGAAGGTCAGATAGGCAGTCGCTCCATATAAAATACTCCTGGAAGCCGACTCCAAAGTAGTTGGGAAAAAGTTAGGCAGATTGATTGACTCTTTCGCATTGCTGTTTATTGGTCTTCTACCTAGGTACTTCTAATTATGATACCTTCTGTTTTGGAGCCATAGTATTCCTCATCCTAATTGTATAAAATTATCACGTCAGTGAGGTATTTATGTATAAAGTTACCAACATAAGTAGGTATAGTTGTCTTCACCTTGTAAACCATGCTTGGTGTGTAAGAGCTGGAAAATAAAATGTTATTCATGCCTTATGAACCCTTCATACTGATCGAGACAAAATGCTTTGGTAAGTTCTAAGGAAACATTATCCGTCGATGTGTCCACAGTTGCTGCGGTCGATCGGCGGCCTCGGTCGGCTGATTTCGTGGGTTCTAATCCTAAGTTTGCTTACCATATAGTTACTATGGGATGGTCTCATGGCGTTAACAGGCTGATGCTACCGAGTGTAGTAGCTGTGGATGTAGAATCTTAGATGGTTGTGTGGGTAACTACTCTGTAATCACTTTGGAATCTTTGCTTATCCATGCTTTTAGTCTTTGATTTAATTTTAGTGTTCAATCAAGCAAAAAGTCGTGCAAAATCCACGAGAACCTACTGCCGACAAATTGCTTTGCAGTTTGGCAGGTTTTATGTGGAAATAAAACTGTAACATTATTCATTAAGTAAATATACATATATATAAAAATAAGTTTTCGCCTACCATTGACGATTTTTGAAGTGAAAACTTGTCGGCTTAGGCTGCCGGGTCAGCGAGATTGGACGAAAGGGTTACCGCTGGCCCGGAACATAAAGGGCTAAGGAAGGAACACGGTTGGGTTTTAGTCAGTAAGAGTCTGACACTCCCTTCCGCTCCACCCAGAGCGGGAGGAGTCATTTGATGATTTCCCATCCGGAAAAAAAAAAAACGTGAAAACTTGTTTACGCGCACTTTGCACTCTTTCTAAACAGTAAACGAAACTCAACAGTCTCGCACTCACACGCAAATCGGTTATATTATACTCGGCTCCAGTCAGTTGGACACGCTGAATCACGTATACTCGGCGCTGAATAGCGTATACTCGACTTCAGTAGTAGGTTTTAACTTCTATCATACACGAGTAAGCACATACCCAGGAGCTCAAAGGACACTGTTCTTTTTCTGTAGCCACTTTGATACTTACCTAAAAATAATTGTGAAAGCTTTTTATACGATCGTTATCTGAGAGACAGGACATATAAAGTCAAATATAACTCACTCGGGTATGAGTAATTCGCCAAAAACGACAGCAAAAGAACTTTTACTTTCACCATTTTAAAAGGATGTCTTCCGTTTTCTTAAGAAATCAAGTTACTTTTTAAACTTGCAATAAACTGAACTTAGGTGTCACTTCTATACGTTATAAGCACTGCTTTCCTTTCAAGTATTGTCTTGTTATCTACTATTGACGAAGAAATTCGCTGTCACTTTTATGATCTTGAGACATTAGCTATACTTTCAGAGGAGGAAAAGCCACATCAAGTCATCACAATTCCACAAGTGTGTTATGTGTAATCCTCTTTACAAGGACCACGCATCAATTGCATTACGAAAGCTACTCACGTACAATCTTCAACTTTACTTTAATTAAGTATTCTATTCTACGCGTAACATATTCAGCTAAACTAGGCTTGTAGAACATCTAAAACATAGTTGTAATTTAAGTCAAGTGCACGACAAGAATTGTAGTTATGTAATGTAAATAAAAGCCAGTTTGGCATGTCAATATTTTAGCTATGGCGTGACTAGTTTTCGTTGGTCGCATGTTAAGATTTTTTCACTTCGAAAGCAAACAATTTTCTGTAACCAAATTTTTTTAAATAAGTACTAAAGCTATTATTTGTTTGAATATTGATTAAGGTAAATACAACATTGATGATAGGAGTGAATAATCAATGGCTTTTAGCCTAATACGATCCGGCTCGAAGGACCATATTTTTTAGCTCAGATATTAGACCTCCGATAGGTTTTAATGAACTTGTGAACCAGTAGGTTTGCAAAAGGTTGGCAGAATCAGCATTCCTTAAAATAGAAGAAAATACATTAATTTAGCACAGACTAAAAGGCACACAATAAAAACAAATAAAATAAAAAAGTGAAAAGTCCGATGTAAGAAATTAGCAGAAAACTGTGTCTCACGGCTGCGACACAGGCCAAGTTCAGCAAAAATGTCAGACTTCACTTCTTTTTTTCGGATTCTAGTTATGTAATGTATGTTGTTAATTTACGTCCAGGGTTGGTACAGCCTACACAAAGCCTTGACCACCCAATAGTACATTATTGACAATCACTTACAAAATAATTATGCACGTTGCACGCACTGCATTAACGTTAATAACACATTGAATCCAATTTAACAAGTTTTTCGAAATCGTGGCTGTGATACATAAAATAAACATACTACATATTATATACTTTTTTTATTTTTGGATGGGAAATTACCAAATGACCCCTCCCGCTCTGGGCGGAGCGGAAGGGAGTGTCAGACTCTTACTGACTAAAACCCACCCGTGTTCCTTCCTTAGCCTTTTATCTTTCGGGCCAGCGGTAACCCTTTCGGACAATCCCGCTGACCCGGCAGCCTAAGCCTTAAAGACAGGGGGGCCCGGCCCCTTCCTTAATGCTGACATCTCTTTAAGGCGCGCGTGCCTGGTCCTGATCGGTGAGCTACCCATTACTCTCCGTCCGCAGGCCCGCGCCTACGGTGGCCGGGAGGCCGGGAGTCGTCATGCGGCTCCCGACGCCCGGAGCGTCTCCCGCGGCGTGGCGGCTGGGACGGGAGGCTCTCTCCCTGAAATATATATACTTAAGTAACGAATGAGTTATGTGAACTGACTGATTTTGAACTCAGTCCGAGCATGATCAACAAAGGAGTAGGTATAAATGGTGGGTCCAAAGTCGATGATGAGAAGCTGGGTCTTAAGACCTTTTCTTCCACCACGACACAGAATGTGGAAATGTATAATTATGTTTATATGTATTTAACTAAACTAATAATAAAGCCGAAAAGTTTGCTTGATTGTTTGAATGCGCTAATCTCTGGAACTACCAGTCGGTTTTGAAAAAATTCTTTGCATTTGATAGCCCAGTTCTTGAGGAAGGCTATTGGCCATTTAACATCACGCTAGGACGACGAAGTCGCGGGCACAAGCTAGTGCATAATAATATGATTATTTTTACAACTTTACATAAACTCACATGTATGCGTGATATCTACAATCGCGTGTAAGGTATAAGGCAGTCTGCAATATAAGACGTCGACTTCCAACGAAAGGAAGGAAATATCAAGACAGACATGTGTTATTTTTATTGAACTCTTTTCCCGCACCTGTCGGGTGTCTGTTTAGAACTGAAGCTTGTCTTCATTGTAAAGAAAACAATAGCTTCCTTCTTATTAATGTAAGTTTATATAGTTATATAGGTACATACGCATATCATAATAATAGTCAAACGAATTCAGTATTTAGACCAACTGTAAACTAACTGAACTCGTTTAATATTGTCATTGGATAGTCCCGAATTATTGAGATCCAACATGAGGATTTATAAATTAACAATTCAGTTCGCAGATTTCTAGGTGTGGATTAATTAAAACCAGGAGCTGCCATTAAATTACGCAATATAAATGATAAGTAATCCTACCTACAGGCTACAGGTATAATTAAGAGTTAACTACAACCTACTTTTAGAAGTATTTAGCATGTCTTAACATTTGCGTGTCTACTACACACATCACAGCACACGAAGAGACTTCGAAGGTCTTATGATATTTGCTTTGAACCTAATTATTGGATAATAGACAAAACTACCTATCCGTTGATTTGTTTGATTTCATGTGACTCATTACGACTACCTATTAAATAAGCCGCCTTATCGTCATGTGCTCATGTGCTATGAAACATAGAACCTTAATATTTGTCCTTCCACCCGGATCCATCTGGCTCCTAATTAATTATGTATTCTTCCTTTGATCCAGATAAACCAACATGGCGACATCAGTGCTGCAGCCCGAAGATTGCCGAAGGGAGCACGAACCGAAGCATGACATCATCGAGGCGCCGAGGTTGACCGATGATGACCGAATATACATCCTTGAAGCTAAGGAGCGAGAGTCTGGAGAACTGCCACCAGAACTCAGAGAAAGGGCCAGAACAGAACTGAGAGAAGAGCCGGCGTTAAGAGAACAGGCTTTGGCACAGATGAGACACTTTATTGAGAAACATCCTGCAATCAAGAAATGTAGAACAGGTAAGAAAGAATACACAAGGCACTTTTTTAAATAAAAATTACCCAATCATACAAAGACCTTGATATTATAGTCAAATATAAATTTGCCAGTCCTAAAAGTCTACGGATCTATGTTGGAGACGACTATTACAAATTAAGGTTGCACCATGTGCCATTGATTGCTCGAACTTTTCTGTCTATCGACTTGCAACAACACATTTCAAAATAATAAGTTTAACTTAAATATTTAATTACATACGGACAAAGCGGACTAGTTAGCAAGAATGCAGACTGTAATCCTAAATGATTATCCCCATAAAATATTTATAGCCTCTTCAAAATCTTCTTTATAAAGTTGCATTTACATCGTAACATCCAGGTCCTTGAACCCAGTTTCACCGAAAACAATAAACTTTAAGGTAAATTGGTTCTTATACCAGATGAGTGTAAGTCCACTTGTGAATCAGATCACGTGGTATGTAAATATTGTATCCGTTACTTCATGGTGAAGCCCTTTAAATGCAGTTCTCGAATGCAAAATGATTAGTAACAAGTATCATGTTCTTAGGTGCCAGATGGCCCAATTTCTGATGACAGGCCTTGGATGACATGATGATGTGCCATTAAGTCAGTTCATAACGAACCTTATCTTTACAGACGCGCCCTTCCTCCTCCGCTTCCTCCGGACGAAGAAGTACTCCATCCCGCAAGCCTGTTCCATGCTGGAGCGGTACCTAACCATCCGGGAGATGTACCCTCAATGGTTCCAGAAGCTAGACCCCTTGGATCCGAAGATCGCTGCTGTGATTGATGCAGGGTACCTGGTGCCTTTGCCGAAGAGAGACGCTGAGGGTAGGAGAGTGGTGCTGTCTTGTATGGGTAAGTTGGTAAAGCGCTTTATAAGCTGCTTTATTGTAACATATGTCGTGCTTGTCTAAGTACAATACGACTGACGTAACTTGGCGAGCCTGAACATAGGCACTAAGAACTTTCGCGCATGTTCTCTCACTCGCACTCGCCTCATGTCACCATTTGGGTTCTAAAAAATCTTACTGCGCAGCCTTCTGCGCAAAGTTCGGGCTCGCCAAGATACATCGGTCGTATTCTAATTCCCTGTAGGTAAATATTTGTACGTGATATGCTACTTCCTAGAAGTCAGATGGTATTCTGCGTATATTATTTGCGCATTGCTGAGTTCATAGTTAGACACGTAGGAAACTACTGACTCATCGGCATGTGGGTAATGTTGCCTCCTAAGAGTATATCCCTCAGCAAATTCTTAAAGTCAACCTTTTAACATCCTTATCGAGCTTTAGACATGACACTGGCTGATTCCAATAGTAACCCCAATGTCCCACGGATATAAGGGTCAAGTCATTCTCTGATCATTAGACCCGTATTTTTTTCATTTCAAAGCTGGGCACCCTAATTACACCAAACGTAAAGAAACCTTGCCTCACTAGGGTCACTAGGCCGAAAAATATAAGTTTAGGAAACTGAGTAAGATCAAGTACTCGGACTCTCAGTCAAAAGAATCCTCATTTACAGCAAAAATTATACTTCTGCACAAACACTAAAGTCCTGTTCCCCCACCAGGTCGCTTCGACCCCCACCAGTTTGACAACTGCGTGATGGCCCGCGTCCACTCCATGATCGTGGAACTACTGCTGGACGAGCCAAGGTCACAGCTGCTGGGATACACCCACGTGAACGACGAGGCTGGCATGCAGATGCCGCACGTCAGTCTTTGGTCACTCACTGATGTCAGGCTTATGCTTAATTGTATACAGGTGAGAAGAAATAAATAAAAATGTTTATTTTATCAAAGAACACGTGCTTTAAAAAAATACTAAAAACTAAAACCCGACTACTGAAAAGGATGAAATAATAAAATACCTACCCGTGGTCGCATACCGCTGTACTAACATACACTATAAGCTATAGCAGCGACCACATACATGCGCGTACAGCGTAGCATGTAGTGAATAGTCCCGGGAAATCCCGGAACCGAAAGTACCGGGAAATCCCGAAAATTTGCGTCGTATTTGGAACCGGGATTTTTAAAACCAAATCCCGGTTCTTTCGGTACTTTCGGGAAAAGATTCTTCGCGTTTCGAATATTTCTAATTTAATAGGATAAAGCCCGACCGCTTAAAGCGTGGAATACACTTGCTACCTAGCTTGCACAAGAAGCATGCATGCTACAAGAGCATGCTGCACGAGGGTGCGGGAGGGGCTGGTGGCGGCCATCCCGTCTTCGGAATGTTGTGCTTTGCGTTGTGTTTGTGATATTGGTGGACAGTGCTTCGCAAAAAAGACTCAAACAAGACTGCTTCTTTTGGGCAGAGCCAGCTTACGAAACTAAAGACCGATGATGGCAGGATCGTATCCGCCAAACCTGAGCTGTTGAGAGAGATCGGGAGGTTCTATGGACAGTTATACACGTCAACAAGTAACCCCGTTATGGATCTGGCAAACGACCCAAGAGCTAGATTGACCCGACACTATACCGAAGACATCCCGGACGTCAGCCTGTACGAGATAAGGATGGCTCTGAAGCAGCTCAAAAATAATAAGGCGCCGGGTGATGACGGAATTACGGCCGAGCTCCTAAAGGCCGGCGGAAAACCCGTTCTTAAGGCCCCTCAGAAGCTGTTTGATTCCGTCATACTCGAGGACAAAACACCACAGGCATGGAATAGAGGTGTGGTGATACTTTTCTTTAAGAAGGGCGACAATGCCTTTCTTAAGAATTATAGGCCCATCTCACTTCTGAGCCATGTCTACAAGCTGGCGAGAGTCATCGCGAACCGTCTCGCGCGCCGGTTTGACGCCTCCCGAACAAGCCGGATTCCATAAAGGCTTTAGCACCGTAGACCACATACATACGCTGCGACAGGTTATACAGAAGACCGAAGAATATAACCTGCCTCTCTGCTTAGCGTTTGTGGACTACGAGAAAGCCTTTGATTCGATTGAGACATGGGCTGTGCTGCAGTCTCTTCAACGGTGCCAGATCGACTATCGGTACATCGAGGTGCTGAAGTGTCGGTACGTAAACGCCACTATGGCCGTCCGACTCCAGGATCAGACCTCGAAACCTATCCTTTTGCAGCGAGGTGTGAGACAGGGCTGAGACTATGGAGGACCTCAGTACAATGCTCGATGACCTCAGTAGAGCCTCCGAAAGATGGGTCTTAAAATGAATTTGGACAAAACGAAGGTCATGTCAAATGCCCATGTAACACCCACTCTCATAAAGATCGGAGACACTAAACTCGAAGTCGTGGACGAGTATGTTTACCTAGGACAAACTGTCCAGTTAGGTAGGTCTAACTTCGAAAAAGAGGTCGATCGTCGAATCCAACTCGGCTGGGCAGCGTTCGGGAAGCTACGCAATATCTTCTCGTCCCACATACCTCAGTCTCAAGACGAAAGTCTTTGACCATTGCGTGTTGCCAGTGATGACTTATGGCACTGTAACGTGGTCACTCACAATGGGCCTTATAAGAAGGCTGAAAGTCACCCAAAGGGCAATGGAGAGAGCTATGGAGTTTCCCTGCGTGATCGAATCAGGAATGAGGAGATCCGCAGGAGGACCAAGGTAACCGACATAGCCCGAAGAATTGCCAAACTTAAGTGGCAGTGGGCAGGGCACATTTCTCGCAGAACAGATGGTCGATGTGGCCGAAATTTTCTGGAGTGGCGACCGCGACGTAGACGTAGCTTTGGAAGGCCTCCCACAAGGTGGTCCGACGACCTTGTGAAGGCCGCGGGAACCCGATGGATGCGAGAAGCACAGAACCGGTCGAAGTGGAGGTGCTTGGGGGAGGCCTATGTCCAGCAGTGGACGTTTTTCGGCTGAAATGATGATGATGATGAATTATGTTAATAAATAACAATTTAAAAAATGTTGGTTAAGATTATCTAATCAATAATATTGAGACTAATTAATGCTACGCTAAAACTCCACTGTTCCTTTTCTTTTTTTTTATAGATATTACGCAAGTTTTAAATTATAATTTGGTTATGCAGAATTGCAATAGGAGTCATGTTGATTTAAATCATTTGTTTGGAGAAGATGTTTAATAAATGTTTCTGATAAATATTATCTAGGATTAGGTACAAAAATGTTTTAATGTTAATAAAGATGTTGCTGGTAGAATATGCGTAGTTACCAATAAAACAAGAAATAAAACGTTTTATTTGATTTGATTTAAATGTTTTTATTTTGCCCTGTCATTTCGTCTTCTTTCTCCGTTTCAACTCTTCATCTTTTAAAGGCTTACTTAAAGTATCGAAAGTACCGGGAATCCCGGTTCTTTAGCCAGAAGGTCCCGAAAATCCCGGTTCTTTAAAACAGAACCGGTTCTGCATTCCCTAGTAGCATGCGACCACGGGAAGGTACTTTCAGTAGTCGGGTTTTAGTTTTTAAACTTATTTTTTATTCCATTATTTTGGGGCTTATTTCAGTAATATTTATATTATTGAGCTAATTAATTGCCCTTTCATTTGATGAAAGATAATCACGCCTTGTTGGGTAACACGGCGTGATTATTTTTTTTCTTTTAGGTCATGACTTTATGTCCGCTAGAGGGCGCCATATTCAATTTATTGTGACGTCATATAGCCTGTAACCAGCGAACGATCAAGACGCTACCAACGATACCTCATTTGTCCAATTATGACAAGGAGTATATAAGTTATGAGGGAACAGATGAACATACATACATACATACCGGTGAAAATCATAACCCTCATTTTTGCTTCGCCGTAGTCGGGTATAAAGACGGCTTTAATACCTGCTTTGTAAAAGCAAAATAAAGGCCTACCTACGCAGACCGGGACGGCATGGCAAGGGATTTAAATTTTTACTAATGGACATTCAAACGTTACCGTACGTTTACCTAGGACAAACTGTCCAGTTAGGTAGGTTTAACTTCGAGAAAGACGTCAATCGACGAATCCGACTCGGCTGGGCAGCGTTCGGGAAGCTACGCAATATCTTCTCGTCCCACATACCGCAGTGTCTCAAGACGAAAGTCTTTGACCAGTGTGTGTTGCCAGTGATGACTTATGGAACTGAAACGTGGTCGCTCACAATGGGCCTTATAAGAAGGCTAAAAGTCACCCAAAAGGCGATGGAGAGGGCTATGCTTGGAGTTTCCCTGCGTGATCGAATCTGGAATGATTAGATCCGCAGGAGAACCAAGGTAACCGACATAGCCCGAAGAATTGCCAAACTTAAGTGGCAGTGGGCAGGGCACATCGCTCGCAGAACAGATGGCCGATGGGGCCGGTTCTGGAGTGGCGACCGCGTACCGGAAGACGTAGCGTTGGAAGGCCTCCCACAAGGTGGGCCGATGATCTTGTGAAGGCCGCAGGAACCCGTTGGATGCGGGAAGCACAGGACCGGTCGAAGTGGAGGTGCATGGGGGAGGCCTATGTCCAGCAGTGGACGTCTTTCGGCTGAAATGATGGACATTCAAACGTATCGTTAAAGAAATACGACATAAATTGCTATGCTTTAAAACGATGCCGTGGCATCGAAAGGGATTTCATTGCACGGCATTGAAAGACGCGCCACGGGCTCCCGCGGCGGGATGCCGTGGCGTCCTGCGGTAGGCAACGGCATGCCAAGGACTCCGGTGCTCGTTGTGACATACCGCGGGGTGAGGTGGCGGGGGTAGAGAAGCGGGGAAGGCGCTGGAAAGCCGCGGTATCTAAGCGGCTAGTGTGCGCTGACTTACGGCAAAATCGCTTGCCATGCCGTCCCGGTCTGCGTGCGTAGGCCTTAAAATGATGTAAAAAAGTAGTCGGGGTGAGCGAGTAATTTCGTAGGTAATTTCCGTAAAAAAATTACGCCAGAATGTTTTTTTTTTTATAATTAATGGATGTGAAATCACAGATTCTGGGCTTGACAACGCGGAATTTCACATGACTTTAAAAAATATCTGTAGTACCATACCTAGGTATTACGATTCCCAGTCTACATATAATTACATATTTCCAAAGATGGACTCATTATCGTCAAGTCGGGATTATCCCGCATATAGATTAGGCTAGAATGCACTAAGAAGTAAGGTAACCCGCGAAATTCAAAATTTGGAATATGTCAACAAAAAATTTAAAGCCAATGATTTTTTTTTCCAGAACTCTACCCCAATGAGGCACAAACGCACTCACTTCGTGAACATTCCACACTACGGAGTCAAGTTCTTCGAGTTCGCTGTATCTTTGCTCAGTGATAAACTGAAGGACCGTGTGATGGTAATTTCAACACTATTTTTTATTAAAATTTACTTCCATCCACCGATCGTATGTAGTAGTGTGTTTACATGTACAACTCTGTGGTAATAATAGTCTTCATGTGGAGAGGCAAAACCGAATATAAAATCAAAAAAAATCACTAAAAACTTAAAAAATGTTTACAATCTCATTCTCTTCCCAATGGAAGGGGAATGCAACTTTTTAAATACATATTTGCGACTTGCAACATTTCACATACCATAGTGCATGAAATGAACTTTTCCCAATAATACAATCAGGGAGAAAAGTGTCAAATTCCGAACTCGAATTATTAGGATGCATTGTAAAATGCCGAATAATCGTACTACTAAAAGCAATAATAATTATCTTCAAAAATTTTAACTCGTAAAAACCGAAATTTTCTCCATGAAATCTCGTGGCACTTTTAATGAATAAGTACCTCCTTACTACTACGAAAAGAAAAAATAAATGCTCCATTAATATTTAACTATAATATATTATTGTTTCTATATTTTATTCTGAACATACTAAAATAATTATAATGCTATGCAAATGTATTTTAAGCTGACTATGATAAAACTATTATTGAGAAGCCATAGTAAATTATTTGAATTATATAAATAATTCAAATAATTTTTAAACTTTGAAAAAACGATAGCGAGAACAATAAATTTTATTTAATATTTTCTCGAATCAAAAATATTTTTCTACAGAACCAGATTTAACCGAATTTTCACAGTAGCTTGGGTACAATGTAAAGGTGTTCTGAATTCTGATCGACAACCTTCAGTGTTAAGTTTCTCCGATTCCATCTGTTTTCTAATTTTAATTTTCTCTGTTTACAGTTCCATCGAACAAGCGAAGATTTGGTGAAACACGTTGATCCAGCAATTTTGCCGAAAGAATACGGAGGCACTGTTCCTCTCAGAGACATGATTGAAGAACTGAAACGCAACCTCTTGAAGCAGAGAGATGACTTGCTGTCATTAGATGGAATGTCGGTGGACTTGCATGCGTTGGAGAAGAATGATTTAACTCAAGATATACACTCGACGGCAGGGTCTTTCAGAAAACTTGAATTAGATTAAGAATATTGTTGGGAGTTAAAGTTTAGATTCTAAAATAAATCATTATGGTTTTTGACTAAATTAAGTAAAACTTCTCTAATTATTTGGAAGTTTGCTGGGCAATTTTTGGTCTAAATGAATAGCATAGGCTACATATTTTTTATAATTAACATGTACGTTTTCAAATCTTGCTTTGCTTTCAGGATATATTAGGGTTTATGATTAATTTCTAGTTAATTAATAATTTTTTGATGGCTATTGTTATTAAATATCATCAAATGTAAGTACTCAATAGAATAAAATATATAACTGTATGCAAATAGATCTCATTCACTGTTATTATGTAAGCATTTAGTAAAAAAAAGCTAAAAATATTAAAATATATGCTTGAGAAGTTATTTAATCCTACTTGAGACAACATTTGTGGCAGAACACATTATAATTAATTCTGTAGGCCTACATTTATATTTTTATTTAGTACCTAACTATTATAGAGAGCTTGTGGCAGCCGTCGGTGGTGTCACGTTACCATTCTTAACGGAAGGTTCTGCAAAATATTGTCATTGCCATCTGTTGCAATGTGTGTTTATCGATTAGAATTCTCGTACTTATATTTAAGATAACTGCCAACATGACAAACTGACTGCTGCATTAAATTAATCACCTTTTGTAATGTGAAAGGGCTATTTTGTAACAGCGCTTCTAAGTAATAATCATCATCGATTTTATATGTCATCCGAAATATTTTGGGTACCTACAGTATGTTATAAGATATGAACATAAAATAAATTTAAATGTGTATACGCTGAATCTTTTTTATTTTCCTGACACGTACTAAAACAAATCCAAGAAAATCCATTGGAGTATTATTTTTAAGTTAATATACCTAATCAAATTCGACTTTGGTGGTGTGGATCTCATATTATTATAATATAATCATTAATAATTGATTATGATATAATAGGATATTATATTGTTGTCAAAATTCAGAACATATATTATAGAAAATAAAAAACTACTACCAGTATAGTATTGCAACCGAATGTACTTGTATGTTCCTGGACCATACAGTCCATTCATTACAAATTTACCATAGACAATTTCCACAAACGAAAAAAGCGCAGAGTGCATAGACAACTGCCCCAGTATCATAGATTCTAGACGGCCTTGAAATGCGAGCGATATGATGCCAACTTCGCTGTAGTTTTTCCCGCAGTTTGGCGTCCACATAGATTGATAAAAAATTATTAGCACGAATTTTCTATGTATTTAGATGAATAGGACATTTTTCAACCCCTATGATTTGTTTTCCAGTGACGTTTTCATGAAACTATAATGCTATAACAGTGAACAGTTTGTTTGAGTTGTTATATTGTGGTGGATTTTGTAAACATCGGGACGTGAACGCAGGCCCACGTCTATGAATTCTTGTACGTATTCTAGCCATTATAGTTTTTAGTTGCCTGTTTAAGTGTAATCACGATGCAAATTCGATATATTTTGGTATAATTTGGTGCAGTTATGGTGGATTAACCTCTTAGGTTTGTGTTGTTTGCTTGGTCGTAAAAACTGGGTCTGCCATAATCTAGCATAATTTGATTGTTGTATAGACCACGAGCACAGCAACAGGGTAGGGTAAATATCACGTTCGCGATGATATTTAGATGAGAAAACCAAAAGTTATGACTTAATTTGATCGACACGTCATTTTATAATGTTTCTAAACATCCTAATGGTGTTGTTTTGAGGACGATGTCCTTTATTTTTCTCGATCGCTTACAATCAATAAAGATTGGCGTGCTATGCCACCAGAATCATGTTAGGTCAAGAACAGTTACTACAATGTGGACATAAGCTGTTTGTATTAATGTTAGTGGAAGCACATTTTGGTCATGACCAACATCTGCCTCAAATCAATATGTCACAGTATGCACCTTCTAGGTAAACTGATAGGAACATAATTTTCTCACTAAAACTTTACTATCTTTTTGGTGGAAGTGTATTACAATACTACATGATTCATAAAGGGCTGCAATAGCCCTCACTTTCTAGATGTTTCTATATCCTTCCACTGTAATTCTGATCATCTGGTTACTATTACCCCTTTTTCAATGCCTTGACCTAGTTTTAAAGTAAAACTTATGCTTCTAATATGTTGTTGAATGCATAAGCTTTGAAAATGGGGCCCTTAGTGTGACTTTCTTGTACCTGTCCCAATTTTGTACAAAATTTTGCTTCACCGGGAAGCAATCATCTCAATTGTTTATGCAACAAGCTTTTGCCATCTTTGTGAACTGATTATCTAGTTAAAGGCAAAGCTTTCGGCATGGTCATGATGTCATGAAACAGAAACATGGGTTTGATTTACAGGACCATTATTTAGTAGTAGCCTGGAGCAGGATTTGTATCCCGTTGAGCTTAAACATGACTGATGAAATGTGGCTGTAGTTTAAGCGAAACATGGGATAGCTATCTAGGTAAAAAATAATAAGCATTATCAGAGTTGTTAACCTACTGTCTCTTACACATCTCAACCCCCATCCAACAACCTGCATTGGGTCTGCATGGTAAATTACGGCTCATTTCCCACCCAAAGAGATGAGGCCTGTGTCCCAGTAGTTGGAAATCATAGGCACATTATGCGAACACCTCTTATAACCCTTTTCAGAATAAGTTTTAATCTTAACTGTAAAACAAAAGAAACTGATGACAAATTTCACAATGTGTATTTAGGTTGTAACTTAAAACTTGTTATCATTCTGAACCCTGTTGGGCACAGCAAAATAGTAGGAGAGGAGGAAACTTGGCTTACCAGTCTTCTGAACTAAATCTAATACTTAATAATAAGTATTAAAAAAAAACCCTAATATAAATTAGGGTTTTTTTTTAATATAGTTCACTATCCTTATTAGATACAAGAGCACTTATATTTTGTTGTTTAAATATTTGTTTGTACTACATTATTTATTTATTTTTAGCCTATGTAGTCCCACTTTAGGGCAAAAGCCTTCCTTTCTCCTTTCCATCCCTCTCTGTCTTGAGTTAGTGTGGACCAATTCTGTCTGTAGGCGTCAAGCTTGTCCTGCCATATTCTCCTGGGCCTGCCTCGATGTGAATAGCATTAATTATGGTTCTTCTTAGTTATATTTGAATGAAAAGAAAAAAAAAGTAGAAAAAAAAATTAATGAGGCAAAGTATTCCATAGTCAAATATTTTGTGTGTTTAACTGAATCCCACATTGTTCTAAGGTTGATTGAAATGGAACCTACTTTTGGAGCTATCCAGCTATTTATTTATAGCTTTATTTCGAAGTGATAGTTGAAATAAAAAAAACATGTTAAAATCAGTGTTGAGTCTCTCTGTGCCCTTTCGCAATGACCTCAACCTCTTCAATTCTCCCTGTTCCATGCCTATCTAGTCATGTGTTTGCAGCCACCATCACCAAGTTTCATGACAAAGTTTAACATATGCTAATAACTTAGGGATTTAAGATTAATCTTCCCTCAGTATTTACTCCCTTAGTTTCAAACACATAGGATGAGCCGTTTGAATGAAGATATGTGGGGTGACTGCCAAGAAGACGACTAATAGAGAAGTATGGAAGAAAAAGACATGTTGCGCCGACACTAAATAAATTGCGATAAAGGGGAAGGAGAATGATGATAATATTGCATTCTGGCCCCAGACTAGGCTACACCTATGTGGTGTGCAAATGACAAAATGTATGGATGTGTTGTATTGCTGTTTTGTATGAATCAGTATTTTGGGCCACAATAGTGAAAGACAATTGCATGCAGCTGAGAGGAGAATGCAAACAGAAATGTGTGGTGTTACGTGAATGGATAGAATAAGAAATGACTACATAAGAGGAAGTCTGAAAGTGACAAAAGTGACTGAAAAGTTGTGTGGAAATTGTTATGGCATGGACATGTGATGCGGAAGATGAGCAATTTGTTGTCAGGAAAGTTTTGAGTATGAAACTGGATAGATTCATACTCAAAACTCAGCTATAAGAGTAGAAGGCCAAAGAAACTATAGATGGACTGTGTGAAAGATGATATCATCTTTCACACAGTCCATCTATCGTTTCTTTACTAACAGGACAAAACTAAACTAATATTTATAGTTACCGGCACGTAACTTGGCAAGAGATTTTCGTAGTGGAGGAAGTTCGCGCATATAAAAATGTATGAAATTGTGCGTGGGCAAACTTCCCCCACTACAAAAACTCTTGCCAACTTACGTGCCGCTACTTGCATCTTCTGTCCTTTTCATAATGAAATAGAAAGAAAAAGATGCATGAACTTAAATTTAGTTTAGTTTGTGAACAGAATCGGCGCCACTTACTCACATTTTCTAGCATTTTTTATTTAAAAAACTAATATAATGTCAGTCTAATGTCCTGAATCAATATCTATCGTGATTTTCAACATGTTCCAATAACGAAAAACCATACAAAGTTTATTGTTTGGGTTCCTACAAAAAGAGATTTTTATAAAAGGGCAATGTAGCGGACATTGCCCTTTTACTAATTGCCATGCTAAAACAAAGGGAAAACTTAAAGAGGTACCTATTGTTTTTGAGACCCCTCAACCATAAATTTGTTTTTGGTCTTTGTGTGTAGTCAAAAACTTTTTAATTTCAGGAAAAGACTTCATTAGAATAAAAATAAGTATTTTGAGCATCTACTCCATTTGATTGAAAACACTGTTAATTCTGTTAAGATACTTATAGTGATGAGTTTAAATAGTTTTCTTCTCCTAAATCCATACAAATATTATAAATGCGAAGGTGTGTCTGTTTGGTGTTTACCTCTTCACACTTATACCGCTGAACCCATGTAGATGAAATTTGGTATAGAGATAGTTGTTTAGATAGTTTTTTTTTTAGTCCCGGGATAGTACATAGGATAGTTTTTATCCCGATGTTTCCACGGGATCGACACTTATGCGGGTGAAACCGCAGGGCGCTGCTAGTTTACTTTAAATTAGACCATTTGAATGCACTTTGTCTTCATAATCATCATTCTCCTGCCCTTATCCCAATTTATTTAGTGTTGGTGCAACATGTCTTTTTCTTCCATACTTCTCTATTAGTCGTCATCTCGGTAGTCACCCCCTTTCTAACCATACCATCATTCACATAGTTCATCCATCATCCATCGTTTCTTTGGTTTGGTTACTTTGTAACTGTCAAAAAGTCAGTAGAATTGGGCAGACCCAGGTTCTCTTACGATTCAGGTAAACTTACACATATTCCTCTCTTCTTCCAGATTGGCAGCATGGCGGAAATAGTGTACCCGCAAGGCTGCCGTCCAATCACCGATGACCTCGGTCCAGACGAGCTCGTTAGGAGACTTAAGGTATGTCTTGCATGTTATTATCATTCTCCTTAATACCTGAGTAAAGGGGAGCATGCCCTACTTTCATAAAAGTTCCATGAGAAAGAGCCTTTCTCTGTATTTAACTATTACAGTAGGTCAATTGATTCCATTGAGCTATAAATTATGCAGTGCTTAAAAGTGGAAATTATCGCCAACCACCCAAGACAGCTGGCAGTCCATTTTGGAAAGACAATGTCCCTAAAAATAAAAATTAAATGCTTAAATCTGCGCTGTGCTGTGGGTCCCTGCATCATACTGAGTGGAAGCCTTCTTGTCACAGTCATGACGTACAGCCGTCAACTATTTCTGCTTTGCGCTCGTGCTTATAGATTTTGTTTTTATTTTTACTTTATTTGACTAAATACATAAAAAATATATTTTTTAAAATAAAAACATTTAAAAATATAAAATTATTATTATTATATTATTTTTTCCTTATTATTAGAATTAATAATATTTTTGTATGATGCACGTGTTTGGGTCATCTCAGAGACAGAGCAGAGCATTTTCTGAGATTATTGAAAAAAATATCTTATGATTATTTATTATCATACTTCGCAAAATTGAATACGTCCAAATTTGATGCTCGACCATGCTCGAGCAAGCCGACTGCGTGTTCGAGTATGCATTCGAGCAGTAGTCGACCATGCGCGAGCATTTTGCAGTTCGGTCTGCGCTGACCCTTTCTGTGAAAACAAATAAAGCAATATTTCTTTTCTTTAAAGTTTCATTATGATAGAACAAGGCAAAGAAAATCCTAATTAAATAAAAAACCGGAAAGTGCGTGTTAGACCACGCACAATCCCAAAAACAATCTTAACATTATAGTTGAAAACCATGTTCTCCCCTACATATAGGTACGTCACGGTCAATTCTCCAACTGCAAATGTAAGTTTGTAATTAAAAACTAATAAGTATTCTTTTTTATGTGATTAAACTACAAATTAACGATTTTCGGACTTTTCCCTTACTTGTGTTGTAAGACCTTGGTTCTTGCCAAATTTCATGATTTCAGGTCAATGGGAAAAGTACCTATAGGTTTTGATTTATTTGCGACTACCTATATTGCGTTGACTTGGAAGTTTGAGTTTTTAACCGACTTCAAAAAAGGAGGAGGTTCTCAATTCGGATGTTTATATACATATATTTTTTATGTATGTTCGGGATTTCGGGCATAACTCCGTCATATACATATGTATACATGTGTATAGACGAATTTGCAAAATTCGTTTTTTAATGGATTAAGTATGCCTCAGGGGTGATGGTCGTGGCTAGAGAGGCGCCACGGCGCCCTCACCTACCGCCTGACGCAGGTCCTCACCGGACACGGAAGTTTCGGGAGGTTCCTGCACATCATTAGGCGGGAGGAAACGCCCGGGTGTCACCATTGTCAGGATCGCCCAGAGGACACGGTGGAGCACACGGTGGAGGTCTGCCCCGCTTGGGCGGAGCACCGCCGTGTCCTCGTAGAGGCGATTGGCAGCGACGGCGACCTCTCGCGTCCGGCCCTGGTGCAAGCCATGGTCCGGGGCGAGAGGGAGTGGGAGGCAGTCACCTCCTTCTGCGAAGCAGTCATGCTAGCGAAGGAGGTGGCGGGACGGCTCAGGGAGAGAGCCTCCCGTCCCAGCCGCCGCGTGACGACTCCCGGCCACCGTAGGCGCGGGCCTGCGGGCGGAGAGTAATGGGTAGCTCACCGCCCGATCAGGACCAGGCCCGTGCCGGACGGCGCGTACGTGTTCCACGCGCGCCTCAAAGAGATGTCAGCATCGAGGAGGGGCGTAGATTTTGACGTAGAGCTTCAATAATACGATTTTTTACCGCTTAGTTTATTTATTTTACCATTTATGTACACACATAATAAACAGACAAGAAAAAAACAGAACAGAAAAATAGGTACAAAGGTGATGCTTATTTCATAAGAAATCTCTTCCAGCATATCTGCGATAGGACAATAAATAGAGAGATGTAGACAGCGTGCGAAAGAGTAAAGGAGACAAAAAAATAACACATAAAATCTAAAAACAATTCACTTATATTGGTGATGTTTTTACAACTTCCTGTCACTGATATAAATTTACATAGCAAGTAGTGTTAAATAAATTTGTGTGGGTTAGGTACAAATAAAAGTGGAAAATAAAAACTAACCAAAAAAACACAACTGACTTTCAAAAAAAAACACTACAAAGTGAATGTCGGTGTCAAAAAACGAAAATGCGGCAATGGGAAACACCGACTTCCGAAATTAAAGTTACTTTTCACGTAGTGTTTTTTTTTTTGGAAGTCTGTAGTTTTTTTTGTAAAAAAGTTTTTTTAGAGCTCTAAGGGATCGTAGACCTACACGTATTTGATATTAATTTCAACTTGATACCTCCACGCATTCGTGAGAAAAAGGGTTTTGACAGACATACGGACAAGGAAGTGATCCTACAAGGGTTCTATGTCTTTTCGAGGTACGGTACATAAAAAATTATTTAAATTATTTGAAATCGAGTCTCTAGAGGCGACAGACACCCCTAGGCCTTCTGGATATGAAATCTATTATAACCCAACTATAGAAACCTTGAAATGGGAGTAGGTGGCGAGAAATCGTGAGGCAGAACCATCAGCCCCTAGACAAGAAAGTATATGAGGACCACGACAGCTCTGACAAGAGTTCTACGAAGAAGAAGAAGGTATAAACCTTTCCTGTAGTTGTTAGTTGTGTTGCGTGTGATGGAGCTCTTCGGGAATATGCCAGTGCACTTATGCGCCTGATATAGGCCTATGCAGACCGGGACAGCATGGCAAGGGTTGCCGTCAGTCAACGCACACTAGCCGCTTAGATACCGCGGCCTTCCAGCGGCTTCCCCGCTTCTCTACCCCCGCCGCCTCACCCCGCGGTATGTCACAACGAGCGCCGGAGTCCCTGGCATGCCGTTGCCTACCGCAGGACGCCATGGCATCCCGCCGCGGGAGCCCGTGGCGCGTCTTTCAACGCCGAGCAATGAAATCCCTTTCGGTGCCACGGCATCATTTTAAAGCATAGCAATTTATGTCGTATTTCTATATCGATACGTTTGAATGTCCATTAGTAAAAATTTAAATCCCTTGCCATGCCGTCCCTGTCTGCGTAGGCCTTAAAACTCCCAAACAAAACTAAAACGCTGTCATATATAAAACTTGACATTCGCATGATAAACCTTATCAGGTCATTGCCTTTTTAGCAAAATGAGGACATCAGACTTATTAGGGCTTTAGTCATAACGACGACGTTATAGATGTTTTCATCGTGTTAATGTAAAATTGTACATATTTTTATACATAAGGGCTGAATTTTCAATAGTCAGATAAATTTTATCTGAACAATTAACATCTCAGTTTGACATACATACATTGACTCACGTCTTCTTCCGGAACAAGTAATTTCAGCGGACGAAGCCGCGGGCAGAAATAAAAGGTTTTCAGCTTGTAGTCTAGTGGGTTTCATAATAAATATCGGTAATATGTAAAAATATTTTATCGTGTGGTGCTTTCTATTTGCCACTGAGTTGAGATACCTGAAACTCTGTGTAAAGGTGATATGTAGTAGGAAACGCCTGTAACTTCGGTCGGAACTACGGATTTTGTGCTTGAAGAGTGGACTCCCTGGCCTACGGTCTTTTTTTTATTGCTGTATGGGCCTGCTCTTGACACGCCTGATGGAAAGCGATGGATGAGGTCTATGATGGAACGAGCATGCCCAGGAGATGCCTAAGGCACTGGAACACCCACGCATTGACGAAAAACAGCAGGCTGCTTGACGCCGGACTCCGGTGGGAACCCTGGTCGCAAACCATGCGGGATTTAGACCTACCACCGTAAGGAAAGAATTGGCTAGTCAAATAAGGTGTTGGGTGTGACTGCAGGATGCGCTGAGCGCTCGGTTCAGTTGAGTAACTGGCGTAACAAACTGCGTTACACGAGGAGGCTTCTTCGTGCATCCCTAAAAACTACCCCAATATTGTTATAAGAAACCGTTTCTTTAGATTGCCGACACCAGCAGTGCGATTCTGTAACCATCTCACCGTGAAAACTGTCAATAGTGTCAATTCCTACTTCCTAGCAAAAACAAACTCACATCACCTAAGTTTTCACGGTAAATTTTTTACAGAATCGACCGGCTGTTATCAAGTTATGCTTTCTTTAACTTTCCTCTGCGTGCCCAGGCACCAGATAAACATGACCTATAAATACGGCCTACTTTAGCGGCCCAGGTATCGGGCGGAAAATCCCTCGGCTAAAATAGCCTTCCTTGTTTATGATTTTGTTATTTTGTATCAACATGGCACGCATCAAAGGACTCTGTTTTCCGAGCTATACATACATACATGTCAAAAATTTCTGACAAGACGTGGGGTAATTGCGTAACACATTAACAGTAGCAATGGCTTTCATTTTGACAGTTGAACAACATTCATTGTCATTGCATTATTTACGTTGTTGAGCAGACAAATTATTCGGACATAAGAAGCAATAGATTAGTAATATCCATCGAAATGATTCAGACTGTGATTGAAAGTGTGTTAGTGTGAACGTCACAGACATTATCCGTATGAGGTAACGCAATGTTACCTCATACGGGTAATGTTTTTCACCACTCGGATTGGCACTCTTAAGTGCGTAACTCACTCGTAATGTCAAGCAGCCTTTATTTTGATCCGAGTTCTGCGTCAATTTGAAAAATTGGTGTGTTTAGAAATCAACGCGCAATTTATCGTTGTACTCTTATTGCTCCATGACGCTCATCATACTGAGGTTTACAACACTTTTAAACTAAGTAACTAGCTTCTGCTCGCGTCTTCGTTCGCGTGAAATTTCTTGCACCCCGACCCACCCCGTCGCATTGCATCGCCTACCCCTGCCTTGCTTCTAAGACCGATATCGAAAATCGACCGGTAGTTTCAGAGATTTGCGCGTTGTAGAGTTTGTTAATTTGACAAACAAAATAGCAAACAAACTCTTCATCTTTGTTGTTGATGTCATAGAAATGTAAACTTTCATATAACTATGGTTCATCATTTCAGCCGAAAGACGTCCACTGCTGGACATAGGCCTCCCCCAAGGAGGAGGGGGGGGGGGGGGGGGTTTTGTTTGGCGATCGCAGTATAGTATGGTGGTGGAATGCATAGAGAACGCTGCTGCCCATTCTCCGGTATGACCCTTAGTCGCCTTTTACGACACCCACGGGAAGTATGGGGTGGTGCTATTCTTTAAGTCCGGCACCACACAGACACAGCTTTCGGAATCTTCTATCTATCTACACTATAACTACGGTTAGTGTAGATAGATAGAAGATGGCGAAAGCTCGTTATCACAACACGCTAATGTTTACACTGTAGGTAATAATAAGCTCAGTGTGACTGATATCGGATGGCTTGAGTAACTCGCTGTTGGATGCGACCATAGAAATGTAAAAAACAGGATGCGACTAACAGGTGTTCAGTGATGCAACTACGCAGTATCGCATCGCAATTTATATGAACGAAACTCGCAACGACGATTCTCTGTGAGAAATCGATACTGTAGAATATCAAGCTTAATTTACTAAAGCCAGCGGAGTACTTAATTGCGTAAAACAATTGCGAATGTGGGTGAATCCTAGAAAAAAAAAAAAAAAACTATATTTTTGTTATTTTGATGCAAACTGATTACTGCTCTGACGACCTAGTGTAAAAATATTACGTCCGAATAACAACAATGAGATGGACAGAAATTAGGGTTTTAAAATTCGATTTAAAATAACCCCAAAATATTGTAGAGGTAAGTAAATCTGGTCTACATTAGTAGCAATAGCTTTCATTTTGACAGTTCAACAACATTCATCGCGTTATTAACGTTGTTGAGCAGACAAATTTTACGAACATATGAAGCAATGGATTAGCAATATCCTTCACAATGATTCAATGCGTGTTACGCATTTCGGGTACAAGTTCCTCTAACTTAAACAATTCGTTACCGAAACAAAAGACTACTAATGCATAAGGATTATACAACCAGTTTTCGTTAGTAGGAAATATAGTCATGTCTTTATTTTAACCAACGGTCGATAACTTGCAACGGTCAGGTCAAAGGCCTATCTAATCCAATGACTAGACGTCTTCAACGTTGCGCCATACCACCCGTCACCGGTCCTCCGAGCACACGTTGCTTCATAAATCGTTTAACTTTTTAACCGCTTGTGTCGCATTTATGCGACACATTTCCGTGCCCCTACCGCTCGTGTCGTATTTTTGCGACACAGCATATTCATGATTTTTTCGTTCTATTCAACGATTGATCCTCCTTATTTGTTGTAGGTATTATTTTATCGATTTAGGTATTCAACTGCATCTGGTTTGACTGGAAGCTGATCCCAACATGGTTTAGAAAAGGCTAGGCAGATGATGATGATTATTTTATTGATATGTAGCCGCGCGCTAGGGGCACGGCAATTGATATTTAGGCAAGCGTTTAAAAGGTGAAAAGCTCTTCAGATCCCTATAGTAGATTTGTTATCATGAGTTTATTTCTCCATGAAGTTTTAAAACGTTTTATTCTCTTTCAACGAAGTAGGAGGCTTCTAAACACAATCATTACTATCTAGCCTTTTCCCAACTATGTTGGGATCGGCTTCCAGTCTAACCGGATGCAGCCGAATACCTGTATTTTACAAGGAGCGACTGCCTATCTGACCTCCACAATCCAATTACTCGGTAATACGATACCCCTTGGTAAGACTAGTTGTCAGACTTTCGGACTTCTGACGGGCCGTAACGACTGTCAAAGATCCACGAATGTCAGCCGGGACCAACGGCTTAACGTGCTTTCCGTGACACGGGGGTTTCTCGGTATGTAAAGATGGTCACTCATTCACAGACCAACCGCGGCACGCTTAGCTTAACCTGATCGATCGATCCAAGCGGAGCTCCTCAAGATTCTTAACTAAACACAATACAAACTCAATTTCGTTTAATGAACCTTCGTGTTTACACTTTGATGACCAAATAAGACAGCCATTTTCACAGATCACTGTTTGGGTTTCGTAAGATAATATTCACATCATTCGGCACACATGACTTTGAATCTGTCGGTTTTCCGACTACCGTACTAAGTTTTGTGAAGATTCTTCGAAACTTTGAGATCCTAAGTCTTGCCAGACTTCCAAGCTGCGATTATGGATACAAAAGTATGTTCCACGTTGGTATACAGGAATACCGTTCTAACTTTGGGCGTCTAAAACTTCGAGTTTAAGATCTTGGACAGAAAAGTGTGTCCAAAATCGGTCTTAGTGTACAGTAGTTTTGTTTATAATATACTTGTTGGAGTTTTTTTATTTGTTTGCACGCTCTAATCTCCTGAAGTAACGGTCGGATTTAAAAAAAATGTTTTTGCCTTTGATAGCCCAACCCTTAAGGTGGGCTAGACGGTAGTATAGAATAGTTTAAAATCACGCTAAGAAGAGCAAAAGGAAAAAACAGTCGAGGAAAAAGAAGTAATAGCGCGGGCGGGCAATTCGATGCGATGGGGTGGGTTAGGGGAATAAGAAATTACACGCGGGCGAAGTCGCGGGCAGAAGCTAGTGTTGTATATTTTTATGTGGATTTTGTTTTTATGACATCATGACGTTTTCAACGGTGGTGTAGATAAACAATAAAGGCTCTGCACATTGTTGCCACATATGCTTTGGGGCAAGTCTGTACCTACTCTGCTTGTGATACTTATATGTAAAGTTGTAAGCTTTTATTAACCTTTTTCTCCTAAATCAATTTTGTTGCTTACCCCGTTTTTAGGGTTCCGTACCCAAGGAGTGCCTACGGGACCCTATTACTAAAGCTCCGCTGTCCGTCCGTCCGTCTGTCTGTCACAGGGCTATATCTTTTGAATCGTACTAGGTAGACACTTGAAATTTTCAGTGTCTACTACTATGGCCGCTATATCAACAAATAATAAAAATAAAGTAAAAAATTAGACGGGTTTTTACTAAAATACTTACATAGGTAGTTATTTATAAATAAAAATTTACTTTTTAATATTGTACGGTGCCGATCGTACGGAACCGTACCGTGTGCGAGTCCGACTCGCAGTTGTTAGCTTTTTAAGGTTCCGTACCTCAAAAGGAAAACCGGAACCCTAATAAGATCACTTCGTTGTCAATCTGTCAAGACTTTTTCTCAGGAACGCGTGGAGTTATCAAGTTGAAATTAATATCAAATACTCAGAGTTGCAATCCCTTGAAGCAGTGCAAAAATCAAACTTCTAAGTCAACGCAATCAAAAGATACGGGCGTTTATGTTCCGTTTATGTCACATATTTTGACACTCGCAAGGGAATCAAAACCTACAACAGTGTACTTCCCGTTGACCTAGAATCATGAAATTTTGCAAGAAGCAATGCCATGTAGCACTAGTAAAGGAAAAATCCGTATACGCGGGAAGAATATTCGAGACACGATTCCCGTGATAAACTATTTACATTCCTACAAATTTGTACGGAACCGTCGTCGCCGTCGGTGCGCGAGTCCGACTCGCACGTGACCGGTTTTTGGTCCTGTCTGTACATTTGGCCAAACGCCCTAATAATAGTAAAAAAACTGGCCAAGTGCGAGTCGGACTCGCACACGAAGGGTTCCGTACCACAAGGCAAAAACGCCGAAAAAAACATGTTTGTTGTATGGGAGCCCCCCTTAAATATTTATTTTATTTTAATTTTATTATTTATTATTAAAGTTAAAATACAACTGAGTATTTTGTGAATATTTCAAGGGCCTACCTATTACCATTTTTGATATCGAGCAAAATGGCAAAAAAATCGCGTTTGTTGTATGGGAGCCCCCCTTAAATATTTATTTTATTTTGTTTTTAGTATTTGTTGTTATAGCGGCAACAGAAATACATCATCTGTGAAAATTTCAACTGTCTAGCTATCGCGGTTCTTGAGATACAGCCTGGTGACAGACAGACGGACAGACGGACAGACAGCGAAGTCTTAGTAATAGGGTCCCGTTTTTACCCTTTGGGTACGGAACCCTAATAAATCGTTTATTTCGACCAACACTGGATCATATCAGGCACAAAAACTGGCCAAGTGCGAGTCGGACTCGCACACGAAGGGTTCCGTACCACAAGGCAAAAACGCCGAAAAAAACATGTTTGTTGTATGGGAAATATTTATTTTATTTTAATTTTATTATTTATTATTAAAGTTAAAATAATACAACTGAGTATTTTGTGAATATCAAGTGCCTACCTGTTGCCATTTTTGATATCGAGCAAAAAAGGGCAAAAAAATCACGTTTGTTGTATGGGAGCCCCCCTTAAATATTTTTTTTTTTTTTTTTTAGTATTTGTTGTTATAGCGGCAACAGAAATACATTATGTGTGAAAATTTCAACTGTCTAGCTATCGCGGTTCTTGAGATACAGCCTGGTGACAGACAGACAGACAGACGGACAGACAGCGAAGTCTTAGTAATAGGGTCCCGTTTTTACCCTTTGGGTACGGAACCCTAAAAATTACAAAAAAATAACACTATTAAAAAGAAAGACCAAACCTAAACATATTATCAATTTATTTATTTATCCTCCTGCTGGAACGCCATACAGCAATTACACCAACGGAGCAAAAAATTACTTTATGTGCTTATCCATCCTGTGCGCGGTGGACATCCAACGCGCGGCGCGATGGAACACGCATGCTCACACGGTACTCCATCCAAATCGCGCACATTCTTTGCGATTTTTGGGACTGAATGAATTCGTCAAAATAAATATACAACATGTCCCAAAATTCAACGATAAGCCAGCACCGGAGGATAGACCTGCCCATGACTACTCGGGGAAAAAAAGAAAAAAAATATATATCTCTTTTTTTTTGAAGTTATAAAAAAAAAGAAGAAATTCTTAAAAAAGTGAGACCTTTTATGATATTTTTCACTACCATGACCACACTTTTTTAAATATTTCTGTTATTTTTTTTTATAGGCAACCTGAATAGCACTGCTATCTACCACAATTCTTAAAAAATCCAGAATACCTCTAGTTTTTTCACGTAAATTAATGAAACTTAATTTATTCCCTAAATTTTTTGAAGATTTTTACTTTTAATCAACTTTAACTCATCGTGGTGTAAAAAAAAAGTATGAACACTACTATGGCAAGTTTTTTTATAAATTGACGCAACTAATCAAGATTCCAAAATGGTATAATACTCTAGGAAAATCAACCACAAAAAAATTATATCCATACTAGTTCAAAACAAGAACCAAATTCCTTAAATTATAGTTGACAGTAATCACTTTCACTGCGTGCCCAAAATGGGTTCTTGTTACAATTTCTAGGAATTTGAGTGGGGCATACATACCTTAGAAGTTAGAGAGAGATAGATAGATAGAGATATTTACGTTAAAAAGAGACAACAACAGGGCAGGTAGTGGGTTCTTGTTACAATTTCTAGGAATTTGAATGGGGCATACATACCTTAGAAGTTAGAGAGAGATAGATAGACAGAGATATTTACGTTAAAAAGAGACAACAACAGGGCAGGTAGAGAAGCTGTTATTATTCTCAGAGCAAGTCAGTTCAGTACGCTCTGCTCCTTTGTTTACTGCGCACCGTTCCGTATTCAACTGACGTGGCTCTCGTACGTACTAACGACTTTTGGCTTGGCTTTTTGGACTGGAATCGATCTGCAAACTGAACTGACCTGGCATTATCTTGGACTACGATTGTGTGTTTTGTGACTACGATTGTGAGTTTTGTGATTTGGAGTTCTGGCGCATTTTGGACTGTTTAACGATCAACATGCCGCAACCATACACACCACAGGAATACGCAAATATGCACCTCATCTATGGAGAAACCCGATGCAATGCTAACGCTGCTAGCAGACTGTATCGAGAAAGGTACCCAAATGCTCAAAGATATCCTGATTATCGAGTGTTTATTAATGTGCATCAAGCGTTTTCGGAGGGTCGTATGCCATCCAGTAGGAGAAACGCTGGAAGACCTAGTTCGGATCGTGATGAAGAAGTTCTCAATGAGATAGAAAATGATTCGACTACTTCGGTACGCGCCATAGAAGAAGCTACAGGAATCCCGAAAAGTTCTGCACATCGAATTTTACAACGTCACAAGCTTCACCCATATCATTACAGGCGTGTGCAGACGTTGTTACCGCGGGACTATCCATTAAGAGTCACATTTTGCCGTGTGATGCTGCAAAGGCACAGGGAAGATCCCCAATTCCTGGACAAAATTCTATGGTCGGATGAAACAACATGCAAGAAAGATGGATATTTAAATCTACACAACCTACATAGTTGGAGCAATGAAAATCCGCACTTGATGAGACAAGACAGATCCCAATATCAATTCAAGGTTAACTTATGGACCGGCATATTAAATGGAAAAGTAATTGGGCCCTTTGAGTTACAAGGAAACTTAGATGGCAATAGTTATTTAAACTTTTTACAAAATGACTTGCAAGAATTGCTAGACGACGTGCCCTTAAATGATCTCCAAAACATGTGGCTCCAAAATGATGGTTGCCCAGCACACTATGCCCGCCCTGTGCGAGAATATTTAAATCAAGAGTATCCAGGGCGTTGGATCGGGCGACTTGGTCCTATCTTATGGCCACCTCGTTCACCCGATTTGAACCCCCTGGACTTCTTCTATTGGGGTTGTCTTAAAGACAGGGTCTACTCAAAACCCATTGCGTCATTGGACGAGCTTCGTCGAAATATCAGTCAGGCTGCGGATCATATTAATCGCAGAAGATATGCAAGACAAATAAAACGGTCATTTTTAAGGCGATGTCGTGCATGTATTATTGCTGGTGGCAAACAATTTGAACATTGGTTATAATGTTAATAAATTACATGAGAAATTGTTTGACCATTTATTTAAATATTAAACATTTTCCAAGAACTAATACTTTTTATTACCAGACCGTCATTTGGCCCCTGTTTAGAAATAATAGGAACATTTTTTTTTTTAACTTGTTTGCCTAGAGTATTATACCATTTTGGAATCTTGATTAGTTGCGTCAATTTATAAAAAAACTTGCCATAGTAGTGTTCATACTTTTTTTTTACACCACGATGAGTTAAAGTTGATTAAAAGTAAAAATCTTCAAAAAATTTAGGGAATAAATTAAGTTTCATTAATTTACGTGAAAAAACTAGAGGTATTCTGGATTTTTTAAGAATTGTGGTAGATAGCAGTGCTATTCAGGTTGCCTATAAAAAAAAATAACAGAAATATTTAAAAAAGTGTGGTCATGGTAGTGAAAAATATCATAAAAGGTCTCACTTTTTTAAGAATTTCTTCTTTTTTTTTATAACTTCAAAAAAAAAGAGATATATATTTTTTTTCTTTTTTTCCCCGAGTAGTCATGGGCAGGTCTATCCTCCGGTGCTGGCTTATCGTTGAATTTTGGGACATGTTGTATATTTTTGTAAAAAACGGAAAATTTTCATGCGATATAAATAAGTAAGGAAAAATATATTCCATTGACATGAAAAAACCCAACTGACATTTTGTTGACATGACATTATATACTTCGATTGCCCAGTATGTGAACCATACAGTAATGGTTCAAGTACTGGCAATCGAACCTCTGCGCGAATGCCCTCAGGATGCCCTAAGGGACCATGTTTGGACGTATCTACTCGGGTCTCGGCGAAATTCGAAAACCTCTCTAGATGTTAAGGTGAATGGGTAGTTGAGACCGCGAAATTCAAGTTTTCTTACGTTTTTTGCAATTTGCAGGTCATTGTCAGGTTGTATCTTGATCAAAATATAATTCGCGACAGTAACAGGTACATATTTAGAGAATTTTAATCATTAAAGTCATCAACACAACTCTCTAAGACCAAGTAATCCCCAAGAATGACTATTTCATGAAATCTTGCCATTTGGGGATTATACTAACTTAACAAATTGTATTACTGATTGTAATGATTATAGTTTTGTAAATACATATTTGTTACGACCGCGAATCATATTTTAATCAACGTACAACTTAATACTGACCAGCAAATTGCAAAAAACGTAAGAAAATTTGAATTTCGTGGGCTTCCCCCATAAGTCGATTCACCGTTTGTTGTTGCTTGTCGTTCAGAAACGTGAACATTTCTATATAATTTGTTTGCCTCTAGCACGCTAACTTCGCCGGCCTGGAATAATTGGAACGAAGCGAGTCTTTTTGCTTTTGTTCGACTTTGTGCATCCTCGACAGTTAAGTTGTCGACTCCTATATCAACTTTCACAACATCCCGTCGGCGTCCGCTTTCCGACTTAGGGACTAGTCAGATATGACAGCATCGTAATGAAACTGAGTAGGTTGGGCCTTTGCCTGTGAAAAGGTGAATTGGATTGAATTGACACGTGTAACTAACCTCATTGTGTTCTGAACTTAGCTTCCTTTGCTAATCTATTGTTCTGTACGTTTGTATGTCACTGAACTTCTCCTAAACGGCTGGACCGATTTTGAAGATATTTTTTGTGTTGTTGATGATTTGGATTCACAATTGGACCCGGTAGGTGGTGCTGCGATCGAGTTCCATATAGTCTTGGAACTCGATCGCAGCGCCACCTGCGACTGTTCACAACACGTGCACGATTTTATTTAAAAAAAAAGTACCTATTAGGCCTGCATGACTTCACGATAGTGTTGCAATCATTAGTATTATCCTACTAATAGGATTTGGATACAATTTGGCACACAGACATATAGTTTATAACCTGTTTTTACTTTGTATCCCGGTAATAGATACTTTTCCGTAGGTTAATTTCAACCCTTTACGCGGGCAAAGCCGCGGGCAAAAACTAGGTAATTATAATATACAATGCAAGCCTTTACATCCTCAGGTACTTACTTTATTTTCTTCTATGTATAATAGAGTCTTCTCTAAGCTAAATAACATCTATTGTCAAGAGTACCGTAGCTTTATATTGACCTATATTCTTAGTCACAGGTATAACAACTACTCCTGCCGGTCGAGTCTGTAAAAATCTCACCGCGTCACAAAAGTGAGCTGTCAGACACCGACATCAGTAAAAATCTCACCCCGTCACAAAAGTGAGCTGTCAGACACTGACAGCAGTAAAAATCTCACCGCGTCACAAAAGTGAGCTGTCAGACACTGACAGCAGTAAAAATCTCACCGCGTCACAAAAGTGAGCTGTCAGACACTGACAGCAGTAAAAATCTCACCGCGTCACAAAAGTGAGCTGTCAGACACTGACAGCAGTAAAAATCTCACCGCGTCACAAAAGTGAGCTGTCAGACACTGACAGCAGTAAAAATCTCACCGCGTCACAAAAGTGAGCTGTCAGACACTGACAGCAGTAAAAATCTCACCGCGTCACAAAAGTGAGCTGTCAGACACTGACAGCAGTAAAAATCTCACCGCGTCACAAAAGTGAGCTGTCAGAAAAAATCCCACCGCGTCACAAAAGTGAGCTGTCAGACACTGACAGCAGTGACAGCTCACTCCACGCTCACCTCACCTAAGTTTTCACGGTGAGATGGTTATAGAATCGCACTACCGTACCCCGAAGCTCATTGATTTTACGTCTAAAGATGATATTTGTTGATTGGTATACCTGCCAGTTAGTAGTGGTAGTTTATTCACCGGTAGATACATCCAGTGCAATATTGATCCCGATTCTTGGACTCGTGCGAGGCGAGTCCTCCGTTTAAATTGGAATGTAACAGCTTTTAGGGTAACTTGATTCTTGGAAAACTGGAAAAGTCTTAATATCCTATAACGATGCTATGAAATTGCGACATTCCTTGAAAGAATCTGGAGAACAAATTGTCTACCTTGACATCCAATGAAGAACTCGTACCTCCTTTTTTTATGCCGCATAGTTTTCGACTTTTGAGGAAAAATTAAAAAAAAATACCGTCCCCGCCTTATCTCCGAAGTTTGCATAGAAAAAAATCTGAAATTATTCTATCTTATAGAAGTTTATGTAAAGATTACAGGAAAAATAAAACGATGTCTCTAAATAGCATATTTTTTCAGAAATCATCAACAAAAGTACATTAGTTCCACTATCGGTCAAGAGATGGCGCTGACCTAAAACTGCACTATTCTACACCGCAGAGTGCAGTGTTAAAATTCTCTGACGAATATAGGCCTCACCGATGAAAATTTAAAAACATGATGGTACGGAAACCTCGGTAAACAAAAAAAACCGGGCAAGAGCGAGTCGGACTCGCGCGAGTCCGACTCGCCCTTGCCCGGTTTTTTTTATTGGTTGTCTTGTCACAAGTCCAATGAGGCAGCCTTGTTTAACAAGCAGTACATACTCGTAGACAGATTGTATTCCCAGTGCAATATTGATCTCGATCCTTCGAATCACATGAGGACGACTCCTCCGTTCAAGGTGGAAAATAACAGCTTTCAGGCTGCCTTGATTCTTGGGAAACAGGAACGTAAAATGATATTAACAGTTTTATTTATTAAAACGTGCTTTATTTTCTCCTCGCATAAGTGTTAAAATACGTTGTAGAATATTAACTGTTTGATGCACTTATAAATTCTCTTTGGGACGTCCTGCAAAGCTTTAATTTGATTGTATCAGCAGTGCATGGGATTACGCTCGAAGCTCTGTGGAATATAATTTCAGTACATGGTGTCTCGTTCGCTAGACAGAGGCTTCGTACTAATGAAATCGAGAAATTGATATCGACTGTCCATATTGTTTTATGTTCTAACGATAGTATGACGTAGCGACATTCCTTAAATTATTCTGGAGAAAATATTGTCTAGCTTGACTTCCAATGGCCGTTTTTAACACGCTTTTATTAGCTTCACTTGTAACTAACTAACAATGTAATAAAATCTTAGAAGTCAATTGTAACCTACTTCTAATTGTCGTATCGAAATGAAACTTTGTTATGTTTATGTAGTTCAGAAGACAAAACTATAATTTGGTATCTTGGAGCTGATCTGATGGTGGAGCCAGGAGGTGGAGTGGAATTTTTCAGTGGCATTCAATAAAAAAAAACTGGCCAAGTGCGAGTCGGATTCGCACACGAAGTATTCCGTACCACAAGGCAAAAACGCCGAAAAAAATTGTTGTATGGGAGCCCCCTTAAATATTTATTTTATTTTGTTCTTAGTATTTGTGTTACATACAGCGGCAACAGAAATACATCATCTGTGAAAATTTCAACTGTCTAGCTATCATGGTTCATGAAATACGGCCGGGTGACAGACAGGACAGACAGACGGACAGTGGAGTCTTAGTAATAGGGTCCCGTTTTTACCCTTGGGTACGGAACCCTAAAACGAGAGTTTTTCAACTAGCGCTTTTATAGTTTCTAACGTGACGATACAACACGACAAACAAAAATAAAAACAACAACAAATAATAATAACCAACAAATAAAAATAGAATAAAGTTAAAAATTAAAGGGGTCTCGGTCTCCATACAAGAAACGTGTTTTTTTTTTCGGCATTATTTTTTGCCTTGGCATGTGCGAGTCCGACTCGCACTTGGCCGGTTTTTTTTATTGAATGTCGAGCTAGACTACTCTCAGATTAAATAGATAATGAGGCAGTCTGGTTTGTCAAGCAATTAATACATTTAGTTACTAAATACATACTTGCAGACAGATTATATTAAAAGTCTCACCACGTGGATCGGAATAAAAACCAAACATCTGCTCATCCCGCAAGGTGTGAGTCCCTCACGGAAACGGGTTCCTTTCAAATGTTAGCAGATGGCAGACTACCCAGTTGTCACCGTTAATGTCTTATCGACATCACATCGGATCTCTTCGTTTAATTGGTCTTAAATTATATTAGGATTCTCAATAACTTGCGCTCTAATTGAAGAACACACTTTCAATCACAATCCAAGGGTTTTCAAGGAAATTTCTAATCCATTGCTTCGTAGATTTGAAAAATTCATCTGCTCAACGATGTGAATAACGAATTGTACGTTGCTAAACTGTCAAAATGGAAGACATTGCGATCGATTGCCATTTTATGTGTGTTACGGCTCTGTTTTGTTTGTGGTGCTAGGGTCCGCGTTGCTTCTCATATAGGTCGCTTTCTGGTTGAACAGCTGTCACACTGGTTTTGTTCTCATCTCCCATTGAATCTCACGAGTGCACAATTTAATGTGTAGACATCGTGTTTATAGTAGATAGGTACTTTATATAGTAAGCAGCATTTCGTAAACCTACTTACTGTAGGTACTTACCGCTTAGTGCTCTTGCTCACCCAGGTGGCATAATAGGAAGAGGCGGAGAAGGGAAACTATAAATATAATAAGGAGGTTTCTCTCTCAAGAGACCCTGGGTGCCTAAAAAGGCCACTTTGGCAGAATCATAAAAGGATAGCATAATGGACAGTTAACTGTTAAGTTAATCGTATCAAATACTATTGGTGAAGCATTTTTCAGTTATTTTTTTTGTCTGTGCTAAAATACCAATCAATCCAATCCCAATCTCTTTGATTGTACCTACGTAGTGCAGGGAAAAAAAGAAAAACACGGACTGTCTTCGCCATATTATAATTCACAATGTTATCCTTTTATAATTCTCCAAAGTGGCTTTTTTAGGCCCCCCTGACCACCGGTAGCTTGGACCCTGTTCCCGATACTTGTGTGGTACATAATTTTTATTGTTTTTGTTTTGTTTTGATGTTTTTTTATAAAATGTAATTGATATTAATGTATTCTTAATTAAATGCCACTGCAGTGGCGGCCCAGTAGTAACGGCCCTGACTTACGTGTTGTTCCTAGGTCTTAGGTTCGAACCAGGCCAGGGGCTTTACTTTGTGTAAATAATTTCATCACCACTGCTCGAAAACATCGTGAGGAAACCGGCATGTCCTAGAACCAAAAATTCGAAGACAAGACTGTGACATCAACCTTTACAAGACCCTCGTGGTAGACTACAGTGCACTTCCTCTCACTGAGAGGAGACCTGTATCCCAGCAGTGGGAACATCATAGGCTGATTATGATTATGCTTAACAAAATAAAGGAAATCCTTACTAATATTATAAATTCGAAAGTAACTCTGTCTGTCTGTCTGTATGTTACCTTTTCACGCCTAAACCACTGAACGGATTGCGATAAAATTTGGCAGAGAGATATATTGCATCCCGGGGAAGGATATAGGATAGTTTTTATCGATATACCTCGCGGGTGGAAGCCAGTAATGAATAATAGTAAAAAGGTTTTTTTTTTAAGATTGTTACATTATTTAAACGTGACACTGCATCTCGCTCTTGGGTTGTGTCGCAAGATTCAGTCTCTAATAATTATGAACTACTTTGTTATTACTTTTTAACCAACTTCAAACATTCCTCATGTCTACATTTCACGTTCAATTCGTTCCTCCAAGCTCTTAACGTCAAAAACTGCTCAGAAACTAATATAATATCCCAAAATTATAATAGTATAATATATCTATTTTATAATATAAAATAGAAATTAAAGTCACAATTCTTTCGCAAACGCCAATAACATGTAGGACCGTGACAAGTGAATGATAAATGTAGGGAAAGATCATAGAGATCACTTCAAACTAATATGACTCCAATCACTTCGCAAAACGCACTAAAATAGCGTAAAGCGACAACTGAAATGTAATTTTAGTAACACAGTAAAGTGCCAAAATAAACATGTTTTATTTTTAAACTGTGCTGAAAGAATAACTGTAGCATAACATGGACATGCAGAATATTTATGTTAATAAAGTGCCGGTGACCTACATTTTTTATTGTGTAATGTCGCATCGGTGGCCTGTTACTTTTAATACCGTATCGCTCTAAAGATTGATTATAAGAAGAAGGTACATGCGAAATTTTCACGATAATAATCTGATTTTTTGGGCGTAAAACCATAATTTACCGTGCATTCGGGATTTATTTGCCAAAAAAAAAATGTAAAAAAATATGAATTAATGGAAAAATAACTTTAATTCTTACACAATAAAGTTCAGTCTACGCTACAACTTCAAAAAAATGTATAATTTTGTCAATAGTGCTAGTTACTCTGAAATCAACTTAATCGTCATTGAAATAAAGTTGATATTTGTTTATCTTTTAGTTGGGGTGTGCAGCACTGCGCACTTTTACTTTACATAATATTTTTGTTTCGTCATCTAGCTCGACTTCACCCATTGCTCAGCATAGGCCTCTCTTTTCATGTGCCAATCTCCACGCTCCTGTGCCAGCGTCATCCAGGTTCTACCTGCGATGGTAACAATGTCATTCGCCCATTTCGCCGCCGGACGACCGACACTTCCGTTTCCTAGTCCTTGAACGCCGCGCCACTCGGTCACTGCCTTTATCCAACTGTCATCACTGCGGCGATTTTAGTTTAACATGTTTTAAATTAGTAACAGCATAGGCCTCTCTTTTCATGTGCCCATCTCCACGCTCCTGAGCTAGCGTCATCCGGGTTCTACCTGCGATGGTAACAATGTCATTCGCCCATCTCGCCGCCGGACGACCGACACTTCGGTTTCCCAGTCCTTGGACGCCACTCGGTCACTGCCTTAATCCAACTGTCATCACTGCGGCGATTTTAGTTTAACATGTTTTAAATTAGTAGGTAACATATTATGTCTGGGATCTAAGGCCAACATGATATGAATCGTAGTTTCAGAAGGTCAATTCTCGTAATTAAAAATAATGATCAAAATCGGACTACTCTGTAAAAAGTTATGCGTGGTCATACATTACATGGTCCTCAAAGATTATGTCCGGATTTTTTTTATACACACTTTGACATTGATGAATTTTATTTAGACAATGACATGAATATTTACTTTGTGAAGTATTTTTTTTTTCTTTTAATTATTGTGAATGTGAGGACTATGTGGGTCATTTTTTTCCTTTCTGTTTTCCTTCTTAGTTTTAATCATGATCTGGCAGTTTGAGTAATTTACGAGGCCTACCCAAATGTCCATTCTTTGGTATTATTCGTCGAAACGTTGAGCTCCTCAACTTCTGAGTTGAGCTGCACGATTTTTGACTAATGCGTGCACTGATTGGACAGGTCCCCTCAATCTTTGTGGTTCTTTCCTTAAAAGACCATTTCAGACACCAATCTACATGGTCTTCACACGATCTGACCAAGATTTTGTCTGCGACTTTAAAATAGACTGTGACCTCTGAGTTTGTTTCGGCCTTTCTTCTCAGAGTAGTCAGATAGGAAACGCCGACCTCATATAGTTTAAAAAATATGAATGACGTGTAAAAGTGTTTGTAAAAACCTACTTACAGAAAATAAGTCATTTATCATTTATTACAATCAGTGAGTGAGCAATCAATTATTCCCTGTTTTCCTACTTTCTGTCCTGTTTTCCTTAGGGTTGGATTTTTTTTCCAAATTTATATGGGACCAACTTCGAGGTATACCCTTTCCAATAAAAAAAGAATTATCAAAATCGGACTACTCTATAAAAAGTTATGCGGTCATACATAAAAAAATATAAATATAATTATACGCGTCGACTTGAGAACCTTCTCCGTTTTTTCGTCGGTTATAAACTAAAACTCGTAATAAAAAGTCTAGTCGCAATCTGATCTCAGCGATTTAGTCATCATCTGCCTAGCCTTTTCCCAACTATGTTTGGGTCAGATTCCTGTCTGTCCGGATGCGTTTGAATACCAGTTATACATGAAGCGACTGCCTATCTGACCTCCACAACCCAGTTAAGTACTGGGTAACACCATAACCCTTGGTAAGACTGGTTGTCAGACTTTTGACTTACTGACTACCCGTAACGACTGTCAAAGACTCACGAATGACAGCCGGGACCAACGGCTTAACGTGCTTTCCGAGTCACGGAGGTAATGGATAGTCACCCATCCATGAACCGACCGTAGCGTAGCTTAACCTTAGATCGACTCGTGCATCTGTTATCATTCCGCCACGAGTCCGTCAGTAACATATTGCTGAGATTTAGGGACCAGTGGATCTGCTTTCTAAGTACGTCAACGAAGACACGGGCCCAAAGTAGTTGATCCGTTAAAACAAGTGTCAAATTTATATTTTCAGACGGGCAGAGACACATGGGGCGTAGGGACAAAACTATCAAATCGTGTTGTCATAATTATGTCATTCATTGTTAGGGTGCTTGCGTAAAGCTGCGGGTTCCCGGTAAAGACAAGTCGGTACCGATCGGTGCGGGTGAAGTAGTCCCACATTAACTTATGCACTCACACAAAGAAACAGGTAAAACATCTCAACCTACAGAAATCCATACCTGGAGACGGGCACGAAAACCCGTTTCTTTTAGCAAGCACCCTTAGTTTGGAAACCGAAGTAATCTTATGTCCGTAAGTGATACGGCGTTGGAAACGCCCATAGTTTAGCATAGTTTGGCCGAACTTATGGACTTTGAGAACCTGAATTAAACGAATCGTAGTATCGGGTGTACCTAGTACCACAACTTAAAAAGACATGGCCTCCGACGATCGATCGTTCGATTGTGACGTAGTAGTACGCTGTGTAATGCCTTGTTACAACTTCGTGTATTGTGTGAGGCAACAGCCTTGTGCCAGGAGAAAATGGAGGCACGTGTTTTCTAAGAAACTCTAGAGCATGTGGAGGATCTTGTTAGGCACTCGAATAAAAATTACTGGTCCATTTCTTCGATACCTACATTATTCTTCGTTAACTAAAATAGTTTCTGGCTATCCCTAAGCCAGAAACTACAGAACGACAACTGCTACGATCTTTACATATTCTTTTTGCTTCGTTTACGTTCATACATCATAGGGTCTACTCTCTTAAGTCCGCCAACGAAGATACGAGCCCATCCGAAACTTGTTGATCCATCAAAATAAGTGTCAAATTCAATTTTACGAACGGGCGAAATGCCATTGGTGTAGGGATAACAGTCGAATCGTGTTGTCGTTCATGCTTAGTTCGGGCTCCGAACAAATCTTATGTCAGTAAGTGACATGGAGTAGGAATCGCGGAAAAGGAACGCGGAGGAAACATAGTGTAACTTCGGTCAAAACAACGGACATCGTGCTTAGGGAGTAGACCCGCTGGTCCGTATGTCCGTACAATTGTGTGAGAAATTAGGAACGCAATCCAAAGACGTTACAAACTTATTGCTAGTATTTGTCAAGGTCGCATTTTACCTTTGGGGGACTAAATATTTGCCTCCGTGTACATAATTTGAAAACAATAACCACTTGCTCGTCATTGTCTTTTAAAATGCTATACTTAACACGTGAAGGTTTTCCGCTATCAATTATTATGTTAATTTTCTAAAACTCGCTGAAAAACGTGCACATTTTCGCTACACTTCTGTAAACACGAATGAAATCTCTAAACAAACTGGAATGATAAAATCTAGTAAAGTGTTCTGCTTTTACATTTCGTCGTCATTTTAATTTGTTTTATAGAATGAATGAATGAATGAATGAATTGCACCGATCCCAGCGTGGTTAAACCAGACTCGATTAATCGAATGAACCCCAAGATTCGCACTAGCTCCTGTAGCCTCATGTTCATGGTGCTACAGCGACCATTGCATATCAAGGAATAGACCGGGGGGCGCGGTAATGGTAGGGAAGACGTGCCCGTAGGATAGGTAAGGATTTAAGAGCCTACCGGATATGCATCCTAGAGTAAGCATTGGACTAGTGGAGAGATGGGTAATTATTATCTATGGATGGGCATCTTTTATCGACCTTGCCGCCAGGTTGGTTCAGGTCGAGCTTCATCGGTGCGTCTTTTGGCGGGCTTCTACTGCTTTCTCGGTTCTTTTGTATGTAATTGCTTGTTTTGTTGTGTCAGATGTAGCTGTTTTCAATGTCTACGACGGAAGTTTCGCTACTATCCGTTTCCGGTTTTTGTAAGTTTCACTAGCAGCGATCTTGATCTTATATACTTCTATCTTCAGCTGTCGTCATCATCATCTGCCTAGCCTTTTTCCAACTGTATCCGTCCAAAAATTGATTCCCATGTCGAAGTACCTCATGTCCTGTTTTAGATTGTCGTTCCATGTGTAAATAGGTCGACCTTCTTGGATTTGGCCTTGTACTGCATTGCTGCATGCAGTAGGTGTGGTTGCGGCGCCTGTAGACATGTGCGAGGTAGCACATCCTGTGGTTCTTGATGCGTTTGCATACTGTTTTTCCGTCTAAGATTTCATGCATTTTCTTTTGCCTTGGTTTATTCCTAGAGTGGTTAATCAAGTTTCTAATGAAAGCTCGCTCATATCTTCTGGGTCTTGATCTGTTAGCTTTAGCAAGTGCCGATACTTTCAGGCCATGTATCATGCTTGATGGTCCTGTTGGTTAGCGATTAGTTGGTTCGTTGTGATAGGATAGGATTGATCTATTGTTTAAAAAGGTTGGTTGGTATTTGTCCAAGTCCGTTATTACCTCGTCTATTTTTTAAGTGCGTAGGATGCGTAAATTCTGACCCGTGTTGCAAACCGACATGTGGCGATATTCATTCGCATCTTTAGGGTTATTATTATTATTATTATTTTTTTGGAATTTGTACTTGTACGGTCTCCAGCCACGTGTTGGGTGCTTCGTTCTGTGTCCAAGCTTTGTTCATGTGTTTGGTGACGGCTTCTTGTAGTATTTCTGGAATTGTTTTGTAAAGCTTGATTACCACTTGGTCAGTTCCGGGAGCTGACCCGTTTCTCATTTTCCATTACGTCATCCGCGATGGGTCCATCACACTGTACTTTGGTTATCGGATTGTTTGTATTAATTGTTGGTATAAGATGGCCCTCGGATTTTTTTATTGTTTGCTCCCATTTGGTCATCGGTATCTAAGTAGATCTTTTTCGACGTTTTGTTTGAAGTTTGTTTCTACTGTAAAAAGGTATAGCATCTGCATGCATTTTGCAGGGTGGTTTTTCCCCCATTCATTGAGGCAGGCCCTACATGTTTTTTGCTCTTCCTGATATTTAACCTTTTGAAGTGTTGCCTGACATTATTTTACTAGGTTGTACCTATTTGGATTATCTAGTTGCCTATTATGTAGGAGTTTAGCTTTTTGTAGTTCAGCAAGAGCTAATCGATGATCTCTGGAGAGAACTGGCTGCAGAATCAGAGTTTCCTGGGCAGCCGCTTTTAATACCTCCGTTATGGTATTCCAGAATATTTCGATGTTTTGTCCGTTGAGTAGATTCCTACATATCTTTTAGTTTTTTGATATGTAGTCTTGGTATTTGGTATTCGTGAGGGTGACATAATGGCTCTGTTTGTAATTGAAATCCTTGTTTCGGTTTGTTCTTAGCAGATCCCAGATTATTTTATGGTCGGATGTGCCCCTAGCTGCCCATTCACCTGTAATAAGTTCGATGAGTTTTTCTGTTGCATGTGGCGATAATGTGATCCAATTGGAGTGCCCTTTGACCATGTTGTCCTGCATGATGATCTCTCTTTTGTCTGTTCTATTTGCACTTTTTCTCTGTTGGTTGTAGAGCTCCTGAGTTTTTACCTGTTTCTTGTATGCAGGCTGCATGAATGCACCTAATTGAGAGTTCCGCGTCTTAGTTAATTGGTTAATTAAAGGCTTATTATGTTGTGTTGTTTTGACGTTGTTTGATTTTTCATGAGATCTATCGGGTTGCTGTTGTAATGGTCGTCGTCGGTCATGGCCCAGCTATCATAGTGCTGGTCCTTGTAGAGGATGTGCATGTTGCTGGGTACTGGTTCGCCGGTAGGTGAATACACTAGTGTGTGTTTTGTATCCGTGTGCACGTGCAAATTTACAAGATAGAACTCGGACGCGGCGATTAATATATCCTCTCGTCCTCAGAACGTCTTGTTATACTGCGTGATTGTGTATTTGTTATCCTTTGTTCCTGGGAGAGATTGCTGTTAGGGAGAAATTCTTGTATATTATTTAAGAGCGATATTATGAAGAAGCGAGGTCGGACAGACACGTGGTCAAACCCATTACATTATTTATTTGATGGGCTATAGCTGTAGCTCGAACTAGACAATTGCCGTCTTTTGTCATACGCAAAATTATGCCCATTTTTAAAGAGAAAGCCTTTTGTTTTTATGGTATTGCAAGACCTTCTCAGCAAACATGTGCGTGGGTTTGTTTTTGAGAAACAATAAAGCTGACAGGGGACGCCTCAAATTTATGAGCTTTGCTAGTTTTGTTTCTTAACTTAACCTTTTTTAACTTCGAGTCCAATTTTTTCGCACATGTTCGAATTCAGGTACACGGATTGTGATCAGACATATTGACATACATAGTGTCAGAATTGGGATACGGGTAAACGAGAGAAACAGCTCCTTTATGTACAAGACTTGGCTATGAAATAAGTTGCTTGTTCAAGGCAGTTTTGGTAATTTAGTACAATGTTAAATGAAGAAAATCGTGGAGTACGAATTCTAGAGCGATACCGTATTTTAGGCTAGAGTAATAGAGTATCTTAGTTATATCCCTCGCTCCTGGATATAATATGAAAACATTTCCCTAAAGCCTATTTATAGCTTACAATGATGTTAAATTCACGCGTGGCTTTAAAAATCCAAATTAAGAAAACAAAGCGCAGCCGGAAACAACTTCTAATGGAGATCCCTGAAATATACGGAAAGATCTCACCAAATCCACGGTTGGGAGGCCTAGGCCTCAGACTTTTATATCAGGAACACACGTATGCCACTCGTTTTAGTATGCACCCACAAAAACAACACCGTTTCGAATTTCAAATTTGCGTTTCAAGCTGAGAGTTACGCCAGTTTGGTTAGAGCCACGTGGTACGCACGTTGCATCAAGTATAAACAAAGGCTGGACCCGACACGTCCGTCCCCTTCGGCGGTCACTATGCGTCCCTCGTCATTTTAATTTGTTTTATAGAGAAGAGAAACATAATAAAACTAAAAGCAATTTCTTGCGAAAGGTTATGGATGGTGGCTGTAGATAGAAGGACTGAGCTTCTAGCATTATGCTGACGCAGACAGCTTAGTTAAAACTGGTTGCATAATCATCTTATAAAGTTCCCACTGTTGGGAAACAGGCCTCCTCTCCGTGAGAGAGAGTGGGCCGAAATGCACCACGCAGACCCAGTGCAGATTTGTAGATGTCGCATGTCTTCGAATTTTTGACTCTTCACAATGTTTTCCTTTACCGTTTTGAGAGCAGTGGTGATGAAATGATTTACTTAAGTAAAGCGCTTGTCTGGGTCGAACCCACGGCTTACGACTCGGTTATCATTGCACACTGGGCTGCCACTGCTCTCAAAACTGGTTACATGCTATTTAATATAAAATGAAGTAGTATCTAAATACTAGCGACTTCCTCATGCATCGCACGAGTGCAATCTACTCATCATCATCTGCGTAGCCTTTTCCCAACTACTTTTGGGTCCGCTTCCAGTCGAACCCTATGCAGCTGAATACAAGTGGCCAAGCCTGCATGGACCGATTGCCTATCTGACATCCACAAACTAGTTACTAGGTAGGTAATACGATACCCTTAGTAAGACTGGTTGTCAGACTTTCAGACTTATTACTTTAACGACTGTCAATGATCGATCTACAAATGACAGCAGGGACCAACGGCTAAAAATGTTTTCCGAGGAACTGGGGGGCGGGGGAGGCAATCTACTAATGTGACGATATGTCAAAACATCGAGATTTCTATGATGATCGATGTTAAATATTAGATAATGTATTACACACAAAGCTTCCAGAATAAATTCTTCAAATTATATGATGGTGAAAACTGCATCAAAATCCATTGTGTTTAGATGGACTAGGCAGTCACACAGACAGACACGAAAGGCGAATTTGTTTTATAATATGTATAGGTATAAATGTAGCCGAGTTATGTTAAAGGCCTACGCAGACCGGGGCGGCATGGCAAGGGATTTTGCCGTCAGTCAACGCACACTAGCCGCTTTGATACCGCGGCATTCCAGCGGCTTCCCCGCTTCTCTACCCCCGCCGCCTCACCCCGCGGTATGTTACAACGAGCGCCGGAGTCCTTGGCATGCCGTTGCCTACCGCAGGACGCCACGGAATCCCGCCGCGGGAGCCCGTGGCGCGTCTTTCAATGCCGTGCAATGAAATCCCTTTCGATGCCACGGCATCATTTTAAAGCATAGCAATTTATGTCGTATTTCTATATCCATACGTTTGAATGTCCATTAGTAAACATTTAAATCTCTTGCCATGCCGTCCCAGTCTGCGTAGGCCTCAACTCAGATTATTAATTTGCTAGACCAAAATGACAACTAATCCATATCCTTACGTAATAGTATAAAACGAAGTCGTCAAAATGTCTGTACGCGCATAACTTCCGAATGACTGCACCAAATTGGATAATTCTTTATTTGTGGTGGTCAGTATTGCCAAGACAAGATTTGTATGAAAGAAAATTTCGAAAATTCAAAAAAAGAAATTGCATCCGTGTGAAGCTAGGGCGGGCCGCTAGTATATTATATAAATAATGTCATGTTGACAGAAAAAGTTAGATCGTAGCTGTCATTTTAGTCTAGCAAATTAAAAGTCGAGAGTTTCGTTAGATACGCATTGGTACCGTCCAGTTTTGCACGGATATCTTCCCGTTATCTTCTCTGCCATGATCAAAAAACGTCTGGGGAAAATCTAGCCTGTAAAAAATGATAGTCACATGAAGATGTAATCGTATTCTGAAACCACTGAAGCGCTCTATGTTTCGCTGCATTTTTAATCTGTGGTAGAACTAGTGCAGTGTATTCCGACGAAAAAATGAGGAAAAATTATGGTCCCTGCATCCGCGAACCTGCAAAACAATCTATTTTCGAATGCCCGTAAACCTGCGGCGGGGTGATTGCGTAACACGCTGTCATTAGGTTTTGTCCCATAGAAAAAGTTGTTCATAATGATGGCTACAATGATTTCTTAAGAGGTTGTTGGTGTTTTTCTAAAAACCCTGTATAGTAGAACTGTACTGGGTTACTGATAAAACATTAACAACCACTTAACAGGTTCATTTAACTACTCATCATTATGAACAACTTTTACTATGGGACCAAATCTGAAATCGCGAAAAAGAAATCTCCTCTTTCCTACATTTTGACGAGTTTATACGAACATAAATGTAGAGAACAGCTGATTTTTATTTCGCGATTTCAGATTTGGTCCCATAGTAAAAGTTGTTCATAATGATGAGTATAATGACCTCTTAAGAGGTTGTTAATGTTTTACCAATAACCCAATGTATAAGTACTTACTTTACGTACGAGTCGGTAAGACTAACCATGTTATAAAAATCAAAACACTAATGTACGGTTAACTAACATGTCATATATCTACTTGCATATACATATATAGTGTACTACTATTAATAGTACCAACTTGTAATCAATGCGAACAGTTATACAGCAAGTGTTGTGATTTCCACATGCGACATTACCACAGGATAAGCGAGTACAGAAGATCAATAACGAACTGCCTCTCTAGCATTACCAAATTGATCTATGTAATTGTATTATAAGAAAAACAAAGAAAGAAGTTTTTTGTATTTAGGACACACAGGAAATACAAAAAGTAAAAAAAAACGTGCCAAGTGCGAGTCGGACTCGCACACGAAGGGTTCCGTACCACAAGGCAAAAACGCCGTAAAAAATATGTTTGTTGTATGGGAGCCCCCCTTAAATATTTATTTTATTTTAATATTATTATTTATTATTAAAGTTAAAATACAACTGAGTATTTTGTGAATATTTCTAGTGCCTACCTGTTGCCATTTTTGATATCGAGCAAAAAAGTGCAAAAAAATCGCGTTTATTGTATGTGGTTTTAGTATTTGTTGTTATAGCGGCAACAGAAATACATCATCTGTGAAAATTTCAAATGTCTAGCTATCGCGGTTCTTGAGATACAGCCTGGTGACAGACAGACGGACAGACAGCGAAGTCTTAGTAATAGGGTTCCGTTTTGTACCCTTTGGGTACGGAACCCTAAAAAAACAGCATTTAAAACTAACAAAGCTAAACTATACTATTATAGCTGTCGCGTATTAACATGGCAATAGCGGTCATTGGGTCCTGGGTCCAGACACTTAAAATTTTGTACTAGAGTTCCTTATAGAAAGTGGGCACAAAAAAAAAATATTTTTGAAAATTATTCTCCTAAGGGCTGATTTTTCAATCATCAGATAACTTTATTCGAGGAATAATTTAGAAATTTTGACAGTTATTTCATACAAAAACTGTCAAATGTCAATTTTATTCCACGAATAAAAATTATCTGTCGATTGAAAAATCAGCCCTTAAGAGGTAGAATATACGATGAACGTTTCTATGGAAGTTCGTAATTTTTGCCGGCTTCCGTCCGTCCTATAATACTTTGTCAAAAAACACGCCTTGTTCAATTTTGTCCTTCTGAAAGCTATAATTGCTCGATGTTCTTGTTTACCCATTTTACGACTGTGAAAGGAAGTGTTCAGCTACCGATGTTACGTAATGACTTTGTTTAAAAACAAATGTAGGAGTAATTGACAGATCTCAGACTAATTTAATATAATATCACGAAGGGTATTTCACGAAAGGTGGTAATAAACCCTGTACTTATTTTTGTTGCTGACGATCCTTCAGGATCAAAAACAAAAGAAAAAAAGCGGATCAAACCGGAATGAGAAAGTTTATAGTGGATAAGTCGGAGATTAAAACAGAAGACGAACAAGCAGGGGTTAGGGGGGGGGGTTATCGGTTCAGGGGATTAGAATGGAATAACTCGTACCTACTTATAGTAGGTACTCCCGCATTTCGCCAGTTATGTCGTAAGTTTTATCACAATTTTTTCACGGTCCAAAAGACCGCTACGTAAAGGACTATTCCGTACAAGTTTTAATATCTGAGACTTGAGACATGGAGAAAAAGTTGGGAGTATCAAGTGTGCAAATAAGGTTAATAAGGACATACTGCAACGACTATAGGAAACGGGTGCAGTACTAATAGCAATATAATCTCTTACATCCATTACGTAAGGTTCACTTGTTTCTATTAGACTGTAAGACATAAAGATTTGAACATCAGCTGATCTATTCTGTAAGAATCTCACCGTGAAAACTTAGGTGAAGTGAGCTCTCATTCCTCGTGATGCTAAAGATTGACACTATTAAGGCTAAGATACATTGAAAACGGTCAAAGAGTTGGTTTAAAAAAAAAACAATAAAAAAAAAGATATTTTCAAGTCTTATTTTAATACAGTGATGGAACTCAAATCATAATTAAACATGCATTAATGCATCAAAAACATCTTCAAATACACCTCTTGATTGTCTTTAAAAGCATTTTAGCCTTTCATTAACAATTTTAATTAAAATTAAAAATATGCCTTTACATTTCTAATGTCAAATTGCATTCAGTGATGGATTATTTATTATTAAATAGTTTTTGTAAATAGATAATTTCTTCATATTTTACAATAAATTACCAGTTTTGTGTCATCGTGCTTCTCTTTCTTTTCTATGCAGTCCGATAGTGACCGCGCTTTGGGTCATATAAGCCCCTTAACAACTCACTTCACCTAATTTTCCACGTTGAGGTGGTTTCAGAGCAACCGTGGCCCTGTGGTATCGGCCCCGACTTACGAGTTGTAGTCGTAAGTTCGAACCCAGACAGACAATTTTCTTTGTGTATTTAATTTCATCACCACTACACTCAAAAGGGTGAAGGAAACATCGTGAGGAAATCGACCGGCATGTCCTAGAACCAAAAATCCAAGACATACACCAACCCGCGCTGGGCCCGCGGGGTGGATTATGGCCCACTCCAACTCACAGAGAGGAGGCCTGCGACCCAGCAGTGGGAACATTATAGGCTGATTATGCTAGCTACAGAATAGCACTGCAGAGCGTGAGCGTGCGCGTGCGCGTTCTTGTGACATTTTGAAAGATCTAAGATTTTGCTTGTCGGTTATTTTGATTGAAATAATAACAGCCGCACAGGACGATCGATCAGGTTAAGCTACGCTTGCCGCGGTAGGTATGTGGATGGGTGACCATCTGTACATACCGAGAGCCCTCCGTGCCTCGGAAAGCACGTTAAGCCGTTGGTTCCGGCTGTCATTCGTGGATCTTTGACAGTCGTTATAGTCAGAAGCCCGAAAGTCTGACAACCAGTCTTACTATTTGTGGTATCGTATTACCCAGTAACTTGGTTGTGAAGGTCAGATAGGCAGTTGCTCCAAGTAAAAACTGGTATTCAGCTGCATCCGGTTAGACTGCAAGCCGACCCCAACATGGTTGGGAAAAGGCTAGACAGATGATGGTTATTTTGATTGCCTTATTTATTAAGTACGTAGTTTTTATCGATTACTCGGAAACGCCCCGGGATTTCGTTGTAACTCATAAGTCATCTATCCCGGGATTTTATGATCCCGCTAGGGTTTCGAAATGCCTCGCTATGATATAAAAGGAATGTCGGTATAAACTGTGAAGTATCATATTTGAGATTAGTTTCAGATTTTGTCAGATTTAAAGAAAAAAAAGGAACCTTTTTATTGAGACTCGCACAGGAACATTACAAACTAAACTAAACACAATTTTGGCGAAATAAAAAAATAAGTATACATGTAAAATAAATAAAAATAGAAAAATAAAGTCCAAAAGCTTAAGGCCAAAGGGCTTCTATCTCAGCTGCAAGCCTTAAAAAATTTAAATCATCATGTCTGCTGGAAGATATTCCATTTCATAAGCCAGGAATATCCCATCTATCCTATAACTTTTTACTGGCATTATTCTCGCTGGAAGCTACTAGGTATACAAAGGATCCAAGCTCAAAATACTGTTTTTTTTTCAGAATCGCACAAATGCAGCCACACATTCAGAAATTTTCAGAATTCACCGAAAAACTCCTCTTTGGCAATACTGCCTTTTTAGCAAACTTTCTTTTTTGGGTGGGATATTATCAAATATTTACTTCTCCCGCTCTGGGCGAAGTGGAAGGGGGCGTGTCAGACTTTTACTAACTAAAACCCACCCGTGTTCCTTCAGTTGCCTGTGCCAGGGGCCACGGTATCTCTTCCGAACGACCCGCGACCCTGGCAGGCATCGGCTCTAGCGGACCCCGTCAGTGCACCAAGTTGCATTCATTTTAAAGTACTGTTTAATAGAATTTTGTCACCCTTATTGCACTTTAATCTTAACCTTTTGCCTTGAATTATTCATAAATCTAAGATTTAAGTAATAAAACGCTAGTTTTACCGCTATCCCGTGTTCTTTAAAGTAATTACAAACACATAGGGTCCGTAAGATTATGAAGGAAGGTTGCAAGTGTTTAAGAATGAAAATGAGGTTCCTATTCACCTTGAATTAAAGGTCATAATTGTGGATCAATTGTGATCGGTTGTTAGCCTTTCGTATGCGAGGACCAATGTAACCAGTTTAACTTATTAATTTACGCAACTTTGCTTCATTGGTTTGCTCATTATCTTGACTTGTACAGCTGATATTTCTGAGGTGTACGTTAAGGTAGCCAAAAAAAAAAAAACCAAAAAAAAAATATAAAAAAAATAAAATATAAATTCCAAAAAAAAAAAAACTAAAAAGTTTTTACGTAATCACGAAACACCAAGTTTTTCGATTGCTTTCTTAGCTAACTGGTAGCAAATAACGATCTAAAAAAATCCTAAATTCTAGGCATATAGTATATTAGTAAGTGTACGATATTTTTTTTAAGTTTAATGAATTAGTACTTGTAAAAAAATGTTGACTATGCTGAAAAAACCCAATAAAGTCATGCGCAAAACCGTCGTCTACGCGTAAAACGTGTTAGTTTTTTTTTTTTTGGAATTTATCTTAAGTAGTTATCAAAACTTAAATTCGTAGACTTAGACAGATAGGTGATAAATACTTGTGTATTTAAAAAAAAACTAGATAACTTAAGGATATTGAGAAATTTGCGCTTAAAAAAACTGATTTTTCTGGTTTTAGTCCGCGAAATTGATACCCTTCAGGTTTTTGTGTTAATAAACTTATTTTATTTTTTATTTTGTTTGTGTTTGTGGTTTCTAGGAAATTGTTTAGCTTTTCTATCTGCTTCTGATTTCTCAGTAGCAGCTCGGAGTCTGGATTTGTGCCGGTTGCTGGCAATAGGCTCGCCCCCCATTGCATATAGTCTTCCTTATCAATTTCTATAACGCGATAGCAACCTTTTGTAATTATTATTTCCTAGCGTGCCCTAATATGACTCCCCAGACCGAATTTGTGGTGTACATAATAAAGAGTATTCTATTCTAATTTTGTTTTAAATAAGTACCTAGTCACAACTAATGAAATAGAGTTGGCCGACAGAGTTAAAGGTATAGATATAGGAGGGCTTAGGTTTCTCTTTACGTATTTGGCGTTTTTCGATTAGTGTATCCAACCCTTTTTTTCAGAAAAAAAAAACTTTTGTAGACAGTAGAGCGCAAAGATGATCTACCTATCTGAAGCGAGCCTCTCCCGAGTCCCAACCTGTTGAATCCATAGCGCAATCGCTTAGATGCCTCTTCATCACGTCCTTATATCAGAGATGTTGACCGCCATGCTTCCGTTTACCACCCGCCATGGGACTTAAACATAACAGGCAGAATGTGAAATTTTATGTTATTATTAGGAACATAGGTTTTTCGAACCCATAGGTTTGTGTAAAGTGGTATTTCAACGTTGCGTTAGTTATTTCACGTAAAAATCGCAATTGAAAGTTGCCAAGCGTTGACATATTAGTGCTCGTGACTGTACTACAGCTACACCTCTCTGCCCAACCCTACGAGTAAACTAGGCGTCATTTGTTATTTGTTATGATGTGTGTCTGCTTCGCGGACAGTAAATGTATTACAAATCCTAATCGTTTTTAAAAACAAACGGGACCCTATTACTAAGACTCCACTGCCCGTCTGTCTGTCTGTCACCAGGCTGTATCTCATGAACCGTGATAGCTAGACAGTTAAAAGTTTCACAGAAGATGTATTTCTGTTGCCGCTATAACAGCAAATACTAAAAACAGAATAAAAACACATAACCCTCCTTTTGGGCTTCGCCGCAGTCGGGTAATAAATATTTAAGGGGGGCTCCCATACAACAAACTTGTTTTTTTCGGCGTTTTTTGCCTTGTGGTACAGAACCCTTCGAGTGCGAGACCGACTCGCCCTTGACCGGTTTTTGGATATTAAGGCCTCCAACAAAGCGTACCAAGACCGAGCTGTACCTACCACGTTTACTCACGTCACCGTGTCATGTATGTGCACGCATCCGGTCAGGCCAACCTGGCGCAGTTTCGCCTGTTCAGTTTTGCTTTGCATATCGGCCTATCTATCGGCTTCACGTCGAGCTAAATCCAAGCCTATCCTTTGAGCCCCGTGCCCCGTGCCGTGCCTTGGGACACTGTGCTCTCCTCTTCTATCAAGAATTGATGACGTCATCGTTAAGCGATGGGTGTTCCGTGAAGTATGATAAGAAATATCCAAGAAATTCGTCGTAAGCTCATGTGTCATGTTTGATATCACTCGGAATGAAAGGGTTTTTCCTGCTTTGTCAATAATAAATTACTACGAAATAGTTAGGTATGGTGATAGTTTATGAACAAGGGAATCGGCACCAGTACCTATCTAACCTAACTAAAACTGAACTATTAGGTAGGTAGTGTAACGGGTGGTTTTTAGAACACGGGTGGGTTTTAGTCAGTAGGAGTCTGACACTCCCTTCGACTCCGCCCAGAGCGGGAGGGGTCAATTGATGATTTCCCACCAAAAAAAAAGGTATGTGTGATATGTTGCATGTAATTTCAGTTGCCATCACCACCAAAGTAGTTCCGTTGAGATAGATACAACATATTTGTATTTTATGTGCAGCATATCAGTGTTTTGTTTATAAAGAAACGTCGGTATTCTCGTGCATCAGTGTGCTTGGCAGATATGTACTTGCAATTACAATCAATCGATGAAATTACGGTCCTTTTATATCATATCGTACGTAATTAATGAGAGGGCCCGTGGCTAAATTACACGGTGGATCGATCCGTAAATGTGCCTCTACAGTCGACCGCACGTGGTGGTAACACTTTGACCTTGAGCTAGCCTAGCGTTGCACGGAGTTTCAATAGAATAAGAGGCCAGCTTAGACTGATTTTGTTACCAGTGTCGTACGGCCTACTGTACACGGTGCAAGTAAATTCAGCCGTGGATCTTTTTACCTTCGGGGGGAAACCTTCAAAAGGCGCCCGACCGGACGGGACGGGACGGACGGGAGTTCGGGGAATGTGGGATTTTTACCTCACTAAAACCACCCCGGTGATCACCATCAGCACATAGGGGTGGTCGGAACCCCCCGTGCAACGCCTGAAAGGCACATCCCTGGGGAGATCTTTTTGCCTAGGGGCGTAAATTGACACATCGAGCTGCAAGTGCGTGACAATTACCTACGACGCTCTACACAGCATAACTTTTTTTAAACGCGTTGGGCCTTATACGACCGGGTACTGTATGTGTCTGAAGTTGTGTTATGTTATGTTACATACAATCGTGTGTACACACCCCACAGTTAAGCAGTTAAGCTACTTATGTGGTGGTGATTCCAGAGATGGGTGACGTACAGCGTAACTAAAGTCCTCCATGTGAAACGGCCAAAACCTTTGTCAGATTAGCTGCGTCCCGCGGTTTCATCCGCATAAGATTCGATCCCATGGGAATATCGGGATACAAAGTATCCTATGTCCTTATCCAGGACATGGTATACCCATGTGACAAATTCCATCCAAATCTGTTCAACCGTTTTAGCGTGAAAGCGTAACAATTAAACATATAAAATCAAATCTTTTCTTTTTATAGTTTAGATCTAGTGGTTAGAAAAACAATATAAAAAAAAGTAATTATTTAAGGTACGTACACCGCTTCCACTAAGCCGCCACTAGTTAGTCTGGGAGCTGACCCAAATATTATAGTCGACACAGGGCGCGGATAATGACAACGTCAGTGGTGAGAGCGAGCTGACTTTGCGGGCACAAATCCACTCAGCGTAGTTACTGGTAATACCTCTATTATAGAACAGCCCTTTGTCCAGACTATAATACATGCATAATCACATTGGCGCTTTTGTCTGAACGAAGAATAATGCTGTCTTCATCTTACAACGAAAATAAGAAAGAGACGCATTAAATTAGAGAACTGTCAAACAGCCTGTCATAATTTAGCGGCGTAATTGGAAGGGTTGTTTTAAAACGAATTTTACAACCCTAATTGTTGTCCTTTTTTATTGTTATTCGGCACGCAATTGTTTTTCACTAGGTAGTTAAAGCAGTAATCAGTACCTATGTATCAAAATAACAAACTTATTCTAAACTAGCTGTGCCCGCAACTTGGTTCCCGTGTATGTCGGACAACAATATGTGTCTCTTTACTAATTCCTTTCTTTACTCTAAAATAAAACCAGTGAAAGTCCCGTCAAAATCGGTTCAGCCGTTTCGGAGATTAACCGTTACAAACAGACAGACAATAAATATTTTTTTGTTATATATGTACTTTTATATGCATTTAGTATAAAGCTGTTATTTTGACATTACAAATAGACACAGTTATTTATTTGTATAGATTTTTTCCGTTTTCAACGGCTCACCCACACTCAGGCATTGTTAGGTCACATTAGAGTTGACTGGAATCTAGATGTAATCTCTGAACAAATTGTTCTATTGTCTACATGACACCTGGCCTAGATTGGGTCGACCTGATGGGACAGATTGCTGCACTAGAGTTAAGCCTATCTCAATCAAGGTGATTACTAGACTTTTATTTAGGTCATCGGTGAATTAATTATGTTTAGGATCGATTCAGGTTATGTGCAGTATTTTTGTGTCGATTTTAGGCTATTTTCGTAAAGGAACTGGTGTAGGGCTAATACTGGGTGGCGCAAAAGTAAAGACCCTATTTGGTTCAGCTATAACATTTTTTCTAAATTAGAAAACTAGATTTAGATTTTTTTAAATGTATATTTGTGCCATTAAATTTCGTACCATTAGGATTTAAAGATGATGTCTTTTAAATGGTGACCTCCAGAGTTGATACACATTTGAGCCCTATTTATGACATTTTGCATAACTTGCCGTAACACTTCCTGCGATATGTTCGTTATTTCTTGACGAATGTTTTCTTTTAGAGCTGCGAGAGTCTGTGGCTTGTTCACATACACCCGAGATTTCAAAAAACCCCAAAGAAAGAAGTCTGGACTGGTCAGATCGGGTGATCTTGCAGGCCAAGGCAAATCGCCAAAACGAGAGATAACTCGGCCTGGAAAAGCGTCCCTCACTAAGTCCATAGTGTCGCGCGCTGTGTGTGCCGTAGCGCCGTCTTGTTGAAACCAGATGTGCTCCAGCCCCAATTCGTCCAAACTGGGTATCAAAAACTCATGTACGTTTGCCCCGCACGGCCCCCCAGAATTTGCGATTTAGGTGTGCACCAATGCAATGTACTCGCCTCTAGGAGTATATGTACCGGTTTCTTTTTCAATGTACCTCTGAACTTTTGAAGAAATATGCAAAAAAAGGGGGCCGTGCCAGCCAAACGTTTTCAGCACGGCCCCCGTGTAACTTGAAAAATATATAGCGTATTAAAAAGTTTCATAAACTCAAGAAATGTACTTTAATAGCACGTTCTATGTACCGTAACAGATATTGTGAATTCGTAATAACAAATAATATATAGACGTGGATAGGGGGCCGTGCTGAAAAAAAAGAAATAAGAAAATATCTAAAAAAGACAAAACAACCTTAGCCAAAAACTATTAAAAAGTAATTCATGTTTGGCAAATAACATATGTACCACATTGGTTTCTCATACAACTTGCTTAATTAAAAAAATAAACGAATTTTAGTTTATTCAGCACGGCCCTCTATAGTTGCCTATATCTTTTTAAATATGACATGTTTGTTTACAAAATTCGACTTCCTGAATTATGTATAGGAGTACATTCGTTCCAAATAAATTGCGATTATGGAGTATTAGTACTCTAAAAGTTAAATTGGATCAAAAATATCCTAACATACAACTGATGGGGTGACCATGTTTCCACGTGAGAATGGATAAAAAAACTTCTGCATAAATTGAGTAAATCTTTAATAAAATAAACGTTTATTTTATTAAAGATTTACTCAATTTATGCAGAAGCTTTTTTAACCATTCTCACGTGAAATCATGGTATTCACATCGTATTCGTATTAACGATAACTTTATTAGTAGTAAGTAAGTGTCGCTAAGACTAAATAGCTCAAAAGGCTTAAAAAAATCACAGATATATTTGCAATAAATCACACGGATTGATGTACGGTACATTACAATAAAATTACAGTTTCCTTACATTTCACAGTATTAGTTACGTTTACCTATGGAATAATCGCAGAAAAACTATGTTTATATTATCTGTGGTGTCACTAACACTACAGAGCTTAAAAGGCTTAAAAAATCACAGATACATTTCCAACAAATCACTCATTGAACCTTACCTACATTACAATAATATTACTTACATTAATCACATTAATTATTTGGAATAATCACAGGCAACTAATTTAACCTACGTAATCACAGTAGTGTTTCAAGCAACTGTAATAATTAGAATATTGTTATTATTTTTACATAATTTTAAAACATCAAAGATCACTCGCTAAAACGTAAGGGTGTGTACGAATATTGAATCTACTGTACTGTTGTTAATTTTCAAGGCCAAATCATCGTAACATAGACATTGCTCATGGCTAAGCGTATGGCACTTCTATTGGCCCAGATTCCCCATTGAATTCCTTACATATTCAATAGCACCAACGACTTCATAAATTTGGTTTTTAATATTATTAGTGACCGGAATATTACACAAAACCATTGCGTCTGTTCCATTTAAATCAAAGGTTATAATATTTTGTAATTTATAGCTTGAAATGACAGTTCCATCGCAATCATTTTTACAAATTTGAGAAGTAGTTTCGATAGCAAGTGACTCTTCTAATTCAAAAATGACAAACATGTTGATTACGTTAATATTCAAAGGTATAAAAGGTCTTATCATTTTTACACAATATTGGCATTCTTCTTTTGGGCAAGCTTTTTTAAACTGAGCACTGTAAAGTAAGTTGGCAAACATTTGTTCAAACAAATTAGCAACATTGCATTCACAATCTGTTATTTTCTTTACATGCGATGGCCGGTCAAAATATTCGTGACAAATGTAATTTCTCATTTCATATACCGTGACTTTGTCAACTTTTTCGTTTAACATGAGATTTAGATAGTCCCGAAGTTTATTGTCTTTTGGCTCAATTTCCATATTGAAATTAGAAAAACGACTTTAAGCCAATTGCAATCAAAAACATTATTGCATCAAAACCGCATGTGTTAACCACAAATGAATTTTGGACCATGTTACCATGTTTTATAAATTTTATATCGTTATGTGGTTTTACATCAACGGCCTCGTCTGCTTGACCTCTCCAATTATCTACAAATGTTGGTTTATCGCTAAATATTGAATCTTGAACAAATTGTCGTTTTGGTTTTTGTTGTTTTTTACTTGTGCGTTTTTTCGACCTGCGATTTGTTCTTTTTACTGTGTTAGGTTCTACGTGAAATTGACTCGCTGCAATATTTAGCTCTCCTTTTAAGTAATTAATATGTCTTTGCAAGAAAACGTCAACTCTGTGTTTTGTTATTTTAGATTTCAGCAGCAAGTCACATAATTTCATTAATATAGGTATAGAATATTTGTACCTAATTTATGGAACCATGGTCACCCCATCAGTTGTATGTTAGGATATTTTTGATCCAATTTATCTTTTAGAGTACTAATACACCATAATCGCAATTTATTTGGAACGAATGTACTCCTATACATAATTCAGGAAGTCGAATTTTGTAAACAAACATGTCATATTTAAAAAGATATAGGCAACTATAGAGGGCCGTGCTGAATAAACTAAAATTCGTTTATTTTTTTAATTTAGCAAGTTGTATGAGAAACCAATGTGGTACATATGTTACTTGCCAAACATGAATTACTTTTTAATAGTTTTTGGCTAAGGTTGATTTGTCTTTTTTAGATATTTTCTTATTTCATTTTTTTCAGCACGGCCCCGTATCCACATCTATATATTATTTGTTATTACGAATTCACAATATCTGTTACGGTACATAGAACGTGCTATTAAAGTACATTTCTTGAGTTTATGAAACTTTTTAATACGCTATATATTTTTCAAGTTACACGGGGGCCGTGCTGAAAACGTTTGGCTGGCACGGCCCCCTTTTTTTGCATAATTCTTCAAAAGTACAGAGGTACATTGAAAAAGAAACCGGTACATATACTCCTAGAGGCGAGTACATTGCATTGGTGCACACCTAAATCGCAAATTCTGGGGGGCCGTGCGGGGCAAACGTACATAAAAACTCACGTAACATGGTTCTGTAGCGTTCTCCAGTGACAGTAATCGCATTGCCTCCAGCGTCTTCGAAAAAATAGGGTCCGATCACTCTGTCAACACAGATGCCACACCATACAGTAACTTTTAGTGGGTGTAGAGGTGTTTCTTGAATAATGCGCGGATTATCAGTGCCCCAGAACCGAGTATTCTGCTTATTGACATGCCCTGAGAGATGGAAATGCGCTTCGTCACTCATAACCAATTTCGAAGGAAAATCATCCTCTTCAAGGTTGAGGTTTATGACGCGCTGGCAGTAATCTAGACGAGCTCGGTGGTCAGCAGGCAGCAGCTGATGAGTCATTTGAGTTTTATACGGGAACATCTTTAAGTCTTTCACCAAAATACGCTGCAGGGTCCGTCTGGAAATGCCCAATTGCGTGGCACGTCGCCTCGTTGATGTATCTGGACACTCTTCCACATCTTCGCGCACAGCATCGATATTTTCAGCTGAACGGCCTGTTCTTGGTCTCCCAGACTTAGGTCTATCCAATGTTGAGCCAGTTGCTTCAAGGCGTGTGGCAAAGCGTCGAATTGTGCGACCAATCGGTGCCGGACGGTGGGGAAATCGTCGACGAAATTCACGTTGTGTTCTTATCACTGATGAATTATTCCGTAAGAACATTGACACAATTATTCCACGTTCTTGGGGAGTAAAACGGTCCATGTTTATTTTCAGTGTATTTTACATTTGTTCACTACACAATTTTCAACAACAGAATGACAGAAAATGTCATATAAAAAAAAAAAGTATTTTCTTTAGTGCCAGTACTTTTGCGCCACCCAGTACATATAGAAGTACTCACAATCCACATAGTATTAGTTACAATGACTTAAAAACTATGTTAGTAAACTTTAACAAATTTAAAAAAAGTTGGTTCGTGCCTCCGTACCCAGTGCCTTTGCGCTCTTGTCCTTGGTACACCCGTTTGCGAAGGGCCAACGATTTCCGTATCTAATCTATTAAAGCAGGTCACAATCGTGCTGAATAAACTTACATTATGTAATCTATGAAGCCTTGACACCAGCGCCTGCCACAAGTAATATCTATTGCAACGATACCTCGAGGAGACCAACGCGTATCAATAAGTTAAAGTACGGTACGTATACCGCACTTTAACGTTATAACAAAAAAGATTTTACAGAACTTGCCTTAAACAGTATAGAGTTATGAGGAACAGGGTGTAAAGTTCACTCATACTCCATAGAAAAGGGAGGATCCTCCGACCAGACGGGTGTTGCCCGATGATTCATGTCGGGCCGTTGTATCTATGCTAGTTGCGCGGCAAACTCTGCTTGCGAGATGCAGGATTTTGCGTGACGTCAATATGACGCGTTGTTCGCATGTGGCGTTGTAGATACCGCTACAAGACTGGTTTTTACTAGAACCCTCAATAAATTAGAAGCCTCTTAGACAGCAGCCCATCACCATCATCATCATTTCAGCCGAAAGACGTCCACTGTTGGACATAGGCCTCCACCAAGCACCTCCACTTCGACCGGTTCAGTGCTTCTCGCATCCAACGGCAGCCCGTTCTTCCACATTTATCATTACACTATTCTTATTCTCCTTTTTCTTTCCCAGGTCCTAGCGCACACATTACAAGGTCTGGGCCAAGATGAGGGTATGTACCAGCAGTACATACCGCTGGCGATCCACTTGGCCGACGAGTTCTTCCTCACACACCCCTCCAGAGATGTTCAGCTGCTCATCGCGTGCTGCATCGCTGATGTGCTCCGGGTTTACGCCCCGGAGGCGCCGTATAAAGATCAGGAACAGGTGAGTTTTAAAAGGACGCAGAAGAGAGGTACCGTATTTATATTTGGATATTTCAAAAATATTTTGTTTTTTAAATACTATACATATAAGTAGGTACTATTTCCTACTTTGAGCTTTTATTAACAGGTTGTTTTTTATGTCTCAAAACATTTAATTATAACACTAAATTAAGGTTACAAAATTGCATTGAGATTAATACTGGCCCTATTGCGATCATCTCGCCATTTTGTATTGAAATGCAAATGTTTTCACCTAATATATTTTTTTCTTAGAAATATTGTATTTAGCATTTTTTAAAGCAGGATAATGTATTAAAGTAGGGTTGGCAACCCTTGCGGCTGGTTCACGGATGAGTGTTAACGCGTGCCCGTGTTCCCACCGTAAGCGGCAGAGGAGGACACCGTGGAGTTTTAGTGGGTTAGAGTCCCACATAACTGCACTATCTCCCCGTGGTAGTGCAAAATGCATGAGCATTTCTCCACTATAAAAAAAAAGACAACCCTAGGCGTAGAGTCCATTGTAATTTTTTAAAAGATTTTCACAAATTATTATATGTATAATATCGTCATTTGTTACCGCACAAAGGCATAACCAATAGCCATGTATAACAAGCTCAAGGGCCTATGACTTCGGTAGTATCTATATTAATGCCATCGGAGCTAAAATCGATACATTGTAAATGAACGCAAGGTAGTACTTGAAACTCTTGAAAGCTATTGATTACTTTCTTAATGCTACGTACGAACATATTTTTTTAACGTAAAAGAACGCAATACGTGTCGCCTGCTTAGAATTCTTCGATATTTATTCATGTTCATGAATATGAACGGTAAACTCGGGAAACCTTTTAACACGGCTAAAGGAAAAAACTTTTCCAGTTTAATTGGATATCGCAAGTTAGTGCCTAAACTTGTCTCACAAGAGCCGTAAGTTCCTCAGTAAGTAAATTAAGGCGACTACATGACCTGAAGCGTGGTCTTTGTCGGACCGCATAGAAAAGAAAGAGAAGCGCGATGACACAACGCTGGTAATTTATTATAAAATATGAAGCAATGATCTATTTACTAAAAATGTATTGATTGGACTAAAAAATTAAAACACTGATTCTTTAGTATGTTGCTTGTAGAATAATCTGACAAGAAATCATAATGATTGTATGTATATTAGTAAGGTTTTTATTGTAAAAAGAAAGTTTTTAGAGGTATCTTCATGATTTTTTTCTATAGTATCAAATTAGTTGTATTATATTTTCAACACACTATCTACCTAGCATATATCCTGAAAAATATCATATATTTTTCTGATTCTGTTTACTGGAGTCGATTATATACTTTTATTGTTTCTAAAACTTGCGTTTTTTTGCGTTTAGGTCCTGTTAGCCCCTTAAGGCCAGGTGATCATTTCCATGTGATAGGGGGCGAGCCCATTTCCACCACAAATCGAGACGTCCTTAGGCTGCTACTACGAAATTCCCACTGGAAAAACCCAATTATTTTCCCGAGATTGGGATCAACACCCCAATTGTCGTAAGACGCTTTCTAATACAATCCTAAGGGTTTTCTAGCCAATTGGTAAGCCATTGCTTTATTTGTTTGAAAAAAAATCGTCTGCTCGAAAAGGCAAATAACCCAATGGATATTGTTGAATTGTGAAATGAATTGAATTGTTGATTGTGAAATTGGAATTGAGAGTGTCCTACGCGATTACCCTGCTAAACCTCAAACTCTGCTGATATGGGTTTTAGGGTTCCGTACCTAAAGGGTAAAAACGGGACCCTATTAATAAGACTCCACTGTCCGTCTGTCACCAGGCTGTATCTCATGAACTGTGATAGATAGACAGTTGAAATTTTCACAGATGATGTATTTCTGTTGCCGCTATAACAGCAAATACTAAAAGCAGAATAAAATAAATCCCATACGATAAACGTGTTTTTAGGGTTCCGTATAAAAACGGTCTGTGTGGTGCCGGACTGGTCTGTGTGGTGCCGGACTTAAAGAATACCACCACCCCTTACTTCCCGTGGGTGTCGTAAAAGGCGACTAAGGATCGTACCGGAGAATGGGCAGCAGCGTTCTCTGTGTATTTCACCACCATACCATACTGCGATCGCCAACCCGCCTGCCAAGCGTGGCGATTATGGCAAACCCTCCCAAAATTGGGGGAGGCCTATGTCCAGCAGTGGACGTCTATCGGCTGAAACGACGTATAAAAACGGAACCCTATTACTAAGACTTCGCTGTCTGTCCGTCTGTCCGTCTGTCCGTCTGTCTGTCTGTCTGTCACCAGGCTGTATCTCAAGAACCGCGATAGCTAGACAGTTGAAATTTTCACAAATTATGTATTTCTGTTGCCGCTATAACAACAAATACTAAAAACAAAATAAATTAAATATTTAAGGGGGGCTCCCATACAACAAACGCGATTTTTTTGCCCTTTTTTGCTCGATATCAAAAATGGCAACAGGTAGGCACTTGAAATATTCACAAAATATTCAGTTGTATTTTAACTTTAATAATAAATAATAAAATTAAAATAAAATAAATATTTAAGGGGGGCTCCCATACAACAAACATGTTTTTTTCGGCGTTTTTGCCTTGTGGTACGGAACCCTTCGTGTGCGAGTCCGACTCGCACTTGGCCAGTTTTTTTTCGGAGTTTTTGCCTTGTGGTACGGAACCCTTCGTGTGCGAGTCCGACTCGCACTTGGCCACTTTTTTAAATAAAGCCTGCTTCCAAAACGTTATATTTAGATTCGTCAAACTTAGTACGTGAATCAAAACATTGAAAGCATTTGCGGAATGCACGAGCTCTGCCTTTGTGCGCAAGTTATGACTAAATCGATTTTGTGCAACCACTCAAGTGTCTAATTTGTCAATACGAGTTATGTCAGTTGGAAGATGATATGGATAGAATGTGTGCTCAATTCACTGTCGCGATGTATTGCAGTATAATTTTGCTGCTTTGAACACGGTTTTGGTAGTTGGATAATAAACTTACAAAACATCACGCCTTTTAATTCCTCCAAGGGAATGGCGGAGTATTGTATAGTACACCCCCATTTATCCAGATTTTCCGCCAATTCCGGCTTTTTTGTTTTTATTGGGCACTAGCAGCGCCCCGCGGTTTCACCTGCATTTGTGTCGATCCCGTGCGAATATCGGGATAGAAACTATCGTATGTCCTTTCCCGGGACTTGAAACTCTACCAAATTTCATCTAAATCGATTCAGCAGTTTAAGGCTCCTTCAAACAGGCGCGACACGCGATAAAATCGCGCGCGACACAAAGGCACCGCTCGTTGCGCGACTTGCGGTGCCTTTGTGTCGCGCGCGATTTTACCGCGTGTCGCGCCTGTTTGAAGTAGCCTTTAAGCGTGAAGAGGTAACAGACAGACAGACAGACACACACACTTTCGCATTTATAATATTAGTATGGATGAATATTAGAATGGATTAGAAGATTCTGTCTAGCAGCCCAGAGTCTGGGATGCGCTAAGTTGACATCAAAACACTTGTCCCTTTCTGTGTGTGTTTGAAGTGTCTCCCTTGTCCTATGGAAGTTTATGACAGACATGGTTGGCGAAGGACGACTGCCTCGTTGGTCTAGTCTGCTGAGCATGAGGTCCTGGGTTCGATTTCCAGATCGGGCAAAGTGTCAATGGATTTTTCAATCTGTAATTTCTCAATAGCAGCTCGGAGCTTGGATTTGTGCCCCGTTAATGGCAATAGAGCAGTGGTGGCCCAGTGGTAACGGCGTGTTCTGGGACGTAGGTTCGAACCCAAGCAGGCACTTTCTGTAAATTATTTCATCACCACTGCTCTCAAAACGGTGAAGGAAAACATCGTGAGGAAACCGGCATGTCAGGGAACAAAAATTTCGAAGACATGTGACATCTACCGACCTGCACTGGGCCTCCTCTCTCACAGAGGAGAGGCCTGTGTCCCAGCAGTGGGAACTTTATAGGCTGATTATCTGATGGCAATAGGCTCGGCCTCATTACATAGGACTTAAACGTAATGTGGGTGTACTATAGGTACACCTCTGCCCAACCTTTTTTTTTTGTCTGGGAAATCATCACATGAAGGGGTCCGCTCTGGGCGGAGCGGAAAGGAGTGTCAGACTCTTACTGAATAAAACCCACCCGTGTTCCTTACTTAGCCCTTTATGTTCCGGGCCAGCGTTAACCCTTTCGGACAATCCCGCTGACCCTGCCCAACCCTTCGGGTAAACAAGGAGTGATGTTCTGTTATGCAGCTGGCGAAATGTGGATGTCATCTAGAATCCATCGCTATACTTGATTGGTTCCATCCATAAGCCACTACTACTTGGTTCGCAACGCGGAAGCATGGATTGCTGTTCGCAGGATGTTGTTAATGTTATCAACTCACAATCGTACTGATCCGTCCGTCGTCACATAAGTCGATATTAACGTTTATAGTAGAAAATTTACCCTGAGTTTGGTCAGATTCATCACCATCATACCATACATCAAACGAAGGCCTCGCCAAGTCGTTATTGGTTGCTTTTCAATTCACAAATCCGTATTTGTAGTGCATCGCGGGAAGCATGGTGGCGATGCCCACCGGCAGGCGTAGCGTGGGTAAGAAAAGTTGTGATGGTCGATGGAGGGAGTTCGCTGAATGCAGAAAGCGGGAGAAAGGTTGCTGTAGCAATGCTTGGGAGAGGCCTATGTCCAACAGTAGACGGAAGAAAGTTTGTAGGCATGTATGTAAACACCATGACGTTGGGATTTAATATAATAATATTCTTCTTCCTCTTCAACAGGTTAAGACAATATTCCTGTTCCTGATCAACCAGCTGCAAGGTCTCCGCGACCCGAAGGACCCGGCGTTCAAGCGCTACTTCTATCTGCTGGAGAACTTGGCCTACGTTAAGTCCTTCAACATGTGCTTCGAGTTGGAAGACTGCCAGGAGATCTTCTGCGCACTCTTCTCACTTATGTTCAAGATTGTCAAGTAAGTACCTATATTATCCCCCTTACAAATAAACTTATTATATCAGATTAATAGTTTCACACCGATTTCTCTCTTTCAGTCGTCAGTAATTTGACTTTCGAAAGAAGAAGACAAAGCGTTGTGCAATTATACAGACGCTATACAACGTTTATTAGTAAGGGTGTATGTATATACTTGTAGAGTTTTAATGAGATAAATAAGATTATTGGCTTGTCTTATATGAGGCCTTTCTAGACATGGCCCTGCATTGTTTGCAGGGTTCGAAATTATCAAGATAATTAAGCTTTTTGATAATTATCGGATAATTATCACCTGTGTTAGAAATTCATTTGTTGTATTGTTTCATAACAAATACATTATAATTTGGGCAATTCTCACAGAAAAAAAATATAATATTCATTTAATATCCAACACAAAGTACCATTAATTATAGGCAGATTGAGTAAAAATCAGTGTCCGTCAGATTCGACATTATAATTAAATTAAATTGAATGAAGTAAAGTCAAAGGAATATCTTCGTCCGATGATGATTCTATTTCCATTGGCGTTTCAATACACGCAAGTGCAGAAATGTTCATTCGAATACAGTTCACTTTCACGAGTGCATTTTTTGTTATTATCAATCGATAATTATCCATATGTTATTATCACGATAATTATCATGATAATTACCATTGATAATTATCCTTTCGAACCCTGATTGTTTGACTCTAATAAAATAAAAGAGACCCCTGAGTTTGTTTCGGCGTTTATTCATAGGGACCAGGCGTCTAGGAAATGACGGCGTCATATAGTTTTAAAATATATACCAAATTGATTTGTAAAAGAGTCTTGGAAGATCGAATAATCGTTTCATTTCATGAGATTTTTTTATGTACTGGTTATTACTTTAATGTTGATTGAAACATTGTGATCTGGGGTATCGTCGTTTCAGCCGATAGACGTCCACTGCTGGACACAGGCCTCCCCCAATTTTGGGAGGGTTTGCCATAATTGCCACGCTTGGCAGGCGGGTTGGCGACCGCAGTATGGTATAGTGGTGGAATACATAGAGAACGCTGCTGCCCATTCTCCGGTACGATCCTTAGTCATCTTTTACGACACCCTCGAGAAGTAAGGGGTGGCGGTATTCTTTAAGTCCGGCACCACACGATCACAACACCACACGATCTGGGGTATATTGGTTTTCAAATGAGTTGCGTACATGTGATACATTTTCTTAGAAAAAGTACGAAACGTTCAACGCGACTCGAAGGACCGATGTAATGTGAACTCGATTAAATCCCGAGGCGGCCCAGTTTTATTTGAAAGGATGTTCTAATGTGAATGTTGTCGATATTTTAGCATTAGCAAGATTGAGTTCCAAGATATTTCTTTTCACTTCAAATGCTTATAACTGCCGACGTATTTATATGAGTTTGTTTGTTTATTGAATAGATTGAAAAGAGGTTTAATGTTTTTGGGGTTTCTATGGTCGATTTTTTAAAGATTTATTCTATTAAGTTCTTTTTAATCATTTCCGAAGTGAACCATAAGGACTTATGACAGTATCACTATTTACTTACTTATGACATTACCAATATTTTTTAAACCATATTTTAATTTAAAGAGTGTCCGTGGTGTTTCTTGCCCGTTCTTCTCCATAGGTACCTACTACGTACGCTTTGGAATGGGCAACTAGCTAGCTTCATCTTACTCACTGATCGATGCCTATACAATTCAAAAGTGCCTGTAATTGGTTTATTTGAAATTATGCTTTGAGTTTGAGCTTATCACTAATTACACATACTAAACAAGTATCAATGTAGAGTACACAATATTTATATTGCGATACTTATCTAATGAAGGAGTGATAACATTTTAAAATGATATGCGTTATCGTTGCTTGTTTTGCAGATAAAACTGCAGTTGCATTCTTTACTGGCATAGATACAGGTTATAGAAAAAATGTGAAACCCGGACTTGTTAGGTTAGAGTTCCTGTATTTCAGGATTAACCATTTCCGAAGTAAACCATAAGGACTTATGACAGTATCACTATTTACTTACGTATGACATTACCAATATTTTGTAACCATATTTTAATTTTTCGTTGCTTGCTTTGCAGTTAAAACTACAGTTGCAGTTAAAATCTATACTGGCATAAACGTAGGTTATAGAAAAAATGTAAAACCCTGACTTTTTAGGTTAGACTTCCTGTTTTTCAGGAGCCATTGACTTCTTCTATTTAGGTTAGGTAGAAAAATCTGAAACCCTGACTTGTTAGGTTAGAGTTCCTGAATTTCAGGAGCCAGTGACTTCTAATTAGGTTAGATTAGAAAAAATCTGAAACCTTAGAGTTCCTGTATTTCAGGAGCCAGTGACTTCTTCCATTTAGGTTAGGTTAAAAGGCATCGTAGTGTGCTGCACTTTAATATTAAAATCGTGAGCCACTGTATTATAAGACAGAGTTGTATTTGAACAACTTTGGAATCGATACCTTTTTAGGGTTTCGTAACTCCAAAGAAAAAACGGAACCCTCACTTTGTTATCCGTCCGTCTAGCGTCTGTCTGTCAAGACCACGTCAAGACCCTTTATCTCGGGAACGCGGGCAGGTATAGAGTTGAAATTAAAACAATATACTCAGGTCTGCGGTCCCTTGAAACTGTGAAAAAATCAAACTTCTAAGATAACGTAAAAAAAAATTTCGGCTGTTTATGCCGCAAAAAACGTATATTTCGACACTCTCAAGGGAATCAAAAAGTACTTCCCGTTGAACTAGAATCATGAAATTTGGCAAGAAGCAAGGTCACGTTGCACAAGTAAAGGAAAATCCTAAAAACCGTAAATTTGTAGAAAAAAAACCGTGATAAACTATTTACATACCTACAAATTTGTACGGAACCCTCGGTGCGCGAGTCCGACTCGCTCTTGACCGGTTTTTCATTGTTTAACAACTTTTACAGAATTTTTGACCTCCGGCCGAACTCGTAAAATTAATAAAGGTTTAGGAATATTTAATTTAACTGAAAGGCTTTTGTTTAATAACGGCTGTACAGGATGGGGTTTACTGGAAAATAATAAAAAGCTTTAAACTCATTTTTTAATAAAGAACAAGAAGTTACCGCACGTCCACACACATTATTGGTAATACTTCATCATCCCAACTTTGTTAGGGTCGGTTTCCAGTCTAACCAGATGCAGCTGAATACCGGTATTTTACACTGAGTGACTGTCTATCTGACCTCCACAACCCAGTTAATGGGTAATACGTTACAACTTGGGAAGACTGTTTGACTGTTCTGACGCCCCGTAACGACTATCAAAGATCCACGAATGACAGCCACGGACCAACAGCGGCAAGCGTAGCTTAACCTGGTCGAACGACCCGTGCGACTGTTTCTTATTACTTAGCCAAAAGCACCCTTTTCATTCAATCCTATCTCAATAAGCATGGCACCCATATTAATCCTTGTTCATTACCCACCCTGCATACTGAGTGAATTCGCAAGAGTTTTGTTGAATTTCGTTAGTTATATTTAAATATTAATATTCTGTGATAAGAGCGCCGTATGGCATTTGATACAAACTTTCAAGCCCTTGTTTTTCGCTATGAATGAACCGATTTTAATGAAACTGCATACGCATAAGCAAGATACAAAGGTCTAAAAAGTTATTTAAAACATTTTCGAAATGTCTTATTTAAAAAAAGATAACTGGAAATCGCTAGGTCTAATTCGGCTGTAACACTATTTTTCGAAAATGTTCTAAGTAACTTTTTAGACCTTTGTATCCTGCCTATGCGTATGAAGTTTCATTAAAATCGGTTCATTCATTTCGAAAAACAAGGGCTTGAAAGTTTGTATGAAATGTACGGCGTAAACCATCATTAAAAAAAAAGTTTAGTTTGATAATTATTAGGTACATATAATTCTATAGTCTGACTTCAGATTGTGTTTTAAGAGAGTTAAGTGTTGCTTTGTATTTTTAAAGTTTAGATTTTTAAGTTTTATCCGTAAGTTGATCTTTCAAATCATTTGGTAGGTATGTGTTTGCACACCACTATTCTATTAAGTTTAATAAATAAATATAAATACTACAACGTAAGTGGAATCGACCCCAGTTCTCGGAACAAGACCTTCATCCCAGAGCTTGTTCAGTATTGCGAATACTAAGAACGTTCCTTTTCAGCTTAATAAGGTTTTCATGTAAAAATGACGGGTCTCAACATTTTACACTCGAGAATTTAATACGGAGTTGAAATGCAAAATAATTATGTTGGTAGGTACTGCTTTCATAGGCAATGGTTTAGTGGTCAGTGTTTTATATTATGCAAATAGAAGGTCAACAGAAATAGTAGCAGAATCATTTATTCGCTATATTGTTTGTAGGTATATAAGTAAAGATAAGATGGATTTTTATTAGATTAGGACTATCTGAACAAATTCATCTACATAATCCCATTCCCAATACATTTTAACCTACGGCATGCGAAAATTAAAGTGAGGTCATGATTAAGTAATCGCAAAATATTGGTTACTTACATCATTCAAGTATAGATACTTAATCCAAGTTTCTAACCATAATTTCTTTCCCCAGTACGGAACATTCAACAAAGGTCAAATCCTTCATGCTGGATGTCCTGTGCCCGCTCATCACGGAGTCGGACGTGGTCTCCAACGAGCTTCTGAACGTGATCCTCATGAACCTGGTGGAGCCCAACAAACGTGACCACAAGTACGCGTACTCGCTCGCCAAGGAGCTGATTATCAAAACTAGTGAGACCCTCGAACCTTATATACAGGCGGTAAGTACCTATACTACGTTCGCAATTTAGTTTCCAAACATGTAAATAAATATGTGTTTTTACTAACTTAAAATTCAGCTTCATAATTTTATGAGTTTTTCAATACTACTAGTCATTCTGAAATCAATTTCTATACACTTGTATAAAGTAGACATTTATTTAAGTAGAAATTACTTTAATTGGACACAAGGATTTAAATATGAAATAGCTAACATTAGTACCTACAGTACCCGGGCGTAATTATGGGACATCGAATTTTAGAAAGACTGTCGTCACCACAGATTTATAGATATACCTAGATAACGCAAGTATCACGAACTGTATGAAAACCAAGCGTGCCATTTTTTTGACTACCTAATATGACGTCACAAGCTCGCGCTCTCGCTCACACTTACCCAGCCAGCAGTACAAAGGACTGAGCGCGAAAGGGGCGGCTTATGATTTGTAATCATAAGTTGGTGCAATTTTTGGCACGCGAAGTAGTTACTCTTGCGTTATCTACGTCACACAACCGAGACCACACAGACGCTTTTCTACGTACCTTACGCGGTCGTCTCGAATTGCCATAACATCGGATTATGAGACTGAGGGGAAAGTGCACCTTAGTCTGTGGCGCACACACTTGTGCACTACAAGATCTCCCACGCCGAAGGCTAGTCTGCTGAGATTGGCTGCCATGGCTGAAATACGGTCTGGAGGAATAGTCAAAAGTGGCGCATTACATTTCGCCATCCGAAATCAGAACTTGGACATGCCTCATCATCAGAGATCGGAATAGGTAGAGCTGTTTTATGTACTTGCCATAGGTTAGAATAATATGGATATTCCCCGAGTTCCGGGATTTGGTTTTTACTCGTCGTTTCAGCCGATAGACGTCCACTGCTGGACATAGGCCTCCCCCAATTTTGGGGGGGTTTGCCATAATCGCCACGCTTGGCAGGCGGGTTGGCGATCGCAGTATGGTATGATGGTGGAATAAATAGAGAACGCTGCTGCCCATTCTCCGGTAAGACCCTTTACGACACCCACGGGAAGTAAGGGGTGGTGCAATTCTTTAAGTCCGGCACCACACAGACAACACACAATGGTTTTTACTGTTGGTAAAGAATTGAATTCTAGTGGTGCGCCACTAGAATTAACACAAACACCCCGCTATTGTTTTCTTTTGTTTCCATAATGCGGCGACATTACGCGTCTCAACAAAGCGGCAACGTCGCGCGCTTGGCAAAAAGTTTTATAGCGTGCTGTTGACGTAAAATTTACAACGTCGCTCATGCGCTTATTGGCTTACATAAACCATTTTTATACAACATATTGACATAAAGAATGAAATTCAATAAAATCCCGTAGTGTCAGTAGGAATCCCGTAGAATATCCATATTAACATCAATGTTTGCGGTCAATGAACCTAAATAGTTCTACCTATTCCCATCACTGCTCATCATCATCATCATTTCAGCCGAAAGACGTCCACTGCTGGACATTAGGCCTCCCCCAAAAGGGGGGGTTTGCCGTAATCGCCACGCTTGGCAGGCGGGTTGGCGATCGCAGTATGGTATGGTGGTGGAATGCATAGAGAACGCTGCTGCCCATTCTCCGGTACGCCCCTTAGTCGCCTTTTACGACACCCACGGGAAGTATGGGGTGGTGCTATTCTTTCTTTAAGTCCGGCACCACACAGACAAAAGGACATGCCTATTCAAACCTAAAACGATTGAATGTTGAACCCAGTGGCGTAACTATAGGGTGGCATTCGGGCAAAATGCCACGGACCCCCGCCAGAGGGGGCCATGAGCACAGGAGGATCCTAAGGGGCCGTCTCCACGAGCGAGAGAATCACGGCGATAGTATCGCCTTGCCATCAAATTTTCGCCGCGATGATATCGCCGTGTGGAGATGGAGACACGTTCTAAGAGAGTGTATAGAAATACGTGGCACGACGATAATATCGCCGCGATTCTCTCGCTCGTGGAGACGGCCCCTTACATAAGGACAGAAGCAGTCAGGTGTTCAATTTTGTAGGGGAAAATATGAAATGTACGCGGAAGAAGTCGCGGGAGAAGTGCTAATGAAAAAAAAAAGAACAATAACGTTGGCTGAACTTCTTTACATTGAGGGAGGGCCCCATCCCTTGAATTTGCCACGGTCCCCAAACGGTATAGTTACGCCACTGGTAGAACCGCGAGTGTTGCTCCATGTAACTGCAGCACATATCACGTGAAGGTAACGTAGGTTTCACATGCTGTGGTGCGGATGCCTGCAATCATTACGTTCCCCCTTTATGCACATATCGGTATAATTGAAGCTGCAAACATTGCACGACTGTAAAAATCGAGTACAGGCTAGTTGACAGTTTTTGAGAACACATACTACAGTACCAATCAGTGTTGTTCCTTTCAAGACCATTATTTTCGTACGTCTATTGGTAATGCAAAATAAGCTTTATGTCTGACTCCTAAAGTTTGTTTTTATTTACAATTTGAAACACAGACAATGACAAGGAGTGACGTCACGATCTGAATGTCACGTGGCTTTGTTTAATCTCAATGATTTCTCAAAACTATTAATTAAGCTAAAATCATTTACAAAATTAATTGAATTTTTTGATATTTTTAGTCCATAACCATTCTACAAAACAAAATTCACAAAATACGAAGTGACACGCGCTTTACTTTTGGTTAAAAATGCTGTGAATGTGTGCGTGAAGACTAAGTAGCGTCAGCAAATAACACACACACGCACACGTCGCACACACACGCTAACAACCACTTCCGACTTCGCCATTTTCTCGGGCGCGGGAGGTACCGTGAGTTCCCAAAAAAAATTAAAGCCATTCCTAATGTTATTATGCATACCACACTAACATTAGGAATGGCTTTCATTTTGACAGTTCAACTCCATTCATTACGTTATTAACGTTGTTGAGCAGACAAATTTTTCGAATGGATTAGCAATATCTTGCAAAATGATTCAGATTGTGATTGATAGTGTGTTACACAACCAGGCTTACCAAGGGGTATCGTATTATCCAGTAACTGGGTTATGGAGATCAGGGGGCCTAAAAAGACCACTTTGGTAGAGTCATAAAAGAATAACATTATAAATCATAATGGACAGTTAAGTTAATCGTATCAAATCCCATTGGTGAAAGATTTTTCAGTTATTTTTTTTGTCTGTGCTAAAATACCAATCAATCCAATCCAAGTCCAATCCCAATCTCTTTGGTTATACCTACGTAGTGCAGCGAAAAAAAGAAAAACACGGACTGTCTTCGCCATATTAAGATTCATAATGTTTTCCTTTTATGATTCTGCCTAAGTGTCCTTTTTAGACCCCCAGATAGGCAGTCGCTCCATGTAAAATGCTTGAGTGTGTTACGTAACAAGGATGCTGTGTGATAGTCTCTTTCTAAATCTCGATGTGTTTTATTTACGCCTGGGTACTGTGAGTATGATGTTATTTACTTGCATGTGGTTGTAACAGCCCACTTAATTAAATACTTACTTTGCGATCCCTTACGACTACCTCCCACGTAAATACAAGATGGTGGGCGTAATATGACGTTTCTGAGATGAAAGTCAAATAAGTAGGTGTACTCTTCTAAAAATAGATTGATTAATGTACATGCTAATATTAGGACTGCGTGCTGGGATGATTAAGTAAATACGTGTATTGATATGAAATCATAGCATAATTGTAATATAACTCAATACAGTCGAAGTAGGTATGTATAGGTTTGACTTAATAAAGGTAGTCGACATAGCAGGTCAGACATTTTCGCTCAAACCTGAAGATTACGGTGCGTTTCCAACAGAGATGTACGAAGATGCGTGAGGTATGTGTGTAAAATTAACCAATAACAACGCCAACTTAGTTCAAGCTATGAAAATTGAGGGATGTTATTGGTTTATTTCACACACATCGCTACGCATCCTCGCTCATCTCTAATGGAAACGCAGTTTTAGGGATTTGTCAAATCTTAGTCTTAACAGGTTCCAGCGCGGTAAACGAGACACTAGGAGTTTTATTATAATGATGACTATAGCCCATGACGTATAATACCACATAGCCCAAAGCCCATAACGTATAATGGCCTTGGAAAGTGGTAAATAACTCCATTATTCTTTCTTTATTTTGATAATCTTCTACAACTTTCTTCATCTTCCACAGTTCTTCAACCACGTGCTTATTCTCGGCAAAGAAGAGAAGAATCTTCTTATATACTCAAAAGTTTACGAGCTTATCTACGAGTTATATCAATGCTGTCCCACCATCCTCCTGTCTGTGCTACCGCAGTTAGAATGCAAACTCAAGTCCGCACAGTTCCCCGAGCGGCTCAGTGGCGTCGCATTACTCGCTAGAATGTTCTCTGAACCGGGATCCGAACTCGCGAAGCAATACCCAGCACTATGGAGAGCCTTCCTCGGCAGATTTAACGATATATCAGTACCAATCAGAATCAAATGCGTGCAATACTGCATGCACTTCCTAGTACACCACCCAGACTTGAGAAAAGACATAACAGAAACGTTAAAATTGAGGCAACACGATGCCCATGAACAAGTACGCTACGAAGTAGTAATGGCCATCATAGCCACAGCTCAAAGAGACTTCCAAGCAGTCGCCGAATCAGAAGATCTCCTACACTTCGTCCGCGAAAGGACGCTCGACAAGAAATTCAAAATTCGGAAAGAGGCTATGTCCGGTCTGGCCTTAATCTACAAAAAGTTTCTAACAGAAGAAAGCGTGCCTCCCGCCACAGAGAAGGCAGTCCAATGGATCAAAGATAAAATACTTCATGGTTATTACATGACGGCTTTAGAAGACCGTTTATTGGTGGAACGCCTACTAAACACATCCCTCGTTCCGTACACATTGCCAGCTCCGATTCGGATGAAAAAACTCTTCTATCTAATGTCAAACGTTGACGACAACGCGACGAAAGCGTTCATAGAGTTACAGAAGCACCAGTTGGTCGTTCGTCGTACTGTTGGCGAATGGATCGAGCTCCACCGAAAACCTCCGACACCGGCCGTACAAAAAGAAATGATAGCTAAAGTGCTACATATAAGTTCGAAGTTCTTGCCTGAGTCGGTCAAGTCTCAGGAGTTCTTGAATAAGTTCTCACATCATATGAAACAGGCGCCTGAGCTGTTGCAAGGAATGGAGACCATTTTGAATCCGAATGTCAGCTGCGAGGTCTGCGTGCGTACTACTGTGAGTATTCATTTATTATACAGGTCTTTTTTATTTATTATGGGAAGTTTCACAGATGTTACAGGTATAAATAAAGTAGAAATTAAATTATTTATTTCAAGCTGGCCATTAAAATTATAATTACCAGTCTTACTAAGGGGTATCGTATTACCCAGTAACTGGGAGGTCATATAGGCAGTAGCTCCATTTGAAATACTTTTATTTAGCTGCATCCGGTTAGACTGGAAGCCGACCCTTACATAGTTGGGAAAAGGCTAAACAAATTAAGTTGGCACTTATAAACGTCAAAATGTACAAGAAAATGGAATTGATTGATGATTGATGGAATAGGTGCCCCTTCCAAAAGATAGCGTCACATGGAGGATAATAGACAAGAAACTATAGCTACTTTATAGGGTTCCGTAGGGCTTTTGACGTTCAAAAGTGCCTGTTAAGTGCCTATTTGAAATAAATGCTTTGACTTTGACTAAAAACGGGACCCTATTACTAAGACATCACTGTCCGTCTGTCTGTCTGTCACCAGGCTGTATCTCATGAACCGTGATAGCTACACAGTTGACATTTTCACAGGTGATGTATTTCTGTTGCCGCTATAACAACAAATACTAAAAACAGAATAAAATGCATATTTAAGGGGGGCTCCCATACAACAAACGTGTTTTTTTCTTGATTTCAGAGTTGGTCCCATAGTGAAAGTTGTTTATATTCATGGGTAGAACACCATGTAAAAATTTGGATGGTCTTTGAAAAGTAACCCTGTATTTTGTATGTGACCCTATGATTGTGAACACCGTTAGTTTATAATCTGTCTCGCGAGATTGTAAACCTTCGATAAATTGTGAACTGTGTTTGATACCAATTCACAATTTGCCGCCCATTGTACAGTTTCAATATTTATGTCTGTAATTTATATGGTGTACATAATAAAGAGTATTCTATTCTGTTCTAATTTGTCGGTTTGCCATGGACAGATTATAAATAATCGAAAAATAATGCGTTACATTGTAAATTATTTATTTTAGTTCACAACTTTATGTATAATCCCGTGACATAGATTATATAAACTAACGATGTTCACAATTAGTGACATACATATATGTTAGTTAAATGAATTGTGAACATGATGCACCTAATAGGTAAAGTAGGTAGTATGAATGTTATTAGCGTTATGTAATGTAGGTACTTAGGTAGCACTAAGCTGACAAGTGACCCAGTATGCGTTGTGACCCAGTAACCTGTAATGCTTCAGGTGGGTTCCGAGTGATTCGTTTAGTACCTATTTATAATGCTCCTTTAGAAATAAATTGTTATAATTATTATGAAATTAACAGCCGCACAGGTCGATCGATTAGGTTAAGCTACGCTTGCCGCGGTTGATCTGTGGATAGGTGACCATCTTTACATACCGAGACCCCTCCGTGCCTCGGAAAGCATGTTAAGCCGTTGGTCCCGGCTGTCATTCGTGGATCTTTGACAGTCGTTACGGGTAGTCAGAAGCCCGAAAGTCTAACAGCCAGTCTTACCAAGGGGTATCGTATTACCCAGTAACTGGGTTGTGGAGGTTAGATAGGCAGTCGCTCAATGTAAAATACTGGTATTCCGCTGCATCCGGTTGCACTGGAAGCCGACCCCAACATAGTTGGGAAAAGGCTAGGCAGATGATGACGTTCTCACGACTACGTAAAAAACTGGCCAAGTGCGAGTCGGACTCGCACACGAAGGGTTCCGTACCACAAGGCAAAAACGCCGAAAAAAACATGTTTGTTGTATGGGAGCCCCCCTTAAATATTTATTTTATATTCATTTTATTATTTATTATTAAAGTTAAAATACAACTGAGTATTTTGTGAATATTTCAAGTTCCTACATGTTGCCATTTTTGATACCGAGCAAAAAAGGGCAAAAAAATCGCGTTTGTTGTATGGGAGCCCCCCTTAAATATTTATTTTATTTAGTTTTTAGTATTTGTTGTTATAGCGGCAACAGAAATACATCATCTGTGAAAATTTCAACTGTCTAGCTATCGCGGTTCTTGAGATACAGCCTGGTGACAGACAGACAGACAGACGGACAGACGGACAGACGGACAGACAGCGAAGTCTTAGTAATAGGGTCCCGTTTTTACCCTTTGGGTACGGAACCCTAAAAATATACTTAATTAGGGCTGTCTGAAAAATATGTGGCATTGTCCATTTTTAAACGATTAAATCTATGTCGATTTCAGATTTCTAAAAGCTTACACATTTCTTTTCATACCTCTTTATCAAATTTGTCATCAATTATATTATTGCATGTTTCACCAATACTGATCTTTCCAATAAAAAACCGATAAGAAGATAAGAATCTACATACGCTGCGGGGTAACTGCGTAACTGACAGTAGCAATGTTTTTTGACAGTTCAACGACATTCATTTGCGTTATTTACGTTGATAATCAGCGATATCCTTCAAAATGTTTCAGATTTGGATTGATAGTGTGTTACACAATTAGGGTGCCGAACATGTCGACTATACCGTGAAAATAAAATCACACTAATATTATAAAGGCGAAAGTTTGTGAGTGTGTTTGTGTTGTTACTTCTTCACGCTCAACCGGCTGGACCAATTTTGATAAAATTTTGTATGGAGGTAGCTGACACCCCGGATTAACATATAGGCTACTTTTTATCCCGACATTCCCACGGGATCGAGACTTATGCGGATGAAACCGCGGGCGCAGGTAGTATCATAATAAATACTAATTCCTCCATTTTCCTTCTAGTCAAGCGTCCTAAAGAAACTCGGCCAGCCAGTGATGACGAACCTCTACTACAACACAGTGAAGATGTTGCTAGAACGAGTGAGCTCAGTGATGATCGACCACGACTCGCTGCTCATACTCGTCGGCTACGTGGAGGGCACCGTGAAGGGTACCGACGGCTCTATGGCGGAAGAGTGCGGTAAGTACTAGTCTAGAATAGTAATATGAGAGTATACATGCTGTTGATTTGCATCCTCGTCAAATTTCAGGAGGTTGTCATAAAAGACATAAATAATCATTTGAAGTACGGTAGGGGGCAATAACTAGTAAGCGCTGCTTTTTTTTTGTTGTAGAAATTTAACAGTATTTCAGAATTAAACCCTTAATTCGATACAAATAAAACAGAATCACCCGACTATGCACACAGCGACAATGCATGCAGCTGCCATGTAATTCCCCGGCCGGCCGGCGGCTGTCGGGCCGCCGAGCGATGACCGGTAGCAATAATTTTACCTAATTTTATTTCGAAAATCACCTACATTATTGTCATAAATTTCACTTGATAATTAACTCATTTTTGAGCATCATTGGAATACGGAAATCTTACTAATGACAGTAATACTAGTGCGCCAAAGAAAAGTTCACTGACCTGTTATCAGATGATTAATAATATCCTTCAAGCTAAAGTTTTCGTAGTGTTTTTGTTTTTATTTGTGGATTAAATTGGTTGATTTGAAACTTTCCTTCCTACTTAACGGGCTTAGGACCGGCAATAATCCTACCTTTGTTGGTGATCGATCTACTAAGTCTAAAAATGTTTTCTACGTTTGATGGAAATGGAAAGACGTTCTAGTTAAGTGTAAGGACGTGGTATACTTTCGACTCTTAGGTATTATTGGCGTAGGTAGTTAAAAATTTGAAATAACTTATTTACACTAATGAAATTGATTAAGCTAACAACGTATTTACAAAATGTACAAATAAATAAATTACCTACCTATGTTACCGGAGGTAAAGTTGCCACGTACTTAGGTAGTACGTACTGGTTTTCCTTCAGCTTAACAACACTAACACATTCGTTTTTAAAGTGTCGAAAACGACAAAATGTAATCCGCACGGCATTATCACCTGGGTGAATGTCTTGTGCCTTGGGGTAGTGGAACGGGTGTTGCAGTTCACGCTTCAGTATGCCCAACACTGGTGTGGTGCATAGCAGCCAGCATGACGCTGTGAAGGGGGTTCCCGATCGGGAAACATTTCCCGACGGACATTTCCACCGCGGACCATCTCCACCAGCTCGACATTTGAATTGAACACTTTGAACCTACGTCTCAACGATGTACCGAGAAGCGGAATTCGCAAAGCGCACGAACGCTGCGGCGATTTCAATTACACTGTTAGTTCCGGGGCAGCGGGGGCGTGGCTTAGGGTGCGCGGGAGACTAAGTACCCGGATCGCCTCACTGTGATTGGAGGATGGGATTGATTACCTACGAATTTATCGAATGATAGATTCTCATCCGCATTTGAATGTGTGTGTACGTGAAAGCGCGGTTATAGGGCTAGTAACAGACGGGCCGCGTTTAAATACGGCTGGTTCACACTTACGGATTTCCGTAAATAAGAAAAAAAAATAAAAAAAATACCTACCCATTTTATTGTTGATTTGGGTCGAGAATCATTAGCATAATGACGTCCTTGAATTTGACTAGGATGCAAATCAACAGCCTGTATACTACAACACAGTAAAGATGTTGAACGAGTCACTGCACTGAAACTTCACAGATATCAAGAAAGCTATGCTTTTATTGCTTCAAGAATCGACTGGTCAGATTAAATATCTCCAAGCTATACGATACACACGCATTAGCTAATTAGCTGCTAGTGTGTCTAAACAAATAATAATAATAATAATAATATAATGGTTATCGATTCCAAAGTAAATGATTAAAACGCAAAAATATAAAACAATTTTTTTTTAATGATATTTCATACTGACACTCATCACATTTATGAAGTTTTTTTAGTTATTAAGTAAATACATTTTGGTATAATGGAATTTGGACTTTGTCATGTATGTTATTGACACTGAGTTTGTTACTCCAGAACCTATTAATGTGCTGAAAATATTTCCAAACTAAAACTTGAATCTTGTTACCCTCTGTCTGTATACAAAACAAAAATATATTTATATCTTAAACAATATAATTTTTAAACCTATACTAAATTCTTCTATTCTCCTCAGGAATCGACGTGAAGAAAGCAGCCGAGCGTGGTCTCAAGCTCCTCGTGATGCTCGCCTTCGTGTTTCCCTCCCATTTCCTACACGAAGACATCTTGAACCGGTTGACGTCACTGCTAGAACTGGACGACGAGTCCGTCGCGCCGCACATACTCGCCGCGCTCACCTTCTTAGGCAAATACAAGCCGCTCAGTGAGTGTAAACATGTGATATAATATTTTTTTTCACACCACCTACTTGTTAAGGCCAAACTATATTGTCATGCAAACATATCCTAAAGTAATCCATAATGGCGCCTGGGGTCTAGCCGCGTTATAATAATACTAAATACTAAATTTCAATTTCATTTGGAACTTGGAACCTCAACTAAAAATTCGTATGAAAACATCACACAAAAAAAAAAGAAAATCCAAATGCTTTTAATTACCTCGCAGAAGGTGTGAAAAGTAAAATATTCTCTTCGGGGATAAGTATAAGTATTTAATTTATGCTATATAATTATTATGTATCTTCGTTTCTATTGTATCTTAATTGTATCTGCTATTTATTGAATTATTTTACTTTGTTATTAGTTATTTTTGTACGCTGACTATCTTTTTATTATTATGCTCTATTGATTGTTTCTTTAATAAATGTTTTATTATTGAAGTGAAAACTTCTTTAGCGGCGTTGTACACTCTTTTTGTAATGGGTAAAAAATGTTAAACTCGCGTCAGGTGACGTGACCCTGATCGTAAGATTCGTAAGATGAGACGTGCTATAGATGGGCAATCCACCGGGTTTAAACCCAGTGCTTTTGATAAACACCCGTAAACACCCATAAACACCCACAAAAATGGGGTTTTTATCAAAGCACCGGGTTTAAACCCGGGTGGATTGCCAATCTATAGACGTGACCCTGATCGTAAGATGTCACGTGACCCTGATCGAACATTCGTAAGAATCCAAAATATCAAAAATTGAAAACAAGTACACAGGATCAAATTACAGACACAGACAGACAGACAGACGGTGACGGTGACGGTGACTGTGACGGTGATGGTGACGGTGACGGTGGCGGTGACGGTGACGTGACTGTGACGGTGACGGTGGCGGTGACGGTGACTGTGACGGCGACGGTGACGGTGACAGTTACAGTAAACAACGTTAATATTCAAGTTTTCACTTCTGCCGGCACTCCCGGAGTGCAACCCGTCGTTTTTTATCATTATTATAAGTGTCTTTGTCTAGGGCGAGCTTGTTGTTACAGGTGACGCGTGCCCGGCCCTATTCCCGCGGCTGATCACGCTATGTAAAGCGTACGCCGAGGTCGGCACACCGAAACAAGCTAAGAATGCTGTCAGGTAAGATACCTATAATTTAGGGGCCGTCTCCACGAGCGAGAGAATCGCGGCTATATTATCGTCGTGCCACGTATTTCTATACACTCTCTTAAAACGTGTCTCCACACGGCGATATCGTAACGGCGAAAATTTGATGGCACGGCGAGATAATCGCCGCGATTCTCTTGCTCGTGGAGACGGCCAGGGCCTTAAGTCTGCTATTACAATAGTGTCAGAATGCTCTATCATTGATTTCATAATTGTTGATTTTGACAAGTTTGGTAATCTACTGATATAATGGCGTCATTATGACTTTCCAATGGTCAACCACTGACACTCCATTGAAATAAATGTCATAGAATGGTAATCTTGTACATAATGACAAATGAATGACTGCCTTAGGCGTTAATCTGCAAACATTTTGACAGTTCGTTTGATCAGTGACCTACCATTAGAACGTCATTGCTTTTAATTCGTTACGAGTATCGTATATGTCCCATTGACCAACCAATGATCGACAATTATGAATTTAGCAGATTACGAACTTTTAGCAAAATGACAATGGGATCGTGTTGGAAGGACGAATTTATAAAAATAGCAGACTTGGGCCCCTGGACAGTCGACTCTTCCTTAAACACCAGCAGCTTAAACCTTTAGAAAACGAACGAATAAATTGAACTAGTCTGCTAAATTAAATTTCCCCTAACCCAGTAAATAATCTAGTTATAAGTTTAGTCCATCTTCTGACTGATACCTATAATTTATTGTTTTTGTGCGATGGGTCGCACAGTGCGCTGGGTTGGAGGGTGGAACTACGTACTGGATACTAGTCAGTGTGAAGATGGATGGTGGACCACGGTGGAAGTACTTAAATGAAAATACAATTTTCCACTGTCCAAGGTAGCGAGTACTGAAGTCTACTCCGCCTACTGTCTTCTACCAGATCTGAATAGGAACTGACTTTGTTTGGACAAGCAAGGCCCTCTTGTATGCCCCAGTGGCGTTAGTTTCTCCCTATAATTTCCCACGCTTTGTCCTCACAACAGTACTCAAACTCAAAGCATTTATTTCAATTAAACCTTGTACAGGCACTTTTGAATTGTCAAAATTAAATAGTCTGTCAGTTAGTCAGAAAGTTGAAGCTAGTTGCCCATTCCAAAACGTAAATCTCTATGGAGAAGAACGGGCAAGAAACTCCATGGACACTCTTTTAAATCAAGTTATTACAAAATCCTGGGTACATTATTCTTGTTGCTTCTATATGTGAGAACAATGTAAAAAAAAAAAGACAAATGAAGAAACACTTCAAAATATAAGATTAAAAATAAGCCTTGGCAGTTAAGAGATGACCAGTCTCAACCGACGGCACCCGTTCACGAACATGACGCGTGGATCAGCACCATCCAGCTCAACCATTTTGTAGGGCTCACTCGCTATGCTATTGTTTATTAACAGATATCGTAAACACATTTGGTGCGGATAACAATGTCGGCACAAAACTATATTAAAAAGGTTACTAAAGAAATGCGTATTTCTATGAATGGGCGCAGGCAATAATCTTTGTTCACATTCAACTAACAAAGCATTAAGCAATAAAACAATGAATTTTACTACGACGCTCGGCACTAAGCAAATACAATACAATGCAAATACAAATATAATGACCCAAAGTTCTCGAGCACCGCCGTAGGGTCCCAAACATCTGGCATCTTCTACTTTCTAAAAATGGTTATGATCTATATTATGGTACCCATTTGTTGCCCAAAAATAACACGTGCCTATAACTATTTTACTCAAGCTTAAACTATGCGATCGGCTGTCCTGCACATTGTTGGATAGTTGCCTTTTCCTCAAACACCAACAGTTAAACCTTTCGCTATTGAACCAATATTGTAACAAAAACTGAGACCTAGGTTTCTAGTATTAATTGAACTAGAAGTATGCTAAATTAAATTCGCCCGAACAGTTTTCTCCCATAACCTATATATAGGTATGCTGAAAAATATTTCTTTAGAAATAAGCATCACCTTTGGTACGTAATTTTCTATTCCTCTCTTCTTGTCTGTACATAAACGGTTAAATATATATAAAACAAAAAAAAAACTGGTTATTCTTTTAGCTCAACTTCTAGCTGAACACAACCGACTGCTTTGTTGTCACAGTCTGTAGTTTTTGGTATCCACAGGACTGGCCTGATGTCTGAAGTAGACAGTAACAATACTACATTGCATATTCATCGTTCCTCAGATGCCTATTCATGAACGTACCAGAACAAAGGACGCAGATCTTCACAGAGATCCTGGACACATTAAAGGCGACTCTGTCGCCGCACTCGGAACACTACCGCACGGCAATCGTGACGCTCGGACACATAGCACACAACCTGCCCGACAACTTCCCCGTGCACATCAAGAATATTGTCTCTAGAAAGGTAAGAGATCCCTTCCGAAATTAGTGCTATAACTACAAGATATAATAATACATCCCACGAGGATTTCGGCTACAGTGACTATAGAGGTATGAAGAACAGGGTGAAAAGAAAAGGGAGGATCCTCCGACCCGACGGGTGTTGTGTCTGGCGGGCAACTGCCCGATGATTCATGTCGGGCCGTTATCTATGCTAGTTGCGCGGTAAACTCTGCTTACGCGATTCAGGATTTGCGTGACGTAAGTATGACGCGTTGTTCGCATGTGGCGTTGTAGATACTGCTACAGTGACTGTTTTTGTTTCTGACAACTATCAGTTATGGACGTGAGCTCTGATGCTAATGTAACCTATCTTGACTGTAAAGGTACGTGCATACTGCGGACACGTTAGAATACCATTGTGGTAATGATATACAATAACATACAGATGTTGGAGGGTTGGTTTACTCTTGAGGTGATCTCGCCTGTTGTCGAGATCTCTCTTCCGCTGGTCTTCAAAGTCATAGACATTTTGTTTTGTAACTACAAGGTATAAGAAGGTATCAGTATCAGTGGTCCTTTCGGCATTCAAAATGCCATTCTACTGCGCAGCAAGGTAAAAGTTAACACATTTCATTGGACTGCAGGATAGGGAATGGGCCACTTTGGCTCTTGTTACTTATGTAATCAGCCTATAATGTCCCCATTGTTAGGACACCGGCCTCCTCTCTGTGAGAGGGAGTGGGCCATAATCCACCAAGCGGGTGGGTTAGCGGGAGTCACGTGTTTTCGATTTTTTTTGGTTCTAGGACATGCCGGCTTCCTCATTATGTTTTCCTTTGTGATGAAATAATTTACTCAAAGTGCTTTCTTGGGGTTCGAACCCACGACATACAACTCTTAAGTTGCCGCCGTTACCACTGGGCCACCACACAACTGCTCTGCGTCTTGTTACTTATAGTTGTAAAAATAATGTTAATTTTTCATGCAGCTAGCAGTATTATGAATCGTAGTTTTTTTATCTCGGTAGAGCTCATCACTAGCAAAAAACACTATAAAGTTAACACACAAAGGCACACCCCTATTTTGTAGTGATACTTATATTCATTGGACCCCGAAAAAAAATAAAAACTGATTCTTCTCCCGCGACGCTAAACTACCATCTACAATAAAAAAAAATATAATTCCATTACTTGTAATGCTTTTTTTTTTGTCGGGTGGGAAGTCATCAAATGACCCCTCCCGCTAGAGAGAGCGAGTGGGTAGAGCGGAAGGGAGTGTCAGACTCTTACTGACTAAAACCCTCCCATGTTCCTTCCTTAGCCCTTTATGTTCCGGGCCAGCGGTAACCCTTTCAGACAATCCCGCTGATACTTTTAATGCTTCACAGATCGTAAAAGAGCTCCTAGTCCGCGAAGGCGGTGGCAGTTCCTCAGTACCAGACGAACCGTGGTGCCCAGAAGACCAGCTGCCCGAGGAAACGCGCTGCAAGCTGGAGGGACTCAAGTGCATGGCGCGCTGGCTGCTAGGACTCAAGAAGGATGAGCTGTCTGCGCAGAAGACCTTCAGGATGCTGAATGCGTTCATAGTGCACAAGGGAGATTTGCTACAGGTATTTTATTTTATTTATTCGGAAGAACAAACAATTACATATTACAAGTAAATAGAACATAAGGAGTTATACAAATGTGCAACTAACAACTTTCTCCACAGATACAAATTAGCAGGTATAGCTCAGAAGTGATATTTTGTCTTTACTTTGAAAATACCGAGACTATTATATTTATTTATATTATACTTTATTGTACACCAGAAAATACATAACAAAAAAATACGTTTTTTAATACAAAACATACAATGGGCGAACTTATCGCTTTCTGCGATCTCTTCCAGGCAACCTTGGAATGAACAGTGATTGCGTGGATATAAAAAATGGGGTTGTCAATGGTGTAAAATAATATACTATAATAGATACATAGATAAATATACATGTATAATGCTGTATGATAGATACATAAATAAATACATACTAAATATATATATAAACAACGAAAATAAATGATGACTATAGATTATAGTCCGTTTACTAAAATACTGATTGGTAAATAAATATCTCGTCAATTCTCGTGTTAGCTATTTTGATTGACAATTTGATGTCAGATTCAATTAAACAAATTTTCAGTAACCGGAGCGGGTTTCGAAATTAGTTTTTTAAATTAATAAAGAAAGCTAAGCTATAAAGGTAGCTACTTTGTCCTTATTTTATAATAAGGACAAAGTAGCTACCTTTAGCTTAGCGGAGAAAATTATGACTTTATAGTCATAATTTTCTCCGACCTTTTTCTATAAGTGAGTATAGTATTTCTAATAATACAGTATTTTTTATCTCACGAACGACACGCGCTTTACTTGTGGTTACCAAGTGTATAAACGCGCTGTGCTGTGTATGTGTAAGTGCAGGAGCTCTCGGTACCGTCCCACGGTGTGTTAGAAAGCCCGATTTTGTTGCATGCCCTTTTTATTACAGAAATCGATAGTATTTATCATTTTAAGCACTACAGTCAAAGTCCGGCATCGATACGACTTGTAGATGTTTTTTAAAAAAATCTCAAAGTTGCTGTATAACCGGGTCATGAAAATAATAAAAAAAATTATATAAAAAAAACCAGCCTACATATTTAAATTTCCATTATAATTACTAATCAAACTTATAATACCTAACTATCTGACAAGTTTTCGTGTCTGTATTGCAAATAGATCGCGAAATATTAATATTTTTATGTGTTTTACTTTTTATTTAATTTCTTGGCAATAATGCGGTATTAGATGGATTTATTTGACCAGACGATTGTCAACATGTATGTCTATCGACATTATTAAAACCACAATCTAATTCAGCGTTATTTAGAAGTTATGAGAATTTTTCTATTTTAGCCAGGGTTGTCACATTCGAAAATGTCAAGTTTTATCCGGGTTGTAAAAACTAAAAATATTTACAAAAAACTGAAAAATTATAAATCTTGGTTTTCATTTTGAATAATTAAAGTATCTTCATCATGTTCAGTGAATGACGAATGATCATCCACTAGAACATTTTTCGCATTAACTGGTTTTAGCAAACTTAAAGCTTCTGCTGGTAATGGGATTGCACTTTTATTTCTGTCCTTTAAATGAAAGTCAGAAATGACTGGGTCAGAGGAAATAAGCGCTCTGTGGAACAAGTCGAACATTGTAGCTTCACGACTAACTTTTCGGGAATGATACTCCCTATCAAACCTCCAAAACTTGTTTCTTGATTCAGCCGCTTGTTCAGACATCATTCCAACTGGCAATGGCGATGCTGCTATTATTTGTGCACCGTGAGCTAAAACTTTATGAATTGTAACTGACATTGGATGCCAGTTATAGTTTTCGACATATCTATGTGCCAGTTGATTACAAAATGTTCCGAATTTATCAACATCAATTGGTAAATTGCTGGATAAAACAATTGAAATAATGTATAAATCATCCAAAAGCCATTTCTCAATATCTAAAATTTCCGCAAACGTTGCACGATGTCGATCAGAAAACGCAGTTCTGGCAGTATTTCCGTCGTTTGTGGTGCCCGAAGTTGGGCGTACCACATCTACCAAGAGGCCCAATTTATCTCTGATTTCATCTTGAATTTTGGCTTTGCGATCTTCAACGAACTTGTGTTCTGCAGATTTTTGCGTAATTCGCCATTGTTTCACCTTAACTTTGTATCCAAGTTTTAAAACGAATTCTAAGGCTCCAACAGTGCAATGGGCTAACACCGTAACGCAAAAGGCTTTCGTCAACAGAGCTGGAAAATACTGCATCTAAATTATTAAACTGTGACGAGGTCAACTGGCAGTACTGGCAACGTAACTGAGATTTAGTATTTAAAAGAGTATTTAACACTTTTCCGTCTATAGCAGCGCAATATAGTTCACATTTGATTTTAATTTGATGGCCCTCAGATGTCTTGGCGAGCATGGGAGTGAGATTGTCAATTTGGTTTTGAACAAGATGTTTTTCGGAATTAATCAAATCCTGTGACTCTTTTTTATATTGAATATGCACAGGCCTACAATATCGGTATGACTGTGGCGAAGGGTTCATCCAAATTACGTCACCAGTATTTGTCGAAATTTGTAATGGAGTAAAAGTTGTTGCAAACATACAATTTTCATCAACTCCTGCATCTGAAAATTTCTATTTGTACAATGATTGACCAGTAGATCCATCAAATCCCCAAATTCCCTTTAAAATGCATTCTGCTGTTTGAATGTCCTTGTGTGTGCAGAAATTGATGAAAACTGCGTCTGTTAATGACAGAATGCGATCAAAAGTGTGCCTTACTAAATTTTTTACAGGTACAAAAGCTTCTCTTTCAGATACTTGTACCTGATCAGGGTAACACATTTTTTTTGCCTCTTGTACTCTGTAATACGGCGGGTATATGTCATTTCCACGATTTTTCATGTCCAAATGAAACTTATTATAAGTTTCAACCGATAGATTCCTATCAATAAGAATAGAAAGAGCTTCCTCTGGAGTATATGGTTGGACGGAATGCTCTATTTTCTTCAAAGTCTCGGTAGAAGCAGTATCGGATGAAAGACATAAATTAATAATAGTCTCTAAACTCTTTGCTGATGTATGAGACAGTGCTTTATCATTAATTTTAAGCGATCCAATAAATGCCTTGATTTTATTAGAAGACGGACTGTCTTCCAGAACCTCCTGCAGTTTTCTTTTGGATCTATATTGTTGAGTTCTACTTAATGTCTTAAACTTTTTGGATTTTGGAGATAAAATACCTTCGCTTCCTTCAGAAATGTTCAAATTACCACTTATAAGTGTTCCACTAAGCCATGTTCCGTGTTTTTTTAGAAAAAAAGGTTCGTTTCCTTTACAGCGCTTTAGTAAGTCTGAGCTTTTGGTAAGAAACGCTGCAAGTACACCTTTGAACTGTTCACTGGTCTGCGATAATTGGTATTGAGGGCCAAAATAATCAAACACCAATTTTATCCGCTCCTCTACGGCCAAGTCTCTAGCTTTTCCCTTAAAAAGCTTAAAAGCGTCTAATCGAGTCAGTACCTTAGTGTTTGAAGGACCGCTTTCACAATCATCTCCTCGTGTATTTGCAAGCACTCCCGGAGGTTGAAGAGTGCTGGCTGTGGCGCTATCCACAACTTCACTAATTGCCGCTCGTTGACCAGCATGAGGGTTGGCGCCCTCATGCCCTCCTCGCACTAAGTCCTCTGGTCGGAGCCCAGATGGACATCCCCCAGCAGGGTGGGTCAATTCCTGCTGAGGCAAAGTGGCATCATGAGTCTGGAACGGCTCCATGATGCCTCACCCCCGTTTCTCCATGCTACATGTAATAACTTGGGGTTTCAGCTAATGCCTTTCGAGGGTGGACTCCTTCCCAAGTCACATGTAGCATATCATCGAAATACATGGTATAAAAATACATATGAAACTTTCTGGACCATCTTTAAAAAAAAGACCTAAATAATGTTCGTTTGATGTTTAGTAAACATTTTCAACAAATCTTGACAAGATTTTAATTAGTATCACCGTCAAATCTCCAACTTTTACCTTTTAGCATGAATGTGTTTTTTATTGCAAGGTCATGGTTTTATTTACACTAATTATATGGATAAACAAGTAGACGAGCCACCTGGTTATAAGCGGTCATCGTCGCCTATACCACCTATCGTCCCTCTAGACATGTCGCGCAAGTATAAATGAGACGGCAGATGCGTTACCCACCCTGAGACTTTAAGGTGTGTTCTGTCTCACGTGCCTATAATTTTGCTGGTTAACTGTCCTTCAAACCGAAACACAATAGTCCAACACTACTGCTTGTCGGCAGAAATAGACGAGTCGGTGGTACCCACCCAGGCGGACTAAGCGAAAGAATCAAAGAATAAGAGTGCCCATGGGTATAGTTTCAGTTATTGGTAAATGCACATATAAAGATAATTAATCGATAATACGACTTCTTTCAGCTAAACTCAAAATTATAAAAAATATTAAATTTAAAATTCTGGTTAAAGTGACAACCCTAGTACAAAAAAATCCGGATATAACTGAAAATTCTCATAACTTCTAAATAACGCTGAATTAGATTGTGGTTTTAATAATGTCGATAGACATACATGTTGACAATCGTCTGGTCAAATATCTCCATCTAATACCGTATTATTGCCAAGAAATTAAATAAAAAGTAAAAAACATAAAAATATTAATATTTCGCGATCTATTTGCAATACAGACACGAAAACTTGTCAGATAGTTAGGTATTATAAGTTTGATTAGTAATTATAATGGAAATTTAAATATGTAGGCTGGTTTTTTTTATATAATTTTTTTTATTATTTTCATGACCCGGTTATACAGCAACTTTGAGATTTTTTTAAAAAACATCTACAAGTCGTATCGATGCCGGACTTTGACTGTAGTGCTTAAAATGATAAATACTATCGATTTCTGTAATAAAAAGGGCATGCAACAAAATCGGGCTTTCTAACACACCGTGCGTCCGAGACAATGGCAAAATCGGAGGTGTGTGTTTTTGTGCTGACGTTACTCGTCTCCACGCACAGTCACAGCTTGCAGTGACTTTGCTTTGCAGTGTTTGTACATTTACTAACCACAAAAATACTGTATTATTTACAAAATAATGTTTGATAATTTCACGACTTCTCCGAGAGGGTCAGTAGATACAAAAAAAAAAAAAAAAAAAAAATTTTTTTTTGTTATATACTAAGCTAAAGAAGTAACTCATAGCAGTTAAGGCGTGGTAGTTGTGTTATATGTTTGTCTTATCGTATGCTGTACCGGTTGACGTCATCACGTCAACGCTGGCTGTCACTGAATCCAGTGCCGAGGCTCTGTATCGCATAGGGTCGTAGCATTATGCTGAGCGATGGTCGTTTTGCGTGGATGTGACGCATATTTTCCCCCAACTAACTAACTAACTTTCCAACTTTCAACTGTTTATTTTTTTTGCCGCAAATAAACATACATATTTTGCTTCCTTTTTAGGGTTCCGAAAAAAAACGGAACCCTATTACTAAGACTTCGCTGTCTGTCCGTCTGTCCGTCCGTCTGTCCGTCTGTCCGTCTGTCCGTCTGTCCGTCTGTCCGTCTGTCTGTCTGTCTGACACCAGGCTGTATCTCAAGAACCGCGATAGCTAGACAGTTGAAATTTTCACAAATTATGTATTTCTGTTGCCGCTATAACAACAAATACTAAAAACAAAATAAAATTAATATTTAAGGGGGGGCTCCCATACAACAAACGCGATTTTTTTGCCCTTTTTTGCTCGATATCAAAAATGGCAACAGGTAGGCACTTGAAATATTCACGAAATACTCAGTTGTATTTTAACTTTAATAATAAATAATAATAATAAAATAAAATAAATATTTAAGGGGGGCTCCCATACAACGAACATGTTTTTGCCTTGTGGTACGGAACCCTTCGTTTGCGAGTCCGACTCGCACTTGGCCAGTTTTTTCTTTTCTTTCTGTTCCATCTTTACATACCGAGACCCCTCCGTGCCTCGGAAAGCACGTTAAGCCGTTGGTCCCGGTTGTCATTCGTGGATCTTTGACAGTCGTTACGGGTAGTCAGAAGCCCGAAAGTCTGACAACCAGTCTTACCAAGGGGTATCATATTACCCAGTAGCTGGGTTGTGGAGGTCAGATAGGCAGTCGCTCCATGTAAAATACTGGTATTCAGCTGCATCCGGTTAGACTGGAAGCCGACCCCAACATACTTGGGAAAAGGCTAGGCAGATGATGATGTGTTCCTAACTGACCAGTCTCGACTGATGTCATCCATAATTTCGTTACCTTAAATCCTCTAATAGTAAGTTCCTCTATTACAGCAAAACCGTCTATCAAAAGCGGAGATGGCTCACCTGCGGCTGGCGGCGGGCGCGGCCATGCTGAAGATCTGCGAACAGAAGGGCGTCGGCGACCAGTTCACCGCAGAGCAGTTCTTCAACCTGTCGCATCTCATGATTGTTAGTATTGTGTGGATTTCGACCTCTCGATACAAAAATATTTGTATTTAGGCGTCGTTTTGCCGCAGAATCTTTAGAAATATAAAATTCAAAGTCCTGATTGACTGATATATCAACGCGCAGCCTAAACCGCTGGTCCTAGAGAAATTAAATTTGGTGAGTGTGTTCTTTGTGAAGAGTAGGTATCCAGTAAGAAAGGGTTTGACGAAATTCCACCCCTATTAGAGGGTGAATGGGGAGGGTGAAATTTCACGAGGACGAAGTCGCGGGCAGAAGCTAGTGAAATATATTTGAATTATGAATTTGTTATGATTTTCAGGTTATGGAACAACAAACTGAATGTCATACTTAACAAAGTTCAAATTCCATTGCAACCAAAAGCCTATTAGGACTTTTTTTTTTGTTACAAATGGTCACTCAAAAATCAAATTCAATACATTTCACTAGAGTAGATAAATGATTAAGTGGCGATGGAACGTTTCAACTGTCAAGTGTCACCGCCATGATTGGACAAGTGGGCTACAGTCTCGTTCTTTTTCGCCAAACGCGACGGTAAAGGTCGGGCCACACAAGCGAAGCGCAGTACCAAAAAGGTAGTTATTGTCATGTGCAAGTGAAAACCAGGGGTTATATAGACAATTGTCCCCACTCGCGATACTTCGTTAAAATAAGCACATGTCCTCATAAACTCAATGCGTTCGCTTGATCTAATGCGGCTTTTCACTATCAATATTTGGTGTACTTACTTGATAATGTTTTGTAATTTCAGGACGACGTACCTCAAGTCAGAGAAGCTTTTGCCTCAAAACTACACAAGGGATTGTCAAAGGTAATTTATATTTATCTACACATACATAATCTCACGCCTTCTTCCCATTCAGAAGCGCGCCGGTTGCGAGTACTACACACCTGAGGGGCAATTCTCGTTATTTTAACAACGTTCACAGTCTGATCTCAGTCTCAATCTGTCAAAAAATACTTCTAGTTTCCCAACATTTTGACAAGTTTTTGACATTTGTTTGTCGCCGAAATGAGACTGCGCCTAGATTTTGAATGTTTTAAATTACGAGATTTGGCCTTCTGACCTTTCAGAAGAACTTCACAAAGTGTGTCACTATGTCCTAGGCCGTCGGGGTCCCAGTGTTTCCACTCACATATGCCTTGTAAATACTTGTTTGTTAGTCGCCTTTGAGAGCCGTGGTGGCCCAGTGAGAGGAGCAGGTCGTGGGTTCGAACCCAGACAGGCGCTTTACTTTGTGTAAATAATTTCATCACCACTGCTCTCACAACGGTAAAGGAAAACATCGTGAGGAAACCGGATTACAGCCCACTCCCTCTCACAGAGAGGAGGCCTGTGTCCCAGCAGTGGGAACATTATAGGCTGATTATGCAGTCGCCTTACCATCCATTCATTTTTCATTATTTTTAATAACCTAAAAAAAAAAAAAATAGAATAAGTGAATATTAATTGGTGTAACTAAAATGTTACTGCAATAAGTTGTGGTGTGCTTGTTCCTGATGGTTCGAGCTGGACTCCTTGCATATCCTCGCGTGTTCAACATCCACTGCACAACATCACCTGTACTGTAGGATGCTAGCGCAATGCTTTACCAGAGATCGATTGGTCGCTAGTGCGGTTGTTCAGCCACGTTACCATTAGGCGCCACAACCGAGGATAGTGCGACAAAATAATGTGTGAATTCACATTCTTTCGCCCCTGCACGTTATAAATTTACTTCAAAAACTGTCTTTCTCCACAGGGCATCCCCAACAAATGCCTGCCACTAGACTTCATGGGCATGTACGCACTCGCGGGGCGCGAGCCCGAGCGTCGGATACGCAGCCTCGTGCGCCAGTACATGCTGGCCGACGTGGTGCGGCGCCGGGAGTACGTGCGGAACATCACCGTTGGCACTAAAGGTAACCTATGTGAGTGAAGTCACTACTTCTGCTCTATATGCACGCCGGATAAAAGAACAGATCCATAGTCTAAATATATAAAACTCAAAGGTGACTGACTGACTGACTGACATAGTGATCTATCAACGCACAGCCCAAACCACTGGAGGGATCGGGCTGAAATTTGGCATGCAGGTAGATGTTATGACGTAGGCATCCGCTAAGAAAGGATTTTGAGAAATTCTATCCCCAAGGGGATAAAATAGGGGATGAAAGTTTGTATGAAACTTTGTCAATTTTAAACCGATCGGGCTGAGACTTCGCATGCATATAGCTACTATGACGTAGGCATCCCCTAAGAAAGGATTTTGATTAAGGAGCATCATACGATCTGCTCTTGGACATTTTCCCGCTAGATGGCGCTGAAGTCAACATTTTTAGTTTATTTTGTTTTATGTGTAATTGGCACATTATTAAGTCGTAAAAGTAGTGGACGCGGTTATCGGACATTACACTTTATTGAATTTGGTCATAACATTGCCTCAAAATCCACCCAATTCGACACATAACTGTTAGATAAAATCTGCCATTGAATACAGGTCGTTTACACACACAGACGTAAGCGAATACTTCCATACGTTTATAAGAATAGACCACTAGATGGCGTGTATTTAAAAAATGCGCCGCCTGCTACGATATTTATATGAAAAATGAAATGCGTTTCTTGAGAATACTGTGCCTGTGCGTAGTACTCGCAACCAGCGTGCGTGTATGACAAGATTTATGAACGTAAACGAGACAAAGGGAGTATGTAAGGTATCGTAGCAGGTGGCGTTCTGTAGTTTCTACCTACCCCCATGGGGAAAACGCATGAGTATGATGATAGGATAATAAAAGTCAAGCATTTATATAAAATCATTTAATAATCAAACTAGGCTGAGAATCAGCACTTTTCGAATGTCAAAATTACAATAAGACAGTCCCCCAAAACGCCCGCTCTTCACCACTTCCTAGAGCTTTACCTGGAATGAAGTGGCGCAACAAACTCCCAGCAGCACAGCTGTCTGTTCAGTTACAAAAACTTCAGTCTACACAGTTTATAAAGATAGTTTTATTAGAATACCTTACACCGTAATTAATTATCAAATAAAAGTATTTGAAGTGACACAAATGAAGCCTGATACATGATTAAATTTATAGCATAATCAATTATTACAATAATTACAGATATTACACATAACATACACAAGAAAAAAACAAAAGATAACAACAAATCAAAAAAATACAATTTAGTATGCGATTACATCTACCCAGGTAGGTGAAAAAATATTTTATAATGTCAAAGCCCTCTTATCAGTTTTTAGAAAAATAAAAATCTAAAGACCAGCTTATTGAGTTCACCAGGTGGTTATCTTACATAATAAAGTATTATTTCACCTTTTCATTTTATAGTAAATACAAATAAAAAGTAATATACAATGATAATGTTGATTATAAACAAACTACTACAAAAATAAGCCTCTTGATTTTATAGTAAAATACAAATAAAAAGTAATATATTATAGTGTCGATTCTAAACAAACTACTACAAAAATACAATATAACAAAAATCGTTTGACTTGATGATTTCACCATGTGCCGTGAGTCTTTTTGTCCACTGCTACAAGGCTGCTGCAAAGAAAAATAACTTTACTTAGTATATAATTATGTTACTTTGGACAAATATTATTTCCTATTCATTCATATTCATATCAATCTCCAAAGCTGCTCTAAAATTAAAATTAAACTTTACTATTTGCTCGAATTTCCAACTGATGTTGATGGACGATTTTTCACTAGAAAAACATAATAATATATTTTAGACATTGAAATTGATACAATTTATGAAGTTAAAAAAATTGCCTTGTGTGCCAGTATATACTGGTACACTCGGCTACATAATTAACCAGCTATACATTTCCAGTATAAGCTGATCTCGCATTGTATAAGATTTCCATATAATGGGAGGTCAGCTTATACTGGAAATGTATAACTTGATATCTAGCCGTGTATACATACCATTCAAATCTACACATTTAGCATTTTTTTGACCATGTCTCAATATGATTTCTGGCAGAATACAACTTTGTTCCTTTCGATTTATGTATTTTTTTTAATGTGTCCCTGGGTGTGGTCTGCTTTTTCCATACAGTTCCATACCATTTGTGTCCAGTAGCAAGCGATCATCCTGAAAATAGAATATGTTTTTACTAGAAAATATCAATGAAATATAATTTTCCATGCCACTAGTGTAACCTTCATCACGTTTGGCTTCAAAATATTTCGCCCGTAAAGTGGGAGCTTAGTGTTGGCAAACATCTAAAAAAAGTACAAATATGAATACAGAATATGCTTCACTGGTCTTGAGATGTCAATACAAATTTGATTTATTTATTTACCTTGTATAGTTCCCCCTCGCCCTCGACCCTCGACCTGTGCCCTCGTATAGTTTTTGATTACATGATTCTTGCGTTCATTTTTTTTGATTATGTTTCCATCTCAGACCAAAGTTCCTATATGACACTTTCTCTTTCAAGTTTGCAAACAGAGGAGTCTCCGTATCCAATAAAACTCAAATAGGGAAGTTGATGCATTTCTTCAGTCTTTTGAAAGCCTTCCACAATAATTAGTGACACCATTGCTGTAGGCGGTCCAGTAAAATTTTTGCAACAATTATGTGCTTTCATGTCCATGTCTCCTTTTTTCATAATATTGACACGTATAACAATATTTGTTTTGAACACCAAGAAATAGACATTTCTTAGTTTCTTTACCAACAATGCAGGCCTGAAAAGGAAAAGCAACACTTGTAAATATTGCACATAGTAAAAAGTTCATACAGAACCAAATATGTGTTTAGTAACGGAGTAGGTATGTAAGGTATCTTAGCAGGTGGCGTTCTGTAGTTTCTGCCTACCCCCATGAGAAGAAGGTATATGTTTATGTATGTGTGTTTGGTAATACATTAACTTACCATACAAGAACATGAATCAAAGTTGTAGCCATATGACCTTTTCAGCCATCATCCAACTACATACAGTAACATATGGAACACCGTCTGAAGATACATGACCTTTTTGAATAGCAACTGACCTTTCTTGTTCACCAGCAGTTTTAATTTCCTCTGACAAATGTTCAAACCACACACTGCCTAATTTTTTTTCAACACGACGAAATTTAGTCATTTATTTGGCGACATTATTGGAATATTCATGAGACTTGTAAAGTGAGCTGATTGAGTGTAATAGCTACCAGCAGTCGCAGTTGCCCACAAAAATGCAGTATTTATTTTATTACTGCTCTCCGTAGTGCTTCCACGCAATTACCAGACATAGTGCACTTGAAAATTAATTCACTTCTCATCTCACTAACAAATTCAATTTGTGAAGATTCACACATATTTCGATCTTTCCAATTGGAATGCCGCCCATTCAATTACATTCTTCAGGTCCACAATGCGATACGAAGATATCGCAGATAAACATTTCTTTGGAACAGTTTCCACAGTCAATTGAAATCACAGAACACATAATATACTCCTATCCATTGAAATTAATCAGTTTCAGGATTAGAGAAATCTGAAATAGAAAAACAAGAAAATAGTACAATACTTCTATAAACTCAGTATTTGAATAAAATTTAATACTATCGAATTTCACAACCGTACAATGAGATCTCAGAATTTCCTAGTCGTATTTTATACCTGTAACACCTTTTTCACATGTATTATGCAAATAAATTATTTGATTTGTATTCAAGCATTCTTTCTACTAGAAAAGAATTGCTACCTACTATTAGATTATTATTATTACAGGTACAGCGTACAGATGATATTGAATAAGATACGATTTATGACAAGGTTACGTTCCGAAATCATTAGGTACAGAAAATAGAAACTTAAAAGTAAAATGTTACTTATCTTTATATAAATTCCTGGTAGAATATTAGTCGATGAATAAGAAAAAAAAACATATTAGATGTTTAAATACAATAATAAATCACGTTTGATGTAAGTAACTCAATCATTTGTTTGTTTCTGAACCAATGATTTCAAAAGTCAAAGTTCTGAACCAAAGATTACAATATAATGTGTTCTGAACGCACGTCCAGCTATTGTACGAGGCGCCGGCGCAAGTACTTAGACCGCCCGCGCCGCCCCGCTAGATGCGACATACACATAACTATCAAACTAAAAATAATGTTTGTTTGTCTGAAACTGACAATATGCGTAAAAGATATTCTATTTTACAGGTACATTCGATTTTGCAAATGTTTGCAAACTCGTTGGGTTACCGAATTATAATATTGTGTACTTACTTATTTAATGTATTGTTGACCAAAAAATATAAGTAGGTAAAAACACATAACCACTGACTTTGTACTTATGTAATTGAGACATGTAAGTAATTAGTATTGTGACGGGATTTCAGCGTCTAAAATCACGGGCCAACTTGATGTTTCTAAAACCGCCGAAAGATAGGTACTTACTTACCTACTTACTTTTAAAATTGAATAATTATTAGTTACTATACCTACAAATAATTGCAATACTAGAAATATTGCAATTTGAATCAATGAAAATGCAAAGCATACAAAATAAAATAACACGCAAGAAAATCCGTGTGCAATACTATTGCATACAAGCAAGCCCCAAAATTATATTTATATCATGCATGTCGCTACGGCGTAAGAGTGGCAACATGGTGGCGCCCGTTTTCTTCGGAATTCTTTCAATGTTGTTCAAGGTTGCGAACACAACTCGGGTGGGACGGCAACGTCGCGCGTCGCATAAGATGAATGGATAGTCATAGACCGCGAAATTCAAATTTCCTTACGTTTTTTGCAATTTGCAGGTCAGTGTCAGGTTGTATCTTGATCAAAATATGATTCGCGACAATAACAGGTACATATTTACAGAATTATAATCATTAGAATCATTAATACATCTTTCTAAGTTAGATTTCTACCACCAATTAGTGGCAAAAAACGTAAGAAAATTTGTATTTCGCGGTCTCAACTACCCATTCTAATAAATCCTATCTACGAATAATGATATTTATGTTGCCACAAAACAATATTATGTAATAAAGTTGTTTACGTTGGTAAGGTCGTCAGGTCAGGTTATTGATTATAACGTTTTTTTTTGTGAATCTGTTCATGAAAGGTAGGAAAGGAAATAAATCAATCACTTATTACGTATGATATTGATTTAACAGAATTATAATAACGCGTTTACGCCATCTAGAGTTCTCGCCTCTAAACTATCGCAATCATAGCGAATGAGTTTGCTTGTCAAAACTCACGCACACTAGTGGCGCAACTGTCAAATTTCGTCTGGATTTCGCGATCGTTTTCCTCAGTAAATAATGTAAGTTATTTCCTAAAAAGGTCGATCGCGGGGACATTTCATTATAGAAAAGTGATAAAATGATTCGTTTTCAACAAAGTGTGTCTGTGTTTAGCGTACAATCCCCAAGAAAAATGTATGGACGGCCCATCGCAACATCCACCTTAAGTCAACCCTCATGGGGATAAAATAAGGGATGATGAAGGATGTAAATTTATTAGTTTTTTTTAATAATACTTAACGCGAGCGAAGCCGCGGGCAAAAGCTAGTAATATTATAAATTCGAAAGTAACTCTGTTTGTATGTTTGTCTGTATGTTACCTTTTCACGCCTAAACCACTGAACGGATACAAATGTTTTATTCAAGAAATTTGTTACAACAATGGGTGGTTGTGTTTGTAGACTCCTTTTAAGCAATTTTTGCCTGTGTTAGGAGGCCCCGCTCTTCCATAGCAAAATAATTGCAACAGTAACAAAAATGTGGGTAATTAGACTTATGCTTAATTACTTATTTTCATTCAACATTCATGCAACCCCGGGGAAGGACATAGGATCGTTTTTATCGACATACCTCGCGGGCGAAGTCGCGGACGGGAGCTAGTGTAAAATATAAAGTAGGTTTAACTTTCCGCGGTACTTCACTGTGCCAGACTACGTACAGTGAAGGGCGAAACCTTTCGTTTCGAACACAACATCGACAGCAAAAGTAATTTTGTATTTCGTAGTAATTCTAAAAAAAACACTTCCACTTTTTTTTAGTAAGTCAACAGTTCGATTTTTTTCAGATCTTTCTAAGGTATTGACATCGTTGGCGTTTCATTTGACGTCTATTTTAGATATCAAAGCGAACAGTTGTAACGCTACCATCAGCTATTGTGATAGACGTCAAACGATAATGTCCTGTAACTACAGTGTACTAACGTATGTTTTTGTATGCACAGTGGAGCGTGCAGTGTCGCAGCTGCCGCACATCTTGCCGGACTACATGCTGGTGTTCGCGGTACCCATACTCACGCATGATCCTGCCTTTACCGCCTACGATAACATCGCGCAACTCAAGGTATGTCGGCTTTTTATTATGTAATAACGGTTAGTAACAGAAAACTTGTTACTGGTAACCAGAAAGGGTATGCACTTCGGTAATCATCGTCTTTCCGAATTAGCACGAACGTCGCGCCACTGAGTTACTCGCTACCTTAGAGTAAGAAAGCTATAGAGCATCGGGTGGCGTGGCCACACATGAGACAAAAAACTTACCTAACTAACATGAGCTACATAAGTAGCTGCCTTGAAAAAACTGGCACGCACTGAGAGACGGAAATAGCATAGCTTTATCCTTTTCTGTTACTTATAAAAACTCAATACTGTATCCCTTTCTTGTGAAAATGAAATGGAGCTACCCACCGTCTATACTTTTTTTTTGTCTACAGAGGTTCAGGTACAGTTTGCTCCCTACAGAGGCAGAGCTTTTAAGTTTTGTTCTGCCGCGGTTTGTAGCACCTATCGTTGCGCGTTTGAATACAGTTTTCTATTTTTTTCTGTAGGGTTACCTCCTCTGGTCTCAGATCGTCATTTGTCACTCAAACTTTTCGAAAGTTTTTGGAATTGCATAGAGTTGTTAATCTATAATTTTCTAAACATGGTAATATGATAAAATATGCAAGTACTTCCATGGTTGTAACAACTCTATAGTAAACCTCATCATCATAAGTTCGTATTTCCGAAGAAACACGAAGATGATAAACAAAAAAAAAAAAAAAAACTAATTGTTTTTTATTACCTCGTAGAAGGTGTGAAAGGTAGAGTATTCTCCTTGGGGATAAAAATATCTTTGTCTTGGGTGGGCTTGAATCCCTCACTACTCTCAGTATTCTTAAGACTGAGAGCCATAGGCAGCACTAGAATCCTTCGGGATGCCCGTGACATGAGACACATCTCTATCCCCTTGGGAAATAATATACAATTTTATTCGCAGGTCGTCAAGAACTGCCTGTGGTTCATCCTGGAGCCGCTGATCACTCGCAACGACTTTTACTGCTACGGCTTCTACAAAAGCCTCGTGGATCGTATGAAGCTGCACAAGGATGCGCTTAACGAAACGGACGATGCCGTCAACTATGTAAGTATACTCTTGATTTGTTCAGCGTTACTGAGCGTTGAATTATAAGCACTGGTTTATTATTATTTTTATTTAATTCAGACAGTGATATCCATGTTTATGTTAGTATACTTAAAAATTATGTTAGTAACCAAAGATTAAAATACATGACACAATATTACTATAATAACTAAAACTAAAATTAAATAACTGAAATATATAAAATCAAATTATAAAATAAATTCATTTAGTTAAAATCGCAATCATCTTTAAATTCATTTACTTCTTTAAATTAAATAAAAGCAATATAAATTAAAATCAAGAATTTCATTAAAATCATAAAAACTACAAATTTATAGAGAAGAGAAATATAAAATTAATTATCCTCTCCTCAATAGGTAGAACAATCATTATCAGGAACTTAAAATCGTATGGCTTTTAAAAATATTATTATTATTATTATGGACCTGGTCTGAATTAAATGTTTATTATTATATTTCCTTTATTATTATTAAAAATACAAAGTGTGTACACACACGAGCGACACGCGTCAACGGTCGTGTATTTGAGTACGGTGCTCAAATACACAACCGGCACGTTGTCGACGGCAGCCGCAGACGTTTCGACGGCTACAGTTGGCTCTGCACTTACATTGAGCGAGGATATGACGTGGTGAGCGATGCTTGGTTCTCCATTTTGAGCTGGTCTTATAAAAAAAAAATCTGTTGTTTCATAGAAAACTGCAATGCCTACGCGGTGATAATGTTAGGAACAGCAAATTTTTATTATAATACCGAAACCGACGAAACATTTCAACGCAGTGTGGTTCAGAATCATGCACTGAATCGAGAGATATGGTAAGAGGAGAGCGCGCCTCGATGTTCCTGCGTCCCTGTAAAACTGACTAGTAATACAAGATACCGCCATATCATCCACAATTCTCCTCCCCTTATCCCAATTTATTTAGGGTCGGTGCAACTTGTCTTTTTCTTCCATACTTCTCTATGAGTAGTCATGTCGTTAGTCGCTCCCTTTCAAGCCATCTACTTTCTTAGTCAAAACTTCCTGACGACATTTTCCTCTTTCCTCTGCATCACATGCCCATATATCATGACATCGACTTCTAAGCAACTTTTCAGCACCACCATACAACGTGCCGCTACAATAGCGACGTTAATATAATACACGGGAAGGGCCAGTGGTCAGTGATCTTAGAAATTATAACATCATTCTTAATTTGAAAACTACCGCCTGCGCCGCTCGCCGTAGGGCTCTCTCTTTCCTACAATATTCGTCTACTCTTTGCACGTTATTTGCTGTAATTTCATTGATGCGCTGTTATGATCCGTGACCCCGGCAAATGACCCCTGTGCTACAGTTCTTTAAGGGGGAAGCGCTAAGGTAGCCCGCGAAATTCCAATTTTCTTACGTTTTTTGCAATTTGCTGGTCAGTATTAAGTTGTAAGTTGATTAAAATATGATTAGCGGTAGTAACAAATATGTACTTACAGAATTATAACCATTACAATCAGTAATACAACTTGTTATGTTAGTATAATCCCCAAATGTCAAGATTTCATGAAATAGTCATTCTTGGGGATTACTTGGTCTTAGAGAGTTGTGTTGATGACTACTCCAAGAAACTATTTTAGAAAAAAGTAAATAAATAGCATTATTACTAATTTATCATCCATCTTTCTTCACAGAAACTATGGGCCATCTGCGACCTAGCCATGTCAGTGATCTGGTCGCGGTCGCAGAGCTTCGAGCTGCGTGACTTCCCATCGGACGCGCGTATCCCGGGCATGTACTTCGCGCCGCAGCCGGAGTACTTCTCCAACACTCGCGTGTTCCTGCCGCCCGAGTTACAGGTCGGTCTGAGGCAAAGTGCGGACGGGGTGTGTGTCAGTGATTTTTTGTTTAGATAATACGATTTCACTAAGATTAAATTCAAGTTGATCATTGTTCTTTAAGTTGAGGGACCCGTGGCTAAATAATAACAGCCGCACATTTCTAGATCAGGTTAACCTACGCTTGCCGCGATTGGTCTGTGGATGGGTGACCATCTTTACATACCGTGACCCCTCCGTGCCTCGGAAAGCACGTTAAGCCGTTGGTCCCGGCTGTCATTCGTGGATCTTTGACAGTCGTTACGGGTAGTCAGAAGCCCGAATGTCTGGCAACCAGTCTTACCAAGGGGTATCGTATTACCCAGTAACTGGGTTGTGGAGGTCGGATAGGCAGTCGCTCCATGTAAAATGCTGTTATTCAGCTGCATTCGGTTAGACTGAAAGCCGACCCCAACATAGATGGGAAAAGGCTGGGAAGATGGTATTGTTATTTAAGTTTGACTGAAAAAGTGAAGTGAAAAAATCATTTTTACAATCCTTCCACAGTTATTTTATCTTCTACGGATGCAGTACTTTTTACTGGATGTGTACTGTGTAGCGACATACTCTTCAAACACATAAAAATTAAGTGTCATTTTTGTTTATTGTAAAATGACAACCGAGTATCAGCGACCCTCCAATTTTCTCAAATCCTAACATCTCTCACACTAGAAACAGAAATATTAAAAACATCTCTCGCCCGCGACTTCGCCCGCGAGGTATGTCGATAAAAACTATCCTATGTCCTTCCCCGGGATGCAATCTTATCTCTGTCAAATTTTATCGAAATCCGTTAAGTGTTTTAGGCGTAAAAAGGTAACATACAGACAGACAGACAGACAGAGTTACTTTCGAATTTATAATATTAGTATGGATGTGTTACTAAATATTAGGTACTAATGGGGCGACAAGTGAAACACTCGACAGCTATGGCACACTGCTTTATTGTCCGTTAAACACGTCGCATGGAAACACACACATACACAACACTAATCAAATGTTTTTCCCCAAACAGTTCCAACCCAAGCGGCAGGCGACCACGGAGGGCAACAACCCGCGCGGCAAGAAGCGTGCGCGCGCGCTGCCCGAGAGGGAGAACGCTAACGATGTTGAGGTGAGCACGGCTCGCATGCCTGTATTATTATGACCCATTGGCATATGCTTGGTTTTGTGTTGACACAGCTTTGTTTATGGTGTTTATTTTAACCCATTCTAGAATAGAACCCGAGAATGTGGTCAAACAATATTATGTTAAGGCGAAAGCGACAGGGTACCGCCGAAATTCAATTTATTTTCTTAGGTTTTCTGCAATTTGCAGGTCAGTATCAAGTAGTATGTTGATCTAAATATGATTCGCTGCCGTAACAAATATTTATTTATAGAATTATACTCATAAAAATTATAAATAGATACATCTCTCTAAGTTTATATTACCCTATTGAATGACTTTCATGAAATCATGGCATTTGAGGCCATTTCTAACTTAAGGGGTCGTATTGCTGATTCTATTGGTTATTATTCTGAAAAGCCATATTTGTTACGGTTGCGGATTATATTTTACTCAACATAATTTCTACCACTGACATGCAAATCTAAAAAAAAACCGTATGAATTTTTGAATTTTACCGGCTGCCTTATCGCATCCCTCTTAAGAGCGTTTACACCGTACGGCATTTCATACAAACTTTCAAGCCCTTGTTTTTCGAAATGAATGAACCGATTTTAATGAAACTTGATACGCATGAGCAGGATACAAAGGTCTAAAAAGTTACTTAAGAACATTTTTGAAATGTCTTAATTAAAAAAAAGATAACTCGCAATCTCTGTTTCTATGGAAAATTTAAAATCGGTCTAATTTGGCTGTAACACTATTATTCGAAAAATTTCTAGACCTTTGTATTAGTAACTTTTTACACCTTTGTATCTTGCTTACGCGTATGAAGTTTCATTAAAATCGGTTCATTCATTTCGAAAAACAAAGGCTAAAAGTTTGTATGAAATGCCGTACGGCGTAAACGCTCGTAACGGTTTTTGCCAGAGACACTGATCATAAGGAACTCAAAAAACATTTGGTCAGTCTTTACGGCGGGTTCAAATATACACCACGTATTGTTTAAGCTAATTAAATATTTCACTATCCCAATTTCATATAATATTTATAACATATTACTATACTCGGGCAATTACAAACTCAAAACTTAGAGAGAGACAGAAATCATTTTTATCGAACTTCTCGCTCGCACTTACGACCCTTATGGGCTAGTGTTGTGCGTGACTGTGTTATTGTTATTGACATTTTGAGTTTGTAATGGCCCTAGTGTAACTCCATTAGCCCAGCTCCGCACTGGCGTATTTTTATCGCGGCGATTTTTTTTCGTGCATTTGATTTTCAACGCTTGGTATTGAGCCGAGCATTGAAAATCCAACAGAGCCCATCCAGTACAGTCACGAGCACTAATATGTCAACACTTGGCAACTTTAAATTGCGATTTTTTCATGAAATAACATAATATGTAACGTTGAAATACGACACTTTACAATAAACTTATGGGTTCGAAAATACTATGTTCCTAATAAAATAAAATTTCATTCAAAAATAAAGCAGAAAATCTCCTTTGAATAAAGCCAAGTGTATACATACTTTATGCCCGTGACTGTACATTATCAAAAACACACTGTTGGATTTTAAACTCTCGGCGCTAAGCATAGCGTTGAAAAACCAATGCGCGAAAAAAAATCGCCGAACCGGGGCTCGCTAACTTATATCACCTGTCACGTAAAAAGCTTGAACTAAATAGTATATGTATTTACTTGAACAATGTTTTCCAAGCATACTCTGGGACGCGGGAGTATTGACGTCAAGGTAAACCCATTAGAACATAGTATTTTAAATATCTCATTAATGATAACCGATGTAAGTATTTTTAACTGAAGTTATTCATTCATGCACACTCACAGTCATTCCGATGATTAAGTTTTTTTCAAAGCCAAGGGGGGCAATGAGAGGTTTTTCTTTTGAGTATTAAAAAAAAAAACATAGTTTCCAAGAACCCTGAAGATGGCGTTGAACTGACTACGTTACTAGGTGCCAAAGCCAAAACGCTTGGAAAAAAAACATTGCGTCACGTCACATACGCTCGTTGTCATCTCAAAATTACATCCAGGTGAAATAATAAAAAAATTATCTGACGTTCCGTTCCTTGCAGTAACTTACCAAGTTCAGCGCCATCTATCCAGCGACTAGGGAAGAGTTAAAAAAAAAGAAAAAGAAAATCCCTCATTCTCGTATTTTTAAGGCGGAAGCGCCAGGGGTAGCACGCAAAATAAAAAAATTCTTACGTTTTTTGCAACAGGTCAGTGTCAGGTTATATGTTGAATAAAATATGATTCGCAACCGCAACTAGTGGCAACCGATATTTTATGAATAGTCATTCAATAGGATTATATGAGGGTGGTATTGATGTGTTTGCACAGCGTAATTATTGCGTGGACAGTGCGTGGACGCGACGTAAGCTTCGCGTAGACAGAGCGTTCACTTCACTTACGGTTAGACGATGTTAGGTAAACGTCTGTATTTAATGAAAATGAAAGCTAGTGTGATACCGCTCTAATGCATTAGTAACAAATAAGGGGTTTTGCTGAATAAAGTAGATCAGATACATCATTCCGCTTATAGTTTAGAATAGGATCGAAAAGGGTTTTTATAATTTTTTGATCCCCTTTTTATGTCCAATCAGTTTCACCATTCATTTTACTATCAAAACTTACGAACGAATATGTCCACTTAACCGTGCCTCTCATTTTCCTCCAGCCTTCAGAAGCGTCAGACACACAGATACAGCTGCCCGGCATAGACAATCCCCCGGAAACGGAATTAGAAGAGCCTCAATCGAAGCGTACGGTTAGTGACTGAGAACTACCCTCCGCTGGACCATCGCACGAGCCCAGCGAGTAAGTACTAGCATAGCGATAGATAACCTAACCATTGTGTTTATGACGTCATAGCAACGACAATGTACTCGATGATGATGACGGCTGTCAGATTTGAATGGCAGGGAATTTGACATTTAAAAGAAAATGTCTTTTGAAAAATTTGCTGTCGGATTTGTACGAATTTTGGATAATAAGTTGTGGCTTTTATAAATAAGCTGTCGAGTATGTATGACAATTGAAAATATGCTGTCAATTGCTCTTTTGTTGGAAAGATGTCTTGAATTTTGGGATTTCTTCAAAAATGTTTTGTTTTCATTTTGATGTTTGTATGGCAGAGGATGTTAGGTTAGTTTGATATTACGAAAACTGTATTAAAAAGTAAGTCTTGTGCGTGTCATACAATATCTCCAACAAAATGTATAATTATTAAGATATTGATGTCAATGTATTTTAACGGTAAATGGAACTATGAGGTCTATAAGCCGAACAAATAACGTGTATTTAAAATAAATTCCTTAGCACCTCACAATAATTATAACTATTAATGAATTAAATTTTGTATAAAGTTTCAATAATAATTTCAATATTTGAACACTTCGTCACGGTTATCTATCGTCAATGTTGGCACTTTACTATTGTACACAACTCATAAAATATACAAATTTCATAGAAGAAGTTGATCGGACGTTTTATTATATTGAGAATGCTGAAAAGAGGCGGCAGTTGCATTGACCTCTCATACAAGAAGGTTACAAATGGTATAACCTCAGTTCCACAGTCGAAGACAAAAAAAAACAAATCTATTGTCTGTTCCAGTGAACATTTAAATCTCAACTCTCATTTGTTTAGATTTTTTTGCATTGCAACTCGGGAGTGAAAATCTTGCAGCTCTTTATCTATATTTCCTGGTCCATCAACTGCTATCTTATCAAGCCTTAACACATACATATTTTTTCTATTCGAAATGTAATTTTCCGTTTGTGTTGATTTTATTTTTTTGGTTATAAATATCATGAATGGTAACATTGACCGGAACTAAAAATATCTGTGTGTTCAGACTAAAAACGAGGACAAAACTCAGTCGTGTATTTATAAGCTTAACCCTATGAAGACTGGCTACTAGTATGTACTCCTAACTATTGAGCGAACGAGTGAATGGAACCATTTCATTCATTCTTTACTGAATATACGTTACTTTGGTAATTTGAACTTTGCCTAATCTTTCATATGTTGGTCTTGGCGTGAGATAAATGACAAAAAAATAATTGAGAAAATAAGGAGTTTTATTATTTTAAGTGTTTATGTAACTGTCTGTTCCTCTAGTAAAACTGGCTTTCCTATAACGCCATCATAATTATTATTATTATATTTGCCAGTTCAACCGTTAGTCTATTAAGTTTTATCACCTACAATTAGAGAATTCGCTATTTAATTAGCCGATTATTTAGGTCTCAGGCACTTTACTTTTTAGGGTTCCGTACCCAAAGGGTAAAAACGGGACCCTATTACTAAGGCTTCGCTGTCTGTCCGTCTGTCTGTCACCAGGCTGTATCTCAGGAACCGCGACAGCTAGACAGTTGAAATTTTCACAAATTATGTATTTCTGTTGCCGCTATAACAACAAATACTAAAAACAAAATAAAATAAATATTTAAGGAGGCTCCCATACAAAAACGTAATTTTTTGCCTTTTTTTGCTCGATATCAATATTATAGGTACCAGGTAGGCACTTGAAATATTCACAAAATACTTAATTGTATATTTACTTTAATAATAAAATTAAAATAAAATAAATATTTAAGGGGGCTCCCATACAACAAACATGTTTTTTTCGGCGTTTTAACCTTGTGGTACGGAACCCATCATGTGCGAGTCCGACTCGCACTTGGCCAGTTTTTTGTTGTATCTAATTTCATCACCACTGCTTTCAAGCCGTTTAAGGAAAATCGGCATGTCTTAGAACCAAAAATTCGAAAACTTATGACATCCACCAAACCACACTGGGCCCGGGTGGTGGACGGCCCACTCCTCTCACTGAGGGGAGGCTTGTGTCCCAGCAGTGGGATTATAGGTTGAGATTATGTTGTGTCTTATGTTACGTGCTAAATGTTCGTCTAAGTCAATAGCGAATTTTCTTCCAACATATTAGCAACAGTCCACCAACATTGGCACCATAGTTGGTATCAATTGTTGTCCTCCAACATTGGACCAAAGTTGGTCTCAAATGTTGGTTTATCTATTTGCCAATGTATTATAATAAGTTAGTGTTTAGTTATCGAAACTGCCTATTTTTTTCCTCTCGTTTCTTCTTTAATATCTCATGCCACGACTACTTGGAAGATAAATTTAAACATAATATGGAAATGTAAAAATCAGATTTATATGAATTATGTTCGATTTTGGACTGGTCGAAAATCATTTTCACGCAAATAAATTCCAAATTGATTTATAGATCTATTCTCAAGTCGACTGTGTAAAAAGATAATGGATTCAATTATATTATTTGTAAAACATGTTCCGTGAGTTTGGCTCGATTTACATACATGCCCTGAAGCAGTATCATCATCTACAGGGTGGCAGGGGACATCGACGTATAAACTGTTACCATGGATTAATGTACCTATAGTAAAAGATTCTAGAAAAAAAAATTGGTGTTCCATACATTTTTTTGGTATTGGTATGGCACTTTTGTATGTAAAAGCTGATTTTCTTTATGATGACCGACGGAAAATGTCTTCGAAAAAAACGAAAAATGTCAACCAACTTTTGGAGGGCACTGTCGACACGTTAGAAATTATAAAAGCGTCCATTGTGACAATATTGATTCCGGACAGATTAAAAAGTTTGAAGACAATATTATCGCCCCGTTTCACACTACCAAAAAGGGCTAAATGTAAATCGGGCTTAGCATAACGACTAACTTAAAAAAAATCGTGCAATTAATACAGTCGAATTATATTTTACAAATAATGACAAATAGAGGTATATCGACGGCGAAGTGACAATACCTCCTAACTGACAAAGTCAAAAATTTACACAAACTGAAAAAAAAAAAACGTCCAAAAATAGTAATGTTGCGTTGGTTTAGTTACATTATTTCTACATTTTAATTGAATGCTGTTGCAATTAAAAATACACTTAGGCGATTCACTAAAACATGCGAATAACGCTTTTAAATTCAAAACGATAAAAAAAAAATATTTCTCAAAAAATTTCAGTTAATAGGTATTGGCACTTCGCCGTCGATATGTATATACAATACGGCCGTAGAATCTTGGCCGGTCTGAATATAGGCTCTCCAAACTTTCCCGCATGTTCTCTCACTCGCACACGCCTCGTGTCACCATTTGGTTCTTAAAAAATGTTATTGCGCAGCTTTCTGCGCAAAGTTCGGACCGGCCATGACACATTTCAATTTCCAATTCTGTATTATTCCCCGCGAAATCTCACGAGGTGCAAACCACGTCAATTTCGTATCTTGTTAACGGCAAGGAATCGAAATGTCAACCGTAAGGACAACATGTATTTTGACAGTTCAAATCACCATTGTGTCGCAGTGAATTCGTTAATAGCAGATGTCGTGATTAAGAAAGGAATTGACGTGGTTTCGACGAAAGGAATCATTATGTGGTCATAGTTAAAGAGGGCCCAGTATACTAGGTACCTAAATAATTAAAGATGAATGTCCGATAATGAGAGGTTATTAGCCATATACCTAAGTGTTTATGTATATTATCGTTATTAATTGCTAGTTTACATAATAAATTGCTCAACATTCATTTCCTACGGCCTTCGCATAATATTTACTACTTCATGCATAAGTAACTAATATTTTAGTTTATCATAAATTATTTTGTGTTAATTTATTTCGTAAATCTCATTATTTTACTCATTTCTTGGCATTGTCGCGTTTCGCTCTACGTGCTCAGTGGTATACATAGACACTTGGGTTATATGTATTTTCAAACGGACGGCCTCGAAAGTTGGCGGTAAACTCTAAAATGTGAAATAAAACATGACAAGGTTCAAATATCACTTTGTAAGGCTTATTTCCACTACATTGTCAACGTAATTTGTAAATCAAATGTTTTAAGAATGTTAAATGCTTATACATAAAACATACACCTTATATTTTCACAGTGAACTTTAATAAAAACCTATAGTTGTCACTGAGTGTAAATAGGTCCTAATATTCATGGTCATATTAAATTAGCTAGCGCAACTCCACATGTTTGGGTATCGATATTTTAACACGATAAAACAAAAAATAAATTAAAATGACGACGTTTTTTTTTGTAGGGTCCCATCACGTCACCGGAGTTTCGCTAGCGAATTTAATTTGATCCTATATAACTGGCCTTTCAAAATCTACCGTCACAAAAACCGCACCCAGGCCAAGTCGTGTTAAGAAAAAGAGGTCTTTAATAAAAACATTGACCGGGCATCTCCAGGATTGAAAAAAAAAACGATCTAAGAATAGAGATAATGAGTCTGTATTATAGAAGTTTAATCGATAAGTTTACCTATCTTAATATTTGTTTTATCGTTGTTTTAGTTATAATTTCATTTCGGCTGGTCGACGAGCTCCTTATTTTTTTTTTTATAATATGATTGTATAGTTTGGACCTCCGTTGAGGACACCACGAATGTTGACTGCAGTTCTTTTATAATGTTGGATGGACATATTTGATTAGTCTGTGGTCATCGTAGCGGCTAATTGTAAGCTTATTATTATGTGTGTTGTCGATATTTTGACCCGTTTCTGAGATACGACAGAAAAAAACACGTTTTGTAAATCAATTAAATACTAAAATTATGTAATCTTAAGCGAATTTATATTCGAAAACTGTTTCTTGTGGACACAAAACTTAATCAAGTGTTTTGGACAATTTTATGCCTATTTCTAATTATTAATGATCGTGCGACGTATCTCAGATACCGGCCTCTAAGTTTAGGTACTCGTCAACTAAAATAATTTAATTTCTCGTGATATTATTCTAAATATCAATGTAGGTTTTTATCGGGGATTGAACCCTGTAGTTTCACAAGCACTAAGTTGATTCGATAAAGAGATCGATAAGGTCACAGATTTCTAAATACACTGTATGATCTGACTGTAATACATTTTAAGATTAAGTATATAGATTATTTATTCTAAGTGATGTCATCGCTACCATTTGTTTCATTAGTCTCTACTATAGGGTTCCCCTGCCCCGCTTCGATGTCCAGAACATTCGTACAAGACCGGCATTAAGTAATAACTTTTTTTTATTGATAAACTTTTTATTTAAGGTGTACCAAAAAAAGGAAATATTAGCGGCACAGCGCTCGCTCCACTGTCGCAGTGATTCTCTGTAGTTATGTATTAAAAATAAATAATAAACACATTTCTTGGTAGTTTTCCATTTTATTCCATTTGGTTAAATACCTTATCACAACCTTTATGCTAAGAGATTTTGTTGATTCACTGATAACAATAAATAGACATACATTTCTCATACTTTAGTTTTTCATTTAAAGTAAACCCATTATGGCGCCGATTCTGTTGTTCACAAACTAAACTAAATTTAAGTTCAGTGCATCTTTTTCTTTCTATTTCATTAAGAAAAGGACAGAAGATAAATATTAGTTTAGTCCTGTCAGCGCCTGACGTAAATTGACGTACTTTTAATAGCCAATTTTTTGATCTCGTTTATGTTATTAATTTGACAGGACTAAACTAATATTTATCGCCTGTCCTTTTCTTAATGACATAGAAAGAAAAAGATGCATGAACTTAAATTTAGTTTAGTTTGTGCACAACAGAATCGGCGCCTATATCTTACATATTTATTTATACAAAGCTCATAACCAGAAAGCCTTCATTCAATTTATACAGCTCGTTCACAGTTATTTTACCTCTGAAGGCAGCAACCCAAACCAACCTTATAATGACGAGAATAACATCTCAATGATTTTGAGAGACCTGGCAGTGGCAGCAACCTAACAGCGACCTTATCTGAATGAAAATAAAGATCACTGTGATTTGGACAGTGATGCAAAACATTCTCTGATTGACATTATGGCTATACATCAAACGTCAGATAATTTCTATCAGAGAAATAATAACGGCGGTTTGGCAGCTTTTGTATGGAAAATAATGTCAAAGCGCCATTTTATTTCCTCATTTATAAGTTGTTTGACTATTGAAAATAACGGCTCCTATTTAAATTAATTCATCGGTTCAACAGCGAATCAACGAATTAAAATATGGTAATTTGTAACAATAAGTTAAATTAAAGGTATCCAAATTGTATTTAGCATGCTTCGCCTTGCATTTTTAAAAGAAAATTCTAGACAATAGGCTAGTTGACAGTAAGAGAAATAAGTACTTACCTCACGATTTTTTGTATTGTAGATTGGTTGTGAGCTAAAATTATCAAAAATCAACTAGATTTTTTAAATTATTTTAGATTATTTAATATTTTTAATTGAGGAATAATTCCTTAAAAATAATGCCACTGGTCACGTCATCACGTGGCGTTGACAGTGAATTGACAGCGACACTGTTCATTATTCATCTACTAAATTAGTAGTATTTAGGGCTCATTTTTCAATCGTCTGATATCTTTATTCGAGGAATAAAATTGACATTTGACAGTTTTTGTATGAAATAACTCAAAATTTCAAAATTATTCCTCGAATTAAGTTATCAGATGATTGAAAAATCAGCCCGTAGCCATATTTGGTCTTTTGACCGCCAGTCGTGAATAGATGACAAACCAAAATGTGCCCAGCACACCACGGTTCGACTACATGACCATGACAGGCTTTTAAAAGGTTAAAAATTAGGAAATGGAAATCGTCTAGCTACGATTATAGTGACATAATATTAAGTATATTTTTAAATATTCAAAAACGTTGTTAACTAAGACTACCGAATATTACAATATTCCGAAAGAAGTAAAAAATAAAATTTGTGTGCGAGCAACTAAATATTAAAAAAAATGACAGAAAAGTACCTATTGAAGTCACTCGAGCCGCCATACTTACTTAATTAAATAAAAAAAATTATATGAAAACTTGTTTCGCTGAAATATTCATATTTTGAGGAAATTAAACAATTTGGTTTCTCAAAAACTGTCAACTAGAGTTACTATCCTACATATTGTAATTTTCTGCCAATCATGTATAATCGTGTAAGTATACCTAACCTATATTATTTCTAAGCTTTTTAACACATTGAATTTCATTAAGTTTTCTCTCAATAAGTAAAGTTTCGTTCACTAATAAGAAAATGTTGATAAATAGATGAGATTTCAAGCATCATTTTGCTTATTTTAATAGGAAACGTACTAATTTTATATTCATATTTAAGTACACTTATATCATCCTTTGTACTCTTCAAAAATACTGATAAAATTCGTTAATTTAGTTATGAAAGTAAATATTTTATCATCATAATTGCCATATACAGGGTTATTAGTAAAACATTAACAACCTCTTAAGAGGTCATTGTACTCATCATTATGAACAACTTTTACTATGGGACCATATCTGAAATCGATAAAAAAAAAACCGCCGTTCCCTACATTTATGTTCGTATATAACTCGTCAAAATGTAGGGAACAGTTGATTTTTTTTCGCTATGTCATGTTTGGTCCCATAGTAAAAGATGTTCATAATGACGAGTTCAATGACCTCTTAAGAGGTTGTTAATGTTTTACCAATAACCCTGTATAATACTGTTGCGCGCCACAATTAATGCCTGGTACATGGTAACAGTAGTTACCACTAGCGCCATCTAGTATCGAGTAGCGGAACTAGTAGTGAAGACCCTTCTAGAAATTTCGATGCGAGAACTTTCTAGAACATTCCCGAACTTTCGACATCTGGTCGATCGGGGCCTGTATGTACTCGAACATTCTAGATGTTTCTACAATGGAAGGTTCTAGAACTCTCTTTGGCGCTATATAAGGCCGAGACGCGCCACGACCGACACAGTTTGGATAAAGCGATCGAAGTGAAAGCATCGAAGCGATATTCAAGTGCGACTTAAGGCGATCAGGAGTGCAATTGTGTTTTGTAATTAGTGTGTGAGTTGTAATTAGTGTTGATTATTAAAGTGTCATTTTTTTGGTTATTAAATCGGCAGTTTTTATTGTCACGAACCCGAAGCTCGTAACAATTGGTGTCAGAAAAGGGGATTAAAAATCATGCCGGTTTTACCCAAAGACGACACGGAGGGTATCCGTACCCGGAGTCAACGCCAGCAGGAGACGGACCAGAGGCGATTTGGTGGAGCTACGCCACAGAGGTCGGAGGGCCAGCTACCGACCATGGAGGCCGGCCCATCCGCAGCAGCTCCAGCATCAGCAGCACCAGATTTGGCTGCTCTGATGTTGATGCTGCAGGAGCAGGCTCGCCGGTTGGAGGAACAGCTCCAGCGGGACAAGGAGGAACAGGCTCGCCGACAGGAGGAACAGGCTCGTCGGTTGGAGGAACAGCTCCAGCGGGACAAGGAGGAACAGGCCCGTCGACAGGAGGAACAGGCCCACCGACAGGAGGAACAGGCTCGTCGGTTGGAAGAACAGCTCCAGCGGGACAAAGAAGAACAGACCCGTCGATTGGAAGAACAGCTCAAACAGGATAAGGAGGAGCAGGCGCGCCGTCAGGAAGAACAGATTTTCCTCATAAAGGACCTTCACGCAACCCTCGGGAAGGACATGAAGGAGGTGAAAGAGAAGGTTACCCAGCATGACAACCGTCTGTCAGAAGCTGAAATTCAGATCAGTAAGTTTAATGACGTCATTGCTGATGTGAAGCAGGAGTTGGGTAACCTTAAACTTGAGGATAGAGTCGCAGCTCCCGTAGCTACAACACCTTCGCTACGTGGATTCAAAGTGCCACCGTTCGACGGAACTTCTTCCTGGTCGGCCTACAAAATCCAATTTGAGGCTGTCATGAAGGCTAACAGGTGGAATAAAAGCCAGGCCATGACTGCTCTCACCCTAGGCCTGCGCGACCAGGCCTTAACTGTCCTGGAAGCTCTCGGTAAGGAAGTGACTTACGAGCAGCTCCTCGAGGCATTGGAAGCTCGGTATGGCGACGCTCACCTGGAACACGTGTTTCGTGCGCAGCTCAAGGATCGCGTGCAACGCAGTAACGAAAACCTGCAGCAGTGGGCCCTTGAAGTGGAGAAGCTGGTTCGTAAAGCTTACCAGTCCGTACCTGCGCTTATTGATGGAAACCTGGTGCAGGCATTCATCGACGGCATCCGCGACCTTGAAGTGAGAGCTGCTGTGAGGCTCGGGCACCACGGGACGCTTAAGGATGCCTTGGCCCATGCACTGGAGGTGGAAGCTGCGCGGCAAGATCATCGTTCCCATCGGGTCAGGGAATTTGCAGCGGCTACAGTTCGCGATCGTAATAGAAGATACAGCCCTAGGTGCTACGGCTGTGGGGAAAGGGGCCACCTTCGATCCAGTTGCCCTAAGCGAACTGCAGAAAGGGAAGATGGCTGGTCTCCAAAGGGTAGTGCGGCTAACAGCACCGCCCAGCAGCAGCAGCAATACGACTTTGTGGTTAAACATCGCGGCGGGAAATCTCATGGCAACACAGATGCATTGTCAAGAAGACCGTGTCCTGAAGACCGCACGCATTGTACTAGGCAAGAGGATAAGGAAGTGGTTCCTGTGAGAATGTTCAGGACAGACCTCAGCAACGAGTGGAAGGAAAGCCTACAACGTGCACAGCAGGAAGATTCGGACATCGAGCCGATTCTGGAGTGGATGAAGGCCAGAGCTCCTAAGCCCAGGTGGAGCGACGTCTCAGCAATGAGTTCGATCACAAAAAGCTATTGGGCCCAGTGGGGGACAGTTTGGTGATTCAGGATGGAGTCCTGTGCCGTAAATGGGAAAACGCTCGGGGAGACAGCTGTCATTTGCAAATGGTTGTCCCTAAAGCTCAAGTACCGAATGTTCTACAGCTGTACCATAATGGTTGTTCAGGAGGTCATCTGGGAGTAAAACGGACTCTACTGAAGATACGAGAACGGTTTTACTGGGTCCACTGTCGGGCCGATGTCGAGGACTGGTGTCGCAAATGTACAAGTTGTGCAGCTGTAAAGGGTCCTCAGACTCGTAGTAGAGGTGCATTGAAATTGTACAATGTTGGTGCACCATGGGAGAGGATAGCCCTTGACGTTGCGGGGCCGTTTCCGGTAAGTGAAAGTGGTAACAAGTATTTCATGGTTGTGATGGATTACTTCACTAAGTGGCCGGAAGTCTTCACCATTCCAAACCAAGAAGCTTCAACAGTTGCAGATAAACTGGTTCATGAAGTCTTCTGCCGTTTTGGAGTACCCTTGGAGATTCACAGCGATCAGGGAAGGAATTTTGAGTCCCAAATATTCCAGGAAACTTGTCGAGTTATGGGTACACATAAAACAAGAACAACTTCTTACCACCCACAATCGGATGGAATGGTGGAACGATTTAATCAGACACTGGAGAGGTACCTAGCCAAAGTTGTGGAAAATCGGCAACGAGATTGGGACAAGCACATACAACCGTTTTTGTTGTCATATCGAAGCGCTGTTCACGAAAGTACATCGGTGACACCAGCTTTTGCAAACTTTGGAAGAGAATTACGGCTGCCTGCAGACCTGATCACCGGAATACCACCTGATGCCCCACGCAGTATAACAGATTATGCGAGTGACTTGCGGAACAAAATGAATGACATTTATGAGCACGTCAGACAATCGGGCCAGCAAATGTCTGAAAAGATGAAAACCCGTTATGACCGTAAAATAAACAATAAAGGGTTCGACGAAGGTTCACTAGTGTGGTTGCACAATCCAGTCCGCAGCAAAGGGAAATCTCCTAAGCTTCAAGCTAAATGGGACGGACCGTACCGGATTGTGACAAAGATCAATGACGTAACCTACCGGATACAGAAAGGTGCAAGAGGTACTCCTAAGATCGTCCACGTGGATCGACTGGCGCGTTATTATGGGGCCGATAATGCTCGGGACGAGCATGTCTTAGGAGGGGGCAGTGTTGCGCGCCACAATTAATGCCTGGTACATGGTAACAGTAGTTACCACTAGCGCCATCTAGTATCGAGTAGCGGAACTAGTAGTGAAGACCCTTCTAGAAATTTCGATGCGAGAACTTTCTAGAACATTCCCGAACTTTCGACATCTGGTCGATCGGGGCCTGTATGTACTCGAACATTCTAGATGTTTCTACAATGGAAGGTTCTAGAACTCTCTTTGGCGCTATATAAGGCCGAGACGCGCCACGACCGACACAGTTTGGATAAAGCGATCGAAGTGAAAGCATCGAAGCGATATTCAAGTGCGACTTAAGGCGATCAGGAGTGCAATTGTGTTTTGTAATTAGTGTGTGAGTTGTAATTAGTGTTGATTATTAAAGTGTCATTTTTTTGGTTATTAAATCGGCAGTTTTTATTGTCACGAACCCGAAGCTCGTAACAATACATTACAATTTTTATGTATTTTTGGTCTCTCTTATTGCTAAATTACGGTATATAAAACCTGACCCAGAATATACATGTTTTTACAAATTTTAAGCTATTTTCTTGGGAAGCTAAAATTTACCGAAAAAAATGTTAATAAGTACAGACGTCAGCAGATCAAGCTACTACAATCTGTCAAATTTCTTTAATAGATTGTCAACTTTATCGGTAAAGCAGTTGATTGGGAAAATTTGACATTTTCGGGTAGCTTGATGTGCTGGTGTCTGTATTTATTAACATTTTTTTTTTCATACATTACTTATATTATTTCTTTAGGAAACATCTTTACTGGAGGCTTTTGTAGCCTTTAACCTTAGAACGACACCCAAGGAGGTAGCAAGAACTTTATTATTAAAGGAATGTGGACCATACACCTTTCTATTACAGTTTCCAATACAATACACAGTCAAATAGGGCCTTATCTACACAAACACAGGCTCTGTCTTCTTCCAATACTTTTGGATCTCTTCCAAACTTTTGCCTTTAGTCTCTGGTACCCAAAGAATGGTGTAGACTACTCCGAAGAAGGTGACTGCTGCGAAACTATAGAATACGACGAACGCACCGAACTGGTTGGCTATGGGCGTGTAGAAGAGTACGGTCATTGAACTGCAGAAGAATGAGAACGCCATCGAAGCTCCCGCCATTCGCGCCCGGACCTGCGGATTTAGGGTGAGTTTTTTAGTAGATATTGTGTTTTAGGCTGTAGCAGAATCAATTTACTTATTTTAATTTTTACCTAAGCAACACATACGGATACATAAAGCTAAGGTTTGCTAGAAGAGCGGTGGCAGCTACTAACGGCCGCAGTGACGGCTGCCATGAAGATGATGGCAGTGGTAAAGATTTAAATCGTTAGATTCGCCCTATCACGTCAGAAGATAGTTGCATGTCTGTTTCGTTTTGATTAGACACACAATGACGCACTGACTTCACTTGATTGTCATGAAAATCCTATTCAATAATGTCACTTCTTAATCAATAGGTCACTCTTCTCAGTATGGATACTTTTTCTTTTGACTAAGTACGGTGAGGGCAAATCTAGCGATTTCAATCTGGGCAGCGGAGTTTGACTTAATGTCAAATACTGGTGAAAATGAAATTGACAGATTTTCATGACGGCCGATTTATTATGACGGAACTGCTTTCGTAGGAAACCAACCAAAGCAAACAGTCGGCCTTATGACACAGTCTGTTAGAGGAAAATTCTGACAACAGTAGTACAGTGGCGCTATTGTTGGCCCAAAAATGTACTACTGACGCCACGTACCTAATACTGAATCACATGCCTGCCTGGCTTGGATTTGGGTGAAGTGAGCTAAAAGTGAGCCGTCATTCCACCTGGTTGACACTATTCCCAGCTCACTTCACCTATGTTTAGACGGCGACATTTTTACAGATACCAGCCGGTCTACGGCTGGTGTCAAACATGGATTGTGTAAGATCATTAGGTTTGGTCCCATATTAAAAGTTGTTCATAATGATCAGTACAATGACCTCTTAAGAGGTTGTTAATGTTTTACCAATAACCCTGTATATTATAAATAACGTTGTTTAAGAATCATTATTTCTATTCGTTGCTATGGCAGGCGCACACGTGCTAATTGAAATAATTTAAGGTCAATACCTATTTAAGGAAAATAAAAACAATAGGAACCTAATTAATCATATTGATATTTTATGTTAGCAATTAGCCACAGAATTTATTGTAGATAACTGTAGCGTGGAAAACTTATGATAATAAATATGCCTATTACTATTACTTATCTGTTTTATTAGTTATGAAACTAGTATAAGGGTAGGGTTTCCTTGAAATTTAACGAATAATATTATAATTTTATTTTGTAGTCGGTACTTAAGAGTAAACTAGTTGCGAGCTCAAACTCACTGGTGGTCATGGCCAAAAAGCACGCTGTCTCACCTGGCTTCGTGTCCGACAGAGCTAGTATCAATGATGAGCAGTTAGACGCTAGTCTACACTGTCTACACGAACAGCGTCTAGTTTCCACGCACAGAAACACCGTTCCGAACTGATAGGCGAGTAAAAAAATTCGAAAAGTGCTTCGGAAAATCGAGTTTCATGAAAAAACCATTGCATAAATCAATTACAAATAACTATTTAAGTTTATTGAACTCTTCAATAACTGAGCTTTGTCGGTACGGACTTGGTTTTTAAATATTTTACAGTTCTTTTATTACTTACACCCAAAGTTACGTTAAAAATAGCAAGAAAAACGAATCTTTGTATATAACTTTCATAACTTTTTATTGGCTTTTTATTTTACTATTCTGTTTCCGTACAGACAAAATTAATAATAAGTCATAACGATATCATGTTTAACTTTGGATGCACGATGTCAAACAGTGGAGTAATACTCCCCCGAAATTTGTTCAGGGATCAGATCGGAATAACTCATTCAAAGGCTTATCGCGAAACGGGTTGTAGGTAGTATACTAATTTAGACAGACACAATCATGCTGCTTGTTTGCAACTGACCTAAACCAAATCACGCAGACCTAAACACGTTCTTTATTTGCAAAATAAAAGCGGAGCTAAAGAATATCTAAAACAAAATATACTAGAGGCTAATTCAAATCTCACCTGAAATGTAAACACCTCAGCCATGATGACCATTGGTACAGGGGCCAGGCCAGCACCATAAGCCAGTATGCACACACATACGGCCACTACTGGGAGCCAGCTCGCCACGCCAGTACCAAGGAGGAAACACGTCGCTAAGGTCGTCATACATAGTGACACGACCAGGGAACTGCAAGCCAGAGGAATCTGGAAAGAGAAAAATAGGTTTTTGTAAGTTTCCATGGTCTTGTGAAAGTATGTGACTTGCCTTATTTTCTTGTAGGGGATAATTACCCTAGATGAGTGAACCATTATCACTTAGGTATAGCCCTAAGGGCGAAGTCTTTCACATCGCTGATCAACAAATCGACTAACAAGTCTGAGGTGAAGGGCGGGCGTTTGGGGGACTGTCTTATTTATTTATTTATTAAAACTTTATGCACAAGTAAAATAAATACTGTACAAAGGCGGACTTAATGCCGGAGGCATTTTCTACCAGTCAACCTTAGGGTGATGCAGAGACAAAACATGGCAGGTGCAGGTCATTTCATATGTTATGAAAATACTATAAAATACAAGAATACATACCAATACATAGATAGATACATACATAGGTACATAAGATAATAAAATTAACTGTGAGGAGAAAAAAAAATATCGGTAAAGGAGAAAAACGGATCCAGTAAATCAGCGCTGGACAGTTACGACCAAATTTTAGCCTAGTTTGAATAAATGACTTTGATTTTGTGATAATGTTATGCGTGTGAAAAATAGCCAATCCAATAACCTGAGATTTGATATCTGGGGGCACGGGAGTGCCCCCGCCAAGACCAGCCAAGCGAAGCGCAAGGGCACTACCTACCTTTTCTCGAAGCACTTCGTCGTATTTTTGAACCCTCTTAACTTGGGTTTGGATTATAGGTACCAGATAAACAAAATTTTCGGAATATGATGCCAGTGGTTGATTTATTAAACCTATAAAGTTTCAATTGCATAGCTCTTATACTTTAGATTTTATTGATATCTAAAATACCCCGATTTCGTCACTGACTCACTGACTGATGATCATCAAAATTCTTAAGGTACTTCCTGAAGTCCTAGAAAGCTGAAATTTGGTATGTAAGCTAGTAATAGTACACAAACAATAAAAAAATATTAAAACTTGAAACTTTTACCCCCCCAAAAAAAATAAAAAAATTCCGTAAATTTTGATGCTAGAGGTCTGAAAATTTATATAGGGGGCCCTTGTTATAAATAAACCCCAAAAAAAGAAAGAAAAAATGAACAACAGCAAAAATACTCGTATAAATATCATAAGCAACTTACAAAAAGAAATGAAATCCCACAAAAACATTTCATGTTAAATGTTGCCAAGACGAGACCATGTAGCTCGCACTGTCAAAAAGTAATCAGATCTCATGTAGAGCCAAGCTTCTAACTCTACACGCCCTAACTCTACAAGGCCTGACTTCGCAAACTCTACACCTTAGTCAAAATAATATGGCTTGGCCATTTCGCTACATTCACATGAGCGTAAGGTGAAAAACTCTCATACTGTTAATGGTTCTTGTAGTAACGAAACGGCCAAACCAGATATTTTGACTAAGGTGTAGAGTTTGGGAAGTCAGGCCTTGTAGAGTTAGGGCGTGTAGAGTTAGAAGCTTGGCTCTACATGAGATCTGATTACTTTTTGACAGTGCGAGCTACATGGTCTCGTCTTGGCAACATTTAACATGAAATGTTTTTGTGGGATAGATTATACAGTAGCCGGAGGCTACTGTCGCTTATAATGCATATGTTTAACGTACTCGTAGATACTCAGGCACTCAGCCCCGCTGCCAATTATGCTGTCTGATTCCTATGACCACGGCGTGAGCTGTCGAGTATGCTGTCTCGAGAAAAGCAATAGAGACCCACTTACACGTGGTCACTAATGTTTTAGGGTAAGGCCGCGGATTTTGCCACTTTGTAACATAGAACTTCTATGTTACAGTAACGTAGAAGCAACGCGAAAGTAACTCATAATATTTGTAAGGCTTATTGCATAATGTCGTATTTTTAACCGATTTCAAAAAAAAGGAGTAAGTTCTACGATGTGCTAGGACCAAAAGCTTCCGAATTTTTTTACTTAATACATTTTGATAACTGTGAAAGTTTCGATGTTAACAGAAAAATATGCTAAGTACGCGTGATCAGAAAAAGGTGTTCGCAATTATCACAGCCATGACAATTTGACCACTTACCAAATTAAGGGAACATTATCAGGAAAACAAAAACATTGATTTATGTAAGTGTAACAAGATATTTATTGTGATATATTTATCAAAAACTCTTCTTGCAATAAAAGGCACTAAATAACATTCATTATAGATAATATTATGTTTTAAACCTAGAAGCTACACACAATGAGATCAATGGTGTATAACAAAATAACAAAAATGAGAACAATCTTATAAAATAGGTAGGTACAGACGTAGACGCCAGCACATCAAGCTACCCGAAACTGTCAAATCCCAATCAACCTTGAACGTAATGCTTTAGCAATAAAGTTGAAAATCTATTAAAGAAATATTAAAAATTGTAATAGCTTGATGTGCTGTACCTAGGAACATAAAATATCTGTTTAGATAAAGTTATCAGAAATTAGCATTTTTTTGGAATCTAACATTCATTATTTTTTGAATTATAACAATAACATATTAATAATTACTGTTTATTAAAAACTCTTCTAAGAAAATTAAAATAGTCATGTCTTTCTTAATTAGAAAGTAGGTAGGTAATTAAATTATTAAATCACAGGAATAATAACAAATCTATTAATTCGTGCAGATCTTTCTTGTAGCTATTCTTCGTATTTCTTCATATTTTTGAGGATTTTCGGTTTATATCTTGTCTCTGTATTTTTGTTATCTTTCAGTCGCAGTCAACGGCACCTGTGAAAAAGTTTATATAGGTTAGACGTCAATTAGAAAAGTGAACTGATTCAAAAAAGTTAAGGTTAAAGGCACTATTTCAGTCAGACTACTCGTTTCGCAACACGTATTTTCGTATCTCTCTTGTTAACGCTAAATGACTTCATTTGGTGGAAAGATAATACCACTCGAGGTGCGGATGCTGAAGGCGTACGTACGGGTGCGCGTAATTTTGTTTTTCTTTAGACCTGCCATTAGAAGCGCTGGCTCCTAAATTACAAATAAGGTGGCAAATGTGTTACTCAACTGTTAAGTGATTATGTATTTTATGTGCCAGTAAGTGAAGTATTAGCCATCTTGAACTTCAGAAAACGCTGCTCTACTTAGTGAAAACCTCGAGCAAATATTAAGTAGGGAAGTTTTTTTTACAAGAGTTACCTTGCCGTGTAAAAGGTAAAATATACGATATGCACAAACCTTTACAACACTTCAACGTTACCGTAACATACAATCAACGTTACTAGTAACATAGAAGCAACATAGAAGTAACGTGTAAGCGCAATTTTCGAGGTTATAAATAAGTATAATTTCAAAACCGAGCCGAATTAGAAACAAAGACACATAATCACTCACTTCTAAGTCACTCGCGCATAGTAATATGTAAGATGTGTGTAATAAAATCTGTTATTTACCTATGAAATCGCCAAAATTCACAATAAAAATCCGCTGCCGAAGCACACGTGTACACTTTGACAACACTCCAGAGACGACAAAATTGCGTCTATTTTTTTTTAATCCGTTGCCTGCACAGTCAGTATTGCCAGTAAAAATACTAAAAACTGTCACTATCTGTTTTAAATAACTAGAAGCATCATCATCTGCCTAGCCTTTTCCCAACTACGTTGGGGTCGGCTTCCAGTCTAACCGGAAGCAGCAGAATACCAGTATAAATAACTAGAAGCATAACATAGAAAATAGTAACATACAAGTAAAAGTATGGAGACAAATGTTTGAATAGTGATAATTAAACGAAAATCGCATAATTAACGATATGAAAACCAAGTTATAGCAGCTTAACTATTTCAGATATTCACAAATAATTAGACTTTTCTTAGAAGGAAAAAAAGTTTTATAGCTTCAAATGTGTGGCCGAACCAAAAAGACACGGTGTTTTTGACGAAATTTGGGGGTGCGAACAGATTTAAGTCATTGTATTTTATAAACTGTATGACTTACATTCAGTTTGAGAATAGATCCTAAGAGTTTATGAATGATTTAATCTATTATGATATTTTCATTGCAATTTACCAAGTATTTTATTTTTTATGAGCAGTCAAAATTTGGGAAATATTTTTTTTTCAAAAAGTGGCAAAATCCGCGGCCTTACCCTTTAACTGTATCTATACATACCGTCCTTCAACATAATTAAAGTCAACAATAGGTACATAATAAATCAATTCAAATGTCACACTATTTAAACAAAACGATTCCGTTCTTATAAGAAGTAAACTAGTCTTGTTTTACCATTAGACATGTGAACATAACATCTATTCGAATATCTTTAGAATAGATATAAGCAAAAATATAGAAAACATTTAATTCGAACACTTAAATTAAAGTTAATAAAAATGGCGTCAAAATTAGTTTATTTACTTTTCTCGATTGTGTTGTGTAAAGGCTTTGTCGCGGACAGCATGAAACTTAAACAAGTCTTCATGTTCAGTCGACATAATATACGGTATCCATTAGGATATTATTAACAACAAAGATTTTCACCGAAGCCCTGGCCCCCACCAGCTGGCCCGTCGGGACTCTTGACTCCGAAAGGAGCGCAGTTGGAAGGATACATGGGCGAATATTTCTCAGAATGGTTCAAAAAGGAACAGTTTCTTCCTGAAGGATGTCCCGATGAAGATACAGTGTATGTGTACGCTAACACGGCGAGCAGAACCACGGCGACGGCGAGAGCGTTCATTAATGCAGCGTTCAAAGGATGCAACGTGCCTGTACATTACCAAAATAATAGAAAACTGGATCCTCTTTTTCGTTCTGTCATACATAACACCACTAAAGGATATAAAGAAATGGTGATCGAAGAAATTAGTAGAAAATTAGATAATAATTCTAAACTGATGGCTGCATATGCGGAATTGAACAAAATATTAGAAATTGAAGGATCAGATGTTTGCAAGCAGGATGGGATGTGTGACTTGACTAAAGCTAATAACACGATTTCGTATATGGTCGGTCGATCAGTATCGGTCGATGGACCGTTGGTCGTAGCAAGCATAGCTGTTGACGCATTTCTAATGAGATACTACGACGGCGCGCCGATACAAGACATTGCATGGGGACAAATCACAACATCGGAAAAATGGAAAATATTGGTTGAAATAATAAAACAAAGCCAAGACATATCATATACAACAGTGGCTGAAGACGTTGCGTTACCATTAGTGAAGTATTTAACGAAAACATTGAAGAACCATGACAAAATGCCAAAGTTAATGTTGTTAGTTGGCCACGATATTAACATGAACCCTCTTGCAACTGCTTTAGGTTTTGAATCGATCGACTTACCAAATCAATTTGAGAAATTCCCAATTGGCGGTACGTTTGTGTTTCAACGGTGGACAGATAGTAAAAGACAATATTTGAAAGTGGAATAATGTGTATCCAAGTTGGTCACAGTTAAGAAATGGGTCAAAATATACTTTGGAAAATCCTCCGCAAAGAGTCGTGATGCGATTAAACTGGTGCAACACGGATGAACAAGGCTTTTGTCTCTGGAAAGAGTTCGTCGATAAACTTTAGGTATGCGATGCTTGATATGATACTCCGATTGTCAATAAATTAAAGCCCATAGATGTCTAAGGGCTGATTTTTCAATCATCTGATAACTTTATTTGAGGAAATATTTTGAAATTTTGACAGTTATTTCATACAAAAACTGTCAAATGTCAATTTTATTCCTCGAATAAAAATTATCTGGCGATGGAAAAATCAGCCCTAAATCGATCAATTTTGTTTTGTTATCCCATCAAAAAGTAATTACGACGCCATTGGGCACGCAACACGAATTCACGTGTGTGCGATACCGATACAGCTGTGAAGAGCTTTTTGGCCTTGGCATTAGCATATTATATTGTATTTTGTAGGAAGCCCTGAGACACGATCTATGCGTCATGTTCGTGAACGGGCGCCGTCAGTTGTGCTGCTCATCACTTAGCTGCCTCGGCTTATTTTTAATTAAATTATTTTTGGATTGTTTTGTTACTATTTGCTGTAACTCTGGACGCTTTCTTTTTATATCGTTCGCACATAGAATTATAAATTCAACACTAATGATGTACCTAACTAATACTTTTGTAAAAATATAATTTAAAAATCCATGGAGTTTCTACGCTTTGGAATGGGCAACTAGCTTCATATTTTCTGACTGACCGACTTCTTGACAGTTCAAAAGTGCCTGTAAATGGTTTAATTGAAATAAATGCTTTGAGTTTGAGTTTAACGAAACAGAAAAAAAGATTAGGCACTTACATACTCATCATCATCAGTCTCCTAGCCCTTTTTCAGTTTATTTGAACCTACTCCTTCCTACCTATTTATCAATAACCTAGCTATTATAACAGTAGTATGCCCCTTTCTTGCCATTTCATCTTACAGATAATCCATCCTTTTTCGTCTCTTTGTTGGTCCTCCTTTCTCTTTTTAACCGACGAAAAAACAGAGGAGGTTTTCAAGTCGACGCGTATATATTTTTATTTTTTTATTATCCACATTCGATCCGCTCAAGTGTTAAAAAATCAAAATTTGATTTATAACAATATAAATTCAATTGTCTCATTAGCCACAGTTGAACAGGCAAACTTTCTTTAAAACATGTTCCTCAGTACTCCGTTTCACACACCCATACTACTGATTTCCACACAACTTTCCTATCGCTACGCAGTGCTGCTTACCTCAAGACTCCATCTTACATACTCATTTCAAATTATATCCTTTACGTAACAGCACACATCACACCTACACCTATAGTTGTACTATTATATTCTTTGCATATAGATACGCCAAAAATAAACTAGTCTCGCTTTACCAACACACATGCGTGGATCTATTCAAATACTAGTCAAATATATAAAAGCAAAAGCTGAAGGCATTAAAAATGATAAAATTTAAAAAAATGGTGTCACAATTAGTTTCTTTACTATTATTCATCGTGTCGTGTAAAGGTTTTGTCGCGGACAACCTGAAATTGAAACAAGTGTTCATACTCAGTCGACATAACATACGGCTCCCGTTAGGAGAACAACTACAGAGATATTCACCGAAGCCCTGGCCCCCACGAGATGGCCCGCCGGGACTCTTGACTCCGAAAGGAGCGCAGTTGGAAGGATATATGGGTGAATATTTCTCAGAATGGTTCAAAAAGGAACAGTTTCTACCAGAAGGATGTCCCGATGAAGATACAGTGTATGTGTACGCCAACACGGTGAGCAGAACCAAGGCGACGGCGAGAGCGTTCATTGACTCAGCGTTCAAAAGTTGTAACGTGACTGTACATCACAAAAACACTGAAGAGGCGGATCCCGTTTTTAAAGATGCCATAAGCAACGCCACTGAAGTATATAAAGAAAGGGTGTTCAAAGAAATATACAGAAAATTAGAAAACAATTCTAAACTGAAGGCAGTATATTCGGAATTGAATAAAATATTGGATATTGAAGGATCAGACATTTGCAAGCAGAATAGAATATGTGACTTGACTGAAGCTAATGACACAATATTGTATAAAGTCGGCAAAAGAGTGGTGGTTGGAGGACCGTTTTTCATAGCACACTCAGTTGTGGATGCATTTCAAATGAGTTTCTACGACGGCGCGCCGATACAAGACATTGCATGGGGACAAATAACAACACCGGAAAAATGGAATGTGTTGACTGAAATAGAACGACAAAATCAAGACATAAGATATACAACTGTAGCTAAAGAAATCGGGGCACCATTACTGGAGTATTTAACTAAAACATTTAAGAACTATGACGACAAACCAAAGTTAATGTTGTTAGTTGGCCACGATTCTAATATGAACTCTGTTGCAACTGCTTTGGGTTTTCAATCGATTGACTTACCAAATCAATATGAGAAATTCCCAATTGGCGGGAAGTTTGTGTTTCAAAGGTGGACAGATAGTAAAAGTGAATATTTGAAAGTAGAATATGTGTACCCAAGTTGGACACAGTTAAGAAATGGGTCAAAATATACTTTGGAAAATCCCCCACAGAGAGTTGTGATGCGATTAAACTGGTGCCACACTGATGTGTATGGCTTTTGTCCTTGGAATGAGTTTGTCAATAAACTATAGGTAGGTACCTAAGGGAGTGTGGTGGGTAGTGTAGGTGTGCTATAGGTGTGTGGTAGCATAAGGATCAGGTGTACAGGTGTCAGTAGCAGGTGGCGAGCTGGTATATTTCTTTAAAATACGAGAATTGACCTTCTGATATTCCCATCACTTTAATGGCTCGCTCCGTAACAGTACAAATTTATTAGCTGTTTGTATTAGCTGCTGGGGTGGCGCCACAAAAACTGTGCTTAAACCTTTGGAAGTGTCCCACAGAGCTATACTGAAAATTTTCAACATTTCGACCCATTCTATTGCCAACCTCAGAATTTCTGGAACATAACGCAACATTTCATTCTGCCCCCTATTACCAAACGATGGAAAGATATAATTTGTACTAAAGAAACTCTAAAATAAACTAAGAGATGTTTCTACTACCTTGGCCCTTGTTTGTATAAACTAATTAACGCTTCTTTTTAAAGGTACCTATTTAGAATTTACCACACAGCGAATGCAAACTCGCCCTCCGTGCATTAGATAATCCTAATTAAAACCTACGACGAAACTGAAAAATACTTATTGACACTTACATGAAAGTAACCCACTGAACTCTATAACTTGTATTATAGAGGTTAGTGAAGTAACCCTATTGCCTATTATTCAAATGTACACACACACTCACTTCCACACATTCATACACACACAAACGCATACGCACTCACTCTACTCACCGCACCAACACTGTTCTAATTTGTTTTTTTTATTTAATTTTAAATTTAAGATTTCTGCTTTAGTGTTTTGTTTTATATAAATAAGCTCCAAAAGCATTTAAGTATACAGGGCCCCATTCAAATAGATGGACAAATTTTAACACAGCGCTCAGTTCGTCTAACTAAACATATCCAAGCAAAAAAAAACACCGATTAAAGTGATTTTATTTTGACCTAAAATAATAAATTGCCGGCACATTAGTGTATTTTCGTTAGCTGATTTTATTTTTCTTGTGAGTATCTATGCGTTTTTCTTTTATATTTTTTTACCATCGTCCTTATTTTGGTGGTCTGAATGATTCGTAAAAGTTTGTCCACCTATTTTAATGGGACCTTATATTATGATTATTGTGATATTCAATTTGGGGGTCGAAACTGTTTCTTTTAAAAACAGATCCCTCAGTGATCTAGATAATTATCTAGCAGGAGGGCAGCGATTCACCCACCAATTCGTTGTGCCTAAACCATGTAATTAATAATGCATAGGTACTTTTGTCTCTCGTGTACTGGAAAACCTTTATGTACCTAAATAAATTATATTAACTTTTACTTATAAACAGAAGTCTAGATACCCTACCATCTCCAACGTTTTCATCTTCAAAAGTGCTGAATTTTCATACAGACATTCATGCCCTATTTAAATCTTTTGGAGTGTAAATTTTGTGTATTTTTTTAAACTTTCTGTTTGCTCACTTATTGCTATGTAATGTAGGTACTCTGGCGCTAAATTTAGTGCTTCTGAAGTCTGAAGTTCATGCTGCGCGTTTGCTATGCAGTGAACGAATTAAAGATTTTTATTAAGTACATATATCTACATATTAATATTAGTATATTCATAGAAGACGGAACAGTAAAACTGGTTACGTGGTCCTTATGATTCACAGCGATATTTTAATAATAAAAGCATCTATTTCAAAAGTTTTTTTATTCGGACCGGTTATAAAAATATTAGAATCTATTTTAGTGATTAAACAACTGGTACCTAAGTCTTGAATGTCAAGGCCCACTTGAATAAGGCCCTACGCACACTTATTCAGCTCCGTTCGCTTTTGTCCATAGAATACAACGATTTTGTACGAGATGCGTACGCACGCGTTCAGCCGCGGAAAGCTGAACGGACTCCATACAAAATCGTTGTTTTCTATGGACAAAAGATGAACAGAGCTGAATAAGGGTGCGTAGGGCCTAAAACTACTCAACACCTTAGCGCTCTGATGGCCTGGTGAAGATCCGTTGTGTGAATCCGCTGATGCGGGACGCTTCGGACCGTTCGTTATGGCGTTGTTTGGGTAAGAGAGGAGTATTCCCAGCTGGTGGACACCTTTCTACTGATCATGATTGGCCTTGGCAGAACCTGCCCAAGCGCACAGACCTGGCGAAGCCCAGATATTTCTCGCGCAGGCATACACTGGGCGATGGCGTCGCGCTAGTCCACTCACAGGTAACATAATCATCCTATATAATGTTCCCACTGCTGCTGCCACACAGACCTCACTGCGAGAGGGAGTGGGCCGTAATGCACCACGCGGGGGCCAGTGCGGGCTGGTAGAGGTCACATGTCTTAGATATTTTTGGTACCAGGTGTAATAATAAAAAAATATATATTTTAAAGTGTGTGTTGTACTCCAAATAAATAAACAATAAGTAGAAGTGAAAATTCGGGCGCCAGGAGCACACACCAAACTATGCCAAGGATAGACTAACCTGCGGGGCTGGAAACTTTTAATCTTCAAGCGGGGAGTATCAATAAAAATCGACACAAAAGTTATTGAACGATTTTATTACCCGAAGGCTGCTGGTATCAACATACAAGAAAATTCCTTTCCAATATTAACAGTTGGTGTAAAACTAAGATGGAATAGAAATTAATTTTTGTCCTGTCATTATTGCACTTTTGTCAATTTAAGTTAAGTATTTATAAACCATACCACATTCCGGCGAATAGACTAACAAACCACGCTCATTTTGGTGATTTTGATCTTCGCGGGGACGTCAAGGCGGTCCATGATATATGTCGGTAGGGGCTAGCGTTAAAAATTTAAGTCTTGAAGTAAAAATAAATAAGAAACGCCTCACGGCTGAAATGAAACATGAATAACCGTTAGCTGATGTTCAGCGTCGACAAAAATGCCGATCGGAATGTTTACGACCAAATGCAAATTAACTCACCGTTTCTTTTCCAAAGGAAGTTTTTACATCAGTAGATGAATTAATCCAAAAAAATATATAAGGTTCAAAAGATCCTGAAACAAATATCGAAAACTATTAACGTCTGCCATCCAAATAACCACGCGACACGTGAGTAGGTATGAAACCACGAAGAATTTTACCAACCTTTTACAAAATATGGCCAATCCCATTATGATGCTGACAAGGGCAAATCAGCTATCACATAATTAGGACTGGATGTAGTCCTTTGGAAGTATCAACTTCCAGATTTTAATAGGAGCTCTAAAAACACTCCATTTTATATAAAGGTTCGGCCGGAAAAGTGCCCTGTCAAAATCAACTGACAGCATCAAAAAAAAAGAAAAAATCAGTGTGACCACTACACGACTTCCGATTCAAAAAAATGAATTTTTACATGGCAACACCACCATGCTGCCCACAAATTAAAGCAAAAAACGCGCTATCATGTAACAGGCTTAAAAGACTCGTTACATTACATCCCCTCCCGAAAATAAAAGAAAGGAACTTTCTTTTATTAGAAAGAAATCTTCAACCAAATAAACCTGTTAAGACTGGTTTATTTTCTAATCCAAAAGAAAGAAAAAGAATCATATAAGATTCAAAGTGCAAATCAACTCTGAAAATGTCAAACGACAAAATCTCAAGAATTTAATAAAAGTAAAAAAATGTAAATGACAAAAAGTCAAAAACGAAATAGTGAAAAACAAAAAATTATAAGTTATAAAAACTCATTAAATGAAACGAAGAGAGAAATCTCTTAGAGCTCCAAAACTCCAAAACAGTGCAGTTAGGCACTATAGCCACTGACTAAAAATTTCAAACAAATTCGGACAATTTACCAAAACAAACTACAATTTTTATAGTGCAGTTAGGCACCATCGCCACTGACTAAAAATTTCAAACCACTTGGAACAGTACAACTTTGAGTGCAGTTAGGCACTATCGCCACTGACTACTATGTCGACCGCTTCCAACTCAACCATCTCTATGAGTGCAGTTAGGCTCTATTGCCACTGACTAACTCCGTATTCAACAATCCAAAAAAATTTAAAACTCCGAACAAAAGTTTTTAAATAAAGCTGAAAGACCTTATTTAAAATACTGTTACAGGCACAACCTGCAACGAGACAAAGGTAAGCATATTGTGATCGGCTCATCACCACCGAATTCCCGAGCACAATAGCTGTAAAAGAATGTGAATGCTGTGACTGGCTCAACACTACCAATCTCCCAAACACAGACAAACACAAAAACATTGAGATCTCCAATGAGAAATCTCAATAACAAAAAAAAGCGAAAGCCAAAGTTTCACAATGCGACCGGCATACCACCACCGGACTTCCGAACGCAAAGGAAAAAGGATGACGAAAGTCAAAACAAAATCTCGCATCGTGATTGGAACAACAAAGTCCAACACAATGGAAAAGAGTCGAAATCAAGGTCAAAAGTTACACCAAGATCCAAAAAATAATAAGGCATTTTGTAACAAAGGTTACCGAATGACCCCCAAAAAGTAAAGTCCAGGATGAACGCGTTACTAACAAAGTCAAATCCGATCATTAAAAAGAATGAACTCCAGTAAAAATGAGAAACAATTCTGTCAACGAGCAGCACAAAACAGGTTTAAAAATCGATTACTATTTATGACGAAGAGGAAATAGAATGATTTTAAACTATGAGAAAAAAAAGTTGAGGTAGAAATTACCTGAACTGTAGGGTTGTATAAGATCTTAATAAAATATAAACAGGTAGGTTACCCTTAAAAAAGAAAAATAAGATCTTAGACAATCCAACAAAAAAACATAACCCTCCTTCTGACGCAGTCGGGTAAAAACAAACAAAACATAAAATAAGATCCTTCGATGTGAAAAATATTTGGTGTGAAAAAAAATAGTATTAAATTAACCAGAATGACCTAAGTTTTATTTTTAGAATGTCTCAAATTCAACAAATTTATAAGAAGTTACCTAACATACATCTTTCAAACCGCCGATAACCTATCATCCATCCTCTCGTACATCACACTGTCAAAAGCGGCCTTCAAACAAAATTATCAAAATCAAGACCTAACACTTGGAAACCAAATTAAAATTTAATAATATCTTTAACATGATAACGTCCCACTGAACCTTTATTTAAATCTTTCAAAACATAAACGTTATCTGAAACCTTTTCAGTTATTTTACACTTTACAAACTTAGGTGCAAGTTTAGCTGAAAAATATGCTTGTGCATTAGATTGAATAAAACTTCTTCTCCACACCACATCACCCACATCAAAAGAAATGACTTTCCGACCCTTATTATAATAAGCGGCATTACGCTTATACCCCTTTAACAAGTAAGCTTGAACTTTAACAAAAATATCACTAAGTGAATTAAGAGAAACTGCATAAGCATTTCTATTTGAAATTTCTAGTTGAGATAAGTTATCAACAGAACTACTAAAGTGATGTAATGACGCATCAAGAATAAGCTCCCTACCAAACATCAGAAAGTTAGGAGTAAACTCAGTAGCAAGGTTTACACTATTATTTAAAGCTAATTGAACATTGGGCAAAAAACTTGACCAAGTTCTATGATCATCTTTAACAAAACACGATATGCAGGTTTCGACCGTTTTATTATATCTCTCAACAGGATTATTTTGAGGCGTATACAAAGTATTATAAAATATTTTGGTTATATTAAAACCTTTCAAAAAATCTACAAAATGTTTTGAAGTAAATTGAGTTCCATTGTCACAAACTACTATTTTTGGACAACCAAATTTGAGAAATATTTCTTTTTCAAAATGTTTACAAATTACTCTAGTGGTAGCATTGATCATTGGAAAGAACCAGCAATATTTAGTAAAAACGTCTACGACCGAAAGTATGTATCTATGACCAGAATAAGTTTTAGGTAGAATTCCTATGATATCAACGGAGAGCATAAGCATGGGACGATCAACCTTTTTAGGATTAATCATCATACCAAAAGGTGGAGATGTAGTATGTTTATAAGCTTTACAGGTATCGCAAGACAAAATGTATTGATGAATATCATTAAACATTCCCTTCCAAAAATAATGTTGTTATAATTTATTTAAAGTTTTATGTATTCCCAAGTGTCCAGAATTTACATCATCGTGATTTGATCTAATAGTATCTAAAATATGCTCTTTAGGTATAACAATTTTCCAGTCTAAAAGACTGTGAGGATTATATTTATTTCTACAAAATTTATACAAAGTATTATTTTCAACTCTAAAATTCTTATACTTTCTAGGAGATTTTTGACATTGGATAAATATTTTTCTATACCAAGGGTCAGTTATTTCATCGTCAGGTAAGACTAAACTATCCTGAGCGTTTATAGCAGCGACTTCTATGCGAGATAAAGCATCTGGAACTAAATGTAATGAACCTTTTTTATGAATAATATCGAATGTAAATTGAGAAATTCTAGCAGCCCAACGAGCCAAACGTCCACTAGGATTACTGAGACCTAAAAGCCATTTCAAACAAGCGTGGTCAGTGACAACTGTAAACTTCATTCCCTCAATATAAGGTCTAAAATGTTCTATGGAATCTAAAATAGCTAATAATTCACGTTCAGTGGTACTATAATTTCTTTCACATTTATTAAGTGACCTAGAATAAAAAGCAATGGGATGTTGATCTCCCTTCTCATCCTCTTGACTCAAAACACTGCCAATGCCCACAGAACTAGCGTCGCAATGTAAAAAGAAAGGTTTTTCAAAATTGGGACATTGCAAGACGGGTGAAGTTACTAATGTATGTTTTAATTCTTGGAATGAATTTTCAGCTTCGTCATTCCAAGTAAGTGTCTTTTTAGAATTTTTACTACCTGCTGTCATTTTAGTTAGAGGAGAAGCAATATCAGCATCAACAGCAGTACAGGCGTCAACATCACCCGAATCCTGAAGCGGCGGAAACTGAACTCCCTTGTCCATGATGAACAAACAGCAAGGCGAATAGCAAACGAAAAGCAAAAACTAAGTTTCAAAAAGTTAAATGTTTGAAAATAAATTCTCAAGTTTGAGGTTAATTATAAAAGTCAATGTGGGTAATCCCATAAAAAATTACTATGTTAATTTTATCGTTTTAAAAGTGCAATAATCACTTACAAGCAGTTTAAATCTAGATAAATTAAATGTACAATATTGTACTTAACAATTAGATTAAATTATTTACTTAAAAAGTTAAACTTAGTTTTTAAAATAACTTTACTGTTGAGAACAACAAAACGCAGTCTATGCTATACATTTCTGTTGGTTTTGCTAAGAAAAAACATGATATTAAACAAAATCATCAATTGTAAACACCAAACATTGTTTACAAAGATTCACCAAATTAAGTTAAGTAGTACTTATGAGTCAAAAATCAAAATAAACACAAAGTTATTAAAGTAACAATGTAGAACAAACCAATGCAAACAATAGACTCATAAGTTAATTAATTAATAGTGCAATAATGACAGTATAAGGTACTAGACAAACCTACTTCAAGTCCCTGTTCGCAGAGCGCCAATTGTAATATTAAAAAAATAATATCTAATCTAGCGACAATTGTAATAATAAAAAAATATATATTTTAAAGTGTGTGTTGTACTCCAAATAAATAAACAATAAGTAGAAGTGAAAATTCGGGCGCCAGGAGCACACACCAAACTATGCCAAGGATAGACTAACCTGCGGGGCTGGAAACTTTTAATCTTCAAGCGGGGAGTATCAATAAAAATCGACACAAAAGTTATTGAACGATTTTATTACCCGAAGGCTGCTGGTATCAACATACAAGAAAATTCCTTTCCAATATTAACAGTTGGTGTAAAACTAAGATGGAATAGAAATTAATTTTTGTCCTGTCATTATTGCACTTTTGTCAATTTAAGTTAAGTATTTATAAACCATACCACATTCCGGCGAATAGACTAACAAACCACGCTCATTTTGGTGATTTTGATCTTCGCGGGGACGTCAAGGCGGTCCATGATATATGTCGGTAGGGGCTAGCGTTAAAAATTTAAGTCTTGAAGTAAAAATAAATAAGAAACGCCTCACGGCTGAAATGAAACATGAATAACCGTTAGCTGATGTTCAGCGTCGACAAAAATGCCGATCGGAATGTTTACGACCAAATGCAAATTAACTCACCGTTTCTTTTCCAAAGGAAGTTTTTACATCAGTAGATGAATTAATCCAAAAAAATATATAAGGTTCAAAAGATCCTGAAACAAATATCGAAAACTATTAACGTCTGCCATCCAAATAACCACGCGACACGTGAGTAGGTATGAAACCACGAAGAATTTTACCAACCTTTTACAAAATATGGCCAATCCCATTATGATGCTGACAAGGGCAAATCAGCTATCACATAATTAGGACTGGATGTAGTCCTTTGGAAGTATCAACTTCCAGATTTTAATAGGAGCTCTAAAAACACTCCATTTTATATAAAGGTTCGGCCGGAAAAGTGCCCTGTCAAAATCAACTGACAGCATCAAAAAAAAAGAAAAAATCAGTGTGACCACTACACGACTTCCGATTCAAAAAAATGAATTTTTACATGGCAACACCACCATGCTGCCCACAAATTAAAGCAAAAAACGCGCTATCATGTAACAGGCTTAAAAGACTCGTTACACAGGACATGCCGGTTTCCTTACGATGTTTTCCTTCTTCGTTTTGGGAGCAGTGGTGATGAAATAATTTATACAAAGTAAAGCGCCTGTCTGGGTTCGAACCTACAACTCTTACGTCACGGCCGTTACCATTGTGCCTCCACTCCTAAGTGGCACACACAGACAAGTGAAGTGGTCATCCAAAACTCTTCAAACAAACAAACTCTTCTCTTATTAAAGTGTCGGGTATACTTACAAAACTTCACTCTGCACTAAACACCAGTCACAACACCAATTTATCTCGTCTTCTCAACGTCTTTGTGTCACTGCAGAGATCCAGCAGAATATCAGCGTCAGGTACATTTGCCTGACACATGCTGAGCTGGACTCCCATTTGGTGCAACCTTGAGACGCACACCGCACTGTGTACGTTTCGTTATTAATATTAATTTTATTTCATAGTGTCACTTTTATTTCGATGTGTTTTTCATCTTGTTTTTATATCGGCACCTTGTTTTTATATTATAAGTGGGTAGTTTGGTTATCATCTAATATTGTACTTTTGTGTGTTGTGCTGTCTTTTTGTGTGCGCCAAATAAATGGTTTATCTATCTATCTATCTATCTTCATTAAGAGGAAATGCGGGTGATTCTCCATAGAAACGCATTTTTTTTTTTTGGATGGGAAATCATCAAATGACTCCTCCCGCTTTGGGTGGAGCGGAAGGGAGTGTCAGACTCTTACTGACTAAAACCCACCCGTGATCCCTCCTTAGCCCTTTATGTTCCGGGCCAGCGGTAACCCTTTCGGACAATCCCGCTGACCCGGCAGGCTTCGGCTCTAAGGGGGCCCCTCCTCGATGCTGACCTCGCCTGTTTTCTTTCTGGTTAATGACCATAAAGCAATGATTTTTTACAGAATAATCAATATTAACTACTTGTACGTCCATAATTATGTTTCCCTTTTGACGATACATTATTTTTATGAACCAATGATACTTATAATATCATTGACTAGAACCCTCAAAAAATGCCGATTTAAACCGCTGTCAACAGTGTCAGTGTACAAATTTGACAACTACTAAAGAAAAAATAAAAACGTAGAGACGCAGTATATATCCTTCTTATTCAGTTTATGAAATATCTTTTAAATTGGTCCAATATTGTAGGAGGAAATAAGTCGAAAGTCTGACAACCAGTCTTACCAAGGGGTATCGTATTACCCAGTAACTGGGTTGTGGAGGTCAGATAGGCAGTCGCTCCATGTAAAATACTGGTATTCAGCTGAATCTGGTTAGACTGGAAGCCGACCCCAACATAGGTGGGAAAAGGCTAGGCAGATGATGATGATGATGATGATGATTGTAGGAGGAAATAGGCGAGAGCCAAACTTCGAATTATGACTTTTTTCAAAAGTCTCTCCGATAGCATCATTTTTACCACTGCATACAATTTTAAAGTACTAATAGAAAGCTCGTACGGGCTCAAAGACATAAGAAGAGCAATTACATGTGGTCGGTCCATAATGTTGGTAGTGCAGATCAGAGGCGTCTCTAGGCCATGTAGCGCCCGTGTGCAAACATTACCCAAGCGCCCCCCAGTAAGCGCGCGGTCAAAGTGGAATGGGTACAAAGTAGTTACAGTAACAGCACATCAAGTTACCACAAACTGTCAAATTTCCCCAATTGATAATAACCTGTATTGTTTGGAGATGAAGAAGAAATTCGTCGGTTTTGTATACCATGGTGTGCTGTTGACTGTATTAAGAATTATACAGGCTGTTCTGGTGTTTACCATAACATATAGATGTTATGTCCATATCAATGTCCAAATTTTGAAATTTCTTCATTCTAATTACGACCTCATATCAAACAAAGTTCAATATCAATTGGGAACTTTTGACAAATTTGGGAAGCTCACTGCGAGCGAGGCCATGAGCCGCGAGGCGCAAGGTACACGGGTAAAATGTATTTTTAGGAAGGAAAGAGTGGAACTTTATTTTCTATCCCAAACAGTTGAATTCGCATTATTCGCAATATGATTGTCGGCGTGTTTTCAAACGAATCATTGAAACAGGTGCCGCCGAGCGATGCGACACTCACTACTACACCAAATATAATCTTTAATAACGTGTAATAAGGTTCCTTAGCCCTTTATGTTCCGGGCCAGCGGCAACCCTTTCGGACAATCCCGCTGACCCGGCAGGCTTCGGTCCTAACGGGCCCCTTCAGATGATGCTGACATCTCTTTGAGGCGCGCGTGGAACACGTACGCGCCGTCCGGCACGGGCCTGGTCCTGATCGGACGGTGAGCTACCCATTACTCTCCGTCCGCAGCCCGTGCCTACGGTGGCCGGGAGTCGTCCTGTGGCTCCCGACGGCAGGAGCGACTCCCGCGGAGGCTGAAACGGGAGGCTCTCTCCCTCATCCATCCCGCCACCTCCTTCGTTAGCATGACTGCTTCTGAGAAGGAGGTGACTGCCTCCCACTCCCTCTCGCTCCGGACCATGGCTTGCACCAGGGCCGGACGCGAGAGGTCACCTCTACGAGGACACGGCGGTGCTCCGCCCAAGCGGGGCAGACCTCCACCGTGACCTCTGGGCGATCCTGGCAACGGTGACACCAGGGCGTTTCCTCCCGCCTGATGATGTGCAGGAACCACCCGAAACATCCGTGTCGGGTGAGGACCTGCGTCAGGCGGTAGGTGAGGGCGCCGTGACGCCTCTCTAGCCACTCCTCAAAGAGGAATCTTATCGCCACTGCACGGCATGCCCTGCGCTGGGCTGCGACAGTCGCTCTTTCCATGCCGCCTTGAGATCGCGCCGGAGGTCCGTCGTAGTTTTCCCCGGCGTAGTGCCTCCGTGCGCCACTCATACAGGCGCGTGAGGACCATCGCCTCCAGATACCCTGGTGGCAGTCCGGCAATAAGGAGGCTTGCCGCCTCGCCCGAGATCGTGCGGTAGCCCCGGATAAGCCTTACGGCTACCACCTTCTGGGACACGTTCAAGTAGTGGGCGGCTCGCCGCCGCAGTGAGCGTGCCCACACCGGGGCCCCGTATAGGGCTATGGACCGCATGACCCCCTCGTAAAGCCTCCGGCAGGAGGCGTTTGGCCCCCTCAGGTTGGGCAAGAGCCGCTTGAAGGCGGCCCCAGCCCGTTCCAGTTTGGGGGCCAAACGTCGGAAATGCTCGACGAAATTATCTTGTCGTTTCATGGGCCCCGGAACTTGCCAGCATCGGGATCGGGATCTCGTGGGGCGGCTTACTTTTGACGAATTCGACAAATATAAGAAAAGCTCCAGAAGTTATACAAAATGTATGCAAACCGGAGCTCTTTTTACGTTGGTCATTGCAAGTGCCAGGGCTGGCCAACGCGCGCGCCGAGTGGGGCTCCGTAGCGAGCGGCGCTCGGCGCCCCCTAGGACCGCTGCGCCCGTGTGCAACGCACACCCTGCACACTCGGTAAAGACGGCCCTGGTGCAGATTCCATTTTTCACAGTAGGTAACCAGTTGTGCCAATTACTATCTTCACAGTAGCTAACCTATCGGACCGGATCATTCTAATGATCCGGTCCGATAGGTTAGCTCTCACCTTGATAATGCTAATATGTATACTATTATAAGCTGGCAACCCTACCGGTAACCCTACCAGCAACCCGATCACCCCTATATAAAGGCTGACTCGCTCATTTCTGCCTTTTTTCTTTCGTTGCCGCTGAGGGTGGTCGGATCACTGCTAGGTATACCTACATACGGTCGCCTCCGCATAGGTCACGTGAGCCATTTCCTTGAGTGCTATTTTTCATCTATTTACTGTGTTCGGTGCTATTCTGCTTCTATTTGATTTTCGTAGATTAAAAACAATTGTTGTAAAGAAATAAATAATAATAATTATGTTATTTCTAGTAAAATGATTACCAAGGTTACAGGTACAGTAATATGATACAACATAAAGTGCATTTAGTATTATCACCAGCAGGGCTATTGGCTATCTTTTTCATGGTCAGTGACTAACAGGCTTCGGTTGTCCACCGAACTTTGATGATAACTGAGAATTTCCTGGCACCCAAACTTGGTTTATAGCCTGTGACTTGGGGACCAGTGATTCCATAAGGGTAGAGAGTTGATCAAAAAGTTATACCTAATGAAACTGTTTTCACCAGTAAACATGGAACATAGCAACACAGTTATTATTTTGTGTATAGAAAAAATAAAAGTAAAAATAATTAATAATAAGACTGTTTGTAAGTGTTTGAGTGGGAGTGAGTTGGTCGTGGTAGGTGTAAGTAGTGGGTATGTTGTGTATGTGTGTAAGTAATGTGAAGGTGCGGTTTGTGTATGGTCTGAAAGTGTCCTGGTAGGTGTAGTAATGGTGGATGTGTGAGTAAGTGTGAAAGTTGGGGGAGTGTATGATTGTTTGTGTGTGAAAATACTTGAATAAGAGGAGATCTGTCTTAAGCCTGTGGTAAGAGAAGTTTTTCGGTCTCGTCATCTGATTTCTCAATTAGCCATTCTTTAACTGTGCTTTTGCATTGGTGATAATTTAAACTGTGAACATGGAGAAATTTATTGATTTTATTATATAGAATATAGCTGAGGTAGGTGAATTGGTGTTTTACAAAGGTGGTTTTGTGTCTAACTGGTGGAAGGGCAATGTCTGCGCGACGTTTAGTACTTGCTGTGAACGGCAGCCGATGTTTCCTTAATACACATTGTAGCACATATAAGCCTCTCACTGTCAGAATCCTGCTTTTCCTAAAAAGTTCCAAAGTAGGGTATCTATAGGGATTGCAGAACATAGCTTTGAGAACTGCTCTCTGAGCTCTCTCTAATTTCAGAAAGTATGTTTTGCAAGCGCCACCCCAAGCCGGCAAACAATATAGGAGAAGAGACTGACAGAGTGAATGATAGACCATCATAAGCGTTTCCGAGTCAGCTGAACAACGGAGTTTCTTAAAGATGGAAATGAGTTTACGCGTTCGGATGACTAGATTATCAATATGACTATACCAGTTCAGGTGTTTGTCAATTTGGACGCCCAAGTATTTTATACAAGATGTGGTTGTCAGAGTGGGACAGGTACAGCAGGAGTTTGGAGAACAACTATGTGGCTTAACAATAGGCGCTATGTTTGGCTGAGTCTTATTACTTAAAGAAAAGAAAAGGAATACTAGGTTAACCTCCCACGTGGTTTTCTTTAATAATTATACCACTTCTGACCCAATATCAGAAGTGGGATAAAGAACGTGGCCCACACAATAGACAGAATAGCATTCTTACATTGTTAAACCCGTTTTCATAACTTATACTGTATAGTGCGTACAACGTGTGCCTTTGTTTTGTTTGACCGGTGAGTGATTTCATTTTTGTTTTAAAAATGGTTAGAAATAAATCTGGTGCTAGATCTCGTTACTCATGGAGTGGTTCGCGTGTCCGGACTCGTCCCCGCGTACGTGATAATTCACGCGGTCGTTCTAGGCAAGTTTCTCGCGATTATAATATCGACGATTCACGATCTCGCTCGCGACATAGAAGTATTAGTACCCAGTTGTCTTCTGGTAGACGTCGTGATTCTGGAGGACACCGCCGCCACCGTTAACGTATTTCATTGTATCGCGAATTACACCGTCGTCGCCGTTATAAGCGTAGTAGATCGCGTTATTCAAAAAGCAAATCACGTTATCGTATACGCCACGGTATCATCTTCCACCTACAAGGACTCCTAGTCCAGCGCCTAACAATCACATTCCTTTGCCAATAAAGTCGCATGACGGTACTTCGAACACTTCCAAGTTTATTCATGCATCGAATCAAAGTGATTTAAATGAGGGTAGTGCGCTGCGTCAGGTACCTGCCTTCGAACCGACTGGTCGTTACTCTGAGACGTCTTATTACAAACTTCTCAACCTGTGAGATCGCGAAATTATTTTATTTCGAATTTTGATCCATCGATTCATAACATTGAAACTTGGTGCCAGGAGGTAGATCGTGCTAAAGATGCAAACGGCTGAGAAGATTACTAATGTTTATCGCGAGTTGGGACCTGTCTTAAGGGTGATGCCAAAATGTGGCTAGCTGAATGGGTAACGATAACGAACGACAGAACTTGGACTAACTTTAAACGTGATTTCAACCCACTTTGTCCTGTTAAGTTAGATTACGCAAATATTCTCTTCGATGCTATGAACGCAACGTCCGACAAGTATGCAACTTACACTGAGTACGCGCGACGCCCTCTGTTATATACGCTTGAGGATAATCCAGGGGCTTAGCGATGAGTTAAGGACGCTTATTATCATTCGGGGAATCGACAGCCCTCAAGTTCGCGCAGCGGCGGCTAACGCAGATTTAACCCCAGAGACTCTCGTCTCATTTTTGTCTATTTACGTAAGGCCCAATCGTAATAAACAGGACAACCGTTCAGCTTCTAAAAAGTCTGAATCCCAAAATCTACCTAACCGTTCATCAAACATTAAATGTTTTAATTGCCCGAGCGGCCCGCACCTAGGCCGTAATTGCACTAAACCTAAGAAATCAAAAGTCATCTGCCACCCCAAATCAATCGGGTCAAGAAAATGCAATTTCCACCAATACTACTAAGTTCAAGTTCTGTAAGAAACCAGGATACACTGAGGACGTCTGTTTTGCAAAAATACGATCAGAATCACGTAATCAACGTAACGTCAACCTCTGCTCTGAACGATCGAGCTCTTCGCGAAGCAACGATATCGTAACCGCGGTAGTTGATGGTATACCAGTAGATGTTCTTATAGACAGCGGCGCCGATCATTTTGAATATGTTAAGATGCCATACGGTTTGACCAACTCACCCATAGTCTATCAACGAATTATCAATTATAGAGGATGGGCAAGTACTAGTTTACGTAGATGATGTACTCCTTATGAGCAACACCATAAGCGAAGGTATACATTACTTCGCCAAGTCCTACAGACTTTAATTCAGGCTGGGTTTTCCATCAATCTCAGAAGGTGCTCCTTTTTAGTAACTGAAGTAGAGTATCTAGATTAGTCACGCGGGGTCAGGTTAGACCGAGCCCACGAAAAGTCGAAGCACTCTCCAACACTTCACCACCAGAGACGGTAAGACAGGTGCGCCAACTCCTTGGTCTTGCTGGATATTTTCGGTGATATATAAAAGGGTACGCTTCCAAAACCGCACCGACTGCACACCTGACAAGAAAGGGTGTTGAGTTCAACTGGAGTGCCAAGTGCGAGGCGATTCGACAAGACCTAATCCAGAAACTGACGTCAGAACCTGTCCTAGCCATTTTCAATCATTGGTTCGCAACGGAGGTCCATACAGATGCAAGCAGCGCTGGCTACGGAGCTGTTCTTCTTCAGGGGCATCCTGACAGTAAGAAACACGTTGTTGCATATTTCAGCAAAGTGACTCCGGCGAAACGTGCTGTCTAGGAATAGAGATTTCTATTAGCCATGCTTTCTGTATATAGTCGTATCGTAGGTACAAGCGTGTTTCTATCTTAAGTTCCACACTCAAGCCTCTTCCCTGGAAGTACTTGTCGGATTTGATAGCTCAATTATCGAGGAAGGTAGGTATTAACATTACGCTACGGCCCTTAGGAGCCGAGCAAAAAGAAAAAAACCGGGCAAGAGCGAGTCAGACACGCGCACCGAGGGCTCCGTACCATCATATGTTTTTAAATTTTCATCGACGAGGCCTATATTCGTTAGAGAATTTTAACACTGCGCACTGCGGTGTAGAATATTGCAACTTTAGGTCAGCGCCGTCTCTTGACCGATAGTGGAACTAGTGCAACTACTGTTGATAATTTCTGAAAAAGTGTGCTATTTAGAGACTTCGTTTTATTTTTCCTGTAATCTTTACATAAACATATAATTATTTCAAATTTTTCTCTTTGCAAACCTTGGAGATAAGGCCCCCCCCCCCTTATCTCCAAGGTTTGCAAAGAGGTTTACATTTTTCAACAAAAGTCGAAAACTATGCGGCCTAAAAAACAATAAAAAATGTTTGAGAATGTGCAAACTACGCTCTTTCATAATATGATACCCCACATGCCCCAGTAGCCCCATTTCGAATTTTTCAGACCCTCTTTCAGTCCTTGTTGCAAAAAAAAAAAATTCTTTCTTATTTGCAAAACAGTTGGGCAAACGTCATCTAAAACTATTCCTAACTTCAAGTTGAAAGCATTATTAGTTATTGAGATCTGTGACAGACAGACAGACTGAGTCTCACCATAAGGGTTTCGTTCTACTATTTTGGTACGGAACCCTAAAAAGAAAGCGAAGTAATATCGCGGGCGGGCGATGCGATGCTAAAGGATCTATTATTATCAAGAAATTATTATCAAGAAACGATATTATTAGCAAGAAACATGCGAACGAAGTCGCGGGTAGACGCTAGTGCTTAAAATAAAATGTAGGTAACGCTATTTAAACAACACGAATTTTTATTAGAAAATAAATAAGTTTTGTTTTACCAATAGACATGACGTGTAGATCTGTTCAAATACTCGTAAAATATTGAAAAACTAAAAATATATTTAATTCGTCCATTAAATGCCAAGTTAGCAATAGTGATAAAAAATAAATGAAATGGTGTTGAAATCAGTTTCTTTACTATTATTTATCGTCTTGTGTAAAGGTTTTGTCGCGGACAACCTGCAACTGAAACAAGTGTTCATACTCAGTCGACATAACATACGGCTCCCGTTAGGAGAACAACTACAGAGATATTCACCGAAGCCCTGGCCCGCACGAGATGGCCCGCCGGGACTTTCGACTCCGAAAGGAGAGCAGTTGGAAGGATACATGGGCGAATATTTCTCAGAATGGTTCAAAAAGGAACAGTTTCTACCAGAAGGAGGTCGATGTCCCGATGAAGATACAGTGTGTTGGGGTTTTCTCGTCGTTGACGGGTACCCCGGTAGTTGTTGTAGGTAGCAAGTTAAGTTACACCAAACCACGGATAAGTTTAATAGTTTATTTATGGAAACAGTTTAAAGCGTTTGCTTAGTTATCTGAGCCGCACTTCACATATGTTTATTAGGTAGTTATTGACCCGCACATTAGCGCGTGACCGAGTTTTAGTGACGACTGACTCGACTGATTTGTCATTAAGTTACGCGTAAACGTACTTTTGCTGTATGAGCATTATTGGCTCGTACATGCTCCCGAGGGAAAAATGTGAGTACTCAGATTACCAAACTTGCGTTACAAGTTAAATAGGTATTAAATGTTATAAAACTAATAAAAGCAATTGAAACTATAGATAAACAGGGCATAATTCTTAAATAATTCATCATAGTTGGAATCCTGTTCCAATTGCTGATTGCGGCGGACGGTAGTCCTCTGAACGTCCTTGTCGTATTTTAGCGTAGGCAGGAATCTCCTTTAGTTCTATATCTTCTGTCCTCTCTCGAGTCTTGTTCGTATTGATACTGCTCTTCTGGCGCGCTTGAAGACATCTTTTTATTCGCCAAACAATCATAGCGGCGATGATTCCTCCCACCAGCAAAGTGCTTATAGCGTAGTTGCCGATGTCGTGGACACTTAGGTCGTTAGGTAGGCTCTCTCGTCCCTTTTGTGTGGTTATCTGGTCATCTAATATTCTGTGTTCATTAGATAACTTTAGTTTCGGTAGCACAAATTTTGTGTTTTTGAGTGTATTCCACATATCATTTGGTGAGTCAATAGTAGGTACCTCCAAGGTAATTCCAATATTGGTACTACTACTAAAAACGTTGTGTGAATAAATTGTAGCGTCTTTGTGCTGAAGTATGCAATCCTGACCTAGGGCAAGGAGCCCCGCCTTTGTTATAATTGTTGTTGTAATTCTGTTTTCGCATACAATGCGAGTCGTACACTCATTTATGCAATTATACAACCATATGTTTGGACTCTGTAATTTCATCCATTGGTCAGAGCATTGCTGTGTAATCCAATCACACGTAATGTTATTTGCATTTTGGCTTAGTATTTTGGCTTCGCAAGATGCTGTGGCTCCATGCAAGTTGCTGATAGTTGTAGACGCGTGGCAGATGTGATTATCCGCCGTCATTGTTGTACATTGCTGAAGATCAACCTCTTCCATCTGGATGTAGGTGTTCTTTGCGAAGTTGACTCCAATATATTGTGTTGTTGTCTCTATCACCTGACATTGCTTAGTAGTTTGCTGTTTAGGTATAACTATATTGCGATACAGTGTGTACTCGTCATCACTTAGTAAAGGGATATGTAATTCGAAGAGCAAGTACTGTTCGGTCAGCCGGGCTTTGACATAAATAATTTTGTAAATATTTTTTATGTTTGCTCCATTGCTGTTTTTGATAGGTAAAGTTAACCTTTTTGGTATAATACCGGCAATATAGTTGAGCTGTTCAGATAGCTGCTCTGGTGTGAATAATTTCATATCGAGATTACCTCTGTAGATATCTGTTAATGCACTTAGGAGCATTTCTTGGTTTCTTCTCAGTACTGAGATAAGTAAACTAGCAGTTAACGCCCCAGCGTTGACGTCATTCATTGTTTTCATTATTTGAAATCTGTTTTCTATTACTGCCGTGTTATATTTCGTTTCGTTCATGAATTGCTGAATTGCTTCCAGTTGTGTCTTTACAAAGTCTTCATTTTTCTTGATGACGTTGTTTTCTGCCTCGATAATCAGTGTCTGATTTCTTATCAGCTGTAATAAGTATTGTTCGTTCGTTTTGATTTTGTCTATGTCCTGAGCGTATTTTTCGGCGAAATTGCTGTCCAGGACACCAAACAGGGCTCGTGCAAGATTTCCTACGCCGTTGACATAGCCACGTCGCCTTCGTTGTTGATGTTGAGACCGTAACAATATGTTGTACTCGCTCAGCTGGTTCATTTCAAACTTGAGTTGTTGTGTCGTAGAGTGACACGGCTCGTTAGGTATCGTGTTGCATAGTTGAGCTATACGATTCACGAATTTCTCTACCTTTGTTGTACTTTGCCAGAATGTTGTCAGGTTATAGTATACCAGAAGTTTCCATTCGTCGTGAATAAGTTGAATATTTCCGACGGGGTCAAAATAGATTGGTTGGTTTTCAGCTAATCTAGTTATTTGAAAATGTTGCCGGGGTGCTGCTAGTCCACATGTTAGCGTCGTAAACGCTACTAGTAACACTGTAAGCAAGCTGTTAACCCTTTTCTGGGTTTTATTAGCCCCTTTCTTTTGCTTGCCGTGCTCAGTTTCTGAAGTCACTTTTTGTGGATCAGTGCTTCCGCATGCCTCGTTTATAGGTAGCGGGGCTAGTTTAGTGATGGGTCTTTTTAGTATCCCATTTTGTGTCTTGAGCGTGACTACTCGTACTAAGTTATCACTGCCTGGGTGCAGTTCTACTACGCGTCCCAAAGCCCATCTGCTTGGAGGTAGATTACTTTCCCTGACGAGGACTAGTTGTCCCTGCTGTATGTTTTCCTTAGTTTGTTGCCATTTGTTTCGGTTTTGTAATAAATGAAGGTATTCTTTCGACCAGCGATCCCAATAGTGTCGACGCATGAGCTCAATAAGTTTCCAGTTGTTTCTGATGTCTATAGCTTTCGTTTCTTCAGGTTCCTTAAGTGGTAGTGTTTGTGTTGGACTTCCCGTGAGAAAGTGGCCAGGAGTGAGGTATTCCAGATCTTCCACATCCTCCGATAATGGATACAGCGGTCTGCTGTTCATACACGCTTCGATTTGTGTAAGAAGCGTTGCAAATTGTTCGTAGGTAAGCTTCTGTTGTCCGATTACCCGTTTTAGGTGTGCTTTCATGGAACGTACAGCAGCTTCCCATAAGCCTCCGGCTGATGGCCAGGATGGAGCGTTGAAGTGCCACTCAATTTGAAGGTCGTTGACCTCTTTAAAGAACTCGGACGATAGCATAGTTTTGAATAGTTGGAACTCTTCTTTTAAGACTCTTGCTGCTCCGACGAAGTTGGTTCCGTTATCGGAGTAGATATGCTTTGGGGTGCCTCTTCTGGCGCACATTCTTTTCAGTGCTGCGATGAATGTTTGAGTTGATAGGTCCGAAACAAGTTCGATATGTACTGCTTTTGTGCTCATACATATGAATATGGCTATGTAGCCTTTGCAAGTTTTTATCCCGCGGCCCTTGTTTATCTTTACATCCACATGGCCTGTAAAGTCGATGCCGGTGTGTGAAAACGGCCTCGATGGAGTGATCCTTTCTTTAGGAAGGTTGCCCATCAACTGCTCCGTTCGGGTTGTAGCGTATCGACGACATCGAATGCATTGTCGCAGTATTTTCTTGACGGTTCGATTTCCACTGATAATCCAGTAGTTGTTTCTAGTGTCAGCTAGCGTTAATCTTGCTCCACCGTGTAAGGTTCGTCGATGCGCCTTTTCAACAATTAGTTGGGTAAGTCTTCCCTCTCCTGGTATGAGGATGGGGTGTTTCGTTTCTACTGGCAAGTTTGAGTTGTTTAGACGTCCTCCAACACGTAAAATACCGTAAGAGTCTAAAAATGGGTTAAGTTTCAAAATGGTGCTTCTGTTGAGAATTTTTCCACCTTTTTTGAGAGAATTTATTTCATTTTCGAAATAATCCCGTTGCACTGATTTGATAATTATAAATAGTGCGTTGTTTATTTCATTCAAGTTCAGTTCATGGAACTCAGTTGACCTTTTGTTTCGTAATGCATCAGCGAAACGTATCACCAAGGCGAGTATTCTTGTAATACGATCTATGTTGCTATATCGCTCAAGTAATGAATTGATAATTTCATTTTTAATCGACGTGGGTTCCGTACTATTAGTCATGTAACAGTTTGTTAGGAAACCCTCGTTCGTGGTATAAGTTTCTTTTGAGATAAGGGCTTGTTTTTCTTGTTCCTTAAGCCATTTAGGCCCTTCCCACCACAGTTTAAAGTTGACTAGTTTTTGCGGCGAGAGTCCTCTTGTTGCACAGTCGGCAGGGTTTTCGTTCGTTTTCACGTAACCCCAGTTTATCGCAGGCACGATTTTTAATATTTGTGTGGTTCTATTGGTTACATACTTTTCGTATTTAGATGGACTTCCCTGAAGCCATGCTAGAACGACTTTAGAATCGGTCCAGCAGGTAATCCTGAGATCGTAATCTTCCAGGATGTTAGTTATCCTTTGTAGGAGTTTCGCTAACAAAACTGCGGCGCATAATTCCAACCTCGGTACTGTAGTTTTCTTTTTGATTGGTGCCACCTTAGTTTTTGCAGCGAGTAGTGTAGTTTCGTACGCACCGGTGGGTGACGTAGTTCGGCTGTAGATAACGCATGCGTAGGCTTTCTCGCTCGCGTCACAGAAGGCTTGCAATTCGATCGCACTATTGTTTTCGTTTTTTATCCATCTTGGTAAAGTTATGTGTTTTATGTTTGGCAGATCGGAGTTAATTTTTGTCCATTCCTTTTCTATGGAATCCGGTACATTTTCGTCCCAGCCAATGTTTTGGCAGTTATCATTCCACAGTTTCTGAAAAAGCAGTTTTGCTTGTAGGGTAATTGGAGCCAACCAACCGAGCGGATCGTAGATCTTGCTTATTTCTGACAATAGCCTGCGTTTAGTGTATGGTGCATTTTTGTTGTTGCTAGGCGCTTCGCTAGTAAAATGGAATGTGTCGCTTGCGTCATTCCATGCGAGTCCAAGTGTTTTACTGAACTCTTGTTGTTTGAAGTTAAATTCGCTATTGTTTCTTTTCTCTTCTCTCTGCAGTTCTTTGAGAATAGATGGTTCGTTCGTAGACCATTTCCGTAAAACAAAACCTCCTTTCTTCAGGAGTCCGCTTAGCTCTTTTTGTAGTAGCTTTGTTGATTCTATGGTATGGTGGCCCGTAATGGCGTCATCCATATAGAAGTCGTTAAGTAGCGCCTTTTGGGCCAGAGGGAAAGCGTTGCCTTCATCCTTAGCCAGCTGTTGGAGAGTACGCATCGCTATGAATGGAGCGACTTTAGTCCCGTATGTTAGGGTACACAGCTGCATATCTCTCAGTGGCTCTCTCTTAGAGTCTCTCCAAATTATTTTTTGAAGACATTGTTGTTCTTGGTGGATAAGGATTTGACGGTACATTTTTTCAATGTCCGCCGTTAGAACATATTTATAGCTTCGCCATTTTATGATCAGAGATAAAATGTCCTTTTGTAGATTTGGCCCTTTTTCCATCAAATCGTTTAGGCTGTACCCGGAGTCTGTTTTCATTGATGCGTTAAAAACAGCTCTTAATTTGGTTGTCGTTGAGCACTCCCTTACTACGCCGTGGTGTGGTAGGTAGGCTTGTACTTGACTATCGGATTCTGTCACTGGTTTCATGTGACCTAATTCGATGTATTCTCGGATGAATTCTTTGTATAGTTTAGCGAAGTGTTCTTGTCTCGCCATTTTCTTTTCTAGATGAAGAAATTGTGCTGTAGCTTGAGGTTTCGAGTTACCAAGGTTTTGTTCAAAGTTAGCATTCATGGGCATTTTCACCACATATCGCCCGTTGCTTAATCGTTGTGTCGTTTCTGTGTAATATTTTTCACAGAATTCGTTTTCCTTTATCTCGGGTTCTGAAGGGATGTCTTCTATTTCCCAAAATTTTGTTAGGTTGTCTAGCTCTGTTAAAGTAACTAGACAGTTGAACTGTTTTGTAGCCCCGCACAGTATCCAGCCCAACTTTGTGTGTTGCGCCACTGGTGAGTCATTGTCATGCTTGATTATTCCTCCTAAGATCACCTCGGAGTAAACATCAGCTCCCAGCAGTAGATCGATGGGTCCAGGGATATTGTATTGTGGATCAGCCAGCTTGATATTATGAAGGTGCGTCCATTTGTCTGTGTTGATCGTTGAGTTAGGCAGATTGTTGATGAGTTTACTCATCACTAACGCTTCGGTTTGGAATGTATAATCTGAATAAATAGACCTGCATTCCAATTTTATGATCCCTTTACTCTTGCCCATTATAGTGCCAACACCAGTGACGGTGGCATTCATTTTGTTTCGGGGTAAGTTCAACCGTTGAGCAGCATTTTCTGTGACCAAGGTTACTTGAGAGCCTTGATCCAGTAACGCCCGAAGGATGACGTAATCTCCTTCCTTGTTCTTGACTCTTAGTTGAAGAGTCGTTAGGAGTATCTCTTGTTCACCATTAATGTGGTTAGATGTTCGCTCAGCCACCGTTGATGTGGTTGGCTTTGGTTGCTTCCCTTTCAGATTATCATCATGAAGAAGGGAGTGATGTTTGAAGTTACACGTGCGGCATGTTTTCGTTGAATTGCATTTATTTCCGCCGTGACTAAACAAACAGTTTTTGCACAAGTTCAGGTTCTTTGTTGTTTGATTTCGCGTTGCGACATCCATGCTTAAAAATGTAGGACACTGCCTCAGCGTGTGTTCGTTTTTGCAGAGTGGACATTTCCTCAGCGTAGCATGGAAGGTTTTTGACCACTTTTCTGTGTCTTTAAAGTTCGTTGACTTGTTGTTATTACTTTTATGTTGATTATTCGTTGAATAATTTTGTTTCCCGCCATTCGTTTTGTTACGGGATGTTTCTAACGTCATGAACTGCAATTCCAGGAACTCCATAAACTCTTCTAAGTCTGGGAGCTCTCTTGACTGTTTCATGGTCTTGATATAGTCACCGTACGTGACGTTATCCAGTTTGGAGGATAGTAAATACACGATGAGTGGACCCCATACTGGAATGTTGATGTCAATGTTTCCTAGGCCATTTAAACACTCTTTCGTTGTGTCATACAGCTTCTTTATGTTAGTTGAGTTTGGTTTTTCGATGGATGGTTGATTGACAAGTGTGTCTATGTATGAGGTGAAAAGTAATCGCTTGTTGTCGTAGCGGTGCTGAATAATATCAAGGCACGAGTTATAATTCTCACCACTCACAGGAAGGTGCTTAATTAACTTTTCTGCTTCTCCTTTCAGTTTTGATTTTAGGAACTTCATTTTCTGTGTTTTGTTCAGCGTTGGATTGTTATGAATCATCTCGAAGAATAAATCCTTAAAGGTGATCCAGTTGTTGTAACTTCCGTCGAACTCTGGTAATTCCATCCGCGGTGTTGTTTTTTCGTAGTGGGATGTTTCAAAGATTTTTCTATTTAGCTCGTCCTTTAGGTTGTCGTAGACTTGCTCCCAATGGTCGAATTTTGCTTCATAGTCCTTGTCGGTACCTTGCAGTAAGTAGCTTAGTTCCCAGTGAATCTTGTCGATGGATTCCCATTTAGATCGTAATATGTTGACTTGATCTTGGAGTTGCCATTTCTCTGTCATGCCATCCAGGTTAGTTTTGGAAACCGCTCGCTTCAAGGCGTTGAAGTTACACATTTGATTACGTAACAGCGTTGATAGGTGCTTGTCCGTTTCCTCTCCGATTTGTTGGTGTACTCCAGTCGTATCAAATTGCGGTGCTCCGGGAGTTTCTAGTATTTTCGGTTTTGAAATCCCTGAAAATCCAGGTTCGTTTATCAACTTATTTCGTAGCTGATTCATAGATTGCATTGTTTCGTCAAACATGTTTCTTGTTATAATGAAAATGTCTTGCTTGAAGTAGTCATGGTCTCGTTGTTTAGACTCATACTTCTTCAAGATTTCATGATTCGATCGAAATTCATCCCATAGGGATTGTAAAGCTTCGATGCGCTTGTTAAGGTAGTCTATGGTTTTTCTACTCACAGCATCCTTTTTGTAGTTAGTTTGAAGAGTTTTGATTCTCTCGTAGCTGCTTTGCTGCTTAGTTATGAGTTCCACAAATTCAGGATAGTCTTCTGTCGACATTGTTTATGCCTTATGGCTGCTAGTGGTTGGCGGGTAATTTAGTGTGTACTCACGACGTTTTCGGAGCTGACGTAATCGCAGTGGACGTTATCCCCGCTGATTATTTCTTGATTGTAGCGGTAGACGTAATCTCCGCTGTAGTAACCGCCGTGGACGTTATCCTCGTTGGTTGTTTCTTGATAAGTAGTTTGTAGCAGTAGACGTGATCTCTGCTGGTTCGTTAGTGGCAGGCACTCAATGTAGCTCACCCTCCTTTACGTCATGTGCAACGTCTCAATGCTACTAGTTAGACCCGCTTGCGGGAAGCCAACAGCACCGATTTGCTAACGTAACTGGGATACACCACGCTAAGCACTCTGCTGATGAGAAGACACGATAACTCACAAGATGATTTGCCGTGTCATCCGGCTCGAAGGACCAAAAGATGTTGGGGTTTTCTCGTCGTTGACGGGTACCCCGGTAGTTGTTGTAGGTAGCAAGTTAAGTTACACCAAACCACGGATAAGTTTAATAGTTTATTTATGGAAACAGTTTAAAGCGTTTGCTTAGTTATCTGAGCCGCACTTCACATATGTTTATTAGGTAGTTATTGACCCGCACATTAGCGCGTGACCGAGTTTTAGTGACGACTGACTCGACTGATTTGTCATTAAGTTACGCGTAAACGTACTTTTGCTGTATGAGCATTATTGGCTCGTACACAGTGTATGTGTACGCTAACACGGCGAACAGAACCATGGCGACGGCGAGAGCTTTCATTGATTCAGCGTTCAAAAGTTGCAACGTGACGGTACATCACAAAGACACTACAGAATCGGATCCCCTTTTTAATCCTGTCATACACAACACCACTGAAGCATATAAAGAAACGGTGATCGCAGAAATTAGTAGAAAATTACAAAATAATTCTAAACTGATGGCCGCTTTTTCAGAATTGAATGAAATATTGGAAATTGAAGGATCAGACGTTTGCAAGCAGGATGGAATATGTGATTTGAATGGACTTTATAACACGATTACGTATAAAGTCGGCGAAGAGGTGTGGGTCAGAGGGCCGCTGTTCATGGGAGTCTCATCTATGGATTCATTTACTATGAATTACTACAACGGCTGGCCTATAGAAGACATTGCTTGGGGATTAATAACGACACCGGAAAAATGGAAACTGTTGACTGAAATAGAGCGACAAGAACATGACATAAGATATACAACTGTAGCTGAAGACATCGGGGCACCATTAATGAAGTAAATTACCAATATATTTAAGAATTATGACGAAATGCCTAAGTTGATGTTGATAGTTGGTCATGATTACAACATGAACTCTATTGTGACTTCTATGCGATTTGAATCGATGGACTTACCAAATCAATATGAGAAATTTCCAATTGGCGGGAAGATTGTGTTTCAAAGGTGGGCAGATAGTGAAAATGAATATTTGAAAGTGGAATATGTGTATCCAAGTTGGTCACAGTTAAGAAATGGTTCAAAATATTCCTTAGAAAATCCTCCGCAGAGAGTTGTGATGCGATTGAACTGGTGCAACACGGATGTACGTGGCTTTTGTCCCTGGAACGAGTTTGTTAATAAACTTTAGGTCAATGTTATAATGAAATCATTTTGTGATTAAAAACAAGCTAACCTAGTCGATGTCTTTTTTCTTACACGACATTGACCTTTTATCGGGTCATCGCATAATTTTTTTGCGCAGCTTCGCTCACCCGATTATAAGATAACTTATCCGCGTTATATTCCATCTAAATTATTTATTTATTTGTTAACTTATTTTGTCCCACGGCTGGGTAAAGGTCTCCCCATACTTTTCCAATTTTCTTTAGGCCGTGCCTTCTCCGGCCAATCGGTTAGGAACGAGTCTAAATCGTCACGCCACCGTTTTTTAGGCTTGCATCGATGACGACACCCGTCTTGCAGGTACCTATCTGTTTTGATGCATCCCATACGTATGACCCTCCCAGCCTCGCAGACTTATCGCGAAAATCAGCGTTGCCTGTCTTGGAGCGTATTATAATATATTATTAAAAATCCTATACTTACGCTTTTTTTTGTGCCGAGCTTTTAAGTTTTCTATTTTTGGTACATGACATCTGCATGCCAAGTTGATAACGAGATATCCAATTAATTTTCATTTCATTTTTATGATTCTCATGATTTTTATGATTCATTCTCTCTTCACAAGTTTAAAGTTAATGGTACAAAAAACGTCTCGGCTGTATTCCACCTTTGTGAGAGACTGGTGCCTGATATAGGTTTTTTGGAAAAACCTGTGTTACAGGTCACCAGGCCCCTTCCAGGCTTCTTTTACAGGATACCGTGTAAGAGTTGAATTTAAACAATATGCATAACAAAAACAGAAACCAAGTAAGTGTTAAACAATATGCATAACACAAATAAATGATAAGATAATAACAATTAAAAATAGCTACTTGTAATTCTGTAGAAGTTGTTGAGTCGTGTTGTGAGACGATGTGAGAGTGAGTGTTCGTCTTGTGTGAAGTGTTAGACAAGTAGGAGACGAATGTGAGTAATTCAGATGAGCAGTGTATGAGTGAAGGTAACTTTTGTACAGAGAGAGTTGTTTTTCAAGGAGGCGCGGAACAGCTATGATTGTGTGGGATTGGTAAAATTTAGTTTTATTTTAGAACAGTCAAAAGATTCTCAGTTTTATGATAGTCTAGGGTTTTTAAGTATTTTTTTAATTTCTTTAATACAGCTTGATCGGGTTTTTGGATATAGGTTTAGGAATTTATTCAATTTATTGTAAAGATAATGCCCAAGATAGCAATAGAATCTTTTAGGGAGTGTGGATTTGAATTGAGCCGTGGGACATACCCTACCCTTTCGTCAATTGTCTTCGGGTAGCTTAGCGTCAAACTGCAATTGAGAATGTTTCTTACGTAATGTAAGTAGTATGAATGTTTGTCTGACAGTAAGAGTGTCCCATTCTTTGTATAGGTCAGGAGTCGGAAAACGAAAGGGGAGACCAGCTCCAACCTTGAGTATAGCACGCTGTGCCCTTTCAACTTCGATGAGGTGTGTTGTTGCGGTACCTCCCCAAGATGTGATGCAGTAATCAATAAGTGAATGGCATGATGCGTCATAGACCATCTTAATAGTCTTTCGGTCGGCCGAGTGTCTTAGGGTTTTGAAAATGAGATCACTTTTCGTAACCTGGTCACGAGGGTTTCTATGTGTGGTTTAAAAGAGAGAAATTGGTCTATAGTGACTCCGAGGTACTTCTCGGTCATTTCAAGGGAAGCACAAGAGCACTGGGCATTTTCAATGTCACAGGTGTGAGCAGTAATCGTTAGGGTTGAGGGTGGGAGCAAGTTAGATCTTTGAGCAAATGCTATGTACTTTGTTTTAGAGACATTAAGAGTCAAAACACTGTCTTGCAACCAGTTACTCACACGATTTAGACCCAGTTGTGCAACATCAAATACCTCTTCCCATCCGTCACCACTAAAGAACAGTGCAGTGTCGTCAGCAAAAATCTTTCCTTTCAGAAGAGAAAGTTGGCAGAGATCATTAATGTACACCAGGAATAGTGTTGGCCCAACACTATTCCTGGTGTACATTATAACAGGGTAGTATAATTATACTACCCTGTGGCACACCAAAATTGATTGATAGCTCGTCACTGAGCAAGTCATTTATTTTGACCATTAATGACCAATAAAGCAAAGATTTTTTACAGAATAATAAATATTAAGTACTTGTACAATTATCGGCACGGATCTTGAGCGCTGACCTTCACCTGCGCAAAAGTGAGTTATTGGGTCCCTTTGGTGGGATGAAGTAAGGTGCGGGAGCGGGGTATATATATTGTCGTACAGTGAGTATGATAATAATAATATTATTATGGCAGTAGCGACCCCACGGACCCTATCTTCAGGGAGAAGTCTTGTTCCTCACCTCTGGCTTGCCTTTATTGGCCGGCTGGAGTGAACAATGACGAGGAACAGAGCTCCCACCTCATTCTTGCCTTTATTGGCCGGCTTGAGTGGAGATTCGCAAGAGCAAACGTGCGTGCGATCGTGCGTGTGTAACGTGGAGGAAGGAAGTATTCCAGTAAGATGCTGGTAGGGATCTTGACCGTACTTCCGGGATTGTCCTGATAGCCGTGGAATACCTCTCCACTCCTCATAAGCACCTCAGGACTTGTTGCCCCCTTGTTGCTACGTCACTATGTGCTAGCGACCGTTTCCGGGGGCCCATTATTGAGTGTGCAAGTCACCCCCTGCCATTTTATCCGTGTATATAAACATTGATCAGGCAGGGGTCATAGTTATTCTATAGTTCTTGGTAACCAGTCCACTTTAGCCACCCAAACCCATAGTCCAACTTTTTATATTTCCATATCCTGCAATAGTCCTACACCAACCGGGGGTTATCCTTGGGTGCACTTGTATAGCGCATACAGGGATAATCGTCGGTTGGTGCCGCATTTCATTAAAATTTCCTAAGGGGCCTCTGCGAGTTGGCTTCGGCCCCTCGTACGCCTTCCAAAGGACCGGGACCCCAAGGTTCCGAGAAAAAAAAGAAAATATTATTATTATATAATATTATGTTTTATTTTGCCATAAGTATACGATGCGCAAAGCGATCCCAACTCTACCGCCGAGCGCTCAAGATCCGTGCCCGTAACTATACGTCCCTATGTTTTCCTTTTTGATGAGCACTAGAACCCTCAAAAAATGCCGATTTAAACCGCTGTCAACAGAGGCCTAGTGTACAAAGACAACTATTGATGAAAAAATAAAAACATAGCGACACAACATAGTATATATATATCCTTCTTATTCAGTTTATGAAATATCTTTTAAATTGGTTCAATTTTGGAGGAGGAAATAGGCGAGAGCCATACCTCGAACTATGACTTTTTTGAAAAGTCTCTCCGATCGCATTTCCTCTTAATGGCTAGCCCCTTTCACCACTGCATACAATTTTAAAGTACTAATAGAAAGCTCGTACGGACCCAAAGAAATGAGAAGAGCAATTGCAGTGGTCTCTGTGGTCTGTCCATAATGTTGGTAGTGCAGATCCCATTTTTCACAGTAACCAGTTGTGCCAATTACTATCTTCACAGTTATAGCTAACCTATCGCACCGGATCATTAGAATAATGTCCTTACCTTCAACATTATTCTAATGATCCGGTCCGATAGGTTAGCTCTCGCCTTGATAATGCGAATCTATACTATTATAATAAAGCTAAAGAGCTGTTTGTTTGAACGCGCTAATACCTGGAAGTCTAGCCTTTTTCCAAATATGTAGCGGTCGGCTTCTAGTCTAACCGGCTGCAGCTGAGAATACCAGTATTTTACGTGGAGCGACTGCCTATCTGACCTCCACAACCCAATTACTAGGTAAAACGATACCCCTTGGTAAGACTGGTTGTCAGACTTTCGGGCTTCTGACTACCCGTAACGACTGTCAAAGATCCACGAATGACAACCGGGACCACGGCTTAACGTGCTTTCCGAGGCACGGAGAGGTCTTGATATGTAAAGATGGTCACCCATCCACGGACGAGCTTAACCTGATCAATCGATCCGTGCGGCTGTTGTTACTTAGCCACAAGCCTCTTCCCTGGAAGTACTTGTCGGATTTGATAGCTCAATTATCGAGGAAGTTAGGTATTAACAATACGCTACGGCCCTTAGGAGCCGACCAAAAAGAAAAAAAGAAAGCGAAGTAATATCGCGGGCAGGCGATGCGATGCTAAAGGATTAATATAAAGGGTTATTGGTAAAACATTAACAACCTCTTAAGAGGTCATTGTACTCATCATTATGAACAACAAAAAAAAATCTGCTGTTCCCTGCATTTTGACGAGTTGTAAGAACATAAACGTAGGGACCAGCTGATTTTTTTTTCGCGATTTCTGGTTTGGTCGCGTAGTAAAAGTTATTCATAATGATGAGTACAATGACCTCTTAAGAGGTTGTTAATGTTTTACCAATAACCCTGTATTATTATCAAGAAATTTCATGCGGACGAAGTAGCGGGTAGACGCTAGTGTTTAAAATAAAATGTAGGTAACGCTATTTAAATAACAATTGGCCTTAGCGTACGAATTATTAAAAAATAAATTAGTCTTGTTTTACCAATAGACATGAGTGTAGATATGTTCAAATACTCGTAAAACATTGAAAAACAAAAAAATATATTTAATTCGTCCATTAAATGTTAAGTTAGCAATAGTGATAAAAAATAAATAAAATGGTGTTGAAATCGGTTTCTTTACTGTTATTTATTGTGTTGTGTAAAGGTTTTGTCGCGGACAAGCTGCAACTGAAACAAGTGTTCATACTCAGTCGACATAACATACGGTTCCCGTTAGGAGAACAACTACCGAGATATTCACCGAAGCCCTGGCCCCCACGAGATGGCCCGCCGGGACTCTTGACTCCGAAAGGCGCGCAGTTGGAAGGATACATGGGCGAATATTTCTCAGAATGGTTCAAAAAGGAACAGTTTCTACCAGAAGGATGTCGATGTCCCGATGAAGATACAGTGTATGTGTACGCTAACACGGCGAACAGAACCAAGGCGACGGCGAGAGCTTTCATTGATTCAGCGTTCAAAAGTTGCAATGTGACGGTACATCACAAAAACACTACAGAGTCGGATCCCCTTTTTAATCCTGTCATACACAACACCACTGAAGCATATAAAGAAATGGTGATCGCAGAAATTAATAGAAAATTGCAAAATAATTCTAAACTGATGGCCGCTTTTTCAGAATTGAATGAAATATTGGAAATTGAAGGATCAGACGTTTGCAAGCAGGATGGAATATGTGATTTGAATGGACCTTATAACACGATTACGTTTAAAGTCGGCGAAGAGGTGTGGGTCAGAGGACCGCTGTTCATGGGAATCTCATCTATGGACTCATTTACTATGAATTACTACAACGGTAGGCCTATAGAAGACATTGCTTGGGGATTAATAACGACACCGGAAAAATGGAAACTGTTGACTGAAATAGGGCGACAAGACCATGACATAAGATATACAACTGTAGCTGAAGACATCGGGGCACCATTAATGAAGTATATTACCAATATATTTAAGCATTATGATGAAATGCCCAAGTTGATATTGATAGTTGGTCATGATTACAACATGAACTCTGTTGTGACTTCTATGGGATTTGAATCGATGGACTTACCAAATCAATATGAGAAATTTCCAATTGGCGGGAAGATTGTGTTTCAAAGGTGGGCAGATAGTGAAAATGAATATTTGAAAGTGGAATATGTGTATCCAAGTTGGTCGCAGTTAAGAAATGGTTCAAAATATTCCTTAGAAAATGCTCCGCAAAGAGTTGTGATGCGATTGAACTGGTGCAATACGGATGTACGTGGCTTTTGTCCTTGGAATCAGTTTGTTAATAAACTTTAGGTCGATGTAATAATTAAATAATTTTGTGATTAAAAACAAGCTAACCTAGTCGATGTCTTTTTCTTACAGGACATTGACCTTTTATGGGGTCATCGCATATTTTTTTTGCGCAGCTTCGCTCATCCGATTATAAGATAACTTATCCGCGTTAAATTCTATCTAAATTATTTATTCATTTGTTAATTATTTATTCACTTATTTTGTCTCACGGCTGGGTAAAGGTCTCCCCCGTACTTTTCCAATTTGCCTTATGCTGTGCCTCTCCGGCCAGTAGGTCAGGAACGAGTCTAAATCGTCACGCCACCGTTTTTTAGGCCTGCGTCGATGACGACACCCGTCTTGCAGGCACCCATCTGATTTGATGCATCCCATACGTATGACCCTCCCAGTCCCGTTTCAGCCTCGCAGACTTATCGCGAACATCAGCTTCAGCGTTGCCTGTCTTGGAGCGTATTATAATATATTATTAAAAACCCTATACTTACGCATTTTTGTGCCGAGCTTCTAAGTCTTCTATTTTTGGTACGTATGATATCTGCATGTCAAGTTGATAACGTGACATCCAATTAATTTTCATTTCATTTTTATCATTTATTCTCTCTTCACAAGCTTAAAGTTAATGGTACAAAAAATGTCACTTGTAACTTACTTACTGTTGGTAAGATGTTTAAAATAATCAATTTGAAAGTTTAAAGTAATCAAACATCTAGCAAACATGCAGCAAGATGTGAGCAAGTTAAAAATTATGGATGTCACGTGATCAACTTTGGTTGAACGTTATTATTTATCTCGGAAACGTAACACCTTACGGGGTTTGGTCTTATAATGTTTTCTGCTTGCATTGATGTCAGCTATTGATTTATATAGGGATCATGAGTGACCGCCATTTTGAAATAAAACACAATGGCGGACAGGTAGGTATGCCAGGGATCTTCAAAGCCCCTTTAAACTTTTGATACCTACTACAATAAAATTAATTTTTAAAAACCAATGTTATTATTTCATAGTTTTAAGTTTTTACTTCTGTCAGCAGTTCCCATGGCTGCCTATGTTCTTAATGTTTTTGTATCTTATGCTTATCGGGGTCCCCGTGGCTCAAGTACCTACAGACGCCAGCACATCAAGCTACTAGAATATGTCAAATTTCTTTAATGGATTTTCTACTTTATCGCTAAAGCATAAGGTTCAAAATTGTCAGTTTCGGATAGCTTGATGTGCATTTTTAAGTTAGTAAGACAAGTAAATCATTTAGGCTATCGACAGCTTGAATGATTTGATTTTAGGGGGGTCATAACCCCCATGACCGCGGACCTTTTTTTTTTTTTTTTTTTTTTTTTTTTGAGGATGGGAAATCATCAAATGACTCCTCCCGCTCTGGGTGGAGCGGAAGGGAGTGTCAGACTCTTACTGACTAAAACCCACCCGTGTTCCTTCCTTAGCCCTTTATGTTCCGGGCCAGCGGTAACCCTTTCGGACAATCCCGCTGACCCGGCAGGCTTCGGCCCTAAGGGGCCCCTCCTCGATGCTGACATCTCTTTGAGGCGCGCGTGGAACACGTACGCGCCGTCCGGCACGGGCCTGGTCCTGATCGGGCGGTGAGCTACCCATTACTCTCCGCCCGCAGGCCCGCGCCTACGGTGGCCGGGAGTCGTCACGCGGCTCCCGACGCCCGGAGCGTCTCCCGCGGCGGCTGGGACGGGAGGCTCTCTCCCTGAGCCGTTCCGCCACCTCCTTCGCTAGCATGACTGCTTCGCAGAAGGAGGTGACTGCCTCCCACTCCCTCTCGCCCCGGACCATGGCTTGCACCAGGGCCGGACGCGAGAGGTCGCCGTCGCTGCCAATCGCCTCTACGAGGACACGGCGGTGCTCCGCCCAAGCGGGGCAGACCTCCACCGTGTGCTCCACCGTGTCCTCTGGGCGATCCTGGCAATGGTGACACCCGGGCGTTTCCTCCCGCCTGATGATGTGCAGGAACCTCCCGAAACTTCCGTGTCCGGTGAGGACCTGCGTCAGGCGAAAGGTGAGGGCGCCGTGGCGCCTCTCTAGCCACTCCTCAAAGAGGGGTCTTATCGCCGCTATCGCGGCGTGCCCTGCGCTGGGTTGCGACAGTCGCTCTTTCCATGCCGCCATGAGATCGCGCCGGAGATCCGTCCGCTCCGCAGCGATTTGCCGCGGAAGCGGATCCTCCCCCCGGCGTAGTGCCTCCGCGCGCCACTCATACAGGCGCGCGAGGACCATCGCCTCCAGATCCCATGGCGGCAGTCCGGCAAGGAGGCTTGCCGCCTCGCCAGAGATCGTGCGGTAGCCCCGGATAGCCCTTATGGCACCTTCTGGGGCGCGTTCAGGTAGTGGGCGGCTCGCCGCCGCAGTGAACGCGCCCACACCGGGGCCCCGTATATGGCCATGGACCGCACGACCCCCGCGTAAAGCCTCCGGCAGGAGGCGTTTGGCCCCCCCAGGTTGGGCAAGAGCCGCTTGAAGGCGGCCCCGGCCCGTTCCAGTTTGGGGGCCAAACGTCGGAAATGCTCCACGAAGTTCCACCGGCTGTCGAGGACGAGACCCAGGTATTTCATCGTCATCCCGACGCCGATGTGCACCCCTCCTACCGTTAGTTGGGATCCCGATGGCGGCGCGTTCCGGGGCCCATGAAACGACATGGCCTCGGACTTGTGCAATGCCACCTCGAGACCCAACTGCCGGATCCTCTCCACGACTATCGCAACCCCGCGTGTCATCGCGTCGGCCGCCGCCTGATGCGACCTCCCCTGCGCCAGGACCAGCGTGTCGTCAGCGTAGCAAACCACGCTGACGCCATCAGGGAGGTCGGCGCGCAGCACCCAGTCGTACCCGATGTTCCACAGAGGCGGCCCCAGGACCGATCCCTGTGGGACACCGCACGACATCTCTCGCCGGTTCCACTCCCCATCGCGACCGGGGTAGCTGACGGCTCTTTCCGTCAGATACGCCTCGACTATTCGACGGAGGTAGGGCGGCACCCGGTGATACCGGAGTGCCTCCACAATGGTGCTCCAGGGGAGGGTGTTGAACGCGTTGGCGATGTCGAGTGACACCGCCACGACGACCCCACCCCGGGACACCGCGTCCCCCGTCGTGAGGGCTCTCACGCGCGTGATGGCGTCCACCGTCGAGCGCCCCTTGCGGAAACCGAACTGGCTGTCCGCAAGATCCGGCCCCGTCCTCACCAGGTGCCCGACGAGGCGGCCCGCAATCACTCTCTCAAAGAGCTTGCCGACCTCGTCGAGCAGCACGATGGGCCGGTATGCGGACGGAGAGTCCGCAGGGCGCCCTGGCTTCCGAATGAGGACCAGCTTCCCCGTCTTCCAACGGCGTGGAAACTGGCCTCTCTCCAAACATGCGCTTAAGAACGCCTCCAGTCGAGGCCCGAGAGCCCTCGAGGCCAGGACCCAGGCTTTACCTGGCAAGCCGTCGGGTCCTGGGGCGGTATTTTTGGCCTTCAGCCTTCCTACCGCCGCTCTCAGTTCTACCCCGGTCACAGCAGGGATGTCGTCGTCGTCCGCGTGGTCCGCTTCGGGCACCGCAATTGGCGGAGCCATGGGCGGGGGAGTGTGCTCCCCCCGTGAAGGGAACAGAGCGCTCACCACCTCCTCCACCAGCTGGGGGCGGAGACTCTGCGTCAGCGGGGGGGCCCAGGTGCGGAGTTTATTCCGCACCATTTTATAAGGGCGCCCCCACGGATCTCTGTTCAGAGTCTCCACCATCTCCTCGCGGGCCACATCCTTGGCCCGCTGGACAGCCTCTTGGAGGGCGGTCTTCGCCGCTCTGTACCCCTCGTACAGCTCCGCCTCCGTGGCTTCCGCATCCGGAGGGCGAATGCGGAGCCTGCGGTGCCTGGTGTACAGGTGTCGCGCATCGACGCACGCCTTGCGTAGCGTCTCCAACTCCTGCGACCACCAGTACACCTGACGTCGGGCGCGTCCTGGCCGGACTCGGGGCATTGCCACGTCACAGATCTCGGACATGGCCTCCCGGAACCACTCCGCCTCATCGTCGATGTTGGCAGGCCTGTCCGGTGATGACACCCAGGCCTGCACGATCGAGGCTTCCAGGAGGAGCTCCCGGTCCAGCTGCTTCAGCGCCCACCGCGGACCACTCGGGGCCTGTTGGACCAGCGCGCTAGAGGTCTGGGCGGAGACGTCGAACCGGATATACCGGTGGTCGGAGTAGGTCTCCACCCCCTCCATGACGCGCCAGTCAATGACGCGTTGTGACAGAGCGGGGCTGCCGAACGAGATGTCCACCACGGACTCACCCCGCATCCGCACACACGTGGGAACAGAACCCCGATTTAGGACGACCAGGCCTGTTTCCAGAGCCCAGTCCTCCACCATCCTGCCCCGCACATCCGTGTAACGGGAACCCCAGGCCAAATTCTTGGCATTGAAGTCCCCGAGCACTAGCACGGGGAAGGGATGGTTTCCGGCGACGACGACACTCAACTCTGTTAAAGAGTTGTGGAACTCGGCGAGAGTTCGGTTCGGAGAGAAGTACACCCCCACTACTACTATCTCTCCGAACCGTGCTGCTACGCACCCCTGTCCCTTCGTGACGCATTCGAGGGACGGGGTGCCGGCGGCGGCCGACGAAAGTATGGCTACTGAGCCGCTCAGGTCCTCCACCCAGTCATCCCTGGGCGGGACAAAGTACGGCTCAGCGACCACGGCGATGTTAATCGACCACTGCGCCACGCTCTGGAGCAACAGGTCCTGAGCGCAGGCGCAGTGGTTGATGTTCGCCTGGAGGAGGCGTAGGGGAGCCATTACTCCTCCATTTCAGCCCCCTCCCGGGCCCCTTGTGAGGGCCCCTCCACTATGGCGGCGGCGGCAGCGGCGGCGGCGGCGGTTGTGGTGGCGGCGGCGGCGGCGGCGGTGGTGGCGGCGGCAGCAGCGGAGTTGGTGGCGGTGGCAGCGGTGGCGGCGACGGTGGTGGTGGCGACGGTGGCGGAGGGCCTGCCTTTCCTCCTGGTTCCGGCGGGTGGAGCGCAGGACTTGCTCCCCGCCCGGTGATCGGCCGGCTTGCCAGCAGCCGCACATGCGATACAGTGCGGCTCGGCGTCACAGGAGCCGGCCTTGTGTCCGGGCTGACCGCAGCGGAAGCATAGTGTGCTGCGGTCTACCTCCGAGGTGCATTGGACGCCAACATGGTGTCCCACGAGGCATCGGAAGCACCTCAGAGGCTTGGGTTCCAGCAGTTTGACCTGCGCTGAAACCCAACCCACCAGGAGCCTTCGGCCCTCCACGATTTTTCTGGCCGCCGTCACGGGGCAGCTTACCGTTATGGTTCGCATGCCCGTGAAGTCAGGACGTATGGTGCCCGCCTTCACCTGGTCGGCCAGACACCCGCCCGTCCTGACAACGGCGGCAACCACCTCTCCCTCCGTTACGGAGTCATCCAGGCCCAAGATGCGCATGTCTGCGCACTTGACGGGCCTGGAGACTCGAGCCTCATCCGCATTGAGGGACGCCCTTAGCTTCTCAGCTAGGGCGTCAGCGGTGGGGCCACTCGTCGCACCGGGGATCTCCAACATGCGAGCGCCAGTGGCGGTCACCCTATGCCGGAGGCCCCCGGTGATCCCCAGCTCCTGGAGGTCCACCGTCTCTTTCGCTTTTGCGAGCACGTCGCGGTACGTCACGCCCCTCTTGACCGCGTCCGGCTGTAGCGTTATCACTACAGCCGCGGTCTTCGGGGCGCGAAGCCTAGCCGCGACGGCTCGCTCCTTGCGGCGCCACCTTTGCGCCTTCTTTCTGGCCGCCTTGGCCGCCTTCTTCTTCTCCCCGACCACCTGCCATTCGGCGTCGGTCGTGGGAGAAGTGGGAGGGTTTTGGGGGCGGGGCGTTGGCTCTGGGGCCTTGGCCACCCTTGCTGGTCTGCCCCTCTTCCGGACCTGCGCCGGGGTGTTGCCAGTAGGCGCCGGGGCCCCGCCAGCCGGCGCCGGGGCTCCTCCAGCCGACACCGGTTTGGCCGACGCCGGTCTGGCCGACGCCGGTTTGGCCGGCGCCGATTTGGCCGGCGCCGGTTTGGCCGACGCCGGCTTAGCCGGCGCCTGGGCCCGGCCGGACGGCCCGGGTTTAGGGGCGGCAGCTGCCGTAGCGGCCGCGTATGAGGCGGCCTTCGGCCCCGGGGCCGTCCCGCCTGCCAGAGGGGGGCGCAGGACTATGCCCTCCAGGACGGAGAACCGCGCCTGGAAGGCCGCCAGCTCCTGTCGAACCAGGCTGAGGACCTGGTTCTCTACCGGTACGGGCTGGCTCGGTGTCTTCGCCTGCGCGCCCCCGGTGACCCGCAGGCCGGATGACCGCGGACCTGGGACTGCGCCTGTAGAGGACGTGTAGCCAATTGGATAATACACAGGATGGTAGGGATGTCGATAGCAAACTGTAACCATGAATTCAGCTCATGATTACACCCAGCGTCTGCGTCTGTTATAAAAAAAAAATCTGTTGTTTCATAGAAAAGTGCAAAATACCTACGCGGTCAAAATGTATGGAACTAAGAGTCCAAGTGTGTTAATGTAAAAATTAGGCTATCAAATGTAAACATAGTATTTCATATCGACTGATAGTTTCCGAGATTAGCGCTTTCAAACAAACAAACTCTTCAGCTTGGTTATTAGTATAGATTTCTTCCATCGGAATATTATTGAGTTTGACATCGATGCGGACGGATTTTGATGCCCTATGATTTTTTTTGCTTATTTTTTCATATAAATGTAGGTACCTATTATTATTATTTTAAATAAGTATTAGCATAGATTATGTAAATATTATCATGTTATGGATTTGAAATAAATGGTCCCATAAATAAATAATAATAAAAACAACGTTTTTGAATATTTAAAGCATAATATTCAAACCAAGAAATGATCATTTGTTTTATTGTTTACTTCGACAGTTGTAGGTAAACGATTCCCATTTCCTATTTTTTTTATATGCCTACACAAATTATGACTAAATACTTCTAATTTAGTAGATGAATAATAACACTACCACATTGTGCGAGAGGGACATACTACCAATCAGTGTTGTTCCTTTCAAGACCATTCCTTACGTACCTACGTCTAGGTATTATTGATAATACAAAAGAAACTTTATGACGGACGCATATGGTTTGTTTTACAGTTTGAAACACAATCGTCTGCAAGAATTGACGTGTACTTCTTAGATTTGCGTTCAATGTCACGTGACCAACGGCTTTTTTACGCAATTATTTCTCAAAAATATAAGGTGATTTTTTGAAATGACTTTACGCATCTCCGCTCGTCGGGGGCCGAGACGGGAATCTGGCTCAGCCTTTGCGTCACAAACCCCCGCTGGCTTCTATAAAAAATGAATCTACCTAGCCTTTTCCCAACTATGTTGGGGTCGGCTTCCAGTCTAACTAGATGCAGCTGAATACCAGTATTTTACATGGAGCGACTATATTTGGCATCCATAACCCAGTTACTGGGTAACACGATACGTCTAGACAAGTTGTCAGACTTTTTGGGCTCCTGACTGTCAAAGATCTCCGAATGACAGCCGGGACCAACGGCTTGGCGTGCTTTTCGAGGCACGGAGGGGTCTGGATTTTTAATTGATGGTCACCCATCCACAGACCGACCGCGGCAAGCGTAACTTAACCTTTTATCATTTAGACACGAGCCCCACTTGGCTTCTATGATGGTTTCTATAAAAATATACAAAACAATCTTACCTTGCGCCCAAACTTCTCAATTGAAACTGTAGTGAAGAAGGATCCAGCCAGTTGCAGGGACCCCATGGCTAGCGCGAGCACGTTAGGGCTCCACTCAGTGCCTGCACGATGGAACACGTCGGCCGCATAGTTCATGAGGGCGAAGCACCCTGACAGCGTCTGCATCGCCATCAGGATTAACGTCATCCGAAGCGCCGCAAATGTCGTGTGGTCTCGAACTGTGGAGATAGTTTTTGGATTAATTAGTTGACAGAACATTTACAGGAAAACCTGGTAGGTACGGCTAGGTGTATCAATTTATGCGTTTCTTGTCTCTTTGTCGTCTTAATTGTGTGGGAATGAGATGGAGCTATACGTCCTATATAAATGATAAATGAATTATTTCTTTATGTAGGTTTGTAGTTTTGTACACACACACAACGTCAAACATATTTTAAAAACTAGATGAGGCGTAGGAAAGTCATCCCCAAGTAGAGTTTGAACGTGTCCGACTATTCTGAGAAGAAATGCCAAAATGAACTAATTAGTCAGAGCTCACAGTTTATTTTAAAGTCCAGACATAATCTTGGTCAGATCATATGAGGACTATGTAGATTCGTGTCTTGAATGGTATTTTGAGGAAAGAACAACTCAGGTGTGAGTGGACCTGCGCATTTGTCGGTAATCGTGCAGTTCAACTCAAAACTTAAGGAGATCAACTTACTACATTGTGGAAAAGATGCAGACAGCTGCATCTTTTCCACAATGAAGATGATTGTTTTTTTTGTGTTGTAAGTTTAAAATAGTCCTCTGTTCAAAGAAGGATGTTGAAAACTACACACTATACAATAACATTCCGAGTGTCTACTTTTATAATTTTATACATCTTTACATTATATTTTTCGGACGTTAGTCCGTCCAGATTATTCCCTTATAGTCAACTGGAAGTTCTGGAGACTGGAGGATCGCAGGGCTCTATGGCGTAAAAAGTAACAGGGGAGGATTATCTCAACAGGATAGCTAGCTCGTCATCAGAAATATCTCATCGTCATCGCCTAAAGATCGTCATCTGTTTAATACTATTATATTAAACAGATGACGATCTTTGTTGAACAAATGACGATCTCCGGTTATGGCATCTTCTCTCATTATGATCGTCGAATAGCTAGCTCGTCATCAGAAATATCTCATCGTCATCGTCTAAAGACCGTCATCTGTTTAATACTATTATATTAAACAGATGACGATCTTTGTTGAACAAATGACGATCTCCGATTATGGCATCTTCTCTCATTATGATCGTCGGAAGCGGAGGTAATAGAGAATTTTTTGACACCTACTTGCGTAGTTTTAATTCTTAGAATCTTAGAGTCAGATATCAATATAACTAAGTATAAGCAAACACTATACTTTGTTATCTGAATGTGCAAATATCATCCTGCTAATAACGCACTGTTAGATGAATAATCTGAGTGGTTGTTAATTGTCATAAGTATAGTTTATTTGCTTACTAAATATTATTAGTTAATTTGCAAGTAATGTGGAACATTCAGTTTTACTCTAATATAATAAACAATGCTTAATTACAGTACCTTTCATAACAATGGAACTAACATTGTTATCTAATTAATAATTATGTGCCATTTAGTTTGATAACAGGTCTCGTGGTATGTTAAAGCCGTGAGTCATCATAATCACCCTATAAAGTCCTCCACTGTTGGGACACTGCCCTCCTCTCTTCGAGAGGCAGTGGGCTGTAATCTACCACGCGGGACATGCCGGTTTCCACACGATGTTTTCCTTCACCGTTTTGAGAACAGTGGTGATGATTAGTTACACAAAGTAAAGCGTCTGTCTGGCTCCGAACCCACGACTCACCACCACTGTTCAAGCCGTGAATAGGTAGGTACTATTAGCTGTTTTTATAAAGGCGGAAAATTTGTTTTACTCAATTCTACATTATCTTCTTTGTTTTAACATAATTAGCTTTGTGTGCTTAGTTGGTAGGGTATTAACCCTGTGCATAAAGCTAAATGTCAATATTGGGTTAGGTTATGTTTTTCTTGTTGATAGTATATAATTTTAACTTTTTTAGCAGATAATATGTACACAGTAGGTAGGCTAAATCCAGGTAAATAGCTAAGGCCAGGTAAATTAAATTCTTCTAGTGTGTCGATGGCAATACAACGTTATTTTTTTAGTATAAAACCTCAATATAGGTTGTTCAGAATAAGTAACTGAATCGGTTCCAATAATTTTTACCCCATGTTATATTTTGTCCCAAAAATATTTAAAAAACACCGAGCGACACTAAGTAGGTTATCCAATCTCCGCGCCGAACGGTTAGGTACCTAGGTACTATTATCAATGAGCGCAAGACGGGCGCGGCGCGGGTAAGCATGTTTTTGTACGGACAAACAGGTATCTTAACAAGCTTATAACTTTGTGATTTTTCATAATACAGTTTTGAAATTTTGTTTACATAAAAATACTAGACACGTGTTTAGGGTTTCGCATATACTAAAAATAATTTTGTATATTGACTCGGCCCAGAATTATGCTACGTGTTTGGCGCCCACACTAGCATCCATTAGGTAAAGCACTAGGGAGTGTTGATGGGCGGGCGTTTTATATAATTTTAAAATAATGTTTAAGAAGTGCTGATTTTCAACCTAATTTGTTTGGTTTAATTGAGTTTTTTTTGTTATTCAGATATGATGATGATTTGCGAATTACTAGTAGGTAAGCATTTAAAAACAATCAGTTCCAATACGAGATTTACGAGCAAGGTTTAAACGTCGGTCGCGACGCCGGCGGTAGTTTTCAAATTACGAATTATTTGATGTTGTATTATTTTTATGATTACTTCTCACTAGCCCTAACCGTATGTTAAATTAATGTTGTCATTCTAGAGGCACCTTTTATCTTGATTGCCGATTGGTCGGTGCACACATGAACAGTCGATGTTCGTACTTTACCCACACTGAGTAGTGACAGTTTGGTGGTCCTCTCGAACTGCCGATGTTCCTCCTTCAGCTTCAACATCTCCTCAACCACCACTTTGTGGTTCTGGTTCAGGCTCCTCAGCCAGGATATTGTTTTAGCGGCTTTCTGAAACAAAGGAACACGTCGTGAAGTGAACATAATGCCCCGTTTACAAGATGCAAGTTTCCTGTCTGTGGCATACCTGTGGCGGCATCTACAACGCCACATGCGAACTACGCACACTGTCTGACGTCACTCATAATCCTGCATCGCGCAAACAAAGTTTACCGCGCGACTATTACATTTAAACAACGACCCAACATCAATCGTCGGGCAGTAGCCCACCAGATACAACACCTATCTGCAGTCGGAGGATCCTGCCTTTTTAATGGACGATGAGTGAACTCTACACCCTGTTCCTCATACCGCTATACACATAATATACCTTCAATAAAATTGAACACTGTGTAGACAGCACAACTTATTTTGGTGCTTCAATTATGGTAAGCCATAGACAATTAAATTATCACCGGGTTAATCAGTGTTTAAAATATATATAACTAGTCGTATAGCTCTATGTGAAGAAACTGAGCGTCCAGAGTACTGTCACACTCACTTTTATTCCGCTAAGCAGACATTTTAGCTTTGTCTCGGGTAGCAACGCATTTGCGATTCCTTTGGTATTGAGATGTCCATAAGAGCTGGTGACTACCATGCCCTATCAATAGCTGGGTCACCTTCTTGTTTAGTACACAATATCATAATAACCATAGTCATCATCTGCCTAGCCTTTCCCCAACTATACAATATGTTGATTTGCATCCTCGTCAAAGTTCAGGAGGTTGTCATAAAATACATAAATAATCAATTGAAGTACATTATGGGGCAATAACTAGTAAGCGCTGCTTTTTTTTTTGTTGTTGAAATTTAACAGTATTTCAGAATTACACCCTTAATTCAATACAAATAAAACAGAATCACCCGACTACGCACACAGCGACAATGCATGCAGCTGTTTTTCCCCGAAATGGTACGCGCCGTCGCGCCAATGCGCGTGCAATGACCGGTAGCAATAATTTTACCTAATTTTATTTCGATAATCACCTACATTATTGTCATAAATTTCGCTTGATAATTAACTCATTTTTGAGCATCATTGGAATACGGAAATCTTACTAATGACAGTAATACTAGTGCGCCAAAGAAAAGTTCACTGACCTGTTATCAGATGATTAATAATATCCTTCAAGCTAAAGTTTTCGTAGTCATTTTGTTTTTATTTGTGGATTAAATTGGTTGATTTGAAACTTTCCTTCCTACTTAACGGGCTTAGGACCGGCAATAATTCTACCTTTGTTGGATCCACTAAGTCTAAAAATGTTTTCTACGTTTGATGGAAATGGAAAGACGTTCTAGTTAAGTGTAAGTACGTGGTATACTTTCGACTCTTAGGTATTATTGGCGTAGGTAGTTAAAAATTTGAAATAACTTATTTACACTAATGAAATTGATTAAGCTAACAACGTATTTACAAAATGTACAAATAAATAAATTACCTACCTATGTTACCAGAGGTAAAGTTGCCACGTACTTAGGTAGTACGTACTGGTTTTCCTTCAGCTTAACAACACTAACACATTCGTTTTTAAAGTGTCGAAAACGACAAAATGTAGGTAATCCGCACGGCATTATCACCTGGGTGAATGTCTTGTGCCTTGGGGTAGTGGAACGGGTGTTGCAGTTCACGCTTCAGTATGCGCAACACTGGTGTGGTGCATAGCAGACAGCATGACGCTTTGTGATGGGGGTTCCCGATCGGGAAACATCCGGATGACTCCACGTAGGCTGTCTCCACTGATGGCACTGACCATCTCCACCAGCACGACATTTGAATTGAACACTTTGTACCTACGTCTCAACGATGTACCGAGAAGCGGAATTCGCAAAGCGCACGAACGCTGCGGCGATTTCAATTACACTGTTAGTTCCGGGGCCGCGGGGGCGTGGCTTAGGGTGCGCGGGAGACTAAGTACCCGCTTTGCCGCATCGTGATTGGGGGATGGGATTGATTACCTACGAATTTATCGAATGATAGATTCTCATGCGCATTTGAATGTGTGTGTGCAATTTTGCATGAAAGCTCGGTTATAGGGCTAGTAACAGACGGGCCGCGTTTAAATACGGCTGGTTCACACTTACGGATTTCCGTAAATAAGAAAAAAAAATAAAAACAATACCTACCCATTTTATTGTTGATTTGGGTCGAGAATCATTAGCATAATTACGTCCTTGAATTTGACTAGGATGCAAATCAACAGCCTGTATTGGGGTCGGTTTCCAGTCTAACCGGATGCAGCTGAATACCAGTATTTTACATGGAGTGACTGCCTATCTGACCTCCACAACGCAGTTACTGGGTAATACGAAACCCTTTGGAAAGACTGGTTGTCAGACTTTCGGGCTTCTGACGTCACGTAACGACTGTCAAAGATCCATAAATGACAGCCGGGACCAACAGCTTAACGTGCTTTCCGAGGCACGGAAGGGTCTTGGTATGTTAACATGGTCACCCATCCACGGGACAACCGCGGCAAGCGTAGCTGGACGAGTAAGGATGACATCAAATTGGTGGACAATGTTTTTTTGGAGGAAGTGTAAAACATTGGTATCTATTTACCTAAACTAACTTGCGTGCAGGAAGGAGAATACGGAAAATACGGGATTTTATTGTGATTTGTTTGTTTCAAAATGAAACTAAACCGTTTTTGAAATCATTTGGTTTTTGAAACAACACCCTAATATTGAGTAGGTAACACACTATGGATCTCTATCAGAATCATTTTTAAGGATCCATTGCTTTATATATTCGAAAAAATTGTCTGCTCAACAATGCTAATAACGCAATGAATTTGTTGCACATTACTACTGATAATGTAAAAAACATACATTAATTTAATAATAGGCCTGCTCCTCAGTATAAGAAATGACTTATGCTAGACCGTTCAGAGCGCGAGGTCTAATTCGATTTTAGTACAACGAAAACATACCAAATACCAACCTTCTCCTGTCCGACCTTCAACAAATAATTCGGCGACTCCGGCATGAAACAGAACGCGACCACATGCGCGCACGCAACGGCCAGATACACCGCCTGGTTCACACGATACGAGACCGCCATGCCGACAGCGTATACGAAGATGACGCCTAAAAATAATAATAAAAAAGGTTATTAGCACGATGACTGCCAGACAACAGACACTAGAAAATCTATTGTTTGCGGACACCGTGTGACCGCGGTCGGTGGCATGATCTATTTAACCTTTTGACCGCTGCACGTCAAAAAATCAAAAACATGCCCTCTGCGTCAAAGTCTGTCATGTAGTCGAACCGTGGCGTGCTGGGCATATTTTGGTTTGTCACCTATACATGACTGTGGCGGTCAAAAGGTTAATTGTCCTCAGCATGTTAAAAAAACAGATGCCAATGAAAAACATGGTTTTACAACCTGTTTTAGGTTCAATTAGGGAGTAATTTTACTCATATTTCAATGAAATATGAGTCAGTTAAGTATTTAATTAAATATATCACTCATATTCTCACAAAATGTTGAGGGGTTTGTTTTAAATCAGAATTTTTTTTATTGATATGAGACCAGGGAAAAACAAAGAAACAAGCTCTGGATAGATTGTGTAAAATATCTAGAAATGGGACGGTTTTTAAGATGTCGTATGGAAGAAGACCTGTGGCTAAATAATAACAGCCTCACAGGTCGATCGATCAGGTTAAGTTACGCTTGCCGCGGTTGGTCTGTGGATGGGTGACCATCTTTACATACCGAGACCCCTCCGCGCCTCTTGGTCCCGGCTGTCATTCGTGGATCTTTGACAATCGTTTTACGGGTAGTCAGAAGCCCGAAAATCTGACAATCAGTCTTACCAAGGGGAATCGTATTACCCAGTAACTGGGTTGTGGAGGTTAGATAGGCAGCCGCTCCATCTAAAATACTGGTATTCAGCTGCATCCGGTTAGACTGGAAGCCGAACCCAACATAGTTGGGAAAAGGCTAGGCAGATGATGTATGGAAGAAGAGCTACTTGTGGTACAGACCAGCACCCCAATTGCATAACGCACTATCAATCTCAATCTGAATCATTTTGAAGAAAATGGCGAATCCATTGCTTCATATGTTCGAAAAATTGGTCTGCTACACAACGTAAATGACGCGTTATTAATGTTGTAAAATATAGTAGATTATTCACTAAGGGGATAAAGTGGTGTCTTATTGTCGCGGGCGCTATGTTGAATCTTAAACGCATCGAAGGATTCTAGGGCTTCCGAGCTTAGAGAGGCAGCTCTGAGTTAACTCCTGAGCGAAGCGTGGGAGTTGGGTTCGCATTTTTCAGAAATTAAAGTTATAATTTTCCACTCTGTACTGTCTTTTTGGAAGTCGTTTGTTTGTTTTTGTAAAAAAGTTTTTATTTTTCACTTTTGAGGTGTCTTACCCCACCTACATTCGTATAACACCACTTGCTATATAAATATCACAGACAGGAAGTCATTATAACATCATCAATATAAACTAAGTGGCAGAAATACGTATTATTGAAGCTAACTCAAAAACTATCTAAGCCAAGTTAATAATATTTATATATGGGACCACCCCTGACCCCCTACCTATCCATTAAAAAAATAATTTTGGATATCGATTTACAATTGCCGGAGATATCGCGTAACAAACATACAAAAAAAAACCCCTCCTTCTTGAAGTCGGTTAAAAATAACCTCACCTAATTTACACACAGTCATGTTCAGGGACCCCAGTGCTCCTCTGAGGTTGTCTTCGGAGATTTCCTTCACGTAGACTGGTACGACCACGAAGCAGCCACCGGCGGCGAGGCCTGCTATGACCCTGGCTGCTATCAGAGTCGATGGCATGATCGCTGTCAGCTTTATTGTCCAGGATATCTGGAATTAGAAAGGAGATTGTTGATAGGCTTGCTTGCAGTAAGGTCAGGGTTTACAAAAGTAAGATATAGGTACTGTGGAGACTGTGTAGTCCTACCTTTAGCAGTACAGGCTGTGTGTTCCATTCGAACGTTCAAGCAATTGTCAAATGTTCTAATATGGTTTTTTTGTTTAGTAGAAGCTAAAACATGCTCTGTGGTAGAAGCAGTGCTAGAAATAACTTGATAATGTAAATTCGTTAATATATTTTATTCAAGTCAAAGCTTTTTCATGACATTTGGGAGATCCCGTCTGGATCTCCACAGTACCTACTACTATAGGATTTATAGATAGGTTCAGGCAGGTGAATAAACGAGTACCGAGTGGTATTAAAAGGTCTTACTTATGTATAAGGACGGCGTAAGAATGTGAGTTGCTGTTATGCATGCAAACTGCAAGGTGATTCCACACACGCTTTTCATATTGACAATTCAAAAACTCTCATTGCGTTGTTTTACGTTGTCCTGCAGATGGATTTTTCGAACATAAAGCGATGGATTAGGAATTTGCCTCAAAATCCTTCGGATTGTGTTATGCAATCGGGATGCTGGACTAAGTTGATCAAATCACGTGTTGTGAAGGTTTGATGGCATTATGGAATCATGACCCAGCGTTCTAGAAAAAGTGTTTCAAAGGCTTTTTCTTTAGACACTATCACAATTTTAGACCTTTTCTGAGGAGAAAAAAAGACGGCAGAAAATACATTTATTTAGCACAGATTTAGCATTGATTTTGTTTGCCTTTTGGCAAACAATATAACATACAGCAGATAAAAAAAAACAAATAAAAATGTAAAGTGCGATGTACGAAATTAGCAGGAATGTGTGCCTCACGGCCAGACAACTCGTGCCTGACGCTGGTTTTCAACTGGACCTGATGTGTGAGGTGACGGATGTAAATCAGTTTTTTACTGTAATGTGACGAGTGTATGCATACATAAATAAAATGCGTTTGGAGCTAACAAAATGGCACGGCAGACTAATTTAACCTACTAAACACTCATGGAACAGGTAAGTACCTAAATAAGATACCAATATTAATATAAACTTATTTCATGACAAAGGGACTAATTTAGCCAAATGCTCCCATGAAATAGATACTTCAGGCACTATTTAACTAATCATGCATTAGCTTTGAAGAATGTGGCCTTCCAAGCAACCTAAGTAATCCATATCAACGAGTTTGTTGAACGGACACACAATATTAATTAGTATGTAAAACAAATATTATCCTCTAACTCCTTTGCACGTAAGGGCTTGTACACAAAACTGCGAATCGGTGCGATGTGAATTCGTAATACAGAAAACTGCCTTGCGATGCGTCGTGCGAGCTCGTAGATTTTTACGATGCGACGTCACATCGCAGTTTTGTATACAAGCCCTAATAAGACTTCAGATCTACTTATTTACTTTGACACAATACCTGCAAAGATTTAAGTGCTGCGTCATGAGCAGCTGTTTGTTGAACATCGTGGAAAAACGGTTTGCTTATGCAGAAAAAACATCCTTGTAGCTAAAGTGGCCAAATACAGGCTTACTTTAAAAAGACCATCCAAATTTTTACATGGTGTTCTACCCATGAATATAAGCAACTTTCACTATGGGACCAACTCTGAAATGACGTAAAAAATCTGCCGTTTCATACAAAACTTTATAGGTAGAACACCATTAAAAAATTTGGATGGTCTTTGAAAAGTAACCCTGTATACAATCTGGAGTCGACAATACTACAATAAATTAAAACACTAGCAATTTTAATGAATAGTTTCCACCACTGACCTCTATACTTATAATGCTTACTTGTATTATATAGGTCAGTCATTCCCACTAAACGAAAAAAAAAAAATAGAATAATACCAGCCCGGAGTATGACGTGATCGAGTCTATATAAAACGACGCGCATTGTGGCCACGGGCTCATTCCCCCGAACCCGGCGGCGCGCGCTTTACTATTAATTCCCCATACTGTTCACTTAATTAATAACTCTCAATTTTGTAAACTTTAACAAAGGAAGTCTTTTTATTAGTAACTATTTTGATTAAAAAGACTTCCTTTGTTAAAGTTTTAACCTCTTGATTATTCTTTCATTTTAATTCAAATTCCTAAAATCATAGGAGTATTTTGTGTGCACATTTTGACAAAGTGCCTGAGGATCTGTACTGAAGGTGGACGGCGCCGCCGAGGCCGGCCCAGGAAGAGGACCTAGATGGCTCTGGAACGGGGAGTCCTTTAATCACCAGAGTATTTTTAAATTATCAAACAAATCCTGCCATTGACGGTTGTGCTATAATTTCATGTATATATATTTATATAGCAAGTAGTTTTCCTGTCGAGTTGAGAGCCCCCAGTAGTAGTTACTGTTGTTATCATGCCAGCATAAAAAAGTTCATGACTAAATCTAGATTTACCAATAAACTGTCAAAGCGTGAATTGCCAAAATAACCACGCTTTTGCAGAGGGGTCGGTTGGGAGGAAGCTGTTTGGCAGAATTTAAATAAGCAAGTACCTACCTACCTAGTATTGTTCTGGTAGGAACCTAGGAACTACAACAGAGGAGTTGTATCGTACCTACTAGCACTGCTGCTTTATTGAGTGTTCTAGTATAATGATGCTGAGATAGGTAGAATAGATGCCCTTTTTCCCGAGTTACTGGGATTTCTTTCTTTATTTCCAAAGAGATGACGTAACATTGGTGAAAAGGACGCAACCAAAAATAATACATTTGCTCAAAATACTTACACAAGACAGCAAAGACACAAGAATCACGCAGATCTTTCTGCCGAATCGATCTGACGAGTAACTGAAGAAAGGTATCCCGCATATAGCTGCTAGAGGTAGTGCCGCCGCCATCCACGAGATGTCGTTGTCTGTGAGTGGCTCCTGCGCAGGCGTGGCTGCAGACTTGAGCAGCGGGCCCATGGGGGACAGCCAGCCGATCTGGATGCCATATGTGAAGGTTGGTATGGTTGCTGGAATGAAGCAAAAAAACATTAAGTATTTTTTTAATAAAGAACCTCCACGAGGGACACAATAGCCGGTCTATTCTGTAAAATTCTCTTCGTGAAAACTTAGGTGAAGCTCTCAATAGTGTCAATCCTTAGCATTAGGTGGAATGACAGCTCACTTCAAGCTCACTTCACCTAAGTTTCACGGTAAGATTTTTACACAATAGTCCGGTTAATGCTAAGGATTGACACTATTCAGAGTTCAGAGTTCATTTATTTGTCAGAAACATGAGTATGCACACTATGCACACACAAAGCATGCAAGATGTTAAGTACATCGGAGAAAGGATCACAGTCATGTTTTACCTTTACGGCGTACAAATATGTATTATAATAAGATTTTATCGATTATTAAATTAATTGTAGCTATTAATTATTAAACATATTTTAAAAAGTACAATTAAATTAGATAATTAGAAGAGCAAAATATCATTATCAAAATTAATTAAAATGTCAAAATAAGATAAAACTAACTAACAACAGTCAACAGAACCAAACTTCGCCCCCACATTAGAATTTACATTAGAATTAGTATGTTTTCTCCATTAGAAACTCAAGCTTGCCCTCCACACCCAGAACAGGAGCGATTTTGTAGAGCATATAGGCTGATCTACTTAGTCGCTTGCTTAACTCCTCTAAATGTAGTTTCCAGTTTAATTTTTTATTTATTGTGAGCCCTAAGAACTTACTTACATCCACTTTACTTAGAAACATTTGGCTGCTAAATACTCTTTTAGTTTTTTTTAAAATAAGTTTGTGACAGTTATATCTCTGAGTGCCTGTGGCAGGTGGTTTATACGTGGTGCCATACAGAAAACACTTTTACGCATTAATGCTGTATTGGATGGCCTCACACACAATCTAGCTGTGCTTATATTTATCGCGCCGGTTACGGTTATCCATATCGGATTATTTCTTAAACAGATGCGGGTTTGATTTTACGAACATCGCAATTTCAAACATATAGAGTGATGGGAGGGTAAAAAATTTATATTTTACAAAGAATGGCTTGCATGAGTCGGTTGTTTTTAAGCCGAACATGGTTCTAATGCATCTCTTCTGTGACCTGAATATTAACTCTTTGAGGGTTGAGTTTCCCCAGAAGATAACACCAAATCTCAGAAGAGGACCAACTATGCATAGTTGGCATGGTTGGTTGGTTGGCCAAGCTCACGGCGCGCCGTGAGCTTGCCCTCCACACCCAGAACAGGAGCGATTTTGTAGAGCATATAGGCTGATCTACTTAGTCGCTTGCTTAACTCCTCTAAATGTAGTTTCCAGTTTAATTTTTTATTTATTGTGAGCCCTAAGAACTTACTTACATCCACTTTACTTATCTGTTTGTTATTGTTATGTATATTCAGGTTATTATTAATGTTCAAACGCTGACTGAATAACATTAATTTTGTTTTACCAATATTTATTTTAAGATTATTATTACTTAGCCACATAATAATGGAATCAACTGTATTATTTATTTCATCTTCATAATTTTGATCATCTATGCATTTAATAGTTACTGTGCTATCATCGGCAAAAAGAGACATCGGGTTATTTATTTGTTATATTTGGTAGATCGTTAATATAAATTATGAATAGTAGAGGGCCCAGGACACTCCCTTTGTGCGTTTGGAGGTAAATATCTGCTCTTCATTAGTTACATGATTGTATTGACTTATTTCAACATACTGCTTTCTGTTTCTGAGGTGTGATTCAATCAACTGTAGAACGTTTCCCCTGATTCCGTAAGCATCTAATTTATCTAGTAATATTTTATGGTCCACGTAGTCAAATGCCTGTGTCATATCGCAGAACACTGAACATACTGCACGCCTTTTGTCAACATTTTCTACTACATTGTTTCTATCATAGATAGCCATATTTATTGTCTTACTCTTTCTAAAACCTTTTTGATCATCTGTCAGAATGTTCATTTTTTCTAAAAAATTATATATTTGTACGTATAGATATTTTTCGAATACTTTTGATAATATAGGTACAAGCGCTATTGGTCTATATGACTCCAGTGACATCTTCTCGTTTTTTTTAGAAGTGGTTTAATAACGGCAATTTTGAGGTGTTCTGGGTATACACCTTCAGTTATGCATAGGTTTAGAATATGGCTTAGAGGTAATACTAATGAGGTCACCGACTTCTTTGACTATATGTGTGGAAATACCATCATGTCCTGTACTCTTTGTATTTTTTAGTGATTTAATACTTTTTGATATGTCATGGTGACTACTTGGTGGCATAAATATGGAGTTGATATTTTTGGATATATTTTCTGTAACATTTTTACCACAATAAGGAACAGGTTTGACTTTTTCTATAAAAAAATTATTGACAGCTCACTTCAAATAAATAAGCTTTCACGGTGAGTTTTTATTCTAGACTAGATCAGCAGTAGGAATCAAGAATCCCCCGTCTCATCCTGGGCAGTCGGCTATCATCAGCTGGGTCTGGCTATTCTTTTTTTAACGACTACATGACCTAATATCTGTAGCTCTTGCTGATATGTAGAAGAAGATCGATAGATTCTTCTACTAAAGTGTAAACAAGGGAAATTCAAAAAACCACCGGCAGTAACGAAGTTCAAAATTAAAATCCAAGATGGCGGCTGTGAAAATTTAAAAATATTCGCTGCCGCCATGTTGGATTTTCATTTTATCCTCACTATCGGGTTCAGCACCCTCGAAAACCATGAAAACTATCTCTCTCTCTCTCTCTGACTCTATTAGAATAGAATGGACATTTATTTTGCTTGTATCTATTAAGTATATATAATAAAAAGTCGCATGGGCATAACGCTTTTTATGCCCCCATGCGACTTTTCTGCTGCGACTTTTCTTCTTTTTTGTTGCGACTTTTTCGTTACGTGACGATTTTTCCAAGTTTACTCCTACCGCACGCTCCGGCGGGCCGTGGATGGGTGACCATCCATTATATATCAAGACATTTTTAGTGCCTCGGAAAGCACGTTAAACAGTCGTACGGGTAATCAGAAGCCCGAAAGTCTGACAACCAGTCTTACCCCAAGGTAAGACTGGTTGTCAGAGTTTCGGGCTTTTCGGGATTGTGACGGTGAGATAGGCAGTCGCTCCATGTAAAATACTGGTATTCAGCTGCATCCGGTTGGACTGGAAGCCGACTCCAACATGGTTAGGAAGAGACTTAGCCGATCATAATCAGTCTATTAATGGGCCCACTGCTGGGACAAAGGTAATCCACCACGCGGGCCCAGTGCGGGTTGGTAGATCTACCAACCGGCACTGGGCCCGCGTCTTCACATGTCTTTGAATTTTTGGTTCTAGGACATTCGGTTTCCTCACAATGAAACGATTTCGATTTCCTTAGCAGATGATGAGTAAAAGTTCAATTAAACATGTCCCCAAACATTCAGCAACATCAACGAACATACGTACAAAGCCATGTAAGAGGTATTTTTAGTAGTTAAAAACAAAATTCCAAACACTTATTTAACAGTTTTCAGCAGAACTGTCCAAGTACATATTTATCTGAGTCAAGATAAATTGCTAGGAAGATGACTGCACCTACAATATGCGTAATAATTTAAAATATTACGCGAACTTCGCACCTATGGCTCAACAGTGACTTGTCATTTTCAGTTTAATGGAATAAAATATGGCATGTAGGTATTTATTAGTTTTTAGGGTTCCGTACCCAAAGGGTAAAAACGGGACCCTATTACTAAGACTTCGCTGTCTGTCCATCCGTCTTTCCGTCCGCCTGTCTGTCACCAGGCTGTATCTCAAGAACCACGACAGCTAGACAGTTGAAATTTTCACAAATTATGTAAGTATTTCTGTTGCCGCTATAACAACAAATACTAAAAACAAAATAAAATAAATATTTAAGGGGGGCTCCCATATAACAAACTTGTTTTTTCGGCGTTTTTGCCTTGTGATACGGAACCCTTCGTGTGCGAGTCCGACTCGCACTTGGCCAGTTTTCTATTTTTTTAAGAGGCCTGTGCCCCAGAAGTGGGTACTTTATAGGCTAATTAAATCATGTCGCGAAGAAAGTTTTGAGTAGGTTTGAATGTCGCTGTGGCTTTAAGAGTAGGGGAAGACCAAAGAAACGATGTATGAACTGTGTGAATGATGATATGGTTAGAAAGGCGGTGACTACCGAGATGACGACTAATAGAGAAGTATGGAAGAAAAATATATGTTGCGCCGACCCCAAATAAATGGGGATAACGGCAGGAGAATGGTAATAATATTATGTTACTAGCTTCTGCCCGAGACCCCCATTCACCCTCTTAGGGGTGGAATTTCGAAAAACCCTTTCTTAGTGGATACCTACTCTTCACAAAGAACACACCCTCCAAATTTCATGTCTCTAGGACCAGCGGTTTAGGCTGTGCGTTGATATATCAGTCAGTCAGGACTTTGAATTTTATGTACATATATCAATATGCTGACCCGGCAAACGTTGTTTTGCCATATAAAGTAATTCTAGCTGCCCGGCGCTACTTCGTTCGTGTGGTGTCTACCCCTTACCCCACCCTACTCCTACACTATTCCTACCCTACTCCTACACTACTCCTACCCTACTCCTACCCTACTTCTACCCTACTTCTACCCTACTCCTAACGTACTCCTACCCTACTCCTAACCTACTTCTACCCTACTTCTACCCTACTCCTAACGTACTCCTACCCTACTCCTAACCTACTCCTAAACTACTCCTAAAAGTAAATAAAAGTATTACAAAAAAAAACGGACAAAAATCTATGGTTCTAAGCTACCTCTCCACCAATTTTCAGCCAAAACGGTTTAGCCGTTCTTGAGTTATAAATAGTGTAACTAACACGACTTTATTTTTAAATTAAGTGCTTAATTTTAATTTAACGACATAAATTTAATCGTGCCTTTAATAATAGGTAACCATTTTGCGCTCCTTAAAATATTATTGAACACTCTAATCCTCTGCGCCGCTTTTCGTGAACCTTTAACAATTTGTATTTTGGGGTTCTAAAATACTAAATAGCCAAGTAAGTGCGACCAACTTGGATGTAGAAAATTAAGAAGAGGCTCAATTATTTTAAATAGTGTGCATCATTAGAAGCGCAAAAGGTTCTTTGAGGTTCATTAATTTAAAAAAGCGTCCATCATTAGAAGGTCAAATCAAATTATTTTCCATAAAATATGTTTTGAATAGGCCCATCGGATATCTATGTGCATAGGTACCTACCTAATGATGCAAATAAGTCGTAAATTGGTTATTTATTCTGTTAATGTAATAATGCAGCAGTGATTAATGACAATAATTACGGTATCTGAAAAGTGCGGAAGGTTTTCAGATGTTTTTCTGAATAATAATAATTTTTCATAGTTTATATCTTGGGAGGTCGCTATGACGACCTTTTGACCTGTGACGACATTTTGTTATTCTAGCATTTTCTCATGTTGAAGTCTTAATTGGTTTTATTGTTTTTCGGGCTATTTTAGTAGTTTACACAAGAGGGGCTCGTGGCTAAGTAATAACAGCCGCACCGGTCGATCGATCAGGTTAAACTGCACTTGCCGCGGTTGGTCCGTGGATGGGTGACCATCTTTACATACCAAGGCCCCTCCGTGCCTCGGGAAGCACGTTAAGCCGTTGGTCCCGGCTGGTATTCGTAGATCTTTGACACGGGTCGTCAGAAGCCCGCAAGTCTTGGACTAAAAGTCCCCTATAATTTACCCAGATATCCCATTACCCATTTGTTCTGCACTAAAGCATCCAACACAAATATAGGAGTAAACTCACTTCTCAATAGGCTCCGCCGAGAGATGAATTCTTATATAAAATCACTCCCGATGTTGATATATACCATGACTCCTTAAAAAACTTTAAAACCCAAATTTTAAGGCCACAAAGCACGCAACCCACACAATCTAAAGATAAGATTCGTTGTATTAGTATGTAGGTTTTCTTACAATCTCTGTAACCATCTGTAACTTATATTTTACTTTTAACTTTTTCCATTTATTTTCTGTTTAGTTGTAGTTAGTTTTTTCACTTAATTTTTACACATTTCGTTTTTACCTTAGGTTATCAATGTATTCGAGAATGTTGGTTCACCTGTTATTGGCAACTGTATATGCATATGACTGTAACCTATTGTTTATTGATATCTTGTATACAGAAGCTGTTGGTGTACCTTTTATAAATAAATAAAAGTCTGACAACCAGTCTTACCAAGGGGCTTCGTATTACCCAGTACCTAACTGGGTTGTGGAGGTCAGATAGGCAGTCGCTCCATGTAAAATATTAATGCTCAGCTGCATTCGGTTAAACTGCAAGCCAACCCCAACATAGTTGGGAAAGCACTAGGCAGATGATGATTTAATAGTTTACAAAAATAAAGCCTGGAATACACATGAATGTAACTGCCATTCAGGTTGCACAACATGCCACTATGGTATTCATCAATCAGAAGTTCTTATGGCACATGGGATGCAAGCTACTTGCATATTTTTGTGTATGTTACAGGCATAATATGTGTGTGTTTTGTGTATGTTTTTTAGTGTACTTAATTATAATGTTTTATGTATTTATAGTATTTTTAAGTTATTAATATTGTGTATCCCAGGCTTTGATTGTCTGTTGTGATGATTAGACATTTTCATAGAACATCATCAGACAAGTCGGGACAAGGCGAGGCAGAGGCTTGTCCCAACTATGTTAGGGTCGGCTTCCAGTCTAACCGGCTGCAGCTGAGTACCAGTATTTTACATTTTACTACTTACTTATCTAACCTCCACAACCCAGTTTTCATAGGTACAGTCCATTAACAGTTATTTTACTTCTGTTTTTGCATCACTGTCAAACTCCCAGTGGTCTTTATACTCCTTGATGAGGTTGCTATTAACGATGTCGTAGGATTGCTGCTACTGAGAAGTCTGTCAACATCACAATGATCTATATACTCGTAATTATAAGGTTGCTTTTGGGTTGCTGCAGGCTTATTTTTTTTTTTTTTTTGGATGGGATATCATCAAATGGCCCCTCCCGCTCTGAGTGGAGCGGAAGGGATTGTCAGACTCTTACTGACTAAAACCATCCCGTGTTCCTTCTTTAGCCCTTTCTGTTCCGGGCCAGCGGTTTCGGACCCCTTTCGGACAATCCCGCTGATCCGGCAGGCTTCAGCCATAAGGGCCCTCCTCGATGCTGACATCTCTTTGAGGCGCGCGTGGAAAACGTACGCGCCGTCCGGCACGAGTCTGGTCCAGAACGGACGGTGAGCTACCCATTAGGGCGCTTGTGCACTACAAGGAATTTTACTGTCCGGCAGTCCGATTTTTTACGGACCCATATGACACGCCATAATAAAAAAATAAAATCGGACTGCCGGACAGTAAAATTCCTTGTAGTGCACAAACGCCCTTACTCTCCGCCCGCAGGCAGCGAATTTCTCGAACGATACTTATCGCAAAATTATTACGACATATTGTCAAGGGTGCGTAAACTGTTGTGATTGGTTGGATGAATTATTCACAGCCAATCGTTGCACTTGACTTGTGTTTAATTTGACGCGTTGATAATCTTCGTTCCACAAACTGGGCGGTGGAGGCGCAGATCGGCTGTGAGAGCAAAGAAAAAAAAGAAAAAACAAAAAAAAAAAAAAAAAAACGGACAGCAGTAACGCAGCTTGTTCTGCAGGGAAATTGCGTAACAAACTATCAGTAGCAATGGGTTTCATTTTTAACACGCTTTTATTAGGTTGACCTGTATGTAACTATGTAATGGAATCTAAGGTAACTAATTTAACCATCTTCCAAGGGTCTTAGCGTAATGAAAATTGGTAGGTGTATGTAGTTCTGATGACAATACAATAATATGGTACTGTCGAACTGATCTGATGATGGAGCCGGAAGATATGAACTGGAACTTCATGATGGAAAATCGTATCATAGATGTTTTGTATTTCTTAGAAAAGTCTTGTAATGAACTTTGACCACGATTAGGTTTCAAGATCTGATGATGAAAGCCGGAAGATAGGCACTGGCTGGAACCAGTGTTAGAATATCGTATTATAGTCGTGTTTGCACGCGTGTTTTTCTAGTGTTTTTAAGCCCAGTGATCGGAATAGGTAGAGCTATTTGGGTTCATTGACCGCAAACATTGATGTTAATATGGATATTCCACGGTATTCCGACTGATGCTACGGGATTTTATTGAAATAAGTGAAAAGTTTTGTTTATATAAGTGATTGTTGAAGCGGTTCTATTTGATAATGTTTTGATTTTCTGAGGAACAAATAATTTGTATGGTAATATGTTTATGTACAACTTCAGAATAAAAATCATAAATGATTGTTGATTTTTGAATAAGAAATTGTTACGTAAAAAAATATATGTGGTTTAATGAATCAAGTTTATCTACTTATATTTACCCGTCAGAAAGGAAGTGTAATTTTTCATTAGAGAATAGATAGTTTTTTTATGATTTTACTACTTAAAAACCAAATCCCGGGACTCGTGGAATATCCATATTATTCTAACTAATGGCAAGTACATAAAACAGCTCTACCTATTCCGATCTATGTTTATTACTGTTCAACAACATTCATTGCGTTATTTACGTTATTGAGCAGAGACATTTTTCGAACATATGAAGCAATGGATTAGCAAATATCCTTCAAAATGATTTCATTTCATTTCATTTTCATTTATTCATTAACAATTAACAAATTGTGTCTGAATGTTTACGAAAATAGTATTTGAAGCTAAAAACAATATTCAATTATTCATAAATAAAAAAAAATATAGTTCTAGTGTGTTACGCAGATTGTGGTTGATCGTGTCGTAAATCCACTACAAATCCTTATTATTTGTTGTTCGTATTAGCTAAAGTTAACCAAACATTACGTATGCAAGCGAATTCCTGCGTGCAACAATAACTCAAGGCCGTATTAATAAATCACGCTGATTTGAGGTTTTCCACTAAATGTCGGATTACACTGATTTATAAACTATAGTTCGTTATTAGGGTTCCGTACCCAAAGGGTAAAAACGAGACCCTATTAGGTACTAAGACTTCGCTGTCTGTCCGGTCCGTCTGTCTGTCACCAAAGCTGTGAAAGCTAGACAGTTGAAATTTTCACAAATTATGTATTTCTGTTCCCGCTACAACAACAAATACTAAAAACAGAATAAAATAAATATTTAAGGGGGACTCCCATAAAACAAACGTGTTTTTTTTTTTCGGCATTTTTGCCTAGTGGTACGGAACCCTTCGTGTGCGAGTCCGACTCGCCCTTGGCCAGTTTTTTTAATCCCAGATACTAATCTGACATTAATTTAAGTCTTTTGTGTTTGCGTTTTTTTAGTATAGAAGTTTGACATTACACCTGTCAAATTGGTATCTGGGTTTAAAAAACGAACTTTAGAACTTTGATTATAGTCCGCGCGGAACTAGTTGGCCGCGCCTTGGGTGGGGACGGGGGTGAGGGCGGCGGGGCTACTAGTGTTCGCAACGCATGTACTGAGTAATGACAAAGCGCCCCCGCCCCTCCGTCCCACCACTCACATAACTTAGGCGCGGACAACTAGTACCGCGCGGACTATAGTCAAATTCCAATCAAATAAAAAATCGTAATTTACTTTGTTTCTAAGACTTGTACGCGTAAAGACAGAATAGAATAAAAGTACCTAGGTACCTATCTGTATATTTGATTAAGGTTTTTATGCGTTGTTATAGCTTTGTAAATAATGTTAATAACTCTGAGTTGTCTCATTTTATTTGCTAACTAATACGTGCAACAAGGATGGTTTCATCAAGATGGAGAAGAAGAAGAAGAAGAAGCCTCCTTGTCGGAACCAGTGCGGCACTGCGCTGGCGGGACCCAACAGGCTACTGCGTCCAGCAATCCCGACGACGCAGCTGTACGTGTCCAGACTGCACCACTCCACGAAGGTTGAGGAGATCGTGGAGTACATGCGCGTGAAGACCAGCTGGACTTTGAGGGTCGAGAAATTGGAGTCGCGTCACAACACGAACTTCAAGTCGTTCGTGGTACGTGTTCCGACACATCATTTCGAGAAGTTCCTCAAGGAAGAGTTCTGGCCGAAGGGTGTTGTGTACCGCCGGTTTCGTGGCCGGCTACATGACACCAGTCAGCGAATCACGACGCAGACACTTCGTGTGCTTTAGTTTGTTAGTGTAATTATAATGTGTGTATGTATTTATAGTATTTTTAAGTTATATTCATATTGTATTGTATGTGTTTTATATGGGCCCTTGATGCCTGAAATAAATGGATAATAATAATAATACTCGTCTTTACTAACACTAGGCGACACAGAACGAATGCTTAGGTATACAACGTTATTTTTAGTATATGCGAAACCTGAATATAGTTTGTTCAGAATAAGTAACTGAATCAATTCCAATAATTTTTACCCCATGTTATATTTTGTCTCAAAAATATTAAAAAAAAAAAGGTTAAAAGTTAAACACCGAGCGACACTAAGTAAGTTTATCCAATCTCCGCGCCGAACGGTTAGGTAGAGTGGGCTGCATCAATTGGGTACCCCAGTTGTATGAAAATTTTAATACAACTGGGGTACCCAATTGATGCAGCCCACCGTACCTAGGTGCTATTATCAATGAGCGCAGGACGGCGCGGTGCGAGCGGCGCGGATGAGCATGTTTTTGTACGGACAAACTGGGCCTCAAGTCTGCTATTACAATAGTGTCAAAATGGTCTATCATTGACTTCATAATTGTTGATTTTGACAAGTTTGGTAATCTACTAATACAATGGCGTCATTATGACTTTCCAATGGTCAACCACTGACACTCCATTGCCGCATTATATTGTAGTCTTTGCTCCATTGAAAGAAATGGCATAGAATGGTAATCTCGTACATAATGAAAAATGAATTATTGACTTACGCGGTAATCTGTAAAAAATTTGACAGTTCATTTGATCAGTGACCTACCATTAGAACGTCATTGTGCAGTCATTGTTTATAATTCGTTACGAGTATCGTATAATTTCTGTGCCATTGACCGACCAATGATCAACCATTATGAATTTAGCAGATTACGAACTTTTAGCAAAATGACAATGGAATTGTAGTGGAATCGCGTTGGAATGACGAATTTATAAAAATAGCAGACTAGGGCCCCTAGCTGGTAACTTAACAAGCTTATAACTTTGTGATTTTTCATGATACAGTTTTGAAATTTTGTACATAGATTCTTTACATAAAAATACTAGCCACGTGTTTCGGGTTTCGCATATACTAAAAATAATGTTGTATAAAATCTCGCTTTTGTTTTATAAACGCTCAACTTAGCAAAGAGAGCTGAAAATCCAATAGAGCGCTTTTATTTAGGCATCATTTACTAAAACACACTTATTCATCCTACTATCCTATTGATCCTAACCTACTAATCACACTAATATTATAAAGGCGAAAGTTTGTGAGTGTGTGTGTGAGTGTGTGTGAGTTTATATGTTTGTTACTTCTTCACGCTCAAACGGCTTGACCAATTTCGATAAAATTTTGTTTGGAGGTAGCTGACACCCTGGATTAATATATAGGCTACTTTTTATCTCGATATTCCCACGGGATCGACAATTACGCGGGTGAAACCGCGGGGCGCAGCTAGTATTACCTATAAATGTGAAAGTTTGTGAAGATATTTGGATGTTTGCTACTCAATCATGCGTAAACCGTTGAACAGATTTGGATGAAAATTATTTTCACATAGATAGACCATTTCCTGGATACTTTTTATCCCAATAGTCACACTAATATTATAAAGGCTAAAGTTTGTGAGTGTGTGTGTGATAATTATGTTTGTTACTTCATCACGCTTAAACGGCTAGACCAATTTTGATAAAATTTTGTATGGAGGTAGTGTGTGTGTGTATGTTTGTTACTTCTTCACGCTCAAACGGCTTGACCAATTTCGATAAAATTTTGTTTGGAGGTAGCTGACACCCTGGATTAATATATAGGCTACTTTTTATCTCGATATTCCCACGGGATCGACAATTACGCGGGTGAAACCGCGGGGCGCAGCTAGTATTACCTATAAATGTGAAAGTTTGTGAAGATATTTGGATGTTTGCTACTCAATCATGCGTAAACCGTTGAACAGATTTGGATGAAAATTATTTTCACATAGATAGACCATTTCCTGGATACTTTTTATCCCAATAGTCACACTAATATTATAAAGGCTAAAGTTTGTGAGTGTGTGTGTGATAATTATGTTTGTTACTTCATCACGCTTAAACGGCTAGACCAATTTTGATAAAATTTTGTATGGAGGTAGTGTGTGTGTGTATGTTTGTTACTTCTTCACGCTCAAACGGCTTGACCAATTTCGATAAAATTTTGTTTGGAGGTAGCTGACACCCTGGATTAACATATAGGCTACTTTTTATCCCGATATTCTTACGTGATCGAAACTTTTGCGGGTGATACCGCGGGGTAAATGCGCTTTTTGGAAAGTATTTCCCGATAGCAATTGTTTCAACGTTGAAGCGTTGAACTACTAGTCATCAGCGCGACTGCTTAGCAATGAGTCCTGGAATCGAATACCAAGAAAGGCGAGTGTGTGTGTGTAGTGTGTGTGTGTTCATAGTATTTCTCAGTAGTACAGTAATAGCCCGGAGTCTGCATTTGTACCCAGATAAAGGCAAACAACTTGTTCATAATGTTGAGTACAATGATCTCCTAAGAGGTTGTTAATGTTTTACCGATAACTCTGTATAGATAGATTAGTTCCTAGCTAATCTATCAACACTGTAATAGTGTCATACTACCGTAATACTGTACCAACGTACTGTCGAATCCCAGTACTGACACACAATTGTTTGTCGCACTACCGTAGTGTCCACCTTCTGTCGCACAATCGTTTGTCGCACTAGCTTGATGTCGAGCTTCAGTGTGTCGCACAAGCGTGCATTCGAACTATGGTGAGTCGCAGTACAGTTTTGTCGCACAAGTGTTATTCGCACATCCATTTGTCGAGCTCACGTAGTACAGTCGGTGACCAACATTGTCTGACCCACCCAACATTGCCTGACCCACCGGCATATCTTGTTAAGCCATTTTAATCATTATCTTCTTGTCGTTAAAGTTGAAAAGCTTTTATGTAACACGGCCATACTTACTACCTAATCTTTAATTTCGCGTATTCTCAACCAGTCATTGTGGCTTCGCGGTTCGATGCTGGATTCGCGACTGGATTCATGTGGGTTCGAAAACACAATCCACCTTATTTCAATTTCTTTATAATTTATTTTTCTTTATTTGTTTTCATTTATGATTTCTACAATATTTCTTGTATTATTATAGAACGACCAATATGATTTTTGACTAACAACTTTTCTGGAAAACAAGTGGGTAAATAAAAAAAAACTATAAGTCCTCAAATAAGTAGGACGAAGTAAAAGTTTACGTCGTGGGGTAGTTGGATTCTAAATTGATCTAAGTGACAAAAGTCAGTCTACCTACGCCTAAACAGTGACTGCGGCGCACAAACATTTCTAAAACGTTTGACGTAAATCGTGAAAAGTATTTTTAATGAATTTGGTGTAATCGAAGCGTCATGTCGCAACTTAATGACTATACAAAACATTGCTGGCTGGATGGTGACTTCCTGCTGCCGACTGTGCGAATTACCTATCCAAATACAGATATTTTACTTCGTGCAAGATAACTGCTCCATCCACCGTGCAGGCATTATGAAGAATTGGTTAGCTGCTCAAGAAGGTGTAACTGTTATTTACTGGCCATCTAAAACTCCCGATTTGAACCCTATAGAAAACCTATGGGGTCAAATGGTTTTAAATTGGGACACATCCGAAGTGCGAAATAAAAACAATTTGGCTGAGATCGTGTCATCGACATGGGAGCACATGAGAGGAAAAGATTTGTGTTGGAACATGGTGTGCGGTATGCGTAGCCGCTTACAGCAAGTTATAGAAGGAGACGGTGCGCCACTTCGCTACTAACTAATCTACTTATAACTATTTTGAAACTAACTATGTAAGTAAATGCTCAATTGAATGAATGCTAAACCATTAAAATGTAAGATTCTGTGGTGATGTTATTGTTATAAATGGAAATGCATTTTTCTATTTAAATAACATGTTGATTCACTACATATACTTACCTATAAATCCGTAAAACATTTCACAAATTCATTAATTTTCTCGCATTTATACATCAATGTTTTCTCGATAACACACTTCCAAGCAATTACCATTAGCATGACTTTTTTTTAATGTTTATAAATGGTTAGGTTTGAATATGATATTATAAAATGTATTAATTTTGAAAGAGCATTTACTTACTTTATCTTCTTATGTATATTTTAATGAATTAATAAACATTTTTATTACTTGCAATGATTTTGTTTCATTTCTATACAAACTGCCCATTTAAAAAGATATTTCCCGACTTCGTTCATTAAAAAAAAGTAAAAAAATAGATAATAATTAAAAACAAAACATTGCTAACAAAAAACTGTTAGGTTTTTCCTGGTTTCGAACGCAGACAACGATAAATATCGAGCTGCCTTAGTGACCACGAGACCAACTCAACACTTGTAATATATATTGAAATTCGATCTTAGTTGTGATGACAGACGCAATATTCTAAAGAATTTGAACCATATCGTATATTTTCATAAAGTTCATTATCGCACAATTACAACCAGCTATTAAAATTAATCACAGAATTTAGCTATCAACCGTAGACACCTTTAAAATGTTACTGATGCGCGATATTTTTTTGTTATTCATCCACCCTCTCCTTAGTTTTTTTTACTAGTCTTGAAACTCATTAGCCTTTCAACCTTAACAACAACAATATAATGATTAAAATCGCCTAACAACATGATTTATCGAAATGCTTGCACTTAGTATTCCAAATGTTCACGATAAGGTTCAAATTCGCTATCACTCAAGTGGGTCAGATAATGTTGGCCACCGACTGTACACTCAAAGGCCCGCCCCCTTTTACTGTGGACTCAAAACAATAATACTTGTTTTGAGATATGCTACACACCATCCGTTTCACCAGTCTTAATTAAGTCCACAATAACACTCCCCTATAATTATTTCACCTGCATCTTGTATCTTAAATTAGTCTTGTATGTATTTACAGACGCCAGCACATCAAGCTACCCGAAACTGTCAAATTTTCCCAATCAACTTTAAACCTTATGCTTTAGCGATATAGTTGAAAATCTATTAAAGAAATTTGACAGATTGTAGTAGCTTGATGTGCTGGCGTTAACAAACAAAGACCTACTACAAAGGTACCATTTACTGTTAACCAACGCCTTTCAATGCCTTGGATGTGACCTGGAAGTTGAGAACGTAATGTGCACTCAAATGTCTTGCTAATGGTGGCGCCGTCAGTTGGGGCTGGTCATCACTTAGCTGCCTCGGCTTATTTTTAATTATTTTATTTTTTGGATTGTTGTTTTGTGGCTTGTGTGTTGTGCTTTGGATCATTCAGTTCCTTCCAATGGGTGAGCTGAATGGTGCTGATCCATACGTCATGTTCGTGAACGGGCGCCGTCAGACGAGACCGAGTTCCAATTTTTGTGTTTTATTTAATACTTACTCTACAATAAAATTAGATCTACATTTTCAAACATCAAATTCATTGAATTTTTCCGGCTTTAAAATCGGCAATTTTTTTTTTGATATCGTCTATTTTGTAATTAACTTTCAATTCGGTAGTCAAATTTGTCAATCTAACTTGACTTGAGTCATAATTAATAGTAAGAAGTTTTTTATTAATTTCAATTTCGAAAAGGTTTAGGCATGGTACGTGTAGGTATAAGGATTGGCTTTCGCCGCCGAAGACCCTGCGCCCGGGTACTACGCACCCCTTGCACCCCAGGGTAAAGACGTCCCTGGCTACCAGCTGGCTTTATTTATTTTATTTTTTACTATGGACGCTTTTATGGTGCACGTCTTTCTACATCGTTCTAACATAAAATAAAATAATAAAATTTTATTGTTCGAGAGAGCATGAGTATAATTTCATCATGAATGTTGTAACCTATATTTTGTAACAATAGGTATTTTGATTTAAAAGAGTGCCCTTGGAGGTTCCTGCTCGTTCTTCTCCATAGGAACCTGCCTACTTTGGAATGGGCAACTAGCTTCATTTTTCTGACTGACCAACGCAAAGACAACGACTATCCAAAAGTGCCTGTCTTCTTCTACTTTTCAAGTCGATTGTAAAGGTAAAAATATAGTATTATGTTAGATAAGTTGGGTCAGTAGGTGGCCACGCCATTCGTGGCATCAGTGCGTATTTTAGATCCTCAGAAGTGAAGGTGTAATTGGTGGTTTAATTGAAACCATCGTCTTCACATTATAAACCTATTACATAGTTAATGTATGCAAAATATTGTTGGAGTTTCTTGCCCATTATTCTCTATACGAAAACTACTTACCTTTTGGAAAGGGTGACTAGAATCAGTTCTATTTTATTGTAATTTTTGACGTTCAAAAGTGCCTTGTAAGTGGCGAAAGTGTGTCTGTCTGTCTGTTACCTCTTCACGCTTAAACCGCTGAACCGATTTAGATGAAATTTGGCATAGAGATAGTTTGAGTCCCGGGAAAGGACGTAGAACAGTTTTTATACCGATATTTCCACCAGATCGACATCTATGCGGGTGAAACCGGGGGGCGCTGCTAGTTTGAAATAAATGCTTTGACTTTGAAAGAAATGCTTTGAGTTTTAGTTTATCCTGTAGCACATTCTCATGTTTTGACTAACAACGTTTGTATTTCATACAACAACGTTTGTAACGACGTTTGTATTCAATCACATTGTTCTCAGAAAAAAATAGATAGTTTTACAATGGGAAGTGCTATTATCAAATACGTGTGTAGCGGTATCTACAACGCCACATGAGAACAACGCGTCATACTGACGTCACGCAAAATCCTGCATCTCGCAAGCAGAGTTTACCGCGCATCTAGCATAGATACAATAACGGCCCAACATGAATCATATTATTATACATATATACCTATATACCTCTATACGTGAGATAGTTTCATGTTGAGATATGTAGAAAGTTTGTTAACACTGCGATTGCGACGTTGCACAGTGGTCTGAAAATCGAGCTCCATACTCATAGAAACTTAAAGTCAGGAATAAAAAAATAAAAAATTGTAATGTTTCTAGTGTACCTCCCTTTATGTGATATTAACGTATGGATGGTAGTAGCAGCTCCACGCGTGAGAAAAAAAAAAGTTTTGTGTTTTTTTTTGTATGGGAGAAAACACTTAAAGTACATTTTTTTCATTGAAGCTTTCAACTCAAACTCAAACTCAAAGCATTTATTTCAATTAAACCTTGTACAGGCACTTTTGAATTGTCAAAATTAAATAGTCTGTCAGTTAGTCAGAAAGTTGAAGCTAGTTGCCCATTCCAAAACGTAGATCTCTATGGAGAAGAACGGGCAAGAAACTCCATGGACACTCTTTTAAATCAAGTTATTACAAAATCCTGGGTACATTATTCTTGTTGCTTCTATATGTGAGAACAATGTAAAAAAAAAAGACAAATGAAGAAACAATTCAAAATATAAGATTAAAAATAAGCCTTGGCAGTTAAGAGATGACCAGTCTCAACCGACGGCACCCGTTCACGAACATGACGCGTGGATCAGCACCATCCAGCTCAACCATTTTGTAGGGAACCGAATAATCCAACACACGCGCCACCATCGGTGAGACATTTAAGTGAGCATGACACGTTCTCAACTGCCATGCTCTTTCAAGTCAAAAACAAAAAAAAGCATAATAAACGGAAACATGGTTCTTACATTTACAAAATTTAAAAAAATGCTTCTAAATTATACAAAACTATAGTTTGCAATTTATTTAAGATGTTTATATAATTTACTACCAAAACAGGAAGAGGTATCTAATATTGCAGTATTCAACAATTAAAACTGGATTGAATAAAATAAAAAAGTTATGTTCGTAATGTCAGAAATATTGAAAAAGAAAAAGGGAAGCACCTCTTCCAAATATTGAAATTTTAACTAGTGAGCCCAAGTGCCTGTGGAGCAGGACCAGCATTAAGCCAAGCATTTTTATCTACGATATAATCATCCAACTTGTAGTATGCTTGTCTACATAGTGTGCGTTTAATGCATGTTTTAAATTTCTTCTCATTTAATTGAAGAATATCGAATGGTATTTTATTATAACATTTTACACAGTAACCCATAAAAGAAGTTTTTACTTTAGACAATCTGAAACGCGGTTGATCTAATTTGTCCCTATTTCTAGTGTTAAAATTATGCCTGTCACTTATCTTACTAAAAAGATGTAGATTTTTTCGAACGTACATAATGTTTTCATATATATATTGACAAGGAACCGTCATGATGTTAATTTCTTTAAACAGTTCTCGTAGAGAATCGCGTCTGCTGAGCTTGTAGATGGCTCTGACAGCCCTCTTTTGCAGAATGAAGATAGAATCAATATCTGCAGCCCGTCCCCACAACAAAATACCGTAAGACATGATGCTATGAAAGTAACTAAAATAGACCAGTCTCGCGGTATCCACGTCTGTTAATTGGCGAATTTTCCAAACAGCGTAAGCGGCCGAACTTAGCCGCCCTGCAAGTGATGTTAAGTGCGGACCCCACTGTAGCTTTGAGTCAAGCGCGATCCCCAGAAAAACCGTATTTTCGACGAATTCAAGTGTCTCCCTATTCAATACAACATGACATTCATTACTTCTAACATTCGGTAAAGCGAATCTAATGCATTTAGTTTTTTTCTCATTTAATACCAAATTATTCACAGTAAACCAATTATGGACCACATGCATAGCGTTATTTACGTCGTCAAGCTCTTGTGCACGTCTGCTTACTTTAAAAATCAGTGATGTGTCATCAGCAAATAACACCAATTAAATTTCGAAATGGCCATATTATAACCTTAAGACCTTGTGCAAAAGGAGAAGGAATACCACTGTATCCTTCTTATACTGCCATCCTTGAGGCAAAGAAAGACTGCTACCCCCCAAAAGATACCATAGACATCACGGAAAGAGAGGTAAAAGTAAAGCTTCAAGCAATTTTGGACACAACTGTGGCTAGGCTTGGAAAATTCCTACGTGTGGAATTTCCCCTGAATGGCAAAGAGTTGGCACAAAGGTTGTATAAGCAAACTATGGCAGGCGAAGACGATTCTAGTACTTTTATTTGTTCTTTTGTGCCTCTGCGCTTGGTTTGTGGTGTAGAAAAGGTATGGGAGAATCCAAAGCCATGTTCCACAATGTTCTGCAGACCAATCTATTTTAAGTTTAGAAACGAAAACAAGTTGAACATCGTGGAAGAAGAGGCTCTGATTAAGGCTGAGATTGCAGCACTGCAGCCTTCTGGGAAGCCATGCTGTTAAACACTCGATGCTTATGACCATGATAGATGGCAAAATCACTTCACACCTATCAAATACCTCATCACAGAGTTGTGATATCTGTAAAACTACTCCTTCAGAAATGAATAAGTTTGAGAAGATCTCACAGTGAGTTTTCAATCATTTAATAAATTAATGTCACTATACTGCAATATAATTATATTCTTTTGATTAATTTTACCACTTTCTTTCCAGAAAACCGGTTTCAACAGAAATATATCAGTATGGTTTGTCTACTCTTCATGCTTGGATCAGGTGCATGGAGTGCCTACTCCATATTTCATATAGACTGGACATTAAAACATGGCAAGCCAGAGATGCAAGCAGTAAAGAGTCCTTGAAGACTAGAAAACAAATTATACAGCAGAAGTTCCGTGATGATGAAATGGGCCTCCTAGTAGACATCGTCAAACAAGGTGAGATAAAATAACAGCTATAACTTTTAATTCTACATTTTTTTGAAGTAAAATTATTCATTTTCCTTTTTGCACAAAGTCAAAAACTATTTTTGTTTGTTTCAGGTTCGGGAACTAGAAATCATGGGAATACAGCTAGAAATTTTTTTAGTGATCCTGCAAACATTGCAGCTATCACAGGATTGGATTCCCGATTGATCCAAAGATTTTCAACACTTTTGGGTGCTGTAGCCAGTGGGGAGCTTATAAACATTGATGCGTTTGCAGACTTTGCACGCCTTACTGAAGAAATGTACGTGGAGCTCTATGGCTGGTATTACATGCCTTCGAGTGTCCACAAACTTCTACTGCATGGTGCTGAAGTTATCAAACACTTCAATATTATGCCCATTGGCAAATTATCTGAAGAGGCAACGGAAGCCAGAAACAAAGACTTCAAAAAAATCCGAGAGCACCATTCACGTAAATTTTGTCGTAAAGCGACAAACGAAGACATTTTCAATGGTCTCCTTGTATCATCAGATCCCTACCTGCCCAGCATAAGACCTGTACTTAGAAAGTCTATAAAAACAGCTGTCACTGATGATATGAGACCTCTTCTCATTAGTGACGATTCAGGTGTAGACAAAGAGAACGTTGAATTTGTCGTCAATGATGGATTCGGATTTAGAGGACTCTGATGAGGGCGAAGATACTCTCTGTTTTTAGCAGTAGTTTTTATGTGTACTATAGAGGTTAATGCTCATGTCATTAGTATCTAATTATAACTCAACCATAATCACGGTGATTAACAAATTAGTTACTTGGTTCTTGAAATGCAATTTTGTAAATAAAAGCATTTAATCAATATTATTTTTTAATTATTCTCATCATAAAAGTCATTGGTAGGCTATAAACTAACGATATTATAAGTAAATCGATCAGCAACTTTATTTAAACACGTGAAATATTTGAAAAATAACATGTCGAAAATTCAAAATTTCAAAACTTTGCTACGCGCAAAGCGGTACCCAAAGGTGCATGAATTGGATGTCATCTTGATCGCCTTGTATGGTATAATAAGTCGTGTGAGCACCAGCCCTTCAGTGGCCTCAGTTCCATTCAATTTCAAAAAAATGTACTTTAAGTGTTTTCTCCCATACAAAAAAAAACACAAAACTTTTTTTTCTCACGCGTGGAGCTGCTACTACCATCCATACGTTAATCACACTCAATATTATAAAGGCGAAAGTTTGTGAGTGTGTGTGTGTGAGTGTGTGTGTGTGTTTATATGTTTGTTACTTCTTCACGCTCAAACGGCTGGACCAATTTTGATAAAATTTTGTAAGGAGGTAGCTGACACCCTGGATTAACATATAGGCTACTTTTTATCCCGATATTCCCACGGGATCGACAATTACGCGGGTGAAACCGCGGGGCGCAGCTAGTAACACATAAAGGGAGGTATACCAGAGACATTACAATTTTTTATTTTTTATTCCTGACTTTAAGTTTCTATGAGTATGGAACTCGATTTTCAGACCACTGTGCGTTGCTGTGGCTACATTCCTGCCATTCGCTGAACTTTATTGTGCGCTTTTTAGGGTTCCGTACCCAAAGGGTAAAAACGTGACCCTACTACTAAGACTTGACTGTCCGTCTGTCTGTATCCCATGAACCGTGATAGCTAGACAGTTGAAATTTTCACAGAATATGATGTACATTTCTGTTGCCGCTATAACATCAAATACTAAAAACAGAATAAAATAAATATTTAAGGGGGGGGGCGAAAAAAACACGTATGTTGTATGGGAATACAACAAACGTGTTTTTTTCGGTGTTTGCCTTGTGGTGTGCGAGTCCGACTCGCACTTGGCCAGTTTTTTTTTTTAATTTCTAACGTGACGATATTACCGTGGACGTCCACGTCCACTTCACGGTATCACGGTAACACACGGAAGTAAAATGTATGGAAATATATGACGGATGCTCTTAAATTTCCGTCCAGGATAACGTTAGATAACGTGCACGTATCTCCATAGATTTTATGAACGTTGATATCGTCACGGTAGAAATTATGAACGTGCACACTTGACGTGCTGAATAGCAAAATTTTTCATTAGGTAAAATTTTTCGGTAGAACATCATCGTCAGCTTTATCATTTACTAGCTGCGCCCCGCGGTTTCACCCGCATAAGTTTTGATCCCGTTGGAATATCGGGATAAAAAGTAGCCAGTATGTTAATCCTGGGTGTCAGCTACCTTCATACAAAATTTCATCAAAATTGGTGCAGCCGTTTGATCGTGAAGAAGTAACAAACATATAAACACGCACACACACTCACTCACACACTCACAAACTTTCACATTTATAATATTAGTGTGATCATCTTCTGATGTACAGTCAACAAAAGAGATAAGTATGAAGGATCGTCGGATAAAGTTGAAGTTTAGTAAGAAACCATCCATCGGTTTCTTATGTATTCTTTTCAACTCTAGTTTGTTTCAATTCATGAAATTGTTCTGTTACTCTGTTGTTGCTATGCAATCCTATTCATAGCGCATCTAACTGCATTTAAAATGCAGTCCGGTTGCATAAAATTGACCTGCTAGTAATAATAAATACTGTGACTCTACTGCACAAACGCTCCTGCAGTACTTGACCGCCTTATTTCTGACTTGGTAAGCAAATGTACAGACGCCAGCACAACAAGCTACCCGAAACTGTCAAATTTTCCCAATCAACTTTGAACCTAAAAGACAAAAAAAGATATAAAAAAAATATATAATAATATGTAATAATATTCAATAATAATCTTTATTTTTAACTTTATACCTTAGCGATAAAGTTGAAAATCTATTAAAGAAATTTGACAGATTCTGAATTTCTGACAGAAGTCTGTACACAACTATATTAGCGTCCGGGGACGTCAGCCGATCGTGACAATCATAACAACAAGTTAAAACATTCTTGAAACAATAAAATCCGTAATAATTTAATTAATACACCCTTGAAAGTACTCACCTACTAAAGCGGTCAAAATCTGCCTCCTAGAACTACTTTCGTTTTTTCGCCGGTCCATACTGGCTGAGTAAATCCGTTCTTCGAATCCGAGATTAGGGAAAAAAAAAAGTCGGTTGTAGGTTATTTTTAACAAGACACTAGCACTATAAATAGAAACATGACGGAAATCACTACTCTCTTATCACTTTTCGTAGTTCCCGGCTTACGTTTTCATTTAAAATGTCAAAATTCCGCGATTATTTCATGCGCTTGCGTTGCAACTGACGTCTGTCAAGCGACTACTTTTATAACCTCTAATTATTTGAGCATGTGTAGCTAACAGTTATGCAAACACAATGTTATGTCATACTCTTCAGTTTTCCTCAAATGATCTTTATGTTTCAGCGATAGAGTTTAAAATTAAACGGAATACATTTTATCAAGTGCTGTGGGATTTTGGCGGTGTAGCGGCTGACCGATTTCGTTGACCGTTCTTTAGTGATGAGTTATGCGAATGAAGACCTTGTGGACATAACATTAAGTGCTATTATGTATTAAGGTGGGGGTTAGCCTAAACATGGTAGTAGTTCATTGGGTTTCCCTTCCGATTCAAAGAACATCAATGATTCCATACTGATAGTAGAGCTAAGTTTGTAGAGGTGTCTTCATTGAAATCAATGGGTAGTTTTCCTGTTAGTAATGGTCTTGTTAGTGGAATTAATTTGCCGGTTCCAGAAACAATGTCGCCTTCTAGACTCTGGTTCATAAAATCAGAGACTTGTGTGTTATGTGTGTATGTTATAACTCTGAAATGTGATTGAATAAGGAAGAGATTCTCTACATTTTACTTAGCCAAATTGGGATTTGGCTTTCAAGCATATATTTTTTAAGAGAGTCAAACACCTGTAACCACTAAGTATGTATATTTAGCCCATAAATCGGTACTATATTAATACCATGCAGGAATCAAACCCACGTTGCGGTACACAGTGCCGCAAGATTTCACTCAGGCGCTTAACGGGTGTAAATTGACGTTTTTATTTACGAAAATTAGTTTTAAATGTTATAACTTGTGACCTCAAGACTACAGCACGCTGTGTAACACACCATCAATCACAAATCTATATCATTTAGAAGGTTTTTTTTTGCGGTTGTGAAATCATCAAATGACCCCCGCTCTGGGTGGAGCGGAAGGGAGTGTCAGACTCTTACTGACTAAAACCCACCCGTGTTCCTTCCTTAGCCTTTTACTTTATGTTCCGAGCCAGCAGTAACCCTTTCGGATAATCTCCTCGATGCTGACTTATCTTTGAGGCGCGTGTGGAACACGTATCTTACGCGCCTGGTCCTGATCGGACGGTGAGCTACCCAATCATTTTGAAGGACTTTGCCTATCCATTGCTTCATATGTACGAAAAATTGGCCTGCTTAACAACGTAAATAACGCAATGAATGTTGTTGAACTGTCAAAACGAAAGCTATTGCTACCGTTAGTTACGCAATTACCCCGCTGTACCGGTGCGTGCTTATGGGAAAAAGTCATTTCCCAGCAGTTATTTTTGTACAGTGTTACCTAATTAGTTATTAGAGTGATGTACAGAATGTGTGTTGACAGATTTGTGATGGGTCTGTTTATTTTTAGGTTAAGAATGAGTTTCTGTACAGCTGTCATCTAAGACGTCACTCCAACGCCTATAAAAGCGGTTGTCAACCGAGCCGCGTCCCTTTTTAGGGTTCCGTACCCAAAGGGTAAAAACGGAACCCTATTACTAAGACTTCGCTGTCTGTCCGTCTGGCCGTCTGTCCGTCTGTCCGTCTGTCCGTCTGTCCGTCTGTCTGTCACCAGGCTGTATCTCAAGAACCGCGATAGCTAGACAGTTGAAATTTTTACAAATTATGTATTTATGGTGCCGCTATAACAACAAATACCTACAAAAAACAAAATAAATTAAATATTTAAGGGGGGCTCCCCATACAACAAACGCGATTTTTTTGCCCTTTTTTGCTCGATATCTAAAATTGCAACAGGTAGGCACTTGAAATATTCACAAAATACTCAGTTGTATTTTAACTTTAATAATAAATAATAAAATTAAAATAGAATAAATATTTAAGGGGAGCCCTCCTTAAATATTTATTCTATTTTAATTTTACAACAAACATGTTTTTTGGCGTTTTTGCCTTGCGGTACGGAACCCTTCGTGTGCGAGTCCGACTCGCACTTGGCCAGTTTTCCTGTCAGCGCTCGCGCGATAAGGTCGTTGGATTTCGTCTTAGATCATAGCTAAATCTTTGTTTGGTGGTCATTTCCTTTTGTTTATTGTGTTTTGTTGAAGTTGATTGTTTCCTATTAAATAGTGCGTGATTATTGTGTAAATTGTTTAGTTCGTTATTTAAATACAAGTTAGGCAGACCTGACAGTTGTTTTTAGGGTTCCATACCCAAAGGGTAAAAACGGAACCCTATTACTAAGACTTCGCTGTCTGTCCGTCTGTCCGTCTGGCCGTCTGTACGTCTGTCCGTCTGTCCGTCTGTCCATCTGTCCGTATGTCCGTCTGTCCGTCTGTCCGTCTGTCTGTCACCAGGCTGTATTTCAAGAACCGCGATAGCTAGACAGTTGAAATTTTCACATATTATGTATTTCTGTTGCCGCTTTAACAACAAATACTGAAAACAAAATAAATTAAATATTTAAGGGGGGCTCCCATACAACAAACGCGATGTTTTTGCCCTTTTTTGCTCGATGTCAAAAATGGCAACAGGTAGGCACTTGAAATATTCTCAAAATACTCAGTTGTATTTTAATTTTAATAATAAATAATAAAATTAAAATAAAATAAATATTTAAGGGGGGAAAAAACGCCAAAAAAAACGTGTTTGTTGTATGGGAGATACAACAAACATGTTTTTTTTTTTTTTGCGTTTTTGCCTTGTGGTACGGAACCCTTCGTGTGCGAGTCCGACTCGAACTTGGCCAGTTTTTTTTATTTAAATACCACTCCTGGTCCCTAAGAATATAATCAACTATTAAAGTCAAGTGCTACTCTGCAGTAGAAAGTATGCCTATAAATTAAAGCCTGTGTTTCTAAAAAGGAAGTTGCACCTTATGTAATATCTGTTTAGACTAATTGCGGATGCAATTCGAGTGCGGCGTAACTGGGCATGCGTGTTCTAAATGAGAGCGTATATCTACATGGTCTACATACAACAAGACTGCTATGTTTTTTTGAAGTGAAAATTTCTTTAGGCAAACTTTGCGCTCTTTCTGAGGCGGGTATCACATCTCCGCCGCGAAACCATATCAGCGAAACAGGAGTAGTTCCGTCACGACTTCTCCGTTGTACAGACGCCAGCACATCAAGCTACTACAATCTGTCAAATTTCTTTAATAGATTTTCAACTTTATATCCAAAGCATAAGGTTCAAAGTTGATTGGGAAAATTTGACAGTTTCGGGTAGGTTGATGTGCTGGCGTCTGTACGACAAACGAAACAGAAGCGAAACTGCCTCTTCTAACGCACTGATTTGAATAAACTTCTAACTCTTTTCCGTGTGATTTCGCCGATCTGCTCGGAATCCGGTTACACCTTTGCGCTCAGCCCGCTATTTTGATGCGGTCGTGCCGCGTTTGTCGCACGTATCTGTGGCAGTCGACTAGTTTACGACATTGGCAGAATAGTCAGCATCGGCTTTGCATCCCATTTATTAAAAATAGAAACAGACTACTTAGTTCATAAAGCGAAACTTCAAAAATAGATGTTGATTTTACGCAAAAACGAATCTAAGAGGTCCAGAGTAGAGCTATACTGTTTTTACTAAGTCGAAAGCGACGAAATTTTGCTCCGATTACTTTAGGTAACTCAACTGACTCTCATGATGTTTCTGATGTTGTGATGTTTCTAAGCGGAATTATTTTCGCGACGGAGGTGTGCTAAGGCCCGAACAGTGAACGAAACCGACCCATTACGCTCGGGTCGGTGCTGCTAAATCGCGTAGGTATTCGATGTAGATGCGTACTCGTCTCCAGTTGTAAGTTTTCACTTCTACAGGGTTATTGGTAAAAAATCAGCTGTTCCCTATGTTCGTATAACTCTTCAAAATGTAGGGAACAGCTGATTTTTTCAGGCTTGGACCCATAGTAAAAGTTGTTCATAATGATAAGTACAATGACCTCTTAAGAGGTTGTTATTGTTTTAACAATAACCCAGTATAATGTGGTCATAACCCAGTATTATAATCTACTTAATCTACTTAATGTATGTATTTATTGTATTATGTAAATGGTACATCACAGACTACCTGCAGTCTGTCCTTTCCCTTTTTAATCCATCCAAAGGTTGTCTTTGAAAGATCGCTTTTAGCGATAAGACCGCCCATTGTGTCACCCTTTGTACAGTTTCTATACCTTATGTCTGTAATTAATATGGTGTACATAATAAAGAGTATTCTATTCTAATGTGCACACATCCTCTTTTTTTGGGATTATGGCATCACCCTCGATGTTTTTTAAACCTTTGTCAACCCTTACACAAACTAATATAACAAACACATATTAACTTTGACAAAGGTTCATTGGTGGCATGATTTAATAGATTTTTTACGAAGTTCTTCAATTCTTGCCGGGTTTTCAGAAACATGTAAATATTCCCGTTAACGGCTGCGATTTATGAATTATAGGCCGTGAGTACCCACCCAAGCAGGGACTTTTTTTTTTCAGGATGGGAAATCATCAAATGACCCCTCCCGCTCTGGGTGTCAGACTCTTACTGACTAAAACCCATCTGTGTTCCTTCCTTAGCCCTTTATGTTCCGGGCCAGCGGTAACCCTTTCGGAGAATACCACTGAAAATTTTATTATTTAATCACCCCTGCTCTCATAACGCTGAAGGAAAACATCATCGTGAGGAAACCGAATATCGTAGAACCAAAATTTCGAAGACATATGACATGTGACATCCACCAATCCGCACTGGGCCCGCGTGGTGGATTATGGCTCACACCGAGAGGAGGGCTGCTGGGTCTCAGCAGGAACATTATAGGCTGATTATGTGTATGTGTTATATATCCAAAATATTCATCATCATCATCATCATTTCAGCCAAAAGACGTCCACTGCTGGACATAGGCCTAAGCACCTCCACTTCGACCGGTTCTGTGCTTCTCGCATCCAACGGGTTCCTGCGGCCTTCACAAGGTCGTCGGACCACCTTGTGGGAGGCCTTTCGGTACGCGGTCGCCACTCCAGAACCTTTCGGCCCCATAGGCCATCTGTTCTCCAAAATATTATCTTTGCTATAAAATATAATACTTAGGTAAGGCTCCAGCGTGACTATCTCTTTGTGATAATTAGATTAAATATTGACAAGAGGTGTTATATCTTATGATGCTGTAGTGAGCGCATTAGACATGCAAATAAATTAAATAAATGTTCTTGACTTAGTGATTCCACAACGTAGGTTCTGTTGAGATAAGTTACATCATCATCTGCCTAGTCTTTTCCAACTATGTTGGGGTTGGCTTCCAGTCTAACCGGATGCAGCTGAGTATCAGTATTTAACATGGAGCGACTGCCTATCTGACCTCCACAGCCCAGTTACTGAGTAATACGAAACCCCTTGGTAAGACTGGTTGTCAGACTTTCGGGCTTCGGACGACCCGTAACGACTTTCAGAGATCTTGAAACAGCCGGGACTAACAGCTTAACGTGCTTTCCGAGGCACGGAGCGGTCACGGTATGTAAAGATGGTCACCCATCCACAGACCAACCGCGGCAAGCGTAGCTTAACCTGATCGATCGACCTGTGTGGCTGTTATTACTTAGTCATACATAAGCCCCTCAAGATTATTTACTAATAATATATTAATAATAATTTTTTTTTGTATAATATTGAAATGTCTAAAGAAGGTTTGTTATTTTTAAAAGGCTTAGGTTTAAGCAATCACCAGATATAAAGAAATATAACACCCAAAAAATCGTAAGTACTTACCAGAATTTAATGCCCATTTTAATATGAAATTATCACCAATAAACGTAAAGTCTGATATCCTAAAAAAGGCAAGTATCTTCAGGATAATCACTGAGCTACCCAAAAAGGTCACGCATGCACCAAATATGTACTCGAATTTTATTTAAAAATTTCATCCAAATATGTTACACAATTTTATCCTAATAAAGTAAATTAATATACAAAAATCATTGTTTAACCAAAAAATATAAATGAAGTTCTAAAGGTTCACCGATTCTATCGTAAAATGTTTACTAAAGGCTGAGCTTCTTAGAGCTTTCAATAAAATAACGGCCAAAAAAAAATGGTTTATAAACCACATGTTTTATTTCTACATACAAATAAACTTAAAACTTAATAAGACAGTCCTTAGTGTAATTTTAAAATTTTAATGAAGAGTGGATCTTCAAAAAACTTAATCTTAGTGATAAATGAGTCTTCAAACAACCAACATTAAAATAGTCATTTGTATAGTCATAATTATTTAAAAATATTAATGAAGAATCAGTCTTCAAATAACATAACATCACACTCCTTTGTATGGTAACAATGCGATGGGTGGGAGGGGTGGGATTGAAGCCGCGAGACTCAACTAATTTGCCATCAATATAATATACTTGGTTATTTGCATACATTTTATGGCAAACGTAGTGATATATTTGGGTAGTAATGCCACAAAACTTTGGTAGTTAAAATTTGGTGCACGTGTGGCCTTTTTGGGTTATGAAAAGTTTATGTAGTGCAGGCATGACTTAAATAGCCCAAAAGATTTTGGTACAGGTTTCATTTATTTGTAAGTACATATTATATTTTTTTTGGATGAGGCTGTTTAGGGTAACGATTGGTTTTTTTGGTGGTCATTCAATTTCATCCCTTTTTAAAATGTAGGTACTATTATTTATATGTCGCAGTCGGATTGTATAATCCGCCATATTACGTTAAGGCTAGCCGTTATCAAAAACACGACCGTTTTGAAATGCGGCGGTTCAACGATTAGCCGGATTGAATGCAGCTGAATAAAAATGTATTCACCGCCGTACGTTATTCAACACGGCTAGCCATAATGTAATACAGCGAGACATTAGCCGCCTCTTTGACAGGTTTTAGTTCCGATTATAGACACTCGTGGCGCTGCGTGACATAACATAATGCCGTCGGATACAGAACTACGTCGACATAGGATGCAAGAGCGAGCGAAGGGCACCCCGAGGTTCGGTTTGGTTAGGTTACTTTAAACCCTTTCACTAGGTCACCCTACAATTACTTAGATTGTAGGGTGACCTAGTGAAAGGGTAGTACGATGCGGCTAAACGTGGCCCGCCTTATTGAAGAATATCGCAATGACAATCGTTGAACCCCTAACACAAAAATACATCAAACACTATAAAATAAACAATGGGCGGCCTTATCGCTTTCTGCGATGGCGATCACTTCCAGCAACCTTGGAATGGACAGTGATTTTCCTGGACATGGGGGCTGCCGTTGTTGCAAATATTATGTAGATACACAATACACTAAAATAGATACCTACACAGATAATTATATACATATCTCTAAAATAATAGATACATAAATACATATACATGACAACCCCTTTACTAATAAACGTTGTGTAGCGTCTGTATAATTACACAACGTCTTCTTTCGAAAGTCAAATTTCTGACGACTGAAAGAGAGAAATCGATGTGTAACTATTCATCTGTTAGAATACGTGTATTAAGTAAGGTGGTTTTAAAAGCAACGAAAATAAATGAAGACTGTAGATGATTGCCGACAACAAGATTACAACGACAAGTAGGTGTTTCTTTACGAGTTTATCTTAAACTTCGTTCATTCACTGACTCACTGACTGACAATTATTAGATTATGGGTGTAAGGCCCCTGGCCCTCTGTAGGATGGCCACCTGTTGGTCTGCCAGCACTATCCTTTTGTTTGGAGAATAAAAGCTTGTTATAAGGTAATGTGAATATCCTTTATTAAATTATTCTCTGGAATCAGTCATGCTTCGCATCAGGCACGATGCTGTCCCACGTTCCTTGCAGGTCGTTCCTCAGCTTATCTGGTATCTTTGGAATGATGCCCATTTCGAGTCTTTCTGAGAGTTGTTTTTTGGGAAGTGCGCTGGGGTCTATCTCCTGGACCGCTTCAATCAACTCGGCAGTGGTTTTGTATGCTGCAATCGTTGATTTAACGAAGTCTCTGAAAGAAATTTTTTAAAGTTTTTTTGGAATTTGTTTAAGTTGTGGCGGCATCTACATCGCCACAAGAGAACTACGCATCACACTCATGACGTCACAGAGTTTACCGCGTAACTAGCATATATACAAAGTCCCGACATCAATCGTCGGTCAGTTGCCCATCAGACACAATACCAGTCTGGTCGGAGGATCCTCCCTGTTCTATGGAGAATGAGTGAACTTTACACCCTGTTACTCATACCTCTATAAAGTCATCTGCCTAGCCTTTTCCCAACTATGTTTGGATCGGCTTCCAGTCTAACCGGATGCAGCTGAATACCAGTATTTTACATGGAGCGACTGCCTATCTGACCACCGCCTATCCTATCCTATCTGCCTATCTCCACAAACCAGTTACTGGGCAATACGATAGGTAGGTACCCCTTGGTAAGACTGGTTGTCAGACTTTCGGGCTTCTGACTACCCGAAACGACTGTCAAAGATCCACGAATGACAGCCGGGACCAACGGCTTAACGTGCTTTCCGAGGCACGGAGGGGTCACGGTATGTAAAGATGGTCACCCATCCACGGACGAGCTTAACCTGAGCAATCGACCCGTATTGCTGTTATTATTTAGCCTCTATAAAGTATTTCTTTAAAATGATGATTAGGATGGAACCGATAGCTCACTTGAAGTAGAAAGCCTTGACGAAAACCGCCGGCTGGTACTCGTGGCCGCAGCGTTCGGGCCCGAAACTCATGACGCCCACGAGTGTATTCTGCTGCACGGCCGGCGCGCCTGCGTCAAACTGGAAGCAATGTGTTGAGTGAACGAGATATATCTGAACGTTGAGCTCCTTCAGTTCTGAGTTAATCTACACGATGACTGACAAATGTTTGCACTGACTGCAGAGGTCCACTGAAATCTGCGAAGCTATTTGAATGAATGAATGAATTGCACCGATCCCAGCGTGGTTAAGCAAGATTCGATTAATCGAATGAACCCCAAGATTCGCACTAGCTCCCGTAGCCTCATGTTCATGGTGCTACAGCGACCATTGCATATCAAGGAATAGACCGGGGGCGCGGTAATGGTAGGAAAGGCGTGCCCGTAGAATAGGGAAGGATTTAAGAGCCTACCGGATATGCATCCTAGAGCAAGCATATTATTCCAATAGTCCTATATAGGAGAGATGGATTGGGTAATTATTGTCTATGGATCATCTATTAACGACCTTGCCGCCAGGTTGGTTCTGGTCGAGCTTCATCGGTGCGTCTTTTGGGCGGGGTTCTACTGATTCACTGAAATCTGCGAAGTTATTTCCTCAAAAAACCATTGCATAGTCTACATGGTCTACACATGATCAGGCCAAGATTATGTCTGGACTTTACACGAAAACCCGTAGTCGGCCTACTATCACTACTACATTAAAGTGGATAAGACGGAGATTAAAACCAGAAGACGAACTGGCAGGGGATCGAGGAGGGGGGGCGTTCAGGGATCAGGCCGGAATAAATCATATTTAGTTTGTAAAAATTACGTTTTCAATTTCGCTGTTAGGATTTATTTCATGGCTTTAAAATAGTCCTCATTAGAAATTGTCAATGTTGTCATTTATTGTCGTCTCAACCTTGTATGAGATGCATTTCAATAGACATGATTATAATCTACTAGCTGACCCGCGCCCACTTCGTTGGGCGGTAAACATTTTAACTTGTGATGAAATTATGAGTGTGGTTCGGTTAGTACTGAGCGCTATGATGTATTTCCCGACTGCCAAAAGGAGGGTTTTGTTTTTATTGCATATTTTTATTGTTTTATTATATATGTATGTATGTATTTGCATGCCACTTTGGCTATATTACCGGGTTTCAAATGAGTAAATGAAATGATTATGATTGAATAAATTATGTTAAATTTAATTATTCAAAACTTCTCTGTATACTATATTAGATGTACTTAATGCTATTATTTGGTACCAAAATATATTGTCTTTCAGGAGTTCCAACCCGAGATAAGCCAACATATAACTGCCAATGTGAAAAACACTGCTTTCTCAGGTCAATGCCCACCAGAGAGAATGTTTGACCCTGGGACTTATGGATGTTCTCGCGCTTTGGCTAGCGAGCCGCTGCGAGCGCTCAGCGTTAGACTCCCTATACCTTGTTGCTGAGACATGCTGCCTTAAATCAGAAAGACGCTGCGCACGTTCAGCGCTAGATTCCCGAGCACGGGCCTGCGATGTTCTCGCGCTTTGGCTAGCGAGCCGCTGCGAGCGCTCAGCGCTAGACTCCCTATCCCTTGTTGCAGAGACATGCTGCCTTAAATCAGAAAGACGCTGCGCACATTCAGCGCTAGATTCCCGAGCACGGACCTGCGATGTTCTCCAGCTTTGGTTAGCAAGCCGCTGTGAACGCTCGGAGCTAGATTCCCCAACGCGTGCTTGCGAAATATTTTCTCTATTCCTCGAGAGGCGCTGATAATTTTCAAGAGCAGACTCTTCCGTACGGCGTACTCGAGCTGCTCTTGTCTGGGATGTCTGACGGGAAAGTTGTTATTTCCTTTTAGGCATGACAAACAATCGCTGAAACTGTCCGATATCCCAAAAACAGTAATAGCTGGCACAGCTTCGAACTCGAAGAATGAGAACGAAGTAGTGTTTGTGTTTTAAGAAACCGAGCAACCAAAACAATTTTAAGACCAACAACCAAAACAATTTTAAAGACCAACGACATCCAACCAACCGCGTACAACACACCTACCTAACGACGAAAGTTAAACAACGCCATCTATGGGTAAATGGATAAAACGTCCGTACAAAGCTTGTTCTAATGCGGTTCGTGAATGGACGGCGGCATTTTGTGATTTAGTAATTTTATATTATCTTCGAAACTATTTAACCAATTGGCATACTGTTTGGGCAAATCGTATCTCTATGATGTTCTTGTGCTCAAAATAATATTTTTTTCGATAAACTTTAGTATTTTGTTGTTTAAAAAATTGTCCAAAGGTAAGCACGTCGAAAACTACTTTTTTTAACACATAAAAGCTACTATATCTGCTAAAATATAAAAGATAGAAATATGGTGTCGCGGACTTTTTTGTAGAACTATTTAAAGCGGACCAAGTTGCCATACATTGTTTTTAATTATATACAACTGTTAAGGCAGCGCATGCAAATAACTCTGTTGTGAGAGCTATTTTTTTCCGCCTGGCTAGACAAAAATTGAGATAGTTCAGCTAATATGCATGATATCTTTATAATTTATAGCCTATAGCACTCACGAATAATGTAGCTTTCTACCAGTGAAATAATTTTTAAAATTGGTTCATTACTTCCGGAGATTACCCCCTACATACAAACTTACAAACTTACAAACTTACAAACAATGTTACCTCTTTATAATATTATTAGTATTAGTATTAGTATTAGTATTAGGGAATGCAGAACCGGTACTGTTTTAAAGAACCGGGATTTTCGGGACAATCTGGCTAAAGAACCGGGATTCCCGGTACTTTCGATACTTTAAGTAAGCCTTTAAAAGATGAAGAGTTGAAACGGAGAAAGTAAAAGAAAGACGAAATGACGGCAAAATAAAAACATTTAAATCAAATCAAATAAAACGTTTTATTTCTTGTTTTATTGGTAACTACGCATATTCTACCAGCAACATCTTTATTTACATTAAAACATTTTTGTGCCTAATCCTAGATAATATTCATCAGAAACATTTATTAAACATCTTCTCCAAACAAATGATTTAAATCAACATGACTCCTATTGCAATTCTGCATAACCAAATTATAATTTAAAACTTGCGTAATATCTATAAAAAGAAAAGAAAAGGGACAGTGGAGTTTTAGCGTAGCATTAAGCAGTCTCAATATTATTGATTAGATAATCTTAACCGACATTTTTTAGATTGTTATTTATTAACATAATTCATCATCATCCTTTCAGCCGAAAAACGTCCACTGCTGGACATAGGCCTCCCCAAAGCACCTCCTCTTCGACCGGTTCTGTGCTTCTCGCATCCATCGGGTTCCCGCGGCCTTCACAAGGTCGTCGGACCACCTTGTGGGAGGCCTTTCAAAGCTACGTCTACGGGTACGCGGTCGCCACTCCAGAACATTTCGGCCCCATCGACCATCTGTTCTGCAAGCAATGTACCCTGCCCACTGCCACTTAAGTTTGGCAATTCTTCGGGCTATGTCGGTTACCTTGGTCCTCCTGCGGATCTCCTCATTCCTGATTCGATCACGCAGGGAAACTCCATAGCTCTCTCCATTGCCCTTTGGGTGACTTTCAGCATTCTTATAAGGCCCATTGTGAGTGACCACGTTACAGTGCCATAAGTCATCACTGGCAACACGCACTGGTCAAAGACTTTCGTCTTGAGACACTGAGGTATGTGGGACGAGAAGATATTGCGTAGCTTCCCGAACGCTGCCCAGCCGAGTCGGATTCGACGATCGACCTCTTTTTCGAAGTTAGACCTACCTAACACAGTTTGTCCTAGGTAAACATACTCGTCCACGACTTCGAGTGTAGTGTCTCCGATCTTTATGAGAGTGGGTATTACATGGGCATTTGACATGATCTTCGTTTTGTCCAAGTTAATTTTAAGGCCCACTCTTTCGGAGGCTCTACTGAGGTCATCGAGCATTGTACTGAGGTCCTGCATAGTCTCAGCCCTGTCTCACACCTCGCTGCAAAAGGATAGGCTTTGAGGTCTGATCCTGGAGTCGGACTGCCATAGTGGCGTTTACGTACCGACAGTTCAGCACCTCGATGTACCGATAGTCGATCTGGCATCGTTGAAGAGACTGCAGCACAGCCCATGTCTCAATCGAATCAAAGGCTTTCTCGTAGTCCACAAACGCTAAGCAGAGAGGCAGGTTATATTCTTCGGTCTTCTGTATAACATGTCGCAGCGTATGTATGTAGTCTACGGTGCTAAAGCCTTTACGGAATACGGCTTGTTTGGGAGGCGTCATACCTGCGCGCGAGACGGTTCGCGATGACTCTCGAAAACAGCTTGTAGACATGGCTCAGAAGTGAGATGGGCCTATAATTCTTAAGAAAGGCATTGTCGCCCTTCTTAAAGAAAAGTATCACCACACCTCTGTTCTATGCCTGTGGTGTTTTGTCCTCGAGTATGACGGAATCAAACAGCTTCTGAAGGGCCTTAAGAACGGGTTTTCCGCCGGCCTTCAGGAGCTCGGCCTTAATTCCGTCATCACCCGACGCCTTGTTATTTTTGAGCTGCTTCAGAGCCATCCTGATCTCGTACAGGCTGACGTCCGGGATGTCTTCGGTACAGTATCGGATCAATCTAGCTCTTGGGTCGTTTGCCAGATCCATAACGGGTTACTTGTTGACGTGTATAACTGTCCATAGAACCTCTCGATCTCTCTCAACAGCTCAGGTTTGGCGGATACGATCCTGCCATCAACGGTCTTTAGTTTCGTAAGCTGGCTCTGCCCAAAAGAAGCAGTCTTGTTTGAGTCTTTTTTGCGAAGCACTGTCCACCAAAATCACAAACACAACGCAAAGCAGAACACTCTGAAGACGCGATGGCCGCCACCAGCCCCTCCCGCACCCTCGTGCAGCATGCTCTTGTAGCATGCATGCTTCTTGTGCATGCTAGGTAGCAAGTGTATTCCACGCTTTAAGCGGTCGGGCTTTATGCTATTAAATTAGAAATATTCGAAACGCGAAGTATCTTTTCCCGAAAGAACCGGGATTTGGTTTTAAAAATCCCGGTTCCAAAAACGTCGAAAATTTCCGGGATTTCCCGGTACTTTCGGTTCCGGTATTTCCCGGGACTATTCACTAATTAGTATAGATGTCTTTGTTTAAAGCAATCAGAGTCAATGATGTGTTTCATAAGATTGTTATCGATGCTTCCACTAGGCGACGGCGACGGCTTGAACTCGTTGGTGGGCGTGGCTAATATGCATGCTATTTAGTTTATTTATTCAATTACTTATTTAGTTTTATTTGGTTTTTATTTAGTGAAATAGACGATGATTTATAACGAAAACGAGCACGTAAAATTTAATGAACAGACCTTTCGGCGTATAGATATCGTGAAAAAACTTAGAGATGTATTTATTCAAAATAAAGTTATTTGAATTCTTGAATAAATTATCTATCCCTGTACGGTAACATTTTTGCCATATTAATACATCGAGAAATATTTCTTTACGCCCAAAATGCGAACGTGTTGAAATATGAAAGTTTCGCTCATAACATTCAAACCAATATTGATTTTTTGATTCTGTTCTCGTACAAAGAGCGTACCCTGTGACGAGACAAGTAGATATTATTTTTAATTTTTAATGAACATTGTCAAAAAGTGGAGGTAAGTTCATACGACGTTAGTATGAAAGTATGACTGACTAGTGTAACCTTAATTAGTTATGCTAACAATTTATTTACGACTTTAGTTTGTATCATGATCTACAATCTAACTGCACACATATTATACAGCAGGTATATGCATAGTTAGCAAACATCTGGTTAGTTTTTAACCCCCGACGCAAAAACGACGAGGTGTTATAAGTTTGACGTGTCTGTGTGTGTGCGTCTGTCTGTGGCATCGATACAGTATGGAAACCACACAAATATGCAATAAATATCCACATACCGCCTTTTATGACGATATATAAAAAATGCACGATATCGAAAAAAAATCAGCTGTTCTCTACATTTTGACGAGTTGCGAAATTAAATGTAGGGAATAGCAGTTTTTTTTTTTTATAGCCCGAAAAAGTACAGTCGAGCTACTGTTTCACGACACTAGTTTTATAATGTAAGTCCTGCTTAAAGTTTTGGTTTCCGAAGACATCGAAACCGTCTCCCTATTCTAGATTCCTTCCCTTTCTGAACAAATCTGTAGTACAATTTACCAAGCAGGCATCCCTGGTGCCGTTTCTCAGTGAGGCGCAGAAGAAGTCAGGAGTGAACTGAAAGCCGTTGACGAGTTGATAGGCGTCCATACAGTAGTGCTGCGAGCGCACCTTGAGCCGGGCCGTCATCAGGTCAGGAGTGTGCTCCCTGAACGACGTGTCTGTGCCCTGTACAAATTTTAGAAAATTTTAGTATTTTTTGCTTAGGTAGAAATAGATACCGCTAGATCTACTTTCCGATCAATCATCATCATCATCATTTCAGCCGAAAGACGTCCACTGCTGGACATACGCCTCCCCAAGCACCTCCACTTCGACTGGTTCTGTGCTTCTAGCATCCGACGGGTTCCTGCGGCCACCACAAGGTCGTCGGACCACCTTGTGGGAGGCCCTCCAACGCTACGTCTTCCGGTACGCGGTCGCCACTCCAGAACCTTTCGGCCCCATTGGCCATCTGTACTGCGAGCAATGTGTCCTGCCCACTGCCAATTAAGTATGGCAATTCTTCGGGCTATTTCGGTTACCTTGGTTCTCCTGCGGATCTCCTCATTCCTGATTCGATCACGCAGGAAAACTCCAAGCATAGCCCTCTCCATTGCCCATTGCCCGATTGATCACTAAACAAGAAAAAGACTAATCAACGACTCATCGGTTTCGAAAGGCAAGTCAAGCCTAACCAGGGAGCGCAGGCGCCACTGCCGGTTGCGTCTTGAGACCGCTGTACCTAGAGCAGACTACAGTATTGTTATGTCACGAAGCGATGCGCGATTTACTTGCAGTCAAGTGAAAGTAAGTGAAGTCGGTGACAAAAAAAAAAAAGAAAATACAAAACAAAAGACATCGACTTCCGACATTAAAGTTATTTTTCACTTTGTAATGTTTTTTTTTTGTTATATCGCACCTCCGATAAAATAGGGTTACAACTCAAAAAACCAGGATTTTTAGAAAAGCGAAAATAAGCTCACGGGTTTGTTAATCATTCTTTATTCTTACACTATTGTTATTATGTGATCAAAATTATACATACTTGAAAAGCTTACAAAAAATATGTTTTAATGACATACGCTGTTTTTTCCAATTTTCCTGAAAAACTACCTGAAAATTCCTTTTTGGAGTTGTAACCCTATTTTATAGGAGGTACGATATAGTTTTTAGTTGAACATTAATTGTGGTGAAGGATCTCGTTCATTACCCTGGTTGCCCCCCACCCCGTGACCACGATGAAGCTCTGCGCGAACGGCTCCTTGAAACCCTCGTAGATCTTGATCAGGTTCACGTGTTTGTGGAACTCTAAAATAAACAGATACTGTAAGTTATCTTACTTTGACAAAAATACAGGATGACATACATCGATGCACAATCTGTTACCATGGATGATTCTGAATGAGCTTTGAAATTTTCGTCACGTAAGTATTAAAAAGAAAATGAACTCTGCCGTATATTTTGAGCGCGTAAGTATTGCCCTTTTCCATGAAACAGCAGTTTTTTTTTGATAGTTGACGAAAAATTTCTACTCAGAATCATGTGCTGAATCCATGGTTTTGCGGTGTCCCTCCCACCTTGTATAGTAATAGTAGTGGTAGAGGCCTTTGTGTTGTTTAAGAAGCTCGTAGGGTGAAGTATAACCTATTGCCCTACCACCAAACCCACTTCTGCCGCCACTCCTGTATAAAGCCGCGGTTCCATTAGGCAAGTCTTGCATGCAAGTATGACGTCACACTTGTGTGCAAGTGATTTGAATTGAAAACAGAAATTTATTCAACTTGCATACAAGATTTTAGTGGCATACAAGTTTTTCTAGTTGTACCTAGTGTTCATCATGAGTAGAAGACGTGCTGTGGTTGCCGCTGCGTGCATAGTTGTACGCGAAATAATTATACATAAAGTAAAATAACATAAATATTATTGTTTTCTCCGTATCCTACTTAGAAGTCATTTTTACAAAATAATCCTGCACATAATCTATACACCTGCGCATGCGCTTGCAACTTGTATGCAAATGAGCTGACTGAGTGTTGTGTGTACAAGTTTAAACCTAATTGCATACAAGTTGCAACTTGTTTGCAACCTGTGGTTTCCACTATGCAAATTGCATGCAACTTGCAACTTGTATGCAAGTCATTTGCATAATGGAAACGCAGCTTAAGGGTTAAGACCAAAAATTTGACGCATTTGCCCAATCAAAAATTTTCCAACCATTTTTCTTAAAAACTATGTCTGATAGAATTTTACAACAATTAATCCAAAATTAAATGTTTATTTGTCCAGCATGCCAAAGGCTCAAAGTAACATAATAATGCTCGGTAACAGAGTAAATTAAATCTTTAGTTTTATCCACAACGAAGTTATATTGTGTCGAAAATGGCCTGAACTGCTTCGAGAAAAGGATGGTACGGCCGTGCCCCTTTTTGCTCGACTTGGTGGGGGCACTCCCGTGCCCCCAGATAATTTCTCCACAAACGGGAACAAATTATGTAAAAAATGGTATAATAATTTTGAAGGGTGAACTTTGAGGATATTCAAAGTCAAAGTCAAAACATTTATTTCAAGTAGGCACTTAAAAGGCACTTTTGAACGTCAAAAATTACGAAAAATAGAATTGATTCTAGTCGCCCATTCCAAAAGGTAGTTTTCGTATGGAGAAGAATGGGCAAGAAACTCCACCGTTACTCTTTTAAAATGTTTTACAATATTTTGTATACATTAATTATATAATATGTGAAGACGATGCACCTAAAATAAAATAAAATTACTATACCAAAATAGGTAAAAGAATTAAAAATGAAAACATGACATAAATTAATTATCTAATAGATACATGGTGCTCACATATTTACAAACATGGTAAAAATAAACGATTTTCATTTAAATAAAAAATTACAAGTAATAAGTCAGTGTGTGAGTTTAAGTAGTTACAGAATATAAATCAACGTCAAAAAAAAGAAGAAAGATTCAGAAAGAATCAATTTTACAATTAAATTAGCAACCAGTTTGATTTTGTCTAGACTCTAGATTGTCCTATGGAGCAGGACCAGCATGTTTCCAAGCGTTCTTATCTTGGATATAATCTTCTAATTTATAGTACGCTTGTTTACAAAGTGTACGTTTAATGTGAGTTTTAAATTTTCTTTCATTTAATTGCAATATATCACAAGGTATTTTATTGTAACATTTAACACAGTACCCCATAAAAGATGTATTTACTTTGGCTAATCTAAAAAATGGTTGATGTATTTTATCTTTCTGAACAAGTTCTATGTTCAGTTATAGTAGTTCAAGTTCAAGTTCTAATAAAGGTTGAATATCGAATTCTACAGCAATAGCGTATAATTAGCAACCCTTTTCATAGGGACGATGTAAGGATATAGGTAACCGCAATAATATGCTTATTTACTGTTTTTTTAATTTATTGTGATTTTAAACAATTGTGCTACTTATTGTGTGCAACCGTTTACATTGGCAGTTTCTATAGATTTGAAACAAGGTAGGGTTTCGTTTTGGAGAACAGGCAATACTGCGCTCAATTGTCTATGGCAGCTGAAGCTTAGCGGGCATTTTGAATCATTCGCTATGTCAAACTCAAAGTAATTCAGCGTGGTCAGAAATATTTCGGCAGGTTTTTCGACGATTTTTACTGTAAGTTTTGTGTTTTAACTACGATTTTATAGTGCTCTAGGTAGAAAAAAGCATGGGCTTTTGTGTAATGTTTATTTCTATACGATTCTCAGCGTAGTTTCGGAGCAATCCATATTTACTCACTGTGCTACCTCATAATTGTGATACTTTTGTGTTACTTTTGTGTCACCAGTTGTACAATTTCTGTGTCACCACAATTGTGCTACCATTATAAGGTTGGGATACACTTAGTACTTACTATAGTTGTCCGTTAACAAGAAGCCATACGCATTTTAATTGAATAAAACATTTATTCCTTAATTAACTTTCAGATGCCACTTACTTCGGCAGAAAAGTCCAAAAGAATGGAGACCGACGGAACAGACATAAATATAGAAACTACTACAACAAAACTGAATACTGAATTACTTTTTGTTGTTTTTTTTATGTTAAAACCTTATTTTAGACTTAAGTAATAAAACTTGCTCAAGATTATAATTGTTTTAATTTCGTCTAAGCGTACCTAACTTATTTTGCCATAAATGTTCTTTGTTTTATAAAATAATTTTCTATTTTTATAAAATATGTTTATAAAATTCCTATTGTAACCTCAACTTTATAGTTTTTTTGCTACCATTTTGTGCGACTATTGTGTCACCGTAGTGTACATTTTTGTGCAACTTTTGTGTCACCATCGCACAACATTTTGTGTCACTATTGTGTCATTTACGTCAATATCTTATCGGACTTCACCCTTATAGCGTATTGTAATTACATGTACAGATGCCAGCACATCAAGCTACCCGAAACTGTCAAATTTTCCCAATCAACTTTGAACCTTATGCTGTAGCGATAAAGTTGAAAATCTATTAAAGAAATTTGACAGGTTGTAGTAACTTGATGTGCTGGCGTCTGTACATGAGATATTTTAGCTTTGTCTTTAGGATGGCTGGCAATATGTCAGCGAAGAAGGTCTTGGCATTGCAATGCCTGGTATACTGATTGACCAACTTTTTGACAATTTAAAACATACATAATCCTTAGACTTCTTCTCATGAGGGTCAGAAACTACAGAACGCCACCTGCTACGATCCTTACATACTCCGTTTGCTTCATTTACGGTCATATATCTGGTCATACGCGCTGGCCGGTTGCAGTACTACGCACCTGATCACAGATGAAGGTAGACCTAGATAACGCAAGTATCACGATTTGTATGAAAACCAGATCGAAAATCCTTATGGATTTCTTCAAACTATGTCCTATGAAGATACAGAGAAGTTATTACTTATGCTAAAGTAAATATTGTTGTTTCGTATTATATAATGTTATACTTACACCTTTTAAAATGTACCAATAGGATAAATATTATAAGTATGTAATTATTTAATTAACTAATGTTACCTCCAATCGCCTGAAGCACAGGATTACCTAGTCCAGGCACAAATCATGGGTGAACTCGACATAGATCTTCTGAATAAATTTTATTATTATTATAAATATTTATTATACTCTCAACATGACCAAACCTAAGCATACTGTTTTAATTTTTTGCCACTAGGTAGTGAATAATATGAATAATAGGCTTTGGCCAGCCTATTATTCATAGTCACAACACATATGCTTCGGAAGGAACGCATATATTCAAAAGTTTATTGAGATATTGTTTAATTAAAATATCCAAGTTCGAGTCTTGAGCTTCAAATAATGCCTTTAAAGATACATAAGCAAGTATTATGAAAAATTTAAGGGTGATACTAAAAACTACTGACCGAGATTCTGAACAAGTTTCAGTAGCGCCACATCGGCATGTGGTACGGGCTCCTCTTCAAACTTGGGGTGTCGAACAGCCCCCGCCACGTCGACAAGAGTACCGCCTTCGTGGGGTCGTGCGCTACCCACGCGAACCTTCACGTACTGCCCCAGAGTTTTTAGAGGGGAGACACTGAGGACGCTGTTGGAGACAATCATTTTAGCTATCAGCTGAACATCGAAAAACGGAATATAAAATAAGAACTTTTGCTTATTGCATTCCTTTTAGACAAGGTTGACGAAAAGAGTCCTACCGATCTATTCTGTCAAATCTCACCGTCAAAACTTAGGTGAAGTGAACTTCAAGTGAGATGTTAATAGTATCAATCCCTAACACCAAGTGGAATGACTGCTCACTGCAATTACTCAAATATACTCAAATAGCCTTTTCCCAACAATGTTGGGGTCGGCTTCCAGTCTAACCGGATGCAGCTGAATACCAGTATTTTACAAGGAGCGACTGCCTATCTGACCTCCACAACCCAGTTACTGGGTAATACGATACCCCTTGGTAAGACTGGCTGTCAGACTTTCGGGCGCCTGACTACCCGTAACGACTGTCAAAGATCCACGAATGACAGCCAGGACCAACGTGTTAACGGGCTTTCCGAGGCAACGAGGGGTCACGGTATGTAAAGAAGGTCACCCATCCACATACCAACCGCGGCAAGCGTAGCTTAACCTGATCGATCGACCTGTGCGGCTGTTATTATTTAGTCAATTCAATTCAATTCAAATACGGAACTCTTTTCGTCAACCTTGTCTGAAAAGAATGAAATCAGCAAAACTTTGTCAAGACATGACGTTCCTTGGTGTCGCAGTTAAAAAAAAACCCAAAAAAAAAGACTTAAAAAAAATCATTATATTGGCACAACTTATGTGGAAAAATGACAACTAACTTCTAAATAGTATGTAAATGGTTGAACAAATAAAACTTCCAATCCGATGACCAGCTTACTACCTACTAGGTACCTAACGTCACTTATTAGCAGTGATCGGAATAGGTAGAGCTATTTAGGTTCATTGACCGCGAACATTGATGATAATATGGATATTCCACGGGATTCCGACTGATACTTCGGGATTTTTACGGGATTTTATTGTCGCTAGAGTGACGCACTTGTTTTTGTCTCTTTCTGCGCCATTAGAATTCAATTCTTTACCAACAGTAACTTCGAAACTAAACTTAACTTCGTAACTAAAAGGGAATATCCATATTATTCTAACCTATGGCAAGTGCATAAAACAGCTCAAACCTACTCCGATCTATGCTAATAAGTGACTGATGTTACTTACTAATTCAAACAATGTGCAGCGGTGACCACCCAGTTGACATCCACAATGGTGCCAGCACACCACAATCTTCCATTAATAATAATGGCTGCCATATACGGGAAGTTCTTAGTGTCCGTGGCGTTACCCCCTCGGATCCTCAAGTTGGTCTTCTTATCTATGATGAAGACCTGGTGCTCGTTCCTGATCCGAAGGCCTGGTTTATTGTGGTGACGTCCATGGCGACGCATGCCCTCGAACAAACGAGGCTCACTTTTATCGAAGTTTCTCACGTTTAGGTCTTTGAACAAAAGTACAGAATTAAGTTACAGTTCAATGTGACACACTATTATATACTGGTCTAGCATTTGAGCAGTTCCCAGCAAATCTAAGGTATAAGGAAAGTCTAAAAGTCTTTACGCTACAGCTTATAAGCAGCGCCGAAAAAAAAAACATGTCCTTCAACAAGCTACCATAGTGATCTGTACAATAGTGACGAGGACGACCAAGTTCTAATTTTTCATGGCAAGAAAAACGTGTCTGTACCAAAGGCCTAAAGCTATGGTGAGATAGTGCTTCTCTACCCAAGCCATTTGTCCCACCTGCTGAAAATCCCCCACTTCGATATAAGTTGCCTTGGCTAATCTGGAAGTTTTTATACAGACTCCGGACCCAGGTTGGCCGAAGCAAGGAAAAGCTGCTCGGGGGACTCCACCCTGGAGTGTAAATGTGGTGCTGTTCCACAAACGATGGGATACTTAATATCGTGCCCAGCGTGACCTGTTGTCTCCACGTTACAGGACCTGATAAACGGTACTGAATATGTCAAACTCGTACCCAAATTCTGGTCAATTGAGTTTTTTAAAGACACGCTAAGAAGAAGTTCCCAGCAAATAGTAGGTATTAATCTCTACCAGTCCACTCAGCCTATCGCAGTCCTCAGCTGAACATAGGCCTCTCCCTGGTTGCGCCACATCCCCCTGTCCTTCGCCTCCCGCATTCAATTGTCCCAGCAGCCGTCCATCTAGCTGGGGAGCGTGCCACACTATGCTTGCCGATACACGGTTTCCACTCTAGGACTCGTCTCCTCCAACGGCCATCGATCCTTTGATAAACATGGCCAGCCCACTACCACTTCAGCTTGCTTACTCTGCAAACTATGTCGGTTACTCCGGTTCTTTTCTGGATAACTTCATTCCTGATTTTATCTCTACCGGTGCGTGGTCAAAATTTCCAAAAGTTTCTATTTCGAAACGATGCGATGGGTAGCAAAGGCTTCCTTATTTCTGCTCGCGGCGACGCTTGCGGGATCCGAGGCTTTTGTCCATCAGTGGACATAACATATTGCGACTGAGATGATGATGATGTGGTTAACTTTCTTGACCCGGTTGACCGTTCATTAATCAATCTGCCGCCTAACCTTTTCCCAACTACGTTAACCGGGTTCCAGTCTAACCGGATGCCAAAATACCTGAATTTTACATGGAGTGCCTATCTGACCTCCAAAACCCAGTTACTGGGTAATACGATACTCCATGGTAAGTTCATTAGCAGTGGTGGCCCAGTGGTATCAAAATTTCGAAGACATGTGACATCTATCAACCTGCACTGGTCTCGCGTGGTAGATTACAGCCTACTCCCTCTCATCGAGAGGTGGCCTGTGTCAGTGGGAACATAGGTAGACTGATCTGATTAAGCTAAGTTCATCACAGAGATAAATTCACGGTCTAATTAGAGTTTAGACTTACCTGCTGAAAAGTCATTTGCAGCTCGAGAATTTCTAGCATAACTTACTGTAAATAATACTAAATACAAAATGTTCCACATCATATTATAGCTAGACGAATATGTGTATAAACGTGTATGTGCATTGCAGGTACCTGTTTATTTTATGGTTTTAGAGCCATTATTTCGGATTGCTGACTTTATGTTTATTTAAAATTGCGAAATGTTTAGGCGGAGTATCGGATGCTTTTATGCCTGCTTATGTACAGCCAACAAAGGAGATAAGTATACAGGAGCGTCGGATATAGTTGAAGTTTACTAAGAAACCTATGGATGTTCTGGACTGAAATTAAATTTAATAAATGAGCTGTTTGTTTTCTATTAATAAAATTTAATTTTATTCGAGAACATTCATCGGTTTCTTAGTAAACTTCAACTGTATTCGACGCTCCTGTAGACTTATCTCCTTTGTTGACTGTACCTATAGGTGTGTAGTTCGTTCGTTCGGAAGCTAGGAGCACGGTTCCTATGAAACGTCAGAAGCTAGGTGCACGGTTCCTATAAAACGTCAGAAGCTAGGTGCACGGTTCTAATTTATTGGTCTATTCCTAATTCTATGGAGAAGAGCCGGCAAGAAACTCCATGGTTACTCTTTTTAAAATTATTGGCTTTTACAATTTTTCAAATTACAGTGTTAATATAGGTTCAGCGGGATTGGCCGAAAGGGTTACCGCTGGCCCGGAACATAAAGGGCTAAGGAAGGAACACGGGTGGGTTTTAGTCAGTAAGAATCTGACACTCCCTTCCGCTCCACCCAGAGCGGGAGGAGTCATTTGATGATTTCCCATCCTCAAAAAAAAAAAAAAAAAAGTGTTAATATAGGTATGAAAGCGCCCGACTGGGTTCGATCCTACGACCTATAACTCGTAAGTCGCGGCCGATACCCACTAGGCCGCAACTGCTCACTGATGTCCTATGCTGCTGATCTAAAAATCTTTGGTAAATCTCAGCTTGAAAACTTTGTGTCAATTCCAGCATCATGGAATGACAGCTCACTGCTCATTTATCTCGTTTGCTCAACGTCCGTGTGTCAATCCAGCAGAATTTCAGCGTCAGGTATATTAGCCTGATACTTGCTGAGCTGGACTCCCATTTGGTGCAACCTTGAGACGCACACCGCACTGTGTATTTTTCATTATTAATTTGATTGTATTTGTCATGGTGTCACTTTTACCAGAGTAAGTACAAATAAGTAGGATATCTTTATACAAAACTACCGAACACGGTTTGTATGTGAGCGCGCTCGTGTACGTATGCGTCGTCCCACGCACACACTGACAAAAGTTATCGCTGCCGAAGATCGCTGCTAAAGGCAGCGATATGTGTATTTTGCTTTTGTTTTTATATCGGCACCTTGTTTTAATATTACATTCATGTAGGTAATTGGTTATCATCTAATATTGTACTTTTGTGTGCGCCAAATAAATGTTTTATCTATCTTTTTCACTGCAAGCTCACTTCACCTAGGTTTTAACACTGAGATTTTTACAGTTTAAACCAGCTAGTCTCAGTCACTGCACCACTCGCAAAGGTCTGGATGTGCCCTGAAGGATTTAGCATTCTTCTTTCGCTCCTTACGTGCTCATAGACACGAGCGACTCCCGTCAACGGTAGAGGCAACTGCAGCCATCGACAGCATGCCGGTCGTGTATTTGAGCATCGTACTGAAATAGGCGAGCGGCACATGGTTGACGGCAGCCGGCGACCCGTCGACGGCGGGCGTTGACGGCTCCCGTTGCCCGTGCTGTTGACGCGTGACGCTCGCCTGTATAGTGAAATAATAGACTAATCTAGATTAGTCTAGTTAAATAGTTATATTACTAGATCGTGCTCGTATATTCCTAGTAAGTTATGTACCGCTTTCATATAACAATACTAGCTTCCTGCCGCGGCTTCGCCCGCGAGGTATGTCGATAAAAACTATCATATTATGTTCTTCCTCGGGATGCAATCTATCTCTCTGCCAAATTTGATCGAAATCCGTTCAGTGGTTTAGGCGTGAAAAGGTAACATACAGACAGACAGAGTTACTTTCGAATTGTATTAAGTATGGATTACGGTATATGGCTATAATCCCTAGGGATATAACTATATCACGGCTTCTACCATCTTACTGCGACATATGCACACTAAGAGAATCGCTCAATCCCTAGGGATATAACTATATCACGGCTTCTACCATCTTACTGCGACATATGCACACTAAGAGAATCGCTCAATCCCTAGGGATATAACTATATCACGGCTTCTACCATCTTACTGCGACATATGCACACTAAGAGAATCGCTCAATCCCTAGGGATATAACTATATCACGGCTTCTACCATCTTACTGCGACATATGCACACTAAGAGAATCGCTCAATCCCTAGGGATATAACTATATCACGGCTTCTACCATCTTACTGCGACATATGCACACTAAGAGAATCGCTCAATCCCTAGGGATATAACTATATCACGGCTTCTACCATCTTACTGCGACATATGCACACTAAGAGAATCGCTCAATCCCTAGGGATATAACTATATCACGGCTTCTACCATCTTACTGCGACATATGCACACTAAGAGAATCGCTCAATCCCTAGGGATATAACTATATCACGGCTTCTACCATCTTACTGCGACATATACACACTAAGAGAATCGCTCAATCCCTAGGGATATAACTATATCACGGCTTCTACCATCTTACTGCGACATATGCACACTAAGAGAATCGCTCAATCCCTAGGGATATAACTATATCACGGCTTCTACCATCTTACTGCGACATATGCACACTAAGAGAATCGCTCAATCCGTGGTTACATTCCTACTTAAGGCAATCAGTAAGGTTGGATGCATGTGGCACTGTTGGCAACGAGGCAAGCTTTTCACATCGTATTGAACAATCGGACTGTAATTGATAGAGTGCACTTTGAGTTTGCTAAGTACGCCATACGAATATGATCCTTATTACTTTGCAAGTAATGTTCTTATTCGTATACGCGGATGTGAGCAAGCGTTGCCGTTGAATATGAACATAACGCTATACAAAATAATGTTCACATTCGTTTGAGAAGTTTACATAGCAAATTCACTTTGCTATGTAAACGTCTCTTACGAATGTGAACATTGTGTGTGCGGTCTGTGAATCTAATTCTAAATTTAAAAAATCCATGCTAATATTATAAATGCGAAAGTGTGTCTGTCTGTCTGTTACCTCTTCACGCTTAAACCGCTGAACCGATTCAGATGAAATTTGGTATAGAGATAGTTTGAGTCCCGGGCAAGGACATAGGATAGTTTTTATCCCGATATTCCCACGGGATCGACACTTAAGCGGGTGAAACCGCGGGGCGCTGCTAGTATTTTATAGAGAAAAGATTTGATTTTGTGTAGGCTTGTTTGTTACGCTTTCACACTAAAACGGCTAAACGGATTTGGATGCAATTTGGCACATAGATGGACCATGACCTGGATCAGGACATAAGATAATTTTATCGTAATATTCCCACGAAGTCGAGACTTATGCGGGTAAAACTGCGGGGCGCAATTAATAATTTTGTTCTGCCATATTATTTGCTAGTACTTACTAAGTAACTTATTTTAGAAAGAAGTTAATATGAAATAAAACAACAGCTTCGTTTGATATAAATTATTTTTTTAACGTCATCTAGACATCTTATTCTAATAATACCAAAACACTAAACATTATTAATTCGTCATAATATCACAATCGGTAGTCGGGAGGCACATATCACGACCTTCCTGCGCATTCGATTATGTACGTTATTTAAATGAGTTTAAGGTACAATATCGGTGTGCAGAAAGACTGGTTGTTACAGAATTGGCATGTACAGAAAATTCATTTGTCTCATGTCACTTAGCTTTTAATGAATTGTCTGTACATTTTGGTTGATTGTAAAAACTTGTCGAAGTGAGGTGATGTTTTACTTAGCCGAGCCTTGTAATTTACTTGTACAAGTATTTTACAAATGTCATAAAATGTTGTAATACAATGTTGTCGACTTTTCACAAAACAAATACATAGGTAGGCCAGGGATATTAATTGCTAAGAAAATTGACTACCAAGTGTAACTGTCTGTATATTCAAATCGCAACTGTCATTATTTGACAGTTGTATGAAATAGGTATACACGGCAAGTAATGGACGTAGGCAGGGTGTCAATTTCCTTAACAATTAATTTCCCTGACTGTACAAGTGGGTATTTTAAAAACATAGTAAAAATAAAGTTACATTGGGGAGACACAGTATTGTCGTTTTTTTCCCAAAACAAATACATACGAAAAAGAAGTAGGTACTTAAATAGAAAACAGTAAAATATTAAAACACTCAAACTCAATCGGCCTAATTACAAAACAAGATTTATCTTTAGACCCAGGTTTAAACCATCCAGCTATTTTTAAATTTCGAACTATAATCCGACGAAACTAAAGTTCTTATTACAAAAACTGACGTTAAACCCGAGTCTAAATTGTCAATTTTGCATTAAGAACTTTACGTTTGTCGGAATAAAGTTCAAAATAGAGTAACTGGCTTGATGGTTTAGATTAGGTCTAAAACTAGATCTCGTTTTGTAATAAGACGGAAAGCATTTATTTCAATTAAACCTTGTACAGGCACTTTTGAATTGTCAAATTTAAATAGTCTGTCAGTTAGTCAGAAAGTTGAAGCTAGTTGCATCGCTGGTTGTTATGGAGTTTTTAAATGACTGTCAAAATAATCTGATGAATTCATAAAAAAATAGTAAAACAAAAATTCATAATAATATGGTCAGACCGGAAGAAATAAAAATTCCAATCCCTAAAGCAGTGTTATCACTAGGCGAGACAGTTAAACTTTTAGCTGATCAAAATATAACAACAATTTAAAAATTGAGGGAGGCAACAGAAAATGTCGATGGTTTATTTGATGGATAGTAATAATGTGAAGAAAAAGATACTGATTATTAACTCATCGAATGCCGTAATTAGAGACCCAATAGAAAGACAATTGCTTATGTCGAACTGTGTAACTTAAGACATTCAAAAGGTTAAATGTCAGTCGACAGGGCAGGCAATAAATGAGACATAGTATATTACGATACGTGTGAATTAAGTAGTACATTATAGCACGGGCGTGAAATTAACGCCGTGCGTTAATAGATTTCTTAAGTCACTCGTATCGATATCTATGCACGTATCGTATACTATTTTATAGCTCGTGTGAAATAAACTGAAAATGGACTACAAAAATAAATGGTCACAGAAAACCGTGACATAAGTGCGGGCTTGGTTAGGTCACACGGTGCTATAAACCATATTTCGCCGATCCCGAGTAGCGTCGGACCAAAGAAGATGACTGTATTGCCAGAATGGTAGGTTGTAAAATAATAAAGGAATTGCGAACAATACTGCCGTGGTATAACTAAAATGCCGTTATCCGACATCTGCGGTGCTATTCTGTAAAAATCGCACCGTGAAAACTTAGGTGAAGTGAGCGTGGAGTGAGCTGTCAATAGTGTCAATTCCTAGCAAAAACTAACTCACTTCACCTAAGTTTTCACGGTGCGATTTTTACAGAATCGACCGGCTGATTCGTGACTGAAAGTCTTATCACCTACTTCGGTGTTCCTGCGAATACCCTCTTTCAATTTTTAACTTTTGATACTATTATTATGAGAAAAAAAATATCTATCGATCTGTGTTTCCGATATTTCAATACCTTGAATAGTTTTAGAAATAATAATTTGTGAATCTATTGAAATATCGGAAACACAGATCGATAGATATTTTTTCTCTTTATAATAGCATCAAAAGTTAAAACTTGTCCAGAGGATAACGGCATTTTAGTTATACCACGGCAGAATAGGTAATCAACTTTTAGTGCAAGTCTCATGATTGATTATTATCATACAATTTGCATACAAAATTCAAATTGAACGATTTAAATCGCTTCGTGATAACGCAGCTTTATTCGCTGTCAAAAGTGGTTTTAGTTATAATGATAAAAATAACATATCAAGGTTCCATAATGCCACAAGCATTTTTTAGATCTGTTTTTGCTCTGACTCAGATAATTATGAACCAGACCCTGGCAGTTAACATTCCACAGACAGTGTGTCATTTTTTTAAGAACAAAATATAATTGCTTCGAAAAAATACACGTTGTTGTCCGCAACAAATCTTTGTTTACCTTTTTATCTGAATGGATACAACATTATTCCACGCATTGCTTTGGAGATTTAATTAAAGAATCTGTTATTTCAATGTTACGAGTGTTCAGTTTTTTAAATTATAATGGAATGCAGGTAGGAACATGATTTTGAAAAGGAAAGTGGCACAAGCTTGAATATTCTAAACACTATATTGTTGTACTCAGTTATGTTTTAAAATACCGACTTTTGTTACTGACTGTACCAATTCCACCCAACAAAATAGTCATTAGTTCGTTATAGTCAATTTTATTTCGAAAGTCACATTAAAAACCCTCAATCCGACAAGTTCCAACAACATCACTTATAATCTACTGATTTCTTTCCCACTCTCCAAATCATCCCTTACTGCTTTCCTCTTCTCCTTCTTTCTACTATCTTCTAGAAGAGCGTATATTTCTTCTACAGTCTTGTCTTTCGTCTCTGGGACCCACATGACGGTGTAGAATGTACCAAGGAAGCAGACCATGGAGAACATGATGAAGACCCAGTGGATTCCCAGGAGTTTGAGGAGGGGGTCGTAGGCCTTCGTTTGGATGAAGTCGCTGAGAGCGTCTACGGAGCTGACGAAGGAAGTCACCATGCCACGGTGCTGGAAAAAGAAATGATTTATTAGATGATTGGATGGACACTACACTGGTAAGTTTTGGGCCAATTTGAAAGCAGAACTGTTAGCTACCTAGTCATTATTATTTTTTATTTAGGAACTAGAGACCTGTCCCTGCTTCGCGCGGTTATCACAACTAGACGAAACATCGTGATTTTTTAATTCTATATTTAAGTTTATTATTAATATTAAGTACACACAAACCTTCCGGACTAAATTCTCTATATAATCATGAAAATTGTATCAAAATCCGTTGCTTAGTTTAGAAGAATAACTCGGTCACACAGAAACGAAAAGCGACTTCAATTTGTAATATGTAATATGCTGTATAGTTAAAGATGTCGGTATTTTTCAACTTGGGCCACTCGATTTTAAGTTAAAATAGGTTTGGTAATTTGGTAGACTGGAGACTGGAGCCTGGAGTGAATACAGCGGAAACCCTCTGGCACAAAACACTCAGCTAGTAGGCAGGATATGATAAAGCAAAAGATTTTAGTCTATAAACATATCTACATATTCTACATATATCCACCCACTGCAAATTCCCGGTTTAAGCCAGGTACAATAATGTCTTGAATAATAGCACTCTTACCCATATTAAGCATAGTAACACTAGCAGACGTTTAAAAGAACCTAGAAAAAGTAATTATTCTTACCTGAAACGAGAATAGCTCTGAAGTAATAACGTAGGGCACAGGCTGGTACCCTGCAGCATCCGCGAAGATGCACAGACACATGGCGAGCACCGGCAACCAGCCAGGCAGCCAGATGTTCATCGAGGTGATGTAGAACCAGGCTCCTAATGCCAGCATTGACAATCCAGTCGCCAGGGAGGTGCCGGCTAGCAGCCACTGGAAGGAAAGAAGACAGAGGTTTTATTGTAGTGTACATTATCATTGTGCATGTTAAGTTGAGTATATAGAGGTATGAGGATATGGGTGGAAAGTTTCTCATCCTCCGAAGGGAGGATCCTTCGACCAGACGGGTGTTATGTCTGTGCTATGTTATATACTGCCAGGAACATCGACACGCCACCTGTTACCATCGATTCAGAAAAGCTTCTGAAACAGCAGTTTTTAGGGTACCGTACCCGAAGGGTAAAAATGGGACCCTATTACTAAGACTCCACTGTCCGTCTGTCTGTCTGTCACCAGGCTGTATGTCATGAACCGTGATAACTAGACAGTTGAAATTTTCATTTTCTCATTGAACATACTTGATTTTTTTCGGCGTTTTTGCCTTGTAGTACAGAAACCTTCGTGTGCGAGTCCGACTCGCACTTGGCCAGTTTTTTTTTATAACCGACAATAAATTTCTACGCTAAGGGGTCTAGAATCATGTGCTGAATGCATAGTCACAGTCCCAGCTACCCTGTAGCTAATCGCACGAAAAACTTTGCTTGCGCGATGCAGGATTTTGTGTGACGTAAAGTGAGGTACTTAGTTCGTATGTTGCGTTGTAGATGGCCGCCACAAGAATCACTTCACTTTGTTCGGGAACCAACTGTGCTCAATGCATTTGCTTGGTCGTAGCGGTCGTTTCTATGCAAATACAGAGAAGATGCGCGGAGCGCAAATGGTGTGCGCTTTGTAACATAAATTGTATGCCATGTCTGTATTCCCTACTCATGTTTCGGACCAATAAATGATCTTGTTTCCTTGTACCTTTAAGGGTTCTGTACGTAAATGCATACGAAGAACTAGAACTAATGAATTCTTCGAATCATTTGTCGTGTCTCGCGAAGCCACAACATGCTCATAAAAAGTGCCTTCTCCGATTTCGTATCCGGCTGCCAATCGTCATAATTACAGCCGTCATTTGGAAGCCTATGTTCATACTTAGTAGTAATATTGTATGATTAACTTTTCGTTATATCTATAATACCATGCGTTTTCCATACAAAAAGTAGAGAAGTACTAGAAGATAGAGGAAAATAAGAAGCAGAAGATTCTACCTCCTTGATACAAAAATATTATAAGGAATTACATGTGTGTAATTCCTTATAATATTTTGCAAAAATCCAAAAAAAATGTGCCGAGGTAATGAAGCTCGGCAAGTCCCAAGCGATTGACTAGAAAACTTCTTGGAAACCACTACTAAGTTAATCAGAAAAAAACTTAAGGAGTACGAATCCATATTTCCTATTTCCCTGGGCTCCATAGCAAGTAGGCCAGAAAATATCAAGGCCACAGGCCCAAAGGGTCTCTTTCAAAGCCTGCCTACAGCCCAGTTTCTTAGCACCAAGCAACGATTTCAATATCGTAGTGACTTGAATTGAACACCTTGCGCTTAGTATTTCTTGCTTGTCGCGGGTTGTTCGAAAGAGATACCGTGGCCCCTGGCACAGGCAACTGAAGGAACACGGGTGGGTTTTAGTAAGAGTCTGACATTCCCTTCCGATCCACCCAGAGCGGGAGGGGTCATTTGATGAAATCCCACCTAAAAAAAAAAAAAAATCTCACCTTTCTCCCAGTCTGTTCCACAATACAACTGGCCACTATGCTGCCTAGCAGTTGAATAGCCCCCACCACGATCGTCTGCTTGTTCGGCGACAGCTTGAGACTGATGGACTCCGAAGCCTGTTCAAAGATGGAGCCAGCATACATAAGGACCACCAGGTAGCCGCAGGTCTCTTGGGACAGCATCACGTTGAGGGAGATCCGGAACGCTTTGAAGGTCGTCTTGTCTTGTACTGGAAAGAGATTTTGGAATGGTTAGGTGCGTTGTTGTTTATAAGGTAAGAGTACAAAACAACTAAAGAAAACCATGTCCTAAAATCCTTGTCCATCCATCATTCATTCATTCATTTGTTCATTCATCATTGTTGTTCCATCCATGTTTATGGATGAAATAAAAAGAGTATTTTATCCGTGAAGGATGAAATAAAAAGAGTATAAATAAGGATTTTAGGACATGGTTTTCTTTGGTTGTTGCACGTGGCGTCAGAAAGTTTTTTTTTAGGTAACGTTAGTCTAATGCCCGTAACGTAACGTATATCTAAAATAACGCCTAAATAAAAAAGAGCGCTGTTTAATTTTCAGGCGGGCGTTAAAAATACAGCGTTCTTTTATCATTTAGGACAACTAAATAAAAAAACTGGCCAAGTGCGAGTCGAGTTCGCACACGAAGGGTTCCGTACCACAAGGCAAAAACGCCGAAAAACCCCTTGTGTTGTATGGGAGCCCCCCTCAAATATTCATTTTATTTAGTTTTTAGTATTTGTTGTTATAGTTAAAGCGGCTACAGAAATACATAATTTGTGAAAATTTCAACTGTCTAGCTATCGCGGTTCTTGAGATACAGCCTGGTGACAGACAGACGGACGGACAGACGGACAGACAGCGAAGTCTTAGTAATAGGGTTCAGTTTTTACCCTTTGGGTACGGAACCCTAAAAACCAAGTGCGAGCCGAGTTCGCACACGAAGGGTTCCGTACCACAAGGCAAAAAACGCCGAAAAAAACCCGTTTGTTGTATGGGCTCCCCTTAAATATTTATTTTATTCTGTTTTTAGTATTTGTTGTTATAGCGGCAACAGAAATACATAATTTGTGAAAATTTCAACTGTCTAGCTATCGAGGTTCTTGAGATACAGCCTGGTGACAGACAGACGGACGGACAGACGGACAGACAGCAAAGTCTTAGTAATAGGGTCCCGTTTTTACCCTTTGGGTACGGAACCCTAAAAAGCACGCTGTATTTTCAACGCCATTGTAATAACAGGTAGAGTCTAAAAACCTTTTTCGAATTCTGTCTTTTTTAGGGTTCCGTACCTAAAGGGTAAAAACGGAACCCTATTACTAAGACTTCGCTGTCTGTCCGTCTGTCTGTCTGTCTGTCACCAGGCTGTATCTCAAGAACCGCGATAGCTAGACAGTTGAAATTTTCACAAGTTATGTATTTCTGTTGCCGCTATAACAACAAATACTAAAAACAAAATAAAATAAATATTTAAGGGGGGCTCCCATACAACAAACGCGATTTTTTTGCCTTTTTTTGCTCGATATCAAAAATGGCAACAGGTAGGCACTTGAAATATTCACAAAATACTCAGTTGTATTTTAACTTTAATAATAAATAATAAAATTAAAATAAAATAAATATTTAAGGGGGGCTCCCATACAACAAACATGTTTTTTTCGGCGTTTTTGCCTTGTGGTACGGAACCCTTCGTGTGCGAGTCCGACTCGCACTTGGCCAGTTTTTTAAAACCAATATGCATAGGTACTTGGAAGCCATACAAAAGCACAGAATATGAGAATGATTGGTCATAGCCTACCTAGACCTTTGACAGTCGTTACAGGTAGTCAAAAGCCATAAGTCTGACAACCAGTCTTACTAAGGGGTATCGTATTACCCAGTAACTGGGTCGTGGAGGTCAGATAGGCAGTCGCTCCATGTATAAATATACGTGACAACTTAAGAACCTCCTCCTTTTTTTTCGTCGGTTATAAATACTGGTATTCAGCTGCATCCGGTTAGACTGGAAGCCGACCCCAACATAGTTAAGAAAAGGCTAGGCAGACGACGACGATTGCATCATATCCTAAAACTAGGTAAGTCCAAAGTTCGTCTTCAAATTAATAACTTGAGACAGACAAATGACCTCTGCATTCTAAGAAATGATTGTACGCAAAGAATAAAGCATGTCACAGAGGTAGCTATAATATATATTAATATAAATCATAGCAAGGCATATTACGACATATTTTCTCTATAAATTTGCGAGTTACCGCACACGCAGCTATATTATATATTTCTATGACGTCACCAAAATAAGTCGACATAATATATCCAGGTGAAAAAAACATGCGACAAATCGAAATTGGAGATTGTACTCATCATTATGAACAACTTTTACTATGGGACCAAATCGAAAATCGAGAAAACAAAATCAGCTATTCCCTACATTTATGTTCGCATGCCTCAACAAAATGTAGGGAACAGCTGATTTTTTTTTCGCGATTTCAGCTTTGGTCCTACAGTAAAAGTTGTTCATAATGATTAGTACAATCTCCCATTTCGATTGGTCGCATGTTTTCAATTTCAACCAGTATATCTCGGTATATTTTGGCATAGGACGATAGACGCATAGGACAAGGACGACACCAGACCGAGTGAGGGCAAAATATATATTATAGTATAGCTCCCGTGTGTGGTAGCTTGCTATACTATAATATATATCTCGATATATTAATATAATATATATTAGGTATAACTACGTCTGTGACGGGTTTTAATTGTTTTTGTTCGAACTGGTTTTTGCGTGTTTTTTGCCTAATATATCTATTCTTGGAATCGAGATTGTGGATATTTATAATTACAACGTATTTCATTAACATAATGCCGCACGTGTTACAGAGAATTTATCTGTCTGTTAGTCACTGTATCTCGAAAACGACTTGCCCGATTTTCATGTTTTTTTTTTCTCAACTTCTAAATAAGGTTTAACTTACATTGTCATCGCACACATAGGCTTTTCTTATTATTAAAAAACCGGTCAAGTGCGAGTCGGACTCGCACATTTAGGGTTCCGTACAACTTTGTAGCTTCTTTATTGGTTTGAGTTTGTAGGTATGTAAATAGTTTAATACAGGTTTTAAAAAAAAATGTAATTACAAATTTACACTTTTCGGACTTTTCCTCGACTTGTGCTACATGATCTTGCTTCTTGCCAAATTTCATGATTCTAAGTCAACGGGAAGTACATACCTATACATTTTGATTCCCTTGAGTGTCGAAATATACGTTTTTTGCGGCACAAACGGCCGTATCTTTTTTCTTTACTCTAACTCAGAAGTTTGATTTTTTCACAGCTTCAAGGGACTGTAGAGCTGAGTATACGGTTTTAATTTCAACTCTATACCTCCTCACGTTCCCGAGATAAAGGATCGTGACAGACAGACGGACAACAAAGTGATCGTATAAGGATTCCGTTTTTTCCTTTTGTGGTACGGAACCCTAAAAAGGATGAATAATAATAAGAGCCTATTATCATCTCACTGCAGGGCAAAGGCTTCTTCTCAGTAACACACTAACAATAGCAATGCCTTTCAATGTGACAATTCGACAACATACATTGCGTTCTTTACTTTGTCAAGCAGAAGATTGTTTCAAAAATATGAAGCAATGGATTAGGAATTTCCTTCGAAATCCTTCGAATTGTGAAAGAAATTGTTACAAAATTGGGTACCAGGTTTCCTCACGATGTCTTTCTTTCACCGATGTCAGTAATGTCCAAGATAAACTCCGAAAGTACAGACGCCATCGCACATCAAACTACCCTAACAGTTTTTTTTTTTTTTTTTTAACGGCTAAGCGGGATTGCCTTAGCCGCCTATGTCATAAATAACGATCTTAGATACCTAACTTCTTCCCCGTGCTAGTGCTCGGGGACTTCAATGCCAAGAATTTGGCCTGGGGTTCCCGTTACACGGATGTGCGGGGCAGGATGGTGGAGGACTGGGCTCTGGAAACAGGCCTGGTCGTCCTAAATCGGGGTTCTGTTCCCACGTGTGTGCGGATGCGGGGTGAGTCCGTGGTGGACATCTCGTTCGGCAGCCCCGCTCTGTCACAACGCGTCATTGACTGGCGCGTCATGGAGGGGGTGGAGACCTACTCCGATCACCGGTATATCCGGTTCGACGTCTCCGCCCAGACCTCTAGCGCGCTGGTCCAACAGGCCCCGAGTGGTCCGCGGTGGGCGCTAAAACAGCTGGACCGGGAGCTCCTCCTGGAAGCCTCGATCGTGCAGGCCTGGGTGTCATCACCGGACAGGCCTGCCGATATCGACGATGAGGCGGAGTGGTTCCGGGAGGCCATGTCCGAAATTTGTGACGTGGCAATGCCCCGAGTCCGGCCAGGACGCGCCCGACGTCAGGTGTACTGGTGATCGCAGGAGCTGGAGACGCTACGCAAGGCGTGCGTCGATGCGCGACACCTTTACACCAGGCACCGCAGGCTCCGCATTCGCCCTCCGGATGCGGAAGCCACGGAGGCGGAGCTGTACGAGGGGTACAGAGCGGCGAAGACCGCCCTCCAAGAGACTGTCCAGCGGGCCAAGGATGTGGCCCGCGAGGAGATGGTGGAGTCTCTGAACAGAGATCCGTGGGGGCGCCCTTATAAAATGGTGCGGAATAAACTCCGCACCTGGGCCCCCCCGCTGACGCAGAGTCTCCGCCCCCAGCTGGTGGAGGAGGTAGTGAGCGCTCTGTTCCCTTCACGGGGGGAGCACACTCCCCCGCCCATGGCTCCGCCAATTGCGGTGCCCGAAGCGGACCACGCGGACGACGACGACATCCCTGCTGTGACCGGGGTAGAACTGAGAGCGGCGGTAGGAAGGCTGAAGGCCAAAAATACCGCCCCAGGACCCGACGGCTTGCCAGGTAAAGCCTGGGTCCTGGCCTCGAGGGCTCTCGGGCCTCGACTGGAGGCGTTCTTAAGCGCATGTTTGGAGAGAGGCCAGTTTCCACGCCGTTGGAAGACGGGGAAGCTGGTCCTCATTCGGAAGCCAGGGCGCCCTGCGGACTCTCCGTCCGCATACCGGCCCATCGTGCTGCTCGACGAGGTCGGCAAGCTCTTTGAGAGAGTGATTGCGGGCCGCCTCGTCGGGCACCTGGTGAGGACGGGGCCGGACCTTGCGGACAGCCAGTTTGGTTTCCGCAAGGGGCGCTCGACGGTGGACGCCATCATGCGCGTGAGAGCCCTCACGACGGGGGACGCGGTGTCCCGGGGTGGGGTCGTCGTGGCGGTGTCACTCGACATCGCCAACGCGTTCAACACCTTCCCCTGGAGCACCATTGTGGAGGCACTCCGGTATCACCGGGTGCCGCCCTACCTCCGTCGAATAGTCGAGGCGTATCTGACGGAAAGAGCCGTCAGCTACCCCGGTCGCGATGGGGAGTGGAACCGGCGAGAGATGTCGTGCGGTGTCCCACAGGGATCGGTCCTGGGGCCGCCTCTGTGGAACATCGGGTACGACTGGGTGCTGCGCGCCGACCTCCCTGATGGCGTCAGCGTGGTTTGCTACGCTGACGACACGCTGGTCCTGGCGCAGGGGAGGTCGCATCAGGCGGCGGCCGACGCGATGACACGCGGGGTTGCGATAGTCGTGGAGAGGATCCGGCAGTTGGGTCTCGAGGTGGCATTGCACAAGTCCAAGGCCATGTCGTTTCATGGGCCCCGGAACGCGCCGCCATCGGGATCCCAACTAACGGTAGGAGGGGTTCACATCGGCGTCGGGATGACGATGAAATACCTGGGTCTCGTCCTCGACAGCCGGTGGAACTTCGTGGAGCATTTCCGACGTTTGGCCCCCAAACTGGAACGGGCCGGGGCCGCCTTCAAGCGGCTCTTGCCCAACCTGAGGGGGCCAAACGCCTCCTGCCGGAGGCTTTACGCGGGGGTCGTGTGGTCCATGGCCATATACGGGGCCCCGGTGTGGGCGCGTTCACTGCGGCGGCGAGCCGCCCACTACCTGAACGCGCCCCAGAAGGTGGTAGCCATAAGGGCTATCCGGGGCTACCGCACGATCTCTGGCGAGGCGGCAAGCCTCCTTGCCGGACTGCCGCCATGGGATCTGGAGGCGATGGTCCTCGCGCGCCTGTATGAGTGGCGCGCGGAGGCACTACGCCGGGGGGAGGATCCGCTTCCGCGGCAAATCGCTGCGGAGCGGACGGATCTCCGGCGCGATCTCATGGCGGCATGGAAAGAGCGACTGTCGCAACCCAGCGCAGGGCACGCCGCGATAGCGGCGATAAGACCCCTCTTTGAGGAGTGGCTAGAGAGGCGCCACGGCGCCCTCACCTACCGCCTGACGCAGGTCCTCACCGGACACGGAAGTTTCGGGAGGTTCCTGCACATCATCAGGCGGGAGGAAACGCCCGGGTGTCACCATTGTCAGTATCGCCCAGAGGACACGGTGGAGCACACGGTGGAGGTCTGCCCCGTTTGGGCGGAGCACCGCCGTGTCCTTGTAGAGGCGATTGGCAGCGACGGCGACCTCTCGCGTCCGGCCCTGGTGCAAGCCATGGTCCGGGGCGAGAGGGAGTGGGAGGCAGTCACCTCCTTCTGCGAAGCAGTCATGCTAGCGAAGGAGGTGGCGGAACGGCTCAGGGAGAGAGCCTCCCGTCCCAGCCGCCGCGGGAGACGCTCCGGGCGTCGGGAGCCGCATGACGACTCCCGGCCACCGTAGGCGCGGGCCTGCGGGCGGAGAGTAATGGGTAGCTCACCGCCCGATCAGGACCAGGCCCGTGCCGGACGGCGCGTACGTGTTCCACGCGCGCCTCAAAGAGATGTCAGCATCGGGGAGGGGCCCCTTAGGGCCGAAGCCTGCCGGGTCAGCGGGATTGTCCGAAAAGGTTACCGCTGGCCCGGAACATAAAGGGCTAAGGAAGGAACACGGGTGGGTTTTAGTCAGTAAGAGTCTGACACTCCCTTCCGCTCCACCCAGAGCGGGAGGAGTCATTTGATGATTTCCCATCCGAAAAAAAAAAAAAAAAAGATACCTAACTTCATTCTTGTGCAGGCAAATCCACGATAAGATTCAAGTGAAGTAAAAATAACAAGTTGCATAAAAGCTAACTCCTAGAAGTGATTAACATAAGTTGGCATTTGGCAATGTGTATTCATTCTTATTTATAATCTAGGATAAAAACAAAACAAATTAATGGTAAGGAGCGATGGAAAAATGCGTACCGATGTACCTGATTTTTATTAATAAGCAGGCCCCTCATTTCCATTGGGCACTCTGGGCAAGTGCCCAGGCCCCCGCGATTTCGGGGGCCCCGGCCTGCTCTCATAAAAAACATTGTTTGCAGCCACCGTTCCATTTTTAACCGACTTAAAAAAAGGATGAGGTTTTTTTACAATGTTTTCAAATTACATTTTTATTAGGTATGAGGACAGTGTGGGTCGTCAACAAGTACTTATAGATTTCCTATCATCATAATGAGCCTACAATGCCCCCACTGCTGGTACACAGGCCTCCTCTCGGTGAGAAGGAGTGGGCCGTAATCCACCACGCGGGTCCAGTGCGGGTTGGTAGATGTCACATGTCTTCGAATTTTTGGTTCTAGGACATGCCGGATTCCACACGATGTTTTCCTTCACGGTTTTTTGGGAGCAGTGATGATGAAATAATTAATTTTGAAAATGGAGGAAGATTGGAAGGTTTTTTTTTAAAAGTAAAGTACCCGTCTGGGTTCGATTCTACTCGTAAATCGCGGCCCACCAAGTCGATACCAACTGGGCCGCAACTGCTCACTGAAGTCCTATGCTGCCGATCTAAAAATCTTTGGAAAAATCTCACCTTGAAAGCAAGAAAATCTCAAATTACATTGTTAATAGGTACAGGTGGACAATGTTACCTACGTAACTGTTATTTTAGTATATTGTGGTGTCTTACGACTTCCACTACTCGTATAAGTATGTCTGTGTGGTGCCGGACTTAAAGAATAGCACCACCCCCTACTTCCCGTGGGTGTCGTAAAAGGCGACTAAGGGAGACCGGAGAATGGGCAGCAGCGTTCTCTATGCATTACACCATCATACCATACTGCGATCGCCAACCCGCCTGCCAAGCGTGGCGATTATGGCAAACCCCCCAAAATTGGGGGAGGCCTATTTCCAGCAGTGGACGTCTTTCGGTTGAAATGATGATGATGATGATGATGACTTCCACGCGGACGAAGTGCTGTGTTGTTGAGGATCAAAACATCTTTTTATGCAAAAATGAACAGGTTTTAAAACTGGAACATTGCGAAAGCTTCTACCGTTTAAAAACTGGTTTCATGCTATAAATAAATATGTGTTTTGTTTTTTATTATTTATTTTGAATTGAAACGAGAATTTTGCATAAAAACGATAAAATGACGTCGTATCGTATATTTTATAGCCACATAAAAACAACATCATCATCTGCCTAGCCTTTTCTCAACTATGTTGGGGTCGGCTTCCAGTCTAACCGGATGCAGCTGAATACCAGTATTTTACATGGAGCGACTGCGTAACTGACCTCCACAACCCAGTTACTGGGTAATACGATACCTACCCCTTGGTAAGACTGGTTGTCAGACTTTCAGGCTGACTACCCATAACGACTGTCAAAGATCCACGAATGACAGCCGGGACCAATGGCTTAACGTGCTTTCTGAGGCACGGAGCGGTCTCGGTATGTAAAGATGGTCACCCATCCACAGACCAACCGCGGCAAGCGTAGCTTAACCTGATCGATCGACCTGTACGGCTGTTATTATTTAGCCAAAGGGCCCTCAATAAAAACAGCAACAAAAAAACATGATAACCGACTACTGCCACCGACTTCTGAAATGAAAGTTAATTTTCACTTCGTAGTTTTTTTTTGGAAGTCGGTTGTTTGTTTTGTCGTAATTGTTGTTGTTGGTTGGTTGTTAATTCGTATACCACTACTTGAAATGTAAACAACAGTGACAGGAAGTTTTATAACATCGTCAAGATAAACAAAGTGGATCAATTACGTTATATTGAAGCTAACTCAAAAACTACCTACCAAATTTTTTTTTTTTATAAAATTTGTACCTATGGGACCATTGCGTGAGGGTCCCCTACCAAATCAAAAAAAAAAATCTAAATTGTTCTATCATTGATAAAAATATTTATGTAACCTCCTCCTTTTTTGAAGTCGGTTAACAACTACCTTCCATGCTTCCCACGGGTACAATCTACTAATGTACCGACATGTTAAAACATCGAGATTCCTGGACTAATGCGGCCTTATTACAAAACAAGATTTATCTTTAGACCCAGGTTTAAACCATCCAGCTATTTTTAAATTTCGAACTATAATCCGACGAAGCTAAAGTTCTTATTACAAAAACTGACGTTAAACCCGAGTCTAAGTTGTCAATTTTGCATTAAGAATTTTACGTTTGTCGGAATAAAGTTCAAAATAGAGTAACTGGCTTGAAAGTTTAGACTAGGTCTAAAATTAGATCTCATTTTGTAATAAGACGGTAAGTATTTAAATATTAAACGTTGAAGGAAAATATCGTGAGGAAACTGGCATGTCCTAGACACGGACTTATTCTATTATAATAAGTCCATAGTCCTAGATTTCACATGTCATGTGACATCTACTAACCCGCACTGGGCCCACAATGTAGATTATATTCATTTATTTCAGGCGACGCAGGCCCATAGATAAATACCTTAACCTAAACATACATATTTTTATTATAATAAAATAGAACTTCACTTCACTAGCTTGTTCTTGTGCTGTTCTGTGGTACTGGTCCGCGGAAGCGACGGAACACCACGTCCTGCGGCCAGAAGTCTTCTTCCATGACACACACACACTCCACACATAGACACACCCCAACACACACACACACACACACTAGCACACTCCATCTCGAAGAGAGGACTGTGTCCCAATAGTGGGAACTGATTAATTTCTGTACCTAAACCTCCTCCTCTTACCTAACTGATTACTCTATGACCTAATCGAGAACCAACCTACCAACATATTTCTGAATCATGATCAAACATTATGAAAATTGAAAAGTCATTAAAATTTCCATAAGAACATCTACGCGATTTAATATTTCGCTTTCCTTCCTTGTCAGTAAAGAAACTGTTATCATGAATTTTCCCATCGTTTACATAATCTATAACTATATATTAATAACTCATCTTGTTCTTGTTTAAACGCCAGGGAAAATCCAGTTAATGAAATAAACACCAACCAGTCGCAGAAACCGTTTTAAAGTTATTTGCATACCAAAGTCTTGAAATATTGCAATACAGTGTAAGAAATATGATACTGACTTCAACGATGATCGATTATATCATACAGGGCTATACACCGCCTGGGTGCCAATTGGAGCCACAAATATACTTAACTTACGGTCAGTGTATGTCCATTTGTCTCAAGGTTTTATCTCAGTAATGATAGAAGATAGTCAGATAACATTTTTTTTTAACCTTTTGGCCCCACACGTCAAAAAATCAAAAACGTACCCTCGGCGTCAAAGTCTGTCATGTAGTCGAACCGTGGAGTGCTGGGCACATTTTGGTTCGTCATCTATACATGACTGCGGAGTGTGGCGGTCAAAAGGTTAAACAAACTCAAACACAACTATCGTCGTTTCAGCCGATAGACGTCCACTGCTGGACATAGGCCTCCCCCGATTTTGGGGGGGGGTTTGCCATAATCGCCACGCTTGGCAGGCGGGTTGGCGATCGCAGTATGGTATGATGGTGGAATAAATAGAGAACGCTGCTGCCCATTCTCCGGTAAGACCCTTAGTCGCCTTTTACGACACCCACGGGAAGTAAGGGGTGGTGCAATTCTTTAAGTCCGGCACCACACAGAAAAAAAAAAACACAACTATACTACACACATCAAAAGTGTCTAGGGATCAACATATATTTTTGCAATAACTTTTCTCCTGATTGATATTAATTAAAATTTTCTTTAAGGATTCATCAAATAAAGTGTTTTCGTTTGTCACAGTAACGATAAACCAAGTCACCTTTGCATTAATAAAGAAATTTGCCATTTTCCTAATAAAGGGATTTTTGACATTTGAACCACTAACACAAAAGTTCGAAAAAAAGACTGAAATAACAGTTTTCTTTAAAATTTTATTGGGTAACTTAAACAATTAATAATCCGTGTTTCTACCGCAAACACTAACAACACAAGAACATCGGTTTGGCATACTCAAAATGAGTTCATCCAAATCACGCTGTGGAATGGCCGCCCATGTTCGTTGCAACAACAAAAAAAGGTCTTCTTGCGACTGGATACCCTCCATATTCGGCAGAGCTCTTCTCTGTAGCATATCCCATGCATGCTCAATCGGGTTCAAGTCTGGCGACTGAGCAGGCCAGGGCAGGACATTGATGTTAGCTGCGGCGAGAGTCTGTCTTACAACTCTTGCGGTGTGCGGTCGTGCATTATCATGCATTAACTGAAATAAGGGACCGATTTGCACTTGTAGAGGAACGATGACGTCTGATACAATCGTCTCAGCATAAATTTGAGCGTTGGGGTTGCCTCTGATCCAAATCAACTCAGTTCTTCCGCCGATCCAAATACCCGCCCATACCATGATGGTTCCACCACTATAAGGATGGACTTCCTGGCAGGATTTTAATCGCTGTTGGCGTCCAGGGGTTCTCCAGTGTCGTATACGTCTTGTATCCGGTCTCATACCAAAACGAGACTCATCAGAAAAGCACACGAAACGCCATTGTTCTTCTGCCCAATTTCTGTGTTCAAGAGCCCATTGATATCGAATCGTACGATTGTGCATTGCTATAGGTGGTACCCGTAGCGGTCTTCGGGAATGAAGGTTCACTTCATGCAAGCGGTTTCTGACTGTTTGGTCGCTAATTAAGTTCCCTGAAGAGTGATGAAGCCTCACGGCTAACATCATGGCGGTTATTGTTGGAGCTCTTCGAGTTAAGATTTGAATGTATCGGTCTTGTCTCCGTGTGGTGCAGCGATACCGTCCTCCATGGCGCTCAGCCACGGTACCAGTGCTTCGGTAACGTGTCCAAAGTCGACTGATAACACTCTGACTTGTATTCAGAGCTAAAGCCACAGTACGTTGCCGGGAACCAGCTTCTATCATTCCCACGGCTCTGAGCATTTCTTCCCTGCTTAAATGACGTCGCCGCTCCATAATAACGTTGGTTTTAATCAGTAGTAGGGAAACAGTAGCACTAATAATGTCTTCAATGCGTTGTATGTTTTTATAGGGAAAATATTGACAGCTGATTTTCATCTTTTACTCGAATTTGATTCACAGTTCCTGATTCAAATTATGAAATGCACCAAAAAGGATCCATATAAATTTATAAAATCATAAATTTATTACAAAGCCACATCTCAATCTCAAGAAATCCGCATAAAAATGCTTGATCCCTAGACACTTTTGATGTGTGTAGTTGCCTATTTCAAAGCGTGGTAGGTTCCTTCCTCTGAAGAAGAACGGACACGAAACTCCTTGGAGACAATTTTCTAAATAAAAAATATTTATAGATAACTCTTCGCCTCATATCTTACTCTTAGGTCGCTCTCTGGTACGTAGTTTGATCGCAAAGAACTATGGGTTCAAGGTTCTAGTAGATACAGCCTCATTATACCTTCCATGGAGGACTGCTCTATCCCTACGATTGTCTCGTCACTGTCTGTCCGACCCAAAGGTAAAACTAGCCATTATTTTCCCACATTGCGTGTTGGACGTACAAAGTAAGTAATTTTAACATTAAATCGATCTGAACCATCAATGCATCGTAGGTTCCCTCCGGTGATGGGCGTAACTAGAAATGTAATCTACGAGTAGTTACATAATATTTCAATTACATTGTAATTAGATTACTTTGGATGTGCTATGAAATTAATTACAATATAGGTAAAAAACAAAAAACAAAAAAAAAAAAAAAAAAAAATAAAAAATAAATTACAAAATAATTTGATTACAATGTAACCTAATTACATAGTATTCAATTATATTATATATTATGTGTTTCATATTATGTGTATTGCAATTGTATTATGTGTTTCATTTTCGTATTTGTCAAAAATGTATAAATTTTTTGCAAGATGCAGGTGTCCCATTACGGCCATTACTAATATAAATGTGTAATTACGTTTTAACAGATTACTTATATTATGTAATCTGGTATATTGTAATTAGATTAACTTGCAATTTAATTACTTTGTATTTAATTACAGTAAGTACTCATTGCAATTAGTTACTTAAGTAATCTGTTCCAAAGTATTTTAATTATCAATTACAATGTAACAGACTGTAATTTGTAATTATTAATCTAATTACTTTTTGCCCATCACAAGTGACACCTCCCTCCTTGGCCTATGCTTATTAGATTGCTCCTAAAGAAGGGTAATGTCTTCTAAGTGTATGCATGTTTGTCACAGCTGCACTTTTGCGTTTGCTGATGGACTCTTAATTTTTAATTCAGCAGTAGTTTTAAGCGAGTCGTGGTGCCCGTGGCTAAATAATAACAGTTACACAGATCGATCGATTAGGTTAAGCTACGCTTGCTGCGGTTGGTCTGTGGATGGGTGACCATCTTTACATACCGAGACCCCTCCTTGCCTCCGTTGGTCCCGACTGTCATTCGTGGATCTTTGACGTTACGGCAGTCGTTTCCAGGTAGTCAGATGCCCGAATGTCTGACAACCAGTCTTTCCAGGGGGTATCGTATACCCAATAACTGGGTCGTGGAGGTCAGATAGGCAGTCGCTCCATGTAAAATACTGGTACTCAGCTGCATCCAGTTAGACTGGTAGCCGACCCCAACATACTTAGTTGGGAAAAGGCTAGGCAGATGAGTAGTTTTAAGCGCGTTAAACATAAATTTAAAACATCATTCCGTCTCTATAACCTTTAAAAGTATTGACAGAAACTGACCGATGTCTTCAATAAATTTAGCGCTAAACGTATTTAGTGATTTTTGGTGCAAGCGGACCTAAGTCCTTAAATTTCAGTAACCGACAGACGAGCAACCTGTTATTAAGAAGCCTTGCTTTATTTGTAAGCTCGTAATGAAATATTAGTCTGTGTGGTGCCGGACTTAAAGAATACCACCACCCCATACATCCCTTGGGTGTCGTAAAAGGCGACTAAGGGTCGTACCGGAGAATGGGCAGCAGCGTTCTCTATGCATTCCACCACCATACCATACTGCGATCGCCAACCCGCCTGCCAAGCGTGGCGATTACGGCAAACCCCCCCTTTTGGGGGAGGCCTATGTCCAGCAGTGGACGTCTTTCGGCTGAAATGATGATGAATGAAATATTATCCGGCCAAGAGTTATAAATGAATGCAAACCTGCTGCCTGACTGCAGAATGTGAACGTACCCCTTTTGGAATTATTCAACTGTGCCTTGATTGGTATCAGGTTTTGAGAGTGTAAAGGATGTTGTTTTATCAATATCCTGTTTCGTGTTAAATTGTATGCTGTCTTGGTTCAGTGTCCGACGAATTTCGTCTCCTGGACTCCGTTGGAGTAGCTTGACATTGTGGTGGCGCGTGTGTTGGATCATTAGGTTCCCTAAAAAATGGATGGTGCTGATCCACGCGTCATGTTCGTGAATGGGCGCCGTCGGTTGAGACTCGTCAATTCGTCATGAGCTTATTTTTAATCTTATATTTTGAATTGTTTCTTCATTTTATTTTTTTACATTGTTCTCAGTTAAAGAAGCAACAAGAATAATGTACCCAGGATTTTGTAATATCTTGATTTTAAAAGAGAGTTTTTTTTTTTTTTCCTTGGAGTTTCTTGCCCGTTATTCTCCATAGAGATATACTTTTTGGAATGGGCAGCAAGCTTCAACTTTCTGACTAACTGACCAACTCTTTGACTATTCAAAAGTGACTGTAAATGGTTTAATTGAAATAAATGCTTTGAGTTTGAGTTGATTGGAATAGCTATAAAAATCTAAGATTTCAATCGTAGATCGTAGATTTGTCCTGCCGCGTCAAAAGTAGGTCGCGTTTCTATTTCATTTTGACACCTCTTCTGACACTTACGATGTTGCAGCGAATTTTTTCCAGCTACAATTTAAATCTCTGGGAAAACGGAATATCTATTGTTAAGGAGAAAAGTATCTATATATATAAAAGAAAATCGTCTTAGTTACACTATTTATAATTTAAGAACGGCTGAACCGATTTGGCTGAAAATTGCTGGGGAGGTAGCTTAGAACCAGGAGACGGACTTAGGATACTTTTTATCCGATTTTATAGTTTTTTTTATATCATATTTAATACTTTTATTTGAGGGGCCCGTGGCTAAATAATATACAGCCGCACAGGCCGATCGATCAGGTTAAGCTACGCTCGCCGCGGTTGGTCTGTGGATGGGTGACCATCTTTACATACCGTGACCCCTCCGTGCCTCGGAAAGCACGTTAAGCCGTTGGTCCCGGCTGTCATTCGTGGATCTTTGACAGTCGTTACGGGTAGTCAGAAGCCCGAAAGTCTGACAATTAGTCTTACCAGGGGTATCGTATTACCCAGTAACTGGGTTGTGGAGGTCAGATAGGCAGTCGCTTCATATAAAATACTGGTATTCAGCTGCATCCGGTTAGACTGGAAGCCGACCCCAACATAGTTGGGAAAAGGCTAGGCAGATAATGATGATTTAATACTTTTATTTACTTATAGGAGTAGGGTAGGAGTAGGTTAGGAGTAGTGTAGGAGTAGGATAGGAGTAGGGTAGGAATAGTGTAGGAGTAGGGTAGGAGTAGGGTAGGGGTAGGGTAGGGTAAGGGATAGGACACCACGCGAACGAAGTAGCGCCGGGCAGCTAGAAATAATTTATATGGCAAAACAACGTTTGCCTGGTCAGCTAGTTCTAAATAAAAGAGGCGATCTCCTGATTGGGCAACGTTAATTCGTACTTTGACCGATGGTCGTTGAGTAGCACATTTCAATCTGATATTCTGAGAGTGTTAAAAATGTTTTGTAGCACGTCACGGTGCTTTAGACAAAGCTACTATGAACGGCTATTTAATTTAATACAATAGCTACCGTACAAGAGATTTGTGAGCAGATATATAAGGTGTAAAAAAATTAACCTTACAAACTTTAAGAGGTGCTTTAGACCATTGGACTGAACAACTTTCACTATGAGACCAACTCTGAAATCACGAAAAAAATCCACTGTTTAATACAAAAGTTCATTACCTACTTGATCAAAATGTATGAAACAGCGGATTTTTTTTTTTCGTGATTTCAGAGTTGGTCCCATAGTGAAAGTTGTTCAGTCCAATGGTCTAAAGCACCTCTTAAAGTTTGTAAGGTTAATTTTTTTACACCTTATATATTATTTGGACCAAAGACTTTTTTAGGAGAATAGAGATTTGATAAGGCTATCAAATAGGTACCGAGAAAAATTAGATATATCAGGTAATTTGACAATTCATTTCTATATGCCAAGAGTTACAGGGAGAGGTGGTGAGACGATCTTTATAGACGCGTACCGCAAGGGTTCGATCGAGGTGACCCTGGAAAAGGATGTTTGGAAGGATTTGGGAGAGGCCTTTGCTCAGCAGTGGGACATTGTAGGTTAACTTAAAAAAAAAAACAGATTTACAGTTTTGTTAACCTCTGCAACTAAACGATTAGTTGTCCGTTTCTAAACAAAACGGTTTCCAACAGCCATGTTGATTCAAGGAAGGTTTCAACATAAGTGCAGCCTGTGTTTCCGTCGCGTGCCACATCTCATTACACGCGGCGGTAAATATATATCTCAGCGAGTGAGAGCAATTCGTGGAACTGAGGTGCAGGAACTTGACACGTCATCTGAGGGGCAATTCTCGTAATATTAAGAACGTTCACAGTCTGATCTCAGTCTCAATTTGTCAAATATATACTAATTTCCCTACATTTTTGACAAGTTTTTGACATTGATTGTCAACCAACTGAATTTCGACAAACCGTAGTACGACAAGATTTTATTACGACAATATGGAACTCCGACACGTCTTCATTTCGACAATACTTCGATTCTAATGAAACTTCATACGCATATTGAGCAGGATACAAAGAACTAAAAAGTTAGTAGAGAACATTTTCGAAAAATAGTGTTACAGCCAAATTAGACCGATTTTAATTTTTCCATAAAAACAGAGATTTTTAGTTATCTTTTTTTAAATAAGACATTTCGAAAATGTTCTCTACTAACTTTTTAGACTTTGGTATCCTGCATAAGCGCATGAAGTTTCATTAAAATCGGTTCATTCATTTCGAAAAATAAGGGCTTGATAGTTTGTATGAAATGCCGTACGGCGTGAACGCTCCTAATGCCGTAGAATATAAGTTACTGGCCCGTTACTCTGCACAGGAACCTACTACGCTTTCGAATGGGCAACTAGCTTCATCTTTCTGACTGACCGGTCCTTTGACAATTTCAAAAGTGCCTGTAATTGGTTTATTTGAAATATAAGTTGAGTTTATGTAAAGTTTCATTTGTTTTTAAGGATATCATCGCAGAATTGAACCTCAATACAGTTAGGCCTGAATTCCTGTTACGCTGACGTCGTCGGTCGCGTACGGTCAGCACCAACATACGCGACGCTGACGTCAGCGTCGCAGTATGGTGCTATACACAATACAATGTATATTCACAATGGGTATCTTTTACAAAAACATTGTGAAACTTGTAAAAGATACAATATTGTCGTCACCTGAGGTGGATGGGGACTACCTGTGGTTTCACTTTTCTCGGAATGCAATTATATCCTCGTACCTAAGTGTCTAAACACACTATGCCGAAAGTACGCGACCGAAGTTCGGTATGATTACGCCTGCAATGCTTTTTGAATTACTGACGACACATTATGCTGAAATTACGTTGCGTAGCGTACAGCCGAACTTCGGTCGGGCGTTAGTTTAGCGGCAATTCGGCTGCAACGTATTCTGTAGAGCACACGTTATATGCGACTGAAGTTCGGTTCGGTCGACTCTTCTAAAGCCTCTGCGATTGCAATTTACAATTGTACTGTAAAATAGTAAATTTTTCGGGTTTCGCACCTCAAAAGAAATAACGGAACCCTAACAGGATCACTTTGTTTTGTGTCTGTCTGTCCGGCTGTTTAGATAACACGATTACACGACACGAAGCCAAGACAGCGTTCGAAACACTGAATACACACAAAGTTGCGCAACTGAATTTTTGCCGCGTAATTTCGGCACTTATGGTGTGTCATATCAGCCGAATACGTCGGAACGTAAAATCAGCTAAATGTCGTGTGGTTGCAAGTGACTACTTAAGCTCTTCCTGTGGGTGACGTAAAAGAGTCTGTAACTAACTGAGCTATCAAGGTCATCAGATATGTATAGTTGTATACATATGATTATGAATACTAATGTGTCTTCATGTCGCACTAGCGTGATGTCGAGTTTCAGTGTGTCGCACAAGCGTGCATTCGAACTATGGTGAGTACAGTTTTGTCCGAATAGCTATGGTTTTGTCGCACAAGTGTTATTCGCGCATCCATTTGTTGAGCTCACCTAGTACCTACACTCAGTGTAGGAGTATAGCTATTATTTTTTATGAGACTGTAACTGAAAAACCCATTATTTTACCGAATTAAATGGTATTTTGCAGAGGGAATTTCATCACCACCGCTCTCAAAACGGTGAAGGAAAACATCGTGACGGAACCGGCATGTCCTAGAACAAAAAATTTGAAGACGTGTGACATCTACCCGCACTAGGCCCGCGGCGTGGTTTACCAGCACCAGCAGTCCATCTCATAGTGAGGAGGCCTGTGTCCGTGCAAGGGGAACCTATCGGCTGATTATGTAACCGAAAAACTATTTAGCGTAGTTCTGAAATCGCGCCAGGATTGTTTAAGTATGTCAAGGACGGAACTGTATTGTCATACTGATTGTCAAGAAGAGTCGATTGTTCTTCTCATGTCCTTTTTCACTAACGCTGGGCGACACCTTTATGTATGACTTATAGAGGTATGAGGAACAGGGTGTAAAGCTCACTCATACTCTATAGAAAAGGGAGGATCCTCCAACCAGACGGGTGTTGTGTCTGGCGGGCAACTGCCCGATGATTCATTTCGGGCCGTTTTATCTATGCTAGTTGCGCGGTAAACTCTGCTTGCGAGATGCAGGATTTTGCGTGACGTCAGAATGACGCGTTGTTCGCATGTGGCGTTGCAGATACCGCTACAGACTAAAAGCGCGCTGGTCTATTTTGAACCTTCGCCGCAGAGTTCAGCGTTGAAAATCCAACAGCACGCTTTTAGGTGTTAGTGAACATGGGAATTAATCTTTTGGGCATCTCCCAAGTTGCTATACCATCCCCAGTTAAATCCTTCCGTGGTCGTTAAGGGTTAAGATTCTGTCGGCCTGACTTTGATAATAAAGGATTTTTAATGATAAAGGATCTGCTTACCTATACTCTTCCAGGTGGCTTTCTTCATACTCCTGGCGTGTTCCTCTTCCCTCTCCAGCTGCTGTATAGCTTCCTCCAGGTCTTTGTCATCTATTGTGGTGTTCCGAAGCCATGCTAGAGCTGCACGGGCTTCCTGTAAGGACATCAAAGATTTATTTTTTGCTCAACTACGTAAAATTTCTATAATATATTGTATGTATTTAATATAATTCATAATAATTTAAAAAGCTGACGGTCTTAAAATAATAATAATAATTATTATGTACAAGTATATAAAAAGGACGGGAAATAATCAAAGGTCATCAAAAAATTCGTCCGCATCGCTGTCAACAGGAAACGTGCCCAAAAGAATTTGCTGGCAGCATTGCCACGTTATATGGCAATGCTGATTCTATTTATTTTTAACTATCTGCGCCCCGTGGTTTCACCCGCGTAAATGTCGATCCCGTGGGAATATCGGGATAAAAAGTAGCCTATATGTTAATCCAGGGTGTCAGCTACCTCCATACAAATATTTATCAAAATTGGTCCAGCCGTTCGAGCGTTAAAAGTAACAAACATATAAACACACACACACACACACACAAACTATCGCCTTTGTAATATTAGTGTGATTATTGGAATTTGTTACACGATGGAGAGGTACGAGTAGGTATGGAAGAAGTTTCAGTTTATCAAAAAGTACTCTGTGGGAAGAAGAGATGCCGCGCCGACTCTAAATAAATTGACGTAAGGGCAAGAGCATGATAATGATGTTGCAGATAGAGTATCAATCGTAAAATAATAAAAACTTTTTACAAAAAAAAAAAATACAACCAAAAGTCATAAGTTGCCTTTTTTTTAAGATGTTTTTTTTAGGACGTCGGTTGTTTTTTTTTTTGTAAAACTTTTTATTACCTATTTAAGAAAAAAACAACTGACTTTTCCAAATAAGACACTATAAAGTGAAAAATAACTTTAATTTCGGAAGTCAACAAAGTGGCAAACAACTAAAATGGGTTATTCCCAAAGTACTCCATTCCTTTGTTCTAAAAAGATAAGAATCTCATACATTAATTCCCAAGTTACTCCAAGGAATTATTATTATTTATAAATACTTGTTGTTTTGTTCCCATTCTGCTCCATAGGTATGTGGAATGATTCTCAAAGTACTCCACCGATTATTCGTTATCAATCTCAAACTGCTCCATCTACATAATTACTTAGAATAGTTATTTAATACCTAATCTTGTACAGTTGCATACAGGAATTTATCTACACCCATGATATGAATCCTCTATAAAAGGTTCTGAAACCATAGGATTTATTTATACAGTGTTGTAAGAACTCTATGTAAATTCATGGAAAGTTTAATTGCTGAGTCTCTAATACAAACATGCAACTAACAACAACTAACTTTAACGTAGGTAATAACATAATTATTTATCACTCATTTGTGTAAACAACAAAATAAAAAGTTTTTGCGCAAGTCAATCCTTATACCTAGGTACAGGTACCATGCCTAAACCTTCTCGAAATAAAAATTAATAAAAAAACCACTTACGATTAACTATGACTAAAGTCAAGACAGGTTGACCAATTTGGCTATATTACAACCCATCGAATTGAAAGTTGATTACAAAACAGACGATATCATAAAAAAGATTGCCGATTTTATGTTCTTACAAACTATTAAAGAAGAAGCTTTTAGGGGTTTAAAGGGAAAAGAATCAGAAGAAGAATTGAAGAGATTATAATTCGCACATATAGTCACAATAGTCCTGATGATAAAAACAAATTCAAAGAAGACTAGAAATATTTTTTCTAGGTCTGACGTTATCGTCAATAAAACTCAATCACCATGGAGACCACATAATAGATTTAAATGGTTTGTGTTGTGCAATAATCTATGGTAATGGTATGTTGTCTGTGTGGTGTCGGACTTAAAGAATAGCACCACCCCATACTTCCCGTGGGTGTCGTAAAAGGCGACTAAGGGTCGTACCGGAGAATGGGCAGCAGCGTTCTATATGCATTCCACCACCATACTATACTGCGATCGCCAACCCGCCTGCCAAGCGTGGCGATTATGGCAAACCCCCCCCAAGAATGACAAGCACAAAAAACACTAGGCCCCTAGTACCCGGCGGCCCGCCTACCCTTGGTTACGGTAGCGGCCAAGGCCACGGTGAGGCAAGGGGTGCTAAGAATCCCCGGAAGAGATCCGGCTACCACAATCACCGATAACTGGACCTGGCAACATACAACACGCGTACACTCCGGACCGACGAGAAGATCACCGAACTCGAGAAAGAATTGAGCAAGATACGATGGAGTATAGTGGGGTTATCTGGAGTCCGAAGAGAGGGGAGGACTCGATAATCCTCAAATCCGGAAACTTGCTCTATTTCCAGGAGGGCAACCAGCAGTCCCAAGGTGGTGTCGGGTTTATCGTCCATGAGTCCCTTGTGAGCAACGTGGTGAAGATCGAGAGTGTGTCGACCAGGGTGGCGTACCTTATACTCAGAATATCCGAAAGGTATTCAGTGAAGGTCGTACAGGTTTACGCCCCGACCTCGTCACACCCCGACGATGAGGTAGAGACCATGTATGCGGATATTTCCAGAGCCATGCATGGCTCTAAATCTCACTTTACCGTTGTCATGTCATCACTGTTGAACAATGTTGAAAAAGTGGACCCAAAATGAAGCATGGTCCTTTGATTGTAGGTAGATGTCTCAAAATAGTTTAAGTCTGATCCTATATATTTGAAATAGTTACATTAGTTTTATTTTAACTTGATTTGATAACTTTTATTAGGATTCAAAATTTGTGTTTAAGAAAGAAAGACTGTGACTTTTAGGTTTATAAGTATTTTTTACCATATTAGGTAAAATTTCAAATCATTATTTTGGTCGAATTTTGAAAATATTTTATGTTAGGCTTAGTTGCCAGATATCATATCAGTTTTTTTATTCTTTTTTTATTATTTTTCATGTTTTTTAGAAATCTCAACCCAGAGCCCCACTTTTTTAATTTCGTCAGTTGATTTTTGAATATTTTTGAATAAAAAAAAAAATAAGAGTCACAATTATAATGTATTATATTATAATCTTTTATTTAAAAATTTCTTTATACTTAAAAATATATTTGCAAAGCTTTTGAGCCTAACTGTACGTCAGCTACCCTTTTATAGTAATCCGGTACATAAATTTAAATTTAGCTTTTTGATTAAAATGGGGTGGAGTACTTTGAGAACATTTTAATGTTATCATGGAGTAGAATGAAACCTAATTAAAAATATTATATTTTTCATGGAGTAGTTTGGGAACTAATTTTGGAGTACTTTGGGAACAACCCACTAAAATGCGAACCCTAGGATACTACCCAAGGACTTCCAAAATTGAAGTTATTTTTCACTGTGTAGTGTCTTATTTGGAAGTCGGTTGTTTTTTTTTTTCAATCAATCAATCAATAGTAAATTTTTGTAGAAACGTTTTTATTTTTCACTTTTAAGTTAAGTATACAACTTAAAAGTGAAAAATAAATAATTTTCTACAAAAATTTACCCCACAAATTAGTATAACACTAGTTACTATGTAAATATCAGTGACAGGAAGTTATTATAACATCATCAATATAAACTAAGTGGCAAAAATACGTATTATTGAAACTAACTCAAAAACTACCAAAGCAAAGTTAATTAAAGTTATATGGGACCACCCCTGAGGCATACCCTATCCAATACAAAAATAATTTTTGAAATCGATTTTCTATTACCGGAGATATCGCGAATTTTCGTAATAGCAAAATTAACTTTATGTCAATTGTCTAACGTACAAACTAGATACGAGCTAGTTACTGCGGGAATTCCCGAGAATGCGCGATAATTCTCCAGAAAATGCGCGACCTGTGCATATGGCGCTACAATAATGGGTGTATCTAATTTGTGCGTTACAATATTGACATAAAGTTTATAATACTTTGTACAAAAAAAAAAGCTTCCATTCCGTTCCGCGGCGGTGTAAATTGAGCTTTAAAGATGAAAAAGCATATGAAAGATGATGACGTATGAATTAATAAATAAGTACAACGTTCTAAGTGCATGTTACCATCCTAGGTACTCTTAATACCTTGAGGATGTTGTTCTAAAGTAATAGGTAGAGGTAGCAAGCATTACCTGCTCGATTATAAACCACTTTAAAAGGAGGTAAAATCTTATGTAACCTATGTGGTTTTTCATAAAAACAGAACATAATCTGTTACAATCATATTCTATGGGAATCCCCACGGGTCAACCTACAACCTATAACGCTAAAAAGTTAGTTTGTTATTTTTAACGCATTAATCTCTAGAACTACCAGTTGGATTTTTTATTGGATGAAGAAGAAAAAAACAAAACGATTTTGGATGATTTGCACTGACTTGTGTGTAAATATGCGCACGCAGTGGTCGCTGCACTGACTACTGTAACGCGTAACAAAAACTCTGTACAATATACAGGGTTATTAGTAAAACATTAACAACCTCGTAAGAGGTTATTGTACTCATCATTATGAACAACTTTTAAGAGCGTTTACGCCGTACAGCATTTCATACAAACTTTCAAGTCCTTATTTTTCGTAATTAATGAACCGATTGTAATGAAACTTCATACGCATAAGCAGGATACAAAGGTCTAAAAAGTTAGTAGAGAACATTTTCGAAATGTCTTATTTAGAAAAAGATAACTGGAAATCTGTTTCTATGGAAAATTTAAAATCGGTCTAATTTGGTTGTAACATTATTTTTCGAAAATATTTTCTACTAACTTTTTAGACCTTTGCATCTTGCTTATGTGTATGAAGTTTCATTAAAATCGGTTCATTCATTTCGAAAAATAAGGGTTTGAAAGTTTGTATGAAATGCTGTACAACGTAAACGCTCTTAATAAGTGACCGAAAAAATCGCGAAAAAAAAATCAGCTGTTCTCTACATTTTGACGAGTTATACGAACATAAATGTAGGGAACGGCTGATTATTTTTTCGCGATTTCAGGTTTGGTCCCATAGCAAAAGTTGTTCATAATGATGAGTACAATGACCTCTTAAGAGGTTTTTAATGTTTTACCAATAACCCTGTATACGCACCTCCGATAAAATAGGGTTACAACTCGAAAGTCATTTACTTACAGGGATTTTCAGGAAAATTGAAAAACAGCGTATGCCGTTCAAACATATTTTTTGTAAGCTTTCAAATATGATAACTTTGATCACATAATAATAATAGTGTAAGAATAAAGACTGATGAACAAATCTATCAGTTTATTTTCGCGTTTCTAAAAATCCAGGTTTTTCGAGTTGTAACCCTTTTTAATCGGAGCTGCGATATTACAAAACAAATAAACATTGCAAGTTAGTCTCAGCGTAAAGGTTTTAATGTGGCGCCTGTATACCCATCAAACAACACATAAATGATTAAAGTTCTGCAACGACTTTAACACTTTTTACAAGCAAATTAATTAACATCTGGTCTTTCCTCTGAACAGGAGAAAGCAGCTCGGTGGGAAATACCCTTTCATTACATCGTCCGCGTCAATCAGTGTGACTCTGCGGAAGACAGCTGGACTACAGAATTCAATTAGTGTTTTTTTGACGGACAAAGAGGCGCCACAGTAAAACCTTAACACTGAGACTAACTTGCAAAGTTTGTTTGTATTGTTTATTGTATATTGTATCGGGTTTTTGTAACGCGTTACAAAAACTCGATCAATATAAAATCGTTTTGTTTTTTTCTTCTTCTTCGAATAAAAAATCCGACAGGTAGTTCCAGGGATTAGTGCGTTCAAAAAAACAAACAAACTCTTTAGCGTTTTTATTAGTAGGTAGGTACCTAAGTGATCGCTGGTCAATTTAAATAGAAAATTATTTAAAAGTGTGCTACGTTCCTACAATTTAATTCTACTATTAAATTATAAAAATTCTAACGCTTCGACAGTGATAGATAAGGCATTTTAATCCTAATACAGTTGAAAGAAGGGTCGATCATGCCGCGGTCGGTTCGTTATGTTTCCATAACATACCGGGACTCCTTCAAGCCTCGGAAAGCACGTTAAGCCAAGGGGTATCGTGTTTATCAAGGCAGTCGCTCCATGTAAAATACTGGTATTCAGCTGCATCCGGTTAGACTGGAAGCCGACCACAGCATAGTTGGGAAACGGCTATAGTGAGGTTGATTGACATAAACCTCCCGGAATATATTATTCTCTAAATGATTGTGATATAACCGAATCAAATCGATTGAGTAGGTACTTTAGGAAAACACACAGATAGACACGAAAAGTCACTTTAATTTATACTATTTATAGACAACGTTATTTTTAGTATATGCGAAACCTGAATATATTTTGTTCAGAATAAGTAACTGAATCGATTCCAATAATTTTTACTCCATGTTATATTTTGTCCCAAAAATATTTAAAAAAGGTTAAAAGTTGGACACCGAGCGACCGAGCTAAGTAGATTATCCAATCTCTGCGCCGAACGATTATATAGGTACCTAGGTACTATTATCAATGAGCGCAAGACGGCACGGCGCGAGCGGCGCGGTAATACTAAAAACTAATAGGTACTGTGTGATTTTTCATGATACAGTTTTGAAATTTTGTACATAGATTCTTTACATAAAAATACTAGACACGTGTTTCGGGTTTCGCATATACTAAAAATAATGTTGTAGAAGTTCTTACCTTAATCTTCCCCTGTTTTACCAAAAACACAGGGGTCTCCGGCATAGCGATGAAAGCAACGAGAAAGATGGCGGGCACAGCGGTGCAGAGCCATAATACTGTGTCGAATGATAGCATATCGCCTGCCACATAGACTATCAGGTAGCCTAAGTTTTGAGACAGGATGAAGAGGGAGCCTAGAGCGCCCCGGATGTTGTCTGATGCTATCTGTGGACAAAATTGTAGATTAGTTTGGGTTGATAAAGATGGAAATAAGTTGTTTCAATCATATTCAGGGTGACAGGAACATCTATGCGCGACCTGAAGGCCAATTCTCGTAATTTAAAACGTTCGAAATCTAGGCGCAGTCTCGTCTCGGCGACAAACAAATGTCATAAACTTGTCAAAATTTAGAAAAAAAAACTTTTTTGAAAAATTTATTTTCAATCTGTCAAAAATACCTCTAATTTCCCTACCTAGTGATCGTTCTTAAAATTACGAGAATTGCCCCTCTGTTACCATGAATTCAGTATCTACATGATTCTGACCCCAGCTTTGAATTTTGTCGGCGTTTTTTAATTTAATGCTGTTAATTTTGACTGCGTAGGCATATATTGCACTTTTCTATGAAACAACTGTTTTGTTTTTGGTAACCGACCAAAAATTTCCATGCCAGGGGTCGAGGATCATGTGCTGAATTCGTGGTTTCGGTTTTCGCGCCCCTGCCGCCCTGTATTTGATTTCACAGTCAAGCTCTAATTATTTTACCGACCTAAGGTCAAATATGTTTGGTCATAATTATTTAGACAGCCGTCTGGTATCATAGTTGGACCAGTCTCTATGGTATCCAGATTATTCACGAATTTCATTACATGTCGAAGATGCCTCACTGCGAAACCTCGTGATCGCAGTTTAGCTCGCTATCTCGATGTCCATGTAAAACAAATGCATGCTAATAGACACGTACGCATATGCCGAAGGATATCTCACTGCGACACATCGCAGGCTGCTTCGGGTTTACCTCGATGCCTACGTGAAAACAATATAATTTTTGTTTTTACATCGCAGTCGATGGCAAGCATCGATGTGATCAAAGTCAGATCAGTATTTATTAGTGCGATTTTTGGTGATATAACAGGTGTTACAAATATTTTATAGAAACGCTTTTTGGTGATATAACCGGTGTTACAAATATTCTATTTAAAATTATTTAGGCTGCGTTTAAATTGAGTCAAGTTTAAATCTTTTATATCATTTGGTAGCTTATTAAAATTTTTCGGAGCCATGCCGAGTTTGATCTTGTAAAGGGCGGTTTTTGATCTTCTTAGGCATAAGTCATGTCGGTATGTTGGTCTTATAGATCGAAAACTTTGCTCTAAAGCTTTTTTAAATAGTCACCTTTTTTTATTACGAACAATGCGGTCTCGGCAATGTAGAGACAATGTGATCTGGCTAATGTTTGGTCAAATCGGTTGAACTTGTTCTTCTGGAGTAAATAGAGTACCTACACCTACAGCACGAACACAGGACTGGGCAACTGAAGTTTCAGATGTGACTGAACCGACGTGTTCGCACCTCCATCCATGTAGAATATAGCGAGTATCGACATCGAGGTATCGAGATAGTGACCGCGATCTCGAGCATCTTCGGCATCGTAATATTGAATGTTAGAAGTAGTGAATGTCACGTTGTATTGAATAAACAGGTACTTGAATTCGTCGAAAATACGGTTTTCCTGGGGATCACGCTTGACTCAAAGCTACAGTGGGGTCCGTACTTAACATCACTTGCAGGCGGCTAAGTTCAGCCGCTTACGCTGTTTGGAAAATTCGCCAATTCAAAGACGTGGATACCGCGAGACTGGTCTATTTTAGTTACTTTCATAGCATCATGTCTTCCGGTATTTTGTTGTGGGGACGGGCTGCAGATATTGATCCTATCTTCATTCTGCAAAAGAGGGCTGTCAGAGCCATCTACAAGCTCAGCAGACACGAATCTCTATGGGAACTGTTTAAAAAAATTAACATCATAACGGTTCCTTGTCAATAATATGAAAACATTATGTACGTTCGAAAAAATCTACATCTTTTTAGTAAGATAAGACAACAGGCATAATTTTAACACCAGAAATAGGGACAAATTAGGTCAACCGCGTTTCAGATTGTTTAAAGTTAAAACTTCTTTTATGGGTTACTGTGTAAAATGTTATAATATACCACTCGATATTCTTCAACTAAATGAGAAGAAATTTAAAACATGCATTCAACGCACACTATGTCGACAAGCATATTACAAGTTGGATGATTATATAGTACACAAATATAATAAATCTGTAGAAGGGTCAATTCTGTACATTGAAAATATTGAAAAAATAAATAGCGGGGGGTGTTGCTGAATCGATACCAAACCCAAATATGTGATTAAAAAAATTTTTGTCTGTCTGTCTGTCTGTCTGTATATGCAGGCATCACGTGAAAACTAACGGTTCGATTTCGATGAAACTTAGTATAATTATACCTTATTATCCTGGGCATAAAATAGGATACTTTTTATCCTGGAAAAATACGTAGAAAAAAAATCTTATTTTTCGGTTTTATTCATAGTCGTTGTTCTGTAGAACCGCGAACACACGTTGCATTACCCGTAGTGGATAATTTTCCATTTCAATTTAAGAGAATACAGTTTCCTGTAGCTTTATGTTACGCCATGACAATAAATAAGGCTCAAGGTCAGACCCTTGGAGTTGCTGGCGTAGATGCGTAGATCTTACCGCGAGTTGTTTTTCACACGGGCAACTTTACGTAGCTCTTTCCCGTGTGAGCAGTCCAAGAAATCTTCATGTTCATATTCCGGACGAGCTCACTAACAATGTTGTGTATGCTGAAGCTCTCAATTAACTTTCTGTCGCATTGTCACGATCACTTTTTTATTATTGCAAACTTTTCGTCACTGTCAGTAATTTACTGCTACATGCTACTTATCAAGGTCGGAATTACTATGAAAAAAAAACTTACTACAGAACGCGAGCTCAACAGCAGTAGCTCAATAGAGGGATCTCCTTAATTATTATAGGCTTAGCCGTATTTGGGTCCAATAGATATTTATAAGATGTCTTTGTCAGAGTTACTCAAAATGGAGAAATAAACCATCCACGCGAAGACCGACATCCGCGCGGACGGAGTCGCGGGCGGAAGCTAGTAGTACATAAAAATGCTTGGTTTAATGCTGGTCCTGTTCCACAGGCACTTGGGCTCACTAGTTAAAATTTCAGTAATATAATAATAATAATAATAATATATTCGACAACTATCACACAACGCCGTCTAGTCCCAAGCTAAGCAGAGCTTGTGTTATGGGTACTAGACAACTGATAAACATACTTATATATTTCTAAATACATACATATTATAGATAAATTACACCCAGACACAGAACAAATGATCATGCTCATCACACAAACATTTGTCCTGGGTGGGAATCGAACCCACGACCTCCGGCATAGCAGTCAGGGCCACTAACCACTAGACCAACGGGCCAGTCATCAGTATTTGGAAGAGGTGCTTCCCTTTTACTTTTTTAGTGTTTCTGACACTACGAACATATTTTTTTATTTTATTTAATCAATTTCTAATTGTCGAATACTTGAATATAAAATATCTCTTCCTATTTGGTAGTAAAATTTTATTAATCTCTTACATAAATTGCAAACTACAGTTTTGTATAATTTAGAAGAATTTTTCAATTTTGTAAATATAAGAACCATGTATGTATCCGTTTATTATGATTGTTTGATGTTGACTTGAAAGAGCATGGCAGTTGAGAACGTGTCATGCTCACACAAATGTCTCACTGATGGAGGCGCGTGTGTTGGATCATTCGGTTTCCTACAAAATGGTTGAGCTGGATGGTGCTGTTCCACGCGTCATGTTCGTGGATGGGCGCCGTTGGTTGAGACTGGTCATCTCTTAACTGCCAAGGCTTATTTTTAATCTAATATTTTGAATTGTTTCTTCATTTGTATATTTTTTTTTATATTGGCCTCACATATAGAAGCAACAAGAATAATGTACCCAGGATTTTGTAATATCTTGATTTTAAAGAGTGTCCATGGAGTTTCTTGCCCGTTCTTCTTCATAGAGATCTACGTTTTAGAATGGACAACTAGCTTTAACTTTCTCTAACTGACAGACTATTTAATTTTGACAATTTAAAACATGGTTTAATTGAAATAAATGCTTTAGAGTTGAGTTGAGAGTAAACCGACATCCACCTATCATTGGCATTATCACTGACAAACAAGGTAAACACTTATATCCAATTGTGAAGCGTTATAACTTTCCTCGAACGTCACACGCCAAAGAGGAAGGATATTACTCGTTACGGACACACCTATTACAAAACTATGACATCTTCCTCTCTTCTGAAATCATAGCAAAACTTCCCGTTTACCAAGCTTTAAATTTCCCAATGACTAAAATGCTATGACGTAGTTTCAAAGCCGCAAAAACAATTGGAAATTAATTTATCTTGCATCTAATGCGTAGTAAAGATGATTAACTTCAGGTAACAATGAGAGGATATTCCTGATTGTTTACGTATAGGAAATATGTACCATTCGTTTATTAAGAATAAATTTTATTAAACCTATTGTCGAAACCGTACGAATATGTACGTACGGGCATCGGTCTTTCCCCGAAAAAATGACGTAATATTATTTGTAGCTTTGTGGTCACCTGGGCGTCAATGTTGCATAAACCATGACTTTTTTTCTTAGGAAAAAAATGTCTGTAGTCGAGCTACGAAGTATCTAGTAGTTCTACAAATTCGCAACGAACTGTTGCCCAAGTTTACCGCATATCCTATATCCTAATCCAGTTCATGAGTCTACCCATGTGTCAAATTTCATCCAAATCTGTTCAAAGCGTGTAAGCGTTACAAACAAACATAAATATAAAAACAAATCTTTTCTTTTTATTATAATAGTTAAGATACCAAGGCGTTATGAACTTTATAGGCTGCGTAGTTTAGATAATCTGGCAAAAATATGGCCCATCAAATTCTAATCGTTTGAACTTTGGCTGTATTTGCGGCAGATTTTTGATGAGTAGTATGAATCTTACAGTATACATGTATATATGTTCAACGAAGATATTTTCTCAACCAAAGTCTCAGGGTAATGCGTGCTACTTACCTCCTTCAAATATAACGGTATGACGACATAGCAGCCTGCGCAGGCGAGCCCGGCGACTGCGCGAGATGCGATCAGCGCCCATGGAGCGAGAGAAAACAGGGTTATGGACCAGCTTATCTGTGGAATACGGGTTAATTAGTGATGCTATCAAAAGTATTGCATAAGGACAAAAAGCAAGATCTAGGCACTCTCTTGGCTTAAAACTGAGTTAGTTATTTTGTCGCAGAATACCGGTCACCAGATTTGTAATATTTATTTATTTAATATTTCAAAGACCGAAATGTACAGACGCCAGCACATCAAGCTACCCGAAACTGTCAAATTTTCCCAATCAACTTAGAACCTTATAATGCTGTAGCAATAAAGCTTGTTGTGCTGGCGTCTGTGTAGGGGCGGACTCAATGCCATGGGCATTTTCTACCAGTCAACCTTTCGGCGATGCAGAGACAAATAGTGGTAGGTGCAATAACAAAAAATAATAGAAATAAATATGTCATCATCAGCCTAGCCATTTCCCAACTATGTTGGTGTCGGCTGCCAGTCTAACGGGGTGCAGCTAAATACCAGTATTTTACATGGAGCGACTGCCTATCTGACCTCCACAACCCAGTTACTGGGTAATAGGATACCCCTTGGTAAGACTGGTTGTCAGACTTTCGGGCTTCTGACTACCCGTAACGACTGTCAAAGATCCACGAATGACAGCCGGAACCAACGGCTTAACGTGCTTTCCGAGGCACGGAGGGGTCACGGTATGTAAAGATGGTCACTCATCCACAGATCAACCGCGGCAAGCGTAGCTTAACCTGATCGATCGACCTGTGCGGCTGTTATTATTTAGCCACGCGCCTCTTTATAGAAATAAAAATGTATTTATATTAATAGTAGATTGTTATACAAGGGTCGGAAGGAATCAATTCCCATACGAGGCATTTAGACGCCCGAGCGCAGCGAGGGCGGCTATAGTCCGAGTGGGAATTGATGACTTTCACCCGCGTTAAACACTCTACTTTTCATTTCGAATTTAAGGAAAGTAAAAAATAGTAGTTTTTCTAAAATATTTATTGATAATAATTACATTAATAATAGGTACCTATTTATTAGTCATTTTTAAATCTGAAGTATGGAACACACCACGTCACCGCCACATGAGTAGATTCTGTGTCACCACCGCGGGCCGTCCCGCTTACTAGGGCCCGTATTATTATCATTCTGTCTGCATTCTTACTTTTACCATTTTTCATAAATTACTTAGAGAACACGATAATCTTGATAAAAATTACTAAAAATTGTGTTGCGACGTGACACTTTTTAGTGCTGACCGTCCACCCAACTTTCTTATTTCGATCAAAATGGTGATTCTTGCATACAGCCTAATCAATACTCGCAATAAAATTAAAAAAAAACGTAGTAACTGAATAAAAACTCTTTAAACTAACAAAATGTATTGAAATGTAAAGTGTTTGCAGAATATCCATCCATAGAATTAATTAATTATCATCATTCTCAAAAAAACTTCTGGAAAGCCTAACTAAAAAATGTTTACTGGGAATTCTGTAGTAAACTATTAGAAAGTATCAAAAATAAAATCCACAATAAATAATTGACCCATAAATTAAAATAATTTTAAACAGCGAGCGCATTCCGAATATAAATTCAATTATAGAAGCATTTCGGCGCGAAATTCAGTAAATGAGGTACCTATGTCCGCCAGTCTGTTATTGACATGATATTAGAAGAGATTGAAATGATATTAGAAAAGCATAAATCATTATTATAAACAATGCTTGTTGTATTTATTGCTTAAAATAATTTTATTTTATTTTCAAATATCGATTACATTCGTCATATTAATTACTCGAGTCAATCGAAATAAAAAAAAATTGTTTGGAATAATCGCTTTCACACATCATTGCAATAAAAAAAATCAATAATGGTCGGCGATTTTGAACACAAATTGAGTAGTGGTAATGATTAATACGTATTATTGAACCTGTGTTTGAATATTACGTTAAAACCTGGGCAATAACATTTGTCACATTTCAAATCTTATCTAAATCTGTGGGTGTGAAATTTGTGAAAAGCAAAAATGTACTTAAACACACACGATTGGCGCGAAACTTCGACATTAGATATAAAAAAACTTCATTACCACTACTTATTTACCTTAAACTATGGATAAATTCGTCAAATAATTAAATGATGTATATTCACAGCCCCATATGGTAAAGTCAGGATGTTCGGAATCCCCAATTTTTATGTTTTTTAGCCTCGACCACAACTGACATCAAAATGGTGATTATCGTACCTATGTATGTTGAATTTATTCAAGGTAAATTATTAACTTGTGCGCTAAATAAGAAAGATTTAATGGCGTTAACATAATGAGCTTTTTATCCAACTCTCCTAATTAACGCACATTCATAAGATTTGATGGGTAGCATAATAAATATTTACATAATCAATTAACGGTGTCGTATGTCTGACTGAGCTGACTACCTAACTAAATTTAGTTCTATTTTTAAATTTCATTCCCGCCCTAGGGAGGGAAGCAGTTACTATGAGTCTTTCCCGCCCAAGGGTGGGAAGCAGCGTTTTCCACCCTCTATTCGGATCAAACAAACACTACTTTCCGAGTATGAGAGATGAAAATATGTTTTACACCTATTACAAACTATAAATATAATAAATACCTAATTCAATATAAGCACAAATTTTAAATATAAAAATCTCGTGTCACAGTATATGTTATCGAACTCATCCGAAACGGCTTGACCGATTTTTATGATTTTTTTTTTGTGTATTAATTTGTCAGGACTAAACTAACAAAAATTTATCTTCTGTACTTTTCTTAATGAAATAGAAAGAAGAAGATGCACTGAACTTAAATTTAGTTTAGTTTGTGAACAAGGGAATCCCTTCCCTTCCCCTGAAAAGAAGGAAGGGAAGGAAAAGGCCTTCCCTTCCTTCTTTTCAGGGGATTCCCTTGTTCACCCCACCCGGGTGGGTGGGGTGAACAAGGGAATCCACCACATCCACAAACCCACTGGTGGGGTTACATCTTGGTTTTGTACGGCGTAATTCTGATAATTTCTCTTCGAATCGTAAACATCAGTAGTTATTATATCTAAGTATACATATTGCACAATGCTCCTGTATTAATTAATTGATTGCATATCGTAGTTGATCAAAGTGAAACAACCTAAAACAACAGATCAGTTCCAATAAGCTACAATTGATACAGCTGCTAGTGAACAATAATATGAGACTACTGGTATTATCTGCGACGAGGTTACAACCACTTTGGTAACTAACTAGCGTGATTAGTTTGTGGGTTGGCTGTGTTTTGGAGGGCAATGGCGCTTGATCCATAATGGAGCAATTTACAGGATGGCAGGGACATCTTACATACATTTTGAACGCGTAAGTATTGCATATTTAGTAGGAAACGGCAGATTTTTTAAAATAACTGACGTAAATTTCAACGCAATGTGTTCAGAATCATTTTCTGAATACATGGTGGCGATTGCAGCGGTGCTATTCTGTAAAAATCTCACCGTGAAAACTTAGGTGAAGTGAGCGTGGAGTGAGCTGTCAATAGTGTCAATTCCTAGCAAAAACAAACTCACTTCACCTAATATCACGGTGAGATTTTTACAGAATCGACCGGCAGATAACATAATAGTCCCGCTTTAATAAGGTATGTTATGAACGCACTTCGTGCTTATAAAACTCTCCTAAGCCTTCGAATTACAGGATATGGAGTCCTTTTGTCAAAAACAATCCAATGAATCAACTCAGACTAACGCAGGCCGCTGCTGGACATAGGCCTCCCCCAGACTGCGCCACAACACCCTGTCCTCAGCCATCCGCATCCTGTCTACCTCAGCCACCTTCTTTAGGTCGCCCGTCCATCGACCTACCACAAGCCTACCTACTAAAAGCTTTACAAAACTTACCACAAGCATCAACGCCGTCAAAAGAGTAGTAAACTTCCTGCCCCACCGGTCAGCGAGGTCGCCAACCATGAACCCGCAGAAGATAGGGGGCATGAAGGTGATAGCTGCCATCCATGATATGGTCTCGTCGCTGATTGGCTCCGGCGCTGGCCCGTCGGGCGACTGCAGGATTGGCGTCATGGGGGACTGCCAGCCCATCAGCATGCCGAAGTTCAGGGCTGGGATTGTGACTGTAACAAAGAAGAGAGCGTTTTAGAAGTAGTAAGGCAAATGGAGACGTGGGAGGGTCGTCCTACAGTGCTTTCACAGTTATTTGGTCTCTGACAGCAACCAGGATCAACCGCTTGCTGCGGCTTGCTTTCCGATGCACGGAGGGGTCTCGGTATGTAAAGATGGTCACCCATCCACAGACCAACCGCGGCAAGCATAGCTTAACCTGATCGATCGACCTGTGCGGCTTTTATTATTTACCCACAAACCCCTCACTACAGTTCAACATAGCACATTGTAATTGCATAGGATACTAAAGTAAATTATATAGACTTTATGATTATAATATACAGAACCGGTAATAAATCAATCATGCTGATTCATTTATATTGATGTATAGAACATTTATATTTGTTGTTATTGTCATTTAATGACTCCGTAGCAACTTATAATTGCTTGCTGACGACTTAATTCGCACGCTAGTAGATTATAGAGCAATTTATTGTAATTATCGTCCACCAAGTTTGCTATGCTAAAATCTTTCAACCTTTTAACCGCATGTGTCGCATATATGCGACACATATTTCCGTGCCCCTACTGCTCATGTCGTATTTCTGCGACAGAGAACATGCATGATTTTTTCGTTCTATTCAACGATTGCTCCTCCTTAATAGTTGTAGTTATTATTTTATCGATTTAGGTATTCAGCTGCATCCGGTTTGACTGGAAGCCGACCCCAACATGGTTGGGAAAAGGGTAGGCAGATGATGATGATTATTTTATCGATTTGTACCCGCGCGCTAGGGGCACGGCAATTGATATTTAGCCAAGCGCTTAAAAGGTTAATACAGGGTGAGTTTCTAATCGTCACTGTGGTAGCTATGGCAATCGTTACAGCTAGAAATAATAGATGTAAAGCCGAAGATGTACACGACTGTGGTATCCATAAGTTGAAGCAACATTATAACAGTTTCAACATCTATACAGTGTAGGCGATTCAAGTCATTTGTTGCTTTAATTTTATGGTAGGTAAGTCTCATTAGCCACGGGCACTTCAATCGTGAAATAGGACTTTAGATTTCACAATCACTGAATGGGTCTAATATATCATCATCATCTGCCTAGCCTTTTCCCAACTATGTTGGGGTCGGCTTCCAGTTTAACCAAATGCAGCTGAATACCAGTGTTTTACATGGAGCGACTGCCTATCTGACCTCCACAACCCAGTTACTGGGTAAAACGATACCCCTTGGTAAGACTAGTTGTCAGAATTTCGGGATTCTGGCTACCCGTAACGACTGGCAAAGATCCACGAATGACAGCCGCGACCAACGGCTTAGCGTGCTTTGTGAGGCACGGAGGGGGTCTAATATATATTCATGGTCCCATTATATATAATGGATGGACAAACTTTTAGAAATCATTCAGACCCCCAAAATAAGGACGATGTTAAAAAAATATATAAGAAAAACGCATAAACACTTACAAGAAAAATAATCAGCTAACGAAAATATATTAATGTGTCGGCAATTTATTATTTTAGTCAAAACTTTAATCAGTATTTATTTTTTTGTTGGATATCTTTGGTTAGACGAACTGAGCGCTGTGTCCATCTATTATATTGGGATCCTGTATATTAGTAGGTACTTTTTTTATCTTTCGTTCGGGTTTGAAATGGCTGATAGCTTGTAAAAGTTATGTTTCCTCGAACAAAACTATGTATTTAATTTTCTTTTTAGCGTTCCGAAGAGGAAAATGGAACCTTTTTAAAATCACTTTCTTGTTTATGAAGTAGAGACTCTGATTAAATATTTGTGTCTACCAAATCATAGTTCTCGTAGGTACTCTTTTCACTCTACTCGCCTCATGTACCTAGTCAAACATTTAGAATTCCTAAACATTACTATAACAATAAAAGGAACTAAATTTTTTTTATGAATTTTTCGACGCTATATTTTAGTTTGTGTGTTAGGATTTAATTTTGTTATTTTTATTTATTAATTAGGTACCTATTAGCTATTATTTGCTTACTTATTATTTTAATTTACAACAATAAAATTTACACGTTAAAAAAAAATACTATATTATATCGCTCATTTGCACAAGGTCGACATAACTCAAAATTGATGACTTTATTTAGTTATTAATAAAGTTGTATTGAAAAATTTTCGATCCGTTTACTGTAAAAACGACATTTTTGCCGACCTTGTAGCAAATGAGCGATTTTGTCTAAATAAGTTACCTAAAAAATCAACGAATAATGTATAATTTTGACTTGAAACAAATTGCTCTCGTGTAAAATTATATTTTTTGAGAAATGTCGACCTTGTCGTAAATGAGCGATATATTGCGCAAACAATTACCTTACTAGAATGTGTAATAGGTATGTAAATAATGATGTTTACAATAGAAAGTAGCGCATGTTGCCTCGTGCTTGGCAGTGTTAGCACCTGTATCAACAAACTACTAATCATCATTATTACGTTTAGATAGCATAATTAAACTATAACTTTCCCACTACCGGAACACAGGCCTGGGGGCCTAAAAAGGTCACTTTGGTAGAATCATAAAAGGATAACATAATGGACAGTTAACCGGTAAGTTAATCGTACCAAATCCCATTGGTGAAGCATTTTTCAGTTAATATTTTTTGTCTCTGCTGAAATACCAATCAATCCGATCCAAATCTAATCCCAATGTCTTTGATTATACCTACGTAGTGCAGCGAAAAAAAGAAAAACACGGACTGTCTTCGCCATATTACGATTCATAATTTTATCCTTTTATGATTCTCTAATGTGACCTTTTTAGGCTCCCTCCTCTCGGTGAGAGGGCCCCGTGCAGGTTGGTAGACGTCACGTGTCTTCGAATTTTTGGTTCTAGGACATGCCGGTCTCTTTGGATGGTTTCCTTCCCCATTTATTCAGCTGCATCCGGTTACATATAAGTTCGTATAACTCGTCAAAATGTAGGGAACAGCAGATTTTTTCTCAATGACCTCTTAAGAGGTTGTTGGTGTTCAACCGAAGCCGACACCAACATAGTTGGAAAAAGGCTAGGCAGATGATGATGATCATGATGATTTAGAGCGCATTGATGATGAAATAATTTACACAAAGTAAATCGCCTTTCAGGGTTCAAAAGTAGTAACTCGTGAGTCGCGGCCGAGGGTGGAGAGGGAGAGGAAGACCAAAGACAAGATGTATGGATTGTGTGAGGAATGATATGAGGAAAATGAGTGAATGATAGAGTGACGGCTGACTGGGGGACCCCAAATAACATGGGACCAGGGCAAGAAGATCATGAGATGATCGCACTTACATATCACAAAAATACAATGTGCGTCCAGCTAACCTATCAGCTATCTTAATATTTGTATCACAGCATGAACTACTTATTACTCATATAATTAGATATTTATTTTGTGTTTTTGTGTGTATTTGTGGGATATAATTTGTTTTGTGTGTTAACCTTTGACCGCCACACGTCAAAAAATCAAAACCGGGCAAGAGCGAGTCGGACTCGCGCACCGAGGGTTCCGTACCATCATATGTTTTTAAATTTTCATTGACGAGGCCTATATTCATCAGAGAATTGTAGAATATTATAGTTTTATCGCCATCTCTTGACCGATAGTGGAACTAATGTAACTTTTGTTGATGATTTCTGAATAAGTGTGCTATTTAGAGACTTCGTTTTATTTTTGCTGGAATCTTTACATAAACTTCTATCACATAGAATTATTTCAGATTTTTCTCTTTGCAAACTTCGGTGATAATGATAAGGGTCGCGAACGATTTTTTTTTACATTTTTCATCGAAAGTCGAAAACTATGCGGCCTAAAAAAAAACAACAAAATATTTGAGAATGTGCAAACTGCGCTCTTTCATATGATACTCCACATGACCTAGTAGCCTACCTTCGAATTTTTCAGAACTCCCTTTCTAAAAATATATGTCTATTTTTTGCAACAGGGACTCCTGTTGCAAAAAATAGATATATATTTTTATTTCTTTCTTGTTTGCAAAATATGTAGTTGGGCAAACGTCATCTAAAACTATTGCAAATTTCAAGTTGATAGCAAGTAGTTCTTGAGATATCCAGCTGTGACAGACAGACTTAGTCTCACCATAAGGGTTCCGTTTTACCATTTTGGCACGGAACCCTAAAAACGTGCCCTCGGCGTCAAAGTCTGTCATGTAGTCGAACCGTGACGTGCTGGGAACATTTTGGTTTGTCATCTAACATGACTGTGGCGGTCAAAAGGTTAATACCTACTCTGCTAAACCCAAACATAGGTACAGCGACTAGCAATACATACCACTGTTAAGGGTGATTTGGTGTTTATATACGGTAAGCTTATAAGCTGTAGCGGTATCTACAACGCCACATGCAAACAACGCGTCATACTAACGTCACGCAAAATCCTGCATCTCGCAAGCAGAGTTTACCACGCAACTAGCATAGATACAACGGCCCGACATGAATCATTGGGCAGTTGCCCGCCAGACGTGACACCCTTCTGGTTGGAGGATCCTCCCTTTTAATACTCCCCTAAACCCAAACATACTACAGCGACTAGCAATACATATTGGTGTTTATATACGGTAAGCTTATAAGCTGTAGCGGTATCTACAACGCCACATGCAAACAACGCGTCATACTAACGTCACGCAAAATCCTGCATCTCGCAAGCAGAATTTACCACGCAACTAGCATAGATACAACGGCCCGACATGAATCATTGGGCAGTTGCCCGCCAGACGTGACACCCGTCTGGTTGGAGGATCCTCCCTTTTCTATAGAGGTTGACTGAACTTTTACACCCTGTTCCTCATACGTCTATTAAGCTTATAGAAATAAGGACGATGATTATGTCCGTGTATAATCTGCCTATATTCAACAGCAGGCACGATGAGCAAAATGCAATGTACTTATGAATAGTGATGAATTTGAAAACATGCATTCTACTGGTGCAAGTTAATAAAGTGATCAAGCATTGGATTACATCTATTATGTCCACGCAATCATGAATAGTACAATAATATTGGTATGTTATTAGTATGATAATACTGGTGCTAATCAGTAAGCGAGAAAATAAATAGGTACTAGAGCTGTTTAATTACATTGTGTTCATTGTTACTACCTACAGTTTTGAGTCAATCAAAAGGCTATCGCAAAATTGCAGTGTCCTTCTAAAAAACTGAAGTAGAATATGCAGCAGCCTTCTTTGGAGTATCAGGTCATTGCGATCACAAAACTGACAGTAATTTATAAAAGATACAAGACGTTTAAAATTTTAAGCGTTGTAGGCCTTGTAGACTGTAGATTTGTTGACCATTTTCTATTTTGTTAAGTACAGTCAACAAAACAGACAAGTAGGCAGGATCGTCGGATATAGTTGAAGTTTAGTAAGAAACCGATGGATGTTCTCGAATAAAATTTAATTTAATTAATAGAAAACAAACAGCTCATTTATCAAATTAAACTTCAGTCGACAACATCCATCGGTTTCTTACTAAACTTCAACTATATCCGACGATCCTGCATACTTATCTCTTTTGACTGTACCTAACTGGTACACATGGCAGGCCTGGACAGCTGTCCTCCCATACCTATTAACACTATAATTTTGAAAACATTGTAAAAGCCAATTATTTTTAAAAGAGTAGGAAATAGGAACGACCAGTTAGAACCGTGCACCTAGCTTCTAACGTTTAATAAGTGCCCATGTTTGAGGCTTATGTGAAATAAAATATTTGTTATAAGAACGACAAAATATTATGTATTTTGAGCTTAAATTAATAGTCTTAATATCTTAACTTATACGCCTTTGAGAGTACAATGAGACCTTTTTGTCTTGAATGTATGACTTGTAAGGTTCTTAAACAACAGGAGAGGCACCGCGTGCGAAAGCTAGTCTCAAGTCAATAATTAAGCCAGCAGGTGCATTGAGAATTCCGAACAGCTATTGCTTTACCAGCTAAGCTGTAAGTACGTATAAGCTAAGTACTAAGTTTAGTTATTCTGTGGTATAAAGCTAACTATGTCATTCGCTAAACTTATAAATATTACTGCTAGTTTAAATAATAATGAGTGTAGTTTGCGATGTCGTGTTACTACACCTGGGGCCCAAGTCTGCTATTTTTATCAATTCGTCATTCCAACACGATCCCACCACCATCCCATTGTCATTTTGCTAAAAGTTCGTAATCTGCTAAATTCATAATTGTTGATCATTGGTCGGTCAATGGCACAGAACATATACGATACTCGTAACGAATTTAAAGCAATGACTGCACAATGATGTTCTAATGGTAGGTCACTGATCAAAGGAACTGTCAAAATTTTAGCAGATTACCGCCTAAGTCAGTAATTCATTTTTCATTTTCTTTTTTTTTTTTTCATTTTCTGAACGGATTTCGACGGCACATAGACCATGACCTGGGTTAAGACCACAGGTAACGCAAGAACAACTACTTCGCGTGCCAAAAATCGCATCAGCTTAAGTACAAAAATCGTAAGCCGTCACTTTCGCGCTCAGTCCTCTGTACAGTTGGCTGGGTGAGCGTAAGCGCTGGCGCTAGGCCCCGGCGATGAGGCAAGACGGGAGCCGCACGCGGCGGCGTCTTTGAATCGATTTGATTTTCCCATCACTAAATAGTGCTCGTGACGTCATATAGGTAGCCAAAAAATTTTACGCTTGGTTTTCATACATATCGTGATACTTGCGTTATCTAGGTCTATCTATATCTGTGGTTAAGATATATTGGGTACTTTTTATCCTGGGAGTATGTTCCCGTGACATACCTAATATAAGGCCAAGCCGCGGGTAAAAGCCTACTAAATAAAGACCCCACCGCATCTTCCGTCACTGGGACATATTTATTTGATCATAATTCATCATTTCAGACTGCTGGACATAGGTCTCCCTCAAGCTCCTCCACTTCGACCTGTTGTGAGTTTTCCGCGTCCAGCGGATTCCTGCGACCTTCACAAGGTCATATATTTGATCAGTAAAATCTACACACGTTTGGTGTTGTGTAACTGATGAAGTAGGTGATAATTCTAGGTCTGATTGTTTGACTAAAATAATCACAGATAAGAAAACAAGTTGACAAAGGACAACTACCAACAGTTTACCACAACAATACAGGGTTACTTTTCAAAGACCATCCAAATTTTTACATGGTGCCCATGAATATAAACAACTTTCACTATGGGACCAACTCTGAAATCACGAAAAAAAAATCTGCTGTTTCATACATTTTGGTCAAGTAGGTATTGAAGTTTTATACCCTGTATAGAACTAATCCTAACCTCTATCAAACACTCATTAACCATCGAATTAGGAATAAATTACATTCCATATCAGAAAGTACAATAGGAAACAGCGGGCATTGATAAAAAACTAATAAAATTTAACGAGCACAATGTTTCGGGCTGTGTGACGTATGTATGTATTGTTAGTTCCTAGATTTGCATTTAACTCTTTATTGTCTTCGAAAGGATGACGGGTTTGATAGTCTTCGATATAGATCTCTCTAGGTATGCTGCACCCTAATTGCGTCATCATCATCATTATTTTAGCCGAAAGACATCCACTGCTGGACATAGGCCTCCCCCAAGCACCTCCACTTCGACCGATTCTGTGCTTCTCGCATCCAATGGATTCCTGCGGCCTTCACAACGTCGTCGGACCACCTTGTCCGGTACGCGGTCGCCACTCCAGAACCATTCGGCCCCATCGGCCATCTGTTCTGCGAGCAATGTGCCCTGCCCACTGCCACTTAAGTCTTTTCTGTGTTTATGTATTTATTGTATTATGTAAATGGTACACCACAGACTACCTACAGTATTTGTCTCTCCTTCCCCTTTTTAATCCATCCAAAGTTTCTCTTTAAAATATCGCTCTCAGCGAGAAGACCGCCCATTGTAAAATTTCCATATTTACTTATGTCTGTAATTTATATGGTGTACATCATTATCATCATCTGCCTAGCCTTTTCCCAACAATGTTGGGGTCGGCTTCCAGTCTAACCAGATGCAGCTGATTACCAGTGTTTTACATGGAGCGACTGCTTATCTGACCTCCGCAACCCAGTTACTGGGTAATACGATACCCATATGGTGTACATAATAAAGAGTATTCTATTCTCAGCTGCTTGCATTTGCCTTTCATAGATGTATGTATTCGAGCTCTTATTCCAATCTACTTGAGATCGGTGCAGTACAAGTTCTTCTTTCATGCAACTGCCGATCTAGTAAGCTCAAAGTGAGCTGTCATTCCACCTGATGCTCGTGATTAATATTATTGACAGCTCACGTCACCTTAGTATATGGTGAGATTTTTACAGAAGAGACCGGCTGTATTTGCCGGATCTCACAATTCACTTCTCTTCTAGCTACGAGTATATCATCTAAAATCGTATATTCGTGCTACTCTCTTCACTCTTCTGCCATGCAGCAAGTTAACTGTTGCAGTCAATTATTTCAATTAACGCAGAAAGATAAGGATTTACTGCATTCTTTTATTTCATTAACGTGAAAACCGTTTCGTTGGCTCGCGGTCAGGGTTACCGCATTGATTAACGGATTTTTAATGGATTTCAGTACAGCTGCTATACCTATATGTATAAGTAGTTAGGTATATTTAGCTCTATCCGTGGGGGTTCATGGAAGGCTTCGACCTCCGGTGTGTATGTGGCGAAACGGTCTCTCTGCACTGCATGCCCTGTCACCTGCATTCGTGAGGACTTTAATGGCTGCGTCAGTGAACGGCACTTGTGTTGCTGAATTTTGGGTTCAACGAATTTAAAAAAATTTAACTTTTTTTTTTGCCATCTACACGCTAACAAGAAGAAGTTATTGAAGGTAGATAATGAATGAATAGAACAAATTAAAACAGAAGACGATCTAGGAGGGGATCGAGACGGGGGGGAGGGGGTGGAGGGGGGGTTCAGGGGATCAGAACGGAATAATTCAACTATCCAAAGGGATAATAGGTCCAAATTCGAAAAAGAGGTCAATTGAGGGATATACCCACATACCTATCCAATCTTTTCGTCGCAATGTCTCAAGACTTCAAGACGTCTTTGTCTGGTATGTGTTGCCAGTGATGACTGATACGTGAATGCTGCCTATGGGCCAAATAGAAAGGCTCATAGAGAAGGGGCCCGTCAGGGCCGAAGCCTGCCGGGTCAGCGGGATTGTCCTTAAGGGGTAACCCTTTCAGACAATTCCGCTGACCCGGCAGGCTTCTGCGGCGCTGGCCCGGAACATTAAGGGCTTAGGAAGGAACACGGGTGAGCTTTAGTCAGTAAGAGTCTGACACTCCCTTCCGCTCCACCCAGAGCGGGAGGAGTCATTTGATGATTTCCCAACCTCAAAAAAAAGGGTATTATATGCTCTTAGTTTCAAGAAAGAGGGCACTCGCAGGAACATCGAAGTAGGTGATAGTCTTTCAGTCACTAATCAGCACCCTAATTGCGTAACACGATCAATTGAAGCTGCTGAAGATTTTAAAATACAATTTTTGCATTATATAAATTCAATCACCTAGTATTGTATAATTGTATAGCACATGTGTGAGTACTATGTACATACAGTAAAGCTTCCATTTACTGGGTACGCCTTTTATTGACTTAAATGTGCCCTGGCGGCTGAGAATATGTCACGCTCACTCAAATGTCTCGCTGATGGTGGCGCGTGTATTGGATCATTTAGCTCCCTTCATAATGGTTGAGCTGAATGGTGCTAATACGGGCGCCGTCAGTAGGGACTGGTCATCTCTTTGCTGCCATGGCTTATTTTAATTTAATACCTATTTGAATTGTTTTTTTTTTTAATTTCTTCTTTCGTCGTCGTTCTCACATGTATAATTTTTAACATGAATGATGTAAACAAGACTTTGTAACCACATTATTTTGATTTAAAAGAGTGTCCATGGAGTTTCTTGCCCGTTCTTCTCCATACGTACCTACGCTTTGGCATGGGCAACTAGCTTCATCTTTCTGACTGACCGACCCCCCCGTGACAATTCAAAAGTGCCTGTAATTGGTTTAATTGAAATAAATGCTTTGAGTTTGAGTTTGAATCAAATTCTGAATTATTTTCAAGGATATTGCTATGGAATTGCTTCATAAATATTAAAAAAAAACTTGTCTGTTGAACAACGCATTGAATGTTGTTGAACTGTCAAAATGAAAGCCATTGCCATTGTTAGTGTGTAAATCAATTACCCTGCTGTTTTATATTTTATAGAACTCAGTAATGACAAATAATAATAATAATAATAAAACCTTTATTTTCAGGCTACTTTGGCCCATAGATAAAAAAATACATACAATAAATACCTTACAGACTAACATATACAGGGTTACTTTTCAAAGACCATCCAAATTTTTACATGGTGTTCTACCCATGAATATAAACAAATTTCACTATGGGAACAACCCTGAAATCACGAAAAAAAAATCAGCTGTTTCAAGTAGGTATGGAATTTAAGTTTTGTATGAAACAGCTGATTTTTTTTCGCTTTAACACCATGTAAAAATTTGTATGGTCTTTGAAAAGTAACCCTGTATATTATAATAGTACAATGTGTGTTAGTGTATAAACTTAAAACTATATTTTTTCATCTAAATGTACATATTATTATTATTTTAAATATTAGCATAGATTATGTAAATATTAAACTATGTTACTTGATTATGTAAATACTAAACTATGGTACTCACATCACTCGAGCACTGTCTTTGTGCGATCGTGTGGTACTTGAATGATGACAGTTTCAAAAACCACAAAATTAAAACGCACCATTGCCTAAAACGTCAAAACATCAATTTGATCTAAGCAGTTTGTCTGCCGTGTCCGTCGGACACTGAATTTAAATTAGGGCTCCTCGCAATGACAGCCGTGCCTAGAATCTTGATGACGTTGCCTAAGAAGACATGCAGACGTTTTGCCTAGTGAAATCTTAGTTGATAGGCGTTGTTGAACGTCATCTTGTGTTTTATTATGGAATCAATTCCAGTTGAAAAAAAAGCTAATTACTACATTTTCTGTCAGTGTTAAAAGTGTTTCCTGTGAAAACATAGTAACTTTTTATGTGTAAGGTATACTGATCAAAATAACATATTATTGCATACATACGCATACATAAACTCATGCCTTCATCCCATGAGGCTAGGCAGAAACTACAGAACGCCATCTGCATATACAGGGTTATTGGTAAAACATTAACAACCTCCTATGAGGTCATTGTAGTCATCATTACGAACAACTTTTACTATGGTACCAAACTTGAAATCGCGAAATAAAAATCAGCTGTTCCCTACATTTTGACGAGTTCGTCGTTTCAGCCGATAGACGTTCACTGCTGGGCATAGGCCTCCCCCAATTTTGGGAGGGTTTGCCATAATCGCCACGCTTGGCAGGCGGGTTGGCGATCGCAGTTTGGTATGATGGTGGAATACATAGAGAACGCTGCTGCCTATTCTCCGGTACGATCCTTAGTCGCCTTTTACGACACCTACGGGAAGTAAGGGGTGGTGCTATTCTTTAAGTCCGGCACCACACAGACACGAACGAACATAAATGTAGGGAACAGCTGATTTTTTTTCGCGGTTTCAGGTTTGGTCCCATAGTAAAAGTTGTTCATAATGATGAGTACAATGACCTCTTAAGAGGTTGTCAATGTTTTACCAATAACCCTGTATATATGCAGGTGGCATATCATATCATATCATATACATATATCATATCATATGATATCCTTACATACTCCTTTTGCTTCGTTTACGTTCATTCCTGAACCCTATAGGCGTAAACACACTATCAATCTCAATCTGAATCGTTTTGAAGGATATTGCTAATCCATTGCTTCATATGTTCGAAAAAACTGTCCGCTCAATAACGTAAATTACGCAATGAATGTTGTTGAACTGTCAAAATGAAACCCATTCCTACTATTAGTGTGTTTAATTGACGTGTAAAAGTGTTTGTACAAACCTACTTACAGAAAATAAATCATTTAATTACCCCGCAGGTCATACAAGTAATAGGATATGATTTGATTTGACTTTGACATATTTGTTTTTTTTTGCGGATGGGAAATCATCAAATGACCCCTCCCGCTCTGGGTGGAGCGGAAGGGAGTGTCAGACTCTTACTGACTAAAACCCACCCGTGTTCCTTCCTTAGCCCTTTATGTTCCGGGCCAGCGGTAGCCCTTTCGGACAATCCCGCTGACTCGGACAATCTCGCTGATTCGGACAATCCCGCTGACACTTTGACATACTTAGGATGTAGTTATAATATAATTTGCAGTGTCAATTTCACAATAATAATTTCGTTCATAAATCAATCATTTTATTCTTAGAATTTTGATATTTACTTCCGGGTCAAAAGGTTATCGAAAGCAAACTTTGGAATTTACTTAAGTAAGACGTAAAAAAATACTGAAAGTGGGTCATCCATACTAATATTATAAATTCGAAAGTAACTCTGTTTGTCTGTTACCTTTGGACGTCTAAACCACTGAACGGATTTCGATAAAATTTGGCAGAGATATAGATTGCATCCCGGGGAATTTGGAAGGACATAGGGGATAGTTTCTACCGACATACCTTGCGGGCGAAGCCGCGGGTGAGACCGCGAGGCGCTGCTAGTTGTAACATAATTTTATTACAAGCATGAGTATATAATTTACAAGGTATTAAAGTGAATTCGTCAGTATTTGTTACAAATGGAGGCAGCAACAACGTGATGTGGCTTACATAAACCAATTTTGTATTTCTGTCTGTATGTTACCTTTTCACGCCTAAACCACTGAACGGATTTAGATAAAATTTGGCAGAGATATAGATTTCATCCCGGGGAAGGACATAGGATAGTTTTTATACCGATATTCCCATGGGATCTACACTTATGCGGGTGAAACTGTAGGGCGCTGCTAGTTGTAATATAATTTTATTACAAGCATGAGTATATAATTTACAAGGTATTAAAGTCAATTAGTCAGTATTTGTTACAAATAGAGACAATAACAACATATTGTGGTTTACCACAGATAATGCATAACCAATTTTGTTTTTATAGTTCACTAGCCGCCCGCGGCTTCGCCCGCGAGGTATATTATTAAAAATTATCCTATGCCCTTCCCCGGGATGCAATCTATCTCTCTGCTAAATTTTATCGAAATCCGTCGTGCTCAGCAATAGCCCTTGCGAGTAAATCTCGAATCATTATCTGCCTAGCCTTTTCCCAACTATGATTTGGTCGACTTCCAGTCTAACCGGATGCAGCTGAATAGGTACCAGTATTTTACATGGAGCGACTGCCTATCTGACCTCCACAACCCAGTTACTGGGTAATACGATACCCCTTGTTAAGACTGGTTGTCAGACTTTCGGGCTGCTGACTACCCGTAACGGCTGTCAAAGATCCACGAATGACAGCCGTGACAAACGGCTTAACGTGCTTTCCGAGGCACGGAGGGGTCACGGTATGTAAAGATGGTCACCCATCCACAAGCCAACCGAGGTAAGCGTAGCTTAACCTGATCGATCGACCTGTGCGGCTGTTATTATTTATGTTTATTAAAATATTCTTTGGTTGTTGGATTGACAGCACCTCGCAACAAGGTCGAAAGTTCTCTAAAAAAATATCGTTGTATCAATCAATAAACAGTGACGAGTACTTATGATATGATCATATGAGTTAGTACCAATCAAGACGAGGTTCGATCGAGTCCTAACAAGGTCAAGCAGATTTGTGGCGAGTTTCAACCGCTAAGATTGTGCTGAGTTTTTGTTTGTTTGTTTGACCGTGCTAATCTCTGGAACTAAGTGTCGGATTAAAAAAAAATATTTTTGTAATTGATAGCCCAAGTCTTGAGGAAGGCTATAGGCAATATTTATTATCATGATATGGCCCTTAAGAGCCGAGCAAAAAGGAAAAAGTCAGAAAGAACGTTATGCAAAAACGAAGTAATAGCCCGGGCAGCGTAAAGCCAATCCCTGTATATGAGCCAACACTGGATGGTGCTGAATAATACACAGACATTGTCCTATACAATTTTGAAAACAATTATACAAATCTGTTTCGAGCCAGCACCTTAGTTGATTGGTTTTACCGCACAGAGTTGGCCCTCATAATTATGTTTGCAACTGGCAGATAAAAGAACAGTCATGTTCGCTCTCAACACTTTTTTATAGCTGCGCGCGATACCGCAATATGATTCGTTTTGGAATGAATCTGTGCCGAATATGGAGTGAGTTAGAGCGAGACAAGTGTATTGCATCATAGTTTACATTCGTTTGTTATTATTTCGGTCTGAACTATAACATTGACCTCGGCGACTTGTTATTTAATAGGTAGTAATAAAAGCTCGGAAAAAATATGAGCACACTCAAAATAGGAAATTTACTGCTTTATGTACTAATTTTCCGACAACTTATACGCGATTACAAATAAAGAAACGACCGAATAATTTACTGAAAATTCCGGAAAATCATTACCTACAGCATTTGCTGACGTAATATTTTTTCACCAGCTTAGATTGCGTTTTACCGAAAACTACAATTAGTAATTTTAGTCGTAACTCACATAGGTATTAAAAAAATTGAATTAACCTTACACATTTTATAAACTGTGGCGCTTGTGGCTATTGTGACATTATAAAAATACTTTTCTAAGGGCTGATTTTTCCATTGCCAGATAACTTTTATTCCAGGAAGAAAATTGACGTTTGACAGTTTTTGTATGAAAAACGGTCAAAATTTAAAAATTATTCCTAGAATAAAGTTAACAGATGATTGTAAAATCAGCCCTAAGTGATTCCATAGATAGTCCTAAGAAATATTAAAATGTGCTTGTAATCAATATCATTCATTACTTACACCTACTTACCTGCCACTCTAATCAATTATTAATATATACCTAGGTAAAGGTATTTGTATTCTCATTCGGTTGCTCTTGCATCCTAAACGTATGTCTACGGAGCCCCGTTTCGTTTCTCCTATTTCTGTGTAAAGGGTTTAAACTAACCTAACCAATCCTAACCTCGGGGTGCCCTTCGCTCGCTCTTGCATCCTACGTCGCCTATCGACCGACCACTACCATGCAACGGATGAACCGATGTCACCCGAAGCTATTTATACTGTGCCCGAAGTACCTACGCACGAAGCGCGCGGGCTGACCGGTAGGTAGTTATTTTCAGATAAAAAAGTTATTCTTTATCCAATCGTAGAAATTAAACTGGTTTCTACCAGCTTAATCATAAATCATAATAAATGTTCTGCTATTTTAGCGGAACATATTATGTTTTCGGCATGAGATAATTCGTAACAGCTTTGTCCATTAGAAAATTCACAACATCCTTAATAACGGGAACGCATAATATTGCGACTCAACGCCAAGAGCGCTGGTTCATTCACAGATATTGGCTTCACGCGCCCGGGCAGGCGATGTGATTGTTTTTGTGACGTGGCGAGTCGGGAGAACAAGAAATTTCACGAAGTCCGGGGCAGAAGCTACTTAGTACACATAATACTCAAGAATTCTAATGGCTTTTTTTTTTGCGGATGGGAAATCATCAAATGTACCGCTCTGGGTGGAGCGGAAGGGAGTGACAGACTCTTACTGACTAAAACCCATCCGTGTTCTTTCTTTAGCCCTTTATGTTCCGGGCCAGCGGTAACCCTTTCGGACAATCCCGCTGAAATTCCCGTTGAGATTGGCCGAAACACGATCTGGAGCACTACATACAATGTAATTTGTGGGTTGTCACTAATATGTAGGTAAAACTCAATTTAAATTCCATATTACCTTAAAAAAGGGTTAAGCATAAGTAACAAATAAGGCATAATTATAAATAAATAACTGTAATTGCTAAAACTGCAGCAAACTGTACACAGCTTGGCAAACTGGAACACGTCAAGGAAAATAACTTAATAAATTATTTCAGGCGAATTTTCCTAGTAGTTCAAACGATTCTATCAGAAAGGTACGCACATGTTACCTCAATGATACAAAATGGAGGATAATGTCGTCATGACTTGTGATGAATTGGTTAAGGATAATAAAGAAAATGAGGTCAGCGATGAATATGAAAAAATAATGCGTTTGGCACTTGTTTTCGTTCGCTTAACAAAAAACTCGATGCTGTTTTTGTAATTGTAAATTTTGCCAAGGACTAACAAAGTTATGGAGCTAGGTAATCTAAAACGTAAGATAAGTTGGGTAGATTATTTTTATTTTGTTATTCAGGGGCTTGCATGCCCTAAAGCACGGTCTCTGTCAGACTGCATAGAAAAGAAAGAGAAGCGCGATGACACAACGCTGGTAATTTGTTGCAAAATATGAAGCAATTATATAATTACAAAAATCTATTCTTTGGACTAAAAAATTAAAACACTAGTTTAGTATGTTGCTTGTAGAATAATCTGCCAAAAAATCAGAATAATTTTATGTATAGTACGGTTTTTATTGTAAAAATAAAGTTTTTAGAGGTATCTTCATGATTTTTTTCTATCGTATCAAATTAGTTGTATTATGTTTTCAACACACTATCTATCTAGCATATATCCTGTAGAATATCATATATTTTTCTGATTTTGTTTACTGTAGTCGATCATATACTTTTATTGTTTCTAAAACTTGCGTTTTTTGCGTTTAGGTCATGTAAGCCCCTTAATATTCCTCATTCTGGCTACTACGACTGGGAACGATTTCATTCAAACATACAGTTATTAACACGCTTTTATTAGGTCGACCTGTATGTAACTAACTATGTAATGGAATCTAAGGTAACTAATTTAACCATATTCGAAGGGTCGTAGCGTAATGAAAATTGGCAGCTGTATGTAGTTCTGATGACAATACAATAATATGGTACTGTCGAACTGATCTGATGATGGAGTCGGAAGATATGAACTGTAACTCCATGATGCAAAATCATATCATAGCTGTTTTGGATTTCTTAGAAAAGTCTTGTAATGAACTTTGACCACGATTAGGTTTCAAGATCTGATGATGAAGCCGGAAGATAGGCACTGGCATTCCATGATAGAATATCGTATCATAGTCGTGTTTGCACGCATGTGTTTTTAAACTATTAGTTTATTAACACTGGTATTGCATGAAGTTCCAGTCAATTGCCTTACTTCTCCATTGGACACCCATCCATAGGCACTGGCTGGCAATGTTTGCAACAGTTAGATAGTAATTTAACTGGCTCGTTTGAACTTGTATAACCTCGTGGATGTCACCGCGCTTGTGTGTAATACACAGACGGAACCAGTTCCGAGCTTTCGAGAGAACGCCACTGACTCATGCGCAGGTTTTGCAACACTTTGTGTAGGTACTGTTGCTTTGTGGGAGGTAATTACTATTTGAATATCTGAGTGTTGCATTAGCATGCTTAGAAAACAGATACCTAACCATCACATATATTGTCTTGGGTGTTTTGAAATGTGACTGATTATTGTCAGAAGTTATTGCGCTCTTAGTGTTTACTAGCTTATGCCCGCGACTTCGCGTGGAAGTCGCAAGATACACAACATATATATGTTTGTAACGAAGAATCACTGACTCCTAAGACACAGGCACCAGGGCCTGCAGTCTCGACAAAGATAGCGATCGCTTTACGACAAAATTCGGTCGCAAAGCTATAACGGTGCGGATTTAAGGTGGACGTGAGCCGGACGCGACCCGCCGGTATTAGCTACCAACTTAAATCCGCATAGTTATAGCTTTGCGACCGAATTTTGTCGTAAAGCGATCGCTATCTTTGTCGAGACTGCAGGCCCTGCACCTAGTTTAGGAGTCAGAGTATTAAAATTATTGTGACCTAGTTATAAGCCTTTACGCTCTCTTGTCTTTGGATATTGTAGTGAAATGGCTTTTGATGAAATAAAGAATTTATTTATTTATACAACATCCACATTTTTATAAAACTCATTCGGCTCCCCATCTACCGCATCGCATCGCATCGCCCGCCCGCGCTGTTACTTCGTTTTCGCTGAGCGTTCTTTCTGACTTTTTTTTGTTTTTGCTCGACTTCTGAAGGTCGTAGCGTGATGTTAAATTGTTATAACGTTCCTTAAAAATTGGGCTATTAAATGTAAAAATATTTTTTCAAATCCGAACGGCAGTTCCAGAGATAAGAAACTCTTCAGCTTTAAAGCTCCTACAAACAGGCGCGACACGCGATATAATCGCGCGCGACACAAAGGCACCGCTCGTTGCGTGACTTACGGTGCCCTTGTGTCGCGCGCGATTTTATCGCGTGTCGCGCCTGTTTGAAGGAGCCTTTAATATTCATAGGTATATACCTATGAATATTAAAGAAAAAAAGCATGTAAGTATCTATATAGATACATGCTTTTTTCTTGTAGGTACCTACAAATTGGTCGATTTCAAAGTATCGTAAATTTTTTAGACACCACTGCATTGAACCTACTTGGATGGTAAGTTGCCAGTTTCGATACTTTTCAGTGATTTAAGTTTTGTCCTGTCGTCTTAACAGCAAATGTTTGTCACACAAATGTTATAAAGGCGAAAGTTTGTGAGTGTGTGTGTGACGCTCAAACGGCTGTACCAATTTTGATAACGTTGTGTATGGAGGTAGCTGACATCTTGGATTAACACATACGCTACTTTGTATCCCGATGTTCCCACGGGATCGACACTTATGCGGGTGAAACCGCGGGGGACAGCTAGTAAATATAGTTTATCAAATGGACGAGGATGCAAGCAGCTTATCTGTTGAGCATAATTATTAGTCTAAGTATATTGTTCCTCGCTGTAAGAGATAGTAGGTTGTAATCCACCATACGGGCCCAGTTCGGGTTGGTAGATGTCACATGTCTTCGAATTTTTGGTTCTAGGACATGCCGGTTTCCTCACGATGTTTTCCTTCACCGTTTTGAGAGCAGTGGTGATGAAATGAAATACACAAAGTAAAGTGCCTGGTTGGATTCGAACTCACGACCTACAACTCGTAAGTCGGGGCTGATACCACTGGGCCACTACTGCTCTCGCTTATCTGGGCCTCAAGTCTGCTATTACAATAGTGCCAGAATGGTCTATCATTGATTTCATAATTGTTGATTTTGACAAGTTTGGTAATCTACTAATACAGGGTTATTGGTAAAACATTAACAACCTCTGTACTCATCATTATGAACAACTTTTTCTATGGGACCAAACCAGAAATCGCGAAAAAATAATCAGCTGTTCCCTACATTTATGTTCATAGAACTCGTCAAAATGTAGGGAACCGCTGTTTTTTTTTCTCGCGATTTCAGGTTTGGACCCATAGTAAAAGTTGTTCATAGTGATGAGTACAATGACCTTTCAAGAGGTTGTTAATGTTTTACCAATAATCCTGCTAAAATTTTGACAGTTCCTTTGATCAGTGACCTACCATTAGAACGTCATTGTGCAGTCATTGCTTTTAATTCGTTACGAGTATCGTAGGTATATGTTCTGTGCCATAGACCGACGAATGATCAACCATTATGAATTTAGCAGATTACGAACTTTTAGCAAAATGACAATGGGATCGTGTTGGAATGACGAATTTATAAAAATAGCAGACTTGGGTCCCTGTTCAGTAGTAATATTTGACAAAAAAAAAACCTTTTTCGTGATTTATCTGTTGTTTAGCCAACTCAGTTCAGTTATAAAAATAATGAGGTCAATAGGTCGACTTCGTCTCTGTCATCTCTGACCTAGACTAGAGATACTGTGACTAGAGTCAAGAACAAACCCATTTCAAAATAAAAAAAAAAAATACTGAGGTTAATTAAATATTTTTTCTCACCATTCATTTAATTAGGTAAACTACCTATAACAACAGGATCGTTCCGTGTACATAATCATCTTATCTCATAATACCCGTTAATAACTTTATCATCGTAAATTAAACTGAAAAGTCAAATGTCAGACATCGACGTCATTCTTTCATAATTACGTCACATTTAATGACTGTTGCGTCATAATTTAATTACCCTTGCAATGTTTATTTTTCTGTCAGTTCTATTGGCCTGTGGTCGGGGTCCATTGGTCCGTTCAGCTGAAAAGGTCGTAATGGCTGTATCTTACGTAGTACAACTAAGCGTGCAAGATGATTTTGACATTTAAGGTGCCACTTGTCGATTTTTTTCCATACAAGTTTCGGGCGAGTATTATTCCACTGTTTCACATTATGCATCCCAAGGTAAAACATGATATCGTTTGGTCTTATTATTAATGTTGTCTGTACGGAAACAGAATAGTAAAATAAAAATCCATTAAAAAGTTATGAGCCAACAAAGATTCATTTTTCTTGCAATTTTTACCATAACTTTGGGTGTGAATAAGTAATAAAAGAACTGTAAAATCTTCAAAACCAAGTCCGTACCGACAATGCGTTTTTATCGCAGAGTTTCATAAACTTTATTTGTAATTGATTTATGCAGTGGTTTTTTTATAAAACTCGATTTTCCGAAGCACTTTTCGAATTTTTTTACGCGCCTATCAGTTCAAACGGTGTTTCTGTGCGTGAGAACTAGACATTGTTCGTGTAGACTAGCGTCTAACTGCTCATCACTGATACTAGCTCTGTCGGACACGAAGCCAGGTGAGAGAGCGTGTTTTTCGCCATGACCACCAGTGAGTTCGAGCTCGCGACTAGTTTACTCTTAAGGCTCCCGCAGACAGGGGCAAGTACGACGACGCAGCTCTAGTAGAAAAAAATCTAACAAAAGTTCAAGGAAACTGTTTTACCAGAATCGCGGCGCGTTTCCTTAATATTTTAAAATTCACCTATAAAGTGGAACTTCCGAAGTCGCAACAAAAAAACTATAATTTTTAATTTTGAGGAAAATTGGCAGACTTTTTGTGCAGTTTACTCTCTACCCTCCCTAGCTAATGTTTGTGGTGAAATTTTGTTACTGCCGTTACTCGAAAACTTACTTAAGCCTCAGTAATCTAATTCAAGGTTTAAATTACCGGTAGTAAGTAGCATTTATTAGGCTTCAAATATTACATAACAACACGTGCCCACGTGTAACCGTAGTAAAAAGAGAAAGTTTGTTTGTGTGATCTTATCTCAAGAACTACAGACCTAATTTGAATAAAACTCGGGCGTATAAACAGTTCGTTACAATCTTAGATAAGTACCTACTTGTTCTATAAAGGCCTACGCAGACCGGGACGGCATGGCAAGGGATTTTGCCGTCAGTCAGCGCACATTAGCCGCTTAGATACCGCGGCAGTCCAGCAGCTTCCCCGCTTCTCTACCCCCGCCGCCTCACCCCGCGGTATGTCACAAAGAGCGCCGGAGTCCTTGGCATGCCGTTGCCTACCGCAGGACGCCACGGCATCCCGCCGTGGGAGCCCGTGCAATGAAATCTCTTTCGACGCCACGGCATCATTTTAAAGCATAGCAATTTATGTCGTATTTCTATATCGATAAGTTTGAATGTCCATTGGTATAAATTGAAATCCCTTGCCATGCCGTCCCGGTCTGCGTAGGCATTTAAGGTTCGCGCTCATTAGAGCGGGCCGCACTGTATCGCAACGAATTGCAAAACACCTTCTGCATCATTTAGTACATTCTGTATCGATGTATGATTGATGATTATGATGAGTATGTACTTAAAAACGAGACACAATCGCCTTTGTTTGGCGTTGTGCGTAGTCTAGGGGTATGGTGTCGATATGGACAATAATGGATCGACAGCTGTCATCGTTGAGACGTGGTCACGACCGACACATACTGGCCTAGGAACTGCTCAGTGTTTCCTTTTTAGGGTTCCGTACCCAAAGGGTAAAAACGGGGGTCCCGTTTTTACCCTTTGGGTAACCTATTACTAAGACTCCACTCTCCGTCTGTCACCAGGCTGTATCTCATGAACCGTGATAGCTAGACAGTTGAAAATTTCACAGATGATGTATTTCTGTTGCCGCTATAACAACAAATACTAAAAACAGAATAAAATAAATATTTAAGGGGGGCTACAACAAACGTGTTTTAATCGGCGCGGTGTTTTTGCCTTGTGGTACGGAAACCTTCGTGTGCGAATCCGAGTCGCACTTGGCCAGTTTTTTTAAGTTCAGAGTATTATTTCTGTAGTGTTAAGTAATATACTTTATTACCAATGACCAGTGTCGACGTTATAATAAGGAGTTATTTCTCTAGTTTACCCGAATCCGAATTCTGCGCCCACTGTAGGCATATGTGACACTATGTATAGGATCATGTTATGTGTTGCGACACGGTCTATGAGCTTTATTGAACTGGAATGGAAAGTTGGAAACAATTACCAACTGCGTTGCGGTGCGGCCCATCGCGGATGCTATTAAAATATGTGCTTTAGTAATCAAAGAGTTATTTGTCCAATGCTAGTACAACAGAGATGAATCATTAAATCTTGTGCAATAGTTGGTAAGTAATTGAAGTTATATCATATCCATTGTCGCTAAGGGCTGTTCAATCAAATCTGTGCCAGTTCTTGCGCAAGATTTTTAATGGGTGTAGATGGATTTTTGCCTAAGAGTATTATGCATTCTGACCTTATTTGAATAAACTTGCAATTCGTAGTATGCAAGTTCGGTATATTAAATGGATAACCTTTATTTCAGAATCTAGATTCTCGTTGAGTCCTATGTTTCAAAATCAATCAAACGCAAGCAAGGAGCACTACGAAAAAAATCGCTGACAAAAATAAACTCGTGGAAAATAAAGTCTGAAAGAATTTAATGAATGTACCTACACACAAAATGAATGTATTTCCGAAGCAATTTTCACAGGATGTTTCCTCAGTGATTGTCAGAAACAAGCTCGGAAATCATGAATGCCGTCCGAATATATAATTTATGCAATGCAACATGAAACCACTGGACGATTTTTTTCTCTGTTCAGACCATGCCCCAGTCGCTGAAGTGTCCTAAGTGCCCGTTCACCTCGGATGACCCAAAGAATGCTACTGATGCCGCAACCAACGTGGCCACCTACTTGTCTTAAACTATATTAAAAAAAAAAACTGGCCGAGTGCGAGTCGGACTCGCACAGGAAGGGTTCCGTACCACAAGACAAAAACGCCGAAAAAAACATGTTTGTTGTATGGGAGTCCCCCTTAAATATTTATTTTATTTTAATGTTATTATTTATTATTAAAGTAAAAATACAACTGAGTATTTTGTGAATATTTCAAGTGCCTACCTGTTGCCATTTATGATATCGAGCAAAAAAGGGCAAAAAAATCGCGTTTGTTGTATGGGAGCCCCCTTACATATTTATTTTATTTTGTTTTTAGTATTTGTTATTATAGCGGCAAGGCAACAGAAATACATAATTTGTGAAAATTTCAACTGTCTAGCTATTGCGTTTCTTGAGACACAACCTGGTGACAGACAGACGGACGGACAGACAGACATGTCTTAGTAATAGGGTTCTGTTTTTACCCTTTGGGTACGGAACCCTAAAAAAGAAAACAACGAGAAAAGTACCATAGACACGAAAAGAAGAAAAAGTAATTTAAAAAAATTAAACCGACTTCAAAAAGAAATTAACTCAAAATTATGAAATAACTTTAATTTCGGAAGTCGGTGTCTTTGGGATCTGTATTTTATAGTTTTAGTTTTTTGCCACCGAATTCCAAAATTAAAGTTATTTCATAATTTTGAGTTAATTTCTTTTTGAAGTCGATTTAATTTTTTTAAATTACTTCTTTATTTCGTAAGTTTTGCTTTTTGCACTAGACCAAGACCAAGGTTTTGAGATGTTTTCCCTTTGACACTGCACCCGTAGCTCGTATCCATAAGCCAGGCCGGCACACTTACACGTTAGTCCATATCTTGAAAATTACTGAATCGATTTTGATGAAACTTGCACCTTTCCCTAAGTTGAAGTAAATGTAAGCCAATAAAAAAGAATGGTCACGATCCGATTTATAGTTGCGGAGAAATGCGTGGACAAACATACATACATACATACTACATACATACATACATACTTAAATACATCAACTCAGCCTATCGCAGTCCACTGCTGGACATAGGTCACACAGGCCTCTCCCAGACTGCGCCACAGCACCCTGTCCTCCGCCTTCCGCATCCAGTCTACCCCAGCCACCTTCTTTAGGTCGTCCGTCCATCTAGCTGGGGGGCGTCCCACACTACGCTTACCGATACGCGGTCTCCACTCCAGGACTCGTCTGCTCCACCGGCCATCGGTCCTTCGACAGACATGGCCAGCCCACTGCCACTTCAGTTTGCTTACTCTGCAAGCTATGTCGGTAACTCCGGTTCTTTTCCGGATAATTTCATTCCTGATTTTATCCTTTAAAGAGACTCCGAGCATAGCTCGCTCCATAGCGCGCTGAGCGACCTTGAATTTGTGGACCAGCCCGACCGTCAGTGTCCACGTTTCAGCACCGTATGTCATGACGGGCAGAATGCACTGGTGGACGCACCTTAGTCTTCAAACACTGCGGGATAGGCGACAAGAAGACTTGACGGAGTTTTCCAAATGCTGCCCAACCCAACTGGATCCTTCTGTCGGCCTCTTTCTCAAAGTTGTGTCTACCGAGCTGGATGACTTGCCCTAGGTAGACATAATCCTTCACAACTTAGAGAAGCGACCCTACGATGTGGATTGGACTCGACAAGACGTGCGAATTGTACATGACTTTTGTCTTGTCCAAATTCATGCCGAGGCCAACCCGCCGGAAGGCTCCATTCAGGCTGTGCAACATTTGGTCTAGCTGTTCCAGCGTCTCTGCCATTATGACGATGTCATCGGCAAACCGAAGATGTGATACATACATACATACTTTATAGAATTTGGTATATTTGTTTGGAAGCCCTAATAGATTGTCATATGTGAATATAATGCAATTCCAATATTATTACATACATACGTGTCGAATTGATAACCTACTTTTTTTTTAAGTCGGTAAAAAGATTCCATATATAAGTATGAACCCATCATTAGGCTAAGCGCGCATTGCGATGCGATTTTATTAATCGCATGTTCATGCGAAATAAATTCCCGACCGCTAAGGCGATTATCACACTGCCACGCACCACGCTGCATGTTGCGTGACTGCGTGTTTTAACGTTACTTGTAAGTATCTCCGTTTGTATATAAAACACGCACAGTCCAACACACTGAAAACGCAACCACGCGCGTTCATGCGGATCACGCGCATACACGCGGAGAAACATGCACCCCCGCGCGTAGGTGCGGGGCGAGATGCAAGGTATGGCACACCGAATCCCGCATTGCCGCGCGTGATTTTGAATGGACTGCACGACCACCACAGAGAACGGCGAATAAATGAGAGCCGCCGTGCGTGAATCTACAAAACGCACCTACGCGCGTGAGTGCGCAAAAAACCCGCACGATGATGCAGATCTGCACTCCCGCAGGAACGCGCGTAGGTGCGTCGACACGCAATATGCAGCATGATGCGGGGCAGTGTGAAAATCGCCTAATATATTTTTTCAAGCGATTATTTACCGCAGTGCGCGAACTCTAGTATATTGCTATTGTTCACAGATTAGCGATTATTTTCTGCAACGATTATATTTCGTAGTGCGCGCTCAGCTAAAAGGCTATAAGGCTTTATCTGATTATATTTGATACATGAAGCCGCGAGTAAAAGCCAATTAACGACAACAGCTTACGTTTGTAAATAACAGCGAGACAATTACGTGCACGTGACCAAGTTAGTCGAGTGATTTTAATGCTACTCCATACAAAATTATACAGAAATGCTTTGGTATAATCTTTCCGCGTACCGTAAAATGCTGCAACTTTGCCTGGATTTTGACGTTTTTTGTTCGTATCTCTGAACCTATTTACTATTACGGCTTCTAAAGACTTGCAGATGGAAGACAGACCTTATGCCTTGCTAGGTAGAACCCAAATCTATTTAAATCATGCCGTCATTCAGAATTACAAGCACTCAAAGTCGTCGGCAAAGTTGTGGGTAAAAGACACAACTTTGCCTAGAAGGATATCTCAATAAATATATTGTTGATCTTTTTAGTATTTTTTTTCCGTGTACATGAGACACCGTGCTTGTCCCCAGCAGTTAGATTATTGCCATGACGGTAATATATATTTTTTTACAGCTAATAGGCAATGTTGTAGCAGGTACCAGAAACTTTTCATACAAAAATTTCGTTGACTCTAGGGTTGTCCCATAAAAATACGGATTATTTTCTTAAACTTTTATTCACTTTGTAAAAAAATAAAACCAATTGCTACTTATGAGTAAAAATCACAAATGTATTGCTTTTTAGCAATGCTGGCTTTTACGATGTGGGCTTCTTCCTCAGTTGTCAACTCTGTAGGTCGACCAAATGGTTTGCTATGCATGTTTTTTGATTTATTAAAAATGGTCTGACGCGGGATCCCAAATTTCTTTCCCGCTTCGTATGACGAAATGATTTTTTTTCGTACGAGATCTGCAGCAACTTCTGATATTTCTACAGAGTAATCGGCATAACTACGAGCTCCTGGTTTTCTCCTGCTTCGTTGTGTATTATTCGGCATTTTTGCATATAACTGCAACAAAGTTAAGACTTACTTAAATACAAAATCATGCCTGTAATCACTGAAGGGTCTCTCACCTCTGCCTCACACTTACAGGCGATTGAAAACATAACTGTCGAAATAAAAATAAGAATGTTCTATTGACATAAAAAAATGTAACATTTTCAATTGAAGCTCTAACTCCTAGGTGATACCTGTGTCTCACCCGATTTCGGAACATTAACAATGTATGCAATAAAATTAAAATATCGTAAAATGAAGGGAATTTAGTGCATGCAAGCTCTTGAGTCTCGATATAACCGGGTTCCAAGCTGTGAAAATTTCATGCAAATATGACATTTATATAGTAAAAATATATCAATATTAAAATCCGCCTAGTGACAACCCTAGACCCAGGCAAAGTTGTGTCACTCAAGTTTCCAAAACAGTGCACAACATTGCCTACTAAGTTATTTTAATGAAATCGTGTCCTTTTAATAAAAATATCAAGCAATATGGAAAGTAGATAGTATGTTCTTACCCTGGGATGTTATAGCTGCACGAAAACACCTTTTCTTTAGCTAAAACTTCAAAAGTTACACGACACTCAAAATTTTCACCTACGCGCACCGGTGTTTGTCGGCCAACTGACAGAGTAACAATGAAGCTACCATTACAAAAAATGAAAAATCTGTTGCCCTAATAATGTAAAATCACTACCAAATGGTAGAAAATAAGAAAAAACTAAGCAAACGCGAAATATCGTAATTGAAACGAAATAGGCAAACTTGGGCTTAGTTGGCAAAGTTGCAGCGTTTTACGGTATACAGTTTTGATAAAAAAAAAATTAAACTATTTATTTATTTTAAACAACATGTCATGGAACATTTTACATCACAATAGCGCTCAATCTTTGGTACAAAATAAGATTATGTGCGCTTTAAGCTTATTGTGGAATTTGCTCACTAACTTTACTTACTTGTGAACTATAAGTCACAAGTAAGTAAAGTAAGTAAGGAAGTCAAGTAAAAGTCAAATTCAAGTGGTCAAGCAGTTCAGTTCAGTAAGTTTATTTGACTGATAGTTCATTCATTATTGTTGAAATGATTTTTCATTATATCGTACCTGGCAGTATCTAGGTACTTTAGGTACAAGCATTAATTTCTACAAAACTGGGGCGAATAAGAATAAAAAATGGGGCGATAATGAACTAAAAAAATAAGTAGGTAAACAAATGAAGCAAATGATTTTTGGGATGAAAACGGAATTAAATGTGGGAGCGCAAAAAGAAAACCAAATGTTGGGTGAACTTTGTGAAGCGAATGTGGAACAAATCAAATCGTTATACTCTATCAACGTTTATGAGAAAAGGGGTTGGTGTCAAGACAGTTTTTAATTTATACTAGCTACGCCCCGCGGTTTCACCCGCATAAATCTCGATCACGTAGGAATATCGGGTTAAAAAGTATCCTATGTCTTAATTCAGTTTATGAGTCTACACAGTCCCAAATTTCATCTAAATCCGTTCAGCCGTTTTAGCACCAAAGCGTAACAAACATACATACAAAAAATCAAATCTTTTCTCTTTACTTATAATATTAAGTTTCCTGGAGTGAGCTAGAAGTCATGGGGTGAGGCCTTTGTCCAGGGGTGGGATGATGCGGGCTAACAGTAATATTAGTTTAGATCAGGGGTGGCCACGACTATTAGTCCAGTCCAAAGCAAAAAATATCCAACTACAAGCCTGATTTTGCTAATCTAGCGAAAGATTATGCTCAAACGCAATGCTCACATTAATACAAATAAGTAGGTTACTAAGAACAATTTTCTGATTTATATTTTCCCTCTTAATAAAATAAAAAATACTACCTACATAATTGTGTACTGACTTAAGCTGTTTCATTTAGATTTCAAGAAGCATGTAATTGGTAGATCGCACAGGGTGTCGTCAGTGAAAAGTAGATCTTGGGTCTAACCAAGTTGGCCACCCCTGGTTTAGATAGTTTAAATGTAGCAGTATTGCCAGTACAAACAAACGCATCAGACGTGACAATGAAGTTCGAGTGTAAGCTACCTACAGTACCTGCCTACATGTCATAACTTGCTTACATAGGTGCTACGTTCGTGTGTATATAGCTACATAATGACGGAATGTGTCGAGTTAGGAGAATGTTGGTTGTTATTGCCGCGCCTATGTCAATACAGCTGATCATATCTGCGTGTTCGACGTAACTTTGAATGCCTATAGGTATTGCTTGTTATTTAAGGGGCTTAGGTACAGGACCTAAACACAAAAAATGCAGGTTTTAGAAACAATAAAAGTATATGATCGACTATAGTAAACAAAATCAGAAAAATATGTGATATTCTTCAGGATTTAAGCTAGGTAGATAGTGTGTTGAAAGCATAATACTACTAATTTGATACGATAGAAAAAAAAATCATGAAGGTAACTTCTAAAAACTTTCTTTTTACAATAAAAACCATGCTAATATACATACAATCATTCAGATTTTTTTACAAGCAACGTAGTAAAACACTAGTGTTTTAATTTTTTTGTCAAAACAATAGATTTTTCGTAAATACCTATAGATAATTGCTTCATATTTTGCAATAAATTTATTGTTGTGTCATCGCGCTTCTCTTTCTTTTCTATGCAGTCCGACAAAGACCGCGCTTTAGGTCATGAAGTCGCCTTAACGATTTCGTATACTTAACCCAGTTTGAATGAATTGAAAATTATCGCAGGTAAACGAACTTCTGGGCCTTCGAGGGGGAAGCGCCAGAGTAGCCAGCATAGTTCAATTTCTTTTACGTTTTTTGCAATTTGCAGGTCAGTGTCAGGTTGTATGTTGATTAAAATATGATTCGCGAGCGTCACAAATATGACAACAGAATTATAATCATTATTAAAATCAATACAACCCTCTAAGTTAGGCATAGATAGACAAGTAATGAGGTTACGTCTGGCGCAGATTATAAAATTAGTTTATTTTATTATTTGCTAATATTTTACATATTTATTTTTTTCTGTAACAGCCCGAGACATCACAGCGGCGCCCTATCAGAATACCAGCGCTGCGACATTTATTTTTTAAATGTCGCAGCATCATGCTGCGGTAGGAGCCTTTTGGCCTCGTATAGGACTTTCTGTTTCATTTTTCTTTTGTTACTTTTTTTTACATAACTTGGATTTTTAATAATTTTAAGTACCTACTTTGTTTAGTTTAGTTTGTTATCTTCCTGTACGAGTCGCAAAAAATACTTTTTCTTTCTCTTTCTAAGTTCACATAATCCTGCTGATTGATATTTCATGAAATATACATTCAATACGAGGGGCCCATGGCTAAATAATATACAGCCGCACAGGTCGAACGATCAGGTTAAGCTACGCTTGCCGCGGTTGGTCTGTGGATGGGTCACCATCTTTACATACCGTGACCCCTCCGCCGTTGGTCCCGGCTGTCATTCGTGGATCTTTGACAGTCGTTACGGGTAGTCAGAAGCCCGAAAGTCTGACAATCAGTCTTACCAGGGGTATCGTATTACCCAAGTAACTTGGTTGTGGAGGTCAGATAGGCAGTCGCTCCATGTAAAATACTGGTATTCAGCAGCATCCAGTTAGACTGGAAGCCGACCCCAACATAGTTGGGAAAAAGCTAGGCAGATGATGATGATACATTCAATAGGAGTCAGATAAAAAATCACATGCAAAACCAATTGGTTTTATACAATTTATTTCTCGGACTGAAAGCCGTACAAAAAAGTTGTGCAACTCACCCATGGTGGCCATAAGGAACTGGTTGACAACTCCGCCATGTTTGAGGCGCGCGACCCACCGCACCGGAAGTACCCCGAGCATGTCGCGCGCGCGCCGCTGCGCTACTTCCGGTATCGCGTGTGTGCGCGCCGCTTAGTGGCGCATGGTCTGGGGAAGATATTCTGTGGAAGAAATAATAACAGGAATTAAAAAAAAAAACAAGTTTCTACATAAAAACAGAAATACATTACGAAAGGAGACTTATAGGGTTATTGGCAAAACATTAACAACCTCTTAAGAGGTCATTCTACCTATCATTATGAACAACTTTTACTAAGGGACCAAAACTGAAATCGCGAAAAAAAAAATTAGCTGTTCCCTACATTTTGACGAGTTATACGAATATAATGTAGGGAACAGCTGATTTTTTTTCGCGATTTCAGTTTTGGTCCCATAGTTAAAGTTGTTCATAATGATGAGTACAAGGACCTGTTAAAAGGTTGTTAATGTTTTACCAATAACCCTGTATAGAGAGAGCAGAGCAGTGAAAAGTAATACTTTGACCTTGAGCTGGTTTCGTAGCGTTTCAACAGAAAATGATACATAGATACCTACGCATGAAAAACATAACCCTATCTATGCGCAGTCGGTTAATGAGAGGCCAGTTTAAACAGCAGGATAATTGCATATCACACTAACAGTAGGAATGGCTTTCATTTTGACTGTTCAACAACTTTCATTGCGTGATTTACGTAGGTAGGTAGACAATTTTTTCGAACGTATGCAGCAATGGATTAGCAATATCTTTCAACATGATTCAGATTGCGATTGATAGTGTTTTACATAATTAGGATGCCACCACGCGGGCCCACGGGTTGGTAGATGTCACATGACTTCGATTTTTTTTGGTTCTACGACATGCCGGTTTCCTCACGAAGTTTTTCTTTACCGTTTTGAGAGCTGTGATGATGAAATGAAATACACAAAGTAATGTGCCTGCCTGGATTCCAACTCACGACTCGTAAGGCTCGGCACAAACGGGCCACCGACCACAGTCACCCGTGGCTATCGCGCGCTACCACCACATTTTGTAACAGTCAGTCAGTGATGGGCGTAACTAGTTGCTTATGTAATCTAATTAATAATTGAACTACATAATAATTTGATTAAAATGTAATCTAATTACATAATATTTCAATTACATTGTAATTAGATTACTTTGGATGTGCTATGAAATTAATTACAATGTATTTAATTACAAAATAATTTGATTACAATGTAACCTAATTACATAGTATTCAATTATATTATACATATATTATGTGTCTTTCAATTATAATACTTATGTGTTTCATTTTCGTATTTGTCAAAAATGCATAAATTGTGTAATTACGTTTTAACAGATTACTTACAATATGTAAGTAATCTGTTATAATGTAATTAGATTAACTTGCAATTAAATTACTTTGTATTTAATTACAGTAAGTACTCATTGCAATTAGTTACTTAAGTAATCTGTTTCAAAGTATTTTAATTACCAATTACAATGTAACTGTAATTATTAATCTAATTACTTTTTGCCCATCACTGGTATAGTTGCCGGCACGTAACTTGGCAAGAGTTTTTGTAGTGGGGGAAGTTTGCGCACGCACAATTTCATACATTTTTATATGCGCGAACTTCCCCCACTACGAAAATCTCTTGCCAAGTTACGTGCCGGTAACTGTAACAGTGTCAGAAGCGAAAGACAGCCACCGGTGTTCGGAAGCCGCCACATTTTATAACCCGCTCTCTGCTGTGCAGTCTTACGATGGACTCCGACACGGACAGTTTGCTTGCGCTATTGTTAATACGCAGACGATGCAGACAACACCGTGGCCGCCACAGATATAGATACCTATACCACAGATATAGGTATATCTATATCTGTGGCGGCCGCCTATATTGGGTACATGCAATTTTAACTGGCGCGAAGAGTGGAGCAGTGCGACAGTGGCGGGTGTCGGCGTCTTGTGTGGCCAGTAGCGACCACAAGTGGCGAGTCACGGACACTGCTGTAGCGAGTGGCCGCCACCGGCTACACGTGTGTGGCGCGTCTATACAAAATATATGAAAAAGTGTGTTAAGTCGCTGTCGCTGGCCACCAGCACGCGTAGCATGAACACTTCTATCTCTACGAAGAGTAGACACATTGCTTTCTATACAAAGTGACATTTCTTTTCTTCATTTTTGACATACCGCCTAGAAATATTTCTACACTCTGTGATTTTGTCTTCCGTTTCAAACGATCTTTGTCTAGGTCCTTTTTTATGTAGACTATTTCAGAAGAAAGTTTTCTATCCCAACTGTCAAAATCACATTGACAACTGACAGTTGTCTAAGGTAGTGAAGAGATTTTGTAATCGCTAAAGACAGTAGAAAACTTTCTACTCGACGGCCACAAAGTATAGGTATACGGTTATCTACAAAATCCCATGACTGTCAAACGTCCACGAGGCACGGACCCCTCCGTGCCTCGTGGACGGTATGTAAAGATGGTCACCCATCCACGGACCAACTGCGGCAAGCGTAGCTTAAACTGATCGATTAACCTGTGTGGCTGTTATTATTTAGCCACGGACTCTTCCTTATAATGTGACTTAATATCATTAAAAATTAAGAATCAGAAAGAAAAAAAAAATCCTATGACAACAAAGAATTCTGAGTCCAATTATGTAATAGAGTGAATTTCGTATATAAAAAGTGCAGCTGACTCTTTCTACTTTGCTGCCGTCGTACTGTAGACAGTACGACGGCAGCAAAGTAGCCGACGGAAAAGGAGACAAAGATGACGTTCCGTGTAGACACGGAACGTCATCTTTGTCTACTTTTCCGTCGGCAAACTGGTGCTCATGCTACTGATGCAGTTGCAGTGGTCGGTGGCCCGTTTGCGCCGAGCCTAAGTTGGGGCCGGCGTGGTGGCGATACCTGCCACTGGACCAGTTTTTCATGTGGTCATACTAATGGAAATGGTAGCCATATATGATTACCTAACGTCCGAGTCAGTACTAAAAAACATGAACCATAACGCGATGAGAGTGACATGATGACTAATTTGACAATAATTTTCCACTTCCTCCAGCTATTAGAGCGCGTACACACGAGCGCGATTTTTTTCGCGTACGCATCGCTCCCTCAAAAGAGAAGCATTAAAGGCGAAAGGGCTACGTTAGCCCGCGAAATTCAAATTTTCTTAGGTTTTTTGCAATTTGCTGGTCAGTATTAAGTAAGTTGATTAAAATATGATTCACGACCGTAACAAATATGTATTTACAGAATTATAATCTTTAAAGTCATCAACACAACTCCTGCATCAAGGCCCATATAAAAAAAAAAACATTTGTTACGGTCGCGAATCATATTTTAATCAACGTACAGCTTAATACTGACCAGCAAATTCCAAAAAACGTAAGAAAATTTGAATTTCGCGGGCTACCTTAGCGCTTCTTCCTTAATTCCTATTTTTTTAGAGGGAGCGATGCGTACGCGACGCGCGCGCGTAAAAAATCGCGCTCGTGTTAACGCGCCCTTATGGTTTGCCGAAATTAAATTAGCAAGCGGTCAGCGGCGCGTACAATTTGATCATTAGAACACAATGTGTTCATTATGTTAGAGTACTTATCTACCCACTAATTTGTGCCTCGTGTGTTTGTCGATGTTAAATATGCTTTAAAATGCAGGTGGTTTTAAAAACTTTAGGTTTAGGTATTAGTACGCTAACTGCGTTCCTACTCTCAATATATTTATTGCATTCCATAACTTGAAGGGCTTGTAGCGGTACCTACAACGCCACATGCGAATAACGCGTCATACTGACGTCACGCAAAATCCTGCATCTCGCAAGCAGAGTTTACCGCGCAACTAGCATAGATACAACGGCCCGATATGAATCATCGGGCAGTTGCCCGCCAGACACAACACCCGTCTGGCCGGAGGATCCTCCCTTTTCTATAGAGTATGAGTGGACTTTACACCCTGTTCTCAATACCTCTATATGCTTGTGGCTAAGTACCTTTTTTTTTTGTTTTCGGGGGAAACCTCAAAAGGCACCGGACCTCCGGGGAAGGATATCGGGGAGTGTGGGATTTTTACCTCACTAAAACCACCCCGGTGATCACCATCAGCACGTAGGGGTGGTCTCGGTTCTTCTTAAAAGACCAATTCCGGAACCCCCTGTGCAACGTCTGTAAAGCCCATCCCTGGGGGTGGCTACCTACCTAATAATAGTCGCACGGGTCGATTGGTTAAGCCACTCTTGCCGCGGTTAGTCCGTGGTTTGGGGGCCATATTTAAATACCAAGACCCCTCCATGTCTCGAAAGCACGTTAAGACGTTGGTCCCAGCTTACATTCGTGGAGCTTTGACAGTCGTTACGGGTCTTCAGAAGCCCGAAAGCCTGACAACCAGTCTTTTTTTTTTTGCGGATGGGAAATCATCATATGACTCCTCCCGCTCTGGGTGGAGTGGAAGGGAGTATCAGATTCTTACTGACTAAACCCCACCCGTGTTCCTTCCTTAGCCCTTTATGTTCCGCGCCGTCCGGCACGGGCCTGGTCCTGATCGGACGGTGAGCTACCCATTACTCTCTGCCCGCAGGCCCGCGCCTACGGTGGCCGGGAGTCGTCACGCGGCTCCCGACGCCCGGAGCGTCTCCCGCGGCGGCTGGGACGGGAGGCTCTCTCCCTGAGCCGTCCCGCCACCTCCTTCGCTAGCATGACTGCTTCGCAGAAGGAGGCGACTGCCTCCCACTCCCACTCGCCCCGGACCATAGCTTTCACCAGGGCCGGGCGCGAGAGGTCGCCGCCGCTGACAACCATTCTGCGGGCGTCTTCGTAATTGTACATTAAATGCACTCATGTCTAACTGTCTATGTCGACTTGACTAGAAGTGTCTACAGCTGCACAAAGTACGCAAGTAACAATTTTTATCTTGTCAACTTAACGACCATGATTACACATCGTAGCAGTCAAAGGAAGTAGGCTGTAATGCGGGGTACATAAATCCTTGCTAAGCCAATTTGATCAAGGTTTTATCACGTCAGAACACCGTTCACTTAACGTTAAGGCAGTATATTTTATGTAGCTATTGAGATAATAATGCCAAGCCGTTAGAAACTGGTTTTGAAAGAAAGGATTAGAGGCTGATTTGACGTCACAAAGGAGGTCCTCAATAATTCTAGAAAGGTTACAGGTTGTACCAAGGCATCATGTAACAAAAGAAGATCAATATTTTGTATGAAGTGCTGGTTAGGAGTTGACAATAGCCTTCATATGTGGATTGAATTACAAGCTGACCGCAAAATACTAGGAAAAATCAAGAAGTATATAGAAGTATTTTTTACGAAGAGCTGTAAAGGATAGTGAATTATTTACTTAGAGAAGTCCTGGAGCGGTTTGGAAATGGAATGGTACCGTGTCCAGGGTTACGGAAAGTAGAGCATGCGATACACGGACGGAGATTTTACGATAATAATATTACGAGGAAGGTTTATGCGTATAATACATACATTCTTATTAGCCTGTGATGTCCCACTGCAGGGCAAAGGCCTCCCTATTCTCTTTCCACCTCTCTCTGTTCAAAGCTGCTAAGGACCAGTTCTTGTTGAAGGAGTCCAGCTCATCCCGCCATCTCCGTCTGGGCCTGCCACGATGTCGTTTGCCATTAAGAGGGACCCATTGGGTCGTAAGTTTGGCCCATTGTTCGTCTGACAGCGGCAGATGTGTCCAGCCCAGTTCCATTTTAGCGTGGCAGCTTTCCAAGTGACATCAGTTATCTTTGTGATGGAACGGATGGTCGTATTCCTAACTCGGTCTGTTAGTTTGATACCCAGAATACTCCGTTCCATAGCCCTCTGGCAAACCTCGAGCGTGGACCTCTGCTGATTTGTCAAAGACCACCATATGGTGGTCAAACGACCACCATATGTGAGGATGGGAAGTATGCACACGTCAATGAGTCTTCTCATAATACATACATTAATAATTTAATATTAAACTTACATATACCTTCTAAGGAAATCTCGATGTGTCAAGTCTTAATAACCCCCAGCTAGTTTCAGCTATGAAGAATATAAGATTTTTGTATTAAGAGGACTACAGCATCTAAATGCAAAAAACACAAGTTTTATAATGCCTAAAAGTATATTTTATGATCGACTACGGTAAACAAAATCAGAAAATATATGATTTCTGCACGATATATGCTAGTTAGATAGTGTTGAAAACATAATACAACTAATTTGATACGATAGAAAAAAATCATGGAGACCTCTAAAAAAATTCTTTTTACAATAAAAACCATACTAATATACATAGGTACAATCATGCTGATTTTTTGTTAGATTATTCTACAAGCACTAGCTAGTATTTTAATTTTTTAGTCAAACTAGATTTTTTGTAAATAGATAATTGCCTCATATTTTGCAACAAATTACCAGCTTTGTGTCATCGCGCTTCTCTTTCTTTTCTATGCAGTCCGACAGTGACCGCGTTTTAGGTCATTTCAGCCAAGACATGTTACATATTCTCATACGGCTTTTAACTACTCCTTGGAATTTGATGTGAGGCCATCCAGATCAGTTATTCAGTCAGTTCAGTGTATTTTTCTGGAAAGGTCCCAAGACATATTTATTTACATATCTTACATAAAAACTATGTAGTTCCTAATGTATCTACCACGGAACCGAGAAATTCTGTTCCGTGGTATCTACTGACGTATGAATAAAATAATTTTAGCTCGATTAAAGTTCGAGTCAATACGATGATCACACTATCAGCGTATCCGTCTGAGCGTGCTGTCAATGCCACAGGTCATGTCAGATTATTTCATAGGGTGAAATGATAATGGATCTTGTGGTTTATCATGTTATTAGACACGTGCTAAAGTGGGTAAAGTTTTAAGAGAGTACATTCAGACAGTTGGCAACTTCGCAAATAGCTGTCAAATATTGAGCTGTTTTAATTAATTTGTCAATATGACTAAGGGCTGATTTTTCAATCGACAGATAACTTTTATTTGTGGAATTAAACTGACGTCTGACAGATTTTGTATGGAAGAACTGTCAAAAATTTAAAATTATTCCTCCGATAAAGTTACAATTACCGGCACGTAACTTGGCAAGAGATTTTCGTAGTGGGGGAAGTTCGCGCATACAAAAATGTATGAAATTGTGCGTGCTCAAACTTCCCCCACTACAAAAACTCTTGCCAAGTTACGTGCCGGCAACTATATCTGGCGTTGGAAAAATCAGCCCTAAATGAGATATCGATTCGCAATAACACTGAATTAGATGTTGTTAGAGCTTTCAATGTAAAAAAAATATATTTGGAGAGCTTATAATTGTTTTTTTACGTAACTTAAACTAAATATTCAGTGTTCCGATATTAATTATTGTAATGATGAATTAATATTTAAGTACACATTGCACATGCAATATTTAAGTGCAGTGATATTTCGTAATTTCATTTAGTAATATTGTAAAATTAATCAAAATAGGTAAATATTTGACAGCGTGCTGCGACGTTGCACACTTTCTGATTGCACCCTCATAATCTTAAATAGGTTTTGAGTATGTGACGCGAAGGAATGAGGGACATTTTGTGAGAATAGTTTTGTTTTGAGTATGAATACGGAAAGAAATGCTTTCAAAATATCTAAGAGTCCGATCAAAAGTTGAATTACTTTTAAAAGCGTCACTAAACGCCAGCACGTCAAGCTACGCGAAACTGTCAAATTTTTCCAACCAACTTTGAACCTTATAATTTGGCGATAAAGTTGAAAATCTGTTAAAGAAATTTGACAGATTGCAGTAGGTTGATGTGCTAGCGTCTGTACCTACAAATTACAACACATTTCAACGCGTAATGTCAAAGGCGCGCGCATGCTTCTAAACAAGAGTCAATCACACGCGCGTAGTACAAATCAATGTCAGTCATTGTTTTCAGCATTCCACACTCCACAGTGCTATGAGTCATGGAGGTTTTCACATCATTTGCTTACAGCATGCTGGCTAGATAACAGCTTTATTGGTAGTTAATCGTAAGTAGTTCTAGGACATGCATCAAACACGTAATGTGTAGTGTGAGTTGTGACGTGTTTTGGTATTATACAGGGTTATTGGTAAAACATTAACAACCTCTTAAGAGGTCATTGTACTCATCATTATGAACAACTTTTACTATGGGACCAAACCTGAAATCGTGAAAAATAATCAGCTGTTCCCTAAAATGTTCGTATAACTCGTCAAAATGTAGTGAACAGCTGATTTTTTTTCGCGATTTCAGGTTTGGTCCCATAGTAATAGTTGTTCATAATGATGAGTACAATGACCTCTTAAGAGGTTGTTAATGTTTTACCAATAACCCTGTATATGTAAATGGAAATAAAGAGTGGGGTGTCATTGATGGATGAGTTCTACGACCTGTGATTTTACTTGCACAATCAGCCTATAATATTCCCACTGCTGGGACACAGGCCTACTCTTTGTGAGAGGGAGTGGACTGTAATCCACCGGCTTACTAATGATAAGCATAAAATATATTGTCATAATTTACATTGGCATAACGAAATTCAGCATAATGATCACCAGGCATAAATGATTTGCCATAACTTTTATTGTCATAAATACTGTTGGCATAATAATAATGAAGCATAATTTTCTATAGCATAATATTATAAACGCATAATGATATTTACAAATAATGTGCTTTGGAATAAACATAATGAACCCTAATAAATTACCTATTAAATTCACGTAAAGGGTTTAAAGTAACCTAACCAAACCGAACCTCGGGGTGCCCTTCGCTCGCTCTTGCATCCTATGTTGACGAAGCCCCGCTCCGCAGGGCTCCTATTTTTGTGTAAATGGTTTAAAGTAACCTAACCAAACCTAACCTCGGGGTTACCTTCGCTCGTTCATAAATATGTTTTCGGAAACGGAATCAGGGTGTTAACCATAATGAGACCATGCACTATGCATGCTAGCAAGCATTAATTCCGCATGTAAGCAAGCATGCAGCATGCAAGCAAGTATGCAACATGCAGCAGGCATGCAACATGCAGCAGGCATGGGTTCTTGCACACTTTTTATATTTATTTCATGCACCCTTTTTATATTTATGGCTCATGATTATTAGACGAATAAATAGTATGCCTCGAAAATGTATGCAACTCCAAATTATGCCAAAACAAATTAGACCAAATGATAGTTATGCTAACCTTTGCATTATGCCAAAGTATTATTATGCCGCTGTATTATTATGCTAAAAAAAGTTATGCGAAAACATTATGCCAAACAATATTATGTCTTAAAACTTTATGCCAAGAGGAGGATTCCCTAATCTATCACGGGGGCCAGGGTTTGTTAGTTGTCACGTATCTTCGAATTTTTGTTGCTAGGACATGCCGGTTTCCTCACGATGTTTTCCCGGTTTAAGAGCAGTGTTGATGAAAAAGGCCTGTCTGGGTTCGAACCCACGACCCTACAACTCGTGAGCCGCGGACCTTACCACCTGGGCTAATAATGCTCTCAATTCATAAAAAAAAATGTCTTTATTGAATTTAGTTTACAAAGATAAAGGTTATTTTATAAGAACAATAGTCTCACAGTAATGAATGTTATAGTATTAACAGTGTAAAATATTTGTGTTATCTCTATGATGGAGCGTGCGACTTCTTCAACATGATACGTCACGATGCATCAGTGACATTGGATGCATGACTGCACGCAATGTGAGATCGTTTTGTTTAAGAGTTCATTTGTTTTACATCCTGTATCTCATATTATCATGAAGATAGCAATAAATGATTATGAATGAGATAGTAATAATAAGGGGTGATTTTTCCGTCGCCAGATAACTTTTATTCGAGGAATAAATTTGACGTTTGACAGTTTTCGTATGAAGTAACTGTCAAAATTTCAAAATTATTCTTCGAATAAAGTTATCAGATGATTGAAAAATCAGCCCTAAGTATAATAACTTTTATATTTATATTATCCGTTTTATATTCATATTATCCGTGCCTCGGAAAGCACGTTAAGCTGTTGATCCCGGCTGTCATTGGTGGATCTTTGAAAGTCGTTACGAGTAGTCAGAAGCCGGAAAGTCTGACAACCAGTCTTACCAAGCCGTATCGTATTACCCAGTAAGTAACTGGGTTGTAGAGGTCAGATAGGCAATCACTCCATGTAAAATACTCAGCTGCATCCGGTTAGACTGGAAGCCGACGATATAACTTTTATAAGTATAGCAAAATCAGCCTATGTTTCCCATTGCTGAGGCACAGCCCTTCTCTCGGTGAGAGGGAGCGGGCCGCAATCCACCAGTGCTTGTTGGTAGATGTCACATGTCTTCGAATTTTTGGTTCTATGATAATCCGGTTTACTCACGATGGTTTCCTTCACCGTTTATAAGAGCATTTGAACTTTTATGAAGGGAAATTTTATACTTGGGACCTGAACAAATGTAGTTGGAGAAATGTGGGTGAACTACCTATAGTTCTAGATCGTCTGGAAAAATCGACGTCCTGTTAGGTTATTTATAAAAATAAACGAGGTATCGTTTAAAAGCAATTTTCAGAATATTATCGTCATGCATAAGTAAATTAAATACCTACTTATACTAAAAATATGAATTACTAGATGCGCCCCGCGGCTTCACCCGCGTAAATGTCGATCCCGTGGGAATATCGGGATAAAAAGCCTATACAGGAAAAGTTTTTAACCAGTGCGCAAATTTTGACATAATAAACTTGAATGTATTTTAATAAACACGTATTTTTTGTTTTGATATGTTTCAATAGTAAAAAATTAAGTTAACGCTTACGAGACTTGTTTACTCAGAAATTTATTTTATGGACGTCGCTTGCCAGTCCGTCGACCGGTCGCCCGATTCACGCCGCGCGTCGACCGGTCGCCTGACGCGCCAGCTGCTATCAGAAGTACTCACGCGCGGTCGCTCTATGTATGCGACGGCGGATTATTGACCCCAGATTAGCGCTACAATTTTTTAAGTGTAGACTGTGTAAAGTTATTTGTAAACGTAATTTTTCGTAAATTCCAATTTATCCTTCATACCTTCATGGGCTTAGGACCATCAAAATGCAGAAAATAAATCATAATAAGTAAGAAAGTAATACGTTTTAGTCCATTCAAAATAAAACATTTAGGTATGATAGGTACTTACATGATACAATTTAGATTGAAACAATTGCATTTTGGCGTATTTAAAAAATTGGAATCAACTATCTTACAACAATGTCTAATCAAAGAGAACCTAACACACTAAGATTGTTTATAATTTCTTCTTACCTCTACATTTTATTAATCACAATATTTTAGGTATTGTTCGAAGTGACCTCCTCCTTTTTCAAGGCATAAACGTGCACGTTTAAATAAGTAAGCATTTAGTTTGTTTAGGACACTAACACCACTTTGTACTTCATTGAAAGCGTTAATTATTTTTTCTTTCAAGTCATCTAGGCTCTGAGCCTCTTCTACAACATTTCACTTGTTTCATACACCTTGGTTTGCTGCTAAAATTGTCCTCTCATTAGGGACCGTGGGATTGAGGACCCTTGGGCTCGCATACGAGGTACGCTCTCCCTTTCGTATCTTCTTCGTGCTGCTCGTAAATTTTCATTGCTTAACAAATACACTCGCACCATTTCATAATACTCGCGGTGAGTAAAATGAGACATTGTCACTACGCTACTCTAGTACGCGGCACAACGCGCAGGGACGGCGAGCGAAGGGCGCGACGAACATCCGACCTCCGCTTCCGCAAGTGACGTACTGCATGTGCACGCGTTTTGTTTATCAAACGCCGCGCCGGCGCCGCATGCCCCCCGCACGGCCCGCACCCCCGTCTCGTGCGCTAGCGTGGTCCAGCGGCCGGCGGCCTTCGCGTTTTCATTCATGCTCATTCATAGTATTACTATTAAATTATATCCATGTCTTGCTTATTTCAAATTGGGACAAAGTGGAAAAATGAAAAAAAAAAAGTCATAAACTAAAAATGGAAATGTGTTCTATTGCTTACACTGAGCCACCAAAAAAAAATTACGCAGTGGTTAAAAATTTATCCTGTATGTAAATCCAGGGTGTCAGCTACCTCCATACAACATTTTATCAAAATTGGTCCAGCCGTTTGAGCGTGAAGAAGTAACAAACATATAAACACACACACACACACACACACTCACAAACTTTCGCCTTTATAATATTAGTGTGATACATATTGCTAAACCTTTCGAACCATAATTCTGTATCAATTTTAATATACTTACTAAGAAATACGAATATAAATAAAATATAGCTGACGTCAATTTTATTCCGCGGTCTCTGTTTTCAGGATTTGCGCAGAATTGACCCGTTTATCAAAATGAGGAAAAAGTATTTAAAATATTATTAATATTATAAATAAAGGTACGCATACATAGATTATGCTCTATCATAAGCTTATAGAAATATATTTGTTATTTTCCTCCTACCGAAAAAAATAAATGCTCGAGGTGGTACAGCGAATATGAGTATTGCGAACTGCTAATAGTTATTGAATTAACAGTAAAATATATTAGAATTTATTGGTTTTTTGCGCTTACCAACATAATAATAAAAAAATGGTTTTTTGTGCTTACCAGCATAATAATTAAACGATTAACAAAAAAATCATTATGGAATTATTTTTAGGTAGGTACCTAGTCCTGTAATTGGATTGAGTTTTTGAGAAGGCACTTGGTTTTTAGGCTTATCAGTCGATTCGCACGAATTTAGTCGCCTGAAACGGGCGAATCGTTACTTTTAAATATTTTTTTTTTTGTATAGGAACTCGCATGAAGTTAATTTACTTGTGGGAGAGTCGACGACTCCAGGAATATTAAGTATGTATTTGGAATCTTCATTCTCCATGCAAATCGACTACATTTTATATTTAATAAATAAAATAAAATAAAATAAAATTAAAATTCATTTAATTCAGGCAAGACCCATATTTACATAAAATTAAATTAAAATTACAATTCCTACTGCCACAGAATAAAATTTGTCTAAATAAATTTTCAATGAATACAAATAAAATAAATTAACAAATACAAATTAAAAAGGTCATGGAATTAAAATTAAAATAAGATAAAAATGTCAATGCAATCAAAGTAAACAAAAATTAAAAGATACAAATTGTCAGCGTCACAGAATTAAAAATTAAATCAAAATAATTAAAAAATAAATAAATTCGAAATATAAAACAATACAAAACAAGTCACTATAAATATAAATATGTAAATGTCAATTAAAAACCAAGTGCACTGACATGTCTGCTACAGCATTTCCTTATGAAGGGGCAGTCAATTCGCTCAGCGATCATCGTCAGGACAGTATTGGAGCTGGCCCGCACCCTGCGCACTAAGGACGCGCACCGCTTGCGCATGGTGGCGTGAAAACAGTCGGTGCGCGCTTCCGCAAACATGCCCGAGGCGCTGCAGAAGCGGGGCAGCCCCAACACCGCCCTAAACGCGTTGTTGTACTGGACGCGGAGGGCGCTGTAGCTCGCTTGTGTGTAGCGAGCCCACAGGCTGCACGTGTACAGTGAGGTGCAATATGCCTTGAAAAGGGTGATCTTAACTTGGTTTGAACAACGTGCAAACCTGCGGGCCAGCATATTTGCTCTTTTTGACAAAGCCCTCCGCTCCCGTTCGATGTCTGCATGGTCCTTGAGGTCAGCCGTGACTATGTGCCCCAGATATTTAAAATGGTCAACTCTGTCTAGGGGAACACCATTGAGAAAAACTGGTGGTACATTTTCCAGGCATTTGGCACCGCTGGCTCCAAAAATCATGCATTGACTCTTGCTAACATTATATTTTAGCCCATGCCTAACCGCGTACTCCTCACAGACCTGTATCAGGGTCCTTAAACCACAAACCGACGCGCTCAGCAGCACCATGTCATCAGCATAACTTAGATTGTTGACGCAAACGCCATCAACATGGCAACCAACATGCCGACTGCTGAGCGCGACGATCAGCGCATCCATGTAGAGGTTGAAAAGGGTTGGCGAGGTCAATCCGCCCTGCCTCACTCCACACTCCAGCTGATATGGCTCTGACATTGCCCCCGCCCATCTGACGCTGTTGACCTGATGCGTATACCAATACTTGAAGATAGTCACAAGTTCACGCGGCAAGTTAATGCTATTCAGTTTATCCCAAAGGATATCATACGCCACCAGGTCGAAGGCCTTAGACAAGTCGAGGAAACAAGCGTATACAGGGGTCCTACGATCCGTGTAGTATCTGACGGTATGCTTAAGACACAGTATAGCACTTTCAGTAGACAATTGAGGTCTAAAACCAAACTGGTTATCGTGCAGACTTACATATTTATTCAACTGTGTGTTAAGCAAACCGTCAAACACTTTGGCTATGATGGTGGCTAGGGAAATAGGCCTGTAGTTTGTTTTATCAGCAAGGTCACCGGTTTTATTTTTCACCACAGGCACCACCACAGACTTCATAAGATCCGTCGGCAGGTAAGAGTGGCTCACGCACAGTGAGAAGAACATTGCTAAGACCCTGGAGATATGCGCCCCACCATATTGCAGGTGTTCAATGCTGAGGCCGTCGTGCCCCGGGGATTTGCCTCTCGACGTATTTTGAATAACTTTATTCACGTCTCTCGCAATAAACCTTACTCCGACTGCCTCGTTCGGCATCTCAGCATTGAAACCCCCCCCCCCGCAGGCCCCAAAGGGGAGTGTATAGAAAAATGGTCCCTAAAGATATCCGCAATACCCTTATGGTCACTCACTCCATCGATGCTCACAGGAAGACCCGGCCTAACATTAGCCTTGCTTGTGCTTTTCCAGAAACCATGAAAGTCACCCTTGGAATGCTTTTCAGCAAGGGTGTCCATACGAATTTGATCCTGACGATCTTGGCAAGCCTTCAATCGTGACTTGAACACCCGTCTGCTGCGTTAATCAAATTCTACTTTCGAGAAAAAAAAACCGGGCAAGAGCGAGTCGGACTCACGCACCGAGGGTTCCGTAACATCCGGGTTTATGAATAAGGTTTATGTTTATGAAATTAAATGTTTTTTTTATTATTTTTATATTTTTTTTAGTTTCAGTTCTAAGTATGGGGAACCCCAAAATTTATTGTTTTTTTTTTCTATTTTTGTGTGAAAATCTTAATGCGGTTCACAGAATACATCTACTTACCAAGTTTCAACAGTATAGTTCTTATAGTTTCAGAGAAAAGTGGCTGTGACATACGGACGGACAGACAGACAGACATGACGAATCTATAAGGGTTCCGTTTTTTGCCATTTGGCAACGGAACCCTAAAAAGTGTTGATAATTTAAATTGTCAGCCTGCCAGTAAAAATACCCACATTTTTTAAATTCAATTATGCTGTTACATAATGTGTAGAAAAAAAAGTTATTGCTGTTTAAAATTCACGACACGAAAAATTTGACTTAGGATAAATAAATGATAAATGATTTTAGTACAAATACTGTTATACGTCAATCATATTTCGTTTCCTATCTGACTGCTCTGAGAAAAAAGGCCGAAGAAAACTTATAAAACAGTACTTATTTACTTCGATTGCTGCTAAGTGTTCCCTTTTGCGACCATGTTTATAAAGATTCTGGATATTACTGATATTAACTTCACGGATATTACCGTTGAAAGTATTCAACAAAAACAAAAGAACATTGAAAGAAAACATACCGGTTACACCCACCGTACATAATATTTAGTAGTCTTCTCGATACGGTCATAATCGATTGAGTACAATTTAATTAATGCATTGATCGTATGTAATGTTTTATTTATGGCAACATTTTTTTGATCCTCGTTGTTCTTTTGTTTTCATGTGTGTATATGTGTCTGTGTATTGTTCCACGTTGTTCATGTGTTTTTATGTTTGTGTGTCTGTATGTTTTTCGTGTCTACAAACAATGTAACTATTGTCGCATCGTGTATTATATTGTGTGATTGTAATTACAAAGAAATATATGATAAAATGTCATTATTATGGTGTAGGTACTGATGATATTTAAAGATAAAAATAAATTAAATTCTGTATAAAATGCCTGAAACAAAAATGTGAAACATACAACTGGAGTTTTTATTGTTTTTCAAGTCAGTGATATAGATAGTGATATTCTATAAAGTGACCAGTAAAAATTGGTATTTTTTTGTCTATACTTTGGCAGAAGACAACTTTATATCGAAGTGAACATTTTAGATAGCCTTGATGCAAGCCGGTGGTAATAAACACAATACCATAACTTTTACCATGTTCACCCAATTACACTAATATTATAAAGGCGAAAGTTTGTGAGTGTGTGTGTGAGTGTGTGTGTGTGTTTATATGTTTGTTACTTCTTCACGCTCAAACGGCTGGACCAATTTTGATAAAATTTTGTATGGAGGTAGCTTACACCCTGGATTTACATATAGGCTTTTTATCCCGATGATCCCACGGGATCGACAATTACGCGGGTGAAACCGCGGGGCGCAGCTAGTATAAACTAAAATAGAAACACGTGTAACGACAAAATGTGCGTGACAAAGACCATCAACCATGTTTCATTCACTTCATTCATATAGTTCAACTAGTGCTATGCCATTAATTACTTACTTCAACACATCTATACCACAGACTACTTAGAGATACTACGTAAGTAATCCATACTTAATATTATAAATGCGAAAGTGTATCTGTCTGTCTGTCTGTTACCTCTTCACGCTTAAACCGCTGAACCGATTTAAATGAAATTTGGTATAGAGATAGTTTGAGTCCCGGGAAAAGACATAGGATAGTTTTTATCCCGATATTCCCACAGGATCGAAACTTATGCGGGTGAAACCGCGGGCCGCTGCTAGTTATCAATAAATACAGCACCTTAATTGCGTAACACGTTATCAATCACAATCTGGATCATTTTGAAGGATATTGCTAATCCATTGCTTCATATGTTCGAGAAATTTGAAGAAAGAACAATGTGTATAACGCAATGAATGTTGTTCAACTGTCAAAATTAAAGCCGTTCCATTGTTAGTGTGTTAAGCAATAACCCCGCTGTTCCACATCGCGACAGGTAAGATAGTAATTTTATTATAAGTGCTCAAAGCACTTATAACTACTATCTTACCTGAGCACTATGCTCATATACACGAAGAGCACGTTGCCAACGGCAGAGGTAACTGCAGTCGTCGACACGTATACAGGTGCAGTTGCCTCTTGTTGTTTGTAGATCTTCGGTCGTTACGGGTAGTCAGAAACCCGAAAGTCTGACAACCAGCCTTAAGGCGGAGATTCCTTAAAAACGGTCAAAAAGTTGGTGTTTTAAACCGTAAATAATTTTGACCAAAAAAAAAATATATTTTTAAGTCTTATTTTAATACAGTGATGGAACTCAAATCATAATTAAACATACATTAATGCATCAAAAAAATCTTCAAATACAAGGGATAAAAGCAGCTTATACCTTCATTAACAATTTTAATTATAATTAAAAATATGCCATTAAATTTCTAATGCCTAACTGCATTTAGTGATGGGTTATTTATTATTAGATAGTTTTTGTAAATAGATAATTTCTTCATATTTTACAATAAATTACTAGTTTGGTGTCATCGCGCTTCTCTTTCTTTTCTATGCAGTCCGACAGTGACCGCGCTTTAGGTCATAATAGGCAGTCGCTTCATGTAAAATACCGGTATTCAGCAGCATCCGGTTAGACTGGAAGCCGAACCCAACATAGTTGAGAAAAGATTAGGCAGATTTTTGATGTATCTAGGTATATGCCAATTGCACATTTATGATTTTGTCTAGACTAGGCCTTCGTGTGTTTCTAAAGTTTCAAAGACCATTCAGACAGCCAACAACAAATCGAATATTAATAAAAATGTAGTCTTCCGCATAAGTGGCATAAGTATCTATCTACATTCAATTGCAACTAGTTCTCTTTGGATAAAACTAAGTAGGCATAAAACTACTGGCTGGTTTGACCATGAAATCAGCCAGCAGTTTAGCATTTTAGCCTCCTTGTCAAAATTGGCAAAAACAAACAGAATCACTGGAAAGACTCCTGTGTCTTTCGAACAAACGCATACTTTACATACGCATACTTTCTTCTTTTTTTACTTCTTTCTTTTTTTTACGCATACTTTCTCCCAAATTGTTATTTTGTTTTATTTTTTGTTTGTATCCTTATTTTTATGCGTCATGTTTGCCGCAAATAAACCCGGGGCCCGTGGCTAAATAATAACAGCCGCACAGGTCGATCGATCAGGTTAAGCTACGCTTGCCGCGGTTGGTCTGTGGATGGGTGACCATCTTTACATACCGAGACCCCTCCGTGCCTCGGAAAGTACGGTAAGCCGTTGGTCCCGGCTGTCATTCGTGGATCTTTGACAGTCGTTACGGGTAGTCAGAAGCCCGAAAGTCTGACAACCAGTCTTACCAAGGGGTATCGTATTACCCAGTAACTGGGTTGTGGAGGTCAGATAGGCAGTCGCTCCATGTAAAATACTGGTATTCAGCTGCATCCGGTTAGTCTGGAAGCCGACCCCAACATAGTTGGGAAAAGGCTAGGCAGATGATGATGATGTTTGCCGTAAATAAACGTACTTTCTTTCTTTCCTTCCGCTTTTGCACACTTGGTGAATGATAGCAACGGGGTAATTCCGTAACACACTATCAGTAGCAATGGCTTTCATTTTGACAGTTCAGCAACATTCATCGCGTTATTTACATTGTTGAGCAGACACATTTTACGAACATATGAAGCAATGGATTAGCAATATCTTTCAAAATGTTTCAGATTGTGATTGAAAGTGTGTGTGCGTGCCTGCGGACGGAGAGTAACGGGTAACTCACGTACGTGTTCCACGCGCGCCTCAAACAGATGTGAGCACCAGTGAAAGGGCCCGTTAGGGCCGAAGCCTGCCGGGTTAACGGGATTGTCCGAAAGGGTTACCACTACTCCGGAACAAAAGGGCTAAGGAAGGAACACGGGTGGGTTTTAGTCAGTAAGAGTCTGACACTCCCTTCAGCTCCACACAGAGCGGGAGGGTCATTTGATGATTTCCCAACCTCAAAAATAAAATAAAAAAGTTTGTGCATGCTTGGCGAATGAGAGATAGACTGAAACAGTGTAACCTTTTGGCCGTCACAACAATATAAAAAAAAATTAAACACTCTTCGGCGTATCTCTCGTTCTTACTTAAAAAAATATATATTAAACTGTAAATTGCAAAATAACATTCACTGTCTAAACCTATTGGAGCAGCTCAATCCCAAGCCTTTTTGTCCTCAATATAGTCTTTTACAGTATAATAGGCTTTCTGGCATAGTTTTCGCTTTAGTATCATTCAATGTATTGTCATTTAGTCACTTAGAGGTTAGGCACATGAGTGAGACAATGGTGCCGATTCCACGATTCATTTAGGCAATGCTTTGTTTACTTTCATCATTATCTAAGCACCCGCACTTTCCACTGTCCTAAATCAAACAATATTCTACAGTGTTTAATCTTCACCTTGAACATTCTAATATATGAGCCTTATCAGTTTACGTTGCCTTATCACGGTGGCAGGTAGATGATTAAGAGACTGTTAGGTGTAATCAGTAAGTAAACAGATGCAGCTTCCCAATTATCTTACAGATAACTCAGTCACTCAGAGGTTAGGTACATGAGTGAGACAATGGCGCTGATTCCCTTGTTCATAAACTAAACTAAATTTAAGTTCAGTGCATCTTTTTCTTTCTATTTCATTAAGAAAATAATAATAATAAATCATTTTATTTCAGGCACTGAAAAGGACAGAAGATACATTTTAGTTTAGTTATGTCAAATTAATCAGCGCCTGACGCAAATTGACGTAATTTGAGTAGGCAAGTTTTTAATCACTTTTAAACTTGTATGGAGTAGTGTCAGGCACACTATATCTCCATACAAGTCAAGACTGAAATTACCTATACCTACTAAACGCGAAGACTTGTCGCGGTTATGAACGTATGACACAGAAAGAGATAGCTATCTGTATCTAGTGTGTTGTTCGCTGCTATTAGCGGACTAAATGAAACTACAACAATTGTCTGAATTTGTCTGCAACAATTTGCGCGCGCTAGTGCCATATCTACCTCTTTATTATAATATAATTGCTTAGATATGTTCCCGCCTCTATCCTGCACTTATAATTTGACAGTTGTGCGGCAGTGTCGGGAATAATGCAAAGCGAAAGCACGTGTATTATGTGACGTAGCAGATCTTGTGTCATCTCGCGCCCGCGTTTCAATGACCTCGGCTGCCCGGCTGCCACGAACGTTGGCATACCATTGTATCTAATTACTTCTTAGAAACAAAAACTAGGGTAACGGGGAAGTATATTTTTACATCTGTCTGGCGTTAAAAGAAGTGTATTTTGATAACAGCGTCATAATTACATAAGTCGCATAGTTGGGACTGGGTAAACTTCGGTTGCCAGTGAGTTGCTGTGGGCCAAAATAACCACTAGGTAGGTGAATAGGAATGTGGAGCTTTGACACAGTCAGAATTCGTGGGCGTCACGGAAGACCACCGAAGATGGTAGGAAGAATTATGGAAAAAGCCAAAATGAAGCTTAACTAGAAGACTTAACTTTCATAATTCTTTCGAGGGTAGCTTTGGCACTAGTAATTTACCAAAATTAGCTTTGGACTAAAATAACTGGAAGTATGGTCGTCAAAATGAAGGCGATTGTCATTACGAGTGTGATACCTACGCAAGAAGGCTGCAAGCAGCTTACTACAATTTTTTTGAACCATGCTGTCAAATGCTGTGCGCGAGTTCAGTAATCAAATCTTATGCTACATTTACAATCAGCCGAAGTGAGCAGAAGTGGGAAGTGGGCAGGACGAGTGTTAAACACGATAATTCTGATGCCACTGCCATTGCCAGTTGCGCTGCCCGGCGCTCCCCAAAAGAGCGGTTTTTTGTGCTGTAGTCAAAGGACTGGCATGGCAGCGCGAGCGGCAGTGCGAGTTTATATTCTGCTCTGTAGGTTTGTTTTCGTCGAGCGCCTCGACGTCTGCCATTGCCGAAACTCGAGCAAATTAAGTGGTAGGGCAGTATGTAAAAAAACACACACTTATCTCGATCCTGCTGCAGCAGTATTTAGGGAATTATTGCCTAAAATATAGTATTATGTTTAAAAGTGACTGCCCCGTTGGTCTCCAGGCCATAAGCGCGACTACCGAGCGTAGGTTTCGATTCCCAGGAGCCAGGACTTCCTGAGTGTTATTGGGGTTTTTGCATTAGAAATTCTTCAGTAGCAGCCTGGAGTTTGAAAGTTAGTGGTCTGACCCTCGTGTCTCGGAAGGCATCTGATCTCTTCCCGGTCGTCCCATCGGACTATGAGAGTAAAGGAACAGAGAGTGCACTTGTGTTTGGGCACACACTTGTGCAATATAATACCTACGTACTTGTCCTACGTGTCGGGCCAATCTCCGTTGAGGCCACCATGACCGAAATCGGTCCGGAGATTATTATTAAAAGTGAGTCAAACCTACATGGCAGAATAAATAATTTCTTGTTTGGTAACTTATCTCTTCTCTAGGCTGTATAAGTACAGTACATGCAACATATGTGGCTAATGACTATTGCCGACAAACTGCATTCAAGTCTGAGGCAACTTGGAAAAGTTGTCCAAGCAAACAGCTTATGCTAAGTTTAAGTTATTTCTGCATTTCCTGTACTGAACGAATGGGTCTGACTATTTTGTCTTTAACTTACTTAATGTCTGGTTGTCTTAAAGGGACTGTGACCTCTGTTTCGGCCTTTTTTCTCAGAGTACCTAAAGTTTAAACAATTCTTTAGGTTTTTTAAAAACCATTTCACATTTTAGTCATAAAGTTTCTCTTAAAAAAGTATCCAAGAAGAAAAAGAAGAATGAAGTATGAAGTCTTCATAACTTCATTGCAAGTTATTGGACACATATGATATACATGAACTCACACCTTCTTCCGATAGTGGTAGGCAGAAAGTATTGAACACCACTTGCTACGTGTTTTTATGTCACGAACACGCGCTTTACTTGTGGTGCACAAGTAATTCGAGCGTAACTTCGTGATAAAAAAAATAGTGGCACTCCGGGAGTGCCGGCAAAAGTGAAAACAAAACACAAACAGAATACTTGCCATCACTCACTGACATATCGGATATACATTAAAACCGAGTATATCCCGAGGACAGCCGAACACATCCGAAGCGGGTATTTTTTTAACCGTCTTATAAACAAAACATGCGCAGTGTCGAAAAAAGAAGTTTTCACTTCAAAAATTCTACCGAATTGAGAACCTCCTCCTTATTTTGAAGTCGGTTAAAAATACTATACCTACGATCCTTGCATACTCCTTTCGCTTCGTTCCTTATGTAAGTTATTGGAATGTATCCTATAATATCCTTATAAGGTCATCTGCATAAAGGGTGTGACAATTTGAATGATGATCATCTATGGTCTATGCATAAAAAAAGTAACCACATTTTCTAAGAAAAAAATAAACTGGTTATTTACTAGCTCCCTAGCCATATTTATCCATAAACTAGGAACAGGTTTATTCGAAAAAACCCCGCGGGAAGAATTCTTTATGGAGCAGGTGTCACCTGCATTTTTTTCAAATAAAAGTACGGATTCCTTTCTTAGAGTTTGAATGGCTTGAATTTTGCTTTGTAAATATTATAATAGGGTCTTTTGTGATGCTCCCTTCCCTGTCGGATATCTGTCTGTGATATGATAAGCTCGGGTTGTACGAAACAGCCGCAGCCGGTCAGACATACATTATTGAATTGTAGCAACGGGGAAACTGGAGACAAACTGATGCAGAAACTTCAACCAACTTCAATAGGCATGACGAATGATTTTCAAATCCTCTGCCGTAATGTACGTACAGATTTACTATTTACGAAAACACCTATATTTCGGTAATAAACTAAAGTTTAACGAAGTTTGAAGCCATTTTTATAATATTTTTTCAATAGGGCGCGAAAACAGCTCACAATGTCATGGCGTCGGATCTGACGTCACGCCTAGGTAAACATCAAATGTTGTCAGTGTACTATCTATAGTGTACTCTGTGAACCACAGTGATGTTTATATAGGCGTGACGTTATGCGCTGTGATTGGTGTTTCAGTCAAAATGGCCGACTGCAGTATTTTAATCTTTTATTTTAGTGAAAATCCGATTATTCTCAAGTTTTTAAATTAAACTAAATCACTGTTTTAAATCCTTTTAATATGTATTCTCCCCTAACATCATTAAATTTTTGATTATTTGATACTATCGTCACGCCTATTGCGATCAAGTTGAGAGGTAAACTTGTGAGTTTCTCTGAATTCTGTGCAGCATTTGTTTCCTGATGATCGTCTTTTTTTTTTTAAGATATAGTAGGTAATCTATGACAGCGAATAGGAGTGGTAAAAGGTGGGTTATATTTTGGGGCCCTGTGCTTTATCATTTATGAAGGTCGGAAAGTACAATCTCAACCTCTTTTAAATTATTTTTTTTATACTAATTTCCGTTTTGTCGCTTAGTAGAGTTGGAGAGTTTGTTTGTTTGTTAGTACGTGCCAATCTCGGGAACTACCAATTGGATTTGAATGTTTGCATTTGTTAGCCCAATTTTTGAGAAAGGTTTAAAGGCATTACAGGACCTAAACACAAAAACACGCAAGTTTTAGAAACAATAAAAGTATATAATCGACTACAGTAAACAAAACCAGAAAAAATATGATATTCTTCTGGATATATGCTAGGTAGATAGTGTGTTGTAAAGATAATACAACTAATTTGATACGATAGAAAAATATCATGAATATACCTCTAAATAGACCTAATGAGAAAACAATCGTCACTAGATCCATCATGGATCTGGCCAATGGATCTTCTGACAATAAAAACCATACTAATATACATACAATGATTCTGATTTTTGTCAGATTATTCTACAAGCGACATACTAAAATACTAGTGTTTTAATTTTTTTGTCCAAACAATAGATTTTTTGTAATTAAATAATTGCTTCATATTTTGTAATAAATTATCAGCGTTGTGGCACCGCGCTTTTCTTTATTTTCTATGCAGTTCGACAGTGACCGCGCCTTAGGCCATGTAAGCTCCCTAACATCACACTACGACTTCTAGGAGCTGATCAAAAAGGAAATAAGTCGAAAAGAGCTCTAAGCAAAATCGAAGTAGGTAATAGCGCGGGCGGGCGATGCGACGCGGTTGGTGGGGGGTAAGGGAAAAGGTTAAAAACTTAGAAATTTGAAAAGTCCTGACAAAAAGCCTGCCATTTCAATAAAAGTCCGGACATTTTAGTCACAAATCCAAACATTACCCACTTAGTTACAGTGGTATGGGAGCAGACGCTCGCGAGGGGAGGGGGGAGGTTGCGGAAAAAAAAGTGCGCTGAAAAATATAAAAATTATACCAGAAACTAGCGTTAAGTTTGATGGTTTTACCTAAAACTATTATTATTTTGAGGAAAATATTTTATTTTTGAACTAGTTGATTGTTTGCACAGCAATACAAGATTTATTGTTTGTTCTCGATATGTTGATTGATAGAGAAGTATATTTTGTTTTTAGATGAATGGGAAGCTCATAAATATTAAAGACTTATTTGGTATTTACTTACATAATAATATGATTTATTACCCATATTCCATCTAAGCCAAAAAATCCGGACAAATTAAAGAGCCGGACAAAGTCCGGACAAAAGTCAAGAAGTCCGGACAAATCCGGACGGATGGTAAGCCTAGTCGGGGGTCGTAATGTCACGCGAACGAAGTCGCGGGTTGAAGCTAGTCCGTTGTACAAGGCTGCGGACGTCAACTACATATAATTCGGCTGATAAAAAAACGGAGACGCTCATTAAATTTGACGATACCTACTCGTGCTCGTGATATAAATAATTTATCATTGTGTAACTTCATACGGTTTGTGAGAACACAGTTCTTAAAATAATTTAATAATTGATAGAACAGACGCAATAAAAATAGCACTCTAGCTCAAATATTCCACTGCTGTTATCTTGTTAATTGTATTGTTTTCGGACATCCCTAGAAGTCTACGAATAAACACTGTTGCCTTGCAAGCAATGACTATTAAACTAGCCATCATCATAGACTAGAAGGAATTCATTCATGTATGATGGCGAAGGAAAACAACGTGGGGAAACCGGCATGTCCTAGAACCAAAAATTCGAAGACATGTGTGACATCCCACCCGCAGTCCGCGTGGGGGATAATGGCCCACTCCCTCTCACAGAGAGGAGGCCTGTGTTCCAGCAGTTAGAACATTAAAGGCTAATTATGTCGTCATGTTCAGTAGTGGATGCTAAAAGGTGAACCTGGAATCTAGGTTCTAGATTCTTGGGGGTGCGCATGAAGGTACATGTATATGTCGCAGCCAACTGGTTAAATAAGGCTCAATTTACACCGCCGCGGAACGGAATGGAAGCGAATTTTCGTAATAGCAAAATGAACTTTATGTCAATTGTCTAACGTACAAACTAGATACGAGCATGTTACCGCGGGAATTCCCGAGAAAGCGCGATAATCCTCCAGAAAATGCGCGACTTTTGCGTATGGGTGTATCTAATTTGTGCGTTACAATATTGACATAAAGTTCATTGATGCATTGTACAAAAAAAATTCGCTTCCATTCCGTTCCGCGGCGGTGTAAATTGAGCCTTAGCCGTTTAGTTAACCGCCTGGCCTTTGGAAGTATGCTCGCCTCGCTTGGCTCTCTCGGGTCGCACGCGGTGGATCATAGTTCTAAACTAATCTAACCCATTTGGTCGGGGTGCCCAGGCTTAGTTACTGCTACCAAATTCGGCTCGCGCGTGATTGGTTACAGTTCCAACCTAAACTATAATTGAATATCATTCAGGCCGTTAGTTGAACGGCCGCCGTTTAGTTAACGGCTAGGCGGTTAACTAAACGGCTAAATAAGCAAATGGCTCCGACATACCCCGACTCATGATAGTGGAAGTAACGAGTAGTTTAAAGGCCTTATTACAACAGCACCGCTCCGACACAGCAAATATCTTGCCATTCAAGTTAGAATTTTAAATCAAAGCATTAAAGTAAATTTTACGATGACAAAACAGAATAGTGGACAGCTCGCGGGCAACGTGCTGTCGGTAGGAGTCTGACATAACCCTCCGTTCTCCCCAGACAGAGGCTATCCATGAGGATTTCCTCTCATAAAAAACGTCCTATATGCGCCTCCTACACTCAGGGCTGATTTTACCAAAGTCAGATTATCTTTATCCGTGGAATAAAATTGACATCTGACAGAAATGTAGTATGGAAAAACTGTCAATAATTTAAAATTTATTCTCAGGATAACTTAAATGGGTAAAAAAGTTTGGTGAAGTTCGCCCTCAGTCGTACATGTTGTGGTTATATGATAAACCAGACACTAAATGATACAGAAACAGTGATTTAATAATATAATAATTGGAAGTAGGTACACAACGATTGTGCCGCAATTTATCTAAACGCTTATCTCTCTGAACGTACCTAGTTTATTAGAAAACCTTGACATTTTTTAATGAGTTCGTTCCATAGAACTATTTACTCTGGTAGAACTATCATTAAATTCCTTCTAGGAAGTATGTACAAAAACGTATTAAGTGCAGTTAATTACTGGAAATGTTCTAATTGCATTAACAATTCTAATTTTTACATTCGAAAACAAGTGTTTTTTTCCAGAAAATTGGTGTTCCAAAAAGCCTTAATTACCTACGAATAAGTATACTTATCGCTAATTAACTACGAATAAGTATACTTATTAAGAGCGTTTACGTCGTACGGCTTTTCATACAAACTTTCAAGCCCTTATTTTTCGAAATGAATGAACCGATTTTAATGAAACTTCATACGCGTAAGCAGGATACCAGGGTCTAAAAACTTAGTAGAAAACATTTTTGAAATGTCTTATTTAAAAAAAGATAACTGGAAATCTCTGTTTCTATGGAAAATTTAAAATCGGTCTAATTTGGCTGTAACACTATTTTTCGAAAATGTTTTCTACTAACTTTTTAGACCTTCGTATCCTGCTTATGCGTCTGAAGTCCGTCTTTCATTAAAATCGGTTCATTCATTGCGAAAAATAAGAGCTTGAAAGTTTGTATGAAATGCCGTACGGCGTAAACGCTCTTAATTACCGATTTAAACGATAAAATATTTCTCAAAACGGTGAACGAAAACATTGTGAGGAATCCGGTAATTAACTACGAATAAGTATACTTATTCGTAGTTAATTACCGATTTAGAATGTAGCTTTGAACATTTTATTTTCAATGGATTGAGTGAAATGTAAATAAGTATGTTTGTATGGGTAATGAGAAAGGGACGACCTGAGTCTTAGATCTTCCCATTCCCAGTCTTCGGTCGTAAGAAACAATGAGTGGACTGTGTGAAAGATTATTTGGCAAGAAAGGGGGTGACTTTTGAGTTGGCAGCTAATGTAGGAAGAAGATTTAAATTCTTCCTGTGTCAACCAAATAAAATGAGGAAAAAATAATTCTCAAAACGGTGAACGAAAACATTGTGAGGAATCTGGCATGTCCTAGAACCAAAAATTCGGAGACATGTGACATCCACCATCCCGCACTGGGCCCGCGTGGTGGACTACGGCCCACTCCCTCTCACAAAGAGGTGGCCAGTGTCCCAGCAGTGGGAACATTAGTCTGGTTATGCCACATAAGGTATGGATTTGTTATGAAATTTTCGTTATTTTTTTTTTGTTCGTTTATTGACTGATTTTTTTCATTATTTTTTCTCAATCTATGATCGATCGTTACGTCAGTAATTCTAACGTTTATGGCATGTTCCGAGAGACCATAAACAAGTTATGCAACCTTTTTTTGTTGATAATAGTACTAATGGTTAAAAGGTTCCGAGTGCCAGCTGCCCTTTCTATGCGTTATCGATTAAATTGAATCTATTGCTGGTATTGTGGTAAAACTATTGTAAACGAAAAAGGAAAGAAAGAAAGAATAAAGTTCATTTGGACACAGTTTTGGTCGAGTCCTGCCGGTCGATTCTGTAAAAATCTCACCGTGAAAACTTAGGTGAAGCGAGTTTGTTTTTGCTAGGAATTGACACTATTGACAGCTCACTCCACGCTCACTTCACCTAAGTTTTCACGGTGAGAATTTCGGTGAAAAAAAAAATTTTGAGTTTCGGTTCTAAGTATGGGGAACCCTAAAATTTATTGTTTTTTTTTTCTATTTTTGTGTGAAAATCTTAATGCGGTTTACAGAATACATCTACTTACCAAGTTTCAACAGTATAGTTCTTATAGTTTCGGAGAAAAGTGGCTGTGACATACGGACGGACAGACAGACAGACAGACAGACAGACGGACAGACAGACAGACATGACGAATCTATAAGGGTTCCGTTTTTGCCATTTGGCTACGGAACCCTAAAAAGGGGAGGTAATTTTAAAAGACCTCGGTGGTCTAGTGGTCGCAAGTGCTACTGCTAAGCTTGAGGTCATGGGTTCGATCTCCAGGCCGGGCAAAGTGCTATTGGGTCTTTCCATTAGAAATTTCTCTTGGAAAAACCAGATTTTAGAATTTTAGATTTGTGCCCGGTTAGTGGCAATACTCTCGCACTCAAATTACATAAAGCATAACTTGCGAAATGTCAGCGTATTATGGACGCCAGCACATCGAGCTACTACAATCTGTCAAATTTCTTTAATAGATTTTAAACTTTATCGTTAAAGTATAAGGTTCAAAGTTGATTGGGAAAATTTGACAGTTTTGGGTAGCTTTATGTGCTGGCGTCTGTACCAAAGAATTGTATCTATGGTATGTACCTACAACTCTATCTGTGATGTTACATTAAGGGGCTTACAGGACCTAAACGAAAAAACGCAAGTTTTAGAAACAATAAAAGTATATGATCGGCTACAGTAAACAAAATCAGAAAAATATATGATATTTTTCAGGATATATGCTAGTTAGATAGTGTGTTGAAAACATAATACAACTAGTTTGATACGATAGAAAAAAATCAAAAAACTTTCTTTTTACAACAAAAACCATACTAATAATCAGATTTTTTGTCAGCTTATCGTACAAGCAACATACTAAAGTACTAGTGTTTTAATTTTTTAGTCCAAACAATTGATTTTTTGTAATTAAATAATTGCTTCATATTTGGCAATAAATTACCAGCGTTGTGTCATCGCGCTTCTCATTTCTATGTAGTCCGACAGTGACCGCGCTGTAGGTCATGTAAGCCCCTTAAGATTGTTTTTTTTTAGTAAAGGAATAATGGAAAATAAATTGTTCCTTATGGCCGACCAATGTTACACGCAAATATAATTGCAAATTAAATAACGCTCGTTAGTTATTTTTATGTGTTTTTTATTGGAATATAACTGGGTGTGTTTTTATTGATTTATTTTAATAAGGTTGTTGATTGTTTTTCTATCCATACTGGCAAAAAAATCATAGAGAAATAAAAAATACATAGAGACTTCAAAAATACATAGAGAAATAAAAAAGAAAATATATTTATTTGCGGTAAACATGACGCATAAAAGGAACACAAATACACAGGGTTCGAAAGGATAATTATCAATGATAATTATCATGATAATTATCATGATAATTATCGTGATAATAACATATGGATAATTATCGATTGATAATAACGAAAAAACCGGGCAAGAGCGAGTCGGACTTGCGCACCGAGGGTTCCGTAACATTCGGGTTTATGCATAAGGTTTATGTTTATGAAATTAAATGTTTATTTTTATTTTTGAGTTGATTGAATGAATGGTAAATTGCGGTTTATGATTTATGACGTATTAAAAAAAAACTACTTACTAGATCTCGTTCAAACCAATTTTCGGTGGTAGTTTACAGGGTAATGTACATCATATATTTTTTTTAGTTTTATCATTCTCTTATTTTAGAAGTTACAGGGGGGGGGGGACACACATTTTACCACTTTGGAAGTGTCTCTCGCGCAAACTATTCAGTTTAGAAAAGAATTATATTAGAAACCTCAATATCATTTTTGAAGACCTACACATAGATACCCCACACGTATGGGTAAGACGAAAAAAAAAAATTTTGATTAATGCGGTTCACAGAATACATCTACTTACCAAGTTTTAACAGTATAGTTCTTATAGTTTCGGAGAAAAGTGGCTGTGACATACGGACGGACAGACAGACAGACAGACATGACGAATCTATAAGGGTTCCGTTTTTGCCATTTGGCTACGGAACCCTAAAAAGGGGAGGTAATTTTAAAAGACCTCGGTGGTCTAGTGGTCGCAAGTGCTACTGCTAAGCTTGAGGTCATGGGTTCGATCTCCAGGCCGGGCAAAGTGCTATTGGGTCTTTCCATTAGAAATTTCTCTTGGAAAAACCAGATTTTAGAATTTTAGATTTGTGCCCGGTTAGTGGCAATACTCTCGCACTCAAATTACATAAAGCATAACTTGCGAAATGTCAGCGTATTATGGACGCCAGCACATCGAGCTACTACAATCTGTCAAATTTCTTTAATAGATTTTAAACTTTATCGTTAAAGTATAAGGTTCAAAGTTGATTGGGAAAATTTGACAGTTTTGGGTAGCTTTATGTGCTGGCGTCTGTACCAAAGAATTGTATCTATGGTATGTACCTACAACTCTATCTGTGATGTTACATTAAGGGGCTTACAGGACCTAAACGAAAAAACGCAAGTTTTAGAAACAATAAAAGTATATGATCGGCTACAGTAAACAAAATCAGAAAAATATATGATATTTTTCAGGATATATGCTAGTTAGATAGTGTGTTGAAAACATAATACAACTAGTTTGATACGATAGAAAAAAATCAAAAAACTTTCTTTTTACAACAAAAACTATACTAATAATCAGATTTTTTGTCAGCTTATCGTACAAGCAACATACTAAAGTACTAGTGTTTTAATTTTTTAGTCCAAACAATTGATTTTTTGTAATTAAATAATTGCTTCATATTTGGCAATAAATTACCAGCGTTGTGTCATCGCGCTTCTCATTTCTATGTAGTCCGACAGTGACCGCGCTGTAGGTCATGTAAGCCCCTTAAGATTGTTTTTTTTTAGTAAAGGAATAATGGAAAATAAATTGTTCCTTATGGCCGACCAATGTTACACGCAAATATAATTGCAAATTAAATAACGCTCGTTAGTTATTTTTATGTGTTTTTTATTGGAATATAACTGGGTGTGTTTTTATTGATTTATTTTAATAAGGTTGTTGATTGTTTTTCTATCCATACTGGCAAAAAAATCATAGAGAAATAAAAAATACATAGAGACTTCAAAAATACATAGAGAAATAAAAAAGAAAATATATTTATTTGCGGTAAACATGACGCATAAAAGGAACACAAATACACAGGGTTCGAAAGGATAATTATCAATGATAATTATCATGATAATTATCATGATAATTATCGTGATAATAACATATGGATAATTATCGATTGATAATAACGTAAAAACCGGGCAAGAGCGAGTCGGACTTGCGCACCGAGGGTTCCGTAACATTCGGGTTTATGCATAAGGTTTATGTTTATGAAATTAAATGTTTATTTTCATTTTTGAGTTGATTGAATGAATGGTAAATTGCGGTTTATGATTTATGACGTATTAAAAAAAAACTACTTACTAGATCTCGTTCAAACCAATTTTCGGTGGTAGTTTACAGGGTAATGTACATCATATATTTTTTTTAGTTTTATCATTCTCTTATTTTAGAAGTTACAGGGGGGCGGACACACATTTTACCACTTTGGAAGTGTCTCTCGCGCAAACTATTCAGTTTAGAAAAAAATGATATTAGAAACCTCAATATCATTTTTAAAGACCTATCCATAGTTGTTACCCCACAGGTATCAACCACTGTGCCTGCGCTCAGGACCTGTTGCTCCAGAGCGTGGCGCAGTGGTCGATTAACATCGCCGTGGTCGCTGAGCCGTACTTTGTCCCGCCCAGGGATGACTGGGTGGAGGACCTGAGCGGCTCAGTGGCCATACTTTCGTCGGCCGCCGCCGGCACCCCGTCCCTCGAATGCGTCACGAAGGGACAGGGGTGCGTAGCAGCACGGTTCGGAGAGATAGTAGTAGTGGGGGTGTACTTCTCTCCGAACCGAACTCTCGCCGAGTTCCACAACTCTTTAACAGAGTTGAGTGTCGTCGTCGCCGGAAACCATCCCTTCCCCGTGCTAGTGCTCGGGGACTTCAATGCCAAGAATTTGGCCTGGGGTTCCCGTTACACGGATGTGCGGGGCAGGATGGTGGAGGACTGGGCTCTGGAAACAGGCCTGGTCGTCCTAAATCGGGGTTCTGTTCCCACGTGTGTGCGGATGCGGGGTGAGTCCGTGGTGGACATCTCGTTCGGCAGCCCCGCTCTGTCACAACGCGTCATTGACTGGCGCGTCATGGAGGGGGTGGAGACCTACTCCGACCACCGGTATATCCGGTTCGACGTCTCCGCCCAGACCTCTAGCGCGCTGGTCCAACAGGCCCCGAGTGGTCCGCGGTGGGCGCTGAAGCAGCTGGACCGGGAGCTCCTCCTGGAAGCCTCGATCGTGCAGGCCTGGGTGTCATCACCGGACAGGCCTGCCAACATCGACGATGAGGCGGAGTGGTTCCGGGAGGCCATGTCCGAGATCTGTGACGTGGCAATGCCCCGAGTCCGGCCAGGACGCGCCCGACGTCAGGTGTACTGGTGGTCGCAGGAGTTGGAGACGCTACGCAAGGCGTGCGTCGATGCGCGACACCTGTACACCAGGCACCGCAGGCTCCGCATTCGCCCTCCGGATGCGGAAGCCACGGAGGCGGAGCTGTACGAGGGGTACAGAGCGGCGAAGACCGCCCTCCAAGAGGCTGTCCAGCGGGCCAAGGATGTGGCCCGCGAGGAGATGGTGGAGACTCTGAACAGAGATCCGTGGGGGCGCCCTTATAAAATGGTGCGGAATAAACTCCGCACCTGGGCCCCCCCGCTGACGCAGAGTCTCCGCCCCCAGCTGGTGGAGGAGGTGGTGAGCGCTCTGTTCCCTTCACGGGGGGAGCACACTCCCCCGCCCATGGCTCCGCCAATTGCGGTGCCCGAAGCGGACCACGCGGACGACGACGACATCCCTGCTGTGACCGGGGTAGAACTGAGAGCGGCGGTAGGAAGGCTGAAGGCCAAAAATACCGCCCCAGGACCCGACGGCTTGCCAGGTAAAGCCTGGGTCCTGGCCTCGAGGGCTCTCGGGCCTCGACTGGAGGCGTTCTTAAGCGCATGTTTGGAGAGAGGCCAGTTTCCACGCCGTTGGAAGACGGGGAAGCTGGTCCTCATTCGGAAGCCAGGGCGCCCTGCGGACTCTCCGTCCGCATACCGGCCCATCGTGCTGCTCGACGAGGTCGGCAAGCTCTTTGAGAGAGTGATTGCGGGCCGCCTCGTCGGGCACCTGGTGAGGACGGGGCCGGATCTTGCGGACAGCCAGTTCGGTTTCCGCAAGGGGCGCTCGACGGTGGACGCCATCATGCGCGTGAGAGCCCTCACGACGGGGGACGCGGTGTCCCGGGGTGGGGTCGTCGTGGCGGTGTCACTCGACATCGCCAACGCGTTCAACACCCTCCCCTGGAGCACCATTGTGGAGGCACTCCGGTATCACCGGGTGCCGCCCTACCTCCGTCGAATAGTCGAGGCGTATCTGACGGAAAGAGCCGTCAGCTACCCCGGTCGCGATGGGGAGTGGAACCGGCGAGAGATGTCGTGCGGTGTCCCACAGGGATCGGTCCTGGGGCCGCCTCTGTGGAACATCGGGTACGACTGGGTGCTGCGCGCCGACCTCCCTGATGGCGTCAGCGTGGTTTGCTACGCTGACGACACGCTGGTCCTGGCGCAGGGGAGGTCGCATCAGGCGGCGGCCGACGCGATGACACGCGGGGTTGCGATAGTCGTGGAGAGGATCCGGCAGTTGGGTCTCGAGGTGGCATTGCACAAGTCCGAGGCCATGTCGTTTCATGGGCCCCGGAACGCGCCGCCATCGGGATCCCAACTAACGGTAGGAGGGGTTCACATCGGCGTCGGGATGACGATGAAATACCTGGGTCTCGTCCTCGACAGCCGGTGGAACTTCGTGGAGCATTTCCGACGTTTGGCCCCCAAACTGGAACGGGCCGGGGCCGCCTTCAAGCGGCTCTTGCCCAACCTGGGGGGGCCAAACGCCTCCTGCCGGAGGCTTTACGCGGGGGTCGTGCGGTCCATGGCCATATACGGGGCCCCGGTGTGGGCGCGTTCACTGCGGCGGCGAGCCGCCCACTACCTGAACGCGCCCCAGAAGGTGGTAGCCATAAGGGCTATCCGGGGCTACCGCACGATCTCCGGCGAGGCGGCAAGCCTCCTTGCCGGACTGCCGCCATGGGATCTGGAGGCGATAGTCCTCGCGCGCCTGTATGAGTGGCGCGCGGAGGCACTACGCCGGGGGGAGGATCCGCTTCCGCGGCAAATCGCTGCGGAGCGGACGGATCTCCGGCGCGATCTCATGGCGGCATGGAAAGAGCGACTGTCGCAACCCAGCGCAGGGCACGCCGCGATAGCGGCGATAAGACCCCTCTTTGAGGAGTGGCTAGAGAGGCGCCACGGCGCCCTCACCTTTCGCCTGACGCAGGTCCTCACCGGACACGGAAGTTTCGGGAGGTTCCTGCACATCATCAGGCGAGAGGAAACGCCCGGGTGTCACCATTGCCAGGATCGCCCAGAGGACACGGTGGAGCACACGGTGGAGGTCTGCCCCGCTTGGGCGGAGCACCGCCGTGTCCTCGTAGAGGCGATTGGCAGCGACGGCGACCTCTCGCGTCCGGCCCTGGTGCAAGCCATGGTCCGGGGCGAGAGGGAGTGGGAGGCAGTCACCTCCTTCTGCGAAGCAGTCATGCTAGCGAAGGAGGTGGCGGAACGGCTCAGGGAGAGAGCCTCCCGTCCCAGCCGCCGCGGGAGACGCTCCGGGCGTCGGGAGCCGCGTGACGACTCCCGGCCACCGTAGGCGCGGGCCTGCGGGCGGAGAGTAATGGGTAGCTCACCGCCCGATCAGGACCAGGCCCGTGCCGGACGGCGCGTACGTGTTCCACGCGCGCCTCAAAGAGATGTCAGCATCGAGGAGGGGCCCCTTAGGGCCGAAGCCTGCCGGGTCAGCGGGATTGTCCGAAAGGGTTACCGCTGGCCCGGAACATAAAGGGCTAAGGAAGGAACACGGGTGGGTTTTAGTCAGTAAGAGTCTGACACTCCCTTCCGCTCCACCCAGAGCGGGAGGAGTCATTTGATGATTTCCCATCCTCAAAAAAAAAAAAAAAAAAAAAAAAGGGGGGGGGGGGGGGGACACACATTTTACCACTTTGGAAGTGTCTCTCGCGCAAACTATTCAGTTTAGAAAAAAATTATATTAGAAACCTCAATATCATTTTTGAAGACCTACACATAGATACCCCACACGTATGGGTAAGACGAAAAAAAAAAATTTTGATTAATGCGGTTCACAGAATACATCTACTTACCAAGTTTTAACAGTATAGTTCTTATAGTTTCGGAGAAAAGTGGCTGTGACATACGGACGGACAGACAGACAGACAGACATGACGAATCTATAAGGGTTCCGTTTTTGCCATTTGGCTACGGAACCCTAAAAATGCACTCGTGAAAGTGAACTGTATTCGAATGAACATTTCTGCACTTGCGTGTATCGGAACGCCAATAGAAATAGAATCATCATCGGACGAAGAAGATATTCCTTTGGCTTTACTTCATTCAATTTAATTTAATTAGGTATAATGTCGAATCTGACGGACACTGATTTTTACTCAATCTGCCTATTATTAATGGTACTTTGTGTTGGATATTAAATGAATATTATAATTTTTTTTATTTTTTTTCTGTGAGAATTGCCCAAATTATAATGTATTTGTTATGAAATAATACAACAAATGAATTTTTAACACAGGTGATAATTATCCGATAATTATCGGATAATTATCAGATAATTATCGGATAATTATCAAAAAGCTTAATTATCTTGATAATTTCGAACCCTGCAAATACAAAAACTAGCCAAGTGCCAGTCGGACTCGCACACGAAGGCTTCCATACCACAAGGCAAAAACGCCGAAAAAAAACATGTTTGTTGTATGGGAGTCCCCCTTAACCTTTTGAACGCCACGGTCGGGTATAGACGACAAACGAAAACGTGCCCAACACGTGTTTTCTTGTCGGCTGTAGACGACGACGGTGGCGTGTTGGGCACGTTTTCGTTTGTCGTCAATACCCGACTGTGGCGTTCAAAAGGTCAAAAAATGTCGTTTACTTGTCGGCTGTAGACGTAGACGACGGTGGCGTGTGGGGCACGTTTTCGTTTGTCATCTATACCCGACCGTGGCGTTCAAAAGGTTAAATATTTATTTTATTTTAATTTTATTATTTATTATTAAAGTAAAAATACAACTGAGTATTTTGTGAATATTTCAAGTGCCTACCTGTTGCCATTTTTGATATCGAGCAAAAAAGGGCAAAAAAATCGCATGTGTTGTATGGGAGCCCCCCTTAAATATTTATTTTATTTTGTTTTTAGTATTTGTTGTTATAGCGGCAACAGAAATACATAATTTGTGAAAATTTCAACTGTCTAGCTATCGCGGTTCTTGAGATACAGCGTGGTGACAGACAGACAGACGGACAGACAGCGAAGTCTTAGTAATAGGGTTCCGTTTTTACCCTTTGGGTACGGAACCTTAAAAAAAACAAGTTGGGGGAAAACATGCCTCACATCCACGTAAAACAGCCATCGCTCAGCATAATGCTAAGACACTATGCCCCAGCGACATACATAATGATTTTTTTTACCGGTTTCAAATAAAAAAGATGTTTCATACAAAAGTTCAATACCTACTTGACCAAAATGTATGAAACAGCTGATGTTTTTTCGTGATTTCAGAGTTGGTCCCATAGTGTAAGTTGTTCATTATTCATGGGTGAGAACACTCTGTAAAAATTTGGAACAGGTAAAAACAATCACCTGTATACAAAATAGCTAATCATAATTGTATTTTTTCACTTTTTGATCTAGGTTTGTGTATGAATTAATTAAAAATATGTAAGTATTTAAATTAGGAAGATATTTTTATAGTAGCTATTTTATGAGTTGTTTATAGTTTAGTTATTATAATCGAATTTTATAGATAGGTACTACACATGGGTTTTAAATGTGAAATCTATACATATAATTCAAAGTCCTGACTGACTGACTGATATATCAACGCACAGCCTAAACCACTGGTCCTAGAGACATGAAATTTGGAGTGTGTGTTCTTTGTGAAGAGTAGGTATCCACTAAGAAAGGGTTTTTCGAAACGCCACCTCAAGAGGGTGAATAGGGGCCAGCGGGATTGTCCGAAAGGGTTACCGCTGGCCCGGAACATAAAGGGCTAAGGAAGGAACACGGGTGGGTTTTAGTCAGTAAGAGTCTGACACTCCCTTCCGCTCCACCCAGAGCGGGAGGGGTCGTTTGATGATTTCCCATCCAAAAAAAAAGAGGGTGAATAGGGGGAGGGTGTAATTTCACGCGGACGAAGTCGCGGGCAGAAGCTAGTAGGTAACTATAATTGCAGTATAACAGCTTAATCAGCCCAAAATGTGTCCACTGCCGGGACACAGGCCTCCTCATCTTTACTGTGCCTCCTCTCTGTAAGAGGGAGTGGGTTGTTATCCGCCACGCGGACCCAGTGCAGGTTGGTAGATGGCACATGTCTTCGAATTTTTGGTTCTAGGACATGCCGGTTTCCTCAACATGTTTTCCTTCACCGTTTTGAGAGCAGGGGGCCTAAAAAGGCCAGGTTGGCAGAATCATAAAATGATAACATTATGAATCGCAATGGCGAAGACACTCCGTGTTTTTCTTTTATTCACTGGACTACGTAGGTATAATCAAAGGAATGGATTTGGGAATGGATTTGGATTGGATTGATTGGTATTTTAGCATACCTAGACTAAAAAAAAACTACAAAACCCTTCACGAATGGGATTTGACTGTCCATAATGTTATCCTTTTCTGATTCTGCCAAAGTGGCCTTTTTAGGCCCCCAGTGGTGATGAAATAATTCACACAAAATAAAGCGCCTGTCTGGGTTCGAACCTACGACTTACAACTCGTAAGTTGCGGCCAATGGACCACAAATACGAAGAATTTAAATAAAATAAAAAAAACGTTACGAGTACGTACCTACTAAATAAATTGTGAAATTGCTTTTACTAAGTATTAAATCGATTTTGAATTTATCGTTTTGTTTCTGAATTGGTTTTCTTTTTATGATGTTAAACTAATCAAATACTTACCCACTTATTTAAAACTAAATCAAAAATGGTATTTTATGGATTTCACAAATACAAGTTTTATTTGTATAGATAAGGTAGGTCCTTATATAGACAAATACAAATAAATACATATATACTACATACAGATAAATAAAATTAAAGTGTCTCTTTGTAATATCAAAATAACAGCTTTTTACTGAATGCATAATTATGAAAGTAGGTTTTTGGATTTTTGTCCGTCTGTCTGTCTGTTTGTTTCGTCTAATCTCCGAAACGGCTAGACCAATTTTGACGGGAGGTTCACTGGCAGATAGCTGATGTTATGGAGTAACATATAGGATTTTATTGCTGGTAACACGTTCCGTGTGATAGTTACCGACATCCACGCGGGCGAAGTCACGGGCAGAAGCTAGCAAGTACCTAAATAATATGTTATAAAATATAGGTGCCATTATTTAATGCAAAAAAAACCTAAACGAACTGAATGCCATCATTATTCATTATGTACGATAAACAAATATTTATATTTCACCACAGGTTATACCTGTATAAGCTGTGGTGTGTGGTTATAATCTGTGGCCTTTAAAATTGGCTGGTTTTGGCTGGTCTTTGAAGACTAGCCAGGGCTAGTCTTCAAAGACCAGCCAAATTTAAGGGTGTGGTACAGACCATCAAACTGAACAACTTTCTCCATGGGACCAACATTGTAATCGCGAATAAAAATTCGGCGGTCCCATACGTTTAGGTCGAGTAGGTATTGAAGTTTTTCCGGGCCTCGGAAAGCACGTTAAGCCGTTGGTCCCGGCTGTCATTCGTGGATCTTTGACAGTCGTTACGGGTAGTCAGAAGCCCGAAAGTCTGACAACCAGTCTTACCAAGGGGTATCGTATTACCCAGTAACTGGGTTGTGGAGGTCAGATAGGCAGTCGCTCCATGTAAAACACTGGTATTCAGCTGTATCCGGTTAGACTGGAAGCCGACCCCAACATAGTTGGGAAAAGGCTAGGCAGATGATGAGGTAGGTATTGAAGTTTTCTATAGGACAGTTTCGCGATTACGATGTTGGTCCCATGGAGAAAGTTGTTCAGTTTGATGGTCTGTACCACACCCTTAAATTTGGCTGATCTTTGAAAATAAACCCTGTATAGAACCGATCCGATTCAAATATCAGGAAGAATTTTCCATAAATTATTCTATGCGAGCAGACTCTGTTATCTATATATATAAAATTCAAAGTCCTGACTGACTGATTGACTGACTGACTGATATATCAACGCACAGCCGAAACCGCTGGACCTAGAGACTTGAAACTTAGAAGGTGTGTTCTTTGTGAAGAGTAAGTATCCACTAAGAAAGGATTTTTGGGAATTCAACCCCTAAAGGGTTAAAATAGGGGATGGAAGTTTATATGAAAGTCCGAGAGTTTTGAAGTTAGGATCTTCTAATTTTGTATTTAGGCTGACAATTGAAAATTAATTTACACGTATCTCAGCGTTTTTGATAATTCTACCCCCGAAGTGTTAAAAAGGGGGATGAAGTTGTGTATAGAAAGTCATTAATTTTCGACGTAAAAATCACTAAATTTACTATCTAGGCTTATGATTGGAAGCTAACACAACGGTGTTGTTAGAATTTCATCCATTAAGGGGGTGAAAAGGGGGATGAAATTTTGTCCTGACTGACTGATATATGAACGCACAGCCTAAAACGCCGGTCGGTACCGCTGAATAGAGAAATTAATTTTGGAGGGTGTGTTCTTTGTGAAGAGTAGATATCCACTAAGAAGGGGTTTTTGGAAATTTAACCTTTAAGGGGTGAAAAGAGGGGATTTTGTTTGTATGAAAAATCTTATTCCTTGAGCTAATAACCATGAAACTTGGCACAAATACTTATCTAAATAAATTATGAAGTTTGGCTCTTTTTTTTGCCTCTATAAAATTAACTTTTCACCCCGTTAGGGGTGAAACATTTATAGACTTTACTGCGTGGCTTGATTAACTCGAAAATAGATATAAACAGTCCCAAACAATTTTACGAAATTCCACCCCTGTGGGGGTGAAAAACGGGGATACAGTTTACAAGAAAAATCTTATCTAAATATATAAAACTCAAAGGTGACTGACTGACATAGTGATCTATCAACGCACAGCCCAAACCACTGGAGGGATCGGGCTGAAATTTGGCATGCAGGTAGATGTTATGACGTAGGCATCCGCTAAGAAAGGATTTTCATAAATTATAACCCCAAGGGGATAAAATAGGGGGTGAAAGTTTGTATGAAACTTTGTCAATTTTAAACCGATCGGGCTGAGACTTCACATGCATATAGCTACTATGACGTAGGCATCCCCTGAGAAAGGATTTTGATAAATTCAACCCCCATGGGGATAAAATAAGGGATGATGGAGGATGTAAATGTATTAGTTTTTTTTTTATAATACTTAACGCGAGCGAAGCCGCGGGCAAAAGCTAGTTACGCTACAAAATTGTCGAGTACATCTTTCAATTAATCAATGTCGTTATGACAACAATTAAGAGGAAATGCGGTCGGAGAGACTTTTTCCTCCTCCAATATTCGTCAGTCAGAAGCCCGAAAGTCTGACAACCAGTCTTTCTAGGCAATGGTATCTACTTCGAAAAAAACTGTGGTTCTATTGGTCGACTCGACGCATATTTTAAAATCAATTTTAGGCACTAACCTACTTTTAAAAAACTGTAATTTTATTAGTTTTTCAGTCTATTTTTTAGGGTTCCGTACCCAAGGGTAAAAACGGGACCATATTACTAAGAATTCGCTGTCTGTCCGTCCGTCTGTCACCAGGCTGTATCTCAAGAACCGCAATAGCTAGACAGTTGAAATTTTCACAAATTACGTATTTTTGCTGCAGCAATAACAACAAATACTAAAGATAAAATAAAATAAATATTTATGGGGGCTCCCATACAACAAACGTGTTTTTTTTGGCGTTTTTGCCATGTGGTACGGAACCCTTCGTGTGCGAGTCCGACTCGCACTTGGCCAGTTTTTTCAATGGTAGACACCTACTTTATAAAAACTGTATTTCTATTGGTCGACACGACACATAATTTGTAGTCAAAGGAGACTCATATTTTTTATTCTATGGTAAACCTGATTTAAATATAACACCCCTCTGTTTTTGTCGGGGGATAAACACAGAGCAAAGCTCTATTCTTCATAATTATCCTTTACTATACTAAACTAATCCATACTAATATTATAAATTCGAAAGTAACTCTGTCTGTATGTTACCTTTTCACGCCTAAACCACTGAACGGATTTCGATAAAATTTGGCAGAGAGATAGATTGCATTACATAGGATCGTTTTTATCGACATACCTCGCGGGCGAAGCCGCGGGCGGAAGCTAGTATTATATAAATGCGAAAGTAACTCTGTCTGTTTGTTTCTTTTTCACGCCGTAACGGTTAAACGGATTTCAATGTCATCTGGCACAAAGATAGGCCATGACAATGGTTAGAACATAGTATACTTTTTATACCGGTAGTTAATTCCCGTGAGATGATTTCCGACCTCCACGCGAGCGATACCGCAAGCAAAACTTAGTGACCTACCTGTTATGGTAAAGTATGAATGAACATCACCTGCCTTTATGTTAATTCATTTGGGGTCGATGCAGCATCTCTCTTTTATCCATCTTTATCAGCTGTCATCTCAGAAGTCACCCGTTTTCTAGCCATCACACCTACCATTCGTAGTTATTCTGCCATAACCCTACTCTTACCCCGGATTATTTTTAAAGTTTTAAATATGATATTTAAAATTTCTAAAACTTTCATCACATAGTCACCAAATAAATGAAAGTTTTTAAATACCTACGTATTTAAAAACTTTCCTCGACACATGTTTTAAGAAAATCATTCATGAATGAACGATCCTAATTTGATACAAAATACATAAATGCCATCATAGAACTATCGTCTGACGGAGATTGTTCATTAAAGGCGCTCTCTATTCAAGAAACGTATAAAAGTGATTTATAATGACAACGTTGAAATGTAGTACAAGCTTCCACTTACGATTTCACTAAGGGTTCACGAAAGTTCCGCAGGTTATGAGCACATTCACACTTTATTTTAAATTTTTTTTAAAGTTTTTAAATTTTCAAAAACCACTTTTATGTTGTATCACAGAATATTTTATTTTGTAATATCACTTTTTGTCACTTTTAAATGTATTTTTTAATATTTTATTGTAAATAGAGATTCAATATTAATTTATTCCAAATTAAGACACTTTTAGCATAATGTTGTAAAATAAGTACAACTTTTAAGTAATTTATATCACAAAATTAATAAAAACGTAGCTTTTAAAATTAAGTACCAGCAACACAGTATTTAGGAGTATCAAAATAAAATGTTATTTAAAACTGAGATTATAAATTTAAAAGTTTAAAAAGGTTCCGCTTTCCGTTTACTGAGTTCGATATTTAAAACACGGCCGCGGAGTACGTGCGTCCGTGACGAACATTCTCCACGCACTGAACAGAATGCTCCGTTTGGTCGCTTTTAAAGTTTTAACTAAAGTAATGTAAACAAATAAAAAAAAACTTGAGCACATAAGGCAAAAGCTCGGACATATACAAAAGTGGTTTAATTACGTATAATAAAGGCCTACGGGAAACTGTGGGTTATTCTATAGGGTTTAATAGTAAATGTTGGTTTACTTTTGCCAAATTATGAAGCTAGTGCGTTTCTTGTTCCTGTGCGTTCAAGTCCTACTATCCTACTTCGTACTATAATAATATAATATATATAATAATATTATAAATGCGAAAGTTTGTGAGGATGGATGGATGGATGGATGTTTGTAACCCTTTTCACGCAAAAACCACTGAACGGATTTTGAATTAAATTTGGCACACGGATAGTTTATATTCAGGATTAACATATAGGACTTAGCACATAGGACAATTTTAATCGCGATATTCCCACGGGATTGAAACGTATGTGAGTGAGACCGCGGGGCGCTGTTAGTAATTAATATTAAGTTAATTTGTGCACTATATATACCACTTATAACCACTATTAACCGGATCTCAAGCTCATTATAATTTGTTAATAACTCATTAGTTAGTGCTATTATCCATGCATTAACAGTTTGAATAAATGGTGCATTTCACACAAGGGAAAACGAGGGTTCCCCAGGGTTTAATACTAGGTCCGATCCCTATTGATCGTCAAAGTAGCTTCACTTCTTTATATTTTTTTAAGCACATGGAAGTCTTTTCATAATGTTTTATTATTCACCAACAAACCATTGCTTATTTTTTTCTAAATGGAAGAGGTAATCCCTGTCACTGACGACACTTCATTATTTACGATTATTGGTTATTCCACGACTTTTTCCTCAGCTAAGCCTTGTCTTGAGTTCCTTGAGAAGTCAATGAGTAACATTCACAGACTTTTTGATGCTTCATACCTACTTTTTGTTTAATTAAATAAAAACTGACGAACAGGGCACTACTGTAAGTCTAAATAAAGGATAAGGAAGGTCATGGATAAGGCTAAAATATGGTGTACAATTGGAGAGACATATGTCCAGCTGTGGCTTACGATAGTTAGGTTGATGACTATAACAATCATAATATAACAGGGGGCCTAAAAACGCCACTTTGGAGAATCATGGAGCAGTGCTACATCTTACTCTGGAGGACCCGCGGCCTGCGTAAATCTAAATATCCTGATTTCACTTCTAGGGGCTTCTCAATTTAACAACATAGTTAATGACAAAGGTAAAATTCTTGACCTAGTCATTTCCAACAAACCCTGTAAAGTTTCTCATATTTCAACTACATTACTTCCAATTGACACCTACCATCCTGTCCTGACGTGTGAGACCTGTTTAAACGTCAAAAGCACGCCGATGAATAAAACTCCTCTTCACAAATATTGTTTTCATAAGGCCAACTTTGACAATATTAATCGTAACATACAGAAATTAAACTGGTCTGAACTGCTATGCCCTATGAATTCTGAAGAGGCTCTGGCTAAATTCTACACTGAGATAGATATTATTATTAAACAAGACACGCCGCTGGCCCGACCTAGATCAGTTAGCTATCCCATATGGTTCTCGCGTACTCTCATAACCATTTCTAAAAAGAAATTAAAGGCATGGATTAAGTGGAAGAAATATAATAACATTTCTGACTATGAATTATTTTCAAACTATAGAAAACAGTTTAAGGATACATGTCTTAAGTGTTTCAGTTCGTACATCAGTTCTGTGGAGGACAATCTAAGTAAAAACATAAAACACTTCTGGACCTATGTTTCTAATCGCAAAGATAAACCTGGAATCCCATCTAAGCTTCAATACAAAAACGATGAAACAAATGACCCAAATATGGTATGTAATATGTTTTCTGACTTTTTTTACTCGGTATATGAGCCAACATCTCCTTCATTGCCTCATTGGAAGCCTCCGCTGGACAACAACGCACTACACGGTGTATGTTTGCGAACTTTCTTTTAGTGAAGAGAACATATTGAAGGAGCTTAAAACCCTAGATCCAGCGAAAGGCCCGGGTCCTGATGGACTTTCGCCTTACTTCCTTAGGAATACTGCTACTTCAATTTGCGAGCCTCTATTTATTATTTATAATAAATGTATATCTGAGGGAGTTGTACCTAAACTGTGGAAGCTTGCGTATATTGTGCCCGTTCACAAAAGTGGATCCAAACGCAACGTTGAACACTATCGTCCCATTTCCATCCTGTCTGCCCTGTCGAAACTCTTTGAAAGGTTAGTCCATAACGAAATTTATCCTGTACTCCACAACATCATAATTCAACAACAGCATGGTTTTGTCAAACGGCGGTCGACAAATACTAATTTAATATTATTTTCTAGCTTTTTGTTTGATTCTGTTGACAGCCGTGTACAAGTGGATGCAGTGTATACGGACTTCTGTAAGGCTTTCGACAAGGTAGACCACGAAATTCTACTAAATAAAATAGCGTTCAACGGAATCCGTGGAAACCTTCTGAGGTGGTTTACCTCTTATATAACCAATCGCAGTCAGATGGTTGTAATCAATGGCCATAAATCTAACATAGTACAGGTGACCTCTGGTGTGCCCCAAGGCTCTATTCTTGGTCCCCTTTTGTTTATTTTATATATTAATGACATCAGCCAATGCTTTCGCAATACCAAGTTTTTACTATATGCCGACGACCTCAAGGTTTACAGTGCCATACGACATCCTAATGACTGCCTTCTGCTGCAACAAGATTTGGACCGACTATCCCAATATTGCCAAAAAAATAAGTTGCAATTAAGTTTACCGAAATGTAACTTTTTAAACTTCACAAAAAATAAAACAAAAATAAACTATACATACACTTTGTGCAATGCCCCCCTACTTAAAGTGGACTTCATTCGTGATCTCGGCGTTGTCCTTGACTCTAAGCTTTGCGTAGACCTACATATTGGAAAAATTGTAAATAAAGCGTATCAATTATATGGATTTGTAATGCGATCGACAATTGATTTTAAAAAGCCTTCTTCTTATATTTGCTTGTATAAGTCTCTTGTACGCTCTCAACTGGAGTATGCCGTGTCCGTCTGGAATCCATACTACAAAAAGTATGTTGAAATGATTGAGTGTGTTCAATATAAATTCCTGCGTGCCATGCATTATAGATGTTACGGATATTATTTGCCATACCACGATTTGCTTGCAAAGTATAAGCTCGCAACACTTGAAAATAGACGTAAGTACTTAGAGGCTATGAATTTATATAGTATTGTCAGACATAAATTTGACAGCATTGAACTCTCAAACATGATATGCTATGCAGTTCCTAGGACAGTCCACAAGCGACAGGTACGCGCTGGCAAATTATTCTCAGTGGGTGCTTGCAAGTCCAACTCTGGCATGCGTTCGCCTGTTCGCAGAATGGTCGATTCCTACAATAGGACTTTTGAACACATAGACATTTTTGCATGTTCTCCCTATAGGTTCAAAAGTCTTATACTTAAGGAGCTTTCTTGAATTTTATTCAGTATTTATAGCATTTCTTGAGTTTTATATGTAGTGTTTAATGTAATGAACATAATATATATTACATTATATATTCATTGCACTAAAATACATTATGTAAACACGAAAGTTAATTCAACAAGTTAGTAAAAAAAAAAAAAAATGTAACCCTAGCGATTATTATTATTATTTTCACTGTATTGTATCCTATCGTTTATCTGTGAACAGCGTTGTGGGCTTCAATATTGTCTATATTATTGTCTTGTGTAATTTTGTTTCTATGTTTTATATTGTAGCTGTTTGTTGTTCCTCTTGAATAAAATAAAAATAAAAATAAAAATCATAAAAGGATAACATTATGAATCGTAATAAGGCGAAGACAGTCCGTGTTTTTTTTTCGCTGCACTACGTAGGTATAATCAAAGAGATTGGTATCGGATTTGGATCGGATTGATTGGTATTTTAGCACAGCAAAAAAAAAATAACTGAAAAACGCTTCACCAATGGGATTTGATACGATTAACTTAACGGTTAACTGTCCATTACGTTATTCTTTTATGATTCTGTCAAAGTGGCATTTTTAGGCCCCCAGATTTGCTAGCGGCTTCGCCCGCGTCAATCAATCAATCAACTCACCCTATCGCAGTCCACTGCTGAACATAGGCCTCTCCCAGACTCCGTCACAACACCCTGTCCTCCACCTTCCGCATCCAGTCTACCCCAGCTACCTTCTTTAGGTGCCCGCGAATTATCCCACGGGTACATGGTACCGTAAAAAAAAAGTCCTACGTCCTAACCCAGGTCAAAATTGAATTCCGTTCAGCCTTTAAGGCGTGAAAAAGTAACAGACAGACTGAGTTAAGGCTCCTACAAACAGGCGCGACACGCGATATAATCGCGCGCGACACAAAGACACCGCTCGATGCGCAACTTGCGGTGCCTTTGGATCGCGCGCGATTTTATCGCGTGTCGCGCCTGTTTGAAGGAACCTTTACTTTCGCATTTATAACATTCAATCTGGTCAGCGTCCAGTCTAAATGGATGTGGCTGAAAACTAGTATTTTACATGGAGCGACTGCCTGTCTGACCTTCCACAACCCATTGGATTGTAACTGACTAGGTAACACAACAGCCTAAAAGTTTGCGTCATGGGTGTCATCTTCGTAGTTTTCAAAGGCGGCCGGAAAATATAGGTCTTCCGAATTTAAATGACGTATTAAATTGTATATACAGATAGAAATGTAGCCACAGGTAGTATTTGTAAGTTTCTTACACCCTGTAGGCAGTGGCACCTTAAAGGCAGTGGTGGCCCATTGGTGTCGGCGCCGACTTACGAGTTGTAGGTCGTGAGTTCGAATCCAGGCAGGCACTTTATGTATTTAATTTCATCACAACTGCTCTCAAAACGGTAAAAATCGTGATAAATCAAAAATTCAAAGACATGTGACATCCACCAACCCACACTGGGCTCGCGTGGTGGATTATGGACCGATCCCTCTCATAGAGAGGAGGCCTGTGTCCCAGCAGTGGGAACATTATAGGCTGATTATTTTTATTTTTTATTGAGAGGAACAGCAAACAGTTATTTACATTATAAGGACTTACAACTAGTTTAACAAAATAGCAATTTGGTTTTAAAGTAACCCACAACGCTGTCCACAAGTGGGCATAGAAGTTTAAGAGAAAAACTGGCCAAGTGCGAGTCGGACTCGCACACGAAGGGTTCCGTATCACAAGGCAAAACGGCCGAAAAAAACACGTTTGTTGTATGGGAGCCCCCCTTAAATATTTATTTAATTTTAATTTTATTATTAATTATTAAAGTAAAAATACAACTGAGTATTTTGTGAATATTTCAAGTGCCTACCTGTTGCCATTTTTGATATCGAGCAAAAAAGGGCAAAAAAATCGCGTTTGTTGTATGGGAGCCCCCCTTAAATATTAATTTTATTTTGTTTTTAGTATTTGTTGTTGTAGCGGCAACGGAAATACATAATTTGTGAAAATTTCAACTGTCTAGCTGTCGCGGTTCTTGAGATACAGCCTGGTGACAGACAGTGACAGACGGAAAGACGGACAGACGGACAGACGGACAGACAGCAAAGTCTTAGTAATAGGGTCCCGTTTTTACCCTTTGGGTACGGAACCCTAAAAAGAGCTAATCGCTAGGAACATTAATAGCAGTACGTGTGGCAAATACTTAATTATAAGTTAAATGATAAAAATTGTCTGTGTGGTGCCGGACTTAAAGAATTGCACCACCCCTTACTTCCCGTGGGTGTCGTAAAAGGCGACTAAGGGTCTTACCGGAGAATGGGCAGCAGCGTTCTCTATTTATTCCACCACCATACTATACTGCGATCGCCAACCCGCCTGCCAAGCGTGGCGATTATGGCAAACCCCCCCAAAATTGGGGGAGGCCTATGTCCAGCAGTGGACGTCTATCGGCTGAAACGACGAAATGAAAAAAAACAAAAAATAATTAAGATCGAAAACAGAAAGAAATATATATATATATATATATATTTATTCTCGTATATAAGAAATATAATACAAAATAAATCAATAGTTTAAAAAACACTAGAAAATGACGCATTTATAAATGCACGTAAAAACAAAATTACAAGACTTTTCTAAGAAATCCAAAACAGCTATGATACGATTTTCCATTATGAAGTTCCAGTTCATATCTTCCGGCTCCATCATCAGATCAGTTCGACAGTACATATTATTGTATTGTCATCAGAACTACATACAGCTGCTAATTTTCATTACGCTACGATCCTTGGAAGATGGTTAAATTAGTTACCTTAGATTCCATTACATAGTTAGTTACATACAGGTCGACCTAATAAAAGCTTGTTAATTAAGAAGAATTTGTTCAGAATTAAAGTAAAAAGATAACAAAATTATACAATATTACTATATTAAGGAGCACTTGCTGTGATATCTAATAAGGAATGGCGAATGAGGCTTTTAAATTTACTTATTGTGCATTGAAGATATCTATGTTTACAAAGGTACTGTTGTATGTGTCAACTACGGCGGACAGGTGAGCGCAGGCCTGAGTTAGTTCGGCAAGTGTTCAAAGCGAAAAGAGTACCTGCGCGTACTTACCTGCCGCCTGTGAATGGTTCGAGGTACAGCATAGCAAATCATACTGTTCAGATTTGTACAGTTAAACTTGTTTCTGATTATATTATTATGCTTACACCCTGTATTATTTCAACTAGCACCAACAGTAATTATGTCTGACAAAGAAGTAGTAAATCATGAAGTTTGCAGAACAAATATTGTTGCAATAGTTTAGTCAGAGCAAGTAAAGAAAGCCCCATATTCCTATGAAATGAATCATGCTACTCTTACTGTTTATCCATACTAATATTATAAATTCGAAAGCAACTCTGTCTGTCTGTATGTTACCTTTTCACGCCTAAACCACTTAACGGATTTTGATAAAAATTGCCTGAGAGACAGATTGCATCCCAGGGAAGGACATAGGATAGTTTTTATTCCGTTATTCCCATGGGATCAACACGTATGCGGGTGAAACCGCGGGGCGCTGCTAGTATTCCTATAAAATGAATCATGCTACTCTTACTGTTTATTTACATATATAATGAAAGGGATTAAGCTGAAGTTCTGGGAAGGAGATCATTCTGCTTTCACATGTCAAACTAATGTTAAGAAGCTGCAAATGTCTACTTGCTCAGACAGTTTCTTTTCTTTTGCATTGTCTTGTGTTTAAGATATTTTGTGTGTGTCAGTGTAAACTGGACTGGTTCACTCACATCTGTGCGGTTTTTTCGTCATTTATGACCATTTCAGACACTAATCTAGAGATTTAGAAGATTACCTATGGGTGGACTTTAAAAGAGACTGCTGAAGGAGCTGCTGAAGATTTTAAAATACTATTTTTGTATTATATAAATTCAATCTCCTAGTATTGTATAATTGCATAGCACTATGTACATACTATAAAGCTTCCATTTACTGGGTACGCCTTTCATTGACTTTAATGTGCCCTGGCGGCTGAGAGTGTGTCATGCTCACTCAAATGTCTCGCTGACGGTGGCGCGTGTGTTGGATCATTTAGCTCCCTTCAAAATGGTTGAGCTGAATGGTGCTAATATATGCGTCATGTTCGTGAACGGGCGCCGTCAGTAGGGACTGGTCATCTCTTTGCTGCCATGGCTTATTTTAATTTAATATTTGAACTGTTTTTTTTTTCGTCTTTTCATTGCGGACGCTTTTAACGTTCTGCATCGTTCTCACATACATAATTTTTAACATGAATGATGTAAACAAGACTTTGTAACCATATTATTTTGATTTAAAAGAGTGTCCATGGAGTTTCTTGCCCGTTCTTCGCCATAGGTACCTACCTACGCTTTGGAATGGGCAACTAGCTTCATCTTTCTGACTGACCGACCCCTTGACAATTCAAAAGTGCCTGTAATTGGTTTAATTGAAATAAATGCTTTAAGTTTGAGTTTGACTGACCCCTGAGTTTGTTTCGCCATTTCTCCTCAGGGGAAGCTAGATGGACTTGACATTTCCTATGTCATCATCTGCCTAGCCTTTTCCCAACTATGTTGGGGTCGGCTTCCAATCTAACTGGATGCAACTGAATACTAGTATTTTTCATGGAGCGACTGCTTATCTGACCTTCACAACCCAGTTACTGGGTAATACTATACCCCTTGGTAAGACTGGTTGTCAGACTTTCGAGCTTCTGACTACCCGTAACGATTGTCAAAGATCCACGAATGACAGCCGGGACCAACGGCTTAACGTGCTTTCCGAGGCACGGAGGGGCTTATGGTATTTAAAGATGGTCACCCATCCACAGGCCAACCGCGGCAAGCGTAGCTTAACCTAATCGATCGACCTGTGCGGCTGTTATTATTATAAATAACTTATTTTTGAACATGGAAAAAACGTGTTATAGTGAGTCTAACATATCTATTAACAGAATAAACTTGCATTTCTTTTCAACGGAAGATAAGACAAAAGGGCATTTAAGAGATCTTAAAGCAATAGAAAAAATTGGAACCAATATGCTCAAGGGGAATGTTCTCTGATGATTCTAGGATGCAATTATCTCGCTAAAGATCATATCTCACTAGAAAGGCATAACCATCAGCTGGGCCCATACAAATGAGGAACCTATTTTTAGAAGAAATTTTTATATTTCCTACTAACCCGCCCCTGCTTCACACTGTTTTTATGACTTGAAAAAACAAAGATTTCTACAATATTTATGTAAGTTTAATATATTTATTACATGGGTATGGCTTATTGTTACCTGGATCATAACATCTTTACGGCCAACTATGTTTACTCAATTTGTATTTAAAATGTACAACATGAACACTTGAATAAACAATTTTTTTTTACGTAAAACTTATGATTTTAGGAAAAACACATTGATTTATATTGTTGGCTCAATGCTCGTGGAATATTACATGAATAATTAATTTATAATTTTGTTATAGGAGTTTTATGGTGTACAAACAACCGAGTAGTTGCTCATAATTATGTTAATTAAATAGTTTTATACCTAAAATGTCGGTGTGTACAGGGTCCCATTAAAATAGATGAAGAAATTTTAACACAGCGCTCAGTACGTCTAATTAAAGATATACAAGCAAAAAAAACACTGATTAAAGTGATTTTATTTTGACCTAAAATAATAAATTAGTGTAAAGTAAAAGTTAATGTATTTTCGTTACCTGATTATTTTTCTTATAAGTATCTACGGGTTTTTCTTTTATATTTTTAACCATCGTCCTTATTTTGGTGGTCTGATTGATTTCTGAAAGTTTGTCCATCTATTTTAATGGGACCTTATAAAGTCCATTCACAGTTATTTACCTCTGATTTTGCATCACTATTAAAATCACAGTGATCTTATACTTCTTGATCGAAATTATCCACTTGCTCGAGCCGCCTTAGGTCAACAGCTACATGCCACGTTACGTTTGCTGAATCGTGGTCTTCCATAAACTCGTCTGCTCCAATAGCCATCAGTATTTCGACGGATACGGACAGGCTGTAACATACCACTGCCACTTCAAAAAATAATAATTGTAGGTTGGTACCGAATCGATTCGAAGATTCATCCCAACCTCTGGAAATTCAAATACTTAAACTTTCGCGGTTCCAAATATTGAATCTCAGGGAAAAGAACCAGCAAGAATCTAGAAGACTACTCATTGGAAGGTATTTGCTTATAAGGTTCCATTAAAATAGATGGACTAACTTTTAGAAATCATTCAGATCACCAAAATAAGGACGATGGTAAAAAATATATAAGAAAAACGCATAGATACATACTTACAAGAAAAAAAATCTGCTAATGAAAATACACTAATGTGCAATTTATTATTTTAGGTCAATTTAAAATTACTTTAATCAGTGTTTTTTTTTGCATGGATATCTTTAGTTAGACGTACTGAGCGCTGTGTTAAAATCCATCTATTTTAATTGGACCCTGTACATGTGCGTAATTAATATAATGCGTGATATTTTTTGTTTTAACACAAAATATCCTATGACACTCAGCAATACTACTGCTTCCCATTAGTGAAAGACCTTTCGGAATCGGATCAGTAGTTCCGAAGAATACCCTCTACTTAAAAACTAACAAATTTTACCTCTTTATAATATTATTACTTGCTTCTGCCCGCGACTTCGTCTGCGTGAAATTTATTGTGCCCAGACCCATCCCGTCGCATCGCATCGTCTGCCTGCGCTGTTGTTACTTCGTTTTCGTTAAGCGTTCTTTCTGCCTTTTTTCTTTTTTCTGAGCTCCTAAGGGTCCTGGCGTGATGTTAATTAGCCAACAGCCTTCCTCAGGAATTGGCTTTTAAATTTAAAACGATTTTTTTAAACCCGACTGGTAGTTCCAGAGATTAGCGTGTTCAAACAGACAAACAAAATCTTCAAATAGTGTATAAAAATAAATGGATATTTTAGGTACATAAGAATGAAATTGGCGATTTTCGATACTAGCTATTGTGAAGATCGTCTTTCATTTTCTTTAGAATTACAAATTCACATTAATTTTGCATGAAATTAATTTGTTTTTCAAAATCAGTTCTTCATTGACATTTATTTGTTTTCTCGTCTTTTTAGGGTTCCGTTGCCAAATGGCAAAAAACGGAACTCTTATAGATTCGTCATGTCTGTGTCTGTCCGTCCGTCCGTATGTCACAGCCACTTTTTTCCGAAACTATAAGAACTATACTGTTGCAACTTGATAAGTATATGTATTCTGTGAACCGCATTAAGATTTTCACACAAAAATAGGAAAAAATCAATAAATATTAGGGGTTCCCCATACTTAGAACTGAAACTCAAAATTTTTTTTTATCAAACCCATACCTGTGGGGGGTAACAACTATGGATAGGTCTTCAAAAATGATATTGAGGTTTCTAATATATTTTTTTTCTAAACTGAATAGTTTGCGCGAGAGACACTTCCAAAGTGGTAAAATGTGTGTCCGCCCCCCTGTAACTTCTAAAATAAGAGAATGATAAAACTAAAAAAGTATATGACGTACATTACCATGTAAACTTCCACCGAAAATTGGTTTGAACGAGATCTAGTAAGCAATGTTTTTTTAATACGTCATAAATCGTAAACCACAATTACTAAACAAAAAACCCGGATGTTACGGAACTCTCGGTGCGCGAGTCGGACTCGCTCTTGCCCGGTTTTTTTTTATTGTTAGATGCCTCAGCCTGAGGCAACCGTTCCTACATATAAAAATTTGCGGCGCATGCCTCGCTCTGTCTCGATGAAAAATTTCAAATCCAACGAAGCGCTGAATAATGCATCTAAAGAGTTCATAGATTCCCGTCCCCAGGATTTTTTTTATCAAAGCCATCAACGCACTTCTATTAAAATGGTCAAAGTGCATCTTCACTAATGGCCAATACTTCGATTAATGAAATAATATGTCTCTTTAAAAAAAAAAAACTATGTAATACTGCAATTTCATAGGAAAGATTAGAAGGAAGGCTAAACTAAATTTTCCACTACTTTATTATTAGTAAAGATTTACAGTTTGGTATAGATATACCATCCTTCATATCATAGGTGCCTATTTTCGTAGACGCACGTCATCGCACATTGATAATTCCAAAAGCATCACATCTTCGACCACATGACCTTATGGTAATCAGTTCCACGAACCGAATACTTCCCGAATCATTTAGGGCAAGACTCAATGACTACACAACATTATAAAGATGACGAATGCATGGGAGAAGACAATGGTAAATATAGCGAATTGTTTCCGTCTTTTAACCAAAATGATAATAAATTATGTCTAAATGACGCGTGACATGGGTTTGGTCTGATTTGGGACTGTTTAAATATTTGTTTTAGACCTTTTGAAGGTAAACTCCCCATGAAGTACACACGGCTATACATCAAGCTATACATTTCCAATTTTAGCAGACCTCGCATTGTAAAGGTTTTCGTACAATCAGAAGTCAGTTTATACTGGTTATGTATAGCTGAATGTGTAGCCGTGCGTACAAAATACCAACAAAAACAAAAAGCTTTAAAGGAAAAAAGAAAAGGTGATGACAGAGAGTAATGGGGGATTTACACTAGGTCGAATTTCATCGTGCGACTGTCACAGGCCGAATACTATTCGATAAAAATCGTAGGTGAAGTTCATTTTGCATCTAAATGTCGAACTTCATGCGGCGGGCGGTCGCTTGCGATGCGATTGAGAATATTCACGGTCGATTTTAGACACCCGCTGTAAGCGACCGGTGGCCACACGACAAAAGACTTACTTTGGAACTTGCGACTTGCCCGCATAAGCTTACTTTTAATACAACTCAGTTTTTTACACTACAAAGTTTTGTCTATTGCGCAATAGATCCGAACTCTATCCGTGTGAATTTAGAACATTCCCAATTCGGATTGAGATCGGATCTGGGTCGGATGAAGTGCGAAACCGCTCGCTGGCCCGGAACATAAAGGGCTAAGGAAGGAACACGGGTGGGTTTTAGTCATTAAGAGTCTGGACACTCCCTTCCGCTCCGTCCAGAGCGGGAGGGGTCATTTGATGATTTACCAACCTGGAAAAAAAAAGCTTGTATTTTTGAGCAGAAAGAAATACTTAGGTCATTTTACAAGGCTGTGTGTCTGTGTTTTGTTGAGGGTTGTTTGTTCACTAAAAATAATTATGATCTATCCTCGGTGTCAGTCTATCTGTGAAGAGTATCTTCAATCCTTTCTTAATCCAGCTGTAAGTTTGTTATTGCGATACACAATAGATAGGTGTGAATCTTACAGTTTCTCTAGGATACTGAAGTTTTGTTGAAGAAAGATGTATTAATGATTCTAATTCTCTAAATATGTACCTGTTATTGTTGCGAATCATATTTTGATCAAGATACAACCTGACACTGACCTGCAAATTGCAAAAAACGTAAGAAAATTTGAATTTCGCGGTCTCAACTACTCATCCACCTTAACGAGGAAAAAACTGTTCCAGCAAATGAACAGGGGCTCAAGTCTGCTATTACAATAGTGTCAGAATGGTTTATCATTGATTTCATAATTGTTGATTTTGACAAGTTTGGTAATTTACTAATATAATGGCGTCATTATGACTTCCCAATGGTCAACCACTGACACTCCATTGAAAGAAATGGCATAGAATGGTAATCTCGTACATAATTAAAAATTAATACTGACTTAGGCGGTAATCTGCTAAAATTTTGACAGTTCCTTTGATCAGTGACCTACCATTAGAACGTCATTGTGCAGTCATTGCTTTTAAATCGTTACAAGTATCGTATATGTTCTGTGCCATTGACAGACCAATGATCAACCATTATGAATTTAGCAGATTACGAACTTTTAGCAAAATGACAATGGAATGGTAGTGGGATCGTGTTGGAATGACGAATTTATAAAAATAGCAGACTTGGGCCCCAGAAGGTATGAATTGGATTGATGATGACAGGAAAGGCACGAAAATTGTTCACCACGCTTGCTGGAAGACGGTTTGGCGATTTCAGACTCTTATTAAGCTTCGGCCCGCGACTTCGTCCGCGTGAAATTTCGCCCCCAGACCTACCGTTTCATATCGTGAAATAGTCACATTATCACTTTCCCGGATTTGAACCCCCAACCTGCATTGTGTACTGGGACAACACGACACTCACCTCAAATTATTTTTTTATTCAAACAAGAATTTACCTTTTCATACAGATCATTCCTTATCCTTGTAGGCAAGGAATGATAATATACTATAATAATAAGAAGTATTAATAATATATGTACTATAATAATCAATAGAACGCAGTAACTTCCTTCCTCCCCATCTGCATGATTTCCTCGTGATAAACAAGAAGTGTGAATTAATTTTATTAACTCGAACCAGAACTAGAAGATCTTGAGTGCTCTTGAGCTAGCCTTAAGTATCATAAAGGCGTCCCTCATTGAAAGCATTCGCCTGTAATATAACCTTTGCCTGCGACCTAGCCGTGTTACGTTTTCCTATTTAATTATTGGTTTCAATTTTATTATCTCTTTACACTACCTAGCAGTTGACTGCTATGTTGGAGTCTGCTTCCAGTCTAACCGGGTCTAGTTGAACTTTTACTCATCATCTGCAAAGGAAACATATCGTGAGGAAACCGAATGTCCTAGAACGTAAAATTCGAAGACATGTTATATCTACCAACGCGCACTGGGCCCGCGTGGTGGATTACCTTTGTCCCAGCAGTGGGCACATTATAGACTGATTATGATCTGCTAAGTCTTTTCCTAACCATGTTGGAGTCGGCTTCCAGTCTAACCGGATACAGTTGAATACTAGTATTTTACATGGAGGGACTGCCTATCTGACCTCCACGATCCAGTAACTGGATTACAAGATACCCCTTGGTAAGTCTTGTTGTCAGTCTTTCGGGCTGTTCCGACTACCCGTAACGACTGTTGAGATCTACGAATGACAGCCCTGCCGTCATAAAGAAAAAGGGCACAACAATTTTTTTTTTTCCAAAATTTAGTAAAAAAACTGGCCGTCTATATGCGCCTTGTTTTTCTGATTCCAAATATGTGTATATCTCAATTTTGGCAAAAATGTTAGTTGTGCCCTTTTTCCTTAGAGTGTAAATCATAATTGCGAAGTTCATTACCGCGATGTACGTTACCGCGAAAGATTACTATCGCGACGTTCGTTGTTACGAAAGTTCGTTACTGCGATGTTTGTTACTGCGAAAGTTTACCATTGCGACGTACGTTGTTCTTAAAATTATCTTATCTAGACTAAAAAAAATGTTGTCTAGATTTACTAATTTGAGATGGCTTAGAAACGTCAGTCATATTGAATGTCAGTCAAGTTGAGTCTCAGTTGTTGAGTTGAGTTGAGTGATAGCGGTACATAATGCGATGTATGTTGTTGGTCCCAGTAGGCAACCACGCCAATCGCGGCATCTGGCGTATTTGAGGTCCTCAGTAGTGCAGGATACCTAGTATGGACACTTTGGACACTCCAACATATAGGGTCAAAATAAATTAGCTAGAGAAACCCTGCAGACGTGAAGGACACTTATATGTATATATAATTATGTAAAGATGATAAAATAAAATATATTAATATCGACGGTTAAGAGGAAATAGGGTATAAGTGACAAAAAATGAAATGTTCAAGAGAGCCGTTCAAAGTTTTAAATTTTAGGAAAACTGACGTATTTTTGTCATTTATTAAGATATCGTGAAAACTAAAACTGTTATAAAAGTCATCGTAGAGCCATGGGAGTAAGCGCATTTGAAAGAGCGGAAAAATGTACGTATGATGGCATATATAACTCATTTTTGACCCTTTTACCGTCGATATGATGTTTTTTTTTTGAGGTCATCAACCGCAATTAGTGTAGGCTTGAAATATCAGTTTAAATATCAGTTTTTTTTTGCAAACTTCGCTCAAGTGATGGTATCGATATCTCAACACGATAAAAAGAACAGATTTTCACAACTCGTAGTTCAAGTAAGAACACTTCCAGCGGCCGATGAAGCCAATAAGTAAAAGAAGTTGTTTTATACATTTTGACCGTGTACGTAAGTATTGCACTTTTCTATAAAACAGCTGTTTATTTTTTGATAACCAACGAAATCTTTTAACGCTATACTCCATTGAAATAAGATTAGACATTTAAATAAACTTTTTTTACAGTCCGTTCAACCGATTTTGAATTCTATTGCGTCGGATGCATGACATATGGCAGCTGCAGTAAACAGTTGGTACGTCGTAGACGCACGTCATCGCACATTGATAATTCCAAAAGCATCACATCTTCGACCACATGACCTTATGGTAATCAGTTCCACGAACCGAATACTTCCCGAATCATTTAGGGCAAGACTCTATGACTCAGATGATTGTACACAACATTATAAAGATGACGAATGCATGGGAGAAGACAATGGTAAATATAGTGAATTGTTTCCGTCTTTTAACCAAAATGATAATAAATTATGTCTAAATGACGCGTGACATGGGTTTGGTCTGATTTGGGACTGTTTAAATATTTGTTTTAGACCTTTTGATGGTAAACTCCCCATGAAGTACACACGGCTATACATCAAGCTATACATTTCCAATTTTAGCAGACCTCGCATTGTAAAGGTTTTCGTACAATCAGAAGTCAGTTTATACTGGTTATGTATAGCTGAATGTGTAGCCGTGCGTACAAAATACCAACAAAAACAAAAAGCTTTAAAGGCAAAAAGAAAAGGTGATGACAGAGAGTAATGGGGGATTTACACTAGGTCGAATTTCATCGTGCGACTGTCACAGGCCGAATTGCCACCCCCTTAAGAGCGTTTACGCCGTACGGCATTTCATACAAACTTTCAAGCCCTTATTTTTCGAAATGAATGAACCGATTTTAATTAAACTTCATACGCATAAGCAGGATACAAAGGTCTAAAAAGTTAGTGGAGAACATTTTCGAAATGTCTTATTTAAAAAAAGATAACTGGAAATCTCTGTTTCTATGGAAAATTTAAAATCGGTCTAATTTGGCTGTAGCACTATTTTTCGAAAATGTTCTCTACTAACTTTTTAGACCTTTATGCCATACTTATGCGTATGAAGTTTCATTAAAATCGGTTCATTCATTTCGAAAAATAAGGGCTTGAAAGTTTGTATGAAATGCCGTACGGCGTAAACGCCCTTAACACTATTCGATAACAATCGTAGGTGAAGTTCATTTTGCATCAAAATGTAGAACTTCATGCGGCGGGCGATCGCTTGCGATGCGATTGAGAATTTTCACTGTCGATTTTAGTCACGTGCTTTATGCAACCTGTCGACACACGACAAAAGTCGAAACCTACTCTTCTTTGGAACTTGCGATTTTCGTCACCTGCGACCTACCTTGCCATTTAGACACTCGGCTGTAGTCATCTGTCTTAAGCCCGCATAAGCTTACTCTTTTACATCACAAAGTTTTGGTTTGACCGAGTTGACTCCCAAACTAAGAGTGGTTGCGCACTACATCCGATCCGAATCCGAGAAATGCCTGTCCGAAGTGACCATAGTTCTATTTGTATGAGGCGTTGCGTACTAGATCCGAACTCTATCCGTCCGAATTTAGAACATTCCCAATTCGGATTGAAGTCGGATCTTTAATTCGGATTCGGATCGGATCTTACATTCTCAACTCCTACCACCAACAGATATCCCATGAATAGAGTTTTTTAATTCTTAGGATACCCAAGATGTGGACTAAGAGTAGGACTATTTATAACCCAGAAATACCTCTGTAAAGTAATTCGATGATATGATTAAGGGCCCCAGAAGGTATGAACTTGAATAGATTCTATGATTGATGATGACAGAAAAGGCACGAACATTGATCATGATCACCACGCTTGCTGGAAGACGGTTTGGCGATTTCAGACTTATACTAACTACTAGCTTCGGCCTGCGACTTCGTCCGCGTGAAACTTCGCCCCCATACTTTCCGTTTCATACCGTGAAATAGCCACATTATCACTTTCCCGGATTTGAACACCCAATCTCTTATAAGAGGTACTGGGACAACACGACACTCACTTCAAATTATTTTTTTATTCAAACAAGAATTTACCTTCTCATAGAGATAATCCTTGTCCTTGAAGGCAAGGAATGATAATATACTACCTATAATAATAAGTATTAATAATATATGTACTATAATAATCAATAGAACATAGTAACTTCCTTCCTCCCCATCTGCATGATTTCCTCGTGATAAATAAGAAGTGTGAATTAATTTTATTAACTCGAACCAGAACTAGAAGGCCCTGAGTGCTCTTGCTCTCTCTCTCTTAGCCTTGTGTATCATAAAATCGTCCCTCACTGGATGCATTCGCCTGTAATTTAACCTTTGCCTGCGACCTAGCCGTGTTACGTTTTCCTATTTAATTATTGGTTTCAATTTTATTATCTCTTTACACTACCTAGCAGTTGACTGCTATGTTGGAGTCTGCTTCCAGTCTAACCGGAACTAGTTGAACTTTTACTCATCATCTGCTAAGGAAACACATCGTGAGGAATCCGAATGTCCTAGAACGAAAAATTCGAAGACATGTGATATCTACCAACCTGCACTGGGCCCGCGTGGTGGGTTACCTTTGTCCCAGCAGTGGGCACATTATAGACTGATTATGATCTGCTAAGTCTTTTCCTAACCATGTTGGAGTCGGCTTCCAGTCTAACCGGATCCAGTTGAATACTAGTATTTTACATGGAGGGACTGCCTATCTGTCCTCCACGATCCAGTAACTGGATAACAAGATACCTCTTGATAAGTCTTGTTGTCAGACTTTCGGGCTGTTCCGACTACCCGTAACGACTGTTGAGATCTACGAATGACAGCCCTGCCGTCATAAAGAATAAAAAAACTGGCCGTCTATATGCGCCTTGTTTTTCTGATTCCAAATATGTGTATATCTCAATTTTGGCAAAAATGTTAGTTGTGCCCTTTTTCCTTAGAGTGTAAATCATAATTGCGAAGTTCATTACCGCGATGTACGTTACCGCGAAAGATTACTATCGCGACGTTCGTTGTTACGAAAGTTCGTTACTGCGATGTATGTTACTGCGAAAGTTTACCATTGCGACGTACGTTGTTCATAAAATTATCTTATCTAGACTAAAAATAATGTTTGTAATTTGAGATGGCGTAGAAACGTCAGTCAAGTTGAGTCTCTGGGTGTAGCGGCACATAATGCGATGTGTGTTGATGGTCCCAGTAGGCGACCACTCCAATCGCGGCATCTAGCGTATTTGAGGTCCTCAGTGTAGTGCAGGTGTATGGACACTTTAGACACTCCAACATAAAGGGTCAAAATAAATTAGCTAGAGAAACTCTGCAGACGTGAAGATGGGCACATATTATATAATTATGTAGAGATGATAAAACAAAAAAATATTAATATGATGTGTTTTTTTTTGAGGTCATCATCCGCAATTAGTGTAGGCTTGAAATATCAGTTTTTTTTTTGCAAACTTCGCTGAAGTGATGGGTATCGATATCTCAACACGATAAAAAGGACAAATTTTCTCAACTCATAGTTCAAGTAACAACACTTCCAGCGGCCGATGAAGCCAATAAAAAAAAGTTGTTTAGTATTGCACTTTTCTATTCTTCGTCTTTGTGTCGCTGGCACGACTGTATTTTAGACCTTGTTGGCCCAAAACAATGCCACTTCCACGGCGTTATCGCTGGCAGCGCAGAGGTCACTTGGCTGCATGTTTTGGGACACAGAGGGACTGCATGTTTTGGGGGAGGTGGAGTATGGTCTGTGACATAGCTCCGCAATCACACCCCCTACTGCCGTTCCGTCAAGGTAGCAGGTTGGACTAACATCTTCCTACTTGTGTCCGGAGACGGTTCCGAGACTTCCAAGTTGGCCACGGAAGGTTACACCCACTTTTCTATAAAACAGCTGATTATTTTTTGATAACCGACGAAATCTTTTAACGCTAGGTGATCTAGAATTATGTACTTACTGAATTCATGATTACAGTTTGCGCGTCCCCTGCCACCCTAAAATACTGACATTCAAGCCAACTAGACTAGAGGTGGGCAAAGTGCATCATTTTTGCGATTGCATCTCGATCACTGAAATGATCCGGAACACTGATATGTTTCATTTGGCTCATTTGGATCATTGATTCAAAGGATATAAAATACAGAATCAAAATCTATGAGAGTATGAGTGATACACATATCATTTGGTATCTCTTTCTGACTTGTACAGATTGTAATTATGTCGCCCGCTCACTCGCGACTCGCGAGTCTATAGTTAAGTAACTCAGTGTATCTCAGTCTCCCTCTCTTGCTCGCACACTGCTCAGTCGCCTCGAGAGTGACGCGTACCGCGGAATGAGCACAAAGCAATGTTTCAGATCCAAATGATGCATTTGAAACGTTGTTACTGAACCAAACTTTTGAATCACTTCAATGATCCGGATCAGTGAGTCGGTTCTGTAAAGAGTTACACACCCCTAAACTAGACACACTTTACCAGGAGTGGATAAAGTACCTGCGGTTTTGAAGCACTTAAGAGGAAATGCGGTCGGAGTGACTTCTGAAAAAGCCTAAGTAAAAAGTCATAATTCGAGGTTTGGCTCTCGCCTATTGCCTCCTCCAATATTGGACCAATTTAAAAGATATTTCATAAACTGAATAAGAAGGATATATACTGTGTCCGTATGTTTTTCTTTTTTCATTAATAGTTTTCCTGTTTATTGGCAATTTTGAGTATTTTTTGAGGGTTCTAGTGCTTATAAAAATAATGTATCATCAAAAAGGAAAACATAGGGACATACTCGTACAAGTAGTTAATATACACCCCTACATTTTAATCGTTTTAATTCTTAAAAGGAGTCATTATACTCATCATTATGAACAACTTTTACTATGGGACCAACTCTGAAATCGCGAAAAAGAAATCAGTTGTTCCCTAGATTTTGACGAGATATACGAACATAAATGTAGGGAACAGCTGATTTTTTGTGAAAATTTGTGAAAATTTCAACTGTCTAGCTATAGCTAGACAGTTGAAATTTTCACAAATTATGTATTTCTGTTGCCGCTATAACAACAAATACTAAAAACAAAATAAAATAAATATTTAAGGGGGGCTCCCATACAACAAACGCGATTTTTTTGCCCTTTTTTGCTCGATATCAAAAATGGCAACAGGTAGGCACTTGAAATATTCACAAAATACTCAGTTGTATTTTAACTTTAATAATAAATAATAAAATTAAAATAAAATAAATCTTTAAGGGGCGCGTAAGGAGAGGCAAAAACGCCGAAAAAAACATGTTTGTTGTATGGGTGCCCCCATACAACAAACATGTTTTTTTCGGCGTTTTTGCCTTGTGGTACGGAACCCTTCGTGTGCGAGTCCGACTCGCGCTTGCCCAGTTTTTTATCACCTTTAGCCTACCTAAGAAAGAGCGGCGCCTTCTAACACAGGCATTATCTACATAAAAGGAGGCGCCATTCACGAACAAAATGTAAAGAACTCATCATCTGCCTAGCCTTTTCCCAACTATGTTGGGGTCGGCTTCCAGTCTAACCGGATGCAGCTGAATACCAGCATTTTACATGGAGCGACTACCTATCTGACCTCCACAACCCAGCTACTGGGTAATATGATACCCCTTGGTAAGACTGGTTGTCAGACTTTCGGGCTTCTGACTACCCGTAACGACTGTCAAAGATCCACGAATGACAGAATGAAAAGAACTATTGTCAAGAATTAAACATTTTTGTATTTTTGTATGGAGAAAGACCACCCGCATTTCCTCTTAATAGTGATGCCATGATCCCATAGGTAGGTACACATAAATCACCTTTCGCGTGTACTTGTGAGATCAACAATGACGTAAGATAATAATCTAGCAAGTAAAACTTACCTATAGAGCACTGTCATTGACATTTGGCAGTAGGTATCAACATTGTGCAACTTTGATTTATAGACTTTGTTAACACTCAACTTTGTTTTGGTACCTATTATATGGCAAGCTGACGTAAATCGCGAAGTACTTATCTATAACACAACCTACCTAGATGTATGCCATGAATGAGAAAGGGTGTTTCTATTTTCTATCTATGGGATGGATCGGTTACAGTATGAACACCAGAAACCAGGGATTGAAAAGGTTATGGTATTTAATAGTTCCGTTACTAGAATCCGAATCGGAACAGGAACCTGAAAAACCTGAGCTGAAATCGCGAAAAAAAAATCAGGTGTTGCCGACATTTAAGTTCGCATATCTCGTCAAAATGTAGGGAACAGTTGATTTTTTTTTTCGCGATTTCAGGTTTGTTCCCATAGTAAAAGTTGTTCATAATGATGAGTACAATGACCTCTTAAGAGGTTTTTAATGTTTTACCAATAACCCTGTAAGTATATATTATTTTACCAGTTCTTCTTCAGTGCGAGTATGTATAATACAAACGCTCTCCTTCCCACACTACACGTTATTTCGTTTTTTACGCAGGCGTATGTAAGATCGTATGCTGTATGTGTCCTAGTACCTACAAAAGGTTCTAAGAACTCATATCGGAATATCGTAGGACGGAGGAAGGAACTCAAACTCTAACTATTGAAAACAGATATTGCAATAACGCATCCGATATTATCGACCGATAATATCAACCGATAATATCGACCGATAATATCGCGCCTGTGGGAGAGAGCCTATAACAGTAGGTACCTATGTGTAGTTAATACAAATCACTTATAATAATTACTGAGAATATTATTTGTACAGTACAGACTTCCACTCGCCAATATTTCGAAGGTGAACTGAATGAAATGATACTCCAGGTACGCGTCAAACATACCCCTTCTTTCTTAGAGAACCTTTAAATACGATGATGCGGTACCGGTATAGTGGCACTTTTATTTTGAACTGGAACTTTGGAACCAAAACCAAGCCGGAACCTAAGCCGGAACCGTACCGAAAAGAAGAACCTTTTTAAAAACTGAAATGAAGAACCGAAACCCAAATTCGACCGGCGGGGTGATTGCGTACCTAACATACTATCAGTAGCAATGGGTTTCATTATGACAGTTCAACAACATTCATTGCGTAATTTACGTTGTTGAGGCAGACAGATGTTTCGAACATATGAAGCAATGGATTAGCAATATCTGTCAAAATTAATCCGAATGAGATTGATAGTATGTTATGCAATCAGGGTGCAGTTTTCAATCCCTGCGTGAAATTATTAAAGTAACTAGAGAAATTAGTTGACTTGTAATGTACAGACGCCAGCACATCAAGCTACTACAATCTCATCAAGACATCAAGGGTAAAAACGTCGCTGTAAGCATTCAAGCGCGTCAAGCCGGCTTACATGGAACACACCAAACCTTACAGTCCTTGAACCTCCGACAAAAACAGAAAAACCCACTGACACAACCACATCAAAACCAAAACAGCCAGATTTATCTTTAAACGCAGACACCAATCCAACAACCACTACAAAACTGCCATACACCACTCGGTCTGGCAGACGAGTAAAATTCAAGGATTTCTCCGATTTCTGTTAAATCAGTTTATCCTTCTCCGTGGGGGGTGTGGCGTCACGTATTGTACCTTGTCGCCTGTTTTATTTTAGTTATGTATTTATAAGTTAGTTAGGAACGCACTCCTGTTAAGTGGCAACTCGAATGTACGATCCGGGGCGCTAACCGTAGCAACGCTCTCTTGCTTGCCAACCGTCGCGGGACACGGACTAGATTATTTTGACTGGTCCCCACTAGTTTTAATTAGTTATATTTAGTGCTAAATTATAGTGTATCTGAACTGTGAACTAAATCGTGTGGCAATTACAATATTAACTCCAAGTCGTGTTTCACTTCCGCTCTTCGACCGCAACTTCACCTCCAATACGCGTTAGAGGAGAGATGTAGGACACCTTCCACCTATGTCTCCAAAAGTAATCTTATTTGACAAAAGGATACTTATTTCGCTGAACAATGGATCGGTAAACGATGGTAAATCGGACTTACTGGAAAAACACTTTTCGTATTGCAGGAACGCATTTTTTTGCTTATCTAGTGGCACAGTAAACTTTCTTCCTCATTTCATTATCACCAAACTTAACTCACAAATCACAGACCTAAGTCGGTGTGGAACCTAAGATAGAAACACGCTTGTACGATACAACTACATACAGAAAGCAAAGCTTACAGAAATCTCTATTCCTAGACACCACGTTTCGCCGAAATCTTTGTTGATAGAAAACATTGTTTGTAAATATTTCGGTCCATAGGTAGATCTGTTGACAGAGATGTTCATAGATAGGACTCTTTGCCGTAAACTTTTTTCATAGAAACCACTGTTTCCAAGTGGTTCACAAGAACTCATAGGATAATTATTTTTGAGTAAGTTGTATTTTGCATTGATGTACTTGTCAAATAAGTTACAACAGTTTTCAACGTATATCCGGACCCAGGTATTATCATACTAATACTAGTCAATATTGTGTTATTGAATAGGTACGTTCTTTAGAGTACTTACCAAACATCATTATAATAAGTCGAAGTGAACGCCTGCAAGATTTGAATAAGATGCTGTAGTAAAAGAACGGTTGCCTTTCCAAATTATTAGGCACTTCTTCGTACAAATTTTAATAAAGGCTAAAAAAATTTACCTAATGTATGTACGAAACTCAAACTTAAATACGTAAAGTAGCTTCATGCTGAACACGGAGGCCACATCCATCCTGACGTCAGAATGGCTGGTCAAAAAAAAGTTCATATCTCTCTGAATGTATCGTATGTAGCAATTATTGAAGAAATGTATCAAATATAAGCAATTGGATAGCAATTCTTGAATATACTTTCACAGCCGCTTGCCATAGGCAACCAGCCATTCTGACGCTAACCGTAATTGATATACATATTCCTACAAAATTACAGCTTTCTAGTACTAACGGTCTCTTAGCAAAACCTCGGACAGACAGACAGACAGACGGACGGACATGACGAAACTATAAGGGTTCCTTGTAGGAACTACCGAACCCTAAAAATGGAAGACATGTGACATCTACCAACCCGCACTGGGCCCGCGTGGTGGATTACGTTACGGCCCACTCCCTCTTACTGAGAGCCAGAGTCCGTGTCCCAGCAGTGTGAACATTATAAAGCCTGATTATGTACCTATGTTATGTAAAGGGTTCCTTCATCAAAATAAACATTCGTTTGATAACTGTTCAAGTGTTTATTATTTAACAAGTCTTCATCTTACAATAAATTATATTGAATATATTATATTAAAATTAGTATCATTATCACATATTTACATTTTATTTCTAATTTTAAGCGTTTTCAAAACGCACCATCACGACGGCATCCCGATAAGGAGCCGGTCAGAGTTAAATATTTAAATATTTTACTAAAGTGACTAACGCCATCTAGTGAGCGATTTTAAATTGTTGTTTGGCAGCGACAGTGGCGACATTATAGGCACCGACTCTGTCGATTTTATTATGGAACTAATTGTAGGTCAAATTGTGTCAGTTATTTTTAAACAATTTGTTTCATTAAAATGAATGTTTGTCAATATTTTTAAAACTTATAAATATCAAGAAGTTCTGGCGAAATAACAAAACGTTTTTTGCAATAAAAATCAGTTGTAATTTTAAGTAAATTAAAGAATACATTATTTATTTAAAGTTTTAAATAATTAGCACCATTTTTATAATGGTCTCGCTACTGCCAATCACAACACTGGTGGCGTTTTTAAGTACTAAAATCCTTTTAGGATTACCTTTTAGGAAAGGCACATCAATTTTAAAAATTATTTACAATATTTTTAACAATTATTTTACAAACAATAATAATTGTTAATTACTATCTAATAATTATGAAATATCATGGCTCGTGAGTTATAACTAAAATATTTATTCACAATTTAAATTAAATTAAATATAAGTACGTAAAAGAACATCAAGTACAGTCAACTACTTCAGTAATAACAACCCTGTATTTTAAAGAAAAAAAAAACAAAAAAGAGTCTGTAATAGGGATCAACATTGATACAGTTTGTAGTTTAAAATATTTACAAAAAATAATTAACTGTACTGTATTCTCATTAAAGAGGATACATCTCTCATCAGAAATAAGCCCAGCGCTGGCGATTTTTTTCGCGCACCGTAATTGCGTAACACATTATCAATCTCAATTTGAATCATTTTGAAGGATATTGCTAATCCATTGCTTCATAAGTTCGAACAACGTAAATAACGCAATGAATGTTGTTGAACTGTCAAAATGAAGCCCTTTGCTACTGATACTGTGTTACGGAATTACCTACCCCGCGAATTTTTAACGCACTGTTAAGCGCTGAGAGTTGAAAATCAACAGTGTGTTTTGATAAAGCGCTGGAGTTGTTGGATTCTCAATGTATAATACTTGGGTAAACTCTCAGAATTGGTGCAGTATCAAGTGTAGGTAAGTAATTTTTTTAATTTAACGGAACAATTTCAGAAATGTTTGCTATACTGCCGTTCCGATTTTCCTGTTCCTCATATTAGCTGTGATAGTCATCATCATCATGATGACATATCAAATGGATATGCATTTTGGGCCATTTTTGCAATGAGGGATTTTCTTTTTCTTTTTTTTAACTTTTCCCTAGTCGCTGGATAGATGGCGCTGAACTTGGTATGTTACTGCAAGGAACTGAACGTCACATAATTTTTTTATTATTTCACTTGGATGTAATTTTGAGATAGTAAAACGAAAGCAAACGAAAGTGTCACTCATCGAGCGTATGTGACGTGATGCAATGTTTTTTTTCCAAGCGTTTTGGCTTTGATACCTAGTAACGTAGTCAGTTCAACGCCATCTTCAGGGTTCTTGGAAACTATGTTTTTTTTTAATACTCAAAAGAAAAACCTCTCATTACGTCAATTCCGTGGTCAAGAGTACCCCAATTACGTAACACATTCCCTTTCACACTTCGACGGATTTTGAAAAAGATTCCTACTCCATTGCTTCATATGTTTGAAATTCGTCTGCAGGACAACGTAAATAACGCAATGAATTATGTCGAATTGTCATAATGACAGGTGTAACACTTGAAGTGTGTTACGCAATTACCGCCGCTGGTTTGAATTTCCATTGAAAATTGTTACATCACGGAAATGATGTGATGTCATGAATGACATATTTTTATAATACATGCGACATAACATATTTGTATAATGCCTTAAACGAATTGGTTTAACTAATACTGGTCCTTATTCCATTCAAACTAAACAAACGATGATCCAATAACAATAATCGGGAAAAAATTAAATCGTAGTCGCGTTTCTGTTTTGTTTTGACATCTGTGACACACAATTATGCAGCGACTTGATTTGATTGTCACGGAAACGACATTTAATGTGTGAGCTCATTCTTTTCCGTATGGACACTTTTTCGCGTGACTGAGTACGGTGAGGGCAAATCTAGCGATTTAAATCTTTGTGATCAGGTCAACTCTATTGGATCATTGTTTGTTTACAAAATATTGTATTTATAAAAAAAAACCAGATAAAAAGTTATAAATCAAGAAAACTTTAACGTTACAGTTTGTTCTTAGAATTGACATTCGACTAAAATTACCTTTAAATAGTTTATCGTTATGGAAGACATTACAATTTATATTATTTAAAACTGTGAATAACTTATTTGGAACTTACGATATGTTACTAATTGATAAGAATACACAACTCTTTAGATCATTGTAGAATTCAAAATGATGTTCTACGTATATTTTTATTAAAACATACAAGCAGGCAGGCAACACTCTCACACTCACTAATAAATATCATGAGTAGGTACCTATTTAACTCAAGCACATGTTTGAAATATCTTACGACTTGCAAAATGAAGCCAGCCCTAAGACCATTCATCCTCCGAAAAACAATCGAAAAGCGATATTTTTCTCTATTTAAAGCAGCATTCTATAATACGACAAAGGCAGAAATCTAATCCTATATTTATCAGCAGTGAAAACAGGGCTTCATGACGACAACTAATTTCAACCGCTTAAAGTCGGGAGGACATGAATACAAAGCAGTTTATTTTAAGGAACCAAGAAAACCCGAAAATGTGTCATGAAGCGATATGATTCCTAGCTTTTAACAGTTTCATCAAAAGTTCTTAGATTTGAAATTCATTGAACGTAAAAAACGGAACTTCTTCTATGAACTCAATATTCGAAACAATTGTCATGAAAATAAAAGTAGCTTACATTAGAAGATGTACATGCACTGTGGAGACAGCAATACGACAATAAATGAAAACACTGGCAATACGATAAAAGTATTTTAGAATTATCAATACGATAAAAGTGTTTTTTTTTTCTAACTAACTAAATAGTTTTGCCAATCTTTGACTAGCTATAGTGACTAAACGATTGGATATATTTCTTTGAACGCCTTATATATACGTAGTTTGATTTATGGAAGTATTGTCGTCTCCAACTTGTATCCTTTCTTGTAGAGATAATTACAAAGACACAAAAAAAGTTTAAGACACGCAAGATTCAGCATTTTATCTCTTCTGACTTAAAACCAAAAGCAAAAACCGTTCAGACACTATATTTAGGCCCGCTTACAACACAAATCCCTAAATACGTTTAGAATTTTAAACATCGTTCTGTTTCTGTCGTTTGAAGATGATAGAGACAAAATGATGTTTATGTATGTTTAACGTTAACCGTATTTAGTGATTTTTAGTGCAAGTGAACCCTGATCTCACACGACACAATACATTCTTTTTGAGAAAACCTACGGTCTCGTACCCATTTCGAGCATTTCTCTACACTAACAAACACTAAATACACTCAGTGTATTCAAGTGTCACACTCTCATACAATAAAATTAAGATACATAAATTAAATTAAACATATACACGATTATAAATAAATTCACACATAATCACAATATTTAAAAATTAAAACGAAAGTGCCCAAAGACATCTGTCATTAAGTTTGTGTTTATATTTAAATTACTGGACGGACTATAATACAATTTTAACCACCTCATTCGAGGAAGATTTTGGAGCATCACTGGGGTAGACTATAGATAAGAATGATGTCTACTTTTGCCACAATATATGAAACGTTTTGGTAAAAGGTAAATCTATAATATTACCACAACTATAAATAAAACCGAAACAATTTCATTGGCCTTATATAGAATGTGACAATAATACTTATGATGTCATTTTTAATAAATTCAGACAAGTTGATAATAAATTAGAAAGTAACGACATCTACAAATGCAATAAACAATCTACGAAGATCCAGGTAGTGTGGCAACATCTGAGAGGCCTTCGTCCATTTTGGACTATGACAGGTAAAAACTATACAATATATTGGCCAATATGTTAAGGCACAGACTCAATCCTATTATCATCCTTTTTGACCTTACCTGAGAGCTTGGAGTATATCTCGTCGATGGACTTCTGCCTGGTCTCAGGGAAGTAGATGACGGTGTAGAAGCAGGCGACAAAACAGACGATGGCGAAGAATAGGAAGGTCCAGTGGATGCCGATGAGCTCACAGAGGATTGTGAACCATTTCGTTTGAACAAAGTTGCTCATTTTCGCACAGACGTTCGCGAAGGCTGATACTGTGCCTCGGAGCTGAAATGGAGAATGTTTTGTTGAATATTGGTGTTTTGGTGGCAAAGGATAACTTTTAAACGTTAATATTTGATGGCAGCTATTTCAACCTTGATTTACTGTGGTCAGAAGTCTTTTCTAGACTACTACTCTTATTCGGTATTATGGTAAAGGCACAAACTGGCCAGGTGTAAATTCTAACTGTGACTGGACTATGCATTATGTAGGTTCATGGAGCATTGGACAAAGCTACATGTGCGAGTGGTGCGGTCCTGATCCATTATTTATTTTATTATTTATTTTGTTAATTTCTTCTTTTAGTTATTAAGTACAGTCGGTGATAGCAATTAACTGACCCCCCTAAAAATTACTCGATTTTGCACCCTCTGCTCATAACATTAAAGGTTATTCAATATGTATGAGTTTATCAGACTAACACTACTCGATGAACAGAAACAATAAATAATTTTGATACGCAAACTTGAGCTTTAAGATGTTGATGTTAGGTCATTTACTATGTATATGGGTATTTGTTACGCAATTTTCATTTTTATGCAGCAAGACTTAAAGGTTAGGTTAATGTTCTGATAATTTGTGTCATTGCTACTGATACCTTATTTCATCTGTCTTACCCAAGTTAATCTGGTGTCGTGGTTTGTGTGTAAGGCTGAGACGTAGAAGATGCAAGTTCAAGTCCTGTCTCAATGTTTAATTTTGTTTTCAATAAGTATATAAATTGTTCGTTAAGTATTTCTTGCATTATTGTAAAGAACAAGCACATCAATTAAATTAATAAAATTTTCATCTTTTTCAATAAGTGGGTAGTTAGACGTCATTATGCGTATTCAACAAAAACTGCTATTGAGATGATATTAAGAATATGGGGTAGAAGAATTAATTGAACAAGACATTCTATGCACAAATAGCAGTGAATACGCGCGAACATTTTTACCTTGCCTTACAAATTGCGAAAATCCACGACTTTTTCCTTTTTATTAATTATCAGTTTTGATACAGTTTAATCGTCATGTCTCAGTTGTGATTATTTAAAATACAAAATAATCTATTTGCATGAGGAGAATGTTGGTGTTAAAGCGATTGCTAGGAAACTTAATATAGCGGTAAGTGTATTCTTTTTTATGGTTCATTTATACTTATAGCTATTCCTTAATTTGTTAGTTGGCTTAAAAACTTGTGAATGAATAGTAGAAAATTAACTGTGTTTCATTATGAGATCATGTATAGGTCTAATGTGGTTTATCTATTATTTACTTATTCGAAAAATTATGCTTACTTCGTTACTAAAATTATGCTTATTGTGTTGTTTCAGAGAAATACAGTTAGATTGTGGCTAAGACGTATTGAAGAGACAGGGAATATTCAAAAGGATCGTCCTGGAAAATATGGCCCAACTTGTGACATCAACATGGTAATTCATGAGAGGAAGTGACTGTTGTTGGAATATGGTGCGCGGTATGCGGAACCGCTTGCAACAAGTAGTAGAAAAAATGGTGCTCCACTTCGCTATTAAAAGCACCACTGAATGACTTCAGTGACCAGTGTTGGCCACAAACAATACTAACGTGTCAGTGTGTGTGTTAAATTAACTATTGTTATAATTTTTGACGAAGTATTTCGCATACCTAGTTTTTGTCAAAACCTTATTTATAACTAAAAATAACTACTTACAAAACAAATTGATATAGGTAAAACATTAACACATAATGCTATTTTATTCAGTTAAATGATATTTAATGTGGTGATGTTATTGTTATGAAATAAAGAGAAATACCTATATTTCTAAATATTCTAACATGTTGATTCACTACATTAAACTCTGTGAAGTATGTAACAACGTTATTAGTAAGCAGGTAAATGTTACCTATATCATTTACGTTATTCTTATAATAATTTTATTTATAAAATAAAATCGTTTTTACTATCATTATCGTTTTTTATTTCTGTTCAGCTTTTTTTTGTAGCTAAATTTATAATTTATTATTTATGACTTAAAAAAATATTGTAAGACAATAATATATTGGTTTCGAACTCACAACCTCGTTCTCGTCAGCTTACTACAGCTACTACTAGACCACACGAACATAGTGAACTTCGTTGAAATTAGCAATTATATTACAAGTTAAAACAATATTCAAGATCATACCTACCTTGACACTGCGTGTTAAAGTTCAAATTCGAATAACTATTTTATTAATCATAGACGACTAGTTGTTCTAGTTCGACAAGCTTACTGTTAACAAGCAGAAGGTTCAAATTCGTTTAATTTTTAAGGGGGTCAGTTAATTGCTATCACCGACTGTACTAACATAGGCTAAATATAATAGTATTGTTATATATAGTGGACTATTGTTGTCTGATAAATAAATAAAATTATTATTATTAATTAAAATAGCTGTTGGAACTGTCAACGACGTTGATGACTAATCTTTACAAGTGAGGGTAGAAATCAAAGCGGCATTACTATATTATAAGAAGATTAAATAAGTACTGTGAGTTATATCAAAGCAATAAGACGTTGAAGAGAGATTTAAATATCTATTATATTTTATTGCGCTAGATTTTAGGGACATAAACTATCACAAAAGTTCAATAACCTACCTGGAAAGTGAACAGATCCGTGATAATAATATACGAAATAGGCTGGAACCCTGCCGCATCAGCGAAGATACACAGACACATGGCCAACACGGGCAGCCAGCCGGGCAGCCAAAAGCCTGATGACGTCATGTAGAACCACGCGGATAAAATCACCATGCCCACGCCGACGGCGAACGATGTTGTTACTAGGAGAAGCTGAAATGGATACACTGAATATTAGGTAACTATGTTTTGCTAAAGAATTTAATTTCGCTGTGAAATCTGACATCAGTACTATTTATTCGTTCTAGGGAAACCGAAGGATTGTGTCGGACTTTTACCGGCTATATTCTGTGGTGCTTTTATAAGCTGCTGATTTTTTTATGATGCTGCCCCAAGTATGAATATTGTTTTTCTACTGTTTAGGTAATTAACTGTGTCATTATATGTATTCATACTAATATTATAAATTCGAAAGTAACCCTGTCTGTCTGTCTGTATGTTACCTTTTCACGCCTAAACCACTGAACGGATTTCGGAGAGATAGATTGCATCCCGGGGAAGGACATAGGATAGTTTTTTTCGACATGAGTCGCGGGCGAAGCCGCGGGCAGAAGCTAGTTGTTTATAAGTTGGATGTATATCTGAACAATAAACGATTTCATTTATCTTTCACCACATGATGCAAACTATCTGCATCACGTACGTAGTTATCAGTTTCCCATTAGGATTTCAGATTGAACGTTGGCCAACCCAATATATTTCTGATTCACGATGTTTTTGACAACCACCAAAGATATTCCAGACTTCATGATTCTATTGGAAATCATATTGCTGTGAAATATGTATAAAGGAATCTTGATATATTTTCTACTAGCACTGACTTTAATTCAGCTAACATGTAGAAGATAGTAAAGGTTCTAACAGATTATGATTATAGTAAAGGTTCTAACATGTAGAAGATAGTGAAGGTTCTAACAGATTATGATTATAGTAAAGGTTCTAACATGGAGAAGATAGTAAAGGTTCTAACAGATTATGATTATAGAAAAGGTTCTAACATGGAGAAAATAGTAAAGGTTCTAACAGATTATGATTATAGTAAAGGTTCTAACATGGAGAAGATAGTAAAGGTTCTAACAGATTATGATTATAGAAAAGGTTCTAACATGGAGAAGATAGTAAAGGTTCCAACAGATTATGATAATAGAAAAGGTTCTAACATGTAGAAGATAGTAAAGGTTCTAACAGATTAAAAATACCCTCACCCTCTGCCAGTTTTCTCAACAAAGCAAGTGGTGACTATAAAGCCCAACAGTTGCACGACTCTCATTATATGTAACTGGGTTATGGAGGTCAGATAGGCACCTGCATCCCGTTAAGACTGGAAGCCGACCTGAACATAGTTGTGATATGGCGAGCCAGATGATGATGAGTTCCTTACCTTTCTGCCAGTCTTCTCGACGAAGCAAGTAGCAACAATAGACCCCAAGAGTTGTACGAGTCCGATCATCATGACCTGCTTGTTGGGACTCAGCTTCAAACTGATGGACTCCGAAGCTTTCTCGAAGACGAAGCCGGCGTAGATGAGCACGATGAGGTAGCCGTCGAACTGTTGTGTTATCTTGATTATGAGCGTTATTATGAAGGCTTTGAAGGTTGGTTTGTCGTGCGCTGTCGAGAGAGAAACAAGAATGGTTAAGGATTATGTCGTCGACTTTGCATTGTTTATGAGGCGGAGTATCGTCGTGTCTGGTGATATTTTGGATACAGAATTGAAATCTATTAAAATGTCTGCGCTTTTAGTAGATGTTATAAGGGACTTCTAGCTTCTAGCCAGTAGCATTCTTCAAGGCCGTATTTCGGCTATGGTGGCCAATCTCAGAGCCTTCGGCACGGGAGATGATATAGAGCGCAGACACCGGTGTACTCTCTCTTCCTTCACTCTCATAGTCGGATGGGACGGCAATCCGACACGACCGGAGAGAGATCAGGCGCAGGACCATTTTCCGAGGCGCAGGGGCATCCCAACGCCAACTTTCAAACTACAGGCTGTACCTAAGATAGAATTTCTAATGGAAAAACCCAATAACACTTTTATCTGGGAATCGAACCCAAGACCAAAGAAAGGTAGTATCAAAGTCATCATCTGCCTAGCCTTTTACCAACTATGTTGGGGTCGGCTTCCAGTCTAACCAGATGCAGCTGAATACCAGTATTTTACATGAAGCGACTGCCTATCTGACCTCCACAACACATAGTTACTGGGTAATACGATACCCCTTGGTAAGACCTGGTTGTTAGACTTTCGGGCTTCTGACTACCCGTAACGACTGTCAAAGATCCACGAATGACTGCCGGGACCAACGGCTTAACGTGCTTTCCGAGGCACGGAGGGGTCACGGTATGTAAAGATGGTCACCCATCCACAGACCTACCGCGGCAAGCGTAGCTTAATCTGATCGATCGACCTGTGCGGCTGTTATTATTTAGCCACGGGCCCCAAAGGTAGTATCAAAGTATTGTATAGTATTGGGGTCAGCAGTTCTGCGGCAGGTAATACGGTTGCGTTTGTATACGTTTTTACGACGCGTTCTGGCTCTATGCCAAGACAATACTCAAGTAGGTAGGGTTGTAAATTAGAAACTTAGGAAATCAAAGGAAATTTCTTGTATCTTGCCAGGTATAATCAATTCACCACTTCTCTTATCAAAGCATATAGAAACGGACATTCTCCTTCAACTTATGGAATTAATATGAATAGTATACTTACTTATTATTTTCCAGACCGACTGTGAATCAGCTTGTGTTTGCTTGTCAACCCTCACGATGCTTTCAATATCTTGTTCAACTCCGCGATCCAACACGCTGACACCCCGGAGCCATGCCAGCACAGTCTTGGCTTCCTGTAACATAAACCATTTACTGGGTTAGTGTATATATTTTATTGTTTGGTGTCGTAGCGACACGTCGTCTGCTGCTGCTGTCTACGGTCGGCTACGCAATCGCACCTTTAACGTGCTTTCCGAGGCTACTAATCGTCTTAACCACTTACCGTTGGTCCCGACTGTTATTCGTAGATCTTTGACAGTCATTACGGGTAGTCTGAAGCCCGAAAGTCTAACAACCAGTCTTACCAAGGGGTATCGTGTAGCCCAGTAACTGAGCTGTGGCGTTCAGATAGGCAGTCGCTTTATGTAAAATACTGGCATTCGGTAGCATCCGGTCAGACTGGAAGCCGACCCCAACATAATTGGGAAAAGTCTTGGCAGATTAATAGATTTACCGAGGTAAGTATATCTGAAGCAATATACTAGGTGGAGACGACAATACATTAAACTGTGTATGTCTAATGACGTTCTCAGTCTGCATACATAAGTTCAACCAAATACAACGTAATTTTTAGTGTATGCGAAACCTGAATGTAGTTTGTTCAGAATAAGTAACTGAATCGATTCCAATAATTTTTACCCCATGTTATATTTTGTCCCAAAATCCAATCTCCGCGCCGAACCGTTAGGTACCGAGGTACTTTTATCAATGAGCGCAAGACGGCGAGGGTGAGCATGTTTTTGTACGGACAAACAGGTAACTTAACAAGCTTATAACTTGTGTGACTTTTAACACGCTTTTATTAGGTCGACCTGTATGTAACTAACTATGTAATGGAATCTAAGGTAACTAATTTAACCACCTTCCAAGGGTCGTAGCGTAATGAAAATTGACAGCTGTATGTAGTTCTGATGACAATACAATAATATGGTACTGTCGAACTGATCTGATGATGGAGCCGGAAGATATGAACTGGAACTTCATGATGGAGAATCGTATCATAGCTGTTTTGGATTTCATAGAAAAGTCTTGTAAGCGTGTTTTTCTAGTGTTTTTTAAACTATTAATTTATTCATGATACAGTTTTGAAATTTTGTACATAGATTCTTTACATAAAAATACTAGACACGTGTTTCGGGTTTCGCATATACTAAAAATAATGTTGTATATCCAATAGTTTAGTCACTGCAGCTATTCAAAGATTGGCAAAAGCCATAGTCAGCCCATCACTACTATTTAGTTTGTTTGGCAGTTGCCTACCACACACGACACCCGGTCAGAGAATCCTCCCTTTTCTACGGAGGATGAGTGAAATGTACACCCTGTTCCTCATACCTCTTTAAACGTATTGAAGAGTTTCTACTTTGTTTTTATACAGTTTACGTCCTTCATCATCATCATCATCATTTCAGCCGAAAGACGTCCACTGCTGGACATAGGCCTCCCCCAAGCACCTCCACTTCAACCAGTTCTGTGCTTCTTGCATCCAACGGTTTCTTGCGGCCTTCACAAAGTCGTCGGACCACCTTGTGGGACGCCTTCCAACGCTAAGTCTTCCGGTACGCGGTCGCCACTCCAGAACCTTTCGGCCCCATCGGCCATCTGTACGACATACGGCCATACGTCCTTCACGTTATAAATAAATCAATTCATTAACTTATTCACAAGATTATCGATATTACTATTGTTGCAAAGGCAGTGCTAACATCGTATTACCATAAGAACAAACAATAATGCTATAATTCTTGCGGAACTGACTTAATAGGAATTAAAATGACACTTAAAAGGAATATTGATGACGCTAATTTCCGATTTAGCTAGGAAGCGATCGATGTAAAGTGATATTTTATTAGTTATTGTTATATGTATTATATTGTAATGGCAATTGATATCCTGTGTTTTCTGTTAACCTCAATAAAATGATGTTTTTGTAGTAAAAATATTTTATTTTTTATAAGCAATCCTGCTATTCTTCTTTTTTGCATGTGATAGTGGTCTCTTTACATGTTTTTGTGTAAAACGATCACCCAACGGTATCTTTATTCGTTCATTTAAATCTTTTGTCTGTATTTAGTTCTTGACGAATTAATTTTACCGATATAGTTACCTAACTGTTCATCTGTTGTTGTGATTAAGTAGACTTTGCCCTACTTTAAGTTTTAATGGCGGGCTAGGATTTTATAGCAAATCCTTACTAATATTATAAATTTGAAAGTAACTTTGTCTGTCTGTCTGTCTGTATGTTACCTTTTCACGCCTAAACCACTGAACGGATTTCCATAAAATATGGCAGAGAGATAGATTGCATCCCGGGGAAGGACATAGGATAGTTTTTATCCCGATATTCCCACGGGAACGACACTTATGCGGGTGAAACAGCGGGGCGCTGGTAGTATGAAATGAAAAATCACTCGATCTTTACCACTATAGTCGGCGCGGAATTAGTTGGCCGCGCCTTGGGTATGTGAGCGGTGGGACGGAGGGGAGGGGGCGCTTTGTCATTACTCAGTACGTGCGTTGCGAACACTAGGCAACCCCGCCGCCCTCACCCCCGTCCCCACCTAAGGCGCGGCCAACTAGTTTCGCGCGGACTCTAGTCACTTAACACCCACCTAAAGCACGATCACTGTCTAACTGCATAGAAAAGAAAGAGAAGCGCGATGACACAACTCTGGTAATTTATTGCAAAATATGAAGCAATTATTTATGGACAAAAAATTTATTGTTAGGACTAAAAAATTAAAACACTAGTGTTTTAGTATGTTGCTTGTAGAATAATCTGACAAAAAATCAGAATGATTGTATGTATATTAGTATGGTTTTTATTGTAAAAAGAAACTTTTTAGAGGTATTTTCATGTTTTTTTTCTATCGTATCAAATTAGTTGTATTATGTTTTCAACACACTATCTACCTAGCATATATCCTGAAGAATATCATATATTTTTCTGATTTTGTTTACTGTATTCGATCATGTATTTTTATTGTTTCTAAAACTTGCGTTTTTTTTGCGTTTAGGTCCTGTAAGCCCCTTAGCTTCACTTCATCAGCCTATAAAATTTCCATTGCTGGAACCTCCTTTATATGAGAGGAAATGGGTCATAATCTACCACGCGGGCCCAATGCGCGTAGTTGGACGTACATATATTCGAATTTTTGGTCCTAGTGCTCTCCGGTTTTGTAAGGCTTCCTGTACTTGACGCGGGAACCGCACAAGCGCCGGACCGCATGTTTGTGTACAGTTGTGTAAGAATGAATATCGCAACAGGCGCCTCGCCGGTACCGCATTGATGCGATATTCATTCTTATTGACAAACTTGTGGTCCAGCGCTGGTGCGCAATGTACAGAAAGCCTCACAATGATTTCCTCAAGAGTCATTTTCGAATAAAAGAACATTATACGTTTATGCTGCTGCATGGCTGATTCTGTAAGCTTGGTCTATCTATGTAACACGATGCTAAGTCTTTACCGTGTGCTTATGGCTTGCTTCCAATTTGGGGGACTTGCGTCCAAAAAAAAAAGCAATAAACACAAGTTACCTACTAATATATTATTATATCATTATTTTCTGAACCTATTGACCGCGCTATATATTTATTTATATTGATATATACTTTATTCTACACCACAAAAATACATATCATAAAAAATACATCAAATACTACAAAATATAATGGGCGGCCTTGTCATATAGTATTATAGTGCGATATTATTTACACCGCATTATATTGTAGTCTTTGTTTTCCTTTTCGATGATACATTATTTTTATAAGCACTAGAACCCTCAAAAAATGCCGATTTAAACCGCCGCTGTCAACCTCTGTTGACAGCGGTTTAAATCGGAATTTTTTGAGGGTGCACACTAGGCCTGTGCTTAGTGTACAAATTTGACAACTATTAATGAAAAAAGAAAAACATAGGCACACAGTATATATCCTTCTTATTCAGTTTATGAAATATCTATTAAATTGGTCCATTATTAGAGGAGGAAATAGGCGAGAGCCAAACCTCCAATTACGACTTTTTACTTAGGCTTTTTCAAAAGTCTCTCCAACGGCTTTTTTCTTATTTGCGATATTACGTGCATTTACCGCTAGAAACATAGCCTATTGTTATAATGACATCTTTAATTACTTACATCAACTTTGCCCTGCTTCACCAGGTACTCAGGAGTCTCTGGCATCGCGAGGAAGATGAAGAACGTGACAGAGGGTACCAGGAGCCCGAGCCACAGCATCGTCTTCACGCTCAGGATGTCTGCACAGACGTAGCTCATCAGGTAGCCGATGTTTCTGAGGATAAAACAAATGACTGTTGTTGAGGGATTGAATTCTGCCGTGTTTGGCATGGCTTATTATAAATATTAGTATGGCCTATAGATAGTTGTTCCGCGGTTTCTGAAAGCCTTTTGGGATGTATGAAGAAGCCTCCTCGTGTAGCGCAGTCTGTTCCGCCAGTTACTCAGCTGAACCGAGCGCTCGGCGTATCCTGGACAGTCACACCCAACACCTTATTTGACTGGCCAATCCTTCCCTTGCGGTGGTAGGGCGAACGCCCGGGCGGTTTGCGACCACCTTCCCACCGGAGTCCGGCAGCAGCAGTCAAGCAGTCCGCTGTGTTTCGTGGATGCGTGGGAGTTGCAGTGCCTTAGGCATCTTCTGCGCATGCTCGTTCCATCATAGACCTCATCCATCGCTTTCCATCAGGCGTGATTGAGGTCAAGAGAGGGCCCATTCATCAATAAAAAAAAGTCTTTTTAGTAAACTATGTCTATGCTGTTATTTTTATGTTATACTTTTGTGATTATGTGCACAGACTTTTCTTCTGTCTAGGTAAGTACAGCTATCTACAGTACAATATCGTGGTGTACAGATTTGGCAGACAGTGAGAATAAGATTAGTTTGAATAGAAACCAGTAGTACCTAAGTTTTTATGCAGAACTAGCTGTACCTCGCGGTTTCACCCGCATAAGTGTCGATCCCATGGGAATATCGGGATAAAAAGTAGCCTATAAGTTAATCCATGGTGTCAGCTACCTTCAAACAAAATTTTATCAAAATTGGTCCCGCCGTTTGACCGTGAAGAAGTATCAAACATATAAACACACAGACACTCACAAACTTTCGCCTTTATAATATTAGTGTGATTAATGTAACATCTGGAGGTTTTTTTTTTAAGTCATTTTTCTGTTCCGTTTCAGAATTCATTATCTTTCTATTGTTTTCTCTTTCTAAGTGCCTGTGGTTAGAACTACAGCTGTAGTGTAATCCCCTTGCTAATAAACATATTACATCGGATGAATAGTTACATACTGATTTCTACACAATACACAGATACTACACAATATTCAGCTGCATCCGGTTAGACTGGAAGCCGATCCCAACATGGTTGGGAAAAGGCTAGGCAGATGATGATGACACAGATACACACACACATCACACACACATTCACACACACATACACATACATCACACACATTTATTGATGTACCATCTTATACCTGTACCTACATTGTTGGCAAATCAATAAATATGAATCTAAATCTATATGCACAGGAAGTGAAATTCTCTTTCAGTCGACCGCGTCAGTAATTTGAGTTTCGAAAGAAGATGACAAAGCGTTGTGTAACTATACATACGCTATACATCGTTTATTAGTAAGGTAATAGTAAGTTATTATAGTAAGTTATTTCCTTTAATTAATTAAATACATATAAATTATATTTTTAAATATTAGTATAAAATAAAAATAAAAACATTTAAAAATATATAAAATAGTAGCCCACCGGTATCGGGAACAGGGTCCAAGCTACCGGCGGTCAGGGCTCCAGAGAGAGGGACCTCCTAACAATGCAAGCCGTGTCCAGAAGTACCGCTTTCTGGATCAAGCCCTTGTTCCAGCTGCCCAACGAGAGCCTCCTCAGGTGTTGGTCGAGGCTCTTGGCTATTAATTCATTGGCTCGCGAGCCAAGTCAAGATAATAGTAAGTTATTATTATTAGTAAGTTACCCATAGTGTAATACGAATAACTTGTTAAGCATAAACATCAATAATATACCTACTTCTGTAACAAAGTAACTGCAATCTAATGATTATTCTAAAAGCGGTGCGCAGAGGTCATTACGTAACAAAACAACCTGGTCAAGTCTGTTCGTTGAACTATAACTTGCATAATTATGTACTTATTTATGTATTTTTAGGGTCCGTACCCAAAGGGTAATAACGGGACCCTATTACTAAGACTTCGATGTCTGTCCGTCTGTCTGTCACCAGCACGCGTAGCATGACGACGTTTTGTCGACGGAAGAATAGACAAAATGACACATTGCCATGCTTAGACGCGTAGAATGCGTACAAATATTTCTACAATCGGTCATTTTGTCTATTCTTCCGTCGACAAAACCCGTTTCTACGGCGGTCATGCTACGCGTGCAGGTTGTATCTCAAGAACCGCGATAGCTAGACAGTTGAAATTTTCACAGATGATGTATTTCTGTTGCCGCTATAACAACAAATACCAAAAACAGAATAAAATAAATATTTAAGGGGGCTCCCATACAACAAACGTGTTTACTAAAATATATTCAACAAATATATTGGATAAGTATTAATATCATGTTTATAAAAACACCTTGGCAAATAATGCATTAATTTAGAACAAATTTGATTACCATAAAAAGGTTGTAGTGAGTCAACCTTAAAAGATTTTTTTTTAGAACTTTAAAAGGGAAACAATTTCGTCATACATGATTTTTACGTAACTTTAACAGTTTACGGAGCGTACGCAACGGAAGCTCTCAAAAGGAATTATTTTTCCCGTTTTTGCAAAAAATTTCATTGATGCTCCGCTCCTATTGGTCGTAGCGTGTTGTTATATAGCCTATAGCCTTTCTCGATAAATGGCCTATCCAACACAAAAAAAAAAAAATTGAATTCGAATCAGTAATTCCTGAGATTAGCGCGTTCAACCAAACAATCAAACTCTTCAGCTTTATAATATTATAAATGTAAATGTAGGTATAAGGTTGCTAAACAAATAGCGTGACAATCATTATGTTCAGATCAGATAATTATGCCAATTGGTAACGATGTAACTATGAAGGATTACAACATAGTTTGTTGTCGTAGGTTACGCAACGCATGGTCCCGGGAAAACCCTTGTTATATTAAGACGTATTGATTTAATATGCAATATAAAAAATGTTCTTTGATCAATATGTTATCGAGTCATGTTGTCGTTGTTTATTATTATTATTAGATAAATATATTATATATGTTATATATGCTATATTCTATATGTCGGAAATACGTCATCCATTTGACTATTCGGAACGTCAGCGCCATCTGGTGGCGCTGGACAGAGTCTAGCCCGAGTCCGTGGAGGGGTCGAGGAGAGCGAGCTTCGAGGTGGAGCGGCGGACTTGACCATTGGACATCGCACGGACAACATGTGCTCAGAAACTGTCGCGCGTTCCGTATCGTTGAGTGTGTACCTACAGTGTGTGATTCGCTAGTGTGATTAAACTGTTCGTGATATTATATTCTGATTTGAACTGTAAACGGTTTTTCTATTGCGCAATAACCAACACTACCCATAGTACGCCGGCAGTAATTAAAATATGCCTGATGATAACGAGACGCACTATACCTTCTAGATGTTTACATAACAGGATATAGTTTTCTGTATATTCTGTATATTGTGGGATGGTTATAAAATCCTATACTTCAGTATGTATGACGCAAGTAGTAGAAATACAAGAAAAACTGAGGCTGGCTGATGATAGCTTGTCAGCAGGTTTGATTGTGAAGCTAATAGGGAATAAAAACATTTGGTTAAAAAATATATTTGGCCGCCTATTTGAATCATATGCATGATTCATGTTCTAGAAACAAAAGTTTAAGAGTCCTGTTACATTTTTTACGCAAATTCATGATTTTTAACGCTCTAATTTTCAGCAGTTGTAAGATATTTTAATTATTTGTTTAAGAATAACGATAGTACTATTCTCTTTCTTGTAAGTTGCAGTTACACATTTTCATTTTTCTTTTCGTGTAATTTACTATAAATATTTTACGAACACAGTTTGCAAAAAAATCGTTGGCGATGGAACTTTGACGCTCAAATTCACATTGTTACATTCAATTCTTATAAATGCTAAAATTATAAAAAGATACTTTGAATGTTTTACTTGTTTATTGGAGTTCTAGAATTCCTTTAAATTCCTTGAGTTTTTATGGATAAAATCGTAAAGAAAGCCTAATTTAAGCAATAAATGTCTTGATTCAGCGTCCATTACACTCCAAATTAACGCAACTTTATCATATAAACTAATATTATATAAAACTTCAATCTACAATGAATACGTTTCATTAGTTTTCGTTTCTCAATTTAATAAAACAAAATTGCAATAAATAAAGTTAAAATGCTATATATTCTGCGTCAATTCGGTGCGCCCCTCATTCCCGCGTGTTCCCGCGCAAGCGCTTGACGAGGTAGGACCTGTCTCCGAATTTTTGGCGCGCAATCGTCCGGAGATCGCTACTATTATCGACTCGTGTACGCCGATCGAAATAATTTGATTTGCGTTTACGATCCGTAATAGGACTCTTAACTAGCTCGATATCTACCACACCGCACTGAGCCCAGGTGGTGGATAGAAGCCCACACCCCTCACCGAGAGGAGGCTTGTGTCCCTTGATATTTGCATTTTCGATTCAAAAATCGTTCGAATATACGTTACATTGACGTCACGTGTTCGTGCTAGGGCCTCTGATAATATAAAAGTAATCTTACCTATTCAAAATGAGCAGAGAACCCAACGCTCCTCTGAGATCGATATCGCTGATTTCCTTCAAGTATATCGGCAGGACTATGTAGCAGGAGGAGCAGGGAATACCAGCTACTGCTCGAGCCAGGATCAGGGCCCAAGGCTCCAGGCATAGAAGCTTGATCTGCCAGTACATCTGCGGATGGGGGAAAAGAAAACAGTTATATCTCGATATGTAATAGATGCTCACCCATCCACAGACCGATCTCGGCAAGCATTGCTTAACCTTCCACCGACCCGTGAGACTATTACAATTTAGCCACGAGTCCCCTGGAGAAGGGGAAAATGCGGTACGTAAATAAATAAAGTTAGGTTAAACCTTAACATTCAAGAAGTTTAATTGATTAGGTTATATAGTATAAAGTTATGTCACAAATAAAATTATATAGTATGTGTATTCCGCTATTGTCCACAATATTACATATAATTATCTAGCAAAGAAGAAAATTGAAAAAAATGAATACCAAAACAAATGGCAATAGCGAGGCATAAAAACAACAACAACGGAACAGGCACCCAAGATAGAAAAGACAAAATAAAGGTAACACAAGAAGACGGACAATACCTACAAGCGTAGGAAGGAAGGAAGCTATCGAGTTCAACACTCTTAATTTTTTTCTGCACCCGAGTTCACGCTTGAAGAGATTCGAATAGCGAAACTCATTATTTGCAAACAAGAAGACTTTATCAAAGTAAACAAGCATATTATGACTTTGTCTTTCCGCGTTTAGATCTAACAAAGGCCTTTGACACAACTGACACTGTAAGCTCTATTAATGTTTTCAACAGATTGCCTACAAAAAGTAGTCTTTATTTCATGCGTGGCTAAGCTAAAGCGGTGATTGGGAAATCCTATGGGTATTTTTATCTATTGCTTTTATTTTAGACTAGCTGTGCCCGCGCGTTCGTTCGCGTGGATGTCGGGTATCAATAACGTGTATCTTAGAAACCCTACACCTTCTGTAAGCTCTCTCATTGAAAAGGAAGAATCTTTTTTTAACCGACTTCAAAAGAGGAGGTTCTGACATGGCCTGAAAGTATCGGCACTTACTAAAGCTAACAGATCAAGACCCAGAAGATATGAGCGAGTTTTCATTAGAAACTTGATTAACCACTCTAGGAATAAACCAAGACAAAAGAAAATGCATGAAATCTTAGACGGAAAAACAGTATCCAAACGCATCAAGAACCACAGGATGTGCTACCTCGCACATGTCTACAGGCGCCGCAACCACACCTACTGCATGCAGCAATGCAGTACAAGGCCAAATCCAAGAAGACCGACCTATTTACACATGGAACGACAATCTAAAACAGGACATGAGGTACTTCGACAAGGGAATCAATTTTTGGACGGATACAGCTGGAAAAAGGCTAGGCAGATGATGATGACGACAGCTGAAGATAGAAGTAAGATCAAGATCGCTGCTAGTGAAACTTACAAAAACCGGAAACGGATAGTAGCGAAACTTCCGTCGAAGACATTGAAAACAGCAAGATCTGACACAACAAAACAAGCAATTACATACAAAAGAACCGAGAAAGCAGTAGAAGCCCGCCAAAAGACGCACCAATGAAGCTCGACCTGAACCAACCTGGCGGCAAGGTCGATAAAAGATGCCCATCCATAGATAATAATTACCCATCTCTCCACTAGTCCAATGCTTACTCTAGGATGCATATCCGGTAGGCTCTAAAATCCTTACCTATCCTACGGGCACGTCTTCCCTACCATTACCGCGCCCCCCGGTCTATTCCTTGATATGCAATGGTCGCTGTAGCACCATGAACATGAGGCTACAGGAGCTAGTGCGAATCTTGGGGTTCATTCGATTAATCGAGTCTGGTTTAACCACGCTGGGATCGGTGCAATTCATTCGACTTCAAAAGAGGAGGTTCTGTATTCGGCCCGTATGTATGTATATCCGCAATTTTCTCAAAAACTAATAAAGCAATTTTGATAATTCTTCTTCATTAATGTGATCTACATACTTTCAGGAAGGTTTTAGTATATAATATATTAGGTAATTATTCTTATGTACGAAGATATATGTTTTTTCTCTTTTTAAATTTTATTTTGCGTGGAATCCTCATTTACTAAATAAAATAAAAGTTATAAACATTAGCTATCTGCCCGTGAAAGTTCCCAAAAAGCTGTTATTCCGTCATTACAAACAGAAACTTCAATTTCATTTATTTGTATAGATTTACATACTTCCCGTGGGTGTCGTAAAAGGCGCGTACCGGAGAATGGGCAGCAGCGTTCTCTATGCATTCTACCACCATACCATACTGCGATCGCCAACCCGCCTGCCAAGCGTGGCGATTATGGCAACCCCCCCCCCCCCTTTTGGGGGAGGCCTATGTCCAGCAGTGGACGTCTTTCGGCTGAAATGATGATGATGATGATGATGTATAGATTTATAAATGTTCATAGTGTATATGGTAATATGATACCATATATTATCACACATAAAGTTTCTGCTATCAATCATCATAATATGCCCAGCCTTTCCCATCTGTATGTAGGATATCTATATATGTTAGGATCGGTTTCCAGTCTAACCGGACGCAGCTGTGTATCTACCAGTATTTTACTTGGAGGGACTGCCTTTGTGACTTCCACAACCCATCCATTGGTCCATTCCATTGGTTATTATCATCATCATCAGCCTGTAATGTTCCCACTGTTGGGACCTTCTCTAAGCGAAAGGGTATGGGGCGGAATGTACTACGCGGCCACAGTGCGGGTTGGCAGATATCACAAGTCTTCGAATTTTTGGTTCTAGTACGGGCCGGTTTCCTCACGATGTTTATCGATCTTTATCGTTTTGAGAGCAGTGCTGATGAAAAATGTCAGCGCCTGTCTGGGTTCGAACCTACGTGTAAGCCGTGGCCGTTACCACTTGGCCACCACTCCCTTGGCTATCATTATGAAGACTTATTGTCAGACTTGCGGGATTCAAAATTTATGTAAATGTTGTTTTCAAACAAAATTGATTTTCTTTTATTTTTTAAAATTGTAAACTTCTTTAGGCGCGTTGGGCATTTTTTGAGATGGGAAGAAAACCATTGAGCTCGCGACACTGTTACCGTAACCGACACCTCTGTTTTAAGTTTTGGCCATTATAAAGACATCAACGCGCGGTACATTTTCTTAAGAGAAGAATAATCTTCAAACATATTTATAAATTTACTATGCTTTTTCAAGTTTTGACTTCTGTCGGCACTCCTGGAAGTCCTGGAGTGCCACTGTTTTTTTTATTTATTTTATTATTGCTGAATGGGCCCGCTCTTGACCTCGATCACGCCTGATGGAAAGCGATGGATGAGGTCTATCATGGAACGAGTATGCCCAGAAGATGCCTAAGACGCTCAAGTTTTTTTGCGCTTTTATTTTCATAATGTAGTATGTTTCATATTGTAGGTATATTGTAGAACAAAACAAAAACAGTATGAATGTAACATAACAAAAAAAGTTTCTTGAGGAAAAATGTTGCAGATTCAGGTCAGGTACCTAGGTAGATACTAGACTATTTAGAGTCGTTGACATAATAATTGCATACATCAAGGTGAATGAAAAAACTAATCAGATTATTTTAGAGGGTCTGGTCGGACTTACTCGTACCTGGTACCGCTGTGTGTTAAAAATAGATTGTTAAAGTCAAAATATTATTAATTATTTATGTTATTAATTTAGGTTATAAAGGATGAAATTGAATACGTGCGCCAAATTAAAACATCTAATTCAACGTGTTATAAAGAAATTTAGAGTGCGCGTATGCAAGCGATTTGGCAACGTCGTCGTCGCGCACCCTTTTTTCGTAGGAACTGCGATGAATGGAAAGCACCGGCGCGCGCTAAAATTGATAAGTACTTAAATTTTTTATTTGTTTTGATAGATTATGATTTTATCGAAATCCGTTCTGTGGTTTAGGCGTGAAAAGGTATACAGACAGACAGACAGACAGAGTTACTTTCGAATTTATAATATTAGTATGGATTAATAATATTTTTTTTCAAGAATTTAGATTTGGGAAATGACAATTTATAATGACTATGTATGATGACACCTCCTGGGTCGAGTTGGCGCAAGTCTTCAATTTCATCCTTTAGATTGTTAAGTAGGTAATTTCCATGTTCATCAAAACAAGTCCAAACAAGAAGTCATTGGGAGAACCTAGAACAAGCTCCCAAAATATCCTACGTTCGCATGGTCGTAAAAATATCGCGGCGGGATTTTATCGCGCACTAGATTTTCAACCGGTTTTTTTCCGGAAGGCGTAGCGTTGGAAGGCCTCCCACAAGGTGGTCCGAAGACCTTGTGAAGGCCGCAGGAACCCGTTGGATGCGAGAAGCACAGAACTGGTCTAAGTGGCGGTGCTTGGGGGAGGCCTATGTCCAGCTTCGGACGTACTTTCGGCTGAAATGATGATGATGAGATTTTAAACTCTCGGTGTTGAGCTGAGCATTTAGTGTCTAAACACACTTTGCCGAAGGTTCGCGACTGAAGTTCGGCATGATTACGCCTGCAATGCTATTTGAATTACTGACGACACATTATGCCGAAATTGCATTGCGTTATATCGCTGACATAAAATCAGCCGCGGAACTTCGGTCGCGTACCTTCGGCATAGTGTGTTTGGACACTTAGAAACCAACAGATCACATCCTTAAAAGCTTACATCACTACATAATAATATCCAAATGATAACACTATTGACTAAAATGTAGTGCATACCAAATCAGATGAAATTAGCACATTTCAACTATGTCCATTGCTAAGATTTTTTTATATAATGTTATATTTGTTTAGCACCTTATTAAGGTAAATATGGTAATATGATGATGATAAATACGGTCATGACGTGATACTATCTACCTATGCTACGTTTTAGACTAACTAATAAGTAGAATGTTTCCTTTGCTTTGTCGCGGTCTCCGCGATACGCATAGGTACATGATTGTACTTATGCGTATCGCGGAGACCGCGACGTAGTGAGTTTCCAAGTCCAAAGTTTTTACTTAGTTGGTAAACTAAAAGCGTTTTTCCGTATGCGTAATTAGTAATCCATTGCAAGGAAATATAATAATATATATATCTCATCATCCATATCTTTGAAAAATTCAACTAGTCGACAGCGAAAATAACCCAATGAGTATTGTGGATTTTTCAAAATGGGAATATTGGGATTGTAAGTCTGTTACGCGATTACCCCTCAGGTTGTTTTCTAACTACAAAATAAACAGAAACATTTCCTATTCATCGTCATTCTCCTGCCTGCATATGTTTCTGCGCATCATATGTTTTTACATATGATGCGCCGACCCCAAATAAATTGGTTTTAAGATCAATTTCTTCATATCCTTTTCTTCCATACTTCTCTATATGTTCAGTCAGTACAGACAGTACAGTCGTCATCTCGGTAGTCACCCCCTTTCTAACCATTGTAATCAGAAACATTTCCTATTATACTTTCATTAACTAATCCAAATCATCTGGCTTGTAGCAAAATTATAGGTACGTCTAAATTTTTATTCAAGCAACCTACTACCTATGCAACTTCATTCAATACACGTCATTGCAGTTCAAGCTTCGAGTTCAAGAGAAAACAAGCTAATTTTAGATTCCTATTTACCTGATTATACGATGTTCACCCGCATTATTGGAAGCATATTTACCTACAAAGTGTTTTTCTAGTTTTCTAGTTGTGCGTTCAAACTCACCTTGGGGCTCGGTTACATTCTTGATAGTGTGGCTGAGTGGCTACGTGGCTACCAACAAAGGGCCTAATTGTATGTCAATGATGTCAAATTAGAAGCAGGATTTCCTTTTGTTTATAAATAGCTTTTCTTTTCTTCTCTTATCGGAACTTGACGAGATATGTTCTTACCCTCATAACGATGCTTTTTTTTTGTTGGAAATAGAAAATTATGCTGATAAGTGTAGAGACAACAGGGCCACAGGGGTCAATTTGGACAACTGGAAGAGTTTTAAATATTATGTCATGCAATGAAAATAGTCCTTCTAATTGTTAGGAGGACTATTTTCGGATGATTCCAAACTACATATATGAGTTTTGACTAGGGTTCAGCTACGTCGGCAGCCTTAACATTGGCCTCACAAGGTCTTTCACTGTGCAGGTGCACATAGAGCACGACAAGAGGTGAGGCGTCGTTTGAAGTGTAGCTACACAGGCGCATGGTGGCTCATTGGAGTACTCCCATCTGACTAAGTTGCGACTTCAGCGGCTCACCTGACTTTGTAGTCGTTTTATTGATTTTTAGGTGGGCCATAACTATATCATTGCATGTCTAAATATTAGCATATACTTAAGTAAGTGTCTATATAACCCATCAAACAAAGAAATATTTTGTTTTTCTCTCAAGTTCGACCCACTCAGTTAGTTCATTAGTGCTATCAATAGTACCTGTTTTATAGCCTATAATTTGAATAACAATATCAATTACGTGAGAAACACAAAGTCTATGAATAAAGGCGACGCGGCGTTAACGCAGGTTTAATGTTTATCCTTTATCTCTTATGAAAGAAAAACATTATAAACATGTACAAAAGTACCTGTATTAAGTTATATCTACACTAGCAGAATTTTAACTGTTACCTGAGCCCATAAATCGATTTAATTTTGTGGAACCTAACTTGATCTTAGAGTTACAAAAAATGCGATTGGGTCATATCAAATTCTTATTCAATCAAGTCTAATGGATAGATTCTCAACCTTAATTTGCCTACCTTGATATTTTTTTTCTAGAGCCCTCCCAATTTTAGTTTACTTATCATCTGTCGCAAATCTCAGCTATTGCTACGATTACATTTAAACGTCGTATTATATAGTCGTAAGATAGGATATTATATAATTTTCTCTGGGTCTTCTACTTCCCTGAAAGTCTTAAACGCTCGCCAGGAGGCGTTATCGCCCACGTTGAGGACCTATCTAATGGATAGCAAAAAAACTTTTAGCTATAAGACCATCTACTTTTTTCACACATCTACGTTGTTTGTATTTCTTTTCAATGTTCTTTGTCTTCATCTACTTATATAGTTACATAATCAGTATCTACGTCTCTTTATTCAAGGCATCTCTTGTCATCATCATCAAGCCTGTCCATATCAATCAAGTCATACGTAGTCCACTCCTGGTCAGGTGTGTAGCCTGGGAGAGGCATAGGCCGCAACACCCAGTACTCCGCCTTTTGCAGCCAGTAAGTCCCAGCCACCGTTAAAGGTCGTCGGGCCATTTAGCTGGGGGTGGTCCACACTACGCGTGCCCGGTCTTCACTCCAGGACTCGTTTGCTCCACCAGCCATCGGTCCTTTGACAAACATGGCCAGTCGACTGCCACATCTGTCCACGTATGCAATTTTGCATCTTAAATAATAGCTAAAATGTCTCGTCTAAGTGTACACTAGCCTGAAAACATCTCACGTGTCTTAGATTATATCACTAATTACGATAACTAATTAGTTGGCGGAGAAAAACTGAAAACGTAACAATAACTAGTGTGACCTGTCTGTGAATAATGGGAGATTGTGTATTACAAACGAAAGTGAAGATGATAGAGGCAGAGCCCAGAGGTCAATGTCGCGAGCGAAGAAGAGAAATATTCATCTGCCTAGCCTTTTCCCAACCATGTTGGGATCGGCTTCCAGTCTAACCGGATGCAGCTGAATACCAGTATTTTACATGGAGCGACTGCCTATCTGACCTCCACAACCCAATTACTGGGTAATACGATACCACTTGATAAGACTGATTGTCAGACTTTCGGGCTTCTGACTACCCGTAACGACCGTCAAAGATCCACGAATGACAGCCGGGACCAACGACTTAACGTGCTATCAGAGGCACGGAGGGGTCACGGTATGTAAAGATGGTCACCCATCCACAGACCAACCGCGGCAAGCGTAGCTACTTGACTTTGGAAACTTGAAACTTGACTTTTTAAAAAACTAATAACATTAGAATCCCAATAAAATAAAATACGGGTCAGCGCGGGACCCGTATTTCTATCTTCATTTGCTGTTACCTAATTAATATAATTATGGGAAAAACATCATCGATCCTCTTAAAACTTATTGGGATTCTAATGTTATTAGTTTTTTTATAAAGACAAGTGTTTTATTTGAAACATACAATTATTTTTATTGGTAGCAGTAACTAAGCTAGGGCATCCCGACCAATTGGGTTAGGTTGTTTTAGTGAGGTTAGAACTGCAACCAAAGGCTACATCAATGTTAATCGCAGTTACTTGGGTATTTAGTATTTTTAGGACGCCAAAATAGGAATCATTTATGGATCACAAAAAGAGGTATAATTATAGTTATTAGTGTCCGTTCATTATTTCTCAGCGGTGCGATCGTCGTCTAAAAGGCGAATACAGTACACACAGGGGTGGATAGCTGATGAACACGGGCTTAAGAGAAGAAGAAACAAGTATTATAATTATATATTTTGACCTACAGTTAAGCTCCATTTTAAACTACTTAGAAAGAAAAAGAACGAAAATACGTTTGTTTGCGGTGAACACGACGCAGAAAAAGAAGACAAACACAAAAAAGAATAAGTTGGGGATATTATGCGTCACATTCAGGCAAATCGGCCATCTCTTGGCATAATACTACTACCCTATGCGAGACAGAACCCCAGCGTTGGTTTTCAGCGAAAGCCGGCGTGGATGTGATAACGCCAACCAGTGCGGTTCTTGAAAACAGTAAGGCAACTTAAGGCAAAACAGGTGAATGAAGCAGTAGCATTTTTCTGCTGATAACAAAAAGGTGCAATCACTAATCGGTCCTAAAGGAAATATATAATATGACCATCGAATTAGAAACGAATTGGCTATTGAACTGTTTTTATTGATAGACGCAAAAACTTGCAGAGTAAGCAAGCTAAAGTAGCAGTGGGCTGGCCATTTTTTTTAAAAGGACCGATGGCCGGTGAAGCAGACGAGTCCTGGAGTGGAGACCACATTACGGCAACCGTAGTGTGGGTAGCCCCCAGCTAGATAGACCGACGACCTTAAAAACGTGACTAGGACAAATTTCCACATTTGAAAGAACTGGAGTCGAGAAAGAAAGAAAAAAGATTATTTGGATACAGTTCGTGAAACGCAAAATACAAAATTAACAAAACAAAAATAATGTTTCAAACAACAATAATAGTGTGTGCCTCACGACTGCGCCAAAAAGGTTAATTTCAGCATTAATACCAGACAGATGCTGTCTGACGCTGGTTTTCTAATGAACCGTTAGAACGTTCGTAAGGTGTTCAAATCATAGCTAATTTGACCGTAATTGTTTTATTTTCTTATAATCTAAGTATAATTAACCTCTTGTGAACGTGTGAGGAAAACCACACTATTATCAACGTTGTATGCGCAAAATGTTTGTATTGTCTTTATTAAATTTTAACATTTTACCATAATTATACTTGTGCGGCATTGGCTCTGAGAAGCCAAAAAAGCTGATAAAATAAGAAACAAAACCGTCAGGCAGACCAAGGTTCAGGACATAACCCTAAAAATAAGATGAGTAAAGTGGAAATGGTCTGTAGTCTGGACACATTTAGAAGTAAGGGCAAATAGAGCAAAATAGTTACCCAGTGGTAAGAAAGACAGGTAAAGATGGAATGATGCTGGAACAACATGGGGCAGAGTGGCCAGAGAGATACAGAAATGGAGAAGATTGGAGGGAGCCTTTGCCGACTGGCAAACGTACACACGAAACGCAAAAAAAGACACCAAATACGAAACTGACGACTACACTTTGTCCGATTAAAAGGCGAAGATTGAAGGGGGCCTTTGCCGACTGGCAAACGTACACACGAAACGCAAAAAAAAAAACGCCAAATACGAGACTGACGACTACACTTTGTCCGATTAAAAGGCTAATAATTAAAGCTTATAAGATAAGCCCGCAAATTGACTGGACTAGAATTGACTGTCTTACTCCCTCGGGACATTTAAAGGTCTACACTACCAAATCATCGCATCCGTGGTTCAAATCGATCTCGTGGTATTTAGATCCGGATCATGGATACATAATTATATCCTCTTAAGTTACTTAGTTAGTTATGTTCGCTTAGTTTCGTCTCTGTATGTATTACTAGCTGACCCGACAGACGTTGACCTGTTTTTGATTCGAAAGACACGTGGCGCCATCTACTATCATAATAACGTTATTATTGTTTTCCTCGGGAACAGCAATTCTTTTCGGGATGACAGGTACCCTATGTCCGGTTCTGTACACCTGACAACGTATATGCAAAATTTCAGGTTGATCGGTTCAGTGGTTTAGACGTGTAAAGGTAACAAACAAACTTCTTTTGCATTTATAATATTAGTTAGGATACTATCTCCTAGATTTATGTCGAAGTCTGCCAAGGATAAGGAGTGATAAAGAAACTGTCATGGGTATTCTGGTTGCCATCCAGATTGTCGAGTATCATTTTGTGACAGTTGGTGGTAATGTGTATGGACGGGGGAGAACCAAAGAAAATATTGATGGATGATATGAAAGAAAAGGGAGTGAATTATAGCGTGATAGTTCTCAGGGGAGAATGGATAAAGAACACGTGTTGTGCCGACTCCAAGTAACATGGGATAAGGAAGATGTTAATAAAGGTGGTCTTCTTACACAAGGATTGCATCATGAATCAGTTCACTCCTTCACACCTGACATTATAAACAGACAATTCAAATTTTTCACCTCTTTATTAGTGGTTGTAATGGCAATCATATCACTTGGTTTTAGTAGGTTTTTATATTTTATTTATTTTTTGTTTATCCTTTTGATAGATTCTTATTTTGTAAATGTGAGGACTTTGTAGGCCTTCTAGACTTTAGATCTGTAGACCATTTTTTATTTTATCAAATACCTGGTAGGTACTTGTTGACAGGCCTACGCTGTCCTTCCATACCTACCGTAATTTGATAAAAACATTGTAAAATCCAATTATTTTTAAAAGAGTAACCGTGGAGTTTCTTGCCGGCTCTTCTCTATAGGAAACGATCAATAATTGGAACCGTGCACCTAGCTTCTGAAGTTTCATAAGTGCCCATGTAGGTTTATGTGAAATAAAATATTTTGATTATGACACCAATAATAATCCGCGTTTTAATTCAATTGCAGTGGCCTCCAAAAGTTATTTGATGTAATATTTTTTCCACTTTAGCTATGACACTCCACATTAAGTTTCAAAATTCTAGTGATCCCAATGTATTGTTTGAACTGCTATAACATTGTTATTGATTAAATCAACTACCTTTGACTTATCATAAAAAATGAGTACCTAATTATTTTAAATCGTAATGTGGCAACACTAAAGTGAAAAATGTCAACAAATTTTTGGAGGCCATTGTAATTCCGTTGCCTTCAACTTGGTTCCAATTTGAAGCATCGGATACGTTTAATAGCCAGATTAGTTTCACCGTGCAGAAATTAACAAGTTTGTTAAGCAAACTCGATTTTTATCGAGGACCGTGTAATTTTATTTCATTAACGTTATTGCTTCTTATCAGTGCATTCTGAATTAATGGAACTGCTGTGACTGATAACGCAGCTAAGTTTTATAATCTAGTAATTAGTAATTTGTCAAGGTGTAAGTAACGGTCTGTCATGTGTTCGATGCTTTAAATTATACAATTTGATTGGATGTGGTAAATTAGGGACTTCGTGTCTAAAGAATGCGTCTATTATTCGATATCCACACACCATACATCCTTCTTATTCTGTTTACGACATATCTTTTAAATTGGTCCAATATTGGAGGAGAAAATAGGCGAGAGCCAAACCTCGAATTATAACTTTTTACCCGACTGCGTCAGAAGGAGGGTTATGTTTTTCGAGTGTATGTATGTATGTATGTATGTAAGTATGTATGTATGTATGTATGTATGTATGTATGTATATTTCTTTGGCACGCTCTGTAGCCTAAACGGCTTGATCGATTTCAGCTTGAGAGGTGCCGTTAGATTCGTCTTAATTGTGAGAGTGACACTGGGTATATCAAAATTGAAAAAAAATTAAAATGGCCGATTTAAGGCGCAATATGTCTTCAAAAAAAAATTTTTTTTCCTCGAAACCTATCGAGTGGGGTATCAAAATACAGGGTTTTAAAAGGTGATTACAAAAATATATATAACTTATATGGTTAAAAGTAATTCGAAGTGACAAAACGTAAAAAACAAGTACCAAGAACTAAATCGTTTGCGAAATCTTTCACATTTCGATACCTTAATTCGCAAACCAGCCAACTCCACATTTCGTCAAAAATATTTTTTTTGGTTAGTTAAATAGGCAATTATTGCCTATTTAACTAAAAAATATTCAAAAATATTTTTGACGAAATGTGGAGTTGGCTGGTTTGCGAATTAAGGTATCGATTTGTAAACTAAAAAGCTGGAAATAAAAAAATTAATTAAAAAAATAAAAAAACCCGACTGCGAAACTGAAAAGCTACAAACAAGCCCATTTTAAATTAAATAAGCGTTGGAAGCAGGCGGGACCCATACCATTTTTATTATATTTTCAAATTCAAATGGGTCCCGCCTGCTTCCAACTTTTATTTAATTTAAAATGGGCTTGTTTGTAGCTTTTCAGTTTCGCAGTCGGGTTTTTTTATTTTTTTAATTAATTTTTTTATTACTTAGATTTTTTCAAAAAGTCTCTCCGACAGCATTTCTTTTTAAGATGTAAAAACTGTGCGGAGCAGGGGCATGTCCGTAAAAAATAATTGAAAAAATTAAGTACTTACAATAAGCGACAATGTAGTCACCAAAGTCATGAGTTTCCTGCCGAACCGATCTGTCAGATAACCCATGGGCGCTCCAAAGATGATGGCCGTGATGTATGTCACGGAGGCCATCCAGGATATGTCGGAACTGGAGTAGGGCTCCGGCGAGGGCCCGTCGTCTGACTGCAGGACTGATATCATGGGCGACAGCCAGCCTTGCACCATGCCGAAGCTTAGCAGCGGTATTGTGACTGTGGACAAGAAAGGGGTAAGTGAGTTAGTAGGGTCAGAGATATAGATGCATCATGTTATGCATGATGATTTTTTATTATACAATGTGTCCGGTCATGGACTAGCGATATTCTAGGTACTTATATAGCAACTATTCTAGTACACAAATTCACTACATACTAGGGTCCAATCTGCTTCCCCGCTATTTGGCAGTCGTTTTGTTGAGATATTCTCTACGTGTGTACAAAGAAAACATATCTCTCAAAGTTTTGGTCCTACTGAGATAAAAGTAGGCTTATTCGGAGGGTAACAATACGGTCTATCGTTTCCATTACGATCCAATGGGTTCACATTTTCGTAACTTTAAAAAAAAAAAAAACTCCAAAAAAATTTTCAAAAAATTATGCCAATCCTAGATCGACAGATTTTGAGCTAAGTTACAATACAACATTAAATTAACATTAATATTTTAGTGAATTGGACCCTAGTGTATAGTGTATTTGTGTACTAGAATAGTTGTTATATAAGTACCTAGAATATCGCTAGTCCATGACCGGACACATTGTATAGGGCAGGGAGATCGATGTGCGTCCCGTAGCCATAGATTCAGTACATGATTCTAAATTGAACCGCATAAATTCAAAAGAAAAAATGTTCCATACATTTTGATTTTGACCGCGTTGGTATAGCATTTTTCTATGAAACACCGATTTTTTTATAACCGACGAAGAATATCTGGGCTAGGGGGTTTAGAATCATGTGCTGAATTGATGGTTTTCCCGCCGATCGATGTCCCTCTGCTATCCTGTTTTTAGATAATGCTTTCGAGGATCTTCGTTCGTGTGCTTATAACAAGAACTCACTTATCTATCCGATTTACGTGTATTTTTTAAATTAAAAATTCATAGGTATTTTGTACAGTCATGAAAATTAAATAATTATTCAATTAAAAACCTACAAGCATTCAAATTCAGTTGTATGAAATGACTATAAGACAGCAAATTGATGCGGTCGCCTACGGTTTTATAAAATGGACTGTTTTGTGTAAGTGCAGTTTTCTAAATTATGACTTCTTTCGTGGAGACCAGAAACGAATAATAAAAAAAACGTTTCTTTCTGTTTGTATTGCAAATAAATTTGCTGTCTATCATAACATTACAGTTAAAATAAAACCAAATAGTATAGGAAATCGCCAAATAAATGAAACCACGTAAAAGTTTAATCAAACTCCGTAAATCTAAGAAAATGATAAACTTGTTTGTTAATATTTGTTATGAATGGAACTTATACATAGAATTCAAATCAGTTTTAGTTTAATGTAATAGGGTCGCACAAGGTTGCACTCTGACACCAAGTAGAAAATATTAATGTTGGGGTCGGTTTCCAGTATAACCGGATGCAGCGGAATACCAGTATTTTACATGGAGCGACTGCCTTTCTGACTTTCACAGCCCAGTTACTGGGTAACATGATATCCCTTGGTTGGGGGGACTGGTTGTCAGAATTTGGGGCTTCTGACTACCCGTGAAGTCACACAGACATGGAAGTTTTAGCGTAACTAGATTCCTTTTCTAATAAGTGCTGAGCGGCACGTCATCTACGGCAGAGGAAGCTGCACGTCGGCGACAGCCGCCGACGAGTGTCGATGGTTGGATTCTATTTCGAATTTATTAGTTTTATCGGGCATAGATGAAACTAGAAATTCTGCGCTTTTTTCTCGCGTATTTCTGGTAGTACCTACCTATGTTTTATATATTATAAGATCGATGTATTCATACACGAAATACCTGAAAGGGTCATTGAAGAACTCCTCATTAGGAACAACTTTTGCTATAGGACAAAACGCAAAAAAGAATCTGCTGTTCCATACATTTTGACGAGTTATGCGAACATATAGGGAAAGCTAATTTTTTTTCGATTTCAGGTTTCCGTTTGGTCCCGTATTAAAAGTTGTTCGTAATGATGAATACCTACAATGACCCATTATCATCTGTCTAGCCTTTTCCCAACTATGTTGGGGTCGGCTTCCAGTCTAACCGGATGCAGATGAATACCAGTATTTTACATGGAGTGACTGCCTATCTGACCTCCACAACCCAGTTACTGGGTAACACGATACACCTTGGTAAAACTAGTTAACTTTCGCTCTTCTGACTACCCGTATCGACTGCCAAAGTTCTACGAATGACAGCCGGGACCAACGGTTTCACGTGCTTTCCGAGGCATGGAGGGGTCACGGTATCTAACAATGGTCACCCATTCACAGACCAACCGCGGCAAGCGTAGCTTAACCTGATCGATCGACCTGTGCGGCTGTTATTATTTAGCCACGGGCCCCAAATACATTACGATAAAATAGAGTCAAAAATGCAAGTCAAAAATTACGATAAAATAGAATTGATTCTAGTCGCCCATTCCAAAAGGTAGTGTTCGTATGGAGAAGAATGGGCAAGAAACTCCACCGTTACTCTTTTAAAATGTTTTACAATATTTTGTATACATTAATTTTATTATATAATAATATGTGAAGACGATGCACCTAAAATAAAATTTCTATACCACAATAGGTAAAAGAATTAAAAATGAAAACATGACATAAATTAATTATCTGATAGATACATGGTGCTCACATATTTACAACATGGTAAAAGTAAACGATTTTCATTTAAATAAAAAATTACAAGTAATAAGTCAGGGTGTGAGTTTAAGTAATTACAGAATGTAAATCAATGTCAAAAAAAAAGAAGAAAGAATCAATTTTACAATTAAATTAGCAACCGGTTTGATTTTGTCTATCGTGTATGAATAGATAGACCTAAAGCCTCCTCTACACGTCGACAGATTCATTAGCAGATGGCCTGGCATGGTGTAGACGGGGTAATTTGCTAGTCTGTGGTAGGTATTTAGCATCTGCCGACGTCAAATACCTACCACAGACTAGCAAATTACTCCGTCTACACGTCGGCGGGCGGAGGCATTCGCAGATGGCCATCTGCTGATGAATCTGTCTACGTGTAGATGAGGCTTAATAATTACAACACTGAACTTATCTAGTTTTTTTAATATCATTGATATGTAAATTTAAATTTCGCACCGTGGCGCTGGCGCAGTCGTTTATTTATTAGGCTTTTTATTTGTTTTTCAAGAAATGAGAGTTCAAGGCCACAAAGTGTGAGTCATACTAGAATACACGATACAAGTAATTTATTCTGAGATAGTTAAAATTACAATATTGTTTATGTTTTGCCCGCCAGATAACCATAAACAAAGTTACGAACGGTCAGGCAGGGACATAAAAGTGTTAAGGATGATTTCCACGAAACGGCTCGCATCGCATCGGATCGGAAAGGATACGAACGGATGCGGCGACAGCCGATCGCGTGCGGCAGTCCGGCAGCATGTCGACGCATACGATCGGCACCGTACCGTCGTTTGCGAACGTATCCGTTTCTGAGCCCAGTCAAATAGTTTCATTCCTACCGTGTTTTCGTGTTCTAATTTTTGAAAATGGTTGATGTTGACGTAGTACCGATTATTGGCTATTGCATTAGAAGAAGAAAATAATCATAAAACACAGAAGAGGAAAAGAAAAATTTGGACGACAGCCGAAAGGATTCGATCGGATACGACGTCAGGCGAACGGAGCCGACCGCGCGTCGCTGCATGCTTTCGGTTGCGATCGCGTGTCGCGGAAGACGCCCGCTGTCAAGTAAGGTAATAATTAATATCGTTTACAGATTGTAAAATCCGTTCCGATCCGATGCGATGCGAGCCGTTTGGTGGAAATCATCCTCTAAGTAAGTTCGCTACCAAATTATAGTGTCCGTGTATTCAATTTGTTTTTATATAACAGGAAATACTTTATACTAGAAGTAGCACCAGTTTTTTGTATTATTTGCACATATTATCTATCTACTTCTCTACGTCTACGTCTGTGTGGTGCCGGACTTAAAGAATAGCACCACCCCTTACTTCCCGTGGGTGTCGTAAAAGGCGACTAAGGATCGTACCGCAGCGTTCTCTATGTATTCCACCATCATATCATACTGCGATCCCCAACCCGCCTGCCAAGCGTGGCGATTATGGCAAACCCTCCCAAAATTGGGGGAGGCCTATGTCCAGCAGTGGACGTCTATCGGCTGAACGACGATTATCTATCATCATCTGCATAGCCTTTTCCCAAATATCAGCGGCGGCCCTAGATTTTTTTTTTTTTTTTTTAGGTGGTGCAAAATCTTAACATAGCGCCCCTCTATGTACCATGTTCCTATGATGCATATGCATATGCAGTTGCTTGCTTGCTTTTGGACGGTCGGCTTTATAGTAAGTTACTATCATCGATAGTAACCACCACCACTGGAGGTCGCATATCGGTTGATTTCAGCGCCTCTCCCATGACGGCGCCCGGTGCCGTCGCACCGTTCGCACCGCCAGGCCGCTACTGCCAACTATGTTGGGGTCGGCTTTCAGTGTAACCGGATGCAGCTGAATACCAGTATTTTACCTGGAGCGACTGCCTATCGTAATGGTTTCTCAAATTACAATATTTAAACGGAATAATTATGATTTTTGGCATTCTCTTTATTTTCAAAGATGAAATTCTTCAGTACGTAAAAACATCTGTTTATTTTGCATATACTTACTATACGCTAAGCTAAAATTCAGAATACAAGAATCATATCTTAGTTATGTTTTGGAACTAGAAACTCAATGTTGGCGTAACAAAGTTTAAATTCCAATCTAATTTAACCAAATTTTATTTAGAACCTTGTACATGTTGGACGTCACGACATCTTGGTGGAAAATTGTGTTATCCAGTAAAAAAATATAATAGTATATCGTGGATTTTGCTTTGCAGGATCGTGCAAAGTCAATAAAATAGCAACAGTGATACCCAAGTAAAATAATATTGGTATGGTGGATTTTGCACTGTATTATGCAAAGTCAAATGGCATGATGTGTTATGAAAACCTTTCCAGCGCGAAGTGCGAGTAGAAAAAAATCCTTGCCGAAAACAATATAATTTGTAGAAAAAGAGGCCAAGTTCCAAGTTACATTATGAACTTTTTTATGGACTTTCTTTCGACTCTATAGAACTTAGCACCCATTTAGATCTCAACTCTTTTATCGGCGAAGTCGACAATCCCAAACATTGTGATCCGTTACAACCTGTAATCATCCCCACCATAAAAAGGGGACTGTTCATGAGAATACTATCCGTATGAAATAAATCATTTGCAAACCGTTTCGTACTTTTGACCACAATAAACCTGTTTATTTCCGATTTATTTCTTTTGTAAACACCAATAATAAAATACCTATAACATACCTTTATGTTTCAACTTGATTTAGGGAATGGTCAAAAGTCGCTCGAAACTATGTGTGGACGTTCATATTTGTGGTGAGGGATGCGGAAGCACATGCCTCACCACAAAAATGAATGTCCACACATTGCGAAACATGCGATGAGCACCGTGCGCTGTGCATGCCTCGCAATGTCTGTATCCACCTTTAGGGTTACCTTACAAGGAGTATGTCAAGAAAAGTACACACATCAAAAGTATCTAGGGATCAACATATATTTTTGCAATAACTTTTCTCCTGATTGATATTAATTAAAATTTTCTTTAAGGATTCATCAAATAAAGTGTTTTCGTTTGTCACAGTAACGATAAACCAAGTCACCTTTGCATTAATAAAGAAATTTGCCATTTTCCTAATAAAGGGATTTTTGACATTTGAACCACTAACACAAAAGTTCGAAAAAAAGACTGAAATAACAGTTTTCTTTAAAATTTTATTGGGTAACTTAAACAATTAATAATCCGTGTTTCTACCGCGAACACTAACAACACAAGAACATCGGTTTGGCATACTCAAAATGAGTTCATCCAAATCACGCTGTGGAATGGCCGCCCATGTTCGTTGCAACAACAAAAAAAGGTCTTCTTGCGACTGGATACCCTCCATATTCGGCAGAGCTCTTCTCTGTAGCATATCCCATGCATGCTCAATCGGGTTCAAGTCTGGCGACTGAGCAGGCCAGGGCAGGACATTGATGTTAGCTGCGGCGAGAGTCTGTCTTACAACTCTTGCGGTGTGCGGTCGTGCATTATCATTAACTGAAATAAGGGACCGATTTGCACTTGTAGAGGAACGATGACGTCTGATACAATCGTCTCAGCATAAATTTGAGCGTTGAGGTTGCCTCTGATCCAAATCAACTCAGTTCTTCCGCCGATCCAAATACCCGCCCATACCATGATGGTTCCACCACTATAAGGATGGACTTCCTGGCAGGATTTTAATCGCTGTTGGCGTCCAGGGGTTCTTCAGTGTCGTATACGTCTTGTATCCGGTCTCATACCAAAACGAGACTCATCAGAAAAGCACACGAAACGCCATTGTTCTTCTGCCCAATTTCTGTGTTCAAGAGCCCATTGATATCGAATCCTACGATTGTGCATTGCTATAGGTGGTACCCGTAGCGGTCTTCGGGAGTGAAGGTTCACTTCATGCAAGCGGTTTCTGACTGTTTGGTCGCTAATTAAGTTCCCTGAAGAGTGATGAAGCCTCACGGCTAATCATGGCGGTTATTGTTGGAGCTCTTCGAGTTAAGATTTGAATGTATCGGTCTTGTCTCCGTGTGGTGCAGCGATACCGTCCTCCATGGCGCTCAGCCACGGTACCAGTGCTTCGGTAACGTGTTCAAAGTCGACTGATAACACTCTGACTTGTATTCAGAGCTAAAGCCACAGTACGTTGCCGGGAACCAGCTTCTATCATTCCCACGGCTCTGAGCATTTCTTCCCTGCTTAAATGACGTCGCCGCTCCATAATAACGTTGGTTTTAATCAGTAGTAGGGAAACAGTAGCACTAATAATGTCTTCAATGCGTTGTATGTTTTTATAGGGAAAATATTGACAGCTGATTTTCATCTTTTACTCGAATTTGATTCACAGTTCCTGATTCAAATTATGAAATGCACCAAAAAGGATCCATATAAATTTATAAAATCATAAATTTATTACAAAGCCACATCTCAATCTCAAGAAATACGCATAAAAATGCTTGATCCCTAGACACTTTTGATGTGTGTAGGAGTAGACTAATTTGGTTTCTGATTTTATCGTAATAAGGTGTAAAATCTCCAGCAGAAACTTTCAAATTAACGCGAAATTGTTTACAACAACAAACCGCAAAGTAAGCGCAAAAAGAATACTCGCAATATGTTCCATCATATTTTATTTAACGCGCCAAAAAAATGTATGTATTTTTTATAACACTATGTAATTAATTATCATTTTATTGTTTCTTTCAGTTTCAGCTAGGGTCTTTCTCAAATGTCAAAACGGGCCTTTTATTTTTTGACAAACCCGCATAAAATAATTATGTGGGTAGGTCCTGTATTCCTCAGTACAGTGTAGATAAATCAAACCCGCATCAGATAAAACACATCACACAGGAAATGTAGTGCAGCCTAGAAATACACTAACACCTACGTAGGTAGGTGTAGGTATAGACAGCAACAAAAATCGATTAACACTTCAGTTATTTAAATCAGTTTTTTTTATTTTTTATTAGCCTGTTCTGTCCCACTGCTGGGCAAAGGCCTCCACATTTCCTTATACTGTGCCTTCTCCGTTCAGTCGGTTAGGAACGAGTCTAAATCGTCACGCCAGCGTTTCTCAGGCCTGCCTCGGTGGCGACGCCCGTCTTCAGGCAATCTGTCTGGACGCATCCTATAAGTGTGACCCGCCCAGTCCCACTTTAGCCTTGCAGATTTGCCGCCAATATCGGCGATACCTGTCTTGGAGCGTATTGTGGTGTTGCTCAGTTATTGAGCAAAATATTAACACTTCAGTTTTTTTAATCTTAGTGATTGAGCAAAATATTTGTTCAAAATTGCATTGTATGTACTTCTGCTGCAATTTTGAAAAAATATTTTGTTCAATATCTGAGATTAAAAAAGTGAAGTGTTAATCGACTTTTATTGCTGACCGTACCTACCTATGTAGGTGTGTGTGTATTTCTTACTTTTTATAAGTTGGCTGCGGTCCAAGTTCAATGCTGAATGCTGATCCTGACGTAGATAGCGCTCTAAGTAGGTAACACTAGTCTTTACTGTAAATGAGTTATGCTAAAATGTTTTTTTTTGCCCATCAGAGTGCATTTCAGCACAACAGGCATCGATCATGTAATAAAAAAAACTGGCCAAGTGCGATTCGGACTCGCACACGAAGGGTTCCGTACCACAAGGCGAAATCGCCGAAGAAAACACGTTTGTTGTATGGGAGCCCCCATATATATTCATTTTATTTTGTTTTTAGTATTTGTTGTTATAGCGACAACAGAAATAACATAATTTGTGAAAATTTCAACTGTCTAGCTATCGCGGTTCTTGAGATACAGCCTGGTGACAGACAGACGGACAGACAGCGAAGTCTTAGTAATAAGGTCCCGTTTTTACCCTTTGGGTACGGAACCCTAAAAATTGAAATCCTAATGAAACACCTTAATCATCTACCTAGCCTTGTTCCAACGATGTTGGGACCGGCTTCCATTGGAACCAGATGCAGCTGAAACCAGTATTTTACATGAAGCGACTGCCTATTTGACCTCCACAACCTAGTTAATGGATAATACGATACCCCTTGGTAAGACTAGTTGTCAGACTTTCGGACTCCTGACAACCCGTAACGACTGTCAAAGATCGACGAATGACTGCCAGGACCAACGGCTTGAGGCAAACGTAAAAACAAAATAAAAAAAAAACGAATCCTAACAAAATATCCCATAAAACGAAATCATAAGGTCTATTAAATTAGAAATGAGAAAATATTTAGGTACTGTCTGGCTGAGACAGCTTAAACCCTAAGGACATAAACTCATACCTTATCCCCAATGGGATAGGCAGAGTTTACAGAACGCCAACTGCTACGATTCTTACGGCCTGGCCACAACCTTGCCGCTACCAGCGGCAGCTTAGCGCAGGGCGGCGAGCGGTAAAAACAAATACCTATACAAAATGGCGGAGCGGCGAGTGGTAAAAACCTTCTAAAAACAAATAACTATACAAAATGTGGTATGAACCATGCTACACACGACGCACCGCATGCAGCGTCAAAGCCAGGAGCAGACACCGCGCCGCTTGCCGCACCGTTTGCCGCGCCGCTTCCCGCACCGCTTCCCGCTAAGCCAAAAGCCGTGGCCAGGCTGTTACGTACTCCTTGTGCCTCGTTTACGTTCATACATCTGCACCCTAATTGCATAACACGCTATCAATCGTAACCTGAATCATTTTGAAGCAAATTGCTAATCCATTGCTTCATAATTTCGAAAAATTTGTCTGCACAACACGTAAATAACACAATGAATGTTGTTGAACTGTCAAAATGAAACCAATGATAAATTATTTATTTTCTGTAAGTAGGTTTTTACAAACACTTTTACACGTCATCATATTTTTTAAACTAGATGTGATCGGCGTTTCCTATCTGACTACTCTGAGAAGAAAGGCCGAAACAAACTCAGAGGTCACAGTCTCTTTTAAAGTCCAGACAAAATCTTGGTCAGTTCGTGTGAAGACCATGTAGATTGGTCTTTTGAGGAAAGAACCACACAGATTGAGCGGACCTGTCCAATCAGTGCACGCATTTGTCAAAAATCGTGCAGCTCAACTCAGAAATTGAGGAGCTCAACGATTCGACAATCCCGATTGATAATATGTGACGCAATTGCCCCGCTGGTCATACACGCACACCGGTTGCACCATTGCGCACCTGATGGTTCTGAAGAACATTACCAATGAGGTCACTGTCATATCGCATATGTCCTCATAGGGCGTCCCCCACCCAGCGGCGTTTCCTGGCACATCTACGCAATACAAAAATCTACAACCACAACCTACCTCAATATGCATACTTAGTTACAGGTCTCCCAAAGTGATAATGCGCATAGAAATCTTCGTCACTGTTCGGCAACGGTCGTATTCCCCGAGCGTCGGAAGACGATATGTATATAGAGTGGTTAAGTGCATTTTCTTCATGCATGTTTAGGGCTCTTTCGATTCAATGATTCGGGTGTTTCCGGGAATACGATAATTAGCGAAGATCTGAATGCGCATTATTAATTTGGGAATACTGTACCTACCCCAATAGGGTTAGTGAAGTCTGTATGAGGATAATCCGAAGTCTACACAAGTACGCAAACCATATTATATCAAATCGTTTATCTTATTGTTTTAAATCATATTATATCATTTATTATAATATATTATATTATTATCATTTAACCATCTTAGATATTGTTACTAATCCAATTAGTGTTTTATATACAAAACATGGTAATCAGTTTTATTTATGGGGGGTTTTTACCCGGCGGTAAAAGCCCAAAATAAAGAACTACTTTAATACCTACCAATGCCCACCAAAAAAAATCATAACTACAATACGACCGATGTATCTTGGCGAGCCCGAACTTTGCGCAGAAGGCTGCGCAGTAAGATTTTTTAGGAACCAAATGGTGACATGAGGCGAGTGCGAGTGAGAGAACATGCGCGAAAGTTCTTAGTGCCTATGTTCAGGCCTTCCAAGTTACGTCAGTAGTATTGTACCTGCGTATACTACGAAAATACGAGATATTCCGGTCTGCCGGTCGATTATGTAAAAATCTCACCGTGAAAACTTAGGTGTAGTAAGTTGGTTTTTGCTAGGAATTGACACTATTGACAGCTCACTCCACGCTCACTTCACCTAAGTTTTCAGGTGAGATTTTTACAGAATAGCACCGCAGATCCCCTGCTAGTTCTTCTTCTATTTTAATCCATGTTTAAAATGCTTAGTTACGTTGATTAAACTTCTAAAAAACAAAAACATTACCTAATTAAGTATTGCAACATGATTTTTTACAACCAACATTTGTCAAAGGAAACATTCTGTGACACACTTGTTTTTATTTGCACCTTGTTTTTAGTAAAGATGGTCTCCCATCCACTGACCAACCCCGGTAAGCGTAGCTTAACCTGATGGATAGACCCGTGCGGCTGTTATTATTTAGTCACGAGCTTAGGTATGGTATATACCTACGTTTAAAAATATGTAGTTGCAGTATTGTCTACCTTTAAGTGGGATGCGAGGTACCCCGCAAAATTCCAATTTTCTTAAATTTTTTGCTATTTTGCTGCTCAGGTTGTATGTTGAACAAAATATGATTCGGGAGCGTAACATGTATTTACAGAATTATAATCATTAAAATCATCAATATCACCTACAGGGTGTGTCGTAAATAGTGGTCCAGAGTAAATGGTCGATACACTGTATTCTTATGTATCACATACCGAAATTTTAACGATTTTCAGTTAAGGGTCTCCGAAAAAAAAAGTTGTTTTTTTAAATTTCTGTACCTTGCTTCACGAATTTGGCTGTAATTTCAACAAATATCAATATTTTTTACTTCTGTTTTTTTATTATTACTCTTGAATATGTATACTATCATATCCAAACCTTTTTTTGTATTTTAAAGTCAAAGGTACTTAAAGAAATTAATTTGTTTCCAATTTCAATACTCATCTCCAGCAAATCATATGACTTTAAGAGCATATTGTGTAAAAAAATGTACTACACTATTAGTGCCCATAGTACACATATTCAAGAGTAATAATAAAAAAACTTAATTAAAAAATATTGATATTTGTTGAAATTACAGCCAAATTCGTGAAGCAAGGTACAAACATTTTTTTTTTCGGAGAATGGTTAAAATTGCGGTATGTGATATATTTCGACTACTTTACTCTGGACCACTATTTACTACACACCCTATATATCTGTAATTCATATGGTTTTCTAAAGAGTATTCTATCTGTCTATGTTTGTCGGACTATGGGGCCGCTCACCGGCTAATGCAACCAGCTACTTAGGCTGTACCCTATCTAGTTCAGACTATTTTAGTCCCATCTCGTTTCAATCGGTCGATTATTTTCAAAGCTAAAAATAAACTGCAGCCAGGAATGCTGTGCACAACCTGACACATCCGATACAGACAGGTAATGCTGTCCAACCAGCTATTAATGAATGGGAAGGTAATTACGACGATGTCTTGTCGAATAAACGATGTTTGAACACGAAAACAATTCATTCATACTGGTTATGCTGGGTTGATTAAAAATAATGTTGAGATAATTATTGAGGCTAAGTTTTATTTTAATGAAGGTGGAGATATGGCAGTACTTAGACAAAGAAAAGTATAGACGGCGGGTAGCTCCATTTCATTTCCACAAGAAAGGGATAAAGTATTGAGTTATTATAAGTAACAGAAAAGGATAAAGCTATACTATTTCCGTCTCTCAGTGCGTGACAGTTTTTTCAAGGCAGCTACTTATGTAGCTCATGTTAGTTAAGTTACTTTTTGTCTCATGTGTGGCCACGCTACCCGATGCTCTATAGCTTTCTTACTCTAAGTGGCAGTACGTTGCATTACCACAGATAATTAACGATAATGTTTACATGTTGATGTCGCAGACTTTCCCTTATAGCTTTGCATTATCAATACCTACATTTTAGATAAACTTTGGTTACAACATATTTTTTGTATGATTTTTTAAGGGGTTTAATCTTATAATCGAAAACTTGTATCATGTGACGCATCGCCAAACCTGTCCCTTGTATTCAAACTTGTTTTGGGATAAACTTTAGAACGAAAAAAAATATGCAAATCGTTTGATACCCATGTCATTGCACTAAAATTAAAAAAAGATAAATTTGATTTTAAGTGATCAACTTCTCAAAGAGAAGAAACTTAACGTACCGAAATGAAAATACGCTGGTTCTTGGTAGTAAAATAAAGTATATATACAATGTGTCCGGTCATGAACTAGCGATATTCTAGGTACTTATATAGCAACTATTCTAGTACACAAATTCACTACACACTAGGGTCCAATCTGCTTCCCCGCTATTTGGCAGTTATTTTGTTGAGATATTCTCTACGTGTGTACAAAGAAAACATATCTCTCAAAGTTTTGGTCCTACTGAGATAAAAGTAGGCTTATTCGGAGGGTAACAATACTGTCTATCGTTTCCATTACGATCCAATGGGTTCACATTCTCGTAACTTTAAAAAAAAAAAAAACTCAAAAAGTTTTTCAAAAAATTATGCCAATCAAAAAAATTATTGTAAATTACTGCAAAATCAACCCCTATGACCCTTTTTATTTTTTTCCTAGATCGACAGATTTTGAGCTAAGTTACAATACAACATTAAATTAACATTAATATTTTAGTGGATTGGACCCTAGTGTATAGTGTATTTGTGTACTAGAATAGTTGTTATATAAGTACCTAGAATATCGCTAGTCCATGACCGGACACATTGTATATATAAATCCTACTATCCTATCCTATCCTACTTCCTACTATCCTATCCTACTATCCTATCCTACTAATCCTACTTCCTATCCTACTCCTACTCCTACTAATAATAATATTATAAACGCGAAAGTTTGTGAGGATGGATGGATGTTTGTTACTCCTTCACGCAAAAACAAATAAATGGATTTCGATGCAACTTCACAGTAATATAGCTTATACATCAGAATAACACATAGGCTACAATTTATAAAGATTTTGTGTGATTTGGCCATAATATAACGATAAGTATCAAGTAAGTCGGAAGAATTCTTGCCCTCTGAGCGCTATTTTGGCGTGCGCTGCCTAAACCGTTAAAGTTACCCGAAGATAATGTATCGTGGGAATGTTTGTCTTAAATAGTTCTAAATAAAAGTCCGCGACAGCATATACCTACCTTTTATGTGGAAGTCATTATATCCAAAATAGTGAGCCATAAATACATTTAAATTGGATACTTTTTTTACAATGCATATTTTAGAGTTCTTAGTTAATTCTTATCAAAATTAATACATTTATCGCTTTCGATATTTAATTTAGATGAACTTTGTCTTTTAGACTAAGCAATTTGGACGAATACTTTAAAAGTTATCACGATAAGATTGACCTGAGTGGAGCGCCTGAGCGGCGCAATGACGCGCGCCATCGCCGAGTGCGCGACCAAGCCCCGAACGTGGGCATGCAGAAGCGTGAGGCACAGAGCACTTTTTAACCGACGAAAAAACCGAGGAGGTTCTCAAGTCGACGCGTATATTTTTTTTTAAAGTATGACCACGCATAACTTTTTATAATACCTACTGGGCGTGAGGGCAGACCGGCAGACGTCGTTGACGGTTGTGTTCATTTTGCGAAGCGATTTATTACTAACTTACAGTAGGCATAATTATAATTTTTAGGTTATTATATTTTAAGTAGAAATATAGATTTATTATTAATTTCTTCTTTTTTCTCGGAACCATTGGGTCCCGGTCCTTTGGAAGGCGTACGAGGGGCCGAAGCCAACTCGCAGAGGCCCCTTAGGAAATTTTAATGAAATGCGGCACCAACCGACGATTATCCCTGTATGCGCTATGCAAGTGCACCCAAGGATAACCCCCGGTTGGTGTAGGACTATTGCAGGATATGGAAAAATAAAAAGTTGGACTATGGGTTTGGGTGGCTAAAGTGGACTGGTTACCAAGAACTATGGAATAACTACGACCCCTGCCTGATCAATGTTTTATATATACACGGATAAAATGGCAGGGGGTGACTTGCACACTCAACAATGGGCCCCCGGAAACGGTCGCTAGCACATAGTGACGTAGCAACAAGGGGGCAACATGTCCTGAGGTGCTTATGAGGAGTGGAGAGGTATTCCACGGCTATCAGGACAATCCCGGAAGTACGGTCAAGATCCCTACCAGCATCTTACTGGAATACTTCCTTCCTCCGAGCACGTTTGCTCTTGCGAATCTCCACTCAAGCCGGCCAATAAAGGCAAGAATGAGGTGGGAGCTCTGTTCATCGTCATTGTTCACTCCAGCCGGCCAATAAAGGCAAGCCAGAGGTGAGGAACAAGACTTCTCCCTGATGATAGGGTCCGTGGGGTCGCTACTGCCCAACAGCTCGCCACATGCTGCCCTGCGGATTTCTGTATCTCTCTTGGTCTGGCTCCTCACCTTAGACCTGTTCCAGCAAAGTAAACTCTTCCGGCATAGGCCTAGAGTTCGGAGCGCGCAAGCCCCACCACGGCGTCAACGTAGAGATACGGCGGCGGGGTTATTAATTTAATTATTATAGTCATATTAGAATTGTTTTCTTTGTTTGTATTTTTAGTTAGGTACAGGTTGTATTTGTAAGTATTAGGTAAGTACCTATAAATGGATTCGTTATTGTTTTCATTAATTAGATAATTACAATTGTTTTTTTTGTGAGGTTAAGGATAACGTATAGTTTTAGGTTTAGGTTGTGTTGTAAGTAGAGAAGATAGATTCGTTTTCCTCTTATTACCCATTGGAATTGTTTTAGTTAGTTTGAAAATTAAATATGATTTTTTAAATAGTACCTACTCACAATAATGACGCGAAAGCGTAAATCTAATATTAAACAAAGCTCTAATAAAGCTCGAGCTATGAAATAGCTAAACTTAACGAGACGTCTCAACAAACTGAGCTTCAAAGGTTTGAGTAGGCGGCGCGTGAGGCGGCACACAGAGCTACTGAGACACCAAAACAGTCCCAAGATCGGCAACAACACGCTGAGTATTTGGCATCTCAACGAGCTGCTGAAACTCCAGATCAGTCTCAACCTTGACGCCAATGGCATGTTGAGTATCTGTTGTCTTAACGGGCTACTGAAACACCGGAACAGTCCCAAGATCGGCGTCAACAACACGCTGAGTATCTGGCATCTCAATGAGCTGCTGAAACTCCAGAACAATCTCAACCTCGACGTCAACGGCATGCTGAGTATCTGGTGTCTCAACGGGCTGCTGAAACACCGAAACAGTTTCAACCTCGACGTCAACGGCATGCTGAGTATCTGGTGTCTCATCAGGCTGCTTTAACACCGGGACAGCCCCAAGAACGGCCCCAACAGCATGCCGAGTATCTGGTGTCTTAACGGGCTGCTGAAACACTGGAACAGTCCCAAGATCAGCCCCAACAGCATGCTGAGTATCTGATGTCTCAACTGGCTGCTGAAACACCGGAACCGTCCCAGGATCGGCCCCAACAGCATGCTGAGTATCTGGCATCTCAACGAGCTGCTGAAACTCCAGAACAGTCTCAACCTCGACGTCAATGGCATGCTGAGTATCTGGTGTCGCAACGGGCTGCTGAAACACCGGAACAGTCCCAAGATCGGCGTCAACAACACTCTGAGTATCTGGCATCCCTACGAGCTGCTGTAACTTCGGAACAGTCTCAACCTCAACGTCAACGGCATGCTGAGTATCTGGTGTCTCAACGGGCTACTGAAACACCGGAACAGTCCCAAGATCGGCCCCAACAGCATGCTGAGCATCTGGTGTGTCAATAGGCTGCTGAAACACCGGAACAGTCCTAAGTTCGGCTCCAATAGCATGCTGAGTATCTGGTGTCTCAACGGGCTGCTGAAACACCGGAACAGTCCCAACTTCAGCCCCAACAGCATGCTATCTGCTGTCTCAACGGGCTGCTGAAACACCGGAACAGTCCCAAGATCAACGTCAACAACACGCTGAGTATCTGGCATCTCAACGAGCTGCTGAAACTCCAAAACAATCTCAACCTCGACGTCAACGGCATGCTGAGTATCTGCTGTCTCAACGGGCTGCTGAAACACCGGAACAGTCCAAAATCAGCGTCAACAGCATGCTGACTATCTGGTGTCTCAACGGGCTGCGGAGACACTACAACAGTCTCAAGCTCGACGTCAGCAGCAGGCGACTTACATGGCATCCCAAAGAACCACAGAAACCTTTACGACGGCTGAATCTCGCAGACGCGTTGTTGTTACACGAATATAATGTATCGTGGGACTGTTTGTCTTAAACAGTTCTAAATAAATGTCCGTGACAGCATATATAGCTACCTTTTATGTGGAAGCCGTAAATAGTGAGCCATATCGAAAGTACCTCTTTCTGTATGCTACCTTTTCACACCTAAACCACTGAACGGATTTCGATAAATTTGGCAAGTAGATAGATAGCATCCTAGGGAAGGACATGGGCAATTTCCGACATCCACGCGGGCGAAGCCACGGGCAGAAGCTAGTAAATAATAAACAAAAGGTATAAAAAGGTAAAATATCAAAAAGAAGAAAAGACTTGCACATTCTCTCGAGCCGCTTTGTTTACTACCAGAACCAGCGCTTTTTCATTTCGGTAGTTATTATTTGGCTGTAGTTAATAGTACCTATTCATTAGACGCTGATACTAAGTTGATTAACTTCTTTCAGACGTTTTACACCTTATGCCTACCTACCTACTACCTACATACAGTGTGACGATTTTTAGGCCACTTCTCGCCAGGGGATACCCCCCTGGGTGTTACGTCGTCAGGTTTTAGGCTACCCCTCCTCCCAGCATCACGTGTGTTTTTTTATTATTGAAAAGATCATATATGTTTTTAGAATCTGTTTTATTATTATGGATTAACTTCTTTCAGACGTTTTACACCTTATGCCTACCTACTACTTACATACGACGTGAGGATTTTTAGGCCACTTTTGTCGCCAAGGGATACCCCCTCGGGTGTTACGTCGTCAGGTTTTAGGCTACCCCTCCTCCCAGCATCACGTGTATTTTTTTATTATTGAAAAGATCATATAAGTTTTTAGAATCTGTTTTATAACTTACATATTCTTTCGTCACACGGAAAAATACACGTGATTCTAACATTTTCACATCCTCACGTGATTGACCTGCTGTACTGTAAAATCTTGAGATACAATTTGTTTAAGAAATCGGTAAGGTACTTTAATCAATCAATCTCAATAAATTATTCAATGCGACCCGAATGGTGTGAACTCAGGGTTATAATGTTACAATGGAACATAGTGTTGGTTTACGTCCAGAGTTCTCCATAGTCCAGTTGGTAATTGGACGATGGAAACATGTCATTTTCCCCATAGTTCAATTGGTCAATGGAGCACCGATGGATTTTGCTGTCAAAGATTTGAACTCTCTTGTCGAACTTTGGGGCTTAACGTATTTAGATATACGTGAGCCATTTAAATAGGTCAGAAGCCCCAAAGAGTGTCCGTTCCGTACGTATCCGATACGTAACGCCCCAAGTCCGACACGGCTGTAACCTTATCATCAAAATGATTAGTAAATCAGGGTCACGTCGATCTAAATCTATTGATGAATTGCTCTTCATTAAATCATTACCTACCTATAACTAGGTACCTATAGCCTATAGGTATACCTCAGTCAATCAGACGCAAAATAGTCAACAGTATAATTTTGACATTAGGGTCGTTCGTGTAATGTACCATTAAAACATCACAGTAGGATCCTGTTGTAAATAATGAGTAAATGGAGATAATGATTAGGTAAATACAGCTTGTGGACGAGTAGAAATTGTCAGAGAGCACGAACGCGGAGAGGAATTAGGACTTAATGAGTAGACACGCGATTTTACGATAAATACAATAGTTGAATGGGATTTAATGGTGTAAGTATGGGCTAAATAAGGTGCATTACAGGATGCTTGGTATCACAGAAGCATGACCACTACATTCAGTCTATCATGTTCCCTCTGCTGAAAATTGGCCTCTTGGAGAGGGAGTGGGCCGTGATCCACCACGAGGGCCTATTGTGGGTTATTGGATGGCACATAATTATCTTTGAATTCTTTATTAAAGGACATGCCCATTTCCCTATGATGTTTTCCTTTACGGTTTTCAGAGCGGAGGTTGTGTAATAAATCCTCCTGCCTCTATCTCTTTCTCTCTAGCTATGTCATTCTTCACACGATTTATCCATACTATGTTTGATCACTTTTTGAATGCCCACATACTGCTCTTGTTATCCTTGGTCATTCTTTTATTATTTGTCCCAAATAGTTCAGCGATTAACAAATTTCATTTACCTATCTACCCACAACTATAGAGTGGTAGGAGCATCGCGCGCAAACAGTAACCATAAATACAGCACATGATGAGTCTAGACCCCATAGCGTAAAAAAATTTCGTGGGTTATGAAAAAAAAAACAGAAATCAAAATTCATAAAAAAGTGCAATACCTACACGGTCAAAATGTATGGAACACCAATTTTGACGTGAATAGGTATTTAAAATTACTTCCATAGTGGGAGGCAAGTCATAATCATTCAATAAACGTAAGTTGTGCCAGAAGGCCTTTTATACCGTTAAAGATTATATTGAGGACAAAAAGGCTTGGGATTGAGCTGCTTCCAATTTCTGCATTTTGAATGTTTTTTTTTTTGTTATACACATTGACATTATTTATTTTTTATAAACAATGACATTTGCTTACTTTGTAAAGTATTATATTATTTTATTTATTGTGAATGTGAAGACGATGTGGCTCATTTTATTCATTTTATATATTTTTTTATTATTCTCTCTGTTCTGTTAGTTTTTTTTTTCATGGTCTGGCAGTTTGAGTAGGTAATTTTTGTGGCCTACCCAAATGTCCTTTCTTTGGTATTCTTCGTCGAATCGTTGAGCTCCTTGAGTTGAGCCGCACGATTTCTGACAAATGCGTGCACTGGCTGGACAGGTCCGCTAAATCTGTGTGGTTCTTTCCTCAAAAGTAGACATCGATCTACATACATGGTCTTCATATAACCTGACCAAGATTATGTCTGGACTTTAAAAGAGACTGTGACCTTTGAGTTTGTTTCGGCCTTTCTTCTCAGAGTAGTCAGATAGGAAACGCCGACCTCAACTAGTTTAGAAAAAATATAATTGATGTGTAAAAGTGTTTGTGCAAACCTACTTACAAAATAAAATCATTTATCATTTAAAAAAACGAATGATAACAAAATCGGAGGATACGGTTTGGTGTTGCAGCTTCATATCTATCATCTCCATCCTAAATTCAATTACACCATTGGATAGCTAAAGGATCAAAGAATTCATTACGCTAAGTGAGGACTGAAACGCATCGCGCGCGGTAGAGGGGGAAGCACCGCCATATTTTTTAAATAACTTACGAAAAATTTCACCGCTGGGGAGTTCAGAATCATGTGCTAAATCTTTGCTAACAGGTTGCGCGCCCCTGCCACCCTATAAGGCTAACAATACTTGTTAGCAATACTTGTTAGCCATTCAGTACGGCTGGGACATTCTTTCAGACTTCATGCTAAATATGTCAATATTTCACTGTTGTTGACAAATTGTTAACTATTGTGGAATGCATTTCCAATAACAACGTATGATCGTTACATTCATTACTCTTCGAAGTAGTCTTACATCATTTCGTTGAACTCCTTAATGTCTGAGGTATGGATGCACTAGATCTAGAATCCTTAACAACGTATAATTTTTGCACACCACTGGGACAGCGCAGAGAAGACAACATTATGACCCTCGTTGACCGACTACGTTATATTATTTAGGTGGGCAATGATGAAGCAGTTATCAATTTTCACATCTACTTATTGGTTCATTTATAAGGACGTGTTGTTTATTAAGTGTAATTTATTTCATCACCACTGCTCTCATAACGGTGAAGAAGAATATCATGAGAACTAAAAATTCGAAAACATGTGACATATCGTCGATTAAATGGAAAAATGACATTTCTTGCAAAAAAATTTTTAGCAAGAAATGTCATTTTTCCATTTAATCAACGATATCTGAACCCGCAATAAGCCTGCGTGGTGGATTACGGCCCACTCCCTCTTACAGAGAGGAGGCTTGTGTTCCAGCAGTAGGAACATGAGTACCGTGACAAACCCGCTCATGTCGCGATAAAAATATTAGACTCCTATTTTTTTTTTGGTGATGTTATATCATCAACCGCTCTGGGTGGAGCGGAAGAGAGTGTCAGACTCTTACTGACTAAAACCCACCCGTGTTCCTTCCTTAGCCCCTTATGTTCCGGGTCAGCGGTAACCCTTTCGGACAATCCGGCTGATATTAGACACCCTGCATGGTGAATTGCGGAGGATATTCTAAGGCATCTCAAGCTAAGTTCTAACTACATTTCTAAGCTGCATTCTGCCACCGCCACGAGACGTGAAAAGAGAAAACAAAATACGCAATAATCAAGACCTTATCGATGCGACAGACCAGTTCACTGACCCCGGACATTTGTTTAAAATATTATATATTATACTATTATACATATTGATGACACCGTACCAAGAATTTGAGGAATTTGTTATAAAAATAAACTGTCTATCGTTATCAACTACTTTCACTCATTGGGAGATTGTACGACATACGACCATATAAAGTATATTAAAGCATACCATATATGCGAAGGAATTCGGAGACGGCGCCATTTAATTTAAGACGAAAACCTGTTAATTTTTGGCCTGGATTTTGGTTTGAATTGGGGTCTTATTAAAGATTTTCGCCTTTTTTGGCACGAGAAATCTGTTAAGTCTGGCTACTTGTTATAGGCAAGCATTGGTATTTTTTTTTTTATTATGAATTTTGTATCCTGCGCTTACATACATTCACAGCGTATTTGTACACTTGGTTACCACAAGTAAAGCGCGTGTCGCTACGTGAGATCTCTGAGGGTTGGCGCAAGGGTGTCGACACACTTTGCATCCCATACCACAGGCCTACCTACCTTTCAAGGCATTAGGGTCGGTCCGTTTGGCCTCTTCTCATCGTCGCGTGACAAGCCATAGGATTCTAAAACAGCTGGCACCCTGGAGAATTTTTGTGAATATGTTTAAATAAAGACGTATTAATCGACTTTTGTTCCTGATCACAGCTTCGTAGCTGTGTTTCCTACTAAGCACCGAAACAAAACGATTTAAATATACGTACGACTTTAGTCTTGTGTGTGTTTGTCTGTGTGGTGCCGGACTTAAAGAATACCACCACCCCTTACTTCCCGTGGGTGTCGTAAAAGGCGACTAAGGATCGTACCGGAGAATGGGCAGCAGCGTTCTCTATGTATTCCACCATCATACCATACTGCGATCGCCAACCCGCCTGCCAAGCGTGGCGATTATGGCAAACCCTCCCAAAATTGGGGGAGGCTTATGTCCAGCAGTGGACGTCTATCGGCTGAAACGACGACGACGACGACGACTTTAGTCTACCCACTAAAAAGGCTTTAAAACACTTTTCTTTCAAATTCTAATGAAGCAATTATGCATAAAAGATCTAGACAGAAGCAGGAGACTACAAAATGGATTGATCGATTGATTGATTGATTGACACAGTAAACGTGACGTAAGTGTGCAGGAAAGTGACCTTCATGTATTTATGCATCACTTAAGAAAATCAACCACAAATTACGTGGTCATGATATGAATGAAATTGTTGTTAGATGTCCATAATGTTATTACTTTGTTGTGTGCATATCGCAACAGATATGCCTTGAGCTTTATCATCATCATCAGCCTTTAGCAGTCCATTGCTGGACATAGGCCTTTCCTATTGCACGCCATTCAACTCGATTTTCGGCAACTCTCATCCAGCTGCTACCAGCCATCCTGCGAAGATCGTCGCTTCACTTAGCTTGAGGGCTTCCCAACCTTACGTTTACAGATTCGCGGTCTTCCCTACGTCTACCCCAACATTCATTGGTTCTACGGCTAATATGGCGGCCCATTGCCACTTCAGCTTTCTTATTCTGTGAGCTATGTCGACAACTTTGGCTCTTTGCCTGTTCACCTCGTTATGGATTCTATCCCTCAAAGAGACTCCAAGCACAGTTCGTTCCGTAGCTCGCTGAGCGACCTTGAATTTCTGGACCAGCCTTTCTGTGAGTGTCCACCTTTCGGCCCCGTAAGTCAGCCTTGAACTTGACTTATGACAATTTAATTTAGAACTTATATATGTCTTGAGTGATCCACTGCTCTTAACTGACAAGAGCAGTGGTGGCTAAGTGGTAACGGCCGCGACTTACGAGTTGTAGGTCGTAGGTTCGAACCCAGACAGGCGCTTTACTTTGTGTTAATTATTTCATCACCACTGTTCTCAAAACGGTGAAGGAAAACATCGTGAGGAAACAGGCATGTCCTAAAATAAAAAATTCGAAGACATGTGACATCTGCCAATCCGCAGTGGGCCCGCGTGGTAGATTACGGTCCACTTCCTTTCACCGAGAGGAGGCCTGTGTCCCAGTAGTGGGAACATTATAGGCTGATTATGAATATGACTTGAGTTGTTCTTGTAATCCCCTGGGTTGCTTCAGGTACTAAAGTCTCCATGATTGATTCTCCGGCATGAGTGAGTGTACGAGGTCGTGGGATCAAAACTGGGATTGGTACGTGTCCACTCCTACCTGCCTGTGATTTTTTCTGATCATGTGTACTTTCTAAGTTTATCTTGGACATCACGTGAAAAAATCGTGAGAAAACCTGGACTCTGTGGTGATCAATGCTCGTGCCTTCTCTGTATGAGAAGAGGGCTCAAAATCAAAATGTTTTATTTCACATAAGCCTACATGGGCACTTATGAAACGTCAGAAGCTAGGTGCACGGTTCCAATTGGTCGTTTCCTATGGAGAAGAACCGACAAGAAACTCCATATCCGATCTGGTGTCGGATGATTGATATATAGTTACACCATTTATTAAAACACTAAATGGCTGGGCCGATTTTTGTGGTCTTTGATTTATTGGATTTGTCTCCGCCCCGAATAGCAGAATAACTATTAAACCATGGGAAAATTCAAGGAGGTAGGTACGAAGGTCAACTAGTAATTGTAAATCACAGTGTTGGTATCACCATATTTTATCTTTCGGCGTACAAAGTACAGACGGCAGCACATCAAGCTACTAAAATCTGTCAAATTTAAAGGATAAGGTTCAAAGTTGATTGGGAAAATTTTACAATGTCGTGTAGCTTGATATAGGTATATATAAAGAAAACACAACAAAATTTAACACTAAACGAAATTAAATTAAGACTAAGATCAACTACAAACACTCAAAATAAGTTTAAAAATAAAGAATAATAAAAATAAATCCTAGAGTTTAACCCTGCAAATATTCAGATATACTGTAATATGCTATAAGTTATGTTAAAGTCAAGTTGCGATCTGGGGGCCTAAAAGGCCAATTTGGCAGAATCATAAAAGGATAACATTATAAATCATAATGGACAGTTAACTGTTAAGTTAATCGTATCAAATCCCATTGGTGAAGGATTTTTCAGTTTTTTTTTGGCTGTGCTAAAATACCAATCAATCCAATCCAAATCCAATCCAAATCCAATCCCAATCTCTTTTGATTATACCTACGTAGTGCAGCGAAAAAAAGAAAAATACTGACTATCTTCGTAATATTATGATTCATAATGTTATCCTTTTATGATTCTGCTAAAGTGGCCTCTTTAGGCCCCCAGCACTCATAATGTCGTAGCTGCCGAGCGTCTTTCAAGGCAAAAATCTTCATAAAAACATCCATAGACCTTCCGTAATGTACCACATTTGCATAGAAATCAATCTCGTTTATACCATGATTTAAATGCTCCATGAGGTCATAGGCCTGATTTCCGGATTCATCACAATCCACTTACTTTAACTGCCACAAAGTGGATCCTATGGTATTTTAATGAAGATTCTTCAAAGTGTTGGATGTAAACTAAAGTTGGAACTGTAATGGTCCAACCATGAACTCATTCGTGAACTTGAACTTGTTCGTGTTTTGCAACCAATTAAAACCACGTGTAATTATTTATTATGTAAGTTCAATTAAAATCTGAGTATGGTGAGCGCTCTTTGAATAGGAATAAAACGCAGAAATAACTAAACGAGTGATGAATATAAATGTTGATGAATGGAGAGGGAGAGAAAGACCAAAGGTGGATGGATTGTGTCAGGGATGGTATTGAAGAAAAAAGAGTGAATGAAGGATTGACGGCTGACATCACAGATATAGATATACCTAGATAACGCAAGAGTAACTACTTCGCGTGCCAAAAATTGCACCAACTTATGATTACAAATCGTAAGCCGCCCCTTTCAGCGCGAAAGGGGCGGCTTACGATTTGTAATCATAAGTTGGTGCAACTGCAGTCCTTTGTACTGCTGGCTGGATAAGTGTGAGCGAGAGCGCAAGCTTGTGACGTCATAGTAGGTAGTCAAAAAATGGCACGCTTGGTTTTCATACAGTTCGTGATACTTCCGTTATATAGGTATATCTATATCTGTGGCTGACATAATATTGGAAGAAGAGGGGTTTTTGCGTAGGTAACACACTAGGCTTTCATTTTGACCCTTCAATGATAAATGATTTATTTTCTGTAAGTAGGTTTGTACAAACACTTTTACAGGTCAATCATATTTTTTTAAACTAGATGAGGTCGGCGTTTCCTTGACTATTCTGAGAAGAAAGGCCGAAACAAACTCAGAGGTCACAGTCTCTTAAAGTCCAGACAAAATCTTGGTCTGACTCAGATCATGTGAAGACCATGTAGATTGGTGTCTGAAATGGTCTTTTGAGGAAAGAACCACACAAATTGTGCGAACCAGTCAGTGCACGCATTTGTCAAAAATCGTGCAGCTCAACTCAGAATTTCAGGAGCTCAACGATTCGACGAACAATACCAAAGAAGGGACATTTGGGTAGGCCGCGTAAATTATTCAAACTGCCAGATCATGATTAAAACTAACTAAGAAGGAAAACAGAAAAAAGAAATGACCCACATAGTCCTCACATTCACAATAATTAAATAAAAAAATACTTTACAAAGTAAATATTCATGACATTGTCATGTCTATATAAAAATGCGGACATAATCTTTGAGGAGCATTTAGATTGGTGTCTGAAATAGTCTTTTGAGGAAAGAACCACACAGCTTGAGTGGACCCGTCCAGTCAGTGCACGCATTTGTCAGTAACCGTGCAGCTCAACTCAGAACATAAGGAGCTCAACGATCGACGAACAATACCAAAGACAGGGCATTAATACATAATAACATTCATTGCGTCATTTACGTTGTTGAGCAGAAAATTGTTTCGACCATAATAATGTGAAGAAATGAATTAGCAATGTTACGCAATAAAATTAGGATGCCGGTGAAATATATACCTATTGGATAAACTGAAATACCCCAAGCATACAGCTTGAAAAGTTCCTGACCTCTGCATGGACAACTTTAAACCGATAGAAAGGACGGTCTGGTCGTTATAATATCCGGTCATATACGTAAGGATAAGCATGATAATGCTTCATACAAAATTCCGTTATCTAAAACCACTTTTGGTAACATCGCAGAGTGTGCGTCGCAAATGTATTTCGTTCTATTTTAACGTCTAGCTCTAGAAAAACAAGGAAGCTAGTAATCTTGATACATGGTTAATGAAATTTTATGATAATCTATTTTGAAATAAAAACATTCCGAAGCGGGTATTTTTCATTACATCATTTAAGTTCACAAATACTGAGAATATTATTTTAATTTTGTTTTATAATTTTGAAACACAGTTGTTTCAAAATTATAAAACAAAATTTCGTCTAGTTTAGTAGAATAAAAATGCAGTGGTTATTCATACTTATTTTGTGAAAATTAACTAAATTGAGTATGGAAGAAAAATACATGTTCTGCCGACTCCAAATAAATTTGGACAATACGGGCAAAAGGACGATCCAGGAGGGGATCGAGGTGGGGGGTGGAGGGGGGGTTCAGGGGATCAGACCAGAATAACTCAAAGAATCTACATTCTAGACTTGAAGACCTATAATTGGCTGTCAGATTATCATAATGTTATTTATCACTATTGTATTTAGCTGTAAGTCTTCCAAAGTCCTTAAATAAATAAGGTGCCACTAGTCGATATATTTTCCATACAAATTTCGGGAGAGTATTACTCCACTGTTTGGCTTTGTGCATCCAAAGTTAAACAAGATATTATCGTTTTGTCTTATTATTAATTTTGTCCTAAAAAAACAGAATAGTAAAATAAAAAGCCATTAAAAAGTTATAAGTCAACAAAGATCCGTTTTGTTTTGCTATTTTTAACGTAACTTTGGGTGGTAAATAAGTAATAAAAGATCTGTAAAATCTTCAAAACAAAGTCAGTACCGACAAAGCTCAGTTATCGAAGAATTCAATAGACTATATTTGTAATATTGATTTATGCAGTGTTATTTTCATAAAACTCGTTTTTCCAAAGCACTTTTCGAATTTTTTTACGCGCCTTTCTGTTCGGAACGGTGTTTCTGTGCGTGACAACTAGACTTTGTGCGCGTAGACTAGCGTCTAATAATAATAATAATAAAGATGAGCCCGGTGTAGATTTCATAGCGTCCGTATCCTGGCTACGTTTTGGTGACCTTTTCGGGGAAACTGAAGGTTTTGTCTGTGCAATTATGGACGAAGTTATCTTAACGAATAACTACCGGAGACATATTATGAAGGACGGGACGGTTGACGTGTGTCGGGCATGCCACCGTCCGGGTGAGTCTATCAGACATATTATCTCTGGTTGTTCTCGTCTGGCTAACGGCGAGTACTTGCACAGGCATAACCAAGTGGCCAGGATTATTCACCAGCAACTTGCTTTGAAATATAAGCTTGTGGATTCTGAGGTACCGTATTACAAGTATGTGCCCGACCCAGTTCTTGAAAATGACCATGTCACGTTGTACTGGGATCGGTCTATCATTACTGACAGGACTATTGTTGCCAATAAGCCTGATATAGTGGTGATAGATCGATTAGCGCGCCGCACAATGATTGTCGATGTTACCATTCCACATGACGGGAACCTCGTGAAAGCTGAGAAAGAGAAACAAATCAAATATCTCGACTTAGCACACGAGGTTGTTGACATGTGGAATGTGAGCTCGGCTGTCATTGTGCCGATTGTCGTATCAGCCAATGGGCTGATGGCCGAAAGCCTCGATCAACATCTATCGAGGCTCTCGTTAGGCGGTTGGATCAAGGGCCTGATTCAGAAGGCAGTACTCCTTGATACGGCTCGTATTGTGAGGAGGTTCCTGTCTCTGGAGCCCTAACCACCGGTAGCTTGGACCTTGCTCCCGACACCGGCGGATATCTATTTTTTTTATATTTTTAAATGTTTTTTATACTTAAATTTTATATTTTAAGAAATATTTAAAAATGTAAGAAAGTAAGTTAGCTAAATAAATGAACGGAATAATAATAATAATCATTTTATTTCGGACAACTATAAGATCCATAACTTGTTAGTAACAGTTTTGTACTTAAAATACTATTGTTAGTAACTTAAACTAAAGACGAAAAAGTACGAAGACCATCCAACACTCGACACCCAGAAACTATGGAACAAGTCTTCGCACAAATTGCCTTATTATGGCGGAGGAAGTCCACAGGAGGAGTGTCGCCACAGCCTTCAGGATGCTATTGTGTCTAATGCTCCTAGCTGATACCTACTATCTCTGTCGGACACGAAACTAGGTGAGACAACGTGCTTTTTGGTGATGACCACCAGTGAGTTCGAGCTCGCGACTTGTTCCACCTTAATACTTAATATTCGATTTATCTTAAATGTAACCAGTATTTGAATTTTCTTTAAAAATTACTCCATGCTGCGGAAAACACTTAAAAGTCGTTGGTCCCGGCTGTCATGCGTAGACCTTTGACAATCACTACGGGAACCTAGTCTGAAAGTCTGACAACCAGTCTTTCGAAAGGGGTAAGTATCGTGTTATCAAGTAAGTAAGTAAGTTGTCAAAATCAATAATAGACCTACCTATTTTATCAGTATTATCACGTTAACTAGCCCAATACTTATTTTCTTTGTACAGTCACGAGCCCTAATATGTCAACAGTTGGCAACTTTCAATTGCGATTTTTTCACGAAATAACGAATGCAACGTTGAAATATGACACTTTACATAAACCTATGGGTTCGAAAATACAATTTTCCTAATAATAATAAAATTTCATTCAAAAATAAAGGAGAAAATCGCTTTTGAATAAAGCCAAGTGTATACATACTTATGCTCATGACTGTACACGAAAAACTGTACCTGCTCTTTTGTCTACCAAAGTGTTATACAATGTTCGTCACATAATACACTTGTTCGCACGAAAATTATCCAGTTTGGACACTGAAAGATTCATGAAACATTCATAGGTTTCCCCCAGTTAGGTATAATAATATGGTTGGAAGAACATACGATAAAAAACACATTGTGTAACCATCTATATCTATTATACATTATCTACCAGTTAAACAGGGTTCCATTAAAATAGATGGATACATTTTAACACAGCGCTCAGTTCGTCTAACCAATGATATCCAACCAAAAAAAAAAAAACACTGAATAAAGTGATTTTATTTTGACCTAAGATAATAAATTACCGGCACATTAGTGTATTTTCGTTAGCTGATTATTTTTCTTGTAAGTATCTATGCGTTTTTCTTATATATTTTTTTACTATCGTCCTTATTTTTGGTGGTTTGAATGATTTCTAAAATGTTATCCATCTATTTTAATGGGACCCTATACATATGTAAGTAATTAATAAGTTAGCGTTGTTCCGATAGTTAGGTACGTATGTTTTAAACTGTCAACTCTATTTTTTTGAGAGTGTAAAGTATCAAGCAGTGTGTAGGGTGTGTGTGTGTGATGTGGTATGTGAGAGTGCGTGTGTGTGTGTAGTGTTGGAGTATGTTTATACAATGTGTAACTGAATTAATGCACGTTAAGAAAGTAGATTGTTCACAATCCTTTACTAAATCGATTTCTGTAATTTTTAATACAGGTAATATTTTATGGCAAAAATAAATTAAATTACGTCATTTCCAGTCACACTTCCGCTGTACAGTCAAAATAAACGAAAAAGGACGAATTACCTACTACGTAAGACCCATATATGTGTGCGGCTGTGTGCGTGTGTCGATTTGCCGATTTGTCACTTGTCCCCGTCACTTTTCCATAAAGGTTCGTTAGAAAACCAGCGTCAGACAGCATCTGTCTGGCATTAATGTTGAAATGAACCTTATTGGCGCAGCCGTGAGGCACACACTATTGTTGTTGAAATATTATTTTTATTTTGTTAATTTTGTATTTTTTTTTTCACGAACTGTGTCCAAATAAACTTTTTTTCTTTCTTCTAGGTATGTGTAATGTGACCACATTTTTCTCCCACAATCAGTTTTAACTAATTTAATAAATAAACTAAATAAACAATATTTTACTTTATAGTAAACATTCAATGTATTTATGGTTATAACATATTATTCTAATTGGACTTTTGGTGGTGTGCGTTAATTCCGGGACATGTTGTACGTAGGTACGGTCAGCAACAAACGTCGATTAACACTTCAGTTTTCTTAATCTCACTTGTTGAGCAAAATATTTGTTCAAACTTGCAGCAGAAGTACTATGCAATTTTGAGATTACAAAACTGAGTGGTAATATTTTACGCAATAACCGAGATTAAAAAAAACTGAAGTGTTAATCGAATTTTGTTGCTGACTGTACGTACGTAACAAAATATAAACAGAAACATCCCAAAAACTTCAATTTGATATATTTCTCCGATAGATAAATAAATCGTTTATTTAGTACACACAAAAGACAGCACAACACGTACAAAAGCACGATTAAATGTGTGTGTGTTTTAATGTGTATGTATTTTAACCGTAGATAACAGAATAGTAAGGTTATTGACCTAGGTAGGTATAGTCGTAAAGAATAGTGCCTGAAGAAAGGTGTGTGTCGTCATCGAGGCATGCCTAGCTAAGAACTAAGAAACGACGGAGTGTCGGCTTCATCATCGTCATCGTTTCAGCCGATAGACGTCCACTGCTGGACACAGGCCTCCCCCAATTTTGGGAGGGTTTGCCATAATCGCCACGCTTGGCAGGCGGGTTGGCGATCGCAGTATGGTATGGTGGTGGAATACATAGAGAACGCTGCTGCCCATTCTCCGGTACGATCCTTAGTCGCCTTTTACGACACCCACGGGAAGTAAGGGGTGGTGGTATTCTTTAAGTCCGGCACCACACAGACTGTCCAGTGTCGGCTTGGATTCATTCATTTCTGGCCAGAGAAGGCACCAGAGAGATATGGAAGTTTATGGTGGAGAATTTTTACTAGCAGAAATTAGTTCGCACAGTGATACTTGATTTTTTGGCAGCATCTACATCGCCAACTACGCATCACACTGACGTCAAGCAAAATCCTGCATCGCGCAAGCAAAGTTTACCGCGCGACTAGCAAATACATGTAAACAACGTCCCGGCATCAATCGTCGTCGGCCAGTTGCCTACCAGACGCGACACCCGTCTGGTCGGAGGATCCTCCCTTTTCTATAGATGATGAGTGATCTTTACACACCGTTACTCATACCTCATCATCTGCCTAGTCTTTTCCAAACTATGTTGGGGTTGGCTTCCAGTCTAAACGGATGCAGCTGAATACCAGTATATTACATGGAGCGACTGCCTATCTGACTTCCACAACCCAGTTACTGGGTAAGACTGGTTGTCAGATTTTCGGGCTTCTGACTACCAGTAACGACTGTCAAAGATCCACGAATGACAGCCGGGAGCAACGGCTTAACGTGCTTTCCGAGGCACGGAGGGGTCTCGGTATGTAAAGATGGTCACCCATTCAGAGACCAACCGCGGCAAGCGTAGCTTAACCTGATCGATCGACCTGTGCGGCTGTTATTATTTAGCCACGAGCCTGTTACTGAATACCTCTATAAAATATTTTAACTGAAACAGTACCAATGCAAAAGATCTGTTTCACATTTTGTGGGATAACTAGATCATCCGAGATGGGCCATGCCATTCATGGTGACTTAAATTTTCTATCTGAGAAATTCTGAAGTCATCAGCATTATAGAGGCATGAGGAACAGGGTGTAAAGTTCACCCAACCTCCATTGAAAAGGGAGGATCCTCCGACAAGACGGGTGTTGTGTCTGGCGGGCAACAATTCATGTCGGGCCGTTGTATCTATGCTAGTTGCGCGGTAAACTCTGCTTGCGAGATGCAGAATTTTGCGTGACGTCAGTATGACGCGTTGTTCTCATGTGGTGTTGTAGATACCGCTACAGCATCATCTGCCTAGCTTTTCCCTACTATGTTGGGGTCGGCTTCTAGTCTTAAACGGCTGTCTTTCTGGCTTTTTAAAGAGCCTATAAGTAGTCTTCTTCAAGAATTGGGCTATCAAACGCTTAAATTATTTTGTTTGAGTACATGTGAGTACCATGGAAATTAGAGTAATAATTCACTTGATTCATTGAGGAAATCGCCAACGACGTTCGGTTTGCTGACGTTTTTTACGATAAATATTTTATTGTTTATTTAAACAAGTTATTGTTTTACAAACTTGAAGACGTTAAATTTTATTTTAAATGGTACTCCATTTGAGATTGTTTGTTTACTTATTTGTTTTTTTTTTTTCAACAATTCCTGTGTGAGGTTACGTTTGTGTTTGTGAAAATAAATGTAAACAATAACGGGTACATATCTTTGTCTCGTGTTTAAATATTATAAATACAAGTACGACTACGTACCTAGGGAGTGACCCATAGTAGGCACAATTAAGTAATCAGAAGGGCAATGAACGCTCAGTCTGGGGGCCTATAAAGGCCACTTTGGCAGAATCATAAAAGGATAACATTATGAATCAAAATGGACAGTTAACTGTTAAGTTCGTATCACATCCCATTGGTGAAGAATTTTTCAGATTTTTTTTTTTGTCTGTGCTGAAATATCAATCAATCCAATCCAAATCCAAACCCAATATCTTTGATTATACCTACGTACTGCAGCGAGAAAAGAAAAACACGGACTGTATTCGCCATATTATGATTCATAATGTATTATCTGAGTATCAATTTGTCAAAAATATCTCGAATTTTCCTACATTTATGACAAGTTTTCGACATTGATTGACGCTGAGATGACATTTCGACAAAATTTTGACCGTTTTAAATTACGAGAATTGCCCTTATGTTACAAAGGCTGCATGGTTTAGCCTTAGGCTGCCGCTCCCACGTCAGACTTTTTGTAGCACCAATAATCGGGCCGATTTTTCCGTCGGTGCTCCATGGACCAATTGAAATTTGTCCAATTGGACTGTGGGGAAAAAGACATGTTTCCATTGTCCAATTATCAACTGGACTATGGAGAATTGAGAAATGTTCCGCTGTCCAGTTTAATAGTATAGTAAAGCCTTGTCCATACTATTTAAAAAAATATATCAGAAACAATTATTTTTGAAACCGCTTAATAATCATTTATTAAATAATTACGACATAAAAATTCATTCAATTAAAAGATTACAAAAAAAAAAAGAATGTTTGTGAAATTGTTGCTTACACAAATTTTCTGATCGGGGTCAAGAACGTAAAAAAAAAGTTTACATACCTATCTTTTCATTGAAGATTCTATTTTAATTAACTATACTTAATTAGCTATCATTAAATTGTTCCTATTTATTTATTTATAATATTTTTGAATTCAGTTTGATGTGAACCAAAAAATATAACAAAAGCTTCTTTGAACCTAAAGAATAGGAAACTGGTGTGAACTCAGGGTTATAATGTTACAATGGAACATAGTTTTGGTTTACGTCCACTGTTCTCCATAGTCCAGTTGGTAATTGGACGATGGAAACATGTCATTTTCCCCACAGTCCAATTGGTCAAGTTTGAATTGGACCATGGAGCACCGACGGATTTTTCCTCCGATTCTTTTGACCGATTTTGTGACCGACTCAACGTACACGTCCGTCACTTTGTCTTCAACACAACGTCCTTCCCTAGCAAGCGCACGCGGCCGACTGTCGGTGAGTAGTGTGCGTTAACGCATACATTTCCGAACGTTCCATTTTTCACCGACAATCGGATCGGTCGGGATGCGCCGATTTTATTTCTGACCTACTTTTTGTAGGACGTGTGCGTTGCACTATTGCTATCAGTGTGTTCTATTTTTCTCCTACAAAAAATCGGTCACCGATTATCGGACGTGGGCGAGCGGCCTTACTTTTAGGTTCAGTCAGCCTCAAAACGATCATCATCATCATCATTTCAGCCGAAAGACGTCCACTACTGGACATAGGCCTCCCCCAAGTTGGGGGTTTGCCATAATCGCCACGCTTGGCAGGCGGGTTGGCGATCGCAGTATAGTATGGTGGTGGAATGCATTGAGAACGCTGCTGCCCATTCTCCGGTACGACCCTTAGTCTCTTTTAACGACACCCACGGGAAGTATGGGGTGGTGCTATTCTTTAAGTCTCAGACAAAACAGACAAAACGATCAATCGACAAGAATTAATTTCACTGTCTACAATTTGTGTTCCAACTGTATCAATGTATAAAAGACAAAGCGAGTTATACATCGACGAGCAATCTAGCTGTTACCATGATTTCAGCGCATGATTCCGAACATCATCATTCATAATTTCAGCCGAAAGACGTCCACTGCTGGACATAGGCCTCCCCAAGCACCTCCACTTCGACCGGTCCTGTGCTTCCCGCATCCAACGGGTTCCTGCGGCCTTCACAAGGTCATCGGTCCACCTTGTGGGAGGCCTTCCAACGCTACGTCTTCCGGTACGCGGTCGCAACTCCAGAACCTTTCGGCCCCATCGGCCATCTGTTCTGCGAGCAATGTGCCCTGCCCACTGCCACTTAAGTTTGGCAATTCTTCGGGCTATGTCGGTTACCTTGGTTCTCCTGCGGATCTCCTCATTCCTGATTCGAGCACGCAGGGAAACTCCAAGCATAGCCCTCTCCATTGCCCTTTGGGTGACTTTTAGCCTTCTTATAAGGCCCATTGATGATGATTCCGAACCCTGCCTTTAAATTTTTCGTCCACCAATTAACAAAAAAAATAGCTGCTCCATACAAATTCACCGCGTAAGTGCACTTTTGATCTTTTGGTTGTCATGGCTACAGTTTGCACGTCGATGTACAGACGCCAGCACATCAAGCTACCTGAAGCTGTCAAATTTTCCCAATCAGTTTTGGACCTTATGCTTTAGCGATAAAGTTAAAAACCATTGAATAAATTTGACAGATTATAGTAGCTTGATGTGCTGGCGTCTGTACCTGCCACCTGTAATTATTGTATAGCTACGAAAGTATAATTATTCAAATGTATGTTTCAAATTGATGTTGTTTCAAGTAAAACAAACTTGAACTTTATTTTAATGGTAATTAAGTCGGTTTCTGAGTGACTAGCACTATTGAAAAGTTATAAAATTTTTTGAAGTTGTAGCGTAAACTGAACTTTATTGTGCTTGAATTAAAGTATTTTTTCCATAAACTCGTATTTGTTTACATTTTTGGCAAATAAATCGCGAATGCAGATTAATGTGTAGGTACTATGTTTCGTGGTTACACATTGATACAATAATAAGGACAAGAGATAGTAGATCATTGAAATAATTCTTGTCGATGTACAGACGCCTGCACATCAAGCTACCCGAAACTGTAAAATTTTCCCATCAACTTTGAACCTTATCCTTTAGCAATAAAGTTGAAAATCTATTATAGAAATTTGAGAGATTGTAGTAGCTTGATGGGCTGGCGTCTGTATGTACAACCTGTTACCATGAATTCAATATGATTCTGGACCCCCGCTGCGTAGAAATTTTTCACCCTGTATCTAATAAGTATCTTTTTTAAGGCTGAGTCACGAGCACTAATATGTCAACACTTGGCTACTTTCAATTGCGATTCTTTCGTGAAAAAACGAATGCAACCTTGAAATACGACACTTTACACAAACCTATGGGTTCGAAAATACTACGTTCGTAATAACATAAAATTTCATTCAAAATTAAAGGAGAAAATCGCCTTCGAATAAAGCCAAGTGTATACATACTTATGCTCGTGACTGTACACAGTAAACTTTTAAAAACAACGATCTTTGCCAGCTCCACAAAATTTTGACAAAAATATTTGGCTGGCGCAAAGAATTGAAATGTTTAGTTTATATTTCAAGACAGAGGGTACTTAATTCTTAACTTTATATTGCGTTTTAAGAAAACACCTGATTTGTCTTCTTTTAGATTATATAAATGCATACCTAATGTAAATTAACTAAAATGTCAATTGAATTTAAATCATGCATGATTTTGGTGCGATTATAACACGGTTAAAAATATTTAAGAAAAGTACGTTGACGTCATTAGTATTAGATGTTTTTTTTAAACTTTTAATAAAATAAACTCGTTTGATTAGCAAAAAAATAAGTTTTTTTTAAAGGAAGTACTTAGTACTTACTATGTAGGTATTTAGATTTTTGTTAATTTTTAAAATGTCACCACAGATAAAATATTAATGAATATTGTAGATTTTTATGAAGTAAAATAAACACAAAATAAAAACGGCGGGAAATAACACCAAATAAAATAATAAAAAGTTACTCACTAATAATTGCAAACAGATATTGATTGATCCGCGTCCCATTTGCCCATGTTATTCTCGTTATTAAGAAATTCATTTTTTTTAAACACACCTAACACAGGTAAAAACGCACGCAGCCAAACACGATGGTGGCTTCGAATGAACTGCCGATATGGCCGCTTGCGTGCGTTCGCATTCACAACAAATCAATCGTTTATTTACTTTACCTATTTACATTTTACGTCTCAAACTACATACCTAGATTTTGATACAATTATTTGTGAAAGGTCAGTTTCGTCCTAACATAACCGTGCAGAGACAAAAGTAAAAAAAAAGTTTCGTCATTTTTAACATAAATAATTTTGATCATCTGTTGATTTAAAAATGGAATGTCGTCTTTTTGTTTTGAAGGGTGACGACTTAAAAAAATATAGGTACACACATTGCATCTACCAAAAAAAAAACATTTATTGTTTGTTTTTTTTCGTGTTACATAATTATAAAATAAAAACACGTGATTATTCGGTAGTTTTTTGTTATAGTTCTAGCTAAATGTCTAGTTGGTTGGCTAATAATCGCAAGCGCTATTGCTAAGCATGAGGTCCCGGGTTCGATTGCCAGGCCAGGCAAGGCAGAGTGTTATTGTGCTTTTTCCATCAGGAATTTGTCAGTAGCACCCTTTTTTTGGGTTGGGAAATCATCAAATGACCCCTCCCGTTCGGGGCGGAGCGGAAAGGAGTGTCAGACTCTTACTGACTAAAACCCACCCGTGTTCATTCCTTAGCCCTTTATGTTCCGGGCCAGCGGTAAAACCCTTTCGGACAATCCCGCGGACCCGGCAGGCTTCGGCCCTAAGGGGTCCCTCAATTTATGCTGACATCTCTTTGAGACGCGCGTGGAACACGTACGCGCCATCCGGCACGGGCCTGGTTCTGATAGGACGGTGAGCTACCCTCAGTAGCAGCCTGGAGTTTGAATTTGTGTCCGGTTGATGGCAGCAGGCTGGTCCCTACATGGGACTTAAACATAATTGACGAAATGTGGGTGTACTAAGGTATACCTCTGCCTATACCTTCGGAGAATAGAGGCGTGATGTTATGGCTTTTGGTTCTAGATGCAGATGCTACCTCGAAAATCTAAACTCCTCGAAAACCTACTAAGCGAGCTAAAGTGATGTAATTACTTTTGAAACGCAAAACAAGAGTAATAAGTAATGTGCGTGCGCTCGGAATTATGTGCCAAAACGAATTTACTACTTTTTTAACAAAATAAATAAATTAAAATTTAAAACTACTTTGAGTAAACTTTGATATTATTATAAACAAATTCCATTGAATATCTCTTAAACGTTACGTCGTGATGTCGAAAAAAGTAAAAAAAAAATGATAGGTATACCTACTCGTAACTTTGCAATTTTTTTGTATGGATAAAAATAATTGAATCGTGTATTCCTTTTGCATGAAACTAGAGTCAAAAAAAAACCGGGCAAGAGCGAGTTGGACTCGCGCACCGAGGGTTCCGTAACATCCGGGCATAAGGTTTATGTTTATTAAATTAAATTTTATTTTTATTTTTGAGTTGATTGAATGAATGGTAAATTGCGGTTTACGATTTATGACGTATTAAAAAAAAACTACTTACTAGATCTCGTTCAAACCAATTTTCGGTGGTAGTTTACATGGTAATGTACATCATATATTTTTTTTAGTTTTATCATTCTCTTATTTTAGAAGTTACAGGGGGGGGGACACACATTTTACCACTTTGGAAGTGTCTCTCGCGCAAACTATTCAGTTTAGAAAAAAATGATATTAGAAACCTCAATATCATTTTTGAAGACCTACCCATAGATGCCCCACACGTATGGGTTTGATGAAAAAAAAAAATTTGAGTTTCGGTTCTAAGTATGGGGAACCCTAAAATTTATTGTTTTTTTTCTATTTTTTTGTGAAAATCTTAATGCGGTTCACAGAATACATCTACTTACCAAGTTTCAACAGTATAGTTCTTATAGTTTCGGAGAAAAGTAGCTGGGACATACGGACGGACAGACAGACAGACGGACAGACAGACAGACAGACAGACAGGCAGATATGACGAATCTATAAGGGTTCCGTGTTTGCCATTTGGCTACGGAACCCTAATACCACATATTTTTCAATATAATCACCTAGGGCTGATTTTTCCAACGCCAGATAACTTTATCGGAAGAATAATTTTGAATTTTTGACAGTTCTTCCATACAAAAACTGTCAGACGTCAATTTTATTCCACGAATAAAAATTATCGGACGATTGAAAAATCAGCCCTTAATGAAGTAAACGGACGTAAAAATGTCGGCGGAATTGTGTGGCGGGATTTTATCGCGCACTGAATTACCGAGCAGTGAGAATCCAATTGTCTGTGTGGTGCCGGACTTAAAGAATTGCACCACCCCTTACTTCCCGTGGGTGTCGTAAAAGGCGACTAAGGGTCTTACCGGAGAATGGGCAGCAGCGTTCTCTATTTATTCCACCATCATACCATACTGCGATCGCCAACCCGCCTGCCAAGCGTGGCGATTATGGCAAACCCCCCCCAAAATTGGGGGAGGCCTATGTCCAGCAGTGGACGTCTATCGGCTGAAACGAGAATCCAAATAGTTATCTGTGAATCCAACTGAGCGCATCACACCGTGTCAAAAAACCGCTTAGGTATGCTAAAACGGCAGCCTTGCCCAACCGATTATAATTCCAGTTTTATTTATGTCTAAAAAAAATATTAATTTAGGTAAAATACAAGTTAAGATGCTAATATTTAGCACGGGAATCTTTTGTTGGTCCTTGATTTTGCGATCTTTTGTGTCAGAACTAATAATAAGCTCAGGAATTTTGTCTTTATTAAATAATTTTGAAAGTGGTTTTGTTAGAATTTATTAACATACATCACACGGACATTAGCATACTTATCGGATCCAAGCACCAGGATGGTACTTGGTTGTGCCGGCACCTAGGTATCTAAGTACAATAGGCCGTACGTCAGTGGTATCAAAACCAACACCCTAATTGCGTAACACACTATCAATCTCAATCTGAATAATTTTGAAGGATATTTCTAACCCATTGCTTCATAGAATAGAATAGAATACTTACTCTTTATTATGTACACCATATTAATTACAGACATAAGGTATAGAAACTGTACAAAGGGTGACACAATGGGCGGTCTTATCGCTAAAAGCGATCTTTTAAAGACAACCTTTGGATGGATTAAAAAGGGGAAGGACAGACAAATACTGCAGGTAGACATACTGCAGGTTCATATTATGTTCGAAAAATGTGTTTGCTCAACAACGTACCTACCTAAATAACGCAATGAATGTTGTTGAACTGTCAAAATGAAACCCATTCCCACTGATAGTGCGCTATTACTTCGCAGAAGCTGGACTCTTAGGCTGAGGCTACAGTAGGCAGCGATTTGCGATGCGACTGGAAGAGCGAAACGAGAAAAACATGGTATGGCTACATTACAAGCGAAATTCCGGCGTATATTCGGCGATGACGTGGCTACAGGACATGCTCCACAACGAAATATATGTAGCCGCTATCATAACAAAGACTCAATTTGAATTGGTCGTTTTCTTAAAATGCGATCAAATCATCCATCGCGGTTTACTATATCTACGCATAATGTAGCCACACGCATAATTAGTAGCACTATTGAACTAGTCGTGCAAATGAGAAATTTTCTATAAATTCGCTTCAGTTTCGCTGATGCGTTGATGTAGCCGATGTCGTGATTACAGTAATGTTGTTCCTATCGCATAAAGAAATCAAAGATCGCTAGTAATATTTGATGTACGGTGTAGCCATATACGTGAGCATTCATTTACTTGTTTTAATCGCTCATGTGTCGCAGGTCGCGTCGCGGCCTAGTGTAGCCTCAGCCTTAGGCCGCTATCCCACTGGCGTTTTACGAGCGTTGGCGCTTCTCCAACGTCTGCGCAGCGACAACGCTGCGCAGACGCGACGTTGACGTCACGAGTTTCTAGTGGCAAGCGTTACATCTGCTGAACGCAACGTTAACGTCGCACACATGCTGCGATATGCAAGAAACTCGCGACGTTAACGTCGCGTCTACGCAACGTTGGCGCTGCGCAGACGTTGGAGAGGCGCCAACGCTCGTAAAACGCCAGTGGGATAGCGGCCTTATTCTATTGGTACTGAATGATACTCCTTTCTCGTTAGGCCAGCTTAAGGTCAAAGTGTTTCCACTGACGTGTGGTCAACTGTACAATTTGAGTCGCTAAAGAACAGCGGGGTAATTACGTAACACACTATCAGTAGCAATGGCTTTCATTTTGACAGTTCAACAACATTCATTGCGTTATAAACGTTGTCGAGCAGACACATTCTTTGAACATGTGAAGCAGAAAATGATCCAGACTGAGATCGATAGTGTATTATGCAATTAGGGTGCAGCTTGCAAATCGTTGATCACTTCAGAGCTGACATAAATGGTGACTATCAGGGACGAGATGTTCCAAAATTACACGAAACCTTTATTCAGGTGAATGCAGGGTAGTTGAGACCGCGAAATTCAAATTTTCTTACGTTTCTTGCAATTCGCGACAATAACAGGTACAGACGCCAGCACATCAAGCTACTACAATCTGTCAAATTTCTTTAATAGATATTCAACCTTATCGCTACAGCATAAGGGTCAAGGTTGATTAGGAAAATTTGACAGTTTCGGGTAGCTTGATGTGCTGGCGTCTGTACATATTTAGAGAATTCTAATCATTAGAATCATCTAATCATACCTACATCTTTCTAAGTTAGATTTCTACCACTAACACTTTCCCATAAGAGATTGGTGGTTGGTGGTAGAAATCTGACTTAGAAAGATAGCTATAATTATGATTCTAATGATTAAAATTCTTTAACACGTTGACCGCCAGACAGCAGACACAATAGAAAATCTATTTTTCGCGGTCACCGGTGACCGCGTTGGCAGTCAAAGCCTTAATTAAGTATCTGTTATTGCCGCGAATCATATTTTGATCAATATACAATCTGACACTGACCTGCAAATTGCAAAAAAACGTAAGAAAGTTTGAATTTCGCGGTCTACCACTATCCATTCACCATACTTTTCTCAGATAAATAAATTATTAACCTTTTGACAGCCACAGTCATAGCCAGCCACAGTCGTATAGATGGCAAACCACGGTTTCTTACATGTCAGACCACAGAGTACTTTTTGATATGTGACAGACTTTGACGCAGAGGGCACGTTTTTGGTTTTTTGACGTGCGGCGGTGAAAAGATAAAAATAATACAATGTGATGAATATTATTATGCAAGAAAAAACATTTTTTTCCTGTATTTTCTCAGATTGGGCTGACCATGTTTGTTGAAGGACCGACGGCCGTTGGAGCAGACGAGTCCTGGATAAGAGTGAAGACCGCGTATCGGCAAGCGTAGTGTGGGTCGTCCCACACTACGCTTGCCAATACGCGGTCTTCACTCTTATCCCCCAGCTAGATGGACCGACGACCTGGGACAGATCGGATGCGGAAGGCGGAGGACAGAGTGTTGTGGAGCAGCCTGGGAGAGGCCTATGTCCAGCAGTGGACTGCGATAGGCTGAGTTGATTGATTGAGTTATTGTGCTTTAATACCAACGGCTTAAGGTACTGTCCCAGGCACGGCGGGGTCTCGGTATGTAATGGATTGTCACCGACCGACCGAAGGGCCGACCTCGGCAAGTGAAGGTTAACCTTGGATGGACCCATGTGGTTGTTATTATTTAGCCACGGGTACGAGCCCCTGTGAGAGTAGGTACTGTAGAGTCTGTGTAATAGACCTACCTTTAGCAGCAGATGCTGGCTGGTCATAATTATTTGTGTGTTCCATTCGAATGTTCAAGCAAGTGTCAAATATTTTAATGTGGCGTTTTTGTTTAATAGAAGCAGTGCTACAAATAGTATGATACTCGCATTAGTTATATTGTAGTCTTTGATGATACTGTAAAGTCTTCGTAAACTTATTATAGTTCCAAGTCAAAGTTCTTTTAATTAAACTGTAGAGGTCCCGTCTGGACCATTAAAGTACCTACCTAAATAAATTATAATGTGTACACTTGAAATGCAAAATTAAAAACTTTACCGTAAACATTCCTACCTACCTACCTACGACAATCGCATGATTAGGCAAGTGTGCAAATTAATGTTTTTCTACTAAACCGATTGGTTATACTTAGATGTAAACTATAATTCAATTAAAATACTTTCTTAACTGCCGTTCGATTCTGTAAAACTCTCAACGTGAAAACTTAGGTGAAATGAGCTGTCAATAGTGGTAATCCCTCGCATCGAGTGGAATGACAGCTCACATCACGCTCACTTCACCTAAGTTTTCACCGTGAGATTTTTACAGAATAAACCAGCGGGGCATTTACGTAACACATTATCAATCGGAATCGGTGTCATTTTGACAGTTCAACAACATTCATTGCGTTATTTACGTGTTGAGCAGAATTTTTTTTCGAACTTATGAAGCAATGGATTTAGCAATTTGCTCCAAAATTATTCAGATTCCGATTGAAAGAAAGAAAGAAAGAAAGAAAAAGTATTTATTGCGACTCGTACAGGAAGATCACAAACTAAACTAAACACAGTAAAATAAAAATCCAAGTTGTATAAAAAAAAGTAAGACAAGGAAAAGGAAACAAAAAATCCTATACGAGGCCAAAAGGCTCCTATCTCAGCATGTGTGTCACAGCGCTGGTATTCTGATAGGACCCGCTGTGATGTCACGGGCAGTTGCAGAAACAGAAATAAATAATTATTTAAAATATTAGCATATGATAACATAAAATAAATTAATTTTTCAATCTGCGCCAGACGTAATCTCATTACTTGTCTATGCCTTGAGTGCCAGAGGCACTCTAGGCATAGACAAGTATCTATCTCATTGATAGTGTGTTACGCAACTAGGGTGCTGCTGCCTCGTTGGGCTAGCTAGTGGTTGGAAGCGCTACTGCTGACTGAGCAGGAGGTCATGTGGTCGTGGGTCTTTTTATCAAAAATTTCTCAGTAGCAGTCCAGAGTCTGCATTTGTACCCGGTTGATGGCAATAGCATAATTACCCTATAATATTCTCACTGCTGGGACACGGGCCTCCTCTCGGTTATAGGAAGTGGGCCGTAATCCACCACGCGGGCCCAGTGCGGGTTGGTAGATGTCACATGTATTGAATTTTTGGTTCTAGGACATGCCGGTTTCCTCACGATGTTTTCCTTCACCGTTTTGAGAGCAGTGGTGATGAATTTACACGAAGTAAAGCGCCTGTCTTGGTTCGAACCTGGGACCTAGAACTCGTAAGGCGCGGCCGTTACCATAGGCCAGCTCTGATGGCAATAGGCTCCTCTCCTATCTCATGGGACATAAACATAAAGGCCTGCGCAGACGACGGACTTTTTGTCCGGTAAAATAGATCACTTACAACTGTCGCGTACTTTTAATCCCTCGTTTGCGTTACTCGATACAGTTGTAAGCGATCTATTTTAGCGGACAAAAAAGTCCGCGGACAAAAGTCCGAATCTGGGTGTACTATAAGTAGGTACCTACCTCGCTAGGGTTAGGCACATCTGCCTAACCTTTCGAGGATATTACTAGCGTTATGTTTTAATACATATATTATGTTACTTACCTGAAATACTGCTGCTGCATCCGGCTAGACTGGAAGCCAACCCCAATATAGTTGAGAAAAGGCTAGGCATATTGATTGATTTCTTACCTGATTTTTTTTCCAGATTGTGAATGAAATTAGCGAATACCACGTCACTAGAAAATCGTGGCTTTTCCGGAGTAATCTCACGTGCGCCGTGACCAAACCTTTTGTCGCATCGAGACCGCCCAATTCTAAGGTCCTGTGACCTCATTTCTGCACGATCGTCACATACCTACTGGGACTACCGCGCGTGTTTCTTCTATCGAATGAAGAAAGAAAAGAACTGGTTGATACCTGCTAAACAAAAAAATAAAGGCTGTTAGGTAGACATTCAGTCGTTTTGGACAACACTCCCCCGATATATGCTTCGATGTAGGTACAGTCGGTACCCTAAAGGGGCCGCGGATGCGGTCGATTAGAGTGGGGATCTGTCGACCCTCTGAGTGACTTCAGGGAAGACAGCGCACAGTTGTCATGTGCTGCCTTGCACACTGGCACAGTTAGGTTTCGGGGAGATCCCTTTACAGTACACCCCAGAGATGTGCCCTAACAGGCGTTACACAGAGGGGGCTCCAGATTGGTCTTTTGAGAGGTAATGGTTGGGGTTCCTTCCTTCCTTCCTTGTGCCGATAGTGACCACCAGGGTGGTTTTTGTGACTCCTTGGTTTTTCTCCAAAGACCGGGCGCCTTTTGAAGGGTTCCCTCCGAAAAAAGAAACAGTGGCACTCAGGAGTGCCGACAGAAGTGAAAACTTGAAAAAGTATAGTAATTTTATAAATATGTTTGAAGGTCATTCTTCCCAAAGAAAATGTACCGCGCGTTGGTGTCTTTATAACGGCCAACATTTAAAACAGAGGTTACAGTAACAGTGTCGCGAGTTCAATGGTTTTTTCCCATCTCAAAAAATGCCCAACGCGCCGTAGATTTCTACCATAAGAACCAATATTTTATGGAAAAGTGCTTATGGTAGAAATCTAACTTAGAAATATGTATTAATGATTCTAATGATCAAAAAAAGGTTCGCGACAATAACAGGTACAAATTTAGAGAATCATAATCATTAATTCATCTTTCTAAGTTCGATTTCATGGAAAAGTGCTTATGGTAGAAATCTAACTTATAAAGATATATTAATGATTTTAATGATTATAATTATCTAAATATGTACTTACCTGTTATTGTCGCGAATCATATTTTGATCAAGATACAACCTGACACTGACCTGCAAATTGCAAAAAACGTAAGAAAATTTGAATTTCCCGGTCTACCACTAAGTAGTTGTGTATGTTGTAGAAGTAGTAGTTAAGAGGTAGGTACCCATATAAAGAAAGAAAGTCAAAAGTGTGCTCATTCCATTTATTCGCAGCACCGTGTATCATAAAACTATATTACATTTCCATTTACATAACAATAATCTATGAAAATACAAATATTTTATTAAAAATATTATTATTATTTATATTATGTGCTTCAGTTGCGTTGTCTATGTAAAATAAAAATACCTCAAATATAAAATCAATATACAGGATAATAATTAAACAGGAATATCTAATAGTGCCTACAGATTGTTCGATTTTTGACAATCGTTATTGTCATTCGATAATTATGTTATGTTTATACGACCAATAAGATCTGTCCGTGTACAGGTTAGCTCGATATCATTGATCGTTACCCGTTAGCGATCGATTATCGATTTATCGATCGTCAAAAACGAGATCACAGTGGCGATCGACAAAAACGTGAAGTTGATCCTCTGTCACTTACGCATTTACTTGATTTTATTTGATCGTCGAAAATCGAGCAAATCTTGTGGCAACTTATGGCAGTTTTTTACTAAGCTCCTTGTTTAAAAAGTCATTCTGCAAATTCGTACATTGATACCACACGGCGCTTATATGCTTACGGGGCTTGTCAATATATTTTGCATGAAATATTGATGACTGAGGGCTGATTTTTCCATCGTCAGATAACTTTTATTTGAGGAATATAATTGACGTTTGACAGTTTTTGTAAGAAACAACTGTCAAAATTTAAAAATTATTCCTCGAATAAAAAAAAATGAAAAAAATGTTTATTGGAATCAACAAGTTCACGTATTACATCAGTGGTGATTGGAGCCTCCTTTTAAGCGTATAAAGCCTGTATTAGGAGACTCCGCTCTTCCATGCATTAGTAGAACTTACATAAATACTTGTTTATTCTATTTGTATTTTACAATTTCTATACAAATAAAAAAATAACTAAAAACCTAAAACTATAAAGTTATCAGATGATTGGAAAATCAGCCCTTAGTCATTTTTATACCAGGACGCGAGCAAAGTTATCTCGTGCTGATGGAAGCGTGCATAAAGACGCGGGCTCTCGGTAAAGACAAGTCAGTCCCGTATTAACTTAAGCACTCACATATAAAGGCATAGGAAAACATTGTTACGTTTCTTTCCGTAGATCAAACCGGCAACAACCGGGCAACCCGTTGCTTTATGCAGAATCTCGTGTCGTGTCGGCATGAGATACAACTATACATATGCATAGAGCAGCAAGATCAGTATGAAGATACACAAATTACGTTAAGCGCCACACGCAAAAATAAATGAATTAATTATGCAACAGTTTCTTCTTATTTCTATTGTATATTTAATTGGAAGCTTTGGTTTAGAATATACGTTATGTGGTCCAGCCTTATGTTAACTTACTTAAGCGAAGCCACTTTCACACAGGTTTGTGTATAATAAATATTATAATTATGTACAGTCAAGAAAATATATTAATAATATTTTTTTTCCAACGTTACCTATAAAATTTTAACTACATATCTACGCACGCTAAAACCTACAATAAGGTGTACCGCTAAGGAGTAGGAGAAGCAGTGGTGACTCAGCGGTATCGGCCCTGACTTACGAGTTGTAGGTCGTAGGGTCGAAGCACTTTACTTTGTGTAAGTAATTTCATCACCACTGCTCTCAAAACGGTGAAGGAAAACATCGTGAGTAAACCGGCATGTCCTAGAACCAAAAAATCAAAGACGTGACATCTACCATCCCGCACTGGGTCCCACCAGTGGGATCATTATAGGCTGATTATTTTGTAATTTTTTGATAAATATGTCACATTGTCAGATATATTAAAAAGGACCCAATAGCCTAAGTTCCCAGCTGAGGTAGCGGTCAACGCGACTCGCGAGCCTATCCGATTAAGGCCCGGCGCCCATTGGCGGTACGGCATGGCAAGGTATATTTGGCGACGAATAAAAATATAAGTTTATAGTATCTATGGAAATAAAGTTGAAATTTCAATGTTAACAGTCGTAAGTAGAAAACGTGACAGACATGTCGTGAGGAGAGTTTTGAGTATGAATGTCGATGGCTATAAGAATAGGGGATGACCAAAGAAACGATGGATGGAATGTGTGAATGATGATATGGTTAGAAAGGGGGTGACTACCGAGATGACGACTAATAGAGAAGTATGGGAGAAAAAGACATGTTGCGCCGACCCCAAATAAATTGGGATAAGGGCAGGAGAATGATGAACAGTCGTAAATACAAAAACAATACTGCGGTATGCTTAGGCATGCCGTGTCGGCAGCCTTCGGAACGCTTCGGCATCCCTCGGAACGCTTTGGCAGTCTTCGGGATACCGCGGCAAGACAGCGCCCGCCCGAACACCGCGGCCCCACGCGTAGCTTCATTAGCTTAGCGTCGTTCATGCCGAAACGTGTCGTTGTCGAACGTTCCTAACTTATTTGTTATGTAATAATTACTGTGTAATGACCGTTCTGAAGAAGAGATACGACTATTGTAAAAAAAGCTAGGCGCTAGCACGGTGTCTAAGGACGCTTCGGTATACTTAAGTACGTCGCGGCATACTTAAAGATGTCACGGCATAGTTACCGCCAGTGTGCGCTTACATGTAGTAATGCCGAAGGATCCACTGCCATGCCGTGCCGCCAATGTGCGCCGGGCCTAAAAGATAATTTGATTTATTGTTAAGTATATTTTTTTGTGACAGCTCGAAAGTTTCCTAAGGAAGGCGGCCGGAAGAAGGAAGTATCGGAAACGAAGGTTTTGTGCGCAAAAGATAACTAATAAAAACAAAAGTCACTGGACTTTGGTGCAAATGTTGCAAAGCCAAAATTAAAATGGTCGAAAGTGAAGGCAAGTAACGTCAATGCCAACGAAAAGCGATAATAATAATGTACTACTGCAGGTGCCAAGCTCGTAGCCAAAGTCAGCGGGTTTATTGCGTAACATACTTTCATTTTGACAGTTCAACGACATTCATTGCGGTATTTACGTTGTTGAGCAGACAAATTTTTCGAACCTACGAAGCAATAGATTAGCAATTTCGCTACATTGTTTGCTCCGGACCGGCTGTGGAGATCGCGCGCCTGTGCATCGCGGTGCCTGCTCACGGTGCCGCCAGTGTGTAAAATGCGATTCAAATAAGAATAGGAACGTCAATGACCTCTATTTGTCAAATGTTGATTGAAAAGTACGGTTTGCAAAGAAAACTTATTTGCGTATCAATAACTTTCCTTTTCGTTTAACCGAGTCTTAGATAAATCAAAGTGAAAAAAACATCAAAAAATTAGTCATAAGTAATTAGTTTTTTTTAAATTATGCTACTTTCTTTCTTATTTTCATTGTTGACAACAATTCACCAGAAAGTAACGAAGATGCCAGCCGCCATCTTGTCGTTGTTGGGTGTTACAGTTACATGGTCTGTGGTTGTTGGTGTGCTTCGTGAGACTGAGTGCTTGTGGATTGTTACTGTTTCTTTCGTTAATTCTGTATGTTACGTGGTTGTTTCCTGTTAAAGGGAATCACCAGTTTCGGCTAAGCGTGGACAAGATGCCCGGTAAAAATTATTTTTACTAAGCAATATTATTTATTCTAAATGAAATATTTTTGCACATCATATAGTAGCCAGGTATACGAACAAAAAGTCGAAATAAAGAGTATTTAAATTGTATCCTACGGTTAAAAAGCATAGCCATTTGTTTAACGCAGTGTTACCAGCGCGGAAATAAAACATCAATTTCAGTCTGTAATCGATTAGATAATCAATAATTATGGCAAAAAAGTGTTTGTCTGCAAAACGAGTACCGGTCAATATTGTATGAGGAGATTATACTCATTTACATTGTTTTAAAATATAACAATCGAAAATGTTATTAGTATTGTGACATATTTTTTTTAGATTAGAATAACGGTTCTATAAATCGATTATTGTCAGATTTTTTTCCTGGCAACTCCTACTGTATCGCTTTTAGAGATGATCGATCCTGTTGCTTCGCAAAATCGCTTTTAATTAATATTTTTTAATATGTTCGCCTTTAATTCCATTCAATTTCTTACAAACAGACAGACAGACAAACAAAGCAGAGTCCCGATTTTGCCCGAACTATTTTGCCAATGTCAGTTGTGATTGAGAAGAGTGTTTTTGGAAAATAACGGCCAGCCTTAATAGTATTTTTCCTGAGATTTTCATTTTTTCTCATTTAACTTTTTTTCTCATTTAACCTTTATCAATTTACTGTAGTGGATCGTATATATAGTTGAATCGATGTGAAAATCAATCAAATTCTGTTTTACCGACCCACTTGAGTATCGATTCATACCGAACATCTCTAACGTCAAGTGAAATGACATCGGACAACTGTATCAATGAAAAAAAAAACCATTCGCTTTGTTTTCGTGCACTGTGGATGTTGTTTTGTTTTCTCGCTGCTTCGAACGTTTGTTTTTCTTATCAGATTATATCAAAATACTACTGGCAAATAATATATTATAGAAAAGAATAAGCTTATTACAAAGATTTTAACCGGCAAGGTTCCAATTTTTCACATGCCAGTTGAAGCATATTCTTGCATCTTGCTACAACTTTATTATAATATTTACTTTCCTATAGATAAGTAATTTTTGAAATGCAAGGTATTTATTAATAAAGATCTTGTCCACGCTTAGCCTGATCACCCTAACAAAGTGAGCAATTCCCTTTGTTATTGTTGTTATTTGTTGACGATGACCACTCAAACAGTGATGCAGACATGTTCAGATTAGAAATTCTTCGTTCATGAAATCATGATTCGTAAATTATAATTAATGTTATTAAAAAAATATCTTGTTTTGCTCACCCTACCCAATTTATTCGATTTGACAGCTATGACGTCACAACATGGCGCTAAGTCGATCCTATTCTTATTTGAAACGCATTGTACCCATACTACTCGATTTGCTCCCACAACCCAGGCGATCAATTTGCTGAACGCCCTGATTGCTCAGGAGCGGGAAATTGATATATTTTTGTATAGCAGTAAATCTATGTTAAATGTTTGTATCTTGCCATCAACCATGCACGAATCCTAACTCCGGACTGCTGTTGAAATAATCCTGATTGAACGATAAAACTTTTCCAGACCAGGGATTCGAATAAGGTGCATTATTCGCATCCAATAATGCACCTTATTTAGCCCGTACTTACACCTTTAAAGGCTGATTTTTCCATCGCCAGATAACTTTTATTCGAGGAATAAAATTGACGTCTGACAGTTTTGGTATGAAATAACTGTCAAAATTTCAAAATTATTCCTCGAATAAAAGTTATCTGGCGATGGAAAAATCAGCTCTAAATAGTTAAATCATCTACTCATTAATTCTATATCCGCTCCGCGTTCGTTCTCTCTGACAATTTCTACCCGTTCACAAGCAGTATTTACCTTATTATTATCTCATTTACTCATTATTTACTACAGGATCCTACTGTGACGTTTTAATGGTGGAATTAATGGTACATTACACGAATGACCCTAATGACAGAATTATACTGTTGACTATTTTGCGTTTTATTGACTGAGCTATACGTAGGTACCTATAGGTACTGCTCGATTCAAACTTTCTTCGGCTCGGAACATAGGCAAGTTGTTCCGCAGTAACAAATTCACGTGTCAGCGGGGGTGAGCGGGCGAGGTACTGCGCAGCGAATAGTGCACTTCAGAGAAAAAAAGAAAGAAAAGAAAGAAAGGAAAGAAAGAAAGAAAAGAAATAAAGAAAAGAAATAAAAAATGTTTATTCTGCACAAATAAAACATCATCTGCCTAGCCTTTTCCCAACTATGTTGGGGTCGGCTTCCAGTCTAACCGGATGCAGCTGAATACCAGTACTTTACATGGAGCGACTGCCTATCTGACCTCCACAACCCAGTTACTGGGTAATACGATACCCCTTGGTAAGACTGGCTGTCAGATTTTCGGGCTTCTGACTACCCGTAACGACTGTCAAAGATCCACGAATGACAGCCGGGACCAACGGCTTAACGTGCTTTCCGAGGCACGGAGGGGTCACGGTATGTAAAGATGGTCACCCATCCACAGACCAACCGCGGCAAGCGTAGCTTAACCTGATCTATCTACCTGTGCTGCTGTTATTATTTAGCCACGGGCCCCTTAGTTTCTAATTTGGTGTCCTAAAAATACTAAAAGCCAAGTAACTGCGGCCAACTTGGATGTAGCGTTCGTCGGCAGCTGCTGCATATCAATCAAATATTTCCCTTCGATCTACTAAACTGGTATCGTACAAAAAGACATATTGCATAAATATTTATAAAAATCCTTACAATTCAATGTAATTTCTTAAAAACTAATAAAATACTATTTTATCAGCTATGAAATTATAAATGTATTAAAAAATCTTAGGTCTCAAATATTTTGTAGTCTGTGACTCTGTGTACGGTGGGCTGCATCAATAGGGTAACCCAGTTGTATTAAAATTTTCATACAACTGGGGTACCCAATTGATGCAGCCCACTGTACATCCACAGATTATTACATAAAAACTCTTTTGTATCTGTGTTATAATTTTCTATTACATACCGATAAATGTTGCCATTTAAAGGACTATAAAATAATCTCGTGTTTAAAACTCCTTGTTAGATGTTTGTGTGGCAACACTATTGAATTTAGCAGGATCGTTTCGGCTGGAACTACTACGCCTGCACCTGTTAACAATACTATTCGTTAGACTAAATTATTAAAATTTTATTTGTATTTTAAATGGGTTTGCTCTTGACTCTAGTCTAGGTCAGAGGTGACAGAGACAAAGTCGACGATGGAGTGAGCTTACCCAGAAGAAGCCTGTTCACTCTTACTTTGAAGAGAAACATCAGAACTTATTTTTAGAGTATCATGTATCGTCAAGGATCGGAAAATGCATGAAAAGGGTTATTTTCGCTGCAGATGGGGCAGCATATCCAACATACATGACACAAATGGGTAGCATTCCATTCTTCATTCTGCATTTATCTAAAGTACAGACGCCAGCACATCAAACTACCCGAAACTGTCAAATTTTCCCAATCGACTTTGAACCTTAAGTCTTAGCGATAAAGTTGAAAATCTATTAAATAAATTTGACAGATTGTAGTAGCTTGATGTGCTGGCCTCTTTACATAAGACAAAATATAGATGGATAGTAGAAAAGATTGGAACATGATATTATACAGGGTGGCGATAATTACCTGCATCCGTCAAGAGGGCCAACTATCTAAAAAATAAATCTGCCTAGCTTTTTCCCAACCAAGTTGGGGTCAGCTTCCGGTCTAACCAAATGCAGCTGAATACCAACATTTAAAAAAAATTTCGCTACGAAACTCTTACGCTATTCGTGAAAAAAAAACAACAAATTTCTATAAAACAGTAGACAGACTATTTCGATCCATGTATGAGTTTCATAACGAAAGTTGTTTAGAATTACGTGTAGAAAAATAATAATAATGCTTTATTTCCAAGTTTACAATTCAGCAGAAAAGCACAAAGTAGAACAGACTTGATAAACCTAAAAATTGTAAGAATACCACTGAGTTTAAACCTCTGGTACCAAAGCTAAGATTAAACTTGTGTTATGGGTGTCAGAATCACGGATAGGTGACTTAGAGCTGATTTTACCAAAGCAAGATAATTTAATACGAGGAATAATTTTGAATTTTTGACAGTTCTTCCATAAAAAACCTGTCAGACGTCAATTTTATTCTACGAATAAAAATTATCTGGCGTTGGAAAAATCTGCCCTAAATCATCTCCCTGCATAAATTAAAAACTAAACTAAAAAATATACTTACTCGCCGAAAGCATAACCTCCTTCTTTTTTTAAGTCGTTTGAAAAGAGCGTAATAAATAAACCTTTATACAAATAGGGGAATGGGGGAATGAGGGTCATGTGGGCGACACTTACCTAATATTGTGATAGATGGGTTCAGTCTCCCATCACTGTTGAACAACGGAGTATTGTCCATCTTCGCAAACGGCTTGTTCGGGTCTGGGTCTGACGGAGTGCCTTCGACCCTGGACCATTCTCCTACTGAAGCTTCTTGACCCACTGCACATAAATTTGTTTTTTTTTAGATTTTGCACACCAAATAAGGTTTTTTTTAAAAAATAACAGTGTAATAAACCCAATGTCATAAATATACATTAATATTTCAAATAACATTATCATTTAAATTTTAGAGAAAGTTCCAAGGTTCTTCAGAATTCTAGATAAAAGAATGTTCGCATGACACTTCACTTTTTGTCTAAATCGACCAGCACGGGTAGCATGACGACGTTTTGTCGAAGGAAGAATAGACAAAATAAAATGACACATTGCCATGCTTAGACGCGTAGAAAGCGTACAAATATTTCTACAATCTGTCATTTTGTCTATTCTTTCGTCGACAAAACCCGTTTCTACGGCAGTCATGCTACGCGTGCTACTATAGGAATGTCTGGAAAGCCCCTTGGTTTCTAAAGGGTTCTAGTTTGTGTTTGTTAAGGTGTTCCCTCATCTGGAGCGTTCACTTGTACACATTTAGGATTCGATTTTGAACATTACTTTACAACACTGCCTCCTGACTGACGAGCATTCGCCTATAATGTAACATTAGATTCGATTTTGAGCATTTAGTTGATTCCACAATTTCAGACGAAGCAGTCGTTGTGCTGAGCGCGGCAATATTAATTCGACATTGTTATTTACGCAAAGAAAAACAGAAGAAACGATATTGGAGTCGATAAGAATTGACCATTTGTATTATCAAGTTGCGCACTGTAATGCTGATTCTCTTCCCTCACCAATGTAATGCTCGAATCTGTAACATTACAGATTGCGCACTGTAATGATCGGTTTTCCTCCCTCACTGATGTAATGCTCGACTCTGTAACGTTACATTACAGGCGAATGCTCCAAGTGAGGGAGCACCTTTATGTGTTTTAAATAAAAGCGAACTGACCAACAGAGTACATGACCAGTGCATGTTCATGCACCGTAGCGTTGTTGAGAACGATCGACTCTTTGATTCTGACGCCAGCCTTGATCGTCACTCCTGCGCCGATCGACACGTTCGGACCAATCTGTGTGGAAGTCAAATGGATTGTCACAATTTTCTACTATAATTGATACCCATTTAAAAGGCCAAGGTGCTAAATCGTGTAAAGCGCTATACAAGTTCGCAAGCGATATCAAAACTTCGTATGCGGAATGAAGATTGTTTACGTGGTTGCGTGTACGCTTTAGCATGTAATATTAATAAAGGCAAAAGTTTGTTTGTGTGTGTGTGTGTTACTTCTTCACGCTCAAACGGCTAGACGAATTTTGATAAAATTTTGTATGGAGGTAGCGGACACCCTGGATTAACATATAGGCTACTTTTTATCCCGATATTCGACATTTACGCGGGTGAAACCGCGGGGCGCAGCTAGTAATTTATAATCCAGTGTGGCCGTTGGAACTTAGTGTGATGTAGTGTATTTTAAGAAGGACTAAGGGCGAATTTCACCAAACTTTTATAACTAGAATAAGTCTCTTCCTGAGAATAAATTTTGAATTTTTGACAGTTTTTCCATACTAGAACTGTCAGACGTCAATTTTATTCCGCGGATAAAACATATCTGACTTTGGTAAAATCAGCCCTAAGATCGATAATAATCAAACTAGCCAGGCCCTACCCTTTGTTTAAGAGCGTTTACGCCGTACTGCATTTCATACAAACTTTCAAGCCCTTGCTTTTCGAAATGAATGAACCAATTTTAATGAAACTTCATACGCATAAGCAGAATACAAAGGTCTAAAAAGTTACTTGAGAACATTTTAGAAATGTCTTTTTTTTTTAAAAAGATAACTGGAAATCTCTGTTTCTATGGAAAATTTAAAATCGGTCTAATTTGGCTGGACCACAATTTTTCGAAAATGTTCTTAAGTAACTTTTTAGACATTTGTATCCTGCTTATGCGTATGAAGTTTCATTAAAATCGGTTCATTCATTTCGAATAACAAGGGCTTCAAAGTTTGTATAAAATGCCGTAAGGCGTAAACGCTCTTAATTGTTGTAAAAACGAAACACGATATTCATTTTTCAGGAGGTTTATATTCAACCAGTAGACTTTTCGACGAGGTAATAATACTTACCACAGCAGTAGAGTCAACATTAGCTGTAGGGTGTACAAAAACATCGGGCAGTATTGTGCAGGGGTTGTCCTTAGATACGCGATCTCGATGAAGCTCTAGGTAGTGGCGGTTCGCGTAGATCGCAGACCCAGCCGTCTTCACTTGAGACCACCAGTTTGTTATCTGGGGATATTAAATACGGTAGGTAAAATTCCTGCTGTTTATTTATATCCATTTGTAGCGGTATCTACAACGCCACATGAGAACAACGCGTCATACTGACGTCACGCAAAATCTTGCAACGCGCAAGCAGAGTTTACCGCGCGACTTGCATAGATACAACGGCCCGACATGAATCATCGGGCAGTTGCCCGCCAGACGCGACACCCGTCTGGTCGGAGGATCCTCCCTTTTCTATGGAGGATGAGTGAACTTTACACCCGGGTCCTCATAACTCTATACATTATTTATTTCCATTGTTTTTTTATTCCGTTAGCCTGTACTGTCCCACTGCTGGGCAAAGGCCTCCCCCATTTTCTTTCACATTTCCTTGTGCTGTGCCTTCTCCGTCCAACGGTTAGGAACGAGTCCAAATCGTCACGCCAGCGTTTCTTAGGCCTGCCTCGGTGACGACGCCCGTCTTCAGGCACCCACTGTGTGACGACTTTGGCCCATCAGTCTGGATGCTTCATATAAGTGTGACTCGCCCAGTCCCACTTCAATCTCGTAGACTTGCCGCCAACATCGGCGATACCCATCTTGGAGCGTATGTTTTTCGGGTGGGAAATCATCAAATGACCCCTCCCGCTCTGGGTGGAGCGGAAGGGAGTGTCTGACTCTTACTGACTAAAACCAACCCATGTTCGTTCCTTAGCCCTTTATGTTCCGGGCCAGCGGTAACCATTTCGGACAATCCCGCTGACCCGGCAGGCTTCGGCCCATTACTCTCCGTCCGCAAGCCCGCGCCTACGGTGGCCGGGAGTCGTCCCGTGGCTCCCGACGCCCGGAGCGTCTCCCGCGACGGAGATACTACGCTCCATCGCTCTTTGGCAAACCTTGAGTTTGGACTTCTGAGCCTCTGTCAAAGACCAAGTCTGGGCGCATAGGTTCGGATATTGCCATTGTACTTCTTTGAAATTAAATTTACAAGGACTGCGAATTGAGAACAAGCACATTAAGCCGTTGGTCCCGACTGTCATTCGTAGATCTTTGACAGTCGTTACGGGTATACCCGAATCGCTTTAGCATGACAATAGCGGCCATTGTCCTTTCCCTAATATCTCTCTGTAGGAACCTAAACAATAAACTATTTATGGTTTTTCGATATAAGAACGTGTTGAAGATCACAGTAGATATTGATTCAGGACGTCAACGGACATTATTTCAGTTTTTGAAATAAAGAAAGCTAGAAAATTTTGGTGGGTCAATGAGCGCTATTGTCACGCTAAAACGGTTCGGGTATAGTCAGAAGCCCGAAAGTCTGAAAACCAACCTTAACCTTATCGTGTAACCCAGCAACTTGGTTGTGGAGGTCAAAAAGGCAGTCGCTCCATGTAAAATACTGATTCAGCTGTATCCGTTTAGAATGGTAGCCGACTCTAACATAGTTGGTAAAAGGCAAGGCAGATGACAAACTAGTATAAGCTGACCTCTTATTCTATTGCAACTCCGTAATTCTGGTTATCTCAAAGTGAAACTGTTACCACCGACATACTGTTGACTGTACTTCAAAATGATTTTTCAAATAAAATTATTTTTAAAGACACATACTATGATTTTAATGTACTCACTTGCATAGCATACAATTTTTTGGTTCCTGCAAGCTGCATCAGCACATCTTGCTCAAACGACATGTATCCGGGGTTGGTTTGGCCATTACTACAACAACATAAACAGATGATTTTAGGACAAACAATCAGAATTTTATAAAATAAATTGTCTCAATTGGACAAGTTCCAGTCCAGAATTACAGTTTTGGTGTACTGTGTTCATACAAAAACACCCCTTGTGTAACTGAGATAAGGTTTAATTTTCTTTGTTGTTAAGATAGAGATAATTCAGAAAAGGTATGCTTTTGTGAACACGGTAATATCGGTAATACAAAATTATCAAGTAGGTACTTCTACGGTTATAACAGCTCTTTATTAGATATCATCACCACGCGTTCGTATTTCCAAAGATAAACGATGATTCCCGAAGTACAGACGCCGCCAGCACATCAAGCTACCCGAAACTGTCAAATTTTCCCAATGAACTTTGAACCTTATACTCTAGCGATAAAGTTGGAAATCGATTAAAGAAATCTGACAGATTGTAGTAGCTTGATATGCTGGCGTCTGTACATACATCTTGAAATAGCTGTCCCTTCTTATGTTTCCAGAAAAATTACAAAAACATTAAAGGTTACCTGTAGAATCCATCTTGTTTCCTCTGAAACGACTCGGCCATAGTTTGGAACACTTGTAGCGAACACATGTACACGCCGCAGTTGATGAGCGTGGACACATAGCTGTTGGGTTTCTCGACGTAATGGGTTACTGACTTAGTGGCCGGCTCGCGCACCATGCAGCCGTAGTGGACTGATTGTTGCCGGGTCGCTTCTGTGCCCATTATTGTTACCTGTAAGGAACGGAAATTATGTGTATAATGCTACAGATAAACCAAAAAAGGTATGCGCTTCGATAATCTTCGTGATTCCGAATTAGCACAAACTTCGCGCCACACAGTAACCCCCACGGAGTCAAAGCTTCTAAAATACGGCCTAAGAGAAGCAATACCTACCCTAACAATACATTTTATCAGTAGTGAGCTTCAGGGCAAAGTGGCATGTGAATATGTATTAAATACATTAAAATATGATTGCAAGTAAGTTGTTTATTTAATAGATGATAAATCATCCTAGCCTTTTCCCAACTATGTTGTCTCTAATACCAGTATTTTACATGGAGCGACTGCCTATCTGACCTCCACAACCCAGTTACTGGGTAATACCATACCCCTTGGTAAAACTGGTTGTCAGTTTTTGTTTAATAGATGATAATTTAATATTGAATATTTTGTACATAACAATTTTAGGAACCCGTTGGATGCTAGAAGCACAGAACCGGTCGAAGTGGAGGTGCTTGGGGGAGGCCTATGTCTAGCAGTGGACGTCTTTAGGCTGAAATGATGATGATGATGAACAATTTTAGAAGAGAATATTTTCATAATAATATTATATAATATTAAGTATATAACTTTCATAAAGATGCGATTGAATAGATAATTATGCCTGAAGCTAGCAGTTGTGATGAACATTAGAGGTGATTTCAATTTGTATATTGTTGACAATTACCCCTTATCACAAAGTCATAGATATCATTATAGTTTGTACACAGAGTAGAGAGTACAGATTTCAAGCTGAAGTGTACCAATAGGTGAATAAGGTCTTATCACTTACCAAAGCATTTTTCCTCTCCTCATGGAAGTGCCACAGCTCCTTGAGTGGGAAGTCAGCACAAACATCTCCGTTTAGCAAGAAGAACGCAGATGGATTGCCGGCCCGTACCTGATCTCTGAAATGGTAGAGACCACCACCAGTGCCCAGGGGTGTGAACTCTTGCAGGTATCTGGAATTGGAAATCAGAATGTTAGAAAATTTTAAGGCCGTCCGCGCAGTGACGCCCTCATCGGTTGTTTGGTTATTTCTTTTATTTTAGAATGAAAATGCAGAAAATAAGCATGTTAAGTTGTGCTTCACAAGAAAGAAATAACCAAACAAATGATGAGGGCGCCACTGCCAGAGGAAAACTTTACTGCTGAATGGCAGTATAAAACATTTATTACTCAAGCTATGGTTAAGCTATGATTTCCCATCTGCAAAAAAAAAGAAAAAAAAAAAAAAAAGCTATGGTTAAAACATGTCTTGGGTGTGCGGAGGGATCATGGGACTGGTATATGTAGTGCTTAGAACAGTTTGTTCAAAATTAAATAAACTACTAAAAAAAAGCAAGTTTTCACTAGGGACAAATGATGCTTGACATTGTTCTACTGCCGGAAAGCTTTGCTTTTTAAAATTTTTATTTTTACAAACCAGAAAAATTATTTTAATTATTAAGTAATTAAAATTAAGTACTATATTGTCTTCAAACCATTTCATTCTCATCATGAAGCTAATTAGTACAAAAAAATAATAATTTACCTTATAATAACATGATATTCCTTCTGCATGTCAATAATAAACTGTGCCATAGTGTTACTGGTGTACGCGCCAATAATGAGAATCTCCTTGCAGGCCTCCAGCTTGGCACAGGCCTCCACATGGTGCTGGATTAGAGGGATCCCTGCTATTGGGAACAGGGGCTTTGGTGTGTCTAGAGAAAGGGGGCGGAAGCGGGTGCCTGAAATTTAAAATTATTAATATTACATATGTACGTAAATAAAATATACAATAATATATATAATTTATCTATGTAAATAAATCAAAATTGGGTAAGCTACACCATTTATAACTCAAGAACGGCTGGACCAATTTTTATGATCTGTGACTTGTTGGATTTGTTCTGTCCTTCGGGACAGAGACGGTCAAAGATCATTACAATTGGATAGCTGAATAACTATTAAAACATGGGAAAAATAGACAGAAATAATAACAAAAATTGATTCTCAGGCGGTACGAGAGTTCGCCCGGTCAGCTAGCTAGTAACAAAGTAAAATATGGCATCTAAGTATTCCTCCTAATTGTTTTGGTCTGGTAGTGTGTCCAAAAAACCCCACAAACCTATATCAGGCACCAGTGTCTCACAAAGGTGGAATACTGCTGAGACATTTCTTGTACGCATTAATTTTAAGTCAGCTTTGTGAAGAGAGAATAAATGATAAATTATTATTATTGCTTAACTTCTGGGACAAATTGGTAGGTAATAGATAGATATTCTAACTTCATTCTTTTTTTATTCCGTTTTTTTAATAAGGTAATATTTTTTTGTTGACGCATCGAAAAGTCACTGTATCCCAGCAATTGGACATTTACAAGACACTCGCTGGTATCTACATGCAGGATTGTTTGAAGCAATATAGTCAATGAAAATGTTATTTTGAGGAAATAACTTTTTCTAAACAAGGTGTTAGAATAGGGGAAACAAAACCAAGACATTTAATTTCTATGTCTACAAGAAAAAGCTGATAAAGTTATTGGATACGGTCAACCATAGATCCTTATCAAAGTTGATTAAAACGAGGTCATATCTATACATAAATAGTACTGAGTAAATAACCGATAATTATATTCTATTTACATAACCTTCACACTTTGAAAAATCTACTTCTGAAGATAAATCCATACTTTAGTCTACATTGTCGCATCACTTAATAAACATAACTAGTTGCTAGGAATAATATATAAATATAATAAGCTTTAACATCTCTTTTTAGGTTTTATTACAATTTATTGATAAGAAAAGCCGGTGACGTCGACGGAAGCACAAATTCTTACCTTTCTGCGGCCCTCCGATAAGAATGACGGCTTTCAACATTGTGAGCACTTTATTAGCTTGAATAAATAAAGATTATTTAAGCTTAATGTAATTATTTAAGCGTTAGTTTTAAACAAACAAGTTTTTTAGGCGTAGGTACACATAAACACGTCAGTTTTTTTAATGTCACAGATGTCATTAATTGAAATGTCACCGTCAGACGTCAGAGTGTATTAAGCTGGGGAAACGTGGTATTTGAGTATTAAAAAAGAGGTTTCGTATTTTGTTTGTCCCCTTATTATCTTTGTATAAAGTAAGTGTTTGTAATAGAATATTTTTTTATTAGCAGCTTATAAATCACAGCTAGACAAGGTTGCATCAAATACTTGTTGCTTCGTTTTTTAGGGTTCCTTACCCTAAAAAACGAAGTACCAACGGGACCCTATTATTAAGGCTCTACTGTCCATCCGTCCGTCCGTTTGTCACAGGGCTATATCTTTTTAATTCGTAACAAGTAGAAACTTTTCACAGAGAATTTAATGTTCAATGACAATAGGTATAATTATAGGAGAAGATGTCTCCAAAACCGTTGTTAAACCACTACGCTGCGGGGCTTCGGCGATAAGACCAAGGTTTGTGAGTTTATTATCTCACTTATAAAACCACTCTGGTGGTCACCATCAGCACATGGAGCGGGGTTTCGGGTCCTCATAAGAGACCAACTCCCGTATGCTTCAAAGGCCATGTGGCCAATAAGAATTACACACACACTACAGTCTCTCTAGGGATGTCCTTATGGAGACTGTAATAGGTCTGCCCTGAGCCTCGCTGTGCACGGCATCACGAGTGGTTACGTCCACCGTCTTCTCTAAGGTGATTCGGTGAGCGGACTGAGTCACTTCAGAAGGTCTTCTCATCGTTATCTATGGGATTCAGTTCGCTAACCGAGTGAGATAGACAAGCGTTCCTAAGCGTTGTTTATCGTCATAGCTGAACTAATCATCAGGAGAGTATAGGTAAACCAGACATAAGTCTATTTAAACAAAGTATTCGAAATACAATGTGTTACGTGGTAAGGTAAAAGCAAACAGTAGATTTGCGACATCGTTCAACTTTGAAGTAGGTGCGACTGTAGTTTCACATTGCACACTTTGTGGCACGTATCTAAGTGTAGCGACATTCAGTGGATATCAATACATAAATTCATTGTACCCATACCAGTAGCATAGCTAGTCTTAGAGTGGCATTGTATCAAAATTTGTTAGGGGCCCTTTTGGATCGATTGCGGCGAAGCTCCAAAGGAGGTTATTGTTATAGATATTGACTTGGAAGCGGAAGCTGCCATTATTTAGAGAATGCTGAAGTGAGCGAAGCGAGCCTTCTCTTTAGAGCATTCTGGATCGGGTTAGATTATGTTTTCATTATGACATGCAAGAGCGAGCGAAGTGAGGTCGAAAATTGGAGTAATCTGACTGGTGTACTAGGTTAAGCTGTCATTGTGATTTTAATAAAAATTGGAGCACCCTGACTTGGATTTTCATTAGGTATTAACAGATTAAGGGCCTCTAAAAAAAGTTAAATATTTCCAAAACTTTTGGATATTTTATGAATTTTTGCTTGTAGGTTCGCCCCTGCAGCTTGGGAACCCCGTATCACTGATACGGCTGATACGGCGGTAGCTACGCTCCTGACACTGCATTTTGGCAACACATGACGCTACGGATACACAGACGAGTTTTGTATGTTACGTCCACTACAAAATCAATAACTTACCGTGCCTAATAGTGAAATGTTTTGGATGTGTACCTATTGCATCCGATTAGCAGCACCCAACTTTTCTATTTAATAATATCTCATCATCTACCTGGCTTTTTCAAAACTATGTTGGGGCCGGCTTCCAGTCTAACCGGATGCAGCTGAATACTAGTATTTTATGAAGTGACTACCTATCTGACCTGCACAAGTGTCCACAATACAATTACTGGGTAATACGATACCCCTTGGTATGACTGGTTGTCAGACTTTCGGGCTTTTGATGACCCGTAACGAGTGTCAAAGATCCACGAATGACAGCCGGGACCAACGCGAGGGCTTATCGTGATGTCTGAGGCATGGAGGTCTTGATATGTAAAGACCTTTCTACGGACCAACCGCGGCAAGTGTAGCTTAACCGAATCGATCGATCCGTGCGGCTGTCATTACTTTTAGCCACCACAAGCCCTAACTACCTAATAGGTACCTGAATGGCGAAATTCGTTTCACAGCGTAAGTAGGCATTTCTCCACACTAAAATATTATACCGTGATCCCTGGCAAAATCTGCCTAGAAAAAGAGCTTATCGAATCATCTTTTTATTTTGTCGTTTACGTAGATTAGGTACAAATTTGTTATCCTACTTAATATATTCCGGAAAATTATTATGAATAAACATGTTTTATCCAAAGAATTAAGTCGTGTTTTAGCTATTTTAGGCGTAATCCCTTAAACCGTTGCGCGTTGGTTGCTATGTATACAACCAGATAGGTAAGCCCTGAATATAAATGGCGTGGATTTCAAAATGCGATGATAGATTATGAACATCTATCTACATTAAATTAAAAAAATTCTGGCTTGGATGGCGAGTTCAAAAACCTCCAGATACCAACCATTTTAATAATTATGTCCCGTTACCCATATACTTAGGTATGTCATCATCTGCCTAGCTTTTTCCCAACTATGTTGGGGTCGGCTTCCAGTCTAATCGGATGCAGCTGAATACCTGTATTTTACATGGAGCGACTGCCTATCTGACTTCCACGACTCAGTTAAGTATTGGGTAATACAATACTCCTTGGTAAGACTGGTTGTCACACTTTCGGGTTTCTGACGACCCGCAATGACTGTCTAAGATTCATGAATGACAACTGGGACCAACGGCTTAACGTGCTTTCCGAGGCACTGAGGAGTCTTTGGATGGAAGTTAACGTGCTTTCCGAAGCACAGAGGGGTCTCGGTATGTAAAGATGGTTCTCTGTGTGAAAAGTGGCTTTTCCCCATAAAGTGTGATACTGTTAGAATCATAGGTAGTGTAGAATAAGCTCATTAAAGGATGCAAACTCCAACTTCCTTCAGCAGACATATACTGGAGTTCAGCAGAAAATCCTACAGGACCAATTGATTCTCCGATTTAGCTCTAAGTGCTTGGCTAGACTGCAATCGCGGGCGCGGGGCGGGTGCAGCACGGCGTACTTAAACATAAGAACTTAATTTGAAAGTCCGTAGTGGGCACGTGGGCGCGGTAACCGACGAGGGCTGCTAGGCGCAGTGAGTGCGCGAGCGGCCCGCGCGGGGACCGGTTCTCTAACTAGTTCGAGTTTTTTTCTAGTAAAAATAAGTCTTCTTCATCCATATTATTTTTGACCAACACTGGACACGACAACACTCAGAACGAACCCGCGATCGATTTCGAACAGGCAGATCGCGCGCGTTTCCGCACCCGCGCCGTCCCCGCCCCGCGCTGCCAGTCTGGCCAAGCACTAAGTTTAATTACTCTCTAAGTTTAGTAGATAGTGTTTTGTTAATGTTTCTATAGAAACTCAGTAGGCATTGACAGAGTAGGTAATAAATGCAAGAACCGTACCATGAAAATGATTTCATAGAACTTTGTAGTAATTTCTACATACATTGCGCTGTATTCAGAAGCCCAAAAATTTGACAGCCAGTATAACCAGTAACTGCAGATTGTGGCGTTCAGATAGGCAGTCGCTCCATGTAAAATACTGGTATTCAGCTGCATCCGGTTAGACTGGAAGCCGCCCCCATCCCCAAATGCAGGTGATGATGATTGCTGTATTCGTACGATTAAACTCAAAATTTTCCAACAAAACCCGCAACGAAACCTGAAATAGAATTCGCATCGTAACTGTCGTTCATAAAATAGTGTCGTGGTACAAGGTTATTTCATTATGTAGAATGCCAGTATTTCTGAATACCATGTGGTGGGGGAGTCACAAAATTGGTACTCATTAAGACATAATTGGGTTTCAACCGTGTGTCGCTGGCTAATTGTTTTAGGTAAGTATCTACCTAGTTTGTGGAACCCGGTAAGTCGCGTCTTCCCTAGATTTTATTACGTGAATTCGTTGGTATTTAAACCATTTCAACTACGTTTTATGTGGGTTTAAATTTGAACCCTGACAGGTCTACAATTTTCTTTCTAAAATTTTATTGTCACTGCTTTTAAAATGGTGTACTTATATAGATAAATAATAGATGTATAAAACTGTCACAAAGGCAAACAGACCTTGTCGTTTTATTACGTGCAAGTTACACTCAACTTTATTGTGATAATAATACCTATTAGTACTTCGAAGAAGAAGAACCGTCGACGTACCGCAGTGGACTCACTGGTGGATTTCGGACCGGCTTAAAAAAACGGAAAGATCCAAGGGCGAGATGAGCAGATTTGCTGATGCATGGCGGACGACATTGTTGTTATCGCGGGGAGAACCCGCAGATTAGAGACGCATAGGAAATTAGCACAACAAAAGACAGGCAGATCAGCAGTGAATTAATTCGGGCTGGGAATGATGCGAATCTCTACCTTGGTCAGCTTTTGCCCACTGTACACACACTTACATCCATATCACAAGCCCCGCCAAGGCACGCTATGCGTAGCGTGCCTTGGCGGGGCCCCGTATAAAAATTTGTTTGGGGGCCCTTAGAAAGGGTTAAGACTTCTTACAAAAAAAATAAATGTTTGCATAAAATTAAAAGAAGTATTTATCTATATATATAAAATTCAAAGTCCTGACTGACTGACTGATATATCAACGCACAGCCTAAACTTACTCTTCACAAAGAACACACCTTCTAAGTTTCAAGTCTCTAGGAGACTTGAAACTTAGAAGGTGTGTTCTTTGTGAAGAGTAAGTATCCACTAAGAAAGGATTTTTGGGAATTCAACCCCTAAAGGGTTAAAATAGAGGATGGAAGTTTATATGAAAGTCCGATAGTTTTGAAGTTAGGATCTTCTAATTTTGTATTTAGGCTGACATTTGAAAATTAATTTATACGTGTCTCAGCGTTTTTGATAATTCCACCCCCGAAGGGTTAAAAAGGGAGATGAAGTTGTGTATAGAAAGTCATTAATTTTCGACGTAAAAATCACTAAATTGAAATTTTGTCCTGACTGACTGATGTATCAACGCACAGCCTAAAACGCTGGTCGGTACCGCTGGGTAGAGAAATTAATTTTGGAGGGTGTGTTCTTTGTGAAGAGTAGATATTCACTAAGAAGGGGTTTTTGGAAATTTAACCTTTAAGGGGTAAAAAGAGGGGATTTTATTTGTATGAAAAATCTTATTATTGAGTTAATAACCATGAAACTTGGCACGAATACTTATCTAAATAAATTATGAAGTTTGGCTTTTTTTTTTCTAAGCTACCCCCTGAAGGGGGATTAGGAGGTGTCAAAGTTTGTATGGAAGAATTTTAACGCGTGGTCCGATTAACTCGAAACTCAGTATTTATACTTAAGACCGAAAATAAAGAATAACGTGTATCATCGTTTTTCGAAAATTTACCCCTAACGAGTGAAAAGTTAATTTTATAGGGGAAGACTTTACTGCGTGGCTTGATTAAATCGAAAATTGGTACAAACAATCTTTGAGTCGAGTAATGAACACATCCCAAACAATTTTACTAAATTCCACCCCTGTCGGGGTGAAAAACGGGGATACAGTTTATAATAAACTTGGCAAGAATACTTGCCTAAGCAAGTAATAAAGTTTATCATTATTCGTCTATCAAAACACCCCAACACCTCTTGTGTTGGGGTGTTAAAGTTTGTGTGGAAGAATTTTAACGCGCGGTCCGATTTACTCGAAACTCAGTATTATTACTTTTGACAGAAAATAATCAATAATAACAGCCGCACAGATCGATCGATCAGGCTACGCAGGCTACTCTTGCCGCGGTTGGTCTGTGGATAGGCTGTCCATCTTTACATACCGTGACCTCTCCGTGCCTCGGAAAGCACGCTAACGCTAAGCCGTTGGTCTCGGCTGTCATTCGTGGATCTTTGACAGTCGCTAGGGGTGGTCAGAAGCCCGAAAGTTTGACAGCCAGTCTTATCAAGGGGTATCGTATTTGGGTTGTGGAGGTCAGATAGGCAGTCGCTCCATGTAAAATACTGGTACTCAGCTGCATCCCGTTGGACTGGAAGCCGACCCCAACATAGTTGGGAAAAGGCTAGGCAGATGAAGAATCAATAGTAAGTGTATGGGGTTTTCGAAAATTATTGACCCCTGACGGGACAAAAAGTGGTAATTCGATTTATAAGGGGATTTTAATGAGTGCCTTGATAAACTCAAAAAAAAATGGTATAAATAAAGGAGATGTCCGCTTTTTGTATGGACGCTGGTTTTTTATTCCGAGAAAAATCTAACCAAAATCAAACTACATCCAAATAAAAGCTACTAAAATATGGAACTTGGAACCACTGAAATAATATTTTTAGAGCCCTCCATTTAAGAGAAAAATAATAAATTATTTAATGTTAGTACATGTATATTAACCCAAATGAAACCTCCCACACACTTTGAAAATGTCATAACGACAGATGGATTCCATTCATATGTCAAACAAATATGTCTGATACGTCACACTTTCGCTCGTGCCTTTGTGTTATCCAATGATAACGTATTTAATTTGTGCTTTGCTTTCTTTGATTTAACTGACTTGGCCTTTTCACAACGGATTCTTCTTCTTTGCACATGATTAGGATACCGATAGCTTACGAACCTTCAACCCTGACGACTTTGCTTTTTCTTAACGGTTATTTGATATTGCACGCGATTAGGACTTTGGATTTAAAACTCCGTATATAAGTACTGTTCTTTATTTATATTTAGCTCATTACGGGTTTTATTTGCACAACCTTTGCCTGTTTTACGACCTCTGATAGTCTGCAAAAATTAACTTTAATTTCTATCTTCAGATTATGGCTCTCTGCATAAATTGCAATATAGCAGTACATGCTATAAATCAGCACTATCAATATAACGCTTTAAGCATGAGCCCAGAGATAGTCTCAATAATTGAAGAATGGATGCTCAAGAGTATTCTTTAACTTACATTATTAGTTTTTTTTAATAATGTGTAACCAGGCTTAATAGCTTATGTTAAAAAAGATTAAATAGCACTACTTTGCTCAAAGAAGATGCAGAAAAACGATTCGGTGTTCTTGAAATATTATTTTGTTTTAGGTAACAGATGGAGATCGCATTTGCCAAGAATGCATCAACCTTTTACTAATAGAACTGAATAACAGAAACCAGCACAATATAGGTGACCAACAGCTGGGTCATCAATCAGTATGTGCATGTTGTGGCGTTTCTATCTCAAGAAAAACAGGCAGGCGCTCTCGTCCCTTACCTGTTGATCATCCTGAGCAGGCTTATATAGCTGGCATCATTAACCCCCGTCAGGTTAATATGTAAATTAAATAGTACATTGCACATAGTACATTATTGTATCTCTGATTAGTGGAACACACAATAAATTAAAACTTAATTTCAGATCCCTGCTAATGCTCGAGCTTGTAATAGGAAGCGGTGCTCATGTGATGACAATAGTCTGGTATCTTGAATGGGCTCGGCATCAAAACGATATATCTCCACCTGCTCAGTTTCTCGACAATATTTTAATAAGAGAAGATATTGAAAATGAAGAAAGTTAATAAATGAATATTCAAAACCAAAAAAACGTTTTATTTCAGAACAAAACTACATAGGTACATAAAATACATAGTAACACTTGCATCCAATTAGCATATTTACTGTCGAAACGCTTTTCTCTCGATTCCAAATCATTAAAAAGGAATTTCAATCAGTGATACTATTATCATTTATTCCTGCTAAGCCATCCCTGTGGAGTATGCTGAAACATGCACTTCTTGATAACCGAGGTCTTAATAAAATATTGCAACTTGCACATGAACATTCGAAGTATAGCCATAATCATGTAGAATGCGATTTAGTTCTAATGGAATTATGCTACACATTCACTGAAAACATTTCTTACTAGCTTCTGCCCGCGACTTCGTTCGAGTTACGATTACATCATTTTCGCTTAGTGTTCTTTAGACCTTTTTCTTATTACGTTACTCGGCTTTTGAGGGTCGTAGCATGATGATAATGTATTCGATTGCCCTTATCCTTCCTCAAGAATTAGGCTATCAAATTCAAAAAGAATTATTCAAATCCGACTGGTAGTTCCAGAGATTTCAGCTTTATCATTAGTATAGATTATATTACAGAGGTAAATAAATAATCTTTGTAATAAATAATATTTGTTTCGTTCACATTGTTATACTCCATAATAATATATTATATTGTAGTCTGTGATAAACTCCCAAATCAAATAATAATTTATTATTTTATTCTGTGTGGTCAGTATAATGTCAGTAATGGCAGTACCATGTGTCAATACTGTCAATTTTGACAAGTTTATAATTTTTTAGGGTGCGTTCACTGTATTATCCGAGATAATTAGAAAGGTTCGTTCGTTTTAGGAGCAAATTCACACTAAAATAAAAAAATATTTTTCTCAAAATTGGAGGATTTTAAAAATCTGTGAAATAGTTAGAACCACTTATTTTTGGGATGTCTATCCAAATATATTTAACTTATCCTGGTTAGAATTATTAAATAATAAAAAACCATTTCTGGACATGTCTTTTGGACTTGAAACTTGGCACAAATAATTATAAAGTTCGATTTTTTTTTGGAATTCTAAACTAACCCAAAGGGGAGATTGGGGGTGTCAAATTTAGTATGGAAATTTTTTAATGCGCAGTCCAATTAACTCGAAACTCAGTACCTATCTAAGACCAAAATAAATAATAAAGTGGTTCAGGGTTTTTCGAAAATCTACCGCTAATGGGGTGAAGAGGGGTAGTCAATTTCACAGGGCAGAATTTTATTACGAGGCTTGATTAACTGGAAAATTGGTATAAATAATCTAGATTATGTTTCGAAATTCCACCCCTATGGGGATAGAAAGAGGGGATACAGTTTATATGAAAAATCTTATTCATTTGGTTAATAAATTAGAAACTTGGCAATATTTGGGTCAGTAAATAATAAAGATTGTCACTTTTAATTTAAAAAATCTCCCACAGAGGTTTTGGGGGGTGACAAAGTTGATGGATTAGAAAAATATTTAACCCGCTGTCGGATTAACTCGAAACTCGGTACTACTAAAACAAAAAAAAAAATCTTAAAAAAGTGATTTAGGGTTTCTCAAAAATTGACTCCTACGAAGGTGGAAAATTCTACTGCTTGCTTCCATTAACTCGAAAATGGGTATCGGTCTTTGAGTCAAGTTATGAACACATCCCAAACGATTTTTCAAAATTACTCTCCTTTGGGGTAAAAAGCTGGGATACAGTTTATTTGAAAAATCTGATCCCTTTGAGCTATAAACTAAAAAATTGGCCCGAATACTTATTTATATCTAAATAAATGATAAAAATCATAAACATACATTTTCGAAATTATAAGAGGAAAGTACGAATTTCACGCAGACGAAGTCGCGGGCAGAAGCTAGTTATTCGTATAAATAGATAGATATCTACAGATTGGGGAACTACTTAATTATAGCTACACATACAGTACCTACCTAATCGTGGAGATCGTGGAGTACATGCGTGTGGAGACCAACTGGAATTTGAGGGTCGAGAAGTTGGAGTCGCGTCACGAACACGAAATTCAAGTCGTTCGTGGTGCGTGTTCCGACACATCATCTCGAGAAGTTCCTCAAGAAAGAGTTCTGGCCGAAGGGTGTTGTGTACCGCCGGTTTCGTGGCTACATGACACCAGTCAGCGAAACACGACGCAGACACTTCGTGTGCTTTAGTTTTTTGTTGTTAGTTTTTAGTGTAATTATAATGTTGTATGTATTTATAGTATTTGTAAGTTATATTAATATTGTATTATAATTATGCGTTTATATAGGCCTTGATGCCTGAAATAATAGGATAAATATAAATACTACTCTATTCGTTTCGTTATTAGGTCACACATTCATCTGCACAAATGTTTGTTTCCAGAACCGCTATTGGCAATACGGACGGTGCCCATTGAATCAGCCGGCAATAATGTTGCCATGTTTACGCGGAAACAATTATGATCCACGCCGGAAATTTCGAAGCATTTCATAATAAAATTATGTCGGTATGAAGTATAGGTTTTGAAGCTGCGCAAATAGGGTAGGCATTTATTCGGTTTTACCTGGTAGGTAAATGTAAACGCTGGCATGGTATATGAATTATCTATGAATAGTGTATCAAAATAAAGTACAGGGGCTCGTGGCTCAGTAATATAATGTCAGTTAATGAAAATTTACATGCTTATGTATTGGCAAAACTTGTTTTGTTCTAAATTGTACTTTTACCATCTTTATATACCGTGTTTTTATGCAAATAAATATATTATTCCCTAAAATACATATATAAATTATATTTTTAAATATTAGTATTAAAAAAATATAAAAACATTTAAAAATATAAAAAATAGTTGCCCACCGGTATCGGGATCAGGGTCCAAGCTACCGGCAGTCAGGGCTCCAGAGAGAGGATCCTCCTGACAATGCGAGCCGTGTCCAGAAGTACTGCTTTCTGAATCAAGCCCTTGATCCAGCCGCCCAACGAGAGCCTCTTCAGGTGTTGGTCGAGGCTCTTGGCTATTAATCCATTGGCTGTCACGACTATCGGCACAATGATTGCTGAGTCCACATCCCACATGTCGACAACCTCGCGAGCCAAGTCAAGATACTTCATTTGTTTATCTTTCTCGGATTTCACGAGGTTCTCATCTTGCGTGACGGTTATGTCATGTTGTTATGTTATGTTAAATATATTATTATTATTACAACAGCCTCACGGGCCTCTCGATCACGCTGCCGCGGTTGATCCGTGGATGGGTAAGCGTCTTTACATATCAAGACTCGTGCCTCAAAAAGTACGTTAAGCCGTTGGTTCCGGCTGACATTTGTAGATCTTTGACAGTCGTTAGGAGTCATCAGAAGCCCGAAAGTCTGACCATCAGTCTTGCAAAGCGGTATCGTGTTACCCAGTAACTGGGTTGTGGAGGTCAGATAGGCAGTCGCTCCATGTAAAATACTGGTATTCAGCTGCATCCGGTTAGACTGGACGCCCACCTCAACATAGTTGGGAAAAGGCAGATGATGATGGTTTATCAGTTTTACCCGGACAAAAGTAAATGCTGGCTAACTGAATGAATTACCTATTTATGTATTTAAGAGCCTCTAAGGCTCTTGAAGAGTTTGTTTGAACGCGCTAATCTTCAAGTCGAATAGGAAACATTCTTTTTGCGTTTGATAGCCCAATTCTTGAGGGAGGCTATAGGCTATTTAACATCACGCTAGGACCCTTAGGAGCTCGAGAGCCGAGCAAAAAGAAAAAACTGGCTAAGTGCGAGTCGGATTCGCACACGAAGGGTTCCGTACCACAAGGCAAAAACGCCCAAAAAAAACATGTTTGTTGTATGGGAGCCCCCCTTAACTATTTATTTTATTTTAATTTTATTATTAAAGTTCAAATACAGCTGAGTATTTTGTGAATATTTCAAGTGCCTACCTGTTGCCATTTTTGATATCGAGCAAAAAAAGGCAAAAAAATCGCGTTTGTTGTATGGGAGCCCCCCTTAAATATTTATTTTATTTTGTTTTTAGTATTTGTTGTTATAGCGGCAACAGAAATACATAACTTGTGAAAATTTCAACTGTCTAGCTATCGCGGTTCTTGAAATACAGCCTGGTGACAGACAGACAGACAGACGGACAGACGGACAGACGGACAGACGGACAGACAGCGAAGTCTTAGTAATAGGGTTCCGTTTTTACCCTTTAGGTACGGAACCCTAAAAAATGAAAGAACGCTAAGCGAAAACGAAATAATAGTGCGGGCAAACGATGCAATGCAATGGCTGTCTGTTTGGTGCCAGACTTAAAGAATAGCACCACCCCTTACTTCCCGTGGGTGTCGTAAAAGGCGACTAAGGGTCTTACCGGAGAATGGGCAGCAGCGTTCTCTATGCATTCCACCATCATACCATACTGCGATCGCCAACCCGCCTGCCAAGCGTGGCGATTATGGCAAACCCCCGACAAACTTGGGGGAGGCCTATATCCAGCAGTGAACGTCTATCGGCTGAAATGATGATGATGATGAGACGATGCAATGCGACGGGGGGTAGGTCGGGGAACATGAAATTTTACGCTGACTAAGTCGCGGGCATAAGCTAGATAATTATATAAACTGGATATAAATGGCTGCCTCGTTGTTCATGTGGCCGTAAGCGCTACTGTTGAGCTTGAGGTTCTGGGTTCCATTCCCGGGTCGAACAAAATTTTATTGGGTTTTTCCATTTCGATAATTACTGCTGAGCAATGATCCTGGGTTTGATCTCCGGTTCAGGCAAGTCGTCCGTGCAAACGCCAGATTATTTGTCTATTGTTTTATTTTTTTTTATTGCTAAACTAGCTTCTGCCCGTGACTTCAGCCTCGTGAAATTTCAGCCCCGACCCATTGCGTCGCATCCCATCGCTTGTTGTTGTGGCGTTGCTCCTTCTGACATTTGTTTTCTCCTTTTGGTCGGCTCTTTAGTGTCGTAGCGTGAAGTTAAATAGCCTATAAACTTCCTCAAGAATTGGGCTATTATAGGCACAAATAATTTTTCAAATCCGACTGGTAGTTCCAGAGATTACCCCTACATACAAACTTACAAACTTTACCTCTTTATAATATTAGTATAGATGGGCCCGCTCTTGATCCCGATCACGCAGATGGAAAGCGATAGATGAGGTCTATGATGGAACGAGCGTGCCAAGAAGATGCCTGTTCACTCTTTGAAGGCAGATGGGTTAAATGTGGAAGGGAACACAGAGAGTTCCACACTTTGGCTGTGCTCATTAATAAACGTGGAGGAGAACCGCTGAGTACGACTCGTCGGGATATCAACCAAGTGCGGATGGTACGCTGCAGTATGTCTGGTTGTTTGGTGGTAAAAGGGCGGTTGCGGGATCAGAGGGCCCAAAAAGACCACTTTGGCAGAATCATAAAAGGGTAACATTATGAATCATAATGGACAGTTTACTGTCAAGTTAACCATTGGTGAAGGATTTTTCAGTTATTTTTTTGTCTGTGCTAAAATACCAATCAATCCAATCCAAATCCAATTCCAATCTCTTTGATTATACCTACGAAGTGCAGCGAAAAAAAAAACACGGGCTGTCTTGGCCATATTATGATTCATAATGATATCCTTTTATGATTCTGCCAAAGTGGCTTTTTTAGGCCCCAAGGTCGTGGAGCTCCTGCGCACACTCTCCGAACAACCTCTATCAACATAATATCTAAGTTTAATTGTATAATTCATTTGTATAACAACGTAAATAGTTATTATCAAAGGCTTATACAGGAGGGGTGTACGTGTACCTTATTAATAGGACACCCACATTTCATTATGTTCCAGTTAAGCCCCATGTAATAATAGGGAGCAAGTGGGCGCGCAGGGGCGTGTAATGTTTAGGTAGAAGTAGGTACAAATAACAACTACTGTTTCATAGATCTGTTACGATAGATAGCCCGTGGCTAAATAATAACAGCCGCACCGGTCGATCGATCAGGTTAAGCTATGCTTGCCGCGGTTGGTTTATGGATGGGTGACCATCTTCGTGTGCGGTAGCTTGTTAGTTTTTAAGTGTAATTATAATGTTGTATGTATTTATAGGATGTTTAAGTTATATTAATATTGTATTTTACGTGTTTTATATGGGCCTTGATGCCTGAAATAAATGGATAATAATAATAATTTAGATACCGTGACCCCTCCGTGCCTCGGAAAGCAAGTTAAGCCGTTGGTCCCGGCTGTCATTCGTGGATCTTTGACAGTCGTTACGGGTAGTCAGAAGCCCGAAAGTCTGACAACCAGTCTTACCAAGGGGTATTATCCAGTAACTGGGTTGTGGAGGTCAGATAGGCAGTCGCTCCATGTAAAATACTGGTATTCAGCTGCATCCGGTTAGACTGGAAGCCGACCCCAACATAGATGGGAAAAGGCTAGGCAGAAGATGATGTTACGATAAATTGTTTGTTATTTCCTTACTAGAACTGTCAGACATAAATTGTATTCCACGGATAAAAGATATCTGACTTTGGTAATATCAGCCCTTAGAGAGCGGGGACTGTAATCTACGCGGGCCCAGTGCGGGTTGGTAGATGTCACATGTCTTTGTTTTTTTGGTTCTAGGCACTGACCTCTAATAATACAAGTATATGATAGAGGTCAGTGGTTCTAGGGCATGCTGGTTTCCTCACTTTACCTACACATTTATCCTTACTTTTCACTTTATCTACATACCTATATACCTGATGTGCACTGTTTAGTTGTAGCTAATATAACAGTAAAACAGTTAATTAAGGGAAACGAAATATTGAATTTGAAGGTGTTAACATGTACAATAAAATACCCATGGAAATAAAAGTAGCGAAAAGCATGTCTTGTTTAAAAATCAACATTTTTTTTTTTAAGTACCTATTTTATTTTTCTTTATTTTTAAATTCTTAAAAAAAAAAAAACTAATACTTTGTTTTAGTAATTATTTATAAAAAATCAACTTAAATCGTATATAATGTGTCAATAACAATCTATACATATAATAAAATCGTAGGAAAGTCAAAACTGTACATTGAATATTTTTTTAAAAGAATACTTGGGGCGTGATGTACAATCCATACCGAAACCAAAAATATAGTTTTTAGAATTTTTGTCTGTTTGTCTGTTTATCTGTTTGTCTGTTTGTCTGTATGTATGTCCGGGATAAACTCAAAAAGTACTGCATGGATTTACTTCAAATTTTGCATGAATATTACTAAGAGGTCGGGTCAACATATAGGCTACATATTATCACGCTATCACTTACGGGGGAGGAGCTGTGAGTCTTTATTTTTCTTACGCATTCTGTGACAGCGTGTAATCTAACGACGCATGTTTAAATGTTGCTTTTGAGTAAGCCATGCTATTATCTAGCTTTACACTATAAAAACTACGCCATTTAAGTAACTTGGACAGAGAAACATAGTTTAATGAATGTTAGTAGTATAAAGACAATTTTGAAGCAGCGCCATCTATGAAATTTCATAAAAATCAAATCAAGTTACATGTGAACACTTTTTGGAAATTAATAATTTAAATTTGATCATGTTGGCGAGGTTAGTAGTTAGTTATTCTTAAAATTCATAGATGGTAATGTGCATTTTCTTCATAAAAGTTGTATCGTATACTTAGTTCGTTATGACAAACACAAGTTCCAACAAAACCCTCAAAATCTTGAGCAGAGTTGAGGAAGACAATTTAAAAAAAATGCGGTGTTAAGTACATATTACAAAAAAGTTATGTTCATTGATGATGATCATTTGTTCATCAATTTCATGTTGTTAGTACAAAATAAACATTGACTGTTAATACTTTTGTTCGGTATTTATCTGTGTGATTATTGCTTGGTAGGTAATTAATATATTTTCATGTCGTATACCTAACTAGCTGCTGCCCGCGACGTCGTCTGCGTGAAGGCTCTTCAGCACCAAAAATACATAAGATGCCAGTGTCGCTATAGCATTATAAGTAAACAACTTTTAAAATAGCAATATAGCACGTCACCTTCTCGACGGGGACCAAAATTGGGATGACACCCTCGCGGAGGCGAGCGTCAGTGACAGTCCCAGCCGCATGCGTCATGCGTTTGCCATCATCTTTGTGTATTGTGGAGTCGCAAACCCGGTAGCTTTGTGGGAGAGTATCGCCATCATCAGAATCTGTCTGAAGATTTTCTACGAGCTTTGAGGCGTGCTACTGGAGACGAAGTCGAAGTAACTGATGAACTGAAAAACAGGAAAAACATTTGTTACCACTGGCATACTTGCAGAGGTCAGGAGGCAAAGCAAAATTGCTATTGCTGTAGCGTCGTCGGGAATCGCTGCCACGCTGCTTCCGGGTGGCAAGACAGCACATGCCATGTTTAAAAATTCCCATTGATTTAGAAAGCGCCGAAACGCCCGTTTGTGGTGCGTCACGTAATTCAGCGATAAGGGACACGTGCTCAAGGATTGCTTTCTGATCGTATGACATTTGATGGGTGGTGTCACAGTTCTGTTCAGTGGCGATTTCCGGCAAACGCTTCCCGTGGTGACGCGGGGATCGAGGGCTGACGAGGTGAATGCTTCGTTGAAACGATCTTCGTTGTGGTCACGAGTTCGTACGCTGCGCTTGACCATTAATATGAGAGCTCGACTCGGCGGCAATGCACATGATCAAGAATTCTCGGATGTCCTTCTAAGTCTTGGCGAAGGCACTCTAGCTTGTCGCTTGGAGGCTTTTAAAGGTAAACTCATTAATAAACTACCAGTTTTATCTAATCATGCTGATCCTAATCAACTTTATGATAATTTTTTTAATGTATACTGTAAACAATTTGATTCCACCTTTATTCCCAAGACTATCTCAGTTAATAGCAATGCATCGTTCAGTGATTGGGCTACCATTGGTATTCATAAAAGTAGAACACGGCTTTATGAATTGTACAATGAAAGGACTTATATTAACACTGATGAATTTAATTTGTATGTTAGAAATTATTCAAAATTATTTAAAAAAGTTTGTTATATGGCCAAGTCACGCTATTTGGGTTCAAAGATTAAAAACAGCAGTAATGTAATTAAAACGACTTGGAATATTATTAATAGTGAAACGGGAAGATCTAGTAACCGAAATACTGACTACAGCCTGTCTATTAATGACAACATAATAAAATCAGACTCACAAGTCGCCGAGGCATTTGAAAATTTCTTTTCAGATATTCCCGTTTCAACTACTAAATCACTAAACTCATCACCTTCTGTTGCTGAGTCTTTGCTTAAGGACAATGTTAATGGTTGCGATTCGGAATTTAATTTTGAATATATTACCTGTAGAGATATAATTAAAACCTTTCACACTTTAAATGTAAAAAAGACTGCAGATCTGTGGGGTAATTCTGTAGAAGTAGCTAAGTCTATTATTGACATTGTGGCACCTACTCTAGCTCTTATCTTTAATAGTTGTATTGACAATGGGGAGTTTCCTGACCTTATGAAAAATAGTAAAATAATACCTTTGTTTAAATCAGGTAGTACATCAGACCCCACAAATTATAGACCTATTTCTGTACTACCTACCTTTAGTAAAATTTTTGAGAAATTAATTTTAGACCAAATGCAAAGATTTTTTAATAAACATAAATTATTACATAGCAAACAGTTCGGTTTTACAAGGGGTCGTTCAACTACTGATGCCGGTGTTGAACTTTTAGGACATATTTATAATGCATGGGAAGATAAATGCGATGCCTTGGGCATCTTTTGTGATTTGTCCAAGGCATTCGATTGCGTTCTTCACGAAACGTTAATCAGGAAACTCCGCCACTACGGGATCCGAAACACTGCTCTGGATCTTCTTACTTCATACTTGAGTAAAAGGATTCAGAGCGTTGACGTTAATGGAAAAAGATCACCCGGATCTATAGTAACAATGGGAGTCCCACAGGGCTCAATTCTTGGTCCTTTCTTGTTTCTTATTTATATTAATGACTTGCCGTACCTCATAAAGGATAATCATGATATAGTGTTGTTTGCAGATGACACTTCTCTTTTGTTTAAACTTAAACGTCAGCAGTTGGTTACTGACGATGTAAATAGCGCGATCTCGAAAGTAGTCCACTGGTTCAATGTTAATAATTTGCTTTTAAACGAGAAAAAAACCAAATGCATTAAGTTTACGCTACCCCACGTTAGGCAGGTGAAAACTAATGTGTTGATAAAGGGCGAGGAATTGAATCCTGAAGACAACACAGTATTCTTGGGCATAACTTTGGATGCTAAGCTTCAGTGGGGTCCACATATAGATAAATTGTCAAAAAAGCTAAGTTCCGCAGCATATGCTGTTAGAAAAATTCGTAATTTAACTGATATAGAGACTGCCCGTTTAGTGTACTTTAGCTATTTTCATAGTGTAATGTCGTACGGTATTCTATTGTGGGGAAATGCCGCCGATATTCAGACTATCTTTGTTTTACAGAAGCGAGCTGTTCGATCAATTTATAAATTAAGTCCGAGACACTCTCTCAGAGACAAATTTAAAGAGATTAATGTAATGACTGTGCCTTCTCAGTATATTTATGAAAATCTTTTATATGCCCATAAAAACATAAAATTGTTTAAAAAATACAGTGATATCCATAATATAAATACTAGAAATAAACACAAATTTGTTGTACCTACAACAAGGCTCAAAAAAATAGGTGGCTCGTTCAGATGCCAATGTATACGCTTTTATAATAAGCTACCAAGCCACGTTCAAGATCTAAGCCTCAATAAATTCAAATCATTCATTAAACGTAAGTTGTGCCAGAAAGCCTTTTATACCGTTAAAGATTATATTGAGGACAAAAAGGCTTGGGATTGAGCTGCTTCAAATTTCTGCATTTTGAATGACTTTTTTTTTTTTTTTATATACACATTGACATTAATGATTTTTTTTTTATAAACAATGACATTTACTTTGTAAAGTATTATATATATATATTTTTTTTTTTTTTTCATTGTGATTTGTGAATGTGAAGACGATGTGGGTCATTTTATTAATTTTTTATGTTTTATTTTTCTCTCTGTTCTATTACTTGTTTTTTTTTTTTTTTTTTTCACTCATGGTCTGGCAGTTTGAGTAATTTATGTGGCCTACCCAAATGTCCTTTCTTTGGTATTGTTCGTCGAATCGTTGAGCTCCTTAAGTCTTGAGTTGAGCTGCACGATTTCTGACAAATGCGTGCACTGACTGGACAGGTCCTCTCAATCTGTGTGGTTCTTTCCTCAAAAGACCATCTCAGACATCGATCTACATGGTCTTCATATAACCTGACCAAGATTATGTCTGGACTTTAAAAGAGACTGTGACCTCTGAGTTTGTTTCGGCCTTTCTTCTCAGAGTAGTCAGATAGGAAACGCCGACCTCATCTAGTTTAAAAAAAACATGATTGACGTGTAAAAGTGTTTGTACAAACCTACTTACAAAATAAAATCATTTATCATTTATCATTTATCAAGAACTCTTACGCTGTGTGTACGGGGACATCAGTCGTATACCGCACCAGCAGAATTCTTGGGTGTGTGAGCGGGGCATTTTGCCGCCCAAAAATGATCAGGCTGCAGCAATTAACGAATGTATTCTCTCGGAAATTGAGGGGAATTAAGTGGTCTACACCTCGATAAACACTGTTATCGAGCAAGATGACGCCACACATTATCCCGTGGAATTTCTGAACTCCCTGTCAGCAAGTGGACTTCCAGCGCATACCATCAAGCTGAAGGTCGGTGTCCCGATTATGCTTCTTCGGAACCTATCTCCTCCGAAGTTGTGTAACGGGACCCGCCTTAAAGTCATCTCGCTCCACAGACACACCATTGAGGCGGAAATTCTTACGGGATGTGGCGTCGGCGAGGCAGTATTTATACCACACATCCCCTTCATATCTCATAACTTCCCGTTCCAGTTCAAGCGCGTACAGTTCCCGTGAGTGTTTGCTTCGCGATGACCATCAATAAGTCGCAGTGGCAGACACTGAGGGCAGCGGGTGTCGACCTCAGGACGAGTTGCTTCTCACACGGGCAACTGTACGTCGCTTGCTCCCGCGTCACCAGTCCTGACTCTCTTTACATTTTGGCTCCTGGCAGCATAACTATCAACGTAGTTTATAGGGATGTGTTGTAAGGTATGATACCTTTGTACGTATTTTTACTCTTTTGTGTCCTGGAATGTATTCCTGCATTATTTTCTATATTTCCTTCAGTCACATCTTATGACTGAACTCAGCAGAATTCCTATATAACTCTCTTCACTTGCTTCGCTTGCAAAAAATAAATATATTTTAATGCTATTTTAAAAGTTGTTTACTTATAATGCTATAGCGACACTGGCATCTTAGGTATTTTTGGTGCTGTAGAGCCTTCACGCAGACGACGTCGCGGGCAGCAGCTAGTAATAATATAAAAATTTAAAAAATACTAGCTTTATTCCTAACGCTAACGGGCTCAAACAAACAAACAAACAAAATTAAAAGATCTTTATTTTGTCAGTACGCTGCCATGAATGCCACATCTAGTAATACATTAAATTTTTACTCGGTTGTTGATTAGTTGATATTAACTTTTTTTTTATCACTACCTCCCTATTCATTATTGTAAATCTACTTTTAACGATGTTATTGTATACTCGTAAACATTTTGTATTTAGTTTCTCAGTAAGTGAATTACTGTTAATTCTTAATGAGAAATAATAAAGTTCTTAAACCATAATATTTCACTTATACCCGTTTTAATTTTTTTTTGTTGTTACTTTTTACCTAAGTACCTACTTAAGTGGTTATAATTTCTCTAAATTATGTAGTCGATGATTTTGGTGCACGGTAAAACTTTAATGAGTTTATGTTGGCACCAACTTAAATGTATAAAATGTATGTGTACTACTGAATACATAAATAATAAATTTACCTACCAGCCTTTCCATAGTAATGTTTTTTTTATTGAAGGGGATTACAATGAAATTAAACCCACCAGTTCAGTTGAATATTTAATCTGAATGGTTCCCAGAAATCTGAAATACCTAAACTGTTCTATGAAAATGCTAAATAGGATATTCTGCAAACCTATTGAATGAAACGTGAATGGTTTATTCGTTCAATATCTACGGATTTTAGCAAAAGTTTCTCGTTACTAATTGGAGTTTAATTGGAGTTAATTCTTACCTTCCTATTCAGGCTGTCTTTGAATTGATTGGAAATCTTTCAAGAGTAAAGAAATCTGTGTTATAAAATTAAATGGTATCACGAAAATTGAACCCGGACAAGTCCGGTCGTATTGTCGCGATGCCGATACGAATCGACCTGGGGTTGAATTGTCGCGGGTCGAGTTATCACCTTGTTCCAGGCCTTCCAACGCTACGTCTTTCGGTACGCGGTCGCCACTCCAAAACCTTTCGGCCCCATCGGACCGACGACCTTGTGAAGGCCGCAGGAACCCGTTGGATGCGGGAAGCACAGGACCGGTCGAAGTGGAGGTGCTTGCCAAACACCTCCAGCTGGACATAGGCCTGTGGACGTCTTTCGGCTGAAATGCTGATGATGATGATGAGTTATCACACAAGCAAAGCAAAAGAGTGCGCGTGTTCGTGTATGAACCATTTTTTTTTTCAGTTATTTTGATTTTGGAGTCAGAACTCAGAATTTTGTCAGTCGTTCCTTACAAAATACATTGAGCTGCATTTAGTTAGTCTTGAAAGAGAACCAATATTGTTGATAACATGTTGATTGTTGGTCTATATAACATTTACGAGTAAACAAATAATTTGTAAACAATGTTGCTACGCAGCTACGCCGTAGCCAAAACGTAGCACGTAGCCGATGGGCTACGAATGGAAGTGGTCGTTTATTGGAAAGCTTTTACGGGTTGATAATGTTCAGTAAGCTTTGATAATTAATATCAATATAATGGAACAATGTCAAAAGAACTCTTTGTTAAGAAACCATACTTATTAATGCTCGCCTGAAGAAGCAAATCTGAGTTAAGTATATTGACTTACAGCCGACTTACAAATTGATACTTGTAAGTCATAAAAGTATATTTTTTCTATAGTTAACTGTACCAGCTAACTTACTTTTTTATGATTTTAACTAAATAAAATATAGTGGCGTCTATTAATGAGACGCATGTTGATTTGTTTCTTATGATCTCAAGATTACAGTAGTAGTTATAATTATACTTCGTCTAACGGGAATACGATCATAAACTAAAAATTCACTTATAAAACACATTTTCTATTGAGTAGGCTGGCCGGACTGTCTGTGTGGTGCCGGACTTAAAGAATAGCACCACCCCATACTTCCCGTGGGTGTCGTAAAAGGCGACTAAGGGTCGTACCGGAGAATGGGCAGCAGCGTTCTCTATGCATTCCACCACCATACTATACTGCGATCGCCAACCCGCCTGCCAAGCGTGGCGATTATGGCAAACCCCCCCTTTTGGGGGAGGCCTATGTCCAGCAGTGGACGTCTTTCGGCTGAAATGATGATGATGATGAGGCTGGCCTCATCAGTATTATAATTGAGTAAAATAGTGCACTGCTGTTTAGTAATAAATAGTAGGAATGTACAGTTCTAGAAGGTTCTTGAAATCAAAAGTTGCATAATGTCACAAAGCATTTTTACTACTGTAAAAGTTATCAATTTCAACGTCAGACGACTTAGAAGTAGATAGTAGTATTACATCTAAAAAGTTGCAGGTCCCTCAGCAGTGCAGCTTTCATTAAATTTTAATGTCCGTAGAATTAATAATGAGGCCGTGTGAGATGATTTTAGTTTATTTTCATAGGTAACTTATTTTGTAGATAAACATAAAAGTCAGTTCCATTTTTTTATTTATTTTGTAGATTGTACGCAGGGTTAATATAGCCACTGTTAAACCCCTCAGTAAAATGGTCAATTGAAAGAAAAAATATAGTTTGCGCAGTCAAAATTCGATGTTGCCAGAAGTAAACATCTCAGGAGAACGACCACACTCAACTCAATGAAACGTGCGAATCAACTTTTATATTTACTGCACTCGATTGAATTGTGGAAAGCGCAACAGACGACAAAATGAAATTATAAACTTCTTCGTTCATACTTTGTGGAAACCTTTGAACAGTCGACAGTCTAGATTGTTTTGTTGTAGGTAAGGGGTGACGGCCTGAAAAAACTTTTAAAACGTTACATAGCGTTACTTTTGTTTTTATAAATTCCACATTTATTATGATAGACATAATATCACGTCTGTAATCTATAAAGTCTGTGTGGTGCCGGACTTGTCTGTGTGGTGCCGGACTTAAAGAATAGCACCACCCCATACTTCCCGTGGGTGTCGTAAAAGGCGACTAAGGGTCGTACCGGAGAATGGGCAGCAGCGTTCTCTATGCATTACACCACCATACCATACTGCGATCGCCAACCCGCCTGCCAAGCGTGGCGATTATGGCAAACCCCCCCCTTTTGGGGGAGGCCTATGTCCAGTAGTGGACGTCTTTCGGCTGAAATGATGATGATGATGATGGGGTTTGGCAGAGGTGCACTTATAGTATACCTACATTTCGCCAGTTGTGTTTAAGTCCCATATAAAATGGGGCGAGCCTATTGGCATCAACAGGGCTCACATTCCGCGTGACGACTCCCGGCCACCGTAGGCGCGGGCCTGCGAGCGGAGAGTAATGGGTAGCTCACCGTCCGATCAGGACCAGGCCCGTGCCGGACGGCGCGTACGTGTTCCACGCGCACCTCAAAGAGAGGTCAGCATCGAGGAGGGGCCCCTTAGGGCCAAAGCCTGCCGGGTCAGCGGGATTGTCCGAAAGGGTTACCGCTGGCCCGGAACATAAAGGGCTAAGGAAGGAACACGGGTGGGTTTTAGTCAGTAAGAGTCTGACACTCCCTTCCGCTCCACCCAGAGCGGGAGGAGTCATTTGATGATTTCCCATCCACAAAAAAATAAAAAATAAAAAGGGCTCACATTCAGAATAAAATAGAATACTCTTTACATATTATGTACACCATACGAATTACAGGTATAAATGTAGTTACATAGGGCGACATAATATGGCCCCCCAAAGTACAGGCCTAGGTCAAGTTTGGGGGTTAGGACCACAATTCTTTGTAATACATGCATATTGTAAGATGACTGATGACTGTCACATTCATTTTTTTTTTAATTTTTTAATTTTGTTGTTGTTACATAGGGCGACACAATGGCCAGTCTTATCGAAGCGATGTTTTAAATATATCCACCACTTTTAAATACACCTTTTGGATTGATTTAAAGATACAAAATTAACACGTATTGGGAGACTAGACAGACACTTTCGCATTTATAATATTAAGAATGGATTAGTAAGCATGTATATTATATTATTATTATTATTATTCGTAAGCCTGTGTTGATGATGGTTATTTAAAAGGACTCTGTATTTATAATTAATAGTGTAGCATTTAAAATTAAGTACCTACTTACTTAATCTTAAATGTAACAGTTTTCATCACACTATCACACTAATATCATAAAGGCGAAAGTTTGTGAGTGTGTGGTGCGGCTAGACCAATTTTGATAAAATTTTGTATGGAGGTAGCTGACATCCTGGATTAACATATAGGCTACTTTTTATCCTAATATTCCCACGGGCTCGACATTTATGCGGGTGAAACCGCGGGGCGCAGCTAGTTATTATAAATATAAAGCAGCACTGGGGGCCTAAAAAGGCCACTTTGGCAGAATCATAAAAGGATAACATTATGAATCATAATATGGCGAAGACAGTCCGTGTTTTCCTTTTTTTGCTGCAATACGTACGTATAATCAAAGAGATTGGGATTGGATTTAGATTGGATTGATTAGTATTTTAGTACAGACAAGAAAATAACTGAAAAATCCTTCACCAATGGGATTTGATAGGATTAACTTTACAATTAACTGTCCATTATGAATTATAATGTTATCCTGTTATGATTCTGCCAAAGTGGCCTCTTTAGGCCCCTGTTTCATTGTAAATTCCTCATCAAATTCATGAAAGAATCCAAAAACGACAGCATTTCAATCAGAATAATTTCTCTACGATAATTTTGTATGGATATTCTAAATATTCGTAGACCTCCGCTATTGCATACCGTTCTACAAAGATTTACATCGTTAGATGTGCCTTCACTAAGGGGGGTTGTTTCACGTCCAGTTGACACACGCGTAGGTCATCATCTGCCTAGCCTTTTCCCAACTATGTTAGGGTCGGCTTCCAGTCTAACCGGATGCAGCTGAATACCAGTATTTTACATGACACACGCGTAGGTAAACGTCAAAAATGGCGCTAACTATTGTCAAACAAAAAAAAGCGTTTTTTCTCAAAATTATGACCTTGACTTGCGTCAAATATTAACGATTACGTAATCGTTGTTATTTGACGTACGCATGCTACGTTAACCAACCGTTTGAAGCAACCTTAGTCGCGCGAAAAATGGTCTAAAATGAGGAAAGTGAGCTCACACAATAATGATGACGCTTTCATGACAATTAAGACAAGTCTCTGAGAGACGTTGTGTGTGTCAGAGGTGTCAAAATGAAACAGAAACGCGACCTTATTTCGACGCGGTAGGGCGAATCTTGTATGGTTTAAATCTTTGCTGTTATGTAGGTACTAGAACAAAAATGTGAGATTGTAGGTGCGACGATGCTTTGAATTTTATGACGTCATAAAATTCCAGAACATTCGACCGTCCCTTATTACATCGTGAGCGAAGACTAATGAACGAACCGGACTGTGGAAATTTTAGAATATCTTTAATGATTTTTTTTAACTGCCTCCGCTTTCTACTACCCGCTCGATATTTGACATTTGGAGACATACACATTTAGCATTCATTATAAAGAGCAAATTCCTTTCCCACATAGTGTTTCACCTTTTCTCCCTTCCCAACTGTCATTTTCATTCAAAATAGAAGTAAAAACACCTATATTTGCTAAAAATTTCCTTTAAAGGACATATATATATGTATCTATGGGTCGTTGTTACCTGAAAATAAATGGTTTATTATTATTATTATTATATAGTGACCTTATGGGACCTTACGGTCCAGGGGCCCGTGGATAAATAATAATAGCCGCGCAGGTCGATCGATCAGGTTAAGCTACGCTTGCCGCGGTTGGTCTCTGGATGAGGATACATACCGTGACCCCTCCGTGGCTCGGAAAGCACATTATGCCGTTGGTCCCGGCTGTCGTTCGTGGATCTTTGACAGTCGTTACGGGTAGTCAGAAGTCCGAAAGTCTGACAACCAGTCTTATCAAGGGGGGTCTTATTACCCAGTAATTCGGTTGTGGAGGTCAGATAGGCAGTCGCTCCATGTAAAATACTGGTATTCAACTGCATCCGGTTAGACTGGAAGCCGACCCCAACATAGAAAAAGGCTAGGCAGATGATGATAGTGACCTTATGGGTGTTGTTCTTCAGAAAGGCGAGGTGCGTAGTTCTCACCACTGGCGTACGTAAGGAGTATGCAAGATCGAAGGAGCTACGATCCTGACTAACTCCTTACGTACGCATGACCACAGTTGGCGTTTATAGATTCTGTCTACCACCATGGGAAGAAGGTGTGAGCTTATGTTTTTAAGAATTAATTTACTTTACAACTAACTCGCAGCGCCCCACGGCTTCACCCGCTTACGTGGGAAAATCGGGATAAAAAGTATCCTATGTGTTAATCCTGGTTATAAACTATATGTATGCCAAATTTCATCCAAATCCGTTCAGTAGTTTTTGTGTGAAAGTGTAACAAACATACAAACACACTTACAAACTTTCGCTTTTATAATGGTAGTGTGATTTCAATCTACTGCCAACCCTAAGTCTGTAACAAAGTAGTGAAACTTATTTGCTATTGAACCACAGAAAAGTAAAAAAGGGTTGGGGATAACGGAGGAACGTGAAAGTTTATGGACACCTAAACTTGCAATAAATTCGACTAACTTCGCCAATGAGTTTGTTTTCTGTCTCTTTGCAGTTTACCTGTTTTTGTAAAGCGGTTTATTTGGAACTGAAGTCGAGAAAATAATAACACATGTTATGCTAGAAAAAAAATTAGTTTAATTTATCGTCATCATCATCATTTTAGTCGTAAGACGTCTACTGCTGGACATAGGCCTCCCCCAAGCACATAGACCGGTTCTGTACTTTCCGCATCCAGCGGATTCCTGCAGCCTTCACAAGGTCATTAGTCCACCTTGTGGGATATACATCTTTTTAATAAAATAAACGATAGACATAATTTTAATACAAGATATAAAGATAAATTTACATCAACCATTTTTCAGATTAGCCAAAGTACTTTGGCTAATCTGAAAAATGGTTGATGTACATACATCTTTTATGGGGTAGGTACTGTGTTAAATGTTATAATAAAATACCTTGTGATACATTGCAATTAAATGAAAGAAAATTTAAAAATCACATTAAACGTACACTTTGCAAACAAGCAACAATAAATTAGAAGATTATATCCAAGATAAGAATGCCTGGAAACATGCTGGTCCTACTCCATCGGACAATCTAGAGTCTAGACAAAATCAAACTGGTTGCTAATTTAATTGTAAAATTTATTCTTTCTTCTTTTTTTTTTTTTGACGTTGATTTACATTCTGTAATTACTTAAACTCACACCCTGATTTATTACTTGTATTTTTTTATTTAAATGAATATCGTTTACTTTTACCATGTTTGTAAAAGCACCATGTATCTATCGGATAATTAATTTATGTCATGTTTTCATTTTTAATTATTTTACCTATTGTGGTACAGTAATTTTATTTTAGGTGCATCGTCAAAATATTGTAAAACATTTTAAAAGAGTATAATGGTGGAGTTTTCTTGCCCATTCTTCTCCATACGAAAACTACCTTTTGGAATGGGCGATTAGAATAAATTCAATTTTATCGTAATTATTGACGTTCAAAAATGCCTTTTATCTGCCTGTTGAAATAAATGCTTTGACTTTGAACGCTACGTCTTCCGGTATACGGTCGCCACTCCAAAACCTTTCGGCCCCATCGGCCATCTGTTCTAAAAGCAATGTGGCCACCGCCACTTAAGTTTGGAAAGTTTTCGAGCTATGTCGGTTACCTGGGTTCTTCTGCTGTTCAGTTTCATTTGAAGGCTTAAGATCTAGAGGTACCATTGTAACTTTGCAGGCAACTTCCTTATTGAACAATCGAGGTATTGAAGACTATAAGGTAGACTAAAACTGCCAACGTACAGTGAGCTTCCGTGTTTATCAGCGTACGTTCCTTCTCTGTTTGAGAAGATGCTTTATCAACAAAGGTGCAAATAACATAACATCATGCCTTGTTTCCCAGAAGGGTTAAGCAGAGGTATACGTATAGTACACCCCTTGTGGCTAAGTAATATCAGCCGCAGGGGTCCATCGATCAGGTTAAGCTACGCTTGCCGTGGTTGGTCCGTGGAAGGGTGTCGGGTGACCTTCTTTACATACCAAGACCCACCGTGCCTCGGAAAGCATGTTAAGCCGTTGGTCCCGGTTGTCATTCGTGGACCTTTGCCCGTCGTTACTGGTCGAAAATCTGACAACCAGTCTTATCAAGGGGTATCGTAATACCAGGTAACTGGATTGTGGAGGTCAGATAGGCAGTCGCTCCATGTAAAATTCTGGTATTCAGCTGCATCCGATTGGACTGGAAGCTGACAACAACATAGTTGGGAAAAGGCTAGGCAGATGATGATGATGACACCAACAATTCGCCAGTTATGTTTAAGTCACATGTAATAGAGGGCGATCATACTGCCATCAACCGTGCACAATTCCAGACTCCAGGCTGCTACTGAGAAATTCGGGATAAAAAATTCCAATATCACTTTGCCCGATCTGGGATTCGAATGCAGGACCTCCTGCTCAGCGGAAGCGCTTGCGACCACTAGACCAAAGAGGCAGGTAAATGTTGCTTAAAATTGAATACCACAAGCTCTGTTACTCTCGACTGCCAAACGATTAGATGATGGGCCTTCTTAGAAGACTAAAAGTCACCCAAAGGGCAATGGAGAGGGCTATGCCTGGAGTTTTCCTGCGTGATCGAGTCAGAAATAAGGAGATCCGCAGGAGAACCAAGGTAACCGACATAACCCGAAGAATTACCAAATTTAAGTGGCAGTGGGCAGGACACATTGCTCGCAGAACGGATGGCCGATGGGGCTGATAGGTTCTGGAGTGGCGACCGCGTACCGGAAGACATAGCATTGGAAGGCCTCCCACAAGGTGGACCGACGACCTAGTGAAGGCCGCAGGAACCCGTTGGATGCGAGAAGCACAGAACCGGTCGAAGTGGAGGTGCTTGGAGGAGGTCTGTGTCCAGCATTTTACGTCTTTCGGCTGAAAAAGATTAGATTATGTTCTTATTCCCAGAATCCATCGTTTCAAATCACAAAAAGGGCCCACATTCAACGGTATACGTACCTAAAGACAGCTGCCAAAGGTAAACAAACAAAATGCACCCTTGACATTTTGCTAGACCCAACCATCCAATGAAGACCCATAATAATTTTATGCGGGTACCCATTAAGAAGCAATTTAGTGGTACGTGGGGAGCAGGGTGGTCCGACTTAAAGTGGACGGTAAGTGGTACTGGCCGTTTGCTAATTCGATTGTGGCCTGGACGCTTCGGAATCAAGTTTGCCTGGTACATTAAGTTAATAACTGAACTAATATTATGAAGCGAGTATCTTGGGGAGCTGTTTATTTGAGTCTATGTAGATGGCGTGATCGAGATTAAGAGAGGGGCCCATTCAGCAATTAGAAATAAAAATAAACCCATACATACATACGGGATCCTGCTGTTTTACCGAAAAGATTTTGCCAAAATTTCACTACCCAAACAAGTTTTAGCAACCTTTTTTTATACCAATGCAATGTTTGGAATGATTTTAGTATTTGGCAAATGAAATTATGCAGAAAATTGTTTGGGAAGTGATTATTTGGCAATTTCTTTTCGATGAAACAAGGGAGACCCCATAGATACATTCAAAAAACTTAACCCTCCTTCTAGCGCAGTAGGGTAAAAAACGATTTTCGGCCTTTTTTCATTTCTTGTAGGGGGATCCTGCCGTTTTGCCGAAAAGATTTTGCCAAAATTTCACTACCCTAAGAAATTTTAGCAACCTTTTTTATACCAATGCAATGTTTGGAATGATTTTAGTACGCCCATTTTCATTTGGTCAAAATTTTACTTGGCAGAATATTATCAAGGATAATGTCATTTAGGCATTGGTCTTTAATCAAATGATTTATTACAGCAAACAATCTTTACACAATAAAACTCTAGTCAAATGATTTGTTATGAAAAACATATACACGGTTATTGGTAAAACATTAACAACCTCTTAAGAGGTCATTGTACTCATCATTATGAACAACTTTTACTATGGGACCAAACCTGAAATCGCGAAAGTTAAATCAGCTGTTCCCTACATTTTGACGAGTTATACGAACATAAATATAGGGAACAGCTGATTTATTTTTTCTTGATTTCAGGTTTCTTCCCATAGTTAAATTTGTTCATAATGATGATCTTGTGGAGCTTTAACTTCTTACTGTACAACAACAAGAATGTACATTCCTTTTACAGTTATCTTACCTTTTACAGTAAGTAGCAACCTAACCACAACCTTACGACTTAACGTGCTTTCCGAGACACGGCACCCATTCACGAACCGAACGCGGCAAGCGTAGCTTAACAAAGTCAAAGTCAAATCATTTATTTCAAATAGGCACATTAAAGGCACTTTTGAACGTCAAAAATTACAACTAAATAGAATTGTTTCTAGTCGCCCATTCCAAAAGGTAGTTTTCGTATGGAGAAGAATGGTCAAGAAACTCCACCGTTACTCTTTTAAAATGTTTTACAAGGTCTTGTAAACATAATATTATATGTGAAGACGATGCACCTAGAATAAAATTAGTCTACCACAAAAGGTAAAAAGAATTAAAAATGAAGCAATGACAGGTAAATCAATTATGTGATAGATACATGGTGCTCACATCATCATCATCTGCCTAGCCTTTTCCCAACTATGTTGGGGTCGGCTTCCAGTCTAACCGGATGCAGCTGAATACCAGTATTTTACATGGAGCGACTGCCTATCTGACCTCTACAACCCAGTTACTGGGTAATACGATACCCCTTAGTAAGACTGGTTGTCAGACTTTCGGGCTTCTGACTACCCGTAGCGACTATCAAAGACCCACGAATGACAGCTGGGACCAACGGCTTAACGTGCTTTCGGAGGCACGGAGGGGTCTCAGTATGTAAAGATGGTCACCAATCCACAGACCAACCGCGGCAAGCGAAGCTTAACCTGATCGATCGACCTGTGCGGCTGTTAGTTATTATTTAGCCACGGGCCCCTCTACATGGTGCTCACATATTTACAAATTATTTACAAATAATATTGTAAAAGTAGATGATTTTCCTAGAATTTTAACAAGTGTGTGAGCCACTGTACTACACTGTACTGTGTAACCTTAGATCGATCCGCGCGGCTGGTAATATGATAGTATATGTAGCTGGTATATAGCGCATCATTTAGCCACGAGATTTAGCCACCCAATAACGTAAAACCGACATGACTTTCGAATTTGACTTCTATCCATCTTCCAACCCTATTTTCATCAATGCACTCTAAAACTAATACCACAACCAATGACTTTCAAGTTTCAATTCTTGCCAAAGATTAATAACGTTTCAAACTAATATTTATTGGTACCACTAGTACCAAACTGTGGCAAGTAAACAGAACAGTGACATTAACTTTACTTTATGACCCGTTCACACAATTCCAGTCGCTTTAGCAAGTTCAATACAGCGCTGTGTTGAACTTGCTAGATCTAGCGACTGGATTGGATGTTGTCTACACTATTCTAGTCATTCAAAAGCCGTTGAATTTGTTTATTCAAAAATACATTATAAGCTTACAGTTTCACCAAAACGCTGATACCGCTTATGCTTGATAGTCCCTGAACCGGCTCCGAACCCAATTGGGAAGATGTTAGTCGAACCTCGTAAAGTAGGACTACCTCGATGGAACGGTAGCAGGGTGTGGATGTGGAGCTGCGTCACAAACTATGCTCCGCCTCCTATCCTGCCCTCTGTGTCTCAAAACATGCAGTCAAAGTGCCTCTGCGCTGCCACCGATAATGCCGTTGAAGTGGCGATGTTTTGGGCCCGCAATTCATTTAAATAACTGTCATGCCAGCGATACGAAGGCTATGATACTTTTGATTTATTATTTTTTTGCTTGAGTGCAGATTTTATTGTAATTGTTGGTATATTGGCGTGGCTAGCTAACGTATGGCAAATAATTTAATTTAATGTTCTGTGTCCTGTAATGTTAATTACTTTGCATACTTAGTATTGTATACAACCAAGTATTTTCTAACTGAACAAATAGCTGTGCTGCTGGGGAGTTTGTTGCGCCACTTCTTCTCCCCAGCGAAACCACTAGGAAGTGGTGAAGGGCGGGCGTTTTGGGGGACTGTCTTTTGTGATTTTGACGGTCGAAAAGTGCTGATTCTCAGCCTACTTTAAATAAATGACTTTTTATTTTGATTTATGTTTAGTCTTCGGCGCGGTTTATACATCGTACCGTAAAGATACCGTGCCATGCACTTTGGCACGGCACGGTATCTTTCGGTACGATGTTCCGAGTGGGAACGGACCTAATAATGGGTTCAAGATGGATGCTAGTAAAAGTTGACTGAAACGCCCCCGGTTTATCTGTTTCCAGACTATTTCAGTAGCAAGGAAAAGGGCGCGCAGGATCAAATGGTAGACCACCAATTTATAATTTTGGACTGGAAATCAAACGTGATTCAGTGCACGGTATTGAAATAATAACGCCATTTTAGATGCGATCCAGCACTGGATTGGAACTGGACTGGAATGCTAGTAAATGCTACTGGCATAATGTAAACGGCCATTAACTTAACGCTAACTTGGATCGTCAATGGATGTCCCCTGCTCATGTAATGCGCTTCTATTGTAAGTTAGCGTGAACTGACAAAGTTAATATTGTTGTGTCATTGTTAGGCTGGTTGTAAAGTGGGCTGCAGTTGGGAGCAACTTAAATGTTGCTTAGAATATCCTTTATTTCATTTAAATACTTAAGAATTACATTTTTAATTTTTTTTATAAGCAAAAAGATAAAAGAACATTATCAATATCGGGAACAGGGTCCAAGCTACGTGGCGGTCTGGGCTCCAGAGAGAGGAACCTCCTGATAATGCGAGCCGTGTTCAGAAGTACAGCTTTACTTGTTCAGGTGCCATTTTCAGTATAGCTTTAAGGGGCCTATATGACCTAAAGCGCGGTCACTGTCGGACTGCATAGAAAAGAAAGAGAAGCGTGATGTGTGTCATCACGCTACGCTGGTAATTTATTGCAAAATATGAAGCAATTATTTAATTACAAAAAATCTATTGTTTGAACTAAGAAAAAAATAAAACACTAGTATTTTAGTAAGTTGCTTGTAGAATAATCTGACAAAAGATCAGAATGATTATATGTATATTAGCCTAAAAAGGCCACTTATTTTTTTTTTTTTTTTTGCGGATGGGAAATCATCAAATGACTCCTCCCGCTCTGGGTGGAGCGGAAGGGAGTGTCAGACTCTTACTGACTAAAACCCACCCGTGTTCCTTCCTTAGCCCTTTATGTTCCGGGCCAGCGGTAACCCTTTCGGACAATCCCGCTGACCCAGCAGGTTTCGGCCCTAAGGGGAAACTTTAAAACTTTCCTCGATGCTGACATCTCTTTGAGGCGCGCGTGGAACACGTACGCGCCGTCCGGCACGGGCCTGGTCCTGATCGGGCGGTGAGCTACCCATTACTCTCCGCCCGCAGGCCCGCGCCTACGGTGGCCGGGAGTCGTCACGCGGCTCCCGACGCCTGGGGCGTCCCCCGCGGTGGCTGAGACGGGAGGCTCTCTCCCTGAGCCATCCCGCCACCTCCTTCGCTAGCATGACTGCTTCGCAGAAAGAGGTGACTGCCTCCCACTCCCTCTCGCCCCGGACCATGGCTTGCACCAGGGCCGGACGCGAGAGGTCGCCGTCGCTGCCGATCGCCTCTACGAGGACACGGCGGTGCTCCGCCCAAGCGGGGCAGACCTCCACCGTGTGCTCCACCGTGTCCTCTGGGCGATCCTGGCAATGGTGACACCCGGGCGTTTCCTCCCGCCTGATGATGTGCAGGAACCTCCCGAAACTTCCGTGTCCAGTGAGGACCTGCGTCAGGCGGTAGGTGAGGGCGCCGTGGCGCCTCTCTAGCCACTCCTCAAAGAGGGGTCTTATCGCCGCTATCGCGGCGTGCTAAAAAGGCCACTTTGGAGAATCATAAAAGTATAACCTTATGAATCATATGGCGAAAACAGTCCCTGTTTTTCTTTTTTTCGCTGCATTACGTAGGTATAATCAAAGAGATTGGGATTGGATTTGGATCGGATTGATTGGTATTTTAGCACAGACAAAAAAAGTAACTGAAAAATGCTTCACCAATGGGATTTGATACGATTATAACTTAACAGTTAACTGTCCATGATGTTATCCTTATAGGATTCTGCCAAAGTGGCCTTTTTAGGCCCCCAGATCTCAGTCTCAATCTCTTAAAAATACCTCTAATTTCCCTAAAATTTTGACATTGTTTGTCGCTGAGATGAGTTTTCGACTAGATTTTGAACGATTTTGATTACGGGATATTGGCCTTCAGAAAACAATAAGAACGTTAAGTCCACACGACTATGATTGGATCTAGATGTGACTTTATTACAAATATAAAGCAATATTTATTTCTCCCGAAAGTAAACAAAGCGACATCTTAATGAAAAAAAGCGTCGCTGAAACATGATACTCGTATAGGTATGTACCTACATCAAACCGACGCGTCTGATCTACGTCTAGACTAGACAACTATTAGTCTAGACAGAAATATCTTTATTACAACACGTTTTTGTCGTTCTACAGGTAGACTTTTTTTTTTTTGCGGATGGGAAATTATCAAATGACTCCTTCCGCTCTGGGTGGAGCGGAAGGGAGTGTCAGACTCTTACTGACTAAAACCCACCCGTGTTCCTTCCTTAGCCGTTTATGTTCCGGGCCAGCAGTAACCCTTTCGGACAATCCCGCTGGCCGGGCAGGCTTCGGCCCTATGGGGCCCCTTCTCTGTTGCTGACATCTCTTTGAGGCGCGCGTGGAAAACGTACGCGCCGTCCGGCACGGGCCTGGTCCTGATCGGGCGGTGAGCTACCCATTACTCTCCGCCCGCAGGCAGCGAACAGCCTACAGGTATACTCATCTTTCCACTATAGGTACTGCCAATATTTATTGTTTGAGTAATGTTATCACTCATTAAATCGGTTATTACAAGTTTTTATCAGTCTGTTAAAATAATAAAGTAAACAATCATCTGCCTAGCCTTTTCCCAACCGTGTTGGGGTCGGCTTCCAGTCTAACCGGATGCACCTGAATACCAGTATTTTACATGGAGCGCCTGCCTATCTGACCTCCACAACCCAGTTACTGGTACCTGGCGAAATGTGCGAAGACTTTGCACCACTGCCCACCCCTTCAATACAGGCATGATGTTACGAATTATTTTTTTGTAGAAAAAATGCAACCCGATCAACTTAAAGTTGTTTATTGCTGAATATAAAAGGCGTTAAGTAGCCATGTTTGTGGACGGCCTAACGTGACTTGGCTAAACCCATGAAATGAAAAGCCACGTTGTAGATATAATTTGAGAATTATTAGCTGCGCCCCGCGGTTTCACCCGCATAAGTTTCGATCCCGTGGGAATATCGGGATAAAAAGTAGCCTATATGTTAATCCAGGGTGTCAGCTACCTGCATACAAAATTTTATCAAAATTGGTCTAGCCGTTTGAGCGTGAAGAAGTAACAAACATTTAAACACACACACACACTCACAAACTGTCGCCTTTAAATATTAGTGTGATATTATTTGGTTATTGGTAGATAAAAAATATTTCGAAAATTTTACGTTCGTCTAGACAAATTGGTATTAAAGCTTAAGCAAAAGCATAATTAATTAATTTATTCTTCATAAACCTTACAGTTGCCATTTACACGATTCCACAAATTAAAAACTATGTACATACGCCAGCACATCAAGCTACCCGAAACTGTAAAATTTTCCCAATCAACTTTGAATCGATAAAGTTAAAAATCTGACAGATCGTAGTAGCTTGATGTGTTGGCGTCTGTACTTAAAGCTAAAAGAAATAAAAACACACACAAAAACCACATATAAAATAGTCTTCTTAATGATCCACACTAATATTATGTTCCCACTGCTGGGACACTGAGAGGGGGAGTGGGCCGTAATCCAGCACGCGGGCAATTGGTATTGGTAGATAATAAAATATTAAAAAAATGTGTGTGTTTTTCACCAGCTAAAAAAAAAAAAATTAAAACTATTTATTTTAAACAACGTCATGGAACATTTACATCAAAATAGCGCTCAATCTTTGATACATAATAAGATTATGTGCGCTACTGACTTATTTTAGAGTTAGCTCACTTAAAGTTAAAAAGGCAAACGAAAAATCAGAAAAATTAAAAAAAACCTACACGCAGACCTCCCCCATTCCAAACTTCTCCACGGTGAAGTAGGCTTTCAAGATATTTTTAATTTGTTGCCCTTTTTTGTTTTCTAATTTTACGTACCTAAGTAGGTTTCTGTGTGGTGCCGGACTTAAAGAATACCACCACCCCATACTTCCCGTGGGTGTCGTAAAAGGCGACTAAGGGGCGTACCGGAGAATGGGCAGCAGCGTTCTCTATGCATTCCACCACCATACGATACTGCGATCGCCCACCCGCCTGCCAAGCGTGGCGATTATGGCACCCCCCCTCCTTTTGGGGGAGGCCTGTGTCTAGCAGTGGACGTGTTTCGGCTGAAATGATGATGAAATGATGAAGTAGGTTTTGACATTTAAAAGTGCTTTTTATTCATCAGCCTGTAATGTTCCCACTCCTGGGACACTGGCGTCCTCTCTTCGACAGGGAGCGAGCTCTACTATAATCTACCACGTGGGTGCAGTGCGGGTTGGTAAATGGGATTTTTGGTTCTAGGACATGCCGGTTTCCTCACGATGTTTTCTTTCACCGTTATAAGAAAGTAAAGCGCCAGTTTGGGTTCGAACCCACGACCTACAACTCATAAGTCGGGGCCGTGGGCCTGACATTCTTTTTTTTTTTTGGCAGGAGTGGGAAACTTTTTTTTTTTTGCGGATGGGAAATAATCAAATGACTCCTCCCGCTCTGGGTGGAGCGGAAGGAAGTGTCATACTCTTACTGACTAAAACCCACCTGTGTTCCTTCCTTAGCCCTTTATGTTCCGGGCCAGCGGTAACCCTTTCGGACAATCCCGCTGACCCGGCAGGCTTCGGCCCTAACGGGGCCCCTCCTCGATGCTGACACCCTCATGGACACCCAGACTGTCTCACTGGTGAGGCAGTCTGGGTAGGGCAGGACTCTTACCGGCTAAAACCACACTCCTGCCTTTCTAAGTGTCCCCCTGACGTAGTCAGAGATCTTTTTAACCGACTTCAAAAAAGGAGGAGGTTTCTCAATCCGACCGTATATATTTATTTTAAATTTTGTTTTAATTTGTGATTGCTTGTTAAATTTTGATTGTACTGAATTATAATAAAGTTGTAACTGTTTTGGTTTTAAATATGTTTTATTTATTTTTCTATATTTACGTTAATATTTTCTTTTTTAAATTTTCTACTTATTTATGTTCTATGCTTTGTCTGTATAGTAGTAGCATAGCTTTATGTTTCCTTATTTCTTTTAATGACTTTTGTTGCTATTGCTACTGCGTATTATAATAAGATTTTTCTAAATTTTCCGTTTGGGCTTGCCTATTTGAAATAATTCACTTTAAAATCATTCATTCATCACTCTCTTTCAAATCAAATCATCATTCACTTTCAAATCAAGGTTACAGGAACCTCTTTCAGCGTAGGTACCTATTACAAAACCAGTGGCACGGAACAGCGGTTAGATTTACGACTTACCACTTGTGAACAGGATTACACTCGTAATTTATACTCTGTTTAATAACCTGTAGGACTATCCGTTGTAAGATTATCAAAACAATTGAAGACAGAATTCAGATTGAAATTGTGTTTTGAATTTAAAAAAATAAAAGTTCTCAACAAAACAGTTAGGGTCGTTTCATAATAGCGCAGATACGAAGAATAAAGATAACACAGAAAATTCACCCTTTTCTCTACAACGTAGTGCACATATACAGGGTTATTGGTAAAACATTAACAATCTCTTAAGGGGTCATTGTGCTCATCATTATCAACAACTTTTACTATGGGACCAAACTTGAAATCGCGAAAAAAAAATCAGCTTTTCCCTACATTTATGTTCGTATAATTCGTCAAAATGTAGGGAACGTTTTAGCGATTCATAATGATACTCATCATTATGAATCGCGAAAACGTTCGCAATGACCTCTTAAGAGGTTGTTAATGTTTTACCAATAACCCTGTTTAGGTATATATATTTTTAAGCTTTATGCATAAGTAAAAAACCGGTTAAGAGCGTTTACGCCGTACGGCATCTCATACAAACTTTCAAGCCCTTATTTTTCGAAATGAATGAACCGATTTTAATGAAACTTCCTACGCATAAGCAGGGTACAAAGGTCTAAAAAGTTAGTAGAGAACATTTTCGAAATGTATTATTTAAAAAAAGATAAATGGAAATCTCTGTTTCTGTGGAACTGAACTGTAATTTGGCTGTAACACTATTTTTCGAAAATGTTCTCTACCCCACTCCCTCTCACAGAGAGGAGGCCTGTGACCCAGCAGTGGAAACATTACAGGGTGATTATGCTGTGTGCTGTGTGTCTGTGTGGTGCGGACTTAAAGAATAGCACCACCCCATACTTCCCGTGGGTGTCGTAAAAGGCGACTAAGGGACGTACCGGAGAATGGGCAGCAGCGTTCTCTATGCATTCCACCACCATACCATACTGCGATCGCCAACCCGCCTGCCAAGCGTGGCGATTATGGCAACCCCCCCCCCCCCCCTTTTGGGGGAGGCCTATGTCCAGCAGTGGACGTCTTTCGGCTGAAATGATGATGATGATGATTATGCTGTTATCAGTCTTTTGGATTGACGCTTCGCTGCGCGTTGACTCTTAAGGTGAGGGTGTGAATAGACCCTTAAGGTGTTTACTTGTTGAATTCTTTTATTTAAATTACTTTCGGCTGGTCTTTTCAATTTCGCAGATAACCTTGGTAACTACTCGGCTTTTGATTTTTATCAAAGGAATAACTTTGACATTTTTACGAATTAGAAACACTGTCCAAACGTCAAAAGTGTAAAAGTGTTTTGGAATAAAATATTGTTACAAGTTAGTGAGGACTTTAATAAAACTGGCCAAGTGCGAGTCGGAATCGAGCACGAAGGGATCCGTACCACATGACAAAAACGCCGAAAAAAACACGTTTGTAGTATGGAAGCCCCGCTTAAATATTTATTTTATTCTGTTTTTAGTATTAATTGTAATAGCGGCAACAGAAATACATCATCTGTGAAAATTTCAACTGTCTAGGTATCACGGTTCATGAGATACAGCCTGGTGATGGACAGACAGTCGGACAGTGCAATAGAAGAAGTTCGGGAAGCTACGCAATATCTTCTCGTCCCACATACCGCAGTGTCTCAAGACGAAAGTCTTTGACCAGTGCGTGTTGCCAGTGATGACTTATGGCACTGAAACGTGGTCGCTCACAATGGGCCTTATAAGAAAGCTAAAAGTAACCCAAAGGGCAATGGAGAGGGCTATGCTTGGAGTTTCCCTGCGTGATCGAATCAGGAATGAGGAGATCCGTAGGAGAACCAAGGTAACCGACATAGCCCGAAGAATTGCCAAACTTAAGTGGCAGTGGGCAGGGCACATTGCTCGCCGAACAGATGGCCGATGGGGCCGAAAGGTTCTGGAGTGGCGACCACGTACCGGAAGACGTAGCGTTGGAAGGCCTCCCACAAGGTGGACCGACGACCTTGTGAAGGCCGCAGGAACCCGTTGGATGCGGGAAGCACAGGACCGGTCGAAGTGGAGGTGCTTGGGGGAGGCCTATGTTCAGCAGTGGACGTCTTTCGGCTGAACTGATGATGATGATGAATAGAAGAAGAGATAGAGAGACGGGATAATGATAGTATGGGAGCAATTAACCACAATATAAATTATTTCAAAAAAGTTTGTTCCTTCTTGATATGGCAGTTAGATGAACTACTACACAATACACATTTTTAAATATTAAAATAATGCACAACAAACAACAACAACAGAAATAACAGTAAAAATAATGCGTCGTCCTTATTTTCCTTATTTTGGTCCTTTCCTAAGGACTTAACCACAAATCGCCGAGTATGGCGACAGCCGAGGACGTGACCTTGACCCGACAATATATATTGTAGGTACTTAATATGACATTATTATGTCCGACATAAATAAAGGAATATAGTCCTTAAGTGGAACTTATAGGGAATAATAACAAAATCATTATAAACTTTACGACTTTTTCACTAGGTATTCTATCTAGTTATGCATAGTACAGACGTCAGCACATCAAGCTACCCGAAAGTGTAAAATTTTCCCAAATAACTTTGAACCTTATGGTTTAGCTTATCTGTGTGGTGCCGGACTTAAAGAATTGCACCACCCCATACTTCCCGTGGGTGTCGTAAAAGGCGACTAAGGGGTGTACCGGAGAATGGGCAGCAGCGTTCTCTATGCATTCTACCACCGTACCATACTGCGATCGCCAACCCGCCTGCCAAGCGTGGCGATTATGGCAAGCCCCCCCTTTTGGGGGAGGCCTATGTCCAGCAGTGGACGTCTTTACGCTGAAATGATGATGATGATTATGGTTTAGCGATAAAGTTGAAAATCTATTAACCCTTGATCGTCAAGGTCAAGCAACTTCGAGGTCGATCTGTGATCTGTGAATGGGGTGACCATCCATAACATATCTAGACTCCTCCGCACCTCGGAAAGTAGTTGGTTCCGGCTGTCATTCGTTGTTCTTTGACAATCGTTATGGGTAGTCGAAACCCCGAAAGTCTGACAACCAGTCTTGCTAAGGGTTATCATGTTACCCAGGAACTTGATTGTGGAGGTCAGATAGGCTGTCGCTTCACGTAAAATACTGGTACTAAGCTGCATTTGGTTAGACTGCAAGCCGAACCCATCATATTCATAGCTGGGAAAAGTCTAGCGAGGCAAATGATATCTATCGGGTGCGTAATTATTACACAATGGCCGTCTCTACCATAGCGATAAGGAAATTAGGATATTAAATTTCCATGAGCAATTATGTGCTGACAGGAAATTTGAAATGATTTTCAAGTTATGGAACAACAAACTCAATGTCTTACTTGGCAAAGTTCAAATTTAATTGCAACTAAAACTTATTAGTAGGACCTTTTTGTTGCAAATGGTCACTTAAAAATCAACCAAGATTACATTTCACTAAAGTACATAACTGATTAAGTGGCGGTGGACTGTTAATTATTATCTGAGATTATTAACACTACTAGTGTAACAATTGTAACTCCAACTTGGTAAAGTGTGGCACCTTGACAGAACTGCAGTAGGGTGTGGACGTGGAGCTGTGTCGCAAACTATACATATCCACCAACCACCAACCACCCACCCACCAATCACCAACTACCCACCCACCAACCACCCACGAACCACTAATCAACCACCAACCACCAACCAACCCACCAACCACCCACCAACTATGCTCCACCTTATATCGACTGCCCTCTGTGTTCCAAAATATGCAGTCAAAGTGACCTCTGCGTTGCCACCGACGACGCTGTGGAAGGGGCAAAATTTTGGGCCAACAAGATCTGGCAGGTCACAGGTTGTAAGGTCGTAGGAACCCAGACAGGGCTTGACTTAGTGAGAATTATTTTATCAAAACGGAGAAGGAAAACATCGTGAGGAAACCGGCATATCCTAGAACCAAAATTCCGAAGACATGTGACATCCCCCAACCCGCACTGGGCCATCGTGGTGGATTACGGCTCAGTGCCTTTTACCGAGAGGAGGTCTGTGTGCCAGCATTTATAGGCTGATTATGCGTATGCTACGATCTGTTAAACATGAGTCGTGTGAGCGACATGAATAAGAAGAAGTACCTATACAATAATCCATCGTCGAAATAAAACTTGTCTTTGCTTTCAATACCCTCCGATAATGCTCCCAAAAGTTTACTATCGACCTAAAATAATAATGATAGTTTTAAAATACCTCTCTATAAAAAAAAGTTATGATAACCGACTTCATTTCTCCAGCAAAATCATAAAGTATCAACCGTGGTAGTTTAAAATACAACATAAGTAGTTAACTACTGTTAATGGGCAGTTTTCCACGAAAATATATAGACCATCGGAAACAGAAAACTAAATAAAAAACATAATCCACCCAGTAACGAAATAAAAAGGATTTTGTAAAATAGTTGGGTTGACCTTTTCAATATTATTGCGTTCGAGTCGGATTTCTATTGTTTCAGAATAAAGCTAATAAAATACTTCTAATAAAATGCTCAGAACTACTCATAACATTAAGCTTGTATTCCCCAAAGGGGTAGGTAGAGGTCTATAGTAGGTACATCCACGTTTTACCAGTTATGTTTCACTGACATGTCCCGGGACGTCTGTCGGCATCGCCTGGAATATCCCCGAACATTTTTTGTCGGCGCGCCGTTGCGGTATCTTTTAGACTTCGACCATGTCAGTGGCTATGTAATAGCTGAGGGTGAGTCTATAGTCATCATGTGGGAACATATCTGTGCTGTTTCTGATACTACGACTATATTGTCACGATAATGCGAACATCAGTTCACGCGCTCTTCTTCTTTTCATCATCTGCTAGCCTTTTCCCAACTACGTTGGGTCGGCTTCCAGTCTAACCGGATGCAGCTAAATACCAGTATTTTATGACGCAGCGGTTGCCTATATGACCTCCACAAGTTACTGGGTAATACCCCTTATTAAGACTGGTTGTCAGACTTTCGGGACTTTTCTGACTACCCGTAATGACAAAGATCTACGAATGACATCCGGGACCAACGGCTAAACGTGCTTTCCGAGGCGCGGAGGGGTCTCGGTATGTAAGGATGGTCACCCATCCTCAGACCAACCGCGGCAAACGTAGCTTAGCCTGTCGGTCGACCTGTGCGGCTGTTATTATTTAGCCACGGGCCCCTTCTTCTTTTCTACAAAAAACAAAGAAAAAGAAGGTTAATACTTTTATTTGCGGTAAACATGACGCAAAAAAAGATCACACATCTATACATCTATCCGCGTCGCGCAGCGTGCCTCAATTTATCGGGGGCAAGTTTCGCGTCAGCTGTTATGTCGTCGCCGTCGCCGAACAATGCTGAGTGTGCAGAGCGTGCGGCATGCGCGCCCCGCAACCCTGCACACGTCCCTGCGGGTGCTCCTCGTGTCGCCGCTCGAGTTACCCGACCCGCTGACACAATGTCCGTGTCTAAGGCGCCTGTGGGAGTTAATGACCTCCCTAACGCTCCCGCAAAGAAGCCCGTGCCTGAAAAGGCATCGAACCGGGCTGATGATGATGGTTTTGTGACGGTGCAGAGGAAGAAGCGTCGTCAAAGAACCAACAAGAACCGCTGCGGCACAGCTCCTATCAAGCCCGACATCCCTGTACGAGCCGCCCAGCCGAACACGCCCGTGTATATTTCGCGCCTTCATTATACCACTAAGGCCGAGGACATCGTGGAGTACGTGTGCCAAAGAACCAAGTACAGGCCGAGAGTGCAGTTGCTTGAATCGCGCCGCAACGTCAACTTTAAGGCGTTCGTGGTGCGAGTACCTATATGCTACCTGCACCTCGTCATGGCAGAGGACTTTTGGCCGCAAGGTGTAATGTTCCGTCGCTTCCGCGGACAAATGCCACACGAACGCACAAAGACAGTGCTCGAGTGAAGTGTTTTACTAACATAGTTTTAAGTTTATACACTAACACACAATGTATTATTATAATATATATATTAGTCTGTAAGGTATTTATCTATGGGCTAAAGTAGCCTGAAAATAAAGGTTTTATTATTATTATTATACAAAAAAGATCAAGCTGGGGGATAAATATGCGCCACATCCGCGCAAAATGGCCATCGCTCTCGCTGTACTAACGCGTGAAGTGTAGTTCGCTTTATCGCGACAATGTAGCCGCAGTGTAAAGCCTCCTCTACACGTAGACAGATTCATCAGCAGATCTGCGAATGCCTCCGCCGACGTGTAGACGGGGTAATTTGCTAGTCGGTGGTAGGTATTTGACGTCGGCAGAGGCTAAATATCTACCACAGACTAGCAAATTACCCCGTCTACACGTCGGCGGAGGCATTGGCAGATGGCCATCTGCTGATGGCCATCTGTCTACGTGTAGAGGAGGCTTTACGTTAAACCCAATAATACTCGTACCTTGGCATCAACAGCACAAGACCAGCGAGGCACAAATTACACATCGCACGCTTAATAATAAACCGGAATATGTCAAAAATTAAGGATTCCCACTTTTGTTAATAAAACGAACTAACTCCGATTGAAGAATCTGTAGGTACAATCCCGCCATGAGAGACAAACCAAAATGGCCGATTATTAGATCACTCCTCTCTTTTCTAAAAAAGCGCGCGACAATGCATTTCATGCGATAGAGAATCATTCAGTGATGCGGCGACCGTGATGTGAGATAGGTGTCGTTGTTTTGTGACTACGGTGCAGTAAGGTGAAATAATTCGGTTTATTTTCAAACGCATTTGAGACTATTCTACTGCATGTTTTTTTCTAAACTAGCATGTTTTCGTTTTACTTCACTTTAGTTGAAAACGGTGTTATAATACAGCATGTACTATTTAGACTTGTTGCATTTTATCATTAAATTGTAATTGTATAGATAAGAAAAATGGCGTATTAGTGCGTTTTAGTATAAAATTATTACTTTTATTCGAGAACTAATTCATTTTATATCGCTTTATTACCAAGACTATCCGTAGATTTAAATAATACTTGTGTTTATTTCGGTTTACATTTTAAATGATCCTAAAGTCTAAAAGTGCTCTAGTAATTGCTACAGTTTATTACAAAATGTCCTTTCAATTTTTTTTGAATAAGTACCCATTAATAAAAAGTATTAAATTTCTAGTTCCATAGTTTTAATCCTGAAGATGACGACGACGATGTCGTCGTCTGCAAAATATATACTGGATGTACTGATACGGATCCTATGATGAGTAATAAAGCTGGTTGTACTGATACGGATAATTGTAAGCCAGTCGAATTACAAGTAAGTAAATAAATTCGTGTTTACGTAGTTACAAGTGCAGTACCCCCGACTGTAAATTTGCAAATGAGTACCTAAATGTAACTATCGCGTTTGCGTTAAGATTTTTATTCTCACCCTTATAATTATTCTTAGCATTATGATCCATCAGTCAAATTTTAACGCAAACGAAATAGTTACGTTTACTCTCTTGCAAACTTACACTCCGGGTACAGTATCTATAATACATTATCACGTAATACGAGTATTCTCTGAATTAATTGAGGGTTTTACCTTTTATTTAATGTTGGGTATTATTTATTTTAGAGTTTGTTCAATGAAACAGACGATAAAGTCCAGCACAGCATACAGGAAGACAAGGTCTCCAGCTCACCATGCAGGAAATCAAGGACACCACGTAGTACAACAAGATCACCACCATTCAGAAAGTCCAGGTCGTCATCAAGCAGTTCTTCAAGTTCTTCTTCAGACTCGTCTTCCTCGGACTCATCTTCCCCAAGCTCTGATGATAACTCACGTATCCCGAAAAACCGTCTCCGATACTGTGTTATGATGACATTAGGTAATGAAATCATTGAAGATACTCCTCCACGCCTTATTAAACAAAATACCAACGTAAGTAACAACGTGTTATTGTTACAATAAACTGTTTTATTATTATTAGTAAGTGCAATCATTTATAATTCACTTGTTTACCTATAATTTCAGAATGAAGAAAAATTATCACACACGCCTGCAAATGCCATTACCAAGAACTTGCTAGTTTCATATTCTGATTGATCTTCTCAAGATTCTGACGAGTGCGACCAACAGCTAGCTAACCAGAAACCTGTAGATGTCCCTAATAAAGACGCAAATGACATTGACAGAATTGTGAATCCGGAACCACCAACCAAATGTGTATTCAATACCATTATAATAAATAATATAATAAGAGGAGGAGGAACTAATACAATTAATATATTATATAACATTTTCTTATTTTTAAATATACATACATACATAATTTTATGAATGAATAAGTACTATAAGTATTGTTACATAAAATAAATACATGTATTTTAAAATAATCTAGTAAATAAATATAAATTAAATTAATGTAAATTCAGCATTAAAACAATATTATTTATATTATGTCTTATATTTTTTAGGACCCAACTAGCTCAGGAGAAAATCTAAATTCCATAACAAATTATGCGATTTCTCCGTTATATTCTGATGAGAGCGATGTAGATCTGAGTGACGATGATCCTAGTTATGTGCACACGACTGACAACAGAAACAAAAATAAACCAAGAAACTTCTTCATTCCGCCTTCTGGATCGTCATCAAGTTCCTGTGACTCTGATGGTTCAAATACTGAGGTAAAAAGAGGCCGTAAACTAGTAAGGGATACTTCAAAGTGGAAACAAAACAGAGCCAAACGTTAACGTAACAGCGGTCAGTCATACACGTCTGTATCAAAAAAAGGGAAAAAAAATCGAAATCGCTGACTTCAACCACTGTGTACGAACAAAATGTAAACTTAAATGCACAAATCTAATTGGTAATGACTCTAGATACGAGCTTTTCAAATTTTATTGGGGATTACGGGACTTAATCTAACAAAGAGCTTATGGTAAATCATCTATGGTACATTTCAAGCCAAGATATCAATATACGAACGCAGAGAATCCCCGAAAACCAAACAAAGCCTATTATTTCTCTATTGACAATCAACAAATTAGAGTCTGCAAAACTTTTTTCAAAGCTACCTTGAACATTTCGGATCGAATGATATTCACCACACAGCAAAAAACGAACAGCAATAACTTTATAGAAGATGACTTACGTGGAATGCATGGTAATAATAAAAAAATAAATCCCGAATTAATAAAAGATATTAAAGAGCACATAAACTCTATCCCGCGAATGGAATTACATTACGTAAGAGCTACTACCTCAAAAGAACATTCGACAGTATTCTGGACCTTAAACTATTGCAAGAGGAATGGGGCTTTAATTTTGGTACAGATGAAAGCGGCCAAAATGTCAACTGGAATGATATAAAGGTGTTAAGGGTCACAAAAGAAACTCCGTTTCTATTTTACTTTAAGATATCTTACAAGGACGAAAACTACAGAGAAGTTAATGTGCTAAATAAGCGAAGGAAGATGAAATCAGTCATAGAAATAACCATGAAGGCAGCATATACGCAAAAACAGGAGATAAGCGCTAATCTTACATACCGAGACCCCTCCGTGCCTCGGAAAGCACGTTAAGCCGTTGGTCCCGGCTGTCATTTGTGGATCTTTGACAGTCGTTACGGGTAGTCAGAAGCCCGAAAGTCTGACAACCAGTCTTACCAAGGGGTATCGTATTACCCAGTAACTGGGTTGTGGAGGTCAGATAGGCAGTCGCTCCATGTAAAATACTGGTATTCAGCTGCATCCGGTTAGACTGGAAGCCGACCCCAACATAGTTGGGAAAAGGCTAGGCAGATGATGAGATGTACCAAGTACAGATTGGTATAATTACCTATAAGAAGTTTATATTCTTTAATTTCTATTACAATGTTTATTGTTCTTTCGCATTTACGTGTTACGTGACTATGAAACTTTAATTACTATTTTGTGATTGTTAAAAAATTACGTTAATTACTAAGTACAAATTAATGATTATAAAGTTCCTATTACGACTAATTATTATAACTACTGTTGTTATTAGGTTAATAAAGCAGTTACGAAAAAACTTAAAACTGTTATTTTACATTAACAAAAATATAAAGATGTTTTGCGAAATATTTCTGTATTTTTATTTCCGTTTTACTTTTAAAGTGTAATAAGTATTATACATCTAAATAGATTACTATTATTTATTAATAATAAACTGAATTATTAAATATTAGTTTGCAAACATTTTGAAAATTGGTCATTAATTTTTATACTAAACTGACCTAAGTCGAAACTTTAGAAAATAAAATTCATTTATTAATTTGATATAAATAATATAATTAAACTATTATGCCAGGGATATTCGCTATATATCTGTTTACAATTTAAGACCAAGAAAATAAAAATAACACCATAATCACGTGAAAACCATCAAAATGTTTTCAACAAGGTAGAGGCTAAAAACTTTGACCGCGATTTCCCAAAAAAGTTAAGTTTTGTCTTATTCCGGTTTATTATTAAGCGTGCGACATATGCCTATTCATTTCGAAAAAAATAAATAATAATAAACCATTTATTTTCAGGTAACAAAGACCCATAGATACATACCTTAACCTAAGTATACATAATAATATAGTGTAAGGAGTTTCCGGATGTCGTCATAAACTACTCGGCGACAGCCTATATAAGGAGCACGCTTAGAAGGAAGGGGTCACTTCTTCGTTGGTTCCCCGAGTGTACGGACGTCTTGTGATAATCACTGTTGGTCGTTATTAAGGTCACGTAAGCCATTTTATTTTTTTGCTGATCACTTTGTTATTTTATTTCTTTAAATTGTTGAAGTTTGCAGTGTTTACTGTTTGTGTTAATTTAAATTATAAATAAACCGATTTTCGTTGAGTGTGTATTTTTTTTTAAATAAAATTCCACTTCTGAACCTAAAATCAGAAGTGGGATAAAGGACTTAAAGCCCACAGTAGAGTTTTGCTATAGTTTGTAAAATTGTTTTCAACAAGAAAACCGTTAACTTTTTAAAAGTTTTGTTTTGTTCATAACCACTGCTTACTTCATTCTTTTGTTATTTTGTGTCTAATTGTTGTTTTTAACTGTGCTAATGAGACGTACAAGGACTCCTAGTCCACGGAGGCGTCTTTCTAGAGACGATTTGCGTAATCGGGATCGACATACTTCTCGAAGGTCTCGCAACCATAGTAGCGGTAGAACGAATCACAATTCGAACGATAGACATCAGACTTCGCGGGATGGCTTGCGTATCCGAGATCGACGTGATTCTCGCAATACTGAAGTGCATCGGTCGCGTACTCGTGTTAGGCGCGAATTGCATAGTAGGGATCGCTCTCGTAGTGCCCACCGTGTCCAATCGAGGTCACACTCGCGTACGGTTTCGCCTATTGAGGCGCGTTCTTCTAACGATAGGGCGCGTCGTGCTCATAAAACTACAGTTGTTACTCGTACACCAGATAAAATAGCGCCGCGACAGCAGTCCACGCAGTCTAGTACCCCTTGTTCTGAGGCGTCTACCCTCGCTAATGCCTTGATACAAGCAATTAAAACAATGCAACCCTCACGGTCACAACATTATTACGTGTCTAATTTCGACCCATTAATTAATGATGTTGAGGCATGGTGCGAAGAGGTAGATCGTGCTAGGGAAGCTAACGGTTGGAACGACCATGAATGCTTGTCACGCGTGGCGACATGCCTTAAGGGTGACGCTAAGGTTTGGTTAGGCGAATGGGTTTCGAACGACCGGACTTGGTCTAACTTTAAGCGTGAGTTTAAACCTCTTTGTCCTGGTAAATTAGACTACGCCAACATATTGTTCGAGGCAATGAATGCAACTTCGGATAAATACTCAAGTTACGCTGAATACGCTCGCCGTACCCTACTACGTTTGAGAATAGTGCAAGGGTTAAGCGACGACTTAAGAACCCTCATAGTAATCCGTGGTATAGATAATGCTCAAGTGCGCGCCGCTGCCGCTAACGCCAGCCTAACCCCTGACACTATTGTCTCGTTCTTATCTATTTATACCAAGCCCTCAACAAGGAAACAGGACAGGGTAATCGAGCATAAAAAACATATTCAAGCGACGAAATCAGGTAGTAGCACCCCGGGCCCGAGATGTTTTAATTGCAATAAACATGGCCACGTCAGTCGCGTCTGTAGGCGACCCAAGTCTAATGCATCCAGTAGTCAATCGCCTCATGTGTCTTCCGATGTGACCTCCAATGCGCAACCGTCATCAAGTAACACTTGTACGTTTTGTAAAAAACCGGGACACACCGAGGACAAATGCTTCATGAAAGCGAAGTCAGAGCAACGTAATCAACGTAATGTCAATCTCTGCTCTTATCGATCTAGCAATTCACAAAGTAACGATATAACTTCAGCAATCATAGATGGTATTCCAGTAGACGTGCTCATTGATAGCGGAGCCCTAGATGTGTCTCTCATTTCGTCCAACATTTTAAAGTATTTCACTTGTCAACCTAAGCCGAGACGCTGCGTTCTGAAGGGTCTCAGTGATCGAGAAGTGATTTCAACATCATACGTTACACTCACAATAGAGTTCAGCGACATCTCGATGGAAGTGGACTTGGTAGTAGTTCCATCGTCTTTTATGAATACGCCTATCATAATCGGAACCGACGTATTAAACCGTGACGGAATTACTTATATCCGAACTAAAGATAGACAAACTCTCGCGCGCACTGATGAAGTTAATAAAGAGGTTAATGCGGTTGGAAAAGTCGACCAGTTAATACTAAACACGCCTCTACAAGGTGCAGAGTTGGAAAGCCTTACGTCTGTCATCAATGAATTCTTAGAGTTTTTAATAAAAGGGACTGCTGTAACTACAGTCCGAACAGGAGAAATGGAAATAAGGCTTACCAGTTCTGCTCCTGTCGTTTATAAACCATATAGGCTCTCGTATTCCGAAAAGCTCAAAGTACGGGAAATAACTCAAGATCTTTTAGAAAAAGGAGTTATTAGGCGCTCTAACTCGGAATACGCGAGTCCAATCATATTAGTGAGGAAACGCGATGGTTCGGACAGACTTTGTGTAGATTTTAGGGCACTTAATCGTATAACAGTGAAAGACCGCTACCCACTTCCACTAATTGATGACCATATCGATAGGTTAGGTAGTTATAAATTCTTTTGCTGTCTTGATATGGCTACTGGCTTTTATCAAATTCCTTTAAAAGAGGAATGTATACACCTAACAGGGTTTGTGACACCGGAAGAACACTTCGAATATGTCAAAATGCCCTTTGGGCTAGCTAATTCTCCAGTAGTCTACCAGCGTATCATTAATAACACCCTTCGCGCACATATTAATGAGGGAAATGCGTTAGTATACGTCGACGATGTCCTCTTGCTAAGTAACTCCGTACACGAGGGAATTGAACTGTTGCGTAAGGTACTTAGGACTCTCACAACAGCTGGTTTTTCTATCAATCTAGGCAAATGTTCGTTTCTAGTTACGGAAGTCGAATATTTAGGTAGGCTTATAAGTCAGGGTCAGGTTAGGCCGAGTCCACGAAAAGTGGAAGCCTTAGTGAACACCTTGCCTCCTGAAAACGTAAAGCAGGTGCGACAACTTTTAGGCCTGGCAGGCTATTTTAGGAGATACATAAAAGGTTATGCCACTAAAACTGCCCCCATTGCCGTCCTTACCCATAAAAACGTCAAATTTAACTGGACCTCAGAATGCGAAACTATTCGTTTAAGTTTAATCCGAGAGTTAACAAGCGAACCAGTTCTTTCTATCTTCAACCCAGACCTTCCTACTGAAGTCCATACGGATGCCAGTAGTATTGGGTACGGCGCTGTCCTTTTACAAGTACATCTCGACTCAAAGAAACACGTAGTCGCATATTTTAGTCGGTCCACCCAGGGAGCAGAAAGCAAGTACCACTCTTACGAACTAGAGACCCTTGCTGTCGTCAAAGCTCTCCAAAACTTTCGCCACTATTTAGTTGGCTTAAAATTCGTAGTTGTCACCGACTGCAATGCGCTTAAGTCCACTGAGCGAAAAAAAGACATTTTACCCAGAGTAGCAAGGTGGTGGATCTACCTTCAAGACTTCAATTTTTCAATTGAGTATCGCAAGGGCGCAATGATACCCCATGCGGACTATTTGAGTCGCAACCCCGCTTGCGTAAATCAAATTTCGAGACCCCGAAATTGGGCTCAGATCGCGCAGTCAGCCGACAACGAAACTCAAGATCTTATTCAAAAACTTCATGACGGCAGACTAGACCCTGATCGTTACAAAATTCAAAATGGAATCCTGTACTATAAGTACGTCCCTGTAGGTCAAGAAGCGAGGTCACTCTGTTACATACCGAAAGGTCATCGACTCAGTCTTTTGAGAGTGTTTCATGATGAACATGAACACATTAATGCGGAGAAAACCCTCGACCTTATTCTCCGACATTTCTGGTTCCCTGGTCTCAGACGATTTGTTTCGAAATACGTTTCTCATTGCCTTGTGTGTATTTCCCAAAAGAGAGTTCCTCGGGCTCCATTACAAATTATAACTTCTTGGGAAAAACCCGACACTCCATTTAATACAGTTCATGTTGACGCTTTGGGACCCCTACCAGTATCAGAAGGGTATAAATTCATCCTCCTCATTGTGGATGCTTTCACTAAATACACGTTACTCTATCCTATTCACCGACAAGATTCCACTGAACTTAAACGCGTCATTACTCAGGCTATTTCTTTGTTTGGAGTGCCTAAACTTATGGTCACAGATAAGGGACGCATGTTCGAGTCTAACGAGTTCGTGACATGGATTAACGAACTCGGCTGCAACCTGCACTACATCACGCCGGAGATGCACCAGGCGAATGGTCAAGCGGAAAGGTACATGCGGACTGTACTCAACATGTTACGCATCCAAGCCAACCACAAAAAACTGCAGTGGTCGGAGACGCTGTGGAAACTACAACTGGTGCTGAATATCACAAGACAGAAGACTACTCAAGTATCTCCCTTGAATCTTTTAATAGGCACAGAATCTACAATTCCCGTGGTTCGAGCACTAGTACGCGATGTGGCCATCGACGGCGCGGCACCTAACAGAGAGGCCCTACGAGAAATCACTAGAAGTAGAGCCCGTAAACTACTCAGCAACAACCAAACCAAACAAGACGAGCAAGTTAACCAACGACGAAGTGCACCACGTCAATTCAATGTTGATGACTTCGTCTTCGTAATAAAATATTCCCAGTCAGCAGGTAAACTTGACTCCGGTATGCGTGGCCCGTATAAGGTGGTAGAAGCTCTACCTAGTGGACGATATACGCTACGCTTGCTCAGCGGCAGTTATGGAAAAACGACGCAGGCTGCTGCGCAATATATGGTGCCGTGGCGGGGTGAGTGGAGCCCTGAAACGTGTGCTGCATTTTTTGAGAGTAAGTTAACCTCATAATATTGACAGTTATGTGATTGTTGTGGCGAGCCTGTAGGGCGAACCTCACTGGTATGATTACTATCTGTATTGTGTACCTCACTTGTATGATTCGCTCTGCATGTTGAGAAGCCTCAACACGTGTGATTGCGGTCAGCGTGTTGGGAAGCCTCGACACGTATGAATACGGTCTATGTGTCGGGAAGCTCCACATGTTCGAATACGGTCTGCGTGTGGAATGCATTCGTACGTTTGAATACGGTCTTCGTACGAATGGGTCTGTTTAGCAGGCCATGTTACAGGATTCGCTGGTGATCGAATAATGAAGTCGATCGGCGAGATTAAGGATACAGGTCTTTGGAAACTAACAGAAATATGCCTTGGTTTGATTGTGTTTTGTTTACTTTTTGAGAACGATGTATGTGTGTCAAAAAGAACGATGAATGAATTGACTGAACGGAGACTGAATGATTGGTCAGCGAGACTGAATGTTTTTATCTTGTTTTTCTATTACTAATAGCCCTTTTTGTTTTTAGATGAAACTAATGAGGATGAGGAGACGGAAGTGCAAACGGAGTTTTCTCCTACAGCTGCTCTGTCCATGCCCTTGCTGGATAATGGAGTTGAAACCGACCCACCGACCTCTCCAGCGGCGGGCCCTAGCGGGATCGCTCAAAGACATTGCGTCGAGGACGACCCAACATCAGGAGAGGCCGTGTAAGGAGTTTCCGGATGTCGTCATAAACTACTCGGCGACAGCCTATATAAGGAGCACGCTTAGAAGGAAGGGGTCACTTCTTCGTTGGTTCCCCGAGTGTACGGACGTCTTGTGATAATCACTGTTGGTCGTTATTAAGGTCACGTAAGCCATTTTATTTTTTTGCTGATCACTTTGTTATTTTATTTCTTTAAATTGTTGAAGTTTGCAGTGTTTACTGTTTGTGTTAATTTAAATTATAAATAAACCGATTTTCGTTGAGTGTGTATTTTTTTTTAAATAAAATTCCACTTCTGAACCTAAAAATAGTAACAATTTTGTTAGTAAATAACACTTAATAACTATGTTAGTATCGCTTAGTTGCACTAAGTCTTTGTGCGTTCCGGTGGCACTTGTCCGCGAAAGCGGCGGAATACCACACCCTGCGGCCAAAAGCTTTCTTCCATCACCAGGTGCAGGTAGCATGTTGGTATGCGCACCACAAACGCTTTAAAGTAAAAATAAAATAATAGTTAAATAATGGCTTGAAAGTTTGTATGAAATGCCGTACGGCGTAAACGCTCTTAAGTACTGAGCAAACCAATCTCGAAAACCGAACAAACTCAGGTATCACTAATTTCAAGCTGAAATCTTACACACCAAGAAAATGAGCCAAGTCTTAAGGTCTTTGTTGCTCAGTTACAACTCAAAGGCTTCTCAAGGGGCGAGGTTGCAAAGAGAATCGTTTAATACTGAATAACCACTGAGGAGAGTGCCGGTAATTACCTAAAAATGGACTAATACTCGTACATGCAAGTCTGGCTTATTGATACGAGCTACGGGTTTAGTGTCAAAAGAAAAACATCTCAAAACCTTGGTCAAATTCTAGTGCAATATTTACAACAAAACTATTAAGTACCTACTTATTACAAACAAATATTCCAGTTTTTACTTAAAACTAAAAAATACGAAATAAAAAAGTAATTAAAAAAAATTAAATCGACTTCAAAAAGAAATTAACTCAAAATTATGAAATACTTAACTTTAATTTCGGAAGTCGATGGCAAAAACTAAAACTAAAATACAGATTCCAAGACACCGACTTCCGAAATTGAAGTTATTTAATAATTTCGAGTTAATTTTTTTTTTAAATCAATTCAATTTTTTAAATTACTTTTTTATTGTAATTTTTGACGTTCAAAAATTATATTTGAAATAAATGATTTGACTTTTTTGATTTTTCAGAGGATTATGTATTACATTATTGTATGGCTATGGGTTTCCCTTTGAACTAGGATGAGTATAAAACACGCGAACGGCCTACAGACTAAGAAATATTTAAGTACAAAAGGTTCAGTTTTAGGTATATAACTTATACTTAAGTTTAAATTTTAAAGAAATAAAATATAAGTAAAAACCTTTTTAGAACCAAGCTTTTGATGAACTAAAAAGTCCCTACTAAATAAAGCTTACGATAACAAAGAACTTTAATATTTTCTTAAAAGCTTGAGGCTTATTTTTAAGTGTAAAAAACCGGCCAAGTGCGTGTCGGGCCACGCACAGTGTAGGGTTCCGTAGTAGCCCGTTATCACAATGTAGTACGACTCTGTTGTTCTTTATTCTGAACATATAAAAAAAAACATATTTTCTTTTTCAATGCAAGTCTCTACCCGTTATAAACAAGCAACTACTTCATCTTAGTCACTTTAACAGATTAATGCTAAGGATTTTGTATTTGGTACAAAATTATCCAACACCCAACGACTATTACTGCTAAACTAATAAAGTTATCTTAACCGCTATACTTTTCCTTTAAAGTTCATGAAATGCACTATCATGGTGAATTTTTCCAGATTTTTTAAGCCTGCAGTTAAGGTTTTAGAGGGGGCGGGACGCCCTACTGGAACAAAAAATTGCACTTTAAAGTTTAATATTTCGTAAATGGTGCATTAAATCGAAAAATAATTTTAGCAACCCCCAAGTCATTTTAGAAGACCTATTTAACGATACCCCAGAAGATGGGGTAGACGATGAAAAAAATATTCATCCCCACACAAGGTGTAGGGGAGCTACCCTAAAGAAAAATATTTTCAAAATTTTTAATTTACCACTTTGTCGGCGTAATTAATATATGCACTCCTACAAAATTACAGCTTTCTAGTACTAAACCTCGGGCAGACAGACAGACAGACAGACGGACTTGACGAATCTTTAAGGGTTCCATGTAGGAACTACGGAACCCTAAAAACGACGTCCAGGCCTCAAGTTAAGAAAATTTCATGTTGAGAAAATCGGTTTTCTTTAGTTTTGTCTTGTTGAGACATGGATACCTACATACATCTACATCTGCGAAGTTTACTCAATAAAAGCTGTTTTTTAACTGATATTTTAAGTGACTACACTAACAGAGGACCCGACACCGATGCACGGCGTTTGCAAACGGCGCCGGTCACCAGCCAGCGGTGGCGCGGTGCCATACAACTTAGTCTCCAGACACTTTCCTTTGAAGCTGATAGTGAGGTGACACAAAAAAATCGTCTTACTAATTTATTTTTTGTTTTATCGTGTTTAGGGTTCCGTACCAAAGGGGTAAAAACGGGACCCTATTACTAAGACTCCACTGTCCGTCTGTCACCAGGCTGTATCTCATGAACCGTGATAGCTATAATAGACAGTTGAAGATGATGTATTTCTGGACTTACCAACTGAATTTCGACAAACCGTAGTACGACAAGATTTTATTCCGACAATATGGAACTCCGACACGTCTTCATTTCGACAATACTTTAGTTCGAAATTACTGAAGTCCGACACTACTGAACTCCGACAAAGCGGTTCCTCGACATGACTTAACTAGGAAACGATGTGTTGCCGCTATAACAACAAATACAATATGTATAACAATAAAAACAGAATAAAATAAATATTAAAGGGGGGCTCCCGTACAACAAACGTGTTTTTTTCGGCGTACGGAACCCTTCGTGTGCGAGTCCGAATCGCACTTGGCCAGTTTTTAACCGACTTCAAAAAAAGGATAAGGGTCTCAATTCGGTTGTATGTTTTTTTTTATGTTTGTTACCTCAGTACGCCGTCATTTATAAGCCGATTTGGAAAATTATTTTTTTTTTTCAATAGGATATACTTCCAGATTAGTCCCATTTTTTTCAAAATCCAATTCTGATGATGGGATCCATGTGGAATTGAGGAAACTCCTCAAATATTATAGGCACACCTATAGCGATTTGGGTATTTTTTATAGTAACTCGTGCATTTGCTCTCGGAAACCACCATTTGGGGAAGTGGAACTGATGAAGAAGACCACAGATGGCCACCGGAACTACTCAATAATAATTATTTCACGGGTTGCGATTCGATTACCTACCTTAATATGGTTGCTAAGCACTTTATGCTCGTCACAATGCGAATGGTGAAATAGAGCTGACGGTGGAATACCAGGAGAACTCCTCAACAATTAACGTCCCTGCATCGGGAAAAGCAATATTTTGTAAAAGGCGATGGGTAAGTTGACATTAGGCTATTGTAACTTAGATACATGATAAACAAACCCACTAAAAAGAGAAATAAAAACTTTTTAACAAAAAAAAAAACACTAGGTACCGACAAAGTGAAAAATAACTTTAATTTCGGAAGTCGGTGGCAAAACTAAAATACAGATCCAAAGACACCGACTTCCGAAATTATAATTATTTTTCACTTTGTAGTGTTTTTTTTGGAAGTCTGTTTTTTTTTGTTAAAAAGTTTTTTTAGATAACAATAAGATACCCATGACGTCCGCGGAGTTTCGCTAGCTAATTTAATTAAACCATGTATGAGAGAAATCTCTTTTATAAATTCGTGGAATAGGGGTCAATACACAATTTTTGACGGAATTAGTCGAGTGCCGAGGCACGTGTAGCGTCGTCGTGTGACGAGTGCGCCGTAGGGGAGTGTGAAGGCGCTACCTCGGAAATCTAAAATGCTCGAAAACCTACTAAACGAGAGAAAGTGATGTAATTACTTTTGAAACGCAAAAGAAGAGTGATGGCTATAATGTGCGCGCGCTCGGAATAAAACGACGTATGTGCCAAAACGAGTTTACTCCTTTTTTAACAAAATAAATGAATTAAATTTAAAACTACTTTGAGTAAACTTTGATAGGATAATTCTCTATGTTTTAAAGAAAGTTCTATTGAATAACTCTTAAGCGTTACGCCGTGATGTTGAAAAAAGCAAAAAAAAAATTTATAACTTTGCTTTTTTTAGTATCAAAGAGTCAAAAAACATATACCAAAATGTTAAATCCCTATTCCACATAATTAACAAGTTACACGACATAGAAAAACCAATTTTTTTTCAACATAATATTACCTTAAAAGTTATGTTTTAGAGTAAATTCTATTGAATAACTCTTAAGCGTTACGCCGTGATGTCAAAATAGGCAAAAAAAATTGTTATAACTTTGCTTTTTTTTTAGTATCGAGAAAAAATCATTGAATCGTGTATTCCTTTTACATGATATTAGACCAAAGAGTCAAAAAACATTTACCAAAATGTTAAATCCCTATTCCATATACTTAACAAGTTACACGAAATAGAAAAACCATAACCATACAACATACCATCTTAAAAGTTACCTGTGCGAACAAATATCTTTACTTAAGCAATAACTTTGTCCCTTTCATCGAGTGTTAGCAGACCATTTGTTTTCGACAAACTATTTTCATAGGCCATCGGAGGTTTTCGGTGGTAATAGTTCAGATGGTTAACAGATTTTCTTTGAACCCGTTCTAGTTTTATTCGATAAATTGTTCCTGATAAATAAATAAAAGCAAGCTTTTGTGCTAACGAGGTATTATGTGATCTGAGAATTTTTTAAATTAATTTATTGTCAAACACAACTCCTATGTCACTACTTCATATTCTTTTTAGGTTTCTGTACCCAAAGGGTGCCAACGGGACCCAATTACTGTGTAAGTCCGTCCGTCTGTCGGACACAGGGCTGTTTTTTTTGAACCGCATTAGGTAAACACATGAAATGGCCGCTATAATTAAAAATAATAAAGTCAAAAATTAAAGATCCCCTTAAAAGAACGACGCGTTTTTTTTGCTCGATCTTAAAAAAGACAATAGGTTAAAATTGTGTTAAATATTGTACGGTGGTCCGGAACCCTACGTTTGCGAGTCCGACTCGCACTTGGACGCTTTATTATGTTTTTGTGTACTACCTATATGAAAATATTAATATTACGTACATGTGTAGCAAAACTTTGTAACAATGGCTATGATATTGTCAAACTCGTAAAGTCTGTGATATCCTCATATTCCTATTTATTATTCATTTCTCGTTCTATTGATATCTATGGTTATAAGATAAACTGGTACTGTTATTGGTAAAGTTCGATTCTGAAACAGTGATATGAGATGTTAGAACAGTTTCGGGAAATTGTTTCTACCTATGATATTGTGAGTTATTTCGGTCTAATCCCCTGAACCACCCCCCCCCCCCCCTCGATCCCCTGCTTGTTCTTCTTCTGTTTTAATCTCTGTCTTATCCACTATAAACTTTCTCATTCTTGTAGGTATTTCTGTTTTCTATTATATTTTGGATGGTATTTAAAAGTACTTCAATTTATTCCCATTTCATTTACCTAATTTTACCTGTGTTCCACCAAATATACTGAATGTGCACCAAAATATGTTCATTAAAATATGTCATAACGAGCATCTATTTAACAACTGTTGCATAGTAATACACCTAACTTTAAAAACAAGCATTTATTTTTTTAGTTTTACTTCAGATATTGCACTGCAAAATGTATTTGAATCAAACACCAATTAATGTCCAATGTAGCTTTATTAATAAAAAATGAACACATTATAAAATGTAATGCTTACTAAAAATGTTTTTAATACTAATCAGTACGAACCACAATAATTCAAAATGTTTAACAAAGTCTTTACTCCTACAATGTTCACATTATCAGTCCACTCAATCTCTGCAGTACTTCTTTAAATTATTGCACCAATAAAGCGCACTTTGCCTTTGTAGGACGCCCACGTTTTCGTTTGGGTGCTAATTAAGGCAGCTTCTTTAAAATGTCATTCTCGTCTGCAAATATATTTTGTTCCCCCGTTCCCCCTGGTACCACTCCCATGAAACGAGGACGCACCATTCTTGAGAAAAACAAATTATTGTAACCTAACCTCAAAACACTAGTTTTCAATACAAAGTTGCTTCTGCACGTCTCCGGCGCTGCGGGAAGTGCAGCCCCATCGCCCTTACGTAACAAAGGATAGGCACCCATGCTTTGTTACAGCGGGCGGGGGCTGCACTCCCTCCGCGCCTCCGCATTTTTAAATACACTCTCGGGGTAGCAGCCAAAAGACTAAGTGGAGTCGGGGTGCCCCGATTCGGTTTTGGGACAGATTCGACCTATTTCAACCAGAAAGTGGGGTACGCTAACTTCCTTCTGAACAGAATTTCTAGGTACATGATTCCTAACGAGCGTCAGGTACACTCCCGCGCTTGTGTTGCAAACTTTCACGAAAAAAGAATGGATAATATTTTTGTGTTCACCAAAAATCTAAAGGTACATCTATGTATGCATTTCTAAAATATTGATCTTAAACCCGTTTATATTTTATTCTTGCCCGAAAAATACTGATCGTGCACCAAATATTCCTGAATGTTTTTCATTCAACAACTAAATTAATAAATCATATTCCTTTTTCGTGAAAGTTTGCAACACAAGCGCGGGAGTGTACCTGACGCTCGTTGGGAATCATGTACCTAGAAATTCTGTTCAGAAGGAAGTTAGCGTACCCCACTTTCTGGTTGAAATAGGTCGAATCTGTCCCAAAACCGAATCGGGGCACCCCGACTCCACGTAGTCTTTTGGCTGCTACCCCGAGGGTGTATTTAAAAATCCGGAGGCGCGGTGGGAGTGCAGCCCCCGCCCGCTGTAACAAAGCATAGGCACCCGTGCGAGCCGTAGCGCCTGAGGCTGGTCGCCGGAGGCGACCAGTAAGCCGAAGCTGCGGAGGTGAGCATGGGTGCCTATCCTTTGTTACGTAAGGGCGATGGGGCTGCACTTCCCGCAGCGCCGGAGACGTGCAGAAGCAACTTTGTATTGAAAACTAGTGTTTTGAGGTTAGGTTACAATAATTTGTTTTTCTCAAGAATGGTGCGTCCTCGTTTCATGGGAGTGGTACCAGGGGGAACGGGGCTGGTACCACTCCCATGAAACTCCAATAAAGCTACATTGGACATTAATTGGTGTTTGATTCAAATACATTTTGCAGTTTATCTGAAGTAAAACTAAAAAAATAAATGCTTGTTTTTAAAATTAGGTGTATTACTATTTTTACAAATTTGCAACAGTTGTTAAATAGATGCTCGTTATGACATATTTTAATGAACATATTTTGGTGCACATTCAGTATATTTGGTGGAACACAGGTAAAATTAGGTAAATGAAATGGGAATAAATTGAAGTACGTTTAAATACCATCCAAAAAGAATATGATTTATTAATTTAGTTGTTGAATGAAAAACTTTGATTGCTAATTTTGAGGCTGGAATTTGATTTTATTAGCAGACAGATGTTGAATCTCTAAAATATATAAAGTAGCTCACTTACAACATTAGTCGCTGAGTTATCAAATCAGAAGTAAATATATTTATCGGTAGCTCGGAGTCATATTAATTTACGCTCGTAAATTGACGCTGATTTTTTGATATTCTGTTGGAATAGTAAAGATGATGAATTAATATAATTGAAGCTGCTCTATTAACTCGTCGCCCACATATAAAAAAGACGCTAGGTTGCAGGTGCTAAAGAAAACTTTTGTTGCCGCACATATAATTTCCCATTTCGTTTTTGCCCGATGGCTATGTTTTTGGCTTCTACTGCAGGTGTTATGTATTTCAGCCTGATCGCAAGTCGATGCATACTAAATATTTTGTGTAACATTCAGGAATATTTGGTGCACGATCAGTATTTTTCGGGGAAGAATAAAATAGTTATTGTTACAATAGAATATTTGCAGCGCACTACAATAAAAAAGTGTTATATCTTGGTGTTAATTTGGAATTTGTTTGATGTAACATATTTTGTTGGCCGAGTAGTTTAATTATAGTAAAACAATTAAACGGGTTTAAGATCAATATTTTAGAAATGCATACATAGATGTACCTTTAGATTTTTGGTGAACACAAAAATATTATCCTTATATTTTGTTGTTTAACACATATCGTTCTAAAAATGTTCCTTTTGTATTTGCACGCAATATGGCAGATCAAACGCTACAACGCGCCACGCGACGGGTTGCGGGAAATAGAGCCAAATTCACTTTTTTATATAAAAGGCATCTCGCAGTTCAACCTATGAGGTTGTCATCTGCTTAACCGGGCTTGTCTATGGATGCCTCAATAAATTAAGGGGAGCCTTAATTTATTGATGCATCCATAGGCAAGCCAGGGCTTAAAACCCTTGAAAACTAAGCAATTACACGCTAAGGGCAACCTCTGTGGGGTACGGACTTCGGCTTAGGACGTCGCTGGGAGAGGGCAGCAAGGGACAGGCTGGATCGGAATTATTTAGGGACGAATTTAAAACTACAGGCTCAGCGGCGCGGGTTGGTTTGGTACGAGCAAGGTTCGGGGTGGAGTCAAATTCCCTGCCCGGAAGCGCTTTTTTATTGAATTTGTTTGTAACAAATCACGTGCTGGAATGCCCACGTGGCGCTTTGTAGTGTGTGATCCGCCTAAGCGAGTAGCTCATACCACAAAATACAGATAGTACAGAAGGCAATCACAAGTATTTACTTCACTTTACATACCTACGCTCGGCGGTCGCGCTAGGGTTGTCCACTTTGGATTAGGCACAAAAAACTATCGTGGTAGTGGAACTCGTATCTAGTTGTTTGATTTATTGTTAAGCTTATTCTACAATATTAAAACAACACAATAAACATAGTATTACAATACAAAAAGTTTACAGAACAAAAACATATAAAATTGTACATTTGTCAATTTTCACTATCGAAAATCCCTAATAACTTCAAAACGGATTACCCTATTTACACAATTTATTTTGCCCTATCCGTTTTAGACCTATCAAATGACACTAAAAAGAACACAATATCTACACAAACAAAAATCATATTTTCAACTCACTTATTAGTTGGTGGCGTGAATTTACCTTACAAAAAAATTACTTCGTTTATACTGATTCAAAATAGGAAACTATGTATAAATCGAGCTTAGATAGCAATTTTTTGTTGCTCCTATTTTGCACTTCACACACGCGTGTCTCAAGCGGATGGCACCCGCGCTCGCACTACTCCCAACCCGTCCGAACTATAACGTGTCTGTGAGCGCCAGTGAGCGGTGTCTATGTGTGCGTTGCTCGAGCGCCCTTTGTATGTAGATTGCCTTCTGTACTATCTGTATTTTGTGCTCATACCGTGGAAGCCAGCAAGTTCATAAGAGGTAATTAGCTTAATTATTGTTGCGGTGGCAGGATTCGAACATGCCACCTACCTACTAGATATAAAACCAAGCTTTGCAGACGAATTGAAGATTATGATCACAGTTTGGTGCTATTTAGGGTCTTAACAAGACTAAATTAAAATACTCTTTGTTAAGTACATCATAATTATAAATTACAGACATATATGTAAATATAGAAATAGACAGGCCCGTGGCTAAATAATAACAGCGGCACAGGTCGATCGATCAGGTTAAGCTACGCTTGCCACGGTTGGTCTGTGGATGGGTGACCATCTTTACATACCGTGACCCCTCCGTGCCTCGGAAAGTACGTTAAGTTGTTGGTCCCGGCTGTCATTCTTGGATCTTTGACAGTCGTTAAGAGTAGTCAGAAGCCCGAAAGTCTGACGACCAGTCTTACCAAGGGCTATCGTATTACCTAGTAACTGGTTTGTAGAGGTCAGATAGGCAGTCGCTCCATGTAAAATACTGTATAAATTCAGCTGCATCCGGTTAGACTGGAAGCCGACCCCAACATAGTTGGGAAAGGCTAGGCAGATAATGATCAAGACTAAAAGACCACATAAAAAAACGGCCACGTGAGTGTCGGACCACCCACAATGATGGATTCTTTAGTTGGGATGAATATAATATATCCTAAGAAAAATCTTAACTTTGTAGTTGAAAAAATATATTAATATACTTACGACAAAAAATATTCTCCAACCGGGTTAGGAATACGACCATTCGTTCCATCACAAAGATAACTGACGTCACTCGGGAAGCTGCCACGCTAAAATGGAACTGGGCTGGACACATCTGCCTCATGTCAGACGAACAATGGGCCAAACTTACTACCCAGTGGGTCCTCTGCCTCTGGTCCGCTGCCCCGGAACATAAAGGGCTAAGGAAGGAACACGGGTGGGTTTTACTCAGTAAGAGTCTGACACTCCCTTCCGCTCCACCCAGAGCGGGAGGAGTCATTTGATGATTTCCCATCTGCAAAAAAAAAAAAAATGGATCCCTCTTAATGGCAGACGACATCGTGGCAGGCCCAGACGGAGATGAAGGGATGAACTGAACTTCTTCAACATGAACTGGTCCTTAGCAGCTTTGAACAGAGAGAAGTGGAAAGAGAGTAGGGAGGCGTTTGCCCTGCAGTGGGACATCGCAGGCTAATAATATAATAATACATACGTCACGGTCTATTCTCCAGCTGCAAATGTTATAAAACTACAAATTAACGACTTTCGGACTTTTTCCATTCCACGTGCTGTAAGACCATGCTTCTTGCCAAATTTCATGACTCAGTTGTAAGTACTCTATAGATTTTGATTTATTTGCTAGGATCAAATTATGTCACATAAATTACTGTATTTTTTTAATGCGTTGACTTAGAAGCTTGATTTTTTTAGAGCTACAAAAGATAGTAGACCTACGTATTTGATATTAACTTCAAGTAGATACCTTTACGGGCTCCTGAGATACAAAGGGTCTTGCCAGACAGACTGACGGGCGGACGGACAGCAAAATGATCCTATAAGGGATCGCGTTCGCGTTTTTCCTTTAAATGTAGGTACGGAACCGTAAAACAGAGGACAGTGACGCGCCGCGGGTTTTATATTAGCCATTCTTTTCTTTTAAATTCGAAGACATGTGACATCTGCCAACCCGCACTGGGCCCGCGTGGTGGATTAGGATCCATTCTCTCTCACTGAGAGGAGGCCTGTGTCCCAGCAGTGGGAACATTCTAGGCTGATTATTTGTATCCTTTTCTATTCCTACCTAATTTCAGCATTGCACTACAAAAGACTGAAATGCTATTAACATAAACAGTTCCAGGAGCAGTGGTGGCCCAGTGGTAACGGCCGCGACTTACGAGTTGTACGTCGTAGGTTCGAACCCAGACAGGCGTTTCATCATCATCATCATTTCAGCCGAAAGACGTCCTTTGCTAGACATAGGCCTCCTCGAAGCGCCTCCACTTCGACCGGTCCTGTGCTTCCCGCATCCAACGGGTTCCTGCGGCCTTCACAAGGTCGTCGGTCCATCTTGTGGGAGGTCTTCCAACGCTACGTCTTCCGGTATGCGGTCGCCACTGCAGAACCTTTCGGCCCCATCAGCCATCTGTTCTGCGAGCAATGCGCCCTGCCCACTGCGCTTCAGTTAGTGTAAATTATTTCATCACCACTGCTCTCAAAACGGTGAAGAAAAACATCGTGAGGAATCTGCTGTGTCCTAGAACCAAAAATTTGACGCCATGTGACATCTACCGATCCGTTCTGGGCCCGCGTGGTAGACTACGGCCCACTCTTCACAGAGAAGTGGTATCCCGGCAGTGGGAACATTATAGGCTGACTATCTTAACAGGGCTATCGTATTACCCAGTAACTGGGTTGTGGAGGTCAGATAGGCAGTCGCTTCATGTAAAATACTAGTATTCAGCTGCATCCCAACTTAGTTGGGAAAAGGCCAGGCAGATGATGATATCTTAACAGTTCCACCGTTTGCCAATTCATGCCTTCTCCAAGACAGCCTGTCGGCACAAAACTTCTAACGAAGTTCAACGACGGACCCAAATAATTGAATTTACCGGGACCCGGCGCTGTTTAGCATTTTAATTGATATATTTTGGTAACTGAGAGTGTGCTACGGGGCAAACTAATTATGTCTTTGAATGTTTATGTTGCTCTTTAAACGAAAACGCTGTTTTAGAAGATGTCTTTTTGATGTAAGTTATAATTATTTTCTTCGTGTGTTTTTTTATAAAATAGGTAATAGATTCTAATATTTTTTGGAGTGAAAACTTCTTTAGACGCGTAGGGCATTTTTTGAGATGGGAAAAAGACGATTAAAAAAATACACCCGTAATTGAGTGCCATTGTTTTTTTTTGTAAAGAATTGTAATTGTCACAGGACTAGGTATATAAATTTAAATTTATTACCTACTGATTTTATTTGTCTGGAAATATTTCTATCTAATCTAACTAGATTGTACTGTCCCACTGCACCAGGCTTTGCACCTGGTTTTGCCCAGCCCGCCCTCTCCCTTTTTCATACAATTCTGTCTTTTGCTAGTGTCCCGCCATTTTCATCTCGGCCTGCCGCGATGACGTCGTGCGTTCGCCTATCGCAGTCCACTGCTGGACATAGGCCTCTCCCCGACTGCGCCACAGTCACCCTGTCCTCCGCCTTCCGCATCCAGTCTTTGCCAGCCACGTTCTTTAGGTCGTCGATCGTGCGTTTAGTGGGAACCAACAGGTGGTTCACTAAGTCCATCTGTCATCCCAGTCCGTCCCACTTAAGCTTAGCGGCTTTCTGGGTAACGTCCGTGATCTTGGTTTTGACGCGAAGCGTTGTGTTCCTTATACGGTCCGAAATTTGAACCCCAAGGATACTGCGCTCCATACTTAGCTCGCGGGCAAACCTCGTGCTCTGCTGAAGTGTCAAAGACCAGGGGGCCTAAAAATGCCACTTTGGCAGACTAATAAAAGGAAAACATTATGAATCATAATGGACAGTTAACTATTAAGTTAATCGTATCAAATCCCATTGGTGAAGGATTTTTCAGTAATTTTTTTTGTCTGTGATAAAATACCAATCAAACCAATCCAAATCCAATCCCAATCTCTTTGATTATGAAATTATGAAAAAAAAGAAAAACACGGACTGTCTTCGCCATATTATGATTCATAATGTTATTCTTTTATGATTCTGCCAAAATGGCCTTTTTAGGTCTAGGTACAAAATGGTTTGAGCACCATGTTGTTCTTATCTTTCATGCAATAAATAAATAAAATACATTATAAGACAAGATGGCGGGTAATTTCTTGGCGTAATTATGCCTGAAAGTGGGATTAACTTTGTTGACCGTAGAAAAGTAGGTAGCTATTATCGACATTCGTGCTTACCTTTTACTTAAATAATTTCCATTCATAGCCATAAATTATCCAACTGGATTAATGAACGATAATCTCATTCACATAAAACCTTTTTAAAATCACAGAACCCCAATCAGTTTAAATACGAAACGTCCATACTAATCACAGCTTCCCAGTACACATGTCAAAACAGCTCATGTAAATCCCACATGTATGCTAAATCTCGTTGAAATAAAGCCTGGATACCCGTCACATGCAATTCGGCGGCTAGAATATACGCCTGACCTTTTGGACTATTGGCTTATACCGGAAAGAGGATTTGAGCAGATCCATTCTATGCCAGAATATGGGATTTATACGAGTTCGTGGCCAATGCCACGAACTGAGGCACGAACGAAGGTACCAATGTACCTACCTAATGAAATGTGACACGTCATTAGGGAACAAATTTTATAAATTGTGTCATTACGTTGCATTGGTTATTGCATAATCAGCCTATCTATACTATTCCGATTCCTGGGACACAGGCCTCCTCTCTGTGAGAGGTAGTGGGCCATAATCCACCACGCAGGCCCAGTACGGGTTAGTGGATGTCACATCAATTCTTCTAATTTTTGGCCTAGGGCATGCCGGTTTCCTCACGACGTATTCCTTCACCGTTACGAGAGTAATCGTGATGAAATAATTTACAGAAAGTAAAGGGCAATGGCTATGCTTGGAATTTCCCTGCGTGATCGAATCAGGAATGAGGAGATCCGCAGGAGAACCAAGATAACCGACATAGCCCGAAGAATTGCCAAACTTAAGTGGCAGTGGGCAGAGCACATTGCTCGCAGAACAGATGGCCGATGGGGCCGAAAGGTTCTGGAGTGGCGACCGCGTACCGGAAGACGTAGCATTAGAAGGCCTCCCACAAGGTGGTCCGAAGACCTTGTGAAGGCCGCAGGAACCCGATGGATGCGAGAAGCACAGAACCGGTCGAAATAGAGGTGCTTGGGGGAGGCCTATGTCCAGTAGTGGACGTCTTTCGGCTGAATTGATGATGATGAAAAGCCTGTCTAGGTTCGAACGTACGACCAACAATTCGTTAGCCGCGGCCGTTACCACTGGGACACCACTGCCCTCCTTGTAGGGTGTAATTGCAATTTTATTACGTTGTAGTAGAGGTCTTCGTGAAGCAACTCGTTCGGGGAATTGCTACCACCATAAGAAGGAACCTATTTCTGCCGCTCAGCAGCATATAGCTGTTTTCGCTAAACCGAACTGACGGTTTTCACGCAGTCATACGCAAAAAAGTTGCTTCACTGATGCATCGAGTGCGGGTCAGTAACGATAGTATCCTGAAAGTAGTGGCGGAGAGTCCTTACTCCGGGACTGTTTTGAGGCATTTTGTGGAGAGGATTGTCAGCTAGGTAGCTGATCTCTGGCTTGATCGTTCTTTGAACAACTTGTCTCGGTGTTGCCGGTGTTGATTGTGTGTTTTGTTTAATAAGGTATAAGGTATTTTTTCACTAACAAAATGGATTGTATTGTTGTCGGAAACTGAATAAATAAATAAATTAATTAGCTGGACACAGACTGGATGTAGGAGTCGGAGGCCAGGTTGATGTGGCGCAGCCTGGGAGAGGCTGACTGTGTTAGGCTGAATGCTTATTGATGAACAGCTTTTCTAAAAATTAAATTTCTACCCTTCTCAGTTTGTGCGTCGATGTCATAAACTGTGTAATTTCAAACGCGTGTAATGTAACTGGCCATGCATACGTAATGAGACATATAATGCCTATTTTATTAAAGCACAAAATAAAATTCAAGACTCTTCTAAAATTTACAGCGGCGTATTTGACGCAGCGCTAATAGATTCTATTAATAAAACAAAGTTAGTGAGAGTGTTGGACTGTTGGTAATGTATTTATCTTGTGGCAGACCGTTCAGTCCATGAGGGTGAGTGCTGAGACTTACGGACAGGCAAAACGGTTAACAACTTTCTGATTTCGACCTTAATTTAGTACTCTTCCATTTTGATTTCCCAGGTACTATGCAACAAGGATCTTATGACTCTTGAATGACATTGACAGAAGACGCCTCCGCTGAACATTTGTGTTTTTAGGGTTCCGTTGCCGAATGGCAAAAAACGGAACCCTTATAGATTCGTCATGTCTGTCTGTCTGTGTGTCCGTATGTCACAGCCACTTTTTTCCTTGGTAAGTAGATGTATTCTGTGAACCGCATTAAGATTTTCACACAAAAATAGAAAAAAAACAATACATCTTGGGAGTTCCTCATACTTAGAACTGAAACTCAATTTTTTTTTTTCATCAAACCCATCCGTATGGGGTATCTATGGATAGGTTATAGAAAAATGATATTGAGGTTTATAATATAATTTTTTTCTAAACTGAATAGTTTGCGCGAGAGACACTTCCAAAGTGGTAAAATGTGTGCCTCCCTCCCCCCTGTAACTTCTAAAATAAGAGAATGATAAAACTAAAAAAAATATATGATGTACAATACCATGTAAACTTCCACCGAAAATTGGTTTGAACTAGATCTAGTAAGTAGTTTTTTTTTATACGTCATAAATCGTAAACCGCAATTTCATTTTCATTCATATTCATATAAAAATAAAGAATAAACATTTAATTTCATAATCATAAAGTTTATTTTTTCATAAACATAAACCTTATCCATAAACCCGGATGTTACGGAACCCTCGGCGCGCGAGTCCGACTCGCTCTTGCCCGGTTTTTTTTTTCGGGAAATTATATTGAGACATCAATATGCCACGCGCCACGTGCCAAAAGGTCCTTGTACAATTCTACAAAGGTTTCCGTTAGACTCGTACATTCACCTCTTGTAGTAATAAATATAAACCTGAAAACATCTCACAAAAGCTGTGCTATTACAAAAGAGAATTTCTCCTACTGATTAATAAATGTTCTGTCTAGAAAAGTTACAAGGAAAGACTTACCTAGGTATTTTTCTTTGTTCTCCAAGTAGCGTTACTGTGATCCGGTTTGAAGTATTTATTTGAAGTATTTATATGAGATACTTCAGCTTTTTTCTTCTTCTGCGTTGATGGTAGGTACTGTTATTGTGAAGTGAACATTTCTTTAGGCTTGTTGAGCAATGGGGTATGTATACCTTTGTGACATGTCCGATCTGCCACCATTTTGGTTTTTTTAAAGCTTTCGCGCGCGATTGATTGTAGTATATTATATGGGTAGGGGACACTTATACAAACAAAAAGTGAAGTAATATGGTACCCTTAAGTGTCACGTTCCCGATATGTTTGGAGGTCCCCCTACCCATATATGTAAACTACTTTCAGCGTGCGCAGAAACATTGCAAGAAATTTAAAATGGCGGCTGGTGGATTTGCCAGCTTCCATAGAGAAATTATCGAACCCCTTTGGTATGGGGAAAATCATTGGGTTCGCGTCACCGACATGCTAATGTTAACAGTAAAGGTCATAGAACCGTCACCGTATCGCCTTTCGCCTCGGCGTCAAACAGGCGTCAACCTAACGTAAGCAGAAGCTCCGATACGCCACGCTTACAACTCGCCGACCGCTGGTTGGTGGTGCTGCAGAAAGGCCGCGGGAGGGGTGAGAGGGGCAAGAGTGGACGAAGAGACTCGGGCTCGGGTACGGAGAGACGTTAGCGCGGGGACGACGAGCCATAAGCGCAGGAACGACGAGACGTAAGCGCGGGGACGTCGAGCCGTAAGCGCGGTAACTGCAAGTTAACCACGCACCGCACCGCGGTTCGTGAGCTTGTCCCGAGGCTAAGCGATTACGTTACGATTCCGATTAGTGTGCAGTAGGGAGTTTCATACAAAGAATACTGAATGGCTCGAGTTGATACGTGTGTTATGACCTATATATCTGTAGCTATGGGTATGACGTGTTGCGCTTGGCCAGGTGTGGAAGTGAATATGTAAAATATCGTTTTAAATTTTCACTTCTGTCGGTAGTCCTGACTGCGTATGTTTTTTTCAGATTTTTCTTTGGATTGACAATGCAATGTCTGGTACTGCTGATGGCTGTAGGCGGTTGTGCCACTTTGGCAAACTGCCTGTTTACCATCAAATCTATCTATCCCGTCTTTGCCACAAATGGGCAAAGGCATCCCTCTCCCTTTTCCACACACGTCTATCCTCTGCCATTGCGGGCCAGTCCATTCGGTAGAAGCCATGTTCCATTTAATGGGACCCAATCAGCGGACGCATTTTACCACCAATCCAAACATCAGCTTACCACCAAATAAATTACATATTTTATATTTCATTTTATTTATTTATTTCCAACGGTAGATAACCAATTACTTTAATTAACACAGAAACCGTTATTACGTTGACTATAATTATGTTGTATATAATTTTATTTATAACTAACACGGAACAGTGTTATCTTTTGCATACTTTCTCTCACAGAACACCAGACATATCGTATAATTTTATTCCATTCATCCGAAAAACACATTACATTCAGGTTTGGCATTCGGAATTTAGCATTTTTAGGGTTCCGTACTTCAAAAGGAAAAAACGGAACCCTTATAGGATCACTTTGTTGTCCGTCCGTCTGTCTGTCAAGACCCTTTATCTCGGGAACGCGTGGAGGTATCGAGTTGAAATTAGAACCATGTACTCAGGTCTACAGTCCCTTGAAGCTGTGAAAAAATTAAACACATATGTTAACGTAAAAAAAAGATACAGCTGTTTATGCCGCAAAAAACGTATATTTCGACACTCTCAAGGGAATCAAAATTTATAGGGTACTTCCCGTTGACCTAGAATCATGAAATTTGGCAAGAAGCGAGATCATGTAGCACAAGTAAAGGAAAAAATCCGATAACCATAAATTTGTACGTAGATTAAAAACAAATCCCGTGATAAACTATTTACATACTTACCTAAAAAGTACGGAACCCCCGGTGCGCGAGTCCGACTCGCAGTTGACCGGTTTTAAAGCACTACTTTATAAGTACGAACGCTCTTTTACCCGTATTTCCCTAACACAACATAAACTTTGACTTTACCTTTTTATCATCGGCTTCAGAACGACCCAATAAGCACTTTATTCTCATTAATATTTCAGAGTAAACATTTTTCAATTAAGACCTTCGCCTAACATAATATTTCGATAATCCCAAGAACGAAAATGTAGGTAAAGGCGAAAATGCGTTGGTTTTAGCATTAATATTTTACGACGCTTATGACAGACGTGCTCTTGTAAAGGTGCGTTTAAACTTCGTTTGTAAGCCAAGACATGTTTCCTCGGGATTTGTCAAGTCCCTCATACGGAAATTTGCTCAGCTGTGTGACACATGTCTTGTCGAGATATCGCATCGTCGTCGGTGAGTATTTGGTCCTTTTATGGTTAACGAAAAAAAAGAAAATACATTTAACTAGTCGGTATTTTGAACTTCGAAGTTCAGTATGACAGTCGACTAAAAGGCATACATTGTAATAGACTTCAGATAAAAACATAGAAAAATTAAATAAAAAAGTGAAAAGAAAGGAAAAGAAAAGAAAGAAAGTCAGTTTTTCTGGTGTACAATAAAGTATTTATAAATAAATAAGTCCGATGTAAGATATTTGCAGGAAAAGGTGTCTCACGGCAGCGCCAAAAAGGCCCAGTTCAGCAAAAATGCCAGACAACTGGTGCCTGACGCTGGTTTTCAACTGGACCTGATGTGTGAGGTGACGGATGTAAATTAGTTTTATATTATACTGAAATCTCTTTATTTCTCTTATGAGAACAATATTTAAATACTTAGATAAACTAATCACTGTATTTCAACTTTAACTACAAATAATTCTATGTGGCTAAGAAATAACAGCAGCACGGTTCGATCTATCAGGTTAAGCTACACTTGCCGGAAAGTCTGACAACCAGTCTTACTGTATTACCCAATAATTGGGTTGTGTAGGCCAGATAGGCAGTCGCTCCATGTAAAATACAGATATTCAGCTGCATCCGATTAGACGAAGCCGACCCCAACATAGTTGGGAAAAGGCTAGGCAGATGATGAATACCTATATTAACATTGTGTTGAATTTAATTTTGTTTCTAGGGTACGAATGTGTTTACATTTACTCGCCTACACCCTCACTGATTTTTCCAAACAAAAATCTAATACAAAAAAATTTAAAGCTCATTCTAGGGGCCTAAAAAGGCCACTTTGGAGAATCATAAAAGGATAACATTATGAATCATAATATGGTGAAGACAGCCCGTGTTTTTCTTTTTTTCGCTGCACTACGTAGGAAGGTATAATCAAAGAGATTGGGATTGGATTTGGATTGGATTGATTGGTATTTTAGCACAGACAAAAAAAAATAACTGAAAAATGCTTCACCAATGCGATTTGATACGATTAACTTAACAGTTAACTGTCCATTATGATTCATAATGTTTTCCTTTTATGAGTCTGCCAAAGTGGCCTTTTTAGGCCCCATAATGGACAGGACTAAGCTGATATTTATCTTCTGTCCTTTTCTTAATGAAATAGAAAGAAAAAGATGCTTGAACTTAAATTTAGTTTTGTTTGTGAACAACAAACAAAACTAAACAGTTTTTTCGCATCTATTGGCAAAAAGCTGGCTGATAATACTTATTCCTGCTCAAACCCTTCCCATAGTAACTTTAATAAAGCGCCCTCACAACAGGTTTCCAAATCCTTCGTTTTGCTGGATACCGATGAATCTGAAGTGGAACGTTTAATTATGAACCTGAAAGATGCGTGTTCCGTTGGTTGGGATTCTGTACCAAAATAATTTCCTCAAACAGTATAGATATATCTTAATCCGTCCATTAACCTACATTTTTAAACTCTGCTTAACTAAAGGCCAGTTTCCTACAAGCTTAAAGAAGTCAGTAGTATACCCGATTTTTAAGTCGGGTGATAGAGAAAGTGTCACTAATTATACATTTGACACGGTCTCTACGCCTTTGCTAATTCAAAAGTTAGAACGCCTCGGAATACGAGGAATTCAGCTACAACTTTAAAGGACTACCTCTCTAATCGTTTACAGTGCGTTAAGATTAATGACTGTATCAGCAGTGATTTACCAATCACTTATGAAGTACCGCAGGGAAGCATTTTGGGACCGACACTCTTCTTTGTATACTTGAATAACCTCTGTAATCTAGACCTATCAGAAGGTAAAATCATTTCTTATGCAGACGACACAGTTTTGCTGTTCTCTGCTGATACCTTGGACAAAGTATATAAGGAGGCGCAGGACGGATTCAACGTTGTGACCCACTGGCTTCAGAATAACTCTCTGACCCTTAATCCGGATAAAACGCAGTATATGATATTCTCGATGCGCACCCAAAATAAACAGCTACCTTATACCCCCTCGATTACAGCACATAGTTGTTGTAATAGCTTGGTATGCTCTTGCCCAACACTAATAAAGACAGCGTCAATTAAGTATCTTGGCATTGTTTTGGACTGTAATCTCTCCTTCAGAGAACATATTCACCTGCTCACATCTAGAACAAGAAAACTGTCCTGTATATCTGTCTAAATGTAACATCAGTTTTTGTGACAAATAAATTATTATTATAACAGAATCGGCGCCGGCGCCAATGTTTGTTTTACGCTCTGTTGGATTCTCAATGCTTGGCTAATTACCGAGAGTTGATAATCCAGTGCGCGATAAAATCCCGCCGCGATATTTTTACGTTCCTGCGAAACTGGGCTTATTTTACAGCCAGCCTAAACTATATAAGGTTGACTTTTGCAGAGCACCTTTACAGTACAGAGGACAAGCACATCAAGCTACCCGAAACTGTCAAATTTTCCCAGTCAACTTTGAACCTTATGCTTTAGCGATAAAGTTGAAAATCTTTTAAAGAAATTTGAAAGATTGTAATATCTTGATGTCTGTACAATAGTTCATGCGGTCAATCAGCAAGGTTTGAAGTGAGCTGATTGCCTAGAGTAGGCCGATATTTTCAGCTCACAACGACTTCTTGTCTCATTACCATAAAACAGTAAAAAAATCAGTCGCATTTTGAATGCACCTTTGCTTTTTCTGACAATATGAATTACATGAGTTACCAGCGTAAAAATGTCGTGGGTGTATTGTTAAAAAATGAAAAGCTACCAACATCAAGGTTCTGAATTTTCTGGCGTTGTGAAAAGGTAATGAAGTACGTGTCGCGTTGTGTTAAATTGGTACAGATTTTATTGATTTCGTCTAACTCAGGTGACGCATACAGAGTGGCAGGGGTTTTTTTCAGGGATACACCCATATAGAGACCCATACTTCCCGTGGGTGTCGTAAAAGGCGACTAAGGGGCGTACCGGAGAATTGGCAGCAGCGTTCTCTATGCATTCCACCACCATACCATACTGCGATCGCCAACCCGCCTGCCAAGCGTGGCGATTATGGCAACCCCCCCCCCCCCCTTTTGGGGGAGGCCTATGTCCAGCAGTGAACGTCTTTCGGCTGAAATGATGACGATGATGACCCATATAGAATTTAAACCAGATTACAAATTAATTATAAATTATTACAAAACAATATTACATTACAACAAAACAATAGTTATGTATTATTTTAGCTTATTAAAAAATGGGAACTAATTTTTTGAGCTGTTATTTAAATATTCGAGATGTTATTATGATCAGTTGAAAAACATATTGAGCAGTTATTTAATTTAATGGCGGTTGATTAATTATTGCGACAGTAAAACATGGACAGTAATAAAAGATCAATTAGACTGTTATTTTATCATACAATGTCAATTCTAAAAATAATTGAGCAGTCCAATAACTAAATGAGCGGTAAAAATGATGGAATCGGCGGTTCGCTAAATAGTTCGGCAGATCATAGCGGATGCAAGAGCGAGCGAAGCGAGCTCGGGACTTGGGGCACCCCGACGGCTAAAATAGGCTGGTCGATCGAGAATTCATGTTCAGTCGTAAAATTGCGAAATGCCGCCGCCGCGTTTGTAACCAAAACCATTGGTTGGAAGGCCCCTACTATTTAACCCTTAGTCTGCCGGAACGTAGACTACGCGAGACACAATGGCTTTTTAATTGTGTCTGTAATTACGGCACACAATAACCGCTTGTATGCCGTAATGTTTCATTTTTATCATCACGTTATGGCAATTTATTTATTGACTTTAACTCCTAAGTACGCAGATTTATTAGGTGCATTTATCATAGTTACTGTCTGTTCTAAAAATATCTGAGAAAAGAGTATTTTTTTTCTTTTCTGGTCCATTTGTTTACATTTTCATCATATACTTTTGGGACAGACTATAATATGACGTCATGCTTTTTATGAAAAAATAATAAATGGTTTATGTATAGACAGGAAAATAGATTCTAATTTCTCACAATAAAAGTCGACCAAAAAAGTTTACTATTTTTTTTTAACATGTTTTAGGTGACGACATTTTCTTGGAATTTCCTAATCTGAAAAACGTGCCAGAGAAACAAATCGAACGAAAATAAATGACTACATATTTTGCATTTATTTCTATTTTCTAAGTACAATTCGCGAGGTAGTACTAGCCTCGTGAATTGTTGTCATCGCAGATTTCAGAGCCTTTGTATTTTTTTTTATGCTCGAGCTATTAAAAAGCGGCCATAAGCGAGTCGGACTCGCACACGAACGGTTCCGTACCACCGTCAAATAATAAACACTACATATTTCTTTAACAACCAACAACAACGTGATCTGACAACCAGTCTTACCAAGGGGTATCGTATTACTTAGTAACTGGGTTGTGGAGGTCAGATCTAAATCTAAATTAATAAGTAACAAAATTAATAGGTATGTCTAATAACAAAATAAAATCTGTGTGGCACGTAATTAACAAAGAAACTGGAAACACAAAATAGCGGGATCAGAATGAGTTGTCCCTAAAAATTGATAATGAAACCATTTCAGATAAGTTAAAAGTTGCTGAGACACTAGAGAATTTCTTTACCAACATCCCCATAGAGTTAACTAAGTCTCTCCCCTCATCACCTATATTAGCTGAAGCTCTTCTTAAAGAACACTTTAATAAGGATATTCCAAGCTTTAAATTCAAGCCCATTTCTGCTGTGATGCAATTGGCATTTTCTGTGACCTCTCAAAAGCGTTTGACTGCGTTGACCATAATACACTGATCTGTAAATTATACCATTACGGAATTCGTGGACAAGCTGCTGATCTTGTTCTTTCCTATCTGTCAAAGCGGCAGCAAAAAGTAAACGTTAGCGGGGCGACGTCGTCGGGGTCTCTAGTAAAGAGGGGCGTGCCTCAAGGCTCAATTCTTGACCCCTTCCTATTTCTAGTTTATATTAATGACCTTCATTACATGATGGCTAACTTGTCGGATATCATTTTATTCGCTGATGACACTTCCCTTATTTTTAAAATAGATAGAAAAGATACGGATGTCTTACATGTTAACGATAGTCTGGCTGTTCTTTCGAAATGGTTTGCAGCTAATAATCTTTTACTTAATGCGAACAAAACTAAATGTCTTAAGTTCTCACTACCAAATGTACCTCAAGTGGATCTGAATTTGGAACTTGATGGCAAAAGACTAGATGCTGTTACGGAAACTGTATTTCTAGGAATTACTTTAGATTCAAAATTACAATAGGGCGCACACATTAGAGCTCTCTCAAGCAGATTAAGTTCAGCTGCATATGCAGTAAGAAAACTAAGGCAGTTGATAGATATAGCCACAGCTAGGTTAGGTTAGTATACTTTGCTTATTTCCACAGTATTTATGTCTTATGGCGTTCTGCTGTGAGGATCGGAAGCTGACGTAGATTCAATTTTTATTTTACAGAAGAAGGCAATCCGCGCAATCTATAAAATGGGTCCGCGCGAGTCTCTTAGAAAGAAATTCAAAGAAATTGATATACGAACTCTGCCTTCTCTTTATATTTTAGAAAGTATTTTGTATGTTCGCAAAAACTTAGGACTCTTCAAAATAAGAAGCGATTTCCATAATATAAATACACGTAGTAAAAATGAAATTTTGTTACCTAAATTTAAATTAACTAAAACTAGTAAGTCATTTCTTGTAAACAGCATCCGTTTTTATAACAAGTTGCCAAAGCCGGTTACAGAACTGAGCGATGAAAAGTTCAAAACCCTCATCAAACGTGTCCTTATCAAAAAAGCATATTATAAGATTAAAGACTACGTTGAAGTAGTCTGGCAATAATTCCTTCTGCACATGTGGCTTCCCTGGCTCCTCATTAACGGCATAACTATGTATATGTCTATTAACTGCTCTCAAATTACGATGTTTAATATTTATTTAATTTTTTTACATACCTAGTTTTTGACATAATTTCTTTATTATTTGACATTATATACAGACAATTCAAGTTTTTCACCTCTTTATTAGTGGTTGTAATGGGAATCATATCACTTGGTTTTAGTAGGTTTTTATTTTTTTTATTTATCCTTTTGATAGATTCTTATTTTGTAAATGTGAGGACTTTGTAGGCCTTAGAGACTTTAGATCTGTAGACCATTTTTTATTTTATCAAGTACTTGGTACTTGTTGACAGGCCTACGCTGTCCTCCCATACCTACTGTAATTTGGAAACATTGTAAAAGCCAATTATTTTTAAAAGAGTAACCGTGGAGTTTCTTGCCGGTTTTTCTCTATAGGAAACGATCAATTGGAACCGTGCACCTAGCTTCTGACGTTTCATAAGTGCCCATGTAGGTTTATGTGAAATAAAACATTTTGATTTTGAGATAGGCAGTCGCCCCATGTAAAATACTGGTATTCAGCTGCACCCGGTTAGACTGGAAGCCGACCCCAACATAGTTGGGAAAAGGCTAGGCAGATAATATGATTTCTTTAACATACTTTCTTCATTCTTGTATGGTAACCCCTTTAATTTATTATATTTGTATTAAGTATTTTTTGATATAGCAGCTATAGATGTTGTCCCACTGCCGGAAAGGGGAAGACCTGGATGAGACTCGCAGAGACCAGGACAGCATGACACGAAAGGGTTTTAGCAGTGGGCCAATGATAATGAAGATGATGTTGTCACACTGCTGTGCAAAAGACTCCTCTATTTCCAGTAGAAAGAATATATTTATGCAAATTAGTTAATTACTATTTACATACGCTACGTCAAATTCATATTAAAACTCTTATTAAATTGCTACTAGGACTTCATAAGTTATTCGCACCACTAGCAACTATTTGCACACGCCCTGTACCTACCTACATGTTCAGTGTAGACTCGGGACAGTTTCCAGTAAATTGCGAACGTAATTATTAGTTGCACATAGTTGTGTTGTGTGTGAGTTGTCGGTGCTCCTATGACAGGGCACAGCCATAGATTATGGAAACCGTATAGAAGTGAAACTCACCTCTAAGTTCATAAGATCAGATAATTTACATTCAATCTCATCAAGTTTTTGACATTTATATTGTCGCTGAGATGATTGCGACTAGATTTTGAACGTTTTCAATTACTGCAGTCGGCCTTCAGTTATCTACTTTAGTGAAATGTATTCTAAGTTGATTTTTGAGTGAGCATTTGTAACAAAAAGGTCCTAATAAGTTTAAGGTTGCAATGGAATTTGAACTTTGTTAAGTATGACATTCGGTTTTGTTGTTCCATAATTTGAAAATTAACTCAAATTCTTAATTCAAATTCGTCCGATGAATCATGCCCGGTCCGAATTTTGCGCAGAAGGCTGCGCTATAACAATTTTTAGGAACCAAATGGTGATATCAGGCGAGTGTGAGTGAGAGAACATGCGCGAAAGTACGGAGAGCCTATATTCAGACCGGCCAAGGTTCATGTCATCGGATCAGAAAGTTCACAAAGAAACAAGCAATATTAAATATAGTTAAATAAATAACAAATGAATTGATAGACCAGCATATAAAATATTAATAGAATAAGTGAAAAACTTAAGTTAATAAACTGAAAAGCTAAAAACAAGCCTATTTTAAATTAAATAAAAGTTGGAAGCAGGCGGGACCCATTTGAATTTGAAAATATAATAAAAATGGTATGGGTCCCGCCTGCTTCCAACTTTTATTTAATTTAAAATGGGCTTGTTTTTACCCGACTGCGTCAGAAGGAGGGTTATGTTTTTCGAGTGTATGTATGTATGTATGTATATTTCTTTGGCACGCTCTATAGCCTAAACGGCTTGATCGATTTCAGCTTGAGAGGTGCCGTCAGATTCGTCTTAATTGTGAGAGTGACACTGGGTATATCAAAATGGAAAAAAAAATTAAATGGCCGATTTTTGGTGCAATATGTCTTCAAAAATGTTTTTTTTTCTCGAAACCTATCGAGTGGGGTATTAAAATAAAGGGTTTTAAAAGGTGATTACAAATATATATGTAACTTATATGGTTAAAAGTAATTCGAAGGGACAAATCGTAAAAAACACGTACCAAGAACTAAATCGTTTGCGAAATCTTTCACATGTGTAAACTAAAAAGCTGGAAATAAAAAAAGTAATTTAAAAAATAAAAAAAACCCGACTGCAAAACTGAAAAGCTACAAACAAGCCCATTTTAAATTAAATAAAAGTTGGAAGCAGGCGGGACCCATACCATTTTTATTATATTTTCAAATTCAAATGGGTCCCGCCTGCTTCCAACTTTTTAGCTTTCAGTTTTTTAACTTAAGTTTTTTACCGCAGTCGTGTTTTTTGATTTTTTTAAATTACTTTTTTTATTTCCAGCTTTTTAGTTTACAAATGTGAAAGATTTCGCAGACGATTTAGTTCTTGGTAGGTGTTTTTTTACGATTTGTCACTTCGAATTGCTTTCAACCATCTATGTTGAATATATTTTTGTAATCACCTTTTAAAACCCTTTATTTTGATATGCCGCTCGATAGGTTTTGGAAAAAAAATTTTTTGTAGACATAATATTGCGCCAAAATTCGGCCATTTTTTATTTTTTTCAATTTTGATATACCCAGTGTCACTCTCACAACTAAGACGAATCTAACGGCACCTCTCAAGTTGAAATCGATCAAGCCGTTTAGGCTACAGAGCGTGCCAAAGAAATATACATACATACATACACTCGAAAACATAACCCTCCTTCTGACGCAATCGGGTAATAACAAATGAATAGATAGACCAGCATATAAAATATTAATATAATAAGGGAATGAATGAAACTATAAATACATAGGTAATAATAAGATATAAAATAATTCTAACTTAGTAGCAGGGAAAATTAATAAAGCTCTCTTCATCTCTCTACTTATTTATTTAAAAATTTGCTGAACCCCGCAGGGTCCATAATTGTATCTATTATTTTTATCCGACTGCGCCAGAAGGAGGGTTATGTTTTCGAGTGTATGTATGTAAGTATGTATGTATGTATATTTCTTTGGCATGCTCTGTAGCCTAAACGGCTTGATCGATTTCAGCCTGAGAGTTGCCGTTAGATTCGTCTTAATTGTGAGAGTGACACTGGGTATATCAAAATTGAAAAAAAAAAAAATACCGATTTATGGCGCTATATTGTCTTCAAAAAATTTTTTTTTCTCAAAACCTATCGAGGGGCTTCAAAATAAAGGGTTTTAAAACGTGATTACAAAAATATATACCTATAACTTATTTGGTTAAAAGTCGAAATGACACATCGTAAAAAACACGTACCAAGAACTAAATCGTTTGCGAAATCTTTCACACATTTGTAAACTAAAAAGCTGGATATAAAAAAAGTAATTTAAAAATAAGAAGTTGGAAGCAGGCGTGAGCAATTTGAATTTGAAAATATAATAAAAATGATATGGGTCCCGCCTGCTTCCAACTTTTATTTAATTTAAAATGGGCTTGTTTTTAGCTTTTCAGTTTTTTAACTTAAGTTTTTTACCGCAGTCGGGTTTTTAATTTTTTAAATTGTTTATTTACCACCTGTAATTATTCTACATTAAGGATTGTTCAAATTAATAAATAATGATAATAAACGATTTGAGATCGGCCACTTTGTATGTAGGCACGTAACCTAATGCGTGCATCCATTAAATTAACGACGCCATATTCTAGTTTGTTCATAGTTTTAGTTAGGTTAGAATTTATTATGATTTTATTTTAATAGTTTGTTAGTTTATTGAGTATAAGAAGTTTATCCAATGTAGGTATATATTTTTATTATTATATTGTCGACTTAGCTCATAGAATGAGCAAGCTGAAGTGACAATGGGCCGGCCATATTAGCCGTAGAACCGATGACCGTTGGGGATGATGTGTTCTTGAGTGGAGACCGTGAATCAGCAAACGTAAGGTACGACGCCCTCAGGCTAGGTGGAGACGACGATCTTCGCAGGATGGCTGGTAGCAGCTGGATGAGTTACAGTAAATCAAGTTGAATAGCGTACAATAGGAGAGGCCTATGTCCAGCTACTGCTGTACGCTGATGATGATGATATTTTTATTTTCTATTAACTTACTATGAGTTCTGACTATAGAAATTAATGTAATGACTTATTTTAACCAGACACGCAATTTATCAACTAATCTTACGCCTCGAAATTGTGATTTATTTTCGTTGGATCCCAGTTTTAGATCCAGTTTTTTAGGTGGTAACGATGGGTCTCATTTGCTATTTCCATTGAGTCCCATGTTATAACAACATGTGTACTATTCAGAAGAAAAGTGGTTTACCTTTATCAAAATGTTAATCACACTAATATTATAAAGGCGAAAGTTTTTGAGTGTGTGTGTGTGTTTATATGTTTGTTACTTCTCCACGCTAAAACGTCTGGACCAATTTTGATAAAATTTCGTATGGAGGTAGCTGACACTCTGGTTTAACATAATTATAGGCCCCTATATTCCCACGGGATCGACATTTACACAGGTAAAACCGCGGGGCGCAGGTAGTAAATAATAAATGTAAATCTGTATTTAAGATGCATTCAAAGCGGGATCTCCATTTCTAACCATTCATATTCTATGGTACAGCTAGTCAAGTAAACAGGAATATCAGTTGAGTTTGAAACTAATTTAGTTGATTGTTTGGGTAAAGGTTATTGGCTGCTTGTTGTCGAGTTTCTCGTCAACTATCGGGGCTTCTCATAAAGTAACAAGTTGTTCTCGATGGAACTATTAATATAATTCATAATCGTAATCTAAAATACAACTCTCTAAGTAATTTATTTCAATTTCCAAGATAATATTTACATACTTAATACACAGGGTTATTGGGAAAACATTAACAACCTGTTAAGGTGTCATTGTATTCATCATTATGAACAACTTAAATTACTGTGGGACTAAACCTGAAATCGCGAAAAAAAAATCAGCTATTCCCTACATTTTGACGAGTTATACGAACATCGATTTAGGGAACGGCTGTTTTTTTTTTTGCGATTTCAGGTTTAGTCCCATAGTAAAAGTTGTTCATAATGATGAGTACAATGACCTCTTATGAGGTTGTTAAGGTTTTAAAAAATAACCCTGTATAAGCTAACAGTCTTAAAATCATAATAATTATTATCATGTGTATTGTACTGTACAAGTATATAAAAAACCGGCCAAGTGCGTGTCGGGCCACGCACAGTGTAGGGTTCCGTAGTAGCCCGTTATCACAATGTAGTACGATTCTGTTGTTCTTTATTCTAAATATAAAACAAAAAACATATTTTGTTTTTCAATGCAAGTCTTTACCCGTTATAAACAAGCAACTACTTCATATTAGTCACTTTAAAGGATTAATTAGCATTAATCCTTTAAAGTGGATTTGTATTTGGTACAAAATTATCCAACACCCAAGTTCAACGACTATTACTGCTAAACTAATAAAGTTATCTTAACCGCTATAGTTTTCCTTTAAAGTTCATAAAATGCACTATCATCGTGAATTTTTGCAAATTTTTCATGCCGGCAGTTTAGGTTTTAGAGGAGGGGGGGGGGGGGGCCGCCCTACTGGAACAAAAATTTGCACTTTAAAGTTTAATATTTCGTAATTATGGAGCATTAAATCGAAAAATAATTTTAGCAACCCCCAAATCATTTTAGAAGACCTATTAAACGATACCCCACACGATGGGGTAGACGACAAAAAAAATATTCATCCCCACTTCACATGTAGGTGAGCTCCCTAAGATAAACTATTTTCCAAAATTTTATTTTACCACTTTGTCGGCGTAATTGATATACGCACTCCTACAAAATTACAGCTTTCTAGTACTAACGGTCTCTTAGCAAAACCTCGGACAGACAGACAGACAGACAGACGGACATGACGAAACTATAAGGGTTCCTTGTAGGAACTACGGAACCCTAAAAAGGAGGGGAAAGAATCATAAGCCGTCAAAAATTTCATCGCTGTCAACAGAAAAAGTGCCTAAAATTCTGGCAGCATTGCCACGTTGTATGGCAATGCTGATTTTTGACCAAAGAATTGACTAGCCCTCTGGTCACATACAGACTATGTCCTAAGAAAATACAGAGAAGTTATTACTTGTGCTAAAGTAAATATTGTTCGTATTATATAATTTTATACACCTTTTTACACACCTATGTACCAATAAGACAAATATTATAAGTAAGTATGTGATTATTTAATCAATTAGGTAATGTTACCTCCAATCGCCTGAAACACAGGATTACCTAGTTCAGGCACAAATCATGGGTGAACTTGACATAGATTTAAGAAAAACTGCATGTATTTAACGTTAGTCTTTATATTTTTTAATAAATTTTATTATTATTTATAGAGTTTTTTTTTGTTTTATCATGTTTAGATATCGATTTCCACTACGTCTGCGAAGTTTCTCTAGCTAATTTAATTTGATCCTGTATAATTAGTTATTACGTGTTTTAAATACCCTTCTTAAAGAAATAGTAATTACAATATTACTAGCTGCGCCCGCGGTTTCACCCGCGTAAATGTCGATCCCGTGGGAATATCGGGATAAAAGTAGCCTATATGTTAATCCAGGTTGTCAGCTACCTCCATACAAAATTTCATCAACATTGGTTCAGCCGTTTGAGCGTGAAGAAGTAACAAACATATAAACACACACACACACAATCACAAACTTTCGCCTTTATAATATTTTACGCCATGGTTCCAGTAAAATTCTAACAATATTTATTTCTATCAATAAGCTTCATTGTCCTCATAAACCAAGAAAAGCTACTTTACGAGTTATAAATGTTCTAACGATATCCAAGATGGCGGAGTGATGTGACGTTAAATAGAAAATATAAGAAGTAACAGCTAAGTAAATAATATTGTGTGTAATGAGAAAACTCCATTAGCTCCCACGGAGTGCAGTGGTTAAGGAGCGCTGAAGGTCAAGGCCTGACCTTTCTTTCATGTTCTTGTAAATGGTTTTAATATGATTATTTTTTATGTAATGGTATGTTATTTAATTAAAATAATGGGGAAGTATAGCTATACAGTGGTGGCCAAGTGGTGATGTCTGAAAATGGTCTTTGAGGAAAGAACCACACGGATTGAGTGAACCAGTCCAGTCAGTGCACGCATTCATCATTAATCGTGCCGCTCAACGATTTCATGAACAATACCAAAGAAAGGACATTTGGGCACTCTACACTGACTGTACAGTCAGTTCAGTCTGTTAACTGTCCATTCTTTTAGGAATCACGACATAAAAAAAAAGAAATGAAACGATCTACTTAAAAATCCTGCGACATTACCTGCGTACCAAAGGACCAAAAACGCGTTAAAATTCAACAGCCACTTAAAGAAAACTACCTACCTCCGTCATCCCTCTCTTCATAATTAATGATTAACACAAAGAAGGGCTGGAAACGAGGATCGCTGCCATCTCCAGTGACAATTAATTCTATTGCTCACAAAGAGATTTTATTAGTAGTGTTGTGGTTGAAGGAACACAAAAAGGGTGCGAACTGCGGGGTAATTTCTTTTTGACAGTTCAATAACATTTATTGCGCAGACAAATTTCTCGAATATAATTATGAAGCAACCGATTAGATTAGCCCTTTTTTTGTTTTTTTGCGGATGGGAAATCATCAAATGACTCCTCCCGCTCTGGGTGGAGCGGAAGGGAGTGTCAGACTCTTACTGACTAAAACCCACCCGTGTTCCTTCCTTAGCTCTTTATGTTCCGGGCCAGCGGTAACCCTTTCGGACAATCCCGCTGACCCGGCAGGCTTCGGCCCCAAGGGGCCCCTCCTCGATGCTGACATCTCTTTGAGGCGCGCGTGGAACACGTACGCGCCGTCCGGCACGGGCCTGATTAGCAATACCCTTCAGAATGATTTAGATTGTGAGTGAACTTGACTGGTGTCATATTTTATTTATCTATGGAATTAATTGTTCTGACCTTAGATATTTAGCCTAAAGCCTGGTTTTCACAGGCCCAGTAGCTGACCACCCAGTAGTCAGTAACTGTACATTCTGCTGTCAATACAATACTGTCACTGTCCCGACGTGTTCTCACTACTGGGTCTGCATAGGAGACAGCAGTACACAGCTACTGTGTTCACAGTACTGGCCAGGTGCTTCTGATCCATTGTGCGTTTTCACGAGGCCAGTAAAATGGATGATCAGTGCGATCAATCTTTATGGAAGAAATTCCACATTTCTCTATCTCTGTATAAATTGAGGAATTTGATATTATAGCATCACTCCAACTCACCACCGCCATTTTAAACGAAGAAAGAATGATTTCAAACTAGAAAAAATCCGACAGTCCAGGCGTTTACAGTCCTTCGGCACTGACCGGCCACTGTCTAGTTGCGTTTCTATGGAGCCAGTGACGACCCAGTAGCTGTCCTTGTGGGAGTGGGGGATAGTCAGTGGACAGTAGAAACAAAATATTTTGAAGTTGCTGACCGACAGCAACTGACCGGTCAGTACTGGCTCAACTTTGTTTTCACGGACCCAGTAGCTGTCAGACAGTAACTGCCCTTCACTGTCCGCCAGCTACTGGGCCTGTGAAAACCAGGCTTTACGGAAGGGAAGCGAGTTTTTGTAACGATATGTCTAACGTACAAACTAGATACGAGCTAGTTACTGCGGGAATCCCGAGAATACGCGAGAATTCTCCAGAAGAAGCGCGACCTGTTATTTAGCTCGTATCTAGTTTGTACGTTACAGTATTGACATAAAGTTCATTATAATTTGTAAAAAACAATCGCTTCCATTCCGCTCCCCGGCATTGAACGAAAGCGATTGTGTGGTTGAAGGCACACAAGGATGAGTAGCAAGAGGTTAGTGTTGTCATGTTTTATTTGCGTTTGGAATTAATTGTTCTGTAGGTGTGACGTTGGAGACTTTTTTTTTGTGGATGGGAAATCATCAAATGACTCCTCCCGTTCTGGGTGGAGCGGAAGGGAGTGTCAGACTCTTACTGACTATAACCCACCAGTGTTCCTTCCTTAGCCCTTTATGTTCCGGGCCAGCGGTAACCCTTTCGGACAATCCCGCTGACCCGGCAGACCTTGGAGACTTCAGTTGCATTTGATACCAACATATTTTTGGTTATCGGTGCTTCTCTAAGTTTAAATAATAATAATAATAATATATTTATTCAAAATTATAAGGCATGAAAATTAGTACAGTTTTGCTTAAATAAAATTATTAGGTAGTCCTGTGTTTCAGGCGAGACGAGCTAAAATAGTCTTTTAAAATTAATAAATAATCGAAAGTTTACAATAGACAAATAATTATTTGTTGAGTAGCTTAACACTAACGGTCTTATTCATAATAAGTTATAGAACATCTAAAGGCTTGCTAATGTCTCGTTGTCAAAAATTGTTATTCATAAACGCATTTTAGCACTAAAACGTTCGGTAAACCTACTATAAAGTTATGAAACCCAGACCCCTACTATAACAGTACTATAAAAATGGCCGACTCTACACCAGCTGATAGAAAATGACGTTTGACCTACAAATGTAACATGTGCAGTTGTATTTAATTTATGTTGCACCTCTGTTTAACCAATTTAGTTTATTATTATATACCTACAATGCAAAATAGAAGCAAGGAAAAATAAAACGAAGCACATAAATTATTGCAACAAGAATTACTGTGGGACGCTGCTGCTTTGGGCTGTGGAAACAACGCTTTTCAATGTCTTTTACATGGCATACATGCAAACTAGGAAATGTGAAAACAACCATAGTGGCTAGAGCAGTACTTTACAATATTGCAGTTGACCATGGAGACATTCAGTTAGTAGTAGTTAGGGCAGCAATATCAATGAATATCATACAAAGTCAGCCCAAGAAGGTGCAAGGGGAAATGCAAATGCTATTTTACAAACTTTTGAGAAAACATTCCGCCGAGATAGCCTCACTTTACCAGTTTAGAGGTACATCTTCCCACTTGTGTCTGGAGACGGTTCAGGGACTTCTGTGTGGATCACGGAAGTTTACACCCTGCAGGGAGATGCTCCAGTAGGATGCGGCAGTAGGGAGTGGTTGTGAAGCTATGTAGCAAACCATGCTTCTCCTCCTATCCTACCCTATGCGTCCCTAAACATGCAGTCAAAGTGACCTGTTCGCTGCCACTAACGACGTTGTGGAAGTGGCAAAGTTTTGGGCCAACAAGATCTGAAATACTGTCGTCCCGGCGACACGAACAATATAAAGAGGAGACATTTTAGCGAGTAGTGCATTAATAAAAAGCTTATATACAGATATCAGTTTAATTGATTTATTTTTATAATACTCTAAACTTTAATTCGGCTTCTAGAACTTGTGCTAGCAGAACAACATTTTTAAAATGTTTCTTTTCATTTGCCATCTATGCCACCTCTTCTGTAGGCCGTTTCAGTTTCTGCTATTTGTAGTGAAGCACCATCCTTCCTACTGTCCTGAAATACAAAATGAATGTTATAATTCTTTCTCTTCATCAAACGAAGTTCTTGACATTCTTACTCAGGAACTTTGTAACTTATAAGTAAATTGGATAGGCACCTAATTCGTAAATCATGCCATGCCGCCTTTTTCGCGTTGGTGTCAGTCAGTATGTGTTTTTATTTTCTATCTTCTTCTTAGTGTGCCCAGAATTCGGCTACTTGTTTGGCGCCATCACCAGCTTCCACCTTCATTCTCTATTATGGAAACCCTCTCCCTGACCAATTCTTCTAAGAGATCTAAGGAAAAGCAGAAGCAAGCATAAGTATAAGAAATCAACAATGTTTACAAAACAAAACTTACTTTGAACATAACTGCTTTGAGCACATTTTAGTTATAGGTAACAGTACACACCTTATAGTCCTCCAACCAAAACGAGTATTCACTTCTTTGCCCTTTCTTGGAACTAGTCTACGGTCTTAATTCCATTTCTTTTAAATACAAAAATATATTCAAAGGTTTTCGCTCGCCTGACAATAAAATAACAATATCAAATTCATTGACTTAAAAAACCATGGTTACCATGGTAACGCGGCTAAACTGTCGAAACTGTAGACAATAAATTAGTTTTCAGTACGTCATAATGTCTATGGTCACAATTATTCTCGTTTGACAACTCAATGTGTTGGCCAATTTGTTGGATGACTTCAATAAAATGGCAACATTTATATTTATATTGAAGTTATAGGACACTCTAACTATAGAAGGTTTATGAAGCGTTTATGAATACAAAATTTTATCGAACGTTTTAAAAGCTTATCGAGCATTTTAACTAATGAACGTTTTAAACCTTCTATAAGCTTTTTTTATGAATAAGACCGTTAGTTTCTAAACTTGATAAATATTTAACATAAGTGAAATTTGTATATCTATATTTACTTTAATACAGTTAGTAAATTTTCTGTTTCTTCATAAGACATACTTTGGAGAGCATCCTTGAGGATTCTCTTACAATTTGTATAGTTCACAGAATAAATGTTTGCTTTCGAGTTTAGTCTATTATATAGGAGAGGTCCAAGGAACAGGTAAAATTTGGATATAAAAGCATGCTTTGTTGAAATTTGTGGACAAACAATATCTTTACGTCTTTTATTAGTATATCTAGCGCTGTAGGGTAGAGCTTTGTGTTGTTTTAATACAATGCCCATAATAAATAGCTGTCGAACTGTTAATACTTCACAAGATTTGTACAGGAGGTTAGTAGGGAAAAGGAAAGGGCGGAAAGTAGAGACTTTGAGAATCGCCCTCTGAGCTCTCTCGATGGTTTTTTTCTGAGTCAGCCGAGAATAGAAGGGCAGTGTCGTCGGCATAAGAAACAATTTGGCCATGATCTAGACTTAGATTACAAAGATCGTTTATGTATATCAGAAATAATGTAGGCCCTAAAATACTTCCTTGAGGGACTCCGAAGGACGTGTTTTTTTTATCCTCGCTGAGAACATCTCCAATTCTTACACATTGGGTACGATCTTCTAGATAGCTCTTAAATAGTTTCAGCTGGGTGCCTCTGATACCTATGGTTTCAAGCTTGTGCAACAGAATAGGAATAGAAACCGTGTCAAACGCTTTGGCGAGGTCCAGGAAGATTCCTACTGTGTGGTTACCATTATCAAGTTCTTGTCCTAGATAGTTAGTCAGATGATGTACGGCATCGTCTGTTGACATTTTAGGCCTAAATCCAAACTGCCGCTGAGACAAAATTAATTTTTCCTCCAAGTATTTGTAAAGCCTTTTATTTATAATTTTTTCTAATATTTTAGACATAGAAGGCAGTAACGAAATTGGTCTATAATTTGTGACTTGATCTTTACTGCCTGATTTATAAACGGGGACAACAACAGCTTTTTTTAGGCACTCGGGAAAAACACCTGCAGATAAACATTTTTGGAAAATATAAGTTAGTGGCGGTACCAAAATGTGCTTGAACTGTTTAATAATTTTATTTGATATGTTATCCCAGCCAACTGCACAGTCGTCTTTCAAACTCATAATTATCATTTCTACCTCAGTCTCGTCAGTGTCTAGCAATGCAAAGGATGATAAAATAGTGCTACACGTAAATGGTGTGCTTGTTAAATATTGCGATTGGCCCCGAACTTTTTCAGCCAAACACTTTCCCACGTTAACAAAGAAATGATTTGCAATGTTGGCAGATGTTAGCTGTGATGAGTGTGCTTGTAATAAACCTGAAGATGACTGATTTTGTTTCGAATTAAACGTTACACTTTTAATAAAATTCCAGATTTTTTTACTATTTGTACCAGCCTTTTCTAGTGCAGTTTTATCGTAGTTGTTTTTTACTTTTTTTAGAAGATCATTACAAAAGTTACGATATCGTTTATACGACAGTTGCAAAATTAAATTATCTGGATTGGATTTAGCTTTAATATGCAGTTTATCTCTATTTTTCATACAGCGAATGAGTCCTGACAGTCCTGTCGTGATCCATGGTTTTATATTGTATTCTTTGTTTTTTAGCCGAGATATGACAGTATTCTTCTGAATTGCATATTGTACATGTTTGATTAAGTATAACATACAAAACTGCGGATCAGCGGAATCGTAGACTGGGTCAAATTCGATATTGCGTAAGTCTTCTTCAAGTTTGTTTACATTTAAACGGGAAGTTGTGCGAGTGACTACTTTTGGTAATTTACAATTTAAAATAAGTAGGTTAGCACTGTGATCGGTTATTGTTGAATTAGTTACAAGGGCAAGTGCGGGGAAATTCGACTTGAGTATTATATGGTCCAAACAGGAGCCACTTTGATGTGTAGGAAGCGTGTGAGCGGGAAGCAAGCCATGGAAAGCGCATAGGTTAAGGTATTCCTCAGCGGCTGCGTCAGCACTTTCTGGAAGAATATTGATATTAATATCTCCAATTAGAATTGTATTTTTGAAAGATGATAGATTCTGCAAGGTGTCGTTTAGAGAGTCGGTGAAATTGTTTATATTTCTAAAAGAGGGAGGTCGATATAAGGCAAGAATCGCTAATTCTGATCCAATTTTAATTAACAATCTGTTGCAGTCGTGCATATTTGGTTCCTCGACAGACACATTGAGATGGTTTCTTGCGTAAACTACCACCCCATCGTTCTGATTGTAATTTATATTACTTTTATACATTATTATATCCCGGAATTAGTGGTATGTTATATTGTTTGGAAAGCCAACATTCGGTTAAGACAATAACGTCACAGTTTATGTCTAGACGTTGTATAAAAATGTTAAAATTGTCGAAATTCTTAAAAATACTGCGAATATTTTGGGTTAGAACCACAGATATAGATATACCGTTAGAACGGTTAGTGGACTAGTGTAGGAGGAGAGATATTGTTTACAATGCTCTATGTCACAAACATGGCATTCAGATACAGAGAAATTATCTATGTCACTAATTAAATTATTAATCATAATTATAACTAAATATAAAAAATAAAAATAACAAACAAAACAAACAAGGCTAGAAAGATACGTTATTAACGGCGCTCTTAGGCGCCTCCGTAATCAATAGTATTTATGTACCTCTTTTCAGCCATTAGTTTCGCCGGACAGTCAACTGCACTTGTCTTGTGATTGCTCGGCTTTTTGAAGTGCAAGCAAGTAGCGCATTTCGGTTCCTCAGCCTTCTTTGTGCATTCTTTAATGGAATGACCCAGATCACCACAGTGGCCACAGGTAGGTGTGGTTTCCCGGCATGATTTGTCTGCATGCCCGTACTGCTGGCACATATAACAGCGTGTGACTAGAGTAAAGTCTCTTACAGGGCATGACGACCAATTCACAAACACTCTGTCTTTAGATATCAGGGCTTTGCGTATGTCTGCAGATACTTCTATTATATAATTACAGGTCTCAGCGTCCTTCTTACCTGACTTATGGCTTAACTTAATGGAGGTCAAAAAGGTCTCGAGGCTGTAGTCCTGTAGGTTCTCGGCTAAATTCTGGTGGAACAAACAAGTAAAAACTTCCTTTTCTTGCATGGACGAGGGCACTCCAATAACCACTACTCTAGGCTTCCTTTTTGGGGGCTCGTCTACAGTAAGGCCTGAATTTGATAACTGCATCGATTTTTTCACCTTCTCAATGTCGTCTTATGTTTCAGTGCTGATAATGACACCGCCATTTTTCGTCTTACGCAGTCCTCTTACCTGAAGCTTCATTTGCTCTGGGCATATAATTTTTTGGACAAGTGTTTTTGTCTCCTCACTCGACTTTAGTTTGTCGTTAGGGTATATCGCCACTGAGCTTAAATTTATTGGCTGTATGTAATTGTTGGTACCTTTTTTAACCATATCAGCAAAAGAAGTTCCGGTTTTTTGTTTGATAGAAGCTCCGATTGTCAGCTTAAGGTCTTGCAGTTGCTGCGACAGATCAATTTGGTCTTCGAGTGTTTGGACGGTGGTGTGGGCCCGGACAGCATTCATCTTTAGGGACTGATACTGAACGGCCATCTGCGATGTGCCGTGACTAACTTTTCGGCATAGGGTACTTACACGCAGTTTTCGCTCCATGTTTAATTTGCCCTCTGCTGCTATAGAGCACACTTCACTTAGGCACTGCTCAATAGACGACATCCAGTTCTGTATTTCCGGCGTCGATATCGCATCCATCATGACGTCGTCTCTCTGGCTGGGCGGTTGAGGGTGAGGTGCGGGTACGGGCTCGGGTGCAGGTGCAGGTGCTGGTGGTGGTGCGGGCACAGGTGTAGGAGGTGGGCTCCGAGGACATCTGCCACCCCGGCTGAAGGGACTGGATGCCATTGTGATACAAGTTATGCACTTGTTAATCACTTATTACACATTTTCACAGAAACGATTTACACATATTATGTCTACGACAACAGTTTGCTTTACTACCGGATATTTGGTAGATCTAGGTCACGACTCAGCAAGTGATTATTTATTTATTTTAATAAATCTTCGACACGTCCGTTCACAACAAGACTGCTGAATCCTTCAAGTGGCTAAGTAATAACTGCAAGGGTCGATCGATCAGGTTAAGCTACGCTTGCTGCGGTCAGTCCGTGGATGAGTGACCATCTTTACATATCAAGCTCCCTCCGTGTCTCGGAAAGCACGTTAGGCCGTTGGTCCCGGCTGTCATTCGTGGATCTTTGACAGCCGTTATGGGTCGTCAGAAGCCCGAAATCTCTGACAACCAGTTTTACCAAGGGGTATCGTATTACCCAGCAAATGGGTTGTGGAGGTCGAATCGGCAGTCGCTCCATGTAAAATACTGGTATTTAGCTGCATCTGGTTAAATGAATTGTCTATTTAGTAAAAAGCATTTACTAAAAAGCGATTATTACATTACAAACAGACACTACAAAAAGTACCTACTTAAAGAAATAAAATCATTTATCACTTTTCATTCATTTATCATACAATGTACTCGTATATAAATAGCTACTTTCGCCTGGAACTTGACCTTTACGACCTTTACGACTAGGTACCTATCTAACCTTAACACAAAACTAACGGTAATTTGTTAATATCCCAGAACAGCTACTTTCATGAAGAGCTTTATACTAATCCTAAAGTAATAAGCTTTCAGATAAATAAGACTACCTTCAATTCTTCACGCGTAGAAGAAACAAATAATCACACTAATATTATAAAAGCGAAAGTTTGTGTGTGTGTGTATTTATATGTTTGTTACTTCTTCACGCTAAAACGGCTGGATCAATTTTATTAAAATTTTGTGTGGAGGTAGCTGACACCCTGGATTAACATATAGGCTGCTTTTATCCGGATATTCCCACGGGATCAACAATTACGCGGGTGAAACCGCGGGGTGCAGTTAGTAGTAGAAATATTTCGAAGACTCAATGTCAAAAATCTATATTTATAGCGCTAATCTCCGGAAGTACCGGTCGGATTTGAAAATCTTTTTGCATTTGATAGCCCAATTCTCGAAAGACGCTATAGGCTATCCTCGTCCCAGAGGTGACAGAGGCAGAGATGGGGGCCGCCGTGATGCGGCTCCGGGCCAAGAACGTGGCTCCGGGGCCCGACGGCATCTACGGCTGCGTGTTAGCCCTCGCTCTGAAGGAGCTTGAGCCCCAACTGAGAGGACTCTACACAGCGTGCCTTGAGCAGGGACGGTTTCCCACTTTGTGTACCGGCCCATAGTGCTGCTAGACGAGGTGGGTAAGCTGTTTGAGCGGATAATTGCAGCCCGCCTCGTCGGCCACTTGTGCGGAGAGAGGCCGGACCGGGTGAGAGTCCTGGCGGAGGAAGTGGTGGCCCGGGGCGAGGTGTTGTTGGCAGTGTCCTTGGATATCTCCAACGCCTTCAACACCCTGCCCTGGAGTTGTATTAGGGAGGCACTGCGGTATCATCGGGTGCCTCCCTACCTCCGCCGCATCGTTGGGGCTTGTTTGTCAGAGAGAAGTGTCACCTACATGGGACGCGATGGCGAACACCAGTACTAAAAAAAAAAAAAAAAAAAAAAAAAAAAAAAAAAAAAAAAAAAAAAAAAAAAACTCAGTTATATAGTACTTATTTTCTTCTTAAGTTAATTCTAACAGTGCAAAAAACTAGTGGTAATGTTATCTCAACTGTACTAATACAAATAACAAAGTTGGAAGTGTTAAACATTCGAGTGTTAATTGAAGCAAAACTGGGACTATGTTGTGTTTTAGTGCATTAGAAACATTACAAATTATAAATAAATTACTGTGAACAATCTACCCACGTTATCGAATTAAGGGTTAACGATAAAAGGACTAAAAACAAATGTGGAAACAAATACAAACACAGTGTCCAAAGGTCAAGCAAATTCAAAATCCATAACGAACTTTATTTATTATCTGGTTGGGAGATAGTGAATATCAATTTCGTGTACTAAAGCTAACGTAGAATAGCTGTTTCGATCATGCGCCGACTGTCACGCGATGCACTGTGGGTTCGCGTCTCACTACGCGCAAGTACTTTTTGTGTATTTTTTTTAACTACTTTTTGCTTTTTGCCATCGAATTGATTTTATAGCCCAAATACGTTGTCAATGCGCGGCAAACCTCAAACCTCAGATCTAAGTGCAGAACATAAGCGCCATCTACAACAATTTAAGGTGAACTAACTTAATGACCTGTGGCCTGCCACCTACAATATAATTGGTGTACCAACTCAACTTTTCTACCTACGATCTGTTACGATCTGTTACATCTGTCAATTAAATTTTTGTGGTGCTGTCACCTTTCTCCGCAAGATGGCATCACAGTGTCCTGGTTGTAAACAACTTTTAGAAGATGGCCTCTTTTTAACGTGTAATAATTGTAAGTGTTCGTATGATCTGCAGTGTGCTAATGTTCTTCAAAATCAATTTATGCATATGACTGCCAAACAAAAAATAGGCTGGGTATGTCACGAATGTCGCTGTAAAAGACCAAAGGCAATAAATTCTGCCACACCAGCAAGCCCAATGTTATCCCAGCGCTCAGATACAGATGTTGATGACTCAGCTAATGTAACAATAAGGCGTAATAAGACTACGTTGCCTACTACTCAGTTAAACACTCATTGCCCGAGTGCGCACGACTTAACTATAAATGAATGCACTCTTGAAGCTGTTTTGATGGAGTTGCGTGCCTTCCGCAAAGAAAGTGTGACTAGATACCATACTCAAGAAACCGCTATAAATAAGGTGGCTGAGGATATCAAAGGAATAAGATGTTCTATAAACAATCTTCATAGCAAATATAACATCCTTCGGGCGGACGTTGACAAACTGTTGGAGACCTCAGATGTCGCTGCTAGCGCACGAGCCACACTACAACTGCAGTCTGATGAAAATACGAAGCGTATAGCTGACCTGGAGATGAACAATTTTGGCTGTGAAATTATGGCCCAAAGACAACGAATTGATGTCATTGAAAGACAATTAATTGGCAATGAAAAATCTTCACACTCACAACAAAATTTGCTACATGACAATAATCACCACGTATCCATTGATGTACCAGATCAAACGCTGAACCCTCTCTCATCACCATCACCCGCATACAGTACAGTGTCACGCTCACATCCTCAGATAAGTAGCGAGCCTCCGCTCATAAACACATACAGCACAAGAATATTTACGACGGGGAAAACCCAATCGCGCCCTCGCCGATCTGTCATACGTGCGACTGGTGCTGCCGATACTGACTTAAAAACCCTGGAGCCTGTCAAGTACATTCATGCGTGGAATTTCCATCCAGACGTATCTGAGGAGAGCATACGTTCTTTCCTACACAAAAAACACCCGGACATCATGACCTTCTCCATAAAAAAGCCTGATCCTGTACACTCCAGGCATAACTGTTTCATACTGGGGGTCCCATTACAGCTGTTTGACTTCTATATGTCGCCTAACAACTGGCCAACAAATACATCACTCCAAGAATGGTTCACCTACCGGAATGCGAAGAAGAAGATCGAACCTAATGAATCCGAGAAATCATTTTTTCGTGAGGAAAACTAAAAAGCTGGATATGATTTTCTACCAGAATGTCCGGGGATTGAAATCAAGACGTTCAGAAACAAAAAATTTACTATACACCTTCCCAAGTAATTTATTAGCCTTAACGGAAACTAGGCTTGATGATAGCGTGTATGACTCTGAGGTGTTCCCGCGAGAGTACGCCGTGCTGCGGTGTGACCGGGTGGGCCGCGGCGGCGGGGGCGTGCTCCTGGCCGCTCGCGCGCCCTACTCGCTCACACGTTTGGATTGCAAACCTGATCAGTGTGACGAAATAATATGTGCAATAGTTACTAAGGGTCGATTACGCTTTGCGTGCTGTGTTGTCTACTTGGCACCTAATATACCTGATGCTAGATATTATTCTGTTTTTAATTGTATAAGAAGGATCTTGTATGACATTAATAAACTGCCTCTGGTTGTACTGGGGGATTTTAACCTATATTCCGCTAGTGTAGCCATACGTGAGGACTTTGATTTGTTCCTTTCTGAATGTAATTTAATACAGGAAAACATAATTTTAAACGATCTTGGCAGAATGTTAGATCTGATCTTGGTTAACTCATGTGTGGCGGGAATCTCGGTCTCAGCATGTTCCGGTATTGTCTCGCCTGAAGTACATCACAAGCCGTTAGATATTTCTATCAATATTAACACGCCCAACACAAACTTGATTAAAAATGATAACTACCACCCGAATGACTCAACCTCTAGTATAACGTCAGAGCGCAACTTCCGTAAGGCAGACTTTTTAGTGCTATACTCTGAACTGGCTAGTATAGACTGGGAGCCAGTGTATTCGTGCGATGATGTTAATGTTGCTGTTCAGACCTTTTATGGGTTAATTAACGACGTTGTCTGTCAAACAGTCCCTTTAAAAAGGATAAAACCATCGCGGCAGAGTTACCCTAAATGGTTTACGTTTTTTTCTATTCAACTAAATAACCTTAAAAACTATTATCACAAGCTATACAAGCAGAATAATAATAGCCAACTCCATTATGCATTCTTTACCTACTATAGGCGCTTACTAAAGAGAAGCACAGATGCAGATTTTGCTACTTACACGAATCGTATTGAGTCAAATATCAAATGTGACCCCAAAACCTTCTGGGCCTATGTAAAAAGTAACAGAGAAAACAATGAGCAGGCCACCTTTGGTGACAGATCGCCAACGCAAGTTGCAGATGCGTTTTCAAAATACTTTAGTAGCGTCTTCCTATCAACCTTACCATCATTAGATATCGAGCATGCTATCGCTGCTGCTAATGCGTCTCCTAATAATATGTCCCATCTTGTTGATATTGATTACGTTCACGAATCTGAGGTTCGTGGTGCTATGGCTCGACTTCCTCCAAAATCTACTCAGGGTCCAGATGGAATACCACAGTACTTGGTTAAGGACGGCTGCGAAATTTTCAAATTGCCCTTACAGTTTATCTTCAACCTATCTATTACAACGAACATATATCCAACGGAATGGAAAACCTCTAAGGTACTCCCGGTACATAAAAGCGGCCCAAAAAATGACATAAAAAATTACAGGCCAATAGCGGTTCTATCGATATTCGGCAAAGTATTTGAATCGGTACTCTATAAAAAAATATTTAATAAACTGCAACGGTGGTTCGCGGATGAGCAACACGGATTCCTTCCAAATCGCTCAACCGCGTCAAATCTACTTAATATAACTACACTCTTAGCTAAAAATATGAATGACAAAATGCAGATCGATGTAGCCTATTTTGATTTCCAGAAGGCTTTCGACCGGGTTGACAACGACGTACTTCTATGTAAACTAGCATTGGCAGGTTTCTCTGTGTCATCGCTAAAATTCTTCGCGAGCTATCTGCACGACCGCAAGCAGTTTGTTACATACAAAAATGCCAATTCTGAGCACTACTCGGTTACTTCTGGCATAGGTCAGGGCACTAATCTCGGGCCCCTTCTTTTTCTAATAGTAGTTAATGATCTTCCCACTTTTGTAAAACACTCCACAGTCTTAATGTATGCTGATGATGTCAAAGTTGCTCTGCCAGTAGCTAACTCCAGTGATACAGCCGCACTGCAACACGACATTGACAACATTCACACTTGGAGCACTATTAACAATCTCAACCTAAATGATAGTAAATGCGTGGTCATGACCTACTCGAAAGCCGCACAACCTATACACAACATCTACACTATGAATAATGAGCCCATGAAACGCGTCTCAACCGTACGTGATCTGGGTGCTCACTTCGATCCACACCTTACATTTAACCAGCACATAATACAGACCTGCAACAAATCCCGCAAAAACTTAGGTTTCGTCTTGCGTCAGGCCAAAATTTTCAATAATCGTCAAGCCATAACCATACTGTACAACTCCTTCATTCGCAGCTTGCTAGAGACTAACAGCATAATCTGGAACCCGCATGAAAAACTGTATACACTGGTCATCGAAAAGATTCAGAAGTCTTTTGCCCGCTATCTCTACTTAAAGCTTTATGGTTATTACCCGTACATGTACCCAACACCATTTGTGCTAGGTATGGTGGGGTACCAAAGTTTAGAATTAAGGAGAAATCTTAGTCTGGTAAAATATTTCATCCGCCTAATTCGTGGTACCCATTTCAATTCCTCCTTACTTCAGGACATCTCCTTTGATATCCCACTAGCCATTAGGCACACACTTCGCCCTCGCCGACGTCCTCTATTCAAGATACCTCAAACCTTAACCCTTAAGACCAGTCCATTGTACCTAGCCCTCACCCATATCAACAACATTCTGTTATATGATGAGTCCTTGGATGTCTTCGCGAGTACTGAACTGAGATTCCTGGACACTGCTACTCGATACCTGGAGACCATTGCCACTCCCAGTACAATCTCCTTGGAGTAAATAAATTAAATGTATAGTTACTTGTTGTTAATAATTCTATTCCAATTTATCCTAATTCTATCTAATTTTGTCTAATTTTGTCTAATTTTGTCTAATTTTATTGAATATTATGTAATTGTTATCTAAATATTGACCAAATTTGTTACATTTCATTTAATTTCATTTTTATTATGTGATTCAACCTATTTTTATGATTGTATGACATGTGGAATTACTAATATTGACTAATAACTTGTATGTGTGGTGCAAACTGTTAATATGAGTTGGTTATAAATAAATAAATAAATAAATAAATAAAGTACTGCATGTCGTGCTCCGGGCGTGGACCTGACGTGTTATGCCGATGACACGCTGGTCACTGCCCGGGGGAGCTCGCACAGGGAGGCAGCGTTGCTGGCGACGGCTGCGGTGTCACAGGTGGTGAGCCGCATACATCGCCTGGGCCATCGGCATCGGTGGCCCTCAACAAGTCGGAAGCCATGGTGTTTCATGGCCCCCGGCTGGCGCCGCCGCCCGGCTTACACATAGTGGTCGGGGGGGCTCGGATCGCTGTTGATTCTACCATGAAGTACCTGGGATTGGTGCTCGACAGCCGGTGGGATTTCGGCCCCCACTTCCGGCGGCTGGCGCCCACATTGTTGGGCGCGGCTGGGGCGCTGTCAACGCTGCTTCCCAATCTGGGGGGCCCAAGCGCCGCCTGTGGGCGGCTCTACGTGGGGATCGTGTGATCGATGGCCCTGTATGGGGCTCCTATCTGGGCGACTGACCTGACGGCCGGTAGCATCGCAGTACTGCGAAAGCCGCAGAGAGCGATGGCCGTCAGGGTCGTCCGGGGGTATCGCACGATCTCCTACGAGGCGGCTTGCGTACTGGCTGGATCCCCGCCCTGGGACCTGGAGGCGAAAGTACTCGCGTCGCTGTACCGGTGGCGCGAGGAAGCGCGGGCGTGAGGCGAAGGGCTGATGCAGCGCCATATGGAGCTGCGTCGGTCTCAGCTTCGCGAGGTCCTAGTGGTGGAATGGCTGGACAGGCTCTCACGCTCTACCGCCAGCCTCGGCACCATCGAGGCGGTCCGGCCAGTACTCGAGCCCTGGCTCGGGAGGAGGCACGGCTCCCTGTCGTTTCGGGTGACGCAGGTGCTCTCGGGGCATGTCGGGAAGTACCTGTGTCGCATAAACAGGGAGCCGGACGCCCGGTGTCACCACTGCGTCGACTGCCGGGAGGACACGGCGTGGCATACGCTGGCAGAGTGTGCCGCTTGGGAGGAGCCGCGCCGTGCCCTCATTTCAGAAGTAGGCAGTGACCTGTCGCTGCTGGCCGTGGTCGAGTCGATACGCGGTAGTTTCCTTCTGCGAAACGGTCATCTCGCAGAAGGAGGCTGCGAAAAGGGAGAGGGAGATCTCGTCCACTCACCCAGCCCGCAGCAGGCACACCGGACGCCGGCGGAGGGCAGACAACGCCCTCTTCCAGCTCCCCTAAATGGCTCCAGGGGCGACGGACTCGGGGACGTCCCTCGCCCCCACACATCAGGACCCGAGGTGGCGGCGCGTTGTTTTCCACGCGCGCCCCTCTTAGACGTCGCAGGGGAAGTCAAACACCTCTGACGAGGCCCGCAGTGGCGGGCCGGCACCAGTCGAGGGTTGCGGAAGCATGGTACGTTCCCGCGACGCCCTGGCGTAGGTGTGAGATGGAACACCGGGGTGGTTTTTAGTCAGTAAGAGTCTGACAGACCCCGTCGCCCACCTAAGGGCGGCGGACATCCATGAGGATTTTCCAACCCGGAACAAAAAGAAAAAAAAAATAAGATAGCTGCGTGCTTCCCCCCGGTGGGTTCCCGCATTGTAGAGACGGTGAAGCGAAGAGGAACCCGAGGAGGGGCCGCTCGTCAGGGCTTTTGCCGGTAAGCCGACGACGTAGCGGCCAACGGGTTGGTTGCGGTGCCGCTTGGGCGACTTCGCAACTGAGGCGGGCCGCGATGTCGTACGGCAGGCATCGCGGCTGAGGGTTGGAGGCCGCGGCGGGAGAGGACTGCGGTGCGCAGCTCTCCCTACCTTCCGCGGCTTTGACGGGGTCGCACCCATCTGATGGTGGACACGGTGGGGCCGCAGGGAAGGAGGAGTGTTGGTATGACGTTGGCCGCTCTCCCTGTCCTCGGCGGCCGAAAATTGGCAGGCGGCGGGGCTAATGTGCTGTTTTGGCCCCTGGGGTGGTCACGGCGTGCTATGTGTTCTGGTGCGCCGGTGGTACTCCCCACAGGGGAGTCCGGTAACGGACAGCCGCGGCGGGTTCACGGATGAGTGCTAACGCGTGCCCGTGTTCCTGCCGTAAGCGGCAGAGGAGAACACCGTGGACATTTAGTTGGTTAGAGTCCCACATAACTGCACTATCTCCCCGTGGTAATCTAGAATGCATGACCATTTCTCCACGATAAAAAAAAAGATAGCTGCGCGGTGCGGGAGGGGTGATAGTTGTCACAAGTTGACAAATCACTGAGCTCTCGCATCACGTCACCACATCCCTCCCGCACCGCGCTGATACCTTGGGCAACGTCTCAGTTAAGCGGTCGGCCTATAGAAGCAGCTGTAGAATTTATACGAATTATTATAAAAGTCTTAGAGAATAAGACCGAGGCCGGATTTGAGCGCGATAGATGGCAATAGAGTCGCCCACTATTACATAGGACTTAAATTTGACTGGCAAAATGTAGGCGTAGGTACTATATATAGGTTCACCTCTGCTTATCCTTTCGAAGAAAACATGCTTTTCTAATAAGTCTTTGAGAATAGAGTCGAAATCACGAAATTAATATTTAATTGCTTACACCTACGATCTTTGAATGTAACCAAGCAACACATTTAATTTTCAAACGAAAGCTCCAAAATACGTTGATGTATAAATTCAAATTACCAAAAGGGTTTGAATGGTATTCTTAGATGTTTAACATAATCAAGTAAAATGAGCAGTGGTAACGGCCGCGTCTTAGGAGTTGTAGGTCGTAGGTTCAAACCTAAGCAGATACTCTTTGTGTAAATTTTTTCATCACCACTCCTCTCAAAACGGTGAAGGAAAACATCGTGAGGAAACCGGCATATCCTAAAACTAAAAATTAGACGACGTTGTATTTGAGGACCTTTTGAAAGTAGTTTCATGGATTCGGTACAGTACGGTCACCTGCAAAAGTGCATGGATACCCTAATGGCTATTTTCCTGTGAACGTTTGAGTTCAAGTTTTCTAAAATAAACTAGATGGCGTTGGTTTCTTCACAACTGTGACTAATTTACGAAACGTAAGTAAGCAGTTGGGAAGAAACGTATTGAGAAAGGAGTTACACGGCTAATATATTGTTGCGCGCCACAATTAATGTCTAGTAGATGGCGACAGTAGTTACCACTAGCGCCATCTAGTATCGAGTAGCGGAACTAATAGTCAAGACCCTTCTAGAAATTTCGATGCGAGAACTTTCTAGAACATTCCCGAACTTTCGACATCTGGTCGATCGGGGCCTGTATGTACTCGAACATTCTAGATGTTTCTACAATGGAAGGTTCTAGAACTCTCTTTGGCGCTATATAAGGCCGAGACGCGTCACGACCAAGACAGTTTGGATAAAGCGATCGAAGTGAAAGCATCGAAGCGATATTCAAGTGCGACTTAAGGCGATCAGTAGTGCAATTGTGTTTTGTAATTAGTGTGTTTGAGTTGTAATTAGTGTTGATTATTAAAGTGTCATTTTTTTGGTTATTAAATCGGCAGTTTTTATTGTCACGAACCCGAAGCTCGTAACAATTGGTGTCAGAAGTGGGATTTAAAAAGCATGCCGGTTTTACCCAAAGACGACACGGAGGGTATCCGTACCCGGAGTCAACGCCAGCAAGAGACGGACCAGAGGCGATTTGGTGGAGCTACGCCACAGAGGTCGGAGGGCCAGCTACCGACCATGGAGGCCGGCCCGTCCGCAGCAGCTCCAGCATCAGCAGCACCAGATTTGGCTGCTCTGATGATGATGCTGCAGGAGCAGGCCCGCCGACAGGAGGAACAGGCCCGTCGGTTGGAGGAACAGCTCCAGCGGGACAAAGAGGAACAGGCCCGCCGGCAGGAGGAACAGGCTCGTCGGTTGGAAGAACAGCTCCAGCGCGATAAGGAAGAACAGTCCCGCCGTCAAGAGGAACAGGCCCATCGATTGGAAGAACAGCTCCAGCGGGACAAAGAGGAACAGACTCGTCGATTAGAAGAACAGCTCAAACGGGATAAGGAGGAGCAGGCGCGCCGCCAGGAAGAGCAGATTTTCCTCATAAAGGACCTTCACGCAACCTTCGGGAAAGACATGAAGGAGGTGAAGGAGAAGGTTGCCCAGCATGACAACCGCCTGTCAGAAGCTGAAACTCAGATCAGCAAGTTTAATAACGTCATTGCTGATGTGAAGCAGGAGTTGGGTAATCTTAAACTTGGGGATGGAATCGCAGCTCCCGTAGCTACAACACCTTCGCTACGTGGATTCAAAGTGCCACCGTTCGACGGAACTTCTTCCTGGTCGGCCTACAAAATCCAGTTTGAGGCTGTCATGAAGGCGAACGGTTGGAATAAAAACCAGGCCATGACTGCTCTCACCCTAGGCCTGCGTGACCAGGCCTTAACTGTCCTGGAAGCTCTCGGTAAGGAAGTGACTTACGAGCAGCTCCTTGAGGCACTAGAGGCTCGGTATGGCGACGCTCACCTGGAACACGTGTTTCGTGCGCAACTCAAGGATCGCGTGCAACGCAGTAATGAAAACCTGCAGCAGTGGGCCCTTGAAGTGGAGAAGCTGGTTCGTAAAGCTTACCAGTCCGTACCTGCGCTTATTGATGGAAACCTGGTGCAGGCATTTATCGACGGCATCCGCGACCTTGAAGTGAGAGCTGCTGTGAGGCTCGGGCACCACGGGACGCTTAAGGACGCTTTGGCCCATGCACTGGAGGTGGAAGCTGTGCGGCAGGATCATCGTTCCCATCGCGTCAGGGAGGTTGCAGCAGCTACAGTTCGCGAACGCAATAAAGGATTCAGCCCTAGGTGCTACGGCTGTGGGGAAAAGGGCCACCTTCGATCCAGTTGCCCTAAGCGAACTGCAGAAAGAGAAGTCGACCGATCTCCAGAGGGCAGTGCGGCTAACAGCACCGCGCAGCACCAGCAGCAGGGAAACGAGTAATAGCCAGGACTGCGGGGCGGGTGCTGGCTGATGTTCAAAGAGCCCCAAGGGTTTCGATCACACAAACCCATGACGGGAACAGCCTAATCATCAAGGGCGAGGTCAACGGAACGCCGTGTAAGCTGACCATAGACACCGGAGCTTCTCGCACGGTTGTCAGTTCCCAACTTACAAGTCGGTCCCTTGGGGACTCCGCATACAACCGGGAACGCATTAATTTGGTAACAGCCACCGGTCAGCGCATACCCGTCCATGGAGAGAAGAAAATGGAATTGACGCTAGGCAACAGAATCTACCTGCATAATGTCATCGTGGCTGATATAATGGACGATTGCATCCTGGGCCTTGACTTTATGAGGAAGAATTGTTGCGAGATTGACGTCAAGCAAGGTGTTTTGAAATGTGGAGAAGAGGAACTTTTCATGGAAGGGGCGTTACCTGGGAATGTGTACAGTCTTAAGAAGATTGTTCTTCCGCCGAGATCGGAAACGATTGTGCCGGTTAGTCTTCCGCGGAATCCTGGGCAAACTCATCGTTGTGTACTCGTGGAAAGGGTAGACAATGACCTTTCATGGAAAGTGGCACGGACTTTGGTCAGAGCCACTGACATCTCAGGGGTACGTGTGCTAAACCTTTGTGATCAGGAACAGACTATAGAAAAAGGCACACTAGTTGGTACTTGCGAGGAAGTGGATTGGTTGCGTCGATGCCAATATCTATCGACTGGGACCCTCAGCAAGGATGCACAAACGAAAGTGACCACACTTTTAGAAGACTGCCGCAGCGCTTTGTCCCAAAATGAAATAGTCAAGGCGAAGAAGATGTTACTCAAGTACGCCGATGTTTTCTCGTCAAACGAGGCTGACATCGGGAATACTGGCTTAGTTCAACACAAAATAAACACAGGAGAAGAACTGCCTATCCGTCAGCGGCCAAGGAGATTGCCGGTAGCACGTGAAAAGGAAGTGGAAACCATGATTGAAGGAATGGTGAAGGATGGTGTTATTGAACCTTCATCTAGTCCATGGTGTTCACCTGTAGTGCTGGTAAGAAAGAAGGACGGCAGCATGCGGTTTTGTGTTGACTATCGTCGTCTGAACGACGTTACAAAGAAGGACAGCTATCCTTTGCCAAGAATTGATGACACGCTGGACATGCTTACTGGAGTAAAGTGGTTTAGCACGCTGGATCTGAAAAATGGCTACTGGCAAGTTGAAATTGATCCTAAGGACAAAGAGAAAACTGCATTTTCGACAGGAAAGGGTCTGTGGCAATTTAAAGTTATGCCGTTTGGATTGTGCAATGCTCCGGCAACATTTGAGAGGTTGATGGAACTTGTACTTACCGGACTAATTGGCGATGCCTGCCTGGTCTACTTGGATGACATCATCATCGTAGGCCGGACGTTTGAAGAACATCTTCAAAACCTGGAACGCGTGCTCATGAAGATCCAGAGTGCCAACCTCAAGTTAAGTCCGAAGAAGTGCTCACTATTCAAACGACAAGTTAGCTTTTTGGGATATGTAGTGTCTGAAGAAGGTATTCGCACGGATCCAGAGAAAATCGCCGCTGTCAAGAATTGGCCGGTTCCAAAAGACAAGACGCAGGTCAGAGCATTTTTGGGTTTGTGCTCCTATTATCGGCGATTTGTCAAGAACTTTGCAGATATAGCCAAACCCCTGCATAAGCTAACCGAGGAGAAGCGACATTTCTGCTGGGATGAAAGTTGCGACATCGCATTCCAGGAGCTGAAGGACCGTCTGTGCCAAACACCTATTTTGGGGTATCCTGATGCGAGCAAGGAATTTATAGTTGACACAGACGCAAGTGACATAGGACTTGGCGGTGTGTTGTCTCAACGTAATGGTGATCAAGAGGTTGTGATAGCGTACTTCAGCAAGTCATTGTCGAAACCTGAAAGGAACTATTGTGTTACGAGACGGGAACTGCTTGCTGTAGTAAAGTCATTGCAGCACTTTAGCAAATATCTTCTGGGGCGGAAATTCCACCTACGAACTGACCATGCTGCACTGAAATGGCTATTGCAGTTCAAAAATCCAGAAGGGCAAGTTGCGAGATGGATTGAACTACTGCAGGAATACGACTTCGAGGTCGAACATCGCAGCGGGAAATCTCATGGCAATGCAGACGCATTGTCAAGAAGACCTTGTCCTGAAGACTGCAAGCATTGTACTAGGCAAGAAAGTAAAGAAGTCGTACCTGTGAGGATGCTCAAGACAGACCTCAGCAACGAGTGGAAGGAAAGCCTACAACGTGCACAGCAGGAAGATTCGGACATCAAGCCGATTCTGGAGTGGATGAAGGCCAGAGCTCCTAAGCCCAGGTGGAGCGACGTCTCAGCAATGAGTTCGACCACAAAAAGCTATTGGGCCCAATGGGACAGCTTGGTGATTCAGGATGGAGTCCTGTGCCGTAAATGGGAAAACGCTCGAGGAGACAGCTGTCATTTGCAAATGGTTGTCCCTAAAGCTCAAGTACCGAATGTTCTACAGCTGTACCATAATGGTTGTTCAGGAGGCCATCTGGGAGTAAAACGGACTCTACTGAAGATACGAGAACGGTTTTACTGGGTCCACTGTCGGGACGATGTCGAGGACTGGTGTCGCAAATGTACAAGTTGTGCAGCTGTAAAGGGACCTCAGACTCGTAGTAGAGGTGCATTGAAATTGTACAATGTTGGTGCACCATGGGAGAGGATAGCCCTTGATGTCGCGGGGCCGTTTCCGGAAAGTGAAAATGGTAACAAGTATTTCATGGTTGTGATGGATTACTTCACTAAGTGGCCGGAAGTCTTCGCCATTCCAAACCAAGAAGCTTCAACAGTTGCAGATAAACTGGTTCATGAAGTCTTCTGCCGTTTTGGAGTACCCATGGAAATTCACAGCGATCAGGGAAGGAATTTCGAGTCCCAAATATTTCAGGAAACCTGCCGAGTAATGGGTACTCATAAAACGAGTACAACTTCTTACCACCCACAATCGGATGGAATGGTGGAACGATTTAATCAGACACTGGAGAGATACCTAGCCAAAGTTGTGGAAAATCGGCAACGAGATTGGGACAAGCACATACAACCGTTTTTGTTGTCATATCGAAGCGCTGTTCACGAAAGTACATCGGTGACACCAGCTTTCGCAAACTTTGGAAGAGAATTACGGCTGCCTGCAGACCTGATCACCGGAATACCACCTGATGCCCCACGCAGTATAACCGAGTATGCGAATGACTTGCGGAACAAAATGAATGACATTTATGAGCACGTCAGACAATCGGGCCAGCAAATGTCTGAAAAGATGAAAACCCGTTATGACCGTAAAATGAACAATAAAGGGTTCGACGAAGGTTCACTAGTGTGGTTGCACAATCCAGTACGCAGCAAAGGGAAATCTCCTAAGCTTCAAGCTAAATGGGACGGACCGTACCGGATTGTGACAAAGATCAATGACGTAACCTACCGGATACAGAAAGGTGCAAGAGGTACTCCTAAGATCGTCCACGTGGATCGACTGGCGCGTTATTATGGGGCCGATAATGCTCGGGACGAGCATGTCTTAGGAGGGGGCAGTGTTGCGCGCCACAATTAATGTCTAGTAGATGGCGACAGTAGTTACCACTAGCGCCATCTAGTATCGAGTAGCGGAACTAATAGTCAAGACCCTTCTAGAAATTTCGATGCGAGAACTTTCTAGAACATTCCCGAACTTTCGACATCTGGTCGATCGGGGCCTGTATGTACTCGAACATTCTAGATGTTTCTACAATGGAAGGTTCTAGAACTCTCTTTGGCGCTATATAAGGCCGAGACGCGTCACGACCAAGACAGTTTGGATAAAGCGATCGAAGTGAAAGCATCGAAGCGATATTCAAGTGCGACTTAAGGCGATCAGTAGTGCAATTGTGTTTTGTAATTAGTGTGTTTGAGTTGTAATTAGTGTTGATTATTAAAGTGTCATTTTTTTGGTTATTAAATCGGCAGTTTTTATTGTCACGAACCCGAAGCTCGTAACAATATTTATCTAACTATTACATTACATTTGCTAGCATATGAAAAAAAATTCTCGCTTCACACGATTATATTTCTGAACTATCCATGTACTTTTGCAGCCCTACAGTACATAGGTTCGAACCCCGACAGGCGCTTTACTTTGTGTAAATTACTTCATCACCATTGCTCTCAAAACGGTGAAGCAAAACATCGTGAGGAAACCGGCACATCCTAAAACCAAAAATTCGACGACATGTGACATTTACCAACCCGCCATGGGCCCGCGTGGTGCAGCAGTGTCCCTCCCTCTCACAGAGGGAGGGACACTGCTGGGACACAGGAGGAGGCCTGTATCCCAGCAGTGGGAACATTATTCCTAGGCTGATTATGTAAGTAAAATGATTGAATTATATCGAAATTCGCAGTTGTTTGAACAAATGGGACAGTTCATCAGGAATTTCAGTGGAAATTCAATGTTGGAAACATGATTCTATATAATAAATTGGTAGGTACTTAGGTTAAATGTGCATGTATTTTATGTTGTGAATACGATTATAGTTCTAAGTATTATTAACGTATATTTAATTAAATTGCTTTTACATTTTGCACAGTTCAATGTTTTAGATGTGTTTTTGCTTTTGAGTAAGTATTTATTTATTGTGTATGTGATAGTATATTGTTGCATCGAGCGCAAAGTGAGTTATTAATGCACGAGTGTTATGTTGGTGCCCGAGCGCAAATGAGGGCACTAAATTAACAAGAGTGTATTAATTACTCACTTTAGCAAGGTGCGTAATTTACATTTCTTTCAACTACCAATCTACCTACCACGATAAAATATACCTACTCAAAATAAAAACTCAAGTTAATGAAAACGAGGTTTTCTTAAGCTTTTAAATATTTATCCCGCGACTTTTGCGGCAAAAGGTTATTAACAATTTCATTTGCAGCAGTTTTTATACTTTCTGGAGTTGAATTCATATCTGCCACTATCGCTGTCTATTTCCATTTTTTTTTAACTTTTTTTGCTAAAGAAGTATCAAAGTTTTACAATGGTACAAAATGCGCGTCATTTGTTTTATTTTCACCAAGTTGGTTGGGAAAAACTGGTAAAGAGTGCTCAACTGCCCTGACTGCGGTCCGTTGCTCTTTGCCAAGAGCCAGCCAAGTTGATGAGGAGGGTTTCACGAAAGTAGAAAGGAAGAAGAAGAAGCCCTGTTCTCGTAACCTGTGTGGCACCGCACCGAGTGGACCCAATATGCTGCTGCGCCCTGCTGTGCCTACGACGCAGCTATACCTTTCGCGTCTGCATCACTCCACGACAACTGAGGAAGTCGTGCAGTATTTGAAGGTGAAGACCAACTGGACTCTGAGGGTCGAAAGGTGTAAAAATAAAGTGTGTGTGTGTGACATATAGATAAGTTAAGTAAATAATTTTATACTAGTAGGTACCTACATCTCTTTAACTGTGTTACCTGTGTCCTATGATATTAGTATATGCCGTCGAAAGAGAACAACATGATCGCCTACAAAATGGTTTTTTTTTTCTGGAATAGTTTTTTTTTCAAAATTACGAAAGTAAAAATATATCTACCTAGTAAGTAATGGTTATCATTAAAAATGAGCTGACATTAGATTTACTTTGGTTAATAAAGAAATACCATTTATTTAGGGCTAGGAAAATAGTGTACATTGCGTACAATTTAATATCGACACAAGCAGAGATAATCAAAGTTCCTGGTAATAATATAGCAGTTGATTCAGAATCAGATGAAACAAGTGAAGACACAGAACATGTCAATTATTCCGTTGTCGATAACACAAGCAGCACTGATGAACGTTTAAGTATTTTTTAAGTTCATATTATTATCTACCTCTATGTATAATTTCTAATTTCATTGATTTAAACATAATTTGACTTGAATTAAAAATAAAACAATCATATTTAGTTTTATTCCATTTTATTTAATGTATTTCACTTTTTCTGAAATAAAACCAAACGTAGAAAAAAAACGACGGTGCCAAGTTTTTTTTTCATGTTTTTTTTCAAGATTGTGAAAAAAAACATTTGTTTTTTTTTTCAATTTACATCCCTACCCTTGCCAACCCCATTGTGAAATACAGGCGTGGTGTTACGTATTATGTCTATAAAATCTCTCAGAACCCAGGATTCATTTCGCATTGTAAACAACAATGCATTAAACAGAGCAATATAAAACTCTTCATAAAACGCTATGTCCATACTACCGCATTTTCAACCGCAGCTGTATCCAGATCAATGCCAAGGACGCCGCCATGACATATTGTAGTGTCAAGGAAGCATGCACCGAAACTCGGTCCGGGAATTATCGACGGTAATCGGGAGTATTCGGGTTTTCGTAGAATTTGGTGCGATTGAATGCGGCACGGTGCCTCGTTTACATTACGGAGGAAAATGAAAATGATTTAATATTTTGTTACTTTCGATATTGTTATTTATTATTTGGTTATTTAATCTGTTGATTTTATTTTGCTTCGTATGACCTCACGCTGATAGCAATGTATATTCTAAGTTTTTTATTCTATTTTAATTGATTTTAGTTTAGTTATATTTTAGTTTTCCTGTCTTGCAATAAGCACTATGTGCCTACCACACTTTGAAAATGTCGCAAATCTGTCTCCCAAGATACAGGCAAATGCTTAGTTTGGGGATCACCGGCTTATCTATTCTTTTACAAATTGTGATTAATAAATCTATATACACAAAATAAAGTCGTGTTACACTATTTATAACTCGAGAAAGGCTAAACCGATTTGGCTGCAAATTTATTGGGGAGGTAGCTTAGAACCCGGAGACGGACATAGGATACTTTTTTTTATAAGAGTAGGTTAGGAGTAGTGTAGGAGTAGGTTAGGAGTAGGGTAGGAGTAGGGTAGTAGTAGGTTAGGAGTAGGGTAGAAGCAGGGTAGGAGTAGGATAGGAGTAGTGTAGGAGTAGGGTAGGGTAAGGGGTAGGACACCACGCGAACGAAGTAGCGGCGGGCAGCTAGAAATAATTTATAAATCAAAACAACGTTTGCCGGGTCAGCTAGTAAATAAATAAAATCCTCGGATGCTATTATTATTAATCAACGAAAAAGCTTATCTCTGTTACGTCATGGAGACTATTTATAATAACCATTAACGGTCGATAAAATATAGGAAGCTGGCTATTCATTTTCTCAACAATAGTGACAGCCTTCAGCAATATTCATAACAAAGCGTGCCTGATTTCATTATTCTCACTTCAAATATATTGGTGTAAACCACAGAATTTAGAAAATATAGACATGTCTATATTTCTTAATAAATATTCTTGAGGAGTAGCACCCTAATTGCGAAAAAACTATTAAATACAATCTCAAAAAAAAAAAGATTCAATTTTTTTTTAATTTTTTTTAATTTTTTTTGTTCTCAATTTCATTTTGAAGGATTTGCTAATCGATTGCTTCGGGGAGAGGCCATTGTCCAGCAGTGGGATGATGCTGGCTAACAGTAACGCCTGTGACTAGTTGATTTTAATTCATAAACAGTTTTCGGCTCCTAAACAGGGTTATTGGTAAAACATTAACAACCTCTTACGAGGTCATTGTACTGATCATTATGAACAACTTTTATTATGGGACCAAAACCTGAAATCGCGAAATAAAAATCAGCTGTTTCCTACTTTTTGACGAGTTATACGAACATAAATGTAGGGAACAGCTGATTTTTTTTTCCGCAGCAAAAGTAGTTCATAATGATGTGAACAATGACCTCCCTAAGAGGTTGTTAATGTTTTACCAATAACCCTGTACCTATATGTATCACTTGCATACATAGATTAGAACCTAAAGATACTGGCAGACCTTTTTCATGACAACTTTGCATAATTTAATTGAGTAACACCCTTTCAATCACAATCTGAAGGATTTTGAACGAAATTGCTAATCCATTGCTTTTTGTTTGAAAAATTCTTATGCGCAACAACGTAAATAACGGAATTAATGTTGAACTGTCAAAATGAAAGGCATTGTGATTGTGATCAGTGTGTTACAAAATTACCCCGTTGTATGCTTTTTTTTTCAGGATGGGAAATCATCAAAGACCCCGCTCTGGGTGGAGCGGAAGGGAGTGTCAGACTTTTACTGACTAAAACCCACCCGTGTTCCTTCCTTAGCCCTTTATGTTCCGGGCCAGCGGTAAACCTCTCGGACAATACCGCTGACCCGGCAGGCTTCGGCCCTAACGGGCTCCTTCACATGATGCTGGCACGTACGTGTTTCACGCGCGCCTCAAAGAAATGTTCTTTGAGGCGCACATGAAACACGTACGCGCCATCCGGCAAGGGCCTGGTCGTGATCGGACGGTGAGCTACCTATTACTCTCCGTCCGCAGGCCCGCGCCTACGGTGGCCGGCAGTCGTCACACGGCTCCCGACGCCCGGAGCGTCTCCCGCGGCACCCCGTTGTATGCTTACACATACTTTGTACCTGGGTATAAAGAAGTGGCGATGTCTTTATAACCTGTTATGCCCTGGAAACACTAAGTACAGTGCGTTCATAGTTAAGTATTTTACCTCTGACAGCAGCAAACTAACAGCAACCTTATTGTGATGAGAATAAATATCACAATGATTTTGACAGACTTGTCAATGGCAGCAACCTAACAGCAACCTCATTACAATGAGAATAAAGATCACTGTGATTTGGACAAAATCAGAGGTAAAATTCCTGTCAATGGACTGTACTACTAATTAGTAGGACAATAAATAAAAAGGTCGTCAGTTGATTCTGACATTCGATATACATTTTTACACCTTGTTTATGTAGACAAGGTATAAAATGTGTATCGAATGTCAGAATCAACTGATAGATGGTAGAGCGATAAAAAGGATAGAGAGATCTCTATCCTCTCTATCGCTCTATGGTAAACACTGAATACAATACAATACAATACGCTGCGAATTTATCAAATCAAAGCGGAAAGCAATTACAATAGTGTTGCATCAAATCATCAAATTCTGGGAACAGACAGTGACGTTCATCATCATCATTATTTCATCCGAAAGATGTCCACTGCTGGACATAGGCCTCCCCCAAAATGGGGGGGTTTGCCATAATAGCCACGCTTGGCAGGCGGGGTGGCGATCGCAGTATAGTATGGTGGTGGAATGTATAGAGAACGCTGCTGCTGATTCTCCGGTACGACCCTTAGTCGCCTTTTACGACACCCACGGGAAGTATGGGGTGGTGCTATTCTTTAACTCCGGCATCACACAGACAGTGACGTTCAATATTGAAGAATCGGGGAAAATCTACCTACTATTAAGAGCGTTTACGCCGTACGGCATTTCATACAAACTTTCAAACCCTTATTTTTCGAAATGAATGAACCGATTTTAATGAAACCTCATACGCATAAGCAGGATACAAAGGTCTATAACGTTAGCAGAGAACATTTTCGAAAAATAGTGTTACAGCAAAATTGGACCGATTTTAATTTTTCCATAGAGACAGAGATTTTCAGTTATCTTTTTTTAAGTACGACATTTCGAAAATGTTCTCTACTAACTTTTTAGACCTTTGTATCCTGCTTCTGCGTATGAAGTTTCATTAAAATCGGTTCATTCATTTCGAAAAATAAGGACTTGAAAGTTTGTATGAAATGCTGTACGGCGTAAACGCTCTTAAAGCTTTCGGGGAAAACTGGCCCAACCACGACGACAACACGTGGCATAAGCACTATAATATAGTCTAATTTATTCCCACTGCTGGGCCACAGGCCTCCTCTCTTCGAGAAATCACCATAGAATAGAATATTACTCTTTATTATGTACACCATATAAATTACAGACATAAATACAGAAACTGTACAAGGTGGACCGATGACCTTGTGAAGGCCGCAGGAACCCGTTGGATGCGGAGCACAGGACCGGTCGAAGTGGAGGTGCTTGGGGGAGGCCTATGTCCAGCAGTGGATGTCTTTCGGCTGAAATGATGATGATGATGATGATGTACAAAGGGTGACACAATGGGCGGTCTTGTCGCTAAAAGCGATCTTTTAAAGACAACCATCTACCATGACACCATGTGGCTGTCATCACCACGCGGACCCAGTGCGAGTTGGTAGATGTCACCTGTCTTCGATTTTTTGATGCTCATGATGTTTTCCTTGCAGCAATGGTAGCCTAGTGGTAACGACCGCGACTTACGAGACATAGGTCGTAGATTTGAACCCTGACAGGCGCTTTACTTTGTGTAAATTATTTCATCACCACTGCTCCCAAAACGGTGATGGAAAACATCGTGAGGAAACCGGCATGTCCTAGAATCAAAAATTCGAAGACATGTGACGTCTACCAACCCGCACTGGGCCCGCGTGGTGGATTACGGCCCACTCCCTCTCACAGAGGGGAGGCCTGTGTGCCAGCAGTGGGAACATTATAGGCTGATTATATATGTTTTCCTTCACCATTTTGAGAGCAGTGGTGATGTGCTGATGAAATTATTTGCACAATGTAAAGTGCCTGTCTGGGTTTGAATCGATGATCTAAGTATAACTCGTTGTCAGCGGGATTGTCCGAAAGGGTTACCGCTGGCCCGGAACATAAAGGGTTAAGGAAGGAACACGGGTGGGTTTTAGTCAGTAAGTCTGACACTCCCTTCCGCTCCACCCTGAGCGGGAGGAGTCATTTGATGATTTCCCATCCGCAAAAATAAAAAGGAAAATAAAGTAAGTCTAACTCGTTAGTCGGTGCCGACACTAGTTTTTTTTTTAAAGTTTTTAGTTGTACTTAACCCAACAGTCTGAAAACCTGTCTTACCAAGGGGTATCGTATTACCCTGTAATTGAGTTGTGGAGGTCAGATAGGCAGTCGCTCCATGTAAAATTCAGCTGCATCTGGTTAGACTGGAAGCAACCCCAACATAGTTGGGAAAAGGCTAGGCAGATGATGATGATGAGTTGTACCTACCAAACAAAAATTAATTTAACACTACTTGCTATGTAAATATGAGTGACAGGAAGTTATTAAAACATCATCAATTTAAACTAAATGGAAAAAATCCTATTATTGAAGCTAACTAAAAACTAAACAAGCAAAGTTAATAAAATTTATATAGGACCACACCTGAGGCATACCTTATCCATTAAAAAATGAATTTTGGCAATTTGTCTAAATATGACGGAGTTAATATTATGCCCGAACATACATAAAAAAAAATATAAACATCCGAATTGAGAACCTCCTCCTTTTTTGACGTCGGTTAAAAATACAATTATCCTATACTATAGTATTTTAGTTCTAATTTATACGACAAACACAATAAGACATAACATCACGCCTGTTTATCCCGAAGGGTGAGGCAGAGGTGACCTACACTATGTATAATCATATTTTACTAGTTATTAAGGTGACAAAAGGCGCTTTTATTCAGATTTTTTCTTCCTTGTGTCCAATTAAAGGTAAATAAGGTCGCACCTGTTACATGGGATTTTAACAAAAGTAGCGAAATGTGGATGTACAGTCAGGGGTACGTATCAAAATCCCGAATTTTAAAAGACCGAATTTTAAAATACCTATGGACGAAATCCCGAAAATTGAAACGCCGAATGGTTGTTTGGTCGAAAGTTTAAAATCCCGAAAGTTTATTTGCCCGAAAGTTTAAAATTCCGAAGTTTAAAAACTCGAAGTTTAAAAACCCGAAGTTTAAAATCCCGAAGTTCAAAATCCCGAAATTGACAAAAAATTGAATTGTCATATTGTTGAAATTCTGTGTAAAGGGTTTAAAGTAACCTTACATATCTAAACTCTGGGTGCCCTTCGGTCGCTCTTGTCTCCTATGTTAACGAAGCCCCGCTTCGCGGGGCTCTTATTTCTGTATTAAGGGTTTAAAGTAACCTAACCAAACCTAACCTCGGGGTGCTCTTTGCTCGCTCTTGCATTCTGTGTCGACGAAGCCCCGCTTCGCGGGGCCCCTATTTCAGTGTACAGTGTACTTCCACACCCGGCGCTTTTTGATAGTAGCTATTTTTTTTGGATAGAATAGACCCTTTTTAGTGTAAATTTGAAAACCGCAAAGTTCGCAAAATCATAGTGGCCGAGAAAACAATCTCAATTATTTTTTTTAATCTACAAAAATATGTTGTTAGGCGTAGTCGACGGAGCCCCGCTTCGCGGGGCCCCTATTTCTGTCTGCAGGGTTTAAAGGAACCTAACACGAAGGGGATGACGGGGGCTCGTTCGCTCGCTTTGCTCGCTCACTCGAGCCCCCGTCATCCCCTTCGAACCTAACCTGTCCAAGTCGGGGTGCCCCAAGTCCCGAGCTCGCTTCGCTCGCTCTTGCATCCTAACTTGTCATTACAAATGTGTTAGCTACTAAGTAGCAAATGGGTTTGCCGGTTCTTTGTAAACACAAAACCGCCTACCTGTACTTTATATCCACCTTTTTGAGATTTGAACACTTTAAAAGTATCTTCACTCATTATAGCAACCACTCGGTACTAAGTAGCTAACAGTAACTACAAATTAATAAAACATTACGGAATAAAATAATTTTGCGAGATCTACCCCCGCTATAAAAAATATTAAAACATGTTAAGCAGAATGCCCACCGTCATAACTGTGTTGTAGTGCCATCTATGAGTAATCGCGGGAACTACGTCGCCGCTCTTTGGGATTTCATCCATCGGTATTTCGTCCATTCGGGATTTCATCCATTTGGGATTTCGTCCTTTCGGGCATTTGAACATCGGTATTTTGTGTTTCGATATAACGACTATCGACATTTAAAACTTTCGGTATTTTGAATTTCGGTGTTATGGACGTCGGTATTTCAATCATGGGTATTATGAACTTTCGGGATTTTGATACGTACCCACAGTCAGTTATAGCAATTAGCTGCCCACCTTTTCATAAATGGTTGAGATGTTTTAGAATACGAATCGATAGAATTTTATAATTCTTTCGTAATTTATTTATTTGAGAAAAGTAAATAAAATATAAAAGAATTACCTACTATAAAATGTTCTATCTATTATTACCCTAAACCCTATTTTCATGAATGTTTTGAGGAATTCAATGAAGTATACTACTTTGGCATTTATTATGTTACGGTTTTACCCGCGTAAGTGTCGATTCCGTGGGAATATCGGAATAAAAACTAATCTATGTCCTTTCCCGGGATTCAAACTATCTCTATATCAAATTTTATCTAAATCGGTTCAGCGGTTTAAGCGTGAAGAGGTAACAGACAGACACACTTTCGCAATTATAATATTAGTATGGATGTTCGGGAAACTTACATAGCTGCAAGTTTTCCGAACAAAATAAAAGAAAATACTATTTACAGTGTTCTTAAAAAACATGAAATTGAAGGCCATTTACAAGATAATGCAATGAATGTATGTTGGATGAATACACAAAATAAATAAAATACGTTGCCATTCTGTTTCCCAGTTCATCTCATAAAAGGTAAACTGAAACTTGAACACATATTTGAAATGGATTTCCAATTTCCTGTATGAAACAACATTGTTTCAACATCCATATTTGAAAATCAAATAGGTACCTATCATTTATACTAATCCTGAATTCGGTAGGTAAAGGCTTATCGGCTTTATGGGATTATAATTAAATTATGAATAAGCAAATGGGTCGAGTCACTTGTCGTATATTGATTTATTTAGATATGTACCGGGTTTCGTAGTGTGGGAGTCTGATATTAACATATTTAATGGAACCTCAATTAATTCTAATTTTTCCTAAAAATATTATTGAACACTCTAATATAATGACTGCGTCTCTTTTTCATCATCTGCCTAGCCTTTTCCCAACTATGTTGGGGTCGGCTTCCGGTCTAACCGGATGCAGCTGAATACCAGTATTTTACATGAAGCGACTGCCTATTTGACCTCCACAACCCAATTACTGGGTAATACGATACCCCTTGGTAAGACTGGTTGTCAGACTTTCGGGCTTCTGACTACTCGTAACGACTGTCAAAGATCCACGAATGACAGCCGGGACCAACGGCTTAACGTGCTTTTCGAGGCACGGAGGGGTCACGGTATGTGAAGATGGTCACCCATCCACAGACCAACCGTGGCAAGCGTAGCTTAACCTGATCTATGGCCCTGTGCGGCTGTTATTATTTAGCCACGAGCCCCCTTTTTATGAAATTCAAATTCTTCGTATTTTGGAGTCCTTACTACTAAATACCTAGAATATAATAGAATAAATATTCTTTAAGTTTTTTTTTTTTTTTTGGGAATGGGAAATCATCAAATGACTCCGCCCGCTCTGGGTGGAGCGGAAGGGAGTATCAGACTCTTACTGACTAAAACCCACCCGTGTTCCTTCCTTAGCCCTTTATGTTCCGGGCCAGCGGTAACCCTTTCGGACAATCCCGCTGACCCGGCAGGCTTCGTCCCTAAGGGGCCCCTCCCCGATGCTGACATCTCTTTGAGGCGCGCGTGGAACACGTACGCGCCGTCCGGCACGGGCCTGGTCCTGATCGGGCAGTGAGCTACCCATTACTCTCCGCCCGCAGGCCCGCGCCTACGGTGGCCGGGAGTCGTCACGCGGCTCCCGACGCCCGGAGCGTCTCCCGCGGCGGCTGGGACGGGAGGCTCTCTCCCTGAGCCGTCCCGCCACCTCCTTCGCTAGCAGGACTGCTTCGCAGAAGGAGGTGACTGCCTCCCACTCCCTCTCGCCCCGGACCATGGCTTGCACCAGGGCCGGACGCGAGATGTCGCCGTCGCTGCCGATCGCCTCTACGAGGACACGGCGGTGCTCCGCCCAAGCGGGGCAGACCTCCACCGTGTGCTCCACCATGTCCTCTGGGCGATCCTGACAATGGTGACACCCGGGCGTTTCCTCCCGCCTGATGATGTGCAGGAACCTCCCGAAACTTCCGTGTCCGGTGAGGACCTGCGTCAGGCGGTAGGTGAGGGCGCCGTGGCGCCTCTCTAGCCACTCCTCAAAGAGGGGTCTTATCGCCGCTATCGCGGCGTGCCCTGCGCTGGGTTGTGTGATGTAGTATGTACGTACTCTATTATTTCTATGTGTGTAGCCAAATATATACTCGTGTATTAACATAATAAACGGCAGTCTTGTACCATATCTTGTGACGTTTCAATCAATCAGACACCCGTCCTTACATGGCGACCCTGCCACTAAACAGGGCTTGAATCATGTGCGCGTTTAGTGTAAACTTTGCTCTGCGTGGCAACTGTTTAAGTGAGAGATACATTAAAAGTGACTTTCAATCATGTGTAACTCAAAAGTAACTAATGAAGAGGTATTTCTTAATCAAAATAGCGCCGCTAAAAACACCGCGACGGTGGAGGAATTCAAATTTCATTTATCGGCCATAAGTATCGTGTTAACAATAATTTGCACGATTTTATTCCTTGGTGCGCTATACTTCATGTACAAAATTTACAAGAGATGTCATGAGTCTTGGGCGCGAGAGCAGATAACGAGACATATCTTAAGGCGTTCTTTGGATCGATCCAGAAGGAACCGCGGCGGTGCTTGTGGCATGTCTGCAAGCGAGGAATGTCGGGTCCATGCTTCCAACAAGGGTCCCTGACAACACAGAGGCGTGTAACAAAATATACAATTCGGCTAGTGTTCTTGTGAGTTCTGTGTCCTAATAAATGTGTGAAAGTGCGGCAATTCTAATACGGACAGTGTACGCGTGCCTAAGCAGTGGCATCATAATCGCGATTTAGGAATATGAACTATAAATAATTATGAACAGTTATGTATGAGGAGTTATTACAGATATACAATGACCTTGGTAAGATAAGAATATATTTAATAAAAATAGGGCCAAGTAGACGAAGAGGTGAAATTGTTTTGAAAAAGCTAAAAGAGGCCGATAAATTACTGAGTATTTTCAATGAGAGTTTAGACCATTTAAGTTTGCTTAAAACTGGATTAAAAGACGAGGAATTATGTAAATTTAATAAATTAAACAAAGACTTTGTTAGCTTGTATGACAATATTTTAGATTTGTGTAATAATTCATCGACTGAAGGGTCGGTAATAGAACTAAATATGGCGAAATTTGATCTAAAGATAGCCTTGAGCTTATTACCAGTTTTAAATGACGACGGCACAAATACGAAACAACTCATTGATGGGATTGAATACTATCAAACGGAACTTGACTCAGACGGTCAAATTAAATTAATAAATTTTGTTATAAAAAGTCGACTTTCGCAGTCAGCTAAACTCAAGCTTAATACAAAGTATGACAGTGTAAGTGAGTTAGTCAAGGCTATGAAAACATGCCTGTTACCTAAAAAATCGGCAACAGCTCTACAACACAAATTGTACAACTTGAAACAAAACGATCTTTCTATAGATGACTACGGTAAGAAAATAACTGATTTGTTTGTTGACTTGACAATTTCCCAATCAGAAGGCAATGAGTCTAACTTCAGTATATTGAAGCCTATAAACGAAAAATTAGCCATTAAAAGTTTTGCCGACGGATTGAGAAATCGTCGGCTAAGCACTATAATAGCAGCACGACAATTTACATCTTTAAGTGATGCCATACAAGCAGCCATCGATGAGGAGGTTTCAACACCGTCCACTTCAGGTGATATTTTATTTATGCGTCGTAATAACAGCTACTACCAATATAGGAATTCCAGAGGTCAAGGGGTGTCACGAGGACGAGGACAAGCAACCCCACCGGCGGAACGGAGGGATGATCGAATATCGCAAACAGGTCGCGGTGGATGGAGATCTCGCGGTCGTGGTACATCAAACCATGGAACTAGAGGTAGGATTTTTTTTAACCAAGCTAATAACCAGGAACAGCAACAAAATACGCATATTTTGACAGATGCAAAACCGCGAGAAAGTCAATCTGAAAATAATAATGATAATTTAGAAGAGTTTTTTCGTGAATAAAAGCGTTATGATGTCATGTAGTAGCATATATCATATTTCATTACACTCAAACCATAATAATCTTACATATACGTGGCTAATCGACACCGGTGCTTCCATATCGGCTATAAAAAATAAACACATTGCTGAGTTGAATGTACCCAACCAAAAAGAGAAGCTTATTGTAAATGGTATTGGGGGGAAAATAGAAGCGATCGGTTTTGTTTATCTTGAATTAAGAGCGGGTGATCAAATTCTAAACCATAAATTCTACGTATTTGAATCTTTACCCTGTAAGGCAAGTGGCATTTTAGGCCAAGACTTTTTGAGCAAATATCATTCGATAATTAACTTCAGAAATAACTCTTTAGTTATGTATAATAATAATAAAGAAATTAAGTTGCCGATTAACAAACATAATGAAACGCTAACTATACCGGCTAGGTCCGAAAGTACACATTACATTACGACCGACATAGCGGAGGACTGTGTAGTCTGCGCGGCGGAAATAGGAAACGGTATATTTTTAGCAAGTACATTGGCAAACCCCGTGGATGGAAAGCTACCAATTAGAATCTTAAATACCACAGAGAATGATTTTTATATACAAAACATTCAACCTAATATACATAAAGCAAGCGATTATAATATCTGTATATTTGACAAGCCTAGTAAAAATGCAGAACGAGTCAAAAAATTGCTACCTTTATTAAAATTAGGCCATCTAAATAAGGAGGAACAAATTAGTATTAGAAACATATGTGCAAAATATAATGATACCTTTTATCTCGAAGGAGACCAGCTCACTACGACAACTATATATAAACATTCAATAACAATACAACCCGGTACTAGACCAATGTACAGCAAACCTTACAGGCTCCCACATTCACAAAAAGGGGAAATACAGAATCAAATTGACCACATGCTCAAACAAGGTATAATTGAACCTTGTAATAGCGAATGGTCTAGTCCCGTCCTTACAGTTGCGACAGTCGCTCTTTCCATGCCGCCATGAGATCGCGCCGGAGATCCGTCCGCTCCGCAGCGATTTGCCGCGGAAGCGGATCCTCCCCCCGGCGTAGTGCCTCCGCGCGCCACTCATACAGGCGCGCGAGGACTATCGCCTCCAGATCCCATGGCGGCAGTCCAGCAAGGAGGCTTGCCGCCTCGCCAGAGATCGTGCGGTAGCCCCGGATAGCCCTTATGGCTACCACCTTCTGGGGCGCGTTCAGGTAGTGGGCGGCTCGCCGCCGCAGTGAACGCGCCCACACCGGGGCCCCGTATATGGCCATGGACCGCACGACCCCCGCGTAAAGCCTCCGGCAGGAGGCGTTTGGCCCCCTCAGGTTGGGATTCTTTAAGTTTACCATGAAGATTGCAGATTTAGCTAAATGTAGAAATTTTACACAAATGAAAATAATAGGTAATAATTACAAGTGACACAATGGGCGGTCTTATCGCTAAGAGCGATTTTTTAAAGACAAACTTTGGATGGATTAAAAAGCGGAAGGAAAGTCAATAGTTTAGGTAGTCTGTGGTGTACCATAATAAGAATAAAAATATTGAAACTAACTCCGACCAACTTGGATGTAGGTCGGGGTACTTAACTTAGTTACTGCGACCAACTGTGAGAAAACGCTAGAGTTATAAAGGCTCACAAATGAAATAAATTGCGCAAAATTAGAAGCGCAAAAAGTTTTTTAGAGGTTCATTAATTTAAAAAGTTTCTTTAGTTAAAGCGTCCATCATAAGAAGGTCAATACGTTTTTAGAGCATCAGTTAAATATTTCCCTTTATTATATAAGCTTTAATTTTACCAAGCGGAATCTTATCCAGTAATTGGGCTGTGGAGTTCAGATAGGCAGTCGCTCCCAGTTCCTGTAACGTGCAGATGTCAAGACTCGCAGGACACAATATTAAGTGTCCCATCGTTTGTGGAACAGCACCACATTTACACTCCCTGTAAAATACTGGTATTCAGCTGCATCCCGTTAGACTGGAAACCGGTCCCAACCTATTTGTGAAGAGGCTAGGCAGATGATAAAGCACTAATCTATCTACAAGTTGTTCCAGTAGATAACCTACAGAGATATTATTTTAATATAGTTCTAGAAATTGCGAGATGTAGCGAATTTATTAGAAACTAGCTCGAAAGACTCGTGGCGCCATCTATTATCATAATTACGTTATTGTTGTTTCCTCGGGAACGGCACTTTTTTTCGGGATGAAAGGTACCCTATGTCCGTTTCTGTACACCTGACGACGTATATGCGAAATTACAGGATGATTGGTTCAGTGGTTTAGGCGTGAAAAGGTAACAAACAAACTTACTTTCGCATTTATAATATTAAGTTAGGTTTTTATCACGTGAGTTTTCCCATAAGGAAAACATTACGAGGAAACCCACTCTTTCGAACTTAATTCTCTCACACGTGTTGCTCTGTAGAAATGGCGAGCAGTTACGCCTGCTACTCGTATATTAAGATTAATATCGAGGATCAAGAACACGAGCGGATTTATTTGTTTACAAGTTTTAGGGCCATTAGGGTGCGTTTCCACTGAAGCGGAGCTGGGCGTAGCGGAGCGGAGACGTGCAGGAATCAACCAATCACAATTGTTGAAGTCCTCATCGCGTCACTCGTCTCGTGCGTAATTGGAAGATTCCTGCACGTCTCCGCTCCGCTCCGCCAGCTCCGCTTCTGTGGAAACGCACCCTTAGGCTCCATTTACACCGGGCCCTATCAGAATACCAGTGCCGTGCTGCTTTTTTGGCTTCGCACAGGTCTTTATTTTTTGTAGTTTTTAATGTAGATAACTTTTTTAGTATTAAATGCTGCTTTTTAGGGTTCCGTACCCAAAGGGTAAAAACGGGACCCTATTACTAAGACTTCGCTGTCTGTCCGTCTGTCCGTCTGTGCGTCTGTCCGTCTGTCTGTCTGTCTGTCACCAGGCTGTATCTCAAGTACCGCAATAGCTAGACAGTTGAAATTTTCACAGATGATGTATTTCTGTTGCCGCTATAACAACAAATACTAAAAACAAAATAAAATAAATATTTAAGGGGGGCTCCCATACAACAAACGCGATTTTTTTGCCCTTTTTTGCTCGATATCAAAAATGGCAACAGGTAGGCACTTGAAATATTCACAAAATACTCAGTTGTATTTTAACTTTAATAATAAATAATAAAATTAAAATAAAATAAATATTTAAGGGGGCTCCCATACAACAAACATGTTTTTTTCGGCGTTTTTGCCTTCTGGTACGGAACCCTTCGTGTGCGAGTCCGACTCGTACTTGTTACTATTTGTATTTCCTGTGTGTGTACCAAATGAAATATTTTTCTTTCTTTCTTTTACACGGTGCAAATTGCCTGCTTGCCTGAGGCACGCAATACATTTGAAGAAACAAATGAATTGCATCACTGCAAACAATGCAATGCAAACTGTTTAGACGATGCAACTTTTGCTTCAATTGTGGTATGCGTAGGTATGCCACAGGCAATTAAGTTGCACCGTGTAAGTCAGGCTTTAGGTAAATAAAAACGACGCTAAACACGATCATATTGACAATAGTGGTTTTTTGTGGGGCTATATTTAACACGCTTTTAATAGCTTCACTTGTAATTAACAATGTAAAAAATCATAGAAGTCAATTTTAACCTACTTCTAATTGTCGCATCGAAATGAAACTTTGTACCTATGTATATGTAGTTCGGACAGCGACCATAAGTTCGGATGACAAAACTATAATTTGGTATTTTGGGGCTGATCTGATGATAAGTGCGCTCCATGCTTTTTTAATTCAATTTAAAAGTTGCGTGATAAAGGCGTTTTTAGTTTTTTTTTTAACTACATTTTTTTTTATTAGGTACCTATGTTTTTTTTTTTATAAATAAAACAATGGCTTTATATTTTGACTTGGATTTTACGGGTCTATGAACTCGTATTTTATTTATTGTCAAGATTTTTTATCAAAATTTAAAGCACTTTTACGATTTCGGTAGCCCTCGGTACCCGTAAAAATAGCGTTAAATTGAGACTCATTTTATAAATCCGAAAAAGGTATTTTAAACGGTGACGGTAAAAATATACATTCCAGCTCCCGCTCTCGGTGTACAATCTGTTATAGGTACCTAAGGGACGCCCTGATCTGACATGTAGGATTACCGATATTCATAATCATTATCCCAATTTATGTTGGCTTGTTGGCGGGTGGAGTTTATTCGGTTCACGAGGACGAAGAATTTCCAAGCCAGTAGATACGAGGGAATATTTTGGGACTCTCAACATATTAAGAAGGTAGGTGACTACATGATATTATATATTATGATGTTTTGCTTTTTTTTGCTTATTATAATGATCCTCCTGCCCTTATCCCAATTCATTTGTTCCTCTTAGGGAGGGCGCCACAGGAAGATATAACACAGGAGAATAGGAGGGGGCAACTTGTTGCTGGATATCTGCCTAGCAACTTAATTGTCTGTGTGGTGCCGGACTGGTCTGTGTGGTGCCGGACTTAAAGAATACCACCACCCCTTACTTCCCGTGGGTGTCGTAAAAGGCGACTAACGGTCGTTTCGGAGAATGGGCAGCAGCGTTCTCTATGTATTCCACCATCATACCATACTGCCGCCTGCCAAGCGTGGCGATTATGGCAAACCCTCCCAAAATTGGGGGAGGCCTATGTCCAGCAGTGGACGTCTATCGGCTGAAACGACGACGACGAACTTAATTGTCTCTGCTGCTGTCTCCTCGCCGAGATTTGAACGATGCGCACACGGGAGTGACAGTACCGCTACATTTTCGTAAAATTTTGTCGCCGTGCAACCAAGAGACGTTCAGGTTAAGGTCTGGTCACGTTCCACTTAACAAGTTCGCAGACATGATGGGGAAATCAGATTCTCCAAATTGTGACGCGTACGGTGTACTTAATTGAAGACGTTCATCACCTGTTGGTGAAATGTGTACGTTACGAGACGGATCGAGAGTTCTTTATAGAAAAATTCTACTTGAGCAGAACTAATGTGGGTATGTTCCACGTGATGTTGCCCTCTCCTTTGTCTGAAGCCGCTAAAGCGCTGTTTATGTTATTTAGTCGTAAGTCATAATTTTGTAAGTATGTATTTTAGTTTAAGTTAGGTTAGGGTACGATGGAATTGACATGTATTTTATGTATGAAAATTCCTTAAATAAAATATAAATAAATAAAGAACAATTGACGTGCGACAATTGCGTCGCTGGCCCGCGGACACAAAAGTCTCCCAGCTGTCGTGTCGCTACATGCGCGCACTTTCACATTACAAACCCGTAGACTTGATGTAAGAGACAAAGTTGCGGAGACAAAAGTTGCGGGATTCGGTCGTGGTCCACCTGCTAGTTCACCTGGGTGGACCACGGGCACTTTTGCTTGCCGGTGGATCACCTAAATGATGAGGAATATGCAAATAAAAAATGTATATTGACCATGGACCACCTAAAACTAATTCCACGGAAATAAAATCCTCATCCTGATCCTAATCCTGTCATTTTGCTTTGCTCGTGGGCGCCCTCCCTTAATAGGTAGGTACCAGCCAAACTAAATAGTTGTAGGTTTTGAGTAAAAGCTCATTTTAACAAAGCAATTTATTATCAGAGCAGCAGAGAGCAGTGGTGGCCCAGTGGTAACGGCCGCGACTTACGAGTTGTAGGTCGTAGGTTCGAACCTAGACAGGCGCTTTACTTTGTGTAAATTATTTCATCACCACTGCTCTCAAAACGGTGAAGGAAAACATCGTGAGGAAACCGGCATGTTCTAGAACCAAAAATTCGAAGACATGTGACATCTGCCAACCCGCACTGGGCCCGCGTGGTGGATTACGGCCCACTCCCTCTCACCGAGAGGAGGCCTGTGTCCCAGCAGTGGGAACATAATAGGCTGATTATGTAATTTATTATCTCCCTAGTTTCTGCCCGCGACTTGGTCCGCGTTAAATTTCGGCCCCATAGCCACTGCGTCGCATCCTATAGCCCACAGGCGCTATTTACCTCGTTTTCGCTTAGCGTTCTTTCTGACTTTTTCCTTTTTGCTCGGCTCCTAAGGGTTGTAGCGTGATATTAAATAGCCTTTAGCCTTCCTCAAGGATTGGGCTATTAAATGCAAAAAAGATTGCTTTAAATCCGACTGGTAGTTCCAGAGATTGGCGAGTTCAAACAAACAAACAAACTCTTCAAACAAACAAACAATTAAAGCAATCTTTTTGCATTTGATAGCCTAATCCTTGAGGAAGGTTAAAGGCTATTTAATAAGGAACCCAGCAAAATGAAAACAGATAATAGATTCAATGTCCAAACAACAATGAAAAAGGTCTGTGTGGTGCCGGACTTAAAGAATAGCACCACCCCATACTTCCGTGGGTGTCGTAAAAGGCGACTAAGGGGCGTACCGGAGAATGGGCAGCAGCGTTCTCTATGCATTCCACCACCATACCACACTGCGATCGCCAATCCGCCTGCCAAGCGTGGCGATTATGGCAAACCTCCTCTTGGGGGAGGCCTATGTCCAGCAGTGGACGTTTTTCGGCTGAAACGATGACGATGACGATGAATGAAAAAGATTACCGTATCTTATAAACCTTGTTTGAATAGTGCAACATTCTCGCTCCGTTTTAGTAGACCTTGAATTTATACGTCAGCAATTCCAAGGTCCAAGGTTGGCTATTTGATCCAATATTGGCCGTGATTCTCCAACATGTAAGCCAAGTAACATCCGGACCCTCATAATATTTATTGATGTCAGCGTCGTCTGTAATGGATTTCATAGGATTTAGTGACCGCTTTCACAGCTTAATGTGTTTCATTTAATTATTTTGCCCAGCTGCTTTTGTGTATGGATTAAGTACCTAAGTCTGTTAAAGCTAAGTGAGATTACATTATTTATTTTCTTGTAATCTAAACATATAAAATTCAAAGTCCTGACTGACTGACTGATATATCATCAACGCACAGCCAAACCGCTGGTCCTATAGACATGAAATTTGGAGGGTGTGTTCTTTGTGAAGAGTAGGTATCCACTAAGAAAGGGTTTTTCGAAATTCCACCCCTAAGAGGGTGAATGGGGGAGGGTGAAACTTCACGCGGGCGAAGTCGCGGGCAGAAGCTAGTACATTACATAACCGATCAACAACAAGAGGTTTTAATAAAAGATCCATGACCAATACGACATCCAGTCATTCTGGACATCTAACATTTTACGTAAAATTTTTTAGAATGTTTTGTGGACTGACTAAGAAGTTAGCCTTGCTTACATTTACTTGACGTGAAGCAGCCATTTTTGCCTTTTATGGCTGTAAAATCTTAAGAGTATCCCACTAATATTATAAAGGCGAAAGTTTTTGTGTGTGTGTTTATATGTTTGTTACTTCTTCACGCTCAAACGGCTGGACCAATTTTGATAAAATTTTGTATGGAGGTAGCTGACAACCTGGATTAACATATAGGTTACGTTTTATCTCGATATTCCCACGGGATCAACATTTACGCGGGTGAAACCGCGTGGCGCAGCTAGTTAACTAATAAAACGAGACAACACGAAAAGAATAATTGCGCGTGTAGGACGTGATAGAATTGAACTTTGTAAAAAATTAAGAATTAGAGAGATTTAGTGTGAGGGACAGAGACAGAAAGTTATTATCTTCCTTCTCCCTCGTCTAACGAAATGTGACGCGTCCTTGAAATTTTCCTCTCAATGCTCGTCCAATTATATAATCGCCGCCTAAAAAGTTTCTATTCAAAAATGTAATGAAAATTCTCATTTGCCCAGACAGGCCACAGGCACTCATAATATCAATGCTTATCATTGTTAGAAATAAGATTATTACAATCATAGACAAGAACTCCACTCTTCCCAATAAAAAATAAACATTCAAAAAACGAACCCATTCTAAAAATTCAACAATAATTGAACGCAAAAAGCTTTCAATATCCGCGCTACCCTTGACAATTTTCATCGTTTATTTTTCAGCCAATTATTTCCTGAAAAGTGAAGATTCGTACATAATAGGAGTGCCAACAATATGATAAAAAATGTCGCTATTGTTACGGAGTTTCGAAAACAAAAGCCGGGCAAGAGCAAGTCGGACTCGCACACCGAGGGTTCCGCACCATCATAATATATGTTTTTATATTATATTCGTCAGAGAATTTTAACACTGTGCACTGCGGTGTAGAATATTGCAGTTTTATGTCAGCGCCATCTCTTGACCTATAGTGGAACTAATAATTGATGATTAATTAATAAATTAATTAATAATTAACTTTTATTGATGATTTCTGAAAAAGTGTGCTATTTAGAGACTTCGTTTTATTTTTCCTGTAATCTTAACATAAACTTCTATCACATACAATAATTTCAGATTTTTCTCTTTGCAAACTTCAGAGATGGGAGGGGCGGTATTCTTTTTACATTTTTCATCAAAAGTCGAAAACTATGCGGCCTAAAAAACGAAAAAATGTTTGAGAATGTGCAAACTGTGCTCTTTCATAATTATGATAAATGCCCTAGTAGCGGGCACTTCGAATTTTTCAGACCCCCTTTCAGTCCCTGTTGCATAATATATATATATATATGTATATTTTTTTTTTCTTATTTGTAAAATAGTTGGGCAAACGTCATCTAAAACTATTCCAAATTTCAAGTTGATAGCATTAGTACTTCTCGAGATATCCAGCTGTGACAGACAGACAGACTGAGTCCCACCATAAGGGTTCCGTTTTACCGTTTTGGTACGGTACCCTAAAAAGGTATGATTAAGTAATTAAAAACGCAGTGTCCTTTTTGCTTGACTACTTATCTTTTGACAAATAAAAAGGTACAGTCCGTTCACACTTATTTTACCTCTGAAGCACAATGATCTTTATTTTGTTTGCAATAAGGTTGCTGTTGGTTTGCTGCCATTGACCAGGGGCGTGCATAGATTTTTCAAAGAAGGTAGGCAAAAAATCTCACCAAAAATACTGCACTTTGGTTTCGTTTCGTCGTCTTGTCGATCGATGATGTAGGTAATTGCCAAATGCCAGCTCAAATATCATATTCGTCATTGGTGCCGGTCCTGTTGTTCACAAACTAAACTAAATTTAAGATCAGTGTATCTTTTTCTTTCTATTTCATTAAGAAAAGGACAGAAGATACATTTTAGTTTAGTCCTGTCAAATTAATCAGCACCTGACGTAAATTGACGTAATTTTACTAAGCAAGTTTTTAATCACGTTGAAACTTGTATAGAGTAGTGTCAACCGCTGATTAATTTGACCGGACTAACTAATATTTATCTTCTGTCCTTTTCTTAATGAAATAGAAAGAAAAAGATGCACTGAATTAAAATTTTGTTTGGTTTTTGAACAAGGGAATCGGCACTATTCTCTTGCATATATACCAATTTATTTAAGGTAGGCGCAACATGGTTTTTCTTCCACACTTCTCTATTAGTCATTATCTACCTACATTATACCTTTAAATGAAACCAATAAAAAAACTTTGTAACAGCCCGGAGTCTGAATTAGTGCCCAGTTGATGGCAATAGACTCGCCCCCTATGACTTAGGACTTAAACATATGTAGCTGGTGATATGTGGGTGTACAATAATGATAATGATAAATGATAAATGATTTTATTTTTGTAAGTAGGTTTGTGCAAACACTTTTACACGTCAATCATGGTTTTTTTAAAACTAGATGAGGTCGGCGTTTCCTATCTGACTACTCTGAGAAGAAAGGCTGAAACAAACTCAGAGGTCACAGTCTCTTTTAAAGTCCAGACATAATCTTGGTCAGGTTATATGAAGACCATGTAGATCGATGTCTGAGACGGTCTTTTGAAGAAAGAACCACACAGATTGAGAGGACCTGTCCAGTCAGTGCACGCATTTGTCAGAAATCGTGCAGCTCAACTCAAGACTTAAGGAGCTCAACGATTCGACGAACAATACCAAAGAAAGGACATTTGGGTAGGCCACATAAATTACTCAAACTGCCAGACCAAGAGAAAAAAAAAACAGAACAGAAAGAATAATAAAAAAATATATATAAAAGTAACAAAATGACCCACATCGTCTTCACATTCACAAATCACAATAAATAAAATAATGTAATACTTTACAAAGTAAGCAAATGTCATTGTTTATAAAAAAATCATTAATGTCAATGTGTATATAAAAAAATGGACGTTCACAATGCAGAAATGTGAAGCAGCTCAATCCCAAAGCCTTTTTGTCCTCAATATAATCTTTAACTGTATAAAAGGCTTTCTGGCACAACTTACGTTTAATGAATGATTTAAATTTATTGAGGCTTAGATCTTGAACGTGGCTTGGTAGCTTATTATAAAAGCGTATACATTGGCATCTGAACGAGCCACCTATTTTTTTGAGCCTTGTTGTAGGTACAACAAATTTCTGTTTGTTTCTAGTATTTATATTATGGATATCACTGTATTTTTTAAACAATTTTATATTTTTATGGGCATATAAAAGATTTTCATAAATATACTGAGAAGGCACAGTCATTACATTAATCTCTTTAAATTTGTCTCTGAGAGAGTGTCTCGGACTTAATTTATAAATTGATCGAACAGCTCGCTTCTGTAAAACAAAGATAGTCTGAATATCGGCGGCATTTCCCCACAATAGAATACCGTACGACATTACACTATGAAAATAGCTAAAGTACACTAAACGGGCAGTCTCTATATCAGTTAAATTACGAATTTTTCTAACAGCATATGCTGCGGAACTTAGCCTTTTTGACAATTTATCTATATGTGGACCCCACTGAAGCTTAGCATCCAAAGTTATGCCCAAGAATACTGTGTTGTCTTCAGGATTCAATTCCTCGCCCTTTATCAACACATTAGTTTTCACCTGCCTAATGTGAGGTAGCGTAAACTTAATGCATTTGGTTTTTTTCTCGTTTAGAAGCAAATTATTAACATTGAACCAATGGACTACTTTCGAGATCGCGCTATTTACATCGTCAGTAACCAACTGCTGACGTTTAAGTTTAAACAAAAGAGAAGTGTCATCTGCAAACAACACTATATCATGATTATCCTTTATGAGGTACGGCAAGTCATTAATATAAATAAGAAACAAGAAAGGACCAAGAATTGAGCCCTGTGGGACTCCCATTGTTACTATAGATCCGGGTGATCTTTTTCCATTAACGTCAACGCTCTGAATCCTTTTACTCAAGTATGAAGTAAGAAGATCCAGAGCAGTGTTCCGGATTCCGTAGTGGCGGAGTTTCCTGATTAACGTTTCGTGAAGAACGCAATCGAATGCCTTGGACAAATCACAAAAGATGCCCAAGGCATCGCATTTATCTTCCCATGCATTATAAATATGTCCTAAAAGTTCAACACCGGCATCAGTAGTTGAACGACCCCTTGTAAAACCGAACTGTTTGCTATGTAATAATTTATGTTTATTAAAAAATCTTTGCATTTGGTCTAAAATTAATTTCTCAAAAATTTTACTAAAGGTAGGTAGTACAGAAATAGGTCTATAATTTGTGGGGTCTGATGTACTACCTGATTTAAACAAAGGTATTATTTTACTATATTTCATAAGGTCAGGAAACTCCCCATTGTCAATACAACTATTAAAGATAAGAGCTAAAGAAGGTGCTACAATGTCAATAATAGACTTAGCTACTTCTACAGAATTACCCCACAGATCTGCAGTCTTTTTTACATTTAAAGTGTGAAAGGTTTTAATTATATCTCTACAGGTAATATATTCAAAATGAAATTCCGAATCGCAACCATTAACATTTTCCTTAAGCGAAGACTCAGCAACAGAAGGTGATGAGTTTAGTGATTTAGTAGTTGAAACGGGAATATCTGAAAAGAAATTTTCAAATGCCTCGGCGACTTGTGAGTCTGATTTTATTATGTTGTCATTAATAGACAGGCTGTAGTCAGTATTTCGGTTACTAGATCTTCCCGTTTCACTATTAATAATATTCCAAGTCGTTTTAATTACATTACTGCTGTTTTTAATCTTTGAACCCAAATAACGTGACTTGGCCATATAACAAACTTTTTTAAATAATTTTGAATAATTTCTAACATACAAATTAAATTCATCAGTGTTAATATAATTACTTTCATTGTACAGTTCATAAAGCCGTGTTCTACTTTTATGAATGCCAATGGTAGCCCAATCACTGAAGGATGCATTACTATTAACCGAGATAGTCTTGGGAATAAATGTGGAATCAAATTGTGTACAGTATACATTAAAAAAATTATCATAAAGATGATTGGGGTCAGCATGAATAGACAAAACGGGTAGTTTATTATTGAGTTTAACTTTAAAAGCCTCCAAACGACTTGCAGTTTTGGGGTTAACAGTGATATCCTTTTTAGCCACTTTTTTGTTTTGGTTTTCAATAGTTATCCTTTGCCCGCAATGATCAGAATCTAGTAAAGTTATAATTTCTTTGTGGCTTGGTATAATATCTGTATAAATATTATCTAGGCATGTGGCACTAGTAGGGGTTATTCTTGTTGGCTCTAAAAATAGGTTTAGAAGATTGTAGGACTGAAACAGACTTAAAATTTTACTACAAGAACCTGAGTTTTCTAATAAATTGACATTAAAATCACCGCAAATGATAACGGACTTGTTTGAGTTACAAATCCTGTGTAACACTTCATCCATTACCTTTTCAAAGCAGTCATACAATCCTGAAGGGGGTCTATACACGCTTAATACAATAGAGTGCTCCAATTCTATACAGGCAATTTCAACTGTACGCTCAACAGATAGGCTCACAATGTCTTTACGGTCTTTAAATTTGAGCTGGTTACTTACTAAAATTAATGAGCCACCGTGTATAGCATTTATTCTGCTAAACGAACTACCAACCTGGTGATTATTAAAATTGAACAAGAACTGGTGGCTTTTCAGCCAATGTTCTGTTATACAAAGAATGTCAATACGATTAAAATTCATAAATAATTCTACTTCTAAATCTTTGTTCATTAATCCTTGAATATTTTGATGCACTAGGTTGATACTATTTACTGAGTTAACATTTTTTTTTGAGTTATTTTTACAATTATAGCTAGAGGTTGCCTCTATTGTCTTCATTTCTAATTTAAATTATTTGCAATGTCATTAATAGTGACCAAATTATTGGCAGAATTATTTATAATGTTGTTGCATTGCTCAAAAGAAGCAAGTTGTTTAGCCAAATTTTTGGCTGTAATAGAAAAAAAAATAAGATAGCGACACAGCTATCTGTCTTTTATAATAGTCAGAAAGATAGTACATAACAATGTTATATCTATCTTTTGTCAAATAGAAATTATTACTAACATAATTATTAGTATCAACTAAATGGAACATGTTATTATTAAATGTCAAGTTATGCAATGTCATGTTCAATTCAAATCTTAACCTATTTTCTTCCTGTGGCAAACTGTTACTATAAGGAAATGTAAACAACACAACTTTTCTTAAACTAAGGTTGCATAAAGTTCTATGATACTGGAGCAGTTCTCCTTTGTTTACATTTCCCCTATTACCCATAAAAATTAATAATGTTGTATCCTCGGTAAAGTTACATTTAATAATTTCTTTCATAATATGAAACAAAGAACAACCAGGCATACAGTAATTTATTATTGAGTGTCCCGGATATTCATCTGTCAACAAGTGACCTAAGTCCTTACCAATCTCATCACAAAATAATACAATATCATTATTCAAACTTTGTTTACAATGTTTATACGAACTATTAGTAGAAGGAATTATCAAATCAACACAGGGCTGCAGTAAGGTGGTATTGCAAATTGTCAATGAATGGTCCGGTGTAAGCATCTTGGATGGTGTCTGACACTGCTCACAGTTGTTTTTTTGTGAGTTTACCAGCTCATTCATTGCCAACACATATTCCCTCATTAGGTCTTCAGAGGTATTATATTTGTTGGTCATTGAACTAAGTTTTTCCTGTAGATGGTCAAGTTCAGATTGCAGGGTATCTGTGTCAATTTTGTACTTCCTAGTACTTTGCTCCAAATTATAAGAATACATGTCTAATTCTTTGAGTAAATTCAACCTTTCTCTATTCAATTTAACATTTTTGATAAAGAACTTTAGTCTTTTTACCATTTTTTGTGTTTTAAGAATGTATTTATTAATTTTAATGTATTTTTTAAGTTTATTTTTACTGGTTACTACCCTCACTGAATTATATGATTTTGATTCATCGTCAGCTGTCAAATCAATAGTGTATGTTGGGTTTATGGCCGAAACCATTGACGGGGCAATAGGCACCAATTCATTGAACAGACTTTGGTTCAGCGAGGCGGTGATGTTAAGATTGGTCGTCTCAAGTTGTGTTATTTGACTTTGAGCCTCATGTAGCTGCTGTTGTAATGTATGTTTTTGACTAAGAGCTTGTTCATACTCTGTGCTACACTGGCTGAACCCATCCACAACAAGTTGAAGTCTATCCCGTTCTTCTATGGCATCAGTGTATTGAGTTTATATCTGAGCCATTTCAATTTTTAACTTCCTATTCTTTTCATGTGCATCAAAGAGCACCCTTTCATTGTCATCTATTTCCTTAATTAGTTGGTCTCAGGACTCCTTTGACGCCTTCAAGGCGCTCAAAGCCTCATTGAGTTTGGACTCTCCGAGGCGAGCACGGGCGCTGCGAGTCATAATCATGATTAAAACTAGTAAGGAAGCGACAAGAAATTAGAAGAGAGAAGGAAGTTGTGGCAGCAGTTGAGAAGATGATTAGTTTAAAGGGAAAAATAAAATTTAGATGCAATTCTAAGGAGTTCTGTCACCAAACCAAAGTAAGGTTATGTTTACGTTCAAAGGTCATTGGCATCAATAAGTAGCCTTACTAAAAATGAACAAACTAATTGCTGTTGAAATTGTACTACGTAAACAAACTAATAGCAAGTAACATATAGAGTATTGTACCTGATATCGAGATGACAATGCAAAATTCACTTGTGCCGGTAACTGTCACCGATTTACATTGAAATATTTACACTTAATTTGCACTAGCTATATGAATCTAACACAAAATACACATTATTATCCTATTTACTTGAGGAGTAATTGGAAATAGGCCTAAAAAACAACGAAATTTAATATTTAAGATTAAAATTACGAGAACAAATTTTTAACAGCTGTTAGCTGTAGTGTTGCCACAGGAAAAAAAATAGTACAAGAACAATAGTAATAGTACAGGAAACTCCACCATTGCTCTTGCGTAAGATTAACGGTGGAGTTTCTTGTCCATTCTTCTCCATACTAAAACTACATTTTGGAAGGGGCGACTAGAATCAATTTTATTTTATTGTAATTTATGACTTTCAAAAATGCCTTTTATGTGTCTATTTGAAATAAATGCTTTGACTTTGTTTTAGTGCACCTCTGCCAAAACCTTCGGGGAATACTATGTGAAAAAAACTATTGCTTGATAAAAATCTTCAGCCGTTTGTAAAAGGTGGTCAGTTCGTCCGATGAAATTGGAAAAAGGTTCAAATTAACAAAGGAATCCTAAACCTTTATTAAAATTAATGAGGCGGGTGTCCTGTTTCTTGTATGCGAGCGAAGCGAGGGGTCGCTCGGCAGCAGCCAGCAAGCGCTACATCCTATTGGTCGCAGTTAATTGGCTAGTTAGTATTTTTAGGAGCCCAAAATACGAATTATTTGAGGTTTACTAAAATATAATCATTATATTAGAGTATCTAATAATCATTTTAGGAGCGCAAAATGGAAATTTTTAGAGGTGCGATTAAATACACGCCCATTCAATTAACAAAGAATCCTATCTTGGATATTTCTTTGGATAAGTTATGGCATTTTTTCAGTATTTAAAACGAATCAAATAAGCTAGAGCTAAGCTATACATGCAGACGAAAAGTAATTATTATTCATCGGGCCTGGTTACGGCATTACATTATGTTACGGCACTGAATCAGGCGCTGCTTACAAACGAGTTTATATTAAATTTTCACGGCGCACGCTTACGAATTCCTTTCAACGTCGAAGGTAACATTTAATAATTATGTTTTTAAAGTAATTAAAAATGTGTTTTACTTACATTTTGGATTTTAAGCTTATGGTGGTTATAACTTTATTTAGAGAGATAAAGGCGGTATAACTTTATTTAGACAGGTACAAAAGTAACTAAAATTGGTATATATGCAAGAGAATAGTGCCGATTCCCTTGTTCAAAAACCAAACAAAATTTAAATTCAGTGCATCTTTTTCTTTCTATTTCATAAAAAAAGGACAGAAGATAAATATTAGATAGTCCTGTCAAATTAATCAGCGCTTGACATTACTCTATACAAGTGTCAACGTGATTAAAAACTTGCCTATTAAAATTACGTCAATTTATGTCAGGTGCTGATTATAATAATAATAATAAGAATTTATTTATTTTACAGACAACAAAAGGGCCATACAGACAAAAACAAAAAATACATAAAAGATGTTAGTAACAATATAATTATCCTATGTTAGTACTTATACTAGTATGTTAGTAACAATGTGGCTTATCGACGGCGAAGTGCCAATGCCTCCTAACTGACATTCCTTGAGAAATTCACTTTGTTTATTGTTTTGAATTTAAAAGCATTATTCGCGTTTTATTGAAATCGCCTAAGTGTATTTTTAGTTGCAACAGCATTCAATTAAAATGTTGAAATACGTACCTCCCGACTAAACCAACGCAGTGTCTATTTTTGAACGTTTTTTTCAGTTTGTATAAATTTTTGACTTTGTCAGTTAGGAAGTATTGGCACTTCGCCGTCGTTATGATCTATGTTAATACTTATACACTACGACAGACAATGTTGTTTTGATGAGATGTCCCATTATGGGGCTCTCATCGAGCCTGCCAGCTATCACCTTCAGGAGGCTGTTGCCACTGCCACGCAATCTGGCGAGCAGAGACGCACTTCTCTTTCGTACGATAGCTGAGAAGCTGACGACTCGGGCATTTGCGAACATCTCTGACGCACTGATTAATTTGACAGGACTAAACTAAAATGTATCTTTTGTCCTTTTCTCAATGAAATAGAAAGAAAAAGATGCACTGATCTTAAATTTAGTTTAGTTTGTGAACAACAGAATCGGCGCCAATGACGAATGATGATGATTAGGTTAATACCTAATCATCATCATTCGTCATAAGACTAATGACTTATCCGAAGTCCCACACCTCTTCGTGTTGGAGAATTCAAGCTAAGACACACGAACGGCACGCGTCAACGGCAAAGGCCATTGCAGTCGTTGATTCGTCGGCGGCTGCAGTCGACCACAAGCCGCTAGTATATTTGAGCACCATACTCAAATACACGAGCGGGGGAGGCCCGTGGCTAAATAATAACAACCACACAGGTCGATCGAACAGGTTAAGCTACGCTTGCCGCGGTTGGTCTGTGGATGAGTGACCATCTTTACATATCGAGACCCCTCCGTGCCTCGGAAATCACGTTAAGCCGTTGATTCCGGCTGTCATTCGTGGATCTTTGACAGTCGTTACGGGTAGTCAGAAGCCCGAGAGGCTGGCAACCAGTCTTACCAAGGGGTATCGTATTACCCAGTGACTGGGTTGTGGAGGTCAGAGAGGCAGTCGCTCCATGTAAAATACTGGTATTCAGCTGCATCCTGTTAGACTGGAAGCCGACCCCAACATAGTTGGGAAAAGGCTAGGCTGATGATGATGACTCAAAGACATGAGCGGCACGTTGTCGACGGCTTCAGTTACGCTGTACTGCCGTTGACGCGTTTAGATTAATTTTACATGTTGATAAATCAAAGTCAATTATTAACAGCCAGACCAGAAATCCATTCAAGTATTCATTTATTGCCTGGCATTTTTGTTGCCTTCAAAACCTTTATAACGCAAAGACATTTAAAAGATGTTAATGTTATTACATGAAGGAATGTTTAGTAACGTAATTAAATGTTTAATAAGATTAATATTCACTCAGAACTCGACTGAAGTTTAATTAGAAAAACACCGAATACTACGAATTATACCTAGGGTCGGCACTCACAGCAAACAAGAAATACCTATTTGAAAGATAAATCTTTTGAAACCAATAAGGAGCAAAATCCTTTCTAATGGTTTTTTTTTATGTCGTGTAGGTATGTATAGACAAAAATCTCAGATGCACAAACACCCAAATCCGAAATAACTATTTAAACGCCATACAACAATATTAAGGTATAGACACATGACGTATCTTATGCGTCATATGCGTCAACGGCACGTATAACGCGCTGCATAAGCGACACCTGATTTTTTGGGTTATGTGAACGTAGTCCCATTGCAGATTGGATCCACGGGTTAGTGTCTACTTTACAAAATTGCTAATGGGTGCTTCTTCGAGTAAGGCATTCTTTGGTGATTTTCGTGGCAATTTTTTTGGTGATTTTCGTGGCAATTTTCAAATTCATTTTTTTTTAATCGACGCCATAAAAGTAATATTTTGTATAGAAAAGGCACCTCAGAGAGCGATATACTTACAGAGATAATCGAAGTTAAAAAAAATGGAAGCCACGCTAATCACAAAACACCCTACGAAAATGAAAATTTTAATTTAACTTTCTCAAAGGAGTTATATATTGTTACTTAAAGAAGTTATTTTATTATAAGGTAAAAAAATAGGCAGGTTACTAAGGCAGAAAACGTTTTTTAGTAGAATCAGTCCAACATTATTTATTATTTGTTAAAGAAATTACAAACATATAACACTAATTTAAACATTTCAAACAAAATAACACTTTCTCTTATTATAATCAGTCATTTCTCAAAAAATATTTCATGTCAGTCAAAAACTATTTTCAGTCATAACTAGTACAAAACTCAAAGTTATTTCATTTGTATGGTAAAAAATTGATCTGCGTGGGTCAAAACTACCACGTAAAACACGCAAATCACGGCCACGGAAATCCAAATAAATCCTTTATGCTAAAAATATAAATGCTTCAAAATGGTTGAGCTGAATGGTGCTGATCTATGCGTCATGTTCGTGAACGGGCGCCGTCAGTTGGGGCTGGTCATCACTCAGCTGCCTCGGCTTATTTTTAATTATTTTATTTTTGGATTGTTGTCTTCTTACTATTTGCTGTACTCTGGACGCTCTTAACGCGTACGTATTTTTTTTACATCGTTCTCACATATAATTGTAAATTCAACATTAATGATGTAACTAATATTTTTGTAAAAATACAATTTAAAAAAGTGTCCATGGAGTTTCTTGCCCGTTCTTCTCCATAGGTACCTACGCTTTGGAATGGGCAACTAGCTTCATATTTTCTGACTGACCGACTTCTTGACAATTCAAAAGTGCCTGTAAATGGTTTAATTGAAATAAATGGTTTGAGTTTGAGTTTATACAAAAACCTTTTAAGCAAATAAATTGTGTGCACGTAACTTGGCAAGAGATTTTCGTAGTGGGGGAAGTTCGCGCATATAAAAATGTATGAAATTGTGCGTGCGTAAGCTTCCCCCACTACAAAAACTCTTGCCAAGTTACGTGCCGGCAACTATACCTTATATTTGTTCGCTACAATATTTTATTAAATAAATAAATTCACAGACACCGGACATACCTAATTGTACCAAGCAAATCAAAGTTTTGAGAAACCAAACCCACGCAACGAAGTTCTTACCACCTATTTTTTGAAAACTCGACGCACCATCACACAAGCACTCTACCCGGCCGTCGGAGCGCGACGAGTTGTAAACGTCATTAGGATGACGCATCATCGGGCCGCGAATTTAGAGATGTGCTAGTAAAATTATAATAATCCACGCAAATCAGCAATTACCTCGGAGTAGTTTAATTTTTTTTTTTTAGGAAATGTAGTTCTTTTAGAACTATGATATAATCTTTCATAGCATTGTAAACTTCTTAGGACTTAGTGTTTTTTTTTTGGTAAGCATGTAGCGTTTAGTTTAAAATATATAATTTACTAAGTGACCAGATCGGGGCTTGGGACACTCCATGAAAATCAAAGAATGGGGGTATTTTATTTTTTAATTATATTTAATTATAAAGATAATTGAATAATAATTGGTAACCCAGTTAAGAGAGGATTTAAAGTATGCGCGAAAAAAAAAAATGGCTTGCTGACTTTTCGATTTCTATTATTTTTAAGTAAAGCCGCTTGAAAAACCTGTCCAAAAGAATGACCCTAATAATAAACTATCAAAATCTACATGGTAGGTAATTGCGTAACACACTATCAGTAGCAATGGCTTTGATTCTGACAGTTCAGGCGCTACCTCGAAAATAAACCGTAGCGACTGATCTAGTAAGCGAGCGAAAGTGATGCAATTACTTTTGAAACGCAAAAGAAGAGAGATGGCTATAATGTGCGTACGCTCGGAATAAAACGACGTATGTGCCAAAACGAATTTACTCCTTTTTAGGGTTCCGTACCCAAAGGGTAAAAACGGGACCCTATTACTAAGACTTCGCTGTCTGTCCGTCTGTCCGTCTGTCCGTCTGGCCGTCTGTCCGTCTGTCCGTCTGTCCGTCTGTCCGTCTGTCCGTCTGTCCGTCTGTCCGTCTGTCCGTCTGTCTGTCACCAGGCTGTATCTCAAGAACCGCGATAGCTAGACAGTTGAAATTTTCACAGATGATGTATTTCTGTTGCCGCTATAACAACAAATACTAAAAACAAAATAAAATAAATATTCAAGGGGGGCTCCCATACAACAAACGCGATTTTTTTGCCCTTTTTTGCTCGATATCAAAAATGGCAACAGGTAGGCATTTGAAATATTCACAAAATACTCAGTTGTATTTTAATTTTAATAATAAATAATAAAATTAAAATAAAATAAATATTTAAGGGGGCTCCCATACAACAAACATGTATTTTTCGGCGTTTTTGCCTTGTGGTCCATTGAATAACTCAGCGTTACGCCGTGATCCCGCAAAAAGTAATAAAATAATATAACTTTGCAATTTTTTTGTATCGAGAATAATTCATTGAATCGTGTATTCCTTTTACACTATGGTCTAGTATAGTGTCAAAAAACATAAATACAAAAATGTCATATCCCTATTCCACATACTTAACAAGTTACACGAAATAGAAAATCCACATTTTATTCAATATATCACCATTCCTTGCGTTCTTTACGTTGTTCAGCAAACATTTTTTCAAACAAAATACGAGTATGAAGCAAAGGATTACCAAAATCCTTCAAAATTATTCAGATTGAGATTGATAGTGTGTTACGCAATTTGGGGAGCGTTTCCCCTTTTTAAAATTGATACTAGGAAACTGGTCTCACTTCAGAAGGCCAATTCTACTAATTTAAAACGTTCAAAATCTAGTCTCAGTCTCATCGCGGCGACAAACAAATGTCAAAAACTTGTCAAAATGTTGGGAAATTAAAGGTAATTTTGACAGATTGAAACTGAGATCAGGGGGCCTAAAAATGCCACTTTGGAAAATCATAAAAGGGTGACATTATGAATTATAAAATGGCGAAGACAGTCCGTGTTTTTCTTTTTTTCGCTGCACTACGTAGGTACAATCAAAGAGATTGGGATTGAATTTGGATTGCATTGATTGGTATTTTAGCACAGACAAAAAAAAATAACTGAAAAATGCTTCACCAATGGGATTTGATACGATTAACTTAACAGTTTACTGTCCATTCTGTTATCCTTTTATGATTCTGCCAAAGTAGCCTTTTTATGCCCCCAGACTATGAACGCTCTTAAAATTAGTAGAATTGCCCCCCTGTTTAGCTTTTGATGAGTGAACACTAATGATTCACTTGGATGAATGAAAGAAGTGAAATTTAACCCTCCACCCAATCGACCCTCTTAGGCGTGGAAGCTCGAAAAACTCTTTCTTAGTGGATACATAACTCTTCACAAAAAACACACCCTCCAAATTGCATATCTCTAGGACCAGCGGTTTAGGCTATGCGTTGATATATCAGTCAGTCAGGACTATGAATTTTATAAATAGATATTCTAAATAACACATAGCCGAGATCGCTAATTGAACTATAGGTCCTTATTGGTCAAGGAATCGAATCCTGTAAGCCGATTCCTCAGACATTGCACCGTGCCGTCGTGTTAGGCCCTTCATACACACGTTATTCTTGCCGTAAAGAACTACAGTTTATTCGCCGTGTGTAGTGTAGGCACGGTCGTCTGTTGTATAGATCACTATGGAAGCGTTGATGTTGATGGACACGCTTTTTCTACGGCGCGGTTTATAAGTACGCCGTATCGTGAAGAGACCGTGCCGTAAAAACGACGGTTTATTCGCCGTGTGTAGGCACGGTCTTCAGTGTTGTATAGATCACTATGGAAACGTTGATGTTGATGGACACGCTTTTTCTACGGCGCGGTTTATAAGTACGCCGTATCGTGAACAAACCATGGCGTAAAATCGACGGTTTACTCGCCGTGTGAAGGTCCTGTCGTCAGTGTTGTATAGATCACTATGGTAGCTTGATGACACACACGTTTTTTCTACGGCGCGGCGGCGCGGTTTATACACCGTACCTTAACCTTTAGGCCTGAAACTGCGTTAAGCGGGCGCCCGCGCGGTTTCATACAAAAGTGCTCCGTCGCGGGGACCCGCGCGGGCGTCCGTCACGGGGAGGCGCGCCCCGCACCCACGCAACGGGGCTAAAAAACGGGGTTAAAATTGAACTAGCGACACTGCGTAAATAAAATAATCCGGTCTCCGCGACGGGTACCCGCTACGGGGACCGTCGCGTTCCAACGGAGCCCACCCGCGTGTCCACGCGCATAGACACGCGACGGTTGGCCGTCGCGGGCGCCCGCTTAACGCAGTTTCAGGCCTTAGACCGCTACAGTCATGTATAGATGACAAACCAAAATGTGCCCAGCACGCCACGGTTCGACTACATGACAGACTTTGACGCCGAGGGTACGTTTTTGATTTTTTGACGTGTGGGGGGTCAAAAGGTTAAGGCTACGCCGACCGCGCAGTGGCGCCCTCATCGTTTGTTTGGTTAAAATGTGGCCACTATTTTCCGTTTCAAGGATTTATAATAAAACTGAACAATGTAAAACTACCGTTTATAATAATATTAACGTATAATCTTGTGGAGCACAACTTAACGTGCTTATTTTCTGCATTTTCATTCTAATGGTGCCTTTCCACGCTTGCCATGCTTCGACAAACTTCCACAAGCACAAGCGTGTGAACAGGGGTGTATGGCTTGGTTTGGCTTGGTTTGCAATAGCTTGCGCCGACGGACTCTTGTCGGTTTTTGAACACAGATCAAAGGAAGCTTGCGGCAAGCGCTTGCGACGTATTTACACGTTAGTGCGTGTTTAGTAGCCAATGTGATCTCGCGGCGAGCGCATGTGTATTGTATTGTTTTGTTCTAGTTCCTAGTGTTTTGTTTGTTTGTTCTGTGTTAGTTAAAAATGAGTGGCTGGTCGAACGATGAGAGTCTATCGTTTCTGGAATATTACCAGAGCGAATCGTCTATCTGGAACCCCAAAGACGTTAATCGAACGATTTTTATGAATCTTTATCATCCACCATCTTCTTGGTCGTCGGGCTTTCCTTGTTTTTGTTTTACTTTGTTTGAATTTCAAATGAAAGTATGTTAAACCAAACGCAATAGCCGACACAAGTTTGGTGTCCGCCATGCTTGGGTGTACGTAGCACACTGACGCGTTCACAAGCATGGAAACGACTTCCAAATGCCAAGCGGGGTTTGTGGACACTTGGGGCTTGAAGACGTTTGCCAAGGCTTGGCAAGCATGGAAAGGCACCATAAAATAAAATAAATAATCAAACAAACGATGAGGGCGCTACTGCGCGTCGGCGCAGCCTTAAAGATACCATGCCGTGTAGAAAGGGCCTAAAGGATCTAATAGGTACCTACATTAGTTTCTTAGCTCTAAAATTACTTAGACGTGTAAGTTAGTTTAGTAAGCAACTCTAACTAAACAGCACTAAAGTAATACCTTGTTAGATACGTTAGACGTTAGTTTAATGATGCAAGCCGTTGGAAAACTAACATTTTAATTATCTTGCTAATGCTTTACAGTTCACCTACGCCATTATTTGCGTTGAGATGCGGAAATTCGTCTTAAGTTGCCCATCAGAACGAAAATGATGATATGGCTAGAAAGGGTTGACTACAGGATGACGGCTAAAGGCTGACGCACATTTGGGCAGCAGGTACACAAAGCAAAAATCCATCCAAATCACCTTCATACATGAACCATTGCGTGCAATGGTCCAATGCGGCTGTAATGAGCGCTTAACATAGAGAGATGTAAGGAAGAAGATACATGCAGGAAGATGTGAGCAGTGGTGGCCCAGATAACGGCCGCGACTTGCGACATACAAATGTGGGTTCGAACTAGTGTTGCCAGGTGTCCCGATTTGCGCGGGACGTCCCGATTTTCAGGGGTCTGGGGACGCGTCCCGATTTGTACCTGATCGGGACGCTAAATGTCCCGATTAAACAAAAAATGAAAAAAAAAAATCATAAATAAATGTATATTTACGCTACGTAGGTTTTTAACACGGAATGCCATCTGTTGGCTTTGGATATATTCAAATATTGAGAATTTCGAAATTGTGCAAAAAGACTTAAAACCCCTTGTTTTTTTTTTGTTTACTGTCCCGATCTGCAACCCTAAATCCCGATATTTTTGACCTCATGTACCGATTTACAACAAATCGGACCTGGCAACACTAGTTCGAACCCAGACAGGCGCTTTACTTTGAGTAAATTATTTCATCACCACTGCTCTCAAAACATCGTGACGAAACCGGCATGTCCTAGAACCAAAAAATCGAAGACGAGTAACATCTACCAGCCCGCACTGGGCCCGCATGGTGGATTATTCCCCCACTCCCTCTCATAGAGTGGAGGCCTGTTTCCCAGCAGTGGGAACGTTATAACGTTGCTTGATTTTGGTGTTCATGCTAAAATGTTTGTGTTGGCTCGTTAGCTCCCCATTTTATTATTTATTTCGCCTGACAACCGTAATTTATGACTAACATTGAACTTTCAAAATCACGTTAACTTTATGATTAAGTAGGTACTTATATTCTTCTTGTCAAAATGTGAAAGGTCAGAAATCTTTTATATGAAAAATTCTTAGTAATACGCAGTCGAAGTTGTTTCAATGTATTGATGAAATACTTTAATAAGTTTTATATGAAAGCCAATTTATTCGTTATTTACCTGTTTTGGGAAAATCTGCTAAAGTTTATAATTATAATTTTATGTTGAATTTCAAAAGTTCTTCAAAGCGATTGGTCGGCAAAAAGTTACTCAGACTCATTTCAAATAAACCTGTTACAGGCACTTTTGAATTGTTCGGGCGTTGAGCTATGGAAAAGAACGGGCAAGAAACTCAAACTCAAACTCAAAGCATTTATTTCAATTAAACCTTGTACAGGCACTTTTGAATTGTCAAAATTAAATAGTCTGTCAGTTAGTCAGAAAGTTGAAGCTAGTTGCCCATTCCAAAACGTAGATCTCTATGGAGAAGAACGGGCAAGAAACTCCATGGACACTCTTTCAAATCAAGTTATTACAAAATCCTGGGTACATTATTCTTGTTGCTTCTATATGTGAGAACAATGTAAAAAAAAGACAAATGAAGAAACAATTCAAAATATAAGATTAAAAATAAGCCTTGGCAGTTAAGAGATGACCAGTCTCAACCGACGGCACCCGTTCACGAACATGACGCGTGGATCAGCACCATCCAGCTCAACCATTTTGTAGGGAACCGAATAATCCAACACACGCGCCACCATCGGTGAGACATTTAAGTGAGCATGACACGTTCTCAACTGCCATGCTCTTTCAAGTCAACAACAAAAAAAATCATAATAAACGGAAACATGGTTCTTACATTTACAAAATTAAAAAAAAATGCTTCTAAATTATACAAAACTATAGTTTGCAATTTATTTAAGATGTTAATATAATTTACTACCAAACAGGAAGAGGTATCTAATATTGCAGTATTCAACAATTAAAACTGGATTGAATAAAATAAAAAAGTTATGTTCGTAATGTCAGAAATATTGAAAAAGAAAAAGGGAAGCACCTCTTCCAAATATTGAAATTTTAACTAGTGAGCCCCAGTGCCTGTGGAGCAGGACCGGCATTAAGCCAAGCATTTTTATCTACGATATAATCATCCAACTTGTAATATGCTTGTCTACATAGTGTGCGTTTAATGCATGTTTTAAATTTCTTCTCATTTAATTGAAGAATATCAAATGGTATTTTATTATAACATTTTACACAGTAACCCATAAAAGAAGTTTTTACTTTAGACAATCTGAAACGCGGTTGATCTAATTTGTCCCTATTTCTAGTGTTAAAATTATGCCTGTCACTTATCTTACTAAAAATATGTAGATTTTTTCGAACGTACATGCTCCATTTCCAAACTCCACAGAGGCTCTATTAAATCAAATATTGTTAAAAAACTTATATATTTATATATTGTTTCTGACGGCACGGTTGGCGCAGTGCTTATGCGATTGACTGATGCCCCGCGTATCGCGGGTTCGATTCCTGCACGGAACAAATATTTGTATGACCTACAAGTAGTTGTTTCGGGTCTGGCTGTTTGTGTATGTGAGTTTAAATGTTTGTAAACGCACCCACGATACATGTGGGGCAACGTTTTAATTATCTAAAAAAAAAAAAGTTTAAATTAACGAGTCTTGTGATTTGAGGGTAAATAAATATTTTTTAAAGGTCATAATTTATATAGCTTGGCTTGGGTTGGGCTTGGCTTTAGCGCTAGATATATAATTTTAGGCTTTGGCGTTGAATACCGTACAGGAAAAACCGGCCAAGTGCGTGTCGGGCCACGCACAGTTTAGGGTTCCGTAGCAACCCGTTATCACAATATATTGCGATTCTGTTATTCTTTATTCTGAATAAAAATAAAAAAAATCATGAATATGTATTTTGTTTTTCAATGCAACTCTTTACCCGTTATAAACAAGCAACTACTTCATCTTAGTCACTTTAAAGGATTAATTCTAAGGATTTTGTATTTGGTACAAAATTATCCAACACCCAAGTTCAACGACTATTACCGCTAAACTAATAAAGTTATCTTAACCGCAATAGTTTTCGTTTAAAGTTCATAAAATGCACTATCATCGTGAATTTTTCCAGATTTTTCAAGCCAGCAGTTTAGGTTTTAAAGGGGGGGGACGCCCTACTAGAACAAAAATTTGCACTTTAACGTTTAATATTTTGTAAATGGAGCATTAAATCGAAAAATAATTTTAGCAACCCCCAAGTCATTTTAGAAGACCTATTCAACGATAGCCTACACGATGGGGTAGACGACGAAAAAATATTCATCCCCACTTCACATGTAACGACGAAAAAATATTCATCCCCACTTCACATGTAGGGGAGCTACCCTAAAAAAAATATTTTCCAAAATTTTATTTTACCACTTTGTCGGCGTAATTGATATACGCACTTCTCGACAAAATTACAGCTTTCTAGTACTAACGGTCTCTTAGCAAAACCTCGGACAGACAGACAGATGGACATGACGAAACTATAAGGGTTCCTTGTCGGAACTACGGAACCCTAAAAAAAGAAGCCAAGTGCGAGTCGGAGCCGCACCAGAAGGGATCCGTACTATGGTTCCATACCACTGTACAATAAATATTTAACACTACGTGTTTTTTTATATACTTTAGTAAAAAAAATCATCACCACTGCTCGGAAAACATCTTGAGAAAACCGGCATATCTTAGGTCGGGAGGTAAATATATACCCTACAGCTCATGGAGAGGAGGTCCATGTCCCAGCAGTAGGAACAAAAAAAACTGGTCAAGTGCGAGTCGGACTCGCACACGAAGGGTTCCGTACCACAAGGCAAAAACGTCGAAAAAAACATGTTTGTTGTATGGTAGCCCCCCTTAAATATTTATTTTATTTTAATTTTATTATTTATTATTAAAGTTAAAATACAATTGAGTATTTTGTGAATATTTCAAGTGCCTACCTGTTGCCATTTTTGATATCGAGCAAAAAAGAGCAAAAAAATCGCGTTTGTTGTATGGAAGCCCCCCTTAAATATTTATTTTATTTTGTTTTTAGTATTTGTTGTTATAGCGGCAACAGAAATACATCATCTGTGAATGTGTTTCAACTGTCTAGCTATCGCGGTTCTTGAGATACAGCCTAGTGACAGACAGACAGACGGACAGACAGCGAAGTCTTAGTAATAGGATCCCGTTTTTACCCTTTGGGTACAGAACCCTAAAAACATGGAAAAGAACACGGTCCTGCATGTGGACCCCCTTTAATTTTTTACTTTATTTTTTATTCTTATAGCGGCCATAGTAGTTAATATCAAGTGTCTCCACATATTATGGTTCATAAGATACAGGCCTGTGACAGATGGTAGGACAGCGGAGCCTCAGTAATACGGTTCCGTTAGCACCCTGTAGGAACGGAACCCTAAAAATGTAGACAATGTTTGAACATGTGAGATTGGTGTTTGCTAACAGTCACCATGCTCGTAGGTACGGGAAAACTCCTAGTGCAAAGCAAATGTTTGGGTAAGGAAAACATGGCAGTTTATCCTGGTTCTATGGCAGCGGCAATAGTCAACAGTAGCAACATTATGTTCTCTTTTGGCCTTATTACAAAACAAGATTTATCTTTAGACCCAGGTTTAAACCATCCAGCCATTTTTAAATTTCGAACTATAATCCAACGAAGCTAAAGTTCTTATTACAAAATCTGACGTTAAACCCAAGTCTAAGTTGTCAATTTTGCATTAAGAACTTTACAGTTGTTGGAATAAAGTTCAAAATTTAAAAATGGCTCGATGGTTTAAACCTGGGTCTAAAGATAAACCTTGTTTTATAATAAGGCCGTAAGTGTCTAAATTTAAAGCTCTCCTGCGCAGTCATTTAAACAAACATTTAACTGGCTAATGTCATTTAGTTATTTATGCTTATTTTAGTTACTTTGTACGTTTATTGTTATTAGTGTAAGTCAGTGTTTTGTTATTTTTTAGACTTCATTCAAAGTTGATTTAATCTTTTTAATTTTATATAATTTTATGATGCTTTTTTATGATGTTTATAATAATTTATTTTGCTTTGTTTGTGACTTAAATATATCAACAGCATTTCGGGTCGAATGGTCGATCGTTAAAACAGTCGTAGTAAGGGTAGTCACAAGCTGACGACTGACTTTTAGATACCAATGTATACGTTTTTATAATAAACTTCCTAGCCACATTCAAGAACTAAGCCTTAATAAATTCAAATTTCTTATAAAGCGAAAACTATGCCAGAAAGCCTATTATACTGTGAAGGACTATATTGAGGACAAAAAGGCTTGGGATTGAGCTGCTCCAATAGGTTTAGAAAGTTAATTGTTTTTATTTTGCTATTTTACACTTTAATATTTATTTTTAAATATCTATTTACTTAAACAATGGCATGTACATTTAACTGTATAAAGTATTATATTATTTTAATTATTGTGAATGTGAGGACTATGTGGGTCATTGTTTTCGTTTTAATCATGGTCTGGTAGTTTGAGTAGTTTATGCGGCCTACCCAAATGTCCTGTCTTTGGTGTTGTTCGTCAAATCGTTGAGCTCCTTAAGTTCTGAGTTGAGCTGCACGGTTACTGACAAATGCGGGCACTGACTGGACAGGTCCACTCAATCTGTGTGGTTCTTTCGTCAAAAGACTGTTTCAGACAACAATCTACATGGTCTTCACACGATCTGACCAAGATTTTGTCTGGACTTTAAAAGAGATTCTGAGTTTGTTTCGGCCTTTCTTCTCAGTAGTCAGATAGGAAACGCCGACCTCATCTAGTTTAAAAAAATATGATTGACCTGTAAAAGTGTTTGTACAAACCTACTTACAGAAAATAAATCATTTATCATTATCATTTATCAAGCCCAAAAGTCTGACCACCAGTCTTACCAAGGGTTATCATATTACCCGTAACTGGGATGTGTCAGATAGGCAGTCGCTACATATAAATTACTGGTATTCAGCTGCATCTGGAAGCCGACACCAACATAGCTGGGAAAACGCTAGGCAAATTGAAACGGGTAATCCGACGCCAACCGGTTTGCTTCTGGAAATGGAATAATTCTGACAATTTCTTTCGTTATTAAGTCTTGATGGTGCTTAAAGGACACAGATTAGAAAATTGTAGTTTTGTTTCTCCAGTATGATAACTTTCACGTAGCATTACGTTCGTGTAATGCAACCAACGACTATGAGTTGTGACTACTCAATAATAAAATCAGAGGGGTAATTCTCCGGCGGCGAACTCTCGCGTCCGGCCCTGGTGCAAGCCATGGTCCGGTGCGAGAGGGAGTGGGAGGCAGTTACCTCTTTCTGCGAAGCAGTCATGCTAACGAAGGAGGTGGCGGGACGGCTCAGGGAGAGAGCCTCCCGTCCCAGCCGCCGCGGGAGACGCTCCGGGCGTCGGGAGCCGCGTGACGACTCCCGGCCACCGTAGGCTCGGGCCTGCAGGCGGAGAGTAATGGGTAGCTCACCGTCCGATCAGGACCAGGCCCGTGCCGGACAGCGCGTACGTGTTCCACGCGCGCCTCAAAGAGATGTCAGCATCGAGGAGGAGCCCCCTTAGGGCCGAAGCCTGCCGGGTCAGCGGGATTGTCCGAAAGGGTTACCGCTGGCCCGGAACATAAAGGGCTAAGGAAGGAACACGGGTGGGTTTTAGTAAGTAAGAGTCTGACACTCCCTTCCGCTCCACCTAGAGCGGGAGGAGTCATTTGATGATTTCCCATCCGGAAAAAAAGGGGTAATTCTCGCAATTTTAAGAACGTTCACAGTCTGATCTCAGTTTCTACATTTTGACAAGTTTTTGACATTTGTTTGTCGCTGAGATGAGACTGAGACTAGATTTTGAACATTTTAAAATACGAGAATTGGCCTTCTAAAGCAGACCGCAGTTTCAATAAAAAAAAATCGCGAATTTAAAATTTTCTTACGTTTTTTTTGCGATTTGCTTTGAAGGTTTGCCCCGTCAACAAAAAAAAATAATTTCAGTAAGATACATACACCCCCCCCCCCCGGACTTAAAGAATTGCACCACCCCATACTTCCCGTGGGTGTCGTAAAAGGCGACTAAGGGTCGTACCGGAGAATGGGCAGCAGCGTTCTCTATGCATTCCACCATCATACTATACTGCGATCGCCAACCCGCCTGCCAAGCGTGGCGATTATGGCAAAACCCCCCCAAGAATGACAAGCACAAAAATCATTAGGCCCCTAGTACCCGGCGGCCCGCCTACCCTTGGTTACGGTAGCGGCCAAGGCCACGGTGAGGCAAGGGGTGCTAAGAATCCCCGGAAGAGATCCGGCTACCACAATCACCGAAAACTGGACCTGGCAACATACAACACGCGTACACTCCGGACCGACGAGAAGATCACCGAACTTGAGGAAGAATTGAGCAAGATACGATGGAGTATAGTGGGGTTATCTGAAGTCCGAAGAGAGGGGGAGGACTCGATAATCCTTAAATCCGGAAACTTGCTCTATTTCCGGGAGGGCAACCAGCAGTCCCAAGGTGGTGTCGGGTTTATCGTCCATAAGTCTCTTGTGAGCAACGTGGTGAAGATCGAGAGTGTGTCGACCAGGGTGGCGTACCTTATACTCAGAATATCCGAAAGGTATTCGCTGAAGGTCGTACAGGTTTACGCCCCGACCTCGTCACACCCCGACGATGAGGTGGAGACCATGTATGAGGATATTTCCAGAGCCATGCATGGCTCTAAAACTCACTTTACCGTTGTCATGGGGGACTTCAACGCGAAACTGGGTAAACGTAACGATGATGAGTTGCGAGTGGGGCAATTTGGAGTTGGATGCCGGAACCACCGGGGCCACCTACTGGCCAGTTTTATGGAGAAGGAAGGCCTCTTTATGATGAATTCCTTCTTCAGAAAACGTGAGCATAGAAAGTGGACCTGGCAGAGCCCGGATGGTGCAACTAAAAATGAGATTGACTTCATTATGTCGACGAAGAAGCAAGTATTCAATGATGTCTCTGTGATCAACGCGGTGAAAACCGGAAGTGATCACCGTATGGTAAGAGGCACATTGAATTTAAATATCAAGCTGGAAAGATCTCGACTGATGAAGTCTACGCTCCGTCCAGCACCGATCCAGATCCAAAACCCCGAGAGCTTTCAGCTCGAACTCCAGAATCGTTTCGAATGCCTAGGGAGCTCCGTGGACGATTATAACGATGGGTTCGTGGAAACTGTCCATACGGTCGGGTCTAAGATCTTCAAGACCCGCCGTACGAATTCAAAAAAGAAGCTCTCTGATCCTACTTTGCGGCTCATGAAGGAGAGGCGCGATATGATCCTGCAGTCTACGGATGATGCGCTAAATTACCGGCAACTCAATAGACGGATCTCTAAGGCCTTGAAAAGCGATCTTCGCCGTTTTAATACAGATCGTATTAAGGACGCGATAGAGCGAAATAAAGGCTCCAAGGTCTTTGCTAGAGATCTGTCTATTGGGCAGAGCCAGCTTACGAGACTGAAAACCGATGATGGCAGGATCGTATCCGACAAACCTGAGCTGTTGAGAGAGATCGAGAGGTTCTATGGACAGTTATACACGTCAACAAATAACCCCGCTATGAATCTGGCAAACGACCCAAGAGCTAGATTGACCCGGCACTGTACCGAAGACATCCCGGACGTCAGCCTGTACGAGATTAGGATGGCTCTGAAGCAGCTCAAAAACAACAAGGCACCGGGTGATGACGGAATTACGGCCGAGTTGCTGAAGGCCGGCGGAAAACCCGTTCTGAAGGCCCTTCAGAAGCTGTTTGGTTCCGTCATACTCGAGGGCAAAACACCACAGGCATGGAACAGGGGTGTGGTGATACTTTTCTTTAAGAAGGGCGATAATGCCCTCCTTAAGAATTATAGGCCCATCTCACTCCTGAGCCATGTCTACAAGCTGTTTTCGAGAGTCATCACGAACCGTCTCGCGCGCAGGTTTGACGACTTCCAGCCTCCCGAACAAGCCGGATTCCGTAAAGGCTTTAGCACCGTAGACCACATACATACGCTGCGACAGGTTATACAGAAGACCGAAGAGTATAACCTGCCTCTCTGCTTAGCGTTTGTGGACTACGAGAAAGCCTTTGATTCGATCGAGACATGGGCTGTGCTGCAGTCTCTTCAACGGTGCCAGATCGACTATCGGTACATCGAAGTGCTGAAGTGTCTGTACGAAAACGCCACTATGTCAGTCAGACTCCAGGATCAGGCCTCGAAACCTATCCTTCTGCAGCGAGGTGTGAGACAGGGAGACGTTATCTCTCCGAAACTGTTCACCGCTGCACTGGAGGATGTCTTCAAGGTTCTGGACTGGAAAGGGGCTGGCATCAACATCAATGGCGAGTACATAACTCACCTTCGGTTTGCCGACGACATCGTAGTCATGGCTGAGACTATGGAGGACCTCAGTACAATGCTCGATGACCTCAGTAGAGCCTCCGAAAGAGTGGGTCTTAAAATGAACATGGACAAAACGAAGGTCATGTCAAATGCCCATGTAACACCCACTCTCATAAAAATCGGAGACGCTACACTCGAAGTCGTGGACGAGTACGTTTACCTAGGACAAACCGTCCAGTTAGGTAGGTCTAATTTCGAGAAAGAGGTAAATCGACGAATCCGACTCGGCTGGGCAGCGTTCGGGAAGCTACGCAATATCTTCTCGTCCCACATACCGCAGTGTCTCAAGACGAAAGTCTTTGACCAGTGTGTGTTGCCAGTGATGACTTATGGAACGGAAACGTGGTCGCTCACAATGGGCCTTATAAGAAGGCTAAAAGTCACCCAAAGGGCAATGGAGAGGGCTATGCTTGGAGTTTCCCTGCGTGATCGAATCAGGAATGAGGAGATCCGCAGGAGAACCAAGGTAACCGACATAGCCCGAAGAATTGCCAAACTTAAGTGGCAGTGGGCAGGGCACATTGCTCGCAGAACAGATGGCCGATGGGGCCGAAAGGTTCTGGAGTGGCGACCGCGTACCGGAAGACGTAGCGTTGGAAGGCCTCCCACAAGGTGGACCGATGACCTTGTGAAGGCCGCAGGGACCCGTTGGATGCGGGAAGCACAGGACCGGTCGAAGTGGAGGTGCTTGGGGGAGGCCTATGTCCAGCAGTGGACGTCTTTCGGCTGAAATGATGATGATGATGACATACACCCTATGTATCTAAATTGTATTTTCAATCGTAACAAATATGTATTGACTGCATTAAAAATATCAATGGCATGATTTCATTAAATGCTTATTTAATGGGAGAACTTAGAGAGTTGTATTGGTGATTTTAATGATTATATCTATAAATGCATGACATATCTGTTATGGTCACGAATCAAATATTAATCAACATACAATTATTCGACACTGATCCGCAAATTGCAAAAAACGTAAGAAAATTTGAATGACTTGACTGTTATATTAAAGTGTTTACATAATTTAAAAAGCTTAAAGTCTTAAAATGATAATAATAATAATATGTAGAGACGCCAGCACATCAAACTACCCCAAACTGTCAGATTTTCCTAATCAACTTTGAACCTTATGCTTTAGCGATAAATTTAAAAATCTATTAAAGAAATTTGACAGATTGTAGTAGCTGTACAAGTATATAAAAGGACGGGAAATAATCAAAGGGCATCAAAAAATTCGTTCGCATCGCAGTCAACAGGAAACGTGGCCATGCTGGCAGCATTGCCACGTTGTATGGCAATGCTGATTCTTTGGCCAAAAAATAGGCCAGCCCCTCTGGTCACGAGAAGAGTCGACCAACCGCTTGGCAATGTCTCGAAATACTGAGTGGGCATTTCTTGACTATTTGAATTATTTTACTTTAAACCGACATTATCAAAGATATGCATATTTTCCTTCCTGTCAAATTGTTGTGTAGTTAAATAATAAAGAAGCGGTATTCCACTCAGAGCACTGATTTGAACCGCACTTGGACGAACAGCACCTGAGCATTTCCACTAACCGCACTGAAACAACATTTTTTTAAATATTTTTTTTACAATTTTTTTTTTGTAACGTGCTGTTCAGTGAGTATTGGGAAAAATGTAATCTAACTACTGATTACTAACTACGACTACATAAAGTAATTAGTAATCATAACTACAAACTACATAAAAAAATCGAAAAAAGTAGTTAAAAATTTTGACTACTAATTTATTCGAGAACATTATGTCGCTTTCTTAGTAAACTTCAACTATATCCGACGATCCTGCATATTTATCTCTTTTGTTGACTGTACATGAACGACTATCGCGCGTGTTTCGACTTGTCGTATTTAAAGTATTCATACAATATAATACTCCATTACCTTCTTCGGCTGCAGTGGAAAGACTGTTTTCATACTGCAGCATTAACAAATCCTGCATTATTTTTTTTGTCATCAATCCTTCTTGGAGTTGATATCCAACCTTATTTTTTATGTATTAACCAAACCAGAAATGTCTCTTTTTCATGCTATGCTATGTCTCTTTTTCATGGCTCACTTGATAAAAAACTGGTGACGAGTTCACACATTTTTCTTGGAAAATAACGCCCAAATCTAAAAAGTCATTGTTTCCTGTTTAATTTATTGTTATATACTCGTAATACATTGAAATTGTGTTGATTTTCCGTGCATTCGAGGTGTGTATTTGACTATTTTTTCCTTCTGGGTTATTGCTTTTCATGTGGCAATATTTTTAATCGCTTTCATTCTTCACTCAAGGTTCTTCGCTATAAGATGTGGTTCACTGAATGAGTCTCCACTGCTGATGAACTAAGGGTTTTTATGTCCTTCTTTGGTACGTAATAATTGTTCTATGCTGTTTTTTGGGCTATATAAGATTCTGCTTGCTTCACGGGTTCTCATGGATAAATTTTACCCCAGGTGGCCCGAACTTTCTGTAAGCCGATACACTCGGTTTTTCCCCTACCACCCAGTCTCTTGCCAATAAGTAATGCTGCAATTCCCCGGAGCAACAGCCGATTCGTACTGACGAGCAGAGCCGAGCTGAGCCGGATTTGCCGGTCGTATTCGCCAACGGACAGAAGCCCGTGTTAACCAGATACTTTTTTCCCTATTCTTTTATTACCTAGTTTGTTGTAGTCTATTTTTTTTTTAAAGAAAAGCACCACTGTATTTTTATATCTAATACGGCAGGCGTGTTACCCTTTTTTCTTTCAAGCGGATATTTTTTTCTTCCACGCGCGCGGATCTTATACATGATTGCAATCACGTTTAAAATCGCGTCGCGTGTCTAAATCTTTGTACACTTCCTAAAGTATCGTTTATCATATCGCCACAGTCAAGTTTATTTTGTTATTTTTTATTTTTTATAATTAATCATATTCGGATTTTTTTAAACAAAATATTAAATACGTATAGTATTTAATAGCGAAAAGTGTTTCCTTCCATCCAGTTTCGCTACAACTGTGATAAACCATCCCAAATCCCACAGGCTATCGGATGAAATGTTCGAAAAACGTGTAGTACTAAAAGCTAATTTAAATGATTAACCCTTCAATCAACCTTTTTTGTTTATTTATTTGATTCGCAAATAATTTTAATTAAGTTGATGTTTGCTGAGTAATTTTATTTTTTTGATTACATGTCAATAAAAAGTAATTAAGATCTGATAAGTATAGGTACATAACATCTACGACTTTAATCCTTGCGTTTGATTATTCATGAAAATAAACATAGGTAGGTATGTGCAATAAACCGATTTTTTTTTTATGCAGCCATATTTTAAAACATATATTACTACACTATACATGTTTATTTAATTGCAAAATATAAGTTCATAAAATTAAATAATCAGTAATTATAACTACCTACTAGATTGCAGCAATCAAATCAACAACTACTTAATGTAGTTTGATTACTGTAGTTAAGTTACATGTAATCATAACTACATGTAGTTAACCACTTTTAATCGTAATTAGTAACCAGATTACAAAATTGTAGTTAACTACGCCCTACACGTGGAATAATAAAATTTATCGTTCAACTTATGATACACCGCATGCCCAAAACACGTTTCTCTGCCCTTTCGCCGAAAAATTTTTGTTTGCCTGATTTTCACTTGCCAACTAACGTTTCACAGAATTTTTTTTCGCCGAATAATCATTTGCCAACTTATCATATAATTTTGTTTTATTTCCCAATTGTACGTTTGGTCTGCTTTTCATAATGACACTTTTTAAAATGCCAACTTTCAAATAGCAAAATGTTTTAGTTTGCGTAATATTCATTCAGTTGTTTATTGTTTACCAAATCTAGTAGGGTTTCGTTTAATAATTATGTAATATTATTGGCAGAGAACCGTGTAAAGGGTTTAAAGTAACCTAACCAAACCGAACGTAGGGGTGCCCTTTGCTCGCTCTTACGTCCTATGTCGACGTAGCCCCGCTTCGCCTGGCTCCTATTTCTATGTAAAGGGTTTAAAGTAACCTAACCAAACCGAACTTAGGGGTGCCCTCCGCTCGCTCTTGCATCCAAAGTCGACGTAGCCCCGCTTCGCGGGGCTCCTATTTCTGTGTGAGGCGTTAAAAGTAACCTAACCAAACCTAACCTCGGGGCGCCCTTCGCTCGTTCATAAATATGTTTTCAGAAACGGAATCAGGGTGTGAAATTTTTGACTAATGATAAATATAATCACACAAAACGTTTGGGACGTTTTGTGTGATTATAATAATCAGCTTAACAATAATTCTACCAAATGAAACGTTGTCATACAAAAATTTGCTAATCGTTAGTTCCCTATTCCAGCAAAGTAAACTCTTCCGGCATAGGCCTAGAGTTCGGAGCGCGCAAGTAGCAAGAGCCGTATCTCTACGTTGACGCCGTGGTGGGGCCACGGCGTCCACGTAGAGATACGGCGGCGGGGATTCTACCAAATGAAACGTTGTCATACAAAAATTTGCTAATCGTTAGTTGTCAAAGTGAAACATCGGCGAAACGTTGGTTGGCCAGTAATAATCTGTCAAACAATTTTCGGCGAAAAGGCAGCATACCCCAAAATACGGCATTGCTTATCTAAAGACTGTTGTCGCGCTGCATATTTTTACTCTGTCTTAAGTAAACCGACACGGAGGTCGTCGAGGAAATAAACGTTAATTTTTATGAATCTTTTTTATTTGATGCGCTTCGTGAAGTAGGCTGCATGTATCGTTTGAGAATTATGTCAACGGTCTATGGAGATCTGCTATTAAAATGCATGTTCTTTATTCATTAGTCGTTTCTACTTTACAGCCTTGTAAGGTCGATACTATATGGTGGACCTTTTTTTTATTGTGCATGCGGCGGTCTCCTGTGAAGGAGTGCACCTACTTAATACTTACCTGATGTTGCCCTTTATTTATGTATCATGTATTGTGTACAGTCGCCAGCATATCAAGTTACCTGAAACTGTCTAATTTTCCCAATCAACTTTTAAGCTTAAGCTTTAGCGATGAAGTTGAAAATCTATTAAAGTTTGACAGATTGCAGTAGCTTGATGTGCTGGCGTCTGTATATCTATAGCTGGAGATCCCAAATAAATAAATTACTACTCAGTAGGTTGACCGACAATATATTAACTTTGGTATAGGTAATGTCTGTGTGGTGCTGGACTTAAAAAATAGCACCACCCCATACTTCCCGTGGGTGTCGTAAAAGGCGACTAAGGGGCGTACCGGAGAATGGGCAGCAGCGTTCTCTATTTATTCCACCATCATACCATACTGCGATCGCCAACCCGCCTGCCAAGCGTGGCGATTATGGCAAACCCCCCCCACAATTGGGGGAGGCCTATGTCCAGCAGTGGACGTCTATCGGCTGAAACGACCTGACGGTATGTAGGTACCGAGAATTTCTCGGTAACAGAAAAGTTCACAGCACTATACCTACCTACATTGACAGCGTTGTTGGCAAGAAACTAAATGTAGTGACAAAAGGGCTTTGAAGATTCGTGGCATACGTACCTGTCCACCATTTTGATTATTTTTAACCGACTTCAAAAAAAGGAGGAGGTTCTCAATTCGGTTGTATTTTTTTTTTATGTTTGTTACCTCGTTTATAAGCCGATTTGGAAAATTCTTTTTTTATTTAAAAGGATATACTTCCATTTTTATCAAAATCCAGTGATTTTGATAAAAATGGAAGTATGTCCTTTAATGACGGCGTACTGAGGTAACAAACATAAAAAAAAGACAACCGAATTGAGAACCTCCTCCTTTTGAACTGTCTGATGATGTGGAATAAATAGAGAACGCTGCTGCCCATTCTCCGGTAAGACCCTTAGTCGCTTTTTACGACACCCACGGGAAGTAAGGGGTGGTGCAATTCTTTAAGTCCGGCACCACACATACCGTCAGGAAAATTACTTAATTGTTTATCAAATTGACACACTGCTTCAATTTGCCGTCAATTTACATACAACTATATAATAATAGCAGTTATGTAAAGATGTTCAGGTTCACCCATTTTCGGACTAATAGCGGCAAGCGTAGCTTAAATCGATCCGTGCGGCTGTTATTACTTAATAGCGTTTACGCTGTACGGCATTTCATACAAACTTTCAAGTCCTTATTTTCCGAAATGAGTGAACCGATTTTAATGAAACTTCGTACGCACAAGCAGGATACAAAGGTCTAAAAAGTTAGTAGAAAACATTTTCGAAAAATAGTGTTACAGCCAAATTAGACCGATTTTAATTTTTCCATAGAAACAGATATTTCCAGTTATCTTTTTTTAAATAAGACATTTCGAAAATGTTCTCTACTAACTTTTTAGACCTCTGTATCCTGCTTATACGTATGAAGTTTAATTAAAATCGGTTCATTAGTTTCGAAAAAGAAGGGCTTGAAAGTTTGTATGAAATGCCTTACGGCGTAAACGCTCTTAATCACGAGCCCCTCCTGATATTACTTAGCCACGAGCCCCTCAACCCATCAAGTATGTAACTTTTGTTTTAATTAAGCTACGAGAAAGAAAAAATGTTTATTCTGCACAAACTAAACCATTTTACAAAAAAAAATAATATATTTTGCCCATTGCTTGATATAAAGGACCAAAGACAATAATACTATACATCATCGATAAATAGCATTATCTTCAGTACCACTGCTCGTAAACAGGGCCGTGCACCATGCGTGGTGTGCGAAAATCAGCTTGCGAAAGAAATTAAACTTAATTTTTGTGTTCCATTTTTAAAGGATGATTTCCACCAATTTTTCCAAGGTATTTTTTTCGAGGCGGTGACGTGCGGTTACAGCGTTGGAGCGTTATGGTTATAATGAGTGATCAGTGATGATCTGATCGGCTTCCGCCCCCTAAGACCCTGCGCCTGGGTGCCGCGCACCCCTTGTACCCCCGGGTAAAGACGGCCCAGCTCGTAAATAATTCTAAAGTCACCTTGAAAACAAAACATGAACATGTTTAAGTATATTAAAACAGCAACAAAATACTGAAACAGAATCCCCAGCAACACTTAATTCTCAAACACTTGGTAATTATAACAATTACTTAATTCACGTTTTCGCAAACGTTTTAATTTCTGAGAAGCTTTAGTGCCGTGTTGTAATGAAGTTTAATGGACTTTTTGCGGTGACATAGTGTTGGGACACGCCGAGAATCGAGTTCCAAAAAGAACTGAAATAATGATGCCTAAAAAAGTAATGAATCTACGAACTACCTCATTGGTCTAGTGGTCGCGAGCGCTACTGCTGAGCACGAGGTCCTGTATTTGACTCCCAGGCCGGGCAAAGTGTTATTTTACAATTTAACACTAATAAATAGGTATAGGTACAGGGTGAATTTTCCAAGTGGGCGTGAATGGCCAAATCCGAAATTATGAGGAATAGCGAAAAGTAGTCAAAGGAGTCGCGGGCTCGATTTTGAAGAAAACTAAAACTGCATCATTGGATTTTGAAAAGTCAATATTTCTAGCCAGGAATCGAACCCGTTGATTTTGAAAAAAAACACTGTATTATTACACCATTTAATAGTGTCGCTGATAAGGATCGAATTCTGGGAAGTAATGACATACGGGAAACAAAAGAAAAGAGCTCATTTTTAACAAAATACTTTTTTTATTTTTCTTATGTTACCTACCTATTAAACCTTAACTGATTAATTGTTCAAAATGCTGAACATTCTTTTCAATACATAGCTGGATTCGACGTCTCAAGGATTGTACCACAAAATATAGATAGTACAGAAGGCAATCACATGTATGCCACAATGTAAACTCTATACATATGTATAGAAGATAATGATTAAAATGGCTTAACAAGATATGCGGCATACTTGACTAAGACAATGTTGGTCACCGACTGTATGCACTGCAGCACGAAACATTACAAGTAAGGACAGACAAAAAGCTATATATCTCTTTCGCACGATTCTCGCTGTTGTTGCTCATAACGCGTTCAAGGTCAAAGTGGCTTCACTTTTCATACCTACGCTCGGCGGTCGCGCTAGGGTTATCAACTTTGGCTTATGCACAAAAAACTATCTTGGTAGTGGCACTCGTATCTAGTTGTTTGATTTATTGCTGAGCTTATTCTACAATATTAAAACAAACCATAAACATAGTATAAGTTTTCAGAACAAAAACATATAAAATTTTACGTTTCAATTTTCACTATCGAAAATCCCTAATAACTTCAAAACGGATTAGGTACCATATTTAGACAATTTATTTTGCCCTATCCGTTTTAGACCTAAACCTATCAAATGACACTAAAAACAATACAATATCTACACAAACAAAAAATCATGTTTTCAACTTACGTAATAGTTGGTGGCGTGAAATACCTTACAAAAAAGTTACTTCGTTTAAACTGATTCAAAATAGGAAACTATTAAATAAATCGAGCTTTTTTTTTGCGGATGGGAAATCATCAAATTACTCCTCCCGCTCTGGGTGGAGCGGTAGGGAGTGTCAGACTCTTACTGACTAAAACCCACCCGTGTTCCTTCCTTAGGCCTTTATGTTCCGGGCCAGCGGTAACCCTTTCGGACAATCCCGCTGACCCGGCAGGCTTCGGCCCTAAGGGGGGCCGATGCTGACATCTCTTCGAGGCGCGCGTGGAATACGTACGCGCCGTCCGGCACGAGCCTGGTCCTGATCGGACGGTGAGCTACCCATTACTCTCCGCCCGCAGGCCCGCGCCTACGGTGGCCGGGAGTTGTCACTCGGTTTCCGACGCCCGGAGCGTCTCCCGTGGCGGCTGGGACGTGCGGCTCTCTCCCTGAGCCGTCCCGCTACCTCCTTTGCTAGCATGACTGCTTCGCAGAAGGAGGTGACTGCCTCCCACTCCCTCTCGCCCCGGACCATGCTTGCACCAGGGCTGGACGCGAGAGGTCGCCGCCGCTGCCGGTCGCCTCTACGAGGACACGGCGGTGCTCCGCCCAAGCGGGGCAGACCTCCAACGTGTGCTCCAACGTGTCCTCTGGGCGATCCTGGCAATGGTGATACCCGGGCGTTTCCTCCCGCCTGATGATGTGCAGGAACCTCCCGAAACTTCCATGTCCAGTGAGGACCTACGTCAGGCGGTAGGTGAGGGCACCGTGGCGCCTCTCTATCATATGGCGTATCACGAAAAATCACAAAATTATAAGCTTGTTAAGTTACCTGTTTGTCCGTACAAAAACATGCTCTGCCGCGCCGCTCCCGCCGCGTGGTCTTGCGCTCATTGATAATAGTACCTAGGTACTTAACCGTTCGGCGCGGAGATTGGATAACCTACTTAGTGTCGCTCGGTGTTCAACTTTTAACCTTTTTTTAAATATTTTTGGGACAAAATATAACATGGGGTAAAAATTATTGGAATCGATTCAGTTATTTATTCTGAACAAACTATAATTATTCAGGTTTCGCATATACTAAAAATAACGTTGTATAGCTCCCAATAAAGTTGTTATATTTGCGCCATGTCCATTGGGTTTTTCTATCAGGAATTTCGCCCTCTGTCTGGATTTGTGCCCATTGCAGTAAGCTCGCCCCTTATTACTAACTTCTTAAACATAAATGTCAAAATGTGGGTGTACCTACTATAGGTGCATTTCTGCATAACCCACCGGGGTACACAGGCGTGACGAGTAATGTTGTAAATCCACGAAAACTGGGTTTCTGGATAAAAACAAAGTTTATTAAACGAAATAATATTATCCCTTATGATTGAAAGATTACGTTAAAAAAATTCGTTGATAAAGTCCTCGAGAAAAATTTCCAAAAGTAAATATTATTTCCTCGTCGCCAGCAAACAAAATAACTTAGTTATACTGGCCGATAGAAAAAAGAACTAAAAAGAAACTCTGTCAGGTAACTAATTCGATTTGCAATGGCGACGGATTTTACAAAAAATAACCGTAACACTTCGCTTGTAGCGTTTATCCTTTCAACACTTTAGGGCGTGTTCACAAAAGCGCGATTTTTTTCATGCGCGCGTCGCGTACGCATCGCTCCGTCAAAAACGAAGTATTTAATTCCAATCGACGCGCGCGCGGTTATAATCGCGGTAAAATCGCGCTCAGTCTTTAGCTTTATTATTAGTACTAGCTTCCGCCCGCGACTCCGTCCGCGCGGATGTCGGTCTTCGCGAGGATGGTTTATTTCTCCATTTTGAGTAACTCTGACAATGACATCTTATAAATATCTATTGGACCCAAATACGGCTAAGCCTATAATAATTAAGGAGATCCCTCTATTGAGCTACTGCTGTTGAGCTCGCGTTCTGTAGTAAGTATTTTTTTCATAGTAATTCCGACCTTGATAAGTAGCATGTAGCAGTAAATTACTGACAATGACGAAAAGTTTGCAATAATAAAAAAGTGATCGTGACAATGCGACAGAAAGTTAATTGAGAGCTTCAGCATACACAACATTGTTAGTGAGCTCGTCCGGAATATGAACATGAAGATTTCTTGGACTGCTCACATGGGAAAGAGCTACGTAAAGTTGCCCGTGTGAAAAACAACTCGCGGTAAGATCTACGCCAGCAACTCCTAGGGTCTGACCTTGAGCCTTATTTATTGTCATGGCGTAACACAAAGCTACAGGAAACTGTATTCTCTTAAATTGAAATGGAAAATTATCCACTACGGGTAATGCAACGTGTGTTCTACAGAACAACGTGACTGTCATACTGAACTTCGAAGTTTAAAATACCGATGTACTGTATTCATAAAGTTTAAAATTACGAATTACGTGAGTTAGAAGGTACGCTATAACGAATTACTTGATTTAGAATGTTCATGATCGCGATGTACGGAACTTCGAAAGTTTGTTATGACGAATTACTTCATTGAGAATTTTCATCATCGCGATGTACGGAACTTCGAAAGTTTGCTATGACGAATTACTCAATTTCGAATGATCATTATCGAGAACCAAAATGTAGGCACTGCATTTATGCACAATAGCAATTTATAATTTCGTAATTATTTATTTTTCGAATCCATTATTCAATTTTGTTATGCATATTATTAATACACATCAATTACTAACAAGAAAAATAGTGTCTAATTACGAAATTGAAAAATGATCATTCGAAATTGAGTAATTCGTCATGGCAAGCTATCGAAGTTCCGTACATCGCGATGATGAACATTCTCAATGAAGTAATTCGTCATAACAAACTTTCGAAGTTCCGTACATCGCGATCATGAACATTCTAAATCAAGTAATTCGTTATAGCGTACCTTCTAACTCACGTAATTCGTAATTTTAAACTTTATGAATACAGTACATCGGTATTTTGAACTTCGAAGTTCAGTATGACAGTCGAACAACGTCTATGAATAAAACCGAAAAATAAGATTTTATAAAACCGAAAAATAAGATTTTTTTTTTCTACGTATTTTTCCAGGATAAAAAGTATCCTATTTTATGCCCAGGATAATAAGGTATAATTATACCAAGTTTCATCGAAATCGAACCGTTAGTTTTCACGTGATGCCTGCATATACAGACAGACAGACAGACAGACCGACAGACAGACAAAAATTTTTTTAATCACATATTTGGGTTTGGTATCGATCCAGCAACACCCCCCGCTATTTATTTTTTCATTATTTTCAATGTACAGAATTGACCCTTCTACAGATTTATTATATGTATAGATATAGATAGGTATGCGAGAATGGATTTCACCTCAAAGCTTGGGGTTTCTCAATCCTTAGTCAAATCCAAGCTGCTACCAATGAGATACTGCTCTGGCATTGCGAAGGACCTCTAGACTATCGTTGCACGACATTGTTTGAAGCCTCAATCCCTTTATCTGCTCCCGACGTTAAGTTATTAAGATGCTGCGGTTTTGAGTTTCATCTTGATATCAGCGAGCATTAGTTAGATGACAATAAGTTGAATCGACTCGCTGCATAGGTTTGTATTCGCCGATGTTCCGTTTTAATTGGTATTCGTTGTGATTTGTTGCCATTGTGTCTTTTTTTTTGAGCATTTCTTTCTGTTCAAGAGTGTTTAATGTGGTACGATTCTCAAACGTCTATGATATATTTTTGGATCAATTAATAAAGTTTTAATTGAGATACTTTAATCTGCATTAAATTTTATAGGTACTAAACTAAATGAACTGTTCAGGCAGTTAGAATTCATTATTTGTAATACACTATAAAATGTTGGCTTTTTCGAATGACACTAAATAATATTCTTTGGTAAGTAAATCATCATCATCTGCCGAGCCTTTTCCCAACTATGTTGGGGTCGGCTTTCAGTCTAACCGGATGCAGCTGAATACCAGTATTTTACATGGAGCGACTGTCTATCTGACCTCCACAACCCAGTGACTGGGTAATACGATACTCCTTGGTGAGGCTAGTTGTTAGACTTTCGGGCTTCTGACTACCCGTAACGACTGTCAAAGATACACGAATGACATCCAGGACCAACGGCTTAACGTGCTTTCCGAGGCACGGAGGGGTCACGGTATGTAAATATGGTCACCCATCCACAGACCAACCGCGGCAAGCGTAGGTATTATTTGGTAAGTAAATAATTACAATAATTTGTTGTTATAGCATTGGCCTTGACATCAAGCAATGTAAAAAAATTCAACCTTTTATTGCTTGAGTAGATACGAGGCTTTTGGCTACTTTGTATGTGTGTATTTTTTTTGTCCTGTGCGTTTTGTTTGTGAAGAATAAACAATTATTTTTTCCCCTTTCTTCTTTCTTTGTATTGTTGTTGCGATTATATTTTTGTTATTACTAAACCATAGTTATGTATTTATTCGCTATGTTCTTTTTTTCGTATTATATACTTATTTAATAATATTTCATTTACAATGTTACTATTTTACAATTTAACACTAAAATATACATATTAAATAGTATACTTATACAATTATATATATAAAAAATGTAAAGAAAAAGGAGCTCATTGGGCATCAAAAAATTCGTCCGCATCGCTGTCAATGGCACAAGTGTCCAAAAGGCTGGCAGCATTACCACGTCGGATGGCAATGCTTATTCTTTGGGCTAAAAATTGGCCAGCCCTCTCACGTGAAGAGTCAAATGTCAAGGTTCTTTTAGAATAAATAAAAAATCTTTAAACCCAAAATATCTCACGAAAATATTCAACTCCCAAATCTCATTACCGCACACCACTAAGTGTCACGCCAATTCAGCGTTGCCAGATCGTTCCTTTTGGAACATTTTGCGTTCTATTTTACGGTCATGCGTTCCCTTTGCGTTCCCATCTTTTGTGCGTTCTCTTCGTTCCTTTTTGGTATGGTGATACAACCTGACACAGACCTGCAAATTGCAAAAAACGTAAGAAAATTTGAATTTCGCGGTTTCAACTACCCATTCTCCTTAAGTTCGTGTACTGAAGACTAGGCTGTAAGTATTTACAATCCTTTGCCTAACCAGAAAGGGTGGATCAAAGAAAACTTAAAACCCAAAGATTGATTACTTTACAATTTTTACGTCTGTGCTTTGGCTGGCGGGGAAGCCAACTTTATTTGTGAATTGAATCGTTTCGTGTTTTTTTGTTCAGTTTTCGCCCTTGAATGGTAAGGTATTTGCTTTGTTTTCATTAAATTCTACTGTGCTGAATGGTAACCTAAGGAAAGTTAGAAGCTGCTGTTTTCATTTCCCAAACTACTGGATGGCGCGCGGGGCAAAATATAACTTTTCTATCTCAATAGCCTACTAACTAGGTACCTAGCTAGCCTACGTGCCTATTACGCTTAAAAAACAAGTTGAGACTTCATTTATGTTATGACAATGTTATGACATATGCTCGTCGTTTGGTTGGACTTATGTTGAAATAACCGAATCACACGGTTCACTCTTGCCTTTCAATTTTGATGAATAAACCAAATTCAAATTTGTAAACGTCTAACATTCAGAAAAAAATAATTCGTTCTTATTTTGTTCTTGGTTAATATTTTCTAACAAAATCTATAAAACATAGATAATGATGCATTACAAAATTTGGTGATATTCATTGGTTACCGCCAGAATTGACGGCATTGATTGACATAAGCGAGCTAACCTAGAGCCAGTATTAAACGTAAAAAAGTGCTCGTACTCAAACTTGGTCCGAGTCAATGATTTCTTTAAGAATACGCCGACTGCCTAGTGGCGCCCTCATCGTTTGTGTGGTTATTTCTTTTATTTTAGAATAAAAATGCAGAAAATAAGCACGTTAAGTTGTGCTCCACAAGATTATACCTACGTTTATATTACTTTATAATAATATTATCATAAACGGTAGTTTTACATAGTTTAGTTTTATTATAATCACTAAAACGGAAAATAGTGGCCACTATTATTAAAAATAACCAAACAAACGATGAGGGCGCCACTGCGCAGTCGGCGTTTGGTCGGTATAATACACTGACCTTAGAGGTCAGTGGTTTAATATCATTGGCCCGAGTACTCAAAACTAAAGACCGCGCCGCGATCGGAGAGCGTAAACAACATTTTTAGCATTAATTGTGAACGCGATTCGGAACGCGGCCACAGTGACCATAGTCTACTCTGGGATACCAGATTAAAAAGATTTTTCCAATAGTGGGGAAATTTCAAGGTTTATTTAAAATATTGGCTAGTTTTTGTAATAGCACAATTTGCTTATGAGATGTTTAATTTAATTACATAAAAGATTTAAATCATAGTTTAGAAGTTATAAATGAAGTCTTAGCTTCTAAATCAGCACAAAAAGTTAGTAAACACTTAAAAATGTTTGAATAATTTGATACATTATGCACAGAAAAACTCAATTGAAAAAAAACTGAATTGAATTTATTCTTCACTTAAAAGAAGGAATGCAGATATTAATATTCTAAATAATATGTCCATTTTATGTGATACTTAATGGTAATGGGTAATAAATGCATGACATCTTTGGTGTGTTGGCTTGCAGATATTAATATGGATAAGTATTTAATAAAACGAAAACGTGATTCTGGCTCAAATACTCGTGCTGACGATCAAAACCGTCCGGGTTGCTCTAAACTTCCAAAATTACACCAGACAAAACAAAATAAAGAAATAAAATCTTCTAAGCTTAAGATCTCAACACAGAGTACAGAATCCAACTTAGAGACAAATAAATTTGTGTTTGTGTCTTTATTTTTGTGCGTCATGTTTGCCGCAAATAAACGTATTTCTTCTTCTTCTAATGATCTGCAAAAATAATAATATGTGACGTTTGCCGCCTGCATGATACTGACAAACTAACATACCTAACTAACATAACATACTACAAAAATTTATTCTTCTTTACGAATCAATAACAAAAAAAAATCTATTTATTCATTAATAAATAGTTTTTTTTTAATATATATTTTTCGTTTGCGTTCCTTCACGGCTAATTTCGTTCCATTTCAGACATCCCAGCGTTCTAAATCTTCAATCACTACTGGCAACACTGCGCCAATTACCCCGACGTTTACCAACACTCAGCGCTCGCTGGACCGGTGCGCGGGCTTTTAGGTGAACTCCGAACAGGTAGCAAATTAATAAGAATTTGTCTTGGTGATTAAGGAATTGGTGTTATTGTTTCTATAAACTGGAGAAATTTGGGTATACTGTACGGGTTCGGTGTTTTCACCGAACACCGTAGTTAGCAATATCGGCGCAAAGCGTTGACCTAATTTTATTAATTATTATTTTATATTAGATAAGTATTATATTCAGCGCACCTTTTGGGGGGTTTCACGCGGGTAGGCATGGGCTAAAATATAATGTTAGCAAGAGTCAATGCATGATTTTTGGAGCCAGCGGTGCCAAATGCCTGGAAAATGTACCACCAGTTTTTCTCAATGGTGTTCCCCTAGACAGAGTAGACCATTTTAAATATCTGGGGCACATAGTCACGGCTGACCTCAAGGACCATGCAGACATCGAACGGGAGCAGAGGGCTTTGTCGAAAAGAGCAAATATGCTGGCCCGCAGGTTTGCACGTTGTTCAAACCAAGTTAAGATCATCCTTTTCAAGGCATAGGTATTGCACCTCACTGTACACGTGCAGCCTGTGGGCTCGCTACACACAAGCGAGCTACAGCGCCCTCCGCGTCCAGTACAACAACGCGTTTAGGGCGGTGTTGGGGCTGCCCCGCTTCTGCAGCGCCTCGGGCATGTTTGCGGAAGCGCGCACCGACTGTTTTCACGCCACCATGCGCAAGCGGTGCGCGTCCTTAGTGCGCAGGGTGCGGGCCAGCTCCAATACTGTCCTGATGATGATCGCTGAGCGAATTGACTGCCCCTTCATAAGGAAATGCTGTAGCAGACATGTCAGTGCACTTAGTTTTAATTGACATTTACATATTTATATTTATAGTGAGTTGTTTTGTATTGTTATATATTTCGAATTTATTTATTTTTTAATTATTTTGATTTAATTTTTAATTCTGTGACGCTGACAATTTGCATCTTTTAATTTTCGTTTACTTTGATTGCATTGACATTTTTATTTTTATTCCATGACCTTTTTAATTTGTATTCATTAATTTATTTTATTTGTATTTTTTTTTTTTTTGTTACCGCGTTAGCCGGGTGTATTCAAACATTCCATCAACATTTCATTAACATTTTATCACTAAGAACAGTTTGAGAGTGAGTCAATAAATAGTGTTCAACATAAATTGTAACACGGTTAAACCTCTGCGTTACCCTCCGAGGAATATAGGCTTGATGGTATGTTTCTATAAAATAATACCCTAAGGGACTTACAGGTTCTAAAAACAAAAAACGCAAATTTTAGAAACAATAAAAGTATTTAATCGACTACCAGTAAACAAAATCAGAAAAATATATGATATTCTTCAGGACATATATGTAGGTAACTAATTTGATATGATAGAAAAAATCATGAAAATCATACTAATAATAATACATACAATCATTCTGATTTTTTGCCAGATTATTCTACAAGCAACATACTAAAACACTAGTGTTTTTATTTTTTTGTCCAAACAATAGATTTTTGTAATTAAATAATTGCTTCATATTTTGCAATAAATTACCAGCGTTGTGTCATCGATCGCGCTTCTCTTTCTTTTCTATGCAGTCCGACAGTGACCGCGCTTTAGGTCATGTAAGCCCCTTAATATTATAGAAGTATAGTCCGCGTGGGACTAGTTGGCCGCGCTTTAGGTATGTGAGCGGTGGGACGGAGAGGAGGGGGCGCTTTGTCATTACTCAGTACGTGCGTTGCGAACACTAGGCAACCCCGCCGCCCTCACCCCCGTCCCTAACTAAGGCGCGGCCAACTAGTTCCGTGTGGACTATAGTTGCCAGCGAGCGATGGAGCGCAGTATCCTTGGAGTTCGTCTTACAGACCGGATACGGAACACGATACTGCGCTCTAAGACACAAATTGCAACGTTCATTCACCCAAAAAACAGCCAAGCTCAAAAAAACCTGGGTCGGACACCATTGTGGGCTAAGACCACCACATCATGGGTTCCTGAAAACGTCCAACGGCATCGTGGATGACCTTTTTTTATCTTGGAGAATGGCTCAACCAGCACATGGACGCCAAACGACCCCGTCTGGGCACCCTTGGTGCCCCTGCGAAGGGTCAGGTCATTGCCCTCGCCGCCTGCCAATCAACGTCATACCAACACTCCTCTCCCGACGCGGCCTCCAACCCTCAGCTACGACATCGCGGCCCGCCTCAGTTGCGATGTCGCCCAAGCGGCACCGCAACCTACCTACTTGTTGGTCGCTACGTCATCGGCTTACCGGCAAAAGCCCTGACGAGCGGCCCCTCCTCGGGTTCCTCTTCGCTTCACCGTGGGTGACCAAGCCACGCCTACTGAGCCCCCCCGCGCCTCAACAATGCGACGACCCACCGGGGGGGATCGCGGAAGACTTAAGCGTAGATGTCAGGATCAACTTGACACTTATAGTATATGTATAATAGATAGGCCAGGATCGATTTGAGAGGGAAAGGAAAAGAAGGCCTTTGCCCAGCAGTGGGACAATACAAGCTGATTATTAATATAGAAGTAGCTATCGGAACGGTCATGTATGTTGACGTCTACGTGCCCTAGTCAGGTATATGATTTCAGGAAAGATTTTCAAGTCGTGAAAAATTACGGTTTATACGCCATGTCTACGTAAGCACGGTCGTCAGTGTTGTATGGATCACTATAGAAGCTTGTTGACACACGTTTTTTCTTCGGCGCAATTTATTCGCCATACCGTAAAGAAACAGCGGCTTTAGACTAGAAAAACAAGTGAAGCTAATAAAAGCGTACTAATAAAATAAAAATTAAGTACCCTTGAACCTAATATCATTTCATAAATCCCACTTACGACTTGTGCCAAACTACCAAACAGCCCATTATTATTGTTACATTGTTATGTTATAATAATCACGGGTTGTTTGGTAGTTTCGTGATGTATCACGCATGTATTCCCTGACGGAATACGAATATGAGTCCCTATATATTATAATACACCCTCATTTCACCTATATAGAGAATAAAAACCAAAAGACAGTCACCATCCCAACATTTTTCTGTAAATATGAATGCAAATAGAATGAATGAATGAATGAATGAGTGAATGAATGATGACTGATCGAATGAATGAATGAATAGATGAATGAATGAATGAATGAATGAATAGATGAATGAATGAATAATAATAGTGTCATTGAATTACCCTGTATACAAAAGAAATCTTAACTGTAAACGAAACAACAAAACATACCATAACATTACGCTCGTAATCCTCGAAGGGTTGGGCAGAGGTGGACCTGTAGTACACCCACATTTCGCAAGTTATGTTTAAGTCCCATGTAATAGAGAGCGAGCCTATTGCCATCAACTGGGCACAAATCCAGACTCCGGGCTGCTACTGAGAAATTCCAGATGGAAACACCCAATATCAGTTTTGGTCAACTGGACCCACTCGAACTTGACCACTCAACCTAATCACATTTTGAATAGGTCGACTGGACCCACTGCCCAATTTCAACATTAGTACAGTCACGGAGTAAACCCGAATCTTTTAGTTTTTTTCTTTTTTTTTCCTTATTATTTTTTTTAGATTGTTTTCTTTTTTAACCGACTTCTAAAAAAGGAGGAGGTTCTCAATTCGGATGTTTGTATTTTTTTTTTATGTTTGTTCGCGCATAACTCCGTTGCTTGCCAACCGATTTGAAAAATTCTTTTTTTGTTGGAAAGGGAATGCTTCCCAAATGGTCCCATGAAAATTTTATCGAAATCGGACAAGCGGTTTTTGAAAAATCAACAAAAACCTAAAAATTTATCTACATTAACGATCTTTTCATATTTCATAACTCCGTCATTTACGAACCGATTTGGAAAATACTTTTTTGGAAATCATCATTTGGTAAAGTGGAGCTGATGATAAAGACCACAGATGGCTATCGGAACTACTTAATGACAAATATTTCACGGGTTGCGATTCGATTACTTTAATATGGTTGCTAAGCAATTTATGCTCGTTACAATGCATATGGTGAAATGGAGCTGATAGTGACTTCTCAAACAGCTCCAGTTCTCCTGGCTCTTATTAGGGGAACTCCTCAACAATTAACGTCCCTGCATCGGGTAAAGCAATATTTTGTAAAAGGTGATGAGCAGTTGACATTAGGCTATTGTAACTTAGATAAATTACAAACTGACCCACTAAAAAGTGAAAAATAAAAACTTTTTTACAAAAAAAAAACAACCGACTTCCGAAAAACACTATAAAGTGAAAAATAACTTTATTTTCGGAAGTCGGTGGCAAAAAACTAAAAAACAAATCCAATGACACCGACTTCCGAAAATAAAGTTATTTTTCACTTTATAGTGTTTTTCGGAAGTCGGTTGTTTTTTTTTGTAAAAAAGTTTTTATTTAAACATCCTTTACTGTACGTTTCTAATGACAGGTATCTTTTTGTCTCGACTGTATCCACGGGTAGCTTTAAACAATAGATGTTCTTCTAAGTTTGAATGTGGGTCCAGTTAACCAATAAAAATACAGAAAATAAATAATGTGTTCAACTGGACCCGCGGGTCCAGGACCTCATGCTCAGCAGTTGCACTTGCGGCCACTAGACCAACGAGGCACTCCTAGTTATTATTATTATTGTTTGCCGAAATGATGATGATGACGTCACGATGAAGTGGTTGCACGAAGGCTGCGCTGACGTTCACGTTTGGGGTCATCAGTATACAGGTATGAGGAACAGGGGCCGTATTACGAAGTATTAATGCCATCATGATTCCAGTTCGAAAAAGGGATGGTGTTATCGGTCATGTATAGCTCCGTCCCTCTCTTACACTGGAATCGTGATGGCATTAAACAGTCATCACCAGGGTGTAAAGTAAACTCATCAACCTTAGAAAAGAGAGGATCCTCCGACCAGACGGGTGTCGTATCTGGTAATCTACTGCCCGACGATTGATGTCCGGACGTTGTGTACAACTTTATTTTTAGTACGAGTATATGCGAAACCTGAATATAGTTTGTTCAGAATAAGTAACTGAATCGATTCCAATAATTTTTACCCCGTGTTATATTTTGTCTCAAAAATATTTGAAAAAAGGTTAAAAAGTTGAACACCGAGCGACACTAAGCAGGTTATCCAATCTCCGCACCCGGCGCGGGTGAGCATGTTTTTGTACGGACAAACAGGTAACTTAACAAGCTTATAAACTTTGTGATTTTTCATGATACAGTTTTGTAATTTTGTACAGAGATTCTTTACATAAAAACACTAGACACGTGTTTCGGGTTTCGCATATACTAAAAATAATGTTGTATATGCTAGTTGCGCGGTAAACTATGATTGCGCGATGCAGAATTTTGCGTAACGTCAGTATCATGCGTAGTTCGCAGGTGGCGGTGTAAATGCCGCTACAAGCTTTAAAACTATTGTATATTCCTATCATACCCAGTTTGTTCTCGTAACCAGCACTCCAATTGCGTAACAGCCTTTCAATCACAACCTGAATAATGTTGAAGGATATAGCTAATCCACTGCTTCATATGTTCGAAATATTTGTCTGTTGAACAACGTAAATAACGCAGTGAATGTCGTTGAATTGTCAAAATGATAGCTATTACTCCTGTTAGAATGGAACGCATTTGTCCCGCCGTTTGAATACGGTATAAAAGTGCGGCATTAAAACATAATTGCGTCTTGTTCACAGAACGGCTGTCATAATGTTATATGGTGGCGACATTGTTTACGAGAGATACTACAGTTTATCATTTAGTTAGTGCGTTGTACAACCTGTTGATTTAGTAGGATTTTTATTTTAGCTTTTTATGAACTTTAAAATCTCCACACAATGGGTGTCTGAAGATGGACGGCGCCGCCGAGGCCGGCCCAGAAAGAGCGAAGCCGCGGGCAAAAGCTAGTTGTTTCTATAAACTGGAGAAATTTGGGTATACTGTACGGGTTCGGTGTTTTCACCGAACACCTTAGTTAGCAATATCGGCGCAAAGCGTTGACCTAATTTTATTACTTATTATTTTATATTAGATATTATATTCAGCGCACCATTGTCTACCATCCACATTTCATTAACATTTTATCACTAAGAACAGTTTGAGAGTGAGTCAATAAATAGTGTTCAACATAAATATTGTAACACGGTTAAACCTCTGCGTTACCCTCCGAGGAATATAGGCTTGATGGTATGTTTCTATAAAATAATATCCTAAGGGAGTTACAGGACCTAAAAACAAAAAACGCAAATTTTAGAAACAATAAAAGTATATAATCGACTACCAGTAAACAAAATCAGAAAAATATATGATATTCTTCAGGACATATAGGTAGGTAGTGTATTGAAAACATAATACAACTAATTTGATATGATAGAAAAAATCATGAAAACCATACTAATACATACAATCATTCTGATTTTTTGTCAGATTATTCTACAAGCAACATACTAAAACACTAGTGTTTTAATTTTTTTGTCCAAACAATAGATTTTTGTAATTAAATAATTGCTTCATATTTTGCAATAAGTTACCAGCGTTGTGTCATCGATCGCGCTTCTCTTTCTTTTCTATGCAGTCCGACAGTGACCGCGCTCTAGGTCATGTAAGCCCCTTAATATAGAAGTATAGTCCGCGCGGGACTAGTTGGCCGCGCTTTAGGTATGTGAGCGGTGGGACGGAGGGGAGGGGGCGCTTTGTCATTACTCAGTACGTGGGATGCGAACAATGGACAACTCCGCCGCCCTCACCCCCGTCCCTAACTAAGGCGCGGCCAACTAGTTCCGCGCGGACTATAGTTGCCAGCGAGCGATGGAGCGCAGTATCCTTGGAGTTCGTCTTACAGACCGGATACGGAACACGATACTGCGCTCTAAGACACAAATCGCAACCTTCATTCGCCCAAAAAACAGCCAAGCTCAAAAAACCTGGGCCGGACACGTTTGCCGCATGTCGGATGCATTGTGGGCTAAGACCACCACATCATGGGTTCCTGAAAACGTCCAACGGCATCGTGGATGACCTTTTTTTATCTTGGAGAATGGCTCAACCAGCACATGGGCGCCAGACGACTCCGTCTGGGCACCCTTGGTGCCCCTGCGACGGGTCAGGTCATTGGCCCCGCCGCCTGCCAATTTTTGGCCGCGGAGGATAGGGAGAGCGGCCAACGTCATACCAACACTCCTCTCCCGACGCGCCCTCCAACCCTCAGCTACGACATCGCGGCCCGCCTCAGTTGCGATGTCGCCCAAGCTGCACCGCAACCTACCTACTTGTTGGCCGCTACGTCATCGGCTTACCGGCAAAAGCCCTGACGAGCGGCCCCTCTTCGGGTTCCTTCACCGTGGCTGACCAAGCCACGGCTACTGAGCCTCTCCGCGCCTCGACAATGCGGGAACCCACCGGGGGAGATCGCGGAAGACCTAGGCGTAGATGGCGGGATCTACTTGACACTTATAGTACCTATATGTATAATAGATTGGCCAGGATCGATTTGAGAGGGAAAGGAAATGAAGGCCTTTGCCCAGCAGTGGGACAATACCAGCTGATTATTAATATAGAAGTAGCTATAGGAACGGTCATGTATGTTGACTTCTACGTGCCATAGATATGATTTCGGGAAAGTTTTTCTAGCCGTGAAAAATTACGGTTTATACACCATGTCTACGTAGGCACTGTCGTCAGTGTTGTATGGATCACTATGGAAGCTTGTTGACACACGTTTTTTCTTCGGCGCAGTTTATACGCCGTACCGTAATTAAACAGTGGCTTTAGGCTAGAAAAACAAGTGAAGCTAATAAAAGCGTGTTAATAAAATAAAAATTAAGTACCCTTGAACCTAATATCATTTCATAAATCCCACTTACGACTTGTGCCAAACAGCCCGTTATTATCGTTACATTGTTATGTTATAATAATCACGGGTTGTTTGGTAGTTTCGTGATGCATCACGCATGTATTCCCTGACGGAATACGAATATGTGTCCCTATATGGTACAACCACATTTCACCTACCTATGTAGAGAATAAAAACCAAAAGACAGTCACCATCCCAACATTTTTCTGTAAATATGAATGCAAATAGAATGAATGAATGATGAATGAACGAATGAATGAACGAATGAATGAACGAATGAATGAACGAATGAATGAATGAATAATAATAGTGTCATTGAATCAGTCTGTATACAATAGAAATCCTAACTGTAAACGAAACAACTTAAAAACATACCTACCATAACATTACGCTCGTAATCCTCGAAGGGTTGGGCAGAGGTGGACCTGTAGTACACCCACATTTCGCAAGTTATGTTTAAGTCCCATGTAATAGCGGGCGAACCTATTGCCATCAACCGGACAGCGACCGAACCGGATAGCGACTAAGGGTCGTACCGGAGAATGGGCAGCAGCGTTTTCTATGCATTCCACCACCATACCATACTGCGATCGCCAACCCGGCTGCCAAGCGTGGCGATTATGGCAAACCCCCCCTTTTGGGGGAGACCTATGTCCAGCAGTGGACGTCTTTCGGCTGATATGATGGATACAAATCCAGAATCCGGGCTGCTACTGGGAAATTTCAGATGGAAACACCCAATAACAGTTTTGGTCAACTGGACCCACTCGAACTTGACCAACGGGATTACTCAACCTAATCACATTTTGAATAGGTCGACTGGCCCCACTGCCCAATTTCATCAGAGTACAGTCGCGGAGTAAAGCCGAATCTTTTAGTTTTTTTTCCTTATTATTTTTTTTTAGATTAATTTCTTTTTTTTTATACAGCCTTTTCTGTACGTTTCTAATGACAGGTATCTTTTTGTCTCGACTGTATCCACGGGTAGCTTTAAACAATAGATGTTCTTCTAAGTTTGAATGTGGGTCCAGTTAACCAATAAAAATACAGAAAATAAATAATGTGTTCAACTGGACCCGCGGGTCCAGTTCGAGTAGGTCCAGTTGGCCAAAGACTCTGGGAAGCGACCCCAGGACCTCATGCTCAACAGTAGCACTTGCGACCACTAGACCAACGAGGCAGTCCTACCCAAGTAACACATCAAAGCAGTATAACGGTCGACTTACAGCATTTCTGAATCGTTTTCGCATTTTGAGTTAGTTCTATAGTAACATTACAAACGTTTGTACGGCTACTGTAATGCTTATTTGGGCACAATTTATACGGCTTTAGATCCTAAATAGGTTCACAAATAGTTGTTTAATAGCATTACAGGCGCAATATATTAGCATTATTATGGTCAAAGAAGTTACCAATCGCATTAAAGAAGAATTATTACGGTCAATGAAGTTGCCAATCGCATTACAGAAGCATTATACTAGCAATATTATTGATAATGAAGATGTTAATTGCATTACAAAAGCATTATACTAGCATTAGAATGTAGTAAAAGAATGATTGGAGCTGTTTAAGTGTTCACAGTTAGAACTTAAATAAACCCTACATCATTGCAAAAACATCTCTAATACCACGGTACAAATGTTATAATACAATTAACGTTGTAATTTAACTACTTTGTATCGCAACATAATATGGACGAAGACGGTCAAAACTGAGTGACACCATATTTGTTTGCATCAAAACAAAATGTATAATACTGGGTTAATTTTTGACTCTTTTGCTATTTCATGCCTTCAAATATTACTGCGCAATGTAGTTTACTGTAAATATCTATATAAGTTTCATTGAGAATTTTCACGCGCCTTCGATATTTTGTGGTTTTGATATAAAATGTTATTTATAGATATTGTGTGAAATAATCAAATTAATTGTGTATTCCTGTTTAGAACGAATTTTGCATAATTAACATAATATTATTGGTTGGGCAGTATTAAATTAAGTTATATCATTATTATATAGGTCTATTGCTTTTATAAATAGGTCCGAATGATAATATTTTTTGGTTATAAAATATTTACAAAATGGTGTCGGTCTATAGCAGCCCGGTGAGCCTTTAAAAAGGCTAATTAATGCCGTCAGCAGTATAAATACTCACACGTGAACAATTATTAAGCCAGAGGCCAAAGAGAAGACTTTTGATGAACAGTGTAGTGCCATTGTCTATAAAGTAGTTTTATATGGGTTAACCGGTATACCAGTAGACTAGATGTAGACTGAAATAGTGCCATGGGGATCCTTGAGAAAAACAATCACCTATTTATTACGATAGTTGTTTTCTTATTTTCAGTAATTTTTGTACCAACCATACAATGCCGTACAAAATAAAATATATCAGCTTGCCAAAGCTGAATTATTAAAAATGGAAGACAATTGAATGTATATACAGCTTAACGCATTACAATAACTCACTTTTATTTGATTAAAGAGCTGTTAGCTGTACAACAGAACTCAGTTGATCTTTAAAAATGCAAGCATTACATTGATTCACGTTTATGCTGTCCAGCAGTACTAGGCTTTTACTTACCACTTTAAAGTGCTATTACACAACAAAGGGCACTAAAAACAGCTCAAAGCTTTATAACGGATTGACGGTGCATTATAATGGTACAAGTTTATGCTATTAAGCAGCATTAGGCATTATCTTACTACTTAAAAATGCAATTATAGACCCTAAGGCACTAAAAACAGCTGAAAGATGTATAGCGGATTTACGTGGCATTATAATGGTTCATGTTTATGCTATTAAACAGCATTAAGCATGTATTTACTACTTAAAAATGCTACTGTAGATTCAAATGCACTAAAAACAGCTGAACGCTGTATAGCTGGATTGTGGTTTACTGCAATAAAACTAAAGGCTTTACAAAAGCATTTTGATAAGCCACTATCCAACCGCTATACAGTGTAAAGCATCATAATGGTTTTTAAATGCCAATATAAAGCGTCAAGATACTCGGTGAACTTATATAAGAGATTATACGGATCTTAAGTTGTACATAAGTTTACTATTCGTTTGTTATAATGCTTTCTGTGTTACTTGGGTAGTTATTATTATTATTGTTTGCCGAAATGATGATGATGACGTCACGCTGAAGAGGTTGCACGAAGGCTGCGCTGACGTTCACGTTCGGGGTCATCAGTATACAGGTATGAGGAATTGGGGCCTTATTACGAAGTATTAATGCCATCATGATTCCAGTCCGAAAAAGGGATGGTGCTATCGGTCATGTATAGCTCCGACCCTCTCTTACACTGGAATCGTGATGGCATTAAACAGTCATCACTAGGGTGTAGAGTAAACTCATCAACCTTAGAAAAGAGAGGATCCTCCGACCAGACGGGTGTCGTATCTGGTAATCTACTGCCCGACGATTGATGTCCGGACGTTGTGTACAACTTTATTTTTAGTACATGCGAAACCTGAATATAGTTTGTTCAGAATAAGTAACTGAATCGATTCCAATAATTTTTACCCCATGTTATATTTTGTCCCAAAAATATTTAAAAAAGGTTAAAAGTTGAACACCGAGCGACATTAAGCAAGTTATCCAATCTCCGCGCCCGGCGCGGGTGAGCATGTTTTTGTACGGACAAACAGGTAACCTAACAAGCTTATAACTTTGTGATTTTTCATGATACAGTTTTGAAATTTTGTACAGAGATTCTTTACATAAAAACACTAGACACGTGTTTCGGGTTTCGCATATACTAAAAATAATGTTGTATATGCTAGTTGCGCGGTAAACTATGATTGCGCGATGCAGAATTTTGCGTAACGTCAGTATCATGCGTAGTTCGCAGTTGGCGGTGTAGATGGCCGGCCTACAAGCTTTAAAACTATTGTATATTCCTATCACACCCAGTTTGTTCTCGTAACCAGCACTCCAATTGCGTAACAACCTTTCAATCACAATCTGAATACTGTTGAAAGATATAGCTGGTGAGGCGTGTAAATAGCCTGCACCTTTAATGAGTGTTGTTAGAAAATTTTTAAATAAGAACTTAACTCACAAGCGTAATGGCGGACCTAAAAAATAAAATAATTTCCCTATTGATGAATCCTTTATGAACCAATACGAAAAATTTATAGCAGCAAAACATGCCCACGCACCTTGACAATCCAGAGATCCCACTCAGACCCAGGGTGATGGGAAGATATCTCGTTCATGAGCGCGTGATGGCGGTAGGTCTATAGCTGCCGCCGGCGGGCTAATCTTCTTAGATCCACCGGTGGGATGGTTGAAACTCCAAAAATCAACACTGCACTATAAGTTCTCAACAAAGCACAGATGCAGGTCCGATTATTTTACGAGTATCATCAAGGTTTCACCAAAAAAGGAATATTCAAAAAGCGGAGCGACTCACACCCCCATTGTCTCTGTCCGAGGCGGGGAACACACTGTCCAAACCGTCACTCTGCCATCTATCGGCCATCTAGCGAGAAAACTCAAGAAAGTTCCGATACATGGGCGCTGCGACAACGAATATTGGATGTGAGGATTCATCAATTGAGAAGTTAAAATATTTAATTTGAAACACTAACATATTATATTATAGGAAAAAATCCTAAAATGTTATTATTTTATTTTTTATATTGAAAAAATATTGAAAAAAAGCATTGACGCTTCACCAATAGCTAATCCACTGCTTCATATGTTCGAAATATTTGTCTGTTGAACAACGTAAATAACGCAGTGAATGTCGTTGAATTGTCAAAATGATAGCTATTACTCCTGTTAGAATGGAACGCATTTGTCCCGCCGTTTGAATACGGTATAAAAGTGCGGCAATAAAACATAATTGCGTCTTGTTCGGAGAACAGCTGTCATAATGTTATATAGTGGCGACATTGTTTGCGAGAGATACTACAGTTTATCATTTAGTTAGTGCGTTGTACAACCTGTTGATTTAGTAGGACTTTTATTTTAGCTTTTTATGAACTTTAAAATCTCCACACAATGGGTGTCTGAAGATGGACGGCGCCGCCGAGGCCGGCCCAGAAAGAGATGGCGAGATGACCTGGACGCGTACCACGAGGGCTGGTTTGAGGTGGCGCGGGAAAAGAGTTCCTGGAAGGATTTGGGGGAGGCCTTTGCCCAGCAGTGGGACAGCATAGGCTAGCAAAAAAAAAAGAACTTTAGACCAATGACCGTACCGATGGCCGATGGAGCAGTCGAGTCCTGGAGGCCTAAAATGGCCACTTTGGCAGAATCATAAAAGGATAACATAATGGACAGTTAACTGTTAAGTTAATCGTATCAAATCCCATTGGTGAATCATTTTTCAGTATTTTTTTTGGTCTGTGCAATTTCAATCCCATCTCTTTGATTGTACCTACGTAGTGCAGCGAAAAAAAGAAAAACACGGACTGTCTTCGCTATATTATAATTCATAATGTTATCCTTTTATGATTCTCCAAAGTGGCCTTTTTAGGCCCCCTGGAGTGGAGACCGTGTATCGCCAAGTGTAGCGTTCCTTCAGCCAGATGGACCGACGGCGTTAAGAAAGTGGCTGGGACGGAGTGGATGCGGAAGGCGGAGGACAGTGCGTTGTGGCGCAGCCTCGGAGAAGCCTAAGTCCAACAGTGGATTGTGATGGGCTGAGTTGATAGATTGATTGATGAACTGTAGGAGAGAGGTTCTCTTTTAGAGTAATCGACAGTCTTATTTATGAAATCCTTGCTTAGTTAAGCCTTACGTCCGCGCCCACCCGTAGTCCGTCGTCCGTAGCACAGTGCGCTACGGCGTAGCTAGCTTCGTAGCAGAGCTACGATCGCGTAGTCTTACTTTCAAAGTTTTCTATGATTAATATTTTTTATGATAAATAATATTTTATTTGTGTAAATTGGCCATAAAAAACACTTTTACACGACACAAGAATAATAATATTTTAAAACTTGATGAAATCGGAATAACGACTGTTACGGAATACTTTCAATGTATGGAACTCTTTTTTCTCTGGTCTTTAAAGAAAAGAGTCTAAAATATTTTACATAGGGACGATTTTTCAATCGACAGATATTTTTATTCGCGGAATAAAATTGGCGTCTGACAGTTTTTGACAAAAATTCAAAATGATTCCTTAAAAAAAAATATCTAGCGTTGGAAAAATCAGCCCTTAATGGTAAATCTTTGCGCCCGACGTCAGGTGTACTGGTGGTCGCAGGAGTTGGAGACGCTACGCAAGGCGTGCGTCGATGCGCGACACCTGTACACCAGGCACCGCAGGCTCCGCATTCGCCCTCCGGATGCGGAAGCCACGGAGGCGGAGCTCTACGAGGGGTACAGAGCGGCGAAGACCGCCCTCCAAGAGGCTGTCCAGCGGGCCAAGGATGTGGCCCGCGAGGCGATGGTGGAGACTCTGAACAGAGATCCGTGGGGGCGCCCTTATAAAATGGTGCGGAATAAACTCCGCACCTGGGCCCCCCCGCTGACGCAGAGTCTCCGCCCCCAGCTGGTGGAGGAGGTGGTGAGCGCTCTGTTCCCTTCACGGGGGGAGCACACTCCCCCGCCCATGGCTCCGCCAATTGCGGTGCCCGAAGCGGACCACACGGACGACGACGACATCCCTGCTGTGACCGGGGTAGAACTGAGAGCGGTGGTAGGAAGGCTGAAGGCCAAAAATACCGCCCCAGGACCCGACGGCTTGCCAGGTAAAGCCTGGGTCCTGGCCTCGAGGGCTCTCGGGCCTCGACTGGAGGCGTTCTTAAGCGCATGTTTGGAGAGAGGCCAGTTTCCACGCCGTTGGAAGACGGGGAAGCTGGTCCTCATTCGGAAGCCAGGGCGCTCTGCGGACTCTCCGTCCGCATACCGGCCCATCGTGCTGCTCGACGAGGTCGGCAAGCTCTTTGAGAGAGTGATTGCGGGCCGCCTCGTCGGGCACCTGGTGAGGACGGGGCCGGATCTTGCGGACAGCCAGTTCGGTTTCCGCAAGGGGCGCTCGACGGTGGACGCCATCATGCGCGTGAGAGCCCTCACGACGGGGGACGCGGTGTCCCAGGGTGGGGTCGTCGTGGCGGTGTCACTCGACATCGCCAACGCGTTCAACACCCTCCCCTGGAGCATCATTGTGGAGGCACTCCGGTATCACCGGGTGCCGCCCTACCTCCGTCGAATAGTCGAGGCGTATCTGACGGAAAGAGCCGTCAGCTACCCCGGTCGCGATGGGGAGTGGAACCGGCGAGAGATGTCGTGCGGTGTCCCACAGGGATCGGTCCTGGGGCCGCCTCTGTGGAACATCGGGTACGACTGGGTGCTGCGCGCCGACCTCCCTGATGGCGTCAGCGTGGTTTGCTACGCTGACGACACGCTGGTCCTGGCGCAGGGGAGGTCGCATGAGGCGGCGGCCGACGCGATGACACGCGGGGTTGCGATAGTCGTGGAGAGGATCCGGCAGTTGGGTCTCGAGGTGGCATTGCACAAGTCCGAGGCCATGTCGTTTCATGGGCCCCGGAACGCGCCGCCATCCCAACTAACGGTAGGAGGGGTTCACATCGGCGTCGGGATGACGATGAAATACCTGGGTCTCGTCCTCGACAGCCGGTGGAACTTCGTGGAGCATTTCCGACGTTTGGCCCCCAAACTGGAACGGGCCGGGGCCGCCTTCAAGCGGCTCTTGCCCAACCTGAGGGGGCCAAACGCCTCCTGCCGGAGGCTTTACGCGGGGGTCGTGCGGTCCATGGCCATATACGGGGCCCCGGTGTGGGCGCGTTCACTGCGGCGGCGAGCCGCCCACTACCTGAACGCGCCCCAGAAGGTGGTAGCCATAAGGGCTATCCGGGGCTACCGCACGATCTCTGGCGAGGCGGCAAGCCTCCTTGCCGGACTGCCGCCATGGGATCTGGAGGCGATAGTCCTCGCGCGCCTGTATGAGTGGCGCGCGGAGGCACTACGCCGGGGGGATGATCCGCTTCCGCGGCAAATCGCTGCGGAGCGGACGGATCTCCGGCGCGATCTCATGGCGGCATGGAAAGAGCGACTGTCGCAACCCAGCGCAGGGCACGCCGCGATAACGGCGATAAGACCCCTCTTTGAGGACTGGCTAGAGAGGCGCCACGGCGCCCTCACCTACCGCCTGACGCAGGTCCTCACCGGACACGGAAGTTTCGGGAGGTTCCTGCACATCATCGGGCGGGAGGAAACGCCCGGGTGTCACCATTGTCAGGATCGCCCAGAGGACACGGTGGAGCACACGGTGGAGGTCTGCCCCGCTTGGGCGGAGCACCGCCGTGTCCTTGTAGAGGCGATTGGCAGCGACGGCGACCTCTCGCGTCCGGCCCTGGTGCAAGCCATGGTCCGGGGCGAGAGGGAGTTAGAGGCAGTCACCTCCTTCTGCGAAGCAGTCATGCTAGCGAAGGAGGTGGCGGGACGGCTCAGGATGAGAGCCTCCCGTCCCAGCCGCCGCGGGAGACGCTCCGGGCGTCGGGAGCCGCGTGACGACTCCCGGCCACCGTAGGCGCGGGCCTGCGGGCGGAGAGTAATGGGTAGCTCACCGCCCGATCAGGACCAGGCCCGTGCCGGACGGCGCGTACGTGTTCCACGCGCGCCTCAAAGAGATGTCAGCATCGGGGAGGGGCCCCTTAGGGCCGAAGCCTGCCGGGTCAGCGGGATTGTCCGAAAGGGTTACCGCTGGCCCGGAACATAAAGGGCTAAGGAAGGAACACGGGTGGGTTTTAGTCAGTAAGAGTCTGACACTCCCTTCCGCTCCACCCAGAGCGGGAGGAGTCATTTGATGATTTCCCATCCGCAAAAAAAAAAAAATGGTAAATCTTTAATGCTTTGTCATCTGTTATTTTAAAATTACCTTAACATATATTTTACTATGTATGTAATCCCAAAACCTTATTTTGTATAACCTATATTTGAGAACTGAGGGGCCACACTTTAGGGGCTGTAAGTTTTTAATATATTTGTTTACAAACACCCAGATTCGTTCTATTATTGTTTTAATACATATATTTCTAAACTACAAGGATTTTTATTTTACGAATTCCCATTGTGGTCCCACAGTTCAAACGCACATAAAAAAGTCTTAGAGTATATTTCGAATTATAATTCCATTTCTCCGAAACGAAACGGTTGCAACATGTAAATAATAAGTTTTCGCTACGTATCGCGTTACTGATGACTGACTTATAATAAGTATAATTGTACCGACCGGACCCTCGCCCTCATTAAATAATAATGACGATATTATACCCTCTGGCAGTTACGTGAAAATTATATAAATGTATATAGGTATTATGTATGTATACAATATGTAAAATAATTAAAGCTCTTACACCCCAATTAGAGTGTTGAGTTAAAAGCATAATACAATGACCAAAACTTATACTCTTGATTATAAGTTTTGGTCATCAACTATTATTATTAAGGAAATTGTGGTGATTCTAGCATTACGTTATGCATTTAAAATTGAGTCTTATTGCCTTGAAATAAGATTTGATTTTCTTTGACTCAATCGTGTTTCAAATTTATCAAATTTCTTTAATAGATTTTCAACTTTATCGCTACAGTATAAGGTTCAAGGTTGATTGGGAAAATTTGACAGTATCGGGTAGCTTGATGTGCTGGCGTCTGTACTTCTGCTTACCCATTCGGGAATTACAGTCCTGATAATTTGAATGATTGATGACTTACTTACTTATTTTGGTACTCAGCTGCATCCGATTAGATTGGAAGCCGACCCCAACATAGTTGGGAAAAGGCTAGGCAAATGATGATTGATGACGTACAGTGCCCTCCAAAATTTAGTTAACATTTTTCCACTTCAGCTGTGATGCCACATTATGATTTTAAATAAGAAAATAATCAGGTTACCTGAGGTACTCGATTATTTTTTACTAGAAGCGCCCCGCGGTTTCACCCGCATAAGTGTCGATCCCGTTGGAGTATCGGGATAAAAACTATCCTATGTCCTTTCTTAGGATTCAAAGTATCTCTATACCAAATTTCATCTAAATCGGTTTAGCGGTTTAACCGTGAAGAGGTAACAGACAGACAGACGCAATTTCGCATTTATAATACTACTAGCTGCGCCCCGTGGTTTAACCCGCGTAAATGTCGACCCCGTGGGAATATCGGGATAAAAGTAGCCTATATATCAATCCAGGGTGTCAGCTACCTCGATACAAAATTTTATCAAAATTGGTCCAGCCGTTTGAGCGTGAAGAAGTAACAAACATATAAACACACACACACTCACAAACTTTCGCCTTTATAATATTAGTGTGATTAGATAATAAGATAATTCATAGGTTGAATTAGTCAATAAAAACGTAGTTAACGTAGTTTAAATCATACTGTTGTGTGTCGCAGCTGAAGTAGAATGTCAATTAACCTTTGGAGACCACTGCAAGATTATTTTGTTGATCTGTCAGATTTCTTTAATAGATTTTCAGCTTTATCGCTACATTATAAGGTTCAATGTTAGTACGTCTTTTTTATTTTTTACATCGTTTCACATTATAATTAATAAATTCAAAAGTAATGATGTAACTAATATTTTTGTAAAATATAATTTAAAAAGAGTGTCCATGGAGCTTCTTGTCCGTTCTTCTCCATAGGTACCTACGCTTTGGAATGGGCAACTAGCTTCATATTTTCTGACTGACCGACTTCTTGACAAATCAAAAGTGCCTGTTAATGGTTTAATTGAAATAAATGGTTTGAGTTTGAGTTTATTAGGAAAATTTGATTGATTGATGTCCTGGCGTCTGGACTTTATACAAAACAAATCCACGAAAGTTTATTATAATGAACTTGATTCTGTCTGATTTTCTAAAACACGAGCGGAAATGTTGTCGCGTAAATTGCTGCGATTGGCTTTCATAAATCATTATCTTTTTTACTCGCGTTTCTCAATTTGTCACATTCATTTTGCGATAATTTTCGAGGATTATAAAAACTATATGATTACATATCGCTCATTTGCTACAAGGTCGACATATCTCAAAATTGATGATTTTTTATCTATACATATAAAATTCAAAGTCCTGACTGACTGATATATCAACGCACAGCCTAAACCACTGGTCCTAGAGACATGAAATTTGGAGTGTGTGTTCTTTGTAAAGAGTAGGTATCCACTAAGAAAGGGTTTTTCGAAATTTCACCCCTAAGAGGGTGAATGGGGGAGGGTGAAATTTCACGCGGACGAAGTCGCGGGCAGAAGCTAGTTTAATAATAAAGTTGTGTTGAAAAAATTGCGCTGAATTGAATTTTAATTTGATATTCACAATGTGAATATCTGCCCTCTCTCTCTTAATAAAGAGCTTAGAGAAATGACGTTTTTACAGTAAACGGAGCACAATGTTTTCAACACAACTTTATTATTAACTAAAAAATCATCAATTTTGAGATAAGTGTCGTCCTTGTAGCAAATGAGCGATATATTATAATTGTGGGAATACGGGTACCTATCTGAACTAACAAAGAATACACTGTTATTACATATATACTGGCAACGTTTACTCCAGCCAGGTTCCTTCTTCACCCAACCCCGGCACCCCAATTTAATAGTAATTAGGGCGAGACCCTTTACAATTATTTCGAGTTACGTTTGGGTTATGTGAGAAACATAGTCTACCATCGTATAGAAACTTGGGATTGTTATTAGAACGTAATACTATCGCTATGAAGCGCGCTATGGAGGAAAATCTATACAGGGTGAAATTGAATAGGTACATGCGACAAACCTAAATAGAAGATTGTACTCATCATTATGAACAACTTTTACTATGAAACCAAAGCTGCAATCGCGAAAAAAAAATCAGCTCTTCCCTACATTTTGACGAGTTATGCGAACATAAATGTAGGGAACAGCTGATTTTGTTTTCGCGATTTCAGGTTTGGACCCATAGTAAAAGTTGCTCATAATGATGAGTACAATCTCCCGTTTCGGTTTGTCGCATGTTTTCAATTTCATTCTGTATATAATTATGTAAAGAAAACATTTTTGCAGTTATCAACGCTTTTCTTGAATTTACTTTTTAACTTGTCTTTAGTATTTTTATCTATGGTCATAATTTTCATCTTTTTTTTTTTTTTTTTTTTTTTTTTTTCATCTAAATAACATATTGTGAATATAGAAAATAGAATAATTACTTATAAATGCAAATATAAGCATCTAATGTTGTTTTCCTGATTTTTTTCAGGTTAGTTTAGGATAGGATTTATATTAAGTTATTACATAAATATTGTTATTAGATATTGATTGTGAAATAAATTCCCTGACTTTTTTTCAGACAAACAACCATTATTTTACTTATTTATAGAACATTATCATATATACAAAATGGTAAACTGACTGACTGTGTGATATATCAAAACAAAACAAAACAAAACAAATTAGGTCGAATACTAGACCTGTTTATCTCAAATGTTGACTGCCAGTCCGTAGCATGTAATGCTCTGCTTGACCCCGATGGTCATCATCCGGTTTTCTCTGTATTGACTTGTCTGAATACGCATTACACTCCACTAGAACACTGCTCGGTCCCTAGACATAACTTTCATAAAGCTAATTACGATAACATAAATTTTGACCTGAGTGAAATTGACTGGAACTCGGAACTATCTCACCTTAACTCTGATCAAGCTGTCAACGTCTTTTATGAGAAACTATACGGTATTATCAAGTCGCATGTTCCGCTTACTAGAATAAGAAACTCCAGTTTTCCTGTCTGGTTTACTCCCTCTCTCATAAGAATCTTTAAAACAAAAGAACGGGCTTGGATAAGATGGAAGAAGTACAATAATCAATCTGACTACTTTAAATTTTCTAACTATCGCAAGCTTTTCCACGGAGAGTCATTTAAATGTTATCGGAAATACATTGATTCGGTCGAAGACAGCATTCCTAAGAACATAAAGCATTTCTGGTCCTACATCTCATCTAGAAAAGGAAAAGCTAACTATCCGGCTAGTATGTATTTCAGAAATGTTTCTTCAGATGATCCCATACATATTTGCAATCTATTTTCATCTTTCTTTTCTTCTGTCTACGAACCCTCCACTTTGGACCCTCTTACATGGCAACCACCTGGTCACTATGCAAATGGCTCGTCTTGCATTGCCGACATTTGTTTATCCACGGAAGATGTATGCGCTGCTTTAAAATCTTTAGATTCCTCTAAAGGGGCTGGACCTGACGGCTTACCGCCTAGCTTTTTCATAAGAACACGTGATAGCTTGTGTACTGCGTTACATATCATTTTTAATAAATGTTTACGTGAGGGTGTTTTTCCCGCAATTTGGAAACGTGCGTTTATAACCCCTGTTTATAAGACTGGTGATAAGAACAATGTAGAGAATTATCGCCCCATCTCTATCCTCTCTACTTTGTCCAAGGTTTTTGAGAGTCTTGTGCATGACGCCGTGTACCCCCACATTCATCAGCTTATTTTACCCGAGCAACACGGTTTCGTCAAACGTCGTTCAACCGCAACTAATCTGTTAGTATTTACCAATTACTTATTTGAAAAACTGGATCAAAAAGTTCAAGTTGACGCTGTATACACGGACTTTCAGAAGGCTTTCGACAAGGTGGATCATACATACACTGCTTTTAGAAAAAATAGCTTTCAACGGAATACGTGGGAATTTGCTTAGATGGTTTGTGTCATATATTTACAACAGGTCCCAAAGAATTGTTGTTAATGGTTACGAGTCAGACCCTATAGTTGTTACATCTGGCGTACCACAGGGATCGATTTTGGGCCCTCTTCTCCTCATTATATTTATTAATGACATTAAACAATGTTTTATTAATTCAAAGTTTTTAATGTATGCGGATGATATAAAAATTTACAGATCTTGCAAGAATATTCAAGACTGTCTACTTCTTCAAACGGACCTAGATAGATTATATACATACTGTAACAACAACAAGCTCTTTCTCAGTCTACCCAAATGTCATGCCATCTCATTTACCAAAAAGAGAATTAAAATAAATTTTAATTATTCAATTAATAACGCACTCTTAAATGTAGTTAGCTGTGTTCGTGACTTAGGTGTCACACTGGATGCCAGTTTGCACTTCGACAAACACGTTGACAATATAGTGAACAAGGCATATCAGATGTATGGTTTCGTTATGAGATCGTCACGTGACTTTGTGCGGCCCTCTACGTTCTTACTGCTTTATAAGACTTTGGTACGATCCCAGCTAGAATATGCCGTCCCGATCTGGAACCCTTTCTACGACAAATACAGCACTAGAATTGAAAGGGTACAGAAAAAGTTCTTACGATCCATGAACTATAAGTGCTTCCAATCAAAGGTTTCTTACGTGCAGCTATTGAGACGGTATGGCGTACTGGATTTGGAATCTAGGCGACTGTTACTTGATGTCATGACATTGCACGGCATATGCAGTAACAAAGGAAATTGCTCATTTCTCTACTGACCGCCGTTGCGCATCAAACAATTTTGTATGCTACCATAAATTGGATATAAAAGCGGGGTAATGTCGTACTTTCATAGGAAATTAAAATTATCCATTTATTTTGTGGGGTTTTTGTTGTACTTTGATTTTCTGCTCAGTTTTGAGGTTAGTTTTGTAACAAATCTTCCACCAAAAAAAACAGTATTTTACAACAATATGATTTGATTCACATAAAACAACAGAAAATAGTTCCAATAAATCAACGAATGATCATGCTAAATGTAGGTTTTGATAGGAAATAGTAAATAAAAATGCTTGAATATAGGAATGCAATAGTTTCATTGGTCCATATTATCATCATATTCATAAAATATTCATCTAAAAGCGGAGCCGGTGGCTCCACAGACCTAAATCGAGCCCAACTAAGATACCACAAAATGGTCATAATGAGAGCACATCATCCCATTGTCTGATTACCCACCAAACAATTGCAATAATAGCTATTAATATCACCTACTGAGTTACTTATTAATTAAAATGTAAGCCTAACCTTTGTCCCATTGCCATTGCCATTGTAACCATTGCCAGGATCGCCCAGAGGACACGGTGGAGCACACGGTGGAGGTCTGCCCCGCTTGGGCGGAGCACCGCCGTGTCCTCGTAGAGGCGATCGGCAGCGACGGCGACCTCTCGCGTCCGGCCCTGGTGCAAGCCATGGTCCGGGGCGAGAGGGAGTGGGAGGCAGTCACCTCCTTCTGCGAAGCAGTCATGCTAGCGAAGGAGGTGGCGGGACGGTTCAGGGAGAGAGCCTCCCGTCTCAGCCGCCGCGGGGGACGCCCCAGGCGTCGGAAGCCGCGTGACGACTCCCGGCCACCGTAGGCGCGGGCCTGCGGGCGGTGAGTAATGGATAGCTCACCGTCCGATCAGGACCAGGCCCGTGCCGGACGGCGCGTACGTGTTCCACGCGCGCCTCAAAGAGATGTCAGCATCGAGGAGGGGCCCCTTAGGGCCGAAGCCTGCCGGGTCAGCGGGATTGTCCGAAAGGGTTACCGCTGGCCCGGAACATAATGGGCTAAGGAAGGAACACGGGTGGGTTTTAGTCAGTAAGAGTCTGACACTCCCTTCCGCTCCACCCAGAGCGGGAGGAGTCATTTGATGATTTCCCATCCGCAAAAAAAAAAAAAAAGCCTAACCTTTGTGCTGACATGTCGTGATTTAATTCTTCCCCTTACTAAATACGTGTCCGTTCCCAGTACCAACGGCAAGTCAACCTCAATGTCTTTTGCTAGTTCAATTTCGCATATTTCGTTCCTACTTACATGCTCCCAATAATACGACAGTAGGTTAAAATTGGGGTTTCCAGATCAGATAAGATCTGGAAACCCGCAATTTTCACTCATTCATCATCTCATTCATACAATTTCATATTATTCCCTTAGATTAGATCCTAAAACCTACAGTTTTCATCATTCATTCATTCATGCGTGTTGTATTCAGAAACCTCTATTCAAATGAGTGTTGTATTCAGAATCCTTTATTCAAAGTGAAGGTTGCATTCAGAATCCTCTATTCAAACTGAGTGTTGTATTCAGAATCCTCTATTCAAAATGAGTGTTGTATTCAGAATCCTTTATTGAAAGTGAATTTTGTATTCAAGTTATTGAAATGAGACTTGTATTCATTTTATTTTAAAAGCTTTTTTCTTTAATAAATTGAGGTCTTGATCTATCAAAATATTTTATTTCACATAAACCTACATGTACAGTTATGAAACGTCAGAAGCTAGGTGCATAGATGAAGTATTGATATCTATTTGTATTAGAGAGTACATACCTATATCAACTATTTTTTATACGTGTTTTATAAGTTGGTAATGATAAATGAATGACGTAAAAGAACTATTAAATGTGGGTGCTTATGTGAATGGTTAAAATAAAAATACTTTATCATTTAATAAGGATTATGATTTATTTTACGACATATTATTTGATACTTTTACAGCAATTTCTTTAACCGATTTATAAATATCGTCCATAAATATGTTTTTAACTACATGCTGCACGCACAATTCGGCTTCACAATTACATAGCGAACTTATGGTATCAGGAAAATGTTCTACATCATAAACTTCGATCCTGATCACTTTAGCACCACGCGTAAGTTTTTTTACAGAGGTGAATGCAGCTGTTGAACATCTCTTGAGCTGTTTGCTGCTGGGGCCCTCCAGATTCAGTTGTTTTTCATATTGTTGTCCCACCACAGTATTCATAGGAACGAAGTTGAAGAGGTCGTTTTCGGAGTCCTTAAAATAAAAAATACAATGGAATTAAAGTCGTGTTGTGTACGTTTGCTTCGAACACTCTGATGACGAGGACTTATTGTATTATGTAGGTATGTTTGAGCTGTTTACAAATAATCAATCAATTAATACGTTTTATATGTAGATAAAAATAATGTAATATTTTAAGATACAATATTGTTAAAATTAAAGAAAATATTAACACTTACCGACATTACGCAAAGGTACCGTTGTTTTTTCCAGTCAGGACTCAGGACTCAGCAGGAGCAGAAATTGAATGATCGACTTTAAAATAATTTATCAATTTATATACAAGTTAATTTTAATGTATAGAGTTCAAAGTCGTACATTTTTTGTTAGATGTTGAATATGTTGACATTCCGGACAAAAATGGTATGGTGAAATTGAAACCTCAAGACATCACGGCGCCAAACATTGTATTGTTTACTATAAATATATATTGATAAAATAAACACTACTGTACGTTTGTTCACTGTAGTTTTTTCATACATTTTTATTGAGAAGATTCGGCAAGCAAAACCATCACATGTAAGTAGTATGTCTAATTTGCAATGTAAGTTCTAATTTTATTTATGGAGATGGATTGAAATTGAAACCTCAAGACATCACGGCGCCAAACATTTTATTGTTTACTATAAATATATATTGATAAAATAATCACTACTGTACGTTTGTTCACTGTACTTTTTTCATACATTTTTCTTGAGAAGATTCGACAAGCAAAACCGTCGCATGTAAGTAGTATGTCTAATTTGCAATGGAAGTTCTAATTTTATAAGAAGATGGATGAAAACAAAATAGCAGTATCGACATACTATTGTTACACCTAGTTTTGCCTGCTATTATTATCTTATTCTTCAAACTTATAATTTTTTAAATCACCAAAAGAAAGGTAGATAATGTTCACCGGTAATGTCACCGTCTTTTCGCTTGACACAGTCGGGTAATTCTCTTACTGTGTTATATTAGTATATAATAAATTAATAATAATAATGTTCATGTTGTAATAAAATAAAATAAGTATTATAAAAACGAAGTCGCGGTATTTAACTAGTATGTAAGACTTGGACTGTAGTTACTATACCTAGTCAAATATTAATGTACACTTTAGATATCATAATTTAAGGTTGAGATTTGTAGATTTGGTTATGATTGCAAAGCATTTGTCTCGTGAAGAAGTCCTGAGTCAGGATTTTAGGGTGACGCGTGCATTACATATATGGAAAAACGTCACATGGATCCCAGCTATTTAAATATTGGAGAGTGCATTAGGAGCATCACTTCAGCTACCAGGAGCTGCAGATCAACATCAAGTACTTACCCAGAATCAACCTGCAAAAAGGAAAATGTAAGTAGTTTTTTTAATAAAATATAAGTAGGTACATTAACTTATTTTTACTATCGCAGTAGTAGCAATGTATTGTATGTAGTTAACTGACTAGTTGCAGCAACAGCTAAGGGCCAAGGGGTTCGATCCCCATCCCATCTGTTTTTTTTTTCTATTTATGTTGAACAGTTAATCTAGTGCGCTAAAGTATTGTAGTTTAATAGCGTATTATTTCTGTGATGGCCATGTTTCAGTATTCTAAAATGATGTATTTGAATAGATGTAGATAGATAGACAATAATAAAATAATAATTAGTTAGAGTAGTGTACCTACCTGACATGTCAAAGTGGGATGTGTGCTTGAATCATTATTTTATTGTATATTTATTTATTTGTTTCACTCCATTTCAGGTCGCACGAAAACGCCGAGACCCTTTTTCCCTCCGACGTCGACGAGGAACCTCAGGTTCCAAAAAAGAAGCACGATGGGCGAAAAAGGAAGCACGCATCAACACGTACGACAGAGCCGGCACGAGGGTCGTGGTCGTCACCATCGAGAGCAAGTCCAGTGCCAGCGCCGTCCACTTCCGTGACGCCTGCCGTGCCGTCCCGTCCATCAGCTTCAGCTTCAAAGAAGCCGTATATCAAACCCATCCCACCGAGGAAGTGCACGGTATACGATCTATTTGGAACCGATAGCGAGGACGACGAGAAAGCGGTTCCTGCAGTTACTGGTAAAACACCGTTACCTTCATATATAACACGACGCCTTGCTAACGGCCATTCGCGCCAAACCGACGATAACAAGCCGGGAACGCACTATATTGATTTGAAAATATACCGGTGCGATGAAATTGAGAAAGTTCCGCCAATGAATAGGTGGCGCCAAGCAATTGTCACGCTTAAAAATCAAACCTTTGACAATACAGATGCTTGGCAACATTTGTCTAATTTTATTATAGCTACACGAAAAGAGTATGTTAAGTGCCCACCAACATTTGTAAGTAACTATTATTGAAATAGTACTTAATTACAAAAATAGGTACTTATCCCAATATATAACACATGCCTATTCACTTATACACACTTTTTGTATTACTCTCATAGTAATTAAGATATTATCTTTTTAGTTCAAGTTTAATAAGTAAAATTATGTAACAAATAATAGGCAGATTGCGATTACATTATTATAGAAGACACTATTGCTATACTTTATTTAAGAATTGCTATACTTAGATAAATCAATAAGAATAAATAGATTTAAGGTGTAAATCTATTATAATGCAATTGCAACCTTAGCCGATACTTACTTATGCATATAAATAAATCATGTAATCGGTTATAGAAATTAAGTATTCATAGTAATTCATATTATATCAAATTTTATTTAATGTTCATAGTTTTTTTTCTTTCTTTCTTACAGTTACACCTAGACCCGGAATCAGAACAAATAATAATAATGATATAATAATATGTCAAAAATGTCACATTGAAATACCTAAAATTGAATATCAGTATCATTTGAGAACGAATTTGCATAAATCTAATTGCATACTAAAAACTGAAATTGAAAATATCGATATAATAGCCACGGCTTTTAAAAAGAGAATAATAAGTTACAAACTGAATCCATCAATGGAATACCTAACACCTGAGGAATTCCTAATGGATAATCAGCATAAGGTCATAAGACTAATTAACGATTGTTTGATAAAACATAATTGTGTTAAATTAAACTTTGAGCTTTTTGCTTATTTCATTCTTCCAAAGTCTGATGAGCAACAGCTTAAATCATTTAACACAAAATATGAAATTGTATATAATAATACAGATATAAATGAATTATATCTGAAAACAATAAATACATTTGATAGAAAGCTCTCAGAGTTCCAACATCGTGAATCTGGTTGGTCTTGTTTATTTATAAGTCATCTAGAAATTAACCTTAACAAATACTCTCCTTTGAAAGGTGGCACCTATATAGATTTGCCGCAAGTAATAAAAAAAACTAGAAGTTGTTTAAATATTAAAAACAGCGATAACCACTGCTTTTTATGGAGTATTGTCGCAGCGTTATATCCCACCCAAATTAATGTTTGCAGAACAAGTTCATATCCACATTTTTCAAAAGTTTTAAATATAGATGGTCTATCATTTCCCCCATCATATAAAGATATTAAAATATTAGAAAATTTAAATCCTCACATAAGTATTAATATATATGGATTAGATAATAAAAACATGGTCACTGGTCCTTTATATGTGACAAGTTTAAGAAAAAACCAGCATGTCAATTTATTGTACTTTGAACAGAAAGGTAAAGGGCATTATTGCTTAATAAAAAATCTATTGAGATTGATCAAACGTCAAATAAGTAAACATAAAGGTAAAATGTACCTATGTGAGACATGCTTACAAGTTTTCACGAGTGAAACGAGATATAATGACCATAATAAGTGTCCTAAGATTTTGACAATGTTACCTGAAAAAAATAGTATTCTTCAATTTAAGAACTTCGAAAGAAAACAAAAAATTAATTTCGTTATATACGCCGATTTTGAAAGTCTTTTACTAAACTGCAACATAAATGTAACCGAAAATACTCGTACCTATAAGGTTCACGAACCTTCATGTTTTGGTTACTATATTTGTTGTTCACACAATACGGATCTGAATAAGTATGTTACTTATAGAGGAGCTGATTGTGTTGAAGTATTTATAAAATATTTAACAAGAGATTTGGATTACATTCACAGTATCTTATTAAATAAAATGCCTATGGCACCTTTAACTAAGGCCCAAGAAAACGATCACAAAAATGCCACGACATGTCATATCTGTAATTATTTGCTCTTTGACGATAAAGTAATGGATCATGATCACATTACATCACAATACCGAGGCGCAGCACACTCTCATTGTAATTTAATGTTAAGAGTTTGCCCTTTCGTGCCTGTTATTTTTCATAACCTATCCGGCTATGACTCTCACCTATTTATAAAAGAATTATCAAAGTATGAAGGTGCTTTTAAAATTATACCAAAATCCAAAGAAACGTATATGTCATTCACAAAAGTACTCCATACTAACAATGCATTAAAATCAAGGCCAATTCAAGTTAAGTTCATAGATTCTTATCAATTTCTTAATTCAAGTCTAAGTACATTAGTATATAATTTGAATGAAACCGACTTTGTTAATTTATCAAAAGAATTTCCAGATATTAGTTATAATCAGTTAACTTTGTTACGACAAAAAGGAATCTATCCCTATGATTATATGAATACATACTCAAAATATAACGAGACTCAACTTCCATCGAAAGTATGTTTCTATAACAGTTTAAATTGTCAACATATTAGCGATGATGAATACGTACACGCACAATCTATTTGGCAGTCATTTAATATTAAATCACTTGGAGAATATACAGATTTATATTTAAAGACCGACGTATTACTTCTTTCTGACGTCTTCGAAAAATTTAGACAGACTTGTCTGGATCATTATCAACTTGATCCAACTTATTACATTACTGCACCTAGTTTAAGCTGGGATGCAATGCTACTGTACACAGGCGTTAAATTAGAATTAATTCATAGTTTAGAAATGTATGAATTTTTGGAAAAGGGAATACGAGGAGGCTTGGCACAATGTTCTCTTCGCCATGCTCAAGCTAATAATAAATATTTACCAAATTATGATGCGTCTCAAAAATCAACTTATTTGATTTATCTTGACTGTAACAATTTATATGGTTACGCAATGACGAAGAAAATGCCTATTTCAGATTTCCGTTTTTTGACAATCGATGAGATTAAGACAATAAATGTGTTATCAATATCAGATGATTCTGAATATGGATATATTTTAGAAGTTGATTTAATATATCCTGAGAGTTTACATAACACGCATAGTGATTTACCTTTTGCCCCCGAGAGGTTCACACCTCCTGGAGGCAAAACACCTAAATTAATTGCTAGTTTATACGACAAATTCAACTATGTAATACATTATGTTCATTTAAAGGCATGTTTATTGAATGGACTAATTTTGAAAAAAATTCACCGTATTTTAACTTTTAGACAAGAAAATTATTTACAAAAATATATTGACTTGAATACAACATTACGTCAAGCTTCAACAACCGTATTTGAGAAAGACTTTTTTAAACTACTTAATAATGCTATATTTGGGAAAACTATTGAAAATAGACGCAAACAGGTTAATGTCAAATTAGTTACCATGTGGGATGATTACAATAATAAAACTAACAAGCACCAAGGTGCAGAAAAATTAATTGCAAAACCAAATCTGAAAAGTATTGCGATCTTTTCTGAAAATTTTGTTGCTATTCAATTAACTCCTGAAAAAATTATTTTCGATCGCCCTATCTACATTGGGTTTACAGTTCTAGAATTCGCAAAGGAACATTTGTATAAATTTCACTACAACTTTATTAAAAATAAATATAAAACTCGTGCAAGACTGTGCTATACAGACACAGACAGCCTTCTTTATTTTGTAAGTACTGAGGATTTTTATGAAGACATAAAAAATGATGTTGCAAAATTTGATACAAGTAATTTCCAGCCTGACAATTGTTACAGCATGCCAAGAGTAAATACTAAAATTCCAGGACTATTTAAAGATGAACTCGGGGGTGACATCATAAGCGAATTTGTAGGACTGAGAGCTAAACTATATTGTATAATCACTTCAAAAACTCGCATTACAAAAGCAAAAGGAATATCTAAAGCTGTTACTAATCGATTAAAATTATCTCACTACAGTAAAGCTTTAACAAATAATGTCAATTTAAAATGTAAAATGAATGTAATTAAATCACTCAAACATGTACTGTACTCTCAAGAAATTCATAAAGTAGTATTAAATAGAAATGATGATAAGAGACAAATACTCACGAATCTAATTGAAACTTTACCTTGGGGTCACTGTGAAACTTTATTTTGAGAACTAATTTCTAAATATAAATAATTATGTTTATATCAATAAATTGTAATGTTATTATAATCTTTGTTTATAATATTAGTATAAGTGTAGCATACATTATTAATTTAGTGAGCGGTAATGTTGATTTTCGTATTTAAATAATTATGTAATATTTGAATAAAACATTTATATCTGATGCATGTCTTTCTATTCTTGTTATGGCCTTATAGTGTTCTTCATTTTATTAATCTTTAGGACTAATCACAAATATAAATACCATAATAACATCAACTATTTACAGCAGGTATAAAAATGAAATTGTTAAGCACTTATGCTTTATATATCTATGTATGGGTAAAATTTAATTAATAGTCAAAATGAAGTTGATCAAACAACACACATCACTTAATGTTAATCATATAAATCTTGGTGACTCAGATAACCACATTAGGCATAGCATTTTGTTACCAAATACGATTCGTTGTATTATATGTGGTCCGTCAAATTGTGGAAAAACAAACGTACTGCTTAGTTTATTGTTACATGAGAATGGTCTAAAATTTCAAAATCTCTATCTGTACTCTAAAACAAATTTTCAACCAAAATACAGGTTCCTACGAGAAGTCATAAAGAGAGTGCATCAGGTTAAGTTTCATGAATTTAATGATAATAAAGAAGTCATAGCCCCGCATGAAGCACTAACAAATTCTGTGTTTATTTTCGATGATGTGGCATGTGAAAATCAAGTAAACATTCGTAATTACTTCTCTATGGGTAGACATAAACAAATCGATTGCTTTTATTTATGTCAAACATACTCTAAAATTCCGAAACAATTGCTGCGTGATAATGCAAACTTTCTTATAATATTTAAACAAGACGACGTAAACTTGAAACATATTTATGAAGAGCATGTTAGTTCTGATATGTCCTGGAATCAATTCAAGAATATTTGTAATACAGTTTGGAGAGAGCCATATAACTTTGTTAGTATTTGCAAAGACTCCCCATTAAACAATGGAAGGTATAGACAGAATTTAGATTGTTTTTTTAAATTTTGAGCGAAAATATGTAATTATATAAATCAATAACATATAAATCTAACTTAGTATTATATCTTCTTTGGCTGAGCACACTTGTTATAATACAACATGGAAAAAAATATTAAAATAGAATTAATGAAGTCTGTAGACTCCATAAAGAATAAAATAAAACAAATGAAGAACCGTGAACACTCTATGAACTTGTCACTTGATAAAATGCTAAAAACCGTCACAGATCCCCTTAAAGCACTAGTCGATTCGAATATATCAATGGAAAAAATAAAGCCTTTACAAAATACTTCACCCCCAAATTCTGACGACATTGAATTGGATGACATTAATACTAGTTCATCTACAAAGTTTGAAGACTGCTACGATCCAAAACCGAATTCTGCACAAGTGCTTAAAAAGTCTCCTACAAAAGAAATACCAGATGATTTAGAAATTTCGCTAGAGGGCCGTGATATCCATGATATTTATGATGGTGTAAATATACCGTTTGGAATAAGAAGTGTAAACAAAACATTGCTAATGGGTAATTCAGTAGTCTCATTTTCTAAAATCGATAGTTTGAATGACGACAGTGTCATTTTAATTAAAGTCGGTGACAAATCCTATAATTTAACCCCTGGCTTGAAAGAACTTTTACTTCGAAGAAAACCTGATTTAAAAATTATATCGAGCAAAGATAGACTTGTCTATAAGGACATGCTGCATTATACAAATGCTCATAAGAGAGATTTTAATCCTGATGGGCAAATAAGAGGCGATAAGGGAATAAAATATCGTGAAGTAATCAAACCATTATTTTCTGAATCATTACATGAAAATTTTCACACTGGAGGAAGCTTACCAACCCTAAAGAAATACAAAAATAACACTGACTTGGTATATTGGGATGACCCTAACGAACTGGTTGAGAGATTGAAATTATTAGTTGCTTCCAGAGATGCTGGCAACACAAACCATGATAATGAAATTTTATCGATAGTTGAAGAATTGAAAGAAGCTGGCATAATTAAAGAATAAATACTCACTATTACAAAATTTTCATTCAGTATTATAGACGGATTCAAAACAAATCTACTGAATTGTGAACATGAGCAAAACCGACGTGGTAAACGAAATTCATAAAAATGCGAGGGTGAACTTTCCACGAAGATGTGTTATTATGAAAGATATAGATGACCTCTGGCAAGCAGACTTAATCGATATGCAATCAATTTCAAAGCAGAATAAAAATAACACATTTATTCTTGCTATTATTGACACATTCTCGAAATATGCTTGGACTTTTCCTCTAAAAAGTAAAACCAAAGATGATGTATGTAACTCTTTTAAGAAATTATTGGATAAAGGGCGTGTTCCTAAAAATCTGCAAACGGATAATGGAACAGAATTTTACAATAATCAATTTCAGAAGCTTATGAAAACTTATCACATTAATCATTATTCAACCTTCTCAACAAAAAAGGCTTCTATAGTAGAGCGATTTATCAGGACATTGAAATCGAAACTCTATAAGGAATTTAGTTTAAGAGGCAGCTACAATTGGATAGATAGCACTCTTAATAATGTTATTTACAAATACAATCACACTTATCATCGAACAATTGATGAAGTTCCCGCTAATGTGGATAACATTAATAAAAAATATATATTAGAAAGGTATTCAAGGTTCGTAAAAAATCATAATATTAAAAGCAAATATAAAATTGGTGATTATGTGCGTATCAGTAAGTACAAAGGAACATTTGAAAAAGGTTACACTCCCAACTGGTCTACAGAAATATTTAAAATTCGAATGATACAAAATACAACTCCTATCACCTACTTAATAGAAGATACAATCAGAGGTCAGCCTATTTTAGGTGCATTTTATGCGCAAGAGCTTCAAAAAACAAAACATTCAAATGTGTATCTAGTGGAGAAAGTTCTTAGAAGAAAAGGTAACAGGGTTTTAATAAAATTGCTGGGTTTGTCTTCAGCTGAAAATAGTTGGATTGATAAATCAAATATATTATCATAATTATGATTATATATTTAATTTATATATATTATCATGCTTTGCTGTTTAAGAATAGACTACGTAAATTTTTGATAGACAAAACCTTAGAAAAAGATTAGTTGACTATTCTAGTATTCGTTACATATTTATGGAACTCTAATTTAATAATGATTAATTTAATGGTATATAATTTTAGTAATAAATAATTAAATAATAATTGATCTAATGATGGATAGTAATTCTAAATAATATATGATAATAATTTGATGAAAATGATATATGACAATAATTTGATGTAAATGATAATATACAATAATAATTTGATGTAAATATTTGCATGTCGAATGGCAAAATATGGTTGATCTTTGTTATGTACTAACACCTATTGATGTATCTATCATCTACCCATATTTGCAAAAATAAAATTATTCTATTCTATTCTATAAATATTAAAACATTAAATAACGACAATTCAAATTATAAGTATTTAATAAAGTGCTCAATCCAGATTCATCAGTCTTATAATGTGTATTGGAGAGAGTAGTCTTCTCAATTGGATTATAAATCACTTACCTTTTGAATTACACTTACCAGGATACAATTATTGTGGTCCTGGTACAAAATTAATTAAAAGGCTTACACAAGGAGATAACGGAATTAATAAATTAGACGAATATTGCAAAGATCACGACATTGCCTATCACAAATCTTCAAACTTAAAGGATCGACACGAAGCTGATTTAATTTTATTAAATATGGCGAAAGAACGAGTAGTTGCTTCGGATGCGAGTGTGGGTGAAAAATTTGCAGCACGCTTAGTAAGCAGGGCTATGTCGACAAAAATTAAAACTGGTTCTGGTCTGAAAAGTAGTACAAAGCGCTGTCGAAAAGTTACACCTGGAAAAGGGTTAAAAAGTAAATTAAAAAACGTTATTTCTAAAACCAAGAGACACATGAAAAAATTAAAACCAAAAAGTAAAAAGATGGCTATAGAATTGGCTATCGCCGCTGCCAGAGAATTAGCTGATAACTCATCTATTAAACTTCCTCGTGTTATTCCTATACCAAAAACTGGAGGAATATTGCCGTTGATTCCTATTTTTGCGGGATTATCAGCGGTAGGGGCTTTAGCAGGTGGTGCAGCTGGTATTGCTAAAACCATTAACGAATTCAAGATGGCTAAAAAATTGTTGGATGAATCGAAGAGACACAATGAAAAAATGGAAGCGCTTTGCATTGGAAAAGGATTACACCTTAAACCGCATAGAAATGGGCTTGGAATTTTTGTATCGAAAGAAAAAAACTAAAATATCGGCTACCCAAACGAGCCTTAACTAACATAGATATTTTGAAATATGGAAATAGTATTCCTTATTTTAGAGGTGTCTTTATGAGAGATGAGCTCCCTAAATGCCCTTTTGTAAAATAATGCGGAGTTATTAATTTAGATAGTTCTAAAAACCCTGGTTCTCATTGGGTAGCCTATGCAAAATATAATGATTATATTGAGTATTTCGATAGTTATGGCAATCTCAAACCCCCCAAGGAATTTATAAAATACGTAGGGCCTAAAGTCCAATATAATTATGAAAATATACAACGTGATCACCCCTTTAATTGCGGACATCTATGTTTGAATTTCTTAAAGAGGTTTTGGTGTAGTCAATGAATAAAATGAACAGGATCTTCTTTAAGACTTCAGTATGAAAGCATGTCTACTACGGTTACCATCTCTGGAAATAAATCTGAATTGGTTTCGTATTTTCAACCACCTCTACATTTATCCGATCAATACGAGTGCGGTTTGCTATACTTTTCAGTATTAAATTCTAGACCAAATGTGACCATCAATAATAACAATTTATCAGTAATCAGAATCGAATGTGATCTTGTTCACGGTTCATACTGCAACGGATTACCAACTCATTTTATTCACGAATTTGTAACTGATACCGCTCCAGGTTACCGGTACATGGAAATACCGCAAAACGTTGTTTACTTTCCAGTAAACAAAAATCTAATTTCATCAATATCTGTTAAGATTGTTGATCAACTTGGTAACTGTATTAATTTTGGTGAAGAACTTATTCAATTACGCCTTCATTTAAGAAAAACAAAATGATAGTTTATTATAAAAACACTCCAGTGAAAATCAAACGTCTTATTCCATCTACGACCATTAAGGTGCATAGACGTAAGAAAAAAGTGAAGATATTGAGTGAAGCAAATAAAGATTTTCTTAAAGCTCTAGGTTTTAAAGTATGAACATACTACAAATTACTGAATTACCCCACTTCGATAGTTCGATTGAAAGCTATGAAGTCCACTCATACAATCCCTACACTAACAGCTTTAGAGAAAACGATGAAATCAGAATTCCCATACACCAACAAGACATATACGTGTTACCGTCAGCCAGTTCAATATACGTCGAGGGCCAAGCCAAGTTCTTCGACAAAGATGGAAAACCGATTAAGAAAAACATTACGTTTAGTAACAACCCTGTTATGTTTTTGTTTCAAGATATCAGATACGAAATAAATGGTATTGAAATAGATCGCATTAAAAATTCTGGAATAACGTCGACAATAAAGTCATACGTTTCAATGAATGATGGGGAAAATAAAATTGCAGCCTTGTGGGGTTGGAACATAAATGGATTCAAAAGTGATGGTAATTTTAGTGCTATTGTACCTCTTAATAAGATTTTAGGATTTGCGGAGGATTACAATAAAATTATGATAAATTGTAAACATGAACTTATTCTGAATAGAAGTAACTCTAACTTAAACAGTGTCATAGCGACTGATGATATTGCGCATTTTCAAATAGACATACAAAGATTGCAATGGCGTGTACCACATATAAAAGTGTCAGACCGAGAACGACTGACACTACTTAAATACTTGGAAAGAGATAAACCTATTCAGATAGCGTTTCGAAATTGGGATTTATATGAGTATCCTTTGCTCCCTAAAACTACCAAACATTCTTGGTCGGTTAAGACTGCATCACAATTAGAGAAACCTCGATATGTAATTTTTTGCTTGCAAACCAACAGAAAAAATAGTAAAACCAAAGACAGTTCTCTGTTTGATCACTGTGAGGTTTCCAACGTAACACTATTTTTGAATTCACAGTATTATCCTTACGAGCCTCTAAGCTTAAATTTTTCCGAGAACAAATACAATATATTATATGAAATGTATGTGAAATTTCGTCAGTCGTATTACAACTGTCCTGCAGACCCGTTGCTTGATTTGGTCGGTTTCAAGGAGAAGGCTCCTCTCTTTATCATAGACTGTTCAAGACAAAACGACAGTTTAAAAACAGGTCCCGTAGATGTGCGGTTGGAGATTGAATGTTCACTGCCAATACCAGATAACACAAGTGGATATTGTTTAATTATTAACGATCGACTTGTGGAATATAAACCATTGAGTAACATAGTGCGCAGGTTATCATGACTGCCATAGTAGATGTTCAAGGTTTTAAAACAGAAACAAATGAATTTATCATAAAAGAAATTGCTGTATTATGCAATAAAAAAGTTCAGGTGTTTTTAATTAAGCCACCATTTCCATTTTACGATTTGACGAAACCTGAAAAACGGCAAGTCAGTTGGATTGAACGTAACAGAAAGATATACTGGAGAGACGGATTTGTGCCTTACTCAAATCATCAGAATTTAATTTCAGATATTTTAAGAGATAAAAGTGTTTACACCAAAGGTTTAGAAAAAGTGTTGTGGTTAAAAAAAATTTCGAATAATAATAATATAAATAATTTAGAAGATGAAGGTTGTCCTAATTTATTAAGCTTGTGCAATAAATATGAACATTCTCATGATGTGTATAGTTGTATTTATCATGATACAATTTGTGCTTTAAAAAATGTAATATGTTTATATAAATGGTGTATAGATAATAAATTTTTTAAGTAAATATTTTTCTTGTTTAATTTTTCACAATTGGTTAACAGGTAACAGTTTCCTATCCCTACCAATCCCGTCCAATGTTAATCGTTATAAGTTGCTGGTATCAGCTGTGCGATGTCATTATACATTTATAATTATCTGTATCAAGAACATGTCTCAAAATAAATACAATCCTCGATATGACCTGTTTAATGCATATAAAATGCGTGAATTTTCATTTCGTTACTATTGGGCAACGGCTGATTCAAGGAGAAGATTGGTAATGGAAATGGCTGACGCGGGATTTTTTTATTATGGGAATGGTGTAAACGATAAAGCAGCATGTTTCTCATGTGGAGGTGTTATAGAAGATTGGGAGATTTACGATGATCCTTGGATGCAACATGCCATACAATTTCCTCAATGTTGTTATTTGAATGCTGTGAAAGGAACGGATTATGTTAATAAAACAAAACGTCTATTTTTAAAAGAAACAAAAATATAGAATTGTTCTAAAGTGAAAACTATATCTGAAGCCTATGCAATTATGGAAAATGTCTATGAAGGTCAACTGTGGATCAAGAAATCAAATGTATTGTAATCGATTATTTATTCTTCTCGTGCTTTTTATAAATAATAATAATAATAATAAAATGTGTTACTTAGTTGACAGCATACTTTGTTTCTTTTATCACAATACCAACAACCTAGCCACAAAAAGTAAAAAAAGTATAAATTGATTATTCAAATCATTCAGTTCGAAATGATGAATGAGTGAAAATTGCGGTTTCCAGATCTGAATACAACACTCATGAATGAATGAATGATGAAAACTGTAGGTTTTAGGATCTAATCTAAATGAATAATATGAAATTAAATGAATGAGATGATGAATGAGAGAAAATTGCGTTTTCCAGATCTGAATACAACACTCATGATGAATGAATGATGAAAACTGTAGGTTTTAGGATCTAATCTAAGTGAATAATATGAAATTAAATGAATGAGATGATGAATGAGTGAAAATTGCGGGTTTCCAGATCTTATCTGATCTGGAAACCCCAATTTTAACCTACTTACGACTAACATCTAAAAATAAATATAATAGATATATCATATTCAGTAAAGAAATTGATCTTAGCATTAGTTTAATAGAAAATATACATATTGTATTAGTTTAATAGAAAATACACATATTGTCACAGAGGCAAAAGTCACAAACAAAATCAAATCAAACTAAGAAAAGTATAACTGGTGGTTCTTAATTCTCATCTCATCATCTTCCTCTTAGCGTGTCGATAGCAATCTAAATGGACTCGGCCCAGAATTCAGCTACTTGTTTGCCGCCATCACCAGCGTCCTTCAGTTCCAGTAACGTGCAGCAGACGGGACACGATATTAAGTGTCCCATCGTTTGAGGAACAGCACAACATTTACAACAGCAGAATCTCCACCTGAACAGGTTTTCCTTACTTCGGCCAACCGTGGTCCCAAGGTTACCCAAGGTAACCCATGTCCTGGTAGGAGCTCTTCAGCCGGTGGAACGAATGGTTTGGGTAAGGAAGCACTGTGTCGCCACAGCTTCAGTCTTTATTGTGATCGTTCGCAAGTGAGTGGTACAACACACTTTCCCACTTTCTCATCATAATGCATTTAAATGTATATTTTGAATATAGTTAAACAGCTTCTAGTATTAGCTGTAAACAACAAAATACAAATGTGCTGAAAGACTTCCATTATATCCGTTGCCTCTCCGACTTGATGACGGGGTAGACACAACTCCCACAGCGTGACATTTTTAACGAAATCATTGGTGATTTACTGCACTGAGAACACAAGCCGTAGTCGTAAAAACGTTCTACACAATCCACATCACAGAAACAGTACAATGGTCTCTATAAGAATTCTTGACCGTGCAGAAATCTGAAGACTCAACTGGACACGATGTTAACGCAATGATAAGTTATTTTTTAGCACAACAAACTCAACAACTATCAATACACAAGTAAAAACAATGTTCGCTGCGGAGTGCTGGTCGGCAGGTCGGCCGACATGAGATGTTTTGTTTGACAAATAATTATTGACAGTGAGTGACACTTTTGACACTTTTGGCAGTTCACCTTTCACATTGCCCGTGATAGTGTTACCAACAGTTAATCTTAATCACCCTGACCATGTGATTTGTCAATAATAGAAATAGTTTTAATTAGTAAAGTAATGTAATTACACTAACAAGTATGGACAAATAAGTAGTCTGAAATAAATGGATTTAATTTATTATTATTTTAAAGATGTTAAAAATATATAATTATATTAAGTTGATTATGTTAATTAAAAAATAATAAGGAGGACAAATGATAAAAAAACACTTTTACACGTCAAACATATTTTTTTAAACTATGATGAGAAGGGCGTTTCCTATCTGACAACTCTGAGAAGAAAGGCCGAAAGAAACTCCGAGGTCACAATCTCTTTTAAAGCCCAGACATAATCTTGGTCAGATCATGTGCAGACCATGTATAAAGGTGTCTGAAATGTTCTTTTGGGAAAAGAACCACACAGATTGAGTGGACCTGTCCAGTCAGTGCTCCCATTTGTCAGTAAACGTGCAGCTCAACGCAGAACTTAAGGAGCTCAACGATTCGACGAACAATACCAAAGAAGGGACATTTGGGTAGGCCGTATAAATTAGGTACTCCAACTGCCAGATCATGACTAAAACGGAATCAATGACCCAGGAAGAATGTCATAGTTGAAATTATTTTTAAAACTCAGCGTCTGTCTTTATACTAAGCGTTAAGACCGATTATGGGGAGGTTCTTAAAATTGGCAACACTGCTTTTACAAAAATACTCCATTTAAAAAAGTATGCAACAAAATCGAATTAATAACTAATTAAATACAAAATATTAACCTCACATACGATTTCAATCAACTGAACTCAGAAAAGATAAAAAAATATTTTATAATTTATAAGTATATTTTTATGGCCATACTCTATTGCTTTAAAGCGGTACTGGTTATGGGCAATTTCCTTTGACCTAACAGACAAATTGTGTTACAAGGTACCCAGAAGTGTTATTCGAAGGGGGGTGCGCGTCCCTCAACTATTCCATACAGACATATGCAGGACTAACGCTGGGGAACGTGCACCTCTTCGTCGCCTTGTCGATTCTTACAACACGCATTTTATGGAACTGGATATATGTTGTCTATCTAAGCAATCATTTAAGAAAATGGCTCTGGATATTTTGTTTAGCGAGTGCTTTAAATTAGACTAAGCTAAGATATGTAACGCAGCATTATTATTGTGGCAGCGACTATTGTTTTATTTTTCTCTTTTTTTTTTAATGTCATTAGCACTTCTAATCTTTAGTTAAAACGTGGACAATGGTGTGGGTTACATGTTTGTTAATCTTATTTTAGTATTATTCTGTAGTTTGTAACATGTAACTGTTTTTTGTCCCTAATCAATAAATAAATAAATAAATATCAACGCACAGACGAAACTACTGGGACTAGGAATGTGCAATTTCGCACACGGCTTCCTTTTATAATGTAGGAACAAACATACATTTTTTAAATTTTTAGAGACAAGTACGAAATACACGCGGACGTAGTCGCGGGCAAAGTGCTAGTAAGTACCTATAAAACTCAAAGTCCTGACTGACTGATTTATCAACGCACAGCCTAAACCGCTGGTCCTAGAGACATGAATTTTGGAGGACTGTGTTCTTTGTGGAGAGACTAAGAAAGGGTTTTTCAAAATTCCACCCATAAGAGGGTGAATGGGGGGAGGGTGAAATTTCATGCGGATGAAGTCACTGGCAGAAGCTAGTCAGTTATAAAATTATTCGGAAGAGAATCAGTGTCACCGACATAGCTTGCAGAGTAAGAAAGCTGAAGTGGCAGTGGGCTGGCCATGTTCGATTGACCGGTGGAGCAGACGAGTTCTGGAGTGAAATGGAATGCCCTCAGCTAGATGGACCTTAAGAAGGTGGCTGGGACAAAGAGATGTCAGCATTAAGAAAGAGATGTCAGCATTAAGAAAGAAATGTCAGCATTAAGAAAGAGATGTCAGCATTAAGAAAGAGATGTCAGCATTAAAAAAAAGAGATGTCAGCATTAAGAAAGAGATGTCAGCATTAAGGAAGCCTTAATGCCGAAGCCTGCCGGGGCAGCGGGATTGTCCGAAAGGGTTACCCCCCGGAACATAAAGGGCTAAGGAAGGAACCGGGTGGGCTTTAGTCAGTAAGAGTCTGACACTCCTTCCGCTCCACCCAGAGCGGGAGGGGTCATTTGATGATTTCACACCCAAAAAAAAAAAAGATGGCTGGGACAAACTGGATGCGGAAGGCGGAGGACAGAATATTGTGGCGCAGCTGTGGAGAGGCTAAAAAAATACAAAACATATTCATTGATATAAAACAAGTTGTACAACAAATGATAGAATTCTCTGACTAGTCATAAGTGTGTTACATGCCAGTGTCCTCCCGTAATGCAAAGACACAATTTTTGTTGTGTTATGACAACTCTAAAGAAATAATAAAAATAAAAGGAAACAAAAGAGACTTTATACTTACTTTAAAAATATGAATAAGTCCAGAATTTAAAAAAACAAAAGCTTATGACAAGCCGTGGACTGCGACTGGCTGAGTTGAAACTTTCATTACAGTAAATAAACAACGGTTTATGAAAGGCTGTTAAATTTATTCTGTTGTCACATACCAGATATCTGATTGGCTATTGTTATTTCTGAGAGTCAATCACAACAGCACCCCAATTCACAATCCGAACGAATTTGAAAGAAATTCCTAATCCAATGCTTCATATGTTTCAAAAATTCGTCTGCTCGACAACGTAAATAGCAGAATGAATGTTGTCAAATTGTCACAATGAAAGGCATTGCAATTTTATTGTTAGTGTGTTACGCGCTAACATAATTGTATAAGTGTGCGTTACCCTGGCAAAATTCCGCAAAATGTTGTGCTTTAGAAAGGTGAGACTTTAGCAAATAATTAGTGTATCATAAGGAGCAATTGTTTACTAATAGCAAAACCTTTCGAAAGACCCGACCTATAAGTTAAAAACAGAAACGGAGCTGTATATATATAATAGATATGATCCAGTTCATCATCATTTGCTTTTTCCCAACAACTTTTGGGGTCGGCTTCCAGTCTAACCGGATGCAGCTGAATCCCAATTTTTTACGTGGAGCGACCGCCTCTCTGATCTCCAAACGACCACACCTCAGTTAATGGGTAATATACCCCTTGGTAAGACTGGTTGTCAGACTTCTACAAAATTGCTCTTACCTACTCAGTTTTGCTTGCGCTCGACTCGTCAAGCTCATTTTAGACTACGCTATAATATAATAGCATATAGTTTATAGCATAACAATATACCCTCGCCATACATTTAAATAATATACCTATAGTATAGCAAAGTGTGAACGTGTTCTAAATAAATATATATACAGGGTGTTTGGTGCATCGTTTGCCAAATGGAATTGGCCGAAAGGAGAGGTCATTTGCTATCTCTTAAGGCCCAGTAACTCATTCCTTGTTACACTGGTTTTTTTATTATGACTTTTTAATTTTTATTTAGAAAAATACAAGAACTCTGCATTTAAGCTTAAATTTTTTTAAAAGTTATGAGTATAGCCTTCAAATTTCATTTTATTTCTTATGTTTACTCTTGTATGGTTCTATGAAAATCAAAATTACTTGCTAATAACATCTAGTTCCTTTTTAATAACTCACAAAGTTTTTGAAAAAAGGAAAAATACAATTAACACTCAACTTTAAATTACTGTAAAAAAAAACTAAAAGCGATCGGGAACTTCGAATTCTTTTAAAAAGTTCTCTAGTTTGTCCCCTTTCCAAGGGTGTGCAATATACCAAAAAAAAACTTTTAATAACGTCAGTAATTCGCTAAATGTGTAATCGAGACACATCAGGCTGATATTCGATATTACGGTAAGAACACTAGTTTTCACATAAATAACATTCTTTAAGTAGGTGGATAGTGTTATCTCACTCTGACGCAGTCTCTTATCTCTTTCTAGGGTTCTAACTTTCCTCGAACTTGAAATAAAAAATAAACTTTTATTTAATAAGTTCCTAATTATAAATTTTGTTCAAATCCTCCACTGTTGCGTACACACACGCCATCTTCGTCTTATCTCTGGTGTGTAAACGTGTTTCTGCTTCAAGAGTGATGAAAGCCGCCTCAATGAGTTGGACTAAATCATCCCTAATCTCAACGTCCGTGGCGTAAACAAGTTCTTCGGGCCGTCCCCAGAAGTAAAAATCTAACGGAGTCAGGTCTGGGGAACGTGGAGGCCAAGGAATAGGGCCATCCCTCCCAATCAATGAGTTTGGGAATGCAACATGCAAGTACTCCCTGACGGTTAATCTCCAGTGAGCGGGACAACCGTCTTGATGAAAAACAAAAGACAGGTCTTCACTGAATATTGGTAGCTGAGCTAATAATTAGGGTAAGTCTTTAGAAATTCTTTTTAAAAAGTTTAGATTATCCACGTCCGAGTGTAATAAAAAATGACAAAACTGGACACGGTTATCATAGTCTTGATTCTCGAGACCTACAACAAACAAAATACGCGTAAGAATGCATTACTCTCTCCCAAGGGGTATTTTTTATTTAATATTTGGAAAAAGTACACTCCGTGCGGGATAAGATGACATTTGGTAGAGTGACGTCAAAGCCGTTACCTAGAACATCGGTGAGGTACGCAGTAGAGCTAAAAAGGGTTTGCATTCCATATTAGCGCGTACGGTTGTAAGTCACAATCAAAGCAGAAATACGTTTACACACCACTACAGTCGAGATAAGACGAAGATTTCGCACGTGTGTACGCAATAGTGGACGACAATTTGAACAAAATTTATAATTAGGTACTTATTAAATAAAAGTTTATTTTTATTTCAAGTTCGAGGAAAGTTAGAACCCTAGAAAGAGATAAGAGACTGCGTAAAAGTGAGATAACACTATCCACCTACTTAAATAATGTTATTTATGTGAAAACTAGTGTTCTTACCGTAATATCGAATATCAGCCTGATGTGTCTCGATTACACATTTAGCGAATTACTGAAGTTATTAAAAGTTCTTTTTTGGTATATTGCACACCCTTGGAAAGGGGACAAACTAGAGAACTTTTTAAAAGAATATGAAGATCCCGATCGCTTTTAGTTTTTTTTTTTACAGTAATTTAAACTTGAGTGTTAATTGTATTTTTCCTTTTTTCAAAAATTTTGTGAGTTATTAAAAAGGAACTAGATGTTATTAGCAAGTAATTTTGATTTTCATAGACCCATACAAGAGTAAACATGAGAATTAAAATGAAATTTGAAGGCTATACTCATAATTTTTTTTTTAATTTAAGCTTAAATGCAGAGTTCTTGTATTTTTCTAAATAAAAATTAAAAAGTCATAATAAAAAAACCGGCGTAACAAGGAATGAGTTACTGGGCCTTAAGAGATAGCAAATGACCTCTCCTTTCGACCAATTCCATTTGGCAAACAATGCACCAAACACCCTGTATATATAGCGTACTTTTTTACAACTAATAACTAATTACAATCCAGCATAATTTAGAATAATACAAACCTAAAGCAATTTTCATTATCATCAGCAAGTTATTAGCATCTCCAAATGCATGACACATATATAGCTCGATTCTCGGCAAGTCTCATCAAGCCATCATACGAAGATCGTCGCTCGACGTAACCTGAGGCAAGAAAGCAACTCTAATCAAACTTAATTTATTACGTGATAATTATTTTAAAATTTACAATACTGTTGATTGCACTTTCAACAAGTCCGTTCCACTTTCTTAGAGTCTGATATAATAATAAAATAACATAATGAGCCTATAGTTTTCCCTGTTTGTCTGTGTGGTGCCGGACTTAAAGAATACCACCACCCCTTACTTCCCGTGGGTGTCGTAAAAGGCGACTAAGGGTCTTACCGGAGAATGGGCAGCGGCGTTCTCTATGCATTACACCATCATACCATACTGCGATCGCCAACCCGCCTGCCAAGCGTGGCGATTATGGCAAACCCCCCCCAAAATTGGGGGAGGCCTATGTCCAGCAGTGGACGTCTATCGGCTGAAATGATGATGATCGTTTTCCCACTGCTGGGATACGGCCTCGTCTCTTCGAGAGAGAGTGGGCTGTAATCCACTACTCGGGCCCAGTGCGGGTTGGTAGATCTCATAAGCCTACGAATTTTTCGTTCTAGGACATGCCGGTTTCCTCACGATGTTTTCATTCACCGTTCTGAGGGCAGCGGTGATGAAATTATTTACTCAAAGTAAAGTGCTTGTCTGGGTTCGAAATGTAGTTCGTGAACGATGAACGAATAGGAACCGTTTCTTAGCACTGTACTAAAATAAATGTTTCCGAATGCTGACTTGTAATCAGTCTATTAGTTCTAATAGCTCCTCGTACAGACGCCAGCACATCAAGTTACTACAATCTGTCAAATTTATTTAATAGATTTTCAACTTTATCGCCGCAGCATAAGGTTCAAGGTTGATTGGGAAAATTTGACAGTTTCGGGTAGTTTGATGTGCTGGCGTCTGTACATTTACAAAGAGCCAGATCGTATGTCCGAACGAGAACGAGAAAGACAGCGACTGATTTGACTGCTCGCTAGAATGAGATGCGCGTTATAAAATCAGTAGAGTAACGTATGTCAATGCAATAGTGTCTATTTTTGCTTATCGCCCGAATAAAATGACGCAAGGTAAGTTGTGTTCGGAAATAAATTGTAATTTTACTATATGTACTTGCAATAAATTGCGAAGACAGTGAGATGTTACTGCCTGTTACAGTACAAATCACCCATGTTTCGGCGCGCAGTTTTGATAAAAGTTCTTGTGTAGTGTTTGCTTTACTGTTTTTAGCATTCATTCATTCGCTCATTCATTCATTCATTCCGTACCCATAAAACGGGACCCTATTACTAAAACTCCACTGTCCGTCTGTCTGTTTGTCTGTCACCAGGCTGTATCTCATGAACCGTGCTAGACAGTTGAAATTTTCACAGATGATGTATTTGTGTTGCCGCTATAACAACAAATACTAAAAACAGAATAAAATAAATATTTAAGGGGGGCTCCCATACAACAAACGCGATTTTTTGCTCGATATCAAAAATGGCAACAGGTAGGCACTTGAAATATTCACAAAATACTCATTGTATTTTTACTTTTAATAAAATTAAAATAAAATGACACAAACGTGTTTTTTTCGGCGTTTTTGCCTTGTGGTTAAGGAACACTTCGTGTGCGAGTCCGACTCGAACTTGGCCAGTTTTTAACATTGTAAAACTGTTTGCGGTTTTGGGTGCTTTTTATTTTGGAACAGACATAGAGGTAGATAACTATAGATGTTTACTAAACGCTTTTTGTTAGTACCTAGAGATACTTTTTTGCTATGTTATCTATGGAAGTACTGACAGAGCTAAGACCGAATAGAGCTAATAGAACTAATGGAATGAACTAGTTCACTGACCGAAATGAACTGGTACGGAGCTATAAATAATAATAATACGTTGTTGTCTCCATGATGGGTGATATACCTAATCACTTCCACCACAGCCTAAAAATAACAATAGCAATATAATAATAATAGCCTTTAAATAGACTTAAAATACTCAATTTATATAACACTCCAAAAAGCCACAAATTTTAAATACCTGCAGAATAGTTAGAAAGTTCATGCAATTTGACGAAAATGAAATCACTCCTCATAACATTAAAATTTCGACAAAAAAGAAAAAAAATACACAACACACACGCTACATTGACTTGGCTTAGGCCCGTTAATGTAGCTTAAACTAGCCAAAGAGCTAAGAAACAAAATTCGTTTGCCAAAAATAATAATAATTTATTTAATCAAATAACAATGTTAACTTAAATAATAGTATCTTCGATCTTAAAAATGACCGAGCAGGCACTGGCAATCCAAAGTCCACTTATAAAACCGGCTCTGTGCAGAGTCTCGATTAACATCGAAGGGTTCTCATGAGACAAATCAGAATTCATAGACGACTCCGCCTTGGAGTGTAAATGTGGTGCTGTCCCACAAACGATGGGACACTTAATATCGTGTCCTGCGTGTCCTGTCAGCTGCACTTTACAGGAACTGATGGACGGTGATGAAGGCGCCAAACAAGTAGCCGAATTCTGGGCCGAGTACATTTAGATTGCTATCGACACGCTAAGAAGAAGACCGAGCAGGCACAAGACTAGTTCGAACACGCGACGTAAGTCGAGGCCGTTACCACCGGGCCACCACTGCCCTCAATAATAAAATACCCTTCTATTACTGTTTCTCAAGCGATACGATCTCGAAAAGCTGTCAGTTTCGCGTTACCCCTTCAATGTTCTATCTGACAAATTAATACCACATCTCATAACATTTCTTTTTTTTTATCGTTTATTTCTGAGTACATGGCATAAAGATCTTAATATTAGACGGAATCATATATACTACCATAAATCATGCTATAGTAAATAAAATTTGAAAATAAACAAACAAACAAAAAAAATAAAAATAGTAGTAATAATAATATGTCGCACCTGCGGTGCAAAAACGTCACTTATGCAAATGATGTAATTTTTCAGCGTTTGAAAATTCGACATTCTAATAAAAGGTATAGTTCTTCTTGACTAAACAATAACGACACAACTGCCCTCTCGCGGAAAGTATACGCACTATACAAATGGACAATCACTCACCAGGTAAAGGGGTACAAGCAGCTGCTTTTTCTCATACTCAGACCTATTTTGACAAAAATTGCATAAGTGACGTTTTTGCACCGTAGGTACGATGTGTACTTTATGGACCACATTATTTGTATGCATACATAATTAAAAATTAAATGTTATTCAAAGTTAACTATTTTATATAATGTCAATATGCAATAAAAAGTCATCGAACAATATTATGATAATGTCAAAAAATATTCCGAAAATGTCAATCCATATTTATTATTAATACAATGTCAATATTTATTACTAATATAATGTCAATATTTTCTTGACAACTAAATGCCATCAAAAACATAACTTGTAAAAAAAGCCAAGTCTGCGCAACTTGGTTCTTCTACCGTAAAAAGTTGTGAGATCCATGTAATACCAAGTCGGTTAATTTATTCAGTCCCTACTTAAGGGACCCTCTTTCTTGTGTTATCTGACAAATTAATACCACATCTCATAACATTTCTTGACAGCTAAATAACACTTTACTTTCGCTACAAGGCCTATATTTAAGGGCAAGTATCCTTTCCTGGGTAATTTATTGCTAATTGTCGCAAGTCACGTAAGGGAAAGCGTAAAAAGGAATATACCGCACATTCCGTGTCGCGTTTTATTGTTTTCTTCGCACTTTATCGGAGACCATTTTATTTATGAGGCTGTTAAAGTTATCTGAATTGATGTTAACTTGTCGATAATTTATAAAATAGTCGATGTTGAACAAATATAGGGCGCGTAGGGGTAATAAAATACCTAATATAATCATCATCATCTGCCTACTATTTTCCCAACTATATTGGGTAGCTTTTTACAAACTATGTTGGGGTCGGCTTCCAGTCTAATTGGATGCAGCTAAATACCAGTATTTTACATGGAGCGACTGTCTATCTGACCTCCACAACCCAGTTACTGGGTAATACGATACCCTATGGCATTAAGTCCGCCTCTGTACATTTATGTGCTTTAAATATTAAATAAATACCCCTTGGTAAGACTGGTTGTCAGACTTTCGGGTTTTTGACTACCCGCTACGACTGTCAAAGATCCACGAATGACAGCCGGGACCAACGGCTTAACGTGCTTTCCGAGGCACGGAGTAAAGTAATATTATTATATTAAGTACCTAATATAATAATATTCTACAAAAGTCTCAATCTAGTAGAAAAAAAAAATTGGGGGATATAGTGCGTTACACACACGCAAAAACGGCCATTGCTCAGCATAAGCTACGACCCTATGCGAGACAGAACTCCAGCGCTGGATTTCAGCGACAGCCGGCGTCGACGTGATGACGTCAACCAAGCAACTAAGCATTCATAATGCAATGAATCCTATAGAAACCTACTGGACTTTGGAAACTGGCGGAACTTAGGTACAAACTGCTTCCAAGATCGGTGATACTACTCAGTAAATCTTTGGTCTTAATTATCACCACCTTTAACCACATAATACTTTTTGTTTGTCACCGTAACAAATTACACAAAAAAAAAAAATTACACAAATTTAAAATAAAATAATAAAATTAAATAATTAAAAAAATAATTAATTAATTATTTTTTTTATTTATAAATTAATTAATTTTATTTTAAATTTGTCCTATTGAAAAGTACTACTAATTGTACTTCAAGTTTTTTTTCTTTTTTAGTAGTGAAAATTTACCCCTTCAATAGGAATCTGAAAGAAAAAAAGATTGCCAATAACTTTTTTTGTCTAGAACAGACAATGTCTTACAATGTCTTAAGAAAATGCTTCCACTCTACGTAATTTATTTCTGCAAACTGAATGTACAGATTCACCTTTCTTAGCCAAATACTTCACTAAGCTTTTATTTATTTAAGGGGCTTACATGACCTAAAGCGCGGTCACTGTCGGACACGAGCGAGATGACACAACACTGGTAATTTATTGCAAAATATGAAGCAATTACTTAATTACAAAAAAAATCTATTGTTTGGACTAAAAATTTAAAACACTAGTATTTTAGTATGTTGCTTGTAGAATAATCTGACAAAAAATCAGAATGATTGTATTAGTATGGTTTTTACTGTAAAAAGAAAGTTTTTAGAGGTATCGTCGTGATTTTTTTCTATCGTATCAAATTAGTTGTATTGTGTTTTTTGTGTTGTTGTTGTTTTTAGGGTTCCGTACCCAAAGGGTAAAAACGGAACCCTATTACTAAGACTTCGCTGTCTGTCCGTCTGTCCGTCTGTCCGTCTGTCCGTCAGTCCGTCTGTCCGTCTGTCCGTCTGTCCGTCTGTCTGTCACCAGGCTGTATCTCAAGAACCGCGATAGCTAGACAGTTGAAATTTTCACAAATTATGCAACAGAACTCCTTAAGCACGATAAGAGCGTTTTTGCTGTGACCACCGCGCGCCACAGGCCCGTACCTAGATCTGTGTGTGTACGTGATCGAACGAAACAAAAATTTATACCGTCGCTTTTACATACAGGGTACGTAATCATATGACCTTGGTGGATTCATACGATTGCTAAATTGACTTCAACACAGCGAGCACATATAGCTGATATATCATATGATCATTATATATATATCATGATAGCATATGATCTTCGCGTTTGCTAATCCAATATGTAAAGTCACTACTTTACATATTGGATTAGCAAACGCGAAGATCTGGGTTCCAATCTCGTGATGAGACTATTTTTTTTTTTTAAACAATTACTTATCCGTCTCGATTTTTTTATTATTCGATAGATTAATAAACGAGAATTATAATGTAATAATTATAATATTTTTATTATTATACATATTGATAAGCTCAAGTTATATGGGATTCAAAATAAAAATAAAATGTTTTAGGTATACTGAAGTGATTTCAAAATGTTTATTCGTTATAATTTTAGAAATAAATTTTTAGTTAAAACAGTTTATTTTCTCTTAAAGAACAATTAATTGAAGTAAAGCAGGTAATCAGTGAACTACGATCATTTACTTTTAATATTGTATATATTGACTTTAAACATTGTATCTTAGTAATATAATAATATTGTGCTATAATTACTACCGTTATTCCAACAAACCACGACTAGCAAATCTACGCAAGTAAATAAAAAAAAAATGCGGAATCCTTCACAATATATCACAATACAATTAAATTACTTAGTAGTACTACTTTTTTATACTGCCAGTGCACTATCTCAAACATCAAAGTTAACATATCGTACTTATTAGGACTTATTGTGGTTATAGCTTAAGTATTCATTTTCATTATGAAAAGAAGATTGAAACTAAACCTCAAAATAATCCTTATTACGGATATGACACAATATTATTTTAATATTACTAAAATCAATTTGTAATTTATAACTTAATACTTCGAATAACCCCCATTATTATCAATGCTATCAAGTAAACCCTGGCGCAGGGATCCTCTATTATTTAAACATAATAATATCTGCATATTTCCATGAATGCAACTTCAACTGTTCATCAGATCTCTCATTCCATCCTTCCCATCACTGTATCTATCATCGCTGTATCTTATCGCAAAATGTAAACGTTCTTGTTTATGAGTTCCAATCAAATATAGTTTTTGAGCTGGGTTTTGTTAGCACGGCGAACGCTTCGTGAAGAGTGAAGACGTGTCGAATAATTTGGCAAAATATCTCGTTGGTTTAAACCACTTGTTTTATATTCACTGACCAGCTGGGGCCTTCCACTACGCTTTTGACTGGCAAGTGAAGGCTATCCTCTTTCCTCTTCCTTTGACCCTCCGACTCACATTAGATAATTTCTTTAAAACAAAAAAGGAATACTTAAGTTAGGCTACTAGCAAAATTATAAAATAATATTACTATTTTGAAACAAAATTATTTTGAAAATAGAAATGTTACAAAATGGTTATATTATAATTATACTTATTGATCATCATTCCAAAAGTAAATGAATAAACTTATGGATTTTTTTTTTCTTCTATTTAGACCTTATGGTAAATACGTTTAAAAAATAAATATTAGAATCAGCAGTTATACCTACTTTAATTAGCTAAATGTTAGATAAAATAATTATATCATAATACTCACAGTCAGTCCGGTTTCATCAAATATTTGTGTAGCATTCGCATCAAGGATGGCTTTCTGCTACGTTGGGAAAGACCAGAAGGTCGTGGTCTTACGATAGCTCTGAATTAAGGTTTGGTTCACAAATCGATGGGCAATCAACAGTCAAAGAATATCACAGTAAGTACGTACCCAGGACTGCATCTACTGCCCGACGATGAGAATTCCACTATCCTGATGAAGGGATGCTGCACTTCACAGATAGTCACACAGTAATTATAAATTAAAGTCCTCAGCTGAGAGAAGGAATAGTATCGAAAGGTTTTCCAAAAGTTGGTTCACGTGTGCGCGCGCGTTGGAGGCTCGTTACGTTGTGTCTTGTCCGGTAGGGGGCGCGGGCGCGCTCCTGTCGTTTGAAAAATACGACTTGCGTGACGTCATCAATGGATGACGTTTCGATGTCTGTTGGTGTCAAGGATTTGTGAACCATACCGTTACAAAATAGAAGAAAGGATTTATGAAAACGAAACATCCCGCCCACCAAAATACCTATGGTATTTTCTAATTCCTCAATAGATATAATGGTAAAATTGGGTTAGCTAGTAGATTATAGGAACGATACAATAACGATACAAAATGATACGATAAACTATTTTATATGGTAGGTAGTATAACTAAAACAAATAAGGCCGCTTTCACATATAGGCGACCCCAGCAGCGCGACAGTCGCGCGACCGTCACCCATTCAGAACCCCACAACAAAAACAGAAGCGCAGCGGACGCGCGGCTGGTGCGCTTCTGTTTTCATCATGAAACTCTGAATGGGTGACGGTCGCGCGACCGTCGCGCCGCCAAAGCCGCCTAAGGCCGCTTTCACATACAGGCGACTTTAGCAGCGCGACAGTCGCGCGACCGTCAACCATTCAGAATTTCATAATAAAAACAGAAGCGCAGCGGACGCGCGGCTGGTGCGCTTCTGTTTTTATTATGAAATTCTGAATGGGTGACGGTCGCGCGACTGTCGCGCTGCTAAAGTCGCCTAAATGTGAAAGCGGTCTAAATGTGAAAGCGGTCTAAGAAATTTACTTTATTTTTTGATTATTTTTAGAACTGATTGAAGCTAATCCCCGATCGGTAGAGGGCATAGCTTCACCAACGGTCGGTGAATAAGATGATTGTTGGAAGTTTTAACTACTGCACTCCGAGCTATCCCATCACCACCGATATGGAGTGTTACTACTCTTCCAAGAGTCCATTGTAAGGGGGTACGATTATCGTCCTTTATTATGACCATCGCTCCCACGGCCAGCGGTTTAGAATCTTTAGTCCATTTGGCACGTTGCGTTAATGAGTTTAGATATTCTGATTTCCATCTGGACCAAAAATTCTGTTGAAAAGCTTGGAGCAGCTGCCATCGATTAAGTCGATTAAGATTAGTATTAGATAAATCCTCATCTGGAACGGCAGTCAGAGGTTCTTGCGTGAGAAAGTGACCCGGTGTGAGACAAGAGAGATCGTTTGGATCTGAACTAATGGAATAGAGAGGCCGAGAGTTTAATAACGCTTCGATTTGGACAAACAGAGTTGTAAGCTCTTCGAATGTGAGGACTTGGTCACCGACTACACGATACATATGTGTCTTGGCCGCTTTGATCTGAATTTCCCAGACCCCCCCGAAATGAGGGGCGCCTGGGGGATTGAATTTGAATTCGATATTTTCGGCTTCAGAAGCCTGTTGTGCGAACTGTGCAAGTTGATTACTAGCACCCACGAAATTTGTACCGCAATCCGAATGAATTGTACTACAACGTCCACGACGTCCTACAAAACGGCGGAGCGCTGCAATAAAGCCTTCAGTAGACAAGGTCGACACGACCTCCAAATGTACTGCTTTAGTTGCTAAACAGACAAATAGGCATAGGTATGCCTTGTCTATTTTGGCGCCACGATGAGGGCCAAGTTTAATACGAAAGGGTCCTCCGAAATCGACACCAACCACTGAAAATGGTTTGACCTGATTAAGGCGGCATGAGGGAAGGTCACTCATGAATGGTTGTAGCGGTTGCGGGTTGGTTTTAAAACACCTAATACATTTGGAAAGTTGACGACGAACAGTGCGTTTGGCTGCAATAATCCAGAATTGCTGCAGCAACAGGTAGTGCGTGGTATTAATGCCTGGGTGCAAGTAGCTACAATGGATATGATTAATAATCAAGTTTGTTAGAGAGTGATCAGAAGGTAATAAAGCAGGGTGTTTTTGATCGAATTCCAAACCAGATCGGGATATCCGTCCGCCTACACGTAGTACCTGCTGATCGTCGAGGAACAAGTTTAATTTCCTAAAGGGTTTGGATAACGGTTTATTTGTTTTTAAATCGGAAATTTCCTCAGAAAAAGAACGAGTTTGAACATGTCGAACAATCTGTATGAGAGCGCTTTTGCGTTCTACGTTACTAATGACGTTTTTACGATTAGCCGTACTAGGTTGATGAGCATTCCCGATGAAACGGTAAATATAAGCTACGATGTTTAACAATTTAGAGAAAGAAGAATAACGATTCACCAAATCATCGAGAATGAATTCGGCGTTTTCATTTGAGTGCGTTACAAGAGTTACTGGTTTACGTTCTTCCTCGACCACTTCGACATCCCTGCCGTCGATTACGTCCTTCAATGGCCACGTCCTTTTGTCCTGCGACAACCAACAAGGCCCCGCCCACCATAACGCATCGTTAACGAGTTCATTTGGAAATTGGCCACGAGAGCATATATCTGCGGGATTATCGCCTGAAGAGACGTGGTGCCAGCATTCAGTCGGCGTGAGCTCCTGAATTTGGCTGACTCGGTTCGCAACGAATGTAACCCAGCGAGAGGAATGTGAACGTAGCCATGAGAGAACCACAGTCGAGTCGGACCACAAGTAAACAGCATCGAGATTTGAACAAAGACTGCGAACGAATCGATATAGATCTGCGAGCAGGACCGCTGCACACAGCTCCAGTCGAGGCAGAGAAGTTCGTTTCAGGGGAGCAACGCGAGCCTTTGAGCAAACGAAGTAAACGTGGACGTCGTCGTTCTCATCAGTGACGCGAAAGTATATGACCGCCCCGTAAGCCTGTTCTGAACTATCACAAAATCCGTGCAACTCGCATGACTTTAGACTAGAACAAATGAATCTACGATGAATGCGAAGACGAGCTAACTGGTGCAGTTCGGCTTTGTAGGTAGCCCATGTGGTTTGAATATCCTCAGGAGGAGTCTGATCCCAACCGATGCCGAGAATCCACAATTTTTGGATGTATGTTTTGATTCGAATGGTGATGGGAGACAAGAACCCTAACGGATCAAACACTCGAGCGAGTTCACTGAGGATTGTACGTTTGGTACAAGGGCGTTCAGACGGTTCAATGTCGAATATGAACTCATCCGAAGAAGGGTCCCATTTGAGACCGAGCACCTTTTGAATCGACGGTTCGGAATTGTCCAGAGACACAGACCCAGTTAGACAGTCTTCACTCGGAAGGTCCGACAGCAGTTGATGATTGTTACTTGTCCACTTTCGAAGATGGAAGCCACCGCGTTTGAAAAGAGCTATAAGTTGGGCCTTTGCCAGTTGTGCGTCCTCCAGCGAACGACAACCCGACGCTACGTCGTCAACATAAACATCGCGGATGATTATTTCTTTCGCGATTGGATACGAATCCCCATCGTCATCGGCAAGTTGTCGCAAAGTACGACATGCGAGATAAGGAGATGAAGCCACACCATAAGTGACAGTATTCAGGCGATACTCCTGAAGCGGATCGCGAGGTGCGAACCTCCAAAAGATGCGCTGATAGTCACGGTCTTTTGGCGAGATCATGACTTGGCGAAACATTTGACGCGCATCAGCCATGAACACAACTTTGTGTTCTCTAAAACGCAAAAGTATGTCCACAATGTTGGGCTGTAACTTTGGTCCAGTTAGTTGTGTGTCGTTTAGAGAACGGAGACAAACATCTTTGGCGGAAGCATCGAAGACAACGCGAAGGCGGGTTGTAGCAGAATCAGGACGCAATACACAATGATGCGGAATGTAGTATTTCCCGTTGCTGAGTTCATCTGCGGGAACTAACGACATGTGTCCAGCATCAATATAATCTGCCATAAATTCTGCATATTGAAAATATAGATCGGGGTCACGTGACAGCCTTCGTTCAATGGCATTAAATCGCCGTAGCGCTACGTCGCGAGAGTTCTCGAATATTGGATCATCATTAGTTTTAAATGGAAGACTAACAGTGTATCGACCGCCTGCGTCGCGAGAGTGATTCTCCAAAAATTTTCGTTCACAGAGCGCTTCGTCAGGGGTTAGCGTATTCTTCGATTTAGGGATGGAATCTAGTTCCCAAAAATGCTGCACAAGCGAGTTTAAATCGCTTAAATCTTTATCTGTACAGGAATGTATTAAAACGTTTGAAGCAAGTTTTGTTTTTCCTATAAGAAGCCATCCAAAGATCGAATTCAAAGCTGTGGGTTCATTGGCCTTGCCTTTAACATGATCGTGCAGAAGAGACTCTGTAAAAACATCCGCGGCAAACAACAGGTCAATGGGCCCCGGAATATCAAAACCTGGATCGGCCAGAGAAAGCGATTTCAGATGCGACAACCCTGAAGTGTTAAGTTTCGCGATGGGTTGATCGCCACAGATCGATGAGATTACGTTGAAGTCAAGATTAAAACGAACCTGATTCTTAGTGCCCACCTCGCACGTTACCTCGCCCAATACTGCAGCAGCTACTTCGCCCAGTCCACTAATGTTACCGCTCGACTTAGTATGACGTATGTTTAAGCGTGTAAGCGCAGATGTTGTTATAAAATTACTCTGGCTCCCGGTATCGAAAAGAGCACGGAAAGATTGCATGGTTCCGGAAGCGTCCTTCACCTGCACTATAGCTGTCGCAAGCAAAACAGTTGTGTGCGTCAGGGACCTGGTAACTAGTGTTGCGGTACCATCTGAAGGTTCGGATGATTTTTCACGATGAAGCAATGAGTGATGTTTTCGTTTACAGGAGCGACACGAAAACATTGATTTACATTCTCTTAACTGGTGAGATGGTTTGAGACAATTGTAGCACCACCTTTTGTCGGTTGCGATCTGTATGCGCTCATCTGTTGATTTCTTTATAAATTCCGAACAATTAAGAATCGAATGTGAATCGCCGCAATAACTACACTTAGTTGTGAGAGAAGTGGATGGTGCTACATTGCTCGTAGGCGTTTTGTCGGTCGCGCTAGTGACGAGGACAGACGATGCATTGCCTCGTTTAGGTTGGGTAGGTGGCGGCGCGGACGTAGATTTTTGCGATTGTTTGTTAGTTTTTGTTAAATCTGTAAAATGCATGTCGCGTATTAATGCCTCACATTTAGAATGTAGGTATGACTTTAATTGCACGTAAGTTGGTAGGTCGACTTCACAATGTTTCTCTTCGAAATCACGACGCAGATCCGTGTCAAGCTTCGATAAGATGTGATAAACTAACACGAAGTCCCATTTATCAATAGGCAAGTTGACAGTTTTTAAAATACTTAAATTTTCCTCAAAAAAATCAAGCGACTTTCGAAACCCCTGTGCATCATTACAATTAAAATCAACATTTAAAATGTCGCGCCAGCAAGCAAACGCTAAATTGCGTTTATTTTGATAATTGCATTGTACGCGCTTCGATAATGTTCCTGAGTTAGCGGGAATGGCTTTACGACGGTCAACGCGTCTCCGCTTAACGACGATACAAGATAATGAAAACGTTCGGTGTCCGAGAGGGAATATGAGTTATGAATTAACGCGTTGAATGTATCGATAAACTCAGGCCATTTTTTGATATCACCCGAAAATACAGGCAGCGAGATTTTTGGCAACCTAACGTTATTAGTTGTATGATTCGGCAAATGGCTTGATTCGTCTGCCGTTGAAGTGGTTGAAGCATTAAGTTGGCGATAAATCGATTTAATTTGAAAGTACATTTCATCACATTTAATTTGTAGTTTTTCATCTTCATCAATTCTGTCGGACAGCTCGATAATGTCAAAATGAAATTCCTCGAACTTAGAAACGTTCAATGAAACGTCATCGTAGTATGAAAAGAAAAGATCAAGTTTTGTAGGATCACGAGAGGCTTCCAAAGCCGACTCTAAAGCCTTAGAAATACGGTTGAAAACGATAGTTCGCTTCCTACGTAAGGAAGGTAAGTCTGATTCAGTGTAACTTTTATCTAAAGACTTCTTTGATTTACTCAATCTTCGCTTGCTCGTTGTACAAAACGCCATAGTAAAATTCCAAATACGATAAGAACGATTCTAAATACGATGTGAACAATATAAGATAATATTGATAAACTAATCTGAATACTATATCTAACAACGACAAGTTTATATCTAGGTTTACGATCGACCGTACTAACTATTATCTATTCACTTCTCAGTTAGAATAATACGAGCGCGTAATGGGCGGTTAGTCGGCGAGCGCTTGATAATCCTACCCTCATGCAAAAGAAAATATGAACAAGGTGATTGATAATTTTGTAGAATTGTTGAATTATGTGAATGATGAAATTATATGATTTTATCAAAATAGTACCTAGCCGAAATTATTAATTATTGTTATGACGTTTATGATTATTGGACGTATTATATTGGCGAGAAATGGAAGAATGATATAAAATTGTGCACCGATTTTGATGTAATTTTATTTCAGAAGAACTTAATTGCAATTACGTTACTTAGTAGGTATTCTTTTTCTGATGACACCTGCCTAGTAATTAATGAATTACTGAGAGCCGATGTAAAATTGTACACCGATTTTAGTAAATGTGTTTGCACAATTTTTGATCTCACAATAATTCACGATTTAAATTAGACAAAGTAACAGCGATACAGAAAAATCTAATATGTAATTATTGTTAATCGTTGTAACTCGTGCACCGATTTTTATGTGTTTGCACGAATTTGTTTTAGCAATAATTCGTTTTTTTTTTATATTTCAATAGTTTTTTAGTTAATTTGATGTGAAATAAACAAACTGACATGATAGTAACACAATACCTCGTTGAAACAGGTTGTAACAGCCAGTATCGGTTGTTTTGCTAATTGGATCACGTTCATACATACGTGGAACAGTCGTGCGACATGTTGTCAACTCGTACGTTTTTATTTGTTTTTTCGAAAACACTGAACACAGAGGTGCCTCGGCGATCGCTGCTAGAGGCGGCATTATAAACACTTTCCATACAAATCTAGCGTGTTACCGTTTACTTGAACTATGACACACATGACGTATACAAACTGACGGCTTTGAATGGGGGTCACGAAAAAAGTTTCAAGTTTAGTTTAGTTTTGTTTTAGTTTAGTTACTTGTGTTGTGCTCTCAAAGCACTTCCAGCACAACGAATTTTATAGAAATTCGTTGTCATCATATAAGTCTCGATCCCGTAGGAATATCAAAATAAAAAGTATTCTTTGTCCTATTTCAGGGTATGATCTACGTGCCCAATTCCATCCAAATTCGCTCAGCCTTTTTAGCGTATAAGCGTAACAAAAAAACATTAAAAAAAAAAACTTATCTTTCCTTTATAATATTAGTTTAGACTAGCTGACCCGACAAACGTTGTCCTGTCCAAACAAGAGCTCTTACAAACTTCCCATAGCTTAAAGGACGTTCAGATTTTCCCGAATTTGAATATTCTCCGGGAAACAAATGAAGTTTTTCTTTCCATAAAAACCTAATTTGGATTATTACGAACATTTTAAAATAAAAATAGCCAAGTGATGCTCTTACCGACGAACAGCATTTTATTTTTATTTATACAGGGTGGCATTCGATCATCATTTCATTGTGGAGACATCGACGTACAACCATAACAGATAGATAGATCGAAAAAATATTTGCACAACACACAAAAACACAATTAAATAATAACAAATTACAATGAAACAAGGTGCCAATTTACAAACAATAAAAACATAATAAGGGCAGATATTTCAATAATCAGATAACTTCTATCCGAGGAATAAATTTTGATGACAGTTTTTAGGGTACCGTAGCCAAATGGCAAAAATCGGAACCCTTATAGATTCGTCATGTCTGTCTGTCTGTCTGTCCGTCCGTAGGTCACAGCCAATTTTTTCCGAAACTATAAGAACTATACTGTTGAAACTTGGTAAGTAGATGTATTCTGTAAACCGCATTAAGATTTTCACACAAAAATAGAAAAAACAACAAATTTTGGGGGTTTAGAACTGAAACTCAATTTTTTTTTTTTCATCAAACCCATATGTGTGATTATCTATGGATAGGTCTTCAAAAATTATATTGAGGTTTCAAAAATCATTTTTTTCTAAACTGAACAGTTAGCGCGAGAGACACTTCCAAAGTGGTAAAATGTGTGTCCCCCCCCCCCCGTAACTTCAAAAAAAAGAGAAAGCTAAAACAAAAAAAAAATATATGATGTACATTACCATATAAACTTCCACCGAAAATTGGTTTGAATGAGATCTAGTAAGTAGTTTTTTTTTAATACGTCATAAATCGTAAACCGCAATTTACCTTTCTTTCAAACAACTCAAACATAAAAAAAAAAATTTTCATAAACATAAACCTTATGCATAAACCCGGATGTTACGGAACCCTCGGTGCGCGAGTCCGACTCGCTCTTGCCCGGTTTTTTAATACAAAATATGTCAAACTGTCATAGTAAAATTATTCTTCAGTTAAACGTTACTATTGAAAAATCAACCCTTGAAGAAATAAAGTGGTTGGTACTGACATCATGGGTTCAGAACCATTCGAACCATTCATGATTCCGAACCAAAGAAAAATTTTAACGATAATTTTAAATTAACGTTGGTTATTAAAAAAAACTGTCCAAGTGCTCGCACGCGAAGGGTTCCGTACCACAAGGCAAAAACGCCGAAAAAAACACGTTTGTTGTATGGGACCCCCTTAAATACTTATTTTATTTTGTTTTTAGTATTTATTTATTATAGCGGCAACAGAAATACATCATCTGTGAAAATTTCAACTGTCTAGCTAACACGGTTTATGAGATATAGCCTGGTGGCAGACAGACATATGGACAGTTGAGTCTTAGTAATAGAGTCCCGTTTTTACCCTTCGGGTACAGGAGCCTAAAAAGAGTAGTGTCCTACAAAAGTTCACTACCTACGCGGTCAAAATGTATGTAGGTTCAGAATACATGGTAACAGGTTATGCGTTGATGTCCTGCCACCTTGTTTAAATCATCATCATTATCTGCCTAGCCTTTTCCCAACTATGTTGAGGCTTCCAGTCTAACCGGATGCAGCTAAATACCAGTATTTTACATGGAGCGACTGCCTCTCTGACCTCCACAACCCAATTACTAGGTAATACGATACTCCTTGATAAGACTGGTTGTCAGACTTTCGGGCTTCTGACTACCCGTGATCACTATCAAAGATCCACGAATGACAGCCGGGACTACCGGCTTAACGTGCTTTCTAGGCACGGACGGGTCCACAGACCAACCGCGGCAAGCGTAGCTTAACCTCATCGATCGACCTGTGCGGCTGTTATTATTTAGCCACGGGCCCCTCTTGTATAGATGCCGTCTCTAATCTCTGCCGATTTCCTGCTCTGTGTCCAAACATGTTTGCAATGAAAGGCTGTCAAAATATTGTACGAACCTATTGTAACGTGGGGTTTGAATGGAAACTAGAGTCAGGGTATTGTTCATGCCAATTATTATTCAACCGGAAAATCAACGAGAATTTCCGCACGAAATAGGAATATTGAGTTCGGACAGGTGAACCGACAAACCGCTAGATGCAGGGAGCATGGGAGCAAAGTTTCTAGCGGTGGCCTTGTCTTGGCCTTGGCCTTTGGATGTTTTTTGGGCTAACCCCCTTACTAATAAACGTATTATATCAGATGACCAGTCACGCACCGATTTCTCTCTTTCACTCGTCAGTAATTTGACTTTCGAAAGAAGAAGGCAACTATACAGGTACAGGTGAAGGTAACTATACAGACGTTATACAACGTTTATTAGTAAGGGTAACTATCTATAATAAAATTAGCTTCTATCTATATACCGTGTGCCGGACGTTATACTTATACTTCGACCAGAAGTTCAGACCCTGGAAATAAGCATTATTCATTATGGACATATTAATGATTTCTTATTTTTTGTTAATTTTCATACAAACTAACTACCTTGACGTAAATCACCCGATATGCATGCCTCTTCATCCAAATTGCCAATGACGTATTATCATTCATAAGATTTGGCGGCCTGAAACTTGTCAAAACTAAGTTAAAAGTGCCGAAAGGTACTGCAAAGCTCAATTAAATTTCATTCAGGGCTGATTTTTCAACAGACAGATAATTTTTATTCGTGGAATAAAATTGACGTCTGACTGCCGCCGGTCGGATTTGAAAAAATCTTTTTGCATTTGATAGCCCAATTATTTAGGAAGGCTATAGGCTATATAATATCACGCCATAACATCCAGGGCTCTTACGAGCTGAGCATATAGAAAAGAAGTCAGAAAGAACGCTAAGCGAAAACGAAGTAATAGCGCGGGCGGGCGATGCGATGCAACGGAGTGGGTTAGGGGAACAAGAAATATTAAGATGACAAAGTCGCGGGCTACACCTATCATCATCGTCTTTATATTCTTCACTAGCTTCTCTGGTGAAGAATATAAAGACGATGATGATAGATGTATATTCTTCACTAGCTTCTCTAGTGAAGAATATAAAGACGATGATGATAGGTGTAGGATAGGTGTATATTCTTCACTAGCTTCTCTAGTGAAGAATATAAAGACGATGATGATAGGTGTAGGATAGGTGTATATTCTTCACTAGCTTCTCTAGTGAAGAATATAAAGACGATGATGATATGTGCAGGATAGCTGTATATTCTTCACTAGCTTCTCTAACGATGATGATAGGTGTAGGATAGGTGTATATTCTTCACTAGCTTCTCTAGTGAAGAATATAAAGACGATGACGATAGGTGTAGGATAGGTGTATATTCTTCACTAGCTTCTCTAGTGAAGAATATAAAGACGATGACGATAGGTGTAGGATAGGTGTATATTCTTCACTAGCTTCTCTAGTGAAGAATATAAAGACGATGACGATAGGTGTAGGATAGGTGTATATTCTTCACTAGCTTCTCTAGTGAAGAATATAAAGACGATGACGATAGGTGTAGGATAGGTGTATATTCTTCACTAGCTTCTCTAGTGAACATTATAAAGACGATGACGATAGGTGCAGGATAGGTGTATATTCTTCACTACCTTCTCTAGTGAAGAATATAAAGACGATGATGATATGTGTAGCCGTTTCACCCAGTTTATCATTCTACAGCGCTACAGCTGTGAGGTCCTGGGTTTGATTCCTAGGTGGAGCAAAGTGCTATTGAGTTTTTCTATCGATAATTTCTCAGTAGCATCTTGTTGTTCCCGGTTGATGGCAACAGGTTCATCCCCTATTACATGGGTCTTAAACATAAGCCCCTTTATTTATAAACATTGCTTAAAGGAGGATTAGCGACTATTTAACCATTGATTTTTGACGTTTAAACGTCACTTAACTTATCATCTATAATATCAGGATGAAACGCTGAATGTGTTGCTAAGCGCAAACCTCGAGAACAGCTGAACCGATTTCACACATTCTTTTTTTAGAATATTCCTTAAACTACCTACGAGGATGGTTCTTACGCAAAGAAAAATTTAATATATCTATGGGAGTAGGGTAGAAGTAGGGTAGGAGTAGGTTAAGAGTAGGGTAGGAGTAGTGTAGGAGTAGGTTAGGAGTAGGGTAGAAATAGGTTAGGAGTAGGGTAGGAGTAGGGTAGGAGTAGGGAAGGAGTAGGGTAGGCGTAGGGTAGGAGTAGTGTAGGAGTAGGGTAGGAGTAGGGTAGGAGTAGGGTAGGAGTAGGGTAGGAGTAGGGTAGGAGTAGGGTAGGAGTAGGGTAGGAGTAGGGTAGGAGTAGGGTAGGGGTAGAGTAGGGGTAGGGTAGGGTAAGGTGTAGGACACCACGCAAACGAAGTAGCGCCGGGAAGCTAGAAATAATTGATACGGCAAAACAACGTTTGCCGGGTCAGCTAGTCATTAATAAATAAACCCCAGGCACGGTGAAATGTCGGTGTACTGCCTAACCCTGTGCGGAATAAAAGCGTGATCTATACTATATCGCTATGATGTAACAGTCAACAATGTTAATATACTTAGTTATGCAGTTTACCTTTTTACGCCATCCGTCAAATCTGACAGGTGTTCGCGGCTGAACGGGATAAAAAACTGCGGCTTTGTAACTAAACGGTTTTGAGGTCAAAAATGTAGTTTAGCTTTGTGCAGACGACAGGTGACAAGTTGTTGATGGGTAGTGAGTTGTTTCCCAGCTTTTATTTATAACTAGCGGCGCCCCGCGGTTTCACCCGGATAAGTTGCGATCCTGTAGGAATATCGAGATAGAAAGTAGCCTATATGTTAAACCAGGGTGTCAGCTACCTCCATACCAAATTTTATGAAAATGGTCTAGCCGTTTGAACGTGAAGAAGTAACAAACATATAAACACACACACATACACACCCCTGTTTGTACAGACACCCTTGCGAGGACCTTGTTAATCCTAGAACGAACCGAGGACCCTCCAAAAAACTGGTTTAAACACCTCGTGGGCCTTTTAGAATAAGATAGAAAGAGACAGGTGAATAAATCTATAGTGATGATCTTATTGGGATAATGCTATCTCAACATTTTTCTGTATGAATTTCGGCTATCATACTGAGGACCTGAAATACACAGCTAAATGGGACCAGCGATGCACATACGAGGACTTGGTGTGAGCAAACCGAGGACCTCTTACGTAAGCCCTGGGACGTCCTTCCGAGGACGTATTTTTACACAATATTTCTTATAGCTTGTACAGAGTGCGGACGTTGTGTTAGACTTTATATCACTAAACCGAGGACAGTTTTTCGCGTAGAACTTGTACAAACCGAGGACCTGGAAAATCTACCTACCTAAAACATTTTACGTGTAAGATAATAATTATATCAATGTAGGTAGAATGCTCTGATTTATTTCTTACACACTTTTTCTAAAATGAAGTACCAAGCGAGGACGAGTCGATGTCTTTACCTTTGTCGGCGCTTCTCAAAGGATTATTATTTTAGTATCAGATGCTGCAGCCAGAGTCGTCTCTTCATGACGGTACTCCTCAGCACTTGATAGCATCGTCTTCAAATTTGGCAGAGGCGTTAGGTTTATGTAGTAAAACTAAAATAATTACCAGTCTGTGCTGATGCTGCAGCGAGGGTCGTTTCTTTATGAGGGAACTCCTCAACAGTTGATAGCATCGACTTAAAATTTGGCATACGCGTTAAGTTTATTTAGTAAAACTATAATAATTACCAGTTTGTACTGGTGCTGCAGCCAGGGTCATTTCTTTATGAGGGAACTCCTCAACAGTTGATAGCATCGACTTAAAATTTGGCTTACGTTAACACGTTAGCCAAATTTTAAGTCGATGCTATCAATGGTCTATGCTAACCTAATGGTTTATCTAGCAAAATTAAATAATTACCAGTTTGTTCTGATGCTGCAGCTAGGGTCGTTTCTTCATGGGAGAACTCCACAATAGATCGTATTCAAATTTGACATATTTGTTAGGTTTATGTAGCAATATTAAATAATTACCCGTTTGTGCTGATGCTGCAGCCAGGGTCATTTCTTTATGAGGGAACTCCTCAACAGTTGATAGTACCGTCTTCAAATTTGGCACACGTCTTATGTTTATCTACTAACACCAAAATAATTACCAGTTTGTGCTGATGCTGCAGCCAAGGTCGTTTCTTCATGACCCACTCCTCAACAGTTGATAACACCGTCTTCAAATTTGGCACACGCGTTATGTTTATATAGTAACACCAAAATAATTACCAGTTTGTACTGATGCTGCAGCCAGGGTCATTTCATTATGAGGGAACTCCTCAACAGTTGATAGCACCGTCTAAAAATGTGGCACATGCCTTATGTTTATCTAGTAACACCAAAATAATTACCAGTTTGTGCTGATGCTGCAGCCAAGGTCGTTATTTATGAGGGAACTCCTCGACAGTTGATAGCACCGTCTTCAAATTTGGCACATGCGTTATGTTTATCTAGTGACACCAAAATGATTACCAGTTTGTACTGATGCTGCAGCCAGGGTAATTTCTTTATGAGGGAACTCCTCAACAGTTGATAGCACCGTCTTCAAATTTGGCACACGCGTTATGTTTATGTAGTAAAACTAAAATAATTACCAGTTTGTACTGATGCTGCAGCCAGGGTCATTTCTTTATGAGGAAACTCCTCAACAGTTGATAGCATCTTCTTCAAATTGGCACTTGCGTTATGTTTATATAGTAACATCAAAATAATTACCAGTTTGTACTGATGCTGCAGCCACGGTCGTTTCTTCATGACGGAACTCCTCAACAGTTGATAGCACCATCTCCAAATTTGGCATACGCATTAAGTTTAAGTTGTAAAATTATTTTTATTATCAGTTTCCATGATCCCACAATGTGTTAATTAACAAAAAAAAGCAATAAATCGTCGTAATCGTCTAAACTTGCTCTGGAGTATCTTAATTTGACAGGACTAAACTAATATTTATCTTGCCCTTTTCTTAATGAAATAGAAAGAAAAAGATGCACTGAACATAAAAGTTTAGTTTGTGAACAAGGGAATCGGCGCCATTAAGTTATTAAGTTTTCATGCTTCCCAAATTATTTTGACCTCACTTAATAATATTTCTTGTTGTTTTCTAACTAAGCATTGTGTTATGTAATTTTATGTCAAGTTTGTAGCCCAAATTATGTTGATCTCTTTTAATTATGATTTCTATAAGTCTTTTTCTTTGAGTCGTTTTCTAATAACTGTTATGTAAGTTTTCTAATCAAGCTTCTCAAAGATGTTACTGCAACTTGATGATTATTTCTATAAGCAGATCATGTAAAGTTTATGTGGTTTTCTTTATTACGTTCATGTTCTGTATTTCTTTATATTTGCTTCAAATCTTGCTGCAGACATTTCACCTAGGAAGGCATTTACTTTAGATTCTTTATGAAAAGCACACGTATTCAGCTCCTATGACAATACAATATTTTATGGTGCACATCATAGTTATATAATACTAGCTGACCCGGAAAACGTTGTTTTGCCATATAAATTATTTCTAGCTGCCCAGCGCTACTTCGTTCGCGTGGTGTCCTACCCTACCCCTACCCTGCTCCTACCCTACTCCTACATTACTCCTACCCTACTCCTACCCTACTCCTACACTACTCCTACCCTACTCCTACCCTACTTCTAACCTACTTCTAAGTATTAAAAAAAAGTATTTCATATCCGTCTCCTGGTTCTACGCTACCTCCCCACCAATTTTCAGCCAAATCTGTTTAGCCGTTCTTGAGTTATAAATAGTGTAACTAACAAGACTTTCTTTTATGGCTGGAGGCCTCAATTTATTGTGGCATCCACAGGAAAGTCCGGTTAAGCAGTAGACAACCTCCCAGGTTGAACTGCGAGATGCCATTCCCCAAAAACAACTTTCTTTTATATATAGATAAGCGAGCCTAGGTACTTAGCACATACTGCAGAAGAAGCCTGATTATTCCTCGTGCACCTAGTAGCTACTAACAATTTGTTTAAGGATTCAGTCTACCTTCGATTTCCTCCTTCATACTTTTATTTAAATGATAGCATATAATTTGTCTTCTGCACACGAGGAAAACTGTCGAAACGAGGACTAGAATACACACTGTTCGGAAAATCTACCAACCGAGGTCTTAAATACACATTGTCTGGAAAAGCTACCTAACCGAGGACTTTTGTGTTAAAGTTCACACATAGGTCCTCGGATAATACAACAAACGTGAAATGAGTGTAAAGAGTCTGTGTATGAGGCGACAGTGGCACCATCTGGTGGATACACAATGTTTGTGTAAGATTATGAATAATCTTGATCAAACCGAGGTTCAGACAACTTTTTCGAATTAAGTATATAGGAAGACTCAAAATCGCTTGCAGAATGCGAATCTTTGGTCAAGTCAAACCGAGGACCCTCGAAAAGGTCCTCGCTTTGAAAAGGTCCTCGGTCGTGCCTTGTGTATTCATACGCACGTCCTCGGATGGTACTTAAAACAAACACACACTTACTCATAAACTTTCGCCTTTATAATATTAGTGTGACTAGCTTCTGCCCGCGACTTGGTCTAGCCGTTTGAGCGTGAAGAAGTAACAAAGATATAAACACACACACATACACACTTACTCACAAACTTTCGCCTTTATAATATTAGTGTGACTAGCTTCTGCCCGTGACTTGGTCTAGCCGTTTGAGCGTGAAGAAGTAACAAACATATAAACACACACACACACACACACTTACTCACAAACTTTCGCCTTTATAATATTAGTGTGACTAGCTTCTGCCCGCGACTTCGTTCGCGTGGAAGCCGTAAGACACCACTCACACCTCTTTCTGACTTTTTTATTTTTGCGCGGGTCGTGGCGTGATGTTTAATATAAGAGGCCTTTGCCCAGCAGTGGGACTGTATAGTCTGACAAAAAAAAACAGTGGCACTCTGGGAGTGCCGACAGAAGTGAAAACAAAACACAAACAGAATACTTTGCCATCACTCACTGACATATCGGATATACATTAAAACCGAGTACATCCCGAGGACAGCCAAACAAATCCAAAGAGGGTATTTTTTTAATCGTCTTATAAACAAAGTGTCGCTTACGGTAACAGAGTGGCGCGAGTTCAATGGTTTTTTCCCATCTCAAAAAATGCCCCACGCGCCTGAAGAAATTTTTACTTCATAAACTCAAAATCCGCCCCCTTTGCTACTTTCTGTCCCTCGTTGGTGAAATTTCCATGATCCAGGGACAGGTTTTTTTTGCAAACGCCAAGCTTTTATTTGCTTCTGCCCACGACTTCGTCCGCGTGAAATTTACCCTCCCCCTTTCACTCTCTAAGAGGTAGAATTTCGAAAAACCCTTTCTTAGTGGATACCTACTCTTCACAAAGAACACACGCTCCAAATTTCATGTCTCTACGACCAGCGGTTTAGGCTGTGCGTTGATATATCAGTCAGGACTTTGAATTTTACACCGAAAAAAATAATTTCTCACTACAGCACATCAAAGCGATTTCATTAAGACAGACTTTTGTATGTATTTATTTAAGTATACTTATGTTATTATTATTATTTTGCTTTATTTGTGTAGGTTTATTTAATATTCTAGTTTTAGACTTCACACATTCATATTTTCGCTTCTTGTTCTCACACACTATTGTCTACATTTCTTTTTTAGGGTTCCGTATAAAAACGGAACCCTATTACTAAGACTTCGCTGTCTGTCCGTCTGTCCGTCTGTCCGTCTGTCCGTCTGTCCGTCTGTCCGTCTGTCTGTCACCAGGCTGTATCTCAAGAACCGCGATAGCTAGACAGTTGAAATTTTCACAAATTATGTATTTCTGTTGCCGCTATAACAACAAATACTAAAAACAAAATAAAATTAATATTTAAGGGGGGCTCCCATACAACAAACGCGATTTTTTTGCCCTTTTTTGCTCGATATCAAAAATGGCAACAGGTAGGCACTTGAAATATTCACGAAATACTCAGTTGTATTTTAACTTTAATAATAAATAATAATAATAAAATAAAATAAATATTTAAGGGGGGCTCCCATACAACAAACATGTTTTTTTCGGCGTTTTTGCCTTGTGGTACGGAACCCTTCGTGTGCGAGTCCGACTCGCACTTGGCCAGTTTTTACTTCTCCTTTCGCAGGTCTGCTGGAAGAAATTTCTTAAGAAATAAGCAGTACCTTTGTACTCAAATTATAATTAAGTCATATCTCTATGTATTTTACTGTGTGTACATAAATTATAAAATAAGACACACTGACTTTATACAGTAAGAAGACATGTTTGTAAAACAGTAAAAGACAAAACAGTAACTTTTAATGATTGAACATACTATTTACTGAAAAAACAACAATAAAAAAAGGAAAACAACCATTACTGTAATGTAAGTAAATTTCAATGGTTTGAACGATATCACCGAATGAATAAAACAGTTAATTTTTTGACCTTTTAGCTACTTAATAAAACGTTAAAGTTTATTGCTATGACTGTGACATTTTGTTGTTTTCGGATCAGTAAAAATACTGTTTTTGAACGTTAAGCTCATATGGAACTGTTTAAAGCAGTTGATGTTTTTTCATTTTTATTTACTGCTTATTTCTTTCTGTGTATATATATAGATAAAACAATATCATTTATGCCTAGACTGTCTTAAAAACAATCCTCAGGATACTTAATTGAAAACTATGAAGGAAAACTAAGCTAATATTCCAGGAAGGACATATTTATCATAAACAACCAAAGCCTCAATTCTTGGAAGGCAGAACGTTGATTCCACTAACTTTAGACGCATTCAGCTAATTAAGATGTTCTCAGAAACCAATACTATCCGATGTGGTTCGATATAATGTTACAGATACCTACTAAAGCTTACTCTAAACTTTACTAGTATTTTTGTCACGGATATCTATGATTGTTGTTGATGGTACTGTTGCGCGCCACAATTAATGCCTAGTACATGGCGACAGTAGTTACCACTAGCGCCATCTAGTATCGAGTAGCGGAACTAGTCGTCAAGACCCTTCTAGAAATTTCGATGCGAGAACTTTCTAGAACATTCCCGAACTTTCGACATCTGGTCGATCGGGGCCTGTATGTACTCGAACATTCTAGATGTTTCTACAATGGAAGGTTCTAGAACTCTCTTTGGCGCTATATAAGGCCGAGACGCGCCACGACCGACACAGTTTGGATAAAGCGATCGAAGTGAAAGCATCGAAGCGATATTCAAGTGCGACTTAAAGCGATCAGTAGTGCAATTGTGTTTTGTAATTAGTGTGTTTGACTTGTAATTAGTGTTGATTATTAAAGTGTCATTTTTTTGGTTATTAAATCGGCAGTTTTTAATTGTCACGAACCCGAAGCTCGTAACAATTGGTGTCAGAAGTGGGATTAAAATGCCGGTTTTACCCAAAGACGACACGGAGGGTATCCGTACCCGGAGTCAACGCCAGCAGGAGACGGACCAAAGGCGATTCGGTGGAACAACGCCAATGGGGTCGGAAGGCCAGCTACCGACCGCGGAGGCCGGCCCGTCCACAGCTGCTCCAGCATCATCAGCGCCAGATTTTGCTGCCCTGATGATGATGCTGCAGGAACAGGCCCGGCGACAGGAGGAACAGGCCCGCCGTCAGGAGGAACAGGCTCGTCGACTGCAAGAACAGCTCCAACGGAACAAGGAGGAACAGGCCCGTCGGTTGGAAGAACAGCTGCTGCGTGACAGGGAGGAACAGGCTCGTCGACAGGAGGAACAGGCTCGTCGGTTGGAAGAACAGCTCCAACGTGATAAGGAGGAGCAGGCGCGCCGTCAGAAAGAGCAGATGCTCCTTATGAAGGACCTTCACGCTACCTTCGGGAAAGACATGAAGGAGGTGAAGGATAAGGTTGCTCAACATGACAACCGCCTGTCGGAAGCTGAGACCCGAATCGACCAAGTAAATAATCGGGTTAACAACGTGATGGCTGACGTGAAGCTAACCGTGATGGCTGACGTGAAGAAAACGCTGGATTACCTCAAACTTGGGGATGGAATCGCAGCTCCCGTAGCTATAACACCTTCGCTACGTGGATTCAAAGTGCCACCGTTCGACGGAACTTCTTCATGGTCGGCCTACAAAATCCAGTTTGAGGCTGTCATGAAGGCGAACGGGTGGAATAAAAGTCAGGCCATGACTGCTCTCACCCTAGGCCTGCGCGACCAGGCCTTAACTGTTCTGGAAGCTCTCGGTAAGGAAGTGACTTACGAGCAGCTTCTCGAGGCATTGGAGGCTCGGTATGGCGACGCTCACCTGGAACACGTGTTTCGTGCGCAGCTCAAGGATCGCGTGCAACGCAGTAGCGAAAACCTGCAGCAGTGGGCCCTTGAAGTGGAGAAGCTGGTTCGCAAAGCTTACCAGTCCGTACCTGCGCTTATTGATGGGAACCTGGTGCAGGCATTCATCGATGGCATCCGCGACCTTGAAGTTAGAGCTTCTGTGCGGCTCGGTCACCATGGGACGCTTAAGGACGCCTTGGCTCATGCACTGGAGGTGGAAGCTGTGCGGCAGGATCATCGTTCCCATCGCGTCAGGGAGGTTGCAGCGGCTACAGTTCGCGACCGCAATAGGAGATACTGCCCTAGGTGCTACGGCTGTGGGGAAAGGGGCCACCATCGATCCAGTTGCCCTAAGCGAACTGCAGAAAGGGAAGATGGCTGGTCTCCAAAGGGTAGTGCGGCTAACAGCACCACCCAGCAGCAGCAGCAATACGACTTTGTGGTCAAACATCGCAGCGGGAAATCTCATGGCAACACAGATGCATTGTCAAGAAGACCTTGTCCTGAAGACCGCAAGCATTGTATTAGGCAAGAGGATAAGGAAGTAGTACCTGTGAGGATGCTCAGGACAGACCTCAGCAACGAGTGGAAGGAAAGCGTACAACGTGCACAGCAGGAAGATTCAGACATCAAGCCGATTCTGGAGTGGATGAAGGCCAGAGCTCCTAAGCCCAGGTGGAGCGACGTCTCAGCAATGAGTTCGATCACAAAAAGCTATTGGGCCCAATGGGACAGCTTGGTGATGCAGGATGGAGTCCTGTGCCGCAAATGGGAAAACGCTCGGGGAGACAGCTGTCATTTGCAAATGGTTGTCCCTAAAGCTCAAGTACCGGATGTTCTACAGCTGTACCATAATGGTTGTTCAGGAGGCCATCTGGGAGTAAAACGGACTCTATTGAAGATACGAGAACGGTTTTACTGGGTCCACTGTCGGGACGATGTCGAGGACTGGTGTCGCAAATGTACAAGTTGTGCAGCTGTAAAGGGACCTCAGACTCGTAGTAGAGGTGCATTGAAATTGTACAATGTTGGTGCACCATGGGAGAGGATAGCCCTTGACGTTGCGGGGCCGTTTCCGGTAAGTGAAAGTGGTAACAAGTATTTCATGGTTGTGATGGATTACTTCACTAAGTGGCCGGAAGTTTTCGCCATTCCAAACCAAGAAGCTTCAACAGTTGCAGATAAACTGGTTCATGAAGTCTTCTGCCGTTTTGGAGTACCCTTGGAGATTCACAGCGATCAGGAAAGGAATTTTGAGTCCCAAATATTCCAGGAAACTTGTCGAGTTATGGGTACTCATAAAACAAGAACAACTTCTTACCACCCACAATCGGATGGAATGGTGGAACGATTTAATCAGACACTGGAGAGGTACCTAGCCAAAGTTGTGGAAAATCGGCAACGAGATTGGGACAAGCACATACAACCGTTTTTGTTGTCATATCGAAGCGCTGTTCACGAAAGTACATCGGTGACACCAGCTTTCGCAAACTTTGGAAGAGAATTACGGCTGCCTGCAGACCTGATCACCGGAATACCACCTGATGCCCCACGCAGTATAACCGAGTATGCGAACGACTTGCGGAACAAAATGAATGACATTTATGAGCACGTCAGACAATCGGGCCAGCAAATGTCTGAAAAGATGAAAACCCGTTATGACCGTAAAATGAACAATAAAGGGTTCGACGAAGGTTCACTAGTGTGGTTGCACAATCCAGTCCGCAGCAAAGGGAAATCTCCTAAGCTTCAAGCTAAATGGGACGGACCGTACCGGATTGTGACAAAGATCAATGACGTAACCTACCGGATACAGAAAGGTGCAAGAGGTACTCCTAAGATCGTCCACGTGGATCGACTGGCGCGTTATTATGGGGCCGATAATGCTCGGGACGAGCATGTCTTAGGAGGGGGCAGTGTTGCGCGCCACAATTAATGCCTAGTACATGGCGACAGTAGTTACCACTAGCGCCATCTAGTATCGAGTAGCGGAACTAGTCGTCAAGACCCTTCTAGAAATTTCGATGCGAGAACTTTCTAGAACATTCCCGAACTTTCGACATCTGGTCGATCGGGGCCTGTATGTACTCGAACATTCTAGATGTTTCTACAATGGAAGGTTCTAGAACTCTCTTTGGCGCTATATAAGGCCGAGACGCGCCACGACCGACACAGTTTGGATAAAGCGATCGAAGTGAAAGCATCGAAGCGATATTCAAGTGCGACTTAAAGCGATCAGTAGTGCAATTGTGTTTTGTAATTAGTGTGTTTGACTTGTAATTAGTGTTGATTATTAAAGTGTCATTTTTTTGGTTATTAAATCGGCAGTTTTTAATTGTCACGAACCCGAAGCTCGTAACAGTACGCTAAGTATGCTTGAACCTGAAGGCCAATTCCCGTAAGGGGTTAAAAACGTTCAAAATCTAACCGCAATCCTATCTCACTAATACTAACTAATTCAGGAGGAGCTTATCCTGCCGGGTCAGTGGGATTGACCGAAAGGGTTGCCGCTGGCCCGGAACATAAAGGGCTAAGGAAGGAACACGGGTGGGTTTTAGTCAGTAAGAGTCTGACACTCCCTTCCACTCCACCCAGAGCGGGAGGAGTCATTTCAAGATTTACCATCCGCAAAAAAAAAAAACGACGGGTAGCACTCCGGGAGTGCCGGCAGAAGTGAAAATTCAAATATGAACGTTGTTTACTGTAACTGTCACCGTCACAGTCACCGTCATCGTCACCGTCACCGTCATCGTCACCGTCACCGTCATCGTCACCGTCACCGTCACCGTCATTGTCCCCGTCACCGTCACCGTTACCGTCACCGTCATCGTCACGGTCACCGTCACCGTCACCGTCAACGTCATCGTCACCGTCACCGTAACCGTCACCGTCACCGTCACAGCCATCGTCACCGTCACCGTCACCGTCATCGTCATCGTCACCGTCACCGTTACAGTCACCGTCATCGTCACCGTCACCGTCATCGTCACCGTCACCGTCACCGTCACTGTCTGTCTGTCTGTCTGTCTGTAATTTGATCCTGTGATCAAATTACAGACAAAAATTGAAAACAAGTACACAGGTACTTGTTTTCAATTTTTGATATTTTGGATTCTTACGAATATTCGATCAGGGTCACGTGACATCTTACGATCAGGGTCACGTCTATGGATCTATGTTCAATCCACCCGGTTTAAACCCGGTGCTTTGATAAAAACCCAATATTGTGGGTGTTTATGGGTGTTTACGGGTGTTTATCGGGTGTTTATCAAAAGCACCGGGTTTAAACTCGGTGGATTGCCCATCTATAGCACGTCTCATCTTACGAATCTTACGATCAGGGTCACGTGACCTGACGCGAGTTTAACATTTTTTACCCATTAAAAAAAAAGTGTACAACGCCGCTAAAGAAGTTTTCACTTCAAAAATCCTATCTCAGCGACAATCAATGTCTAAAATGTAAAGAAATTGGAGGTATTTTTGACAGATTGAGACTGAGATCCGACTGTGAACGTCCTTAAAATTACGAGAATTGCCCCTCTGAGCTGTTACGTTTCAGAGTAAGTACCTACTTACTTTGAGTCTGAGTTCTCACATTTTCAAAATGGCTGGTAATATATCTGTGAAATGGAATTAAAGAATGTTTTTCTCTAGACTATTTCGAAATTCGAACGGTGTCTTGTTGTGAATCCGCGATGATTTGTTTTAAAACAAACAAGTTCGTATTCGAATTGTTTGCGGCCTTTTGCGAGAGGTTCGATGTGGAGTTTACTGAATAAAACGACTTTTGATTTGAAAATAGGATAGAATGTTATTTATTGTTGCTACAGGTAGGTAGTTTCATTAAAATTGGATCTTAAGAGCGTTTACCGGGAACGGCATTTCATACAAACTTTCAAGCCCAAGTTTTTCGAAATACACAAACCGATTTTAATGAAACTTCATACGCATAAGCAGAATATAAAGGTCTAAAAAGTTAGTAGAGAACATTTTCGAAAAATAGTGTTACAGCCAAATTAGACCGATTTTAAACTGTCCATAGAAACAGAGATTTACAGTTATCTTTTTTAATATAAAACATTTCGAAAATGATTTCTACTAACTTTTTAGACCTTTGTATCCTGCTTATGCATATGAAGTTTCATTAAAATCGGTTCATTAATTTCGAAAAACAAGGGTTTGAAATTTTGTATGAAATCCCGTACGGCGTAAACGCTCATGAGAAATATTATATGGATGTAAAACTGTACCCTGCACTCCTACAGTAATCGAAAGTAATATTATAAAGAGAAAAGATTGGACTTTTTGTATGATTGTTTGTTACCCTTTCACGCTAAAATGGCTGAAGGGATTTGGATGTTTGGCACATGGGACCATGACCTGACCAGCATCATTTAGACCATGACAACTTTTATCCCGATATTCCCACGAGATCGAGACTTATGCGGTTAAAACCGTGGGGCACAGCTAGCATGAAAATAAAAGAGTAACATAACATGGATAAACATAAAACTAAACTGTGTACTGTAACTGTTTCTTATTATGATAAAAAGAAAAAAAATAATAATAAAGGAAAATATAGTTTTTATGCTTTCGTTTTTATAGAAAAAGAAAGAGAGAAAAAGTATCATCCAAAAGCATAAAACCTTTCGAAGCAAATATAACTTCTTCATACTACGGAAAATCAAAAACAACCAGAGTAACTGAATTCCCAGGAAATCGCAATTCATTTTCATGAAAAGCTGGAATTCGAGAAACAAGTGAAGTTGTGGTGGGAGGCCAGTACTAGCCTGAACATCAAAGGAATGCGGCCGCACCGCGATACAGCTATGCTTTGCGACCGAACTTTGTAGTGACGTCATGAACACGACGAATGTACTCCAAGGACCGACCGAGTTAAAATGTGTTGAGAGTTTTTGAGTGATTTTGTTAAAGGGGCTTACATGACGTAAAGGGCGGTCACTGTCGGACTGCATAGAAAAGAAAGAGAGGCGCGATGACACAACGGGGTATATAATGCAAAATATGAAACAATTATTTAATTACAAAAAATCAATAGATTTTTTGTAATTATATAATTAATAATTAATTAATAATAATTAATTTTTTTTAGTTCAAACAATAGTTTGAACTAAAAAAATAAAACAGTAGTGTTTTAGTATGTTGTGTTGTTTGTAAAATAATCTGGCAAAAATCAGAATGATTGTATGTAAGTATGTATATTAGTATGTTTTAGTTGTAAAAAGAAAGTTTTTAGAGGTATTTTCGTGATTTTTTCTATCTTATCAAATTACTTGTTAAATGTTTTCAACCCAGTATCTCCCTAGCATATATCCTGAAGAATATCAAATATTTTTCTAATAATAAATGATTTTATTTTTGTAAGTAGGTTTGTACATGTTTTTTTTAAACTAGATGAGGTCAGCGTTTCCTATCTGACTACTCTGAGAAGAAAGGCCGAAACAAACTCAGAGATCACAGTCTCATTTAAAGTCCAGACATAATCTTGGTCAGATTATATGAAGACCATGTAGATCGATGTCTGAGATGATCTTTTGAGGAAAGAACCACACAGATTGAGAGGACCTGTCCAGTCAGAGCACGCATTTATCAGGAATCGTGCAGCTCAACTCAAGGCTTAAAGAGCTCAACGATTCGACGAACAATACCAAAGAAAGGACATTTGGGTAGGCCACATAAATTACTCAAACTGCCAGACAATGAAAAAAAAAACTAACAGAACAGAGAGAATAATAAAAAAAAATATAAAATTACTAAAATGACCCACATCGTTTTCACATTCACAATAAATAAAATGATATTATAATACTTTGCAAAGTAAGCAAATGTCATTGTTTATAAAAAAAATAATTAATGTCAATGTGTATATAAAAAAAAAATACATTCAAAATGCAGAAATTGGAAGCAGCTCAATCCCAAGCCCTTTTGTCCTCAATATAATCTGATGTTGTAATCTGTAGTCGATCATATACTTTTATTGTTTCTAAAACTTGCGTTTTTTTTAAAGGCAAAAAAACGCAAGTAAGAAAGAAATAAATTGTTCACATAATGCTTACTTTATTGTTGTTTTTAAATTATTTTATTGTTTTTTTTTTTATCTTCAATATTACGGACGCTTTTAACGTTCTGCAAAGTTCTCACACGCATAATTTTAACATGAATGATGTAATCATATTACTATGATTTAAAAGAGTGTCCGTGAAATTTCTTGCCCGTTCTCCTCCTACGCTTTGGAATGGGCAACTAGCTTCATCTTTCTGACTGACCGACCCCTTGACGATTCTTAAGTGCCTGTAATTGGTTTATGTGAAATAAATGCTTTGAGTTTGAGTTTTACAGTTTGTTTTGCAAGTTATTTTGCTGTAATGCTAGGTGATTTAAGATTTACAGTTGTATATACCCTTTCGGAAAATACACACATCAAAAGTGTCCAGGGATCAAGCATTTTTATGCGGATTTCTTGAGATTGAGATGTGGCTTTGTAATAAATTTATGATTTTATAAATTTATATGGATCCTTTTTGGTGCATTTCATAATTTGAATCAGGAACTGTGAATCAAATTCGAGTAAAAGATGAAAATCAGCTGTCAATATTTTCCCTATAAAAACATACAACGCATTGAAGACATTATTAGTGCTACTGTTTCCCTACTACTGATTAAAACCAACGTTATTATGGAGCGGCGACGTCATTTAAGCAGGGAAGAAATGCTCAGAGCCGTGGGAATGATAGAAGCTGGTTCCCGGCAACGTACTGTGGCTTTAGCTCTGAATACAAGTCAGATGTTATCAGTCGACTTTGGACACGTTACCGAAGCACTGGTACCGTGGCTGAGCGCCATGGAGGACGGTATCGCTGCACCACACGGAGACAAGACCGATACATTCAAATCTTAACTCGAAGAGCTCCAACAATAACCGCCATGATGTTAGCCGTGAGGCTTCATCACTCTTCAGGGAACTTAATTAGCGACCAAACAGTCAGAAACCGCTTGCATGAAGTGAACCTTCATTCCCGAAGACCGCTACGGGTACCACCTATAGCAATGCACAATCGTAGGATTCGATATCAATGGGCTCTTGAACACAGAAATTGGGCAGAAGAACAATGGCGTTTCGTGTGCTTTTCTGATGAGTCTCGTTTTGGTATGAGACCGGATACAAGACGTATACGACACTGGAGAACCCCTGGACGCCAACAGCGATTAAAATCCTGCCAGGAAGTCCATCCTTATAGTGGTGGAACCATCATGGTATGGGCGGGTATTTGGATCGGCGGAAGAACTGAGTTGATTTGGATCAGAGGCAACCTCAACGCTCAAATTTATGCTGAGACGATTGTATCAGACGTCATCGTTCCTCTACAAGTGCAAATCGGTCCCTTATTTCAGTTAATGCATGATAATGCACGACCGCACACCGCAAGAGTTGTAAGACAGACTCTCGCCGCAGCTAACATCAATGTCCTGCCCTGGCCTGCTCAGTCGCCAGACTTGAACCCGATTGAGCATGCATGGGATATGCTACAGAGAAGAGCTCTGCCGAATATGGAGGGTATCCAGTCGCAAGAAGACCTTTTTTTGTTGTTGCAACGAACATGGGCGGCCATTCCACAGCGTGATTTGGATGAACTCATTTTGAGTATGCCAAACCGATGTTCTTGTGTTGTTAGTGTTCGCGGTAGAAACACGAATTATTAATTGTTTAAGTTACCCAATAAAATTTTAAAGAAAACTGTTATTTCAGTCTTTTTTTCGAACTTTTGTGTTAGTGGTTCAAATGTCAAAAATCCCTTTATTAGGAAAATGGCAAATTTCTTTATTAATGCAAAGGTGACTTGGTTTATCGTTACTGTGACAAACGAAAACACTTTATTTGATGAATCCTTAAAGAAAATTTTAATTAATATCAATCAGGAGAAAAGTTATTGCAAAAATATATGTTGATCCCTAGACACTTTTGATGTGTGTAGTTTCAAACAATACTTATGGTATTTTCCAGAACAATAATGTAATAAAACTGCTCACTTCATTTCACATAACGATTTATTCCGGTATTTATTGATTTGTTTCTACAATATAACAACTCTGATATCTTATAATAACGCTTATTCCATTAGGAATTTCTAACGCTTAATATGCAGATGGAGACCAGCAATGTAAAAATACCAATTGCGCTTCCGCGACCTCGACGCCACCCCCGAACGATGTTTTCTTTTTTTATTTCAAATCCGCTCTCTCCCGCCATTAACTTTCACTGACAGCTTTTCCAAAGAGAAACACAAATTGAATCGTTTCGGTGTTGCCAGCACAATAAGTCGATTAAAAATAATCGAATACAAAAGTAAATTAAATTTAAAAAACCAGGTTACAACCAATTGTGTCAAATAGAGTTTAAATAACATAATAAAACCTAACAATAATAACAAAATACCTCCTTTGGACTATCTAGAAATCTGTCAAAACTTGTAAGAAACCAAAAAAAAACGCGAAAGAGCGAGTCGGACTCGCGCACAGAGGGTTCCGTACATCATATGTTTTTAAATTTTCATCGGCGAGGCCTATATTCGTCAGGGAATTTTAACACTGTGCACTGCGGTGTAGAATATTGCAATTTTATGTCAGCGCCTTCTCTTGACCGATAGTGGAACTAATGTAACTTTTGTTGATGATTTCTGAAAAAGTGTGCTATCTAGAGACTTCGTTTTATTTTTCCTATAATCTTTACATAAACTGCTATTATATAATTAATTGATTAATTGATTTATTAATTGATTTTTCTCTTTGCAAAATTCGGAGATAAGGGAGGGGGAATGGTTTTTTTTTTACATTTTTCATCAAAAGTCGAAAACTATGCGGCCTAAAAAATGTTTGAAAATGTGCAAACTGCGCTCTTTCATATTATGATACCCCACATGCCCTAGTAGCCATACTTCGAAATTTTCAGACCCCCTTTCAGTCCCTGTTGCAAAAAATATACATATATTTTTATTTCTTTCTAATTTGCAAAATAGTTGGGCAAACGTCATCTAAAACTATTCTAAATTTCAAGTTAATAGCATTCCTGCGTATCTGCCTAATCTCCGTTGAGTTTGGCCACCGTGACCGAAATCGGTCGGGAGGATATTATTAATCATTACAGCTATAATTTTAATATTTCTTCTCTACCCTTTTTTAGGGTTCCGTACCACAATGGTCAAAAGGAGGAGGTACTATGTTCGGATGTTTGTGTTTTTTTTTTTTTTTTTTGTATGTTTGTTCATCGATTACTCCGCCAATTGTCGACGGATTTTCAAAATTCTTTTTTTGTTCGAAAGTAGATAGTTCTGAGGTGGTCCCATTGTCACCAAGTTAGGATCTGATGATGGGATCTTAGAGAAAACGAGAGCAACCCTCAAATTTTATAGGCTCACTTATTGTTTATGTGAGCACGCGTTGCGGAGCACAAAATGCCTCCATCTGCAGTTTCGAGTCGGCGGACTCGAATGCGTCACCAACTGCCGAGAATGCATGCGTTGCAATGCGTGCCGTAGCCGTCCCTGCCTCGACACAGGTGGAGACAACGACGTGTGTAGGTTCGTCGAACCCCAAACGAGCCTACGCTGCAATAGTAGCCGCTAACAAGCCTGTTGAGTCGCAAAAATCGCAGGTAAAACTAGCGGAAACACCAAAAGGGGGTAAACGGAGCCGGTCGAAACCCAACAAGGTTTTGAAAAGACAGGATCCAGACAAAGACACGTGCGATAAGGATGGTTTCATCAAGGTGGAGAAGAAGAAGAAGCCTCCTTGTCGGAATCAGTGCGGCACCGCGCTGGCAGGACCCAACATGCTGCTGCGTCCAGCAATCCCGACGACGCAGCTGTACGTGTCCAGACTGCACCACTCCACGAAGGTTGAGGAGATCGTGGAGTACATGCGTGTGAAGACCAGCTGGACTTTGAGGGTCGAGAAGTTGGAGTCGCGTCACAACACGAACTTCAAGTCGTTCGTGGTGCGTGTTCCGACACATCATCTCGAGAAGTTCCTCAAGGAAGAGTTCTGGCCGAAGGGTGTTGTGTACCGCCGGTTTCGTGGCCGGATACATGACACCAGTCAGCGAAACACGACGCAGACACTTCGTGTTTGTTAGTTATTTAGTTTACTTAATTATAATGTTGTATGTATTTATAGTATTTTTAAGTTATAATATTGTATTGTATGTGTTTTATATGGGCCTTGATGCCTGAAATAAATGGATAAATAAATAAATTGTTTTTCGCATATTTTATGAAGTATTTTGTGTATTTGCGTACGGTTGTCACCATCTCAGGTAGCTGGGCTGATGATGGAAGGTTCAACTCCTTAACAGTAAGAAGTTACTCGAACAGGCAAGGACTGTTTTAGTAAATTGTTTTGATGTTTGATAGGGCATTTGCCACATTTGGTCTCATGATCATCAAGTTATGACCTGATGCTGCAGTCAGGATAGTCTGCAGAGTACCTAACTCCTCGACAACTAACAGCAGATATATCGTGTTTAGGCTCATTGAAAAGGGCTCGATGTGTGGATAAACGTACTGTTAATGAGAAACACCGAAGTACATAGAGACCTGATGCTGAAGCTAGTCGAGCATCAGAAAAACTACAAACCTTGAAATTACAGCACCGTGTCGTGTTTGGGCTCATTTTAAACAGAACTAAATTTTAAGTTCAATGCAATGTTGATATAAGTCTGGCCTGATGCTGCAGCCAGGATTATCAGCATCTAGTCTAAAAACTAATAAATACTTCTTAAAGTGAAATACTTTTGCGAGTTTTTCTTCTGTATAATTATCCTAACAAAGGTTGCCGGTAGTGGCTAGATGAGAGAAGCGGAGGATCGCGAACGTTGGCGCAAACTTCGGGAGGTCTACGTCCAGCAGTGAACTGCAATTGGCTGATGATGATTTATAAAAGCCTCAATCGTTGCATTTCACGCAATGCCTTTTCGTCATGTGGTCTATTTAGCAATTTGGTTGGTTCCAAGTCGCATAATACAATGTCATACAGCGTCTTTACACGACTAAGCGTAACATAAACTTGTCCCTTAGTAAAATTTTTCTTGCCTAAGTCTATTATTAAAGTTACTTGAGCATTTGCTCTCGGAAATTATGATTTGGTAAAGTGGAGCTGATGATGAAGACCACAAATGGCACTACTCAATGACAGGTCCATATTGGCTCACCTAAAGTTCTTTACCCGAAATTGTTCTTCCTAATGATTTGTAATCCGAATGATCAGTCTTCCTAAAAATTTTCATCCTAAAGTTTTCATTCATACTATTTGTAGTGCTACCGGCGATGTTCATAACACTCATGTTTCCGAAAATTGTAATTAATAATATCATTAATGTAAAAATATTTAAACTCCTACTGTTTTTTATCATAACGCTTTTATCCCTAAACATAATTACCATAATATTAGAAGATGATATTTATAGTTTTAATTTGAGGGTATGATTATTATTTGGGGGTATGCTTTACATAACGTACTGAGTTGTGTCTATGGAACCACTGTACTTCCACACCCGGCGCTTTTTGATAGCAGCTATTTTTTTTTTTGATAGAATAGACTCTTTTTAGTGTGAATACGAAAACCGCAAAGTTCGCAAAATCATAGTGGCCGAGAAAAGAAATCCCAAAGTTTTTTTTTATCTACAAAAATATGTGGTTAGGCGTAGTCGAAGGAGCCCCGCTTCGCGGGGCCCCTATTTCTGTCTACAGGGTTTAAAGGAACCTAACACGAAGGGGATGACGAACCTAACCCCTTCGAACCTAACCTGTCCAAGTCGGGGTGCCCCAAGTCCCGAGCTTGCTTCGCTCGCTCTTGCATCCTAAGTTGTCATTACAAATGTGTTAATTTTGTATATTATGTTGGTTACCGCAATAAATAAAATCTAAACAAAAAAAAAATCCAGAAAAAGAAATCTAAACAAAAAAGATATGACTTTGAATAATAGTGTAAAAGATGGGTACGTTGAGAAAATATAGGAAAACAAATAAAAGTATAATAGATGTTTATTGCTACTGACATTATGAAGTTGATTGCTTCGGAATTATGAACATTAGAGACAGAGTAGTTAGGAATTGTGATTGTTAGGATGAAAAATTTTAGGAAGAACATTTTCGGATTTCCAATTATCGGAGTTGAAAATTTAGGTGAACTTTGGCGCACCCCTCAATGACAAATATTTCACGGGTTACTTTAATATGGCTGCTAAGCAATTTATGCTCATTACAATGCGTATGGTGAAGTGGAGCTGATGGTGACTTCTCAATCAGCTCCAGTTCTCCTGGTTCTTAGTAGGAGAACTCCTCAACAATTAACGTCCATGCATCGGGAAAAGCAATATTTTGTAAAAGGTGATAAGCTGTTGACATTAGGCTATTATAACTTAGATAAATTACAAACTGACCCGCTAAAAAGTGAAAAATAAAAACTTTTTTAAAAAAAAAACAACCGACTTCCAAAAACACTATAAATAAAGAGAAAAATAACTTTAATTTAGTTCGGTCGGTTTAACTTTTTTAGTCGGTGGCAAAAACTAAAATAATAATCCAAAGACACCGACTTCCGAAATTAAAGTTATTTTTCTCTTTATTTATAGTGTTTTTGGAAGTCGGTTGTTTTTTTTTGTAAAAAAAGTTTTTTATTCTAGGTGCATCGTCTTCACATATAATATTATGTATACAAGACCTTGTAAAACATTTTAAAAGAGTAACGGTGTAGTTTATTGCCCATTCTTCTCCATACGAAAACTACCTTTGGGAATGGGCGACTAGAATCCATTCTATTTAGTTATAATTTTTGACGTTCAATAGTGCCTTTAATGTGCCTATTTGAAATAAATGATTTGACTTTGACTTTGAATTTCAGTCACCCTTGCAATTAAAAATTTACAAATCTCGTGCCTTTCACGACCATCTGGTACATTGGAAATGCACTTAGATAGGGCAAACTATAATGAAAACAACTCTTTGCGCAAGAGATTCACAAGGGTTGTAGTAGGTACCGGCGAACACCATTATTTTTTATAAACGGGTGGTTGACAGCCTCAATCGGATCGTCCTCCCCGACCTCATCTGCGCACTCATAAATAAAAGCTCAAAAGGATAGTAGAGTCATAAATCAATAGTAAGTTTATTGTTAAAATAAGTTGAGACCATGAAAAAAATAGGACTTCATTGTTCATAGGGGCGCTTACAAGCAATAATACAAAAAATGGACTATGAAAAGGGTAGTACAGAGCCTGTCGCACGTGTCACAGTAAAAATAAAATAAATTGAAAATGAATGCTGCACCCCGCGGCGCGCCTTAGCGCGACTGTCATGTCTGGCGGTTGGCATGGTACTAGCCGGTTGAATGGCGTCCTCGTCCTCGTGCGAGGACCGGCAAACAGATGTACTAGTTTACTTTGTCACCTACTTTCAAGTTATTGTACTCGCCAACAATCACAAATAAAACAAAAATTAATAAAATAAAATTTTATCATTCATATTAATATTTTAACATTTTTTTTTATTATGTTTTTTTAATGTAATCTATAAACGTCAAGGTTTACAACTTAAATAAAAAAATATTAAACTTACTAGTAGTACACGAAACTCCCTAGTACACGCGCGCGCCGCGCGCCGCGAAACCCCCGCCTCATAAAGGTAAAGCTTTCTCCAACTCCATTACAGACAGCGAGGTTCCGTTCTTCGCAAACTGTAGCTCCATACCCCGAGTGCTTTTTTTTTATTTTTTCGATATCGCTTTTTGTTTTCGAGATATCGTCGATTCAAGTTGAGAAGTCGCAAAAAAATCATTTTCGACATTTTTGCACTTTTTCGAAAAAGGTTTTGACTTTTTCAAAAAAAATTACAGCACCTTGTTGATCTCGTCAAGACACGTCTTTTGATACCCTATTGACCCACGTGGCCTCAAAATTGACGACGCCAGAGCGATGTCGCAGTTTCGCTGAAAACGGCCCCCTATTACCAACGCGATCGAAAAAACATTTCCAATATTAAAACTAAACTGCTTAATGAAATTGTCGCAACATGCGACAATATTAGTTGCCCTGCTGTTATTATAATCTTCTCACCGTCCACTTAAAGTATCTGTATCTACCTACTTAGATGTTTAATCAATTGCTGATACCAAATATTTAAGTTCGTGTTTAAGACAAGCGCTAATCCTGCCGACAAACTGTCACGCAGTTTGGCAGGTTTATGATATGTGTACAGATACCAGCACATCAAGCTACTAAAATCTGTCTAATTTCTTTAAGAGATTTTCAACTTTATCGCTAAAGAATAAGGTTCAATGTTGATTGGGAAAATTTGACAGTTTCGGGTAGCTTAATTTGCTGGCGTTTATATAAACAAGTGTTTGGTCCAAAATATATATATGTATTTTTTATATTATTATTAACCACGAGACCAACGAGGCAGTCAAAGTAGCAGGCAGTCGAGATAGTAATTAATACATCATTATCATCAGCTGACTGCAATGTTCTACTGAGTATAATATGCATATCAAATTGCACGCCATTTAGCTCAATTCCACCCACTCTCATCCATTCATTACACAGACATAATTATTATGGATTTTGGACCAAAATTAATACCAAAGCGGTCATATAAAAAACAATCTCAATTTAATATATTATACACCCACGGATAATGAACAAGGCAATTGACATTTATGGGAATAATAAAAAAGATAAAGATCCTAATAAAATGAAAATATTGGATATAGTGTGTGTCACCCCCGATTATCATCAGCGTAAAAACTGATAATATTTTTTTGTAGAGCGAATTAATTTCGCATTTTTTCTGATTAATTTCTAACCGTCTGGATTGTCTGTATATACCTACTAATAATAATGTTTATCCTTTTTTTTTTTTTTTTGTCGCTGAGAAATGACATTACGCATCTCCGCTCGTCGGGGGTCGAGACGGAGTATGTGGGACTCCCTGCCAGAGTGGCAGTATACCCACTAAAACTCAGCGGTGTTCCCTCATCGCCTTGATGGGGGGGTCATGGTAATCCGGCTTAGCCTTTGCGTCCACAACCCCCCCGGCGCATGCCCGCCTATCTGGCGGGCCCCGCATGTCCCCCCGGCTGGGGGGCTACGGGAATGGCCGGGAACACCTGGCCATTCCCGTCCGGCACTCGTGGAAGCCTGTGCAATACAGGCGAGGGTGCCCTCGCACCCGTCGCCTGCTGGCTTCCACCTGGGAGGAGTCGGAGATGACTGTCATACTGACGTCTTCTTCGACCCCTCCTCCGCCTTCGGAGCGGCGCCGCGAGAGGGTCTTCCTCCCGCGCGTGCTCCGCCGCCTCCTTCTGGGACATGACGTGTTCGCAGAAGGAATAATGTTTATCCTACACTAACCGGGGTTATCCTTGGCTGCACTTGCATAGTGCATTCAGGGATAATCGTCGGTTGGTGCCGCATTTCTTGTTCGAATTTCACTTCAAACCTCTCTCGACATTCGAAAGAGAATTTTTTTTTAAAAGTGAATCACTTCCAACAAGGATTGGAACCTTGGTATTTTAGAAAGTTATTAAGGGAGCAACAAGGATGGCAGCAGACAGCAGCAGTCACCTACATTAATAGGCGTCATTAGACAAACTGCCATCATCAATCTGACTATCAAAGATCATCATCATCATTTCAGCCGAAAGACGTCCACTGCTGGACATAGGCCTCCCCCAAGCATCTCCACTTCGACCGGTTCTGTGCTTCTCGCATCCAACAGGGTCCTGTGGCCTTCACAAGGTCGTCGGACCACCTTGTGGGAGGCCTTCCAACGCTACGTTTTCCGGTACGCGGTCGCCACTCCAGAACCTTTCGGCCCCATCGGCCATCTGTTCTCTGCAAACAATGTGCTCTGCCCACTGCCACTTAGGTTTGGCAATTCTTCGGGCTATGTCGGTTACCATGGTTCTCCTGCGGATTTCCTCATTCCTGATTCGGTCAAAGATGGTATAATGTTATTAAACCATAAACTTACATTGCACTAAATCATTTGGAGTTCCAAATCAAGGTTAATTGCATGGCAGATTTGTTTCAAGTAAATAGGTAGAAGGCAGTGTAGTGGCCTAGTGGCATCGGCCCCGACTTACGAGTTGTAAGCTGCGGGTTCGAACCCAGGCGTTACTTTCCGCAAAAGAAAAAAAAAATATGTTGAGGAAACCGGCATGTCCTAGAATCAAAAATTCGAAGACATGTGACAACTACCAACCCGCACTGAGCCAGTGTCCCAGCAGTGAAAATATTATCCAATAACTGAGTAATTTGAAGTGAAGAGTCAAGTAACGTTTTCAAAATCATGATCCATTTTAAAGCTAAAACTAAAATAAAGCCATATTTCATCCTAGCTCAGAAGAAAACTACATTAAAAGCTGCATAGTGCACTCTCGTGTCACAATTCAGAACAATTTAGTTGAGTTTAGCTGAAGGCGAACTAAAAACTAAAGTAGGTATATTGCCGACCCGGCCTCGAACTGGTTTAGTGACGGATATAAATGACTGCAATAGCTCTCACATTGGAGAACAACGATATTAAGTATTGCTGATAAATTGATAACGTTATTTTGTGTGTAAAGTTTACCTTTTCGACATTAGGAAGTCCTCACATGGATACCGCCTGGGTAAGTCAAACACTTCTTCTTCTTCTTAGCGTGTTGATGGAAAAAATAACACGAAAAACTATATAACGTTTTTTAAATTTGTTTGTCAATGCGGTTACCGTTCCCTGACGTAAAACGTAAAAATTACTACGTTCTTATTGAAATTTATCACGAGACCCGATTCATATGGATAAAAATTGTATTTGTTAATAATTCCTTGTTTTAGTATGTGCCCCACGGTTACACCCGCCGTTTAATTTGCTCCGCTCCTAAGGTTCGTAGCGTGATGTTAAATGATCAAAAGCCAAGTCAAGCTTTCCTCAAGAATTAAGCTTTCAAATGCGAAAATAATTTTTCAAATACGACCGGTATTTCCAGAGATTAGCTTGTTCAAACAAAAACAAATTCTTCATTTTGCCATCCCGACGTTTTCGTTTCCGTTTCCGTTTGCGTTTGTAATTACGTCATGACAAAATAATTCAGAAGTTTACTGATTACATTAGAGCAATAAATTCCATTCGAACAATCGTTCAGTCGACTTTCCATTAATAGAACATAATGACTCTCGAAGTTAAGTTAAGGACCTACAGAAGTTGACTATACATAATTTTACATTATATATTGTAGTCATACTGATTCACAATGAACATTCCCTTTGATTTTATTCAAGGTTAAAATTGTTTGCGTATTTACTGACGTCTTCAAAAAAAATATTGGAGCCAAAATCAAACTGCGAAGAAAATCGAAACGTTAACAAAAAGGGTAGCGTAAACAAGACAAGGAATTGTTACCGACGCGACGTTGTATTTGATCGAGACTTAATAACTTGTAATTCCTGAACAATCGTAAGGAGAAATAGACTTTTTGTAAGTTGAAGAAATACTGTTGTAACAAAATACTCCCCAAATCTTTTGTATTGTTTGACTAAAGTATTACTGAAGGTGAAGGGACGCCTTTGCTCTTCAGTTGGACATCACAGGCTAATAATAAATTACTGAAGGTTGTAAGAAAAACTGTAGCGATCCGCTTGGAAATCATCTTTGATTCATTTTTAATTCATTCAATCCGTTTTGATTTCAAGACTGTTTTGTTTTTCTTCATTGTTTTTCTTCTATACATAGAATAACTTTTGGTAGGCATCCATTTCCAAGATAAGGGCTGGGAGACAAGCCTCCTTTCTGTGAGGAGTGAGCCAGCTCAAATATACTCTTCGAACTTTTGGTTCCAGGATTTGCCGGTTTCCTCACGATGTTTTCCTTCACCGTTTGAGAACCAGTTACTTAAATAATGTTAATTTTAATTGGTAATCAGATCATCATCATCCAAAGTTGCTTTCATTTGGCCACATTATTTATGGCTGCAATTTACTCCATCTTTTATTAAACTTTTTAATATCAAGACATAGCTTGCAGTAGCGAAGGGTCAAATTTTTGTAAGAGGTAAGCCGAAGTAGATATCTTTAATAAGATTATATTATTTGTCTATAGAATACTGACTGTGCCACTTTTCAAAGCGAAGCCGGTTGAAATTGAGTTGTATGGAACCTTCGCCACTGCTAGCTTGCAGAGTAAGCAAGTTGAAGTGGCAGTGTGGGCTTGCCAAAAAAGGGCCAATGGCTGGTGAAGCAGACGAGTCCTGGAGTGACGACCGCATATCGGCAAGCGTAGTTTGGGACGGCCCCAGATAGATGGACCGACGTCCTTAAAAGGGTGGCTGGGACAGCCTGGATGCAGAAGGCGAAGGACAGGGTGTTGTGCCGCAGCCTTTTTTTTTTGAGGATGGGGAATCATCAAATGACCCCTCTCGCCCTGGATGGAGCGGAAGGGAGTGTCAGACTCTTACTGACTAAAACCCACCCGTGTTCCTTCCTTAGCCCTTTATCTTCCGGGGCAGCGGTAACCCTTTCGGACAATCCCGCTGCCCCGGCGGCTTCGGCCCTAACGGGCCCCTTCGTTTGTGGCGCAGCCTGGGAGAGGCTTATGTCCAGCAGTTGATAGCAATAGGCTATGTTGAAAGAGAGAAAGAAAAATATATTTTAAGTCTCGGTTTTATTAATAAAATTGTAAGTCAGTTGTTCAGAAAGGCAACTTGCTAAGAGCATTTCCACAGCACAAGTTGCTTGCAAAAAGAAACTTAAACAATTCAAAATATTACGTAGACATCGTTCGCACTTCCTTAAATAAAAAAGAACAGTCGCGATCAAGATCTTGATAATCATTTAGAATTATTAACAAACATTAATCGTCATTAACTCTCGAATGACGTAGTATATGACCTTTTCCTTAGTCGCCATGTTTTCCTTGACTTACCGAAGTACCAAATTCTTCTACGCATAAACAGGGTGGCAGCAACATCAACGCACAACCTGCTTCAGTAAGTACATGGATTCAGTAAGTACATGAATCTGGACAAAAAAAAAATAGCTGTTCCATATATTTTGACCACGTAGGTATTTGAAATTGATTTCAAATCTGCCCTCAATTTTTCTCTAACAGCTCTAGTTTTATGAGATACAGCTATTGGCCATATTTTTGTACTAGTTACACTTAACTTTCATAATACCGAGCTGTCTTTTTAAAGTATTTTTTTTTTCTTTGAAACATTAGATTTCAAACTCAAACTCAAAGCATTTATTTAAATTAAACCATTATTTATGAATTGTCAAAAAGTCGGTCAGACAGAAAACATGAAGCTACTTGCCCATTCCAAAGCGTAGGTACGGTGGGCTGCATCAATTGGGTACCCCAATTGTATTAAAAATTTCATACAACTGGGGTACCCAATTGATGCAGCCCACTGTACCTATGAAGAGGAACGGGCAAGAAACTCCATGGACACTCTTTTAAATTATATTTTTACAAAAATATTAGTTGCATTAATGATTTAATGCTGAATTTAATTATATGTGAGAACGATGTAAAAAACTGGCCAAGTGCGAGTCGGACTCGCACACGAAGGGTTCCGTACCACAAGGCAAAAACGCCGAAAAAAACATGTTTGTTGTATGGGAGCCCCCCTTAAATATTTATTTTATTTTATTATTATTATTTATTATTAAAGTTAAAATACAACTGAGTATTTCGTGAATATTTCAAGTGCCTACCTGTTGCCATTTTTGATATCGAGCAAAAAAGGGCAAAAAAATCGCGTTTGTTGTATGGGAGCCCCCCTTAAATATTAATTTTATTTTGTTTTTAGTATTTGTTGTTATAGCGGCAACAGAAATACATAATTTGTGAAAATTTCAACTGTCTAGCTATCGCGGTTCTTGAGATACAGCCTGGTGACAGACAGACGGACAGACGGACAGACGGACAGACGGACAGACGGACAGACGGACAGACGGACAGACAGCGAAGTCTTAGTAATAGGGTTCCGTTTTTATACGGAACCCTAAAAAGACGTACGCGTTAAAAGCGTTTCTTTTTGATTACCGACGAAAAATGTCTACATGATGTATGATGTGTATATCCTCAATCGACCACAATCCATGGTCACAGTTTCTTGTGTATCGGCTATATGTACTGGCTTAAATTGTCTACACTCGTATAGCTATTGGCAATGAAAGTGTCAACCCTTTCGTCGGTCGTGTCCCGTATAACGCCTCAAGGATCATATGAAGGCGTGAAGGGCTACGCAATAGAACATGAGAGGATAATGCCAAAATCCACCCCGTGGCAATCGAACATGACGTGAACATCGAAAAAGATATTGCACTGGCTCTCAAATTGTAATAAAAGTGTTTTTGTTACAATCTGATTTTGTAATATGGAAAACAAGCAACTTGTATTAGTGGTCCGTTCTCAATGTAGTCATTGATGCCTGTCATCTGCAAAGCTAAGAACATAGCAGGTGTGAGGAAGCTGAAATGTCTCATGAACCTAGTAACACCCTAAAGGTTATGTCATTAACATACAACACTTGTTATTCATCATTCATCATCATTTCAGCCGAAAGACGTCCACTGCTGGACATAGGCCTCCCTCAAAAGGCAGGGGTTTGCCATAATCGCCACGCTTGGCAGGCGGGTTGGCGATCGCAGTATGTACGGTGGTGGATTGCATAGAGAACGCTGCTGCCCATTCTCCGGTACGCCCCTTAGTCGCCTTTTACGACTTCCACGGGAAGTATGGGGTGGTGCTATTCTTTAAGTCCGGCACCACACAGACAAACACTTAAGACTTGTTATTAAGTGCATTGAACCCATTAATTAGATCATGTCTAAAGGCCATAGCACACGTATCAAACCGGAAAGGGCTCGGCACTGTATCAACTCGAGCCGTTCAGTATTCTTTGTACGAAACTCCCTACGCACACTAATCGGAATCGTAACGTAATCGCTTGGCCTCGGGACAAGCTCACGAACCACGGTGCGGTGCGTCACGGCTCGTCGTCCCCGCGTTTACGTCTCTCCGTACCCGAGCTTACGTCTCTTCGGCCACCCTTGCCCCTCTCACCCCTCCGACCTGCCTGCTGCACCATCAACCAGCGGTCGACGAGCCGTAAGCGCGGCGTCGCCTAGCCGTAGTCGAGTCGACGTATCGAAGCTTCTGATCCGCTTTGATTACGTGCTTTTTTTTTTTGCTGATGGGAAATCATCAAATGACTCCTCCCGCTCTGGGTGGAGCGGAAGGGAGTGTCAGACTCTTACTGACTAAAACCCACCCGTGTTCCTTCCTTAGCCCTTTATGTTCCGGGGCAGTGGTAACCCTTTCGGATAATCCCGCTGGCCTTGATTACGTGCTTACGTTAGGTTGACGACTGTTTGACGGCGAGGCGAAAGGCGATACGGTGCCGATAGTTTGCGCGTCGATACTTCTGCCAACAAGTAGGTATAACAAAAAAAAGAACTCTCCTGATATCTTTCACAGACTGGCTCAAGAAGCAATAATAATAATAATAAATTTAAAAACCAAAATAATAATAATAATATTTATTGAGCAAACATTTAACAACAACTCTTTTTACAAAGCAATAATTTAATTTTGCCGTGGGTGTAAACCTAAAATGACCTTGAAATAAAACAATGTTTGCCATCCGTCCCAAATGTTAATATGTTCTAATACCAAAAACATTAAACAAAGACCACGAAGTTAAACATTTCCAGCATCAACAACAAAATGCCTAAAATAATGAAATTTGTGCCCACTGCGATATAATTATGTTTTGTAAAAACTACACGAAATCTATACATATATTATAATAAAATAGTAGCGAAGTCAAAACTGTATATCGAATATTTATGAACAAAAACGTAGTTGCTACGTGGTGTGGAAACGAGTTTCATGCTGAAAATATTATAGATATTTTGGGATGCATGAAGAAGCCTCCTCATGTAGCGCAGTTTGTTACGCCAGGTAGGTACTTAACTGAATCGAGTGTTCGGCACATTTTGGATATTCACACCCAACACCTTATTTCTCTGTGTGGTGCCGGACTTGTCTGTGTGGTGCCGGACTTAAAGAATAGCACCACCCCCTACTTCCCGTGGGTGTCGTAAAAGGCGACTAAGGGGCGTACCGGAGAATGGGCAGCAGCGTTCTCTATGCATTCCACCACCATACCATACTGCGATCGCCAACCCGCCTGCCAAGCGTGGCGATCTTGGCAAACCCCCCCTTTTGGGGGAGGCCTATGTCCAGCAGTTGACGTCTTTCGGCTGAAATGATGATGACCTTATTTGACTGGCCAATTCTTTCCAGGCTGACGCCCGCCTGGTTTGCGACCACGCTTCCGCCGGAGTCCAGCGTCAAGCAGCCTGCTGTGTTTCGTGTGACCTCAACCATCGCTTTCCATCAGGCGTGATCGAGGTCAAGAGCGGGCCCATTCAGCAATAAAAAAAAATGTATTTCGTGTGTCTCTGGATGTATGACATTGGCGCTAAAACTATATTTTTTATCCCGGTTGTACGATCTCGTGGGATATTTTCTGACGTCAACGTGTGCGAAGCCGTGGACAAAAGCTAAAATGAATAGAAAATAAAATGAATGACCATTGCGACAGAAAGTTGCGACGTTATCGCTCGTCGAAATTCTAATTTTGTAGCTACAATAGCTTTGAAGAATCTGATAGCATTTCTGTAGGCCGTACTTCTTTTGTGTTTACACAATTTATTATTAGGCGGGGCGAGATTGTGGGTTCAAATCCGGGCAAGTAACAATGTTACTTGTTCAGTACAAAGGTATGTACTTTCTGACTTTATTGGGCATTGCCAACTTCGGTGAAAGCCAAAAATCGTGTGTAGACCTGTACTTGTAGTGAATATCAATCAAATGTGGTGTAATCAATACTCGTGCCTTCTCTGAATGAGAACAGGCTTGTAGCGGTATCTACAACGCCACAACAACGCGTCATACTAACGTCACACAAAATCCTGCATCTCGCAAGCAGAGTTTACCGCGCAACTAGCATAGATACAACGGCCCGACATGAATCATCGGGTAGTTGCCCGCCAGAACCAACAACCGTCTGGTCGGAGGATCCTCCCTTTTCTATAGCGTATGAGTAAACTATACACCCTGTTCCTCATACCTCTATAGGCCTTTACCCTTCAGTGGGACAATATCATCTGCCTAGGCATATCCCAACATTGTGGGGGTTGGCGTCCAGTCTAACCGGATGAAGCTGAATACCAGTAATTTACGAGAAGTGACTGCCTGTCTGATCTCCACAACTTAATTACTGGGTAATACGATACCCCTTGGTAAGATTGGTTGTCAGACTTTCGGGCTTCTAACGACCCGTAAAACTGCCATTGTTGGCGACAGATCTGGCAACCCCGTTGCTAGGGGCTTGTTGTTGTTGGTTGGCGACCGGGAGGCTTGCGTGTCTTTTTTTACTCTTTTCTTAATATTTTTAATTATAAGACTCCTGTGATCCATATCTATATTTATTATTCAAATTCAAATACTTTAATTCGAGCGAAGACTCATATAGGGTTAATAACATTGTTCTTATAACTAAGTGTTAGTAAACAACACGATACGATGGCACATGTAACTGACAGCAGTGAATTATATATGGACAGTCCACTTTGTCAGCAATCATTTTCAGAACCCTGTTGGGGCTGGCCATGACTTGAGTCACCATCGATGCTGCGCGTTTGCGCATTATTGTTTAAAAACAGTCTACACGCGCCGCCGCAAACATCCCTGACGCACTGCAACGCAATGGCAACCCCATCAGTTTTCTGAATGCATTATTATATTGGACACGAAGGGCTCCATACGATGCCCGCGAATATCCCTCCCACAAGCTGCACGTGTAGAAGGTGGAACAGAATGCTCTAAAGAGCGTCACCTTTACGTCTGCTGTACAACGTGCAAACCTGCGGGCTATCATATTCGCACGCACGGAAAGAGCCCTCCGTTCCCTTTCAATGTCAGCATTGTCCCTAAGGTCAGTTGGGTATTATACCCAATTGCATCTTACCTTCCTTTAATTTGGTGGTTAACAGCCATAGATCCACGAACGACAGCCGGGACCAACGGCTTGTCGTACTTTTCGAGGCACGGAAGGTTCTTGACATGTAAAGATGGTCCACGGACAAACCGCTGCAAACGCTTAACCTGATCGACTTGTGCGACTGTAATAACAGACGACTGCTGCTGCTGCAATAGGTGCAGTAAGCTGTGGGACAAAAATAAACTAGTATTATTGTTTTCTAACACAATTTATCTAAAGATCATCGTGTTTTGACATAAAATGCATAGAGGTCGAGGCGACAACGGACAAAGTCGAGGGATGAAAGCTATTCCAAGGTTCGTTCACTGCATGCATAGTGCATGTTAATAAATTGCGCAATACAAACAGAAAACGGGACGTAGATAAGGTCCTTACGGTCCCACATAGACCCCATGTATGCATTGTCTCTGTGTCTCATCTAAAGCCACCACTGGCCACAAGTATGGCCGTTTTCACTAAAACTTGGTGACACCTTCCATCAACATCATCTGCTTAGCCTTTTCCCAACTATGTTGGAGTCGGCTTCCAGTCAAACCGGATGAAATCGGTGACACCTCCATGTTTATTTTAATTATTTTTTCATTGTTGGTTTTTTTATGTTGTCGTATGCTGCACTGTCTGTGTGGTGCCGGACTTAAAGAATACCACCACCCCTTACTTCCCGTGGGTGTCGTAAAAGGCGACTAAGGATCGTACCGGAGAATGGGCAGCAGCGTTCTCTATGTTTTCCACCATCATACCATACTGCGATCGCCAACCCGCCTGCCAAGCGTGGCGATTATGGCAAACCCTCCCAAAATTGGGGGAGGCCTATGTCCAGCAGTGGACGTCTATCGGCTGAAACGACGATGCTGCATCGGTTGACGTCATCACGTCAATGCCGGCTGTCGCTGACAACAGCGCTGGGGCTCTCTCGCCTTGGGTCTTAGCATTCATGCTCAGCGATGGCCATTTTGCGTGGAATTGTACTCTTTCTCTGGGTCATGTTTCCCGTAAATAAACGTATTTTCTTTCTTTCTTTCTAATGAATGCCTAATAAAAGGTTTAGACCAATGGTACTACTTTCAGCGCAATGAATTGTCCGAAAGGGTTACCGCTGGCCCGGAACATAAAGGGCTAAGGAAGGAACACGGGTGAGTTTTAGTCAGTAAGAGTCTGACACTCCCTTCCGCTCTACCCAGAGCGGGAGGTGTAATTTGATGATTTCCCATCCAAAAAAAAAAAAAGGTCAATGGTACATACTAATTCCATGGCTTAGATCATTAATTTAGGCCCACATGGTGGACTATGGTCAACTTCCTCTTTCAGAGAAGAGGTCAGTGTCCCAGCATTGGATACATGATAGGCTAAAAAAAATTAATTTTAAGAAATAATTTTATACTTTTTGCTGTGCCCCACAGGGTTCATAATTGTACCTTAGCTTGAGTCATTGTAACACCTCTACAACATTATATGGAATGCAAATAAATATATGAATACTAGCAGCGCCCCGCGGTTTCACTCGTATAAGTGTCGATCCCGTGGGAATATCGGGTTAAAAACTATCCTATGTCCTTCCCCAGGATGCAATCTATCTTTCTGCCAAATTTTATCGAAATCCGTTCAGTAGTTTAGGCGTGAAAAGGTAACATACAGACAGACAGACAGACAGAGTTACTTTGGAATTTATAATATTAGTATGGATGAATGTGCCTGTATTTACACCTGCAACCATACCTTTCAACCCAGTAGGTACATAATAATCCTACCTCATCATCTGCCTAGCCTTTTCTCAACCATGTTGAGGTCGGCTTCCAGTCTGACCGGATGCAGCTGAATACCAGTATTTTACATGGAGCGACTGCCTATCTGACCTCCACAACCCAATTACTGGGTAATACGATACCCCTTGATAATACTGGTTGTCAGACTTTCGGGCTTCTGACTACCCGTAACGACTGTCAGAGATCTACGAATGACGGCCAGGACCAACAGCTTAACGTGCTTTCCGAGGCACGGAGGGGTCACGGTATGTAAAGATGGTCACCCATCCACAGACCAACCGCGGCAAGTGTAGCTTAACTTGATCTATCGTCCTGTGCGGCTGTTATTATTTAGCCATGGGCCCCTCATAATAATCCGACCTAGCGACCTATATAGAGCTGTAGTAGAACTTCCTTGAACCGCAAACTACTTCTTTCATTAAGGACGCGGGTATTACAAAATAATTTGAATTTGTATGGTTTTTAATCTGCGTTGGCCGACTTGCATCTAAACTGTGCTGGCTTACTTACCTGATATTATTTGACCTAGTTTCCGCAAGCAATGAACTTAGAACAGAAAACTGTTGAAATAGAAAATATCAAGAGTAAAAATGAGGTTTCATTCATTTCTAAAGAACAATGAGAATCGAATGGAAAAGCGTCAAAATCAGGAAGAGTTTGTTATTGAAGGAATGTATTTTCTATTAATTGTTTGATAAATAACACTTTGTATCTGCAGCAACAATTTTGTATTTTTCAAGGATCCTCAGCGCACTTACTGCTCAAAATCAAAATCAAAATCAAAATGTTTTATTTCACATAAACCTACATGGGCACTTATGAAACGTCAGAAGCTAGGTGCACGGTTCCAATTGGTCGTTTCCTATGGAGAAGAACCGGCAAGAAACTCCATGGTTACTCTTTTTAAAAATAATTGGCTTTTACAATGTTTCCAGATTACAGTAGGTATGGGAGGACAGCGCAGGCCTGTCAACAAGTACCAATTACTTGATAAAATAGAAAATGGTCTACAGATCTAAAGTCTATAAGGCCTACAAAGTCCTCACATTTACAAAATAAGAATCTATCAAAAGGATAGATATTAAAAAAAAGAAAAATAATAATAAAAACCTACTAAAACCAAGTGTTATGATTCTCATAAAAACCACTAACAAAGAGGTGAAAAATTTCAAGTGTCTGTATATAATGTCAATTAATAAAGAAATTATGTATAAAAGTATATAATGTCAAATAATAAAGAAATTATGTCAAAAAGTATGTAAAAAAAAATATATAATGAAATAAAAATTAAACATCGTAATTTGAGAGCAGTTAATAGACATTTACATAGTTATGCCGTTAATGAGAAGCCAGGGAAGCCACATGTGCAGAAGGAATTATTGCCAGACTAGCTTGTCTTCAACGTAGTCTTTAATCTTATAATATGCTTTTTTGATAAGGACACGTTTGATGAGGGTTTTGAACTTTCCATCGCTAAGTTCTGTAACCGGCTGTGGCAACTTGTTATAAAAACGGATGCTGTTTACAAGAAATGACTTGCTAGTTTTAGTTAATCTAAATTTAGGTAACACAATTTCATTTTTACTGCGTGTATTTATATTATGGAAATCGCTTCTTATTTTGAAGAGTCCTAAGTTTTTGCGAACATACAAAATACTTTCTAAAATATAAAGAGAAGGCAGAGTTAGTATATCAATTTCTTTGAATTTGTTTCTAAGAGACTCGCGAGGACCCATTTTATAGATTGCGCGGATTGCCCTCTTCTGTAAAATGAAAATTGAATCTACGTCAGCTGCCGATCCCCACAGCAGAACACCATAAGACATAATACTGTGGAAATAAGCAAAGTATACTAACCTAGCTGTGGCTATATCTGTCAACTGCCTTATTTTTCTTACTGCATATGCAGCTGAACTTAATCTACTTGAGAGAGCTCTAATGTGTGCGCCCCATTGTAATTTTGAATCTAAAGTAATTCCTAGAAATACAGTTTCCGTAACAGCATCTAGTCTTTTGCCATCAAGTTCTAAATTCAGACCCACTTGAGGTACATTTGGTAATGAAAACTTTAGACATTTAGTTTTGTTCGCATTAAGTAAAAGATTATTAGCTGCAAACCATTTCGAGAGAACAGCCAGACTATCGTTAACATGTAAGACATCCGTATCTTTTCTATCTATTTTAAAAATAAGGGAAGTGTCATCAGCGAATAAAATGATATCCGACAAGTTAGCCATCATGTAAGGAAGGTCATTAATGTAAACTAGAAATAGGAAAGGGCCAAGAATTGAGCCTTGAGGCACGCCCATCTTAACTAGAGACCCCGAAGACGTCGCCCCGTTAACGTTTACTTTTTGCTGGCGCTTTGACAGATAGGAAAGAACAAGATCAGCAGCTTGTCCACGAATTCCGTAGTGGTATAATTTACAGATCAGTGTATTATGGTCAACGCAGTCAAACGCTTTTGAGAGGTCACAGAAAATGCCAATTGCATCCTGGGACTTCTCCCAGGATTCCAAAATGTGACTGATGAGTTTTACTCCCGCGTCTGTCGTCGACCTACCTTTCGTGAAACCAAACTGGCGACTATGTAAAATCCCATTTGAATTAAAATGTGACAACATCTGGTCCAGCATGATTTTTTCATAGATTTTGCTCAATGCTGGTAGCACAGATATAGGTCTATAATTGGAGGGATCAAACTTACTACCCGATTTGAATATCGGTACTACTTTACTATGTTTCATTAAGTCAGGAAACGTACCGCTGCCTAAACATTGATTAAATATGCCTGTTAGGGCAGGGGCAATTGTGTCAATAATATCTCCAAGAACCTTAACAGATATCCCCCATAAGTCTTCAGTGTTTTTTATGTTAAGACTTTTAAATGCTTTTTTAATTGTGTCAACAGAAATGGGCTTGAATTCAAAGCTTGGAATTTCCCTATTAAAATTTTCCTTAAGAAGGGCTTCAGCTAATATAGGTGATGAGGGGAGAGACTTTGTAACCTCTATTGGGATATTGGTAAAGAAATTTTCTAGTGTCTCAGCAACTTTTAACTTATCTGAAATGGTTTCATTATCAATTTTTAGGGACAACTCATTCTGATCTCGCTGTTTTGTGTTTCCAGTTTCTTTGTTTATTACCTGCCACACAGCTTTTATTTTATTATTAGACATACTAATTTTGTTACTAATTAATTTAGATTTAGCCTCAGCGCAGACTCTTTTGAATATTTTAGAATAGTTCCTTACATAATTATGAAGGGCTTGATCAGAAGTTAATGATTTCTCGTGATACAGATTATATAAAATATCTCTGCTTTTTCTAATGCCAGCAGTGGCCCATTCACTAAATTTTGGTTTAGTATTTATAGTAACTTTTTTTACAGGACATGCTTTATTGAATTCTTGGCATACTGTAGAAAATAATGTACCATAGTTTATGTTGGGGTCTTGTGAATCAAAACTAGCTGTGGAAAGATTGCTAAGAACATTATTATTAAATATTTTCAATTTATTTTTAGTTAGAGGTCTTAATTGAATGGATTTATCTATGTGTAATCTTTTACCTAAGTCAAATGATACAAGTTGACCCGTATGGTCAGACCTGACACCAGTAATTAAGGACGAGTCTTTTATTTTACAGTTAGTAAATACATTGTCGATGCATGAAGCTGAAGTTGCTGTTATTCTAGTCGCTTCATTAAATATACATTTTAAATTAAATGATTGAAACAATGATATTAGCTTACATTTTTCTGGTGAATTAACTAATAGATCAATATTTAGGTCACCACAAACAAAAACAAATTTACTATCTTTAAAAAGTTTACTAAGTATTTCTTCCATTATGATCAAAAATGATGACAAATTTGAGGCTGGTGGTCTATAAACACATAAGAAAGTATGGCCTTCAACTTCTGCACATGCTACCTCACATAAGCGATCAACAGAGCAAGCAGTGATATCCTTTCTTTCTTTATACCTAAAAGAACTATTACATAATATCAAAGTACCACCCCCTATTGAGGACCTGTTGTGCGCACTGGCAACTGAAAAATTATTGACATTAAACAACATTCTATCCGGTTTTAACCAGGTTTCACAAAAACATAAGATATCCATATGATATTTATCTATTAACATTTCCACGTCTAGGATTTTGCCAGAAAAGCGATTTATATTTTGGTGATATAGTAAAATATTCTTATTATGCTTCTCTTTTGTCGAGTCTAAAAGTTTAAAGAATTAATTACAGTATTATTAGAAGTACTAGATAATACTGTTTCGTCACTTAACCTAGTCTCAGTTAAATTATCAATAACTGCGTGTATATTGTAAGCTAACAAAGTAGCCAGTACATGCTGACTTTTCTTGGGGAGAAACATATTATGTTCCTAAACTAATACAAAATCCCTAACAAAATAGTTTGTATCAAAATACAATAAACGGTCACTATGACGACATGTCAAAATATGCATTAAGTTGTTTAAACTATAAATGTAGTTGTTTTCTGCATCATACAAATTATCAGAATATGGCAATGCACATAATATTAATTTACCTAGTTTTAATTTAAGTAGGGTGTCAATACCATTAACTATGTCCCTTTTTGTTACGTTCAGACTGTTTCCAATTAAAAGAACTACAGTAGTCTGCTCATTCATTTGTGTATGTTTTATTTTATGAACAAGCTCATTAAAATGCAGGTTATGATAACAACAATTAACTATAGTATGTTTAGAGCGGTTATTTAATAATGATCCAAAACCTGATCCTAATCTATCAGAAAATACCAAAACATTACTTTGAGTGGGATAGATAGGTTCTATAGTATGAGTTGAAGTGGGTGAAGTAGCAGGTACAACATGCTGTAACATCTGAGGTGACTCGGGTGGTGTGGTGTTAGTGTGAGTGGGAGCACAACTACAGGTAAGATTGTTGGTCAGTGACTCGTACCTCTCTGCATTGTACTTGACTAGGTCCACCAACTCACAGGCCTCTTGCAAGCGCTCGCTCAGCATAAGTTGACTAGACTCATACTTACAGGATATTTCCTTAAGTGCATTTTCCCTGCTCAGTAATTCCTTTTGAAGGTTTTGTATGTCGACATAATACATTTGTCTGCTATTTTCCAACTTATTATTACATACATTTAGTTGGCTTTGTAAGTTAATGCATTGTTTCCTAAGATTAATGTTAAACTTGTGAACATTTTGTGTCTTCAAGAGTTTCTTGTACCTTTTAATGTTTTTACTAATTTTAATATATTTCTTAATTTTATTATGACTAGTTGGAGTTGGACATCTAGTTAAGGTATCGTTCCCAGTCAGGTCTATGGTGATGGTGGGTTTCTCATACTCCAGTCCCGGTACACTACCAACCAGCTCGTTGAAAAGGTTATTGGTGTTGGCAACCTGTTCGCTGGCTTTCAGAGAGTTGATGGTGGAAATGGTGTTGTGTGCTTCGCATAATTCTGCTTCAAGGCCTGATATGCGTTTCAGTGCCTGGTCATGAGTGTCACTGCAAGTTTGAAAGTCTGACACTAGTTGACGGAGATGGTGATGCTGGTCAAGTATTTCTATGTGCTCGGTGTGAAGTTCTACAAGCTGTCTTTTGAGTTGAGTGTTTTTCTCGTTAATCCTCTTGACTTCAACCTCGCTGTCCTCTCTTTCCTGCAGCAGCTGGTTGCATTCCTTCTGTGATGCCTCCAGCTTCTTCAGTGCTACATTCAGTTTGTCATTCATATCACGAACTGTGGCTCCACGGGTCATCATTTTCAAAAAAAAACCCCAAATGGCACCTGAAATGTGACAAGAAACAACTGAGTGTATGAGGAAAAAATGAGTTGAGAACTAGAGAAGGTAGGATGGTAAGACAGTTAGCAAGAAATAAGAAAAACAAAAGATAAAGTTTTAGAAAAGATTATAAAAATATGAGGGTATAAGAAGAAGCTATTTAATTTATTCTAGGGCTTATCACAATGATTAATGTTTACAGACTTTTATTCTTATTGAGGATAGTAATTATTATTGGGCTAAATAATTTCCACTAAGAATAATATGGACATGAGATTAGAAGTACACAAACTTTCATAGTTGGTTCTAAGTTTGTTTTTCAAACTATAATATATTAATTAAGTATAGCAATTTAAATTAATTCCATTAAACAATAGTAAGTGTATTAGGGATAAATATGTGTAGTAAAGTTTGTAGTGTAAGTTTATGTCTGAAGCAAGTGTTTTCGTCGTCGATTCTGCTTCCACAATTTGTCAAGCAAAAGGAGACATAAACGGTGCCGGTGTGTACTGGACGTTGCTCATAACTCTGAGCAGTGTTTACAGATGATGTACAGTGTGTAAATACAACTACAAATAATGATTAACATAAAACAAAATACTCCCCGGGTTCGATGAATTCAAATACGCAATCCAAACGTTGACAGCCGGTAGATGATTTTCCGTAATATCGATTATTGTGGATTATCACAACAAAAAACAAGGCACAAACACTGCGTGATACACTTTATATTAAGATTCTACGATAAACAATAGTTTTAAAACAAAATAAACACAATTTATTAATATTCTAAAATAATTATAAAATGAAATGCTGGTTGTTTCATCCGGATCAAGACGCTGAAGAATTGCCAAACTTAAGAGGCAGTGGGCACATTGCTCGCAGAACAGGTTCTGGAGTGGCGACGGCGTATCGAAAGACGTAACGTTGGAAGGCCTCCCACAAGGTAGTCCGAAGACCTTGTGAAGGCCGCAGGAACCCGTTGGATGCGAGAAGCACAGAACCGATCAAAGTGTAGGTGCTTGGGGGAGGCCTGTTTTAGCAGTGGACGTCTTTCGGCTGAAATGATGATGATGATGATAAGACGCCTAGCACCTATAAAACTCGGGCTAACGGCCGAGAGAGCAGTAGCGGTCCAGTAATGGCCGTGACTTACTTACTTAAGGTCGTGGGTTCGAACCCAGCCAAGCACATAGTTTTGTGAAAATTATTTCATCATCACTGTTCACAAAACGGTGAAGGAAAACATTGTGAGGAAACCGGCATGTCCTAGAACCAAAAATTCAAAGATATGTAACATGGTGAATTACGACCCACTCCCTCTCGCAAAGAGGAGGCCTGTAGAAACATTATAACAGCGCCCCGCGGTTTCACCCGCGTTAGTTTTGATCCCGTAGGAATATCGGGTTAAAAAGTATCCTATGTGTTAATCCAAGAAATGGTCTATCTATGTGCCAATTTTCATCCAAATCTGTTTAACGGTTTACGCGTGATTGAGTAACAAACATCCAAACATCTTCACAAACTTTCGCCCTTATAATATTAGTGTGATAGTAGAATTATGCATGCATGACTATGATCAAAAGAAATGAACCATGTGGAGTAGGTACACCTCTTCGGGCAAGTTCGTTCAAAATAATCGTTGAGCTCCATAGACACTTGAATTCGGTAACCGCATGCGGGCTTACGATCAAGGAGTTTATTAATAAACGTTGTATAAAGGTAACAGACGTTTAGACATCAAAAACTGCTAACCATACATTTTTTGTATACACATAGACGTAATTTAAATGCGGGGAAGCCCTTAACAAACAAAAAAAACCCGGCAAAAGTGAGTCGGACTCGCGCACCGAGGGTTCCGTAACATTCGGGTTTATGCATAAGGTTTATGTTTACGAAATGAAATGTTTTTATTTTTATATTTGAGTTGATTGAATGAAAGGTAAATTGCGGTTTACGATTTATGACGAATTAAAAAAAAAAACTAGTTACTAGATCTCGTTCAAACCAATTTTCGGTGAATGTACAGTAGGCTGCATCAATTGGGTACCCCAGTTGTATGAAAATTTTAATACAACTGGGGTACCCAATTGATGCAGCCCACCGTACATCATATATTTTTTTTAGTTTTAACATTATCTTATTTTAGAAGTTACGGGGGGGGGGGGACACATTTTACCACTTTGGAAGTGTCTCTCGCGCGCAAACGATTCAGTTTAGAAAAAAATGATATTAGAAACCTCGATATCATTTTTTAAGACCTATCCATAACCCCGTATGGGTTTGAAGAAAAAAATTTTTTGAGTTTCAGTTCTAAGTTATGGGGAACCCCAAATTTTTTTTTTCTATTTTTGTGTAAAAAACTTAATGCGGTTCACAGAATACATCTACTTACCAAATTTCAACAATATATTTCTTATAGTTTCGGAAAAAGTGGCTGTGACATACGGACGGACAGACAGACATGACGAATCCGTAAGGGTTCTGTTTTTTGCCATTTGGCTACGGAACCCTAAAATCAGTTTGATCGCAAAACAAACTATTTCTGGCCTCAATGAACCAACCTAAGAATAAAAACTATAGATGACTATGACAAACATAATTTCTCAAGGGAAAACTAGATCACATAGATTACCCCTGAACAATCTCGTTTAAGAGAAAAGAAATGAGCATTAAGTTAAAAGTTAATACTTGAAGAAAATATTTGTTTTGCTGCCCACGGGTCGGGGCAACTCCTCAGAGGTACGAAGCTCGAGGGAAATAAGGCCGGAATGCAGGATATTTATTTCATAGTACAGACGCCAGCACATCAAGCTACCCGAAACTATCAAATTTTCACAATCAATTCTGAACCTTATGCTCTAGAGATAACGTTGAAAATCTATTAAATAAATTTGACAGATTGTAGTAGCTTAATGTGCTGGCGTCTCGTCTGTACATACTTATGGTATTAGTTTTAAATTGGTTTTCTTTTTCGTTAGTAATTGTTAGTGATCTTTTATGCGACTATGGATGGACTCTTGCAGGCTATTTTTATACTGGGTTAAATTAACTAGCGAAACTCCACAGATGTGATGGGTGGGTTATAATTTGTGTACCTTTGTAAAGTCGTGTTAGTTACACTATCTATAATAACTCAAGAATGGCTGAACCGATTTGGCTTAAAATTGGTGGAGAGGTAGCTTAAAACTAGGAGACGAACATATCGATACCTCTGGGCTCAAAAGGCGTAAAGCACAAAACACAGGTTTTCAGGAGAAGCAGAAAACAAAAAAAAATTTTTTTTCGTTATATCTCTCTCATTTTTAGAGCTACTTAAAAGTATCCAAGGGACAAAGTTCTTAGATTTTTGATGTGCTTAAGAAGGTTTTTTCAAAAATGGGCCTGGTTTTGTATTGACTGAGATAGCATGTGCTTTACGACCAAAAAAAAAATAATATATGTCCTATACACCCCATAAAAATACGCCCTGAGCAGGTACACAGAGGCGTAAGCCCAACATTTCATAAATGATACAAAGACACAGGGGCGTATAAATTACTTGAATTGTTGTATAACGTGGTAAAGGACAATATTTTTACAATTATTTTTCTAATTGATATTTTATTTATTGAGTAGGCATCATTCTTCGTAATAATATAATATAATATTATTATTTTTTTTGCCGTTATGCAGCTGGACAAAGATCTCCCTAGTCCCTAACTGTCTTTCCACATCCCTCTGTCCAGAGCAGCTCTCTGGCAATCCTTGAGCGTGGACCTCTGCTGAATTATCAAAAACCATGTTTGAGAACCATACTTGAGGATGGGAAGAATACACATGTCGATGAGTCTTCTCTTGAAGTGATAGTGGAAGTTCGCCCTTCATTTGATATTTATGGCCCAAAAGCTCTTCCAGGCATTTTTTTGCAACTTCTTTGTTTGGTCTTGCCTGAAAGAGGCTATTTGACCAAGATAGAGCTACTCATCGACATATTTAACCTCCCCACCCGCCACGGTGATCCTGCGATGCACGCTATTCGTCATCAACTTGGTCTTTGACATATTCATTTGAAATCCGACCTCTAGGCTTGCCGTGCTGAGATCTTCTAGCATCTGAGTCAGCTCGGAAATCTGTTTGTTTCTCGAGAACCTGGTTGATAGAGTGGAGGTGGTCAGTAGTAGAAAGGCCGCGACGAAATCCGGCCTGTTCGGGTTCGGGGGGCTGATGTTTGTCTAGGGCGCCGGCTATTCTGTTCTCGATTACTTTAATGAAAGCTTTGTACAGGCGTGATACCAGACTGATAGGACGCTAATTTTATTGTCTATGTCTGTTTTGTCACCCTTTATGTGCAGAAGAATAATCAAAGAATGGCAAAATGTGCGTAGCAGAATTCTGGTGTTTAAAATACTGTTGAAAATATTTGTAGCATGTGGAAGAAGGACATGCTCTCTTATTTTTAAGGCTGCACTGGTTACGCCATTGTCGCCTGGGCTCTCTTATACTTCATGATCCACAAAGCCTTGTGAACTTCCCAGCCTGTGAAAGGTGGAATGTTAGCACGGAGCACGGATATACAGTTGCGTCAGTTTGTACAGTCGGTTTCGCGATTCTTATAAAACACTGTACAATTTTTTTAAATTTTGTCTCTGTCATTCTGTTTCACACCTGCACAATCCTTTAAGGACGCCTTTACGTACCTGACAAAAATAAGCCGTTTTTCGGTGCATTTTGCTGCAAAATGAGACGAAACCAAATGTAACTAATAATTACCACAGATAGATTACTCTTTCATCTCCAAATGGTAGCCATTTTTTATTCGAAAATGTTGGTTTATAATATAGTAAAAAATAATTTCCGTTGCCACTTCACACAAAATCGACGATATCGTGCTGTCTTTGGGATCATTTTTCTTCTATTTTATAACATAAACATATTTATTTTAAAATATTTTATGTAAGCAGACATGTTCAACTCAAATAGGTAGCCAAAAGAACTATCAAAATGTTAAAAATAAGCTCAGAAAAATATAAAAATCGGAGTCTATTTTTTCACATATTTAGCTGTAATACGTGAATCTTATTGGATTGAAATAAGGGTTATTTTACTGGTCACTGTCTCGGTTTATTGCACAAAAATTTGTAATGAAATATTAGTCTGCGCTCGGCCGCCGTTGTGAGTGGACTCTGTGTCGGTTGTAAGCAGCAGCTTGTGCTAAAAGAAGATCGCTGTACGGATACAAAATATTTGACACACAAAACTTGATACTTCACGCATTCTGTATGTACCTATTACCCAAGGAAAGATTTGATTCACAGTCTTATAATTTTTCTAGAAGTAAGTAGGGTTTATAAATTCATATTTCGTTCCGGACTTGCTGGAGTGACCTGCACAGCAGGTGTACTTCGAAGACTGCTACTGGAACTAACAGCCGAGCTGAGGAGTTATTCCCGTCTGATTCCCTGAAGACTTACAATATTTCATGATGGGTGTCAATTTCGTGGTTTTCGAGGGTGCTGAAACCGATGGTGAGGTCCAAATGAGAATCCAAGATGGCGGATGTGAAAAATGTTACAATTTTTCATGATGGGTGTCAATTTCGTGGTTTTCGAGGGTGCTGAAACCGACGGTGGGGTCAAAATAAAAATCCAAGATGGCGGATGTGACAAATGTTACAATTTTTCATGATGGGTGTCAATTTCGTGGTTTTCGAGGGTGCTGAAACCGATGGTTGGGTCAAAATAAAAATCCAAGATGGCGGATGTGAAAATTTTTATAATTTTTCATGATGGGTGTCAATTTCGTGGTTTTCGAGGGTGCTGAAACCGATGGTGGGGTCAAAATAAAAATCCAAGATGGCGGATGTGAAAACTGTTACAATTTTTCATGATGGGTGTCAATTTCGTGGTTTTCGAGGGTGCTGAAACCGATGGTGGGGTCAAAATAAAAATCCAAGATGGCTGATGTGAAAAATGTTATAATTTTTCATGATGGGTGTCAATTTCGTGGTTTTCGAGGGTGCTAAAACCGACGGTGGGGTCAAAATGAAAATCCAAGATGGCGGATGTGATAAATGTTACAATTTTTCATGATGGGTGTCAATTTCGTGGTTTTTGAGGGTGCTGAAACCGATGGTGGGGTCAAAATAAAAATCCAAGATGGCGGATGTGAAAAATGTTACAATTTTTCATGATGGGTGTCAATTTCGTGGTTTTCGAGGGTGCTGAAACCGATGGTGGGGTCAAAATAAAAATCCAAGATGGCCGATGTGAAAAATGTTACAATTTTTCGTGATGGGTGTCAATTTCGTGGTTTTCGAGGGTGCTAAAACCGACGGTGGGGTCAAAATGAAAATCCAAGATGGCGGATGTGATAAATGTTACAATTTTTCATGATGGGTGTCAATTTCGTGGTTTTTGAGGGTGCTGAAACCGATGGTGGGGTCAAAATAAAAATCCAACCATCGGTTTCAGCACCCTCGAAAACCACGAAATTGACACCCATCATGAAAAATTGTAACATTTATCACATCCGCCATCTTGGATTTTTATTTTGACCCCACCGTCGGTTTCAGCACCCTCGAAAACCACGAAATTGACACCCATCATGAAAATATTGTAACACTTTTCACATCCGCCATCTTGGATTTTCATTTTGACTTTGTTTTCGGCTCCAGCACCCTCGAAAACTATGAAAACGACACCCATGATAAAAAAAATTACAGCCGCCATCTTGGATTTTCATTTTGACCTCACTATCTGCTTTAGCGCCCTTGAAAACCATAAATACGACACCCATGATAAAAATAAAAAATAAATTACAGCCGCCATCTTACATTTTCATTTTGACCTAATTATTGGCTCCAACACCCTCGAAAACCATGAAAACGACACCCATGATGAAAAATATAAAAAAAAAATACAGCCGCCATCTTGGATTTTCATTTTGACCTCACTATCGGCTTTAGCGCCCTTGAAAACCATAAAAACGACCACCCATGATAAAAAAATTAAAGCCGCCATCTTGGATTTTCATTTGGACATCACTATCGGTTTTAGCACCCTTGAAAACCATAAAAACGACACCCATGATGAAAAAAAAAAAAAAAACTACAACCGCCATCTTGGATTTTCATTTTTATCTCACTATCGGCGATCTCAATATCCGTCACTTTGCACGGCCAAAAATGTAATTGACAGGCTTATGGTGATTTATCGAGGTAGCCACTGCTAATATGCCTTTATGCAATGCACGACACTGCTTAGTACGTTATCCTAATTGCGTAACACACTTGGAATGGCAATCCATTCCGATTTGACAGTTCAACAATATCCATTGCGTTGTTTTTGTTTTACGAATTTTTCAAATATTTATGAAGCAACTAGCTGTGCCCCGCGGTTTCACCCACATAAGTTTCGATCCCGTGGGAATATCGGATAAAAAGTAGCCTATATGTGTCAGCTACCTCTATACAAAATTTTATCAAAATTGGTGAAGCCGTTTGAGCGTGAAGAACAAACATATAAACATACACACACACTCACAAACTTTCGCCTTTATAATATTGGCGTGATGAATATTGTAGCATTTGTACTGTTTGCCTTGTAGGGTGTGTGCCAAATACACGTATTTTCTTTCCAGTTTTCGAGAACCTACTTGCATTTGATACCATAGCAAATTTATTATATAAAATACGAAATAAACCGAATAAAACAAGCTTGTTTTATATTTGTTTTCAATAAGCTCGTCCGCAAATTGTTAATACATAGGTACTTTGGCAACTTGTACTTGATTAATCACTGTCCAGTGAAATTAAGTAAATAGCATTCTACTTATATGAACACTTCACATTACCTACAAACTGTTTGAAAACAAATCACCGTAAACTTAAAAAAAATACATGGCAAAAATAAAATAAAATTAGGCTCAAGTATCAAGTCGTGTCAGTTTACTCATAATTTCACCGCTTCGCGCATGTCGCTGTGTGTGTGAGCCGTGCACGTGTAGTAGTAAGACTCAATACCTAAAATTGAAGCGCGTCATTTCGTAAAGGCGTCCTTAAACACGCAATTGTAGGTCGTCCTTTGCTTGATATTCTTTGTTTGGCGGATTTTAGTGAGGTGTTTTGTTTTAAAGCAATCTTTATGAGGTGTGTGTGTTACGGTTTCTTAAGTCTTTACGAATACTGCGTTTAACAAGTCGGTCTACCGCTTGTGTTCTGGTGTGTACTGTATAGCAAATTGTTGTCTCTCTTCAATTAACTGCTTCGTTTGGTAACTAAATTTAGTCTCTCTGTATTTGCTCGTTTTTGTTTTATTACTGACCTTTTTAGTGCTGTTTTTTATATTGGTGTATAGCGTTTGAACGTCACCTTCATCTGTTCTGTCTAATAAACTAAAATTATTTTTTAAATCTAAATTGAATGGCTTTATTTAATCTTCTAATTGAGTTTTTAATAGAAATAAAAAGAGGATAGTAGAAACTAAAATTATGATGAGAAATTAAAATCGTTTATTTCACTTTTCTATTAAAATAAATACTAAAAATTCTTAAATATGTAATGAGATCATTTAGTTTTTATGCTATGTAATCAGGTGTCTTTGTTATAATCTGCTTCATCAGTTTTAAGCTTTATAAGCTTTAGAAGCTTAAAACTGATGAAGCAACGATGTGTGACCATCTTTACATACCGAGACCCCTCCGTGCCTCGGAAAGCACGTTAAGCCGTTGGTCCTGGCTGTCATTCGTGGATCTTTGACCGCCCGAAAGTCTGACAACCAGTCATACCAAGGGATTATCATATTACCCAGTAGCTGGGTTGTGGAGGTCAGATAGGCAGTCGCTCCATGTAAAATACTGGTATTCAGCTGCATCCGGTTAGACTGGAAGCCGACCCCAACATAGTTGGGAAAAGGCTAGGCAGATGATGATAGGAGTAGGGCAGGAATAGTGTAGGAATAGGTTAGGAGTAGGGTAGGAGTAGGTTAGGAGTAAGGTAGAAGTAGGGTAGGAGCAGGGTAGGAGTACTGTAGGAGTAGGGTAGGAGTACTGTAGGAGTAGGGTAGGGGTAGGGTAAGGAGTAGGACACCACGCGAACGAAGTAGCGCCGGCAGCTAGAAATAATAAATTTGGCAAAACAACGTTTTCCGGGTCAGCTAGTTAAAAATATAAAACATTTAAAAATATAAACAAATATTAGCCCACCGCTATCGGGAACAGGGTCCAAGCACCCGCCGGTCAGGGCTTCAAAGAGAGGAACCTCTTGACATTGCGGGCCGTGTCCAGAAGTACCACTTTCTGGAACAAGTCCTTGATCCAGCTGCCCAACGAGAGCTTCCTCAGGTGATGGTCGAGGCTCTTAGCTATTAACCCATTGGCTAGCACATGTCAACAATCTCGCGAGCCAATTCTTGCTTTGTGTATCTTTCTCGGCTGTCACGATATTCATCATCTGCCTAGCCTTTTCCCAACTATGTTGGGGACGGCTTCCAGTCTAACCAGATGCAGCTGAATACCATTATTTTAGATGGAGCGACAGCCTACGGCTTTCGCGATATTATACTCAGATTTATTATTTTCATTGTCATCCATTATTTTTACGCTTAAAAAGGATGTCCCAAAATACATTGACAACTTAATGAAATCCGGAATTACTTAAATTGATAGATCGTTATAAAAGCTCCATGGCTAATAGTAGCCATTCCCTCTGAAAATACATGCTATAACAAAAATTTTTTTCACCAGAAGTGATTGATGATTATGTCAACGAAACTATGGGAGTGAATCGCGAAAAATACTGGAGGCTCATATGACTATTATTTCATGACCCTTCTTAACATTCACACTGTAGGAATTCGCGGGTCAACCTTAACTGGTGGAACTCGGGAATTTTCAACAACCAATATTGAATGACCTGTTCTCACGTCACAACTGTTGGAATTCGCAGGCCAACTTATACAGGTATTTTAGCAGGTTCGACCTTGATATTTTCCTAGAGAAGGGAATATTTACCTACGTAATAGAGAGATTCCGGGGTCACGGTTGAGCGGTCAATGACTTCTGGTACAGGGACCCCTGCTAATGCGATATTTACTTTTGTGAATGTGTTTAGGAGTTCTTCGCTTGTGTTCGTATACTTTTTTACGGGGCATTCGAGAGGGTGGCTGAAATCTCTGCATAAGTCGAGTTTAAGAGGCTTACAGGACCTAAACACAAAAAACCCAAGTTTTAGAAACAATAAAATTATATGATCGACTACAGTAAACAAAATCAGAAAAAATATATGATATTAGTAGATAGTGTGTTGAAATCATAATACAACTAATTACAAACAATAGATTTTTTTGAAATTAAATAATTGCTTCATATTTTGCAATAAATTACCAGCGTTGTGTCATCGCGCTTCTCTTTCTTTTCTATACCGCGGCGGCGGCGAAAAAACAATCAGCTGTTCCCTACATTTATGTTCGTATAACTCGTCAAAATGTAGGGAACAGCTGATTTTTTTTTCGCGATTTCAGGTTTGGTCCCATAGTAAAAGTTGTTCATAATGAAGAGTACAATGACCTCTTAAGAGGTTGTTAATGTTTTACCAATAACCCTGTATAAATGTATTTTCTATAAACTTACTGTTTTGTTGACAGTACATAGCTAGCAACAAGTAAAAGTTACGCAAACATCTTTAAAAATAAAATTCTTATGCATAATAAATTCAACATTCGTCATTAAAATCTAAATCAAAGAACTCACGCTAAACGCAACCTCTCTCAAGCACCCTCCGTAAAGCGAAAACAAATGAGAGCCGCCATAGATGTTTTTAACGAGACAGTTTTGTTGTATTGTGGCTCATAATTAAAGAGCCGGATTCAAGAAGACAAAGGAGCCATTGAAGACGAGACTTCATTGAAAACCTCTTTTGTTTTGAAGGTGACGCGCCAAGCCGTCGTGACGTCATCGTCAGTCCGGTGCGATTCTTGGCAATGCAATGGATGCCGCGCGTCTTTAACTCCGTCGCGCATATCCGTGATCGTCGCGCAATAAACATTTAAAATAAACATTCAACAAAAAAACATAAAATATAAACGATAATAAAGAAACACAAATACACAATAAGTAATAAACATTTTCATATAATTGCATTTCATATTATGATATGAAATGCAATTGTATGAAAATGTTTATTCAGTAAACAGGATACCGGAATCACTTTAACAAGTCATATAAAACATTTTCACAATAATGCATTTTTTGGGATGCATGAAGAAGCTTCCTCGTGTAGCGCATTTTTTTCCGCCAGGTACTCAACTGAACCGAGCGCTCGGCGCATCCTGGACAGTCACACCCAACACCTTATTTGACTGGCCAATTCTTCCCTTGTGGTGGTAGGGTTAACGCCCGCCTGGTTTGCGCCCATCCTCTCACCGGAGTCCGGCGTCAAGCAGCCTGCTGTGTTTTGTCGATGCGTGGGAGTTCCAGTACCTTAGGCATCTTCTGGGCACGCTCGTTCCATCATAGACCTCATCCATCGCTTACCATCAGGCGTGATCGAGGTCAAGAACGGACCCATTCAGCGAAATAAAAAAGTAATCTAAACTTCACAAACTAAATATTTATGTCTTTTCGTTTGCAGAGACATCGACGCGCAAACTGGTACTCGTACCATGGATTCAGTTTACGATTCTGGAATCCCCCAGCGATGAAAAGTTTCGTGTGCTATTAAGAGCGTTTACCCCATACGGACATACTTAAAATGAACATGGACAAAACGATGTCATGTCAAATGCCCATGTAAAGACCCACTCTGATTAAGATCGGAGACGCTACACTCGAAGTCGTGGACGAGTATATTTACCTAGGACAAACTGTCCAGTTAGGTAGGTCTCATTTTGAGAAAGAGGTCAATCGACGAATCCGACTCGGCTGGGCAGCGTTCGGGAAGCTACGCAATATCTTCTCGTCCCACATACCGCAGTGTCTCAAGACGAAAGTCTTTGACCAGTGCGTGTTGCCAGTGATGACATAGGGCACTGAAACGTGGTCGCTCACAATGGGCCTTATAAGAAGGCTAAAAGTCACCCAAAGGGCAATAAAGAGGGAACAGGGGTAGGGGGCTTAGAGTTTCCCTGCGTGATCGAATCAGGAATGAGGAGATCCGCAGGAGAACTAAGGTAACCGACATGACATAGCCCGAAGAATTGCCGAACTTAAGTAGCAGTGGGCAGGGCACATTGCTTGCAGAACAGATGGCCGATGGGGCCGAAAGGTTCTGAAGTGGCGACCGCGTACCGGAAGACGTAGCGTTGGAAAGCCTCCCAGAAGGTAGACCGACGACCTTGTGAAGGCCGCAGGAACCCGTTGGATGCGGGAAGCACAGAACCGGTCGAAGTGGAGATGCTTGGGGGAGGCCTATGTCCAGCAGTGGACGTCTTTCGGCTGAAATGATGACGCCATACGGCATTTCATACAAACTTTCAAGCCCTTATTTTTCGAAATTAATGAACCGATTTTAATGAAACTTCATGCGCATAAGCAGGAAACAAAGGTCTAAAAAGCTAGTAGAGAACATTTCCGAAATGTCTTATTTAATAAAAGATTACTGGAAACCTCTGTTTCTATGGAAAGGAGAATGGCAGAAGTTCATAGAACGCTGGCATTAAACTTTTTTAGTTACTACAAAAATAAAAGTGGCATGGTTTGAAAGGGAATATTATGAGGTTTTGTTAAAAAAATAAATAAAAAATAATAACAATGGGGTTAAAGAGAAATCTTAATTTTTGTAAAAGTGAGGTTAAGTGCATCCATTTTAGGTTCTTTTACCTCTATTACTATTTTAACGCATAAATGTTTATTGTATGCATAACATATTGCTAATTATGCTTTGTAATGACGAAAAATGATAACTACTTGTTGAAGTTTGTGTCATCATCATCATAATTTCATCAGATAGACGTCCACTGCTGGACATGGCCTCCCCCAAAAGGGGGGGTTTGCCGTAATCGCCACGCTTGGCAGGCGGATTGGCGATCTCAGTATGGTATGAAGTTTGTGTAATTCAAAGATTTACTCACTGAGCATAAATAGACCTAATGTCAGTCTAAGTCACTACTCTTGTCAGTTTTAATTAAACATAGTAGTCACAGAAAACTCAGGAGACTTTAAAGACTCACTTATCGGAATCTAAGCATATAATATTGTTAATGGTAATTACCTAAGGCTGACAGGATTATTGTAGGTATACCTACAATAAGAAACCAGTAGGTATTTAATCATAATATTTTATTCATACTCATCATCATATATTAGCAATATATTATTTAAGAAAGGTGCAGGGGAGACAGGCTATCTTGATGCTGTGCCCATGCCAAGTACCATTCCATTCTCGAATCACTTTATATATGCCTCGTTCTCTGTCCGAATCAGTCGTAATTGGTGATTTCTTGAACGTGCTGTAGAAGATCTACAATTGACACACACCTGTCGGTGCCCAACGGTACAAGAAGGTAGATGTGGTTCAGGCATAGTTTGTACTTGATTTAAAGAACTTGTTACAAGTATCCAACAGGCATTACATATACGATCTTGATTGCTCACCTAAAAAAATAAAATCGAAGAAATAAAATTGAATAAAAGCGAATGTGACTTGTACATTTAGTATTTTTTTCTATGAAGAATGTGACTTGTGGAGTTGTCGAAATAAAATAAATAACATGACGTGAAATGTCATCTTCTAAATAGTCATGCTTATGGGATTTAGTAGGTGTTCATGTTTAGGGTAAGGAGGTTGAAATAACCTCCTTTTTTGAAGTCAGTAAAAAAATAAAAAAGCCTTGTATCCGGCCGCTCTGTGTTAGATCAAATCAAGTTACCTACTCATATTTATCGAGATTTTATCCCCATTGTCAATAATAAAGTTAATCTGGCTATCAGTACATAAAAATAAGCGCTTTTTTTTTTAAATAGCTTTGAATTCTGTAGCTTTCCAAAATTAGTAATGCCAAAAAATGCCATCTCCTTTAAAATCGGTCTAATTTGGCTGTGACACAATTTTTCGAAAATGTTCTCTACTAACTTTTTAGACCTTTGTATCCCGCTTATGCGTATGAAGTTTCATTAAAATCTGTTACTATTACAGGGCTACTATTTTTATATTTTTAAATGTTTTAAATTTTTTTATATCCATTAGGATATAAAAAAAACCCCAACTTAAAGAATCTAGGTAACGAGTCTAAAACAGATAAATTCATTTGGAAGTCGGGGGACCGTTCTGTGGAACACCTCTATGCTAACAGGTCCCTCGACTGCCAAATGAATTTATCTGTTTTAGTCTCGTTACCTAGATTCTTTAAGTTGGGGGTTTTTAAATTATTTGATCCTTTTCCAATTACTTACATTTAATTTTATTATTTTTTTGTGTCGGGGGTTTTTAAAATTTTTAATTTAATTTTTTTAATCTGCCTGAAGTTACAAATTTACTGAATTTACGATTTGGAGACCAAAAAAGGCATTGTTTACATTGCACATTTTTAGGTTAGATTGACATTGTAAGTAAGGTCATAGGTATTATAGTAGTCCATGGAGTTTCTTGCCCGTTCTTCTCCATAGGTACCTACTTCTTGACAATTCAAAAGTGCCTGTTAAAGGTTTAATTGAAATAAATGCTTTGAGTTTGAGTTTGAGTTTGAGTATGACCATAATTTTTGATACATTAGGATGGTACAACTCAGTCCATTCGGGTTTTCTACCAATTTTAAATTTGAATTAATTGCTTCATGTCAATAAGTTATTGTTTCCATTCCGTTACAATTTTATTTACTTTTTTTCAGGAAAATAAGTGAGTACAGTTAGGCGGATAGTCAACGAAGGTTTTAAGAATGATGGAAAGTTTGAAACTCCTGGGAAACACAGGAAAGGCCATCCAAAGAAAGAAATGGACGATTTTAACATTTGTGTACTGCGCCAAAAAATCCAATTCTTTTACATAGTGCCTAAAGAGGTAACATGTTTGCCTATAATTGCATGTGTTTATGTGTATGCTTAAAAAGGCAACATTTAGCACAATCAATGGAACCCTTTGATATTTCAGGTACCGACCCTCAGAAAATTGCAGGTGATCGCCAGAACTAAACTGGATTTTAATTGTAGTCTTGAAGTTCTCCGTAAAATTTTAAAAGCAATGGCTTTGGCTACAAGAAATGCCAAAATAATAGAAAGGCTCTAATCGAACAATCACATATTGCTGCAAAGCGAGAAGAAAACTTTTTATAAGTTGTTGTTGTTTTTTTTTGTACCTACTGTAAATAAAACAGAAACAAAGGACAATGCCAGATCCTGCCCCACCTTTCATTAATTTACAAGAAATATAAATTAACCAAAATTATGCAATGAAAATAGGACCCTTAGTTACTTAATTGTTATTTTGTTAAACTTGCGGATAAAAAGTTACTGATAAAAGGAATTTAAAAACCCAAGTCCTACTTCCTGTTTTTATTGCGATCATCTGCGATATGCATCTTAGTACGCACACACGCAGAACAAAACGAGACATTTATTAAGAAAAAATGACATCTATTAAAGTATTATGTACAGATTTTAATATGTATTTGGTTTAAATACACACAGTTAATGAAAATAATGTTTTTTTTTTAAAATATATTATATTATTAGGAATGTATGTCCTAATCACTATTTCGCATTTCAGCGTTAGTGATTAGGGGTAACGAAACGTCACTGACGCGCTGATAGTTATGTCAAAAAGTAATTCATTGATATTCGCCCTGTTCTGTTTGCATTGCTGTTTGTTGTTTACGCTCCCTAATCTCTCTGTGATCATATTACTTTTATATTATCACGACGATTTTTGCTTTTGTACATGGACTCGATCTCGCCTACTCGCTGACTTTGTGCTACTTGCTACGGATCTTGTGGATCGCCCGAAAGACATGGTGGAGGTCTGCCCGGCTTGGGCAGAGCACCGCCGCGTAATCGAGGCGGCGATCGGCGGTGGTGATATCTCGTGTCTCAATATACAGCATTTATTTAATAATTTCTACAATTGTAACTGCAATTGATCTAAACTTAAGGTACCTAACCTAAATGTAATAATTGTCCTTAGATTCAAACAGAAACCGCAAGTTCTAAAGGCATTTAAACATGTTTTTAGTTATCACTAATAAAACAGCAATGGCACATTTAGCATGCTTGTAAACCAACTTTTATTTGGTGGGTTAAAGCTCTATAGGGTTTCTGGCATTGTCCTTTGACTGTATAATGTGTCTCATTTATTTAGTCAATTTACTTGAATGAACTGCTAGTATCATGTAAAATACTGGTATTCAGCTGCATCTGGTTAGACTGGAAGCCGACGCCAACATAGTTGGGAAAAGGCTAGGCAGAAGATGATGATGATGATGAACTGCTAGTATCAAAATCATTTTGGTCACACTATATAGGGTTGCTACATGCGCGTTAGCAACGCCATCATTTAATGTCACGACTTTATAGCCAAACTGTACCTACGCAACTTAAGCTTTTTCCAAATATGTTAGGGTCGGCTTCCAGTCTAACCGGATGCAGCTGAATACCAGTATTTTACATGGAGCGACTGCCTATCTGACCTTCAGAACCCAGTACCGTGTTACCCAACACGATAAGTACCCCTTGGTAAGACTGGTGTCAGGTTTTCGGCCGGGGGGTCATAAGTACTTCCATAAAAAACACACACACCAATAATACTTGATACCCGAAACACATTCTCGGAAATAGAATAACTATACAAAGGTAAAGCAATAGCATCAACATTCCGATCATAACCCAAAGCCATTTTCTATTCGATACGTAATAACAACCTTGTTCGAACAGATCATAATCTCGCTGTATATGGATTACATATCCGAAGGCAGTTTTTGTAATAAAAATACGTTACGGTACTGGTCGTTACCAGTACCTCCATGTAGTTACCAAGCACCTATCGTTATAGATGCTTGGTAAGTGGAGGCACAACATCAAAGAGAATTAATTTTATTGGTACATAAACGTATACGGCCGCAGCTGCATAAACCGATCGCTTGTATTACATGTCACCGTATAATTGTGAACACCGCTAGTTACGATTCGTGTTCGTGAGTTCGTGACAGTTCCCCATGGACGTAATATATTAGAAGGATATACAGGTTGTTAGGTTAAACGAGGGACACACTTTGAGGGGAGTTAGTTCTCATGAAAATGAGCAACTTTTACTATGGGGCCGAATCTGAAACCGCAAAAAAAATCAGCTGTTCAGTACATTTTGACGAGCTATGCGAACGTAGATGTAGGAAACGGCTGATTTTTTTTTTCGCGATTTCCGGGTTATTCCCATATTAAAAGTTCTTCATTTTCATGAGTACTAACTCCCCTCAAAGTATGTCCCTCGTTTAACCTAACGCTCTGTACCTATTAGTTCCCTGTGCGAATGCCGTCTTGATGAAGGTACTCTGGACCACATATTTTTTTGATGTCCTTCAAATTCACAATCTTTTGATTTGTACCTTAGGCTTCCCAAAATTAAAATCACACTTCCTACTAACTTCCATTCCCGTATAACTTAATTTTCCCCTAAACTAATCCCAGTCCTATCAAAATTTAATAAAATTATTATTACACACCAAGCTACATTTAATGACATAAAAATGTAGCTTGGTGTGTAATAATAATTTTAATTGTAAATATCTGTGTCGTTTTATAGTAGAGTAATAATTAAAAATTCATTAATTTAAAAAATCATGTTAACTAACAAAACTTGTAGGTATAACCATTCGGTTCATTAAAGAAAGGTATCTAAAATGGCGGTGCTTACCATGTTTTCTCGCTTACACACTAGTGCCGTCTATACTCACTCTCGCGCATATTTTAAGCAGAAAAAAAAATCAGTCTTGGTTTGCTTTCACGCTGTATTGACGCGCTCAGTATCCTTTTTACGAATTCCTTGTTATTTATAGTTTCTGTTATTTTTCCGTTTTGTTACCTGTTTATTTTTCTTTTCATCCCGAAAAAAAGTACCTACTGTTACCGATGAAAACAACAATAACGATCTTATAATAATAGGTGGCGTCACGTGTCTTTCAAATTTTCAACATGAACGCGCGCGAAGCCGCTGTCAGAAACTAGTTTGAAATAAATACGGCCCGGTCATGTTTTTATTATTTTTAATTTGAAAAAAATCTTCGACTTGAAATTTTATAATTATGCTAATTGTACTATCTGTCAACGCAAGTACAAGCCGCCATTTAAGATTTGCATCGGCTTATTGTCTTTTCAGCTATACTAACATTAACGAATGACAACTACCTCAAAGTGCAACGTTCGACGGCTCATTTGCTGGGCTGCTGTCACTTCATGACACTGGCAGAATTATAGTTGACATCGGCACGGTTGCCAAAAAGGAAAAAAAAATGCAAACTTATGCAATTATGGAGCAACTTTGAAAAACTTATGTAATAGGTACAATCTTAAGGCAGTTAATTAGGTAAGTAGAAGATATATTTCGAATAAACAAGAAAAGTGACGTTAGAATTTCTTCTCATTGTTATATACCTGTGATTATTTTATACATTCTCTCTCTTCTGTAGGTATCTACTTGGTAACTAAACTAAAAACAGAAAAAAAGCGTACACACATTTTTGTTCTTTTGTTTTAATATCCTGCCGCGGTAACTAATTAGGCAATGTACTTTGGCTCTGCGTATCTTCTCGTAACACTAATTAAGTCTAATGAGGAAAATTTATCAAGTGGGTTGGTGGTAAAGGTTGGTAATTTATCTAGAGTTCTTAGGTTTCTTGCGGGTAGTCGAGAATAATACTCTCGTGACTAAATAATGACAGCCGAACGGGTCGACCGAAGGTTAAGCTACGCTTGCCGCGATCGGTTCGTGGATGGGTGACCAACCATATCACATCGAGACCCCTCCGTGGCTCGGAAAGCACGTTAAGCTATTGGTCCCGGCTGTCATTCGTAGATCTTTGACAGTCGTTACGGGTAGTCAAGAGCCCAAAAAGTCTGACACCCAGTCACTGGGTTGTGGAGGTCAGATAGACAGTCGCTCCATGGACAATACTTGTATTCAACTGCATCCAATCAGACTGGAAACTGACCCCAATATAGTTGGGAAAAGGCAGGGCAGATTGATTGAGTAGAGAATACTAAAACGGATACCCAGACAAATACCTTCCATGTAATAGTAATATCAGCATGTAATTACATCATAAACCCAGGTTCAGGGCCTCTGCTCATAAAGAGAGCATCGAGCGCTGGTCAGTTGTTGTGGAGCTCAAAAACGACCGTCCGTAATCAGATTATATGTAGCACAGCACTAATGCGCAAAAGTGTTTACTGCATGGCTCCGGTCATATGTGATAAAATACCTAAAATTTTGAAAGAATTCCCGCTCTGGTTTTTAAATAAGGCTGTGAAGCTTTTTAACAGTCAAAGCATACTATATCGGAGCAGAATTCTTGACTGAAAAAAAATTTAAACAGACTCGTTTATAAAATAATGTTTAAAACAATAATTTTGTTTTGTGTTGTTTTCTGTTCCGTCTGTTGAAGTTTAGTAGATTAGTTTAGTGAATTATTTTTTATTTTTGTAACTTTTGGTTGCCTACCGGTAAAATATGGCCTAACTTATTTCCCTATATCACCATGTACAGTCATGCATAGTCTGTGACTTCCATTCACGGCAGAGTATTATGCTCGGTAGAGCAGCATCGTGCTGCTATCTGTTGAGACTCAGCCCCACGCCAGGGCATATCTATATTTGAATTGAAGATTATTTAAATGTGTTCTTCACGACGAGCTGGGCAGAAGGGCATCCAGCACGTCAGTCTGTGGACCGGAACCTGTCGTACCCATCCACTTCAACCAAACACGCATGTGGCTATAGAACCACACCCATATACAAGCAGAGAGCTGGTGGACCTCGTCACCGGGCTGCAGGCAGTCCAAGGAAGCCATGCCAGCATTAGATGGCAAGCTAACCAGGCGTTTACTACGCCTGGACAGGAACGGCCTGGACGGGGTCCATCACGGGACACTGTTCGCTAAAAAAACACTTGCACACAATAGGCATAACGGACAGTCCCATGTGCATGGAGGGTAAGGATCAGATCTTACACAGATTTTCTCGAAGTTCTGGAACTTCTGGAGGGAAGGGGGCTGGTTGGAATAAACACCGACGGCCGCCATGGCCCACCCACAATGATCTACTTGAACTACTAAGTGCAATAATTAAACCAATAACATAGAACATAGATGTGTTCTTCAGTAAACCTTACGTCAAAACGTGTTCCAAAGAATCGCCCATAATTACGATTTTGAATAATTCCTAGAACATGTGATTTTTTTTTAACGTTGCCCCACACTAGGAATTTCTCCTGTATTTTGTGGGGGATCTATTCTGTCAATCAATAGTGTCAATCCCCAGCATCAGATGCACACTCACACTTCACACACAAACACACAACTCACTTCAAACTCACCCCACCTTGGTTTTCACGGTGAAATCTTTACAGAATATGTAGATCGGCTGACTTCGAATTCAAAATTATTCAAAAATGTTCTTACAACCAAGGACCACGTTTTAAAAAAAATAATTTACTTGACTTCTTTAGTTTATTTTCTAAAGCACACTTTACCAGTAAGGAGGAGGACTTCTTTGCGTCGAATACAAATATAAGTGAAAGGGGCACGTTTAGAGCAATTGGTCGGAAAACTCATGCACCACGTGAAAGGCTTTTCTATAACGTACAGAAAATGCTTTATCTGGCTGTATTTCTAAGACATGTTGCTTTGAAAAGGTCCAATGTTTTACCTTTTTTAATGTTTTTATGGGTTCATTCGATTATAGCTGACCAGGGGCGCCCCAGATGGCCGATGGGCCCGAAAGGTTCTGGAGTGGCGACCGCGTACCGGAAGACGTAGCGTTGGAAGGCCTCCCACAAGGTGGTCCGACGACCTTGTGAAGGCCGCAAGAACCCGTTGGATGCGAGAAGCACAGAACCGGTCGAAGTGGTACTTGGGGGAGGCCTATGTCCAGTAGTGGACGTCTTTCGGCTGAAATGATGATGATGATGATGATGAGCGGCGCCCCGCAATTTCACCCGCATAAGTTTCGATTCTGTGGGCATATCGGAATAAAAAGTATTCTATGTCCAGGTCATATTCTACCCATGTGTTAAATCACACTAATATTATAAAGGCGAAAGTTTGAGTGTGTGTGTGTTTATATGTTTGTTACTTCTTCACGCTCAAACGGCTGGATCAATTTTGATAAAATTTGGTATGAAGGTAGCTGACACCGTGGATTAACATATAGGCTAATTTTTATCCCGATATTCCCACGGGATCGACATTTACGCGGGTGAAACCGCGTGGCGCAGCTAGTTTTATATAAATCCGTTCAGCCGTTTTAGCGTGAAAGCGTAACAAACATACAAAAAATCTAGTCTTTTCCATTTTTAATATTAAGTTTAGATGTACAACCAGACCATTCAGAAATTCGTGGAAAATCTTATGCGGCGGTTTTATAAAGGAATTTATTCAATGCGGTCCAAGGAGACTACACTCCGAAATTAGTTCGATACTTTGGGATGAAACCTACTATCGATTAATTAACTTTTTCGGAAAAAATAAAAGAAAGAAATCTTTTATTTGGGACACACAGGAAATATAAAAAGTAAAAAAGTTACATTTAAAACTAAAAAAGTTACACTAAAAACAAATATGCCTGGGATAGGGGCCATAATGGGTCCTATCCCAGACGGACGCACGGGGCGGTCAGATGGGCAAAAACACTTCGGGAATAAGGACAACTGTCAAATCGTGTTGTCTTAGAGCGGGCCCCAAACTATTATAATGTAGGTAACACGAAGTAGAAAATACCCGTAACTTCGGTATAAAAAACGTCGTTCGTGCTTACTGAGTAGACCCTCAGTTACGGATAGCCATCATTCAGCTGCCTGGTCAGTTGGTGTTACATTTCTAGTTAATATTATGTAAACAACATTCACATTCTATGAAGCTTTAAACCAGCCCCCACCACTGAGAAACCATCGATGTTAATGGTTCCACTACCCAGCATGAGGTGAGAAGCCCCAAACAACTCATCGACGAAAATGTGATAGCAATTCTTAGGTTAATCAAGTTTTCCATCTCCATCAAATAGAGCCTATCGCAGTATAGATAAAAGAGATGGGGACAATCCTATACCTGACCAGCGGCGCCCCAGATGGCCGATGGGGCCGAAAGATTCTGGAGTGGCGACCGCGTACCGGAAGACGTAGCGTTGGAAGGCCTCTCACAAAGTGGTCTGACGACCTTGTGAAGGCCGCAAGAACCCGTTGGATGCGAGAAGCACAGAACCGGTCGAAGTGGAGGTGCTTGGTTGGGTTGTGGCGATTTGTGTTAATGAAGATGTACTCGCAGTAAGGGAACAGCCAGTTCTTCTAAATAATGAAGTAACACCAATATCTATCGTAGACAGGAGCACGTTGTCGACTTGTCGCGGCCCGACCCCAGAGGAAAGTGAACGAGACATTCAAAGGAATATAGCTACCGAGAGCGCACGCTAGTGATGTCCATAGTGTTATTTTTTTTGTAATATTTAGTGTTGAGATTCCAACATAGCTTACCCTATGCCAAAACTTAATCAGTCTATAATGTTCACACTGCTGAGACACAGGCCTCCTCTCAGTGAGAGAGTGGGCCGTCATCCACCACGCGGACCCAGTGCGGGTTGGTAGATGTCACATGTTTTCGAATTTTTGGTTCTAGGCCATGCTAGTTTCCTCACGATGTTTTCTTTCACCAATTTGAGAGCAGTGGTGATGAAATAGTTTACTTTGTGTAAACTATTTCATCACCACTGCTCTCAAATTAGTAAAGCCTTGGTTCAAAGCTACGACCTGCAACTCGTAAGTCAGGGCCTTTACCATTGGACCACCAATGCTCCCACAGATGCCTACTACACCTTTATACCTTTTTCCTTTTGAAGCCATAAAAATATCTTCTGACGTCACAGCAGAAATAAGTACCGTAACGATGCCATTATTTTCTATGAATGGTCTCAATTACGAGGAGTCCCACTGCGCTATAATATCATCAAAAGGATATAAAATTTTACGGGACATCTGCGGGGGATGGCTTTGACATTTAGAAGTAAACAACCTACGTATTGAGTTATTGTTACGACTGTTTCCACAGGATCACACTTACCATAGTAGACTCGTCATTAACTTGCTATGTTCAGCAGTAGCGAAGGGTCACGCTTTGTAAGAGGTAAGCCGGAGTAGATATCTTTAATATGATTATATGTGAGTGGTTGACCAAAACGGGACCTGGAGGGATTGGAAACCGTTATTTATTTTTTTAGAATCTTTGAATCTGTGGTCTTTTAGCTTTGTTTTGGCCTAACCAGAATAGGTGCCGTAGTTTTTTTTTATGAATTTTTTTGTGAGCCGAGGCAGTTTTGGAAAAATTACTCCTTACACACATAAAGACAAGAAACTGACACTAAATAAGTCGCCAATAACGTAGTAAACGCAAACACGTGTTGACTCACTAACGAAGTCGCTTACTGACATAAAACATGCCGCGCCCCCCGCCCGCGCACGAGTCGAAACTTGTTTCTACACGAAACTTCAAACGCGATTTACTCTAAATCAATTTATTTTCCCTTGAGGTCCTTTTTGGTCAACCACTCACATATTATTTGTCTATAGCAGGGGTGGCCAACCGGTCGATCGCGATTGACTGATCGATCGCAACTATTAGTCCAGTCGATCATTGCAAGGCAAAAAATATTTCCAACTACAAACCTGATTTTGCTAATCTAGCGAAATATGCTCAAACGTAATGCTCACATTAATATAAATACGAGTAAGTAGTTACTAAGAATAATTTTCAGTTTTATATTTTCCCTCTTAATAAAATAATAAAAATACTACATAATGCTGTGTCATATAGGATTTCAAGAAGTATGTAATTGGTAGATCGCACAGGGTGTCGTCAGTGAACAGTAAACAGTGATCTTGGGTCTAACCAAGTTGGCCACCCCTGTCGATAGTATTACTAACTGTGCCATTTTTCAAAGGTAGGAATCGAGTTTTGAGGAACGCCTGATGTGCAGTCGACCAACAGTGGTCACACTATGATCTTGAGTTGGTTAAGCCCAGCATCGACATCGACGCTCAAACTATAACCTTGAATTCAGTAGATGGTTCTAGACTCCCTAGCCCCCTTACCGTGATCCCTCCGCGCCTCGGAAAACACGTTAAGCCATTGGTCCCGGCTGTCATTCTTGGATCTTTGACAGTCGTTACGGGTAGTCAGAAGCCCGAAAGTCTGACAACCAGTCTTACCAAGAGGTGTCGTGTTACCCAGTATCTGGGTTGTGGAGGTCAGATAGGCAGTCGCTTCATGTAAAATACTGGTATTCAACTGCATCCGGTTCGTCTGGAAGCCGACCCCAACATAGTTGGGAAAAGGCTAGGCAGATGATGATGTGAGTGGAAAAGTGGGATGATGATGATTCTACTTCTAAACTCGAAAATAAATGTGCTATTTCATAGAAAAGTGAGCTAATTTTTGGAACGAAGATCTTTAACGGAACTTGCGGTAGGAGTCAACTTTTACTTACTTTTAGTAAGTACCTAAACGAAAAAGTGTTAAGTATGTCCTTTCTATGCAACTTTTTATTATATACAGGATATTATTGAATTAACGCAAAACCTCTTTAAGGAGTCATTGTGCTCATCATTATGAACAACTTTTACTATGGGAACAAACCTGAAATCGCAAAATAAAAATCAGTTGTTCCCTCTATTTTGACGAGTGCATACCTAAATGTAGGGAACAGCTGATTTTTTTTTTCGCCATTTCAGGTTTGTTCCCATAGTAAAAATTGTTCATAATGATGAGTATAATGACGCCTTAATGACACAGTGTATAATGGAAAGAGTCAGAGAGAGAGATATATAGTTGTCAAGGTTCGCGAGGGTGCTAAAGCCGATAGTGAGGTCAAAATGAAAATCTAAGAAGGCGGCTGTGAAAATTTAAAATTTTTCATTATCGGTATCGTTTTCATGGTTTTCGGAGCGCGGAAGCCGATAAGGTCAAAATGAGAATACGAAAGAGCGAAAATTTTCAAATTTTTCGAAATCTCAGCCGCTCTCTTATTATAAGTACTGCCGTTCCTCGAGGCTGTTGGTGCGGCGATTTCATATTCTGTGGTAGCAGCGAAACCTATCACGAACGGAAGGGGGGTATCAACCCTGAAGGAGGTGAATGTGCTCATGAAACTGAACAACTTTCCCCAAAGAACATAGGTCGAAGTATGAAAAAAAATGTTGGACCTCCCATAGTAATAGTAAACTACTACGCGACTATTACTAAGGCAGGTCCAAATTTTTTTTTTCAGTTTCATGAGCACATTCACCTCCTTCAGGGTTGATACCCCTCGTCCGTTACACGCTGTATAACCTACTGTAATTGATCATGTTCTTTTTTTTGTTCGCCCATATTAATTTATTATTTTCTCCAATTTTGGGATGACATTAGCGAGTCTTGAAGACGTGTAAACAATAAACTAAGCCTATCGTAGTCCACTCACTACTGGACAATTCAATGTCAATTATTTTTCATATCTACTATTGTATCATTATCATTTCAGCCGAAAGACGTCCTCTGCTGGACATAGGCCTCCCCCAAGCACCTCCACTTCGACCCGTTCTGTGCTTCTCGCATCCAACGGGTTCCTGCGGCCTTCACAAGGTCGACGGTCCACCTTGTGGGAGGCGTTCCAACGCTACGTCTACTACTATTGTATGGAAGCAAGTTTTTTTTTTAACTGATCAGACTGCTGTCCTGCTGGGGAGTTAGTTGCGCCACTTCTTCTTCCCAGCTCTAGGAAGTGGTGAAGGCGGGCGTTTTGGGGGACTATCTTTTGTAATTTTGACCTTCGAAAGTGCTGATTCTCAGCATAATTTGACTAATTGACTTTTGATTTTGACTACAGGCCTCTCCCAGGCTGCGCCACAGCACCCTGTCTTCTGCCGTCCGCATGCAGGCTGTCCCAGCCACCCTTTTAAGGCCGTCGGTGCACTAGCTGGAGGGCATCTCAGACTGCCCTTGCCGATATGCGGTCTTCACTCCAGCGCGCGTAGCATGTCAGCGGGATTGTCCGAAAGGGTTACCGCTGACCCGAACATAAAGGGCTAAGGAAGGAACACGGGTGGGTTTTAGTCAGTAAGGGTCAATTTATACTAGCGCAGAGTCGAAGCGCATCGAAGCGTTAATCTAAAACTTAATATAGCAAATTCACCCTTATCTCCACAACGTAATGAACGCGCACCAATCAGCGTTGGTCGCGCTCAGACGCGCGAATTCCGTCGAATGCGCGCGAATTCGCGAATCTTTTGTTTTTATCTCAGAAGAAATATGTGCATTACGTTGTGGAGATAAGAGTGAATTTGCTATCTTAAGTTTTAGATTAACGCATCGATGCGCTTCGACTCTGCGCCAGTATAAATTGACCCTTAGAGTCTGACACTCACAATGACACATTGCCATGCTTAGACGCGTAGAATGCGTACAAATATTTCTACAATCTGTCATTTTGTCTATTCTTCAGTCGACAAAACCCGTTTCTACGGCGGTCATGCTACGCGTGCAAGAAGATGGTATAAGGTAAACAAATAAATAAGTAATACAAAAAATCCAATTTATCATATTTTATTTTGCAACTATTATAATCACATAAATAGTTTGAAAATCACCAAAAACATCGACCAAACGTATACAAAGTAATCTACATGAACTACACGGATTTATATGAATTATTTGTTAAACACAACAATTTGTTTTTATTTAGTTTACAGAAGAAATTTTCAGACTTTGAGAATATTTATACAAAATACGTGGGTAGCTGACGATGTTAGTGTTAAAAATATCGTTAAATGTTATACAGAAAAAAAAACAGTAGGACAACTTGGTTCAGTTTTCGAAATATAGCAAACAGTCGACAGTATCGTTTCTCATATACGATTGACAAGCAAATTTCTGTAACTGGAATCTACCGTTACCGTTCCAAATTAAAGTTCATTACAACTATAAAAGAGCTTCAACCTACTGCTATAAAGGTTTTAGGAAAGCTACATGTCAGTTCCCTTAAAAAGTTCCCATAAAAGTTGTCCTACTGTTTTTTCAAACACTGTGACTAAAAAGTCGAAGACCGCAGGAGGTGGCAGGTATCCAAGAAGTTACAGATTGACTGTATCCTGTATACCTCCTTCTATATTTAGCTTTATACCACTAAGCGCCTGTGCACACCACGTTTGTAGCGACACAGACGCGATACGCACGCGAGTCAGACGCAGCCTGTAGGCCTTCTGTAGGATAAAAGCGCGCCGTTGACGCACGTTTCTGAAACGCGCGTCAACGGCGCGTTTAAAAAACGTGGTGTGCACAGGCTCTAAGGGCTGATTTTCCAACGCTAGATAATTTTATGCGACGAATAATTTTGAATTTTTGACAGTCGTTCCATACAAAATCTGTCAGACGTCAATTCTATACCACGAATAAAAATTATCTCTCGATTATAAAATCAGCCCTGAGAGATCTGATTTTTTAATCATCTGATAACTATTTATTCGAGAAATAACTTTGAAATTTTGATAGTTATTTCATACAAAAACTGTCAAACGTCAATTTTATTCCGCGGATAAAAGTTATCCCGGCGGCTAAGATCATCAGGCACCGACGCCAGGAAATACAGAAAAGACACTTAGAATAAATTAATTTAATACATTTATGTGAATTTGTGCATTTTGATGGATTTTGAACCCCTCTTTACGAATGCTTTAATAGGTACTTGGCGTAAAAATTCTGCCAACTCATGATTATATCAAGGGCTAGGAACTAGGCTGTCGCTCGTCTATTTAAGTAAGGTACTCAAATACATGAACGACATGTTGTCGACGGCTGTCGCTGACACGCGTCGACCGTTGCAGTTGCCTCTGTCGTCGACGCGTGTCGCTCGTGTATATGCACAATTATAACGACAATAAAGTTAACTGTGACATTGTCAGACTTGTCAGTGGCGGCAACCAAAACGCAACCTTATTTTAACGCGAATAAAGTTAATTGTCATTTTGACAGTGATGCAAAATCAGAGGTACAGACGCCAGCACATCAAGCTACTACAATCTGTCAAATTTCTTTAATAGACTTTCAACTTTATACCTAAGGCATAAGGTTCAAAGTTGATTGGGAAAATTTGACAGTTTCGGGTAACTTGATATGCTGGCGTTTGTACAACAGCTGTTAATGGTCCGTAAAGGTTGGATGGATAGCTTGCCTGAAAAGTTTTAATTCGTTCGAACACATGATGAGATATTCAGGGGAAATGACCAGCATCAAACAAACAAGACAAGACCAAGACAACAAGAAGGTTCCTGAGTTGTTGTAAGTGACGCACGTTACGAACTTTTGTTTCAGTGCGGTTAGTGGAAGTGCTCAGGTGCCGTTCGTCCAAGTGCGGTTCAAATCGGTGCTCTGAGTGGAATACCTCAAAACTTCTATAGGCGCACTTCACGCTATCTCTGAACAGTGAACGAAATTAAATCGTCACGCTCGGGTCGTTGGCGCTGAATCGTGTATACTCGGCTTCAGTCGTAATTTTATCTTGTGGTCATAAGAACTCAAATTCTTTTTGAAGTGAAAACTTCGAGACGAGATGGTAAAAAACCATTGAACTCGCGCCACTGTTCCGTAAGCGCTAAGCGACAACGCGCGTGTTTTGTTTATAAGACGATTCAAAACATACCCGCTTTGGATGTGCTCGGCTGTCCTCGGGATGTTATCGATATGTCAGTGAGTGATGGCAAAGTATTCTGTTTGTGTATTGTTTTCACTCCCAGAGTGCCACTGTTTTTTTTTGTTTTCTTTCTGTCACAAAGTCACCTCTCAATTTGTTGTATTTGGCCGAATCCAGAATCCAAACTATCCCAGCCACGGGAATATTACAATATGTTCACGAAAAGAGGGGTTCTTAGATGTCATAATGATAAAATGCACAATCACACATTATCACAACAAGAAACACACGTGCACAGAGCACATGATCCAACTACTATAGGTACTTTTAAAGCTCGATCTCCCTTCGAGGGAACGTTGGAGTTTGTGCGAATTTTATCGAAAATATTGTACTGGGGAGACCCTATAAGGACTTATAGTGAGCTTATTTGTAATGTCCTTCAAATTTGGTCAACGGGATGAATGAATGAAAAAATGAATGAATGAATGATTTATTCAATTACATTTTTCTTAATGCTAGGTACATTGCCCCACAAAACTGCTTACGCAGTTTAACTGTGTTAGTAACTGTGATAATTGTGTTACACACTAAAGTAGCATTGGCTTTCATTTTGACAGTTTAACAACATTCATTGCGTTATTTACTTTGTTGAGCAGACATTTTTTGCAAACATATGAAGCAATGGATTATCAATATCCTTCAAAATGAGATTGATAGTGTGTTACGCAATATTAGAATGCTGATGTATGAACTTAAAGGAAGCAAAAGGAGTTAAGGACTGTTCCAGGTGGCGATGTGTGTTTTTGTTTCTGTTTTTTTTTTTGTATTTTTCTGAAAGTGTGAGTTTATGTATGTAGACCACAGATATATAAGGTCTATCTATTCATAAACGAAATATCTGAAGGGGTCATTGTACTCATCATTATGAACAACTTTTACTATGGGACCAAACTTGAAATCGCGAAAAAATAATCAGCTGTTCCACTCATTTATGTCCGCATAACTCGTAAAAATGTAGGGAACTGCTGATTTTTTTTTGTCGATTTCCGGATTTGTCTCATAGTAAATGTTGTTCGTAATGATGAATACAATGACCCCTTAAGAGATTTCGTGTATGAATTGATAGACCTTATTGATAGACTTAGATAACTCAAGTATCACGATCTGAATGAAAACCAATCGTGCCATTTTTGTCTACCTACTATGACGTCACAAGCATCAAAACCAGTGATGGGAAAATCAAATTGATTCAAAGACGGAGCAGCGTGCGGCACCCGTCTCGCCCCACCCCCGGGGCCTAGCGCCACCGCACACATACACAGGACTGAGTGCGAAAGTGGCGGCTTACGATTTTTGTACGTAAGCTGGGCACGCAAAGTAGTTGCTCTTGCGTTATCTACGTGCGTCTTGCGTGTCTCTGTGATGTAGATATAGTGTTAGCATACTGCTGAATTTCTTATACTGTGTGCAACTTTTATCATACTTTCATAGGTACTTTAATATTTTACATTGTGTCATTTTAAGGTTGGCATAAAACTTAAGGTGTAATAAAAACGTAAGAAAACCTTAGGGACGTTTTTGGGGGACTATCTTAAGTAATTTTGACGTTCAAAACCTGTTGATTCTCAGACTAATTTGAACAAATGATTTTATTTGAAAACAACGAGGGCTTTATACCTACACGCAGTGAGGAAACTTGGCGATAAATGTCCTGGAATTAATCTTAGTCTGTGAAACTGGAGCAAAAACTTCTAGAGGCCTTTGTTCTGCAGTAGGTGATTATACGATAGAAATGTAGAAAAACGGAATTTTAACTATTAAGTTCTAAGCCTTCGTTGTCCGTCCAACCGTCCGTCTGTCTGTCAGCGGACTGGACTCATGAACCGAAATAGGTGGACATTTAAAAATTTCACAGAGTATGTATTTCTATTGCCACTATAACAACAAATAATAAAAATAAAATAAAGTTAAAAATTAAAGGGGATCTCTATATAGGATACTGGTTTTTTTTCTTGTGGTACCCTTCGTATGCGAGTCCGACTCGATATTAGCAATCTTTTTTCTAGCCTTTGCTGGATGTAATTTCTATATTTTTCAATGGTTAAATTATTCAAAATCAAGTTCAAAAGTCATTTATTCAAATTAGACTGAGAATCAGCACTTTCAGTCCCCCAAAACGCCCGCCCTTAACCATTAACTAGACTAACTTAAATTAAGAAAGAGAAAACTTTAATGGACGTTATAATTTCCTAAAATCCATATTCTAACGAATTTTAAATCATTTACTGTTGCTTTTAATCCAAAAAAAAAATCCTTTAGACTTCCATGCATTTATAAGGATAAAATAGATTATTGTGAAAGGATTTTTTTTAATAAAAGAATCCGAACCCCGTTTTAGCGGTACAGACAGAACGAAAAGGAATACAAAAACAAAAATAGCCACAGAAACGCGAACGTAGAAAGAAAGGCTACAGAAAAGTTAATTAAAAATGTCGTACAAATAGAATCATGCATTATTTAGCTACCTTTTCCTTTACAAATCATTCGGACGAGAAAATGAAAATCTTGAACAAGAAGAAAAACGTAAGTAACCACATTTAGCTCAGTTACGCACAGGCGCCGTATTTCCCGCGGCAATTATTTTTAGCGCACTGGATTTTCAGCGCACTGCTTAGCGTCGAGAGTTGAAAATTCAACTTGTAACGCGCCAACCAAAACAACGCGACAGCACTACTCCTGCGTCGGCCGAGTCATCGCGCGCGGCCCCACCACCGCGTCCCCGCCGTGGCCGCGAGCGACTATAAAAGGCCCTGCAGAGGCTAGGACCGCCAGTCTCAGGTCGGCACGCTCCGGTTGTACGCTCCACATCGACTTAGGTCGGTCACGCCTACTCCGCCTCTTGCCGCATCTGGGACTCCAGTCGTGTATCGTATGATTGTTGTGTCAGTATCGCTAGCGGTCTGCGCAACTTTCTTACGATATACGACGCCCGTAGGGATTACGTAGCTAGCCGATATAGTTTACTTATTAATTATTATTCACTTCTTGTTATTTTGTTAATTTAGTCTTAGTGTTTTATGTAACTTTCCTTCAAAATCAAATAAAAGTATTTGTTTATTTGCCTATTGTGAGTTTGGTCTCATCTCCACACACAAACCCTCTTACAATTGGCGGCCCAACTTAGAGGCTTTCTATGATAGTTTAAGTAATATTATTTAGATATTTTTTTTCTTCTACCCACTTTTGCTATTATAATTTTTTTTAACTTAGTAGTTAGACAGCTGCAGTGACAGTAACATTATGTGGTCGGAATATCCCCACAAACTTTATCGTGTTGCCTGAGTCACACGATAACCGAACGCTCCTAGGAGTAGATTTTATCCAAGATGCAGGCATCGTGCTCAACCTGCCTCAGTTATTATTCCACTTCTTGGATGAGCCTGGCAAGAAGTACGAGCTCTACAATGAGAAAGAACTTGATGCATCCGTTTCCACGGTGCATACAGAACCCGAGAAAAGCAAGTCAGTGTTTGCTAAGTTAGCCAAAATGACGTCTCTGGAACCATTGCTTAGCCCGTTACCCACGACGCCGTCCCAAACTACACATGTTCCTGAGGAATGTAACATGGCAGATTCGTATGGACCACCTCCATTAATTGAGTACTGTACGCCGCCGCAATCTCCCTCGCGACCAGAACCCAAGCTAACTGGCCGAGGCTACTCGCCGAGGTTTGTCGGGTCATTGTTCCGGGATGCGCAATCAAATATTAATAGTGCTGAAGTAACACTCTCCCCACACAGCCAGCAGCTATTTGGTCCCAACATCGATGCCATCGGTGCTGTCTTGGTGCAGGGGGAGGGCCCAGCCGAGCATCCCGTGGAATATGCCAGCCGTCTATTGAACAAGGCTGACCAAAGAAGCAGGCAGACACCAGAAAAGCAACTGGTCTCCTCGCCGGGACGTCTTCGGGACCAGAGGGGGAGTCTGTAACGCGCCAACCAAAACAACGCGACAGCACTACTCCTGCGTCGGCCGAGTCATCGCACGCGGCCCCACCACCGCGTCCCCGCCGTGGCCGCGAGCGACTATAAAAGGCCCTGCAGAGGCTAGGACCGCCAGCCCCCGACCGACCCTTGCTCGATGTAGTGCCAGCCCGCGCCGCAGCTGAGCCTGTAGAACTAAATTCCCGACTGTGACCTCTGAGTTTGTTTCGGCCTTTCTTCTCAGAGTAGTCAGATAGGAAAAGCCGATCTCATCAAGCTTAAATAATAAAAATCTGATCCAGCCTGTCCCATCTTGCTGCCCTCTTCCCAGCGACGCCCTAAGCCGAGGTTCGTACCCCACAGGGGGTGCCCTTAGCGTGTAGTCGCTTAGTATAGTAGATAATTGCCCCTGGCTGGAGGCTTTGAGTTTACTTAAGGCAACCACAGGATAGTCCGGTTAAGTAGTCACGACCTCTCAAGGTCAACTACGAGATGCCATATTCTAAAAAAAAAAAAAAAAAAAAAAAAAAATAGGACCGCCAGTCTCAGGTCGGCACGCTCCGGTTGTACGCTCCGCATCGACTTAGGTCGGTCACGCCTACTCCGCCTCTTGCCGCATCTGGGACTCCAGTCGTGTATTGTATGATTGTTGTGTCAGTATCGCTAGCGGTCTGCGCAACTTTCTTACGATATACGACGCCCGTAGGGATTACGTAGCTAGCCGATATAGTTTACTTATTAATTATTATTCACTTCTTGTTATTTTGTTAATTTAGTCTTAGTGTTTTATGTAACTTTCCTTCAAAATCAAATAAAAGTATTTGTTTATTTGCCTATTGTGAGTTTGGTCTCATCTTCACACACAAACCCTCTTACAAACTGTGATTTTTTGATGCTCTAAAATGCGCTTTGTTGGATTCTCAATGCTGCTTTTCTCAACACCTAGAGTTAAAAATCCAGTGCGCTATAAAATCCCGCCGCGATATTTTTACGTCCGTGCGAATATGGGCTTACTCATTCACTGCTCCGCAAACAATGGTCTGTTTCATTCATTCTTTTACATCGTTTCTTTATCTCTTTCGTTCATTCACTTGTGGTTTGCTTTCTATGAGATTTCATTCAGATGTATTTTAAATGAAATCTTGTGCATAGTAGGTAGACTCGGTAGACATAATCAATATGTCATTTAATAATTTTGTAATGTTTCGTGTATGTTTTGTTAAGATTTTATAATGAAAAAGAAAGTATACCCATCCACATTATTCAAGGACAGCAATCTAACTATTTAGGGCTGACTTTTCAACCGTCAGATAGCTTATACCTGAGTAGTTATACCTACATATGTTGCAGTCGGACAGCTTTTGTAACACCAGAAGATGCTTGTCGTGGTGAACTTTGACGCTCAAATGACGTCGATGGGGCACTGTGGGTGTACGAGCAATAATATGTCTACACTTGGCAACTTTAAATTGCGATTTTTTCACGAAATGACGAATGCAACGTTGAAATACGACACTTTACATATACCTATGGGTTCGAAAATACTATGTTCCTACTAATATGAAATTTCATTCAAAAATAAAGAAGAAAATCGCCTTTGAATAAAGCCAAGTGATTTTGCTCGTGACTGTACAAACATCATATCATACATTTGTGAAATTGTTCTGTGTAATGAAAAACTAAAATGACTGCGTTAGTTTCGCTTTTCGCCAAGCGCCAAGATATCTATTTCATAGACAAAAGCTGTCAAACTGCAATATATAGGTACTTATTCCTCAGTTAAAGTTTGTGAGTTTTAGTTATCTGACGGTTGAAAAAAATATAAAGCTACGGTACCTAGATGAGCAGTGACAGCTGTCAAGAAAATTATGACAGCGAGAATGAATGATTTAAATCGTTAGCTTCGCCCGAACCCGTCAAAAGATAGTCGCGTTTCTATTTCGTTTCGACACCTCTGACTCACAATGACGCAGTGACTTGACTTGATCGTCATGGAAACGCTATTAATAATGTGCGAGTTTACTCTTCTCAGTATGGATACTTTTTCGCTGGACCGAGTACGGTGAGAGCAAGTGTAGCCAGTCATAGCACACGTATCAAACCGGAAAGGGATCGGCACCGTATCAACTCGAGCCGTTCAGTATTCTTTGTATGAAACTCCCGACTGCAACGCACACTAATCGGAATCGTAACGTAATCGCCTCGCCTCGGGATAAGCTCACGAACCGCGGTGCGGTGGGTTACGGTTCGTCGTCCCCGCGCTTACGACTCGCCGTCCCCGCGCTTACGTCTCTCCGTACCCGAGCTCACGTCTCTTCGTCCACCCTTGCCCATCTCACCCCTCCGGCCTGCCTGCTGCACCATCAACCAGCAGTCGGCGAGCCGTAAGCGCGGCGTCGCCTAGCCGTAGCCGAGTCGACTTATTGGAGTTTCTGATCCGCTTTGGTTAAGTGCTTACGTTAGGTTGACGCCTGTTTGACGGCGAGGCGAAAGGCGATACGGTGCCGATCCCTTTTCGATTTGATGACTTACCAACTGAATTTCGACAAACTCTAGTACGACATGATTTTATTTCGACAATATGGAAGTCCGACATGTCTTCATTTCGACAATACTTTAGTTCGAAATACCTTAAGTCCGACACTACTGTACTCCGACAAAGCGTTTCTTCGACATGACTTAACTAGGAAACGATGCGACTTCGACGATATGCTTCTTCGATAACAATGGTAGTCTGACATGAGTCAATTTCGGCGTACTCTATTCCTGCATGCTGTACTTCGACAATAGCTTACTTCGACGTGATGTAGCTGAGACACGATGCTACTTCGAAATTATTCTGCGACATTAGGGAACAACTAAACTTGTGAAAAATGATATGGCTAGAAAAGAGGTGACTACCGAGATGACGACTAATAGAGAAGAGAAGTATACGTGTGCTATGACCTTAAACTTTAGAGCAGCGGGGTTTGAAATGTCAAATACTGGTGTAAATAACAGATTTTCTTAAAGGTTATATTATGACGGAACCGCTTTCGGTTTCTAGGCAACCAGAGCTTCAGTAAAGTAGTCCTTTAATCGATACTCTAATTTCAAAACACCTAAAAAGTTTAAATTACGTTAAAATTTCCATTCTGATCATTTACCCCAAGGCCGTTTACCCGGCAATTAAAAAAATCTCAGTTCCGACGAAGAATTTACAAATTGTGCCTCCTACTCTTTTACCTCTAATTACGTTCGGTGCGGGTTTCAAGAAGACTTTGTTTTTTCTTCTGTGTATAATATTTCAGTTTCTCCTTTTGCGTAATTTGAGGTATTCTCCCAAGAGCTTCTGTTTTCTCGGGCATTCTCGGCGTTGCCTACATTAGTTAGTTACCTACTTATTGGATGAAGTATGTGGTGGGCTTGTTGCTAACTACTTAGGTATTATTTCCTGTTTCCTTAAAGATAAAAAGATAAAGATAAAGATGCATTTATTTGTTTAAACATGTGTAACATGACACATAGATATATTCACATATGGATGGAAAAATATTGCTGGTTCAACATGTTTTGCCATATTCGGCGTACGTTTTAGTTTGTGTATGTTTGTTTGTGTTTTTCTTATACAGGGTTGTTGGTAAAACATTAACAACCTCTTAAGGGGTCATTGTACTCATCACTTTATTAGCACCTTTTATTATGGGCCCAAACCAGAAATCGCGAAATAAAATTTCTTTATATTTTTTACAGTCGCGTCATTTATCTACGTATACAGAGTGGAAGCGCCATTGGCGCGCAAATTGTAAGTAAGAATTCAGCACATGATTGTAGATCCCCCCTACCTAGTATTTTACACATTTACAGTCAAAAGTCAAAAAATCAGCTGTTTCATATGTATGGAACCGCAATTTTTTTTCAATTAGCGGATTAAAATTTTTAACGCAGTGGGGTTCAGGATCATGTCCTGAATCCATGGCAGCATAACAGTTTACGCGTCGAAAATTGTTTATTAGAACCAAGTCATCAACTGCCTAGCCTTTTCCCAACTATGTTGGGGTCGGCTTCCAGTCTAACCGGATGCAGCTGAATAACAGTGTTTTCAGTTACTGGGTAATACGATACCCCTTGGTAAGACTTGGAAAGTCTGACAGACTTTCGGGCTTCTGACTACCCGTAACGACTGTCATAGACCCACGAATGACAGCCGGGTCCAACGGCTTAACGTATTTTATTACGTTTCAGAGACCAAATATTTTGTTTTTTATTTATAAAGAGGTGACTAGTACAAAATAAAATGGCCAAACTGATCATTATCTCCAGGGTAGGCAAAAGAAACAGATTGGCAGTTACAACTTTCTTTTATGCCACCAGTCCCACCGCCCGACGAGGAAGCGACTGAGGTATCAACGATTATCTAGCTCAAGAAACGTACAAAAGATTCCAGGTCCCGTGTAAGTAAAAGAGATACGTATATATTAATAGTTGATCGCTGACTTTTCACAACGCAGGTTAGTACTGTCACCCCAGGGAAGACGGCGGCACAGAGGTCACGTGCTGCCGTGCATAGCGAGGCTCAGGGGAGGCCCCTTTACAGTCTCCCCAGGGATGTGCCTTACAGGCGCTGCGCGGGGGGTTCCGGAATTAGTATTTTAAAAAAAACTGCTCGCCAGCTCAGCTTTAGTTGCTAGCTCTACTTGTTTCTCGTTAATCCCAGACAATGGGACAGGTGGCTTAACCACAAATATAGTTTCAAATTAAGTATGAAAATTGATTAGCATAATCAACCGTTAATGTTCCCCTGGTGCTGGGACACAGGCTTCCTCTGTGAGAGGGAGTGGGCCATTATCCACCACGCGATGTGTGATCACATGTCTTCGAATGTTTGGTTCTAGGACATGCTGGTTTCCTCGCGATGTTGTATGACGTTAAATGATTGGTGCTGTTAAAAGAAATTGCATTATTCTTAGTAAAAATTCGCACAAACTCCAAAACCATTTGTTTCCTATCTAAATACGAAGAAACTCTCTCGGAGACAAATGTTGGAAACTAAAAGATAGTTCGAAATAAGTTCTATATACTAACAAATATGTATAGTTAAAGAAATAAGAATCTAAACCATATACTAGGTACAAAGAAGACACATTTTATTTTGTTTTACAAAAAGTATAGAAGACAATATTTTACTTTGTGCCAATGAAAATTTTGCTCCGCACATATCTAAAAATAAAACAGAAAATAATACGATTACGTATTTGATAACTTTTCTAAACATATAGAAACCGTCACACAAGCTGGTAAACGTCGGCCATTTTGGATTCTTAAGAAATAAAAACACGTCACCCCATTATTCTGTTACGAAAACGGAAAAAGGTATTTTTATTCCGTCACAGGTGATGTGACGTCATGTGACTTTAAATAGGGTGTAGAGGGCCAAAAAGGGGTTGCAAACAATTGAATGACATACAGAAAGTTTCCTTGAAAAACCATTAAACTTTAGCCCGCTCTCTAGTAAATACAATAAAGCTTGAATTTTGATTTAAACTGCTAGGATGGCAATGTGACCGCGGTGCCTCTAGTATTACAAATACAGATTAGTTGAGGAGTTCCTATAGCCACCTTCCAGCTGCATTATCAGACCAACTCCATGGTACTGTGAGCGCTTCAGGGTACAAGAAGGAATCAATTAAACCACAGTTTATCACGTATGTTCAATAATTATTCCAAGAAATCATTCTACGTATTTTACATCTTTCTCCTTTGGCTTGTCAGCCAAATCTGACACCATCTTAAACTAAGTTAATTTTTGTCTGGTATTTCTTGCTAATAACTGACTCGCGGAGTTTGCATGTAAGCGCCAAATAGCCATATTTTGGCATTGTCACCAAAGTTAAATATTAAAAACCGTCTGGCTCCAAAACTATAAATAATCGCTGAACATACATCCCCATGTATGTTCAGCGATTTTATTTATAGATATACTTATTATTATGTTTCGGAAAGCCCTTGGCGAGAGGCTTCTAAAATTTTTCTTTGGACGTCGTTTTACGGGTCATTCTGTAAGTACATTAGAACATCTTTTCAAATACGACATTAATTCTTAAATACAAAACTTTTGCATAATAAGAAAAATGTAATGATCTACATTTTCATGAAAGAGCTTAATGAAGCATAATGTACCGACAAACAAGGCGACCGCTGTGCAATTTGTTGATATTGACTCAACGGGGCGTAATTGGTGCATTCACCACACCCGCTGATGTATTGATCATAGGAAACTCCGTGAAGCTATAAAAAGTAACGACCCCTTGTTAACCTTCGAATAAAAATACTTAATTCAAAAAACATTTGAGACAATCGATGGTTCATGGGGTTTTTATGGGAATAGTGATAAAGTTTTTCATTGGCACAAATAAAAAAGGTAAAAAACAACTTCCGTCATTTCAAAAGTCGTAGAAATTTTCGTATAGAAAAATATAATTAGTATTCTAATAGTAACACGTAGCTTTACTTAATAACTTACGCTATGTATAGACAAGCGCATGAATTTTTATTTTATGAATATTATTAATACTGATTTTTGCCACAGTATAACAAGAGCAGAAGATCCAGCCCGTCTTTTGATGTTTTTAACACGTTTTTTTCGTTCACCCAAACACCGTTCTGTCATCACGAATTGTTTAAAAAAATCTTGAAATTTCCTTTTACTGTGAACACGCCAAACACGCGAAACATCTCAATTGCATGCAGTTAATAAAGGGGCAGGTCCCGTATTTTTAAGAAATTTCGCATTCTAATCTCAGTCTCATCCTGTCGATATATAGTCTACTTACTAGCTTCTGACCGCGACTTCGTCCGCATGAAATTTCATCCTGCCCCATTCATTTATTTAATACCTCAAGCACATAAATGTACAGCAGCGGACTTAATGCCATAGGCATTTTCTACCAGTAAACCTTTAGGTGACATCCACCCTCTTAGGGGTGGAATTTAGAAAAACCCTTTCTTGGTAGATACCAACTGTTCACAAAGAACTCAAATTTCTTCTTCTCCCTCCAAATTTCATGTCTCTCGGACCAACGGTTTAAGGTGTGCGTTGATATGTCAATCAGTCAGGACTTTGAATTTTATAGATAACTTTCATCCATTTTTGACACAATTATCTTTTTGACATTGATAATCGCTGAAATGAGATTGCGACTAGATTTTGAAATTACCGGGACCTACAGACGAAAATAAAAAAACCAAGTGTGATTTACAGGATATACAGTCATCTCTGATGTTGCATATTTTGCACGAATTGCACGACGTATCGTGGAATTTCTGAACCTTTTTATACTGTGTACCCCGCACGAGTAAAACTTCACATTGAAAATATAGCTCTCGCCAGGAGATTGTTTGCGGGGTATCTTATAACTAAAGCTCGAACATCTGATATTATTTGCAGGGATACAAGATTATCCTAGCATATATGCAAATAATATAAGATGCTTTAGAGCTTACAGGAGTGGCCAAGCTAGCGACGAACAAGAGCTAAGTCAGTATTAAGAAAAAAAAACTAATTTTGAGTCATAAAAAAACTTTTTTATACTTCAGACAAAAGTAGCAAAGGTCTTAACCATAAAAAAAGCTTCTCTGGGCAAATTCAATTTTCTCAAAACCGAATAGGTACAAAGTTTTTCCAACAGATCTAGTACAAAGTCTGTTTTGATTAAAAATAAAAATGAACGTACACTCGTTTAGAAACATTAGCTTTTACCGACATCTTCGCTCCTGTGGTCTATTCCTCAGGAACCGCGGATTATTCGGGTTAAAAAGTATCATATACAGGCATACCCAGGCTGGCAGGGACGCACAATATGAAGCCATGAATTCAGTACATGATCCTAGACGAAGAAACTTTTCGTCGGTTATCAAAACAAAATTTTAAAAAGTTTCATAGAAACCGACCTACCGCGGTCAAAATTTATGGAACAGCAAATTTTTTTTTTAATTTAGATTTTACGTCTGTTCTGAATCATGTACCTACAGAATCAATGGTAACAGGTTGCACGTTTTATGTCAGTAAAAGATTTTCTTGCAATCGAATCAGTATTTCCAGAGATTATCTTTACAAATAAAATATTATTTTCTTCATCAACGAGCTTCGTATACTTAGGTACGTAAAATAATAGATCTTGGTTTAAATCCACGTTAGCCTGGCCGCTCCCCAACAAGACTTAGGTACTATATCTCATGTTTCAAGTCATCCAATTAATCATGGTTAGACATCGCTTTCAGGTATTGATTACTAATAGCACGCGCAAATGACAGCCATTAATAAGTAAACGATGGCGCAGTCACTGTAGATGTTTTACAAGGCGAGGCCTAGCCAATTGATCAAGTATATTTATTTGACGAAGAGTATATCTAAAGTGATGAAAATGTCGTAAGTAGGGCATTTACAAGAGAGTATCAAATTATACTTTTGATAGTGTTACGGAAAATTCCTCGCAACCTAATCCCTGGTCAGACCAAGTAACCGCCATCTCGGGACTCTCTGGTACAACCTGAGAGATGCCGAGAACCGAACGAAGTCGAAGAATATCATACATAAAGCCGCGAAGGACTTTCAGAGACACGACCTTCAGTAATGAAGTACGCGACCAAGACGAAGAAGGGAAATTCAGTAGGTACCAATAAATCCGGATTAAGTCCGCTACTATCATTTTTACTTTGGAAGTAGAAAGGGATATAAAAATCTTAAACAACTCAAATTTAGAAATTGTTTTTGACATTTATACTACGTTGTACGATAAAATATTCTGTCAAAGCTGGTGGTACAAGTGGCAATCGCTTTCAAAGCGTTTCATATTTCTACGACGAATTTCAACAGGACTGACATTAAGCTTTTCAGTAGCTCATATTTATCCAATACATTTCTCCTGATACAATATCGCTTTGCCTTGGCCCTCAGGTCGACTCCCTAGTCCCTAGTTCTTATTTTATAGTCTGACCAATTTGACTAGTTTTCTCCTCAATTCCAGATTATTCCTCGAAAATTAGTCCTCATGATGCTCAAAAGTGTACAAAGAAACCGTTCGGAGTAAGTAAACTAAAAACCTCCTAACCTAAAGATAAAATAGACGTACCAATTGAATTCATACTTTTACCCGCCACTGTACCTACTTGGATAATAGAAGTACCAAAGTAAAACATCACATCAGATACACTCGACGCCATTATACTCATCTGATACCTCAAACCAATTAAGTAATTGCTTGAAACATGAGTCGAGGGCAAACACTAAACATAACAAGTACTCTAATGGAAAATTCTCATTATGTTAACGATATTCTCCATATTTTGATATACGTATGAACAACATTAAATTTAATACTCTAAGAAATAAAACATGGTTCTGAATGTCGAATCAATATTTAGTTTAGCGATTAGCAGTGGATTGTTATTTAAGTCTCTCTTGTCTTATTTTCAGCTGAAAATAGTGTCGTTTTTATCCTGCTTTTCTTTCAAAGAATAATTTACATTATTCTTAAGATAGATTTGTTTAATATTCCCAGACGATCCCAAGGTCATATATTATTCAAATTGAGACCAAAGCTTTGCTTTCCCTTGACGAAAGCAAGCCACCACTGTTTTCTTACTAACCAATCTAAATATTAAAGGACTCTTAACTTTTAAGTTAAATGCCCCTCATGGGATTCATAACAGATTTCAAGTGAATGATGGAGCCTTCATAATTGCTAAAAAAGATGAAGGAATAAATGTAGATGAGTGAGAGCCAACATAAATGCTAAAGATATGAATTCCAATGATATTATTAAACATTCAAAATTGTTATGACTACATACTTAGCCTTAGTTAAACACTAATACTGTAAGAAGGGTTTTGTAACAAATTGTTTATACACATAGTAGGGCTGGTGAAAGCCAAAATTGTCTTTGACAATTAGTAGGAGCTACAAATAATAATGTTTCCCGCCAAACGTTAACAGCCACTTAAGTTCGATCAATTATTCAAGGAGTTGTTTCGAGTGCTTCAATAACGAATTTTCTTACGAGAAATTCGCAGAATTTATTAGCGCGTTCATTTATAGAAATAATGATCCAATTAAAAAAACAGATGCTCAGAATATAACAAAAGAAGATCACTATTTTCTTATTTTGTATCAAATTCAGAATGATGAACGTGACGTAGGTGCGTCGAAAAATATAAGCAAGCAAAAAACGGGTAAAATAAATAAAATAACAGCATCATAATCTCGGACAAAGAAAGGCGGGCAGAAATATATCAAGTTACAAAATAATGACTAAACCTTGTTATAAGAATTAATGGATGGAATACAATAAATCTGAAGGCTGATTTATATGAGTTTCTCGAATGTCTTGTATATAGGAATATTGATGTCCGATCTCGATATTACCAAGCCATTGTTACCTCCCTATATTCAATCGACCTTGAACAGCCAGTTTTCTTACTAAATATGAATATTTTTTGCGAAAATCAACGCCCTTTTCAAGAGTCCTCGGATTCGAGCTATTTCGCCTCGAATATTTTCCATAAATTATTCCCCATGATACTTTTGACGTAAACGATTGGGGAAAAATCTGCTATTTTCGTGGTACAATAAGGGATTTGTGAAAAATAAAAGTAGTTATGGTACTTAAATAAAGAATTCTGGGTGATGTTCAGAAAATTTAAAAGGGATGCAGACAAAGGAATGAAAGAATCTTAAAAAATTCTGCAATAAATGAAACGTGGATTCGAGAAACTTTAATAAATATGATATGAACATTCCAGTAACAAAATGGGCAGATGATACAGCAGTTGATACTTATAGCACTTATCGTATACTCAACAAAATTAATCTTAACATTATATCCAGTCAAACATTGATTAAAAAAACAATCAAGACATATTAGAAGGAAGAATCCTCTATACATTAACAATAAGAAAAACATTTATAGATATTTATAAGTTACCAGGAGCCCAGAAGTTTACAGGACGTGTAAATTCTCGCAAGACTTTGATTTGGAAATGTCATTGATACATATCTTCTGTAGTAGCTCCCGAGCGATGCTAAGCGATATGTGCGTACGAGAGCTCGCGAGTTTAGGCTGCTTCGCTTCCTATAACAAAATAATTGACATAAAACATCGTTCAAAATACGAAAACGGCTTCGAGCAAAAACATTTTCTTTCAATTTGAAAGGGAACCTGAATTCTTCCGTTTGATCATCTCTTTTATATTTACTTTGTCAATAATTACGCAAATATTGAGACATGTTACATGCGAGCATATTTTTGTCTTTATCTTTTAAAAAACATTTTGTGTCTTTGCACCCTGAAGCTATAAGACATTTTCTCATTATTTTTTCCTTACACTGTCTTGTTTTATTGAACAAGAAAATGATACATATTTCAGGACTTGAACTCGTAATTGCTAAGGTATCTTACTAATGCCTCGATTTGCTGTTCAAGAACTGAATGATTCGTTTCGTCCTTGTCTATTTCTGCGTTCTTGTATTTCAATCTGATATTTTTACTATTTCAATCACACAACATTTTATTGAGTGACTTAAAATCAATATCAGAAACTAGACGGAGAATAAGTTATGTTTCGTTGTAAGTGATTGACAGAATATACAGGCTGGCAGGGACAGGAAAAAAAAACGAAAAATTCATTCAGAATCATGTATTGAATCCATGGTAACAAGTTGCGCGTCGGTGTCCTTGCCATCCTGTATGTGTCAATCACCCTGTGTGTGTATATGTTACGGGCAATTTGATAAGTCCGGGCACTATTAATAATGGCCGGTCTGTATTCATAATGCCCGACTCAAATGGGCAATGTGATTAAAACAGCATGATTAATCACTTTTCCCGGCCATTATGAATAATGCCCACCCTATCTTGGGCAAAGTAATAAACTAGGTGAACTGTAGTATTTTTGTTTATTAAAAATGCTATGTACAGTCCATCTCGTACCTATGTGCCGGCAATATCGACGAGTTCAGTGTAGCTGTAGGCTTGCACCAGGGATCGGCTTTAAGTCCTTACCTCTTCCTATTGATTATGGACGTCTTGTATGGATCAGAATGTTGGGCCACAAAAGGGATGAATGAAAGGCAATTGCATGCAGCAGAGATGAGAATGCTAAGAGGGATGTGTGGTGTTACACGAATGGATAGAATAAGAAATGAGTACATAAGAGGAAGTTTGAAAGTGGCACTGGTAACTGAAAAGTTGCGGGGGATCGGTTGTCATGGTATGGGCATGTGTTACGAAGAAATGAGGAAAATGTCGTGAGGAGAGTTTTGAGTATGGATGTCGATGGCTATAAGGTAGGGGAAGACCAAAGAAACGATGGATGGAATGTGTGAATGATGATAATTATGGTTAGAAACGGGGTGACTACAGAGATGACGACTAATAGAGAAGTATGGAAGAAAAAGACATGTTGCGCCGACCCCAAATAAATTGGGATAAGGGGAGGAGAATGATTGCTCATATCGGCAGAAGGCTGTTGATCGGCTGCTCGCGGGTTTTCATTTATTATGTCCACACTCACAGTGGGTTGCTGATTTTCTGGTAGACTATCGGCAGAATGTTGTTCCAGTTCAGAAGAAGGCTGTTGATCGTCTGGTCAAGGGTTATCACATTGCCCGGCTATAAGTAGGGAATTATTCATACTGCCCGGTCCAAGTGATACATTCAAGCTACCTCAAACACTGACTTATTACATGGACCACGGGCCGTCGGGCATTATTAATAATGGCCGGTCAAAGTGATAAATTAATCACTTTGCCCATCGCTCTTGGGCATTATTAATAATGGCCGGTCCTTATTAATAATGCCCAGTTAATCACGTTGCCCGTAACATATATATGAATCAATCCATTAATATCTTGTCTAGATATATTCCAAGACTTTCTTGACAGCACTAACACAGTGGTTAAACACATCATGGAAAACACATAGCCTTCATCTATAATATTACTCGTAAGCGTTAAGAAAACTTACGCCGTCGTCGTCTTTTCAAATGTTCTAATTATATGACACTATTTGGAAACAGTGCAAGTCACCAAGAAACTATCTGTTTGCAGATAAGCGGACGAAGATTTTATTGGCGTGTCAGAAGGACTGCGAGAGAGATTCATGATAGTGTTGTTTGTGTATTTTTTTTATTCTTAAACCTAAACTTTATAATTTTCTATTATCTCTTTTATGTGCACCTATGTCTTTAATTATTGTAATTAGTTTTTAACAGTTTTAATTAAAGTTAGTAAAAGTAATATAGACGTATGAGGCTGATGACCTGAAGGCTGATTCCTGTAATTGAAAACGTTCAAAATCTAGTCGCAGTCTCATCTCGACGACAAACAAATGTCAAAAACTTGTCAAAATTTAGGGAAATTAGAGCTATTTTAGACAGATTGAGACTGAGATCACAATGTGAACGTTCTTAAAATTACGAGAATAGCCCCTCTGGTATGCGCGGTCGCTGCATGCTGGTGGTCAGGATATCCGTTGAAGCCGTGGGTGCTAGCTGGGGGTCCGTGGCTTAGGCCCCCAGTGGTCGACGCACCTGTGGCCGACGCCCCCGGATCGATTAATTTAATACCTTTTTTTTGTACTTTTTCACTTAGTACAGTAAATGAGAAAAGTGTTTCACCCTATTAATAAAGTATTTTTCCTTGCTAAACAAAAGTTATCTATCAAATAGAAGAGAGAATAGATCGCCACTTCATTTTATCCTTACACACCTTGTCCCCATTAGAAGCATATTTATTATGTACAAACATCCAAAAAATCAAAAAGACTTCAAAATATACCTCTAATATGGGAACACCCAAATATTCCGAAATATTTTATTCCGAATTTCGATGTTCCGATTTTCAAAAGTCCGAATTTCATAATACCTAAGAATTATAATCTCTATTATTAAAAATCACGAAATTTATGTTTCCGAAAGTCATAAATGCGATTTGCTTATTTTCCGATTTTCATATGTTCGAAGAATCAAATGCTCGATGGGTTCTCGGTCCGAAAAACGTCATTCCGATTTTTAATTTTCCGAATAACCTGTTAAAATTGGTACTCCCTTTCTTCTCCTAAAATTGTTTGTCCGAAAGTCATTATCCATAACACGTTTACTATAAACTTCAGTAACCATAATGTTCAAAAATTCTAAATTTTGTTTTACATAATTATCTTTACTTCTAAATCTATTCTGTCATATCTGTCGAGTACTATAATAATTGAATCTCCTAATTTTACATGAAATAAAGTCATATGTCTATGTATTGTATTATATAATGTGTATTATTCCGAATGTTCATTTATAATAAAATTGTTAGCTCTAAAACATTTGCTAAAAATAAGGTTTTAGTGACAGAAACGAATCGCTGTAAATCCGACTCCACGCAGTCTTGTCTGCCCTACCCCTAGAGTGTAATTTAAAATCGCGTAGGCGCGTAGGGGCGAGGCGGCCCGCGGGCTGAGGAGCAGGAGGCTGTGAGCGAAAGCCGTCTGCGACGATTAGCACGCGTGGGGCCGCCGGAGAACCGCAGCGCCGGAGCCGTGACAGAAACCATGCCTGCTGCATGTTGCATGTTGCATGCTCGCTTGCATGCTGCATGCTTGCTGCATGCTTGTTGCATGCTTGCTTGCATGCTGCATGCTGCGTGTTTGCTTCCATGCTGCATGCTTGCTGCATGCTTCGTGTTTGCTTCCATGCTGCATGCTGCATGCTTGCAACATGCTTGTTTGCATGCTGCATGCTGCGTGTTTGCTTCCATGCTGCATGCTTGCTGGCATGCAGCATGCTGCCTGTTTGCTTCCATGCTGCATGCTTGCTGCATGCATGTTACTTTAAACCCTTTACACAGAAATAGGGGCCCCGCGAAGCGGGGCTCCGTCGATACTAGGACGCAAGAGCGAGCGAATGACAATATAAATACCTTTACCGTGCATCGAAGTCTAGTAGTGTCGCAGTGAAGATCTATCGCGGTAACGTGCATGGAAATGTAGTGGCGTCGCAGAAACGGGTCTTTCGCAGTTACGTGCATCGCAATATTGTAGCATCGTATTAGCATTTATCGATATTTTGTGCTTCGATATTCCGTATTCTACTCGTATTATTTGTCTTGCTATTCAGTTTTACAAGGCGTTTTTATTTCGGAATTATAATTAATTCGGAATTCTAATTAATCGGAATTCGTATTTTTGATGTTTCGAATTTTCATTAATTCGGACTTTTTGTTATTCGATCTATTGGAACTCGGTATTTTGAGAATAGTACTTATAAACGTTAGGAATATTGAAATTTCGGAATTATAAAAATAGGATGAATGATAAATCGGAGTTGTTATATTAGGAATTTTGAACCGAATTCGGAATTATGAAAATCGGTATTTTAAAATTCGTATTTGTGACTGTCGGAATAAAGTTTTTCGTATTTATGTAGTGTACCCCTCTAATATAAAAGCATTTCTATGTTATAAATATAATTACGATTTAATGTTATGCATATACTTACAATCAATATTAAGTACATTTAATATTTTTGTAAAACAATTTTTGTGCCTGACAGTACATTTGATCAAAAATTACTTTGAATTAAATTAATCGAATGGGGGGCGTCGGCCACAGGTGCGTCGACCACTGGGGGCCTAAGCCACGGACCCCTAGCTGGCTGGGTGACTCACCACTCTAAAGCTTGCGGTAGTGATGATGACGTCATGCTGAAGTAGGTGCACGAAGGCTGCGCTGACGTTCATGTTCGGGATCACCAGTATAGAGGTATGAGGAACAGGGTGTAAAGTTTACTCATCCTCCATAGAAAAGGTAGGATCCTTCGATCAGACGGGTGTCGTGTCTGGCGGGCAACTGCCCGATGATTCATGTCGGGCCATTGTATATATGCTAGTTGCGCGGTAAACTGTGCTTGCGAGATGCAGGATTTTGCGTGACGCCAGTACGACGCGTTGTGTGCATGTGGCGTTATAGATACAGCTACAGTAATATGACAGTCATAATATTATAACCCACAAGAGTTAACTTGAGACCCGAGAGGGCTCTCCTGGCCCCCGCGCTGTTACCGCTCTCGCCGTCGACGCCTTAGTGCGACGCGCTTAGCCTTACGTCATCCGAGCGAAGTTTCAAGTTAACTCTTGCGGCTTGTATTACATGTTACAGTTTCTATTTCAAACCTTAAAAATCCCTAACATTTCTAAGGTACCAATTGATAACGTACCTGCTTCCCAACTTTCTTGGCATGCTTCTTGTCTCTGCTCTCCTTCAGTCGGATCTGCTTGAGGATCCCTACCAGCAGCTCGTCCACATTGTGCTGGATCCCTGATGACGTCTCTATGAACTTGCAGTCTCTAGATGTGGCTAGGCTTTTGCCCTCTGTACAGAAAGGAGAATAAAGTTTATTTGGACACAGTTCGTAAAACACAAAATAAAAATAATTTAAAGTTAGTTATCATCATCAAGATTTACTTTGTTTTTTTTTTTCTTCTTTGGTTGGCACATAAAATACAGTTACGAACGTCAAAATTTACCTACAATAAAATGGAATTGATTCTAGTCAATCCTTCAAAAAAATTAGTTTTGTGTGGAGAAGAATGGACAAGAAACTGTACCGTTACTCTTTTAAACTGTTTTTTTTTTTTTAACATTTTGTAAGATACCATCATCACGCCTGTAATCCCTGAAGGGTAAGGCAGACGTGTACCTATACTGCCGTCATAAAGAAAAAGGGCACAACTAATTTTTTTTTTTTTATTGAGTTAAATACATATTTGGAATCAGAAAAAAAAGGCGCATATGCCAGTTTTTTTTACTCTTTTATAGAAAAACTTTTAGTTGTGCCCTTTTTATTTATGACGGCAGTATACTGCCGCAGCAGTACACTGCAGTGCACTGCAGTGCAGTGTACTGCGGCAGTGTACTATAGTACACCCACATCTTGCCAATCAAATTTAAACCCCACCTAATAGGGGGCGAACCTATTGCCTACAACCGGGCATAAATCCAGACTTCGTACTGATACTGAGAAATTCGTGATAAAAAATCCAATGACACTCACTTCTGATTTTAACGCAATGGGGATAACGGGCATAATTTGAAAAGTATAGGGTGAATTTTCCAAGTGGTCGTGGAAGGCCAAATCCGAAACTATGAGGAATAGCGAAAAGTACTCAAAGGAGTCGCGGGCTCAATTTTGACGAAAACTAAAACTGCATCATTGGATTTTTGAAAAATCAATATTTCTAGCCAGGAATTGAACCCATTGATTTTGATTAAAAAAATACACACTGTATTATTACACCACTCGATAGTGTCCCTAATAAGGATCAAATTCTTAGAAGTAATGACATACGGCAAACTTAAGAAAATGTTGGATTTTAATAAACTGCTTCTTATTTTAAAGTATTCATACTGACATTACCTGTACCTTGTTTGAAATGATGCTCAATACACCCGCAGCACAGTCACTTTCACAACATTATGTTCTAAATTCAAATTTTGAATGCAGTACAATCCTTGAGACGTCGAATCCAGCTATGTATTGAAAACAATGGTCATAATTTTGAACAATTAATCAGTTAAGGTTTAATAGGTAGGTAACATAAGAAAACTAAAAAAAAACCGGGCAAGAGTGAGTCGGACTCGCGCACCGAGGGTTCCGTAACATTCGGGTTTATGCATAAGGTTTATGTTTATGAAATTAAATGTTTTTTTTTATTTTTGAGTTGATTGAATGAATGGTAAATTGCGGTTTACGATTTATGACGTATTAAAAAAAACTACTTACTAGATCTCGTTCAAACCAATTTTCGGTGGTAGTTTACATGGTAATGTACAGTCGGTGATAGCAATTAACTGACCCCCCTAAAAATTACTCGATTTTGCACCCTCTGCTCATAACATTAAAGGTTATTCAATGTATGAGTTTATCAGACTAACACTACTCGATGAACAGAAACAATAAATAATTTTGATACGCAAACTTGAGCTTTAAGATGTTGGTGTTAGGTCATTTACTATGTATATGGGTATTTGTTACGCAATTTTCATTTTTATGCAGCAAGACTTAAAGGTTAGGTTAATGTTCTGATAATTTGTGTCATTGCTACTGATACCTACCTTATTTCATCTGTCTTACCCAAGTTAATCTGGTGTCGTGGTTTGTGTGTAAGGCTGAGACGTGGAAGACGCAAGTTCAAGTCCTGTCTCAATGTTTAATTTTGTTTTCAATAAGTATATAAATTGTTCGTTAAGTATTTCTTGCATTATTGTAAAGAACAAGCACATCAATTAAATTAATAAAATTTTCATCTTTTTCAATAAGTGGGTAGTTAGACGTCATTATGCGTATTCAACAAAAACTGCTATTGAGATGATATTAAGAATATGGGGTAGAAGAATAAATTGAACAAGACATTCTATGCACAAATAGCAGTGACTACGCGCGAACATTTTTACCTTGCCTTACAAATTGCGAAAATCCACGCCTTTTTCCTTTTTATTAATTATCAGTTTTGATACAGTTTAATCGTCATGTCTCAGTTGTGATTATTTAAAATACAAAATAATCTATTTGCATGAGGAGAATGTTGGTGTTAAAGCGATTGCTAGGAAACTTAATATAGCGGTAAGTGTATTCTTTTTTATGCTTCATTTATATTTATTAAAAACTTGTGAATGAATAATAGAAAATTAACTGTGTTTCATTATGAGATCATGTAAAGGTCTAATGTGGTTTATCTAAACTTATTCGAAAAATTATGCTTACTTCGTTACTAAAATTATGCTTATTGTGTTGTTTCAGAGAAATACAGTCAGATTGTGGCTAAGACATATTGAAGAGACAGGGAATATTCAAAAGGATCGTCCTGGAAAATATGGCCCAGCTTGTGACATCAACATGGGAATTCATGAGAGGAAGTGACTGTTGTTGGAATATGGTGCGCGGTATGCGGAACCGCTTGCAACAAGTAGTAGAAAAAATGGTGCTCCACTTCGCTATTAAAAGCACCACTGAATGACTTCAGTGGCCAGTGTTGGCCACAAACAATACTAACGTGTCAGTGTGTGTGTTAAATTAACTATTGTTATAATTTTTAACGAAGTATTTCGCATACCTAGTTTTTGTCAAAACCTTATTTATAACTAAAAATAACTACATACAAAACAAATTGATATAGGTAAAACATTAACACATAATGCTATTTTATTCAGTTAAATGATATTTAATGTGGTGATGTTATTGTTATGAAATAAAGAGAAATACCTATATTTCTAAATATTCTAACATGTTGATTCACTACATTAAACTCTGTGAAGTATGTAACAACGTTATTAGTAAGCAGGTAAATGTTACCTATATCATTTACGTTATTATTATAAATAATTTTATTTATAAAATAAAATCGTTTTTACCATCATTATCGTTTTTTATTTCTGTTCAGCTTTTTTTTGTAGCTAAATTTATAATTTATTATTTAAAACTTAAAAAAATATTGTAAAACAGAACGCGTTACAGACAATAATATATTGGTTTCGAACTCACAACCTCATTCTCGTCAGCTTACTACAGCTACTACCAGACCACACGAATATAGTGAACGTCGTTGAAATTAGCAATTATATTACAAGTTAAAACAATATTCAAGATCATACCTACCTTGACACTGCGTGTTAAAGTTCAAATTCGAATAACTATTTTATTAATCATAGACGACCAGTTGTTCTAGTTCGACAAGCTTACTGTTAACAAGCAGAAGGTTCAAATTCGTTTAATTTTTAAGGGGGTCAGGTAATAGCTATCACCGACTGTACATCATATATTTTTTTTTCGTTTTATCATTCTCTTATTTTAGAAGTTACAGGGGGCCCCGACACACATTTTACCACTTTGGAAGTGTCTCTCGCGCAAACTATTCAGTTTAGAAAAAAATTATATTAGAAACCTCAATATCATTTTTGAAGACCTACCCATAAATACCCCACACGTATGGGTTTGATGAAAAAAAAAATTATGAGTTTCGGTTCTAAGTATGGGGAACCCTAAAATTTTTTTTTTTCTAGTTTTGTGTGAAAATCTTAATGCGGTTCAAAGAATACATCTACTTACCAAGTTTCAACAATATAGTTCTTATAGTTTCGGAGAAAAGTGGCTGTGACATACGGACGGACAGACAGACAAACAGACAGACGGACAGACAGACAGACATGACGAATCTATAAGGGTTCCGTTTTTGCCATTTGGCTACGAAACCCTAAAAAGGGATTTTGTTAAAAATGCGCTCTTTTTTTTAGTTTCCCGTATATCATTACTTCCCAGAATTTGACCCTTATTAGGGACACTATCGAGTGGTGTAATAATACAGTGTGTGTTTTTTTTTATCAAAATCAACGGGTTCGATTCCTGGCTAGAAATATTGATTTTTCAAAAATCCAATGATGCAGTTTTAGTTTGCATCAAAATCGAGCCCGCGACTCCTTTGAGTACTTTTCGCTATTTCTCATAGATTCGGATTTGGCCATCCACTACCACTTGCCAAATTCACCCTGTACTACAATAAATTGACGGCGATGGCGTACGGGAACAACGGAATTTTAATTATTTTATTAAATTCCCTTTGTCCCCTTTAACGGGGACAACGGGAAGTAATTTTAATTATTTTTTTAGTATCCCTTTGTCCCCTTTAACGGGGACAACGGGAATACAGGCTTTGCTCGACCTGGGAATCGAACCCCCCAAGCTCAGCAGTAGCATTTGCTATCACTAGAAAACGAGGCAGTCTAATTTGCCATCAATTAAAACCGAATCTACGATAATTAAAATCAATTATCTTAGATTCGGTTACTTTGGGATTGTACCATGAATTTAAAGCCACACAATGTAGGTACTCCATTGAATTACTGATTAATCAATCAATTGTGTTTGTTAACTCTGTACGGTTCACGTACAGGCAAATTGCTAACGCCGCGACCTACTTGTCGTTCATCTACTTATTTTATTATTGTTAGTAGAGCAATAGCTGCCGTAGCGCTATTACCGCGGATTAACATTCAACGGAACTTTCATGTAACTTTTGCGAATAAACGAAATTATCGTGAAGTCTGTGGTTTTCGTCGACTCACATCCAACAACTCAACTTTAACAAACTGGCTACCTCTGAGCCATACAAACTCAAATAATTGATTAATTAGTAATTCAATTACTTCACTCACCTGCCTAGCCTTTTCCCAACCATGTTGGCGTCAGCTTCCAGTCTAACAGTATTTTACATGGTGCGACTGCCTATCTGACCTCCAGAACCCAATTTCTGGGTAATACGATACCCCTTGATAAGACTGGTTGTCAGTCTTTCGGGCTTCTGACTAACCGTAACGACTGTCAAAGATCCACGAATGACAGCCGGGACAAACGGCTTTCCGAGGCACGGCGGGGTCACGGTATGTAAAGATGGTCACCCATCCACAGACAAACCGCGGCAAGCGTAGCTTAACTGATCTATCGACCTGTGCGGCTGTTATTATTTAGCCACGGGCCCCTCCACTGAATTATTCAAATGATCTTGCTCCCAATAGCACCCAAATTATTATTGAGGAAGCTTTACTTGTTTCCAAAACATAGGTTTTCTTTGTAGGTAACGTAAAAGATGGCTTAATTCCGAGGGTTATTTACTTAAGAGGAAATGTGGTTGGTCTATTGAAGTGAAAACTTATACATGCGCGTTGGGCATTTTTTGAGATGGGGAAAAAACCATTGTACTCGCGACACTGTTACCGTAACCGACACCGCGCTACATTTTGGACGATACATTATTTTTGTAAGTCTCATAAAATGCCGATTCAAACCGCTGTCAACAAAGGTCTAGTGTACAAATTTGACAACTATTAATGAAAAATGAAAAACATAAGGACAAAGTATAATAATATATCTTTCTTATTCAGTTTATAAAATATATTTTAAATTGGTTCAATATTGGAGGCGGAAATAACCTCAAATTATGACTTTTTACTTAGACTTTTTGGAAAGTCTCCGACCGCATTTCTTCAGTCGATTCAAATACTTATTATTTAAATATCAACTTTATGTTTGTGAAAATTATTTTGAAGTCATTTTTTTTTTAAGCTGTAACGAAAACTGAACTTTATGGTAAACGTATGTACTAAAATATTTTTTACCAAAATTTCAGTATCTGTGTTCTAAATGGCGAATGCTGATAAGGGTTCTTACTCCTTGTTCACTTACCATTAGTAGACACCTGCCGAGCCCTGGCCAGATCAGCTTTATTCCCGACCAGCACCACAGTCCTCTCCACTGTAAACTGTTCCCTGGCGAGGTAAGCCAGGAGTTCTGCTGAGCGGGTGAATGAACTCTTGGCCACCACAGAGTAGACCACCACACAAGCGTGAGGCTCGTAGGTTGAGAGGCAGTTCTCGACCTGTGGTAGAAATGGACGGGGTTACTATGAGAACAGGACTCTGAGACTTTTCAACTCAAGATGTGCAGCTGCCGATTATTTCTTTTTTGTGATTATAGATCGATTTTCTTTTTTTATTCGAATTAAGGGGCTTACATGACCTAAAGCGCGGTCCCTGTCGGACTGCATAGAAAAGAAAGAGAAGCGCGAATGACACAACCCTGGTAATTTATTGCAAAATATGAAGCAATTATTTAATTACAAAAAAATCTATTGCTTGGACTAAAAAATTAAAACACTAGTATTTTAGTATGTTGCTTGTAGAATAATCTGACAAAAAATCAGAATGATTGTATGTATTTATTTGGTTTTTATTGTAAAAAGAAAGTTTATAAAGGTATCTTCATGATTTTTTTGTATCGTATCAAATTATTTGTATTATGTTTTCAACACACTGTACAGTATGCCTCAATACTGCTTAGGCGCGCTATGGTTGAAATTTCTGTGAACATGCTTCGCGCCGTCCCCGCGCCCGCGCCGCAGGCCCGTATTTACATCTGTGTGTGTACACTTGCTAACGTCAAACGAAACAAAACATATCGTCATCGCTTTTTCACACGCGCGGCGTAATTACGTATGACCTTGGTTGGTTCATACCACTGCTAAAATTCACAACTTCATAACAAGTGCTGCTAGCGGATAACGTAGCGTATAGGATTAGTAAACACGCAGGCCTGGGTTCGAATCTCGAGATGGAACTTTGAATTATCTTTTCAACAATAATCTTATCTTTTTTTATTATTCGATAAATTAATACACGAGAATAATAATGTAATATTTGTTTTATTTGTATTATTATATTGTTATTGAAATATGCGGGGTAAAAATAAAAAAAAAATTAAGTGATTTCAAAAATTTTATTCGTTATAATTTGATAACTTTTAAAACAGTTTATTTTCTCATAAAGAACAATTTATTGAAGTAAAGCAGGTAATCGGTGAGCTACGAGCATTAGACTTAAAATATTGTAACTATCTTAGTAATAAAATAATATTGTGCTTTAATTGCGGATATAGCTTAAGTATTCATTTTCAAAATTCATTTTGAAAAGAAGATTGAAACTATAAACCTCAAAATAATCCTTATTACGGATATGACACAATAATATTTTATTTAATATTACTAAAATCAATTTGTAATTTATAACTTAATACGTTGTATAACCACCATTATTATCCATGCTATCAAGTAAACGCTGGCGTATGGATCCTGTAATGTTTAAACATATATCTTCATATTTCCTTGCAATGCAACTTCATCTGGTAGGTAACTGGTTGGTTAAAACCACTTGTTTCTTATTCACTGACTGTACTCTTCCTTATATCTTTTGACCCTCCGACTCACAGTAGGTAATTTCTCTAAAACAAAAAAGGAATATTGTAAGGCTACTAGCAAAATTATAAAATATTAAGTAGATACCAACTTATTACTTTTTTAAACAAAATGATTTTGAAAATGGTTCAAATGTTACAAAATAAATATATTATAATTTATACATAATGCTATATTCATCATTCCAAAAGTAAATAAATAAACTCTTGGAAATATTATTTTTTTCTTCTATTTAGACCCTATGGTAAATATAAAACGTTTAATAAAATAACTACAAGGATCAGCAGTTAAACTTTAATTAGCTAAATGTTAGATAAAATAATTAAATCATAATACTCACAGTCAGTCCGGTTTCATCAATTATTTGTGATATAATATTAAGTCCACTTTTACGCTGCGCGATAATATCCGCTTTCATCTCAAAGCTTACATTTCAAAATGAACTATTACACAGCTATTATAATAGATTAAACACACGTCACTAACCCACAATATCAAAAACCAATCAAGAACGAACAAAATTCTATTAGACGCGGTGAATGAGCCGTAAGTTACCTGCATCTGTCTACCATACCTAATTTATTTATTTAGATTTCTGTGGGTATACTCATAAAGTTTTACGAATTATGTGAACAAGACGAACATGACACGGAACTATATTCAAAAGCGTGATTATTCGAGTAATATGCGGGTGTGTGTGTCAAATTACTCATTAAAAGAAGGTCGTAAGTCAAACTAAACGTTAAGCAGTTAGTTTTGAAGTTGCCTATGGACTTTTGGCGTGGATAGTACCTAGCATAATACATCCTGAAGAATATCATGTATTTCTTTGATTTTGTTTACTGTAGTCGATCTTATACTTTTATTGTTTCTAAAACTTGCGTTTTTTGTGTTTAGGTCCTGTAAGCCCCTTAACTTACTATCTTTTTATGTGCAAGTATTTCTGTGACAAATAGACCTATTTTCATTAATTTTCTTTATTTCTTTCAACTTCGTCTATGGTATGATGCATAATCATCTGCCTAGCCTTTTCCCAACTATGTTGGGGTCGGCTTCCAGTCTAACCGGATGCAGCTGAATACCAGTATTTTACATGGAGCGACCTATCTGACCTCCACAACCCAGTTACTGAGTATACGATACCCCTTGGTAAGACTGGTTGTCAGACTTTCGGGCTTCTGACTACCTGTAACGACTGTCAAAGATCCACGAATGACAGCCAGGACCAACGGCTTAACGTGCTTTCCGAGGCACGGAGGGGTCACGGTATGTAAAGATGGTCACCCATCCACTGACCAACCGCGTCAAGCGTAGCTTAACCTGATCGATCGACCTGTGCGGCTGTTATTATTTCGCCATGGGCCCCTCTATGGTATGATGCATGGTGTCAATAATACATTACGACAAAGTTATGACGTATGGGCTTGACCTACGTGGTATCGTAGTTGAAATTGGCATAGGTTATCGTCTTGTATATTAGATGGACCAACTGCCAGGTCATCAGTTCAAAATATGGTCAACAATTGCTTTGACAAGCGTGATCAATAAGACAATAAAATTCTTCCTATCTCGTATTGCCATGATGTACAGTCAACAAAAGAAAAAAACTGGCCAAGTGCGAGTCGGACTCGCACACGAAGGGTTCCGTACCACAAGGCAAAAACGCCGAAAAAAACATGTTTGTTGTATGGGAGCCCCCCTTAAATATTTATTTTATTTTATTATTATTATTTATTATTAAAGTTAAAATACAACTGAGTATTTCGTGAATATTTCAAGTGCCTACCTGTTGCCGTTTTTGATATCGAGCAAAAAAGGGCAAAAAAATGCCTTTGTTGTATGGGAGCCCCCCTTAAATATTTAATTTATTTTGTTTTTAGTATTTGTTGTTATAGCGGCAACAGAAATACATAATTTGTGAAAATTTCAACTGTCTAGCTATCGCGGTTCTTGAGATACAGCCTGGTGACAGACAGACGGACAGACGGACAGACGGACAGACGGACAGACGGACAGACGGACAGACGGACAGACGGACAGACGGACAGACGGACAGACGGCCAGACGGACAGACGGACAGACGGACAGACGGACAGACGGACAGACAGCGAAGTCTTAGTAATAGGGTTCCGTTTTTATACGGAACCCTAAAAAGGATGCTGGATCGTCGGATATAGTTGAACTTTAGTAAGAAACCGATGGATGTTGTTGACTGAAATTTAATTTGATAAATGAGCTGTTTGTTTTCTATTAAAAAAAAATTAATTTTTTTCGAGACCATCCATCTGTTTCTTACTTAACTTCAACTATATCCGACGATCCTGCATATTTATCTCCTTTGTTGACTGCACATTTACGAGGTCGGGAATAGTCTGATATACAGGGTTATTGGTAAAACATTAACAACCTCTCAGAACTACATTAATAACACCATAAACAACAACTTTTGTTCTATGACTTTTATTAATACATCAGTCTTTCATACAAAAATAAAAATATTTCAATTCAACGAGTTGAAATATTAGATTTTCTGTTACGCGAAGCAAAATAAAGCGTTAGTTAGGTAAACAAACTGCCGTGTCTAGTACAAAATTCAGTGGAGGGGAACGAGGGTTAGATAGAACAATGAAATCTTAAAGGTTTGCTTTTGGTAAATGTATTACAAGAAACTGCGTACGTTCGGAATTTGGCACCTAATTTTATTTTGCTAGTGTATCGTGTTTTGTAAAAAGTCATAGAACAAAAGTTGTTGTTTATGATGTTAGAAATCCAGTCCTGCAAGGTTGTCAGTGTTTTACCAATAACCCTGTATTATGTTGGTATATAAGAATAAATTACCCATACCGCTGTGAAAAAATAAACAAATCAGCAAACATGGTAGCGGGACCGACAGTGAATTATACTAAATTTAATTAATTAGATTTAGTGCGGCGTACCTCGGTCAATTGTCGTTACTCATGGGGTTCTTTTAGTGATTATCAGAAACAATTTGTATTTTTTTTTGTAGGTTTAGCTTACACTTAATTGCAAATTTTGACTTTTTTAGGGTTCCGTTGCCAAATGGCAAAAAACGGAACCCTTATAGATTCGCTATGTCTGTCTGTCTGTCCGTCTATCTGTCTGTCCGTCTGTCTGTCCGTCCGTATGTCACAGCCACTTTTCTCTGAAACTATAAGAACTATACTGTTGAAACTTGGTAAGTAAAAAAAAACCATAAATTTTGGGGTTCCCCATACTTAGAACTGAAACTAAAATTATTTTTTTTCCGTCAAACCCATACGTGTGGGGTATCTATGGATAGGTCTTCAAAAATGATATTGAGGTTTCTAATATCATTTCTTTCTAAACTGAATAGTTTTCACGAGAGACACTTCCAAAGTGGTAAAATGTGTGTCCCCCCCCCCCCGTAACTTCTAAAATAAGAGAATGATAAAACTAAAAAAAATATATGATGTACAATACCATGTAAACTTCCACCGAAAATTAGTTTGAACGAGATCTAGTAAGTAGTTTTTTTTTAATACGTCATAAATCGTAACCGCAATTTACATTTTATTCAATCAACTCAAATATAAAAATAATAAAAAATACATTTAATTTCATAAACATAAACCTTATTCATAAACCCGGATGTTACGGAACCCTCGGTGCGCGAGTCCGACTCGCTCTTGCCCGGTTTTTTTTATATAAGAAATGACTAACCGCTTCATTAAAATGTCCTATCTAAGAGAGCCACCCCTCTCTCTTAGAAAGGACATGTCTGGTCTATAACTCAGGACTGTTATTTCAGAAATCTATTTCTATACAGTTACTTGTCAAAGACCATCCAAGTTTTTACATGGTGTTCCACCCATGAATATAAACAACTTTCACTATGGGACCAACTCTGAAATCACGAAAAAAAAACAGCTGTTTCATACAAAATGTCAATACCTACTTGACCAAAATGTAGGTATGAAACAGCAGATTTTATTTTCGTGATTTCAGAGTTGGTCCCATAGTGAAAGTTGTTTATATTCCCATGAATATTGTGTTATTTTGTTTTTACATGGTGCGTTTACATGGTGTTCTACCCATGTAGAACACCATGTAATTTGGATGGTCTTTGAAAAGTAACCCTGTATATGATTGTACATTTTACTAACCAGTGCCTGTAAATATGATGTTAAGATAAATAAAGATTTATAATTTTAGCGCACCTATTGCCGCAGCTGCCGCTGGTTGTATATTGTGATTCTTTTCGTAAAATAAATTAAAACTTACAGACATTTCAGCGCTAGGATGGTCAATGAATATCATTTCGGACTCCTCGCCATCCAGTAACACGGAAACTGACTTCTCTCCGAACTCGTCATCTGAAACAATGTTATAATTTAATACCAAGGAAATAACTCTTTTGTTCAATGATAAAAAGGTATTATTAATTGACATTAAAACACACTTGGGATAATGTATGGAGCTGTGAGATTATGCTGTATTTAAAGTGTAGGTAAGGACCTGTTGCACAGTTTCCGGATAAGCAGTAGCACTTAGAATCGACCAGAATTTTAATGAAATTATCTGCCAGACAATTGAACAGAATTTCATCCGGAAGCTGTGAAACAATCCATAAACATGTTTACAAATTCATTAAAAACACACAATTTATGAATCACTACTTTAATTGAAAACTATGTATGAGTAAGTATAAGCTTTTTGCCATAAACAAACAAATGAACTATAAATACTACTACAAGAAACCATAACAAGAATAGTTTTCTAAAGCTCATAACTTTCTACAAAACAACAGTTTATTAACTTACTGTTTCAAGTTTGAAGCAACAAGTTGCACAAAAACAAAGCAAGCATATAACGTGCTATAAGGAACTTCGTTCCAGTTGTAAATATTATTATTATTGGTAATACATTAACAACCTCTTAAGAGGTCATTGTACTCATCATTATGAACAACTTTTACTAAGGGACCAAACCTGAAATAGCGAAAAAAAAATCATCTGTTCCCTACATTTTGACGAGTTATACGAACATAAATGTATGGAACAGCTGATTTTTTTTCGGGATTTTAGGTTTGGTCCCATAGTAAAAGTTGTTCATAATGATGAGTACAAAGACCTCTTCTTCTTCTCTGTATATGTAGAAAAAGCAAATTGTAACTTCATAATCACCAATCTATACTAATATTATATCTATACTAATAGTCTGTCTGTCTATCTGTATGCTACCTTTTCACGCCTAAACCACTGAACGGATTTCGATAAAATTTGGCAGAGAGATAGATTGCAGCCCGGGGAAGGACATGGGATAGTTTTTATTGACATACCTCGTGGGCAAAGCCGCGGGCGGAAGCCAGTCATATCATATAATTATGGCTACAGAAATAGAATTTCTAAGATTTTACCATGAAATTATAAACCTGATATGCTAATCAGCTAAGGAATAGCTTTCACAGAATATTAATCACTCCAGCCCAGCGCGACGCGATATCGGCCCATTACATTAGAAAATCAATTGTGTCTCATTAGCATTGATTAAGAGGTTAATATTATATCAGTTGAATATTACCATGGTACGGTATTCAATGTGTTCACTCTCGGTAAATATTATTGTGGCTTCGTAAAGCCTTTTCACATGGAATATCTTGTTTCTCTTTGCATTTAAATATCATTGAACTAATTTAACACTTCAGGAGGAGCTTATCTTGCCGGGCAGCGGGATTGACCGAAAGGGTTACCGCTGGCCCGGAACATAAAGGGCTAAGGAAGGAACACGGGTGGGTTTTAGTCAGTAAGAGTCTGACACTCCCTTCCGCTCCACCCAGAGCGGGAGGAGTCATTTGATGATTTCCCATCCAGAAAAAAAAACAGGAGGAGCTTATGGCTAAGGAGTTGCTTGTGGCTAAATAATAACAGCCGCACGGTTCGATCGATCAAGTTAAGCTCGCTTGCCGCTGTTGGTCCGTGGATGCGTGACCGTCTTTACAAACCAAGACCCCTCCGTGCCTTAGAACGTAAGTTAAGCCGTTGGTCCCGGCTGTCATTAGTGGATCGTCACAGTCGTTACGGGTGGTCAGAAGCCAGAAAGTCTGACAACCAGTCTTACCTGTGGAGGTCAGATAGGCAGCACTCCATGTAAAATATTGGTATTCAGCTGCATCCGGTTAGACAGGAAGCCGATCCCAACATAGTTAGGAAAAGGCTAGGCAGATGATGAATTTAGTAGGTACTTTAGAAAAGTAAAACAGGAAAACAGGGTCGGCTTCTATGGCTTGGTTTATGAGTCATAACCTAGCAAACCCTAAAAAATGTAAAATGGTTAAACAGACGCTATAGTCCTTACAAGCTTAAAAACTGGCCAAGTGCGAGTCGGACTCGCACACGAAGGGTTCCGTACCACAAGGCGACAACTCCGAAAAAAACACGTTTGTTGTATGGGAGCCCTCCTTAAATATTCATTTTATTTTGTTTTTAGTATTTGTTGTTATAGCAGCAACAGAAATACAAAATTTGTGAAAATTTCAACTGTCTAGCTATCGCGGTTCTTAAGATACACCTGGTGACAGACAGACGGACAGACTGCGAAGTCATAGTAATAGGGTCCCGTTTTTACCCTTCGGGTACGGAACCCTAATAAAAAAGAGGTTGTATGTCCAAGCTCCTGTCCTTTATCTCAAATCAGGAAATAAAAATGACCTTTGATAACATTTTGATGTATCTTCGGTATCTACAATGTTATTGGTAAAACATTAACAACCTCTTAAGAGGTCATTGTACTCATCATTATAAACAACTTTTACTATGGGACCAAACCTGTAATCGCGAAAAAAAATCAACTGTTCCCTACATTTATGTTCGGATATAACTCGTCAAAATGTAGGGAACAGCTGATTTTTTTTCGCTAAGTTGTTCATAATGATGAGTACAACGATCTCTTAAGAGGTAGTTAATGTTTTACCAATAACCCTGTATAAAATAGTAGCGGAGTCAAAACTGTTCATTGCATATTAAAAAAAAAAAGTAATTGGTACGAGGTGTTGGAACGATTCTTGTGCCGAAAATATCTATAGTTTTTAGAATATTTGTCCGTTTATCTGGATGTATGTTCCGGAATGACGCTCTTGGCGAATGACGTCTAGATGTCATTTGCCAAGTGTATATACAGAGTCTAACGTGCGAAAAGTGAAGCGACTTGAGGGCCACTTCTGACGAGCACAGTGAACGAAACCTTTTTTTTCTGACGGCGTACTGTCAACAGTATTAATTCAAGTGTTCGAAAGACAGTTCAAAACGATTATACTTTCACACTTTGCGCAAAAGGGACGTATTTGAAAGCACTTTACTTTTTCATTCTGCCACTGTATTTATGTGTTATTTGGGTAACAGATAGCTGTGCTGCTGGGGATTTTATTGCGACAATTCTACTTCCCAGCTTAAGCACTAGGAAGTGGTGAAAGGAGCTATTGTCGAAGTACAGCATGCAGGAGTAGAGTACGTCGAAATTGACTCATGCGGACTACCATTGTTGTCGAAGAAGCATGTCGTCGAAGTCGCATCGTTTCCTAGTTAAGTCATGTCGAAGAAACGCTTTGTCGGAGTACAGTAGTGTCGGACTTAAGGTATTTCGAACTAAAGTATTGTCGAAATGAAGACGTGTCGGAGTTCCATATTATCGAAATAAAATCTTGTCGTATTACGGTTTGTCGAAATTCGGTTGGTAAGTCAGGGCGGGCGTTTCGGGAGAAATGTCTCATCTAATTTTGACGGTCGAAAAGTGCTGATTCTCAGCCTAGTTTTAATAAATGACTTTTGATTTTTAGGGTTATTAATTTATTTGTTTCTTGGATCGCCAACAGAGGCTACACAATTACGGCGATCGGCGGCGGCGATCTCTCGCGTCCGGCCCTAGTCCACGCCATGGTACGGAGCGAGAGTGCATGGTAAGCCGTCACTTCCTTATGCGAAGCAGTAATGCTCGCGAAGGAGGAGGTGGTGCGTAGGAGAGGCAATCATTGCGCCCTCATGGCCCTAGTCGCCGCAGGAGATGCCCTGGGCCGATTCCCGGCCACCGTAGGCGCGGGCTTGCTGACGGCGAGGATGAGCAGCTCGCCGTCCGTTAATAATATAATAATAATAATAATTTTATTATCAGGCAACTATAAGGCCCATAAATAAAATACACAAAATAATCTTATAAAATAATAAACTAATACATATTAAAAAACCTTAAAACTATTAACTATACACGTAACGTTGACGGCGTCGTGTTTCGCTGCGTGGTGTCGCGTAACCGTCTTCAGACACACACAGACAGACGTTTCAGACAGGTCTGTAGATGTTGGGTCGGAACTCGTACCACGAATGACTTAAAGTTGATGTTGTGGCGCAATTCCAACCTTTCGACCCTCAGAGTCCAGTTGGTCTTCACCTTCAAATACTGCACGACTTCCTCAGGAACCAACCGACCAAGGAACCGGGGTTAAGGACCGGCCCGGGCCGTCGGCGCGTTGTGTTCCACACGCGCTTCAAAGAGATGTCAGCACTAACTGACGGGGTCCGCTAGGGCCGATGCCAGCCAGGGTCGCGGGTTGTTCGAAAGAGATACGGTGGCCCCTGACACAATGAGCGGGTGAAGTTATTTGATAATTTCCCAACAAAAAAAGGCTAGGTACCTACTCCATTACAAGCACGTTAACATATATAGGGACAAATACAAGTTTGGGCTTCCAATTATAAGAGACCACATCATTCATTTATCTTAGGTAGTAGGTAGGTACACCAAGTTTGACAAAGACGAAAATATTAAAATGAATCAAAATAAAATAGACGACAATGATAAAAAATAAAACCGGATCGGTTACCGGTTGATGTGAGGTACTGGGATACCGTTCATGGGTTCCGTACCCAAAGGACGCTAAGGGAGCCCTATTACTACGCTTCCGATGTCCGTCCGTCTGTCTGTCAGCGGGCTGTATCTCATGAACCGTAATAGGAAGACAGTTGAAATTTTCACAGAGTGTGTATTTTTATTGCCACCACAACAAGAAAAAATAAAATAAAATTAATAAAAATTAAAAGGGATCTCCATACAAGAAAAATATTGGCCTGTTTTTGCCTTCTGGTACCGATTTTTTTTCCTTTCGTGTGCCGGTTTTTTTTCTTACATATCGTTCATATTTATCAGGTGTGAGAAAACTACAACAATTTTACTAAATTGTGATGTTTCCTTCGTGGAAATGCCACAGAAACATTGAGTTCACTCGAGCGACAACTCATCTCTCTAACTCCAAGAAGGCTCTAACTCCTAAACTCTGTGACGTGTGAATATCAAAGGCACATTCAGAAGTTATTGCTTGCTAGTAGTTGCGAACTCGTATCGTCGTTTCAGCCGATAGACGTCCACTGCTGGACATAGGCCTCCCCCAATTTTGGGGGGGGTTTGCCATAATCGCCACGCTTGGCAGGCGGGTTGGCGATCGCAGTATGGTATGATGGTGGAATAAATAGAGAACGCTGCTGCCCATTCTCCGGTAAGACCCTTATAACTCGTATAAAACAAGCAATTTACGACCATTCACCATGTCGTTGAATTTATGTCAAGTTAAGTACTTCACCAGAATCCGCTGGATGCGAAAAGCGCAGTACTGCACCTCAATTGATAACTCACTTTATAAGAAAGAAAGAATATATTTATTTGTGGCAAAAATGATGACTAAAAAACCGGCCAAGTGCGTGTCGGACCACGCACAATGAAGGGTTCCGTAGTTGGAATGAATTTATCCCAAGAACGAACTTAACATTGTAGTTGAAAAACATGTTCTCCCATACATACCAACTGAAAATGCAAGTTTGTACGTACAATATTGAGAGATTTACAACGTTGTTTTAAGACCACAGACTTCTTATTGGTTTCCTGTAATCTATAGGTATAGAACTATTTTCTGTATTATTTTCAAAATTTTAGACTCAGTAGTTTCGGAGATAAGGGGGAATGGTAAATTTTCGTCTATTTTCCGGAATTATTAAAATTACGGAAAATTTATTTGAGATTCTCACAGTAAGCCCTTTCATTTGATATGTCACACGGTACAGATTGCGAAACTTTTTTTTAAATTTTCTATCTGCCCCCCAAAAATGACCCTGATATTCCAAATTCATTTATTTACGTTACACGTCTGTATTTGGGTCACAGAGATTCATATGTGTACCAACTTTCAACTTATTGGTCCATTAGATTCGGAGCAAAACGGACAGACACACGAGTGATCCTATAAGGGTCCCGCTTTTACCTTTTGCGGTACGGAACCCTAAAAAATAACAATTTGGGGGAAAACCTGCGTCACATTCACACACACTTTCTTTCATAATTCTAAACTAAAATTTACTTTGTTGAAAATTGTGAAAAAAGATTATGTTTAGGATTGGCACTTCAACATAATCTTTTTCGTATAAAATTTTAAAGAAAAGGTGAAATAATTATCACGCCTACATCTATGTGAAACCGACGTGGTCCAGCCATTCTGAATGTCAGGCCACTTTTCTCGTAATAGTTCTTCCTTTTCAGCGAGGTACCAACTTGATGTCTAGTACTGTTGTGTACGAAATAGTACATAAACATCCAAAATATATCTTGGTTCAGTAATCCTGACACAGATGTATCAGTTTTTGCCTCTCTCCTGCGCCAAAAAGGTCCGTTTCAGAATTAAGGTGATATACAGGGTGTTTGGTGCATCGTTTGCCAAATGGAATTGGCCGAAAGAAGAGGTCATTTTCTATCTCTTAAGGCCCAGTAACACATTCCTTGTTTCACTGGTTTTTTTTAAATTACTTTTTAATTTTTATTTGGAGAAATACAAGAACTCTGCATTTAAGCTTAATTTTTTTTTTAAGTTATGAGTATAGCCTTCAAATTTTATTTTAATTCTTATGTTTACTCTTGTATGGTTCTATGAAATTCAAAATTACTTGCTAATAACATCTAGTTCCTTTTTAATAACTCCCAAAGTTTTTGAAAAAAGGAAAAATACACTTAACAGTCAACTTTAAATTGCTGTAAAAAACAAACTAAAAGCGATCAGGATCTTCGAATTCTTTTATAAGGTTATCTAGTTTGTCTCCTTTCCAACGGTGTGCAATATACCAAAAAAAATGTTTAGTAACTTCAGTAATTCGCTAAATGTGTAATCGAGACTCATCAGGCTGATATTCGATATTACGGTAAGAACACTAGTTTTCACATAAATAACATACTTTAAGTAGGTGGATAGTGTTATCTCACTACGCAGTCTTTTATCTCTTTCTAGGGTTCTAATTTTCCTCGAACTTGAAATAAAAAATAAACTTTTATTTAAAAGTACCTAATTATAAATTTTGTTCAAATTGTCCTCCACTATTGCGTACACACGCGCGAGTGAGATAACACTATCCACCTACTCAAAGAATGTTATTTATGTGAAAACTAGTATTCTTACCGTAATATCGAATATCAGCCTGATGTGTCTCGATTACACATTTAGCGAATTACTGAAGTTATTAAACATTTTATTTGGTATATTGCACACCGTTGGAAAGGGGACAAACTAGAGAACCTTATAAAAGAATTCGAAGATCCCGATCGCTTTTAGTTTTTTTTTTACAGCAATTTAAAGTTGAGTGTTAAGTGTATTTTTCAATTTTTCAAAAACTTTGGGAGTTATTAAAAAGGAACTAGATGTTATTAGCAAGTAAAAATTTAATTTCATAGAACCATACAAGAGTAAACATAAGAATTAAAATAAAATTTGAAGGCTATACTCATAACTTTAAAAAAAAATTAAGCTTAAATGCAGAGTTCTTGTATTTCTCAAAATAAAAATTAAAAAGTCATTTAAAAAAAACCAGTGAAACATGGAATGAATTACTGGGCCTTAAGAGATAGCAAATGACCTCTCCTTTCGGCCAATTTCATTTGGCAAACGATGCACCAAACACCCTTGATAAAAAATTGTTTTTTCTGTTTCGTGTAACTTGATAAGTATGTGGAATAGAGATTTAACATTTTGGTGTATGTTTTCTGACTCTTTGGTCTAGTATCATGTAAAAGGAATACACGATTCAATGAATTTTTATCGATGCGAAAAAATTGCAAAGTTGTATTTGTATTTAGCCTATTGTGTCCCACTGCTGGGCAAAGGCCTCCCCCATATCCTTCCAGACTCTTTTTTCGTGCGCCACCTCAAACCAGCCTTCTTGATGTGCATCTAGGTCATCTCGCCATCGCTTTCTAGGCCGGCCTCGGCGACGTCGTCCGTCCTGTGGTACCCATTGCGTGGAAAGCTTTGCCCAGCGGTCGTCTTGCATTCGGCTGATGTGGCCCGCCCAATCCCATTTTAGCCTGGCAGCCTTTCTGCCCACGTCTATAATACCCGTTTTGGAGCGCAGCGTGGTATTCCGAACTCGGTCTATTCTTTTTACACCCAGAATACTGCGTTCCATCGCTCTTTGGCATACCCCAAGGCGGAACTTTTGTGATTCGGTGAGTGACCAGGTCTGAGCACCGTAGGTTAGGATGGGCAGGATACACATATCGATGAGTCTCCGCTTCAGGGAGATTGGGAGATCGCCCTTCATTACCGTCTTCATGGACCAGTAGCTTTTCCAGGCGTTTTCGATACGACGATCGATTTCTCTTTCCTGCCTGTTTTCGAAAGAGACTAACTGGCCCAAGTAGATATACTCATCGACATATTATAATAGCAAAGTTATAAATATTTTTTTACTTTTTTCGACATCACAGCGCGGCGTAACGCTTAAGTTATTCAATGGAATTTATTTTAAAACATAGAGAATTATCATATCAAAGTTTAATCAAAGTAGTTTTAAATTTAATTCATTTATTTTGTTAAAAAAAAGGAGTACATTCGTTTCGGCACATACGTCGTTTTATTCCGAGCGCAGGCACATTATAGCCATCTCTCTTCTTTTGCGTTTCAAAAGTAATTGCATCACTTTCGCTCGCTTAGTAGATCAGGCGCAACGATTTATTTTCCAGGTAACGCCTTAATGCCAGAGGAATGATGCCTGACTGGTTTTTCTCAATAAACTTCTCATAACAAACATGGTGTACTAATTTTTTAATCTTCTAGTCTACTAAAGTTCTCAAATTAGATTCCACCAAATATACGACACCTGCGGGCTATCAGGCAGCCTTGTAAACTTATAAGACAGATATGAATAAATATCTTTCTCCGTCTTGTTATTTTGTTCTTGTTTTTTCATATTTAAGATATAATTATATATTTTTTTATTTCAAATAAACTGATTGTAGGTGTTACTTACAACTTTACTACTTTTTTACTTAAATAATAACAGGTAACACAGAATAAAGTCTACAATAAGGTGGATGAAGCTCTGTCCTCCCACCTTGACTACAAAATAACCTGTGTTAAGGAGAAGTACTTTATTCAATCATCATCATCAACATTTCAGCCGTAAGGCGTCCACTCTGGACATAGGCCTCCCCCAAGCACCTCCACTTCGACCGGTTCTGTGCTTCTTGCATCCAACGGGTTCCTGCGGCCTTCACAAGGTCGTCGGACCAACTTGTGGGAGGCCTTCCAACGCTACGTCTTCCCGTACGCGGTCGCCACTCCAGAACCTTTCGGCCACATCGGCCATCTGTTCTGCGAGCAATGTGCCCTGCCCACTGCCACTTATGTTTGGCAATTCTTTGGGCTATGTCGGTTACCTTGGTTCTCCTGCGGATCTCCTCATTTTCTTTATTCAATGCTTTATGTAATCTGTGGCAGGTTAGTGTGGAGTACCAATAATAATTATGTGCCAGTTATGTGTGGAAGTGCTCTTGAACGTATATGCATTCACTGAAGAATTTCCAAATCCCATTTCAAACCAAAACAGATCGTAAATTGAACGCAGTAGGCAGTTTTATTGCATTCAAAATCTTTTTGGGAAAGTAGCAATGCGAATTATTAGAGATACGATTAAATACGTGCCTTTACGTAATACCAAGCAATTATCTCTTTATTTACTCAGGTATAAGTATACAGCAACATACATATTATTATATACAATCTATAATAATGTGTTTACATCCGAACGAATGTGTTCATCATGTAATTGGATAAAATGGCCCCGAGGGTGTCGACATTATTCGTAAAGTGCTGCCTCACAGAGAGGATGGGGGATAAACTGGTCAGATAATAATGGACTAGAAGGTCCGTCCTGTCCAATGTACAGACACGAGCAGAAAATCAGCTGTTCCCTACATTTATGTTCGTATAACTCGTCAAAATGTAGCTAACAGCTGTTTTTTTTTTCACTATTTCAGGGTAGGTCCCATAGTAAAAGTTGTTCATAATGATGAGTACAATGACCTCTTCAAAATATAAGGGTGTATAGTTAATTAGTCATGTTATGGGAAAGCCTGTTTTAAAAGTTAATAAGATTGATAACAGCTGGCATTTAATTTTACATAAGTACACAAACTCCGAAAGAAGGACACTGTATTTTAATTTTATAAACAAGAAACTGCGTAGGTTCGGAATTTGGCACCCAATTTTATTTTCCTAATAAATAATACCTACAGTTTGTTTCTGATTTTAATATCTTAAATCATGTGTTCTGCTATTCAATAATCCGGCTAATTTAGATTTTTTATTGATGTTTGATGATTGATTGATGTGGGTTTTTACCCACGACGGTACGGAGACGGTATCTGTGTTTGGGGTGAGAGGATGTATGTTTGTGTGTTTGTTTTTTTGTTTGTGCAAACCAATGTTACCATTTATTTTTATCTTGGGGAGCGTTCAAGTATTACGTAACGCATTTTTTGTAGATTTTAGACCCTCCCTCTCCCCCATGTAACGCATCCTAACATTTTTCTGTACCCCCCCTCCCCCTCCCCAAATGTTACGTAACATCTAAGTGATAATTTTTACCTAAAAGTCACAATTATTATGTTGCGCAAAGTAGGTACCGTAAAGGCGCTAAAATACCTTTGTTATTATTTTGCTCGCGTTTGCAATAATAATAAATTTAAAAAAGAGATTTTTAAGTTATATGTTATTTATTTAGCCATATATTAATGAAATAATAAGGTGCCTATTTAAAAAAAAAAGGTGCCAATTTAATTGCGAACAATTAAATCACGTACAATACATTCGAGGGATTCTCCGTAAAACATAAACGAAAAGGGTTGCCAACTTGCGACATTTTAATTTCCTAGTTTTTTATAAAAATAAAAAAGTTACGTAACGCGTTGTTCCAATACCCCCTCCTGACCCTGTAACGCACCGTAACGTTTTACAAGACCCCCCCGCCCCCCAAATTGCGTTACGTAATACTTGAACGTTCCCTTGTGTAACGTGTGGCCAACTAGTTCCGCGCGGACAGCTCTCATTTGCCAAGTGTGCAGAGTATAACACGTAATAAAGAACTTCGTTCCAAAAAGATTGTAACACAAAAAACAGTGACACTCCGGGAGTGCCGATAAAAGTGAAAGCAAAACACGAACAGAATACTTTGCCATCACTCAGTGACATATCGGATTTAAAACCGAGTAAATCCCGAGGATCACTTCAAAAATATGGGATATTATGATACTATACGAACTTGGACACGCGAATTACAAAACTTCCTGTATAGTTTATTATTTCTGAAGCTGTAGAACATTAGTCTAAAACATTCAAAACATACGGCATTTGCAAATAACTGTAACATTTATAGATTAATGTTTAACGTTACCGGTACCCATTAAATGTGCTATAATATCTAAATTTAACGGTATTTTCCACGGTCACTGTTATTAAAATAATAGTCAACAAGTGCCTTATGTAATGTTGTCTGAAAGTGGCACCGGTAAGTGAAAAGTTGTGTGGAAACATAGTATGGACATGTGATACGCAGGAATGCGGAAAATGTCGTAACGAAAGTATTGAGTTTGAATTTCGACGGCTTTATGATTAGGGGAAGACCAAAGAAATGATTTATGGACTGAAGGGTCTACAAATTCAAACTAATACCGTCATTCGGTTACTTGATATATATACAGTTTATGATCACGTTTACAAACTTAGCAATATCGCTTCCAGTCTCGAGATAATTGAGTTTTTAATATTTGGCTACACAGTTAGAGCGCACAGGTGTTCACGGCAATCATGTTTTTTTTTTAATTACATTTTTAGTTACTGGGTAACACGATACCCCTTGGTAACACTGGTTGTCAGACTTTCGGGCTTCAGACTACCCGTAACGATTGTCAAAAGTCTACGAATGACAGCCGGGACCAACGGATTAACTTGCCTTCCGAGGCAGGAAGGTGTCTCTGTATGTAAAGACGGTAACCCATCCACAGACCAACCGCGGCAAGCGCAACCTGATCGATCGACCTGTGCGGCTGTTATTGTTTACATTTATATCGAACGCAAAATACGCGCTTAGACGTGGAGTTGCGGACGCCAGCCCATTATAATAACATAGGTATTTTATTCATCATCTGCCTAGGTTTTTTCGGGCCTTTTTATTGTCGTGCGTGTTTGTGCCCGCGTGCAAGCCAGCCACGCATGCTTGTTGCGGGCCGCACGCAGAGCAGATTATTTTCGCCACACCACCACAGTATTGTGCGTGGCGCCAGGAAGAGAACCCTTGTCTAAATTAATGTAAAAATAGGCTGATGAACACATTACCACTCCTTTGCGTCGCGCAGTCGGGTAAAAAGTAACTGTTGATCATACAACGTGCATGCGACCCGCTTGACAGTAAAAATAACACTGACTGTAAAGGTTCGCCACACGCACACGGGCGGCACGCATCCGTGCGAACCACCCGCGATCCGCCCGTGTGCCGCGTGCGTGTGGCGCGCATGACAATAAAAACATGTATGATACGATAGGTTACGGGCAGCACGCATGCGTGCCTGGCCTGCACGCGGGCGCAAACACGCATAACAGTAAAAAGCCCTCCCAACTATGTTCAGGTGGGAGTCTAACTAATCTTCTAGTCTGTCCAGTCTTTTTTTCCAGACTAACTGGATGCAGCTGAATACCAGAATTTTACACGTAGCGACTTGCCTATTTGACTTCCACAACCCAATCATAGCCTGATTCAAACTTTATGGCGGCTCGGAACATGAGGTGAGCCACTACGCAGCGCAGTAACAAATTCACCTGTCAGCGGGGGTGAGGGGTGAGGTACTTCGCTGCGAGTAGCGCACTTCGGAACCTCTATAAAGTTTGTATCGGGATGTAAGTACTGGGTAACACGATACTCCTTACATCTATAACTAAACCATACTATCCTACAAATAAACATATAGGTATTTAATGTAAATGTGTGTCCAGACCTGGCGAATGCGCCGCTCGCGAGCCGCTTCTGAACTGCGCGCGTGCATTTCATATTCGTTCGCAACCCCTGCGCCGTCCGCGCGCCGCTCGCGGGCAAGCTCGTAATTCAAACGCGAAAGAAGCTATGTACGCATGAACTGCGCGCACGGTGCACGCGCGCCCCACTCCGAGCCTTGCCGGAGTTGCACTAGAGCGGCGTACCAAACATAGGCTGTAGCCGCACGCGAGCAACACGCGCGCAGTTCGCAAGCGGCTCGCGAGCGGCGCATTCGCCTGGTCTGGACACACCTTTAAAAGTTAGTTAGTGTTTGTTTATGTTTTGACATAAAGGTATTTTGTTATTAGTAAAATGTACCAGGACCACAGAATCGATAGGGTATTACTTATTAGTGATAGGACAAAGTTCATGGTCATAGTAGGCAGTGGGCCACTATCAGACTATTAAATCTGATGTAATAAATGATGAGTGTATGATAAATGACATTTGATAATTAATGACTTCCCAGAGCTGGGGTGGTTGGTATCCAAACCAAGGAAACAGAAATATACATGAACAGGGACGCACGCACAACCTGTTTGTTATCATATACCTACCTATTCAGCACATAACCCCCTTTTTTTTAATCTGTGCACGTTTTCCTTGGGCAAGGAAAACGTGCACAGATTTACTACAAAGATGTCCTCAAACGTCACCTTACGACCAGTGGCATTCCCGTTGATCGGTGGCAGGAGCTTGCTCAAAACCGAGAGAGGTGGCGCACTTTAATCCACAAAGCAACTGAATGCTTTGAAACAAACCGTCTTGAAGACCTAGACAACAAGCGCCAAATACGCAAAAGCCGCCCAAAGCCTTCCTATGCATATGTGTGCAATCCGTCATTCTATACAATTCCTTGGAAATGTGTACAATCCCTAAAAATAGATAGGAAATTTATGATATATTTTTAATATGCACTTTTCCTAGGAAATATATACATTTTCTAAATAGCAATCGGAAATCTTAAAAATTCAATATGTTGTTGAGACGACGTGGATGCAAGAGCGAGCGAAGGGCACCCCGAGGTTTGGTTTGGTTAGGTTCCTTTAAAGTTTAAACCCTGCAGACCGAAATAAGAGTCCCGCTCAGCGGGGCTCCGTCTGTCTTTTCATCTGACGTCGACGTCGACGACGACGTCGTTAGAAATAAAACATGCAGCATGCTAAATTTAAGCTTTAGAATGTTATGCTTAATCATTATTATCATTAGAGAAATTTACAAACGTGTATTTTTTGTATATTTTTCTTTTAGTCACAGAAAGCATTAATTTTTACATATTTCCTAGTATCATCTTGGAATTGCATACAATTCCTAGGAAATACATACATTTCACAGGAAATGCTTTGAAAGATTATTTTACACGTTTCCTAAGTAGAATGAGAAACAGTCGAGGGTCGCTGTCGCCGGATACGATGAAGAGGACCATACTGAACGCTACGTTGAAATTTTTCGTCGGTTATACAAAAAAAAATTTTCGCCCATTTATTTTGACCGTGTATGTATTGAACTTTTCTATGAATCAGCAATTTTTTTTTTTTACAACAGACGGATAATTTCTATGCTAGGGGAAAAATCAGAATCATGTGTACTGAATGTGCATCGATTTCCCTGTCACCCTGACTAGAATATAAGTCATAAAAACACATAAAAAAGGCAAATTTTGCTCAATTTTTTTTTTTAATCTAAGACTAGGTATACACAACACACAAACGCTGACAGCGGGGTGTAAAGGCAAGGTTACACACTATAATAAGGGGTGACACACACTTACCACGTTTAGCTTCACCAGATGCAAGCAGCAAAAAGAAGTTATGTTATTTACAGAAGAGCTAGAAGCGACGTTTGTGCTTATTATAAAAATTTCTATTGATTAAAGATGAGAGCAGATCTTTTTTTATCGAGAAAAACGGTATTGGTAAGTTGTAAGTCATAAAAACTTAGGCCCTAATAAAATTTTACTACTGGTTTGTGTCATAGCTCCACAATCACACTCTACTACCATAATAGTTCTGATTGTACAGACGCCAGCACATCAAGCTACACGAAACTGTCAAATTTTCCCAATCAACCTTGAACCTTATACTGCAGCGATAAAGTTGAAAATATATTAAAGAAATTTGACAGATTGTAGAAGCTTAATAGGTATATGCTGGGGTCAGTACTTTAGATAACTTAAAAAATCAAAAATTAACCGTAAGCCTTCCCATCCTCTTTCCCATCCGTAAACCTTAAACCTACACTTTCAAAAAAGACGATTTGTTTACTCACATTAAGACATAAACCATATTTTTTCCCCTCAAAATTCAATATTCTCTTTATGTAAGTATTTAACTATCATTTTATACATCTACTACGTTTCAAATGTACCTAATATATATTAATATACCAGTCAGCCTTCAAAGCAAGAGTGAAAAGCCCTTTTCTGAGCTTACTCGTTCCATCACAGACCTCATCCATTGCTTTCCTCCAAGCAACATCGAGGTCAAGAGTTAGCCCAATTCGCAATAAAAAAAAGGAATATACTTCTAAGTTAATCAACTCTCATATTTAACTGAACCACAATATGGAGTACCCTTATTCCCATAAAACCCTATATAAAAAATCCTTTTGCTTGGTAAAGACAGAATTTCTTGGAATTCGATTTCATTGGCTGTTCAATTAGAGGGTCGGTTCTCCGAATCTAATTACATTTTGTAAATGCAAGCAAATTAATATGGCCGTCTGAGATAGAAAATCGAACTTATTTGTAAATATTTGTTAAGGTTAATGCTATTCAATGGGTTTTAGAATTTGTGTGTCTCAATTATTTAAAGGAGAGCAGTGGCAACCCAGTGGTAACAGCCGGCCGCACCTTACGAGTTGTAGGTCGTAGGTTCAAACCCAGACAGGTGCTTTACTTTATGTAAATTACTAGCTGCGCCCCGCGGTTTCACCCGCGTAATTGTCGATCCCGTAAGAATATCGGGATAAAAAGTAGCCTATACCTATGTTAATCCAGGGTGTCAGCTACCTCCATACAAAATTTTATCAAAATTGGTCCAGCCGTTTGAGCGTGAAGAAGTAACAAACATATAAACACACACACACACACTCACACACACACTCACAAACTTTCGCCTTTATAATATTAGTGTGATTACATAACCACTGCTCTCAAAACCGTGTAGGAAAACATCGCGAGGAATCCGGCATGCGTGCAATAAAATAATTTCTTACTACACCACATTAAAGCTTACTGACTTTATACAGTAAGAAGAAATGTTTGTAAAACAGTAAAAAACAAAACAGTAACTTTTAATGATTGAACGTACTATTTACGGAAAAAAAACAACAAAAAAAGGAAAACCACCATTACTGTAATGTAAGTAAATTTTCATGGTTTGACCGATATCACCAAATGAATAAAACAGTTAATTTTGTGACCTTTTAGCTACTTAAAACGTTAAAGTTTACTGTCATGACGGTAACATTTTGCCTCAAGCTTTAACTGTTTTCGATGAGTAAAAAATATGTTTACATATGTTTATATATATATGTTATATATGCTTTGAACGTTAGGCTTATATGGAACTGTTTAAAGCAGTTCAGATAAATGTTTTTTCATTTTTGTGTAGTGAAAACTTCTTTAGACGCATTGGGCATTTTTTGAGATGGGAAAAAACCATTGAACTCGCGTCACTGTTACCGTAACCGACACCTCTGTTTTAAGTTTTGGCCATTATAAAGACATCGACGCGCGGTACATTTTCTTTGGAAAGAATGACCTTCAAACATATTTATAAAATTACTATGCTTTTTCAAGTTTTCACTTCTGTCGGCACTCCTGGAATGCCACTGTATTTTTCTTATTTACTGCTTATTTCTTTCATGACCAAACATTCGACGAGATATGACATCCACAAACCCACACTGGGCCCGCGCGTGATGGATTACGGCCTCTCACACAGAAATGGCTAAATGGCTAAATGCCATCTTGATTCCAGTGTAAGAGAGGGACGGAGCTATACATGATCGATAGCACCATCCCGTTTTCGCACTGGAATCATGATGGCATTAATACTTCGTAATACGGTCCCTGATCCCCTGAACCCCCCCTCGACCCCCCCGCCTCGATCCCTCCTAGATCGTCTTCTGTTTTAATCTCTGTCTTATCCACTAAAAACTTTCTCATATCGGTTTGAACCGCTTTTTCTTTTGTTTTTGATCCTGAAGGATCGTCAGCAACAAAAATAAGTACAGGAGAGGGGACTTGTGTACTCGTAAGTCACGGCCGTTTCCACTGGGTAACCACTGGTCACTCACTACACTGCTAGTTGTGTATGCCGTTCCATCCATACTAATATTATAAATGCGAAAGTGTGTCTGTCTGTTACCTCTTCACGCTTCAACCACTGAACCGATTAATATGAAATTTGGTATAGAGATGATTTGAGTCCCGGGAAAGGACATAAGATAGTTTTCATCGCGATATTCTCACGGGATCGACACTTATGCGGGTGAAACCGCGGGACGCAGCTAGTGATCACATATACAGGGTTATTGGTAAAACATTGACAACCTCTTAAAATGTCATTGTACTCATCATTATGAACAACTTTTACTATGGGACCAAACCTGAAATCGCGGAAAAAAAATCAATTGTTCCCTACATTTTGACAAGTTATACGAACATAAATGTAGGGAACAGCTGATTTTTTTTCGCGATTTCAGGTTTGGTCCCATAGTAAAAGTTGTTCATAATGATAAGTACAATGACCTCTTAAGAGGTTGTTAATGTTTTACCAATAACCCTGTATTTGCCGTCATGTATAAATGAATGAATCATTATATCCGATATTATTGCCGAGCATATTATCCATAGAAATATATTAATGCTCGTGACTGTACATCATTATACACCTAACGTAAACAAACCAAGTAAAAGACAGATAGTAATTAACGACGCTTAGATTTTCGTTAATTAGAAAAAAAATCCCTAATATTTTTTCTATATTTGTTTTGTTAGCTGATCTCAATGTGTATTACCTAATACCTACCTTTATTGTATCTTGGTATACCTACAATTTCAGCAAGAAATAATTGAATTGAGCAGCCATTTTGATGTTTTAACGATTTTCTCGCTCAAGGACGTACAAAAGATTCTTGGTTCCGTAATCCCGTGTAAGTAAAAGAGATCATAATATTAAGAAATCCAAAAGTGCACGACTATTAATCGTCATTTGATCGTATAAAAACCTTAGATATCGTCATCTTAGTTAGTTTTTTATTAATTATATCTAAAGTACTTTGAATAAAATAGCCATTTTCAATAGGGTTCCTCCTGAGGGTAATAGGAATCTATTTAAAAAAAAAAAACTCAATTAATTGATTTTTTCGCATGCTACTGTTGCGCGCCACAATTAATGCCTGGTACATGGTGACAGTAGTTACCACTAGCGCCATCTAGTATCGAGTAGCGGAACTAGTAGTAAAGACCCTTCTAGAAATTTCGATGCGAGAACTTTCTAGAACATTCCCGAACTTTCGACATCTGGTCGATCGGGGCCTGTATGTACTCGAACATTCTAGATGTTTCTACAATGGAAGGTTCTAGAACTCTCTTTGGCGCTATATAAGGCCGAGACGCGCCACGACCGACACAGTTTGCATAAAGCGATCGAAGTGAAAACATCGAAGCGATATTCAAGTGCGACTTAAAGCGATCAGTAGTGCAATTGTGTGTTATAATTAGTGTGTTTGAGTTGTAATTAGTGTTGTTAATTAAAGTGTCAATTTTTGGTTATTAAATCGGCAGTTTTTATTGTCACGAACCCGAAGCTCGTAACACTACAATGTTTTCAAGTTTCACACTTGATTGACTTTTCAATTAACTAAACTTAATTGGGATTTTTTTTTAGAAATAGTTTGATGTTGTTTTTGCGTTTCTACTGCAATAAATCAATTTTTGAAAAGTACAGAATTAATCTCCATTATCTATACAATGGTATATAAATTAAGTTGGTTCTGTGTTTGGTTGGGCATTATTTGAGATAGGAAAAAACCATTAAACTCGCGAAACTTTTACTGTAACCGACACCTCTGTTTTAAGTTTTGGCCATTATAAAGGCATCAACGCGCGGTACATTTTCTTTGGGGAATATTTGTTCTGCAGGAGTATAACAATAGAAATAGTTGCAGAAAGGAGGCAAAACATTTTTTTCGATCGTAAAGCACTTTCTAATGCTTCGCCCATTATGAGTCGTGCAAAAGTTGATAGCTGAGTGTGCAATAGGTATTCGTTTGCTGCAGCGACAAGAACTATCAAAAATAGAACTCGCTCAACTCGCTTGGTTGGCAGAACAACTGAGAGATTCACGCTTGGTGCATACACATACCATTACATTACCAGCGAGTAACCACTCATCATGAGAGCAGTGGTGGCCAAGTGGTAACGGCCGCGACTTACGAGTTGTAGGTCGTAGGTTCGAACCCAGACAGGCGCTTTACTTTGTGTAAATTATTTCATCACCACTGCTCTCAAAACGGTGAAGGAAAACATCGTGAGGAAACCGGCATGTCCTAGAACCAAAAATTCGAAGACGGGTGACATCTGCCAATCCGCACTGGGCCGGCGTGGTGGATTACGGCCCACTCCCTCTCACCGAGAGGAGGCCTGTGTCCCAGCAGTGGGAACATTATAGGCTGTATATGGTAACCGCTCATCGCCGTGGCGCACTCGCTGCTCGTCAACTCGGTTTTAGTTAAGGGGCTTACATGACCTAATGCGCGGTCATTGTGGGACTGCATAGAAAAGAAAGAGAAGCCCGATGATACAACGCTGGTAATTTATTGCAAAATATGAAGCGACTATTTAATTACAAAAAATCTATTGTTTGGACTAAAAAATTAAAACACTAGTGCTTTAGTATGTTGCTTGTAGAATAATCTGACAAAAAATCAGAATGATTGCATGTATATTAGTATGGTTTTTATTGTGAAAGGAAAGTTTTTAGAGGTATTTTCATGATTTTTTTCTATCGTATCAAATTAGTTGTATTATGTTTTCAACACAGTATCTGCCTAGCATATATCCTGAAGAATATAATATTTTTTCTGATTTTGTTTACTGTAGTCGATCATTTACTTTATTGTTTCTAAAACTTGCGTTTTTTGCGTTTAGGTCCAGTAAGCCCCTTAATAGCTCTACTCGCTTCTCGTTAATCGCAGGCGGAGGGACAAGTGCCTTACTTCGGGTACTTAAATAATAATTAAAGAAAAAAGTCTGCTCTCATCCACATCAAACTATGTAAAGCTTATACATAACCAGCCAGCTACTTAAATAATAATTATTTAATAAACACTCCTTTTGCCTCACAAAAACCTATGTCATGGTAAATCATGATTACTGATACCTATAATCTACTTTTAATTATAAATAAATCCTATTTCGTTAAAGACCTATTTGGTAAAGTAATAAGGTGAACATTATGTTACATTATGCTGTTTCAATATTAAATAAAGTTCCTTCGAAAAAAATATTGCGTAAAATAGTGTTGCGATTACTGCACCTGATGCATAACACTTTCTATCACAAAATGAAAAAAAATCGTAAACCATTGCTTTATATGTTTGAAAACTTCGTCTATTCCACAACGTAAATAACGCAATGTATATTGTTGAAATGTCAATATTGGGATTGTGAATGTCTTACGCAATTATTTTGCCACACTGGTTTCATTTTTAGATAATAAAGAAAACTATAGTTATTATGATGCTTTTCAGACGGATCAAAAGCCTGATTTGCGCGAGAAAAAAGGATACACCTGACGCCATTTTATTGCAGAGAGCTTTCAACCTAATTAACTGAATAGCCAGTAAGTCGGTATGCATTCCATTGAAAGGCAACGTCTTACTCATTTCAATGTCTAGGAAACGCTGTTAATTAGCAAAGAGAATTAAAGTTCCGTCAATACAACTCGTTGCAAGTTAGGTTATGACTGGCACTTGGTTTAGTGACGGCTGATTTTTCAATCAACAGATATTTTTTGTTCGTCGAATAAAATTGACGTCTGACAGTTTTTGTATGGAAGAACTGTCAAAAGTTCAAAATTATTCCTCGGATAAAATTATCTAGCGTTGGAAAAATCAGCCCTTAGTCGTGTAAAGATCAGTAGAAATTATATTTTTTTTTTATAAACCGACTGTCTTTTTGGTCTAGTGGTCGCAATCGCTACTGCTAAACATGAGGTCCTGGGTTTGATTCCCGGGCCGGGAAAAGTGTTATTGGGATTTCCTATCTTTTTTTTTTAATAGAAGCCTGGATTTGTGCCCGGCTGATGACAATAGGCTCGCCCCCTATGACTTAAACATAGCTAGCGAAACGTGGATTTACTATAGGAGACGCCAGCACGTCAAGCTACTACAATCTGTCAAATTTCTTTAATAGATTTTCAACTTTATCGCTAAAACATAAGGTTCAAAGTTGATTAAGAAAATTTGACAGTTTCGTGTAGCTTGATGTGCTGGTCTGTACTTCAGAAAAGTCAGGTGCGTAGTACTTGCAACCGGGGTGAGTGTATGACCAGATGTATGAATGTAAGCAAAGCAAAAGGAGTAGTAGGTGGCGTTCTGTTGTTTCAGCCCACCCCCATAGGAAGAAAACGTGAATGAATGAATGAATGAATGATATCTTTATTTGCATGAGTGATATTATATTTTATTATATGTGCATCTGGATTGAGGGCTAATTTTTTTAACCCTGGCGAAACGAAGTAAGACTTATAGGGAAATTAGTTAAAAATAGTATTAAACTTAAAGCATAGGGCCATGCATTTCTTAAACGTGAATTAAAACTGTTATGATTAAATAACTGGGGCCCTCAATCCAGACGCGTGGCATAGCCTAAATCTCACTAAGTACTATTTCTGGGTTTATAATTTTTATTTAAGAATTTAGTCAAGAATTTCTTAAATATTTTAAAAAATTCCCAAATCTGTAGAATATGACATTACAGATTTATGGCGGTATATCTCAATTCATTATTGTCTGAACTGAGGAATCTGCAAAACATGAATTTATCTGAAGACATACATAAATACGACTTTAACATATTTTAGTTAGACACCTATGTGAATTAGTTAAAAAAGAAATAATGACACAAAAGTTAATTGTTATGAAGTAAATGAAAGTCGAATTTCACTAAAACGTCTGAACTGAGAGCCCAATATTTTCGGCTTTACTGACTATGCTCAACCTCATAGATTAACGCAAATTAGAATAAGATTTTTAACTATTTCTTAACTAAATTGTAGCATATCGTCCGTTCTTCTAAATGTCATGCTTTAAGAGAAAATTGATTTTTAACTTTTTCTCGGAGACAATTTTGTAGGGTGACCATACTGTTCATAGTAAGTACCTGTTCATTTTGTAAGCCGCAGTCGGATAGTGATAATATTTGCAGTTAAAAGTATTATATAGATTTATAGATAGTATTTACAATTTTGTTTTCTATATTTTCAATGTCATTTTTAATTATGTGATGTTAGTCCTTAAGGTACTACTATGGGCCTAGTTGCTTAAAGCAAATAAAAAAAAGAACATTTATTTAGCTTTAACAGTGTTTGCATAAAATGAAAGTCAAACTAACCGACTAGTACTTAGTATGTTATACATGTCGGAGATGTAGAGGGATTTTTATCCGGAAGTCCATCGTTGTCCGCCATGTTGCACGTGGTTAGGAAGAATCAGTGCGCACACCCGGCGCGGTCAAGCTCTGGGTGTCCAATGTGTCATGTCGCTAGCACACTAGTCTCACCTTGGCATCTGACAGATGTCAAACGCCACACGCGACAAGACATTGACAACCCCGACTCGAACTACTGATTCAATGACAACTGTTATCGATTTGATTAATCGAGTAAGGTATCTTAAACGCTTAATAGATGGCGCTACTAGTACGTAAACAAACCTTTTACTTCACTCCCCCGACACGGCCATACTGACAGCGAGTGCGTTCTCGCGCGATCTTTTCCGACCGCCATAAGTTCAGAACATGGGGTTTCCATATTGGAACATTAAAGGCAAGAGCGTGGAGCTCAATGCAGTGTCACGAATAAAAGCGCGGAGCTTTAAACGATCAATCCACACAAGCACAAAGCGCGGAGCTTTCAATGCTCAATCGTCACAAGCACAAACACAAAGCGCGGAGCTTTCAATGTTTAATCGTTACAAGCACAAACACAAAGCGCGGAGCTTTCAATGTTTAATCGTTACAAGCACAAACACAAAGCGCGGAGCTTTCAATGTTTAATCGTTACAAGCACAAACACAAAGCGCGGAGCTTTCAATGTTCAATCGTTACAAGCACAAACACAAAGCGCGGAGCTTTCAATGTTTAATCGTTACAAGCACAAACACATAGCGCGGAGCTTTCAATGTTCAATCGTTACAAGCACAAACACAAAGCGCGGAGCTTTCAATGTTCAATCGTTACAAGCACAAACACAAAGCGCGGAGCTTTCAATGTTCAATCGTTACAAACACAAAGCGCGGAGCTTTTCAATGCGCAAGTTTCAGGAACTCGAAGTAGGGTATTTCCGTTGTAAAACAATTTCCTTCAAATCAACCAGCTTTATTATTCATAAAGTAACAAATAACTGTATCTTACAACGTACTTCTGTAATCATTATTAACGTTAGAATTAAACTTAATCATCAGCACTACTACAAAGTTATTTAATTCGTCTGACTACAACTGTCATCCTCAAGTTGATTGGACATATCGGCCAAGCTCTCGGGGTACTTACGCAATTTCTCGTGACAGACGTACTGAACGCGTCCACCAGCTATTGGCTCCACCTTGTATCTATCGTTGTCACAAACCTCTATTATCTTACAGGGATTTGAAAACTTTTCACTTAATTTGGTTATTACCCTAGGGTTTTTTTCGACAAAAACAATGTCACCGGTTTTAAAAGGACGAATTTTAGCTTTACCCTTATCATAACGCACCTTATCAGCACGAGCTTGCTCGTCCATCCTGAATTTTGCCTCACGTCTAAGGTCATAGAGATCAAATTTATCGTATTTTTGTACTAAGGCATTAATTTTAGGGGAACTTTTATTACAACCCATCAATAATTGAAGAGGACTCCTACCCGTACTTTTAACTATGGTACAATTTAGGGCGAGTTGGATTTCACCTAAAGCCGCCTTCCAGGACCTACGCTCGTAGTTCTCAGTTATAGTGAAGCAATTAGTTAGAACAGACATGAATCTTTCCACTTGTCCGTTCGCCCTACTGACTCCACTGGCGATCTCGTGAAATTCTATAGACCACTCTTTGCACAAGTCTTGAAACTCTTGACCTGTGAATGATGTGCCCTGATCTGCGATTATTCTATTTGGTGAGCCGAATAAAGAGACAAATGTGCGGAGTGCATTACAAGCAGATTTCGCCGTTAAGTCTTTGACCGGCGTCAGATGACAGTATTTAGTGAACGCGTCTATAATTACTATAACGTATTCCTTAGTATTTCGACAGCCAGTTAGTTTCCCACTTGTGTCAATATGTAGGGTGTGTATCGGTTCGGGGACTTTATCTATCGGGTGTAAAGATGATTGTCGGGCACCTGATGGCTTTTTATTAACTTTACACGCCAAGCATCGATCTACATAGGTTCTTACGCATGTTGTCATATTTGGGAACCAGAAATGTTCTCTTATTTTACTAAGGGTCTTGTCCCAGCCTAGATGTTTGAGTTCATCGTGGAATGTTTGAATTATTTGCCATCGATAATTTTTTGGGACTATAGCTCGACATAAAGTTCTTTTATCTAACTGAAATTTTTTGTGTAGAACGTTATCTTTTATTACATACGATGACCTCAAACTTGCGTCTAAAGTATCATTTTCAATAGCTTGAATAATTTTGTTGAGATCTGAATCTAACCGCTGTTCCACTTGTAACCAGTCGTGTCTAACTTTTACAATATTTACTGTCGCAGTGTTATTTACAGCAGGGTTTCTGCTTAGAAAGTCAACATGAGGAATCCTTTCGCCTTTGCGGTATTCGACCTCGAAGTCGAAACCTTGCATATATGCCCACCATCTGTGTACCCGAGGAGACAAATCTTTCTTATGACGAGATGCTTTTAAACTATTACAGTCCGTTACAACCTTAAATTGCCTACCAAACAGATAATGTCTAAAGTGCTTTAAAGCTCTGAAAACAGCTAAAGTTTCTAATTCGTAGCTGTGGTAACGGCTTTCTACTTCAGTTGTTCTTTGGCTATAATATTCAATAACTTTCAGTTGATTTTCTTCTTTTTGGAAAAGCACCGCACCGTAACCGAGGGAGCTGGCGTCTGTATGAACTTCAATATCACGAGAAGGGTTAAAGATAGTTAATAATGGTTCTGACGTTAAGTATTTAATAACAGTATCGCGAGCTTTTGTGTGTTCGCTTTTCCACTCCCACTTAAAATCTTTTTGCGTGAGTTGGTATAATGGGGCCATAATGGAGGAAAAGTTTGGTATAAACTTACGAAAGTATCCTGCTAGGCCGTTAAACTGGCGCAGTTCCTTGAGATTTTTGGGTAACGGAGAACTTGTAAGGGCTTCAACCTTTCTCGGATTTGGCTTAACTGTACCCTCGGATATAATGTACCCTAAATATTCTACGGATGATTTAAGAAATTTACATTTATTCCAGTTAAATGAGAAACCTGCTCTTGATAATGTGCCTAAAATTTGTTCTAAATGACAAAACGCGTCTTCTTTAGTTTTGGAATATACAAGGACATCATCCATGTACACGGTAGCAATGACATCTCTATGCTCGCCAAGAGCTTTGTTAATAGCTCTCTGGTACACAGCTGGGGCGTTGCAAAGCCCAAATGGCATTTTTAAAAATTCCCAGGACCCATCGGGCGTCACAAATGCAGTTTTCTCGATGGAATTAGAACTTTGAGAGAGCGGTATCTGATAAAATCCTGACGCCATATCTAAAGTCGAGAATACGCAAGACTGGCCAAGACTATCTATTTGTTCAGAGATGATGGGTAAGGGATAATTATCACGGACCGTGTTACTATTCAGTTCCCTATAATCTATACAGAGCCTATCGGAGCCGTCTTTTTTTTTAACTAATATGGCCGGGCTAGAGAAAGGCGAAGAACTTTCTCGTACAATATTTTTCGATACAAGGTCAGCAACAATATTTTTCATGGCTTCGCGTTCTACTGGAGCTAGGCGGTAGGGATGGCGCTGTACAATTTTATTCGGATTTTTAAGTTTTATTTCCATTTCACCCGTATTAACAACTGAATTGGAACTTCCCTTCACAAAATTATCGCTGAATCGACTAATTAGTGCCCGTAATCGAGCAACGTCTTCACAGTCAGTTAAATCAGTGTCGATAGCCTGTACATCAAGATTTTGTAATAAACAGACTTCAGCATGGACCTCGCGAGTGATGTGGATACCCTTGTTATTAATAGTCAAGCTCAGTCCGGGACGGGTAAAAACATCTCGACCGATTATAACGCCATGAGGTAAAATATGGGAATCTACAATTACAAAAGTCACTTCTACGTGCACTTCGTTAATCTTGATAGGCAAACTAATACGGGAGAACGAAAAGGTAGTATTCGAGCCAATACCTGTTAGGCGCGTGGATATAAAATCTCGAGTTCCTGCTAGGGTATCAGCTATTTTTTTACGAATTAGTGAACAGTCGGAACCGCTGTCCACGAGAGCTTGTAATTTGAAATCATCAACATTTATTTCAACTAACGGTGCTTCGGACTGCAGGCACAGGTTAACTGACTTTGCAACACTCGCTTTCTTCAATTTTTCGTCTCTCTGTTTAGAAAAACACACTTGCTCTGTATGACCTAATTTATGACAATAAGAACACTCGACCGGGTTTTTCTCGTTTGATTTGGTCGCAGACGGTTTAGGGGAGTCACTACGCGTCGCGTCTGTAGATTTAGCTCGCGATTTACAATTACGTTGATAATGACCGGGTTTTCCACAACTATGACATGTAATACGCTCATTAGAATCTTGTTTGCGACGCTTATATTCACTAGGACCGGAATGTGAGCTAGGAGGTCTTTTATAACTTTTAATTTTCGGATAAGTACTAAGATGTCTATCGAGTGCTATAAAGTCAGTAGGCGTATTTTTTAACAAATCCGAACGTACCTGAGTATCCGAAATACCTGCGATAACAACTTCGATCTTGTTAGCTTCGCTCCAGGCAGGCTCCAACCGGTCGATCATGGCAAGCTTGTTAGTCGAGTACTCCACATAAGTTCTGGCACGATCGCTGGTATACTGCACCATATCTTGAAACAGGTCATGGAATCTCTTGGTCGCCGCAAACTGTCTTGATAAACGCTCCTTTGCTTCATCCCACGTTTTGCACAATGGGTACGACTTAGAAGCCCACTTGCGAGCTCGGTCCCGAAGATGTGTAAATGCGACGTTTCGCGTTTCGTAATCGGTCCACGAATTTTCAGTACGGTGGTGGTCTATTTCGTCGCACCACTGAGCCGCCGTAAATTCACAATCATCGGGGTCAAAGGATGGTATATAGACGTCACTCGGTTTCATTTTCTTCACGTTGGTTTTCGGAGTTGACACATCAGCATTATTTCGAAAACTCTCGGCCATACCGCGAAAAAACGAAGCCCATATATCACTAGGTATAGCTGAGAAACGATCATCCATTTGTGAGGTCGTATTTGTATCATTATTTTTCGAATTTGCACCGGCACTATTTTCGCCACGTGGTTTAGCCGAATCATGAAAATATTCACTTTCCGTAGACATAGGAGGTTGGGTAAACACGTTGGAGAAATGCTGTTCCGATCCCACCGCTGCTGTCGGAGATGTAGAGGGATTTTTATCCGGAAGTCCATCGTTGTCCGCCATGTTGCACGTGGTTAGGAAGAATCAGTGCGCACACCCGGCGCGGTCAAGCTCTGGGTGTCCAATGTGTCATGTCGCTAGCACACTAGTCTCACCTTGGCATCTGACAGATGTCAAACGCCACACGCGACAAGACATTGACAACCCCGACTCGAACTACTGACTCAATGACAACTGTTATCGATTTTATTAATCGAGTAAGGTATCTTAAACGCTTAATAGATGGCGCTACTAGTACGTAAACAAACCTTTTACTTCACTCCCCCGACATACATATAAGTAGTCATCGTATCTATGGATCACTGTAGCACCAGAGACGTCGCAATATGCAAATCAAACAAATTCATTCTGATAAATAAAACACAATCGGTATAATTAAAAAAACTACTTCACATAAATGTAACCTTAATAAAATAGTCTTATATCCTAAAAATACGAAATTGCGAGTGAGCGAAGTTACTTTTAGTTATGAGTGCAACTATATGGCTCCATTTTCAAAGATGAAAACAAATTGTTTCGTTAATTATTAAAATACGGATATCAAATTTAAGTCCCAGGTGAGTACCTACCTAGATGTTTTAAAATTAAACTTTGGAGCGCAGTCGAGGATTTTAAGCTGGTGATGTCATTTGATTTGAAAGGGACAGATAAGGGCCTAGTTTCTTAAAGCAACCATGCCCATAGTAGTACCTTAAGGACTAACAACACAATTAAAAATGACATTAAAAATAAAGAACAGAAAAGTGTAAATACTATCTATTGAATACTTTTAACTGCAAATATTATCACTTTCCGACAGCGGTTTACAAAACGTACAGGTACTTACTAGGAACAGTATGGTCACCCTACAAAATTTTCTCCTAGAAAAAGTTAAAAATCAATTTTCTCTTATAGTATGACATTTAGAAGAACGGACGATATGTCACAATTTAGTTAAGAAATTGTTAAAAATCATATTCTAATTTGCGTTAATCTATGAGGTTGAGCGTAGTCAACAAAGCCGAAAATATTGGGCTCTCAGTTCAGACGTTTTAGTCAAATTCGACTTTCATATACTTCTTAACAATTAACTTTTGTGTCATTATTTCTCTTTAAATAATTAACATAGGTATCTAACTAAAATATGTTAAAGTTGTATTTAAACCGATTGATAACAATCAAGCAAGAAAAGATAGATTGGCTGACAGGTGTGAAAGATGATATGGCTAGGAAGGGGGTGACGAACGAACGAGATGACGACTAATAGAGAATTATGGAAGAAAAGACATGTTGCGTCGACACTAAATAAATTGGAATAAGGGGAGGAGAATGAAAAGATATAAAAATATTTCATTTTACACACGCACATAAATACAAATGGTAAAAAAGAGCATTTAAAACTAACAAAATTGGAATAAAGATCAACCAAAAAAAAACTGGCCAAGTGCGAGTCGGACTCGCACACGAAGGGTTCCGTACCACAAGGCAAAAACGCCGAAAAAAAACACGTTTGTTGTATAATTAAAATAAAACAAATATTTAAGGGGGGCTCCCCTTAAATATTTGTTTTATTTTAATTTTATTATTTATAAATAAAGTAAAAATGCAACTGAGTATTTTGTGAATATTTCAAGTGCCTACCTGTGGCTATTATTGATATAGAGCAAAAAAGGGCAAAAAAATCGCGTTTGTTGTATGGGAACCCCCCTTAAATATTTATTTTATTCGGTTTTTCGTATTTGCCGTTATAGCGGCAACAGAAATACATAATTTGTGAAAATTTCAACTGTCTAGCTATCGCGGTTCTTGAGATACAACTTAGTGACAGACGGACGGACGGACAGACGGATGGACAGACAGCGAAGTATTAGTAATGGTGTCCCGTTTTTAGCCTTTATTTTTAGGGTTCCGTACCCAAGGAACCCTAAAAATAAATACCGCAGGGATGGTAATCTGGTGAATAGTAGAATGATGACGAACAATTGAGCAAAACTGTACGCACCTATAGAAAATTTACCTACAATGTAATTTACTTCAAACAAATTGAAATTTTCTTGGATCCATTTGTATATAAAAAGGTCGCGAATCTTTTGTAAATGGATAAAGAAATAAGTAATATATTTAAAAGTTTTCTCCAAAATGGCTGATTTGGGTCGCAGTGAACTTAATTTACGCGAGAGTTTATTGTTCCTTTATTTTTTCTTGTTTTATTATGTCTAGCGGGTTGCTAGTACTTAGTCAAAAAACTGTGCAAAGCTGGGGTAGGTCGCTAATCTATATATTATATAAAAGAAAGTCGTGTTAGTTACACTATTTATCTATTTATAACTCAAGAACGGCTGAACCGATTTGGCTGAAAATTGGTGGATAGGCAGCTTAGAACCAGGAGACGGACATAGAATACTTTTTATCCGGTTTTTTTTATACTTTTCTTTACTTATAGGGTAGGAGTAGTGTAGGAGTAGGTTAGGAGTAGGGTAGGAGTAGGTAGGAGTCGGGTAGGTAGGAGTAGGTTAAGAGTAGGGCAGAAGTAGGGTAGGAGTAGGGTAGGAGTAGGGTAGGAGTAGGGTAGGAGTAGTGTAGGAGTAGGTTAGGAGTAGGCAGGAGTAGTGTAGGAGTAGGGTAGGAGTAGTGTATGGTAGGGTAAGGTAAGGGGTAGGACACCACGTGAACGAAGTAGCGCCCGCCGGGCAGCTAGAAATAATTGATATGGCAAACAGCGTTTGCCGGGTCAGCTAGTATTAGATAAACAAGAACATATTTCTTATCGGGAAATCTAGAATATGAAGACTAGGTATGGGAGACTTGTGATATTTTTCTAAAAAGTTTAATATTTCTACATTACCGATGGTCGACAATTGACAACTATTTTACTATACCTACTTGTTGCATTTAAGCTCGCACACACTGAGGGAAATATCGCACGGAATGCAGAATGCGACTGCGCCCGTCGCTTGTTCTAATGATTAAGACGGGTATCACATCTCTGCAGCGAAACCGCAGCAGTTCCAAAATGAATTGACCGTTGTACGACAAGCGAAACAGAAGCGAAACTGCACGTTCTAAAGCACAAAATCACATATTTGATTATAATTCTATCTCCTTCCTGAGTGATTTCGCCGATCTTCTCGGAAGCCATTTACACCTCCACGCTCAGCCTGCTATTTTGTTGCGGTGCCGTGTTTGTTTCGCACGTATTTATGGCAGTTAAATCATTTTTTTTTGTACTAAAACTAGCCTAAGAGGACCGAAGTAGACTTATACTTTATTTACTAAGTCAAAAACGACGACATTTTGCTCCAAATGCTTACAATTCAACTGAACTTGATGTTCCGCTACTCAAATCGCGACATAATGTTTCTTATTGGAATTGCGGGGGAGGTGTTATAAGGCCCTAAACGATAATTTTAGCCTTAAGCTATCCGGTAACCACAACAACACTATGAAATGAATTAACGCAAGCGATTAAAATAATTATTACCAATATGCTTACCCTGCATCTACGCAAATTGAAGGTCTTGAACTAGCAATTACGTGGTAATCACTCAATTACTCGAAGAGCGCCGATGGTAACCGAAGACAACCGAAGGTATGTCGGGTCATTACGGGACACGGAAAATCGAGACGCACCTATGTCTTTATGGCTCTTAGATAATGTCGTGGTTGTTTATAAACCGGACTGCGTATAAACTGTAATGAAATAAGTAGGTATTGTGCCCATAAATTGCTAATCAAAGAAGATGTAGACAAGCATTGATATATCTACTATACTTAGATGGGTTGGTCATGAAAATAGGATGACTGAAAGGCGACTAACAAATGGTATTTACAGATATGAGTGGAAAAACAGAAAAGCCCGAAAGTCTGACAACCAGTCTTACCAAGGGGTATCGTATTACCCAGTAACTGGGTTGTGGAGGTCTGACAGGCAGCCGCTCCATGTAAAATACTGGTATTCAGCTGCATCCGGTTAGACTGGAAGCCGACCCCAACATAGATGGGAAAAGGCTAGGCAGATGATGATATGAGTGGAAAAACCCTATTGGCAATGTCCTTCAAAAAGGTCAGATGCGTAATACTCTTAACGTACCTGTATGACCAGCACCTTAAGAGCGTTTACGCCGTACGGCATTTCATACAAACTTTCAAGCCCTTGTTTTTCGAAATGAGTGAGCCGATTTTAATAAAACTTTATACGCTTAAGCAGGATGCAAAGGTCTAAAAAGTTAGTACCTACAGAACATTTTCGAAAAATTGTGTAACAGCCAAATTAGACCGATTTTAAATGTTCCATAGAAACAGAGATTACCAGTTATCTTTTTTTTAAATAAGACATTTCGAAAATGTTCTCTACCAACTTTTTAGACCTTTGTATCCTGCTTATGCGTATGAAGTTTCATTAAAATCGGTTCATTCATTTCGAAAAATAAGACACGATCTGAATCTGAATCACACTCTAAATCACAATCTGAATAATTTTGAAGGCTATTGCTAATCCATTGCTTAATATGTTCGAAAAATTTCATCAACAACGTAAATAAAGCAATGAACGTAGTCGAACTGTCAAAATGTAATTAATTCCTACTATTAGTATCTTACGCAATTATCCCACAGATCATCATCTCCATAGCCTTTTCCCAACTATGTTGGGGTCGGCTTCCATTCTAACCGGATGCAGCTGAATACCAGTACTTTACATGGAGCGACTGCCTATCTGACGTCCTCAACCCAGTTACTCGGTAATACGATACCCCTTGGTAAGACTGGTTGTCAGATTTTCGGGCTTCTGACTACCCGTAACGACTGTCAAAGATCCACGAATGTCAGCCGGGACCAACGGCTTAACGTGCTTTCCGAGGCACTGAGGATCTTGGTATGTAAAGATGGTCACCCATCCAAGGACCGACCGCGGCAAGCGTAGCTTAACCTGATCGATCGACCCGGTTACCCCGCATGTTACGATCGTAGCAGGTGGCGTTCTGCAGTTTCTGTCTACCCTCATGGGACAAAGGCGTGAGTTCGTGTATGTGTATGTAAATTGCTAATCAAGTTATCACTAAGCTTAGCATTGCTGATGAAATTCAATCAGTTAATCCCACAGATATACAGGTTTACTATGGGACCAAACCTGAAATCGCGAAAAAGAAATCAGCTGTTCCCTACTTTTTGACGAGTTGTACGAAAATAAATGTAAGGAACAGCTGATTTTTTTTTTGCGATTTCATGTTTAGTCCCATAGTAAAAGTTGTTCATAATGATGAGTACAATGACCTCTTAAGAGGCTGTTAATGTTTTACCAATAACCCTGTAGATGGACCTAAATAACGCAAGTATCACGATCTGTATGAAAACCAAGAGTGCCATTTTTTGACTACCTACTATGACGTCACAAGCACTATTTAGTGACGGAAAATTTACGACATATCGGTAGGTATCATACCTATTTAGATTTCAGTTACGTAATCTTAAGCCTCCTCTACACGTCGTCAGATTCATCAGCAGATGGCCACAAAGACTACAATATAATACGGTGATGGTCATCTGCGAATGCCTCCGCCGACGTGTAGACGGGGTAATTTGCTGGTCTGTGGTAAGTATTTAGCATCTGCCGACGACAAATACCTACCACAGACTACCAAATTACCCCGTCTACTCGTCGGCGGAGGCATTCGCAGATGGCCATCAGCTGATGAATCTGCCTACGTGTAGAGGAGGCTTAAGAAGGTGAGTATTTTCTATAGGTACATATAAAATTCAAAGTCCTGACTGACTGATATATCAACGCACAGCCTAAACCACTGGTCCTAGAGACATGAAATTTAGAGTGTGTGTTCTTTGTGAAGAGTAGGTATCCACTAAGAAAGGGTTTTTCGAAATTCCACCCCTAAGCGGGTGAATAGGGGGAGGGTGAAATTTCACGCGGACAAAGTCGCGGGCAGAAGCTAGTTGTAAATAATGTGTGATATTCTACTTCTCCGTGTCGCTGGCACGACTGTATTTTAAATCTTGTCTTCCCAAAACTTTGCTACTTCCACGGCGTTGTCGGTGGCAGCGCGGAGGTCACTTTGACTGTATGTTTTGGAACACAGAGGACAGGTTAGGAGGTGGAGCATTGTTTGTGATATTAGGTAATAAGGTTAGATATTCCTTACAGCAGCATGAATTATCCACAATATGTGTTTTTCAACACTTAATTTTTTTCCCCTTGATTGTACAAAACTGACGAATCGACGAAAACTGGCAAACACTGTCGAATTAACGCAACTCTAATCGGTAAAACTGAATCAGTAAAACTGACTAATCAACGAAACTGGCGAATTAAATAAACTGAAGACTTACCAGTGATACGCAAATTCGTAAGCTGGGCACGCGAAGTAACTGCTCTTGCGTTATCTAGGTGTATCTATATCTGTGGTCAATCCTATTATTTTTGGTTTAAACTCGTGTCAATTTCGATCGATAGCTCATCCTATGTTACAAGTATAATAAAAGTAAAAACTAATAATGTGTTATCACTCCCGTTGTCACATACTTATTAGTGGACGTCATTATAGTCCGTACCTGTCGATGGCACGTCCTTTCCGGTACTCAGGCAGTGACGTAGATGTGTCATATCCGGTATTTTGCCAGTCGCAACATGGTCGGAACGCGTTGTTTGGATGAATTTTTATCAAACAACAAATATGTCTGTTTCTTTAGTGTTCTTTGGTAAAAGTCAGTTAGTTTGGTAAGAACAACTTTGACAGGGAGGCTAACAGAAGAATTCAGCTGGGCTGGGTAGCGTTTGGGAAGCTTCGTCAAGTCTTCTCGTCACGTATTCCACAGAGCCTAAAACCTAAGGTCTTCAATATTAGTGCGTCCTGCCTGTTATGACTTACGGAGCCGAAACGTGGACACTCACAGTACGGCTGGTCCATGAATTCAAGGTCGCTCAGCGGGTTATGGAACGGACTATGCTTGGAGTCTCTCTGAGGGATCGAATCCGTGACGACGTGATCCGGCAGAGAACTAAATTTGTCGACATAGCTCACAGAATAAGCAACCGAAAGTGGCATTAGCCATAGAACCAATGACCATTGAACCCAACGATCATCAAGAACACGTCTACCCAGACGTATTCTTGAGTGGAGACCGCAAATCGGCAAACTTAAGGCAGGACACCCTCAGGCTAGTTGGAGCGACGATCTCCGCAGGATGGCTGATAGCAGCTGGATGTGAGTTGCCGAAAATCGAGTTGAATGGCGTGCAATAAGAGAGGCCTATGTCCAGCAGTGGACTGCTATAGGCTGACGATGATGATGATGAAAAGCCACCTATGAGAATCTGAAATATTCAGGACCATGGTGTTTTGATCTTTTCATATGTTTTTTACGTCACTCTCAATTTATTAGGTACCCTTTTTAAGACATCCTACATCGTCTGCCCAAAATTTTATCGAAAGCATCTTTAGAACACCTACCAAACACATTTATTTACTCACTAAAACATGAACGACCATCCTAAAGAAACTGTATTCTGACCGCACTTAACCCAAAAACCTTACAAACCAAACATAGGTACTGCCAACATCATAAATTTTTCAACAGAAAACGGCTTAATGGTGGTACTTCGCCAAAACCACTTCCTGAACACTTATAGTTGATAAAAGGAAGATAAAATCAGTTATTTGGCCTATTAAGAACCTCTCACGGCTTTTGTGTTATGAAAAGGTTGTGATAACATCTGAAAGTGTTGATTATTTATGTCTATTTTCATTTAGTGAAAGGAAAACTAAAATGGACGGCGGGGACTATCGATTTGGTGGATTAGATTAGGCTCTGTTTGTTGAAAGTGTTCGAGTGGTAATAATGATAAAACTATGAAACTGCTAGATCTGAGTAAAATCAGGCTAAAATTTTGTTTGAAAATGGAGTTTGCGGTGAGATTATGGACAACATTAACTACAGTAGGTACTTGAAACTATATGCGAGGAATATTGTCCAAAATCTTACTGAAATCTGTTACCGAAAGTTTTACTTGATATTTCGACATGAAATCAACTTAGTATAAGGTTTTTTATTACAGTCTACGAACCATCATACAACCTAAAACACTACCACACCACATTTTGTGTTGTTCCAAATATTAAGCCTAGACGTATTATTTATGAAAATGTATTAATTAATTGAATTATATTGAATGGTCAGGGATATGACGCGTCGCACGTCACATCTATCGCGTGCGGCTTGCGTCTGACAGCTGTCACCGACACCCACAATAACGTAGTAATGTCGACACACTATTATGAACAACCCTGATTTTGACGCGTTTGCTTTATATTTCATAGAATCACCATAGTAAGTCGTTTTTCCAGAATGAAATGTATGGTCATTTAGGTAAGTATCATTATAATTATTCAATATGTACCTAACAGTCACTACAATAGTCGCGAATATGACGCGTCGCACGTCACAACATGGCGCATGCTATGCATCTGACAGCTGTCAGCGACACCTTTAATAATTATTTCGCTGTAATGTTAACACACTAATAAGGCCACCGCTGTTTTTGACGCGTTTGCTTTATATTTCAAGGATAATTATGATATTGAGCTAGTGTATTAGACTGAAGTTTTCTTTGAAGATAAAAAATTAATACATATAATTACTTAGTTCAAAACTTTCAGATTTAATTTTTTTTTTTAATTTCAGATTCTCGACAATATTCTAAAACACAGGTCCAAATGTTAATATAAGGTTTTAAAGGCTTCGGTTGAAAAAATATTTACTGAAATCGGTATGTTCAGTCGTAATAATGTATCTAGGAAAATTGTTTCCTTTTAGGGTTTAATGGATTTACAAAACTAACTCTAGCGAAGGTTTATAGTGAATTCCTAAAAATAGGGAATTCCTACCTTTTTGGCTCATTAGGCGACATTAGAAATACGACTACTACGTGGATACTCGTAGCCTAAAAGCATCATAATAACCAGTTTTTTTTTTTTATAAACATTGAAACTTATTTACGCTAAATGACGAGAAAAACAAATGATAGATAATATTTTTTAAATAATGTTCAATCTCATCACCTGTAAATCATCCTAAAATTACGCGTTAATTCAGCAAAAAGGTTAAAAGAACCTACAACGAAACAGAAAAGTAGACAATACCTACAGACATATAAACTAATATACTAATACTAATGCTTTAAAAAGAAAAGAAGTAGATAAGTATTTTAAAATGTATTACAAACCATTTTTATTTTTGCTACTGTCCCTCTTATCTAAAACAAAATATCAGTTAATTAACTATTTCATTCTATAGAGAATTTATGATAAAATTATTTTATTTCAATCGAATAGGAGGAATTCGAAATTTTCATGCTAAAAATGCTGGCTCATGTCATGCTTCGGAGTTTGGAAATTCGCACATGCTACTCTTATTTTCAAAGCGATTCCTAGTTTTCATGCTAGCTTAGTAAATTATTACAATTTAGGATTAAAAACTGATATAGAAATATTTTCTTTTTTTGTGTATTGGACTTGTACAGTGTTACAAGGAAAAAAAATTTGACACAAAATCTCGGGAAATTCTGAAAAGGTAAAAGGGAAATTAAAAAACTCTCAAACTAATTTTCTGGACCAAAAAACAAAAATTAAAAAGGTAATTGATGGTCTCAAAAGTTTGGGGAAACATCTCAAAAATGTGATGTACCAGGGCAGCATAAACCGGAGCAACTGTATCGTAGGTACAAAATAAAAACAGGAGGAAATGTTCGGGAGTGTTCGATAATGTTTGTTAATGTTCGAAATGTGTGGCTCACCTAAACTGGCGTCGTATGTATTCATGTATTCTGACGTCATAAATTGTGACACTAGAGCTGTCTTTCCCACACCGGCGTCACCAAGTAACACCACCCTGTATTTTGGAATCTGTAACAAAAAATATGTTAAAATTATTGGTTGTGAATTGAAGCATTAGTGGTTGTGAATAATTTAGGACACTGATTGGGCTGGGATACGAAAACACATTACGAAAATAGACATATTTGAAGACCACTTCTCCACTTTCTCGATCACATGCCTGTAAAATTGGCTCGCTGTTCAGGGGAGAAAATATAATAATTATTCTGCTTTTTCCGGCCATTTCTCATGTCTAAAGGACGTTCCAGTTGGACCATTCTCGCAAAAGTTATGATTAAGTTCAGATTTATACTGTTAGTTTTTGGTAATAAGTGATATTTAGTACGTAAGTACTGCAGTGCTACAGTGTGCTTAAGCGCTGTAGTGCTTAAGCAATATATAGGTTGGCATCCCGATCGAAGCGCAAACTAAAACCATGAATTCAGCACATGACTAGACACCCCTTTTTTTTTTTTTTTTGCGGATGGGAAATCATCAAATGACTCCTCCCGCTCTGGGAGCGGAAGGGAGTGTCAGACTCTTACTGACTAAAACCCACCCGTGTTCCTTCCTTAGCCCTTTATGTTCCGGGCCAGCGGTAACCCTTTCGGACAATCCCGCTGACCCGGCAGGCTTCGGCCCTAAGGGGCCCCGCCTCGATGCTGACATCTCTTTGAGGCGCGCGTGGAACACGTACGCGCCGTCCGGCACGGGCCTGGTCCTGATCGGACGGTGAGCTACCCATTACTCACCGCCCGCAGGCCCGCGCCTACGGTGGCCGGGAGTCGTCACGCGGCTCCCGACGCCTGGGGCGTCCTCCGCGGCGGCTGAGACGGGAGGCTCTCTCCCTGAACCGTCCCGCCACCTCCTTCGCTAGCATGACTGCTTCGCAGAAGGAGGTGACTGCCTCCCACTCCCTCTCGACCCGGACCATGGCTTGCACCAGGGCCGGACGCGAGAGGTCGCCGTCGCTGCCGATCGCCTCTACGAGGACACGGCGGTGCTCCGCCCAAGCGGGGCAGACCTCCACCGTGTGCTCCACCGTGTCCTCTGGGCGATCCTGGCAATGGTGGCACCCGGGCGTTTCCTCCCGCCTGATGATGTGCAGGAACCTCCCGAAACTTCCGTGTCCGGTGAGGACCTGCGTCAGGCGGTAGGTGAGGGCGCCGTGGCGCCTCTCTAGCCACTCCTCAAAGAGGGGTCTTATCGCCGCTATCGCGGCGTGCCCTACTAGACCCCCCTAAAGTAGCAATTTTTCGTCGGTTATCTATAAAAAAAAACAGTTTTTCATAGAAAAATGTCAATACCTACACGGTCGACTTCAATTTTAGCGCAGGGGGGGGTTCGGAATGATGTACTGAACCCAATGTTTTAGTTTGTGCGTCGATGTCCATCCCACCCCGTATAAGGTTGTCCACATGTGGGATATGGACTCAGCGATCATTGTGCTGATAATCGTGACAGCCAATAGGTTAATAGCCTTCAACTTTAACTACCTACCTACAGGGTCCCATTAAAATAGATGGACAAATTTTAACAAAGCGCTCAGCACGTCTAACCAAAGATATTCAAGCAAAAAAAAACACTAATTAAAGTGATTTTATTTTGACCTAAAATAATAAATTGCCTACACATTAGTGTATTTTCGTTAGCTGATTATTTTTCTTGTAAGTATCTATGCGTTTTTCTTATATATTTTTTAGCATCGTCCTTATTTTGATGGTCTGAATGATTTCTAAAAGTTTGTCCATCTATTTTAATGGGACCTTATATAAACTAGCTATAAGTTAAATGTGACTACTGCTGCCCCCTAACATAGTCATGTACTCTTTATTTTAGCTTAACTGCCCTTTGGTCTCGTAGTGGCAAGCGCGATTGCTGAGCGTGGGGTCCTGGGTTCGATTGCCAGGGTCGGGCAAAGTGTTAATGAATTTTCCCATTAGGAATTTCTTAGTAGCAGCCAAGAGTTTGAAAGTTGGTGGTATGATACCCCCGTGCCTCGGAAAGGACGTTACGCCATTGGTCCTGCGCCAGATCTCACTCCGCTCGTGTTGGATTGCCGTCCCATCGGACTATGAGAGTGAGGGAAGAGGGAGTGCATCTGTGCAATACAATATCTCCAGCGCCGAAGGCTAGTTTCCGTTGAGAATGGCCGCCGCGGCCGAAATACGGTCTGGAGGCCTTTTTTTATTTAGTTTAACCTTGTCAAGTCTCGCCTGTAAATGTGTGTACATTGTGAAAGTAAGTAACTAAACTAAATTGAGATCAAATGACCTATATTGAGTCGATAGTCACGGCACTGTTAACGCGAGATCGTATATACGAGGACACATCCTTAGGGATTGAGAGTTCCCGTCAGTAGTTGTTTTATTAGCTACTACTACTACTATGTAGTTTACGCGTTTCTAATCTAGGAACTACTATTTTAAGCAACTATTAATGAACTTTGTGTATGTACCTACTTGTTCAACTTCAAAAAAACCGGGCAAGAGCGAGTCGGACTCGCGCACCGAGGGTTCCGTAATATCCAAGTTTATGAATAAGGTTTATGTTTATGAACTTCAATGTTTTTTTTATTATTTTTATATTTGAGTTGATTGAATAAAATGTAAATTGCGGTTTACGATTTATGACGTATTAAAAAACAACTACTTACTAGATCTCGTTCAAACCAATTTTCGGTGGAAGTTTACATGGTATTGTACATCATATATTTTTTTTTAGTTTTATCATTCTCTTATTTTAGAAGTTACGGGGGGGGGTTCCGTTTTTTGCCATTTGGCAACGGAACCCTAAAAACAGCTGAAGGAATGGTCAGAGATTCGGCAGAATAGTAAAAAAAACCAGTCAAGTGCGAGTCGGACTCGCGCATCGAGGGTTTCGTACTTTGTAGGTATGTATAGTTTATCACGGGATTTTTTTAATGTACCTACAAATTTTTTCCTTTACTTGTGCTACATGATCTTGATGATGATTCCCTTGAGAGTGTCGAAATATACGTTTTTTGCGGCATAAACGGCCGTACCTTTTTTCCGTTAACTCAGATGTTTGATTTTCACAGCTTCAAGGAACCGCAGACCTGAATACATGCTTTTAATTTCAACTCGATACCTCCACGCGTTCCTGAGATAAAGGGTCTTGACAGACAGACAGACGGACGGACGGACAACAAAGTGATCCTATAAGGGATCCGTTTTCTTTTGAGGTACGGAACCCTAAAAATGATAAGGAAGACTTCCCCGACCAGGGTAATACATTTTTTTTCGCTGACCGGCTTACTGCAACTTTGGGTTGAGGGCCCAACTTTGTATGAAACGTGTCTCGTCTCCTTTGTCAGTAGCAGTTCGGAGTCTGGTTTTGACCCCTCAAATGACCCCTCCCGCTCTGGGTGAAGTAGAAGGGAGTGTCAGACTCTTACTGACTAAAACCCACCCATGTTCCTTCCTTAGCCCTTTATGTTCCGGGGTAGCGGTAACCCTTTCGGACAATCCCGCTGCCCCAGCAGGCTTCGGCCCTAGCGGGATCTTCTCTGTTGCTGACATCTCTTTGAGGCGCGCGTGGAACACGTACGCGTCGTCCGGCACGGGCTTGGTCCTGATCGGACGGTGAGCTACCCATTACTCTCCGCCTGCAGGCCCGCGCCTGCGGTGGCCGGGAGTCGTCACGCGGCTCCCGACGCCGGGGGCGTCCCACGCGGCGGCTGAGACGGGAGGCTCTCTCCCTGAACCGTCCCGCCACCTCCTTCGCTAGCATGACTGCTTCGCAGAAGGAGGTGACTGCCTCCCACTCCCTCTCGCCCCGGACCATGGCTTGCACCAGGGCCGGACGCGAGAGGTTTTGTCCTGCCCTTAGGGCGTACAATAAAATGAAGGTACAGTCAACAAAAGAGATAGAAACCGATGGATGTTCTCGAATAAAATTTAATTGTATTAATAGAAAACAAACAGCTCATTAATCAAATTAAATTTCAATCGATAACATCCATCGGCTTCTTACTAAACTTCAACTATATCCGACGATCCTGCATACTTATCTCTTTTGTTGACTGTACATAAAGTGAGTTTACATGCATGTCACCAATAATATTATAAGGTCTGGAGGGCTTTAATTACTATAGTCTAATGGTAGTCGTAGGCTTCTTACAAGTTTCCAGAACCAACATACATATATTGCGTAACAACCGCCAGTCTTCCCTGAACGGTTAAGCAGAGGTGATACCATATATACCCGTATTTCACCAGTTATGCTTAAGTGCCATGTAATAGGGGCTAGCTTCCTCACGTCCCAGCCGCTACATGAGACGCTCCCGGCGTCGGGTCGGGAGCCGCGGGACGACTCCCGGCCACCGTAGGCGCGGGCCTGTGGACGGAGAGTAATGGATAGACCAGGACCAGGCCCGTGCCGAACGGAACGTACGTGTTCGACGCGCGCCTCAAAGAGATGTCAGCAACAGAGAAGATCCCGCTAGGGCCGAAGCCTGCTGGGGCAGCGGGATTGTCCGAAAGGGTTACCGCTACCCCGGAACATAAAGGGCTAAGGAAGGAACATGGGTGGGTTTTAGTCAGTAAGAGTCTGACACTCCCTTCTACTTCACCCAGAGCGGGAGGGGTCATTTGATGAATTCCCATCCGCAAAAAAAAAAAAAAAAAAAAAAGGGCAGGACAAAGCTGTTCGCAAAACACTAAATTAACACCAGCTTTATTATGTACACTTTCCTATGATCCACAATAGAAACGAATTGAATTGAACTGAATTGATCTCGGCGGCCAATTTCAGCGGACACAGCCTTCGGCACGGGAGTTATTTATTTATATCTTTATATAATTTATTGTACAACACAAAAATCCATAACAAAAAAAAATTGATCGATCACCAAAAAAATATACAATAGACGGCCTTAACGCTTTCTGCGATCTCTTCCAGGCAACCTTGGAATGGACAGTGATTTGTCTGGACATAAAATGGGGTTGTCGTTGGTGCAATAATATTCTAAAATAGATACACAGATATTATACATATCCTAAATACATAAACGACATACCAAATATGTAAGCAGCAAAAATAAAGGAAGACTATAGATATAATTACAGGTTATTCGAGAACAAGATCACAATGACAAGTAATGTTCCTTTACGAGTCTTTTACAAACAAATAACGGCTGCGCGCGTTTTAGATATTATAGTGCACAAGTGTGCGCACAGACACAAGTGCACTCCCTCTTCCCTTACTCTCATGGTCCGATGGGACGGCAATCCGACACGACCGGAGAGACATCAGGCGCAGGACCAACGGCTTAACGTGCTTTGTGCTTACTAGTATGGTGATGAATGCTACACCTAGATACACCCCTTTTTAACACGCCTTTTTTGCTTCACTTGTAACTAACTAACAATGTAACAAAATCTTAGGAGTTAATTTAACCTACTTCAAATTGTTATATCGAAATGAAACTTTGTATGTATATGTAGTTCGGAAGACAAAACTATAATTTGGTATCTTGGAGCTGATCTGATGATGGAGCCAGGAGGTGGATAGTGGAACTCTTCAGTGGCTACATGCCCCTAATCGTCATAACTTCGACGAGTTTATACTTATTAACTTAATGAAGAATACCGGACGCAAAAGTTAAAAACAAATGTTAGTTTAAAAAAACACACGCTTTTAAAACGCACAAAAATAATCTTAATTCATTTGACTTAAATTGAATTCTAAAACCGTGAAGCGCACTTATAATTAACTGACTTTTGCCTGCGACTTCGTCCACGTGAAATTTCACCCTTCCCCCATTCACCCTCTTAGGGGTTTAGGAGTGGAATTTCGAAAAACCCTTTCTAGTTGATACCTGAGTAGGTATCAACTAGAAAGGGTTTTTCGAAATTCACAAAGAACACACCCTCCAAATTTCATGTCTCTACGACCAGCGGTTTAGGCTGTGCGTTGATATATCAGTCAGTCAGGACTTTGAATTTTATATCAGAAGATTCACGAAGCGCGTTTTTTAGTTCTTTTTAAACTACATATGTTTATTACATTCAATAAAACTACTCGTGCAATTTTATACTTCGTTACAACAGCAAAAAACAATAGATACTACTCTATTGAAATATTTTTCCCGACAAACATTTTGATAAAACCACTGTCTATTATTTGTTGATACAACAAACAATGCATTTGATAAAATCACTTTGTTCGATATTGTTGAACAATCAATTGAATTTCAATTAGTTAATGGATCAATGAGCAGTGGTAACACAGTGGTACCGGCCGCGATTTACGAGTCCTAGGGTCGTAGGTTTGAACCCTGACAGGCGCTTTACTTTGTGTACATTATTTCATCACCAATGCTCTCAAAACGGTGAAGGAAAACATCCTGAGGAAACCGGCATGTCCTAGAACTATTAATTCGAAGACATGTGACATCTACATACTCGCACCGGGCCCTCGTGGTGGATTATGTTACGGTCCTTCTCACAGAGAGGAGGCCTGTGTCCCAGCAGTGGGAACATTATAGACTGACTAGCTGCGCCCCGCGGTTTCACCCGCATATGTTTCGATCCCGTGGGAATATCGGGATAAAAAGTAGCCTATATGTTAATCCAGGGTGTCAGCTACCTCCACACCAAATTTTATCAAAATTGGTCTAGCCGTTTGCGCGTGAAGAAGTAACAAAGATATAAACACACACACCCTCACACACTCACAAACTTTCGCCTTTATAATATTAGTGTGATTATGCTGTTATGCTAATGGATCAATTTATTCAAGAAACTATTCCGTCTATACGTGTACATCTGGCTGTATGGCGTAGTACAGCTATTGCAGCAATGAAAGAGGGATAGAGGTAGACATCGGATATCTATGGGTAGACAGAACAAAGACCATTATCTATTTTGATTAGTATTTGCATAACATACTTTGAATCACAATCCGAGGGATTTGAAGGAAATTCCTTAACCATTGCTTCATTGGATAGCACTAATCGTCTGTTTAACAACGTAAATAACGCAATGAACGTGGCTGATTTGTCAAAATGAAAAGAATTGCAATCAACTATCAGTTTATGTCTGTGTGGTGCCGGACTTAAAGAATAGCACCAACCCATACTTCCCGTGGGTGTCGTACAAGGCGACTAAGGGGCGTACCGGAGAATGGTCAGCAGCGTTCTCTATGCATTCCACCACCATACCATACTGCGATCGCCAACCCGCCTGCCAAGCGTGGCGATTATGGCAAACCCCCCCCTTTTGGGGGAGGCCTATGTCCAGCAGTGGACGTCTTTCGACTGAAATGATGGTGATGATGATCAGTTTATGTGTGTTTCGCAATTACTATATACAATTACTTGTTGACAGGCCTACACTGTGCTCTCATGCCTATTACACACTAATGTATTATTTAATTAAAAGCCAATTATTTTAAAAAGAGTAACCGTGGAGTTTCTTGCTGGCACTTCTCCATAGGAAACGACCAATTGGAACTGGGCACCCAGTTTCTGACGTTTCATAGTTAAAAAAAAACTTCGCTTTCTTACAAATCACTATCTCTTTCTTGCAACCAAATCTCTGAGTGACTGATTGACAAACAACATAATGTACAGTTTATCCACTGAATGCGCGGCACATCGTCAAGTAGGGGATTTCCTAATGACATTTAATAATGCATTTTATTTTCACTGTCTTAGAGTGCCAAATTGTATGATGATCAATTATTATCGATCGTTCGAGGAAGGCTGAGAAGCCGTTTGATGTCTTCGTCGATGCTCATCTTACAACTTTGAGGGCTTTAAGAAACGATTTTCAAAACTCCACCCGCGAGTGGAGAGGGATTCGAAGTGTGTATGCGATTTCAATGGGGTTAAAAACTGATAGCTCGTCATAGATGGCAGCACTGTTCAGCGTCTATAAATCGCCATTGTTTTTTTTATGTTTACTTCTGTATCGATCACAAATTAAACGAAACCTGTAACCGTAACGACTGTCAAAGATCCATGAGTGACAGCCGGGACCAACGGCTCAACGTGCTTTCCGAGGCACGGAGGGGTCTTGGTATGTGAAGATGGTCACCCATCCACGGACCGACCGCGGCAAGCGTAGCTTAACCTGATCGATCGACCCGTGTGGCTGTTATTACTTAGCCACGAGTCCCTCCAGCCAAGGCAAAAACAATTTGACTTTTTACCACAATAATTCACTCCAGATTTCTAAACAGCGGAATAAATAGGCCTTTCGCTTCAATATAAATTTAAATTAGCTTCTTCGCTGTCATGGAAATTCCCGTCATATAATTTTGGCACGTAAAGCTGTGGATTAAAATTGAAATTCGCTTGAAAAGGGTTCGCGACACGTATATTGGATTTACGTCGTGTTCGTATAAGGAATTATGGTGTTATATTGTTTGATGTTTATTAGGTTTCATATTATAATGCATGGTGATGGATCTTTGACAGTCGTTACGGGTAGTCAGAACTTAGAAAGTCTGACAACCAGTCTTACCAAGGGGTATCGTATTACCCAGTAACTGGGTTGTGGAGGTCAGATAGGCAGTCGCATAGTGATGGATTTTTGACAGTCGTTACAGAATAGAATAGAATAGTCTTTATTATGTACACCAATCAGTCTATAATGTTCCCACAGCTGGGATACAGGCCTCCTCTGTGTAAGAGGGAGTGGGCCATAATCTGCCATACGGACCCAGTGCGGGTTGGTAGATGTCACATGTCTTCCAATTTTTGGGTTCTAGAACATTGTGGTTTCCTCACGATGTTTTACTTCAGAGTTTTGAGAGCAGTCATCATCATCATCTCAGCCGAAAGACGTCCACTGCTGGATACAGGCCTCCCCCAAAAGGGGGGGGTTTGCCATAATCGCCACGCTTGGCAGGCGGGTTGGCGATCGCAGTATGGTATGGTGGTGGAATGCATAGAGAACGCTGCTACCCATTCACCGGTACGCCCCTTAGTCGCATTTTGTCACCCACGGGAGGTATGGGGTGGTGCTATTCTTTAAGTCCGGCACCACACAGACATTGAGAGCAGTGTTGATGAAATAATTTACACAAAGTACGAACCTGCGACCTACAACTCGTAAGTCGCAGCCGTTACCAATTGGTAACCACTGATCAATTATTTGCTTAGAAATGTTAATTCTCACCGGATCCATTTCATCCTCATCAGGAGTGTCGAGGCTTACGGAGTCCACGGGCCGGTAGCCGGAGCAGCAGGAACCGTCGAATGGAGACCGGTCTGAAGCTCTGAGGACAAGGAAATCATCCAAGTTAATTCTGCTTTATTTCTGGTAAAAGTTCGCTGGATTGTTTATTGTTATAGCTGAGAAAATATAGTGGGTGGACTGATGCTGAAATGCTTCAAAACTGAATCACTACGTATATTAAGATATGGTATTTGGCTTCCCCTGCAAATAATAGTCCGGCTGTGTCGCAGGAATGCGACAATTCTAGTCTATACATAGTATAAAACAAAGTCGCTCCCGCTCCCTGTTAACTTAGATCTTTTAAACTACGCAATGGATTTTAATGCAGTTTTCAGCAATAGATAGATTGATTCAAGAAGGAAAGTTTAAAAAGGAAGATTTACATGTATAATACATGCATATTATAGTAGAGAAAAGCGGAGAAATTCAAGGATTTGTAATGTGATGTCGTAACAAACACATTTTTGTGCGCTTACATTGCAAACGCTAGCTAAACCTTACGAGATAGATCAAATTATATACTACGGAATTGTATATCTTCAAAATATCTATAAAAAAGTTTCCGATGGTTTAAGTTTATCTCCTAAGTATAACCCACAGTTACCATTTTTATCATTTACATATTACAAAAAAATTATGGGTTATTTTCCGAGCTATTTTAAACAATACAGTTTTATTCCTTAACCAATTAAATACCATTCATGGAGATCAAAATTGCTTTTTGCAGCAAATATTTTTTTTTTTTATTTGAAATGGGTTTGCTCTTGACTTTAGTCTAGGTCAGAGGTGACAGAGACAAAGTCGGCGATGGAGTGAGTTTACCCAGAAGAAGCCTGTTCACTCTTACTTTGAAGAGATTCGGGTTGTATGCGCTCGGAAACACAGACGCAGGTAAAGAGTTCCACTCTGCATATCATTAAAATGAATATCTTAGAAGATATCAGATATTTAAAAAGCGGGAGCAGAGCGGCTGGCGCGGCCGTGCGAAGTTCGCCGGGTCAGCTAGTAACTAATAAAGATCAAATTCGCAAAACACGTGTTTTTTTGTTTGAAACTGACAGGAGTCAAGAACGCATTCTCTCAACAGCTGAACAGTGGTGCTATTCTGTAAAAATCTCACCGTGAAAACTTAGTAAAGTGAACGTGGAGTGAGCTGTCAATAGTGTCAATTCCTAGCAAAAACAAACCCACTTCACCTAAGTTTTCACGATAAGATTTTTACAGAATCGACCGGCTGTACCTAGTTTGGAACCATCCTACAAACCGTCCAAAGAAACTGATTGTCAATATACATAGTTACAGATAAAATAATTATAATAATACCTGAAAACTTACAACAAAACCTCAATTATACGAAACAACCTTATTGGGAGCTACATGTTTGAGCCGTTTGGGTTTGAAACACTATGGCCTTGGGGTCCGAATGCTCATCAATATTTCGGGACATCGCCAAGCGGTTGGTTGACTCTTCGCGTGACCAGAGGGCTGGTCTATTTTTAGCCCAAAGAATCAGCATTGCTATCCAACGTGGTAATGCTGCCAGTCTTTTGGGCACTTATCCCATTGACAGCGATGCGGACATTTTTTTGATGCCCAATGAGTTCGCGAATTTTTCTTTAATTTTTTATTATATTCTTGTATATAATAAAAAAAATTGAGAAATATAGAGAGGCCCATGGCTAAATATAACAGGCGCACAGGTCGATCGATCAGGTTAAGCTAAGCTTGCCGCGGTTGGTCTGTGGATGGGTGACTCTGTGGATCTTTACATACCAAGACTCCTCCGTGCCTCGGAAAGCACGTTAAGCCGTTGGTCCCGGCTGTCATTCGTGGATCTTTGACAGTCGTTACGGGTAGTCAGAAGCCCGAAAGTCTGACAACCCGTCTTACCAAGGGGTATCGTATTACCCAGTAACTGGGTTGTGGAGGTCAGACAGGCAGTCGCTCCATGGAAAATACTGGTATTCAGCTGCATCCGGTTAGACTGGAAGCCGACCCCAACATAGTTGGGAAAAGGCTAGGCAGATGATGATATAATAAAAAATATATTAGTGTTATATTAGTGTGTTAGTTTATGTGTTAGCTTATAAATTGTAATTTTTGTGTCTTTGTGAATAGTCAATAAACAAATTTAAATTTATTCTTATTCTTCGTTATCCATAGGGATTTTGGTAAGGGCATGAGTCACCGCAACCATCTGTCAACTTTGGGTTCGTGAACACTTTTGTGTATTCCCGTTTGTCCTTCTGCCGTCGTTGGGATTAAAAGTATCCTATGTGTTCATCCAGGATAATCTACCTGTGTACCAAATTTCACCCAAAGCTTATTAGAAGCATAATCTAATGATTGAAATACTATTGTGATTTCATGCAAGCCTAGTACTTTTTGTCGTGTCATGAACAGAATACCGTATTGTATGCATGCAAAGTAGGTACAACCTAAATAAAAAGTATCCTACGTTCTAACCCAGTTCATAATCTACCCATACGCGAACTCTCATCCAAATCCGTTCAGCCGTTTTAGCGTAAAAGCGTAACAAATAAACAAACAAACTCACTTTCGTTTAATAAATATTATTAGTTAAGATAAATAAGTGTTATTTTACCATCGAACCAGACTCAAATTATTTAGTAGGACCAATGGGAATTAAAATTACTCAATTATGCCCTATCGCTCCACTAACAAAATCAGTGGGACGAACGGGAGCACATGAACACGTATGCCACGTAAAAGATAAATAAAATAAATCCCCTTTGACTTTAATTATAGCTATCAACTATGGAAATGATCATAATATTATGTCTATTTATTGTAATGATCTCATCATATTTTAAGTTACCAACTAAGTGGGAACGAAATAAATGATTCAGTGTTACGTATTCCCTTGGCAACACAAATTTCAATAATTTCTCGAAGCTCCTACCAACACATAGATAACGTACAAATATACACATGAAGTTTAAAACCCAGTGAACCGGGTACAGATAAACAAGGCTCGAAGCGACGCATCCGGTTAACACAAACAATAAACCAATCACATGTCTTTAAAACGCTTTTAATATGAGTGAGGATGTAATTAAGAACGAATTGAATGGCCATTCTTACTGCCTCATTGGTCAAAAAGACTGAGGGTAAACTGAAAACACGGAATGGTTCAACCATCTGCTTGAGGCAAGATAATGTATTACTGTTTACATTCGTGATCCTTCCTTCTTTCGTTAAGCACGTTACGTTTCCAGTATACGCATACCAGCAAGTAATCGCTCGTTGCCGTCGTGCACTCGCCGTTCGGTGCTCGCCAACTAGTTTTTAGTTGCTAGCTTTACTCGCTTTTAATCGCCGTGGGTGGGACAGGTGCCCAAGGCCTTTGGTTTTGCGGGAGACGCTCCGGGCGTCGGGAGCCGCGCGACGACTCCCGGCCACCGTAGGCGCGGGCCTGCGGGTGGAGAGTAATGGGTAGCTCACCGTCCGATCAGGACCAGGCCCGTGCCGGACGGCGCGTACGTGCTCCACGCGCGCCTCAAAGAGATGTCAGCATCGAGGAGTCCCCTTAGGGTCGAAGCCTGCCGGGTCAGCGGGATTGTCCGAAAGGATTACCGCTGGCCCGGAACATAAAGGGCTAAGGAAGGAACACGGGTGGGTTTTAGTCAGTAAAAGTCTGACACTCCCTTCCGCTCCACCCAGAGCGCGAGGAGTCATTTGATGATTTCCCATCAGCAAAAAAAAGGCCTTTGGTTTTCGGACATTTGGACTATGTAAAGCCAGTCCAGAATTTCCCATAGACTGCAATGGCTGTATCAAATTCCAATAACGTCCCTTTAATTAAGGGTCGTATATTCGAATAATAACTGCCATTCTTTGAAAGTTGTTTGAAATGGCTGAAACACGTAAGATTTACGGAATATGTCAGTTTGGTAAACAATAAAATTTCTTGTCTGTATAATAAATAGGTAGACAAGATAGACAGACAAACAACTAGTATTATTTTTATAACTACAGACTATCCATACCTTTAGGAATTTGAAAACACCAAGGAGATTGCTGATACATTCCTTTATGCCTGGAGGCTTTTATTCAGGTATTAAGTTCTATTTTGGAATTAATAAATTAATTAAATTCATTTATTAGTGAACATAGGTTCCAATAGGTGTTACAGTCAAGTATATTATGATCTCTATGTCCTACCACTTGGTGGTGTACAAATAATAATATCAATAATTAATCACAATTACAATTAAAATAGCAGGAAATGACAGATAAAAGCATTAGATTACATTACATTTATTTCCAACACACTTAGCCTATTTTACAATTTAACACTAAAATAATAATACATATTATATACAAGTATCTAATAAAAAAAGGGAAAGAAAAAGGCAGGAGCTCATTGGGCATCAAAAAATTTGTCCGCATAAGTGCCCAAAAGGCTGTCAAGTTCTATTTACGTTTTTTTAGTATTTATTTCTGCTTGAGTATAGTTTTCAATGTTTTTGTTGATGTATTGGCGTGTGTTAGCTGACATATGGCAAATAATTTAATCTAGCGTTATGTGTTTCGAAATTTTCATTACTTCCTATTATATACATATAATAATAATCATCAAGTTCTTCTAACTGAACAGACAGCTGAGCTGCTGGGGAGTTTGTTGCGCCACTTCATCCTTGCACTAGGAAATGGTGAAGGGCGGGCGTTTTGGCCCGTGTCTCATGTAATTTTGATATTTAAAAAGTGTTGATTCTCAACCTAGTTTGAATAAATGACTTTTGTTTTTAATTTTGATTGGCAATAATAAAGACGAAGGTACTGAAACTTGGGTCTGTCTAATTTGGGAGTTAATTCGGTAGTCACAGTTTACACATCAGTTCAGTGGCACAATCGTCCATTTGAAGGACTAAGTGCGGAAACCAAACCTATCACATAACATATAATTCGGTTGTCACATTCTTCAAATTAAGCCTTAACAGAAAACATTTTGGGGTTGGAGAAGTCCTTCTCCAGTCAGAACCATTTACAATACGTATTGTAGAAATAACAACGTTAGCTGATTATATAAAATTATTGGATTGTGAAAGGATAATAGATGTCTAGATTTGTACAGACGCCAGAACATCAAGCTACCCGAAACTGTAAAATTTTCCCAATCAACTTTGAACCTTACACTATAGTGATAAAGTTGAAAATCTATTAAAGAAATTTGACAGATTGTAGTATGTGTAGCTTGATGCGCTTCGTCTGTACAAGACATACGCTTTCAAAGCGATTTGTTTTTATCACAGTATTTTCTACGTCCAATTTTCAACAGTATTGACATACAGGGTTACTTTTCAAAGACCATCCATATTTTTACATGGTGTTCTACCCATGAATACAAACAACTTTCACTATGGGACCAACTCTGAAATCACGAAAAAAAATCAGCTGTTTCATACATTTTGGTCAAGAAGGTATTGAAGTTTTGTATGAAACAGCAGATTTTTTTTTTCGTGATTTCAGAGTTGATCCCATAGTGAAAGTTGTTTATTTTCATTGGTAGAACACCATGTAAAAATTTGGATGGTCTTTAAATGTCAGTCTCATACATTTTTGACTTTTCTATTATCCTTTTTTGCTGTTATTCACAAACTCACTCACTCACACTCACCCACTCACCTGAGGGACTTTGCCAAGGCCCTCAGCCCTCAGATTACATTACATCGGAAGAAGATATACCTTCTGTCGGTATATGTTACGAGCTTCTGCGATGATCCAATCTGCCCGTCAAAGGACTACTAGAATCAATATTAGCTCTCGAGAGTGTGATGCAGCAGACTATTGGACGTATAAGCTGCGTAGTGGCTGTTACAGACAATTTCATTATGGGGATTATGCCCCTTATATCTATGGGTATATGTTGGCTTTCGAGGTAGACTGCAGTTGGCATATTAGTAATAATCTCTGAATTTTTTTTTTGACCTGAAAACTGCGTCAAGAGATCACAGCACTTTTCTTTTTTGGGTGCTCCCGCTCTAGGCGGAGCGGAAGGGAGTGTCAGACTCTTACTAACTAAAACCCAAACGTGTTCCTTCAGTTGCCTATGCCAGCGGCCAAGGTATCTCTTTCGAACAACCCGCGACCCTGGCGGGCATCGGCCCTAGCGGACCCCGTCAGTATTCAAAATATAAGATTAAAAGTGAAGTATGACCGCCCCTAAATACATTGGGATAAAGGCAGCAAAATTATGTTGATGATAACCTACAGTCACCAAAAATCTCACATTTTACAATTTATGAGCGTTTACGCCGAACGGCATTTCATACAAACTTTCAAGCCCTTGTTTTGCGAAATGAATCTATTCTAATGAAACTTCATACGCATAAGCAGGATACAAAGGTCTAAAAAGTTACTTAAGAACATTTTTGAAAAATAGTGTTAAAGCCAAATTAGACTGATTTTAAATTTCCCATTGAAGAGATTTCGAGTTATCTTTTTTTTTTTAAATAAGACATTTCCGAAATGTTCTCAAGTAACTTTATAGACCTTTGTATCCTGCTTATGCGTATGAAGTTTCTTTAAAATCGGTTCATTCATTTTGAAAAACAAGGGCTTGAAAGTTTGCATGAAATGCCGTACGGCGTAACACTCTTAAGGCATTTTTGCAAACATTATTTGCTCCATAAAACACATTGTGAATATACAGAATTTTCTTAGCTATTTCTGAACCTTTTAACCAAATCGGCCTGTTGAATTTCCCTAATGGAATAACTTTATAATATTCAGTGTTAGCCTACAGTCTCGTCGCTAAAGTATGTAGCCACATCTCGTTGTTTATTTAATACCGAACATTCTTCTAAAGTTTTGTCGAGTTTAGATATTATGCATCACTTAGCTGCCTGGGCTTATTTTAATTGTTTTAATTTTGGATTGTTCTTTTGTTACTATTTGTTGTATTCTGGACGCTTTTAACGCGTACGTCTTTTTTAGGGTTCCGTAGTCAACTAGGAACCCTTATAGTTTCGCCATGTCTGTCTGTCCGTCCTCGCTTAATCTCTGTGACCGTTAGCACTGCGTTAGCATATCAATCACGCCGACAAAGTGGTAAAATTTAATTTTTAAATTTTTTTTTTTTATGGTAGCTCCCCTACATGTGAAGTGGGGATGAATATTTTTTTCGTCGTGTACCCCATCGTGTGGGGTATCGTTGAATAGGTCTTCTAAAATGACTTGGGGGTTGCTAAAATTATTTTTAAATTTAATGCTCCATTTACGAAATATTAAACTTTAAAGAGCAAATTTTTGTTCCAGTAGGGCGTCCCCCCCCCCCCCCCCCTCTAAAACCTATACTGCTGGCTTGAAAAATTCACGATGATAGTGCATTTCATGAACTTTAAAGGAAAAGTATAGCGGTTAAAATAACTTTATTAGTTTCGCGGTAATAGTCGTTGAACTTGGGTGTTGGATAATTTTGTACCAAATACAAAATCCTTAGCATTAATCCTTTAAAGTGACTAAGATGAAGTAGTTGCTTGTTTATAACGGGTAAAGACTTGCATTGAAAAACAAAATATGAAAAATTTTATTTTTTTATTTTAATTTTTTTATATTCAGACGATTTAATTTTTTTACGTACTACATTGTGATAACGGGCTACTACGGAACCCTACACTGTGCGTGGCCCGACACGCACTTGGCCGGTTTTTATTTTTTACATCCTTCTCACATTATATAATCATAAATTCAAAAGTAATGATGTAACAAATATTTTTGTAAAATGTAATTTAAAAAGAGTGTCCATGGAGTTTCTTGCCCGTTCTTCTCCATAGGTACCTACGCTTTGGAATGGGCAACTAGCTTCATATTTTCTGACTGACCGACTTCTTGACAATTCAAAAGTGCCTGATAATGGTTTGATTGAAATAAATAAATGCTTTGAGTTTGAGTTATGTGTGGATTCATGCTGAGCCGCTATATGACCTAGATGTGTTGTTGTGGGTAAGAATAAAGCCTCGTATCCACTAGGCTACATTTGGCGCGCGACATGTTGCACAACATGTCGCTCAACATGTTAAAAGTTAGCGCGGAACTTTTGTTTAGCAACGTTGTCTGTCTACGCTTGATCAGTCGTCGACAACATGTTGCCAGAGGAACTAGTGTTGATTTCAGCAGCGATGGTTATAATTTTATCGAAAAATGCATCAAAAAGACACAAAGAAAATGTATTCAGTGATCTCCGTGAGGTTGATGGATCTTTTACAAATTTTACCAGAATGAGCACTCGTTCGTTACACCACACGACATTTCTGCGCGTCACGTCTCCACTCAACAACATTTGATGCTCAACTGCATGTTGCACGGAAATAAACAACAAGCCGCGAGTTATATTGCGCGCCAGCTGGCAACGTCGCGCGCTGTTGTGCAACGGTGCCGAACATGTTGAGCGTCACGTGTTGCGCGTCAATTGTTGCCTAGTGGATACGAGGCTTTAATATTACTTTTTATATTTTTTTTCCTTCTTAATATTTCTATTGCTAGAACTTTGGTATGTTCACTGAAAGAACCAACTAGACCATAGTCCACGAAACGGGTTGTTTTATGGATTCACCATAATTATAGGTAGGCATACCTACAGTGCGGCTGACGAGAGAATGCGTTCTTGACAGTTTCTTGTCAGTTTCATACAAATGAATTGGTACGTGTTTTGCGAATTTGATCTTTATTAGCTACTAGAATTGTCGCACTGACAGGGGTCAGGAACGCATTTTCTTGACGCCCGGACTATATATGACTAAAAATTTAATTACATATACCACCATTTCATGTACAAACGCCAGCACATCAAGCTACTACAATCTATCTTTCTTTAATAGATTTTCAATTTTATTGTTAAAGCATAAGGTTCAAAGTTGATTGGTAAAATTTGACAGTTTGAGGTAGCTTGATGTGCTGGCGTCTGTACCTTCACCTTCATTGAGCAACTAAAGATTTTGACTCTGACTCTGAGAACAAAATAAAAAAATTATATAATTGTTTTTTTTTTTATTATTTACCTACTACCTGCGTCCCGCGATTTCACCCGCATAAGCGTCCAGCCGTTTGAGCGTGAAGAAGTTACAAACATTTAAACACACACACACATACACACACTCACAAACTTTCGCCTTTATATTATTAGTGTGATTTTATAATTATTTCATTTATTGTTTAATTTTAATAAAATTATCTATGTATAGAAGGTACGCTATACAGGAAGTTGAAGAAAAATCATCAGTAATTAATGAATAATGACATAAAATAACTGTTCGAAAGGTCCTCAGAGTCAACGTTAAAATCTTTAGTTGCTCAAGGAAGGTGAAGTTACATGAAGTGGCATGTGATCAAATTTTTAGTGACATAAAGTCCGCGCGTCAAGAAAATGCGTTCCTGACCCTTATCAGTGCGACAATTCCAGTAGCTAATAAAGATCAAATTTAATTAGCTATAAAATACTTTTATGTCAGAAAAACGCACGGTTCCTGGGTAAAACCGCGGGACACGGCTGATATCTGCAATGTACTATACATAGGTCTCAACAGTATCCATAATTATATCGTATCCGTTTAGATACAAAACAGTCCTCCAAGTTCAAATAGATGTTCTGAAACAATGTTTTGAGAAACATGAATAATTATGAAGTTAACCAAACTCGACATGTTTCATGTTGTTTGTGTTATTTCGTTTGTTTTCATATTTATGAACGATATCCGTTGAGTGTTATGTGGATATAAATAAAATATGATCAACTTAAGGAGCTTATAGGACCTAAACGCAAAAAACGCAAGTTTTAGAAACAATAAAAGTATATGATCGACACTAGTAAACAAAATCAGAAAAATATATGATATTCTTCAGGATATATGCTAGGTAGATAGTGTGTTGAAAACATAATACAACTAATTTAATACGACAAAAAATAAATCATGAAGATACCTCTAAAAACATTCTTTCAATAATAAAAACCACACCAATATACATAAAATCATTATGATTTTTTGTCACATTATTCTACAAGCAACATACTAAAGAACTAGTGTTTTAATTTTTTAGTCCAAACTATAGATTTTTTGTAATTAAATCATAGATTAGCAATAGATTTTACTTCATATTTTGCATTAAATTACCAGGGTTGTGTCATCGCGCTTCTCTTCCTTTCTATGCAGTCGACAAAGGTCATGTAGTTGCCTTAATCATATATAGAAGACGATTCTGTTTCCCGTAGTGGATTTTTTTTTCACAGTATGTACTACAGAGGCTGTAACCTGACATCGTTGTAGCATGCAACCTCCGCGAGTCCATTATAATAAAGGCACAAACAAGGGACAAACATGAATTAGTAATAACCGGTTAAGCCCCGCGCGTACTACAATCATATGGCACGATACAATAGAAAATCAAATGTGTCTCATTAGCGGAACTTGAGAAGTCATGAATAGAGAAAAAACCGGCCAAGTGCGAGTCGGACTCGCACAGGAAGGGTTCCGTACCATAAGGCATAAAACGCAAAAAAAAAAAAAAAAAAAAAGTTTCTTTTATACCCCTTTAAATTTTAACTTTATTTCATTTTTATTATTTATTGTTCTCAAAGTTATATGACAAACCTTCGTTTAATTTACCCATCCCGATACTGAGAGATCGTAAAGCGATCACAGTACCTCTAAGTTGGTTTTGATAGTATCCTATCGCTAAGCCTTAAGGGTCTATCAGTTTCGCGGACAAAAAACAGAAAATTCAGTTTTTTTCAGCGCAAATTTCTTAATATCCTTAAGTATTTATCACCTATCTATCTAGTAAGTGTACGAAATTAAGTTTTGATAACTACTTAAAAGAAATTCCAAAAAAAAAAATATTACACACGTTTTTACGTAATCACGAAACACCAAGTTTTTCGATTGCTTTTTTAGATAACTGGTAGCAAATAACGATCTGAAAAAAATCCTAAATATTAGGCATATAGTATATTAGTAAGTGTACGATTTATTTTTTTTAAGTTTAATGAATTAGTACTTGTAAAAAAATGTTGACTACGCTGAAAAAACCCAATAAAGTCATGCGCAAAACCGTCGTCTACGCGTAAGAATTTATTGAAAATAACAAAAAGCGTTAAATATTTTGAAATTTGAGGTGTTTAACTACCAAACTCAATTTTTATATTTTTATTTTGACTACTAATTTAATTGTAGTAAAATATCTAAATAATGCCTTATAAACGAATTTTTTATTAAGTAGTTATTAAAACTTAAATTCGTAGACTTACTAGATAGATAGGTGATAAATACTTGTGTATTTTTAAAAAAACTAGATAACTTAAGGATATTGAGAATATTTTGCGCTGAAAAACAATGACTTTTTCTGTTTTTAGTCCGCAAAACTGATATCCCTTAAGGACTATAATACGCGTAACAAGCAAAGAGATTAAAACAGAAGACGATCTAGGAGGGGATCGAGGCGGGGGGGGTGGAGGGGGGGTTCTGGGGATCAGAACGGAATAATTCAACATAAATAGGTACTAAAGATCAAATCTTTTCCCCTTATTTTTTTTTTCCACTTTTTTTTACTAGCTTCTGCCCGCGACTTCGTCCGTGTAAAATTTATTGTTCCCCCGACCCACCTCGTCGCGTCACATCGCCTGCCCGCGCTATTAGGTCGTTTTTGCTTAGCTTTTTTTCTGACTTTTTTCTTTTTGCTTGTCTCCTGAGGGTCCTAGCGTATCCGAGCCTGGCGGACCTAGCCTATAGCCTTCCTTAAGAATTGGGCTATCGAATGCAAAACGAATTTTTAAAATCTGACTGGTAGTTCTAGAGATTAGTACGTTCAAACAACAAAAAATTCAACCGTACTGAAAACCTCCTCTTTTTAGGGTTCCGTACCCAAAGGGTAAAACGGGACCCTATTACTCGCCTAAGACTCCGCTGTTCATCTGTCCGTCTGTCACCAGGCTGTATCTCATGAACCGTAATAGACAGTTGAAAATTTCACAGATGACGTATTTCTGTTGCCACTATTACAAAAAATAAAATAAATATTTAAGGGGGGTTCCCATAGAACAAACGTGTTTTTTACGGCGTTTTTTCCTTGTGGTGCGGAACCCTTCGTGTGCGAGTCCGACTCGCACTTGGCCAGTTTTTTTTAAGTCGTTAAAAAAACGAACAAGCTCTTCAGATTTATAGTTTTATAGCTATTATAGACATTAATTTAGATACTGTTGATTATCTAATTGGTTTATAACAAACTGAACAACACAAGCCAGCAACACTACCTAACTACCGAAATCTGTTCAAGATTACCAATTACTGATATATAATTCCCATATAGTCTACACAAAGCACCAAATCCGCAAACAGTTAGAATAATGTTTCTTTTATAACTTCAGACACAGATGTAGAAGTGTGCTAGACACTGAATCTAATTCAATTAGGAACGCTTACAGCGTGTTCAGGTTAGATCTAATTTCGGCGAGACACGGCGGGTAGTACAGTCAGTAGCGCTAGGGCTGTCTCGCATAGTGTCTTAGCATTATGCTGAGCGATGTCCGTTTTGCGTTGATGTGACGCATGTTTTCTCCCAACTTGTTTTTTTTTTGTGTGTGTGTGTTCTTTTTCTGCGTCATGTTTACCAAAAATGTGTTTTCTTTCTTCTTTTCTTTCTAAAGATAAAGTAGTTGAAGTTTAGTAAGAAACCGATGGACGTTTTCGAAACTAGATGGACTGGCCCAAAAATTTGGTCAATGAATTGTTTGTTTTCTATTCATCATCATCATTTCAGCCGAAAGACGTCCACTGCTGGACGTAGGCCTCCTACGAGAGATCCGTCTATTGAGTTGCCGGTAATATAGCGCATCATCCGAAGACTGCAGGATCATCTCGCGCCTCTCCTTCATGAGCCGCAAAGTAGGATCAGAGAGCTTCTTTTTTGAATTCGTACGTTTCGAATTCGTTGTTTTCTATTAATTTAATTTAATTTAATTTTATGGCTGTTACGTTATGTGCCTGAGAGGGAGGAGCGGGGAGGGGCTCGTAGCTTAATAATAACATCCGCACAGGTCGATTGATCAGGTTATGTTGCCGCGGCTGGTCTGTGGATGGGTGACCATCTTTACATACCGTGACCCCACGTTAAGCCGTTGGTCCCGGCTGTCATTCGTGGATCTTTGACAGTCGTTATGGGTAGTCAGAAGCCCGAAAGTCTGACAACAGAACTAGTCTTACCAACCCAACCAACCAACGTATTACCCAGTAACTGGGTTATGGAGGTCAGATATGCAGTCGCTCCATGTAAAATACTGGTATTCAGGTGCATCCGGTTAGACAGGAAGCCGACCCCAACATATTTGGGGAAAAAGGCTAGGCAGATGAGTTAATTAAGTTATGTCAAAAGTTAGTTAAGTTATGTGAAACTCCTATTCTGAAGTTTACAAATTTAAATTTCTATGGTGCAATAAAGATATAAACTCATGCCTTTTTCCCATGGTGGTAAAAGAGACTACACAAAACCATCTGCTACGATCCTAATAAAGAGAAGATAAATCAAGAAAAAAAAAAGAAAACCGAAAATATTTCTCTAAAGACGACTTTTTCGCAAGTCACGGGTCAATGAACTATGAAAAGCGTTAGTCAAGGTAAAAGTCTTTATACAGGGTGGATCACTCTGTGAAACTTGTAGGGGATATTTACTAGGGTTCCGTACCCGAGAGGTGCCATCGGAACCCTACTAAAGCCCTGATCACACGTTCTGAGTTGAGTGACAAGACAGTGTCTAAATAGATCCGAATCAGTGATCTTGATCGAGTACTTGGTAGGTATAGAAAATGGAAAAATATTTATATTCCAGGTAAGCAGATTCACGGCTTAACAGCAATTTGAAACGATATGAATAGCATAATAAAACCTACAGCTAGGTTATTATATTATTCGCCGGTGAGCTCCAAAGTAGACAACTATCATGTACGAAGTGCTCTTTTTTTGCATTGTCGCAAACTATATGGAGAGCAGTGGTGGCCAAGTGGTAACGGCCGCGACTTACGAGTTGTAGGTCGTAGGTTCGAACCCAGACAGGCGCTTTACTTTGTGTAAATTATTTTATCACCACTGCTCTCAAAACGGTGAAGGAAAACATCGTGAGGAAACCGGCATGTCCTAGAACCAAAAATTCGAAGACATGTGACATCTGCCAATCCGCACTGGGCCCGCGTGGTGGATTACGGCCCACTCCCTCTCACCGAGAGGAGGCCTGTGTCCCAGCAGTGGGAACATTATAGGCTGATTATGGTATATGCGGACAGGAAAGCCACTGTGGTAGCACGCCCATGACGAACTGCTATATTCCAGCACAATCCTGATGATATGGAATCTGCAGAACTACTAATACGATTAAAACTTCTGGTAAAGGCTATCCACGCGCGCCTCAAACAGATGTCAGCATCAAGGAAAGGGCCCCTTAGGGCCGAAGCCTGCCGGGTCAGCGGGATTGTCCGAAAGGGTTACCGCTACCCCGGAACGTAAAGGGCTAAGGAAGGAACACGGGTGGGTTTTAGTCAGTAAGAGTCTGACACTCCCTTCCGCTCCACCCAGAGCGGGAGGAGTCATTTGATGATTTCCCATCCGCAAAAAAAAAAAAAAAGGCATAAGCCACGCCCGTGTGTCTGTCCGTCCAGAGTACCGTAAAATAGTTTTTCTATTTCGTGTAACTTGTTCAGTGTGTCGAAAAGGGATTTCATATTTTGGTATATATTTTTTGACTCTTTGGTCTAGATCATGTAAAAGGAAAGACGACACGACACGATTCAATTAATTTATCTCGATACAAAAAACTTCAAAGTTATATTCTACTTTTTACTTTTTTCAAAATCACGGCGTAACGCTTAAGAGTTATTCAATGGAATTTACTTTAAAACAGAGAATTATAATATCAAAGTTTACTCAAAGTAGTTTTAAATGTAATTCATTTATTTTGTTAAAAAAAGGAGTAAATTCGTTTTGGCACATACATCGTTTTATTCCGAGCGCACGCACATTATAGCCATCTTCTTTTGCGTTTCAAAAGTAATTGCATCACTTTCGCTCGCTTAGTAAATCAGTCGCTACGATTTATTTTCGAGGTAGCGCCTTAACTAAAAAGTCATAACTTAAGGCCTGTAAAAAAAACTAGATAAAAATGAGCTGTCTACAAAAACGCGCATTAAGGTTTTTTTGAAAGATAGGTATTAAAATACCTGGGTGCTTACTCTCCAGTTTATTTCCGATAGATCGACATTGGAATTGTGACGTTTCGTACTCTTGAGTTCGATGCTAGCGCCAATTGATTTTTAGATTGGGTGTCCATTTTGGGGAACTAAGTGGAATTGGGAACGGTTTTGGCGTGGGCTAATCGGTACTCTTGAGTGTATTTTGACAGCTGTGTATTGCGTCAATATTGCGTTGGGATAGTTTGTTGATAGTGATTTTTCCAATAACAAAAGTGTAACTTTTTAGAAATTGTTTTGCGTTTAAAGTGGTTTTTTGTGGGTTATAGGATTATAATATGGCATGATAAGCAGTAGTATATAGTGTTTTACGTAATTTCCATAAAAAACAACTGAAACAACGACGAGATGAGCGTCGATAGAAAACGTTATACGGACAAAGCGTTTTCTATGAATGAATACGAATTTAAAGCAAATTACGGAGTGAGCAAGGATTTGACTCCTCTTTCGTATTACATAACAACATTTTTATCCTATCTCTATTCAATAAAAACTTTTTAGAACATTAGCTTACTAAAATCGGTCTTCGGCATATTTTCATTATACAAAATTCTTTGTATCTCTAAAACCCGTAGACCGATTTAGATAATTCAAACTAGTATATTAGTTTTAAACATAATCCTCTCATTTGACACTAAAATCTCGCAAATATTCTTATAAACAAAAAACCTCGTTTTCAAGTTACGTAATTATTCTATCATTTTTCTTCGTGAATTAAAATGATCAAAAATTCTATGTCTGATTCTACCAAGAAAACTATTAATAAAAACCAGTTAGAAAGCTAATTAGAACAATACAAACACTTTAAATTTAATTAGAAAATCAAAATCTTACTCAGTTAAACAGTAGTAAGTAGCACATATCGACGCCCACGCTAGGTACTTTTTGGTCTTAACTATCCTATTCTAACTATCACTTTTACATATTCTAACTTATTTATCACTTCACTGGTATATAACTCAGTTATGTTCACTATTCACATAAACACGGTCGGCGTTCGTCACAAAAACATTATTTACTTACTCTATAGAGAAGTTGTATATCTATTTACTTGTTACCATTTGTATAAAACTGTAATACTAATTAGTTAAGTAACTTAGCGGACAGTAATTATTTCTTCCTAAAAATAACCAAACGCGAAGAATATTGTCATAAACAAACAAACTTGCAGTTCGAATTCACTTCTTGTTCTTTTTATGTTTGAAATTGGACAACTTACACGCAGTCTTTTTTTTTTTTAGTAAGTAGTGTAGGCAACGATCCTACCCCATAAAGCCAAAATCATGGTTAATTTTATGATTTTATTCATTTTCTTATGCCCAAATGAATTTAATACTTTATAAATAATCAATTAAAGAACTATTTATATCATATTTATTTAATAGCCTTGTTATTTAAACGATAAAGCATTTTAAAGCCCTATTACCGGTTTTTCGTAATGAGTTGAACAACACTATTGCAGCCCGTAACATAGCTAACTTCACGTGTAACAAAATAATGGCGGAGCAATGTCAATTTCATTTCAATGGTGACAATATTGTTTTCAAGAGTACCGAATCACGTGACTGTAAAATTAACATTGGAATCATATTGGCATTTCATTGGAATTAAAATTAGTTTGGAGAGTAAGCCCCCTGGCTAGGTATTAACAGCCGCACGGGTCGATCGATCAGGTTAAGCTGGATGTGAGTTGGTCCGTGGATGGGTGACCATCTTTACATATCAAGACTATTCAACCCTCCGTGCCTCAGTAAGCACGTTAAGCCGTTGGTCTCGGCTGACATACGTGGTTCTTTGACAGTCGTTATGGGTCGGTCCAAAAGTCTAACAATTAGTCTTACCAACGGGTATCGTATTACCCAGTGTCTAACTGGGTTGTGGAAGTCAGATAAGTAGTCGTTTCATGTAAAATACTAGTATTCAGCTGCATCTGGTCAGACTGGAAGCCAACCCCAACATAGTTGGGAAAAGGCTGGGCAGATTGATTGAGATCTTACAATACCTACAGAACCTTTATTACACAACTCGACTCGCACTTCACCAGTTTATTTCATAAATGGGGAATACCATGGTTTATGAACGATCGATCACCTTCATAGTTATTAGCATTAGTATTCGCAACATTTAGTGGGTAAATGAACTGACCTGGTTTAGGTGGCACCTTTTAGGCAAGTCGTTTGTTATTGCTTATCTTTTAGGTGCCATAGATTAGTATTGTAGGTTAAACTTTATTTGATTTTAACGTTTTTAAGGTAAAATGTCGTGATGGCCTAGTAAGATGGCTAGGCAAGTACCAATGTGACTTTTTCAATTCATATGGCGATACCTACACCGCGACATGCGAACTACGCATCACACTGTCGTCACGCAAAATCCTGCATCGCGCAAACAAAGTTTACCGCACAACTAGCATATACATATACAGGGTCCCATTAAAATAGATGGACGAATTTTAGCACAGTGCTCAGTACGTCTAACCAAAGATATCCAAGCAAAAAAAACACTCAATAAAGTGATTTTATTTTGACCTAAAAAAATAAATTGCCTGCACATTAGTGTATTTTCGTTAGCTGATTATTTTTCTAGTAAGCATCTATGCGTTTTTCTTATATATATTTTAACAATCGTCCTTATTTTGGTGGTCTGAATGATTTATAAAAGTTTGTCCATCTATTTTAATGACACCTTATATATACAACATCCCGACATCAATCGTCATCAGTAGCCCAACAGACACAACACCCGTCTATGGAAGTTGAGTGAACTTTACACCCTGTTCCTCATACCTGGATTTTCACAGATGATGTATTTCTGTTGCCGCTATAGCAACAAATACTAAAACAGAATTAAATAAATATTTAGGGGGCTCCCATACAACATACATGTTTTTTTTTCCGCGTTTTTGCCTTGTGGTACGGAACCCTTCATGTGCGAGTCCGACTCGCACTTGGTCAGTTTTTCTAATTTTTTGGCTGATTTGAGTTAGGGTAACTACATCCCTCCATTCGTGATTCTTTACATTTTTCACTAACCGTCGTACCACTATGTTATTTGGATCTCAAAATATAACCATTTTGAAAGGCAACAAAATGTAAAGAATCACGAATAGAACAATGTAGTTGTCCCAACTCAAATCACCCAAGAAATGAGATAAGACCGTCATGCGAGCGACGATATTAGGCATACCATCAAATCAATCAAATCAAATCATTTATTACTTTGCAAACATGTTTTATTATAAATAGTCGTCTATGTTTGTAGCGGTATCTACAACCCCACATGCGAACTACGCATCATAAAAATCCTCCATCTCGCAAGCAGAGTTTACCGCGCAACTAGCATATATACAACGGCCCGACATGAATCATCATCGGGCAGTTGCCCGCCAGACACAACACCCTTCTAGTCGGAGGGTCCTCCCATCTCTATAAAGTATGAGTGAACCTTGCAGTTACTCCTTGTTTCTCATACCTCTATACGTTCTACCGACACATGGGTATGCAAATCATATTTTGTAAAAAAAATGAGGTAAGTAAAATAAGTACAAATCAATGTCAAATCTTTTGAATTACAGTTAAAATGAGTCAGAATATCGAACAACAAGGTTATCTATACATATATAATAAAACAGTAACGAAAGAAAAACTGTACATTGTGAATTTTCAAGAAAAAATATGTGGCTTTTGTTAGAAAAACGTAACTGATGACAAAAAGTGACTTTTTAGAATTTTTGTCTGTTTGTCTGTTTGTCTGTGTGTATGGTACGGCTTCACACCAAAACTACTGGATAGATTGAATTGAAATTCAGCAAAAATGTTCTTAGTAAACCAAGGAAGGCTTTAGGCTACATATTATCACGCCGTATGTTATGGGAGGTAAGCAATATTGATTTTAAAATGTGTTTGTTCGTAATTGAATGCACAAAATAATTGAATGCACAAAATGACATGTTTATTTATTTATTTAGCTAAAAATAAAACTTTAACTCTGGGAACATAATAATCATCACGCTATTTTTATAAAGGAGCGGGGCAGTAATATTATAAATTGCAAGGGAACAGCTATTTCAACAATACGTCAATGGCGAATTTAACGGTAAGGTCAGGCGACCGTTTACCGCACTAAATGGTGCGAGTTCAAACCCCATAATATTGTTTTAAAAAATCGTAAATTTTTTTTTTTTTTGTTTTTGCATTTTTTATGTGCAATAGGAACGATACTGTTATGAAATCTGAGAACTTCACATGTCCTATCTAATTGTATGGAGAGTTTCACACCAATATTCCTAAACAGATTGATTGGCGGTACAACAAGCTACACTATCATGAAGTCAAGTCAAACTTTTGGTTCTAAGCTATATCTTACCAAGCACATTTGTTGTAGGTAATTCATTTAAGTATGTAATTCTTAGTTTTGATCCTTGCTGCTGTTACCATTTTTTTTTATGCAAAACTAATGTAGTTGTCTGTTAAATTAACGACAATTTAGTTTTATTCATAATTTAATTAATTTGGGTAAATAATATGTAGTTTTCGTTTTCTAACTAGATGGCGTTGGCGTCGGGTTAGATCGCGCTATCTGGGGGCACGGTAGTGCCCCGCCAAGACGAACCAAGCGAAGCGCAAGGGCACTACCTACCTTTTCTCGAAGCACTTCGTTGTATTTTTGAACCCTCTTAACTTGGGTTTGGATTATACCAGATAAACAAAATTTTCAGGATATGATGTCAGTGGTTGACTTATTAAACCTATAAAGTTTCAATTGCATAGCTCTTATACTTTAGATTTTAATGATATCTAAAATACCCCGATTTCGTCACTGACTCACTGACTGATGATCATCAATATTCTTAAGGTTCTTCCTGAAGTCCTAGAAAGCTGAAATTTGGTATGTAAGCAAGTAATAGTACACACACAACAAAAAAACCTTAAAACTTGAAACTTTTACCCCCCCCAACCCCTTAAACTAGGGGGTGTAAGTTTGTATGAGACTTCCGTAAATTTTGATGCTAGAGGTCTGAAAATGTATATCGGGGGTCCTTGTTATAAATAAACCCCAAAAAAAGAAAGAAAAAATGAACAACAGAAAAAATACTCGTATAAAAATCATAAGCAACTTGCAAAAAGAAATGAAATCCCACAAAAACATTTCATGTTAAATGTTGCCAAGACGAGACCATGTAGCGAACCAAGCGAAGCGCAAGGGCACTACCTACCTTTTCTCGAAGCACTTCGTTGTATTTTTGAACCCTCTTAACTTGGGTTTTGATTATACCAGATAAACAAAATTTTCAGGATATGATGTCAGTAGTTGACTTATTAAACCTATAAAGTTTCAATTGCATAGCTCTTATACTTTAGATTTTATTGATATCTAAAATACCCCGATTTCGTCACTGACTCACTGACTGATGATCATCAATATTCTTAAGGTTCTTCCTGAAGTCCTAGAAAGCTGAAATTTGGTATGTAAGCAAGTAATAGTACACACACAACAAAAAAATTTTTAAAACTTGAAACTTTTACCCCCCCAACCCCTTAAACTAGGGGGTGTAAGTTTGTATGAGACTTCCGTAAATTTTGATGCTAGAGGTCTGAAAATGTATATCGGGGGTCCTTGTTATAAATAAACCCCAAAAAAAAGAAAGAAAAAAAAACAACAGAAAAAATACTCGTATAAAAATCATAAGCAACTTGCAAAAAGAAATGAAATCCCACAAAAACATTTCATGTTAAATGTTGCCAAGACGAGACCATGTAGCTCGCACTGTCAAAAAGTAATCAGATCTCATGTAGAGCCAAGCTTCTAACTCTACACGCCCTAACTCTACAAGGCCTAACTTCGCAAACTCTACACCTTAGTCAAAATATATTGCTTGGCCATTTCGCTACATTCACATGAGCGTAAGATGAAAAACTCTCATACTGTAAGGCGATTATCACACGGCACCGCGCGCCGCCGCGGAGGGCGGTGGCGGTAAAGCGGATTTCATAGCGGTACCCCGCGCGGTAAGGCGGTTTACGCGCCTGTCCGCGCGGTTGGATTTAACGCGGATTTGACCTTTTCAATATCAAAATCCATTTTTAAATTGCAACACATCCTGCACACACGATGATTCGCGCGGTTATGCGGCGCCCCGTGTGTGATGCACCGCCCCTCAGCGCGGCCGGCCGCGCGGAGGGGCGGTGGCGGTGAGAGCACCGCTCGAACGCGCGGTCAGGCGGTGTACGTGTGTTAGGCATCGACGGATTTAATAGAGATCAATGCGACATGAGATCCGCTTCACCGCCAACCGCGGCGGTGCGCGGTGCCGTGTGTTAATCGCCTTAATGGTTCTTGTAGTAACGAAACGGCCAAGCCTTATATTTTGACTAAGGTGTAGAGTTTGCGAAGTTAGGCCTTGTAGAGTTAGGGCGTGTAGAGTTAGAAGCTTGGCTCTACATGAGATCTGATTACTTTTTGACAGTGCGAGCTACATGGTCTCGTCTTGGCAACATTTAACATGAAATGTTTTTGTGGGATGGTTTTGTTCCCAAAATGTGATGTTATAGGTGCCGATGTGCCGCTCTCATCCTATAGAAAGGGGGGTTACCTTTGTTCTCTGTGTTGGTTGATGTGTTTAATTTTCCTGTTGGCCTTCACAGAGTACTTTTTGATAGACTGAAATTGGCCTTTTTCAGACTCTGTGAAGGGGACAACTTTGCTAGATCACTCACCTATGATGAGGTGCCGTCGTACTACACGTACGACAAGCAAAGAGGTGTATTTAATCGACGTCGATGCGGGCACGCCGTGGACGGGTTTCCGGGAATTTTTAAGGACACCGCATTGGGACGGGTTTACACTGTGCACCCAAATAATGGCGAGTGCTATTATTTACGAATGTTACTGCACACAGTGCGGGGCCCAACATCATTTGCGTTTCTAAGGACAGTCGATGACATTGAGTATCCCACATACCGCGCTGCTTGCGTAGCACGCCACCTTCTCGACGGTGATCAGCACTGGGACAACGCACTTGAGGAGGCCAGCATAAGTGACAATCTCAGTCGTTTGCGACATCTGTTTGTCGTCATGTTGGTGTTCTGCAGTATTGCAAATCCCCTTCTGTTGTGGGAGAAATATCGGCATCTTCTGTCCGAAGACTTCCTAAGAGGTCTGAGACGCACTACTGAAGATAATACTGAGGCATCTGATGAGCGCGTTCTAAACAGTTGCCTTAGTTCACTTCAAGATATGGTCATTTCGATCTGCGGCAGTTCTCTGGTGGATTATGGGCTACCGACTCCACAACACCTGGATGTACAAGAGCTTGGAAACAGAGAGTACAACTCTGAAATAAATTATGATCCAAGAGCTATGACTACCGTCGTCAATGACCATGTCTCTAAGTTTACCTCAGAGCAAAAGCAAATTTTCGACACCATCCTTGACTCGGCTCGGCCAAGATAAAATGTTTTTCTTGGATGCTCCTGGTGGAACAGGGAGAATATTTGTCACCGCTGGCGAATATTTGTCATTCTCGCAGAGGTCAGGAGGCAAGACAAGATTGCCATTGAGTAGCATCGTCAGGAATCGCCGCAACACTGCTTCCTGGTGGCAAAACAGCGCACGCAATGTTTAAGATTCCCATAGATTTAGAGAGTAATGAAACACCTGTTTGTGGAGTGTCATGCAACGGTGACAAAGGGTGCGTGCTTAAAGATTGCTGTTTAATCGTGTGGGATGAATGCATTATGGCGAACAGAAAAGCAGTAACGGCGGTAAACAGGACTTTGCAGGACATCCGCAGGAACCAGCAAATGATGGGTGGCGTTACAGTTCTGTTTAGTGGCGATTTCCGACAAACGCTGCCTGTGGTGACGCGAGGAACTAGGGCTGATGAGGTAAATGCTTTGTTGAAATACTCTTTCTTATGGCCACATATTCATAGGTTGCGCTTAACGATGAATATGAGAGCACATCTTGGCGGGAATGTACACGCCCAAGAATTACCTGATGTTCTCTTAAAATTGGGTGAGGGAACGCTACCAGTAGACGATGGCCAGGTGGTTCTACCTGAGATACTTGGGAGAGTGGTGTCTACCTTAGAAGAGATTTGATTCGCCTGGTGTACGGGGACATCAATAGGATACCGCACCAACATAATTCTTGGGTGTGTGAACGAGCCATTTTAACACCCAGAAACGCGACCAAGCTTCAGCGATCTATGAATGCATTCTCGCGGAAATTGAGGGAAATGAAATGATCTACCCTTCAATAAACACTGTTGTCGACCAAGATGACGACACACATTACCCCGTAGAATTTCTCAATTCCCTCAGTGCAAGTGGACTACCAGCGCACACCATTAAGTTAAAGGTCGGTTTCCCAATTATGCTTCTTCGGAAACTCACTCCGCCGAAACTATGCAATGGGACCCGGCTCAACGTAGTCTCGCTGCAGAGAAATATCATTGAGGCGGAAGTTCTAACGGGTTGTGGTGTCGGCGAGACACCACAACCCGTCCCGTCCCCGGGCTCTTAGAATTCGAAATCAGACGTTTCAGATCTTCGATTTTGACGACCCCGTTGTCGTTGGCATAAGCAACAGGATCTGCGTACGAAGTCGCGGGCAGAAGCTAGTCGTAAATAAAATAAAATTAAATGGAATAATAGATCCATTCTTCTGATCTTTGTTAATCCCTAGGTACCATGTAGACCATGATATAATCACAAAAATGGCATTGCTTTTCCGAAAACCACATAGGATAATCTGTTTAAAAGAGTGTCAATGAAATTTTTTACCCGTTCTTCTCCATATAAATCTACTAGCTGCGCCCCGCGGTTTCACCCGCGTGAATGCCGATCCCGTGGGAATATCGGGATAAAAAGTAGCCTATAATGTTAATCCAGGGTGTCAGCTACCTCCACACAAAATTTTATCAAAATTGATCCAGGCGTTTGAGCGTGAAGAAGTAACAAACATACAAACATACACACACACACAAACACACTCTTACAAACTTTCGCTTTTATAATATTAGTGTGACTACGCTTTGGAATGTGCAATTAGCTTCTTTTCTCTTGACTGACCGACTCTTTGACCATTCAAAAGTCCCTGTGATTGGTTTAATTGAAATAAATGCTTTAAGTTTGACTTTGATATGTATATCCACCGAATTTCTAAAAGTAAGAACAGTGTGAAATTCAAAGAAAACTGCCTATTAATGCATAATCAAATTATGTTCCTAATATTTACTTCAACTCTGAAGGACGTTAAAACGAAAGCCGTTGGGCCATTTAAAAATAAACTTATAAAACAAGCAGATGACGTTTAAAAAACAGGCTTGAAGTCAGGCATACCTAAATGCGTAATAAGGCATTCAGGCGGAACCACTGAATCGGTTTTATTTTTAACTGACACGGTTTAGAATGCCATTTTAAGAAGAAGACTTTGAATCGTGTATCCATGTTGTTTTTCAGATCACTGTTTTGAGTGCATTTATGACATTCGAGGAAAAACTTTGAGTAAACCAAGAAGGTGAAAAGTCTTTTCAACGACTAATAGTCTTCTAGACCGAATTACGGCGCGGGAGATATTTTATGAGATGTTTTATTTTTGTCATAGATATCTATATGAGATTCCCTACTATTATATTATTATTATAGACTAGCTGTCTGTTACTCCCGACTTCGTCCGCGTGGAATTTAACAAAAAAGTCATTGTTCAGTTCGCAGAGTTTACGATAAGACGATAACTAACTTATTAATTCTGTATACCGCGTAAAGAAATACCTATGCTAATTTTAATGACATTCTTCTATTTTATGAATCGATATTTTGTTTTTGTACATATTTCTCCATTTAGTTCTTTTTTTTTTCGTTTTTACATTTTTAGTTTAATTATTATTTATTTTTTAGATTTTCGTATTAGTTTTATTGAAAATTTTATTTCTGTGCAATATTTGGTGATACAATATTTGATGGATTTTCTTGGGCTAAAACAACAACACTATACCTATATTATTTATTCAATCAATTTCTTTGGACATTAAAAAATCTTCATGTATAGGATCCACTTATAAACATAACTATCCGTTTCTTTATTATGATTTGTTTACACTTGAAGTACCTACCTAAATAAACGGAGTATGAAGTATAATAAAACTTCCTTAATTGAGTCGGATATTATTCAATATATTCGTCGTTTCAGCCGATACACGTCCACTGCTGGACATAGGCCTCCCCCAATTTTGGGAGGGTTTGCCATAATCGCCACGCTTGGCAGGCGGGTTGGCGATCGCAGTATGGTATGGTGGTGGAATACATAGAGAACGCTGCTGCCCATTCTCCGGTACGATCTTTAGTCGCCTTTTACGACACCCACGGGAAGTAAGGGGTGGTGGTATTCTTTAAGTCCGGCAAGTCCCGTCAAAATCGGTCCAGACATTTCAGAGATTAGCTGGAACAAACAGACAGACAGACAAAATTTTTTTAAAGTGTTATTTTGGTATAATTATGTACCGTGTATACATCCATATGCATTTAGTAAAAAGCGGTTATTTTAATATTACAAACAGACACTCCAATTTTATTTATTTGTATAGATGTGAAAGTAGTTCTGTATGTCTGTTTGCATGTTACTTTTTCACGTATACACCATCAATCATAATGATTTTTTATAATGATCGGTAGAAAACTTGGAGAAAGACAGGTTAATTTTCGTCCTAATATAGGTAGGTCGTAGGTTCTTTAGACTGTAAATACCTAAGTAACAAAATTATCCAATTACATTTCTCTAGAGTAGTTTATTTTCAATGAACCCATTTAGATCAGATTAAGTCTAGGTTGCTAATTAGGGGAGAAAACCCCTCTTAAAAGGAAAACTGATTTTATAGCCAAAGTTAATGAAATCTGAAATCAATTAGCTGAGTTGATTGAGGAACTTCAAGATGAGTTTTTGAAAGCAGGTTCTATCGAAAATGTGAAGATCGTAGTTATTTAATAAGTAATTTTTAGGGTTCCGTACCCAAAGGGTAAAACCGGGACCCTATTACTAAGACTTCGCTGTCTGTCCGTCTGTCTGTCACCAGGCTGTATATCAAGAACCGCGATAGCTAGACAGTTGAAATTTTCACAAATTATGTATTTCTGTTGCCGCTATAACAACAAATACTAAAAACAAAATACAATGAATATTTAAGGGGGGCTCCCATACAACAAACGAGTTTTTTTCGGCGTTTTCGCCTTGTGGTACGGAACCCTTCGTGTGCGAGTCCGACTCGCACTTGGCCAGTTTTTTTTGTTCTTTTCAACACCATGGCAATCAGTCCTAGAACAATAAACCACTGTGTTGAGTTGACCAACTGTTAGTTTGTTTGGTTTTTATTCCTTTATTTCATTACTATCCTAATCAGCCTATAATGTTCCCACTGCTGGGACACAGGCCCCTTCTCTGTGAGCAGGAGTGGGCCGTAATACACCACGCGGGCCAAGTGCGGGTTGGTGGATGTCACATTTCTTCAAAATTTTGGTTTTAGGGACATGCCGGTTCCCTCACGATGTTTGACTTCACCGTTTTGAGAGCAGGTGGTGATGAAATAATTTACACAAAATAAAGCGCCTGTCTGGGTTCAAATGTCCGTTACTACGCTAAGATATGTATAGATCTACCAGAATCTCATGGCAAAAAAAAAAAACAAAAAAACTTTGTGGTAAACATTTGACATTGCCAATGTTGTCAAATGTATGAAAACCACAAAGTTTTTTTGTTTTTTTTTGCCATGAGATTCTGGTAGACCTATACTATACCGAATCCAGAATCAGAATCAGAATCAGAATATTTATTTGTGAAACATAGGTATTTACATAAAGGTCTTAGATTAATAATATGGGTGCTATGTTTTGCCGTGAAGGCGTACAAATATAAAATTAAATTAAAGGTAAGCAATAAAACAAAACAAAACTAACAGAAAAATACAAAATTAAATACCTAGTTACAAGAAAAAAAAAACTATTTTAAAACGAATTAAATATCTTAATAAAATCTACTATTAAAGATTTTACCTAAAAAGAGAAACAGATTTCTTAAAAAATATTTAAAAAAAATTACATTAAATGTTTATTGCGCACGAAATGTTAAAAATTATCATTTATAAAAACATCTACAGTATAATAACATTTTTCAATTAATAGCGAGTAGAGACTTTTCTTAAACTTTAATAGGGGATTTTTTTTTCCATAAAACTAGTTTCAAACGGTCTTCAAATGCAACGAAATTAAGATAATAATTAATACTAATATTAATACTACGATAGTGAATATGTAATTATAAGATAATATATAATTATAAGATAATTAATACTACGTTAAGATAGGTAGTATACCGAATCCATGAAACTAGTTTCAAAAGGTCCTCAAATACATAGAAATAAGTCCAATCGAACAAAAAGTAGCACAACCTATTTTTGTACCGTTTCATACAGGCAATAACACTTTAAACCGGCAGCTACAGATACAAATAGTAAATACTAGTTGCCTTTATTTGTGACCCATTTCTACCATAAACTCTTGAGTCTTGAGGCACCACTCAATTCTACAACATTTTTTATTCCATTAAAGTTTGTTACTTACTAGGGGAAGGTTTTACAGTTGTGTTTTTAATATTTAAAGGGCTCTTAGGCTGCTTTTCGATTAGAGATAAAATGTGAAAATGCTACGTTTTGCTATGGATGCGATCGATATTCACCAATCATATTCATTGATCCACATAGCATATTATAGTTTTGGTGGAAACGGGTTCAACTAAGCTAGTATGAAACTGTCATGTGCTCCTAAAATTATCAAACTAATATTATAAAGGCGAAAGCTTGTGAGTGTGTGTGTGAGGGTGTGTGTGTTTATATGTTTGTTACTTCTTCATGTTCAAACGGCTGGAGCAATTTTGATAAAATTTTGTATGGAGGTAGCTGACACCCTGGATTAACATATAGACATTTACGCGGGTGAAACCGCGGGGCGCAGCTAGTGCAGTAATATATCGTACAGATTATTATTGTGTGAACGAACCCTGATCTTTAGAGCTTTTGGGCAGCATATTAAAGAAGATGACTACCCGTTAAGTGGAAGTGATAACTTTCGACTGGAGTCGAGTATTCGCTTATGTAGTTTAGTTGTCAAAAAATAAAAGGCCCGTTTTGACATTTGAGAAAGACCCTAGAATGTAACTTTGAACGAAACTGAAAGAAACAATAAAATAATAATTAATTACATAAAGTGTTTAAAAAAATACATAATTTTTTTTGGCGCGTTAAATAATATGATGGAATATATTGCGAGTATTCCTTTTTGGCTCACTTTAAAGTAGCATGCAATTTCTAATTATTACGAAACGTCTCAAAAACAGTTACGTTCTCAGTCTTTTTAGGGTTCCGTAGCCAAATGGCAAAAACGGAACCCTTATAGATTCGTCAAGTCTGTCTGTCTGTCTGTCCGTCTGTCTGTCTGTCTGTCTGTCCGTCCGTATGTCACAGCCACTTTTCTCCGAAACTATAAGAACTATACTGTTGAAACTTGGTAAGTAGATGTATTCTGCAAACCGCATTAAGATTTTCACACAAAAATAGAAAAAAAGCAATAAATTTTGGGGTTCCCCATACTTAGAACTGAAACTAAAAAAAAATTTTTTCGTCAAACCCATACGTGTGAGGTATCTATGGATAGGTCTTTAAAAATGATATTGAGGTTTCTTATATCATTTTTTTCTAAACTGAATAGTTTGCGCGAGAGACACTTCCAAAGTCGTAAAATGTGTGTGTCCCCCCTGTAACTTCTAAAATAAGAGAATGATAAAACTAAAAAAAATATATGATGTACAATAACCATGTAAACTTCCACCGAAAATTGGTTTGAACGAGATCTAGTAAGTAGTTTTTTTTTAATACGTCATAAATCGTAAACCGCAATTTACCTTTTATTCAACCAATTCAAATAAAAAAAAAAAAATCATAAACATAAACCTTATGCATAAACCCGGATGTTACGGAACCCTCGGTGCGCGAGTCCGACTCGCTCTTGCCCGGTTTTTTTTTAATACTAGTGTTGTAACCAATTAATTACTGAATTTCACCAGCTTCATTTGATTTTAATAGTAATTATATTGTGTAGTGATCTTTACTGAAAAGAATGAGCTTGGCGCTCAAAGGCGTAAATAAAATTTTGGATTGGCGATACTGGTTTCTTTAGAATGGCTTGCCTCTGACCAAGCGGCACGGCTTTGCTTTTGGACTATTTCTGTTTTCTATCACGTTAACCTTGGCTCTTTTATTTTGGACATTAATTTAAAGATAGTGATTTGGACTCGAAAAAAAGATTAATATCACTTTACAATACATAATCAAATCAATCAAATATTCATACAAACTTGAATCGATTTATCGTGAGTATCGAGTACCGAGTCGTATGGTTCCTTCACTAGTTACGTCGCGATGACAAATGTCAAAACGGGCCTTTTATTGTTTGACAACTTTAATTTCCCTACATTTTGACAAGTTTTTGACGTTTGTTTGACGTCTACATTTTGAATGTTTTAATAAATTACGAGAATTGGCCTTCAGATAGGCAGTCGCTTCATGAAAAATACAGTGATTGAGCTGCTACCAGTTAGACTGGAAATCGTCCCCAACATACTAGTAGTTGGAAAAAGATGATGCATTAAATTTTTTTAGCCCTGGTCATCATCGTTGAGTAGAGAAAGTAGTGAGAATCTTATCCAATTTTACTCATCATAATTACAGCCGAAAGACGCTTCGGCTCCATGTATCGAGCTTTGGTCCTTCGCTGACTACTTCGGCCTATGATACCTTGGTACTATTTGGCCTGTTTTAACAAATTATGCGGGCTTATTACAAACAGCCGTATTTAGATACAGACAACTAGTTACAAAACAACAAACACCTCCACATAAGATCAACCGGTTACATTACAACCAAAACCACACATTAGCTCGCATTAACACTTCAGGGACCTTACAAATCTCAAAGACATAAATTGATTCAGTGCAAAAGCGAGATGGAGCTATACAGGATTTATAGCGCCATCCCTTGTTCGTACTTAAAAGTCAATAATGACCGGTGACCGTGGAACAAAGAACGACCGGTCTTACGTACACTCTCACTGAATGAATGGTTCCAGTTTGAATTTCGAATTTCTTGTTCATTGTCCAAGTTTGAATTGGGAATTATGTTCAGGTGTGAATTGTTTTGAAGGTCGTGAACCAATTTGGTGGGGGAGAATTGGGTCGGGGCTATTGTCCACTGTACGCGGTCCCTGTAGAACGTTTGTAAGTAGGTATATAGGCAGAGTTTTGTCGTGGTTTCCTAAAATCCGATTTTCCTACCATTCCTTAACATACGTTTTTTTTTCATCGATGGCGTATGGTGTTGTATGAGCGACTTAACATACGACGACACAGTATTCAGTAAAGTATAGAATAGAATAGAATAGAATACTCTTTATTATGTACACCATATTAATTAGTATTATTAAGTATTCGTATTCGTTAAAACGGATACCGTAATTACGGAGACTATGTGTGAACGGGCTGTAACGTATTTTAATAGGTATTTTATGCAATATTATTAGTATATCCTACTTCCAAAATAATTAGATTTACTCAATATAATCAAACTCAAACGCTAAGCATTTTTTTCAATTAAACCATGTACAGGCACTTTTGAATTGCCAAAAGTAAATAGTCGGTCAGTTATTCAGAAAGTTGAAGCTAGTTGCCCATTCCAAAACGTAGATCTCTATGGAGAAGAACGGGCAAGAAACTCCATGAACACTCTTTTATATCAAGATATTACAAAATCCTGGGTACATTATTCTTGTTGCTTCTTTGTGTGAGAACAATGAAAGAAAAATACAAATGAAGAAACAATTCAAAATATAAGATTAAAAATAAGCCAATCTTATCCGACGCGACGGCGCCCGTTCAAAAATCTTATAAGTGGTGGTGCAGCCATTTGATTATTGTGACATAATAAATATGTTGCACGCCCACGGTTGGTGGGCGGATTATTTTTATACGAAGACCACTAATAAAAAAAAAATATATCTATAGAAAAAAAACAGTGTGAACACATATTTCTATTTTTAGTTGTGTAAAAACTATTGAACTGTAAGAAAAAGGAGAATTGCTTATCATAGCACACAAATGACGGTCGTTTCTGCCTACTACCATTGTGCAGAAGCGTGAGTTTTAAAAAGCACCCATTAAACCGGCAATCTCGATCGCTATCTTTGATTTTTATCGAGATCGAGACGAAAGTTTTCAAGAAGGTTCTTTTGGCGCGTGACTACAATCAGAACTAAGGTTGCCATTTTATTTTTAGGGTTCCGTACCTAAAAAGGAAAAAACGGATGCCTTATAGGATCACTTTGCTGTCCGTCCGTCCTTCCGTCCGTCTGTCAAGACCCTTTATCTCGGAAACGCGTTGAGGCATCGAGTTGAAATTAAAACCGTATACTCAGGTCTATAGTCCCTTGAAGCTGTGAAAAAATCAAACATCTATGTTAAGAGCGTTTACGCCGTATGGCATTTCATACAAACTTTCAAGCCCTTATTTTTCGAAATTAATGAACCGAATTTAATTAAACTTCATACGCATAAGCAGGATACAAAGGTCTAAAAAGTTAGTCGAGAACATTTTCGAAATATCTTATTTAAAAAAAGATAACTGGAAATCTCTGTTTCTATGGAAAATTTAAAATCGGTCTAATTTGGCTGTAACACTATTTTTCCAAAATGTTCTCTACTAACTTTTTAGACCTTTGTATCTTGCTTATGCGTATGAAGTTTCATTAAAATCGATTCATTCATTTCGAAAAATAAGGGCTTGAAAGTTTGTATGAAATGCCGTACCGCGTAAACGCTCTTAACGTAAATGAAAGATACGGCCGTTTATGCCGCAAAAACGTATATTTCGACACTCTCAAGGGAATTATTTATAAGGTACTTTCCGTTGACCTAGAATAATGAAATTTGGCAAGGAGCAAGATTATGTAGCACAAGTAAAGAAAAAAATCCGAAAATCGTAAATTTGTAAGTACATTAAAAAAAACCCGTGATAAACTATTTACATACCTAAAAAGTACGGAACTACGGAACCCTCGCGGCGCGAGTCCGACTCGCACTTGACCGGTTTTTTTTTCAAAACAATTCCACGAAACATTTCACAAATGACAAATATTTATCAACAACTTCGTTTCGAGCGCCAAACGATCTTGTCACAGACATTGTATTCAATAGAGTTTCTTGCCCTTTCTTCTCTATGCGAGCGTTCTTGTACTACACTTTGGAATGGCTGGTCATCACTTAGCTGCCTCGGGCTATTTTTAATTATTTTATTTTTGGATTGTTGTTTTGTTACTATTTGTTGTAATCTGGACGCTTTTAACGCGTAAATACTTACGTCTTTTTTATTTTTCACATCGTTCTCACATTATATAAATTCAAAAGTAATGATGTAACTAATATTTTTGTAAAATGTAATTTATAAAGAGTATCCATGGAGTTTCTTTGCCCGTTCTTCTCCATAGGTACCTACGCTTTGGAATGGGCAACTAGCTTCATATTTTCTGACTGACCGACTTCTTGACAATTCAAAAGTGCCTGTTAATGGTTAAATTGAAATAAATGCTTTGAGTTTTTGAGTTTGAGTTTGAATGGGCAACTATCTTCATATTTCTGACTGACCGACTCCTTGACAATCCAAAAGATGCTTGTAAATGCTTTATTGAAATAAATGCTTTGATTTGAGTTTGAAAAAAAACAAGATGGCGGCATTATATCCGATTTCGGCTACGCGCCAAAAGATCCATGTACCGTTTTACATAAATTCTTTCGACTCGAAAAGAAGAAGAAGCGCTAACAGTCCGTTCACAGTTATTTTACCTCTAACAGCATTAACCAAACAGCAACCTTATTGCGACGAAAATTAATATCATTATGATTTTGACAGACCTGTCAGTGGCAGCGATCCAACAGCAACCTTATTGTAATGAGAATAGAGATCACTGTGATTTGGACAGAGGTGAAATAACTGCGAACGGACTAGGTATGTCCCTTCGAGCAAAATATTCGTGCCGAGAATACTGGCCAGTGACAAATGCACAGATTGAAATTTGATCGAACTTCAATCTCGTTAACCTCTATGCTTAGTTCATCGTTGTCCATTAATACCTCATTGTTGATCAATGACTTACAGACACTGACCTGTATTATACAAGTTATGATTGAGGTCAGTGCTTACAGACCTTCGATACAAGTCTATTATCAAGGTCCTACATAACACTGATGTAGTCTATTATTACTCGTCATAGTATAAGACGCGCTGCTCAGTGACCGCGCGTTAATCAGTGAGGGGTGCGAACGAGTAAGTAGGTCGCGGGTAGGGGTGGCAACGTAAGAAAAAAATAAATTCTATAGAATACAACCCGCATTGGGCCTGCGTGGTGGATTACAGCCCACTTCCCCTCACAGAAAGGAGGCCTGTGTTCCAGCAGTGGAAACATTATAAGCTGATTATAATTTATTCTACAGCTGTCAAATAGGTACATTATACAGGGTGGCAGGAATGTCGACGCGCAAACTTTAACCATGAATTCAGCACATGATTCTCAACAAAAATTTAAAAAAAATTTGAAACTTTTCAATTAAAAAAAAAAAATTGTTAAAGAACAATGCTCAAAAATGTATGGGCAAAATGAACCTTATGTAAATGTTGTAATGAATTTAATATTCGAATAAACGAATTTGCGATATCACTAGGAACAGGGTCGTCCCATCCGACTTTACAAAGCCAAAGCTTTTGTATGAGTATTTTACTAACTATGATAATAGGTGCTAATAACCCTAATGGGTCATAAACCTGTGATATGACAGAAAGAATTTTTCGTTTAGTTATTTGTGAAACATTAATTTCAGAATTTATTTTAGTACTAAATTTTAGTTCATCACTGTTACTGCACCAACCTAAACCAAGTGTTTTATGTTGGGCCGGTGTTTTATTTGTCGAGTGATAATGATTTTGTTAAGTTGTTTGATGAACTATCGAAATTGAATGCCCATTTCCGTACAAGAAAACTTGACGTGCGTTTGTGTCAGCAATTTAATATTTTTTACTCATTGTAAAAGGTGGTAAATAAACCTACAAAGAAAAAAAGGAGTTCGTTATTTTAACTCCCAAACATTGGTCAATTGTAATAATAAAAAATAAAAAATGAATGAATGATATTAAAAATGTGTATTATGAAATGGGATTATTAAATGTGTGTGTCGAGTACTCCAAATAAATAAACCATAAGTAGAAGTGAAAACGTTCGGGCGCCTGGAGTACACACCAAACTATGCCAAGGATAGACTAACCTGCGGGAACTGGAAACTTTTAATCTTCAAGCGGGGAGTATCAATAAAAATCGACATAAAAGTTATTGAACGATTTTATTACCCGAAGGCTGCTGGTCTCAATATACAAGAAAATTCCTTTCTAATATTAACAGTTCTAAGCCAATTGGCCACCACAGCCACCTTATCATTTTAATAACAGCGAAACTGAAATATCCATCCGAAAAAAGTTATATCGACATGAAGAAATGGGAATAAGTCACAATTATGTGGCCGTTTAATGTTTTTTTTTTATATGATGAAACCTAAAAACACCTACTACAATAAAATTATAACGACGTCAGATTTTGGTATGATTTTTTAATTCAAAACACGTTCACGGTCCAAAGAATTAATTATAATAAGAGCCTGCACAAGTTTAAAAAGTTATTGAAGCCATTCCTTTTGGTATGCCCAGGCGGGTATACTCGTATAATAGACATTCTAGGACCCTACTCTGTCAGAAAATCAGACGCTCAGATTATAAAGGTTAGAATATCATCATCCGCCTAGTCATTTCCCAACTATGTTGGGGTCGGCTTCCTGCAGTCTAACCGGATGCAGCTGAATAACAGTATTTTACATGGAGCGTCTGCCTATCTGACCTCCACAAGCCAGTTGGAGTAATACGGTACCCCTTGGTAACACTGGTTATCAGACTTTCGGGCTACTGACTACCCGTAACGACAGTCAAAGATCCACGAACGACAGTTGGGACCAATGGCTTAACGTGCTTTCCGAGCCACGGGAAGTATTGGTATGTAAAATCCACGGATCAACGGCTCCTTAATTATGACCTCCCTAGTAAAATGATATTCTGTTTCAGCCCATACCAACTTTTTGGTACCATCAGCCACTCATCTAAGGGCAATGAAAAAGGAGACTTATTGAGTTTCCCTGCGTGATAGAATCAGGAATGAGGAGATCCGCAAGAGAACCAAGATAACCGATATAGCCCGAAGAATTGCCAAACAGAAGTGGCAGTGGGCATGGCACATTGCTCGCAGAACAGATGGCCGATGGAGCCGAAAGGTTCTGGAGTGGCGACCGCGTGCCGTAAGACGTAGCGTTGGAAGGCCTCCCACAAGGTGTTCCGACGACCTTGTGAAGGCTGCAGGAACCCGTTGGATGCGAGAAGTACAGCACCGGTCGAAGTAGAGGTGCTTGGGGAAGGCCTATATCCAGCAGTGGACGTCTTTTGGCTGAAATGATGATGTGATGATGACTCATCTAAGATCGTCTCTCCTCTTGTTTGCTGATTCGCGGTCTCTGCTCTAGAACAAATTCACCACAGCGGTAATCGGTTCTTTGTTTATATGGCGCGCCCATTACTACTTCAACTGGCTCATTGCGTATTGTTAACTACTCTGGTTTTATACCGGATCATCTCATTCTGGCACCCTAATTGCGTAACACACTATCAATCTCAATCTGAATCATTTTTGAAGGATCCATTGCTTTATTTATTCGAAAAAATTGTCTGCTCAACAACGCAAGTAACGCAATGAATGTTGTTTAACTGTCAAAATGAAATCCGGTGCTACTGGTAGTGGTTAACGCAATTAACCCTCTGGTCAGATGGGTGGCCAGTGTCAACCCTAGCCCGGTCACGCAACACAGTAATCAGTTACAAATCTCTTTTAATCTGATTAGACACGGTCCGTCGGTTTGTGGGTGACTACTGCATTGTCTGTGGTTTCCCTCATCATGGCGTGATGTTGTACACTATCTCTTTGAACAATTTATTGGTGATGTAGTATACCTACCTACTTGGGAAATGTAGCTTCATTAGAAGGGCACGATATTTCAATGGAAGATTGAATAATACAATGATTCTTGAAATAGAATATTTTCAAAGTAGTTATACAAAACCTGAATGCCACAACAAAGTATGGGAATTTTCTTACACAGAGAAAAATCGACCTTTGATCAAAGTGCGTGATTTCTGGCCATTGAATACAGATTTAATGACAATGGGCCAACATAAAATAGCTGTCCCATACACAAACTCAATACATACTCTGACCAAATGTATCATTACCTTCATTTCAGACGAAAAACGTCCACTGCTGGACATAGGCCTCCCCCAAGCACCTCCACTTCGACCGGTTCTGTGCTTCCCGCATCTAGTGGATTCCTGCGGCCTTCATAAAGTCATTGGACCAAATGTATGGGACAGCTGATAATGTTTTCGCTATTACGATGTTGGTCCCATGGAGAAAGATGTTCAGCTTGATGGTCTGTATCACACCCTTAAATCATCGTTATCATCATTTCAGCTGAAAGACGTCCACTGCTGGACATAGGCTTCCCCCAAGCACCTCCACTTCGACCGGTTCTGTGCTTCTCGCATCCAACGGGTTCCTGCGGCCTTCACAAGGTCGTCGGACCACCTTGTGGGAGGCCTTACGCGGTCGCCACTCCAGAATCTTTTGACCCCATCGGCCGTCTGTTCTGCGAGCAATGTGCCCTGCCCACTGCCACTTAAGTTTGGCAATTCTTCGGGCTATGTTGGTTACCTTGGTTCTTTTGCGGATCTCCTCATTCCTGATTCGATCAAAATCCAAGCATAGCCCTCTCCATTGCCCTTTGGGCGACTTTTAGCATTCTTATAAGGCCGACATCCTTAAATATGAACACACATCTCTGACACAAGCTATATAACCAATCCATTTCAAAAAAGCTTGAATTATTATTATCAAAAGAAACATTTTCTGGACCCCATATACAAGATGGTCAAAAAGTCGTGGATCAAACGAAATAGGGAGATAAAGGAGGTAATTTCCAACAAAAAATCTTTCTACAGCATGGCCATAATTCAATAGCCCTAAAAGTTATGAATATTTTTGTATACCGAGCCAAAATGTGATATAAAACAATAAAACAAACGGTGTTTTATTATTACTAGATAATGTATCAGCACTACAAAAGTCCTATTGCGGCTCTGGATTTTTGTTCCAAAAATTTTGAACCGTTATCAAAAATTATTTCTCTCTTCAAAAGCGTTGGAAATGACTTCCTTTATCTCCCTATTTAGTTTGTCCACGACTTTTTGACCATCCTGTATAAACTACAGGGCTATCTGTTTGTGTGCAGATAATTATGATTTTGGTATTTTATGTGATCAAATCCCCTCGGAATCTTAAATACCTACTCATTATAAAGAAATAGGTTTACAAAAAACCGCGGTAAAATGCATGAAATTAGTGTCATTACTAAGAACGGTTTCCTTCATCGGAAGCAAGTCATGATAGTTTCGAACACGCGACCGAACGATTGCCGACTGTGGTTTAATAAATTTTGAACAACAACAAGACGCAGTTCGTGTTCAAATCAAAACCTTGAAGATTTGCGTAAACCGGAAGCATTTTAAGTTTTGTGGGAAGGGGCTTATGGCATAGTAATAACAGCAGCACGGGTCGATCGATCAGGTTAAGCTACGCTTGCCGCGGTTTGTCCGTGGATTGGTGACCATCTTTACACATCAAGACCCCTCCGTACCTCAGAGCTAAGCCATTGGTCCCAGCTGCCATTTGTAGATCTTTGACATTCGTTACAGGTCGTCAGAAGCCTGAAATTCTGACAACCAGTCTTACCAATAGGTATCGTTTTACACAGTAGCTCGATTGTGGAGGTCTGAAAAGCAGTCCTCCATGTTAAATACTGATATTCAGCATCCGGTTAAACTGGAAGCTGACCCCAACATGGGGAAAAGCCAGGCAGATGAGGGTATAGACGTATAGAGCATATCCATAGTACCAACATCGTATTCGCAATTAAATCTCTAACTGTCTGCAATATTCTAAACATTTGGCCCGTCTTTTTCCAATAAGCGGTAAACTATAGAAGAATACGAACATTATGCAGTATTGCTCATCCCCATAGCAAATAGCATGATAATTTATAGCCTACAGACTGACCAGACTTGTATGAAATTTTAACAGAATCTATTCTGTTGTATTTGCCTGATGCACACATACATTCAGAAAAAAATTCTAAAAACTATATTTCTGGCATTATAAGTGTTCCCCCAGACCTCACACAATTGCTTTTTTTTTTCAAAAAATTCCAATGTTCAGTTTGGATTTGCTACAATTTTATTATAATTACGAATACCTATAGATCTTGCGTATGAATACACGAAGCCTTTTGATATGTTTTCTACTTTAGAGCCGTACGTATGTACTTATTTCAATGTTACGTTTGTTAAGTTTTTAACAGACTTCAAAAAAGGAGGAGGTTCTAAATTCCGATGTTTTTTTTAAGACATATTTGTTTCCAAATACTTGCTAAATCACCATTGGCGTTGTTACTAAACCATATAGGTGCAAGTATACAAAGTATCCCTTACCTAAACGCATTTTGTTCCTTGCAATAAACAATGTTAATTTTAGTTTAATGAAAACCTAAAAGTATGTCCAGGACCAGTGGGCTTTTAAACATATTGCTAAATTTTTTTTTTCGATTTTGTACACAACTCGGGACAGAACTAGCACATAACTTTATCATTTTACATTTTTTAATTTTTCAACATGTAGGTACTCTTTTAATTAAAATCAGTTTTGTAGTGTTTCGGCTTTGGGTTTATATCTGTGTCCGTAGGTGTTTTCGTAGGATCGCAGTGAGACATATCAGATCAGACAAATACCAGCACAGCAGTATTTTTATTTTTTTTTTTGTTTCTGCTTTATGCTAAAAAAGGCTGTCTAATTGTCTATTGTATAATAATAATGAAAAAACCCGGCCGACGCCCGTTGCAAACTGTGGCAGGATACTCTTCCCCATCCTACTCACTACCTACCGCCAAAGGAGCATCTCCCTGCAGGGTGTAACCTTCCGTGGCCCACTTGGAAGTCCCTGAACCGTCTCCGGACAGAAGTGGGAAGATGTAAGTCCAGTCCTGGTATAGTGGGGCTACCTTGACGGAACGGCAGAAGGGTGTGATTGCGGAGCTATGTCACAAACCATGCTCCACCTCCTATCCTGCCCTCTGTGTCCCAAAACACGCAGTCAAAGTGACCTCTGCGCTGCCACCGACAACGCCGTGGAAGTGGCAAAGTCTTGGGAAAAAAAGATTTAAAAAAATACAGTCGTACCAGCGACACGAAGAAGAAGAATGAAAAAAAAGACCTCTGTAGATCTTTTTAAAAAAAAAAATGTTAGTTTTTAACGTAAATTTTTTTATTGTTTATATTTCTTGTGCGTTTCCCAAATTAAATATAGCTTTCTTGCTTTTTACTCTGGCCTTAAAATTGTTACCTGCTATTAGTAGAGTTAACTGAGGTATTGGAGCGACTCCGGCGGTTGCAGATGGAGTCGCCGCAGTTGACCACGCTGCCCTTGGTGGTGATGCTGAAGGTGCGTAGGCGGTACAGGTCGTCTGACACGCGAGGGTTGTACGGCTTCTCCGGTAGCGAGCAGACGCGGGGACGCGAGTGTTCCACCACTGTGAAACAAAAAAGGAACTGGTTAATCACTCTAATATTATAAAGGCAAAATTTTGTGAATGTGTGGTGTGTGTGTGTGTTTATATGTTTGTTACTTCTTCACGCTCAAACGGCTAGACCAATTTTGATAAAATTTTGTATGCAGGTAGCTGACACCTTGATTTGCTGGCACCTAAGCTATTTTTTAACCCGATATTTCCACGGGATCGACAATTATACGCGGGTGAAACCACAGGGCGCAGCTAGTGAGATTATATGATAGTAGTCCTCCAGACCGAATTTCGATCATGGTGGCCAATCTCAGCGGAAACTAGCGACGCAGGAGTTATTATAGTGCACAAGTGTGTGCGCAACCCAAGGTGCACTCTCTCTTCCCTCACTCCTAATAGTCCGATGGGACGGCAATCCGTACCCGGGAGAGATCAGGCGCCGGACCAACGGCTTAACGTGCTTTCCGAGAAACGGAGTATCACACCTCTGACTTCCAAACTCCGGGCTATTACTGAGAATTTCTTAATAGAAAAACCCAATAACACTATACTCGACCTGGGAAACAAACCCTAGGACCCCACGCTAAATCAGGACAAAGAAAAACCTCAAAACTCAGAAATTGTAACACTCTTGAATGTTCGTAGTAAATACGAATCAATATGCTAGAGGTACCATGGAAGATGGATCAATAATTGTAACAGGGTGATGGAGAATCTTAATACCTTTGTAGCGGTATCTACAACGCCACATGCGAACAACGCGCCATGCTGACTTCACGCCAAATCCTGCATCTCGCAAGCAGAGTTTACCGCGCAACTAGCATAGATACAATGACTCGACATGAATCATCGGGCAGTTGCCAGCCAGGTACAACAACCGTCTGGTCGGAGGATCCTCCCTTTTCTATAGAGTATGAGTGAACTTTACACCCTGTTCCCCATACTGAATGAATAATGCTGAAATGAACCTTTTTGGCGCAGCCGTGAGGCATACATAAAAAAAAAAAAAAATAACGTTCCAAAAACAATATTTTTGGAACGTTATTTTTATTTTGTTTTTTTTTATTTATTTTTTTGTATGTATTGTATTATGTAAATGGTACACCACAGACTACCTACAGTATTTGTCTGTCCTTCCCCTTTTTAATCCATCCAAAGGTTGTCTTTAAAAGATCGCTTTTAGCGATAAGAACGCCCATTGTGTCACTCTTTGTACCGTTTCTATAATTATGCCTGTAATTAATATGGTGTACATAATAAAGAGTATTCTATTCTATTTTTTGTATTTTGTGTTTCACGAACAGTGTAAAATAAACTTATTTTTTCTTTCTTTCTTTCCCATACCTCTATAGCTTCAAATTAAACCCCCATGTATGTTTCTTAGAGCAGCGGTGGCTCAGAGGTAATAGCCCCGACTTACCGAGTTGTAGGTAAATGCTTTACTTTGTGTAAATAATTTCACCACTACTCTCAAGTTAAGGAACACCGCATGCTCTAGAACCAAAAATTCGAAGAAATGTGACATCTACCAACCCGCAGGCCCACGTGATGGATTACAGTCCAGCCTAAGTCCCAGCAGTGGGAATATTATAGGCTGATTATCCTTCTCGAAGAGAGGTGTCCTGGGAACATTAAATATGTGCTGATTATGCTAGCAACAAAAGTGGTTTTATATTACCAGCTTGTAGTCTTGAATCTCTATAATAGTTTCTTTTCTAAGGCTTTCTCAGAAAGCTTATGAAGTAATTTTTGGAAAACATTCACTCTTTTTTTCATACCCCAAATTAATGAAATATGATATTCTTTTGTGTGAGCATTCGACGACCCTCTGTGAAAGTTAATTTGTTTACGAGTTTACATTATCTTTTATCTTGTCTTTTCTATTTATATAATATATATTAAAATAAAAGAAAGAAAGAAAGAATAAAGTTTATTTGGACACAGTTCGTGAAACAAAAATTACAAAAATAATAATAAATTTATTTGATATAAAAAGGTACACAGATACAGGGTGACACTTAATTTAAGCGTGTGAATAGCCTGGTCAAAATAAATGATCAATGACCCCCGTGGTAGGCAAAACCTGTGTTACAGGGGTCAAAACGGGGTCAAAATATAATACAAAAAAGTGAAAATAATGTTTTAACAACAATAGTGTCTGCCTCATGGGTGCGCGCAAAAGGTTCATTTCAGCATTAAAGCTAGGCATTCTGCTTGACACTGGTTTTTAAATGAACCTTTTGGGACAAGTGACGGAGAGTGCAAACAGTTACAACATACCTAACATACTACATATTTATACATATATGTACTTATAAATTATCTCGGTCTATACACCAGGGGGTCGCTGGGGTTCCGGTTCGACCCTCAAAAGTTGTTGACCTCTTAATCTACACACCCTCTTTACTTTTAGTGGACATTTACAGGGAAATGGCTCTCTTTAAAAGACTCCTCAGGCAACAACTAATCCTCTCGCAGTCCACTGAAATAAGAAAGAAAGAAAAGAAAGAAAATTATTATTAAAAGAAAAATATTATTAAGAAAGGGTTGGGAGAAACATGCGTCACATCCACGCAGAACAGCTATTGCACAGCATTATGCTGCGACCTATGCAAGACAGAGCCCCAGCGCTGGTTTTCAGCGACAGCCGGCGCCGACGTAATGATGTCGAAACAATTATTAGGACGCTGTACTGGTACAGCATCCATAATCAGCCCATAACGTTCTCACTGCTGGGACACAGGCCTCCTCTCGGTGAGAGGGAGTGGGCCGTAATCCACCACGCGGACCCAGTGCGGATTGGCAGATGTCACATGTCTTGGAATTTTTGGTTCTAGGACATGCCGGTTTCCTCACGATGTTTTCCTTCACCGTTTTGAGAGCAGTGGTGGTGAAATAATTTTCACAAATGAAAGCGCCTGTCTGGGTTCGAACCTACGACCTACAACTCGTAAGTCGCGGCCGTTACCACCTGGCTACCACTGCTCTGATACAGCATACACAAAGAAAAATAATAGTATAATTGAAACGAAATGTGATAAAATACTAAACAGGAATATAAAAAGGAAATAGTTAAGCCTGCTATGAGAATATCATCCTCAATAAACATAGACACTGGAGTTAGACCCCTCCTAAGCTGCGTTACAACAGCCGCGGGGAAATTTCGTAACACACTAAAAACAGAAATGGCCTTTATTTTGACAGTTCAACCAACATTCTTATAGCGTTATTTACGTTGTTGAGCAGACAAATTTTTAGAACATATGGATATGATGGATTACCAATATCTTTTAAAATGATTCAGACTGTGGTTGATAGTGTGTTACTCAATTAGGGTACCGGTCAGTCCTATGCAGAGACATAAAACGTTACTCAAAATAACGTAACGCGTTCAGTACCGATAATTTGTACCGTTCCACCAGGATTGTAACAAAATTAATTCCTTAGCTATAACGATACTGACAAACGGAACGAAATCTTAAACTGTTCACTAACAATATGATCATATATTTATTAGTATAACGATATAATAACGTTACTCATTTCGATACTCAACTTTGCCAGCTTCATGACATAAAAGATGACGAAAAAGTATGAAGAATAACGTTACAAATGAATCTGTAACGTTTCACCTGTAACGTTATTAATAGCAGTTAAGCTTAATGTTACGGATACCTATAACGTTACTTATAATATTGTTCTACGAAAATGATATTCTATAACGTTTTTCCTTGTAACGTTATTGATATTTTTAGGATTTAGTATTGTTACAAATTTTGGAACGTTATACGATAACATTAGTCGTAACGGAACGAAATTCATTTCGTTTTCAAGTCCCTGGTCCTATGCCTTCCGAAGTCAATCGGTCCCAGCCACCTTTTTAAGGTTATCGGTCGACCTAACTGGGGGTAGACTACGATTGTTGATATGTGGTAGGGGCCATCTACTTATTCTAAAATTTTGCATATTTATGTTGAGAAACGGACATAGGGTACCTTTCATCCCGAACAAAAGTGCTGTTCCCGAGGAAAACAACAATAACGTTATTATAATAATAGATGGGGCCACGTGTCTTTCGAATCAAGAACAGGACAACGTCTGGCGGGTCAGCTGGTCGAGTGGTCGTAAAAACGATTCGTTCTTTGACTATAATAATTATACAAGTAAGATAAAGGAATCGGGCTTTAGCTGTTAACCAGTGGTTTACTTTGACAGTACACAACAAACAACAAACAACCACCTGTCAAACACAAACAACAATACAACAAACCACTAAACCCATCCTTTCGTTTTCGCATAATCGGATAACAAACTTCAAACAAATTACCTAACACAACTTTAAAAAAATCAAATCATCATCATCTGCCTAGCCTTTTCCCAACTATGTTGGGGTCGGCTTCCAGTCTAACCGGATGCAGCTGAATACCAGTATTTTACATGGAGCGACTGCCTATCTGACCTCCACAACCCAGCTACTGGGTAATATGATACCCCTTGGTAAGACTGGTTGTCAGAAAATCAAATCTCATCACTAATATTTGAAGTAACAGAACCTTTCACATTTAATACTTGAGCCCCGTATAAGTTAGTTATTGTTCACATTTGATACTTGATCCCCGCATAAGTTAGTTTATTTAATTTTACTTAACTAAGTTCAGTACGTGTTCATTGGAAAGATGGGAAATACCTACAGGCAACAAAACTTTCCAATTTCATGTTAGAGTATTCATAATTTAATATATTACCCAACCAAGTATAAAGTAAGTACTTTGAACTTCTCTAGTACAGTCTTTCACAGCTATTTTCCTTCTTACTTTGCATCACTGTCCAAATCACATTAATCTTTATTCTCATTTAGATAAGGTTGCTGTTAGGTTGCTGCCGCTGAACTGACAAGTCTATCAAAATCATTGTGGTCTTTATTCTCGTTACAATAAAGGTACTATTAGGTTGCGCTATCAGAGGTAAAATAATTGTGAAAGGACTGTAGAGGGCTCCCCAAACAGACACGTAATTATTTCGCTTGATATGTTGTGTAAGGGTCGAAACACACTGACGCATTTCTAGTTATTTATTAGAATTTTTGGTTGAAGTATTGATATAATCAAATCAAAGCAGTCCTTTTGTAAGTGCTCTATAAATTGGTAAGTATCCACCCTCGACAGGTACGTTTGGAATGGCACGGGGTGATAGATCAGGTTAAGCTACGCTTGCCGCGGTTGGTCCAAGGATGGTTGACCATCTTTACACACCAAGACTCCTCCGCAAAGCACGTTCAGCCGTTGGTCCCGGCTGTCATTCGTGGATCTTTGACAGTCGTTTTGGGCCGTCAGAAGCCAGAAAGTCTGACAACCAGTCTTACCCAAGGGGGTATCGTATTACCCAGTAACTGGGTTGTGAAGATCAGATAGGCAGTCGCTCCGTGTAAAGCTGCATCTGGTTAGACTGGAAGCCGACCACAACATAGTTGGGCAAAAGAGGGGTGTTACAAGCTTGACGGCTCTGTCGTTCTTTGTGTCTGTTAGAAGCCTAATTTAATAGAGGTGGTTTTTAGCTATTTTTCATAAATCTGTTCCGCCATTTTGAAAACCTAACATTTCATACGTTAAGGTTACGATAATTTATTGGTATCCTGGGGAAGAACATAGTCCACTTTTTTTCTCGATAGCACGTTCCCATGGCATAAATTTCGACATCCAGGCGAAACCGGGCGGCAGAAGCTAGTGATATTCATCATCATCATCCCAGCCGAAAGACGCCCACTGCTGGACATAGGCCTCCCCCAAAAAGGGGGGGGTTTGCCATAATCGCCACGCTTGGCAGGCGGGTTGGCGATCGCAGTATGGTATGGTGGTGGAATGCATAGAGAACGCTGCTGCCCATTCTCCGGTACGCCCCTTAGTCGCCTTTTACAACACCCACGGGAAGTATGGAGTAGTAATATTATATAATAAAAATAAAATTGTTTATTTGATGGTTAAAATTACATGCTAAGTACATTTGTGTTAATCGGGGGTTATTAAATTTGCATTTTGATCATTTGTTTTAACTCGTGTCTGCAAGGGCTATAGGCTATTCGCCCATGGTAGTAATGCAATCTAAGAAGCTGTTACCGTAAATCCAGAACATGGCCTAAAGAAATCTTTATTTTTTTATTACAGTGTTAATGTCTCGGTGTAGGTCGATGATAAGGCAACTACGCCGTAGCATTGGCCTACGCCGTAGTATTAGCCTACGCCGTAGCATTCACCTACGCCGTAGTATAGGTAACCTTTTACGACTTCACGGCTGAACGGATTTGGATGAAATTTGGGAGACATGTTGACCATGACCTGAGTAAGGTCCTAGGATTGATCCCGGTAGTACGTTCCCATGGTATATTATCTGACTATCACGTGGGCAAAAGCTAGTATTTAATATTCTTCAAGGAATATACACTACACAGGGCAGGTCACAAGTAATTCACAGCGAAAACAGTAGGTAATCTTGAATCACTAAGTACAATCTCAGCGTAGGCGTTCCATCATAATGTTTTATTGATGACTTCCGAAAATAGCCGAATGGCCCCGAATGGCCCCGAGTAGCCCCGAATGTCTGGGAATTTGGTCGGTACTTACATCTTGAACGATAAAGTTATTTATTAGGTTGACCGTCGTCGTAATATCAAATAAGCTTAATGACAAAGATGGCACGTTCACAGACACTCGTTTCGAAATTTGATATGTTTCCGGTAATCTGTATAATTCAGGTATTCTATACAATACCTAGGCAATTTATAGAATACCTGAGGCGTCCAGGCAATGTATAAAATATTATGAATATTGTTGTCCGTTACATACTTTGCCCAGGTAAAGTATACATTTCCCAGGGATTGTATAAAATACCTGCTGGTTCACCGGCAATGTGTAAAGTAAATAGATTTGGTCTATATTTATCAATGTTATGTAAGTACCATGCAAGAAACAAAGATGTATATATCGCAGGCAATTTGTATGATTCCGCGTTTTACAAACGGTTTAGTTCGTTTACAAACACTGTTTTAAAATATGCCGAACGCCGACGTCAGGTTTGGTTAGGTTACTTTAAACCCTTTACACAGCAATAGGAGCCCCACGAAGTGGGGCTACGTCGACATATTATGCAAGAGCGAGCGAAGGGCACCCCGAGCTTTCGTCTTTTTCACACATTGCCGGCTGCGCATTCGGTACTGTATAGAATGGCTAGGCTAAGTATAAAATAAAAATATTTCATACATTACCTAAACGTTTTATGTATTCTATACATTGCCTAGGTATTGTATAGAAAACCGGAATCATACTGATTGCCGGTAACATATACATTGTAATGAGTAAGTGAATAATTATAATTATAATAATTATTATGAGGCTAAGTAATAACAGCCGCACGGGCCGATCGATCAGGTTAAGCTACGCTTGCCGCGGTTGGTCCGTGGATGGGTGACCATCATACCAAGGTCCGTGTCTCGGAAAGCACGTTAAGCCGTTGGTCCTGGCTGTTAGTTGTAGACCTTTAACATTCGAACGGGTCGTCAGAATCCCGAAATCTGACAAACAGTTTTACCAAGGATTATTATCCAGTAACTGGGTTGTGGAGGTCAGAGAGGCAGTCGCTCTATTTAAAATACTGGTACTCAGTTGCATCTGCCTAGCCTCTTCCCAACTACATGTATTGGGATCGGCTTCCAGTCTAACCGGATCTGATGCAGATGGTGGTATAGAGGTATAGAGGTATGAGTTCTTACTCTATAGAAAAGAGAGGATCCTCCGACCAGACGGGTGTTGTGACTGGCGGGCAACTGCCCGATGATTCATGTAGGGCCGTTGTATCTATGCTAGTTGCGCGGTGAATTCTGCTTGCGAGATGCAGGATTTCGCGTGACATCAGTATGACGCGTTGTTCTCATGTGGCGTTGTAGATATCGCTACAACACTATCAATCTCAATCTGAATCATTTTTAAGGATATTGCTAATCCATTGCTCCATATGTTCAAAAAATGTGTCTGCTCAACAACGTTAATAATGCAATGAATGTTGTTGAACTGTCAAAATCAAATCCATTGCCACTGATAGTGAGCTACGGAACTACCCCGCAGACTGTGAACGTTCTTAAAATTACGAGAATTGCCCCTCAGATCTCTCTCCGGTCTTGTCGGATTACGTGCCGTCCCATCGGACTATGGGAGTGAGCGAAGAGAGAGTGCACTTGTGTCTGCGTACATACTTGTGCACTGTCTCTTTCGCGCCGAAATATAGTATCCGTAGAGATTGGCGTGGCGGCCGTAGCCGAAATACAGTCTGGAGGACTATAATTAGGCTACGGACACGAAGTAAGAGGGCGCGGGGCGGCGGCAGCGGCGGCGTTGGCGCGGGGAACGGCGCGAAATAAAGTTCAAGTTTAAAGGGTATAAGAAACGTTTTTTTCGGCGTTTTATGCCTTGTGGTACGGAACCCTTCGTGTGCAAGTCCGACTCGCACTTGGCCGGTTTTTTCTTAATTTAAACAAGCCACGTAGAAAATTGTTTGAGTATGTTCTAGAACTAACACTTTTTGAAAGAACTAATTTAAAAATAAAACTACCCAGTTATGTATTACCTATCCTTGAATTTAAATAAATCAATTTGTTACGTTTCTTATTACATAATATCAGCCTGCCCGAAGGGTCAGACAGAGGTGTACCTATACTATATATGTGTTTTTTTCGGCGTGTTTGCCTTGTGGTACGGAACCCTTTTTTTTCGGATTTTGAATCATCAAATGACTCCTCCCGCTCTGGGTGGAGCGGAAGGGAGTGTCAGACTCTTACTGACTAAAACCCACCCGTGTTCCTTCCTTAGCCTTTTATGTTCCGGGCCAGCGGTAACCCTTTCGGACAATCCCGCTGAAAGCAGGGACTTTACTTTGTGTAAATTATTTCATCACCACTGCTCTCATCACGCTGAAGGAACCCTTCGAGTACGAGTCCGACTCGAACTTGGCTAGTTTTTATATATTGGGTACCAAATTGAAATAATTATGTATATGGGGTGCTTAATTGTTGCAAATGGGTTACACTATCATGTCCTGGAAGGAATATGTCCTAATACAAGTCACCCTGTATGTTAAAGTATCATTGCTCATGGTAAATGTTGTAATGCACAGTTCACTGTCTCATGTGCAATGACCATACAGTCTAAAGGTCATAGCACACGTATCAAATCGGAAAGGCACCGTATCGCCTTTCGCCTCGCCGTCAAACAGGTGTCAACCTAACGTAAGCACGTAAGCAAAGCGGATCAGAAGCTCCGATACGTTGACTCGACTACGGCTAAGCAACGCCGCGCTTACGGCTCGCCGACCGCTGGTTGATGGTGCAGCAGGCAGGACGGACGGGTGAAAGGGGCAAGGGTGGACGAAGAGACGTAAGCTCGGTTACGGAGAGACGTAAGCGCGGGGACCACGAGCCGAAAGCGCGGGGACGACGAGCCGTAACGCACCGCACCGCGATTCGTGAGCAAGGCGATTACGTTACAATTCCGATTAGTGTGCGTTGCAGTAGGGAGTTTCATATAAAGAATACTGAACGGCTCGAGTTGATACGGTGCCGATCCCTTTCCGGTTTGATACGTGTGCTATGACCTTTAGACATGATCTAATTAATGGGTTCAATGCACTTAATAACAAGTCTTGTATGTTAATGACATAATGTCTTGATGGCTTCATTGTAATGCTAATGGGGTTTGGAGATGCATGAATAGACAATTTGCTTTCATAGATTTGCATTGATTGAAGGCATACAAACATACTGAGATTAATCAATTATCGATACTCATGTAAGTAGCACAATTAACACTTTTGTGGTAACTTAAAGTTGAGGGGCTTGTGGTTCGATCGATTAGGTTAAGCTACGCTTGCCGCGTATCACCCATCCAAGGACCTAAGTCCTTGGATGGGTGACCATCTTAACATACAAAAGGCCCAGCAAGCCTCGGGAAGCACGTTAAGCCGTTGGTCCCGGCTGTAATTTGTAAATCTTTGATAGTCGTTACGAGTAGTCAGAAGCCAGAAAGTCTGACAACCAGTCATACCCGAGGGGTATAGTATTACCCAGAAACTGGGTTGTGGAGGTCAGATAGACAGTCGCTCCATGTAAAATTCTGGTATTAAGGGGAATGCTCCAACCAGCCCGCGAAATTCAAAATTTCTTGCGTTTTTTGCAATTTGCAGGCCAGTACTAGGTTGTATGTTGATTAAAATATTATTCGCGGCTGTAAGACGTATGTAGTTACAGAATTATAATCATCAAAATGACCAATACAACCCTCCAACTTCATAAAGGTGTAAGAACAAAAAAAAAACAGAAAAAGTAATTCCTACAGCTTTATGAACTTAGAGCGTTTTATTGATGATTTTGATGATTATAATTCTGTAACTACATATGTCTTACAGCCACGAATAATATTGTAATCAACATACAACCTAGCACTGGCATGCAAATTGCAAAAAACGTAAGAAAATTTGAATTTCGCGGGCTGATTGGAGCATTCACCTTAAGCTGCATCTGGTTAGACTGGGACCCGAACCCAACGTAGTCGGGAAAGGGCTAGGCAGATGACTGAGAATCGATACATTTATGTAAGTTGCACAGTTAACAATTTTGTTGTAACTAAGAGCCAGCGCGCACTAGCGACTTTTTGTCGACCGATAGTTTGATCGTTCAGGAAATCAGTATGGAACTATATTGAAGTGCACGCATTTGGCGATTAAAAATCGGCCGATCAAACGCGTGCACTTCAATATAGCTCCATACTAATTCCCTGAAGGAGCAAACTATCGGTCAACAAAAATTCGCTAGTGCGCGCTGGCTCTTAAAGTTATGATGTCAACTATAAAAACATATAAAAACAGTTAATACAATGACGACTTGAACAACAGTTCACCTAGCTATGAGGCGTTTATGAACAAAGAATAATAAAAAATCTTGAACAGAAAGTAGGTACTGTTAACTAAATGGTACAGCCGTGGGCTCTGCTTCCTTTATTATACATTCCTTAATATAAGTTGGCTGACATAACACGGTATTTATATTTCATCATCAAATTATTAAGATAATACTCCAGGAAAAAACAGATACAGTCTTGTCTTGCCCTTAAGAACATCCTAATTAAGTTAGGTAGGTATGTTTCTCTTTCATACATTTTGTACCCAAAGAAGATGTCCAAAATTAATTTTCATTATTGTGTTGTTTTTCTTACATAAAACACAGTTAATTAATTTAGTTTCGTTTGGGAAGACCAAATGAAACCAAATTAATTGGAACGACTACCTATTATACTGTTACATACAACATTAGTTTCAACCAGGGTTCGCTGATATATATTAGTGGATATATATCATGTGTCACGTTAAGCCTTTGGTCCCGGCTGTCATTCGTGGATCATTGACAGTCGTTACGGGTAGTCAGAAGCCGGAAAATCTGACAATCAGTCTTACCAAGGGGTATCGTATTACCCAGTAACTGGGTTGTGGAGGTCAGATAGGTAGTTGCTCCATGTAAAATGCTGGTATTCAGCTGCATCCGGATGGACTGGAAGCCAACCCCTACATAGTTGGGAAAAGGCTAGGCAGATGATGATATATCAATAGATATATTGTCAAAACTAGAAATTTTGCCGATTACCCTAACAACACTTGACAAAAAACCATGTTTAACATGGCATACTGAAATAAAAAATTATGATCAGCTACAAAAAATAATGTTATAATTTTTTATTACCAGCAGTGCCCCACGGTTTCACCCGCATAAGTCTCGATCCCGTAGGACTATCAGGATAAAAAGTATTCTGTGTGTTATTCCTGGTTATAAACTATCTGTGTCAAATTTTATCAAAATTGTTCTAGCCGTTTGTGCGTGAAGAAGTATCAAACATACAAACACACTCACAAACTTTTGCCTATAATATTAGTGTAGCGGTATCTACAACGCCACATGCGAACAACGCGTCATACTGACGTCACGCAAAATCCTGCATCTCGCAAGCGGAGTTTACCGCGCAACTAGCACAGATACAACGGCCTGACATGAATCATCGGGCAGTTGCCAGCCAGACACAACAGCCGTCTGGTCGGAGGATCCTCCTTTTTCTATGGAGGATTAGTGAACTTTACACCCTCTTCCTCATTAGGGGTATGAGGAAGAGGGTGTAAAGTTCACTATTGGTGTGATTATTCATCAAAGACTATTTGTCGATCACTTTTATCATAATGTTACGAGCTTCGGGTTCGTGACAATAAAAACTGCCGATTTAATAACCAAAAAAATGACACTTTAATAATCAACACTAATTACAAGTCAAACACACTAATTACAAAACACAATTGCACTACTGATCGCTTTAAGTCGCACTTGAATATCGCTTCGATGCTTTCACTTCGATCGCTTTATCCAAACTGTGTCGGTCGTGGCGCGTCTCGGCCTTATATAGCGCCAAAGAGAGTTCTAGAACCTTCCATTGTAGAAACATCTAGAATGTTCGAGTACATACAGGCCCCGATCGACCAGATGTCGAAAGTTCGAGAATGTTCTAGAAAGTTCTCGCATCGAAATTTCTAGAAGGGTCTTGACTATTAGTTCCGCTACTCGATACTAGATGGCGCTAGTGGTCACTACTGTCGCCATGTACTAGACATTAATTGTGGCGCGCAACACTGCCCCCTCCTAAGACATGCTCGTCCCGAGCATTATCGGCCCCATAATAACGCGCCAGTCGATCCACGTGGACGATCTTAGGAGTACCTCTTGCACCTTTCTGTATCCGGTAGGTTACGTCATTGATCTTTGTCACAATCCGGTACGGTCCGTCCCATTTAGCTTGAAGCTTAGGAGATTTCCCTTTGCTGCGGACTGGATTGTGCAACCACACTAGTGAACCTTCGTCGAACCCCTTATTGTTCATTTTACGGTCATAACGGGTTTTCATCTTTTCAGACATTTGCTGGCCCGATTGTCTGACGTGCTCATAAATGTCATTCATTTTATTCCGCAAGTCATTCGCATACTCGGTTATACTGCGTGGGGCATCAGGTGGTATTCCGGTGATCAGGTCTGCAGGCAGCCGTAATTCTCTTCCAAAGTTTGCGAAAGCTGGTGTCACCGATGTACTTTCGTGAACAGCGCTTCGATATGACAACAAAAACGGTTGTATGTGCTTGTCCCAATCTCGTTGCCGATTTTCCACAACTTTGGCTAGGTACCTCTCCAGTGTCTGATTAAATCGTTCCACCATTCCATCCGATTGTGGGTGGTAAGAAGTTGTTCTCGTTTTATGAGTACCCATTACTCGGCAAGTTTCCTGAAATATTTGGGACTCAAAATTCCTTCCCTGATCGCTGTGAATCTCCAAGGGTACTCCAAAACGGCAGAAGACTTCATGGACTAATCTATCTGCAACTGTCGAAGCTTCTTGATTTGGAATGGCAAAGACTTCCGGCCACTTAGTGAAGTAATCCATCACAACCATGAAATACTTGTTACCACTTTCACTTTCCGGAAACGGCCCCGCGACGTCAAGGGCTATCCTCTCCCATGGCGCACCAACATTGTACAATTTCAATGCACCTCTACTACGAGTCTGAGGTCCCTTTACAGCAGCACAACTTGTACATTTGCGACACCAGTCCTCGACATCGTCCCGACAGTGGACCCAGTAAAACCGTTCTCGTATCTTCAGTAGAGTCCGTTTTACTCCCAGATGACCTCCTGAACAACCATTATGGTACAGCTGTAGAACATTCGGTACTTGAGCTTTAGGGACAACCATTTGCAAATGACAGCTGTCTCCCCGAGCGTTTTCCCATTTGCGGCACAGGACTCCATCCTGCATCACCAAGCTGTCCCATTGGGCCCAATAGCTTTTTGTGATCGAACTCATTGCTGAGACGTCGCTCCACCTGGGCTTAGGAGCTCTGGCCTTCATCCACTCCAGAATCGGCTTGATGTCCGAATCTTCCTGCTGTGCACGTTGTAGGCTTTCCTTCCACTCGTTACTGAGGTCTGTCTTGAGCATCCTCACAGGTACGACTTCTTTACTTTCTTGCCTAGTACAATGCTTGCAGTTTTCAGGACAAGGTCTTCTTGACAATGCATCTGCGTTGCCATGAGATTTCCCGCTGCGATGTTCTACCTCGAAGTCGTATTCCTGCAGTAGTTCAATCCATCTCGCAACTTGTCCTTCTGGATTTTTGAACTGCAATAGCCATTTAAGTGCAGCATGGTCAGTTCGTAGGTGGAATTTCCGCCCCAGAAGATATTTGCTAAAGTGCTGCAATGACTTTACCACAGCAAGCAGTTCTCGTCTCGTAACACAATAGTTCCTTTCAGGTTTCGACAATGACTTGCTGAAGTATGCTACCACAACCTCTTGATCGCCATCCCACTTCTGACACCAATTGTTACGAGCTTCGGGTTCGTGACAATAAAAACTGCCGATTTAATAACCAAAAAAATGACACTTTAATAATCAACACTAATTACAAGTCAAACACACTAATTACAAAACACAATTGCACTACTGATCGCTTTAAGTCGCACTTGAATATCGCTTCGATGCTTTCACTTCGATCGCTTTATCCAAACTGTGTCGGTCGTGGCGCGTCTCGGCCTTATATAGCGCCAAAGAGAGTTCTAGAACCTTCCATTGTAGAAACATCTAGAATGTTCGAGTACATACAGGCCCCGATCGACCAGATGTCGAAAGTTCGAGAATGTTCTAGAAAGTTCTCGCATCGAAATTTCTAGAAGGGTCTTGACTATTAGTTCCGCTACTCGATACTAGATGGCGCTAGTGGTCACTACTGTCGCCATGTACTAGACATTAATTGTGGCGCGCAACAATAACAATCTCAACTAATCAAAAACAAACTTTTTATATGTCTGATATTATAACAAATATCGGATATTTTGATATTTATTATAAACATAGGATTTTTATGATCCGTCATTGCTTTTGCATTGAAATTTTGATAACCAGAATGTTTATCCCAGGACCTACAGGGAAAGAAAGTTATTATATATCAATGTACCACTGACAACGTATGGCAACAGCTGTTTGTAACATTTATGATTTAGCTTAGATTTATTGCCATATGAATCATACAAAGTCGATAGGAAATATTAAGAGTATTCATTTCGTGCGACCTTGTTCCGAACTTCCATCCTGTCGTCAGGAACAGTGTTATCTAAATAAACGGTCAATACAATGCGTTGGCGTGGATACTTACTGAGATTAGTGTACAGATGCCAGCACATCAATCTACTACAATCTGTCAAAATTCTTTAATAAATTTTCAACTTTATCGTTAAAGAATAAGGTTCAAAGTTGATTGGGAAAATTTGACAGTTTCTGGTAGCTTGATGTGCTGGCGTCTGTACATAGATGTGCTTTTATTTGTTTTAAATTAGACGTGGTGGATTACAGGCCACTCCCTCTCACAGCCTCTCGGTGAGAGGGAGTGAGCTGGTGAGGGAGAGGCCTGTGTCCCAGCAGTGGGAATATTATAGGCAGTTACTGCGTAATACGATACCCCTTGATAAAACTGGTTGTCAAACTTTCGGGGTTCTTTATGAATATAATATCGATGAACTATCGATATTATTAACGGTAGGTAAGATGTCAAAAACCCCGCATTTTCCCTGCATAATAAATTCCCAATTAACTTTAGATGGGAATAGGAATATTTTTATTTACTATAAATAGAATAATTCGATATACGGGACGCCGTATGGCGAATACCCCACAAATTGGCAACTTTCAAAAGCCTATTGCTTACAAAAACATATCTGTCATCATATTAACTGAAAGACGTTCTCGGCTGGACTTACCTAAGCCTCTTCCAAGATATTTATAATAAATCAATGTAGCTATATCGTGGTGGATTATGGCCCACTACCTCTCACAAAGAGGAGGCCTGTGTCCCAGCAGTAAGAACTTTATAGACTGATTATGCAAATGCAGCAAAAAAACATAAAAACGTGTGCGGTCGGGGACCGCCGTCAGGAAAGAAGTTCTTTACGCGATACTCGCAAACCGACAACCATGATGAAAAAGTTTTAAAATTTTCGCAGCCGCCATTTTGGATTTTCAATTTAAGGGCCTACCTCAAATAGCTTAGCATGATCCGCCATTATGTCGAAAGTTTTGCAGCATTCATCTTGAAATAAATATATGTTAAAGTTGAGGATTAATGTTTACTATGTTTGGCGAAAACCCGATTCCATAAAATTTTCTCGATACAAAATATTACAAAGTTACCTCCAAACCGAACAATAAACCGCTAGTATTCAAAAAATCATCATCATCATCATTTCAGCCGAAAGACGTCCAGCAGTGGACGTCTTTCGGCCATAGGCCTCCCCCAAAAGGGGGCGTTTGCCATAATCGCCACGCTTGGCAGGCGGGTTGGCGATCGCAGTATGGTATGGTGATGGAATGCATAGAGAACGCTGCTGCCCATTCTCAGGTACGACCCTAAGTCGCCTTTTACGACACCCACGGGATGTATGGGGTGGTGCTATTCTTTAAGTCCGGCACCACATAGATATTCAAAAAATACTCTAAATTAAATAATGAAACTTTGCATAACAGCTGAACTAATGAATATAAAGCAGGTACTATGTTTCTTATTTTTTTCAAATTACCATTATTTTCACTGCAAAAAGCAAATACCTAAACTATTGGCGCTGCCTACCTACCGCCCAGCACCGCACTCTGTCTCGCTCTCACTCAGTCCGCGAGCGGTATCGTGCGAGCGAGATAAAGAGTGAATTTTAGCTGAGGTAGTATGGGCTGCAGTCCCTTGAAGCTGTGAAAAAATCAAACTTCTAAATTAAAAAAAAGATTCGGCCGTTTATGCCGCAAAAAACGTAGGTACCGTAATATTACCGTAATATTTCGACACTCTCAATACTCAATACTCAATCATTTATTGCATTCCACAATGTATATGCTTAGGTGGTAGGTAACATTTGTTGTAACAATCGTGGACCCTGTCGGGCACAGCAAAACAAAAACTTTTTGGAAGAGGACTTATGTATACATGCAAACTAACTTAATCTAAGTATAATTTAAGGAAACATTTTATTAATTTAACCTAAAATAAAAAATATATATATAAACTATTTATTTATATTATTATGTCAGTTCTATGGATTTGTCAATTAAATATTCATTTATGCTATAATAACATTTATTTAGTAATATTTTTTTTAATTTATTTGTAAAAATATTAATCTTTTTCTCATTTCTGAGTACCTCGGGTAGTTTATTATATATTTTTATCGACATGACTAGTGGACTAGATGAGTGCATTTTCAATCGGGATGTCGGTAGGTTTAATCGTGTTTTGTGTCGGAGTGTGTATCTTGTTTGTATGTCTTCTCGTTTAGTGTAAAAGTCTTGGTGTGTGTGTGCGAATTTACAGATTTCCAGTATGTATATAGAAGGAAGAGTAAGAATGTTCAGTTTTTTAAAATGGGGTTTGCAGCTATCCGTTTGTTTTAAATTAACTAAAATACGAAGTAATTTTTTTTGAGTTGTGAACAGCGCCGGTGCGTCTGTGCTATTTCCCCACATTATAACACCGTAGCTAAGCCATGCATGAGCATAGGCATAGTAGGTGACCAGAGCAGTTTGCAAAAATTTGGAAAGTTTGGATTTTATTTTCTGTACGTGTGGTTTCCAATTGATGTTTGAATCTATAGTTAGGCCTAAAAGTGGCAACACTCTCAAAGGAATCAAAATGTATAAGGTAATTCCTGTTGACCTAGAATCATGAAATTTGGCAAGAAGCAAGGTCATGCAGCACAAGTAAAGAAAAAAATCCGAAAACTGTAGTTACATTTAAAAAAAAACATCCCGTGATAAACTATTTACATACCTACAAATTTGTACGGAACCCTTGGTGCCCGAGTCCGACTCGCACTTTTCCAGTTTTTTTTTATCTCTTGAAAGTCGCATGGAGGATGCATGACGTTTTTTCCTTACCTGCCGATTTCTACCAGTCAACTCCTACCACAAGCCGTGTTAAAGATCTTCATTCTATAACTCTGAACGGGATTCCTATCAAATCACCACCAGTGACAACCCTATGTAGTGTCATAGCAGATTCCGCAAACTGCCTCAAAAACTGCAGTACAAAAATAAACAGATAGTTAATTAAATCCATAACTATCTTTGTAACACCTACATTCCTCCCGACGAACGAACGGGTTTAACAGTGCCAGACCCACGAGGGATCGACCCGTGTCGTCTGTTTTTACTTAGCCTCTAGCCCCTCTAGCCCCTCTCGCCTTGAAGTCCCAGCATAGTCCTATCAAATCACCACCACAATGTAGTGTAACAGCCATAGAAATGTAAAAAACAGGAGAAATGGCTTTTTTTTTTTTTTGCGGATGGGAAATCATCAAATGACTCCTCCCGCTCTGGGTGGAGCAGAAGGGAGTGTCAGACTCTTACTGACTAAAACCCACCCGTGTTCCTTCCTTAGCCCTTTATGTTCCGGGCCAGCGGTAACCCTTTCGGACAATCCCGCTGACCCGGCAGGCTTCGGCCCTAAGGGGCCCCTCCTCGATGCTGACATCTCTTTGAGGCGCGTGTGGAACACATACGCGCCGTCCGGCACGGGCCTGGTCCTGATCGGACGGTGAGCTACCCATTACTCTCCGCCCGCAGGCCCGCACCTACGGTGGCCGGGAGTCGTCACGCGGCTCGGCGCGGAGAAATGGCATGGGGGCGTGTCTGTGTCCACGCGCCATGAGCAACACGGGCCTGTACTAGGCAAATGGCCGTCTCCGCGAACTAGTGCGATTTCGACCGTGATCGTGATAAAGTATAAAAATGCCGACTTGTTCAGTGGTTTCCTGTAAAAACCGAAGTCAAAATAAATACTTCGTATCTCACGGAATCACGTACCATATCTAAGTAAAAGTATTTTACTGTATTTGTCTTTAAAATCACGAAAAACAACAAATCGTAAAATATTTCTTGCTTTTACTACGTTATTTTTGTTTTCAAATATCGCAGCGGCTGTACTATTTTTGCAGTAAATACATTGCTCCTTATCCACTACCTAAGTATGTCGCTAAGTGACTGGATAAGCAATGTAAAAATTACAAAACAATACTTTATTTTTGCGGAGCGTCGCATGGTACAGCCGGTGTTTCTTGCAGCGAGATAGTGATGAGGTTGATCCACTAACGTAGGCTATCGACAACAAAGTCGATTGCCCAACGAATATATTGCTATTATAGTTAATTTTTTAATTTGTCAACCGTTTTAACCCGGTTTATAGAAGATCTGAAAAGATGACGTTTAAATCCGCTTGTAATAAAGGGAGAAGATGTAAAATAATATTAATATTTTTTATTTAGTTCAATTTTTTTTTTAGCTACATTTTATTGATTTATAATATAAGATGTTCTGGACCTATTGTTTTTTATTTATTCTATTTTCATGACCCAATTTTTTTTTAAATACTATAGTGAATGGAAGAATTGATAACTTTCCGATTTAGTCAATCACTAGCTTATATGTAAAATAAATGGCTTTTGCATAGCACAACGATAGCGATAGACATATGAGTAAGTTGTACGGTGCACGCTATGTTTGAAGAGTTAAGGTTTATAATTGATTGTGTAATATGTTCTGATTTACGAAATGCAAGTGTGTGCGTGGAGCCATGGTGGGGCCAACCTAGCGTGATCGGGATTTGATGTATTTTCAACTATCGGGCATATCTCCTTCTTTCATATATCTATGGTAATAGCAGACTTTACAAACTGCCGTAAAAACAATTCATTCCGGTCTGATCCCCTGAACCCCCCTTCTCGATCCCCTGCTAGTTTGACTTCTGTTTTAATCTCTGTCTTATCCATTTTATCTAAAGATGCTTAATCAGAAATTAACAAAATGCAAAAACAAAATCCCTAACTACCTTTGTAACACCTACATTCCTCCCACGAACGGGTTTAACAGTACCTGATACCGGCACCTGGTGCCGGATAAATCCCGGTTATCCGAGAAAAATAAGAATAGATTTAAACAAAAGAATGATTAATTTCCTTTTTTCTAAGAACGCCTGTCTTCATCTCGCCGACTGATCTAACAGGGTTGACAGATAGTCATTATTTCTTTATTAACGAACTTATTGTTAGCAGAATATTTTTAAAAGGTCATTCGTATTTTTTAAATATATTCGTATGATATGCAATGGTTTACAACAAGTTTTTCAATATTCGACAGTTCCTGAATTGGCACTTATTATTTTATAATCGAGTCAATACCTAATCCTTAAAACTATTCGTAAGCTAATTTTACCTGTGATAGTTACTTCCATATGGGAGGGTCTACTATGCAAAGCTATGAGGTATTTGCTTCATTATTGGTAAAGATACAAGAGTCTTAATTTTAACCCATAACGGTCCGTAAATTATAGGAATCGGCCATTAACCAGAGACTCTTGGCTATAGTCATTAACGAACGATTCAGCATTCTCAAAACGATTTCGTTGTAAATATTGCACTAGAATTTTACCAAGGTTTTGAGATATTTTCCCTTTGACACTACACCCTTATCTCGTATCAATAAGCCAGGCCGTCGCAACATTTTGGTTAGCAACAATTTGCCTTCTGCATTAATAACAATAGCACTAATGCTCCATTGAATAAATTCGATCAATACTTGTGGGAAGCATGAAAGGATTGCGACAAGAATCGAACACGACTGGGTCTTTTTAATCTACGGCAGACTTTACCTAACGGCGATTGGAGCAATAAAACATTTTCTAAGGTAACTATTATATAAGGTTTTACAATTTTCTTGAGTTGTAAATCAAAGGCAACAGGATTGATTTATAAAACGTTTGTTAATTTTAAAACATTGATTTCTTATAGCCGCATCTGTTATTTAAGAGCCTTTACGCCGTACGGCATTTCATACAAACTTTCAAGTCCTTATTTTTCGAAATGAATGAACCGATTTTAATGGAACTTCATACGCATAAGCAGGATACAAATGTCTAAAAAGTTAGTAGAGCACATTTTCGAAATGTCTTATTTAAAAAAAGATAACTGGAAATCTCTGTTTCTATGGAAAATTTAAAATCGGTGTAATTTGCCTGTAACACTATTTTTCGAAAATATTCTCTACTAACTTTTTAGACCTTTGTATCCTGCTTATGCGTATGAAGTTTCATTAAAATCGGTTCATTAATTTCGAAAAATAAGGGCTTGAAAGTGTGTATGAAATGCCGTACGGCGTAAACGCTCTTAATACTCAATCTTAGTTATGGATATATTTTTTCAATCCGACTCAGCTGGGCAGCGTTCGCTACGCAATATCAAGTAAGTACCTACAAATACTTCTAGTCTCACATACCGCAGTGTCTCAAGACGAAGAAGTCTTTGACCAGTGTGTGACAATGGCACTGAAATGTGGTCCTCACGATGGGTCTTAATAGAAGGCTAAAAGTCACCCAAAGGGCAATGAAGAGGGCTATGTTTGGAGTTTCTCTACGTGATCAAAACAGAAAAGAAGAGATCCGCAGAACCAAGATAACAGACGTAGCCCGAAAAATTGCTAAACTGAAGTGGCAGTGGGCAGGGCACTTTGCACGCAGAACAGGTGGCCGACGGGGCTGAAAGGTTCTGGCCTGGCGACCGCGTACCGGAACACGTAGCGTTGGAAGGCCTCCCACAAGGTGGACTGATGGCCTTTTGAAGGCCGCAGAAATCTGCTGAATGCGGGAAACAGAACCAGACTAAGTGGCGGTGCTTCGGGGAGGCCTATGTCCAGCAGTGGACGTCTTTCAGCTAAAATGAATAAACGATGATGAAGGTCAATTTTAGTGATTGATTGGTTAATATTAGGTCCCGATCACACGTATCACAACCTTGCACATGTACCAACACAACCAAACTAAAACCACACCACAACAACAACACGTGGATGGGTGCCAATTTCACATACACACACTCACAAACTTTTGCCTTTATAATATTAGTGTGATTTACCAGTATTTTTTATTTATTATACATATAGTATGTGTTAAACAAAAAGCCGATCCGAAGCAATTACCACACATGTTCGCTTTTCGCTGAGCCGTCTTTTCACAAATATCTACATATTTTTGATTCTGCCGCCCGGCTGTGCTAATTAACGCCGAAACCGATCAAGTTCGTAGCAACTCGTAGTGCTGATCCTATCCAATATCTACATGAAATCTAACATCAGACTGCATACATTTTCTTAATATTGTCCATCAGCTGTACGAGTAACATATTTTTCCAGCCAGTCAGTATTATTTTTATATTCCAGCAAAAAGCTTTCACAGACATTTAAGACTTCGCAAAATTAATGTTCCAATAAATGTAAAAATTAAAGTCAAGAAAGTTGATTTATTTGCAAATAATACTTAATCTGACGTCCGATAAATCTAATAAAAATATGAAACGAAGATAATTTGTTCTTTTTTTGCGGTGTTGGATTATCGCCGATATTTTCTATCATACCTATACTATTTCGTGAGGCCCGTGGCATAATAATAACAGCCCCACGGGCCCATCTTCAAGGTTAACTAACATAGTCCGTAGATAGGTGACCATTACATACCGAGACCTCTCGTTGAAAAGCACGTAAAGCAGTTGGGCCCGGCTGTCATTCGTAGATCTTTGTCAGTCGTTACGGGTAGTCAAAAATCCGAAAGTCTGACCACCAGTTTGGTCAAGGGGTATCGTGTTATCGGTAACTGGGTTGTAGAGGTCAGATAGGCCGTCGCTCCATGGAAAATACTGGTATCCAGCTGCATCTGATTGGAAAAGGAGGCAAATTGATTTGACACATATTTCGTAAATTGGGTTTAAAAATGTTCGATATTTTATTCTGAATATTTTTACAAAGAGACAGGTGTCTTCTTCAATTATTATTACATAATGTGTTAAAGTGAAATCTTATACGAGCTTGACGCCTACAGACAAGATTGATCCTCACTACCTCAAGACAGAGATGAGTGAAAAAAGAGAGGTATTTGCTTAGTGGGTAAAAATCACAGTAAAATATTACTGTGATTTTTAATAATAATAATAATAATAATTATAATAATAATCAGCGATCATTGTGCCGTTAGTCGTGGCAGCCAATGGGTTAATAGCCAAGAGCCTCGACCAAGACCTAAGGAGGCTCTCGTTGGGCAGCTGGATCAAGGGCTTAATTCAGAAAGCGGTACTTCTGGACACGGCCCGCATTGTTAGGAAGTTCCTCTCTCTGGAGGCCTGACCGCCGGGAGCTTGGACCCGGTACCGGTGGGCTACTATTTTTTTATATTTTTAAATGTTTTTATATTTCTGTATATTCTAATATTTAAAAATATAATTTATATGTATATACTTCATTACATAAAGGATAATAATAATTATTTTATTATCAGGCAACTAAGGCCCATAGATAAAATACATAATTATATTAATCTTATACAATAATAAACTAATACATATTAAAAACCTATGACTATACACGTAACATTGTCGGCGTCGTGTTTCGCTGCGTGGTGTCGCGTAACCGTCCTCGGAAACATCGATATACGACACCTTTCCGCCAAAAGTACTCTTTCAGACAGGTCTGTAGATGTTGGGTTGGAACTCGTACCACGAATGACTTAAACTTGATGTTGATGTTGTTGGTGTTGTTGTGTTGGTGTTGAGTGTATTATAAAGGCGAAAATTTGTGAGAGTGTGTGTGTATGTTTATATGTTTGTTACTTCTTCACGCTCAAACGGCTAGACCAATTTTAATAAAATTTTGTATTGAGGTAGCTGACACCCTGGATTAACATATAGGTTACTTTTTGTCCCGATATTCTTACGGAATCGACATTTATGCGGGTGAAACCGCGGTGCGCTGCTAGTAAACAATAAAATTAAAGGTTACATCTGCCCCCGAGACCTTTACTTACTCAAGGACTTTTTATACTTTGACATGAAAATCTTTAAAACATGAAACTGCTTTCACATTTTGTAAGAACTTTAAATTCCTTTAAAATAAACTCTTATATTTACAAGTTACTAAAAGAAATAATTTATTATATGTGATTTTTTGTAAGTACCTAATAGGAACCGTTATGTACAGACGCCAGCACATCAAGCTACTACAATCTGTCAAATTTCTTCAATAGATTTTCAACTTTATCGCTAAAGCATAAGGTTCAAAGTTGATTGGGATAATTTGACAGTTTCGGGTAGCTTGATGTGCTGGCGTCTGTAACTAATAGGTACCGTTATGTAGGTTTTATCCAAACTTATATAATAAACTAGCTGCGCCCCGCGGTTTCACCCGCGTAAGTTCCGATTCCAAAAAAAATCTGGAGATGGCCACCCTTATCGCCTAGGGGTATAAAAAATAGCCTACGACCTCTTCTCAGACCTACCGAATATACGCAAAAAATTTCATAAAAATCTGTCCAGCCGTTTTGGAGGATTTCGCTAACAAACACTGTGACACTAGATTTTTATATATAAGAAGAATAGCAGCGCCCTGCGGTTTCACCCGCATAAGTGTCGATCCCGTGGGAATATCGGGATAAAAACTATGCTATGTCCTTCCCCGGGATGCAATCTATCTCTCTGCCAAATTTCATCCAAATCCGTTTAGTCGTTTACATACAGGCAGACAGGCAGAGTTACTTTCGAATTTATAATATTAGTATGGATTTGAAAGTAACTCTGTCGGTATGTTACCTTTTCACGACTAAACCACCTAACGGATTTTCATAAAATTTGACAAGGCGATAGATCACATCCTGGGGAAGGACATAGGCTACTTCTTGTCCCGGTAGCACGTTCCAGTGAGATAATTTCCGACATCTACGTGAGCTAAGCCGCGGACAAAACCTAGGTGGCTAGCTAAATACAGGATTGGCAACTTTTTTTTTGCCGCCATTTTGTTTTGGCGGCAAATATGACAGTTGTTTCACGAAAATTATTTTGTGTAGATACGGCAAAGGACATGGCTAAATAGAGCATATATGTGGACGCTTGTAATTAGCAACGGTCAGTTGTTTACCGTTTCGTTACCATTTACGTGTATTAGTTCGTAAGCTTTCTTAAAATGGTACATAAAAAAAAAAAAGAGTATGGACGACTGCTCCAGCAATGTATAAACATGGTACCTAGCAATATGTAATGCTGAATAGCTGAATATTAGTATTTTCATATTAGTATTTACCAACTAAGATACTTTTTTATGTTTAATAGTTCACGAAAGTTCTAGGAAATTATTAAACGCTAAATAATACATGAATGAATACTTAAATATTACCAGTTAATGTGAGATTACTACACATGCTTGGGGCACTCATTTAGACATCTCCTTTGTTATGGAGCGTGTTAGGACTGAACAACGTGTTCTAATTAACCTTTTGAACGCCACGGTCGGGTATAGACGACAAAAGAAAACGTACCCAACACGCCACGGTCGTCTACAGCCGACAAGAAAACGACATTTTTTACCTTTTGAACGCCACGGTCGGGTATAGACGACAAAAGAAAACGTGCCCAACACGCCACGGTCGTCTACAGCCGACAAGAAAACGACATTTTTTACCTTTTGAACGCCACGGTCGGGTATAGACGACAAAAGAAAACGTACCCAACACGCCACCGTCGTCTACAGCCGACATGAAAACGCGTGTTGGGCACGTTTTCGTTTGTTGTCTATACCCGACCGTGGCGTTCAAACAGTTATGTTAGGCAGACGTGAAGACTACACACACATGTCACCAGTTATGTTAGGCAGACGTGAAGACTACACACACATGTCACCAGTTATGTTAGGCAGACGTGAAGACTACACACACATGTCACCAGTTATGTTAAAGTCCCATTTAATAGGGGACGAGCTTATTGCAATTAACTAGACACTAATCCAAACTTCGGGCTTCTGTGAATAAAATCCAATAATATTTTACCCGACCAAGGTAGGTATAGTAATTGAGTAGTTTGTGGATCTTTTGTTGGTTATTAGTTACTGGCTGCGCCCCGCGGTTTCACCCGCGTAAATGTCGATCCCGTGGGAATAGGAATCCCCAGGGTGTCAGCTATCTCCACACAAAATTTTATCAAAATTTGTCCAGCCGTTTGAGCGTGAAGAAGTAACAAACATATAAACACACCCCCACAGACTCACACACTCACAAACTTTCGCCTTTATAATATTAGTGTGATAATATTTACACATGTTATTTACCTATTTTAATTTATTGTAAACGCATTTAATTTTAATTTTATTCCAGCCAAATTGTTTTAATTTATTCGCACCAACGTCTCAATAATTATAATATTATTTATTTACACATTTTAAACTGCATGTTACTTTATAAATAATACCAGAATCAAGTAATCAAAACATAATACTAACACACCTACAAACAAGAACGTTTCCCAGTGCAAAACTTACTGTAGAATACTTAATTAAAGTGTCGGGTATACTTACAAAACTTCACTCTGCACTTAACACCAGTCACAAAACCAATTTATCTCGTCTTCTCAACGTCCGTGTGTCACAGCAGGGATCCAGTAGAATATCAGCGTCAGGTACAGATGCCAACACATCAAGCTACACGAAACTGTCAAATTTTTCATTAGCAATAAAGTTGAAAATCTATTAAAGAATTTTGACAGATTGTAGTAGCTTGATGTACTGGCATTTGCCTGACATATGCTGAGCTGGACTCCCATTTGGTACAACCTTGAGACGCACACCGCACTGTGTATGTTTGGTTATTAACTTTATGCGTCATAGTGTAATTTTTATTTCGATATGTGTTTTTAATTTTGTTTTGTTATCGGCGCCTTGTTTTTATATTATAATCATGACCCACATGATTTGAATTTGGTTATACTCTAATATTGTACTTTTGTGTGTTGTGCTGTCTTTTTGTGTGCGCCAAATAAATGGTTTATCTATCATAAAAAGTATTTTTTAAAGTAAACAAAAAGCCGCTTCATCTTTCACAAAAGCGTATAAAAAATGCGATACAAGCAAACTAAGTAAATATTACACAGGCTCGAAGTCCACCAAGTTAAAGTTAAGTTAGAGTTAAGTTAAATAATTGGAAAACTTCGGTTTCAAAGTATCACAGTGCTTAACAATTTTAAAGGGTACTTCCAATCAAATTGTAAAGTGGGCTGTAAAGTTATCCACTTAAGTTGTAACATGGCACGGTTATTGTTTAGCTTAGGAAATGATTCAGTACGATAATATGAAGGTTTGGGGTTGCAACAATGTTTTAAAAGCTGTATTTAAGTTATTTTACTTTGCTATAGGACTGAATTTTGCTTATGATTATGATGCTCATAAACTTGTGGTCATAATCTGCCCAGCCTGGTCCCAACAATGTTGGGGTCGATTTCCAGTCTAACCGAAAGCTGGTATAACTAAAATACTGGTAATCGGCTGAATACCAGTATTTAATATGGAGCGTCTGCCTATCTGACCTTCACAACCAATTCCTGGGTACGGTTAGACAATATTATCCCTTGGTAAGACTAGGTGTCAGATGTTTGTTCTTCTGACTACCCGTAACGACTGCCAAAGGCCTACGAATGACAGCTGAAACCATTGGTTTGACGTGCTTTCCGAGCCACGGAGGTGTCTTGATATGTAATATCCCACTCATCCACAGACCGTTCTTGGCAAGCGTTATATAGCGTGTTCAGTGTCATACAGACATACAGAACAATAGTATACAGGGTGGCAGGAATATCGACGCAGAACCGCGTTCCCACATTTTGACGAGTTAAGCGAACATAAAAGTAGGGAACAGCTGATTTGTTTTCGCGACCGATTCCTTATTTTTTTTCTATATCGTCAGAAAAGTCAATAAGAAGTACATGATATAATTTATACCAAAGTCCTATTACCACACTATAAAGATATCGAGATTTGATTTTCCTTCTCACGGCCATTTTTCCAGGTTAAAGTTTTAATTTGTTTTTGTTTTTCCTCATATTGATGCAAACATGCTATAAACAAATAAGAACCTAAGTCTAAGTTAATCAGAACTCCTCCGACAACCAAGTTAAACTTTAATAAAACTTCATAATAAACATCGTCCTGTATAAACACAACTCCTGTATATGAAGACAGATTACCTTGTAACTTGGACGCATGCGTTCGTAAGTCGAAGTTAGTGCAAACAGAACTTAGCTAATTTAGATTGCTTGCAGTCAAATGTGTGTGTGTGCGATGCTATTTTAGAGCCTTAGAAAGATGTTGAACGATTTTATTTTTGTATCTTACTTACGTTTTGTATCTATCTTACGACAATACAGTCGTTCGGGTAGTCAGAAACCCGACAGTCTGACAACCAGTCTTATCAAGGGGTATCGTATTACCCAGTAATTGGGTTGTGGAGGTCAGATAGGCAGTCGCTCCATGTAAAATACTCGTATTCAGCTGCATCCGGTTACACTGCAGGAAGCCGACCCGGCTAGGCAGATGATGAGGTATGAGTAACAGTATGTAAATATGACTCATCCTCTATAGAAAAGGGAGGATCCTCCGACCAGACGGGTGTCGCGTCTGTAGACTGGCCGACGACGATTGATGCCGGGACGCGTATGTATTTGCTAGTCGCGCGGTAAACTCTGATTGCGCGATGCAGGATTTTGCGTGACGTCAGTGTGATGCGTAGTTAAAAAAAGTCAGGAAAAACGCTTAGCGAAAACGAAGTAATAGCGCGGGCAAGTGATGCGATGTGACGGGGCTAGTTTTTTATCACAGTAATATTATTATATTATTATTATTATTGTTTAGAACAATCTAAACGTAAAAATAGAATCTAAGAGATTGCTAGTGTGAACCTAACTCAATAGTTTTTTTTATATATATAAACTTGCAACACTAGATCTAATTTTGTATTTTTTGTGGTGTGCCTATGCTGCGCCCCTTCCTGTTAAAAAGATTGTGACGAGCGGCTGTGTGCTCTGACTGTAAATTCCTGATTACAAGTATTTTCAACGTTTCCACGCATTTTTATTCCATACATGCGTGCGGTGGTCCTTCGAGAAGTGAATACAATCAGTGCCGAGCAGTTTTCGCGAGATATCGTGAAGTTTTGTGTTGGTCGTGGCCGGCTTGCCCTAACTCGTCGCCATAGTCGGTTGTTGTGCCGGTTGCACGAGGCCCGCAAATTCGTTCTATGCTATAATAGAACGAAAAATCAAGAAACAGCATCATATTATCATCAAAATCGTGTGATTTGCGATTCTGTGAAAGAAAAAATTTGCAGTGTTCGGACACCCTCATTTCAAAATCTAAAATCGAATTAGTTTGGCAAGGTTGGTACTAGGCCTGGATAGGATCAATTTCCTGCGTACGAGTTGTGCTAACTTCAAGTCGTCGTGTCACTCACTCACTCATTCAGCTGTCAGTGTCAACGTCAACGTCTTATCCAAAAACAAACAAATAATTTGTCTCTTTCATTTCCAGTTATGCCACTGGATAATCATTCCCTTTTCCTAGTTCCTTATAACTCGGTAATCTATCAACCCAGAGTGATACTAGATTTTGGTATACATAAACAAAGTCCCGAACCCAACAATCTTTTCAATAAAATTTTAAAGAATAAATGGCCAAATTGGATTTTATTATTCACAGATGCGTCAAAAATAGACGGATCTCATTTAGGTTCCGCCGTGTACATACCTAAGTTTAAAGTTGTCTTAAGTTTTAAGAGTCCACCTGAGTGTTCTATTTTTACAGGAGAATCGTTAGCAATATTAGAGGCAGTAAAATACATTGATGCCAATCAACAACATTTTGATAAATCCTTGATACTCACAGACTCTCTTAGCTCTCTCCAAGATTTATTGAAAATTCCATTTCGCAGCAAAGATAACTCTGTAATTATTCTCAGAATCAAGGAAATACTCTATAGATTAAATCAGTCTGGCCTGGAAACTGTCTTGGCTTGGATTCCGGGACATACAGGCATATTGGGCAATGAAGAAGCTGATGTCTATGCTAAGCAATCAATCCAGACCGGTTGTACGTCTTTCTCTAACATTCCGGCTCGGGACGTCCGCTGCCTGGCTAAACCACGTCTCATGAAGTCTTGGGATGATCTGTGGCAAAGATCTAGGGTAATTAAGGGCAAATATTATGGCAATATTCAACCCAACATACCAGCTAAACCCTGGTTCGTCAAAAATAAGAAATGTAATAAATTAATCACATCTATCATTATTCGTCTCAGATTAGGACATGTTTGCTCTCCAGTGTTTTTGGCAAAACTACGTATTCGGGATCATTCCCTTTGTGAGTGTGGTGAAGAAGAGGGTACTCTTGAGCACATATTTTTCTCTTGTCGTAATCTTTTAGTCCCGCTATATGACATTCTCCCCCCTAATTTCCCCAGACCCATTAATATCCCATTCCTCTTAACACTCGTTGATTCTCCATTAATTAAAACACTTAAAAAATTTCTATTATTAAATAATATCAAGCTCTAACATAGCAACCCATGGTGGTGGTTCATTGTGTTTGTCCCATAATAAAATTAATTTGTGTTGTCTGGTTATTAACAATTTATCATAATAAATATAATTATTGTGTTGTCCTTACAGGTTACTCAAACAGATCCAGTTATAATTAAACCGTACTTTTGGCAATATAACCTATTAATCTCAGCGAATACACTTTGTTTCCTTCAACCTTGACATTGGCAGAATCATCGATAAAACGATGGAGCCATTATTATAAAAATTGGAATTGGAATTGGAAACAAATAATTTATGTGCAAAAGTTATACAAAAGTTCGTAAAGTGCTATCAAAGTGCGCAGAGTGTTTCTAAATCGTAGTAATAAGTCGTTTCGTCGTATACCTACCGGATTACCATGGCGGAATCAAAGGAAACATTGCGTAAACATCGCATACTTCGTGCACAGTGCAAAGCTACAATAACGCGCATAGAAACGTTTGTGGACGACCCCATAAGTTTTGCGTCTGCAACTGTGGACATTTTGGAGGCACGCAAAGAAAAGCTGATAAATGCACTCAAAAGTTATGAGGCGGTGCAGCTGGATATCCTAAGTATTGACGAAAGTGACTCCGAACAGGTTGGTCAAGTAGAAGAAAAATATTATACTGTGCTTGCTAAAAAATCAATCAAAAAAATCAATGCTTCTCTAAAGCAAATTGGCAAAAAAGCCGTCTCAGAATGTCATAATGTATCAACCTGCAAACTACCAAACATTGAAATAACTCCCTATGATGGGAAAGATTTTACTAAATTCAAACCATTTTATGATTTGTTTATGGCTGTTATCGATAATAACAGGTCATTGTCTAATGTTCAGAAGTTGTTCTACTTAAGAAAGTATGTAACAGATGATGCTTTGGCAGTCATTGTCAATTTGCCGCTAATAAATCAATCATACAGGGAAGCATTAGATTTGTTGGAAAAACGCTTTGATAACAAAGCGCGGTTAATAGGGAATCATATCAGTATTTTGTTAGATTTGCCTACAATGCAAAAAGGCACTGCAGTCTCCATAAGATCTTTTGTGTCCAATGTGCAGCAACAATTGCACGCATTGAAAAATCTTGATCAGCCCATCAATACATGGGACATGTTACTGATTTCCATTTTAACCAGAAAATTAGATCAAATCACTAACAGAGCTTATCAATTAGATAGGGACATAGAAAAAATGCCTTCCATGGTAGGTTTTTTGAACTTTCTTGAAAAGCGCGCCATAGCGTTAGAAGATAGTTCACCCCCTAAAGGTACTTGCTATGAAAGTACAACTAGATTCAATAAATCTACACCATCAAAGGTGACAAATGTTGCTTCACAAGTCAAAAAATTGTGTAAATATTGTAATAAAAGTGACCATCCTCTTTTCAGCTGTCCGGAATTCAAAACGGCAGCATTAGCAGACCGCCAAGCATTTGTGCGGAACCATGATTTATGCACTACATGTCTAAAAACACACAGCGGAAAATGTAAGTTTACCTTTAAATGTAAAACATGTAAGCAGGGACACAACACATTGCTACATGAAGAATCTGCCACTCCTATTGAGCCTGCAGTGTCATTAGTATCAAATCCTGTTTCCAATAATGTTTTGCTTCCGACTGTGAAAGTTAACTTGCTAAATCAAAATGATGAAAAGATTTCTGTCCGAGCACTGCTTGACACGGGCAGCCAGGCTTCTTTTGTTACAACAAGCCTTGTAAATAAACTTGGGCTGATTGCTATAAATCAGCACCATAGTATTATAGGTATAGGTAATAAACCAACACAAATTGACAAACTTGTAAACATAAGTGTGCTTCCATGCCACAATAATGTAAAATTAAATTTAAAATGTCACATAGTTGACAAAATAACCTCAAGGTTGCCTCAACAATTTATAAATATATCTAGCTGGAATTTACCTAAAAATGTTAAACTTTCAGATGATAATTTCAATGTCCCAGCTGAAATTTCTTTGTTACTGGGAGCGGATATTTATTTTAGTGTTTTATTAGATGGTTGTATAAAAATCCAAAATGGACTGGTTTTGCAAAACACCCTGTTTGGGTATGTAATTGGTGGCAATGTTCCTGCAAAAGTGTCTGCAAATAGTGAAGTAAGTCATGTAACTTTTGAAATTGTTTCTAATTTTGCTGTCCATGATGAGAAAAAGTTGGAAAATATTATGGAAAAGTTTTGGTTGAGTGAAAAGTTACCAGAGCCTGCAGGGAAGAGTTGTGATGAGTTTCTTAAGGCTGAAGAAAATTTTCAGAAATCAATGAGTCTTAAAGATAATCGTTTTCATGTTGACATGCCTCTCATCACTCCTCTGGAAGAACTGCAGCTTGGTGACTCATTTTCAGTCGCCTATCAAAGATTTCTAATGTTAGAGAAACGATTTAAATCAAATCCTTTGTTATTAGAGCAGTATAAATTGTTCATAGATCAGTATGTAGAGCTGGGACATGCCGAAAGGGTGGATTTTGCGAAGTATGATATAAATAGAGATCCTGTCTACTTTTTAGCACATCATGCTGTTATCAACGAGGCGAGTAAGACAACGCGACTCCGTGTAGTGTTTGACGGGAGTATGAAGTCGCGCAGTCAGGTGTCCCTCAACGACGTCATGCTGAATGGCCCCGTGGTACAGAGTGAGCTTTTTGATATTTTAATTCTATTCAGGACCTACATTTTCACACTAATTTGTGATATTCAAAAGGCATTTCGCAATGTTTTCATAAATAAGCCCCAAACTTGCCTTCAAAACATTCTTTGGCGAGATGATCCCAGAGAGCCTATCAGCTGTTTACAGCTTCAGACTGTAACATACGGTTTAAAGGCCTCTACTTTTTTGACCACTCGGTGCCTACTTGAACTAGCTTATCGGTACAAAAGTACTTATCCACTGGCGGCTCAAACAATGATCAAAAATACTTATGTAGATGATATTCTGTGTGGAACAGACAATGTAAACCAGCTTCGTGAACTTAAAACTCAATTGGTAGAGCTTCTCAAGTTGGGTAGTTTTTCTTTGCATAAATGGTGCTCAAACTACCCGGAAGTCATAAATGATATTCCAAATGAGCAAAGGCAGTTTGAAAATGTAGATATGAGCGGAGATAGCCTGGTCAAAACTTTAGGTTTAATGTATGACATCACTTCAGACACATTCACTTTTTCTAGCCCCATTATAGATGAAGCGCATAACTTAAATTCAAAAAGAAAAATATTGAGCTTTATAGGGAAGATGTTTGACCCTCTCGGTTTAGTAGGTCCAATTATAGTGGTAGCCAAAATATTAATGCAAGAGCTATGGTCTTTGCAAATTGGATGGGACGCTATAGTTCCAAACGAACAGTTTCTATACTGGAACAATTTCTTAAATAAGTTAAAACTTATGGGTAACATCACAGTAAACAGATGTGTCAATACTACTGATATTTGTAATGTAGAGTTAGTAGGGTATTCTGATGCATCATGTAAAGCCTTTGGCTGTTGTCTTTATGTAAGAATTATAAAAAATGATGGTTCAGTGCAAACAGAATTACTCTGCTCCAAGTCACGTGTTGCTCCATTAGGCAAAAGCCTCACAATTCCCCAACTAGAGCTTAATGGTGCTCTTCTCTTGGCACAGCTGGCACAAAGGGTTGGTAGAGTCCTGATGGGTAGGTTTTCCCAAGTAGAGACATTTTTATACAGCGACTCCCAAATAGTGTTAGCTTGGATTAAATCAGGTAATGTGAAATCTAATATTTATGCCAATAATAGAGTCAAACAAATTGTAGAGCTGACCGATCAGAAGCAATGGGGATTTGTAAAGACTGGGGACAACCCAGCTGATTTATTGTCAAGGGGAGTTTTGCCGCACAAGCTGCAACAAAGTACTTTGTGGTGGCACGGGCCAACTTACTTAGTTGATAAGCAGTATACACATGCATGTTCTGAAAATCTTAAATTGCCTGATTTACTCACAAATACAGAACAAAATGATGAGCAAGAGATACCGTGTAATGTGACACAGGTAGAGCCATCATTTGCAGTCAATTTGTTTGAAAAATATTCAAACTTATATAAATTACAAAAAGTAGTAGGATTTATTTATAGATTCTTTAATAATTGCTCGAAAAATAAAGATAAAATAAAAGAGTGTTACATAACACCTCAAGAGCTTCGTGACTCTATGTCAGTTATTGTATGTTGTACTCAAAAGCAATATTTTGCCAAAGAGGTAGAGTTACTTGCTGCTGGACAAGTTATAAAGACAGGAATAGGAAGTAGGAATAGGAAGTCTCTCTCCTTTCCTCGACAAAATGGGTATTCTAAGAGTAGGAGGTAGGCTCGATAATGCCAGGGAAATGTCTTTCAATAAGAAACATCCCACTATTCTTCCGAAAAATTCTCATTTAACAAATCTCTTGATAGAAAGTGAACATTTGCGGCTTTTGCACGCAGGTCCCAGATTAGTATTCAGTTCTCTTTCACAAAGGTACTTCATTGCCAATGGTATCCGGGAGGTCAAAAAAGTGGTACGCAAATGCGTCAAATGCTTCCGAATAAAAGCTGAGACTGCTAAGCAGTTGATGGGCTCTCTCCCACAGGAAAGAATTACAGCGTCCAGGCCATTTCAGCATGTCGGCGTTGACTTCTGTGGACCCTTCGATATGAAGGTAGCCAGGGTTAGAAGGCCTATTGTTAAGAAATGTTACATAGCGCTTTTTGTCTGCTTTGCTATAAAAGCTATTCATGTAGAACTTGTATCCGACTTAACAACTGAAACCTTTTTGGCATGTCTGAAGCGCTTCATATCGAGGCGTGGCATGCCCACAAACATATTTTGTGACAACGCTAAAACCTTTAAAGGAGCGTCAAATGAAATGAAAAAATTGTATGACCTACAATCTTCCAAAAATCACAGGGATGCTGTACATGGGTTTTGCACTCAACACTATATAAAATTTAGGTTTATACCCAGTTATTCACCTGAGTTTGGAGGATTGTGGGAAGCAGGTGTAAAAAGTGTCAAACATCACCTGAAGCGGGTTTTAGGCAACCTATGTTTAACTTTTGAAGAGCTTTATACAGTCATTGTTCAAATCGAGGGAATATTAAACTCTAGGCCTCTACTCTCCGCAAACTCAAATGATAGTGAGTATTTAACTCCTGCTCATTTTCTCATTGGAACAGCTTTGACTAGCTATCCTGAAGTAGACTTAACGGAGGTTTCAGTTAATCGGCTAAAATTTTGGAATCTTTGCACTAAACTTAAACAACATTTTTGGAAATTATGGTCTAACGATTATTTAACACAACTTCAAAGCCGTCCCAAGTGGAAATATCCAAAACCGAACCTCAAAGAGGGTGACTTAGTAATTGTGAAAATTTTAATGCTGTTCCATTAGAATATAAAATGGCTCGTATTGTAAAAACATACCCAGGTAGAGATGGTCGGGTAAGAGCTGCTGATGTAATGATGAAAAATAAAGTATACAGAAGGTCAATTAAACGGCTCTGTCAACTACCTGTAGAATAAATTAATGCCGGCCCCAATTATGTTTAGAACAATCTAAACATAAAAATAGAATCTAAGAGATTGCTAGTGTGAACCTAACTCAATAGTTTTTTTTTTTATATATAAACTTGCAACACTAGATCTAATTTTGTATTTTTTGTGGTGTGCCTATGCCGCGCCCCTTCCTGTTAAAAAGATTGTGACGAGCGGCTGTGTGCTCTGACTGTAAATTCCTGATTACAAGTATTTTCAACGTTTCCACGCATTTTTATTCCATACAATTATAAAGGCAAAAGTTTGTGAGTGTGTTAATATCTTTGTTACTTCTTCACGCACAAACGGCTGGATCAATTTTGATAAAATTTGGAATGGAGGTAGCTGATACCCTGGATTATCATAAAGGCTACTTTTATCCCGATATTCTTACGGGATCGAGTCTTATGGGGGTGAAACCGCGGGGCGCTGCTAGTATATATTTATAGATATCGAGTTTTCTTTTTCCTTCCCATGATCATTTTTCCCTGTTGGAGTTTTATTTTTCTTATATTGATGCAAACACGCTACTTCATTCTACAAATAAGAATCAAAGTCTAAGTTAATCAGAACTCCATAGACAACCAAGTTAAACTTTAATAAAACTTCATAATAAACATAGTCCTGTATAAACACAACTCCCTTTATAAATGAAGACTAGAATCAAGATTATTTCAAGGTTACCTAAATTTAGATTAACTAAAACTAGCAAGTCATTTCTTGTAAACAGCATCCGTTTTTATAACAAGTTGCCAAAGCCGGTTACAGAACTTAGCGATGAAAAGTTCAAAACCCTCATCAAACGTGTCCTTATCAAAAAAGCATATTATAAGATTAAAGACTACGTTGAAGACAAGCTAGTCTGGCAATAATTCCTTCTGCACATGTGGCTTCCCTGGCTGCTCATTAACGGCATAACTATGTAAATGTCTATTAACTACTCTCAAATTACAATGTTTAATTTTTATTTAATTTTTTTGACTACGTTGTGTCAATATTATTGTCTTTTTTTTTGTTTTTAATGTGCGTTTTGTTTGTGCAGAATAAACAAATTTATTTTTTTATGAACTGAATCCATCCAACCAGGTTGCGCGTCCATGTTCCTGCCACCCGAATGACCTCATAAAAATATTCCGCTACACATCCTCTTAACAAGTTAAGCATGATTTCCACCAAACGGCTCGCATCGCATCGGATCGGAAAGGATACCAATGGATGCGGCGACAGCCGATCACGTCCGGCAGGATGTCGACGCATACAAACGGCTCCGTACCGACGCTTGCGAACGTATCCGTTTCTGCGCCTAGTCAAATAGTTTCATTCCTACCGTGTTGACGTGTTCTAATTTTTGAAAATGGTTGAAGTTCACGTAGAATTGTTGGCAATTGCATTACAAGAACAAGAAAATAATCATAAAACATAGAAGAGGAAAAGAAAAATTTGGATTGATGATTTATGCCAAAAATCGGATACGACGACAGGCGAACGGAGCCGATCGCGCGTCGCAGCATGCTCTCGGCGACGATCGCGTGTCGCGGAAGATGCCCGTTCAAGCTGCTGTGCGCGGCTTGGTAATATAGACTTTAAATACTGTGTACACAATTTAATATCGTTTAAACATTGTTAAATGCGTTCCGATCCGATGCGATGCGAGCCGTTTGGTGGAAATCATCCTTTAATCAAGAAATAATTACTACCTCTCTACCCTCTCAGATCAGTCCTACGGATTAACGACGAGATGATTACACACAGACGTTCTTAGAAACAAGGAAATTAATCATTCTTTTGTTCTAACATAACCTTATTTTTCTCGGAAAATCCGGTATTAGATACTGCTAAGCCCTTTCGTGGGAGGAATGTATGTAGGTGCTACAAAGATATATTTAATTTACTTGCTGTTTATTTTTACATTTTGTTTATTTCTGAGCATTTTTAAGGCCGTTTGTGGAGTCTGCTATTAAAGGTCTCCCTTGTTTCATCGAAAAGAAATTGCCAAATTATCACTTCGCAAATAATTTTCCGCATAATTTCATTTGCCAAATCATTAGGTACCTACTTAACAAATAAACTTTTCACAAAATATTGCAATGGAAACCTAATGTTTGGCAAGTAAACGTTTAAACAATAACTTACTTACCAAATAGTACATTTACCAATTTTAATTTAGTCAAATTAGTCGAAAATTTTAATTTAGTTGGTATAACATACCTATTTTGCGCAAAATAAATTTAGGCAAATATTTGGTACCGTCGGGGCCCCTATTTCTGTCTGCCTATGATTTCAATTGGCCCTGTTATTATGCTATGAGGTAAAGGTATTCTCATTCGCTCGCTCTTGCATCCAATGTCTACGGAGCCCTGCTTCGGGGGCTCCTATTTCTGTGAAAAGGGTTTAAAGTAGCCTAACAAAACTGAACCTCAGGGTGCCCTTCGCTCATTCTTGCATCCTACGTCGCCTATCGACCGACCGCAACCATGCAATGTAATTAAAAAAGTAATTATGTAAGTAACACCATGTAAATCCCAAAAAAATAATTGTTTTTCTGTATATTTTTTTCATAACAAATCATTTGACTAAATGTTCTAAAGATTGTTTGCTGTAATAAATCACTTAATTAAAGACCAAATGCCTAAATGACATTATCCTAAATAATATTCTGCCATGTAAAAATTTGCCCAAATGATAATGTGCGTACTAAAATAATTCCAAACGTTGCATTGGTATAAAAAAAGGTTGCTAAAATTTGTTTGGGTAGTGAAATTTTGGGAAAATCTTTTCGGCAAAACTGCAGGATCCCTACTATTACACTACATTGGGTTTTCAGTGGTGGTGATTTGGTCGGAATATTTATCATCACGCTTGGCACAGATATAGATATACCTAGATAACGCAAGAGTAACTACTTCGCGTGCCGAAAATTGCACCAACTTATGATTACAAATCGTAAGCCGCTCTTTCGCGCTCAGTCCTCTGTATTGCTGGCTGGGTAAGTGTGAGCGAGAGCGCGAGCTTGTGACGTCATAGTAGGTAGTCAACAAATGGCACGCTTGGTTTTCATACAGTTTGTGATACTTGCGTTATCTAGGTATATCTATATCTGTGACGCTAGGTCTCCAAAGAACCGAGCAAAGGAAAAAAGTAGGAAAGAACGTTAAGCGAAGATGAAGTAATAGCGGAGGCGACGCGGTTGGTCGCGGGCCCAAATTTCACACTGAATTTTCACTACTGAAAAATGTGGTCACATTACAAATCTATGCACGCACAAAAAAAATTGTTATGAAAAATTAGTTATACAAAAAATGACAGAAATCGATTCAATAAAAGATTTTTACTAAAAAACAGTTCGTCTTTCTACATCGTTCTCTCAATATGCACCTATAATTTCAACATGGATGTTGTAACTAATTTATACTTACTCGTACTTACTAATTCATTTTAACTTTTCATCGAATATTTCTAGACATCGCCAAGGGGTTGGATGACTCTTGACGTGACCAGAGGGCTGGCCTATTCTTAGCCCAAAGAATAAGCATTGCCATCCAACGTGGTAATGCTGCCAGCCTTTTGGGCACTTATGCCATTGACAGCGATGCGGACGAATTTTTTATGCCCAATGAGCTCTTTTTCTTTTCCCTTTTTTTATTATATACTTTTATATATAATATGTATATTTTAGTGTTCATATGTAATTAAATAAATGTCAGAGTAATTATGTACACTTTGTAACAATGATATTTTGATTTGAAAGAGTGTCCATGGAGTTTCTAGTCCGTTCTTCACCGTAGGAATGCTACTACACTTTGGAATGGGCTACGAGCATCATCTTTGTGACTGGCAGACTCCTTGATAACTCAGAAATTCCTCGATGTTTTCATTATAATAAATGCTTTGAGTTAGAGTCAATTCCATCTTTTTTCGAAAGACCAATGAAATGACAAAAATGAATCCCTCCGCATCAAAAAAATTTAAACGCAAATGGTCGTAATAGCAAAACAACCCAGAATAAAAACGACAATTTAGCAAAAATGACCAATTTGCAAATCGTCCTACTTGTGAAGTACAGTAATACTGAAAAATCACTATCGGTTTTTAATCACTACAATCTTCATTTGGATTTTCGTTCATGTTTGACTTCTAACTCAACTAATATCCTGGTAACAATAAACCCACTCAACAAGCTTTTACAGCGGATTACTGCCTCCCCATTATATGATATTTTAGTGGCACTTTTATTTCTCACCTGAACCCGTAATAACGAGTAATGGCTGCGCTAAGAGACCTCACCTGGGGACGATACTTGTTGCTTGTCGTGACAACGAAAACGTGAAATAAATATGAGAAAACTAGCGCGGGTAGGTTTTGAAGCTTTGTGGATTTCAATTTGTGTGTATTTCGTACTGTGTGTAGATTTTATACTTTGTACAAATATTTGCGCTGGTGTTAAGCTTTAGAATTAAACAGTTAGGTACTCATTTTAATGAAGTGAATGTTGGGTGTGGCAAAAGAAGCATAAAAGTAGAATAAAAAGCTGTGGGAAGGAGTTCCTTGCGAAGCATCTGTGGACTATGAATTTTGTGGTTTTAAAGTTACGTAAGGTGAAGGTGAAGTGAGGAAGGTGAGCACTAAGGAAAGAATTTTTAAAATTCAATTACTAAGTTTTCTGAGAAATTGCTAATTGGAAGTACCATGGCACTCGGTTTGTGTAGAAATAAATCTGAGCTGTACCTACAACTTGTACCTTCCGGTAGTAGAAATTAATTCGCAACTTACTGAAGTTGCGATCATCCTCATCTGCCTAGCCTTTTCCCAATCATGTTGGGGTCGGCTTCCAGTCTAACCGGATACAGCTGAATACCAGTATTTTACATGGAGCGATTGCCTATCTGACAGCCACAACCCAGTTACTGGGTAATACGATACCCCTTGGTAACTACTACTACTACTAGACTGGTTGTCAGACTTTTGGGCTCTTCGTGACGTTGCGAATTCCTCGAACTAAGAAAACACTTAAAAACGATTAAAATAAATCATTTTATTTCATTTCCACAGACTGCTGTCATCATCCTCATTCTCCTGCCCTTATTCCAATTTATTTGGGGTCGACGCAACATTTCTTTATCTTCCATACTTCTCTATTAGTCGTCATTAAGGTAGTCACCCCCTTCCTTGCTGTGTAACTGAATCTAACCTATTTCTGAAATTGCTGGTTAACCTGGCTATGGCACTTACTATTGGTTACACTTAAAATATATTATATTATATATTAATATAAATATTATAATATATTATATTATATTATTTAACAATTATTCCTCAATTTTCATAATTGCACCTACCACTGTTTGTCTCTGCATCACTCAAAAGTTGACTGGTAGAAAATGCCTATGGCATTCCAAGTCCGCTTCTGTACATTTATATTTAATAAATAAATATACAGAAGCTGTTGGTGTGCCTTTATAAATGAATAAACTGATATGATGTGATTTTTTTTGTTGCTTACATGCATATTGTAACAATACGAAAAAACCAGTTCCAGTTCATGTCTAAAGGATCATGACCAACGATGTATGGAAATCCGTCTTAAGTTGAAACACAATAAATCTTTATTTATTATAGACTACGCTTTATATACTATTAAATAAAAGTGTTAACTTTCACACAAGTATCCGAGTTTTAAAGTAATTAAACAAATTCGGAGATAATCTAAAAATTATCTCTAAACTACTCGCAACTTATAAAATGACCACAGATCACTCATGTAGGTACAAAACAACACAGATAGTTAAAAACAAAATAAGAGAACAGCTGCTAATTGAAAAAAAACGTGAACAATCGTGAATAACGAATAATCGTGCTTTTTATGGCCTCGCAGCGTTGATGTGACATTATCGAAATAAAACAACTTCAGTCAGATAGAGATTATATTTTATTAACTTCAATTTATCCCAGACCTATACACAAATGAATAAGTTACCTACCTAATGTATAAATAATATTATTTCATTTATTTTGTATTCGATTATTCATTACATTTAACTAATTATGCTGGCAACACCAAAACGAATAAGTGATTATCTATAGTAAAGCTGTCGGTGTAGAATAATGGCGGGAACAGATCTATCAGAATCAGAACTCAATTTATTGCTGAATCGATTCTTTCCTGCGATTCGGATAGATTTAAAAATCGATCTTGTTTAGGAATAATCATCATCCCTACCGGTACGTCTGTCATCTGCCTTGACAGTTGCATCTGCGTGAGACGAAACATAAAAATAAATATTTTCACAACGGAACTATGAAATACATATACAGTAGGTACCTACGTTATGATTATGATATTACTAATTATTTAGCTATTTATGAGTTTAGTATAATTTTTGCGATGTTTTTATGTAAAGGCTCATACTTACGTAACTCGTACAAATGAAGAGAACGAAACGTCCATCATGACTATACGGAAATGTACCTAGCAATCGTTAATTTACTGTTTATCTTAATATCATAATTCCGGATACGAAAACAAAATTCCTAAAGTGAAAAGCTTGTAAAAAATAAGCAAATAATTTGTATAATAATTGGGTTTTCATACGTGCAACTTTTCAAGACTGCTTTTGGTCAATCTCCTTTCAATACATAGCTGATACATACACAGGAAAATCAATTCAACCCAAATATTTAAATCGTAGATTCGCCTCACCGCCTTAAAAGACGTTCGCGATTCTGTTTCTTTTTAACAAGTCCTGCGCACACAATGTCACGGATACTTCACTGAATCGTCATGAAAACTCCATTATTAAGTTTTGTGTGAGCTCACTCTCAGTATGGATACTTTTTCGCGTGACTTACTACGGCGAGGACAAATCTATTGATTTTATCTTTGTCTTTGTTTATCTTTGATTTATACTTGAAGATATCACAGCGTGCAGAGCTATCTATGCCCAGTCACAATTAATTGAGCATAGATAGCTCTGCTTGTCTATGTTTTTAGCTTTAAAACGGAAGAGAACGAACCAAGAAACATGATATTTTGCAGAAAATAATGAGCGATTGAAGGTACATAGAACAGCACTAAGGTACAAGGAATCAGATTTTGATTGGTGAAACATTTCAGCTGTAATGATGTCATAAAACTGTAGCAAACTTAGAGCTGTGTGGCCCAGTGCTAACGGCCACGACTTACGAGTAGGTAGCAGTTGTAAGTCGAAGGTTCGAACCCAGACAGGCTCTTTACTTTGTGTAAACTATTTCATCACCAGTGCTCTCAAAACGGTTAAAGAAAACATCGTGAGGACATCGGCATGTCCTAGAACCAAAAATTCGAAGTCAATATGTGACATTTACCAACCCGCACTGGGCCCGCGTGGTGGATTACGGCCCACTCACCGAGAGGAAGCCTGTGTTACGGCAGTAGGAACATTCCAGGCTGTTTATAATGCCTTTTAAATGTGTAACTCTAGTAGATTAATTACCTTCATATTACCTCAGTAAAACATAACTTTAACACTGAATTATGAGGATTTCCAATTTCTCAATAATTTTCCGTAACGACAACAATATCAATGTATTAGTAATGAGATTCTCAGTAAATCTGAAATCCAATTTGAATCGTAAAGCTGATTTCGTATTGATTTACATTGAAGATATTCTTATTAACTCCGATTTGCTTGTACTTTTGGTATTACTATACCAAGTTCTGAAAAGCGGATTATTTCTACGTTCCCTAGCAGCGGGGTAATTCCGTAACACGCTAACAGTAACAATGGCTTTCATTTTTAACCGACTTCAAAAAAGGAGGAGGTTCTCAATTCGACGGTGTTTTTTTTTTTTTTTTTTTTTTGTGTTTGTTACGCGATTACTCCGCCAATTGTGGACCGATTTTCAAGATTTTTTTTTTGTTTGAAAGGGTATACTCTCGAGGTGGTCCCATTATCATCACGTTGGAATCTGATGAGAGGATCCCATGGAAATCGAGGGAAACCCTCAAATTTTATAGGCAAAGCTATAACGATTTGGGTATTTTTTTAAATAACTTGAGCATTTGCTCTCGGAAATCATCATTTGGTAAAGTGGAGCTGATGAAGAAGACCACAGATGGCCATTGGAACTACTCAATGACAAATATTTCACGGGTTGCGATTCGATTACTTTAATATGGTTGCTAAGCAATTTAAGCTCGTCACAATGCGTATGGTGAGTGGTTGTTGAGGAGTTCTCTTGGTTCTTACCAGGAGAACTCCTCAACAATTAACGTCCCAACATCGGGAAAAGCAATATTTTGTAACAAGTGATGAGCAGTTGACATTAGGCTATTGTAACTTAAATAAATTACAAACGGACCCACTAAAAAGTAAAAAATAAAAGCTTTTTACAAAAAAAAACAACCGACTTCCAAAAATAATACTAAAAATTGCAAAATAACTTTAATTTCGGAAGTCGGTGTCAATAAACGAAAATGCGGAACCAAAGACACCGACTTCCGAAATTAAAGTTATTTTGCAATTTTTAGTATTATTTTTGGAAGTCGGTTGTTTTTTTACAGTTCAACTACATTCATTGCGTTATTTATGTTGTTGAGCAGGCAAATTTTTCGAACATATGAAGTAATGATCATCAATAACCTTAAAAATCATTCAGACTGTGATTAAAATTGTATTATTATGTTACTGGAATCACCGAAAAGGTCGGATAAGAGTGACACTGGCTGGTGACAATCACTCTAAGCAGAGCATCGCATCGATGGTTGCTTCGCGGCTGTCTTCTGAGGGACAATTCTCGTCATTATAAACGTTCGAAATCTTGTCAAAAATGTAGGGAAATTAGAGGTCGTCGTTTCAGCCGATAGACGTCCACTGCTGGACATAGGCCTCCCCCAATTTTGGGAGGGTTAGAGGTTAAATTAGAGGTATTTTTGACAAATTGTAACTGAGATGAAGATGACTGCGAACGTTCTTAAAATTACGAGGATTGATGACAGATGACGTCAACTCAGAAAGCCACTGTCGTACCACGCCCACGACGAACTGCTATATTCCAGCACAATCCTGATGATAGATACCTATTGAATCTGCAGAACTACTAATACGATTAACACTTCTGGTAAAGGCTATCCACGCGCGCCTCTAACAGATGTCAGCATCAAGGAAGGGGCCCCTTAGGGCCGAAGACTGCCGGGTCCAGCGGGATTGTCCGGAACATAAAGGGCTAAGGAAGGAACACGGGTGGGTTTTAGTCAGTAAGAGTCTGACAGAGCAAGAGGGGTCATTTGATGATTTCCGGACCAAAAAAAAAAAAGGAGCTATTCTGCGCCGTTTAATATTTATTTCCTAATTTTCGGAATTGCACCTACTACTATTTAATTTGTCTCTTCGTCACCCAAAGGCTGACTGATAGAAAATGCGTATGGCATTAAGCCCGCCTTTGTACGTTTGTGTAATAAAGTATCCGTCACGAGAAGCTATAAATTTTGTAAATAGAACTTTGTAGAAGAACTTCTAATAAGTTACGTGGCGACAATTCGATCAACAACAAATTATCCCAAATTCAATCAACTCAAAGTAAAATACGGCTAATACGAAACTAACGAGCAATTTCACTTGATCAGGTTATTTTAGTGATGTAAAGCGCCGTCGTCTAAAGTTTTGTGGTACTGGACCGCGTCTGACTCATGGAACGTAAACATTAGGACCGCCATTTTGAAGTAAGTTCACGCTGACGCTGTCAATGCTGCAGAATGCAGATGCAGAATACTCGGAATCGTCTGACGACTAATTAGATGTATCCGTTAGCATAATTTTATCCCTATATAAAAATAAAAATCATTACAAAACTGTTTTTTTTTTTATTTAATCCGAAGGTTGCGAACCTCTGAATGTGTGTTTACAAAATTTCTAGCTTCTCGTGACGGATACTTTAGTCTGTAGTATTCAATAAATAAATTGTTGAGCATAGATTCCTTGGTGCAATATAAAGTCGATATAAGTGTTATTGGATATTTCCAATAGAATATTTTTAGTAGCAGCCCGGAGTCTGAATGTGTGCCTGGTGCAATACGCTCGTCCCGTCCTCGTCCTGTTATAAGATACTTAAATGTACCGTGTGTCTTTTTTGTGATTCATTTAGCGGAATAACGTTATACCCTACCTACACAGTCGGTTAAACAGGACCTGCATAATGACTCATGACAGTTAAATTACGCTTTATTACTTTTCAGCATGTAGCATTACGTCACGTAGCATTATCTTACTTTATCACTCACATTGCTTTAAGTGCTGTTACAAAATATTATGCAAAAATATTCAACCAAAAAATGAGGTCGCTTTTATTTTCTATTTTCGTTAAGATACATAATATATCCTTAGGGATAAAAAGGAATTATTAATACGGCACGTTCCCGGATGACAGCGATGCGGACGAGTATTTCGACGCCTAAGTGTCCTTTGTTTTGTATTTATTTATATAGTGAGTTAGTTAGTCATTTAATTTAGTATTTATTGTAAATAGTTACAAATAAAATATATTTTTTTAGAATATAAAAAAAATTAATCAGTTTGAATCAATGCGTATCCTCATCAAAGTCAGGCGTCATCGGTGCGTCACAACTAACTTTCGTTCATGGATCGATCAAGCGCCAAGAGATTAGATAAAGGTACTCACCAGGTAGCTCCAAAAAGTTTGACGTCCTCCTCTGTCGGCCTCTCATTGTGTTCTGAAAGTTGAGCGGCCCAATGTCTTCGACAGAGTCGCAGTTCGACATTGTAGATTCCCTCGAGCCTCGTCTGCTCGCCAAGTACGCCAAACCGCCCTTCATGGAACCTCTACGCATCGGAGAGCATGGTCTACTGATACTTGTTGATCGTGTGTGGGGAGTATCATCCGTCATATCAGTTAAATCTGATGTCGATTTTCGACATATCTTCGAGGAGATCGTCGTGCACTCATCGTCCGCATCGTGGAGGATCGCAGACGGTGTTCCAGGCATCGCGTCTGTAGAATCATCAGTGTGACTGGAGACTATGCTCGGTGACGTCACCAGCATCGGTGAGCTTACTGTGGAAGTAGAACCGTATAGTTTCCTGGTATGCTTGGGGGACACATAGCCAGGGTTCGTATGAATGTGCACGGGGGGCGGTTTTGGCGACCTGGACTTCTCCCGGCGACTGTGCTTTAAAGACGTGGTGTAGTGCAGGCTGGTTCGATCCACACAAGGACTTGATCGCCCTGATGGGGATTTCTGGGGGAAATTAAAGTGCCTTGGAGACATAGGGCTTCTGTGCCCGTGTGCTAACGGGGACTTTGGGGGCTGGTTGTGCTTGTCATAGCTGCAGCCAGACTGGGGCGTGTAGTAGCCTGATGAAGAAGTGCTGGATGCAATGGATGGACTTTTCTGGGGGAATATGAAGTGGCGAGGACTTTTTGGAGTGTGTGGTTTGGGAGAAAGGGGCGGATAACCTCCGGGGCTGTTCACGGCCATCTTGTTCACTTAAATGATCACTCGGTCACCATTTCACTGGTCACCTGGAAAGAAAGAGACGTAGATATTATTATTGGCTTCAATGCTTACCAACGTATTTCTATCGACTATCTTATATATTATTTGTTATCAGTGGTTATTTTAATAGTTTTAACAATTAAATATAGTAATATATTACTGTTTGTATGTTCACAACACAAATTCTATTAGGTATAAGTCTAAACGCGAAGACTTGTAATTAGCTTTCTGTCGACTATTGTTTCCTTTTTTGTTGTATTTTTTCGCTGTAAGTCTTCCATGCTGTAAATAAATAAATAAATAAATAAAGTTTTGGTCTCTCGATCTTTTTTAGGGTTCCGTACCCAAAGGGTACAAACGGGACCCTGTTACTAAGACTCCACTGTCCATTTGTCCGTCTGTCACCCAGGCTGTATCTCATGAACCGTGACAGCTAGACAGTTGAAATTTTCGCAGACGATGTATTTCTCTGTTGCCATTAACGTTGTTATCATCATCATCATCTGCCTAGCCTTTTCTCAACTATATTGGGGTCGGCGTCCAGTCTAACCGGATGCAGCTGCTACTGCTGTTTTTTGTAATTTACAGTATTATTACAAAAATACTTTTTCTAATATTAATGTATTCTGTAGTTGACCGTGGAATCGTGAAAGGTCGAAATAGTAAAATTGCATGAAAGATCGATCACTAACTGCCTGGCTGGTCTAGTGGTCGCAAGTGCTACTGCTGAGCATGAGGTTCTGGATTCAATGCCCAGGTCGGGTAAAGTGTTATTGGGTTTTTCATCTGGATTTTTTCAGTAGCAGCTGGAATTGCAGGTGGAATTGCTCAGTCATAGCCTGGAGCCTGGATTTGTGCCCGGTTTATAGCAATAGACTTGCCTTCTATTATATGGGATTTAAACATAACTGACGAAGTATGGGTGTACTATTATAGTACACCTCTGACTAACCGTTCGAGGAAACAAGGCGTGATGTTATGTAATTTTACTCAATTCACAAATCTACCATTATGTTGACATTTCATAGTTTCTTGTGGCTAAGTAATAACAGCCGCACGGGACGATCGATCAGGTTAAGCTACGCTTGCCGTGGTTGGTCCGTGGATGGGTGACCATCTTTATATACCAAGATCCCTTCGCGCCTCGGAAAGCACGTCAAGCCGTTCATCCCGGCTATCATTCGTAGATTTTTGACAGTCGTTACGAGTTGTCAGAAGCCCGAAAGTCTGACAACCAGTCTTACCAAGGGGTATTACCCAGTACTGGGTTGTGGAAGTCAGATAGGCAGTCGCTCTATGTTAAATACAGGTATTCAGCTGCATCCGGTTAGACTGGAAGCCGACCCCAACATAGTTGGGAAAAGGCTAAGCAGATTGATTTCATAGTTTCATGAGATTTTGAAATCTAGGTAGGTACTTTAAAATGGTAAGATGAATCAAATACCATAAATGAATGAATGATATATTTATTTGTAAGAATATAGGTAGGTAACATAAGTTTTTAAGATCTCTATGGGTTTTATTATATTCGGCATTTCAGCCGTGCAAATATTTAGATTTTAATCTTGGTTATAGGCACTTATATCATGCAGTACACATTTAGTAATTACTAATTAGCAATAACATATAAATACTTATAATAATTTCATAATTTAAATTAAATAATTTATATTAAAATTTATATTACAATTACAATTTATATTAAAAATAGCGATTGATAATAGATATCATGTCAATTAAAAATTGCAAGAATAATGAAAATGTTTCAATATTACTAAGTAATGTAAATATGTAGATCAGGGGGCCTAAAAAGGCCACTTTGGAGAATCATAAAAGAATAACATTATGAATTATAATAAGGCGAAGACAGTCCGTGTTTTTCTTTTTTTCGCTGCACTACGTAGGTACAATCAAAGAGATTGGGATTGGATTTGGATTGGATTGAATGGTATTTTAGCACAGACAAAAAAAATAACTGAGAAATGCTTCACCAATGGGATTTGATACGATTAACTGTCCATTATGTTATCCTTTTATGATTCTGCCAAAGTGGCCTTTTTAGACCCCCAGGTGTCTTAACAATTATAAAAAATAAGTTTTACATTTTACATTCAAAATATTCATTGATGGAATAAAAACATCTCTCACACAATCAGTTATGTAGCTTTCTATTAAATTCTAAATCTGTAGCACTTCTAAATTCTTCGGCTAAGTGGTTATATATTTTCACCGCCATGGTATAAAAATTTTTGTTGCATACTTTCAGTCTATTACCATACTATTTATAAGAATTTCTTTTATTAATTTCGCCACTGTAAACTCAAACTCAATGCATTTATTTCAATGAAATCAAATACAGGATTTATTCCTGTCTGATCCCTGAACCCCCCTCCACCCCCCTCCTCGACCCCTGCTAGTTCGTCTTCTGTTTTAATCTCTTTCTTATTTACTTTATCTAGGTTTGGCACTTTTGAATTGCCAAAGAGTCGGTCAGTCATAAAGATGAAGCTAGTTGCCCTTTCCAAAGCCTAGTAGGTTCTTTTGGAGAAGAACGAGCAAGAACCTCCAAGGAGAATGTTTTAAATTAAATATAGTAATACTTATGATAATGTCCCTGACCATTAACACTTTTAAAACATCACAAACACCTTACCGAAGCAAACCAAAAATGGAACCCAAACGAAAAACACAGCAAACGCAAACCGTTAGTTACCACGCACGGTTTCCTTACGGCATAGCGTATAAGCCGTGCCGTAGAAAAAACATACAATTCTGTCAACAAGCTTCCATAGTGACGTATACAACACAGACGACCGTGTCTACACACGGCAAATAACACGTAGTTTTTCACGGCAAAAAAAAGGTATATGTCTACAAGGGGCCTTACCTTGTCTCCGTCTATACAAACACAACTTGCCTGCCAAACAGCGAACCGTATTTAAACTTATCCGGACCGTCTCGCCGGGACTTACGACAAACTTCCGAAGGGACTCGAAGGATGAAATAAAACTTATTTCAAAGACGAAGTTTATAAGATCATTGTTTTTTTTGTTTTGTTACGTTTCTTGTAATCTTGTTTCTGTTTAAGCTGAGTTATTTGTTTACTTTCGTTTTGTAAAATGTATGGAAAGAATATTCTTGAGACTTTTTATGGAATTTTAAAAGTAATGAATTTAAGTCCCTGAAGTAGGTTCTAAAGGAAATATAATCAGCCTATAATGTTCCCACTGCTGGGACACAGGCCTGTCAGGGGGGAGTGGGCCGTAATCTACCACGCGGCCCCAGTGCGGGTTGGTAGAAGATGTCACATGTTGTCTTCGAAGTTTTGGTTCTAGGACATGCCGGTTCCCTCACGATGTTTTCCTTCGCCGTTTTGAGAGCAGTGGCATCACTCAGCCATCACTGCTCTGAAGTACTCAGTTAATTAAGAAATCTTTATTTATAATGTTCATTTTCCATTGTGGCAAGACTGAAAGATACGCATGATTGATGCACCGGTTTAATGGATTAAGCTAATAAACTTAACTCGGTACTTTATTTACCTACGTATATTGGTTTTGAAAATCTTTATAGAAGATGGATGATAATACGAGATGGATTTAAATACAAGTTTCAAAACCATTCAAACATAATCCATTCAAAACATCACAATCATTTTATAAAACATATAACAGAATAAATACAAGCTTTAGGGCAAAAGCGTTAGAGAAGCCCACGAAATTCACTATATTTTTTACGTTTTTGCAATTTATAGGTTGTGTTGATACAAATATGATTCTCCGGCGTAACAAATATTTATTTATAGAATTATAATCATAAAAATCATCAATATGTCGGCGCGACGGTAGCGTCACCTTCAATTTCTAGACGAGAATGAAAGGTTGAATATTGTCATTCTGGCGGAACGTCAAACGGGCAACCATCTTGTGGCACTTTTTAATGGAGCGCGACAGAGGCCGCACGTCATCGACGAATCGCCTTTAATCTGCGTCAAATTACTTTTATACAAGTGTTAATCGATTTGGATTGATTAAATAAGTGTGTGAGAATCATATTCCGCCTTTATTTTGATCTTACCTGCCTAAATACCCACGGAAGATGGACCCACCTAATGATGACGGTACAGAGTTGCCGCTCTATGTTCATAGTAAGTACCCTATCTATTGTATGACAATTTCATGAAATCATGACATCTGAGGTCAATTTAATTCAGGAGTTGTATTGCTAATTCTAATGATTAAAATTTGGTAGCCTTATTTGTTACGGTCACAAATCATATTTCAATCAACATACAACCTGACACTGACCTGAAATTGCAAAGAGCGTAAGTAAAAGTAAGTAAGATAAGTAAGTCTAGCAGTTTGAGTAATTTATGTGGCCTACCTAAATGTCTTTTCTTTGGTATTATTCGTCGAATCGTTGAGCTCCTTAAGTCTTAAGTTGAGCTGCACGATTTCTGACAAATGCGTGCACTGACTGGATAGGTCCTCTCAATCTGTGCGGTATTTCCTCAAAAGACCATCTCAGACATCGATCTACATGGCCTTTATACCTATAACCTGACCAAGATTAAGTCTGGACTTTAAAAGAGACTGTGACCTCTGAGTTTGTTTCGGCCTTTCTTCTCAGAGTAGTCAGATAGAAACGCCGACCTCATCTAGTTTTAAAAAACATAATTGACGTGTAAAAGTGTTTGTGCAAACCTACTTATAAAAATAAAATCATTATTATCATAAATTTTAATTTCGCGGGCTACTTTCGCGCATCGCCCAATAAGTTTCTCAGAACCTACGTCTGCGTTGATTTCAAACATTAAAAAATACAATTACGAGCAACTGGTCTCCTAGGCCATTTAACCCTCTCAATGGTCTATGACTGTTTTATATCAAGATTATCAATTAAATATTTAAATAAAAACTTTTACTTCTTATAAAAAGTAGGTACTAGGTACCGAAAATTCACGGGGAAAATTTCTAAGAACAGCAAATAAAAACAGAGCCTTACTAATAATCTACTACACGTAGTATATTCCAGTATCAGCAGTTTCCTCATCCTGATTAAATAACGTCTGCTGTCGAGTGTTGCAGCTAATCTACGTGATAATCCCCACACATGCGACCGCTCGCTCGCACGTCTCGGTCGTTAATGCCATTAATACGGTCACTACCCCCACCACAGCGGTTGTACGAGATAGTTATCGTAAATACCCACATAAATGTTTGCTGTATTCGAGTTGCTGAAGAGCTTTGATCTTTATTTTGTGACTGAGAAAGTTGGTACTTACTCATTTTAGAAAGAGCTATTTATCTCACGAAGCGACGCGCGCTTGACTTGTGGTTACCAAGTGTAGAAACACGCTGTGAATGTGTGTGTAAGCGCGAGAGCTCTTGGTACCGTTCGAGACAATGCTGAAGTTACTGAGTGACACGATACTCCTTGGTAAGACTGGTTGTTAGACTTTTGGGCTTCTGACTACCCGTAACGAATGTCAACCTCCCTTTGTTCCTTCCTTTCTTTCCATGGACACGTCGTCGTATCGTTATAAGGCAAACCCTTATGACGACTCACTATAACGTCCTGAAATAATTGTATACCTACTAGCAAAAGGTTAGCCAGAGAGCTATGGAACGGATTATTCTGGGTAATATACTTGTGGACCGGGTTAAGAATACAACAAATTCCATCACTAAAATAACTGATGTCACTCGGAAAGCTGCCACACTTAAATGGAATTAGGCTGGACTCCTGTACCGCATGTCAGACGATCAATGGGCCAAACTACGACCCAGTCCCCGCCAGACGGAGATGGCTGGATGAGCTAGGCTCTTTTGATAAAGATTGGTCCTTGGCAGCTCTGAACAGAGAGAGGTGGAAAGAGAGAAGGGAGGTCTCTGCCCAACAGTGGGACATTAACGGCAAAAAATAATATTAAAATAAATTTCAGATAAAATATTTCCCTACTCGGGCACTTTTATCGTCATAAGTACACGCCCTAGTTGACTATAGTACGCGTGGTACTAGTTGGCCGCGACTTAGGTATGTGAGCGATGGGACGGAGGGATTACTCAGTACGTGCGTTGCGAACACTAGGCAACCCCGCCGCCCTCACCCCCTTCCCCTCCTAAGGCGCGGCCAACTAGATCCGAGCGGAATATAGTAGTATCAGAGGTCTTGATATCCGTTTATGTTTACGAGTATGACGGGTGTCATTACTTTACGCTACATTAAACTTGGTATTTACGATGTGTAGTGCTGACACCAGATATGGACACGAAATGTCCTTCGGAGTTTCGGCCTTTGCAAAAAATAAGCCGAAACCGAATGGGTTGTGGTATGTAATATGATGTGCAAGTTTGCAGTAATAGCGAGTAAGTAGTTTACGTAGAATAGCGAATAAGTATTATGTTAAAAACAGTTAATAAAAGGATCGCACGACATACGGACGTTTCTTTATAAACTCCACCTAACCCTCAGCCCAATCCTACATGGCGACCCTGCCAGGATTTCTTCTGACTGCGGATCAGAAGTAGCCAGTGCTTCAACTACGTGTCGGCGTTATTTAAATATATACATGGACAATTAAACTACCTCATCAAAATGTGTCGCTCAGATATTAAGAAGGACGAAGTATTCATCACTCAGAGTGCTTCCGGCGGATCAAACAGCAGCGCGCAATATCACCTTTCTAACATAAGCGTCGTAAATAAAACGAAAAATAAATAAATAATGAAGTGAAGAAAGAAGATACAACTATACTATAGAAGAAAGAAGATTAAATAATAGAAGAACAAAGACCAATTATTGAAAAAAAAAAATACAGAAGAATGAAGAAATACAGTTTATTTTGTTGGTGGAGTCCAGGGATTTCCCGGCTCAGTTACCTGCGGTGTCCAGGGTATGCCCGGCCCAAGCTGCCATTCCTGAGGATGAGCCAAGCAGTCACCTCAGAGGACAAGCCAAGCAGCCCTTCCAGAGGACAAGCCTAGCAGCCCGTCGTGACGGACCAACTCAGTGAAAGGTATGAGTGCGGTACTCACGAAGTGTAAAAATAGACCCTATAATTATTCATGGATAGACTTAGTGAAATATATGAAAGTTTACTAGATTTATGTGTTAGTATTAGAAAATTAGGCCCTACACGGCGAGGTGAAAAAGTAGGACAGCTAAAGTTTCAGGAGGCTAATAATTTGTTTAATGAGTTTACATTATTAATTAAATATGGACAACTAAGTAAAAAGGAATTACATTTAGATCCGTCAATACCTAACGAAATAGAGAAAATATATAGTAAAATCTTGGGTTATAAAGAGGTAATAGATATTTCAGAAAGTTCATCCGACGAATTTTTAGATTTAGAGGAAAATAAGACAACATACAAAATGGAGAGTTTTGGTTTAAAAACGGCTAGTACTTTGATTCCAGTTATGGATGGAAAGGAAGAAACAGTAGAGAGAATAATCGAAGGTATAGAGATGTATGAAAGTTGCTTGAAAGAAGAAGGTTGTAAGAAATTGCTAGTTACATTTGTATTAAAGACTCGGCTGTCAAAAATAGCGAGATTAAAATTGAAAGAAAGTTACGAAACAGTTTCTGGATTAGTAAAAGATATTCAAACTTATCTTCTTACAAAAAAATCTTCCAACTCAATAATGACACAAATTAATAATATAAGTCAAAACAACTTGACTATAGGCGAATATGGAGAGAAACTAGGAGATTTGTTTACTTCACTAACCATAGCGCAAGCAGACGGAAAAATGTTTACAAAGAATACGTTTTACACTCAAGGCAAATAAGTGACAACTTATTCTTAGCAGGTTGTATTTTTCAGCCAAAACGAGGTAAAGTACCAGTAAAAATTTTAAACACTAACTAGTGAAAATTTAATCAAAATACCGAAATCAAAATTAATACGTAACGATGATTTAGAGTATTTAGATAACTATAATATTTGTTTGTATAATAAATCGGAAACGGGACTGGAACGAGTAAAAAAATTACTATCAGAACTAAATTTGTCACATTTAAATTCAAGCGATAGAAAAGATTTGGAAATAATTTGTGCTAAATATTCAGACATATTTTTCCTTCAAGGAGACAAACTAGGTACAGCAAATGTAGTAGAACAGTCAATAACAGTAAAATCAAATACGATGCCAGTGTATACAAAGCCCTATCGTTTGCCTCAATCATCGAAATCGGAAATTAATAAACAAGTTAATAAAATGTTACAGGACGACATAATAGAGCCCTCCAATAGTGAGTGGAACAGTCCTATTCTTTTAGTACCCAAAAAGTCTGATGGAGAAAAGAAATGGCGATTAGTAGTGGATTACCGAAAACTTAATGAATGTATCCGAGACGATAAATTCCCACTACCAAACATTACCGAAATATTAGACTCTCTTTCAGGAAGTATTTGTTTTACCCATTTAGATCTTCATCAAAGTTTTTACCAAGTACATTTAAAACCAGAGAGTAGGGATATCACCAGTTTTTCGACTAGTGAAGGTCAATATCGTATGAAGCGCCTTCCTATGGGTCTCAAAATATCACCAAATGCGTTTTTTAGAGCCATGTCAGTTGCCTTGTCAGGACTAACATTTGAGAAATGTTTCGTTTACTGTGACGATCTTATTGTATTCGGTAGGACAGTAGATATACATAATAAGAACCTTATGGATGTTTTCGATCGTTTAAGGAAAATGAACCTTAAGCTAAACCCAGCAAAGTGCGAATTTATGAAAACTCAATTACTCTATTTAGGTCACGAAGTTTCAGCTAATGGTGTATTACCAGATCCACAAAAAATTACTGTAGTTAAAAACTACCCAGTACCAAAAAATGCCGAAGAGGTCAGGCGATTCGTTGCATTTTGCAACTATTATAGAAAATTCATTCGATCATTTGCAGAAATTACGGTACCACTAAATAAATTATGTAGAAAGAACGAAATTTTTGTATGGACAAGTGAGTGTCAAAATAGTTTTGACATTCTCAAAGAAAAGTTAATAAATCCACCAATTTTGCAATACCCCGATTTTTCTAAAGAAAATGAATTCATACTTCAAACGGACGCATCTAATATGGCAATAGGATCAGTCTTATGCAACAGTGACCTAAGACCAGTAGCTTACGCCAGTAGACCACTAAATAAAGCAGAGATAAATTATCCTACGATACAAAAAGAACTTTTGGCAGTGGTGTGGAGTATAAAATATTTTAGACCTTACTTATATGGAAGAAAATTTACTATTCTAACGGATCATAAACCACTCATCTATCTATTTGGCATGAAAGATCCATCTACACGACTTTTAAAGTTTAGATTACTATTAGAAGAATACGATTACGATATTAAATACATAAAAGGCACAGAGAATAATGTTGCTGATGCATTGAGTAGGGTTACCATAAGTTCTAACGAATTAAAAACTTTAAATGAAAAAAGTATAAATATGGTAATGACAAGGGCACAACGAGCGAGAATAAACTCGGAGTGCAAAGCAATACCTACCTCGAGTGACAATGGTTCTCTTAATATAGCTGACGAACCGAGGTTTGGCCAACCAAGGATAGCAGAGATATTAAGAAAACCTAAAGAAGCTGTAGAATTAACATTTTTAAAAGGTAAAGAACTAAACAAGAAAAATATAGATTATGAAAACGAATGTTTTGTTTATGTTGAAAAAGAATCAACTCTATTTATCAATCTCGATTATATGTCGCATTTCTCGCGAGTCGAATTTGCGGATTTATTGAGTGAAACTTGTAGAAAAATCAATATTAAAGAACTATGCATAGTAAAAGATAAAAATAATGTTGAATTTATTAAAGAGTTGATCAATGAAATAAAAAGAAGACCACAGTGGACCGGTCCACAAATAAATATTATAAGAGGAATAAAAAGAGTCCTAGAAAATGACGAAAAGACATACATACTACATGACTATCATTTGCTGCCAACAAGTGGGCATGCAGGAGTAAGACGTATGATAAATAATATAAAGAGTAAGTATTTTTGGCCAGGCATGGAGAACGACGTACGATACTACGTTTCCAAGTGTAAAAAATAGTAAGTATTCTAGAAATATAATGGAACCAATGGTCATAACTACAACGGCAACAAGTGCTTTCCAAAAGGTATTTTTAGATTTAGTTGGCCCTTTAGATAAGGATTTAGAAGGTAACGTTTATATTTTAAGTTTACAATGTGAGCTCAGTAAGTATGTCGAAGCGTATCCATTACAGAGAAAAGATACGGTAAGTGTAGCTAGATCATTCGTAAACAATTTTATACTTAGGTATGGTTTACCCACAACCATTGCTACCGATCGAGGTACGGAATTTATGTCGGAAACAATGTCAGAGGTTTGTAAACTGCTACAAATTAATAAAATAAATTCGACTGCATATCACCATCAGTCGATAGGTGCTTTAGAAAATACCCATAAGCATCTTGCAGCATTTTTACGTACTCAGTGTGACGGACATCCAGAAACATGGAGTCAATGGTTGAATTTTTGGTGTTTTTCATACAACACTACCGTCCACACGGAAACAAAATACACACCCTATGAGTTAGTTTTCGGAAAAACATGCAACTTACCTAGTAATCTTACCAATGAAGTAGTAGAACCGCTTTACAATCCAGATAACTATGCATTAGAACTTAAATATAGGTTACAGTTAGCTCATAAGGAAGTTAGGAATAATTTAATTATAAGAAAAACTCAAAGGAAATTAGTATATAATAGAAAATGTAATCCTATTTCGTATAAACCAGGTGATTTAATACTAATAAAAAATGAAACAGGTACAAAATTAGACAAGTTATATAATGGACCTTATACTGTGTTAAGCGATAACGAACCTAATGTCGTTATTCATAAAGGCGATAAATTAGAGACAATTCATAAAAATAGAACAAAGAGATTTGTAACTTAAGTAGTACCTACCTATATTTAATCGGTTTGTTTACATTTAAGTGATATTATGTTATGACAGTGACACACTCTACACTTAGTGATAATATACTTACATTGTTTAGATTATTAATAAATCATTCTTAAACTTTCGCGATTGTTTATGATAATGTTGTTTATGTTTAGAATAAGTACCTACATGTTAAGATAATGTTTGTTTTGCATTATATAAGGATCGTAACACTGCTTTAGAGTATAGGCAAATAAAATGTAAAAAAAAAAAAAAAAAAACATTTAATATGTTTTTTTTTTTGTAACAACCCCTATGATGTGGTATGTAATATGATGTGCAAGTTTGCAGTAATAGCGAGTAAGTAGTTTACGTAGAATAGCGAATAAGTATTATGTTAAAAACAGTTAATAAAAGGATCGCACGACATACGGACGTTTCTTTATAAACTCCACCTAACCCTCAGCCCAATCCTACAGGGTATTGTAGAGGAGAGTAATGATTGCTTGATGAGTGAATCTAATATTTGATGTATTTCTTACTGGCTCACCCGATAGATGTTGTCCTGTCCAATAATTCATACAAAAATCGCATTCGAAAAAGGACGTTCACTTTTTTCCATAAATACCTAATTCGGAGTATTACGAACTAAACAGGGCCAAATCGATCCAGCCGTTCTCAAGTGATGCGCTTACCAACGAAGAGCATTTCATCTTTATTTATTTATGTATAGAAGGTAGATAGATAAGTGTATTTTGGCTATAATCAATGCAAAGCAGTGTAGAATAGTACCTAATTATGAAGTATGTGAATATTATCTTATGTTAATATATATATATATATATAGCTTTTGATGAACTAAAATTATTGGCACAGATGAATAATAATAGTTAAATCTCTTCAATTATTTAAAAAAGTACATATTCCATGACCCAATTCCCGTGTCTATGTGAACCATTGAAACCTATTCAATAACGAATATTTGCATGATCCTTTGCAAACAGAAACCCCTTCGTAATATTATTAGGATCATTTAACACGAAAACATACATAAAGTTTGGTTTCGGCCAAAACTGATACATATTATTATGTTGGGGTTAGCGGGTTTCGGCGTCGGCGTTCGGAAAAATATTGACCTTGAGGAAAACACTAGTAAAGTTTGCATATGCAGTAAACTAGCGATTTTCATTTCACGCTTCGTCCATAATGTTGGGGAATCGGTATTTTCTACTTGTCGCACCAGAAATAACGTTTTGCGGATAGAATGTAATATTTACTAACATTTGGGTTCAGTTATGTCTGTTGTGTATAAAGCAGTGATGGCCCAGTGATGGACTTACGAGTTGTAGGACGTGGGTTCGAACCCAAGCAGGCACATCACTTTGTGTAAATTATTTAATCACTACTGCTCTCAAAACCGAAGATGTGAGATATTCTCGCCGTTCACGTTAATACCCTGTCCAGTCCAGTCCAGCGTCTTGAAGACGTCTTCCAAAGCGTTGGTGAACAATTTAGGGGATATTACATCCCCCTGTCTCATCCCCCTGAGCAGTTGGATGGGTCTGGTTTTCTGATCCTGGATCTGGACAGTCATCATCTCAACACTTCGATGTAGCGCCAGTCAATTCGACATCGTTGCAGAGAGGCCAGAACTGCCCATATTTCGATGGAGTCGAAGACTTTCTCGTAGTCCACAAATGCCATACACAGCGGATGATTGTACTCCTCGGTCTTCTGTACAATTTGTCGAACAGTATGAATGTGGTCTACGGTACTAAAGCCTTTTCAAAAACCGGCTTGTTCTGGCGGCTGGAACTCGTCAAGTCTCCTAGCGAGACGGTTCGTGACGACCCTCGAGAACAGCTTGTATACGTGGCTCAGAAGTGAGATGGGTCTATAGTTCTTCAGCAAGGATTTATCACCTTTTTTGAAGAACGGAACCACCGCACCTCTGCTCCACGCCTTGGGCGTTGTACCCTCTTGGATGACGGAATTAAAGAGACTCGCTAGCTCTTTCAGGACTGGAGCCCCGCCCGCTTTTAGGAGCTCTGTCGTTATTCCGTCATCCCCAGGTGCCTTGTCGTTCTTTAGCTGCTCGAGAACCGCCCTAATCTGGCATTGGTCGATATTCGGGATATCCTCCGTGTAGTGGCGTGTTAATTCGGCTGGATGGTCGTCTGCTAGTGCAGACGACCATCCAGCCGAATTATTGCCCCGGTGGTTTCCTCGTCCGTGTTGAGTATGCCCATAAAAATCCTCGAAAATCTCGGACTTCGAAGTCACGATTCTGCCATCCGCAGTTTTTAATTTCGTCAGATGGGACCTCCCTAATTGCTGAGCAAACACTTTCGACCCTCCCTCGGTTTTGCTCAATCGCGTCTTTAATGTCGCGGGTGTCGCTAGAGCACCGAAGGTCGCGTCGCATCATAAAAAGACTTGAGTCCTGCGAAAAAGAACTCAAAGACTGAGGACTGAGGTTGACTGGTAGAAAATGCCTATGGCATTAAGTCCGCCTCTGTACATTTATGTGCTTGAAGTATTAAATAAATAAATAAATAAAGACTGAGTCTTTTTAAAAGAACTCATGACTGAGTCCTCTAAATCCACAGCTGCAGTTTGAAGTGAATAAAATAGCAATAAAATTTCCTGATTTCGAAAAGGTCAAAAGGAAAAGGAAATCGTTCCGGAACATTAATTTATCTTAGTTTATTTATTTATTATTAGCCGAATTCTGGGCCAAGCGAGTCTATTTAGATTGCTATCGACACGCTAGGAAGAAGAAGATATAAGTAGCTGGTATTATGTGTGTTTAATTATTTATTTAGACGTTTTAACTCGCATTTTGATTCAGCAAATCGTCAGTCAGGTGGATACTTTTGATTAGGTTATTTGCGTTTAATGCAATTTAATTGTTACAAATTTTTATTGTGCGATTTATTTCCAATCAGTAAATAAATATGGATGACGATATAAAATCACCCAATATTACCTATTTTAATACACCAACCCAAGTTCATGACTCAGTCTAGCTCAAAGAACTTAAAAGACTCGAAAGGACTCAGAAGACTCAAAGGACTCGGACTCATTTGACTAACGAGTCCTAGTATATCTTCTCAAGTCTTTAAATGAAGACTAAAAGACTCGAGTTTCTTACAACAGTATCTTAGAGCATTGGATTTGGAGACATGTGACATCTATCAACCCACATTGGGCCCGCGTGGTAGATTACAGCTCATTCCCTCTCAAAGAGAGGAGGCCAGTGTCCCAGCAGTGGGAACATTATCGGCTGACTATGCTGTCTGTTGTGTTACAAAACGCCTACAGTTTGACCATCACGATCATAATTAGTTCATCATCATCATCATTTCAGCCGAAAGACGTCCACTGCTGGACATAGGCCTCCCCCAAAAGGGGGGGTTTGCCATAATCGCCACGCTTGGCAGGCGGGTTGGCGATCGCAGTATGGTATGGTGGTGGAATGTCGCCTTTTACGACACCCACGGGAAGTATAGGGTGGTGCTATTCTTTAAGTCCGGCACCACACAGACATTTACAGATTAGTTAGTACAATGCAACTCTGATTTCAAACTTGAACCATAGCTTCAATTTTAAGACCTTAATTAGCTCAACGGTCATACACAATTACTTTTTTTATTGTTACCATTCTCTAGGAGAATTCTTGACAGTTGAAATGATAACAGAACATTTAAATAAAGGAACGAGAATTTCAAAAATAAACAAATGTAATTAAACTTTTTGGTCAATGCTGTCGTCCTCAAAAGGGGGGGTTACCACGCTGCTTCCGGGTGACGGTTACGACGCCCAGTGGCGCAGTGGCAGTAACAGTAACGGAGTTTCACGGAGTTTCGCGCGTATTTTAACAGTAGGTACTTGAGGAGTGAACGTGTAGTTAATTTATTTATGACGAAGTCTGAGCCTGTCCTACAGGTAGGTACTGATTATAGCCGTTTAAAAACTGATTATGAAAATATGGTACAAAATTATCATGATAATATGGCAAGCAATCAATTTTATTTGAGACTAGCTTCTGCTTCGACTTCGTCCGTGTAAATTTCGGCCGAGACTCACAGTGTCGCATCTCATCGCCCGCCCGCGCTATTACTACGTTTTCCCTTAGCGTTCTTTCAGACTTCTTTACTTTTTGTTTCGTTAAGGGTCATAGCGTGACATTAGGCTATAACCTTCTTTGAGAATTGCGCTATTAAATGCAGATTTTATCTAATCAGACTGATAGTTCCAGGAATTAGCGTGTTCAAACAAAAAAACAAACTCTTCAGCTTTATTATACACTGTTACATTTTGATCGTTTTAATCCTTATACGGGGTAATTGTAGGTACTCATCATCATGAACAACTTTTAAAGGGACCAACCCTGAAATCGTGAAAAAAAATCAGCTGATGCATACATTTATGTCGTGTATTCCCGTTGTCCCCGTAATCTGTGTCCCCGTTACGGGGACAACGGGACGTCATAAAATTTACTTACCGTTGTCCCCGTTATGATAACTCGACATAATGTATGGATCAACAGATTTTTTTTTTCACAATTTCAGTGTTGGTCCCATAGTAAAAGTTGTTCATAATTATGAGTACAATTACCCCTGTTAAGGATTAAAACTATGAAAATGTAAGGGTGTATAGGTATCAGTAGGTGGCGCAAAAGTCGCGAAAAAATGCGAAATTATTATTTCGGGTCGCCTAATCTCGTTTTGGCGATTTGCCTCAGACTCTTGAAGCCCTCAAAAAGAATATCCGTCAAGAATGCGAGGACCTATTGCCAGAAGATCTGGCAAGAGATTTTCTTGCCTACGAATGATTTTTAATTGTATTATTAGTCAGTAAGCTTTCTGTAAACATAAAAAAAAATAAAAAAGAGTGATGAAAAATGCCTTAAATCGGGCTCGAATATTCATCAATTCTGGCGTCGACCACTCAGCTGATATCATTTTCTCAAAGAAAGCTTTCATTCATAAAAAAATTACAGCCAATGAACATCAGTCATCATCTCGTTCAGCGGCATTGTCCGAAAGGGTTACCACTGGCCCGGAACATAAAGGGCTAAGGAAGGAACATGGGTTTTAGTCAGTAAGAGTCTGACACTCCCTTCCGCTCCACCCAGAGCGGGAGGGGGGCATTTGATGATTTCCCATCCGAAAAAAAAATGACAATTCTCGTAAATTAAAATGTTCAAAATCTAGTCGCAGTCTCATCACGACGACAAACAAATGTCAAAAACTTATCAAAATGTAGGAAAATTAGACGTATTTTCGACAGATTGAGACTGAGATCACACTGTGAAAGTTCTTAAAATTACGAGAATTACCCCATGCGCCACCTTGTTCTATATACGAATCACGATAGATCCAAAATTTAAACCAACACTACATCCAATCCAGATTTCGTCGATACTCGTTACATCGGCGTTGTAGGTTCACACAGGAAGTACCTACGGGGTCTGCCACGGGAGTTACTGCGACGTGTTATGTATTCAAATAAAACTGTTGATAATTATAGCACTTGTTATTTTATTCCCGAAATTATCCCAAGTTGAAAACACGCACACAGATCGGCCAGTGCGCAGTAACTGGCGATCGTCCATGCACACCTTCCTTTCATACACAAAACGCTGACGCGCAACATTCGTACTTACATTGTCCCTACACTACTCCCCCCAGATTTTACAAAAATTTTCTAGGTTTAAAAATCTTAACACTAACATGTCCTTATATAATAATTGTACCATCTGGTCACATTATCATTTAATACGTTACAATGTTATTTACTAAGTTGCACTGTTCACTGCCTAGTCATGAGTCATGGAATCAGATTACGCATAACTGGCTTGCTGCGGCTGCGGGCGCTGTGCTGCCTGCATGTTCCAAGCATTAGTCGTCATCACTTTTTTAATCCAATTTTTGATACGATTACGACAGTAGATGACGGTCCCGAAAAACATTATAATTACCATGAAAACACCCATAACTGTTATTGTCGTGTTGTATTTATACACTTGGGCTTCCATTGCGCCGTTTTGGGCGATGATCACTTCTTCTTTGCTGTATGTTTTTCCCATTTTAATGGTGATTATTTGTAATATGTACTTGTCACTACTGAGTTCGTAATCTTATTAACTTTATTTTATTTGTTTTACAACATGTAACCTCTTGAACAGTGCATTTTGCCTTATTTGCATTCTTATTTTTGTATGGTTTGCTTTTACATTTGTACATATTTGCAAAATAATAAGTTGGTCATTCTTTAACAATACACTATGTGCTTAATTTCTATTTAGAGCATTGTCAGCATTCTCCGATAATTCATCGTGGTACGTATGCTTGTTATCTGTAATGCTGACTAAGGTTTTCGCTCCTATTACTATACTACATTTTTTGCGGAACCCTATTTTTCAAGGGGCGACTTGACATTGTTGCTATACAACAAAATGAACAAAATATGTTAAGGGTTGTTGCCATAAGGACCTACTCTGCTATAAGAAATAATCGCCCCTTGGGGTCCACAGTATTCCTTATGACAACGCCGCTAATAGACTACATAAATTACATACTGAACTATATTCATAACGGTGACACATTAATAATACAGCAATCGTATACATTTTAAGTCAATCCTTCAGCATTAGACGCTGTTATAAGCAAAGATATTTTGGTGCCCCACTATCATAATTACGGTGTACTAAATGGCATACTGATTTTTAACAATTAAAACGTACTGGTAATTTGATTGTACGACCACTTCTGGTTTTTTTCTTATCATTACATATTTCATTTTGGTCTTTACTAAAGTTATTTTTATTACTAACAATGGTTGTTGTTTGGGACTTCTCATTAACGTTTGGCTCGCTTGCGCTGTTGTTTGTAACCTCGGACTGATTGTTCATGATAAACGCTGGTTTTAACCTGTCAATGGATATGTTAACAATTCTGTTTGGCAGCTGTATCTTAAATACCTTTCCTTTTCTTTCGATGACACGGTAGGGTCCATCGTATGGTGGTGTTAAAGGTCGGCGAACTGCATCGTTCCTAATAAATATGTGATCGCACTTATCTAGTTCGCTATGCACAAATAATGTTCGCGAGTCCCGTATTTGTCGTGAAACTGGTTTTATGTTTTTAATGTTAAGTTTTAAGTTGTCTAAAAATGCGTGATCCCCTGCCACTCGATTAACCGAGGTGTCATAGAAATCCCCTGGTAACCGGATTGTTTTACCGTAAACATATTCTGCAGGACTCACGCCATTATCACTTCTGCCCACACTACGTAATCCTAATAAAACTGTAGGCAGTTCGTCGTACCAACTTGTGTTTTCCGTTAGACGTGCTGTTAATGCCTGTTTCATACTCCTATGCCAACGCTCTACTATTCCATTACTTTGTGGTCGATATGGGCTACTTCGACTTCTTTTGACGCCTAAAGTTTTCAATAATTCGTTAAACAGATTGCTTTCGAACTGACGGCCCTGATCGCTTGTTAATCGCTCGGGAGCGCCAAAACGTGTTATCCAATTATCATAAAATACTTTTGCAACCGTTTCTGCAGTAATTTCGCTGACAGGAATAGCTTCTGGCCATCGTGTAAACCTATCTATCATTGTTATTACGTACCTGTACCCGTCTTTTGTTATTGGTAACGGTCCTACAATGTCTATATGTACGTGCGAAAAACGCGTTGCTTCTGTGTATGGTTGTAGTTCTGATACTGTGTGTCTCCCTATTTTGGCCTTTTGACATTGTATGCACGTTTTTGCCCATTTCCCTACATCGCGGTTTAGCCCGGGCCAGAAATAACGTTGAGCTATTAGTTTCCGAGTTGCTCTAACACCTGGGTGGCTATTCTCATGTACTGTTTTGAAAATTTCCTTTCTGTAACTTTCTGGTATATATGGTCTACATACATTAGTTGAATTCTCACAGTAAATAGCCTGTTTGCTGTTTGGAATGTATATTCGTTTTAGCTTAATATTATCATTCCTTACAGTTAAAGCCTTACATAAAAAACGACACGAACCAAAATGGAGTTTGCCAGAGGCGCTGTTGAAATCCCCTCGTCGGAGTTGTATAGTGTGGGGATTACAGCTTTGCATTTACAAAAAAATACTCTATTAGTATAGTTGGTATAGATGCAAATGCAATAGGAGAAGCCATCAGCCGTGTCGATCCGATGCTTTTCACGTGAAATTAATCCGCACGTCTGGCTGTGTAAAAGATTTTCCATCTCTGTGATTTTATTTTTTCTGCAGTCTGTGCTCATAGATGCATCATCGTATTCTAATTATCGTCTGATCTGTGATCATCGTATTGTGGCTATAAGGAGGCTTAGGGAAACCAGATAATATTAAGAAAGGAAATTAATATGACTTATTTATTTACGTCCAGACGGAGATGGCGGGATGAGCTGGACTCCTTTAATAAAGATTGATCCTTGGCAGCTCTGGAGAGAGAGAGGTGGAAAGAGAGTAGGCCTTTGCCCGATAGTGGGACATTAAACGCCAATAATATTTAAAAAGTATCTATTTCAGGATCGCTTAAAAGGATATGCGGTCGGAGAGACTTTTTGAAAAAGCCTAAGTAAAAAGTCGAGAGAGAAAAAATTCGAGGTTTGGCTCTCGCCTATTTTCTCCTCCAATATTGCACCAATTTAAAAGATATTTCATAAACAGAATAAGAAGGATATATACTGTGTCTCTGTTTTTCTTTTTTCTTTAATAGTTGCCAAATTTGTACACTAGGCCTCTGTTGACAGCGGCAATTTTGAGCATTTTTTTAAGGGTTCTAGTGCTTATAAAAATAATGTATCATCACGTCACCACCAGTGAAACATTTGAGTGAGCATGACCTCTCAGCCGCCAGAGCACATTCAAGTCAATGAAAGACGTACCCAGTAACTGGTAGCTTTATAGCAGGCACTTAATGCTCACACGTGTGAAAACAGTTTAAGCAACAAGGATATACCATCGAAACAAAATTAAGGAGAATTTAATTAAATTCTACGAGTTTTTACTTTGATCAGCGAAGCATTCAATAAGATTCTGGTGCGTTAATAAATTATGTCGTGTTCACATCACAATTATCTATTCTGACTTAATGAAAATGTACTTCAAAGATTATGAAGGTGAGTTACTTTGTAAGGAAGCCATTTAATTACCTAAAAGGGTGCCTCATACCGTTCGAGGCCATTGTCGGATTTTAGAATTTTATTTTTGTGAGTGAATAGATACATATATTTTAAATAGTCATCATTAGAATCGTGTTATTTATGTATGCTAGTGATTAGCTAGCAGAACTCCTCAGACGAATCTACGGTCCATGACCCCACAAAAACTAATGAAATTTATTTATTTTTTCTTTTATCGTGTTTACACATCGATACGCATCACATTTGCAGAGTCTCGCTAGCTAATTAAATTTGACCCTTATAATAAAATAGTAACGAAGTCAAAACTATAGATTGAATATTTATAAAAAAAACCGGCCAAGTGCGTGTCGGGCCACACACAGTGTAGGGTTCCGTAGTAGCCCGTTATGTTATATTTTGTTTTTCAACGCATGTCTTTACTAGTTATAAACAAGCAACTACTTCATCTTAGTCACTTTAAAGGATTAATGCTAAGGATTTTGTATTTGGTACAAAATTATCCAACACCCAAGTTCAACGACTATTACTGCTAAACTAATAAAGTTATCTTAACTGCTATAGTTTTCCTTTAAAGTTCATGAAATGCACTATCATCGTGAATTTTTCCAGATTTTTCAAGCTAGCAGTTTAGCTTTTAGAGGGGGAGGAACGCCCTACTGCAACAAAAATTTGCACTTTAAAGTTTAATATTTCGTAAATGGAGCATTAAATCGAAAAATAATTTTAGCAACCCCCAAGTCATTTTAGAAGACCTATTCAACGATACCCCACACGATGGGGTAGACGACGAAAAAAATATTCATCCCCACTTCAAATGTAGGGGAGATACCCTAAAAAAAATATTTTCCAAAATTTTATTTTACCACTTTGTCGGCGTGATTGATATACATATTGGTACTAAATTTCAGCTTTCTAGTGCTAACGGTCACAGAGATTAAGCGAGGACGGACAGACGGACGGACAGACAGACATGGCGAAACTATAAGGGTTCCTAGTTGACTACGGAACCCTAAAAAAGTAATTGCTACGTGATAATAGGAACGAACCTGATGCCAAAAACATAGTTTTTAGAACTTTTTGTCCGTTTGTCTGGATGTATGTTCCGGATTGCCGCAAAAATGGCTGAATAGATTCGGATGAAATTTGGCACACAGATAGTTTATAACCTGGATATAACACATAGGGTACTTTTAATCTCGGTAGTACGTTCCCGGGTAATATTTTTCGATATCAACGTGGGCGAAACCGCAGCCAAAAGCTAGTAGAACATAGTTCGTAAAACAATGTTCCTAAGCATTCCTAAGTACTTATTATTCTCGTAAGTTAAATACTAGGCATTTGAAATATGTAAAACAAATAAGGTATGATATTATTCTGAAGAATTCGCCTCAAATGGTCCTTCGAGCCGGATAGTCAAAAGCGCGCTAGAGTAATGAAATAAAATTTTATGGGTAAGATTAGCCTTATGATGACATTAAAACATCGCTTCTACATTAATATCTGTAATATTTATGGTATACATTGTTACGTTGTTTTTTTATACCTATACAGCTGCGTTACTAATAAGTAAAGTAGCATTTACCTGAAAACATATTGTAGAACATTTTGAGGTTACCGAGTAATATATTTCATTGTAGTTTGACTTTGTACTGCACTTGATAGAAGAACTCATTCCTTCAATTGTATTTTGTCACTGGACTTTTTAGTTATCACTTAATCACAATAAATTACTATTCTAAAACCTATTAAATAGGTTTTCATATTGAATTAGAACAAATATTGTTTATTTACACTTCAAATGTCATTCAGTCGAACGTCAGTTTCTGACAGTTAGTGCGACATCTGGTGGTCGCGGATTAAGAGTTGTAGTCTAATCGATATTTTAACATATTGATTTATAACCAGCGAAATAATATCGTATGGAGCAATACTTCATTATTTTCAGCTTTCAGTAAAAGTTCATAATTAACTAAATAACCGTAAACGGAAATGAAAGTAATTTTTTCATTAGGGACTTATTTCTAGAAACTTCTTTGTCTAGGATTCCGATTTTAATCTGTGCATAGTCTTTGACATAATGTGGCCAGGTGGTAGATTAGAAATTTCCCGACTAGCTGTTCCAAGATAATTACCCCAAATTAAACTAGATTTAGAATTAGATATTACAAATAATTTGTTTGTTGGTCTGGATCATGAAGATTTATATAGTTTCAGCGTTTGAACGTCACGTTGTGCAGTTATTAGTGTTTTTTTAGAATTAAAGTATCTTGGTGTAATGATTATCTTCCGTGATCTTATAATCATTTTACCTGCATTACGGGAGGTTTTCGAAATGTTCCATCGAGTTCCGGTCTGCAATCGATGACAATAATAAGGAATCATGTTAGCGTCCCTTTCGCCCTTGACACGCAGGAGTGAAAACACTTAGCTTGTATCGTGTTTTAAAAGGTAAGGATTTTGTGGTAATAGTGTTTGGAAGTGGTCTGTGAGCCTTCCCTGGTTGTTAAAAGGATATTGTCGTGATCCATGAATATTAATTACAGGATTCCAATTTGCGCATACGCAGACAACTTTACAGCCGGCCAAGGAACTTGCAGTCAAGTGCTTTCTCCCTAATTCAACCGTGAGTATTTCATCCGCTGACTATTTATCATAGATTCCTCAGTGTTAACCACGGTATTCAATTATTGTTTGAGGGAACGAGCCCTTGTCGTGGAGTTGATGAACGCCACGTGGGTAATCCAGATTCCTAGTGTCAAAAGGCCATGTTAACCGGCTAATGTTTTAGCCTTCTAGATTTCCAAGCTCGGTCACCTCAAGGAATGTTAATTAGTTTATGTTGATTAGTTTATGTTGTGTATTAGTTGTTGTTGTTTTGTTTGTGTTTGTTGTTGTTCATTGGGTCTCCGTATTGTCGTTTCCAGGAGAGGCACCTCGAGAGATTCGTCTCGCCGCCAGGATCTAGAGGAACGTCTGGGGCCTGGACGCGAGACCCGTTCCTCGAGCACGCTTGAAGCCTCCTGCGGAGACGACTGTGCGGCTGGCTGAGTCCGTCTTGCGATAGCGCAGGCGGGACGGTTTTTTTTTTATTCCTAAGAATTTATTAATTAATTTAATCCGGTTTCTATAAGAACCGGTCAGTTACCTTAGTCCGGTTTTCTTCACTTGAAACCGGTCTTCTACCTAATTTAATTGAGGATCTTGGGTTCGACATTATTTGTTCCACCGGAAGAATATTGGACACCTTCGTCGGCTCCAGGATCCGGGACCTTTATTGTCCCTGGCGCCCATTTACTGTTTAATCTTATTAATAACTGGAAGGTTACTTATTTAAAATCTTTACTTTGAGATTAATAATATTTTATTTAAAATAACTTAGTTAATCGGAACAGTACTGGGTTTATCACCAACTCCCCACGCCCATAGCTCTTTCTGCTGAAATTTTAGCTGGCTGGCATTATTAGTGTAAAATTTAAAAAATTATCTAATATACTCATATATTTAATAACATAAATTAGTTATATGGATACTTTTATCTTTTAAATTATAAAGTGTTTGAGATAGTTTGTTGTTTCACTCTACCTCCAACACCAAACCACCTGCATAGGTTGCCATCAGAGGCAACAAATTTTAATTTGTAACAGTGGCGCCCAACGTGGGGCATTAGTTGGAGATAGAGGTTACGTCAATTGCTGTACCTTACAACCCAGACTGCTGTTTCTACAACCTTCCAGTTATTCTAATTTTAAGAAAAAAAAACCGTCGCGCGGAATCCTTTGTTTTTTGTGTTAATGTTTATGTTTGTATTGTTATATACACTGTTATTTACTTTTACGCTTTTTACACCTTTTACACTTCTTGCTGCTATTTACATTTTACAATTTTATTTTTTCTGTGTCCCAAAATAAAACTCCAGGACGATTGTCTATGGAAATAAAAGCCTGGTATTAAAATACATACTTACTCTATAAGACTGCTAATATTGTAACGACGATTATTATAGTTAATAATTACACATTGCTCGAAATTGTAAATTGTGACAGCCAGTTTTGACTTCAGTTAAGTTTCACTTTTTTTAATTTCACACAATGGAACGACCCATTTCATTTAATTTACTACGCAAAGACGAGCTTGTATATGAAGTACTGGTCCGAGACGCGAAACCCGCTTCAACCGTAGAGGAACTACGGGTTCAAATTAGGGATCTCGGTAAATTGGTGTGTTCCGACGATATTGTGGAGACAAATATGGACCCTAAAACCGAATTAAAACCCATTAAGGACAAACTGCCAGAAATTGGTGAAGTACTAGATAGGTACCCCTCCAGTTTTAAAAAATTCAACCGCGCAAAGGCTTTAGGTTTCCATCTGTTTCATTGTTTGAGTAGGATTACTCCCCCCACTGATCTTAGTACAGATTATGCAGCCGTTGACAAGCAGCTTAGCGGTTATTTATCAAAAATTGATTCGGTTAACGCGAGCTTCCATCAGTCATTTACTTCCGCCGAGGAGACACCGAATGTACTGTCGAATTTACAGACGAAGGACGTCATCGTTTCCTGCAGGAAAGAGACGGTTAAAACCCTGGGTCATAAATTCGACGGTACAGGTTGCGTGAAAGCGTTTATTGAGCGTCTTGAGGAGCTTTGCGAGGCCAGAGGAATTAGTGAAGCCTCCTTACATCAATCTGCTCTAGACCTTTTCTCGGACGGAGCCTTATTGTGGTACAGGGGAATAAAAGGGTCGGTTAGTGATTGGGCGGAGCTGAAGAAGGAGTTACTCACAGCTTTCGCTCCGCCAGATTATGATATGCGACTCTTTTCTGAAATAACGAACAGAACGCAAGGGTCGACTGAGCTGTCGTGTATATATATAGCGGTCATGGAGAATCTTTTCAATAGGCTTTCTTACAGGGTTCCGGAACGCGATCGTTTAGCACGGATCAAGTACAACATGAGACCGGAATACACGTCGGGGTTGTCAATAATGACAGTCAACACGCTGGACGAGTTAAAAGAGAAGTGTAGACAACTGGAGCTAGGTTTCCATAGCAGGGCCCAGTTCCATGAGCCGCCCAAACCAACTTCTTCTTTTGTAGCAGCAGACTTGGCATACCAACCCACAAAAGGTTCTCACAGGATTGAAGCCGTGCAAGCAGATTCTGGTTCGTTGTTCTGTGTTCGTTGTAGGGTTAAGGGGCATTCGTTATCACAATGCAAATCTAAGGAAATTGTGTGTTACCGTTGCGGCAAGAAGGGCGTACGTGCACCATCGTGCCCTACGTGCAGTAAAAAGCAGAAGGTTGCTCAGTCCTGTCCAACCTGCACTTCAAAAAAACTAATTTTACGGAACTACAGCCAAAATTTTGATAAGTCCGATTGGGACAATTATTTAAAATTTTTAAAATTATTTTTTAATTCACTAAGGGTAGATACAGTACGTTATAAAACTACGGACGATAGTCGTCCACATTTAACAGTCTCTATATACGATGAGCATTATTACGGTTTACTCGACTCGGGTTCTTGCATTTCAGTGTTGGGTTCCGATGCTGGCCAACAATTTATAAGGGCTGGTGCTACTCTTCACGCCGGTGGACAGTTGGGCAGCATCGTTACTGCCAATGATTCGCGAGCATCCGTGGAGGGATATTTATTTTTACCAGTGACTCTCATGGGAGTGACTAAGGTTATTAAATTCTATATTATTCCAAACATTACCACACCGGTGATTTTTGGTGTTGATTTTTGGAAGGCCTTTAATTTGGCACCAAAAATTTTTAATAAATTACCATTAAAATATGTAAAAAATAATAGAGGTCATACTAGCGTCTCGGAGGTTAGGCACCTACAGCCGTTTGACGAATTAACACCGGATCAAAAGAATGAAGCGGAGTTATTAATTAAAGATTTTGAAAAGGTTTCCTTTGAGGCTAAAGGATTAGGTCGTACCCATCTGTTGCGTCATAAAATAGACACAGGAGAAGTTCCACCTATTAAACAGCGGTATTATCCTTTGTCACCTGAACGCCTCAAGGAACTAAACCGTCAGCTGGATGAGATGTTGGAGATGGGAGTAGTGGAACCTAGCAATAGCGCGTGGAATAACCCGGTTCTACTGGCTCCAAAACCCAATGGGGAATGGCGATTTTGCCTGGACAGCCGAAAGCTGAATGCGGTCAGCAAGCAAGATGCGTATCCACTACCCTACGTCTCTCACATCTTAGACCAGTTACGGGACGCGCGTTACCTGTCGTCGATTGATTTGAAATCTGCATTTTGGCAAATAGAATTGGACTCCGCTTCATCCAAAGAAAAAACCGCGTTCACGGTTCCCGGTCGAGGTTTGTTCCAATTTAAAGTTATGTGCTTTGGGTTGACAGGAGCACCAGCCACCCAACAGCGATTAATGGACAGACTTTTCGGCCCAGAGTTCGGTAATAAGGTCTTCGTCTACTTAGATGACATAATTATTTGCTCATCAACCTTCGAGGAGCACATTTCACTTCTTAAACGGGTTTTAGACAAATTAAAGCAGGCTAATTTGACAATTAATTTACCTAAGTCCTGTTTCTTTCGACGTGAACTAAAATATCTCGGTTACAGAGTGGACGAGCATGGCTTACACACTGATCCGTCGAAAGTTCAGTCAATTGTCGACTTTCCAACCCCTAAAACTCGTAAGGAAGTGAAAATGTTTCTTGGAACGGCCTCTTACTATAGACGTTTTATTAAAAACTTTAGCTCGATAGCAGCCCCTTTAAACGCACTAACGAGTACTAGCAAAAAAGCGCCGCCTTTTGAGTGGACGGCTGAGACAGAAACCGCGTTCACAACCTTGAAAGAGGCATTGGTGTCTGCTCCGGTATTGGCTTGTCCAGATTTCTCCCAACCTTTTGAAATTCATTGTGACGCATCCAGTTTTGGGATAGCGGGCACTCTGACTCAGGTCATAAATGGGGAGGAGCACCCAATAGCCTACTGCAGTCGTTCGCTTAATCCGGCGGAACGCAATTATTCAGCAACGGAGCGTGAGGCCCTCGCTGTAGTCTTCGCCGTGGAACACTATCGTCCTTACGTGGAAGGCGGTCCTGCGTTTAAAGTGATAACCGACCACTCGAGCTTAAAATGGTTCTTTAATTTAACCAATCCCTCTGGTCGATTAGCCCGTTGGGGTTGTCGGTTATCACCTTATAACTTTACCATTGAACACCGCAAGGGCAGGGACAATGTGGTTCCAGACGCCTTGTCTCGTGGCGTTCCGGTGCTGGAAATTAAAGTGTCCGACAGTGACACTTGGTTTAAAGGATTGTGGGATAAGTGTGTCAGTACGCCCAGATCGTGCCCTAACTTTATTATTAAGGAGGATAAACTTTACCGTTATGCAAAAAATAAATTTGGGGTGGCTAGTGACTATGATTGGAAGCAAGTGGTACCGGAGGGCAATCGTCTGGAATTATTAAAGAGTCACCATAGTGGTGAATTATCGCCACATTTTGGAGTTTTCAAAACTTATAAAAGACTTGCACTCCGATACTACTGGCCCAATATGTATAGGGATGTCGCTAACTACGTTAGTAAATGTGATAAGTGCGCCGCATATAAACTCACAATTGCCTCCTCCCGGTCTCTTAGGTGATGCGAAAGACTGTTCCAAGCCATTTGAAACAATAAGCATTGACTTGGTAGGTCTGTTGCCACGGTCTAGAGCGGGATTCACATATCTTTTAGTTGTGGTGTGCTGTTTTACGAAGTACTGTTTACTGTTTCCTTTACGTAGAGCTGTTGGTAAGGCTATAGCACAGAAACTAGAAGACGGCGTTTTCCTGGTACACGGTATACCCCGTACGGTTATAGCAGACAACGCGACGCAATTTACGGGTAACGAGATTCGTTCACTACTGGAGAGGTACAAAATACCTCAAGTTCACTTCACACCTCGTTACTGCCCAAGCGTGAACACCGTGGAACGCTATAACCGTACCATAATGACCGCGGTATCAATTCTCGTGGAGGATGATCATCGATCCTGGGATGTTAACATCTCGAAGATCCAATTCGCCATGAACACCTCCACAAATGAAGTTACTCGTTTTACCCCGTTCTTCTTAGTACATGGCAGAGAGGCAGTTAGTAGTGGTGATGTCTTCGGCAATGATACCGTTGAACAGCCCACTCTGGCTTGCGCTTCCCGCAGTTCATATGCCAATCGGCTAGGGGCATTGGATAGTATCTTCAATAAAGTAAAGGACGCGCTTATCAAGTCACATAAACGAAGTGCACGTTATTATAATAGTAGTCGGAGGCACGCGGAGCTTGAGGTAGGCGACACTGTGTGGAAGAAAACATATCCCCAGAGTGACGCTTCCAAATTCTTTATGGCCAAATTAGCTCCTAAATATGAGAGATGTATAGTTAGGAAAAAACTTTCACCCTTAGTGTATGAATTAGAAGGCTGTAGTTCCGGTAAAAACCTTGGCACATGGCATATCAAGGATTTTAAATCACCATGTGGCGAGGAATAATTTTTTTTTTTTATATTTATATTTTACTTGAATTTAAACTAAAATTTAAATTCGCTAATAGTGATAGTTGGTCGCAGTGACCTTTGAGGGCTGTATATGCCTTGTGGTTGCTGGTTTTTATTTTAGCATTGGTTGCTGTATATGTACGGTGCTAGTATACAGTGATTAAATATATTTAACACTGTTTAAGCGGTTCGTAGTGATACACAGGTTCTAACTGTGTTCACATTTTTGTGAACTATATTTAGGTTAAGGGAAGGCGGTAATTTAAAAGTTGTTGGTAGTCTGTGGTTGTTGCAGGATTGACACCCCTGTGGGGTGTATAACCTCCGGATTGCTGGTAAGGCAGCATAATTATAGTCCTGAGATTGGAGGCCATAATGGCGGGCGTGTAGGCTGCATTGATGGAATTCGTTTAAGATGGTATTTTTTTTTAGGGGCTAAATAACCGTCACATTCCTTTATTGAAGACGGTTAGCCAATTTTCACTAGTTTGTAGTATTTAATTTCTTTTAGTGAATTTAATTTTCTAGCTCAGCATTATTATCGGCTGTCTACTCATTTAAGATGTGAAAGGTGGTGTACGATGGAGTAGGGTGGTCTCTCCTATATAAATATAGTAGGTCAGACTAGGATATTACTTATTTACACATTTATACTCTCTTTGGAGCTTGTCTTTTACATGTTCGTAAATGGATTAGACTCGTTCCAAGAGAAATAGTTAGTATATATTACACAGGTCACATGGATGACTAAAAATAAGCCATAAAACACGGGCGGAATTGTAGACTCGTTAACTAAAGCCTACTACAATGACGCCTGATAGAGCGGGTTGTTACTCTATACTTGAAGTGTGACCAGAATCCTTTTAGGTCGTAGGTTTATGTAGTATATAATGAAAACCCAAATTAGTATATTTTATATAGGTTACATGGATAATTAAAAATAAGCCATAAAACACGGGCGGAATTGCAGACCCGACAAACAAAGCCTACTGCAATGTCGCCTAAATAGAGCGGTCTGTTACTCTATATTTGAAGTGTAACAAGAATTCTGTATTGTTTATGTATATACCTTAACTACCTTTATAGTATCATTTATGTACAAAAATAGAAATCGTACACCGGCTTCCATATTTTTTTTTGCTTTTCTTTCTTTGTTCCTGTTTTCAGGCATGAACGTTGTAGATTTTTGTAAGCGTACTTAGTCCTTTGGAGTCTGTTTTGACGCTGGAGGGCCAGCTTCGAGATTTGCCCCAGAGGGTCAAATCTCTGGTGGTTGGGGAGGTACTGTTACGTTGTTTTTTTATACCTATACAGCTGCGTTACTAATAAGTAAAGTAGCATTTACCTGAAAACATATTGTAGAACATTTTGAGGTTACCGAGTAATATATTTCATTGTAGTTTGACTTTGTACTGCACTTGATAGAAGAACTCATTCCTTCAATTGTATTTTGTCACTGGACTTTTTAGTTATCACTTAATCACAATAAATTACTATTCTAAAACCTATTAAATAGGTTTTCATATTGAATTAGAACAAATATTGTTTATTTACACTTCAAATGTCATTCAGTCGAACGTCAGTTTCTGACAGTTAGTGCGACATCTGGTGGTCGCGGATTAAGAGTTGTAGTCTAATCGATATTTTAACATATTGATTTATAACCAGCGAAATAATATCGTATGGAGCAATACTTCATTATTTTCAGCTTTCAGTAAAAGTTCATAATTAACTAAATAACCGTAAACGGAAATGAAAGTAATTTTTTCATTAGGGACTTATTTCTAGAAACTTCTTTGTCTAGGATTCCGATTTTAATCTGTGCATAGTCTTTGACATAATGTGGCCAGGTGGTAGATTAGAAATTTCCCGACTAGCTGTTCCAAGATAATTACCCCAAATTAAACTAGATTTAGAATTAGATATTACAAATAATTTGTTTGTTGGTCTGGATCATGAAGATTTATATAGTTTCAGCGTTTGAACGTCACGTTGTGCAGTTATTAGTGTTTTTTTAGAATTAAAGTATCTTGGTGTAATGATTATCTTCCGTGATCTTATAATCATTTTACCTGCATTACGGGAGGTTTTCGAAATGTTCCATCGAGTTCCGGTCTGCAATCGATAACAATAATAAGGAATCATGTTAGCGTCCCTTTCGCCCTTGACACGCAGGAGTGAAAACACTTAGCTTGTATCGTGTTTTAAAAGGTAAGGATTTTGTGGTAATAGTGTTTGGAAGTGGTCTGTGAGCCTTCCCTGGTTGTTAAAAGGATATTGTCGTGATCCATGAATATTAATTACAGGATTCCAATTTGCGCATACGCAGACAACTTTACAGCCGGCCAAGGAACTTGCAGTCAAGTGCTTTCTCCCTAATTCAACCGTGAGTATTTCATCCGCTGACTATTTATCATAGATTCCTCAGTGTTAACCACGGTATTCAATTATTGTTTGAGGGAACGAGCCCTTGTCGTGGAGTTGATGAACGCCACGTGGGTAATCCAGATTCCTAGTGTCAAAAGGACATGTTAACCGGCTAATGTTTTAGCCTTCTAGATTTCCAAGCTCGGTCACCTCAAGGAATGTTAATTAGTTTATGTTGTATATCATTGGGTCTCCGTATTGTCGTTTCCAGGAGAGGCACCTCGAGAGATTCGTCTCGCCGCCAGGATCTAGAGGAACGTCTGGGGCCTGGACGCGAGACCCGTTCCTCGAGCACGCTTGAAGCCTCCTGCGGAGACGACTGTGCGGCTGGCTGAGTCCGTCTTGCGATAGCGCAGGCGGGGCGGTTTTTTTTTATTCCTAAGAATTTATTAATTAATTTAATCCGGTTTCTATAAGAACCGGTCAGTTACCTTAGTCCGGTTTTCTTCACTTGAAACCGGTCTTCTACCTAATTTAATTGAGGATCTTGGGTTCGACATTATTTGTTCCACCGGAAGAATATTGGACACCTTCGTCGGCTCCAGGATCCGGGACCTTTATTGTCCCTGGCGCCCATTTACTGTTTAATCTTATTAATAACTGGAAGGTTACTTATTTAAAATCTTTACTTTGAGATTAATAATATTTTATTTAAAATAACTTAGTTAATCGGAACAGTACTGGGTTTATCACCAACTCCCCACGCCCATAGCTCTTTCTGCTGAAATTTTAGCTGGCTGGCATTATTAGTGTAAAATTTAGAAAATTATCTAATATACTCATATATTTAATAACATAAATTAGTTATATGGATACTTTTATCTTTTAAATTATAAAGTGTTTGAGATAGTTTGTTGTTTCACTCTACCTCCAACACCAAACCACCTGCATAGGTTGCCATCAGAGGCAACAAATTTTAATTTGTAACAACATAATACATAATATGGTATTCATAAAGAGTATTCTATTCTATAGATGTCACTTTTTATGGAAGCTAGATTGCTATCTACGAAGCTTTACTTACCCAAAGTCTAAACTAAACGATGGAAACCTTATCTTCCCGCTGTTAGCACCCAGGCACCAAGTATCGCAACAAGAGCGAGAAAACTGATATCGTTTAAGAGTCTTGTATTACAGACTTACATAATGATGGCTAGATTATCTAAATATCTATCTTTAAATACGAAAGACACCGTTCAAAATTCGCACAGTGTTGAGGTGACAATCTGCGGTTATTTACTTTTAAAATTCATATTCCCCATAATAATTTCAAGCCACATCTAGTTATGCTTATGATCTGTATTGAACGGACATCACTTGTTTACGTTTGCAGTTAATATTTTGAGCCCGTGTATCAAGCGAATGTTGAGTTGTTTTTTTTTTATCCACCCTCAAAATAATTATTGTACAAATGTCAAGTTTTTGTGAAACACCCAACAATATCGACTTATGATAGAGTTTTAATCCTAATCCTAACTAATATTATAAATACGAAAGTAAGTTTGTTTGTTACCCATTTGGCAAAATTACATTTTGGCACTAAGTAATTTGTACAATTGAACATTCATAGGCAAAATGACATTTTGGCACATAGGCAGTTTACATTTTGACACTAGGACTATGATTTTTTGTCTTTGTAACATTTAGTGTCCGGCATCCTTTTCGCGCCTAAACCGCTGAACTGATCATCCTGAAATTTTGCATATACATTGTCAAGTGTACAGAAACGGACATAGGGTACCTTTCATCCCGAAAAAAAATGCTGTACCCGAGGAAAACAACAATAGCGTTATTATGATATAGATGGCGTTATAGATGGCGCCACGTGTCTTTCGAATCATTTGATTGTCAAATTGTAAATTAACGCGAGCGAAGCCGCGGGCAAAAGCTAATAACCTCATAAACGTGAAGTATTGTATTCTTATGAGTGTAAAGTTATCTCAAATCTCAAAGTGTACTCACACTTTGAGATTCACACTTCACTCACCACACTCACTCACTCAAGACCACTTGTCTTGCGTAGTTTGAAGTGAACTTGGGATAGAACTACCATAGTGAATCTAAATCCTTTTTATATTAATTAATCGCCTCTATGTTAGACAGGACTTAAGATTGTCTACTCATCTGCCTAGTCTTTTCCCAACTATGTTGGGGTCGGCTTCCAGTTTAACCGGATGCAGCTGAATACCAGTATTTTACATGGAGCGACGGCCTATCTGACCTCCACAACCCAGTTACAGGGTAATACGATACCTCTTGGTAAGACTGGTTGTCAGACTTTAGGGCTACTGACGACCCGTGACGACTGTCAAAGATCCACGAATGACAGCCGAGACCAACGGCATAACGTGCTTTCCGAGTCACGGTATGTAAAGATGGTCACCCATCCACAAACCAACCGCGGCAAGCGTAGCTTAACCTGATCGATCGACCTGTGCGGCTGTTATTATTTAGCCACGGGCCCCTTTCCCAACATTGTCCTAAGATTGTCTGTGAGCGTCAAAATGAAGGGACCAAATCTCCAATGTCTGTCATACATATATATATATATAAAAAATAATACCATTAATCTACTATTTCCTACCTTTGCTATAATTTTAGCTACCTCATCATATACATAATATTTTAACAAAATACTTGAGTGTAACAGGTAAATTGGCGGTTTATTTTCGATCTTCGAAGGATAAATATTTAATGCCTTTTTACTACCTTCTAATCGTGCAAAATTTCTCACAGTAATATAAATGGGACCCTTTGAATGGCCGTAATAAAATGTATTTGTATTATTATTCCAGTTATATTTATTGCAATTAACAAAATTACACTAACCTTAATCTACCTATATTATAATTATGTGACGTCAACTGAGAAATGATTTCACGTGACCGAAATCGCGGGCGGCCCCTAGTATGTAATCAATGACTGCAAAAATACGGAATGACGTATTTTTGCAGTCATTGATTTCATACTAGCTACAGTATGGATTCGACATATGGGCAATAAATGAAATTACATGCTTATTTCAGCGTATACTGATGATATGCAAAAAATGAACGAAATGGGTCCAGTAGTTTAGACAAAAACTTAAGTTTTAATTTTTGTCACTCTAAATTAAACATACTAAATTTGAACACTCTGTAGAACTGCAGCACTAGGTCAATGATCTAGAACGTACTTTGTTCCATAAATCCTTGAACTTTGAAACGCCGCACCGCGCTGTGCCGCGCCGTCGCCGCGCCGGCGTCGTCTCGTCTGCATTTGAGCTGTTGCCATTCTGTGCTCAAGGTAAGTAGGTATTGTACCTACGTTCTCTAAACAGAGTGTTTGACTTTTACTGAATTTATTTTGTTTGAAAAATTAAGTTTCTTAATTTTTCGTTTTTTAATTTAATAATCAATTTTGTTATACTTCTGTGGACGAGTATTGCTCGTGATTTCATTTATTGCCCATATGTCGAATCCATACTGTATATGTTGAGGTAGCTCAAATTATAGCAAAGGTAGGAAATAGTAGATTAATGGTATTATTTTTTTTATAATGTATGACAGACATTGGAGATTTGGTCCCTTCATTTTGACGCACACGATTGTCTACTGCAGAATATTGAGTAAAGCCCCTCTTCTCTCCAAACGATACGCTTGGTCTATCAAAACACACGTGAAAATTTATGACATCTATACCTACAGGGTGACTGGGTCATCGACCCGCAACCTGTTACCATGGATTCAGTAGGTACAGACGCCAGCACATCAAGCTACCCGATACTGTCAAATTATCCCAATCAACTTTGAACCTAATGCTTCAGCGATAAAGTTGAAAATCTAATAAAGAAATTTGACAGATTGTATTAGCTTGATGTGCTGGCGTCTATACATGATTCTGGAACCTCTGCGTTCAAATCTTTAGTAATTTATTTAGGATGGTATTTAAACGTACTTCAATTTATTCCCATTTCATTTACCTAATTTTACCTGTGTTCCACCAAATATACTGAATGTGCACCAAAATATGTTCATTAAAATATGTCATAACGAGCATCTATTTAACAACTGTTGCAAATTTGTAAAAATAGTAATACACCTAATTTTAAAAACAAGCATTTATTTTTTTAGTTTTACTTCAGATAAACTGCAAAATGTATTTGAATCAAACACCAATTAATGTCCAATGTAGCTTTATTGGAGTTTCATGGGAGTGGTACCAGCCCCGTTCCCCCTGGTACCACTCCCATGAAACGAGGACGCACCATTCTTGAGAAAAACAAATTATTGTAACCTAACCTCAAAACACTAGTTTTCAATACAAAGTTGCTTCTGCACGTCTCCGGCGCTGCGGGAAGTGCAGCCCCATCGCCCTTACGTAACAAAGGATAGGCACCCATGCTCACCTCCGCAGCTTCGGCTTACTGGTCGCCTCCGGCGACCAGCCTCAGGCGCTACGGGTCGCACGGGTGCCTATGCTTTGTTACAGCGGGCGGGGGCTGCACTCTCTCCGCGCCTCCGGATTTTTAAATACACCCTCGGGGTAGCAGCCAAAAGACTACGTGGAGTCGGGGTGCCCCGATTCGGTTTTGGGACAGATTCGACCTATTTCAACCAGAAAGTGGGGTACGCTAACTTCCTTCTGAACAGAATTTCTAGGTACATGATTCCCAACGAGCGTCAGGTACACTCCCGCGCTTGTGTTGCAAACTTTCACGAAAAAGGAATATGATTTATTAATTTAGTTGTTGAATGAAAAACATTCAGGAATATTTGGTGCACGATCAGTATTTTTCGGGCAAGAATAAAATATAAACGGGTTTAAGATCAATATTTTAGAAATGCATACATAGATGTACCTTTAGATTTTTGGTGAACACAAAAATATTATCCATTTATTTATAAAAAAAATTGCTGTTCCATACATTTTGACCGCGTAGGTATTGTCCTTTTCTATGAAAAAGCAATTTTTCAGGGAAAAATAATGTGGATCACTTAATAATGTTCTTAAAAAAAAACTCCCAAGACATTGGTTTTTTATAAAGCATTTTATAATTAACTATCTTCCACAAGCAAAGCGCGCGCAGCTCCGTCAGATAATAATACTGTACCTATTATGGCCTTCAAGGAATAACACTCAAAACTGGATCTATTCTGATTTTGAACGGTACCTTACCGGTAACTGTACAGTCAACAGCAAAAGTAGATGATCAAAATCAGAAACTCAATACTAATGAACGGAGTTCGAACGGAGTTCAGAACTGTGTGGCGTCGAAGTGATTTCTGAGTGGCGTTGATGTGACGTTGAGTGGTTTGAATCACTTCGACGCCACACAGTTCTGACGCGAACTCCGTTCTGATTTTGATCATCTACTTTTGCTGTTGACTGTATCAGGTCAACGCCGACTGTCGCTGAAAACTAGCGCTCTGTCTCGCATAGGGTCTTAGCATTATGCTGAGCGATGGCTATAAGTTTTGCGTCGATGAGACGTATAGATAATTATATTCCCCCAATTTGTTCTTTTTAGGGTTCCGTAGGTACCTCAAAAGGAAAAAACGGAACCCTTATAGGATCTCTTTGTTGTCCGTCCGCCCGTCCGTCTGTCTGTCAAGACCCTTTATCTCGGTAACACGTGGAGGTATCGAGTTGAAATTAAAACAATATACTCAGGGTTACAGTCCTTTGAAGCTGTGAAAAAATCAAACTTCTAAGTTAACGTAAACAAAAGATACGGCCGTTTATGCCGCAAAAAACGTATATTTCGACACTCTCAAGGGAATCAAAATTTATAAGGTTCTTCCCGTTGACCTAGAATCATGAAATTTGGTAAGAAGCAAGATCTTATAGCACATGAAAAGGGATAAATCCGAAAATCGTAAATTTGTAGATACATTTTAAAAAACCCTTGATAAACTATTTACATTCCTACAAAGTACGGAATCCTCGGTGCGCGAGTCCGACTCGCATTTGACCAGTTTTTTTTTATTTATGTTCTTTGCCTGCGTCATGTTTACAGCGAAAAACGTGTTTTCTTCTTCTTTCTTTACCTCCTGCCCCTCTACCACCCTCTCAAGAGCGTAACAGGTTATTGCCTCTCAGGACGACAGGTCTTAAAAATTACATAGCCCTTTGAACAAGGTTTTACAACTTCAAGATAAAGGAAGTCATACGCTTTACATCGTCAGACCATACAATACATTTATTATACAACTTTTATCACCGGCCTGTTTACGGCTGGGGTCTTAAAGCACTTGGGCTGAATAGGAAGATACATAGGGATACTTTGGAAGACAAACAAACATTAATAGCCGTGTCTACAATGTAGGTCGTTACTGATAAGTATGTGAAGTCAGGACATTAATTGTAAAGCAAATTGTCATAAAATTATCATTCTTTGACAATGGCTATGACACGGTGATGCGCCCTTGAAATTTACTTAGGTTTTTTGCAATTTGCAGGTCAGTGTCAGATTGTAAATTCGCGACCGTAACAAACATGGCTTTACAGAAATATAATCATTAGAATCAGCAATTAAATTAAAATTGGCCTCAAACATCGTGAAATGGTCATTCAATAGGGTAAATATGAACTAATAGAGATGTAATGATCATTTTACTATATCTCTTTTTTTTTCTTTTTTACTTTTCAAAAATCCTAAGATAATTTGAATTTTGTGGGCTGTCATGACGCTTTCGCCTTAACAATTAATTTTCCTGACTGTGCCTACAGTCCAATGATCTTCGTGATGTGGCTGAATGAATGGGAGTAACCGAGAATCGAGCTAAATGGCGTGTTTGATCGAACTTATATAGAGGAGAGGCCTACTTCCAGCTTTAATTCGTTCGTTCTCTTTAACACAGCCTTTTTTTTGGATCGGAAATTATCAAATAACTTCTCCCACTCTGGGTGGAGCGGGTGAGCGTGTCAGACTTTTACTGACTAAAACCCACCCTTGTTCCTCTTTCGAACAACCCGCGACCCTGGCAGACATCGGGTCCAGCGGACCCCAGCAATCAGTGATGACACCTCTTTAAAGCCAGGATATTCGAGCGCAGTAGGCATTTAGCGTTACCTCCCTCCGCGCATGGCAAGTCCCGCGAACGCGCAGTTCGAATGAACTCGCTGCGGGGTCAGCGAACTGCGCGTGCCACGGTAATTTCATCTAACAGTATTGTGACTCGGCCCTATTCTTGAAATATAGGGCTGCTCGCCTACAGTATTTTAATTTCATCATCCTACTTTAGTTTCTTTCTAGTTTTGTGATTGTAAATATTATATTTTTTTAATATTATGTATAAAATTTATGTTAATATTTCTGGTGTTTAGTTTTTAGAGAAATATAAATATAGCAACATAATTAATTTTATTATCTACCAACAATTGTTTCTTTTTAGGGTTCCGTACCAAAATGGTAAAACGGAACCCTTATGGTGAGACTCAGTCTGTCTGTCTGTCTGTCTGTCACAGCTGGATATGAGATATCCAGCTGTGACAGACAGACAGAACTACTAATGCATCAACTTGAAATTTGGAATAGTTTTAGATGACGTTTGCTCAACTATTTTGCAAATAAGAAAGAAATAAAAATATATGTACGTTTTTTGCAACAGGGCCTGAAAGGAAGTCTGAAAAATTCGAAGTGGGGCTACTAGGGCATGTGGGGTATCATATGAAAGAAAACAGTTTGCACATTCTCAAACATTTATTCTTTTTTTTGGGCCACATTGTTTTCGACTTTTGATGTAAAATGCAAAAAAAAACCTTTCACCCCCTTATCTCCGAAGTTTGCAAACAGAAAAATCTGAAATTATTTTATGTTTACGAAGTCGCGGGCATAACCTAGTTATTTATTATTAGTTATATGCTTTGGACTAAATAAATTCTGATAAAACTCATTACAATACAATGCACAGGATAATAAATTCTTTATTAGAAATAAAAAATTCTAAAATACTGCTCTGTCAAAGAAGTACCGAGATCAAATAATACACAAAATGTTAGTTAGGTATTCATCCAAATTTATTTTATCCCCTTCAAAGTATGATCCTTCAGAAACGACACACTTACACCAACGAATAACCAAATCATAAAAACATTTTTTAAACGCTTTTACCGGAATTGAGCTTAGTTTACGCCGCGAATTCTCCTTCGTTCGCTAAAATTCCTTCACAGTGATGGCCTTGTGCGAAGGCGCATTATCGTGATGCAAGATCCAACAATTTTCTTCCCACAAATCTGGCCTTTTTTTCGAATTTGCTCTCTCAAACGCCGCATATCGCTCAAATAATATACTTTATTTAACGTTTGACCTTCCGGTATGAATTCCGAGTGTACAATACCGCGATAGTCAAAGAAAACAGACAACATGACTGACTTTTGATCGACTTTGGCCGTGGCGTGGTTTTTTCGGTTTCAGTTCAGTTGGAAGGCGCCACTCCGAAGCTTGTTGACTAGTTTGCATGTCAAACTCGTCTCGTCACCAGTAACAATGCGTTTCATGAATGTTGGGTCGGCGTTGACTCGTTCTATAGTATGTCTTCAGCGACTCATAAGCGATTGAGTTTTTGGATCACGTTCTCCAGCTCCATTTCCACTGGTGCTTTCCGTTGCTTCAAAGTGTCTGAAAGATAGATCAATGCTAAAAAAAAAACCTACTGTAGACGCATTCGCAAGCTTATCCTATTACTAAGTTTTATAGGTAATTAGGTAGGTACCTATGTAATGTATATTATAATAAAAAGATAATCTATAAATTGAGCCGTCGTGAGAGGCCTAGCAGATGTGAAACATCGAAATTATTTTAGACGAGCTTGCCCCGCTGTTTTACCCGCGTAATTCAATTTCCCGCAGGAAGTCAGTCAGTAAGTCGGTAAGTCAGTCGGTAAGTCGATCGGTAAGTCGAGTAGTAAGTCAGTCGTTAAATCAGGAGGTAACAAATATCTACGTACACTCTACTATCAACAACATCAACAAACTTGCATTATTATTATAATTTGTAGAATAGATACAGTAGGCACGGTAATACACACATCAAAAGTGTCTAGGGATCAACATATATTTTTGCAATAACTTTTCTCCTGATTGATATTAATTAAAATTTTCTTTAAGGATTCATCAAATAAAGTGTTTTCGTTTGTCACAGTAACGATAAACCAAGTCACCTTTGCATTAATAAAGAAATTTGCCATTTTCCTAATAAAGGGATTTTTGACATTTCTTTAAAATTTTATTGGGTAACTTAAACAATTAATAATCCGTGTTTCTACCGCGAACACTAACAACACAAGAACATCGGTTTGGCATACTCAAAATGAGTTCATCCAAATCACGCTGTGGAATGGCCGCCCATGTTCGTTGCAACAACAAAAAAAGGTCTTCTTGCGACTGGATACCCTCCATATTCGGCAGAGCTCTTCTCTGTAGCATATCCCATGCATGCTCAATCGGGTTCAAGTCTGGCGACTGAGCAGGCCAGGGCAGGACATTGATGTTAGCTGCGGCGAGAGTCTGTCTTACAACTCTTGCGGTGTGCGGTCGTGCATTATCATGCATTAACTGAAATAAGGGACCGATTTGCACTTGTAGAGGAACGATGACGTCTGATACAATCGTCTCAGCATAAATTTGAGCGTTGAGGTTGCCTCTGATCCAAATCAACTCAGTTCTTCCGCCGATCCAAATACCCGCCCATACCATGATGGTTCCACCACTATAAGGATGGACTTCCTGGCAGGATTTTAATCGCTGTTGGCGTCCAGGGGTTCTCCAGTGTCGTATACGTCTTGTATCCGGTCTCATACCAAAACGAGACTCATCAGAAAAGCACACGAAACGCCATTGTTCTTCTGCCCAATTTCTGTGTTCAAGAGCCCATTGATATCGAATCCTACGATTGTGCATTGCTATAGGTGGTACCCGTAGCGGTCTTCGGGAATGAAGGTTCACTTCATGCAAGCGGTTTCTGACTGTTTGGTCGCTAATTAAGTTCCCTGAAGAGTGATGAAGCCTCACGGCTAACATCATGGCGGTTATTGTTGGAGCTCTTCGAGTTAAGATTTGAATGTATCGGTCTTGTCTCCGTGTGGTGCAGCGATTCCGTCCTCCATGGCGCTCAGCCACGGTACCAGTGCTTCGGTAACGTGTCCAAAGTCGACTGATAACACTCTGAATTGTATTCAGAGCTAAAGCCACAGTACGTTGCCGGGAACCAGCTTCTATCATTCCCACGGCTCTGAGCATTTCTTCCCTGCTTAAATGACGTCGCCGCTCCATAATAACGTTGGTTTTAATCAGTAGTAGGGAAACAGTAGCACTAATAATGTCTTCAATGCGTTGTATGTTTTTATAGGGAAAATATTGACAACTGATTTTCATCTTTTACTCGAATTTGATTCACAGTTCCTGATTCAAATTATGAAATGCACCAAAAATGATCCATATAAATTTATAAAATCATAAATTTATTACAAAGCCACATCTCAATCTCAAGAAATCCGCATAAAAATGCTTGATCCCTAGACACTTTTGATGTGTGTATTATCTATTACAGTATACTATCTTCATACAAACGGTCGGAACGCGAGTTATACCTACGCGCCTAGAGTCCGGTTTACACTCGGTAAACAAACAGTCTCGAATGCTCCGCAGTGATGAACGGACGGTGTGATCATTTTGTAAGCAGTAAGCGTGCTACTTGTGACAAATATTCATTGAAATAAATACAAGTACTTACTTAATAATATGGTAAAGAGCAATTGTAGACTATATTGTGCTGTTTTTGGTTGCTTGAATTCGTCAATAAGTTTTTTTAAAATTAAATCTACTAATAAAAAAAAACAAAAATATGTATTGTTTTTGAACTCTTCCTATTTCATTCACAACGAATTTCATATTTTTAAATAAAAAATATAATATTTTACCTATACAATCACAAAACTAGAAAGAAGCTGGCAGGTTGATGAAATTAGATATCTACTACTGTAGGCGGGCAGCCCTATCGCGTGTTTACGCGCGGCTGTAGGTCTGTAATTATTTCTAGAAGAGGGCCGAGTCACAATACTGTATAGATAATACTGTGTACATGTCTGTCGCTCACGTAGTAGTAGCTATTGCGCCTGAGCGAGAAGCAAATACTGCCGTCGCGTCGGTCGTCATTCTAAATCCCGTTCTCTAACTAAATAACCCGTTGTAGATTATGTAGTTACGTTCGCCTGTGCATTTTTAGGGTTCCGTTGCCGTATGTCATAGCCACTTTTTTCCGAAACTATAACAACTACACTGTTTAAACTTGGTAAGTAGATGTATTCTGTGAACCGCATTAGGATTTTCACACAAAAATAGAAAAAAAACAATAAATTTTGGGGGATCCCCATACTTAGAACTGAAACTCAATTTTTTTTTCATCAAACTCATACGTGTATCTATGGATAGGTCTTCAAAAATGATATTGAGGTTTCTAATATAATTTTTTTCTAAACTGTATAGTTTGCGCGAGAGACACTTCCAAAATGGTAAAATGTCCCCCCCCCCTGTAACTTCTAAAATAAGAGAATGATAAAACTAAAAAAATATATGATGTTAAGTTCCACCGAAAATTGGTTTGACGAGATCTACTAAGTAGTTTTTTTTTAATACGTCATAAATCGTAAACCGTAATTTACCTTTCATTCAATCAACTAAAATATAAAAAATAAAAAAAAAACTTAATTTCATAAACATAAACCTTACGCATAAACCCGGATGTTACGGAACCCTCGGTACGCGAGTCCGACTCGCTCTTGCCCGGTTTTTTTTTTTAAATACGCCTTTAGATCTTGGTATCGATGAACTGCAAAGATAAAAAGTTTTATTAGCAAAAATTATCTTTGTTGTAGTTGTGCTACTGTTTTGTCTATAAACTGAAATATTAAAAACTAAAATATCAACTAGTTTATATGTATTTACTTTGATATTACTATAATTTTATTGTAAATTTATGGTACGCCAGCACATCAAGCTACTACAATCTGTCAAATTTCTTTAATAGATTTTGAACTTTAACGCTAAAGCATAAGGTTCAAAGTTGATTGGAAAAATTTGACAGTTTCGGATATCTTGATGTGCTGGCGTCTGTACCTACCTGCTACTGCTAGTACTGTGACGAAAGCAAGTAGGTTCCTAATTACATAAACAACTACAATATTGTTCTGTCCCGTCGACTTTTACAAATAAGTAGGTAAGTAGTCATAAATACGTAGAAAAATAATAATCAAACTTACTTTTTTTTTTAAGCTCCCGCAGTTCAATGCTGGACATTTTTTCTTCCTTCTGTTTTTATTCCCCATAATTTAATCTTAATTATCACTATATAATATACCTATTACAACATAAACTAATATCTAGTTTAATTATTAATACTAGAACCTACAACAATATTTACAGACTGATTTTTAAAACGAATACACAAACACGGAAAATAACAATACTGCATTATATTTCAGTCTGTGAACGTATATTTCGATCGATTAGCGGGGGAACGCAGCGAGCCAGGAAAAGCGACACAGGTCCTACCTCGGTGACGCCTGGCAGGCTACTGAAGCGATGCGCGCGGGCCGTCTTGTTATATTATATCTTGTTAAAACAATAAAAATCTGTTTTGAGAAAAATTAGCCGTAGAATTTTCTTCTAGACATCATTGCCTATTTTTTGACATATTTTTTGTAAGAAAAAGTTTGATCTACTTCAAGTAATACTTGAAAAACGATCAAAAACTTCCTTGTTTTCGATATGTTTGCGATTTTTTATGATCGAGTGAAGTTGTAAATATCGTGTTTTGAACCGTAGAATAATCAAGAATGTTAATTGAACTACAACATATATTTTTATCAGGTCAAAACAAAGAATATTTGATTGTTTAATGTTGAATCAAAAATAGGTCGATTCTGAGAGTCCTGGCCTTAAGGCGAGCGTAGAACACAACGCGCCGTCGCGTCGACTCGGGCCTGGTCCTTACCGGACGGTGAGCTACCCGTTGCTCTCCGTCCGCAAGCCAGGTGCGGACCTACGGTGGCCGGGAATCGGCTACTAGGGGCGCAAAGATTGCCTCTTTAACATAGCCTTAAAGTTCGACGACGAAAGTTAAGTCAAGGATTGACAACAATTTTTTTTTCAAAGCAATCTAAGCATAGGTAAAAATAAAGCTATTTCGATTATTTATGTCGCTTTTTATGCAGTTAATTTTAACAGTATTTTTTTTTTGTAAGTGATCAACGCAAAAACTCGTGAAATTTGTACCTACCATGTGTGTTTGTTTAAGAAATAAGCCATCTAAGAAAAATACGCACGTTCCATTAAAATCCCCTAGACCAGTCACCCAGGGGGCTACACAGCACTGAAGGTACACCTTACCTACTCCAACTATTACCCAACTTTCTGCAAATACTTCTCTGCACCAAAAGAACCCGCCGGTCGATTCTGTAAAATCTCACCGTGAAAACTTAGGTGCAGTGAGTTTGTTTTTGCTAGGAATTGACACTATTGACAACTCACTCCACGCTCACTTCACCTAAGTTTTCACGGTGAGATTTTTACAGAATAGCACTGCAGTACCCTAATTGCGTAACACACTATCAATCACAATTTGAATCATTTTGAAGGATATTGGCGCCGATTCTGTTGTTCACAAACTAAACTAAATTTAAGTTCAGACATCTTTTTCTTTCTATTTCGCTAAGAAAAGGACAGAAGATAAATATTAGTTTAGCCCTGTCAAATTAGTCAGCGCCTGACGTAAATTGTCGTATTTTTAATAGCCAATTTTTTAATCTCGTCTAAAGTTGTCTATGGAGTATTTAATTTAACAGGACTAAACTAATATTTATCTCCTGCCCTTTTCTTAATCTAAATTTTGTTTAGTTTGTGAACAAGGGAATCGGCGCCATTATCTACTAATCCATTGCTTCATATGTTCGAAAAATTTGTCTGCACAACAATTTAAATAACGCAATGAATGTTGTTGAACGGTCAAAATGGAAGCCATCCCTACTGCTAGTATCTTACGCAATTACCTACCAGTTTTGTGTATCCATCGTAAATTGAAGCTACTGAAGGCCGGAGGGTGTCTCCTAATTTGTCCTTTGAGCCGTGTCGTTACTTTCCATTGGAGTCACCCACATCAAAGTAATCGTTGTCTATTCAGTTGGCGTGTCGTGACGTCAGTATGTAAGTCAATATGGATTGATATAATTTTCGTGTCATCACGAGAATTATATCAATCCATATCAATTGACATTAAAGGGCTTACAGGACCTAAATGCAAAAAACGCAAGTTTTAGAAACAATAAAAGTATATGATCGACTACAGTAAACAAAATCAGAAAAATATATGATATTCTTCAGGATATATACTGTGTTGAAAATATAATACAACTAATTTGATATGATAGAAAAAAATCATGAAGATACCGCTAAAAACTTTATTTTTACAATAAAAACCATTTTATTATTCATGGAATCATTCTGATTTTTTGTCAGATTATTCCACAAGCAACATACTAAAACAGTGTTTTATGTTTTTAGTCCAAACAATAGATTTTTTGTAATTAAATAATTGCTTCATATTTTGCAATAAATTATCAGCGTTGTGTGATCGCGCTTCTCTTTCTTTTATATGCAGTCCGACAGTGACCGTGCTTTATGTCATGTCTTTATGTCTTTTAGTTATGAATGTGTGGTTGGTAAGATTTGGCAATGATATTATGAACTTTATTTGATTAGGTTTAGAGGAGCAATAGAAAAACCTCTGAACTAGACTACAGTCAAGAGGAAACCCATTCCAAATAAATAAATAAAAAATAAAAAATGCAATAATGATTTACCCCAATTACTTCAAAATTAACCGAAGATGGTGTTATTTGCAGATGACTCATCATTGATCTTTAAAATAGACTTTAAAATAGATAGGTCACAAAATCTTGACGACGTGAATAACTCTATTCTTCAGATTGGTTTACAGTAAATAATTTAGTAGATACTTAATGAAAAAAAAAAACCAAATGCATTAGATTTAAATTACTGAATGTTAGAAGTAGTGAATGTGACATCATATTGAATGGCCAAAAAGTAGAATATAATAATCAGACAGTTTTCCTAGGAATCACGCTAGACGAGAAATTACAATGGGGACCTCATATAACATCTATTGCGAGACGACTAAGCTCGGCCGCTTATGCTGTTAGAAAGATAAGACAGTTAACAGATGTAGAAGCCGCGCGTTTGGTCTATTTTAGTTATTTCCACAGTATTATGTCATATGGCATTTTACTATGGGGTCGGGCTGCTGACATTGAATTCATTTTTATTTTACAAAAGAGAGTTGTCAGAGCCATTTACAATCTACGTCGCCTCGAATCTCTCAGGGAACTATTTAAAAAGGTTAATATCATGACGGTACGTTGCCAATTCATTTATGAAAATATTATGTATGTAAGAAAAAATCAACATCTTTTTAATAAAATAAGTGATGGACATAACTTTAATACTAGAATTAAAGATAAATTAGATCAACCTTTTTTCAGATTTCCTAAAGTACATACATCTTTTATGGGGTACTGTGTTAAATGCTACAACAAAATACCTTGTGACATATTGCAATTAAATGAAAGACAATTTAAAACTCATATTAAAAGTACACTTTGTAAACAAGGATATTACAAATTAGAGAATTTAACCCAAGATAAGAATGCTTGGAAACATGCTGGTCCTGCTCCATAGGACAATCTAGAGTCTAGACAAAATCAAACGGGTTCCTAATTTTTTTTTTTTTTTTTTTTTATTACGTTCAATTTTTTTCATTAATAGATGTAGCACAAGATTTGAGTATTATGGAGTGGCATGACACGTACCGATGTAGAAAATGTTTAATTTTGATCACTACATCTGCTTTTAAACGGCAACGTTGGCTTAAGAGGCTTACATGACCTACCTAAATCGCGGTCACTCTCTGACTGCACAGAAAAGAAAGAGACGCGCTATGACACAGCGCTGGTAATTTATTGCAAAATATGAAGCAATTATTTAATTACAAAAATTGACTAAAAACTAAAAACTTGGGACTAAAAAAAAAAAGTAAAAAAGTTGGGACTAAAAAATTAAAACACTAGTGTTTTAGTATGTTGCTTGTAGAATAATCTGACAAAAAATCAGAATGATTGTATGTAGTATGATTTTTATTGTAAAAAGAAAGTTTTTAGAGATTTCTTCATGATTTTTTTCTATCGTATCAAATTAGTTGTATTATGTTTTCAAAACACTAACTACCTAAGCTTAGATCCTGAAGAAAATCATATATTTTTCTGATTTTGTTTACTGTAGTCGATCAGATACTTTTATTGTTTCTAAAACTTGCGTTTCTTTGCGTTTAGGTCCTGTAAGCCCCTTAATATATCATTCCCTAGAGCCTGAGTGAAAGTGACTAAGTAAGATGTGAGTGGAAACGCCGCCGCCGCACAGTGGATCGACTCCATACAAACTGGCGGACATAGGACTATAAAAATATAATTTCAAGATTTTTGAAAAACATATGATGCCAATGTGCTCTCCTCAGTAATCTAAATTGAAAGTACTCTTATGGTTTTTTCGATTAAACCCTAATTTTAGGAGTAATATGAGTAAAACTGATTGCAATGTATGGAAAATTATATAAAAAAAATGTTTTCCTGCGATTCCCGCCGTAAGCGGCAGAGGAGGACACCGTGGAGTTTTAGTGGGTTAGAGTCCCCACATAACTGCACTATCTTCCCGTGGTAGAGCAGAATGCATAAGCATTTTCTCCAAGTTAAAAAGAAAAAAAAAACTAGGAGGACATACAGTGACCGTATTGTTGTTCTTCAGAAAGCATAGTACTCGCCACCCCTCTCCCAGCGACGCCCTCAGACGAGGTCCGTACCCTTAGCGTGTAGTCGCTTAGTTTTTAAGTTTTCTAAGCCCTGCCTGGAGGCCTTAATTTATTGAGGCATCCACAGGCAAGCCCGGTTAAGCAGACGACAACCTCATAGGTTGAACTGGAGGATTCCATTAAAAAAAAAGTACTCGCCACCGTCGTGCGTTTATGACCAGATGTATGAACGTAAACAAAACAAAAGTAGTATGTAAATGTAAGGATCGTAAGGCGTTCTGTAGTTTCTGAATACCCTCTTAGGAAGTATGTATGTATGCGTATTTACCTAGTTTTGTATTACATTAACTCCCTTTATAAAATTCGACCAGTCATCAAAAAGGTAGAAGCTGCGAAAAGAGCCTTGCATTGTAAAAAAATGCTTCCATTTCATATAAATATATATTTCATATTTCATTTTAATTAAACCTTGAATACATTTTCAATTCTCTTTTCTGTTTTCGATTCAATAAGCTATATTCGAACGAGTAATTACTGTCCCTCACGGTGCATGAAAATTGAGTCTTTGTTTTTTTTTTTCATTCAAAATAATTTGGGATATTGAATGATATGAAATGGCCAGCCAGTAAACATTGAGTCTTTTGTATTTTCATACAAAATAATTCTGCATATGGAACAGTATGAAATGGATATTCGCCGAAATTAAAATAATTATATTTGACGCAACTTTATTTATTTGCTAAATGCTATATTAATATTTTACAAATCGCACGTGCTCTTGAATAATAAACATAACATAATATTATTCTGCCTGTATTCCACGAAGGGTAGGTCAGACGTGTACCTATAGTACACCCACAATCAGCCAGTTATGGTTCAGTCCTATAGGGGTGACTAGAGGTATGAGGAACAGGGTGTAAAGTTCACTCATACTCTATAGAAAAGGGAGGTTCCTCCGACCAGACGGGTGTTGTGTCTGGCGGGCAACTGCCCATTAATTCATGTCAGGCCGTTGTATTTATGCTAGTTGCGCGGTAAACTCTGCTTGCGAGATGCAGGATTTTGCGTGACGTCAGTATGACGCGTTGTTCGCATGTGGCGTTGTAGATACCGCTACAGTCCCATGTAATAGAGTACGTGCCTACAGGCATCATATCCATATTAAAAACCCAAAAACCGAGTGATTTCACAAGAGTGTTCACACTATTTCTGCATACTCTCATCCAATTGTTTTTTATTATTTTTACAGTTTCGGACAACAATACAATCCATCTTGTTAGTGAAAAACTACCTTATAACTAATGTTAGTAATACAAAACAAAACACACCATCAACACCGGCAACACCGAGGCAGGTTGCTCAAAGAACGATCAAGCCAGAGATCAGCTACCTAGCTGATAATCCTCTCCACAAAATGCCTCAAAACAGAGTAAGAACCGCCACTACTTTCAGGATACTATTGTTTCTGACCCGCACTCGATACACCAGTGAAGCAACTTTTTTGGGTATGACTGCGTGAAAACCGTCAGTTCGGGTTAGTGAAAACATATCTGATGCACTACAGAAACGGGGCAGTCCCAATAGCATCCTAAAAACATTATTATATTGGACGCGTAAGGCATCTAGCGATCTTTTGGCGTAGCTGACCCACAGACCCCCCGCATACAGACCCTGACAGAAAGCCTTGAATAGGCTGATCTTGACTTGGTCACTACAACGGGAGAATCTACGGGCCAACATATTCCCTCGGACCGCTAGTGCCCTACGTTCCCTCTCAATGTCTACTATTAATTATCCTTTCTTCTATTAACTATCTAACTAACTGACCCAACTAACTTTCTACCGCAATCGAAATCAGTCAATCCGTTCCCTAAGATATCATCAAGAAGCCGTTCCACACAAAATGTATGAGAAAAATAACTTCTCTTTTTTTTTCGTCAATTTTCCCGTGTTTTAATAGCCGTTTTCTTGAGTTATATGGTGTAACTAACCCGACTTTATTTTATTTATATATATATTTGCATATTTGAAAGAGAGTACCTTTGTCCAGCAGTTGACATTAATGGCTAAAAATAATTTGCACGCCAAAATGTGTCACTGTACAAGAATATTGGAAAAGTTTATATTATCGTGAGGAAACCGGCATTATACTAGAACCAAAAATTCGAAGACATGTGACATCTACCAACCCGCACTGGGCCAGCGTGTTGGATTACGGCCCACTCCCTCTCACTTGAGAGGAGGCCTGTGTCCCAGCAATGAGAACATCACAGGCTGTATGCTTATGAAATGTCTTTGGAGTTCATCTTCGTATATGTAATTGGGCCGAAACTAAAATAAAATATATCAAACAGTTGTACCTACAATTTTTCCAAGCAAATAAGGGATCATTTACTTTCATTTAATCTCCTATCTCTCATAAAGCGAATCCGATAAGTATCAGTTTATACAGCATCAAAGGACCTTTGACACAAATGAATGCAGCCAACATCCGATTGGTAATCACAGCACTACTCCGATAGAGTGTTGCTTATTGATAGCAAATGATTGAATTGAACGTCAACGAGCCGTAATATCCAGCTGGATTATTCTGATTTCAATCTGGATGCATACTTAGCAAAATGTCGATTCTGCATTGTTGATTGATATTAAATTAAGGCTTTGCTGTATTGTAAAATTATGCTTTATCATTAATCTCGACTTTAAACTACAGGTTGGAATTGAAAACATGCGACAAACCGAAATGGGAGACTGTACTCATCATTATGAACAACTTTTACTAAGGGACCAAAGCAGCAATCGCGAAAAAAAAATCAGCTGTTCCCTACATTTATGTTCGCATAACTCGTCAAAATGTAGGGAACAGCAGATTTTTTTTTCAATTTCACCCTAAATCAGAGTCGACATTGGTATCAAAATCGATTTAAGTATATTGTAACTGAGGCCCCGGCTTCCGACGGTTTTTACGACTAAACAAAACAGAGATTTATTGAATAAGTTTAACATTTCAGAACATTTTTTCTAAATGATAATGGAAACCGCACAATACCCGTTGCGTAATTCAGAAGAACAACGCGTACACTAAAAGCGACTTTAATTTCTCATATGTATAGACTAGCTTCTGCCCGCGACTTCGTCCGCGTGAAATTTCACACTCCCCCCATTCACTATTTTAGGGGTGCAATTTCGAAAAACCCTTTTTTTTCTTAGTGGATACCTACACTTCACAAAGAACACATCCTCCAAATTTCATGTCTCTAGGACCAAGTGGTTTAGGCTGTGCGTTGATATATCAGTCAGTCAGGACTTTGAATCTATATAAAACTAGCTGTGCCCCGCGGCTGTGCCGCGTTGCCGCCCGCGTGAGCAGTGGTCCATGACAGGTTCCCTTGTTAATTAATTGCCAATTTACGGTTGCGAACTGTTGCGAAGCATTTACGAACTATTATCTGGAACACTACGAAAAGTGCGTGTTTGTGCTGTGAAAGGCGTCTGTGCGACCTCTCGTGCGCTGCCTGCTGATCCAGCCAAGTCGAACCTTCTGCCGGCCGACGTGGAGGATTGATGGTGAATCTACAGGTCAGTGGTGTTGCATTTTCCTGCCAAATTCCTTTGTCCATGTACAATTTTCGTCGTCCTAATTCGTGTCGTATTTTGCAAAGTCAGACCTACCCACGTACTTTTCACCCCCGCATTATACAGTCCACTATTTAATTGAACCAGCTCCCTGCGTCTGGGATAAACGCAAACAATTTAATATTTCCGCCCAAGTATTTGGTGTTAGGCGCCACCATTTATTTTTGGTTTCACTCGCGTAAATTTCGATCCTGTGGGAATATCGGGATAAAAAGTAACCTATATGTAAATCCAGGGTGTCAGCTACCTCCATACAAAGTTTTATCAAAATTGGTCCCGCCGTTTGAGCATGAAGAAGTAACAAACATATAAACACACACACACACACCCCCACACACTTACAAACTTTCGCCTGTATAATATTAGTGTGATGTGATTCACAATAAATCCGAGTAAACATGACATTTTAGTTGCGGAGTGTAAGCGAACTAAAATGTCATGTTTACTCGAATTTATTGTAACACAAAGACGCGTGTATAATATACACAATACTAAAAAAAAATTAAAATTTAAAATTTTCTAATATACAAGAAACTGTAGTAAGGTTAACAGCTGGAAACTAATTTAATTAACAGAAATGATAGCTACATTCCTGGCACCCGACAGCCGAGCATCCCTTCAGCCTTGTGGCCTTCAATCCTTCGCTATAAATAGAAATACCGACCAATGGCGCCGCATCCTTCCCTCGGGCGTCATATGGGAAGTACGCTAAGTTATTACGTCAAGGGAATGATTGGAAATATGTCCTTGAACTGCGTCGGAACGAAGGACCAATTGCTCTAAAGGATGGCGAAACTAATAAGAAAGTGAGTGAGTGTGTTTGTTACTTCTTCACGCACAAACTGCTGAACGAATTTGGATGAAATTTGGCACACATATGGTTGACTAGCTTTTGCCCGCGGCTTCGCTCGCGATAAGTATTATTAAAAAAAAACTAATACATTTAGATCCTCCATCATCCCTTATTTTATCCCCATGGGGGCTGAATTTATCAAAATCCTTTCTTAGGGGATGCCTACGTCATAGTAGCTATATGCATGCGAAGTCTCAGCACGATCGGTTTAAAATTGACAAAGTTTCATACAAACTTTCACCCCCTATTTTATGGTTTGGGCTGTGCGTTGATAGATCACTATGTCAGTCAGTCAGTCAGTCACCTTTGAGTTTTATATATTTAGATAACCGGGATTAAAACATAGGGTACTTTTTAGAGTTCCGTACCCAAATGGTAAAAACGGGACCCTATTACTAAGACTCCACTGTCCGTCTGTCTGTCTGTCACCAGGCTGTATCTCATGAACCGTGATAGCTACACAGTTGAAATTTTCACAGATGATCTATTTCTGTTGCCGCTATAACAACAAATACTAAAAACAGAATTAAATAAATATTTAAGGGGGGCTCCCATACAACAAACGTGTTTTTTTCGGCGTTTTTGCCTCGTGGTACGGAACCCTTCGTGTGCGAGTCCGTCTCGCACTTAGCCAGTTTTTATCCCCATATTCTAACGGGATCGAGACTTATGCGGGTGAAATCACAGGACGCTGCTAGTGTTGTTATAATATTCACTCTCTTAGGTAACCCCTTACCCCAATTATTTTAAGACCCATTAGAAGCATTACTCTAAAAACCTTGTGAAGTGCCTCGGAAAGCACGTTAAGCCGTTGATCCCGGCTGTCATTCGTGGATCTTTGACAGTCGTTACGGGTAGTCAGAAGCCCGAAAGTCTGACAACCAGTCTTACCAAGGGCTATCGTATTATCCAATAACTGGGTTGTGGAGATCAGATAGGTTGTCGCTCTATATAAAATACTGGTATTCAGCTGCAACCGGTTAGACTGGTAGCCGACCCCAACATAGTTGGGAAAAGGCTAGGTAGATGATGACTCTAAATAACTTGAGAAGAACTTAGTAGAAAATTAAGGTTAGGAGTAGCTTTCAGTCTACACACACATAATCAGCCTATGTTCCCACTGCTGGGACACAGGCCTCCTCTATGTGAGAGCGAGTGGGCCGTAATCCACCAGGCGGGACCCAGTGCGGGTTGGTAGCTGTCACATGTCTTCGAATTTTTGGTTCTAGGACATGTTCACATGAGGGCACGAGTAGGATACGAGTTATAAGATTGTGGGTTCGAAGCCAGGCTTACTTTGTGTGAATCATTTTATCACCATTGCTCTCAAAACCCTGCACCTGGTGATGGAAGAAAGCTTTTGGCCGCAGGATGTGGTATTCCGCCGCTTTCGCGGACAAGTGCCACCAGAACGCACAAAGACTTAGTGCAACTAAGTGATACTAACATAGTTATTAATTTTTATTTACTAATACAATTGTTACTATATTATGTATACTTAGGTTAAGGTCTATGGTCTATCTATGGGTCTTTGTTACCTGAAAATAAATGGTTTATTATTATTTATTAAAACGGTGAAAGAAAACATGGTGAGGTAACCGGCTTTTAGTCTAACAAGATGCGAATATAGACCATTTTACATGAAGCAACTGCCATCTGACATCTACATCCCAATCATTGAATACTTACCTAACACCGTTATTAAAAGGTTAGACGAGTTGTCGTAGGCGTCATTTCGGGCCCGAAGGCGGAGGAGGGGTCGAAGAAGACGTCAGTATGACAGTCATCTCCGACTCCTCCCAGGTGGAAGCCAGCAGGCGACGGGTGCGGGGGCACCCTCGCCTGTATTGCACAGGCTTCCACCAGTGCCGGACGGGAATGGCCAGGTGTTCCCGGCCATTCCCGTAGCCCCCCAGTCAGGGGGATATGCGGGGCCCGCCAGATAGGCGGGCATGCGCCGGGGGGGTTGTGGACGCAAAGGCTGAGCCGGATTCCCATGACCCCCCCATCAAGGCGATGAGGGAACACCGCTGAGTTTTAGTGGGTGTACTGCCACAGTGGCAGGGAGTCCCACATACTCCGTCTCGTCCCCCGACGAGCGGAGATGCGTAATGTCATTTCTCAGCGACAAAAAAAAAAAGGTCATTTCGGGCGTCTGACTGCCCGTCAAAGATATTCCTACGAATATCTAAACCATAATACCTACGTAACGAAATCGGTACAGCAGTGCGATTCTGTAACCATCTCACCGTGAAAACTTAGGTGAAGTGAGCGTGGAGTGAGCTGTCAATAGTGTCAATTCCTAGCAAAAACAAACTCACTTCACCTAAGTTTTCACGGTGATATTTTTACAGAATCGACCGGCTGTAATGCTATTCTGTAAAAATCTCACCGCGAAAACTTAGGTGAAGTGAGCTTAAAGTTAGCTGTCAATAGTGACAATCCCTAGCATCAGGTGGAATGACAGCTCACTTTAAGCTCACTTCACCTAAGTTATCACGGTGATCTTTTTACAGAATAGCACCCGCTGAATTAAAGATAGTACAAAAAAAAAAACCGGCCAATTGCGTGTCGGGCCACGCACAGTGTAGGGTTCCGTAGTGGCCCGTTATCACAATGTAGTACGATTGTGTTGTCCTTTATTCTAAAAACAAAAAAAAACATATGTTTTTCAATTCAAGTCTTTACCCGTTATAAACAAGCAACTACTTCATCTTAGTCACTTTAAAGGATTAATGCTAAGGATTTTGTATTTGGTACAAAATTTATCCAACACCCAAGTTCAACTACTATTACTGCTAAACTAATAAAGTTATCTTAACCGCTATACTTTTCCTTTAAAGATCATAAATTGCACTATCATCGTTTTAGCAACCCCCAAGTCAATTTAGAAGACCTATTCAAGGATACCCCACACGATGGGGTACATCACAAAAAAAATATTCATCCCCACTTCACATGTAGGGGAGCTACCCTAAAAAAAAAATATTTTCCAAAATTTTATTTTACCACTTTGTCGGCGTAATTGATTTACACACTCCTACAAAATTACAGCTTTCTAGCACTAACGGTCTCTTAGCAAAACCTCGGACAGACAGACAGACAGACGGATATGACCAATGCTTAAAAACGTAAAGAAAACAAGCTTAGATTAGAAAACAAATACTACTAACTATCCACCGTAACCGTGACCTCAATTAACATTTTACAACTATAAACAAAAACAAACAATTTAAAATATAAACTAAAGCATTTTTCTACGAAAACAAAAGGTAAACTACTTTCAAATCCTGGACAAAATTAGTTTTAAAAACGTTTGTCGTAAGTAAATATTTTATGTATTTTATCGGCGTAAGAGCTTAGAGGGTACGCCACAGCAATATGTGTGCAATGCACTTGACTGTGAAAGCGAATGGTGCTCACTGAAAGCTAATGCAGGTCAGGGCTGCGAGTCGCATTTGTCTATTTTATTTGGAGCTCGCTTTTATGAGGCTGCAAATCTTGTGAATGTTATGGTTGTCCAAATTAAAGTTTTCAAATCTTTAGTCGAACTAACATACGTGTTTTTCCCAGGGATTTCTGTAAGAGTATCTTTGTACTGAGCGTTTGTCTGGCGTAGGTGACTATGTTATTTTATTTTATTTATTTGTTTACCATTTATATACAGGGTTATTAGTAAAACATTAACAACCTCTTAAGAGGTCATTGTACTCATCATTATGAACAACTTTTACTATGAGACCAAACCTGAAATCGCGAAAGAAAATCAGCTACATTTATGTTCGTATAACTCGTCAAAATGTAGGGAACAGCGATTTCATGTTTGGTCCCATAGTAAAAGTTGAGTACAATGACCTCTTTCTTACTAAACTTCAACTATATCCGACGATCCTGCTTACTTATCTCTTTTGTTGACTGTACATAAACCCAAGAAATCATACCTAACTTCAAGATAAATAGACAAGTTTTCCTACAAACAACGGCATTACAGTTTCATAGAATAACCGAACATCAAACTTGTCGTATTCTTTCAATTTGACCGGGATTACCTACATTATTATGTCCTGAGGGGAGAAGGCTATTTATACCTTAACCTTTTCAGGACAAATGATACCAAAAACAGTACAATAAATGCTATTGTTAGCTGGTTACCGGGTAAATCTATTTTAAAGCTTTTCTATTTTTAGTTTACATCAACCGGGGTTTGCTAATAATCTGGCTTTGGTTTAAATTTTTATATCGTCGTTTCAGCCGATAGACGTCCACTGCTGGACATAGGCCTCCCCCAATTTTGGGAGGGTTTGCCATAATCGCCACGCTTGGCAGGCGGGTTGGCGATCGCAGAATGGTATGATGGTGGAATACATAAAGAACGCTGCTGCCCATTCTCCGGTACGACCCTTAGTCGCCTTTTACGACACCCACGGGAAGTAAGGGGTGGTGGTATTCTTTAAGTCCGGCACCACACAGACAAGTCCGAAATTTTTATATAGTTTATTAAATAGCCATTATTTAGTAGTATTAGTATGACCAAGGAATATCGTGTTACCCATTCACTCGGTGGTGGAGGTCAGATAGGCAGTCGCTCCATGAAAAATATTGGTACTCAGCTACATGCGGATAGATTGAAAGCTGACCTCAACCTAGTTGGGAAAATCTGGGCGGATTGATTGAGGTAAATTACCATAATATATTACTATCATTTACAATTTTACAATATTAGTACTTTCATTAAACAAGCTACTATGGTGCACTTATATTTAAATTTGCTGAAAAATTCGATTCGAAGAACAAAATTAGATGTCGATCCTAAAACAACTATCAAACTGCACCGCGCTCGCGTAATATGGCGAAGACAGTCCGTGTTTTTCTTTTTTTCGCTCCACTACGTAGGTATAATCAAAGAGTTTGGGATTGGATTTGGATTGGATTGATTGGTATTTTAGCACAGACAAAAAAAAATAACTGAAAAATGCTGCACCAATGGGATTTGATACGATTAACTTAACTGTTAACTGTCCAATATTTTATCCTTTTATGATCCTGGTCAGTATTAACATGATTGATTGCATAATTACCAATTTGTACCTACTTAAGATATTTGTCAACAGTCAAGATTCTCCGCAAAACCTGGTTTATTGTCCTTGCTATTTTTAGTGGCAGCCCTGAGATGGGACATCGGGCATAATACATCGAAATGTCACGAGTGCCATCTTGCTGTATATGTAAGTAGGTACCTACCAATGCAGCTCGTATTTTTACTCGCATAAAGTTCAATTTGTTAGCTTCGAAGGATACTTGACTTTGATTTTTATCGGAAGCTAGTAAGTAAACAACTAAGTAAGTATGACTAACTAAGTGAGTCTAAGTGAGTAGATTGGATTGAAAACTCAAGGATGAATGGAGTTTATTTTTAGCAAACCAAAGACAGGAATGACTTCATTCAACATTTAGCGTCGGAGGGCAAACTCAAACTCAAACTCAAAGCATTTATTTCAATTAAACCACAAGGTTTAATTGAAATAAATGCTTTGAGTTTGAGTTTGAATTTTGACAATTCAAAAGTGCCTGTACAAACAGGCACTTTTGAATTGTCAAAATTAAATAGTCTGTCAGTTAGTCAGAAAGTTGAAGCTGGTTGTGTGTAAAGTGCAATGGTCCAGCCGGTCGATTCTGTTAGATTTTCACCGTGAGAAGTTAGGTGAAGTGAGTTGTCAATCTATCTGATGCTAGGGATTGACTCTCACTTCACTCTCACTTCACCCAAATCATCACGGTGAGATTTTTACAGAGTAGCACTACTATAGAGAGCAAGTCGCCTAGTGGTAACAGCCCTGACTTAAAAGTTGTGTCGCAGGCACTGTACTTTGTCTAATTTATTTCGAAACAGTGAAGGAAAACATCGTGAGGAAACCGGCATGGTCTAGTCCAAAAATTCGAAGACATGTGACATCTACCAAACCGCACTGCCCGCGTGGTGGATTACGACCCACTCCCTCTCACAGACAGGCCTGTGTCCCAGCGTAGGAACATTGTAGGCTGACTATACAGGGTTATTGGTAAACTATTAAAAACCTCTTAAGAGATCATTGTACTCATCATTATGAACAACTTTTACTATGGGACCAAACCTGAAATCTCGAAAAATAAATCAGCTGTTCCCTACATTTTGACACGAGTTTTACGAACATAAATGTAGGGAACAGCTGATTTTTTTTCGCGATTTCAGTTTTGGTCCCATAGTAAAAGTTGTTCATAATGATGAGTACAATGACCTCTTAAGGGGTTGTTAATGTTTTACCAATAACCTTGTATACTAAGTCAAGCAATTTTGCATCATACACTTGTAAAGAGGAAAATCACACAATGATTGCTCCTGATTTTCTATGCTACCCACAGTCATCACATAATAAGATTACACAGACAAAGCTTAATATAATCGGCTTCTCGCGGCACGTACCTACGCAAACGCGTCGGTGTGATATTTAGATATGCACCAAACACAACAACGCGATTGCATGAAGATCCATTTCTGTATAACATCTCACTAATCCCGTTCGTAACTAAATGTCACCTGTGATCACATTCCTCGCTTCACAAGTTTGACCTAAATACTCGAAATGCTAGACAAATCCGGTTGACGGGTTAAATAGCCATAAAGATATAGCCATATGATCTGGCCCTTTTAACCGTTACGAAATAGCCTGCCAATAGTGTCAGCTAGTGGGCCAGAAAGTTGGGGAACACTCTGTCAAGTTGGAGCCTATAAATCAGCGGAGAGACGGATGGGTTTTACGTTGGCGGAAAGAGTGCTGGGTAAAGATGCGGGCACATGAGGCCCGGTAATGTTGATTTGAATTAAAAATAAGAGGTAATTTTCAAGTTGTGGAACAACAAACTATAATTATTTCATATTTAACAAAGTTCAAATTCCATTGCAATCAAAACTTATTAGGACTTTTGTTACAAATGGTCACTCAAAGATCAACTTAGAACACATTACACTGAAGTAGATAACTGATTAAGTGGCGATGGAATGTAAATTATCTGAGATTATGAACACTTATATAGTAAATACTTCTGGCAATGCAGAATTATTAAAATACATAGAAAAAGATACAACATAAATAACTTTGGCATATTTTTTAACGAGGCAATGCTGCCAGTCTTTTGAGCACTTTTCACGTTGACAGCTAGAATCTAGATGATTGTTTCCTTTCCCTTTTTTATAAATGCTTGTCCATATTATTATTTTAAGACTGTTAGCTCTTAAATTATGTAAATACTAGCTGCGCCCCACGGTTTCACCCGCATAAGTTTCGATCCCGTGAGAATATTGGGATAAAAAGTCATTTGATGATTTCCCATCGTCAAAAAAAAAAAAAAAAAAAAACGGGCAAGAGCGAGTCGGACTCGCGCACCGAGGGTTCCGTAACATCCGGGTCTATTCATAAGGTTTATGTTTATGAAATTAAATGTTTTTTTATTTTTGAGTTGATTGAATGAATGGTAAATTGTGGTTTACGATTTATGACGTATTAAAAAAAAACTACTTACTAGATCTCGTTCAAACCAATTTTCGGTGGTAGTTTACATGGTAATGTACATCATATATATTTTTTTAGTTTTATCATTCTCTTATTTTAGAAGTTACAGGGGGGGGGGACACACACATTTTATCACTTTGGAAGTGTCTCTCGCGCAAACTATTCAGTTTAGAAAAAAATGATATTAGAAACCTCAATATCATTTTTGAAGACCTACCCATAAATACCCCACACGTATGGGTTTGATGAAAAAAAAATTTTTGAGTTTCGGTTCTATGTATGGGGAACCCTAAAATTTATTGTTTTTTTTCTATTTTTGTGTGAAAATCTTAATGCGGTTCACAGAATACATCTACTTACCAAGTTTCAACAGTGTAGTTCTTATAGTTTCGGAGAAAAGTGGCTGTGACATACGGACGGACAGACAGACAGACAGACAGACGGACAGACAGACAGACAGACAGACAGACAGACAGACATGACGAATCTATAAGGGTTCCGTTTTTGCCATTTGGCTACGGAACCCTAAAAAAGGGTGTCAGCTACCTCCGCACCAAATTTTATCAAAATTGGTCCAGCCGTTTGAGCGTGAAGAAGTAACAAACATATAAACACACACACATACACACACCCCCACTCACACACTCACAAACTTTCGCCTTTATAATAATAGTGTGATGTGATTATACTTACTGAATAACATAAAATACACACGACTGAGGAATCTGTTTAGTGCAGAATGATAACAACTGATTATTTTCAGTTTCTTTTCCATTGCGTGTTTTCTGATCCATGCCCAGTTCAGTCACCATTATATCGCAAGCACTGCCGTAGATAAAGCAAGCGAAGTTTTTCATCTATGAAAAAGTCACTACCAACTACCCAACTTTGTTCAATGGCTGTTTGTTCTCTTCGAAAACTACTTAATATCTTAAGTAGTTTTTGAACAGACACGCAATTGCTTCGCAGTTAGGGAAGCAGGGATGTCTCCCTAACTGCGGAACAATTGCGTGACACACTAGAATAGAATAGAATATATTTTTATTGTACCCAAATGTCCTTTCTTTGGTATTGTTCATCGAATCGTTGAGCTCCTCAACTTCTGAGTTGAGCTACACGGTTTTTACCCGACTGCGTCAGAAGGAGGGTTGTTTTTCGAGTGTATGTATGTATGTATATTTCTTTGGCACGCTCTGTAGCCTAAACGGTTCGATCGATTTCAGCTTGAAAGGTGCCGTTAGATTCGTCTTAATTGTGAGAGTGACACTGGGTATATCGAAATTGAAAAAAAAAATGGCCGATTTTTGGCGCAATAATGTCTTTAAAAAAAACCTTTTTTCCCAAAACCTATCGAGTGAGGTACCTCAACATAAAGGGTTTTTAAAGGTGATTACAAAAATATATACAACTTATATGGTTAATTCGAAGTGACAAATCGTAAAAAACAAGTGCCAAGAACTAAAATCGTCTGCGAAATCTTTTACATTTGTAAACTAAAAAGCCGGAAATAAAAAAATGTAATTTAAAAAAATCAAAAATCAAAAACCAAAATAAAAAAACTTAAAAAATCAAAATAAAAAAACTTAAGTTAAAAACTGAAAAGCTAAAAACAAGCCCATTTTAAATTAAATAAAAGTTGGAAGCAGGCGGGACCCATATCATTTTTATTATATTTTCAAATTCAAATTGCTCCCGCCTGCTTCCAACTTTTATTTAATTTAAAATGGGCTTGTTTTTAGCTTTTCAGTTTTTAAACTTAAGTTTTTTTACCGCAGTCGGGTTTTTTATTTTTTTAAATTACATTTTTTGACAAATGCGTGCACTGATTGGACAGGTCCGCTCAATCTGTGTGGTTCTTTCCTCAAAAGACCATTTCAGACACCAATCTACATGGTCTTCACACGACCTGACCAAGATTTTAAAAAAGACTGTGACCTCTGAGTTTGTTTCGGCCTTTCTTCCCAGATTAGTCAGATAGGAAACGCCGACCTCATCTAGTTTTAAAAAAAATATGATTGACGTGTAAAAGTGTTTGTACAAACCTACTTACAGAAAATAAATCATTTATCATATAATGCAAAAAATGAGTATACTTACATCAAATAATATGTGCAAGGTCTTAAAATAACTGGTAGATCTGCATGTTTTGCCATTTATGGCGTAAAAATAACATATTTTTTGCTTAGAGTAAGCCATAAAAAAATTACAAATTTGAGTCTACACAGAAAACTATCAGCAGCAATGGCCTTAATTTTGACAGTTCAACAACATTCATTGCGTTATTTACATTATTGAGCGGACACATTTTTCGAACATACGAAGCAATGGATTAGCAATATCCTTCAAAATGATTCAGATTGAGATTGATAGTGTGTTACGCAATTAGGGTGCAGTTTTGTCATTATTATATTACCAAACTAGCTGCGCCCCGCGGCTTAACCCGCGTGAATGTGAATGGATTAGAAATATGCTTAAAAATGATTCAAATTGATAGTAATAATGTGTACGATATTAGGGTGCGGATTTGCCTGAAGAATAGCGGTCGTCTATTCGATTTGAACTGAGAAAATTTTAAGGTTTGTTAACAGCGTTTAGAGAACTCCTACGATAACATTGATTGATGTTCGATACAGTACGAAAGCGTATCGATTGGTTGTGAATAGCTATGGTAATCAGCAGTAGCGGCCCTAGGGCGGTGCGAGCGGTGCGACGGCACCGGACGCCGTCATGGGAGAGGCGCTGAAATCAACCGAAATGCGACCAACAGGCACCAGTCATTGATGATAGTAACTTACTATAAAGCCGATCGTCCACAAACAAGCAAAAGCAAGCAAGCAACTGCATATGCATATATATCATAGGAACATGGTACAAAGAGGAGCGCCACGTTAAGATTTTGCACCACCTAAAAAAAATCTAGGGCCGCCGCTGCTATTCAGTTAGCCATGGGATATGTGACCACTATAAAATACAATCAACGAAACTATTATTATTAACTCCCTATTATACCCTTGCCCTAACGTTTCAGGAGAGTTGCGTAAAATAGCACAAACGTAGTGATGGATCGAAATGGACGCGTTTCAGTGGCTCGACGTACGCAGTTTATTTACGTTCGATACGATTCGGTGGCAATATTTAGATACGGTTATAGCGAACTACGATTTATTGAGCGTCATATTGTTGTTGTATTTGAAGTAGATCGATGTGATTTTGAGGGTTTTGTGAAAGAGCATTGTGCAATTCACACTATACAGGGTTATTGGTAAAACATTTATAACCTCTTAAGAGGTCATTGTACTCATCATTATGAACAACCTTTACTATGCGAAAAAAAAATCAACTATTCCCTACATTTTGACGAGTTATACGAACGCAAATGTAGGGTACAGCTGATTTTTTTTTTCACAATTTCAGGTTTGGTCCCATAGTAAAAGTTGTTCATAATGATGAGTACAATGACCTCTTAAAAGATTGTTAATGTTTTACCAATAACCTCGACTTTTGAAAATACTGTTTTCAATTATACTCGGTCTAAAACGTTAGAATATATTGTAAGGGGTCGGTCGGTGGCCCAGACTGTCATTTGTACATCTTTGACCGGCATTACGGGTCTTCAGAAGCCCGAAAGTTTGAGTACCAGTCTTACCAAGGGGTTGTGGAGGTCAGATAGGTAGTCGCTCCATATAAAATACTGGTATTTAGTTGCACCCAGTTAGACTGGAAACCGACCCCACATAGTTGGGAAAAGTCTAGGCAGGTGATGATATTGAAAGGGGTCAGATGTTGAATCTCACCCAAATTAAAAAAAAAGGCAACAAATTTTAATTTGTAACAGTGGCCACTGTTACTAATTATTTTTTGTTGCCTCTGATGGCAACCTATGCAAGTGGTTTGGTGTTGGAATTAAAGGAAACAACAAACTATCTCAAACACTTTATAATTAAAAGTTTAAAAGTAATTATAGAACTAATTTATGTTATTAAATAGATACTAGATAATTTTCTAAAGTTAACACTATTAATGCCAGCCAGCTAAAACTTCAGCAGAAAGAGCTATGGGCGTGGGGAGTTGGAGATAAACCCAGTACTGTTCCGTTTAAAAAAGTTAATTTAAATTAAATATTATAAATCACAAATTTAAGATTTTAAATAAGTAACCTTCCAGTTATTAATAAGGGGTTTAATTAGTAGATGGGCGCCAGGGACAATAAGAGTCCCGGATCCTGGAGCCGACGTAAGAGTCCAATATTCTTCCGGAGGGACATATAATGTCGAACCCAAGATCCTCAATTTAAATTAGGTTGAAAACCGGTTTTCAGTGTAAAAAACCGGATTAAGGAAGCTAACCGGTTCTCATAGAAACCGTATTAAATGATAATAAATATTCTTAGACATATATATAAAAAATACCGTCCCGCCTGCGCTAGCGCTAGACTGTTACAAATTAAAATTTGTTGCCTCTGATGGCAACCTATGCAGGTGGTTTGGTGTTGGAATTAAAGGAAACAACAAACTACCTCAAACTCTGTATAATTAAAAGTAGAAAGTTAAAACATTAGTAATTATAGAACTAATTTTCGTTATTAAATATGTACCAGATAATTTACTAAAGTTAACACTGTTAATGTCTTGAAATGGAAGAAAAGATAATCTAATCTAACTAGCCTGAATTTGCCTCTCTCTCCCTTTTCCACACAATTCTGTCTTTTGCTAGTACCAGCCAGTACTTCAGTAGGAATCAAGCTCGTCCCGCCAAATTCGCCTTGGCCTGCCGCGATGTCATCGTGCGTTAATTAGGCAATCGTTGGTTCTTTTCGCCCATTTCTCATCAGATACGATACATCAGACATACGACAGACATGTCCAAATATGTAAATAACTGGCCAAGGGTTCAGTACCACAAGGCAAAAACGCTGAAAATAACACGTCTGTTTTATGGGAGCCCCCCTTAAATATTTATTTTATTCTGTTTTTAGTATTAGTTATTATAGCGGCAACAGAAACTGTACTTCTTATTCACGTTTATTTTCGTCCATCGTATCGGCCGCAGCTAATAACATTCTGCCAATTCAAAACAAAGCTATTGTTAGCATCAGGTTCATATGTAGGTCGGCGTTCGTATTCAGATCATTCATTCATCATTTACTAGTTCAAGGGTTCGTTCATGAACTTCTGACAGTTCGAGATCGAGTTAAAGTAGGCCCTTCTGATAGAGATGGTTCTGCAGAGTCAACGATCTGTTAGCTATTGTTATTTCAACCAAATAATATGCTAAATATACCTAACAATTATAAACTGTTTGATTTACTAACTATAAGTACAGTGATTTCGAGTGATTATATTAGAATGATTATAATTATAATCATTCATGTCTAGGGTTAGTTTGTGTAGAAACAATATATTGTTTTTATCTATAGATAAGGACCTTGCTGATGTAATGTTTATTACCAAGACCTACTTGGAAATAGCCACGAAATGTTTTATTTTAATGCGCAAATGAAGAAAGAAGTGAGTTTGTGTTTGGTTGTATGCCATTTTTATTGTAATTTTGTTATAACTTTTTATTATTGTGTTTTTATGAGTCTGTTGATCTGCAAAAAAAATGTATTTATTTATTATATAATCAGCTTTCCAAGAGTGGGGTTAACAGAAGTTTCTCAGAACAATTTATGCATAATATGAACAAGGTTTACGTTCGAATGAAACGCTTACTTAATTTAGCAGTTTTGTCACAGATATGATGATTTGACCTAGATAATTGATTTTCTGTTGTTTAAATTTGTTTCGAACTAATTACTTCACTTAAATAAATGAAAATGTTTGCCTTACTTGGGAAGAGACTGCACCCCACGATTCAGGGAATCCTAGTGTGGGAAAGGGAAACCTAGCTGCTAAATCTCCTTGTAATCTGTTACTAATTTTTATATTGTACCGTGTTTTTTCTGGACTGAATAAAAATTTTATTTATTATTTACTAGCTCCGCGGTTTCAGCCCCGTAAGTGTCGATCCCGGGAAAATATCGGGATAAAAAGTAGCCTATATGTTAATCCAGGGTGTCAGCTACCTCCGTACAAAATTTTATCAAAATTGGTCCAGACGTTTGAGCGTGAAGAAGTAACAAACATATAAACACACCCCCCCACACACACACACCCCCCCTCACACACTCACAAACTTTCACCTTTATAATATTGGTGTGATTTATTTAATTTTCTTAACAATCAATTTCCCTGACTGTACAACTCTGTCTACCCATCCGGTTCATACAGATGTGACGTCATGAGTTCTCAACAAAAACAACATCCTAATTGAGTAACACACTATCGATCTCAATCTGAATAATTTTAAAGGATATTGCTGGTCCATTGCTTCATATGTTCGAAAAATTGGTACTGATAGTGTGTTACGGAATTACCCCACTGGTATTAAGGCAACTTAATCAAAGCTATGCAATTAGTTTCATCTGCCTAGCGTTTTCCCAACTATGTTGGGATCAGCTTCCAGTCTAACCGGACGCAGCTGTATACCAGTATTTTACATGGAGCGACTGCCTATCTGACCTCCACTACCCAATTACTGGGTAATAAGATACCCCTTGGTAAGACTAGTCATTTAGTCACAGTTGTAGAGTGCTGCTCTACAAACAATGAGACACTTGATATCGTGTCCTGTGTCCTGTCAGCTGCACGTTACGGGAACTGATGGACGCTAGCGATGACGTCACACTCGTAGCCAAATTCTCTGCCGAGTACATTTAGATTGCCATCGACATGCTCAGAAGATGAAGAAGTACAGACACCAGCACATCAAGCTACCAAAAACTGTCAAATTTACTCAATCAACTTTGAACCTTATGCTTTAGCGATAAATTTGAAAATTTATTAAAGAAATTTGACAGATTGTAGTGCCTTGATGTGCTTGCGTCTGTACATAGTTAGTCTTCAAAGTAAATATCAACCCAATTGAAGCAAAATTAGCTCAACAGTTTGTTAATAAAGTTTATCTGACTCACTTTCAAGAACTGGCAACTGTCAGTACAAAAAAGGAAAACAAAGAAGCTTGACGTCATTTACTGAAATCTCAACATGAAATGCAAACATTTGCACAATTTGATATTCCTCTTTCTGCTTAATAAAGGTAAGTATTACTTTCCTCCCTGAAACGCTTTGAAATTAATTTTGTTTATATAGCAAAGTTTGTAGAAGAAATTCTTTCATTACTCCATGTTGGCAGGTGAGTTCAATTCACTAGCGTTTCATATTTATTTTATTGTTCTGAGTTAATAACTGTATTGTTTGTGTTTGTTATTACGATTTGTCTGGAAGTTGGGTTTGTGTTCATTCTCTGCGGAGTAATTACGTAACACAATATCAGTACCAATAGCTTTCATTTTGATAGTTCAACTACATTCATTTCGTTATTTACATTGTTGAGCGGACAAATTTTTAAACATATGAAGCAATAGAATAGAATAGATTTTTTCTTTATTAAAGTGACCAAGACTCAAACTCAAACAAGATTGTTAGTAAAACTTACGACTATATTACTTAGTAAGCACAGACACTAAACAAAAAACTGGCCAAGTGCGAGTCGGACTCGCACACGAAGGGTTCCGTACCACAAGGCAAAAACGCCGAAAAAAACATGTTTGTTGTATGGGAGCCCCCCTTTAATATTTATTTTATTTTATTTTTATTATTTATTATTAAAGTTAAAATACAACTGAGTATTTTGTGAATATTTCAAGTGCCTACCTGTTGCCATTTTTGATATCGAGCAAAAAAGGGCAATAAAATCGCGTTTGTTGTATGGGAGCCCCCCTTAAATATTTATTTTATTTTGTTTTTAGTATTTTTTGTTATAGCGGCAACAGAAATACATCATGTGTGAAAATTTCAACTGTCTAGCTATCGCGGTTCTTGAGATACAGCCTGGTGACAGACAGACAGACAGACGGACAGACGGACAGACGGACAGACAGCGAAGTCTTAGTAATAGGGTCCCGTTTTTACCCTTTGGGTACGGAACCCTAAAAACACAAGAAATAACGGTTCGTCACCGTTGCGACATCCCATGAGAGACGGCACAACAGTGACCCACGTAAAGACAGTCAAGGTGACTCGCAACCATGTTGGAAGACACTGTTGGAGCCGCCCCACACCCTGCGCACCAGGGAAGCGCACCTTTTACGCATTGTTGCGTAAAAGCAATCTACATGCGCATCTGCGAACATCCCTGACGCACTACAGAAACGGGGCAGCCCCACCAGTATCCTAAACGCACTGTTATATTGAACGCGAAGAGCGCTGTACGATCGTCGCGTATAACTATAGCCCACAGGCTGCACGTGTAAAAAGCAGTACAGCAATAAATAATAGTAGCAGCAATGAATAAGCAATATCCTTTAAAATCATTCAGATTGTCATTGATAGTGTGTTACGCAATTAGATTAAATTAAGAAAATCATTGGTTAAATGATTGGTTGTTGTGAATGGTAGTTCATTATCATCATCATCATTGGCACCATTGTTCCACCCACTGTTGAGTACAGGCCTCCTTCCATTTGTGCCATGCTTTCCTGGTATGTCCGAGTCTCATCCAGGTCTTCCTCGCGATCTTCTGTAGGTCGTCCACCCTTTTGGCTATGGATATACCAATGCTTCTTCTACCGTACCGTTAGGGCTCTGCTCCACCGCCCATAACCACGTCTAGCCAATGGTAGTTACTTCTCTTTTTGTTCTCTGCCTGGTGTTACAGTCACGGCTATTACTTAGTAGTCTCTTTCTCGAGGCCTTGCCTGAAAGTGGTGCTTGGATTGCTTTGTAGAAATCATCCATATCACATTCCTTACCGTAATAGGCAGACCAACAGCCAAATGAGTGGACGACTAGCAGAAGATTGCGAGGAAGACCTGGATAAGACTCGCATAGACCAGGAAAGCATGGCACATAAGAGGTGGCTTATGGTCAACGGTGAGTAGAACAGGGCTGTGACTTTCCTTACGACTATTTTGGGCCTGTACAAAGATAAACTCTGGCTTTAAGTCTGATCTATCACATCACACTAATATTTTAAAGGCGAAAGTTTGTGTGAGTGTGTGTGTGGGGGTGTGTGTGTGTGTTTATGTTTGTTACTTCATCACACTCAAACGGCTGGACCAATTTTGATAAAATGTTGTATGGCTGACACCCTGGATTAACATATAGGCTACTTTTTATCCCGACATTCCGACGGGATCGACTCTTATGCGGGTAAAACTGCGGGGCGCAGCTAGTATTATTGTAATAAGGTTATGGATAAAGAGTCTAAAAGTATCCAGTTCATAGATAGATAGTTTTTTGTATGGAACTGATTCTGTGACAAAAAAGAGAGTGTTTCTTATGACCACACGATAGAAGAGCAAATTTCCGACTGCAGCCGAGTATACGCCATTCAACGCCGAGTATACGCTATTCAGCGTCACCGACCGAACTGGAGCCGGGTAGGTACAGACGCCAGCACATCAAGCTACCCGAAACTGTCAAATTTTCCCAATCAACTTTGAACCTCATGTTTGAGTAATAAAGTTGAATATCTATTAAAAAAATTTGACAGATTGTAGTAGCTTGATGTGCTCGCGTCTGTACATCCCATTCAGTGTCACCCGAGAGTGACGGTTCAGTTTCGTTCACTGTTCAAAAAGAGCGCAAAGTGTACAGAGTTTTCACTTCACTAAACCTATTTTTCTTTCTATCTTTTTTTTATAAATATCAAAAGATACACACACTTGCACAAGTTAGACTACCGCGTCCGCAATTTCTGTCCACGACAATGATTTGTTACAATTCTTTGTCTGAAATTGTGTTTCCATTTGAATAAATACTGGAAAGATGGCGTCGGTCGGCGGGAATGTTCTCGAGGTTATGTCGATCGTTTCAAGTGACAGATTCGATTTATTGTGACCTGAAAACTATTACACGTAAATCGAGGTGAAAGGAATTTATTGGACAAACGTAGACCTTGTTTCTTCAAGAATGGATTTGATTGAATACTTTAAAGTAGGTACTCGCTGTTGCCTGTGACTTAGGTATTTATAATTTAATTTTGGTTTTGTTACATTAGTGAAAAAACCTTCTAAACATTCAGGTTACAAATCGGGCGGATCATTGCTATCGGTAGCATAAGGTCAGCTGAATAATGTAAAGTAAGGGAAATTAGTTGCTAAGCAAATTAACTCAGTCAGTCTGCCCCGCCTTTTCCCAAATAATTTATGGGATGCATGAAGAAGCCTCCTCGTGTAGCGCAGTTTGTTCCGCCAGTTACTCAACTGAACCGAGCGCTCGGCACATCCTGGACAGTCACACCCAACACCTTATTTGACTGGCCAATTTTTCCCTTGCGGTGGTAAGACTAACGCCCGCCTGGTTTCCCACCGGAGTCCGGCGTCAAGCAGCCTGCTGTGTTTCGTCGGTGCGTGGGAGTTCCAGTGCCTTAGAAACTTCTGGGCACGCTCGTTCCATCATAGACCTCATCCATCGCATTCTATCAGGCGTGATCGAGGTCAAGAGCGGCCGCATTCAGAAATCAAAAAAATATGTTGGGGTCGGCTTCCAGTCTAATCGGATGCAGCTGAATACCAGTATTTAATATGGAGCGACTGCCTATCTGACCTCCACAACCCAGTTACTGGGTAACACGATACCCCTTGGTAAGACTGGTTGTCAGACTTTCAGGCTTCTGACGACTCGTGACGACTGTCAAAGATTCAAGAATGACAGCCGGGACCAACGGCTTAACGTGCTTTCCGAGGCATGGAGCGGTCTCGGTATGTAAAGATGGTCACCCATCCACGGACCGACCGCGGCAAGCGTAGCTTAACCTGATCGATCGACCCATGCGGCTGTCATTACTTAGCCACGAGCCCCTCTCAATAAGCAATTTGACTATCACATTAATTTCACCATAATTATGATCAAATCACAACTGTCACTCTTGACAGCTGTATGAAATGGCTATACCTACATAACACGAAAAATTTATATCAATTTGCTATACAATTTTCACGGCTGCACTTTGACATTTCCATGAGTGTGAATACACTCAACGATGTTCTCAGAACATTCTTGCTTCGATACTTTCCAATATTTATTATTATACACCAACATGTAAACTCCTACACACATACACGCTTAAAAACATAAACTAGTCATTCATAACATATTATTACCTACACTATGATAATCAAGTAATCCAGTACACCCTACACAAATATTTAATAAGTTTAAACAAAATCTTTCTTTCTGTCGGTTTTAAAAGCAAGTCAACTGTGGGTACTTACCACCTTTAAATTATACGCGCCGCACTATGTAGGTACCATTTTGTTAAAACGCAGATGTGTCTTCTCGACATCCGTATGTCACTAACGGGATGCAGCAGAATACCAGCGTCAGGTATTGTACCTGGCATATGCTGAGCTGGACTCCCATTTGGTGCAACCATGAGACACACACCTCCCAGTAGTGATCCACCGTTATAGATATAGGTACATGAGCTTGGTATCTATGGGTCAATTTATCTTTTTAATCTTTGTTATTTTTTTCTTTCACCTGTTTTTAATGTTTTTAATACCTTATCTATCTATCTATCTATCAATTCTAGCAGGATATCACCTCAAAGACTAACAACAAAATCATATTATTTCTACTCCCATTATTTCCAACTACTCTTATTTCAAAAGTCTTCAACATTTTCCCTCTTTTCTCTAGTCCCTGCAACAAGTCTTGCGGTCAGTAAAAACCGAGTTTTATTTTATTTAAGAACTTCAAAAACTCTGTTTAGAAGGAATTTTTCTCTCGCTTCTAGTTTCATTCCTAGCATTTAAAGTTATACTTTTGAAGTAAGTTGCAATGGCAGGGTTGGTGGCGTTGGACTGAAGTGGGGTTGAACTAGAAGTTTTAAATGTGACATGTTTAAATAGTTTTTAGAGATGTGACTTTGTGAGTATGAAGGAAAAAAATAATAGTTCAAAAGGTTTAATAGGTCTTATCAACCTCCACAGCTCTACTTATCCTATGGCTGAGCACAGGCAACGAAATAAAGGTCAATAAATCTTATTGAAGTCTCAAACTAACTTCCGATATTACTCGTAATAGTAGATTGTTTGCCAAGGGCGCAAACAACTATTTTGAAGGCGAGAGTATTTAGTAGAATCCTGAGCGCAACGAGGGATTCAAAGTACATCACTCAAGCTTAAAATAGTGTTGCTCCCGAGTTGCGCTCTACTTTTTATCACCCTCTATGAAAAAATAAGTAGCTAAGTGCAAGTTATGAATAAGAATAGTACTTACGTTTATTTATGTACCTGGGGGTTCCGTGGCTAAATAATAACAGCCGCACAGGTCGATCGATCAGGTTAAGCTACGCTTGCCGCGGTTGGTCATACCGAGACCCCTCCGTGCTTCGGAAAGCACGTTAAGCCATTGGTCCCGGCTGTCATTCGTGGATCTTTGACTGCGGTTACGGGTCGTCAGAATCCTGAAACTCTGATAACCAGTGCTACTAAGGGGTATCGTATAACCCAATAACTGGGTTATGGAGGTCAGATAGGCAGTCGCTCCATGTAAAATACTGGTATTCAGCTGCATCCCGTTAGACTGGAAGCCGACCACAACATAGTTGGGAAAAGGCTGGGCCGATACGATTACTTGAGGAAGACATACTCATTTTTTATAAAACTAAGTAAAATCCCAATTTGAGTAAACAATTACGAACGAAGGCTGAATGCTTTTCGCGCGTTTTTTATTGTTTCACAAAGGGTTTTTTTTTTAATTTAGCTTGCGCGTTTTACTTTATCATACAGCATGTTACTTCTTCATACAATGTTCGTGATTGATCTCTTTGGTGATTGGAACTTTTACTAACAATATCCACATTCCAAATTCAAATCACTTTTAGTCCCTAGGGATTAAAGAGCTATTTTAGAATAGATGTTATAAAAAGATTTTTTTAACACTTTGCACCCCTCGACGTAATAACAATAAAGCTTCTATTGCGTCTCGTTCAGTGTCCTTCAATGTGTTAATAATGCCAAGTATACAGAACCTATATTATGCGTAGGCGTTAGTACTCGTACTATTAGTTATTCTTTGGCGTAGGGAAGATTGAAGCAACACAATCTACCTAGCCTTCTCCCAACTAATTTTGGGGTTAGCTTTCAGTCTAATCGGATGCAGCTTAGTACCAGAATTTTACACAGAGAGACTGCCTATTTGACCTCCAGAACGCAGTTACTGAGTAACATGATACCTCTTGATAAGGCTGGTAATCAGACTTGGTTTTCTTACAGTCGTCACGGGTAATGACGATTTTCAAAGATCTACAAATAACACACACGACCAACGACTTAACGTGCTTTACGAGTCAAGACAGCAGCATATGTGCATATCGATAACCCCAAGACTCTGTTTTTTAACCAAAATAGTAAAATTGAACAAAGTGCACCGAACAAGAAGAAACAACGCTATTAAACGATCTCATTCAACCTCGATACTTTCTTCCTCTTACGTCAAAGTCCCCTCCCCCCTCACTTCACCCCCCTAATTGTATCTCATCAAAGCCATTATGGTGTAAACTTTTTATGACGTTAATACAGTTCAGGGCAAAAACATGGAGCCACTTTTCAATATTCTAAAACGAGTTTCTTCGTAGAGTTGATGTAATGAGGTGTTTGAAAAGCGGGATGGGGGTCAGAAAAAAATAACGATTAATGGCGATGGGAGGGATGGGATAATTTGACAATTATGTGTATTTTTCGTGTTTATTAATAATGAAAATAATTATCAAGCTCTTAAAAAATACACGTGATGGAAGGGAAGGGGGAGGAGGGATAGCCTAAAAATTACCCATGGGGATGGGGGGTTATAAAAGTGGCCTATAAAACATCACTTGGTTAACGGATGGCCTCAATGTGATAGAAGTGATAGTTATACACTTCACCAAATTATTTGTTCAAAGACGCTTTAAATCAATATTTTATGAGGAAATCGTTGTCGAATTTCGCTAACTTTGTAGGTATATGTGTTTGTTCCTGACTGTACCCGTTAACATTTTATAGTGACACCCAAGTGTCGTGTTCGAAGGGTTTTTGTTGGGACTTTTATTATCAAATTAATGGTCGTTTCTAGTGTACCTATTTAATCGATGTTTTAAGGCACTTCTAAATAAAGAACGCTGTAACGTGTAATTTGAATAATTAAAGAATTTGTTTTTATTTCTCAAGGAAGCAAAAAAAAACAAATATCTATAATATATATATACAACATTATTTTTAGTATATGCGAAACCCGGAACGTGTCTAGTATTTTTATGTAAAGAATCTATGAACAAAATTTCAAAACTGTATCATGAAAAATCACAAAGTTATAAGCTTGTTAAGTTACCTGTTTGTCCGTACAAAAACATGCTCACCCACGCCGCTCGCGCCGCGCCGTCTTGCACTCATTAGGTATTACCTAGGTACCTAACCGTTCGGCGCGGATATTGTATAACCTACTTAGTCTCGCTCGGTGTCCAACTTTTAACCTTTTCTAAATATTTTTGGAACAAAATATAACATGGGGTAAAAATTATTGGAATCGATTCAGTTACTTATTCTGAACAAACTATATTGTTTCGCATATACTAAAAATAACGTTGTATATGTATATCTATTGGGTGCGCTCTGGGAAGCAGGACTTTTTACCGACTTCACAAAAACGAGGAGGTACTATGTTCGGATGATTGTATGTTTTTTTTTGTATGTTTTTACAAATGCTTTTGCCTAAAACAGACTGGCAGCTTAGTACCCCTTCACGACGTGATATCTTATTGAATGCCTAAATCGCACCGTTGGATTTTCAAGTTACAGCGCTGAGCCCAGCGTTGAAATTACAACAGCGCGCTTTCATTTAGACCTTCCTTTAGATGTCGTCATGTATTAGTGAAAACGAATGTAAGTCGCCTTTTCGACACCTATGAGAATAGATGTTGTATTCCTTCGAAAATAAATGATTTAATAATGAAGATTAACTCATAAACCCTACCACAACATTCATCCTAAACCTTGTTATGAGCCTAGCAAGCAAGGAGTTTTCTTCAACATTAGAACTTAGGTCATTTCCTTTCTTTTCGACCTCGATCACGCCTGATGGATAGCAACAGATGAGGAGATGAGGAGATGAACCCAATTACTGGGTAATACGATACCCTTTTTTATTCAGGATGGGAAATCATCAAATGACGCCTCCCGCTCTGGGTGAAGCGGAAGGGAGTGTCAGACTCTTACTGACTAAACCCACCCGTGTTCCTTCCTTAGCCCTTTAAGTTCCGGGCCAGCGGTACCCCTTTCGGACAATCCCGCTGAATATACAATACCCCTTAATAAGACTTCTGGTCAGACTTTGGTGCTTCTGACGACCCGTAACGACTGTCATAATAATATATCCACGAATGCCAGCCAGGACTAACGGTTTAACATGTTTTACGAGGCACGGAGGAGTCTTGGTATGTAAAGATGGTCACACATCCATGGACCAACCGCGGCAAGCGTACCTTAACTTGAGCGATCGACATGTGCGGGTGTCATTACCTTCTTAGTCTAAATTAGGACACGTAGGCATAAGCAAAATCCATACTAATATAATAAATTCGAAAGTAACTCTGTCTGTCTGTCTGTCTGTATGTTACCTTTTCACGCCTAAACCACTGAATGGATTTCGATAAAATTTGGCAGAGAGATAGACTGCATCCCGGGAAAGGACATAGAATAGTTTTTATCCCGATATTCCCACGGGATCGAAACTCATGCGGGAAACCGCGGGGCGCTGCTAGTCAGCCTATAAAGTTCCCACTGCTGGGACACACGCCTCCTCTCTGTGAAAGCGAGTGGGCAGTAATCCACCGCGTAGGTCCAGTGTGGGTTGGTAGATTACTGATTGTGTATTTCGCCTCACTCTAATAACGCCTACGGCTATCCCTGGCTATCTAGCCGACGCGCGACGTAAATATAATGACCGGCTTATTTGCACCCTTTTAGATCAAGCCTATTTGTAAAGAGGCTAAGTTTGAGTTAAATTAATATTAAACCAATGAAATATAGATGAAGTTTCTGTACACTTTCGGCATAAAATTGATTACTCTGTGAAAGTCTCGAACGAAATTTTAACTGGCTTCGAAAGTACGAAAATACGAATTTACTATATTTTGTACTGTACCTACCAATAATAATTCATCTCGTCTTCTCAACGTCCGTGTGTCACTGCAGGGATCCAGCAGAATATCAGCGTCAGGTACATTTGCCTGACACTTGCTGAGCTGGACTCCCATTTGGTGCAACCTTGAGACACACACCGCACTGTGTACGTTTCGTTATTAATTTTATTTTAAGTATTCGTCATAGTGTCACTTTTATTTCGATGTATTTTTCATCTTGTTTTTATATCGGCACCTTGTTTTTATATTATAATCATGTGGGTAGTTTGGTTATCATCTAATATTGTATTTTTGTGTGTTGTGCTGTCTTTTTGTGTGCGCCAAATAAAGTTTATCTATCTATCTATCTATAGAATTTTAGGTAGGTAGATATCTATCTACCTACCTAAAATTCTAGTTTCAACTCTATTAGTAGTTGTAGTGGCAATCATATAATTTAGGTTTAATAGACTTTTATATTTTACTAGCTGCGCCCCGCGGTTTCACCCGCGTAAATGTCGATCCCGTATTAATATCGGGATAAAAAGTCTGTATGTTAATCCAGGGTGTTAGTTACCTCCATACGAAATTTCATCAAAATTGGTCCAGCCCTTTGAGCGTGAAGAAGTAACAAACATATAAACACACACACACTCACAAACTTTCGCCTTTATAATATTAGAGTGATAAATTTATTTATCTCTATGAGGGGCCGTGTGGTGCCGGACTTAAAGAATAGCACCACACCATACTTCCCGTGGGTGTCGTAAAAGGCGACTAAGGGGCGTACCGGAGAATGGGCAGCAGCGTTCTCTATGCGTTCCACCACCATACCATACTGCGATCGCCAACCCGCCTGCCAAACGTGGCGATTATGGGAAACCCCCCCCCCCCCCTTTTGAGGGAGGCTTATGTCCAGCAGTGGACGTCTTTCGGCTGAAATGATGATGAGGGGCCCGTGGCTAAATAATAACAGCCGCACAGGTCGATCGCTCAGGTTAAGCTACGCTTGCCGAGGTTGGTCAAGGTTAAGCAGCCCGAAAGTCTGATAACCAGTCTTCACCAAGGGGTATCCTGAAATCGCAAAACAAAATCAGCTGATCCCTACATTTATGTTCGCATAACTCGTCAAAACGTAGGGAACAGCTGATTTTTTTTTGGGAACTAATTTTTTGAGCTATTTAAATATTCGAGATGTTATTATGATCAGTTGAAAAACATATTGAGCAGTTATTTAATTTAATGGCGGTTGATTAATTATTGCGACAGTAAAACATGGACAGTAATAAAAGATCAATTAGACTGTTATTTTATCATACAATGTCAATTCTAAAAATAATTGAGCAGTCCAATAACTAAATGAGCGGTAAAATGATGGAATGGGCGGTTCGCTAAATAGTTCGGCAGATCATAGCGGATGCAAGAGCGAGCGAAGCGAGCTCGGGACTTGGGGCACCCCGACTCGGACAGGTTAGGTTCGAAGGGGATGACGGGGGCTCGAGTGAGCGAGCAAAGCGAGCGAACGAGCCCCCGTCATCCCCTTCGTGTTAGGTTCCTTTAAACCCTGTAGACAGAAATACCCGAAAGAAATACCGCGAAGCGGGGCTCCGTCGACTACACACCCAAAACTACTTTACCACCTCATTGTTTATAGAATTGCTGAGAATGAGATTTATTACCGACAAATTCCGATTTATTACTGCCCACACGTAACCGCTCGTTCAATAATTTTTACCGCCCATTTAATTATTTTCCCACTCAATTATATATTCACTGATCCATTTCATTATTTTTTATTACTCATTTTTGTTTACTTTACTGCTTAGTTTTAACTGCTGAACAAGTTATTAAACGTGCCATTTATAATTTTTAACTTACCAAAACCGCTATTTACAACTGCCTCTTTAAATCAGTGCCTTTTTTTTTATAGACTAGACTAGCTTCTGCCCGCGACTTAGTCCGCGTGAAATTTGGCCCCCGACACATCGCGTCGCATCCCATAGCTCACCCGTGTGCTACTACTCCGTTTCACTTTACGTTGTTTCTGACGTTTTTTGTTCTCCTTTTGCTCGGCTCCTAAGTGTCGTAGCGTGACGTTAAATAGCCTATAATCTTCCTCGAGAATAGGCGTGACGACAGTATCAAATAATCAAAAATTTAATCATGTTAGGGGAAAATACATATTAAAAGGATTTAAAACAGTGATTTACATTAATTTAAAAACTTGAGATTAATCGGATTTTCACTAAAATAAAAGATTAAAATACTGCAGTCGGCCATTTTGACTGAACACCAATCACAGCGCATGACGTCACGCCTATGTAAACATCACTGTGGTTCACAGAGTACACTATAAATAGTATACTGACAACATTTGATGTTTACCTAGGCGTGACATCAGATCCGACGCCATGACACTGTGAGCTGTTTTCGCGCCCTATTGAAAAAATATTAGGCTTCAAACTTCGTTAAACTTTAGTTTATTACCGAAATATAGGTGTTTTCGTAAATAGTAAATGTGTACGTACATTACGGAAGAGGATTTGAAAATCATTCGTCATGCCTATTGGGCTATTAAATGCAAAAGGAATTTTTCAAATCCAACCAGAGATTACCCCCTACATACAAACTTACAACCATAACCATACCATAATCAGCCTATAATGATCCCACTGCTGGGACACAGGCCTCCTCTCGGTGAGAGGGAGTGGGCCGTAATCCACCACGCGGGCCCAGTGCGGATTGGCAGATGTCACATGACTTCGAATTTCTGGTTTTAGGACATGCCGGTTTCCTCACGATGTTTTCCTTCACCGTTTTGAGAGCAGTGGTGATGAAATAATTTACACAAAGTAAAGCGCCTGTCTGGGTTCGAACCTACGACCTACAACTCGTAAGTCGCGGCCGTTACCACTTGGCCACCACTGCTAACGATACTTACAAACTACCTCCTTATAATATTAGTATACAACATTATTTTTAGTATATGCGAAACCCGAAACACGTGTCTAGTATTTTTATATAAAGAATCTATGTACAAAATTTCAAAACTGTATCACGAAAAATCACAAAGTTATAATGTTTGTCCGTACAAAAACATGCTCACCCGCGCCGCTCGCGCCGCGTCGTCTTGCGCTCATAGATATATAGTACCTAGGTACCTAACTGTTCGGCGCGGAGATTGGATAACCTACTTAGTGTCGCTGCATGTCCAAGTTTTAACCTTTCTATTCTATTTTATATTCAGGTTTCGCATATACTAAAAATAACGTTGTATAGATATAGATTAGTTTCTGCGATACAATAATAACAATAACCACAAACAAGAAGTCACAGTACATCACAGAAAACATCTTCATTACTCTCCCCCATCACAATTTATTTAGGGTCGGCCCAACATGTCTTTTTCATCCTTATATCACGGAAAACATACATTTCCAATTACTACACAAAACGCTACCAATCTTCCCGGAATTATATTTGTACCTGCTACTATAATAGTGTTTCACGACTCACAAGGGGCCCGAGGGTCGTCCTGTGAGCAAACAGGAACTTCACCAGTTTTCCTGACAGTCTGCCTTGATCGTTGCCATGGCTCCCAGGGGATGTTCTGTAGCTCTATCCGTTAATAAATACGAGAATAGGTACACTGCATTGTATGAAAAGATGTATGGAGCGCTCACAAGTAATAGGTAAGTGTTATTACCTGACTGCGGCGAAGCCCAAAAGGAGGGTTATGTGTTTGACCTGTATGTATGTATGTATGTCCGTTTCTTTGTTCCCTCGTAACTTCTAAACGAATGAACGGATTTTGATAAATTATACGTCTTTAGATTTGTCTTGGTAGCGCGAGTGTCACTGGGTATATCAAAGTTGAAAAATATAAAATGGCCGATTTTTGGCGCAATAGTATGTCTTCAAAAAAAAATTTTTTCTCGAAACCTATCGAGTGGGGTATCAAAATAAAGGGGTTATAAAGATGATTTCAAAAATATATACAACTTATATGGTTAAAAGTAATTCGAAGTGGCAAATCGTAAAAAACACGTACCAAGAGCTAAATCGTCTGCGAAATCTTTCAAATTTGTGAACTAAAAAGCTGGCAATAAAAAACAAGTAATTAAAAAAAAGCAGGCGGGACCCATACCATTTTTAGGGTTCCGTATAAAAACGGAACCCTATTACTAAGACTTCGCTGTCTGTCCGTCTGTCCGTCTGTCCGTCTGTCCGTCTGTCCGTCTGTCCGTCTGTCCGTCTGTCTGTCACCAGGCTGTATCTCAACAACCGCGATAGCCAGACAGTTGAAATTTTCACAAATTATGTATTTCTGTTGCCGCTATAACAACAAATACTAAAAACAAAATAAATTAAATATTTAAGGGGGGCTCCCATACAACAAACGCGATTTTTTTGCCCTTTTTTGTTCGATATCAAAAATGGCAACAGGTAGGCACTTGAAATATTCACAAAATATTCAGTTGTATTTTAACTTTAATAATAAATAATAAAATTAAAATAAAATAAATATTTGAGGGGGCCTCCCATACAACAAACATGTTTTTTTCGGCGTTTTTGCCTTGTGGTACGGAACCCTTCGTGTGCGAGTCCGACTCGCACTTGGCCAGTTTTTTTTATTACTTTTCAAACTCAAATGGGTCCCGCCTGCTTCCAACTTTTATTTAATTTAAAATTGCCTTGTTTTTAGCTTTTCAATTTTTTTTAACTTAATTTTTTTACCGCAGTCGGGTTTTTTAGTTTTTTTAATTACTTGTTTTTTTTTATTTTATTTATTCCGGTCTGATCCCCTGAACCCAATTTTTTTTTCTCTTTTTGCTCGGATCCTAGGGCCGTAGCGTGATGTTAATTTATAACCTTCCACAAAAAAAAAAAAAAAAAATTCAAATCCGACTGGTAGTTCCGATATAAACTCTTGAGCTCTGGGGGCCTAAAAAGGCCACTTTGGAGAATCATAAAAGAATAACATTATAAATTATAATATGCCGAAGACAGTCCGTGTTTTTCTTTTGTTCGCCGCACTACGTAGGTACAATCAAAGAGATTGGGATTGGATTTAAATTGGATTGATTGGTATTTTAGCACAGACAAAAAAAAATAACTGAAAAATGCTTCACGAATAGGATTTCATACGATTAACTTAACAGTTAGCTGTCTATTATGTTATCCTTTTATGATTCTGCCAAAGACGCCTTTTTAGGCCTCTAGGCAGACAGTAAATATATTTAAAAGACTTGTTCTAGAGCGTTATCTAATCCAGACTTTAAGGTACTCGATCTAATAATAAGAAAGGAAAGCTTTTCCATTGGACAGGATACTAATATTCGTTATATTATTATAATAAATAGCTATTCATTACCTAATGGAGATATCCAATAAGCTAGTTATTACATCGGGTTCATGGGAAATAGATATGTTGGTACCTATATATATATTGGCCAATAACTAAGCCATTTTTGCGAAAGGACGAAAAAGGGCCGAGTTTCAATTAATTATTATACTTTTCGACAGAATCTTATGTAGGTAATGGCTTGTTATGGCCACTTTCACCAATGATACTAAATGCGATCAGCACACCTAAACTGCAAACTTTTAGTCAAAAAAAAACTAACTTTAACTGTCATTACTTCCCAGAGTTTGATCCTTATTAGGTACACTATCGAATGGTGTAAATAATACAGTGTTTTTTTTTAATCAAAATCAACGAGTTCGATTCCTGGCTAGAAATATTGATTTTTCAAAAATCCCATGATGCAGTTTTAGTTTTCATTAAAATCGAGCACGACACTCCTTTGAATACTTTTCGCTATTCCTCATAGTTTCGAATTTGGCCACTTGAAAAATTCACCCTGTATACAGGGTCCCATTAAAATAGATAGACAAATTTTAAACACAGCGCTCAGTTCATCTAACCAAAGACATCCAAGCAAAAAAAAAACACTGATTAAAGTGATTTTATTTTGACCTAAAATAATAAATTGCCGGCACATAGTGTATTTTCGTTAGCTGATTATTTTTCTTGAATGTATCTACGCGTTTTTATTATATATTTTTTTTACCATCGTCGTCCTTATTTTGGAGGCCTGAATGATTTCTAAAAGTTTGTCCATCTATTTTAATGAGAATACGGCTGATAGAAATGTAAATATAAATAGTTTGGGATAAATATTCTGTACGAATGGAATATCAATTAAATTCCTTTTAAGACAGCTTATTTAATCGTTTTATGTTCCTTCAAAAATGTATAAGAGAACATACAGTAAATATAGCCAACAAGGCTGATAGACAAGCAAGTACGATCATCCTAATTGTCCCATAGAAAATTATAATCATACCTACATTTTTAAACCCCGCCCGTGGCTAAATAATAACAGCCGCACAGGTCGACCGATCAGGTTAAGCTACGCTTGCCCCTCCGTGCCTCGGAAAGCATGTTAAGCCGTTGGTCCCGGCTGTCATTCGTGGATCTTTGACAGACGTTACGGGTAGTCAGAAGTCCGAAAGTCTGACAACCAGTCTTACCAAGGGGGTATCGTGTTACCCAGTAACTGGGTAGTGGAGGTCAGATAGGCAGTCGCTCCATGTAAAATAGTGGTATTCAGCTGCATCCGGTTAGACTGGAAGCCGACCCCAACATAGTTGGGAAAAGGCTAGGCAGATGATGACCTACATTTTTGAACCAGAAACATAAGTCCTAATCAACGTAAGTGTTTTGTTTTTCTAATGTTCTAGTGAACGGTAACTAACAAGAGAAGACCAGGGTGAGTACTTTATAGATAAATTAATTACGGTAATGGTTCTAGTAAGCGTTTGTCTGGCAAAGCGACGCTGTATTTCTACTTCATTGGACAAGTGTCGTTCTTGAGTTACAGCTGATGTGATTGATTGAGACAACTGAGAGTAGAATAGAATTGAGTATCCTTTATGGTCTCCAGTATTTAATTAAAATTAAATTTTATTCAAGAACATCCATCGGTTTCTTAATAAACTTCAACTACAATCCGATGATCCTGCACACTTATCTCTTTTGTTGACTGTGCATATTATACACAAAACTAAAGGAAGCAAAAGGTTTTACACGCTAACTTGCTTAGCGCCTAGAGCGTAGAGGCTAGGCGACTAGTGAAGGCGCCAAGCGCGCAGTGCGGCCGGTTGCTAAAATTCTAGAGCGTTCTTATCTACAGCATCTACCTATAGTATGCGTAATACGCATCGCAGCTGACGTCACGCAAATTCTACATCGAGCAAGCAGGGGGGCCTAAAAAGGCCACTTTGGCAGAATCATAAAAGGATAACATTATGAATCATAATATGGCGAAGACACTCCGTGTTTTTCTTTTTTCGCTGCACTACGTAGTAGGTATAATCAAAGAGATTGGGATTGGATTGGTTGGTATTATAGCACAGACAAAAAAAAATAACTGAAAAATCCTTCACCAATGGGATTTGATACGATTAACTTAACAGTTAACTGTCCATTATGATTCATAATGTTATCCTTTTATGATTCTGCCAAAGTGGCCTTTTTAGGCCCCCAGAACTCTATTTGCCCACAATGCCTCTGGAATGACCATCTCTAGTTGCTAGGCCGCTTTCTTGTTGCTAGCAATCAGAGGATGTTTTATGTTTGAAACATCAACGAATAATCTTCGGTGGTTCGACGCCTGAAGCGTTTTATGAACTGCAAATACTGGCGAATCAAGTAATGGAATGAGCCCAAAAACAAATTACACCTCTTTTGAATGGACTTTTAATAACTGAAACATTTTGTGAAGTTATTCGAACCATCGTTACCAAACTAATGAATGTATGTCGGTATGTACGGATTGTTTTCTATACGGACCAACAAGTGCTCATACAAACAGGCGACACGCGTCAACGCCAGACGCAGCGGTCGACGCGTGTCGACGGCAGCCGTCGACAAAATGTCGCTCGTGTTTTTAAATAAATAATAATAATAATTTATTTATTTCAGAATAATTCTAGTCCATACTTTCAAATTCATACATTAAAATTACTTATAAAATATAATAAGTATTAAATTCGAAACAGGTAAAAACCCAAAACAAAATTGTGATTATTTAAAAATAATAAGTAAATTAAATTTGTCAAAAAAATAATTATAAAAATGTCAGAATCGAATAAAAAATAAAAATAAATAAAATGTCAAATATAAAATTGTAAAAATGATATAAAAATAATTTTTTGAACACCGAATCAACAGGTGTCGACGACTGCAGTTGTCTCTGCCATTGACGCAGTGGAGGCCAAGTGGTAACGGCCGTGACTTATGAATTGTTAGTCGTAGGTTCGAACCCAGACAAGCGCTTTACTTTGTGTAAATTATTTCATCACCACTGCTCTCAAAACGGCGAAGGAAAACATCGTGAGGAAACCGGCATGTCCTAGAACCAAAAATTTGAAGACATGTGACATCTGCCAATCCGCACTGGGCCCGCGTGGTGAATTACGGCCCCCTCCCTCTCACCGAGAGGAAGCTTGTGGCCCAGGAGTGGGAACATTATAGGCGGATTATGCTCGTGTGAATGCAATCTAAGTAGGTACGTTTTTAGAGTGAAGAGTGCACCTGTGTCTGCGCACACACTTGTGCACTATAATATCTCCTGCGCCGAAGACTTCGGCCATGGCGACTAGTCTCCGCTGAGATTAGTCGCCATGGCCGAAATTCGGTCTAGAGGACTTCAGGTAGGTAATTTTAATGTAGGTAACATTAAAATTACCTATGTAGCGGTATCTACAGCGCCACATGCGAACAACGCGTCGTACTGACGTCACGCAAAATCCTGCATCTCGGAAGCAGAGTTTACCGCGCAACTAGCATAGATACAACTACCCGACGTGAATCATTGGGTAGTTGCCCGCCAGACACAACACCGTTCCGGTTGGAGGATCCTCCCATTTCTATATAGGTTGAGTGAACTTTACAACTAACTACCTATTGTTCGTGATTAACACTTTAAATGCCAGAGATTCCATTGTTTACAAAGGAATCTCTGACATACTTAAACTTTAACTTAAACGTTTTCGTCTGAATTGTATTTGTATGCTTCAGCTAGTTCTAGTTTGAAAGAATGCCGATCACAATAACGTAGCCAACGAATGTTTAATTAATTAAATATTGATGTTTCATACTCAGTTTTAAGTAAGTACCTAATCTACGCATGAACGGATTTGAATGAAAGGTAAACTGATAAACTATGTCCTTCCTTAAGGGCGTTTACGACCTACGGCATTTCATACAAACTTTCAAGACTTGTTTTTCGAAATGAATGAATCGATTTTAATAAAACTCCATACGCATATGCTGTCTGTGTGGTGCCGGACTTAAAGAATAGCAGCACCCCATACTTCCTGTGGGTGTCGTAAAAGGCGACTAAGGGGCGTACCGGAGAATGGGCAGCAGCGTTCTCTATGCATTCCACCACCATACCATACTGTGATCGCCAACCCGCCTGCCAAGCGTGGCGATTATGCCAAACCCCCCCCTTTTGGGGGAGGCCTATGTCCAGCAGTGGACGTCTTTCGGCTGAAATGATGATGATGATGATGATATGCAGGATACAAAGGTCTAAAAAGTTAGTAAAGAACATTTTCGAAAAACAGTGTTACAGCCAAATTAGACCGATTTTAAATTTTCCATAGAAGCAAAGATTTCCAGTTTTTTTTTTTTTTTAAATAAGACATATCGAAAATGTTCTCTACTAACTTTTTAGACCTTTGTATCCTGCTTATGCGTAGGTACCAACGAAGTTTAATTAAAATCGGTTCATTCATTTCGAAAAATAAGGGCTTGAAATTTTTTTGTATGAAATGCCGTACGGCGGAAACCACAGATATCGGCGTAAACTCTCTTAAAGACATATCGCTACTGATGGTAGCCAGTATAATCATAACTGTCAGTATAATATACATCATACAAATCGCTACTGATATAGATTACTTATTGGGACCTTAAAACCAGACATAGATAGGTTTTTCTACCACTTGTATATCAAAACTGGTGATAGATAGGTAATTGGGGTCGGCCGTTAGCTAGTTTTATAATAGTTGCTAGCTGCGTCCCGCGGTTTCATCCGCGTAAATGTCGGTCCTGAGGGAATATCAAGATAAAAAGTAGCCTATATGTTAATCCAGGGTGTCAGCTACGTCCATAAATTTTTTTATCAAAATTGGTCCAGCCGTTTGAGCGTGAAGAAGTAACAATTGTTTATTGTTAATTAAAACAGTAACACCAATTATATTAATTAACATAAAAAGAAAAACAAATTTTTTTTTTCAACTACTAACATAATAATAGAGGACACCCTAGCATACTTCTCACAAAACATCAAACATACCCGCATAATTCTACTCCATTCATCGGCAAACAGATCACATTCAGGATTGGTGGCCAGGAGGGCATTAAGCATCCTTAGAGTACGACACACAGGGGACTTAGCTCTGGCGACAGTTTTCGATGATGAACAAACATATAAATACACACACACACTCACAAACTTTCGCCTTTATAATATTAGTGTGATGAGCCTCACATTTTAGCCAGCAGATTAAAACGCTAAACTAAAGTTCTAAATACACCGCCTTATTTTATTCAGACGAGCACATGATTTATTTAGTGAGTATAACGCGAACGCCTTAATTTCGCCCGTATCGCCGAGCGAACTTATCTACTTACTGATAAAGTTATTGATTATATTCCAACGCGTGAAAGCCAACATTATGTATACGACGCTTCTAGGGGAATATTAAATACTGTAGTATAGGTAACCCTTATAATTTCTTAGTTTATTTATACCTTGAGATCGAATGCTCTAGATCTTTGTAAGCACAAAATACGAGCTTTGACGTGGAGTTGCGGACACCAGAGGGGCAATTCTCGGGTAGCTCACCGTCGGATCAGGACCAGGCCCGTGCCGGACGGCGCGTACGTGTTCCACGCGCGCCTCAAAGAAATGTCAGCATCATTTGAAGGGGCCTGTTAAGGCCGAAGCCTGCCGGTTCAGCGGGATTGTGGGTGAATCTTGAGAGGCTCAATTTATGATGTCCGGAGGTATAAAGTACCCGCAATATTGAAATAAAGACCCAAAGTATTTTTTTTACGTCTTATCACTATGGTATCTAATTGATGCACAATAGTTACTCTTTTTAATTTGGTTGTAATTATCGAAACAAAAAACAAAATGTCACAAAAATTGATAACCCTGGCGCGTTCTTTACACATTTTTTAATGAAAACAATCTGAAGTCGCCAATTTATAAATGTAAAATTATCAATTTATGTAGTTTTTCAACAACTAGATTAGTATGTGTTGAAAATAAAAATATACAGTTTTTATTTTATCCCATAGTTTTACATAGAAATTGATTTAAAGTTTTGTCCAGAGATAAACAGTGATTCCTGTGGCGCGCTACATAACTAGACATACACACATCAAAAGTGTCTAGGGATCAACATATATTTTTGCAATAACTTTTCTCCTGATTGATATTAATTAAAATTTTCTTTAAGGATTCATCAAATAAAGTGTTTTCGTTTGTCACAGTAACGATAAACCAAGTCACCTTTGCATTAATAAAGAAATTTGCCATTTTCCTAATAAAGGGATTTTTGACATTTGAACCACTAACACAAAAGTTCGAAAAAAAGACTGAAATAACAGTTTTCTTTAAAATTTTATTGGGTAACTTAAACAATTAATAATCCGTGTTTCTACCGCGAACACTAACAACACAAGAACATCGGTTTGGCATACTCAAAATGAGTTCATCCAAATCACGCTGTGGAATGGCCGCCCATGTTCGTTGCAACAACAAAAAAAGGTCTTCTTGCGACATACCCTCCATTGGATACCCTCCATATTCGGCAGAGCTCTTCTCTGTAGCATATCCCATGCATGCTCAATCGGGTTCAAGTCTGGCGACTGAGCAGGCCAGGGCAGGACATTGATGTTAGCTGCGGCGAGAGTCTGTCTTACAACTCTTGCGGTGTGCGGTCGTGCATTATCATGCATTAACTGAAATAAGGGACCGATTTGCACTTGTAGAGGAACGATGACGTCTGATACAATCGTCTCAGCATAAATTTGAGCGTTGAGGTTGCCTCTGATCCAAATCAACTCAGTTCTTCCGCCGATCCAAATACCCGCCCATACCATGATGGTTCCACCACTATTAGGATGGACTTCCTGGCAGGATTTTAATCGCTGTTGGCGTCCAGGGGTTCTCCAGTGTCGTATACGTCTTGTATCCGGTCTCATACCAAAACGAGACTCATCAGAAAAGCACACGAAACGCCATTGTTCTTCTGCCCAATTTCTGTGTTCAAGAGCCCATTGATATCGAATCCTACGATTGTGCATTGCTATAGGTGGTACCCGTAGCGGTCTTCGGGAATGAAGGTTCACTTCATGCAAGCGGTTTCTGACTGTTTGGTCGCTAATTAAGTTCCCTGAAGAGTGATGAAGCCTCACGGCTAACATCATGGCGGTTATTGTTGGAGCTCTTCGAGTTAAGATTTGAATGTATCGGTCTTGTCTCCGTGTGGTGCAGCGATACCGTTCTCCATGGCACTCAGCCACGGTACCAGTGCTTCGGTAACGTGTCCAAAGTCGACTGATAACACTCTGACTTGTATTCAGAGCTAAAGCCACAGTACGTTGCCGGGAACCAGCTTCTATCATTCCCACGGCTCTGAGCATTTCTTCCCTGCTTAAATGACGTCGCCGCTCCATAATAACGTTGGTTTTAATCAGTAGTAGGGAAACAGTAGCACTAATAATGTCTTCAATGCGTTGTATGTTTTTATAGGGAAAATATTGACAGCTGATTTTCATCTTTTACTCGAATTTGATTCACAGTTCCTGATTCAAATTATGAAATGCACCAAAAAGGATCCATATAAATTTATAAAATCATAAATTTATTACAAAGCCACATCTCAATCTCAAGAAATCCGCATAAAAATGCTTGATCCCTAGACACTTTTGATGTGTGTAGATCGCTAGTGGAGCGGTCGCGAAGCGCAGTTATTCGTTCTCGTGCAAGCTCTAGTCGCGCATAAAACGCCGTGGTAGAAGATCGGGTCTCACTTTGCCCGTGGACGAAATTACGAAAGTAAAAATTTGATTCCCCTGGTTTTGTTTCACTAGGTCATTGATTACCCTGACGGCATAAAAAATTGTATAAGTTTTTTCTCGGATATATCTTTACTAATCTTTTTATTATTATTACTAATCTTGTTATTATTGATTTAATAATCTTATTATTATTACTTAGAAGTTTTAACTTTTTACGTAATCGATAAAAAACAAACTTTTATTGATTACCTTGGTGTTGATTCCCTTGGCGTTTTTGCCAGGGTAATCAATATTTTCTAGTTCGTCTAGTACATTTATTTGTTCATTCCAAATTGCACGGTTTGCTCAGACAGTGTTGAGTGTTTTGTTTTGCGTGGTTATCTAAGTGTTTATTCAAATAAGTTATAATCCGTTTGTATCGAATCTTTATGCGATTTGTACCTATTGCACGCAGAGATTACCAAAAAGGACCTACCAGTATCCTCCGATGATCCCTTTAGGATATATATGTTCTGTGCCGATGATAGCTTCTGGGCAGAAGTTCCTTCAATAAATGAAAATCTGTCAGCTTCTACAACTAACGCTGTATTGACAGCTCTTCACGGCGAACATTCCAGTGCTAGTGATTCTGATTTTGACTTAAATATTTTTTAGACAATAGGTAATAAAACAAGGTTGTGATTCTGATCTGATTGCCTACTATATTTTTTTTAAATTGTGTCGTCCAAAGAAAGGTTCCTAATTTTTGTTAAAATTTTTGATTATGTTTAAAAAAAAGTTTTAGTTTCAATTTTTATTATTTAGTATGTATATATATTTTTAATTTTGATTCCCTTGTCATCGTATTTTGATTACCCTGGCCCAAAAAATATGTTTTCAAATATCTTTGTAACGCGTCGTTCAAAACTGACCCCTATTTGATAAATGTGTTTATAATTCGGCTAAAAAACATACTGAACTATAATTTGTAAAAAATAATAATAATAATAATGCGCCACGGGAATCAACTGAATATTCTCAATCTCAAGATTTACCCTTGTCCGAAAGGGTTACCGCTGGCCCGGAACATAAAGGGCTAAGGAAGAAACACAGGTGGGTTTTAGTCAGTAAGAGTCTGACACTCCCTTCCGCTCCGCCCAGAGCGAACGGGGTCATTTGATGATAGCTAAAACAAAAAAAAAAAAAGCACGGGGCAAATCTCGTACTTATCGAAAAAAAACTTGATAAGACTTCGTCTGGTCTGTGTGGTGCCGGACTTAAAGAATAACACCACCCCATACTTCCCGTGGGTGTCGAAAAAGGCGACTAAGGGTCGTACCGGAGAATGGGCAGCAGCGTTCTCTATGCGTTCCACCACCTTACTATACTGCGATCGCCAACCCGCCTGCCAGGCGTGGCGATTATGGCAACCCCCCCCCCCTTTTGGGGGAGGCCTATCTCCAGCAGTGGACGTCTTTCGGCTGAAATTATGATGATGAAGACTTCGTCTGAGACAACCATGGCTTAAATGGTTCTAAATTATCTATTATCTGTACTATCTTCGCCTTAAAGCTTTGCCCCATCTTCCAATCACCCTATATAATACTAGCAACGCCCAGAGGATTCAACTGCATTACGCCGATAAGAAGTATCCTAGATATTCTTTTTATTCTTCGTTATTCTGGTGTACATGTTATTTTACTGTAAAGTATCATCAAAATCCGTTCAGTACTTTTTGCGTGAAAGAGTACTTAACAAACATCCATCCATCCATCCTCACAAACTTTCGCATTTATAATATTATGTAGGATAGTAGGAAGTAGGATAGGATATAAGGATATACTAAGGGCCGGTTGTTTCAAATGGTGGGTTAACGTAACATACGTACGTTTTTAGGGTTACGGAACCCTAAAAACGTACGTATGTTACGTAATCTGTAATCTGTGAAAATTTCAATGATGAGTTGAAATTTTGATGATGATGATGTATTTCTGTTGCCGCTATAACAACAAATACTAAAAACAGAATAAAATAAATATTTAAGGGGGGCTCCCATACAACAAACGTGTTGCTTTCGGTGTTTTTGCCTTGTGGTACGGAGCCCTTCGTGTGCGAGTCCGACTCGCACTTGGCCAGTTTTGTTGTTGCAAACTAGTACTAAGTTATGTTCGAGTTCTTGTTGGACACTTTAAGAGCTCTGAACTGAGCTTTTCTTTCGTAAAGTGGTTCTTGTAAGTTTGCCCTTGATAACAGCGTTAGAACTTTCGCGGGTCATCGTTTAAAGAATTACCCTCTCCAATTTTCTGAGACCCTAGTCCCTGATCAAATTCTGTTATGAGACTAATTTAGAATTGCGAATACTATTTGTTGTTTGTTGATCACTACTTTGATTGACGTAGACTATTTGTAGACGACGTAGAGTATTTGTTGTTATAGCGGCAACAGAAATACATCATCTGTGAAAATTTAAACTGTCTAGCTATCACGGTTTATGAGATACAGCCTGGTGACAGACGGACAGTGGAGTCTTAGTAATAGGGTCCCGTTTTTACCCTTTGGGTACGGAACCCTAAAAAAAATTACTTATATAAATTGACTGCCTCGTTGGTTTAGTGGTCGCAAGCGCTACTACTGAGCATGAGGTCCTGGGTTCGACTCCCAAGTCAGGCAAAGTGTTATTGGGTTTTTCTATCTGGTATTTCACAATAGTATCCTGGATTTGTGCCCGGTTGATGGCAATAGACTCGCACCCTATTACAGGGACCTTAAATACAGGGTTACTTTTCAAAGACCATCCAAATTTTTACATGGTGTTCTACCCATGAATATAAACAACTTTCACTATGGGATCAACTCTGAAATCACGAAAAAAATCAGCTGTTTCATATTTTGGTCAAGTAGGTATTGAAGTTTTGTATGAAACAGCTGTTTATTTTTTTTTGAGATTTCAGATTTGGTCCCATAGTGAAAGTTGTTTATATTCATGGGTAGAACACCATGTAAAAGTTTGGATGGTCTTTGAAAAGTAACCCTGTATAAATTGACTGTCTCGATAGTTTAGTGGTCGCAAGCGCTACTACTGAGCATGAGGTCCTGGGTTCCACTCCCAAATCAGGCAAAGTGTTATTGGGTTTTTCTATCTGGAATTTCACAGTAGCAGTCTGGATCTGTGAACCGTTGATGGCAATAGGCTCGCACCCTATAACATAGGACTTAAATATAACTGAAGAAGTGTGGGTGTACTATTAATAGGTACACCTCTGTCTGACACTTCGGGCGTTTACGATAGCAGGCGTAATATTATGATAGAAGAAACGTAATAAATTGATTTAATAAAATTCAAGGAAAGGATTACCTTTCCTTGAATTAAAATAAAAAAAAAAACAAGCCACGTAGAAAATTGTTTGAATATATTCTAGAACTAACACTTTTAAAAAAGAACTAATTGACTTTAGTTTTTACTTTAGTGTTAATTCTAGAATGTATTCAAACAATTTCCTACGTGGCTTGTTTAAAATAAGAAAAAAACCGGTCAAGTGCGAGTCGGACTCGCACACGAAGGGTTCTGTACCACAATGCATAAAACGCCAAAAAAAACGTTTCTTTTATACCCTTTAAATTTTAACTTTATTTTATTTTTATTATTTGTTGTTATGTCATGTACAGACAGACGGACAGAGGAGTCTTAGTAATAGGGTCCCGTTTTTACGCTTTGGGTACGGAACCCTAAAAAGAAGGCTAAGGTTGGTTTTGCGCCTTTGATTTAAGGGGATTACTTGACCTAAAGCGCGGTCACTGTCGGACTGCATAGAAAGGAAAGAGAAGCACAACGCTGGTAATTTATTGCAAAATACAAAAAAATCTATTGTTCAAACTAAAAAATAAAAACACTAGAGCTTTTATGTTGCTTGAAGAATAATCTGACAAAAAATCAGAATGATTGTATGTATATTAGAATGGTTTTTATTGCAAAAAGAAAGTTTTTAGAGGTATCTTCATGATTTTTTCTATCGTATCCATAGATATCCATGATCGTATCAAATTAGTTGTATTATGTTTTCAACACACTATCTACCTAGCAATTATATCCTGAAGAAAATCATATATTTTTCTGAATTTGTTTATTGTGGTCGATCATATACTTTTATTGCTCCTAAAACTTGCGTTTTTGCGTTTAAGTCATGTAAGCCCCTTAAGAACGATGATGAGGGGGCCTAAAAAGGCCACTTTGGGGAAACATAAAAGGATAACATTATGAATTATAATATGGCGAAAACAGTCAGTGTTTTTCTTTTTTTCGCTGCACTACGTAGGTACAATCAAAGAGATAGGGATTGAATTTGGATTGGATTGATTGGTATTTTAGCACAGACAAAAAAAAATTGAAATATACTTCACCAACGGGATTTGATACGATTAACTTAACAGTGCATTAACTGTGCATTATGTTATCCTTTTGTGATTCTGTCAAAGTGGCCTTTTCAGGCCCCCTGGTCAGCGCAGATATAACCTGCAAGCGTTGGATTGAATGAACAAAAGAAAAACGCTGCTACTTTTGTTGACTATTCTACTCTTAGACCTTATATAGGTACACGGCACGGTTTCTTTACGGTAAGGGGTATAAGCACAGATATAGATATACCTAGATAACGCAAGAGTAACTACTTCGCGTGCCAAAAATTGCACCAACTTATGATTATAAATCGTAAGCCGCCCCTTTCGCGCAAAGTCCTTTGTACTGCTGGCTGAGTAAGTGTGAGCGAGAGCGCGAGCTTGTGACGTCATAGTAGGTAGTCAAAAAAATGGCACGCTTGGTTTTCATACAGTTCGTGATACTTGCGTTATCTAGGTATATCTATATCTGTGGGTATAAGCCTCGCCATAGAAAAGACATGTCCGTCAACAAGCTTCCATAGTGATCCAAAAAACACTGACAACCGTGCCTACACACGGCGAATAAACCGTAGTTTTTCATGTCAGAAAAACGTAAGTGTATACAAGGTTATTGGTAAAACATTAACAACCTCTTAAGCGGTCATTGTACTCATCATTATGAACAACTTTTACAATCGGACCAAACCTGAAATCGCGAAAAAAAAACTGCTGTTACATTACCTACATTTTGACGAGTTATACAAACGTAAATGTAGGTAACAGCTGATTTTTTTTTCGCGATTTTAGGTTTGGTCCCATAGTAAAAGCTGTTTATAATGATGAGTACAATGACCTCTTAAGAGGTTGTTAATATTTTACCAATAACCCTGTACTTATAGTACAAAGGGCCGTAAGAGTCTAAAACCAAAAAAGATTTACAAAATGTACCTACAAATGTACTAATTCTTAATATTATTTGCGCGATGTTATGTCTCCTGAGAATAAATTGGCTGACAAAAGCCCTTATATATTTTACTACCTATACCTAAGTGCCAGCGAGCCACTCGAACTACTGGGGTATTGTAAAATGTAGAAAAGAATAAAGAATTTTGCTTTGTGTGCAAATAGAAGGGATCTTTCAAAACATTCGGATGAAAAAACGCCCAAAACCAGTCTTTTTTTTGGGGATGGGAAATCATCAAATGACCCCTCTGCTACATTTTATGACTTTACAACAACTACACAAAACAAAATAGTTATTAAAAGTCTTCAACTAAAAGCTATCATTATTCATCAGCTGTTCGCAAGATGGCGCACGTCTTAAAACAATTTTCAAGTAATTAGAACGTTGTAAAGTTCTACACACTAGAGGCGCCGTTCAGGTGGAATTATATCCACTTTGATGTTCTATCTACTTACTATAAAGGAGAGCACATACTAGAGCTAGAACCAAACAAGAGCTGCTGTTGGTTTAGGTTCAGACGCAGAACATCAAGCTACCCGAAAGTCTCAAATTTTCCTAATCAACTTTGAACCTTATGCTTTAACGAAAAAGTTGAAAATCTATTAAAGAAATTGGACAGATTGTAGTAGCTTGCCTATTCCCAACTATGTTGGGATCGGCTTCCAGTCTAACCGGATGCAGCTGAATACAAGAATTTTACATGGAGCGTCTGCCTATCTGACCTCCTCAACCCAGTTATTGGGTATTACGATTTCTTTTTGCATTTGATAGCCCTACTCAGAAGTTAAGTAGCCTCTCCTCCTTTCTCAAGAGGAAGGCCTACTTAAAATCACGTAAGAAAGGGGGGCGAAAACGAAGTAATAACGCGGCCATGCGATGCCACGGGATGGGTCGAGGGGACGAGAAATTTTCAAACTCACTTTTACCTCTTTATAATATTAGTATGGACATGCGAACACGACCCAATTTAATTACCGTAACAGAGTTTGCTAAAATAAATATATTTCAGTAAAACCTGTTGGTTCATTATCTTAATTTTAAACATGATTTAATAATGTGATACGCGGAATTTTGTACCTGTTTTACGAAGTTAATTATCGAGCTGAGTTTTTTTGTGATTATAGAAATTCCTTTTAAAATAACTTATCATTATGCCTTCAATCCTCGAATGGTAGGTAGAGCTGTACCGATAAGTCACTTGTCACTATCAATCACTTGTAATTTTACCACGTTGGCAACCTTTACTATGTTATATAATGGGGGGCTTAGAATTCTAAAGACCTAGGCTTTGTTTACACTCCAGATCTCCCACAAATTGCAAAATTTTGTCAAAATACATGTCAACTTAATGTGAATGTAATTTGTGGAGATAAATAAACATAATTTTATTGTATTTGTCGGAGAAGGTATAGTGCGTCTCGTTACCATCATCGTTATTGCGCAATAGAAAAACAGTTTGCGTCCAAATCAGATTATAATTTCACGAACAGTTTAATTACACTAGCGAATCACACACTGTAGGTACACACTCAACGACACGGAACGCGCGACAGTTTCTGAGCACATGTTGTCCGTACGATGTCCAATGGTCAAGTCCGCCGCTTCACCTCGAAGCTCGCTCTCCTCGACCCCCCACGGACTCAGGCTAGACTCTGTCCAGCGCCACCAGATGGCGCTGACGTTCCGAGTAGTCAAACGGATGACGTATTTCCGACATATTTATTTTTTATTTCATTAGAAAAAAAGAGAGAAAGAAAATACGTTTATTTCCGGCAAACATGACGCATAAAAAAAACACAAACAAAATAACAAATCGGGAGAAAATATGCGTCACAGCTACGCAAAAATTAAGTAGTTACACCCACATTTCGCCAGTTATGTTCGAGTTCCAATGAGAACGAGCCTACGGCTATCAGCCGGGCTCAAATTCAGACTCACAGTGCATACACCAGACACCCACATCCTCACAACACAACGTTCTATTTGTAACAAAAATCGCGTAGGGGATATAAGGCCAGAAATAAATCGCTCCCACGCTCTTGTAGGTACAAATCAATATTCTAAATCCGGAAACAAAGATCTGTTAAAACGCGTGATACAAAACAGTGATCTAAAAAAATTAGATGCTCCGAAATTATGTGAATTTAATGTTCCGTGGAAATCCCAAGTAAAAAGGCCAACGTCGACACATACGGGTTAAAAAGCGATTAAGAGAGTTGACGGCTATATTTTTAAACAAATGTTATAAGTCTCATAAACATTTTTACGAATGTCTTAAGGGGGAAGCGCCAGGGTAGCCCACGAAATTCAAAGTTTTATTACATCTTTTTATAATTTTCAGGTCAGTGTCATATTGCATGTTGAACAAAATATGATTAGTGACTGTAACAAGTATGTATTTACAGAATTATAATCATTTAAATCATCAATACAACTCTCTAAGTTCATATAACCCACGGATATCGAGGGATATGTCATGGAGGCGTGGCACATGTCCCCGTCCAGTCCGATCAAACTGACCAAAAGTTTAATTGCGTACAAATAATCAGTAGCAATGGGTTTTGTAGTTCAACAACATTCATTGCGTTATTTACGTTATTGAGTAGACATATTTTTCGGACATATGAAGCAATGGATTAGCAATATCTTTAAAAATGATTCAGATTGAGATTGATAGTGTGTTCCGCAGTGCAGAGTTGCATGTGTGCATTCAGTGACTGTATCTAACCTTTCTAGTGCCCGCCTTTTCAGCATGTGTACAATAAGATGACACAAAAGTGTTACTCCTACTTTCTTGCGTGTGTGCCAAAAAGCATCATTTGGGCCGTATCTATTTCTTTTGTTTTTGTGTGAGTTTCAGGTGTGGGAAAAAGGTGGCGGCATTTGAACTCGAACAAATATAAGTAGAGTGAAGGCATATCTCTCTGATATCTATGATATAACCCTATTGAATGAATAATTCATGAAATATCAATCAATGGGGTTATATGAACTTGAAGGTTGCCCCTTAAAGTTAAGTGTCGTTTGAGAATTCGGGGGCACATAAGTGTGTCAAGAGAACGAAAAGATGGGCCGACGAACTAGCCAATTTATTCTGTAAAATTCTCACCACGAAAACTTAGGTGAAGTGAGTGTGAAATGAGCTGTCATTCCATCTCAATCAACTGGCAGGCCACTCCTCAACATAGGCCAGGCTGCACCACAACTTCCTGTCCTCCGCCTTCAGCATACAATCTGTCCCAGCTAAGGTCGTCGATCCATCTAGCTGGGGGGCGTCCCAGACTACGCTTGCCGATTCGATAATGATAGGTTTCAACTAATGAAACCTATCATTCAAATTAATTCGTTAGAAAGAAAATTGTAAAACATATTTCTACATCATTTTTGCCTTTTTCCCCGACTACAAACTATCTGACACATTTCCTAGAAAATTGAATTGTGAAAAAAAAAAGCGTCCGTCGCACATCGGTGCCGGCTTGCGATGGAAGCTTTTTTTTTAGGGACATGGCACAGACATGCTTTTATAACTTTTTTTCGACATTTTCTAGCGCTCGCTCTATTCATTTCATCGATTTCAATAGCTCGTAGTGACACGTGCAGCGGTTTATCGACATGTTGACATGCATTCGAGTTTTAAATAATTGAATGATATTTAAAAATGGCGTCTTGTTTCTAACCTTACTAATGGCTATTGTTTGGCGCGTAGTTTGATTTCAAATTCAAAATAAGTAAGTTTAATAGAGTAAGTACCTATAAATAAAGATAGGTTAATAAAAAAAATAAACAAAATAGTGTAGCGTAGTTTGATTTTTAGTAAAATTTTAAAGAAAAGCATATTATACAGATATGAGGAAAAGAGAAGGAAGTTTACTCATCCTCCATAGAAAAGGGAGGGTTCTCCGACCAGACGGGTGTTGTGTCTGGTGGGCTTACTGCCCGACGATGGATATCGAGACATATATATTGTATATACATATTATGCTAGTCGCGAGGTAAGGCGATTCTCACACTGCACCGCATCACGCAGCGGGGCGCAGATAACGCACCCACGCGCGTGGTTTTTTACATACAAGTTCAACAAAAACGCACTCACGCGCGTGGAATTTGGCTCCGTTTCCCGCTCACCGCTGCGTGAAACGCAGCAGTGTGCCAATCGCCTAAACTCTAAATGCTTGTGCGATAATAATATTCCGGTCTGATCCCCTGAAACCACCTCCTCGATCCCCTTCTTGTTCGTCTTCTGTTTTAATCTGTCTTATCCACTATAAATTTCCTCATTCCGGTTTGATCCGCATTTTCTTTTGTTTTTATTCCTGAAGGATCGTCAGCAACAAAAATAAGTACAGGGTTTATTGAAATACATAAGTTCGCAATTACAATTGACGTGAAATAAAAAGAATACTGATGAATCGTTCACGGGAAACCGGAAAATATTGAGCTCATTGGAAATTTCTCTACACCAAGATGAAATTCCAAACACTTCCTATTTTCCGGGATCGGCACTACAGTTAGCAATTAACCATCCATTTGTATCTTATCCTGTAAGAATCTCACAACAGGGAAACACTTAGGCAAAGTAGGCTTGAAGTGAGCTGTGTGCACCCATGCAGGTATTATTATTTAGCCACAAGCCCCTCTGCTGGCGCGTACGTGTCCCACGCGCGCCTCAAAGAGATGTCAGCATCGAGGAGGGGCCCCTTAGGGCAGAAGCCTGCCGGGTCAGCGGGATTGTCCGAAAGGGTTACCACTGGCCCGGTACATAAAGGGCTAAGGAAGGAACACGGGTGGGTTTTAGTCAGTAAGAGTCTGACACTCTGCTCCACCCAGAGCGGGAGGAGTCATTTGTTGATTTCCCATCCACAAAAAAAAAAGCTGTGTGTCTCCCTAGACACACAGCTTTTTTTTTATAGTGTCAATCCCTTGACACTATTGACACGTGGAATAGTACCTAGGTAATTGTATTTTATTTGGAAGTGAAAACTTCTTTAAGGGCCTTGGGCATTTTTTGAGATGGGAAAAAGCCATTGAGCTCGCACCACCGTTACCGTAAGCGACACCGCGCGTGTTTTGTTTATAAGACGATTTGAAAAAAACCCGCTTTGGATGTGTTCGGCTGTCCTCGGGATGTACTCGGTTTTAATGTATCACACTAATATTATAAAGGCGAAAGTTTGTGTGTGAGTGTGTGTGTGTGTGTGTGTTTATATGTTTGTTACTTCTTCACGCTCAAACGGCTGGACCAATTTTGATAAAATTTTGTATGGAGGTAGCTGACACCCTGGATTAACATCTAGGCTACTTTTATCCCGATATTCCCACGGGATCGACAATTACGCGGGTGAAACCGCGGAGCGCAGCTAGTATCCAATATATCAGTGAGTGATGGCAAAGTATTCTGTTTGTGTTTTGTTTTCACTTCTGTCGGCATTCCCGGAGTACCACTGTTTTTTTTTTAAGTATTTATTTGGCTCACCAAAAATTGAATACATTGATACAAAGATATGAGTTACATCCAATAGACTTATAGACTAGTGTACCAATTTCTTACAGGTAAGCACATCATGCATTACTTATTTTTCGCTAGATATTGATCGCTTACTTAATATTAGATGAGTTCTTATACTCACCTAACTTATTTATGTGTTTATCACATCTTTTCAAAAAGAGCTAGTGTGTTCTTCGTAAACAGGGACTAAAATAGATCCCTAGGGACTAAAAGTAAATTGAATTTGGAATGTGGATATTGTTAGTAAAAGTTCCAATCACCAAAAAGATCAATCACGAACTTTGTATGAACAAGTAACAGGCTGTATGATAAAGTAAATCGCGCGCGAGCCAAATTTAAAAAAAAAAAAGGTTGTGAAAAATAAAAAAACGCGCGAAAAGCATTTCTCCTTCGTTCGTATTTTTTGTTTCACGAACTGTGTCCAAATAAACTTTATTCTTTCTTTCTTTCTTTCATTTATTGTTGACTCAAAATTGTATACCTACTTATAAATAAATAAACGTACTATTCTTATCCATAAGTTCCACTTACTTATTTTTTCATAGAGGGTGATAAAAAGTAGAGTGTCCACCTCGAGAGCAACACTATTTTAAGCTCGAGTGACGTATTTTGAATCCCTCGCTGCGCTCTAGATTCAAAGAAACACTCTCGCCTTCAAAATAGTTGTTTGCTCCCTTGGCAAACAATCTACTATTTCATCCATAAAACTTTTTTAACCTTTTAAGCGCTTGGCTAAATATCAATTGCCGTGCTCCTAGCGCGCGGCTACAAATCGATAAAATAATCATCATCATCTGTCTAGTCTTTTCCCAACCATGTTGGGGTCGGCTTCCAGTCACACCGGATGCAGCTGAATACCTAAATCGATAAAATAATACCTACAATAAATGAGGAGGAGCAATCGTTGAATAGAACGAAAAAATCATACATGTTCTCTGTCGCAGAAATACGATACAAGCGGTCATCATCATCATTTCATTCGAAAGACGTCCACTGCTAGACATAGGCCTCTCCCAAAAGGGGGAGGGTTTGCCATAATCGCCACGCTTGGCAGGCGGGTTGGCGATCGCAGTATGGTATGGTGGTGGAATGCATAGAGAAAGCTGCTGCCCATTCTCCGGTTAGACCCTCAGTCGCCTTTTACGACACCCACGTTCCCGTGTGGTGCCGGACTTAAAGAATAGCACCACCCCATACTTCCGTGTGGGGTGGTGCTATTCTTTAAGTCCGGCACCACACAGACGAGCGGTAGAGGCACGGAAATATGCGAAGGTTAAACTTTAATGATATACCTACTGTTCCACAGGACCGCACGTTACAAAATTTTGTTTCAGTGCGGTTAGCGGAAGTACTCGGGTGCGGTTTGGTCAAGTGCTGTTGAAATCTCTGAGAGGAATACCTCGGAATGACAGCCGGTCGATTCTGTAAAAATCTCACCGTGAAAACATAGGTGAAGTGAGTTTGTTTTTGCTAGGAATTGACACTGTTGACAGCTCACTCCACGCTCACTTCACCTAAGTTTTCACGGTGAGATTTTTACAGAATAGCACCGCAGCTCACTTCGCAAAAGCTTTCACGATGAGATTTTTAGAGAATAAAAGGTTTGGTTGGTTTCAAAGATGGCCAATGAAATACAAATTTCAAAATGTAGCTCAAACAACTTCATAATATTTGATTAAATAGTCAATTTTATTATATGTAGGAACTTGTAGTTATGTTTGAGCCCTTTTGAATTAACCCTTTACGGACCCTAGTTGACCTCGTCCTGATATAATCATATCGACCCGAACAGCCGTTGCTAAATAATTTCTCTGTGTAGCTATGTTATTTTCTATGTGCACAACACGAAGAGGTCAAGTTTGATGGATTGGGGAGTAATGTAGTGCTTTTCGGCTTAGATTTCGAACTCTGTTGTTTTTTACGATACGGTACTAGCTTTTTCCAGCTTCACCCGCGCGGAGGTCGGAAATTATCCCACAGGAACGTAAAACCGGGATAAAAAGTATCCCATGTCCTAAACCAGTCATGGTAATGGTCTACCTGTGTGCCAAACTTCATCTAAATTCGTTCAGCCGTTAAGGTGTGTAAAGGTAACAGACTGGCAGGGTTGTGGCGACATCTACATCACCTCATGCGACCTACGCAGAACAGACGTCATGAAACATCCTTCATCCCGCGAGCAGAGTTTACCCCGCAACTACCATACATATTATATATACAACGTCCCGACATCACTCGTCGGGCAGTAGCCCATCAGACACAACTCCCGTCTGATCGTAGGTCTATGGAGGGTGAGTGAACTTTATACCCTGAAGCTTTCGTATTAATAACATTAGTATGTATTAGGCCTCCGTTGCCCATGAACATGGCCCCACGTGACAACAGTGTCTATAGACATCTCATCTCGTCTCTTAACGATGCGTTGCACCGATAACCTGGCCACTAATTCTTCCCATTAATAACGAATGAACTGGTAATCCAGGCGCGGATACATGCCCAAACTGACTTCTTCGACCATACTGAATCTAAAACTATTAATTATATATAAAGTCCCATTAAAATAGATGGACAAACTTTAAGAAATCATTCAGTCCACCAAAATAAGGACGATGGTAAAAAAATATACAAGAAAAACGCATAGTTACTTACAAGAAAAATAATCAGCTAACGAAAATACACTAACGTGCCGGCAATTTATTATTTTAGGTCAAAATAAAATCACTTTAATCAGTGTTTTTTTTTGCTTGGATATCTTTAGTTAGTCGTACTGAGCGCTGTGTTAAAATTTGTCCATCTATTTTAATGGGACCCTGTATAGTTATATAATTTGTATTTTTACTTTATACCTATACAGTATATTAGTAAGACATGTATAATTAGTCGTAGACAAACTCGAGAAGGAGGGCACCCCTCTACACTCACACACACTCACTCACTCTGGGCTGTTCACTGTTGAGTTGACAGAAAATAGCTGATGGCTTTTTAATTTTTTTATTTGAAATGGGTTTGCTCTTGACTCTAGTCTAGGTCAGAGGTGACAGAGACAAAGTCGACGACGGAGTGAGCTTACCCAGAAGAAGCCTGTTCACTTCTACTTTGAAGAGATTCGGGTTGTATGCGGGTTTATTTTTAAAGGGTTTTCAAGGCTTGAAAAAGTCTCCCTGTCCTCTCTGAGACATACATTTGCCCCCCCCAATTGAGCGCGCTTGTGGTGATCACAATACACAAAGAAGGAAAATACACATTACAAGAGGCGTTACTGTAATTCATTCTGCAAACACCATTCTGGAATTGCCTCGCTAAGTCTATGCCAGCAGAACCTTATTGATTACACCTCTATCCATCATTAAACAACCTTTGTTTGAAAATTTGTTTGATTTAATTTAGCTTAACAAGAAGATTATTTTGATTTAGGAACAACAACATCTTTTGTTTTACCTTTCATTGTTTTGACTACGCGAGTACCACTCGACTTAATGAAAGGATAAAAGGTAAATCCAAACAGAAGATAACAACTAAGCATTCCTGTTCTTATTACGGAAGCTGTAAGAACATTCGAGCATCCCGTACTCTTGAATCGAGCAACTATGGCGCTGACGGCTCTTAACCCTGCGAAGAGCCTTTAATGAGCATTTGTGGGTGTTCGATGGTACTTTAGAGGCAAAGGGCACGTGCAATGTCAGAGAGCACTTGGCCGGGTCGTGGCGGTTGATAAAATTGTTTTTTTTTTTCGTTTTATTTATTTTGATGTTGTGTTTTGAAGCGAAGTGTGAGTGTAGTAAAGGTTGACCTCTGACTTACCTTTGGGGTATACACGCGTCATGAGTATGTTGTTATGTTTTGAGACAAAGTTTCTGTGTAAATTCGCGTTTATAGTTATGACGTATGAGGTTAAGGACTACAAGACGTAACGCAAAAAACGCAAGTTTTTTATTGCCTAAAACTATATGATCGACTACAGTAAACAAAATCAGAAAAATATATGATATCCTTCAGGATCTATCCTGGGAAGATAGTGTGTTGAAAATATCATATAACTGATTTGGTACGATAGAAAAAGTCACGAAGATACCTCTAAAAACTTTCTTAAAACAATAAAAACCATACTTATATACATACAATCATTCTGATTTTTTGCTAGATTATTCTACAAGCAACATACTAAAGTACTAGTGTTTTAATGTTTTAGTCCCAACAATAGATTTTTTATAATTAAATAATTGCTTCATATTTTGCATTACATTAACAGCGTTGTGTCATCGCGATTCTCTTTCTTTTCTATGCAGTCCGACAGTGACCGCGCTTTAGGTCATGTATTCCCCTTTAATAGCAGTTGTCGCGATTAATACGCCGTGATCTTTTTGGGACTACGTCCTACTTGTAGGTAAAAACTCAGAACTGTTATTTACAAGTCCCATGGGGTAGAATGTTATTAAATAATATCTGAAGGCTAATTCCCGTCATTAAAACGTTCAAAATCTATCAGCGACAATCAATGTATTTTTGAATAAATTTTATTATTATTATTATATTACATCATCATATAAAAAAAAAATCAAAAACTTGTCAAAAATATAGGGAAATTACAGGTATTTTTGTCAGATTGAGGCTGTGAACGTTCTTAAAATTCAATTCAACAATACGTTTAACAGAATCAAAACAAAAGACAATTTCCGCATCAGCTCTCCCATTAAACGTAAATGCAAATTCTGTATCTCTTCGTCAGTTATAGGTACAAAATACAAAATGTTTATTGCAGTAACATGTACAACTTTTACAGTAAATCTTACATAGAGACCTCCTTTTAAGTAAAGATATACCTGTGCTAGGAGGCCCCGCTCTTCAATGACAAATTATAAAATGGTAAAAGTGGTGTACCAAAACATAACAGAATATAAACAAAAAGAAAATTAAAGAAAAATTATAATAAATAAGTGTGTGTGTGTGTGTGTGTGTGTGTGTGTGTGTGTGTGTGTGTGTGTGTGTGTGTGTAGGTAAGGGAGTGTGTGTGGGTGGGTGAGGGTGTGTGAATCTCATCTCTATTTTTTTTTCCTATACAGTATAAGTACAAAAGAAAAAGAGAAACAATTATATTTAGTTGAAAAGAGAAACATGATCCGCAACACTATTATTTTATTCCATTGAATAGGATAATATGAAGAATACTTCAGTGTTTTCCACAGTATTTCTGTTGCAGTATTTTACATTGCTGTCAGTCTGTTATCATCATTAAACTCTTGTATTTCTCTGTTGTGAGAAATAAGTAAGAACGCTGCCTACATACGGCGAATAAACTGTTGTTTTTCACGGCAAGAAAAACGTGTGTGCTAATTAGGTAAAAAATATTTATTTAAACTTTATTTTTATTCGAACAGTTTTTCTTAGCTCTGGTAAGGCCTACGCAGACCGGGACGGCATGGCAAGGGATTTTGCCGTCAGTCAGCGCACACTAGCCGCTTAGATACCGCGGCATTCCAGCCGCTTCCCCGCTTCTCTACCCCCGCCGCCTCACTCCGCGGTATGTCACAACGCCACAACATCCAGCCGCGGAAGCCCGAGGCGCGTCTTTCAATGCCGTGCAATAAAATCCCTTTCGATGCCAGGGCATCATTTTAAAGCATAACAATTTATGTCGTATTTCTATATCGATACGTTTAATTGTCCATTAGTAAAAATTTAAATCCCTTGCTATGCCGTCCCAGTCTGCGTAGGCCTTTAAGAAACAGTTTTTCTTAGTCCAGGTCAGGCCACGGACTATGTTAAGACACAGTCATGAAACGCCATAATATGAGAGTCCTCCTCCTCAAGTCATACTCCTCATTACTGAAGGTCGTGATCCTCCCTTGAAAACATCTTTTCCCTGACGATGTTTCGCTATCTCTGTCTATCCTTGGCCAGGTGAAGCGCATCATGAAATTTCGTGTCAAGAGAAGAGCTTATCTGGTTGGACCATAGCAAAGGGCTGCGACCTCTTGGTCGTTTACCATCCACCTTGCCTGTAACCATCAGTTGTTCGAGGTTATTGCCATCTTTTCTCACTATAAGGCCGAAAATTCCAAAACTCTGCGGAGACAAGTCGTAGAGAGTCTGGTCTTTATTCTGAGCTCGCGTAGGATTTACTCGTTGGTTAATATGAGAGTATACATATTGAAAACTAGCGACAAATCGAAATAGGAGGTGCAGTAACTGTTACGTAATCATTATAAATTGTCATTTCCCAAATCTAAATTTTGAAAAATATCGTGTAATTATCGCCTTAGATAGTGAAAACTAAGTTATTGCCTTCAAGTAGACACGAATTATCGTCGACCCAGATTTTTTTTTATTACGAAAAGTTATAAGAAAAATAAAGTGTCAATTTTAGCGCGTGCCAGATAAGCAATTCATTCATCGCTGAGTTCACAACATGAAGAAAGTTGGCAACGCGGTGAACTAGCAGTATTTACCTAATTTCGGCCGTTCCTACCACGGATATCTACGAAAAAAGGAGCGACGATGTTGCCAAATGACTCGCCTGTGCATCCCTTTCCTTAATGGCACGCTCTAAATTTACTATATAACACGTTGAACTAGATATTTTAAATCGTCGCACCAATTCAATTTCATCCTGTATATACGCAGCACATAAATTACTGTCTTCCTAGAATTCTAGACACTGTAGCGTCAAGAATTAGTCTCGCAGCCGCATCATAGCCAATTTCGCGGAGCGCGAGTGTACATTTTAACTTGAAAACGATTTTGCCGTCGTAATGTGGGGCACTTGTATTCTCGTCTGTACCAGCTTTGTCCTTGTTCAAAGGTAGGTAATATCATTTGTTCCATACCGCTACGTCGCTACGCCAAACATTTGCGGTAGTCACCTACGTTGCTACGCTGCTACGCGGTATGCGAAGCTACGAGGTATGCAACCGGTACCGTGCGGTGGGTTCATTTTACATTGTTATGTTCCACGAGTTCGTATTCCGATTTTGTGGCATTTTGATTAACTACGCTTTCCAGTTTCGGAACTAGTTTTGTTGTTATGTAGTTTTAAACTACCCCCTCCGCTTCCCCCGGTTTCACGGCTAACAAAACATCAAGATTTCTTTATTAAAATATTTAAGTTTAATATGAATGTTTTATAAAACTTACACATAAACCTTCCGAAATCATTTACCTAATTGTTGGTGAAAACTGCATAAAAACCCGTTGCGTTGTTTAGAAGAACAACGCGGTCACACAGACGACACGCAAAACAAATTTGATTTTTTTATGTGTATACGTACGTGGTGTTTTTCTGGGTTGAAAAGGACTTTACTATACTGTCGGTTGACTGTCAAGCTCTAGGTAAAAGTTAATTATGGAAAAGTGAAATGTTGAAACTAAGAACTAACGTTATTTAGTGGCAAACAAGCTGATACTCATGGAAAACGGAGTGTAATAGGTTACCGCCCCCTATGGACATTTGCAATACCAAGGGGCCTAATCTGCAAGTCCGTCAACGAAGATACGGGCCCATCCGAAAGTAGCACGATACATCAGAAGTTCCCAACTCCCGATTAATTAACCTTTTTGGACGGGCAAAAACAAATCGGGAGTAAGGACAACTGACAAATGGTGTTGTCATTCATACTTAGTTCGGGCCTCAAACTAATCTGACGTCTGTAGGTGATACGGAGTAGCAAACGCCGGCAACTTCGGTCGAAACTACGGATTTATTTATTTATTACTTCAAGCACATAAAAGTACAGAGGCGGACTTAACATAATCAGCCTATAATGTTGGGAACATTATAGGCTGGGACACAGGCCTCCTCTCGGTGAGAGAAAGTGGGCCGTAATCCACCACGCGGGCCCAGTGCGGGTTGGCAGATGTCAAATGTCTTCGAATTTTTGGCTCTACCACATGCCGGTTTCCTCACGATGTTTTCGTTCACCGTTTTGAGAGCAGTGGTGATGAATTAATTTACACAAAGTAAAGGGCCTGTCTGGGTTGGAATTTGTTGTCATATATCTGCATTACATTTAATTCAGTATTACAAACAGGTGTTTTTCCAAGTAGTTTCTGCCACTCAAAAGTTATCCTCCTCCATAAAAAATGTGATAAGACTGACATCAGCAATTACCGCCCCATCAGCCTCATCTCACACCTGGCATTTGTCCACTACTCTAAAGCATTAGACAGTTTATCGCACAACGCCATATTTGAATATCTTCAAAACCAAGACATCTAACCTACATACATTAACTTACTACAAAAAATATACCAAAATAGCACAGCAGCCATAAAAATAAACACCGCAGGAACATCATACCCTACCAAAAAAGGGGTTAAACAGGGCGACCTTCTTTCTCCAAAGCTCTTCACAGCCACGCTTGAAGAAGTCTTTAGAAAACTAAAAAAAATATTTAAAAAAATCAAAAACCCCGACTGCGGTAAAAAACTTAAGTTAAAAGAAACTGAAAAGCTAAAAACAAGCCCATTTTAAATTAAATAAAAGTTGGAAGCAGGCGGGACCCACATAATTTTTATTGTATTTTCAAATTCAAACGGGTCCCGCCTGCTTCCAACTTTTATTTAATTTAAAATGGGCTTGTTTTTAGCTTTTCAGTTTCTTTTAACTTAAGTTTTTTACCGCAGTCGGGGTTTTTGATTTTTTTTAATATTTTTTTTTATTTCCAGCTTTTTAGTTTACAAATTTGAAAGATTTCGCAGACGATTTAGTTCTTGGTAGGTTTTTATTTTGCGATTTGTCACTTCGAATTGCTTTTTGAAAGATTTCGCAGACGATTTAGTTCTTGGTAGGTGTTTTTTTTGCGATTTGTCACTTCGAATTGCTTTTAAGTATATATGTTGTATATATTTTTGTAATCACCTTTTAAAACCCTTTATTTTGATACCCCACTCGATAGGTTTTGAAAAAAAATATTTAAAAAAAATATTCAATATGGCGTCCAGTAGTCGCCATATTGAATTTTCACTAACGTCGTATCTTTAGTGACACTCGCCGGACTAAGAGGAATCGATTAACGTGTGAATCATAAAAATCGGCCCAGGCGTTTGGCCTGTATAGTGCTTCAAAGGAACATATAAACATAGATACATAGGCTGATGAACACATTACCACTCCTTTGCGTCGCGCAGTCGGGTAATAACAATTGGAGAATAGAATAGAATAGAATAGAATCGTTTATTTCTGAGTACATGGTACATAAAGATCTTAATATTAGACGGAATCACATATACTACCATTGCTGGTGTAGAAATATTAAATGAGTATCTAATTTACAAAGTTATAAATCATGCTGCATTAAATAAAATTTGAAAATCAACAAACAAACAAAAAAATAAATAATAGTAGTAATAATAATATGTGTACTTTATGGAGCACATTATTTATATGCATACATAATTAAAATTAAATGTTATTCAAAGTTAACTATTTTATATAATGTCAATATGCAATAAAAAGTCATCGAACAGTATTATGATAATGTCAAAAAATATTCTGAAAATGTCAATCCATATTTATTATTAATACAATGTCAATATTTATTACTAATATAATGTCAATATTTATTACTAATACAATGTCAATATTTGTTACTATTACAATGTCAATATTTATTACTAATACAATGTCAATACAAGGATCTACTAATTATACAAAGTCAATATTTTTGATTTAAAAATTCATTAACTGAATAGAAACAGTTATCCAAAAGCCAAACGAAAATTAATTTCTTAAATTTATTAGTAGGCAACACTCTAATGCGTGCAGGTAGTTTATTAAAAATTTTGGTTGCCATGCAATAGGAATTCCTACTGTATAAATGTAGTCTCTGTCTAGGTACCAGTAATTCGTTTGGATTTCTGTTCTGTACTCTTTTGGAAACGTGCTCATGTAATGGGAACAAGTGAGAATATTTCTTTACAAACAAACAGACTTCAAAAATGTATAAACAAGGAAGTGGAAGAATTTTTAGCGATTTAAATAAGGGTTGGCAATGTTCCAAATATCCCGCTCCATAAACCGCTCTTACACATTTTTTTTGTGCAAGGAAGGCTCTGTTTACGTCTACTGAGTTACCCCATATCACTAGTCCATAACGAAGCACTGATGAGACATATCCGTGATATGCGTTAAGAGCTGTTTCTGTATTAGCTATGCGTCTGAGTTTTCGAAGAGCAAACACAAATTTGTCCAATCTTGTACAGACTCTCTTCACGTGCTCTTTCCAATTCAATTTTTCATCGATAACGATTCCTAAGAATAAAGTTGATGGTACTGGTTCTAATATTGTATTAGAGTATTGTATGTTGGCAGGTTTTATCGAGGAATTATTGGTTTGAAACTGTACTAACTTTGTTTTTTCAATGTTAACCTGTAAATTATTACATTCCAGCCATTTTATAGCGCAAAATAGTTCGTTGTTTGTGTCAATTTCTAAGTCATTTCTATTCAAAGATTTTATGGTCAGAGTAGTGTCATCCGCAAATAGTGTACAATCTTGTTTTAGGTACATGCAAAGATCATTAATATATATAATAAATAATGGAGGCCCTAATACGCTCCCCTGTGGAACACCGCAACTATTAATTTTAACTTCTGAACAATATTCTCTTTTCACATTGTTGTCAATTTTTGAGATTACTGTCTTTTGCTGTCTACATGACAAATAACTTTTAAACCAGTTATGTGCATTGCCTCTTATGCCGTACTTCTCCATTTTGTAAAGTAAGCGATTGTGTGGGACAAAGTCAAATGCCTTGCTCATATCTAAAAATATTGATTGTACAGACATTCTGTTATTTAGAGCTTCGGATATAAGTTTAACTAGGGAAAAGCAAGCAAGTGAGGTTGAACTATTTTTCCTAAAACCGAACTGATTATCTGTAAGTATATTGTTTTTATTTAAGAAAATGATTAATTTTTCATATATTGCTTTTTCAAAAATCTTTGATATGATAGGTATCAATGTAATGGGCCTATAATTGCCCACATCCGTGGTATTACCTTTTTTGAATACCGGTTTAACTATTGATTGCTTTAATCTAGTTGGGAATATTCCCGTTTCAAATGATAGATTAATTATATAAGCTAAAGGCAACGCAATGATATTTTTGCTTAATTTTATTATTTTTGTAGTAATCTCATCATATCCTGTTGCTTTAGTATCATTCAAAGAGGTAATAATTTTTAATATGTCCTGTTCTACTACCGGTGTCAAAAAAATACTGTTTGGGTTAATAGAAATGTCAATGTTCTTATTTGCGTCATTATTATTGCTAGGGTTTTTTTGGGTCAGTTCTATAAAATAGTTATTGAATTTACTGCATATGTCATTAGGATCAGAAATTATTTCATTGTTTATTATTAATTCCTTGATGTCCTTTTTACAGTTTCCGTCATTACTTAAATTATTTTTTATAATAGACCACGTTGCCTTACATTTATTTTTAGAATTATTAATATAATTTTTGTTATTAATCAACTGTGAGTGTGATATGCATTTTTTTAGTATTTTAGAATAGGTTAGGTATATTATGACGACAGATGGCGGTAGTGACAGTAATAACATCAGCTCCGTGATTAAAAAATATTTATAAATCAATAAACCACATTTAAGTGAAAAAGACAAGTAAAACAGTGACAATATTTACCAACAATGAAGTGACAGTGTTTGCAAACGATTCTGATTAAAAACAACAAATTATAAATAAAAACAATCCTTGATAATCGTCTCGTAAATAATGATAAACTGTTTGTAAAACTGTGTCTCAAGTTGTGCTTACTAAATAAACTAGTAGTCTCAGTGAAATAGTGAAGTGTCACGAAAAGATTTTCAAGTTTTTACTACGAAAATCATAAAAAACATTTTGACAGTGCAAATTTTGAAACAAAGAAAAATAACCGTCTCGTCAAATTTAAATAGTTGATTATTAGAACCTACTAACCTATTTCACCGTTGAGATTATAGAACGTTTGGCGGAGAGAATTAAGTCGCTGGTTTTTTGAGTACCCACACACTTCGTGACGCGAGTTCAAATCCCAGTTCTACATTGTACTTTTTCCAAATGTTTTCAAACAATTTATAATAATGATGGATTTCTTAGAGAATATCACATTTAGACATCGGAAGACAAGTTCTCAAACCATTCCTCGTATACGGTCATCGTCAATCAACGAAAGTAACAGTAGTTGCAACAATTTAACCCTAGATGTCACTAGTAACAGTTTACCAAACCTGTCTGAAGATGAGAATGATAAACAGCTGTCTGATCTTAAAAATGAGATAGCAAAACTTAAATTAGAATTGTCTTCAGCACACCAGGAAATTAACAATCTGTCTCTTGAGAATATGGAGTTAAAAAAATCGATTACGGACATGAAGTCAAAACATGAAATAGCAAAAAAAGCTTTCAAAATAGTAACCAGTGAGACCCCCAACAAAAAGCACAGGAAAAACAAAAATAAAACACCACAAAAAAGTAACATACAGGATAGATGTCAAAAACCATGGCATGACTCTTGTTCTTCTCCAATAACGCAAAATAATGACTTGACCAACATTGTACCGACCTATACATCTCTCCCCGAAAAGAACAAACTGTGTATCATAAGCAGCAACAAAAATAATGTACTACTACCAACAGCAGAAGATACATTCGAAAACAATCAATTATGCCACTACCTTACACCGAATTGCGGCATCGAGAAACTTTTAGACAATCTACACTCCAAACTGTCAAATTACACCCAAAAAGATTGCTGTATTATATTTATAGGAGAGGAAGATTTTCGTAAAACAAGCAACTACTGTAATTTGGTCTTTAATATAAGAGAGGTATTGTCAAAAATAAATAACACGAATGTTGTTTTATGCCTACCCACATATAGATGCAATGACTACTCGACGATGTACAACTGGAGAGTCGAAACTTTCAACAATTTGTTATACATGGATAATCGAAGCCATAACTATGCTTGGCTGTTCGACTCGAATCTAGAATTATCATATAATTATGACATGTTCTCTTGGTACACTGGTCGTATTAATAACAAAGGAATGCTGAATATTTTCCAAAACTTGAAAACATTATTAAATGAACTTCCTTGTGAATGGACCGATATAAATGATGTATGTTCAGAGACAACGCCGACAAATGTTGATGGAGCAACTACAACGACAAGCAACTCTGATTTTTTTCGTCTATAACAACATAAATATCCTGCATCAAAACATCGCTGGGCTTTTAAATAAGACTGATCTACTTACTATCCACCTTCAAGAAATGGCCAAAAAACAAAAAGACATAGATGTTGTTTGTATTACCGAACATTTCATTATGCGTGGTCATGAAAAATTATTAAACCTTCCGAATTATAACCTAGCTGCTTGTTATGCAAGACAATCAAAAAAGCGTGGAGGAGCTTGCATTCTAGTCAAGGGAAATCTAGAATATAAAGAATTAACAGACATCTCACGACAATCAAGAACAAACGAATTCGAATGTTGCGGAATAGAACTAGTAAAACAAAAATTAATTATTATCTGTATTTATAGACCACCAAAACTAAATAACCTAACTGTATTTTATGAAAACTTGGACATAGTCTTGAAAAGGATATGTACAAAACAAAATAAAAAAATGATTGTATGTGGGGACTTCAACATAGATATCTTAAAAAGAAACAACGTTACCAAAGACTTTGAATACTTTCTTTTAGGGTACAGTCTTAATTTAGAACTACGACAACCGACTAGATTATCCAGTAACAGCTGCCTTGATAATTTTGCTTGTAGTTCTCAACTTAAATGTAAGTGTGAAATAATAGACTTTGCTTTGTCCGATCACACTGCTCAGATACTGGAAGTAAAAGTAAATGGAACTTGTAGAATTAATTCCTGGCGTATTAAGAAACGTGATCTCTCTACTGAAAATTTAGTTAGGTTCAAAAATTATCTCCAGTGTCTCTCGTTCTCGGAAATGTACCTAACAGAGAACGCAAACGAAGCTTACGATTACTTTCTGGAACAATTTCGAATGCTGTATGATCTTTGTTTTCCATACAAGTTAGTAACCATCAAATCAAACCCAACAATTAAATGGGTTTCACGTGGTGTACGCGTATGCAGTAAAAGACAGCGGCACTTGTTGTGGAAATACAGACATGAGTCTTCAGTCGAAAATAAAAATATTTTCAAAAACTACTCCTCAAAATTCAGGAAAATAATTAAATTAACCCAAAGAGCACAAAACAATTACTTTATAAATACTTCCAGTAACAAATCAAAAGCGTCTTGGCGTATTATAAATAACAAAACACGCATGACTGAGCCAATGGGTAAAATCAAAATTCAAGACACCGTCATTAGTAACCCATTAGAAATTGCCAATGCATTTAACAATTTCTTCATTGATCAAATACGATCTAATACTCCACCAACACATGTACCTACTGGTTTAATTAGTAACATGCATTCAATTTTCATGCCTCCAGTGCTACCCCAAGACGTAATAAGGGTAATAAATACACTAAAAAATACTAACAGCGTAGGGTATGATGGCATAGATACAAAAGTCATAAAATTCGTGTGTAATAATATTGCCGAACATTTATGCCAGATTATAAATTTATGTATTAGCTCTGGAACATTCCCGAACGGTCTAAAAACAGTTATTGTAAAACCACTTTTCAAAAAAAACGATAAAGAGAGTTTAGGTAATTACAGACCGATTGCCCTAATTCCCATATTTTCAAAAGTCATCGAAAAAATAATATATGAATCTATCAATAAGTTTTTATGTAAATATAATATTTTATGTGAGGAACAGAAAGGTTTCAGAAAAAACAAAGGTATAAATACTGCTATCTACGACTTGCTAAGTGTTATAATGAGGAATGTTGATAAAAAAATACCAATCTGCGCAATCCTTACAGATATGACAAAGGCTTTTGATTGTGTCCATCACGAAACCCTGTTAAATAAGCTTTACATGTACGGAATAAGAGGAAACGTACTAGATCTTGTTAAGTCATATCTAAGTGACCGCAAACAATACACGGAAATTTCTAAAATATGCACCAACACTAGGCGTGAGAAAAAATATAAATCCGAAGCAAGAATAGTAAGACATGGCGTACCTCAGGGTGGAGTTCTTAGCTCACTCTTATTTTTGCTATACATAAATGACCTACCTAATCACATTAAACACCCCATGGTCTTATTCGCTGACGACAGTACGGCACTAATTAAATGTACAGACATTAATGAATACGAACATGACATCAATTCTACACTTAATGACATTGTGAATTGGCTTGACGAAAATAATTTAGTAATCAACTTGCAAAAAACTAACGTAATGCACTTTTATCAACGCACATCGGTACCGAATATAGTAATAGAATATGATAACTGTAGAATAGACCAAGTAAAAGTTGCGAAATTTTTAGGTATTCATATAGATAGTCAGTTGAATTGGAAATCTCAAGCTGAAGAAGTATGTAAAAAACTGAGCGTATCGGCGTATGTCCTTCATAATCTTGCAAAAAAGGTCAACATCGCCACAACGGTAGTTGCATACCACGGTCTAGTAGCGTCCATTTTAAGGTATGGAATAATCTTTTGGGGAAACTGTACTCTACGAGAACAGGTGTTCAAAGCCCAAAAACGTTGCATAAGGGCAATACTTGGCATGAAAACGACGGATAGCTGCGTTCCTGTGTTTAAGTCCCTAAAACTGTTAACGTTCCCGAGTATGTATATTTTAGAAATCGCACTCTTCGTTAAATGTAACATGAACCTTTTCACTTCAGTGTTGCCAGAAGCTAGGAAGAGACCTATAAGAACACAGTATAAACACTTACTAAATGTTGAGAGATGTAATACTGCTTTGTTCAAAAAAAGTGTGATTAGCATGGGCCCAATAATTTTTAACAAAATACCCAATATAATTAAAAATGACACAATAAAATTTTTTAAAAAGAGACTGACATTACTATTGATTGACAAATGCTATTATTCAGTAAATGACTTTTTAAATGACATGGACTTAAGTATTGAATAATTTAACTCGAATTTATTTTTTAATTATGTATTGTGGATGTGCTGTTTTAATTTAATTTTATTTCCATTATTTAATTTTACTTTTAATTTAGTGAACAATTTAATTAATGTTTGCATGCCTTAAACAAGGTAGATTGTACAAGGCTCACCCATCCTATTGTAACATCTTATTTTATGTACCTGCAATCTATACAAATAAAATTTACTTACTTACTTACTTACTTACTATATTCTTTTATGATTTGATTTACTGAGAGCGTTATATTGGTAGTTATAATATAAGGTTCTCTTTTTTATGCATGATAATTTTATACCTTTACTGATCCATTTATTTTTTATTGGTTTCTTAAATTTTTTAGTTATTATTTCTGGGAAACATAATTTGTAAAATAGAATAAATAAGTCATGAAATATATTAAAAGCATTATCACAGTCTGTTTCCTCATATACTTCATAAAAACTTAAAGCCGATATACAGTCAATAATTTTTTTTATGTTGTCTTTGTTGTAATCTCTTTTCACTTCATAGAAAAATTGTTTAATCTCTGTTGGGTCATTAGGTTTGTCAAGAAAGAAAACTAATGACTGCCCAGTATCATGATCTGAGAGGGCTAGATGATGTATACTGCTTTTAATATCTCTGATCGAGATATTACTGGCTATTTGGTCAAGGGAGCTATTTTTCCTTGTGGGCACTTTTATATGTGACAGTAAGTTAAAGTTGTCTAAGATTGATATTAAATCTTTTGTTTGTTTAGTATCCTTTAGTAAGTCCACATTCCAGTCTCCACATATTATTACACGATTTCTACTCGTACGGGTTAATCTGAGTAACAACAATTCTAATTTTCTTAAAAATATCTGTATATCAGAGTCAGGAGTTCTGTAAATACAGACTAATATTAATTTATTACTCGGAACCTCTATTCCACAGCATTCAAAACAAAAATCATTACTGACTTCATTAGTTATTGGTAGTGGGATGTAGGATAAGCCTTCTTTCACCAATATACACGAACCACCCCGTTTTTTGGTAGATCTTGAGTAAATTGCAGCTAATTTATAGTTTGCAAGTTTTAGATTACTTTCATGTCCAGATTGTATGAAAGTTTCACTAAGACATATAAAGTCTATGCCCCCCATCTCTTTCGTCAACTCAGCAATGGCTATTTCAAATAAATCTAATTTATTCAGTATTCCGGCTATATTTTGATGGAATAAAGTAAGTTTTTGTTTTTGAGATCTTTGTGTTTTGTTAGATACTGGTACGAAAAAAAGTGTTGCTACTATGTGCTTCCTTCTCCCTTGATATTGGTAAAATTTTGTCATCGTAATTCAGTGGGTAATTCTTAATGTCAATGAGTATGCGACTAAAAATACTTTTAAATATACACTTTATGCCAAGTCTATTAAGTTGTCCTGTATAATATGAAAACATTTCCAATGATAGGTCACGATTCGTGTCAAAAAAATACGCATAATTATAATTTAGTATGTCCATATATAATAAATTATTAAAGATTTCTACGCGATAATTATAAATAAGTGCTCCTCTTACGTAAGTTGGAACACATATGATTACATTAGTATGAGTTATTGGTTTTAAGGATTCTCTAATTAGTTTAACAAGTTCGATTGGGTCTGCCGAATCTTTAAATTCCCTTTCTCCAATACTCACTATACAATAGTCGTCCATACTAAAATCTTAAACCTTTTTCGCAATATTTGCTAATACTTCCTTCATTCTGCAATTGGGTGTAACATAATGACAGAACTCGAAGTGTTCGCCGAAAGTATCTTCTATTATTTCCACAGGGCAAGAGTAGTTGCAGGTGGTAAGTACACACAGTTTTCTTTTTCTTTGCTTGTCTTTTCTTGATACTAAATGTACTCGTTGGTGGTTCTCCTTCTTACTAACATACGAATTATTTTTAGTAATTTTTTTATTAGACTTTTCGATTATTTTTGTAGCAGAGGTTGAGTCTAATTCTATTTCTGGATTCCTGCTACTTTCCAGTGTATCTTCAATCATTTCTGCAGGTTTAGTCTTATTTTCTCCTGTTTGTTTGTTTTCTGTCATTTCCTGTGTTGTTGCAACAGATTGCTTATTTTTCGCTGTAGGCGTTACTTGATTTTGTCGGGATTTCCGTTTTCGTGCGGAAAGAGGCGTCAAGTTTTTTGTGTCGGTAGTGTTTATTTCTTTGTATGCATTTACAATTTTTATATATCTTTGTAAATCTGATTTTAGCCTTAAGTTTTCAGAATTCAAATTATCTATTTCCTGATGGGCACTTTGTAAATCTTCGGATAATTGCTTAACTTTTTCTTGTAGTTCAATAGTTTGACTGGTATTTATTATAGAAGTATTTGGAAGACTTATCATTGTTGTGTCGAACAGAGCAGAATTATCCGCCGTCATATTACACAACGAACTCGATCTGCATAATCGAGCATTACGATAAGTTATGTTGTCATCCATAATTATTTTCGTTGGTAACACTATTTTTAGTTTCACTATTCACCACTTTTGGTCGCTATGGCGGTAGTTGTCTGGATATAAATTTTTTATCTGGAGGGACAAGGGCATCATCGTGGGCGATAGAAGATTAACAAATCTCCGCTTCGCCGACGATATGGTTCTTTTCTTCTCCACGGCAGCCGAGTTAGGCCTAATGCTCGACCAACTGAGCAGTGCCAGCCTCGAGGGATTGAGTATGTCCATGAGTCCATATACCTCGACCAAATAGTCTCCTTCCAGGCAAGACATTATAAAGAAGTTGCTCGACGCACCGAGAACACCTGGAAGAGCTATTGATCGATGAAGCAAATAATGAAAGGAGGAGGAGAAAGGGGGAGTCCCTTTCTCACTCAAGAGAAAACTCATAGACATGTGCATTCTTCCCACCCTCGCCTAAGGAGCGCATATGTGGTCACTACCAATCGTCAAAAGTCCGCACTCGGGGTCTGTCAGCGAGCAATGGAGCGCTATATCCTTGGAGTTAAACTTACTGATCGTATAAGGAACTCGATGCTGCGTTCTAAAACTCAAATTGCCGATGTAGGTCACACGGCTGCCAAGCTAAAATGGAACTGGGCTGGTCAAATCTGTCGCATGCCGGATGAGCTATGGGCTAAAGTAACAACACCATGGGTCCCAAACAGCAGCAAACGACGACGCTGCATGCCCAGAATAAGATGGCGGGACGAGCTCGACTCTTTTCACAAGGATTGGCGTATAACAGCACTGGATAGGGCTATAAGTGGAACGAGGGAAGGGAGGCCTTTGCCCTGCAATGGAACAGAAATGTCTGATAATAATATTAATAATAAAATATCGTGGACTCAGTGATCATTGTGCCGATATTCGTGACAGCCAATGGGTTAATAGCCAAGAGCCTCGACCAACACCTAAGGAGGCTCTCGTTGGGCAGCTGGATCAAGGGCTTGATTCAGAAAGCGGTACTTCTGGACACGGCATTATTAGGAGGTTCATCTCTCTGGAGCCCTGACCGCCGGTAACTTGGACCCTGTTCCCGTTACCAGTGGGCTACTATTTTTTATATATATATATCTTTTTTTTAATCCTAATATTTAAAAATATAATTTATATGTATATAATGAAATAAAGGAAATAATAATAAAAAAAGTGTTTGTTACAAAAATATGTGAAATAAACCTGTTATCCATACATATTAACGGAGATTACCCCTTGACAGCAAAGCGCTGCCATGAATAATACGTTTTCAAACCTCTCCATTTTAATCATATGCCGATCGATATTCGTAATCAGTATTCATTAAAACGAACCTATTTGTCAGTAGTATACAGTTCACTGAGATTAGCTATCGGAGATTGTGGTAACTGTAGAAAAGATATTAAATAATCTGTCCATTGTTTTGAAGAGCCAATCTTTTAATAAAGAATAGTGACCCGATTCATTTTATTATGCTTGTATAAATTGTGTCGTCACGGCCCATTGGTTAAATTGGTTATATTATCGATCGATAAAACGCGGTTGTAGGGGAGACCTACAAGCGCGTTTTATCGATCGATAATATCGGATGCGTTATTGCGATAACGTGTCCCGATCGCTTGCCACACAACACCTGCGTTTTTATCGTCCGATATTTCTAACGTGTGCGTGTAATCTACAGTACAGGCCCCCCGCCCGCACTATGCGTTACTTCGATATTAACGCAGGTGTGTAAGATCGTGTGCGTCCAAAATGTTCTAAAAACTCTTAACGGAATATCGCAGGACGGAGGCACAAGCGTTCTATTTCTATTGAGTCGTTATTATCGCAGAAGTATGTAACTTCGTGACCGTCCTAATACAAAATTTATTGAAAACAGATATCGCAATACCGCATCCGATATTATCGATCGATAATAACGTGCCTGTGGGCGAGAGCCTTAAGGCCTCGCCTCTCATGCACAAGGTAACTAGTGTCTGAGTTTAAATCAGAGCAAGTCCAATGTGACTTTGACCATTGGTGTGTACTTTTGAGTGTATTTTGAACATTACTGGCACCGGTTCAGGGAAAAATTTGTGAGGAAACCTGGACTTATAGTTAACTAGCTACGCCCCGCGGTTTCACCCGGATAAGCTTGATCCCGAGGGAATATCGGGATAATAAGTAGTCTACATGTTAATCCAGGGTGTCAGCTACCTCCATACAAAATTTTGACTAAATTGGTCCAGCCGTTTGAGCATGAAGAAACAAACAAACATATAAACACACACACACACACACACACAAACTTTCGCCTCTATAATATTAGTGTGATACAATTCGTCTTGGGCAAGCGTGGTGATCAATGCTTCTGCCTTCTCTGTATAAGAAGAAGCTTTTGCCCAACAGTGGGACTGTAATAGGCTGTTATTAATAGGCTGTATAAATTGGCACCCCTAACCTTTGGCCAAGCGAAAATCCGTGGTAAGAAAAAATAAATAATGCAAAGAACATTTTTGCGAAAATTCAAGACTAATCAGTTTCTCGTACTTTTATGAAAGGTAAAGATAAGATAAGATAAGACATTTATTTGTAGAAACATGAGTATACATACAAGGCATGCAGGTTGTTCATAAATAAAAAAGATCCGTCATGTTCGGCCTTTGTGGCATAAAAATATGTAGCTAAGAAAAGTCATGCCTAGGTATTTAAACAAAGCTAAAAACAATATTAAATTTTCACCGAACTAAAAATAAAATTTAAACAATTTGAATTAAATTTTATTGTCCTATATTCTAATTATAAATTGTCAAAATTATAAAATGTCAGTAAGTATTTGTTAAATTCGTAATATTACACACTTTGTCATTAAAAATTCTAAAATACTGTAGTATGCTTTCCCAGCTAGATATAATTTTAGCCGCTCTTTTAGTATATGTGCGCTTAGTTCCCTCTATCCCTTAGGAAGTTTATTAAAAATTAAAGGCGCCATGCAATTTATATTAAATTTATAAAATTTTAATATTTTCATACCTCAGCGTCATATTAATTTCATACGTATTTTGTGACACCAACGTTCTTGTCGTAACATGAAAATGATTTATTCATGCGGGATAAAGTGTAAAAGAAAAAAAATGTAATTCCATATTGGTATATGTATAGGTACCTACTTAAATATCTTCACAGACGCGATGGGTAAGTTTCCATATCTAAACGTAAATAAAATACAACAAAAATAAAAATGTTTTGATGACAATATATTTTGTGGAGTCAACGAAAATATGTTAGTGTAGCTACTTGAAATATCAGTTTAACACGTTCGTGGACGGGTCTCAGTTTGAATTGTGTCCTAAAACGACACAATAAACTGCCATACAAATATATTTGGCGTTTAAATACGTTGTGTTGTATGTTATTAGATGTTTAAAAGTCAATATGACAGAAACGTTTTATCACGTCATCGTTTGAATGTACTAGTGATAATAGCATAATATAAATACTTATGATGTTTATTTGTCTGCAAATATTACGATTCGCCACTCCCGCGCTGATGGAACGTGCGCACTTCGCTACCGTAACACTGCCGCTCTGAGTGTAGTAGGGACGCAAGAGGCCCGGGGGACGTATAATCACGGTGTGCGTATGTGTGTAGTGTCGCCGCACATTATCAACAGCACAATTTTGAAACGGTTAAAATCAAAGTTCACGTGACAGTAAAGTTTTGAGTTTTCGATATGTTGTGACACAAGGTACAATTTAACGAATTTTTGCTTTAAAATTCAACGTATATCAACGTCCTGCCGTAAATAATATTCTGTTTTTGAACGTCATCATACGTTGTGCCGTATTAAAATCTCAAATCATGACGTACAATTGCGTTCTGTCCGCGAAAGTGTTAAGAAATCCGTTTCACTAACATAATTTGAGCCGACCCTTTGATGACCGGTTTTTTTACGGTACAGCGTATAAACCGCGCCGTAGAAAAAAACGTGACTGTCAACAAGCTTCCATAGTGATCCATACAATACTGACGACCATGTCTACACACGGCGTATAAACCGCGTCGTAGAAAAAACGTGTCTGTCAACAAGCTACCATAGTGATCCACACAACACTGATGACCGTGCCCACACCCGTCGTATAAACCGCGCCGTAAAAAAAACGTGTCTGTCAACAAGCTTCCATAGCGATCCATACAACACTGACAGGCGTATAAACCGCGCCATAGAAAAAACTTATCTGTCAACAAGCTTCCATAGCGATCCGTACAACACTGACGACTGTGCCTACACACGGCGTATAAACCGCGGCGTAGAAAAAACGTGTCGGACAACAAGCTTCCATAGTGATCTACACAACACTGACAACCGTGACAACACACGGCGTATAAACCGCGCCGTTGAAAAAACGTGTGTGTCAACAAGCTTCCATAGCGATCCATACAACACTGACAACCGTGCCTACACACGGCGTATAAACCGCGCCGTAGAAAAAACTTGTCTAGCGATCCATACAACACTGACAACCGTGACAACACACGGCGTATAAACCGCGCCGTTGAAAAAACGTGTGTGTCAACAAGCTTCCATAGCGATCCATACAACACTGACAACCGTGCCTACACACGGCGTATAAACCGCGCCGTAGAAAAAACTTGTCTAGCGATCCATACAACACTGACAACCGTGCCTACACACGGCGTATAAACCGCGCCGTAAAAAAAACGTGTCTGTCAACAAGCTTCCATAGCGATCCATATAACACTGACAACCGTGCCTACACACGGCGTATAAACCGCGCCGTAGAAAAAACTTGTCTAGCGATCCATACAACACTGACGACCGTGACTACACACGATGTATAAACCGCGCCGCAGAAAAAAACGTGTCTGTCAACAAGCTTCCATAGCGATCCATACAACACTGACAACCGTGCCTACACACGGCGTACAAACTGCGCCGTAGAAAAAACTTGCTAGCGATCCATACAACACTGGCAAGCGGGCCTACACACGGCGTATAAACCGCGCCGTAAAAAACAACGTGTGTGTCAACAAGCTTCCAAAGTGATCTACACAACACTGACGACCCTGCCTACACACGGTGAATAAACGTTTTTTCGGCAAGAAAAACATGTGTGTACAAAGAGCCTCATCATCTATTATTATAATTATGAAATAGATTCATGTACCGTAATAACATCGTCATAAATTGATTACTATGTTAGCCTGGTAATAATCTTATCACCTGGAGGATGCGAGTGGGCGTCCGCCCATTCCACTGTCACAATTATATTTATTTATCTTATGAAGCCTACGATAACAGGATGGGGTGAACCTTTGTGCGGAAATATGCCGTTGTTATCTGTTTCCTTAATAAAAGTCTGTTTTACGAGCGACTGGTAATTGTCAAACAGGTTCTTTATTTAGATTTCAGATGGCAATGGCGTTTTGATTCATCTGCCCAGCTTTTTCCTAACAAAATCAAAATATTTTATTTCATAAAGGATTTTTTTTTTTGTAATATTATCCACTACTTTGTATTACATTTGCATACTATATTAAGGCAGAATGTACAGTCAACAAAAGAGATAGGTATGCAGGATCGTCGGATATAGTTGAAGTTGACTGTACATGGATCCTATTATATGTATATGTCGGAGACATCATTAGTACGGGAGCTGACTTGACAACGAGGCGGAAGCGGTATGACGATAACGACTATTGGAACGCCAGCGCCATCTGGTGGCGCTTGACAGAGTCTAGCCTGAGTTCGTGGGGGGTCGACGCTGGAGGACAGCGCGACAAGAACGATGTGGAGCTCTCTTGGACATTGGACATCGTACGAACAACATGACTGTGCTCAGAAACTGTCCCGCGTTCCGTATCTGGTTGTGTCGTGTGCCTAGTGTGTAATTTGCTAGCGTGATTAAATTGTTCGTGAAATTATAATCTCATTTGAACTGAAATCCGTGTTTCTATTGCGCATTATCCAACACATAACCCACTGTAGCCCACACTAGTTTAAATATGGCTGATAATAACGAGACACACTATACCTTCCCCGTCATATAGTTTAACAACTTATTTTTATGTACTCTAAGTAAATAAAGACCTATTCTATTGGCACTTATAAAACGTCAGAGCCTAGGTGCACGGTTCCAATTGGTCGTTTCCTATGGAGAAATTTCACGGTTACTCTTTTAAAAATAATTGGCTGTTACAATATTTCCAAATAACAGTGTTAACATCACCTTAATTGAGTAATACACTATCAATCTCATTCTGAATAATTTTGAAGGACATTGCGAATGGTCAGCGGGATTGTCCGAAAGGGTTACCGCTGGCCCAGAACATAAATATAAATATATATATATATATATATATATTTATATATTTATAACATAAAGGGCTAAGGATAACACGGGTGGGTTTATACAGTGAGAGTTTGACACTCCCTTCCGCTCCACCCAGAGCGGGAGGAGTCATTTGATGATTTCCCAAACTGAAAAAAAAAAGGATATTGCTAATCCATTGCTTCATATGTCCGAAAAATGTGTCTGCTCAACAACGCAAATAACGCAATGAATGTTGTTGGACTGTCAAAATTAAAGCCTACTGATAGTGTGTTTCGCAATTTCTCCGCTGGTATGAGAGACCTGTCAAAAAGTAGGTACAGATGCCAGCACATCAAGCTACCCGAAACTGTAAAATTTTCCCAATCAACTTTGAACCTTATGCTTTAACGGTAAAGTTGAAAATCTATTAAAGAAATTTGACAGATTGTAGTAGCTTGATGAGCTGGCGTCTGTACTAACAATATAGAAAATGGCTTACAATTCTACAGTCAGGAAAAGCAGTATTTTACATGGGGCGACTGCCTATTTGACTTCCACAACCCAGTTACTGGGTAATACGATACTCCTTGGTAGACTGGTTGTCAGACTTTTTTGGGCTTCTACTTACCCGTAACGACTGTCGAAGATCTACGAATGACAGCCGGGACCAACGGCTTAGCGAGCTTTCCGAGGCAGGAGGGCTCTTAATATAATGTAATAGATAGTCACGAACCCCATCCACGAACACGGAGGACCAATGATCCCCAGCTTAGCCTTCAAATGACCCGTGTGGCTGTTATTATCTAGCCACGAGCACCTTCGTTGAGCTGAAATTAGTATGACGTATTTTACAAATGACAGGTCACTCAATAGGCGCAGAGTTGAACACTTTTTTCGTTAAACTAAAAGTTTTGTAACGGTTAGCTGTAGGAGTTAAATGAATAACTTGCAGATTTCCTACTATTAGGAATGTAGGTAATCTTACAAAATTGAAATTTCGGGCGAATGATTTTACCTCTATGTAGAGAATAAAAAACACAAGAAAGTCACCATTCCGACATTTTCCTGTAAACATAAACGCAAACAGGTGGTATAGTCAATAAATCACTCTGTATACAAAAGGAATCCTTAGTGTTTGGCCAGACTGGGGAACGGGCGCGGACTCAAACATATGAACTTCCTTTCCATAGTGGGTACGCGGGCACGGTGAGCGGCGCGGGCTGCTCGGCGCGGGGAGCGCGCGGGCAACTCACGCCATAGCTCGTTCCATCAAGTGGCCGCAGTGGGTGCGCGGCGCGGGCACGGACGGCCCGCGCGTGGAGCGGGGTTTTTAAACTGGTTCGAGCTTTTTTCTAGTAAAAATAAGTCTTCTTCATCCATATTATATTTTGACAAAAACTGGACACTACAACACGCTGAACGCAGCCGCGCTCCAGTGCGGATAGGCAGCCCGCGCGCGTTCCCGCAACCGCGCCCGCGCCCGCTTCGCACCCAGTCTGGACGGACACTAACAGTAAACGAAACAACATACGTTTTATTTGTATAGTAAGTTAGTTAGTCATTTAATTTAGTATCTAGTATAAATAGTTTGTATTTTTTTAATATGTATGTATGATAAATAAAATAAAAATACCATAACATCACGCTCATAAGCCTCGAAAGGTTGGGCAGAGCCCTACCTGGTGGTACCTGTAGTACAACCACATTTTGCCAGTTAAATTTAAGTCCTATGCAATAGGGGAAGAGCGTATAATTTCCATCAACCGGGCACAAACCCAAACTCAGAGTTGCTACTGAGAAATTCGCGATCAAAAAACCCAATAAAACTTTTCCTAACCTTGCCAAACCCAATTACCTCGGCGTACCTATACAGGCGGATCTACTGTGACGATACCTCATGATTTATTTAAATAAAATATCTCCACATCGTCAAGCCGTCATGTGTCAGTTCGTACGAGTAGTGATGCAGAAGTTGGACATATTGCGATACCAACTAATGGCGTCCCGCTACGTTCTGTGATTTATCGAACTAATACCGAGCCCATAAATTTATAGTGGCTGTTGGAATACAAATGTGGGTATAGATGGAACTGGTTATCTAAGTCCTCTTTAAAATATCACATATGTCACTTAGCTCACAGAATAAGCAGGCTGAAGTGGCAATGGGCCGGCCATATTAGCCGCAGAACCGATGACCGTTGAGGTAGACGTGTTCTTGAGTGAAGACCGCGAATCGGCAAACGTAAGGAAGGACGCCCTCAGGCTAGGTGGAGCGACGATCTTCACAGGGCTGGGCAGCTGGATGAGAGTTGAGAGAATCGAGCTGAATGGCGTGCAATAGGAGAGGCCTATGTCCAACAGTGGACTGCTGTAGGATGATGATGATATTTCGCATAACATTTCGCTCATCATAGGGGCCCGTGGCTAAATAATAACAGCCGCACAGGTCGATAGATCGGGTTAAGCTACGCTTGCCGCGGTTGGTCTGTCGATGGGTGACCATCTTTACATACCGTGACTCTTCCGTGCCTCGGAATGGTCCCGGCTGTCACTCGTGGATCAGTCGTTACGGGTAGTCAGAAGCCCGAAAGTCTGACAACCAGTCTTATCAAGGGGTATCGTATTACCCAGTAATTGGGTTGTGGAGGTCAGATAGGTAATCGCTCCATGTAAAATACTGGTATTCAGTTGCATCCGGTTAGACTGGAAGCCGACCCCAAGATGGCTGGGAAAAGGCTGGGCAGATGATTTCGCTCATCAGGAACTTCTCAGCAGCAGCCAGGAGTCTGGATTTGTGCCCGGTTGATTATGGCAATAGGCACGCCCCCTATTGAATGGGACTTAATCATAACTGGTTAAATGTCGGTGTACACTATACAGAATAAAAATGGTATGGGTCCCGCCTGCTTCCAACTTTTATTTAATTTAAAATTGGCTTGTTTGTAGCTTTTCAGTTTCGCAGTCGGGTTTCTTTATTTTTTTAAATTACTATTTTTATTTCCAGCTTTTTAGTTTACAAATGTGAAAGATTTCGCAAACGATTTAGTTTTTGGTACGTGTTTTTTACGATTTGTCACTTCGAATTACTTTTAACCATATAAGTTGTATATATTTTTGTAATCACCTTTTAAAACCCTTTATTTTGATATCCCTCTCGACAGGTTTCGAGAAAAAAATTTTTTTTTCGATGACAGATTGCGCCAAAAATCGGCCATTTTTTTTTTTTTTTTTTCTATTTTGATATACCCAGTGTCACTCTCATAATTAAGACGAATGTAACGGCACCTCTCAAGCTGAAATCGATCAAGCCGTTTAGGCTACAGAGCGTGCCAAAGAAATATACATACATACATACACTCGAAAAACATAACCCTCCTTCTGACGCAGTCGGGTAAAAATACGTCCCATACGGTTAGGTCGAGTAGGTATCTATTGAAGTTTTCTATGGGACAGTTGATAAATTTTTCGCGATTACGATATTGGTCCCATGGAGAAAGTTGTTCAGTTTGATAGTCTGTACCACACCCTTAAATTTGGCTGGTCTTTGAAAAATAACCCTGTATAACAGGTACAGTCAACAAAGGAGATAAGTATACAGGAGCGTCGGATATAGTTGAAGTTTAATAAGAAACCGATGGATGTTTTCGTGATAGATGAAGGATGTATTAAATTCTGTCTGTTAGTCAGAAGGCTGAAGCTAGTTGCCCATTCCAAAACGTAGATCTCTATGGAAAAAAACGAAACTAGTCCAAATCTTCATGCCAGCGTTTCTGAGGCCTACAGTCGGTCGTCTCCAGGCACCCACTGTGTGTGACGGTCCTGGGGCCGTATGATGTATAATGCCAACATGATTCCAGTTTAAAAAAGGGATGGTGCTATCGGTCATGTACAGCTCCGTCTCTCTCTCGCGCACTGGAATCATGATGGCATTACAACGTCATAATACGGCACCAGGCTCATCTATCCTGGTGCACCCTGCAATTGTGACCCGTTTGGTCCCATTTCAGCCTCGCAGACTTATCCCCTTCTGTATTTTATAACACATCGTTATTGTATAATATAAATCTACCATCACCAAACTCTGCCAACAGGTGACGACATCAACTTAAACTCCGAGTTCTCGCACAAAAGGGATCGTTTACGACGCGTGTACCGTCTTCGTGTTTTTGGTAGTGACGTCACTGCTACCTGTGGCTTCCACCCGGAATGTAAAGGGGAGACGAAACGCGTAAGTACCATAGAATAAAAATACTGTACATATACATATATATACAACGTGCCGCTACAATGGCGACATTAATTGAACACACGGGTAGGGCTAGTGCCCATTAATCATATATAATTATATGTATAGGTTAAATAAATTCGTAAATTGAAAAAAATAATTTTTCTAACAAACTAAATAATATAATAGTAACTAAAATTGGGATCACCCTTGCAAAAATTCATTCATGAAATTACTTACCTACGCTTCGCGCGATCGTAAGTTCGTGATCGGTCCGATTCTTTGTCGGCGCGCGGCGGGCGCCGCCGCGCAATTAGGAGCAACAGCGGGGGTGCTTAGTCTAACGTCACCCTCTCTTGTTACTATTAGTTATAACTATCATCACATCACTCATCAAGTCATCACTAATCACTGCTTCTATTTGTCTCCTAGCGCTATAGCGGAGGCCAGTTTTGGGTTAGTCTTCGAAATATCGTAGCACATTTTGTCGTGTAGGCGGTCGATCTGGGCGTTGAGACCACTGGCCGGCTTTCGTGGATGCGCTGAAGAGGTCCTACAATAGTGCGAGGTTAGTAGGGCATTGTTTTGAATCGCCATTATCTCTCGCGATATGCCCTTATCGCAAGGGCGGCATTTTGGTGATTCTCCATAAATTAGCTTCACGTCCGCATATTCAGCTGCTGTGTAGTTCAGATGTGTATTGGCCACCACGATCACAAGTTTACATGCACATAACACAAATAAAACCGTCCCTATGACACGATGTAAACGTACTTACTAGATTAGAAAACAAAGCAAAGCGTCTTTATCTTTTCAGTACCATAATCAAATTACTGTCCTAATTACACAACAATAAATAAATAAAACAACAGGTAAGCGTCTTTTTCGCGGAAACATTCACAAAAATAACGACATAATTTTGCGCACTAGTTTGACGAAGTGTGTCAAGGACACAATAATTCGAGTGCAGTGCGGGGGCGCGGGTGGAACGCGGGTCGCCTGCGCCGCTTGCCGCTGCCGGAAGGAAAGAGAGACTCTTTGAATTTGTTTCATCCTAATAGTATTGCTTATTCGTTTTAATTTCATTGATGCGATGTTATGATCTGTGACCCCGGCAAATGACCCCTGCGCTACAGTTCTTTAAGTACAGGTTGCTCTAAGATGGCATTTTCTAAAATTTTAAATAAATCCGTAAATAATAACGTTTAATGGAAATATAATTGCTTCATGAAATGAAAACGTGAAAACGTATATGTGTGTTAAATTAATGTCACCATTGAAGCGCCACGTTGTATGTACATATATAGAAACGAAATGTATGGATCTTTCTTGTCTTTGTTCATCAATCGCCAATAGATAACGGAACGCTCCACACAACCCTGTAATCATTGCGGTTAGCTCACCATACGCGATTGCTCATGGGATGAGATGTTTGCAGATGCGCGAATTTTATTTAATCTTGAGAAAGCTTGTGCCTCCCTGTTGCGGCGGGTGCGGGGCAGCGCCAACCACCTTTTGGTCGCTGTGGCCGACAGGCAGTTGAATACCAGCATTCCACATGAAGTGACTGCCTTTTTTTGTGTCGTGTAGAAATCCAGTCATGGATGTCCACCACCCTGGGGAGGGTGGAAGGGTCTGTCAGACTCTTACTGACTAACACCTCACGGCTGTCTGTATCTAACCTCCATAACCCAGTTACTGGGTAACACTTGGTAAGTCTTGTTAACTAACTACCCGCAACTACTGTCAAAGATCTATGAACTTCAGCCGGGACCAACAGCCTAACGTGCTTTCCGACCCATCCAGGAATCAACCGCGGCAAGCATAGCTTATCCTTCGATCGATCAGTGCGGCTGGTGTCATGGAACTCAATAATTACAAACTCAAAGCATTTATTTCAATTAAACCATTTACAGGCACTTCTGAATTGTCAAGAAGTCGGTCAGTCAGAAAATATGAAGCTGTTGCCCATTCCAAAGCGTAGGTACCTATGGAGAAGAACGGGCAAGAAACTCCATGGAAACTCTTTTAAATTATATTTATATTACAACTAGCTGCGACCCGTGATTTCACCCGCGTATCCATCGCGTGGGAATATCGGGATAAAAAGTAGCCTATATGTTAATCCAGGGTGTCAGCTACCTCCACACAAAATTTTATCAAAATTGGTCCAGCCGTTTGAGTCTGAAGAAGTAACAAACATATAAACACACACACACTCACAAAGTTTCGCCTTTATAATATTAGTTTGATTATATTTATATTTGTATTACAATTATATTTATATTACAATTATATTTATATTACATAGTCGATCATGTGCGCAAGTCAGGCATTTCACAATGCGATCGAAGGAATTTCTCTTCTATAAAATCTTATTCTATTCCAAGTACCCTACGTTACTAAAGATCTCAGCTGAAACGAAGGGAGATAATTTACTTTCGCGCCGAAGCTAATCGGGCGTTGACGGCAAAAACAACTACGTCCCGCGTTTTTCCTCGACTTAATTACTTTCGCTGTAAAAGGGTTTTTTAATCACAATTTCTTTGATGTTATCTTGTCGTAAAGTGTTCTTGTGATGTGATCGTCTGGTCCTGGAAACACCATTAAAAGATTCAATTTCAGGATTTTTGATAGGCCGAGCAGCGGGGTAACTATACGTAAGACACTAACAATAGCAATGGCTTTCATTTTGACAGTTCAATAACATTCATTGCGTTATTTACGTTGTTGAGCAGACAATTTTTTCGAACATATGAAGCAATGGATTAGCTATATCCTTCAAAATCATTCAGGTTGTGATTGATTGCGTGTTACGCAATAATAATTCATTTATTTCGGGTAACTACGCCCATAGAACACAGTTTACAAGACATTTCACACTAATAATATAACAAAATAATAATAAAATTCATAATAAATGTCAAAAAAATAATAATAATAATACACTCTTAAGATTAATAACGCAAATAGGGTGCATGGATAGGCAATCAGCCCATCGCAGTCCACTGCCAGACCTCCCAGACTGGGCCACAACAACCTTTCCTCAGCCTCTCACATCCAGCCTGTCCCATCCACCTTTTTAAGGTCATCGGTCCATCTAGTTGAGGGGCCTCCCACACTACGCTTGCCGATACGCGGTCACTATTTCAGGATCGTCTGCTCCTTGGACCATCGATCCTTCGACAAACATGGCCAGCCCACTGCCACTTCAGCTTGCTTACTCTGCAAGCTATGTTGGTAACTCCGGCCCTTTTCCGGAGAATTAAGGGATAGGCTTTGATGTTAATTGTTCCATTCCGGATGAATCCAATAAAGGGTGATCGACCGTACCGGGTTTGAACGGGTGCAAATGAATCGGGGGGGCTCTAGTCGGTCAGTCACGCTGAATCGCGTCTAGACAGCGCTGAATCGCGTATACTCGGCACTGAATCGTGTATACTCGGCGCTGAATCGTGTATACTCGGCGCTGAATCGTGTATACTCGGCGCTGAATCGTGTATACTCGGCGCTGAATCGTGTATACTCGGCGCTGAATCGTGTATACTTGGCGCTGAATCGTGTATACTCGGCGCTGAATCGTGTATACTCGGCCTGAATCGTGTATACTCGGTGCTGAATCGCGTATACTCGGCGCTGAATCGGGTAAACTCGGCGCTGAATCGGGTATACTCGGTGCTGAATCGCGTAATCTCGGCGCTGAATCGGGTATACTCGGCGCTGAATCGTGTATACTCGGTGGTGAATCGCGTATACTCGGCGCTGAATCGTGTATACTCGGTGGTGAATCGCGTATACTCGGCGCTGAATCGTGTATACTCGGTGGTGAATCGCGTATACTCGGTGCTGAAACGTGTATACTCGGTGGTGAATCGCGTATACTCGGCGCTGAATCGTGTATACTCGGTGGTGAATCGCGTATACTCGGTGCTGAAACGTGTATACTCGGTGGTGAATCGCGTATACTCGGCGCTGAATCGTTTATACTCGGCGATGAATCGTGTATACTCGGCGCTGAATCGCGTATACGCCGCTGAATGGAATACTCGGTTCCAGTCGTAAGTTTTCACTTCTATAGTGTGGACATCAGCACCGGCAGACACTCTTTTTTTATTTTAAATAGCAATCTATCGACAATTTATTTTCAAAAGGCATTCTATATCATAATATTTTATCAATAAATCTATCAAACTGATTGATCCATACTTTCTTATTCGAAATAATAAAATATAAAAATATTCATAAAAGTAAAATAAAGAGCCGATCATTCAAACATGACGGGCTATCTTACGCTAAGCTCCGTATCGATGACAGGCTATTATTAGAATATGAATAGTAAACAGAAAAGATAAGCAGATAAATCCAGTAGGTACCTACGCTTAGTAAATCTGCCTTTTAACATTGTTATGCGAAAGCTGGCAACCCACTATTTCAGAATGCCCAGAACATAGACAATAAGTACCGGATTGACCACAGATACAGAACTGAAATGTCTCATGTGCCCTGTAATCCCAGTAATCCCTGTAACACCAGCACCCATAACTTTCTTACTAAAACATAGCAACGCTGCTAATGGGAAGAAGAAATAGCAATGGTTGCTCAATGTGAATTTGTGAAAGGGTTCTTCTGGGGACATCCCAGAAGAGCTCCTTCACAAATTCACAATGAGCTCTAATAATACTGTTACGAAACATATTATACAGGGTGGCAACACATCGACGATCTGAAACCATGAATTGACCATCATAAGAAATTGTTAGACCGTTATCAAAAAAAAAAACCTACGAAAAATTTCGGCACACGGGTTTTCAGAATTAAGTACTGTATATGTAGGTACTACGTCCTATATTTCGTGAATCATTCCACTAAATCGCACTTTGACATGTTCTTCCGTAAACATTGATTAGGCGAAATACTATGTAAGCCCACACAATCCGTGCAACTATTTAAGTAGTAAGACTAACTACTTACGTCAAAGTTTACGTCAATTGCAATAAAATCGGTAAATATAGACATTGTGATCCTATTACTGTACGTTTATGAAAGGCTATTAACGAACTATCGAACTGATTTAGCGGTGCAAACGTGAAAGTATACTGCTGACGAATTTTAGTTACAGACTGAATTGTCGAGTGAACTATAAAAATGAAATAGACGAATAGTGCGATACTCGAATCAGCTTCACCTAGTGCAACAGATTTGGATTGCAAAATACGCAAATTCGAATGAACGCAAGTGCGAAAATCCCCAATCAGCACCACTTTAAGCTGTGTGATATCACGTAGGGGTCACCAGTATAGAGGTATGAGGAACAGGGTGTACAGTTCACTCAACCTCCATAGAAAAGGAAGGATCCTCCGACCAGACGGCTGTTATGTCTGGCGGGCAACTGCCCGATGATTCATGTTGGGCCGTTGTATCTATGCTAGTTGCGCGGTAAACTCTCCTTGCGAGATGCAGGATTTTGCGTGACGTCAGTATTACGCGTTGTTCCTTGTAGATACCGCTACATACTACTCAATCTGATCTGTAGATTGTGTGCTTCTATCTTCAAAAGACCATATCAGACATCAATCTAAATGGTCTTCACATGATCTGACCGAGATGAAAAGAGACTGTGACCTCCGAGTTTGTTTCGGCCTTTCTTCTCACAGTAGTCAAATAAGAAACACCAACCTCATCAAGTTTTTAAAATATGATTGACGTTCATATTCGTGGTGAAGCATGTGGAAGCACATGCCTCACTACGAATATGAACGTCCACACGTTGCGAATCATGCGATGAACGCCGTGTGCTGCGCATGCCTCGCAATGTCTGTATCCGCCATATAAGTGTTTGTGCAAACCTACTTACAGAAATAAAATCGTTTATCATGTAGGAAGTATCGCACCTGTTTGAGTTAAAAGTGCCTAACATAAGTTGGTCCCAGTCATCTACCTCTGTCGATTAATCGGATCAAAGAGTTGTCATTAATCAATGACGCTCCCTGCGTGTGGGTCTTTATACTAAAAGCCGAACATTAGATTATGACAGGAATCCATTATTTATATATTAGTATAATCATATTTTTCAGCATCCTAAATACTCCGGCAGACAGGCGGGGGCAACTCTGGTGGTACAATTTCTATGAAAACTTCATGGAAATTGTTCTACCGGAGATGCGCCGCGCCTGTCTGCGTGTCTGCTGTCGGAAGCATTTATCCTTTAGACTACTAAAATTAAAGCGAGTAATGATACCGTTTCAGGGAAACCGCCACTAACAACGGTAACAGAACACGTGTCTAAAGAAATATAACGAAATTCATAATTCCTGTCTTGTCTCAGTACGTGCCAAACTGCGTCTCATTATAATAAAGAGAAATATGACAAAATTCATGAAAGTTGTCTTGTCTCACTAAGTGCTAAGTCGGCTGGTATAATCCTTTGTTACGCCCACGTGTCACGAGACAGGAATAAAAGGCGTAGGATTGCTCAAAAGGCGTAGTAATGGTGAATTGGCATAGTATTTATAACTGGCAACTTTATAACCGTACCGAGCTATAACTGCCATATTGTATTCTTGTGATTACTGGAAGAAAAGCCATAAAAATAAAGAGGAAACATAATGGTCAATTCTGGTTTAACTATAAAAACTGACTATATGCACGAAGTGATGACTGTGTCGGCGTCGTATTGCGCTGCGTGGTGTCGCGTAACCTTCCACGAAAACGTCGGTACGCTACACCTATCGGCCAAAACTCTTCCTTCATGAAGGTTTTCAGGTACTGAGTTGGAACCCGCACCACATACGATTTGAAGTTTATTGTGGCGCGATTCCAACTTCTCTACTCTCAAGGTCCACTTGGTCTTGCTTCTGATGTATTCCACGATGTCTTCAGCCACCATGGAGTGATGCGGACGGGATACGTACAGCTGCGTCGACGGTGTTGCAGGACGCAGCAGCATATTTGGTCCCGCCAGTGCAGTACCACATCGATTACGGCAAGTTGGGTTCCTACGCTTTGACTCCACTGTCACGAAGCCCTCCTTGTCGGCCTGCCCTTTCTTCGGGGCTGGGGCCAAGATGCTGGGAGCCGGTCCATTGCGGTTCCTTGATGCCCCTTCGAATGACTTTTCACTTTCGCGAAAGTCAACCATATCGGCACGCAACTCACTGATGGTGTTTTGAGATGCATCCAGCTTGAACTTCATCTCGGTATAATCCCCTATGGTCTATTTATTTGTAACTACCTGCGCCCCGCGGTTTGTAACAGCTTTTTTTTTTATAACCAACGAAGAATTTCTACGCTAGGTTCTAGAATCATCATCATCTGCCCAGCCTTTTCCCAACTATGTTGGGGTCGGCTTCCAGTCTAACCGGATGCAGCCGAATACCAGTATTTTACATGGAGCGACTGCCTCTCTGACCTCCACAACCCAATTACTGGGTAATACGATACCCCTTGATAAGACTGGTTGTCAGACTTTCGGGCTTCTGACTACCCGTAACGACTGTCAAAGATCCACGAATGACAGCCGGGACCAACGGCTTAACGTGCTTTCCGAGGCACGGAGGGGTCACGGTACGTAAAGATGGTCACCCATTCACAGACTAACCGCGGCAAGCGTAGCTTAACCTGATCGATCGACCTGTGCGGCTGTTATTATTTAGCCACGGGCCCCTCGACGTTCTAGAATCATGTACTGTGGATGTTTCTGCCACCCTGTAAATGTGTAATCGTTATACCAAATAAATAAAGAGTTTTTCAATTTTGTAGGCTCATCGGCCATAGACAAAAATTAAAAAAATATATTTTTCCCCTAGAGGAGAATATGCTATTTTTTCCTCGCTCTGGTACGCTACAATGACGGTCTTTTTGAGCACAAAATTCAACCCAACCTAATGACTCTGACGAAAATGCATCCAATTTAGTTATAAGCAGTGGAAGTGAAGGTACTCTTTCCACAATGCACATAACTTAGATTGTTAACTTGCCAGTAACTACGCCTCAACTTTATGCACCAAGTCAGAAGTGAATATGCTTATTTTGCAAATTGCATGGCGATTGGCGCGAGCATTTGAAACGAAGTTTTGTTGGAAATAAGACGAAGAAGCTTCCTTAATGATCAGAAAATATAAGCAGAGAGATGTCGGGTCGCAGAACGCCACGTACTACGATCCGCATATTTTAACAGGCGCGACACAAAGGCACCGCAAGTCGCGCAAAGAGCGAGCGGTGCCTTTGTGTCGCGCACGATTATGTCGCGTCATCGCGTGTCGCGCCTGTTTGTAGGAGCATAATGCAATAGATGTCTGCTCTACTTTCGATTGATACTAGTAAGTAAATTCAGGGAAATTAATTAAAAAGTAAATTGACGACTTACCAACTTAAAATTGTCCGTATAATCAATTCACAACTGTCATTCTTTGACAGTTGTATAAAATGGCTGTCACACGGCCATTTGACGTAGGGTGTCAATTTGTTTAACAATTATTTACCCTGACTGTATCTACAGGGTTATTGGTAAAACATTAACAACCTTTTAAGAGGCCATTGTACTCATCATTATGAACAACTTTTACTATGAGACCAAACCTGAAATCGCGAAAAAAAAATCAGTTATTCCCTACATTTTGAAGAGTTATACGAACCTAAATGTAGGGAACAGCTGATTTTTTTCGTAATTTCAGGTTTGTTCCCATAGTAAAAGTTGTTCATAATGACCTCTTAAGAGGTTGTTAATGTTTTACCAATAACCCTGTATATTGAAATACAAATATCTTACTACAACATTATCTTCTTAGCGCAGATTGAACTACAAAAAAACCAGAGCACATTTCAAATAACACTCTTTTCAGAAAACCCACTAATTACTAAAGTCCCAAAAATTACCTCACCCTTTTATTGAACAACGCCTGTCAGAGATTGTAAATGATGTTGCCAACAAATAAAACGGCTAACTAGTTACCTAATTAGTGACATGACGTCGGCGGGTACAAAGGGTGCACCTCTACCCGCCACGATTGGGATTGAATCAGTAAGCACTCGTTGAATTGCTATAATTGGAGAATTTTAGGGAAGGTAATAAAGGAGGGCGGAAAAGTATCGATATTTTTAGCTGCCTTTTTAGGGTTCCGTACCAAAATGGTAAAAACGGAACTGAGTCTGTCTGTCTGTCACAGCTGGATATTCAAGAACTACTAATGCTATCAACTTGAAATTTGGAATAGTTTTAGATGACGTTTGCCTAACTATTTTGCAAATAATAAAGAAATAAAAATATAATTATGTATATTTTTTACAACAGGGACTGAAAGGGGGTCTGAAAAATTCGAAGTGGGGCTACTAGGGCATGTGGGGTATCATATGAAAGAGCGCAGTTTGCACATTTTCAAATATTTCGTAGGCCGCATAGTTTTCGACTTTTGATGAAAAATGTAAAAAAAATACCGTCCACCCCTTATCTCCGAAGTTTAAGTAAAGATTACAGGAAAAATAAAACGAAGTCTATAAATAGCACACTTTTTAGGGTTCCGTAGTCAACTAGGAACCCTTATAGTTTCGCCATGTCTGTCTGTCCGTCCGTCTGTCCGTCCTCGCTTAATCTCTGTGACCGTTAGCACTAGAAAGCTCAAATTTGGTACCAATAATATCAATCACGCCGACAAAGTGGTAAAATAAAAGTTTGGAAAATATTTTTTTTTAGGGTAGCTCCCCTACATGTGAAGTGGGGATGAATATTTTTTTCGTTGTCTACCCCATCGTGTGGGGTATCGATGAATAGGTCTTCTAAAATGACTTGGGGGTTGCTAAAATTATTTTTCGATTTAATGCTCCATTTACGAAATATTAAACTTTAAAGTGCAAATTTTTGTTCCAGTAGGGCGTCCCCCCCCTCTAAAACCTAAACCGCTGGCTTGAAAAATCTGGAAAAATTCACGATGATAGTGCATTTCATGAACTTTAAAGGAAAATTATAGCGGTTAAGATAACTTTATCAGTTTAGCAGAAATAGTCGTTGAATTTTTTCGTCGTTGAGTTTTGGATAATTTTGTACCAAATACAAAATCCATAGCATTAATCCTTTAAAGTGACTAAGATGAAGTAGTTGCTTGTTTATAACGGGTAAAGACTTGCATTGAAAAACAAAATATGTTTATTTTTTATATATTTTTTTTATATTCAGAATAAAGAACAACAGAATCAGGAACATATTGTGATAACGGGCTACTACGGAACCCTACACTGTGCGTGGTCCGACACGCACTTGGCAGGTTTTTTTCAGAAATCATCAACAAAAGTTACATTCGTTAAAAGTGACAAAAGTTACATAGTTAGAGATGGCGCTGACATAAAACTGCAATATTCTACACCGCAGTGCACAGTGTTAAAATTCTCTGATGAATATAGGCCTCGACTATGAAAATTTAAAAACATATGATGGTACGGAACCCTCGGTGCGCGAGTCCGACTCGCTCTTACCCGGTTTTTTATTCTGCAATCAAGATGATAATAAATGAAAGCACTGACAAAACTAACGGGTGTATTTTGAGTAGTAATGGGCTGACTATGGATTTCACCAATCTTTGACTAGCTATAGCGATTAATCTATCGCATATATTTGGTTGAATTTTCGTATGCTGACTGGGAACGTCGTTAGACAAACGCAGTTTAATTTATTGTAGTATTGTCGCCTCCACCTTGTATACGTTTTTGTATGAGCTTACTAAAATAATTTGTTTTACATAAATACAAAAAAAAATGGATTAATTATTATTTATGTAAACACACGAATTGACCTGATTGTTTTAATCAATATTTAAGTTCGCAGGTCAATCGATCAGGTTAAGCTACGCTTGCCGCGTTTGGTCAGTGGATGGGTGACCATCTTTATATACCGTGACCCCTCCGTGCCTCGGAAAGCACTTTAACCCGTCGGTCCCGGCTGTCATTCGTGAATCTTTGACAGTCGTTACGGGTAGTCAAAAGCACGAAAGTCTGACAACCAGGCTTACCAAGGGGTATCGTATTAGGTACCCAGTAAGTGGGTTGTGGAGGTCAGATAGGCAGTAGCTCCATGTAAAACATTGGTATTCAGCTGCATCCGGTTAGATTGGAAGCCGACCCCAACATAGTTGGGAAAAGGCTAGGCAGATGATGATGATAATAAGATTGTTCAACCCATAATTACCTATACTGGATAATGGATGTTAACCAGTAGGCCACTTTGTTTAGGTAACAGCATTGTAACTGTGACCCAGCGTCCTCACTAAAAGCGATAGACGTCGCGCGAGCATGCAATTGTCGCGTTCTAATGTCACTTTTTGTTCGGTGATCCGGAACCCGTGGTCGCGCCAACAGAGGACGCCATTCGGTTTTCCAAACAAAAACTGACATTTGAACGCGATGACCGCGTGCTTGCGTGATGTTCGCCGCAGCTTGACAGACAAATTAAACCCTAAACCCCATGAATGGAAGACTAAACCAAGACTGTAGATAATATACTGTTCTTCAAACTCAAACTCAAAGCATTTATTTCAATTAAACCTTTTACAGGTACCTACTTTTGAATAGTCAAAATTAAATAGTCTGTCAGTTAGTTAGAAAGTTGAAGCTAGTTGCCCATTCCAAAACGTAGATCTCTATGGAGAAGAACGGTCAAGAAACTCCATGGACACTCTTTTAAATCAAGATATTACAAAATCCTGGGTACATTATTAGGAAACAAAAAAAAATACTATTGTCAACTAAAATTAAGAGTACCTAGTAAATTATTTAAACTAAGTAATTGGTTTTTTTGGTACGCAAGAAAATGCCTTCTTAATTTACTAATGGAATTAACAAGAAAATAGCTACTATATAATATAAAATCATCGATATTTTAAAGAGATGGACCTCTCTTCGCCGAATTAATTTACTTTTCAAGGGTTACAAAACGTCTGTTCTGTAACACTTCGGGTCGTTTCGACGAAAAGACGTCTCTTTGTCTTATTAACAGATTAAATATTAAAATACGCAAACTCTATAGACCTTTGACTATGGCCGATTATTTCATGATTTTCCCTCTATTCTATTAATAAAATTAATTGAAGTTATTAATAGTTTATCCCGTCGCGTGTCCAATTAGCAGACACAATAGAAATTCTATTGTTATCGGTACATACCCTGTACGCGCGACATACGAAGAGTTCAGGCAATAGAACTGATACAGATCTCATTGATTTGCACGCCAAGGATGTGCGGCTAGGACAATAGTGTTTCAGATTGCAATACCTATCTTTATAATGGATTATTTCCAGCCAATTTAAATGTTTTTCGAAAAAAACTAAAAGACTCGGGAAAGACCCCTTTTTCTCTCTCTCCCACTACCATGCTTCTCTCTCTTCTCTACTCACTGTCTCTCTTCTCTACTCTTCTCTCTCTCTCTACTCTACTCTGCTCTCTCTCTACTGTACTCCTTCTCTCTAATCTATTCTGCTCTCTCTCTCTACTCCATTCTGCTCTCTTTTTACTCGACTCTGCTCTCTCTCTCTCTAATCTAATCTGATCTTTGCCACTACTCCACTCTACTCTTACTCTCTCTCTCTCTACTTCACGCTGCTCTCTCTATCTACTCTGCTCCCAGCTACAGACTATAGGTACGTTTAGTGGCTCAATTTGTGGTACTAGTACAATACGCGAGTTGCAATTTCAACCGCTAACGGTCGGTAAATTAAATAGTAACTAGATCCAGTCATATAAAGTTACGAGGCACTTGTGGCTCAGTTAAAAATGTCTAACGTCGCCCACTAATATCTAGGAAGGCACAAGGTCTAGGCTAATTAATAACAAAATAGGTATTTCTGCTAGATTTTCTAGTCTTGCTTAACAATAAGCTTTTTATGTTATATGAAATTCATAAGGATTAAATCCTTTAAATAACTTCCTAAAATAATTTTGCATAATTATGTATGTAAAAGCATGCCGAAATTGAAGAGATCGATGTAATTATCTTAAAGAACTTTATGTAGGTAAGTACCTTATTTACGCAAAAAATTATTTTGATTTTAAATTATTTTCTATGGGACTGTCATAAAGAGTAAACTTACGTAATGTGGATAAGACAAAGATTAAAACAGAAGACGATCCAGGAGGGGATCGAGGTGGGGTTCAGGGGATCAGACCGGAATAACTCGGACTATCGTACGCATTGCCGTCATAAAATTCAATAATTAAATAAAGAATTTAAAGAAACCTTTTAAAAATTAAAAAAACCTTTTAAAAATTTAAAAAAACCTTTCAGTTTTGAACCCGTTTTAGCGCGCTAATTATAGAAAGTATGTTCCTTTTCGATTTTTTAAATATTTAAACGTCCTTTTCGATTTTTTAAATATTTAAACTAAGGACAACGACTAGGATGCCCCGGTTGGAGAGACTTTTGATAAATCCTAAGTAAAAAGTTGTAATTCGATGTTTGGCTCTCGCCTGTTTCCTCCTCCAATATTGGACCAATTTAAAAGATATTTCAGAAAGGGAATAAGAAGGATATTACTGTGTCCCTATGTTTTTCTTTTTTTATTAATAGTTGTCAAATTTGTGCACTAGGCCTCTGTTGACAGCGGTTTATATTGGCATTTTTGGAGGGTTCTAATGCTTATAAAAATTTATCATCAAAAAAGAAAACATAGGGCCATACAAGTAGTTAATATTTATTATTCCGTATAAAATCATTGCTTTATGGTCATTAAACAGAAAGAAAACAGGCGAGAGCGTTTCTATGAAGAAACCTGCAGGGTAATTGCGTAACACACTATCAGTGGCAATGGGTTTCATTTTGACAGTTCAACAATATTCATTGCGTTATTTGCGATGTTAAGCAAACTCATTTTTCGAACATATGGAGCAATGGATTAGAAATATGCTTCAAAATGATTCAAATTGTGAATATTAGTGTGTTACGCAATTAGGGTGCTGGTACCTGGTACTTGTTGACAGGCCTACGCTCTCCTCCCATACCTGCTGTAATTTGAAAACATTGTAAAAGCCAATTATTTGTTTAAATAGTAACCGTGGATTTTCATGGATTTTTAAAACATTGTAAAAGACAATTATTTTTAAAAAGAGTAACCGTCGAGTTTCTTGCCGGATCTTCTCCATAAGAAACGACCAATTGAAACCATGCACCTATTCATATTTCATATTCATTTATTCATTGTAACACATAGGTACATTATAAGTTCTTATTTGTTAGTACGTTGGGGACGCTATGCTCTCTAGGGCGTACAAAAGTAGTAAAGCAGTACCTACATCCAATATAATTAAAGAAGATATTAATATAGATGAATCACAAATAAACATGTATACAGGGTTATTGGTAAAACATTAACAACCTCTTAAGAGGTCACTGTACTCATCATTATGAACAACTTTTACTAGGGACCAAACCTGAAATCGCGAAATAAAAATCAGCTGTTCCCTACATTTTTACCAATAACCCTGTATAAATTAGATCATCTCACTGAACAATGTCTGTGTGGTGCTGGACTTAAAGAATAGCACCACCCCATACTTCCCGTGGGTGCCGTAAAAGGCGACTAAGGGAGACCGGAGAATGGGCAGCAGCGTTCTCTGTGCATTACACCATCATACCATACTGCGATCGCCAAACCGCCTGCCAAGCGTGGCGATTATGGCAAACACCCCTCAAATTGGGGGAGGCCTATGTCCAGCAGTGGACGTCTTTCGGCTGAAATGATGATGGTGACTGAACAATGTCGATTAGTTAACTAGCTTGTGACGTTTCATAAGTGCCCATGTAGGTTTCGTCGTCCACTGCTGGACATAGGCCTCCCCCAATTTTGGGGGGGTTTGCCATAATCGCCACGCTTGGCAGGCGGGTTGGCGATCGCAGTATGGTATGATGGTGGAATAAATAGAGAACGCTGCTGCCCATTCTCCGGTAAGACCCTTAGTCGCCGTTAGTCGTCGTTGTCTGTGTGGTGCCGGAATTAAAGAATTGCACCACCCCTTACTTCCCATGGGTGTCATGTAGGTTTATGTGAAATAAAATATTTTGATTTTGACACGACCACCCGGATTTCCTCTTAAGGCTTATACCTAACAACGACGATGGTCAGAATCCCAAAATTGAGCACTAAGGAAGTTTACCCATTATATTTCCTCATTACTAAGCCAATCATTGTAGCACCAACATCGTCGCGTCATGAGAGATAGCAAATCTTATCTAGATATTCTGGTAATGGATATTTCGTGGAAGCGCGTAATATTATAGGAATATTCTGTGCGGAAATCCCAATAAAGCAGTTATCAGTGAATGTAAATATAGGGGAGGTAAGCCTAAAACGGGTAGCCCGCCTAAAACGGGTATGCTTTTTAAATTGCGCACCTTTATTGCTAATAAGAATGTGTGCGTGCAGTGCGCGGCGCCTGCCACTCTCCAATCACAGGGAGCCGGCACGCTTCTCTGGCGGACATTAGTTCACGGTAAGATAAGAAAGAAGTTTTTTGCTATTTCCACTAAAAAAAATTGAGTTAAATTACTTTTGAATACTCGAAAATGGTTTACAATATGTTCTTACTAGTTTTGTGTTATGATTTTGCAACAAATAGGCGTTTTATTTGTGTAATAGGTTGGCGTTTATTATTTCGGTTTTAAGGATATGAGTCGATTGAAAAAAATACATGCTTGTGGGCAAAAAGGGTATGGGCAAAGCGGGTGCCCGTTTTGCCCATACCCGATTTGCCCTGTATAATTTCATTGACTGCTTATTAGTTCTTTTATTTTTGCAGATGGTAAATAAATACAAAAGAAAGACTGCAAATGCATCGTGGGATGAAGGAGTTATGAAGCTTGCGATATAAGAAGCTCTCAAAACTTCCGTCAATGGTGCAGCAAAAAAATATGGCATCAACCTTTCGACTTTACAGATACATATAAAGAAAGGATGTCAAAAAAAAACTAGGAAAATTCACAACAGTTTTTACAGCAGCTCAAGAATTAGAGCTAGTTGAGTATCTATTTCACATGGACAATCTGTTTACGTTGCCAACTCATTACGTTGTCTACAAAGTGCCGCAACCATTCCAAGAATACTGGTCCATTAATCCAAGCATTGTCACTGCAAGTAGCTGATGATCCTGGTGGAGCTCCAACTGAGTTATGATTGTTATGAAACAGTTCTAGTCATTGATTGACGTTAATCTCATGTAATTCAGTCCCTACCCGCTTTGCCCAAAAGCCCTACCTGCTTTAGGCCCCCCCTACGGGCAAAACGGGTAATTCGAATGGTAAAGATTCTTGTTATTTTTTTATTCTTAATGTACAAAACTACTAAATATGTCATTTATTTTATAGTCCTTGATAACTAAACATTTCAAAATATACAAATAAATTTTCAATTTATATCTATAAGTTGTTTTTTTTTACCATCAACCTTAGCTTACCCGTTTTGGGCTACTCTCCCCTAGTATAGTTACAACGTTATTTTTAGTATTATGCGAAACCTGAATAATTGTGCAGAATAAGTAACTGTATCGGTTCAAATAATTTTTACTTCATGTTATATTTTGTCCCAAAAATATTTAAAAAAGGTTAAAAGTTGGACACCGAGCGAAACTACTTAGGTTATCCAATCTCCGCGCTGAACGGTTAGGTCCTTACATAAGTACTATTATCAATGAGCGCAAGACGGCGCGGCGCGGGAGAACATGTTTTTGTACGGACAAACAGGTAACTTAACAAGCTTATAACTTTGTGATTTTTCATGATACAGTTTTGAAATGTTGTACATAGATTCTTTACATAACAATACTAGACACGTGTTTCGGGTTTCGCATATACTAAATATAATGTTGTATGTATAAGAGGTATAGATAGAAATACATTGTGCAGAATTTGAATACGAAAACACAATGGATAACAGTCAATTATCCAATTGCCAGCCGTATATCCTTAGGAGATTGCAGTGATCTACCAATTTGAATAATCGCATCCGCGATTGTCATTCATACAATCTTACTTTATTTATAACACTTGTTGTGTCTGCGGGTTTGTTCACGAAAATCTCTGGCGGGAGCTGTTTAAACCCTCTGACAATTTCGTTGAACCTTCTGAGGGCATTCCACTGGGGCAGGAGTTACCATGGCCGAATTGGAAATCTCTAAGGGTCCACGGGCCGCCAGCCACAGCCACAGACGCCGCCACGAGAAGCTAGAACGACGATTTGTAGCGTGTGGCGGCCACCGGCGTCAACCGTGTGCGGTGAGTCCATGTGAAATGTATGACAACTACAGGAAATATGGAAAACTACAGGAACCGGTGGCGTCGCTTTGTGGTTGTGGCCGGTGGCCCGTGTGCGGGGGGGACCCTAAACAGACTTCTCACCCAAGTCGGCTGGGGCAAAGACAATCTCCACAGATGGGGGTTCGTGGAAGGCTTTTATTTTTTTCGGTTGGGAAATCATCAAATGACCCCTCCCGCTCTGGGTGGAGCGAAAGGGAGTGTCGACTCTTACTGACTAAAATCCACCCATGTTCCTTCCTTAGCCCTTTATGTTCCGGCCCAGCAGCGCAGCGGTAACCATTTCGGACAATCCCGCTGACCCGGCAGGACCCGCTGACCCGACAGCGTTCGTGGACGGCTCCGATCTTAACTAAACTTCACACGCATAAGCAGGATAGGTCTAAAAAGTTAGTAGAGAACATATTCGAAAAATAATGTTACAGCCAAATTAGACCGATTTTAAAATTTCCATAGTAACAGTGATTTCCAGTTATCTTTTTTTAAATAACACATTTCGAAAATGTTCTCTACTAACTTTTTGGACCTTTGTATCCTGCTTATGCATATGAAGTTTCATTAAAATCGGTTCATTAATTTTGAAAAACAAGGGCTTGAAAGTTTGTATGAAATGCCGTATGGCGTAAACGCTCTTAAGAGTTCATTGTACTCATAATGATGAGTACAGTATGTAAGTCAGTACAGTATGTGAGTCATAATGATGAACAACTTTTACTATGGGACTAAATCTAAAAACGCCAAAAAAAATCAGCTGTTCCTTACATTTTGACGACATTTATACGAACATCGTCGTTTCAGCCGATAGACGTCCACTGCTGGACATAGGCCTCCCCCAATTTTGGGGGGGTTTGCCATAATCGCCACGCTTGGCAGGCGGGTTGGCGATCGCAGTATGGTATGATGGTGGAATAAATAGAGAACGCTGCTGCCCATTCTCCGGTTAGACCCTTAGTCGCCTTTTACGACACCCACGGGAAGTAAGGGGTGGTGCAATTCTTTAAGTCCGGCACCACACAGACATAAATGTAGGGAACAGTTGATTTTTTTTCGCGATTTCAGGATTGGTCCCATAGTAAAAGTAGTTCATAATGATGAGTACAATGACCTCTTAAGAGGTTGTTAATGTTTTACCAATAACGCTGTATATAATATGTTTGGCAAAACAACATTCCAGTGGCACGACTCTTCAGGTCTACTGAAAATTACTTCTGAAACTTCCTAGAAGGACCAAATTCCCAAAATGTAATTTTGTTAAAAGCTCCTTTTCCCAGAAAGGGCCCTATTTACTTATATACATATAAGTACTATGAAATGAGGTAAGTTTGCCCACAATATTTGCGTGGTCAAACCATTATAAAAGGATCTCTATTACTACGAATGTATGAAAGGGGTCGTAATAAGGTTTAGGTGTTCTTTGCCTAGCCTTTAACAATTGTAATTAGCGGATAGAGAAATCAGTACCATTCGCTACGGAGGTTTTTAACTAGAGGAGTGCCTAGATAATTATTATGCTGGATCTTTTGCTAAAAGCATTATGCTTTTTCGGACCAGTTAAGTATTTACAATACAAAACTGAGTTTGTTTTATTTTATTAAGTTAGTTAGTTAGTTGAGGGGCCCGTGGCTAAATAATAGCAGCCGCACAGGTCGATCGATCAGGGTAAGCTACGCTTGCCGCGGTTGGTCTGTGGATAGGTGACCATCTTTACATACTGTGACCCCTCCGTGCCTTGGAAAGTATGTTAAGCTGTTGGTCCCGGGTGTGATCCGTGGATCTTTGACAGTCGTTACGGGTAGTCAGAGGCCCGAAGGCCTGACTACCAGTCTTACCAATTAGGGGTATCGTATTACCGCGTAACTAGGTTGTAGAGGTCAGATAGGCAGTCGCTCTATGTAAAATACTGCTATTCAGCTGCATCCGGTTAGACTGGAAGCCGACCCTAACATAGTTGGGAAAATTTATTTTAATAGGTGAATTGTTTATGATCTTATGTATTTCATTTTCTCAGTTATGTACTCTTACACACGCTGTCTACATTTCCTTAACTCCTCTCCCATCGTAGAAATGCTGGAAAGATTTCTTAGGAAATAAGCATCACTTTTGTACTGATTTTCTGTATTTTCTTCCTGTCTGTTTATATACCTGTGTAAATAAATCGATAAATAAATGAATAACTTGTTGGCAGGTATGTATGTATATTGACCTGGACACTGGCCGACTATTAAAGCAGAAAAAACTCTAATCATAGCGAAAAAGCCTTGACTTGAGTTAATATTAAAAAAAACGGAGTGAGCACGCATAAAGTCTAAATCTAGGTACAATATAAGAAGAGGGGCTTTGTTGTAATGGCTATAATATCACTTTGTGATACTGAATTTTAGTTTGAAAACATAATTTATCACGCAACTTTTCATATTACGAAACATAATATTACAAAACTTCTATTGAAAACTCTTTAATAGCTGTAAGCTCTGCCTAAGTAGGTATCGCAATACATTTTTTCTGCTACAGAATTTATAAATGATTCACTTTAGTTCTGAATAATAAATAATGCTAAAGCTTTCACCTATAAAGTAATGGAGTGAAACATTAATGATCTGTAGCGAGTTCAGACCCGAATAATTCGTCTCGAAGGACCAAATTAGAAAGATCAGCGAAGTAGACTAATTCGTACATAACGTGTAGTTATACTTCTCATGCCTTTTGGAACACATTATCTTCGTGACAAAAGCCCATATATTTGTCGCAGCCAACTGGTTTTATTAGCCGTTTAGTTAAACGCCTAGCCTTTTTACTAAACGGCAGCCGTTTAACTAACGGCCTGAATGATATTCAATTATAGTTTAGGTTGGAAGTCTGTAACCAATCAAGCGCGAGCAAAATTGGTCGCAGTAACCAAGCCGACCAAATGGGTTAGTGTAGGTTAGAACTGTGATCAACCGCGAGCGAGCCGAGAGATTGAGAGGCGAGCATTGCTTCCAAAAGCCAGGCGGTTAACTAAACGGCTAATTTAACCAGTTGGCTGCGACATACACACCGTTACATTTTGATCGTCTTAATCCTTACAAAGGGTCACGACACGGATCATTACACGACATCGTGAAATAAAAAATCAGCTGATCCATACATTTATGTTCGCATAACTCGACATAATGTATGGATCATCAGATTTTTTTTTACAGAGCAGACATTAAGTCTATTGCAGCTTTCGAGGGTGATTGCTGTGAACTTTGCCAAAAAAATAATCATTACCCGCTCTGCGTGGAGCGGAAAGGAGTGTCAGACTCTTACTGACTAAAACCCAACCGTGTTCCTTCCTCAGCCCTTAATGTTCCGGGCCAGCGGTAACCCATTCGGACAATGCCGCGGCAGGCTTCGGCCCTAAGGGGCCCCTACCTTGATGCTGACATCTCTTTGAGGCGTGGAGCACGTACGTGCCGTCTGGCACGGACCTGGTCCTGATCGGACCTGACCTCCTCCCCTTAAGCCTACTTTCGCACGGACACGTATATCTATATATCGCGGGCGGATTTTATCGCGCACTGGATTTTTAACTCTCGGTGTTGAGCCGAGCATTGAGAATCCAAGAGAGCGCCTCCTAGCGCGTCAAAAAAACACTGTTTGATTTACAACTCTATGCGCTAAGCAGTGCGCGAAAAAAAATCGCCGCGAGAAAAATGCGACTGTGCCTACCTGGGCTTACGTCGGCTACAAATAGCTTTATACATTAAGGGGTGTTGGGATCCCAACACTAAATAAACTATTGATACTATGGACATCACTAGCGTGCGCTTTCGGTAGCCATATTCCTTTGAGTGTCTCGTTCACTTTCCTCTGGGGTCGGGCCGCGACAAGTCGACAACGTGCTCCTGCTTGTCTACGATTGATATTGGTGAGAATAATAAACTTCATTATTTAGAAGAACTGACTGTTTCTTACTGCGAGTCCATCTCCACTAACATAAATTCCCACAACCCACAAGGGGCTTACGTGACCTAAAGAGCGGTCACTGTCGGACTGCATAGAAAAGAAAGATAAGCGCGATGACACAACGCTGGTAATTTATTGAAATATGAAGCAATTATTTCATTTTTAAAAAAATATTATTTGGACTAAAAAATTAAAACACTAGTATTTTAGTATGTATGTATGCTTGTAGAATAATCTGCCAAATAATCAGAATGATTGTATTGTATATTAGTATGGTTTTTATTGTAAAAAGAAATTTTTAGATGTATCTTCATGATTTTTTTCTGTCGTATCAGATTAGTTGTATTATGCTTTTAACACACTATATCTACCTAGCATATATCCTGAAGAATATCATATATTTTTCTGATTTTGTTTACTGTAGTCGTTCATATACTTTTATTGTTTCTAAAACTTGCGTTTTTTATGTTTAGGTCCTGTAAGCCTGACTGTGTGTTTTTATGTTTAGGTCCTGTAACTGACTTTAAATTATGATTCGTCTTGTTTCACAACTAACAAAGATTAGTTATTTACAAAGGGATTAATTGATCTTTTAATCTTGACGCTTAGAACTTCATAGTTTCAGCCAATTACGTCAACAGACTGTAGCAAGGTTTCGCGCCCACGTCGCTGTAAATACTTTCGTCTTTACATTTTGACAACGTAATTTAGTAGCTTTAAAAAAGAAATATAATAGAATAGAATAATTTTTATTCATATAAATTACATAGAAGTTACATCATTACAAAGTTACATATTAATATTATGAAGAAAATATTAAACTATGCCTAAAAGAAATCTAGTGTAAACTTATATACTCGTATATTGGTTAAAGGCCTACTGAATTCAATAGCGACCTGCCTGATGTAGGTTTATTCAAACCTGTGTTTCAGGCCATCACTTAACAACGCTGAGTGCTTTAGTGGACTATCATGTTACTGAACATAGAGCTAGAATATAGATATAATATATAATAGAAATAGAAGTAGACTAGCTGTCTAGCGACTTCGTATGCATGTATTTTTTATTTCATCTATACATATAAAATTCAAAGTCCTGACTGACTGACTGATATATCAACGCACAGCCTAAACCACTGGTCCTAGAGACCTGAAATTTGGAGTGTGTGTTCTTTGTGAAGAGTAGGTATCCACTAAGGAAGGGTTTTTCGAGATTCCACCCCTAAGAGGGTGAATGGGGGGAGCAGAAGCTAGTATCCTATCAAAATCCGCTGCTCCAGGTCCCAGGCTGCCAGTCTCCCCAGAGACGTGCCCTAACAGGCGTTGCACTGAGGGGGTTCCGGATTGGTCTATTAAGAGGTAACGGGCCCCCCTCCATGTGCTGATGGTGATCACCGGGGTGGTTTTAGTGAGGTAAGAATCCCACACTACCTGGTCTTTTTCCCCAAAGTCCAGGTGCCTTTTGAAAAATTCCCCCCGAAAAAAAAAAGTCCCAGAATGTCGATCTGTCAAATTTCATAACGATCGTTTTAGTTCATCTGTGAACAGACAGATATGGTTATTTTCTCATTTATTATTTATTCGAAGAGTATGGATTCTCAATCCTACTAATATTATAAACGCGACAGTTTATGAGGATGGATAGAAGGGTGAATGTTTGTTACCCTTTCACGCAAAAACTATTGAACGGATTTGGATGAAATTTGGCACACAAATAGTTTATAATTTAGATTAAATTATAATTATCATAATAATAATATAATTAATAATAATAATAAATATCTCGACTTAGCACACGAGGTTGTTGACATGGAATGTGAGCCCAGCTATCATTGTGCCGATTGTCGTATCGGCCAATGGACTGATGGCCGTAAGCTTTGATCAACATCTATCGAGGCTCTCATTAGGCGGTTGTCCTCGATACGGTTCGCATTGTGAGGGGATCCCTGTCTCTGGAGCCCTAACCACCGGTAGCTTGGACCCTGCTTCCGACACCGGCAGATCGTTATTTTTAAATGTCTTTTATACTTATTTTTTATATTTTAAGAAATATTTAAAAATGTAAGAAAGTAAGTTAACTAAATAAATAAACGAAATATAATTAATATATATATTTTTTTAGTAGTATAATTGTTATTATAGTTTTTTTTTATCCCGGTTGCAAGTCCCCGTAGGATAATCTCCGAGCACCCCGCGGGCGGAGCCGCTGGCCAAAGCAAGTGCTTCATAAAGTTAACTTGAAAAAAAAACACGCAAACTCATTTTGCTACCCTCTTACGATAAAACGGATAAATGAAAAACGCTGACGAGGCAAAATGCAGCGGTGTGGAGAGTGTTCAGCGCTATTAACCTACCTTATATCTTTTGGAACACCTGTGGCTTTTGCGCAAGTGAGAAAAAGCTTTTGTCTTAAGTCTGTATATTGTTCCTTAAGAAATTAAAAAGTTCAAGCAAAGAGATTGAGACCGTGGTGACCCAGTGGAACGGCCGCGACTTACGAGTTGTAGGTCCTAGGTTCGAACTCAGTCAGCGCTTTACTTTGTGTAAATAATTTCATCGCTGAAGGAAAACATCGTGAGGAAACCGGCATGTTCTAGAACCAAAAATTCGAAGACATGACATGTGACATCTACCAATTCCCCCTCGGCCCGCGTGTAGAATTACAGGCCAACTCCCTCTCGAAGAGAGGAGGCCTGTGTCCCAGCAGTGGGACATTAGAGGCTGATTATGTAAACAAAGAGATAAGTTAGCAGAGAGAAATGTCGTAGAAAAAATGTCATCCCTAGTCTCTTGACGCCGCGCGCCATTCAGCATAATATAGCACATCGTTTTCTTTTGCACACAATGCGACCTGTCAAGTCAGGTGTATGATGAGACGAGATACGTATATAGAACATGTAAACGTGTTGAACACGTAGTAACAGTGACAGCTAACATGACTGTGATTAGAATGGATATTTATTTGAAAAAAAAAGGTTTTTTTAAGTCCTTTGAGAGAAGACCTTAAAACTATTCGAGTATCTACATTTTTAAACGTTTCACTCCCGGAAAACAAAGTACACCTGTACCAACATAAAGTGTAAAGTGTGTGTGTGTTAAGTGTACCTACTTACAATTCAGTCAGCATTTCGGCCGAAAAGGCATTAGTTTTCTCACCCAATACGGCATTTATTCTCCCCCTGCACTGCTACTATAGCGCCGTTCAGTTGGCACTGGTGTAACAACGCACTAATCCATTTCCCCTACGCTTTATGACTTGTGTTGGACATAAAAAGCTCCCAACGATTGATTACGGAGTACTTAGATACACTTTTCCTTATACATATAGGTTTACTGAAATTTCATGTTCCCCCAACTCACCCTGTTACTACGTCACATCTGTTACGTTTTCGCTGAGCATTCTTTCTGATGTCTTTTTTCGGCTCCTAAGGGTCTTAGCGCGATCTTAAATATCCTATAGCCTTCCTCAAGGATTGGGCTAACAAATGCAAAAATATTTTTTCAAATCCGACTGGTAGTTCCAGAGATTAGCGCGCTCAAAAAAACAGACCCTTCAGCTTTATCTTTAACAGCTGCGCCCCGCGGCTTCACCCGCATAAGTGTCGATCCCGTGGGGATATCGGGATAAAAAGTAGCCTATGTGTTTATTCAGGGTGTCAGCTACCTCCATACAGAATTTTATCAAAATTGATCTAGCCGTTTGAGCGTGAAGAAGTAACAAACATATAAACACACACACACACCCCCCCCACACACACAAACTTTTGCCTTTATAATGTTAGTGTGATATATAAAAATCTCGTGTCACAGTGTTTGTTATGGAACTCCTCCATAACGTCGACATGGACTTTTATGAATTTTTTTGTGTATATTTGGTAGGTCTGAGAATAGGTCATACGCAATTTTTTTTTTGCCAAACAACGTTTACGGGGTCAGCTAATTGTTAATATGGATATACATCACACGAACGAATGGCCATATTTTTATACCATAAATGACTATGACTAGACTTGGACATGGCCGATGATGATTTTGGCCGAATCGTGGCCAAGGTCAGGTCAAAGAAACGAGTAATGTCTAAAAGATGAAAGAAATAAGGTGAAGGAAAGGCGATGGAGGTAATGTCGCATGGCCGAAGGATGCACGAAGCCGTGAAGTTTGGCAGAAAGGAACTGAGACCCAACAGAATACAACCTGGTTGTCAGACTATTGGGCATCTGAGTACCCGTAACGACTGACAAAGCCCGAAAGTCTGACAATGATACTCAATACTTAAAGTCTCAAACTCAAACTCAAACCATTTATTTCAATTAAACCGTTTACAGGCACTTTAGAATTGTCAAGAAGTCGGTCAGTCAGAAAATATAAAGCTAGTTGCCCATTCCAAAGCGTAGGTACCTATGGAGAAGAACGGGCAAGAAACTCCATGGATACTCTTTTAATTTATATTTTTACAAAAATATTACTTAGGTACATCATTAATGTTGAATTTACAAATATATGTGAGAACGATGTAAAAAAGACGCGTACGCGTTAAAAGCGTCCAGAGTACCTACAGCAAATAGTAAGAAAACAACAATCCAAAAATAAAATAATTAAACTTTATTGCTTTACCATAATATGTAGGTACCTACTTAGGTGGTAACTATAATAATTATAATTTAGATCATTAAGGACCTGTAGGGCACAGCAAAAGGGTAGGAGAGAGGAAGCCCTGTTTAGGAGATATTTAATTATTATTTTTGTTATATTATTTATTAATAATTACCGTATCTTTAATATATTTTATAAACATTCCTGTAAATTGCGTGATTATCATTAATTTTAATACTTTTTTGTTTTATTTGTGTTTATCATTTAAATTTTCATCTAAGGAGTACGGTCAGTGGGTCGTCTTAGGGGCGGATTGCGAGTACATTTGATTACCAGTATTTTTTTTTATTTTTAACTTTTCTTCTTTCTTTATAATTGTCAGACTTTGCACACAAAGGGTTCCATGTTACATTATTAAACACTACATATTTTTAATGGTTTGAGAAACGAAAAAATACACGCTTCTTGTATATGGGTCTATATTCCCTTTAATTTCTTTTTTTTTCTTTTAATGTGTCTTACACAAGACACATTAAAAGAAGTTCAAACAATAACTTTGTAAGTTTCTGTCCTCCAATGACTGTATCTTTTCGTTAAGAAGACCTACGTACCTACCCGAAAATTATTAAATAAGTAACAAGCAAACACGTAGGACGGACGCATCAATATGCGTATCTACCCACTGTCATTATTTTTTTGGATAAATAACTGGTAAGTAGTATACAGTAAGTCGTAAGTATTGTTTTCTAAGTAATTATTGAATGTCCTGAATTACTAGAGTCCCCTAAAAATAATAACATAATAATAAATGGATCAATATGGATATGCTTGCATCACTAAAATTTAAAAAAGTTACCTACTTTTGTTAAATCAGAGATTATTAAAAATTGTACAAAAATGTCAAGTAATCTTTGTGTTTACGTAATCTTTTATCTTAATTTATATTGTTTTCAATCCTCACTTTCTATCATGTTGATGTTGCCATCCGAAAATCAACAGGTACCGCACGAAAACACGATAATAACAAAAAAGATATCTAAAATCCAACTTACCGATAAGAAAATCCAATAAACAGCAATTGAAGTTCACAATAAACACAGTTATCTCACACAATATTTATGTTTAATACACAATACTGTTTTTGGTACACACGGGAACGCGAGACACAACCGTTCAACGCGACGGTGCGGGACCGACTGGGGAGAAAATTGAGTCGACTTGTGGAGCCGAGAAAATTATGAAGGAAAAGCGAATCCTTCTGATTTTGATGCTAAGGAGTAAGGACATTGATAGCCGCCGCGCGTTCTTAGACGTGCTCTGAAACCTTAATATCAATCTTATTTCATTATTACTTAGGGTATCAGCTACATTTGTAAGAATCCATTTTTTTGTTATTCTATTATAAAAACTGTGACCGCGATTGGTCTGTGGATGGTTGACCATCTTTAGGGATTATACAGGAATAGCATTTATTAGTACTTAGAGAATCCCCAGCATAGGGGATCGTAATGGAATATTGAGTGCTGTGTAGTCCCCCACTGGTCTTAGTGGAATGAGCGACCGTGACCCCTCCTTGCCTCGGAAAGCACGTTAAGCTGTTGGACCCGGCTGTCAATCGTGGATCTTTGACAGTCGTTACGGGTAGTCCGAAGCCCGAAAGTCTGACAACCAGTCTTACCAAGGGTTATCGTATTACCTAACTAGTAACCTAGTAACTGGGTTGTGGAGGTCAGATAGGCGTTCGCTCCATGTAAAATACCGGTATTCAGCTGCATCCGGTTAGACTGGAAGTCGACCCCAACATAGTTGGGAAAAGGCTAGGCAGATGATTTATAAAACTGTGAGCCATTTCAATACAATGTTTGTTATTTGTGATGTATTGAGAGTTGTTAATTGCAATCGAATGCCAGTATTGATGTTGTTTTGCTTATTCGGCATTTTATTCGTTTGTTGTCAGAGTTCATGATTAATCTTTTAACTACATTATTACCGACTTCAAAAAAAAAGGAGGTTATCAATTCGACACGTATGTATATAATATTATTGGAACTGCATTATATTCACATACCTATGACAATCTATTAGGGCTTCCAAACAATTAATATACAAATGTTATAGATGTATGGATATACGTATTGTATGTATGTATGATGTATGTATGTATGTTTGTCCACACATTTCTCCGGAACTATTAATTGGATCGTGACCATATTTTTTTTATTGGCTTACATTTACTTCAACAGTGCAAGTTTCATCAAAATCGATTCAGTAATTTTCAAGATATAGACTAATACGTGTAAGTGTGACGGCCTGGCTTGATACGAGCTACGGGTGTAGTGTCAAAGGGAAAACATCTCAAAATATTAAAACATCTACAAATATTCCAGTTTTAACTTAAAACTAAAAATTACGAAAAAGAAAGTAATTTAAAAGAAATAAACCGACTTCAAAAAGAAATTAAGTACCTAACTCAATATTATGAAATAACTTTAATTTCGGAAGTCGGTGGCAAAAAACTAAAACTAAAATACAGATCCGACACCGACTTCCGAAGTTAAAGTTATTTCATAATTTTGAGTTAATTTCTTTTGAAGTCGGTTTAATTTTTACCCGACTGCGTCAGAAGGAGGGTTATGTTTTTTTGAATTACTTTTTTGCGTTTTTCTTTTGACGGGGCTCGTGGCTAAATAATAACAGCCGCACGGATATATTTTCAAGGTTAAGCAACGCTTGACGAGGTCGCTCTGTGGACGGGTGACCATCCATAACATGTAGAGACCTGTGCCGTGTCTTAGAAAGCACGTTAAACAATTAGTCGAAGTTACGGGTAGTCAGAAACCCAAAAGTCTTGGCAAGGGATATCGCGTTACACATGTTGTGGAGGTCTGTGTGGTGCCGGACTTAAAGAATAGCACCACCCCATACTTCCCGTGGGTGTCGTAAAAGGCGACTAAGGGGCGTACCGGAGAATGGGCAGCAGCGTTCTCTATGCATTCCACCACCATACCATACTGCGATCGCCAACCCGCCTGCCAAGCGTGGCGATTATGGCAAACCCCCCCGCTTTTGGGGGAGGCCTATGTCCAGCAGTGGACGTCTTTCGGCTGAAATGATGATGATGATGATGTTGTGGAGCTCAGATAGGCAATCGGCCAACCGCTCCATGTAAAATACTGGTATTCAGCTGCGTCCGGTTAGACTGGAAGCCAACCCCATCATAGTTGGGAATAGGCTAGGCAGATTGGTTATCTGAATAAGGATTGTAGGTAGGTTCTGATGTTTTCATAAATATATTTCTTCTTGATTGTAAATTAATATATTTAAAAAAAAGTACTTAATTTAAAAAATAAAAAAACCCGAAAATATAATAAAAATGGTATGGGTCCCGCCTGCTTCCAACTTGTATTTAATTTAAAATGGGCTTGTTTGTAGCTTGTCAGTTTCGCAGTCGGGTTTTTTTTATTTTTTAAATTAAGTACTTTTTCATTTCCAGCTTTTTAGTTTATAAATGTGAAAGTATTTGCAAACGATTTAGTTCTTAGTACGTGTTTTTTACGATTTGTCACTTCGAAATACTTTTAACCATATACATATATATTTTTGTAATCATCTTTTAAAACCCTTTATTTTGATACCCCATACGAAAGGTTTCGAGAAAAAAAAAAATTTTTGAAGACATATTGCGCCAAAAATCGGCCATTTTAATTTTTTTTTTCAATTTTGATATACCCAGTGTCACTCTCACGATTAAGATGAATCTAACAGCACCTCTCAAGCTGAAATCGATCAAGCCGTTTAGGCTACAGAGCGTGCCAAAGAAATATACATACAAATATACGTATTAAGCTGTTGAGCCATACATACATACACTCGAAAAACATAACCCTCCTTCTGACGCAGTCGGGTAAAAATAGACGCATGCTCGTTTTACCCGTTGCGTGCCTATTTTGCCCTAATGCTCCGCTTTAGGCCAGCCTCCGGGCAAAGTGAGCATTCGGAAGGGTTTCATATTTTGGATCTTAGTTTAAAATTCTTGACACAAACGAAAAATTCATACATTGGGTATGAAACTACAACGAAACTAGCATAGCAATAATAGTATTACTCATCTATGTTTTAATATACGTTTTTCGATTACTGAGACTTATTGTGCCCGTTTTGGGCCCCCTTCCCCTACCTAGTAGAGTCGACATGAATAATACTTGATGGTTGACAGGGGAAAATGGAAAAGGTTTTAAGCGGAACCCACGCAACAGGACAAGAGCAGACAGAAAGATTTTATGGATTTTGGCGATAACCTCATGGCTTAACTTAAAGGGAAAAGTGCTTGACTTGGTCGTGAAAATCTATGGTTAAAAAACATAAAAAGTTAAAAGTCATAGCACACGTATCAAATCGGAAAGGGATCGGCACCGTATCGCTTTTCACCTCGCCGTCAAACAGGCGTCAACCTAACGTAAGCACATAACTATGAAGGTCACAGCTCATTAGAGCCACCCGTCACCCACTCCGCACCGCCTCGCCCACTGCGGCTAGTATTCTTTATATGGACTTGTTTGGGTATGCGCTCACTACATCAACTCCGTAGCGTCACCGGATCGCCTCGGTCGTAAGCCCTCCACGCGCGGACGGCAGGTCGAACACTCGGTGACAACTCGCTGCTTCGCATGCGTGCCTTGCGTTGACTGCGCATTGCCAACCCGCGGGTCCCGAGTGGATCGCGCTGCCCGCGAATGATTCACGCGAGGACGACACGTTAGCGATGCGCCGCTCCCCACCCTCCCTTCGTCGTCCACTGGTTGACAACGCGAGGTCCACTAGTTGACCACACGACGTTTATTGGTGATAACGCGGCGTCCACCCGTGGACCACCTGTCGACAACGAGTGGACGCCGTGCGACGAGGCGGTGCGGGGTGGGTGCCGGGTGGCTTTAATGAGCTGTGACCTTAAAGCGGTTCAGAAGCTCCGATACGTCGACTCGGCTGCGGCTAGGCGACGCCGCGCTTACGACTCGCCGACCGCTGATTGATTGTGCAGCAGGCAGGCCGTAGGGGTGAGAGGGGCAAGGGTGGACGAAGATTTCATACAAAGAATACTGAACGGCTCGAGTTGATACGGTGCCGATCCCTTTCCTGTTTGATACGTGTGCTATGACCTTTATTCGCCCTGTGTAGGCACGATTGTATGGATCACTATGGAAGCTTGTTGACCGACACGTTTTGTCTACGGCGGCGTACGCTGTACGTTAAAAGATGTTAAACGTTAAAGAAGTCAGACAAAGAAGACGTTACGTTAAAGAAGTCAGATGTTCCGAAAAGATTTAGCGAGTTGGTGTACCATATTGATTTAATTTAAATTTAAAGCATTGTATCGTAGTAGTCTGTAAGAGGCATGATGGGGTTGACGTGTCCATTGGGATAAAACCCCAATTAACCAATAAAGATTTTTTTTTTAAACCTTGCCGTATACAACGTGGCGCTTCAATGGTGACATTAATTTAACACACATATACGTTTTCACATTTTCGTTTCATGGAGCAATTATATTTCCATTAGACGTTATTATTTACCGATTTATTCTAAATTTTAGAAAATAGTATTTTAGAGCAACCTGTACTTAAAGAACTGTCGCGCAGCGGTCATTTGCCGGGGTCACGGATCATAACATCGCATCAATGAAATAAAACGAATAAGCAATACTATTAGGATGAAACAAATGCAAAGAGTAGGCGAATTGAAGGAAAGACATTCCCTTTGTCGGCGCGCCGTAAAGGGATATTTCTTTCCTTTCGCCGCTGCGACGCCTTTGTCGCTTGCCGCCAAAAGTCGCCGCCGCAGGTGGCTCGCGCCCCCTCCCGCCCGCCGCGGCCCCGCACTGCACTCGAATTCTTTTTTTGGTTTTCTAGTTAGTAATCCAGTGTCAGCCGAACCCGTGTCCTTGACACACTTCGTCAAACTAGTGCGCATAATTACGTCGTGAATATTGTTGATTTGTAGTGAATGTTTCCGCGAAAAAGACGCTTACCTATTGTTTTATTTATTTATTTTTGTGTAATTAGAATAGTAATTACATGATCCTAATTTATGGAGAATGTCATCAAAGTGCCGGCCCCTTGCGATAAGGACATCGCGAGAGATATGGCGATTCAAAACAATGCCCTACTAATCGCATTATTGTAGGACCTCTTCAGCGCATCCACGAAAACAGCCAGTGGATCCTAGGTCTTTACGCCCAGACCGACCGCCTACACGACAAAATGTGCTACAACATTTCGAAGACTAACCCAAAACAGACAAAATAAAATCAGTGATTAGTGATGACTGTGATGAGTGATGATAGTTATAAGACTAAGCACCTCCGGTGTAGTACCTCCGCTCTAGTACCTACCACTTGCGCCGCGCCGCGCAGCTCGGTTTCTTTGATAAATGCCGACAAAGAATTGGACCAATCACCACCAGTACGATCGCGCGAAGCGTAGGTAAGTAATTTCATGAATGAATTTTTGCAAGGGTGATCCCAATTTTAGTTACTATTATATTATTTAGTTTGTTTGAAAAAATGTTTTTTTCAATTTACGAATTATTTTAACCTATACTTATATATGTATATGGTTAATGGGCACTAGCCCTACCCGTGTGTTAAATTAATGTCGCCATTGTAGCGGCACGTTGTATATACACGACCCTAAAGCTTAAGTGGATAATCTGCTCAATCAAAAGTTTAGACACAATTCGCAACCTTCATTTAAACAAAGTATCCACTCAGTATCTTGGTAGGTACCTACTGGTAAGAAGTCTTTGAAGACAGTGCCCGAAAAAATTAAAACTTTTGAGACAGATTAAGATAACAATAATCCAAAACTTTGACTTATAAAAATACTTCAAATTAAACAAAAAATGAAAGCTAAGTTTGTGCACCTAGCTTCTGACGTTTCATAAGTGCCCGTGTAGGTTTATGTGAAATAAAACATTTTGATTTTTGTTTTTTTGAAAGTGGTCAACATTGGCAGCCTTATCCCGCCTGCCACTAAGTTTAAAAGACCTTAGTAGTAGTGATACGCTGGTTCTGGCGCACCGATCTGAGGGCGGGTGTGCCAGAACCCCAGAACCTAAAAAAAAAAAAAAGGTTTTGGGGTGCTCTGATCACGTTTCTGCGGTCCGTTTTTGCGTAGGATGCGCGGTTCCGGAGATGTGCAAATCAATTAGCTGATTTATCTAATTGATTTCCGGTGCTACTAACCCTCATTAGCGTTTCATTGTTAATCCTCTTATCTATTCTGCCTCGTGCACCCTCATTAGCGATGCATTGTTCGCCTAATCCTTGCATTCCTTGGCGTTCTTATCTACTATTACTCATTGTTAACCCTCAACTGCTTTTCTGAATCATCAATAAAACACATTCCTTCATTTTAATTCAACATTTTATTTCTTATTTTCTACAAAATATGAGCGGAATATCTCATCCACTAAAATATCATTGTACAGTGTGTTCCCCGTAAATATGTTCGTAAAACTATGCATTGAACATCCCTGAAACTTATATAGCAAATACATTAAGCAATATTCACCACAAACTGAAGTCCAATCATTCTGAATCCTATCAACATTCCAGCCCCATCTTTTGCAATTCCTTTTTAAAAACTCGAGATAATATTGCGTAGGTCCTCGTCCATATGAATCAAAATATTGACCGATGCCATTCGTATCGATATGTACAGCTACCCAGTGTGAGCCTGGTTTATCATCCGTATCCAAATTGCATATTATATACGTCGGTACATGGGTATACATAGGTAGTCTATTAGCAGCATAAACATTTTTTTCTAGACTGGGATGGATCTTTTTTAGATGTTGCTGTACTTCTAGTGTATCCATGATATTACTGCTATTAACAGATTATTACAGTACCAATCTGTTCAATGGTTGTCATAGGAATGTTCAATTATAGTGATTTTTGTAAATATATCGCATTCTTTTAAGTGACTCAGAAAACAAGCTGATGCCTGATGGGAACAATGTGCGATAACTTTGTTGACTCATAGAGTCACTATCAGTTTCGTTGAACTTAGGAATTTGCTTTAGATAAGAATGGTGCTATATAAGAGCGAACAGTTGCAGTCATGAAATCAGTCTATGGTCGTTTGACCACAGTGGATTGTATACCGATACTACGTTTGTGGTACTTCAGCGCATCAATAATCATGGAGGTAAGTATTTATTCTATTGACAAACTTACTTGTATATCTTTTGTTGTTTCCTAACGTGTGTGTGTGTAATCACAATGTAAACAAATTGATATTAACATGATATCTCTGTTGTTGCAGATATCATTCAGCTTCGCAGACGATAATGAAAATACCTATAAACAGTATTACTACTCACCGCTCTCCCCTCAACATGAAGAAGAGGGCGATGATATCGTCATTAATAACACATGCGATGGTGGAAAAAGGAAATCGCAACCGATTGATAATTTTTTTGAAGTGGTGCCAAAAATAAAAAAGAAGAAACTGTTATCGTCAACCGTGGCACGAGCCGCTAGAGATGGTGTATCATACATTTCTACTAATTCTGACGACGGAGCCCAAGCGACGCATCTCATAAAAATTGAAATGTACGATATGAAGAAGCTATGTAAGATTCCAACTACCGATCATTGGAAGCACGCTACCACGAGGATTAAATATTATGTAAAGAATAATAAGGATAGCATCTACGACAACACAAACGGCCTCGTATACAATATTACAAAGACAATAGCAGAAAGTGAAAACGTTAAAAAATACTTTTTTAACAATGATAGCCATTAGCTGATTAGTGAATGTGATTCTGTTTACTTAAATTACTTCTGTGTACTCATTAGATTCTATCTGTCTTTCTAATCCTTTGCTAGACTATAAATATTGAACATTATTTGAAATTGGGTATCATTTGGTCTACCGACACTTAACTGTTACTTACTGTGCTCATTTGACAGTGAATTCGATCAGGAGATGTCAAAAATTTGTGATGAAATGGAGAAGCGTGAACTGTTCGATTCATATTATGATGATGAGTTGTATAATCACTGTGCAATGGTTGAAACAACGTTGATGTAAGTATTAAAAGTACAAACTCAATAAGAAATATTATTGTACTAATGTTTTATTTTAAGACTTATCTAATAATTTTCTTGTTTTTTGTTACAGTCAACCACAAGTTGGAAGAGGTAACAAACGAAGTATCACTACTGACGAAAATATGGGTACCAAGAAAACAAAATTTGATGAAGGAGCTTCTACATCATCGATTGAAACCAATAACGTGGACAACAATAAGGTGGAATGTGACACATGTCATGTTTTTATTAACAAAAGGTATCTAAATAACCATTTAAAAAGCAATTCTCATAAAAATAATCTTTTAAAATCACATAGTTCATTAACAAATGTAACAGTTGTTGAAACCGCTTTTGGTAACCGAATTTTAACATATAGAATTAATAGTAAAACAACTCAATCGATGCAATATTTTGAAACACCGGAATCGTTTTTAAATTCATTAAAAATTAATATCTTATTTTTGATAAATGAATGTATTCAACAACATACAATTCTTAAAATAAACTTCATATTGCATGCTGATTTCATACAACAAACTAAAGATATTAAAAATACATTTGATTTTCAAACGTTTAATTACGTAATTGGTCAGGGTGATGACTTAAATATTTTTTATTCATCATTAATAGACACTGTAGTCGGTAAAATTAGTCAATTTGAAAAAAAAGATAGTGGTTGGAGTCTTAATCAAATTAAATACAGGAATAGACATGAATGTTAACAAATTCAACCCCCTACGTGGTAGTTCATATATCGATCTTCCTCGAGATATTAAATCAAAAAAAGCTGTAATCAATGTTAAAAATAATGATAATATGTGCTTCAAATGGGCATTACTCTCTGGTTTATATCCTGTATGTAAAAGTGTAGATCGGGAAACATCTTACACAATTCATGGAAATAAACTAAAATTTACTGGTATTTCTTTTCCGGTTAAAATTGCAGATATATCAAAAGTAGAGAAATTAAACAATATTAGTATAAATGTTTTTGGCTTAGAGTATAATAAAGAAAAAAAGTGTAATTCTGTTGTAGGTCCTTTATACTTAACAAAATGTCGTACCCCTAATCATATCAACCTACTATATATATCAAATGGTACTAACAATCATTACTGTTTTATTAAAAACTTATCGCGATTAGTTAGTTCACAAATATCAAGTCAACATCGTGCAGTTTATATATGCGATTCATGTTTAATTCATTTCCCATCAGAGGAAAGACTTAATAACCATCAACAATATGATTGCGCTCACATTTGTACGGAATTACCCAAAGGTGAAAATTCCAAAAAGGATTGGTTTGGTAACGCAACATCAAATAATAAATTAAAATTTGATAAATTCACAAAAAAGTTGGAAATGCCCTTTGTGGTTTATGCAGACTTTGAGGCATTTTTGAATCCGATAGAATCATGTAGTAACGATCCCTCCAAGCCTAGTACAATGAATATTCAAAAACATGAAGTGTATAGTTTCGGATATTACATTAAATGTTCATATGATAACAGATTATCAAAATATGAGACGTATAGTGGACCAAACTGTGCACAAGTGTTTATGAATCGCCTTTGTGAAGATGTGAAAACAATAGTTAAAAAAAATAGCTTCCAAAAATGCCCCGTTCCATTATCAGATGAAGATAAAATTAAATTTTCAAATTCAAACATATGTCATATTTGTGAAACTGAGTTAAATGAAGATCCTTTTTACGATTTTGATTGGCACACTGGTAGTTTAAGGGGTGTTGCACATCAAGTGTGTAGTTCTAAGTTCAGAACCCCTCGTCATGTTCCAATATTTTTACATAACCTCAGTCACTACGATGCTCATTTTATTGTCCATGCATTAAACCTCGATGATGGCAAAGTTGAAGTTATTCCACAAAATAAAGAACGATACATATCATTTTCAAAACAGTTAACAATAAATAATCAACCAGTAACTTTAAGATTCGTAGATTCATTGAAATTTTTATCGTGTAGTTTAGATCAACTAGCTAAAAATCTTAATGATGATCAGTTTACAGAACTAAAAAGAAACTATCCTAATAATGAAGATTTTTTACGTTTAAGACGGAAAGGTATTTATCCTTATGAATTTATGCGTAATAGTGATTGCTTGAAACATCCATCACTTCCTGATCAACACCAGTTTTATAGTTCACTCACAGATTCGAATATTTCAAATGATGATTATAATCATGCAAAAGATATTTGGCAACATTTTAAGTGTAGTAGTATGTCTGATTATTCCAATTTGTATTTAAAAACTGATGTTTTACTTTTGACCGATGTATTCGAAAACTTTAGAAAGCTTTGTATTAAAACTTATGGATTAGATCCTGCCCTTTACTATACTGCTCCAGGTTTAAGTTGGGACGCAATGTTAAAATTTACGAAAATAGAATTAGAATTGTTAACGGACTATGACAAAATTGCTTTTTTTAAAGCTAGTATTAGAGGGGGTGTATCTCAGTGTAGCAATCGTTTTGCTAGAGCAAATAACAAATTCATGGAGGATTATGATAGTGAAAAACCTAATTCATATCTAACATATTTTGATGCGAATAATTTATATGGTTGGGCAATGTCCCAATCCCTTCCTGTTGGTGGTTTCGAATGGGTTAATTGTAATACGGATTATAATGTGTCGGATACGTCTGATTTTGGATATGTTTTAGAAGTTGATTTGGAATATCCTGATGAACTTCATGATTTACATTCTGACTTTCCGTTATGTCCTGAAAACATATGTGTGGGTAATACTAAAGAAACTAAATTAGTTCCTAATTTAAATAATAAAAGTAAATACATCAATTCAGGAATTTAAAACAATGCATTGAAATGGGAATGATATTAATTAAAGTACATAGAATTTTAAAATTTAAACAGAGTTCTTGGTTAAAGAAATACATAGACTTAAATACTAGTTTGAGAACGTTAGCTACATCAAACTTTGAAAAAGACTTTTTTAAATTAATGAACAATTCTGTCTTCGGTAAGACTATGGAAAATATTGAAAAAAGAGTAAACGTTAAACAACTAACTCACTGGGATAATCGTGGTAAAGTTTTAGGTGCTCAGGATTTGATTGCAAAACCAGAATTCCATAGTTTATCAATATTTTCAGAACATTTAGTCGCAATACAATTACGAAAAACAAAATTAATTTATTATAAGCCAATTTATTTAGGATTTTGTATTTTAGATATATCTAAGACCCTTATGTATGAATTTCATTATAACTACATGATTAAAAAGTTTAAAAATAAAATTAAGTTATTGTACACCGATACCGATAGTTTGATATATCAAATTTTTACAGACAATTTTTATGAGGATATAAAACCAGATCTACTTCACTATTTTGATACATCAGATTATCCAGAAAATAATATTTACGGTTATCCAAAAATAAATAAAAAAAAGTTAGGTTTTTTTAAGGACGAGAATAATGGTAAAGTATTGAGGGAATTTGTAGGGTTGCGATCAAAAATGTATGCCCTGGAAGTAGAAGATAAATTTATAGCAAAGGCAAAAGGGGTTAACAAAAGTGTTACCAAAAAAATGAATATGAAAAATTACAAATCGTGTTTGTTTAATAAAAATGTACAATATTGTAGTATGCTTCGATTTAAGTCAATCAAACACACTATTTTTACACAAAAAATAAATAAAGCATCTTTATCATATAATGATACCAAACGATGTATTATGAACAACAACATTGATACATTTGCTTGGGGGCATTATAAATTACGTTAAGAGTTGATGTCAACTTTTTATTTTTATTTCTGTGTATGTACAAAATTTGTATTGATTGTAAAATACTGATGTACTAATTGTGTTAGAATTATAATTATTCGATTGTAAATAATGTCATATAATTAATGATAAAACTGTGAACATACATTTGAGAAGATTGTAAAATTCTGATGAGTACTAATTGTGTTAGAAATAGTATACGTATGCATAATAGTTTTTTTTCATCAATTTTATGTTTTATATAATTTTAGCAATATATAACTTAATTTTTACAAAAACATTTTCAATTTTTATTTCATCCCTTTGAACTCCAGACGTGTGAAATGTTTCACTTTATCCATCCGTTTACTGCTATTGTGGCAGGGCCAAGTGGATGTGGGAAGTCAAATTTTGTAACAAATTTCATAAAATCACTTAAAGAAATATGTAATTGTGATTTTAACCAGATCACATGGTGCTTTGATGAAATGCAACCTTTATATAATTTACCAAATGTTAACTATCATCAAGGAATTCCTAATCTTAATATGTTTGATGGTGAAAACCCACATCTTGTTATTATTGATGATCTAATGAGAGAGTCTGATGGAAGAATTGTGGATATATTTACAAAAGGTAGTCATCATAGGAATCTTAGTGTATTTTATTTAACACAAAATTTATTTCATCAGGGTAAAGGTCAAAGAGACATTTCTTTAAACTCAAGTTATATAATATATTTTAAAAACCCTCGAGATAAAACTCAAATAAGATATTTAGCACGACAAGTGTCGCCAGATAACCCAAAATTCATTGAAGATGCCTACAGGGATGCAACTTTAGAAGCGCATGGATATTTAATGGTAGATTTAAAACAGAATACCAATGATTTTTGTCGCATCAAGACAAATGTCTTCCCATTTAATGAACACTGTACGGTCTACGTCCCGACAAAAGAGTTTAAATACATCAAGAATCAAACAATTCAAATCATTTCTAAATGATGCATCGTCGACTCACAACGCATAAACATTTGCTAAGCGCTTTGCATACGCTTAAACCAAAATATCAAAAAGCGTTACTTAAAACATGTGATGAAGAAGAAATAAACTGTATTTGTGAATGTATTCATAACGTTTTACAAGGAAAAGTACCTCTTAAAGATCAAGATAAACAAAAATTGAATAAACACAAAAATATACTTCGTAAACTGGTGCATAAGTGTAAACATAAACTAAGAAAAAATATAATCATACAAAAAGGAGGGGCTTTCTTACCAATAATATTAGGTGCAATATTGAGTGGATTAGTAAGTGGACTAGCCAGTTAACATGGAAAATGCAAAGAAAATGATGCTTATTGAACCTGGATTGATTGAAAAATTAAAACAAGAAAATAAGGTTAATAGTAATTTGTCTCGATTAGATATTGAAATGCAAAATATTATGAATAGTAAGACGGAAGACCGTAAGAAGTGGATGTTATATTTACAAACACTACAAAGATACCTTCACTTTACCGAAGAGGATCGACAACCACTCGGATTACCAATTTATTCTGATACATCTAATGAAGATCTAAATGAGTCTAAAATTGACTTTAAAAATAAAGATAGAGAACTAAAAAGTATAGTTGATGCTGAATCTTTGTTAGAGGAGAACGGATCCATGAAAAGTAAAGAAAATAACACAAATCCACTTTACACACCAACTCAAATACTCAGTTTAATACCAAAAAGTTATAATAAAAAAGGTGAGTTATTATTAAACTTAGTTGGAACAAATAAAAGTAAAATACATTGGGATAATGAAGGCACAGTCATAATTGATAATGAAAAAATTCCTGGAAGTAATATTGTTGATTTAATAAATGATTCACTAAGACCCTTAAAAAGAAGTGATCCAGTTGGGTGGGATAGATTTGCTAAAGCATTAAAAGATATTAAAGTACCACTCACTTATATCGGAAACCCAAAGAGATGTGAGTTTATTAATCAGCTTCAAGCAAAAGATCTGAACAAAACCTCGGAGATTGAAGATCAAGAGTTTTCTACACCGAACAGTGGAGATAAAAAATTTATAAATAAAATACGTAAAAAGGTCGATTGGGAAAAATGGACCCCGTACTAGAAGAAATTAATAGAATTTATTATGACCCATCTAACCCCGCTGGTTTTAGTAGTATTGATAAATTATCAAAAGCCATGAAGGGTAAAATGGATAAAAAGCAAGTAAAGGAATGGTTACAATCACAAGAAACATACACTTTACATAAACCTATTCGGAAAAAATTCCCGCGTAATAGGTACATTCTATCGAATATTAATGAACTGTGGCAAGCTGATTTAAGTGATATGCGAACTTATTCTCAATATAATGATGGTTTCAACAAGTATGTAACTTTGTGTTATTGATGTATTTAGTAAATATGCTTTTGCAAGATCAATGATAAAAAAAAACTCAGAGACAACTAAAGAATGCTTTGAAAGTATATTTACTGAAAGTAATTCAACACCTACTCACATACAATCTGATAAAGGTACAGAATTTGTTTCAAAAGATGTACAAAAATACTTTAAATCCAAAAAGATTAATTACTATACCACCAACAATCCTGATATTAAGACCAGTATTGTTGAGCGATTTCAAAGAACTCTAAAAATGAAAATGTAGCGTTATTTCACTCATAATAATACTTATAGATACATAGATGTTTTACAAGATTTAATATACTCTTATAATCACAGCTTTCACTCTAGTATTAGGATGTGCCCATCTGATGTAAATTCCAGCAATATTATGACAGTTTGGACTAATCTTTATGATAGGAGGTCAAACAAACTTTCTTTAGAACACCCAAAACCAAAATTTAATGTGGGTGATTATGTCCGAATAACTAAATATAAACATGTTTTCCAAAAAGGATATGAATCAAATTGGAGTGATGAAATATTTATTATATCTTCAATAATTGATAGATCTCCATGGGTTGTATATACAATAACAGATTTACAAAATGAACCAATAGTTGGTACTTTTTATGAAAGAGAATTACAGAAGGTCACTTACAACCCCACCTCACAATATAAAATAGATAAAATAATTGACTCTCGTTATTCTGGCCCCAGAAAAGAAGTATTAGTGAAGTGGAGAGGTTATCCAGATAAATTTAACAGTTGGATTTTAGCTTCTAGTTTAAAAGAAATATGAATAAAGAAAGTTTTTATTTAACTTTGCTCAGCAATAGTTCAATGGACTACTTTCCTGATAACAAGACCACACATTTTTCAACAAAATTACCAAAAGCTATTAAATTAGAAGGTGAATGGTCGGTTGGAGTTGTCGAGTTACAATATCCATGCACAATGTTTACTGTTCAAGATCATGAAAATGTTATATACATTACAAAAACCATGTTAATGCCTACTGAAGATAAACCCTCAACAGTGTACTACAAAAAACATATTCCAGCTACCAACTATGATAACGTTGAGCATATTTTAAAAGCGTTAAATGGTATCAGAGAGAAATTAACATTTCGTCAAGATGAAATAACAAAATTTGTTTATGTTTCTGTTTTGGATAAAAATATAACATCCGTAACATTATCACCCAAATTAAGTTTACAACTAGGCTATGAACCAAATAAAAATCTCTTGGAAAGAAATTTTGGAAAGTGCCCTGCTAATTTACACTTAGGGTTACCATCTCAACTATTTGTGTATTGCGACATAATCGATCCTCAGATCGTGGGCGATGTTATGACTCCTTTATTAAGAATCATTTCATTAGATCCTTCAAAATATATTTATGGTGCAAATAAAATGTATGTTTTCTCTCCACCTCACTACTTACCTGTTATGCGAAGAGAGTTCGATACGTTGGAAATAGATATAAGATCGAGCACAGGACAAAAAATACCATTCCAGTTTGGAACCGTGTGTATTAAACTACATTTCCGAAAATTGTAATAATGCATTCTCTTCGTGATCATCATAATTGTCCATATGAAAATTATTATACACATCAAGCTGGATCAGGAGTTGGAGTAATTTATAAGGGTTCACCATATCAACGCGGTCATGGTATTGGGAGCTTCTTAGGGGGTTTATTTAGATCAGTTTTACCTTTACTTTCAAGTGGTGCTCGAGTGATTGGTAAGGAGGCATTAAACGCTGGAGTTGGTCTTTTATCGGATATGGTTCAAGCGCGTCCTATGGAAACCTCAATAAAAGATCGTCTAAAGCAAGTTAGTACAAACTTAAAACGAAAGGCTGATGACAAAATTGATCGATTTAACATGACAGGATCTGGGTATATAACTAAAAGAAAACGACTGTCCTCGTTCATTCCACCATTAGCTGCTAAAGTGAAAGCTGCGAAAAAACTTGGTTTAAAACCAAAGAATATCAAAGATATATTTTCAAATTAAATATGTCTTTTCTTCATAATCATTCTTGTGAGTGCGCTAAGTCAGAATTGGATTTGTTTGCACTACCGTCTACACAAACAAGCATTGAAAGTGGATTGTGGATACACTATAAACCAATATCATCTCTTGCTGATGATGGACCTATCGAGTTTCAAGTTCCTGGTACAGGCGATGACTACATAGATTTGTCTCATACATTACTCCACATAAAGGCAAAAGTATTAAATCAAGATTCAACTAACTTGGTATCGACTACAGTAGTAGCACCTGTAAATAATTGGTTGCACTCACTTTTTAGTCAACTTGATGTTTATTTAAACCAAAAACTTGTACCACCACCTAATAATACCTATGCCTATCGAGCATACATGGAAACCCTTTTAAACTATGCTCCTGCTGCTAAACAATCTCATCTTACTTGTAGTCTTTGGTATGAGGATACAGCAGGAAAAATGGATTCCACAGATGGTAAAAACATAGGATTTGTTAAAAGGCAAGAATTAGTTACTGAAAGTAAGGAAATAGAAATGATTGGACATCTTCATGGTGATATTTTCAATCAAGATAAATTTCTAATTAATGGTGTTGAAATGAGTGTAAAATTAGTTCGATCAAGAGAGAGTTTTAATTTAATTGCTGGGTCAAACGATGTAAAGTTTAAAGTTTGCATTACAGATGCAACTCTTATTGTCCGAAGAGCACGAATTAATCCAAGTGTATTACTTGCACATCAGAAAGTTTTAGCTTCTACTACTGCTAAATATCCTATTACTCGAGCTGAAGTCAAAGTTTTAACAATTCCTTCGGGTGTTCAAGGAAAAACTCTTGATAATATATTCTTAGGACAGGTACCCAAAAGATGTATAATAGGGTTTGTGAATAATTCTGCATTTAATGGTTCCCTTACTAAAAATCCATTTAATTTTGAAATCTATGGTATTAATTCTTTCAGCTTATATATTGATGGTCAACAAATACCTTCAAAAGCTTTGCAACCATCTTTTAATAATAGTATATTTACATCAGCATATCATACTCTGTTCTCGGGAACTGGTATCCACTTTCTTAATGAAGGAAATGAAATCTCTCACGAACAATATGCCAAAGGTAACTGCCTATTAGCATTTGATTTAACTCCTGATTTATCAGCTAACTCATCAACTCATTGGAATCTCATAAAGCACGGTAGTGTAAGATTAGAAGTACGATTTGAATCCTCACTAATACAAACAATTAACTGCATTGTTTATGCTGAGTTTGATAACATTATTGAAATAGATAAAAACAGAAATGTTACTGTAGACTATAGTAGTTAAGGTTATAATGTATATTGTGTGTTAGATTTATGTGTTATGTGTAATGCATGTTGTCTATGTAACTGTGGGAAACATTATAAAATTAAATAAAACAAATTGTATTTAGTATACCATTTTTTATTTCTATAAAAACCTCCATTTAATCTTATACAAAACACTGTCCGAGTTTAAACTTTACATAAGCACACTGACTAAACCACTGAACATGTTGTTGCCAAGGATCATCATCATCTTCCCAATCTTTTAAACCGCCACCACAATGGAAACACTTGACCCTGTCTCCGTGGCCGGTATAAAAGAAACCGGCTTCTGCAAGATCTTCAGGCTTCTGTAGCATAACGAGAGGCCAGCCTTCGAAACTGAGAAACCGTCTAGATTTTGTACTAAAGAATGGATATTCAGCTCTTGTGTACTGCATATTTTTCTCTTTTTCTTCTCCACTCAGTGTTGTAGCTTTGCTATTCAATGACGTGTTCTGTACACGTGTACCACACTCATCTCTTCCTTCTGCTGTTGGCTTTCTCTCAGCATCACAAGACGACAGCTCCCTGTACACACCTCATTATTAATATAAATGAGTACACAGAAGTAATTTAAGTAAACAGAATCACATTCACTAATCAGCTAATGGCTATCATTGTTAAAAAAGTATTTTTTAACGTTTTCACTTTCTGCTATTGTCTTTGTAATATTGTATACGAGGCCGTTTGTGTTGTCGTAGATGCTATCCTTATTATTCTTTACATAATATTTAATCCTCGTGGTAGCGTGCTTCCAATGATCGGTAGTTGGAATCTTACATAGCTTCTTCATATCGTACATTTCAATTTTTATGAGATGCGTCGCTTGGGCTCCGTCGTCAGAATTAGTAGAAATGTATGATACACCATCTCTAGCGGCTCGTGCCACGGTTGACGATAACAGTTTCTTCTTTTTTATTTTTGGCACCACTTCAAAAAAATTATCAATCGGTTGCGATTTCCTTTTTCCACCATCGCATGTGTTATTAATGACGATATCATCGCCCTCTTCTTCATGTTGAGGGTAGAGCGGTGAGTAGTAATACTGTTTATAGGTATTTTCATTATCGTCTGCGAAGCTGAATGATCTCTGCAACAACAGAGATATCATGTTAATATCAATTTGTTTACATTGTGATTACACACACACACACACGTTAGGAAACAACAAAAGAACAACAAAAGATATACAAGTAAGTTTGTCAATAGAATAAACACTTACCTCCATGATTATTGATGCGCTGAAGTACCACAAACGTAGTATCGGTATACAATCCACTGTGGTCAAACGACCATAGACTGATTTCATGACTGCAACTGTTCGCTCTTATATAGCACCATTCTTATCTAAAGCAAATTCCTAAGTTCAACGAAACTGATAGTGACTCTATGAGTCAACAAAGTTATCGCACATTGTTCCCATCAGGCATCAGCTTGTTTTCTGAGTCACTCAAAAGAATGCGATATATTTACAAAAATCACTATAATTGAACATTCCTATGACAACCATTGAACAGATTGGTACTGTAATAATCTGTTAATAGCAGTAATATCATGGATACACTAGAAGTACAGCAACATCTAAAAAAGATCCATCCCAGTCTAGAAAAAAATGTTTATGCTGCTAATAGACTACCTATGTATACCCATGTACCGACGTATATAATATGCAATTTGGATACGGATGATAAACCAGGCTCACACTGGGTAGCTGTACATATCGATACGAATGGCATCGGTCAATATTTTGATTCATATGGACGAGGACCTACGCAATATTATCTCGAGTTTCTAAAAAGGAATTGCAAAAGATGGGGCTGGAATGTTGATAGGATTCAGAATGATTGGACTTCAGTTTGTGGTGAATATTGCTTAATGTATTTGCTATATAAGTTTCAGGGATGTTCAATGCATAGTTTTACGAACATATTTACGGGGAACACACTGTACAATGATATTTTAGTGCATGAGATATTCCGCTCATATTTTGTAGAAAATAAGAAATAAAATGTTGAATTAAAATGAAGGAATGTGTTTTATTGATGATTCAGAAAAGCAGTTGAGGGTTAACAATGAGTAATAGTAGATAAGAACGCCAAGGAATGTAAGGATTAGGCGAACAATGCATCGCTAATGAGGGTGCACGAGGCAGAATAGATAAGAGGATTAACAATGAAACGCTAATGAGGGTTAGTAGCACCGGAAATCAATTAGATAAATCAGCTAATTGATTTGCACATCTCCGGAACCGCGCATCCTACGCAAAAACGGACCGCAGAAACGTGATCAGAGCACCCCAAAACCTTTTTTTTTTTTTTTTTTTTTTTTTAGGTTCTGGGGTTCTGGCACACCCGCCCTCAGATCGGTGCGCCAGAACCAGCGTATCACTACTACTGACCTTCTTTCAAGTCACATGATTCCCTGGTACGTGTATAGAGGTATTAAGATCAAGGTGTAAAGTTGACTCAACCTCCATAGAAAAGGGAGGATCCTCCGACCAGACGGGTGTTGTGTCTGGCGGGCAACTGCCCGATGATTCATATCGGGACGGTGTATCTATGCTAGTTGCGCGGTAAACTCTGCTTGCGAGATGCAGGATTTTGCGTGACGTCAGTATGACGCGTTGCTCGCATGTGGCGTTGTAGATACCGCACGTGGAAGTCTCATCCAGCGGAACAATTGCGCAACACACTAAGAATTGCAATGCCATTCATTTTAACTATCAAGCTCTTATTTTTCGAAATGAATGAACCGATTTTAATGAAACTTCATACGCATAAGTAGAATACAAAGGTCTAAAAAGTTAGTAGAGAACATTATTTTTTTCAACAATTCAACATACGTTGCGTTATTTACGAAGAATATGAAGCAATGATAGATAAGTAGAATAAGTTTGCACTTGAGGTGCAGGTGTAACCCGCGGTTCTTTGTAGGTCGTCCACTCAAAGTAAAAGTGCTCCATATTAAAAAGGATCTCGCGGAAGCTAAGTTCAACTTGCAGATCTCTCGGAAGCTGAGTTCAACTTGACCGAGATTCTATCTCAAGGATTTTTGGATTGATATCTCGCAAACTGCGTCGTCGTTAAGTACCTTGGTAGACGTCGCAACCATTGATTTTATTTTACGAGTAGGTACCTACTTCACTCGTGGACTCGTTGGTATTTGTTAACTGAGGCTAACGTTACCGTACCGTGAGCGTTAATATCATCATATTTTTGAAAGAGACTCGCCGGTCCTACCTAATGATAAAGCCGAACTTTTTCTAAAACGCGAAGTACGAATCTTGACGTCAACTTTGTAAAACGTTCAAATTCACTGAAACTATTACTTTTAAAGTTGATCAATATAGCAGGGGTGGCCAACCGGTCGATCGCGATCGACTGGTCGATCGCGACTATTAGTCCAGTCGATCGTGGCAAGGCAAAAAATATTTCCAACTGAACAACAAACCTGATTTTGCTAATCTAGCGAAAGATGCTCAAACGCAATGCTCACATTAATATAAATAAGTAGGTTATTTACAGTTTTATATTTTCCCTCTTAGGGCTGATTTTTCCATCGCCAGATAACTTTTGTTCGAGGAATAAAATTGACGTTTGACAGTTTTTGTATGAAATAACTGTCAAAATTACAAAATTATTCCTTGAATAAAGTTATCAGATGATTCAAAAATCAGCCCTAAATAAAATAAAAAATACTACATAATTGTGTACAGAACTATGCTGTTTTATTTAAGATTTCAAGAAATATGTAATTGGTAGATCGCACAGGCTGTCGTCAGTGATCTTGAGTTTAACCAAGTTGGCCACCCCTGCAATAGAGACTTTCAAATTTTTTATTCTCTTCCAAAAGAATATTCTCGAGAACTTAAGAGCAAAGTTCTCGTTAGGAGACTAATTTTGGCATCACTAGACATACGTACCTACTTACTGCCGCGCATATCTACCACGGGTACAGACACCAGCACATCAAGCTACTACAATCTGTCAAATTTCTTTAATAGATTTTCAACTTTATCGCTGAAGCATAAGGTTCAAAGTTGATTGGGAAAATATAGCAGTTTATATATATTTTAAAAATATATCGGGTAGCTCTATGTGCTGGCGTCTGTACCTACTGGACTTACTATAAATTTATTTATTTATTAAAACTTTATGCACACAAGTAAAAACTGTACAAAGGCGGACTTAATGCCTTGGGCATTTTCTACCAGTCTACCTTAGAGGGATGCAGAAACAATATAAAGTAGGTGCAATAGCAGAAAACATATAGAAAATATTTAGAAGTAAAATATAAGAATAAATACATATATAATAAATAAATAATAAAATAAAAAAATAAAAAAAGCCTTTATGTTCCTTAATTTCAATAAATAAACTTAACTAAATTAAGAATTTAATCATTACTAATTAAGGACCCCTCGACGGGTATAGGCCTCCTCCAGTAATTTCCAGTCTTTTCTGGTTTTTGCTTTCTCAAGCCATGATTTGCCAGCCAATTCCACTATCTCGTCGTGCCAACGCTCTGCTGGTCTGCCTCTTCTTCTCTTACCGTGTGGGCTTTTCCAAGCGGTTGTTCTAAGGGTCCACCTGTCATCTTCTGATCGCGCCAGGCGGCCCGCCCATCTCCATTTCAGTGCTTGAGCATGTTGAAGGGCATCTATGACTTGTGTCTTATTTCTGATTGCTGTGTTTCGTTGTTTGTCTCTCAGTCTGATGTTTAAGATGCTTCGTTCCATGGTCCTTTGGCAAACTTGTATTTTATTTTTAACTGTGCCATTAAAAATCCACGTCTGGCAAGCGTAGTTCATAACTTTAGCTTTAAGTTTTACAGGTAAGCGTGATTTCATTATTTCCTTGTAATTCCAAAATTTACTCCAAGTTATGTTAATTCTTCGCTTGACTTCTTCTATGTTTCTATTTTTGTTGAAAGATAACTGTTTGCCGAGGTATATATAATTCTCTACGTATTCTATTGATTCGTTGTTTATCTTTATTTCTTGTTTTGTCCTGTTTGTAAGTATTTTTGTTTTCAGGGTGTTCATTTCTAAACCAACATTTGAATGTACTGCATGGAGGTCGTTTAAATTTTTTTCTAGTTGTTTAGCAGATTCAGATACTAAGACAATGTCGTCTACAAACCTGAAGTGGCTGAAATGTTTACCATCTATGAAAATGCTTTCTCGGTACCAATCCAGGTTTGACATTATGTGCTGTAGGACATTAATAAAAAGTTTAGGAGATAGCGGGTCACCCTGCCTTACTCGTCTTCCTATTTTTATAGTATCACCAGTTCTATCTAGTTTGACTCTACTTCTGCTTTTACTGTAAATGTCTTTGATAATGTTAGTGTAAGTTAGTGGGAGCTCTATAGCTGACAGAGAGTCCCATATGCTTTGATGGAAAATACATACAAAACATATAATATTATGTACCTAGGTACCTATTTGCTGACCCAGATATGTCCCAATAGTGGCAACGTTATAGGCTGATTATGATGTGCATGTGGGCAAGAATGAAAACGCGATGATTTATGATGATAAAGTAGGTAACTAAACTAACCATGGAATTTCTAAATATTAAGTAATAGATTAATGTATTGTTTAGGTAGGCACAGTCAGCAACAAAAGTCGATGAACACTTCAGTTTTTTTAATCTCAGTTACTGAGCAAAATATCAACAATTCAGTTTTTTTAATCTCAGATAATGAACAAAATATTTGCTCAAAATTACATTTTACTTCTGCTGCAATTTTGAACAAATATTATGCTAAATAACTGAGATTAAAAAAACTGAAGTGTTAATCGACTTTTGTTACTGACCGTACGTTGTCAGTGAAGCTAGGGTGATCAATCTTATTTATCAGTCATTGGCTTCTTTCTACCCGCGACTTCGTCTGCGTGAAATTTCATGATTTACCATACACTAAATCTGTCGCAGCCAACTAGCTTAATCAGTCATTCAGTTAACTGGTCTAGCCTTTTAACTAAATAGCGCCGTTCAACTAGCGGCCTGAATGATATTTGCCCATTCAATCAAACAGCTAATCAAATGACTTGGATCGTTTAACTACTTGCCTAGCCCAGACTGATTAATTTCTGTACCTAAATTAAAATACTAAGTAAGCAACTAACAACTAATACCTATTAATAAAAATAACAAGATGCGACCATGTATCCGTGAAAAGATGCGACTATTACGTAATCGCAAAGTCAAGCGACCATTTGGTCGTGAATTGATACGACCATGTAGATAATCGCGAAATCATGCGACCATGTAGGCGTGAAAAGAAGTGACTTTGTACCTAATCCTGAAAAGATGCGACTACGTAATCGCAAAATGAAGCGACCACTTAGTCGTGAAAAGAAGTGACTTTGTCATCGTGAAATATGCGACTATGTAATCGCAAAATGAAGCGACCATTAAGTCGTGAAAAGATTCGACCATGTAATCGCGGAATCATGCGACCATGTACTCGTGAAAAGAAGCGACCCTGTAATAGTGAAAAGATGCTTCTATGTAATCGCAAAATCAAGCGAACATTTAGTCGTGAAAAGATTTGTAACCTAGCTGTACCTAGGTATTTTTTTAAGCTAGATACACGAGTTTGTCATCTCAACTTGTGATAACCTGTAAGCTTATTCAGCCCAACCCAAATGTTCCCACTGCCGGGACACAAGGCCTCTCAGTGAGAGGGAGTGGGCCATAATCGTCCACGCGGGTGTAGTGCGGGTTGGTGAATGCCATTATGTCAATATGTTTTCGAATTTGTTGATTCTAGGACATGCCGGTTCCCTCACGATGTTTTCCTTCACCGCTTTGAGAGCAGTGGTGATGAAATTAAATCGATATTCGATAGCGGGCAGAGTGAGGGGCAGCGGCAACAGGTTAGACGGGCCATTCATGCGACATTGGTTTTCCCTACAAGCGCCCATATTTATATATAACGGGGAAGGTATAGTGTGTCTCATTATTATCAGCCATATTTGAATTAGAGTGGGCTACAGTGGGTTGTGTGTTGGATAATGCGCAATAGAAAAACGGTTTTCAGTTCAAATGAGATTATAATTTCACAAACAATTTTATCGCGCTAGCAAATTACACACTAGGTAGGTTACAACCAGATACGGAACGCCGACAGTTTCTGAGCACATGTTGTTCGTACGATGTCCAATGTCCAAGAGAGCTCCACATCGTTCTTCTAGCGCTGTCCTCCAGCGTCGACCCCCCACGAACTCAGTCTAGACTCTGTCAAGCGCCACCAGATGGCGCTAGCGTTCCGATTCCGGTTGTCAAGTCAGCTCCCGTACTAATGACGTTTCCGACATATATGACATGAGGGAGATAAGTTGTGCATTTATTATCCTTGTTTATCTTTGTCTTTATTATTTTATTTATTTTTTATGTTATTATTTATTTAGTTAATCAGTTATTAATTAGAAATCTAATCGGTTATGTTATTTTAAATTATTATGTTTTAAATTATATTCCTTATTTTGTTATTTTAAATTATTATTTTAATTGCTAAAGTAGGTACCTATGTATTTTGACTTTGTATACATTTTATGTTATTTAATATTTTTATTTATTTTTTGTTGAATTTGTGTAAGTAGATACTTACCAAAGTCACAAACTTTATGGATATTTTTTGTCTGACTAAATAAATGAATTGAATAGAAATAAGTACACAAAGTAAAGTGCCTACCTTGAAACCAGCGGGGTAACTTCGTAACACCCATAAAAGTTTAATTGATCGAAATTCCTTTCATTTTGACAGTTCAGTTCGTTGACGTTCATTGAGTTGAACAGTCTCATTCAAACTTAGAGTAAGAAAGTTATAGAGCATCGGGTAGCATGGCCACACATGAGACAAAAAACTAACTTAACTAACATAGGCTACATGAGTAGCTGCCTTGAAAAAACTGGCACGCACTGAGAGACGGAAATAGTATAGCTTTATCCTTTTCTGTTACTTATAATAACTCAATACTTTATCCCTTTCTTGTGGAAATGAAATGGAGATACCCGCCGTCTATACTTTTCTTTGTCTAAGCTTTCAAACCTAAGAAACAATTAACGTCAAACTGTCAAAATGAATGGCAGATAATATTGCAATTGATTCACACTTTATGTGCGTTACGTATCTACCTAATAGGCATGACGAATGATTTTCAAATCCTCTTCCGTAATGTACGTTCACATTTACTATTTACGAAAACACCTATATTTCGGTAATAAACTAAAGTTTAACGAAGTTTGAAGCCATTTTTCTAATATTTTTTCAATAGGGCGCGAAAACAGCTCACAGTGTCATGGCGTCGGATCTGACGTCACGCCTAGGTAAACATCAAATGTTGTCAGTATACTATCTATAGTGTACTCTGTGAACCACAGTGATGTTTACATAGGCGTAACGTCATGCGCTGTGATTGGTGTTTCAGTCAAAATGGCCGACTGCAGTATTTTAATCTTTTATTTTAGTGAAAATCCGATTAATCTCAAGTTTTTAAATTAAACTAAATCACTGTTTTAAATCCTTTTGTATTTTCCCCTAACATCATTAAATTTTTGATTATTTGATACTGTCGTCACGCCTATTACTGCGCTGCTAACCTCCGGATTTTAAAGACAATAAACAATTTCTATATTTCTTTTTGAAGTGAAACTTCTTTACGCACGCTTGACTTGGGGAGTAAGCTGGCGAACGCGTGACGTAAGCGTTACGAAAAGTGTGATCGGGCAAGGCGAACGGAAGATATAAGCAAGAGACAGCAGTGCGCGCGCACATTTTCTTTCTCTCTTTAAGTTTCACTTCAGTCGTGTGGTCATAAGCACACTCGTTTTTTTTTACTTTTCATACGTTTATCGAACATCACAGAACCGGAATCCATGCAATCTTTTAGTCTCACCTTGCGCAGTACACGTACCTCTTTCCGAAGCGGAAGCAATACCAATGCCAGTCCTAGATAGGTAGTAAGGTAGGTACCTACTTTAGTTTTCAGTCGGACGCTTTCGAATCGAGACTGTATTGAAGCTGAAGTAATAAAGTTAAGCTTGGATGCATCCTATAGAAAGGAACGTTTCGCTGTGTGCCTTTGAATGAGTGAAACCATTTTAATTTTGTAAGGATTATATCAAAATATACTTATATGGTCGGTCCGTTCCTAGATTTCGTTGAAAACATGACTGTATTTCTCAATAGCAGCCCGGAGTCTGGATTAGTATCCAGTTGACGGCAATGGGACTTAAGTCCCATTTTTATTCAATTGAATATAAATAGCGAAATGTGGGTGTTTATATTCAATTGAATATTATACGCTATTTATATTCAATTGAATATAAATAGCGAAATGTGGGTGTAGGTACTGTGAAGGTCCAAACGGGACCTCCAATGTTTAATTGAAAAGCCTTTGACTTGGAAGTAATATATTAACAAGACAAGTTAATAATTCAACGATAATAATTCTAGCACTGACATTAACGAACAATAAAAACTTTTTTACAAAAAAAACAACCGACTTCCAAAAACACTATAAATAAAGAGAAAAATAACTTTAATTTCGGAAGTCGGTGTCTTTGGATTTGTATTTTAGTTTTTGCCACCGACTTCCGAAATTAAAGTTATTTTTCTCTTTATTTATAGTGTTTTTGGAAGTCGGTTGTTTTTTTTGTAAAAAGTTTTTATTTTTCACTTTTTAGCGGGTCAGTTTGTAATTTATCTAAGTTATAATAGCCTAATGTCAACTGCTTATCGCCTTTTACAAAATATTGCTTTTCCCGATGCATGGACGTTAATTGTTGAGGAGTTCTCCTAGTAAGAACCAGGAGAACTGGAGCTGATTGAGAAGTCACCATCAGCTCCACTTCCCCATGCGCATTGTAATGAGCATAAATTGCTTAGCAGCCATATTAAAGTAATCGAATCGCAACCCGTGAAATATTTGTCATTGAGTAGTGCCATTCGTGGTCTTCATCATCAGCTCCACTTTACCAAATCATAATTTCCGAGAGCAAATGCTCAAGTTACTTTAATAATAGACTTAGGCAAGAAAAATTTTGCTAAGGGCCAAGTTTATGTTACGCTTAGTCGTGTAAAGACGCTGTATGACATTGTATTATGCGACTTGGAGCCTACCAAATTGCTAAATAGACCACATGACGAAAAGGCATTGCGTGAAATGCAACGATTGAGGCTTTTATAAATCATCATCAGCCAATTGCAGTTCACTGCTGGACGTAGACCTCCCGAAGTTTGCGCCAACGTTCGCGATCCTCCGCTTCTCTCATCTAGCCACTACCGGCAACATTTGTTAGGATAATTATACAGAAGAAAAACTCGCAAAAGTATTTCACTTTAAGAAGTATTTATTAGTTTTTAGACTAGATGCTGATAATCCTGGCTGCAGCATCAGGCCAGACTTATGTCAACATTGCATTGAAATTAAAATTTAGTCCTGTTTAAATTGAGCCCAAACACGACTACGGTGCTGTAATTTCAAGGTTTGTACTTTTTCTGATGCTCGACTGGCTTCAGCATCAGGTCTCTATGTACTTCGGTGTTCCTCATTAACAGTACGTTTATCCACACATCGAGCCCTTTTCAATGAGCCTAAACACTATATATCTGCTGTTAGTTGTCGAGGAGTTAGGTACTCTGCAGACTATCCTGTCTGCAGCATCAGGTCATAACTTGATGATCATGAGACCAAATGTGGCAAATGCCCTATCAAACATCAAAACAATTTACTAAAACAGTCCTTGCCTGTTCGAGTAACTTCTTACTGTTAAGGAGTTGAACCTTCCATCATCAGCCCAGCTACCTGAGATGGTGACAACCGTACGCAAATACACAAGATACTTCATAAAATATGCGAAAAACAATAAGTGAGACTATAAAATTTGAGGGTTGCTCTCGATTTCTCTAAGATCCCATCATCAGATCCTAACTTGGTGACAATGGGACCACCTCAGAACTATCTACTTTCGAACAAAAAAATAATTTTGAAAATCCGTCGACAATTGGCGGAGTAATCGATGAACAAACATACAAAAAAAAAATAAAAAAAAAAAAAAACATACAAACATCCGAACATAGTACCTCCTCCTTTTTGTGAAGTCGGTAAAAACACCTTATTAAAATATTTGAATATTCGCCTAAACGTTCGAATGGAACACCGGCAATTATCTCCAGCCAGTGCGTTTTGCTAAAGGCAGGAACACACAAGACTCTACAGTACCTACCTAGTATACCTCTGCCTAGCCCTTCGGGGATTATAGGCGTGATGTTATGTAAAATTTCCTTAAACGTACTCAAGGTAATGTGCGTCTAACGAGATGTCAAAAGATCTAAGGTGTATTAATGGTAGATACCTAACTACCTACAGGCATTGCATGAAAAGGACGCTACAGCCGCCGCCGCGCCGCGACCGCCTCCCAACCGTGGTGAATTTAATGAGTGCCTACTGCTTTCAACGTTGAAAATCCTTATAAAGTATTTCGTGGGCAGGTATTCGAAGTTAAACTTGTGTGAAACGGGTGGATACGAAGCTGTTCTGATCTTAATGCACGACTCATAATGCGAAGAATTAGAGAGTGCTATAATAGAAAAAAAAATGCCTCCTTTCTGCAACTGTTTCTATTGTTATACCTACTTCTGCTAGTACAAAGAACCTACTTAATTTATATACATTGTATAGATAATTTAATAGAGATTAATTCTGTATTTTTAAAAATGCAATAGAAACGAAAAAGATATCAAAATAGGTATTTAAAAAAAATCCCGTCAATCAAGTGTGAAACCTGAAAACATTGTAGCTTGCGAAAAATCAATTAAGTAATTGAGTCAATTTTTTTTTAAATAGATTCCTTTCACCTATTTCGGGAACCCTATTGAAAATGGTTCTTTTATTCAAAGTAGTTTAATTATAATCAATAATATAATATAGAATCTATGGTTTTAAACTCGATCAAATGAGCATAATGAGTCCTGCACTTTTGGATTTCTCAATTTTGTGTGCTATTTAGATACTTCGTTTTCTTTTTCCTGTAATCTTAACATAAACTTCTATCACATAAGATAATTTCAGATTTTTCTCTTTGCAAACTTCGGAGATAAGGGGGGAACGGTATTTTTTTTTTACATTTTTCATCAAAAGTCGAAAACTATGCGGCCTAAAAAAAAAGAAAAAATGATTGAGAATGTGGAAACTGCGCTCTTTCATGTGATACCCCACATGCCCTAGTAGCCCCACTTCGAACTTTTCAGACCCCTTTCAGTCCCTGTTGCAAAAAATATACATATTTCATTCTTATTTGCAAATTAGTTGGGCAAACGTCATGTAAAACTGTTCCAAATTTCAAGTTGATAGTATGCTATCAACTTGTTTGGAACAGTTTTAGATGACATAGTTCTTGAGATATCCAGCTGTGACAGACAGACTGAGTTTCACCTTATGGTTTCACATTTTGGTACGGAACCCTAAAAACGAGTTGGTGAGCAACGAGCAGCGAGCGTAACGTCGACGACCGACTACTCGCTGGTATGCGCGTGTAATAAGCGCGAGCCTCCTGCCCGCCAAACGAGCGCCGCGCGTCGCTGAATGAGTAGTACTCTTTGATACCTCATGCATGTCGCTACAAACCAGTACCTACTCGCCGACTTGAACAGTCAGCGATCAACTATTATAATATACGTATGTTGCATCTCTTTTTTACTTACACGGAACCTACAATCTTTTGTACGTTTCTTGAGCGAGAAAATCATCGACAGCTATATTTATAGGATATAAATATAATAGTTGCTCCTCGCCAGCTCGATGTCTTACTCTTATTTTCGCCTACGGCCTAGGTACAGACGCCAGCAGATCAAGCTACTACAATCTGTCAAATTCCTTTAACAGATTTTCAACTTTATCGCTAAAGCATAAGGCTCAAAGTTTATTGGGAACATTTGACAGTTTCGGGTAGCTTCATGTGCTGACGTCTGTACATGTATGGGTGAGTAAGCTGCGCCGGAGGGCAATAAAACACAAACTGACATAATATTACTTTCTCTTATAATTCATTCACAATTTTCTTAAAAGTAACTTATTTCTACATCGTTACATTAGATTACAATGTACTTAAAAAGTGTGAAAAAATGTGATTGCTATGAGCAACTTTTTTAAGTACAGTCAGCGCCAAAAATATGTTGTCACTGTTATTGCCTACTACACTAAATAATAATAACACATACCTAGTGATTTAGGATATAATTTAGAAAACAAAAAATCGATAAATTCTATCTAGCGTTTTAATACCTAGTGACTTAATAATATTGCCGTGTAATCCAAATAGGATAAGCCTTCCTATTGTTACGTGTGTAATAAAGCGATCATAGATGTTGGACCTGCGCCCACTGACGGCACGGCAAGGCAATTTTATGCAACGAATAGAAATATAACGTAATATGTAGTATGACAATAAAATTTAAATTTAATTGTCATCGTAGGTACAGAAATAAAGCTGCGTAATGCTTAGGCAGTCTTTGACCAGTGCGTATTGCCAGTGATGACATCATCATCTGCCTAGCCTTTTCCAAACTATGTTCGGGTCAGCTTCCAGTCTAACCGGATGCAGCTGAATACCAGCATTTTACATGGAGCGACTGCCTATTTGACCTCCACGACCCAGTTATTGGGTAATACGATACCCCCTTGGTAAGACTGGTTGTCAGACTTTCGGGCTTCTGACTACCCGTAACGACTGTCAAAGATCCACGAATGGCAGCCGGGACTAACGGCTTAACGTGCTTTGCGAGGCACGGAGGGCCCCGTTATGTAAAGATGGTCACTCATCCACAGACCAACCGCGGCAAGCGTAGCTTAACCTGATCGATCGACCTGTGCGGCTGTTATTATTTGTCATGGCCGAAATTCTGTCTGGAGAACTATTATTTTCCATACTATAATATTATAAATGCGAAAGTGTGTCTGTCTGTCTGTTACCTCTTCACGCTTAAACCGCTGAACCGATTTAGATGTTTGGTATAGAGATAGCTTGAGTCCCGGGAAAGGACATAGGATAGCTTTTATCCCGATATTCCCACGGGATCGACACTTATGCGGGTGAAACCGCAGGGCGCTGCTAGTTAAGTTATATTATGTTATATTATATTATTAAGTTATATATTCATCGCATAAAAACCCCTTGCCGTGCCGTGCCATGCCGGGAGTCAGCTCAGGCTTTAAAGAGGACGGGCATTCCCACCGATGCATTTAGCAAGATACTGCAATATCTTAGATTAATAAGTAATCTTGTGAAAAGTAGAAACTTGTTGTATTGTTTAGAACTTCAGATCAGAGGCGGCTCGTGACAAAATTGTATGGGTGTTCACTTGAAAAGTCAAAGTCAAAGTTCCTAATTTATTTGTAGTAAATGTGGTACAAAAGTTGGCTTTTTTAATTTGTTGTTGTATTTTACTTATGCAAACCTCGAAGATCGCGTCTAAAATGTCGTTTTGAATTGATTTTGAAGTACCTTTAAAAATGGAGCTGCTGGTTAAATGCTGCTTCATGGCCAAATCAATCTCGGCAACAAAATCTACCAAACCTCTATATATTCCGGGATTCAGGGATTCCGAAGACTCATCGTGCCCCCTTAAAGAAATTTGAAATGCACCACAAAATACTACACAATCTATTAATCTTCGTAAAATATGCCTGTTTTCGTCGACACGGTCATTGAACTCACGTATGGACTTTCGGTACGCGGAATCTAGTGCTTTACGAATGTCATGTCGTCCGATAGACGCTAATTGCAGTTCATTCAACAAATGATACCGAGATTGTGAATGTTTTTTCATCTTCATTGAAAGATGAGCTAGGTCTTCAACCCCCGTTTCGGTCCAAGCAGTCTCACCTCCGCCGGCCGTGCCCGCTTCAAACAAAAGACACGGAAAACAAAATAGTTTGTTACTCACATCACAACCACTTATCCACGGTGTTTTCACATATTGTTCGGATTTAAACACACGCGTATATGTTTTCGTTTTTGTCGTACATTTTTGCGTAAGGTTAAGTTCAGGCCGTGGCGGTCCCTTTGCCTTCAATTCAAGCCGAATTTGTAACGTTTTTTCACAGTTTTTATTAGTTAAATTAATTTAACTAATAAAAACTATTATTTATTAGTTAAAAAAATCCCGAATTACATTCGCGCGCACGCATCTAAGTCGACTAGTGTTTGTTTATATCAGAGTGGCAACGTCGCGCGCAATCGCTGTCGTGCCACACAGGTCGTGCGGGCGGGCGCGCGCGAGCGGTAAAAGAAGCGGCAACGTCGCGTGAGCGGCGCTCCAAAGTTGGCTATTTTTTCATAGAAAATCTTTTGTTGCACGCGCAGGACTAAGGCGAAATTTCTCTTTCACTCCTGTTGGATTTCGTATTAGGCAATGTACTGAATCTTGTTTCATTGGAGCGCAATCGTGAGCGCTCCGCTTCGCGCGTTACCTATGGGATGACGGGTATTTACAGTAGTTCTTTACGATAGATTTTAAATAGTAATATTATTAATGAAATTAAGGAGTATAATTTTATTATAATTATTTATGGGAGGGAGTTCACTGCACCAGCGCTCCTTAGGGCGAGCCGCCTCTGCTTCAGATATTGGCGCCGATTCTGTTGTTCACAAACTAAACAAAATTTAAGTTCAGTGCATCTTTTTCTCTCTATTTCATTAAGAAAAGGACAGAAGATAAATTTTAGTTTAGTCCTGTCATATTAATCAATGCCTGACGTAAATTGACGTAATTTTAGTAGGCATGTTTTTAATCACGTCTAACCTTGTAAGGAGTAGTGTCAGGCGCTGATTAATTTGACAGGACTAAAAAAAATTTTTCTTCTGTCCTTTTCTTAAGAGCCTATACTACCTCAGCAAAAAATCACTCTTTATCTCGCTCACACGATACTGCTCGCGGACTGTGTGAGAGCGAGACAGACTGCGGTGCTGGGCGGAAGGCAGCGCCAATAGTTTAGGTATTTGCTTTTTACGGTGAAAATAAAGGCAATTCAAAAAAAGTAAATAACATAAGACCTGCTTTATAGTTAGTCCAGTTAGTACGCAAAGTTTCATGATCTAATTTGAAGTATTTTTTTAATACCAGCGGTTTATTGTTCGGTTTGGAGGTAACTTTGAATTTTTTTTCTATCGAGAAAATTTTATGGAATCGTGTTTTTGTCTAACATAGTACTTCACATTAATCCTCAACTTTAGCATATATTTATTTCAAAATTAATACTGCGGTATTTTCGACATAACGAAGGATCATGCTAAGCCATTTGAGGTAGTATATATAGGCTCTTTTAGAAAGAAAAACATTTACCGAACTTAAATTTAGTTTAGTATGGAACAAAGGAATCGGCACCATTATCATCATTATTAAAGCAAGTACGTTTTGTCTAAACTTATACAGACCTACATCTTCTAGTATTGGTTTTGAGCAAAATTTGCATTAAAAATGTTTTTGAATTCAACTCTTTTGTTGCCCCTTCATAATCTTTTTTTTAAGTGGCCAGGGCTTGAAATACCGGTATTTTTGGGAACCGGTACCAGTGGCCTCGGTATGATACCGGTACCAGAATAGTAGCTGATTGGTATCGGTACCAAACGTAGTACCTGTACTATTGGTATCTCTGATCAGTATCGGTACTGTACCGGTACCAAACAAATGTTTCCGTAAGTTAGAGTGAGAAAACAGATACAGTAGTTAATAATAGGCATTAGAGAAATAACTTCATGGTCGCAAACCGCACGAGTTTCCTCATACAAATATGAGATTTGTGGTACAGGCCGGATGCCTGAATTTTGTACCGGTACCTGTTAAGTGGAGTACCGCTAGTTACCCGTCTGGAACCAGTACCCAGATACTGAAATGGCAAGAACCGCTAAGTACTGGTACAGAACCTGTACTTTTGCACCCGGTTCCAAGCCCTAGCTGAAACAATTCACAAATATAACATATTTTTCTAATTTAACGGTCTCACCGCCGCGAATCATTTTTCTTTTTATTTAGTGACTATAACTGGCCACATAGCATTTTTAGTACTAGCGATCTAAAGGGACTCGCACCTCCTCCTAGTAAAATTTTAATTGACACTTCATTTCATTCAATAACATTTACCTAAGTATACCAACACATTAATTTACATTTGTCTATGTATATTTCTTTATTTATTATCAAGATTTCGATAGAAACTGTCCCCTACATTGGCCTCTTACACCAGCGGTTTTTTTTTTACCTATTAAATTAAAATCAACGTGTAAATGGCACTGACTGTACTTGTATATTTTGTACATCGTGTGCACATCACTAGCCGCGTTCGCGTCACTATTATTGACATAATAAGGGTCAAATTACACTGGCGGTGTATCGATATAAATAAAATACAGCACCCAAATCGCGCAACACACTAGGCATGAAAATGCCTTCCATTTTTTGACAATTCAACAATATACATTGCGTTATTTTTTTATGTCGAGCAGACGAATTTCGAAACATATGACGCAATGGATTTCTTTGTAATGTCAAGTTTTATATTTGGCGTGTAAAGTGTCAGCCCATACACAATTACACATACATAAACTCACGCCTCCTCTGCGGGTAGGCAGAAACTACAGAAAGCCACCTGCTACGACCCTTTTTTTTGCGGGTGGGAAATCATCAAATGACCCCTCCCGCTCTGGGTTGAGCGGAAGGGAGTGTCAGACTCTTACTGACGAAAACCCACCCGTGCTCCTTCCTTAGCCCTTTATGCTCCGGGCCAGCGGTAGCCCTTTCGGACAATCCCGATGACCCGGCAGGCTTCGGCCTTAACGGGCCCCTTCTCTGATGCTGACATCTCTTTGAGGACGTGCGCGCCGTCCGACACGGGCCTGGTCCTGATCGGACGGTGAGCTACACCTGCTACGACCCTTACATACTCCTATTGCTTTGTCTACCTTTTTTTTTTAAATAAATGAATATCATTTTATTATACTGACCGTGTTACGCAATTAGAGTGCAGTGTGACCTATCGCTAAGCCACAATACTTTAAATATTAGACTTTCTTAGTGCCACATAACGATCATTTTTGCTTGTCTCGCCGCCAGTATAATTTGACGCTTAGTATAAATCTCATACGCCCGGTATGAGGCCCGGTTTCCGGCCGGGCCAGGCTTCTTTGGCGTACTTCTTCTTTCTTGGCTCGCTCGATGGTCCCGCCTCTTCTGGAGCTAGAAAATCAGAATCGTATGTTAATTTATCGAGCTGACTGTACTAGAACACTCAGTAAGAATTGAGACAACCGCTTTTTCTCGATTATTTAGACAATAATAATTTATTGAGAAAAATCACGCAATTTTTTTATTCTTGAAACTTTTTACGATAAAACATCGAATCTTTAATTCTCCGAAAACTGTATCTCTCTTCGTGTCACACTGCCACCCTGTATTACTATGGGATAGTTTACCTGTATGTGGTAGCGGAGGATGTATATTGAGATGCGGCTCTGGACCTTCCAGTTCCACATCAGGTGCAGGATTCGGTAGTGATAGACCCAATCTGAAATTATTACCGATATATTATCATCACGCCTGTATCTCGGGAGGCAGTTGTGTATTACACTCACATTTCGCCATTTATGATTAAGTAAGATTGCCATTTTAGCAGGATTAAGCCGATTAAGGGCCATTTTAGTAGGATTAGCAATCATTTTGGTAGGATTAGCAATCATTTTGGTAGGATTAATGATCATTTTGGTAGGATTAGCAATCATTTTGGTAGGATTAATGATTATTTTGGTAGGATTTGGATTGTTGCAATGGGATTTAGGTGTGCTGAATGATGCTAAGGCAAGTTTTATGTACAAACCTGGCTCCAATTAGACTAAGATGTGAGCTAGGCGCCGGTAGGTCTGAGTATAGGTTGCTGCCTCTTGATATCTCCTGCAACCTTAGTGAATGGTGGTGATTACCTGCACAAGAAAATATTTATTAAATTCACATTTATACAGGGCTGCGGCGGGCAGAGGGGCTTGTGGCTAAATAATAACAGCCGCACTGGTTGATCGATCAGGTTAAGCTACGCTTGCCGCGGCTGGTCCGCGGATGGGTGACCATCTTCACATACCAAGACCCCTCCGTGCCTCGAAAAGCACGTTAAGCCGTCGGTCCCGGCTGCCATTCGTGAATCTTTGACAGTTGATACAGGTTGTCAGTAGTCCGAAAGTCTGACAACCAGTCTTACCAAGGGGTATCGTTATGATCCAGTAACTGGGTTGTGGAATTCAGATAGGCAGTCGTCCCATGTAATATACTGGTATTCAGCTGTATACTGTTAGACCGGAAGCCGACCACAGCATAGTTGGGAAGAGGCTAGGCAGATGATAACATTTATTTGTTGTAGAAGTTAACGCAAAATTAATCATTAGCGAAGGGACTTTGTGGACTAAATAGGGTATTTGACTGCTATCAATAATATACATGTACTAGCTTCTGCCCGCGACTTCGTCCGCGTAAAATTGCTTGTTCCCTGACCCACCCTGTCGCATCGCATCGTCTGCCTGCGCTATTACGAACTAATAGCGATAGCCTTTTGCGTTTTTTCTTTTTTTTTTTTCTTTTTGCTCGACTCCTATAAGTCCTAACGTGATGTTAAATAGCCTATAGCCTTCATCAAGAATTGGGCTATCAAAATGCAAAAATAGTTTTTCAAATCCGACTGGTAGTTCCAGAGATTAGCGCGTTCGAACAAACAAACAAACAAACTTTTTAGCTATATTATTAGTAAGTACCTACTTAGATATTAATTTTAAAGATCTTACTCAAAAAAAACTGGCCAAGTGCGAGTCGGACTCGCACACGAAGGGTTCCGTACCACAAGGCAAAAACGCCGAAAAAAACATGTTTGTTGTATGGGAGCCCCCCTCAAATATTTATTTTATTTTAATTTTATTATTTATTATTAAAGTTAAAATACAACTGAATATTTTGTGAATATTTCAAGTGCCTACCTGTTGCCATTTTTGATATCGAGCAAAAAAGGGCAAAAAAATCGCGTTTGTTGTATGGGAGCCCCCCTTAAATATTGAATTTATTTTGTTTTTAGTATTTGTTGTTATAGCGGCAACAGAAATACATAATTTGTGAAAATTTCAACTGTCTAGCTATCGCGGATCTTGAGATACAGCCTGGTGACAGACAGACGGACAGACGGACCGACGGACAGACAGCGAAGTCTTAGTAATAGGGTTCCGTTTTTATACGGAACCCTAAAAACAAGTGAAAGTCTTACTAATTCCCTTCAGTGTGTGATTGCATAAGAATTTACCCTGAACTGGGTTTGTTTACATTTTTATCAGTCACTTTAAGAACAGACAGTACTTACTATCATCAGCACTCTGCAACTTCAGTTTCTTTGGCTGACTGTTAGGATTTGGCACTATAGTTGACTTCACCAGGTTCCTGAACCTGCCGATAGTCGGGTCTATATCCTCAGGGTTGATGATGTCCACTTCCTCATTGAACGAGACATTACGCTTCATTTTTTTGGCAATACCACCTGTCATTGATGCCGACCGTTTTGTGCCAGTTGGAGGCTAAAAAAGCAGGTTGTATGTAAGTAGGTTTTATTGTCAGTTGGTGATAAAACCTTTTTGGTAAAAGAGTATACCTTCATGACGTCACTGCCATCATCAGTTGATATACCCAACATGGAAATTCTTCTGTTGTGGGCTGTGTTGAATTCTGTTAGATTCTGGAATTTTCAAAAAATTACACATTTATTGTTCTATTTGAATAAATAAATAGTAGGCAAATAGAATTAACAGCAATTAAACAAAAGTATGACAGGTCAAATTTGACACATTATAAGTTGTTTGGCTTCAAAGATGAAGTTACAAAGTTTGATTGACAAATAAAAGTATTTGTGATAGGACTTTTTTTTATTGATGTTTAGCAACAACTAGTCTTTCACCAGTTATGTGAAGGTTATGGTTCTCTTGCTAAATGGACAGTGTAAGATTAAGTTTCTTTGTCCATTAAGCAAGCCGCAAGTGATCCTAGACACTAAAGCAATCGTCTACTTCTGCAACTTGCCAACCAAAAAGCCGTGTGGGAAATTTGTGTATCTCCAGCGATCAATAAATAATATTACCCTTTTATACTCACATCTAATTCAGTTTGTGTCTCAGGCAAACCCAGTAAGGCACCCTCTTGTTCTGTGTTAGGCAAATCCTCCATTATGCCTCTAGAATTGCCTGTAGGACGCTCTCTGTGTGAAAGATATTATGTAAAAAACATTTTATAAGGTTTTCTTGACGGTTAAACACTTGTATGACAATGTAATCTATATTCATTAGAGTCCTTTTAACAGGTTCCAGCGTGGTAAATGAGACACTGATGGCTATAACTATATAGTGCCCTTGAAAGTGTTAAAAAATTTGGGATTAGCTGTAGTGCGTTGAAATTATAGACTGACTAGCTTCTGCCCGCGACTTCGCCAGCGTGAAATTTCACCCTCCCTCCATTCACCCTCTTAGGGGTGAAATTTCTAAAAACCCTTTCTTAGTGGATACCTATTCTTCAAATTTCAGGTCTCTAGGATCAGCAGATTAGGCTGTGCATTGATATATCAGTCAGTCAGGACTTAGAATTTTATATAAATGGGAGGAGTATCTTCCTATAACTCATTTTCTTCCTATATTTCATTTTGTCAAATTTTTCGAACATATGTGAAGCATGTGCGGAAACCGGCATGTCCTAAAACCAAAACTTCAAAGACATATAACATCTACCAATGTGCACTGGGCCCGTGTTATGGATTACAGTCCACTCCCTCTCCAAGAGGAGGCTTTGCATAAGTAGCAAAAATGGTCAGTGGGTCGTATTAGGGGAATTGTTTTCTGTTTCTTAGTAATAGGTAAAACCTCTGTTACTTACTGATACATGCATACCAGTTTCATATTTCCATATTACCTTATAATGTAATTTCTCGTAGAGGCTCCAAAGTGGAAATTGGAATCTATGGGCAGCTGCGTCGGCTTGTTTGACTCCAAACGCATTTGTCCGATAAAAGTTCCATGAGCTAGAAAATGTCAATTTATAACCACACATAAGGTTTCAGTTTCGTCAAAACAGAGTCGTAAATGGTCCTTATGATTCATACTCACTGCTGCCTAAGTCAACCAAGAATGCCCTGTTCAAGTGCTTATGATAAACAAATGCAGCATGCACTCGGGAACAGCTAGCATGGTCGATGCAAAAATCGTTCATCTGCGGGTTTCGACCAAACAAATAACACTTCTTCTCATCAAGCATTAGTTTTTGTATCAATTTGTCGCCCTTTAAAACGTCCAAGTGAAGCCCAGTAGGTGGTTTCCCAGCCCTAAAAGAAAATTAAAATTTATGACCGGCAAACTAGGTCTTCAACGTGTGCCGATAACACAAGAAAGGAGATATCCCTTACCAGTTAGGCACCTCATAGTGATTAGCCATGGTTAATATTAGAAGCTCAGCTGTAATAAAAGAGAGCTAATTGGCATTCGGATGTGATTTAATATTAATTTCAACACATCGAAAGAACCACAACGCTAAAGTTTTATTTAATCGTCGTTGTCAAATTTGACTGAATTTGACAATCCAAAGATGACACATAGACAATAGAAGAATGCACAGACTACATAGAGCTCCGCTAGGAATTTGGGAATAATAGTGTTCTGTGACATACTATAGTTGCCGGCACGTAACTTGGCAAGAATTTTTGTAGTGGGGGAAGTTTGCGCACGCCATTGAGATAGGAAAAACATGGAGAGGCCGCGTTATTCTATACATACATTTGCCTATACAAATATGAGTGAAATATGATTCAGAATACGAAATATCGTTTTGTCTCGTTCTTTCTAATAAGATAATCGTATTTGATAAAAGAGACAACAATATTTTAAGTTGTTGCTCATTTTGGCAACATTTTGACGTGACGTAGTACAATTGTAGGTAAGGTGCCGTATCAGCCATCTTTTGCGACAAGTTTCGTGGTAGTTTTGCTGTCAAATGGTTGTTTACTTTTTGTATTATTGAGATTTGCGAGAAATATACAAGGATTTTACCTTTTAAAACTGCATGCAAATGTTGGAAAACAACAATTGAACATGTCTGTGTGTTGTATTGTGAAGTGTGGTGCAAGAAAGAATGAAAATCAACCTCTAATGTCTTTGCAGAGGTTAATAGCCGGTTTTCATGCAAAAATACATTTAATAATACACATTCGATGATACAGTTGTGACGCGATCATGAATTTATGGCTAAAGTATTGATATTTGGGTTCATTTCCGTATAATAGACCTTTTTAGTATATTTTGTTAATTCAATTGTTTGTTTACAATAATATGTCAAATGGAATAGGGTTGTACCGTTGCCGTAATAGTTTTCTCCGCTGAAACGTCATCGACATATTCTGCGATGTGAACATAAATAATTCTGTGTCTTAATCGGTCCGAGTGACCTTGCCAGGTCCGTCCTCTGGTTCACAGCACCGAAATTAAAATATTTTATTTCACATAAACCTACATGGCCACTTAGGAAACGTCAGTAGCTAGGTCATCATCATCATTTCAGCCGAAAGACGTCCACTGCTGGACATAGGCCTCTCCCAAAGGGGGGGGGGGGAGGGGTTGCCATAATCGCCACGCTTGGCAGGCGGTTTGGTGATTGCAGTATAGTTTGGTGGTGAAATGCATAGAGAACGCTGCTGCCCATTCTCCGGTACGACCCTTAGTCGCCTTTTACGATACCCACGGGAAGTATGGGGTAGTGCTATTCTTTAAGTCCGGCACCACACAGACTGTGGTGTTTCTTGCCAGTGCAGTAGCTAGGTGCACGGTTCCAATTGGTTGCTTCCTATGGGGAAGAACTGGCAAGAAACTCCACAATTTTTACAATGTTTTCTAATTTGTTAAGTACCTGGTACTGATTTTAATAAATAAATAACTCGTTTTTTATTAAATTTATGGACTATCTGTTTCTCTCTTCTCGCCACTGCAGATTTATTACCGAAAAAACTCAGTGAAAGCTGAAGTGACGGTAACAGAGAGTTTTTACATTTGGTACTTACGCTATCAGATGCATTTATAAGTAGGTATCTTATTATATTGCCATTTGTCTTCACAACTGGTTTGTACATAATACACATTGTTTGTACATAATACAGGTTTGTACATAACTATAATATTTTCTCTGAAAATTCTAACTCTAATAAAAGATTTTCTTTTTTGACATGTATACCTACCGATAAATAGTTCAGTAATTAACCATGAGTCTTTCGTTTCACGCATCACAAAAGATTATAAATAAAGTATTTTTGCATTTTTGCACACTTTATTTTTATGCAAAACTATAAAGTTACCGAAAATAAAGTAACAAACGTTATTATAAAGTATGGTTGGCAACCGTAATTACAACTGACTTTAATTTAGTAAGTTATTATGATCCAAACGTAATAACTAGTAAGACTCATATTTAGTATCGATACTCGATAATAGTAACACCTGTGTTCCTTGATTGACACAACCCTAGCAGTGGCAGCCATTTTATGCGACAAAACGAGTTGTAGGTATGCACCCTTTTTTTGTAGGTATTTCCAGTCCATACTTTTTTATGTCAATGGCGCACGCACAATTTCATACATTTTTATATGCGCGAACTTCCCCCACTACGAAAATCTCTTGCCAAGTTACGTGCCGGCATTTATAATCGCGTTTAGTTTAGACCGCCAAGTTGTTCATGTTCAGTCAAATGATAACGCCACAGACCATAACAAAAGTGTTATAGTCTGTGGCGTTATCATTTTTCTTTTTTTTTAACGCTTTTTTAGCTTTTCAAAATAAAATTTGGAAGCAGGCGGGAACCATACCACTTTTATTATATTTTCAAATTCAAATGGGTCCCGCCTGCTTCCAAATTTTATTTTATTTAAAATGGGCTTGTTTTTAGCTTTTCAGTTTCTTTTAACTAAAGTTTTTACCGCAGTCGGGTTTTTTTATTCATTTAAATAACTTTTTTTATTTCCAACTTTTTAGTTTACAAATGTAAATGATTTCGCAGACGATTTAGTTCTTGGTAGGTGTTTTTTACCTGACTGCGCGACGCAAAGGAGTGGTAATGTGTTTATCAGCCTATGTATGTATGTATGTACGAGTATATATGTATGTTTGTATGTTCCTAATGCCTGGGCCGATTTTTATGATTCACACGTCAATCGATTCCTCTTAGTCCGGCGAGTGTCACCATAGACTAATATAGAGAAGTGTCACTCAAAGAGTAAAGCAACTAATGTAGAGGCAGAGGTGTCACTAAAGACATGACGTTAGTGAAAATTCAATATGGCGACTACTGGACATCATATTGTGAAAACGGAAAAAATGAAGGTCAACAAAATATGTCACGCGGGGTATCGTTGTTGAATAGGTATTTAATAAAAATCATTTTAGTTTTTACCCCTCTGCGCCAGAAGGAGGGTTATGTTTTTAAAACGTTTCAAATAACGATCAAATCTGTAAATGTCAGAATGACGTTCAAATAAAAAAAACATCTATTCTATAAAAGTATGGCAATTAAAGCCGATGTCGACTGTTCTGCCAATGTCAAAAGTGAATTGGAAAAGCAAGTGTGGATTATGTAAAAAAAAAGAACGAAAACCCTACGACACTGACCTCTATCATATACTCGTCAGAGTCCTACGAGAATCTCTCTATCATCTGACTTGTGTTCCGATTTAGATAGTTATTACGTTTATGAGAGCTGAGGGCTGTCAACAATTCGGAACGCTCGTGATTCGTCAACGCGCTCAACGCGCGCTCACAGAACTCACAGTGCTCACTCAAGTCACTCAATGTCAAAACGATATTATAGTATTTCTTTGTGTATACACCAAAATATTCTTCTTCTTCTTATGTTAGGTGGCAACTGTAGCCAGAAGCACAATTTCGAAAATGCCACGTTAATTTAAAAATATGATGCGACATAAAACAAAACAGCACAACTGTCATTTTTAACAGCGCTCACGGTGATATCGTCGTTATCGCAATATGGCTCATCTCATGACGTCATCTATGACGATTCACGGGACATTCTTATCACTATCACGCTCATGCTAATTCGGTACGAGACACTCAAATCGATTACAGCGCAACTTGGAACGCATAGGTAGTCTGCTCATCTGCTGTGGTCACAACCTAGTATTTTTATCTATGGTCACAACGGGTAGATAATATATCAATATATGTTCTGTGGTCACAACTGTCAGTTGTTCAATGCAGTTGTTGGTAAATGGTCGTCATGCTGTAAAATTGTAAACAGTGCAATTATTTCTAAAGCAATTACTGAAATTTACAACTTTCATGTGATTAGTGTCGAAATAAAATGGTTTCTAGCGAGGAAGAACCGGAAGTGAAAATCGGCGACCCATTAACATGGGACGTCGATATGGAGATTCAATTGTTTTACGCCATGGCTAACCACAAGCCGGTTGGTATAAACAAACATTTTCACATGGCATGTATTTGGGAGAAGCTTTCCAACTCTATTACTAAAGAGATTTCTACCCAAGATATATGGAAGCACATAGGAAGTCTGTACGATTTAAATATGTTGGAAGAGACAGAGCAAGTACCGTTTCCGAATCATGAAATGCCGTTCAGTTTGCCCGAAGGCGAGTTCGCTACGCTCATGAAACAGAAGTTTAAGGAGGCTATTTTAGCTGATGATAGTGAAGGTAATCTATGGTGTTCTAAATTTAAATAACTTTGCCGCCATCTCTTGCTATTTTCAGTGGCATGGCCTGCAGGCCCATCATGTTTACGCTTATAATGCATTATAATGTTAACATTTAGATGGAAGGAGTCCTTCACCTAAGCCTTCGACACCTAGAAGCAGTTCTAGGGGCACTGCGTCTAAAGATAATACACCCAAAGGTAGAACTTGTCTATTACCAATTGTTTTTTTTTTTATTGTTATGGTTTGTGGTGTTTGTAGCTAGTGATGTGGTATATTGAAGGACAAATGTTTAATTAGTACTAATTTTTACTGCATTTTACATTCAATGGTAATGAAAATTAAGTTTTAATCATTATTTTCATTGTTTTCTGCAGAAAATTACTTTGAAATGAAGATAAGACTAGGATTGACCTCTCACGATCATTATACTGAGACATCAAAATGTTGAATCCATGTAAGTAAGATCTTTACAGAATATGCAAGTGAAGTTACTTTAACAACATAAAAGGTCAGTCCTATTCTTACTTTGGTGGATAATAATTATTGTCATCATTCACATTAACTGTCTATACAGGGTGAAATTAAGTTAGTAACCGAAACTCCGCAGTCGCTGTGGGTATCAAACCTTGATAAAACAAAAAACAAATTGATTTAATGGTTTTCTTTTGTCTACAACTGTAGTCAGTATTATTGCATGAAATATCAGTTTAAAACATCTATAATTTTTTTCATGTATATTTCACAGACGTAATGGGTATTAATATTTAAACATGGTACACAAAAAACTGATATTATCACCATCACATCTGCAGTTTCATTCACTATCTAATTTAGTTTGACCCTGTTTAAACATATTTATAAGTACACATTTAACATGTGAGTTACTTGACCAGGCAGCCGTAAGGATAGTGTGAGCGCACTGGCCACTAAGACCCGCAAGGAAAGCGGCAGTTCCCATGCTTCCACTGACACACCTAGCATCAAGTCTGAAAAAGATTATGGTAAGGAAATAATTGTCTATGATACTGCTGCTGCACTCTGCGGTTTCACCCGCATTAGTTTCGATCCCATGGGAATATCGGGCAAAACAGTATCCTTTGGCATAATCCAGATCGTGGTCGACCCATGGGCCAAAAATCATCCAAATCAGTTTAGCTGTTTTAGGGTGAAAGAGTATAAACAAACCAACATACAAAAAAGCAAATCTGTCTTCTTTATAATATTAGTTGAGATAAGTATACAATGTGTATCTTAAGTAAACAGATATACTTGTATACTGGGTTATTTAATTATAAATGATTTGTATGCTTAAATAAGTGTTGTGGGCAGAAAATATACAATGAACGTGCCTGTATTTCTAGTATGTTGCAGATCACATAAAAAAAGATAATGCCCCATAAAATTAAAGAAAAATCACATCATCGTCAGTCTCTTGTCCTGTTCCCAATTTATTTAGGGTCAGCGCACTTCTCTATATTATACTTCTGTATTAGTCGCCATCTCAGTTGTCACCCCCCTTTCTAGCCATATATCGTCTTACACCACAGTAAGTGGCGGATTTGCACATTTTACAAGCATAGGCTGTTAAGTTTTTGCTGCCCCTGTGCAATTGTGAGTTCCTAAATTATATTTACAATCCAACGAAAATTTGAGTACCCTGCATTTAAATTTTGCATAATTTTGTAAGGGACCTCAAACTGCTTCTTACTGAAATATTTTTGCCTTGTTTGAGATTTGATTAAAATGTACTTCGCAAGATGGGCCCCCAAGGTTCCAGGCCCGGAGGCCTGGGGCTGACCGCCCTTGCCGCCACCCCCATTAGTCCGCCAGTGTGTATATGCTATTAACACAATAATGTACATTCGGTAAACGTAATTAAATAATAATCTTTATTGCGTTTACAAACAAACAGTAAAACATTCCAAAATGGGTAATGTGAAGGAGTAGGTAGTGGGAAAAGTGTGAAATATAATTTCCGCAGGTTCGCTTTCTTCTCACTCATACAAAGCGTTGGTAGAGGCCGCGAACTAAGTATTCAACCATAAAATATAGAAGTTTGGAGCGTTGAAAGGGAAAAGGAAAAGTCACGTGGATTTCTTTCTAGAAAACATGAGAAAACCGTCTTACACAAATATTTTTAATTCCAGAAAGACGGCACAAAAAAATCCCCTTTGCCTAAAATCTGCCGCCTTCGGCCAACTCAGCCTATTGGTAAATGCGTCACTTCTCACAGTCCATCCATCGTTCAACTTTTAATGGATTAGAGAAGAGAAGCCTTTGCCCTACAGTGGGTCACAAAAATTTGATAATAAATAAATCAAAATATATTTTATTGTTTTAATTTATGATTTCCAGACCGCAGAAGAGACTCTCGCGACTCCAACGCGTCTGGTCCTCGAGACAGCTCCAGCAGTAGAAAGTCTACATCACAGAGAGAAAAAGTGTCGAAATCGAAAGTTAGCTCAGTGGCAGGTAAGGAGGAATTAAAAATACTTTTTCAAATTAATGCTGGGTTCATTCGAGTTTTTTCTAAGTACACTATACTGGGCGAGTTTTTGTATTCTTTATTTAGGTTTCTGTTCACTTTATACCTACTGGGCGAGTTTTTTGTAGGTACCTACACTTTATACTGGGCGAGCTTTTTACTTTTGTACTGGGCGAGTTGTTTTGTACACGGTATAGTTTTGTTTAACCATACCAAACCAGCCTTAGACTTGTTAGCAGACCTTTAGTAGGTACTTATCTATTTCATAACGACGTTTTTTACGACTTTTTTCCTTCTCAAATCATTATTTTTTAAACGCCTTTAGATTCTGGTCCTTATTAAGAGTGTAGGTACCTACAACCAGTTTTCATTTCAACATACCTACCTACTGATAAAATAATAAACTAATCTTCTTCACAGCATGGGACTCTCCTTTGATAGACGAAGACGGGGGTTCTCGTCGCGGGCGCCGAAGAGCAAACACATCGACTCCCCCAGCAACGACACCCGCTAAACGTAGACGCACCTGACAGACGCACAAAGACACATACAACAAGTACTTCTGACAATCACAACCACGCGCCTCGTGGAGATCCCACACAGGCCGGGGTAGAAGGACCCACGCTGTTAACAAATTTTTCTTGTGAACCGTGGTTCTACTTGTGTATAGGACAGTATTTTTATGATTAAATTGCATTTGAACTTTATTGTGGACTTTATGGTGATTCGTGGACGTTTTACTGGTTAAGGATTACTGTATTTGTGTAAGTAATCTGTAATAATGTTAAGGAAATACATTTGTAATAATAAATCTGAAGTTTTATTTTTCTCCTAAATTTTTTCAGTTGTGGGGCCGTCCATTAATCACATCACGTGATGTTTTTTTTGGCCCTTTTTTAATCCCCCTAGTCCCCTAATACATGGTGAGGTTTAAGACTACAATTATCACGTGTAATATTTTTTAGTAGTAGTTACAAAGAATCTTATTTTCTTTTTATATTTATAAAATACAGGTATACCTAAGTATCTTATTATAGAAAATTGTCGCGGGAATTTTACTTCGTTCGTTGCCCTGGCAACGGCGAATCAAAGTCACACTACCAGCCGCTTTCGATTTTGTACGCGTTTGTCGAAAAAATAAATACACGTGATGTATTAGTTTACTACACCCCCCTCCCCCTTGTGATATTTCGTGATTTTTTACGTACTCTGATCATTTAATAAATGGTATAAGTACCTACATCAAATCTGCCTAACCCTAAATCTTTTCCCAACTTTGTTCGGGTCGGCTTCCACTCTAACCGGATGCAGCTGACTAAATAAGTAAATACCAATACTTTACATGAAGTTGTTAGATTTTTGGGCTTCTGACGACTCGGTAACGACTGTCAAGGATCTATTAATCTCTCTTTTTTAGTGGTTTTAATGGGAATCTTATGACTTGGTTTTAGTAGGTTTTTATTTTATTTATCCTTTTGATAGATTCTTATTTTGTAAATGTGAGGACTTTGTAGGCCTTATAGACTTTAGATCTGTAGACCATTTTCTATTTTATCAAGTACTTAGCTTAGTACCTACTTGTTGACAGGCCTGCGCTGTCCTCGCATACCTACTGTAATCTGGAAACATTGTAAAAGCCAACTATTTTTAAAAAGAGTAACCGTGGAGTTTCTTGCCGGTTCTTCTCCATAGGAAACGACCAATTGGAACCGTGCACCTAGCTTCTGACGTTTCATAAGTGCCCATGTAGGTTTATGTGAAATAAAACATTTTGATTTTGATTAATGATGGCTGGGCCCCACGGCGCTTTATGAGACACGGAGGGGTCACGATATTTTAATAGATACCATCCATTAAATATCGAGGGGAGGGGTCTGGATGGTCACGGTCACCTATCCATGAACTGACCGTCGCAAGCGTAGCTTAACCTTCCGATCAATCCATGCGGCCATGCGGCTGTTATCATTTAGCCACGAGCCCCTCCGAAATAATCTAAGTAGACATCTAAATAAAATTTTCTCTTAACGGCTCAAAATGCCACAGGTCAAAACTAAAAAAAGTTACGATTGACAGATACATCCAAATTAGTGAGTGACATGTTTACCTTTGCTTTACATTTTTATGTCAAAAATTATTATCATCGAATTCGAAACGAAAGTCAAAGTTCACGAGAATTTCACGAAATCGCGATACGATTGTCTTAGCCTGTCCGAAATTATTATATTTTACTGTATCGCGAGTGTTTCCTAATTAAAACCATGGCTTTACCAACTGCTCAACCCGCTGAAGTTCTTCGAGCATGGCAGAAAGACGATCTTTATGAAAAGCAGCTGGCTGAATCTTTATCTAAGTTGATGTCAGTAAGATACGCCTCCAAGGCAATACCATTATCTTCTATGGTGTACAGATCCCTCACAACTCTAAAGGACCTTCAAACTCTAGGAGAAGAATACTCCGGTATAGTGCAAGTCGACGAAAGTTATAATAAGTTACCATCATACTACAGCCGATTATTCAGCATCATTCTATCAACTTTTGGAGAGAATATCACTAGACATCTGCTCCAATGCATAGAAAAGCGTGTTGAACAAAATCCATCCCTAACTGTAGAAGCACAAAATATATTTTTAATTGGACTGAAAACTTTGAGCAGTATTGTGCCTCAGATTCAAAGTATTCACAGAGGATTAGCTTTTATCTATGGAGGGCCACTGCAGTTAAGTAAAACAGTAACTGGAATAGACTATGTGCATGTTAGACCAGCTGCTGCAGCTTACTATGCACATTTAAAACTCCTTGGTATAGTTACTCTTTTACATGCATTTGTATCTTGTGGGCAAAGTTTATACAGAGCAAAAACTCATATGGATCAAATGAAAGAGATCCCTAATGAGGTAGATAGCAGCAAAACTTGTGTGGCCTGCCTAGATGAGATTCTTCAGCCTTGTGTCTTACCCTGTGGTCATATATTTTGTATGAACTGCTCCTATGGGGCACTGGAAAGTTGTGCATTATGCCGCACACCATTCACCAAAAATTGTGTTGTTCCATTGATGAATTATTTTCCAGAGGGATCATAGACAATTTGGTTGTTTAGGTACGCTTAGGATAATAGGGACAAGGTTTATTGTTTACTGTTTAGCATTAATTTTACTTGAGTAATTATTTTGGTAAGAGAGGTTAAATGCGTATGCTAGGAATATTTTAACCAAAGACAAAAATTAGTTATGTAGAATAACTTAGGATCTTCAAAAATGTATATTTTTTATACTACTTTATAATGTAGCTAATACATACTATAATATTATATTGTAACCGTGGAATTAGTCCTATAAACCTAAGTACTGCCTCATCGTTATCTTATAACAGCTTTTACATCTGTGATAAAATTTTATGTGCAATGTTTTTGTCTTTGTCTCCAGCGGGGTAATTACGTAACACACTATCAGTAGCAGTGGCTTTCATTTTGACAGTTCAACAACATTCATTGCATTATTTACTTTGTTGAGCAGAATTTTTTTTCAAACATAAATGAAGCAACAGTTTAGGCAATAATATTCTTCAAAATGATTCAGATTGTGATTCATAGTGTGTTACCCAATTAGGGTGCTGTACTAGGCTATTAGATAATTCGGTTGGTGGTGGGAGATTGGCTATCAGCATAGTTATAAAAATAAATATATTTTTCCAGTTAAATAAAATCTTTTATTACTTATTATGTAATATTAATAAATTAACATGATAACAATTTCAGCAAAGGAAAAGGCTACTGCAATTAATACAAGAAATGGCAAATTAGTTCTTAATACAAGGAATTTTTGTGCATAGGTATAAATGCATTTTTATTCAGAGTACATTTTTAAGAAACCATAGATTAAAAAATAAAAAGTAAAAAATAGGGCCTTTACAAGTATTACAGTACCTACAGCTAATGAATTATGGCCAGACCATATTTTGGGCAGAAGACTGTGCAATAACATATTTTAGGCACAAAATGGTATCTTGAGGCTAGTGACTAATGGCCGATTCCTATAATTTACAGACCGTTATTGTTAAAATTAGAGGACTTGTATCTTTACCAATAATGAAGCAGACATAGATTTGCATAATAGACCCTCGGGAATATGAAAGTAGCTATCACAGGTAAAATTAGCTTACAAATCTATTTATATGCCCAGTTTGGCAATAGAAAATGCTACCACTGGTAAGTAAACGATTCGTTTTTGTTTATAGGAACCGGGCAAAAGAGAACACGTGCGTAAGTTTGTAGTGCCGTTGTTCGGACCGGCCATGATTCATCAGCCATACTGTATCTTAGGACACAAATGTATGGTCAGCGAGATTGTCCGAAAGGGTTACCGCTGGCCCGGAACATAAAGGGCTAAGGAAGGAACACGGGTGGGTTTTAGTCAGTAAGAGTCTGACACTCCCTTCCGCTCCACCCAGAGCGGGAGGAGTCATTTGATGATTTCCCATCCATAAAAAAAAAAGGACACAAGTGTGTGCCCCCCCCCCCCCCAAGTCTCACAAGTTTTCAAGTGCCCTTAACACAAAATGCGTTAAAAACATGAATTCCTAAAGGTCATAACGTATCAAATCGGAAAGGGAGCAGCGTATCGCCTTTCGCCTCGCCGTCAAACAGGCGTCAACCTAACGTAAGCATGTAACCAAAGCGGATCATCAGCTTCGTTACGTCGACTCGGCTACGGCTAGGCGACGCCGCGCTTACGGCTCGTCGACCGCTGGTTGATGGTACAGCAAGCAGGCTGGAGGGGTGAGAGGTGCAAGGGTTGACGAAGAGACGTAAGCTCGGGTACGGAGAGACGTAAGCGCGGTGACGACGAGCCGTAAACGCGGGGACGACGAGCCGTAACGCACCGCACTGCGGTTCGTGAGCTTGTCCTGAGGCGAGGCGATTACGTAACGATTCCAATTAGTGTGCGTTGCAGTAGGGACTTTCATACAAATAATACTGAACGGCTCGAGTTGAATCGGTGCCGATCCCTTTCCGGTTTGATACGTGTGCTATGACCTTAAAGGTGATAAAAGAGGTGCAGTCGTTTCAGTTGTTTTACTTCTGATTTTCCATCACTGTCAATATCACAGTGATCTTTATAGTTGTTGCAATAAGGTTGCTGTTGGGTTGCTGTCATTTACAAGTCTGTCAGAAACACTGAACTTTATCGTTGTAACAATAAGGTTGCTTTTGGGTTGCTGTTGTCAGGGCTAAAATAACGGGCCGAAGCGCAACGCATTTTCATCCAAAAATTGTAGTGCAGCCTGTAGTGTGTATTGTTGGTTCATAAAAAAACATAATTATGAAAGTATTACGATAAGCAAACACTGTAATCACATTTTATTTTAAATACATTAGAACTATTTATTCAATACAATCTATTCATATTCAAAAATAAGCTACTTGTCAACGCAAAACTTAATTAGAAAATCAAGGATTAAATATAGGTAATAATTTACCTATACAGATAAGCGCAGAATACAGATCAGACAGGTACAGTCAGCAACAAAAGTCGATTAACACTTCTGTTTTTTAAATCTCAGTTAATGAGCAAAATATTAACAGAAAAATATTTGTTAAAAATTGCAGCAGAAGTACAATGCAATTTTAAACAAATATTTTGCTCAGTAACTGAGATTAAAAAAATTGAAGTGTTAATCGACTTTTGTTGCTGACCGTACAACATTATTAGACATTGAACATTGAAAATTCATAGTATTCTTTGTTAAGTAGGTATTCAAAAACTTTTTGTAGGTGAACAAGCTTGGTCAATGCTAGTTTCTTCTCTATATGAGAAAATACCACTGACGTATTGCGTAGGTACTTGTATGATAGAGGTCAGTGGAAGATACCTTTTCCCTGCAGAATGGGATACTTACAATAATAAGCCACTTTATTACATAAAAAACTTTTTTGAGAGACTGAAACATTATAAAGCATGACCACATAGAAGCCATGATTGATTTTATTCACAGAGGCCATGAAAATAACAATATCAATAAAAATCTATACAAATACCTAATGATCTCAGACATCTTAGCTTGAATAATAATAATTAATAAGTAGGTAAAGCTCTTTAGCTGTCGCGTTTTAGCACGGTAATAGCCGACAGCCATTTCTGTAATATCTCTTTGTTGGAACCCTAACAATGATTTATGTATGGTTGTTTGTTATTGGAACATGTTGAAGATTACAAGAGAGATTTTGATACAGAATGTTGAGAGACTATTTCAGGTTTTAAATGAAAAATGGTAGAACATGTAGGTGGGTCAATTTTTATTATTTGGGACATTCTACCAGCTAATTAGCTGATGCGTGTGTATCAAATAGCTTGGAGATATTTAATCTGTCTAGTTGTGTCCAGTCAATTCTTGAAGCAGTTCAGTGTAGGAGCTGTCACAACATTATCCGGGAGCATATTTCAATGACCGTGTTATTACCATGCTAAAACGCGATAGCTATAGCAAATTGTCATTTGCCTTTCAAATCCGTGCTTGTGGCTTTTATCATAAATCAAAATACTTAGTCATCACATTATTAGGCATACAATAGATCTTATTAAGTTATGAACGACCAGTGGAGTAATTAACATTAACAGTTTAATTTTGATAATAATAATTCAACAACACTCATTCCGTTATTTACGTTGTTGAGCAGACAATTTTAGGGTTCCGTACCCAAAGGGTAAAAACGGAACCCTATTACTAAGACTTCGCTGTCTGTCCGTCTGTCTGTCACCAGGCTGTGTCTCAAGAACCGCGATAGCTAGACTGTTGAAATTGTCACAAAGTATGTATTTCTATTGCCGCTATAACAACAAATACTAAAAACAAAATAAAATAAATATTTAAGGGGGGCTCCCATACAACAAACGCGATTATTTTGCCCTTTTTTGCTCGATATCAAAAATGGCAACAGGTAGGCACTTGAAATATTCACAAAATACTCAGTTGTATTTTAACTTTAATAATAAATAATAAAATTAAAATAAAATAAATATTTAAGGGGGGCTCCCATACAAAAAACATGTTTTTTTTGGCGTTTTTGCCTTGTGGTACGGAACCCTTCGTGTGCGAGTCCGACTCGCACTTGGCCAGTTTTTTTTTAACAGATGCAGCAATGGTTTAGCAATATCCTTCAAAGTGATTTAGAATGTGATTGAAAGTGTGTTTACGCTAGTAACAATAAGTCGATGGTGTTACACAATTAGGGTGCCAGACCGCCTGACCTCATCACCTACTGTTTTTTGTTTGATCCCCTGAGTTGAAGGCCAGATTCAATGTTTTTATATTATTATTATGTGGTATTATGACACACTAGCAGCTAATTAGCTCATGCGTGTTTAAAATGCTTAGAGATATTTAATCTGTACAGTCACCTCATAAGGTGAATGGATAGTGGTAGACCGCGAAATTCAGATTTTCTTATGTTTTTTGCAATTTGCAGGTCATTGTCAGATTCATTAATCTATCTCTCTAAGTTAGATTTCTACCACCAACCACCAATCTCTTATGGAAGAGTGTTAAAGGTACAAATCTAACTTAGAAAGATGTATTAATGATTCTAATTCTCTAAATATGTACCTGTTATTGTCGCGAATCATATTTTGATCAAGATACAACCTGACACTGACCTGCAAACTGCTAAAACGTAAGAAAATTTGGATTTCGCGGTCTCAACTACCCATTCACTTTAAAGCAGTATCGGTAGTTACCAGAATACCCTTCCATCATGTTTTCTATTCCATTCTTAAGCTTACGTTCCATCACCTAATTGGATATTCTTAAATACTCAAGCAAACTAAGCTTTAAAAAAAAAAAACAGTCGCACTCCGGGAGTGCCGACAGAAGTGAAAACAAAACACAGACTACTTTGCCATTCGGTACTCACATAACGACGCCTTACAGTGAAAACCTCTTAAGTGTAAAAGAAGTAACTTTTCAGGAGGAAGAAAGAACTGCGTGTTGTAAAATTTTGTATGGCGTTTTTTTTTTTTTACTGACTTCAAAAATAGAGGCAGAACCTCTTTTTTTATTCTTTATTAATTAATATGGAAATTTAACCCGCTTTTATATCCAGAACTGTTCGATACTAAAAGATTGTCCAAAATGGATAAAATGCTATTTACGTTCCCGAGGTTTTCACTCTAAGGCGACGATAACGGATATATGTACATTAAAACCAAGCAGGTACATCCCGAGGACAGCCGAACACACCCGAAGCGGGTACTTTTTTAATCGTCTTATAAACAAAACACGCGCAGTGTCGCTTACGGTTACAGTGGCGCGAGTTCAATGGTTTTTTCCCATCTCAAAAAATGTCACTTCAAAAATCCTTATAAGCAGAGTATTTGTACAATAAAAGATCTAATATAAACATCACAAGTAAGTCACAAACCCAATACTGTTATAAACAATTATTATAAACATTTAATGAGATTTTTGTCAACAATTATTATGAACACATGTTGGTCATAAACATTATTCAACACGTATTAGTTCAACGTCAAATATTAGGGTTGCATTTGGTGGGATGACGCCGGGATGGCCTCTAGATCCGTATGCAAAGTCGGGAGAACAGATTAATCTTGCACGCTCACCGACAGACATCTGAAAGTGGAAATAATATTTATTAGGTAATAAGTAAAGCCCGTCACAGACGTAGCTAATATTAATATGAATCATAGCAAGGCATATTACGACATATTTTCTATATAAATTTGCGAGTGACCGCACACGCAGCTATAATATATATTGCTATGACGTCACCAAAATATGTCGACATCACACTATAATATAATATTATAAAGGCGAAAGTTTGTGAGTGTGTGTGTGAGTGTGTGTGTGTGTTTATATGTTTGTTACTTCTTCACGCTCAAACAGCTGGACCAATTTGGATAAAATTTGGTATGGAGGTAGCTGACAACCTAGATTAACATATAGGCAACTTTTTATCCCGATATTCCCACGGGATCGACACTTATGCGGGTGAAACCGCGGGGCACAGCTAGTAATATATATATCTCGGTAGATTTTGGCATAGGACGCTATCGTCCTCGGTCTGCGGACGCTATCGTACTCGGTCTGCGGTCGTCCTTGTCCTATGCGTCTATACGCATAGGACAAGGACGACCGCAAACCGAGTGAGGGCAAAAAATATATTATAGTATAGCTCCCGTGTGCTGTAGCTTGCTATACTACAACATATTTCTCGATATTTTAACATATATTATAGCTACGTCTGTGACGGGCTTAATATGGGCTGGTGTCCGCAACTCCACGTCAATGCGCGTATTTTGCGTACGTTATTTATTGGGTATTCACATTATTGAGTGATGGATCGCAGCATTCTGTGCAAAAAGATGGCCTAGAAAGCAGTGTAGAGATGACCTGGACGCGTAACGCGACGGCTGCCTGGTTCGAGGTGGCGCGGGAAAAGAGTTCCTAGAAGGACTTGGTATAGCCCTTTGCCCAGCAGTGGAAAACAAACACATTTAAAGTAGGGTAAGAAAAGTTATCTCTGTATCAACATGGTGGATCACTAATAACATCTTATATATAAAATTCTCATGTCACAATGTTAGTTACCATACTCCTCCGAAACGGCTTGATCGATTTTTATGAAATTTTAGGGTCCATATTGGCTCACCTAAAGTTCTTTACCCGAAATTGTTCTTCCTAATGATTTGTAATCCGAATGATCAGTCTTCCTAAAATGTTTCATCCTAAAGTTTTCATTCATACTATTTGTAGTGCTACCGGCGATGTTCATAACACTCATGTTTCCGAAAATTGTAATTAATAATATCATTAATGTAAATATATTTAAACTCCTACTGTTTTTTATCATAACGCTTTTATCTCTAAACATAATTACCATAATATTAGAAGATGATATTTATAGTTTTAATTTGAGGGTATGATTATTATTTGGGGGTATGCTTTACAGTTGGTTTAATACTCAAAGGCTTTACATAACGTACTGAGTTGTGTCTATGGAACCACTGTACTTCCAAAGCCGGCGCTTTTTGATAGTAGCTATTTTTTTTGGATAGAATGTCTATTCTAAATAGACATTGATAAATAGGGGCCCCGCGAAGCGGGGCTCCGTCGACTACGCCTAACCACATATTTTTGTAGATAAAAAAACACTTAGGTATTTCTTTTCTCGGCCACTATGATTTTGCGAACTTTGCGGTTTTCAAATTTACACTAAAAAGAGTCTTCTTTTTTTTTCTTTTTTTTTGTGGTTATTTCTGTCTACAGGGTTTAAAGGAACCTAACACGAAGGGGATGACGGGGGCTCGTTCGCTCGCTCACTCGAGCCCCCGTCATCCCCTTCGAACCTAACCTGTCCGAGTCGGGGTGCCCCAAGTCCCGAGCTCGCTTCGCTCGCTCTTGGATCCTAAGTTGTCATTACAAATGTGTTACTTTTGTAATTATATTATGTTGGTTACCGCTATAAATAAAATCTAAACAAAAAAAATCTAAAAATGAAATTTAAACAAAAAAGATATGACTTTGAATCATAGTGTAAAAGATGGTTATGTTGAGAAAATATAGGAAAACAAATAAAAGTATAATAGATGTTTATTGCTACAGACATTATGAAGTTGAATGCTTCGGAATTATGAACATTAGAGACAGAGTAGTTAGGAATTGTGATGGTTAGGATGAAAAATTTTAGGAAGAACATTTTCGGATTTCCAATTATCGGAGTTGATTTAGGTGAACTTTGGCGCACCCGAAATTTTATATGCATATTCAGTAGGTCTGAGAATCGGCTACTATCTATTTTTAGGGTTCCGTACCCAATGGGTACAAAACGGAACCCTATTACTAAGACTTCGCTGTCTGTCCGTCTGTCTGTCTATCTGTCACCAGGCTGTATCTCAAGAACCGCGATAGCTAGACATTTGAAATTTTCACAGATGATGTATTTCTGTTGCCGCTATAACAACAAATACTAAAAATAAAATAAATATTTAAGGGGGGCTCCCATACAACAAACGCGATTTTTTTGCCCTTTTTTGCTCGATATCAAAAATGGCAACAGGTAGGCACTTGAAATATTCACAAAATACTCAGTTGTATTTTAACTTTAATAATAAATAATAAAATTAAAATAAAATAAATATTTAAGGGGGGCTCCCATAAAACAAACATGTTTTTTTCGGCGTTTTTGCCTTGTGGTACGGAACCCTTCGTGTGCGAGTCCGACTCGCACTTGGCCAGTTTTTCATACCCCTTAGTGATAAGGGTTGTCCACCACTAACAATTTTTTTTTGGACATTTTTTTTTTATTATGGCATTAAAATGTACATACAACCCTAAATTTTTCACCCTTCTATCACCAACCCCTATTTTTAGGGTTCTGTACCCAAAGGGTAAAAACGGAACCCTATTACTAAGACTTCGCTGTCTGTCCGTCTGTCTGTCACCAGGCTGTATCTCAAGAACCGTGATAGCTAGACTGTTGAAATTTTCATAAAGTATGTATTTCTGTTGCCGCTATAACAACAAATACTAAAAACAAAATAAAATAAATATTTAAGGGGGCTTCGATACAACAAACGCGATGTTTTTGCCCTTTTTTGCTCGATATCAAAAATGGCAACAGGTAGGCACTTGAAATATTCACAAAATACTCAGTTGTATTTTAACTTTAATAATAAATAATAAAATTAAAATAAAATAAATATTTAAGGGGGGCTCCCATACAACAAACATGTTTTTTTCGGCGTTTTTGCCTTGTGGTACGGAACCCTTGGTGTGCGAGTCCGACTCGCACTTTGGCAGTTTTTTATTTAATAATAGGCGTTTCGGAGGAGTAGGGTAGGAGTAGTGTAAAGTGTATTTCAAATAAACTTGCGATAAATGTCATTCAACCACCCTGTACCAAAAAGTCCAAATAACTTACGATAGATATCGTTCGTCATACAAAACTGTCGCTAATATTGCATCGGTTGAGTTTCATATTACCAAACACGGAGTAAGTCAATGTTTTGATCGTGTTACCGACACTGCCCACACATTTTTTTCGTATGGTTTGGAAATATTGGGATACATTAGTAGAAGGAGGTGAACAAACTTTATCGCAAGTTTATTTGAAATGAACTTTAGGAGTATGGTAGGAGTAGGGTAGGGTAAGGGATAGGACACCACGCAAGCGCCGGGCAGCTAGTAGTGATTTATATAGCAAAACAACGTTTGCTGGGTCAGCTAGTAAATATGTAAAATACCAGCAACAATATTCGAAATTGTTAAAGGTTGCTTAGCGTCAAGTTTAGTAGGTTAAGAACTCTTTAGAAATTAATATTTGAAATGCTGTGACATGAAAGACACATTCATTTGTTTTTCATGATAAATGATTTATTTTCTGTAAGTAGGTTTGTACAAACACTTTTACATGTCATTCATATTTTTTTAAACTAGATGAGGTCGGCGTTTCCTATCTGACTACTCTGAGAAGAAAGGCCGAAACAAACTCAGAGGTCTCTTTTAAAGTCCAGACAAAATCTTGGTCAGATTGTGTGAAGACCATGTCACATAGCATTTCAAATATTCATTCCTAAAGAGTTCTTATTGCACTCTTGTCCTGTAAGGACGGGAGTGCAATAAATTGAAGAAGAACAAGAGTACTACAGAAGAATTAAGGCTGAAATACACATGCCACGTAGTAGCACATAAGCATGCTAGTTTCGAGCAGATGCTACTTAGTAGCATACAATTAGCATGTGTATACGAAAATAGCATGCTTGTGAATAAGCACCCTACTTAATTGCAAGCTGGTCTATATTTTTGTGCTAACTAGCACACGGTGTAAGGCGCGGGTGAGAGGGGGGTGGCTCCAAAGCAAGTCTAAACGTGTTCTATGCGAGCATGCTACTTGATTTGTTTGCGTAGTCACAATGGCTCGATGACAAAACTAAGTTTTATATTTCTATACCGAAATTTATCATTAATTCGTTCCATAAAGAAACATTAATTTTGAATGCTAAATTATGAGTATGTTAGTCTCAGACATGCTACAAAGAAGTATGCTCGTAATAAGCTTCTGAGGTCTGTGCTTTCATGAGCAAATGTACCCACTTGGAGAGCATGCTATAAATGAGCATACTACCTAGTAGCAAACAAGCGTGCTTTTCTAATAGCTTGTGTATTTCAGCCTTCAGGCTTAATGATTGTTTAAGCTAGGTAGAACATAACATGGGTGCATGACATGCAGTGGCCAGAAAAGTCAACAGTGAAAGATACTAAGGACAGCCAGCAATTAATTTACTATTAAGTGTATGCTTACCCTACAAATACCTTGGTCCCATCCTTGTATAACATCTCCTCTGCCCAGCGTAAACTTAAATGGTTGTCCTCTATCCCGCGAAGAATCAAACTTCTTGCCATCTTCTAGCGTTCCTGTATAGTGAACCACTACAGTTTGACCTGGCTTCGGGAATGTATTACCTAAAAATAAATGATCTTTTGAGGTTATACGAAGGGTGTACTAGTTGATAAGAGTTCTTGACAAATTACGTACCATCCCCAGCTGAAATAGTTTCTACTTCTACTCCCATGTTAGTTTAGAATAAAATGTGATACAGTAAATGTGGAGAAGATTGCACTTCTTTGATAAATAAAAATTGTTTATAAAAAAACAACAACACAATCGTAAACGTCAAGCTCAAGGTTACCTACAGTTTTTTTTTTATGGTCTATGATGAGGTTTTGGTTTCATGCATCGAGTCAAACAGCTTTTGAGAAGGATGATATTCTCGATTAAAGGTAAGTACGTAAGCGACACTTACCGCGAAACCGCGAAACGACCTCCGGAAGAATTTTGCTATCATCTTCCTGCCATTTTTCAACTATGTTGCGGTCGGCTTTCAGTCTAACCTGATGCAGGTAGATACCAGTGTTTTACATCGAGTGACTGCCTATCTGACCTGCACAACCCAGTTACTCGTTCATTAAATGCGATACCCCTTATTATGATTGGGTGTTAGACTTTCGGTTTTCTGACGAGCCGTAACGATTTTCAAAGATCCAAGAGAGACTAACGACTTAACCTGCTTTCCGAGGCACGAAGGGGTCTCGCTATGTACGGATGGTTACACCCATCCACGGACCGACCTTGGCAAGCTGATCGATCGATCTGTACCGCTGTTTACTTAGCTACGAGCACCTCAATAAAATTATCGAGAATGTCTAACTTTAATTTTCACAATGTTTATGGTTTCTCGCATCAACCAATCACAAAGCACCATTTTACAAGCAAAATGTCTGTCGTTCTCAGGGATTGACATCGAAAACAAAACAGTTGAAATTGAATTTCGTGGTGAAAATATAAGTTTTTTATTCGTTTTATCAGTAATATTTTGATATATTTGGGCGTGAATTGTTGTTCTTCGTACAAATAGGATTTGTAATTCATATCAATACAATTTTTATTTTAACTCTTGTAACCATGGATGTGGACATGAAATGTCTGGAAGGTATGGACACGAAAGTCGAAGAGTTCGAAAATGTCAGTAATCCATCTGAAGGTGGAAAGTTCTGCAACTTGAAAGCATTTGTGACTGCTGCCCGCGAATTTGAGGCAACACACAGCGACTCAGCTGTGAATTTGATGACACGATATCTTGGGGTAAGTTGTTTACGTTGAAGATGTACCTTAAATCAACACACTAAACCTCACGAATAGCATCTGAAATTGCAGTACATCTGTACATCTAAAGACCCACTGACCGAATCATTCAAGCATTCGAGATAATATTATAATAGATAATTATTTTTGAGACTGCTGGTAAACCTGTAATTGGCGACTGTGTAAGACCGAGAATTTTGTGATCTATAGTACTTAATTAAGATAAATTATACGTAGAAGCTGTTGGTGTACCTTAATAAATAAATAATGTACTCACCAGTTTTAAGCCTACGCTAGGCTTAAACTGGTGAACTATGGTTGTGTACATTGTGCATTAAATAAATAAAATTCGTAACTTATGTCTGGGTTTGTCTTAATTTTTTTTTATTTTGCAGCTAATAGCCTCATCATGCGACCTCTCAATATTCTCGCCGGGTCGTTCAGAAGTGTGCGCGTTCTTCAGCTCGCTGTGGCGCGTGCTGTGTGATGGACGTGGCCCACACTGGGCCGGCGTGGCCGTGTTGGCTAGGGCCGCTATTGAGCCCAGTGCTAGGCATGCTCTAACTCATACTTACAAGTTAGTAACATTCTTTATTCAAGTTTATTTGGCTTCCAGTTCAACCTGATGACTTTCTAACCAATGGTTACTTAGCCTGGATAGTAAGTCATAGGCCAAATCACCAGGGTTAAAATAGCTATCAGAATACACAACAACACATGGAGACATAAATATTGCACAGTTAAATTTTAATAAAAGCACAACATAATTAGAATAAGGAAGAATTATATTAATTGTCTTATGTATAAATTTAAAATACCTACATAATGTACCTTAATTCTATTGCTAACTTCTCTTAGATAGTTTAAGGATTTTAAATAATTTGTAATAAAAATACCTTTTCCAGGTTCATGCCGATTCTGGCTAGATTATTATCTGACTCTATATCTAATGACAAGAAAATTAAACTGCTCTCTGTAATGCAAGTAAGTACACAACCATTTAGTTTTTGAGCTCCTAATAAAGCTGAAGCCTTAAAAATAGGCGAGCCTGTCTTTCTTCCACATGATACAAATTTTTTCAACAGTATTTTAGAAACTGGAATTCTTTCATGCTTATTTTGTCACTCATTGATTGTTCTTCTCCACAAAAAGGGTGACAAAACAGATACAAACAATTACTGTCCTATCAGTCTCGTTTTCACACCTGTGCAAAGCTTTCATTAAAGTGATCGAGAACACAAAATGAAAAAAAAACTGCCCTCGACACAATTAGCCTCCTGAACAGGCCGGATTTCGTTGCGGTCTCTACAACTGACCACCTCCACTCCATCAACCAGGTTGTCGAGAAACACAAAGAGTTCCAGCTCCAACTTTATATTGCATTCATAGATTACTCAAAAGCTTTTGATAGCATCAGCCATACCTCAATTTTCAACGCCTTACAGAACCAAGTAATAGACACCACTTACATAAACCTTTTACCAAATGTTTATAGAAACCGCACGGCAGCCATTAAAATATGTTCTAAGACAGGACCGTCTTTCCCAAATTAATAAAGGCATTAAACAAGGAGACCCACTGTCTCCAACATTATTCACGGCCTCACTGGAGGAAGTCTTCAGAAAGCGGGCAGCAGGCTGGGTAGAAAGGGGCATTATGGTTTGATAATAGAGATTACCCAATCTACGTTTTGCCGACGATATTGTCCTTTTTTCGTCTTAAGTCTCTGAGCTGATACAGATGCTAGAAGATCTCAGCACGGCAAGCCTAGGGGTCGGACTTCAAATGAATATGTCAAAAAACCAAGTTGATGATAAACAGCGGGCAGCGCAGGATCACCGTGGCGGGTGGGGTTGTTAAATATATCGATGAGTATCTCTATCTTGGCCAAATAGCCTCTTTCCAGGCAAGACAAAGAAGTAGCAATACGCACCGACAATGCCGGGAAGAGCTGTTGGGCCATGAGAGATCTAATGAACGGCGATCTTCCTCTATCCCTCAAGAGAAGACTCATCGACATGTGTATTCTTCTCATCCTCAAATAATGGTTCTCAAAAGTGGTCTTTGACAATTCGGCAGAGGTCCATGCTCGAGGTTTGCCAGAGAGCTATGGAACGGAGTATTCTGGGTATTAAACTTGTCGACCGGGTTAATAATACAACAATCCGTTCCATCACTAAAATAACTGATGTCACTCGGAAAGCTGCCACGCTTAAATGGAATTTATTGTGCTGGATACGTCTGCCGCATATCAGACGATCAATGAACCAACCTTTCGAAGTTTCGACCCAGTGGGTCCCACTTAATGGCAAACGACATCGCGGCAGGCCCAGACGGAGATGGCGGGATGAGCTGGACTCCTTTCATAAAGATTGGTCCTTGGCAGCTCTTGAACAGAGAGAGGTGGAAAGAAAGTAGGGAGGCCAGGATCCAGCAGAGGGTATAAACGGCTAAATAATAAAAAAAAAAGAAAAAATAAAACTGAAGAGTTTAGTTTGCTTCTTTCGTTTGAACGCGCTAATCCCTGGGAACTACCAGTCGGAATTGAAAAAATCTTTTTGCATTTGATAGTCCAATTCTTGAGAAAGGCTGTTTAACATCTCGTAACGACGTTTAGGAGCCGAGCAAATTGAAAAAAAAAGTAAAAAAAACTGGCCAACTGCGAATCGGACTCGCACACGAAGGGTTCCGTACAACAAGGCAAAAACGCCGAAAAAACACGTTTGTTGTATGGGAGCACCCCAAAAATATTAAATGTATTCTATTTTTAGTATTTGTTGTTATAGCGGCAACAGAAATACATAATTTGTGAAAATTTCAACTGTCTAGCTATCGCGGTTCTTGAGATACAGCCTGGTGACAGAGAGACGGACAGACGGACAGACAGCGAAGTCTTAGTAATAGGGTCCCGTTTTTAGGCTTCCGTTGCCAAATGGCAAAAAACGGAACCCTTATAGATTCGTCATGTCTGTCTGTCTGTCTGTCCGTCTGTCTGTCTGTCTGTCTGTCCGTCCGTATGTCACAGCCACTTTTCTCCGAAACTATAAGAACTATACTGTTGAAACTTGGTAAGTAGATGTATTCTGTGAACCGCATTAAGATTTTCACACAAAAATAGAAAAAAAAAACAATAAATTTTGGGGTTCCCCATACTTAGAACAGAAACTAAAAAATTTTTTTTTCGTCAAACCCTTACGTGTGAGGTATCTATACAGGGTTATAACAAATCCCTTAGCTATTTCAACAGAACGTGTACTAAATTAATAATATGATTTGCTAATTTTATTTTGATTTATGTTTTATCAACAAATAAGCAATTATTACGTTTTAAAGTGGTCCAACAAAATAGCCAAATTTATCGTCAACGCTGCAGGTACGTGAAGCGGTCACTGACCGAATAGCCGGCGATCATAAACGTATGCCGCTAAACATGCAATTTTCTAACGTACGTGATTGTCTTAAGGTACAATATTGAATTCATACTTTTATGGGATGAGGACCGTATTTTGGCGTATTTTTAAAGAAATGGCAACCAACTTATGTTTACAATTTTGAAGATTAATCAATAAAAAATTAGGTACAAAACTTACTGTCAATCATACTGTAACAATTGGTCAAAGTGAAATCCATTTCTCTCCAAACAAAGCCTGCACGTTTAATTACATTTCTCCGGAGTCTATCGAGCACTGCACTATTAGTTTTAACAATGTCAAATGCACTAATAAATTTTTAGTCTTAGGTCCTCTAAACTTTGCAACTCATTATGATAAACAAGACGTTTAATTTCACCCCACAAAAAAAATCACATGGCGTAAGGTCCGGCGACCTAGGAGGCCAAGCCACGGGTCCACCGCGGCCTATCCATCGTTCTCCGTACTCACTATTCAGGTATTCTCGAACATCGCGGGCGTAATGCGGGGGAGCCCCGTCTTGTTGATAATAATAATAAAAATCGCGTAGGTACGCGATCGGTACGTTTTCTAAAAATTCTGTTATTACACCCCGCAACATATCGAGATAGGTACCTCCAGTGAGATGGCCTTCAATAAAATATGGTCCGAGAATCGTGTTGCCAATAATGCCTGCCCACACATTGACGCTGAATCGCACTTGATGGTAATCTTCACGAATTACATGAGGGTTTCGGAATGACCACCAGTGCTCGTTGCGGCGATTGTAGAGTCCGATCCGAGTGAAAAGTGCTTCGTCAGTCCACAAAATGTTGACGTTTTGATTTTGAACTAACCACTCACAGAAAACTCGTCGCGGTAGCGCATCGGCATCATTCAGCTGTTGAACTCTCTGGTAGTGGTACGGATGTAGACCAGCCTTCTTCAGAATTTTCCATGCTGTTGGCTGGCTTAAATTAAAAACACGTGCGGCGTCGTTGGTACTTGCCCTCGGATTTCGCTCGAAGTAGGTAATCTAAAACTTCGTCTTCAAGTCCGATTGTAATTTTATTTGGTCGACCAGAACCGGACGCGTGTGTAGGCACTGTGAATTGACCATAATCAAGGAGCCGTTGATTCGCCGCTAAAATCGTGTTACGATGAGAAATCGTTGGGTTGGAAAGTCCATGAGCACGTAGTCGGGGGATGGATTCCGTCTCGTAGAGCCTTCGAGCTTGGTAAAGACTTTCGACACTTTCTATGTACACTCTCACCATTTCATAATACTCCCGGTTACTGTACATTTTGTTATCACTTCAGCCGACTAATAGCGACGCAGGTAGCGCGTTTGCGTCACGGGTTGATAACGAGTCGGCGACCGGCGGGCCAGTGTTGCCAGTAGTGATTGAAGATTTAGAACGCTGGGATGTCTGAAAAGGAACGAAATTAGCGGTGAAGGAACGCAAATGAAAGATATGTAAAAAAAAAATCTATTTATCCAATGGGGAATGCTCCAACCAGCCCGCGAAATTCAAAATTTCTTGCGTTTTTTTGCAATTTGCAGGCTAGTGCTAGGTTGTATGTTGATTAAAATATTATTCGCGGATGTAAGACGTATGTACACACATCAAAAGTGTCTAGGGATCAAGCATTTTTATGCGGATTTCTTGAGATTGAGATGTGGCTTTGTAATAAATTTATGATTTTATAAATTTATATGGATCCTTTTTGGTGCATTTCATAATTTGAATCAGGAACTGTGAATCAAATTCGAGTAAAAGATGAAAATCAGCTGTCAATATTTTCCCTATAAAAACATACAACGCATTGAAGACATTATTAGTGCTACTGTTTCCCTACTACTGATTAAAAACAACGTTATTATGGAGCGGCGACGTCATTTAAGCAGGGAAGAAATGCTCAGAGCCGTGGGAATGATAGAAGCTGGTTCCCGGCAACGTACTGTGGCTTTAGCTCTGAATACAAGTCAGAGTGTTATCAGTCGACTTTGGACACGTTACCGAAGCACTGGTACCGTGGCTGAGCGCCATGGAGGACGGTATCGCTGCACCACACGGAGACAAGACCGATACATTCAAATCTTAACTCGAAGAGCTCCAACAATAACCGCCATGATGTTAGCCGTGAGGCTTCATCACTCTTCAGGGAACTTAATTAGCGACCTAACAGTCAGAAACCGCTTGCATGAAGTGAACCTTCATTCCCGAAGACCGCTACGGGTACCACCTATAGCAATGCACAATCGTAGGATTCGATATCAATGGGCTCTTGAACACAGAAATTGGGCAGAAGAACAATGGCGTTTCGTGTGCTTTTCTGATGAGTCTCGTTTTGGTATGAGACCGGATACAAGACGTATACGACACTGGAGAACCCCTGGACGCCAACAGCGATTAAAATCCTGCCAGGAAGTCCATCCTTATAGTGGTGGAACCATCATGGTATGGGCGGGTATTTGGATCGGCGGAAGAACTGAGTTGATTTGGATCAGAGGCAACCTCAACGCTCAAATTTATGCTGAGACGATTGTATCAGACGTCATCGTTCCTCTACAAGTGCAAATCGGTCCCTTATTTCAGTTAATGCATGATAATGCACGACCGCACACCGCAAGAGTTGTAAGACAGACTCTCGCCGCAGCTAACATCAATGTCCTGCCCTGGCCTGCTCAGTCGCCAGACTTGAACCCGATTGAGCATGCATGGGATATGCTACAGAGAAGAGCTCTGCCGAATATGGAGGGTATCCAGTCGCAAGAAGACCTTTTTTTGTTGTTGCAACGAACATGGGCGGCCATTCCACAGCGTGATTTGGATGAACTCATTTTGAGTATGCCAAACCGATGTTCTTGTGTTGTTAGTGTTCGCGGTAGAAACACGGATTATTAATTGTTTAAGTTACCCAATAAAATTTTAAAGAAAACTGTTATTTCAGTCTTTTTTTCGAACTTTTGTGTTAGTGGTTCAAATGTCAAAAATCCCTTTATTAGGAAAATGGCAAATTTCTTTATTAATGCAAAGGTGACTTGGTTTATCGTTACTGTGACAAACGAAAACACTTTATTTGATGAATCCTTAAAGAAAATTTTAATTAATATCAATCAGGAGAAAAGTTATTGCAAAAATATATGTTGATCCCTAGACACTTTTGATGTGTGTAGTTACAGAATTATAATCCTCAAAATCACCCTTCGTGTTAGGTTCCTTTAAACCCTGTAGAAAGAAATAGCGCTCCGTCGACTACGCCTAAGCACATATATTTGTAGATAAAAAAAAAAAACTTTGGGATTTCTTTTCTCGGCCAGTAGGATTTTGCGAACTTTACGGTTTTCAAATTTACACTAAAAAGGGTCTATTCTATAAAAAAAAAAACTACTATCAAAAAGCGCCGGGTGTGGAAGTACAGTGGTTCCTTCATATTATTTATTTTAAAAAACACCTTACCTACAGCTAAACTAATAAATACTACAGCCACAAAATACAGGTGCTACAGCTTACTGCTTATTTTTATAACAAAATTTTCTTTTGTAGAAGTTTTTGTGTAGGCTCATATTTTCATAGACCTCCTTGAAGATTTATGCCGTCACTGGCGTGCATAAGGGCTGTTAAAGTGTCTGTATTTAATTTATTTCGGTTTTCCGTTTTAGTTAATTTAAGTTTACTGAAAACACGCTCTACGAAAAGAGGGATCAATAGGCGTGACGACAGCATCAAATAATCAAAGATTTAATGATGTTAGGGGAAAATACATATTAAAAGGATTTAAAACCATGATTAAGTTTTATTTAAAAACTTGAGATTAATTTGATTTTCACTCAAATAAAAGATTAAAATACTGCAGCCGGCCATTTTGACTGAAACACCAATCACAGCGCATGACGTCACGCCTATGTAAACATCATTACATCCACAGAACACTATTACTCCTTGCTGCGCGTAGACTACATTGATGTTTACCTAGGCGTGACGTCAGATCCAACGCCATGACACTGCGAGCTGTTTTCGCGCCCTATTGAAAAAATATTAGAAAAATGGCTTTAAACTTCGTTAAACTTTAGTTTATTACTGAAATAAAGGTGTTTTCGTAAATAGTAAATGTGTACGTATATTACGGAAGAGGATTTGAAAATCATTCGTCATGCCTATTGTAATCAATCTTTGGGTTTTAAGATTTGTTTGATCCACCCTTTCTGGTTATGCAAATTGCAAAGGATTCTAAGTACTTACAGCCTCGGCGTCGTTGCTAGAGGCGAAGTAGTACTTATACAAAAAGGAACGAAGAGAACGCACAAAAGATGGGAACGCAATGAGAACGCATGATCGTAAAAAAGAACGCAAAACGTTCCAAAAGGAACGAACTGGCAACGCTGCGGCGGGCAACTGTTCGATGTTGCGGGCGGCGGCATACAGTAGCCGCGTGCGCCGCCCCCTCCCCCTCCTCCGCGCACCTTGCGCCCTCCCGCTCCTGTGTATTTCCCGCTCGCTGCCTACTCGTGTGTGCTTAATGTAACCTAAGGTCATTCACATTGCTATTTTATCCTACTTTTTATGAATTTTTAGGACATTCTAAAGAAGAAAAAAAATTTTTTTTTTTTCACTTTTGTGTTCTGTTATCGATTCTGGTTTAGAGAAAAAAATATAGCTAAGGGTTTCATAATAACCCTGTAGATAGGTCTTCAAAAATGATATTGAGGTTTCTTATATAATTTTTTTCTAAACTGAATAGTTTGCGCGAGAAACACTTCCAAAGTGGTAAAATGTGAGTCCCCCCCCCCCCTGTAACTTCTAAAATAAGAGAATGAAAAAACTAAAAAAAATATATGATGTACAATACCATGTAAATTTCCACCGAAAATTGGTTTGAACGAGATCTAGTAAGTAGTTTTTTATTAATCACACTAATATTATAAAGGCGAAAGTTTGTGAGTGTGTGTGTGTGTGTGTTTATATGTTTGTTACTTCTTCACGCTCAAACGGCTGGACCAATAACATATAGGCTACTTTTTATCCCGATATTCCCACGGGATCGAAACTTATGCGGGTGAAACCGCGGGGCACAGCTAGTACGTCATAAATCGTAAACCGCAATTTACCTTTTATTCAACCAACATTTAATTTCATAAACATAAACCTTATGCATAAACCCGGATGTTACGGAACCCTCGGTGAGCGAGTCGGACTCGCTCTTGCCCGGTTTTTTTACCCTTTGGGTACGGAACCCTAAAAATGAAGTATTAACGCGGGTAATAGGGCGATAGGACGTGACGCGGTGGGTCGGGGGCCGAATTTTCATGTGGACAAATTCGCGGGCAGAAGCTAGTAACAGTCCTACTATCCTACTAATATTACAAAGGCGAAAGTTTGTGAGGATGGATGGATGTTTGTTACTCTTTCACGCGAAAACTACTGAACGGATTTGAATGAAATTTGGCACATAGGATACTTTTTATCCTGATATTCCCACGGGATCGAAACATATGCATTTATCATATAAAATATCTGGCCTTTTGTGGATAACTCTTAGCAATACCATTGATAATGTCTTAATATATCTACCTTTATTCATTGCAGGAAATATCCTATGGCATCAAAATCAGTTGGCAAGAGTCCTACCTATCCAACCTGATGAAGCAACTAACAGAATGGATCACTCAGCCAATGGCAGAGCCCCAACACCGCACCATAGGTCACAAATCCCTGACTGTCCTAGTCAATCTGTGCTATGGAAACCTGCCAGCAATATACGCCTTGATGAGGACTGTTGACACTAAGGATTTTGTTGTACATCTTATTAGTTTGAAGGTAAGATATTGTAAAAAAAAATTCAATCAATCAACTCGGCTTATGGTAGTCCACTGCTGGTGGTGATGATGATGGTCACAAGATGGTTGGTCCATCTAGCTGGCATCCTGCACTATGCTTGCCGAATTAACAAATTGTATGCTGACGAAAAATAGTTTTCAGTATTGACAATGCCAGGTTCACAGAATACTGTTTTTTAGTTATTTTTTATTACTAAATGGGCCTGCTCTTGACCGCGATCACGCCTGATGGAAAGCGATAGATGAGGTCTATGATTGAACGAGCGTGCCCAGAAGATGCCTGTTCACTCTTGCTTTGAAGGCAGACGGCTTAAATGTGTGAGAGAACACAGATGCCGGCAGAGAGTTCCACGCTTTGGCTGTGCGCATAACAAAAGTGGAGGAGAAGCGCTGAGTACTGTGAACCTGGCATTGTCGCCAGATCAAAAATAAATGCAAAACGATGATTTCTATTAATAGGTGTACCTATTGACACATGCGATACAGGCCTCTCCAATCGCATGCCATTCTATTCGATTCTCGGCCATCTTATGCAGCTGCTACCAGCCAGTTCGTCGTTCTACTCAGCCTGACAGATCGTACCTATCCTATGCTAAATCCGTCACACGTTTGCTCGCCTACCTGTCGAAACACCCCACGCGTCGGAGAAGTTGAATGGGCGCAGTAAAGTAATTGTTTTAACACATGACACTGTTGTGTACACTTGGTGTACTGTTGACGTTTCGAGCACTTTTCCTTATGTACACTTGCTGTACACTTGACGCTTGAGGAATTAAGGGGAAGCTTCATGGTAGCCCGCGAAATTAAAATTTTCTTATTTTTTTGCAACTTGCAGTTCAGTGTCATCTTGAATGTTGATTTAAAATATGATTCGCGAGCGTAACAAATATGACTTTACAGATTTATAATCATTAAAATCATCAATAATATAATAATCATCATTCATATAATCCTAGTGAAGAACTACTTCATGAAATATTAATAAGCCAAGCGCTTAAAAGATTAATCAGTAGGATTGTATGAGCGCAAACTATTTCACTAATCAACTATTGAACATTTTAGGATGGTGGCTATGGCGGTGTGGAAGTGTGCAGACTGCTTTTATGTCTGTCTGGAGCGACGAGAGGCGCGGCATCAACTCGACAGCCAGACGTGCATAGTTATCTGTGTTGTACTATGCGCACTTTCAATAAGGCAGTCAGGTATGTCTCAATAGCAAATCAATGCTATTTAGTAGAAAGCCAATCAGCATGAATTTCAGCTGTAAAAGACAGACCCAAAATTACCCATGGATACGTAACCACCACTCTTGGCTAAAAAAACATTTTAATGCACTTTAATATCTGTTCGCCTGATAATAAGGACAGGTATCGGTGGTAATCCGCCATCTGCAGTACAATTTTCATAAAATAAAAAGGATTTACAGCCGTGTGTGATCCTCGAGTGTTGCCCATTTGCCGTGATCTAACTCCTAAGATAAATTATCTCACACGATCACGGCAAATGACTCAATACAGTGCTGAAGGCATCTTACCAAGTCATAATCAGGGCGTGTAACACACTTATTCGGTTCGGTACATTTGATTCGGCAGTATTAGTTCAACAACAAAGCCGACCCGTAGCAACTATTACATACTTATGTTCGTCTAGCTTCTGCCCGCGACTGCGTCCGCGTGTAATTTCTTGTTCTTCCCCACCCACAACGGCGCATCGCATTGCATCGCCTTCTTTTTGCTCAGCTCCTAAGGGTTCCTGCATGATGATAACATAGCCTATATAATATAGCCTTTCTCTAGAATTGGGCTATCAAAAGCAAACAGAATTTTTCAAATCTGACTGGTAGTTCCAGAGGTTACCCTACATACAAATTTACAAACAAACAAATTATACCTTTTTATAATATAGTATAGATTTTGCCGCCTGGCTGTGCCGATTAATGCCAGGCCCGAACAAGTGTATAGCACCCCTGGCCCTTACTATACCTTATTATAATATAGTATAGATTTTGCCGCCTGGCTGTGCCGATTAATGCCAGGCCCGAACAAGTGTATAGCACCCCTGGCCCTTACCAGTGGCCTTAATGTGAGTATTTTCTACTCACGTTCGATTGCGAGCGCGTTAGAATTTTGTATGGGAAATTAGGTTTCTCCTAGTGACCACCAGGTGGCGCTATAGCTTCTTCCCATATAAAATTCTAACGTGCTCGCAATCGAACGTGAGTGAAAAAACTCACACTAAAGCCACAGTAATTGTATTTCAGTGAAGGAGACGCGACCCAGTTACTCCACGCGTACACGTTTGTCAACGATCTATGTTCAGACAGCAACTTGCGAAGTTACGTGCTGACCTACCCACATTTTGTTAATGCGCTCACTGATGCACTGAAGGTAATTAATTGTGTGTGTGTGAGTTTTTTCATTCATTGTGTGAGTAGCATTTAAAGTAGCGTCTAAAGATCATCGTTGTTCAGCTGAAAGATGTCCATGCTGTATACAGGGTTATTGGTAAAACATTAACAACCTCTTAAGAGGTCACCTTAAATCGCGAAAAACAAAATCAGCTGTTCCTTAAATTTTGACGAGTTATACGGACATAAATGTAGGGAACAGCTGATTTTTTTTTGGCGATTTCACGTTTGGTCCCATAGTAAAAGTTGTTCATAATGATGAGTACAATGACCTCTCAAGAGGTTGTTAATGTTTTACCAATAACCCTATATAGCCCTCACGACGACACAACGAACAGTCCCATGCTTACCGTGACTTTGACCAGCACCTTAATTGTGTAACAAACTTTCAATCAAAATCTTAGTAATTTTGAAGGATATTGCTAATCCATTGCTTCATATGTTCGTAAAATGTGTCAGCTCAACAACGCAAATGACGCAATGAATGTTGTTGAACTGTCAAAATGAAACCCATTGCGGGGTAATTGCGTAACAAATTATCAGTATAATGTGTTACGCAATTACCCCGCAGGTCGTTGGGCGCCTAAAGATACTGACGCATCACACTAATATTATAAAGGCGAAAGTTTGTGTGTGTGTTTATATGTTTGTTACTTCTTCACGCTCAAACGGCTGGACTAATTTTGATAAAATTTTGTATTGAGGTGGCTGACACCCTGTATTAACATATAGGCTACTTTTTATCCCGATATTCCCACGGGATCGGAACTTATGCCGGTGAAACCGCGGAGCGCAGCTAGTTTAAAATAATAATCACAAACTACAACTTCAGGTCATGTAAGCTCTATCATTCCTTTCTATATGACTATGAGCATAGAAATGTCAAGAAAACTCGCTGTAAAAATGCTATTTTCAGGATGTAACAGAGCTCTGTCAGGCTGCGCCAGACGATATGGGTGAACCGGAGAACGCGACCAACTGTCTTCGTAACGTGCTCAAGTTTCTTACTGTTTTGGTCGGCTTGGGTATGTATAAGTTCTTGGCCAGACTGCAAACGCGGGCGCGGCGCGGCGTACTCAAACATAAGAACTTCATTTGAGCGTCCATAGTGGGCACGCGGGCGCGGTGAGCGGCACGGGCTGGTTGGCGCGGGGAGAGCGCGGGCAACTCACGCCATAGTTCGTTCATACAAGTGGCCGCAGTGAGAGCTTGGGCGGCCCGCGCGGGACCGGGGTTCTCAAACTAGTTCGAGGTTTTTTCTAGTAAAAATAAGTCTTTATCCATATTATATTTTGACACGACAACACTCAGAACGAAGCCGCTCTCGATCTGCCTGTCCGCAGTCGAGCGCGGCTTCGTTCTTCGCGCGCGTTCCTGCACCCGCGCCGCTCCCCGCCCCGCGCTTCCAGTCTGGCCAAACACTATGATTATCAATTGCCACAGTTTTGGTCCCAGTTTTAAAATAATCCCTACTTTCCACTTAGTTGAAGTAACAAGCCACATGCGAATATGGCTGAATGACATTCAATTATTACGCACTAGCTTCTGCCCGCGACTCCGTCCGCGTGAAATTTCTTGTACCCCTGACCCACCCCATCGTATCGCATCACCTGCCCGCGCTATCACTCTGTTTTCGGTTAGAGTTGTTTCTGTTTTTATTTTCTTTTTGCTCAGCTCCTAAGGGTCATAGCGTGATGTTAAATAGCCTATAGCCTTCCTCAAGAATTGGGCTATCAAATGCAAAAATATTTTTTCTAATCCGACTGGTAGTTCCAGAGATTACCCCTACAAACAAACTTTAACCTCTTTATAATGTTAGTATAGATGAGGTTACCAAACTGAGCAATGGTAGTTGGTAGTTTACGTAGGATTAGTGCGAGGCCACTTATTTTAATTGGAACGAAGTTCTTTAAGAGCGTTTACGCCGTACGGCATTTCATACAAACTTTCAAGCCTTTATTTTTCGAAATGAATAAACCGATTTTAATGAAACTTCATACGCATAAGCAGGATACAAAGGTCTAAAAAGTTAGTAGAATACATTTTCGAAAAATTGTGTTACAGCCAGATTAGACCGATTTTAAATTTTCCATAGAAACAGAGTTTTCCACTTATCTTTTTTTAAATAAGACATTTCTAAAATGTTTTCTACTAACTTTTTAGACCTTTGTATCCTGCTTATGAGTATGAAGTTTCATTAAAATCGGTTCATTCATTTCGAAAAATAAGGGCTTGAAAGTTTGTATGAAATGCCGTACGGCGTAAACGCTCTTAACACGGCTTGTGGTAGGAGTAAACTAGTAGAAATAGTCAGGAAAAAAACTGGGCAAGTGCGAGGCGGACTCGCACACGAAGAGTTCCGTACCACAAGGCAAAAACGCCGAAGAAAACGTTTGTTGTAAGGGAGCCCCCTTAAATATTTATTTTATTCTGTTTTTAGTATTTGTTGTTATAGCGGCAACAGAAACACATCATCTGTGAAAATTTAAACTGTCTGTCTGTCGGTTCATGAGATACAGCCTGGTGACAGACAGACAGACAGACGGACAGTGGAATCTTAAGGTATGATTCCGATCTCGGCAGCACGCAGCAGTGCTACCGCGGCAGTGCGGCCGGAGCACTATTGGTCGCACACAATGTCGCGCAGCATTGCTGCCGTGCTCGGAATGTAATCTCATATAAACCTATAGAGAATGTATGGGGACCAGTTAGTGCTGCGACCGCACTGCTGCGGCAGCACTGCTGCGTGCTGCCGACATCGGAATCATACCTTTAGTAATAGGGTTCCGTTTTTACCCTTTGGGTAAGGAGCCCTAAAAAGTGTGGCCCCTTCATGCGACTTTCAGAGATAGTTTTCATGGTTTTTGAGAGTACTGAAGCCACCAGTCGGGGGTGCGGCGAATGTACAAGTATCTCCCGGGCCCCCGACTCATGGTACTAGATGGAACAGTGGGGTTTAAGTCGGTAGGAGTCCGATATAACCCTCCGTTCTTCCCAGACGGAGGATATCCATGAGGATTTCCCCATGGAAAAAAAAGTGTACTTAAGCCAATAGTAAACTCGAAATGAAAATCCAAGATTGCAGCTAACATTTTTTTATCGTGGTTGTCGTCTTCATGGTTTTCTTTCCTTCTTTACTCATGTCTATTGCTGAGTTGACTCAGCACATATGATGGGCCAATTATCAGCCATGGACAATTGGATATTAATCTAATTGAATAAACCATAATTTAGTCAATCTTGTAAATACGAATACTAAGCAGAGAATACATTTTTTCGCATTCTTAGTAGACTTTTTTTTTTTTTTTGAGGATGGAAAATCATCAAATGCTCCCGCTCTGGGTGGAGCGGAAGGGAGTGTCACACTCTTACTGATTAAAACACACCCGTGTTCCTTCCTTAGCCCTTTATGTTCCGGGGCAGCGGTAACCCTTTCGGACAATCCCGCTGACATTCTCAGTAGGTTTGTTTAATAATTGATCAGTGATCATTTATGTATTTTCAGATCTATACTCCCTGAGATGTCACCACAGCGCTTTAGTCAACCTATGTATGACAGCCAGTAGCATATGTCTGCCGGAATCCCTAGAACTATTTGCTGCTATTGTCTCACAATATAGAGGTAAATATATTTATTCAATCTTTCATGAATAGTGGCGAAATTGTTAGCAATATGGCTAGTAGACTATAAGATTTTAATATTACGTTATGATTGATTTAGCAACCTCATCATCTGCCTAGCCTTTTCCCAACTATGTTGGGGTCGGCTTCCAGTCTAACCGGATGCAGCTGAATACCAGTATTTTATATAGAGCTGGGTAATACGATACCCCTTGGTAAGACTGATTGTCAGACTTTCGGACTGTCTGACTACCCGTAACGACTGTCAAAGATCCACGAATGACAGCCGGGACCAACGGCTTAACATGCTTTCCGAAGCACGGAGGGATATGTAAAGATGGTCACCCATCCTCAGACCAACCGCGTCAAGCGTAGCTTAACCTGATCGATCGACTTGTGTTGTTATTCAGCCACACCTAATCTGATGATAGAAATTATATTTGTCAGCTTATCGTTAACAGACTGCTGTTCACGTGCCACAATTTGTCAAGAAATTCGAATAAATTACCAATCAAATCTTTTAGTCTGTACTAGGCATTAGTGCGTGCGTGTCTATTAGCATGCCTTTGTTTTATATGGAGGTGATATCGAGTTGCGAGCTAAACCGCGACCATGAGGTATAGCAGTGAGACATCTTCAGCATGTAATTACCCTAAGGCAATATACATAAAGCATGACAGTTTAAGTTATTCAAAATAAAAAAATATTAATTATATTGTAGCGGTATTTACAACGCCACATGCGAACAACGTGTCATACTGACGTCACGCAAATCCTGCATCGCGCAAACAGAGTTTACCGCGCAACTAGCATAGATACAACGACCCGATATGAATCATCGGGCAGTTGCCCGCCAGACACAACACCCGTCTGGTCGGAGGATCCTCCCTTTTCTATTTAGGTTGAGTCAACTTTACAGCCTGTTCCTCATACCTCTATAATATTAAGCTCTCAATCAGCACTTATTGAATGTTAAAAAATAAACCTAGTGTATTAGCTGGCGACCGTCCGTTCCATCACAAAGATAACTGATGTCACTTGGAAAGCTGCCACGCTAAAATGGAACTGGGCTGGACACTTCTGCCGCATGTCAGACGAACAATGGGCTAAACTTAATGGCAAACGACATAGTGCCAGGCCCAGACGGAGATGGCGGGATGAGCTGGACTCCTTCAACAAGAACTGGTCCTTAGCAGCTTTGAACAGAGAGAAGTGGAAAGAGAGTAGGGAGGCCTTTGCCCTGCAGTGGGACATGACAGGCTAATAATAATAATAATAATTAGTTGGGCAGAAGTGGCGCAACAAACTGCCCTGCGATTGTTTGTTATTTTTGTTTTGCAATGTTTCTTGCTATATTTATCTAAATATGCCATTTAGTAGGCTATGGAGCTTACCGTAATCAATGGGCTTTTTTTTTTTGTGGATGTCCCGCTCTGTGTGGAGCAGAAGGGAGTGTCAGACTCTTACTGACTAAAACCCACCCGTGTTTCTTCCTTAGCCCTTTATGTTCCGGGCCAGCGGTAACCCTTTCGGACAATCCCGCTGGCCCGGCAGGCTTCGGCCCTAAGGGGCCCCTCCTCGATGCTGACATCTCTTTGAGGCGTGCGTGGAACACGTACGCGCCGTCCGGCACGGGCCTGGTCCTGATGAATGATGAATGATGATGATGAATGGGCTTAAGCGCTCCCGTTAAAAGAAGTCAAAAAATATAATGTGTATTACAGATGAGGGTCGTCTACCACAGAAGTTGATATCAGTGATAAGTGACGGATTGCCGGGACTACTCGTACCGCCGTCACTCGAGCCGGGCAAGGCGGGCTTGCAGTGGGTAAGGAAACAAAAATATTTGATTGAAATCCATACTAATATTTTAAATGCGAAAGTGTGTCTTGTATCTGTCTGTTACCTCTTCACGCTTATTATTATTATTTATTTATTTCGAACACAAATGATTCATATTGTTGTTAGTAACACTTATAAAACTACGTTAGTAACATTCTGAGCAATAAGAAAAACTAAAATAAAATATAAAAACACTAATTCATAAACTATGCCCGCTTCCCGCTGCACCAGACCCGCAGCTGTGCACACGGGTCCAGTGCCCCAGGAACGGGCAATCAGGCTTATTCGATATCACCCTTAGAATGCTGTTTGTGCTAGCTCGAATCCTACGCATCAGGGATGCTGTTCTTTTTCGCATAATAGCATGAAAGCCATCTATCTCTGCTTCCTTCTTCGCTTAAACCGCTGAACCGATTTAGATGAAAATTAGTATAGAGATAGTTTGAGTCCCGGGAAAGGACATAGGATAGTTTTATACCAATATCCCCACGGGATTGAAACTTACGTGTGTGAAACCGCGGGGCGCTGCTAGTTGGCAATAAACCATGCTATGGTTTGTTTATATTTATGATTTATTATGTAATTTCATAAATTAGAGTTAAAATCCTAATATGATTTTTGTTTCAACAAGGCATTATAGGTCATGGAGCCACCTACATTTATTGACATCTTTTTATTTAAATAGCCTCCTTCTTTTTAGGTTTCCGTACCCAAAGGGTAAAAACGGGACACTATTACTAAGACTTCGCTGTTTGTCCGTCCGTCCGTCTGTCACCAGGCTGTACCTCAAGAACCGCGATAGCCAAACAGTTGAAATTTTTGCAAATTATGTATTTCTGTTGCCGCTATAACAACAAATACTAAAAACAAAATAAATATTTAAGGGGGGGGCCCATACAACAAACGCGATTTTTTTGCCCTTTTTACTCGATATCAATAATGGCAACAGGTAGGCGCTTGAAATATTCACAAAATACTCAGTTGTATTTTTGCTTTAATAATCACACTAATATTATAAAGACGAAAGTTTGTGAGTGTGTGTGTGTGTGTGTGTGTGTGTGTGTGTGTGTGTGTGTGTGTGTGTGTGTGTGTGTGTGTGTGTGTGTGTGTGTGTGTGTGTGTGTGTGTGTTTATGTTTGTTACTTCTTCACGCTCAAACGGCTGGACCGATTTTAATTAAATTTTGTGTGGAGGTAGCTGACACCCTGGATTAACATATAGGCTACTTTTTATCCCGATATTCCCAAGGGATCGACACTTACGCGGGTGAAACCGCGGGGCGCAGCTAGTAAATAATACAATTAAAATAAAATAAATATTTAAGGGAGGCTCCCATACATCAAACGTGTTTTTTTCGGCGTTTTTGCCTTGTGGTACGGAACCCTTCGTGTGCGAGTCCGACTCGCACTTGGCCAGTTTTTTGAAGTTGGTGACAACTGAAATTAAGCCTGTTAACGCTGAATAACACTGAATAGAAGTCCATCGTGATCCTTCTTTTTTTCTGTTACTAATGAAGAACGATACATAGTGTTACTACGACGAGATACTAGGGAAAGGGCAATGACCTCTATAACGCAAATCTTAAATATATAAAACTCAAAGGTGACTGACTGACATAGTGATCTATCAACGCACAGCCCAAACCACTGGAGGGATCGGGCTGAAATTTGGCATGCAGGTAGATGTTATGACGTAGGCATCCGGTAAGAAAGGATTTTGATAAATTCTACCCCCAAGGGGATAAAATAGGGGATGAAAGTTTGTATGAAACTTTGTCAATTTTAAACCGATCGGGCTGAGACTTCGCTTGCATATAACTACTATGACGTAGGCATCCCCTAAGAAAGGATTTTGATAAATTCAACCCCCATGGGGATAAAATAAGGGATGATGGAGGATGTAAATGTATTAGTTTTTTTTTCAATAATACTTAAAGCGAGCGAAGCCGCGGGCAAAAGCTAGTAATATACAAATCCCTTATAAGTAGTTGTACTCACAATCCGTAATGTCCCTTTTTAACCGACTTCAAAAAAAGGAGGAGGTTTCTCAATTCGACCGTATATATATTTTTTTTTTTTTTTTTTTATGTGTGTTCGCGGATAACTTCGTCGTTTATGAACCGATTTTGATTATTCTTTTTTTGTTGGAAAGGATATATGCCAAGGGTGGTCCCATGATAAGGAAACCAGGATCTGATGATGGCATCCCAGTGAAATCGAGGGGAACTTTCAAAAATTGTAGGAGCGACTAGTGCATTTGTTAATTTTTTCATTAAGTATTTTAAAGCACTACAATTTGATGAAGGCCTGGAGTCGATCTGATGATGAAGCCGAAAGACAGTCGAGGGGACTCCTCAACGATTTACAGCAGTTACCTTGTGTTTGGGCTTGATTAATTTGTATTGATGTGAACTTTACACCTAGATGGGTTGCGACTGTCATTAGGGGTCTGATGATGAAGACGAAGGACAGTTAAGGGAATTCCTCAACAGTTTACAGTAGCTACCTTGTGTATGTTCACCGATTACTCGAAGACGGCTGGACCGATTCCAAAAGTTCTTTTTTTATTTGAAAGGGTATACTCTCGAGGTGGTCCCATTATCATCAAGTTGGAATCTGATGAGAGGATTCCATGGAAATCGAGGGAAACCCTCAAATTTTATAGGCAAAGCTACAGCGATTTGGATATTTTTTAAAGTAACTTGAGCATTTGCTCTCGGAAATCATCACTTGGTAAAGTGGAGCTGATGATGAAGATCACAGATGGCCATCGGAACTATTCACTGACAAATATTTCACGGGTTGCGATTCAATTACTTTAATATGGTTGCTAAGCAATTTATGCTCGTCACAATGCGTATTGCGAGTGATTGTTGAGGATCTCCTGGTTCTTACCGGGAGAACTCCTCAACAATTAACGTCCCAGCATCGGGAAAAGCAAAAATTTGTAAAAGGTGATGAACAGTTGGCATTAGGCTATTGTAACTTAGACAAATTACAAACTGACCCACTAAAAAGTGAAAAATAAAAACATTTTTACAAAAAAAAACAACCGACTTCCAAAAAAAACACTACAAATTGAAAAATAACTTTAATTTCGGAAGTCGGTGTCAATAAACGAAAACGCGGAACCGAAGACACCGACTTCCGAAATTAAAGTTATTTTTCAATTTGTAGTGTTTTTTTTGGAAGTCGGTTGTTTTTTTTTGTAAAAATGTTTTTTATGTAGTTGTACTCACAATCCGTAATGTCTCTTTTATGCAGTTGTACTCACAATCCGTAATGTCCCTTGTATGTAGTTGTACTCACAATCCGTAATGTCTCTTTTATGCAGTTGTACTCACAATCCGTAATGTCCCTTTTATGTAGTTGTACTCACAATCCGTAATGTCCTTTATAAGTAGTTGTACTCAGTATCTGTAATGTCCCTTTTATGTAGTTGTATTCGCAATCTTTAATGTCTCTTTTAATGTAGTTGTCCTCACAATCCGTAATGTCCCTTTTATGTAGTTGTGCTCACAATCTTTAATGTCCCTTTTTAACCGACTTCTAAAAAAGGAGGAGGTTTCTCAATTCGACCGTATATATGTTTTTTTTTTTTTTTTATGTGTGTTCGCGGATAACTTCGTCGTTTATGAACCGATTTTGATTATTCTTTTTTTGTTGGAAAGGAGATATGCCAAGGGTGGTCCCATGATAAGGAAACCAGGATCTGATGATGGCATCCCAGTGAAATCGAGGGGAACATTCGAAAATCGTAGGAGCGACTAGTGCGTTTGTTATGTTTTTCATTAAGTATTTTAAAGCACTACAATTTAATGAAGGTCTGGAGTCGATCTGATGATGGAGCCGAAAGACAGTCGAGGGGACTCCTCAACGATTTACAGCAGTTACCTTGTGTTTGGGCTTGATTAATTTGTATTGATGTGAACTTTACACCTAGATAGGTTGTGACTGTCATTAAGGGTCTGATGATGAAGACGAAGGACAGTTAAGGGAACTACTCAACAGTTTACAGTAGCTACCTTGTGTATGTTCACCGATTACTCGAAGACGGCTGGACCGATTCCAAAAGTTATTTTTTATTTGAAAGGGTATACTCTCGAGGTGGTCTCATCATCATCAAGTTGGAATCTCATGAGAGGATCCCATGGAAATCGAGGGAAACCCTCAAATTTTATAGGCAAACCTATAGCGATTTGGGTATTTTTTAAAGTAACTTGAGCATTTGCTCTCGGAAATCATCATTTGGTAAAGTGGAGTTGATAATGAAGACCACAGATGGCCATCGGAACAACTCAATGACAAATATTTCACGGGTTGCGATTCGATTACTTTAATATGGTTGCTAAGCAATTTATGCTCGTCACAATGCGTATGATGAGTGATTGTTGAGGAGTTCTCCTGGTTCTTACCGGGAGAACTCCTCAACAATTAACGTCCCAGGATCGGGAAAAGCAATATTTTGTAAAAGGTGATGAACAGTTGGCATTAGGCTATTGTAACTTAGATAAATTACAAAGTGACCCACTAAAAAGTGAAAAATAAAAACAATTTTACAAAAAAAAAACAACCGACTTCCAAAAAAAACACTACAAATTGAAAAATAACTTTAATTTCGGAAGTCGGTGTCAATAAACGAAAATGCGGAACCAAAGACACCGACTTCCGAAATTAAAGTTATTTTTCAATTCGTAGTGTTTTTTTTGGAAGTCGGTTGTTTTTTTATGTAGTTGTGCTCACAATCTTTAATGTCCCTTTTATGTAGTTGTACTCACAATCTTTAGTGTCCCTTTTATGTAGTTGTACTCACAATCTTTAATGTCCCTTTTATGTAGTTGTACTCACAATCCGTAATGTCCCTTTTATGTAGTTGTACTCACAATCCGTATTGTCCTTTATAAGTAGTTGTACTCACTATCTGTAATGTCCCTTTTATGTAGTTGTACTCACAATCTTTAATGTCCCTTTTATGTAGTTGTGCTCACAATCTTTAATGTCCCTTTTATGTAGTTGTACTCACAATCTTTAATGTCCCTTTTATGTAGTTGTACTCACAATCTTTAATGTCCCTTTTATGTAGTTGTACTCACAATCTTTAATGTCCCTTTTATGTAGTTGTGCTCACAATCTTTAATGTCCCTTTTATGTAGTTGTACTCACAATCTTTAATGTCCCTTTTATGTAGTTGTACTCACAATCTTTAATGTCCCTTTTATGTAGTTTTGCTCACAATCTTTAATGTCCCTTTTATGTAGTTGTACTCACAATCTTTAATGTCCCTTTTATGTAGTTGTGCTCACAATCCGTAATGTCCCTTTTATGTAGTTGTGCTCACAATCTTTAATGCCCCTTTTATGTAGTTGTACTCACAATCTTTAATGTCCCTTTTATGTAGTTGTACTCACAATCCGTTATGTCCCTTTTATGTAGTTGTACTCACAATCCGTAATTTTCTAGTCTAAAGTTATAAAAAATGATTTATTTACAGTTGCAAGTAGTCGGCGCTCTCTGCGAATCAGCAGAAACACAAGAGAGAGTGCTGCAAGAAGTGACACCAGATGCTTTCGAAGATACCTTGTATAGTGTACTGGAGTATACAACACAGGTCATTTTAGTTCTATTTTTATACAGAGATTGAGGGGCTTTTTTTTTGAGGATGGGAAATCATCAAATGTCCCCTCCCGCTCTGGGTGGAGCGGAAGGGAGTGTCAGACTCTTACTGACTAAATCCCACCCGTGTTCCTTCCTTAGCCCTTTATGTTCCGGGCCAGCGGTAACCCTTTCGGACAATCCCGCTGACCCGGCAGGCTTCAGCCCTATTGGGCCCCTTCATTGATGCTGACATCTCTTTGAGGCGCGCGTGGAACACGTACGCGCCGACCGGCACGGGCCTGGTCCTGATCGGCTATGTCGTTTCATGGGCTCCGGAACAGGCCACCATCAAGATTGAATATTACAATATTTTTTTCTACATTCAAACCTTACTGTAGACAGCATTTACAAAGCCCACCCTTCAGTCTAGCAGAATATTGACATAGTTGACACATTTCCATCCATACTAATATTATAAATTCGAAAGTAACTCTGTCTGTCTGTATGTTATCTTTTCACGCCTAAACCACTGAACGGATTTCAATAAAGGCAGAGAGATATATTGCATCCCGGGGAAGGACATAGGATAGTTTTTATCGACATACACCTCGCGGGCGACGCCGCGGGCGGAAGCTAGTATTTCATATACGGATTGTATGTTCCAGAACGGCGTAGTAGGCGCTGAAGCATCCCAACAAGCCGTGGTAGTGGGATGCCGCACAGCGCTAACACTAGCACCTCTCGACAGACCCTGGGAGGCTGCCCTAGCACGCATGCTAGCACATCATCAGGTCAGTAAAACATGTAACATAAAAAGCACTCACTGTAAGAGGGAGTGGGCCGTGATATGGTGAAAGGGTTATAGACCACTCATCATCATCATCTGCCTAGCCTTTTCCCAACTATGTTGGGGTCGGCTTCCAGTCTAACTGGATGCAGCTGAATACCAGTATTTTACATGGAGCGACTGCCTATCTGACCTCCACAACCCAGTTATTGGGTAATACGATACCCCTTGGTAAGACTGGTTGTCAGACTTTCGGGCTTCTGACTACCCGTAACGACTGTCAAAGATCCACAAGAATGAAGAATGACAGCCGGGACCAGCGGCTTAACGTTTAGAGGTCATGTAGCGCAAGTAAAGGAGAAAATTCGAAAACCGTCAATTTGTTTTCCCGTGATTATCTATTTACATACCTATAACTGTACGGAACCCTAGCTCTGTGCGCGAGTAGACTCGCACTTGACCGGTTTTTTTTTTTACATAAATGTTGTTTTTTGATTTTTCATTGTTTTTACACAGGTCAGGAAGCTTCTCTGTGTTGGTCTAACAAGCACTAACGGCCAGCGGCGGCGACAGATACTTCAGCTGGTCAAACATCACTATTTCCCTTCTGACCAGATGAATCAGGTAAACAATGTTTTAAAAGCCCGAAGAATTGCCAAACGGTCGGCAGGGCACACTGCTCGCAGAACAGATGGCGATGGGGCCGAAAGGTTCTGGAGTGACGACCGCGTACCGGAAGACGTAGCGTTGGAAGGCCTCCCACAAGGTGGTCCGACGACCTTGTGAAGGCCGCAGGAACCCGTTGGATGCGAGAAGCACAGAACCGGTCGAAGTGGAGGTGCTTGGGGGAGGCCTATGTCCAGCAGTGGACATCTTTCGGCTGAAATGATGATGATGATGTCGATGAAGTCGCGGGCAGAAGCTAGTTGTCAGGGTCGCCTAGTGTAATGCATGAAGCCTGAAAATTGACTGACTTTTGACTCCCAGTGGTGACTGGTAATCTTTTGAGGGCATACACCTAATTTTTTATATTTTTCTCAGTAGGTTGTAGTATTTTGTTTTATTTTAGCCTACACTGTCCAACTGCTGAGCAGAGCCCTCCCCCAAATCAAATCAAATCAAAATATTTTATTTTACATAAACCTACATGGGCACTTATGAAATGTCAGAAGCTAGGTGCACGGTTCCAATTGGTTGTTTCCTATGGAGACGAACCGGCAAGAAACTCCACGGTTACTCTTTTTAAAAATAAATAGCTTTTACAATGTTTCCAAATTACAGTAGGTATGGGAGGACAGCATAGGCCTGTCAACAAGTACCTTGATAAAATAAAAAACCGATCTGAAGTCTATAAGGCTTACAAAGTCCTCACAAAATAAAACCCTTCCAGGATTTTTTTTCTAGCGCCATCTCGATCCAACTCTTGCAGTACATGTCTAGGTCGTCTCGTCACCGCTTCCTGGGCTGGCCTCGGCGGCACCGTCCACCCTCAGGCACCCACCGTGTGGAGACTGTTGCCCAGCGGTCACTGTGCATGCGGCTGACTTAACCCGCCCAATTCCCATTTCAGCTATTTCCCCATAATTGCCTTGTGTAAGTATAATTTGAATGCGTGATTTTGATAACTGTAATCAATTCCAGGTATTCGGCGAGTCCCTGCAAGGCATATCGGAGTGTCAGTCGGACGTGTCGCTCGTGGCGCGCAGCGCGGCGCCCGGCGCGTGCGCGGAGGGCGCCTGGTGCGCCGCGCGCCTGGCGCCGGCGCAGGAGCACGCTGTGGACGCGCTGGTGGCCGCGCTCACCGACAAGCTGCGGGACGGGAAGGTAATGTACGCAGGAGCACGCAGAGGGCGCCTGGTGCGCCGCGCGCCTGGCGCCGGCGCAGGAGCACGCTGTGGACGCGCTGGTGGCCGCGCTCACCGACAAGCTGCGGGACGGGAAGGTAATGTACGCAGGAGCACGCAGAGGGCGCCTGGTGCGCCGCGCGCCTGGCGCCGGCGCAGGAGCACGCTGTGGACGCGCTGGTGGCCGCGCTCACCGACAAGCTGCGGGACGGGAAGGTAATGTACGCAGGAGCACGCAGAGGGCGCCTGGTGCGCCGCGCGCCTGGCGCCGGCGCAGGAGCACGCTGTGGACGCGCTGGTGGCCGCGCTCACCGACAAGCTGCGGGACGGGAAGGTAATGTACGCAGGAGCACGCAGAGGGCGCCTGGTGCGCCGCGCGCCTGGCGCCGGCGCAGGAGCACGCTGTGGACGCGCTGGTGGCCGCGCTCACCGACAAGCTGCGGGACGGGAAGGTAATGTACGCAGGAGCACGCAGAGGGCGCCTGGTGCGCCGCGCGCCTGGCGCCGGCGCAGGAGCACGCTGTGGACGCGCTGGTGGCCGCGCTCACCGACAAGCTGCGGGACGGGAAGGTAATGTACGCAGGAGCACGCAGAGGGCGCCTGGTGCGCCGCGCGCCTGGCGCCGGCGCAGGAGCACGCTGTGGACGCGCTGGTGGCCGCGCTCACCGACAAGCTGCGGGACGGGAAGGTAATGTACGCAGGAGCACGCAGAGGGCGCCTGGTGCGCCGCGCGCCTGGCGCCGGCGCAGGAGCACGCTGTGGACGCGCTGGTGGCCGCGCTCACCGACAAGCTGCGGGACGGGAAGGTAATGTACGCAGGAGCACGCAGAGGGCGCCTGGTGCGCCGCGCGCCTGGCGCCGGCGCAGGAGCACGCTGTGGACGCGCTGGTGGCCGCGCTCACCGACAAGCTGCGGGACGGGAAGGTAATGTACGCAGGAGCACGCAGAGGGCGCCTGGTGCGCCGCGCGCCTGGCGCCGGCGCAGGAGCACGCTGTGGACGCGCTGGTGGCCGCGCTCACCGACAAGCTGCGGGACGGGAAGGTAATGTACGCAGGAGCACGCAGAGGGCGCCTGGTGCGCCGCGCGCCTGGCGCCGGCGCAGGAGCACGCTGTGGACGCGCTGGTGGCCGCGCTCACCGACAAGCTGCGGGACGGGAAGGTAATGTACGCAGGAGCACGCAGAGGGCGCCTGGTGCGCCGCGCGCCTGGCGCCGGCGCAGGAGCACGCTGTGGACGCGCTGGTGGCCGCGCTCACCGACAAGCTGCGGGACGGGAAGGTAATGTACGCAGGAGCACGCAGAGGGCGCCTGGTGCGCCGCGCGCCTGGCGCCGGCGCAGGAGCACGCTGTGGACGCGCTGGTGGCCGCGCTCACCGACAAGCTGCGGGACGGGAAGGTAATGTACGCAGGAGCACGCAGAGGGCGCCTGGTGCGCCGCGCGCCTGGCGCCGGCGCAGGAGCACGCTGTGGACGCGCTGGTGGCCGCGCTCACCGACAAGCTGCGGGACGGGAAGGTAATGTACGCAGGAGCACGCAGAGGGCGCCTGGTGCGCCGCGCGCCTGGCGCCGGCGCAGGAGCACGCTGTGGACGCGCTGGTGGCCGCGCTCACCGACAAGCTGCGGGACGGGAAGGTAATGTACGCAGGAGCACGCAGAGGGCGCCTGGTGCGCCGCGCGCCTGGCGCCGGCGCAGGAGCACGCTGTGGACGCGCTGGTGGCCGCGCTCACCGACAAGCTGCGGGACGGGAAGGTAATGTACGCAGGAGCACGCAGAGGGCGCCTGGTGCGCCGCGCGCCTGGCGCCGGCGCAGGAGCACGCTGTGGACGCGCTGGTGGCCGCGCTCACCGACAAGCTGCGGGACGGGAAGGTAATGTACGCAGGAGCACGCAGAGGGCGCCTGGTGCGCCGCGCGCCTGGCGCCGGCGCAGGAGCACGCTGTGGACGCGCTGGTGGCCGCGCTCACCGACAAGCTGCGGGACGGGAAGGTAATGTACGCAGGAGCACGCAGAGGGCGCCTGGTGCGCCGCGCGCCTGGCGCCGGCGCAGGAGCACGCTGTGGACGCGCTGGTGGCCGCGCTCACCGACAAGCTGCGGGACGGGAAGGTAATGTACGCAGGAGCACGCAGAGGGCGCCTGGTGCGCCGCGCGCCTGGCGCCGGCGCAGGAGCACGCTGTGGACGCGCTGGTGGCCGCGCTCACCGACAAGCTGCGGGACGGGAAGGTAATGTACGCAGGAGCACGCAGAGGGCGCCTGGTGCGCCGCGCGCCTGGCGCCGGCGCAGGAGCACGCTGTGGACGCGCTGGTGGCCGCGCTCACCGACAAGCTGCGGGACGGGAAGGTAATGTACGCAGGAGCACGCAGAGGGCGCCTGGTGCGCCGCGCGCCTGGCGCCGGCGCAGGAGCACGCTGTGGACGCGCTGGTGGCCGCGCTCACCGACAAGCTGCGGGACGGGAAGGTAATGTACGCAGGAGCACGCAGAGGGCGCCTGGTGCGCCGCGCGCCTGGCGCCGGCGCAGGAGCACGCTGTGGACGCGCTGGTGGCCGCGCTCACCGACAAGCTGCGGGACGGGAAGGTAATGTACGCAGGAGCACGCAGAGGGCGCCTGGTGCGCCGCGCGCCTGGCGCCGGCGCAGGAGCACGCTGTGGACGCGCTGGTGGCCGCGCTCACCGACAAGCTGCGGGACGGGAAGGTAATGTACGCAGGAGCACGCAGAGGGCGCCTGGTGCGCCGCGCGCCTGGCGCCGGCGCAGGAGCACGCTGTGGACGCGCTGGTGGCCGCGCTCACCGACAAGCTGCGGGACGGGAAGGTAATGTACGCAGGAGCACGCAGAGGGCGCCTGGTGCGCCGCGCGCCTGGCGCCGGCGCAGGAGCACGCTGTGGACGCGCTGGTGGCCGCGCTCACCGACAAGCTGCGGGACGGGAAGGAATATAACGCAGGAGTAGCGAGTAATTCAGACAGATGAAGAAAATTCCTCCAAATAAGCGTCAGATTATGGATCAGCACGCTCAGGATATCAAGCTGAACCGTTTGTATAAAAATCTGACGCGCTCGAGTACTTCAAAATAGGGTTTTTTTTTTGCATTTTCGAAAAATCGCCACGAGCATATACACTATTAATACCTGACGCGCTCGACTATTTTCATGTGATTTTTTTTTTACATATTTGAAAGCCTGTAGTCACTCCCCCCACCGGTGAAGGGTACACATGATATAACCTTTTCTTCTTTCTACCGTCTGATCTTCAAAATCCAATAGCTCCCCACGACGTTCAAGTAAACCCCCATTTAGCATCGTGTGCTCCCCTGTTATAACAAGTTATACACAACAACATACCGGACAACATGTCGGAGTTACCGACATAGCTTGAAAAATAAAAAAAATGGATTGGCAGTGGACTGGTCATGTTTGTCGAAGGACCGATGGCCGGTAGAGCAGACGAGTCCTGGAGTGGAGACCGCGTATCGGCAAGCGTAGTGTTGGACACCCCCTAGCTAGATGGACCGAAAACCTTAAGAAAGTGGCTGGGACGGACTGGATGCGGAAGGCGGAGGACTGGGTGTTGTGGTGCAGCCTGGGAGAGGCGTATGTCCAGCAATAAATTATGATGGGGGCTGTTCATTTATTACGTAAGACAGTTTTGACCACTTTCTTACCCCCTCTCCACTTACGTAAGAAAAAATAAGACTAGGATGAACACCGTCCCCCCTTTCAATCTTACGTAAGATCAGTATCTACCAAAATTGCAAAGAAAAAGTACTTATAATAAAAAAATTAAAAACTTAGATATTTTACTGCCTTTTGTGTTTTGTAACCGTCCCCCCGTAAGAAAAAATAAGACTTGTTCGGATCCCCTCCCCCCTCAAATCTTACGTAATAAATGAACAGCCCCTAGGCTGAGTTGATTGATTGATACAACAACGACCGTACGATTATTTTAAAAGTTTAATTTAATATTTTTCAGATATCAGACATCGCGACCTCAAGTGTGATGGAGTTATACGGTTACAAGATGACGTGCTTAGAACAGAGGCTGCACTCACACTCCGTCGCTTTGCAGGTAAGCAGATATAAGAATTCATAACGATCTTAGCTAAGGAAAAAGTATGATTTTATTTGCAGAAAAAGTAAAAGAAAGGCGTCACACGCTACACACTGTTGAAATACCACCACAATATAGACCTACCGTGCGTTCGCGATTTCTTTGCCAAAAATGTAAACAAATATGAGGTTCCCTAATCCATTTGCATAAAATTTTAAGACCTAATATAACTTAGCATAATTTTGTTTGGCACAATTATATTTTCGCATAATATAATTACGCATAACAGCTTACGCATAATTTTTTTAAGCATAATTTCTCTAACCATAATAATGATTAAGCATAATATTCTAAAAATCTAAAGCATAAATGTATTAAGCATAAAGTTTTAAAGCATAACTTTTTTAAGCATAATATCCTAAAGCATAAATTTGCCCGAAGAGGATATATCAATTTATTTCGACGATTGGAAAAAAACCATATCTCCTGAATCAGGTAATATATAACATATTAATATAATATAACGTATTGAACAATTTTGTGTGTTTTTTTTTCGCTGTAGGAATCATGAAGCAAGCAAGCATACAGCATGCAAGCAAGCATACAGCATGCAAGCAAGCATGCAGCAAACAAGCAAGCATGCAGCATGCAAGCAAGCATGCAGCATGCAAGCAAGCATGCAGCATGCAGCATTCAAGCGAGCATGCAACATGCAGCAGGCAGGGTTTCTGTCACGGCTCCGGCGCTGCGGGCCTCCGGCGGCCCCACGCGTGCTAACCGTCGCAGACGGCTTTCGCTCACCACCGCAGCTTCGGCTTGTTGGCCGGCTTCGCCGGCCAGCCTCAGCCGCGGTGGATCGCTCGCAGCCGCCTGCTCCTCAGCCCACGGGCCGCCTCGCCCCTACGCGCCTACGCGATTTTAAATTACACTCTAGGGGTAGGACAAACAAGACTACGTGAAGTCGGTTTTGCAGCAATTCGATTCTGTCACTAACTTTTGTTGCACAGCATATTAAATTGAATTAATTGTATGCCTAAATATTATTATGCTAATAGTCATTAGGCATACTAACGTTATGCGAATCAAATTTATGCCAAAACAAATTAGTCTTTAAGATGATTATGCCAACATAAAATGTATGCCTAAAAAAATTATGCCGAAGTATTATTATGCCAAAACAAATTGTGCCAAAATCGTTATGCCGAAGTATATTAGGACAAAGAACATTATGCGAAAAGAAGGGATCCCCAAATATGAATTAATGGGAAAATGTTCACGCTACAACTTATAATTCTGTAAATACATATTTTTTACTGTCGCGAATCATATTTTAATCAACGTACAACTTAATACTGACCAGCAAATTGCAAAGAACGTAACGAAATTTGAATTTCGCGGGCTACCCTGGCGCTTTCGCCTTAAGATTGCCAAGGTTGCTATGTCCGCAGCCGCCCCACATTTCGGCCCTTATAACGTACGTTGGAAGGGCCATGGGAAGGTTGGAGGGAGTCCATCCCGATTCAAATAAATAGAACATAATAATAATGTAATTGTTATGTTCGTATATTAATTTAAGTCGGGTATTCAAATTAGTAATATTGGTTTAAATCTTTTTCCAGGGAGCCAGCGAGCACATGGCGTCACTCCAACACGCGCTCGCGATGCTACAGGCCACTAACTCATCTCAACAAGATGTACTGTACACCACACAGATGCAGAATGAAAGGTAAATAGTTTTTTAGACCAGTCCCACTAGTGGGCAAAGTATAATTCTGATGATTAATTAAAAACCTATTAAGTATTATGGTTGTTGCCAAGTTTTTTTTAAGCCCTTTTTTTTTACTTTGACCTCATACATGCGGCTGAAAACCAATCGTGTGGGAGACATCGAAGAAAACATATTTCGTTAAATTACTACAAAACCTGCTTATCTTACAATTATAAAGAGCGTGAATATAAAGCAGTAATATCAAAAGGTACGAATAATAAACAATAACTACTGTTTAAGCACATCCGAGCGTACAGTTATTATTATGTTAACATCACGAATACCTATAATCGCTTGATTTTCGATTACGTAATAGGTGAATGCCCTCAATACTGTTAGTTTATCTACTTTTACTTCAAATACCATTCCTATGACGAATGTGAACGGTAAATTGAAGCTAAAATGTATAAGCATCGATGGTTCAGTGGTAGAATGCTCGCCTGCCACGCGGGCGGCCCGGGTTCGATTCCCGGTCGATGCAATATTCTTTTTGCGTTTTTAATTTTTTTTTATTAAGCTTTGTAAACAATATTATAGTAATTTTTCTTTATAATGCTTTGATCAACAATAGTAGTAGATTTCCGATGAGCGCATCAAAAACAAACAATATTGTGGTCTTATTTTGCAACAAAGTTTTTTAACCTTATTGCTTAGAATTTTTTTTATGTTTCCATAAATATTTTTGTTCTTATTTAAGAAATACTTTTCAATTAAAGTAGTAAATATATTGTAAGCGATAATAAACTTTATGTTTGACAGTTAAGGTTTATAATCATATTATATGAAATCGCGGCCACTTACGATGTGTTTTTCTTTTTAATCTTGAATCGTGTTATTGTTGATCGAAGTTATAATGTCACTAAAATTGTTATTTTAATACTAGCAGCGCCCAACGATTTTATCCGCATAAGTGTGTATCATCCCGTGGGAATATCGGGATAAAAAGTATCCTATGTGTGAATTCTGGTTATAAACTATCTGTGTGCGAATTCCATCCAAATCCGTTCAGTATTTTTGGCGTCAAGATGTAACAAACATATACAGGGATATTTGTAAAACATCTACAACCTCTTATGAGGTCATTGTACTCATCATTATGAACAACTTTTATTATTTATTATTAAGGGACCAAACCTGAAATCACGAAAAAAAATTCAGCTGTTCCCTACATTTATTTTCGTAAAAGTATAACTCGTCAAAATGTAAGGAACAGCTGATTTTTTTCTCGCGATATCAGGTTTGGTCCCATAGTAAAAGTTATTCATAATGATGAGTACAATGACCTCTTAAGAGGTTGTTTATGTTTTACCAATAACTCTGTATATACAATCACTCACAAGCTTTCGCCTTTATAATACATATTAGTGTGATAATAAATTTCTAGGCACAAGAAAACTATAGAGGACCTCCACAAACAACTAGAAGATGCAGAAACCACGCTGCGAGGTTTCCGAGCGAAGTTAGCCGCTGAGAAGCTAGATAAAGAAAATCAGAAGGAGTATCTACACAAAGAAATGCGCGCGCAAATGGCTGTACGTATTATATAAGGGCTGATTTTTCAATAGTCAGATAAGTTTTATCTTAGGAATAAATATTGCGGTTTGACAGTTTAAGGGCTGATTTTTCCATCGCCAGATAACTTTTATTCGAGGAATAAAATTGACGTTTGACAGTTTTGGTATGAAATAACTGTCAAAATTTAGAATTTAGTAGAGAAAATATTATGTCAAACGTCATAATTATTCTTCAGAATAAAAGTTAACTGACTATTGAAAAATCAGCCCTAAGTTTTATAGCGACCCGAATATACGGTGTGCACGGACCGACCGCGCCCTCCCCCCCCCCCCCCCCCCTATATACGCCTATGAGCATGTGACACTCTCCAACCGGCACTGGGCCTCGATTACACAGCCCACTCCCTCTCCGAGAGCAGATCTGTGTCCCAGCAGCGGGAACATAAAAGACTTGATTATTTTGCAGTATCAGATGAACTCGAAGATTTTCTACATAATAATATAAACGCAACATTTCTTAATATTGTTGTCAATGAATGAATGAAATTTTTTACGTTACAGAATCTTGAAAGTGAAATGAAAGTTCGCGAAAGAGAGTTCGAGGAACGTCTGAAAGCGGCCGAAGCTGACAATAGAACAATACAGAAGAAATTGGAACAACAGGTGATCTATCTAAAAAAACATTTACTATTACATAGGTACTTCTCAAGGTAAAGGAATATTTTAAACTAATCGCAAAACTGAGGGTTTTGTATTTGATGGTTATTTTTGTAACGTATGTAAATCGTTAGAGGTAATAGAGCGGCCCGTGGCTAAATAATAATAGCCGATCAGGTTAAGCTACTCTTGCCGCGGTTGGTCTGTGGATGGGTGACCATTTTTACGTACCGTGACCCCTCCATGCCTCGAAAATCACGTTAAGGAGCATCATACGATCTGCTCTTGGACATTTTCCCGCTAGATGGCGCTGAAGTCAACATTTTTAGTTTATTTTGTTTTATGTGTAATTGGCACATTATTAAGTCGTAAAAGTAGTGGACGCGGTTATCGGACATTACACTTTATTGAATTTGGTCATAACATTGCCTCAAAATCCACCCAATTCGACACATAACTGTTAGATAAAATCTGCCATTGAATACAGGTCGTTTACACACACAAACGTAAGCGAGTACTTCCATACGTTTATAAGAATAGACCACTAGATGGCGTGTATTTAAAAAATGCGCCGCCTGCTACGATATTTATATGAAAAATGAAATGCGTTTCTTGAGAATACTGTGCCTGTGCGTAGTACTCGCAACCAGCGTGCGTGTATGACAAGATTTATGAACGTAAACGAGACAAAGGGAGTATGTAAGGTATCGTAGCAGGTGGCGTTCTGTAGTTTCTACCTACCCCCATGGAGAAAACGCATGAGTATGATGATAGGATAATAAAAGTCAAGCATTTATATAAAATCATTTAATAATCAAACTAGGCTGAGAATCAGCACTTTTCGAATGTCAACATTACAATAAGACAGTCCCCCAAAACGCCCGCTCTTCACCACTTCCTAGAGCTTTACCTGGAAAGAAGTGGCGCAACAAACTCCCAGCAGCACAGCTGTCTGTTCAGTTACAAAAACTTCAGTCTACACAGTTTATAAAGATAGTTTTATTAGAATACCTTACACCGTAATTAATTATCAAATAAAAGTATTTGAAGTGACACAAATGAAGCCTGATACATGATTAAATTTATAGCATAATCAATTATTACAATAATTACAGATATTACACAACATACACAAGAAAAAAACAAAAGATAACAACAAATCAAAAAAATACAATTTAGTATGCGATTACATCTACCCAGGTAGGTGAAAAAATATTTTATAATGTCAAAGCCCTCTTATCAGTTTTTAGAAAAATAAAAATCTAAAGACCAGCTTATTGAGTTCACCAGGTGGTTATCTTACATAATAAAGTATTATTTCACCTTTTCATTTTATAGTAAATACAAATAAAAAGTAATATACAATGATAATGTTGATTATAAACAAACTACAACAAAAATAAGAAGAACTTTTTCAGCCAAACACTTTCCCACGTTAACAAAGAAATGATTTGCAATGTTGGCAGATGTTAGCTGTGATGAGTGTGCTTGTAATAAACCTGAAGATGACTGATTTTGTTTCGAATTAAACGTTACACTTTTAATAAAATTCCAGATTTTTTTACTATTTGTACCAGCCTTTTCTAGTGCAGTTTTATCGTAGTTGTTTTTTACTTTTTTTAGAAGATCATTACAAAAGTTACGATATCGTTTATACGACAGTTGCAAAATTAAATTATCTGGATTGGATTTAGCTTTAATATGCAGTTTATCTCTATTTTTCATACAGCGAATGAGTCCTGTCGTGATCCATGGTTTTATATTGTATTCTTTGTTTTTTAGCCGAGATATGACAGTATTCTTCTGAATTGCATATTGTACATGTTTGATTAAGTATAACATACAAAACTGCGGATCAGCGGAATCGTAGACTGGGTCAAATTCGATATTGCGTAAGTCTTCTTCAAGTTTGTTTACATTTAAACGCGAAGTTGTGCGAGTGACTACTTTTGGTAATTTACAATTTAAAATAAGTAGGTTAGCACTGTGATCGGTTATTGTTGAATTAGTTACAAGGGCAAGTGCGGGGAAATTCGACTTGAGTATTATATGGTCCAAACAGGAGCCACTTTGATGTGTAGGAAGCGTGTGAGCGGGAAGCAAGCCATGGAAAGCGCATAGGTTAAGGTATTCCTCAGCGGCTGCGTCAGCACTTTCTGGAAGAATATTGATATTAATATCTCCAATTAGAATTGTATTTTTGAAAGATGATAGATTCTGCAAGGTGTCGTTTAGAGAGTCGGTGAAATTGTTTATATTTCTAAAAGAGGGAGGTCGATATAATGCAAGAATCGCTAATTCTGACCCAATTTTAATTAACAATCTGTTACAGTCGTGCATATTTGGTTCCTCGACAGACACATTGAGATGGTTTCTTGCGTAAACTACCACCCCATCGTTCTGATTGTAATTTATATTACTTTTATACATATTATATCCCGGAATTAGTGGTATGTTATATTGTTTGGAAAGCCAACATTCGGTTAAGACAATAACGTCACAGTTTATGTCTAGACGTTGTATAAAAATGTTAAAATTGTCGAAATTCTTAAAAATACTGCGAATATTTTGGGTTAGAACGGTTAGTGGACTAGTGTAGGAGGAGAGATATTGTTTACAATGCTCTACGTCACAAACATGGCATTCAGATACAGAGAAATTATCTATGTCACTAATTAAATTATTAATCATAATTATAACTAAATATAAAAAATAAAAATAACAAACAAAACAAACAAGGCTAGAAAGATACGTTATTAACGGCGCTCTTAGGCGCCTCCATAATCAATAGTATTTATGTACCTCTTTTCAGCCATCAGTTTCGCCGGACAGTCAACTGCACTTGTCTTGTGATTGCTCGGCTTTTTGAAGTGCAAGCAAGTAGCGCATTTCGGTTCCTCAGCCTTCTTTGTGCATTCTTTAATGGAATGACCCAGATCACCACAGTGGCCACAGGTAGGTGTGGTTTCCCGGCATGATTTGGCTGCATGCCCGTACTGCTGGCACATATAACAGCGTGTGACTAGAGTAAAGTCTCTTACAGGGCATGACGACCAATTCACAAACACTCTGTCTTTAGATATCAGGGCTTTGCGTATGTCTGCAGATACTTCTATTATATAATTACAGGTCTCAGCGTCCTTCTTACCTGACTTATGGCTTAACTTAATGGAGGTCAAAAAGGTCTCGAGGCTGTAGTCCTGTAGGTTCTCGGCTAAATTCTGGTGGAACAAACAAGTAAAAACTTCCTTTTCTTGCATGGACGAGGGCACTCCGATAACCACTACTCTAGGCTTTCTTTTTGGGGGCTCGTCTACAGTAAGGCCTGAATTTGATAACTGCATCGATTTTTTCACCTTCTCAATGTCGTCTTTTGTTTCAGTGCTGATAATGACACCGCCATTTTTCGTCTTACGCAGTCCTCTTACCTGAAGCTTCATTTGCTCTGGGCATATAATTTTTTGGACAAGTGTTTTTGTCTCCTCACTCGACTTTAGTTTGTCGTTAGGGTATATCGCCACTGAGCTTAAATTTATTGGCTGTATGTAATTGTTGGTACCTTTTTTAACCATATCAGCAAAGGAAGTTCCGGTTTTTTGTTTGATAGAAGCTCCGATTGTCAGCTTAAGGTCTTGCAGTTGCTGCGACAGATCAATTTGGTCTTCGAGTGTTTGGACGGTGGTGTGGGCCCGGACAGCATTCATCTTCAGGGACTGATACTGAACGGCCATCTGCGATGTGCCGTGACTTACTTTTCGGCATAGGGTACTTACACGCAGTTTTTGCTCCATGTTTAATTTGCCCTCTGCTGCTATAGAGCACACTTCACTTAGGCACTGCTCAATAGACGACATCCAGTTCTGTATTTCCGGCGTCGATATCGCTTCCATCATGACGTCGTCTCTCTGGCTGGGCGGTTGAGGGTGAGGTGCGGGTACGGGCTCGGGTGCAGGTGCAGGTGCTGGTGGTGGTGCGGGCACAGGTGTAGGAGGTGGGCTCCGAGGACATCTGCCACCCCGGCTGAAGGGACTGGATGCCATTGTGATACAAGTTATGCACTTGTTAATCACTTATTACACATTTTCACAGAAACGAATTACACATATTATGCCTACGACAACAGTTTGCTTTACTACCGGATATTTGGTAGATCTAGGTCACGACTTTGCAAGTGATTATTTATTTATTTTAATAAATCTTCGACACGTCCGTTCACAACAAGACTGCTGAGTTTAGTAAATAACTTTACTTAGTATATAATTATGTTACTTTGGACAAATATTATTTCCTATTCATTTCAAAATGTCATTTACCATCAATCTCCAAAGCTGCTCTAAAATTAAAATTAAACTTTACTATTTGCTCGAATTTCCAACTGATGTTGATGGACGATTTTTCACTAGAATAACATAATAATATATTTTAGACATTGAAATTGATACAATTTATGAAGTTAAAAAAATTGCCTTGTGTGCCAGTATATACTGGTACACACGGCTACATAATTAACCAGCTATACATTTCCAGTATAAGCTGATCTCGCATTGTATAAGATTTCCATATAATGGGAGGTCAGCTTATACTGGAAATGTATAACTTGATATCCGTGTATACATACCATTCAAATTTAGCATTTTTTTGACCATGTCTCAATATGATTTCTGGCAGAATACAACTTTGTTCCTTTCGATTTATGTATTTTTTTTAATGTGTCCCTGGGTGTGGTCTGCTTTTTCCATACAGTTCCATACCATTTGTGTCCAGTAGCAAGCGATCATCCTGAAAATAGAATATGTTTTTACTAGAAAATATCAATGAAATATAATAGATGGTTATGTAACATACAAAGAAACAATACTGTACCATGATAATCAAAGCATTTCTTACTGGTACTGACAATTTCTGACTTATTATATTTCCATTTGCAGCTGTTTTATTGACATTGCAGTAATAATGCTTGCAGTTTTCATGTATTCCGAATACAAAAGCGGGCTATTTCGCAAATCTGCTACTCTCACTGATACACATTATAATTTTCCATGCCACTAGTGTAACCTTCATCACGTTTGGCTTCAAAATATTTCGCCCGTAAAGTGGGAGCTTAGTGTTGGCAAACATCTAAAAAAAGTACAAATATGAATACAGAATATGCTTCACTGGTCTTGAGATGTCAATACAAATTTGATTTATTTATTTACCTTGTATAGTTCCCCCTCGCCCTCGACCCTCGACCTGTGTCCTCGTATAGTTTTTTAATTACATGATTCTTGCGTTCATTTTTTTTGATTATGTTTCCATCTCAGACCAAAGTTCCTATATGACACTTTCTCTTTCAAGTTTGCAAACAGAGGAGTCTCCGTATCCAATAAAACTCAAATAGGGAAGTTGATGCATTTCTTCTCTCTTTTGAAAGCCTTCCACAATAATTAGTGACACCATTGCTGTAGGCGGTCCAGTAAAATTTTTGCAACAATTATGTGCTTTCATGTCCATGTCTCCTTTTTTCATAATATTGACACGTATAACAATATTTGTTTTGAACACCAAGAAATAGACATTTCTTAGTTTCTTTACCAACAATGCAGGCCTGAAAAGGAAAAGCAACACTTGTAAATATTGCACATAGTAAAAAGTTCATACAGAACCAAATATGTGTTTAGTAACGGAGTAGGTATGTAAGGTATCTTAGCAGGTGGCGTTCTGTAGTTTCTGCCTACCCCCATGAGAAGAAGGTATATGTTTATGTATTTGTGTTTGGTAATACATTAACTTACCATACCAGAACATGAATCAAAGTTGTAGCCATATGACCTTTTCAGCTATCGTCCAACTATATACAGTAACATATGGAACACCGTCTGAAGATACATGACCTTTTTGAATAGCAACTGACCTTTCTTGTTCACCAGCAGTTTTAATTTCCTCTGACAAATGTTCAAACCACACACTGCCTAATTTTTTTTCAACACGACGAAATTTAGTCATTTATTTGGCGACATTATTGGAATATTCATGAGACTTGTAATGTGAGCTGATTGAGTGTAATAGCTACCAGCAGTCGCAGTTGCCCACAAAAATGCAATATTTATTTTATTACTGCTCTCCGTAGTGCTTCCACGCAATTACCAGACATAGTGCACTTGAAAATTAATTCACTTCTCATCTCACTAACAAATTTAATTTGTGAAGATTCACACATATTTCGGTCTTTCCAATTGGAATGCCCATTCAATTACATTCTTCAGGTCCACAATGCGATACCCAGATATCGCAGATAAACATTTCTTTGGAACAGTTTCCACAGTCAATTGAAATCACAGAACACATAATATACTCCTATCCATTGAAATTAATCAGTTTCAGGATTAGAGAAATCTGAAATAGAAAAACAAAAAAATAGTACAATACTTCTATAAACTCAGTATTTGAATAAAATTTAATACTATCGAATTTCACAATCGTACAATGAGATCTCAGAATTTCCTAGTCGTATTTTATACCTGTAACACCTTTTTCACGTGTATTATGCAAATAAATTATTTGATTTGATTTGTATTCAAGCATTCTTTCTACTAGAAAATAATTGCTACCTACTATTAGATTATTATTATTACAGGTACAGCGTACAGATGATATTGAATAAGATACGATTTATGACAAGGTTACGTTCCGAAATCATTAGGTACAGAAAATAGAAACTTAAAAGTAAAATTTTACTTATCTTTATATATATTCCTGGTAGAATATTAGTCGATGAATAAGAAAAAAAAACATATTAGATGTTTAAATACAATAATAAATCACGTTTGATGTAAGTAACTCAATCATTTGTTTGTTTCTGAACCAATGATTTCAAAAGTCAAAGTTCTGAACCAAAGATTACAATATAATGTGTTCTGAACGCACGTCCAGCGGCGCCGGCGCAAGTACTTAGACCGCCCCGCCGCCCCGCTAGATGCGACATAACTATCAAACTAAAAATAATGTTTGTTTGTCTGAAACTGACAATATGCGTAAAAGGTATTCTATTTTACAGGTACATTCGATTTTGCAAATGTTTGCAAACTCGTTGGGTTACCGAATTATAATATTATGTACTTACTTATTTAATGTATTGTTGACCAAAAAATATAAGTAGGTAAAAACACATAACCACTGACTTTGTACTTATGTAATTGAGACATGTAAGTACCTAATTAGTATTGTGACGGGATTTCAGCGTCTAAAATCACGGGCCAACTTGCTGTTTCTAAAACCGCCGAAAGATAGGTACTTACTTACCTACTTACTTTTAAAATTGAATAATTATTAGTTATTATACCTACAAATAATTGCAATACTAGAAATATTGCAATTTGAATCAATTAAAATGCAAAGCATACAAAATAAAATAACACGCAAGAAAATCCGTGTGCAATACTATTGCATACAAGCAAGCCCCAAAATTATATTTATATCATGCATGTCGCTACGGCGCCGGCGTAAGAGTGGCAACATGGTGGCGCCCGTTTTCTTCGGAATTCTTTCAATGTTGTTCAAGGTTGCGAACACAACTCGGGTGGGACGGCAACGTCGCGCGTCGCATAAGATGAATGGATATTCATAGACCGCGAAATTCAACTTTCCTTACGTTTTTTGCAATTTGCAGGTCAGTGTCAGGTTGTATCTTGATCAAAATATGATTCGCGACAATAACAGGTACATATTTACAGAATTATAATCATTAGAATCATTAATACATCTTTCTAAGTTAGATTTCTACCACCAATTAGTGGCAAAAAACGTAAGAAAATTTGTATTTCGCGGTCTCAACTACCCATTCTAATAAATCCTATCTACGAATAATGATATTTATGTTGCCACAAAACAATATTATGTAATAAAGTTGTTTACGTTGGTAAGGTCGTCAGGTCAGGTTATTGATTATAACGTTTTTTTTTGTGAATCTGTTCATGAAAGGTAGGAAAGGAAATAAATCAATCACTTATTACGTATGATATTGATTTAACAGAATTATAATAACGCGTTTACGCCATCTAGAGTTCTCATCTCTAAACTATCGCAATCATAGCGATTGAGTTTGCTTGTCAAAACTCACGCACACTAGTGGCGCAACTGTCAAATTTCGTCTGGATTTCGCGATCGTTTTCCTCAGTAAATAATGTAAGTTATTTCCTAAAAAGGTCGATCGCGGGGACATTTCATTATAGAAAAGTGATAAAATGATTCGTTTTCAACAAAGTGTGTTTGTGTTTAGCGTACAATCCCCAAGAAAAATGTATGGACGGCCCATCGCAACATCCACCTTAAGCCGGTGGTCCCGGCTGTCATTTGTGGATCTTTGACAGTCGTTACGGGTAGTCAGAAGCCCGAAAGTCTGACAACCAGTCTTACCAAAGGGTATCGTATTACCCAGTAACTGGGTTGTGGAGGTCAGATAGGCATTCGCTCCATGTAAAATACTAGTATTCAGCTGCATCCGGTTAGACTGGAAGCCGTACCCAACATAGTTGGGAAAAGGCTAGGCAGATGATGTATGTAAATCGTTTGTCCGGGTGTATCTGTGATTTCTACCCCCGATTTACGAGATACTTTATTTGAATTCTGCCAACGCCTGTATATCCCGAATACCGACATGTTCTTGATACACTTCTTGATCTTTCTTTCGTGTTTTGGAATTGAAAACTTCTTCAGGCGCGTTGGGCTTTTTGTTGAGATAGGAAAAAACCATTGAACTCTCGCCACTCAAACTCAAACTCAAACTCAAACCATTTATTTCAATTAAACCATTTACAGGCACTTTTGAATTGTCAAGAAGTCGGTCAGTCAGAAAACCCGTAAGCGACACCGCGCGTGTTTTGTTTATAAGACGATTAAAAAAATACCCGCTTCGGGTGTGTTCGGCTGTCCTCGGGATGTACTCGGTTTTAATGTATATCCGATATGTCAGTGAGTGATGGCAAAGTATTGTTTGTGTTTTGTATTCACTTCTGTGGGCACTCCCAGAGTGTCACTGTTTTTTCCTTGGAATAATGCTCAAGACTTGGAACCATCGGATCAATAAAAAAAAATCCATAATGTTAGTAATATCTTATAGCTAGTGTAAGTAAGTAAAATTATTATCTCCTCATCATCATCTGCCTAGCCTTTTCCCAACTATGTTGGGGTCGGCTTCCAGTCTAACCGGATGCAGCTGAATACCAGTATTTTACATGGAGCGACTGCCTATCTGACCTCCACAACCCACTTACTGGGTAAATTATTATCTCCTATATATTTTTTTTTTAAATATTGGTTAAAAAAATAAAAAAATAGTAACTCACCGGTATCGGTGACAGCAAGAGTAATATTATCCTTCAAAATGTGTAAAATTTGTAGTAAAGTTGGATTAATTAATTAATTTTGAAATTGTCAAGCTACTCAGCAGGACCTAAGTAAAATTATTATTAGATATTTAAGTTTGAAGCCTTCTGCTCGGAAGATGGCCAAGTAAAGTACAAGTTTTTCACTTGGCCATCCCCTCCACAAAATGCCTCAAAATGGGAGAATAGCAACTCTCTGTCACCGTTTTCAGAATGCTGTTGCTACTGGCACGTGTTCTAGAACATACTTTTTTTTTTGCTTGTTACTGCAATATACAGGCTGGCACCATCGACGCGCAACTTTTTACCATGGGTTTAGTACAGACGCCAGCACAACAAGCTACCAGTAACTGTCAAATTTTCCCAATCAACTTTGAACCTTATGCTTCAGCGATAAAGTTGAAAATCTATTAAAGAAATTTGACAGATTGTAGTAGCTTGATCTGCTGGTGTCTATACATTAACTAAAAACTTATTTTCCTTACAGACAAGTAAAAACAGCGAGTTGGCGGGTGTGCTCATAAAGTTTGAAGAGCGAGTCAAACAACGAGACAAGAAGTTAGATGAGGCAGCGAGCAATGAGGTCGCGCTACGGAGAGAGATCGACCAGAGAGACACGGTAACAACTTCACTTCACTCTCGGTTTCTGTAATCATGAACAAGTTTCTGAGAAGTTATTGATCTAAGTGTTGTCTAATGTCATGACGAAACGAGAACAGTTAAAATAATCACGCGATAAGGGGGCCTTAAAAGGTCACTTTGGCAGAATCATAAAAGGTTAACATTATGAATCATAATAGACAGTTAACTGTTAAGTTAATCGTATCAAATCCCGTTGGTGAAGGGCTTTTCAGTTATTTCAAAATCTAATCAATCCAATCCCGATCTCTTTGATTATACCTACGTAGTGCAGCGAAAGAAAGAAAAGCACGGACTGTCTTCGCCATATTATGATTCATAATGTTATTATTTCTTTTATGATTCTGCCAAAGTGGCTTTTTTAGGCCCCAAGGTTAGACCGAAAAATAAAAATTTTGCTTTCATTTTTTGCAATTTGCAGGTCAGTGTCAGGTTGTATGTTAATATAAATATAATTCGCGAAGGAGTGGGCCGTAATCCACCATGCAGGCCCAGTGCGGCCGTACCTCAAAGTAAAAACGGAACCCTTCACTTCATTGTCCGTCTGTCTGTCCGTCTGTGAAGACCCTTTTTCTCATTAACGCGTGGAGTTATCAAGTTGAAACTAATATCAAATACTCTGGGCTGCAATCTCTTGAAGCAGTAAAAAATTCAAACTTCTAAGTCAACGCAATCAAAAGATACGGGCGATTATGTCGCACATATTGACACACGCAAGGGAGTAAAAACCTATAGGGCACTTCCCGTTGACCTAGAATCATGAAATTTGGCAAGAAGCAATCTCATGTAGCACAAGTGAAGGAAAAAAAATCCGAAAACCGTAAATTTGTAGTTACATACCTATAAATGTGTACGGAAGCCTCAGTGCGCGAGTCTGACTCGCACTTGGCTGTTTTTTTTTGTTCTAAGAGGTGCCGTTTTGAGATTAGTGGTGATGAAATAATTTATACAAAGTAAAGCACCTGACTGGGTTCGAACCTACGACCTACTCGTAAGCCGAGGTCATTACCACTGGGGCACCACAGATTCGTCATTCGACGGCTTATTACATAGCGGGAAATTCGGGGAGAGGGCGTTTCTAAACAATTACGATTATCACCATTCTTCTGTCCTTTTCACAGTTTATTTGGGATAGAAGTAACATGTCTTTTTCTTCCATACTTCTCTATTAAAGGTCATAGCACACGTATCAAACCGGAAAGGGATCGGCACCGTATCAACTCGAGCCGACACCCGACACTAATCGGAATCGTAACGTAATCGCCTCGCCTCGGGACAAGCTCACGAACCGCGGTGCGGTGCGTTACGGCTCGCCATCCCCGCGCTTACGGCTCGTCGTCCACCCTTGCCCCTCTCACCCCTCCGGCCTGCCTGCTGCACCATCAACCAGCGGTCGGCGAACCGTAAGCGCGGTGTCGCCTAGCCGTAGCCGAGTCAACGTATCGGTGCTTCTGATCCGCTTTGGTTACGTGCTTACGTTAGGTTGACGACTGTTTGACGGCGAGGCGAAAGGCGATACGGTGCCGATCCCTTTCCAATTTGATATTTGTGCTATGACCTTTAGACGTCATTCTGGTAGTCACACCTTTTCTAACCTTATCATCATTTAAACATCCATTCATCGTTTATTTGGTCTTCTCCTACTCTTATAGCCATAGACATTCATATTCAAAAACTTTCCTCACGACATTTTTCCTTATTCCTCCGTATCACATGTCTGGTGCCACTTTCAGACTTTCTGTTATGTACTCATTGCGTATTCTATCCGTTCGTGTAGCACCACACATCTCTCTTAGCATTCTCATCTCAGCTGCATGCAATTGCCTTTCATTCATCCCTTTTGTGGCCCAACATTCTGATCCATACAAGACCTAAACCACAGATATAGATACACCTAGATAACGCAAGAGCAACTACTTCGCGTGCCAAAAATCGCGCCACTTTCGCGCTCAGTCCAGCGGTGCTATTCTGTAAAAAACACACCGTGAAAACTTAGGTGAAGTGAGCGTGGAGTGAGCTGTCAATAGTGTCAATTCCTAGCAAACACAAACTCACTTCACCTGTGAGATTTTTACAGAATCGACCGGCTGTAGTAGTGCTGGCTGGGTGAGCGATCGCGCTGGCACTTGGCGAGACGGGTGGTGCATGCGGCCGGCGTCTTTGAACAGATTTGATTTTCCTGTCACTACATAGTGCTTGTGACGTCATAGTAGGTAGTCAAAAAATGGCACGCTTGGTTTTAAGAGCGTTTACGCCGAACGGCATTTCATACAAATTTTCAAGCCCTTGTTTTTCGAAGTGAATGAACCGATTTTAATGAAACTTCATACTCATAAGCAGGATACAAAGGTCTAAAAAGTTAGTAGAGAACATTTTCGAAAAATAGTGTTACAGCCAAATTACACCGATTTTAAACTTTCCATAGAAACAGATATTTTCAATTATCTTTATTTAAATAAGACATTTCGAAAATGTTTTCTACTAACTTTTTAGACCTTTGTATCTTGCTTATGCGTATGAAGTTTCATTAAAATCGGTTCATTAAATTCGAAAAACAAGGGCTTGAAAGTTTGTATGAAATGCCGTACGGCGTAAACGCTCTTAATACAGATCGTGATACTTGAGTTATCTAGGTATATCTATATCTGTGACCTAAACACTCAGGATATCATACAATTTAATAATGCAAGTTTTCTGCCCCCTACAGACAATAAAACAGTTAGAGAAGACAGTCCTAGAGCGGGAAAACCGCTTGTACCAACTAACAACACAACTGGAGGAAATGAAACGCGTGCAGGAGATGGTCGCCAAACTGATGAGCAAGAGTACCACTTCTAACAACCTGGGGAGCTAACAGCAGCTACCGTGAGTAGAATTATATTATGCTCTATTTATATGGATATAAGAATGGCAGGGGCGTGCACAGGTTTTTCGAAGAAGGTAGGCAAAAAAAAAATCTCACCAAAAATACTGCACTTTGGTTTCGGTTCGTCGTCTTGTCGATCGATGATGTAGGTAATTGCCAAATGCCAGCTTAAATATCCATAGATTGACGCTTATTGGCGTCTCTGTTGCTCGTAGTTCCGAGTTGACGCGAAAAAAAAGGATACTTATTATACTGAGACCAGCTGTAATTATCTGTGCAAACCGGAGTGCACCCTTAAAATTTTACACGTCAATATCCGAAGCATAAATTGTAATTTTGACAAGTTATTGTTATTATTAAGTAGACTAAATTACACACTAGACGTTATTATACTATCCGAATGTTGGCTTAGCAAATGCCCAAACTGTCCTTCTTTAACTGGTTATAATTTTTATTCATCTTCGTTTTCAAACCAGAATGATGGAGTCGTTGCCTACGTCAGAAATGATCTCCAGTGCTCTTTTGAAACCCCCTGTTTCAGGGACGCAAATTGCCTGGTAATGAAATTCTCGGACAAAGTTGCAGTTATCGCTGTGTACCGTTCTCCATCGGTTAAAGACCTCACTCCGTTTTTCAGTAGTCTAGATATGTTGTTACAACAGTTAGGAAAATTTAATACTATTGCTCTGGTGGGAGATATTAACATAAACATTGCCCCATCTAGCTTGGACCCAAATACAGATGAATATTTAAATATTGTAGCATCTCACGCTATGCTTCCCGCACATGCACTACCCACTAGACTAGCAAATTGCCTCGACCATGTCATACTGAAAACCAGACATACTGCCACTACCATAGTCCTTGACTGTGATCTTACAGACCATGCTCCGGTTCTTCTTTTCTGCGATCCGGACATGTTAATAACTGCTCCCAAGCGTTTATTCACAAAAATTGACATAACAAAAGTTAAGAATGACATTGAAAAAACAGACTTTTCTCACATACTCCAAATTAATAATCCTAACCTTGCTGCTGATACCCTTGTGTCTATCCTATCTTCGTCCATTACTCGGCATACCACGTCCTCAATTATATCAAGTAGAAAACGTATCATCAAGCCTTGGATCACACCGGGCCTTCTGAGATGCATCCGTCATAGAGACAAGCTAAATAAAATGTTCAAAAAACATCCAGAAAATGATACCCATAAAATTGTATTTCTTCGTTATCGTAATTATCAAATAATTTATTAAAAAAATTAAAATGTGACTATGAGAGATCAGAATTCCAGAAGGCCAAAAACAATCCGAAGGCAACCTGGAAGCTTATCAAACAAATATCCCATTTGGACAGAGGTAAATCCTCTCCCACTGAATTGTTAAAGTGTTGCGACGATCCTCTTACTTCCCTCAATATGATTAACCACTACTTTGCCAATGTTGGCAGCGATCTTGCTTCTAAAATCCCACTATCTTCTCTTCCTGACTCAGTTGACTCTTTCTCCTCACCATTACAGTCTATGGCTTTGTATGATGTGGACGAGGCTGAAATTGAAAGCATCATACTAAACCTTAAAGACAAATGTGCTGTTGGACATGACGGTATCTCACCCATAGTAATTAAGGCCATCCAAGACACTATTATTCCAATACTTGTCCACATATTTAACTTGTGCATAAGCCTGGGAATCTTTCCTGATGTCTTTAAAACTGCCATAGTTCATCCCATATTCAAAGGGGGAGATAGGTACGTCGTTTCCAACTACAGGCCTATATCCGTACTTACGACACTTTCTAAAATCTTTGAAAAAGTCATTAACACGAGACTTGTAAAGTTCCTAAATAAATTTAATATCTTGGCCGACAATCAGTTTGGATTCAGAGCAGGAAAGTCTACCGAAGATGCTACCCTAGAACTTACAAATTCAATAGTCGAACATCTTAATAATAAACAAAAAGCAATCGGGATCTTCCTAGATTTATCGAAGGCATTCGATACTGTATCTGTTCCTAAGCTGATATACAAGCTGGAACGTATTGGCATACGAGGTAATGCCCTCGAAATATTCCGCAGCTACTTGACGGGAAGGAAGCAGGTTGTCAAAGTGGAATCTTTTATAAGTTCAACCGAAGACATGTCATTTGGTGTACCTCAGGGTAGCGTTCTGGGGCCCACTCTTTTCCTTATCTATGTCAATGAGCTGTGCCAACTATCACTTCCAAACACAAGAATAATTACTTACGCGGATGACACAGCTCTTATAACGCATGGTAAGGACTGGCCTGACACTCGTGAGAAGGCGGAGATCGCTCTGAGTTTGGTAATGGATTGGTTGATCTCAAACCTACTTACACTCAACATCGCTAAGACTAAGTTCATCCCCTTTACACCAGGAATTCTTACACAACCACCAACGTCATTTCAGATCAAAACCCATGTTTGTTCTCATACTGTGGCCACCATATCCTGTGACTGTGCCCAGATAGAGCGCTCCGACCACATTAAATATCTTGGAGTCACATTGGACAATTGCCTTACGTGGAAAAAACAGGTTGACTCAGTAGTGGTCCGTGTAAGAAGACTTATATACGTGTTCAAAAAGCTCAGGGCGGTCGCCGACTTCCCATGTCTTATATTGACTTACCTCGCACTCGCCCAGTCAGTCCTTTGCTACTGCATTACAGTATGGGGAGGTACTCACAAGACTACTATTCTGCGATTGGAGAGAGCGCAAAGAGCAGTGCTAAAAGTATTGGCTAAGAAACCTGCCCGATTCCCAACGTCAGAACTTTTTTCGCTCTGTAACGTCCTCACTGTTAGGCAGTTATTTATACTTCAAACTGTTATCAAGAAGCACGACCTCACGAAGTACGACCCACAACACCTCTCTAAAAAGCGACGTTCCGACATAGTTTGCAAGATACCTTTCTCCAGATTGACACTAGTAAGACGCCACTTTAACTACTTTAGCCCTAAACTCTACAATAACGTAAATAGAAACATTCAAATCTATCCTTTAACAAGAACTTTAGTTAGAAAAAAACTGTCAGAATTGTTAAAATCATACTCCTACGAAGAAACAGAAAAACTTGTGGTAACATAACACTTACTTTCCTGTAACAACAATTTTATTACATAAACACTATCCCCCTCATCCACGTTCAATATTCGCATACCCCGCAATACACACACCCTCATTCACACATACCCTCACTCAAACACACCCTCACTCACACACACACACACACACACACACACACACACACACACACACACACACACACACACACACACACACACACACACACACAATAGTTAGTACCTTTATATTAATCATTTTTTTTTTTTTTTTTTTTTTTTTTTTTTTTTAATTACTAGTCTGGAACTAATGAACCATATTTTCGACCTGGGCGTTGATAGCTGCGCCACAGTTTTAACTTTTGTAGCTATCTTCGTTTCCTTTTGTAAATTTGTGTCCTGATACTTGTTCCAAATAAACTTTTATTATTATTATTATTATACTTACGACAAATAAAAACATTTTACAAAAAAAAAACAATCGACTTCCAAAAAAACACTACAAATTGAAAAATAACTTTAATTTCGGAAGTCGGTGTCTTTGGTTCCGCATTTTCGTTTATTGACACCGACTTCAGAAATTAAAGTTATTTTCAATTTGTAGTGTTTTTTTGGAAGTCGGTTGTTTTTTTTTTCGTTCGGTCCGTTTGTAATTTATCTAAGTTACAATAGCCTAATGTCAACTGCTCATCACTTGTTACAAAATATTGCTTTTACCGATGTTGGGACGTTAATTGTTGAGGAGTTCTTCTGGTAAGAACCAGGAGAACTCCTCAACAACCACTCACCATACGCTTTGTGACGGGCATAAATTGCTTAGCAACCTTAATAAAGTAATCGAATCGCAACCCGTGAAATATTTGTCATTGAGTAGTTCCAATGGCCATCTGTGGTCTTCTTCATCAGCTCCACTTTACCAAATGATGATTTCTGAGAGCAAATGCTCAAGTTATTTAAAAAAATACCCAAATCGTTATAGCTTTGCCTATAAAATTTGATGGTTTCCCTCGATTTCCATGGGATCCTCTCATCAGATTCCAACTTGATGATAATGGGACAACCTCGAGAGTATACCCTTTCAAATAAAAAAAGAATTTTGAAAATCGGTCCACAATTGGCGGAGTAATTGCGTAACAAAGACACAAAAAAAAAAGTTTATTGAAATAGGTACTTGCATTGCATAGCCAACTTCCGTTCGGGCGAGTTCGGTGCGAGTTCGGCAGTTTTCGTGTTCTGCTGTATGAAAAACTACAGTAAAGACACTGCCTATTATCGCAGTTGTGTGCGTTATTTTTTTCATTGTGTGCCACGTAGTTATAGGCGCGCACACACTCTTAAAATCGTATGAGCACGACTGACCGCGAGAGCACACATCTAAACATTTAGTGACGAATAGTTTGTGTCTTCGCCGTTGAGATTGTGTGGTGGCGCGACTGCAGCGCGAATCAAGGAAATTAGTCAAATCTTAATAATACTACCGACGCTCGGTAGGTGGAGCTGATTTATGATTTAAGAATTTTTATATTTTGTTAAGTTTTGTTTATTGACTTACTTATGTAATATTAGATCAGTTCTACGAGGTAGACACTGTCTTTATCACTCTATGGAATGCCCGCCCCTGAAGAATGGTATTGGTATAGAGGAAATGTACGGGAGGAGGAAGTAAAAAAGTCATCTCTTAACTGCCAAGGCTTATTTTTAATCTTATATTTTGAATTGTTTCTTCATTTGTGTCTTTTTTTACATTGTTCTCACATATATAAGCAACAAGAATAATGTACCCAGGATTTTGTAATATTGCTATAAACTTGATTTAAAAGAGTGTCGATGGAGTTTCTTGCCCGTTCTTCTCCATAGAGATCTTCGTTTTGGAATGGGCAACTAGCTTCAACTTTCTGACTAACTGACAGACTATTTAATTTTGACAGTTCAAAAGTAAAAGTACAAGGTTTACTTGAAATAAATGCTTTGAGTTTGAAAGGGTACCCAGCATCTTGTAAATTAATGAAGTTTATAGTCTAAAAATTCGTGCCTGATGGGTTTTGCCACCGGCAACTTCCATAAAAACTTTCATCCCATTCATTGAATTATTAAATATCCTTCCTTAGTGCTCACTTTCGTTGCCGTGCAAAATTTAATACTGGGTTTGAAAGACAACGCGCAACCTACACCGCTACAGTATTTTTATCTCACGAAGCGACACACAGTCACAACAAATCAATCAGTTCTCTGCTGGACATGGGCCTCTCCCGGGCTACGCCACAACAACCAGTCCTCCGGCATCCGCGTTCAGTCTGTCCCAGCTATCTGTTTAAGCTCGTTGGTCTATTTCGCGGGGGGGTGTCCCACACTACGCTTGCCGGTACGCGGTCTCCACTCCAGGACTCCTCTCCGCCACCGGCAATCGGTCGATCGACAAACGTGGTCAGCCCACTGCCACTTCAGCTTTTTTACTCTGCAAGCTATGTTGGTCGTCTGTGTGGTGTCGGACTTAAAGAATAGCACCACCCCATACTTCCCGTGGGTGTCGTAAAAGGCGACTAAGGGTCGTACCGGAGAATGGGCAGCAGCGTTCTCTATGCATTCCACAACCATACTATACTGCGATCGCCAACCCGCCTGCCAAGCGTGGCGATAATTGCAAACCCCCCCCAAGAATGACAAGCACAAAAAACATTAGGCCCCTAATACCCGGCGGCCCGCCTACCCTTGGTTACGGTAGCGGCCAAGGCCACGGTGAGGCAAGGGGTGCTTAGAATCCCCGGAAGAGATCCGGCTACCACAATCAACGAAAACTGGACCTGGCAACATACAATACGCGTACACTCCGGACCGACGAGAAGATCACCGAACTCGAGGAAGAATTGAGCAAGGTACGATGGAGTATACTGGGGTTATCTGAAGTCCGAAGAGAGGGGGAGGACTCGATAATCCTCAAATCCGGAAACTTGCTCTATTTCCGGGAGGGCAACCAGCAGTCCCAAGGTGGTGTCGGGTTTATCGTCCATAAGTCCCTTGTGAGCAACGTGGTGAAGATCGAGAGTGTGTCGACCAGGGTGGCGTACCTTATACTCAGAATATCCGAAAGGTATTCGCTGCGCTGTGTGTTAGGTATTGTCTGTGTGGTGCCGGACTTAAAGAATTGCACCACCCCTTACTTCCCGTGGGTGTCGTAAAAGGCGACTAAGGGTCTTACCGGAGAATGGGCAGCAGCGTTCTCTATTTATTCCACCATCATACCATACTGCGATCGCCAACCCGCCTGCCAAGCGTGGCGATTATGGCAAACCCCCCCCAAAATTGGGGGAGGCCTATGTCCAGCAGTGGACGTCTATCGGCTGAAACGACGATTCGCTGAAGGTCGTACAGGTTTACGCCCCGACCTCGTCACACCCCGACGATGAGGTAGAGAACATGTATGAGGATATTTCCAAAGCCATGCATGGCTCTAAAACTCACTTTACCGTTGTCATGGGGGACTTTAACGCGAAACTGGGTAAACGTAACGATGATGAGCTGCGAGTGGGGCAATTTGGAGTTGGACGCCGGAACCACCGGGGCCACCTACTGGCCAGTTTTATGGAGAAGGAAGGCCTCTTCATGATGAATTCCTTCTTCAGAAAACGTGAGCATAAAAAGTGGACCTGACAGAGCCCGGATGGTGCAACTAAAAATGAGATTGACTTCATTATGTCGACGAAGAAGCAAATATTCAATGATGTCTCTGTGATCAACGCGGTGAAAACCGGAAGTGATCACCGTATGGTAAGAGGCACATTGAACTTAAATATCAAGCTGGAAAGATCTCGACTGATGAAGTCTACGCTCCGTCCAGCACCGATTCAGATCCAAAACCCCGAAAGCTTTCAGCTCGAACTCCAGAATCGTTTCGAATGCCTAGGGAGCTCCGTATAACGATGGGTTCGTGGAAACTGTCCATACGGTCGGGTCTAAGATCTTCAACACCCGCCGTACGAATTCAATAAATAAGCTCTCTGATTCTACTTTGCGGCTCATGAAGGAGAGGCGCGAAATGATCCTGCAGTCTACGGATGATGCGCTAAATTAACGGCAACTCAATAGACGGATCTCTAAGGTCTTGAAAAGCGATCTTCGCCGCTTTAATACAGATCGTATTAAGGTGAATGCTCCAACCAGCCCGCGAAATTCAAAATTTCTTGCGTTTTTTGCAATTTGCAGGCCAGTGCTAGGTTGTATGTTGATTAAAATATTATTCGCGGCTGTAAGACGTATGTAGTTACAGAATTATAATCATCAAAATCACCAATACAACCCTCCAACTTCATAAAGGTGTAAGAACAAAAAAAAAACAGAAAAAGTAATTCCTACAGCTTTATGAACTTAGAGCGTTTTATTGATGATTTTGATGATTATAATTCTGTAACTACATATGTTTTACAGCCGTGAATAATATTTTAATCAACATACAACCTAGCATTGGCCTGCAAATTGCAAAAAACGTAAGAAAATTTGAATTTAGCGGGCTGGTTGGAGCATTCACCTTAAGGACGCTATAGAGCGAAATAAAGGCTTCAAGGTCTTTGCTAGAGATCTGTCTATTGGGCAGAGCCAGCTTACGAGACTGAAGACCGATGATGGCAGGATCGTATCCGACAAACCTGAGCTGTTGAGAGAGATCGAGAGGTTCTATGGACAGTTATACACGTCAACAGGGGAGGGAGAGGGCTATGCTTGGAGTTTCCATGCGTGATCGAATCAGGAATGAGTAGAGATGGGTTTCTACCCGGTAAATACCGGGTAAATACCCAAAATACCCAAATGCAGGGTTTTTACCCAGGTAAATACCCAAATGGTGGGTATTTACTTTTTCATTATTGTTTTAAGTCTTTTATACACTTTAAGCAATAAAAAATGTTTATCAAATGTGTTTTATGCATGAAATGTAAATGGTGTCAGCAAAGAATAATTTTCTACTAACAAATCATATAAAAATTGTACGTCTGTATTTTTTACATATTATATTAGGTGGTTTCTATTACATTTGATTATAGTAGTTTTAAATTAAAGACTATTTGAATATCACAGCATGTCGTAACAAATATTTATTGATAAAATACATTAAATAAACGTGAATCATCAAACTCTTGAGTATGTAAGATGAAGAACTAAAATCTGGCAAACTCGCGTATATGCTCAGAACTAGTGACGATGAAGATACTTTGTTATTAACTAAAAATCTACTACATTAGCGTATAAGATTGAAATTAATATTTAAAAAAATGCTGGCGTGGTGCAGCTCGCGGCGTTTCAACCTTACGTTAAAGTTTCTAAAGTTGACTTTTAATTGATAAAATAAGTCCGTCAGTAGGCGCATTTAGCTGGCCAGCGGTCCCTCAATCCTTACAAATATGCACATCAACCCTTCCCGCTTCTTCGCCTTCTCTCCGCGTATACGTATTATGCTTACTACTTCCACTTGTTTTTGAATTACTAAAGAGTGCGCACGTAGAAGTGATATCTCATACTGTTTCATTTTGGATCAGGATACAAAATTTTGCTGGTGCTAACGACTAAAACTGGTTTTGGGAATATTTCTAAAATCAAAGGTAAGATTTTTACCATAGTATAATTTATATTGTATTCATATATGTATATTTAATTGAATGCAATACAATTTACGTTAAACCTTAGAAAATATACTAAACTACAGTAGATATACCAAAGAAAGTTATTTAATTTTTAAAAAGTTCACATGAAACGCTTATCTACTGGTATTTTAACAAACTTTCTTTATTGTAAATCGAATTTAAGTATTCTCGGGATATGTTTTGGTGGCTAAAAATCACCTAAATGGATAATATTGTTTTGATACCAATACCAAAATAATAAAATCTGTTATTAATTACTATTTAACAGATCGATATTTTTTTAATTACTAAATTGTTTAAATGGCATTGTGTAAGTTAAACCTAAAACATTTTATAAAAAACTGGCCAAGTGCGAGTCGGACTCGCACACGAAGGGTTCCGTACCACAAGGCAAAAACGCCGAAAAAAACATGTTTGTTGTATGGGAGCCCCCCTTAAATATTTATTTTATTTTAATTTTATTATTTATTATTAAAGTTAAAATACAACTGAGTATTTTGTGAATATTTCAAGTGCCTACCTGTTGCCATTTTTGATATCGAGCAAAAAAAGGCAAAAAAATCGCGTTAGTTGTATGGGAGCCCCCCTTAAATATTAATTTTATATTGTTTTTAGTATTTGTTGTTATAGCGGCAACAGAAATACATAACTTGTGAAAATTTCAACTGTCTAGCTATCGCGGTTCTTGAGATACAGCCTGGTGACAGACAGACAGACAGACGGACAGACGGACAGACAGCGAAGTCTTAGTAATCCTTCGGGTACCGTACTTATTTATAGATTAAAGATGCCTTATTTCCTTTTTTATATCCCTGAATATATATGAATATATAATGAAAGGACATTATATAAAGAGGAAAATCAGCCAAGTTCAGTACATTTTGACCAGTTAGGCGAACACAAATGTACTGACCAGCAGATTTTTTTTTCGCGATTTCAGGTTTGGTCCCATAGTAAAACTTGTTTGTTTTCATGACTACAATCACGTGTTTAAGTGTCGTTCACTAATTACCAGTCACCCTATATATGTCATTTATGCTAAAATTACAGTTATTATCAGTTAATAAAGCAATTTAATCAGGCTTTGAGACGAAAAACATATGAAAGTAGCCGAACTTATAACATGGATGTGTTAAAAAAAACGGGCTAAAATTCACCTAAACTTTATTAAATAAAACGTTCCATAAAGTGTTTATAGTTTATACCCATGCTTTTGGGTATTTACCGGGTAAAAACCCTGTTTATACCCAAATTGGGTATTTACCCGGTAAATACCCGATGGGTATTTACCCACCGCCCATCTCTAGGAATGAGGAGATCCGCAGGAGAACCAAGGTAACCGACATAGCCCGAAGAATTGCCAAACTTAAGTGGCAGTGGGCAGGGCACATTGCTCGCAGAACAGGTGGCCGATGGGGCCGAAAAGTTCTGGAGTGGCGTTGCAAGGCCTCCCACAAGGTGGACCGACGACCTTGTGAAGGCCGCAGGAACCCGTTGGATGCGGGAAGCACAGGACCGGTCGAAGTGGAGGTGCTTGGGGGAGGCCTATGTCCAGCAGTGGACGTCTTTCGGCTGAAATGATGATGAAGATGATGAAGCTATGTTGGTACCTCCAGTTCTTTTCCGGATAATTTAATTCCTGATTTTATTCATTAACCTTTTGACCTCCACAGTCATGTATAGATGACAACCCAAAATGTTCCCAGCACGCCACGGTTCGACTACATGACAGACTTTTGACGCCGAGAGCACGTTTTTAGGGTTCCGTACCCAAACGGTAAAAACGGGACCCTATTACTAAGAGCAATAGCGCACTAGTGACCTGGCAGCGCGGCCAGGTCGCGCGGCCCGGCCGCAGGGGTTGCGATTTGCAACGCGGCCAAAACCGCGGCTACGATCGTCAGTTGCACATACAGCGCATCTTTCCGTGTCGAAAGACATCGCGATGATCACAAACCTCGCTGTAGTTCCACAATACGTGCAGCCGCCGCGGCTAGTGCGCGCACACTGGTGATTTAACTACAATGCAATTGATCTCAGTGGCCGCAGCGGCCAGCGACTGAACACGAGCCGCGAATGCGTCGCTTCGATCTCGTTGGCCGCTGCGGCTCGGTGTGGCCGCTGGCCGCGTGCGGCCAGGTGCGCGTGCTCTATGGCGATTTCATACTAATGTATTTATCTCGATGGCCGCCGCGACCTGGCCGCTGCGGCCAAGCCGCTAGTGCGCTATTGCTCTAAGAATCCACTGTCCGTCTGTCACCAGGCTGTATCTCATGAGCCGTGTTAAAGAGACTCCGAGCATAGCCCGCTCCATAGCGCTCCGAGTGACCTTAAATTTGTGGAACAGCCTTACTTTCAGTGTCCATGTTAAACGTAAACGTATAAAAATATCTTCCTAAAAATGACTGGTTTGTTTTCATAGAAAATAATTACAATGACATTCTTCTTTTTGCAGATCATCAATGAAGTAATAATCGGCGAGACTGGAACCTCACTGACAATACAGCTAGACAATATTTTTTATAAGTACTGATATATCCTGCATCATGATAGATTTTAATATTATTTTACAAGTATTTTCATATTGCGTATATGAATGGGCTGGACTATAATGGATGCGAGCAAATTGATAATGTTTATTGTATAGATATTTTAAGGTCGGACTAATAAAATTATGAATATGTTGTATGTGTTATATTTGCAACAGCTGACCCGACCAACGTTGTCCTGTGGTTTTGAGTTCATACAAAAATTCCATATAAAAAGCACTTCTACTTCTTCCCGAACTTGCCATTTTTTCTTTTCTTTGATATCTGGACTATTATGAAGATAAAAAAATAGTACCAAATTGATCCAGCTGTTTTCAATTGGTATGCTTACCAACAAATGAAAAGACGAGACATTAGCGTTATTCATCATTAAGAGCGTTTACGCCGAACGGCATTTCATACAAACTTTCAAGCCCATATTTTTCGAAATGAATGAACCGATTTTAATGAAACTTCATATGCATAAGCAGAGTACAAAGGTCTAAAAAGTTAGTAGAAAACATTTTCAAAAAATAGTGTTACAGCCAAATTAGACCGATTTTAAATTTTCCATAGAAACAGATTTCCAGGTATTTTTTTTTAAATAAGACATTTTGAAAATGTTTTCTACTAACTTTTTAGACCCTTGTATCCTGCTTATGCGTATGAAGTTTCATTAAAATCGGTTCATTCATTTCGAAAAATAAGGGCTTGAAAGTTTGTATGAAATACCGTTCGGCGTAAACGCTCTTAAGTGACGTCAATATTTTTTTATTTATTATTAGCGACCTGCTCCTGCTTCGTACTACCGGGATTAAAAGTAGTTACCATAAAGGAATCATTCAGTAATAAGTAGGGACAGTCAACAATAGAGATAAGTATGCAGGATCGTCGGATATAGTTGAAGTTTAGTGAGAAACCGATGGACGTTCTTGAATAAAATTTAATTTAATTAATAGAAAACAAACAGCTCATTTATCCATCGGTTTCTTACTAAACTTCAACTATATCCGACGATCCTGCATACTTAACTCTTTTGTTGACTGTACCGACATTCTTTTTTAATATAATTGGTTCACGCGGCACACGCCAGTAAAGCTAAGTATAATTGTCTGTAAAAGTGTTTGTACAAACCTACTTACAGATAATAAATCATTTATCATTTTTATAGCTTCCAGTCGGCATGATTTATTCCAACATCTTCAACAATAATCGTCATATTTCAACCAATTACACTAATATTATAAAGGCGAAAGTTTGTGTGTGTGTTTATATGTTTGTTACTTCTTCACGCTAAAACGGCTGGACCAATTTTGATAAAATTTTGTATGGTGGTAGCTGACACCTTGGATTAACATATAGGCTACCTACTTTTTATCCCTATATTCCCACGGGATCGATAGTTATGCGGGTGAAACCGCGGGGCGCAGCTAGTTAATACATAAAACCCTCGTGAATCACTCCAGTCCATTAGTGAAAACTGTATGAAAACCCGATCGGTAGGTTTTGAGTTTATCACGTGCAGACAGACAGACGCGGCGCCCCGGACTTTGATTTATAAGAAGTATGTAAGTAGTGAGATATATCTCTTTATTTTCTATTACATTCATGAATCCATCTTACTAATGAAAAACAGTTCTGAGCAATTCATACACAAAATGTTCTTATCCTGACCTCTACATACCCTTTACAAAACACCAGACAAGCATGCCCCACACATCTCAATACGAGACTAAAATCGGTGAAAATAAACATGGCGCGAACAAGAGTGATGACGTCACCGTGTTCCGCCGCGGTAACCTTGAACTAGGGAGATGAAGCGGTTAGGGGCGAGACAGCGCAGCGTAGAGAAATGAAATGAAATTGTTCATTCTGTAAATGAATAATGACAAAGGAGCTACTAATAATTTGGGAAGCGATATCAATTTCGTACTTTGAGATTGATTAATTACATTTCCGGTGCGGAATGATAAAGTGATTCTGTAAGTAGGATAATATCGGAATCACTTTTACAAGCCTTAAACATATTACCGCATCATCATATTACTGGACTTTGAGGGTCGAGAAGTTGAAGTCGCGTCACAACACGAACTTCAAGTCGTTCATGGTGCGTGTTCCGACACATCATCTCGAGAAGTTCCTCAAGGAAGAGTTCTGGCCGATGGGTGTTGTGTACCGCCGGTTTCGTGGCCGGCTACATGATACCAGTCAGCGAAACAAACAGTTGTTTAGTTTCATGAGCACATTCACCTCCTTCAGGGTTGATACCCCCCTTCCGTTACACGCTGTAAAAGATCCCTGATGCTTACCTACCCTACAGGGGAAAATTGTTTTGTACAGAGATTGACTATGCATTTTTGACGATTGAATAAACTATAAGTGACAGCCCTAGGTACGTGTTTAGGCTATTATCGCTCGCTCGGGGCTCGAGTTGGCTTTCTTATTTGTTTTTTCTATGTCTAAGTTGGGTCTGCTTCTTATCTTTGTCCTCAAAACCACAGAAATCAGTACCTACATATCTTGCGTAATGTTTATTTACACTACAAATGGAAGGAAATGTGTTAAAAGCTTCTTGAAAGCCTCTCGCTAATGTTATTAGTATTACATATGTGATTAGTTTACGTAGTTATTATGTATACTTACTTAAGGTTGAGGCTTTGTTAATTTTTCTGATTGATAAAAGCATCCCACTCAGATGCTTTTATCAATCAGAAAATTAACAAAGCCTCAATTTTATGTTATTAGTGGGTATTTCAAAAGTACTTACGTAGGTATTATAGGCTCAGGGCGGAAATGCAAACACCAATAAGATTAAAAGAGATATAATTTCGAACACGTCATAGCACATAAGTAGGTACAGTCAACAGCAAAAGTAGATGATCAAAATCAGAAATTCAATACTAATGAACGGACTTCGCGTCAGAACTGTGTGGCGTCGAAGTGATTAATTCTGTGTGGTGTTGAGTGGTTTGAATAACTTCGACGCCACACAGTTCTGACGCGAACTCCGTTCATTAGTATTGAATTTCTGATTTTGATCATCTACTTTTGTTGTTGACAGTGGGTACATGTATCGCAGTAAGGAAACTTACTTAAGGGGACTTTAGATCTGTAGACCATTTTCTATTTTATCAAGTACTTGGTACTTGTTGACAGGCCTGCGCTGTCCTTCCATACCTACTTACTGTAATCTGGAAACATTGTAAAAGCCAATTATTTTTAAAAAGAGTAACCATGGAGTTTCTTGCCGGTTCTTCTCCATAGGAAACGACCAATTGGAACCGTGCACCTAGCTTCTGACGTTTCATAAGTGCCCATGTAGGTTTATGTGAAATAAAACATTTTGATTTTGATTTTTTTTTTTTTGAAAATAAAACTTTTGACAGATAGCTCATTATTTGAGACCCAATTACTTATTATCTATTTACAAGGTAAGTTACAAGTGAGTAGGTATTATGCGAGACCTATTTCACCGATAAATACCATCGTTTAGTATATGACGTTGCGTTTATAAAAACAGCTCTAATAGGTATTACGATGACAGGACTAAACCGTGCTTGAGTGTAGCTAGAGCAGTGGTGGGTCAGAGGTATCCACCCCGACCCCTCTTTTTTTTTTCTTTTAAATGGGGAAATCCTCATGCGAAGGAACAGTGGGGTTTTAGGGTCAGCGCACACCAAGAGCAGAGCAGAGCAGAGCATTTTCTGAAATTATTGAAAAAAATATCTTATCTTTCTTAAATATCATAATATCTTATTATCTGTAATTGATCATACTTCGCAAAATTGAATACGTCCAAATTTGATGCTCGACCATGCTCGAGCAAGACGACTGCGTGTTCGGGTGTGCATTCGAGCAGTAATCGACCATGCGCGAGCATTTTGCAGTTCGGTCTGCGCTGACCCTTAGTCGGTAGGAGTCCGACGTAACCCTCCGTTCCGTCCTGGGAAGAACGGAGGCTTATGTCGGACTCGTACCGACTAACACCACACTGTTCCTTCTACTACCATGAGTCAGGGGCCCGCGAGATACTTGTACATTCGCCGCACCCCCGACTGCTATCAGCCCGCCTTGCCTAGCGGGCCCCATCACCAAGTGCGGGCGATCCCACGACCGCACGTCCTTCTATTTAAGGCGCTCATTATTCGTACCACATCTTTGAGCTCGACTGCTCGAGCGACGACAAGGCCCCGATTTCCGAAATTCCTTCTTATGGTGGCCGGAGATCGTTAAGCGACCTTCGACCCTGGCTGCTCTTCTTGTGCGGGTGAAATGAGAGGTATGCTCTCCGCCGCCTCCTTTGCATGCATCACCTCCTCGCAAAAAGAGGCCACATCATCCCATGCGTCTTCGCTTCCGACCATGACGACTGAACCACGGCTGGAAGTGAGAGATCACCCGCACCAAGTGTCGCGACGAGGGCAAAGCGGTTTTGGGCCCAAGCTGAGCACTCCTCCAGAGTATGTTGCACCGTGTCCTCGTGGCAGTCCACACAATGATGTGTGGTCGACACTTAAAAATCAATCATTTTTGGTAGTTTCTAACCCCTGCCTGCCTATCACTCAATACTCATTCACTATGACCAATCACTCATTTACTGTGATCAATCAAGGAGTTTTATGACATTCTTTTATCAGCCTAATATACAAAATATCTCGACTCTCGACCGATGAGTGTGAATAGACCTGAACAGGCGAATAAGGCCCCGTTGACTACCTCGAGAGATGCGACTTGCGACGCGACTTATGTCAAGTGTCGGCCGTCGTACCGTAGTCGTAGTTGGCTGCTGTACCCAGGGGCTTCCTACTCCGTCGCCGTGCGTACGGACTACTGAATAACAAAATTATAGCAAACATTTCATTTCATCCAAGCGCACGGCAGTGCGCAGGCCAAGTTCCAGCAAGAGGCTGAACGTACGCCGCGCACTATTTACCCGAACCGCTTCGAGCTACTTTTGACCACCCTGTATCTAACTATTTGTCACACGAAATCGAATCAAACTTCACATACATAATACCATGACTGCTGTTAGTTCGAATACCAAAATTTCATAACTGTAGCTTTAATAGATTCGAAGTTATGACTTTTCAAAATAGCTAAAGTGGTTTCAACTCTTTTGCTAGTCAAACATCTACATGATGTAAGGAACTTGGCCTTCTTTTTCAACATTATGTTTTTGGTGCTTTTTTTTACAAGCTTTTATTTAGCTTGTTTTTTGTCTTTCTCTACTTCATAGGACAGTTATTATATGACACATGCATTTAATACTCAATACTTACTTTTTATGTAATAAATACTGAAATGAATAATTTTCGTTGATGTGTTATTTTGTGTGGATATTAAAGTGAAACAAGACATCATAAAAAGAACATTTTATTTTTCGGTTTTGGCATTTTATTAATTATCTACTATTAGCTTCTGCCCACGACAACGTTCGCGTGGGAGTCGTAAGATACACAATGCCTACACTAAAATAACAGCCACATTTTTATAAAACTCTTCGTCGCTGTTACAACTCGACCAATCTAAGTTCGCACCTCGTTGGAATGCGGCGCCCCGCCCGCTTCCCCGCTCACCTTCCCGCGATCGCCAATAAATGCAAAGTAAAATCTAACAAACATTTGTTTACTTTTTTTAAGTCATAGCGAATCCTTTTTTGCAGACCATACCTAAGCGTCAGTGTGACGTAATCGACGCGAGGTGCAAACTTAGCTTGGTCGAGTTGTAGGTACTTCGTTTTCGCTTAGAGCTCTTTCTGACTTTTCTTTTTGCTCGCCTCCTATTGGTCCTAAAGGGGGGAGGGGGGAGAGGATTGGTTCTCAAGAATTAGGCTATCAAATACAAAATGTTTTTTTTTAATCCGAGCTTTATTATTATTAACCCTTTGACCGCCAAGAACGCAACATTAGCAAAGTTTTATTTGTTATTAAAAGTTGAAGTGTGATGAACGCTTAAAGACGTCTTGGCGTCTCGATCAAGTTATTGAATGACGCTTTAATGCGTCCTTGGCGGTCAAAGGGTTAAAGATGTAAGTACCTGCCTCGTTAGGGTCAAATCACACCGAGATGGCAGCGAAGCGGCGAGCAGTTTCAGTGTCATATAATTTTAAACTTTATCGTCATTACTATAACACATAGTATCGCTTGAGAAACTTGAAAAGGTCGCGCGGCCGCCCGCGGCGCCGCGAGCACTCCGACGACTCAAGTTTCTCAAGTGATACTATGTATTATAGTAATGAATAATAATATAAAGTTTAAAATTATGTGACACTGAAACTGCTCGCCGCTTCGCTGCCATCTCGGTGTGATTTGACCCTTAGTCTGGGCTAGTCGTTAATCATGTGGTCATGACTACTGAGGCTTTGGGTTTTGGCGATCCTAAAAATATTAACTAGTTACCTATTGGGATTTTCCGTCAGTAGTTTAAAGAAAAACATACAGACTGTCTTGATTCAGTTTCAGGTGAAGTGTACTTTCACAATAAAACAAAAGTAATAATATTTTTTCAACCCATATTTCAAAACAGCACTACTAGCGGTCGTTGACCCCCCTAAAAGTATTTCTTTATTGCTTTTATTTTATCGTGTTGAAATATCGAAACCCATCACATGTCAAGAGTTTCTCTAGCTACTTTAATTTAACCCTGAATAAATAACTCTCACACTTTAGGGATCGAAATTCTAAAGCAAATTCGAAGATCAGAAAACAACTGAACATCTAAAAGATTCGTTTCTCTCTCAGAATGAAACTGTAAATGTAAAATATAACCGCATTTACTTTATATAAGACTGTTAGTCTATTCCTGGCCGATAGCCGCGCCATTACAGTCATTGTTACCAAAGTAATAAGACCCATAATGGCCTGAGATCTCACAAATCATTGGGACAATGGACTGAAAAAATAACTGATGCTTAACATTTCTTGTAAGTAATAAGAGACCTTTATGGACGGATTTATTACTGTCGTTAATGTTCTCAAATAATAGGTTTTTTTAAGCAATCTTCATTTTAATTCTCAAATAAAAAAATCCCGTTTGTTTTAGCTTTAAATCTGAATTATATTATCATAATTTTGGTCGACAAAGATTTTTTGTGACTGAAGGAAATATTAAAGGAATAGAAATCTTTTTTAGGGTTCCGTACCCAAAGGGCAAAAACGGGACCGTATTACTAAGACTTCTCTGTCCGTCTGTCTGTCATCTCTCATGAACCGTGATAGCTAGACAGTTGAAATTTTCACAGATGATGTATTTCTGTTGCCGCTATAACAATAAATACTAAAAACAGAATAAAATAAATATTTAAGGGGGGCTGCCATACAACAAATTTGTTATTTTCGCAGTTTTTGCCTTGTGGTACGGAACCCTTCGTGTGCGAGTCCGACTCGCACTTGGCCAGTTTTTTTTGTTGTTAGCTTATACTGTCCCACTGTTGGGAAAAAGGCGTCCCCCAAAACCTTGCAAGAACGCTTTTCCCGCACCATCTCAAACCAGCCCTCGCGGTATCCGTCCAGGTCACCTCGCCAGACGCCATCTTTTCTAGGCCGGGCCGCTCTACTTACTAAAAGATAATTATAGCTACCTACTTAGGTAATTACCTACTGAAACTCCGCGCCATTTTCAATTTCATCAAACAAACTTCCAGCAAACCTGTGTCTAATCGTGATAAAATAAAGCGATTCATCATATTTTCTCAGTGAAAATGATAAAACGCTTTCAGAACATAGTAAATTAAAACCTAACTAGGTCCCCGGACTTATTGAAACTCATTTGGTATGACTATCGGACAGGCAAGTGATTTGTCTAGTTTTTTCAGTCTAGAACAACCGGTCGATTTTGTAAAAATCTCACCGTGAAAACATATGTGAAGTGAGTTTGTTCCACGCACGCCTCAAGAGATGTCAGCATTGAGGATTGAGCGGGATTGTCCGAAAAGGTTACCGCTGGCCCGGAACATAAAGGGCTAAGGAAGGAACACGCGTGGGTTTTAGTCAGTAAGAGTCTGACACTCCCTTCCGCTCCACCCAGAGCGGGAGGATTTGATAATTTCCCATCCGCAAAAAAGTGAGTTTGTTTTTGCTAGGAATTGACACTATTGACAGCTCACTCCACGCTCACTTCACCTAAGTTTTCACGGTGAGATTTTTACAGAATCGCACCGCTGTTCGTGGTCGTTGTTTTTCTATTAAGTATTTTTTAGATAAATTAAAAAATAGGGTCATCGCTTTCGATTTTGAAATAATATTTTTTTATTTTTTATTGTCGTAATGTAAACAAACACTAAAAATAAACAATACAAATAGTATTGAAAAAGTCAAAGTCATTTAAAGTTACGAAACAAGCTTTAAATTGTAATCTACCGTCTATCCACTTGAAGAAACAGCCATTAGTTTAACAGCGGTCCATAGAATTTTTTTCTCGAGCCCCTCGAAAAAAATAGATGTAGTAGATGACGTAACCGCGGGGAGCGGGGCGTGTGAGTGTAACCACTCATCATCATCATCATCATTTCAGCCGAAAGACGTCCACTGCTGGACATAGGCCTCCCCCAATAGAGGAGGGCGGGGGGTTTGCCATAATCGCCACGCTTGGCAGGCGGGTTGGCGATCGCAGTATGGTATGGTGGTGGAATGCACAAAGAACGCTGCTGCCCATTCTCCGGTACGACCCTTAGTCGCCTTTTACGACACCCATGGGAAGTATGGGGTGGTGCTATTCTTTAAGTCCGGCACCACACAGACAAAGTCCGGCACCAAACAGACAAAGTCCGGCACCACACAGACAACCCACCAAAACCACTCAAATGGTAGCAAATGTTTTTTGATAAATATTATAGTTCTCAGGTTTTTGTGATTGTGAAGGATTTTATTCTTCTTTTCATTGTTTTGAGAGCAGTGGTGGCCAAGTGAACATTGTAGTTGAAAAACGTACATATGATCTCCCATACATCGATACAGGTACTAATTCAATTCTCCTACTGCAAAATGTGAGTTTGTAATCGCAAAAAAATTTGACTTTGGCTTTGAAAAATTTTTTTATGTGAGGAAACTGAAAATTTACGATTTTCGGTAATTTTTCTTTACTTGTGCTGTTAGGACCTTGCTTCTTGCCACATAGTTCAAGGTCCTATAGGTTTTGATTTATTAGCGAGTAAGTATCACAAAATGTCTCATAAATTGCCGTACTTTTATGGCGATGACCTAGTTTACAGCTCCAAGGGACCGTAGACGTACCTACATATTTGATAATATTAATTGCAATTTGATACCTCAACGCGTTCCTGAGAAAAAGGCAGACGACAGACAGACAGACGAAAATGAAGTGATCCTATAAGGACTCCATTTTTTCCCTTTTATGGTACGGGACCCCAATTGAACCATCTTTCAAAGATTTTCCTATCTGCAACTATTTCATTTCACACTATTAGTACCTACTTCCTACTACTTAGAGCTTTATATCCCTTAAGGGGCTTACATGACCTAAAGCGCGGTCACTGTCGGACTGCATAGAAAAGAAAGAGACGTGCGATGACACCACGCTGGTAATTTATTGCAAAATATGAAGCAATTATAATCTATTGCTTGGACTAAAAAATTAAAACAGTAGTATTTTAGTATGTTCCTTGTAGAATAACGAAAAATTAGAATGATTGTATATTACATAGTATGATTTTTGTTGTAAAAAGAAAGTTTTTAGAGGTATCTTCATGATTTTTTTCTATCGTATCAAATTAGTTGTATTATGTTTTAAAAACACTATCTACCTAGCATATATCCTGAAGAATATCATATATTTTCTGATTTTGTTTACTGTAGTCGATCATATACTTTTATTGTTTCTAAATCTTGCGTTTTTTTTGCGTTTAGGTCCTATAAGCCACTTAACAGACGATAAGGTAAGTACATATATAAGCTGTACCTAAGTATCTACGTACTGCGCGTGGAAATGACTTACCTGAAGTGCAGAGAGGCGCCGGAAATTGTCGTGCGACTAACTGCGAGAGCGTAGCTAGTTTATATAGCGATAGTAAAGTGGTGAATAGCTTTTATGGAAAGCTATAAATGCCATGGGTGGTAATAAATATTTAGAATACCTAGTTTATTTATTTAGCAAACGTATCTAAGGTAGATTGTTAAGAGGGGCCCGTGGCTAAATAATAACAACCGCACAGGTCGATCAATCACATTAAGCTACGCTTGCCGCGGTTGGTCTGTGGATGGGTTACCATCTTTACATACCGTGACCCCTTCGTGCCTCGGAAAGCGCAAGTCGTTGGTCTCGGCTAGCATTCGTGGATATTTCACAGTCGTTACGGGTCGTCAGAAGCCCGAAAGTCTGACAACCAGTCTTACCGAGGGGTATCGTATTACCCAGTAATTGAGTTGTAGAGGTCAGATAGGAATTTGCTCCATGTAAAATACTGGTATTCAGCTGCATCCGGTTAGACTGGAAGCCGACCCCAATATGGGGTGTGGTGTGGGATGCATGAAGAAGCCTCCTCGTGTAGCGCAGTTTGTTCCGCCAGTTACTCAGCTGAACCGAGCGCTCGGTGCATCCTGGACAGTCACACCCAACACCTTATTTGACTGGCCAATTCTTCCCTCTTGCGACCACCCTCCCACCGGAGTTCGGCATCAAGCAGCCTGCTGTGTTTCGTCGATGCGTGGGAATTCCAGTGCTTTAAGGATCTTCTGGGCACGCTCGTTCCATTATAGACCTCATCCATCGCTTTCCATCAGGCGTGATCGAGGTGAAGAGCGGGCCCATTCAGCAATAAAAAAAATTAAAAAAAAACATCGTTCATTTTTCATTCATAGTTCGTTTTTAAATTTTTTTTTTTATAATTAATCATAATTGAACTACTTTGAATAAAAGAATCAATTCAATAGGGTTCCTTCTATGGGTAAAAATCTAGGCTGATGTGTAAATGTATGGTGAAGTCACATCAATAAAGGAAATTTCTATATAAAAATAAAACTACAAAGCATTTATGATATCTATTTATTGATTTCATAGTACAATAGATAAGTCTCGATGAAGTGAGTGAGTTCATCCAATAGTTTGATAACAGTAAGTAAATAAAATTTGCAGCAATAACATACTTAGAAGTAGATAGATGTGAGTTTAGTATCAGTCAGCGAAATAACTATTTTATACAAGGTGTCATTGAAATGACTGATAACCTGAAAAGGTCTCATTGTAATCATCATGAACAACTTCAAGCCTTGCTTGCACAATAGCAATTACGTAATACATTTAATTCTAAGGCCTCTGCCTCGAATCTTGCGGGCAGCGGGGCGGCGGTGGCGGCGGCGGCGCGGGAGCGGCGCGGGTAACGCAGACCCGTTCTCGAAACCAGCGGGTAGATCGCGCGCCACTATAGTGGCGTAGTGTTGTGTTCGTGGTTGTGTCGTCGAGATTTTATCCCTAACGCTCGATTTATTGTGGGCAAAAGAAGAAGTGAATCCCTAATGCAGTCGCGCGGGCGGTCACCGCTTGACTGGAGTGCACCGCTCGTTGCCCGCTCCCGCGCCGCTGTTTTCGAGGGCCGGTCCATTTGAGTTTACGCATTAGATCCTGCCGCTCCCGCGCCGCTGCCGCCGCCGCCCCGCTGCCCGCAAGATTCGAGGCAGAGGCCTTAATGTATTTACACCGATAGCAGATGGAGCAGACGTGTCCTGGAGAGGAGACCACGTATCGTCAAGCGTAGTGTGGGACGCCACCCAGCTAGCTGGACAGACGAACTTAATAAGGTGACTGGGACAGACGATGCGAAAGGCAGAAGACAATATGGTGTTGTGGCACAGCTTGGGAGAGGCCTATTTCCAGTAGTGGTCTCCGATAGGCTAAGTTGATTGTGTTAACAACAACAATCTGGCGCTGTTAGTTTCTAACGATTGACAGAAATATAACAATGTTTTAAATTCGTTTATAGGCCGACTGCTTAGGGTGAACGCCGCGAAATTCAAATTTTCTTACGTTTTTTGCAATGCGCAGGTCAGTTTCAGAATGTATCTTGATCAAAATATGATTCGCGACACTATCAGGTACAGATTTAGAGAAAATAATCATTAGAATCATTAATATATCTCTCTAAGTTAGATTTCTACCACCAACCACCAATCTCTTATGGAAAAGTGTTAATGGTAGAAATCCAACAGCGTGCTTTTTTGAACCGCTGGGATGCGCTGGGATTCTCAACGCTCGGCTCAGCATACACAGTTGAAAATCCATTGAGCGATAAAATCTCGCCGCGATATTTTTACGTCCATGCGAACGTGGGCTAACCCGAATAGTCGCGTGACTTTCTTAACATTAAAACAATAGACGCGCAAAATCACGCCCCGCGCCTCGCCTGTTTGCCCAGTCCGCATGCTAATGCGTAGTTCATACAAACGTAATACCAAAATAATTTGTAAATCAAACATATTCTTAAGGTGGTGTGTATTTATTCCGATTGGATTACAGAATATCTAGGTTCCCAAATATATATTTTGAAAGGACTCTGATGTAAAGACGAGATACGAGTAATTTCAAATTTCTATAGGAAGCTTATTTTTCTCATAACTCTTCTTTGAACCAGTGTACATTCAAAATATATATTTGGGAACCTAGATGTTCTGTAACCCAAACGGAATAAATACACACTGAATTAAGAATATCTTTACAAAGAATATCTTTACAAAGTATTTTGGTAATACGTTTGTATGAACTACGCATGCTCCGCCGGCCCCTTAATGATTAAGCTTACCTACTTAATTTAGATGTCGATAATTTACAAATACAATGGCGTTGTTTCAATTGCATTTATACATACTCCACATATTGTTGGAAGTTCGCGATAGGCGTAGTCCAATGCGAAGCCGAATTATGCTAAGTTACAACGCATTGTAATTCATGCGTTGTAACGCAAAGCATCAACAACTTGAAATCACGGCGTAGCGGTCTCGTAGCGTGACGTAAGGCGTCGTAGGCGGCGTAGCGCGCGTAGCAAGTCGAAGATTAATATTATATCTTGTAGATTTTACGTTTCATATTGTATGAGAAGATGTACTGAAGTGGCACGTGTCTTGTGACAGTTGTGCGTGTCTAATAAGGTTATATTGCGTATCAGCTTCTGCAATAATGTACGATTCTAATCGTATTGATAAAGTTATATATGATAACATATATATTCAGCCTATAATGTTCCCACTGCTGGGATACAGGCCTCCTCTCGGTGAGAGGGTGTGGGCCGTAATCCACCACGCGGGCCCAGTGCGGGTTGGCAGATGTCTTCGATTTTTTGGTTCTAAGACATGCCGGTTTCCTCACGATGTTTTCCTTCACAGTTTCGAGAGCAGTGGTTATGAAATAATTTACACAAAGTAAAGCACCTGTCTGGGTTCGAACCTACGACCTACAACTCGTAAGTCGCGGCCGTTACCACTTGGCCACCACTGCTCTCTATGATTACATATCTCGGGACAATGGGGACCAGTTCTTAGGAAGGCGTACGCGCGCTCCAGTCAGCTCGCAGGCCCCTTAGACAATTTTAATGAAATGCTGCACCAACCGTCGATTATCCTTGTGTGCACTAAGCAAGTGCAGCCAAGGACAACCTCCGCTTGGTGTAGACAATAGGAATATTGCAGGATATGTATTATTATTATTATACAAGAAAGCTGATAACGGTCAAAACAATAACAGCTGTCCGAATATATACGGTAGCGTTTTTGTGTTTTATGTGAATGGGTAGTTAGTAGAAGCCGCGAAATTCTAATTTTCTTACGTTTTTTGCAATTTGCAGGTCAGTGTCAGATTGTATCTTGATCAAAATATGATTCCCGACAATAACAGGTACTTAATCACCACTATCCATTCACCTTAATGTCAAATAGTGGTGGAAATGATAGATTTTCATGGCTGAACCACTTTCCTAGGAACCTCTAGCTTTAGATTGCAATCTAGTAACGGTGAAGTATTCAATTACGATTTATGTAAAGTCTATTCAAACTTGTTTCAAACTAATATTATATCAAGTTAAACAAATACCAACTTTATTTTAATGGTAATTAAGTTGATTTCAGAGTGACTGTTGAAAAAGTTATAAAAATGTTTGAAGTTGTAGCGTAAACTGAACTTTATTGTGTAGGATTTAAAGTTATTTTTCCATAAACTTCTATTTGTTTACATTAGAATAGAATAGAATAGAATACTCTTTATTATGTACACCATATTACACACACACACACACACATTTTTGGCAAATAAAACGCGGATGCAGATTAAAGTTAATTTGTTTTACTTTAACTACTTTACAAAAAAGATAATGCACGTTAGCATTTACCAAGATACAAAATGCCTTTAACATCGGAAAACGAAAAAAGTTAAATCAACCGGAAGAAACCGGTTTTCGTTTCAAATAATTAGCATCTTTTTCACATTCTTTATTTCAACGGGTTGAAATAAAGAACTCGTTGCCGAGTTGCCGACTAAAGAATGTATATTGAAAGATGTTATTTTCTCGTTTTTATTCCGTGTTTAGGGTTCCGTACCTAAAGGGTAAAAACGGGACCTTATTACTAAGACTCTACTGTCCGTCTGTCCGTCTGTCACCAGGCTATAACTCAGGAACCGTGATAGCTAGACAGTTGAAATTTTCACAGATGATGAATTTCTGTTGCCGCTGTAACAACAAATACTAAAAACAGAATAAAATAAATATTTAAGAGGGGCTCACGTGTTTTTTTCGGCGTTTTTGTACGGAACCCTTCGTGTGAGACTCGGACTCGTACTTGGCCAGTTTTTACCTTTACTGGCATCCCGTTCATTAGTTCGACAAAAGGTCAATATTTCCTAAAAAGATAAGTCAGTGAAAAAGGAAATTTAGTTTTTATCTGCTTCGAGAGGGGTGGAAATCGAAAAATACGGACGTTTATTCATTTTGAAATTATTACGTTGATATTTCTTCATTACTGATTTACGAATACTTATTTAAAACAGTGTTCATAATCTCGGATAATTTACGTTCCATCGCCACTTATACAGTTATCTACTTTAGTGAAATGTATTCTAAGTAGATTTTTGAATTACTATAGAGATATGAGGAACAGGGTGTAAAGAATCACTCATCCTTCATAGAAAATGGAGGATCGTCCGACCAGACAGGTGTTGTGTCTGGCGGGCAACTGCCTAATGATTCATGTCGGGCTGTTGTATATAATTATGTTAGTTGCGCGGTAAACTCTGCTTGCGAGATGCAGGATTTTGCGTGACGTCAGTATGACGCGTAGTTCGCATGTGGCGGTAGATACGGCTAAAAAGGTCCTAATAAGTTTTGGTTTCAATGAAATTTGAACATTGTTAAGTTAACATAGCTATTACAGAGGTGTGACGGTGTACGTGACCTAGGCGTTTTTCATGACTCCAAACTCTTATTTGACATGCACATAGAACAAATAGTGGCCAAAGCTTCAAAGTCATTGGGTTTTGTTATGAGACTCGCAGGGTGTTTCAAAAAAGCCAAAACCCTTAAGATTCTTTATTGCTCTTTTGTGAGAAGCCATCTTGAATATGCGTCACAAATTTGGAACCCGTGCTATGGCAAATACATTGATCGTATTGAGAATATACAAAAACGATTTATTCGGTTTCTATGTTTTCGGCTACGTATACCATACCATTCTGATGATTACATAAATCTTTGCAAGAAATTTCACCTGCAGCCACTTATTAATCGTCGTCGACTAGCAGATTGCACTTTTCTTTTAAAAATTTTATCTAACGAAATTGACTGTCCTGATCTCCTGCATAGACTGCGTTTCAATGTACCCCAGAGATCAGTTAGATTTAATCCGCCGATTTCCATTCCTTTTTCCTCTTCTAACTACAGGCAGAACTCATACATGTTGCGAGCGAGTAAAGACTTTAATATTCTTTGCAAAAAGTTCTCATTTGACCCATTTACCATCAAACCCTATTCTGCACGCACTCGGCTATACGCTGACTTTTTTAAAAGTGCTTAGTGTTTATATACCTTATATTTGTATTCCTTTTTATAGTGCTTGTTAGTGATCCTAAGATTTCTACTACATTTTCTGTTTTTACCCGTGAGAACCTGTAATTGGCTTTATGTCTCTTTTACTATTGTTATGCTTTTGTTATAGCTGTTGGTTCTCCTATAAATAAATAAATAAATAAATAAATAAATAAACATTCAGTTTATTGTTCCATAACTTGAAAATGATCGAATTCTTAATTCAAATGTAGTTAAAAATTGGCCTTGTCATAGGAAACTCGGTAGTAGATCTAAATATGCTCGTTGTAGATTAGATTATGTAAAGGTGATAGAAAATCTATCGTAATCAGTTGTTAGTATTAATTTTAAACTGGTCGCAGCTAACTGGTTAAATTAGCCTTTTAACTAAACGGCGGCCGTTCAACTAACGGCCTGAATGATATTCAATTATAGTTTAGGTTGGAACTGTAACCAATCACGCGCGAGCCGAATTGGTCGCAGTAACTAAGCCAGGCCACCCCGACCAAATGGGATAAGTTAGGATAGAACTGTGAACTACCGCGTGCGAGGCAAGAGAGCGAAGCAATGCGAGCACTACTTCCAAAGGCCAGGCTGTTAACTAAACGGCTTATTTAACCAGTTGGCTGCGACAGATACACATTACTAAGCGCACATCGCAACGGCGCGGTTGTCTCAAGTATTACGAAGCTACAATTTCGTAGCGGCGTAGCACTTGCGTAGCGCTTTTGCTACGCACCTGGCGTAGCTAACGGACATAACCGAATGCTCATACGCTAGTGCGTATCAGCAATCAGTTATGGGATGTATCGTTTGTCGTCTGAAATATATTTTTTTTCAGTCCTCTGTTTCGATTTTCTGTATCCAAAATGTTATTACGGCTCGTTTCAACCCGGAACACAGAAGTAATTTTTACTTAATATTTTTTGATGCAAATATCCCCGTAAAACGTTATGGGCACGATGTACTACCAATATTTTTGTGTCCATTGGCCTTTTTACATGATAAATATCCCAACCCGTCTGATAGCCGCGACTGTTTTTAGGAGACAACAACGAGACGACATCTCGTACGCACAATGTATGTATTTCAACAAAAAACTAGTTTTACGCGTACAGCACTGCAAGGTATCGGCCTGAAATTTCTCCCTCCCCCCATTCACCCTCTTAGGGGTGGACTTTTGAAACCCTTTCTTAGTGGAAATCTACTCTTCACAAACAACACACCCTCCAAATTTCATGTCTCTAGGACCAGCGGTTTAGGCTGTACGTTGATATATCAAAGTCCTGACTGACTAGTCAGGACTTTGAATTTCATTTAAACACTGTTATTGGCAAAACATTAACAACCTCTTAAGAGGTCATTCACTCTTTAAGGAACAACTTTTACTATGGGACCAAACAAAAATCAGCTGTTCCCTACATTTTGACGAGTTATACGAACATAAATGTATGGAACAGCAGATTTTATAAAAATTTTTTTTAGTACATTTCACAAAACAATTGCACAAGTTTATACTTAATAGGTACTTTGTAGCAGTGTACTTAGTTACCTCGCTGACTGACATTACCCACGATAATTAACTTTACAATATATTAATTAGCTAATAATACTTTGATCTGATCAAATAACAGTCGAACTATGATTATAACACAAATTCAATACTGCTATAAATACTAGAAATCATTTTGGCATCGATTTAAAATCTGTAGGTAAGCGAAATTAATAAGAAAAGTATTATTTATGTCTAGATTTGAATTGTATCTGTTCAGTGCGATGCGATGTTGAAGGTTTTTAAAGTGAAGACTTCTTCAGGCGCGTTGGGCATTTTTAGATGGGAAAAAACCATTGAACTTGCGTCACTGTTTCCGTAAGCGACATCGCGTGTGTTTTGTTTTTATGACGATTAAAAAAATACCCGCTTCGGATGTGTTCGGCTGTCCTCGGGATGTACTCGGTTTTAATGTATATCCGATATGTATGTGAGTGATGGCAAAGTATTCTGTTTGTCTTTTCTTCTGACGGCACTCCCGGAGTGTCACTGTTTTTTTATAGGTTCAGGAATTGGATTAGCTTTTCTAAGCAATACAGTATTTAAATAGGAGGTGCTCTGGACTTCTTCCGTCTTATTACAAAACGAGATCTAATTGTAGACCTAGCCTAAACCTTCGAGCCAGTTACTCTATTTTGAACTTTATTCCGACAAACGTAAATTTCTTAATGCAAAATTGACAACTTAGACTCGGGTTTAACGTCAGTTTTTGTAATAAGAGCTTTAGCTTAGTCGGATTATAGTTCGAAATTTAAAAATGGCTGGATGGTTTAAACCTGGGTCTAAAGATAAATCTAGTTTTAGTTTATAATAAGGCCGATTATGTTTTAGATATTTACGCCCCAAATGCATGGGATCAACACACAGTTTGCTGATTCCGTGAAAATTAAAAATAATGAGGGCACTACCTTCTGAATCTCACAAACAAAGCAAGCTCTAAACATAAAGACAATTCTTTTGATTCGCCTTCAGGACTGTCAATAATTGAAAGACAGGATTTTACATTGCTGGTTACAGTTTTATAACCCTCTATGCAACGCGACTATAAACTATGTACAAATCGGACCAGCCGTTTAGGAGCTACGATGGCACAGACAGACACATAGATACAGATATACACGTCAAACTTATAACACCCCTCTGTTTTTGTCGGGGCTTAAAAAAAGATGTAGACGACAAGAATTCATTTGATTGTCCACCATAACAGTTCCTTATTATAGTGTCAATGTGTACCTATCCTCGAAACACATTTGGTACTTAATTGTAATGGAGATGTTTCTCCCTACCCGGCAGAACCCACAGAAGGCTACATTGATACACTATTATAGAACACAGATTGTATACAATCACAAAATGCACTCTTGTCGATGTTCACATCGTTTTGAGGATGTCTGTACCTAGATTAGTGACATTTCGTCACACAAAAGCTTCGAAAACCTTCGGACAAACGGGCGATTTTTTTCGTGCACTGGTTTTTCAACACCTTGCTTAGCGCCGACAGTTAAGAAACCAACTTTGTGTTTTTTGACGCACTGGGATGCATGCCATAAAAAAACGCCACGTTTAAAAATCGGCCGAGCATTATTGGCTAAGACTACATTTTCTCAACCAGCCAATGTACAGACGCCAGCACATCAAGCTAATAAAATCTGTCAAATTTCTTTAATAGATTTTTACTTTAACGCATACGGTTCAAGGTTGATTGGGAAAATTTGGTCTGTACAAAGTGCACTTTGGTTTCTTCAACATTGCACCGCACTGCACTTATAAGAGTAGAATCGGAGATATTTCAATAAAAATATAGCGTTATATTTCAATTACTTCCTAATTAAATGTTACGATAATGGTTGAAAAATAACTACATTTAACAACGCCCATACCCCGAATTAAACAGCTTAAAACTATGTTTAAAGTTATTATATTGTAATCACAAAGCGATTGCACCATTGCCTTTTATTTATTTGTATTACTGAATATAATTTCTTAAAATAATTTTACAACAAAAAAAAAGCATTCAAATATTGCATCGATGTGTCCTGCTCCTGGCATACTTTTACCTACTAACCTTGTACCATATCCTACGAATAAGTACATATTTACTTTCGTGTAAATGGGGATCTTTTAATAAGATTCAAGCCTTAAGTTATTAAGTACGGGAAAGTCATAAATTATAACTCAAAGCAGGTCTCGGCTGTACTTCGGTAATAACCGCGACAGTTTTAACTAATGTTATCTTCGAAAGATCCCAGGTGGTTATCCAGGAAGGCTGAAGGCCAAAAATACCGCCCCAGGACCCGACGGCTTGCCAGGTAAAGCCTGGGTCCTGGCCTCGAGGGCTCTCGGGCCTCGACTGGAGGCGTTCTTAAGCGCATGTTTGGAGAGAGGCCAGTTTCCACGCCGTTGGAAGACGGGGAAGCTGGTCCTCATTCGGAAGCCAGGGCGCCCTGCGGACTCTCCGTCCGCATACCGGCCCATCGTGCTGCTCGACGAGGTCGGCAAGCTCTTTGAGAGAGTGATTGCGGGCCGCCTCGTCGGGCACCTGGTGAGGACGGGGCCGGATCTTGCGGACAGCCAGTTTGGTTTCCGCAAGGGGCGCTCGACGGTGGACGCCATCATGCGCGTGAGAGCCCTCACGACGGGGGACGCGGTGTCCCGGGGTGGGGTCGTCGTGGCGGTGTCACTCGACATCGCCAACGCGTTCAACACCCTCCCCTGGAGCACCATTGTGGAGGCACTCCGGTATCACCGGGTGCCGCCCTACCTCCGTCGAATAGTCGAGGCGTATCTGACGGAAAGAGCCGTCAGCTACCCCGGTCGCGATGGGGAGTGGAACCGGCGAGAGATGTCGTGCGGTGTCCCACAGGGATCGGTCCTGGGGCCGCCTCTGTGGAACATCGGGTACGACTGGGTGCTGCGCGCCGACCTCCCTGATGGCGTCAGCGTGGTTTGCTACGCTGACGACACGCTGGTCCTGGCGCAGGGGAGGTCGCATCAGGCGGCGGCCGACGCGATGACACGCGGGGTTGCGATAGTCGTGGAGAGGATCCGGCAATTGGGTCTCGAGGTGGCATTGCACAAGTCCGAGGCCATGTCGTTTCATGGGCCCCGGAACGCGCCGCCATCGGGATCCCAACTAACGGTAGGAGGGGTTCACATCGGCGTCGGGATGACGATGAAATACCTGGGTCTCGTCCTCGACAGCCGGTGGAACTTCGTGGAGCATTTCCGACGTTTGGCCCCCAAACTGGAACGGGCCGGGGCCGCCTTCAAGCGGCTCTTGCCCAACCTGGGGGGGCCAAACGCCTCCTGCCGGAGGCTTTACGCGGGGGTCGTGCGGTCCATGGCCATATACGGGGCCCCGGTGTGGGCGCGTTCACTGCGGCGGCGAGCCGCCCACTACCTGAACGCGCCCCAGAAGGTGGTAGCCATAAGGGCTATCCGGGGCTACCGCACGATCTCTGGCGAGGCGGCAAGCCTCCTTGCCGGACTGCCGCCATGGGATCTGGAGGCGATAGTCCTCGCGCGCCTGTATGAGTGGCGCGCGGAGGCACTACGCCGGGGGGAGGATCCGCTTCCGCGGCAAATCGCTGCGGAGCGGACGGATCTCCGGCGCGATCTCATGGCGGCATGGAAAGAGCGACTGTCGCAACCCAGCGCAGGGCACGCCGCGATAGCGGCGATAAGACCCCTCTTTGAGGAGTGGCTAGAGAGGCGCCACGGCGCCCTCACCTACCGCCTGACGCAGGTCCTCACCGGACACGGAAGTTTCGGGAGGTTCCTGCACATCATCAGGCGGGAGGAAACGCCCGGGTGTCACCATTGCCAGGATCGCCCAGAGGACACGGTGGAGCACACGGTGGAGGTCTGCCCCGCTTGGGCGGAGCACCGCCGTGTCCTCGTAGAGGCGATTGGCAGCGACGGCGACCTCTCGCGTCCGGCCCTGGTGCAAGCCATGGTCCGGGGCGAGAGGGAGTGGGAGGCAGTCACCTCCTTCTGCGAAGCAGTCATGCTAGCGAAGGAGGTGGCGGAACGGCTCAGGGAGAGAGCCTCCCGTCCCAGCCGCCGCGGGAGACGCTCCGGGCGTCGGGAGCCGCGTGACGACTCCCGGCCACCGTAGGCGCGGGCCTGCGGGCGGAGAGTAATGGGTAGCTCACCGCCCGATCAGGACCAGGCCCGTGCCGGACGGCGCGTACGTGTTCCACGCGCGCCTCAAAGAGATGTCAGCATCGAGGAGGGGCCCCTTAGGGCCGAAGCCTGCCGGGTCAGCGGGATTGTCCGAAAGGGTTACCGCTGGCCCGGAACATAAAGGGCTAAGGAAGGAACACGGGTGGGTTTTAGTCAGTAAGAGTCTGACACTCCCTTCCGCTCCACCCAGAGCGGGAGGAGTCATTTGATGATTTCCCATCCTCAAAAAAAAAAAAAAAAAGGTGGTTATCCTACTAATATTAAATGTGAAAGTTTGTGAATATGTTTGGATATTTGTTACTCAATCACGCGTAAACCGTTGAACAGATTTGGATGAAAATGGGCACATAGATAGACCATTTCCTGGATTAACACTTAGGATACTTTCTATCCTGATATTCCCACGGGATCGAAACTTACGCGGTTGAAACAGCGGGGCGCTGCTGGTTCTTTCATAATTAATTCTACTTTTACTATATTCAGCAATACAAACAAACTGGTTGCTTAAAAACAAAAACGTTAACAGCGAGAACACCGATAAGGCAAAAATCACAATCTGTGCGTTTTATTTGTGTTACTCGAACGTGCTAGTGTATGCCAAATTGCCAACCTTTAACATTATACACTTGACTAAGGCACCTCTTTACATCTAGCGTTTTCGACCGACATGACAGTATCGCCGCGTCATCGTGTCAGCGACGACGCGTCAACGCTACTTGAGCCCTGGTGCGCACGGGCAATGTTTTTTGCTCACTGAATTTTCAACGCCGGAGTTGAAATTCCAACAGTTTGTTTTCTTTAAGCGCTGTGCTGCGTTCTGTTGGATTCTCAATGCTCGGCTCAATACCGAAAGTCGAAAATTCAGTGCGCCATAAAAAAACGTTGCGTTTATAAATCGCCCGGACCGACCTGGGATAAGTTTCGATACTACTACACAACGCTAGCGTACCGTCAACGCGACGTCAAGCAACGCCAGATGTGAAGACATCCTTATGTGCACATTCAAACAAATGAATTTGTATTATTTAACTTATTATACCTACATTCGATCGATAGGATTTATACATTCAAATTTAATAAGTATACAAATTATCACAATAAAAACAATTTGCTTTAAAATACGTAATAAAATTATTTTTCTAACACAATTAACAATCACGAAAAACAACGTATTTTATTACAAAGCAAAAGACGTAAAATCACATGAAATGAAAAAAGATTTGACAAAACTTCCGACAAACCGACTTTTACCGACAAACGCGTATTCGGCTGGAATAATAATCTAATGACGAAATTTCCGTATGAATCTAATGTACTTACAATAATTACTTACACGGAAACGTACGAGATAAAACGACGCTTTTGGCACTTAGGTCTTTCCCTTATTCTTTTGAACAATCTTTTTCGAGCATTGCTTCACTCAACTTTATTATTTGGAACATTCAACCTACATTAAAGAGCAATTTTTCTAGCGGCGTATTATTATTTTTTCGTATTATTTTCGCGATAGTACGCCACTAGAAAAATATTATTTTAGTAGATATTTTTGTAGACTTAGGGCAATTGCACAGATGGCCGGATTTGCACATGGATTTTGTTCAAGAATAGCATTCGATCGTTACTTTAGTGAAAATGTGTGGAAACCTCGGGACTATATAAGAACTCGTTGGCTTGTCTAGCGCAGACACTCCTACTAAAGTATTGAACGATTGGCGTTCGTGCATAGAAATGTCATAGAGTTTGTATGCGAACCCAATCGTATGTGCAAAAGCTCTAATTGTTCGATTCTTTAGTTTTCTTCATAATTTTTAACGCTTCAAAATTCCTTTTATACAAGTGCTTTATCGGAAGAGTGCTTACTTACAAAGGAGGTATTTTATCTATTAAATTATTGCTATATTAGTTACATTTCAATAAAACTTTTTTTAATTTCAAACTTCACTAAGGTAACTAATGCACTAAATCTTACTAGTTATTTCAAAATCTTCACTAATTAGTTTTTAAAACTTTTATTTTCTTTAATAAAATATTTTTAACGTACTATTGGTCTTTAATAAAATTTTATATTAAATACTATTAATACTATAAATGAAGTGACTAGAAACATGCAAAACTTGATGAGAGTGAGCAATTTTATACTTATAGATCAAATGTTTGGATATTTTTATTAAATAAATATATTCTACCAAATATATGGAAATACCACTTTACAATCATCATCACGATTTTTTATCATTCACGATGAATATTCCTCTGTTATGATTCTTCCATACATTTAGTATAATACACAAGAAGCGTATTATATTATCTAAATGGGAAATATTATATTAATATCTGTACAATTATTTGTCATTTAGAAATTACACTTTACCATCATCATCGTATGCGATTAAAATTAATGATTAAATTATCATTCGAAGTAAATTATTCACATTGCAAAATATTGCAATGGCTTTAAGTATGATTCATGCGGACTCGAGTATATTTCAGGACTTGGCCTAGTTAGAGCAGCAATAGTAGGAAAATGGACTCATGTTACTTGATATTCGAATATCCAAATACATAAATAACATTATTTTTTGTGTCAAATATTTATTTAAGTATTGTTTCTCCAAATAAAATGTTTTTAGGAAAAATATTATTTTCTTAACTTGATCTCATGAGAAGTCAGTTATGTCACTAACTTTACATCCATTCATGGAATAGATAAGTTGAAAACTGTTCTCATGATGGCAAACTGAGATATTAACTTTTAATGTAACCTTGTAACTTTAGTTGAAAAACTATTAAATAACAATGTGCTAACCACACATTAGTTACTTGTTAGTTTATGAAAATATCCAGAGGTATTGTATATGACACTATTTACTAGGATTTTTACAGGAAAATACTCAAAGTTCGATTACTGTCATTAATCTACAATTGCACAAACTCGGCAATGGCCTCATAAAAAACAATGCCCACCTTTTCAAACATTTTCGATCAGCGAACATTCTACATTTTTCAAGGAACTTTTCCTCGAGCGTACATGACAATGAATACATGAAAAGGTACCACTAGTTATAACAATTTAACTACTAGATCACAAACTGATTGACTAAAGAACTATTTATCAATTCCTTTATTAGTCACTAGATGAAATATTGCGTTTTATAAGCTAAATGTTGAGAAGACGCGTATAATGCATACACAGAGGGTACAATGGAAGAATCTTGTGTTTGTGCAGAAAATAAGGCAGCGTATAGTAAAATTTTAAAATAGATAATAGTTCCGAATAATTATTTTTGAGTTTTGAATAGGAATAATAAATCTTGGAATTTACCGATATGTGTTTGTGTAAAATTACTGCTGTAAATATCGTTTATTTGTACTTAAATATAGTTGGCGTTATTTTTCATTTGAGGTTAAAAATTAGTGCTATATTATGGTTTTTTATTATGATAAGAAACTTCACATGGGTTTCTGTTATGGTTCTGCCACACTATCGCAATGGCGTATTATTAAAAAATATTGTTTAATTTAAAATGCGTTTCACTAATTTACTATTCAACCAGCATCAATTTTACTATCTTTCCAATTCACCAAACATGACTGAATACGTTTCAAATCCACCGGAGCTTTCATTTATGTCAACATTTCCATACGAATAATAATACGCCGTTAGAATAATATGGCCGATTCTTTATTAATGATCCAATACTTTTTTATGACGTCATGAACGTAGCCAGGATTCCTTTTAGGCATCAAAAGTTCTAGTTAGTTCTTTAATAAGGAACTATTTTGGCCTCCATACGTTAAATAAACCAAAATTCTCATCCGCGAGAGACTATTATCACGCAGAACGGCCTCCTTAGAGCACTTACAACACGAGGTCAATCTAGAGAATCACTTTTTTTTATAAAAATAGATATTATAATATCTATATTTTTAATCTCAGAATTCTCTTGCTCTATTTCTCTATCGTGGATCAGACGATAAAGTCGAAACCAATACTCTCAGAAAAAATCGTCAATTAAGTACCATTTACACAATTAAAATTTCACCGTCTGAACATTGTTTAGACGATGAAAGTCATTTGTTGCTTCACTTTGATGCCACAGGCAATTGAATCAAACCGTGTAAATCGAGCCTTACTCAAACCAGTTTTTCATTCAATGACTGCATGGTTGTAATCCTTTTTCTTTTATCTACCCTTTGAGATGAGTAGGGGTTCCTGGCTTCGTCCATATTGTGATGATATTAAAACCTGTATGTATATGACGGTGGCAGTTGTCGAACGCGTCGGATATGGAGTTAATTGTACTACGGGTTATTTGATTATCACTACACTCTCTCTTCGGGTGCTAGTCCTCGTTTGATTTATTATTACCTGGAAACAAAGGGAACGGAATTGTTAATTTATTTGTTTTGTTAAAATAAATGCTGGGAACTGATTACAACTTAGAGAACTCGCGTACTAAGCGGCCATGACAGTTTGCTTGACCGGCCACAACTAGTTGGACGAACGGTGATGCGGCCAAACTTTCTTCTTGGTCGGAGCTTCTGCGGCCGGTCGTACGATTAGTCGTGGTCGTAGCTGCCTAGTGCACGAGTCCCTAAATTGAACTTCATCAAAAAACTGAAAACAGCATCTAGCAATTGTAAAAACAGGACGCCGCAATTCTTTAAAAGTTCCTAGTAGGTTTTATTAAAAGTGGAAATACGGCACAGTTAATCATTTTAAAAGATCTGTACAAGCGGACTTTATAAAAACTAAAAGCTCAATACATTTAGGATGTAAATATTAACAAAATAAAACTGGCCCTAATATGCTTCCTTGGGGAACGCAGACATTTTTATTGAGGTGCCAAGGAGACATAATAGATGAAAATTTGTTTTCACATACCTCTCGTCGGAGTCTTCTGGCTCAGAGTTGTCCTCTGCCCGTATTGGTGAGCTGTGAAGAAATACATACATTATAACATACATGTCAAAATAATCACAAGTTTAATTAAAGTCCACTTACTTATCTAAGAATTAGAAAGTTGTGAATTTTGTTAGGGAAACCGAAAACGTAGGTAGGTAGGTTTTAAATTAATATCTCTCAATAAACCGCCGGAATCGGATAATTGCGAACACGTACATGACAAAAAATATGCTGTGAAACGTATAGCTGGAAATGTGATGGTACGCATATAATTTTAAGACAAATTCTGCATTGTCACTCGCAAAAAAATACTGACTTGTAAAATTTAGAAACCGGCAAAATGACGATTGATTACAGCATTCTTCGTTACGACAGCAGAGATATTCTATCATCATTTACATACGAGAACCGTCTGACATACATTTAGGCCCGGATTATTCTCCGACCGGATTACAACAAGCCGCGGTTGCAACATGTATGAGGGCAGTACGTATATCTTGCCATTGTGTCCGGACCGCAAGGCATTGATGCGGGGCTACTACCGGCCTCTCGTAACTTATGTATTCCTGGTACCATTCCACTTGTCGGAGTATTGCTGTCGTATTGTCCGGTTAATCTTTAAGCACTTGAATGATTAATGATTTTTGGGCAGGTTTTGTTTGCCTATTTTTGCAGTCTCCAGTTTCCTTTAGTAGTTTGTTTTTGTTCTTGTATTGAAAGATAATCCTTCTTGCCTCGGGACAAATGCATTGCGCCCAATGTGGCATCAAAATAACAAACTCGGCATCACTTATTTAAACAATTTATTTTCAGTCACCTTGTTTGTGAGCCTTTCAAGAATTAGGCACGCACGGCCCTTAAAAAACGGCGGCTTAAAAACCCTACCTGGGTTTGTCGTAGGCCGTTTTTTAAGCACAAACTGTTTATGAAAAAAAATCGTCATACATCCTCTTTCAACTACAAAACGACGACTTTATTGAAGTTTTAAAAGCATTTTGCCAAGCAATATAATGCGATTATGAAATATACAATAAAATGATGCCTATGTTAAAGTTAAAGATAGAATAGATAATGAGAACAGACCAAGAGATACAAAATACTAAAAGTCAATCATTTCACTGAGAATTTTCAGCGTTTGTCAAAAAGCTGACTGATTCAAAGTGTTGACTTTGGATCAGTCAGCTTTTTGACAAACGCCGGTCTATTCTGAAATAATCTCACCGTAAAAATTAGGTGATGTGAGCTGACATTCCACCTGATGCTAGGAATTGATTATATTGACAGCTCACTTCACATAAGTTTTCACAGTGAGATTTACAGATCAGCTTATCCAAAAGCCATTAACATCACAACTACCCAAATCTCACCAAGAGCACAACTCCTCGTCTTTCCACGTGTCTCAGTCTAGGTTCCCCCCGTTCCTCAGCCCCGCCTTGGTCTCGGGCGGCACCTGCTTGCGGAAGCAGTCGTCCAGGAAGGCCGACATCGTGCGGTACAGGTGCCGCTTGACTCCGTCCAGGCTGTGGCCCTCGTCGGGGTAGATCTGGTGGAGTAAGGAGGATTTAGCATAGTAAAGATTAGGAAGAAAAAAAAATTCGCCACAACACAGCCAGCCGGCCAGTAATATAATGTAAAAATAATAAAGCCTTTTATTTCCATATCCTTAAATTACATTGCAAATGTTGATAGAAGTTAATTGTTAGTAGTTTACTTATTTTCTAGATGTTGGTACAGGTTAGTTATTTTGTCTGTCATGGGCCCCTTCTCGGGTGAAGGTCTCCTTCAACTTCTTCCATGTGCCTCTTTAGGAATAGTCTGCCAGTCTATAATGTCCGTACTGCTGACATAGGCCACCTAGTGAGAGGGAGTGGACCGTAATCCGCCACGAATCCAGTGCGGGTGGAGGGTTTAATGGTATTTTATTTTATCATAAAACTGCATCAAAGAATTATCGGAGGTATAATAAAATATGCAGGCAAGAACACAACGCCTAGATAACAGCTTGAAGGTGACTATCAGTAACACTAACATTATTGGGATCTTCGCCGAACTTATTATTAGATAAGTTTTGCTTCTCTTTCCGAACATACTTTTATGCACCTGTTACTGATCTTCATTGGGATAAGTAAAATTCATCCAGTATTTCGTATTGTATACAGTCAAAATGCACACATTTGCACATAAATTGTAACCGTCTTCACCAGGTACAAAAATAACTCTGCGAATGTCACCTTGACGTAGATACGTGTTCTTCCTGGCTGCTATTTATATTCGTCTTTCAAATGTGTTATCCTAGTACTTTTATAATATCTCTTCATTATCAAATTAAAGAATCAAATCAAGACAAATAAATGTTCCTAAATAAATTAGGATAAGAACGATGATAATATTGATGCCAAAGTAAAAAAGCTATGAAATATTTTTGAACTCGTCTAACTCACCTGCTGTCGGAACATGCTCCCCTGGTCAGCGAGCGCCCTCGCGAGCGCCATGCTCTGCTGCACATGCACATTATTGTCTGCAGTCCCGTGCACCAATAGCAGCATCTTATCGTGCAGTGCTGCTGCTTGCTTGGTGACATCAGCGTCGGCGTACCCTCGGTAGTTGCCGGTCGCGTTCGGGAAGCCCATGTAGCGTTCCGCGTAGGCGGAAGCTGTTGGATCGATGGTTTCGTTTAATACTTTTGGGTATTTGAGGAAAGGATATATTTGCCCTGCAGTGGGACAAAACAAGCAAAAAGCAAAAAAAAAAAAAAACTTGGAAAACCCTGGGGGGCCTGGGGCACCTTCTGATAGTTAGTGGTCCTCCAAGTTGTGTCATGTGCTTACACTGGCGTCTAACTGAAACACAGCTTGCATGTGGAGTGGCTGTGTGCCACCATTTGTGGTTCCACATGGCGACAAAAATTACCGTACATAGGTAATTTACTACAAAACGTACTACTTACATGTTTGTAGAAAAAAAAACTCAAAAATTAAGGGAATTTAAATCCATTTCACTGAACATGTTTTTCAGATGATTTAGAATACCTATATCAATAGGTATCAACAATCCTAGTTGACTAGGATTTAAAGTACGGACAACATAGGTAAGCTTTGTTCAAAAAAGATTTTCAGCAACATTAAGTTTAAAAGGTTCAGGGAATAATACAACTATTTCAGGCATTCTCGAGAAGTTGTGAAAGAAAATAAAAGGACAAGGTGAGAAAAGGACTTTAAAACAGTTTTAGCAGACAAGACGTCCAATGGGAATAGTAGTTTTATTACAACCAAGAGTAAAGCTAAACCTGCAAAGGAATAATTTTATTACAATGCATGGGAGTTTTGATGTGATCGAGTTGTTGGCTTGGGATCATGCGAAATAGCATAATAATGTGAATATTTTTCTTTTGTTTCTAATGTTCCACCATATTATGTTACTCGATAAGTTGTGTTCCATTTCCAGATCGAGCAAAATGTTATTGAGTTTTTTAATTAGGAATTTCTCAGTTGTTAGCCCGGAGTTTGGAAGTTGGTGGTGTGATACCCCCGTGCCTCGGAAAGCACGTGAAGCCGTTGGTCTTACGCCCGATCTCTCTCCGGTTGCGTCGGATTTCGTGCTGTCCCATCGGACTATGAGAGTGAGGGAAGAGACAGTGCATCTTTGTCTGCGCACTCACTTGTGCACTGTAACATCTTCCGCGAAGATGGTAAGCTTACGTTGAGATTGGCTGCCATGGCCGAAATTCATGGAGAACTATTACTATTATACCTAAGCGCTACAAGGTTATTTTTCCACGTGGCCAATATCGGTACTAACGCCGCCATTTTGTTTTTGAATTCATTTCAAGTGACATTTCACAAAAAATTGCTTTAATGTTACCGACAGCGCCCCCCGTTAACGTTATCCGAAGGCCTTGTAGCGGTGTATGTATTAATCACCCAAGATAATCAAACGACATTCCCTCTAAAACAAAAGCCTACAAATTCCAATAGATTACCCGAGCAGCGCTTGTCATGTACCCTCCATTAAAATAACATTAAGGACCATTAGAAGGAGGCTGAATTACTGTATTTATAACAATTACAATCGTCATTCGATTACTATTTGGGTTCCTTTGTTGTCTGGCTTCTAATGAAGGAATTTTGTGGTTGCTTGGTTCGTTTATTAAATGGGAGAAACTAAGTGCTTTATGATGCGAAGATTTTGACATAAATATGAACTGTTTAATGTAGGCTAAGTATGTATATAAAATTCAAAGTCCTGGCTGACAGTCATATCAACGCACTGCTTAAACCGTTGAAAAGAGACATGAAAATTGGGAGGGTGTGTTCTTTGTGAAGAGTAGGTATCCACTAAAGGTTTTTCGAAATTCCACCCGCTTAGGGGTGTAATGGGGGGACCGTGAAATTTCACGCAGACAAAGTCGCGGGCAGAAGCTAGTACAATATATATAATATCGTAAGCTGATGGTCCCAGCTGCCATTCGTGGATCTTTGACAATTGTTACGGGTCGTCAGAAGTCTGACAACCAGTCACCAGTCAGTTTTTGGGTTTACCCAGAAACTGGGTTGTGGAGGTCAGGCGATCAAATAAGGATTTAGGGTCTACCTGATGAGAAATGATGGGAAATGTCAAATGATCTCCGCCATCTATGGACATCTGCAATTCCAGGACATCGTAGATACGTTACAATCCCGTTCAAAACGGTACACAGCAACGCTGCTTACGGACCGAATTAGGTAGGCTGAACGAGCATTCATCATTCAGAATTGTAGTCAATTTCGACAACCTCTTCTATAACGCTTCTGGTTCCCTAACCATTACTGACCGTAGTACCGCCAGCGCACGATGGGCGTTAACGCGATCCCGCAATGGAACACGTTCAGCGTGCTAGCTAACGCGAGGGCCGCTAGGAAGCCGCCGTGTGCTCTCCCCCATACGGCCACACGACGCGCGTCGATGAAGTGAAGGGAGTCGCGGAGATACCTGTAAAGAATCAAGGTTAGTTACGTTTTTAAAAAGATTGTAATACTAGTGAGAACCAAGGACAGGCCAGGAGTTTACTTTTAATGGGCATTCATAATCTCCTAGCCTTTCCTACATTCAATTTCTGAATGTTGGAAAGGCCTCCTGTCCTGCCCTCTGTGTCCCAAAACATGCAGTCTAAGTGACCTCTGCGCTGCCACCGACGACGCCGTGGAGGTGGCGAGGTTTTAGGAAAGCAAGATTTAGAATACAGTCGTGCAAACAGACGACACGAAGAAGAAGAAGAATTTCTGAATTTTGATGATCTCTTCTCTCTCGATGTCGGGAAGTGATTATAGTTATGAGTGAGGAGTACCCTGTCGGGTTCATGCCCAAATTACATCAATTGGTATTATTCATAACGATCTAGCACACAGCTGTAAGGCCTGTTCCACAGGCGTAAAAATATCGCGGCGGGAATATATCGCCCGTGCGTGATTGGAGTCCAAAGTCAACAAGTAACTCGTAGCACCTATAGTTGAACATGTTCAGTTATGCTTGGCACTCCAATAAATATTCATTCTTTAAACCCCGTTTTCACGTCTTTCGTCTTTACTATCACTAGATATTTACTGACATTTCTCATAGTTAGCTATGACTTACTCAGCAACTTCCAACTGGTCCTGCAGCTCAACAGTCCCGAGCCGGCGATGTAACGAGTGATGAGCACCGAGCCCCCTGCCTCCCGCTCCCCTCGCGTCCACTGAAGCGAGGATAGCCCCCGCACCAGCAGCTAGCGAGCCCCAGTCTAGGGCCCAACGCTCTGTGACCAGCTGTGTCCCTGGTGCCCCGTGACTGTTGGAGAAACAAAGGAAGATGATAATATCGAAGCAGGTAAAAGTACTAGGCGAGTATAAGTTACAAAGAACAATAAAGTTAGGATGGTCCCCGCACCAGCTGCCAAGGAACCCCTGTCTAGGGCCCAACGCTCTCTAAGCAGCTGTGTCTCTAGTGCCCTGTGAATGTTGGAGAAACAATTGTGATATAGAAGGACGTTAAAGTACTAGGCGAGCATAAGTTGTAAAGAACATTGAAGCAGTCACTGCCTTACACCAAAGGTTAGTGAGTTCATATCTAATTTTTAAAAATTCTGTGGATTTGATGAAATTTTATTATTTTCTAAAGACAACCTCAACGGAGGTTCTGTATAACCACAAATGGCTAAGACAAAACTCCAAAGGTAGCAACGTCACTTGCAAGATGCTTGCAAATATTTTTTTTAATAGTTTATATAAACTCTGTGGTTTTCCACCAGTTGTGGTACAACTCTATGGTGGATGGAAAACCAACCAACGATAACCAACTTAGAGAATCGTCTATTGTTTTCAAATGTAATCGTCTTTTGTTTTGCTGTTGGCTTACTTTTTCAAACTTGACTGAAAAAGGGTGACTCCCTTCGATTAACACAGCACTAGAGGAGGAGATGGATTAGGGACAAAACACATCGCTGAAGTGGCCGCGATTGCATATAACTTGATTATAAATAAACCTTAACTATTAATTAATAAACCATAATATAATTACTTACTACTTTGATTGAAAAGAAAACGTATTTTTTAAAATAAGAATAAAATATTTATGGAAAAGTAAAATATAATTTCTGAGCAATAAGGTTGAACTAACTACCTATGTTTCAAAATAAGACCACAACATGATTAATTGTGGTCTTATTTTTGCGGCCGTTTTTGATGCGCTCATTGGAAATCTAGTACTATTGTTGATCGAAGAGTTTACCCAAAGATAGATTTGAAATCCTTATCATTTAAAATAAAGATTTCTATCCCTTTTATATTTTCGTCTGTCACAAAAAGTCTTTGACGACCAAAATTATGATAATGTAATGGATTACATTATCATAATAATGTTAAAAAATCTCGTTAATTTTAGCTTTAAATCTGGAGATTTAAAGCTTAAATAAACAAGATTTTATATTTGAAAATTTAAATGAAGATTGCTTAAAAAACCTTTTATTTGAGAACATTAACGACAGTAACAAATCCGTCCATAAATGTCTCTTATTACTTAAGTTAGAAGGAATGTTAAGCATCAGATATTTTTTCAGTCCATTTTCCCAATGATTTGTGAGATCTCAGGCCATTACGGGTCTTATTACTTTGGTAACAATGACTGTAATGGCGCGCCTATCGGCCAGGAATAGACTAACAGTCTTATAAAAAGTAAGTGCGGTTATATTTTACATTTTTACAGTTTCATTCTGAGAGAGAAACTAATCTTTTAGATGTTCAGTTGTTTTCTGATCTTCGAATTTGGTTGAGGATTTCGATAATTACTGTCAGAGTTATTTATACATTAGCTAAAAGAGCCCTAACACTATTATTACGGTCGCAGAATGTTTAAAAAAAGTTCAATAAACAGGCCAAGTGCGAGACGGACTCGCACACAAAGGGTTGCGTACCACCGTACAATGTTTAACACCTTTAATTTTTAACTTAATTTTATTTTTATTATTTGTTGTTATAGCGGTCATAAATGATAAAATGATTTATTTTTACCGACTTCACAAAAAGGAGGAGGTACTATGTTCGGCTGTTTGTATGTTTTTTTTTTGTATGTTTGTTCATCGAATACTCCGCCAATTGTTGACGGATTTTACCAAAATTCTTTTTTTGTTCGAAAGTAGATAGTTCTGAGGTGGTCCCACTGTCACCAAGTTAGGATCGGATGATGGAATCTTAGAGAAATCGAGGGCAACCCTCAAATTTTATAGGCTCACTTATTGGTTTTCGCATATTTTATGAAGTATCTTGTGTATTGGCGTATGGTTGTCACCATCTCAGGTAGCTGGACTGATGATGGAAGGTATAACTCCTTAACAGTAAGAAGTTACTCGAACAGGCAAGGACTGTTTTAGTAAATTGTTTTGATGTTTGATAGGGCATTTGCCACATTTGGTCTCATGATCATCAAGTTATGACCTGATGCTGCAGTCAGGATAGTCTGCAGAGTACCTAACTCCTCGACAACTAACAGCAGATATATCGTGTTTAGGCTCATTGAAAAGGGCTCGATGTGTGGATGAACGTACTGTTAATAAGGAACACCGAAGTACATAGAGACCTGATGCTGAAGCCAGGAGCTTCAGAAAAAGTACAAACCTTGAAATTACAGCACCGTAGTCGTGTTTGGGCTCATTTTAAACAGGACTAAATTTTAAGTTCAATGCAATGTTGACATAAGTCTGGCCTGATGGTGCAGCCAGGATTATCAGCATCTAGTCTAAAAACTAATCAATACTTCTTAAAGTGAAATACTTTTGCGAGCTTTTCTTCTGTGTAATTATCCTAACAAAGGTTGCCGGTAGCGGCTGGATGAGAGAAGCGGAGGACCGTGAACGTTGGCGCAAACTTGGGGAGGTCTACGTCCAGCAGTGAACTGCAATAGGCTTATGATGATTTATAAAAGCCTCAAAGCCTCGTTGCATTTCACGTAAGGCTTTTTCGTCATGTGGTCTATTTAGCAATTTGGTAGGTTCCAAGTTGCATAATACAATACCATCAGCGTCTTTACACGACTAAGCGTAACATAAACTTGGCCCTTCGCAAAAATTTTCTTGCCTAAGTCTATTATTAAAGTAACTTGAGCATTTGCTTTCGGAAATTATGATTTGGTAAAGTGGAGCTGATGATGAAGACCACAAATGGCCATCAGACTACTCAATGGCAAATATTTCACGGGTTGCGATTCGATTACTTTAATATAGCTGCAAAGCAATTTATGCTCATTACAATGCGTATGGTGAAGTGAAGCTGATGGTGACTTCTCAATCAGCTTCAGTTCTCCTGGTTCTTACTAGGAGAACTCCTCAACAATTAACGTCCCTGCATCGGGAAAAGCAATATTTTGTAAAAAGGTGATAAGCAGTTGACATTAGGCTATTATAACTTAGATAAATTACAAACTGACCCGCTAAAAAGTGAAAAATAAAAACTTTTTTACAAAAAAAACAACCGACTTCCAAAAACACTATAAAGTGAAAAATAACTTTAATTTCGGAAGTCGGTGGCAAAAAACTAAAATACTAATCCAAGGACACCGACTTCCGAAATTAAAGTTATTTTTCACTTTATCTGTAAGTAGGTTTGTTCAAACACTTTTACACGTCAATCATATTTTTTTAAACTAGATGAGGTCCTTACTCTGTGAAAAAGTAGTACTTACTCTGTGAAAATTTCAAGGGTCTACCTATAACTGTTCAAAAGATACAGCCCTGTGACAGACAGACGGACGGACAGCGGAGCCTTAGTAATATCATCCCGTTGGCATTCTTTGGGTACGGAACCCTAAAAAGGAATTACATATTTGTACTCACACTTTCAACACCAGAGGGTACTTGGTAACTTCGTCTTCTCTCAACCCAGGTGGTAGAAGCAGCCGCACCCTGGCTGCGTGCCCACTGGATAGCTGCACCGAGAATGTTCGGGGCGTCGGCAATGCTATTGCAGCTAATCTCTCCTATTACAAAGAAATAAAGATAACACGTTAGTTTCATCATCATAAGCAGCCTATAATGTTCCCACTGCTGGGACACAGGTATTCACTCTTCGAGAAGGCCAACCCACCAACCAACCCAACCCGCACTTTGCCCACGTGGGCAAAGTGCGGGTTGGTAGTGTCACATGTTTTCGAATTTTTTGTTCTAGGACATGCCGGTTTACTCACGATGTTTTCCTTCACCGTTTTTGAGAGCAGTGGTGATGAAATAATTTACTACACGAAGTAAAGTGCATGCTTAGGTTTGAACCCACGACGTACAATTCGTAACTCGCGGCTATTACCACTGGGCCACAACTGATCGTATTGTCGTATACTGGCAGACAATTTTAATATGTATTAAATTTTGCTTTCGATTTTTTTTGTACATGTGCAAGAAACGCGTCTCTAGGTCGTCACACCAGCGTTTCCTAGGATTCACTCGGTGACGTCGCCTGTCTTCTGGCACCCACTGTATGACGACTTTGGCCGACTTGTCCCTGTGGCGGCATCTACATCGCCATATGTGAACTGCGCATTACACTGACGTCACGCTAAATCCTGCATCGCGCAAGCGAAGTTTACCGCGCAACTACCATAATATATACAACGTCCCGAAATCAATCGTCGGGCAGACAGACACCCGTCTGGTCGGAGAATCCTCCCTTTTCTATGGAGGATGAGTGAACTTTCCACCTTGTTCCTCATACCTCTATAATATCCCTACGCATGTTGTATGACATGGCCCGCCCAATCCCACTTCAGATGCGTTTACGGAAGATTGTTCGGAGAAGGCAACGCACAAAGAACAATGGAAAGCTATTGGAGGTGGCCTTTGCCCAACAGTGGAAGGTTGATAAAAAAAGTGCAATAATGCCCACTTGCACCACAAACCACGAAATGCAATTAACGTTAAACGAACTTAAAATATCATTCTGTCTCTGTCATCATCTTCAAAAGCTTGACGGAAATGGAGCGATGTTTGAACTTCGTTTAGCGCTAAACGAAGTCTTTATGTTGCCTAAAGTAAGAATCACCGTGTAGTCACATATATAAGGTCTATCTATTCATACACGAAATATCTGAAGGGGTCATTGTACTCATCATTATGAACAACTTTTACTATGGGACCAAACTCGAAATCGCGAAAAAATAATCAGCTGTTCCACACATTTATGTTCGCATAACGCGTCAAAATGTAGGGAACAGCTGATTTTTTTTTGGCGATTACAGGTTTGGTCCCATAGTAAAAGTTGTTCGTAGGTAATGATGAATACAATGACCCCTTATGAGATTTCGTGTATGAATAGATAGGCCTTATATACAACACAACGCTCAGTGCGTCTAACCAAAGATATTCAAGCAAAAAAAAAAACTCTGATTAAAGTGATTTTATTTTGACCCAAAATAATAAATTGTGTATTAACAATAGTGTATTTTCGTTAGCTGATTATTTTTCTTGTAAGTATCTTTGCGTTTTTCTTATATATATTTTTTACCATCGTCCTTATTTTGGTGGTCAGAATGATTTCTAAAAGTTTGTCCATCTATTTTAATGGGACCATAAATAAAGACATACATGGTATATTTTGTTACAAAAATTGCTTTATTATATCAGCACCATAATTGCGTAACACACTATGAATCGGAATCTGAATAATTTCGAAGCATTGCTAATCCATTGCTTCATAAGTTCGAAAAATTTGTCTGCTCAACACGTAAATAACGCAATGGATGTTGTTGAACTGTCAAAATGTAACCGATTCCGATTGATAATGTGTTACGCAATTGCTCCTCAGAACTTGGACACAAACAAAAACACGCATTGTATAATATTCTTACCATTCTAAGAAATAATAAATTAATAGTTTAAAAAACACTGGAAAAACACGCTTACAAGACTTTTCTAAGAAATCCAAAACAGCTATGATACGATTTTCCATCATGAAGTTCCAGTTCATATCTTCCGGTTCCATCATCAGATCAGTTCGACAGTACCATATTATTGTATTGTCATCAGAACTACATACAGCTGCCAATTTTCATTACGCTACGACCCTTGGAAGAGGTTTAAATTAGTTACCTTAGATTCCATTACATAGTTAGTTACATACAGGTCGACCTAATAAAAGCGTGTTAAAAAAAAAGAAAAAAAAATACGTATATTTGCGGCAAACATGACGCACAAAAAAAAACAAACAAAAAAAACCAAAATAACAATGTCATCTCTCATTACCTTTTCCCCTATATTTCCTCAATTACAAAGACCCTAGTTTCTTACTGTTGTACGAATCGTAGCTATGTGATTAATGCCCATTTTCACTATCACAAGGTGATACCTAACTAACCTAAATTAAAGCACGCTGCTGGATTTTGAAAGCTCAGGTTAGCGCCGAAAGCTGAAAATCCAATAGCACACTTTATTTTAGGCATTCATTTAGGTGTCGCCTATTCTTAGTGAAAACGGCCATAAGTAAGCCTACCATAGAGACCTAGACAATGCTGTGTCACATATCTGCCTACATATAGTATGTATTTGTTATAAACATTGCTTTATTAGACCAGTAACTTCGCCACAAACAAAACCACGATAAAGTACATAACAACGTAACATAACGTTAATAACGTTTTACATATAATTCTCTCAATATATTCTCCCCTATATTTCCTAAATTACAAAGAGCATTATTAAAAGCCTAGTTACTTGCTGTTGTGCGAATCGTATGTGACTTAGATACCATTTATCACTTCGCAAAGTATAAGGTCGACTCCACAATAAAGCTTTGGTTTTCTAGGAAAGCGGTCCCATCATATTTTATCGGTTGTCATTAACATCTGTAATTTTTACCTGTATTTGACATATGGTGTCAAAAAACGCTCTGTGTTAGGACAGCAGAGGGGCAATTCTCGTAATTTTAAGAACGTTCACAGTCTGATCTTAATCTTAGTCTGTCAAAAATACGTCTAACTTCCTTACATTTTGAAAATTTTTGGACATTTGTTTGTCGCCGAGATGAGACTGCGAATACATTTTGATCATTTTAAATTAGGAGAATTGGCCTTCAGTTATTGTGTGACTGTTCACTGTTTTCTAAGGCTGGAAATACTGGTCAGCGGGATTGTCCGAAAGGGTTACCGCTGGCCCGGAACATAAAGGGCTAAGGAAGGAACTCGGGTGGGTTTTAGTCAGTAAGAGTCTGACACTCCCTTCCGCTCCACCCAGAGCGGGAGGGGTCATTTGATGATATCCCACCCAAAAAAAAAAGGCTGGAAATACTGTTATGCCGACGTCGGTCGCTGACATCGGTCCTGTACCGATTTATATTATTATGGACTCGCGCTCGCTGACCGTCACGCGTCGATGCTACAGTAAACACGTCCATTTTTCGTCAGCGTCTTGGTACGCGTGTCCGACGGTACGCGACCGACGTCGTCGGCGTGAGAGGAATTCAGGCCTAAGGAAACCAAACCTTAAGAGAGGCGGGATTATACAGCTTAGAACCATTTTAATGGGCATGAAATCTCCACTTTATCTTGGAGGATATTTGGATTATGATTTTCGAGTTTTCGAGGGATATTGTTTATCCTCAGAGCTTAGCATTGATACACTAAATAAACAGGAAAAGATTATTCTTAGCTATACAGACCACAGATATAGATAGACCTAGATAACGCAAGTATGAAAACCAAGCGTGCCATTTTTTGACTACCTACTATGACGTCACAAGCACTTATTTAGTGATGGGAAAATCAAATCGATTCAAAGACGCCGCCGCGTGCGGCACCCGTCTCGCCCCACCCCCGGGGCCTAGCGCCAGGGCTCACGCTCACCCAGCCAGCAGTACACAGGACTGAGCGCGAAAGTGGCAGCTTACGATTTTTGTACGTAAGCTGGGCACGCGAAGTAGTTGCTCTGGTGTATCTATATCTGTGGAATTAATATTTTACTATGACTGGGGATAACTATACATAAACTTACGCCTTCTTCCCAAGCGCGTAGGCAGAAACTATGGAACGCCACTTGCTACGATCCTTACATACCCCTTTTGCTTCGTTAACCTTTCGACCCTCAGAGTCCAATTGGTTTGAAGGTGAAGACCAACTGGACTCTGAGGGTCGAAAGGTTGGAATCGCGCCACAACATCAACTATAATGTCATTCGTGGTATGAGTTCCAACCCAACATCTACAGACCTGTCTGAAAGAGGGCTTTTGGCCGAAAGGTGTCGTATATCGACGTTTCCGAGGACGGTTACGCGACACCACGCAGCGGAACATGATGCCGACAACGTATCGTGTATAGTCATAGTTTTAAGGTTTTCAATATGTATTAGTTTATTATTGTATAAGATTATTTTGTGTATTTTATTTACCTATGGGCCTTAGTTACCTGATAATAAAATAATTATTATTATTATTTATCTGGTCATACACGCACGCCAGTTGAGAGTACTACGTACCTGACCTTTCTGAAGACCATCACGAATAAGGTGTGTCCATTAACATCTGCCATGTAAACCATTTTGTTAGTCGTCTTTTATTCGTCCTCGCAACCAAAGCTAATCAATCTGCCTAGCCTTTTCCCAACTATGTTGGGGTCGGCTTCCAGTCTAACCGGATGCAGCTGAATACCAGTATTTTACATGGAGCGACTGCCTATCTGACCTCCACAACCCAGTTACTGGATAATACGATACCCCTTGGTAAGACTGGTTGTCAGACTTTCGGGCTTCTGACTACCCGTAAAGTAATGTGTTGTAATATGTGTGTTCGCAACCTAATGTGTTGGTTAAATCAAAAGACGGTCAAGCACCTTAGGAATAATAGGTATGCTATTCCTTAATATTATTTAATAAATTCTTTAAGATTATTCTTATTTATACAGACTCACAGAGACGGAATCGCCGCCATCTTGGTTTTTCAACATAATTTAACAAATATTTACTCCAACATCACGTTAATGTTATTTAAGTGCCAAAAGAACCTTGTGGCACTGTATGTTTATTTTTTATTCCGCCCTCCCTTTTTCAGGTACCTAATAACGCATTTTATCTCGTCTCTCAGACAGGGGCAAATTAAATTACTTAGTCTAAACACGATGAAACAAAAAAAAATTATTTGAATATATTTTTTTTGGGTTAGCGATTGTTGGTAACAGAGTTACTTGAAATATCAGTTTTCTTGTTTAAATTTCACAGATGGGTATCGATATTTTAAAAGGATAAAAAAAAACTGGTTTTCTCAACTTCAAGTCTCAAGTATCTACAACACCAGGGTTCGTTGGACCCAAAATAAAATAAAGTAATCTTTATTTCTGATAAACAGCATCCATATGGGTTAGTAAACAAAAAGATAACTTATACCTATGTTAGTAAACTTATTATCTATTTGGAGACAAGGCTGTTGTTCGAAATACATCTTCGAACAACATCACCTAATAAAGGAGACTCTCTCCCTGCTATGGTCTTCAGGGTGGAGTTGGAGCTCCCCCACACTCTGCAGAGCAAAGAGGCAGATTTTTGTCTGACGATGGCGTGGAAGCCATCGACGGTTGCTTGTGCAAATATAGGTACCTGATGCACTGCAGAAACAGGGCAGCCCCATCAACATCCTGAACCCGTTATTATATTGGACCCGTAGGGCGCTGATGCCCCGCTGAGTATAGTTGGTCCACAGACTGCACGTGTTAACCTTTTAACCGCTTGTGTCGCATTTATGCGACACATATTTCCGTGCCCCTGCCGCTCGTGTCGTATTTCTGCGACAGAGAACAAGCATGACTTTTTCGTTCTATTCAACGATTGCTCCTCCTTATTTATTGTAGGTATTATTTTATCGATTTAGGTATTCAGCTGCATCCGGTTTGACTGGAAGCCGACCCTAACATGGTCGGGAAAAGGCTAGGCAGATGATGATGAATATTTTATCGATTTGTAGCCGCGCGCTAGGGGCACGGCAATTGATATTTAGCCAAGCGCTTAAAGGGTTAAACACTTGGCAATAAGCTTTATAAAGCGTTATTGTGACTTCCTTGCTACAGCGTGCAAACCTGCGAGCCAACATGTTACATCGGACTGCCAGCGCCCTACGGTCCCTCTCAATATCCACTTGGTCATTAAGGCCGTCGGTTACATAATGCCCCAAGTACTTGAATTGGTACACTCGCAATATGTCATTCCCATTTAGTTTAATCGGGGGCACATACTCAAAAAATAACAACAATTTTTTTTGTAGTACATATTTTGATATCCATAACCATCGCGCCTTTTAGTTAGCTAATTTCATTTTACCTTGTATATTATGACTAGTATGTTGAAGATGTTAGTGCACATAGTTAACTACACCCTTTGACATTTATTTTATTTCTGACAGCAGCAACCGAATAGCAACCTTATTGCAACGAAAATTAAGATCATTGTGATTATGACAGACTTGGCAGTGTCAGCAAACCAATAGCAACCTTATTGCCACGACTATAAAGATCACTTAATTTTAATAACTGTGAACGGACTGTAACTATGAGTTTATGACCCACCCATGACATTCAGGCATACAATATTAAAAAAACCCGGTCAAGTGCGAGTCGGACTCGCGCACCGAGGGTTCCGTATAAATTTGTAGGTATGTACCTAAATAATTTATCAAGGGGTTTTTTTTTAGTAATGTATCTACAAATTTACGGTTTTCGGATTTTTTCCTTTACTTGTGCTACATGACATTGCTTCTTGACAAACATGATTCTAGGTCAACTTGAAGTACCCTATAGGTTTTGATTCCGGAACATAAACGCCCGTATCTTTTGATTGCGTTGACTTAGAAGTTTGATTTTGTCACTGCTTCAAGGGATTGCAGCCCTGAATATATCATATTAATTTCAACTTGATAACTCCACGCGTTCCTGAGAAAAAGGGTCTTGACCGACGGACAACGAAGTGATCTTGTAAGGGTTCCGTTTCAACTTTTGAGGTACCGAACCCTAAAAACAAATGGCATGCATATTATCCCGTTGCGAAATGGAAAAAGCCAAAGAGTGAATTTCAGCGTTTGAAGCAAAAAGTCATTGTAACATCGACCCGTGATAAAAGCAACGATTATCCGGGATAATAGGTAAGCTGGATTTCCCACTTGGTCGGTTTCTACCATTTCAATTTTATACTCGAATTTGAAAATAAATAACAATTTTCTACCGAAATAACTTCAGAAAAAGGTATTTACAAGGCAGATGTGAGTGGAAATGCCGGGACACGGCATTTACATCGACTTACTTAGGTGAAGTGAGTTTGTTTTTGCTAGGAATTGACACTATTGATAGCTCACTCCACGCTCACTTCACCTAAGTTTTCACGGTGAGATTTTTACAGAATAGCACCGCTGTTACTATGAATTCAGTACATAATTCTGGACCCTCCTGCGTAGAAATTTTCCGTGGTTATAAAAAAAAAAACAGTTGTTCCATAGAAAAGTGCGATACCCACGCGGTCAAAATGTATGGAACAGCTCATTCTTTTTTAATAACCGACGAAAAATTTCAACGCACGGGGATTCAGAGTCATGTACAGTCAACAAAAGAGATAAGTAAGCAGGATCGTCGGATATAGTTACCGTTAATAAGAAACCGATGAATGTTCTCGAATAAAATTTAATTTTATTAATAGAAAACAAACAGCTCATTTATCAAATTAAATTTCAGTCGATAACATTCATCGGTTTCTTACTAAACTTCAACTATATCCGACGATCCTGCATACCTGTCTCTTTTGTTGACTGTACCTACTGCGTCAAGGTAGGTAGGTCGATCGTCGTAGGGTAGATCGATACGTCAAGGTCCCTGTCACCTTGTATAGTGACCTTTATTGCTGTTCTTCAGAAAGATCAGGTGCGTAGTATTTCGCAACCATGACCATAATAAAATTAACAACACATAAAATGACAATTGATTGTCATGTCTGTCATTTTGAAAATTTTATTCTGCCATGTTCATTGCGTTATTTACGTTGTTGACTAGAGTTTCAAACCTATGCATACAGGAATATCTTTAAAAACCTTCAAATTGTTATTGAAACCGTGTCCTTAGGCGATTGGTTCCGGAAATGGAGAATCGAGGTCAACCCCGATAAGAGTCAGGCGGTTCTCTTCAGGAAACCGCGAATTCTCCTCCCCCCCCTCCCCAGCCCGATCACTATGTATGGCAAGCCGATCCCTTGGGACAAGCAAGCCAAATACTTAGGGGTCATTCTCGATGACCGACTTAGTTTCGGAGTGCATATAAGGACGGCGCGTTCGCGCGCCGCCTTCGCACTCGGCAGGCTCCACTCCCTACTGACCTCCCGCAGCAAATTGTCACTCAAGTGCAAATTGCGCCTCTACACCGCAGTCATCCGTCCCATCATGACGTACGCTTGCGTAGTCTTCGCACACGCTAAGCCTCATCACCTGCATAAAATGCAGACCCTTCAAAACCGTTTCCTCAGAAAGGTCACGGGAGCCCCCTTCTATGTCCGAAACGTGAACCTTCACGTAGACCTCAGACTTCCTACCGTCCAGCAGTTCATGAAACGCCTCTCAAAGCGTTTCTTTGATACTGCCATCAAGCATCCCAATCCCCTGATTGCGGCGGCCTCCCGATACACTCCCTCCCGCATAAGTAAGATTCGCCGACCAAGGCATACCCTCACCATCCCCGATGACGCCACTACCCTCCGTCAGGAAAGTAGAAAGAGCACAAGCACACTGAGAAGACACATATCCCGTCGTCCGTCATTCCGCCCTCGCCGTCGAGGCCCGTCGCGACACCCCGTACCATGTCCGCCCCGACCCTTGCTCGATGTAGTGCCAGCCCGCGCCGCAGCTGAGCCTGTAGATTTAAATTCCCGACTGTGACCTCTGAGTTTGTTTCGGCTTTTCTTCTCAGAGCAGTCTGCTAGGAAAAGCCGGTCTCATCATTCGTTAAATAATAATAACCTGATCCAGCCTGTCCCTCTTGCTGCCCTCTCCCAGCGACGCCCTAAGCCGAGGTCCGTACCCCACAGGGGGTGCCCTTAGCGTGTAGTCGCTTAGTTTTTAAGTTTATTTATGCCCTGGCTGGAGGCCTTAATTTATTGAGGCATCCACAGGATCGCCCGGTTAAGCAACCCCTCAGGTTGAACTGCGAGATGCCATTTTCAAAAAAAAAAAAAAAAAAAAAAAAAAAAAAAAAAAAAAAAAAAAAAAAAAAAAAAATTGAAACCGTGTTAAGAGGGGACGGGGCCTGCAACCAATTTGAAAAATTGGTATTTTAAGGAAGAAACTGTTGCCGTCATCTTACCTGAAGTCTGCCCCTGTAGTGTGTGATACACACTACGGGGTATGTGCGTTGCTGCCACGGCGGTACTCATATTCCATTATTACTCGAATTTTTAACGTATCCATGATGACGAAAAAGATTGAAATGCGATGAAAATGTAACACTAATCAATAAACAAATGACTACTTTTGGAAAAAAAAAACTCCATGTTTTTAAAATAAAATTAATTTGAAATTAGAATTCTTAGCCAAACAAAAATTATTTTGATTTGAAATGGCCAGTACTGCAGAACGGCAATTTCATAGGTAAAGACCTATTATGTATGACTGTATGTTTAGGTTCCTATCATTTTTTTAAATGTTAAAAACTTTTCTAATTTGGCTGGCAGTCCTCTAATCACGGCAGTAAAAATAGGGCATTATTTGTAATTTTTAGAGGGTCATCTTTTCTTTCCTAATTGGTTGCTGAAAAAAAATGACAGGGTCGTGTTTACGGCAGACCTTGATTTTGTGAAAAAAAAAATTGCTCAAGAGGCATCATTCAGGAAGAAAAAAGGGGAATACATTTCTGTTCCCTCTTAAGGCTCCCGCAGACAAGTGCGACGCGACTCAGGTAGAACAATTTCCATGATGTTTTTATTGCCAGAGTCTCGTCTGCGGGGAGCTTTAACGCAATTAGGGTACAGATGTATAAACGTAAAAAAAGCAAAACGAGTATGTAAGGATCGTAGCAGGTCTACCAGGGTCGCCGGTTGTTCGAAAGAGGTACATACCGTGGCCCCTGGCACAGGCAACTGAAGGAACACGAGTGGGTTTTAGTCAGGAAAAGACTGACACGCTCTTCCGCTCCACCCAGAGCGGGACAAGTTATTTGATAATTTCCCACCCAAAAAAAAAAAATAGATCGTAGCAGGTGGTGCCCTGTAGTTTCTGCCTACCCCCACGGGAAGAAGAATAAATAATAAAAATAATAATTTCGGAACTGTTTACTTATTGTTAAAACTGTATTTTTATCACATCTATTCAAAAAGACCTAGTGTATTTTTCGTAAACAGGGACTAAAATAGCTCTTTAATCCCTAGGGACTAAAAGTGATTTGAATTTGGAATATGGTTATTGTTAGTAAAAGTTACAATTACCAAAGACATCAATCACGAACATTGTATGAACAAGTAACAGGCTGTATGATAAAGAAAAACGCACGCGAGCCAAATTAAAAAAAAGTTTGTGAAAAAATAAAAAAACGCGCGAAAAGCATTCTGCCTTAGTTCTTAATCGTTTACTCAAAATTTTATGTAACTCAATAAACATACTATTCTTATTCATAAGTTGCTCTGCTCTTACTTAATTTTCATAGAAGGTGATAAAAATTAGAGTGTCCACCTCGGGAGCAACACTATTTTAAGCTCGAGTAGTCTCTGCTCAGGATTCTTTCAGACTTTAGAACAACCCACTGTGCTCGGGATTCTACTCTTGCAATCATTCGCTCTGCATTCAAAGAAACACATCTCGCCTTCAAAATAGTTGTTTGCTCCCTTGGTAAACAATCTTAGCAAAAAATCTACTATTTCCTGCCTTTTCTACGGTTTTTAAAGGCTGGAATATAAAATTTCGAGCAAACATGTTTAATAAAGTGCGTGACGCAGGTTTTATGTTCATGAATGTTAAAGTAGGCTATAAACCTAATGGTCTTTAAACACTGAAAATAAAAGTGTCTAGCGGAAAGTTTCCCTCTGTCGTAATATTATGTCTACATGCTGTCAAAAAAGAGGGATGTTATGTTTAATTTTAATCAAGGCATGGCATGAGTTTATTATACCTACAATGTGTAGCACATTATGAAAGAAGTTTGTTCATCGTTTATTGAATCCATTTCTGTCATTTTAATTATTTTATCTCATAAATAATTAAATTACGTAAATTACAGTCACACTTTCGTTGTACAGTCAAAACAATTTTCTCTCACAATCAGTATAACTAATTTAATAAATAAACAATGTTTTATACATAATAGTAAACGAATGGGTAGTCAGAAGCCCGAAAGTCTGACAACCAGTCTTACCAAGGGGTGTCGTATTACCCAGTAACTGGGTTGTGAAGGTCAGATAGGCAGTCGCTCCATGTAAAATACTGGAATTCAGCTGCGTCAGCTTAGACTGGAAGCTGACCCCAACATTGGGGAAAGGCTAGGTGGATGATGCTTATAATTAAAGAGATTTGTATAGAAATTAGAAGTGAAAGTTTGCGTGACGTCAGTGTGATACGTAGTTCGCATGCGGCGGTGTAGATGGCGCCACAAGTATTTCTTTTTATGTGATTTCCTATGTCTACAAAAACTATAAAACATAAATCCAAATCCTCACCTTAACAATAGTATTATTCTCCAAATGCGCCACAAGCCTGGGATCCGGCAGCGCAGTCCTATGCAGACTGAAGGTTGGTACTCCAGGTCCCAGGCACTCCAGCACGAAGTAGGCTGATGATGGACTGAAGTGGGCCTCGTGGTAGAGGCACGGCAGGTTCTGAGGCATGCCATCTGGGGGGAGAGGAGAGAAAGTAAATGGAGTTTTGGAAGGTGGTGACGATCGATGTAGCGTTAAGGTGGCGTTAGGACAGTCCTTTTGTGCGCTTATATCTGATAATTATCGACCAGTAATTAATATCTGATATAGGAGCAGTGGTGGCCCAGTGGTAACGACCCCGACTTACGACTTGTAGGTCGTGGGTTCGAACCCAGGTAGGCGCTTTATTTTCTGTATTTTTTTTAATCACCATGACTGCTCTCAAAGCGGTGAAGGAAAACATCGTGAGGAAACCGGCATGTCCAAGAATAAAAAATGTGATATGTACATCTACCAACCCGCAGTGGGCCCGCGTGGTAGATTATGGCCCATTTCCTCTAAAGAGAGAGGAGGCCTGTGTACCAGCAGTGGGAACATCATAGGCTGCACGGATATCTATGATAGGCTGATTATGCTAATTGATATCCAACCAGCAATCATTTTAGATCCTGTTCCATCCTTATAAAAAATCGGTATATATTTACAGAACAAAGTGTCCCCAGTTTTCAACATTTCGCAAATGAGCAATTAAATTCTGAAGTTGTTTCATAGGAAATCCGTTTTGTGTTCTAGGACTTATGTTCGACCACAGCATATGTGGCAACCTTACTTCTGTCCAAATGAGGGTATAATATAGAAAGATCGTTCGCCACAGCACGCAGTCAAGTTTTTCTGTAGTTCCATGTTTAACAGTAAAATAAAATGAAATGTTAATTTCTGTAGTTGATCTTTAGAATAATAATATGTACAAGTATATAAAAAGGAGGGGAACTAATCAAAGGGCATCAAAAAATTCGTCCGCATTGCTGTCCCCAAAAGGCTGGCAGCATTGCCACGTTGTATGGCAATGTTGATTCTTTGGCCAAAAATAGGCCAGCCCTCTGGTCATGTGAAGAGTCGACCAACCGCTTGGCGATGTCTCGAAATATTAAGTGGGCACTCGGGTCCCATGGCCCTAGTGTTTAAAATAGTTCTTTTTTATTGTTGATCTTCTAAGACACTTTTACACGTCAATATTTTAAAACTAGGTGGCGCCGGCATTTCCTAGCTGTTTGATCCCAGAGAAGAAATGTCGAAACAAACACAGAGGTCATGGTTTCTTTTAAGGTCCAAAAATTACATTAGGATTTTCTGTGAGTGTAACAATGCAGGGCCATGTCTGGAAGGGTCTGTTGAAGAAAGAGCCATTGCAGCTTTGGGTTGACCTGTCCATGCATCAGTCATCGTATAGCTCAACTCTATTTTAGGGAGCTCAACGACCCGTCACACGACGCTACCAGATCTGTAGGAAGGCAGGTAGTGGAAGTTTAGGAAGGCTTAGTACAAGACCTCTCTTATGTTGGGATAGTCGATGCTGCTTCTTCAAAATTTGTGTCTGCCTTTGTGACAGCGAATAAGGAAAAAGCTTTAAACTTGCCTATTCTAATATTTATGAATAAAGAGGTAAAATTTGTTTTCTTCTAAGTTTGTATGTAGGGGGTCGGATTTGAAAAAAATATTTTTGATTTTAACAGCCCGATTCTTCCGGAACGTTATAGGCTATTTAACAATACGCTACGACCAGTAGGAGTCGAGCAAAAATAAAAATAGCACAGAAAGAACGCTAAGCGAAAACGAAGTTACAGCACCGGCGAGCTCTGGTATAAGAAGTGGTTGGTCGGAGGCCGATATTTTTCGCGGACGAAGTTGCGGGCAGAAGCTTGTATTACCTAAATAAAATGTTCTCCTTACCAGGGTACTTCTTCTTCTTCTTGCTGGGCGATGGCGAGGTGGCAGGCAGTTCCTCATCCCAGTCGCTGTCACCCCACGTGCTGTCACCCGAAGATGCCAGGTTGCCGTAGTACTCCAGGTTTATTGATGGGGATGGCTGTTGGGAATAATGTTGAAATCAATTAAAAAAAAGATCGTGAGAATAAGTTGAAGCAAATGCTGTCATGGTAAACCACGTAATCAAATTGTGTTTGAGTGTATAGAGGTATGAGGAACAGGGTGTAAAGTTCACTCATCGTCCATAGAAAAGGGAGGATCGTCAGATCACACGGGTGTTGTGTCTGCCGGGCAACTGGCTAATGATTCATGTCGGGCCGTTGTATATATGGTAGTTGCGCGGTAAACTCTGCTTGCGAGATGCAGGATTTTGCATGACGTCAGTATGAGGCGTAGTTCGCATGTGGCGTTGTAGATATCGCTACAAGTGCAATAACACAATTTTAACAAGTTACAATATTAGGGGTGATGCGGTCAGAAGGCCAATTCTTGTAATTTAAAACTTTCAAAATCTAGTTGCAGTCCCATCTCGTCGACAAACAAAATGTCAAAAACTTGTCAAAATGTAGGGAAATTAGAGGTATTTTTTACAGATTGATATCAGTCTGACCTCAGGGTCAGACTGTGAACGTCCTTAAAATTACGAAAATTACTCCTCTGGTACCCGCGAAATTCAATTTCTTTACATTTTTGCAATTTGCAGGTCAGTGTCAGGTCGTATGTTGATTAAAATATGATTCGCGAGCGTAACAAATATGCCATTACATAATTATAAGTTTTTAGTTGCAGCAATACAACTACTTGAGTTAGAATTCGCCTCAAATGTCATGATTTCATGAAACAATCATTCAATACTTAGAAAGTGTATGAATATGTATGTACTTAGAAAGTTGTATCGATAATTTTTTTGCGCGAATCGTATTTAAATCAACATACAACCTGATACTGACCTATAAATTTCAAAAAAAGTTTGAAAATCCGTTTATTTACGATGGAGTTATGCCCAAACATACATAAAAAAATAGGAACATCCGAATTGAGAACCTCCTCCTTTTTAGAAGTCGGTTAATAAAAGTAAGAAAACTTGAATTTCGCGGGCGACCCTGACGCTTTGTTTTTAATTTTCATCAATCCGTCCTTCAGGTGATAGTATGTCTTTCAGGAGCTGAAATCATACTAATATTATAAAGGCGAAAGTTTGTGAGTGTGTGTGTGTAAATGTTTGTTGTTTCTTCACGCTCAAACGGCGGGACCAATTTTCATGAAATTTGGTATGGAGGTAGCAGACACCCTGGATTAACATATAGGTTATTTTTTATCCCGATATTCACACGGGATCGAAACTTATGCGGGTGAAATCGCGGGGCGCAGCAAGTATCTCATATGTCTGTAAGATAATAACACTGGCATCATAATCTTTTATTTGCTGGCACCACGACACACTCCTCAAATTGGAACATAACAACGCTCTCAGCGCATGAATAAAGCTAGGGAAATTAATTATGCAGCAAATTCAGACACTCTACTTCAATTTGCTGAGTTTATAGCCATTTTATACGACGATGAAACAATGACAGTTGTAATTTGAATAAACCTACGGACAATCTAGGTTGGTACTGTAGAGTCTGTGTAGACCGGCCTTTAGCAAAAGGCACTGGCTGGTCATATTTGCGGGTGTTCCATTCGAACGTTCAAGCAAGTATTCAAATATTTAAATAATTATCGTGTTTTTTACCGACTTCACAAAAAGGAGGAGGTACTATGTTTGTATGTTTTTTTTTTTTTTTGTATGTTTGTTCATCGATTACTCCGCCAATTGTCGATGGATTTTCAAAATTCTTTTTTTGTTCAATAGAATCAGTGCTAGAAATAACGTTGAATTGTAAACTCCTCTTAAAAATACAATAGTTCCAAGTCAAAGGCTTTTCAATTAAATACCACCTATAGGTATTTGGGAGGTCCCGTCTGGACCTCTATAGTACCTAGTTACTTTGCCTGACTGCGCCTACTGGAAGAACTTACTCGAAAGATCTTTACAAAGAGCTATACACTACTACAACTGAAACCTCACAGTTTGCTCAGTTTCTCAAACCAGTGAAACAAATATTGCTTCAATTTAAACCGCTTCTTCGAATACCGCTTCTTCTTCTTCTTTGTTCCTGATATTTGTGTTCATATTACCTTCCGTCCAGAGACCCTTCGTGCCTCGGAAAGCACGTTAAGCTGTTGGTCCCGGCTGATAGTCGTTACGGGTAGTCAGAAGGCAGAAGCCCGAATGTATGACAACCAGTCTTACCAAGGCGTATAGTGTTAAGGATGATTTCCACCAAACGGCCCAGTAACTGTATTTTGGAGGTTAGATAAGCAGTCGCTCCATGTAAAATACTGGTATGCCGCTGCATCCAGCTAGATTGGAAACCGACCCGAACATAGTTGGGAAAAGGCTAGGCAGATGATCATTACTTTCCTTCAAGTTACTACAATCCTAGTACCTATTGACCAGAAAAATTGAGAGAACAACCCACAAGAGTTCATGTGTGTATTATTTCGTCGCTTATCGTTCACATCATAGAATATGTTTGTCCTAAGAGGAACTCTTATTATTTCCGGATTGTTGACGATATTAGCTCTAGTTTCGTTGGGGCAATGATTAGTAATATTATGATTGTTGTCGTTTATTTGCTTACTAAGATAGAAAAGGGACGTTAGACATTGAAAGCTGTAATATTTATTTGACTGTTTTATAATTATGATGATGGCAATGACTTGTTGTAATCGATTTGTTTAGGTATCGAAACTAATCGAAAGGTTAAGAAGCTAGAGGCTAAAACATATCATCCATTTTTTTTTAATCTTACATTTTCATGCATTAATCGCGAAAAAAATCAGCTGTTCCCTACATTTTGACGAGTTGTACGAACATAAATGTAGGGAACAGCTGATTTTTTTTTCGCGATTTCAGGTTTGGTCCTATAGTAAAAGTTGTTCATAATGACGAGTACAATGACCTCTTAAGAGGTTGTTAATGTTTTACCAATAACCCTGTATATACAACAAGTAACCAGTAGGTACTTATGGTACCAACTGCTAACTCGTATTAGAACGCGAGACACAAATAGATTTCCAATAGGCAATCATAAATATACAGGCATAAGTGCATGGAAATGTCATATTATGACACCGCGTGTCACCGATGTAGCACAGATGTTGGAAAAGACGTAGGTACTTTCAATATTCTGGCGTTGAGCCACTACGCATCGAAATAGATAGTAAACGTTTAGGCGATTAAATAGAGATCATGTGGACATCCATACTAATATTATAAATTCTAAAGTAACTCTGTCTGTCTGTCTGTATGTTACCTTTTCACGCCTAAACCATTGAACGGATTTCGATAAAATTTGGCAGAGAGATATATTGCATCCCGGGGAAGGACATAGGATAGTTTTTATCGGCATACCTCGCGGGCGAAGCTGCGGACGGAAGCTAGTACATAACATAATCAGCCTATAATGTTCCCACTGCTGGGACACAGGCCTCCTCTCGGTGAGAGGGAGTGGGCCGTAATCCACCACGCGGGCCCAGTGCGGGTTGGTAAATGTCACAAGTCTTCGAATTTTTTGTTCTAGGACATGCCGGTTTCCTCACGATGTTTTCCTTCACCGTTTTGAGAGCAGTGGTGATAAAATAATTTACACAAAGCAAAGCGCCTGTCTGGGTTCGAACATACGACCTACAACTCGTAAGTCGCGGCCGTTACCACTTGGCCACCACTGCTCTCTAGAAGCTAGTAAAATATATAAAATATGGGGAGTTTACAAACTGTATCCGACAGAATTCTTGATGAACTGCAGAATTTTTCCGCATAGACCTACTTGAGACTGAAAGTGAGCACCCCCAACGAATTAATACCTCTTTATCGTTTCTGCGACCCAAGTAAGGTCATCCCATCTTCTCTGTTCACCGTTTTATTATTAACTAGCTGACCTGGCGAACTTCGTTCCACCTCAGATTTTTTTTGGGGTCGGCTTCCAGTCTAACCGGATGCAGCTGAATACCAGTAATTTACATGGAGCGACTGCCTATGTGACTTCCACAATCCAGTTACTAGGTAATACGATACCCCTTGGTAAGGCTGGCTGTCGGACTTTCGGGCTTCTGACTACCCGTAACGACTGTCAAAGATCCACGAATGACAACCGGGACCAACGGCTTAACGTGCTTTCTGAGGCACGGAGGGGTCACGGTATGTAAAGATGGTAACCCATCCACAGCCCAACCGCGGCAAGAGTAGCTTAACCTGATCGATTGACCTTTGCGGAAACGGGCCGCTCATTGTTATTTTTTCCCATGTTTTAATAATTATTCTACTACTAGCTGCGCCCCGAGGTTTCACCCGCGTAAGTGTCGATCCCGTGGGAATATCGGGATAAAAAGTAGCCTATATGTTAATCCAGGTTGTCAGCTACCTCCATACAAAATTTTATCAAAATCGGTCCAGCCGTTTGAGCGTGAAGAAGTAACAAACATATAAACTTTCGCCTTTATGATATTATAAAAGCGAAAGTTTGTGAGTGCGTGTGTGAGTGTGTGTGTGAGTGTGTGTGTGTTTATATGTTTGTTACTTCTTCACGCTCAAACGGCTGTGTCACACTAATATTAGTGTGATGTGATTCGGGGCGAAGACAAATCCAACAAATAAAAGATCATACAAATCGGTCCAGCCATTACCATTAGGCATTACCAGAACCATTTATGGTGTACTCGACTTTTTTTATATATTATATTGATTTAAAAGCAACTGTATTGTGATTAGTAGGCAGGCGTGGGCCCGGTCTTGTCGTTCTAGAAAATACTCTATACATCTCTGTTCTCTTGGTATACCAACAACTATGAAAGGCTAGAGGAGCCCTTCAAAGTATTTAAACAACGACCATAGAATTTCTTTAAATTTAAATTAATAAATAATTCTTTATTTCACCAAAAGCAATTTCATAACAATATTCAAAGACAAGAGAGCGTAGAGGCTTATAACTAGGTCACAATAATTTTAATACTCTGACTCCTAAACTAGGTGTAGGTGCCTGTGTCTTAGGAGTCAGTGATTCTTCGTTACAAACAAAGCCATATTATACTAAAACGGGACGTTTCAACAATAAGTAAATGGTGTAAAAGAAAAACAGTATATAATTTATGTAAGGGAAACACAAAAGAAAGACGTTTAACTGTGTGGAGTGGTGAATTAATAATGTAAGGTCTGAGTGTGTGTGTAGTGAGTAAGTGTAGGATGTGTGTGTGTAAATGTAGTGAGTAGGTGTAGGGTGGGTGTAGTGAGAAGAGTGGGGTGTAGTCACTGCATATCCGTTTAAGGTTAAAATTAGATTTAACTAGTTAATTTTCATTGTAAATTACCCAGTAGAAGATCCTCAGTGTTATCATAACTCAGTGTTTGGAGATAATCTCTAAGTAAGTTTTTGCATTGGTATTTAGGGCACGAATAAATTTTTAACTTTTTATTTAGGAAGTTGTACATTTTAATGCTATTAACGTAGAATTGGCGTTTGGCAAAGGCAGTTCTGTGGCGTTCATGAGGGAAAACGTTATGCTTAAGTCTGCCAGTCGGTTCCTTTGGAAAGCGGACAGAGTGTTTGCGTAGGGTCGCCAGAAGCACATAAAGTTGCCTTACTGTGAGAACCTTGCAATCGGAATAGAGCTGCACAGTGGGGTATCTACGTGGACGAGAGAGCATTACCTTAAGGACAGCTCTCTGGGCTCTCTCAAGGCGGATAAATACATTTTGGGTGGCACCACCCCAAACGGGCAAGCAGTACGTTAGAACAGACAAAATATACTAGTTTAAGCGTGTCGTTATCAGCAAAGTTTCTCAACTTCTTGAATACGTATATTAGCTTACGTATGCGGGACGTGACTTTGACTATATGGGGGTGCCAGTTGAGATGCTCGTCAATGAGTACTCCTAGATACCTTACACTAGTGGATTTGGCAAGGCAGAGGCAGCTACACTGCGTTGAGGAACCGCAAGTGTGTGCTTTTAGAGTAAGGGCATTTGAGGGACACAGATTTGACCGAATTGCAAAGGGAACGTATACCGATTTATCGACATTTAAAGTGAGCATGTTATTAGCCAGACATTTCATTACGTGGGACAGCGCAGCCTCGGCGTGTTGGTATGTCTGGGGCCAGTCATAACCATCTACAACAAGGGCAGTGTCATCCGCGTATGTGTATATCTTACAATTTTCAAGAGGCAGTTTGCAGAGTTCATTTATATAAATGAGAAAGAGAGTAGGCCCTAGAATGCTGCCTTGTGGAACCCCGTATGTGATTGGAAGCTCGTCACTTTCGTATAGGCCGATTTTTACTATTTGGGTACGATCGCTGAGATAGTCTGCGAAGATTTTCAATGGATATTAATAATTGGTATACGTATTCCAATGCTTTCCATTTTACTCAATAAGGCTGGGGCAGAAACGGTGTCAAATGCCTTTGACAGATCAAGGAAAATTCCCAGGCACTTGTGTTTACTATCTAGCGTCCTAGCCACGTGATTAGACAAATCCATGACTGCGTCTTCGGTACTAAATCCTTTTCTGAAACCATATTGGTTATTCGTTAAGATGTTGTTTGCGTCGAGAAAACTGGTCAGGTTCTTATACAGTATTCGTTCTAATATCTTTGACATTGCTGCACCCAGACTTGTGAATAGGGTGAACTACTGCTTTTTAAACGCCTTTGGAAAGACACCTGCACTTATAGACAAGTTACAGATATGTGTAATAACCGGAACTAATACGCATCTCGAGGCCTTTATTATTTTAGACGGTATACAGTCTGAGCCAGTAGCACAATCAGTCCTAAGACCCAAAATAATGGAGTCAACATCGCTTTCGGTTACCTCAAGGAGGGCCATTGAACTACACGACTCAGAATTCGACACAGAACTGTGTACCATTGAGGGTGGTTTAAATTTCGAAGCCAAGCCACTGCCTTCATTAGCAAAAAGTAGTTGACGTGATTAAGTGAGGATTTTGGATTATCAGTTAAATGTAACAGGTCAAAAGAAGTTGAAGACTGAGTTTGAAGATCCGAGACTTTCTTAATAACATTCCAAGTAGCTTTAACATTATTTTTTGCGTTACGAAACTGTTCATTTTCATACGAGCGTTAAAGTTTTCTCAGCAGGGAGTTACAGAAATTGCGATAGCGAGTGTAGGTGATTCTTAATATTAGGTTATGTTCCGACTTTTTGAGTTTAACATGCATGCGATCACGGTGTCGTATACAGCGGAGTAACCCCGGCGTGATCCAGGACTCCAAATTACGTTCTCTTCTTGGAACAGTATGTTCCCGAGTGTGCTTTATGACAATAGACGAGAGATTACCTATTAACGCATCTGCAGCATGACAGCATTGGAGACCAGTCATGGGTTTTGATATTCTCAATAGCGGATTCGTAGTCTATTTTTGATCTAGTGCGGGTCACATCCAAGTTGGCACTCCTGGTTTGTAAAAACAGAAGCAACGGTTCGTGATCCGTTTTGGATGTGAATTTATATTGTGAGAACGTCTTTACATATTCCCGACTAAACTAGCACTCACTTTTCCTAAACAAAAATACCTAAAAAAGTATTTGACACTCCGTTCTAAACTTGCTTGAATGTTCGAATGACAATCTTATCACTTGGTTTTAGTAGGTTTTTATATTTTAATTTTAATTTATCCTTTTGATTGATTCTTATTTTGTAAATGTGAGGACTTTGTAGGCCTTGTAGACTTTAGATCTGTAGACCATTTTGTATTTTATCAAGTATCTGGTACTTGTTGACAGGCCTACGCTGTCCTCCCATACCTACTGTAATTTGATAACATTGTAAAAGCCAATTATTTTTAAAAGGAGTAACCGTGGAGTTTCTTGCCGGCTCTTCTCCATAGGAAACGACAAATTGGAACCGTGCACCTAGCTTCTGACGTTTCATAAGTGCCCATGTAGGTTTATGTGAAATAAAATATTTTGAATTTGAATGGAACCCGCGCTAAATTATAGCCAACCTGCACTACATAAGGTTAACTTTAGTGAACAAACTTTATAGTACTTCTAGTAGGTACATACAAGTACCATATTGGTATTTATGTAATTTCTACTGACCTGTGAGTTACATGTGACACAGTACGGTAGTTTCTGCGGGGAGCCCGGCCTCGGCGCCTCGGACGATACTCTGTAAAGGTGCTGCTGTCCTGGTTTACCCTCCGGAATGCCCAAGTAGTAGCTGAAAGGAAATTTTAGTCAAAATCCACTGAAACAAAAAGTATGTTTTGTTTCTTCAGTCTTCAGATAGGTACTATAGAGGTCCTGAGGGGTCCTCTAGAGTACCTCTTACAGAAGTAAAAAAAACGTTAGACTTATCATATTGTTAAAAGGATCTTTCAGATCAGCTTCAAGGTAATTATATCAAATCAATGAGTCTCTAGAAAAAAAAAATACAATATAAAAATATTTGAGACACGTTTGAATTCCATTCGAAGAGAATGGAATATTATATTCAGCCAGACCTTTCTGCTAAAGGCCGGAACACATAAGACACTACAGTACTATCCAACAGGTAAATGAAAACAAAAAAATAAAGAATTTAAGTGACATTATCTGCTGGGTACGTTAGCTGGAGAGAAACAGTTGATTAATGAGTTTTTATTACTGCTTCTCAAGTGTTATAACCCTTGAATACTTAAAATACAGTAATTAACCTTAGGACGTTCCTAAAAGTATTTTTGTCGCTTCACTACACCTTAAAGTGAAAGGGACAGCATCAGACTTAAGATGATACCTATATTGAAAAAATAGTGGTTTTTCTATTTCGTGTAACTTGTTAAGTATGTGGAATAGGGATTTAACATTTTCGTATATAAAAGGCTATTTTCGTATGTAAAAGGCTTACACGATTCAATGAATTTTTCTCGATACAAAAACATTGCAAAATTATATCTATTTTTTTACTATTTTCGACATCACGGCGTAACGCTTAAGAGTTATTCAATGGAATTTACTTTAAAACATAGAGAATTATCATATCAAAGTTTACTCAAAGTAGTTTTAAATTTAATTCGTTTATTTTGTTAAAAAGGACTAAATTCGTTTTGACACATACGTCGTTTTATTCCGAGCGCGCGCACATTATAGCCATTTCTGTTCTTTTGCGTTTCAAAAGTAATTGCTTCATTTTCGCTCGCTTAGTAGATCAGTCGCTACTATTTATTTTCGAGGTATGTCTTAAAAAGTTGCATTAGAAAGAAAAGAAAAAATACTCACATGTGCTGATTAGCATGATCCCAAGCCAACAACTCGACGACATCAAAGCTCCCGTGCGTCAGCGGCAACGCCCTGGGCCCATGGGAGTTATGTTCCGTCCTCACTATATGACGGAACAACCCGGCTGGGCCGTCCCTGACTGGAGCTAGGGTTACCAGGGCACCGCCACCGGCTGACCAGAGGGGGGAGGGGGCTGATTCTACCCAGCCGTCCAATCCTGAGGATATTCTGTATACCTGTTGAAGAAGCGCGATTTTAAATGGAGAAGAAAATAAACAAAGAATGAAAACAAAATTTGACTCAGGTTTTTATTAAGGACGCGTTTACGAAATGACGCGCTTCAATTTTAGGTATTGAGTCTTACTACTACACGTGCACGGCTCACACACACAGCGACATGCGCGAAGCGGTGAAATTATGAGTAAACTGACACGACTTGATACTTGAGCCTAATTTTATTTTATTTTTGCCATGTATTTTTTTTAAGTTTACGGTGATTTGTTTTCAAACAGTTTGTAGGTAATGTGAAGTGTTCATATAAGTAGAATGCTATTTACTTAATTTCACTGGACAGTGATTAATCAAGTACAAGTTGCCAAAGTACCCATGTATTAACAATTTGCGGACGAGCTTATCGAAAACAAATATAAAACAGGCTTGTTTTATTCGGTTTATTTCGTATTTTTTATATAATAAATTTGCTATGGTATCAAATGCAAGTAGGTTCTCGAAAACTGGAAAGAAAATACGTGTATTTGGCACACACCCTACAAGGCAAACAGTACAAATGCTACAATATTCATCACGCTAATATTATAAAGGCGAAAGTTTGTGAGTGTGTGTGTATGTTTATATGTTTGTTCTTCACGCTCAAACGGCTTCACCAATTTTGATAAAATTTTGTATAGAGGTAGCTGACACATATAGGCTACTTTTTATCCGATATTCCCACGGGATCGAAACTTACGCGGGTGAAACCGCGGGGCACAGCTAGTTGCTTCATATATATTTAAAAAATTCGTAAAACAAAAACAACGCAATGGATATTGTTGAACTGTCAAATCGGAATGGATTGCCATTCCAAGTGTGTTACGCAATTAGGATAACGTACTAAGCAGTGTCGTGCATTGCATAAAGGCATATTAGCAGTGGCTACCTCGATAAATCACCATAAGCCTGTCAATTACATTTTTGGCCGTGCAAAGTGACGGATATTGAGATCGCCGATAGTGAGATAAAAAGGAAAATCCAAGATGGCGGTTGTAGTTTTTTTTAATTTTTCATCATGGGTGTCGTTTTTATGGTTTTCAAGGGTGCTAAAACCGATAGTGATGTCCAAATGAAAATCCAAGATGGCGGCTTTAATTTTTTTATCATGGGTGGTCGTTTTTATGGTTTTCAAGGGCGCTAAAGCCGATAGTGAGGTCAAAATGAAAATCCAAGATGGCGGCTGTATTTTTTTTTTATATTTTTCATCATGGGTGTCGTTTTCATGGTTTTCGAGGGTGTTGGAGCCAATAATTAGGTCAAAATGAAAATCTAAGATGGCGGCTGTAATTTATTTTTTATTTTTATCATGGGTGTCGTTTTTATGGTTTTCAAGGGCGCTAAAGCAGATAGTGAGGTCAAAATGAAAATCCAAGATGGCGGCTGTAATTTTTTTTATATTTTTTATCATGGGTGTCGTTTTCATAGTTTTCGAGGGTGCTGGAGCCGAAAACAAAGTCAAAATGAAAATCCAAGATGGCGGCTGTAATCTTTTTTTTTAGATACTTTTGTTTTATGTTTCCGATTAGTGACCGCATCTGCCTAGACTAGACCCGGCCTAGTGCCTGCCTACCTATTCTTAAGGTCTCAACAAAACTAACAAAAGAAGCCCAAACTTGGCACACCTAGCTCAGCTCGGCTATTAGTTCCAGTAATAGTCTTCGAAGTACACCTGCAGGTCACTCCATCAAGTCCGGAGGTAAGGTCTCAACATAACTAAGAAAACGAGCCCATACTCGGCACACCTAGCTCAGCTCGGCTATTAGTTCCAGTAGCAGTCTTCGGAGTACACCTGCAGGTCACTCCATCAAGTCCGGAGGTAAGGTCTCAACATAACTAAGAAAACGAGCCCATACTCGGCACACCTAGATCAGCTCGGCTGTTAGTTCCAGTAGGAGTCTTCGAAGTACACCTGCAGGTCACTCCATCAAGTCCGGAGGTAAGGTCTCAACATAACTAAGAAAACGAGCCCATACTCGGCACACCTGACTCAGCTCGAATTATTCCGTTCTGATCCCCTGAACTTCCCCTCCACCCCCCTCGCCTCGATCCCCTCCTAGATCGTCTTCTGTTTTAATCTCTGTCTTATCCACTAAAAACTTTCTCATACCGGTTTGAACCGTTTTTTCTTTTGTTTTTGATCCTGAAGGATCGTCAGCAACAAAAATAAGTACAGGGTTTATTGAAATACATAAGTTCGTAATTTCTTATTATAACGGATACGTGTATGTTAGTATTGAGGAACAACGACTCCACATTTTCGTCTTTGTCAAGTCACCGCACCCGGTTTGAACCCTTTTTAATAATTTTACAGATGGCAGATGTGAAAAATGTTACAATTTTTCATGATGTGTGTCAATTTCGTGGTTTTCGAGGGTGCTGAAACCGATGGTGAGGTCAAAATGAAAATCCAAGATGGCGGATGTGAAAAGTGTTACAATATTTTCATGATGGGTGTCAATTTCGTGGTTTTCGAGGGTGCTGAAACCGATGGTGAGGTCAAAATGAGAATCCAAGATGGCGGATGTGAAAAATGTTACAATTTTTCATGATGGGTGTCAATTTCGTGGTTTTCGAGGGTGCTGAAACCGACGGTGGGGTCAAAATAAAAATCCAAGATGGCGGATGTGACAAATGTTACAATTTTTTATGATGGGTGTCAATTTCGTGGTTTTCGAGGGTGCTGAAACCGATGGTTGGGTCAAAATAAAAATCCAAGATGGCGGATGTGAAAATTTTTATAATTTTTCATGATGGGTGTCAATTTCGTGATTTTCGAGGGTGCTGAAACCGATGGTTGGATTTTTATTTTGACCCCACCATCGGTTTCAGGACCCTCGAAAACCACGAAATTGACACCCATCATGAAAAATTGTAACATTTTTCACATCCGCCATCTTGGATTTTCATTTTGACCCCACCGTCGGTTTCAGCAACCTCGAAAACCACGAAATTGACACCCATCAAGAAAAATTGTAACATTTTTCACATCCGCCATCTTGGATTTTCATTTTGACCCCACCGTCGGTTTCAGCACCCTCGAAAACCACGAAATTGACACCCATCATGAAAAATTGTAACATTTTTCACATCCGCCATCTTGGATTTTCATTTTGACCCCACCGTCGGTTTCAGCACCCCCGAAAACCACGAAATTGACACCCATCATGAAAAATTATAACAGTTTTCACATCAGCCATCTTGGATTTTTATTTTGACCCCACCATCGGTTTCAGCACCCTCGAAAACCACGAAATTGCCATCCATCATGAAAAATTGTAACATTTTTCACATCGGCCATCTTGGATTTTTATTTTGACCCCACCATCGGTTTCAGCACCCTCGAAAACCACGAAATTGACACCCATCATGAAAAATTGTAACATTTTTCACATTCGCCATCTTGGATTTTTATTTTGACCCCACCATCGGTTTCAGCACCCTCGAAAACCACGAAATTGACACCCATCATGAAAAATTGTAACATTTTTCACATCGGCCATCTTGGATTTTTATTTTGACCCCACCATCGGTTTCAGCACCCTCGAAAACCACGAAATTGACACCCATCATGAAAAATTGTAACATTTTTCACATCCGCCATCTTGGATTTTTATTTTGACCCTACCATCGGTTTCAGCACCCTCGAAAACCACGAAATTGACACCCATCATGAAAAATTGTAACATTTTTCACATCCGCCATCTTGGATTTTTATTTTGACCCCACCATCGGTTTCAGCACCCTCGAAAACCACGAAATTGACACCCATCATGAAAAATTATAAAATTTTTCACATCCGCCATCTTGGATTTTTATTTTGACCCTACCATCGGTTTAACCACCCTCGAAAACCACGAAATTGACACCCATCATGAAAAATTGTAACATTTTTCACATCCGCCATCTTGGATTTTTATTTTGACCCCACCATCGGTTTCAGCACCCTCGAAAACCACGAAATTGACACCCATCATGAAAAATTATAAAATTTTTCACATCCGCCATCTTGGATTTTTATTTTGACCCAACCATCGGTTTCAGCACCCTCGAAAACCACGAAATTGACACCCATCATGAAAAATTGTAACATTTTTCACATCCGCCATCTTGGATTCTCATTTGGACCTCACCATCGGTTTCAGCACCCTCGAAAACCACGAAATTGACACCCATCATGAAATATTGTAAGTCTTCAGGGGATCAGACCGGAATAACTCCTCAGCTCGGCTGTTAGTTCCAGTAGCAGTCTTCGAAGTACACCTGCTGCGCAGGTCACTCCAGCAAGTCCGGAACGAAATATGAATTTATAAACCCTAATTACTTCTAGAAAAATTATAAGACTGTGAATCAAATCTTTCCTTGGGTAATAGACAGAATGCGTGAAGTATCAAGTTTTGTGTGTCAAATATTTTGTATCCGTACAGCGATCTTCTTTTAGCACAAGCTGCTGCTTACAACCGACACAGAGTCCACTCACAACGGCGGCCGAGCGCAGACTAATATTTCATTACAAATTTTTGTGCAATAAACCGAGACAGTGACCAGTAAAATAACCCTTATTTCAATCCAATAAGATTCACGTATTACAGCTAAATATGTAAAAAAATAGACTCCGATTTTTATTTTTTTCTGAGCTTATTTTTAACATTTTGATAGTTCTTTTGGCTACCTTTTTGAGTTGAACATGTCTGCTTACATAAAATATTTTAAAATAAATATGTTTATGTTATTAAATAGAAGAAAAATGATCCCAAAGACAGCACGATATCGTCGATTTTGTGTGAAGAGACAACGGAAATTATTTTTTACTATATTATAAACCAACATTTTCGAATAAAAAATGGCTACCATTTGGAGATGAAAGAGTAATCTATCTGTGGTAATTCTTAGTTACATTTGGTTTCGTCTCATTTTGCCGCAAAATGCACCGAAAAACGGCTTATTTTTGTCAGATTCGTAAAGGCGTCCTTAATAGGAAAAATAGGCATTTGCTTTTTTGAACTTTTTCCTTGTCGACACAAAGTCGCTACTTATTGGGGTCCAACTTAACAAATATTTTTGCTGCAATTGCCGTATTTTAAAAATGTTCACATTCTAATCTCCTCCGCCAAGAGTGGGAGAAGTTATTTGATAATTTCCCACCCAAAAAAAATGGCTCAATATGTCAAAAATACCTTCTAAATTACCGACATTTTGAAACGTTTTTGATATTGATTGCCGCTGAGATAAGATTACGAATAGATTATTAACGTTTTTGAATACGGGAATAGACCTTCTTCTTCTTATACTGGCATATAAAACCCAACGTGTGACGTTATGTGCCAACACTGTACATGCCCCAGGAGCTCCAAGTAGGAAGCCCATGCCACAAAAGGCACCGAATAGGGCTGATGATGAGGGTTTCGTGACGGTGCAAAGGAGGAAGCGCCGGTCACGAACGAACAAGAACCGCTGCGGCAATGCTCCTACGGAGCCCGAAGTCAGCTTGCGTGCCGCAAAGCCGAACACACCGGTGTACATCTCCCGCCTACACTACACCACTACGGCGGAGAACATCGTGGAGTACGTGCGCCAGAAGACGAGGTACACACCGAGGGTGCAGTTACTGGAGTCGCACCGCAACGTCAACTTCAAGGCGTTCGTGGTGCGCATACCAACATGCTACCTGCACCTGGTGATGGAAGAAAGCTTTTCGCCGCAGGATGTGGTATTCCGCCGCTTTCGCGGACAAGTGCCACCAGAACGCACAAAGACTTAGTGCAACTAAGTGATACTAACATAGTTATTAAGTTTTATTTACTAACAAAATTGTTACTATATTATTATGTATACTTAGGTTAAGGTATGTATCTATGGGTCTTTGTTACCTGATAATAAATGGTTTATTATTATTATTATTATTACACAACATAATCAGCCCCACGTATATAATATGTTCCCACTGCTGGGACACAGGCCTCCTCTCTGTGAGAGAGAGTGGGCCGTAATCCACCACGCGGGCTTAGTGCGGGTTGGTGGTAGTCACATATCTTCGAATGTATAGGTTCTAGGACGTGCCGGTTTCCTTACGATGTTTTCCTTCACCGTTTTGAGAGCAGTGGTGAAGAAATTATTTAAGTACACAAAGTCAAGCGCCTGTCTGCCCAAGTAACATTTTAGGTTTTAGAAAGGTTTTGAAAAGGTTCTAGAACCTTTGTATGGACATCTGCTCGTAAGTCTTAATAGACTTAATAACGTTATATTAACCTTATAATAACCTCTTGAGTGCAAAAAGGGCCCACGTTTTAGAACCTTTCTAGGAGCTACAGCAAAACCTAAAGCTCAAATCCAGAACCTTTCGAACTACTTACATAGAACCCAAATATAACCTTCACAACCTTAATTTAACGTTAATACAACCTTGTTAGGCAGCTTTTAAGTTCTAAATTAGTCACGGATGTAACTAAATGACAACTTAAAACCTTTTTGATGGACTTGAATAAATGCCTTTCCAGGACTCTCAGGTTTAAAAATGTTTCTGTGTAAGCTTTTTCTACACAGAAATACCAATCGTGGATTTAAATACTTATTTATAATGGCGCCATTCCCTGTCATTATACCAAGTTTCAAAATGGCTAGATGTAAGAAGTGTTATAATCATAAAAAGTAATAAACAGCGTGCTGAAGTCAGGGAAATACAAAAAAATAGTGCGACTGGCACTTTATCGTGACACTTTAGGATAATAGTGCTGTATACGAGACGGGCCTTCCGAAAGTAAAAAATTTAAAAGATATTTTAATGAAATAAAAATTACTTATAAAATTAGGTGGTTGGTAGTTAGTTGCATTAGAAATAAAACTTCTATTCATATAAAAAACATACATTTTAAATCACATAGCACACGTTACTTAATTTTGCCTTCTTGACTTAAAATATTGCTTTTTGTTTAGTTTTTTTTTATTTCAGTGAACAAAATGGCTGGCGTTAGGAAATTACTAGAAAGCATTACAATTAACCTTTTCAGAACTGTAACAGCTAAAAGCTCTTATTGTTTACGAAAATAAGAGCTAAAGGTAATCTCGCGGAGCTACTTAAAACGACAAAGCTGTTTTCGCAGCTTTAATCTCCAGGAGTCCTTCAAGAGTTGCGAGTCGCGAAAAAAACCTCTACGCACAATTGTTTGCTTTTAAGTTTTGGTTGTAGGAGGACGTGCGTTCGACGGTTCGACAACTTCCACTCCGTTTTTCTGATAACACTGTGTCGGTTCATTTTGCAAGACAACGTTATGCTTTGAAGTTGCGGACACCACTAATATTTTTAGAGGATGCATCTAAAGCTTTAAAATATTCTTGTAGGACTTTAAGCATGCCTTCAGCTCATAAAAATAGCTTATTGGTTTGGGTTTTCACCACACAGTCCTAATTTGTTTACCTAGATAACTCTAATACAGCCTAAAAGTTTAAAGTAGGTTTTAGAAATTACTAATAAGCGATTTCAACATTCCATAACTTTATGGTTATATCAAAGTTAAAAATTAAACCTTTAGATCTCATTTTAGAATAATGCTAGCCTTTCCAGAACTTAATCAGGAGTCTACAACAACTATAAGATCCTAGGACTATATGCTCTTGAAACCCAAGTCAAAATAACGTTAATTTAAACTCTTGTCATCGGCTCCAAGGTTGTAATAATAAACAATTAGTTTTAGGACTTATTATTCATTATCAAGTACTTAATATGACCAGATAGCAAAGCATTAACCTTTTTACGACCCTTATAAAACCTAAAGGCATTTTTTATAACTTAGGCCCGAATCAAATGTTATTTGGGTGGGTTCGAACCTACGACCTACAGCTCGTAAGTCGCGGCCGTTACCACTTGGCCATCGCTGCTCATTTATTATAATGTAACAAAATTAATAATATAACAGACTATTCAACATGCCGAAAATGCTTCACTGCAATACCTCGCGATCGCGGTTTAGCTCGGGGGTTTACCTCGAAGCCTTGGCATGTGCGTTCGTGTCTACAGGGTTATTGGTAAAACATTAACAACCTCTTAAAAGGTCATTGTGCTCATCATTATGAACAACTTTTACTATGGGACCAAACCTGAAATCGCGAAAAAAAATCAGCTGTTCCCTATATTTTGACGACTTATACGAACATACGAGTAAATGTAGAGAACAGTTGACTTTTTTTTCATTTTACATAGAGGTGATATCAGAAGGCCAATAACTCGTAATTTAAAACGTTCAAAATCTAGTCACAGTCTCATCTCGGCGGCAAACAAATGTCAAAAACTTGTCAAAATGTAGGGAAATGAGAGGTATTTTTGACAGATTCAGACTGAGATCTGAGAAGTCTGTGTGGTGCCGGACTTAAAGAATACCACCACCCCATACTTCCCGTGGGTGTCGTAAAAGGCGACTAAGGGGCGTACCGGAGAATGGGCAGCAGCGTTCTCTATGCATTCCACCACCATACCATACTGCGATCGCCAACCCGCCTGCCATGCGTGGCGATTATGGCAAACCCCCTGCCCCTGCTGCTGGACATAGGCCTCCCCCTTTCGGGGGAGGCCTATGTCCAGCAGTGGACGTCTTTCGGCTGAAATGATGATGCTGATGATGAGACTGAGATCACAAGGTCAACGTTCTTAAAGTTACGAGAATCGCCCCTCTGGTAGCGAGCTAAAGTCAAGTAAGTTTTAGGTAAATAAAGAAATATTAATTCATGTGAATATTAAATCCGAGACTCTAAGCCAAACTGCGAAAAGTTAGCCTCACTCAAATATTCTGAAAAGGGATTAAGAATGTAAAATCAACGCTGAAGTTTGGAACGAAAGCTAAAACAAAAACATCCAACAGTTTGCAAGCCATTAAAAATAACTTATGACCGCAGTCTCTAACCCAACATAAAATTTTATTAAGGTTTTAAAATTTAAAAGCTACGACAAAAACAATTTTTATCACGCCGTTCGTAAAAAAAAACGTGCTCAAAAATTCACAACTAAATATGAAGCTTACAATAGAAAACAGTATCTTTTTGAATTGTAAACATTTTGCCAATAATATTCAGTTGGAAGCCTGGATAGGTACTTTTATTCAAAGACTTTTTATGATAAAACGAGCGCTCCGCGGTTTAACCCGCATAAGTTTCGATCCCGTGGGAATATTTGGATAAAAAGTAGCCTATACGCTCAAACGGAAATGGATGTTAATCCAGGGTGTCAGCTATCTGCATACAAAATTTTATCAAAATTGGCCCAGCTGTTTGAGCGTGAAGAAGTAACAAACATAATAAACACACACACACACTCACAAACTTTCGCCTTTATAAAGGTACGAGTTCGTAGCCGACCGCATACAGCAGCAGCAGACGACGTGACGTTGCGACATGTCGTAGCGACACGTCGCGTCGCAGCGTCATGTCAGCGCCGTATTCCAGTTAGATCTGTGTTCCGTGAGACAAGATGTCTGACCTGTTTGGGATTAGCGATCGCGATTTACTTTTGTATCTTTTGTTAGAAGAGGAAGAAGACGAAGATGACTTGTTTTTATTATCCGACTGCGTCAGAAGGAGGGTAATGTTTTTCGAGTGTATTTATGTATGTATGTATATTTCTTTGGCACGCTCTGTAGCCTAAACGGCTTGATCGATTTCAGCTTGAGAGGTTCCGTTAGATTCGCCTTAATTGTGAGTGACACTGGGTATATCAATATTGAAAAAAAAAAAAATTAAAATGGCCGATTTTTGGCGCAATATTATGTCTTAAAAAAAAATTATTTCTCAAACCTATCGAGGGGGGTATCAAAATAAAGGATTTTAAAAGGTGATTACAAAAATATATTCAACTTATACGTTTAAAAGTAATTCGAAGTGACAAATCGTAAAAAAACATGTACCAAGAACTAAATCGTCTGCGAAATCTTTCACATTTATTTTGTAAACTAAAAAGCTGGAAATAAAAAAAAGTTATTTAAAAAAATAAAAAACCCGACTGCGGTAAAAAACTGAAAAGTTAAAAACAAGCCCATTTTAAATTAAATAAAAGTTGGAAGCAGGCGGGCCCATTTGAATTTGAAAATATAATAAAAATGATATGAGTCCCGCCTGCTTCCAACTTTTATTTAATTTAAAATGGGCTTGTTTTTAACTTTTCAGTTTTTTACCGCAGTCGGGTTTTTAATTTTTTAAATTATACAAGTATAGAGATATATAAAAATATAGATATTCCTATATACTTTTTGTGAGATGCATCGTACAGTAGGTACAGGATATTGGGCCACCTGGTTTATCAGTTTTTATTCCTCGGAATCGGAAAAACTCATTTTTTGAGAAAGATTCAACGTGCTGTCGCGCTAGCGTCGGTGGCATTACTGATCTGCGGTCGGGCGACACGACGGCTGCGGTCGTGCGACGTGTCGCTAGCTGCGGAAGGTATTCCATAGAAATACATACAAACCAGTAGTTTTGTAGCGACACGTCGTCTGCTGCTGTATGCGGTCGGCTACGAACTCGTACCTTAATGATCGCTTCATTCCACTTTGTTTGGTTAATAAGCTAATATACCTACTTACCTCGCTTGCAAAATGAATTAGGTGGAGTCAGGTCTTCGTAGTCTTCACTTTGTTATAATTATTATGGTGTACAATAAAGAATATTCCATTTATCTAACTTGATAAGTCAGGTTTATTGCATTCAAGTTTTAAATATAATCTGGGTGAGCAAAGTGTTCCAGTCAAAGTACCAGGCTACCAGAACTCAGCAGGAGTTAATCTCAGATAAGCAAGTGGGAGTAATTCTAGTTAAATGTTTGGTTCCTATCGAATAGACCACGGGTCACGACCTGTTAACAAGTACATGGTACTTGTTAACAGGCCTACGCTGTCCTCCCATACCTACTGCAATTTGAAAACATTGTAAAAGCCAATTACTTTGAAAAAGAGTAACCGTGGAGTTTCTTGCCGGTTCTTCTCCATAGGAAACGACTAATTGGAACCGTGCACCTCTAGCTTCTGACGTTTCATAAGTGCCCCATGTAGGCTTATGTGAAATATAATATATTGATTTTGGGAGTGAAAACTCGGGTGACAGGTATAATACTATGTCCTCGCGCGCCTGTATGTCCTCGCGCGCCTATGAGTGGCGCGCGGAGGCACTACGCCGGGGGGAGGATCCGCTTCCACGGCAAATCGCTGCGGAGCGGACGGATCTCCGGCGCGATCTCATGGCGGCATGGAAAGAGCGACTGTCGCAACCCAGCGCAGGGCACGCCGCGATAGCGGCGATAAGACCCCTCTTTGAGGAGTGGCTAGAGAGGCGCCACGGCGCCCTCACCTACCGCCTGACGCAGGTCCTCACCGGACACGGAAGTTTCGGGAGGTTCCTGCACATCATCAGGCGGGAGGAAACGCCCGGGTGTCACCATTGTCAGGATCGCCCAGAGGACACGGTGGAGCACACGGTGGAGGTCTGCCCCGCTTGGGCGGAGCACCGCCGTGTCCTCGTAGAGGCGATTGGCAGCGACGGCGACCTCTCGCGTCCGGCCCTGGTGCAAGCCATGGTCCGGGGCGAGAGGGAGTGGGAGGCAGTCACCTCCTTCTGCGAAGCAGTCATGCTAGCGAAGGAGGTGGCGGAACGGCTCAGGGAGAGAGCCTCCCGTCCCAGCCGCCGCGGGAGACGCTCCGGGCGTCGGGAGCCGCATGACGACTCTCGGCCACCGTAGGCGCGGGCCTGCGGGCGGAGAGTAATGGGTAGCTCACCGCCCGATCAGGACCAGGCCCGTGCCGGACGGCGCGTACGTGATCCACGCGCGCCTCAAAGAGATGTCAGCATCGGGGAGGGGCCCCTTAGGGCCGAAGCCTGCCGGGTCAGCGGGATTGTCCGAAAGGGTTACCGCTGGCCCGGAACATAAAGGGCTAAGGAAGGAACACGGGTGGGTTTTAGTCAGTAAGAGTCTGACACTCCCTTCCGCTCCACCCAGAGCGGGAGGAGTCATTTGATGATTTCCCATCCGCAAAAAAAAAAAAAAAAAAAGGTATAATACTATACAACCAAATTAGTATTCATTAATTATGGCATAGGTAAGGCGAAAAAAGGCAGTGAATGATTAAAGTTCTTCCTTACCTCCTGACAGTACCACATAGGACTCTTGCAGACGGAGACAACCGACAAGTTCTGCATCCTGGTCAGCCAGACCACGCACACTTCTGTGAGGGACACCCATTGCGCGCTCGTGAAGTAGTAGTCACTGCAAGAAATAGTATGTTGTTGTAGTGGTGTGTAGAAAAATGACACTAAAATGTATTATTTTAAAGTTTTTTTTTCTTCGAGCCGATTATAGAGACCAACGTAGGAATCTAAAAACGAGTGAACATCAGCAAAGCTTTCTGGAACTATCTCAAGGGTCTTCACCCTTGCGCTGCTCAAGTTTCTGATTAGTAAATCTGTAACATCGACTAAAATAATAACAACCAACCATAAATGACGTGGAAAGATGATATTAAAGTAGGGTTTCTTTCAGAGGGCTTTCAGAGACCGGAGGATTGTTATAAGTTTTAGATATACAAGCTTCAGTTTTAGGCGTCGTTCACAATATTCATTCGAAACTCCTAGAAGGTAGGTACAGACGCCACCACATCAAGCTACTACAATCTGTCAAATTTCTTTGATAGATTTTCAAATTTATCGCTAAACCATATGGTTTAAAGTTGATTGGAAAAATTTGACAGTTTCGGGTAGATTGATGTGATGTCGTCTATACAATTCTTTACATACATAAAACTAACCAAACATTCACGATCACTTACCAAAACAAGTTATAGACTAACTACCAAAAAGCCTCGTCCCCACTAGGAACATTTGTCGAGCGACATGTGTGTCCCCGCAGACATCGGGCGATGTCGGGGGACGTCGGACGACATCGCCGCGACATTGTTGAAACTGTTCCTTGTCGCACAGTCGATGAAGATTAGTGATAGAGTGTGGACTGACTAGAATAACTAATTATGAATAACTAATAACTAATTATGTTGATAATTCTCAGTGTCGACTGTGCGACAAGGAACAGTTTCAACAATGTAGCGGCGATGTCGTCCGACGTCGCCCGACATCGCCTGATGTCTCCGGGGACACATGTCGCTCGACAAATGTTCCTAGTGGGGACGAGGCTATATACAATAAAACATAACACGATCCAGCTCGTTCACCAATAAACTCACAATGTAAATGAAGGTCGACTCGAAATATTGAAGTTTTGATACGAAGCCCGCCCATTTTGTTTATTTTACAGGGTTCATCTCATTTATATAGCTCGGTTTATGGCTTATAGCGCTTTAAAGCACTTGAGTTCGCTTTGCAGTCTCCGCTTTATATGGAGATCTAGGGACTATCGTATATTGGAACACTATGAAGAAGGGTCTCTCATTTAGTAACATAGTAATAGATTTAGGGTTTTTGTATACAGAGTTCGTCGTCGTTCGTTCGTCGTTTCAGCCGATAGACGTCCACTGCTGGACATAGGCCTCCCCCAATTTTGGGAGGGTTTGCCATAATCGCCACGCTTGGCAGGCGGGTTGGCGATCGCAGTATGGTATGATGGTGGAATACATAGAGAACGCTGCTGCCATTCTCCGGTACGACCCTTAGTCGCCTTTTACGACACGCGAAGTAAGGGGTGGTGCTATTCTTTAAGTCCGGCACCACACAGACCTGCGGCACCACACAGACCTCCGGCACCACACAGACCATATAGATATATACAGAGTTATTGGTAAAATATTAACAACCTCTTAAGAGGTCATTGTACTCATCATTATGAACAAGTTTTACTATGGCACCAAACCTGAAATCGCGAAATAAATCAGCTATTCCCTACATTTTGACGAGTTATACGAACATAAATGTAGGGAATAGCTGACTTTTTTTTGCGATTTCAGGTTTGGTTCCACAGTAAAAGTTGAAGTTAACAACCTCTTAAGAGGTCATTGTACTCATCATTATGAACAAGTTTTACTATGGGAACAAACCTGAAATCGCGAAATAAATCAGCTATTCCCTACATTTTGACGAGTTATACGAACATAAATGTAGGGAATAGCTGATTTTTTTTCGTGATTTCAGGTTTGGTTCCACAGTAAAAGTTGTTCATAATGATGTTGTACAATGACCTCTTAAGAGGTTGTTAATGTTTTACCAATAACCCTGTATACATATACCACCCCAGACATTAAAATCATAATTCTGGGTAACATTGTTTAGTTTTTGTTACTGATATCTTCACTCATGACGGTGTTATAAAATGCAGTTAACTTTCAAATAGATAAATAAATAAAAAAAACTTTATTCGGTTCAGAAAAAAACACGATACAATATAAAAACAAAAACTAGTAGCAGACTACAAGGAGCCCTGGGTGATAGGTTATTACACTTGTAGTTTGCCAGAATACTCGAGTAACGTTTACAAATACCGGCCTAAAAGTACTATGCTTGTTAACTTACCCTTCCTCTAATATAACTTTAGGTGGCGTGAGATGTCGTGTTCGGATGTGCTTGGGGTCTGCAATATCGGCCACCGTCAGCGTCACCGTCGGGTTGTTGGTCCCTGGCTTCGGGTACCTAACGCTTCTGATCTCCGGGTACGTCTGGGTGGAGGGGAAAGGATTAATGTTGAAACACTGCATAAATAAGTAGTTCACTTTACTTTCAATTAGGTAAATTCTAATACTAAAGACCCACCCCTGCTTTGCACGGTTTTTACTACTTGTAAAACATCGATATTCTATATTATATCCAAGTTATATTAATGTCGGTATACAAGTTATATTAATGTTGGTTGGTTTGTCTTCCTGTAGGAGTCGCAATAAATACTTTTTCTTTCTTTCTTTTCTTTCTTTCATATGCCTTCCTGAATAAATGCTCTAAATTATAGTGAACACCGAATCGAAATCTATTGTGTAGTTTAGAAGATCTTAGCGGTCTTTTTTTTTTTTTTTTTTTTTGCGGATGGGAAATCATCAAATGATTCCTCCCGCTCTGGGTGGAGCGGAGGGGAGTGTCAGACTCTTACTGACTAAAACCCACCCGTGTTCCTTCCTTAGCCCTTTATGTTCCGGGCCAGCGGTAACCCTTTCGGACAATCCCGCTGACCTTTCGGACAATACCGCTGACCCTCAAAGGTCTTAGCGGTCTCACGGACAGACAAAAAAAGGGACGTTGTTTTACACCTAATGTATATGTCGCAGCCAACTGGTTAAATTAGCCGTTTAGTTAACCGCCTGGCTTTTGGAAGTAGTGCTCGCCTCGCTTCGCTCTCTCGGCTCGCACGCGGTTGATCACAGTTCTAACCTATTATAACCTAACCCATTTGTTCGGGGTGCCCTGGCTTAGTTACTGCGACCAATTCGGTTCTCGCGTGATTGGATACAGTTCCAAGATCATCTGCCTAGCCTTTTCCCAACTATGTTGGGGTCGGCTTCCAGTCTAACCGTATGCAGCTGAATACCAGTATTTTACATGGAGCGACTGCCTATCTGACCTCCACAACCCAGTTACTGGGTTATACGATACCCCTTGATAAGACTGGTTGTCAGACTTTCGGGCTTCTGACCACCCGTAACGACTGTCAAAGATCCACGAATGACAGCCGGGACCAACGGCTTAACGTGCTTTCCGAGATACGGAGGGGTCACGATATATAAAGATGGTCACTCATTCATAGACCAACCGCGGCAAGCGTAGCTTATCCTGATCGATCGACTTGTGCGCCTGTTATTATTCCAGTTCCAACCTGAACTATAATATTGAATATCATTCAGGCCGTTACGGAACGGCCGCCGTTTAGTTAAAAGGCTAGGCGGTTAACTAAACGGCTAATTAAACCAGTTGGCTGCGACATATAGATAATAATAAAGATATCATCACTAGTTTCCATGATATGAAACCAGTGCAGTTTATTATACAAGTAACAGTTATGAGGTCACTCCCAAATATCTCGGGTACGACCCAAATACCGAGACGAATGTGAGGGGACCTAAGACAGTAAGCTGGCGTGGGGCCGGGGGCAGTGTCTAGGTTAGTTCTTGGTAATTTACCTATTTTTATACAGTAGCTTTAAAATCGCTTAAATCTGACAGTAATCTTGGAAGAAATCACCGAAAACGCGGCAGTCACTAACTAGGTCATTCTTAAAATTAACTTCATCAAACAGGATTGAAATTACTTTGGCAGGATCATCAGAATCTAGTGCGGGCAGCGCAAACTAGGACATTCTTAAAATTAACTTCGTTTAGAAACAAGATACAAATTACCTTGGCAGGATCATCAGTGTCTAGTGCTGCCCCGTACCAGGGGTATTTCTGTTCATGCACCAGGCTGTCGTTGAAGGTCGCGTATAGCACCATGTGGCCGTCAGCTGACATCCATAGCGCTGTTCGAGAGCCCAGGATTTCTTCTGCAACAAATATACAGATTTTAAATCATCATCATGAATAGGGCTCACGCTTTACTTTGTGTAACTTATCTCTTCACCACTGCTCTCAAAACGGTGAAGGAAAACATCGTGAGGAAACGTCCTAGAACCAAAAATTCAAAGAAATGTGACATCTAATAACCTGCACTGGGTCCGCGTGATAGTTTACGGCCCACTCCTCCCTCTCCCTAAGGAGGCCTGTGTCCTGTGGGAACATTATGGCCTTTAGGTTGATTATGCTATAACACATCCGTCAGAGTGAAAACCCAGAACTTGGTGCTAAAAACAGAGGACACGTAAAAAATACGACTTCGAAAAAATTGTTTTCTGAACCGAAAGTGAAATAACAAGCACGATATTTCCCTCTTTCCATTCCAGCATTGAATATTTATTTGCAGCTGAACACTATTGGAAATGACTTTCAAATTAAATATGCGACACGTTGGAGCAATGTTCAATACAGAAATAATTTCTACGGTGAACCATTTTTGTTGGGCTTATAAATACTTGATTGTTTTATGTTGGCACAGAATTGTTAATAAAAGTTAGCACCAAATCAAACATAACATCATCCTTGGTTTTCCTAAAAAGGCTGGCAGAAGTATAGTACTACCCCCCATTTCGTCAGATTTTGCCTCAAACAGGGGCATACATCCAGAATTCGGACTGCTACTAAGACATTCCTCATGAAAAAACCCAATAACACTGCCGAGGTTTTTGAGGAAGGTTACCAGACAAAATCAAAATCAAAAGTATTCAGATTAGGCTGAGAATCAGCCCTTTTCGAACGTCAAAATTACATAGGACAGTCCCCCAAAACGCCCCCTTCACTACTAGGATCTCATGGTCTTTATGGTCTATGAGGATATAGCAAAAGGCGACGATGTTATTTTCCCTTGCTTTTATTTCCTAGTAAGTATAAGAGTATGAGGAATAGAATGTAAAGTTCACTCATCCTCCATAGAAAAGGGAGGATCCTCCGTCCGGTCAGGTATTGTACACATGGTAGTCACGCAAGAAACTCTGCTTGCGCGATGCAGGATTTTTCGTGACGTCATCGTCAGTGTGATGCGTAGTTCACATGTGGCGATGTAGATGTCGCCACAGGGACAAGTGGGCCAAAGTCGTCACGCAGTGAGTGCCAGAAGACGGGCGTCGTCACCGAGTGAAGCCTAGGAAACGCTGGTGTGACGACCTAGAGATGCGTTTCTTCAACTCTTGAACATGCATACAAAAAAAATCGAAAGTCTTTAATACATATTAAAATTGCCTGCGTAGCGAAACAAGATTATTTTCATAATCCAGTATTTGCGCGTCGATCTATGTAATGATATAGATATAACCTATCTAATGAAATGAGTATGTCAGCGAACCATGATGTCACAGCGATGCATCGTTTCTACGTCAGTGCGTACCGCAGCGTGCCAATGTGGCTCAAGTCATGTGTATACAGGGTGACTTATATTTAGTATGAAATAGAGTGGAACGTTTGACGCAGAGGACAAGCGAATGGATGCTGCGCACATAGCACGGGCTTGGTTCTCGCTCGAATGAAGTATGTATAAGTACGTACATTTGTGGCAAAACTGGCTGTTTGAGAATGTGGAAGTGTTTCTGATCGCACTCACGATGCCGGAGATCTCGGTAGTCTCCCTCTTTCTAGCCGTATCATCTTATCTTTATAGTCCATTTATCATTTCTTTGGTCTTTCCTTATGGCCATCCACATTTATACTCAAAACTTTACTCACAACATTTTCATTATTCTTCCGCATGCCCATTCTATGACACTAGATTTTCACATATTTTTTTAGTTACCGGTGCCACTTTCAAACTTCCTCCTAAATACTCATTTATTATTCCATCCATTCGCGATACACTACAAAAGCGAAATATTGTCAATAGTTCTAAAAACAGAAAAATTCTTAGTTCACCAATTAAAAACGTAGGTAAAACTGTTCATAGTTTAAATCATCGCTTCATATAATGTAAACACCCTGTATAGCCGAATCTAATAATACCGCACAGATGTGGTGCAACGGGTCGCAGTCTCTACTCGCAGTCATTGACATTAATTACTCAGACTACATTATAATTTTATTTTTATTTATGATGTAGGAATATGATACGCTTAGATGTTATGAGAACCTGGTGCTTGAAAGTTAAACTACTGTCAGATGAATCCAGGTATTCCACTTAGGGCTGATTTTTCAATCGACAGATAATTTTTATTCGTAGAATAAAATTGATGTCTGACAGATTTTGTATGGAAGAACTGTCAAAAATTCAAAATTATTCGTCCGATAAAATTATCTGGCGTTGGAAAAATCAGCCCTTAGACAACTGATTAAAACAGCACCAATCCAAATTAGTAGGTGCCATTCGTGGAACAGTTTACAAATTTAATGTTATTCCACGAACGTCACCTACATACCTACATTTGGACTAGGCTGTACCTTATCGAACTTTGACTTCATTTTATTGATACATAGATCGGACGTCCTAAAAATATAATTATAATCAACAGCTAGTATTCAAAGAGCGACGATCGCTTACTTGCGCGACGATCGCTTAATCGCGCGACGATCGCTTACTCGCGCGACGATCGCTTACTCGCGCGACGATCGCTTACTCGCGCGACGATCGCTTACTCGCGCGACGATCGCTTTTTCTCAAAACTTCATTTTAAAACTCGAACGTCAAACGGTGTGAAAATAAGTTGGTCACTCTAATGAGAGGACAAGACAACTACACAGAATACAGGACCCATTGCATTTTAATGGAGGTTAAGGAAATGGAGGAAAATAGGTTGGCTATTTTATTATCAAAAGTTTCTGCGGTAGGTAGTAACTTACAAACAAGTCAACAGGTCCAAGTAACGGTGTTCACGAAGAATCGCCAAGTTAATTATTTATGTAAATTGTTCCTTTTGGTATTAACTTACCTGAACTTGCGTAAATGTTTTTGCGTTTTCAGTTTCGCTAAATACTTTTACATAAATGGAAGAGACTTGAGGTATTTTTATTTAGTTTATAACTAGCATGTCATACAGTTTGTTTTTAACGGCGGGGTAATTGCGTAACACGCTAACAGTAGGAATGGCTTTCATTTTGACAGTTCAACAGCAATTCATTGCGTTTTTTACGTTGTTGAGCAAAAGAATGTTTCGAACATATGAAGCAATGGATTATCAACATAATTCAAAATGATTTAGATTGTGATTGGTGGTGTGTTACGCAATTAACACTGGTTAAAAACTCTTAGGAAAAATAAAAAAAATATTGTATGGCGAGGGATTTTCTTTTTCTTTTTTTTAACCCTTCCCTAGTCGCTGGATAGATGGCGCTGAACTTGGTAAGTTACTGCAAGGAACGGAACGTCACATAATTTTTTTATTATTAATTCACTTGTATGTAATTTTGAGATCATAAAACGAAAGCAAACGAAACTGTCACTCAACGACCGTATATGACGTGACGCAATGTTTTTTTTCCCAAGCGTTTTGACTTTGGCACCTAGTAACGTAGTCAGTTCAACGCCATCTTCAGGGTTCTTGGAAACTATGTTTTTTTTAATACTCAAAAGAAAAACCTCTCATTGTAAGCGACCCCTTATCTACTGATTTCTATAGTTCAGTCAAGCTGTGTACTATCATGGGAATTGAAGTGATCGTTGACTCCTAAAGAAAGGACTGGCAAATGACTATAAGGAGACTATGAGGTATTGTGTGGGAAAGGTGGTTGGAGGCCTTTGTCCTGCAGTGGGACGATAAGAGAAATAATAAGTTAAGGTTGAGGTATTTATGTATGGGCCTGGGCCGCCTGAAGAAAAAAAAAATTTAAACAAATTAATAAATAAAAGCATGCAAGCATTGCCACTTCGACCAGTTCCCAGGATTCCTGCGACCTTCAACGAAATGATAACCGAAATCATCTGCCTACCCTTTTCCCAACTATGTCCAGGAAGTCTAACCGGATGCAGCTGAGTATTCTAAATGGAGAGGACTGCCTATCTGATTTCCACATCCAAATTACTGCGTAATACGAAACCCCTTGGTTGACTGGTTGTCAGACTTTCAGGCTTCTGACCACCCGTAACGACTGACAAAGATCCACAAATGACAGCCGGGACCAACGGCTTAACGTGCTTTCCGAGGCATGGAGGGGTATTGGTATGTAAAGATGCGGTCACCCATCCACGGACCAACCGCGGCAAGCGAAGCTTAACCTGATCGATCGACCCGCGCAGCTGTTATTACTTAGCCACAAGCCCCTCCTGAAATGAATTAATTAAATGTCCTTGAAAGTACAACGTCAGACCTCTTCAAATACACATAAAGTCTAAAGGATGATTTCCACCAAACGGCTCGCACCGCATCCTTTAAGGTCGACTGCATAGAAAAGAAAGCGAAACGCGATGACGCAACGCTGGTAATTTATTGCAAAATATTAAGCAATTATTTAATTACAATAAATCTATTATTTATTATTTATTTATTTATATATACTTTATTGTACACCACAAAAATACATAACATGAAAAAGATACATCAAACACTACAAAATATACAATGGGCGGCCTTATCGCTTTCTGCGATCTCTTCCAGGCAACCTTGGAATGGACAGTGATTTTCCAGGACATAATATGGGGCTGTCGTTGGTGCAAATATTATGTATACGATACACTAACATAGATACACAGATATATACATACTTATCCAAAATTATAGATACATAAATACATACATACTAAATTGTATAAGCAACGAAAATAAAAGAAGACAGTAGTCCATTGCAGTTAGGACAACATGATCACAAGTTCACAACGACAAGTAGTGTTCCTTCACGAGTCTTTTGAACACATGTAACGACTGCGCGTCTATTGTTTGGACGAAAAAATAAAAACACTAGTATTTTCGTATGGCGCTTGTAGAATAATCTGACAAAAAATCAGAATTATTGTTTTTAATTTTTATTGTATAAAGCAAGTTTTTAGAGGTATCTACATGATTTTTTTTCTATCGTATCAAATTAGTTGTATTATGTTTTCAACACACTATCTACCTAACATGTATCCTGAAGAATATCATATATTTTTCTGATTTTGTTTACTGTAGTCGATCATATACTTTTATTGTTTATAAAACTTGCATTTTTTGCGTTTAGATCCTGTAAGCCCCTTAAAGTTGGCTAGAGAGGCGCCACGGTGCCCTCACCTACCGCCTGACGCAGGTCCTCACCGGACACGCAAGTTTCGGGAGGTTCCTGCACATCATCAGGCGGGAGGAAACGCCCGGGTGTCACCATTGCCAGGATCGCCCAGAGGACACGGTGGAGCACACGGTGGAGGTCTGCCCCGCTTCGGCGGAGCACCGCCGTGTCCTCGTAGAGGCGATCGGCAGCGACGGCGACCTCTCGCGTCCGGCCCTGGTGCAAGCCATGATCCGGGGCGAGAGGGAGTGAGAGGCAGTCACCTCCTTCTGCGAAGCAGTCATGCTAGCGAAGGAGGTGGCCGGACGGTTCAGGGAGAGAGCCTCCCGTCTCAGCCGCCGCGGGGGACGCCCCCGGCGTCGGGAGCCGCGTGACGACTCCCGACCACCGTTGGCGCGGGCCTGCGGGCGGAGAGTAATGGGTAGCTCACCGTCCGATCAGGACCAGGCCCGTGCCGGACGGCGCGTACGTGTTCCACGCGCGCCTCAAAGAGATGTCAGCATCGGGGAGGGGCCCCTTGGGGCCGAAGCCTGCCGGGTCAGCGGGATTGTCCGAAAGGGTTACCGCTGGCCCGGAACATAAAGGGCCAAGGAAGGAACACGGGTGGGTTTTAGTCAGTAAGAGTCTGACACTCCCTTCCGCTCCACCCAGAGCGGGAGGAGTCATTTGATGATTTCCCATCCGCAAAAAAAAAAAAAAAGCCCCTTAAAGTAGTACGGACAATGTATCCTACACATCAGGGTATACAGGGTATCAGGGATCAACCTGTTACCATGGATTCAGTAAATGATTCTGGACCCCGCTGCGTTGAAATTTTTCGCTTCTACCCTGATGAACTCGCCCTCATTATACCAGAGTATTCTCTTACACTCAGTATGTAAAAGAACACGCCAGTTCCTTCATTATACTAAAAATGTTGTAAAGCTAAAACATACTGTGTACGGTTAGCAAAAAAGATTGCATTGTTCACGCCCTGATACTGCTCGCGTAAATGCAAAGGCGTATAATTTCAGTCCGCCATGTTTTTTCCAACGCTACCTCTCGTTAGAACTATACAGAGATGTTGTGTAGCGTCAGCATAAAAAGTTCCACTTGAATGGGTCGGTGTTTGCTAAAAATGAACGTAGCGTCAGCAGAAAGTTAATTAATATTTGCGACTTTTGTTTGAGAGCGAATATAGTAAGGGTAAGACTGTGATACTCGTAATTAGATTGTAAAACCACTTTATTACTTTAGCTTGTAAATCACATACATGCTAGAAAATAAGATAAAACTGCCTTAATTTCAAGTGGGTTAACCAAACAACGATCTTCTAAAAAAACTGAGATTCAAAAGTGGATCCAACGAAAATAAATCAAAATATATCGTCATATGTTTTCGTAACGTTCCACTTACAGAGGCCAGAAACACCTGTCATCTCTATGGAAATATTTCAGTTTATAAATGAAAAGATAAACATTTACTTGACAGCTAGAACTTGCAGGGTGGCAGAAAAACGTGCTCTCAAACATAGAAACGGTCAACTAACACTTGAACTACGAAAACCGAACGTACTGCAACGCAATAAAGCCGCTGTTAAAGTCAAATTGCAACATTGGACGTGCGGTTGCCTAGGTACGGAATAAAAAGACCCGGTAGCCGACAAAAACGTGACCGGGGACACTAAAATAGTACAAATGTACCTCACTGATCGACTTACCCAGCCGCCATTTTACTAAAAAGCTTCCATATTTAAATTCAACATGTGTGCATAAAGTTGGTTAAATTAATAAAACATTTCCATGAGTTTGCCGACCGTACACGGGTCTTTTAAAGGTCAGAAGCACTGTTTACTCTGCTCTCTACCGTACATGGTAGCCTGGTAGGTGTATACAAACATTTGCGAAAAAGAGACTTAAGACTATATTTAGCAGAGCGAGTAGTTACCTACTCGCTAGAAATTAATAATGAGAATTAAAATAGGCTCTATGAGTGGAAAAAGGCCTCTTTTTAGGGTTCCGTACCCAAAGGGTAAAAACGGGACCCTATTACTAAGACTTCGCTGTCTGTCCGTCTGTCCGTCTGTCTGTCTGTCTGTCACCAGGCTGTATCTCAAGAACCGCGATAGCTAGACAGTTGAAATTTTCACAGATGATGTATTTCTGTTGCCGCTATAACAACAAATACTAAAAACAAAATAAATTAAATATTTAAGGGGGGCTCCCATACAACAAACGCGATTTTTTTTGCTCTTTTTTGCTCGATATCAAAAATGGCAACAGGTAGGCACTTGAAATATTCACAAAATACTCTATTGTATTTTAACTTTAATAATAAATAATAAAATTAAAATAAAAGAAATATTTAAGGGGGGCTACCATACAACAAACATGTTTTTTTCGGCGTTTTTGCCTTGTGGTACGGAACCCTTCGTGTGCGAGTCCGACTCGCACTTGGTCAGTTTTATTTATAATAATTGGTGAGACTTGACAGATTTTATGGTTAGGTCGTCATCATCATCATTGGCAGTAGCCAGGCTTAGCGTCTAAGAGAACTTTAAGGGGCTTAGAGGACCTAAACCCAAAAAACGCAAGTTTTAGAAGCAATAAAAGTATAATATGATCGACTGCAGTAAACACAATCAGCAAAATATATGATATTCTTCAGGATATATGCTAGGCAGATAGTCTCTTGAAAATATAATACAACGAATTTGATACGATAGAAAAAAACCATGAAGATATACCTCTTAAAACTTTCTTTTTCCAATAAAATCCATACTATTACATATACCTATATACATTCGTTCTAATTTTTTCAGATTATTAGATTAGATTTTGTCAGATTATTCTACAAGCAACATACTAAAATACTAGTGTTTTAATTTTTTGGTCCAAACAATAGATTTTTTGTAAATAGTTAATTGTTCCATATCGTGCAATAACCGCTTCTCTTTCTTTTTTATGCAGTCCGACAGTGACCGCGAATTTTTTGTCAGATTATTCTACAAGCAACGTACTAAAATACTAGTGTTTTAATTTTTTGGTCCAAACAATAGATTTTTTGTAAATAGTTAATTGTTCCATATTGTGCAATAACCGCTTCTCTTTCTTTTTTATGCAGTCCGACAGTGACCGCGCTTTAGGTCATGTAAGTCCCTTAATAACAGAGTGTGCGAGATAAATGATATAAGACTGCGCAAAGACCAGAATCAGAATCAGATTTCAGCTCCCGACAAGGCGTTAAGGGTCAATTCATACTAGCGCAGAGTCGAAGCGCATCGAAGCGCTAATCTAAAACTTAACATAGCAAATTCACCCTTATCTCCACAACGTAATGCACATATTTCTTCTGAAATAAAAAGAAGACTCGCGAATTCGCGCGCATTCGACGGAATTCGCGCGTCTGAGCGCGACCAACGCTGATTGGTGCGCGTTCATTACGTTGTGGAGATAAGGGAGAATTTGCTAGATTAAGTTTCAGATTAACGCTTCGATGCGCGTCGACTCTGCGCTAGTATAAATTGACCCTAAGGCTTCCTAGTTGTGAAGAAGTTACGTGTTTAGGATGAAAAGTTTATAGCTTGCTGCAAAACTCATAAAAGTTTACGATTTTGGTATCAAGTGTACGTACTTACGTACGTTAAGTAGGTGTAATCCTGAATTCTGTTAAAAATTGTGCTTTGAAATATTAAAAACAATCTGGATGTTTTGTTTTATTCAATATTTAAAACATTTTTGTACCCGAAATTCTATTTAGGAGCACGGCCTAAATGCACATGGAAAAAATTAAAACTGTTAGAAAGACGAAGTAGCATTGGGATACCACATTTAAAATATCCGAAGAAGCCTTTGTAGCGGTATCTACTGAGAACAACGCGTCATACTGACGTCACGCAAAACCCTGCATCTCGCAAGCAGAGTTTACCGCGCAACTAGCATAGGTAAAACGGCCCTACATGAATCATTGGGCAGTTGCCCGCCAGACACAATACCCGTCTGGTCGGAGGATCGTCCCTTTTCTATGGAGGATGAGTGAACTTTACACCCTGTTCTTCATACCTCTATACTGGTGACCCCAAGTATGAACGTCAGCGCAGCCTTAGTGCAAATACTTCAGCGTGACGTCATCATCATCACTCCCGCAAGCTTTAGAACGGTGAGTTACCCAGCCAGCCAGCACCCACGGCTTCAACGGGTATCCTGACTACCAGCATGCAGCGACCGCGCAAACCTGGTCATCACCCTCAGCCTCAACGGCAAACTTGGCACAGCACACTGCAATTTCGGCCGGTCAACAAGAAGAGCTCTTAATTCCTCTCCTGGTCGACGCCAGCAGTCAGCCTCAACCCGGCGCTGTACCACATCCGACGCACTGGAGCATAATGCAGCGCCAACCCGACACACTGGGGACATCTTCGCAGACAGTTCCGACTCACCGTGAACTATGCGGCAACCGGTTGCGACTCACTGGAACCTCAGCAGGCCTGGCAATCATCGCAAGATACAAGACTCAGCCCACTATCGGCCTCCGGTCTCCGGGGGGGAGTGATGTAGCGGTATCTACTGAGAACAACGCGTCATACTGACGTTACGCAAAACCCTGCATCTCGCAAGCAGAGTTTACCGCGCAACTAGCATAGGTAAAACGGCCCGACCTGAATCATCGGGCAGTTGCCCGCCAGACACAACACCCGTCTGGTTGGAGGATCCTCCCTTTTTTATGGAGGATGAGTGAACTTTACACCCTGTTCTTCATACCTCTGTACCTTTATTCAGTAAAATTTTGCAATTTTCGATCAGAAAATTCCCTGTAATAGCCCGAAGACTGGATTTGTGCCCGGTTGATGGCAATAGGCTCGGCCCTGTTTGTTATACGGGACTTAAACATAACTGGCAAAACGTGGGTGTACAGTCACGAGCATAAGTATGTATACACTTGGCTTCATTCAAAGGCGATTTTCTCCTTTATTTTTTAATGAAATTTTATATTATTAGGAACATAGTATTTTCGAACCAATAGGTTTATGTTGAACGGGAATTTTAAGGAATATGCCGGAAGAATAAACTGGATCCTCAATACAAGCGAATATAATTATAAAAACGGTGTTAACAATATGGGGTTTCAAAAGCAAGTGAAGTGTCAAAGGGACGGACACATATTACAATTAATAAGTACGTTAAAGCTAATTAGACGCATCGCTGCTATGAGATATTGATCAGGCGTCTTGAGAGCGACTGGTGTCCAGCAATAGACTGAAGCAGGCTGATGATGATGATCCAACATTTCCCCGGGCGTTGAAACCAACGGTTTCAACCAGATTCGGAAGACACAGGCAGTGGGCAGATTCTGTTGAATGCCCGCCGAATGACTCCAGTGGACGTCTGAATATCAGCTATACGGGCGATGCCATCAGTTCCGGGATGAACAGCTACAATTCGTCCAAGTCTCCACTTCAGAGGAGGAAGATTATCCTCCTTAATCACGACCAAGGAGCCCAGCTTTAAACCATCCTTGCAGGAACGCCATTTGGTCCGCAGCTGTAATTCTGCTACATACTCTTTGCTCCATCTGCTCCAGAAGTGCTGGCGGAGTTGCTTAATCCTTTGATAACGAGACAGATGGTTTGCAGAGTTATCCTGGTAGTTAGGTTGCGGCAAGGAAGTAAGAGGCCGTCCAACAAGGAAATGTCCCGGCGTGAGCGGTGTACAATCTGCAGGATCTGAAGACAACGGCGTCAGTGGACGAGAGTTCAAGATGGCTTCAATCTTAGTTAGTGTGGTGTACAGCTCCTCAAAAGTCAAATTACAATTTCCCAACACTCTTTGAAGGTGGTACTTTGTTGACTTCACACCCGCCTCCCAGAGTCCACCAAAATGCGGGGTGTAGGCGGGTATAAAATGGAACCTTATTCCGTCGCTCGCTGCACTTTCACCCAAGTACGAAGCATTTAATTTTAAAAACTTGGAAAGTTCGTTGTACGCACCGACAAATGAGGTACCATTATCGGAAAAGATATCAACGGGCTTACCTCTTCGCGAAACAAATCGATACAAAGCCAGTAAGTAACTATTGCTAGTTAAATCGCCAACGAGCTCCAAATGAATGGCCTTAGTGATGAAGCAAATAAAAATAGCGACATACACCTTTACTAGCCTACATCCACGACCTTGACGACTGGCACACATAATAGGGCCAGCATAATCAACGCCTGTGCTTTCAAAAGGATAACCTGGACGCAGGCGTTCTTTTGGTAAGTTACCCATTAAAGGAGCTACAACCTTACCCTTCATACGGTGACACAGAACACACTTATGATAACAGGCCTTCGCCAAGTTGCGACCTCCTATTGGCCAGTAAGATTCCCTAATGGAAGCTAATAATAATTGTGGGCCAGCGTGCATCAGCCTTTTATGCTCAAAATTAAATAATAACTTAGTAAATTCATGAGTGGACTGTATTAAAATAGGGTGCTTTTTATTATAAGCAAAACAAGAATTATCGAGACGTCCTCCTACTCGTATTATCTTTTTATCGTCTAAATAAATATTAAACTTTAGAAGGGCGCTCTTTTGAGGCAAACTTTTTTTATTTAAAAGTAGTTGATATTCAGGAAATGACTGAATTTGACTATTAATAATGACAACGGTGAGTGCATCTTGTACCTCATCATGTGTTAAATAATTTGTTTTCGGGTAATGCTTTCTACATGACTTAATGAAACTCAATACGTAGGCAACAGTACGAACAAGCCGAGAGTAATTAGAAAAACGATTAAAATCGATTAAACAGTCTGTTTGTGAATCGTTATTAACGGCACTTAACACAGTATTAGGTCGAATCTCCGGTAATGACTGAAGTTCTTGACTTGGAATTCGAGAAGGCCATGCAGATGGGTCTAGTTTTAAAAATTCTGGTCCATGCCACCACAGATCTGAACCCTGCAGAACACTAATATCCGTACCACGGGATATTAGGTCTGCTGGATTTTGATCTGTTGGGACGTGCCTCCAAGTACAGTTACCCGCCTTGTCCAAAACTTCAGCAACGCGGTTGCGTACAAACGGCTGAAGTTTGGTAGGCATCATCTGTAACCATCCCAACACGATGGTCGAATCAGTCCAACAATAGACCCGACTGATCTTCACTCGAAGTGAGCTCATTACCTTCTCATAAAGACGAGAACCGACTACCGCTCCACACAACTCCAGTCGCGGGATTGTTGTAGGCTTGATGGGAGCCACTCGACTCTTTGCCATTAACAAGCGAACCATATACTCACCTTTACCATTAACACTGCGAATGTAGACGCAAGCACCGTATGCAGACTCAGACGCATCTGTGAAAATATGGAGTTCTAACTCCGTATATAAATTGCAGACTACAATTCGCGAAATGCGAACATGATTTAAAAGAGGTAAAGACGTAATTATAATATCCCATTGTTTACTAATCTCATTAGGTAATGGTTGATCCCATGATAACTTATCTAACCACATTTTCTTTAATAATACCTTCATGGAGATAACAATACGACCCAATAGTCCTAAGGGGTCGAAAATTCGCGCAATCACAGACAACACGTCACGCTTTGTGTACCCAGTTGAAGACTTAGTCAGACTTATAGGAAACCCTAACTCATCAGTGCCGATAAACCAACCGAGACCAAGCAACTTGTCAGGCTCATTAGGTCCAATGTTTAAGTCAAATGATGCAGGGACAGCATCCGACACTAATTGAGGGTCATTTGACTTCCATTTTCTCAATGGCATACATGCCGACGCAAGCGCCTTGGTGACTTCAGTGCGAATTAATTTTGCTTCGTCTAAGTCATTTCCCCCGGTCAGCAAGTCGTCGACGTAAAAGTCATGACTAATGATCTCAGCTATTTTAGGGTTCCTACAGTCGAGTCCTAGTTGTTTAAGGCATCGTGTCGCAAGGAACGGCGCACTAGCCGTACCGTACGTGACGGTGTTTAATTGATAAACATTAATAGGTTCACTAATATTATCACGCCAAACAATTTGTTGCAAATACCTATCCGACGGGTGGACGACTATTTGTCTATACATCTTCTCCACATCTGCAGATAAAACATACTTGTGGAATCTAAAGCGAAGTAGTATAGACAAAAGGTCATCCTGTACAGGTGGCCCGACCATCTGTAGGTCATTAGAGGACACTCCCGTCGAAGTAGGACAACTTGCGTTGAAAACAACACGAAGTTTGGTCGTGCTACTCGACTCACGTAAAATTCCGTGATGGGGAATAAAATAACCAACACACAGATAAGGTTTATTAATTTTTGTCATATGACCAAGTGACTCGTATTCTAACAAAAAATCACGATATAGCCTACTAAAGTCTGGCTTAACCTTTAATCTACGCTCTAAAGATTGTAAACAATGTGTAGCCTTATTAAAAGAATTTCCTAGAATTGAAGGAACTTTCTTAAGGGGTATGCGAACACAAAAACGACCATCAGACAAACGTGTCGTATTTTTAACGAAATTATCCTCACACAATTTCTCTTCAGGCATATAAGAATTGGAAGATTTCGCATTCACCTCCTCTAATTGCCAAAACTTAGTCAAATCTATTTTAATTTTTTCCCAGTCACTATCGCTTTCGGAAACCATTTTAGAAAAATTACATTTTACGTCATTCGACAGCAGTGAAATATAATTCTGAGAAATCGGACCGGAAACTATCCATCCTAGACGGGTTTCACATAATATTGGTTTTCCGGTACCTAACTTTAGTCTTTGAGATCCTAACAACTCCCAAAAAAGGTCAGCGCCAATTAAAATATCAACATCAGCAGGGTTATAAAAAGTAGGATCAGCTAAAGTAATATTCGAGGGTATGTCGAAATCAGAAGTATTTATTTCACGGCACGGTACGTTACTCGTAATGTATGGCAGAACAAAACAATGAAGCTCGAATACGAAGCTATCATCTAATGACGTAATCTTAACCCGACATGTTTTTCCTACGTGCGAAGTAACATTGTTGATGCCAAGAATTGATCTATTTACTTGGCTAGTTGTTAAGTTAAGTTTATTGCATAACCTGTCCGTTATGAATGACGACGTGCTACCGCTATCAAGAACCGCGCGAACGAGATGCTCACAACCATTGTGGTCCCTCAGTTTGACCAAGGCGGTTGACAACAACACATCTCGTTGCGTATGACTACACGGAGATGCAATGTTTGCTGATAACGCTACGTTATTCGTATCAGTGGTAGCAGACGGTAATAAAGACGATGCAGACAAGTTGTTTATCGAATTACCACTAAGTGTATTCGCAATAGTGCCTTTAGAATCTACGTGTACTAGTGTGTTGTGCCTACGTTTGCATAGTTTACAACCTGGTTTTTTACATTTATTAGCATAGTGCCCCGAACGAAAACAGTTGAAACATATCTTATAACTGGGTAGTAACTTGAGACGATCGTCATTACTTAATACAAGAAACTGTGGACAATTATTTAAAGTGTGATCGTTGTTGTTACATTTAGGACATGATTTTGAAGCTGATTCAGTGCTAGAACTATTAGGAGATTGTATTGCTACCATCGACTTGATCTTAGGGGCTGACTTACCTGTCGTTTGGGAATAATTAGTACGTGCTAGCTCCAAGGTCTCGATAAGATCGGCACGATTACGTAGGAATAGCATAAATGCGTCAAAAGTAATCGTGCAGTCTTTGTCCATCCTACCTTTGTACTCCTCCCACTCACGATAGGTTTTTTGATCAAGCTTACGAGTGACAATGTATATTAAAAGTGTGTCCCAGTGTTTAACAGGCTCCCCTAACGAATCGAAAGCTCGCAAATCTTTATTTAAGTGATCGATCAAACTCTTAATGGCAACAGAAGATTCCTTTGATATGGACTCAATATTAAATAATGCGCACACATGATTTTGTATCAGTAATCTTCTGTTGTCAAATCGATCGCATAACAACGACCATGCCACAGTGTAATTGCTCGAAGAAAACTCAATAGATTTAATTACTAATGCAGCTGTTCCCTCAAGTGATGCTCTCAGGTAATGGAATTTATTGATTGTGTCTATGTCATCGTTACTATGAATTAGGCTAGCAAAGGTGTCGCGGAATTCAAGCCAATTACAATATAATCCGCTAAACTTTGGTAACTGAATCGTTGGCAATTTAACTGGCTTGTGCAGTGTAGGTGTACTTTTGCAGCTTTCCATCGATTTATTATCTTTGTTAAAATCACTCAAAATATTTTGGGCTTTGGATAAAGATTTATAATAAAGAGACTCGAATTCAGAACGCTCAGAGTATTGTGATTTTAAATCGTCTACAATGCATTCCAGACGTAATTGTACCTCATCATATTGTTCATACAACGACTCCATCTTGCCCATACGCAACTGCAGCTCAGACACAATACAGCTGGATAATTCCTTGTCCTTGAGTGAGTCCAGGAAATTAACGAAAGCAGTCAAACGGCCCTTGAAGCTGCCTCGCTTTTTAATTAAATCCCTTTCCTCAGACATACTGGGAGACGAGAGTTGTCAACCTGGAATTGATACAGGAATACAATTATAAAAGAACAATATAATTTGAGTACACGCCTAACTGTGTTTTATACACCTTCTAAATGCTGTAATTAATAGTAAACAACACAAACTTAATACTGTAACTAAGTAGGTACCTACCAAGTGTATAAACCTAAGATACCTAAAATACTACAATCTTTTTTATTTGTAAAACTATACTTAACACTAAGTACTAAATAGGCACAACTGAAAACACTAATATCGTAATTATGTCGACTACATAAATGACTCTAAATGCTTATAATTTATAACAATGACTTGCACTAATATCAAACACTCTCAAATTATGTGTATTATGTTAAGATACTTGCTCACAATTAACACCACTGTTAAATAAATAAGTGATTAGTTACAGCTTTAAATAATGTAAGTTAAAATAATGTAGCAATTAAGCCAACTATACTGTGATAAGTACGATTTTAAACTTAACTTTGCTGTTGAATAAAATACTAATCACAATGTACCAAGTACCTAAGGATTTTAATCTAACAGAATACAATCGGTAATACAATTAAATGATACTGACCTTATATACGACTATTTACTTATACTACCTGAGTGTTGGGTGACGATATTAGTTTAATTATAAATGCTGTACACCGCTAAATCACTTGCTTGAAGTCAATCCTTTTCACCGGCGAATAACCTCCACTGCACGTGGGTGATAATAATCCTTATATATTCTTGATTAAAACCGCTGATCTCCTTTGTATTATACGTTATCCGGCTCGTTACGGACCATGAACGGGAATTTTAAGGAATATGCCGGAAGAATAAACTGGATCCTCAATACAAGCGAATATAATTATAAAAACGGTGTTAACAATATGGGGTTTCAAAAGCAAGTGAAGTGTCAAAGGGACGGACACATATTACAATTAATAAGTACGTTAAAGCTAATTAGACGCATCGCTGCTATGAGATATTGATCAGGCGTCTTGAGAGCGACTGGTGTCCAGCAATAGACTGAAGCAGGCTGATGATGATGATCCAACATATGTAAAGTGTCGTATTTCAACGTCGCATTCGTTATTTCATGAAAAAATCGCAATTTAAAGTTGCCAAGTGTTGACATATTAGTGCTCGTGACTGTACTACAGGTACACTTCTGCCATCATGTTATTTATTTATTTTAGGCGACGCAGGCCAATACATAAATACCTTAACCTAAACATACATAATTATTTTTGTTATAAAATACACACGCACACACACACACGCACACACATATTTTTATTATTTTCATGTTATGTTAAGTACGTTAAGTAGGTGTTATCCTGAATCCTATTAAAAACTTTTGTCAATTTAAATATTAAAAACAATCTGGGTTGCACATGCTTTGATTTATTAAGTCTGCACTTCTGTAGAACATTTTTGTATCCAAAATTCTATTGAAGAGCATTGCCCGTAGGAATAATAAAAGCAGTTGAGAGGTGTCGTGGGACACTCGGTTAGAACGAAATTCTTGTCGCTTTTGCACAATTAACGACGTATCAAAAGTTTCGTGATGGTCAAAATATTCCACTTTTTACGGTCTAGCTCTCATTTGCTAAGTTTACACAACGTGCGATAAAGAACTTTGTTGTAAAGCTTTTATGCTACTTTCGCACTGACAGGCGGCTTGCTTAGCGCCTAGAGCCTATTGACTTCTGCGATACACGCTAGGCTAGGGGTGTGTAACTCTGTAGCCCCCCAGCCGGGGGGACATGCGGGGCCCGCCAGATAGGCGGGCCATGCGCCGGGGGGGATGTGGACGCAAAGGCTGAGCCGGATTCCCATGACCCCCCCATCAAGGCGACGAGGGAACACCGCTGAGTTTTAGTGGGTATACTGCCACTCTGGCAGGGAGTCCCACATACTCCGTCTCGTCCCCCGAGAAGCGGAGATGCGTAATGTCATTTATTATCGACAAAAAAAAAAAAGAGGGGTGTGTAACTCTTTACGGAACCGACTCACTGATCCGGATCATTGAAGTGATTCAAAATATTGGTTCAGTAACACCATTTCAAATGCATCAGTTTGATCTGAAACATTACTTTGCTCTGTGCTTATTCCGCGCGACGCGTCACTCTCGAGGCGACTGAGCAGTGTGCGAGCGAGAGAGGGAGACTTATACACACTGAGTTAGTTAACTATAGACTTGCGAGTCGCGTGTGAGCGGGCGATATAATTACAATCTATAAAAGCCAGAAAGAGATACCAAATTGAGATGTGTATCACTCATACTCTCACAGATTTTGATTCTGTATTTTATATCCTTTGAACCGATGATCCAAATGAGCCAAATGAAACATATCAGTGTTTCGGATCATTTCAGTGATCGAGATCAAATGTTCCAATCACAAAAATGATACACTTTGTCCACCTCTACGCTAGGCGACTAGCGAACGCGCCAAGTGCGCAGTGGCCGGTTGTGAGGATTCTAAGGATCCACGGGCCACTGGCCACAGTCACAAACGCCGCCGTCACGAGAAGCTAGAACGTCTATTGAACGACGATTTGTAGCGTGTGGCGGCTACCGGCGGCGTCAACCGTGTGCGGCGAGTTGTGGCCGGTGGCCCGTGTGCGGAAACCCTAAGACGTCCGTTTCACTTAGGTACTCGCCAGGTGACTCGCTAGGATCTAGGCGCTAAACAAGCTGCCTGTCAATGCGGACGTAGCCTTAGACGAGTAACATTGGGATACCACATTTAAAACATCCCGAAAAAACCTTTTTCAGTAAAATTTTGTAAATAAAGGAGCCGGACCGAACACCAGCTGGTCTCAAAGTTGTGTTATTTAACACATAAATAAGCCTAGGTACATGTGTTTTCTTTGTGCCACAGGTGTAGGCTTGCAATACAAAAATGGCCTGCGTAATAAAATGTTCTTGGGAATACAGTTGAACCTGTGCGAATTAGTAATGTGCCGATTCCGCACCTCGCTGGAATGCGGCCCCATAATAAGTATATTTATTATGGGTCCGCATTCCAGTGAGGTGCTCTCTACTAAAATGTTCTCTACTAACTTTTTAGACCTTTGTAACCTGCTTATGTGTATGAAGTTTCATTAAAATCGGTTCATTCATTTATAAAATAAAAACTTGAAAGTTTGTATGAAATGCCGTACGGCGTAAACGCTCTTAAGAGGTTGTTAATGTTTTAACAATAACCCTGTATAATAGGTACTAGCTGCGCCCCGCGGTTTCACCCGCGTAAATATCGATCCCGTGGGAATATCGGGATGAAAAGTATCCTATGTGTTAATCCTGGTTATAAACTATCTGTGTGCTAAATTTCATCCAAATCCACTATAGGCTGATGATGCTATGTACAGACGCCGTACATAGCATCATCCTACTACAATTTGTCAAATTTATTTAATAGATTTTCAACTGTATCGCTAAAGCATAAGGTTCAAAATTGATTGGGAAAATTTGACAGTTTCGGGTAGGTTGTTGTGCTGGCGTCTATACCCCAATTGGGCTTAAAAAGCCTTCATAAAAGTATTTGACTATTCACAAGGCTTTTTACAACGGTTTTTCTTTAGACAAGCCAGGCCTAACACTAACTACGACTAAGGGTCTTACCGGAGAATGGGCAGCAGCGTTCTCTATTTATTCCACCATCATACCATACTGCGATCGCCAACCCGCCTGCCAAGCGTGGCGATTATGGCAAACCCCCCCCCAAAATTGGGGGAGGCCTATGTCCAGCAGTGGACGTCTATCGGCTGAAACGACGAAGCCAGGCCTGCATTAAGAAAATGTTCCCACGAAATAAAACACACTTGGTTCCTCCAGCCTGCTCTAAAAGTATTCTAAAGGTCAACAGTGTTGTGTATAACAAGTAAATAGGCCTGTATACGAGCTGTAGTGTATAGTCCGCGCCACCGAGCTGACTTTCTACCCGGTTTTGTAGGGTGACTAAAAGTCTTGTAAATTTTATTACCCACTGTAAAAGTTTGCAAAGATTTTTGTTACTCTATAGTCAGATAGAAAGTAGTAGTCGGATAGGAAACGAGCTCATCTAGTTTTTAAAATATGATTGAGATGTAATAGAGTTTGTACAAACCTACTTGCAGATATATTTTGTAGGGTAACTAAAAGTCTTGCAAATTTTATTACTGTAAAAGTTTGCAAAGATTTTTGTTACTCTGTAGTCAGATAGAAAGTAGTAGGTAGTCAGATAGGAAACGACCTCAGCTACATAGTTTTTAAAATATGATTGAGGTGTAAAAAAAAATTGTACAAACCTACTTATGGCTGATTTTTCAATCGACAGATAATTTTTATTCGTGAAATAAAATTGACGTCTGACAGATTCTGTGTGGACGAACTGTCAAAAATTCAAAATTATTCCTCAGATCTGGCGTTGGAATAATCAGCCCTTACCTACGGAAATAAAATAATTTATCATAGGTATGCAAAAACTGCTGAACAGCTTTGGATATATACATATCACGGGGCCTAATAAGGCCACTTTGGAGAATCATAAAAGGATAACATTATGAATTAGAATATGGCAAAGACAGTCCGCGTTTTTCTTTTTTTCGCTGCAATAAGTAGGTACAATCAAAGAGATTGGGATTGGATTTGGATCGGATTGATTGTTATTTTAGCAAGGACAAAAAAAATAACTGAAAAATGCTTCACCAATGGGGTTTGTTACGGTTAACTTAACAGTTAACTGTCCATTATGGTATCCTTTTATGATCCTGCCAAAGTGGCCTTTTTAGGCCCCTTGTACTACTAATAATTAAGCTAAAGAGTTTGTTTGTTTGAGCGTTTGACTGCGCTAATCTCTGGAACTTCCAGTCGGATTTGGAAAATTGCTTTTGCATTTCTTACCCCAATTCTTTAGGAAGCTTACAGGCTACGACCCTAAGGAGCTAAGCAAAAAGAAAAAATTCAGACAGAACACTACGAAGTAACGAGGCACAGCTATAGGATATATGTATTACTATACATTCATTTATCTGAGTTAGGTTCGAAGCGAATTTTACAAGAAGGGCACTACTAATCTTGCCTGATGATATACGAAGGTGGTTTAAGACAAAGCTTGCTGCTGGTATTAACTGTGTCTTATACCAACAAACGAATACAGTTGTGCATTGAAATGTTTCTGCATAGAACAAAATAGGTTGGCACAGTAGAGATTATAGCCTATTTGGTGCTTCAATGCATACTTTAAAAAGTAGATGGCAGAAATACGAGGCAAGCATTGATTTATAAAAAAATAAAATAAAAAAAAAAACAACGGTAGTAATGAGATTTGGTCTCAATTTGAATGACAAACCAATTGACAAGGATAAAAATCCAAAAACTTAGAACCATCTTTTATTTAGGAATGATTATTTAATTAATATGACAAACTGTGGTTCTGTGGTAAAGCTCTCGCAATCACCACAATCAAACAAACAACACAACAAGCAAACAAAACACAAACAAACAAAGAAAAACAAACAAACAAAAATGCTTAACAAATATGCTTGTTTGGGGTCTGTGTGTTTATTTATAAACGCACGCAGACAGGAAATTTTATTTTATGAAACTTGCTACAGTTAAAAAAATCTAACGAAAAGCCGCAACGCTTCATTTCACTATTCAGATATTCGCTTCTGAATACACAAACCAATTCCACACAACGAACTATTATTACACTATCTGTGGCAACCTTGTTTACTTTGCCCCAGCAAGCAAGGTACCCTACATAGATTGTAGGGGAACTATAAATATTATTTATCAGAGGGATGGCTTGTATAATCGAGTGGAAAATGTGTGTATGGTAGCAAGCGGTTGGGTACTATTATAATATAGTGGAGCAAAATTATGTCGATATAGATGTTGCCCGCGATTTGACTCGTTTATTTTATTCCACGTTCACACGACACCGACATAATTAAATATTAATGAAAGTTTATCTGCTCCTTACGTTTCATTTTTCGACTATTCATCCCGAAATCCAACATCGTTGGAACAAGTTACTAATGAATGTATATTTCTTTTTTGATTCAGACATTGTGTTCAGACATTTCACTTCGAATGAAAGACAAAAATTAACAATAAGGGTTCCGTTTTTTTGACATTTGGCAACGGAACCCTAAAAAGTACCTAATACTTTTTAGGGTTCCGTTGCCAAATGCCTACCTAGGTATAGCATTCAGAGATACATGCCACAATGGGCTGTAACAAGTATTCAGAGTATTCTAGGCAAATGCACCTCGCAGGACCACTCGAGTAGTCGGAGAGTGCGCACGTTTCGTCCGTGAGTGGAAAAATCTTTCGCGTCGAGACATTGAAACGACCACCACGAAACGACCATAGATTTCAAATTTCAAAATCATCGAAACGAGAAAAAAATATATTTGTAAGTAGAATATGTTTATTTTCGGCTGTAAAATTAATTATTTTTTTATTTAATGTATATACACTATCTATCAATTATTCGGAGTAATACGGTGGTGGTGGGACGATGTTAATTCAAATTATCTTTTTGTAAATTATTAAATCTTTTTGTAAGTTGTTAATTCAAATTATCTTTTTGTTTGTGTTCTTTTTGTTAGTTATGTTTGTGGCGATTATGGCAAACCCCCCCCAAAATTGGGGGAGGCCTATGTCCAGCAGTGGACGTCTATCGGCTGAAATGATGAAGTTATTAAAAAGGGCATAATAATATATTGCATTCTAAGAGGATAGTTTTTAAATACATCATACATCTTTTGTGACTCGTGTTTCTTGAGCATCTATCCATATCAGTCTTTTTTGTCGCAGATGAGCGAAATGCTTCGCAAAAACAAAAGAAAACCAGGTCCCGAGTCACATCAGCGACTGAAGATAGTTTAATAACACCTCGAAGTTTTGAGAAAAGGAATGCAGAAAGTTGATAGTACTTTATGTAAAAGATTTAAGATAAGGCGGAAAAAAGTATGTTCTAAAAGTTTACTAGTGGAATTACCTCTAGTAAACTTTTAATGATTGTTATTAAAATATTTATTAAGCTACTTTTGTTACTAACAATGTTGACTATTGATATTATTAAAATAGATAGCAAATTAATAAAGACACCTATTACATATTATGAGCTTGTTTAATTTCAAAATGTACCTATCTGATGCTCGAAATTAAACATTTTCTAATCTACCTTTCTGTCAGCAGACATCTTTCCATTTAAACCAAAGAATTCATGCCAAAATTAAATCAACTCTAGAATAATACTCGAAAGCCCCATAAACCCTGTACTTCACTCCATTTCCAAGTCTTTCTATTAGAAAGTTTGAGGTTACTCTGTGGTTTTCATCATTAAGGTGCGCGCTCACGAGACGTCTCGATGACATTCCACAGATAAGATAATTCGCGAAGACATCTGCGGAATAAATTATTACAGCGAACGAAATGGTGATGGTTCTGTAGGATTTAAATGATTTACACGGTAGAATGAGGAGAATCTTATTCTGCGTAAAATATGGTTATTTTGCAGTCGGGAATATTTTATAAGCCGCAGTGTTACCATATCCATAGGTTTGTTACAATTTTATTTTCATAGAATAAAGATTTTATGTTATTTCTGCACATACGTATAGGTAAAAGTAAAGAATCAAAGATACAAAGTACACTAGTCTGTATAACTTTAAATATCAACTCTGTAACTAAGTAGCTAATCTGTGTAGGTACACACGTCTACACATTAAGCTATTCATAAACCAGTACATATAACCTGGCTTCTGATTGTTCGAAAAACATCTATGATGCGAGATTAGTTAAAACTGATAATGCTTGATTTGTAGCCGTGTGTACAACAAATAATATGAACATTTTTCCGATTGAAACAATTCGTAAGCAATTATTGACTTTGGTGACACAAACATTCGTTATAAATCACAAATATTCATAAAACAAATTGAAAAATTAAAATTGTTTGGGGAACAGGGTTTAAAGTTCACTCATCGTCCATAGAAAAGGGAGGATCCTCCCACCAGACGGGTGCTGTGTCTGGCAGGCAACTGCCCGATGATTCATGTCGGGCCGTTGTATATAATATGCTATGTGTATATGCGAGTTTGCGCGGTAAACTCTGCTTGCAAGATGCAGGATTTTTCGTGACGTCAGTATGACGCGTTGTTCGCATGTGGCGTTGTAGATACCGCTACACATGTTTTATATTATTTTTATACAATAGCTTATAATTCTCTAGGTTTTATTTAAAAGTAAAAAAAATATATATATATAGTAGGCAACTTTGTTAATTCATAAAAGGTAGGCCGGAAGGGACACCGACGCGCAAACTGTAACCATGAATTTAGCACATCATTTTAGACACCCAAGCTAAAACTTGAGGAGATCCGCAGGAGCCGACATAGCAAGGTAACCGATATAGCCCGAAGAATTGCCAAACTTAAGTGACAGTGGGCAGGGCACATTGCTCGCAGAACAGATGGCCGATGGGGCCGAAAAGTTCTGGAGTGGTGACCACGTACCGTTGGAAGGCCTCCCACAAAGTGGTCCGACGACCTTGTGAAGGCCGCAGGAACCCGTTGGATGCGAGAAGCACAAAACTGGTCGAAGTGGAGGTGGTGGGGGGAAGCCTATGTCCAGCAGTGGACGTCTTTCGGCTGAAATGATGATGATGATGAAGCTAAAACTAAAACGCTAGTGTATTACATCCTCTTCGACCTAAGCGCTGGAATTTTTCGTCGTGCAACGCTTACGCGGTCAAAATGTACAGAAGAGCAATTTTTTTTTTTAAGTGGCGAAAAATTTCAATATAGTATTCAGAATCATGTACAGACATCAGCACATCAAGCTACTACAATCTGTCAAATTTATTGAACTTTATCGCTAAAGCATAAGGTTCAAAGTTGATTGAAAAAATTTGTCAGTTTCGGGCAGCATGATGTGCTTGCGGCTTTACTGAATCCATGGTATCAGCACCCTAATTGCGTAACACTCTATCGATCTCAATCTGAATAATTTTGAAGGGTATTGCTAGTCCATTGCTTCTTATGTTGGAAAAATTTGTCAGCTCAACAACGTAAATAACGCAATGAATGTTTTTGAACTGTCAAACTCAAAGCCATTGCTACTGATAGTTTGTTACGCAATTACCCCACAGGTTGCGCTGTGATGTCCCGGCCAACCTGTATTTTGTTTTACTTACTATAATGTGTGTGTGTCCGGTGTCCCATTATTGTACCTACTAGAATGTTTGTGTAGTTTTTCTACCATAAAAGTAACTTAACTCACTCGCTCCCAAAGGAATTCGAAACCTTTCCGCTTTTTAAGGCCTCTTCAAAGTAAAGGCCGTGAACCCTTTTGGGAGTGTTTGCGAAAAATAACTGTGAAATAGTCGAGAAGCTTAGGGAATTTAGTGAGGACATTCCATTGATCTTTCTCTTCTAAGCATTTTCATGTTTAATTTTCAGAATGGTTGACGTGCCTAGTGCCTAGGCCGAAATATTTTGCCTTGTGGCCTACTAAATAAAGGGTGGGTACCAGCCCGCACTGGATCCGCATGATGGATTTTGTCCCACTCCCTCCCACATAGAGGAGGCCTGTATCCCAGCAGTGGGAACGTTATAGGCTGATAATGCGTCAATGTAATACGAAACACGTTGAACACACTTGCCACTTGATTAGGTCCTCTGGTTTCCACCACCAATGAGAATTAGATCGACATATGATACACTGAACTATTACAAGGCAACTTTAATTACTAATTACGGTTCCGGTTTTCCTAGGAACCAAACACGAAAAAAATCATTGTAATTATTAGATATATTTATAAATTTATATTAATATTTATAATATAAATTATTAGATATATTTATATATTTATAAAAGATATATTAAAATTATAAATATTAGAGAGCAGTGGTATCGGTGATTTATGATTATATAATTATTATAGGTAAGTATTGAAAACGTAATTTATTTAAATTATTTACACATTTCCTTGAGACTCGCACACCAGGGACGCATGGCATGAATGAGGTGGTATACTGAGCAGTGGAGGGAACAATGCTGCTAATGATGATGACGCATTTCCTCGGTAAGTGGACAAAAACTAGGTATTGTTGAACTTGAACTAACAAACAAGGCTAGACTCAAATATAGCGGAAAACTTTCATCTATCTGACCCAAATGTCAAGGTTTACATGTGGCTCGGTCAATTAGTGTCGCCGTATGCTCGGCTAGGCGAGAATAGGACCCTACATCTTTTACACAGTATTGTGGGGATAGTGAGTGGGATATTTGATTTTATTACGCTAAAACACTCTGGGAAAAGTTTGGTGTTCTTTATCGAATAATAAAAGATTGTGCTTGGATATACATTTGTTGTGACATTGGTGGTGGGTGGATGGAAAGGAAAAATTTCGTTTGTGTAGTGTTCATTTACATGGGAAATTGAATAAAACGAACAAGGAAAAAAAAACAAATAAATTATTTATGATTATGAAAGTTCTAATTGGTTCTAATATACTTACTTATGGACGGCGCCGCCGAGGCCGGCCCAGGAGGAGTTTTGTACAACAAACATATTCATTTCGTGAAAAAAATAAAAAACAGTCCGGTTTCGTTATATTACTACCAAAGCCAGGGAATTCATTCATCGGTAGCTGTGGAATATCTACATGAAAAATTTAGATTCTTGTTGATCGCAAAAGTTTTCCTTGACTCCTAAAATAAAATGACGAAGTACTAGTCGATTGGAATAGTAAGCATAGGTACCCGCGCGTTTTTTCTGCGGCAATTTTCATTTGTACTGGATTTTCAACGCACACAAAATCAAAATATTTTATTTCACATGAACCTAAATTACATGGGCACTTATGAAACGTCAGTAGCTAGGTGCACGGTTCCAATTGGTCGTTTCCTATGGAGAAGAGCCGGCAAGAATTTCCACGGTTACTCTTTTAAAAATAATTGGCTTTTACAATGCTTTCAAATTACAGTAGGTATGGGAGGACAGCGTAGGCCTGTCAACAAGTACCAGGTACTTAATAAAATAAAATAAAAATATTCTACAGATCTAAAGTCTACAAGGCCTACAAAGTCCTTACATTTACAAAATATAAAAGAATCTATCAAAAGAATGAATAAAAAAAATTAAAATATAAAGCTCCAAATTGAGAACCTCCTCATTTTTTAGAAGTCGATTAAAAATATAAAAAACCTATTAAAACCAAGTGGTAAGATTGCTATTACAACCACTTATAAAGAGTTGAAATTAGAATTAAAATTAATTAATTTAATAATTAATTATTAATTTATTTTTTTATTGTTTTTGAATTATTTATTGTTTGTCTATAATGTCAAACAATTAAAAGATTATGTCAAAGAAGTATGTAAAAAATAAATAAAAAATAAACATCGTAATTTGGGTGCAGTTAATAGACATTTACCTACATAGTTTTGCCACATGTGCAGAAGGAATTATTGCCAAACTACCTTGTCTTCAACGTAGTCTTTAATCTTATAATAAATATGCGTTTTTCATAAGGACACGTTTGATGAGGGTTTCGAACTTTCCATCGCTAAGCGCTGTAACCGGCTTTGGCAACTTGTTATAAAAGCGGATGCTGTTTATAAGAAATGACTTGCTAGTTTTCATCATCATCATCATCATTTCAGCCGAAAGACGTCCACTGCTGGACATAGGCCTCCCCCAATTTTGGAGGGGTTTGCCATAATCGCCAAGCTTGGCACGCGGGTTGGCGATCGCAGTATGGTATGATGGTGTACCTAATGCATAAAGAACGCTGCTGCCCATTCTCCGGTCTCCCTTAGTCGCCTTTTACGACACCCACGGGAAGTATGGGGTGGTGCTATTCTTTAAGTAACCACACAGACCAGTTTTAGTTGCAGTGCTAGTTTTAGTTAATCTAAATTTAGGTATCATAACTTCATTGTTACTACGTGTATTTATATTATGGACGTCGATTCTTATTTTGAATAGTCCTAAGTTTTTGCGAACATACAAAATACTTTCTAAGTAAAAAGAAAAGGCAGAGTAAGTTTGTTGTTGTTTCTAAGAGATTCGCGAGGACCCATTTTATAGATTGAATGGATTTCCCTCTTTTGTAAAATGAAAATTGAATCTACGTCAGCTGCCGATCCCCACAGCAGAACGCCATAAGACATATTACTGTGGAAATAAGCAAAGTATACTAACTTAGCTGTAGCTATATCTGTCAACTGGCTTATTTTTCTTACTGCATATGCAGCTGAACCACTGACCTCTATAATACAGCGTACTTGTATTATAGAGGTCAGTGAGCTGAACTTAATCTACCTGAAAGAGTTCTAATGTGTGCGCCCCATTGTAATTTTTAATTTATATAAAGTAATTCCTAGAAATACAGTTTCCGTAATAGCATCTAGTTTCTTGCCATCAAGTTTTAAATTTAGACCCACTTAAGGTCCAAATGTACTTCAAATTTAAAACTAAATGAGATTTTAAGACATTTAGTTTTGTTCGCATTAAGTAAAAGATTATCTGCTGTAAACCATTTCGAAAGAACAGCCTGACTATCAATGACATGTAAGATCGATTGCCATCAAAAAATGTTTTTATGTAAAATGGCTATTTTCTTGCTAACTAATTTTTTTTGAAAATCTGTGAATGGTGATCAAAATTCCATAAAAAATTATGGATAGTCTCCTAAGACCATTTTCGTGTAGCTGCAACGGATAAGGTACTTCCCCTTACTGCCCCGCTGAAAGTTTCCACCCTGTATTAAAAAAAATATTTATTATAATTTCTAATTTTTAATTAAAATTTGTTGACTTTGCCAAACGTAATTTGTAAGTTATAATAAAATTGTGTGTTGTCTTTTGTCTTATTTTTGTTTATATTTCTAATATTTTATTATTATTTAATGTACATACCTATTGCTATTGTATGATCCAACTGCTGATTGATAAAACAATTGTAAGACATCCGTATCTTTTCAATTTTTAAAATAAGGGAAGTGTCATTAGCGAATAAAATTATATCCAATAAGTTAGCCATCATGTAAGGAAGGTCATTATAAACTAGCACTGCAAAGCGTCGAGGGTTGAAAACCCAGTGCGCGATAAAATCCCGCCGCGATATTTTTATGATGTACAGTCACGAGCAAAAGTATGTATACACTTGGCTTTATTCAAAGGCGATTTTCTCCTTTATTTTTGAATGACATTTTATATTAGTGGGAATATAGTATTTTCGAACCCATATGTAATTATGTAAAGTGTCATATTTCAACGTTGCATTCGTTATTTCGTGAACAAATCGCAATTTAAAGTTGCCAAGTGTTGACATGTTGGTGCTCGTGACTGTACAGACGCCAGCACATCAAGCTACTACAATCTGTCAAATTTCTTTAATAGATTTTCAACTTTATCGCTAAAGCATAAGGTTCAAAGTTGATTAGGAAAATTTGACAGTTTCGGGTAGCTTGATGTGCTGGCGTCTGTACCTACTTATTTCAACAACAGAAAAACAACAAACTTCTAAATAGTACGTATGCCAATATGCTTAAAGATCCTCCACAGAGATACAAACCATTCTACACACCCTAAAAAAAGTTACATGTTAAAGTTAGTTAGTTCCACTATCGGTCAAGAGATGGCGTTGACATAAAACTGCAATATTCTACACCGCAGTTCACAGTGTTAAAATTCTCTGACAAATATAGGCCTGGCCGATGAAAATTTAAAAACATATGATGGTACGGAACCCTCGCGTCTCGGTGCGCGAGTCCGACTCGCTATTGCCCGGTTTTTTTAGAGATAGAGATACCAACCATTCTACAGAACCCTAAAAACCCGTAACCACAAGACGTTCTAATATTACAATCCCCTAGGGAGTGTAATGATCGTTTTATTCCGTTACCAGGCTTGTAAACGAGGGCCCACCTTTATCTTAATGAGCGCTTGCACTCGGCTCATTTGCGTGCCAGTTGTCAGATTGTGCCAGTTGCCAGACCGCCACATTCCTTGGCATCTGTCAGGTTGCCACTAGAGATGCGCTTGGAGGGGTGAAACGTGTTTTATGCGAAATTTCGGCAGTTATTTCTGGTTGGAATGAAGGTTTGGATGGTGCTCGGATTTGGAATGAAGTGGTTAGGCATAAGGCACTATTGAATAACTTCTATTACTGAGATTGGGCTTTACCTTAATTGCTACAAAGGTCAAGAAAAGGACAATGCTAATGGATGTATGGACTCCCGTACCATGATGCATCAACGTCAAACTTTGTTTTTTATAGATTACACTTATAATATTAACTCCTACAAAAGTTCTTTTTGTAAACAAAACCCGGGTTTCAGAGATTTTCAAAATAATCTAAATAACAAAAAAAAAAAAAAAAATTAGGTACTTTATTTTGTTTGACACGAACGGCCATTATTGGTCTATAAAAAACAACCTATTCTATTCTAGTTATTTTTAATTAATGTAGAATCGACAAAGTATAACTTATTAATCGTTGAGCTCCTCAATTTCTGAGTTGAGCTGCACGATTTTTGACAAATGCGTGCACTGATTGGACAGGTCCGCTCAATCTGTGTGGTTCTTTCCTCAAAAGACCATTTCAGACATCAATCTACAAATCTACATGGTCTTCACACGATCTGACCAAGATTTTGTCTGGACTTTTAGAGACTGTGACCTCTGAGTTTGTTTCGGCCTTTCTTCTCAGAGTAGTCAGATAGGAAACGCCGACCACATCTAGTTTAAAAAATATGATGACGTGTAAAAGTGTTTGTAAAAACCTACTTACAGAAAATAAATCATTTATCATTTATCATTTAAGTATAAGGTATATATCATATCATATCATCAAGTAGGCTAGCTATCATAGCACTTTCAAAATTCATTTGAAACGGAACGTCATGTAAAGGGAATAAAACAATATCAACACTTTCATACTTTAAATTAAATTCCCTGTTCAAAAATTGAATTCCCGACGCGTAGGTAATGTCGAAAAAAAATTATGAAAATAATTACTACAATATTTTGATCTTGATGCACGCGACTTTTTGGTACGACTTTTGGTCATTCTCCTTTGCTGTCCAATCGCCACGCTTGTTTAACGAATATAGGCCTACGCAGATCAGGACGGCATGGCAAGGGCATTTGCCGTCAGTCAGCGCACACTAGCCGCTTAAATACCGCGGCATTCCAGCGGCTTCCCCGCTTCTACCCCCGCCGCCTCACCGCGCGGTATGTTACAACGAGCGCCGGAGTCCTTGGCATGCCGTTGCCTACCGCAGGACGCTACGGCATCCCGCCGAGGGAGCCCGTGGCGCGTCTTTCAATGCCGTACAATGAAATCCCTTTCGATGCCACGGCATTATTTTAAAGCATAGCAATTTATGTCGTATTTCTATATCGATACGTTTCAATGTCCATTAGTAAAAATTAAAATCCCTTGCCATGCCGTCGCGGTCTGCGTAGGCCTTAAGTGGTTGTAGTTGCTTGTAGTTTTACCTATTAGCAGACGAGGATGCTGCCTCCTGTTGACGCCATCACTTGCTCCTTAGCCACCTTTTGTGACACGAATGGAATGTACAATTTACCAGGAATTACACGGAGACGCAAGCTATGCAGATATGCTGTAAAACGAAAATTTCAAAGAAATGCGTCCCTTAGCTATGCGTCCCTTAGCATTGAGATATAGAAGTTTAAATTATACGTTCTTATTAAAACAAACAAGGAGTTTTGCCCGTTAAGGAAACGCGTAAAAACAATACGACCAGACTAAGGAACATTATTAATATTATACTAATCATATTGCAACTTGTAATACTCTATTCTTCTAAAGTGCAATGGAAATACAAAAGGAAATGTGTTTCTCTTTTGTTTAGACTATCTAACAATAGACTGTATTGTTAATTGTATAAATTAATTACTGCACTTCCACAGCTGTTGTAGAACATAAGAGGGGGGCGTCGTATCAGAAAGCCAATGCTCGTACTTAGAAACATGCAAATGGTAGTCATAATTTCATCTCAGTGATATTCAATGGTAAGAACTTGTCCAAAATGTAGGTATACTAGAGGTATTAGGGTTCCGTACCCAAATGGTAAAACGGAACCTTTCTGTCTGTCTCTGTCTGTCTGTTTGTCACAGCTGGATATCTCAAGAACTACTAATGCTATCAACTTTAAATTTGGAGTAGTTTTAGATGACGTTTGTCCAACTATTTTGCAAATATGAAAGAAATAAAAATATATGTATATTTTTTGCAACAGAGACTAAAAGGGGGTCTGAAAAATTCGAAGTGGGGCTACTAGGGCATGTGGGGTATCGTATGAAAGAGCGCATTTAGGCCGCATAGTTTTCGACTTTTGATGAAAAAAATACCGTTTCCCCCTTATGTGATAGAAGTTTATGTAAAGATTACAGTAAAAATAAAACGAAGTCTCTAAATAGCATACTTTTTCAGAAATCATCAACAAAAGTTACAAGTTAAAGTTAGTTAGTTCCACTATCGGTCAAGAGATGGCGTTGACATAAAACTGTAATGTTCTACACCGCAGTTCACAGTGTTAAAATTCTCTGACGAATATAGGCCTCGCCGATAAACATTTAAAAACATATGATGGTACGGAACCCTCGCGCCTCGGTGCGCGAACCGACTCGCTCTTGCCCGGTTTTTTTTTATAGATAAAGACTGAGATTAGAATGCGAACGATCTTCAAGAATCGCTCCTATGATAGTAATTGTCCCACTGTAAGGCTAGACTGAACCTCGGGAGTCGTCAGGCGAGCAATGGGCAGCTCGTCGTCGCCATTTGGAAAGCTGCGGGCCAGACCATCTTCATCATCATCTGCTTAGCCTTTTCCCAACTATGTTGGGGTCAGCTTCCAGTCTAACCGGATGCAGCTGAGTATCAGTATTTTTACATGGAGCGACTGCCAATCTGACCTCCACAACCCGATTACTCCCGATCCCGGTTACTGGGTAATACGATACCCATTGGTAAGACTAGTTGTCAGACTTGCGGGCCAGACTATAGATCACTAATGAACTCACGGGCCGTAGGTGCTTAAGACGTAGATAATAGACGAGTGAGTTGCGAAAAAATTATGACTTACAACATTTTGTTTACATTGCTTGTACACACCGCAATCTTGTATGAAAAAGGTGCGCAAAATAAGCAGTGGACAAAATGTATAATGAAAGTATCAGTTTTTTCGATTTATTCCGGTCTGATCCCCTGCAATCCCCCTCCAACCCCCCCTCGATCCCCTGCTAGTTCGTCTTCTGTTTTAATCTCTCTCGTTAGGTTTAAATCTGGAAGAATGTTAGTCTTTCTTTCTAACTGTCGTGAACGATTTCACGCGCGATTTGAATATTATTTTGCGGGCCGGATCAAAAGCCGGAACGGGCCGTATCCGGTCCGCGGGCCAAGGGTTGCCCGTAATTATATGACCTAAACCTTGGCCACCATTCGGTAATTAAGTTAAATAAAGTAATTTCCTTAATTGAAACCGCGGACATCAGACCTTAATAATAATAATAAACCATTTATTTTCAGGTAACAAAGACCCATAGACACATACCTTAACCTAAGTAAACATAATAAATAATATAGTAACAAATTTGTCAGTAAATAAACCGTAATAACTACGTTGCACTAATAAATAAGAGTATAAAATATGACTATTGGGTACAAGTAAGTTCAATAATTAACTTACCTCAATTATAAGTTAGTAACGGATAGAACTTATAGAAACTTACTAGACTCGTAACTCACAAAGTTGGTCTCCTACGTGCACTTTGTAAAGAGCGAGTCGACATGTGGTGTGGGGAAATATCGATAAATGATGCGAAAACTTATGCTTCCAGAGAGCAAAGATGTTATAATATTATTGTTGACATGCATGTAAACTCACTTTATGTACCTACATTTTATTGTACGCCCTAAGGGCAGGACGTAGCTGCGCGCAAAACACAAAATTAACACCAGCTTTATTATATACACTTTTCCATGATCCATAATAAAGATGAATTGAATTGTAAAAGTATAGTGACCCATACTATTATTATATTATAAATTCGAAAGTAACTCTGTCTGTATGTTACCTTTCCACGCCTAACCCATTGAACGGATTTCGATAAAATTTGGCATAGAGATAGATGGCATCCCGGGGAAGGACATAGATATTTAAAAAAATCATAATTTGTTGACATTTCCGTGCCTTTGTATTTTAGAAGCTCAGCTCTTTTTGTTATTCCAAATTCCATAAAAGAGGAACCAGTGACAACTTTAAAAAATAAACTAACTGTACTTCTATTAAATAAATGTTACTACTCCGTATCGGATTTTCTAGCTGATAAATTTTAGTTGTGTATCAATGTTTGTATGTTTGATGATGAACTGCATCAATGTTGGCATGCCAAATGGTAGAATGTTCAAGGATTCTCTATTATTATTGTAAATACCTACATTCTAAGCAAATAAATGTATATTCTATTCTATTTACCCTATTGGTTGACTATTTCATGAAATCTTGACATTTGAGGGCAATACTAACTCAAGAAGTTGTTGTATTGCTGATTCTAATGATAATCCATACTAATATTATAAATTCGAAAGTAACTCTGTCTGTCTGTCTGTATGTTACCTTTTCACTCCTAAACCACTAAACGGATTTTGTTGAAATTTGGCAGAGAAATAGATTGCATCCCGGGGAAGGACATAGGATAGTTTTTATCGACATACCTCGCGGGCGAAGCCGCGGGCGGAAGCTAGTAATTCTATAAAGCCATATTTGTTACGGTCGCGAATCATATTTTAATGCCACATACACAGAGAAATTCAAGGTCAGATAGGTACGGAGTTAGATCGAAGGACTAATATAAAATAGGGGATATTTAGGGTTGATATTTAAGGGGAACTAATTTTTTGAGCTGTTATTTAAATATTCGAGATGTTATTATGATCAGTTGAAAAACATATTGAGCAGTTATTTAATTTAATGGCGGTTGATTAATTATTGCGACAGTAAAACATGGACAGTAATAAAAGATCAATTAGACTGTTATTTTATCATACAATGTCAATTCTAAAAATAATTGAGCAGTCCAATAACTAAATGAGCGGTAAAAATGATGGAATGGGCGGTTCGCTAAATAGTTCGGCAGATCATAGCGGATGCAAGAGCGAGCGAAGCGAGCTCGGGACTTGGGGCACCCCGACTCGGACAGGTTAGGTTCGAAGGGGATGACGGGGGCTCGAGTGAGCGAGCAAAGCGAGCGAACGAGCCCCCGTCATCCCCTTCGTGTTAGGTTCCTTTAAACCCTGTAGACAGAAATAGGGGCCCCGCGAAGCGGGGCTCCGTCGACTACACACCCAAAACTACTTTACCACCTCATTGTTTATAGAATTGCTTAGAATGAGATTTATTACCGACAAATTCTGATTTATTACTGCCCACACGTAACTGCCTATTCATTCATTTTTACCGCCCATTTAATTATTTTCCCACTCAATTATATATTCACTGATCCATTTCATTATTTTTTATTACTCATTTTTGTTTACTTTACTGCTTAGTTTTAACTGCTGAACAAGTTATTAAACGTGCCATTTATAATTTTTAACTTACCAAAACCGCTATTTACAACTGCCTCTTTAAATCAGTGCCATATTTAAGTGATGTGTTTTTTTTTTAATACTGACTCTTCCTCCATATCCTTATAACTCCATCCCGATATAAGGCTCCTTCCGCAACGAGTGGTGCCTATGTGTCGTGCGCGATTATATCGCGTGCCGCGCCTGTTTGTAGCAACCTTTAAGGAAAGGGTCCCTAAATATCGCGTAGTGTAGTGGGCTTAAAGACCACTGGCCGCAACCGATCTCTTCCAAGAAAATCTAACTAATGTACAGTGGGCTGCATCAATTGGGTACCCCAGTTGTATGAAAATTTTAATACAACAGGGGAACCCAATTGATGCAGCCCACCGTACATATATTATAACCAAATATTACAAAGCCGATATTATCGTAACAGTAAACTGAGATATTCCAGCAACGCAGGCAGAATTTATTGGACAAGCATGATTCAACCATATCAAAATACACCCTGCATGCGGCTGGTATTATGTAGGTACGGTCAGCAATAAAATCGATTCGCACTTCAGTTTCTTAAATCCTAATTTTTAGACTAAATATTAAGAAGAAGTAAAGAAAAGTACCTCGTATAGCTAACCATACTTTAATATTATAAATGCGAAAGTGTGTCTGTCTGTCTGTTTCCTCTTCACGCTTAAACCGCTGAACCGATTTAGATGAAATTTGGTAGAGATAGTTTGAGTCCTGGGAAAGGACATAGGATACTTTCTATGCCGATATTCCCACGGGATGGAAACTTATGCGGGTGAAACCGTAGGCGCTGCTAGTAATATTATAAATGCGAAAGTGTGTCTGTCTGTCTGTTTCCTCTTCACGCTTAAACCGCTGAACCGATTTAGATGAAATTTGGTAGAGATAGTTTGAGTCCTGGGAAAGGACATAAGATACTTTTTAATACAATATACCGAATAATTTTGTGTCGACTTTTGTAACTAATCAGTACGTGCTATAGAACGATTTGCTATCAATTGTGAAGGAAAAATTACCCCACATAATTTTATACTAGTCAAAATCTACAGCTTAAAACGAATCTTTCCCAACTACCACAAAAATTGGCGAAATGTTATCACCAACAAAGAACTACCCTCATATCAATAAAAAATAACATTTATCCGTCCGTTCAACTAGATACCTTTTTTTTTTTTTTTTTTTTTTTTTTGCGGATGGGAAATCATCAAATTACTCCTCCCGCTCTGGGTGGAGCGGAAGGGAGTGTCAGACTCTTACTGACTAAAACCCACCCGTGTTCCTTCCTTAGCCCTTTATGTACCGGGCCAGCGGTAACCCTTTCGGACAATCCCTACCCTCAAAACTGAATTGAATTTTCTCGAGGAACAAACGACAAGCGTTTCGATCGAAACTTTATTAGAATTACAATATTGAGCTGAATGAGCGTCCGCCATGTTGAAAAAGTGAATCGTTCGATAAACATCGAATTCCATGGACGTACAGTACAAGAGGCAGTGGTTCAATTTTACATTGTGATTGGAAATTGTAAACTTTTTTTTTTTTTTTTGATGATTTTTGTACAGAACCTGCAGCCTAATTGCTTTACTCATTTACATTTACAATGCCTTCCATTTTGAAAATTAAACAACATTCATTGCGTTATTTCATTTGTCAGCAGATCAATTTTTCAAACATATGAAGCAACGGAATAGGAATGTCCTTCAAGATCTTTCGGATTGTTACAAGTGTAGGGCTGGCCGTAAATATGACACATCGACATTAAAGAAAAATAAATACTTTTTAAGAAAAAAATTGAACCGCCAAAAAAGCTGAAAAGCAAAAAATAATAAACCTTTCTTAACTTTAATAACTAAGTTCTTAAACTAATGTAAGTATGTGTGTATTACCTAAGTAATTTTGAGTCGTTGTGAGCAATTAATCATCCCCTGTTTTCCTACCCTTAGAGTTGGAATTCTTTTTCCAAATTTATATGGGACAACTTCGGGCTATACCCTTTTTAATAAAAAAGAAGAATTAACCATAGTTTTAGAGCGTCTTATCTGACAGTCTCTTTCTAAAGCTCGAAGTGTCATATTTACACCCTGCCACTACATTAGAAATGAGTAGATACTAATAATATTGTAGAACTACCTGCCTTAAATAAAAAGGATTGGCGATCCAATATTTATCTGGCTTGTCTTCAAAATTAGATTTTTTACGAATATAACGTCCATTTTAGTTATATAAACTTTTCAGAAGAAATTCAGTATGTATGAAAAGACAGTATAAAAGCTTTCTATTTATATTGTCTATATATATATAAAAGAAAGTCGTGTTAGTTACACTATTTATAACTCAAGAACAGCTGAACCGATTTGGCTGAAAATTGGTGGGGAGGTAGCTTAGAACCAGGAGAAGGACGTAGGATACTTTTTATCTTTTTTTTTTACTTATAGAAGTAGGGTAGGAGTAGTGTAGGAGTAGTGTAGGAGTAGGTTAGGAGTAGGGTAGGAGTAGGGTAGGAGCAGGTTAGAAGTAGGGTAGAACTAGGGTAGGAGTAGTGTGGGAGTAGTGTAGGAGTAGGTTAGGAGTAGGGCAGGAGTAGGGTAGGAGTAGGGTAGGGTAAGGGGTAGGGAACCACACGCGCCGGGCAGCTAGAAATCATTTATATGGCAAAACAGCCATATTATATATATTATAATGTTATAATTTTAAATAATAAAATATTTCGAGAGCAACTCCCACTTAACCTACTATTTCCCTTCCACAATGACAAAATCGACTCCGAAAAATTTAAATTGACCAGCAACACTGGTTTCACTATTCCAAAAGACTTTCAGATTTTTCTTTGTGAAAACGAACGGTTATGACGTAAGCATTATACGGATACGCCTTGCCAACCATGAAATTGAAGTGTCTGTTTGCTGTGAGAAGATATTTGAAAATTTTCGGGGACTATTCTATGGGAGAATCGATAAAATTGGGTAGGCTTTGTTGTTTGTCGAGATTATGGCACAGAAATAGCTGTTTTTGTATTGTATTGGAGCGACTCGATAATTTAATGAGACTTTCTCATGAGCGAGAAAACGTTAGAACGTCTAGAATTGCATTTCTTTGATTTCTTTTTAAATAATGTAGTAAAAGCCTTAAGCTATAATATTCACCATTTATGACCCTTTATATATTTTTTATATATTACTAACGGCGCCCCGCGGTTTCACCCGCGTAAATGTTGATCTCGTGGGAATAATAAAAAGTAGCCTATTTATGTTAATCCAGGGTGTTAGCTACCTCCGTACAAAATTTTATCAATATTGGTAAAGCCGGTTAAGCGTGAAGAAGTAACACGCACACACACACACCCCCTCTCACACACACACACACCCTCACACACACACACACAAACACTCACAAACTTTCACCTTTATAACATAAGTGCGATTTATAAATAAAAAAAAGGGTAGGGTAAGGGTAAGGGTAGGGTAGGGGAGGGTAGGTATAAACTACATAACGTCACCTGCTACGATCCTTACATACTCCTTTTGCAACATTTACGTTCATACATCTGAAGGACAATTCCCGTAATTAGAAAAGTTCAAAATCTAGTCGCAACCTCATCTCAGCGACAATCAATGTCAAAAACTAGTCAAAATTATAGGGAAATTAGAGGTATTTTTGACAGATTGAGACTGAGATATGAACGTTGACATTCTGTGAACGTTCATAAAATTACGAGAATTGCCCCTCTGATCATTCAGGCACACGTTGCGAGTACTACGCACCTCACCTTTCTTAAGAACATTACCATTAAGGTCACTATACTGGGTTATTGGTAAAACATTAACAACCTCTGAAGAGGTCATTCTACTCATCATTATGAACAACTTTTACTATGGGACCAAACCTGAAATCGCGAAAAAAAAACAGCTGTTCCCTACATTTTGACGAGTTAAACGAACATAAATGTAGGGAACAGCTGTTTTCTTAAGAGGTTGTAAACGTTTTACCAATAACCCTATATATATGTCCTCCTAGGGCATCCCCTGGCAGCGTTTCCACTTACGTTTGCCTTGTAAATACTTTTTGGTAGTCGCCTTTCATTCGTCCTCTTGAAATGACCGAACCATCTAAGCATACTCTTTTCATAAAAAAAAGTAATTCAAAAAAATTAAACCGACTTTAAAAAGAAATGAACTCAAAATTATGAAATATGTGAGCTGTATTTTATTAGTTTTAGTTTTTGCTACCGACTTCCGAAATTAAAGTTATTTCATAATTTTGAGTTCATTTCTTTTTGAAGTTGGTTTAATTTTTTTTAAATTACTTTTTTATTTCGTAATTTTTAGTTTTAAGGAAAAACTGGAATATTTGTTTGTAATAAGTAGGTAATAGTTTTTTTGTAAATATTGCACTAGAATTTGACCAAGGTTTTGAGATGTTTTCCCTTTGACACTACACCCGTAGCTCGTATCAATAAGCCAGGCCGTCACACTTACACGTATTAGTCCATATCTTGAAAATTACTGAATCGATTTCGATGAAACTTCCACTGTTCCCTAAGTTGAAGTAAATGTAAGCCAATAAAAAATATTGTCACGATCCGATTAATATTTGCGGAGAAATGCGTACATACATATGTCTATAACATATATACATACATATGTCTATAAAATTTTGTATATTTGTTTGAAAGCCCTAATAGATTGTCATATGTTAATATAATGCAATTCCAATAATATTACATACAAACGTGTCGAATTGTTAACCTCCTTTTCTTTGAAGTCGGTAAAAACAAAATCTTAATATAACACGTACCTTCATACAACCAATCAGGAACACCATTGTGTATAGTGCCTGGGACCCCAGATTCTGTCACTCGATATCCCGTAGAAGACCGAGGTGCTGGCCTGTAGTATATGTCATAGTCTTTGACAGTGATCAGCCCGTGACCCTTCGGCGTCCAGGTGGCTAGGAGGAGTGAGGGACCTTCTGTGATGACACCCCCTCCAACCTCGTCTGGTAACGGAGTTAGGGGGTAGGATTCTCTGAGGACAAAAGAAGGAAGAATTAGCGGTGTTGGTGTTGATCTTTTTTAGGGTTCCGTAACCAAAGGGTAAAAACGGGACTTTATTACCAACTCCACTGACCGTTTGTCTGTCTGTCACCAGGCTGTATCTCATGAAACGTGATAGATTTCTGACACTATGTTATTTAGCAAAAAATAATCCTTATGATGAAGCCTTTCGATCGGTTTGATAAAGCTACAGGGTATTTTTTTTTCTCGTGTAGCAGGTTCGATTTCCGGTTCAACCATGTAATTATTTAAAAATCTATGAATGCAGTTTAAATTGTTTTTTAAATTAAAATAATGTCTTCTTTCAGTAAAATGTTCCATCTATAATATTCAAGGTACTTTCCCTTCATGTGGCATAGCCGTGAGACGTCCTGTATATACTGTATATACTGATGAACTGGTAAAGTCGTGGTGAAAAAACTGCATTATGTCTCATAGTCAGTTTCGTCTGGTGCGATATTTAAATAGCCACCGAGGGTGGAAGTAGCGTTCTCTCAGTTCCTATCAGAAACATTTCACAATTCCATTATATTTTCCAAGCGTGAAGAATTTGCAGTGCCGCTAGTTACAGTGTTAATACTGTTTAGTCATCTTTCAGGCAATTTAATTTACCCTACTAAAGGGTAACGATACACAATGATTAATAATAATCAGTTTCCTACGCATGATTCCAAACAAGCTGAGTAAACCATGATTTTCAAAACCCCAACTTTACCCTGACCCTTCCCGAAGTTACGCCACGTTAATACCAGTCACTTCATTATGTTAGCTACATTTATTAAAATCCCGGACCTACCCCAAATAATGACTTTTACGTGACCCTTCCTAACTGGACAGAAAATGGATATAATGGGAATATTCACCGTTCTGTCACTTTAAGGATATCGAGGGATATGTCTTGGAGGCGTGGCACAGGTCGCCACCATGTGATATTAAAAGATATTATACCAAGGCGAGGTTGTAGTATTTTTAAGTTTTTTGAAGCTATTTATTGCAAATGTTGCGAAAAAAAATATCATTTTAACAAAATTGTACATACGGTCAAGCGCTGACTAAAGAGGGAAACGTAATTACTAATACTTGGCTCGATAAAAAAAAATCGCAAATATGACACTAAATCGATATTTTGAACGTAGTCCTTAGTAAAAAATTATATTACGCAACCATCTAAGTAATATATCAAAAGATAGGTTTTAATATTTTCTAGTGCTGGGTAAGGAAGATTTTTATATAAGTGGTTATTTACTTTTGTAAGAACAAAAACTAGACGATACTGACCAGTTCTAGCGCTCACCCAAGATGCCCCAATACGTATTATGCGAAGCAGAGTGAGGTAACGTTATCATACCTACACACCGCACTACAAGAGGGCCATAACGACTATGTATTTAGAAGACAAGTCAATAGAACCAGTAATTTGTAAGTTAGATTAATTGACATCACTGATTGTGAATTACATTTGCACGCCATGTTATGGCAGAATATGCTGAAACAAATTCACTGTAACACCTTATGTACCATATTCTAGCAAATAAATATTTTGATTTGATTTGTGGCCAAACTGACTGCGTAGCACTGAGATATGGATATCGATAATTGCTAGTTATTTTAAATAGGAAATTATATTAAGAATCTGTTTTACAAAAAATAAGAAAACATTTTATTTAAGTTTCCCGAACGATCCAGAAATTAAAAATAAATGAATACATGCAACAGGCAGAGAAAATAATTGGTTTCTCTCAAACCAAAGTGTAATTTGTTCTTTCCTCTTTCAAGAGGATTGTTTTAAGCCATCCGCGAAGAGACGCATTTTTTTTGAGCGGACTGTACCTACACTCAAATTAAGATATATATTATTATTATTTGAAGCCGTATGTTATTATTAGTACATTTATTTTTATTATTATTATGAGCCTGTTATGTCCCACTGCAGGGCAATGGCCTCCCTTCCATCTTTCCAATTTTTCCTGTCTCTTGCTATATCTGGCCAATCCTTTAGATAGGCGTCCAATTCGTCACGCCATCTTTTTCTGGGCCTACCTCGTCGCCGATTCCTGTTATTCGGAATCCAGTCAGTGGCTACTTTTGCCCAATTCTGTTGCGACATGCGGCAGATGTGGCCTGCCCAATTCCACTTTAGTTTGGCGGCTGTGTTGCCCACGTCTGCAATTTGTGTTTTGTAACGAAGTATACTGTTCCGAATGCGGTCTGTGACTTTGACTCCAAGAATACTTCGTTCCATTGCTCGCTGGCAGACCCCGAGTGCGGACTTTTGGCGTTTCGTTAACGATCACGTTTGCGCTCCGTAGGTGAGGGGGGGAAGGATGCACATGTCCACGAGTTTCCTTTTTAGGGAAAGTGGAAGTGATCCTTTCATTAGGTGTTTCATAGACCAATAGCTCTTCCAGGCGTTTTCGGTGCATCGAGCAACCTCTTTATATTGCCTGGAAAGAGACTATTTGGCCGAGGTATATGTACTCATGGACATATTCAACCTCCACACCCCCAATGACCACTTTGCATTTCATGCTGTTTGACATTAACTTCGTTTTCGTCATATTCATTTCGAGTCCGACCTCGAGGCTGGCGTGGCTCAGTTGTTTCAGCGTAAGATTCAACGAGCCGCCGAAGGCGAGAAAAGGACAATGTCATCGGCGAAGCGTAGATTACTTAATCTTCTATTTCCAACGACAATGCCCTTGTCCTGCCAGTGTACATCTAAATTTTGAAAGACTTCCTCAAGCGTTGCTGTGAAGAGTTTTGGAGACAGCGGATCCCCCCGCTTGACACCTCTTCGGACTGGAAAGGATGGGCCGGTGATATCTAAGCGTATGGCAGCTGTACTATTAAAATAAATTCGTTCCAGTAATTTAACATAAGTGGGATTTATTTCCTGTTTGTAGAGTGTCGTAAAAATGGCTTTATGTGATAGACTATCAAATGCTTTAGAATCCACGAACGCAAGGTACAACGGTAAGTTAAATAAATTCTTCGTGCTTTTCTATCAGCTGGTTTAAAGAGTGTAAGTGGTCGGTAGTTGACAAGCCGCGGCGGAAACCTGCTTGTTCAGGAGGCTGGTGGAGGTCTAGTTGGTCGGAAATTCGGTTTTCGAGGACCTTGATGAAAGCTTTGTACAAATGTGAGACAAGGCTAATTGGGCGGTAATTACTTATATCGGATTTATCTCCCTTTTTATGTAGCAGAATTATGTTGGAATGACAGAAATTATTTGGAAATGTCCCTGTTTTTAAAATTGAGTTAAATAAATTACAAATGTGTGGTAATAAAAATTGCTCTCCAACTCGCAGTGCGTCTGTTGTAATGCCATCTTCTCCTGGGCTTTTATTGTACTTCATGCTACTAAGAGCCTTATGAACTTCAAAGCCAGTTATCATTGGGACATCATCAGAGCATGAGTAGACTTCATATGCAAGTTGGAAAGTTGTCATCTGAGAATAAAGATTTGTAAAATTGAGTGCAAATTTGGATTAGTTTTGTCCTATCGCCCTGTCTCACACCATTACTGTCCATCAAGTGTGCTATAGAGGATCTCCCCGCATCCATTCCACGCATGGCTGACCTCAAGGAGCGGTTATTCATTATTATTATCATTCATTATTATTAGTACAGCCATGTGTTAAAGTATTAGGCAAACCAATTGTCTTCATTTTCCAAAAGTATACCATGAATTTTATTTTATCGTTTTACAATTGCATCTGAGGTATGTTTACTTGATAATTAGAACAATAGATAAGAATTTTAAGATTTTGTTAAGGTAGGAACCGTGACCGTTGGTACTTTTTTGTTTTTAACTTAGTTTAAATTTAATCATCATCATCATCATTTCAGCCGAAAGACGTCCCCCCTTTTGGGGGAGGCCTATGTCCATAGGCCTCCCCCAAAAGGGGAGGGCGGGGGTTGCCATAATCACCACGCTTGGCAGGCGGGTTGGCGATCGCAGTATTGTATGGTGGTGGAATACATAGAGAACGCTGCTGCCCATTCTCCGGTACGCCCCTTAGTCGCCTTTTACGACACCCACGGGAAGTATGAGGTGGTGCTATTCTTTAAGTCCGGCACCACACAGACAAAGTGGACTAAAGTATTAGGTAAACCAATTGTCTTCATTTTCCAAAAATATACCATGGATTTTATTTTATCGTTTTACAATTGCATCTGCGGTATGTTGACTTGATAATTAAAACAATAGATAAGAAGTTTAAGATTTTGTTAAGGTAGGAACCGTAACCGTTCATACTTTTTTTTGTTTGAACTTAGTTTAAAAATCGATATTCTGTCTTTCTAGTTTTAAATTTGTCATCATGTGCCCAGCCTTTTTTCAACTAAATTTATGTTAGGGTCGGCTTCCAGTCTAACCGGATGCAAAAAGGCGATACGAAAAAAAAGTAAAAGATAATGATATGAAGGAAATTTTAGATGCATTGATTGAAGGAGTAAAAATTTGTCAACGAAGATCAAACCTTACATTTAGAAAATATTAATGTTAGTTCTAGAGACCAGGTTGAAACAAATCCATACTAATATTATAAATGCGAAAGTGTGTCTGTCTGTTACCTCTTCATGAATAAACCACTGAACAGATTTAGATGAAATTTGGTATAGAGATATTTTGACTCCCGCGAAAGGATATAGGATAGTTTTTATCCCGATATTCACACGGGATCGAAAATTTTGCGGGTGAAACCACAGGGCGCTGCTAGTATATTATATATACCACATTTATTATACAAAATACGCCCAAAAACACTTGTTTTTTTTTGCAGTCGTTTTTCATCGATATTTTTATCGATCAAATATTTATACCAACGTCTCATCCCTAGTTGAGGCTAGAGTTGCATGTGTGCGTTCAGTGAGTGTATCTATACTTTCTAGTGCCCGCCCTTTTTGAGCATATTGTGTACAATAAGATAGCACAAAAGTGTTAAGCCTATTTTTTTCTTGCGTTTTTGCCAAAAAAGCATCATGTGGGCCGCATCTATTTCTTTTGTTTTCGTGTGAGTTTCAGGAGTGGAGAAAATGGTGGCGACATTAGAACTCGAACAAATAATTAGAGTGAAGGCATATCTCTCGGATATCTATGATCACGTTACACGGGATTTCGCCGCGAGGCAGGTTTGATAGAAAACCTCACCCGTTTCATTACTCCTTGAGCTCAGCCCGGAATTCCGTCTGATGGGAAAATATGAATTTTAGTGATGAAAATAAATATGTGTTAACTGTTCCACAAATAGCACCTGTCCAAAATTTTGAATTGGTGCCGCTCGCTCAGGTGCCGTTCAAACATCGTTTCCTGAAGTTGTAATAGTACCAGGCTCACAAGTTCACGAAGAGATTCTATAGACAAGTCAGCAAGACAGCATCTATGACAAACTTGGTAGAAATCCTCGCCCGCTCTATTACTCCTTGAGCTTGGGTCGCGAACTTCCGTCAGAATATATGAATTTGAATGATGTAAAAATATTTACTTCGGTTCAGCAATGCAATTGGAAATCTGAGTGTTGTTGCTAGTTGAATTTTGTTTGACTTGGTCTCAGCTTTTGCAAGCCCCTGTGTGCAGTAAACTATGTAGATAATAACTACAGTTCCGTGAATGACAGACTAACTATGAGCATGAACATGATATTTTATAAATAAACAGCTAGAAGCTGTCGGTTTTCTCCAGTGTATAAGAGGGGTTTTCAAATCTAAATACAGAGCTATTAGATGATTAACAGAAAGCCAGTTTCCACACACAAAATAATACATCATATAAGTACCCACCTCCTAAACAAGTGATGAAAAGTACCAGGCTCACAAGTTCGCGAAGAGCTTCAATAAACAAGCTTGTATCCTCTAGCATCTAAGACATTAGTCACAAAGCTGTGTTTTCCCGCGCAATGGTCGAATATTTTTGCAACAATGGGCCCAAGGGAAGTGGCTGAAGGGCGAACAAAGGCTTTTGTGCCGTCGCCTTTGCGTCTCTTTCACTTTTTAAATATACATTACTCGGCCAGTTTTAACACGGCATTGATTTCACGAAAATGTTAGGTAATCTTTGTCAATTAAAATGGATGAATAGATATCTTTTCAGTGCCTTTTAAGTTAATAACCCTGTCCATTAGGTGCTCTACTAATTTCGGTTTTACGTTCTGCTGATTTAGTTTTCTAACAGAATAGTGATCAGATATAATATAATTTTAAACGGTGTGCCTTCAACTATTGCCTATCACCAATCATTCTGTCTAGTTATTACCTATATTATACTGTCAGCAGTCATTCCATAAAGGCACTCAAATATTATGGGCCATTTTCAGCAAAAACGAGGAATGACACTGAAAAATGCGAAAACATGAAACCAGACTTTAAAATATGAAACGTGTTAACATACAAAATCTCTTACGATATACACCTTCCTCCAAACTACAAGATTTGTATGTATCCAGACAACCCAGTAAATAAATAATCCCAATTTATAACCAACCTTATCTCTATGAAATAGAGTAGAGAATCCTTTACGTGCCTTGTATATTCAAGCGAAATACCTTAGCACGCCGAACGTAGGAGTAAAGGCCCGATTTATGAACATATTAAGTTTTATGCTTGCCTGGTACCTGCGATTACGGCGTTGTACTATTGTTTGTACTTGTTTGTGTACTTTTATTATGTACCTGGAACTTTGGATATGTTAAGAATAAGAAAGTGGAGATGTAGTGATTTTCTATGAAAGAAAGAATTGTCATACACCAGACCCGCCCCTGCTTCGCATGACAGAACATTGAGATTTTTTTATTATATGTAAGTTTAATATGAATTTACTGTTGACGTGAACCTTTCGAAATACATTCTATAAATGATGGTGAAAACTGCATCAAAATCCGTTGCGTAGTTATGAAGAATAACGCGGTCACACGAAAAGCGACCTTAATAATATGCATAGGTATAATAGATTAAATATCAGTTTAACTGCTGAGGAGACTAAAGTGATCTTTATTTATTTTTCAGTCCCTAGTCTAGATAACATTTTTAAAAGCAAATGAAAGTACTGGAAACGCTCAAAGTACAACATTGTTGACCATTTGCATTATATTTTAAAAAGTACTCTTTATAATGAACATAATGTCTTGGAACTTGGGTAGGCCTTTGGTGTGGGATGCAACCTGTGTCGATACCCTTGAGCCATCCATCTTTCTAGCACGGTGGGCTGTGCTGAGGCGGTTGCTGCAGGGGCAGTAAACCTCAAACGGGGTTGAAACACTAGGGTCGTGGGGTCATCGAGTATTTTGGCACATGGCTGGCCTATTCTTAGGTCAAAGAATCAGCATTGCCATCCAACGTCACAACACTGCCAGCCTTTTGGGCACTTTTCTTAGTGACAGCGAAGTGGACACATTTTTGTTATGCCCGATGAGGTCTTTCCTTTTGTTTTCCTTTATATACTTGTACATAATTATACTGCTTGCCGCTTTAGTGGCGACATTAATTTAACACACGTATACATATAAGGTCCCATTAAAATAGATGGACAAACTTTCAAAAATCATTCAGACCTCCAAAATAAGGAGGATGGTAAAAAAATATATAAGAAAAACGCATAGATACTTATAAGAAAAATAATCAGCTAACGAAAATATACTAATGTGCCGGCGGCAATTTATTATTTTAGGTCAAAATAAAATCACTTTAATCAGTGTTCTTCTTTGCTTGGATATCTTTAGTTAGATGTACTGAGCGATGTGTTAAAATTTGTCCATCTATTTTATTGGGACCTATACTTACGGTTTTCGTTTTATGAACATAATTTTAATTTCATTAAACGTTATTATTTATTTACAATTTTATAAAATGGCAATCTTGGAGCAACCTGTACTTAAAGAACTGTTGCTCAGGGGTCTTTTGCTGGGGTCACGGATCTTAACATCGCATCAATGAAATTAAAACGAATAACGTGCAAAGGTAGGCGAATTTAAAAACCCTATGTCGACGGGCGGCGCAAGCGGTAGTTTTAAATTACAAATTATTTTATATTGTTATAATTTTTAGGGTTCCGTACCCAAAGGGTAAAAACGGGACCCTATTACTAAGACTTCGCTGTCTGTCCGTCTGTCTGTCACCAGGCTGTATCTCAAGAACCGCGTCAGCTAGACAGTTGAAATTTTCACAAATTATGTATTTCTGTTGCCGCTACAACAACAAATACTAAAAACAAAATAAAATAAATATTTAAGGGGGGCTCCCATACTACAAATGCGATTTTTTTGCCCTTTTTTGCTCGATATCAAAAAGTGCCTACCCTTGAAATATTCACAAAATACTCAGTTGTATTTTTACTTTAATAATAAATAATAAAATAAAATAAATATTTAAGGGGGGCTCCCATACAACAAACGTGTTTTTTTCGGCATTTTTGCCTTGTGGTACGGAACCCTTCGTGTGCGAGTCCGACTCGCACTTTGCCAGTTTTTTATGATTACTGGCCACTAGCCCTACCCGTGTGTTAAATTAATATCGCCATTGTAGCGTCACGTTGTTTAAATTTTACTCTTTTTTAATCCATTCATCATCATCATCATCTCAGCCGAAAGACGTCCACTGCTGGACATAGGCCTTCCCCAAAAGGGGGGGTTTGCCATAATCGCCACGCTTGGCAGGCTTTAATCCATTACCCCTTACTAATAAACGTTGTATAGCGTCTGTATAGTTACACAACGCTTTGACTTCTTCTTTCGAAAGTCAAATTACTGACGACTGAAATTATAGAGAAATCGGTGTGTAACTATTCATCTGATATGACAAACGCTTACAAAAACATGACAAACACAGACGCTTACAACCCGAACATTTAATCACTAGAACTTAAGTAATTACCTTCCACAACACAATACAAATCGATAAAGAACATCCTTTTACCAATCGACTGAAATCGAATACAAAAAGGCTATTGGCAAAACACGAGACCGCGGGCTTTGAAATACTTTTAAAGCATAAAAAAGTTTCTTTTGTTGGGCCATAGTGGGGAGAGGAATAACCAACGAAATACGGACCACAGAGTAGATAAGGTAGGTACAGAAGGCACAATACAACGAAACTTGAGCACGCACAATACATACAGGTTTTTGAAGGGAAAAATTATTTAGGCGCGTTGGGAATTTTTTGGAAAGGGAATAAAGCACTGACCTCTATCATCGATACTCTACGAAATGACAGTTGTTTTTTGTGCCGATTCAAAGCGCCCCGCTCGAAGACCCCAGGAACTAAAATTGACACGTTCTTTCAAATGGACGTTGAGTTGTTTGGTTCGTTTCTGATGATTTAGGTATAAATCGTGAAAAACTACTTAACTAACTTTTTGTGTATTTTGTGTTTACTACGTGATATTTAGAACATTTTTATTATGAAAGTATGCGCATTTTGTAAAACTCTCTGTCAAAAAGGCAGCGGAATAACCTTTCACAAGTAAGTGAATTTCATGACTATAAATGTTTCGATTGCTTGTGTGGGCATTTTTAATACTATATTATATTTAGAATAAATGTTTTCATTAATATCGCATCCTATTTAAGTGTAATTAAGGCTTAGTTTTCACATATATTGAATACAATAATTTGAATAGGGTTGTAAATGTTCCATGTCGATAATGTGTCGATAATTTTCTGCAAACAGTTAATAATTTTAGTTTTACGTCTTTCATCTCTTTGAAAGACGTAAAACTAAAATTATTACATATTATTATTATTATAATTACTTTCAAAGAGAAATTTATTGTCACCAGAAATTTCTGCAATTTGATTAGCTAAAACAAATGAGCAAATACTAAGTAGTTTATAATTTCAAAAGATAAACCCATACTTAATTTATTATAAATTCGACAGTAACTCTGTCTGTCTGTATGTTACCTTTTCACGCTTAAACCACTGAACGGATCTCGATAAAATTTGGCAGAGAGATAGATTGCATCCCGGGGAAGGACATAGGATAGTTTTTATCGACATATCTCGCGGGCGAAACTGCGGGCGGAAGTGTGATGTAGTATGTACGTACTCTATTATTTCTATATGTGTAGCCAAATATATACTCGTGTATTAACATAATAAACGGCAGTCTTGTACCATATCTTGTGACGTTTCAATCAATCAGACACCCGTCCTTACATGGCGACCCTGCCACTAAACAGGGCTTGAATCATGTGCGCGGTTTAGTGTAAACTTTGCTCTGCGTGGCAACTGTTTAAGTGAGAGATACATTAAAAGTGACTTTCAATCATGTGTAACTCAAAAGTAACTAATGAAGAGGTATTTCTTAATCAAAATAGCGCCGCTAAAAACACCGCGACGGTGGAGGAATTCAAATTTCATTTATCGGCCATAAGTATCGTGTTAACAATATTTGCACGATTTTATTCCTTGGTGCGCTATACTTCATGTACAAAATTTACAAGAGATGTCATGAGTCTTGGGCGCGAGAGCAGATAACGAGACATATCTTAAGGCGTTCTTTGGATCGATCCAGAAGGAACCGCGGCGGTGCTTGTGGCATGTCTGCAAGCGAGGAATGTCGGGTCCATGCTTCCAACAAGGGTCCCTGACAACACAGAGGCGTGTAACAAAATATACAATTCGGCTAGTGTTCTTGTGAGTTCTGTGTCCTAATAAATGTGTGAAAGTGCGGCAATTCTAATACGGACAGTGTACGCGTGCCTAAGCAGTGGCATCATAATCGCGATTTAGGAATATGAACTATAAATAATTATGAACAGTTATGTATGAGGAGTTATTACAGATATACAATGACCTTGGTAAGATAAGAATATATTTAATAAAAATAGGGCCAAGTAGACGAAGAGGTGAAATTGTTTTGAAAAAGCTAAAAGAGGCCGATAAATTACTGAGTATTTTCAATGAGAGTTTAGACCATTTAAGTTTGCTTAAAACTGGATTAAAAGACGAAGAATTATGTAAATTTAATAAATTAAACAAAGACTTTGTTAGCTTGTATGACAATATTTCAGATTTGTGTAATAATTCATCGACTGAAGGATCGGTAATAGAACTAAATATGGCGAAATTTGATCTAAAGATAGCCTTGAGCTTATTACCAGTTTTAAATGACGACGGCACAAATACGAAACAACTCATTGATGGGATTGAATACTATCAAACGGAACTTGACTCAGACTGTCAAATTAAATTAATAAATTTTGTTATAAAAAGTCGACTTTCGCAGTCTGCTAAACTCAAGCTTAATACAAAGTATGACAGTGTAAGTGAGTTAGTCAAGGCTATGAAAACATGCCTGTTACCTAAAAAATCGGCAACAGCTCTACAACACAAATTGTACAACTTGAAACAAAACGATCTTTCTATAGATGACTACGGTAAGAAAATAACTGATTTGTTTGTTGACTTGACAATTTCCCAATCAGAAGGCAATGAGTCTAACTTCAGTATATTGAAGCCTATAAACGAAAAATTAGCCATTAAAAGTTTTGCCGACGGATTGAGAAATCGTCGGCTAAGCACTATAATAGCAGCACGACAATTTACATCTTTAAGTGATGCCATACAAGCAGCCATCGATGAGGAGGTTTCAACACCGTCCACTTCAGGTGATATTTTATTTATGCGTCGTAATAACAGCTACTACCAATATAGGAATTCCAGAGGTCAAGGGGTGTCACGAGGACGAGGACAAGCAACCCCACCGGCGGAACGGAGGGATGATCGAATATCGCAAACAGGTCGCGGGGGATGGAGATCTCGCGGTCGTGGTACATCAAACCATGGAACTAGAGGTAGGATTTTTTTTAACCAAGCTAATAACCAGGAACAGTAGCAAAATACGCATATTTTGACAGATGCAAAACCGCGAGAAAGTCAATCTGAAAATAATAATGATAATTTAGAAGAGTTTTTTCGTGAATAAAAGCGTTATGATGTCATGTAGTAGCATATATCATATTTCATTACACTAAAACCATAATAATCTTACATATACGTGGCTAATCGACACCGGTGCTTCCATATCGGCTATAAAAAATAAACACATTGCTGAGTTGAATGTACCCAACCAAAAAGAGAAGCTTATTGTAAATGGTATTGGGGGGAAAATAGAAGCGATCGGTTTTGTTTATCTTGAATTAAGAGCGGGTGATCAAATTCTAAACCATAAATTCTACGTATTTGAATCTTTACCTTGTAAGGCAAGTGGCATTTTAGGCCAAGACTTTTTGAGCAAATATCATTCGATAATTAACTTCAGAAATAACTCTTTAGTTATGTATAATAATAATAAAGAAATTAAGTTGCCGATTAACAAACATAATGAAACGCTAACTATACCGGCTAGGTCCGAAAGTACACATTACATTACGACCGACATAGCGGAGGACTGTGTAGTCTGCGCGGCGGAAATAGGAAACGGTATATTTTTAGCAAGTACATTGGCAAACCCCGTGGATGGAAAGCTACCAATTAGAATCTTAAATACCACAGAGAATGATTTTTATATACAAAACATTCAACCTAATATACATAAAGCAAGCGATTATAATATCTGTATATTTGACAAGCCTAGTAAAAATGCAGAACGAGTCAAAAAATTGCTACCTTTATTAAAATTAGGCCATCTAAATAAGGAGGAACAAATTAGTATTAGAAACATATGTGCAAAATATAATGATACCTTTTATCTCGAAGGAGACCAGCTCACTACGACAACTATATATAAACATTCAATAACAATACAACCCGGTACTAGACCAATGTACAGCAAACCTTACAGGCTCCCACATTCACAAAAAGGGGAAATACAGAATCAAATTGACCACATGCTCAAACAAGGTATAATTGAACCTTGTAATAGCGAATGGTCTAGTCCCGTTCTTTTAGTACCAAAGAAATCAAACGGAGAGAAGAAATGGCGTCTAGTCATTACCGAAAGATTACCGAAAGCTAAATAGCTGTGTACAAAATGATAAATTCCCACTGCCAAATATTCATGAAATATTAGACTCACTCTCTGGTTGCATTTATTTTACGCACTTAGACTTAAGTCAAGGGTTTTATAATGTGGAACTCGAACCCGATAGTAGAAAATTTACAGCTTTTCATTCAGGCCAATTTCAAATGACTAGAATGCCAATGGGACTTAAGACAAGCCCAAACTCATTTGCCCGAATGATGACAATGGCAATGGCGGGCCTTAATTACGAAAAATGTTTATGTTATCAGGACGATTTGATTATAATGGGACGGGACTTATTGAACCATAACAAAAATTTAATCGAAGTTCTAGAAAGATTACGTAGTGTCAATTTAAAAATAAATCCGATGAAATGCAACTTTCTTAAAAAGGAAATGCTCTATTTAGGCCACGTCGTAACAGACAACGGTGTGCTACCCGATCCAGAAAAGATTAGTGCTATACAAAACTATCCAGTTCCTCAAAACACACATGAAGTAAAGCGATTTGTAGCCTTAGCGAATTATTATCGCAAATTCATACCAAATTTTGCAGAAATTGCAAACAGTTTAAATATTTTGTGTAGAAAAAATGTAGATTTTATTTGGAATAGTGACGCACAAAAGGCATTTCAAACACTTAAAGAATGTATGTCTGTACCACCAGTTCTCCAATATCCAGATTTGTCAGATAAAAATCAGTTTATTGTACAAACAGACGCGTCAGGTTACGCGATAGGAGCGGTTTTATCCAATGGCAATGGTCGGCCGGTCGCTTACGCCAGTAGGAGTTTAAACAAAGTCGAACGGAATTACCCGACTATTGAAAAAGAACTCCTGGCTATAGTTTGGGCCGTAAAACATTTTAGACCCTATTTGTATGGTCGTCCATTCAAAATAGTCACCGACCACAAACCACTCGTATATTTATTTAGTTTAAAGGAGCCGTCAAGTAGACTACTCAAATTTAGATTATGTTTAGAAGAATATGACTATTTAATTGAATATGTCAAAGGTCAACAAAATGCGGCCGCCGATGCCTTATCTCGAATTCCAATATCGTCGAAGGATTTAAAGAGCATGCACGAATGTTTATGTGTAATGACACGAGCACAAAGCAAACAATTAGAACAAACTTCTCATATTCCTGGAGATACCGCAGAAAACTGTGACCCAGGTCAAGCAAGGATTGTAGGAACAATTCATAAACCTAATAATGCAGTAGAGCTGCAATTCATTGATAAATCAAGCCTAAACCGGTTACAAAAAACAAATAGAATATCTAAGGAAAATGATGTATTTTCATATGATCATGAAAAAAAGGTGTTGTATATAAATCCATCTGCTCGATCACAAATGACGCCAGCCGCATTTGTGAGAGCGATGTGCGATTTCTGCAAGGTCAATGAGATACATGAAATATATTTTGTGAAAAATAAATACAATAATGTATTTTTAGAAAAAATTACTAATGAGGTTAAAAGATATACTAAATGGGAAGGACCACGGTTATGTATCTTAAATGATATAGAAAGAATAGATAATTTAGAAGACAGGAGAGTCATTTTGAATGACTTTCACTTATTACCCACAAGTGGCCACGCAGGCACAAAAAGAATGTTTAACAACATTAAAAAATATTATTTCTGGCCGGGTCTCGAAAAGGATATAAATAACTATGTTAAAAAATGCTCTACTTGTCAAAAACACAAGTATACGGTTATGGTAAAAGAACCCATGGTTATAACAACAACGGCTCAATCTTCGTTTGAAAAAATATTTTTAGACATCGTAGGGCCACTAGATAGAGATTACAATAACTACACATATATTTTAACACTTCAGTGCGAACTGTCAAAATATGTATGTGCCTTTCCACTAGTGAGTAGAACATCAGCAGAAGTCGCTCGTGTGTTCGTCAACAACTTCATTCTCGTGCACGGAGTGCCTCGGGAAATTGCTACTGACAGAGGTACGGAGTTTATGTCAGAAACATTCAAAACGGTATGTACAATTCTTAATATTTCTAAACTGAACTCAACAGCGTATCATCATCAGAGCATTGGCGCTCTGGAAAATTCCCACAAAACCCTAGGAGCCTTTTTAAGAATACACATCAATCAAAGACCAGACTCATGGAGTTCATGGTTACCTTTTTGGGCCTTTGCATACAACACCACAGTACATTCATCGACAAAATTTACTCCTTTCGAACTTGTTTATGGAAAGAAATGTAACTTACCAAGTAACCTTTTAAGTACAGTAGAACCAATCTACAACTATGACAGTTATCCCCTTGAGCTTAAATATAGACTGCAGGTTTCACAAACAGAAGCACGGAAAAACTTAATTAATTCGAAATTAGAAAGGAAAAGCAGATATGATCAATATGTAAGACCTATAAAATATAAAACAAATGATAAAATATTGATAAAAAATGAAACTGGTAATAAGCTCTCAAACCTTTATAATGGTCCTTACAGTGTTATTAGAGATTTATCACCAAATGTAGAGGTAAACATCAATGGAAAAAATGATGTTATTCATAAAAACAGAACGAAGTTGTATTACTCATAATTATGTATAATATGTGTAAGGTTACTGACCTACATTGCGATCGTGGCTGTAAAATGATATACACTCATGTTACACTGGACAGATTATACCACCTAAGAAGAACATGTATTAACTGTAAGAACATGTATTGTTTGTTTGTATTATTTGTAAACATAGGAATAAGTGATAATAAAATTGTAAAAAAAAAAAAAAATAGAATAGATTTTTTTTTTTTTTTTTATTGCCTTGGGAGGTGTGATGTAGTATGTACGTACTCTATTATTTCTATGTGTGTAGCCAAATATATACTCGTGTATTAACATAATAAACGGCAGTCTTGTACCATATCTTGTGACGTTTCAATCAATCAGACACCCGTCCTTACAGAAGCTAGTATTATATGTAATGTGTACTTGTTTCCGAAGTAAAGACCTAAAATCGAAATAAAACTTGCCATCTACAATGTACTGTGTACTTTAGTCAGTTTTACTTTAATTAAATTGTATAACACTGTACCGTGGACATATTGAATAAAATATGTTATAACTAATATTTCAATTTTGTAATTGTCAAATTTGAGCTTTGTGTGATATTGGTTAAATTATTTTATCACCATCGCTCTCAAAAAAACATCGTGAGGAAACCGGTATGTCCTAAAACATACCATTCGAAAATATGTGACATGTACAGACGCCAGCATATCAAGCTACTACAATCTGTCAAATTTCATTAATAGATTTTCAACTCTATTGCTAAAGCATAAGGTTCAATGTTAATTGGGAAATTTTGACAGTTTCGGGTAGCTTGATATGCTGGCGTCTGTACATACACCCCGCACTGGGCTCGGGTGGTGGATGGTGGATAGCCCACTCCCTCTCACAGAAAAGAGGCCCGTGTCCCAGCAGTGGGAACATTATAGGCTGATTACGATGATGATGAAATACAATTCACCTTCTGTAACTCTCTATTCTGTGTGCAGACAAAAGACGACAAACTTCGATATAATCGATTGAAAGTTTAAATCAAATTCGAGCAATCTATTCGGCAAACAATAAGTCAATGTAGCCATCGAGTTGTTGTGACAAACTAACCGACTATTAACGACTTTGGTAGTTGTGGAATTAATATTTACAGTTGAGATTTGTAGCGATCGATTTGGGATCGAGTAGTCTGTTGTGGTTTGTGATGTTTGAAGTCTATTGCTTTTGTCTTTGAATTGGCGTTTATGTCAGGTTTAGCGAGGAGTACATAATTATTATTATTGTAACGAGGATAAAGAACACTGATATTGAGAGACTTGTTAGTGACAGCAACGTAAAAGCAACCTTATTGTAACGAGGATAAATATCACTGTGATATTGCTGTCAATATCACAGTGTTCTTTATCCAAGTCTGTACTTGTTAGTACTTGTTAGTGGCAGCAACCTAAAAGTAACCTTATTGTAACGAGGATAAAGAACACTGTTATATTGACAGACTTGTTAGTGCAGCAACCCAAAACCAACCTTATTGTAATGAGGATAAAGAACACTGTGATAATGACAGACTTGTTAGTGGCAGCAACCCAAAAGCAACTTTATTATAATGAGGATAAAGATCACTGTGATATTAACAGACTTGATAGTGGCAGCAACCTAAAAGCAACCTTATTGTAACGACGATAAAGAACACTGTGATATTGACAGACTTGTTAGTAGCAGCAATCCAAAAGCAACCTTTTCTTAATGAGGATAAAGAACACTGTGATATTGATAGGCTTGTTAGTGGCAGCAACCCAAACGCAACCTTATTGTAACGAGGAAAAAGAACACTGTGATATTAACAGACTTGATAGTGGCAGCAACCTAAAAGCAACCTTATTGTAACGACGATAAAGAACACTGTGATATTGACAGACTTGTTAGTGGTAGCAACCCAAAACCAACTTTACTGTAACGAGGATAGAGAACACTGTGATATTGACAGACTTGTTAGTAGCAGCAACCTAAAAGCAACCTTATTGTAACGAGGATAAAGAACACTGTGATATTGACAGACTTGTTAGTGTCAACAACCTAAAAGCAACCTTTTTGTAACGAGGATAAAGAACACTGAATAAAGAACATTAACTAAGAATAAAGAACATTGACAGACTTGTTAGTGGCAGCTAGGTTGACTGGTAGAAAATGCCTATGGCATTAAGTCCGCCTCTGTACATTTATGTGCTTGAAGTATTAAATAAATAAATAAATACATCTAAAAGCATCCTTTTTGTAACGAGGATAAAGAACACTGTGATATTAACAGACTCGTTAGTGAAAGCAACCTAAAAGCCACCTTATTGTAACGAGGATAAAGAACACTGTGATATTGACAGACTTGTTAGTGTCAACAACCTAAAAGCAACCTTTTTGTAACGAGGATAAAGAACACTGAATAAAGAACATTAACTAAGAATAAAGAACATTGACAGACTTGTTAGTGGCAGCTAGGTTGACTGGTAGAAAATGCCTATGGCATTAAGTCCGCCTCTGTACATTTATGTGCTTGAAGTATTAAATAAATAAATAAATACATCTAAAAGCATCCTTTTTGTAACGAGGATAAAGAACACTGTGATATTAACAGACTCGTTAGTGAAAGCAACCTAAAAGCCACCTTATTGTAACGAGGATAAAGAACACTGTGATATTGACAGACTTGTTAGTGGCAGCAACCTAAAAGCAACCTTATTGTAACGACGATAAAGAACACTGTGATATTGACAGACTTGTTAGTGGCAGCAACCTAAAAGCAACCTTATTGTAACGACGATAAAGAACACTGTGATATTGACAGACTTGTTAGCGGCAGCAACCTAAAAGCAACCTTATTGTAACGACGATAAAGAACACTGTGATATTGACAGACTTGTTAGTGGCAGCAACCTAAAAGCAACCGAGTAACGAGAATAAAAATAACTGTGAATTGGCTATAGGTGCCAACCCTAAAAACATCGGAAGTAATCGTAACGGTTTACGATGATATTAAAACAAGAGGGTCTACCTGAGGCCATAGTTTTGCTTATACAGTTAAGAGCGTTTACGCCGTACCGCATTTCATACTTTCAAGCCCATATTTTTCGAAATGAATGAACCGATTTTAATGAAACTTTATACGCATAAGCAGGATACAAAGGTCTAAAAAGTTAGTAGAGAACATTTTCGAAATGTCTTATTTAAAAAAAGATAACTGGAAATCTCTGTTTCTATAGAAAATTTAAAATCGGTCTAATTTGGCTGTAACACTGTTTTTCGAAAATGTTCTCTACTAACTTTTTAGACCTTTGTATCCTGCTTATGCGTATAAAGTTTCATTAAAATCGGTTCATTCATTTCGAAAAATAAGGGCTTGAAAGTTTGTATGAAATGCCGTACGGCTTAACGCTCTTAAGTATACCACAAAACCGCTTCAGAAACACTTGGCCCACACTACATTCTTCTGCTTATTATGCTACCACATGCTCAGAAACGTAGCAGTCTAGCAGTAACAGTAAATTGTTTGTAATGTAGAGACTGTAACCTGACACGGTTTTAGCATGCAACCTCCGCGAGTCCGGTATAAGTTGTTTGCATAAATACGAGACAAAGAAGGGACGGATGGTGGTAGTCAGATTAACGGGCTGACAAGCTTATGTCAGGATATAGATAATACAAAAAAAAAAGTACGACGGCGGTAAAAAACTTAAGTTAAAAAAACATATATACATACATACACTCGAAAAACATAACCCTCCTGGCGCAGTCAGGTAAAAACATGAAACGATTCCGTAAAAGTATTATTTAATGTCAAAGAAGTGCTTCATTGAAGTACCTCTCCCACAGTACCGACTAGGAATCAAATATCCATTTGACTTTCTCTCAGCCAGCCTCTGTGCCGATCATGCTATCAAGATTTACAACAATAATGGCTGAACCAAATAACATTGAAATAATTACTCTTTTATTGCTAGACCAAAACTCGAAATCCCCAATCACTTTATCCCGAATTAACGCCATCGCGAATCACTCTATCCCGAATGAACGCTATCCCGAATCAGTCTATCCCGAATGAACGCATTCCGAATCACTTTATCCCGAATGAACGCTATCTCGAATCACTCTATCCCGAATGAACGCTATCCCGAATCTCGCTATTCCGAATGAACGCTATCCCGAATCACGCTATCTCGAATCACTCTATCCCTAATGAACACTATCCCGATTGAACGCTATCCCGAATCACGCTATTCCGAATAAACGCTGACCCGAATCACTTTATCCCGAATTACGCTATACCGAATAATGTTATTCCGAATGAACGCTATCCCGAAATACCTTTTCCTTTTAAAATAAATCTTGCATCCGACACAGCATACTGAAACGAATTTGTTACTCAGTTATCAAGGTCTTGCTTCGAACAGGGAGTCAATTTTTCACGTTTTTCAATTGATACCACGTGCATAATGGTGGCTATTTATAACCAGGATACCAGGGTTTCATAAATGTGGAAGAGATTTATTTATTAGAGGCCGCTTCAATATTTTTGATTTATACATTGAATTTTAAATAATGTTGCAAGCGTTGTTGATTATAAATTGTACGAACGATTCAGTGGAAATGGTGAAATATTTTGTCTGTCAGGGACTGTTTTAAATATTTTATTCGCCGATGCAATTTTCAGATAAAATATCGAAATCACCATTAAATACAATTTTCCAAAAAATTTGTTAATAATTATGAGCACGTGCCCTCACTGGTGGAGAAATTTTATATTTTTCAACACTTCTTTCGATTTTTTAATAAAATTATTTATCTGTTCTCATTGTTGGAAACCACAAATGAAAATGATAAATGATTTTATTTCTGATAACATAATTTGGTGATAGTGGGACCACCTCAGAACTATCTACTTTCGAACAAAAAAAATATTTTGAAATTCCGTCGACAATTGGCGGAGTATTCGATGAACAAACATTAAAAAAAAAAAAAAAAAACATACAAACATCCGAACATAGTACAATTATCGGCACGGATCTTGAGCGCTGACCTTCACCTGCGCAAAAGTGAGTTATTGGGTCCCTTTGGTGGGATGAAGTAAGGTGCGGGAGCGGGGTATATATATTGTCGTACAGTGACTATGATAATAATAATATTATTATTATATAATATTATGTTTTATTTTGCCATAAGTATACGATGCGCAAAGCGATCCCCACCCTACCGCCGAGCGCTCAAGATCCGTGCCGGTAACTATACCTACCTCCTCCTTTTTGTGAAGTCGGTAAAAAGGTACCTATATTGTATTTAAGATTTGTTCTGTAAAAAATTATGAATAAAATTATTAAATACAATTGTTGTTGTCAAGTGGTTATAACTAGTGTTCCAAAACTATTACCTGGTGGTACCGTTTAACTTTAAAAGACCCACCGTACCCCTGGTACGGTGGGTCTGCAGTGTTCTGTAAGTAGGTTTGTACAAACACTTACACGTCAATATTTTTTGAAACTAGATGAGATTTCTATCAGACTACTCTAAGAAGAAAGGTCGAAACAAACTCAGAGGTCACACTCTCTTTTAAAGTCCAGACATAATCTCGGCCAGATCATGACGTGAAGACCATGTAGATCGGTGTCTGAAATGGTCTTTTGAGGAAAGAACCACACAGATTGAGAGGACCTGTCCAGTCAGAATACGTATTTGTCAGTAATCATGCAGCTCAACGTAGCTAATGCTCAGATAATCTACGACTGACAACTTATGAGTCTGTCAGGGTTAATACCAGGGCCACATGACATTCTAAGAACTTTTTCCTTCAACATTTTTAAGTAAAAGCTACTCCTCCAACCAAAAATTCAAACACTACATTCTCATTACCCTTCCTCTTTTCTGCAGAACTCAAGACCAGATGTATCATTACATAATTCACAGACTTGTACGAAACAAAATTTAAGACAGAGCTCGCGAACACTTGAATTGATAATGAATTTTGAAATATTAGAGTTTTTATAGCAGTAGGCGTGGAGAACAAGAAGGTATTCAAGAAGCTTAGATATACTGAGGGAGCGAAGCGAGGAACCAGAAGAGAAAAAGTACGTTAAACATTAAAGGTATGTGAGAAATATATTAACGCTTTTTGGTACTGTATAATGTCAATCTGTGTACCCTTTCTCAAACTATGTTGGGGTCGGCTTCCAGTCTAACCGGATGCAGCTGAATACCAGTATTTTACATGGAGTGACTGCCTATCTGATATTGATACTGATAACACGATACCCCTTGGTAAGACTGGTTGTCAGACTTTCGGGCTTCTGACTACCCGTAACGACTGTCAAAGATCTACAAATGACACGTGCTTAATGTGCTTTCCGAGCCACGGAAGGGTCTCGATACTCTCGATGGTCACCCATCAACGAACCGATCGCGGCAACCATAGCTTGACCACCGATCGACCCGTGAGGCTGTTAGGCCTGAAACTGCGTTAAGCGGGCGCCCGCGCGGTTTCATACAAAAGTGCTCCGTCGCGGGGACCTGCGCGGGCGTCCGTCACGGGGAGGCGCGCCCCGCACCCACGCAACGGGGCTAAAAAACGGGGTTAAAATTGAACTAGCGACACTGCGTAAATAAAATAATCCGGTCTCCGCGACGGGTACCCGCTACGGGGACCGTCGCGTTCCAACGGAGCCCACCCGCGTGTCCACGCGCATAGACACGTGACGGTTGCCCGTCGCGGGCGCCCGCTTAACGCAGTTTCAGGCCTTATTATTTAGCCACGAGCCCCTCCTCCATACATATTATACAGGGTTACTTTTCAAAGACCATCCAAATTTTTACATGGTGTTCTACCCATGAATATAAACAACTTTCACTATGGGACCAAGTCTGAAATCACGAAAAAAAAAATCAGCTGTTTCATGCAAAACTTCAATAACTAATTGACCAAAATGTATGAAAGAGCCGATTTTTTTTTTGTGATTTCAGAGTGAAAATTTGGACGGTCTTTGAAAAGTAACCCTGTAAATAACTTGTTTTTAGGGTTCCGTAGCCAAATGGCAAAAACGGAACCCTAATAGATTAGTCATGTCTGTCTGTCCGTCCGTATGTCACAGCCACTATAAGAACTATACTGTTGAAACTTGGTAAGTAGATGTATTCTGTTCTGTGAACCGCATTAAGATTTTCACACAAAAATAGAAAAAAAAAAACAATAAATTTTAGGGTTCCCCATACTTAAAACCGAAACTCAAATTTTTTTTTCATCAAACCCATACGTGTGGGGTATCTATGGGTAGGACTTCAAAAATGATATTGAGGTTTCTAATATCATTTTTTTCTAAACTGAATAGTTTGCGCGAGAGACACTTCCAAAGTGGTAAAATGTGTGTCCCCCCCCTGTAACTTCTAAAATAAGAGAATGATAAAACTAAAAAAAATATATGATGTACATTACCATGTAAACTACCACCGAAAATTGGTTTGAACGAGATCTAGTAAGTAGTTTTTTTTTAATACGTCATAAATCGTAAACCGCAATTTACCATTCATTCAATCAACTCAAAAATAAAAAAAAAACATTTAATTTCATAAACATAAACCTTATGCATAAACCCGGATGTTACGGAACCCTCGGTGCGCGAGTCCGACTCGCTCTTGCCCGGTTTTTTATTCATTTATAGTTCAAGCTTGAGGTTTGCCAGCAAGCAATGGAGCGCAGCATTCTCGGAGGATCGTGTTGGGAACCCAGTGCTGCGCTCCAAAACACAAATCGTCGACATCACTCAAGAAACAGCCAAGCGGGACTGGGCCAGACACGTTTGCCACATGTCGAACGAGTCATGAATCAAATCTACCACCGTGTGGTTCTATAGAATGGCCATTGGCCATTTCGCTACATTCACATGCGCGTAAGGTGAAAAACTCTCATACTGTTATACAATGGTTCTTGTAGTAACGGCCAAGCCATATATTTTGACTAAGGTGTAGCGTTTGCGAAGTTAGGCCTTGTAGAGTTAGGGCGTATAGAGTTAGAAGCTTGGAAGAAGACATAATTTTAACACTAGAAATAAAGATAAAATACATCAACCATTTTTCAGATTAGCCAAAGTACATACATCTTTTATGGGGTACTGTGTTAAATGTTACAATAAAATACCTAATGATATATTGCAATTAAATGAAAGAAAATTTAAAACTCACATTAAACGTACACTTTGTAAACAAGCGTACTATAAATTAGAAGATTATATCCAAGATAAGAACGCTTGGAAACATGCTGGTCCTGCTCCATAGGACAATCTAGAGTCAAGACAAAATCAAACTGGTTGCTAATTTAATTGTAAAATGTATTCCTTGTTCTTCTTCTTTTTTTTTTACATTGATTTACATTCTGTAATTACTTTAACTCACACCCTGACTTATTACTATAATTTTTTTTTTTAATGACAATCGTTTATTTTTACCATGCTTGTAAATATGTGAGCACCATGTATCTATCAGATAATTAATTTATATGTTATGGTTTCATTTTTAATTTTTTTACCTATTGTGGTACAGTAATTGTATTTTAGGTGCATCGTCTTCACATATATATTTTATAATTAATGCGGCTGCTTAAAATCAAAACATAGTAACTCCTTCCAACAAAAATGTTCAGGAGAGCCAAAAAACTAGTCGGCTACTTTGATTCGTTCGCCCGAAGAAACTAGAAGAGATAGCAATTTGGATGTTTGGCGAAAAGTTGTGCTATATTGTTGACATTTTAGTTGTTATACTCGTAATCATTTTTAGAGTATAGTTACACTTGAAGCGCTCATACTTTATTTTTATTTGTGAATTTACCCAAATATAAATGTAAAAACAATATCAAAACTTAGTAAGTCTGCACAACATACCAGTTTAATGTTAGTTTTATTATGAAAATAATGCAACGACAATTATATTTTGAGGTTATGTCACGTTTCTTTTACATTTTCGTAACTATAATGAATAAGTTATTTCTTACCTGCATTCGTTTACGTTCTGCAAAGCACGCATTATACGCCTGGACCGATAAAATTGCCTGTAACTCATTTTATTATTTTTTAATACGGAGCGAAACACTGTGTTTCGCTCCGTATAAAAAATAATAAAAAAAATAAAAAATAATATAATGAAAATTTCGTTTAGTATGTCCAGTGTCACCGGCGCACGAGTCTCCGTGCGCCGGTGGACACTGGAGATACTAAACGAAATTTCATCTGTTTTGCAATTGGCGCCAAATTCAAAACATAGCAAGTTGGTATTTCAAATTCATAACTTAGTAAGTCGCTTGAGCTGCTAGGGTTTTAAATTTGTATTTTGACATACTAAGTTTAAAATTTGTACTTCAAGGAAATTTTCGTAATCATGCCAAATTGCTTAGACTTGCTAAATTATTTTTTTAAAATTACGTATGAAACTGGGTGTTTTAAGGTCCACATCATTTTGATACTATCTAGTAAGTCGAAAAATGCCAAAAACCGTTTTTTTTTCAAATCACCTGTTACTAGATTTTGAATTTGGGCAGCCGAATGTACATGCAAAATATTGTAAAACATTTTAAAAGAGTAACGGTGGAGTTTCTTGCCCATTCTTCTCCATACGAAATCTACCTTTTGGAATGGGCGACTAGAAACAATTCTATTTTAGTAATTTTTGACGTTCAAAAGTGCCTGTTAAGTGCCTATTTGAAATAAATGCTTTGACTTTGACTTTGGCTCTACATGAGATCTGATTACTTTTTGACAGTGCGAGCTACATGGTCTCGTCTTAGCAACATTTAACATGAAATATTTTTGTGGGATTTCATTTCTTTTTGTAAGCTGCTTATGATATTTATACGAGTATTTTTTCTGTTGTTAATTTTTTCTTTCTTTTTTTGGGGTTTAATATTATTCGTTAGTACTTATAGGTAATACAAGTATAATAATTTAGTGAAGAATATTCTGAAACCATACACTTTTATCCCGTAATGCAAGGGTTTGAGGGATGTTTTTTTTTAAATTGTGTTTAAATTTGTAAGAAGAATGTACTTATATAATTTTCAGATCTCAAGCATGAATTTAAGTTTGTATGTGAATTTTAAGTTTGTATGGGAAAACCGAAACAAATCATTCCTTAATTTAAAGGGTAGGGGATGATTTACTAAAAATCCTGAAATATATATCTTATTATTAAATAAATTTTCAAACCTCTAGCATCAAAATTTACGGAAGTCTCATACAAACTTTCACCCCCTAGTTTAAGGGGTTGGGGGGTAAAAGTTTCAAGTTTTAAGATTTTTTTGTTGTTTGTGTGCTATTACTAGCTTATATACCAAAATTCAGTTTTTTAGAACTTCAGGAAGAACCTTAAGAATATGGATGATCATCAGTGAGTCAGTGAATCAGTAACGAAATCGGGGTATTTTAGATATCAATAAAATCTAAAGTATAAGAGCTATGCAATTGAAACTTTATAGGTTTAATAAGTCAACCACTGAAATCATAATAATATCCCGAAAATTTTGTTTATCTGGTATAATCCAAACCCAAGTTAAGAAGGTTCAAAAATACGACGAAGTGCTTCGAGAAAAGGTAGGTAGTGCCCTTGCGCTTCGCTTGGCTCGTCTTGGCGGGGGCACTCCCGTGCCCCCAGGTTACCACAGCAAGCTCCAAACATCATCATTATCTGCCTAGCCTTTTCCCAACTATGTTGGGGTCGGCTTCCAGTCTAACCGGATGCAGCCGAATACCAGTATTTTATATGAAGCGACTGCCTATTTGACCTCCACAACCCAGTAACTGGGTAATACGATAACCTCTTGGTAAAACTGTTTGTCAGACTTTTGGGCTTCTGATGACCTGTAAAGGCTGCCTAAGATCCACGAATGAAAGCTGGGTCGTGATATATGTATTACTAGCTGTGCCTCGCGGTTTCACCCGCATAAGCGTCGATCCCGTGGGAATACCGGGATAAAAACTAGCTTTTATGTTAATCCAGGGTGTCAGCTATCTCCATACACAATTTTATCAAAATCGGTCCAGCCGTTTGAGCGTGAAGAAGTAACAAACATATAAACACACACACAAACTCACAAACTTTCGCCTTTATAATATTAGTGTGATAAGATCCAAAATCGTTTTCAAAAGAAACAAGCGCGCTATTCTAATACCATTTTTAAAAACATTTGGATTTCAGTTGAGAAAAGGCGTTTACGCTAAGTGCCGAAAGATTTCCTTTTACTACAAAAATGAAAATTCTATAAAAGTGCGGTAAGTATAAAGAATCTGTCTGAAATCTGTGATAAGCGAAAAAAACATTCAGAAAGTTGTTACCTTATACCAAACTTATATTACAAAACTACTTTTTCTTGATCTAGTTAGGGCTGATTTTTCCATCGACAGATAACTTTTATTCGGGGAATAAAATTGACGTTTGACAGTTTTTGTATGAAATAAAATAACTATGAAAGTTTCAAAATTATTCCTCGAATAAAGTTATCAGATGATTGAAAAGACGAACTAGCAGGGAACCGAGGAGGGGGCGTGGGGTGGAGGGAGGTTCAGGGGATCAGACCGGAATAAATCGAAAAATCAAAAATGAACCCTAAGTTACTTAGAGTCCTAATCATAATTTAAAATTAGAACAAAGTTTATTCTACTTCGACTAACTTAAATACCGTATGGTTCAGAACTTTGGAAACTTCTGTTGAATCGTATTACATATTATCTAATTGACTTCACAATCTTAGATGCCCTTCATTGGGGTTTTGTGGTTCATAGCATAATCAACCTTTATTGTTCCTATTGCACACACAGGCCTCATGCCCATGTCACATGTCTTTGAATTGTTGGTTCTAGGACATGCTGGTTTCCTGATAGATGCGCGGTAAACACTGCTTGCGCGATGCAGGATTTTGTGTGACGTCATTATGATGTGCAGTTCGCATGTAGATGTATATGCCTCCATAATGTCATTCATTATGGACACAAATAACTATAATTATTTAAGATTTATCGTAGATTTTATAGTTACTAAGTTAGGTGATTATGTCAAAATTACAATATAGTAATTCCACACCTAAGCAAATAATAATTAACATTTTCGATATAGCGTTAATAACTGTCCACAGCACAAAAAGTGAGTCTTTCAAAAAGAGTAATAGCACAACAAATTAACGAGAGTTTTGCGCGCCCTTCAACTTTGCGAGCTCGTTAGCTCTTTGTTAATTTTGTTTAATAATTAATTATGCCACAGTACTGAGACGTGGTGTAATAATGTTTGGGTAAGGGATGGGGCACACTGTGGGGGTGAGCGATGTTGAAAGTCACTAAGAAGAACCATGAATTGGTTGGAGGAGTTTTGGACAACGTCGATTAGATGGACTTGGTTAGCTTTTGATGAGAGGGGCTCATAGCTAAATAATAACAGCCGAACAGGTCAATCGATCAGGTTAAGCTACACTTGCCGCGGTTGGTATGTGGATGGGTGGGACCATCTTTACATACCAAGACCCCTCCGTGCCTCGGAAAGCACGTTAAGCCGTTGGCCTCTTTGACAGACTTTACGGGAAGTCAGAAGCCTGAAAGTCTGACAACCAGTCTTACCAAGGGGTATCGTATTACCCAGTAACTGGGTTGTGGAGGTCAAATAGGCAGTCACTCCATGTCAAATACTGGTATTCGGCTGCATCCGGCTAACCGGATCAGTCTAAACTGGAAGCCGACCCCGACATAGTTGGGAAAAGGCTAGGCAGATGATGATAGTTAGCTTTTGATGCTAGAGGTCCAAAAGTTTACTGAAACTTTACAGGCTAGTACGATGCTGATTTGTCAGGCTAACAAGGAGCCATAAGTGAATGATTTTTTTTTGTTAGCCTCAGTTATGTCCCTCTGCTTGGCAAAAACTCCTTTTTCCTTCTATACCTTTCTTTTTTGTGCGATCTCTGGCCATGTTGGCCCCGCAAACATGATTAGATGGTCACATGACCTTCGTTGCAGTCTACCACGACGGCGATATCCTCCAAGTAAATGTATAACTAAGTCAAATCTTCTTGAGGTTGATTTGTTGAAGCTGGGCATCCTAAATAAGGTGAAGCGATACTTAACGCCTGGACAGCTTTTAACCCTATACAAAGCGCAAGTCCGACCCTGCATGAAGTATTGCAGCCACCTTTGGGATGGCTCAGCGAAATACCAACTTGCCGCGCTTGACTCGGTGGAACGCAGAGCTAAGAGGCTCATTGGCGACGAAGAACTGGTGGATGCCAAGCTTCACAGCTTGGCTCATCGCCGCAAGGTTGCCTGCTTGTCGGTCTTCTACAGGTTTAACTTTGGTGAGTGTGCCCAAGAACTCCACGACCTCATTCCACCGGCCCCCTTCTACCTTCGGTCATCCACACGCACAGCAAGTTACCATCCCTGCCTAGTTGCTATTCCACCAATTCGCACTAAGCGTTTTCAAATGTCTTTTATAATGCGCACAGCAAAAGAGTGGAACTCTTTACCTGCGTCTGTGTTTCCGAGCGCATACAACCCGAATCTCTTCAAAGTAAAGAGTGAACAGGCTTTTTCTGGGTAAGCTCACTCCATCGTCGACTTTGTCTCTGTCACCTTTGACCTAGACTAGAGTCAAGAACCATTTCAAATAAAAAAAAAAAAAAAAAAATTACAGCATTTTTCTAAACACCTCGTCAATTGATTTATTTTATTGATACGTTGACCCTTCGGGGGTTTTGTCACAGACGAGTAGGTCGTTAATTGTGAGTCATAAGTCGCAAGGATGGGTAGCAAGATCTTCTTTGTGAAAAAGAAAACCATATTAGCACGAGAATTTATCGTTGAACTTTATAACGCGAGCACAGAATTGGTATTTTTATTACAAGCTTTTATTTAACTTGCCTTGTTAGTTAGTTAGTATGTATGGGTCAAATCTTGCAAGCTGAATTAGAACCACTTCCTCTTACCATACGCAGTTGAAATTTTACATGTTGATTCTGTTTCGAAGACAATGCATTTTTATAATGCATGACCTGATTCTAGACCCAGAATTGGCTCCAAACGAAGGAAATCCCTAACGATCAACAGTACAGACACGATTTTTTTCTCATATAGTGAGTATAAGTCTTTACTTGCGGTAACTAAAATAATTAAACTTTATACGATTTAACGAGGACCAGTCATGCATAAGTAACAGCTTGGCTGGAGAAATAACTTTACTACCGCAGCTGTGGGTACATTACGTTATATTTTGTTGTTTTAATAATTAATAGGCTTCAGTTGGTAGCTATGAGTGTGTATTAAAATGTATGCATAAGCATGAGCATAATCAACCTATAATGTTCCCACTGCTGGGACACCAGGCCTCCTCTCTTCGAGAGGGAAAAATAAAAAACCGGCCAAGTGCGTGTCGGACCACGCACAGTGTAAGGCGGAACCTTACACTGTGCTGTAGTAGCCCTTTATCACAATATAGTATGATTCTGTTGTTCTTTATTCAGATTTTTTTTTATGCAAGTCTTTACCCGTTATAAACAAGCAATTACTTCATCTTAATCACTTTATAGGATTAATGCTAAGGATTTTGTATTTGGTACAAAATAATCCAACAAATAATCAAGTTCAACGACTATTACTGCTAAACTAATACAGTTTTCTTAACCGCTATAATTTTCCTTTACAGTTCATGAAATGCACTATCATCGTGAATTTTTCCAGATTTTTCAAGATAGCAGTTTAGCCTTTAGAGCCTTTTAGAGCAAAAATTTGCACTTTAAAGTTTATTTCGTAAATCATTTTAGAAGACCTATTCATCTATACCCCACACGATGGGGTAGACGACGAAAAAAATATTCATCCTAACTTCACGTGCTACCCTAAAAAAGCTACCCTAAAAAAAAATATTTTCCAAAATTTTATTTTACTACGTTATCGGCGTAATTGATATACACACTCCTACAAAGTTACAGCTTTCTAGTACTAACGGTATCTTAGCAAAACCTCGGACAGACAGACGGACGGAGATGACGAAACTATCAGGGTTCCTTGTAGGAACTACGGAACCCTAAATAATACAGAAAATAAATTATGTGGTCACCTGGACCCGCAAGTCCATTTCGAGTGGGTCCACTTGACCAAAGACTCGCTATAATTGTGCATTGTATTGTTTACTGTTAATTAAAACAGTAACAACATTAACTAACATAGAGAATCCACCACGCGGGTCCAGTGCGTGTTGGTAAATGTCCCATATCTTCGAATTTTTGGTTCTAGGAGATGCCGGTTCCTCACGATGATTTTCTTCGCCTTTTAGAGAGCAGCGGTGACGAAATTATTTATTCAAAGTAAAGCGCCAGCCTAGGTTCGAAACCATGACCTACTTCTCGTAAGTCAGGCCTCTGGGCCACCAATGCTGTTGCTGCTGCAACTGCTGATGTATGAGCAGGTCATCATCTGCCTGCCTTTTCCCAACTATATTGGAGTCGGCTTACAGTCTAACCGAATGCATCTGAATACCAGTATTTTACATGGAGCGACTGCCTATCTGACATCCACAACCCAGCTACTGGGTAATACGATACCCCTTGCTAAGACTGGTTGTCAGATTTCCGGGATTCTCCGCGGACCCGTAACGACTGTCAAAGATCCTCGAATGACAGCCGGGACCAACGGCTGTGCTGCGCTGTCCGAGGCACGGAGGGGTCTTGGTATGTAAAGACGATCCAACCGCGGCAAGCGTAGCTTAACCTGATCGATCGTCCCGTGCAGCTATTATTACTTAGCCACAAGCCCCTCCACATCAAAACCACCACCCAGATCTTCATCCTCTCTCCTCATTAATTTTAATTTGACGAGCGTAACATAGCATATGAGCATAAGATTTATAATGATTGCAAAGTTATTTATCACTAGCAGCTACTCTTTCTATGTGCCAATTTTCATCTAAATCTGTTCAACGGTTTACGCTTGGTTGAGTAACAAACATCCAAACGACTTCACAAACGTTCGCAATTTTATAATATTAGTAGGATTTATCTAGCACGTGTTTTAGGCGGCATATCCTCCAGGAAAGAAAATCCCAATTTCCTCTAAAACGATTCGAAGTATATGGTTTAACCTAATTTGACAAGCGTAACATAGCATATGAGCATAAGATTTATAATGATTGCAAAGTTATTTATCACTAGCAGCGCCCCGGGGTTTCACCCGCGTAAGTTTCGAACTCGTGGGAATATCGGGATAAAAAGTATCCTATGTGTTAATCCACGAAACCGTCTTTCTATGTGCCAATTTTCATCTAAATCTGTTCAACGGTTTACGCTTGGTTGAGTAAAAAACATCCAAACGACTTCACAAACGTTCACATTTATAATATTAGTAGGATTTATCTAGCGCGTGTTTTAGGCGGTATATCCTCCAGGAAAGAAAATCCCAATTTCCTCTAAAACGATTCGAAGTATATGGTTTAACCTAATTTGTCAACTTGAGCAAATCTTTTTCGGTAGGTAGCCTTAACTTATTAGGTTTATTCGGCAAGAGTACGAGTATCAGCAGCATTTTCGGCTGCAAATTACAAATTAGCCAATCGCATTTGTAGTAAATATCTCTCTGAATTCACGTCAGTAGCGCAAAGGATTTGAACTCACCTGGTGTCGCAATATGACGGCTTGATGCCATCATAATTCCAGTTTAAGAGAGAGACGGAGCTAAACATGACCGATAGCACCATCCCTTTTTCGCACTGGAATCATGATGCCGTTAATACTTCGTAATACGGCCCCTGAACTCCGTAACTTATAGTGTAAATAAATATAATTAAGTACTCACGTGGTCAGTATATCGTAGACGGTGTAACGTGCGAGGTAGGAGTGCGTGTGAATCTTGCGCACATTTTGAGCGAGTAGAAGAAACCGACGATCGGCGGACACGGAGAACGAGGCTGGCTCTAGCACCCTCTGAAACAAATGATAGGGAATAAGTATGGGTTATCGCGCGATCGTTTTGTCATATGAGTGTCATATGGCGATGAGACATGCAACGCGACTTACGACTTGCAACGCCACTTGCGAGTTGCAACGCGACTAGCGAGTTGCAACGCGACTTGCGACATGCAACACGACTTGGGACTTGCAACGCGACTTGCGACTTGCAACGCGACTTGCGACTTGCAACGAGACTTGCGACTTGTAACGCGCCTTGCGACTTGCAACGCGATTTGCGACTTGCAACGCGAGTTGCGACTTGCAACGCGAGTTGCAACGCGACACAGTAGGTATTGTCATCCTTTTTTCGAAGTCAGTTAAAAACGTAGAACCTACGAAATGAGAAAAACATTTCTTTCCCATTGAAAAAAATCTCATTAAATTGACAGACGATCAAATATTTTTAACGAACCTTACAAAAAATACCGGAATTATACAAAAATCTTCAAAAATTCGAATAAAGTTTCGCAATCACAATTTAAATTCGCAGCTTGACAACAAAGCATTATCCTACTGAATTCGTTACACTGTGTCAACATTCACCCGTAATTCGCATGTCATTCGACACGCGATCCCCATACTAGAGAGTAGTATCGAATTATACGCCATATTCGATACCAGGAAACGAGAACCGATGCCTACGCCTATAAAGAGCATCGTAAAACAGGTATCGATGTTATCAAATTGGATTGAATCGACTCTAGTGGTCGTGTGCGGTAATATTGTTATGGTATTTATTCGTCTTGAAGGCTGTTTTGTTTTATGACGGTATTGAGTAGACTCCTTTATGGTTATGTCATCCTGGTATATTTGTTGTTGTTCATTACGGTTCATGAGAGAAAGGACCGACTATTACTATGATGTTGTGATTGATACAGTCATCTATCTATAACAGAAGGCAGTAGGTAATGCAGCTTCTTGCTATGGCTTTTCGACACCCTTGAGGGTGGAAGTTTCTCCATCATAAGTCACTCATCCATGTTTAGAATTGTTTATAGACTCCTTATCTATCGATACTAATATATTCTATACATAATATTGTTGAATAGTTTGTTTGTTTTATTGTCTGTTTGTTTGAACGTGCTAGTCTCAGAAATTACCGGTCGGATTCGAAAAAATCTTGTTAAATTTGATAGCTCAATTTTTGAGGAAGACTATAGGCTACCTATGTAACATCACGCTATGAGCCTTAGGAATAGAGCAAAAAGGAACAAAGTCAGAAAGAACGTTACTCATAGATACTCGAACTCATAGCTTTGCATAGAAGTCGCTCCCGTATGGTATAAGTAGCTATCACAGGTAAAATTAGCTTATGAATTTATTTATATGCCCAGGTTGGCAATAATAATTAATAGTATAAAAAACACTAGAAAAATACGCTTTTATAAATGCACGTAAAAACAAAAAAAAGTCCATTACGTGGAAAAATAAGAAAGGTCTCACGAGTGCAAACACGACTGTGATACGATATTCTATCATGGAATGCCAGTGCCTATCTTCCGGCTTCATCATCAGACCTTGAAACCTAATCGTGGTCAAAGTTCATTACAAGACTTTTCTAAAAAATCTAAAACAGCTATGATACGATTTTCCATCATGAAGTTCCAGTTCATATCTTCTGGCTCCGTCATCAGATCAGTTCGACAGTACCACATTATTGTATTGTCATCAAAACTATATACAGCTGCTAATTTTCATTACGCTACGACCCTTGGAAGATGGTTAAATTAGTTACCTTAGATTCCATTACATAGTTAGTTACATACGGGTCGACCTAATAAAAGAGTGTTAATAATAATAAAAAAATGCTACCATTGGTAAGAAAAACGACTCGTTTTTGTTTATAGGAACCGAGCATTAAAAAGTCGACCTTCAGAAAAGTAACTGGCTATAAACCTAAATAAGATGAAAAGTAATAAAAAAGAAAAAGTCCCATTACATCACAGCCCCACCTAATAAGCCAGGTGCGATTTGTTATTGTCAATGGTAGAGACAGAATTGAAGCAGAAATCTTCATTAGCAACCATCTGGGGGAATTCAGCTAACACAAATTTACTACGACAAAAAGAGAATCGATTGGTTTTAGTATTTTTACGAGGACTCCATTGGATAGTCTATTTCTTTTAGGTTTTGGCACAGTATTTTTTGTTATTGGAGTTTTGTTGGTTCGAGAAAAAGAAAAAAGAAAGAAAAATTGTTTATTTTGCCCAAACATAACGCACATTACAAAAAGACATAAAATATACACATACATAAGAGCTAAATCCTCGAATTCAAGCATATAAAAAGTTGTCAATTTTGTCCATTGCTTGATGACAGGGCCAGGGACCAAAGACAATATACATGAGAGACACGAGTGTTGTGATAAAATCTTGTGGGTTAACGTTGTCATGGGATATAATTGTGTCGCATTTTAAAAGGAATATTAAGTGTAGCAAGGTCAGGTCTTTCCAAGATTTTCATACTAGTGACTAGGGAATATTAAGAACCTAATATAGTAGGAGATAAGAACCTTTTTATTACTGAATTTCAAGACATTCGGAAGTGTTTCGAAAGCTTCGTTAATAGATCGCGGTAGATATCTGTAGTAAGATCTTTCAGGTGACTAAAAATAAGAAATATACTAGGATGACATAACCATAAAGTACGTACGGTAACCGGTATGGTGAGTAGCTGTTGGAGCTCCTCCTGAAGGACCTCGTCCGGGGAACCACCATGATAATTATTCTTGGCTTTGTTGTATTTCCATTTGAAAGGTATTAGCTATGTATAAATAGCTGACCTGGCGAACTTCACACTGCCTCAGGATCAATAAGAACGAATGTATGAGAAAATTAATTAGCTTCATAATATTTTTTTCTTGAATTTTCCCATGTTTTAATAGTTATTCTGCTATTCGGGGCGGAGACAAATCAAATATCATAAAAACCGGTCCAGCCATTCTTGAGTTATAAATGGTGAAATTAACCCGACTTTGTTTTATATATAAAGAAGATTATAGGTCCATAAGACATTTCAGCATAAGAAACTCTCTTAAAGTGTCTTAAATCTCTTTGTATTAACACTAGGCACTACTAGGCTTTGCGGGTTTTACACAGGTGACTGTAGCGTATATACTTAATAGGACTTTTTCACTTTTATTACGCACGTCTATCGACTGTCTAAAAGGCTATTCGGCTAGGCCACATGTGACTAAAATCGCATATTTTAAAGTACAGCAGGTTTCGATATCTGTCATGCGGCGGCAGGTCACATGCGGGGGAAGACTAAAATCGACCGTGAAAATGCTCAGTCGCAGGTCGCTCGCCGCATGAAGGTCGCCGTATTGATGCAAAAAGAACTGGTCTCCTGCGATTTTTATAGACCTGTGTATATGGGGGTGGCGATACGGTTTATGTGGCGATTTGATAACCCACCAGCCGCAAGGCGAAAATCGACGTGCACGCGTAGCATGACCGCCCTATAAACGGGTCGGTGTCTATTCTTATGTCGAAAAAACCGTTTCTAAGGCGGTCATGCTAAGCGTGCTAGTGAAGGTAAATCGACCTAGTATAGGTAAATCCCCTCATTAGTATCAAATGGACGCCCCAAGATAAAAACAAAACACGACACACGAGATGAGATACCTTTTTTTTTTCAGGATGGGAAATCATCATATTATTATGACCCCTCCCGCTCTGGGTGGACCGGTAGGGAGTGTGGGAGTGACTGACTAAAACCCACCCGTGTTTCTTCCTTAGCCCTTTATGTTCCGGGGCAGCTGTAACCCTTTCGGACAATCCCGCTGACCCGGCAGGCTTCAGCCCTCCTGATCGGACGGTGAGCTACCCATTACTCTCCGTCCTAGTGTAGGTAAATCCTAATTAGTATCAAATGGGCGTCCATTTGATACTAATTAGGATTTAACAAAACACGACACACGAGATGAGGCCTTATACCACGTTTCCGCACCGTGACAACCATGAAGTAGGTATAGTCACGAGCATAAGTATGTATACACTTGGCTTTATTCAAAGACGATTTTCTCCTTTAGTTTTGAATCAAATTTTATGTTATTACGAACAAAGTATTTTCGAACCCATAGGTTTGTGTAAAGTGTCGTATTTCAACGTTGCATTCGTTACCTAATTCACGAAAAAATCGACATTGAAAGTTGCCAAGTGTTGACATATTAGTGCTCGTGTAAAAGTACTGAACCTAAGTAAAAGTAATTTTCTACTAAGGCGTCTCATTACCATTCTTTTTCAACTATACCTTGACAACCCGGGGAAGGGAACGAAATTAAAAATGTTAACAAAGTCCGTCCTCGGCTTAAGGCCTAAGCAAACAGAAAATATTCAATTAGGAACAAACGAGATAACTTTTAATGTGAAAACCTTAAGTTGGAGTGGCTTGTTATACTTCGTGGGGTAAGCAGAGGTGGTGCGTTATAATTTTTCTGGATATTTGACAAGTTATGTCAAATATCCAGAATCCTGGCAATGATTGCCGACAGGCTGGACTGCCCTTATATCCGGCATGGTTGTGACAGCCATGTTGCTGTTCGAATGCCGGTCAGAAAATTATAACTATTCTGTCTTATTTATCTATTTATTTTGTTTTTATTATTTCTATTTTATGACCTTGCAATGTGATTTAATTTAATTCAATTTTTATTTATTTTATTTTTCTATATTCAATTTTTTTAAGTGTAATTATTGTTTTTGACATTGTATGCCAAATAATTGTATGAGTCTGTGTTACTTAATTGATGAATAAATAATAATAATAATATGTATCAGTAAGTTGTTAATTGGAGTCCTACTGTACCGGTTCACGTCATGACGTCAACGCCGGCTGCCGCTGAAAAACAGCGCTGGGGCTCTGTCTCGCAGTGGGACGTAGCATTATGTTGAGCGATGACCGTTTTGCGTGAATAAGACGCTTGTTTTCCGCCAACTTGTTTTTTTTTGTGATTTATGTTGTTTCTCTACGTCATGTTTGCCACAAATAAACGCATTTACTTTAGTCTATAAGGCTCCGAAGCTTAATACCAGAATCACTAAATACCAGATTCGCAAATTACCAGACTCGCAAAACACCAGAAACGCAAAATATCCTATCCTAATATTATAAATGTAAAAGTTTGAATGTTTGGATGTTTGTTACTCAATCAGTCACGGCTGTTCAGAATCAAAACCTAGTAACTCATAATTTCAAAAATGTCCAGGAAAAGCCAAAAACATGTTTGCATCCTTAATCGTCTGCCCTATTTGAACCATGAGAGTTAGTCCGCACTAAAAAAAAAAACTGCTGTTCCCTACATTAATGTTCGTTTATCTCGTCAAAATGTATAGAACAGCAGATTTTTTTTTCGCGATTTCAGGTTTGGTCCCATAGTAAAAGTTGTTCACAATGATGAGTACAATGACCTCTTAAGAGGTTGTTAATGTTTTACCAATAACCCTGTATAAACACACACACACACACTCACAGACTTTCGCCTTTATAATATTAATATTAGTGTGATCAATATCTAATTGGAAATCTATTTTGAATTCAATAAATGTTTAGTCTTGCGTATTTTCTTTGTGATCAAAGAAAGTACCAATTAGTAGGTACCTAGCTACCCACTTTACAAAAGCCTGTCATGCTTATGAATTTAATTAACGCGTTTTGAAATAAACAGCTTCCAGTTGTCACTTGCTTTAAATGAATAACTGTTTTCCTTATAGATGTACAGACGCCAGCACATCAAGCTACTACGATATGTCAAATTCCTGTAATAGATTTTCAACTTTATCCCTAAAGCATAAGGTCCAAAGTTGATTGGGAAAATTTGACAGTTTCGGGTAGCTCGAAGTGCTGGCGTCTGTACAAGATATAATAATAATATAATAATAATATATTTATTCAAAATTATAAGGCATGAAAATTAGTACAGTTTTGCTTAAATAAAAATTATATTGCTAAGACTTACGTGCCTGAACTAGGTAGTCCTGTGTTTCAGGCGAATATAGCACTGCGTTGCATCAATGATCTTCTGATCATGACAAAATAGTTCTAATTTTCCTAAACGACCGTCTAATAAAAGCGATTTTTAGAGTTCCGTACCCAAAGGGTAAAAAGGGGACCCTATTACTAAGACTTCGCTGTCTGTCCGTTAGTCCGTCTGTCTGTCACCAGGCTGTATCTCAAGAACCGCGATAGCTAGACAGTTGAAATTTTCACTGATGATCTGTTTCTGTTGCCGCTATAACAAAAAATACTAAAAACAGAATAAAATGAATATTTAAGGAGCGATACAACAAACGTGTTTTTTTTCGGCGTTTTTGCCTTGTCGTATGGAACCCTTCGTGTGCGAGTCCGACTCGCACTTGGCCAGCTTTTTAAGCTTTATTATCAACATTTTTTTGGCCAGCAACTTCGTCGGCCCTGTGTCCTGTGGGATTAATGAAAAATCCTTAATCCTTGTCTGCATCATAACATCTGCCTGTATCATTTCTGTGGAAAAATTATTTATATAATTATGTTTTTTTTTTATTTTTTATTCTTGGTTCAAGGGATTGGGCTGGGCGTTAATGAGTCTCTCAGTGAGTGAGTGAGTGAGTCAGATTTTTCTATGTGGTATACATAACATGGCGAGGGCCCCGGCGCGGCGTGGCCAAATAAAAACAGCCGCACAGGTCGATAGATAAAAGAAAGATAGAAAGAAAATACACTTCTGGACACATCTATTGGCCCACCTTGTATTTTCAGTTTCGTTTGGTCCTAGCTAAAATTTTATATTAGGTCGAGCAAAAAGTTTTTATGCAGTTTTGAACCTGGCACATTCACAATTTCATTCAATAGTCTTTTTTTGAATTTCGAACACAGAATTTAAAGAAACAAAAGACAATTTGGAGCCTGTTTGTTGATATCAAACAATCGAATACTAAGAAAACTTGGTTTTATTGGTTTACTTGGATTTAATTCTTGAAAAAGTGATTGATATCTTTGGTTTTGCAACAAACATTACTTATTCTTAACATTAAGGTGAGGTTCTATCAATAACCTATGGATACTTTACCTGAAGTCGCCGCCCAAGCTGTGGCACTTATTCAGGCCGGACACAGCCAAAGAAACGTGAGTGCTCAACTTAATTTAAGTCGATCTGCGGTCCGAAATGTTTATCGGAGGTACCTAGAGACTGGCGGCTTTGTTCGTCGCCAAGGAAGGCCACGATCTCGGGTCACAACTGAAAGGCAGGATCGATTCATCGTGACGACCAGCTTGAGAAATCGTCACCTTACCTCCATTCTTCGCGACTTCCACGTAGTATCTGTGAGCGCTCGAACTGTTCGGAGAAGGTTAAAAGAACGCGATATGGTACCACACAAGCCCAAACTAACGCGAGCCCACCGAACAGCGCGCCTTCATTTCGCACGCAGTCATTTAAATTGGACACAGCAAGATTGGAGCCGTGTACTCTTTTCTGATGAGTCTAAAATTGTGTTACATGGCAATGATGGAAGGAAGAAGGTCTACCGACGTAAGGGAGAGCGTTTCGCACAATGCTGCTTTGAAGAGAGGGCTGCTTATGGCGGTGGCTCATGGACTGTCTGGGGCGGTATATCTGCGAGCGGCAAAACTCAACTTGAGGTTGTTACAGGACCACGGCTGCCAACATTAAATGCTGAAAGGTACATTCGTGAGTGCTTAGAACCTCACGTGATACCATACGCGGACTATGTGGGCCCAAATTTCCTTTTTATGCATGATAATGCAAGAGCCCATGCGGCCGGCATCGTCAGGGAATATCTTCGGGATGTGAACATCACAGTTATGGACTGGCCAGCCAGAAGCCCAGACATGAGCCCCATTGAGCACATGTGGGACGAGCTAAAAAGATGAGTTAGGGCTCGTCAGCCAGTTGCCCAGACGATGCAGGAGTTGAAAACTGCCATAGAAGAGGAATGGGAGATGATCCCTCAAAATTTCATAGAGCGGTTGATAAACTCTATGCTTAATCGTATGAGAGCTGTGGTAGATGCCCATGGAGGCAACACGCGTTATTAAATTAAACCTTTATTTGATAAAACATGTTTTTTATTCAAAAATCAATTGCCTTTAACAAGGCGCATATCCGACTTGTTAGGCGTAGCTCCATGTCGTATGGTATTCTGAATTCAAATTTAAAACAATACGATCGAAAAAGATGGTAAAATGTATCAGGTTTAAAACTGCATCAACAGTTTTTGTTCAATCTAGCAATCATATTTCGGTAGGGGCCATCGAAACCTAAACTCTAAGGTGGGCCAATAGATGTGTCCAGAAGTGTACATTTATTTAGCACAGAGTAAAAGACACACAATACACCAGATAGTCAGATAATAGTCGTACATCAGTTAAAAAAATAAAAAGTGCAAAGTAAAAAATTAGCAGGAATGTGTGCCTCACGGCTGCGCCAAAAAGGCCCAGTTCAGCAAAAATGCCAGACAACTGGTGCCTGACGCAGGTTTTCAACGGAAGTAAATCAGTAGATCAGGTTAAGCTACCCTTGCCGCGGATGGTCTGTGGATGGGTGACCATCTTTACATACCGAGACCCCTCCGTGCCTCAGAAAGCACGTTAAGCTGTTGGTCCTGGCTGTCATTCGTGGATCTTTGATAGTCCCGAAAACCTGACAACCAGTCTTACCAAGGGGTAGCGTATTACCCAGTGAGTGGGTTGTGGAAGTCAGATAGGTAGTCGCTTCATGTAAAATTGTGATATTCAGCTGCATCAGGTTAGACTGGAAGCCGACCCCAACATAGTTGGGAAAAGGCTAGGCAGATGATGACCATGATGATAATGATGCTGGGAAACATGCCTCCTCTCTGTGAGAAGGAGTGGGCAGTAATCCACCACGTGGGCCTAGTGCGGGTTGGTGGATGACACATTTCTTCGAATGTATACGTTCTAGGACGTGCCGGTTTTCTCACGACGTTTTCCTTTACCGAATTGAGAATTTCATTTTTATATAAAAAGAGACCTTTATTTACTCAAATCATCATAACAACTTTGCACAATTCATCTAAGTAATAAATAAGCAGTAAAGGTAGGTAACATTTTTGTTTGGTATGTATCGGGGGTTCCTTCTATCTGGCAGAATATTGATGCTCCGAAATTTATTTGTCATAACACACTTGGCATAATCTTCTTTAAAATAATATTCTTAAGGCATAAAAATTATTTAACATAATTATTGTTTGGCCGAATGTTTATATGTCCGAATTTACAATGGCATACTTTTAAGTTGGCAGGATTTTATTTGGCGTAATTTCACTTGGCATACTATGAAGATGGCAGAGTTTTATTTGGCATAATTGCACTTGGCATACTATGAAGATAACAGTAGAATTATTTTTTAACGAATATTGTTTGTTCGGTGGATTTTTCCATGGTATTTGAATGAACTATAAAGATAATGGTTTCTATAAGAATCTCGGGACTTGGGGCACCCCGACTTGGGTTAGGTTAGGTTCCTTTAAATCCTGTAAACAGAAATATCCGCGAAGCGGGGCTCCGTCGACTACCTTTTATTTATTATTCTTGTAAACCAACTTAGACCCTAATCAATTTTTTTTTTTAAAGGTTAGGTTAAAACTGTGAACCTTTCGCACGTACTCACGTATGCCAAAAGACGATTCTGACTTGTGTGACTGATGTGAACTTTCTGCGATATGATGGTTCTACTTTTTAATTATTATGGATTTATGTCCTAAGATGATTCTGACTTACAAAATTATGAATTTTGAATGTATGATAAATGGGCCCATGTATCGGTAGGTACTTATTTTGGTTGTTAATACGAACAGATTCGCCCTGTTCCCCGTTCTAGTTCAAATTGTATTACGATGGAACAGACTTCCTCGTTCTCTGCAAATGTAATTATAGAAGTTATATGTAAGTTCTATTGAATTTAATTTTGGATTTTCGTGATAACCGACATTGACAACAGGAAAAGCTAATCGGGAGACGACTTGAAATGTCATTTTTGATGGAGGTGAAGCGTTGACAAGGGGTTGAAGGGGGTTTTAAGACCGTGGCTAAAAAGTTTAGGTTTTCTAGCCCATTATAAAAGGAACGAACTGGGTACAAGGATACTTGGCTATATCAGATATTTCATCATAAACAACGTTTCACGAATAAAATCGGGTGCCTATCAAAAACTTGAGGAAAACGCGATTAGAAAAAAATTAATGGACTTTCAAAGAATGGGCGAACGTCAGAAGAGAATTATAATACGATATTAGGCGAATTAACAATGATGAAGTGATGGGAAAAGTTTTTTGTTATTCAATACTTTGCTGTCATTTTGTTTTTAATGATAAAATTCAAGTAAAAATTGTTTTGTTCATAAGAAACTAGGGTAATCTTCCGCGAATCCCTGATTTAATGATGTTTTAAGTAAATAGATCAGGGGGCGTAAAAAGGCCACTTTTGCAGAATCATAAAAGGATAACATAATGAATCATAATATAACGAAAACAGTCCGTGTTTTTCTTTTTTCGCTGCACTACGTAGGTATAATCAAAGAGATTGGGATTCAAATTCAAATTCATTTATTCACATTTAAATAGAGTAAATACAATCGGTGGTTCCATTGTTACATTATTTGGTCTTATATTCTATTTAGCCTTAGTATGGCATGTGAATTTTAATCATGCAAGATATTTTTATTATTATTATTATATTAAGTACATTAATGTCATTCATAATAAATAAAAATTAAATAAAAAAATTAAAAATATATGAGAACTTAGTCTAAATCAAAACCTGTCTGCGATTCATAGGGCCTAATGTCACATATCCTTTGCTTACCCCAGTGTCTAGTACCATTGAAAACTCTTGATTGGATTGGATTGATTGGTATTTTAGCACAGACAAAAAAAAACTGAAAAATCCTTCACCAATGGGATTTGATACGATTAACATAACAGTTAACTGTCCATTATGTTTCATAATGTTATCCTTTTATGATTCTGCCAAAGTGGCCTATTTAGGCCCCCTGATGGAATGCTTTTCTAGATTCTGTAATTCTTTTTTCACACATACATAACATCACGTCTGTAACCTATAGTAGATACTCCTACATTTCACCAGTTATCTTTAAGTCCCATGAAATACGGGGCGAGCCTATAGCCATAAACCGGGCATACATTCAGACTCGGGTCTGCAACTGAGAAACACAGATGGAAACAGCCAATAACACTTTGCCCGTCCTGAGAGTCGAACCCAGGACCTTACGCTCAGCATTAGCGCTTGCGACCACTATGCCAACGAAGCAGTCTGATTTACTAACTGTAACTTTTTTTTAGATGTGCTGTCACCAAAGGAGATGAGTAACCATGGTTGTCAGATATAGTTAAAGTTTAGTAAGTAACCGGAGGGAGATTTTGAATAAAATTAAATTTCATTCGAAAACATCGGTCGGTCAAACTTGGTAAGACTGGTTGTCAGACTTTCGGGTTTCTGACGACCCGTAACAAATGTCAAAGATATACGAATGACAGCTGGGACCAACAGCTTAATGTGCTTTCCGAGGCACTTAGGCGTCATGATAATGATAAAATGATAAATGATTTTATTTCACATGTCAATATTTTTTTTTAAACTAAATGAGTTCGGTGTTTCCTATCTGACTACTCTGAGAATAAAGGCCGAAACAAACTCAGAGATGACAGTCTCTTTTAAAGTACGTACATATAATTTTTTTTGTGTACGTACATATTAAAGTTATTAAGTAAGCGTAGAACTTAGACTAACAAATATTTGTAGGGGTGAACTACTGTTCTCCTAGCTAGGTAGCTGTGCAACCTGTATTAAGGAAAAACAGTTTGCCTCCCTAAAGTCCAGACATCTTGGTCAGGTCATGTGAAGACAAGACCATGTAGATTGTCTGAAATGATGGTAGTATGGTACACCGCAAGAGTTTCTTAACCTGATCGATCGACCCATGAGGCTTTTATGCCACAGCCATTGTACAATGCAGAGAATTATGCTTTAGAATTAAAATATAGATAACAGTTAGCACATAAGGATGCAAGAAAAAGGTTGATAGACACTAAGATAAAAAGAAAGGTCATTTATGATAAAAATAAAAATCCGATTAGTTATAAGAAGGATGATTTAATATTAATATGGAATGAAAATAGTAATGAAATGGACAAATTGTATAACGGACCGTATGTTGTGATTGAAGAAGATGGACCTAATGTTAAGATAATAAAAAATAGTAACGTAGAAACGGTACATAAAAACCGTACAAAACCATATATAGTGTAAAAAAAAAAGTAGAAAAACTAAAATGGAAAAAAAATGTTTTTTCTTTTTTTTTCCCTTTAAGGAGGGTGATGTAGTGTGTAACATTAATTAAGTACCTAGTTATTGCGGACACATGTTGGTTGTACAGTCACTAAATATACGTCGTACAGTAAAGACGCCTTTTATTTCAAGACGATAACTCCGTTCCTCTACAAGCCCCTCTTCGAATTCCGTCCTTCAATATTTCCCACTAAATATCTGGTCCACAAGAATATAACGAAATTTGTCGCGTCTCCAACTTAATACTCGCTTCAATTATTCTCTTCGCGACTGTTAGCGCTATAACTTACTTCTTCAGTGGTCTGTGAGGAATAAGAAACAGAGGAATAAGAAAGGCAAATGTTATTGAGAGGGTGAGTTAGAGCGGGTGGGCGGGTTTGTGGGTTTGTGGATAATGTATGATAGGTTTTAATCAGTTGGTCTAAAAGTAAATACATATACACTAGTATTCGATTGGTTTCTTATTGACTGTTTTCGAGGGGCCCGTGGCTAAATAATAACAGTTGCACAGGTCGATCGATCAGGCCGCGGTTTGTCTGTGGATGGGTCACCGTCTTTACATACCGTGACCCCTCCGTGCCTCGAAAAGCACGTAAAAGCCGTTGGTCCCCGCTGTAATTCGTGGATCTTTGACAGTCGTTACGGGTAGTCAGAAGCCCGAAAGTCTGACAACCAGTCTTACTAAGGGGTATCGTATTCCTAGTCATTGAGTTGTGGAGGTCAGATAGGCAGTCGCTCCATGTAAAATACTGGTATTCAGCTACACCCGGTTAGACTGGAAGCCGACCCCGACATAGTTGGGAAAAGGCTAGGCAGATGATGATGATGATGTTTTCGGAGGATTTACAAAATACAACAGAGTTCTCAGAAAACTTCACAAAAAAGAACTAGCACACGAGTACTTGTAAAACACAAGATTTGCACAATATTACCAGAAAGTTTCATTTACATACAAAATTACACTTCTGCGGAACCGCCCATTACACTGCCGAGACATTTCACTGGCATTTGCTCCACAGTGTAAATTGTATTGCGACCAGTACGACCACCGTCTCCGTTTGTTTACGTCTGTCGGTTGACTAGTGACAACCCTAGCTTTCAGCATTTTGGACGTGTTTGTTTTAGTTACGTTGCGAGGATAGGGCTGGCAGTAATTGTTTTCAATTACGAATAGCTTGTTAACATTGCGATACCTTTTTGCGACGTCTGTTAATCTGTTTTGTGTGTAGTAATAATGGAACCCATCTCTCTGTCTGGAAGGGAGGAGGAAGGGGGGGTATGTTGTTCTTCTACCGACTTAAAGTTTACAAGGGAACCCTTTTAACCCAGCAAGCACCACAAATCACTAAATGCGTTTAGCGCTAAACACAGCATTTTGTCTGTGTCATCTTCACACGATTGACAGAAACAGAACAAAGTTCATTATACACGTTTCAGAGAAGATAACCTAAGGTAGCCCGCGCAATTCTAGTATTCTTACTTTTTTTGTAATTTGCAGGTCACTGTCAAGTTGTATGTTGATTATAATATGAATCGCGACCGTAACCGTAATAGGTTTTTACAGAATTATAACCCTCTAAGTGCATAATTATAATGGTATTGATTGATATTTTTCACGAAATATTCCCTTTGAATTTTGAGGGCTATCCTGGCGCTTTCCCTTTAAGAAATGCATGAATAGTTTATAGTTGAAAAAGTGTTATGATTATGCTTAAATGTACTAAAAAAGGAGCTACGTCTGCCAAAAAACTGCTGGACAGTTTGCCAGAGGTCTGTAAAAAACAGTTTTTCGTTTTCATTGTTTTTCTTTTGTCTCTATCATCTTCAAGCGATTTACAAAGATAGAACATGATTCAGGCTCGTATAGGCAACCTTTAGAAAGCTGCGGGCCAAACCTTGTAACACTTATCAAGTCACGGGCCATAGTTACATAAGAGGTAATAGAGGAGTGAGTTTCGATAAAATTTTGACTTACAACATTTTATTATTCATTGCTTGTAGACACCGCAATCTTATATCAAAAGGTGCGTAAAACAAGCAGTAGACAATATCTATGACGAAATTTTCAGTTTTGTCGCATTATTTTTGAATCTTAGTGGAAGAATGCTAATCCTTCTTTCGTCTTGGCGTAAACTGATAATTAATATCCTTTCTTCACGCGATTTGAAAATATTTCGCGGGCCGGACAAAAGCCGGATTGGGCCGCATCCGGCCCGCGGGCCGGGCGTTGCGCCCATATATGGTTTAGTGCTAAACGTGTTTAGAGATTTGTGCTGCAAGTGGACAGTTGGGTGTCAATTAGGCTTCAAATGGCATAAGAACCAATGATAACCTTTACTTTTTTGCTGTAGTGAATATTTAAAAGCCCTTGCAATAGTTTTTAAACGACTAATGGTTGCGTCGATCTTTGACAGTCGTTACGGGTAGTCAGAAGCCTGGAAGTCTGATAACCAGTCTTACCAAGGGGTATCGTATTACCCAATAACTGGGTTGTGGAGGTCAGATAAGCAGTCGCTCCATGGAAAATACTGGTATTCAGCTGCATCCGGTTAGACTGGAAGCCGACCACAACATAGTTGGGAAAAGGCTAGGCAGACGATAATGATGATGGTTGCGTACCAAAAATCTGTCATGAAACTTCTTCATTATTATCGGCTTAGTACTCACTGCTGAACATAGGTCTCAGCCCTCTTGTGTGCCATGCTTTCCTGGTATGTGCGGGTCTCATCTTGTGTCTTAAAAAACTTAAAAGGCCCCAATAATTCAATCCAGAAGCTCTGTGTATAATCTAATTGACATCACGAATATCCCAAATCACACGAATATCCCAAAAAAAGGCAGCTCCCAAAAATAAACAGGCACCAATATGTTAACTCAATCGCGCGTACGCTGCAAAAATAAGTTTTCCATCGAACACACAAGGAGGCAATGGATCGGAACCTCCCTACCTTCCCCTATTCACTCCTCACCCCCCCTGGAGCCACTTGTTGGCCGGACATCAATTTATTTCGTGGCCCTGTCCGTGACACTTAGGATATTGAGTGACCTTGCTGTTTTCGTATACTTTCAGTCCATTGAAAACGGTTTTGTGCTGAAATCGCGATTGTTGTTCCTTCGATAATTGACTTGGTAAGCTGAAGTGCTGTTTTAGACTGGCTTGATTGTTGTTTATTTTTCTTTTCTGTGGCTTGGCTGCGAGGTTTAATTTTCTTTTAACCGCTGAAAATTAAGTCTCATTTTATTTTGCTGTCGTTCGATTGTTCGAACCATTTTTATACCGAGGATTTATGATTGGAACTACCAGTAAAGCTGGAAGCACTAAAAACGACCTAACCTACTTGTGCTGATATTTTATTTTAGTTGTACACTCATGAAACTTGCTTTCCATCGTTGTGTATGTATTTATTTTATTGATTACGTTAGAATTATTAACATTCTAGTGATATTTAGAAATATGTATGTTTGTAAGTATATTCTCATAATACTTGTTTAGTTTTATTAAGTGAATTGTTTTTAGATTTTATGTATTATTTTTTTGTCTCCTTTGCTCTTTCGCACGCTGTCTACATCTCTCTATTTATTGTCCTATCGCAGGTATGCTGGAAGAGATTTCTTATGAAATAAGCCTTTGTACCTATTTTTCTGTTCTGTTTTTTTTTCTTGTCTGTTTATATATGTGTGTACATGAATGGAATAAATAAAATAAAAACAAACTACAAGATGTTTAACATTGGTGCATGATATATTAAGGCATTCTTGGAGACTGCTGGTTATATGAATTGGTGTTTGAATAGAGATGTTCTTGAGTGTCACCAGGAATGATGGCTGGTATAGCAATTACGTACACGAGAACAGCTGAAGATCAGAACAGTTGAGAATTATAACTGTAATTTGACATTTGCCATTATTGTATTATTGTAAAATTTTAACTGTAATTCAATCGATTGGACATTAATTTGTATTTTGTATTATTTTATTTTCCTAATTGTTACTAAAAATTATTGTGTAGATTAAATAATAGCATGATTTACATGCTCATGTGACGGCAGAACAGGGAGGATTAGACTTATCTTTACATAGTATAAAACAAAGTCGCGGTAATGTCTGTACATACGCGCATAACTTCCGAATGACTGCACTAAATTGGTTAATTCTTTTTTGTTGTGTTCAGTATTGCCAGGACAAGGTTTGTATGTAAGAAATTTAGGGAATTAAAAAAATTGCACCCGTGCGTTTCTGGGGCGGGCCGCTATTATGTAATAAAACATCTATGTACTGAATAGGTACCCATGTTTGAAAACCAATAATATATGATTTGATTTGACCGAGTTAAATGGCGTGCGATTCGAGACGCCATGTCCAGCGGTGGACTGGCAAAGATTGTCGATGAAGATGATGTGGGTACATAATATGAATTAATGAATATTACTTACAAATGTATTGTTCGGCATAAGTGTTTTGGAGGTTTGATTGGCTGCAAACATGAGACTGATGCCTCCAAATGTGTCACGAAATATGAATTCATCGCCTGAAACAAACAGAAAACAAACGTTACTACTTATCGTATATGCAATAATAAACACATATATCACCGTATGATTGTGAACGCCGCTGGTTTATAATTTGTCTCGTAAGAGTGTAAACTGTCGACAAATTGTGAACTGTACCATACTAATTACAATATAATGTATATTATGTTACGGCTAATAGCCGAAGTGCGGCTACACCTAGTTATAACCAAACCTAACCTCGAGGTGCCCTTCGCTTGCTCTTGCATTCTACGTCGCCTCCCGAAGTACACACGAACCGCATATGGCCGGCTGCACCTAGTTGTACCCGGCTGAAACTAGGTGTAGCCGCACTGTGACATATTCATGTTTGATAGTTTATAATATTCTATCCATTTCAAATCGTGAAATTGTGAACGTTCGCTCACTTACGGACAGGTCACTTTCTGTGTTTATCTTGGACAATACTGTTGGAGATTTTAATTCTTATTTTGCAACACTAACATTAAATGTAAACCCTCATGTAAATAGTGGCAACACTAGCCCCTTCCATCTGCGACACTAGTCCAATACAGACGTACATTTTATAACTTGTCATATTTTATTTATCTTCCTCGACACCTCCGTACCAGCACCTCATGAGCTACCCAACATCCTACAAGCTAAACAAATACTGGCGTCTGTGAAGGAAAACATCGTGAAGAGACCTGGACTTATAATTTACTAGCTGTGCCCCGCGGTTTCACCCGCATAAGTCTCGATCCCGTGGGAATATCGGGACAAAAAGTAGCCTATATGTTAATCCAGGGTATCAGCTACCTCCATATCAAATTTTATCAAAATTGGTCCAGCCGTTTCAGCGTGAAGAAGTAACAAACATATAAAACACACACAAACTTTCGCCTTTATAATATTAGTGTGTTTGTAAGTCAGAAATCGCCAACCGGTCGTGAGCAAGCGTGATGATCAAGGCTCGTGTCTTCTCTGTTTGAGAACAGACCTTTGTCCAACAGTGGGACAATAATAGGCAGCATCCTAATTGCGTAACACACTATCAATCGGAATTTGAATAATTTTGAAGAAAATTGCTAAACCATTGCTTCATAAGTTGGAAAAATTTGTCAGCTCAACACGTAAATAACGCAATTAATGTTGTTGAACTGTCAAAATGAAACCCATTGCTACTGATAGTGTGTTACGCAACCACCCCACTGGTATTATTATCATTGCAAAATAGTACTTAAACATTATTCAGAACCTCACATAAAATAAACATTCCAAAACCCGACCATTGATCCGAATCGCTGTATAAATTAAACCAGGATTAACTTGAACTAAAAAGCACTAACGTTAACCGCTCATTATTTCCAGTATAAACCCGATATATACATTTCCCCTCTTCCTACCTTTGTATGTAACTCCTTTGTTAATCGAATTGGTTCAATAAAATATTCAGACCAATCTAAGTAAGAGGGTTATCAACTAAATTACTTGATACTGAAGTTTGTGTGTTAGTCAAACAAACATTGACGGGTCGGAAACATAGGTACCTACTGTCTGTATACGGTTGACAAAAGTGACAAGAAAGTAAGCAGACAAGAAACAGAAAATAAAAAGCAAGTTCAAAAACTAAAATAGAAAGAAAAGAAAATATTGTCATCCGTAATTCTTATGTAAGTACAAACTTTCAATATTTATCGTCTATTAAACAAACTATGGAGGACCTCAGTACAATGCTCGATGACCTCAGTAGAACCTCCGAAAGAGTGGGTCTTAAAATGAACATGCACAAAACGAAGGTCATGTCAAATGCCCGTATAACACCCATACTCATAAAAATCGGAGACGCTGCACTCGAAGTCGTGGACGAGTACAAAGTACCTAGGACAAACTGTCCAGTTAGGTAGGTCTAACTTCGAGAAAGAGGTCAATCGACGAATCCGACTCGGCTGGGCAGCGTTCGGGAAGCTACGCAATATCTTCTCGTCCCACATACCGCAGTGTCTCAAGACGAAAGTCTTTGACCAGTGTGTGTTGCCAGTGATGACTTATGGAACTGAAACGTGGTCGCTCACAATGGGCCTTATAAGAACGCTAAAAGTCACCCAGAGGGCAATGGAGAGGGCTATGCTTGGAGTTTCCCTGCGTGATCGAATCAGGAATGAGGAGATCCGCAGGAGAACCAAGGTAACCGACATAGCCCGAAAAATTGCCAAACTTAAGTGGCAGTGGGCAGGGCACATTGCTCGCAGAACAGATGGCCGATGGGGCCGAAAGGTTCTGGAGTGGCGACCGCGTACCGAAAGACGTAGCGTTGGAAGGCATCCCACAAGGTGGACCTATGACCTTGTGAAGGCCGCAGGAACCCGTTGGATGCGGGAAGCACAGGACCGGTCGAAGTGGAGGTGCTTGGGGGAGGCCTATGTCCAGCAGTGGACGTCTTTCGGCTGAAATGATGATGATGATTTTCAAAGGATAGCCGTGGTAATTGGCCCATTGAATATGTTAGATACGAGTATACTATAATCAGCGGACGATCAAGACGCTCCCAATGATACCTCATTTGTAAAATTATGATAAGAAGTTTAGAAGTTATGATCCCGAGCAGACGAACATACATACTGGTCAAAATGTTATCCACCCTTCTTGATTCCTTTTTTTTTTGCATCGTTTTTCTTTTTTTGCTGGTATTCTGTTTCATCCGAATAGACTGGAAGCCGACCCCAACATAGTTGGGAAAAGGTTAGGCAGATTATATTGGCTTTAATATCCTCGAAAACCATAAAAACGACACCCATGATGAAAAATTTTCTTTTCGACCGCACTATTCGCTATAGAAAAAACACGAAAACAACAAACGACACGGAAACAAAAATTGATGACTTGGAGACACAGTGTAAAAGTAGGTACGTCCAGAATACGTATATACCGGGCAGGCTGAAATGTTTTGAGCCTAAGTACCTTTAAATGACAGTAATGTCTCGCCCTACCTGTCACTAATTGAGAACATTCACATGAGTATAAATACCGAGTTTTATGTAATTAGCGTCATTACGCTTTTAGTAATTGAACCGCAAACATCACTATGTCTGAGTCATCCACGCAGTGTACGAAATTGGAGTACAGAGCTGTCATAAAATTCCTCACAAAGAAGAATAAAACGCCGACTGAAATATTCGAAGAGATGTCTACAGTTTATGGGGAGTCTGGGCCTTCATTTGACACCATAAAACGTTGGAGCCGAGAATTTAAGCATGGCAGGGAGTCGCTGGAAGATGATCCCAGATCAGGGCGTCCAAATACTGCCGTTATCGACGAAAATATACAAAAACTAAAAAAACTTGTTCTAGAAGATCGGCGAATTAAGTTGTGGCAGATAGCTGAAGCCATTGGCATTAGCAAGGAACGAATCAGCAACATTTTGCATAATCATTTGCACATGGAAAAGGTTTGCGCGCGATGGTTTCCCAGAATGCTTACTCCGCTGGACTGCTTGTCCAGCGGAGTAAGCATTCTCGGAACTTCGGAGGAGTTTTTGGACATCTGCGGCGATAATCCTGACGAAGTTTTTTCTCGAATTGTCACTGTCGATGAAACATGGATCCGACAGTACGACCCAGAATCAAAACAAGAGTCAATGCAGTGGATAGAAAAGGGAGAAAAGCCGCCACGGAAATTCAAAGTGGAACGATCGGCATCCAAGCTAATGGCCACTGTCTTTTGGCATTGTGAAGGGATTCTGTTCATCGACTACCTTCCTAAAAAAACTACAATGAAAGCGGACTACTACGCCGCATTGTTGACAAAAATGCGTCAAGTAGTTGTCGAGAAAAGGAGAGGCAAACTGGCGAAAGGAGTTCTGTTTTTGCAGGACAATGCCCCAGTGCACACTGCGCGAGTTTCAAGGCGTGCCCTAGCCGAGACAGGATTTGAAGAAATCAACCACCCACCATACAGTCCGGACCTAGCACCCAGTGATTACTTCCTGTTTTCGAATTTGAAGAAAGACGAAGCCGAAGATTTTTGACCGATGACGAGATGAAGGCGGCTGTAGACGAGCACTTCGAAGGCAAAGACAACGAATATTTTTTCACTGGGTTAAAAGCCCTTTATCACAGATGTAAGAAGTGTATTGAAGTAGAGGGAGATTACATAGAAAAATAATTTTTTTATACATTCCTGGCAGTATTTTAAATGCCCTAGGCTCAAAACATTTCAGCCTGCTCGTATTTTTATAGGACATTGTTTTGGGAGATTAAAAGTTTACATTTGTTTTGTTTTCATGTTTTCAGTTAATTGGCAAGTGCTTTTGTGAATTATATAAAAATTACCAAGGGAATTGGTTAGAATAAGTTTATTTTACGTCCTAGGACGTCTAAAATATTGCTGCGAAAGTTTATTTTACGTTGGGATCTGTTGAAACTATGCTTAAAACGAACACAAATAACTGATTAGTTAAATTATGGAAATAAATCATTAATCACAACACAACACACACACACACACACACATGTATGTCACAACATTTTATTTGATTTTATGAATGAGGTTTTTTATATTAGGTATTACATTTTATTATTTCTCTTTTTTATAACGGACGCACACTTCCTATGTCTTTGTTATTCTAGTACTGGCACTCACGAGTGCCAGCCCTGATTTTCAGCTGCAGCCCACGGGCTGCAGCTGAAAATCAGGGTCAGGTAGTCATTATGCTGAGCTGAGGCCCTTTTGGCATCTTTGTTTTTTTTTTATTTTTCATACTTTTTATGAGAGAGATCCATAGGAAAACCAAGGTAACTGACATAGCCCGAAGAATTGCCAAATTTAAGTGACAGTGGGCAGGGCACATTGCTCGTAAAACAGGTGGCCGATGGGGCCGAAAGGTTCTGAAGTGGCGACCGCGTACCGGAAGACGTAGCGTTGAAAGGCCTTCTACAAGGTGGACCGACGACCTTGTGTAGGCCGCAGGAACTCGTTGGATGCGAGAAGCACAAAACCGGTCAAAGTGGAGGTGCTAGAGGGAGGCCTATGTCCAGCAGTGGACGTCTTTCGGCTGAAATGATGAAGATGATACTTTTATGGTGTATGTTATTGGTGTAATTTCAATAAACGCAAATGCGTTTACTTTGCGTGTACTTGGAATAAAGAAAGAAAAATTTCTTTCTTGATTCCAAGTATTTTATTGTTGAGATTATTTTCCGGTTTCACTAAATCTGAAAATGCTACTTCTGCGTATGCGTATAACGGCGCAGTATGTGGCGCCAACCACTTTAATTTTTTACAATGCTACCAGCCAGTCACTCTTATCTAAGGTTAGATAAGAGTGACTCTGGCTGGTGGCAATCATTCTAGCAGACCGTCACATCAAAGTCGTTGAGTGGCGGTTGTCTTCTGATGACAGAAGATGATGTCAGGGAAGCCGCTGTCGTACCACGTCCACGACGAACTGCTATATTACGGCACAATCCGTCACATCGTATTAGCCGTTCAGCAGCTTCAATATGATGATATTGAAGCAGCTGAACGACTAATACGATGACCACTCCTGGTAAAGGCTATCCTGCGCCATTACGTATAATAGCTAAATAGCGTTAATCGCGTTGAATAGCTGAGCTCCTTAGCTAAAAACACTATACAGTTAAGATAATGATGATGAACCCCAAACTACTTGCAGGCAAACTCATTACGACGCTCCGTGTATTCTGACCATAAATTGATTGGACATCTAAGTAAACTTAGGGAAATTATTTGTTAAGCCACTTGGTCACAAACTTTAACTGTTTTTATTTATGTCACCATATGATTGTGAACACCGTTAATTTATAATCTATCTCATTCTCGCAAGATTGTAAAATGGCGATAAATTGTGAACTGTACCATACTGCTTACAATAACGTATATTCATTTTTGATAGTTTATAATCTATCCAGTATCCATATCAAACCGTCAAATTTCACAATTTGACGGTTTCGAGAGCACGTTCGTTCACACGAACGTGCTCTTACTGACGGGGTTCACAATCTGTCCGAATTTATCACCTGTAAAATTGTGAACCGTCTATGATTTGTCGGTCTTAAACTTACTAACGATGTTCATAATTATACTGTGACATATAGGTACAAATCATAATTGTTACTCTTTGACAGTTGTATGAAATGGCTGTAACTCGGAAAATTAACTATGGTGTTAGTTTGCTTAACAATTATTTTCCTTAACTGTATACCAGCACATTTCGACGTTAGACATACAATGTAAATATACATACGTATACAAACAATTCTGGTAACTAAATGTGTTGGATAATGGTACTCGAGACATTAGCCTAATAGCTTGTCGCACTTAATGGTTCGAGGTGGAAGCGGAGTGTGTATATATGTTGTACTGTGTTTGAATGTCCTTGACGAACAATTTGTTAAGCTGCTCTAAAGATTTAATAGATTAATTTTCACACTAACCGTGTAAAACTGATTTCCTATTGGCAAATATCCCTTGGCCAAATTAACCCCTTTTGCGGATGACTGTAGTCTAGTGCAAAATTTCATGGTTCTAGAGGCAGCGGTTTATAAGACTCAGGCTATGCGTTGTCTATCAGTGTGTGAATGAATGAATGAATGAAATGAATGAAACTGAAAAAAAAAGAATGCGTGACCAGCTGCTGGTGCCGGCTGGCCTATTTCTTGGCCAAAGAATTAGCATTGCCATACAACGTGGCAATGCTACCAGCTTTTTGGGCACTGTTCGTGTTGACAGCGATGCGGACGAATTTTTTGATGCCTTATGATTATTTTACTTATTTTTTCATATAAATTATTATTACTATTTTAAATATTAGCATAGATTATGTAAATATTATTCACAGAATAAATGAAATAAGTAATACGAAGTCACTTAGAAAGGTGAAGGATAGCGACTACGTATTGTTATTTTAACATTGTATCATTACTATTTTTTCTTTGACAAAAAAAAATAGTATTGTTACTTGGTGAACAATGGCTTGTAAATGATTATATCGAGAGGATAGACAGAATTTCCCTATAAGATTTAATCGCACAGATCCGTGACATATAAGGGATATGGTCATTCAGTGACATTTTGTTCTTATTTACCGAAGCCGGAGCCGTTACAGACACAAATGAACGTGTGTAAAAGACTTTATGCAAAATTTAAACTAGGTTTGGATCGATTTTTTTTGTTTGACCCTTGACACGAAAACGTCCTCAAAGGCACGTATGAGTGCCATAGATCCTAATTAGTAAGAAAATGCTGCGATGACCATGAATGATGTAATGATAACTTCAATACTTTGTTACTGCATCAGCATAGCATAATTAGCCAATAATGTTACCACGCTGGGACACAGGTCTCCTCTCTGTGGGAGGGCGTGGGCGGTAATCCCCCACGCGGTTCCAGTGCGGTTTGATAGATGTCACATTTCTTCGAATCTTTGGTTCTAGGACATACCTACCGATTTCTTCACGAGTTTTTCCTTCACCGTTTTGAGAGCAGGTAGTGGTGAAATAATTTACAAAAAGGCGTCTGTCTTGATTCTAACCTACAATCCGTAACGTGCGGGCGTTATCACTGGGCCACCGCGGCTGACTGGGACACCTCTGCTTACTGGGCCACCTCTGCTTACTGGGCCACCTCTGCTTACTGGGCCACCTCTGCTTACTGGGCCACCGCTGTTGACTGGGACATCTCTGCTTACTGGGCCACCACTGCTCACTAGGCAATCACTGCTCGCTAAGCCATCACTGCTCGCTGAGCACCACTGCTTGTTACTGCTATTTTCTAAAGTTATTTGGTAGGGTATGTTCTCAAGCGAATTAGTAGCCAAACTACATAGAACCTTGTACATGTTCTTGTAATAGTTCTAGTTGGTAAATGTATGGCTTAATGGTAGTAAGGACATTAGCCGTATTGCTCGTCGCTTCTAAAATGGCTGCCCAAATTACTGCATGGACGTGATCAATCTTAGACGTGGTATGGTAGTTAAATGCAGGTAACTGCTATTGCTAAGGACCAGAGGTGGTCCATTGGTAACGCGACTTACGAGTTGTAGGTTCGAACCCAGACAGGCGCTTTACTTTGTGTAAATTATTTCATCACCACTGCTCTCAAAAAGGTGAAGGAACACATCGTGAGGAAACCGGCATGTCCTAGAACCAAAAATTCGAAGACATGTGACATCTACCATTCGAAGACATGTGACATCTCTCGAAGAGAGAGAGCCTGTGTCCCAGCAGTGGGAACAGTACAGGCTGATTATGATGATTATGAACTGCTATTGGTACGGGATAGAGCCTTGTCACCAGCCAAATCATCATCTTCCTGCCCTTATCCCATGTTACTTGGGGTCGGCGCAACATGTTTTCTTCTTCCATTCTCCCCTGTCTACCGTCACGCTATCATTCATTCCCTTCTCTTTCATATCATTCCTCACACAATCCATCCATCTTTTCTTCGGTCTTCCTCTCCATCTCCATCCATCTTCATGTATATTCATCACTCTTTTAATCACATGCGTTTCGTCCCTTCTCATCACATGCCCATACCAAGCTCAACGATTTCCATTCAACTTTTCTGTCTGATTTTGTCACCAGCCAAATACAGGGTGTAAAAAGAGCCATCACATAGCCGTCAACTACGCATTCTGTACACATTGCTCTGAAACAATTGCTGGGAAACGACTTTTTTTGGTGTAATTGCTGTTTGCGGTAGGTAATGCGCAATGTAACACAGGCAAAACTTTGTGCATTAGCACAAAGTACGCACCCTTGCATGCACCCTTATTGCATGCATGCATTTCTGGGGTTATTTAAAGTTGTGTTATAACATTACTAACATTTTTTTGGAAAAAAATGTCACTCAAAGTTGGAATTTTGATATTCAGTGTCTCCGTAACCAGAAGGTTCCCAGGAATGGTGCAGGACAAAAAATTATTACAATGACGGGTACAAGTGACTCTCGGCTTCGTTAAATGTCTTTTTACACCCGTTATACAACATTATTTTTAGTATATGCAAAACCCGAACCACGTATCTAGTATTTTTATGTAAAGAATCTATGTACTTTCAAAACTGTATCATGAAAAATCACAAAGTTATAAGCTTGTTAAGTTACCTGTTTGTCCGTACAAAAACATGCTACCCCGCGCCGCTCGCGCCGCTACGTACGTTGTATTTACGTGTCAGGCGTCGCATAATAATGGATTCCGTATGGCTATTAAAATGTTTTAGTCTGTTAGTCAAGATTCATTACTCGTGCTCTTGGCTAAATAATGACAGCTGCATGGGTCGATCGAAGGTTAAGCTACGCTTGCCGCGGTTGGTTCGTGGATGGGTGACCATATCGAGACCCCTACGTGCTTCGGAAAGCACGTTAAGCCATTGGTCCCGGCTGTCACTCGTAGATCTTTGACACTCGGTACGGGTAGTCAAACGTCATAAAGTCTGACAACCAGTTTTAACACGCGGTATCGTGTTACTCAGTAAATGGGTTCTGGAGGTCAGTTAGGCAGTCACTCCATGTAAAATACTGATATTCAGCTGCATGCAGTTAAACTGAAGGTCCCAACATAGTTGGGCAAAGGCTAGGCAGATTAATTGAGTCAAGTCAGTCTTGCCCGACAATAGGACGATTAAAGGTTCGTCGTCGTCGTTTCAGCCGATAGACGTCCACTGCTGGACATAAGCCTCCCCCAATTTTGGGGGGGGGTTTGCCATAATCGCCACGCTTGGCAGGCGGAAAAAGGTTACTAAAGACAAAATCAAATATCTACTAGTACATTTTAAATGACAAAGATGGCAGTTGCTTAAAGTCAAATTCTACGTTATATTTATATTTTTGTTTATGTATACTTTATTGTACACCACAAAAATACATAACATGAGAAAAATACATCAAACACTACAAAATGTACAATGGGCGGCCTTATCGTTTTCTGCGACCTCTTCCAGGCAACCTTGGAATGGACAGTGATTTTCCTGGACATAAAATGGGGCTGTTGTTGGTGCAAATATTATGTATACTATACACTAAAATAGATACACAGATATAAAAACGTTATTTTTAGTATATTCGGTTGGTTATCCAATCTCCGAGCGCAACGGTTAGGTATCTAGGTACTATATCAATAAGCGCAAGACGGCGCGGTGCGGGTGAGCATGTTTTTGTACGGACAAACAGGTAACTTAACAAGCTTATAACTTTGTGACTTTTCATGATACAGTTTTGAAATTTTGTACATTCTTTACAGAACAGATGCACAGATGACATGCAGAACAGATGGCCGATGGGGCCGAAAGGTTCTGGAGTGGCGACCGCGTACCGGAAGACGTAGCGTTGGAAGGCCTCCCACAAGGTGGACCGACGACCTTGTGAAGGCCGCAGGAACCCGTTGGATGCGGGAAGCACAGGACCGGCCGAAGTGGAGGTGCTTGGGGGAGGCCTATGTCCAGCAGTGGACGTCTATCGGTTGAAATGATGATGATGATGATGACGTTCTTTACATAAAAATACTAGACACGTGTTTTGCGTTTCGCATATACTAAAAATAATGTTGTATATCCAAAATCGTTATTTAAGTGATAAAAACTTAAACTCCTATATTACACATAATTAGATTCCCTGTCACATGGGAATATTATAGGCTGATAATAAATAAATAATACCAGCGTATTATTTTCCCATTGCAGGGCAAAGCAGAAATAAGGAGATCCGCAGGAGAACCAAGGTAACCGACATAGCCCGAAGAATTGCCAAACTTAAGCGGCTGTGGGCAGGGCACATTGCTCGCAGGACAGATGGCCGATGGGGCCGAAAGATTCTGGAGTGGCGACCGCGTACCGAAAGACGTAGCGTTGGAAGGCCTCCCACAAGGTGGTCCGACGACCTTGTGAAGGCCGCAGGAACCCGTTGGATGCGAGAAGCACAGAACAGGTCGAAGTGGAGGTGCTTGTGGGAGGCCTATATCCAGCAGTGGATTTCTTTCGGCTGAAATGATAATGATGATGACAGGGCAAAGCCCCCTCGGAGAGTAATGGGTAGCTCACCGCCCGATCAGGACCAGGCCCGTGCCGGACGGCGCGTACGTGTTCCACGCGCGCCTCAAAGAGATGTCAGCATCGGGGAGGGGCCCCTTAGGGCCGAAGCCTGCCGGGTCAGCGGGATTGTCCGAAAGGGTTACCGCTGGCCCGGAACATAAAGGGCTAAGGAAGGAACACGGGTGGGTTTTAGTCAGTAAGAGTCTGACACTCCCTTCCGCTCCACCCAGAGCGGGAGGAGTCATTTGATGATTTCCCATCCGCAAAAAAAAAAAAAAAAAAAAAAAAAAAAAAAAAAAAAAAAAAAAAAAAAACCAGGCAAAGCCCCCTTCTCATACAGAGAAGACAGGTTGGCGATCTCAGACTTATACGAGTATTAACCTCAAGTCTTGGTTTCCTCACGATTTTTTTCCATCACTGATGTCAATAATATCCTAGATAAACTCGGAAAGTACATATAAATGATTATTATGCTCCAAATAATTCAATGTTAATTATTTATCTGTCAGTGTAGTATAATTTGTCCGCGGTTAGCACAGTTTACCGGGCGGCTGGTTATCTCGACCGTGTCAATGGAACCGATTTTGTAATTACATCCTAAATGCAGTAATCATTAATTAACATCATGAATTTGTAAAGTATGCTAGTGCATCGTACTGTTTGCTACGCACTTCTGTGCTGCGGCAGCTACGCCAGGCTTCGGTACGGATGCTACGCCAGGTTTCGCTATGCCAGTCCCTATTATGGCTGCTACGCTAGGCCTCACTACGCACTACTACGCCAGGCCTCGCTGCGAGTGTTATGCTAGGCTGCTCTACGGTGCTACGGCTACGTGCTACGGCTGCTACACCAGTCTTCGCTACGACTGCTACGCTACGCCGCGCTACGCACAGCTTCGCGTTGCTACGCCGACTGTTGTGTGGTCTGCCATATTATCGTTCGAAATAGTTAGTTGGGTAAAGGTGTAAATGGAAGCTTTATAACTGTCTGTGGTTTGTCCAGTTTTCCGAATGGCAGGTTATCTCACAGCTTCACGGACACCCCACCGAATTTCTGTATAATTACACTCCATTGTATATCTACCTCCTGTTACACCGAAACGTAATTCCCTAATTACGGCAGTCTTGGGTTAAAGGAAAAGTGAGGGAAAACGTGATTTCTTTATCGCCCCTAATGAGTAAACGAGGTAAGGAAAGTCACAAAAGATTTTCGTCCGCTTTCCTAATTTGTCGTTTGGTAAATACTTTGGATGACGTTGAATGTTACTGCCAAAGTTTTGTTGGTAGCGGAACGTGTCGTAATAAAGTTTGTTGTTCTTTATTCTCACTCGTTTATTTCCGACGTGTGACTAATGCTCGGTTGCTATAAACAAAAACGAATCGTTTTGCTCACCAATGGTAGCAGTTTTTATTGCCAAACTGGGCATACAAATATAATCTATTTATTTAAGGAATAACAAACAGTTGCACAATAAGAAACAGTCATAAAATCTTAAATATGACATTTAAAACAATTATGCTACCCACTCTACGTTCTCCACAGATTACAATTTAAAGTACTTAAAACTAGTTAGTAACACAGATACATTAGATAAATAACAGTCATTGCCCTAGAACTCATACCTATCTGGATTCTTAAATTAATAAAAGAAAGAAAAAAATATATACAGGGTGTCCCAGAACTCAACGTCAAGCCGAAACGGGGCGACAGGATTGATCGTAAACATCATGAGAAAAATCAGAAAAAAAATCTATCCCATCCAGTTTGAAAATTATGGGCATTTAAGAAAAACCTAAAAATTTGGTCAAACTGTAACCATTTTTCGGTTATTGCGGTTAATTTTTATTATTTTTGTTTATTTAAACCTTGGAAACGTAACCCTAAATAACATTTCTAAGAATCACAGTAAAAAATAATGACACAATTGCCCCAAGTTTCCTAGAATTAGGACTTTGTTAAACTATGAATTTAAAATTTTCAAAATTTATCGACTTTGAAAGGCCCTCTTTTAAAAAAAATGTACTAGAGTGCCTTGGCAAGTGCCATTAAAAGTTGGCGCATTTAATGAGGATTGTAAAATGGTGCAATACTTGTTAGTTTTATGCTAAAAAAAACGAGTAAAAAAATAAAAACCTCAAGTAACCCGATTTTTGCTAACCCATTTTACTCAGTTAAAATGTTTTTTATTCGCACAAGCTCTTGGTAGGTTCTTGATTTTACGGCAAAATGATGAGAGAGATGGATAGTGGACATGTTTGCCATTAGTGAGCGAGACAGATAGTGACGCCACTTTTACCAAAGTCAACAAAAGTAAGTAAAATTAATAAAATAATGAAAAATTTTGACCTAGATTAGTTGAGGATTATTGGAATAAAAGTCAGATAGGGAAATAACATTTTTATTAGGACAAAAATTTTCAAATTGTTTACCATCAGCCTCAATACACGCCCTACATCTTCTTAAAAAAGATCTACTTATTAGCCGGGCCTCGAGAGTTGATTTCCTCAGCAGCTTGAGAAATTCGTTCACGCAGCTCGGCTATGCTCTCAATAGGCTTTGAATAAACTTTTTCTTTGAGAACGCCCCAGTAAAAAAAAATCCAGGGGATTTAAATCTGGGGAAGGGGCGGGCCACGAGATAGTGCCTGAACGTCCAATCCACCTTCCCGGATATTCCTGGTCAAGGAAATCTCTTACTTGCACTGCGTAATGCGCTGGGCAGCCATCTTGTTGATACCACATGTGGCGAAGATCTGTTAGTGGTACGTCCTCTAACAAAGTTGGTAAATTTTCTCTTAAAAAAATGTAGGTAATTCGTGCCATTCAAGTTCTCAGGCAGCTCAAAAGGCCTAACAATTTTGCCGTTTAAATTCCGGTCCACAGGTTTACTTTAAAGCGGTACTGGGATCTGTCTTCTCGCATTAAATGTGGATTCTCCACATGCCAGTCGTGAAAATTGTGTAAGTTTATGTAACCATCTTTTTTAAATGTAGATTCATCTGACCATTTTTTGGATGAATTGGGGATTTTCATTTTGCCTCTGTATCATTGTTCTGCAAAATGAAATCCTTTCAGGACAATCTCGAGGGAGAAGACGATGAAACGGATGCATTTCGACTCTTTGTAAAATGCGATGTGCTGTGATTTTGGGTATTCCCGTTCTTTCTTCAATTCCACGAACGGAAATACTTGGGTCATCTGCGACCTCTTGCAATACTTCTTCCTCGTAAGGAAAGCGAGGTCTACCTCCAACCCGTATTTGATTCGGGAAATGGCCGTTCTCCGTGAGTGAACGGTGCACATTAACAAACACGCGGTGATCCGGATAGCGCTCTAAATTTGGATATCCTTCACGATAAAGTCTAACGGCGGCACTTGCGTTGCATCTGCATTCCCCATAAATGAGGTGCATGTTCGCATATCCTTGTGAAGCGTAGCGCGTAGGCATGGTAGATAACAAGGATGCCAACACAAAAGTCCAATTCCAAAAGAGAGAAGCCAAAGTTGTCAGTACTAAATCAACACAAGCGAATACGGAAAGGTGCGCAGTAGACGAATGAGCGAAACGTACTAACTGGTATCAGACTGGTAGCGTAGCCATTTGCTTGGTATGGCGTCTGTATCTGTTTCATTCGCACTCGTTTAAACGATGCATTTTCGTCTCACTGCGTGGTGTCGCTATCAGTCTCGCTCGCTCATGGCAAACATTTCCACTATCCATCTCTCTCATCATTTTGCCGTAAAATTAAGAACCTACCAAGAGCTTGTGCGAATAAAAAACATTTTAACTGAGTAAAATGGGTTAGCAAAAATCGGGTTACTTGAGGTTTTTATTTTTTTACTCGTTTTTTTTAGTATGAAACTGACAAGTATTGCACCATTTTACAATCCTCATTAAATGCGCCAACTTTTAATGGCACTTGCCAAGGCACTTTAGTACATTTTTTTTAAAGGAGGGCCTTTCAAAGTCGACAAATTTTGAAAATTTTAAATTCATAGTTTAACAAAGTCTTAATTCTAGGAAACTTGGGGCAATTTTGTCATTATTTTTGACTGTGATACTTAGAAATGTTATTTAGGGTTACGTTTCCAAGGTTTAAATAAACAAAAATAATAAAAATTAACCACAATAACCGAAAAATGGTTACAGTTTGACCAAATTTTTAGGTTTTTCTTAAATGCCCATAATTTTCAAACTGGATGGGATAGATTTTTTTTCTGATTTTTCTCATGATGTTTACGATCAATCCTGTCGCCCCGTTTCGGCTTGACGTTGAGTTCTGGGACACCCTGTATAAAGTAAATTTTTGTGCGTACGTTATTAAACATTACTATATTATACAAGGTGTAACAGAAAAAACAAGTAATAATAATAAAATAAAATAAAAACGCAAAATCAAAAATAAAAAAACGCAATTCCTGAAAGTAGTTTGTTCATAATTATTGACTACTGAATCGATTTCAAGGTAATTCCTTCAAAAAAAAAATATTTTGCCACAATGACCGCCGATTTAGCCAAACAAAATTAAATCTTATTACAAGGCAATAAGATACAACTGCAAACACATAAGCAACGCTAGGGTCAACATGACCTATACCTATAAAATTAGTTGGCTTAAAAAGAAAAAAAAAAGAAATCGAAGAATCGTAAGCTAATTTGACCTGTAATAGCTACTTCCATAAGGGAGGGTCTACTATGAAAAGCTATGCCGTATTTGCTTCATTGTTGGTAAAGATAACTGCCAAACGGATAATCGGCAATAAATTATAACCATTGACTGTATAAAAACGGCTAAGGTCAGGCCCGAAATAACATTCAATCAATATCAGTGACTTACGGTCATGAGTTCGAACCCGGATAGGCGCTTTACTTTATTTAAATTATTTCATCACCACTGCTGTCAAAACGGTTAAGAAGAACACCGTGAACAAAGTGGTATGTCCTAGAACTAAAAATTCTAAGACATGTGACATCTACCAACCCACACTGGGCCCGCATGGTGGATTATGGCCCACTCCTTCTCACCGAGAGGACGCCTGTGGCCCAGCAGTGGAAACATTATTGGCTGATTATGTAGTTTTACTTTAGTATAACGTCTACATTATAAGATTTGACACAAAGCTTTTTAAAACATTTTCCTTCTTCAATAAAACCAGAGATAGAGAATCCATTTCTCACAGCGTTTTCAAGCATTCCTAAGTAAGCAAATCCTTGTCGACGATGTGGCGAACGTAATATCCGTATGGATAGCGACGCGAGGACGAGCTCGAATCAGATAACTTTTCACTATTTCTGGTTTCCTGGTACACAAAAGTGAGCAAGCTAGAATGTTTTTTATTTATTCGTTTTTTGGGATTAACGTCAGCTGGAAATATCAGTTTATTTTTTGTGTAATCTTCACAGGCGTCAAAGGGGTACGACGAAACAAAAATAAACTGATTTTCTCAACTCATACCTTCAAGTAACTGCGCTACCAGCGGTCGTTGACCCGAAACAAAACAGAATCAAATCTTTTATTTTATTGTGTTTAGACAACGATACCCATCACGTGTGCAAAGTTTCCTTAACTAATTTAATTTGACCTTGTATATGTGAACAATGTGACCTTGTATATGTGAACAATTTGACCTTGTATATGGGAAAAATTTGACCTTGTATATGTAAACAATTTACGTAATGTTAATAACAAAGCTATACCTCCAAGGATAATGGAATAGTTACAATAGTTCGTATAAAAATAAAACCTTTTATATTTTTGCCAGCGAAAGGTTTTACTTGTCTGGCCTATTTAGGCCTCGTATGAAAAAAGTTGTCTCAACCAAGTAAATTAATGTCTAGCACATTAAATTGTTACTTCGTTTATATTGAGCGCGTAAAGACAGCGGTGAAAGTCAAAAGAGTGGTCTTACCTATCACAAAACTGCGAAACTTCAATAACACTTACACATATAAAATAACTTGTGTAATTCGTCAGGCCCCAGTGGACCTCAAATAGAATCAACGCAAACAGGCTTCCAACAGCAAACGGTAATGTCACCAATAAAATATTATTACGTACTTAGTTCAACCATAGCGTTTTGTTTATTACACGCAGCACGCAAGCCAAGCGATTTAAATCGATTACGGTGTGACCAGCGGACCGATGCCAATTTCACGTTATTATCGCACCAATCATGGTAATTATTTATCTATTTTATTGGTTCACCAACGATTGTTTACACAGGTTCTATGCTAAAGGTAATATGCGAAAGTATGTATGCAAGAGTGCAACAATCACTTTCAGGCAAACTCCGCCTGCCTAAAGAAATTATACCAAAAATTATGATTAATCTAGTTTTAAATTACTGTTAGGAATCAAAACACAAATCGTCGACGTCACCAAAAAAGCAGCCACGCTTAAGTGGGACTGGGTCGGACATGTTTGCCGCATGTCGAACGAGTTATGGGCCCAAACTAGTCTAAAGCGCAATACACACTGAGCCCGCCGGGCCGCCGACACAGCCCGCCGACACAACCCGGCGGCCTACATGAAAAGAATCATGTCGGCAACATGCGCCCGCGCGTGTTGCCCGCCGACATGTTGGCGGCTCGCGTACGCCTGCGCTCAGTTGCCCGGCGCAGCTCGACCCGTAGTGACGTGCTCGTATTTTTTTTGACGACATGGACTGGCTTACTTTAATTAATCTTTATCATGAGAATGAGGTATTGTGGTATCCAAAACACCCAGATCATAAAAGTCGAGCAAAGCGTTTCGATTCATTGAGTGAAATAGCAAACCATTTTCTCGATCCGCCAACATGCCGCCGACAATATTTTCCGACTTGCAATATGAAGCCGCCGACTAGCCCGACGACAAAAAGTTGCCGACATAGGTCGGCGGCCCGGCGGGCTCAGTGTGTACTGCGCTTGAGAATACGTTCGGCGACATCAAGGCAGTCCCAGGAGAAGATGGCGGGACGAGTTTTACGCCTACAAACGGGATTGGTACACACTAGCTCAAGACAGAGAAGAGTGGAAAGAAGAAAGGGAGACCTTTGAAAACATAGGCTAAAAATAATAAAATAAATAAGTTATCTAAAAGTATAAATAATGACAATAACGATATAATTTAACAATACAAGATACTTATTACTTATGTGTAAACACACACATCTATTTAGTGTATTTCAGTTGGCTTTCAATTTGCCCAAACTCTAACTCAAACCCACAAACAACCAAACTTTCAAAGTGCACATCGATTTGATCACTGCAGCTACACAACTATTTGATTAAATTCGAGTTTGTATTAATCGGTATCGTTGAGGCACCTGTTCGACTGCCGACGAGGTAGGGAAAAGCTATCAATAATTTTCTCGCTCAAGAAACGCACAAAAGGTTGTCCAATGTAAGTAAAAGAGATACCTACATACAGTGTAGCGGTATAGCAGTTCAAATATTATTTATTAGTATCACAACTGAAGTGGAAAAATGTCAACTAACGATCGCTTACTGTTCACACCGCCATTGAGTGCTCGTTTATCGCTAAAAAGAGCTAGCAAAGCGAGTACTCGCTGCTCTTTGCTCGCCGACTATTTTTTAGTTGCTAGCTCTTCTTTGTTTCCACTACTCGCCAGGGGTGGGACAAGTACCTCAGACTGTTTTATTATTCGATGCACGTCACTAGGTGCTACGTGGCGTTCGAATTTGGAAGGTGAATTCAGAATTTCGAATATAGAATTTTAGAATATTGCGGTTTTGTTCGAGCTGTCAAAATGGTTCAGTAATTCCAGATGCAGGTAAATAAGTTTATGCATATTTATGTTAAAAGCTTTAGCAGTTTGGTACTCGATATGAAATATAGGCCACTAGGTTAGTTTAAGTACCTAAGTGAATGTAAATGGAGGAAAAAAAACCGGACGAAATAGCGAAATACCTCGACGGAGTACAAAATACTTCTGTTTCTTTTGCCATTTTCAATGGACACTTCCAACGGATTGTGCGAACGTGCAACTATCTCGACTGGTATTTATTTGTCTGTCAGCATATCACTGGAAGAAATAAACAATAAATAAAAATGAAAAACATTAATCTGAACTGCTTTTAACAGTTCCCTAAGAGTCTAACGTTCATAACAGTATTTTTTACCGATCCGAAAACAGTTACCAAAAGATTGAGGCAAAATATTACCGTCATGACAGTAAAGTTTAACGTTTTAAGTAGCTAAAAGGTCACAAAATTATCTGTTTTATTCATTTGGTGATATCGTTCAAACCATTGAAATGTACTTACATTACAGTAATGGTGGTTTTCCTTTTTAGGGTACCCAAAGGGTAAAAACGGAACCCTATTACTAAGACTTCGCTGTCTGTCCGTCTGGCCGTCTGGCCGTCTGTCCGTCTGTCCGTCTGTCCGTCTGTCTGTCACCAGCGATAGTTAGACAGTTGAAATTTTCACAAATTATGTATTTCTGTTGCCGCTATAACAACAAATACTAAGAACAAAATAAATTAAATATTGAAGGGGGGCTCCCATACAACAAACGCGATTTTTTTGCCCTTTTTTTGCTCGATATCAAAAATGGCAAAAGGTAGGCACTTGAAATATTCACAAAATACTCAGTTGTATTTTAACTTTAATAATAAATAATTAAATTAAAATAAAATAAATATTTAAGGCGGGCTCCCATACAACAAACATGTTTTTTTTTTTTTGGCGTTTTTAAATTGTGGTACGGAACCCTTCGTGTGCGAATCCGACTCGCACTTGGCCGGTTTTTTTTTTGTTTAGTAGATATGTTCAATCATTAAAAATTACTGTTTTGTCTTTTACTGTTTTACAAACATTTCTTCTTACTGTATAAAGTCAGTGGGTAAGTCTTAATAAAATCGCTTTAATGTGCTGTAGTAAGACATTTTTTTTTCAGTGTGTTATGTTTGCTATTTTGTAATATGCTATTGCAACGCACTCTGGGCGATCAAGTCCTCTAGGACCTTGCCGACTGTCAAATATTTTTACTACGACGTAAGCAAAAACAAAATAATCCAAGGGCATTTTTTTCAACGTAACATATCTTTCCATGGAATAAAATTGCGTTCCTTTTTTATCGCGAAATGATTGTGCTCTTGACCTCAATATTGCCTGATGGAAAGCGATGGATGAAGTCTACCATGGAACAAGCGTACCCAGAAGATGCCTGTTTACTCTTGCTTTGAAGGTTGGCGACGGGTTATACGTGGAAGAGATCACAGACCACAGAGTTCCACACTTCGTCGCCCGCATAATTAAAAGTCTTATCTCATTTTTTAGTTCAATTGAGTTAGACAAAGTCAAAGACGGATATGGTATGGTTTATTCGTCGGATATAGTAGGTACAAAGTTGGTTGGTATAAATGGATAACTTCAACACATCCGCCGCTAATAGGAAATTATACATAAATTATACGTTATACTAATATTTACAATGTGAACCTAGTACACGTGAGTAGGTATACAATCTAACTTGTTTATTACTTAAACTCTAATAGACAATACAAAATACTCATACTATGGACATTTTATTCTCTAATAATAACATGTATAATTTTTTTAGTTAGGACAACTACATTTTTCTATTCGTGATTCTTTACATTTTGTTGCCTTTCAAAATGGTTATTGTTTGAGATCCAAAATAAATAACTTAAAGGTACGACGGTTAGTAAAAATGTAAAGAATCGCGAATAGAAAAATGTAGTTATTCTAACTCAGATCAGCTAAAAAATGAAAAAATGAGATAGGACGTTTAGTCATGCGAGCGATGACAAGGTCCGTGCGCATAATATAAGTGGAGGAGAAGCACTGAGTATGACCAGTCGGTATATGGTTTAAAATTTCAAAATTATTCCTCAAATAAAGATCAGAACGCCAATTTCCGTAATTTTAAGCATTCAAAAACTAGTCGCAATCTCATCTCAGGGATAATCAATGTCAGAACGTAAGGAAATTAGAGATATTTTTGACCGATTGAGACTGAGATCCACTGGAATAGAACCGGAGTTACCGACATAGCTTGCAGAGTAAGCAAACTGAAGTGGCAGTGGGCTGGCCATGTCTGTCGAAGGAACGGTGGTCGGTGGAGCAGACGAGTTCTGGAGTGGAGACCGCGTATCGGCAAGCGTAGTGTGGGACGCCCCCCAGCTAGATGGACGGACGACCTAAAGAAGGTGGCTGGGGTAGACTGGATGCGGAAGGCGAAGGACAGGGTGCTGTGGCGCAGTCTGGGAGAGGCCTATGTCCAGCAGTGGACTGCGATAGGCTGAGTTGATTAAGACTGAGATCAGACTGTGAACGTTTTTAAAATTTATTTATTTATCAAAATCTCTCTTACAACTATCATTACAGGTGTAGACCTAATGTGATAGCGTGGTTTTAAAGTTAACTTAAGTACTTACAATTTCAATAACGGGAATTGCCCTTCAGAAGATATCTGAAGGGCACGACCCTAATGCGAAGCATTAGGGTCGTGCCCCTACGTGAGAGGACGTTTGACGTCTGTATCGGTGTAGCTCTGTGTCATTTTTTTTTAATCAAAAATAATACTAAACCCAAGTTTTAGTGCAAATATTTAATTCATTAGTAAACCTAGTGCAGCTTTGAGTGACATATATTGGAGTGAACAATAAATAGTGCGCGTAGGAGACGTAAATACAAAAACAATAACACAGTGACTTGGCGTATTTAGCTGCTTACCCACTAATTGCAACAAGTAATTGCAGTACTAACTTTCTAATAACGCCATCTATCTTCCTCGTGGCTATCGATCTAGCGATTTGTGTCGTTGGCGCCATCTAGCGTGCGACCCCAGAACCACTTGCTTTACAAGCTTGTCTCAACTACCATCATGCCAGGTGTCAAGTGTGGAGGTTGCGGTCGGTTCATCTCGGCAGTAGAGGGCGCTAGGTGTGGTAAATGCCAGTTGCAATACCACCGTGTCTGTGTGGGCGTTCCTACGAAAGCCATTATAACTGCAAGCTGGCGTTGCCCGGAGTGTAAAAAGGACCTCAAAAGGGATAATAGGGCTGAGACCCCAGTTAGAGGCCCTGCGGAAGGTTCTCAGGCAGTGACCCCCGTTGAACAAACCTGTATGGAAACGAGTACGCCTAACACCTCTGATACCAGCTGTTCGAAACATGCAAATATGCAGACGGCGTGCTCCTCTGATGATGCAACTCCCCCGCCGTGCAGTGCCTCTGTAGTCGACGTCACGGCCCGGGAAATATCGATGATCGCCGGATCCGACATGAAACTAATAATGGAGGAACTGAGGGCGGTACGTGCGGAGATCCAAGTCTTTCGCAAGGAAATGGAGGTGGAGATGATGGAGCTCAAGACCTCAATGAATACCTGCAACACGCGCATTGATGGCTTGGAGGCCAGGGTGGACGCCTTGGAGCGGCGGGCTTCCTCGGGTCCGGCGAATACCGAGGCAGTGGACAGGGTTGTAGAGGAATTGAGGCGCGAGCTCAACGACAGGGATCAGGATCTCTTGGCGAATGACATCGAAGTATCAAACATACCCGAGGCCAAGGTTGATAACCCGATCCACATAATCAAAGTTATAAGCCTAAAGCTAGGGGTTAACCTTGAGGAGCGTGACATTGTTAGCGCGGAGCGAGTCGGCGGGAGGCAGCTCAACGCGACGAGCTCTGCAGGTGCGATAGAAACTCGCCCGCGCGCCATCGTCGTGCGTCTGGCGCGTCGTGATCTGCGTGACGATCTGCTGGCGAGCGCGCGGGTACGGCGTGGTGCGACGACAGCCGATCTAGACATGTCCGGCCCGGCACAGCGATTCTTTCTGAATGAACGCCTTACAAAAACAAACCGCCAGTTGTTTCGGAAGGCTCGGGACGCTGCTAGTCTCTTCGACTGGAGATTTGTTTGGACCAAGCGCGGCCGCATTCTTGCCAGGAGGAAGCCAGGTGACTCCGCTCAAAGAATTCGTACTGATGAAGACTTGTCTCGGATTTTTGGACCTGTCAATGAATCAGCCTGATTACTCTCTGGTTTTATTTTTCTTTTTGGTATTTTTTGTTATGTTCATGCTAATTATTTCTACTTGGGAGGATATGCGTCGCAACTGTTTCTATTGGGTGCTTGACTTACTTTTTTATTTATTTGTTCTGCATATCAATACACTTATAACACTGATCACAACTTACCCTAATTATATACAAAAATTATATACAACCAATTTATTTTCAATTATTATAATCAACCATAATTACATTTATAGTACATTAACACTTCATAATTTAAGCCCATTGCCGCCCACTGTTGAACATATTTCCTACCTCATAAATATACATATACACTACACATACATACAATACACAGATGACGGATGCAAATGACTCCTAGTAAGTGTATTAAGTTTGGTCTACTGAATGCGGGCTCTCTTGGTACCAATCAGGATGAATTTTTAATAGCAATGGGCAACCATGCTGTGGATATCATGGCTATCAACGAGACTTGGTTGCGGAAGGGTGAGGTGGATCGAGCGCCCAGTGTACCTGGGTACAAGCTGAAACACATACCGCGTCCTTTGTCTATACGTGGTGGGCGCGGGGGAGGGGTAGCATTCTACATAAAAAATGGGGTTCCTGCGCGTGTAAAAACTCATCCTGATCATTCCAATGTTGAACAGCTCTGGCTAACCCTTAGTATAAATAAGAAAAAGTTACTCATTGGCACTGCATATCGTCCACCATGGTTAGACTTGGAGCTCTTTCTCGAGGGATTGACTGCCAGCATTGGTGGCTTGGCCCCCTACGATAACGTTATATTACTGGGTGACTTTAATGTTAATATGCTGGATGTCAATAGCTCTAAAACTAAACAACTTTTGGATTTTTTTAGCTGCTTTAACCTTAGACAATTAGTCCAAACACCCACACACTTTGTAGGCGATAGTGGCTCGCTTATTGATGTTATCTGCACTGATGCTTCAATCCGTAATGTCGTAGTGAACCATATAAATGAACTTGGCCATCACTCCTTTATCACATGCGAGTCTATTTTTAAGAAGCATAAGGCTAAACCTAGATCGGTAGTTTTTCGTCCGCTCACAGACATTTTAGAGGACTATTTTAATGTCGATCTTAAAATTATACCATGGTCGAGTATTGGAGATATAAGTGACGTCAACATAATGGTGCAAACATTTAATTCCTTCATGATCAGGTTATTCGATCTTCACGCTCCTCTTAAAAGGAAGACATATAAAACCCGTCCTACCCCATGGATAACTGAGAACATCAAACTGATGTCGACTTTGAGAGATGAAGCTCGGGACAGATTTCGCAAATCGAAACTACCGGGTCATAGGGATTACTATCTGGATCTCAAGCACCAAGCAGTCACGGCACTTTTTAGTGAGAAGACAGCATATTTCGCCAAAAGCATCAACGACCGAATTAAGGACCCCAAGCTGTTGTGGCGCAATTTAAAATCAGATGTGCTTCCGGACCATAAACTAAGTTTGCTGCCAAGTCACTTTAACAATCCTGATGACATCAATGAGGCGTTTTTGGACGTACCAGGTGATTGCCGTCACACCAACTCACAATTGTCCTACTTTGAGTCTCACAGGTATGGCCCGGCCTCATTCGGTCTCACGGCAACTAATCCTGAAGCAGTCCTGAGGATCATTAGAAGTTTGGGTTCAAATGCACAGGGTGTCGACGGTATAAGTCTCGATATGATATCTCTCACGTTACCAACTACCTTGCAAGCCATTACGGATATCATTAACCGGTCCATAGCTACGCGAACATTCCCCGAACTCTGGCGTTGCGCTATTGTTCGCCCTATCCCCAAAAACAATAACCCGGTTAGCATGAAGGACTTGAGACCAATAAGCATCCTACCTTGCCTGTCTAAGATCCTTGAACGTGTAGTATACTCGCAGGTTATCCAATACCTTGAAAGTAATAATATTCTTCCTGACCTTCAGTCGGGTTTCAGAAGGGGTAGAGGTACTGCAACGGCTCTGGCGGATGTTGTGGGTAATATCCTTGAAGCACGTGACCGGGGGGAGGGAACAATTCTAGCCCTGCTGGACTTTTCCCGGGCTTTTGACGCAATTAATACCACTCTACTGCTGTCAAAGTTAGCTTTCTATGGCTTCGACAGTGATGCGGTAGAGTGGTTTAAGAGCTACCTTACCAACAGGTCTCAATATGTAGAGATGCAAAGGGACGATGGGTCGAGGGTGTCATCTCCCCCCCTCCAAGTGTCAAGGGGTGTTCCTCAGGGATCGATTCTGGGGCCTTTGTTGTACATTCTATACAGTGCGGATATCATAAAATCCTTCGTTAATTGCAAATATCACATGTACGCTGATGATATTCAGTTGTACATATCCTTCAAAGGTGAGGATACATCTTTGGCGGTGCAGAAAATGAACGAAGACTTGCATAGGGTGGTTGCATGGTCAGAGGAAAATTCTCTGGTTCTGAATCCTCTCAAGTCTAAATTTATGGTGCTGGGTTCGAAAAAACAAGTTAACACAATACTGTCTGCGAACCCTGAGATAACTATCATGGGGGAGAAAATTGAGAGAGTGGAGCAGGCATGTAACCTGGGGCTAATTATGGATCCAGAGCTGCGCTTTGAGGCCCATGTGACAAATGTTCTTCGGAACTGTTTTTATAGGCTGAAGGTCTTATATGGAATACGGAAATATATAAGCGTACCAGTACGGAAACAACTTGTTGACAGCCTCATTCTATCAAAGTTAAATTACTGTGACACAGTTTATGGTCCATGCCTGCTTTCAAGAACGGAGCGTGTAATCCAACGTATCCAGAATGCCTGTGTTCGTTTTTGTGTTAATGTCCCGCGAAGAAGTCACATTACTCCGTTCACAAACGAACTAAAATTATTAAAGATGGCTGCCAGGAGAAAGCTGCATTTGGCCAATTTGTTGTTTGGTATCATTACAACACAAAAACCACACTACCTTTACGAAAAGTTAAATTGGAAAAAAAACTATTTAAAGTATGGTCTTCGCTCCATAGTTAGCCCACTCTCGGTGCCAATGCACAGAACTACAGCATTCCGAGGGTGTTTCAAGTTTGCAGCCACACGCTGTTGGAATGATCTCCCACCACCAATGCGCTGCCTGAAAACAATACAATCTTTTAAATACCAACACAAAAAGTTACTCCTAAATCAACAAATTTCACTTCAACCTTAACAATTGTACTTTTGTATTGGTTCACTTTACCTCAGGGGTCATGGCTTGCAGGCTTTGGTTTGGGATCTTCTAGGGTGGGCTGCCTGGAACTTTTACCTCTGTCAGTGGGCCTGTTTTTTTGATGTCTGTTTCGCTACAGCATTCTTCCCTTGCACTTGGGAACGCCACTTTGCTACTGCTTCTGTAATTTACGGTTATTCTTAGTAATGCAACTGTCTCCATCAACCGTCTTGTCAATAGTGGCTTGATGAATATATATATACAAATGCTAATTTATTTATTTAACCTATTTAATTTATTCTTGTATTCTATATAATCACGATGCACTTACCATTTTCTTCCTGGACTGCAGACTTTGGTTCTCCTTTGAGTCGCCAAGTTTGTCATTCCGTCATTTGCACCATAAAAAGTTCTAACACTATTTGACAAACACAGTTTTACAAAAGCCATAGGTTCCTTCACAATCACCAAATTCTATCCGTATTGTATAATGTACTCTGTTGTCCTACACATCCAATTATATATTACATTAATTATAATATGCACCATGTTTTTTGATAAAAAATGTAAATAGTACGTCAAATCTATAGCTTTGTGAATTGTGACAGTTGCGCTCGCGCACAGATTATAAATAACCGGCGGCGGCGCGTGAGTCGCTGTCCAGAATCTTACCACCACCATTAATATATTATTTCATACTACTTAATATCTTTTCGTATTGTATATTTTGTTTCTTATTTTGATTGTTGTTTTTGTTTTTGATTGTTGTTTTTGTTAATATTTAATCGCATGCTGCACCGGCTGACGTCATCACGTCGACGCCGGCTGTCGCTGAAAACCAGCGCTGGGGCCCTGTCTCGTATAGGGTCTTAGCATTATGCTGAGCGATGGCCGTTTTGCGTAGATGTGACGCATACTTTCTCCCAAATTGTTATTTTGTTTTATTTTTTGTTTGTGTCTTTTTTTTATGCGTCATGTTTGCCGCAAATAAACGTATTTTCTTTCTTTCTTTCTTTCTTTCATTAGAGAGTGCTTTACGATCGAAATTATTTTTTTTGTCTCCTGTCTGCAACTGTTTCTATTGTTATACTCCTGCTAGTACACATAACCTACTTAATTTATATACCATTGTATGGATAATTTAAAGGAGATTAATTCTGTGTTTTTCAAAAAAATATTTAATGTAGTAGAAACGAAAATAACATCAAAATATAAAAAAAAATCCCGTCAATCAAGTATGAAACCTGAAAACATTGTAGCTTGCGAGAAAAATCAATTAATTGAGTGTTTTTTTTTGTAATAGACTCCTTTCACCCATAGGAGGAACCCTATTAGAAATGGCTCCTTTATTCAAAGTAGTTTTTTTATACGATCTAATGAGCATTATGAGTCGTGCACTAATGGATTTTCCAAATTTATTGAGGAATTATTTTGAAAATTTGCGTTGGCAAAAGCAGCCCTAAATATAACAAATAATTATGAATACCGGTATACATGTACCTAAGCTGACACGTCAAATTGCTTCTGTTATACCGATAACTGTGAACCCTTCTCAATGGTAGGACGTGAATGTGACTGCTTTTAGTATCCTTTGCATTTTATCATTTGTTGTTGTTTATCATGTTCTTCTCCAGGTACCTACGCTTTGGAATGGGCAACTAGCTTCATATTTTCTGACTGACTGACTTCTTGACAATTCAAAAGTGCCTGTTATTAGGTTTAATTGAAATAAATGCTTTGAGTTTGAGTTCATAATACTAGCTTCTGCCCGCGACTTCGATTGCGTTTAAATTTCTTGTTTTACAATTAAATATCAGTTTCAACTGCTGATCTAGAATCACGTGCTGAATTCATGTTTACAGTTTGTGCTTCGATGTCACTACCACCCTGTATAGATAGACTAGCTGTACTAGTACTACTGACAGTACTACTAGTACTACTACTAGTACTACTAGTAGTACTACTTACAGTTCTATGACTAGCTGTATTAGTAAGTAATTTCGTACCGCCTCAGTATTATTATCGAAATCAATTGTCTAGGTCAGAATGACGGGTGTACTGTTACAGAACTGAATATGTTATATATGAAAGGAATGTACCAGCAATGTACCTGAATGTACCTTTAATGAAATTCAATATATCTCCAAGAAACAAGAACAATTGTAATAATAAAGTGAGCCGCAGTCCTGACAGTCAGAATGACTGGTCTGGTCATTCTGACCTAGTCAATTAATTAATTCGTTCTCGGGATATCATCAAAAAACCCGTTCTATCCAACAAAATGTGTATGAGAAAATGAATCATTTTTGTATTTTTGTGTATTTTACCCATGTTTTAATAGTTATTCTGGTATTCGGGGCGGACACAGATCCAACAAATCTAAGATCATAAAAATCGGTCCAGCCGTTCTTGAGGTATAAATGGTGTAACTAACCCGACTTTGTTTTATTTATATAATAATAATAATAGTTTATTTCAAAAATGGGATTGCAAAGTTTACAAAAGTTGCATGTATATAATATAAAGGTTCAACTATACAATAAAGACGGGTGGAGTACTGTTCTCCTAGATAGGCTAGAATATAGCCTGTGTTAAGGAGAGACAGTGCCGGTTCCCTGATTGGCGGATTATTATATAAATATTGTGAAAAAGACAATAATTTCTACCAAAATTAAAATCATAAACATATAGATGACTAGCAGCGCCCCGCGGTTTCACCCGCAGGAATATCGGGATAAAAACTATCCTATGTCCTTTCCCGGGATGCAATCTATCTCTCTGTCAAATTTTATCGAAATCCGTTCAGTGGTTTGGGTGTGAAAAGGTAACATACAGACAGACAGATAGAGTTACTTTCGAATTTATAATATTAGTATGGATTCTTAAATTCTGTGTACTTAAATGATTTTAGGTAAAAATACAAATTTGATATAAAATATGAAAATTGCATGCCGATCTAATAACTCTAATAATAACACGATATAATGTGTTTTTGAAAGATAATGAACACATAACATGAACATAGGCATATAATCACGCCATGAGGGTGTCATGCTGACCTGAAATCCTATATTGTTAGAATGTACAAATATAATATACTTACCTCTTTGTGAAAGGCTCACTATACGAGTATGCCTACCAAGCGTGTTGATTATGGCAGTAATTTTCCATATGGCAATATATAAAAACTGTTTTACCAAAAAAACAACCGACTTCCAAAAAAACACTACAAAGGGGTCCCGTTTTTACCCTTTGGGTACGGAATCCTAAAAACGCTCTCTAGGATAGGGATGGCGAACCAATGGCACGCATGAGGACTGCGCGTCGCGCAGTCCTCCGTTTGTGCTGTAGTTATACTATTGGTTTGAGATCAGGTTCGAGTTTTGTTTTTCATACTTGTAAATCTGTCATTTTTTAATACTTTATTTTTATTTTTTTATAAGGCGATTGTACTATCAAGACAAAATCATTTCGCTTCGGGAAAACAACCATTAAAATTTCACGCTGTATAAGTCTGTGGTGCCTAGTTAGGAATAAATGGTGTGGAAAAATCAGTGGAGTGGCAAACGAGAAAAAAAATCCTATTTGTCATACTGGTGTGATAATCTGGTGTGACTACGAGTCGGCAAAGCTCATTTCAATAAAAACGTCTCACGTGCCTCTACGAGTTGGTTTCGGCATGTCGTATGACTTCCAAAGGTCCGGGACCCTGGGGGCCCGAGGAATTAATAATGCGAAAGTATATACTTAGTTTTTTTTTCAGTAATCCCCAAGATTGTTTGTTGGCACGTCTTGGCCGCATGAAATATTTATTTGGAGAAAATGGCACGTAGATGTACAGAAGCCAGCACATCAAGCTACTCGAAACTGTCAAATTTTCCCAATCAACTTTGAACCTTAATGCTTTAGCAATAAAGTTGAAAATCTATTAAAGAAATTTGACAGATTGTAGTAGCTTGATGTGCTGGCGTCTGTATAGAGGTTCGCCATCCCTGCTCTAGGAAAACACACCGACTTACTTTCATAAATAACATTTCAGTGACGTCATTCGCCGGTAATTAGCGGACGCTATGTGGCGGCCATCGCTCTTCTAGGAAACCATATCCTAAGCCTACTGCTATTAGCATGTACTGTGACGACATCTATCATGCTGAACTGCTGACATGAACGATTCCACGTCGCTTTTTATCGTCAAATCTCTATAACGCGTCGTGAATATAAATGTGTCGATTGAAATAATTAAACTTGAACATCGATAGGTTTTAGGTGAAATGAAATTCAGTTCGATTTCAATTGTGTAGAAAGAAGTACAGGTTAGTATAATATTTAACAGCGCAGGATAGCTTTACCAGAAGTGGTCCTAGTATCAAAGTAAAGAAAGAAAATACGTATTTGTGGTAAACATGACGTAGAGAAAAACACAAACACAAAAAAGAACAAGCAAAACAGTCATCGCTCAGCATAATGCTAGGCACGACCACAGATATACACACATCAAAAGTGTCTAGGGATCAACATATATTTTTGCAATAACTTTTCTCCTGATTGATATTAATTAAAATTTTCTTTAAGGATTCATCAAATAAAGTGTTTTCGTTTGTCACAGTAACGATAAACCAAGTCACCTTTGCATTAATAAAGAAATTTGCCATTTTCCTAATAAAGGGATTTTTGACATTTGAACCACTAACACAAAAGTTCGAAAAAAAGACTGAATTAACAGTTTTCTTTAAAATTTTATTGGGTAACTTAAACAATTAATAATCCGTGTTTCTACCGCGAACACTAACAACACAAGAACATCGGTTTGGCATACTCAAAATGAGTTCATCCAAATCACGCTGTGGAATGGCCGCCCATGTTCGTTGCAACAACAAAAAAAGGTCTTCTTGCGACTGGATACCCTCCATATTCGGCAGAGCTCTTCTCTGTAGCATATCCCATGCATGCTCAATCGGGTTCAAGTCTGGCGACTGAGCAGGCCAGGACAGGACATTGATGTTAGCTGCGGCGAGAGTCTGTCTTACAACTCTTGCGGTGTGCGGTCGTGCATTATCATGCATTAACTGAAATAAGGGACCGATTTGCACTTGTAGAGGAACGATGACGTCTGATACAATCGTCTCAGCATAAATTTGAGCGTTGAGGTTGCCTCTGATCCAAATCAACTCAGTTCTTCCGCCGATCCAAATACCCGCCCATACCATGATGGTTCCACCACTATAAGGATGGACTTCCTGGCAGGATTTTAATCGCTGTTGGCGTCCAGGGGTTCTCCAGTGTCGTATACGTCTTGTATCCGGTCTCATACCAAAACGAGACTCATCAGAAAAGCACACGAAACGCCATTGTTCTTCTGCCCAATTTCTGTGTTCAAGACCCATTGATATCGAATCCTACGATTGTGCATTGCTATAGGTGGTACCCGTAGCGGTCTTCGGGAATGAAGGTTCACTTCATGCAAGCGGTTTCTGACTGTTTGGTCGCTAATTAAGTTCCCTGAAGAGTGATGAAGCCTCACGGCCAACATCATGGCGGTTATTGTTGGAGCTCTTCGAGTTAAGATTTGAATGTATCGGTCTTGTCTCCGTGTGGTGCAGCGATACCGTCCTCCATGGCGCTCAGCCACGGTACCAGTGCTTCGGTAACGTGTCCAAAGTCGACTGATAACACTCTGACTTGTATTCAGAGCTAAAGCCACAGTACGTTGCCGGGAACCAGCTTCTATCATTCCCACGGCTCTGAGCATTTCTTCCCTGCTTAAATGACGTCGCCGCTCCATAATAACGTTGGTTTTAATCAGTAGTAGGGAAACAGTAGCACTAATAATGTCTTCAATGCGTTGTATGTTTTTATAGGGAAAATATTGACAGCTGATTTTCATCTTTTACTCGAATTTGATTCACAGTTCCTGATTCAAATTATGAAATGCACCAAAAAGGATCCATATAAATTTATAAAATCATAAATTTATTACAAAGCCACATCTCAATCTCAAGAAATCCGCATAAAAATGCTTGATCCCTAGACACTTTTGATGTGTGTAGATAGACCTAGATAATGCAAGTATCACGATCTGTATGAAAACCAAGCGTGCCATTTTTGACTACCTACTATGACGTCACGACAAAGATGCCGCCGCGTGAGGCACCCGTCTTGCCCCACCTGGAGCCTAGCGTCAACGCTCACGCGCATCCAGCCATAAAAAAAATCAGCGTCAGGTGGTGATCGGTCCGGCCCTGGTGCAAGCTATGGTCCGGGGCGAGAGAGAGTGGGAGGCAGTCACATCCTTCTGCGAAGCAGTCATGCTAGAGAAGGAGGTGGCGGGACGGAAGAGGGAGAGAGCCTCCCGTCCCAGCCACCGCGGGAGACGCTCCGAGCATCGGGAGCCACGGGACGACTCCCGGCCGCCGTAGGCGCGGGCCTGCCGACTGAGAGTAATGGGTAACTCACCGTCCGATCAGGACCAGGCCTGTGCCGGACGGCGCGTACGTGTTCCACGCGCGCCTCAAAGAGATGCCGGGGTCAGCGGGATTGTCCGAAAAGGAAACACGGGTGGGTTTTAGTCAGTAAGAGTCTGACACTCCCTCCGCTCCGCCCAGAGCGGGATCATTTGTTGATTTCACACCAAAAAAAAAAGATGGTACGCACCTTGTGTTGTCATCTGACATTATGCTGAGCTGAGGCCCTTTTGGCATTATAATCTTTGTTTTCTGTTTTGTTTTTGTAGTTTTAAGATGTATTTATTTTGCTGCAATGCCAATAAATGCATTTTTTTTTCTGACTGAGCGCAAAATTGGCGGCTTACGATTTTGGACGTAAGCTGGTGCGATTCTTGGCACGAGGAGTAGTTGCTCTTGCGTTATCTAGGTGTATCTATATCTGTGGCTACGACCCTAAGCGAGACAGAGCCCCAGCGCTGGTTCAGCAGCTTCAATATCATGAGGATTGTGTTGGAATATAGCAGTACGTTATATGGACGTGATACAACAGCGGCTCCCCTGACATCATATTCTGCCACAACCATCGATGCGACCTTCTGCTAGAGTGAATGTCACCAGCCAGTGTCACTCTTATCTGACCTTTCGGTGATTCTAGTAACTTCGTAAAAAAACTAAGCGGCGCCACTTACTGCGTCGTCACGCACGCAAGCAAGCAGAAAAATATAGTTTTGTTTTATGCACACTTTGATACTTGTTACACTTTTTCACAGACTGTAGGTGAACGCTAACACTACACGCAGACTGGCCCGATATTTTTTTATTTGGCATCTGGCAGGTCAACCTCAGACCGGAATAAGTGGAGGAGCATTGCGAGTGCTGCTTTGGCCAAAGAAAATGCAGAGTCATCAACCACGACCACTCTGTCAAGAGTGACCGACTAAGGAGGAGGAGGTCCTTAGTCGGTCTAGCAGTTTGTCGGCAGCTTAACTGGGATTGCCTGTGGTTCTGTGCCTCAATTAATAAAGCCCTCCAGCCAGGGCTTAAAAACTAAGCGACTACACGCTAAAGGCACCCCTTGTGTTGTGGGGTATAGATCTCGGCTTAGTGCGTCGTTAAGGGAAAGGGCAGCAAAGGACAGGCTGGATCGGAATAATTGCCCCGATCAACTCATACAACGCCTTTTACTAAACACACACACACACACACACACGTCGCGGACTTGACTTCATGAAGCCTTTTTCAACGAAATAAAATGTTGTCGATAACAACTATCAATACCTCATAATAATAGGCATTTTCAAATTCCTTCCGTCTTATAAATTATTACATAACGACATGTAATTTTGCCCCGATGATAAGCTTTCGAGGTAGTTTTTGTGAATCAAACTTTATTCCTACTCATCTGCCTAGCCTTCTCCCAACTATGTTGGGGTCAGCTTTCAGTCTAACCGGATGCAGCTGAATACCAGTATTTTACACGGACTGCCTATCTGACCTCCACAAACCCGTTTCTGGGTAATACAATAAATACCCCTTGGTAAGACTGGTTGTCAGACTTTCGGGCTTCTGTCGAGTAAAGATCTACGATTAGCAGCCGGGACCACCGTCTTAACGTGCTTTCCGAGGCACGGAGGGTCTTGGTATGTAAAGATGGTCACCCATCCACGGACTAACCGCGGCAAGTGTAGCTTAACCTGACCGATCGATCCGTGCGGCTGTTATTACTTAGCCACGAGCCCCTCAAACTTTATTCCTACTATAGTCATCATTCTTACTCCCTTATCCCAATTTATTTATTGTCGACGCAATATGTCCTTTTCTTCCATACTTCTCTATTAGTCGACATTTTTTTTTTTTTTCTTGACCTCGATCACGCCTAATGGAAAGCGATGGATGAGGTCTATGATGGAACGAGCGTGCCCAGAAGATGCCTAAGGCACTGGAACTCCCACGCATCGACGAAACACAGCAGGCTGCTTGACGCCGGACTCCTGTGGGAGGGTGGTCGCAAACCAGGTGCGTTAGCCCTACCACCGCAAGGGAAGAATTGGCCAGTCAAATAAGGTGTTGGGTGTGACTGTCCAGGATGCGCCGAGCTCTCGGTTCAGTTGAGAAACTGGCGGAACAAACTGCGCTACACGAGTAGGCTTCTTCATGCATCCCAGAACATCTCGGTACCCCCTTTCTAGTTATATCATCTTTCACACAGTACATTCATACTCGAAACTTTCCTCAGACATTTTCCTAATTCTTCCGCATCATACGCCCATATCAGTCACTGGTGCCAGTTTTGGACTTTCTCTTGTACTCATTTCTTATTTTATCCAATCGCGTAACACCACACATCCTTCATAGTAATTTTAACTATAGTAAACCTATTTATATAAAATAAAGTCGGGTTAGTTACACCATTATATGTATAACTCAAGAACGGCTGGACCGATTTTTATGATCTTTAATTTATTGGATTTGTCTCCGCCCCGAATAGCAGAATAACTGTTAAAAAAAGGGAACATTTCACAAAAAAAAAAAATGAAAATCATTCATTTTCTCATACATTCTTATTAATTGTGATGCGGTACTAAGTTCTCCGGTGTATAGAATCTGTGACAACTTAGTACTGGACCCAGTTGTTAGATTTGTAAAAAAGAACTGTATTTTCATCACTCTTAGGTTCCAAAAAAAAACAAAAAAAAAAAACCAGTTCCATTTCAAAAACTGGCTCGATGGCTTATGCCATCAACACCACCTTGTTTTGTAACAAGACCGTTATTGTTTAGAGTTCGTATTGGGTAGATTCAGTCGTCCTCACGTCAGTGGTACCCCTTTGACCAAGGTCAAACTCAACCAGCCAGCTCAAGTGATCCAGCGTAGTACGAAGTTTCAATAGAATGCTAGGCTAACTTATACTGGTGTAGTTACGTCTGACGAACGGCATAATAAACTTCTCTTTGTTAAAAATTCGCATGTATCCTACTTATGTCAATCAAGTAAAATCTATACTAATACAGGGTGGATTTTTGAGACGGGCAGTAAGAGCCAGTATCTACCTTACCCGTTGAAGCTACAGGAAAACGCTTTTAGGAGACTGTCCTTAACTTTCTGAGAAATGTTGATCTGTATTCAAAGATTTTGAAAAAATACCTGCAAGAAAATAGGAGTTCTTATAAGTTTTCACTTCAAAAACCAATCTTCACAGTCACAATATTGAAACCTACTTTCAAACTCCTATATCACACGACAGTTTCGAACAATCACAGTTGATATCAGTGTCTATCACATGCGGGCAACTGACAACTCAAACATTGAGTTGCAGCTCAAACACTCGTCGCCATTCAATACTGGCGGATCCATTTAAATTGAACTTCGAGTAGCAAGTTTTGTGAACATGAATATATCGTTTAGAGTCGGAGGGAGGTTCTAGTTTCGTAGGTTAGTTACTAATAGTGCATGTGTGTTTGTAGATGGTGTTTAGGATAGAACAAAATAAATAAAATAGCCTGAATTAACTGCAGGCACGACTATTAAGTGTGGGGTGTAAGGATTTGTGTTAGTGGAGATATACTCGCAGCAAGGTAACAGCCAGTTCTTCTAAATAATGAAGTATATTCTCACCAATATTAATCGTAGACAGAACCACGTTGTCGACTTGTCGCGGCCCGACCCCATAGGAAAGTGAATGAGACATTCAAAGGAATATGACTACCAAGGGCGCACGCTAGTGATGTCCATAGTATTAATTTTCTTTAGTAATATTTAGTCTTGGGATTCCAATATGGGGTACTGAGTTCGATCACCAAATAGGGAAGCCTATTCGGCTTATCCGCAATGTCTTAGTAGCAAAAGGAGTCTAAATTAGTTGATGTTTTGATGGTAATAGACTTATACTTGAGGGGCCCGTGGCTAATATTAACAGCCGCACAGGTCGATCGATCAGGTTAAGCTACGCTTGCCGCGGTTGGTATGTGGATGGGTGACCATTAAGATGGTCACCCATGAGGGGTCTCAGTATGTAAGCATACCGAGACCCTCCGTTCCTCGGAAAGCATGTTAAAGAAAACATGGTATCACGCCTCTATTCTCCGAAGGGTTGAGCAGAAGTGTACCTTTAGTACACACACATTTTGCAGAGGAGCTTGTAGTTAAGTAATAACAGTCGCACGGGTCGATCGATCAGGTTAAGCTACACTTGCCGCGGTTGGTCCGTGGATGGGTGACCATCTTTACAAACCGAGACCCCTCCGTGCCTTGGAAAGCACGTTAAGCCGTTGGTCCGACTGTCATTCGTAAATCTTTGACAGTTGTTACGGGTCGTCAGAAGCCCGAAAGTCTGACAACCACTCTTACCAAGGGGTTTCGTATTACCCAGTTCTTAACTGGGTTGTGGAGGTCAGTTAGGCAGTCGTTCCATGTAAAATACTGGTATTCAGCTGCATCCGGTTAGACTGGAAGCCGACACCCCATCCGAAACTGTAAAATATTCCCAATCAACTTTGAACCTTATGCTTTAGCGATAAACTTGAAAATCTATTAAAGATATTTGACAGTTTCTAATAGCTTGAAGCGCTGGCGTCTGTACAGTTGACAGCACGTCACTGGTAACAATTTGACCTAGAACTGGCCTAGCACGGAATTAAAATACGATAAGATTTTGTCACCGTGACGTGCGCACTATTGTACATAAGCAAGTTATAAATGGAAGTACTTGCTTTTTGTTGCTTTGAAAGCACTACAATCGAATAAATAAATGTTTATCTAGCCCACTGCAGGGCAAGCGTCCTCTCTTTCCTATGCGAGAACTGTAGGTGGATTCTCTTCTGTTCTTTGCTAATGCTTTTGTTTTTTTTCTTTTGACAACTAAGGGCTGATTTTTAACCGACTTCAAAAAAGGAGGTTTCTAATTCGACCGTATGTATTTTTTTTTCAATTGACAGATATTTTTTATTTGTGGAACAAAATTGACGTCTGTCAGTTTTTGTATGGAAGAACTGTCAAACATTCAAAATTATTCCTCGGATAAAATTATCTGGCCTTGGAAAAATCAGCCCTAAGCCGAGTATGAAATTGATACTCACCTACTTTCAGATGGGTAACCGATACTGGCAGAATAGCTAACATCGGCTCAGTTTTCAGCATTCTAAGAGGTGACAGCATATTTTTGAAGCATCTTATATTATGGCGTCACTTGTCATAGTCAAAATTTTTTGGTTCCTTCGATATCACATATATTTAAACCCCTTATTAATCCTTATTCCTTTATTTCCCTTTTTAATCCATCCAAAATGTTTGGTCTTAGCGATAAGACCGCCCATTGAGTCGTCGTTTCAGCCAATAGACGTCCATTGCTGGACATAGGCCTCTCCCAATTTTGGGGGGGGTTTGCCATAATCGCCACGCTTGGCAGGCGGGTTGGCGATCGCAGTATGGTATGATGGTGGAATAAATAGAGAACGCTGCTGCCCATTCTCCGGTAAGACCCTTAGTCGCCTTTTACGACACCCACGGCAAGTAAGGGGTGGTGCAATTCTGTAAGTCCGGCACCACACAGACAATTGACAATTGACACCCATTGAGTCACCCTTCTTAAAATGTTTACAATAATTGTATTTGTAATTTAATAAGGGTTTATTTAAAGTGTTTACATAATTTAAAAAGATAACAGTCCTAAAATAATAATATGTACAAGTATATAAAAAGGAGGGGAAATAATCAAAGGGCATAAAAAAATTCGTCCGCATCGCTGTCAACAGGAAACGTGCCCAAAAGACATTGCCTTTGCTTTGACAAAGCATTGCCATACAACGTGGCAATGCTGCCAGCATTGCCACGTTGTATGGCAATGCTGATTCTTTGGCCAAAAAATAGGCCAACTATCTGTTCACGTGAAGAGTCGACCAACCGCTTGGCGATGTCTCGATAAGGATAAGGGTATTCTATTATATTTGTGCTGCCAGTTGTACATGCCTTCCAAAAATGATAACATAATATATTATTTGCTGTCATCTTGACGACAGATATTAATGAATGAATCATGAATTTTTCATATTCCTTGTTCAAGCTTTGTTTAGTTTTTCTGCTCACTAACAAACTCAAACTCAAAGCATTTATTTCAATTAAACCTTTAACAGGCACTTTTGAATTGTCAAGAAGTCGGTCAGTCATAAAATATGAAGCTAGTTGCCCATTCCAAAGCGTAGGTACCTATGGAGAAGAACGGGCAAGAAACTCCATGGACACTCTTTTTAAATTCCAAAAACTGACAGACGTCAATTTTGTTCCACAAATAAAAAATATCTGTCAATTGAAAAAAAAATACATACGGTCGAATTAGAAACCTCCTTTTTTGAAGTCGGTTAAAAATCAGCCCTTAGTTGTCAAAAGAAAAAAAACAAAAGCATTAGCAAAGAACAGAAGAGAATCCACCTACAGTTCTCGCATAGGAAAGAGAGGACGCTTGCCCTGCAGTGGGCTAGATAAACATTTATTTATTCGATTGTAGTGCTTTCAAAGCAACAAAAAGCAAGTACTTCCATTTATAACTTGCTTATGTACAATAGTGCGCACGTCACGGTGACAAAATCTTATCGTATTTTAATTCCGTGCTAGGCCAGTTCTAGGTCAAATTGTTACCAGTGACGTGCTGTCAACTGTACAGACGCCAGCGCTTCAAGCTATTAGAAACTGTCAAATATCTTTAATAGATTTTCAAGTTTATCGCTAAAGCATAAGGTTCAAAGTTGATTGGGAATATTTTACAGTTTCGGATGGGGTGTCGGCTTCCAGTCTAACCGGATGCAGCTGAATACCAGTATTTTACATGGAACGACTGCCTAACTGACCTCCACAACCCAGTTAAGAACTGGGTAATACGAAACCCCTTGGTAAGAGTGGTTGTCAGACTTTCGGGCTTCTGACGACCCGTAACAACTGTCAAAGATTTACGAATGACAGTCGGACCAACGGCTTAACGTGCTTTCCAAGGCACGGAGGGGTCTCGGTTTGTAAAGATGGTCACCCATCCACGGACCAACCGCGGCAAGTGTAGCTTAACCTGATCGATCGACCCGTGCGACTGTTATTACTTAACTACAAGCTCCTCTGCAAAATGTGTGTGTACTAAAGGTACACTTCTGCTCAACCCTTCGGAGAATAGAGGCGTGATACCATGTTTTCTTTGATCAGACAGATTTGATGGCACCCCATCCAATCCAACCAACGTCCTAGGAATCCAAAAATAAACCAACATATTCTGAATAATATTAAGACAATGTAGACAACAAACATTTTTCGTATAAGTTTTCGCGTCAATCCCTCACAAACAAGAACTTGGCTTTCTCAATATTGCTTCGACAAAATATGGGTTCCTAGTCATTTGACTTTTATAACTTTGTAGTTTTTATCCATTATTCACTATTTTGAGCTAGAATATTAAAGGAATTTGTAGTTTTTCAGACTTACAATGATTTAGAATAGAATACTCTTTATTACGTACACCATATTATTATAAATTATAGACATAAATATAGACATTTTACAAAGGGTGACACAATGGGCGGTCTTATCGCTAAGAGCGATCTTTTATAAACAACCTTTGGATGGATTAAAAAGGGGAAGGAGAGACAAATACTGTAGGTAGTCTGTGGTGTACCATTTACATAATACAATAAATATACCATCATCATCTGCCTAGCCTTTTCCCAACTATGTATGTTGGGGTCGGCTAACCGGATTCAGCTGAATACCAGTATTTTACATGGAGCGACTGTCTATCTGACCTCCACAACCCAGTTACTGGGTAATATGATACCTCTTGGTAAGACTGGTTGTCACTTTCGGGCTTCTGACTACCCTGTACGATTACGATTTTCGATTTGTGTGTACGATTCTAAGAGACTGTAGCGTAAGAAAAAGTTTGCCGCGGGCTCACACACTGAAACACAGCTGCGTTTCTGCATAACAAATTCCCAAACTCCTTTTATTTCTATAAAAACCGTATATAAACCATAAAACATAATATACTAAAGTACACACCGCGTACATTTCCTGAGGCTGTTCCCTCCCAGAAGTTAGTCCATATTGAATTTGTATGCGCTTCGGTTGTTTAACAACGTGCTTTGAACAACCGGCTAAATGTGGAAGTATTTTCAATAGTACTTTTGATTATCTAAATGTTGGGGCTATTATGTTTTTGTGATTGTTTTCCGGCAACACAAAGGCCAGAGGCTGTATGGGGAAGTATTAAAGTCATTCTTGTGTCAGTGGTGGATCTACAGAGTCAAATTATATTAGCTAGCGAAACCCCGTCGATGTTATGTGTATCGATATCTATACAAAAAATAAATAAATTAGATTGATTTGATTGTTTTTTTTTCTGGAGTTATAAACCTCAGGTTTGAAATATCAATTTTTAAAAGGTTTTTTTTTTCTGTAAACTTCACAGACGGTTTCGATATTTATAAACACGCACAACAAAAAAAAAAACAGATTTTCTCGATATCGATACGTCGTCTCACGTCTGCGGAGTTTTGCTAGCTAGTTTAATTTGACCTTGTATTCAGGACGAATGGTCTTCATTTACAAATCGCTCTATCACACTTTTTAATTTCTTTTCACTGTACTTACCTGTCATAAAGAGTAAACTTACATAATGTGGATAAGACAAAGATTAAAACAGAAGACGATCCAGGAGGGGATCGAGGTGGGGGGGCGGGTGGAGGGGGGTTCAGGGGATCAGACCGGAATAACTCTGAGTTTTGTAGTTAGAGAACCTAATTGTAGGTTAAGCTCGTCTTTTACTTAAGCTGACCTTATACCTCTTTATTCATAAACGTTGCTTAAAGTTAAATAGTGATTAGCGACAAGCAGTCGCTAATCACTATTCGCGACAACTGTACATGATTGATGTTTGAACGTCACTTAACTTTAATCATCATCATCATCATTTCAGCCGATAGACGTCCACTGCTGGACACAGGCCTCCCCCAATTTTGGGGGGGGGGTTTGCCATAATCGCCACGCTTGGCAGGCGGGCTGGCGATCGCAGCATAGTATGATGGTGGAATGCATAGAGAACGCTGCTGCCCATTCTCCGGTAAGACCCCCAGTCGCCTTTTACGACACCCACGGGAAGTAAGGGGTGGTGCTATTCTTTACGGCCCCACACAGACGAGTCCGGCACCGACGCAACTTTAACCCGGAACTTTAATCAACCTTTATAAAATGTTTTGACATTGTTTTTGTAATTCTAACTCTACTCAGCATTTATCTTCTTTACATAGTATAAAACAAAGTCGCTCCCGCTGTCGGTACGCTTAGATCTTGTAAACTCCGCAACGGATTTTAATGCAGTTTTCAGCAATAGATAGAGTGATTCAAGAGGAAGGTTTGTATGTATAATACATGCATATTATAGTAGACAAAAGCCGAGAAATTCAAATATTTGTAATGTGATGACGTAACAGAGTACAAACATATTTTTGTGCGCTTACATTGCAGACGCTGGCTAAACCTTACGAGATAGATCAAAATAATGTACTATGGAATTGTATATCTTAAAAATATCAATAAAAAAGTTTGCGATGGTATACGTTTCTCTCCTAAGGATAACCCACAGTAACCAGTTTTATCTTTAACATATTATAAAAAAACACAAGCTATTTTAAACAATGCAGTATTATTCTTTATCCAATTAAATACATTAGCTACATTCTGCATTTCATGTAGATGGTAAGAGAAAGTTTATAGTGGATAAGACAAAGATTAAAACAGAAGACGAACAAGCAGGGGATTGAGGTGGGGGGTGGAGGGGGGGTTCAGGGGATCAGAACGGAATAACTCATCAAAATTAGCCTTTACAAATGAATATCTTAGGTCATCTAGTTTCAAATAAACCAATTACAGGCACTTTTGAATTGTATCACCAAAAAAAAGGGGTCGGTCTCGGCTCTTTTAAATCATAAAATTGTTACAAAATATTGGTTACCTCATTCATGTTGAAATCATACATGTGAGAATGATGTAAGTAGATAACATATTAAGTATAGGAATGGCTCTGTTGTGTACAGGAACCATTCTTTGTTAGTAGATCCTCATTTAAATAAATCGCATGGAAAACCGAATTCTTCCTAAAAAATTGTTTATCTATTTCCCTATACCAGGAGTTCCAATTTCACATCCCTGAAACCTTTTTAGACTGAACACCGAAATATAAATTAAGATGCCTTTACCAGCGGCACCCTTTGTTCTTTAAAAAGCTCACAACACAAAACATGAACGTGAATTTCATTAAGAAACGAGTATTTTCAATTGATTCCAATTGGTTCCCATTGAAATGGAAGGCTGTACGTTCAAATACGTGGAAATATTAACGGGTTAAATTCAATTATGGAGGGAATCGGAAGAGGATTGTGGACCTGTGTTCGAATGTAAATAAACATCGGAGGATATTATTTTTAAGTTGGAGTTATTTTTGAAATCGTGAAGTTTTTTGTTTTGTTGATTTTGTTAAGGCGACGTTTCTGTAAGGGAAATATCGGATTCAAATGCTGGACATGGGCCTAGAAATTATTCCTTTAGCGTGAAAAAGAAAGGAAAATAGTTTATTCTGCACATATAAAATACACATTACAAAAAATATGCAATTTGCATTTTGCAAAAAATAACGGTGTTATTAATAACAGCCGCAGGGTTCAGCTACGCTTGCCGCAGTTGGTCCGTGGATGGGTGACCGAATTACATACCAAGACCCCTCCGTGCCTCGGAAAGCACGTTAAGCCGTTGGTCCCGACTGTCATTCGTGGGTCTTTGGCAGTCGTTACGGTTCGTCAGAATCACGAAAGTATGACAACCAGTCTTACCAAGGGGTATCGTATTTTCCAATAACTGGGTTGTGGAGGTCAAATAGGCAACCGCTTCATGTAAAATACTGGTATTAAGCTGCATCCGGTTAGACTGAAAGCCGACACGACGACGACGACGGACGAGTTGGATGTTTTTTGAGATATTATTATCATATAATCATTATCACGATGATCGTCGTGTAAACTTTGTAAACTCATCATCATTATCAGGCCGACGTCACCCACTGCTCAACATAGGTCTCTCTCTTCAAGTGTCATTCTACACGCTCCTACCTAATTATTATAATTTTGTTAAAACTTCACCGCTCTTAAAACCTCATATAGTCTGTTTTAGGAAAAAATTGTCTACACAGAAATGAAAAACTGGCCAAGTGCGAGTCGGACTCGCACACGAAGGGTTCCGTACCACAAGGCAAAAACGCCGAAAAAAACATGTTTGTTGTATGGGAAAAAAATAAACCCTTAAATATTTATTTTATTTTAATTTAATATTTATTATTAAAGTTAAAATACAACTGAGTATTCAACTGCCTACCTGTTGCCATTTTTGATATCGAGCAAAAAAGAGCAAATAAATCGCGTTTGTTGTATGGGAGGCCCCCTTAAATATTTATTTTATTTTGTTTTTAGTATTTGTTGTTATAGCGGCAACAGAAATACATAATTGGTGAAAATTTCAACTGTCTAGCTATCGCGGTTCTTCAGATACACCCTGGTGACAGACAGACAGACAGCGAATTCTTAGGAATAGGGTTCCGTTTTTACCCTTTGGGTACGGAATCCTAAAAAACAAAGTCGGGTTAGTTACCATTTGTAACTCAAGAACGGCTGGACCGATTTTTATGAAACTTGATTTGTTGGATTTGTCTGGACCGCTAATAGACAGCAAAATAACTATTAAAAATTTTCACGAAAAAAAATGAAGATAATTAACTTTCTCATACGTTTCGTATGAAACGGTTTTTTTTTGATAATATCTCGAGAACGGATTCATTAATTTCGATGTCGGTACGAAGTTCGCCGTTTAAATTTAAATATCGTTTTTTTATAAAAATACTAGCTGCAGCTACTATTTTTTATAAAAAAAGCGGTATTTTCAGAGCCAGTAAGCGAAAGCGGCGTCACGGTCGAACACATCGACTCAGTGGACCAAAAGAGGTTACGACGGCGCGTCGACAGTATTGCGAGACTCCATAGAGAAATCGGTACATTCGTAGGAAGGTAAAAATATAGGATAAATCACACTAATATTATAAAGGCGACAGTTTGTGAGTGTATGAGGGGGTGTGTGTGTATGTGTGTGTGTGTGTTTATACGTTTGTTACTTCTTCACGCTCAAACGGCTGGACCAATTTTGATAAAATTTGGTACGGAGGTAGCTGACACCCTGAATTTTAATATAGGCTACTTTTTATCCCGATATTCCCACGGGATTGAAATTTATGCGGGTGAAACCGCGGGGCGCAGCTAGAGGCTATTGGTAATATAGGTGAAAATATTAGAGAGAACACCGTAAAGGCCTCGGTGGGTAGTCAAAACAATTACGTGTGTATTATTTTAATCGTCTTATAACCCAAATGTCCTGTCTTTGGTTTTGTTCGTCGATTCGTTGAGCTCCTCAAGTTCTGAGTTGAGCTGCACGATTTTAGACAAACGCGTGCACTGACTGGACAGGTCCGCTCAATCTGTGTGGTTCTTTCCTCAAAAGACGATTTCAGACACAATCTACATGGTCTTCACACGATCTGACCAAGATTTTGTCTGGACTTTAAAAGAGGCTGTGACCTCTGAGTTTTTTTCTGCCTTTCTTCTCAGAATAATCAGATAGGAAATGCCGACCACATCCAGTTTAAAAAAATATGATTGACGTGTAAAAGTGTTTGTAGGTACAAACCTACTTACAGAAAATAAATCATTTGTCAAACAAAACACGCGCGGTGTCGGTTACGGTGACAGTGTTGCGAGTTCAATGGTTTTTTCCCCATCTCAAAAATGCTAACGCGCTTAAAGAAGTTTTCGCTTCAAAAACTCTACTGAACTTTTCAGTCTCTTTAAAAATGGTTTTTATTTGATTATCGTATATACGCAAGGAGCTCGAAATATGCAGGGAGGTAATATGGCTTGAAAAACATGCGAGCAAATACGACTCAATCACTATAGGTAAGTAAAAGGTCAATGAATGCCGCAGTCTCTTCAACATTAAAAAAAAAAAAATTACTAGTCCGCCATCTTGGATGTTGCGCCATGTTGGATTTAGAATGACGTCACACAGCAAACCATGCATTGTCATCCAAACTAAACGTGTATGCAAAACTTAAGTTCAATCAGTTGAAGATATCTGCTTCAAAATTGAGTTGCAAGATTCCACCCGAACAGACATAAGTTACATTGCAAGTTAAATAAAAGCTTGTAATAAAAATATATGCGTTGAACAACCTCCTGCTCGCCTAGCCTTTTTCTAACTATGTTAGGGTCGGCTTCCAATCAACTGGATGCAGCTGAATACCAGTATTTTATATGGAGCGTCTGCCTGTCTGACCTCTACAACCCAGTTACTGGGTAACACCTCACCCTTTGGTAAGACTGGTTGTCAGACTTTCCGGTTTCTGACTACCCCTAACAACTGTGTAAGATCCACGAATGACTACCGGGACCAACAGTTTAACGTGCTTTCCCACCACCACGCGTCATGTTCGTGAACGGGCGCCGTCGGTTGAGACTGGTCATCTGCCAATGCTTATTTTTAATCTTATATTTTGAATTGTTTCTTCATTTGTGTCTTTTTTTACATTGTTATCACATATAGAAGCAACAAGAATAATGTACCCCAGGATTTTGTAATATCTTGATTTAAAAGAGTGTCCATGGAGTTTCTTGTCCGTTCTTCTCCATAGAGATCTACGTTTTGGAATGGGCAACTAGCTTCAACTTTCGGACTAACTGACAGACTATTTAATTTTGACAATTCAAAAGTGCCTGTACAAGGTCTAATTGAAATAAATGCTTTGAATTTTGAATTTAATTTTTTCCAAAACACGGAGGGGTCTCGATATCTAAAGATGGTCACCCATCCACGGACCGACCGCGGCAAGCGTAGCTTAACCTGATTGATCGACCCGTGCTGCTGTTATTATTATTAAAATAATAAGGATTAACTTTAGGCGTCAAGAAGTTACTAACTTACTTCGGACCTCAAATATTTGTGGAGATGTCGAAAAGGATTAGTTTGGCTTGTCCCCTTGATATGCAACCAACTTTGTGGTCACAAGTTCTGAGTCGTGGTCAAATTGTGTTGTAGGCTTAAATTACTTTGAAGGATTTTTGAATAGTTAAGAGTTGAGGAGTTGTGTTACAAGGAGCTTAAGATGATTTAATTAAACAATATCTTTGTGAGGAGTTTAATAATCACACTAATATTATAAAGGCGAAAGTTTGTGACTGTGGGGGTGTGTGTGTGTGTTTATATGTTTGTTACTTCTTCACGCTGAAACGGCTAGACCAACTTTGATAAAATTTTGTATGGAGGTAGCTGACACCCTGTATTAACATATAGGCTACTTTTTATTCCGATATTCCCACGGGATCGAAATTAAAGCGGGTGAAACCGCGGGACGCAGCTAGTATTACCATAAATTACTTCTGTAAGTCTGCAGGGTCATACGTGTAAGTATAATTAGGAATAGGCGATCTCTTTTTTAATTTTGTAGTTATAAGGATTTTTATTTTGAAGTTATGAAGGAAGATCTTAGGACCTGGCTGCGTTTATATTGACTTTGTTACAACAAAAAAACGAAATAAACTATGTGCTACTATATACAGGGTGGTCAAAAAGTCGTGGATCAAACGAAATAGGGAGATAAAGGAGGTTACTTTCCAACAAAAAATCTTTCAGCACGGCAATAATTTTAATTGCCCTAAAAGTTATGAACATTTTTGTATACCGAGTTATTTTACAATTAGACTAATAAAAAAAAAGTGATATAAAACAAACGGTATTGTATTATTATTAGTTAATGTATCAGCACTACAAAAGTTCTATTGCGAATCTGGATACCAAATTTCTAGAGCAATTCATTTTTTTCCAAAAATTTTGAAGCGTTACCAAAAATTATTTCTCACTTTAAAAGCATTGGAAATGATCCTCCTTTATCTCCCTATTTCGTTTGATCCACGACTTTTTGAACAACCTGTATAATGTCAAAGTTCCACCATCCTTTTTTTACCTAAAAAACAAGCACACAACCGTTTAACACAAACAAACGCCATATTAAACCTTCCCGACAGCTGTCAATAAGAAAGGAGGTTCCTATTGTTTCTGACATCACAAGAAGGATGAATGCCGAAACAAATCGGAATGGAGGAGGAAAGGGGAAAGACTCATTCTGATTGATCCGTCTCAATCAATTGAACGAATTGCCTTTGGAGTGGCGCCATCTGTATGTATAAGAGAGTATAATATAGCTGTTAGCCCCATCAGTGATTTTGCAAGCGTGAAATGATTGACCAGAAGGCTTTTTGTAAAATGTCAGGGTACAATTTACAGGCTTTTGGGATGGATTGCAAAGCTGTTTTCAAGGGCTCGTAAAGGGTTTAATATAAGTCATTCCCATGAAAAATCACAGGAATTTTGGCTCACATAATAAGGTAACTAATTGGGAGCTATAATAACTAATTGGTAAATAATTTTCTGTGTCCGGACTTAAAGAATAGCACCACCCCATACTTCCCGTGGGTGTCGTAAAAGGCGACTAAGGGGCGTACCGGAGAATGGGCAGCAGCGTTCTCTATGCATTCCACCACCATACCATACTGTGATCGCCAATCCGCCTGCCAAGCGAGGCGATTATTGCAAACCCCCCCTTTTGGGGGAGGCCTATGTCCAGCAGTGGACGTCTTTCGGCTGAAATGATGAATTGGGAGCTTGTTTTACCCACACATAAGCCTTTAATGTCGATGTATATTTAAGTTGTAAGGTCAAAAATCAAAGGTAAAAAACTGAAAACGGAAAACTGAAGTACTACTGTAGAGGCACCCGCTGCCCTTTAGGGTGTAGATTCTTGGTATGTTTACTGACTATGTATGGACTTATTTGCTTATTATGGGTCAAGAAATGTGCTGGGTCACTGTGAAGCGTCATTAAAGCGAAAATTTGTCCAAGAGTGTCCGACCCCTGGCCTTAAACCCCTAATCGCTAGACCCTTTCTTAAACAAAGCTCTAATTCCACGCAATGCGTTTCTCATTCCCTGGCATTTTTCACTAATGTGCTCCCGTCCTAACCCTGCGAGTGAACGACGCATGAACCAACCCTCGCCCGCTAACCACTTTTAATTATTCAACTGGCTTCCGTTAAACATAGGCTATTTTCTGCCCGCTGTTGGAAACCTAATTTTATAATGTTGGCAACGAGCGTTTTTAAAGGGCTTATTAATGGTATTATTAAATCTTTTTTTGGGGTAATATTTTTGGTTGGCACGTGTTTAAGGCTGTAATGGTTTGAAATTGCGAACAGACAGTGAACAAGTGTGGTAATTAATGACTGTTCTTTCTGTTGAGGAGAGGAGAGGTGAGGACAGGCTTTGGGCATTTTTGAGCGACTTGAAAAACGTTCTATATTTGTCTGTATGTATTTAAAAATATGCAAGTTCATCGATTTCTCCGTGATTACTGAGCCGATTTACGTGATCCTACAACGATAAAAAAGTAAAAAATAAAAGTTACACAAAAAAAAGACAATCGACTTCCAAAAAGTTTTTAGTCATGAAAAAAATAGAAATAGACACTAAGAGCGAATTTCACCTAGAATAAGTCTTATCCTGAGAATATATTATTTTTGACAGTCTTTCTATACCAGAACTGTCACACGTCAATTTAATTCCACGGATGTGACTGATAAAATCATAATGATACAGGAAATTGGTATTTTTAAGACAACGCTACGTGATCCACATCAACTTAAAACATCGATTAAAAGGTCAAAAACAAGGTTAAACAAAGCATCCGCCTCTTAGATTACAACTTTAAAAAACCTATCGAAACTCATCAAAATGTAATAAAATCTCCTCAAAAGTTTTAGTTTGGAAAAAAGCATTAAACTCATTTGTGACTACCCTTATTTCCCAGATGGTGACAATAAAAAATAAGTCGAGCGATAAACTTGGATTTACGAGCCAACTATGTATTACAAATAACTGGCTACTGTAGTCTGGGATAGGGTTGTCAAAAGCTGAAATTTTGCATGAATGCACTTGAAAGAGATAAAAAAGTGAGCGCTCCGTATTGTGCCTGCTAAAATTTTTGTTTATTTATTTGATTATTAATGAAAATGTAGATAGTCCTTTATTTCAATAAATGGTACATATAAATTACATTTTTAAATATTTATAAATCTATATAATATATTTAATTTTCTATATATATTATTATAATAATTCAATATTTATAAGTCAGTCACAAAACAGCCCGCCCCTGATCGTTCCCGGCGCAAAGGTGCCCATAACACTCGCCGCGTTGCCTCGCTGAATAGCGATGGCCAACCTTTGCACCAAGAACGACCCAGAGCGGTTGTCACCGGTTGCCTCCCTGAGCTTACGGCCCAATTCCGCCACAAAAACCTGAGCTGCCCTACTCCAACTACCCAGGGTCTCCACAGCTACCGGCACAAAATAGTAAGGTTGCTCCAAGGAAGCGTACTTGAGCCTTTTTACAGAGCAGGCGTCCTCAGCTGCGGCAGATTATTTATGTACTGTAGTGTCTTATGTGGCCTTTAGCTTCTAATAGGATTAACACATAGGATACTTTTTATCCCGATATTCCCACGAGATCGACACTTATGCGGGTGAAACCGCGGGGCGCTGCTAGTTTATACATATTTTAAATTTACGTCGCTTTTAGAGTTTGTCATTGTGACCGCGTTCGTTGTTCTAAACTCCGCAACAGATTTTGATGCGGTTTTCACCATAATTTAGAGAATTTATTCTGAAAGGTTTATTAATCTCGATGTTTTGTCTTAAAAACCGTACAAAGCCACTAGTTCCCCGTAGTAGTATAATCTTGCAATTTTTAAATTCAAGATACTCCAGCAATAAAACAAAATAATTAACTCCGTGCCAACCCTCCTCCTAGAGAGATAGTGACTCTGACTGGAGTTGCATCCGGTAGAAGCCGCAACATTGGAAATTAGTTAGCGCGGCGAGGTTCCGGGTTGGATGCCCGGGTTGGTAAAACGTTTAGTTATGTTGTTACTACAGGGGATTGGAACTATGGTTGATAATGCGATAATGATGAGTCGGTAGCTCATGAATATAATTTAAAAGGTTATACTGTGGACAAACGTGGAGTAAGAGACAAAAATCAGTTTTTATTATCTTTGTTTACTTCATTTGAAAGCCACATGAACTCATATCATTCTAGCTAGGTACGCCCCGCGGTTTCACCCGCGTAAATGTCGATCCCGTGGGAATATCGGGATAACATTTAGGTATTACTTACTCGTAGCAGGCATAGATATTGTTACTTTTCTATGTACCTATCCGTATTCCAATGCGACAAATTGTACTTTTTTTTCTAGCCTTCTCTGTCATATTCCTAAGCAAAGGCCTCCGTCCACTCTTTCCAACTTTCTCGAGCCCGGGAAATTATATGATTATGTTGTATTTTCACTGATTCGCCATTTTTTTAAACTGAATATTTAAATACACGAGGATGTAAAAACAAATTAATATATTAAAATTTTTCTCTCGACCAAATTTTTTGGTATATGCACGCCGTTGTGTTAAACAAGGGTGAACTTTGAAACAAAAAAAAAACAAAATGGCATCTGACAGCCCTATTTGAGAAATAGATAGCAACCATGAGCGGAACAGATGCACTCGATGGATGGCCGGAATAGTGGGAATTAAATTAATGCCAGACTCAGTTGGGTGGCGCTACCAGCTCAGTTAGTTGGCATCGAAGTAAAATACTATAAAATGCTTTATGGTGTACTGCAGAAAGGTTTTAATTAAAAATATATATGCGTCAACTTGAGAAGCTTCTCCTTTTTTTCGTCGGTTAAAAATGTTTTCAATAATTATGCTACCATTTTAAAAGAAAAGAAAGAAAAAGTATTTATTGCGACTCGTACCAGGAAGACCACAAACTAAACTAAACACAGTAAAATAAAAATCCAAGTTATATAAAAAAAAAGTAACAAAAGGAAAATGAAACAGAAAGTCCTACACGAGGCCAAAAGACTCCTATCTCAGCATGATGCAGCGACATTTTTTTTTACATACAATGTTCAATAAACGATGTGGTTAAGTTCATTCTTCGTTTCAAGAAAATCTTTTATTTCGTATAGGTAATCATACATAATCAGCCTATAGGTAATGTTCCCAGAGCTGGGACACATGTCTCTTCTCCGTGAGAGGGAGTGAGCCATTATCCACCATGCGGCGCCATATAACGGAGTGATGGCCATCATGAATATGATGGCATCAGGGTTTGCCTTTACGATGTCAAAAAACGCTGTCTAGGAAAATACACCAACTTTATACTTTCATAGATAACGTTCCAGTGTCGCCATTCACCGGTAAATTGCGGACGCTTTGTGGAAGCCACCAGTCTTACGAAACCCTAGCTTAATCCTACGCCTATCACCTGTCTATCTGTCACAGGGCTAGCTTTTAACCTTATATAGGCATGCAACGCCACCGGCTGAGCAGGGCGGCGGCGAGTACCAACGAGCAAAACGTATTCTCATACCATTATCATCATCGCCCACACTCTCTCGCTCAAAGCGTACAAGAACTATAGTTGACTATCCTATTATCCTTCCTACTATCACACTAATATTATAAAAGCGAAAGTTTGTGAAGATGTTTGTATGTTTGTTACTCAATCACGCGTAAACCGTTGAACAGATTTGGATGAAAATTGGCACATAGATAGACCATTTCCTGGATTAACACATTACTTTTTATCCCGATATTCCCTCGGGATCGGAACTTACGCGGGTGAAACCGCGGGGCTCTGCTAGTATGAAATACTTTTAATTATAATATTATTGTACTCAGCTAGAATAGAATAGAATAGAATACTCTTTATTATGTACACCATATAAATTACAGACATATATATCTAGAAACTGTACAAAGGGTGACACAATGGGCGGTCTTATCGCTAAAAACGATCTTTTAAAGACAACTAGCTAGGCTAGCTTTATATTGTCACCAGGCTTCAAAATCTAAGTAAGGAGGAGTGATCTATTTGTACCTACGCGTACGTAGCAGCGCGCGTGGCCGAGCGGCACGGCAGCGGGAGGCAGTAATAAACTAACATTCATTGAGTGCGGTCGTTTAATTTCGCTCCATAAATGATAATGATAAATGATTTATTTTCTGTAAGTAGGTTTGTACAAACACTTTTACACGTCAATCATATTTTTTTAAACTAGATGAAGTCGGCGTTTCCTATTTGACTATACTGAGAAGAAAGGCCGAAACAAACTCAGAGGTCACAGTCTCTTTTAAAGTCCAGACAAAATCTTGGTCAGATCGTGTGAAGACCATGTCGATTGCTGTCTGAAATGGTCTTGTGAGGAAAGAACCACACAGATTGAGCGGACCCGTCCAATCAGTGCACGCATTTGTCAAAAATCGTGCAGCTCAACTCAGAAGTTGAGGAGCTCAACGATTCGACGAACAATACCAAAGAAAGGACATTTGGGTAGGCCGCGTACATATAAGTAGCCAATAAAAAATCTCCATACCTACAAAATTCTCGAAAAATATTCACATTTAACCTTTTTTTGTAAATGCGTGAATCCGATTAGCACTTGACCGGGTTTCGGGAAACTGTTAATTGAAATTTTAAAAGAATTCATACTTTAAGTGGATCGGTGAGATACGTAAATACTTTTTGTTTTAAGTACCTACACAGCTTTTCGAGCCTGAGTGGTACTCGGAATAATAATTGAGGCCTTGATTTAATTCCATTAAGGAAAAAACGTGTTACAATAAAGTACCTTTCTGAGAATTATATTACAGTCTTCGTAAAATCAATCAATACCTAATAATACATTGAAAGTTGTTTGCTTAATCGCTTTATTATGACCAGCATTATCATCATCCTAGAATGTTCCCACTGGTGGGATATAGGCCTCATCTCAGTAAGAGGGAGTGGGCCGTAATCCACCACGCGGGCCCAGCGTGTGTTGGTAGATGTCACATTTCTTCGAATTTTTGGTTCTAGGACATGCCGGTTTCCTCACGATGTTTACCTTCACCGTTTTGAGAGCAGTGGTGATGAAATAATTGACACAAATTAAAGCGCCACTCGTGGTTCGAACCTTTCATATTAATTTGTTTTAATTACATAATTAAAGTTATTAAATTAAATATTTTACTTGTTACATGCCATAAACTGGCGGAGATTGTTTCTTTACGACTACATCGGCTAACGATTTTATCTTACCTAGACAACAACAAACAAGAAAAAGTAAACTACTTCATTCCTAGCGAGAAAACCTACAACAATGTGTTTCTTCAAACTAAAAAGTAATAATAGAAAGATTAATCTTTTTATCAGAAATCTCGTAGCACATTGCTACGCCGGTGCTACGCCGAAGCTCGTAGCAATATTGCTACGAGACTCGCCACTTGTTTGTTGACAAAAGCCTTGGATAAATAGAAAATTGTAGTGGAAAATATAAAGAATGGTGACAGAAGACAAAATTCAGTAGATACAATGTTATGTATCTTACAAAACTACAAGCTTGTCTACCTTATCTAATTATCACTAAGGACTAAGATAAAGATCTGAAGAACAATTTCCGTTATTAAAATCGTTCAAAATCTAATTCCAATCAATGTCAAAAACTTGTCAAAATGTAGGGAAATTAGAGGTATTTTTGACAGATTGAGACTGAGATCAGACTGTGAACGTTCTTAAAGTAACTGAACTAACCCCCTTTTTTTTTTTGATGGGAAATCATCAAATGACTCCTCCCGCTCTGGGTGGAGCGGAAGGGAGTGTCAGACTCTTACTGATTAAAACCGACCCGTGTTCCTTCCTTAGCCCTTTATGTTCCGGGCCCTTTCGGTAACCCTTTCGGACAATCCCGCTGACCCGGCAGGCTTCGGCCCTAAGGGGGCTCCTCTTCGATGCTGACATCTCTTTGAGGCGCGCGTGGAACAGCGCGCGTGGCCGGGAGTCGTCACGAGGCTCCCGACGCCCGGAGCATCTCCCGCGGCGGCTGGGACGGGAGGCTCTCTCCCTGAGCCGTCGAACTAACCCCTCAGTTTTGAATTTGACACACATATTGCCGAATCATTTATAATTTCTATTAAAACGACGGGGGTGGCCCCCGTCCGATCTCCTGACCTCCTCCTCCTTTTGGCTGGCTTTTACCTTAGCCAGAAGGTACAAGTCGAAAGCGATGTGGAGGAATATTAGGAAGCCTTATTTTAGTTTTTTAATAGTTTTAGTTAGGTAAGGATAATATTATATTTTTATTTTAATAGTTTCTTAGTTTATTTAGTAGAGGGGCTTGTGGCTAAATAATAACAGCCGCAGGGGTCAATCGATGAGGTTAAGCCACGCTTGCCGCGGTCATTCCATGGCTGGGTGACCATCTTTACATACCAAGACCGCTCCGTGCCTCGGAAAGCACGATAAGCCGTTGGTCCCGGCTGTCATTCTTGAATCTTTGATAGTAGTCACGAGTCATCAGAAGCCCGAAAGTCTGACAACCAGTCTTACCAAGAGGAATCGTGTTACCCAGTAACTGGGTTGAGGACGTCAGATAGGCAGTCGCTCCATGTAAAATACTGGTATTCAGCTGCATTCGGTCAGACTGGAAGCCGACCCCAAGATACATAGTTGGAAAACGCTAGGCGGGCTGACAGAAGTTTTTCCAGTCAGTGTCAGTAATATATTTTTTACTTGTAATAAACTAAAGTTATTCCTCGGAGAAATAATTTTGAATTTTTGACAGTTCTTCGATACGAAACCTGTCAGACGTCAATTTTATTCCACGAATAAAAATTATCGATCGATTGAAAAATCAGCCCTTATATAAGTACTACAACTATTCAGATGTCGAAATGATCAGTAGTCAGCTGCGTACAATACCCACCTGCGACTGAAAACTATAAATCTTTACAACTAAAGACGGAACCTGAACCATGAACCTTGTCTGTGTGGTGCCGGACTTAAAAAATGGCACCACCCCATACTTCCCGTGGGTGTCGTAAAAGGCAACTAAGGGGCGTACCGGAGAATGGGCAGCAGCGTTCTCTATGCATTCCACCACCATACCATACTACGATCGCCAACCTGCCTGCCAAGCGTGGCGATTATGGCAAACCCCCCCTTTTGGGGGAGGCCTATGTCCAGCAGTGGACGTCTTTCGGCTGAAATGATGATGATGATGAAAGACGGAACCTTGGGACCAAACAGCTATACTTTGTAGGTATAGAACATGAGTGCATTTCCGTATAAGTATGTGAAGCCACGTAACGTCTCACACGATGTCAGTAATAAATTTTATCCTTGCCTTTTGTTCAGCTGTAAAATTAGAAACGTGGATGTAGAGGTTTTGGAAGGGACATTTGACTGGTTGCTTTCTGGCAAGTTTTGGTCTTTGGTAAACACGTCAGAAATGAAGAGATATGCAGGAGAATCAAGGTAACCGACATAGCCACAAGAATTGCCAAACTTAAGTGGCAGTGAGCAGCGCACATTGCTCGCAGAACAGATGGCCGATAGGGCCGACTACAATTGATTGTAGAACTTTGATTTTCTCTTAGATTTTAGAAAAAAAATATTGAAATTTTGAACGTTTTAAATTACAAGAATTGGCGTTCAGCTTTATATAATACCAGCCAGCCAGCTTTAATACCAGCGTCAGGTATTGTACCTGGCATATGCTGAGCTGGACTCCCATTTGGTGCAACCATGAGACACACACCGCCCAGTAGTGATCGACCGTTATAGATGAGCTAGGTGTCTATGGTCCAATTTATCATTTTAATGTTTGTTTTTTTTTTTTTTCACTTGTTTTTGATGTTTTTTAATACCTGTCTTGTGTCTTTTGTTGCACTGAATAAACGTTTTATCTATCTATCTATATACTGGTACTTTAGTGAAAAAATCTTGTCCTACTGTATTTTCCGATACTCCTGTGTTTTCTGAGTCTGCAACATTCTCGGAAAACACGCTAATAAATTACCAGCTCGCCACAAGCCACATCCAGCCTCCTATCTCCTCGCACGGAGCAGCCGAAGTAATACCGGTTGCGGTTTTATTGACAATCACTGCGCCGATATTGGTTCCATTGGCTCCGTACGGCTGTGAACTTTGTCGCGAGTGGCCAATAAGTCCAGATATTCCGTAATTGAAATGTAGGGCTTGGTGGACCTGGACTAATGGAGAAGGAAAGGTAAAGGAAGGAATTGATATTAATTGTTTTGTTGAAAAAATTACGACATCCTAATTCCGTACACACGATCAATCACAATCTGAATGATTTTGAGGGATATTGTTTATCCATCCATACTATATATAATACTAGCTTCCGCCCGCGGCTTCGCCCGCGAGGTATGTCAATAAAAAACATCCTATGTCCTTCCCCGGGATGCAAACTATCTCTCTGCCAAATTTTATCGAAATCCGTTCATTGGTTTAGGCGTGAAAAGGTAACATACAGACAGACAGACAAACAGCCAGACAGACAGAGTTACTTTCGAATTTATAATATTAGTATGGATTATAAATGCGAAAGTGTGTCTGTCTGTCTGCTACCTTCTGTTGTTTTTTGTTTGCACCTGGATTAATGGAGAAAGTAAGGATGGAATTGAGAATGATTGTTTCTTTGGTTCACAAGTTGACTCCAGCCAGTCTCCACACAAACATTATTACTTAACATTACTTTTCCCACTGACAGCGATGCGGACGAATTTTTTGATGCCCAATGAGCTCCTCCGACTTTTTTTAGGGTTCCGTACCTCAAAAGGAAAAACGGAACCCTTGTAGGATCACTTCGTTGTCCGTCTGTCAACACCCCTTTTCTCAGGAACGCGTGGAGTTATCAAGTTGAAATTAATATCAAATACTCAGGGCTACAATCCCTTGAGGCAGTGAAAAAATCAAACTTCGAAGTCAACGCAATCAAAGATACGGGCGTTTATGTTCCGTTTGTGCCGCATATTTTGATACTCGCTAGGGAATCAAAACCTATAGGGTACTCCGTTGACCTAGAATCATGAAATTTGGCAATAAGCAATGTCATGTAGCACCAGTAAAAGAAAAAATTCGAAAACCGTAAATTTGTAGTTCTATACCTACTTTCTACGGAACCCTCGGTGCACGAGTCCGAATCGCACATATATTTTATAACTAAATAGTTTTTCATTAAAATGATAACATACAATATATAACGCAACTAACTATTTACACTAAGTCCTAAATGAATTGACTGACTAACTAAATAAAGAAATAAACACAAAAAATCCTTTGTGTAAGATTTCTTATTAAGATTACTAGCTCTGCCCGCGACTTCGTACGCCGATCCTGTTGCTTATGCCAGTGACAACGGGGTCGTCAAAATCGAAGATCTGAAACGTCTGATGTCGAATTCTAAGAGCCCGGGGACGGGACGGGTTGTGGTGTCTCGCCGACACCACAACCCGTTAGAATTTTCGCCTCAATGATATTTCTCTGCAGCGAGACGACTTTGAGCCGGGTCCCATTGCACAGTTTCGGCGGAGTGAGTTTCCGAAGAAGCATAATTGGGACACCGACCTTTAACTTAATGGTGTGCGCTGGTAGTCCACTTGCACTGAGGGAATTGAGAAATTCTACGGGGTAATGTGTGGCGTCATCTTGGTCGACAACAGTGTTTATTGAAGTGTTGCACTTCATTTCCCTCAATTTCCGCGAGAATGCATTCATTGATCGCTGAAGCTTGGTCGTTTATGGGTGTTAAAATGGCTCGTTCACACACCCAAGAATTATGTTGGTGCGGTATCCTATTGATGTCCCCGTACACCAGGCGAATCAAATCTTCTAAGGTGGACACCACTCTCCCAAGTATCTCAGGTAGAACCACCTGGCCACCGTCAACTGGTAGCGTTCCCTCACCCAATTTTAAGAGAACATCAGAAAATTCTTGGGCGTGTACATTCCCGCCAAGATGTGCTCTCATATTCATCGTTAAGCGCAACCTATGAATATGTGGCCATAAGAAAGAGTATTTCAACAAAGCATTCACCTCATCAGCCCTAGTTCCTCGCGTCACCACAGGCAGCGTTTGTCGGAAATCGCCGCTAAACAGAACTGTAACGGCACCCATCATTTGCTGGTTCCTGCGGATGTCCTGCAAAGTCCTATTTACCGCCTCTACTGCTTTTCTGTTCGCCATAATGCATTCATCCGACACGATTAAACAGCAATCTTTAAGCACGCGCCCTTTGTCACTATTGCGTGACACTCCACAAACAGGTGTTTCATTACTCTCTAAATCTAAGGGAATCTTAAACATTCCGTGCGCTGTTTTGCCACCAGGAAGCAGTGTTGCGGCGATTCCTGACGATGCTACTGCAATGGCAATCTTGTCTTGCCTCCTGACCTCTGCGAGAATTCCAGCGGTGACATATATTCTCCCTGTTCCACCAGGAGCATCCAAGAAAAACATTTTACCTTGGCCGAACCAAGTCAAGGATGGTGTCGAAAATTTGCTTTTGCTCTGAGGTAAACTTAAGAGACATGGTCATTGACGACGGTACTCATAGATCATAATTTATTTCAGAGTTGTACTCTGTTTGCAAGCTCTTGTACATCCGGATGTTGTGGAGTCGGTAGCCCATAATCCACCAGAGAACTGCCGCAGATCGAAATGGTCATATCTTGAAGTGAACTAAGGCAACTGTTTAGAACGCACTCATCAGTTGCCTCAGTATTATCTTCAGTAGTGCGTCTCAGACCTCTTAGGAAGGCTTCGATAGAAGATGTCGATATTTCTCCCACAACAGAAGCGGATTTGCAATACCGCAGAACACCAACATGATGACAAACAGATGTCGCAAACGACTGAGATTGCCACTAATGCTGGCCTCCTCAAGTGCGTTGCCCCAGTACTGATCACCGTCGAGAAGGTGGCGTGCTACGCAAGCAGCGCGGTATGTGGGATACTCAATGTCATCGACTGTCTTAGAAACGCAAATGATGTTGGGCCCCGCACTATGTGCAGTAACATTCGCAAATAATAGCACTCGCCATTATTTGGGTGCACAGTGTAAACCCGTCTCAATGCGGTGTCCTTAAAAATTCCTGGAAACCCGTCCACGGCATAACCGCGTCGACGTCGATTAAATACACCTCTTTGCTTGTCGTACGTGTAGTACGACGGCACCTCATCATAGGTGAGTGATCTAGCAAAGTTGTCCCCTTCACAGAGTCTGAAAAAGGCCAATTTCAGTCTATCAAAAAGTACTCTGTGAAGGCCAACAGGAAAATTAAACACATCAACCAACACAGACAACAAAGGTAACTCCCGTTTCTATAGGATGAGAGCGGTACATCGGCACCTATAACATCACATTTTAGGAACAAAACCATAGCGCGATCTAACTCGACGCCAACGCCATCTAGTTAGAAAACAGAAACTACATATTATTTACCCAAATTAATTAAATTATGAATAAAACTAAATTGTCGTTAATTTAACAGACAACTACATTAGTTTAGCATTAAAAAAAATATGGTAACAGCAGAAAGGATCAAAACTAAGAATTACATACTTAAATGAATTACCTACAACAAATGTGCTTGGTAAGATATAGCTTAGAACCAAAAGTTTGACTTAAATTCATGATAGTGTAGCTTGTTGTACCGCCAATCAATCTGTTTAGTAATATTGGTGTGAAACTCTCCATACAATTAGATAGGACATGTGAAGTTCTCAAATTTCATAACAGTATCGTTCCTAATGCACATAAAAAATGCAAAAACTAAAAAAAAAGAAATTTTACGATTTTTTAAAACAATATTACGGGATTTGAACTCGCACCATTTAGTGCGGTAAACGGTCGCCTGACCTTACCGCTAAATTCCCCGTTGACATATTGTTGAAATAGCTGCTCCCTTGCAATTTATAATATTACTGCCTCGCTCCTTTATAAAAATAGCGTGATTATTATGTTCCCAGAGTTAAAGTCTTATTTTTAAATAAAAAAATAAACATGTCATTTTGTGCATTCAATTATTTTGTGCATTCAATTACGAACAAACACATTTTAAAATCAATATTGCTTACCTCCCATAGCATACGGCGTGATAATATGTAGCCTAAAGCCTTCCTTGGTTTACTAAGAACATTTTTGCTGAATTTCAATTCAATCTATCCAGTAGTTTTGGCGTGAAGCCGTACCATACACACAGACAAACAGACAAACAGACAAAAATTCTAAAAAGTCACTTTTTGTCATCAGTTACGTTTTTCTAACAAAAGCCACTTATTTTTTCTCAAAAATTCACAATGTACAGTTTTTCTTTCGTTACTGTTTTATTATATGTATAGATTACATTGAAGAACTTTATCTTTATATTTCTAAGACCTTCATTATACTGTACATTCGTAGAAATATAATAATGATATCGGGCTATTTAAATTTTTATTTTTATTCAAAATGTATATAATTCATGACAAATAGGTACAGTTTGTATCAGCAATGTGTGACTATATTGTTGTAATGTGTGACTATAGTGTGTGGTACCAACTGAACAACTTTCTCCACCGTGATCGCGAAAAAATTATCAGCTGTTCGAGAAAGGGGTGCCAACATTTTTCTATGCAAGCTGGCATATCCATCCGTCATTTTTTTTTTAAAGTTATCGCCCACGTTGTAAGTAGCATACGAGTATATGGGCCTTAGACAAAGAAAAGTATAGACGGCGGGTATCTCCATTTCATTTCCACAAGAAAGGGATAAAGTATTGAGTTATTATAAGTAACAGAAAAGGATAAAGCTATACTATTTCCGTCTCTCAGTGCGTGCCAGTTTTTTCAAGGCAGCTACTCATGTAGCCTGTGTTAGTTAAGTTAGTTTTTTGTCTCATGTGTGGCCACGCTACCCGATGCTCTATAGCTTTCTTACTCTAAGATATGGGAACTAATCTCTGAAACTGCTAGTCGGATTTGAAAAATTCTTTTTGCTTTTGATAGCCCATTTTTTTCAGAGGGCTGTAGGTTACAAACAAACTAACATCATGCTAGGATCCTTAAAAGCCGAGTAAAATAAAAAAAAGTCAGAAGAATGCTAAGCGAAAACGAAGTAATAGTGCGGGCGGGCGATGTGACGCGACGGGGTAGGTCGGGGAACAGGAAATGTCACGCGGACAGAATCGCGGGCAGAAGCTAGTGCTGTAAAAGTTTTAAACATTAACAACAACAAGTTTTAGATTAACTAAAACTAGCAAGTCATTTCTTGTAAACAGCATCCGTTTTTATAACAAGTTACCAAAGCGGGTTACAGAACTTAGCGATGGAAATTTCAAAACCCTCATCAAACGTGTCCTTATCAAAAAAAGCATATTATAAGATTAAAGACTACGTTGAAGACAAGCAAGTCTGGCAATAATTCCTTCTGCACATGTGGCTTCCCTGGCTTCTCATTAACGGCATAACTATGTAAATGTCTATTAACTGCTCTCAAATTACGATGTTTAATTTTTATTAATTTTTTTTTTACATACTTTTGACATAATTTCTTTATTATTTGACATTATATACTTTTTGACATAATTTCTTTATTATTTGACATTATATACAGACACTTGAAATTTTTCTCCTCTTTATTAGTGGTTTTAATGAGAATCATAACACTTGGTTTTAGTAGCTTTTTATTATTATTTTTCTTTTTTTATTATCTATCCTTTTGATAGATTCTTATTTTGTAAATGTGAGGACTTTGTAGGCCTTATAGACTTTAGATCTGTAGACCATTTTCTATTTTATCAAGTACTTGGTACTTGTTGACAGGCCTACGCTGTCCTCCCATACCTACTGTAATCTGGAAACATTGTAAAAGCCAATTTTTTTTAAAAAGAGTAACCATGGAGTTACTTGCCGGTTCTTCTCCATAGGAAACGACCAATTGGAACCGTGCACCTAGCTTCTGACGTTTCATAAGTGCCCATGTAGGTTTATATGAAATAAAACATTTTGATTGATTTTGATTTTGAACAAATCCGTAACAAATGCGAAAACCACTTAACAAATTACTCTTGCTTAAAAACATCTAAGGTGAATAGTTGAGACCGCGAAATTCAAATTGTCTTACGTTTTTTGCAATTTGCAGGTCAGTGTCAGGTTGTATCTTGATCAAAATATGATTCGCGACAAAAACAGGTACATAATTAGAGAATTATAATCAATATAATAATTCATACATCTTTCTAAGTTAGATTTCTACAACTAACACTTTTCCATAAGAGATTGGTGGTTGGTGGTAGAAATCTAATCTTCAGTGATTTTACCTTTGTGTAGAGTAGGTATAATAGTAGTACTGCGAGCACTGTGTAAGTTTTAGAGCAGAGTTGCATCTCTATCGGGTCTCAATTCCGGTTGGCAGTCGGTTAATGTAATCAGCGACTGTTCGACGTACGTTTTTAGGTCGCAACCAACTTGCCACCAACTTATATTTACACACATGGTTTACTCACTATTAAAATTTGTTTTTTAAACGTTAATTGCAGTCAAAGCTTATTAAAGAAATAAAAAATTCCGAATCTCTTCAAAGTAAGAGTGAATAGGCTTGTTCTGGGTAAGCTCACTCCATCGTCGACTTTGTCTCTGTCACCTCTGACCTAGACTAGAGTTAAGAGCAAACCCATTTCAAATAAAAAAAAAGGCTTAGCAAGTCGAAACTATGTAGGTTCATGAGAGTAATGAATTACATTTCTCTTTTTTATTGCCTTCACTTCTTCATAACCGGTGTCTCCATATCGTATCTATGTATTTGTTTAACAATTCATTTTCCTGACGTTTAGTACAGACGCCAGCACACCAAGCTACCCGAAACTGTCAAATTTTCCCAATCAACTTTGAACCTTATGCTTTAGTAATAAAGTTGAAAATCTATTAAATAATTTTGACAGATTGTAGTGGCTTGATGTGCTGGCGTCTGTACTTCGAATTGTCGATGGCGATAAGGTGCTTTGTTCTTCCGATAGACCAGACCGCGTGTCCCTTAATCACCTTAGTCCCTTGGGAGAATCAGCCTGTGACTCAACGCGAAAAAGTTTTTGAGCACCTACGAATATGCAACACTGTTTTTAGTATATGCGAAACCCGAAACACGCGTCTAGTATTTTTGTTGCCAAGTCAGCGGGGCTGTCCGAAAGGGTTACCGCTGGCCTCGAACATAAAGGGCTAAGGAAGGAACACGGGTGGGTTTTAGTCAGTAAGAGTCTAACACTCCCATCCGCTCCACCCAGAGCGGGAGGAGTCATTTGATGATTACCCATCCGCAAAAAAAAGCACCTTTGAATATGCAACATTGTTTTTAGTATATGCGAAACCCGAAACACGTGTCTAGTATTTTTATGTAAAGAATCTATGTACAAAATTTCAAAACTGTATCATGAAAAATCACAAAGTTATAAGCTTGTTAAGTTACCTGTTTGTCCGTACAAAAACATGCTCACCCGCGCCGCTCGCGCCGCGCTGTCTTGCGCTCATTGATAAATAGTACCTAGGTACCTAACCGTTCGGCGTGGAGATTGAATAACCCACTTAGTGTCGCTCGGTGTCCAACCTTATAACCTTTTTAAATATTTTTGGGACAAAATATAACATGGGGTAAAAATTATTGGAATCAATTCAGTTACTTATTCTGAACCAACTATATTCAGGTTTCGCAAATACTAAAAATAGCGTTGTATAAATGTTTATAACATACTTAGTCTCAAAAGATTTAAATACGAACGGGCGCAACAAATTCAGACTCGTTTAAAACTCCGTAATTTTCCTCTCGACCCTGTTTCAGTAGGAACCGGTCCGGTTATACGTACGAGTCGTATACGGCCCGGAACCGCACAAAAGCGGAACTTAATATTAAGTGTTGTGGATTATGTGCATGAGCGAACATATGCGGTGCTTGTCAAAAGAATTTTAAGTGAAGCGAAATATGCCAGTTATAGCTAGCGTTTGAATTTTGGTGAGGATTTAAAATTTAAGTTAGAGTACTGTTTGACTTATATGCTGCGCCCCACGGTTTCACCTGCGTATGTTTCGATCCCGTGGGAATATCGGGATAAAAAGTATCCTACGTGTTAATCCAGGAAATGGTCTATCTTTGTGCCAATTTTCATCCAAATCTGTTCAACGGTTTACGCGTAATTGAGTAACAAACATCCAAACATCTTCACAAGCTTTCACATTTTTATAATACTAGCTGCGCCCCGCGGTTTCACCCGCGTAAGTGTCGATCCCTTGGGAATATCGGGATAAAAAGTAACCTATATGTTAATTCAGGGTGTCCGCTACCTCCATAGAAAATTTTATCAAAATTGGTCCCGCTGTTTGAGCATGAAGAAGTAACAAACATATAAACACACACACACACATTCACAAACTTTCGCCTTTATAATATTAGTGTGACTAGCTAACCCGACAGATGTTGTCCTGTTTTCGATTCGAAAGACACGTGGCGCCATCTCTTATCATAATAACGTTATTGTTGTTTTCTTCGGGAACAGCGCTTTTTTTCGGAATGAAAAGTACCCTATGTCCGTTTCTGAACAACTGACAACGTATATGCAAAACTTCAAGATTATCGGTTCAGTGGTTTAGGCGTGAAAAGGTAACAAACAAACTTACTTTCGTATTTATAATATTAAGTTATGATACCGTGGTTATGTGGTATCAGTACGATATGATGTCAATAATTTAAATTTGTCGTTAGTAAGTTGTAAGAAGGTAAGTAACAATCAGTACACCGTAGAAAGAAAGGAATACATTTATATGCGATAAACATGACGCAAAGAAATATACCAACCCAAAAAACAAAACTCTCCTTCTGACGCAGTTCGGTAAAAATGTCAATTAGGGGGAAAAAACGCGTCACCTTCACGCAAAACGGCCATCGCTCAGCATAATGCTGAGACCGTACGCGGGACAGAGGCACAGCGCTTTGCCGTTTTACAATGTTTAATGCGGTTTCCGAGATTTTTAACTCCTGTTTCAAATCTGTAAACCTCTCAATAGTGATAATTGATTCGGTCTAAATAATAACAGCCGCACAGGTCGATCGATCAGGTTAAGCTGCGCTTGCCGCGGTTGGTCTGTGGATGGGTGACCATCTTTACATACCGGGACCCCTCCATGTCTCGGAGAGCACTTTAACGCTATAGAGTTTGAGAAAATTTCTGACGCCAGACAGACGCGAAAAGAGACTGTAAATAGCCCTTTAGATATATAAAAGAAAGTCGTGTTAGTTACACTATTTATAACTCAAGAACAGCTGAACCAATTTGGCTGAAAATTGGTGTGGAGGTAGCTAAAAACCAGGAGAAGGACATAGGATTCTTTTTTTTTAATACTTTTATTTACTTCTAGGAGTAGGGTAGGAGTAGTGTAGGAGTAGGTTAGGAGTAGGTTAGGAGTAAGGTAGGAGTAGGGTCGGAGTAGTGTAGGAGTAGGGTAGGAGTAGTGTAGGAGTACGGTTGGGGGAGGAGTAGGGTAGAAGTAGGGTAGGAGTAGGGTAGGTGTAGTGTAGGAGTAGGGTAGGAGTAGGGTAGGAGTAGGGTAGAAGTAGGGTAGGAGTAGGGTAGGACGGTAGGAGTAGGGTAGGAGTAGGGTAGGGTTACGGTACGGTAAGGGTTAGGACAACATGCGAATGAAGTAGCGCCGGGCGGCTAGAAATAATTTATATGGCAAAACAACATTTGCCGGATCAGCTATTATTATATAGATATAGATTGACTATGTACGTTTGACTGAAAACAAGAGAGCTTTTACTTAAAAAAAAAAAATAGACCATTCGCGTTTTTCTATTTATATTCACATGAAGAATTTTATTACTTATTGGACCTTTTAAAAACTCTCTATAAGCTCTTTGTAATGTCTGTGTAGACATTTTATAAAGGGCAGTTGGAAAAATATCTCAGACATTTAAGTTTTTATTATAGAAACTGCCAACTTTTGCTCGACAAACTTGAAATTACTTCTTGTCTTAAAATTATCGTACAACTTGTAACGTTTGTGGGTAGTCTTTTTTAAAAGTGGGTATTTTTGAAAGTTGTGAAACCTATTTCAGTTTAAATAGGTACCTAATATTTTTTAACTAAAAAAAAATAGAAATATATTAAAAAAAAAAAAATTATAATAAAATCAACTAAAAAAATATATAATCAGCCTAGAATGTTCCCACTGCTGGGACACAGGCCTCCTCTCTGTGAGAGGGAGTGGGCCGTAATCCATCAAGCGGACCTAGTATGGGGTTGGTAGATGTGACTTGTCTTCGAATTTTTAGGTCTAGGACATGGCGGCTTACTCACGATGTTTTCCTTCGCCATTTTAACCACACAAATGTCCCGCACCCCGCGATAACGTCATCAGGATGTACATTATTTTTTTACGTTTTATTGGGCCGCGGGGCGCCCTCGCCACTTATACACGACTCGTACAGCAAAAAATTCTATGGACCCCTGTTAAACTAATGGCTGTTTCTTCAAGTTGATAGACAAGGGTAGATTACAAAACTTGTTTCGTAACTGTAAGAGACTTTGATTTTTTTTTTAATAATTGTTTATTTTTAATGTTTGTTTACATTACGACAATTAAAAATTAAAATAATATTATGTCAAAATCGAAAGCGATGACCCTATTTTTTTATTTACCTAAAAAATAACCCCAGAGCAGTGGTGATGAAATTATTTACACAAAGTAAAGCGCCTGTCAGGGTTCGAACTTACGACCAAGAACTCGGAAGTCACAGCCGTTACCTCTGAGCCACCACCGCGCTCCGTTTTAAGTAACCCTGAATAAACCAAGGTTTAAACAGTACCTAAATGTAATAGGTTTACTTGGCATTGTTTACTGCTTGAAAACAATAAAGACGAAATATAAAATTAAGTTTATTTTACGTTCGGCCATTAACCCAAACGTTTACAACCCCAGGTCACGGATATCCTCAACAGTAAACGTGTAATAAATAAACATTTAATTTCTTCGTTTGTATTTTCATTACAGGGTTGGTTTCTTTTATTGATGTGGTCGTTTCAGCCGATAGACGTCCACTGCTGGACATAGGCCTCCCCCAATTTTGGGGGGGGTTTGCCATAATCGCCACGCTTGGCAGGCGGGTTGGCGATCGCAGTATGGTATGATGGTGGAATAAATAGAGAACGCTGCTGCCCATTCTCCGGTAAGACCCTTAGTCGCCTTTTACGACACCCACGGGAAGTAAGGGGTGGTGATATTCTTTAAGTCCGGCACCATACAGACAAACGTTTATTGATGTGTTAAAGAAAATTCGATTTATTCCGGTCTGATCCCCTGAATCCACCCCTTCTCGATCCCCTGCAAGTTCGTCTTCTGTTTTAATCTGTGTCTTATCCACATTATGTAATTTAACCCTTTTTGACAGGTAAGTACAGTCAAAAGAAAATAAAAGTTTCATGATTTATTGAATGTAGAAGAAATTGAGTTGCAGAAATTGCAGTTTCTTTATCGGGCCCTGTCAGAACACTGGAGCTGTAGTATTTTTTTTTTTTGGAAATTATGAGTGCAGCAACAAAAGTTTTCTGTAGCACCTGCAACCTAACGTCTTTTTTTGTATGTAGGCAACGAGTTAAGGCTCCTGCAAACGACGCGAATCGCACTCGACGCGAATCGCACTCGACGCAAAGGCACCGCTCGCGAATCGCGTCGCGTTTCGCGCCTGTTTGAAGGAGTGTATATAGAACAGCTTCAATTATACTAATTCATCATCTTTACTATTCCAACAGAATATCAAAAAACCAGCGTCTATTTACGAACGTAAATTAATATGACTCAGAGTTACCGATAAATATATTTACTTCTGAATTAATAACTCAGCGACTAATGTAGAAAGTGGGCTACTGTATATATTTAAGAGATTCAAGTCAGACGAGCAAACTAGTCTTCACCCCCGTAAATGCCGATCCTGTGGGAATATCGGGATGAAAAGTAGCCTATATGTTAAGCCAGGGTGTCAGCTACCTCCATACAAAATTTTATCAAAATTGGTGCAGCCGTTTGCGCGTGAAGAAGTAACAAACATATAAACACACACACACACACAAACTTTCGCCTTTATAACATTAGTGTGATTCCAGCCTCAAAATTAGCCATCAAACTTTTTTATTCAAAAACTACATTAATAAATCATATTCATTTTTCATTAAAATTTTCAGTAGGTATAACAGTCAAGTCATCAATTACCGATTTTTCTCGATGTCCACTACTTGTTTGCCTACCACTGGGAGAAAGCGAAACGACTTTTAAAAATTATTGTCGTTGTCCACCACTGGGGGACACTTCATGGTTCGAATAGGTCAAATCTGTTCCAAAACCGAATCGGGGCACCCCCGACTTCACGTAGTCTTTTGGCTGCTACCCCTAGAGTGTATATAAAAAAACAAGTTATTAAAAAAACTAAAAAACCCGACTGCGATAAAAAAAAACTGAAAAGCTAAAAACAAGGCCATTTTAAATTAAATAAAAGTTGGAAGCAGGCGGGACCCATTTGAGTTTGAAAATATAATAAAAAAAACTGGCCAAGTGCGAGTCGGACTCGCACACGAAGGGTTCCGTACCACAAGACAAAAACGCCGAAAAAAACATGTTTGTTGTATGGGAGCCCCCCTTAAATATTTATTTTATTTTAATTTTATTATTTATTATTAAAGTTAAAATACAACTGAGTTATTTGTGAATATTTCAAGTGCCTACCTGTTGCCATTTTTGATATCGAGCAAAAAAAGGCAAAAAAATCGCGTTTGTTGTATGGGAGCCCCCCTTAAATATTAATTTTATTTTGTTTTTAATATTTGTTGTTATAGCGGCAACAGAAATACATAACTTGTGAAAATTTCAACTGTCTAGCTATCGCGGTTCTTGAGATACAGCCTGGTGACAGACAGACAGACAGACGGACAGACGGACAGACGGACAGACGGACAGACAGCGAAGTCTTAGTAATAGGGTTCCGTTTTTATACGGAACCCTAAAAATGGTATGGGTCGAGCCTGCTTCCAACTTTAATTTAATTTAAAATGGCCTTGTTTTTAGCTTTTCAGTTTTTTTTACCGCAGTCGGGTTTTCTAGTTTTTTTTAATTACTTGTTTTTTATTTCCAGCTTTTTAGTTTACAAATTTGAAAGATTTCGCAGACGATTTAGTTCTTGGTACGTGTTTTTTACGATTTGCAACTTAGAATTACTTTTAACCATATAAGTTGTATATATTATTGTAATCACCTTTAAAAACCCTTTATTTTGATGCCCCACTCGATAGGTTTCGAGAAAAATAATTTTTTTTGAAGACATAATATGCGCCAAAAATCGGCCATTTTATATTTTTTTTTCAATTTTGATATACCCAGTGACACTCGCGCTACCAAGACAAATCTAAAGACGTATAATTTATCCAAATCCGTTCATTCGTTTAGAAGTTATGAGGGAACAAGGAAACGGACATACATACATACATACAGGTCAAACACATAACCCTCCTTTTGGGCTTCGCCGCAGTCGGGTAAAAACCGGGTGCGCGAAGGGAGAGCAACCCCCGTCCGCTGTAACAAAGCCTATGCTTTGTTACAGCGGTGTTTGGTTGCTCTGCAGGTGGCTATGCACCCGCGCGAGCCGTAGCGGCTGAAGCAAGCCGAAGCCGCGGAGGCATATAAATATATTAAAAAACGAGAATGACTAGACTTTAAAATACTGACAGGTCATCTGAGTGCGACTGAAGCTGGTGGTCCAGGGCAAACTCCTTTTGGCAATAAAAAAAAAAACAAACGGATAAATGTTTCTAATGTCAGCAAGAGTTATACGAGAAGGAATTAGCAAGCTGCCTTTAGGAGCCAGACTAAAAGCGTAGTAGTTAATTGGATACCATAATTTGCGAGGACTCAAAAAAGGTTCTAAAATACTCAACAATGGATCTTATATACAAAGGATTTAATAATAAATAAATTACGAGTCTCATCTGTCAGCCAAGCTGCTAATTTCACCGTTACTTTGCAACATTAATTTCGACGTCAGTTTTCAACATTAATTTTGTTTCGGGCCGCGTTGCGACGGCTTTTCAAGACAGTACGTTTTCTTCTTATTATTATTTTTTTGTGGAAATTAGCTAATTAAGAAAATACTGTTTTTACTGCCTCGTTGGTCTAGTGTTCGCAAGCGCTACTACTGAGCTGGAGGGCTTGGGTTTGATTCCCAGGTCAGGCGAAGTGTTATTGGATTTTCCATCAGGAATTACTCAGTAGCAGACCGGAGTACATAATGTTACCACTACTAAGGGTGTGTGTGTGTGTATGTGTGTTTATATGTTTGTTACTTCTTCACGCTCGAACGGCTGGACCAATTTTGATAAAATTTTGTATGGAGGTAACTACGACCTGGATTAACATATAGGCTACTTTTTATCCCGATATTCCCACGGGATCGACATTTACACAGGTGAAACCGCGGGGCGTAGCTAGTTACCCATATATATAAATAAAGTCTTACTACTAACCCCTTTATTTATGAACGAACAGTTTAGAGACGTTTAAACGGTAAAAATGTATGGTTGAAACAATCGCTAATCATTACGTATTTTTAAAAAACATAAAAAAAAAATAAACCCCTGTAAATATTACGTGCGGCACGAGTATTTTCAATTTTAATTAACGTTACGTTAACTAAGCTCGTCTCGAACGCGCCATGAAAATACTAGGCCTACAAATACATTGTGTGATCAATAAAAGTTCCATTTGTCAATATCGGTCCATTAGATTAGACATTGGAGAGCCATAAATAATAAACAGGCCAGACGACCGACTGGCGCGGTCAACTGCCCCCCCCACTTGTATGAAAATATCATTAATCATATTCAAGTCTTTCTCTATTCTTAGAAGGACAATATAAATATTACTTACTATTTTTCAACTATTAATTTCCCTGACTATACCTACCATTCTGGCGAAATCAATAATTTCAAAAGCGGTCTCAAAATTTTAGTGAAATAATCTAGAAAACGGTAACAAAATTAAGATAGAATATGGGCGCCGCCGTCGGTTGAGACTGGTCATCTCTTAACTGGCAATGCTTATTTTTAATCTTATATTTTGAACTGTTTCTTCATTTGTGTCTTTCTAGGATTCCGTAGCCAAATGGCAAAAACGGAACCCTTATAGATTCGTCATGTCTGTCTGTCTGTCCGTCTGTCTGTCCGTCCGTATGTCACAGCCACTTTTCTCCGAAACTGTAAGAACTATACTGTTGAAACTTGGTAAGTAGATGTATTCTGTGAACCGCATTAAGATTTTCACACATAAATAAAAAAAAAAAACAATAAATTTTAGAGTTCCCCATACTTAGAACCGAAACTAAAATTTTTTTTTTCATCAAACCCATACGTGTGGGGTATCTATGGGTAGGTCTTCAAAAATGATACTGAGGTTTCTAATATAATTTTTTTATAAACTGAATAGTTTGCGCGAGAGACACTTCCAAAGTGGTAAAATGTGTGTCCCCCCCCTGTAACTTCTAAAATAAGAGAATGATAAAACTAAAAAAAATATATGATGTACATTACCATATAAACTACCACCGAAAATTGGTTTGAATGAGATCTAGTAAGTAGTTTTTTTTTAATACGTCATAAACCGTAAACCGCAATTTACCATTCATTCAATCAACTCAAAAAAAAAAAACATTTTATTTCATAAACATAAACCTTATGCATAAACCCGGATGTTACGGAACCCTCGGTGCGCGAGTCCGACTCGCTCTTGCCCGGTTTTTTTTTACATTGTTCTCACATATAGAAGCAACAAGAATAATGTACCCAGGATTTTGTAATATCTTGATTTAAAAGAGTGTCCATGGAGTTTCTTGCCCGTTCTTCTCCATAGAGATCTACGTTTTGGAATGGGCAACTATAGCTTCAACTTTCTGACTAACTGACAGACTATTTAATTTTGACAATTCAAAAGTGCCTGTACAAGGTTTAATTGAAATAAATGCTTTGAGTTTGAGTTTATGAAAATATGAACGCTCGACCCTTTACCCAATCACATTTACGCCGTCTACAGTCAGTTGTTTTTCCGTAGTGAAAATAAAACTCGTGTAAATGCAGTCAATCAACTCAGTCTATCGCAGTCCACTGTTGGACATGGGCCTCTTCCAGGCTGCGCCACAACACACTGTAATCCGCCTTCCACTTTCAATCTAAGCCAGCTACCTTCTTTAGGTTGTCGGTCCATCTAGCTGGGAGACCCACACTACGCTTGCCGTTACGCGGTCTCCACTCCTGCCGGTCGATTCAGTAAAAATCTTACCGTGAAAACTTAGGTGAAGTGAGTTTGTTTGTTGCTAGGAATTGACAGTATTGACAGTGGTGCTATTCTGTAAAAATCTCACCGTGAAAACTTAGGTGGAGTGAGCGTGGAGTGAGCTGTCTATCAATAGTGTCAATTCCTAGCAAAAACAAACTCACTTCACCTAAGTTTTCACGGTGAGATTTTTACAGAATCGACCGGCAGCTCACCCCCATGCTCACTTCACCTTCACCTAAGTTTTCACGGTGAGATTTTTACAGAATCGACCGGCAGCTCACCCCCATGCTCACTTCACCTAAGTTTTCACGGTGAGATTTTTACAGAATAGCACCGCTGGACTCGTCTGCTCCACCGGCCATCGGTCCTTCGACAAACATGCCAGCTATGTCCACTATTTTCGCTCTGTGTATTCCCGGTTTTTCTCCTTCAAAGAGACTCCGAGCATAGCTCGCTCTCAGCGGGATTGTCCGAAAGGGTTACCGCTGGCCCGGAACATAAAGGGCTAAGGAAGGAACACGGGTGGGTTTTAGTCAGTAAGAGTCTGACACTCCCTTCCGCTCCACCCAGAGCGGGAGCTGGGGTCATTTCCCATCCGCAAAGAAAAAAAAGCATAGCTCTCTCCATAGTATAGTTAGTTACTACTAAAAAGAGTTGAAAAAACTGTGCACACCCATTTAATTTAATATTATAATCACACTCACACGCGAACAAACGCGCCACGTGACCTAATTCGTACGAGCGAGTGCAAACAGGCCCTTATTACCATAATCCATAAAGGCTGACTTGAGGAAAAACATTAACTCCTTTACTCATTCCGTTGTGAAAGGATTTATTTGTTGAACCTGTGTAATTGTAATTTATTTCGTTTGCTTTGAGGTTATTTAATAAGAGGGTTTTTTTAAAAGGGTTTGCAGGTCAAAGGCCTTCCTTCCTCAAATAGAGAAGTCAACCTGAACAGGCGGACGGTCTGCTTTCACCAGATGAATGTGCGAAACGCTGAGACTGTTTAACTTAAGAGCGTTTACGCCGACGCCGTACGGCATTTCATACAAACTTTCAAGCCCTTACTTTTCGAAATGAATGAACCGATTTTAATGAAACTTCATACGCATAAGCAGGATAAAAGGTCTAAAAAGTTACTACTAGAGAACATTTTCGAAATGTCTTATTTAAAAAAAGATAACTGGAAATCTCTCTTTCTATGGATAATTTAAAATCGGTCTAATTTGGCTGTAACACTATTTTTCGATAATTTTCTCTACTAACTTTTTTTATAGATGTGAGTGAAAACCCTCTAGGGGCACATATACCTAGTGACCTTATTGTAATGTCCTTCAGAAAGGTTAGGTGAGTAATACTCGCAACTGGCGTGCGTGCAGGAGTTGGTTATGTCTTATCAACAACAGACCATAATCGAAAAAAAATATATAGAAACACCTACTTACGACTTAAAATATCATTGATAGAAATGCATTTCGTGGGTTACCTCGCGAACCACCTTTTACGCCATAAGGCATTTAATATTTTTTGTTAGACGCCATTTATGCATCCTCTCAACATGACCAAACCGTCTAAGCCACTGAAGCCACTGACCTCTATAATACAAGTACTGTAATATAGAGGTAAGTGGTCTAAGCATACTCTTTTAAATTGTCACTATATCTTATAAGCACATACATACTCGTATTCATCATTTCAGCCGACAGACGTCCACTGCTGGACATAGGCCTCCCCCAATTTTGGGGGGGGGGTTGCCATAATCGCCACGCTTGGCAGGCGGGTTGGCGATCGCAGTATGGTATGATGGTGGAATGCATAGAGAACGCTGCTGCCCATTCTCCGGTATGACCCTTAGTCACCTTTTACGACACCCACGGGAAGTAAGGGGTGGGTGCTATTCTTTAAGTCCGGCACCACACAGACAACATATACTCGTATTAGACAATATCTTTCGCTGCTATGCTACCATCAAATGTCTTGTTACGTACGTTAATTATTGTTGTCTTTCTTTTAATATCTGTGTATGTCATACTAGCTCTGTTCATGTTTAAATATTTCTAGTTATAAGCTTTTGAGTAAATAAAGACTTTTTAACCACAATATTTAATTAAATTCTTACATTCTCCATAAACAAGTCCTCTAAAATAATTTACATCGTCCGGTTTCCAAGTTAATGTGTGGTGGACCCGTAGACACCGCCATTGTAAGGCTTTCAATTTGAAGCCGGGCTTCGAAAATAAACTTGCAGTTTCATTGTTTCCCTGCGGAGTGCGGTATGAATGCATTCATTCGAATGAATGGGAATGAACGTATGAATGTAATTGTTTTACAAGTCTTTGTACGCTCGGAATATTATATTGTTCATGTTGCTTTGTGATAGGTGATATGGTTACTGTTATAACTAGGCGAGATATTTTGAGAGTTGTAATGGAGTTGGAGTGGTGGAGTTTCTTGCCCATTCTTCTCCATACGAAAACTACCTTTTGGAATGGGCGACTAGAATCAATTCTATTTAGTTGTAACTTTGATGTTCAAAAGTGCCTCTAATGTGTCTATTTGAAATAAATGATTTGACTTTGACTTTGGAGATAGTCGGGCAAAGCTAATTGTAGATAGGTAGGTCTCCCCGGCCGATAATAAAATTCACATTATGTTCATTCATTCCATTTCATCATACCTAGGTAATCGTTATTTCACATAACGTTAATTAATTAAATTTGACATCACGTTCATTTAAATTAAATTTGACATTACGTTCATTCATTCATTTGACATTAAGTTCAATTGAATTAAATTTGACATTACGTTCATTCGTTACGGTCATAGGTTCAAACCCAGACAGTCGCTTAACTTTGTGTAAATTATGTCATCACCACTGCTGTCAAAACTGTGAAGGAAAATAGAGTGAGAAACTGTTCTAGAATCAAACATTCGAAGACATGTGACATCTACCAACCCGCACTGGGCCCGCTTGGTGATTAACGGCCCACTCCCCCTCACCGAGAGGAGGCATGTGGCCCAGCAGTAGGATTATTATAGGCTGATTATTATTATATTTAAAACGAGCCTCCATATAAAAATTATTTCTAGTTAATGTGCAAAATAGTTGGGAAAACGTCATCTAAAACTATTCCAAATTTCAATTTGATAGCATTAGTAGTTTTTGAGATATCCAGCCAGCTATGACAGACAGACTGAGTCTCACCGTAAGGGTTCCGTTTTATCATTTTAGTACGGAACCCTAAAAAGACTGTGTAAAAACTTATTACAGGCTGATGCTTATGATTCCATTTCGTGTTCGGTCATGAGTTTACTTAAATTTTATTTCACTATTTCATTATTTTCAGTGATTTCAATATTTTATATCAAGTTTTTGACATGAATAGGATCAGAATTAAAAACCTTAAAGTTTTACTCCTAATCCCTTTCTTCAAAATGTTTCCGACATAAACTAAAACTCTGCTTAATTAAAACAAGTGCGAGTCGGACTCGCACACGAAGGGTTCCGTACCACAAGGCAAAAACGCCGAAAAAAACATGTTTGTTGTATGGGAGCCCCCCTTAAATATTTATTTTATTATTTATTATTAAAGTTAAAATACAACTGAGTATTTTGTGAATACTTCAAGTGCCTACCTGTTGCCATTTTTGATATCAAGCAAAAAAGGGCAAAAACATCGCGTTTGTTGTATGGGAGCCCCCCTTAAATATTTATTTTATTTTGTTTTTAGTATTCGTTGTTATAGCGGCAACAGAAATACATAATTTGTGAAATTTTCAACAGTCTAGCTATCGCGGTTCTTGAGATACCTACAGCCTAGTGACAGACCGACAGACAGACGGACAGACAGCGAAGTCTTAGTAATAGGGTTCCGTTTTTACCCTTTGGGTACGGAACCCTAAAAAAGAGCTCCACCATAAGCTTCAAGTCACAATCTTCTAATTTTAGGGTCTTTTGGGACTCCAATTTCAGAGTATTTAGGAACACAGTAACGTGTCATTTTCGCAACAATAAAGTAAAAACATCTTACGCCTTGTATTATTAGCTTGTTGTATTCATAGGCCCCTATTACATGGGCCTTAAACATAACTGGTCATAACATAAGGTTTTCTTTAAAAGATCGCTTTTAGCGATAAGACCGCCCATTGTGTCACCCTTTGTACAGTTTCTATACCTTATGTCTGTAATTAATATGGTGTACATAATAAAGAGTATTCTATTCTATTCTATTCTGACGAAATATGGGTGTTACTATAGGTACATCTCTGCCTAACCCTTATAACATAACAACTTATAACATAACATTACAACACTCCTCTAGTCCCCTAGAGGAGTATTGTTATGTTATGTTATAAGTAGATCTTCTAAGTGTCCAAACACACTATGCCGAAGGTACGCGACCGAAGTTCCGCGGCTGCTTTTACGTTCCGACATATTCGGCTGATTTGACAAACCATAAGTGCCCAACTTACGCGGCAGAAATTCGGTTGCGCAACTTGTGTATTCAGTGTCTCGAGCACTGTCGTGGCTTCGTGTCGTGTTATCTAAACAGCCGGACAGACAGACACAAAACAAAGTGATCCTGTTTGGGTTCCGTTATTACTTTTTTGGTGCGAAACCAGAAAAATTTACTATTTTACAGTAATAGCCATTGCAGAGGCTTTATAAGAGTCGAACCGAACCGAACTTCGGTCGCGTATAATGTGTGCTCTACAAAATACGTTGCCGCTGAATTGCCGCTGAACTTACGCCCGACCGAAGTTTTACGCAACGTAATTTCGGCATAATTTGTCGTCAGTAATTCAAATAGTAATTTAAATTGGGGGAGGCCTACGTCCAGCAGTGGACGTCTATCGGCTGAAACGACGACGACGAATTCAAATAGCATTGCAGGCGTAATCATACCGAATTTCGGTCGCGTACCTTCGGCATAGTGTGTTTTTAGACACTAAGACATTTTTAGTCGTATTTTTTTTATTCAACATTAATATTTGTTTAGTTAAAAGAAGTTTATTCACAGTTTTGGGCACTAGCAGCCCATACTAAAACAGTCCGGTATAAACGGAAATGCACCTCAACTTTATCAGGAAAACAGATGCAAAGTTATGTAAACTAGAATAAATCAGTCTCCCGTCATTCCCTCTGCAAGGAGCAATACCTAAAGTGTGAGCCTTTCTCGCAAATTGCTAAGGCGCGTGATTGCACACAACTTGCATCCTATAGTTTCCTAGTCAACAGGTAGTCTCAACAGGTTTTCTATCTAATAAAGTTGGGAGAAAAGAGTGTATTTTTAGGGTTCTGTAGTCAACAACACACTCCTTTAAATGTGTCATGCTTATTGCTATCTGTTTGTCTGTCTATGTGTCTGTCCGTCTGTCCATCTGTGGCACTCTTAAATATATATTCTGGACAATTTTAGACGAAACAATGAAATGTTTCCTAAAAAAAATATCATTATTTTGCCCTTAAAATAAGACCTGTTTGAGACCTGTGTATTGTGTTTTTACATGTTTACAATATTACTTTTCAAAACATTTACTCTAATAATACTTTATTTAATATTTACTTTTGCGAGATGCAGGATTTTGCGTGACGTCAGTAGGACGCGTAGTTCGCATGATGCGTTTGTATTAAAATAGACCCAAAACACACCCTGACACCTACTATTCTACAAGTGGTTCCAGTATGACAGCAGTTACACAGAAAACAGCTAGAGAAACAACTATAAATAATTGGATTCCTAAAAACCCTAGACAATAAATCAGTCACAAAAGGTATTTTTTTACAAGGCATAGAAGATCAAGATGTGAGTGGAAACGCTGGGATAGAACGTCCTAAGAGGACATATAGTGACCTTATTTGTGATTTTTTTTCAGAAAGGTCAGGTGCGTAATACGGGATAACCATCACCGTAATTGCAACCTCGATTTGAATCATTTTGAAGAATATTTCTAATCCACTGCTTCATATCTTCGAAAAATGTGTCTGCTCCACAACGTAAACAACGCAATGAATTTTGTTGAACTGTCAAAATGAAACCCATCGCTAATGATAGTGTGTTACGCAACTACCCCGCAGATGTAATTTATTCAAATTAGGCTGGGAATCAGCATGTCTTTTCGAACATCAACCCGTTCCGTCCGTTCAACCGATTTGCACTTCTATACCGTAGGCATAAGGATGGTATTAAAAGCAAACAAGTGGTAACAATACCAACTGTTTACTGCAGCTGCCATATGTCATGCCAGCAACGCAATAGAATTCAAAATCGGTTGAACGGTCTGTAAAAAAGGTTTATTTAAATGTCTAATCTTATTTCAAATGGAGTATAGTGCTTTAGGTGGGAAGATGAGGCGCAACAACCTCCCAAGCAGAACAAATGAGCGGAAAGGAGGCAAAAGGAGTATGGTAGTAGGAGTATGGTAAAAGGACTATGTAAGGAAACAGCAAACAGTTAAATACAATTTGAATTTCAAAACGCTGTCAAATCTGAAAGTGTGAAGAGAACTGCGCTCCAACACTTTAATGAATACCTCAAAGCCTTGACCAACAGACGCGAATCTCGTTCCACGTGGAAAGGCCCGAAAGCTACGGAACCTTGACCTCGCAGACAAAAGAGCTATTTCAGGTTCAGAAACAGTTCTGTTACTTGTGAGAAGTCAACGTGTTGAGTTGAAATGGAGGCCCTGTCTGTTTGGAGCTTAGACAAACAAAAGTATAGACGGCGGGTAGCTCCATTTCATTTCCACAAGAAACGGATAAAGTATTGAGTTATTATAAGTAACAGAAAAGGATAAAGCTATACTGTTTCCGTCTCTTAGTGCGTGCCAGTTTTTTCAAGGCAGCTACTTATGTAGCTTACGTTAGTTATGTTAGTTTTTTGTCTCATGTGTGGCCACGCTACCCGATGCTCTATAGCTTTCTTACTCTAAGGTTTGGAGGTTGTGTTTGCTTGTATTTGAGATGGGATGATATCATGTGTGCATGACTAAATTTAAACTAATATGTAGAATGTTTGTAAAGTTACACTATTATCAAACGTTTATTTTCTCTTGACTGTAACCTGTCAAAAAGGGTAACCTAGATAAAGTGGATGAGACAGAGATTAAAACAGAAGACGAACTAGCAGGGGATCAAGGAGTGGAGGGGTTCAGGGATCAGGCCGGAATAAATCGCTATTACGGATATTGTGAAATATAATTGAATGTGCTTTTCGATTGGTTACGTAATTATCGTAAAGCAGTAAATAAGCACAAAGCATCCATACGCAAAATACGCGCATTGTCGTGGAGTTGCGGAAACTAGCCCGTATTACCTATTAAGCAGAAAGCATGCATAATTAGCATGAGCCAGAGGAGGCCTGTGTTCTAGCAGTGGGAGCTATAATGTTCCCACTGCTGGGACTCAGACCTCCTCTCTTCGAGAGGGAGTGAAATCTACCACACAGGCCCAGTGAGGGCTGGTAGAGGTCACATGTCTTCGAATTTTTGGTTGTTCTAGAACTATGCCGGCTTCCTCACGATGTTTTTTCTTCACCGTTTTGAGAGCTGTGGTGATGAAATTTACACAAAGTAAAGCGCCTGTCTGGGTTTGAACCTACAACCTACAATTCGTAAGTCAGGGTCGTTACCACTGCGCCACCACTGCTCTATGTTTAAGTAATTGATAAATCAATAGTTCTGACGGTTTCGACTTTTTATTACCTACGTTCCGTCTGTATAAGTGATTTTCCGACCTAAGTTCAGTCAGGGAAAATTAATTGTTTATCAATACGTCAATTTGCTTTATTATAGCCATTTCATAGAATGACAGTTACAATTTGAATATCCGAGCAATTCAATTGGCAGTCAATTTGCTAAACAATTAATATCCATGACTTTACATAATGTCGGACTAAGTTAGTATCCGATCATAGGCTGATCTTTAATACTTTCGTATTTCTGTCTTCTAGTATATTGTGTATGTATATGTCGGAGACAGCATTAGTACGGGAGCTAACTTGACAACGAGGCGGAAACACTGTGACGACAACGCTTCGACGGAGTCATTGGTTTGACTATTCAGAACGCCAGCGCCATCTGGTGGCGCTTGACAGAGTCTAGCCTGAGTTCGTGGGGGGGTCGACGCTCGACGACAGCGCGACAGGAACGATGTGGAGCTCTCTTGGACATTGGACATCGTACGAACAACATGTGCTTAGAAACTGTCCCGTGTTCCGTATCTGGTTGTGTCGTGTACCTAGTGTGTAATTTGCTAGCGTGATTAAATTGTTTGTGAAATTATAATCTCATTTGAACTGAAAACCGTTTTTCTATTGCGCATTATCCAACACTTACCCACAGTAGCCCTAACATATAGTTAAAATATGGCTGACAATAACGAGACACTATACCTTCCCCGTCATATATTTTAAGCTAAGATACACAATACATCATCCAGAAGAAAAATAAGTAACAGCGTATTATTTATGTATCTACACGCGCCAAAGGCATTAAGCTAGATATAAGTGTATCTTATATATGCGTGTTTGTCATATATTGTCGTTGTGTAAACAAAACTTAAGAGCTTAATCATGTTGTGGACCCCTGCAGGCCCGATGACGTGTCACAAAAAAGCAATTTATCATTTTCATTAAAAGTGAATTCCAATATTTGCCGCTTCGTTATTTTTCATCGCGTGACGGCGTTGTAACAGGCTTTTGTAAAATAATATTATTGACAATCACTTCATTTTACTATGCGATTCAAAAAAAATATTTAAAAAATAGAAATAATTTGAATGGAAAATGTTACCCAAACCATTCGTTCCACCCGCTAAAGGTCTTCACCTGGACATGAGTTGCCTTGGGTAACCTGAGTCTTTAAACAAAAACTTAAGTTTGTTAGTAACTTAGTCTTAAAACTTTATATTGAAATTGGTTGTTTCTTTGTATACTATTCGGACAACACAACACAAGAGAGACCTTTATAAAAGTGTAAATAAAATACAACAGAATAGAATAGCTTTTACAATGAAATTCCAAGTTGCTAGTAATCGACTCTGAAATCACTCCGAAGCGACGTTCCCGCACCGCTAGTGCTCCTATAAATAATGCACTGCAGTCTTATGAGATCCTGGTACCGGCGGCGGGGTGTGATTAAATGTTTGCTGGCATTTGCGGTACAATTTATTATTAAAAAAAAGGCCTACAAGAGAGGGAAACAAGTATTTGACCAGTACTTGCATAATCTTGTAACCTTCTTTAAATACATGGTTTTGTTGATCCAATACTCATTTTTAACTCTTCAAAAATTTAACCTTGTTTACAGATTTCTTCTTTAAAAGCAAAGTACCATCGACATGAAAAGAGGAAGTAAAGACGCTCTTTGTTAATCTACTTAGGCATTTATTATGCTGTGTAGTTAGTGTAATATCATAACTTTCATAGAAATACATATCATAAAAAAGTAATTTGTGCCACCAGTTACTTTCCCGCAAAGCTTGTAGTGTTGCAATAAATTATGTACAGCGTCATTATGAGATCCTGGTACCAGCGGGGCATGATTAAAGGTTTCATTTTCATAATTACAACCACAAAATTAAAGGGGAAAGAAACTTTATTAAAATGAAGAAAAACTATTTTCTATTTATTTTTAGTTAAGAGCGTTTACGCCGTACGGCATTTCATACAAACTTTCAAGCCCTTATTTTTCGAAACTAATAAACCGATTTTAATTAAATTTCATACGCATAAGCAGGATACAAAGGTCTAAAAAGTTAGTAGAGAACATTTTCGAAAAATAGTGTTACAGCCAAATAAGACCGAATTTAAATTTTCCATAGAAACAGAGATTTCCAGTTATCTTTTTTAAAATAAGAAATTTCGAAAATGTTCTCTACTAACTTTTTAGACCTTTGTATCCTGCTTATGCGTACGAAGTTTCATTAAAATCGGTTCATTCATTTCGGAAAATAAGGGCTTGAAAGTTTGTATGAAATGCCGTACGGCATAAACGCTCTTAAACCTTACTTTGTTTTCATTTGCTACGAGTAAAAAAAAAAGTTTGTGTTATTTTTTGCACGTGAAAGTCACAGCTAAGCTGAGAATAATGACTTCGACTTATTATTTTGAAAATTTTTAGAATATTTATTACCAGCGTAAACGAATACAAATTAGAGCTAGATTTTTTCCAGAAACACGTTTAAAATGTTGTGCAGAAAACACATTTGCAGTATAGACATTGTACATTCATAGGCAGAAATTACAGCAGTGTGATTCTGTAACCATCTCACCGTGAAAACTTAGGTGAAGTGAGCGTGGAGTGAGCTGTCAGTGTCATCCCACCTGATAATAGGGATTGACCAAGCGAATCATAATCGAAATTTTAATAATATTTCTATGCTAATTCTATTGATCATTTTATATAATTTCAAAGCTAGTATTTTAGTTGTCAAAACATTACTATTTTGTGGGGCTTTAAAATAGCAAAACAGAAACTTAGTCAGAACCTCAATGTTGCTTTTTCCTAGACTAATCCTTATATAGCCTGAGGCGCGTCACGCATGAACATTAAATAATAAAATGATCAATAGAATTAGCATAAAAAAATATTACTAAAATCTCGATTATGATTGTCAATATTTGCTTGGTCAATCCCTAGCATCATAGGGATGACACTGACAGCTCACTTCATGCAAGTTTTCACGTTGACATTTTTACAGAATCGACATGCAGCCCGTCGATTCTGTAAAAATCTCACCGTGAAAACTTAGGTGAAGTGAGTTTGTTTTTGCTAGGAATTGACACTATTGACAGCTCACTCCACGCTCACTTCACCTAAGTTTTCACGGTGAGATTTTTACAGAATAGCACCACTGAACGCCACTTAGCTACGATCCTTTTGCTTCGATTACGTTCATACTTCAGCGTGGAATTGTGTAACACTAACAGTAGCAATGGCTTTCATTATGACTGTTCAACACCATTCATTGCGTTGTTTACGTTGTTGAGCAGGCAAAATTTTCGAACATATGAAGCAATGGATTAGCAATGTCCTTTAAAATTATTCAGACTGTGATTGATTGTGTCTTACGTAATTAGTATGCTAGTCATACACGCACCCCGGTTGCAAGTACTATGCACCTGACCATAAGCGGCTTGCAGGACCTAAGCACAAAAACGCAAGTTTTAGAAAAAATAAAAGTATATGATCGACGACAGTAAACAAAATCAGAAAAATATATGATATTCTGCAGGATCTAAGCTAGATATATAGGGTGAAAATACCTCTATAAACTTACTTTTTACAATAAAAACGATACTAATATACCTACATACCATAATTCTGATTTTTTATTCAGATTATTCTAGAAGCAACATACTAAAATACTAGTGTTTTAATTTTTTAGTCCAAACAATAGATATTTTGTAGTTAAATAATAGCTTCATATGTTGCAATAAGTTACCAGCGTTTTAGGTCTTGTAAGTCTTTAAGGGGCTTACATGACCTAAAGCGCGGTCACTGTCGGACTGCGTAGAAAAGAAAGAGAAGCGCGATGACACAACGCTGGTAATTTATTGCAAAATATGAAGCAATTATCTATTTACAAAAATCTTTTGTTTGAACTTAAAAAATTAAAACACTCGTTTTTTATTTAGTATGTTGTTTGTAGAATAATCTGACAAAAATCATAACGATTGTATGTATATATTAGTATGTTTTTCTATTGTAAAAAGAAAGTTTTTAGAGGTATCTTCATGATTTTTTTCTATCGTATCAAATTAGTTATATTATGTTTTCAACACACTACCTAGCATATATCCTAAAGAATATCATATATTTTTCTGATTTTGTTTACTGTAGTCAATCATAATTATAATTTTATTGTTTCTAAAAATTACGTTTTGGATGCGGGAAGCACAGGACCGGTCGAAGTGAAGGTGCTTGGGGGAGGCCTATGTCCAGCAGTGGACGTCTTTCGGCTGAAATGATGATGATGATGAAAAATTACGTAACACACTGCTTACATTATTGAGGTCGGGTCCAAATCGCCAGTAATTAAATAATCAAGTATACAGATACTCAATTAATTAATTAATGCACGTCATAGGAATATTAATTCATTCAATTAATCTAATTTGGATGCATGAGAGGACAGTGTGGCACACAAATCACAATTTCGTGAAGATAATCATAATAGCACCTGTGACCCAATGGTAACGGCCGCGACTTACGAGTTGTAGGCCGTAAGTTCGAACCCAAACAGGCGCTTTCATCATCTTCATTTCAGCCGAAAGACGTCCACTGCTGGACATAGGCCTCCCCCAAAAGGGGGGGGGGTTTGCCATAATCGCCACGCTTGGCAGGCGGGTTGGTGATCGCAGTATAGTATGGTTGTGGAATGCATAGAGAACGCTGCTGCCCATTCTCCGGTACGACCCATAGTCGCCTTTTACGACACCCGCGGGAAGTATGGAACAGGCGCTTTACTTTATGTAAATTATTTCATCGCCACTACTCTCCAAACAGTGAAGGCAAACATCGTGTGGAAACCGGCATGTCCTAGAACCAAAAATTCGAAGACATGTGACATCTACCAACCCGCACTGGGCCCGCGTGGTGGATTACGGCCCACTCCCTCTCACCGAGAGGAGGCCTGTGTCCCAACAGTAGGAACATCATATGCTGATTATGCTAATCATAATAAAGCGATTTTTTTCGCAAACAACTTTACATTTATTAGGTATTGATTGACTTTACGAATATTTAATTCTCAGAGAAGTAAGTACTTTAATTTCAATACGTTTTTAGGGTTCCGTAGTCAACAAGGAACCCTTATAGTTTCGCCTTGTCCATCTGTCCGTCCGTCCGTCCGCAGCTTAGCTCAGAGACTCTTAGTACTAGAAAGCTACAGTTTGTCATGGAATCACACCGAAAAAGTGGTAAAATAAAACCGTGAAAAAAAAAATTTTTAGGGTACATCCTCTACATTGTAAAGTGAGGATGTTTTTTTTTCTCGTCTATCCCATGGTGTGGGGTATCGTCGGATAGTTCTTTCAAAAATATTGCGGGTTTGTGATAGCAATTTTTCGAATTGGAATGCTTTAAAGTGCTAATAATATAGAGGCAAGTGCCCCCCCGCCCCCTCCTGCAGGCTAAATGGCTGTTTTTGGATATGTGAAAAAATTTACGGTAGTAGTCTGGTAGTAGTGTATATAACGAAGTTAAAATTAAAGCTATCACAGCTAAGTAGGCTTTACAACTTTACGAGTAATAGTCGACCAACTTACATTTGCAGTTGCAATGTATGGGAAAACATGATTTTCAACTACAATGTTAAGTTTGTTCTTGGGATAAACTCATGCCAACTACGGAACCCTTCATTGTGCGTGGCCCGACACGCACTGGTTTCTTTTTTCTTTAATGGGAATTAAATCAAGACCCCAATTCTCGGTCCCACTTAGGCTCGAAAAGCTGTGTAGGTACTTAAAACAAAAAGTATTTACGTGCCTCACCGATTCACTTAAGGTATGAATTCTATTAAATTTCTAGGAATAAAGTTAAGTGCAAATCGGATTTACGCATTTACAAAAAAGGTTGATTGTAAAAAAATCAAAGTTTTTTGTAGGTATGGGGATTTCAATTTTATGAGCTTAATAGGTATATTGAAATCCCCATACCCGCCCAAGCCATTTAATTTTTTGAGAGCCCTGTGACAGACTGACGGATAATGATGGTAGATGCTATGGTTTCTTAAGACAATTTACCGGCGAATTATGTCACTGTACGTTACCTAAGAAAGTAAGTTGGTGTATAGAGATAATTGTTTGATACCGTAAAGGCTCCCCCCTACAGGCGCGTTATTATCGGTCGATAATATCGGATGCATCATTGCGATATCTGTTTTCAGTACATTTTGTATTATGACGGCCACGAAGTTACACACTGCTGCGATAATAACGACGCAATAGAAGTAGGACGCTTGCGTTCCTCCATCCTGCGATATTCCGATATGAGTTCTTAGAACATTTTGTATTAGGACGCATTCATCTTACACACACCTGCGTTAAAAAGGTAGTAAAGCGTAGTGCGGGCGGGGGGCCTGTACTGTAGGTTACACGGACACGTTAGAAATATCGGACGATAAAAATGCAGCTGTGTGAGCAAGGAATCGGACGCATTATCGCAATAACGCATTCGATATTATCAACCGATATAACGCGTTAAAGGCTCTCCCCCACAGACGGAATATCGGATGCGTTATTGCGATGATGCGTCCCGATTCCTTGCCACACAGCTGCGTTTTTATCCAATATTTCTTACGTGTGCGTGTAGCCTACACTACAATCCCCCCGCCGGCACTACACTTTACTACGTTATTAACGTAGGTGTGTGTAAGATCGTATGTGTCCTAATAGAAAATGTACTAAGAACTCATAACGGAACATCGCAGGTCGGAGAAACGCGTTATTACCGCAGCAGTGTGTAACTTCGTGGCCGTCCTAATAAAAAATGTACTGACAACAGATTTCACAATAACGCATCCGATGCTATAGACCGATAATAACGCGACTGTGGGGAGAGCCTTAGGGCCCATTCACACGTACCACAACCACATCACGGCAAAATGTGGTCCGTGTTTAAATATTATTCTTCGAATTTAAATATTATTCTTCATACAAATTAGCGCCCACCCACGTGTTGTGGTTGTGGTGTAGTTGTGGTGTGGTTGTGGTACGTGTGAAACGAGCCTTAAAGACAAATCCCGATGCCATCAATTTCATGACGGCCGGCCGTCACTCCGTTATGCGACGGCCACCGCTCTTCTAGGAAATCATAGCTTTAGTACCTAATAGCCTCCCGCAACCATGGTACCTTTTGGAGACAGAACTCTAAAAAAACCGTTGAATTATTCTATCGTAACAAACTTCGTGAAACCATTAGTGTTAGAAAACAATAAAAACGCCGAAAAGCTTTTAAAAAACGAACAGAACTTTGTCCCGATCGACGATTCTATGAATAAATATTGTATTGTGGAATTTGAATTCGCTGGGAATCACTCGACGGTGGTCGAGGGATCGAGGGATGCCTAAGGGCCCGCACACACGTACCCCCAGTGCGAGTTGGTACATGTCACATGTCTTCGAGTTTTTGGTTCTAGGACATGCCGGTTTCCTCACGATGTTTTCCTTCACTGTTTTGAGAGCAATCGTGATGAAATAATTCACAAAAAGTAAAGCGCCTGTCTGGGTTCGAACCTACGACTTTCAACTCGTAATTGGGTGGGATGGAGCGATGCCTTGGCTTTACTAAGCGCCCGTTCAAACGTACCACGTCCACACCACACACACACCACATCTTTTCGCTGCCATGTGGTGTGCACATGGCAGCGAAAAAATGTGGGCAAGCCGTGGTTACGTGTTAATAGTGTCGCTGCCATTTCTTGTAGTTGCATTTTTGCAAGTAGTTGCGATGTGGTCACGTTATAGACAGACGAAAATGTTCTCTACTAAATTTTTAGACATTTGTATCCTGCTTATGCGTATCAAGTTTCATTAAAATCGGTTCATTCATTTCGTAAAATAAAGGCTTGAAAGATTGTATGAAATGCCGTACGGCGTAAACGCTCTTAATACCTTATTCATTTTCATACAAATTAGCGCCCGACCACGTGTTGTCGTTGTGGTGTGGTTGTGGCTGTGACCGGGACCTTATACGAGAAGGTTTTCTCGCCTTGAACAGGCCATTATCGAAAAGAAAAAATATTAAGTTGACGCGTATAAAGGTCTCTGCCCACTACACAGTATCATACCATGACCGTGCTATGAACGTGTCAGCCAAAAAATATTCTTTGTATTAAAAAGTATGAGACAATGCCCACTAGCCCGTTCCATCACCTACCAGCACCGTCGCGTTCCATGCACGGAGCGGCAACTATTGTCGGCGAGAATATTTTGTCGGTGGCGATACGTTCCGTGCATGGCACGCAACGCTGCCACACCGGAGCGCGCAGGCGGCGAAACGGTGAGCACCCGGGTTATAACCGCGTAAGATGGCCGTTATAAACGCGTTGCCACTCTTCTCTTTCTATTGGCCATATTGTTACCATCGGTTCAAGTAGACACGCGTACGCGTTTGATGTAAAATGGAGGACGAACAATTAATTGAAATTGTTCGCAATTACGAATTTATATAGATATAATTTAAAACATCCGAAATATATGGATAATGTCAAGAAAGACATTGCGTGGAAGGAATCAGGTGAATTACTACAAAGGCGATAACAGGCTCTGCTCGGATATGGCACTCGGATGATATGCGGACGCTCCCGTCACTAAAATCGTTACGCACGGGTATGACACGCGGATGATAATGAGATGATATGCTGACGCTCCCGTCATTAAAGCCGATACATACGACTTTGATACGTAATTGATACGCTCTAGTGGGCATAGTAGAGCGCATCTTGTTGCTTGTCGTGTCTGATACGTTCATAGCACGGTCATGATATGATACTGTGTAGTGGGCAGAGACCTTAAGCAGTATCCATGGACGATACTGTTTTACGTTTGGAAAGGCAAGAATGTTTCGCATTTCAAAATAGAAAGCGTCCCATATTCGAAGTTCGAGTTATGAATACGAAGTTCAAAACAATCGCTTGATGAGTGTCGTGTGACATAATCGGCGCGTTTTTGTTTCTCACTTGAGGTCTATTTCACAAAATAAATAAATAAAAACGAAATAAATAAACACTAAATTAATAAAACGAAATTAGATAATAAATAAAGTAATAGCATGCTTATTAGTCTCACCCACCAACGAGTTCGAGCCGTCGTCTAGTGCCACCTTAAGTGAACGATGGTCGGAGATTCCGGCCATGCTTTTGTTTCCATAGCTGTTCGGTAATAAGGGTAAACTCTTGAAACAAAATCGATAACCAATTGTTTAAATTGGTTATCGATTTTGTTTTACAGTTGTTTGTTGACAGAAAGAACGGAATAGTTCAGTGGATTGATGTTTGTGTTAATTTTTTTGGGTTAGGTTTGTTACGAATTTCCGTTTCGTTTTTCCAATAACCCGGTAATATTTTGAATTTGCTGAATAATAATGCTTGGAGGGGCTTGTGGCTAAATAATAACAGCCGCACAGGTCGATCGATCAGGTTAAGCTACGCTTGCCGCGGTTAGTCTGTGGATGGGTGATCATCTTTACATACCCTCCGTGCCTCGTAAAACACGTTAAGCCGTTGGTCCCGGCTGTCATTCGTGGATCTTTGACAGTCGTTACGGGTAGTCAGAAGCCCGAAAGTCTGACAACCAGTCTTACCAAGGGGTATCGTATTACCCAGTAACTGGGTTGTGGAGGTCAGATAGGCAGTCGCTCCATGTAAAATACTGGTATTCAGCTGCATCCGGTTAGACTGGAAGCCGACCCCAACATAGTTGGGAAAAGGCTAGGTAGATGATGAGTTTTCTTATTTTATACTTCGTCATTGAGAGCCACCGCGGTCACACGGTGTCCGCAAACAATAGATTTTCTATTTTGTCTGTTGTCTAGCAGTCAACGTGAATTACATTGTAATTGAAAATATACATAATTATATTGCCCCGTTGGTCTCGTGGTTACAAGCGCGACTGCTGAGCGTGGAGTCCTGGGTTCGATTCCCGGGTCGGAAAAAGTGTTATTGGGTTTTCTATTAGGAATTTCTTAGTAACAGTCCGGAGTTTGGAAGTCGCGTGTCTCGGAAAGCACGTAAAGCTGTTGGTCCTGCGCCTGATCTCTCCCCGGTCGTGTCGGATTACCGTCCCATCGGACTATGAGAGTAAAGGAACAGAGAGTGCACCTGCGTTTACGCACACACTTGTGCACTTAATATCTCCTGCGTACCTGGCTAATTTCCGTTGAGATTGGCCACCGTGATCGAAATTGGTCGGGAGGCTATTACTATTATTTATACAAAGTAAATTCAAAACAATGTTTTGTCAAGTAGTAAAACCGTGCGAAGCAGGGCGGGTTGTTAGCTAAGAAATGAAATTAAAAACATAAATGCTCAACTTACAAACTGAGATTAAAGAAACAACAAAAGACTCGACACTCCTTTGTACTCAAACTTGGCTTGTATTGTACCTATTAAAAACTTTTTGCAATTACATTAGCATGAATAAGCGAGGTAATGACGAAGTTTACCTTGATGGCGGCACGTGCAGGTGGAATTGTAATGCTGAAAATAATGAAAACAGTAATGCTATTCTGTAAAATCTTACAAAACTGCATACACACGACCGACTCGCGTCAGCGGCAGATGCAATTACAGCTAGCTGTGTGTCGACGTGGACAGAAACCAGTGGAGGTGGATCATCCGCTCCAGATGCAATGCCAAAGCTGACCACGATCCTCAGACATGAGGGGCCGACTACAGAGAGACAGTGTGTCGACTGCGGGCATCTACGGGTGTGAGTACCGTGTTCAAATACACGAGCGGCAAGTTGTCGACGGCAGTCGCCGACGCGTCGACAGCTGCAATTGCCTCTGCCGTTAACGCGTGTCCTTCGTTTGTATGAGAACTAATATGAAGTGAGCTGTCAAATGTGTCCATCCTAAGCATTAGGTGGAAGTAAAGCCCACTTCAGCTCCCTTTTCACGATGAGATGTTTAAAGTAGCACTGTAAAGTTCACTTTGAACCTCATTGAAGTGACTGCTCACAATTCGAAAGGAAACTCATTTGTTTTTAAAGAAATATCATAGCCTTCACATTTTGACATTGTGTGAATTTCGAACTGATGATTCGAGAATCTTGAGCATTACGGAAATCATGGAAAATTCGTAGTCGACTATTTTAATAAATATTTTCTAGAAATCGTACAAAAGCAAAATCAAAAGTCATTTATTCAAACTATGCTGAGAATCAGCACTATTCGAACGACAAAATTACAAAAGACAGTCCCCCATAACGCCCGCCCTTCACCACTTCCTAGGACTTTCGCTGGGGAGAAGAAGTGGCGCAACAAACTCCCCAGCAGCACATTATTACAAAATCAACCCAGTAGAATAGGATTCGCAAACAAAAATAAAATAATTTCCATTCAAATACCCCTAGGACCCCATTTAACTCCTCGCAATTTTTCCCGAAATCAACCCTAACAATAGAATAAGACCTCGAAGCTTACAAAAAACAACAATAAAACTCAACTTAAATACCAGATCTAGACCCAATTAACAACACAACACCTCGCAATATTCCCGAAAAACAAATACCGGTACAGCGAAGAAATTCCCGAAATAAATTCTTTAAATGTTACGAGCCGTTAATGTGTTCCGAGATAAATGGCCTAAAATTACCGGAGATACATTACCGAATTACCGATGTTCATAAATCATGTGCGTAGAGGTGTTGTTACACGGCAGGGCGATTAAAGTTCGTAATGAATGGTCGGAATTTCGGGAAGGAACGCACCTTCCCGACATTAAATACCGTAATAAGTATCTGAATATATGCATATTGCATAAATCCTGATATTTGTGTGTGACTATCCGGCAACCGGAGCATGTGAAATGGGATATAATGTCATATATATTGTTTTACGATTTTTTAAATTAATTTAGTTGGATACTTATAATAAAAAGTTTGTAAAAAAAAGAAGGGTTCTGTACCACAAGGCAAAAGGCAAAAACGACGAAAACACTGAGACCCCCATTATTTTATGAACTTTTTTTTATTTTTGTTGTTATAGCAGCAATAGAAATACACACTGTATTAATTTCAACTGTCTGTTTCAACTGTTCATGAGATACAGCCCGCTGACAAACAGACGGAGCCTTAGTAATAGGATTCCGTTGGTACGGAACCCTAAGTACTGCGTTAATTAATTAGCAAGTTGAAAACTATGAGATCACTATAAAACCTGTCTAGCATAAAATATTATTTATGAGGAGAGGGGAAGATTTTAAGGAAATGTTTCATGATATAAATTATTTCTACTTATAATATTATAAAGAGGTTACAATTTGTTTGTAGGGGGTAATCTCTGGAACTACTTGTCGGATTTAAATAAATCTTTTTGCATTTGATAGCCCAATTCTTGGGGAAGGCTATAGGTTATTTAACATCACGCTAGGGTCAGAAAGAACGCTAAGTGAAAACGAAGTAATAGCGCGGACGGGCAAAGCGATGCGAACGCGTGGGATGGTGAAGCAAGACATTTAACGCGGACTAAGTCGCAGGCAGAAGCTATATTGAATAAAAATGGAAAACAAAACAAAAAATGTTCGAATGTATGTACAGTCACCACCATAAGTATGTACACACTTTTTTTTTTTTTGCGGATGGGAAATCATCAAATGACTCCTCCCGCTCTGGGTGGAGCGGAAGGGAGTGTCAGACTCTTAATGACTAAAACCCACCCGTGTTCCTTCCTTGGCCCTTTATGTTCCGGGCCAGCGGTAACCCTTTCGGACAATCCCGCTGACCCGGCAGGCCTCGGCCCTAAGGGGCCCCTCCCCGATGCTGACATCTCTTTGAGGCGCGCGTGGAACACGTACGCGCCGTCCGGCACGGGCCTGGTCCTGATCGGACGGTGAGCTACCCATTACTCTCCGTCCGCAAGCCCGCGCCTACAGTGGCCGGGAGTCGTCACGCGGCTCCCGACGCCTGGGGCGTCCCCCGCGGCGGCTGAGACGGGAGGCTTTCTCCCTGAACCGTCCCGCCACCTCCTTCGCTAGCATGACTGCTTCGCAGAAGGAGGTGACTGTCTCCCACTCCCTCTCGCCCCGGACCATGGCTTGCACCAGGGCCGGACGCGAGAGGTCGCCGTCGCTGCCGATCGCCTCATCGGTACAGGCCTCGTAGGTACAGTCATGAGCATAAGTATGTACACACTTGGCTTTATTCAAAGACGACTTTCTCCTTTAGTTTTGAATAATTTATATGTTATTACGAACAAAGTATTTTCGAACCCACAGGTTTGTGTAGTGTCGTATTTCATCGTTGCTTTCGTTATTCCAAGAAAAAATCGCAATTGAAAGTTGCCAAGTGTTGACATATTAGTGCTCGTGACTGTACTGTCATCATCATCCGCATCATCAGCCTATAGCAGTCCACTGCTGGACATAAGCCTCTCCTGTTGCACGCCATTCAACTTGATTTTCGGCAACTCTCATCCAGCTGCTACCAGCCATCCTGCGAAGATCGTCGCTCCACCTAGCCCTTACGTTTACCGATTCCCGGTCTCCACTCAAGAACACGTCTACCCCAACGGTCATCGGTTCTACGGCTAATATGGCCGGCCCATTGCCACTTCAGCTTGCTTATTCTGTGAGCTATGTCGACGACTTTGGTTCTCTGCCGGATCACCTCGTTGCGGATTCGATCCCTCAGAGATACTCCAAGCATAGCTCGTTCCATACTGTACTGTATACTGTATATTATTCTTCTTTATTGCTATGTCTAATCGGAACTTATTAGTTGTTGGCCAGTATTTATTTATCTCGTGGCTAGATTTCGGTATGCTTAGTCATGCGAGCAGTGGTTAGTGGTACCGAAATATACGGGATAAAGCGGTAACTAATCATTGGTGTGCACTGACCGCAAGTTCACGCGTTGCTGTAATTCGTTTGGTTGAGTTCGCAGAATGCAATCGATCTATGTCTAGTGGCTGACCGTTGGAATCTATGTACAGACGCCAACACATTCTGTCAAATTTCTTTAATAGATTTTCAACTTTATCGCTGAAATATAAGGTTCAAAGTTGATTGGGAAGATTTGACAGTTTCGGGTAGCTTGATGTGCTGGCGTATGTACAGTGGGCAAAATAATTGGCTATGCAGGCAAATAATGCAGTTCAGTCGTTCTATTCTGTAAAAGTCTCACCGTAAAAACTTAAGTGAAGGAAGCTTTATGTGAGCTGTCATTCCCCTTGGTGCTAGGTAAGAATTAAAATGCCACTGTTGACAGCTCATTTAACCTAAATTTTGACGTTGATACTTTCACAGAACAAACTGGTTATAATTATATACTGCTTTTCTGTAAAATCTAAAGTTCGGTTCGAACGCCAGTGAAGTAATGGCAAGCTCATATAGGTACAGTATTATCCAAATAATCTTAAGTCCAAATAATCAAAGTACCTAGTTATTTCTCAGACGAACTATTTTATTAAGTTACTGCTTAAACATACACAGACTAATGAATTAGCCACATAATAGATATGAAATCATAACTGACCTTAGTCTAACTCTTTTGTTTTACTTACTTGGTTTGGTTTAATTTAATAATAATAATAATATATTTATTAGACCAAAATAATAAACTAGTTACACAATAAATTTGTCTTAGCTACTTATCTCTCTGCTCTCTGTCTTTAGCTTTTTGTCTTACTTAATCAATTACGACTGTGTCTAATTATTAGCATCTGGTGCTGAACTCGGTTTATAGCCTGTGTTTCAGCACGCAGCGCCTCAAGCCCTCGGACTGGGTATGCAATTATGAGCTTAGTAACAAAAGGAAACAGTTTATTAAAATATTGACATAATAATTTCAACTGAAAGAGAGTTTTCTGTCCCCTAGGTGTGTAAAGTGAAGAAGGCGAGTGTATGTGTGTGTAATTTACCTTTAGGTAATAAATAAGTCAGCCCTAAAAGCATAAAAGTGGGTAATTTGGGCATTGTTTAGCCGACCTAGGCCAGGTTTTATTGTTTGCTAGGTTATTAAGGTGAACGAATTAATTATTAACCGTTTGACCGCCACATGTCAAAAAATCAAAAACGCGCCCTCGGCGTCAAAGTCTGTCATGTAGTCGAACCGTGGCGTGCTGGGCACATTTTGGTTTGTCATCTTTACATGTCTGTGGCTGTCAAAAGGGTAATGCGGTTAGCTATTAAATCAGAAAACATTTTTTTATGGGTAATTTATCTTACTGAACCCTAAACTTAAATAAACAAAAATAATTATAAAAAATCAGAGATGATGAATTAAAATATCGGAAGCAAGCATTATCTTGTCACGGTTTGATTATCATGACAAAAATGTAGATCAGAATTTAAATTAATTAATTTCATTAATTAAATACTTATCAACGTCATCATTATTCTCCTGCTCTTAACCCATTTTATTTAGTGTCGAAACAACATGTCTTTTTCTTCCATACTTCTCGTCGTCATCTCGGTAGTCACCCACTTTCTAACCATGTCGTCTTCCCCTACTCTTACCTATAGCTACAGAGCAGACTTTATGCAACATAAAAGGCCCAAAATATGCATGCGAATATGCAAGTAAAATATCTAAAATATGCACGAAAATCCATAAAAGAGCCAAAATATGCATACAATACATATAACAGGAAAAAAAAGTCATATTTTTTTGTTTTTTTATTTTATTTTAAAAAGCTCTGTACTAGCTATTCAATCGTATTTGCGAAAATATCTATATTTATTCTATCTTAGTTCTATCTTAGTTATTCTTTTATGATTCTCCAAAGTGGCCTTTATAGGCCCCCTGTTCTAAATGTTCTGTAGATAAATTGTGTTAACGATCACTTGATAAATTTTTGTAAGCGGAAAAGGACCGTTCTACGTCTACTGAGGTGACTGGGCAGATGATGAGCGAGATCGAGATCAAGCGTAAATATGCATATTTTTTTTTTTCTAAAATTTGTAACTACCGCTGAAAATTAAGACGACCTAGTGACCAAGGGACTATATGCAAAGGCATATCGACTGTGAACTGGCAACCGGTCCTATCTAAATTTTTTGAAGATTTCACATTTGAATGCCATTTAATACTATTTAATACTCCACATCGTTGCAAGAAATCCTAACTCAAATACATACAAATTTGGCGCCAGAATTGGCTTCATTCAACTTGTACTAACTTCAACGCGCAGTGTATGTGAGCATTTAATTCTTGTGTTGATTTATATTGTCTTATCGCGATTTATATTGGAAGGCATATAATGTTACTTTTGTTTTTAATTAAGTACATGTGCAAAATATTAAAAAACTACGTATTTTTATTTAACATACGAGATGCTGTGTAAATGATGCTAACATGTTTTTTCTTCATTCTGTAAAGTTGTCAAAATTGAGATAGTACCGGTTGCCAGTTCACAGTCGATATGCAAATTGCATTTGCAAATAATCCGGTTCTTACTTATAGCCATTAACATTCATACTCTAAATTCTCCTCACAACTAACTATTACTGTTAGCCAGCATCATCCCACTGCTGGGCAAAGACCTCTCCCCATGACTTCCAGCTCATTCGATCCAGGGCTAAAGTGGACCACTGGTCGTTTGTATTGTTCCTCACTATTAAATACTTATAAATAATAATAATTTCGCCCGCGTAAATGTCGATCCCGTGGGAATATTCTATGTTAATTTAGGGTGTCAGCAACCTCCGTACGAAATTTTATCAATATTGGTCCAGCCGTTTGAGCGTGAAGAAGTAACAAACATATAAACACACACACACCCCCCCACTCCCCCCCACACACTCACAAACTTTCGCCTTTATAATATTAGTGTGATGTAAATTAAGTTTTGCTCTAAAAAGTAAACACAAAGAGTAAATACAAGGAGGAAAACTCTATAAGTAAAATTCGACAGTGTTTTTTCTTACAACCTCAACCTTTGCAATTTAAAAAAACTCATTTTTTTCTATGCGAGTTGACAGAACCTGTAGAAAGCTAATAAACCCTTATTTACATACCTATAACTTCCCAATTTCCATAAAAATGATCAATTTAAACTGTCGAACTTTTCCTTTAAAATGTCGAAGCACGGAGTCAAAAGGAGTGTCACATATTTTTCGTCAGCAGTAAGTAATAGTCAAAGGAAGTCAAAGCAGTCGTCGATAGAATGTACGAGTACCTCCGTTTAATAAAACGGGATTTCCCGATAAAGGATTGGACTTTAGAATATTTGACATTCGATGTTTGAAGGCTTTTATTTTGCTGATGTAGGTACCGTCAAACGGGGTGATTAGGAATTCAAGTCTATACTTCAAAAGGAATTTCAACGTGGAAATAATATAGTTTGTTGCCAAAAGGACTAAAGTGTTTACTGTCATCATCATAATTTCAGCCGAAAGACGTCCACTGCTGGACATAGGCCTCCTCCAAAGGGGGGGGGGGGAGGGGGTTGGTTGCCATAATCGCCACGCTCGGCAGGCGGGTTGGCGATCGCAGTATGGTATGGTGGTGGAATGCATAGAGAACGCTGCTGCCCATTCTCCGGTACGCCCCTTAGTCGCCTTTTACGACACCCACGGGATGTATGGGGTGGTGCTATTCTTTAAGTCCGGCACCACACAGACAAGTGTTTACTGTACTGCATTATTATATAATCGATGATTTAAAAAAAACCCGTTTAAATCCCGTTTTATTAAACGGAGGACATTCAATCGACAACTGCTTTAAGGTCCTTTGACTTTCATCTTAGCATCCCTATTCACTCAGTTAGTAGGTATAGGATTTTTGAGAAAAATATTTTAGAATGTTTCGGTTTAGAAGGATTTGTCATTTAAATATGGAACCGAAAAGGCGGTAATTGCGTAACACACTAGTAGGTATAGCTTTCATTTTGACAGTTCAACAACATTCATTGCGTTGTTGAGCACACAAATTCGAATATATGAAGCAATGGATTAGCAATATCCCCCAAAATGGTTTAGATTGTGATTAATAGTGTGTTACGAGTACGTAATCAGACGATTATTATTCATGTTGCAATAGTATTATTTGAAATCAGGTCATACGATTCGCGTATTGAGCTAAGCTTGGTTATTTATGATGACGCCAAAAGCTGAGCCAAAATGGTTCGAACTTTTTTGTATGGAAGCTGGCATATCGACCCAACGCCATTTTGATATTTTTTCGAAATCGCGGCACACGATCAAAGTGGTATGTATGACACACAGACGAACGAAAAATGTCAAGTAACACGGTTGGTACCGCAAAGTGTCACGTACCGAGATATTTGAAGGTAAACATCGACATATGGGTACAACGACAATCATTAAAAATAGACTTAGTACCTACGTGTCTATGTCAGATTGTATCCAAATAATCGTTCCCAAGTTGATTATTATTACTGTTTATTGAAAGAGAGTAGGTACATTACATACTACTAGGAGCACGAGAAAATTACTACTACAGGCTGGGGCCATATTATAGTGTTTTAAATTTGAATCGGCTATAAAAAAAAACTACTGATTATTTTTTCGAATTTATTGTTATTTATTTATAATATTTTATATTTTTTTTTAATAATCAGTAGTTTTTTTTAATATCCGATTCAAATTTAAAACCCTAGATGGCCCACCCGCTACAAGTAATTATCCACTAAATCGCATCGCAATGAAACGCAGTCGACATGTCGCTGTCGCGTCGCATTGGTCGCAAATCATGTGACATGACTTAAAGACACCTACTTGACACGTACTTATTGTTCATTTCGTAATTCGGCGGGATGTAAGACAAGCCAACACGTGTGCGCGATATTCTTTGACATAATATAGCATTTCATTGCGATGCGATGCGATTTAGTAGGCAAATAATTAATTAATAACAGTTTTCTTTTTTTTTTTTATTAATATTTGTTTAGATGGCATACTTCAATCTTTCATAAATCACAAATGTACAGACGCCAGCACATCAAACTACTACAATCTGTCAAATTTCTTGAATAGATTTTCAGGTTTAATCTATACATATAATAAAATTGTAGAAAAGTGGTGTCTGTACAATGGAAATATATTAAAAAAAAAAGTAGCAGGGGTTGTTATTATATCGATGCCGAACCCGAAATTGTAATTAAATTTTTTTTTGTCTGTTTGTCTGTTTGTCGGTTTGTCTGTTTGTCTGCTGTGTTTGTGCACGCTAATATCAGAAACGGCTTATTCGATTTAGATGCGGTTTTCACTAATATATTGTAGTAAGCTTCACTTAACATTTAGTGTTTATTTCATGTCAATCGGTTCATAAATAAAAAAGTTATATCAATTTAAGAGCGTTTACGCCGAACGGCATTTCATACAAACTTTCAAGCCCTTATTTTTCGAAATGAATGAACCGATTTTAATGAAACTTCATACGCGTAAGCAGGATACAAAGGTCTAAAAAGTTAGTAGAAAACATTTTCAAAATGTCTTATTTAAAAAAAGATAACTGGAAAATAATCTCTGTTTCTATGGAAAATTTAAAATCGGTCTAATTTGGCTGTAACACTATTTTTTGAAAATCTTTTCTACTAACTTTTTAGACCTTTGTATCCTGCTTATGCATATGAAGTTTCATTAAAATCGGTTCATTCATTTCGAAAAATAAGGGCTTGAAAGTTTGTATGAAATGCCGTTCGGCGTAACCGCTCTTAAAGAATCACGGCGAACATCTGTTAAGGTATTCTATCAGAGTACGTAAACGCTTCGCGCCTGCGCATCCGTGGCTGTATATATAAAGCGCGCTGAGAGCCGCGCCGCTGCCATAATTCCGATCCAGCCTGTCCCTTGCTGCCCTCTCCTAGCGACGCCCTAAGCCGAGGTCCGTACCCCAGAGGGGGTGCCCTTAGCGTGTAGTCGCTTAGTTTTTAAGTTTATATTGTGTAGTTAAGTTGTGTATTATGCCCTGGCTGGAGGCCTTAATTTATTGAGGCATCCACAGGAAAGCCAGGTTAAGCAGTCGACAACCCCTCAGGTTGAACTGCGAGATGACCATTTCAAAAGAAAACGCGCCGCTGCCATAAGGATTCAGTTATTCGTAGCGAACGCACGGAGAACGGAGAACGGAGAACGCACTCCTGGAGAGTATAGGCGAATAGTTAGATTCGATTATTGCGATTCACTTGAATACTGACTGTTTGCATATTTCATTTATTTATATTTTAGGGTTTGTAGGTAAGGTTCTTTTTCTTAATTTTCTTTAAAATTTTGTAAATAAATATTGTAAGTATTTGGTATAGGTTAGGCGGTTCTTTCCTTGATTTTTGGGTATTTACTAATCTTAATTTTTATTTAGGGTTTGTAAATAAATATTGTAAGCATTTATTATTGGTTAGGCATTTCTTTCCCTGATTTTCGGTATACTTATCTTAATTTGTATTTAGGCTTTGTATATAAATATTATAAGTATTTGGTATAGGTTAGGCATTTCTTTTCTTGATTTTCTTTATTAAGTATAAGTTCATTAGCTCAGGTTAGTAATTATTTTTTCTAGCAATTCTTTTGTTTTATAAAGTTAGTACGTTTGTCTGTGTGGTGTCGGACTTAAAGAATAGCACCACCCCTTACTTCCCGTGAGTGTCGTAAAAGGTGACTAAGGGTCTCACCGGAGAATGGGCAGCAGCGTTCTCTATGCATTCCACCACCATAGTATACTGCGATCGCCAACCCGCCTGCCAAGCGTGGCGATTATGGCAAACCCCTCCAAATTTGGGGGAGGCCTATGTCCAGCAGTGGACGTCTATCGGCTGAAATGATGATGATGATGACGTTTGGTTTACACGTCTTAACACTTTTTTCTTAAACTGTGATAATTTTAGACTGTATAATAATCTGTAAGTATTTATAATTTAATTGTTTACGATAGTACATGTTTACTAAATAACTGTGTGTTAAGTAGTAAGTACTATTTTATTGTAAGAATGCCTCGAAGAAGATCCAACCTCTCCCAATGTAGCAGAAATGCTAAAAGGATGAGATTAGTTCGATCACAGGAATCTGAGGAAGGTCGTGAGGCAAAAGGCTCTCTGCATCAGGCTAGGTTTCGTGCTGCAGAAACTTCGACTCAGCGAGAATCTCGACTGAGTTCAAATCGTTCTCGAATGATGACAATTCGAAATAGGGAAAACGGGGAACAACGAAAGGCACGTTTATCTGTCGATCGCGAAGCTCACGCGCTATCGCGTGAGTCTGAGACTTTTGCTGTCAGGGAAACCCGCCTGAGCTCCCAGAGAGTACGGACAACAAATGCTCGATCCCAGGAGACACAGGACGAACGGAAAATACGTCTCACTGTCGATCGTTAAGCTCATGCACTATCGCGTGAGTCTGAGACTTCCACTGATAGGGAAATTCGTCTGAGTTCTCAGAGGGTCCGGACAGCAAATGCTCGGTCTCAGGAAACACAGGAAGAACGAGAAATACGTCTCACTGCCGATCGTGAAGCTCAAGCACTATCGCGTGAGTCTGAGACTTTCAATGAAATTCGCCTGAGTTCTCAGAGGGTTCGGACAGCAAATGCCCGGTCTGTAGATGGTATATGTAATTCAAAATATGCTGCCGTAAAAGTCACTATTCCACGCGGACGAAGTCGCGGGCACAGCTAGTGCTAAATAAAGCATAAGATTCAAATTTCATTGGAAAAATTTGACAGTTTCGGGTAGCTTGATGTGCTTGCGTCTGTACCACCGACATATTTTCAAAGAGCTTCAAAAGTAGCTCACGATATAACACGACCACGTGTAAGTCAAAAAAGAAGAAAAAATTTCCACGTTTATTGCAACTCTAAGTGCCACTTAAAAGCTCCCCGAAGGTACTAGGACTGCAGTTACTGGTATGGGGGTGTAGTAGGTACGTTCAAAGGGGGTTGTAGTGCTGACAAGTACTAGAGTAGTGCACTAAGTACGCATGACGTTTCTGTGCCAGAGCGGCACAGATCTTACGTAGGATCCTTGAAAGTTCTTGAGGATGCGATGTGGGGTTGACTAAAAGTCTTTTAAAAGAAGTTTTATGCCACGGATTTTAAGGGTTAAGTCAGTTTAAAAGTATGGATCCTGTTTCAAGCATTAAAACAATACATATTATGTAGGTATGATCAGTAGGTCCATGGATGGGTGACCATTTTTAACCGACTTCAAAAAAGGAGGAGGTTCTCAATTCGACGGTATTTTTACGGTTTTTTTCCGCTTTGGTTCCGCATTTTCGTTTATTGACACCGACTTCCGAAATTAAAGTTATTTTTCAATTTGTAGTGTTTTTTTTTTGGAAGTCGGTTGTTTTTTTTTTTTGTAAAAAGTTTTTATTTTTCACTTTTTAGTGGGTCCGTTTGTAATTTATCTAAGTTACAATAGCCTAATGTCAACTGCTCATCACTTGTTACAATATATTGCTTTTCCCGACGTTGGGACGTTAATTGTTGAGGAGTTCTCCTGGTAAAAACCAGGAGAACTCCTCAACAACCACTGACCATACGCTTTGTGACGAGCACAAATTGCTTAGCAACCTTAATAAAGTAATCGAATCGCAACCCGTGAAATATTTGTCATTGAGTAGTTCAAATGGCCATCTGTGGTCTTCTTCATCTGCTCCACTTTACCAAATTATGATTTCCGAGAGCAAATGCTCAAATTATTTGAAAAAATACCCAAATCGTTATAGCTTTGCCTATAAAATTTGAGGGTTTCCCTCGAATTCCATGGGATCCTCTCATCAGATTCCAACTTGATGATAATGGGACCACCTCGAGAGTATACCCTTTCAAACAAAAAAAGAATTTTGAAAATCGGTCCACAATGGGCGGAGTAATTGCGTAACAAACACACAAAAAAAACCCAACCCCCAAGATCAAAATCCCAAGACCAAGATCCCTCAGTGCCTCGGGAAGCACATAAAGCCGTTGGTCCCGGCTGTCATTCGTAGATTTTTGTACAGTTGTTACAGGTCGTCGGAAACCCGAACGTCTAACAACCAATCTTACCAAGGGGTATCGTATTACCCAGTAACTGGGTTGTAGAGGTCAGACAGGCAGTCGTTCCATGTAAAATATTGGTAGTCAGGAGCATCCGGCTTGGCTGGAAGCCGACCCCAACATAGTTGAGAAAAGGCTAGGCAGATGATGGTATTATGTAGGTACGTTACGTCATTTTGGTCCACAATCAAACACATAAAAACTTTACATTACATTCAAATCTATTTCATTTCACCCGACTGCCCTTGAAGGAAGGTAATTTACATTTCCTAATCAATGCGGTAGGTAGCCAAGGCTTCAAAAATGTCTTTTAATTAAATGAAACTTACTTCTTATTTGTTCGTTTTCACAGAACCGATGCTGAAGTTGGTGAGGTGAACACGCTAATGAATTAACATTCATTCATGGAAAACGTTGATTAGTTTCAATACATTTCGTAGAAGGGTACCAGGTCACCATAACGTTATTGGTTGCGTGAAATTAAATATGTCGGCGCGTCGAGAGAATTGGTTCGGCGATGCCAACCTCTTTGATTAATATTGTTTTTTTTAGAAAATAAGTCAACTGTCTATTTGACGTAACACTACTGTCACTGTCTATTTGTCCTGGGGAGGCGGCCCGCCAGATGGAATAACAAAAAGAAGTGAGGGAAATATTCACATGGATTGATCATAAAAGACGATATTGATTGGAAGAATTAGTAAGTATTCAATGGTATTTACTTTAAAACATAGAGAATTATCATATCAAAGTTTACTCAATGTAGTTTTGAATTTATTTCATTTATTTTGCTAAAAAAGAGGTAAATTCGTTTTGGCACATGTCGTTTTATACCGAGCGCACGCACATTATAGCCATCTCTCTTCTTTTGCGTTTCAAAAGTAATTACATCGCTTTCGCTCGCTTAGTAGATCATTCGCTTCCGTTAATTTTCGTGGTAGCGCCTTAAGCAAGATGGCTGCGGCTTAAACATAATAAAAAGTATTTTATTATGACCTAAACTATTTATTCATCGCACACAACTTTAAGTTTTGATGAACATTTCGCTATAAACCTGACTATAAACTATTATGAACATTACACTGTAGGAGAATATATTAAATATCTCGTTGTCATCTTTATCGTAAACACTTAAGTATTAAGACCCGCTTTGACAGTTTTTGAGACAACAATGTAATCTTTGCTGAGCTATCCTTAAATATAATGTTTTGAATTATGAAGACTTAAGATATGACGCAAAAAATGTTTTTACATGGTTTCGGAATAACTCGTTTAAAAGATGTAGTGACAAAACGGGGCAAGAGCAAGCCGGACACGCGCACTTAGGGTTCTGTACCATCATATGTTTTTAAATTTTCATCGGCGAGGCCTATATTCATCAGAGAATTTTAACACTGTGCACTGCGGTGTAGACTATGGCAGTTTTATGTCAGCGCCATCTCTTAACCGATAGTGGAAATAATGTAACTTTTGTTGATAATTTCTGAAAAAGTGTGCTATTTAGAGACATAGTTTTATTTTTCCTGTAATCTTTACATAAACTTCTATCACATAGAATTATTTCATATTTTTCTCTTTGCAAAATTCAGAGATAACGGGGGAACAGTTTTTTTTACATTTTTCATCAAAAGTCTAAAACTATGCGGCCTAAAAAAATGTTTGAATATGTGCAAACTGCGCTCTTTCATATGATACCTTACATGCCCAAGTAGCCGAATCTTCGAATTTTTCAGACCCCCTTTCAGTCCCTGTTGCAAAAAATATACATATATTTTTATTTCTTTCATATTTGCAAAATAGTTGGGCAAACGTCATCTAAAACTATTCCAAATTTTAAGTTGATAGCATTTGTAGTTCTTGAGATATCCAGCTGTGACAGACAGACAGTCAGACAGACTGAGTCTCATCATAAGGGTTCCGTTTTACCATTTTGGTACGGAACCCTCAAAATGGAAAAAAGTATACATAAAGGCCAGCGGAGTTTAGCTAACCAATTTAAAATAACCCAACAGGTATCCTCCTTTTTGTGCTGTGCTCTCCTGGTCTGGGCGAGTCTCATCCAGGTCTTCCTCGCGATCTTCTCTGCACTGCTTTAGGGCCATTTCGTTAGGGCTCTACTTACCATTCTTGGGTATAAAATATCCATCATCTGCCTAGCCTTTTTCTCAACTATGTTGGGGTCAGCTTCCAGTCTAACGGGATGCAGCAGAATACCAATACTTTACATGGAGCGACTGCCTATATGACCTCCACAACCCTTAATATTATATATTCATTTATTTGCGTTCCACTAGGTAAAAAAAGAAGTTAACAAAATGTTGAAAATATATTATTAACTAGCTTCCGCCCGCGACTCCGTCCGCGCGGATGTCGGTCTTCGCGTGGATGGTTTATTTCTCAATTTTGAGTAACTCTGACAATGACATCTTATAAATATCTATTGGACCCAAATACGGCTAAGCCTATAATAATTAAGGAGATCCCTCTATTGAGCTACTGCTGTTGAGCTCGCGTTCTGTAGTAAGTATTTTTTTCATAGTAATTCCGACCTTGATAAGTAGCATGTAGCAGTAAATTACTGACAATGACGAAAAGTTTGCAATAATAAAAAAGTGATCGTGACAATGCGACAGAAAGTTAATTGAGAGCTTCAGCATACACAACATTGTTAGTGAGCTCGTCCGGAATATGAACATGAAGATTTCTTGGACTGCTCACATGGGAAAGAGCTACGTAAAGTTGCCCGTGTGAAAAACAACTCACGGTAAGATCTACGCCAGCAACTCCTAGGGTCTGACCTTGAGCCTTATTTATTGTCATGGCGTAACACAAAGCTACAGGAAACTGTATTCTCTTAAATTGAAATGGAAAATTATCCACTACGGGTAATGCAACGTGTGTTCGCGGTTCTACAGAACAACGTCTATGAATAAAACCGAAAAATAAGATTTTTTTTTCTACGTATTTTTCCAGGATTAAAAGTATCCTATTTTATGCCCAGGATAATAAGGTATAATTATACCAAGTTTCATCGAAATCGAACCGTTAGTTTTCACGTGATGCCTGCATATACAGACAGACAGACAGACAGACAAAAATTTTTTTAATCACATATTTGGGTTTGGTATCGATCCAGCAACACCCCCCGCTATTTATTTTTTCAATATTTTCAATGTACAGAATTGACCCTTCTACAGATTTATTATATGTATAGATAGATAAACAAAAAATGCCACCATTAAAATAAGTAAGTGAATATAAAATCAAGTTGTTAATTAATTTTATTCGGCATCCCGCTTCCCCTTGTTGATTTCCGTTATTATAAAATTATTAATTTCATTTCGAAAGCATAAATATTTATTACTGTGACCGTTCACCGTTCATTCATTTTTTATTCGTTGCGCCAAAAGTCGGGTATTCTATTATGGATTTAACACTTTGTCATCGACATCAGTGATCCGAAAGACTTTCACTGCTGGTCATAGGCCTCCTCAAAGCACCGCCCCACAATTATTATACTCGAATCGCTTTAGCGTGGCAAAAGCGGGCATTGACCCACATACATTTTCTAGCATTCTTTATTTCAAAAAATGAAATACGGTCCGTTAAAGTCCTGAATCAATGTCTATCGTGATCTTCAACATGTTCCAATAACGACAAACCATACATAGTTTATTGTTTGGGTTTCTACAGAGAGATATTAGAGAAAGGGCGATTCGGTTATAGTCGTTAACCCGTATTCCATAGAAGTCCGAATGCGGGTGCGATGTGGGGCGATGTTTGTGTTGTGTTGTACTGTTGTGTTGTGGTGTTGTGTTGTTATACTTGGTACCACTTGGTACCTACATAATTAACTAGGTACCTTCGCAATAATAACAGCCTTATCATCTCAAATACAGATTACTCAGTAATCTAGCTGGGAGAACAACCGCGATTCACCCAACAATTCATTGTACCTGCATTGTTGGGTGAATTGCGGTTGCTCTTGTAACCTACACCATGTAATTAATAATACACACTTTCTATGTCCATCACGTACTACAAAACCTTTCCTTAATATATATTTTTTTAATCTGCCTAGCCTTTTCCCAATTATGTTGGTGGCGGTTTCCAGTCTAACCGGATGCAGATTTTACATGGAGCGACTACCTATCTGACCTCCACAACCCAGTTACTAGGTAATACTATACCCCTTGGTAAGACTGGTTGTCAGACTTTCGGGCTTCTAACTACCCGGAACCACGAATGACAGCCGGGACCGTGTACGTTAAATCGTTACGGTTTAACGTAACTTTTCGAGCCATCCACACCAACCGCAACCAACCAACCGCGGCAAGCGTAGCTTAACACGGACACGGAATCCTTACTTATAATTTCTAAATAATTCTCTGCTTTGTCTGCAGTGAATCAAGAGCAGTCAAAGCTTACTCATCCATAACCACGCATACATACATACTCATACAAATACAGACGCGCGCAACCGTACTCTCACTCATCACACACACAACACACACACACACACACGAACACACCCATAACACCCATACACACAACACACACACGCACGCACACAAACACACATATACAATGAATTACACCTCTAGTTGTCATTCATTAATAATTGTACCAACTTACTCGCCGCGGGTGGAAGACCTGGAGTCCTGAAATACAGGGCTGCCCTAGTTTAGGCTCCAGTCCACTCCATTTATTTTAATAATGTCTGTACTGTATTTGATTAGTGTGGAAAATAAATACATTTTTACTTTTACTTTTTACTTACTTTTACTTTACTTCATGTGGGCCGTAATCCACCACGCGGGCCCAGTGCGGGTTGGTAGATGTCACATGTCTTCGAATTTTTGGTTCTAGGACATGCCTCACGATGTTTTCCTTCACCGTTTTTAGAGCAGTGGTGATGAAATAATTTACACAAAGTAAAGCGCCTGTCTGGGTTCGAACCTACGATCTTCAACTGGTAACCACTGTGCAACCACTGCTCTCCCTAAAAAATAGGGCAACAATAACATTATAATGAAGTTTCACGTACAAAATACTTAGACACGAGATTTAGTATGCCAGTTTTGCCTAAAAGGACAATAAAGCTTTATATCTTTTTTTGTTATTTTCACAGGATTCCCAGTATTTTTTGTTGGAAATCTGTAAGTATCGCTAAAGTTACACAAAAAGTTAAACAAATATCGAAAGTGACACAAAAAGGCACTTCTTTGTGGACGGAGAACTAATGTGCGCATGATATTTATTTTGTACTTTTTGAGAATAAGTGATACTCGAATAGTTTGACAATAGGCGAGTATACACTAGAGCTTTTCCATGTAATGTAACATTTTTACGAATGGCTCAATACAGGCAAGAGCTTAGTTTCCAAAAGCATTCCCATGTAATGTAACGTTTTTGCGAATGCTCGACTCTGCGTTCGACGTACAATTGCTCACGGCGAGTGAGTATTCACCTGTAACATTTCTTTCTACCCTGCGTTCATTTTTGGAATATCGGACCCATAGGAACCGCTCCGCGCTCGTGCCTTTGCTCGATAAAATGATACACGAATACGCTCGTTGGTTTTTAAAATCAGGTTGACTCAAAAGATCGAACGTCATGTTGATAAAAATTTTAAACGGCGAATGCTCTATGTTGTGTTACAAGTAAATGCTCTAGTCTATGTATACTCACCTTTTGACCAACGTATACTTAAGTAAGTATACGATTTTGTAAATAAGCTATGATTAACCCTCTACCCGTGAGGTTTCGCATACTAAGAAGAAAGTGCAAGGCTTGCTCATATGAATCACAAGAGATTGAAATAAATAAACAGTTAATGTAGATAATTTCACTACAAATATTAATACGTAATCGGTACCTCCTAGAACTGATAAAAAATATAGTCTTTACAGGTGATGAGGATAAGAAAGAAGAAAGAAAATACGTTTATTTGCGCCAAACATGACACGTAAAAACAAAAAAAAACACAAACAAAAAAAACAAAATAACAATCGATCGGGATCAGGGATCGGTAGATATATTGATAACAATCAATTATGTAAAGGTTCACCAAGTAATAAAGAACACCTTATATTTGTAGATATCACAGTACGTAGTCAGATTACTATGGCACTTCCGTTCTAGTCAGCCAAAATAATCAGAAGCCCTTGAACAAACGCGTGACGTCAATGTGAATCGGATTGATTTATGAATCGAAGATACAACCATCCCATAATATTTTGGTTAAAATTTTTGCGACGAGCTCAATGAGTATCACCATAGAATAAAGTCTTTAAAAAAATCAATTTTACGTGCGAAACGAGTATATATTTTTCAATTTCAAAATTATTGGTATTTAACGTTTACTCCGCGCATTCCTGCTGATTCCTGCTACACAGGCCATATATGTACATTAAAAATGCAAAAAAAAAAAACACTCACCAGAAATCCACGACCCATTCCACCTGACAGGCATCAGCTCCTCCGTCAATAGATCTTGGATCCTCAGCCTTCTTCCCTTGACCCTGGGCCCCTCATCAGGCGGCGTCAGCAACACGACTGACGTCACGATCAGGGCCAGCACCGCCACTATCACGAGCAGGGCTATGAGGATGCCGCGCCAGTTGCGCTGGTTCGGACCTCCGACAACCAACTTCTGAAAACAATGGGGATATGTTTAGATGGTTCTAGAATGGTTAGTGTTGGTATTAGGGAGATGGAAACGATCGTGATTCTTGTCAATAGTACTAGTATTGACTCTTTATCTGTACCATTGGTGCCCGGGTTCACGAATTAGGAGTACCTATGTGGTGGAGCAGTGTCCCTACAAAATGGTTGAGCTGGATAGTGCTGATCCACGCGTCATTTTCGTGAACGGGCGCCGTCGGTTGAGACTGGTCATCTCTTAACTGCCAAGGCTTATTTTTAATCTTATTAGGGTTCCGTAGCCAAATGGCAAAAACGGAACCCTTATAGATTCGTCTTGTCTGTCTGTCTGTCTGTCCGTCTGTCTGTCTGTCTGTCCGTCCGTATGTCACAGCCACTTTTCTCCGAAACTATAAGAACTATACTGTTGAAACTTGGTAAGTAGATGTATTCTGTGAACCGCATTAAGATTTTCACACAAAAATAGAAAAAAAAAAAAAAATTTAGGGTTTCCCATACTTAGAACCGAAACTCAAATTTTTTTTTTCATCAAACCCATAAGTGTAGGGTATCTATGGGTAGGTCTTCAAAAATGATATTGAGGTTTCTAATATCATTTTTTTCTAAACTGAATAGTTTGCGCGAGAGAGACTTCCAAAGTGATAAAATGTGTGTCCCCCCCTGTAACTTCTAAAATAAGAGAATGATAAAACTAAAAAAAATATATGATGTACATTACCATGTAAACTACCAGCGAAAATTGGTTTGAACGAGATCTAGTAAGTAGTTTTTTTTAATACGTCATAAATCGTAAACCACAATTTACCATTCATTCAATCAACTCAAAAATAAAAAAAAACATTTAATTTCATAAACATAAACCTTATGCATAAACCCGGATGTTACGGAACCCTCGGTGCGCGAGTCCGACTCGCTCTTGCCCGGTTCTATATTTTGATTGTTTCTTCATTTATGTTTCTTTTTTTACATTATTCTTAGATATAGAAGCAACAAGAATAATATACCCAGAATTTTGTAATATCTCGATTTTTCCATGGAGTTTCTTGTCCGTTCTTCTCCATAGAGATCTACGTTTTGGAATGGGCAACTAGCTTCAACTTTCTGACAATTTAATTTTGACAATTCAAAAGTGCCTGTACATGGTGTAATTGAAATAAATGCTTTGGGTTTGAGTTTGTGTGGCGCAGTGTCTCAAGACTAAGAAGTCCTATAATTTTTTTTTTTTTCTATCCTATAGTTTATGTATCTATAATTTTGGATATGTATATATCTGAGTATCTATTTTAGTGTATTGTATACATAATATTTGCACCAACGACAGCCCCATTTTATGTCCTGGAAAATCACTGTCCATTCCAAGGTTGCCTGGAAGAGATCGCAGAAAGCGATAAGGCCGCCCATTGTATATTTTGTAGTGTTTGATGTATCTTTTTCATGTTATGTATTTTTGTGGTGTACAATAAAGTATATACTTTATTGTCTGTATATACTTTATTGCACTGGTCAAGGACTTATTTATTTATATATATAAATAAATAAGTCCTTGACCAGCGCGTGTTGCTAGTGATGACTTATGACACTGAAACGTGGTCGCTCACAATGGGCCTTATTAGCAAAGGAGCTTATTGCCAAAGAGCAATGGAGAGGACTATGCTTGCAGTTTCCCTGCGTGATAGAATCAGATATGAAGAGATCCGCAGGAGAAACAAGGTAACCAACATAACCCGAAGAATTGCCAAACTTAAGTGGCAGTGGGGTATTGCCCGCATGGCAGATGGCTGATGGGGAAAGGTTCTGGAGTGGCGACCGCTTACCGGAAGACGTAGCCTTGAAAGGCCTCCTGTGGACTGATGACCCAGTGAACGCCGAAGGAATCCGCTGAATGCGGGAAGCATAGGGTCAGTCGAAGTGAAGTTGCTTGGGGGAGGCCTATGTCCAGCAGTGGACGTCTTTCGGCTGAAATGATGATGATGGTGTGGTGGACATCAGTATATGATAAATGCATGATGGGTTTTCGTTTAGCTGATCTAAAAATCCATTCTATACATCGCTGATCCTCTCCCGAGCTGGCACGAGCTATAGGACAATACTATTGATATTTCGTCACCAAATGTTGGGATCGGCTTCCAGTCTATCCGGATGCAGCTATATCCCAGTGTTTTACATGGAGCGACAGCCTATCTAACCTCCACAACCCAGCTACTGGGTAATACGATACCCCTTGGTAAGACTGGTTGTCAGACTTTCCGGCTCCTGAGCACCCGCAACGACTGTCAAGGATCCACGAATGACAGCCGGGACCAACGGCCTAACGTTGTTCCCGAGGCACGGAGGGATCTTGGTATGTAAAGATTGTCATCCATCTACAGACCAACCGCGGCAAGCGTAGCTTAACCTGGAGATATTCAGTGCTATAAGTGTTTTTTATATTGGAACGTTCTTTTTCTTTCTTTTTTTCGTCTCATGTCTCGATGGAAGGGTTATCTGGTGGTGCTGCGGTGGATTAGTAGTGGGAATTTTATTATTATTTATTTTTCCTCTTACAGCCAACTTTATAGATCTTAGACCTAACCTACTAAGGTATATTATGTAAGTTTCAAGTCTAAACCAACAAAAATCGCACGAAACTTAGTAAACAGAAAATCTGAAACCACTGGGATCAATCACAAAAACAACGCAATACAATTTCAAACAAATAAATAATATAAATGCAAAAAAAAAATGGCTGCCGTCACCGATAAGCTTCGATACGTCATAGCCATTCGTTGATAACTTGGAAAAGGGTTTTATATCGTCCGTTGTGGAACATGATGGATTAGCAGTGTCCAGGAACGATCAGTGGGATAACAGAACGATTTATATGCAGCTGTGAGCGGTTTAAATTCAGTTAAACTTGAGTAAAAATATCATTTATTTTGGGAAAGTTTAGAAAATTAAGTTCAGAATGTGATGGTTTGCACCACAGATATAGATATACCTAGATAACGCAAGTATCACGAACTGTATTAAAATCAAGCGTGCCATTTTTTGACTACCTACTATGACGTCACAAGCTCGCGCTCTCGCTCACACTTACCAGCCAGCAGTACAAAGGACTGAGCGCGAAAGGGGCGGCTTACGATTTGTAATCACAAGTTGGTGCAATTTTTGGCACGCGAAGTAGTTACTCTTGCGTTATCTAGGTATATCTATATCTGTGGTTTGCACATTATGATGGTTTTTAGAATAAGGCCGTGTCCTAACCGAAAGCGACTGTCACGCGAACACGCGATCGCCGAGATCTTTTATATGATTTATGACGGATAAATGCTACCTAATTGATTGATCGCGTGCTAATCGCTATCGCTTAGGACACGGGGTGTATCTGATGTAGGCGTAAAAGTGACAATGGCGTAAAATTTTAAAGATCCGCTCCTAAAAAGGTATTGTACCAATCTGTAGCAATGTGAGACCAGACCAACACTTGAAGTAACTGAAACTCGGAAATCGCGAGGCCCGCATTGAGCAATGTCCTTGTCAGTACGAAAAGATGTACCTATCACACTAATATTGTAAAGGCAAAAGTTTGTGAGTGTGTGTGTGTGTGTTTATATGTTTGTTACTTCTTCACGCTCAAACGGCTGGACCAATTTTGATAAAATTTTGTATGGACGTAGCTGACACCCTGGATTAACATTAACGCGGGGCGCACCTAGTTTTGTAATAAAACCCACTAAATGTAGATCCTGATACTTTATAATTCTCTTCACTCCTTTACAGATACAGTCACCACAGCTACTTCACACCAAGTTGAGCTCCCTCGAACGCGTGGTCGTCTCTGCGCCCCTAAAGGGGGCGCTAAGAATCGGTTTTGAGGCTGTGTGGCCCCTTGCCCGATGGTTTACTTTTCTTAGTAACCATAATTGGGGTCCGGTCTTTGGGTTTTCCCTCCCCCTCCCGCGGGAAGGGATGGTTAACCTCTCTCGGCCAAGTGCCCTCGTTTATAAACTACCCCTTCCCCTACAAAATTGACGGTTGGACAGTGTTGCCAATTCTCAAAAATAGGAACGAATGATTAAAATCTTTAAAAACACCATGACCAGGATGGAATTAATTTCAGAACTTGATACCTTGGTGCTGTAATGAACTGCCAAATTAATGTAAAGCATAAGTACACAATTAATATCCACACAGTAAAAGTCTATGGAGCCAGAAGACAATACGTATGAAAATGAAAGCTCGTCAGCAGCATTAAATATACGAAAGAGAAATATGTACATAATCATCAAAATTACCATATCTCTGAAAAGTAGATATCGTCCATATATACTTCTATACATTAATAAATAAGAAAGTTGAAGAGTTTGTTTGTTTGAACGCGCTAATCACAAGAACTGACACTCTGATTTGAATTTTTTTTGCATTTGATAGCCTCTTTCTTGAGGAAGCTTATAGGCTAGATATTAACAACCTCACGTGACGACCCTAAGGAGCCAAGCAAAAAGTCAAAAGCACACTAAGCAATAACGAAGTAATTGCGAGCGCGCGCGATGCGATGTGAATAATGCGATTGGTCGGCAGCCAAAATTTCACATGGAAGAAGTCGCGAAAGAAGCTAGTTAATTAAGGTGAATGGATAGTGGTAACAGCGAAAATATGATTCGCGACAATAACAGGTACATATTTAAAGAATTATAATCATTAGAATCACCTGTTATTGTCGCGAATCATATTTTGATCAAGATACAACCTGAAACTGGGCCTGCAGTCTCGACAAAGATAGCGATCGCTTTACGACAAAATTCGGTCGCAAAGCTATAACGGTGCGGATTTAAGGTGGACGTGAGCCGGACGCGACCCGCCGGTATTAGCTACCAACTTAAATCCGCATCGTTATAGCTTTGCGACCGAATTTTGTCGTAAAGCGATCGCTATCTTTGTCGAGACTGCAGGCCCTGGCCTGCAAATTGCAAAAAAAACATAAGAAAATTTGAATTTCGCGAAAATTTATTATTTTACTTAAGGTTTTTTTTAAATATTTTTAAAAAGAAATGTGCTAGTAAATTGAAATTTTACATAATTATATTAATGATTTTCAGACATTTACATATAATTATATATGTAAAATTTCAATTTACAAGCACATTTCTTTTTAAAAATATTTAAAAAAAACCTTCTCCTGTAAAATTTGTTTTTTGTCGGTTGCGCTAAAACGGCGGTAAAGGCTCGATATTATTTTAATTATTGTGAATGTGAGGACTATGTGGGTCATTGTTTACATTTTAATCATGGTCTGGCAGTTTGAGTAGTTTATGCGGCCTACCCAAATGTCCTGTCTTTGGTATTGTTCGTCGTTCTGAGTTGAGCTGCACGGTTACTGACAAATGCGTGCACTGACTGGACAGGTCCACTCAATCTGTGTGGTTCTTTCCTCAAAAGATCATTTCAGACACTAATCTACATGGTCCTCAAAGATTATGTCCGGATTTTTATATACACATTGACATTGATGAATTTTATTTAGACAATGACATGAATATTTACTTTGTAAAGTATTTTTTATTTTTTTTTCTTTTCATTTAATTATTGTGAATGTGAGGACTATGTGGGTCTTTTTTTTCTGTTTTCCTTCTTAGTTTTTATCATGATCTGGCAGTTTGAGTAATTTACGCGGCCTACCCAAATGTCCTTTCTTTGGTATTGTTCGTCGAATCGTTGAGCTCCTCATTTCTGAGTTGAGCTGCACGATTTTTGACAAATGCGTGCACTGATTGGACAGGTCCGCTCAATCTGTGTGGTTCTTTCCTCAAAAGACCATTTCAGACATCAATCTACATGGTCACATGATCTGACCAAGATTTTGTCTGGACTTTAAAAGAGACTGTGACCTCTGAGTTTGTTTCGGCCTTTCTTCTCAAAGTAGTCAGATAGGAAACGCCGACCACATCTAGTTTAAAAAATATGATGACGTGTTAAAGTGTTTGTAAAAACCTACTTTCAGAAAATAAATCATATATCATTTACCAATGTATGTATACTGTACTAGAAACACAAAACAAAATAAACTGTGAATATAATCTGCTCAAAATAGGCATTTCCAATGATTAATTCTTATCTGAAGAATGAATTATTGGAAAAATACAAGAAAAATTTTAGTATTTTTACAATGAAAATTCTTGAATTGAGGCAATTAAAATTATTGTCATTGCCAATGTAATGTAAGTGGCCGTTTGCCATTTTATGTTAAAGTAAAAAAAAGATGTCTGCAAGGATAATAGTCTGTATAGTAAGTGTCTGTATAGGTAATATTATTATATTTTATTTTTATTATCATATCTCGGGACCATGGGGTCCCGGTCCTTTGGAAGGCGTACGAGGGGCCAAAGCCAACTCGCAGAGGCCCCTTAGGAAATTTTAATGAAACGCGGCACCAACCGATGATTATGCCAGTATGCACTATGCAAGTGCACCCAAGGATAACCCCCGGTTGGTGTAGGACTATTGCAGGAAATGGAAAAATATAAAGTTGGACTATGGGTTTGGGTGGCTAAAGTGGATTGGTTACCAAGAACTATGGAAGAAATATGACCCCTGCCTGATCATTGTTTTATATATACACGGATAAAATGACCATTATTATATCTCATCATCCACACGTAACTGAATATTATACTAATTGAATCAGAATCCTAATTTTATCAGGTAATTCGGAAAATTGAAAATCGGAATGTCGTTTTTCGGACCGAGAACCCATCGAGCATTTGATTCTTCGAACTTATGAAAATCGGAAAACAAACAAATCGCATTTATGACTTTCGGTAAAATAAATTTCGTGATTTTTAATTATAGACATTATAATTCTTAGGTATTATGAAATTCGGACTTTAGAAAATCGGAACAGCGAAATTCGGAATACAATATTTCGGAATATTTGGGTGTTCCCCTTCCGCCCATCTCGCCGCACTAAGACCAATTCCTAAAACACTAGTGATGCGGGGCAATCAGTCTGATACCTGTACTTAATGACTCGACCTCGTAACATGTGAGTTACGACCTAACTTACGTTTTATGTCCTCCTGGTAAAACTAAGGGTCAACTAAGGCTCAACTAAGGCTCAACTCAAAAGAGAAGCATTTAATTCCAATGTTTTTCTAAAGAGGGAGCGATGCGTACGCGACACGCGCGCTTAGAAATCGCACTCGTGTGAACGCGCCCTTAGCGTTGAGCTCCTAAAAATTTCAGAGAAAGATTGAAATGTAAGGGTGGATAATACTTTGAACCATTCAATTAAACTTCTAAATGGTTTTTGATAAGATAAATTGATTGTAGACACAGTGGGGCTTTCAATTTTGCGGAGGGTTATAAGTTCGAAGTTCGAGAGCAGTGGTGGCCCAGTGGAAACAACCGCGATTTACGAGTAGTAGATCGTAGGTTCGATCACTGACAGGTGTAAATTATGTCTACTATAGGCTTCAGCAACGTTGAAAACCATAGAAACTATCTCTATCTCTCTGTCTCTCTTTGACTCTCTCTGTTATAATGTAATAAAAAGTTGCATAACGCTTTTTCGTTACGTGACGATTTCTCCAAGTTTACTCCTACCGTAAGCTCCGATGAAGAACTTCGTTCCAATAATTTCAGGCAAAATTTAAAATTATACAAGAATTTGCGTGACACAAGAGACTACTCGTGATAACTCGTGCAAGCTTTCTCGTACCGCTAAAAATAAGTCTAGTCCGGATAATACTTTAATCTTTTCAATTAAACTTCTTAAAGGTCTTCGGATTAAATCGCGTAATCCGTAAGATCATTCTGAGAAGATTGAGTGTCTTACAAGTTGATTCTTTGTCTCTTCCTTTCTTACTTAAAATAAGAGGTTTTAGTCGTTGGTCTTGTGGCCGCAAGCGCGAAGGTTGTGCTAGGGATTGAGGGTTTTTCACCAGTAGTCTGAAGTTGAATTTTTTCTTTGACTATGAGTTCTTCACGTTATACATAAACTTTGTCAAACTCTTCTATAGCTTTTACAAATTAAATCTAACAAAGGAAACTACTCAAAAAGGCTTTTTTACAAAGATATTTGTAATTCCATTTAATGAAATTTAATTGAGCTATGCAGTAAGAAGGGTCTTAACTTATTTTTGACAAGTTTCAGCCCGCCAATTCTTATGAATGAAAATACGTCGTTGCCAATTCGGATAAAGAGGCACGCATATCGGGTAACTTACGTCAAGGTATTTAGTTTGTATGAAAATTAATAATAAATAAGAATTCATTCATCATCATCATCATCATTTCAGCCGAAAGACGTCCACTGCTGGTCATAGGCCTCCCCCAAAAGGGGGGGTTTGCCATAATCGCCACGCCTGGCAGGCGGGTTGGCGATCGCAGTATGGTACGGTGGTGGAATGCATAGAGAACGCTTCTGCCCATTCTCCGGTACGCCCCTTAGTCGCCTTTTACGACACCCACGGGAAGTATGGGGTGGTGGTATTCTTCAAGTCCGGCACCACACAGACAAGAATTCATTAATGTATCTATAATGAAAAATGCTTATTTCCATGGTCTGAACATCTGGTTGAATTTTATGTATATCGTCCGGAACACGGTGTATAACAGTCTCCCACTACTACATGGGACTTTGGCGAAATGTAGCTGTATTACCCTATGTGCATTTAATCGCATTATATTGTATTGCCCTATATACATGTCTACCTATCTTTTCGAGGAATACAACTTTTTAAAATTTCATTTTATTTAATAACAGCGGCCCGCGGTTTCACCTGTATAAGTGTCGATCGTGTTAAAATATTGAGATAAAAAGTATCCTATGCGTTATTCTGATGCATAAGCTATATTACTGTAAAGTTTCATCAAAATACGTTAAGTAGTTTTTGCGTAAAAGAGTAACAATAAACCATCCATCCTCACAAACTTTCGCCTTTATAATATTAGTGTGATTAGTAGTGATTAGAGTAAAACAGATAGGTACAGGTTACAATTAACATATTATATAAGTGTTATGTGATGTGGTATTAGTAAAGCATTATACGTATTTATAAGTAAACGGGTAGATAGAACGTCTTCCAGCACGCATAGCATGAACACTATCTCTACGAAGAGTGTCTACTCTTCGTAGAGATACATTGCTGTCTATACAAAGTAACATTTCTTTTCCTCATTTTTGACATACCGCCTAGAAATCTTTCTACAATCTGTCATTTTGTCTTTCGTTTCCAACGATCTTTGTCTAGGTCCTTTTTTATGTAGACTATTTCAGAAGAAAGTTTTTTATCCCAAATGTCAAAATCACACTGACAACTGTCAGTTGTCTAATGTAGTGAAGAGATTTTGTAATCACTAAAGACAGTAGAAAACTTTCTACTCGACGGCCACAAAGTATATACGGTTATCTACAAAATCCCACGAAAAAAAAAAAACAAAATTCCCAAAAATCCAATGGCATGACGTGCTTCCGAGGCACGAAGGGGTCTCGGTATGTATTGATGGTCACCCATCCAAGGACCAACCGCGACAAGCGTAGCTTAACCTGATCGATCAACTTGTGCGGCTGTTATTATTTGGCCACGGACCCCTCCTTATAATGTGACTTGATATCAGTAAAAATTAAGAATCAAAAAGAAAAAAAAATCGTATGACAAAACAAAGAATTCTGAGTCGAATTAAGTAAAAGAGTGAATTTCGTAAAAAGTGCAGTTGACTCTTTCTACTTTGCTGCCGTCGTACTGTCTACACCGAACGTCATCTTTGTCTACTCTTCTCTAACAGCACGGCAACAGACATATTTATTTATTATTTATTTATTTAATACTTCAAGCACATAAATGTACAGAGGTGGACTTAATGCCATAGGCATTTTCTACCAGTCAACCTTTGGGTGATGCAGAGACAAAGAGTGGTAGGTGCAATCAAGAACATTGAGGAATAAATATTTTAAATATAAAAAAACGCATATACCTATTTAAACTATGAATATAATATATACCTAATCTAAATATATAAAACTCAAAGGTGACTGACTGACATAGTGATCTATCAACGCACAGCCCAAACCATGTGAGGGATCGGGCTGAAATTTGGCATGCAGGTAGATGTTATGACGTAGGCATCCGCTAAGAAAGGATTTTGATAAATTCTACCCCCAAAGGGATAAAATAGGGGATGAAAGTTTGTATGAAACTTTATCAATTTTAAACCGATCGGGCTGAGACTTCGCATGCATATAGCAGATAGCTACTATGACGTAGGCATCCCCTAAGAAAGGATTTTGATAAATTCAACCCCCATGGGGATAAAATAAGGGATGATGGAGGATGTAAATGTATTAGTTTTTTTTAATAATACTTAACGCGAGCGAAGCCGCGGGCAAAAGCTAGTTACATATAAATATAAGAACAAATAAATATACATAAATACATGAATATACTTACTAAAAAGAAATAAGACAAACAATGAGAAAATATTACCGTTGTGATGATACTGCCAGCTTCTTGCGAATGTGCTCGCGAGCCTTAACTTTAAAAGATAATCGGTTGGTTGCCATCCTGACTTCCTGGGGGAGCGCATTCCACAGAGAGATAGACTGAACGAAGAAGGAAGAGTGAATGATGTCTGTGCGGTGAGTGGGACATAGGAGAAGACGATTGTGTGATGAACGTAGATTTCTATTGTGGTTGGCGCAAATGTACTGAAAATGGGGGGCTAGATAACTAGGGGAAGATGGAGAATCAAGAAATGAGAACAAGGTGGTCAGCGCCCGAAGCTCTCTGCGCTGGCGTATGGGTAACCACTTTAGAAGCGACCGATGCGCAGAGACATGATCATATTTACGCAGATTGAAAACGAATCGAATGCAATTATTGAGAAGGCGGTCAAGTAGACATACGTTAGACATACGATAATTTTATTACGCTATTCCGTTTAAACATACCTATTTAATCTTCCTACAGACTAGTAGTATTTGGCCATCAATTAATTTTACTTTAAAGTAACATTATCGTACCATTTAAATGGTATGGCTAAAACCACCAATTAGAACTAGAAATCAATATTTGAACGCAAACGAAATTTCTAAGAAACCTAACCCTGTTTCCTTTCGAAATTTCGAAGCTATTTCAGTCCCACTTTCAACCAGAATTATCTACACTATCCTTAATTTCTACAAGTTATACCTTCCTAGGGAAGTTAATTATTTAAAGTGTTCACATAATTTAAAAAGCTAACAGTTTTAAAATAATAATATGTACAAGTACATAAAAAGCAAGGGAAATAATTAAAGGGCATCCAAAAATTCGTCCGCATCGCTGTCAACAGGAAACTTGCCCAAAAGGCTGGCAGCATTGCCACGTTGTATGGCAATGCTGATTCTTTGGCCAAAAAATAGGCCAGCCCTCTGGTAGGTATCTTAAAATCTAGACTACAGCTTCAACTCTGCTTATCTCCAGCGAAGCTCCTGAACATAAGCGTCCGCGTCATTAAGACGCCACGTCATAGTGATGACGTCATAAGACGTCGTTAGCTACGCCATCCACATGTACGAGTATTCAGTTTGTAGAAAATTGCAGTAATGACTCCTCTACACAATGGCCCATTTAGAAGCCACTGTTGTCTAAAAGTTACTGCTTATAACAACGATCGTAGAAGTGAGATCATACATTGGTTATGTGACTTTCATTAAAATTAACTATTAGATGAAGAGAAGAAAGAAAAAGAGAAAGGAAAGAAAGAAGAAAGAGAGAAGAGAGAAAGAGAAAGAAGAAAAAGAAAAGAAGGAAGGAAAGAAAGGAAGAGAAAAATAAAAAAAATAAAAGGGGAACAGTAGGTATTTCGAAACTTACTCAAATCATCTGCTGGGTCGACTTCCAGTCTAATCGGATGCAGCTAAATAGAACAGGTACCAGTTTTTTATGTGGAACCACTGAACCAAATCTTACTGAAGTAACCATAGACATTTCGAAAGGAAACTCACTTGTTCTTTCAGTATGTTAAAGTGTGGTGATTACATATAACGTACCTCTTTAATGGCAACACTCATTTAACACACGTGTACGGTTTCGTGTTTTCGTCTTATAAACATAATTATTTTAATTTCATTAATTATTTCGTTATTATTTATTTACAACTAGTAGCGCCCCGCGGTTTCACCCGCGTAAGTGTCGATCCCGTGGGAACATCGGAATAAAAAGTAGCCTATGCGTTAATCCAGGGTGTCAGCTACATCCATACCAAATTGTATCAAAATTGGTCTAGCCGTTTGAGCGTGAAGAAGTAACAAACATATAAACACACACACACTCACAAACTTTCGCCTTTATAATATTAGTTTGATAATATCACAATCCATTTTGGATCATGCTACTGGAATTGACGTTCGTATATCTATGACGTATGTAATCCTGATTATTAATGGAAAAAAAATGGAATTTATACATGGCGATATAGGTGTAGGTTAAATTACGTTCAACGAAACTTTTGGCTATAACTGTACAATTTTATTTCAAGACTATCACACAGGGTGTAATTTTTTAATAAATTTGATAGTTTGACCACGAAGAATGTTAAAATTCGTCGTGGTCGAATCAGTTTGACTACTGAGTTAGACCACGAGGAATGGGCCAACTATCTGTGTGCCAAATTTCATCCAAATCCATTCAGCCGTTTGTGCATGAAGAAATAACAAACATATAAACACACACTCTCACAAAGTTTCGCCTTTATAATGTTAGTGTGATTAGTAGGATTTTCTAAAATAACATCTTGGAGCAACCTGTACTAAATGAACTGTAGCGCAGGGTTCATCAATGAAATTAAAACGAATAACGTGCAGAGAGTAAGTCTGACTACCAGTCTTACCAAGGGGTATCGTATTACCTAGTAACTGGTTTGTGAAGGTCAGATAGGCAGTCGCTCCATGTAAAATACTGGTATTCAGCTGCATCCGGTTAGACTGGATGCCGACCCCAACATAGTTGGGAAAAGGCTAGGCAGATTATGATGAACGTGCAGAGAGTAGGCGAATTGAAGGAAAGAGACAGAGCTCTAGGTATGTCAGCGAGCTGCGCAGGCGGGAGTTTTGAAATTACGAATTATTTTATGTTGTTTTATTTTATTAAGGCTAGGTTGTAGTATTTTAAAGTTTTTTAAAGCTATATATTTCCATTTATTGTAAATATTACGCAAAATAAAAATCATTTTAACAAAATTGAACATACGGTCAAGCGCTGACTAAAGACGGAAACTTAATTACTAATAGTTTGCTTCATGGAAAAAAAATCACAAAGATGACACTAAATCGATATTTCGAACGTATTTCTAAGTAAAAAATTATATTAAGAAACCATCTAAGTAATAGATATAAAGATAGGTTTTAATATTTTCTAGCGCTGGGTAAGGAAGATTTTTAATTAAGTGGTTATTTATTTTTATAAGAACAAAAATTAAACTATATTGAGCAGTTCAAGCGCTCACGCCTGCCGACCTCCGCTCTCGCAGTGCTTACGAGAGAGAGATGCCCCGATACGTATTATGCGGTGAGTGAGGAAACGTTATCATACCTACACAACACACTTCAAGAGGGCCTTAAGATTACTGGCCTAGTGGAGGGCGTGTGTCTTAAATTAATGTCGCCATTTTGTAGCTACACGTTGTATAAGAAATTCATGTTCAAAAATGCTGGCATAAAGGCTGATGAGACAGTCCATAGCAAAATCAGTCTACAATGTTCCCACTGCTGGGATAGAGACCGCCTCTCTACGAGAGAGAGTGAGCCCACGTGGGCCCAGTGCGGGTTGGGGACACGCCATAATGCCCAAAATTCCAAACAACTATTTCCATAAGTTCGAAAGTCTAAATACTTTTGCCTTACGTGAAACATCTTTCAAGTAAAGTATCTTTCTCACTATTATTTCCAAGTCTAGTAATACGGCTCATCCTTCCTTATGGCCGGATATGGATAAATTATACCAGGCGAGAAGCTTCTGGGTAATTTTTCTTTAGCTTTCAAGCTTAGTTTTCTTGAGATACTTATAAAATGACGGGTATAAATGGGTAACATGAACTAGTAATATGAATGCCTAATAGGTATTTAATGTGTCCGTGTTAGTGTCTAAATACACTACGCCGAAGGTACGCAACCGAAGTTCGCCATGATTACGCCTGCAATGCTATTTAACGCAAAGTAATTTCGGCATCTGCAATGAGGAATGAGGAGATCCGCAGGAGAACCAAGGCAACCGACATAGCCCGAAGAATTGCCAAACTTAGTGGCAGTGGGCAGGGCACATTGCTCGAAGAACGAAGATGGCCGATGGGGCCGAAAGGTTCTGGAATGGCGACCGCGCAACGGAAGACGTAGCGTTGGAAGGCCTCCCACAAGTTGGTCCGACAACATTGAAGGCCGCACTAACCCGTTGGATGCGATGCGAGAAGCACAGAACCGGTCGAAGTGGAGGTGCTTGCCTATGTCCAGCAGTGGACGTCTTTCGGCTGAAATAATGATGAATTTCTTCATGTGTCGTCAGTAATTTAAATAGCATTGCAGGCGTAATCTTGCCGAACTTTGGTCGCGTACCTTAGGGATAGTGTGTGCGTGTGTGGGTGTTAAATTAGGTACAGTAAGTACTGCGAGACCTTACGAGCTTGCGGTATCAGGATGAATAAATTAAAGGAAGATTTGTCTAATAATTATAATTATCCCTTACAAAAGTCAAAGTTTTCTATTTGTTAGAACGGTTCTACTTTTAATAGTATATTCTTATTTTTTGCTATGATATGACTTTTTAGCTAAGCTGACTCCTACTGTGTTTCCCTATTCTTAAGAGGAACTGCGGGTGATCTATTCATCATAGAAACGCTCTCGCCTGTTTTCTCTTTGGTTAATGACCATAAAGCAATGTTTTTTTACAGAATAATAAATATTAACTACTTGTACGTCCCAATGTTTTCCTTTTTGATGATACATTATTTTTATAACCACTAGAACCCTCCAGAAAGCCGATTTAAACCGCTGTCAACAGAGGCCTATTGTATACATTTGTCAACTATTAATAAACAAAATAAAAAACATAGGGACACAGTATGTATCCTTCTTATTCAGTTTATGAAATATCTTTTAAATTGGACCAATATTGGAGGAGGAAATAGGCGAAAGCCAAACCACAAATTATGACTTTTTACTTAAGCTTATTAAAAAGTCTCTCCGACCGCATTTTCTCTATGTTTGTCTCTTGTTTGTATCATCTATTTATAATGGACTCGCGGAGATTGCATGCTACAACTATGTCAGGTTTCAGCCTCTACAGTTCCTACTAGGTACTTGCCTTTGACTAATAGAAATTCGTTCACATACAATACAAACATAATACCCCAATTACACACATACATACATAACGACGGCGAAGTGCCAATACCTCCTAACTGAGAAAGTCAAAAATTTACACAAACTTAAAAAAACGTACAAAAATAGACACGTTGCGTTGGTTTAGTTGGGAGGTACATATTTCTACATTTTAATTGAATGCTGTTGCAACTAAAAATACACTTAGGCGATTCACTAAAACATGCGAATAACGCTCAAAACGATAAAAAATAAATTTCTCAAAAAATGTCAGTTAGGAGGTATTGGCACTTCACCGTCGATAATATAACTTTAGCCCTTGCGACGACTCCCTTGAATGAATTTCCAAACATATCTTGCTTTAGACAATTTCAGTTACGGTAGGTTCATCCTAAGACACAAACCATGGCGGTTTCAGAATTACCGATCCTCCATCCTGAGATATCGTGATGAGTGAGAGAGATGTAAGTGTTTTAGGTGGAAACGGTCGGTGGGTCGGTGGTGGTGTGGTGGTGGTGGATACGTGGAATGAATAAAATTAAACTTTCACAGTAAGCCATTCACTCGAGTGAAGCGTTTGGTTTCAGCCTGTACTATGACAAGTAAAGCATTATCTGCCACAGCTTAACTCATACATAACATTTAATTACATAGTAGATTAATAGAGGGTCTAGTAGCTAAGTAATAACAGCTGCACGGGTCAATCGATCAGGTTAAGCTACGCTTGCCGCGGTTGATCCGTGGATGGGTGACAATCTTTACATACCAAGACCCCTCCATGCCTCGAAAAGCATGTTAAGCCGTTGATTACGGCTGTCATTCGTGGATCTTTGACAGTCGTTACGGGTCATCAGTAGCCCAAAAGTCTGACAACCAGTCTTACCAAGGGATATCGTATTACCTACCCAGTAACTGGGTTGTGGAGGTCAGATAGGCAGTCGCTCCATGTAAAATACTGGTATTCAGCTGCAACCGGTTAGACTGGAAGCCGACCCCAACAAAGTTGGGAAAAGGCCAGGCAGATGATGAGTAAATTACTTACTAAGTCAACAGTGTAACTATATCCCAGTATCGCTGATATTGAATACCAATTAATTCACACAATATGAATATTCAATCCACTCTGATTAGCAGTCCAAATTGATTTTAGCTGTGTCCACTTCATTATGTTCATTAGCAAACCTTATTGAAATACCACTCATCAGTGTTGATTGTTCATAGCTATCATCAAACAAATAAAATCTCCCGCTCTGGGCGGAGCGGGACTTTCAGACTTTTACTGACTAAAACCCACCCGTGTTCCTTCACTTGCCTGTGCTAGGGCCACGGTAACTCTTTCGAACAACCCGCGACCCTGGCAGGCATCGGCCCTAGTGGACCCCATCAATCAGTGCTGACATCTCTTAAGAGCGTTTACGCCGTACAGCATTTCATACAAACTTTCAAGCCCTTGTTTTTCGAAATTAATGAACGGATCTTAATGAAACTTCCTAAGCATAAGCAGGATACAAAGGTCTAAAAGGTTAGTAGAGAACATTTCGAAATGTCTTATATAAAAAAAGATAACTGGAAATATCTGTTTCTATGGAAAGTTTAAAATCGGTCTAATTTGGCTGTAACACTATTTTTCGAAAATGTTCTCTACTAACTTTTTAGACCTTTGTATTTTGCTTATAAGTACGAAGTTTTATTAAAATCGGTTCATTCACTTCGAAAAAAAAGGGCTTGAAAGTTTGTATGAAATGCCGTTCGACGTAAACGCTCTTAAAGGCACGCGTGGAACGCAATGAGGCGTCGACGGCCTGGTCCTTACCGGACGGCGACCTACCCATTGCTCGTCGTCCGCAAGCCCGTTCCTACTGTGGCCGGGAATCGGCTCTCGATTCACGACGCCTTAAGGGGCTTACAGGACCTGAACGCAAAAAACGTTTAGAAACAATAAAAGTGTATGATCAACTGCAATAAACAAAATCAGAAAAATATATGATATTCTTCAGGATATATGCTAGGTAGATAGTATGTTGAAAACATAATACAACTAATTTGATACGATAGAAAAAAATCATAAAGATACCTTTAAAAACTCTATTTTTACAATAAAAACCATAATAATATACCAAATTATGTTGTGGTTATTCGAGGACTGAGGCCGATGAAAATAACTGTAAACTTTTTGGTGATAATAACTGGTGTAATAAATTGATAAATTACAGCTTTAGGTTTTTTAACATGAGCACGTTCTAGGTTTTATACAATTTTTTTTTTTATACAATCATTATGATTTTTTGTTAGATTATATCTACGAGCAACATACTAAAGCACTAGTGTTTTAATTTTTTAGTCCAAACAATAGATTTTTTGTAAATTGATAATTGCTTTATCATATTTTGCAATAAATTACCAGGGTTGTGTCATCGCGCTTCTCTTTCTTTTCTATACAGTCCGACAAAGACCGCGCTTCAGGACATGTAAGCCCGTTAAAGTCGTGTTTTCGTGGAAGAACAATGCACTCACACAGACGGTAATTTGTTGCAAAATATGAAGCACTAAAAAACGAAACACTAGTATTTTAGTATGTTGCTTGTAGAATAATCTAACAAAAAAACAGAATGATTGTACGTATATTAGTATGGTTTTGATTGTAAAAATAAACTGGTTAGAGGTATCTTCGTGATTTTTTTTTATCGTATCTAATTAGTTGTATTATGTTTTCAACACCTACCTATACCTAGCATATATCCTGAAGAACATCATATATTTTTCTGATTTTATTTACTGGTTTTTATTGTAAAAAGAAAGTTTTTAGATGTATCTTCATGTTTTTTTTTCTATCGTATCAAATTTTTTTTTTTTTCACATTTTTTATTCTTCTTATTCAGTTTATGAAAACAACAAAATTAAATTCTAACTTAACTAAAACTATACAGAAACTAGAAAATAGCGTCGAAAAACACATCCGCATCGCTGTCGACTGGTAATGTACCCAAGAGACTGGCGGCATTACCACGTTGGATGGCGATGCTTAGCCTCTGGCCAAGGTAAAAGCCAGCCCTTGGGTCACGAGAAGTGTCAACCAGCCGTTTCGAAATTTCTTTAAAAAGACTATGAGCACTCGGACCCCACGGCCCGAGGGTTTCAACCCCAAACGGCTCGAAAATATAATTTCCAATGAGGTTATTATATTTTCGCCGCTTGAGGTTTTCCGCAGCCGCAGCAGCAGCGCCAGCACAGCATGCCGAGCCAGGAAGATGGGATGGCGCAAGAGTATCTACACACGTAGCGTCCCACACTAAAGGCCTACCCATCTTCCATGGAAATAAAGACATACCGTCCGGTCTCTTGCCATCGTCGCGTGCCAAGCCATTGGGTTCTAATACAGCTGGAACGCCAACGGTGTCAAGAGCTCGTCGGATGATGTCATTAATGTTCGCGTGCCGCGCTAAGCGACCCGCACTTCGGTTGCAAGACAGGCCGTGGTGTCCGAGACTGTTGACATCTTCTCCACAGTGACAGCGATGGGGAGAACAGCAAGGAGTGCCTAGTCGTAGGGAAGCAGCGAGGCGAAAAGTAGTGTCGTCGAACAAAGTGCCTATGTTCGACGAAGGTAGTGCATGAAGCCAAAGACCCGACTCCCACCTACCCACAGCCAGCAGACGCGCACGTTCCGCAGAAGTAGCAGCCGAGTGAAGTAAATTGTTCTGTACTGTTCTTTTATTTACTGTAGTTGATCATATAGGTACTTTTATTCTTTATAAAACTTGCGTTTTTTATGTTTAGGTCATGTAAGCCCCTTAAGGCTGCTTTATAAAGTTAGGAGCGCGATAATAGGCATCAAATTATAAGAGCAGTAGCTCGATAGCACTGCTGTTTAGATCAGGGTGGTGCACTTCATTTCAAAAATGGATTCCGACGGGGAACCATTGATGCTCCTGCTTTTGATAGTACTCAAGCTCATCGTCGACTGAGCAGTGATCGCACGCAGCGCCCGCCGCGCATCTATTTAAAATATGAAATTTTGACTGGGCGACTGTCGCACTACGTATCAAATCGGAAAGGGATCGGCACCGTATCGCCTTTCGCCTCGCCGTCAAACAGGCGTCAACCTAACGTAAGCTCGTAACCAAACCAGATCAGAAGCTCCGATACGTCGACTCGGCTACGGCTAGGCGAAGCCGCGCTTACGGCTCGCCGACCGCTGGTTGATGCAGCAGGCAGGCCGGACGGGTGAGAAGGGCAAGGGTGGACGAAGAGACGTTAGCTCGGGTACAGAGAGACGTAAGCGCGGGAACGACGAGCCGTAAGCGCGGGGACGACGAGCCGTAACGCACCGCATTGCGGTGCGCGAGCTTGTCCCGAGGCGAGGCGATTACGTTACGATTCCGATTAGTGTGCGTTGCAGTAGAGAGTTTCATACAAAGAATACTGAACGGCTCGAGTTGATACGGTGCCGATCCCTTTCCGATTTGATACGTGTGCTATGTCCTTAAATGTGAAAGCGGTCTAATTTATAATATGCATACCTAAATTAAACGCTTACGAAAGTTTTCAAATCAAGAGTTTGCAGGTTTTTTTAACCGACTTCAAAGAAAGGAGTTTTTGTATTCGACCCGTATGTATACTATAAAAGTGTAATATACAGTGACACAAAACCGAGGACCAAGATTGTGGAGACTTTTTACTCACATTAACATCCATTTTAGAGCAATAAAAACCTCCTTAAAAGCCTTTTTACTGAGCCTTCTGTGAGTAAAAACATCTTATGTGTGGTATGGTTCTCGTATTTTGCATATAAATTAAGGTTTTTTTGTGAAAGGTAAGTCTAGGTTTTTACTATGCAATTTAACATGGTATGAATGTTTATTACTTCAAAATGTTTGCAAAAATAAGTACAGGCTCCCCTAGTCAGATGAAAAACAGAAGGCTATTTTTATCTGACTACCCCAGCCTGTACTTATTTTTGTTGCTGACGATCCTTCAGGAATAAAAACAAAAGAAAAAGCGGATCAAACCGGAATGAGAAAGTTTATAGTGTATAAGACAGAGATTAAAATAGAAGAAGAACTAGCAGGGGATCGAGGAGGGATGGTGGAGGGGGGGGTCAGGGTATTAGACTGGAATAATTCGAAGGAAGCTACTGTCTAAATCTATTTTATATTGAGACAAAAGCTAGTCGTTGCTGTGATCACATCTTGTGTTTAATAGAATTTTCATTGCTATTTCTTCTGACGAGCATTAGCGACAAGGAGAGAAAAAAATTGGAAGATTTCTGCATTGTGCACAGACAGCAGCAAGATTTCTATTTTTTTACCCGACCACGACAAAGCATGTATGTATGTTCATCTGTTCCCTAAAAACTACTTGTCCTAATTAGACAAATGAGATATCGTTGGAAGCGTCTTAATTGTTCGCTGGTTATAGGCTATGTGACGTCACACCAAATTCAATATGGCGCCCTCCAGAGGACATAAAGATTTAAAAATAAATATTTTGTGATGGTGCCTTGTTGGGTATCAAATGAAAGGGCTGAATTAGCACATTACAAATATATAAATATTACTGAAATAAGACTCAAAATAATTAAATAAAAAATAAGTTCAAAAACTAAAACCCGACTACTGAAAAGGATGAAGCAAGAAAGTACCTTCCCGTGGTCGCATGTCGCTGTACTAACATACAAAGCTGCGACCACAGGAAGGTACCTTCTTGTTTCATCCTTTTCAGTAGTCGGATTTTTTTTTCGATAAACAAGCCGAAACGCCGTGGAGTAGACAAGTCCTGGAGCGTAGGACGCGTTTCGGCAAGCGTAGCGTGGCCCCATTTAGATGGACCGATGACCTTAAGAAAGTGGCTGGGAGAGACTGGATGCGGAAGGCGAAGGATAGGGTCAGGCCTCCTTCACTCAGCCGTACCTACAGCGATAAATGAGCGATAAAACTTTCGCGTGGCGTCGCGGCCACTCCGCCAGTTGGTTGTCACCGCTCGCGCGCAGAGCTCGAGCGCGCGTAACATTTTAAGTAAGTTTCGAATAGTGAACAACAAGAATGGCTGACTTAAAGCATTGCTCTTTTGACGGATGTGGATAATTACGAGAGCAACTTAAAAATGTGATTTTTTTTTGTTGAGATAAGTTAACGATTTTGGTGTCAAATGAAAGGTCTATGTCTAAAACCATTTTAGCCGTTTGAATCATGTAAATCGGTCCACGCGTTTAGGAGATAGATAAAACGTTTATTCAGTGCAACAAAAGACACAATACAGGTATTAAAAAACGTTAAAAACAGGTGAAAGAAAAAAAAACAAAGATTAAAAAGATAAATTGATCCATAGACACCTCGCTCATGTTGTACATCTATAACGGTCGATCACTACTGGGAGGTGTGTGTCTCATGGTTGCACCAAATGGGAGTCCAGCTCAGCATATGCCAGGTACAATACCTGACGCTGGTATTCTGCTGCATCCCGTTAGTGACATACGGATGTCGAGAAGACACTGAGTTTCAACAAAATAATGATGATGAGATAATTAAGAATTAATATAGTGAAAAGGTCCAGCAGTAGAATGCGATAGGCTAAGTTGATTGATTGAAGCAAAAAAACCTCCGCTAATGGTGTGATCACGCAACAAATATCTCATACATTTTTAATATCCAAGAAACTTCCTTAATTTCAAATCAATAAAACCCCACGGGCCCGTAACGTGGGTGTAAAATTTAGCTTAGTCACGTTTCTGTAATAACGGTTTTCAGCGCCGATGTAAAATGATCAATTGCTTTTGACAGCGGACCGGCACGTACAACGCGGCCGCACGTACCCCTGGACACCTATTCACGTAGGTACCTAAGCGTTTACAGGGTTAATTGTCATGTGATAGTGGACCCAGCAGGGCAATTGCGTAACACAGTAACAAAAGCAATGGATTTAATTTTGACGGTTTAACAGAATTCATTGCTTTACTAACTGCGCCCCGCCGTTTCACACATACATGTACCTATATTGTCACACTAATATTATAAAGACGAAAGTTTGTGAGTGTGTGTATGTTTATATGTTTGTTACTTCTTCACGCTCAAACGGCTTGACCAATTTTAATAAAATTGTGTATGGAGGTAGCTGACATCCGGGATTAACATATAGGCTACTTTTTATCCCGATATTCCCACTGCATCGACATTTATGCGGGTGAAACCCGAGGCGCAGCTAGTTATGAAATAAATTACTTATGAGCCGCGTAAATGTCGATCCCGTGGGAATATCGGGATAAAAAGTAGCCTATATGTTCATCCAGGGTGTCAGCTACCTCCATACAAATTTTTATCAAAATTGGTCCGGCCGTTTGAGCGTGAAGAAGTAACAAACATATAAACACATACACACTCACAAACTTTTTTTTTTTTATTTACGTTGTTGAGCAGACATTTTTTTCGAACATAATTCTGAAGCAATGGATTAGCAATATCCTTCAGAATCGTTCAGATTATGATTGATAGTGTGTTATGCATTTAGGGTGCTAAAGGCCCGTGGTAATGACGTGATAATAAGAACTTCCACTAAAGTTGTAGCCGTCATACAATTCTTGTTTCCGATTTCCAATTGATGTTCCATTATCAACTTTGCCTTGTGTTTTGTGTAATTTGATATTAAAATTACTATAACTAAACTATTCTTTCTTTTTTATTAAAGTTAATTTTCCAAAAAACAGTTGTTTACATGTTTGGGAACTAAATTGCGAACGCAGTATAGTATGGACTGCTCCTTCCCAACAGTCGTACTATAGTTAAGACTAACCGAACTGTCAAAATGATAAACCTAGGCAGATGGTGCGGGTCATCTACTTACTACAAACGGACAGACCATAATGCAACTGGTTGGTTTAGAATGCGGTCTAGCTTACCGTCTCAGGTGCAGTTCTCGCGTTCATCTTGGTGTAGTATCTGTCTTTGTACCTGAAATTTTGTGGATGACGTCACAACTGACAGTCTTATTTAACTAGGTCAGCTTTGTTTTGAACAAATATGAAGTAAAATTATCTATACATATTATAAATTTTAATATAATTGAAGTCTCTTTTTGTTTCTGTCTGTGTGACCGCGTTTTTGATGCGGTTTTCACCAAAATTTAGAGAGTTTATTCCGAAAGGTTAATGTTGTGCATAAAACATTATTGTATAACTTACATAAATGATAAAGAAATGGTAATCTTTTGCTAAGTCGTAAAAACAGGCCAAGTGCGAGTCGGGCTCGCACACGAAGGGTTCCGTACCACAAGGCAAAAACGCCGAAAAAAATACGTTTGTTGTATGGGAGCCCCCCTTAAATATTTATTTTATTTTGTTTTTAGTATTTGTTGTTATAGCGGCAACAGAAATACATGATTTGTGAAAATTTCAACTGTCTAGCTAGCGCGGTTCTTAAGATACAGCCTGGTGACAGACAGACGGACAGACAGCGAAGTCTTAGTAATAGGGTTCCGTTTTTACCCTTTGGGTACGGAACCCTAAAAATGACTATAACTAAACTATTCTTTTTTTTTTTAATTTTAACTCTATCTGAATTTAATTTGTGAGTTAAAAAGTTAATTTTCCAAAAAACAGTTGTTTACATGTTTGGGAACTAAATTGCGAACGCAGTGTAGTATGGACTGCTCCTTCCCAACAGTGGCACTATAGTTAAGACTAACCGAACTATCAGAATGATAAACCTAGTCAGGTGGTGCAGGTCATCTACTTACTACAAGCTGACAGACCATAATGCAACTGGTTGGTTTAGAATGCGGTCTAGCTTACCGTCTCAGGTGCAGTTCTCGCGTTCATCTTGGTGTAGTATCTATCTCTGTACCTGAAATATTCTGGATGACGTCACAACTGACAGTCTTATTTAACTAGGTCAGCTTTGTTTTGAACAAATATGAAGTAAAATTCTCTATACATATTATAAATTTTAATATAATTGAAGTCTCTTTTTGTTTCTGGCTGTGTGACCGCGTTTTTGATGCGGTTTTCACCAAAATTTTGAGAGTTTATTCCGAAAGGTTAATGTTGTGCATAAAACATTATTGTATAACTTACATAAATGATAAAGAAATGGTAATCTTTTGCTAAGTCGTAAAAACAGGCCAAGTGCGAGTCGGGCTCGCACACGAAAGGCTCCGTACCACAAGGCAAAAACGCCGAAAAAAATACGTTTGTTGTATGGGAGCCCCCCTTAAATTTTTATTTTATTTTTTTTTTAGTATTTGTTGTTTGTTTACTCTCCCAAAATTGGGGGAGGCCTATGTGCAGCAGTAGACGTCTATCGGCTGAACGACGACGACGATTTGTTGTTATAGCGGCAACAGAAATACATAATTTGTGAAAATTTCAACTGTCTAGCTATCGCGGTTCTTGGGATACAGCCTGGTGACAGACAGACGGACAGACGGACAGACAGCGTAGTCTTAGTAATAGGGTTCCGTTTTTACCCTTTGGGTACGGAACCCTAAAAGCAGAGACGGGTCGCTTGTATTTTGATAATAATTATGCTTTGTAGAGTATACCTTCTGTTCTTAGCTGCTTCACACTACACATATTGTTGTTTTATACACACTTTCATACCTACGTGTTACCAAGGCTCCAGGACTATCAGGTAATAGATTTAGGGTTAATAGCAAGTAATCTGTAACGTGAATCTCGGTTCAAAGAGAGTGATGAGCCTGAAACGACTGAAATATGTACCATTATGAATAGATCGGCTGATTTATTGGGAAAGCATGGATGAAGGATTATCCTATTTCTAATCTATTATGTGGATGAAAAAATCGACGATCTTCAGCGCTCTTGCTTATGGCCTGTTTCAGTACTTTCAGATAAGTTCAGGTAATTTCGCACAAATTCGTAATTATAATTATTCCAGTTGCGAAATCATTTAATAAAAAAAACCCGGCTAGTTCAAAAAAGATAACTTTTCTTAAGTGTAATGCAGTTCGTGGCAGTTAGTTTTGTTAAATCGTAGATTTGATGCCACTAAGGTGGAATCTACAGCGCCACAAGCGAACTACGCAGCAACTGACTTCACGAAAAATCCTGCATCGCGCAAGCAGAGTTTACCGCGCAACTAGCATAGACACAACGTCTAGACATCAATGGGCAGTTGCCCACCGGACACAACACCAGTCTGGTTGGACGATCCTCCCTTTTCTATAGAGGATGAGTGACCTTTACACCCTGTTCCTCATGCCTCTAAGCCACCAACGGCATCAGAGTTGAAAAAAGTGATCTTGTTTTACACAGTCGGCGTCAAGTTTTCCTTGTCCCTGTTTTTGCAGTCGCGCAATCATATATAATGACTACCAAAATTAGTTTTGCAACGAAGTTCTTTAACGCGACTTACAGTAGGAGTAAACTGGTAAAAATCGTCACGTAACGAAAAAGCGTTATGCCCCCTCCATGCGACTTTGTCTCTCTCTCCTTTCTGTCTTTCTCTTTTCGGAGAGAGACGGAAAGATAGTTGTTATGGTTTTTGAGGGCCATAATGGAAATCCAAGATGGCGACAACTTTATGACAGCTTCTAAAAACTATAGGAAAACTAAAAAAAAACCTATAATTACTAGATGCATCTGTATTGAAAACGCGTACCTACTACTTATTAAATTTAAACTTTCTATAGGTCTCTTTCTATTATAGACAAGTATGTATGCGTGTCTATATCGCGTAAGAAACTTCGTTTCTAAACGGGGTTCCCGGACCACACATACTCGTAATTTTATAAAATTCTTTGATTTCTTCATTTTGCTTTGTGAAAGCAGAAACGGTACGTTTAAATTTCCTGCCTTACACTTTCACAGCACATACGAATTTTCTTTTGGCCTCAGGGAAATTAAGTCTTTTCCCCTAACACCGTGCACAGTTAAACGTGAAAACTGCTGGCGAAATTCCGTATTAGTTGAATTGCCTTAAATCCAGTTTCACAGGCGAATTTCACGTTTTAAGATTGTCTGTTATAGATCGCCTTGTGCGATAAGACCCGTCCTGTATGCACTAGTATTAAAATATATGTTTGTTCTTTTTGTTTTTGTGGTGTACACCAAAGAGCTTATTAAAGAGCTAGCTGCGCCCCGCGGTTTCACCCGCATAAGTTTCGATCCCGTGGGAATATCGGGATAAAAAGTAGCCTATATATTAATCCAGGGTGTCAGCTCCCTCCATACCAAATTTTATCAAAATTGGTCCAGCCGTTTGAGCGTGAAGAAGTAACAAACATATAAACACACACATACACTCACACACACACTCACAAACTTTCGCCTTTATAATATTAGTGTGATTAATAACATACTGAAATGGTTACTTATAGTTAGATACTGTTTCTTGTTGTGGTGTTACTGCCTCTCAGATCATCGGCATAAAAATGAGAAAGAAAAGTTTTTTTTTTTTTAATCTCAAATATCCACCCTTTATATCGAATTTCGAGCAGGTGGGCTCAGTGGTAACGGCTGGGACTTATTCGAACCCAGTCAGGCGCTTTAATTTATGTAATTCATCACCACTGCTCTCAAAACGGCAAAGGAAATAAAAACTTTTTTACAAAAAAAACAACCGACTTCCAAAAACACTATAAATAAAGAGAAAAATAACTTTAATTTCGGAAGTCGGTGTCTTTGGATTTGTATTTTAGTTTTTGCCACCGACTTCCGAAATTAAAGTTATTTTTCTCTTTATTTATAGTGTTTTTGGAAGTCGGTTGTTTTTTTTGTAAAAAAGTTTTTATTTTTCACTTTTTAGCGGGTCAGTTTGTAATTTATCTAAGTTATAATAGCCTAATGTCAACTGCTTATCACGTTTTACAAAATATTGCTTTTCCCGATGCATAGACGTTAATTGTTGAGGAGTTCTCCTAGTAAGAACCAGGAGAACTGGAGCTGATTGAGAAGTCACCATCAGCTCCACTTCACCATACGCATTGTAATTAGCATAAATTGCTTAGCAGCCATATTAAAGTAATCGAATCGCAACCCGTGAAATATTTGTCATTGAGTAGTGCCATTTGTGGTCTTCATCATCAGCTCCACTTTACCAAATCATAATTTCCGAGAGCAAATGCTCAAGTTACTTTAATAATAGACTTAGGCAAGAAAAATTTTGCTAAGGGCCAAGTTTATGTTACGCTTAGTCGTGTAAAGACGCTGTATGACATTGTATTATGCGACTTGGAACCTACCAAATTGCTAAATAGACCACATGACGAAAAGGCATTGCGTGAAATGCAACGATTGAGGCTTATATAAATCATCATCAGCCAATTGCAGTTCACTGCTGGACGTAGACCTCCCGAAGTTTGCGCCAACGTTCGCGATCCTCCGCTTCTCTCATCTAGCCACTACCGGCAACCTTTGTTAGGATAATTATACAGAAGAAAAACTCGCAAAAGTATTTCACTTTAAGAAGTATTTATTAGTTTTTAGACTAGATGCTGATAATCCTGGCTGCAGCATCAGGCCAGACTTATGTCAACATTGCATTGAACTTAAAATTTAGTCCTGTTTAAAATGAGCCCAAACACGACTACGATGCTGTAATTTCAAGGTTTGTACTTTTTCTGATGCTCGATTGGCTTCAGCATCAGGTCTCTATGTACTTCCGTGTTCCTCATTAACAGCACGTGTATCCACACATCGAGCCCTTTTCAATGAGCCTAAACACGATATATCTGCTGTTAGTTGTCGAGGAGTTAGGTACTCTACAGACTATCCTGACTGCAGCATCAGGTCATAACTTGATGATCATGAGACCAAATGTGGCAAATGCCCTATCAAACATCAAAACAATTTACTAAAACAGTCCTTGCCTGTTCGAGTAACTTCTTACTGTTAAGGAGTTGAACCTTCCATCATCAGCCCAGCTACCTGAGATGATGACAACCGTACGCAAATACACAAGATACTTCATAAAATATGCGAAAAACAATAAGTGAGCCTATAAAATTTGAGGGTTGCTCTCGATTTCTCTAAGATCCCATCATCAGATCCTAACTTGGTGACAATGGGACCACCTCAGAACTATCTACTTTCGAACAAAAAAAGAATTTTGAAAATCCGTCGACAATTGGCGGAGTAATCGATGAACAAACATACAAAAAAAAAAAAAAACATACAAACATCCGAACATAGTACCTCCTCCTTTTTGTGAAGTCGGTAAAAACCGGCATGTCCTAGAACCAAAAATTGTAAGACATCTGATAACTATCAACCCGCGTGGTGGATTAGGGCCCACTCCCTCTCACTGAAAGGAGGCCTGTGTTCCAGCAGTGGGAATATTATAGGCTAATTATGAATATCGAATATATAACAGTACGAAAGAGATTAGAAAAATCATTTTCGTTGTACCTAGCCAGAAATAAACTTACCACACGAGACATTTCTTGAGCTTAACCATAAATGAATCAACACTATCCAATTACTTCCTGGTCCTTTTGACCCCCATTACGAAGACAAAAGCCCCCATTGTCAGACCCTTGCACAGGTGTCGTGTAACTACTGAATCGATCCAATCACCTCTTTGGAACGATCGACAGACGATTATCTGGCAAATTGTTCGAGCATAGTTACATGCGAGAGTTTCAGAGATATGTAGAGATAAAGATCCATGGCGGGGTTTGTTCGAGAATGTGGTAAGTTTAAACAGCTATAAAAAGCTTTGAGTTGGACCGTTAAGGGGCTTACAGCGCCTAAACGCAGAAACGCAAGTTTTAGAAACAATAAAAGTATATTATTATTTATTTTTTTATTTATTCAGTAGTACACATACATTTTATACACTTAAGTTGATGCCAATATAAACTCATTAGAGTTTTACCGTGCACCAAAATCATCGACTACATAATTTAGAGAATTATAACCACTTAGGTAGGTACTTAGACAAAAAGTAACAACAAAAAAATAAAATTACATCGGTTATAAGCGAACTATTAGCTAAAAACTAACCAGTGCACATCAGTGACCAATCCGGCCGTCCATCCTTAGAAATAAAAGGGGTGGAGAGTTTTTGAATTGATACAGGCTGTTCCTAAGAGTACCTTTTGTGTTTTTAGTAATATTTAATTTTAAATTTTATTTGTGTTCTGATATTATTGTTAAGTATTATTTTTGCTTTAATGTTGTTTTAAACTATTTATCTAGAATTAATTAGATAATATATTTTTATTAATGTATCTATGTATGTATATTAGGAATTTATATTTTGTAAAAAAATTTGCTTTAATATGATAGACTACAGTAAACAAAATCAGAAAATATATATGATTAGCTGCGCCCCGCGGTTTCACCCGCGTAAATGAATTTAAATCCCAAAATTCCCGTAGGAATATTGGGATAAAAAGTAGTCTATATGTTAATCCAGGGTGTCAGCTACCTCCGTACAAAATTTTATCAAAATTGGTCCAGCTGTTTGGGCGTGAAGAAGTAACAAACGTGTAAACACACACACACGCTTACAAACTTTCGCCGTTTCGTTACTTCTTCACGCTCAAACGGCTGTTTGAGCGTGAAGAAGTAACAAACATATAAACACACACACACACACACACACACTCACATACACACTCACAAACTTTCGCCTTTATAATATTAGTGTGATATTCTTCAGGATATATGCTAGGTAGGTACTGTATTGAAAACATAATACAACTAATTTGATACGATAGAAAAAAATCATGAAGATACCTCTAAAAATTTTTATTTTTCAATAAAAAACATACTAATATACATACAATCATTCTGATTTTTTGTCAGATTATTCTACAAGTAACATACTAAAACACTAGTGTTTTAATTTTGCATCATATTTTGCAATAAATTACCAGGGTAGTGTCATCGCGCTTCTCTTTCTTTTCTATGCAGTCCGACAGTGACCGCGCTTTAGGTCATGTAAGCCCCTTAGATAACGACTTGCTTGTATTTCCAGGTAGTGTTGGCAGAGGTAGAACACTCCATATTTCTACAATTATGCTAAAAGTTACACGTAACAGAGGGTGAGCCTCCAGAGCCAGGATGCCCTCAACCGTAAATAAATCCAGATTCGCAGCCACTACTAAGAAATTCGGCATGGAAACCCAACAGGTTTCAACTACAATAATAACGATCAAATAAGCCATTATCACGTGGTTAAGACTATACATCTATACAAATAAATAAAATTGAAGTGTATGTTTGTAATTTCAAAATAACAGCTTTTTACTAATTTTATATGAAAGTAAACAAAATAGTTTTGTTTGGCAAGTGAGCAAACAACTATTTTGAAGGCGAGAGTGTTTCGCAGCAAGGGATTCAAAGTACGTCACTCGAGCTTAAATTAGTGTTGCTCCCGAGGCGGACACTCTACTTTTTATCACCCTCTATGAAAAAATAAGTTAGTGCAACTTATGAATAAGAATAGTACGTTTATTTATTTACATACAATTACTTGAGGAAGACATACTCATTTTTTATAAAACTAAGTAAAATCCAAAGAGTAAACAATTACGAACGAAGGCAGAATGCTTTTCGCGCGTTTTTTATTTTTTCACAAACTTTTTTTTTTTTATTGGCTCGCTCGCGTTTTTCTTTATCATACAGCCTGTTACTGGTCCATACAATGTTCGTGATTGATCTCTTTGGTGATTGGAATTAAACAGCTATTTCAGCTCCTGTTTACGAAGAATACACTAGCTCTTTTTGAATAGATGTGATAAACAAACATTTATTTTTATTTTTTGCCTGTCTGTCAATCTTCGAAACGGCTGAAAAAGCACATAGGCATACTTTTATCGACGTACCACGCGGGGGAAGTCGCGGGCGGAAGCTAGTATATTTATAAAAAATACCAGTGCATAATATAGTCTTATTGCAGGCCCAAGGCTGCTTCTTATACAGATACTGAAGGACGATTAATTATCGTGCTTGCTCACTCCTCATTAGCGGTTCCCAGCCATTAGATTAGGCTTCATGATGTTTTCCTTCGCCGTAAGTAAGTCTAAGATTAATTACAAAAGAACTTCGGTTACAGAGAATGTCTGGTTTTGACTTCGTTACCCATGTGATAATTTAGCAGCACAAAGCCTCCAGAGAGCCTAAAACTGTTCATGACCTAAGAAAATTACATTCCATCGCCACTTAATCACTTATTTACTTTAGTGAAGTGTGGGAGTGTTCTAAGTTGATTTTTGAGTGACCTTTTGTAACAAAAAGATCCTAATAAGTTTTTGGTTTAAATGGAATTTGAACTTTGCTAAGTATGACATTCAGTTTGTTGTTCCATAACTTGAAAATGTTTTCAAAAACTTGGCTCTAATATAGACAAAGTGACATTCTATCAGCGATAACACTGATAGAAAAGTCAAATGTTTATTTTCGGGCTTCTGATGACTGTCAAAGATCCGCGAATGACAGCCGGGACCAACAGCTTAACGTGCTTTCCGATGCACGGAGGGGTCTTGGTATGTGAAGATGGTCACCCATCCACGGACCAACCGCGGCAAGCGTAGCTTAACCTTATCGATAGACCCGTGCGGCTGTTGTCATTTAGTCACCATCATCCATATAAAGGTGAACATCCAAACACCCAATAACGAACCCCAAAACCATTATTGTTACCTCCAAACGTAACACGAAAAACAAAATCCGTCTCAATAGGTCGTAACTGACTCCCTGGTCTTAATAGCCACTCTGGGCATTAATGGGTCGTTATCTTAACAAGTGCCTACTCGGGTGACAACCTATTACATCCCTTCGGTTTATCTCGGGCCGGTCCTTAGAGCCAAGGGGCAAATGTGGAAGATTTTGTATCAGAAGACCCGATCTTATAAGGAATTGTATCTTGTTTTAAAAGTTTGGCATGACAATATTAAGAGTGATTTGACCATCTTATAACAAAAATATTCTTGTAGATAAGACAAAAGAGAGACGTAATTGAGATACAAGAGACTAGGAGTTCATAACTTAGAAGAGTTTACGATAGTTTGATGCTCTTTGAACAAAAAACTTTCAACTTAATTTAACTTGGACTAAGAAACTTGGCACAGTAAGATTAGAGAAAATTCAAGGTTTCAGTGTTAAGGCGCTGATAGCGAATCAAGTTCATTTAAGTTTTCCCTTAAAATTAAGGTTACCATGCCTATTAACTATGGAAACTTGAAATTTAAGATTACAAAAAATTCACGAATGCTGCAATAAGACCCAGATAACGAATCTACATGGTTCATATAAGGGGCTTACATGACGTAAAGCGCGGTCACTGTCGGACTGCATAGAAAAGAAAGAGAAGCGCGATGACACTACCCTAGTAATTTATTGCAAAATATGAAGCAATTATTTAATTACAAAAGATCTAATTGTTTGGACTAAAAAAATTAAAACACTACTGTTTTAGTATGTTGCTTGTAGAATAATCTGACAAAAAATCTAAATAATTGTATGGATATAAGTATGGTTTTTATTGTAAAAAGAAAATTTTTCTATCGTACCTAACAAATTAGTTGTATTATGTTTTCAACACACTATGTACCTAGCATATATCCTGAAGAATATCATATATTTTTCTGTTTTTGTTTACTGTAGTCGATCATATACTTTTATTGTTTCTAAAACATGCATTTTTTGCGTTTAGGCCCTGTAATCCCCTTAGGTAAGTTTTGTTTACGTTAAAAATTAAGCCATAAGTACCAAAAGTCATAAATTCAACATAATTTTGCTAAAACAGAGCAATGAACCCAGCACCTGTAGCTTGGCAAGTTAACAACTGTATCTCGGAGATATAGAGATTTAATTACTTAGTTGCCGCGCTCAAAACTCGAGGGATATGAATTAATAACACGTCCGTAACTAAACCTATGTGGTAACATTCTGTAGTGGAGCTAAGTGATAGAATCATTTATTCATAAGATAAGATAGATAAGATAAGATAAGTCTTTATTTGCCTTAAACATGGTATAATGGTGTTAGTCTTATTTAAATACAATGTCCACATGTTTAGCTACACAGAATATGTCAATTGCATGCAAAAATTTTAGGTCCAAGGAAAAAAAACAGTAATTAATAAATAAATCATTCAAATAAATAGATGGATATAATATTATAATTTTATGTCAAAGAAATCATTAATGTCATAGAAATTATGTCCATTCAGCCATTTATACAGCATGACATAGACAGTAGCATGACTGATCTTGTACTGCAAATTACTAGGAGAGTATATCGAGCAGCATATTGTTAGTAGCGAATAATGACATTGTTCACTGCACAGCCAATGAGGGATTTTCTTTTCCCTAGTCGCTGGATAGATGGCGCTGAACTTGGTAAGTTACTGCAAGGAACGGAACGTAACATAATTTTTTTATTATTTCACTTGGATGTAATTTTGAGATCGTAAAACGAAAGCAAACGAAAGTGTCACTCAACGAGCGTATGTGACGTGACGCAATGTTTTTTTTCCCAAGCGTTTTGGCTCTGGCACCTAGTAACGTAGTCAGTTCAACGCCATCTTCGGGGTTCTTGGAAACTATGTTTTTTTTAATACTCAAAAGAAAAACCTCTCATTGCTAAAACACTCATCTTATTCAATCATAATTGAAGTAAATGTTGCTTTGCTTAACACCCGCTGTCGCCGCCCGAGGCAGTTTCCCGCGCCGAAGGGTCTCCGTTGAGATTGGCCGCCGTGGTGGAAATACGATCTGGAGGACTTTATTAATTTATTTAAATTAAACCCGTAAATTGTCGCTATCCAAATCGGCTTAAGATTCCATTATTCTACCTTAGAAACAAATGTAAAAAAAGTCTCTTACATCCAAACTTCATTGTATTTGATTTCAGTAGGTATTATCAGAGAGAGCAGTTCAGCAGTGGTGTCCAAGTGGTATCGGTCCCGACTTACCAGTTGTAGGTCGTGAGTTCAAACCCGGGCAAAACACATTACTATGTATATTTAATTTGAACACCACTGCTCTCAAAACGGTGACGGAAAACATCGTGAGGAAACCGTCATATACAGGGTTATTGATAAAACATTAACAACCTCTTAAGAGGTCATTGTACTCATCATTATGAACAACTTTTACTATGAGACCAAACCTGAAATCGCCAAAAAAAAATCAGCTGTTCCCTACATTTATGTTCGTACTAGCTGTGCCCGCGACTTCGTCCGCGTGGAATAGTGACTTTTCGGGCAGCATATTTTGAATTACATATACCGTCTACAGACCGGGCATCTGCTGTCCGAACCCTCTGAGAACTCAGGCGAATTTCAGTGAAAGTCTCAGACTCTAGTGCTTGAGCTTCACGATCGGCAGTGAGACGTATTTCTCGTTCTTCCTGTGTTTCCTGAGACCGAACATTTGCTAACCCTCTGAGAACTCAGACGAATTTCCCTATCAGTGAAAGTCTCAGACTCACGCGATAGTGTATGAGCTTCACGATCGGCAGTGAGACGTATTTCCCGTTCGTCCTGTGTCTCCTGGATTCGAGCATTTGTTGTCCGTACTCTCTGGGAGCTCAGGCGCATTTCCCTGACAGCAAAAGTCTCAGACTCACGCGATAGCGCGTGAGCTTCGCGATCGACAGATAAACGTGCCTTTCCCTATTTCGAGTTGTCATCATTCGAGAACGATTTGAACTCAGTCGAGATTCTCGCTGAGTCGAAGTTTCTGCAGCACGAAACCTAGCCTGGTGCAGAGAGCCTTTTGCCTCACGACCTTCCTCAGATTCCTGTGATCGAACTAATCTCATCCTTTTAGCATTTCTGCTACATTGGGAGAGGTTGGATCTTCTTCGAGGCATTCTTACAATAAAATAGTACTTACTACTTAACACACAGTTATTTAGTAAACACGTACTATCGTAAACAATTAAATTATAAATACTTACAGATTATTATACAGTCTAAAATTATCACAGTTTAAGTAATAAGTGTTAAGACGTGTAAACCAAACGTCATTATCATCATCATTTCAGCTGATAGACGTCCACTGCTGGACATAGGCCTCCCCCAATTTTGGGGGGGTTTGCCATAATCGCCACGCTTGGCAGGCGGGTTGGCGATCGCAGTATGGTATGGTGGTGGAATGCATAGAGAACGCTGCTGCCCATTCTCCGGTGAGACCCTTAGTCGCCTTTTGCGACACCCACGGGAAGTAAGGGGTGGTGCTATTCTTCTACACAGACAAACGTACTAACCTTATAAAACAAAAGAATTGCTAGAAAAAATAATTACTAACCTAAGCTAATGAACTTATACTTAATAAAGAAAATCAAGAAAAGAAATGCCTAACCTATACCAAATACTTATAATATTTATATACAAACCCTAAATACAAATTAAGATAAGTATACCGAAAATCAGGGAAAGAAATGCCTAACCAATAATAAATGCTTACAATATTTATTTAGAAAACCCTAAATAAAAATTAAGATAAGTAAATACCCAATAATCAAGGAAAGAACCGCCTAACCTATACCAAATACGTACAAAATTTTAAAGAAAATTAAGAAAAAGAACCTAACCTACAAACCCTAAAATATAAATAAATGAAATATGCAAACAGTCAGTATTCAAGGCGCGGCTCTCAGCGCGCTTTATACAAGGTGTAACGGAAAGGGGGTATCAACCCTGAAGGAGGTGAATGTGCTCATGAAACTGAACAAATTTCCCCAAAGAACATAGGTCGAAATATGAAAAAAAATTTGGACCTCCCATAGTAATAGTAAATCATTGATGTGCTATTACTATGGGAGGTCCAAATTTTTTTTTTCATCTTCATTCACCTCCTTCAGGGTTGATACCCCCTTTCCGTTACAACTTGTATATATAGCCACGGACGCGCAGGCGCGAGGCGTTTACGTACCCTGATAGAATACCTTAACAAATGTTCGCCGTGATTCTTTAAATTGACATAACTTTTTTATTTATGAACCGATTGACATGAAATAAACACTAAATGTTAAGTGAAGCTTACTATATATTAGTGAAAACCGCATCTAAATCGAATAAGCCGTTTCTGATATTAGCGTGCACAAACACAGCAGACAAACAGACAAACAGATAAACAGACAAAAAAAAATTTAATTACATTTTCGCGTTCGGCATCGATATAATAACAACCCCTGCTACTTTTTTTTAATATTTTTCCATTGTACAGACACCACTTTTCTACAATTTTATTATATGTATAGATAACTCGTCAAAATGTAGGGAACAGCTGATTTTTTTTCGCGATTTCAGGTTTGGTTTCATAGTAAAAGTTGTTCATAATGATGAGTACAATGACCTCTTAAGAGGTTGTTAATGTTTTACCAATAACCCTGTATTACTTAGAACCAAAAATTCGTAGACATGTGACATCCATCAAGCCGCACTGGGCCCGTGTGGTGGATTATGGCCCACTCTCTCCAGTCCCAGCAGTGGGAACATTATAGGCTGTATTTGATTATAATTATTAACAGTACAAGATAAGGAGATATAGACAGATAGACACATAACAAACTGGTACCATTCTCAATAATACCAGGAGATCATAAAAGCTTGAAACCATAAAATCAGAATTTCCGTCACCAAAACTCACCACTTCCCTTACAAAATAAAACGATAGTGACTTCCCTTCGAATGATAAACATTTACCGAAGCCTTAAGCAAATTGACGTGTTGAGGCAATACAAAGCAATACGTACAAAAAGTTGGTTGTATCACCGATTTCTTTGTGGCATCGTAAAGGAAACGCTATAGCTCGTTCGCAGAGCAATTTCCCCCAAACTGCCGTTCTACTATCGCTGTTGACACAAACATTGGCTGCGAGATGAAAACATCCTGCGAGTTGTGACGCCCTGGTACACCTATGAATAGTTCAGTAGTGGACTGGGACATTTTTTATTTAACAAAATTATAAAAAAAGCGTTTTCAGACAGATAAACTTAGGTTAGTCGATTTGTCTCGTATGTGACCCTGAGGTGCGGATTTCTTTATTTATCATGACATAAGGTTCAATACGAACGCTCATTCACGGATGGTTCACCTCGCATAAAAGTCCATTACGTTATAAGTCTTGGAAATAATAGATTATGAATGCTGAAGTGAGCCCGTTTTGACGGCTAAATGGTAGAATTGAATATATTCGCAGAGCGTAGCTTGTTTGTGGAAAATTAATAAAATATTTTATCTGGAGAGAAAGACACGCAAAGAGAGCCGCTGTTATTAATGTTGAATGTGTCTTTACACATAACAATGTGGCAGATGTATTACAAAAGGCATTGTCTGGTAAAGAGCTGCACACTATGAAACAAATCTTAAGTATTATTACATAGTTAATAAACTATTACACTACGTTTAAATGCTTAACAATGTAGTTATCACCTTTAAAGTAGGTACGAGTCTAAAAACAACGCAATCTTCTTAACTCTTGGACCCTCTCCGAACACTGTCCATCAGCAAACACAGTTACTCACTAACCGTAGATCAACAAAAACCGACTCTCCCGTCAAATCATGAACAAATAGAACGAAAGAAAGAAAGAAAAAAGTTTATTTGGAAACAGTTCGTGAAACACTAAATACAAAATTATTAAAATAAAAATAATGTTTCAACAACATGTGCCTCACGGCTGCGCCAAAAAGGTTCATTTCATCAAAGGTTCATTTAATGCCAGACAGATGCTGTCTGACGCTGGTTTAAAAAAAAATAAACGTGACCGAAAGAAAATAAATGACAGCTATTCGGAGTTTTTTACTTTTACTACCGGTTCTATCCGTTCGTAAGTCTACGTTGCCTAATCGAAACAAACTTTATCACCTTTCGTTGAATATTGAAACAGTAGCTATGAATATGTGGGTGCTACTGTTCGTCCTGTGTGCTTTTGGCGTAAATGGAAAATTGGACGAAGATGATGAACAAGGATCGTCAGGTATGTAGACACTTGTTAATAGAAAAAGAGAAATCGAGTATAAGGTAATTGTAAAAAAAAAAGATAAGGTGAAAATAGAAAAGCATGGTTACACTAATTATATCATTGCTGGGGACCCCAAGCTCTACAGTTTGTGTCTTGGGAACAAAAATGAAGATTATATGTACTAATATAGAGTAGAAGAAAGTTGGTTCCCTTCATGTGACACTGGTATTCAGCTCCATCCCTTCAGACTGAAAGCCGATCCCAACATAGCAAAAAAAAAAACAAAAAAAAAAGCTAGGCAGAAAAAGGCAAAGGCAAAAAAAGAAAAGAAAAAAGGCAGGGTAAAGGGTTAGGCACGCGATGATGACGAGGATAAGAATGCTCCAAGGAGAGGTGTACTTAATAATGGTAAAGCAAATGGCAGTGTCGCATTTCTTTATTTCAATACTAGCTGACTCAGCAAACTTCGTAGCGCCTTAGAATCAATAAGAAAGAATGTATGAGAAAATGAATTATCGATATTTTTTTTTCATGAATTTTTTTCATGTTTTAATAGTTATTCTGCTCTTCGGGGCGGAGACAACTCCAACAAATCAAAGATCATAATAATCGATCCAGCCGATCTTGAGTTATAAAATGGTATAACTAACCCGACTTTATTTATTACTAGCAGTGCCCCGCGATTTCACCCGCATAAGTGTCGATCCCGTGGGAATATCGGGATAAAAACTATCCTATGTCTTTTGCCGGGATGCAATCTATCTCTCTGCAAAATATCGAAATCCGTTCAGTGGTTTAGGCGCGAAATGGTAACATACATACAGACAGACCGACAGACAGAGTTACTTTCGAATTTATAATTATTAGTATGGATAAATAGTTTAGTGTAAATGCAAAAGTAAGCCTACAAAAGGATGGTAATAAGTCTTAGCTTCCAAGATAATACAGAAATTTGTTTAATTTTGAATAGAAATGCAGTAATTACTCATTGCTTTGATAAAAGTGCGCGGTTACTGCTTTCAGCATGAGCACCGGTTTGTCGACGGAAGAGTAGACAAAGATGACGTTCCGTGTAGACAGTACGACGGCAGCAAAGTAGAAAGAGTCAACTGCGCTTCTTACGAAATTCACTCTTTTACTTAATTTGACTCAGAATTCTTTGTTTCGTCATACGATGTTTTTTTCTTTTTGATTCTTAATTTTTACTGATATTAAGTCACATTATAAGGAGGGGTCCGTGGCCAAATAATAACAGCCGCACAAGTTGATCGATCAGGTTAAGCTACGCTTGCCGCGGTTTGTCCGTGGATGGGTGACCATCTTTACATAACGAGACCACTCCGTGCCTCGGCAAGCACGTTAAGCCATTGGAATTTTGGGAATTTTGTTTTTTTTAGTGGGATTTTGTAGATAACCGTATATACTTTGTGGCCGTCGAGTAGAAAGTTTTCTAATGTCTTTAGCGATTACAAAATCTCTTTACTACCTTAGACAACAGACAGTTGTCAGTGTGATTTTGACATTTGGGATAGAAAACTTTCTTCTGAAATAGTCTACATAAAAAAGGACCTAGACAAAGATCGTTGGAAACGAAAGACAAAATGACAGATTGTAAAAAGTATTCTAGGCGGTATGTCAAAAATGAAGAAAAGAAACGTCACTTTGTATAGAAAGCAATGTGTCTACTCTTCGTAGAGATAGAAGTGTTCATGCTACGCGTGCTGTTTGCGTGTGTTAAATGAAAACAAACGCTGTAAATATAAGCATAGGTTTTGTTGAATTTGACTGAAATGCTACTGCATAATAACCTATTATGTAAACTTTTCTCAGTACATAAACAGCCTGTTATTTTCCTATTGCTAGAACTAAGGGTAATTAGATGCCGAAGATGTTTGCGATCGCGGTCTTTATCTCGATACCTCGATGTTGATACTCGCTATTTCTAAATGGATGGCGCTGCGAACACGTCGGTTCAGTCTTACCAACAATAGTATCATTCTGTTTTTGCCTTAGAGAACGACATAGGGTAAAATAAAAAAGATAAGAAAGAATATACATTAATTTAGCACCGACTAAAAGGCACACAAACTGTTCTGCAAATTAAAAAAATCTATCAACATCTGCCTAGCCTTTTCCCGGCTTCCAGTCTAATCGGATGCAGCTGAATACCAGTATTTTACATGGAGCGACTGCCTATCTGACCTCCACAACCCAGTTACTGGGTAATACGATACCCCTTGGTAAGACTGGTTGTCTACCCGTAACGACTGTCAAAGACCCACGAATGACAGCCGGGGCCAACGCCTTAATGTAAAGATGGCCACTCATCCACAGACTAACCGCCGAAAGCCTAGCTTAACCAGATCGATCGGCCTGTGCGGTTGTTATTATTTAGTCACGGACCCCTCTCCGAACACGTCGGTTCTGTCGCACCTAAAAGTTCAGTTGCTCAGTCGTGTGTTTGTGCTGTACTCTACCTACTCCAGAAGATTACTACTTCTACAAGAAGTAGATGCCTTCATTCTTTGGCTAAATTATATCTGCTGTGCTGTGCTGTGTGCTGAGATATGAGCCTTTTGGACTCGTATAGGACTTTCTGTTTCATTTTTCTTTTGTTACTTCTTTCTAAATAACTTGGATTTTTATTTTGCTGTGTTTAGTTTAGTTTCTGATCTTCCTGTACAAGTCGCAATAAGTATTTTTTCTTTATTTTTGTGGTGGTTTTTCTCCCGCTTATCCCACAAAGCAGCCGAGGCAGGAATATAAAAAACCAAATCAATTAGCACCTCCTAAACCATAATTTAATTAACACAAGTAAACAATCGAACGGAATTGGCACGAGAGTGAAGCAGATACATTAAGCTGAGGCGAACTGATTTGACCAATCACGAGCGAGATTACATCGATGCTTGTTGACCGCGATGTACTCGTAAAAACAACTAATTATATCTCCGTGTGATGGCCGTTGCCACCACGCAGGTTGAAAGCGGTTTGAGAATCCAACAATGTCTACGATGCTAGCCCAGTACCACAGATTAAATAGTACAAGTGCGGTTTAGTTTGTAGCGGTATCTAAAACGCCACATGAGAACAACGCGTCATACTGACGTCACGCAAAATCCTGCATGTCACAAGCAGAGTTTAACGCGCAACTAGCATAGATACAATGGCCCGACATGAATCATCGGGCAGTTGCCTGCCAGATACAACACCCGTCTGGTCGGAGGATCCTCCCTTCTCTATAGAGTATGAGTGAGCATCTCTTACATCTTCCAAAGACAGCTACGACAGCTTATGCTGAACTGCCAAGTTGGTTTAGTGGCCGCAAACGCCACTTCTGAGCATGAGCTCCTGAGTTTGATTTCCAGGTTGGGCAAAGTGTTATTGTGTTATTTCACGGTTCAGGGATTTAGGTCCCTGAACCGACCCCGTACTCAAGTGGGAAGATGATATTCCAACCTGGTAAAGTGGGGCTACCGCGAGGGAACGGCAGTAGTGTGTGGATGTGGAACTAGGTCGCTAACAATGGTAAACCTCCTACCCTGTCCTCATCCCAAAACATGGCGCCAAAGCGACCTCTCCCATCGAGCACGCATGACACATTAAAAAAATATCTTTATTTAATTGTGTAAAACATGAAACGTTTATTTTCTCTTAACTGTTAAAAAGAGTAACCTAGATAAAGTGGATAAGACGGAGATTAAAACAGAACAAAGATTAGCAGGAACAGAGATTAGCAGGGGATCGAGGGGGGGGGGGGGGGTTCAGGGGATCAGACCGGAATAAATATGCTACCGACGACGCCGTGGAACTGGTGAAGTTTTGGCCCAACAAGATCTGAAGTAGGTACAGTCGTGCCAGAGCGACTCGAAGAAGGCGAAATGTGTAGTAAACCTCCACCTTACCCTTCAAGCATTACAGTCGAGATGTTATGTATGATAAGTATCTTCCAAAAAGAAAAAAGTTTTTTTATATAAGGGCTGATTTTTCCAATGCCAGATAATGTTATCGGAGGAATAATTTTGAATTTTTGACAGTTCTTCTATACAAAATCTCTCAGACGTCAATTTATTCTATGAATAAAAAATATATGTCGATTGAAAAATCAGCCCTTAAGAGGAAATGCGGGTGGGTGGTCTTTTTCCATAGAAGCGCTTTTGCATGTTTTCTTTCTGACCATAAAGCCATGATTTTTTTACAGAATAATCAATATTAACTATTTGTATGTCCCTATGTTTTCCTTTTTGATGATACATTATTTTTATTTTTTTAAACCGCTATCAACAAGCCTTTGTTTGTGCTAGTGTACAAATTTGAACAATATTAATGAAAAAATAAAAACATAGGGGAACAGTATAAATATTCTTCTTAGGGTTGATTTTTCAATCGACAGATAATTTTCGTTCATGGAATAAAATTGACGTCTGACAGTTTTTGTACGAAAAAAGTGTCAAAAATTCAAAATTATTCCTCCGATAAAATTATCTGGCGTTGGAGAAATCAGCCCTTATTCAGTTTATGAAATATCTTTTCGTCCTTTCAGCCGATAGACGTCCACTGCTGGACATAGGCCTCCCCCAATTTTGGGGGGGGGGGGGGGTTTGCCATAATCGCCACGCTTGGCAGGCGGGTTGGCGATCGCAGTATGGTATGATGGTGGAATAAATAGAGAACGCTGCTGCCCATTCTCCGGTAAGACCCTTAGTCGCCTTTTACGACACCCACGGGAAGTAAGGGGTGGTGCAATTCTTTAAGTCCGGCACCACACAGACACAATATCTTTTAAATTGGCCCATTATTGGAGGAGGAAATAGGTGTGAGTCAAACCTCCAATTATGACTTTTTACTTAGGCTTTTTCAAAAGTCTCTCCGACCGCATTTCCTCTTAAGATCCTTACATCACATCAAAATCCTAAAGATCCTACAGAAACATATAACTACCACTCTAAATATTGTTACCGCACAATGAAATAACAAAGTACTACAGTCGATAATAATGGTTAACTCCGCTCAGTTAGGTGCGTGTTTGGCATCACAAAGTCGATAACATATTATTGTGAAAACAACTCCTAACACAACGTCACCTCATTTTTAGGGTTCCGTAGCCAAATGGCAAAAACGGAACCCTTATAGATTCGTCATGTCTGTCTGTCTGTCTGTCTGTCTGTCTGTCTGTCTGTCCGTCTGTCCGTCTGTCTGTCTGTCTGTCCGTCCGTATGTCACAGCCACTTTTCTCCGAAACTATACGAACTATACTGTTGAAACTTGGTAAGTAGATGTATTCTGTGAACCGCATTAAGATTTTCACACAAAAATAGAAAAAAAATAATAAATTTTAGGGTTCCCCATACTTAGAACCGAAACTCAAATTTTTTTTTTCATCAAACCCATACGTGTGTGGTATCTATGGGTAGGTCTTCAAAAATGATATTGAGGTTCCTAATATCATTTTTTTCTAAACTGAATAGTTTGCGCGAGAGACACTTCCAAAGTGGTAAAATGTGTGTCCCCCACCCTGTAACTTCTAAAATAAGAGAATGATAAAACTAAAAAAAATATATGATGTACATTACCATGTAAACTACCACCGAAAATTGGTTTGAACGAGATCTAGTAAGTAGTTTTTTTTTTAATACGTCATAAATCGTAAACCGCAATTTACCATTCATTCAATCAACTCAAAAATAAAAAAAACCATTTAATTTCATAAACATAAACCTTATGCATAAACCCGGATGTTACGGAACCCTCGGTGAGCGAGTCCGACTCGCTCTTGCCCGGTTTTTTGTTTAGTTTCTTTGTTTGTCGTAATCGAGTGAAAGGCAGATATTGAACTTCTTGTTTAAGCAATAAGAGCGGAGGTTGTGTAACGTTTGCCGGGGTCTATCCTTGGATGGGTGACCATCTATTACATACTGAGACCTCTCCGTGCCGTTCGTAGATCTTTGACAGTCGTGAAGCCCGATAGTCTGACAACCAGTCTTATCAAGAGGTATCGTATTACCCAGTGACTGGGTTCTTTAGGTCAGATAGGCAGTCGCTCCATGTAAAATACTGGTATTCAGCTGCATCCGGTTAGACTGGAAGCCGACCCTAACATAGTTGGGAAAAGGCTAGGTAGATTGATTTTGTTTTAGCAATAGGCAGTAAGTTCATTTTTGCACTGGTGCTGGTTCTAAGGTCATGAATTTTGTCTTTATGCCCGAGAGTATTCAGAATCAGAATCAGAATTCTATAAAGTGGATTTTTTTTAAATATCAATTCATTTTTGGACGTCTAAACTGCTTCTCCGAAAATAAAATATGCAAACTTTTTTAGATCATCTCGTTTCATGCCTATTTCATTACCGACTTCAAACAAAAGGAGGGTATTTTTATATCCTGTTCCACCACCCTTGATTGGTTTTCCTTTCCTTATTTTGCAGATATATTTATACGATTTTTGTGCTCCATTTAATCTGATCATCATCGTCATTGGCAGGCTTGTTTCACCCACTGCTATATGAGTTTATGCTTCCTCTCTTTTCTTTTGTGCCATGCTTCCCTGGTATGTGCGAGTTTAATGATAATGATAAATGATTTTATTTCTGTAAGTAAGTTTGTACAAAGACTTTGATATACACGTCAATTATTATTTTTAAAACTAGATGAGGTCGGCGTTTCCTAGACCGAAGAACGTCCGAAATAAACTGAGGTCATAGTCTCTTTTATAGTCAAGACATAATCATGGTCAAAGCATGTGAAGACCATGTAGACCAGTCCCCCAGGAGACTACACAGCACTCAATGTTCCACTACGATCCCATATGATGGGGATTCTCTAAGTGCTAATAAGTGCTTATGGTCTTTTGAGGAAAGATCCACACAGATTGAGTGGACCTGTCTAGCCAGTGCACGCATTTGTCAGTAACCGTGCAGCTCTACTCAGAACTTAACAAGCTCAATGAGGACTTCAAGCAATGGGTTTCATTTTGACAGTTGAACAACATCCATTGCGTCATTTACGTTGTTGATCCAACACATTTTTCGAACATAAGGAGCAATAGATTAGCAATATGCTTCAAAATTATTCCAATTGATAGTAATAGTGTGTTACGCAATTAGGGTGCTGGTCTACCAAACGCCCCGTGTACCGATTTTCGGTAAACATTTCGTTAGGGCTCTGCCCCACCTGCCATCACCATCTTCATTTAATCTGATAGATTATGTCTATCTGGACATAACGAATCAAACTCACAATCTTCAAAAATAGATTCATCATATTTTTTCCACCTTTTTTTGCAATATTTAAAGAAACTCTTTCCTCAAAGAGTTAGTCTTGTAAAATAGTCCCAAAACTTTCGAAAGACTGACAAGTTCTTACAATGCTCTAGTTTAAAACATTTATAATAACTTCTTTGATTGATGAACAGAAATGACGACGATGTTCATCTTAAAGGGTTAACTTTTTAAATTATTCTCTTTTTGTTATAAGTTTTAACAGATCTTTATTGATAGCTTGAATGAAGTATTTGTTTTTGGAAACAGATTCTTAAGCTTTCTTATAAGTTTTTGACATATTTAAGTTTAGTTTCAGTATTTTCTATACATACAATAAAATAGAAACGAAGTCAAAACTGTATAAAAGAGTTATTTCAACGAGGTGTGCAAAAAAAAAATTACTGTACGATTTTTTTGAATGTTTGTTCCGGATTGGCGCAAAAACGGCTGAATGGATTTGGATGAAATTTGGCACACCGACAGTTTATAACCTGGATTAACACATAAGGTACTTTTAATCGCGGTATAGTATACTCGGGCGAAGCTAGGACAAAAGCTAGTATTTAAATAATATAATCTTCAGACATGGCAGATTGCGTAGTAGGTACAGTGCCTAGCTGTTGATGTGGCACTTTTAAGTTTTAAGAAAAAGTTTGGTATGTTTGGCGTCATTACCCTTTAAAAAAAACCTGTATGACAGTCTGTGTCAAGTACTCTATTGACATATTAACAACGCCTGTATAGTTTGTAACAGATTTAGACAGTAGCGACCAGGCTTCGGCGCGGGAGATATTATAGTGCACAAGTGTGTGCGCAGACACAGGTGCACTCTCTCTCTTCCCCCACTCTCATAGTCCTATGGGACGGCAATCCGACCGGAGAGAGATCAGGCGCAGGACGTGCTCTCCGAGCCACGGGGGGCCACGCGTACTACTAAACTCCGGGCTGTTGCTAAGGAATTCCTAATGGGAAATTCCAATAGCACTTTGCTCGACCTGCACCAGATTTGCGTAATACACGATCAATCACAATTTGGATAATTTTGAAGGATATTGCTAATCCATTGCTTCCTATGTTCGAAAGATTTGTCCGATCAACAATGTAAACAACGCAATGAATGTTGTAGAACTATCAAAATTAACCATTCCTACTACCCCACTGGGCAAACACAGAACCAGGTAATGATGATGATGATGATGATGGGCCTCCCTTTTCCGCACTTAGACTCCCATTCGGTCCGTTGTGCGTGGGGATTCTGGCTAGCAAAGCCAGCCTAGCTCCGCCGAAAAGCACAGAAGCTTCCTGGGAGATTCACAGGCTTAACGGAGCGACCTCATTGTTCCGAGGAGACACAGAACCAGGGCCATACACTCAGTCTCTCGCCAACGGGGCAGTCAAAATTTTAACATATAGGTAGTTATTTGTTAGTGTTAACTTAATCTAAAGTCAAAGTTAGCAGTTAGCACTGCGGATAAAATAATCCACTGATTTCAAAATTACTCTCAATCAAAAGTACCAAAAATAGAGTCGCCAAAACTAAAAATTACTCATAATATAATTATTCATCTCGCAACTTTCAGACACTCCAGTCCAAATTGCGGTCTAACTTTTGTCCGAAACTTTATTCGGGGGCGAAAAAAAATCGAACAATTTCGCCACTTATTTGCTCGGTTTTCCCACTTTAGGGAGAATCCGAAGCGTTTATGAAACAATGTAGTCGTGAGGTTTCGGTTCTGCGCGACCGCGTATAATGTGGAGTTAGTAGTTGCTTCTGAATTCCACGACTGCCAAATGTTTTTTTTTTTGTAATGCGGTGCAAATGTTCAGCTGAATGAAATTTTTAAACAGTGATGAGGTGTTGTTTTTTGCTCGAGTTTGTAGTTTTCGGAGGCACTCTATAAAACTGTTTCAGAACAAAGTAAATGGGACAGAAACTATGTTGTGACTTTTGACATTTATTTCATTCAAATTCAAATGTTTATTGCTCAACACACATAATAATTTTCTAGATGTCAAGTGACTGCGCAGTGGTGCAACACAGTGGTGTGTTTCAGGAGTGCAAAGTTATCGTTGAAATTATACTATGTCATAATTTCAATGAATACCTTACACAATGTCGTTATTTCCAATTAATACCATAAAAAAAGTTAATTTAAATTACAATGAGTACCCTATACAGTGTCATAAATTCAGATCTATACATATGTTACACAATTTAATTAATTCAAAATAATACACTGTATTATGTCATAAATTCAAATCAATAAGTTATACAATGTCATAAATAGAAATAAATAACTAAGTAATTGCATAAATTCAAATTAATAAGTAAGAACTGTCAGAGTATATAATGTCATATACTCTGACAGTTCTTAATTCATAATAATTAAGTAATGTCTAATACAGTCAACACATAATTAACAATACAAATAAAATACTTATAATAAAATAAATCGGACCCAAGTATTCACCATAATTATATTTTGTATTATTATTATACACCCAAACTATCTGACAGGTATTCATTAGTTGTGTAGTATGTCTTACTTATCAGTAGATTATTGAGTTGCTTCTTAAATACATTGATATCTTTAGTACATAACAAAGAATTAGGTAATTTATTATAAATAAGTGGTGCCATTCCTAAGAAGTTTTTTTGTAATACGGCTGCTGTGCTACTTTGTGTTGCCTGGTGCTTATTATATTTCTATGTCGCGAATTGTGTAGGTAGTTTTTCAAATAGGCTGAAGTTTGTTTTGACAAATACAGCCACTTCACATACGTACAGGTAGGGTACTGTTAAAATACGGAAATTCACAAAGAACGGTTTGCAGCTTTCCGTGCTTTGAATACCGCACATCACCCTAACACACCTCTTTTCCGCTCTAAATACTGTCTCATTGTTGGTGGAGTTACCCCAATATATGATCCCGTATCGTAATGCAGACGTAACATATGCATTATACGCCGTAAGCAATACCTTTTGATTTACCTCCTTTACGTAAAGCATATAATGAATATTGACATACACTGTTTTCCACGACATGTCTCGATCCAGATCAAGCCCTGAAAATATTGTAGTTGTCGTTTCTAAAATTGTCTTGTCTCCATATTTTGTCCTTTTCTCATAAGTCATTATTTTAGTTTTGCCAATATTATTTTTTTAATTTATTATATAATTATTCGCGCCCATCCATTCTACTAATACTTGGAGACAGTGGTTTGTCTCTCCCTCAAGTGTAGTCGCATCATTCTTACCACTAAAAACGACCGTGCTGTATCAGCAAACAAAACCATCATCATTCTTAAATATAACGTCATTCCACTGACCTGAGGGCCACTTTGGCAGAATCATAAAATGATAACATTATGAATCATAATATGGCGAAGACAGTCCGTGTTTTTCTATTTTTCGTTGCACTACGTAGGTATAATCAAAGAGATTGGGATTGGACTTGGATTGGATGACTGGTATTTTAGCACAGACAAAAAAAATAACTGAAAAATTCTTCACAATTTCATACGATTAACTTAACAGTTAACTGTCCATTATGATTCATAATGTTATCCTTTTATGATTCTGCCAAAGTGGCCTTTTTAGGCCCCTTGTACTTGATTAATAGAGGTTAGTGCGTCATTCCTATGTCATATTTTTATTGAGGCTTCGAGTCAAAGACGCTATTTTGCTTCTATTCTTTGAGTTTCAATATTGTGGCTTATCTACTTTTTCTGTTTCATAGTCTTTAATTATCTTTCGGGAAAACCGAAGATTGGCTCAATCATTCTCTGTTATCCCATTATGTGAACGCTCACTGCTTCACACAACCGACTTTAGGCAATCACCGGTACACGAGTAATCTATTTAGGCACCCAATCCACTCCTGTGTGAGTATGTGCGCCTGGTACCAATAGAGATAACTAGGGTAGATTTAGCTACATATGTGACTGAGAGATTTCAGCTGTGATTTTCAGGAATAGGTGAGTTAATTACAGGTAATGGAGTGAGTGAGATGTTCGATTTTAGAAGGAGATAGCGAGTGTTTCTAGTTTCATACCCTAGAATCGTTTTTAGTAAGGCTTTCTGTGTGTCTATAGAATACATTAAATACAATGTGTATGTGTGTATGTACTTGGGTGTGCGTAGAAACAATGTATGTAAAAAATTAAATAAAACATTGTAAAAAAAACCCGACTGCGGTAAAAAACTTAAGAAGAAACTGAAAAGCTAGAATCGTTTTTAGTAAGGCTTTCTGTGTGTCTATAGAATACATTAAATACAATGTGTATGTGTGTATGTACTTGGGTGTGCGTAGAAACAATGTATGTAAAAAATTAAATAAAACATTGTAAAAAAAACCCGACTGCGGTAAAAAACTTAAGAAGAAACTGAAAAGCTAAAAACAAGCCCATTTTAAATTAAATAAAAGTTGGAAGCAGGCGGGACCCACATCATTTTTATTGTATTTTCTAATTCAAATGGGTCCCGCCTGCTTCCAACTTTTATTTAATTTAAAGTGGGCTTGTTTTTAGCTTTTCAGTTTCTTCTTAAGTTTTTTACCGCAGTCGGGTTTTTTGATTTTTTTAAATAACTTTTTTTATTTCCAGCTTTTTAGTTTACAAATTTGAAAGATTTCGCAGACGATTTAGTTCTTGGTAGGTGATTTTTGCGATTTGTCACTTCGAATTGCTTTTAAGTATATATCGCTCATCTACCAGTATAATGGTACATTTACAAAAAAAGCGAAATTGAGTTTTTACGGCCTAAGTGTTTAAAAGTGGATAATTTATAAACCGCGGTAAAACTGCACAGTGTTAGTTTTCCTATTTATTAATAGGAAAACTAACACTGTGCCGTTTTAACGCTTAAAAAAAAAAAAAAAAACTAACTCAATTTCTTTGTAAATCTGCTTTTTTTGTAAATGTGCCATTATACTGCTAGATGAGCGATATGTTGTATATATTTTTGTAATCACATTTTAAAACCCTTTATTTTGATACCCCACTCAATAGGTTTTGAAAAAAAAAAATTAAAAAGAATATTTAATATGGCGTCCAGTAGTCGCCATATTGAATTTTCACTAACGTCATGTCTTTAGTGACACTCGCCGGACTAAGAGGAATCGATTAACGTGTGAATCATAAAAATCGGCCCAGGCGTTTGGTCTGTATAGTGCTTCAAAGGAACATATAAACATACATACATACATAGGCTGATGAACACATTACCACTCCTTTGCGTCGCGCAGTCGGGTAAAAACCCCGCGACACAAAATAATAATTAAATTAAATGTAATTGGAATAGGATAAAATAATTTAAAAACCCCCGACTTAAAGAATTCATGTAACGAGACTAAAACATCGATCGGTTCATCCGTTCGGGAGCTGCGATGCCACAGACACACACACACACACACACACACACACACACACACACCCACACACACCCCCACACACGCAGACACGTCAAACTTATAACACCCCGTCATTTTTGCTTCGGGGGTTAATAACTGTTGCTATTTTATGCATCTTAATTCGTCTTGACTAATCTAAATTCCTCCTCTATAGTTTCGTCATAGAGTTTTAGTCTTATCAAATCTGAGAGTTGTTTAGCCTAACTCCGAGTGAGCTAACAGATAGAGGACCCTCTAACACTAAGATGAAGTTGAAACTGATCGATTATCATAACTCTCTGCGCTTCCAAATCCTTAGACTAACAAGTGAGGCTGGCGGGATACGATATTGGTACGGCAAATATATTATTTTAGGTTAGGTTGGGTTTAGATGCAGTGTTGGAGCTAAATAGGGATATAGAACGAATACGTCATGTGTTTATGTTAGTTTTAAATAAAGAGATGGCTTCGATAGTCGTCTGTATAAGGTGTCCCTACTAAATGCACCATCATCTACCTAGCCTTTTCCCAACTATGTTGGGTCGGCTTCCAGTCTAATCGGATGCTGCTGAATACCAGTATTTTACATGAAGCGACTGCCTATCTGACCTCCACAACCCAGTTATTGGGTAATACGATACCCCATGGTAAGACTGGTTGTCAGACTTTCTGAATCTCTTTTTTTTGTTGTATTGCTAAGATGCCAAAACATATCACATCTGTTAAGCTACGCCAATTAACTAAAACCGCCCTTTCATAGACATAGTTTCAGCCTGAAGGACTAGGGCGACAGCGACAGTAGAAGGTCGTTAGTTTCAAAGTTCTCATGAACGATTGTGGAAAGCATTGTCAAAATTATTAATGTTTCTAGTTTACGGTGATACTCATTGTGTAAGTTTGGTTATTGACCAATAATAAACATAAATCTGTCTGGGATAAGTTATAACATAATAAAAACCTTTCATTTAATTTAGTTGAGAGAGAAGCGAACAAAAGTAATTTGTTTTGTTTTGCGTTTATATTTTGTTTTGTGTTAAATGCGGGTGCAATGTAAATAGGTGTTACGTGCGGGTCATTTTATGTAAACTATACGAGTATAGTTATTTGTTGGTCACGGATTTATTTGGTCACGGCGTATGCTCCTAGATTACCTGACTAGTTTTCGGACTAAAACTCCTGTATGTTTTTTGATCTTTTGGTACGTTTATACGGTTAATCTGTCAAAATGAATCATCATCATCATATCAGCCGAAAGACGTCCACTGCTGGACATAGGCCTCCCCCGAAAGGGGGGGGGGGGGGGTTTGCCATAATCACCACGCTTGGCAGGCGGGTTGGCGATCGCAGTATGGTATGGTGGTGGAATGCATAGAGAACGCTGCTGCCCATTCTCCGGTACGCCCCTTAGTCGCCTTTTACGACACCCACGGGAAGTATGGGGTGTTGGTATTTTTTAAGTCCGGCACCACACAGACAAAATGAATAATGGTAGGTAAAGAGGTACCTATTAGGTTTTTAACTTTTTACCAACAATAGTATCTTTCTGGTTTTACCTTAGAGAACGACATAGTGTAAAATAAATAAAGAAAAGAACGAAAGAAAGAATATACATTTATTTAGCACCGACTAAATATTCTGCAAATTAAAAATCTATCATCATCTGCCCAGCCTTTTCCCAACTATGTTGGGGTCAGCTTCCAGTCTAACTGGATGCAGCTGAATACTAGCATTTTTACATGGAGCGACTGCCTATCTGACCTCCACAACCCAGTTACTGGGTAATACGATACCCCTTGGTAAGATTGGTTGTCAGACTTTCGGGCTCCTGACTACCCGCAACGAATGTCAAAGATCCACAACTGACAGCCGGGACTAACGGCTTAACGTGCTTTCCGAGGCACGGAGGGGTCACGGTGTGTAAAGTTGGTCACCCATCCACAGACCAACCGCGGAAAGCGTAGCTTAACCTGATCGATCGACCTGTGGAAATTAAAACGATCTATCTCGTCCAAAATAAGATAAATCACACCAGCAAAAACCTAGGTAGATATTCAAACTCAACCATAGACTCCATCGTTTTATAAACGACCTATTTTTCTAATGTTCCTCTTCTTATATCTATGGACCGCTACCTGCCGAGTCCGATTATCTCAACACAATATATTAAGGAACGAAAATCAAGCAACTATAAATCTTATTGTATTGCAATAAGGGCTAGTTTTGTTTGAGACTTTAAAATAGATGTGACTTAATATGATGACTGTTTTATATTGATATGTTGGAGAAAATGTCATTGACCATACTAAAGGGTCAAATTGCCATAGTTTTTAGTAGTTTGGTCATTAACACTGAAACTTGCAATTTGAAATCATCATCACCTCCACATGGCCTCCACTCAAAATAGTTTGGCGTCGTGATTTCAGAAGGTATCTACGTGGAGGTACCAGGAGCCCATATTTTAAGTGTAGTTTTACTTGAGTTTTAGAAGATAAGATGACGTCTTTGTTATAATTGCTTCTTCAATGGTAACACTTAGAATGACGATAAGTGATGCATATAACTTTGAATTGAACTGCTAATCACTAGAACGTTACATGAATTTCACCTCAGAAAAGCTTCGACCAGATTTCCACTGATCGTGGTCATAGATATACAGAAGTCAATTCCAGTAGCACGATCCAAAATGGATTGTGGTATTATTGTTTTATAAAGATGCTAAGTAATTAAATAAGTACGTATAGGTAATCAACAATGGATGTAAGATTTTTCGTAAAAGCCTAAAAAAGTGTTCGTATTTTAAGCAATTCCTTCGTCTACAAAGAAAACTTACTAACGAAATCTTTTCCCTACCAGGAGACCAAGACTTGGACGAAAGTATAGAGAGGATAGGAGCAACTGTGACGCAGGTGTACGAACACCCGTACGCTGCCTCCCTCAACAAGAACGACACCTACATCTGCAGCGCCATCGTACTCAACACATACTGGCTGCTGACTCTGTCCAAATGCTTTGATTCGTAAGTATCATGTATTAATATTTTTATTCTTTCTGTCGGCCCGGAAGATATGAGACAGGAACAACTTAGTATTATTCAGAAAGACTCAGGAAACTATGGAGAAAGTAAGATTAATTTCACATCTGTTTTTTACTGCCATAACCAGCGCATTTTCGATCGTCTGAGTACTAGGTTAACATATGTATGAAGGAGAACCATCGGGATAGTGATACTAAATATGAAAATTAATGGATTTTTTGGTCTTTTCGTTAGCAAATGATGCCACTGGGATTTGTATTATTCTGCTAAATTAAAAATCCTATGTACCAGTATAAAATCAGAAGAACACATCTTGTTAATTACCTGATAACAAGACAATGAAGTAATTATAATAACGATGTTGTAGTAAATCGTAACATAATAAGGCCTATTGTCTTTAGCATGATATTAACAGCAGTCATCTCAAACCATAATAATGTAACGTATACATATAACAGTTAATTATCTCTATTATGTATTAAATAGCCGAGTTTACTTACTGACAGATACCGATCCTATTAATTCAATATATGAAAGTTAATAAATAGCAAATTTTTTATAATTAATATTATAACCTCAATTTTCGTCGATGACTTTTCAATTACGATGTAATAACATTAGGTCCCCTAAAAATTATTTGAAAAAAGAGAAATGCGAAACTTTGGATGTTTTCTAGGGTTCTAGGGTTTTTTTGTACCTCAAAAGGAAAAAACGGAACCCATAAAGGATCACTTCGTTGTCCGTCCATCCGTCTGTCTGTCAAGACCCTTTATCTCGGGAACACGTGAATGTATCGAGTTGAAATTTAAACCATATACTCAGGTCTATAGTCCCTTGAAGCTGAAGTAAAAAAAAGATACCGCCGTTTATACCGCAAAAAACTTATATTTCGACACTCTCAAGGGAATCAAAATATGTACTTCCCGTTGACCTAGAATCATGAAATTTGGCAAGAAGCAAGATCATTTAGCACAAGTAAAGGAAAAAATCCGAAAACAGTAAATTTGTAGGTACATTTTAAAAAATCCCTTGATAAACTATTTACGTACCTACAAAGTACGGAACCCTCTGTGCTAGAGACCGACTCGCACTTGACCGGTTTTTTTGTAATTAATATTATAACCTCAATTTTCGTCGATGACTTTTCAATTACGATGTAATAACGTTAGGTACTCAATAATTTATTTGAAAAATTCGAAAAAAGAGAAATATTAAACTTTGAATGTTTTTTTTATATCACGCATACGCTGGCCGAAAGATTTGGATAAAATTTCGCACACCTAAAGACCGTGACTTGGATTAAAACTTAGGGTAGATTCTATCTGGACACATGTAAGAGTTTTCCTAAGAAATAGAGTGAAAACGCGGGAAACAGCTAGTGCTTAATATTTGACCTGTTTCTCATGAAAGCTATCGACCTATTGGATGGGAAGTCTTAATTAAATATTGGTTTGGAACGCATCCGGTTCACTCCGGTATAATTATTTGGGCAAAGGTCAGTAGGCCGCTGAAGTTTTTAGTGAATTGAAATTCGTAAATTAAATGGTAAAGTGCAAAGGGCAAGTAATATTGGAGTTTGGATTTGTGCCCGGTTTATAGCAGCGACCCTCTCCTCCCCCTCCGCCCCTGTTACGGTCGAGAAGAGTATGTAGGTACTAAGTAATGCACTTCTGTCTATAACCCTTCGGGAAATGGGAACTGGGGGCCTAAAAACGCCACTATGGCAGGATCATAAAAGGATAACATTATGAATCATAATGGACAGTTAACTGTTAAGTTAATCGTATCAAATCCCATTGATGAAGGATTTTTCAGGTTTTTTTTTGTCTGTGCTAAAATACCAATCAATCCAATCCCAATCTCTTTGATTTTACCTACGTAGTGCAGCGAAAAAAAGGAAAACACGGACTGTCTTCGCTGTATTATAATTCACAGCTGCTGTATTTTGAAGAACCTTTATTATTATACCATTATAAAACTGCCTCTACTGAGGCAGTTTTTGGGTTCAATTCCCAGGTCAGACAAAGAGTTATTAGGTTTTTTTTCTCTGGAATTTCTCACACTCAAAAAAATAATTTCTTACTACAGCACATTAACGCGATTTCATTAAGACTTACTGGCTTTATACATTAAGAAGAAATGTTTGTAAAACAGTAAAAGACAAAACAGTATTTTTTTATGATTGAACATACTATTTACTGAAAAGAAAAAGAAAACCACCATTACTGTAATGTATGCAATGGTTTGAACAATATCACCAAATGAATAAAACATATAATTTTGTGACCTTTTAGCTACTTAAAACGTTAGTTTACTGTCATGACGGTGACATTTTGCTTCAAAGCTTTAACTGTTTTCGGATCAGTAAAAAATATTGTTTTGAACGTTAGGCTCATATGGAACTGTTGAAAGCAGTTCAGATGAATGTTTTTTAATTTTTATTTACTGCTTATATCTTTCAGTGCAGAAGCAGCCCGGAGTCGTTTTTGTGCTTGTTATTTCATGGGACTTGACTAATGGGTGGGTGTACTATAGGTATACCTCTGCCTAACCCTTTGGGGGAACAAGGCGTAATATATTGTTATTATAAAACCACTGTAGGTACTAGGATTCTAGAAGACGGCTGCAGAACATTGCTACAGACATAAGAATAATGTAAACCTTGAAATTAGCCGTGCCATTGTTGTGAAGGTCAATTGAATTTTACCTGCCTGTTGGGTCCGGACCAGTGCAAACAAGTCCGTTTGACAGATCAAATATGTATCTTCCTTCCCATATAGCTGCTGCCTGTAGGGACGTTGAAGTCCGTTTCTGAGTAATTTTGTTTGTTGGAGAGCTAATTAATGTTTTAGATTAATCGCTATGTAGAAAAAGAGAGCGAAAAAAATGTTATTTATACGGGGTCGACGCGCAACCTGTTACCATGGGTTCAGAACATTATTCTGGACCCCATTGCGTTGAAATTTTACGTTGATTATTAAAAAAAAAAACGTGAGGTCGGAGGATCTCCGTCCGGCAGGAATGAAGTTCAAAGTAAAACTCCAAGATGGTGGCTGGGAAAATTTCAAAATGACGAAGATTTGTACCTTTTTGCAGCCAATCATCTTGGATTTTCATTTTGACCACAATATCGGCTTTAGCACCCTCGAAAACCATGAAAACGACGTCCATGTAGAAAAAAATTATTTTTTTGTCACCGCCATCTTGGATTTTATTTTTGACCGACTATAAATTTCTACGCTTGGTGGTCTGGAATCATTGTGCTGACTTCATGGCTACAGTTTGCGCGCTGATATCCCTGCCACCCTTTATAATTAGGTACAATTTAACTTTTTCCTATCTAATATATAAAAATCACGTGGTGTTTGTTATCGAACTCCTCCGAAACGGCTTGATCGATTTTTATATGGATTTTTTTTGTATATTTGGTAGGTCTGAGAATAGGTCGTAGACTATTTTTTTTTCGCATAACTACATTTACGGGGTCGGCTAATATAATATAATATTCCATTTATTTTCAGACGTAGGTACCTACATAAACAATTCACTTATAATACACGTTGATAAGAACCATAAATAAGAGGGGAAAAACTTTACCAGTCACATAAATTATATAATATTTATTTTGTTGTTTACAACCTCCTCTGGGTTGTGAAACATAAAGTTAGGTGTCCTCGTAGAGGCGATCGGCAGCAGCGGCGACCTCTCGCGTCCGGCCCTGGTGCAAGCCATGGTCCGGGGCGAGAGGGAGTGGGAGGCAGCCACCTCCTTCTGCGAAGCAGACTTGCTAGCGAAGGCGGTGGCGGGACGGCTCAGGGAGAGAGCCTCCCGTCCCAGCCGCCGCAGGAGATGCTCCGGGCGTCGGGAGCCGCGTGACGACTCCCGGCCACCGTAAGCGCGGGCCTGCGGGCGGAGAGTAATGGGTAGCTAGCTCACCGTCCGATCAAGACCAGGCCCGTGCCGGACGGCAAGTACGTGTTCCAGGCGCGCCTCAAAGAGATGTCAGCATCGAGGAGGGGCACCCTTAGGGCCGAAGCCTGCCGGGTCAGCGGGATTGTCCGAAAGGGTTACCGCTGGCCCGGAACATAAAGGGCTAAGGAAGGAACACGGGTGGGTTTTAGTCAGTAAGAGTCTGACACTCCCTTCCGCTCCACCCAGAGCGGGAGGAGTCATTTGATGGTTTCCCATCCGCAAAAAAAAAAGGTATCTATAAACCCATTTATGCCACTGTCGATGACAACAAACGTAACCTAGAATCTCATTCTATGTTCTGCTGATAGACTATAAAATCCAAAGCGACACACTTTCTCCCAACATCATCAATTATAGGCAGCATTGTTCTAATAACTGCTGATTAAAGACCTCCTCCCTTTTGTGCAATGCTTTCCTGGTATGTGGGACTCTCATGCAGGTCTTCCCCGTGATCTTCGCCCACTATTCCAACTAATGATCGCACAATAACAAAGGCTTTCATTAAATGGCAATTCAAACAACCAATTACAACGTTTATCTTAACTGTTAATGCACAAAATAGGTATACTGTTTACGTTAAATTAAGACAAGATTACAAACACCTTAGTCGATGGCAAATACTCATTTATTCAGCCAACACCCACGGGTTATTTTGCCATCCCGCTCTCACTTCCAAAATTCAATAGGAGAGAAGGAGATGAATATATTTGACTTATTCAAATTACGCATTGCGTTAGCTGTATAGCCTTTTGCCTTTGCTCATGATAAACAAATATTTGCAAATCTACCTCATCTATTATGTAAAAAGCCTGAATGTTAACTTCAGTTCATGATTTTATAAATTTATTATTTTAGTCTTTGTTATTTCGCTTTTGTTAAATTCATGTTTTACATTCATAGTGAATGTTAATAAGGAGGGGCCCGTGGTTAAATGATAACAGCCGCACAGGCCGGTCGATCGGGTTAAGCTACGCTTGCCGGTTGGTCTGTGGATGGGTTACATACCGAGACCCCTCCGTGTACCTCTCCGTCTGTTGGTCCCGGCTGTTATTCGTAGACCTTTGATAGTCGTTACGGGTAGTCCGGAAGTCTGATAACCAGTCTTACCAAGGGGTATCGTATTATCTAATAACTGGGTTGTGGAGGTCACACAGGCCGTCGCTTCATGTAAAATACTGGTATTCAGCTGCATCCTGTTAGACTGGAAGCCGACCCCAACATAGTTGGGAAAAGGCTAGGCAGATGATGAGTGAATGTTAATAACTGCCCCGTTGGTCTAGTCCTAGGTTCGATGCCTAGTTCGGGCAAAGTTCAAAAGCGAGTTTAATGAAATTTATATATGTTCATAAAACGAAATCGCGAAACCGTATACGTGTGTTAAATAAATTTCGCCATAAAAGCGGCCAGTTGATATTCGATTAATGTATGTAAGATATATATAGATTTCACGTAGATAGAGGATATCAAAAGCCAATTTCAAAGGCTTCATGCGGAAGACCAATTTGAATTTATTCGGCCCGTGTTTCAATTACATGCAAATCAGCTTTTAGTTATGATATCTAATTATACCGGTCTTTAAGGCGAGGTGTTCCCGTTTTTGCCTGTTTTAGAATTCATTTTTGATAGGCAAATTATAACATCTAGAATCTGAAATAAATATATATTTTAGATACATTCTTTCTCCTTACCATGTACCCGATCAATACCCGATACAATAAAATTTTCTCGATAGAAAAAAAACCCGAACTAACTTCGATTTGCAGTTTTTTTACAAGCAAAATTTCATTTTAAACAAGTACTAATACTCCTTTTTTTCTATAAAAAATATAAATTTGTAGGTAATTCATTTTGGAATCGATTCTACCCGATCGTTTTTTTTTTCATTACATTTATACATTTTTTATCGATTATTCAAGTGATTTTCGATCCGCGCGACCGCGCGTGGTCGCTTGCCAGTGTCCCGCGGGACGTTACCGAGGTGAGACCTGTGCCAAATTTTTGCGCTCGCGCTTCTCTTCTGCTCCGTACCTACATAATATTAATATAAAATATATTGTAAATAATTATTGTACTTATAATAGACCATAGTTAAGATTTTGTTTATGTGTTTATTTCTCATTGTGTAAATATTTTGTATATAACTTTTAAGACAATATATTTGTGATTGTTTTGTGTGAAAATGGCAAATAAAAGAAATAAAATAAGGGCTAAATCACGGTTGAAGGCAAAAAAAATCGCAAAAGAAATATGGTAAGTTATATTATTTATTCATTTATTCCTATTGACAACACTCATAGTATTACAAATTTATTATTTCCCTACAGTAGTGAAACGCCTTTGATGTCGGGCGACACCGTGCACCGCCCGCGCCGCCCGTGTACTTACGCTTAGGTACAGTAGTTCCCAATATTTTATAATACCATAACTTATTTTATTGTTTCAGTTCAAAAATGAATCGAAATAAAAAAGGCTTATTTGTTCGAAAAAACAGCAAAGAAGAACAGTAAGTACTTTCTTTGTTTTCTTGATAATCGGAATCCTCACCACAGAATACGGAGCATATTTACCAACCGCATCAAGTGTGTAAAACAGTTGAATTTGAACCCTATTCAGACTGAATAAAGCCGCCGCGCGCGCAAATGGTATAATGGTTTACTGTTTTCAAATGTCTAATAGGTAGTTTTTATAGGTAATGTTTATTAGCCTAAGTGCTACCTAGGTACTAGATGTGCAGTCGACCATACCACAGTAAATATAGGTATATATAAATATCTCTAGGTATATACATATCGTCTGTGTACGTAGTATTATATTATATGTGTCTGTGGTAAGTGATAACACTATGGTCTTGAGCTGGCCCGCGTATTGAAACTACTGAAAAAAAAACCATTATTCTATTGAAACTCCGTACTAAAGACGTGCGGCCTACTGTACGAGAGTACGTATTCACTACTATTATGGTGTCTGTAACGAAGGTTGTGTAGTCTATGCCATCTACTACGCGCAGCAAACTCGTGCCATAGTGTAGAAATATGGCAGTATGACCATTTCCTACGAATATTATTTTTATTATTTTAGGTAATGTTTAGGCACAAGCTCGTTTATGCTCAGCACAGTAGTGAATCCCCTTACTAAAATACTGTTTAAGTTATAAAAAGCATAGAAATACATTAAAAAAAATGAATGGCTAGTTTGGCTATAGAGAAGTTCTCCAATGCATAATTTTATTCAGTATTTATTTGCAAGAGGAAAGGTGTGTAGAATTCACTCGAGATTTTTGTTATTGCATGTTTATTATTGATTATTATTATGCCACTCCAAATAGAATAATAAAAGAAATTTGGCTTGTAATGTTTACGTGGGTTTTTAATGTTTTAGAGCAATGCAGTTGCAGGCCAAGCGCAGTGCGCATGTATCAACTAATGATTCGGCGAATATCGAGTAAGTTTTTTTTTATATTATTTATTTTATTTTAAAGACAGTCTCTATTTTTTACTATTTGCATTAAATAGTATCTCACTCGTTATTGTAACACCATAAAAATTATATAAAGAAATTAAATACATATACTTAAATTAAGTAGGTACGTATGTATTACATACATATACACATGGGTCACATACATACCTACTTTATTATTAAAATTAAAGTACCTATTTATTAATTATTATTACTGTTTGCGTATCATTGTTTCTGTGTATCTGTCTGTATGTCAGTGTGCGTGTGTATCTGTCTTTGGCATTGTAGCTCCTAAACGGAAAACGGATGAATCGATTTCAATGCGGTTGTCTTTATTAAACAGACTGGTTTAATCGGCATATTTTGTAAGAAAGTTTTTTTAAATTTTACTTGTTAATTACCAACAAGTCAAAAACAACTTTTGTGTTACAGATCAATAGAGCATGCGGAAGGGCATAACGTGTCTCCATTGATGACTTTAGAGCCTGTTTACTTGAATAACACTAGGATTGAGGAGTAAGTAACTGTATTGTACTTAATAATATTGTTTTAACCGATTCAATTAATATCAGACTAAAACATGCTACGGCATGCCATAGGCATAGGTAAATAGCCCATAAGATGCGTAAGTTTATATATCCGATGACTATCGCATTTACTTACAACTATGAATATTGAAACAAAAAAAATATATTTTATTGTTACAGAACGTCTATTCATGCTGCCAATGTCCATGTCACACATGCTGAAATGCCTTTAGATGAACATAACAATGTATCACCTAATAATAATATCAATGAGTAAGTTGCTACTTTTTGTTTTAAATAATAATTACATTACTATGTGGAATTCAATAGGTTATATTAAAATAATCTGTTTTTAGAATAATGGAGGAAATTGAAAACTACACTCTAAGCGTTGAAAACGAAATCGAACACGACTATCAACCCCTCAGTGGACGACGAATTGTTGACATGAATTACCTGATGACACAGCTCCAAGAAAAAACGCATCATATCGATTTATTTGACTGCAGAGTTGGATATTTCAAATTGATAGGAGAAAAACGGATAGGGTTGATATCAAAATTTAAGTTTGAGTGTAATGTCTGTCGGAAAGTAATTGTGATAGAATCAGAAAAGTGTGACAGTGTAGAAAATGTTAACATAAATGTTGCTGCAACCACTGGCATTATAGCTGCTGGTATTGGATTTGCACAATTTGAGGAAATACTTTCTGCTATGGATGTGCCGGTTTTTTTCACAAACATATTATACACATCTACAAGATTTTGTTTATGAAAATTGGGAGAAAACCGCAGCAGAATCTATGGAAAGGGCTGCCAAACGTGAGAAAGAAGCGGCCATAGCGGAAGGTCGAACGAAAAACGGATTGGCTCTCGTAGACGTGTATGTTGATGGCGCTTGGGGCTTAAGATCTTATGGTAATAATTATAGATCAATGTCAGGGACAGCAGCAATCATAGGAAAACAATTCGGTGAAGTACTTTATATGGGAGTGAAAAACAAATACTGTCTGGTTTGTGCCAGAGCCCAAAACCAAGGAGTTGCGCCTAAAGATCACGCATGTTATAAAAACTATAACGGATCCTCTAGTGCCATGGAAGCTGACATAATTGCTGAAGGCTTTAAATCATCTGTTGATATGTATGGTTTAATATATGCAAGAATGATTGGAGATGGAGACTCAGCTACTTATAACAAAGTGTTGGAAGCAAAACCCTATGACCATCTTAACTATACCGTAGAAAAAATTGAATGCAGAAATCATATCCTACGAAACTTCTGTAATAAATTACGAGCTATTGTAAAAGAGACAAAATATCCAGTAAAAGACAGAAAAACACTTACAAATGAGAAAGTAATGAGCATGCGAAAAGCTATAGTAAAATCAATAAAATTTCACAAAAATGCAGGAACTTCGAAAAACGTTGCTATAAATTTACTGCATAAAGACATCACTAATTCGGTGACACATGCTTATGGTGATCATCGACTTTGTTATGATTATAACTGTTCCAAAGATAAAAATTTAAATAACAATACAATGAGAGAAATTCAAAACTCTACTTTCTTCTTCCGGGTCAATGCCATTATCGCTACTGTAGCAGGTAAAGCTCGAAGTCTCATAGAAGATGTGGACACGAATGTAGTAGAACGGTTCAATAGCGTTATTGCAAAATTTATAGGTGGAAAAAGAATAAATTTTTCATTGAGACGGGGCTATCAAGGACGATGTTCAGCTGCTGTGGTTTCTTTTAACAGTGAATCTGCGGTTTCATCTGTCCAGAAAACGATTCTTGGAAGCAGTCCTAAAGGAAAAGTAAAAGAAATTGAGAAGAAGAGGTCACTAAAAAGAAAATTGAACAAAGACCATCCCACAAAAAAAATAAGAAGATTTGAAGGAACTTCTGCACAGCACAACTATGGCCCTACTAGTTCAGCTCCCGATATGAGTCCAACTCAATTAGAAAAAGCCAAGGAAGACTTCCTCAACAATTTAAAAGTCTTGACAAATGATAGGCACAATATTGAAAGAAGCACTGTCCTACAAAGAGATTGCAGTGATTGGATAGAGCTTAGGAAAAATATAATAACGGCATCAAACTTTGGTACAATTTGTAAAAGAAAACTGTCCAGGAGTACTGCACCAACAGTAAAAAATGTATTATATAAAAAAAATATATCTCACATTTTGTCAGTGGCCCATGGCGTGGAAAACGAAAAACAGGCGCTACAACAACTGGAACGACAAGAAAGTATGATGATCGAGCCCTGTGGCCTTTTTATTGACAAAAAATACCCATTTATTGGGGCTACACCCGACGGTATAGTTGGGAACGACAAATTAGTAGAAATCAAATGTCCAATAACGGCATTTAAAAAAGGAATAGATGCTGCCATTAAGGAAAATAAAATTCAAATATTCAAATTCGATAAAAAGAATAATACAAGAGTCATAAACAAAAACAGTAATTGGTACTACCAAGTGCAGGGGCAACTCCATGTATCAGAAAGAAGTCAATGTATTTTTGGAATATGGTCCGGTGAAAATCATCCACTGGTAATAGAACATATTTCAAGAGATGACGAATTTTGGAGAGTGAAGATGGAGAAAAAAATTACAGATTTTTATTTGAAATGTCTATTGCCAGAGATTGTGGATCCGCGACAAATTCGCGGTATGCCCATACGTGACATAATATTGCAAGATAATAAAGAAAATGTTAACGATATGCCTATGCAGCCAGTTCCAAGCAAATCCAAGGACCAAATTCCGAGTCAATCTACTCAGCTAGGTCCATGCAAACCAAGACAGCTACATTTCAATGAATTTTAGGCAGTTGTACATAAATTATTTTTAATTTTAGAGATATAAAAGACTTAATTTGATTAAAAAATAAAAACACTTTATTTTTATTTTATTGACGACTCACCCTTCACATTATGTGTTACACGAGATGACCATTTATACCTCTAAGCTTTGTTGAATTACAATATGTATTGATATTGTAATTCAAGAATTGTAACACAATTCTCCTAAAGTAAGTGTGCCTACTGCTTGATTTTTTATACTGTAGCACGAATATTTGATTTTAGTCAGTCAGATTTTAAATCCACCTTATAAAAAAAAAGTATACCATATTATTGTTAATAATTAGTATCAAGTTTATACAATACGTATCTAATCTATCTGTAGTCTTAAAAATAACTACTACTAGAAAATAAAACAAAATAAACTTATACTAATCAATTCAAGTTGATCTACTGCATTGCTCTACTCTGTGACGCAACTTAGTACTTACTCGAGTTCGTGAACTCATGAGCGGTGCATTTGGCGCGCGCGTCTCCCGCGCATCGTAACTTATTACGTATCGCTACTCCTTGCGGGGGCTGGGGTATGCGTTAAATGCCTACGGCGCTCGGAATAGCCTCGCCTTAACTGCCTTCATTTCAACCGAAGGACTCGTGTCATACACAGAGAAGGAATGGCAATTGGAAAACAACAAAATAGGTAGATAAAAAACCGGGCAAGAGCGAGTCGGACTCGCGCACCGAGGGTTCCGTAACATCCGGGTTTATGCATGAGGTTTATGTTTATGAAATTAAATGTTTTTTTTTTATTTTTATATTTGAGTTGATTGAATGAAAGGTAAATTGCAGTTTACGATTTACGACGTATTAAAAAAATCTACTTACTAGATCTCGTTCAAACCAATTTCCGGTGGAAGTTTACATGGTAATGTACATCATATATTTTTTTTAGTTTTATCATTATCTTATTTTAGAAGTTACGGAGGAGGGGACACACATTTTACCACTTTGGAATTGTCTCTCGCGCTAACTATTCAGTTTAAAAAGAATGATATTAGAAACCTCAATATCATTTTTGGAGACCTATCCATAGTTACCCCACACGTATGGCTACGATGAAAAAAAAAAATTTGAGTTTCAGTTTAAGTATGGGGAACCCCCAAAATTTATTGTTTTTTTTTTCTATTTTTATGTGAAAATCTGAATGCGGTTCATAGAATACATCTACTTACCAAGATTCAACAGTATAGTTCTTATAGTTTCGGAAAAAAGTGGCTGTGACACACGGACGGAGAGACAGACAGACAGACATGACGGATTCGTCATGTCTGTCTGTCTGTCTCTCCGTCCGTGTGTGGCGTATTTTTAGGGTTTCGTTGCCAAATGGCAAAAAACGGAACCCTTATAAATCTATAAGGGGACTGTTTTTGCCATTTGCCAATACACCTCTTTTATACAAATAATGAACCTTGATCATTGTCTCTTGTTTGCGAAGTGTTGCCGTCTTCAGCCGGTCGATTCTGTAAAAATCTCATCTTGAAAACTTAGATGAAGTGAGTTTGTTTTTGCTAGGAATTGACACTGTTGACAGCTCACTCCACGCTCACTTCGCCTAAGTTTTCACGGTGAGATGGTTACAGAACTAGTTTCTTCAGTGGGATAATTGCGTAATAATTTATCGTGTTTACATCATAAACACGATACGACGTCGCGTCGTACAACGATGCGTCGTCGTTTCACGATACGACGTCGCGTCGTGGAAATTTACGACATGACGTCGTAAGGGCGAGGCCACAACACTGCGTTGCGGCGTCGCATCGTAAAAATCTACGACGTATTGTATTTACGACACATTGTGCTGTGACGTCGTTTTTGCGATACGACGCCGCAACGCAGTGTTGTGGCCTCGCCCTAACGTGTCGATGCACGATACGACGTCGTGACGTTAGAAACTCACGATGCAATCCTGCGCAGTTTGTTATTCGAAATTCAAAGATGACGGATGGTATTGAAGTCTTTGAACTCTTCGAAACTTGATGCACTCATTCTAAAGTAATCAAAAAACTAGTTGTGGTCTATTTTTAAGGCATTGTACTTCTTTGTAAAGTGACTCCCGTTATTCATGTTTGAAAGAAATGGGTGGATCCAATATCTTCTGAGTATCTGTCTTTTCTTTCTTCGTCTTTTTATTAACAGCAGAAGCAGAATGCGTCTAGAGCGGTCCATTTTTCGGAATGAACTAAAACACTACCCCACTGTATCGACGGCATCGTGCCGTGTATCGTGCGTGGCACGTTACGTTACGATGTCGTGTTTATTTACGATGCTCATCGTAGATTTCCACGACGCGACGTCGTATCGTGAAACGACGCCGCATCGTTGTACGACGCGACGTCGTATCGTGTTTATGTGTGGGAGCTCTAACAAACTAACAGTAGAATAGGCTTTAATTTTGAAAGTTCAACAACACATAGCGTTACTTACGTTGTTGAGCAGACAAGTTTTTTGAACAGTAATGCAATGGATTATTTTTTTGAAAGAGTATACTCTTGAGGTGGTCCCATATAATTGGTCAAATTCTGATGACTGGTTTTGGAGTAAGGTTCAATAATACGTATTTTTCATCTTAGTTTATGTTGATGATGTTATAATAACTTTCTGTCACTGTTATTTACATAGCAAAAAGTGGTATACAAGTGTGGGGTAACTGGGATAGGTACCACAACTAAAAAGAAAACTTTTTTAATTTTATTAAATAGTCAAACGAACTTCACTCACCTGTAAGTGAAGATCGACGATAATTATAAAATCTAAAAAATCACATTTAAACTTGCCATGTCCAAGGTACAATTTTTGGCAATGCTTCGTGAAATCACGACGCCATTCTTGTAACTCAAACTCAAAGCACTTTTGGATTGTCAAGAAGTCGGTCAGTCAGAAAATATGAAGCTAGTTGCCCATTCCAAAGCGTAGGTACCTATGGAGAAGAACGGGCAAGAAACTCCATGGACACTCTTTTAAATTATATATTTACAAAAATATAATAAAACGAAATAATTATAATTAGATTATAATAATAATGATTATATTAATTAAATTATTATAATTACATCATTAATGTTGAATTTAGAACGTCGTAAAAAAGACGTACGCGTTAAAATCGTCCAGAGTACAGCAAATTGTAACAAAACAATCCAAAAATAAATAAATAAAAAAATAAGCCGAGGCAGCTAGGCTTAGTAAAAAACAAAACCAAATCATAAATAAATGCTTGTCAACAAGCTTCTCCAGGAAATAGAAAACCTTCTAACAAATATCCAGCTTCCGACCAAAATACACGTCGGACGATACATAAATCATTCTATTTTACCGTGTAACCAAACATCAGGGTTTATGTTCGAATCCGCTAATATCCAAGACGGTTTACGTAAGAGCCGCTCATATCCTCGGAAGGACCAACAATGTGGGTAAGATACGCCGTGGTCGTTTTATAAGGAAAGTATATGATATAGGGTCGCTGAATAGAATGTGTAGTTTTATGGGTACTAGGTTAGCAGAACATGAAAGGGACTTTCAAATGTTTTCTTGTATTTGGAGATTTTCTTTCGAAGTTGTTAAACTAGATTTTTAAATGGAAGTTTTATTGATACCGCTGTGATATTAATTTTGACGCTGTAATTTCCTTAAATTAAAGGATTTCTCATTAACACAGTGATAAGGTTCCTCCTTCTTTCTTTCTGACGCCCTGTCCTCGTTTATTTAAATTTATGAGAACTCAAATTCCAATATTCATACCAACCCACCCTATTCAGAACGACAATCAATTTAGCCTTTTGAACACTATTCACTATTTGACAAACATCTCTCTACATGCTAGGTCTACACAAAACTATATTATATATACTAGGACAACATAAGCTATAAAAAACCCTGTCAATGCCAACCTTAAGCCAATACCCAAATCGTTGAAAGGCCAACCCTCGCTGGACACAACCCATACCTGACAAGTAGTAATAGGTGGGATAAAAGTCGAAAAAGGGAGCGATACCGCATTATGCTCAAGGTAAACCCTTAATGGTGGATGTATTTAATAGCTGTTTTTAACCCCCGACGCAAAAACGACGGGGTGTTATAAGTTTGACGTGTCTGTGTGTGTGTGTGTGTGTGTGTGTGTGTGTGTCTGTCTGTGGCATCGTAGCTCCCGAACGGATGAACCGATTTTAATTTTGTTTTTTTTGTTTGAAAGGTGACTTTGTCGGGAGTGTTCTTAGCTATGTTTGATGAAAATCGGTCTAAGATGGCCGCCGCCACAAAATGGCGGACTACATATTTTTTCACAACCCCCTTAATATGGATATCAAATGAAAGGGCTTGAATAGTAGAATACTATACACTATGATAAATTTCAAATCCAAGATGGCCGCCACCACAAAATGGCGAATTATATTTATTTTTCACAACTCCTTCAATATAGGTATCAAATGAAAGGGCTTGACAAGTAGAATAATGTACAGTCGGCTTCACGATGTGGGTACCCCCCTTAAAAGCATCTACATTCGAACCCGCGATGGCCGCATTGCAAGTTTTGTATTTTTAATAGACTTCAAAAAGAAGGAGGTTCTCAATTTATATATTTTTATATATAGGTTTATATATTTTTCTTTATTTTTTTTTATTGTAATACTTTTTCAAACAGTTTGTAGATAAACAACAATGCACAAGAATACCTATTAATTTAGAACTGTTAGTATCAGTTAAGTTGGTCTAGAGGTTTAGGATCCCACCAAAAACATATAATGTTGAAAAAGAAGGCCAACTTCCTTACTTCATGTAGATGTTTGACCAGCAAAAGAGTTGAAATCGAAACCAACGCCAAGTTTTAAGCCATTTTCTTTGCACCGGCCTTATTTTGCAATTCTGTTGTAAGTAATTTGTGTTTGAAACTTTTTAGATATCAATACAATAATATAGTTCCATTTACACTTGGCGGGTTTTCGTTGTGTTATAGGTATTTTTCATGCATATTATTTTATGGTTTTCTGAAAACCCGCCAAGTTTAAATGGAACAATATTATTGTATTGATATCTAAAAAGTTTCAAACACAAATTACTTACAACAGAATTGCAAAATAAGGCCGGTGCAAAGAAAATGGCTTAAAACTTGGCGTTGGTTTCGATTTCAACTCTTTTGCTGGTCAAACATCTACATGAAGTAAGGAAGTTGGCCTTCTTTTTCAACATTATATGTTTTTGGTGGGATTTCATTTCTTTTTGCCAAGTGGGTAGATACACGTGTAGGATTAAATTGTATAGCCTAGGTTTTCTTTTTTTTTTGATAATTGTGGTTTTTTATTATTTTTTCTCTTACGAGGTGTTTTTTAGGGTTCCATACCCAAAGGGTAAAAACGGAACCCTATTACTAAGACTTCGCTGTCTGTGCGTCTGTCCGTCTGTCTGTCTGTCACCAGGCTGTATCCCAAGAACCGCGATAGCTAGACAGTTGAAATTTTCACAAATTATGTATTTCTGTTGCCGCTATAACAACAAATACTAAAAACAAAATAAAATAAATATTTATTCCCATGCAACAAACGCGATTTTTTTGCCCTTTTTCCTCGATATCAAAAATGGCAACAGGTAGGCACTTGAAATATTCACAATATACTCAGTTGTATTTTAACTTTAATAATAAAATTAAAATAAAATAAATATTTAAGGGGGGCTCCCATACAACAGACATGTTTTTTTCGGCGTTTTTGCCTTGTGGTACGGAACCCTTCTTAAGCGAGTACGACTCGCACTTGGCCAGTTTTTTATTAAATGATGAGCCCGCTGCAGTCTGAACTGCGGCAATGTTTGGTCGTATAGACCATTCCCTGTCAGCTGTTTTTTTAAAACTTATTCTTTTTCACACATATTTTTTTTTAATCCGGTCTATAGATCAACCTTAATCTGTTGTACTCAACAATAGCACTTTCTTGTGCTTTGATCTGGCTAGGATCGATATTTATTAAATGGTCACCACTCAAAGTTTTTACTCTAAATAATGGTACCTACGTAGGCTTGACCAGAAGTGAATATAGAAGAAGCAATATCAATTAAAGCATTGTCCAAGCTCAAACCTTGACTCTTATGAATGGAGATTGCGTAAGCTAAACATATCGGAAACTGCTCCCGGTAAACAAAAGCACGGCTCAAAACTTCAAGTTACAATTTGAAATATTAATGACATTAGTTTTAATTTAAAAAAAATTAAATTAAAAATTTAAAAAACCCCCGACACAAAAAAAAAATTAAAATTAAATGTAAGTAATTGGAAAAGGATCAAATAATTTAAAAACCCCCAACTTAAAGAATCTAGGTAACGAGACTAAAACATATAAATTCATATGGCCGTCGGGGACCTCTTAGGATAGAAGGTGTTCCACAGAACGGTCCCCCGACTTCCATATGAATTTATCTGTTTTAGTCTCGTTACCTAGATTCTTTAAGTTGGGGGTTTTTAAATTATTTGATCCTTTTCCAATTACTTACATTTAATTTTAATTTTTTTTTTGTGTCGGGGGTTTTTTAAATTTTTAATTTAATTTTTTTATTTCATGCTTTTTGTAGGGACTCCTTAATTTTTGTACATATTTCATTTCTTTTATTTTCTTGCGTTTTAAGATTCAGGTAATTTGGTGTTTAATCAGTTATTTTATCTGTCAAAAAAAAACTATTAATGTATAGTTGAAGAATAATTTTTAAGACTAAACAGATTTTTTTGATTTATTGTATCCTTTTTCTAGTTCTTCTTTTAGTTATTCAATTTTCGTACAAGTATTTAATAGCTTTTAGATATCTTAGGTATTTCAGATCTAGTTTATAAAATGGGACTGCGACACTACCTGATATAGAAATACCTACGCTTTTTAAGTAGGATAATTCCATTCGTAATAAAAATAATCAAACTCAGTGATCGTAGTACCAGTCATCACACCACTTTTTTCATCATTCTAGAGCATTGATCAGACAAAAAAATATTTTCAAGTTTTTAGTTTTCATTTCGTTAGTTAATATTCCTCATTCCCTTTCAATATAGTGTACAGTGGGCTGCATCAATTGGGTACCCCAGTTGTATTAAAATTAACTTTGCTACAACTTTGCAATTCAAACATAATAATATATACAATATACATCCTTAAGAATAATACCTACAAAAAGTGTTTATTACGGACGAGATTCGAACCATCGAATCATCGGTTATCCTTTGATTACCGCGAGCTCTTACCAACTAAGCCAGTTAGGTAGTTAATAACTCGATGAATTATCAATCTACTTGGCGTTATAATTCTGTCTCTGTCTAACCGATATATTATTGAACTCGCAGAGAATGCATAGTTGTTAATTGAGGGTAGTTACGCATACATTTTACTAATCTATATTGAAGTTACCGTCTGATGAGTCTAGTTTTGTTTCACCTTTCGCACTATCGCATATTAAACGTGTTTGTGTTAAAACAATAATTTAAAATGATAGACAATTAAATTATATTTCTTTCATTTTAATATAAACCTAATAGTTATAACAACAATAAAAAGAAAAAGTTGCATTAATAGTATAACTCAGAGAAAAATAAAATTTGATGAAAACAAAAACCTAATTATCAGACTGCCAGTATCGAACCTGGGTCAGCGGTTTCACATGTTATATCGAAGCGCACGGCAGTGCGCAGGCCAATTTCCAGCAAGTGGTCGCACGTACGCCGTGCACTATTTACCCGAACCGCTTCGAGCTACTTTTGACCACCCTGTATCTAACAAATTGTCACACGAAATCGAATCAAACTTCACATACATAATACCATGACTGCTGTTAGTTCGAATACCAAATTTCATAACTGTAGCTTTAATAGATTCAAAGTTATGTAATTTTCAAAATAGCTAAAGTGGCACTGACTGACTGACTGACTGACTGACTGACTGACTGACTCACTCACTTAGAGTTAATCAAAATGTTTAGGGACTTCTAGTAGGCCTAGAAACTTGAAATTTGGCACGAAGCTAGACATCAGCATGAAACTAAAGGAAAAATTAAAAAAATGGTCAAGTGTGAGTCTGGCTCGCGCGTAGAGGGATCAATATTAAATTTTGATTCTAGCCGGCCTAGAAACTTCTAACCGGCCTAGAAACTTGAAATTTGGCACGAAGCTAGACATTAGTTTGAAACTAAAGGAAAAATTAAAAAAATGGTCAAGTGTGAGTCTGGCTCGCGCATAGAGGGTTCCGAATTAATTTTTATTCTAGCCGGCCTAGAAACTTCTAACCGGCCTAAAAACTTGAAATTTAGCATGAAGCTAGATATTAGCATGAAACTAAAGGAAAAATTAAAAAGAGGTCAAATGTGAGTTTGGCTCGCATGCAGAGGGTCCCGTATGATTTTTTTCTAGCTGGAACTGGACATTACCATGAAACTAAAAGAAAAGTTTTAAAAGCGGTCAAGTGTGAGTTTGGCTCGCGCACAGAGGGTTCCGTAGGTATTAAATTTTTTTTTATAGTCGGCCTAGAAACTTGTCATTTTGCACGAAGCTAAAGTAAAAATAAAAATGCGGTCAAGTGTGAGTTCGGCTATCACACATTCTGTAATCTGTGTTCCGTATAAAAAAAATTAACTTAATTTTTTTTAGGTAAGTATGAGTCTTTCTTAGAAAGATAAATTATTAACACGTTGGCTGCTATACGAGTATACTCGTAGTAACTATTTTTTATGCCCACCATACAAAATTGTAGGTACGAGTATACTCGTAGTTGGCAGTGGAACCTAGTTCAAACTACGAGTTAACTCGTAGTATGGCAATGAGATAGGATTTTTATTACCTATTGCCAATCTACGAGTATAGTCGTAGATCATTTGGCGTGAAAACGTGCGCTCGCTCCCTTGCTCTGTCAATGTGCAACTGCGGGCGGAAGTTTTGTGTATTTCTAATATGCATAAACCTATTCTGGTTCCTGTGTCACACAAAAACGGTAAGGTTTCGATGAAACCTAATGTGGTTCGAGATTACAACAAGGGAATGTCCCGGATCGATCTTTCAGACCAATTGCTGTCATATTACTCAGCTCTTAGAAAGACGTTGTTTTGGTACAAAAAATTTGCGATACACATTTTTGAAATCTACATTCACAAAGCCTGCATGATCTTGTAGATCATGCAGGCTTTGTGAATGTAGATTTCCACACACAACAAGCCAACCTTCCTCCGGAAAAGAAATTGGATGCCCTTTCGTTCAAAGATGAAGTCACAAAACATCTTTTAGGCGAAACATTTGCAAAGTATAGTCATCACGAGCAGAAAAAACGAGAAGGATTACCTACAAGTACTACATTATTGAGAGCGTCTACCACCCACACAAAAAAAAACAGAAACCGACGAAATCGTGTTGTGTCTGCACAAAAGAAAAAAAACGCAAAGAAACAATTTATTACTGTCCGGTATGTCCTGGAAAACCTGCCTTATGCGTAGAAAATTGTTTTAAAATGTATCACTCCTTTTTGATTTCACAGTGATGTACCCAAAAAATTTCTATCAAACTTTTTTTTCTGATTAAATAATGTTTTACTTCAAATGCCAAAAAATGTAACCCCGCCCTCCTTTCACTGCCACTTGTCTAGAATTCGTTAGAAATCGCATACAATCAACTACGAGAATACTCGTAGTTGGTAATGGGGCCCAGATCTTGTACTACGAGTATACTCGTAGGGTGGCAGTCAACGTGTTAAAAACCTTAAAACATGTCAAATGACGTATATCATAAGATATAAACGCAAAATATTTTTTAAGAATACTTATTTGACCCCTTTTAAATCGTATTGTTAAGCAGATTCATATTTCTTTTTCTAAAAGTATATTTTTTTTAAATTAAAACTAATGTCATTAATATTTCAAATTGTAACTTGAAGTTTTGAGCCGTGCTTTTGTTTACCGGGAGCAGTTTCCGATATGTTTAGCTTACGCAATCTCCATTCATAAGAGTCAAGGTTTGAGCTTGGACAATGCTTTAATTGATATTGCTTCTTCTATATTCACTTCTGGTCAAGCCTACGTAGGTACCATTATTTAGAGTAAAAACTTTGAGTGGTGACCATTTAATAAATATCGATCCTAGCCAGATCAAAGCACAAGAAAGTGCTATTGTTGAGTACAACAGATTAAGGTTGATCTATAGACCGGATTAAAAAAAAATATGTGTGAAAAAGAATAAGTTTTAAAAAAACAGCTGACAGGGAATGGTCTATACGACCAAACATTGCCGCAGTTCAGACTGCAGCGGGCTCATCATTTAATAAAAAACTGGCCAAGTGCGAGTCGTACTCGCTTAAGAAGGGTTCCGTACCACAAGGCAAAAACGCCGAAAAAAACATGTCTGTTGTATGGGAGCCCCCCTTAAATATTTATTTTATTTTAATTTTATTATTAAAGTTAAAATACAACTGAGTATATTGTGAATATTTCAAGTGCCTACCTGTTGCCATTTTTGATATCGAGGAAAAAGGGCAAAAAAATCGCGTTTGTTGCATGGGAATAAATATTTATTTTATTTTGTTTTTAGTATTTGTTGTTATAGCGGCAACAGAAATACATAATTTGTGAAAATTTCAACTGTCTAGCTATCGCGGTTCTTGGGATACAGCCTGGTGACAGACAGACAGACGGACAGACGCACAGACAGCGAAGTCTTAGTAATAGGGTTCCGTTTTTACCCTTTGGGTATGGAACCCTAAAAAACACCTCGTAAGAGAAAAAATAATAAAAAACCACAATTATCAAAAAAAAAAGAAAACCTAGGCTATACAATTTAATCCTACACGTGTATCTACCCACTTGGCAAAAAGAAATGAAATCCCACCAAAAACATATAATGTTGAAAAAGAAGGCCAACTTCCTTACTTCATGTAGATGTTTGACCAGCAAAAGAGTTGAAATCGAAACCAACGCCAAGTTTTAAGCCATTTTCTTTGCACCGGCCTTATTTTGCAATTCTGTTGTAAGTAATTTGTGTTTGAAACTTTTTAGATATCAATACAATAATATTGTTCCATTTAAACTTGGCGGGTTTTCAGAAAACCATAAAATAATATGCATGAAAAATACCTATAACACAACGAAAACCCGCCAAGTGTAAATGGAACTATATTATTGTATTGATATCTAAAAAGTTTCAAACACAAATTACTTACAACAGAATTGCAAAATAAGGCCGGTGCAAAGAAAATGGCTTAAAACTTGGCGTTGGTTTCGATTTCAACTCTTTTGCTGGTCAAACATCTACATGAAGTAAGGAAGTTGGCCTTCTTTTTCAACATTATATGTTTTTGGTGGGATCCTAAACCTCTAGACCAACTTAACTGATACTAACAGTTCTAAATTAATAGGTATTCTTGTGCATTGTTGTTTATCTACAAACTGTTTGAAAAAGTATTACAATAAAAAAAAATAAAGAAAAATATATAAACCTATATATAAAAATATATAAATTGAGAACCTCCTTCTTTTTGAAGTCTATTAAAAATACAAAACTTGCAATGCGGCCATCGCGGGTTCGAATGTAGATGCTTTTAAGGGGGGTACCCACATCGTGAAGCCGACTGTACATTATTCTACTTGTCAAGCCCTTTCATTTGATACCTATATTGAAGGAGTTGTGAAAAATAAATATAATTCGCCATTTTGTGGTGGCGGCCATCTTGGATTTGAAATTTATCATAGTGTATAGTATTCTACTATTCAAGCCCTTTCATTTGATATCCATATTAAGGGGGTTGTGAAAAAATATGTAGTCCGCCATTTTGTGGCGGCGGCCATCTTAGACCGATTTTCATCAAACATAGCTAAGAACACTCCCGACAAAGTCACCTTTCAAACAAAAAAAACAAAATTAAAATCGGTTCATCCGTTCGGGAGCTACGATGCCACAGACAGACACACACACACACACACACACACACACACAGACACGTCAAACTTATAACACCCCGTCGTTTTTGCGTCGGGGGTTAAAAAATATACTTTTAGAAAAAGAAATATGAATCTGCTTAACAATACGATTTAAAAGGGGTCAAATAAGTATTCTTAAAAAATATTTTGCGTTTATATCTTATGATATACGTCATTTGACATGTTTTAAGGTTTTTAACACGTTGACTGCCACCCTACGAGTATACTCGTAGTACAAGATCTGGGCCCCATTACCAACTACGAGTATTCTCGTAGTTGATTGTATGCGATTTCTAACGAATTCTAGACAAGTGGCAGTGAAAGGAGGGCGGGGTTACATTTTTTGGCATTTGAAGTAAAACATTATTTAATCAGAAAAAAAAGTTTGATAGAAATTTTTTGGGTACATCACTGTGAAATCAAAAAGGAGTGATACATTTTAAAACAATTTTCTACGCATAAGGCAGGTTTTCCAGGACATACCGGACAGTAATAAATTGTTTCTTTGCGTTTTTTTTCTTTTGTGCAGACACAACACGATTTCGTCGGTTTCTGTTTTTTTTTGTGTGGGTGGTAGACGCTCTCAATAATGTAGTACTTGTAGGTAATCCTTCTCGTTTTTTCTGCTCGTGATGACTATACTTTGCAAATGTTTCGCCTAAAAGATGTTTTGTGACTTCATCTTTGAACGAAAGGGCATCCAATTTCTTTTCCGGAGGAAGGTTGGCTTGTTGTGTGTGGAAATCTACATTCACAAAGCCTGCATGATCTACAAGATCATGCAGGCTTTGTGAATGTAGATTTCAAAAATGTGTATCGCAAATTTTTTGTACCAAAACAACGTCTTTCTAAGAGCTGAGTAATATGACAGCAATTGGTCTGAAAGATCGATCCGGGACATTCCCTTGTTGTAATCTCGAACCACATTAGGTTTCATCGAAACCTTACCGTTTTTGTGTGACACAGGAACCAGAATAGGTTTATGCATATTAGAAATACACAAAACTTCCGCCCGCAGTTGCACATTGACAGAGCAAGGGAGCGAGCGCACGTTTTCACGCCAAATGATCTACGACTATACTCGTAGATTGGCAATAGGTAATAAAAATCCTATCTCATTGCCATACTACGAGTTAACTCGTAGTTTGAACTAGGTTCCACTGCCAACTACGAGTATACTCGTACCTACAATTTTGTATGGTGGGCATAAAAAATAGTTACTACGAGTATACTCGTATAGCAGCCAACGTGTTAATAATTTATCTTTCTAAGAAAGACTCATACTTACCTAAAAAAAATTAAGTTAATTTTTTTTATACGGAACACAGATTACAGAATGTGTGATAGCCGAACTCACACTTGACCGCATTTTTATTTTTACTTTAGCTTCGTGCAAAATGACAAGTTTCTAGGCCGACTATAAAAAAAAATTTAATACCTACGGAACCCTCTGTGCGCGAGCCAAACTCACACTTGACCGCTTTTAAAACTTTTCTTTTAGTTTCATGGTAATGTCCAGTTCCAGCTAGAAAAAAATCATACGGGACCCTCTGCATGCGAGCCAAACTCACATTTGACCTCTTTTTAATTTTTCCTTTAGTTTCATGCTAATATCTAGCTTCATGCTAAATTTCAAGTTTTTAGGCCGGTTAGAAGTTTCTAGGCCGGCTAGAATAAAAATTAATTCGGAACCCTCTATGCGCGAGCCAGACTCACACTTGACCATTTTTTTAATTTTTCCTTTAGTTTCAAACTAATGTCTAGCTTCGTGCCAAATTTCAAGTTTCTAGGCCGGTTAGAAGTTTCTAGGCCGGCTAGAATCAAAATTTAATATTGATCCCTCTACGCGCGAGCCAGACTCACACTTGACCATTTTTTTAATTTTTCCTTTAGTTTCATGCTGATGTCTAGCTTCGTGCCAAATTTCAAGTTTCTAGGCCTACTAGAAGTCCCTAAACATTTTGATTAACTCTAAGTGAGTGAGTCAGTCAGTCAGTCAGTCAGTCAGTCAGTCAGTCAGTGCCACTTTAGCTATTTTGAAAATTACATAACTTTGAATCTATTAAAGCTACAGTTATGAAATTTGGTATTCGAACTAACAGCAGTCATGGTATTATGTATGTGAAGTTTGATTCGATTTCGTGTGACAATTTGTTAGATACAGGGTGGTCAAAAGTAGCTCGAAGCGGTTCGGGTAAATAGTGCACGGCGTACGTGCGACCACTTGCTGGAAATTGGCCTGCGCACTGCCGTGCGCTTCGATATAACATGTGAAACCGCTGACCCAGGTTCGATACTGGCAGTCTGATAATTAGGTTTTTGTTTTCATCAAATTTTATTTTTCTCTGAGTTATACTATTAATGCAACTTTTTCTTTTTATTGTTGTTATAACTATTAGGTTTATATTAAAATGAAAGAAATATAATTTAATTGTCTATCATTTTAAATTATTGTTTTAACACAAACACGTTTAATATGCGATAGTGCGAAAGGTGAAACAAAACTAGACTCATCAGACGGTAACTTCAATATAGATTAGTAAAATGTATGCGTAACTACCCTCAATTAACAACTATGCATTCTCTGCGAGTTCAATAATATATCGGTTAGACAGAGACAGAATTATAACGCCAAGTAGATTGATAATTCATCGAGTTATTAACTACCTAACTGGCTTAGTTGGTAAGAGCTCGCGGTAATCAAAGGATAACCGATGATTCGATGGTTCGAATCTCGTCCGTAATAAACACTTTTTGTAGGTATTATTCTTAAGGATGTATATTGTATATATTATTATGTTTGAATTGCAAAGTTGTAGCAAAGTTAATTTTAATACAACTGGGGTACCCAATTGATGCAGCCCACTGTACACTATATTGAAAGGGAATGAGGAATATTAACTAACGAAATGAAAACTAAAAACTTGAAAATATTTTTTTGTCTGATCAATGCTCTAGAATGATGAAAAAAGTGGTGTGATGACTGGTACTACGATCACTGAGTTTGATTATTTTTATTACGAATGGAATTATCCTACTTAAAAAGCGTAGGTATTTCTATATCAGGTAGTGTCGCAGTCCCATTTTATAAACTAGATCTGAAATACCTAAGATATCTAAAAGCTATTAAATACTTGTACGAAAATTGAATAACTAAAAGAAGAACTAGAAAAAGGATACAATAAATCAAAAAAATCTGTTTAGTCTTAAAAATTATTCTTCAACTATACATTAATAGTTTTTTTTTGACAGATAAAATAACTGATTAAACACCAAATTACCTGAATCTTAAAACGCAAGAAAATAAAAGAAATGAAATATGTACAAAAATTAAGGAGTCCCTACAAAAAGCATGAAATAAAAAAATTAAATTAAAAATTTAAAAAACCCCCGACACAAAAAAAAAATTAAAATTAAATGTAAGTAATTGGAAAAGGATCAAATAATTTAAAAACCCCCAACTTAAAGAATCTAGGTAACGAGACTAAAACAGATAAATTCATATGGAAGTCGGGGGACCGTTCTGTGGAACACCTTCTATCCTAAGAGGTCCCCGACGGCCATATGAATTTATATGTTTTAGTCTCGTTACCTAGATTCTTTAAGTTGGGGGTTTTTAAATTATTTGATCCTTTTCCAATTACTTACATTTAATTTTAATTTTTTTTTTGTGTCGGGGGTTTTTTAAATTTTTAATATTATTTATGGTGTCCTGGTATTATATTTGGACATGATAAGCTGACAAGATAATGGTATAATAGCGACTGTAATTTGTTTGAAAGTTTTTCCGAGCTATTATTTTGTTTGTTCTTTATACAGGGTTATGGGTAAAACATTAACAACCTCTTAAGTGGTCAAAAAATCAGCTGTTCCCTACTTTTTGACGAGTTATACGAACACAAAAGTAGGGGACAACTGATTTTTTTTTGCGATTTCAGTTTTGGTCCCATAGTAAAAGTTGTTCATAATGATGAGTACAATGACCTCTTAAGAGGTTGTTAATGTTTTACCAATAACCCTGTATATAACCTAATAATATCGATTTAATTAGGTACTGACGTTAAACTACCTACAAATACCGTTCATCCCTTTTCAGTCTTAGGTACTACCTAATTATATCATTGTCCGTAATTAAAAAGTTGTTCGATCATGTTTACCCACTTGACTGATTTTAAATCGTATCGTAGGTAGTAAAGTATTTGCCAGGGCGCCCTGCGGACTCTCCGTCCGCATTCCGGCCCATCGTGCTGCTCGACGAGGTCGGCAAGCTCTTTGAGAGAGTGATTGCGGGCCGCCTCGTCGGGCACCTGGTGAGGACGGGGCCGGATCTTGCGGACAGCCAGTTCGGTTTCCGCAAGGGGCGCTCGACGGTGGACGCCATCATGCGCGTGAGAGCCCTCACGACGGGGGACGCGGTGTCCCGGGGTGGGGTCGTCGTGGCGGTGTCACTCGACATCGCCAACGCGTTTAACACCCTGCCCTGGAGCACCATTGTGGAGGCACTCCGGTATCACCGGGTGCCGCCCTACCTCCGTCGAATAGTCGAGGCGTATCTGACGGAAAGAGCCGTCAGCTACCCCGGTCGCGATGGGGAGTGGAACCGGCGAGAGATGTCGTGCGGTGTCCCACAGGGATCGGTCCTGGGGCCGCCTCTGTGGAACATCGGGTACGACTGGGTGCTGCGCGCCGACCTCCCTGATGGCGTCAGCGTGGTTTGCTACGCTGACGACACGCTGGTCCTGGCGCAGGGGAGGTCGCATCAGGCGGCGGCCGACGCGATGACACGCGGGGTTGCGATAGTCGTGGAGAGGATCCGGCAGTTGGGTCTCGAGGTGGCATTGCACAAGTCCGAGGCCATGTCGTTTCATGGGCCCCGGAACGCGCCGCCATCGGGATCCCAACTAACGGTAGGAGGGGTTCACATCGGCGTCGGGATGACGATGAAATACCTGGGTCTCGTCCTCGACAGCCGGTGGAACTTCGTGGAGCATTTCCGACGTTTGGCCCCCAAACTGGAACGGGCCGGGGCCGCCTTCAAGCGGCTCTTGCCCAACCTGGGGGGGCCAAACGCCTCCTGCCGGAGGCTTTACGCGGGGGTCGTGCGGTCCATGGCCATATACGGGGCCCCGGTGTGGGCGCGTTCACTGCGGCGGCGAGCCGCCCACTACCTGAACGCGCCCCAGAAGGTGGTAGCCATAAGGGCTATCCGGGGCTACCGCACGATCTCTGGCGAGGCGGCAAGCCTCCTTGCCGGACTGCCGCCATGGGATCTGGAGGCGATAGTCCTCGCGCGCCTGTATGAGTGGCGCGCGGAGGCACTACGCCGGGGGGAGGATCCGCTTCCGCGGCAAATCGCTGCGGAGCGGACGGATCTCCGGCGCGATCTCATGGCGGCATGGAAAGAGCGACTGTCGCAACCCAGCGCAGGGCACGCCGCGATAGCGGCGATAAGACCCCTCTTTGAGGAGTGGCTAGAGAGGCGCCACGGCGCCCTCACCTTTCGCCTGACGCAGGTCCTCACCGGACACGGAAGCTTCGGGAGGTTCCTGCACATCATCAGGCGGGAGGAAACGCCCGGGTGTCACCATTGCCAGGATCGCCCAGAGGACACGGTGGAGCACACGGTGGAGGTCTGCCCCGCTTGGGCGGAGCACCGCCGTGTCCTCGTAGAGGCGATTGGCAGCGACGGCGACCTCTCGCGTCCGGCCCTGGTGCAAGCCATGGTCCGGGGCGAGAGGGAGTGGGAGGCAGTCACCTCCTTCTGCGAAGCAGTCATGCTAGCGAAGGAGGTGGCGGAACGGCTCAGGGAGAGAGCCTCCCGTCCCAGCCGCCGCGGGAGACGCTCCAGGCGTCGGGAGCCGCGTGACGACTCCCGGCCACCGTAGGCGCGGGCCTGCGGGCGGAGAGTAATGGGTAGCTCACCGCCCGATCAGGACCAGGCCCGTGCCGGACGGCGCGTACGTGTTCCACGCGCGCCTCAAAGAGATGTCAGCATCGAGGAGGGGCCCCTTAGGGCCGAAGCCTGCCGGGTCAGCGGGATTGTCCGAAAGGGTTACCGCTGGCCCGGAACATAAAGGGCTAAGGAAGGAACACGGGTGGGTTTTAGTCAGTAAGAGTCTGACACTCCCTTCCGCTCCACCCAGAGCGGGAGGAGTCATTTGATGATTTCCCATCCTCAAAAAAAAAAAAAAAAAAAAAAAAAGGTAGTAAAGTATTTGTATCTCACGAAGCGACGCTCTTTACTTGTGGTAACTAAGTGTACACTCTGTGAATGAGTGCGTGAAGACGAGTAGCGTCAGTGACCAGCACATAGCACACACGCACACACACACATAATTCCGACTTCGCGATTGTCTCGGACAGTACCGAGAGCTATTATATACATGGCATTCACAGCGTATTTGTATGTAGCCTTGGTAACCATAAGTAAAGCGCGTGTCGCTTCTTAAGATAAAAATACTGTATTTTAATTTAGACAAATTCAACGTCACCAGATTTTAATTTACATCAAACTGAACACCCATTTCATCCCAACCCAAATTCAAGTCCCACTTTCGTTGCCCCATTGTTCTCCATAATTTATGTAAAGGAACGTTCTTTTGTTTTCAGGAGCATCGTAACGTCGTATGTGACGCACAAGAATCTCGGTAATTTCACAGTGAGAGTAGGCAGTTCCTACAACAACAAAGCAGGGGCTCTCCATAAGGTAAAGTTTACTTTTACGCAATGCTGTTAACAGAATTAGATTGAGTTCGTTGATGAATGGACGTTTTTTTTACCAGTTTGTCCGTTATTTTTAAATGTTTGGAGGAAGTTGTAGTTAAAGAAATTGTGTTCCTTTGAAAGTTAGGTGATTCAGTCTAATTTGTTTTCAAATATATACACACATCGGGACCTGTTGAAGGTATTTCACCTCCATGTACGAACACTGGCTAGATAGAAAATTGTCTATATAAAAGTTGACTTATAGTTTTTGTACGATACACCATTTTTTCCACATTGTTCTTAGATAAATCTTCATATCTTCCTAATAAATGCCTAACAGTATTTCCTGTGTTTTCGCCCTGTACACCTCCCCAACCTTCAAAAGTCAAGTGACAAAACAGCTTCAAAAGTTGTTAGAAAATAAAAAATAACTAGGTATTATTATTTTGTTAGAAAAAACATGGAGCGAGTAGGTATCGACTCAGCGCCTACTATTCCAAATTACACATACAAAATTAAGTGACAGTTCGAAGATGAAGATTGAAGTTTCTAATGTCAACATTTCCAACAAACTCCTAATCTGAGTAGCCTCTGCTAAGTTCCAACAAAATAATTATATTACGAAAGGTCCCTTACCGGGCCGATAAAATGTCGCACCACTAATTTATCGCAGGCCTGTCATTTCATTATCTTTTTCCACTTAACTGAGTTTTACGCGATTTTCCTTGTTGATCCGCTTCGTTCCCTCTGTTTGCCTGCTTAGATCGATCTATACTTTTTTGTAAGTGACTTCTGAGAAAATATAATTAAGTGAAATATGATTATAATATTGATGTTCTTTGAATTGCCTTTTGTTTTTGTTATCTTTTTCAAATCAAAATGTCATTATCGTTAGTATCTATACTTAGAAGGCATTACTTCGTCCGCGCATATTGATTTTTCGGATCAAAAATAACCCTTTTCTCCTTCTTCGATTGTGATTCACCTCTCTTTCAAAATTCGTTAATTTGGCTCGGCAGTTAGTCAAAAACGAAATTAGGTAAAGACATGTTGCGCCAAACCCAAATAAATTGGGATACAGGCAGGACAATGATGAGTTAGCCAAAAACGCACAAAACAAATAGAATTTTGCCTTAGTTTTGAAAATGTTGGTGTGGATGTACGATTTCATTTGTAAAGAGATAATGATTCCCAGTACTTTTATCGCTGTTAATGCTACTCTTGTTACCTTTAAAATTCATTTGCAAGAACAAAGAGATATTCGTAATCTCTAAAAAGTTCTTGTGGTAGGTATAGTCGACCTTGTTATTGGTTGTCAACTCCTTAAAGGTTGTCACTTGCAAGTCATAAAACCAAGAAGTTTCTAGATAAAAGTGGAGGCAACACTCTAAACACCTAAGTGAAAACGACTGTGGTCGGACACTCTCTTTCTAAATACTCACATAAGAACGAGACAGTGATATGTTTTCTTTGTCATACGTATGTATTAAGAAAGAGAGTGTCCGACCACAGTAGTCTTCACTATGGTATTTACAGTGTTGCCTCCACTTTACCCTAAGCTTCTTGCATAAAACGACAACGTCTTGTCTTTGTGACAGATAAATAATGTAATGATTATAATTAATGCTTTTCAAATTGCCTTTTGTTTTATAGCTTTTACAAATTAAAATCTCATCATCGTTAAGGACTATACCTACAACTACATACTTAGAAGCAAAGCTTTGTTTAAATATTGATTTTTCAGACTACTAAAAATGACCCTTTATCCCTCTTCATGTATTATTAAGTACCCTCTCTGCCAACATTCATTAATTTATTAGGCTCGGTTGTTTAGCCGTAAAAACCTTAACTTTGTAAATATTGATGAGGTTATAGATTTAATTTGTATGTCATTATAATCATCTACAGCCCGACTTTACCCACTGCTGGGCATAGGTCTTTATTGTCTTGTGCCAATCCCCACGCTCCTGTGCCAGCCTCAAGGCTCCTTCGAGCAGGCGCGACACGCGATAAAATCGCACGCGACACAAAAGCACCGCAAGTCGTGCAACGAGCGGTGCCTTTGTGTCGCGCGCGATTATATCGCGTGTCGCGCCTGTTTGTAGGAACTTTAATCCGGGTTCTACGAGTCTTTGGTCAACAGGACCCACTGGAACTGGTAACAATGTCGTCCACCCATCACGCCGCCCGGACGACCGACACTTCCTCTTACAGTCATTAATTAGTATAGATAGAAAGTAATGATTCCTACTACTGTTCTCGCTACTCATGTTTCCATAAAATATTCATTCATACAAACAAAGAGGGAGATTTGAAATCGTAAAAATTATTTAGATGATAGAAAAAGAAATGTAATCTCCAGAATTCCCAATCGGCAAAAACAAAAGCATTCACGTGTTAACAACATCAACTTATTTCCAAAACCAAAAGGTAATAACGCACTCATGAAAACGTAATAACGTAACCAAATGAGAGGTGTTATCAGACGTTTTTATTCCGAGCGTAAAATCTTTACTGCGACACCGGAGGGGTTTGTAATGAGTCGGTTACTGGATTCGTTTATTGTCGTTCGGCGTATGATCATATTTGGGAGTGTGAATTTGGTTTTTAAAGGCTGTTTTTACGGAATTGTGAGGTAGAAACTTCAATTTAGAAAGACGGTTTTTTAGAGCTTAAATTTGGAGCTTCATTTAAACCTGTGTTGATTGTCATCTACCTACTTATCTTGTGTTGCTTACGTTGCTGGGAAACGCAAGTCTATTTAAAAACTGGTCCTTTGATCGTAGTCAAGAGAATATTTCTTTCACGCTTCAGTGTTAATTAATTTAGGTCAATGTATACAATGTGCTGATGACTTTATTTATGGTCTTCTATAAATAAGAAACTACAACAAGAAAGTAATAAAACTCACTGGTTTTAAAAATCAAATCGGTTAAATCTTTTCGGATTCTTTAGAAAGAGTACCTAAACCACTAATTAATTCACCTCTAGATACCATTATGTCATCAATAAAGGTTAATTCTCGAAATACAGATAGGACCACGCCAACTAAAATGAACGGCATATACTAGGAGAACAGATGGCGTCAGCAGGTTCAATTTGAGCACTACCTATTCATATTTTATTTACGTATTGTCCGTCGCGTCTGCGTACCACGGACACTGACATGGCTGGAAAGCGCGGTGATTAAACATTTCGTGTTGGATAGTTTGTTGAACCCGTCTACTGTGACATATATGTCATATTCATTTGTTTGCAGATAAAACAGGTTGTTGACATAATAACTATAAATATTGAAGAAAAGCGTTACTTGCATCATACCATTCATACCTAACAGGACTTTCATCATCTGCTAACCTTTTTTTTTTTTTAAACAGGCTTCCATTCATGTCTAACAAGATGCGTTTTTCACGGAGCGACCGCCTATTGACCTCCACAGTACACCTACGTCATCATCGTCATCACTAATAGCCTTGTTCCAACCATTGCTGGGTAGGCTTCCTTCTTATTGTGTCATGCTTCCCTGGTCTGTGCTAGTCCCATCCAGGTCTTTCGGTACACAGTAAAGACACACTAATTACAAACTGATATAATTATCAAGGTACGCAAATTCGACTTAATCACACTAAAACGGTACGTAAACCATTTCTAATAACATGCTAAGCGTTATCGAGGAATTGATAATACTATTTACTACGTACTAACTCCTCGAATTAAACTTTTATTACCCGACTCAAGCTTCTTAATTGTCCTACCAGCTGTTTTCCGGAAATTAAACTTCATTTAACTGCCTTTTCTGTCTCTTTTATTAAAAAACAAATGAATATTTTTGTACCTTTAGAGTCTGACTTTGGCCTACGTCGCACAGACGTTGCGTAGACGCAACGTCATGATTGCGTAGCGTAAGGCCTTTTGTACGCACTCGTTTTTCTTGCCGTGAAAAAATACGGTTTTTGCCGTGTGTAGACACGGTTGTCAGTGTTGTATGGTATGGATCACTGTGGAAGTTTGTTGATAACAAGGCAGCACTACGACACGGCACCGTCACCGTATACCATAGAACGAGTCATATAAAAGGTCACACGATTTTTCTACGGCGCGGTTGACAAGCCGTACCATAAACTAACCATGCCGTGTACATATGATGAACACCTATACAGGACATACGCTGAGTATAAATCCCACTCTAAATAAAGCGAAATCAACCTTGACAGACGATTACGTCTCAGATCGGTTTGAACGGATGCATGCGGCTTATACGATCAGATTGTTTAGTTCTAATCAACGTTATGCCAACCATGTAAGGCATAATTTTGAAAGTAAAATATCCACCACATGTATTTTTTTGGTTCCAGATAAAAATGATGATCAACAACTTCGATCATTATGTGACAGCAGTTAAACTAGAAACTCCGATGGAGTTTAGTTCTCGAGTGCAGAGCGTCAGACTGCCGGGCCCTGATGACGAAATCACGCTCGGATTCCTGGCCTCCATCGTCGCATGGACTCCTAATGGGGTGAGCATCGAGATTGTTACTAGACAGAGGTAGTTGCGTAACATATCACAACATCTTATTGCCGGACAAGGCTTACCCCGATGACTTGCAGCAATTTCAGTCCTGGACAAGGGCAAATGTAGACCATTCAGTCAAATAATACAGCAAAACCACTTCAGCGTTTTTGGAACAGCTCCTACTTCAGTGACATGTTGTTCGAAAACCTTTCCAATTTTAGATGTCGCACAAAAAAATATACTGACTTATTCTTAGACATTGGGCATACTAAATCAACTCAATCAATTGGCCCTTGGCACTATTATTCAAAGTTTACTAGGCCATCATAAATATCAGAAAAGCCATAAAGATTTCTCCATTAACATACGAGTCCTTAGATTGTGAGACCAACCATTTATAAAAATGATGTCAGATAAAAAAATATGTGAAGAAAAGGTTGGACTGCGTTGAACAATGGCGAGGAAAACTCTAGGCATATGAATTTCCGTAAAACGTACGATGTGGCTTAGTTTTTTATATTTTACGAAATGAAACATGATTTTTTTGTAGACGAAAGGGATAGAAGGATAAGTTAATACCACTCTCTTCTTCTTCGTGTCGCTGGCACGAATTGCTTTCCCAAAACTTTGTTACTCTTTTTTGTGGCAGCGCAGAGGTCACTTTGACTGCATGTTTTGGGACACATGACAGAGGGCAGGATATTATATATGTCACAAACCATGCTCCACCTGAGCATGGTTTGTGACATAGCTCTACAATCACACTCTACTGCCGTTCCGTCAAGGTAGCTCCACTTTACCAGGTTGGACTTACATCTTCCCATTTGTTTCACCACCTTGTTATTGTTGCTTGCTGCCAGTGTACACGTGTACCCTGTGGCTTTCATTCAGTGGGCATACAGCGACCTACGCGTTCAGTATAATAATGCGCTGATTGTACTGCTGCGTGTATCAGGTTGTGTATCAGGGATGTTTGAGAATAATAATAGTTTTGCCGTCATTATTAGCAATAGATGTGCAACCCTGATGACGCGTGTTCGCTGCAGCACCAACAGTATTCTCAGTGTGTTTGCAGATCGGTGGGATTCCTCGATGTTGCGGAGGTGGAAGCAGCTCCACGCTGAATTTTAATTGTATACCTACTATAGTCCGCGCGGAATTAGTTGGCCGCGCCTTGGGTATGTGATGCTTTGTCATGACTCAGTACTTGCGTTGCGAACACTAGGCAACCCCCCCGCCCTCACCCCCGTCCCCACCCATGGCGCGACCAACTAGTTGCACGCTATAGACGCATGTCTGAAATGAAAGTTTTCTATTCGATTATACCACTAGAGGGCTAAGACCTCTGATTTTGAAGTTTGTAACGAGCATTTTATCACTGTTCTTGCCCAATGTTTAGGAAGTTATAGACCCTAATAATGGTCAGTTCCTACGACACAACTTTGCCTCCAAGTCATGACCGTAGCGCGGGTCTGCGGGCGGAGAGTAATGGGTAGCTCACCGTCCGATCAGGACCAGGCCCGTGCCGGCCAGCGCGTACGTGTTCCACGCGCGCCTCAAAAAGATCGCAGCATCGAGGAGGGGCTCCCCCTTAGGGCCGAAGCCGGGTTAGCGGGATTGTCCGAAAGGGTTACCGCTAGCCCGGAACATAAAGGGCTAAGGAAGGAACACGGGTGGGTTTTAGTCAGTAAGAGTCTGACACTCCCTTCCGCTCCACCCAGAGCGGGAAGAGTCATTTGATGATTTCCCATCCGAAAAAAAAAGTCATGACCGTAAAGGAAACCCAATCAAAAGGATTAGGAGGAGTGTCTTCCTTCTGAGAAAACATTAAAAAAAAAAAAAAAACTAAAGCTAAATAATCTTTTGTTTCCTTTTTCAGCACATGCGAGTAGTAAATGCCCCAATTATTGATCCTACAATATGTGAGGTCGACACGAAGATGCTACCAGGACACTATGTTTGCGTAGGAGGTGTACAGGATCCTAACAGACATTTCTGCAGGGTATGTTGATTATATCTATGCATCTTTCACCTTCTTAAAGAGTGTCAACTGCAGAGACATTTGTACCATATGCAAAATCTCTGTCACGTCTCCTCAAGTTAGGGTATAATAAGCTGAGGTAAAGGCTAGGGTTTCCAAAGAAAGCAGTGGCTGCTCCATTTTGCCCGCAATTTAACGTCAAATGACGTCACTGGAACGTTATTTATCAAAGTAAGTTGGTGTCTTTTCCTAGAGAGCGTTTTTTGACACCATAAAGTCAAACCTAGGTGCCATTGTGTTTTCATGACGGCTGCCACCGCGGAAACCATAGCTTTAGACATCCATACTAATATTATAAATGCGAAAGTGTGTGTCTGTCTGTCTGTTACCTCTTCACGCTTAAACCGCTGAACCGATTTAGATGAAATTTGGTATAGAGATAGTCTGAGTCCCGGGAAAGGACATAAGACTTTTTATCCCGATATTCTCACGGGATCGACACTTATGCGGGTGAAACCGCGGGGCTGCTAGTTTCATATTTACAAGTTAAATGATAGGCGATTTAGTTTTATAAATGTGGTAATTACAATTCAATTCAATTTATTTATTTTTCAAGTATTATGACTCATTATTACGCGCGTATTGATTACGCGCTGATTTATTTTATAATTTAAATTAAACGCCAAATCTAACAAAAAACAACCCTCTTCACCCCCTCTTACAAAAGCAGCAGGCAGTGGGAAGGCGACATCAGGAAACAATTTCACGGGAATTGAAACAACTTTAACGAAAGTAGGTAAACAAAGAATTTCAACATCAAACAGTAATTATTAGAAAGGTTGGAACTGGGTCACGAAATACAGGATGATCGATACTTGAGTAACATTCTTAATCGAAAATTAATGTTTTCTCCAAGTTAATCTTAATCAGATTAATGGCTTTGCCGACTACATGTTCTGGTAGGCATTCATTTTGGGAAAGTTTTTCATTTCGTCATTTCAAGCTTGAAAAAGAAATTTGGTGTTTCAAAAACCAAATCTCAAGCTTTGGTACCCACAAATAGGTGCAAATCAAAAGGTCTTTACTAATTAACTAGCTGCGCCCGCGGTTTCCGATCCCGTGGGAATATCGGGATAAAAAGTAGAATATATGTTAATCCAGGGTGTCAGCTACCTTCATACAAAATTTTATCAAAATTGGTCCAGCCGTTTGAGCGTGAAGAACTAACAAACATACTATAAACACACACACACACTCACAAACTTTCGCCTTTATAATATTAGTGTGATTACCTACATCATAATCAGCCTATAGTGTTCCCACTGCTGGGACACAGGCCTCCTCTCAGTGAGAGGGAGTGGGCCATAATCCACCACTAAAGCCCAGTGCGGGTTGCATTCACTTAACTTTGGCTTGTAACTAAGTAATAACAGCCGCACGGGTCGATTGATCAGGTAAAACTACGCTTGCCGTGGTGGGTCCGTGGATGGGTGACCATCTTTACATGCTAAGACCCCTCCGTGCCTTGGAAAACATGTTAAACCGTTAGTCCCGGCAGTCATTCTTGGATCTTTGACAGTTGTTACGGGTCGTCAGAAGCCTGAAATTCTGACAACCAGTCTTACCAAGGGGTATAGTATTACCCAGTAACTGGGTTCAGGAGGTCATATAGGAAAAGGCTGAGCAGATAGATTTTTTCACTTTGGGAAACTCTTCGTCATTTCAAGGGTAAAGAAGAGATTTGGTGTTTGAATGCTTTGGTATAATTGCACATAATTTTTTTTTATTAATTACCTGCGTATAAATGGCCTGTTCTTTATAGTTCGTGTCTTCTATTTGAACCCCACATGAGACCGGTTTAAGGAAAAAATGCCATAATAATCATGCTTCGCAATCGGATGATAATAACTCACTAAAATCAAAATTTGTGTCAGTACATTCATAAAAAACTTCAATATTCCTATTATGTACTACATTGTGAAGCCGAATGCCAGCGTTTAGGAATCAAAATATTGGTCAAACTCAAAGCAAACTCAAAACATTTATTTGAATTAAACCAATGACGGACAATGATTGGCTGTGTGGTGCCGGACTTAAAGAATTGCACCACCCCTTACTTCCCGTGGGTGTCGTAAAAGGCGACTAAGGGTCTTACCGGAGAATGGGCAGCAGCGTTCTCTATATTCCACCATCATACCATACTGCGATCGCCAACCCGCCTGCCAAGCGTGGCGATTATGGCAAAAAATTGGGGGAGGCCTATGTCCAGCAGTGGACGTCTATCGGCTGAAACGACGAACGCCGACGAATGACGGGCATTTTTGCATTGTCAGGGAGTCGGTCAGTCAGAAAGATGAAGCTAGTTGTGGATGTTGGAAATCCACATACGAATCTAAAGTTTATCAATGCCCCGTTAAAAATATCCTATTCTCTTTTTTATTGGCCAATTCGGAAGTGTCCCCTCCAAACTCTTCCACCTCATTGGTCCATTTAATCCTACCTAATAAAACGAATTCGTAAGTCTATTTATTTTACTCAATCCCGAGTAAGGACCGATAAATTGTGCCATAAGGAATCCCCGTCAAGGGCCTCTGTCAAGGGAGAACACGTTATTTTTTATCCTGTACCTTGAATGTCGTTCCCATGGGTTAAGGGTGAAATATGATGGGTGTTTTGTTGAACAATCGATTGACGGGCTAATAACTTTATCAGTGAAGTTGAGAAATCGTATATCGGAGGAAATCGTGGAGTTAGTAAATCAATGTCAATTTTGGATTTTTTTGAGAAAATTGCTTTGTATTTTCTGGAAAACGGGCTTAATTTTTTGCCTAACTATTTCTTACTCACTCATTACTAAAAGTACCTAGCACATAAATTAATGTCTTCATGCATGCGATGATTACAAACATGTAAGATTCTTTCTTACATGTTTGAAGAAGAAAAAGTATTTATTGGGACTGTAGTACAAATGAAACTAAACAAACAAAATTAATGCGTTTTATTTAAAAATAAAAAAACTGGCCAAGTGCGAATCGGACTCGCACACAAAGGGTTCTTTACCACAAGGCAAAAACGCCGAAAAAAACACGTTTGCCCCTTAAATATTTATTTTATTCTGTTTTTAGTATTTGTTGTTATAGCGGCAACAGACATCCATAATCTGTGAAAATTTCAACTGTCTAGCTATTACGGTTCATGAGATACAGCCTGGTGACAGACGGACAAACGGACAGTGGAGCCTTAGTAATAGGGTCCCGTTTTTACCCTTTGGGTGTGGAACCCTAAAAACACGGATCGGTATCAAAACCAACTCAGCCCATATTTACAACATATGCAAAAATACTTTGCTGATTAACTGTATCTTCCGTCCTGAATATCGCCAAGCAATAAAAGGCAAAGTAAACATAATTACGTATGGTGTTAATAGCCACAATAAAATTAAACGCACTCGATATGCTCACGGAAGCACAAACATATAAATCATCGGGATCGTTCCGATACTTTGTTTTATGAGATCATGCATAAATGTCATTGGAACGAAGAATAAAAACAAATGGGGATAAAACATGTAGTTGTTTATGTAGTCCCGGTATGAGGGATAGCGATATTGAGTTTGTTGAGGCTTTTGTATGGTTTAACTTAATTTGGGGCGAACAAGGAATATCAAATGCGGGGCAAACAAGGAATACCAAAACCAGGGCGAACTTTTTAAGGCGTATGCGGAACTCATCATGTTTTCACAAAGATTTGAAAAGTTATAGTAAAGGCAAACTGCATTTTGCAATTGACACTCCAACCAAGCTGTCACTTTTCCTTACATCCATAATTTAATTAAGTAATAGTAACTAGGTAGCCTGGGAAACCTGGAGAAGGACCATAGGCTACTTTTCATTCTGGATCGCAGACAATGTCGCGAGCAAAAACTCTTTTAAACGCAATTTCTCTCCGTCTCTTTGCCTTCTAGAGCACTTATATAGAAGAAAAACACAAATCTTAATTATTGATGTACATACCTACTCTGCCTCTGACTTAACAGACATACTTCAGCTTATAACCACACACTTCTATTGCAGAAAGACAACGGTGGCGCGGTTATCCAGAACAATACCCTGGTAGCCATATCCTCCTTCATCAACGCTTGCGCCCTCTATTCCAAGACTCACTCCTTCCCCAAAATCGCCAGCTTCGTACACTGGCTAGACTCCGTCATCTGGGACGAGGTCATCAAACCTTCTTCGACCACAGAACCACCCACCAACACACCCACAACGACGTCAAAAATGCCGAACAACGCAAACGCAACAAAAGAAGTATCTGAACGCCAACCTTACTACGCCGACATCGGAAAATACATGTTAACTTTACCGTACGACCCTATAAATGTGCCAATAGAACCGTCGGAAGACAATTCTGTGCTGCCAGGAATGAGTCTCTATGAGTCGTACTTACAAAGTATAGTTAGGGCGAAGACCTCGACTACTGCGTCTACAGACACCGTTAAACAGAAGACGGATAGCACCAAGGCTTCCAACCAATCCATGATGATTTCTCAGCACATATACGCTCGAATGCCCAAGAAATATGACCGGTATGACCATCATTACTTATAGGATTAGTTTTTAATTAAAATTATATTATTGTTTTTTAGAGTACCTACTGGGTAGTAAAAATCTAGGTTTAGATAATAATGCTTAAAATAGAGTTGTCTGTGTCACTGATACCAGGGAGACAGCCTCTTTCTAAAGGTAATTAACATGGCGAAGTTGCTTTCTCTGTTGTCACCTCCGTGTAAAACAAATGCATGCATAGACACGTACGCACACACCGAAGGACACCTCTCCGCGATACATCGCGGGGTGATTGGCGGTTTACCTCGATACTCGTAATTTTAAGAACGTTCCTGATCTCAGTGTCAATCTGTCAAAAATACGTCTAATTTCCCTATGTTTTTGACAAGTTTTATTATATTGATTCTCGCTGAGATAAGATTGCGACTAGATCATAACCTTTACTAGACCTGGGGACCTTTACTGTGCGTGGTTCTACACACACTTGTCGTATCAATACGTTGGTAATGTTCTGAACAAAGAACACATACGTCCCAACACTACAAACTGTATGCAAGTGCCATTTGGGGACTGAAAACAATAACGATAAATTGTCCCACCGAACTGCACGTTACAAAATTTTGTTTCAGTGCGGTTAGTGGAAGTGCTCAGGTGCTGTTCATACAAGTGCGGTTCAAATCAGTGCTCTGAGTGGAATACCTCGTTTTTTTTTACGTGCATGTCTATTAGCATGCATTTGTTTTATATGTCGTATCGCAGTGTGGCATCTTTGACCCTAAAGCTCCACATTTATTAAATAGTCATACATTGCAGTATTTCATTTGTTTTTCTCTTTTATAGTGTCTGGTACTAACGTGTGACAGAACCAAAGGAATGAATACGAAGGCTTCTAACATTGGTTATGTATCCTTGCAATATTTACGGAAGTAACTGTACTACTGATCTAAATCAATAAGAACACAGGATTTGGAAAATTAACTCCTTCTTTTTATTGGTAGGTAATGTCAATGTGTAATATTAAATTGTAAATAAATAAATAGACACTAAATTATAATGTACATTAATTTCTAAATAGTTGTATGCCTTTTATTACTCGCTCCAGAAAAATGGTGACGATGCAGAACCCTCCCAATTCCCCACCTCATTCCTGATCATCAAAATGTCAGTTAACTCGATAGATACTCCACCTCCTTCTAATTGATGACGCCCTAGTACTTCTGCAAGATGAATCTTCATACATCAAAGTGCTATCCTCGTGGGATTGGAGCCATTTCCACATATTCTGGCTCTGGATCAATATTTAATATCACAGATGTTTATTTGAGCTCGCTCCCAGGAGTCCCAAGTGTATAGCTCTCATTAATATCTGGTTATAACGAGCCCGCGGCTTCGCATGCCAAAACTGACATTTTGGTTTGTTCATATTGACGCAAATCATGTTCAATATTTCATGTGTGAGTTCATGCATCTTTGAAGTTGAGAGACAAGAATACACCCTGTATTCTATTATTGGTAAAACATTAACAACCTCTTAAAAGGTCATTGTACTCATCATTATGAACAACTTTTACTATGGGACCAAACCTGAAAACGCAGAAAAAAAAACAGCTGTTCCCTACATTTATGTTCGTATAACTCGTCAAAATGTAGGGAACAGCAGATTTTTTTTTTCGCGATTTCATGTTTGGTCCCGTAGTTAAAGTTGTTCATAATGATGAGTACAATGACCTCATAAGAGGTTGTTAAGAGCGTTTACGCCGTACGGCATTTCATACAAGCTTTCAAGCCCTTCTTTTTCGAAATGAATGAACAGATTTGAATGAAACTTCATACGCATAAGCAGGATAAAAAGGTATAAAAAGTTAGTAGAGAACATTTTCAAAACGTCTTATTTAAAAAAAGATAACTGGAAATCAGTTATCACACTAATATTATAAAGGCAAAAGTTTGTGAGTGTGCGGGGGGGGTGTGTGGGGGTGTGTTTATATGTTTGTTACTTCTTCACGCTCAAACGGTTGGACCGATTTTGATAAAATTTTGTATGGAGGTAGCTGACACCCTGGATTAACATATAGGCTACTTTTTATCGCTTATTACGCGGATGAAACCGCGGGGCGCAGCTAGTTAAAAATAAAATAGCTGTTCTATACATTTTGACCGCGTAGGTATTGCGCTTTTCTGTGAAACAGCAGATATTTTTTGATATCCGACGAAAAATTTCTACGCTACGTCTATAATCATGGTTGCAAGTTGCGAGTCGATGTATACTATCCTGCTTATAATATGTATAGACTTTCTAAATATTCTGTAAAAATCTCACCGAGAAAACATACATGGTGAGGATGTAGAACCCTTCTAATTCCGCACCTTATTCCTGATCATCAAAATGTAAGAATACTCCACCTCCTTCCAATTGATGACGCCCTAGTACTTTTGCAAGATGAAGCTTCATACATCAAAGTGCCATCCTCGTGGGATTGGAGCCACTACCATACCACACACAAATCATCAATCTCATAGACAATCTCAGTCTACTGCGGGACTAAAAAGGGCTTTTATGTCCTAAAATCTGTGTGTATGGTCCACTCAAATCCGTGTGGTACTTTCTTCAAAAGACCGGTTCAGACATCAATCTACACGGTCTTCACATAACCTGGCCAAGATTATGTCTGAACTTTAAAAGAGACTGTGACCTCTGAGTTTGTTTCGGCCTGTCTTCTCAGAGTAGTCAGATAGGAAACGCCGACTTCATCTAGCTTAAAAAAGCCTAAAAAAGGGCTTTTATGTCTCGCTACTCTTAGTTGCACTACAACAAAATATTTAATTCAGTTTTATGGAAAAAACATTTTTCCCGTAAACATCCACAAAATGCCCACGACAGCGATCTATCTTGAGGATATTGCCTTTTCCACCCACACTTATCAAACAAACAAACTTCGTAATAACTTGAAACTTGACAAGGCTCAGAAATAATATTTTTATTGATAGCAAAATAACATAGGCATAATAATCAATTACAGTCAAAATGAAGGTCGTCGCAAAGAGACCATTATCGTAAACAATTTGTCATCGGCCATTAAAAACATAATAATATAAAAGAAAATGATAGGAATTATTTCAGTATGTAGGCATGTAATATAATCAATACGATAGGCGTACTCATACCTACTTCTATTTTGAAATGGAATTTGAAATCTATCTATCTAATATAATTCTTCTGTAGGTACGTGTGTATGTCACCGAAATCCTCCTAAATGGCTGGACCGATTTGGATGAAAGTTTTTGTGTGTGTTTGAGCTTTTGTTTTTATAGCGGCAACAGAAATACATCATCTGTTAAAATTTCAACTGTCTAGCTATCACGGTTCATGAGATTACAGCCTGGTGACAGACAGATGGACAGTGGAGTGTTAGTAATAGGGTCCCATTTTTACCCTTTGGGTATGGAACCCTAAAAACAGTAAGTAACAACAATCGAAACCAAGTAAACCTTCTTACAGCAATATCTTTATTTATATTTTCTAACATGAAAATTATTCACAGTAATCTAGTCAAACCACTAACTAAATAATAATTAGCAATATTTTGAAAGCGTGAAAAAAACAGAAAATGTGTACGAAAGAACCTGTAAGCAGGCAAATTTTCCTTACATAGGTACGTGACGATTTCTACTAGTCAACTCCTATCCCAAGCCGCATTATGGAATGTCGTTCCTAAAAGTCATTAAAAATTATACAGCACTACCTTTTATACAGCTCCTGTTAACTGCGAGGTTGTGCAAAAAAACCGGCCAAGTGCGTGTCGGGCCACGCACAGTGTAGGGTTCCGTAGTAGCCCGTTATCACAATGTAGTACGATTCTGTTGTTCTTTATTCTGAATAGGTAAAAAAAAAACATATTTTGGTATTCAATGCAAGTCTTTACCCATTATAAACAAGCAACTACTTCATCTTAGTCACTTTAAAGGATTAATGCTAAGGATTTTGTATTTGGTACAAAATTATCCAACACCCAAGTTCAACGACTATTACTGCTAAACTAATAAAGTTATCTTAACCGCTATACTTTTCCTTTAAAGGTCATGAAATGCACTTTCATCGAGAATTTTTCCAGATTTTTCAAGCTAGTAGTTTAGCTTTTAGAGGGGGGGGGGGGGGGGGCGACCTACTGGAACAAAAATTTGCACTTTAAACTTTAATATTTCGTAAATGGAGCATTAAATCGAAAAAATAATTTTAGCAACCCCTAAGCCATTTTAGAATACCTATTCAACGATATCCCACACGATGGGGTAGATGATGAAAAAAATATTCATCCCCTCTTCACATGAAGGGGAGCTACCCTAAAAAAATATATTTTCCAAAATTTTATTTTACCACTTTGTTGGCGTAACTGATATACGTACTCCTACAAAATTTCAGCTTTCTAGTGCTAACGGTCACAGAGATTAAGCGAGGACGGACAGACAGACAGACGGACGGACAGACAGACATGGCGAAACTAGAAGGGTTCCTAGTTGACTACGGAACCCTAAAAAGCAACTATAAAAAAAAAAACAAAATGGCGCCAATCTTTTAATCCTGCCACCTTGATAAGCACGTAGGTAGCCGCAAAACAATATGCATTTAGTATACAGATAATGTTTAAGCTCATTAACATTTAGTAGAACGCGCGGCTGCTCAATTGGGCGCAGTCCAAACGTTGTGTACCAACGCTTATATTTGTCAATTAAAATAAACAGTGTGGCTAGTATTTCACTGATATTCGTATTGGTTCTCATTTCCTGGTATTGTTTGTTGTTATATTCATTGCTATGACTGTCATTTGGGCTGTTTAGATGTCGGAGAATTCCGACAATCTATCTTACGAAGGCCTTCGGAAGGCCATCGGTATTTCGTTGTGTGATTTGCGGCTAAGATTTCAATCGATTTTCAACCGAGTTCAAAAAGTAGGAGGTTCTCAATTCGACTGTATGTTTTTTTACAAACTGTAATCGTGGCTAAATAATAACAGCCGCACAGGTCGATCGATCAGGTTAAGCTACGCTTGCCGCGGTTGGTCTGTGGATGGGTGACCATTTTTACATACCGTGACCCCTCCGTGCCTCGGAAAGCACGTTAAGCCGTTGGTCCCGGCTGTCATTCGTGGATCTTTGATAGACGTTACGGGTAGTCAGAAGCCCGAAAGTCTGATAAGCATTCTTACCAAGAAGTATCGTATTACCCAGTAACTGGGTTGTGGAGGTCAGATAGCCAGTCGCTCCATGTAAAATACTAAAAATACTGGAATTCAGCTGCATCCGGTTAGACTGGAAGCCGACCACAACATAGTTGGGAAAAGGCAAGGCAGACGATGAATCGTAAGTAACAAAAGTTATCCAGACCGTATTTCGGCCGAATTTCATAAGTGTGTGGGTAGACACAGATGCTCTCTCTCATCCGTCACTGCCAACCGGAGAGAGATCAGGCGCAGGACCAACGGCTTAATGAGCTTTCCGAGGAACGGGAATATCAGTCCACCAAACCAAACTCTGGGCTGTTACTAAGAAACTAAACCAAACCTAAATAGTATCGACTATTTAAAATAGAGATAGAACGAACCAGATAAACCATAGGTATATAATAGTATCGACTATATGAAATAGAGATAGAACGAACCAGATAAACTATACATATTAGTATCGACTGTGTGAAATGAGATAGAACGAACCAGATAAACCATTTATAATAGTATCGACTATGTGAAATGAGATAGAACGAACTAGATAAACCATATATATAATAGTATCGACTATGTGAAATAGAGATAGAACGAACCATATAAACCATAGATAATAGAATCGACTATGTGAAATGAGATAGAACGAACTAGATAAACCATAGATAATAGTATCGACTATGTAAAATAGAGATAGAACGAACCAGATAAACCATATATAATAGTATCGACTATGTGAAATAGAGATAGAACGAACCAGATAAACCATAGATGATAGTATCGACTATGTGAAATAGAGAAAGAACAAACCAGATAAACCATAGATAATAGTATCGACTATGTGAAATAGAGATAGAACGAACCAGATAAACCACAGATAACAGACTATAATGATGACCTGATGCCCCATAGTTAAATAGAAGTTGGTTTTGCAGCACAAGATGGCTCTTAAAAAACCAACCCACGCGAAGTTATTTTTACAGGGAGGAGTTAATGATGTCATTATCACTGCTGAACATTAAATCACCAATTCATCACTAGCGGTATTTGCAAACTAACTAGTTAGCATAATGTTCCCAATGCTGAGACACAGGCCTCCTGTCTATGAGAGGAAGTGGGTTGTAATTCACCACGCGAGCCGTTTGCGGTTTGGTATATGTCACATGTCTTCGAATTTTTGGTTCTAGGACATGCCGGTTTCGTCACGATGTTTTCCTTTACCGGTTGGAGGGCAGCGGTTATGAAATAAATTACACAAAGTGAAGTGCCTGTCTGTATTCGAACCTACAACCTATAACTAAACTAAAACAAAACACGTTTCCACGATAATAACATGATTATTACACTGCGCAGTGTTTATTTAATATTACAGCGAGCGAAAAGGTCAAAATATTTCCACAAACATGTTTACTTCAATAGCAATGGCCATCAATTATTCACGAATCGGCTCTGTAATGGACATATTAATAAAGGACTCCATTTGAACCCTGTCAGGTCAACGAATTATGTTAATGTTTAGTTCGAAATTATTCATTGTTAGTTGCTCTTTTAACTTCATGCTTGCCTGGTAGTTGAGCCGAAAAGGGGACTGTTTTGTTCTAATAGGTTTTAATTCTATTCTGAGAAAAATACTATTAGGTACTATAATTTGCGACGAGGGAATTACATAAGCATAATTATTGTGAAAAATCTCACTGTGAAAATTATTTTGTTTCGTTAGTTGAAGTGAGCTGTAATATTAAATAAACAATGCGTTTACAGCCACATATCATATGATGTTATTATCGTTGAAACGTTTTTTTTCACCACCTGAAGCTGATGACAATATCAATATCTCACTTCAAGCTCGTTTCGCCTAAGTTTTCTCGGTGATTTTTACAGAATATATCAACTGTGAAAACATGTGGAGACTTACTGAGTACAAAGAACCTTACTAATTAGCAAATCACCACGTTGTGAGTCATTCGATCACAGAAACTCTTCAAAACTCACACAAAAGATAAGGTCACCGGTCCTCGATAATCAAAAAATCCAAATAAATTGGCCATAAACTCGCGTAACAGGACAGGAAAAATAATTTGTACAATGATAATAACAGGCGAACAATCCAAACCATCTCGATCCAGTAGCAAAATGAATTCGTACCGTTTCAAAGGCTTTCATTGATTCAGCAGTCTAGAATATTTTATCAAAGCGCGAGCAAATTGTTTCCGAGGAAACGTTTATAACGCGGCCAGTGGCATAATTTTAGTTTGACTGTGTAGGTTGGGGAATAAACAAACTTCAGCAATATATGACTAAACTCGTGGCTTAGTAATAAAAGCCACACGGGTCGACCGAAGGTTAAGCTTCTCTTGCCGCGGCCGTTTCGTGGATGGGTAACCATCCATTACATATCTGATCCCTCCTTCTCTGCGATCCCTCGGAAAGCACGTTAAGCCGTTGGTCGCGGCTGTCATTCGTAGATCTTTGACAGTCGTTACGGGTCGTCCGAGGGCCAAAAGTCTGACAAGCAGTCTTACCTTGGTAAGACTTTTGGCAACTTTTGGTCAAATAAGCAGTTGCTGTATGTAAGGTACTCAGCTGCATCCGGATAGACTGGAAGCCGACCCCAATATAAAAAGACAAGAGGGAAAAGACAAGGTGGATTGATTGAGTAACATAACTACTAAATAGTCACTCACAATTTCATGATGAAACTTGTTATGTGATTTTTGTTTGAAAAACAGTCAATTAAAAACTTTAATAAAATTTTAACAATTTTCATCATTAACACTTTCCTGGCGTTTTCCTTTTCCTATCCAAATTGACGATTAAAAACAAAAATTAAAATTAAAAAAGCCCACGATGCGGAAACTCGTTTTATGTAATTATTTTATCGTAAAAACTCTTTAACTTTTATTCCCTCCCCTCTAAAACCAAAACTGCGATTGTTAAGGACTTTAATATACCTACTTACTTGCCGGAAATCGATCGGAAGAGCTGTTGACGATACAAAATGTCGATTACGGATAAGTCCGTACTCCTTCCCAATTTTATTAAGTCGCTTATATTTACTTTGTAGCCGATTGTGCGACAGCAATGATAGCGTTATGGTTTTACCGTACAAATTTAAGAGTGATAAACCATATAATATATGTACGTACATATGTTCAAAAACACATTTTTAATAATATCGTTCCACAATTGACCGAACATATCCCGAGTCCGAACTACTACTGCACAATTTGTTTTTATTGCTTATTGGGCCTGTTCTTGACCTAGTCAAGTGATGAATGAGATGTAGAATGATGAATGAAGACCAGAAGATGCCTGTTCACTCTTGCTTTGAAGGCAGACGGGTTAAATGTGAGACGCTGGCAGAGAGTTCCACACTTTGGCTGTGCGCATAATAATAAATGTAATTGGCGAATAATCGTTATATGGTAAAGTATACATAAATAAATAAAATATGATGACCTAATCCATTATCTCATTATTTCCTTAACCCAAATTGCTAACACCACAAGAAGCTCTTCGATTAATACACCGATACGCTACATCATTCGAAGTTACACCATACGTCATAAATTCGAGCATACGTCACAACTTCGGGAGAGTATTTATCACGAACTTTTCCGCCGAGATGACGTGTCGAAACGGAAAATATACCGCTTATTTACGAGAGAGTAAAGTTGTTTTGTTGATCTTGTGGAAAACAAATGGAGCGGCCTATAAAAGTCTTGGAGGTCAGCTGAAGGTTTTCGGCATGGTAAGTACCTTTCTTGTTTGTTTTCGGGGGGCAACCTTCAAAAGGCTCCCGGGCAAGCCTCAATAGGCTAAGACGGCACCCTAGTTGCGTAACACACTGTCAATGAAAGAGAGAAAGAAAAAATGTTTATTCTGCACAAACAAAACGCACATTACAAAAAACAAATGACATAAGATACACACGTCATACAACGTAGCCAAAAGCCTCGTACTCAAGCAGTAAAGGGTTGACAATTTTGTCCATTGCTTGATGACAGGGCAGAGATAATACAAATTAATCTGCGCTGCGACACTGGCAAATGCCAACAAATAAACAACAATCAAAATAAAAACAAAATGCCGATTGCAGGTTGGTAAAATAACTACAATCACAATCTGAATCGTTTTGAAGGATTTGTCACTCAACAACGTAACGCAATGCGTTTTGTTGAACTGTCAAAATGGAAGCCATTGCTACTGTTAGTGTGCAAGTAGGTACCCCATTGAAGTATGTGGTCACCATCTGGAAATGGAAGGAGGCACCTTTACTTTGCAAAAGACCGATCAGAAGCCCCCTAAGACGACCCACTTCTGTGTAACGCCTGTTAAGGCACATGACCCTGGGGAGACTGTAAAGGGGTTCGTATGAACGTAAACGAAGTGGCCTGTTTAGGCCCCCAGGTGTATACCAGGGGGCTTAACCAAGCCACTTTGGCAGAATCATAAAAGGATAATATAATGGACAGTTAACTGTTTAGTTAATCGTATCAAATCCTATTGGTGAAGCATTTTTCAGTTACTCGTTTTTTTTTGTCTGTGCTAAAATACCAATCAATCCAATCCAAATCCAATCCCAATCTCTTTGACTATAACTACGTAAAGCAGCGAAAAAAAGAAAAACACGGACTGTCTTCGCCATATTCATAATGTTATCCTATTATAATTCTCCATAATGGCCTTTTTAGGCTCCCTGGTCATACACGTACTATGAAGCACGCCGGTTACGAGTACTACGCACCTGAACTTTCTGAAGGTCTTCACAAATAAGTCCACTATATGTCTTTCTAGAACGTTCCCTCCCGGTGTTTCCACGGCACAGATCACCCCCTCTTCCACGGTAATAACATTCTTAGCAGAAAGTGAACATATTTATTTTAATAAAAAAACATGGTTACCAATCATTCTATCCACTTAAAGATCCTTTGCTTTCACGACACCCACGGGCCGAGAGGGACAGTAATATTATTATTATAAGCCTGTGTGGTGCCGGACTTAAAGAATACCGCCACCCCTTACTTCCCGAGGGTGTCGTAAAAGGCGACTAAGGATCGTACCGGAGAATGGGCAGCAGCGTTCTCTATGTATTCCACCACCATACCATACTGCGATCGCCAACCCGCCTGCCAAGCGTGGCGATTATGGCAAACCCTCCCAAAATTGGGGGAGGCCTATGTCCAGCAGTGGACGTCTATCGGCTGAAACGACGAAGCCTGTATTGTGTGTGTGTGTGTGTGTGTTGCAAAGGCCTTTCTTCCCTCTTTCCACTTTTTCCGGTCTACTGCGATTGTGGGCCAATCCTTTAAGAAGAAGTCCTGCTCATCCCGCCATCTCCTACCACGCAGTTGTTTTCTGCCATTTGGGATCCACTGAGTGGTGGCTTTTGCGTATTGCTGCTTCGACAGATGTGGTCAGCCCAGTTCCACTTTAGTCCAGCAGCTGTGCAGCCAGCGTCCGCTATTTGTGTTTTGGAACGAAGTATAGAGTTCCTAATACGGTCTGTGAGTTTGACACCTAGTATACTTCGTTCCATAGCCCGTTGGTAGACTCCAAGTGCAGACTTTTGACGCTTTGTTATATAGAGACCATGTTTACCATGGTCATGGCATGGTCATGATCATGGCGCACCTACGGGTGAGGGTGGAAAGAATGCACATGTCCATGAGCTTTCGTTTTAGTGAAAGCGGGAGAGGTCCTTGTGGAGGTCAGATAAGCAGTCGCTCCATGTAAAATACTGGTATTGCTGCATCCGGTTAGACTGGAAGCCGACCCCAACATAGTTGGGAAAAGGCTAGGCAGATTATGATGATGATGGGAGAGGTCCTTTCATGAGGAGTTTTATCGACCAATAGTTCTTCCAGGCGTTTTCTGTGAGTCGAGCGACTTCTTTGTCCTGTCACGCGTAACAGCGAGGAACAGTAATAAGTAATTATTATTAAGCTGATAAATGGGTAAAACATTATTCTACTGAAAACTTTGTTTTATGATAAAGGTGTCAAAGTTTTCAGTTTGTTATATACTTAAGCTTCAAATACTTGAAAAGGTTATGTAATAGTTAAAGTCTTGTTTTACATAATCCTTGTCTTATATTTAAGTGTTTGAGCTTGTTTCAAACATTGTTTTCAGAATTATAGGCTTTGGAAGTTAGTTCAAATGTTTGTGTACTTAAATATATAAATAGGGACTAACCACCATTTACAGAAATCTTCAATTTAATCTGTTTTAAGTGATTTGATTGACTGCAGTGTTTATCCTCAACATTTTAGACTTAAATGTGTCATGGCTGGTTGGCCATAGTGGAAGCGAGATTAAACAAGTAATTTTAAGAAAGTTTACAGTCTGATCTCAGTCTCAATATTTCAAAAATAACTCTAATTTCCCACCATTTTTTTAAAAATTTTGACATTTCTTGTCGCTGAGGTGAGATTGCGACTAGATTTTGAACCTTTTTAATTTACTGAATTGGCCTTCAGACCAACCACTCTTTTTTTTTGAGGTTGGGAATTCATCAAATGACCCCTCCCGCTCTGGGTGGAGCGGAAGGGAGTGTCAGACTCTTACTGACTAAAACCCACCCGTGTTCCTTCCTTAGCTCTTTATGTTCTGGGCCAGCGGTAACCCTTTCGGGCAATCCCGCTGAACACCTACCACTCTTGGCATGCCAATTGGGGTAGAAATAAAAGAATGAAAATATCTAGAAAATGGAAATGGGATAGGTCTAGGTTGACTGGTAGAAAATGCCTCAGGCATTAAGTCCGCCTTTGTACAGTATGTCTTTAACTTGTGCATTAAGTTTTAACAAATAAATAATAAATAAAATGGTAAGATGTATTTACTATCCGGCCAGCTAGTAGAATCACCATCACGTTTGGTGATTACTTAGAACAAAGGTACTGTGGCGGCATCTACTGCACCACATGCGAACTACGCAGTCTGACGTCACGTGAAATCCTGCATCGCGCAGGCAGAGTTTACCGCGCGACTGGCATATTTACAACGTCCTGACACCAATCGTCGGGCGGTAGCTCACCAGACACGACGCCCGTCTAGTCGGAGGAGCCTCTCTTTTCTATAGAGGATGGGTGAACCTTACACCCTGTTCCTCATACCTCTATACTGGAGACCCCGACGAGCTCATTGGCGCAGCCGTACAGCTACTTTAGTGTGACGTCATCATCATCACTTCCTCAAGCTTACTATCCTATGCATATGTCAATCAAGGCCCATATCCTGAAATTAGACCTTGTTTGATGATAAAGACTTGAAGATGAGATACAATATTGGTTTTTCTTTAATCTTCTCAACCAATATAAAAGGCGCTCAATAAAACGAAGAACGTAAATAAATCGCAAGCAAATGAGATAAATTAAAACACAAATAAAATTACCATAATCTTTTCCTTTCCGAATTTTCCGGCTGCTTGTTATTATTATTACTTTAAACCATGTACTTATATAATTTACATAATTAAAGGCTTAATCACCAAACGGGTCACGAATTCCGGTGATTATCAAGCCAAGTCATGTACAAGGAAGTCATAGATGAACTGTAAAACAGCCGTAAAGTTAATTTCGATCGGAATTCCGGATTTAAATTGAACGTTTAGAACTGAGTTAATGCCCAACACTAAGAGAGTTTCGCATCTCTATGGGTTATTTTATGGGCTGGTTGGGATATTAATTGCATTCAAGATAGGAAGACAAAATACTGATTCTCGACCGTAATTTAGATCTGATCCCAAGATATTGGGATGGGCAGATAATGATGTAGTCAAGTGTACTGCAAAGTTTCCAATGGTGATTAAGTGGCTAAGGGCTGATTTTGCCAACGCCAGATAATATTAACCAAGGAATAATTTTGAATTTTTGACAGTCCTTGCATACAAAAGCTGTCAGACGTCAATTTTATTCGACGAATAAAAAACAACTCAAAATCGGTTCGAAAGCTACGATGCCACAGGCAGACACACACATACACACAGACCCGTCAAACTTATAACGCCCCGTCGTTTTTGCGTCGGGGGTTAAAAATATCTGTCGATTGAAAAATCAGCCCTCAATTTAGTAAATTCTTATCGAACATCTCGGTTAAGAACAGATTCGCACGGGAGCGTTTTTCCTGCGGCGATTTTTTTTCGCGCACTGGATTTTCAACATACTGCTTAGCGTCGAGAGTTCAAAATCCAAGAGTGAGTTTTTTTGATGCGCTGGGATGCGCTTGAATTGAAGAAAGCGCACGATAAAATCCCGCCGCGATATTTTTACTTCCGTAGGATCGAGGACTTAGTGGTAGAGGTTGTAGCGGTAACTACAACGCCACATGCGAACAACGCGTCATACTGACGGCAAAATCCTGCATCGCGCAAGCAGAGTTTACCGCGTAACTTGCATCCCACCCGACATGAATCATCGGGCAGTTGCTCGCCAGACACAACACCCGTCTGATCGGAGGGAAGGGAAAGGGGGGATCCCTTTCCTATAGAGAATGAGTGAGCTTTACACCCTGTTCCTCATACCTGTATAAGGTCATAAATGGTTAGTTATGGGAAACAGTGACACTATTAATAGAGAACTGCCATACTGCAATGGTTGTTAATTACCCAGTTCAATCTCATTTCAGTCGGGTTTCTTTTGATCTGTATAACCAGCGGGGTAACACACAAAAAATGGCAATCGATCGCAATGCCTTTAATTTCGATATCCATTGCTTCATAGGTTTGAAAATGTAGTCTGCTCCGCAATGTAAATGACGCAATGAACGTGGCTGAACTGTCAAAACGGCAAATTTTTTGGTGTTACCAAAGCGTCACATGTACTTTTCCCAGATAATTTCAGAAACGAAATTGACAATACCAAATCCTCTAGCATTCCTGCCTGAATAATCCAAAGCCCTAAAAACCGCTATAAAACGCCCTATTCCATGTAAATTTGAAGTATAGCGACCCTAAACCAATATGGCGGACTACAATCCGAACGTACGTTTGAAATTACTCAGTATGCAAATTAGGAGACCCAGCGTGCCTCGGTCTGAGGGTATTAGGTGCAGTGTATTGATATCGACTTAGCATTGAGATGGGGTGAACAGGGATCGTGGGTTTGTGGCCTTTTTTGTGGGGTACTGAAATGGAAAGACAAAATCCAATGTGCTCTGTATTCTATGAAGTTTTTTGTGAATCGCCGATGTTGGCGGCAAGTCTGCGAGGCTGAAGTGGAACTGGGCGGGTCACACTTATAGGATGCATCCAGACAGATGGGCTAAGGTCGTCACACAGTGGGTGCCTGAAGACGGGCGTCGCCACCGAGGCAGGCCTAAGAAACGCTGGCGTGACGATTTAGACTCGTTCCTGACCGACTGGACGGAGAAGGCACAGTATAAGGAAATGTGGAAGGAAATGGGGGAGGCCTTTGCCCAGCAGTGGGACAGAACAGGTTAAACAAAAAAAAAAAAATATTGGAATTTAGGGCAGTGATTGTGATGTCCCAAGACGTATGGGTAGAAGGTAGTATGGGAAGGTGTGGATGGTAGCACAACAGTTCGGAGCTGATGCAGCTGAGGCCCATCTTCTTGTGTAGAGATGTCCTACATAATTATGTCTAACTACATTATTAATACATCTCAGCACGATTATACTACACTATCACGCCATTAACACACTTAGTATGTCCTCCATACGTAACTAAGTGTGTTAGCCATTAACACAGTTATAACCATATTTCATCCCCTTTTAGACACTGCGTATCTGTGTGTAGACTTTACATCGAAGGATTTCAGACGCATATTCCCGTTGTCAGTGTCACGGCTGCGGCTACAATAGGATTACATGATTTCGGAGTACTAGGAAAACAGAAATAAGAAGGATGCTAGAATATATTGTTGTCAAAGTTTAATGTAAAGCCCTTTGTTGTTTGAGGGTAAAAGATTACTTGGTTTAGTATGTAGAGTAGGCGTGGGTGGTGGAAAATTCGAGCAAGGGATTAAGTATGTCTGGCGGATTAAAACCAAATTTGTCGTAATACAGCTCTTTGTTATTGTTCGTTAAGACAGTGAGTATTATAGAATACTCTATCTATACTAATAATAAAGCCGAACATTTTGTTTGTTTTTAGGGTTCCGTACCCAAAGGGTAAAAACGGAACCCTATTACTAAGACTTCGCTGTCTGTCCGTCTGTCTGTCACCAGGCTGTATCTCAAGAACCGCGTTAGCTAGACTGTTGAAATTTTCACAAAGTATGTATTTCTTTTGCCGCTATAACAACAAATACTAAAAACAAAATAAAATAAATATTTAAGGGGGGCTCCCATACAACAAACGCGAATTTTTTGCCCTTTTTTGCTCGATATCAAAAATGAGAACAGGTAGGCACTTGAAATATTCACAAAATACTTAGTTGTATTTTAACTTTAATAATAAATAATAAAATAAATATTTAATCGGCGTTTTTGCCTTGTGGTACGGAACCCTTCGTGGGCGAGTCCGACTCGCACTTGGCCAGTTTTTTTGTTTGTTTGAACGCGCTAAACTCTGGAACTACCAGTCGCATTTGAAAACAACCGTTCAAGTGCGAGTCGGAGTCGGGCTAGGGTCGGGTCGGGTAGGGTTCCTTACAAATTTGTAGATATATAACTACAAATTTACGGTTTTCGGATTTTTCCCGTTACTTTTGCTACATGACATTGTTTCTTGCCAAATTTATGCTTCTAGGTCAACGGGAAGTACCCTAGATAGGTTTTGATTCCCTTGCAAGTGTGTAAATTTGCGGCATAAACAGAACATAAACGCCCGTATCTTTTGATTGCGTTGATCTAGAAGCTTGTTTTTTTTTACAGCTCCAAGGGACCGTAGACGCTACGAGTGTGGAACCTAAGATAGAAATACGCTTGTACGATACGACTACATACAGAGAGCAAAGCTCATAGAAATCTCTATTCCTAGACAGCACGTTTCGCCGAAAACTTTGTTGATAGAAAACATTGTTTGTAGATATCTCGGTCCATAGGAAGCACTGTTGACACAGATCTCTGTTCATAGATAGCACTTCTTGCCGTAAACTTTTTTCATAGATACCATTGTTTCCAGATACCTTGGTTCACAGAAACCAATTAGATAATTATTTTTAAGTAAGTTGTATTCCCATTCGCTCGCTCTTGCATCCTATGTCGACGGAGCCCCGCTGCGCGGGGCTCCTATTTCTGTGTAAAGGGTTTAAAGTAACCTAACCAAACCTAACTTCGGGGTGCCCTTCGCTCGCTCTTGCATCCTAAGTTGCGCTTTCTGTGAACGAAGGTATCTGGAAACAGAGGTTTCTATGAACAAAGTTTACGGCAAAAAGAGCTATCTATGAACAGAGATCTCTGTCAATCGTGCTTCATGTGGACCATGTTCGCCTTTATAATATTAGTGTGATAATGTATGGCTAAATGAAATTGATATTTTCTGTATTTTTTCGAATATTTTTGCGTCGGAATTTCTCTTACACATTTCCTTTTAGCTTCTTTATGGCTTCAGCATTACGGGGTGTCAGTTTGGTATTATTTCGATAAAAAAATATATTCTTTTTCCATTTCATTTTCCTCATAGTAGTAGTTAGTTGTATGCTTCCTTTTAGTTAGTTACAGGGTATCGATAACGAGTGATACAATACGAGTACACTTTTCGTGGAAGTAAATAATATTTTATTTGTGCGAACTGTCATAGCGCAGGAAAATGGATAAGCCAAATGTTGTTGGTCTTAACCTGTATTAACTTAAGGGGGAAGGTTAGCACGCGATATTTTTTTTAAACGTTTTTTTTTTTTTTTTAAATTGGTTTGCTCTTGACTCTAGTCTAGGTCAGAGGTGACAGAGACAAAGTCGACGATGGAGTGAGCTTACCCAGAAGAAGCCTGTTCACTCTTACTTTGTCTTTTCAATATGCAGATCATTGTCAGATTGTATGATGATACAAACTGAATTGTACATATATTATCAAGTCAACCCTCTAAGTTCATTTATATTGATTGATATTCATGAAATAGTCCTTCAATAGGGGTGTTTATAATTTGGTAAAGAGAATTTTATGCTCCAGCGTGTCCTCTGGGCGATCCTCGTAGTGGTGACACTCGGGCGTTTCCTCTTGCCTGATGTTTTTGACACCTTAATGGTAATTGTCTGTTGTGGTGCCGGACTTAAAGAATAGCACCACCCCATACTTCCCGTGGGTGTCGTAAAAGACGACTAAGGGTCGTACCGGAGAATGGGCAGCAGCGTTCTCTATGCATTCCACCACCATACTATACTGCAATCGCCAACCCGCCTGCTAAGCGTGGCGATAATGGCAACCCCCCCCCCCCCTCAACTTGGTGGAGGCCTCTGTCCTGCAGTGGACATGATGATGATGATGATGAATGGTCTTCTTCTTCTTCGTGTCGCTGGCACGACTGTATTTTAGATCTTGCTTTCCCAAAACTTTGCCACTTCCACGGCGTTGTCAGTGGCAGCGCAGAGGTCACTTTGACTGCATGTTTTGGGACACAGAGGGCAGGATAGGAGGTGGAGCATGGTTTGTGACACAGCTCCGCAATCACACCCTTCTGCTGTTCCGTCAAGGTAGCCCCACTTTACCAGGTTGAACTTACATCTTCCCACTTGTGTCCGGAGACGGTTCAGAGACTTCCAAGTGGGCCACGGAAGGTTACACCCTGCAGGGAGATGCTCCTTTGGTGGTAGGTAGTGAGTAGGGGGGGGAAGAGTATCCTGCCACAGTTTGCAACGGGCGTCGGCCGGGTTTCCTGACAGAGACGCTGTCGATTTCAAAAAGCTGTGTCTGCTTTTTAGCCGTTGCGTTGGTAGCTGTGCGCCAGATAGTGGATGTCTGGTATCAGATTCCTGTTTGAGTTTCTCCACTGCGCATGCAACTTCTCTTCGGACTTGTGGTGGAGCTATGCCAGCTGTGGGGTAAAGTGCGCTGATCGGGGTCGATTGCAGGCAGCCTGTAATCGTGCGGCAGGTTTCATTTAGGGCAACATCTACTTCCTTGGCGTGGGCGGAACGGTGCCACACTGGGCACGCATGTTCACCTGCAGAGAAGCAGAGTGCTAGGCCAGTAGTCCGAAGAACCTGAGGTGAAGCACCCCAGGTGGTTGAAGTTAGGCGCCTTAGCAAGTTGTTACGGGAACCGACTTTTTTCTTAATTTTAAGACAGTGGTTCTTAAATGTCAGCGCCCTGTCAAGAGTGACTCCCAAGTAGTTAGGGTTACTGTAGTGTTCAACGGTGACACCCATCCAATTGATGTTCAGAGTGCGTCTTGCCGAATGGTTGCGGAGATGGAAAACGCATGCCTGAGTTTTTGTGGGGTTCGGTCTGAGGGCGTTATCTGCGTAATACTTTCCGAGGACTTCTAAGCCTGTCTCTAGGATATTTTCGGCATCCCCAAATGTATTGGTTTGGGTAGCCAGGGCGAGGTCATCGGCATATAGGAACCTCTCGCAGTGTTCAACAGTAGGTTGGTCGTTGGTATAGATGTTGAAGAGAATGGGGGCCAGAACACTTCCCTGAGGCAGGCCATTCTTCTGTGATCTCCATCTGCTCCTTTCTGAGTTTAGGAGGACTTGGTACCGTCGATTACGTAGCATCTCACCCAGTACCCGGATAAAACCCTGGTCGTCGATCATGCCAGATAATTTCGCCAATAACCTCTTGACATTGACAGTATCATAAGCCGCTGACAGGTCTACAAGGACGACGCCAGTGATCTTTCGTGCCTCATAGCCATCCTCTATATATTGCGACAGTCGGAGGATTTGCCCGGAGCATGACTTACCTGGTCTAAAGCCGGCCTGCTCGGGAATCAATTTAGGGTCGATCACGGTTTGAAGGCGATTGAGTAAAAGCCGTTCAAATAATTTGAACGTATGGCACAGAAGTGATATAGGCCGATAGTTCTTCGGGTTGTCAGGTTGTTTTCCCGGTTTGAGCAATGCTGTAACTTGGGCTTTCCGCCAGATTTTGGGGATCATCGAGCTTTCAAGACAGGCATTAAATAGGGAAAGGAGCCATGAAACGCCTGTCGGACCCAGGTTCTTAAGTTGTTCCACGGTAATGTCGTCCAGTCCAGCTGCCTTACCATTCTTCAGCGCCTTGATAGCCGGGATTATATCCGACAATGTGAAGGGCTTACTAATTTCTGCTGAGGATGTTAAGTTCTTGGTAGCTTTTGGTAATTTTGGCAATTTATTTGGGGCCTTACCATTCAGTAAAAGTTGGTGAGCTACCTGGTTAGCCGAAATTTTACCTGGGTTTGCTGGTTCAGGGGGGTCACCAGTGAGTTTTCTTAAAGTCGCCCATGCCTTCTTGCTGTTCCTCGTCATGTCGATATTTTCGACTGTTTTTAGCCACTGTTTTTTGTGGTTTTCACTGACCTTTGTAAGTAGCTCCTCGCCGGCTATGATGGTTTGCTCAGAGAAGGCGTCATTAGCGTATAAAGATTCGTAGGCCTCCAGCAACCTCGATGAGTCTGAATCCAATCCAGGAACGTAATTAGAACGACAGCCTCTTGGAATATGTCGGCGTGAAACTGACCAGACCGTTTTTACAAACTGGTCGTAGTTTTCTGGTAACGGTTCAATCTCACTCAACTTATTGTCCAAGTCTTGGGAAAAGCTGCTCCAAATTCAAATTCAAATTCAAAGCATTTATTTCAATTAGACCTTGTACAGGCACTTTTGAATTGTCAAAATTAAAATTAAATAGTCTGTCAGTTAGTCCGAAAGTTGAAGCTAGTTGCCCATTCCAAAACGTAGATCTCTATGGAGAAGAACGGGCAAGAAACTCCATGGACACTCTTTTAAATCAAGATATTACAAAATCCTGGGTACATTATTCTTGTTGCTTCTATATGTGAGAACAATGTAAAAAAAAGACACAAATGAAGAAACAATTCAAAATATAAGATTAAAAATAAGCATTGGCAGTTAAGAGATGACCAGTCTCAACCGACGGCGCCCGTTCACGAACATGACGCGTGGATCAGCACCATCCAGCTCAACCAGTTTGTAGGGAACCGAATGATCCAACACACGCGCCACCATCGGTAAGACATTTAAGTGAGCATGACAAGTTCTCAACTGCCATGCTCTTTCAAGTCAACATCCAAATTAAATCATAATAAACGGAAACATGGTTCTTACATTTACAAAATTAAAAAATGCTTCTAAATTATACAAAACTATAGTTTGCAATTTATTTAAGAGGTTAATAGAATTTAAAAAAATAATAAAAAACAATTATATGAACTCATATAACTTGTTAGTAAACTAATTCTGGAGAAAGAACATAAACATTGTCTTGAGTTAATCAGGGCGACCAACTATTCTTATCGTTTAAGTAATCGTTGATGGAATAGTATGCCTTTGAACAAAGGTTGGATTTTATTTGAGCTTTAAATGTATTAAAGGGCAAATCTAGTAATGAAGAAGGTAGCTTGTTATAAAAGGTTATACCTAGCCCAACAAATGAGTTATGAACCTTATGAAGCCGGTGAAAGGGAGCGCGTAGTTTGTCCTTATTTCTAGTGTTAACATTGTGAATATCACTGTTTTTAGTATACAAGTGTATATTTTGCCTAATATATAAAATGTTGGCAAAGATGAACTGTGATGCAACCGTAAGAATTCCAATATCTTTAAAAAAATCTCTTAGAGAAACTCTGGCACCTAACTGGTATATTGCTCGAACAGCTCGTTTTTGCAGGACAAATATATTTTGTATATCAGCGGCTTTGCCCCACAGCAGAATACCGTAGGACATAACGCTGTGAAAATAACTAAAATAGACTAAACGAGCTGTATCAACGTCAGTGTATTGTCTTACTTTCCTGACGGCGTAGGCAGCCGAACTGAGCCTTCCTGCTAGACTTGATATATGTGGTCTCCACTGAAGTTTGGCATCTACTGTTATTCCCAGAAAAACTGCCGTGTCCACAGTTTCAAGCACCTCTTTATCTAAGACGATGTTGGGTCCTAGATTTCTAACATTCGGTAAGGCGAACTTTACACATTTCGTCTTCTTGGCATTGAGGACTAGGTTATTTGACGTAAACCAATTCGTAACTATTGAGAGCGCACTGTTTACGTCGTCAAAATCTTGTCTATTCCTGTCTACTTTAAAAATAAGAGAGGTATCATCTGCAAACAGTACAACGTCACAGATGCCCTTTAAATGGAATGGTAAATCATTGATATATACTAGGAACAAGAAAGGACCCAGTATTGAGCCTTGCGGTACACCTAACTGAACTGGTAGCCCTGAAGATTTCACACCATTAACATCCACACATTGGAACCTATTATGTAAATAAGAATTTATTACGTTGAGAGCTTCGTTTTGGACACCGTAATGACGTAGTTTACGTAAAAGCGTGTCATGGTGCACGCAATCAAAGGCTTTGGAGAGATCACAGAAAACTCCAATAGCATTTTTCGAATTCTCCCATGCATTATATATGTGTTTTAGCAAAGCAACACCCGCATCTGTAGTCGAACGACCTTTTGTAAAGCCATATTGTTCATTATGAAGGAGGCTATTTAAATTAAAATGTCTTAGCAACTGTTTGAGTATTAATTTTTCAAATATTTTGCTAAATGCAGGTAAGATGGAAATAGGCCTGAAATTGCCAACGTCATTTTTATTACCTGATTTAAATAATGGTATGACTTTACTACTCTTCATGAGGTCAGGAAAAGTTCCTAAATCAACACATTTATTAAAAGTAACAGCTAGATAGGGGGCTACGATGTCTATTATATTACTTAAAAGTTTAATGGAGATGCCCCAGTAATCACCGGTGTTTTTAGACTTAAGTGTGTTAAAAACATTAACTACATCACGCGGGGTTACATGTTCGAAGCTAAATAAGCGACTACATTTAGGTACACTGCTATGCAAAAGGTTTTCAGCTTTAGACGGGGAGGAATTTAAGGAGCGAGTCGTAGTTATAGGTATGTTGGCAAAAAACTCATTAAATGCCTCAGCTACGTCAGCTGCTTTGTTAACTAATTTGTTGTCGACCATAATCTCAAGTTGTTTTTCTTGTTTAACCGATTTACCAGTTTCATTTTTAATAATTTTCCAAGTTGTTTTTACTTTATTATTAGAATTTTTAATTGTATCGCTTAAAAATTTTGATTTAGCAAAAGCACTAATCTTTTTGAATAATTTTGAATAATTTTTAACATAATCTAGGAAAGGAGTATCAAACCTGTATTTTTTCAAACCATATAACTCGTATAGTCTCGCTCTACTTTTATAAATACCTGGAGTAGCCCATTGGTTAAAGCCAACCGAGGAGCCATTAATGTTAATGGTTTTGGTCTTGAAAGTAGATTGGTACTCTTTTTGCACAACATCAAAAAGGGCACCATAAATTTCATTAGGATCCTCTTGTTCTACTATAGATGGTGTAATTCTATGAGCTATATTATTTTTAAACATTTTGCAACGACTAGCTGTATAAGGCCTGCATTCAAGTTTATGCGGCTTTTTATTTAATGGCATGGGGAAGCTAGCTAATAAACCACAGTGGTCGGACGTTAAGTCAGTTAACACTAATTTATTTTTGGCATCACAATCACTAAATATATTATCAAGACAAGTTGACGAAGATGCCGTGATCCTGGTAGGTTCAAAAAACAAGTTAATTAAATTATAAGACCTAAACAGATTGAGAAGTCTAATACTTAATGGAGTAACATCTAAAATATTAATATTGAAATCTCCACATAAAATAATACTTTTGTTACTTGATTTCAACCTATTGAGAGAATCCTCCATTACCGATTCAAAACTACTAAAATCCCCAGAGGGAGGTCGGTAAACGCAAATTATAACATATCGCTCAAGTTCAACACAAGACAATTCTATAGTGCGCTCAATTGAAAGATTAACTAAATCTAAACGTTGTTTACATTTCAACTTGTTTGAAACAAGAACTAAAGAGCCACCGCGAATAGCACTTTTTCTCACAAATGCACTCTGTACGGTAAAGTTATCATCATCGATAAACACTACTTCATGTTCTTTCAACCAGTGTTCAGTCAAACATAACACCTGAACATTGTAGTTCTCCATAAATAAACTTAATTCTAGCTCTTTGCCGGACAGTTCCAGTTGGCTTTGGAAAAATTAAACCGACGTCTGAAAGGGACTGCAGTTGGTTTTAGCGCACCATAGACTTGGCATGCTATTGGTCTGTGTTGTGTTCTTGGAATTGGTGAGCACACTGTTTTTGCGCAAAGACGGTTGATGTTATCACTGGTGAAGATGAGGTCAGGATTATATCCCCGCTTCCAACGGCCGCTGTTAAATGATTTTGGGAGTTTGGCGTCATGTAATAAGGTCAAGTTTTCTACTTCTGCCCATTGTTCCACGGCAGAACCATCAGGATTTGTGTCCTGGTAACCCCAAGCAATGTTGTGGCTGTTGAAATCACCAACAACGATTTTCGAATCCCGATCATAGAAGTTGTCAGTTGGGATCAGTTTGAAAGGTTGATTCGGTGGTTTGTAGACAGAAGTGATGGTGCAATGTCCAGTATCGATAGTCACCACTTCTATTGAGTCAAGAGATGAAACGGAGGTGGACAATATTGCGGTGTTGGGCTTGGCAAACACGGCGCTCCCATGTTTTGGGTGTGGTATTTCGGCTGCAAGTGTTAGCCCGGGAATTTCTGGTCTTGACTGGTCCTTGCTGCGATGTGTCTCTTGTAAACAAAGTATGTCACAGTTGGTAGTGCGACAGAGCCCTGAAAGAATTTGTGCCTTTTCTTTCGAAAATCCTTCGATATTGATTGAAATAACACAAAGGGCTGGAGTAGTTAAGTCTCGGGGATTGGCTCTTAAAAGAGCCGTTTGGGATGGGTCTTGAGAAAGACCGGTACGTGCCACGATGGCATGATGAATGGTAAATAGTGGTTATAATTACAGATTTTCATGACTGTCGTTATAATATGACGGAACCGCTTTCCTAGTCACAACACGCATAGTAAACAAACTCCTTGCTACTAGGCAACCATATTTAAAGAGAAGTAGTGCTTATCAACAACATACACGCATTACATACCTACTAGTACCAATACCTACATACTACATTTAAACGATTATGCAGAAAATAACATTTAATTGAATGTAGTTATGAATTGGTATTAGAAATACCTGCTTGTAACATGCTATTACTCTAGTTAGGGATGGCAGAGACCTTTAGACCTATTTTGTCATGACCAGAAGATTATTGATGCAACGCAGTGCTTTAACTTGTTGATTTGACTTTGAATTTCACTTTAAAAATAAAAATAGAGGACTAAGTTGCTTCCATCTCCGTTTCCCAACTATGTTGGGGTCGGCTTCCAGTCTAACCGGATGCAGCTGAAAACCAGTACCTATTTTACTATGTGGTACGACGATGTTGCAAAATTGAAGAAGAGAATAGATAATTCCCGCCACGAAACTTTTTAAAAGTTTTTTTTTTTTTCAACATGATTTTGTCATTCGACTTGGGTACTTCATACTGCCAAGTCATAAAAAGGTTTCTTTGTGACGACTATTTCATCTGGTGTTATTAAGTTAACGAAAGAAAACACGAAAGTGATATAAAATAAAGCAAATGAAATAAAATAACGACATTAATCTGCGACGTTTTATTGTGCGTGTGGCTGTCGGGCCTGTTTATCTTAGTCTTAGAAAAAAAAATACTTTAAGCACTAGAGCATAAAAAGCGACTTCATGTCGCCTACGCACAACTTATAGACGAACTTTTAGGGCATGAGAAGTGTAAACAAATGAACGCTATTAAACCTAAAAGCTGCTTTTAACCAATCAATCATTCCTCGATGAAACTCGCACTGACCAGGGAGTCATGGCACTAAAGAGGAATAATTCTGAAACTTTTGCCAACCCTAACGTTCGCGGTATGGTTTGCGGAAATTAATAACATCCGAACGCAATGTGAAAGCTTTGTTATGCATGGTGGTAATGGAATTAATGACAATATTTCATTTAAGGGGCTTACAGGACCTAAACGCAACAAACGCAAGTTTTAGAAACAATAAAAGTATATGATCGACTACAGTAACCAAAATCAGAAAAATATAATTATGATATTCTTCAGGATATATGATAGTGTGTTGAAAACATAATACAACTAATTTGATAGGATAGAAAAAAATCATGGAGATACCTCTAGAAACTTTATTTTTACAATAACAATCATACTAATATACATACAATCATTCTGATTTTTGGTCAGATTATTTTACGAGCAACATACTAAAATACTAGTGTTTTATATTTTTTCGTCCAAACAATAGATTTTTTGTAATTAAATAATTGCTTCATATTTTGCAATAAATTACCAGCGTTGTGTCATAGTGCTTTTCTTTCTTTTTTAAGCAGTCCGACAGTGACCGCGCTTTAGTTCATGTAAGCCCCTTAACGGTTTTCGTATTAGTAGATAACGCGGTTTTTCTGAGGAAAAGGCGATTATGATTGTTATACCTACGTTGTTAGCAAGACGTTTCAAGGGAAGCAGGGTAACCCCCGAAATTTAAATTTTTGTTATACAACCCTATTGATTGATATTTCATGAAATTAATTGAATTGTATTTCCCCGTGCCTCGGAAAGCACGTTAAGCCGTTGGTCCTGGCTGTCATTCGTGGATCTTTGACAGTCGTTACGGGTAGTCAGAAGCCCGAAAGTCTGACAACCAGTCGTACCAATGGGTATCGTATTACCCAGTACCTGGGTTGTAAAAGTCAGATAGGCAGTCGCTTCATGTTAAATACTGGTATTCAGCTGCACCCGGTTAGTCTGGAAGCTGACAACAACATAGTTGGGAAAAGGCTAGGCAGATGATGAATTGAATTTTATTTCATGAAATATCAATCAATAGATAGAGTATGAACTTAGAGGGTTGTATTGCTGATTTCAATTATTATAAATCTGTAAATACATTCTTGTCGTGGTCGCGAATCATACCTTCAATATCAACCTGATACTGACCTGCACATTGCAAAAAACGCAAGAAAAATTAAATTTGGCAGGCTACCCTGGCGCTTTCCCTCTATGAAACAGTTGTGTTATTTCATTCAATTATTTGAAATTTATAATGGCCACATGCTCTTTATACAGTGACGTAACTATAAGGTGGCATTGGGGCAAAATGCCACGGGCCCCCAGCCAGAGGGGGCCCCCGGCCCGAGAGTGCCCTGAGCACAGGAGGTTCCTAACATAAGTTTATAAATCCAAACTTTTTTTGAAAATGTGCAACAAAGAACATCATTCAGGTTTCGAACATTTTGTACCTTTTCCCCATTGTTTGTCTAATTTTTTGGACAGGACCTCATGCTCAGCAGTAGCGTTTGCGACCACTAGACCAACGAAGCAGTCAGGTGTTAAATGTTGTAGGGGAAAATATGAAATCCAAGCGGAAGAAGTCGCGGAAAAGTGCTAGTAAAAAAAAAACTATATCGTTGGTTGAGCTTCTTTACATTGAGGGAGGGCCCCATCCCTTGAATTTGCCACGGGCCCCAAACGGTATAGTTACGCCACTGTCTTTATATACGCGTGTAAAATACCTTATCTAGGCATCTTGATAATATATAATATAAGCGCGCTCGTACACTCATACCTTTTGTAGATCCTACAGTCGGTCAGATTTTTTTTTGTATGGCCTACGTTTTGTATGTCATTTGCGTTGATATATTTGATCTCTACTGTTTCATTGAGCTCCTATAAAAGTCGGCCACCGATTGTATGCCGTCTGCGATTGGCCTAAGGCGTTTTACACGCGTAAGTCCACGAAACATACGCATAACCATACGCGTGTAAACTTTACATAGTTACGCAAGCACGTGGTACAATTTGTTGACTCAGTTCTAACTATTCATCCATACTATTATCCATAATTCCATACTAATATTATAAATGCGAAAGTGTGTCTGTCTGTTACCTCTACCGATTCAGATGAAATTTGGTATAGAGATAGTTTGAGTCCCAGGAAAGGACATAGGACTGTTTTTATCCCGATATTTTTACGGGATCGACACTTATGCGGGTGAAACCACGGAGCGTTGCTAGTTTTATCATAATATTTGCAACGAATGATGAAAATTTTTCGTCTTCCACGCGAATATTCTCCCATGGAACAGTTTTAAAAAATCAACTAAAATAAGGTCGAAGTTAAACTTGCTCCTGTACTATGAAACCTTTAAGTTCAATACCGTACGTTGAAGTTGGCTCCGGTTCTAAGTGACATCGTTGTAAGTTCCTTAATATACTTACTGAGTTAGTTAGACGGCTTCTAACTGGGGGGCGAAAGCAGACTCAGAAACGAAGAAAGAGTATAAATGATTCTAGTACCAAGCTACGGTTTCTTACAAGAGCGGTGGCCGCCAGATAGCGTCTGCAATTTACCGGCAAATGACGTCTTTGTAACGATATTTATGAAAGTAAGTTGGTATGTTTTGCTAGAGAGCTGCCATCAATTTCATGACAGCCGTTCTACGTCCATACTGTGCCGGCCACCGCTATTCTAAAAAGCCAGAATTTAAAAATTTCCATTAACATTATCTATAACTCCACTATTTTATAACCATGACAAAATAACAGAGATTATGTCATGGTTCCCTGGTTGCCCATAAAAAACGATAAACCACACCATAAAGCTTCCCCATCTATCTACTAAGGCAACATGAAGCGAAGCAGCGAAACTAAACCGCTGTGGATCAGGATAAAGCCTCGCTTACACGAAGAGAAATTCTCTTCCGTTGAGAGATGAAAATTTCCATGCAAGACTCGGGCGCAAGAATCGAATGGTGATTTATCGCATTCATGTATTACAGTCGATAAACAAAAAGTTTTCAACGATTATGTCAAACGGCAATTAGACTCGCTAGGCAATTTTTTGGAACGAAAATTACGATTAGAATGATTACATTAATTTTAACAGGCGAAGCTTTTCACAAAGTAACTATCGACGGGAGTGTACGAATGCACTGTGTAACATGAGTCAACTTTCTATCTTATTTCGATAATCCCCTATCCGAGTGGAAAAACTCTCCTCGTGTAAACGAGGCTTTAAGATTTACCCGCGTACGTGTCTCACCCGCGACGGATTTACAGAAAACCTCTTACCACCGCATGTCAGCCTAGTACTTGGAAAAACTATTTCCCCCGACGTAGGGTGAAATCCTTTCGTTTATTCTATTTTATTTATGTCCCTCGCGTGTCTAAAAAGATGGGAAGTCTAATAATTGATACTTTGTCTTTTACATCTTTCTTTGAATATTATGATTTTGAAAGGATTTTATTGTTTTCGTTCATGCAATTGACTTGCACGAAGGTCTCGCTAAAGTTTAGTACTATTTTATTTGCAATTCATTTAGGGTAGCAACTTACAATGAACAATGTGATAGTAACTAAATATAATATTGCTAGACTACTACGAGTATAAGGGTGCCGCCGTACCTGCTTGAGTAAAGGAAATAGATACATAGCCGAAACCAAGCAAGTCAAAGTTTAGGACACTTAAGTGTGCTTAAACTGATGAAATGCGTATTGTTTAAATTCGTGGCCAATAAAGGATCATTGCTTAGCCTTTTCCCAACTATGTTGGAGTCGACTTCCAGTCTAACCGGATGCAGCTGAATACCAGTATTTTACATGGAGCCAATAAAGGATCTCATGTTCAAAGTTTACTAAGATAATTCATTCGAGTTTTGAGTCATTTTACACGTAAAAGCTCCTACAAACAGGCGCGACACGCGATATAATCGCGCGCGACCCAAAGGCACCGCTCGTTGCGTGACTTGCGGTGCCTTTATGTCGCGCGCGATTTTATCGCGTGTCGCGCCTGTTTGAAGGAGCCTTAAAATGATTTCTCTGAACAAGCACTTAGCAAAATCATTAAACAAAATACTTGTTCTCTTAACAAAACCCAATAACATAATTAATTAATTAATAAACACAATACAAATAGAAACAACTGCATAGCATTTCAAGAAGACAATAACATTGACACTATTTCTTTCCTATTTTAGTCTGAAGTGGCGACTCTGATGTATGGCCTCAGAAGCGGCGACAAGCTGACAACTACAACGCAAAATCAAAATACTTGATTTCACACAAACCTACATGACATGGGCACTTATGAAACGGCAAGTAATTGACAGTGGATAAGACAGAGATTAAAACAGAAGGAGAACTAGCAGGAGATCGAGGGGGCGGGGGTGGAGGGGGGTTCAGGGGATCAGACCGGAATCGAAATTTTCACGGTGCACGGTTCCAATTAAAAAGTGTTGCAAGAAACTCCACGGTTACTCTTTTAAAAATAATTGGCATTGCAATGTTTTTAAATAGGTGTGGGAGGACAGTGTAGCATATATTGAACTGTAAATAGTTAGACCTAAGACACATATTTCAGTTTCAGTTCAGTTTCTATTCAGACTTTTCGTCACTTCAACCGAAAGACGTCCTCTGCTAAATTTAGTCCTTCGCAAAAAAAATTCACCGACATAGCCAGAAGAATTGCTGAGCTGAAGTGGCAGTGGGCACATTGATCGCAAAGTTTGAAGGTAACTATTATACACTAGAGCATTTTCTCGAGCATTTACATCTAATGTTGTGTGTATTGTAACGTTCCTGCGAATGCTCGACACGGTGTTCAAAGTTATGTTCACGGCGAGTAAGCATTTACCTGTAACATTCCTTTCTATTTTGCGTTTACTCATCATCTACCTAGCCTTTTCCCAACTATGTTGGGGTCGGCTTCCAGTCTAACCGGATTCAGCTGAATACCAGTATTTTACATGGAGCGACTGCCTATCTGACCTCCACAACCCAGTTACTGGGTAATACGATACCCCTTGGTAAGACTGGTTGTCAGACTTTCGGGCTTCTGACTACCCGTAACGACTGTCAAAGATCCACAAATGACAGCCGGGACCAACGGCTTAACGTGCTTTCCGAGGCACGGAGGGGTCACGGTATGGAAAGATGGTCACCCATCCGCAGACCAACCGCGGCAAGCGTAGCTTAACCTGATCGATCGACCTGTGCGGCTGTTATTATTTAGCCACGGGCCCCTCCCCTATCCTATCGGGCCTATTTTGCGTTTACTCTTCGTTGAAATTTCGTATCTGCAGGTTACCCATACACGTTTCCTTGCTCGATTAAATGTTACAGAAATTCGCTGGTTTGTTTGAAAAATCAAGCTGTAACAAAGCATCGAGCATCATGCTCATCGTTCCGTTCGTGAAAGGGTCACACATTAGAGCAGCTCGATATTTTGTTCAAAGTAACGATATTTTGTGATATTTTGTTCAAAGTATCGATATTTTGTCATAGTATTTATCCTCGCGATTGACCAAAAATTTTCCCTAACTACAAATTCGATGAAGTAAAACATCTGCAATCCATTATCTAGCCTTGGAAAAACAAAAGTTATTCAAAGAAATGTGCCAACATTTTTCCGTTGAATTTTTAAACAATTTATTCTTCGCAGTCACTGCTACGTTTAGCATATTCTAGAGCTCCGCAGTAATTGCTACCTGTCAGTCAGAATATCTACTATTATTTGCATTGTTCAACAAGACTCTAGACACTAACTGGATGCCTTTGCAATATATAATAGAAATGATGGTACATATTTACACAACGTTTGTTTCAAAAATGAACTTGAAATATGAACGGAGTAATGACTTATGTAATCGCTTATTTGAACTTTTAACGACAATACTACTACTGTTAAAAACCTAAAGGTTCCTAAAGGGTCCTTTTTTCAGGCACTAACGGTGCAACAGATACTCGTAGTTGACGGAGAAGGTACAGACGCCAGCACATCAAGCTACCCGAAACTGTTAAATTTTCCCAATCAACTTTGAATCTTATGCTTTAGCGATAAAGTTGCAAATCTATTAAAGAAATTTGACAGATTATAGTAGATTGATGTGCTGGTGTCTCGATACCATGAACCATATTGTAACGATTGTGGGCGTACTATGGGTAGTGTTGGTTGTTCCGCAATAGAAAAACCGTTTGCAGTAAAAATCAAATTATAATTCTAAGAACAAATTCAAAGAATCACACTAGCGAATCACACACCGTAGATACACAACTCAACGATACGGAACGCGAGACAGTTTCTGAGCACATGTTGTCCGTTTGATGTCCGATGATCAAGAGAGCACTTCTCCAGACCGCTCTTGAGCTGTAGCTCGCCAAGACCCCCACGAACACAGGCTAGACTTTGTCGAACGCCACCAGATGGCGCTGGCATTCCGATCAGTCAAACCAATGACTGACATATATCCGACATAGTTAAACAGTGTTATGGGTAAAACATTAACAACCTCTTAAGAGGTCATTGTACTCATCATTATGAAAAACTTTTACTATGGGACCAAACCTGAAATTGCAAAAAAAAATCAGCTGTTCCCTACATTTATGTTCGTACTCGTATAACTCGTCAAAATATAGGAAACTGCAGATTTTTTTTTTTTGCGATTTCAGGTTTGGTCCCATAGTAAAAGTTGTTCATAATGATGAGTACAATGACCTCTTAAGAGGTTGTTAATGTTTTACCAATAACCCTGTATATTTAAACGACATCAGCTACTTGCTATGCTACAGTTTTCTAAAAGAGCGGTGACCGACCACATAGCGTCCGCAATTTACCAGTGAATGACGTCACTGAAACGTTGTTTATGAAAGTAACTTGTTTACGATGTCAAAAACGCTCTCTAGGCAAACTCTTAGAGGGCGTTTTTGATACCGTAAAGTGATACCTTGTTGCCCAAAGAATTGAATCGCTTTCCCCTTACCGTAATTTTGCACGCGAAAAAGTGTCCATACTGAAAGAATGAGCTCACACATGATTATAATTATAGCGAATAATCAAGTCAAGTCTCTGCGTCATTGTGTCAGAGGTGTCAAACGAAACGTGACTATCTTTTGACGCCGTAGACAGAGTAATCTGTAGACTCATGGTATCCGTGTCACCGAAAGGGACAAAAAAAATCCGGCAATCTGCATCATACTATCTGGGGGCACGGAAGTGCCCCCACCAAGTCGAGCAAAAAGGGGCACGGCCGTACCATCCTTTTCTCGAAGCAGTTCAGGCCATTTTCGACACCCTATAACTTCGTTATGGATAAAACTGGAAACCTGAATTTTCAGTAATCAAGCAGGCATTGTATAAACATGGTATATTTCAAATTTCATTCAATTTGAACCAGTAGTTTAAGAATTATAACAAGTCAAAGTTTCTTAATTTTGTCACTCACTGACTGACTGACTGACTGACTGACTGACTGACTGACCGATCATCAAAACTCTAAGGCACTTCTAGCAGACATAGAAGCTTCAAATTTAGAATACAATTAGTGTTTAGTGTATATAGCAAGGAAAAACTAAAATATTTTGAAATTTCGTTCCAGTTTTCTAGATACACCAACTGCATAAATAACTTTGTAATCCCATATAAATATATAGTATTACAAAGTTACATTTGCAGTTAATGAACCAGTGTACCTGTTTATCACTGCATAGTATAAAACAAAGTAGCTTCCCGCTGTCTGTCTGTCCGCATGTATGCTTAGATCTTTAAAACTGTGCAACGGATTTTGATACGATTTTATATGTATAATACATGCATAATATAGTAGAGAAACACAGATAATAATTTTAGAGGTTTCTAATGTGATGTTGATGATAAACACATTTTTTGCGCTTATATTGCAAAAGCTAGGTGAACCCTACTAGATAGATCAAAATAATGTACTACAGTATTGTACACCTTAAAAAGGTCTACAAAAAAGTCCACAATGGTATATGTCTTTACTTTTTACGAGAAATAATGGCTTATTTACGAAGCGATTTTAAGCAATACAGCATTAATCCTTATCCAATCAAGTACCTTAAACACATTGTGCATTTAATATAGATCAATTTGGCCCTTACAGCATGTAATTTAAATGAATATTTTCGAAGATATTACAGATTTAAAATGTAGGGACATAGCGGTAGCGCTGGTGAGTTTACTTAAGGCAACCACAGGATAGTCCGGTTAAGTAGTCACGACCTCTCATCGTTTGGGGTGGGGTGTCCATCGAGAACAGCAACTCCCCTAAATATCTTGGTGTTACCCTGGACAGGTCTTTAACACAATTAGCAAAAACTGCAAGAATATCAAGCGGACTACTGGACTGGCGCTATCTTTTTCTGCGGGAGAATTCGCGTGCCCCATGTGGAGCCGTTCTGCTCATGCAAAGCTGGTGGATACAGCTTTGAATGAAACGTGCCGGATCATCACTGGCTGGCTAAAACCAACCCCGGTACAAATGCTGTATCGACTAGCAGGAATAGCGCCACCAGTGCCTCGCAGAGCGGTGGCAAGCTCCAGCGAAAGAGCCAAAATGGTCTCCGACACAAAACCCTTTGCACGACAACATCCTTGTGCCACAAAGGCTGAAAAGTCGAAACAGTTTTTTAAAGTGTGTCGTTCCACTCACTGGCGAACCATCACAAGAGAGACTGAAGTTGTGGCGAGACAGTCCTTTCTTACCCAAACCGTTCGTCCCACCCGCTGACCTCCCACCTGGACATGAGTTTCCTTTGGGTAACCTGGAAGTCTTTAAACAGACTCCGCACCCAGGTTGGCCGAAGCAAGGAAAACCTGTTCAGGTGGAAATTCATAGACGACTCCGCCTTGGAGTGTAAATGTCTATAGCACTTTATGATTAGCAGCGATCGCACGCGTTTATCGGAGCTCTCTAGCGAGGAAAATAACAATTATCCATACTAATATTATAAATTCGAAAGTAACTCTGTCTGACTGTCTGTATGTTACCTTTTCACGCCTAAACCATTGAACGGATTTCGATAAAATTTGGCAGAGAGATAGATTGCATCCCGGAAAAGGACTTGGGATAGTTTTTATCGACATACCTCGCGGGCGAAGCAGCGAGCGAAAGCTAGTGTATAATTGAATGTACCTAGATGTTCAAAGGTAACTTGTAAAATGGTCAACGGATTAGGTTAAAAAAAAAGTTAAAAGGGTACCGGAAAGGAAAAAAACTAGGACAATCTACAAAAAGAAGTGAGATGCCATCAAAACACACTTGTAAAAAAAACCAAGTCTCGCAACTCAGTTCTTCTACCGTAAAAAGTTGTGAGATTCATGTTATACCAAGTCGGTTAATTTATTCAGTCCCTACTTAAGGGACCTTCTGTCTTAAGTTATTACGTAATTAGCTAACCTAACAACATCTTATAGTGACCATATCAATATTAAAAATCTTTTATGTTTAAAATACATAGATTGACTTGGCAATCGCACTGTGAGATACGTTTTCATGTTTTCATGCGATGGCCAAGTCAATCTATGTATTTTAAACATAAAAGATTTTTAATATTGATATGGTCACTACAAGATGTTGTTAGGTTAGCTAATTACGTAATAACTTAAGACAGAAGGTCCCTTAAGTAGGGACTGAATAAATTAACCGACTTGGTATAACATGAATCTCACAACTTTTTACGGTAGAAGAACTGAGTTGCGAGACTTGGTTTTTTTTACAAGTTTGTTTTGATGGCATCATTGTTACAGCGTATTGCACTCTGCTTGTTGTGCAAATGCACAACTGAACTATTATTGAATTACGTGTCTACGTTTGACGCGGTAGGTCTAACGATTTAATTCTTTGCCGCTGTCATCATTTTCATGACAGCCATGGCTACGACCGTTATTTGCTGTCACCGCTTTTCTAGAAAACCCTAGCTTTACTTCGAAAAAATATAGCGTTTCTGTCAGATGTGCAGCAAAAGAGCCATAGGAGTGAAGCCAACAAGCTAATTACATAATCTTACTAATATTATAAATGTGAAAGTTTGTGAAGATGTTTGGATGTTTGTTACTAACACGCGTAAACCATTAAACAGATTTGGATGAAAATTGGCACATAGATAGACCATTTCCTGGATTAACATAAAGGATACTTTTTATCCCCATATTCCCACGAGATCGAAACTTATACGAGTGAAACCGCGCTACTACAACAACATATTTTTTGCCGATGCAAGGAAGAATAATGATTAAAAACCCTTTAAAGAATACTCGCTGATACTAGGGCCCCATAAAGCACACTCTAGTGCTCTGTAATTGGGAGCCGTCGGACTGAAACCAATTAGAAGTAACCATTTATTGATAGTGCCTTGTTTCTGTCTTTTTATTCTGCTGGTGTTCGGGAATAGGATGATTCCGGAGTGATGGTGAAGAGCCAAGTAGAATCGAAGTGGATTTTATATTCATCATTCATCCAAAAAAATCAGTGAAAAAAACTCAGCTGTTCCCTACATTTATGTTCGTATAACTCGTCAAAATGTAGGGAACAGCTGATTTTTTTTTCGCGATTTCAGGTTTGCTCCCATAGCAAAAGTTGTTCATAATGATGAGTACAATAACCTCTTGAGAGGTTGTTAATGTTTTACCAATAACCCTGTATATTTACTATATTAAACAAAAACAATGTTCTCTAAATAAATCTACTCATTAACAATTTCCGACATTAATTAATTTCCGGACGTTAAAATTCCGCGTCTGCCAAAATTTCATTAAGTACATTGTAAGCCAAGCATGGTCTTGGCAGCCCATCGGCAGAGAGGTTTAGTCGTCGAAAACTTTTTAAAAGCTCTTTATAATACTCGTTAACTGTATGGCTATTCAAATTATTCAAGCTGTTTGATTTGTCTCGAAACTCCATAAAACATGGTATGGCTCTGCTGGTTCTGTGCGTATGATTTAATATTTGATCTAAATGTACAGTCTACCGGCAGACATTTGTTACCGTCTGGACAAAAACAGGGAACAACACAAAAAATAAAATAATAACAACTTTTCATTCTTTAAAAAAAAAATATTTATATTTTATTTTTTGTGAAAAAAAAAAGTGATTTCTGTTCCATAGGCACTCCCTTCACCTTTTATACCATGTCCAGACGGGAAAATAATCAGCTGGTATATCTACTATAATATGCATATTACATACACACACGTCACACACATGCTGAGCTGGACTCTAATTTGGTGCAACCTTGAGACGCACTTTGTATAATTATGTATTCGTTATTTTTGTTTAAAGTATGTGTCGTGATTTCATTGATTTAATTTTAAAAAACAAGCATTATTTTAATACCGCATTATAATATCCACTGTGGCAACACTATCAAAGTACAAATTATTAAAAATATAATTATAAATATAATATAATTAAAAATATTATTATAATATAAAATGTATTTCCGCTATGGCAACTAAATGTATTATTTTACTTTGGCAACACTTGGAAATAACGGTGATGATATTACTGAGCGTTATTTCTGGGTGGGGCAAATGTCGTTTTAAAATGGTAAAATGTAGTGCAAAGGCAGTCGTGGTTGGATTGTGAAAGAGTACAGTTGTGCGATTAAAAAAGTATTAGCAAGAAAAGGGTCTATTTCATTTTAATTCAGAAGTGCTATGGACCACGAGCCATGTCTCGGCAAAATCGTAAGTAGTCTTATGAATTCTTTACCTTACTTCATTGTTTTAGTCCCAGATAAGTTCAGTGAGCGGTAAGTGTGGTTGTTACGTAGTTTTTGATTCGGTAGCAATCATTGTGGCGTATTTCCCTGACGGTTAATATTTAAATCATAGTTAATAGTAATTGGGCCGATGCACGTGCTACCTTTGGTCGAGGCAACTCCTCGATAGGGTTATCGTTGCGTTGGACTAATTATAATAATATAATAAGTAAATAGTTCGGCCGACGCACGTGCTGCCTTTGGTCGAGGCAACTCCTCGATAGGGTTGTAGCTGTGTTGGCATAATTATATAAGTAAATGGTTGGGCCGACGCACATGGTACCTTTGGTCGAGGCAACTCCTCGATAGGGTTATCATGGCCTTGGACTAATTATAAACAATAAGTCAATAGTTGAGCCAGTGCACGTGTTACTCTTGGTCGGGGCAACTCCTCGATAGAGTTATCATTGCATTGGACAACTAGAAGTAAATGTTGGGAATTTCGCTACAAGATTCACTCTGAACAATGATATTTTAGAGGTCTGTACCGTTCATTGGATTTTCTGAGCAGGTATATAGTTTGATAGCTAAGCTAAAAGTTTGATCATGTTGGTTGCGGTAATGTCTAATGACTGTATGAGCATGCATATGTATAGTAAAATGTATAGTTTAGACCTCCGACTTTGGCCTTTGACTTTAACCTCTATCTATGCGGCGTGCACTCGGGTCCAGCCACGAGGTGAGCTGTTCAGAGATGTACGAGTATAGTTTAGACCTCTATGCGGCGTGCACTCGGGTCCAGCCACGAGGTGAGCTGTTCAGAGATGTACGAGTATAGTGACTTTGACCTTTGACCTCTATCTATGCGGCGTGCACTCGGGTCCAGCCACGAGGTGAGCTGTTCAGAGATGTACGAGTATAGTTTAGACCTCTATGCGGCGTGCACTCGGGTCCAGCCACGAGGGTGAGCTGTTCAGAGATGTACGAGTATAGTGACTTTGACCTTTATCTATGCGGCGTGCACTCGGGTCCAGCCACGAGGTGAGCTGTTCAGAGATGTACGAGTATAGTTAAGACCTCTATGCGGTGTGCACTCGGGTCCAGCCACGAGGTGAGCTGTTCAGAGATGTACGAGTATAGTGACTTTGATCTTTATCTATGCGGCGTGCACTCGGGTCCAGCCACGAGGTGAGCTGTTCAGAGATGTACGAGTATAGTTTAGACCTCTATGCGGCGTGCACTCGGGTCCAGCCACGAGGTGAGCTGTTCAGAGATGTACGAGTATAGTTTAGACCTCTATGCGGCGTGCACTCGGGTCCAGCCACGAGGGTGAGCTGTTCAGAGATGTACGAGTATAGTGACTTTGACCTTTATCTACGCGGCGTGCACTCGGGTCCAGCCATGAGGTGAGCTGTTCAGAGATGTACGAGTATAGTTTAGACCTCTATGCGGCGTGCACTCGGGTCCAGCCACGAGGGTGAGCTGTTCAGAGATGTACGAGTATAGTGACTTTGACCTTTATCTATGCGGCGTGCACTCGGGTCCAGCCACGAGGTGAGCTGTTCAGAGATGTACGAGTATAGTTTAGACCTCTATGCGGCGTGCACTCGGGTCCAGCCACGACGGTGAGCTGTTCAGAGATGTACGAGTATAGTTTAGACCTCTATGCGGCGTGCACTCGGGTCCAGCCACGAGGTGAGCTGTTCAGAGATGTACGAGTATAGTGACTTTGACCTTTATCTATGCGGCGTGCACTCGGGTCCAGCCACGAGGTGAGCTGTTCAGAGATGTACGAGTATAGTTTAGACCTCTATGCGGCGTGCACTCGGGTCCAGCCACGACGGTGAGCTGTTCAGAGATGTACGAGTATAGTTAAGACCTCTATGCGGCGTGCACTCGGGTCCAGCCACGAGGTGAGCTGTTCAGAGATGTACGAGTATAGTGACTTTGACCTTTATCTATGCGGCGTGCACTCGGGTCCAGCCACGAGGTGAGCTGTTCAGAGATGTACGAGTATAGTTTAGACCTCTATGCGGCGTGCACTCGGGTCCAGCCACGAGGTGAGCTGTTCAGAGATGTACGAGTATAGTGACTTTGACCTTTATCTATGCGGCGTGCACTCGGGTCCAGCCACGAGGTGAGCTGTTCAGAGATGTACGAGTATAGTTTAGACCTCTATGCGGCGTGCACTCGGGTCCAGCCACGAGGTGAGCTGTTCAGAGATGTACGAGTATAGTGACTTTAGCCTTTATCTATGCGGCGTGCACTCGGGTTCAGCCACGAGGTGAGCTGTTCAGAGATGTACGAGTATAGTTTAGACCTCTATGCGGCGTGCACTCGGGTCCAGCCACGAGGTGAGCTGTTCAGAGATGTACGAGTATAGTGACTTTGACCTTTATCTATGCGGCGTGCACTCGGGTCCAGCCACGAGGTGAGCTGTTCAGAGATGTACGAGTATAGTGACTTTGACCTTTATCTATGCGGCGTGCACTCGGGTTCAGCCACGAGGTGAGCTGTTCAGAGATGTACGAGTATAGTTTAGACCTCTATGCGGCGTGCACTCGGGTTCAGCCACGAGGTGAGCTGTTCAGAGATCTACAAGTATAGTTTAGACCTCTATGCGGCGTGCACTCGGGTTCAGCCACGAGGTGAGCTGTTCAGAGATGTACGAGTATAGTTTAGACCTCTATGCGGCGTGCACTCGGGTTCAGCCACGAGGTGAGCTGTTCAGAGATGTACGAGTATAGTTTAGATTTCTATGCGGCTTACACTCTAGTTTAGCCATGTTATTGAGCTTTATGGAGATGTATGCGTATAGCTTATTGCAGCCATAGCTATAGTTCATATTTAAAAATGAAGATGTACGAGTATAGTTTAGAGTTCTATGCGGCTTACACTCTAGTTCAGCCATGCAAGTGAGCTTTATGGAGATGTATGCGTATAGTTTATAGCAGCCACATAAGCGAGCTGTAGTTCAGATTTTAAAAATAAAGATAATGATATAGGAGAATAGTTTAGAGTTCTATGCGGCTTACACTCTAGTTCAATCATGGGTGATGTATGCGTATAGTTTGTTGCAACCATGTGAGTGAGAGCCGGTAGTTCGGAGTTCAACGTCGGTACTTATGTTTTTTTTTTTTTTTTTTTTTTTTTAAAACGTTGCCCCACTCTAGGAATTTCTCCTATATTGTGGGTGCGTTTACAAACATTTAAACACACATACACAAACAGCCAGACTCGGAACAACTACTTGTAGGTCATACAAATATTTGTTCCGTGCAGGAATCGAACCCGCGACACGCAGCGCAGCAGTCAATCGCTTAACCACTGCGCCAACCGTGCCGTCCAATATATATGTGATCTTATGCAGCCATGTAGGTGACCTGCAGTTCAAAGTTTAACGTAGGTACTTATGTGATCTTATGCAGCCATGTAGGTGAGCTGCAGTTCAAAGTTTAACGTAGGTACTTATGTGATCTTATGCAGCCATGTAGGTGAGCTGCAGTTCAAAGTTTAACGTAGGTACTTATGTGATCTTGTGCAGCCATGTAGGTGACCTGCAGTTCAAAGTTTAACGTAGGTACTTATGTGATCTTATGCAGCCATGTAGGTGAGCTGCAGTTCAAAGTTTAACGTAGGTACTTATGTGATCTTATGCAGCCATGTAGGTGAGCTGCAGTTCAAAGTTTAACGTAGGTACTTATGTGATCTTGTGCAGCCATGTAGGTGAGCTGCAGTTCAAAGTTTAACGTAGGTACTTATGTGATCTTATGCAGCCATGTAGGTGAGCTGCAGTTCAAAGTTTAACGTAGGTACTTATGTGATCTTATGCAGCCATGTAGGTGAGCTGCAGTTCAAAGTTTAACGTAGGTACTTATGTGATCTTATGCAGCCATGTAGGTGAGCTGCAGTTCAAAGTTTAACGTAGGTACTTATGTGATCTTGTGCAGCCATGTAGGTGAGCTGCAGTTTAAAGTATAACGTAGGTACTTATGTTCGGGCCATGTAGGTGAGCTGCCCTTCAAAGTTTAACGTAGGTACTTATGTGATCTTGCGCAGCCATGTAGGTGTGCTGTTAGTACGCCATTTGTGTGCTGTTAATAAGCCATGTAGATATGCTGCAATGAGTCCCAGATTTTGACCCTGATAGTAGATTCCAAGATATTGAGCGATAGTTAAGATAGTTAATACGCCAATGTTTGATTGAAATGAAAACAAATAAAACACTATGCCCTTTAAAAAGTTTTTGGATTGGCCAAAAAGTGGTATGAAACTTTGCTAACGCTCAATTACTCGTGGAAATAAATGGTATTGATGAAAATTTCAGAAAACTTTTAGAGATGCTTAAATGAAAGTCCTGTATGGATGAAACTTTTGGACTATTTTTATGATAAGTTAGCATTGCACAGTAGGTGTGAAATTGATGGCCGAATGGCAGTAGGTTGTGACTTAATGGGATCAATGATAATTCTAATAGAAACGGTGCGCAGGCACATACAGATGGTTAGTTAAATTATTTAGCTTCCCAGTAAACCAGGATATCAAAATAAATTTCCAATATTGTTGCTATTTGATATATTGCCTCAGTGGTCGTGATTAGCGCGTGCTTCGGAGTTAGCACGCCGTCGGATGGCCGAGTTGTCGTGATTTCATTGATAGAATTTTAAAAAACAAGCATTATTTTAATACCGCATTATAATATCCACTGTGGCAACACTATCAAAGTACAAATTATTAATATTGTAACAAACTTTTAAAATGTATTTCCGCTATGGCAACTAAATGTATTATTTTACTTTGGCAACACTTGGAAATAACGGTGATATTACTGAGCGTTATTTCGGGGTGGGGCAAATGTCGTTTTAAAATGGTAAAATGTAGTGCAAAGGCAGTCGTGGTTGGATTGTGAAAGAGTACAGTTGTGCGATTAAAAAAGTATTAGCAAGAAAAGGGTCTATTTCATTTTATATGTCATAGTGTCACTTAATTTTGTTAAGTATATTTTCATAGTTTATTTTTTGTATGTTGGCACCTTGTTTTTATATGATCATGTAATTTGTTATGATTTAATTGTGCACTGACTATAAGGTTGTTCTTCAAAACTTCGCAACGGATTTTGATGTCGTTTTCACCATCATTTAGAGAATTCCTGAAGGTCTATGTGTATAAAACATTGATGTTAAACTTACGTACTTATCGTATCGTATCGTTTTGTTTTATAAATAAAACAAAGTCGGCTTAGTTACACCATTCTAACTCAAGAACGGCTGGACCTATTTTTATGATCGTTGATATTATGTTGTACTAGCTTCCGCCCGCGACTCCGTCCGCGCGGATGTCGGTCTTCGCGTGGATGGTTTATTTCTCCATTTTGAGTAACTCTGACAGTGACATCTTATAAATATCTATTGGACCCAAATACGGCTAAGCCTATAATAATTAAGGAGATCCCTCTATTGAGCTACTGCTGTTGAGCTCGCGTTCTGTAGTAAGTATTTTTTTCATAGTAATTCCGACCTTTATAAGTAGCATGTAGCAGTAAATTACTGACAATGACGAAAAGTTTGCAATAATAAAAAAGTGATCGTGACAATGCGACAGAAAGTTAATTGAGAGCTTCAGCATACACAACATTGTTAGTGAGCTCGTCCGGAATATGAACATGAAGATTTCTTGGACTGCTCACATGGGAAAGAGCTACGTAAAGTTGCCCGTGTGAAAAACAACTCGCGGTAAGATCTACGCCAGCAACTCCTAGGGTCTGACCTTGAGCCTTATTTATTGTCATGGCGTAACACAAAGCTACAGGAAACTGTATTCTCTTAAATTGAAATGGAAAATTATCCACTACGGGTAATGCAACGTGTACAGAACAACGTCTATGAATAAAACCGAAAAATAAGATTTTTTTTTCTACGTATTTTTCCAGGATAAAAAGTATCCTATTTTATGCCCAGGAAAATAAGGTATAATTATACCAAGTTTCATCGAAATCGAACCGTTAGTTTTCACGTGATGCCTGCATATACAGACAGACAGACAGACAGACAAAAAATTTTTTAATCACATATTTGGGTTTGGTATCGATCCAGCAACACCCCCCGCTATTTATTTTTTCAATATTTTCAATGTACAGAATTGACCCTTCTACAGATTTATTATATGTATAGATTTGTCTCTGCCCCGAATAGCAGAATAATTATTAAAACATGGGAAAAATTCACGAAAAAAAATTATGAAGATTAATTTTCTCATAAATTTTGTATGGAATGGCTTTTTTAATGAATAACACAAAATTTATTGATTGTGTGTTGTATAAATTCGAAAGTAACTCTGTCTATCTGTCTGTCTGTATGTTACCTTTTCGCGCCTAAACCACTGAACGGATTTCCATAAAATTTGGCAGAGAGATAGATTGCATCCCGGGGAAGGACTTAGGATAGTTTTTATCCCGATATTCCTATGGGATCGACACTTATGCGGGTGAAACCGCAGGGCACTGCTAGTAATAAATAAATCTCGTTGTTTTGTCATGGTCGTAAAAACCGTGCAAGGCATGGGCGGATCGCAGTAACAAATTAATAGCTCAAGCAACGTTGCTGCAACACACATAAGACATTTATATGTATAGACCAGTGGTGGCCAAGTGGTAACGGCCGGGACTTACGAGTTGTAGGTCGTAGGTTCGAACCCAGACAGGCGCTTTACTTTGTGTAAATAAGAACAGCCGCACAGGTCGATCGATCAGGTTAAGCTACGCTTGACGCGGTTGGTCTGTGGATGGGTGACCATCTTTACATACCGTGACCCCTCCGTGCCTCGGAAAGCACGTTAAACCGTTGGTCCCGGCTGTCTTTCGTGGATTTTTGACAGTCGTTACGGGTAGTCCGAAGCCCGAAAGTCTGCCAACCAGTCTTACCAAGGGGTATGGTATTATCCAGTAACTGGGTTGTGGGGGTCAGATAGGCAGTCGCTGCATGTAAAATACTGGTATTTCGATGCATCCGGTTAGACTGGAAGCCGACCCCAACATAGTTGGGAAAAGGCTAGGCAGATGATGATATCTCATCACCACTGCTCTGAAAACATCGTGACGTTTTCCAGCCACTAAAATAGAAAAGCTCATTCTAAATTTCCAAGCCATTTCGAGCCTTATGTCGTATATCTCATGTACATATCTTATGTAATATAAGAAAATCTACACCACAAGGGAACACTAATAGGAAAATAACGAGAACCTCTGAGCGAGCGAGAGCTAAGCTCTTTCAAAATTAAAACCATTCATTCGCATTTAGAGGAAGACCCTGCTTAACCACGAATAAAAAAACGAAAGAATTTATACATAATAATATCTTCTTTAGCATAGTCTTAAGAAAAAAGAAAGTGGGTAATACAAATGTTCCTTAATTTTTTACCCAAGTTTAACTAGCATGGCAACATGGCTTACAGCATCCTTTTACAACATCTGTTCATCGTTTCTTTGGTCTTGCTCTGATCAAAGCCATCAACATGTATATACTCAAAACATACCACTATCCTCTCTATCTACATATAAATGTAGATAGAGAGGATAGTGGTATGTTTTTGTGTTTGTTTGTGTATACATTTATATGTAGATAGAGAGGATAGTGGTATGTTTTGAGAAAGCAACGTTTATACGTTGCATAAAATTGAAAGACATTATAACGTCAAAAGATGTATGGTTGATTAGACGTTTATCATGACTAAACTTCATGCAACATTTACAAATAAAGGGGTCTTCTATGTCCCCTAAAATTTAAGTATTCATTAAACAGGTTTCATTGCAGCACGTCTTTCAGTAATCCTCAGCAATTAAAATCCCCAGCCGAGAAACGAGGCACTCTACTCAGACTCTTCTTAAGCCACAGGTAATTAAAACCTCATTTTACAATACTAAAAATGTGTCAATTATTCCATTTCAGCGGTGTTGCAAGTGCAACCCTAACAAGTTTAAGCGTCTAGGGTTGCCACGGAAGATTCAAATTGAAATAAACTGGTAATGGCGCCGATTCTGTTGTTCACAAACTAAACTAAATGTAAGTTCAGGCATCTTTTTCTTTCTATTTGATTAAGGAAAGGACAGAAGATAAATATTAGTTTAGTCCTGTCAAATTAGTCAGCGCCTGACGTAAATTGATGTATTTTTAATAGCCATTTTTTTAATTTCGTCTAAATTGTCTATGGAGTATCTTAGTTTGACAGGACTAAACTAATATTTATCTTCTGTCCTTTTCTTAATGAAATAGAGGAAAAAGATGCATGAACTTAAATTTAGTTTAGTTTGTGAACAACGGAATCGGCGCCACCTAATGCGTGCACCTAAGCATAATTAGACAATAATGTTCCTAGTACTGGGACACAGGCCTCCTCACATTGAGAGGGAGTGGGCTGTAATCCACCACGCGGGCCCAGTGCACGTTGGTAGATATCACATGTCGTCGATGTCTTGGTTGTAGGACATTTTCTTCATGATGTTTTCCTTCACCGTTTTGTGAGCTGGGGTGCTGAAATTATTTATACAAAGTTAAGCGCCTGGCTGGGTTTGAACACGTAAGTCAGGGCTGTCACCACTGTGCCACCACTGCTGTCAATGCGGCAGGTCATCATCAACATCATCATTTCAGCCGAAAGACGTGCACTGCTGGACCTAGGCCTCCCCCAAAAGGGGGGGGGGGGGTTTGCCATAATCGCCACGCTTGGCAGGCGGGTTGGCGATCGCAGTATGGTATGGTGGTGGAATGCATAGAGAACGCTGCTGCCCATTCTCCGGTATGCCCCTTTGTCGCCTTTTACGACACCCACGGGAAGTATGGGGTGGTGCTATTCTTTAAGTCCGGCACCACACAGACATTGCGGCAGGTAAAAAACTAAAAAGATCATAATCGTCATCAGCTACAGACGAAATTCCAATGAACATAAGTCTGCTGCCAGGGAAAGTCAGGAAATTCATTATTGTTAATCAAATACTGCCAACTTATGTACAGAAGCCATCATATCAAGCTACCCGAAACTGTCAAATTTTCCCAATCAACTATGAACCTTGTGCTTTAGCGATAAAGTTGAATATCTATTAAAGAAATTTGACAGATTGTAGTAGCTTGATGTGCTGGCGTCTCAAACTGCACTTAATCAAACCTGCACCGTTCCATTGCTTCGTCTGTTAAAAAAAATGTCTGCTCAACAACGTAAACAAAGCAATGAATGTTGTTGAACTGTCAAAATGAAAGCCATTGTCACTGTCAATGTGTCACGTAACTACCCCGCCAGTTATTCTTTAACAGTTGTATGAAATGGTTACACACGGCAAGTCGTGTCAACTTGGTAAAGAAATTCCGGAAAATGAATTCCCGGAATGTAGAGGTCCAGACGGGACCTCCACAGTTTAATTAAAAGAACTTTGACTTGAAATAATATACAGGGTTATTGGTAAAACATTTACAACCTCTTAAGTAGTCATTGTACTCATCATTATGATGAACTTTTACTATGGGACCAAACCTGAAATCGCGAAAAATCATCAGCTGTTCCCTACATTTATGTTCGTTTATCTCGTCAAAATGTAGGGAACAGCTGATTTTTTTTCGCGATTTCAGGTTTGGTCCCATAGTAAAAGTTGTTCATAATGAGGAGTACAATGACCTCTTAAGAGGGTGTTAATATTTTACAAATACCCCTGTATAATATCGACTTTACAGTTTAACGTTATTTCTAGCACTGCTTCTAATAAACAAAAACACCATATTAATATTTATTATACTCTTGATTGAACGTTCGAATGAAACACACAAACAATTATGACCAGCCAGTATCTACTGCTAAAGGTAGGACCACACAGACTCTACAGTACAAAGAACGTTAAGGACATCTTGACGTAGACCCAGTCCAGGTTGGCCCAGGCTAAAAACTTGGTCACCTTCGAAAAATTAAGCCTGTATAATTATTAAAGTGACAACTTATATCGTAGATCAATGTATATTAACACCTTAAAAGGGAATTCCTTCAACACGTTAACAATTCCTCATTCGAAGACGTAAATTATTTAATTTAAAAATTCCAACGAAAAAGTATCCTTCGCCAACCCTAAAGATCGTCTAGGGTTGCCAAGAATTCATTACGGGCTCATTAGGAGCGGCGAAGTTGCCAGCTCACTACAATAGCGCATTAGTCGACGAACGCGAAAAGAACGCTGGAAATCCTTTTACCAAACCGTTTTTGTATAAAACTGTTAGTTTCTTTCCGAACTGAATTGGTTTTCTTTCATCAGTTAAATTTTGCGGGGTTTCAGATTTCTTTAAATTATTTTTAAAATCTTTTAAGTTTCTTATTCTATGTGTTTGAGGATTTTGAGCGATTTTCCTAAGACAATGGGTGTAGACCTATTGGTATAGATACCTGAAAACCATTCTATAAGGTCCTTTGTGCATACGTGATTGATTGATAGTGATTTGTGATGCAAGTGGGCCTAGTCCTTAACAAAAGACGGTTGTGTAGAAACGCTGTAAGTATTTGTTTGAGCGATATAGTTCAATAAGTCGCAGCACTACGTCGTTCGACCACATTGTCGCAGGTTACACGCACGTCCACACTCTATCACTACTCTTCATCGACTGTGCGACAAGGAACAGTTTCAACAATGTCGCGGCGATGTCGTCCGACGTCGCCCGACATCGCCCGATGTCTCCGGGGACACATGTCGCTCGACAAATATTCCTAGTGGGGACGAGGCTTTAGGCTCTGGTAGATACACGGCACAGTTTCTTTAGGTCACGGCGTATAAACCGCGGCGTAGAACAAACGTGTGTGTTAACAAGCTTCCATAGTGATCCATACAACACTGTCGACCGTGCCACAAAATACAGATAGTACAGAAGTCAATCTACAATCTACATACAAAGTGCGCTCGAGCAATGCAGACATAGACACCGTTCACGGACACGTTATCTCGGACGGGTTGGGAGTAGTGCGAGCGCGTGTGCCATCCGCTTGAGACACGCGTCTGTGAAGTGCAAAAATGGAGCAACAAAAAAATGCCTATCTAAGCTCGATTTATATAATAGTTTCCTATTTTGAATCAGTATTTAAACGAAGTAACTTTTTTGTAAGGTAAATTCACGCCACCAACTATTACATAAGTTGAAAACATGATTTTTTGTTTGTGTAGATATTTTGTTGTTTTTAGTGCCATTTGATAGGTTTAGGTTTAAAACAGATAGGGCAAAATAAATTGTGTAAATAGGGGAATCCATTTTGAACTTATTAGGGATTTTCCATTGTGATAATTTACAAATGTAAAATTTTATGTTTTTGTTCTGTAAACTTTTTGTTTTGTAATGTTTATTGTTTTGTTTTAATATTGTAGAATAAGCTCAATAATAAATCAAACAACTAGATACGAGTACCACTACCACGATAGTTTTTTGTATATAAGCCAAAGTTGACAACCATGGTGCGAGCGCCGAGCGTAGGTATGAAAAGTGAAGTAAATACATGTGATTGCCTTCTGTACTATCTGTATTATGTGACCGTGCCTACACATGGCGAATTAATTGTAGTTGTTCACGGCAAGAAAACTTGTACGAGCACATCAACCTATCCGAAACTGTCAAATTTTCCCAATCAACTTTGAACCTTATGCTTTAGTGATAAAGTTGAAAATCTATTTTTAAAAATTGACAGATTGTAGTAGCTTGATGTGATGAACGCAGAGGTGTACCTATAGTAAACAGACAATGTCACCAGTTATGTTTGAGCCCCACGAAATAGGTTTCATGGGACTTAAGCACGGATATCGAATCTTATACAGGTTGGTCAAAAAGTCGTGAATCAAACGAAATGGGGAGATAAAGGAGGTCATTTCCAACAAGAAATCTTTCTACAGCATGGTCTTAATTCAATTTCCCTAAAAGTTATTTCCTAAGAGTTCTTTTACAATTAGACTAATCTAAAAAAATGTAATATAAGGTAGACTGGTAGAAAATGCCCATGGCATTAAGTCCGCCTTTGTACAGTTTTTACTTGTGTACAAAATTTTAATAAATAAACAAATATAAAACAATAAAACATACAGTGTTGTATTATTACTAGATAATGTATCAGCAATACAAAAGTTCTATTGCGGCTCTGGGTACCAAATTTCAAGAGCAATTCATTTTTTTCCAAAACCTTTGAAGCGTTACCAAAAATTATTTCTCAGTTTAAAAGCGTTGCGTTAATTTAATGTAACTTTATGATTTTTTTTTGTTCCTAGAATTATATTATTATTACCATATTTGTACGCCTTTCAAGGCAAAACACGCTGAAACTTTTTTTTTGGTAATCGATCCAACTGATTGTGAACCTACACGTGTTTTTGACAAATAAATATATCTTATCCGATCTTGGAAATTACCTCTTTATTTCCCTATTTCGTTTGATCCACGACATTTTGCCAGGCACAAACCTCTGTCTAACCCTTAGAGAAGTACCGGCGTGATGTTATGTTGTTATATTCTATAAGCTTACCAAAAGGGGTATCGTATTACCCAGTAACTGGGTTGTGGAGGTCAGATAGGCAGTCGCTCCATCCCCATCAAGGCGATGAGGGAACACCGCTGAGTTTTAGTGGGTATACTGCCTCTCTGACAGGGAGTCCCACATACTCCGTCTCGTCCCCCGACGACCGGAGATGCGTAATGTCATTTCTTAGAGGAAAAAAAAAAGAAAGGCAGGCGCTCCATGTAAACTACTGGTATTTAGCTGCATCCGCTTAGACTGGAAGCCGACCCCAACATAGTTGGGAAAAGTCTAGGCAGATGATGATGATTCTATAAGCTAAAACAATCCTTGTGAGAAACCTATTTGCTTAAATGTAGCTCGCTCTTGACCAAGATTTTCCTTTTTAATTAAATTAATTTGTGGTGGCTTTGGATTAAAATAAGCAGCTTTTCAAACTGCAATCCTGCAGTCGACTGGAATTTAACGAATGCTTGTAGATAAGCCAATATTCTACCATTTCTGTAAATAGTAAGATATCGTGTAGCTTCCTGGCTTCTTGAACATGTTTTTTTTCTTTTGAAAGATGGCAGGGATAGACTGAATGCGGAAGGCGCCATGTCCAGCAGTGGACTGCTATAGGCTGAATTGATTACTTGTTTGAGACCATGAGCACTCGGACCCTACGCCCTGAGGGTTTCAAACTCAATCCTTTAATATTTTATTATTGCTATTTTCAATATTGCTCGGGTCGATTCAAGAAAATTGAGCTACTAAGACACCTTCTAAATCATTTATTTTCAAAAAATTTATTTCCTATTTCTTTTTAGGAAAAACAAAAAATGGAACTCGTTTTAACTGGGTATTACGATATTCGATTGTGAAATGAATGAAAATGTTTGTTTCCCAGAAAAGTTTAGGTAAATAGTGTTCCAGGAGTTTGAGACTGTGTTTTAACGTGAATTGAACAGTAACTAAACCACAGAAAGTTGCTCTGAACAGCAGTTTAAGCACATTTTTTATTTACATTGCTTTTATTTTATACCAGCTGTGCCCCGCGGTTTTACCCGCATATATGTCGATCCCGTGGGAATATCGGGATAAAAAGTAGCCTATATATTAATCCAGGGTGTCAGCTACCTCCATACAAAATTTTATCAAAATTGGTCCAGCTGTTTGAGCGTGAAGAAGTAACAAACATAAACACACACACACTCACAAACTTTCGCCTTTATAATATTAGTATGATAAAAGCTACCAATGATAGAGCATTGGTGACCCAGTGATAACAGCTGCGACTTACGAGTGGTCGTAAGTCTGTTCGAGTCCAGACAAGCGCTTTACTTCGTATAAATTATTGCATCACCATTGCTCTCAAAACTGTGAAGGAAAACATCGTAAGGAAACCGGAATGGAGAATTTTTGGTTCTAGGAACCAAAAATTCGAAGACATGTGAGATTTACCAACCCGCCCTGGGCCTGCATGGTAAATTACGGCCCACTCCCTCTAACAATGAGGAGGCCAGTGTTCCAGCAGCCCCTTTTTATCATATAACATTATTCTCTAGTAAAAAGTGCAAAAAATGTTCTCTATGCGTAAAACATTGGGGTTTCGCCGGCTCTGTACGTTTTTTTCAAAAGCGGGAGCGATCAAAACACGGTTATTTGAGGGTTAGAAAAAAGTATCGCTTTCTAACAGCCTGGTATTTTGTATCGTGAAATAGATGAAGCTTAGTTTTTGTTGAAAAAGGGGTTACAGTAGTAGATACTGTAATTTATTGGTCAGATTTGTTTTATAGGCTTTGAAAAAGGATTACCGGATTTTTTACTAGTATTTGATATTTTATTTTTATTCCCTAGACTTTTAAGCCTACTTTGAAAGGACTTCACAATAATGTTCCACTTGTAAAAGGTTTCGTCTACCTTCAGAAAGCCAATAGTCGAGAAATTGTACCAATATTTTGTACAAACGCCAGCACATCAAGCTACCCGAAACTGTCAAATTTTCCCAGTCAACTTTGAACCTTATGCTATAAAGATAAAGTTGAAAATTATTTAAAGAAATTTGACAGATTGTAGTAGGTACTGTACAATTTTGGTACTGCCTCCTTGGTCTAGCAGTCGCAAGCGCTGCTGCTGATCACGAGGTTCTGGGTTCAATTCCCAGGTCGAGTAGAGTGATATTGGGTTTTCCCATCTGGCAGTTCTGCGTATTGTCTGTGTGGTGCCGGACTTAAAGAATAGCACCACCCCATACTTCCCGTGGGTGTCGTAAAAGGCGACTAAGGAAGACCGGAGAATGGGCAGCAGCGTTCTCTATGCATTACACCATCATACCATACTGCGATCGCCAACCCGCCTGCCAAGCGTGGCGATTATGGCAAACCCCCCCCAAAATTGGGGGAGGCCAGCAGTGTCCAGCAGTGTCCAGCAGTGGACGTCTTTCGGCTGAAATGATGATGATGATGATTTCTGCGTATCAGCCCGGAGTCTGGATCTGTGCATGGTTGATGGCAATACGCTCTCCCCTTACAACATGGGACTTGACCATAACTGGCGAAATGTGGGTGTAGTATAATATGTAACACTTCAGGTAATACGTAAGTGAGTGCTGTTATGTATAATTGGTACTAAATTATTTTGCACTAACTTTCATGAAAATGTATTTTATTAAAAACTGTATCATGAAAAATCAAAAAGTTATAAGCTTGTTCCGCTCATTGATAATAGTACCTAGGTACCTAACCGTTCGGCGCGGAGATTGGATGACCTACTTAGTGTCCCTCGGTGTCCAACTTTAAACCTTTTTTAAATATTTTTGGGACAAAATATAACATGGGGTAAAAATCATTGGAATCGATTCAGTTACTTATTCTTAACAAACTATATTCAAGTTTCGCATATACTAAAAATAACGTTGTATAACTCTACTTTTCCCTATTAAAAACCAGTAAACTATCCATTTAATCTTCAAAGGATCAAAAACTGTAGAAACCAACACAAGATCCCTGCACACCTCGATTCTTACATAAATACATAATATTTACCTAATTCTACCATTGCGTTGCTGAAACATCTATAGTCATGATAGAACGCCTCTATGCATACCACCTGTTTGGATTCCGAACTCATGCATCTATTCATTCATGCATGCCTGGTGAATACAAATACGCATCTGACTTTCTTATAACACAGTGTGTTGTAGTAGTGTGTAGTGTAGTGTAGTGTAGTAGTGTGTTGGTTTTGTGCGACACCATATTGCTATCTCTTATTATTAAGGCGATTACATGATCTAAAGCGCGGTCTTTGTCGGACTGCATAGAAAAGAAAGAGAAGCGCGATGACACAACCCTGGTATGGTATTTCAAAATATGAAGCAATTATCTATTTACAAAATCTATTGTTTGGACTAACAAATTAAAACACTAGTGCTTTAGTATGTTGCTTGTAGAATAATCTGACAAAAAATCATAATGATTGTATGTATATTAGTATGGTTTTTATTGTAAAAAGTACCAAAGTTTTTAGAGGTATCTTTATGATTTTTTTCTATCTTATCAAATTAGTTGTATTATGTTTTCAAAACACTATTTCTCTAGCATATATCCTGAAGAATCTATACATATAATAAAATTGTAGAAAAGTGGTGTCTGTACAATGGAAATATATAAAAAAAAAGTATCAGGGGTTGTTATTATATCGATGCCGAACCCGAAATTGTAATGAAATTTTTTTTTGTCTGTTTGTCTGTGTGTTTGTGCACGCTAATATCAGAAACGGCTTATTTGATTTAGATGCGGTTTTCACTAATATATTGTAGTAAGCTTCACTTAACATTTAGTGTTTATTTCATGTCAATCGGTTCATAAATAAAAAAGTTATGTCAATTTAAAGAATCACGGCGAACATTTGTTAAGGTATTCTATCAGAGTACGTACACGCCTCGCGCCTGCGCGTCCGTGGCTATATAAAGCGAGCTGAGAGCCGTGCCGCTGCCATAATTCCGATCCAGCCTGTCCCTTGCTGCCCTCTCCCAGCGATGCCCTAAGCCGAGGTCCGTACCCCACAGGGGGTGCCCTTAGCGTGTAGTCGCTTAGTTTTTAAGTTTATATTGTGTAGTTAAGTTTTTAAGTGTATTATGCCCTGACTGGAGGCCTTAATTTATTGAGGCATCCACAGAAAAGCCTGGTTGAACTGCGAGATGACGCGCCGCTGCCATAAGGATTCAGTTATTCGTAGCGAACGCACGTATCCTGGAGAGTATAGGCGAATAGTTGCATTCGATTATTGCGATTCACTTGAATACTGACTGTTTGCATATTTCATTTATTTATATTTTAGGGTTTGTAGGTTAGGTTCTTTTTTACAATTTTCTTTAAAAATTTGTAAATAAATATTGTAAGTATTTGATTAGGCGGTTCTTTCCATGATTTTTGGGTATTTACTTATCTTAATTTTTATTTAGGGTTTGTAAATAAATATTGTAAGCATTTATTATAGGTTAGGTTAGGTTTCTACGTGGGGATCGTGCGATCGATGGCCCTGTATGGGGCCCCGATCTGGGCGACTGACTTGACGGCCGGTAGCATCGCAATCCTGCGGAAGCCGCAGAGAGCGATGGCCGTCAGAGTCTTCCGCGGATATCGCACGATCTCCTACGAGGCGGCTTGCGTACTGGCTGGATCCCCGCCTAGGGACCTGGAGGCGAAAGTACTCGCGTCACTATACCGGTGGCGCGAGGAAGCGCGGGCGCGAGGCGAAAGGCTGATGCAGCGCCATATGGAGTTGCGTCGGTCTCAGCTTCGCGAGGTCCTGGTGGCGGAATGGCGGGACAGGCTCTCACGCCGGCCTCAGCCCTATCGAGGCGGTCCGGCCAGTACTCGAGCCCTGGCTCGGGAGGAGGCACGGCTCCCTGTCGTTTCGGGTGACGCAGGTGCTCTCGGGGCATGGTTGCTTCGGGAAGTATCTGTGTCGCATAAACAGGGAGCCGGACGCCAGGTGTCACCACTGCGTCGACTGCCGGGAGAACACGGCGTGGCATACGCTGGCAGAGTGTGCCGCTTGGGAGGAGCCGCGCCGTGACCTCATCTCAGAAGTAGGCAGTGACCTGTCGCTGCCGGCCGTGGTCGAGTCGATGGTCGGCAGCGCAGAGTCCTGGGACGCGGTGGTTTCCTTCTGCGAAACGGCCATGTCGCAGAAGAAGGCTGCGGAAACTGAGAGGGAGATCTCGACCACTCACCCAGCCCGCAGCAGGCGCACCGGGCGTCGGCGGAGGGCGGACAACGCCCTCTTCCAGCCCCCCTAAATGGGTCCAGGGGCGACGGACTCGGGGACGTCCGCCGCCCCCCACACATCAGGACCCGAGGTGGCGGCGCGTAGTGTTCCACGCGCGCCCCTCTTAGACGTTACGGGGGGAGTCAAACACCTCACTACCCCCCCTGACCCGACGAGGCCCGCGGTGGCGGGCCGGCACCAGCCGGGGGTTGCGGAAGGATCGAACGTTCCCGCGACCCCTGGCGTAGGTGTGAGATGGAACACCGGGGTGGTTTTTAGTCAGTAAGAGTCTGACAGACCGCGTCGCCCGCCCCAGGGCGGCGGACATCCATGAGGATTTTCCACCCCGGAAGAAAAAAAAGAAAAAGGTTAGGTTAGGTTAGTTACAACCAGTATTACCCAGTAACTGGGTTGTGGAGGTCAGATAGGCAGTCGCTCCATGTAAAATACTGGTATTCAGCTGCATCCGGTTAGACTGGAAGCCGACCCCAACATAGTTGGGAAAAGGCTAGGCAGATGATGATTTATTATAGGTTAGGTATTTCTTTCCCTGATTTTCGGTATACTTATCTTTTTATCTTAATTTGTATTTAGGGTTTGTATTTAAATATTACAAGTATTTGGTATAGGTTAGACATTTCTTTTCTTAATTTTCTTTATTAAGTATAAGTTCAGCTTAGGTTAGTAATTAATTTTTCTAGAAATTCTTTTGTTTTATAAAGTTAATACGTTTGGTTTACACGTTTTAACACTTATTACTTAAACTGTGATAATTTTAGACTGTATAATAATCTTTAAAAGAGTAACGGTGGAGTTTCTTGCCCATTCTTCTCCATACGAAAACTACCTTTTGGAATGGGCGACTAGAATCAATTCTATTTTTTCGTAATTTTTGACGTTCAAAAGTGCCTTTTAAGTGCCTACTTGAAATAAATGTTTTGACTTTGACTCTGTAAGTACCTATTTATAATTTAATTGTTTACGATAGTACGTGTTTACTAAATAACTGTGTGTTAAGTAGTAAGTACTATTTTATTGTAAGCCTCGAAGAAGATCCAACCTCTCCCAATGTAGCAGAAATGCTAAAAGGATGAGATTAGTTCGATCACAGGAATCTAAGGAAGGTCGTGAGGTAAGGCTCTCTGCAACTCGGGAACATCAGGCTAGGTTTCGTGCTGCAGAAACTTCGACTCAGAGGGAATCTCGACTGAGTTCAAATCGTTCTCGAATGACAACTCGAAATAGGGAAAACGGGGAACAACGAAAGGCACGTTTATCTGTCGATCGCGAAGCTCACGCGCTATCGCGTGAGTCTGAGACTTTTGCTGACAGGGATACCCGCCTGAGCTCCCAGAGAGTACGGACAACAAATGCTTGGTCTCAGGAAACACAGGAAGAACGAGAAATACGTCTCACTGCCGATCGTGAAGCTCAAGCACTATCGCGTGAGTCTGAGACTTTCACTGATAGGGAAATTCGCCTGAGTTCTCAGAGGGTTCGGACAGCAAATGCCTGGTCTGTAGACTGTATATGTAATTTAAAATATGCTGCCCGAAAAGTCACTATTCCACGCGGACGAAGTCGCGGGCACAGCTAGTATCCAATATTTTTCTGATTTTGTTTACTGTAGTCGATCATATAATTTTATTGTTTCTAAGACTTGCGTTTTTTGTGTTTAGGTCCTGTAAGCCCCTTAAGAACAGCAGTGCGATTCTGTAACCATCTCACTGTGAAAACTTAGGTGAAGTAAGCGTGGAGTGAGCTGTCAATAGTGTCGATTCCTAGCAAAAACAAACTCACTTCACCTAAGTTTTCACGGTGAGATTTTTACAGAATCGACCGGCAGTGGGTCTATTCTGTAAACTCACCGTGAAAACTTAGGTGAAGTGACCTGTCAATAGTGTCAATCCCTAGCATCAGGTGGAATGACTTCAAACTCACTTTATCTAAGTTTTCACGGTGAGATTTTTTACAGTATAAACCGGCTATTCTTAAATCTTAAATCGGCAGACAGAAAAAAAAGAACGTAAAATTATTATTATTGGTTTATTGGTCGTAGAAACATACAAAAAGATAATTAGCGCGAGTAGGAATACAGAAAAATAAAACAAGATATGTAACAGAGGTTGCATTTTAGGCTGTGACTTCCTGGTAGATTTTCCGTTTTAAACCATGGCGTTAATATCTTTCATCTCATTCTTGAAAATAAGTTTTTATTTACTTACAAATTTGTTTATTTCATTTTTAGATTACAGCGTCATCAGGAAGAAAAATACCTACTAGCGAAAAATGTGTTGGCAAATTCACAAGCAAATTAAAATGGCATCCGAAAAAAACTGCAGCAACCGAATTATTTTCCTTGTTTACTGTTAAAAATTGGGTTCATACAAAACCGCAACCGGGAAATAAAGCTATATTTTTCGAATATGAAATATATTCGAAAAATATAGCTTTATTTTTGTTTTTGTCCTTGCCAAAAAAGTCGTAAAAACACAGTTAGAACAAAAATATAGCAAAATAAAAACGCGCGAACCCAGTTACCGCTGCCAATATACTTTTAATTGACATATTTACAAACTTGGAACACGAGGCTGCTATATGAAAAAGGATTTTTAAAAAAAGTTTGAAAGTGTTCCTTTATGCGGTTCGATTGAGTATTGATTTTTTAATTTGTGGTTTATTCGCAGCCAGCGCAAAAAGCGTTGATTAATTTTGAAACTTTATTCAGAGTATTCAACGAATATATTTTATGTACAGGCGAAAATTTTAAAGTTTGCAGGCAGCTCACTATAATTACTTTCTCAGGTTGTTATTGGGTTTTTTAGGAAACTCGCAGTAACACTCCGAATTTAGGATTTGTGCGCAGTTAGTGGTAATAAGCTCGCCCACAAACGTGGGACCAAAAATTCCTTTTTTAGAATATGTAAAGTTCCTCCAGACCGAATTTCGGCCATGGCGACCAATCCCAGCACAGACCAGCCTTCTGCGTGGGAGATATCATAGTGCACGGGTGTGTGCCCAGATACAGGTGCACTCCCTCTTTCCTCACTCTCATAGTCCGATGGGACGGCAATCCGACACGACGGGAGAGAAATCAGACGTAGAGCCAACGGCTTAACGTTAGAAAAATCTAATAACACTTTGCCCGACCCGAAAATCCGGGTCTAGAATATATAAGCAGTGAGTGTACTATACTCTGCTTGCCCCATGTTGATAGTATAAGTACTTAGACATTTGACATCATGGACTTACTATAATACATGTTTGACATAGCTTGTCTGAGTGAGTCTTAATTATTTAAAAACATGGCGCACACAATTACATTGAAAATTATTATATGTCTATGTAATGGAAACTTTTTATCATCATCTTTTTTATTTTTTAGAGCAGGCATAATTGCGAATGTTTTATTTTTTTTCTTATTTTGACTTTGCACGGTTTGTGCATTTAGCCAATGTCACGTTTTGTTTTTTATTACGAAGGAAATAAAGGTAGGGAAACAAAAATATTATTATTCGAATTAGTAATAACGGGATATAGGGATAATAACTATAGGGTCAGTATTTATCACGGATATAAAAATGAGCTAAATACAATGATGAAACATTATAACTTAATATTATTTAAAGTAATGAATGAGACTATACATTTATATACAGAAAAACTATTTGTACAACGTAAAGAAAGTGTTGAGGTAGGAAAAGGAGTATTGAGGGACAAGAGATTACTAAGAAAGGATGAACGGTCATATAAGGGGCAGGAGATAAAAATGTGATTTAAGTCGCCTACGTCTGTGCCACACAGGCAGATGGGGTCATCGATGATATGAAGTTTGGCAAGATGGAATTGCGAATGTTTCATACTCAAGGTTGTACTTATCTCTATAAATTCCTCCATGAATTAAAAAAAATAATTTTGAATTTAGAAACCGTTATTTACATTCAAAATTGGAATACTGCCCAATAAATGGCGATGGAGCAACGCGGTACGATTTGGACTCAAAACCGCATAACATACATACCAGAAACTAGTTGACGGGTTAATCTAACTTAGAATAACAGGGAAACTGCAGTGTTTCCGCAATATCAAGGTAATATTACTGCGCTGTATGAAAATGAGGTAGTTTCCCAGCTTAAAGTAGGTATGTTTATAGAATAAGAACACAGCCAGGTGCGGTGGAAATCCGCTTAGTTTTAAGAGGTACCTAATTATAGAGCTCGTCACAAAACCGCAGTTCCTACACTTTGTGTGATAAGGTTTTAAGCAAAATTGTATTTAAAAGGATGAGGGAAAGAGGTGTGATGTTCCTCGCGAAACAGTCTCTGGCCTTGACAAAGATTTTTTTTTTGTTAGATCTACCTGCACTTCATTGCGTAACACACTATCAATCAGAATCATTTCGAAGGATATCGCTAATCCATTGCGCCATTTGTTCAAAAAACTTGTTGGCTCAAGACGTAAATGCCGCAATGAATGTTGTTCAACTGTCAATGCCTTGGCTCGTACGAGGACCAGCGTACCAGCAATGGCTCAATATACTTGAGTCTTTGGTCAACTGGACCCACTCGAACTGGACGCGCGGGTCTACCCACATTTTGAAGTGACACCCAAAAGTGTACGTATTGCTTGGGCCATACGCCACGTACGCCACGTTATGAATGAATGAATTCTTGAATGAGTGAATAAATGAATGCTTTATTTGCCAAAATATAGGTACAGACGCCAGCAAATCAAGCTACTACAATCTGTCAAGTTTTTTTAATAGATTTTCAACTTTATCCCTACAGCATAAGGTTCAATGTTGATTGAAAAAATTTGACAGTTTCGGGGAGCTTGATGTGCTGGCGTCTGTACATCGTTTCTGCATAGATCATCCTAAAAATCACACAAATAACGATCTTATCCGTAACATTTTTGTTATAGGTAAGATCATTGTGGTTACGATCTCCGGACGAATCCAATCGATATTTTTATTTTACAAAACCTAATATACTTTAGATGCCTAAGTGCTCACGAGTGATACACGTCAACGGTAGAGGTAATTGTAGCCATCATCGCGTGGACAACATGCCGTGTAATCGAGCCCATTTTCAAATTCCGTAGGTAGCCGTCGACGCGTCGATAGCGGGCGTCGAAGGGTGTCGACGGGTGCAGTTGCCTCTGCCGTTGACGCATGTTGCTCGTGTGTATGTATACTAAAAAAATAAGGCTAGAAGGTACCATACCTCGTCGTCGAACGCGTCGGGGTCCGCCATCTTGTGTTAACTGTCACACACTACGTCACTGACGCACTGCGCACACGCACTAGACTTACGTCACATACAACGGATCATTGTATTCACACCACACTTATGTTCCTGAAACAATAGAAAGATAACGGTAAATACTTTTGGTATCTGTTTATGTATCTCAGCAGCATTTTGAAATTTACAAGATCTTAAAACATATTTAGCAGTTATTTATGAACATTCGCTTGGTTATACTGTATACTAATTTCGTAACACATTATCAATAATAATCTGAATCATTTTTAAGAATGTTGCTAATCCATTAATTCATATGTTCGAAAAAATTGTCCGCTCAACAACGAAAATAACGCAATGAATGTTGTTGATTTGTCAAAATGAAAGCCATTCCTACTGTTAATACATAATCAGCCTATAACGTTCCCACTGCTGGGACACAGGCCTCCTCTCGGTGAGAGGGAGTGGGCCATAATCCACTACGCGGGCCCAGTGCGGGTTGGCAGATGTCAAATGTCTTCAAATTTTTGGTTCTAGGACATGCCGGTTTCCTCACGATGTTTTCCAGTGGTGATGAAATAATTTACACAAAGTAAAGCACCTGTCTGGGTTCGAACCTACGACCTACAACTCGTAAGTCGCGTCCGTTACCACTTGGCCACCACTGCTCTTTGGCCACCACTGCTCTACTGTTAATGTATTAACACATTGAAGGACACTGAACGAGACACAATAGAAGTTTTATTGTTATTACGTCTATAGGCGTTAAGTGTCCCGCAAAGTGTTAAGCAATTAGTTCGCTGATCATAACATACTTTTCATATCGACTATCACACTAATATTATAAAGGCGAAAGTTTGTGAGTGTGTGTGTGTGTTTATATGTTTGTTACTTCTTCACGCTCAAACGGCTGGACCAATTTTGATAAAATTTTGTATAGAGGTAGCTGACACCCTGAATTAATATATAGGCTACTTTTTATCCCGAATTTCCAACGTGATCGACATTTACGCGGGTGAAACTGCGGGGCACAGCTAGTATACAATATAAATAAGGGGAAAATGATTGCTATTATTCTTAATTATCGTCAGTATATTTAAATCACGATTATCATTATTTGATAGCCGTATTAAAATGGCTTAAAAACGACAAAATTAAATAGTATGTCAATCTGCTAAACAATAACTTTCCCTGCCTTGTACCTATAGACTGTTACCTAAGCAAAAAAGAACGCGAAAATATAATAGGTGACTCCTTTATTAAAAGTTATAGCGGAGAGTTTTTATAAAGAAAATATCTTCTTCTTTTCTTCAGACCCAACGCGCTTTCTTCTCTATGTAGGTATTAAAAATATTCCGTCCTCGCATAAATTGATGCTTATTAATATTTTGTTTCATTTTAACTTTCATTACTTTTAATATAAAACTTAATATAAGAACTTTTTCGTTTGAACTGCTGAGTTCCTTTATTAATATTTTTCTTCCATATTTTTGTTTGTATTTTTTTTGAAGTACAGTCGCCAGCACATCAATCTACTACAATCTGTCAAATTTCTTTAATAGACTTTTATCGCTATAACATAATGTTCAAAGTTGATTGGGAAAAAACAGTTTTGGGTAGCTTAGTATGCTGGCGTCTGTACCTAGACTTAATACATATTTTTTTAGTCATTCGTGACATAAAAACTATATGTTTTACGACTCTACGAATTATTAGTAAAGAAATATTATATTCAGTTCTTAAAAAAAAAGAAATGCCGGACACGCGCACGAAGGGTTCCGTACCACCGTCCGTATCTACAATATTAAAAATTACATATTTCTTTAGCCCGTTTCTTGTATGGGGACCCCATACATTTTAACTTTATTTTATTTTTATTATTTGTTGTTACAGCGGCCGTAAGATAGTAGTATACACTTTCTGGTTCAAGAGATACAGCCCTGTGACAGACAAACGGACGGACGGACAGCGGAGCCTTAGAAATAGGGTCCCGATGGCGCCGTTTGGGTACTGAACCCTAAAAACCGAGATCTTTTCCACAAAAAAAATGAAACAGTAACTTTTAAATTGATAATCCGTTTTTCAAAGCTAAATACAATTAGTTAGAGATGAAGAAATTAACGAAGGGTTTAAATTATGTCTAAGGGAAGAAAGTAGACACAGTCAAGTGGTCGTTTTTCTTCTAATTTGTACCAACGTTTAGTGGGAGGGAGGCAAAATGGCGACTAATTTGCTACAAGCTTTTATTTTTACTGTAAGTCTTTTCATTTACTGCTGATTTCACCATTACTTAAATGATAAATTATTTTGTTTGTGTAATTAGATCAGGGGGCCTAAAAAGGCCACTTTGGCAGTATCATAAAAGGATAACATTATGAATCATAATGGACAGTTAACTGTTAACTTAATCGTATCAAATTCCATTGGTGAAGGATGTTTCAGTTATTTCTTTTTGTTTGTGCTACAGTTCTACACTAATAATACTAATATTTTTGTTTGTTTGTTTGTAATGGATAAACTCAAAAACTACTGGTCCGATTTTGAAAATTCTTTCACCATTAGAAAGCTACATTATCTGCAAGTAATATAGGCTATATTTTATTTCAGAATAAATAGGGGTCCGTAAGATATTTGGGTTTTTCGGACCCAAGGTGTAAAAAATCATCCAAAAAAGTTCCTTATTTGGCGTACGCTGCCTAAAGTATAAAATATAGAACCATACAATGCTCTAATTAATTAAAGACCTTAAAAATATACCTATCTATTTCGAGTTAAGCACAACAACCATTTTTTAATTTAAAAATCTTGAATTTTTTTAGGACTTTATTTAAACGCATTTATTTTACACATGTCATTACTCCTTATCAACATAAACTATTTTGTCACAAAGTACTGTTTATGTAGATAATATTTAGTCTTTTATTCATTCAAATTGGACGTTTGGTTTGAAAATTATGGCGAAATCAACATAATACTATTTCTGCGCTCCGCGGCCAGTGGCAACAGGCGAAGTAGGGTATAAAGGGAAGCTCTAATTCAGTAACTTTTTTTACAAAAAATTTATCCTTTAAAACAATATTTAACACATGAAGTTATCTTATCCTCCTAATAAAATAAATGCAAAAGTCTGTTTGTTTATCTGCCTGTTTGTCGGCTAAAATGCTGAATTTACTTTTGGGTAGTTGAACACATGGGATCAAACTTAGGCTTTTTGTAGCGGTAATCAACATCCACGCAGGCGGAGCCGCGGGGACCGCTATAGGTTTTATAAATCAGAATAACACATAGGCTACTTTTTGTCGCGAAAACCAACCTCTTTTACCCAATCTCTTTGATTATACCTACGTAGTGCAGCGACAAAAAGAAAAACACGGACTGTCTTCGCCATATTATGATTCATAATGTTATCGTTTTATGATTCTGCCAAAGTGCACATCTAAACTGCGTTTAAGAGCTGCAGTCAGTGTCAATATTCCACAACGATGAAGACACTGAGATTACGATCAGTTTCATTATTGAAATTGGCACTCGCTAGGTATTTCAGAATAGATGAAAGAAAATTCATCAATAATGAAGACAGACAATTCTGTCACAATATTTTGAATCGTTGTTTTACTTATGTTTTTAGATAATTATTCTTTGTTTTTGCGTTTGAAAGTGCTTTCCAATAAATGCAGTTACATGCAAAGTTTTTTTTTGTTAATGCCAACTTTTTTGAGTTTCTAGCTAATGGTGGAGGTCAAGATTTTGACGAAATTTCTTTGACCTTATAACAGACATTTAAAAAATGAGCCAGCTTATATAAAAAAAAAAATCCGTCCTAGTGTGTGTCGGACTCACACATGAAGGGTTTCGCACCACAAGGCAAAACAACGCCGAAAAAAACCTTTCTTGTATGGAGTTGCCCAGGTAACCTACGTGAGACGGTCAGCAACATCAAGGCGTTGCTGGCCTTCCTTGAGGAGCTGGGGTGGATCGAATAATCGATTTTCTCACCCGCACGCAACATACGCGCATTGATGTGGAGTTGCGGAAACCAGCCCGTATTACCTATTACCTATGGAGACGCCCTTTAATTTTTAATTTTAATTTATTTTTTTGCTGTGGCGGCTGTAGAAATACACACTGTGAAAATTTCAACTGTCTACCTATTACGATTCATGAGATACAGCCCGCTGAAAGACGGTCGGACAGCTTAGGCTTAGTAATAAATAGGGTTCCGTTGGTGCCCTCTGGGTAGGGATCCCTAAAAAGTAATAAACTTGAGCAAATTATTTTGAAGGTACCAAGGGAACAGAAAGCAGGTAGAACCAAAAGCTGGGCAAGCTGTAAAACAAGTTTATTGAAAAAAAAAACAGACACACTCAACCTACTTAACAAAACAATAACAGCTCATGCATCCTAAAAACATAAAATTAAAACGACCAATCAAAACGCTCTGCTCTCAAAACCACAACCTAAAGCAAATGAGGACAGAACTAATTTAAGAGTTTGCACAACGCTGAGGATTATGAACAAAGAAATTTAATTAAAAAGACTTAAGAACACCTATCGTTAAGAACGCCAGTTGTGGCCCTTGTATAACGGGTTTGTGTTGGTAATTTATGTATCCGACTGTACTTAATGTTTTTTTTTTCCTAGCACTTCTGTAGTTTATGTTTTTTTTAATTGCGAAATGGACCTGCTCTTGACCTCGATTTCGGCTAGTGGATAGCGTTGGATGAAGTTGTGGCGGCATCTACATCGCCACATGCGAACTACGCATCATACTGACGTCACGGAAAATCCTGCATCGCGCAAGCAGAGTTTACCGCGCGACTAGCATATATACAATGTCCCGACACCAGTCGTCGGGCAGTAACACACCAGACACGACACCCTGTCTGGAGGATCCTTCCTTATCTATGGAGGATGAGTGAACTTTGCACCCTGTTCCTCATACCTCTATAAAGGTGACGATGGAACGAGCAAGCCAGGCATCTTTGTCGACGAGTTTAGATACTTTCGTTTCGGCTTGATTACGGACATTCTTGGTAGACGTAGGAATTTTTTGTATAAAGATATTAGAGCCGGCCAATATAAAATGTCAAAATCTTTTGTTCAGCCTGAAAATAACTAAATTCAATACGAAACTCTTTAGTGACAGGTCACAGCATTACAGCTATTCGCCCCGACTGGAACAAAAATATTGTTTTGGAACCTTCAGTGAACAATGAATGCGCATTACTCATAGCAAAAAAACATAAACAAATTAATTTACGGGCGTTACCCAGAACCGCAAAGCTTAAATGGGATTGGGCCGGACATGTCTGCCGCGTGTTAGATGACAAATGGGCTAAGAGAACCATCGATTATCGCACTGAACTCACAACGCCATCGCGGCAGGCCGAGACGAAGATGGCGGGACGAGCTTGACTCCTACCTACCTACTCCTACTCCTCCTCCTACTCCTACTCCTACCTACTCCTCCTCCTCCTCTTATTATTATTATTATTTACTAACAAAATAATAATAATAATAAAATCTTTTTCCAGTTCAACAATTTACTTTTACCACTTGATTTATTGTACCCTTATAAAGTCTTATAAATTGTAGGTTTACACAGAGTTATAAACCCAAGCTAAGATTGAACTTGTGTTACGGGTGTCAGGGCTCTCAATTTGCGAAGGAGGTGGCGGGATGGATGAGGGAGAGAGCCTCCCGTCCCAGCTGCCGGGAGCCCTGTGACGACTCCCGGCCACCGTAGGCGCGGGCCTGCGGGCGGAGAGTAATGGGTAGCTCACCGTCCGATCAGGACCAGGCCGCAGGCAGAGATGTCAGCAACAGAGAAGGGGCCCGACAGGGCCGAAGCCTGCCGGGGCAGCGGGATTGTCCGAAAGGGTTACCGCTACCCCGGAACAATAAGGGCTAAGGAAGGAACATGGGTGGGTTTTAGTCAGCAAGAGTCTGACACTCCCTTCCGCTCCACCCAGAGCGGGAGGAGCCATTTGATGATTCAACCGAAAAAAAAGGGCTATCAAATTAATACCAGGTAGACAGATATATGATCGGAATTTCATAGTGTGGGATCTGTAGACCGAAAAATAAAAATATATATTAAACTTATTATACAAAAACAAAATACAGAAAAGACAGAATTGTGTGGAAAATGTAGAGAGAGAGGACTTTGCCCTGGAGTGGGGCAATACAGGCTAGATAGAAATTAATTTACGTCCGCAATTGAGTTTAACAACCAACAGCCAAACGGCCAACATTTGCCAATTGGCCCTAAAGTGACAGCTAACACTAGCCGTCATACACGACACATCGATAATAAAGCGATAACGACTGACATGAGTACATGACAGCCAATCAGCTGCCTGGTTGATGACGTGATTGCAAATTACTAGATCAGACTTAATAACCAACCGCATGGACCTAGGTAGTTTGATTGTAAAGATCAAATTAGTGGATGAAAATTATTGGCTGTTTGCTGTATAATTGACTATGACTGGATTTAATAATACAGGGTGATAAGATCAGTAACATCGTAAGTGGTTGAAGCTAAAATAGATCCGTGCCATCAATATAAAGATGGCGGCTGCAAAATTTTTAGAAATTTTCTTAAATGGTCGTTTTTGTGGTTTTTCAGGGTGCTGAAGCCGATAGTGAGGTTGAAATGAAAATCCAAGGTGGCGGCTGCGATTATTTTCAAATTTTTGCAGCCACCTTCTTGGATTTTTATTTAGAACTTCGTTCCTGCCGGGGGTCCACCGACCCCACACGTTTTTTTTATTATTTATATACACACAGTAAAATATAAAAGGACACAACTTAATACAAAGTTATTTCAATACAAAGGTTTATTTTATAAGAAATTTCTAATTAGATTAGTGATTGGACCTTTTAATCTATTTTATACTTATAACTAGCTGACCCGGCAAACGTTGTTTTGCCATATAAATTATTTCTAGCTGCTCGGCGCTACTTCTTCGCGTGGTGTCTTACCCCTTACCCTACCGTACCATACCCTACTCCTACCCTACTCCTAACCTACACCTACCCTACTCCTACCCTACTCCTACCCTACTCTTAACCTACTCCTAACCTACTCCTACACTACTCCTACCCTACTCCTATAAGTAAAAAAAAAGGTCCTATGTCCTTCTCCTGGTTCTAATCTACCTCCCCACCAATGTTCAGCCAAACAGGTTCTGCCGTTCTTGAGTTATAAATAGTGTAACTAACACGACTTTCTTTTATACAGTGTGTTAGGTTAAACGAGAGGCATACTTTAAGGGAGTGTAGTACTCATGAAAATGAACAACTTTTAATATGGGACGGACTCAAAAATATGACAAAAAAAAAACAGCCGTTCCCTACATTTTGTCCAGTTATGCGAACAGAAATGTATAGAGCGGCTGGTTTTATTTTCTCGATTTCAGTGTTGGTCTCTTAGTAAAAGTTGTTCATATTCATGGGTACTACACTCCCTTAAAGCATGTCCCTCGTTTAACCTAACACACTGTATATATAGATATGCATCCAGAAAAATGAAAAACAACATGATTTATTAACTAGATTTCCCGCGGTTGGACGGCGGGAAATTTAGTTAGGGGCTGGAGCAACAGTTATTAAGTCGAAACGTGAATGAAGTATCATTCGAGTGATACTTGATCATCGATGACTAAGGAGGAGGGGAAGGAAATTTGTCAAGTGCTGAGATTATCTAGGTATTTACAAAACAGCTTTGAGCACCGTCTCAACAACAAAAACGTAAACAACTCGTAAACAACTGGCGTGAAATTGTTTTCAAACACTACATAATGCATCTTGAATTTTCAGACTAAATCAAGGAGTCATTCTGCGACAGAGAACCAGCCCCTGATGACTAAGGGTATTTTATATGCCGAAGATGCTTGCGATCGTGGTCACTAGGTAATAGGTAATATAAAAGCTCATAATCTGAAAGCTCAGTTACCCAGTCCTGTGTTTGTGCTGTACTCTAACTGTTCCAGAAGAACAAGCTGAACCGATTTGACCAATCACGAGCCAGATCACATCGTTGCTTGACTTGCTTGCCATCAACCACGATGTAAAAACAAGTGTTTTGTTTTCACGTAGGCATCGAGGTAAACCCCCCGCGATGTATCGCAGAGAGTTATCGTTCGGTATATGCGTGCATGTCTATTAGCAATTAGCGTGCATTTGTTTTATATGGAGGTGACATCAAGGTAGCGAGCTGAACTGTGATCGCGAGATATCGCAGTGAGGCATCTTTGGCCATAGAAAAGACACATAGGTATCAGAAAGATAACGAATATTATATGGATCTGAAACATTATGGTGTAAATCTCATGTTTGGAGCGATTCATTACGTGGCGAAAGACAAGCTTTCAAAACAAGCGACGTTGCTATGCATTGGTGATTTAGTCAGGTCTTATCCCCGGAAACTTTCGACCCCCTGTGGCCTAGTGGTAACGGCCCCGACTTACGAGTTTTACGTCGTAGGTTCGAACCCAAGCAGGCTCTTTACTTGATGTAATTTATTCCTTCACCATTGCTCTTAAAAATCCATTAAGGAAAACATAGTGAGGAAAACGGCATGTCCTAGAACCAAAAAATCGAAGACATGTGACATCTACCAACCCGCATGGTGGATTATGGCCCATTCCCTATCACAGAGAGGAGGCCTGTGTCTCAGTAGTGGGAACGTTATAGACTGATTATGTATGATGTTACAGCAACATCATACATAATCAGTTGACTGTGAAGAATAGCAACATTGTTGCTATTCTTCACAGTCAACTGGTGATTTGTAATTGCCTAAATGTTTCTGATATCCTGGTATCATTCTAGTCCGACTCCGACTCGATAGCCCATTCAACAGTTGTTGCAATATTTTTGTGTATCGAATCGCCCTTGCAAAACTGTTGTTGCTTTCAGATTTTAATAAACTATCTCTGTAACATTTTTCTGTGTTCGGATATTCGTAACTACGTATTGTCAGTTGGGTAGAATAATAGTGAGGCATGAAAATAGTAACATGTCAAAAATAAGAGGCAAAAAATAAAAATTGAGGTTAAGTAGAAAGTATCAAACTGCCCTAAATCAGGATTTGAAATGTTCAACTGGAACTAGCAAAACTACTAAATAATGTAGGTACATTGGCCACCTAGAAAGCCATACAACTTCACTTGCAGAGGAAGTTTAGAGCTATTCATCAAGCACTTGACGGGTTGACAGGCTTTCAATACAAGCAGCGAGGCTATTCCTCACAGTCAACACAACGTAGTGCTTTACGCTTCTGATGACCTGGTACAGGGCAGCTCTTGGACATACCAAAATTGTTTTTTTTTAGCTAGATGTAGTCAAACATTGAGTATTTTTAATGGATTTGATTAGACAATATTAATGTTGACTGAGAACCAAGTACATAAGGGCCTAATCGGTCATTTTCAAAACAACGCACGCAACCTCAAACACAGATGAAGTTTGGAAGACCGATTTATCATAATCTAGACGGGTTGATAGGTTTTCAATACAAACCTCGAGGTCATTTCTCCTCGCAAACAGACAACACGTATTGATCCTTACGTTTCTCATTTCCTAGTACTTCGGTCAGATAGCCACCAATGCCAGGAACGACGGAGCGACAACAAATCACAACTCGTCAACATACAGCACAATACAAACAAATCCACTCGTCGCTATTTTGCCCAAATTCAATTTCTGCTGCACAATACTATGCCATTTTCTAACCCATCTAATGCTCATTTTCAACACAAAGCTGCTTCAAACTCTAAACTGTATGGTTAACTTCTCCCCAATATTCCTTTCTTTCAACTTCTCTCAAAGCGTAAAGTCAATTCAATTCCCCACTATCTCGATATACGATATCATCTCCGAACACGGATGCTAGTTGGAAAACTATTAGCTCGAGGCAAACTTCCCTGATAAACCCAAGCTTAAAACTACACTTCTTATCGACCGTATCATCTTAGCACTAGAGTTCAATTTAGCCTGTAATAGGTGTAGCAAATATCGTGTCAAGTATATGAAATAATATCGGTTCAGAGTCTTTTTAGTGTGCTTTCGAAGTCAAGTCGGTGTTTTTTATGAATATTAAAGAATCTAAAACTGCAATGGAGTGGATTTTGGTGCAGCCTTTTGCATTTTAAAAACTTTACGAAGACTTTAATGTAAAAGTTAGTTGATTTCATACAAATCTCGTGAACATTCAACTCAAGTTCGCTTAACCTAGTTATGAAAAATGCATCACTTGTTGAAGCTTTGTCATGTGCAGACGCCAGCACATCAATCTACCCGAAACTGTCAATTTTTCCCAGTCAACTTTGAACCTTATAATTTAGCGGATAAACTTGAAAATCTATTAAAGAAATTTGACAGATTGTACTAGCTTGATATGCTAGCGCCTGTATCTACTTACAGCCGGTCGATTCTGTGAAAATCTCACCGTGAAAACTTAGGTGATGTGAGTTTGTTTTTGCTAGGAATTGACACTATTGACATCTCACTCCACGCTCACTTCACCTAAGTTTTCACGGTGAGATGGTTACAGAATCGCACTGCTGGCATAGCTTTGTCTCAGAACACGCACCTGCGACGCTTCTGGTGGACCTGTAATTTGGGTTGTAAGTTTGACATCCTATATTATTTATTTTTATGTATTTTTACTTATCTCTATTATTTTTATTGTTTATTTTCAGGATAATATACCATTGCTGCCATAGACACAATGCGTAAAAAGTGCGCTTCCCTGGTGCGCAGCGTGTGGGGCAGCTCCAACAGTGTCTTAAACATGGTTGCGAGTCGCCTTGACTGTCTTTACGTGGGTCACTGTGGTGCCGTCTCTCATGGGATGTCGCAACGGTGACCAACCGTTATTTCTTGTGTTTTTTGTTTATTGTCTGTGCTTACTAACATAGTCGTAAGTTTTACTAACAATCTTGTTTGAGTTTGAGTCTTGGTTACTTTAAAAAAGAAAAATTCTATTCTATTCTATAGCTTTGTTGTTAAATTATTACATTACATTAAAATTTCAGCAGATTAGTGTCTTAGCAGGTACACACAGCGAAATATTACAAACACTATTTGATTAGTACATGCACATAATCGAGTCAGGAAAGGACCTTGAGTCTCCTCAAGAGCCCGTTAAAATCAGTATCTCTGCTCTCAACGAATATGCCAGTCGCACTACACCGCCAGGGCAGCTTTATTAAAGCTCTAAAGTCGTTATTGTATTCTACACGAAGAGTGTTGTCCTTTAACTAACATGTAGTCCTAGTAGCTCAAGACCAACACAGGCCGATTTTTACCCATGGTTGGATACGATGTCGCCTATTACCAACCAATCACACTACAAGTGGCCAAAGAATTGACGATCAATTATGTATAATGAACCAATTATTATAAAATACGCAAAATACATGTTGGAATTATGAAAATCATTCCATGTAAACGTAAAAGTTATAAGTAATAGAATAGTATTGTTCTTTGTAAACGGGATCTGTCAGTGACAGCGATGACATGCGACAACTGTCAGTGTCACTTTTAATGTATCTCTCTGTCTGTCGAAAATGTCGATTGTGGTTCCATTTTTTATGCCCGTTTGTACGAAAAGTAAATCTGTTTAAATCGCGCAATTAGTTTTGATTTATTGCCCACTTTCCAACAATACACACACAGAATGAATACAAATAGATTGCAAATTTAATGCAAAAGTTACGTAGAATACTCCTGTTACGGAATCAGACTGGAGTATAAAACGGCACGACATTTAGTAGTATCTCTCGGAACTTAATATAACTTGGAAAAACTTGTTTCTAAAGATATTAAAACATTTTCCGCGACTGTACGAGCTGTTCAACTAGGGAAAGTAATATGAACTTCTCATATTTTTTCAAAGTCAGGACCTCCTTAAAATCCACATCATCATCTGCTTAGCCTTTTTCCCCGTGTTGGGGTCGGCTTCAAGTCCAACCGGATGCAGATAAATTCCAGTATTTTACATGGAGCGTCTGCCCATCTGACCTCCACAGCCTAGAACCAACTGGGTAACACGGTACGTGCCCTTTGTTAAGACTGGTTTTGAGACTTTCGGGCTTCTAACGACCTGTAAAGTCAAAGATCCAAAAATGACAGCCGGGACCAACGGCTTAATTAACACGCGGGGGGATTTCGGTATGTAAGGATGGTCACCCATCCACGGACCGACCGCTGCAAGCGTTTTAGCCACGAGCCCCCAACGAGCCACTTAACACCAACACGCTCAGGAATTTTTTGTAATAAAAATTAGACCAACAATGAAAATCCTCCTTCCTTAGTGAAAAATTCATTACCAAATAGTCGGATTATTTAACTAAGGGCTGATTTTTCCATCGACTGATAAATTTTATTCATGGAATAGAATTGACGTCTGACAGTTTTTGTATGGAAGAACTATCAAAAACTCAAAATTATTCCTCCGATAAAATTTACTGGCGTTGGAAATTCAGCCCTTACAAAAATATTTTGATAACGCGAAGTAAAACCAAATCCTCTTTTACTATTAAGTTAACTAAGCTGAACACCAGTTTTCACATGATATAAAACTAATATAATCGTAAACAGTGGAGAAAGCTGCAACTTTGTAGAGTTCGTAGTAATAATTTCAACTTGAACAAAAAGTTTTGCAGAAACAGTTGGTGTAAGTCTTTGAATAAGTATATTCTTTTTTTATCTAAGTATGTTATAATGGAAGTATGTAACTTTAGAGCTTTGGTCAAACATGACCCAAATCCTGCACGGGATGTGAGGCGCGACTTTGTGAGCGCGATTGATCTAGTGATCAAGAACTCACGCAATCGACTGTTCGTGCCAGTTTGAACACCTCTATCATATGCATGTTAATTGACACAATCGGCGCGCGCGAATGTTCGCATCCCGCGCGGGATTGGTTTCTCTTTGACCAGAGCTTAAAGCGTATCTTTTTTGTCACTGGGTTCAGGTGCAGCTAAAAAGTCAATTTCGGGGACTGTCCCGAAATTGACTTTTTAGCTGCACCAGACACAGTGTTTCCACTGAAAAAAAACAACAACCAATTGGTTGTCACAGGACATATATTATGATATCGAAAGAGCTGTAACCAATTCGTGCGCGGTGCAACGAATTAATGAAAACCATGAAATACAGCTGCGACCGTTTTAATGTGCATGGAATCATGCACATTAAAACGGTCATAAGTGAACTAATAACCCACTAAAATTCTGTTGTGGTAATAAACACGAGCCCTCGCCTCCAGATTTGGAACACAGGTACCTACACTTGTTCCGAATCGGGAATCGAGCCCGGAACTCAGCTTGGCAAGTAGCCAATCTGTCATTTGAGTCTTCAACTATCGACAAGATCAAAGACAATGTGTGTTTTTTGTTATCTCACACACAATAGATCAAAGAATTGTGAACATTCAATATGATAAAATGAGGCTGCCTCTTTGGTTAAAGAGGTAACATCAAAAGAAGGGAGATACCCCTCCCAATCCTTAAAGCGGCACTCAAAGTCCTTAGAAGGTTTCAATTCGAAAACAAAAGAGACATTTCAACCATCTTTTCCATTAATAAACCAAGCCGAAATAGGCACACATTCAATCGAAAACAATTGGTACCAACTACCAGGCTAGCATAACGCCACAAGATATCGAACAGGTACAAAGCGTCCTTCACAATACACGAACTAGACAAAAGACAGTTGCGAAATTAATTTCCCTCATCACGGACGCCGCAGTTTGGTGCCACAAACTTGCTGCTCGATCACAATAGACCTGAACTTCTGCTGCCCTCATTATACGAACGACATTGTTCGAGACTTTGGAACACCGACGACTGTCCATAGTACCTTGTTCATAAACTTTGGCGATGCGTAAACAATTAAAAAGTTTGTTTTATAAGATGCTTTATTTGGTTGGCCTGTAAGATAAAAGTGAAGACGATTGAAAAATGTGTAAAGAAAAATATGACTTCGGGAAGCAATAGAAAAAATAAGTATAAAAACTAAACTGAAAAGGATGAAACAAGAAAGTACCTTCCCGTGGTCACACGCTACCATAGCTTATAAGTATGTTAGTGCAGCGGCATGCGACCTGCATGATTAAAAACATTTTTTTTAGGTCATGACTTTATATCCGCTAGAAGGCGCCATATTCAATGTAATTTGACATCACATACCTTATAAGCAACGGACAATCAAGACTCTTCCAACGATACCTCATTTGTCAAATTATGACAAGCAGTTTAGAAGTTATGAGGGAACAGATGAACACACATACATGCCGGTCGAAATCATAACCCTCCTTCTTGGTTCGCCGTAGTCGGGTAACAATGGGGTTTACTGGTAGGAAAACATGCAAAAGAATGCAATATCAACAAAAAAGGGTTACATTTTTTGTCTGCTAGCACACAAAGTTGACAATAGACTCGCTTATTGCACAGTTCAACCCGCGTCAACATATCGAAATACTCGAACTACTCTACATTCTCAAATCGCAATTACGTCACTCTGCTTCGAGTCCAGACTTGTCAACTATGTTCTAATGAAGGCGCGTTAGTGATATGAGGTGAGAAGTCGTAAATGTAGGGGACAGGCTGGGGTAGTTCACATTAGGATGCGTTGTTTATCGATTACGTTAGGAGTAATCTTTGTTGGTCGTCAATTGTTTCGACGCGATCGGTAGCTTACGACTTTTTGACAGTTTTAATGTTATTTTGAAGAAAATATTTGTGGCAATGTTGGTCGAAGGCAGTCTTAATGTCCTTCTTTTCAATACCAGCGTCAATAGTACCACTGGGCCAGACCGAATCCGAAGCCCTTAATGGTTCGGCAGTTAAGCGACATTAGATAAATGTCGCTTAACTGAACAAAAAAAAAACTTGAAACGTTGACGTCGTCGATGGAAACTATTGACATATAAATGATGGTCTTTAGTCACAAATACCCCATCATCCTCCAAATAGTATGAGATTTCGGCAATGACGGTAACCAGAATGAGCCTATCAGGCGGCCTCTCTAAACACTGCCACTAAGGAGAAAGACAATCCTTATCTTTGTAAGTACCGGGACGTCATAACCCCTAGAGCAGTAAGATAATGAATAGCTCACATTGCGTGATTACAAACATGGAAGATGAATGATAAGCCACTAAGGAGAAAGACAATCCTTATCTTAGTAAGTACCAGGACGTCATAATCCCTAGAGCAGTAAGGTAATGAATAGCTGACATTGCATGATTACAAACTTGAAAGATGAATGATAAGCTCAAAATTATTAATCCAATAGTTACTAATTGATCAATAGTTACAAAACGGAGCTATCAATTCGCTTTTTTTAATAAAAATCCAGGCCTTTCTCCTTACAACCTTGATCGTTTTCATAATGAGTGAGCGATGTTGGCACAGTGGCACAACGTGATTTATCGACGCGAAGACACCGCGAATATGCCTCTAAGTAGCTCCTAACCGCCTTTGTTTGCCTGGTACAAAGTGATCGGTTTTGATGACGTTAATAATGTTGTGGTTATTTATTGAGTATTCATTATTAAATGGGCATGATTTTCGACTCCTTTAAAGTCATGATTTGTCAAAAAACACACTGATAATGGCACAGTGGCACAACGTGATTTATCGACGCGAAGACACCGCGAATATGCCTCTAAGTAGAGCCTAACCGCCTTTGTTTGCCTGGTACAAAGTGATCGGTTTTGATGACGTTAATAATGTTGTGGTTATTTATTGAGTATTCATTATTAAATGGGCATGATTTTCGACTCCTTTAAAGTCATGATTTGTCAAAAAACACATTGATAATGCCATAATCACCACTCTTGAGTGGGCGCAGGACTTCCGCAGGCTGGAAGAAACTAGTACATCTTCTATGCCATGTAATGGCTCTAAATCTAACAGCTTAATTAATCTATCACCAATCAATGAAAAATAATTATTACCATATTCCAAATGGCTTAATTTAAGTACATCGATTTAAAACAAATCGTCTTTTCCGTCATCATTTTCCATAAACATTTACACGGTTGCAGCCCAGCCAAACGTATTAGTAAACAACTGGCTCAAAATAGTTTACCATCTATCAACCAGCCATTATAAATCACGTTGTCAAAACAATCAACATCGTTCTTCCACTTAAGCCATTAAACAGTAGTTTGGGAGCACAAATGGCTGTGATAATCGAATGAGAACGAACAAGAAACTACGAATGGTCTTCGTTCACTCAACCCATTCATTTTATGGGTTTGTTTTATTTGTGGGTAGTTACTGAGCGACTTTCCAGTTTTTTATTTTCTTATCTTCTCGTCCACAGCCAGAGATAAAATTCTAAAAATGTATTTCTTTCCTCGTCTAGGTCAGAATGACGGGTGTACTGTTACAAAACTGAATATGTTATATTTTAAAGGAATGTACCAGCAATGTACAGTCGGTGACCAACATTGTCTGACCCACCCAACATTGCCTGACTCACCGGCCATATCTTGTTAAGCCATTTTAATCATTATCTTCTTGTCGTTAAAGTTGAAAAGCTTTTAAGTAGCACGGCAATACTTACTACACAATCTTTAATTTCGCGTATTCTCAACAAGTCATTGTGGCTTCGCGGTTCGATGCTGGATTGGCGACGAACAACATGTGGGTTCGAAAACACAATCCATCTATTATCAATTTCTTTTTTTATTTGTTTTCATTTATGATTTCTACAATATTTCTTGCATTATTAAAGAACGACCAATATGATTTTTGCCTAACAACTTGTCTGGAAAACAAGTGGGTAAGTTAAAAAAACAAATGAGTAGGACGAAGTAAAAGTTTACTTCGTGGGGTAGATAGATGGATACTAAATTGATCTAAGTGACATAAGTCAGTCTACCTACGCCTAAACAGTGACTGCGCACAAACATTTCTAAAACGTTTGACGTAAATCGTGAAAAGTATTTTTAATGAATTTGGTGTACTCATAGATATCCGGTGGAGTCATGTCGCAACATAATGACTATACAAAACATTGCTGGCTGAATGTCGTCTATGGGACCTGATGAATTGGTAGAAGTTGGTGATCGATTTAAGAGTAGTCAGTATTTGGAGATTCTGCGTGACGTCCTGTTACCGACTGTGCGAATTGCCTATCCAAATACAGATATTTACTTCGTGCAAGATAACTGCTCCATCCACCGCGCAGGCATTGTGAAGAATTGGTTAGCTGCTCAAGAAGGTGTAACTGTTATTTACTGGCCATCTAAAACTCCCGATTTGAACCCTATAGAAAATCTATGGGGTCAAATGATTTTAAATTGGGACACATCCAAAGTGCGAAATAAAAAACAATTTGGCCGAGATCGTATCATCGACATAGGAGCACATGAGAGGAAAAGAAGTGTGTTGGAACATGGTTTGCGGTATGCGTAGCCACTTACAGCAAGTTATAGAAGGAGACGGTGCGCCACTCCGCTACTAACTAATCTACTTATAAGTATTTTGAAACACATTATGTAAGTAAATGCTCAATTGAATGAATGCTAAACCATTAAAAGTTGCAGATTCTGTGGTGATGTCATTGTTATAAATGGAAATTCATTTTTCTATTTAAATAACATGTTGATTCACTACATAATTATACTTAGCTATAAATCTGTAAAACATTTCACAAATTCGTTCATTTTCTCGCATTTATACATCAATGTTTTCTCGATAATAAACTTCCAAGCATTAGCATAAGTTTTTTAAATGTTTATAAATGGTTAGGTTTGAATATGATATTAGAAAATGTAATAATTTTGAACTATGAGCAAATCTTACTTTATCTGACTTATGTATATTTTAATGAAATAATAAATATTTTTATTACTTGCAATGATTTTGTTTCATTCCTATACAAACTGCCCATTTAAAAAGATATTTCTCGATTTCGTTCGTTAAAAAAAGTGAAAAAAAGATAATAATTAAAAACAAAACATTGCTACAAAAAGCTGAGTTAGGATTTTCCTGGTTTCGAACGCAGACACCGACGACTATCGACCTGCCTAATTGACCACGAGACCAACTCAACTGTAATAACATGTTTTGAAAATTGACCTTAGTTGGGATGATAGAAGCAATATTCTAAAGAATTTGAACCATATCGTATATTTTCATAAAGTTCATTATCGCAAAATCACAACCAGCTATTAAAATGAATCACGAAATTTAGCTATTAACCGTAGACAATTTTAAAATGCTATTGATGCGCGATATTTTTTTTTTATTCATCCACCCTCGCCTTGGTTTTTTTTTTAATAGTCGTGAAACTTATTAGCCTTTCAACCTTAACAACAACAACATAATTATTAAAATCGCTTAACAACATTATTTATCGAAATGCTTGCACGGGGTATTCTAAATGTTCACGATAAGGTTCAAATTCGCTATCACTCAAGTGGGTCAGATAATGTTGGCCACCGACTGTACATGAATGTACCTTTAATGAAATTGTATGTACCTCCAAGAAACAAGAACAATTGTATATAATAATAAAGTGAGCCGCAGTCCTGACAGTCAGAATGACGGGTGAATACTAATAATGAATGTAATAGATATCTTATGGTTACTCAATATTTACCAGAGGAATGTACCTTCAATGTACCTCATAAAAATATAATCTGAAAATATAATGCGACGAGTAATTAAAGAGAAAATCAAGAAAAGAAATTTTGACGCCTACCCATTTCTAATAGATAGCAATGTGAGTATAGTGTTATTTGCTCGTATTGAGAATTGAACGTGATTATGAGAGGATTATTTACATTTTCTTACATACCTACATGTGATTTGATAAATAAAACAAATATTGATTAGAAAATGAATTATCATTTACTCAACGTTTATGAAAAGCAGTGAAAAATGTGGTAGGACTGCGGCTCACTTTATTATTACAATTGTTCTTGTTTCTTGGAAGTACATTGAATTTCATTAAAGGTACATTCAGGTACATTGCTGGTACATTCCTTTCATATATAACATATTCAGTTTTGTAACAGTACACCCGTCATTCTGACCTAGACCTTTCCTCATTAAGGGGGAAGCGCCAGGCTAGGCCGCAAAATTCAAACTTACGTTTTTACAATATGCACGTCACGCGTCATGTCAGGCTGTATAATTGAACAAAAGATGATTCGTACATTTGCAGTACAAGCTGACTTCTCATTGTACGAAAAGCATATACCAATGCAAGGTCAGCTAAAACAGGAAATGTATAGCTTGATGTGTCGTCGTGTGTACCTATAGATTGAATTTTAAAATATATTTATTTATTTTAACTTTTCGCACACAAAGGTACATACGCCAGCACATCAAGCTACTACCACCGACCTCATCTAGTTTAAAAAAAAACATGATTGACGTGTAAAAGTGTTTGTACAAACCTACTTACAAAAATAAAATCATTTATCATTTATCATTTATCATTTACAATCTGTCAAATTTCTTTAATACATTTTCAACTTTATCGCTAAAGCATTAGGTTTAAAGTTGATCGGGAAAATTTTACAGTTTCGAGTAGCTTGATGTGCTGGCGTCTATACAAAGGCGGACTTAATGCCTTAGGCATTCTCTACCAGTCAATCAAGGGTGGTGAAGAGATTGGATGGCAGGTGCTTTGATTGAGAGAAACAATGATAAAAAAACTATTAAAACTAGGTACACAAATAGGATAAATAGGTGATATACACATACATACTATTTACTATAATATATATTATATGCATAGCATTTTCATCGATCATATAGGTTCAGGTATCCTATCGTATAAATTTGGACGCTTCGGTATTGTGGGCTATTTTTAACCGACGAAAAAACGGAGGAGGTTCTCAAGTCGACGCGTGTATTTTTCTCTACTCTAGGTACTGGTAGAATTAACATAGATCGCGCATTCACATAAATTGAACTAGGAATAGAAGTTTGCACTGCTGGGACACAGGCCTCCTCTCTGAGAGAGGGAGTGGGCCGTTATCCACCACGTGGGCCCAGAGCGGGTTGGTAGATGTCACATGTCTTAGAATTTTTGGTTCTAGAACATGCCGGTTTCCTCACGATGTTTTCATTCACCGTTTTGAGAGCAGTGGTGATGAAATAATTTACACAAAGTAATGCGCCTGTCTGGGTTCGAACCCACGATCTTCAACACGTAAGTCGCGGCTGTTACCACTGGGCCACCATCTTGTATTTATAAGTGAAAGACGCTTATTTCTGAGCAACGGATTGTCTTTGTATCGACTGGTTGCGGCCTTAATCTCTTGTCTCGCCAATATTCATCTGGAAAAACAAATCAATCTTTATTTCTCACTTTGATTTATTATTTTTGTGGAGGTCGTGTCTAACTGATATTCGTCGCCATCGGGTGCTTTTTTTTTTTGCGGATGAGAAATCATCAAATGACCCCTCCCGCTCTGGGTGGAGCGGAAGGAAGTGTCAGACTCTTACTGACCAAAACCCACCCGTGTTCCTTCCTTAGCCCTTTATGTTCTAGGCCAGCGGTTACCCTTTCGGACAATTCCGCTGACCCGGCAGGCTAGGCCCTAAGGGCCCCCCTTCCTTGATGCTGACATCTCTTTGAGGCGTGCGTGGAACACGTACGCGCCGTCCGGCACGGGCCTGGTTCTGATCGGACGGTGAGCTACCCATTACTCTCCATCCGCAGGCCCGGACCGGACTGAACTGGCCATCAGGTGCTTAGCCTGTACAAGAAGATTGTAGACACAATCCATAATCTATACTCACTAGCTTCTGCCCGTGAAATTTCACCCGCTGAGGGATGAAATTTCGAAAAACCCTTTCTTAGTGGATACCTACTCTTCACAACGAACATACCCTCCAAATTTAGGACCAGCGGTTTAGGCTGTGCGTTGATATGTCAGTTAGTCAGGACTTTGAATTTTATATCTATACTAATAATACAGCGGAAGAGTTCGTTTGTTTGTTTGAACGCTTCTTATCTCTGGAAGAACCAGTCGTTTTTCAAAAAACCTTTTTGCATTTGATAGCCCAACTCTAAAGGGAGGCTTAAATAGCCTATCACGCTAGCGCCCTTAAAAAGAACGAAAGTCAGAAAGAACGCTAAGTGAAAACGAAGTAACAGCACGGACGGGCAATGCTATGTAACAGGTCATAGCACACGTATCAAATCGGAAAGGGATCGGCACCGTATCGCCTTTCGCCTCGCCGTCAAACAGGCGTCAATCTAACGTAACTATGTAATCAAAACGGGTCAGAAGCTCCAATACGTCGATTCGGCTAGGCGACGCCGCCCTTTACGGCTGGCCGACCGCTGGTCGATGGTGCAGCAGGCAGGCCGGGGAGTGAGAGGGGCACGGGTGGACGAAGAGTCGTAAGCTCGGGTACGGAGCCGTCAGCGCGGGGACGACGAGCCGTCAGCGCGAAGACGACGAGCCGTAACGCACCGCACCGCGGTTCGTGAGCTTGTCTCGAAGCGAGGCGATTACGTTACGATTCCGATTAGTGTGCGTTGCAGTAGGGAGTTTCATACAAAGAACGGCTCTAGTTGATACGGTGCCGATCCCTTTCCGGTTTGATACGTGTGCTATGACCTTTCCGGTCGGATCCCCTGATCTGTATCCCCAGCTAGATAGTCTTATGTTTTAATTTCTGTCTTATCCACTAGGTCTGATCCCCTTACTCTTTTTGATAGGTAAGTACAGTCAAGAGAAAAACAGTTGTTCATGTAAAAAATGTTTCTTGCCGATGTTCCCGAGAAATTTCACGCGGACGAAGTCGTGGGCAGAAGAAAAATAAAAAATATTGCAGGTACAGTCAACAGCAAAAGTAGATGATCAAAATCAGAAATTCAATACTAATGAACGGAGTTCGCGTCAGAACTGTGTGGCGTCGAAGTAATTCAAACCACTCAACGCCACATCAACGCCACACAGAAATCACTTCGACGCCATACAGTTCTGACGCGAACTCCGTTCATTAGTATTGAATTTCTGATTTTGATCATCTACTTTTGCTGTTGACTGTACACACAAGATTACCCATTATAGACTACGTGCAAACTCGCACTATGAAAACACCTTTTGAACAAATTCCAATGTCCTCTCGGCACTGAAACCGCCATTGCAATTAATTCGGCTAAAACGCACCGAGCGCTCAGCCCAAAGCCTCATATCCGTACAGAACGCTAATTAAATTTAAATATTCACCGCGAGTGTGTTAACCCACCGCGCCGTGCAAGTTAATAGACCACTAGCCACCCGTAGTTCCGTACTTAGTGGCCGGAATTCGGTGCACTTATCTTGGCACCAAGTCTACCAAGTTTTAAACTGCGACCAAGTTGGTTGTGATCATTAAGCTAACCATTACCAGATAGCAAATTGTTCTTTGAAGTGTGACAGGAAAAGATAGACGTTGGCATGGCATTACTTCCCAGAATTCGATCCTTATTAGCGACACTATCGAATGGTGTAATAACACAGTGTGTTTTTTTTTCAAAATCAACAGGTTCGATTCCTGGCTAGAAATATTGATTTTTCAAAAATCCAATGATGCAGTTTTAGTTTCGGATTTGGCCCATTTGAAAAATTCATCCTGTATACTCATTTCTTACTTTATCTTTCGTCACTACACACATCCATCTCAAAGTTCTCATCTCCGCTGCATTAGCATAATACTAGTTATTACGTTCAAAAGCCATTGGCTGTTATTTGAATACTAAAGCGTACTAGATAAGAAGGTCACATTATTCACAAGGAAACGTTGTAAAATCCACTCTCATTCTAGTTTCCATACTCGAATGGACTCAAGAAAACGAGCGTGAAAATAATGATATTAGAATAAAATGGACTTTATATTATGAAGCTAGTTGGACGGTTAGGAGTAAGCTGTTCAATGGGTAGCAGTGGGGCTTAGGGTCTCCTCTGCATACAGCGTGTTGCCTAACAACGCGTCAAGGTGCTTGCTACGGGAATGTACTGATATAATTTCTTTGAAATGTTCACTACAACTACAAAAATAAATAATGAAGTGTAGGGATTGACACATTTGACAGTTCGCTCCAAGCTCACTTCGCTGTCATTAGTGTCAACCCTTAGCATCAGTGGGCCTAAAAAGCCTTTGGCAGAATCATAAAAGGATAACATAATAAATCTTAGTGGACAGTTATCTGTTAAGGTAATCGTATCAAATCCCATTGGTGAAGGATTTTTCAGTTATTTTGTTTTGTCTGTGCTAAAATACCAATCAATCCAATGCAAATCCAGTCCCAATCTCTTTGATTATACCTACGTAGTGCAGCGAAAAAAAAAACACGGACTGTCGTCACTATATTATGATTCACAATGTTATCCTTTTATGATTCTGCCAAAGTGGCCTTTTTAGGCCCCCAGGTAGTGGAGCTCCTGCGCACACTCTCCGAACACCCGGGGGCCTACCCCGGGTGGAATGACAGATAATTTCAAGCTCACTTCGACTAAGTTGACCGGCAGGAAAGTTTTGTTGCTCAAAACCAATTTATTACACATTTTAAGCATTCTAAAACAAGTAGGTACAAGATCGGAGACGCTACACTCGAAGTCGTGGACGAGTATATTTACTTAGGACAAACTGTCAAGTTAGGTAGGTCTAACTTCGAGAAAGAGGTCAATCATCGAATCCGACTCGGCTGGGCAGCGTTTGGGAAGCTACGCAATATCCTCTCGTCCCACATTACGCAGTGTCTCAATAAGAATGTATTTGACCAGTGCGTGTTGCACATTAATGACTTATGGCACTGAAACGTGGTCGCTCACAATGGGCCTTATAAGAAGGCTAAAAGTCACCCAAAGGGCAATGGAGAGGGCTATGCTTGTAGTTTCCCTGCGTGATCGAATCAGGAATACGGAGATCCGAAGGAGAACCAAGGTAATCGACATAGCCTGAAGAATTGCCAAACTTGAGTGGCAGTGGACAGGGCACATTGCTCGCAGAACAGATGGCCGATGGGGCCGAATGGTTCTGGAGTGGCGACCACGTACCGAAAGACATAGCGTTGGAAGGCCTCCCACGAGGTGGTCCGACGACCTTGTGAAAGTCGCAGGAACCCGTTGGATGCGAGAAGCACAGAACCGGTCAAAGTGGAGGTGCTTGGGGAGGCCTATGTCCAGCAGTGGACGTCTTTTGGCTGAAATGATGATGATGACGAAAACAAGTACAGTGACGGCCTTAATTTCAATTTAAATGTACTTTCAAAGACAGAATCAAATTACCAGCAGCATTTTAGAAAACAATTGCAACCAACTCAAACAAAGCTACACAAACAATAGTGTCACGTAACAAACTGCACCCTTTGTTGCCAACACTAATTGAATAATTATCAAGACCTATTGTGTATCAATTTGAATTAATCATCCTACGAAGACATGTTTATCTTTAATTAAACAGATATATTCATTTGTGGGCTTAGGACTAATTATGGAATGTTTGCATTTATAACTAAGTATAACGTGATTCGATGTTTATTGTGCGTTGAAATTGAGGTGGAATGGTGATTGATGGTGATTGGTATAAGGAGTGTGTAAGGGATGGTCGACATACCGGCTGACTTTTTTACAGTCTAACCCCCATACTAATAAACGTTGTATAGCGTCTGTATAGTTACACAACGCTTTGTCTTCTTCTTTCGAAAGTCAAATTACTGACGACTGAAAGAGAGAAATTGGTGTGTAACTATTCATCTGATGTACCTAATACGTTTATTAGTAAGGGGTTTACTTTACTTTTTTTAGCGTTTGGATAAAAACAGGGTATAAAAGATGAACGGAGTAGAAGCCTGGCGAAGAAATTTCTGTATCATAGGCTCCGTTCACTTTTTATATCCCGTTTTTGTCCAGACGATAGAAAAGTCAACCGGTAAAGATAAGGATATATTTAACTGTATACATAAAGTTCTTAAACATAACATTATTTATTTTCAGCTGTCTCTAGGATAGGTAGGTAATAGGTAATACTAGCTGGTTTCCGCAACTCCACGTCAATGCGCGTATTTTGCGTACGGGTGGGAAAATCGATTATTCGATCCACCCCAGCTCCTCGAGGATGGCCAGCAACGCCTTGATGTTACTGACCGTCTCACGTAGGGTACCCGGGTTACCGAAGTACTTTGCCCTGTACGTGGCGACCACCGGGCAGTTTAGAGGTACATGTGCCGCTGTCTCGTCGTCCTCCATGCAGGCTCTGCACAGCGGACTGTCTGTTACTCCTATGACATAGAGGTGTTTATTAAATGACCCGTGGCCAGTTACAGCTGCAGTAACTATACACAGCTTTTGTTTAGTTAGACGGAGAACCTGTTTCGTGAGGCGGGCATCCTATGTGGGAAATGGTTCCCTAGCCTGCCTGCATTCGCCTTGATCCGTCCAAAGTTTGTCGTGTTTGTCCCTGGTGCGTTTCCTTACCAGAGTGCGTTAAAACCCAAAGGGGAGTGGCGCGATGGACTCAGGTCCCACTGGTGCCATGTTCGACCCCCTTCTGGCAAGCTCGTCGGCTGCATCGTTGCCTAGCGAACCGCTGTGTCCTTTGATCCATTGACTGGTTATTTTATTGAGGTTACCCACCTGGTTGAGGCGCTGGTGACACTCGTATATTAGCCCAAAATCAACTGTATAACTGTTCAGCGCTTGCAGAACAGCCATACTGTCTAAGAGTATGCAGACTGAGTCCTTTACTTCCCTGGCCATAATGGCTGAAACGGCCAGAGAAATATGTACCTATCTAGAATACTAGCTTAATTGCAAAAAAAAAAATCAGCTGTTCTCTACATTTATGTTCGTATAACTCGTCAAAATGTAGGGAATAGCTGTTTTTTTTTTTTCGCGATTTCGGGTTTGGTCCCATAGTAAAAGTTGTTCATAATGATGAGTGCGATGACCTCTTAAGAGGTTGTTAATGTTTTACCAATAACCCTGTATAATAGAAAGAGACAGAGAGAGAGAGAAAGTCAAAAGGAGGAGGCATAACGCAATAAAAACAACGCTAAACAACGCGACGCAACGCGCAACGCAGGGGAAATAACGCTTTTTCCTTACTTGACGATTTCTACCAGTCAAGTCCTACCGTAAGCCGCGTTAAGGAGCTTCGTTCCATAAAATCTGGAGGCCCAGTCTCCTGAAGAGGTTGTTACGTCATAAAGTCGATATTGTACCGATATTTCATAATAACGTAACTTTCATACGAACAACAACCAAATATCTATTTGCGTTTACCCAAGCAGAACGTAACAGATAAAGTTACGTTACACTCCATCGCATTTATTCACGCTTTGTATTGTACTTATTTGTAGATAAAGACTAGAAGGTTTACATGAAAATTATTCATGAAATAGTTTCGGTTTACTAAATGGTGGGTGTTAGAGATTATATTACAATTAACTTAATAATAGACAAATAGTGGAGTAGTAGTAGTATATTCTGTATAGTACATCGGGATCACTTTTGTCATCCATATTAATATTATAAACTCGAAAGTAACTCTGTCTGTCTATCTGTCCGTTATCTTTTCACGCCTAAACCACTGAACGGATTTCGATGAAATTTGGCAGAGAGATAGATTGCATCCCGGTTATAGATGGACAATCCACCTGGGATTAAACCCGGTACTTTGATAAACACCCGATAAAACACGTTTACGGGTGTTTATCAGGTGTTTATCAAAAGCAGCGGGTTTAAACCCGGTGGATTGCCCATCTACTTACAATCCCGGGGAAGGACAGGATAGTTTTTATCTCGATATTCCCACGGGATCGACACTTATGCGGATGAAACCGCAAGACGCTGCTAGTATTAAAATAAAAGCTAAATGCTGCTACTAATTAGTGTCGTTTCCTATCTCACTAACTCTGAGAAGCAATGTCGAAACAAACTCAGGAGTCAAGGTCTATTTTAAAGTCCAGTCAAAATCTTGGTCAGATCATGTGAAGATATTTTGGTTCTCAACCTTATTTTGCCCACCCCCCACTTTGAGTTTTCTACCTCCGATCCGCGAAAGGTGGTAAGTAATTTTTTTTTACTTACCGCCTTTCGCGAATCTGAAACAGCTGTTGGCACGATTATATAATATTTAAAAAATAAACTAAAAATAATAATAATATATTTATAAACGTAAAATATTATAAGAATATAGTTGTAAGATAGGGATTAAATTATTGCATAACTTGCAACATAATAATGCGTACATGTTACGTAAGGCATGTTTTGTTAAACCGGCCTAAAATAAAAACTTTTATACGTACAATTCAAATCCCGTGTACAATAAATAAAAAATAAAATAACCTTATCAAAGTCAACATGAAACCTAACCCAGATATTAAATGTAGCCTAAAAACATGCTATTCTTAACCTAGCTGTACAATCACGAACACTAATATGTCAACACTTGGTAACTTTCAATTGCGATTTTTTCGTGAAATAACAAAAGCAACGTTGAAATACGACACTTTACACAAACCTATGGGTTCGAAAATACTTTGTTCGTAATAACATAAAATTTCATTCAAAACTAAAAAAGAAAATCGTCTTTGAATATAGCCAAGTGTACAGGCTGTAAGTGTAATCACCGTTATCCTCTTAAGGGGTCATTGTACTCATCATTGTAACTTTTACTATGGGGCCAAACCCGAAATCGCGAAAAAAAAAATCAGCTGTTCCCTACATCTATGTTCGCATAACTCGTCAGAATGTAGGGAACAGCTGATTTTTTTTTCGCGATTTCAGGTTTGGCCCCATAGTAAAAGTTGTTCATAATGATGAGTACAATGACCCCTTAAGAGGATAACGGTGATTACACTTACAGCCTGTATACATACTTATGCTCGTGACTGTACCACGAAAACAAAAATGAAAAACAACACCACTAAAACACCAAAAAAATTGTAATTAATCATATTTAATTCTTCTCATTAGTTGTGTTCCCACCTGCGTTTTCGTTTCAAATTACTATAAAAATATCCCTTCGAAAGGAAAATAAACCTTAAATTGTAAAAATAGAGTTACATTTTGTTTGTATCAATTTGCCGGGGTCAAATTTAAGCACGCTAATTAATAATTTCTAGGCCGGCCTCGGCGACGTCGTCCGTCCTGTGGTACCCATTGCGTGGAAAGCTTTGCCCAGCGGTCGTCTTGCATTCGGCTGATGTGGCCCGCCCAATCCCATTTTAGCCTGGCAGCCTTTCTGCCCACGTCTATAATACCCGTTTTGGAGCGCAGCGTGGTATTCCGAACTCGGTCTATTCTTTTTACACCCGGAATACTGCGATGGCGAGATGACCTAGATGCACATCAAGAAGGCTGGTTTGAGGTGGCGCACGAAAAAAGAGTCTGGAAGGATATGGGGGAGGCCTTTGCCCAGCAGTGGGACACAATAGGCTAAATATAAATAAATAAATAATCTTAAATATATAAAACTCAAAGGTGACTGACTGACATAGTGATCTATCAACGCACAGCCCAAACCACTGGAGGGATCGGGCTGAAATTTGGCAAGCAAGTAGATGTTATGACGTAGGCATCCGCTAAGAAAGAATTTTCATAAATTCTAACCCCAAGGGGATAAAATAGGGGGTGAAAGTTTGTATGAAACTTTGTCAAATTTAAACTGATCGGCCTGAGACTTCGCATGCATATAGCTACTATGACGTAGGCATCCCCTGAGAAAGGATTTTGATAAATTCAACCCCCATGAGGATAAAATAAGGGATGATGGAGGATGTAAATGTATTAGTTTTTTTTTTAATAATACTTAACGCGAACGAAGCCGCGGGAAAAAGCTAGTAATTAATAATTTGCTTTCGTCGATAGAGGAAAAAGCCTGACTGTTAAATTGGCTTTCGGAATATTTGGACCAAAATGTTGTGCTTTGACTAGCAATAGAAAGCCAGGCTTTCAAGTTTTTTAGTATAGGTCAATTTAAACATCAATTTAATTTTTCTATGATTTGAATTGATCTGGGGGCACGGGAGTGCCCCCACCAAGTCGAGCAAAAAGGGGCACGGCCGTGCCATCCTTTTCTCGAAGCTTTTCAAGCCATAAAGTATTTACTAGTGTCCGAACGAAACACGATTTTCAGCCAAAATCGAAACCGTAACTAAACCTTCGGTTCCTCTTCTAGTTTCGACCGAAACCGTATCTTATGAAATAATTTGACTAAAGAATAAAAATACTTTTGCCAGAAACCAAAACTGCGGCCGAAACCTGATTTTTCGGCCGAAACTGGCCGAAATGGAAACCGAACCTTCGGTCAGACATTATATTTACTGATCAGAAAGAAGAGACAACTGACTCACATCTGATTACCAGTTCGTGATTTGAAATTATAGTTTCTCTGAGCCTACCAAGGTAAACATACGTGCAAATGCCAGCACATCAATCTACCCGTAACTGTCAATTTTTTCCAATCAACTTTGAATCTTATGCTATAGCGATAAAGTTGAAAATCTATTAAATAAATTTGACAGATTGTAGTAGCTGGCGTCTGTACATAGAACGTAGTTCAAAACTTGATACATAAATAGAATATATATGACTACTTAAATATCTCTCTTATCAATTCGTAGTACCCTTTCAAGATATGTTTCTGTCAAATGATTTGTTGGCATCGAGCCTAACTTTTATCTTGCTCTCATGTTTTTGACACTATCCTAACTTTCTACATTCTATTTAAAAATGTCTTGCTAAAAATTGGAGTTCGTGAGGTAGGTATACTGCGACCTGCAACATTACCGATCACGAACAACATAAATTAAAACTTCAATGTAAAATTATTGCCAACCAGTATAATAAGTAGTCTGAGTGGTGCCGGACTTAAAGAATACCACCACCCCTTACTTCCCGTGGGTGTCGTAAAAGGCGACTAAGGATCGTACCGGAGAATGGGCAGCAGCGTTCTCTATGTATTCCACCACCATACCATACTGCGATCGCCAACCCGCCTGCCAAGCGTGGCGATTATGGCAAACCCTCCCAAAATTGGGGGAGGTCTGTGTCCAGCAGTGGACGTCTATCGGCTGAAACGACAGTATAATAATAATAAGAAAACCTTTATTTTCAGGCTACTTTGGCCCCTAGATAAATACCTTACAGACTAACATATATACCTACTATATTGTGTGTTAGTGTATAAACTTAAAACTATGTTAGTAAAACTCACTAAAACTATGACATAGACACGTAACGTTGTCGGCGTCGAGTTCCGCTGCGTGGTGTCGCGTAACCGTCCTCGGAAACGTCGATATACGACACCTTTCGGCCAAAAGTCCTCTTTCAGACAGGTCTGTAGATCTTGGGTATAACTAGTACATAACATAACATCACACCTAATTTCTCCTAAGGGTTGGGCAAGAAGGTTTCCTTGACAGTACACCCATTTCGCCACCAAACCTGCGGCCGAAACCTGATTTTTTGATCGAAACTGGCCGAAACCGAACGAACCTTCGGTCGGACACTATATTTACTGATCAGAAAGAAGAGAAAACTGACTCGCATCTGATTACCAGTTCGCCAGTTATGTTTAAGACCCATGTAATAGGGAGTGCGCCTATTGCAATTAACCTCTTGAACGTCGGGCCTCTGTATGCGCAAGTGCCACAAACTTTGGCACATTTGGAAGTACTTGTTGATTTTTGGCCAAGCCTTCAAAAAAACGCAGATTTCGTTAATACATAGCCAGTTAAACGTTACATGTTATACCTTCCTGGCTTCGTTATTAGATTACCTAATTACTTATACCATTCATTATGCAAATACAACTGACCTTATCTAGCAACGATGCGTTAAGTTTTTGTTTTGATAATTTTCACTCACATAACCTTCAAAGTTTCTCACATCACATCTAATCTACACAAACATTCACAAAAAAAACACTTTATTACGATAACACAATATCTGTAGAAACGATAAAACACCACACATTAACAACGATCCACTTATAAACAATAACTAAACCATAAAAACTATTTGTTTACGCAACGACAAAATTTCGGCGCGAACTCCGCGCGGTGCCGACGGTACACTGACGGCGAAGTAGAAATACGATTACGATGATAATACGCAATAATGTCGGTAGCTATTAGCCAAAATATGTTTGTGGAACAATAACCTAACTACATAAGTGTATTTCAAATTCAAACACTACTTAACACGTTCCGGGACACTAAACGCACATAGACGTGATAACAATAAAACTTCTATTGTGTCTCGTGTTGTGTACTTGTGTCCCGGAACGTGTTAAACAAAAATATTTATCATAAAACATTACGAAATACGGCGGCCATAACTATCAAATTATGAACATTACAAAAGTTTCGTAACTTTTTCTCGACATATTTATAGACATATTTATAACTTTTCTATAAACTATTACTTAATACGAAATCTATACTTATTTCTCAGTAATTCTGTATAAAAATCTCATAAGATTACTCACTGTTTCCTTCTTGAAAACATTTTTTCAAAACATAAACACCCGCACTAATCACTCGTAAAACAACAAATATGGCCGTCACAGAAGCACTAATTTCTTTCTTTTTTTTTCTTCCGTTTTGTTGGCGCTCCTGTTAAAATGTTACCAAAATAGGTCAAGCATGAATCGACTAATCGAATGAAACAGCTAGATCGTGTTGCAAGTGCCAATAAATAGAAAATATTACCGTCCAATGACAACCATGCGTGTTGACAGTTGTTATTATCCAAAGGTGTAACGCCGACGTTTCGAGTCATTAAATCTTATTTTCCAATGGTGTTACGGCGACGCTTGAGAGGCTAACAGGGTACAAATCCAGACTGCCTGCTTCTAAGAAATTCCAGAGAGAAAAACCCAATAACACTGCCCGACCTGGGAATCGAACTCATGACATCATTCTCAGCTGTAGCGCTTGCGACCACTAGACCAATGAGACAGCTCTGTAGGTCATCATATCATCATCATTATCATCAGTAGGTCTCTTCTTAAACCGTTCAAAATCTAGTCGCAGTCTCATCTCGGCGACAAACAAATGTCAAAAACTTGTCAAAATGTAGGGAAATTAGAGATATTCTTGACAGATTGAGACTGAGATCAGACTGCGAACGTTTTTAACACTGATAACTAGTAATGATAATTTAATGACGAACAAAATACCAGCAATGGTTTTACATTTGTATATCGGTTATTAAGGTTGGTGACAATGTTGGGGCCAAATGTGCCCAACGTTGTCACCAACCTTTGTACCCAATCTAAAAATGTAACACAATTTCCGTGACCCGTCGAGATTCAATTAGGTTTCAGGTGGAGACTATCGCGTGTTCCAATCTATTGTTTTTAAATAATTAAGGCGGAATCGGTGAGGAAATCGACAATTACAGTCCTTTGTCCAAATAATGGAGTGCTTTTGCTTCTAATAAAGGAGTTCTAGAATTCACCATCAATGCTGTAAACGAAAATGGGTTCTTACACCTTCCAAATATGTAGTTGCGATCTAGCTGCGATAGCGACAACATTCGCGATAGTATCGCTGGGAGTGACCAGAACCCCTCCTGCGATACGATCTACGTACTCCTTTTGCTTCGTTTACCCGTTGTCCTGGGTGAGCGACGGGATGCGATACGCAGCGATACGACGCGACGCGACGCGACGCGACGTAATGCGACCAATACTTCACGCGTTGTGTGTCCTATTTTGTAGTCATTTGTGAGCGACAAACGCGGCAATCTCACTTCATTATTGTTTTAACCATGGGCATGTACCGCGTATGTACCTTTACTTGAAAATTCATATTTTAAATACTTAGCCTTACTTAGCTTACTTAGCTTATTTACATACCAAGACATCTCCGAATGCCGCGTGACGACTCCCGGCCACCGTAGGCGCGGGCCTGCGGGCGGAGAGTAATGGGTAGCTCACCGTCCGATCAGGACCAGGCCCGTGCCGGACGGCGCGTACGTGTTCCACGCGCGCTTCAAAGAGATGTCAGCATCGAGGAGGGGCCCCTTAGGGCCGAAGCCTGCCGGGTCAGCGGGATTGTCCGAAAGGGTTACCGCTGGCCCGGAACATAAAGGGCTAAGGAAGGAACACGGGTGGGTTTTAGTCAGTAAGAGTCTGACACTCCCTTCCGCTCCACCCAGAGCGGGAGGAGTCATTTGATGATTTCCCATCCGCAAAAAAAAAAAAAAAAAGCCCTACAAAAACTTCGTAAACAAACAAGGAACACAACACATAATATTTCGAAAGAAATAAGCTTGGAGAGTTTCATCAGTTATATCCGAAAGTGTAAACTATAAATTTTTAAAAATTGAATAAACTACTCTTTTTAGGGTTCCGTACCTAAAGGGTAAAAACGGAACCCTATTACTAAGACTTCGCTGTCTGTCCGTCTGTCCGTCTGTCCGTCTGTCTGTCAGTCTGTCACCAGGCTGTATCTCAAGAACCGCGATAGCTAGACAGTTGAAATTTTCACAAGTTATGTATTTCTGTTGCCGCTATAACAACAAATACTAAAAACAAAATAAAATAAATATTTAAGGGGGGGCTCCCATACAACAAACGCGATTTTTTTGCCTTTTTTTGCTCGATATCAAAAATGGCAACAGGTAGGCACTTGAAATATTCACAAAATACTCAGATGTATTTTAACTTTAATAATAAATAATAAAATTAAAATAAAATAAATATTTAAGGGGGCTCCCATACAACAAACATGTTTTTTTCGGCGTTTTTGCCTTGTGGTACGGAACCCTTCGTGTGCGAGTCCGACTCGCACTTGGCCAGTTTTTATTAATCTGTACTCTTTAACCCTCTCTGAAATCAAATATACTCTACATCTTCTAGAAAAAGCCTACTTCACACTGCGTCGCGCCTCGTTGCGCAAAAAACAAGTCCGCAATTCGTCGCGTTTCGTCGCACACTGATTAAGGCGACAACGTAGGCCACGACTACGACTAACGACTATTTGATATTTTTGTGTCGCGTTGCGTCGCGTCGCTTTATCGCGTTTGTTGTTCGCCTGGGGGGGGGGGATATTACGTTCATATAGCTGATCATACACGCACGTAAATGTAAAGAGGACAATCGCGTGTTCCAATCCATTGCTTTTAAATAATTAAGGCATAATCTCAGAGGAAATCGACCGTTACAGTCCTTTGTACAAATAGTGGACTGTTTTAACCTTTTAACCGCTTGTGTCGCATTTATGCGACACATATTTCCGTGCCCCTACCGCTCGTGTCGTATTTCTACGACAGAGAACATGCAGGATTTTTTCGTTCTATTCAACTACTAGCTTCTGCCCGCGACTTCGTCCGCGTGAAATTCGTACTTTCCTCTTATAATTTCGAAAATGTATGTTTATGATTTTTATCATTTATTTAGATATAAATAAGTATTCGGCCCAATTTTTTAGTTTATAGCTCAAAGGGATCAGATTTTTCAAATAAACTGTATCCCAGCTTTTTACCCCCCCCCCCCCCAGGAGAGTAATTTTGAAAAATCGTTTGGGATGTGTTCATAACTTGACGCAAAGACCCATACCCATTTTCGAGTTAATGGAAGCAAGCAGTAGAATTTTCCACCTTCGTAGGAGTCAATTTTTGAAAAACCCTAAATCACTTTTTTAAGTATTTTTTGTTTTAGTAGTACCGAGTTTCGAGTTAATCCGACAGCGGGTTAAATATTTTTCTAATCCACCAACTTTGTCACCCCCCAAATCCTCTGTGAGGGATTTTTTAAACTAAAAGTGACAATCTTTATTATTTACTGACCCAAATATTGCCAAGTTTCTAATTTATTAACCAAATGAATAAGATTTTTCATATAAACTGTATCCCCTCTTTCTATCCCCATAGGGGTGGAATTTTGAAACATAATCTAGATTATTTATACCAATTTTCGAGTTAATCAAGCCTCGTAATAAAATTCTGCCCTGTGAAATTGACAACCCCTCTTCACCCCATTAGCGGTAGATTTTCGAAAAACCCTGAACCACTTTATTATTTATTTTGGTCTTAGATAGGTACTGAGTTTCGAGTTAATGGGACCGCGCATTAAAGTTTTTGCATAATAAATTTGACACCCCCAATTTCCCCTTTGGGTCAGTTTAGAATTCCAAAAAAATACGAACTTTATACTTAATTATTTGTGCCAAGTTTCAAGTCCAAATTTATTTGTACCATTTTTTTTTGAGTTTATCAAGGCACTCATTAAAATCCCCTTATAAATCGAATTACCACTTTTTGTCCCGTCAGGGGTCAATAATTTTCGAAAACCCCATAGGGTTTTCGAAAATTTAGGTGTTCGAGCCTAACGCTTGAACCACTTGAGATTACGCTTCCAGAAATACGTCACTCACACCTTCAAACTGTCTGTTCCTACTGTGTATGTGTGCACTGTTGCTATCTCTTTCACTCATGACGCAGCGCCCGGCGTGCGGCGCATGCGCCGCGTTCCTCAGTACGCTTTTGAAACTCGTAGCACTCACACGTGTACATCGTTGAAAATTTTATGTAAGTAACAAATTATTTTACATTGGAACTATTATGAATACCGCTCGGCGCCTCACGGCCCAGCGACGTCTTGTGTGCCACCTAGCACCTAAACTAAAAGCTTGGTCGCTTTTTCTGCCGGATCGAGACGGCATGTCGTATCGAGTTCGACTGTCACTGTAGTCTGTCGACGGCTACACTACCTACCGTCATTCCGTCTGAGTGAGACCACCTGACCCGTCGTCCGACAAAATCGACGTCGACTATCATTTGATTATGACGACGTCGCGTCGCCTGTCGTTTCAAGTAAGACGACGTCGACTGTTAAGTAAGACGACGTCGACTGTTAAGTAAGACGACGTCGCCTGTCATTTGATTAAAGCGACGTCGGCTGTCGTTTGAGCAAGTCGACATCGTTTGAATGAGACGACTTTACCGTTTAGTTAACGTCACCTGACACGACGTGTTATTCGCATAATAACATTAAATGACGTATATCCTGAACAATGTGGTTCGATTTCTTTTCAGAATAATGTCAAAACAAACAACATTGGGAGAATTAGCCACTCGGCCCTGCCCAGCTGGAGAAGAGGAAAGTTTTGCAGCAGTCGTCAACATAATTGACCAAAATTTTCCGGAAGACTGGAGATCATGGGAAGTTAACGACTACAGTTTTCACGACCTATTTGGAGCCGAAGTCTCTTCTAAAATTGAAGGTAAACTAAGATTCGCTATTCCGACCGCCGATCTTGCCCGAGCTTTTGCACCAGACTCTAGTTCCTTGTCTGAGAGGAAGTATAGAAGTATAAGGACAAAGATCTTGCGCTGGCCTCTAGGCCGAGCTTTAGTGCATTACCCTCATCACATTATGGAAAAGGTACATGGCTCCGGGAGATATTATTACGCCTTTGTTGAGGCAGTGCGCACAATAAAGAGTAAATTGACGAATCGTAGAAGTGCGTCATCCGAACTACAGACCTCTCAACAAGATCAAGTGATCTCAGGCAATCCTGCACTTTCTGATACAGAAACGCCAGAACGATCTACAAGTAGAAAAAGATCTCACGAAATAGATACGGAAGTGGAGAGTACTCCAATAAAACAACCGACCCCATCTCGAGGGCAGGGAAGCAATGAACATTTGTTAATAGCTGTCTTGAATCAACAAATGGAAATGTTTAATCGTTTAATAAATACTCAAAACAAACAAAACGATAACATTGAAAAAATATTGTCGAACACGATAAAAAATGACACCGTCAATCCCCCTGACCTAAACGAGTCGTTTGAATCATTACCAGACAGTACACAGTCTGATGACGAACACCAGCCGTCTCAATATAATTCTTATCCACCGAGGGCTCCGTCAACTGATAATCTTTCTACGAGAGAATCAGAACTACGAGTCAAGATATCCGAAGCTCAGAGAGAACTCGCTGCATTACAATCTGGGGATAACGAGACATTTGATTTTGATCCAATCACAAATGTGACAGAACCCAAAGTAGCTAAAACTGATCCACAATACCTGAAGCAAGGCATAGACTGTCAGCGCTTTGGCCAAGCAGGATGGCGCGACGTCAGATATGCAGATACTCAGAAGCAATTCCAAGCTTCACCAGCTTTTTGCGCCTTGCAAGTAAATAACCTTCTTGCCGGCGTAGCACCTAATTGGAAATCATCTGTCGTACTTGAAAAATTCGACATGACACTTGGGGCGATAACTCACGGTCTCCTACAACAAAGGAAAATCTTTCGAGAGTTGGTGGACCACCTACCGCATGAAATGAAAAATAAAATCGGATGTGCTTTTCTTAATGCTGATTCTAAGTTTAAGAAAAAATCGGACGCCCTCTTGCAGTATGTTTGTGGTCGTCGGGCAGAGGTGATAGAACAGAGAAGAGGGGCATATAAAGTACAAAATAAGTCTCTTTATAATATTTTGCACAACATACCTCCGACTGAAACACATCTCTTTTCTGATGAAGCATTATCTAAAGCAGTTAAAGATTGCTCCAACAATGATATTAGAAAGTTTTTTCCTTATCCCAACAAGAAAAAACCATCAAAATTTCGTCCAAAAGACAGATTCAGAGAGACGACAATACAAGGCCCATCAAGAAACAACCCACGATATTACCGTAACCCAGGAGGAGTCAATGACACGGGCCGCACTAGGAACAAACAGCAGCATCACTATAAACCCCAATCACAACCAAAACCACAACAAGCTAGAAAAGATTGGGGGGGTGGCAAAAGAAAGTGACTCTTTCAAAGCAGGGCGCTTACAAGATTATTCCCAACATTGGACAACAGCGCCAAAACTAATTCAAAACTTTATCCAGGGGTACAGAATCCCATTCAGCTCAAAACCGCCAATCAGAAAATTTTCTCCCAAGAACATTTTTCAATTTCGAACCAAAGTAACGCCAGAAATGTCAAAACAGGTGCAAAAACTATTGAAATCAAAAGCTATTCAAGAAAGCCAGTATCAGAGTGGTTTTCTTTCAGAAATGTTCTTGCGAAAGAAGACGGATGGCTCTTTCCGACCAATATTCAACCTGAAAGGCTTAAACCGATACGTCCAAACACCAAAATTTCACCTTTTAAATCACCTAAAAATTCCAACACTCTTGTACAAAAACAGTTACATGATGAAGCTGGACATATCGCAGGCATACTTTCATTTACCAGTATCACCCAGTCATCGCTGCTTCTTGTCCCTCAGTTTTCAAGGGAAAGTTTATCAAATGACGTGCCTACCGTTCGGGTTAGCGAGCGCTCCGGCAGCTTTCGCCAAAATCACCAATTGGATTGCTCATACTTTAAGAGGCCAAGGCATAAGGATACTAGTCTATTTAGACGACTTCCTAATAATCCACGAAGATCCGCATGTCCTGGAAAGTCAGACCAAATATGTCGTCAAATACTTACAGAAATTAGGCTGGCAAGTAAATCAAGAAAAGTCCTCCTCGACTGCCACAACAAAATTAGAATACCTTGGAATAACTTGGGATACCAAGCTAAACCGAAAGTCACTGTCGGAAAGCAAGACAGTCCACCTTACGACGCATCTGGAGTCTCTAATAAAGAGGAGTCGTTGGAGCTGGCACGATGCAAAGGTTGTTCTGGGGAAGCTGAACTTTGCGTCATACGTAGTACCACTAGGGCGCCTCCACAGTCGCTTCCTCCAAAGGGCATCAAGTCGTTTACCAATGACAAAACCACATCGGCAATTGGCAATACCACACTGTGCTATGGCGGAGCTCATATGGTGGAAAACGAATCTCCAAAAAGACTCACCGATACACATACCAGAGCCATCAGTTTTCATAACGACAGATGCCGCGGACAGGGGCTGGGGAGCTGTAATAAATGGTCAGAAATTCTGGGGCACATGGACAAATGTGCAGCGGAAGTGGCACAGCAATCAGAAGGAACTCTACACGTTGTTCGAAGTCTTAACACGAGTCCACTCTTTTATAAAAGACAAAACAGTGATGTTACAGACCGACAATCGAACAACGGTATCTTACATAATGAAACAAGGAGGTACGAAGTCCTTGAGACTACTGGAGACTTCACTAAAAATCTTGGAACTTTGCCAACGTCAACGTTGTCACCTCATAGCCCGTTATATACCTGGAATATACAACGGTCTGGCGGACAGCCTCTCCCGAGAAAAAGGTCTTCCCGAATGGCACCTCAAGCCATCGGCAGTTTCGACGATATTCCAAAAGCTGGGCACTCCTGTGATCGATCTGTTTGCATCTGCGAGATCTGCTGTGGTGCCGACATATGTCAGCGAAGACGCAAAAGACACACACAGTCTATTTACAGATGCGTTCAGCAAGACGTGGCAGTTCAAACTGGGATGGATCTTCCCTCCACCATCGTTGATACCTCGCGTGATTCATCATCTGAACAAATCGGAAGGAACGTACTTAATAGTGACTCCCAGTTGGACGAAGGCGTTCTGGACGGCCGATTTAAAGGAAAGGGCAATTTGCCCACCAATCCCAATAACAGATCTGAAGTCGAATTTGACAGATCTTCGGACAAATCTACCACCTCAGAACGTAGAGAGCTTAAATTTGTTGGTCTGGAAGGTACGGGCTGGAGTAAACAACTACAAAACTGGTCCAATACGGATATAAATCTGCTAGAGACATCTTGGAGGAAATCTTCCCTGAAAACATACAAACCTGCTTGGTGCAGGTGGCAGGCCTGGGCTCGCACCAATAATATATTTGTGGATAACCCCAGCCCATCAGACTTGGCAAAATATCTATGTCACCTTTATAACACCGTGAGATTGGCCCCTCGCACTATTGCACTGCACAAATCAGTAGTGGCAACCTTAGCGAACCCTCAGCGTTCAGAAGAACTAACTTCGCATCATTTGGTGAAGCATGTGCTGAAGGCAATTTTCTTGAAAAATCCCCCGACAAAGAAAGCCATCCCTTGGAAAATAAGCGACCTTTTGGGTTTCCTTAGGACCTACGTTATAAACGAAGACAGCCTATTTCAAATTTTTAGACATACCTGCGTCCTTCTCCTATTAGCTTCAGGAAGAAGAGTACACGATCTCACCTTATTGAGCATTAAAAAAGGGTTGTTTATGGACAACGGGGATGAGGTAATTCTATGGCCTCAATTCGGTTCCAAAACCGACTCTAGCACTTATAGGCAATCTGGATGGGTGTTAAAAAACAATGCAAACGAAGCTCGTCTAAATCTTGTTTTGTGGATAAAAAAATCCATTTCAGCCTCACAAGAGCGACGAAGGGATAAGAACTTGAAGAACTTGTTCATAACTACGAGAGGCACAGTTAAAAATGCATCACGCTGTGTTATTTCGGGATGGATCCGAACACTTTTTCGGGAAGCAGGTATCTCTGCCTCAGCAGGCAGTTTCAGGGCTGCAGTTGCGACCGAAAACTGGACCAATAATAAATACAATATTGATGATATTCTTAAAAGAGGAAACTGGAGATCAAAAAATACATTTTTCAATCACTACTTCAGGGAAACGTCCGCAAATTGCATTAATAATTACAACCATACTACAAGAGTATTGAGTGATGATTTTTCGACTTTATGAAATTGATTATAAGGACATTTAAATGAAAATGTAAAAGTTAGAAGTACTTATGTTTGTTATTTGATCAATTATTTACTTTCTGTAATTTACTTTTGTTGATACTTTGTTATTGATTATATAATATTAAAAAGGCTCCTATTATTTTGTTATTTTTATTAAAACATCAGTCACAGTACGCATCGCAGCGCCGCCGGCAGAATATAAACACGTCTCAAGTGGTTCAAGCGTTAGGCTCGAACACCTAAATAGAACCGTTTTTCCCCCGAAGGGTAAAAAACGGATATTTAGGTTTCAGCCGTAGCTTGAACCACACTTCAGGGTCCTTGCCGGCTCCTTCAAAGGTACTGAGGAACGCGGCGCATGCGCCGCACGCCGGGCGCTGCGTCATGAGTGAAAGAGATAGCAACAGTGCACACATACACAGTAGGAACAGACAGTTTGAAGGTGTGAGTGACGTATTTCTGGAAGCGTAATCTCAAGTGGTTCAAGCTACGGCTGAAACCTAAATATCCGTTTTTTACCCTTCGGGGGAAAAACGGTTCTATTATTGACCCCTGACGGTAAGTAATGTATGCATTACTATTGATTCTTCATCTGCCTAGCCTTTTCCCAACTATGTTGGGGTCGGCTTCCAGTCCAACGGGATGCAGCTGAGTACCAGTATTTTACATGGAGCGACTGCCTATCTGACCTCCACAACCCAAATACGATACCCCTTGATAAGACTGGTTGTCAAACTTTCGGACTTCTGACCACCCCTAGCGACTGTCAAAGATCCACGAATGACAGCCGGGACCAATGGCTTAGCGTGCTTTCCGAGGCCCGGAGAGGTCACGGTATGTAAAGATGGACACCTATCCACAGACCAACCGCGGCAAGCGTAGCCTGCGTAACCTGATCGATCGATCTGTGCGGCTGTTATTTTTGATTATTTTCTGTCAAAAGTTACTTTTTACTACTTACTACTTTTTGTTACTTTCTACTACAGAGTTTCGAGTAAATCGGACCGCGCGTTAAAATTCTTCCACACAAACTTTAACACCCCAACACAAGGGGTGTTAGGGTGTTTTGATAAACGAATAATGATAAACTTTATTACTTGCTTAGGCAAGTATTCTTGCCAAGTTTGTTAACCAAATGAATAAGATTGTATCCCCGTTTTTCACCCCCACAGGGGTGGAATTTCGTAAAATTGTTTGGGATGTGTTCACTACTCGACCCAAAGATTGTCTTTACCAATTTTCGAGTTAATCAAGCCACGCAGTAAAGACTTCCCCTATAAAATTAACTTTTCACCCCGTTAGGGGTAAATTTTCGAAAAACGATGATACACGTTCTTTATTTTCGGTCTTTAGTATAAATACTGAGTTTCGAGTTAATTGGACCACGCGTTAAAATTCTTCAGGGGGTAGTTTAGAAAAAAAGGCAAACTTCATAATTTATTTAGATAATTATTCGTGCCAAGTTTCATGGTTATTAACTCAAGGAATAAGATTTTTCATACAAACAAAATCCCCTCTTTTCACCCCTTAAAGGTTAAATTTCCAAAAACCCCTTCTTAGTGAATATCTACTCTTCACAAAGAACACACCCTCCAAAATTAATTTCTCTACCCAGCGGTACCGACCAGCGTTTTAGGCTGTGCGTTGATATATCAGTCAGTCAGGACAACATTTCATCCCCCTTTTCACCCCCTTAATGGATGAAATTCTAACAACACCGTTGTGTTAGCTTCCAAATATAAGCATAGATAATAAATTTAGTGATTTTTACGTCGAAAATTAATGACTTTCTATACACAACTTCATCCCACTTTTTAACCCTTCGGGGGTGGAATTATCAAAAACGCTGAGACACATATAAATTAATTTTTAAATGGCAGCCTAATTACAAAATTAGAAGATCCTAACTTCAAAACTGTCGGACTTTCATATAAACTTCCATCCCCTATTTTAACCCTTTAGGGGTTGAATTCCCAAAAATCCTTTCTTAGTGGGTACTTACTCTTCACAAAGAATACACCTTCTAAGTTTCAAGTCTCTAGGTCCAGCGGTTTGGGCTGTGCGTTGATATATCAGTCAGTCAATCAGTCAGTCAGGACTTGAATATATATAGATAGATGAATTTTATATATATAGATAGATTGCTCCTCCTTATTTGTTGTAGGTATTATTTTATCGATTTAGGTATTCAGCTGCATCCGGTTTGACTGGAAGCCGACCACAACATGGTTGGGAAAAGGCTAGGCAGATGATAATGATTATTTTATCGATTTGTAGCCGCGCGCTAGGGGCACGGCAATTGATATTTAGCAAGGTTAAGTAAAATATATGATATTCTTAAGGATATATGCTAGGTAGATAGTGTGTTGAAAACATAATACAACTAATTTGATACGGTAGAAAAAAAATCATGAAGATACCTTTCTCTTCCTCTAAAAACTTTCTTTTTACAATGAAAACCATACTAATATACCTAGAATTTTTTGTCAGATTATTCTACAAGCAACATACTAAAGCACTAGTGTTTTAATTTTGTAGTCCAAACAATAGATTTTATGTAAATAAATAATTGCTCCATATTTTGCAATAAATCACCAGCGTTGTGTCATCGCGCGTTCTTATCTATACAGTCTGATAGTGACCGCGCTTTAGGTCATGTAGTCCCTTAAAAACTCTAAACAATATAGATTCTCAAAGGGTTCAGCTTCCAAATAAATCACACACAAATTCTGAATCGGTCCATCTGCCTTCCATACACAAATGGCTAAGAAGAGCTTTGTCCGCATAATATTACGCCTTTAAGATGGGTCTCGCACAAATCATAAATATTTGCTACGGAACCCACTTTACATAATCCGACGCTCAAGTCGATAGATCACAAAGTGATTTTGAATATATTAAAGGAAAATGGAGTCTAAAATATAATAATACATAGGAATATTTGTTGGTTTTAGTTCGCAAATAGACGGAATTGTAACTTAGGTTCATCCTTTTTTGGGGTTCTGGTTTATTCTTTTAAGATGCTTACCCTATTTTTTACAAATTGTGTGGACAGCATAAATGTAATCAGCATATTCCCACTGCTGGGATACAAGCCTCCTCTCAACATAGGTCTCCTCTCGCCACTGGCCTCCTCTTGCCACAGGCCTCCAGAGGCCACGTAGGCCTCTATTAATACAAATTGTGGCAACGGTACAAGGATCTTTTGCCGAGTGGCCGAAATAGGAACTAATGCCGCCATTCTGGTTTTAAATACAATTTCTGTGACAATTCGACAATCAATGTTTACTATAAAAAATATAGTCTTCCAGGTCGAAATTCGGCAATGGCAGCTAATATCAACGGAGACTAGCTATCTACGTGGGAGATATTGTAGTGCGCAAGTGTGTGCGCAGACACAGGTGCACACTCTTTTCCCTCACTCTCATAGTCCTCATCATCATCATCATCATTTCAGCCGAAAGACGTCCACTGCTGGACATAGGCCTCCCTCAAGCACCTCCACTTCGACCGGTCCTGTGCTTCCCGCATCCAACGGGTTCCTGCGGCCTTCACAAGGTCATCGGTCCACCTTGTGGGAGGCCTTCCAACGCTACGTCTTCCGGTACGCGGTCGCCACTCTAGAACCTTTCGGCCCCATCGGCCATCTGTTCTCATAGTCCTATGGGACGGCAATCCCACACGACCGGAGAGATCAGGCGCAAGACCAACGGCTTGTGGGAGGCAGACACCTCCTTCTGCGAAGCAGTCATGCTAGCGAAGGAAGTGGTGGGACGGATGAGGGAGAGAGCCTCCCATCCCAGCCGCCGCGGGAGACGCTCCGGGCGTCGGGAGCCACGGGACGACTCCCGGCCACCGTAGGCGCGGGCCTGCGGACGGAGAGTAATGGGTAGCTCACCGTCCGATCAGGACCAGGCCCGTGCCAAACGGCGAGTACGTGCAGGCTTCGCTCCCTTAGGGCCGAAGCCTGCTGGGTCAGCAGGGTTGTCCGAAAGGGTTACCGCTGGCCCGGATCATAAAGGGCTAATTAAGGAACATGGGTGGGTTTTAGTCAGTAAGAGTCTGACACTCCCTTCCGCTCTGCCCAGAGCGGGAGGGGTCATTTGATGACTTCCCAGCCAAAAAAAACCGCCTAAGGCCGGCCATACACGGACAGCTTCAAGCAGCCAGTATCGACTGCTTCAAGCTGCGACTCCATAGCAAACTACAGTCTTCTACGTACACACATACGCGGAAAAGCTCGAAAAGTCGCGACTGCTTCAGGCGGGCGGCCCGAGCAGTTCGTGTATGGCGGGCCTTAAGGTCCTTGTATAACTCACACATTATCAACACTCGAAGAGGCGCATACATAAAAGAAAGAAAAAACTCTTTCTAAAGAAGGTTCAAAGTGCGCCGTAGCCTCTTTGCTACGCCGTAGCTGGTCCGCTACGCTAGCTACGTCGTAGCCTGCTACGCGTTGTGTTTATTAATATTATTATTCTTCATGGACTTTTAGTCGTCCGTCTTAACAAAGGGTTATTGGTTTGGTTTTACGATAAGTATTAGATGGAAAAAAATATAATTATTTATTTATAGTTAAAGAAATGACCTTCGAAGAAATCGAAAAAAATTAAATACGAAAGTATATCCGTTTCTAAGCCTAATTAATTTTGTAGAACAATTATATTTAGACCAAGATCACGTCAATCCGTGCGTGCATCTACACTAGATTCTAAACACGAATTGCGTGTGATATTTTATACAAATACAATTTATATTGTTAAAATCTAGGTAATATTATATTAAAATGACCTAGATAAAGCAATTAAGTACGAACTTTGTACCTAATGAACTACTTAATTTTCTTGTGCCGTAAAATAATAAAAGGTAAAAACTACCTTGGGGATTCCGAGATTTGCCCATTGTTTTTTCTAGTACAACTTTGTTCTTACGGTAGTTTTACATTGTTAAGTTTCATTATAATCCTTAAAACGGAAAACAGTGGCCACTATTTTCCGTTTTAAGGATTATAATAAAACTTAACAATGTAAAACTATAAAACTACCGTTTGTAATAATAATAATTCCTCTCTCTGGAGCCCTGACCTAGCTTAGTAGCTTGGACCCTGATCCCGATACCGGTGGGCAACTATTTTTTATATTTTTAAATGTTTTTTTTTTTTTTAATACTAATATTTAAAAATATAATTTATATGTATTTAGTTGAATAAAGGAGATAATAATAATAACATAATCTTGTGGAGCACATCGTGACATGCTTATTTTCTGCATTTTCATTCTAAAATAAAATAAATAACCGGACAAACGATGAGGGCGCCACTGCGCGGTCGGTGTCATCTAAAGTGAACAGATACGAATGTGACTAGTTTTTAGGGTTCCGTACCCAAAAGGTAAAAACGGGACCCTTTTACTAAGACTCCACTGTCCGTCTGTCTGTCTGTCTATCACCAGGCTGTATCTTATAAACCGTGATAGCAACGATAGCTAGCGTGATAGATGATGTATTTCTGTTGCCGCTATAACAAGAAATACTAAAAACAGAATAAAATAAATATTTAAGAGGGCTGTCATACATCAAACGTGTTTTTTTCGGCGGTTTTGCCTTGTGGTACGGAACCCTTCGTGTGCGAGTCCGACTCGCGCTTTTTTTATTTGACTCTACTTTTATTCGTCGCTAGTACCTACGAGTACTCAATAATATTCTAAAATTTCTTCATTCACTGACAGAAACCGCACAGCCACTGGGTTTAGAAACATAACATTTTGCACAGGAGTTCCTAGTTTAATGAAGGTGAGCTAAAAATTCATCTCCTAAAGTGGACCCCTATTTAACCACTTTAGGGGGTGAATTTTTAGCTAGTGAAATGAAAGTTTGTTTGCCAAGTGGACATGAAGTCGGTCACACGGCTTATTACTTTCATCATCATCATCATTTCAGCCGAAAGACGTCCACTGCTGGACATAGGCCTCCCCCAATTTTGGGGGGTTTGCCATAATCGCCACGCTTGGCAGGCGGGTTGGCGATCGCAGTATGGTATGATGGTGTAATGCATAGAGAACGCTGCTGCCCATTCTCCTGTCCCCCTTAGTCGCCTTTTACGACACCCACGGGAAGTATGGGGTGGTGCTATTCTTTAAGTCCGGCATCACACAGACATATTACTTTAATAAATCAATAAAATAAAGATATGACGAAACCGTTGACCTAAGTGTGACCTCTGCATAAAGTCAAACGTTTCTTTAAGGTCAAATAAGTTAAGCCTCTTATCACAAAAATATGTAAATATGTTTGTTTATCGACTTATTTATATAATGGTAGCTAGTACGGAGGGCTCCATTGACATTAGGTTTAATGACCTTACCTAGCAAATGGTTCATTTTAATGCTTTTAGTCTGTAGTGACATAGCGCTTAAAAAAAACAAAACGTTAAGCCTACAGACGGAGAGTAATGGGTAGCCCACGGCCCGGAAGGAGGTGATCCGCCGATCCGTGAGCCGCCGCCGCCCCGCAATCGCTGAATTCGTGTCCGTGGCCTTAGGTAGTAGCCTTAGGCTAGGTGGAGCGGCGATCTTCGCAGGGTCGCTGGTAGCAGCTGGATGACAGTTACCGAGAATCGAGCTAAATGGCGTGCAATTGTTGTCGTAGTCTAATGGAACCGTAATCTTAATAAGAATCGGAAGTACACTTTGACAACAGTAATTTAGTATCATCTGCCTAGCCTTTTTTCAACTATGTTGGGGTCGGCTTCCAGTCTAACCGGATATAGCTGAGTACCAGTATTTTACATGGAGCAACTGCCTATCTGACCTCCACAACCCAGCTACTGGGTAATACGAAACCTCTTGGTGAGACTGGTTATCAGAATTTCGGGCTTCTGACGACCTGTAACGAGTGTCAAAGATCCACGAATGACAGCCGGGACCAATGGTATAACGTGCTTTCCGAGGCAAGGAGGGGTCTTGGTATGTAAAAATGGTCACTCATCCACGGACCAACCGCGGCAAGCGTAGCTTAACCTGATCGATCGACCCGTGGGGCTGTTATTATATAGCCACAAACCCCTCAACAGTCGTCGTTTCAGCCGATAGACGTCCACTGCTGGACACAGGCCTCCCCCAATTTTGGAAGGGTTTGCCAAAATCGCCACGCTTGGCAGGCGGGTTGGCGATCGCAGTATGGTATGGTGGTGGAATACATAGAGAACGCTGCTGCCCATTCTCCGGTACGATCCTTAGTCGCCTTTTACGACACCCACGGGAAGTAAGGGGTGGTGGTATTCTTTAAGTCCGGCACCACACAGACGACAGTAATTTAGTATAAACCCTGAAATGACTTGTACATCACTTTGAAACTTGAACCCACCGCAAGTATACAAGGTTATTGGTAAAACATTAACAACCTCTTAAGAGGTCATTGTACTCATCATTATGAACAACTTTTACTATGGAACCAAACCTGAAATCGCGAAAAAAATGTCAGCTGGTTCCTACATTTATGTTTGTATAACTCGTCAAAATATAGGGAACAGCTGTTTTTTTTTTCGCGATTTCAGGTTTGGTCCCATAGTAAAAGTTGTTCATAATGATGAGTACAATGACCTCTTAAGAGGTTGTTAATGTTTTACCAATAACCCTGTAGAGGAGGTAAATTTGTAACGGAGCCTACATTACTAGTAATACAGGGATTAGTACAAAGGGAATATTAAATAAATCCCACGTAACGTCAACTATTCAGCTCTAGCATAAACATTGGTGGAAAATGTAGGTACCAGTAGAATATACGAAAGAGAAATTGCGGCAAGTACGCGGATTCAACGAGAATCGGACTCGGCGATATCGTTTAAGCGTTATATTGGGTACGTATTTGAATATCGAAGATTAAAATACCTACGCTTAAAATACCAATGTTCAAAACATCGAAAATTAAAATATCGATTATATCAAAATGTCGAAAATTATTATACCTACGCTTAAAACGTCGAAGATTGAAATGCCGAGTGATTAAAATTTCGAATGATTCAAAATATCGAATGCCATTATGCCTAAGTTCAAAATATCAACATTTAATACATCTAAGTTCATAATATGTATCTACGTTAAAAATACCTACTAGTTAAAATACCGAAAAAAATTATATAGGCAGTATGAGTGATACGTACAATTGCGTACAAATGTGTTTTATTTTGGGTTTTTATTATGTAAAAATAATTAAAGTACGAAGAAGTTGAAGTTTTCCTTGTTTTTTTTTTGTAACCCACCTGGTAACTGATTACCATCTAGCAAACAAGCATGCAGCAATCATGCAACATGCAAGCAAGCATGGTTTTTGTCACGGCTCCGGCGCTGCAGGGCTCCGGCAGTCCCACGCGAGCTTAACGTCGCAGATGGTCTAAACGCTCACCACCGCAGCTTCGGCTTGTTGGCCGGCTTCGCCGGCCAGCCTCAGCTGCGGCGGCGGGTGTTAAAACCACCTGCTCCTCAGCTCGCGGGCTGCCTAGCCCCTCCGCGCCTACACGATTCTAAATTACACTCTAGGGGTAGGGCAGACAAGACTACGTGGAGTCGGTTTTGCAGCGATACGTTTCTGTCACTAACTTTAGTAGCACAACATATTGACTTTCAAGAAAATATTTTAATTTAAAGACCTAAATAATACCTTCACGATTGACCTATGCTTGTACACTGAACACTGATTTTCATGGATAAAATAGGTCGAAATTGTTCCAAAACCGAATTGGGGCACCCCGAATTTACGTAGTCTTTTGGCTGTTACCCCTAGAGTGTATATAAAAATCCGGAGGCGCGAAGGGAGGGCAACCCCCGCCCGCTGTGACAAAGCATAGGCACCCGTGGGAGCCGTAGCGGCTGAGGCTGGTCGCCGGAGGCGACCAGCAAGCCGAAGCTGCGGAGGTGAACATGGGAGCCTATCCTTTGTTACGCAAGGGCGAAGGGGTTGCACTTCCCGTAGCGCCGGAGACGTTGCAGAAGCAACCTTTTTCCAGTCATACTACTTATATCAAAATTTGTTCGATATTTTAACTAGTACTTATTTTTAGGGTGAATTAATGAATGTATTAAATGTTGAAAATTAAACCATTTTTACACGTAGGTATATTAATTTTCGATGTTCAAATAATAGTACCCATCGATATTTAGGACGTTCGATAGTTTGTACTTCGATATTTAGGACATTCGATAATCTGTATTTCGATATTTGGATTTTACGATGTAACTTTTGTAGATATTTAGATTTTAGATATATTGGACGTAGGATATTTAACCATTCGATAATATAAACTTTCGTTATTTTAATTTTCGGTTTTATGGTCGTTCGATATTTCCATTTTCGATGTTTTGAACATCGATATTTTAACAGTAGGTATTTTAATCTTCGATATTCAAATACGTACCCGTTATATTTTAAGGTATTTCATATGAAATCGACTATATTTTCTTCTTTAAGTAACGAGTAGGTATACATAACGAAATTTCATAAACCCAATCAGCACATACAATAATTATATGTTCTGTGAGACTGTGAAATGATTAAATAATTTAGGTTACGATTGAAATCGCGGGCAACAACTCAGCATAAATATCCCAAAAACCCAAGACAAGAAGAAAAAACAAAACAAGATAACAGCTCAACAATGAAAGCTTCTAACTTCTATTTTAAGATCTATTTCATAAATAAACCGGTCGACATCCATAAACAATCTATCATATTAAATAAGTCTGAATTTTCCGAAATAAAAATGGAGAACTTTCCATAAAACATCCTAATGGTTTTCTGGAACAATTTATGATTGAAATCCATTTTGTACCATAATGGTGGATCTATCAATTCAATAAAAAATGGTGAGTAAACGGTAAACATAGAATTTACACGTCATTGTGATCGTTATGACTGGTCGGGAATTACGCAGAAATCGTTTTTAGAATGTTTAGGAATAAGAGTTTTATTTGTTGAAATTCTGCTGTTTATGCAAAATTGTTTTTTTAAGAACTGTGGTGATCTGTTTATATGTATGGTCAATCAACTCAGCCTATCACAGTCCACTGCTGGACATAGGCTTCTCCTATGCTGCACTGAAACACCCTGTACTTTGCCTTCCGTATGCAGACTGTACCAGCCACCATTTTAAGGTCGTCGGTCCATCTAGCTAGCCCCGCGTCTTGCTCTAGCTCTTGCTCCAACGGCCATTGGTCCTTCAACATATATGGCCAACCCACTGCCACTTCAGCTTGCTTACTCTGCAAGCTAAGTATTCCTGGCAATCTAAGTATACCTGGCAATCTAGGAGGGATTTATTTCTGTGGTCATTGGGATATACTTTTTACTTTTGACTGCGTTTGAGAGAGAGCCCCAGCGCTGGTTTTCAGCGACAGCTGGCGTTGACGTGATGACGTCAACCGGTGCACACTACGACGAGATATAAATCACACTAATATTATAAAGGTGAAAGTTTGTGAGTGTGTGTGTGTGTGTGTGTGTTTATATGTTTGTTACTTCGTCACGCTCAAACGGCTGGACCAATTTTAATAAAATTTGGTAGGGAGGTAGCTGACACCCTGGATTAACATATAGGCTACTTTTTAACCCGATCTTCCTACGGGATCGAAACTTATACGGGAGAAACCTCGGGGCGCAGCTAGTAAGAACTAAAAATAAAATAAATGAACGATAGGTACCTAGTGATGATGATGACTTTAAGTCGAGTTTGTGTTGAGCTGTTTCGATACGCGACGGCCATTACTGGCTCAGATTTTCATATGAAACTACTTTTATAAAAAAGTCTGTAAAATTTCAATAAAAAAGTTATTTAAAAAAACCGACTTTAAAAAGAAAAAAATATGAAATAACTTTAATTTCGGAAGTCGGTGTCTTTGGGATCTGTGTAGTTTTCGTTTTTTTTTGCCCCCGACTTCCGAAATTAAAGTTATTTCGTAATTTTGAGTTAATTTCTTTTTGAAGTCGGTTTAATTTTTTATTTATTAAGTCATAAGTCATTTATTACTTTTTTATTTCGTAATTTTTAGTTTTTGCACTAGAATTTGACCAAGGTTTTGAGATGTTTTCCCTTTGACACTACACCCGTAGCTCGTATCAATAAGCCAGGCCGTCACACTTACACATATTAGTCCATATCTTGAAAATTACTGAATCGATTTTGATGAAGCTTGCACTTTTCCCTAAGTTGAAGTAAATGTAAGCCAATAAAAAAAATGCTCACGATCCGAATAATAGTTGCGGAGAAATGCGTGGACAAACTTACAAACTTACATACATACATACGTCTATAAAATTTTGTACCTATATTTGTTTGGGAGCCCTAATAGATTGCCATATGTGAATATCATGCAATTCCAATAATATATATTACTGTTCGATATAGGGAACAAAACTTTAAATAATACTAGAGAGTTGACTTGGATGGGTTTAATTCGCATTAAACCGAATGATTAATATAAAACAATAGATTACTATGACAATTAGGTCTCAGTTTTAGATATAAGAAAATAGGAAGCACAAAACTTCATGTTAGTTAGTTGGCGGTCGAGCAAGTGACGTTTCTCTTCCTGTGTCCGGCGGGAGACGCGTATCGCGTGCTGTAGCGGTTGCGCCATTGGTTGGTGTATTTATCACGTCATGGAGAGGGGCCGCTATTGGCCTGCGGCTGCGCAATACCGTTGTGGGTGTTGCCAGGTACGGTTGACACGTTCGGATACAAATACGGCGTCAACAATTACATACATACGTGTGGAATTGATAACCTCCTTTTTTTTGAAGTCGGTAAAAACTAGTCGCTTGTATTCCAACAATTTCGCCGTATGTTTCCATCCACATTCACTAATGCTTAGACAAAGAAAAGTATAGACAGCGGGTAGCTCCATTTCATTTCCACAAGAAAGGGATAAAGTATTGAGTTATTATAAGTAACAGAAAAGGATAAAGCTATACTATTTCCGTCTCTCACTGCGTGCCAGTTTTTTCAAGGCAGCTACTTATGTAGCCAATGTTAGTTAAGTTAGTTTTTTGTCTCATGTGTGGCCACGCTACCCGATGCTCTATAGCTTTCTTACTCTAAGCACTAATGCAAGCCCAGGTAAACAAGACGGCTTTGTTTTCATTAACCCTGCCCTAACCGGCTTTAAAATAAATATACAATACTAAAGCAGGTTACGTAGGTAAATGAAAACTGTTTCATTTTGAAACAAAAAAGTTTGTGGTGTTTGCTAGTCCTGTATCACCCGTATACAGGGTTATTGATAAAACATTATCAACCTCTTAAGAGGTCATTGTACTTATCATTATGAACAAGTTTTACGATAGGACCAACCCTGGAATCGCGAAAAAAAAAATCTGCTGTTCCCGAAATTTTGACGAGTTATACGAACATAAATTTAGGGAATGGCTGATTTTTTTTCGCGATTTCAGGTTTCAAGGTCAAATTAAATTAGCTAGCGAAACTCCACAGGCATTATGGGTATCAATATCTAATCACGATGAAATAAAAACTGGCCAAGTGCGATTCGGACTCGCACACGAAGGGTTCCGAACCACAAGGCAAAAACGCCGAAAAAACATGTTTGTTGTATGGGAGTCCCCCTGAAATATTTATTTTGTTCTGTTTTTAGTATTTGTTGTTATAGCGGCAACAGAAATACATCATCTGTGAAAATTTCAACCGTCTAGCTATCACGGTTCTTGAGATACAGCCTGGTGACAGATGGATAGACGTACAGTGTAGTCTTAGTATTAAGGTCCCGTTTTTACCCTTTGGGTACGTTACCCTAAAAACTAACTTTTAATAAAACATTTGAAATATATAATGGCTATGACAACTCTGCACCGAATCACAATACATGGATTATTCATGCACCGTCCCTTTCTAACTCTTGCAAAGCGTATATTGCTGCCTCACTCACTCACGCTGTCGAAAACAGAATGGTGCTTAAAATCTAAATTGTTCCAGACATGTTTTAAAGGATGAAATATGGCTTAATAACATTCAAAGTATAGTCGTTAACAAAGTCAAAACTCTAGTTAGTTGCACTCATTTTGAGAATAAAATGGGAAGTAATTATTATTCTATTTAAATAAATCACTGTTATTTCAGCATAAAGATTATCACTTCAGACAGATTGGTGATCACAGTATTTGGTTGTTATTAGCAGACACGAGGAAAATCTACATGAAAATAAAGTATGACAATAAATGATAAATGATTTATTTTCTGTAAGTAGGTTTGTACAATTTGTAACTTTTACACGTCAATCATATTTTTTTAAACTAGATAAAGTCGGCGTTTCCTATCTGACTATTCTGAGAAGAAAGGTCGAAACAAACTCAGAGGTCACAGTCTCTTTTAAAGTCCAGACAAAATCTTGGTCAGATCGTGTGAAGACCATGTAGATTAGTGTCTGAAATGGTCTTTTGAGGAAAGAACCACAAAGATTGAGCGGACCTGTCCAATCAGTGCAAGCATTTGTCTGTATGGTGCCGGACTTAAAGAATAGCACCACCCTATACTTCCCTTGGGTGTCGTAAAAGGCGACTAAGGGTGTAACCGGAGAATGTGCAGCAGCGTTCTCTATGCATTCCACCATACCATACTGCGATCGCCAACCCGCCTGCCAAGCGTGGCGATTATGGCAAACCCTGCCCCTTTTGGGAGAGGCCTATGTCCAGCAGTGGACCTCTTACGGCTGAAATGATGATTTGTCAAAAATCGTGCAGCTCAACTCAGAAATTGAGAAGCTCAACGATTCGACGAACAATACCAAAGAAAGGGCATTTGGGTAGACGTAACTTAACAATCGTCTAGCTAATCCCAATAGGCTAGACAGATTTGTTTGACATATATCATAATACCCTGACATCCACAATGAATGGTTAGACGACGTAAAACGTCTTAAATATCCCTCCGAAAAATCCAGTTCCAGAGACAGAAATTTCGATGATAACGAACACATCTACAATAGTGGGGTAACTGCGTAACACGCTAACAGCGGTGCTATTCTGCAAAAATCTCACCGTGCAAACTTAGGTGAAGTGAGCGTGGAGTGAGCTGTCAATAGTGTCAATTCCTAGCAAAAACAAACTCACTTCACCTAAGTTTTCACGGTGAGATTTTTACAGAATCGACCCGCTGAAGTAATGGCTTTCATTTTGACGGTTCAACAACATTCATTGCGTTATTTACGTTGTTCAGCAGACAATGAAATATTATGTATGTAAGAAAAAATCTACATCTTTTTAATAAAATAAGCTATAGACATCATTTTAACACTGGAAATAAAGATAAAATACATCAACAATTTTTCAGATTAGCCAAAGTACATACATCTTTTATGGGGTACTGTGTTAAATGTTACAATAAAATACCTAATGATATATTGCAATTAAAAGAAAGAAAATTTAAAACTCACATTAAACGTACACTTTGTAAACAAGCGTACTATAAATTAAATGATTATATCTAAGATACGCTTGGAAACATGCTGGTCCTGCTCCATAGGACAATCTAGAGTCAAGACAAAATCAAACTGGTTGCTAATTTAATTGTAAAATTTATTCTTTGTTCTTCTTTTTTTTACATTGATTTACATTCTGTAATTACTTTAACTCACACCATGACTTATTTACTATTAATTATTTTTTTATGACAATAGTTTATTTTTACCATGTTTGTAAATATGTGAGCACCATGTATCTATCAGATAATTAATTTATATGTTATGGTTTCATTTTTAATTCTTTTACACGGTAATTTTATTTTAGGTGCATCGTCTTCACATATATATTATATAATTAATGCATGCAAAATATTGTAAAACATTTTAAAAGAGTAACGGTGGAGTTTCTTGCCCATTCTTCTCCATACGAAATCTACCTTTAGGAATGGGCGACTAGAATCAATTCTATTTTAATAATTTTTGACGTTCAAAAGTGCCTGTTAAGTGCCCATTTGAAATAAATGCTTTGACTTTGACACATTTTTTGAAAAAATGAAGCAATGGGTCAGCAATATCCTTCACAATGATTCAGATTGTGATTGATAGTGTGTTACGCAATTAGGTTGTTAGTTTATGTAAGTACTAAATGGTTTTCATGTAAATCCTGTAAAACAAGTCGCGGACAACACACATCACGAAATGATATACCGTCAAACGGGGTGAATAGGGATGCAGGGGTGGACCGGGACGAAACTTTAAAAGCAATTTCAACATTGAAATAATATAGTTTGTTGCCAAAAAGGAGTCTAATGTGTTTATTGTATTATAATTAACGATTAAGTGTCGTTTTCGACAACAAACTGTATTATTTCAACGCTAAAATCCATTTTAAAGTTTCGTCCCAGTTCACTCCTGCACCCCTATTCACCCCGTTTAGTGGTACCTCTCTGCCCTGCCTTTAGGGGAATTTAAACGTTATATTTACTACCATTTATTCCAAAATAAGAATAAAACACTAGCCTATCAAAACACCGCCGTTTTTCCAGCCAGGATGAAGATTCATAGTCGAGACTCTATCTACAGGCCCGATCTACACTGTTCGAAAACATCAGCTCCTTGACTAAGACACATTACAGTTTCACGAAGGAATAAGTACATACGGGATCTTGATAAACCTGTCTAGACACCTCCTTATAGTCGTTCCTTGATTGATGAACACATTAAAAGCATGTGAGAGGTTTTATATCGATAAAGGTAGTCCTTGAAGGAGGATATTGATTTGTTGGACTTCGATGATTCATTTTTTTACGTTAAATCATGCCCATTTACCCCGAAGGGTTAAGCTAGGGTTCCCTAATTTACCGGCGTGACATCACTGAATCCTTATATAAGAAAGTAGGCTGGTGTATTTCCCTATAAGAGTGTTTTTTGACACCGCAAAGTCAAACCATTGTGCAATCATTTTCATGACGGCACCAGGAGGACAACACTTTTAGGAAAGCGGAGGCTTTTCCACCACAGATGTGCTATGCCACTACGGCGGAGAACATCGTGGAGTACGTGCGCCAGAAGACGAGGTACACACCGAGGGTGCAGTTACTGGAGTCGCACCGCAACGTCAACTTCAAGGCGTTCGTGGTGCGCGTACTAACATGCTACCTGCACCTGGTGATGGAAGAAAGCTTTTGGCCGCAGGATGTGGTATTCCGCCGCTTTCGCGGACAAGTGCCACCAGAACGCACAAAGACTTAGTGCAACTAAGTGATACTAACATAGTGTTATTAAGTTTTATTTACTAACAAAATTGTTACTATATTATTATGTATACTTAGGTTAAGGTATATATCTATGGGTCTTTGTTACCTGATAATAAATGGTTTATTATTATTATTATTATTATTATGCAGCTATGCGGTGAGGATGTGAAAGCTAAGCTACGAAACTATGCGACCATTTCCACTAATGCTAAGCTGTGTACCAGAGCGAGTAAGATGTGCTATGAAGATGCGCCGCCGTAGGGTAGATGTGCGAGAGAGTTGCGCAGCTCGAGCTATGCGATTCGTCGATAGTAGGGAAGGCAATGGGAGTACTCTGCTCTGCACATAGCTACACCACTCGCGCATCCATAGCTCCCATCCACAGTACACATCCTTCCATATAAAATATGTTATATGAAAGAAAAGAAAGAAAAGGTATTTATTGCGACTCGTACAGGAAGATCACAAACTAAACTAAACACAGTCAAATAAAAATCCAAGTTACTTATATAAAAAAAAGAAAAAGTAACAAAAGGAAAATAAAACAGAAAGTCCTATACGAGGCCCTAAGGCTCCTATCTCAGAATGATGCTGCGACATTTAAAAAATAAATGTCACAGCGCTGGTATTCTGATAGGGCCCGCTGTGATGTCACGCAAAGACTACAATATAATGCGGTGTATGTCACGGGCAGTTACAGAAATAGAAATAAATAATAATGTAAAATATTATCAAATAATAAAATAAATTAATTTTTTAATCTCTAATATGTATTATAGGTGGACCAATGAATATGATTGGTGGACATCAATCGCATCCGTAGCTACGTAGCATAGCACATCTCTGATGATAAAGCAGCCTAAGACGGAGGTCTGTTCTTTTTTTTTTATTATTGGGTTTGCACTTGTCTAGGTCAGAGGTGACAGAGACAAAGTCGACGATGGAGTGAGCTTACCCAGAAGAAGCCTGTTCACTCTTACTTTGAAGAGATTCGGGTTGTATGAGCTCGGAAACACAGAGGCAGATAGAGAGCTCCACTAGGCAGGGATGGTAACTTGCAGTGAGTCTGGATGTCCGAAGGTAGAAGCCTAGAAGGGAGCCGGTGGAATGAGGTCGTGGAGTTCTTGGGCACACTCACCGAAGTACAATCTGTAGAAGACCGACAAGCAGGCAACCTTGTGGCGATGAGCCAAGCTGGCATCCACCAGTTCTACATCGCCAATGAGCCTCTTCTGAGTTCACCTACATGTCACTAGTTATGTTTGAATCCAAGGTTATGAGGGCCTACATCCAAAATTCTGACTGCTACTGAAAAATTGATAAAAGAAAAACGCAATAACTAAAGTGTTATGAGAATTTTCTGCCTAGGCCTCACCTGCGAATCGGACCACGCTTTAGCAGCATCAGTTTCACTATTCAATGTCATTATCACAAAAATAAGATAACAATTCCTTTAAAATTATCTTCATTTCGTCACCATAATTAAAATTAAACCTACCCTAAGATACACGTCAAATTCCTATCTTAACCAGATCTCATTGTCAATCTATCTATCCTTACAAATGCGTACGATACTCAAGTGTCCCTTCAAATCTGTTTGTTTGCAAAATTTACGAGGTTTCAAGAGGCTGGAACGACCAATTTATTGACGATGACTTGCCCACAACATCCCCTATTGAGAATTACGTCTATTGTGTATAAAGTACGTAGGGGATCAATCAGGGGATCTCTCCTTCACAGCGTTAGATTTCGTAGTATAATTATGCTATTCGTACCATATTTTCATGATGTATGTAGTAGGTATCACAATGTCAGGATTGTACGCGAAAGTACCATAGTCTTTTCCTAAATCTAAGCAATTTACGTCTGTGTGGTGCCGGACTTAAAGAATAGCACCACCCCATACTTCCCGTGGGTGTCGTAAAAGGCGACTAAGGGAGACCGGAGAATGGGCAGCAGCGTTCTCTATGCATTACACCATCATACCATACTGCGATCGCCAACCCGCCTGCCAAGCGTGGCGTTTATGGCAAACCCCCCCCCCCCCCCACAAAATTGGGGAAGGCCTATATCCAGCAGTGGACGACTTTCGGCTGAAATGATGATGATGATGAAGCAATTTGTTTACTTATAGCAACATCGAATAAGAACAAATGTCATGAAACAAGAGATGTCTGAAAGACCAGGGGACCTAACAAGGCCACTTTGGCAGAATCATAAAGAATAACATTATAATATGGCGAAGACAGTCTGTCTTTTCTTTTTTTAGTAGCACTACGTAGGTAAAATCAAAGAGATTGGGATTGGATTTGGATTGGTATTTTAGCACAGACAAAAAAAAATAACTGAAAAATCCTTCACCAATGGGATTTGATACGATTAACTTAACAGTTAACTGTCCACTAAGATTCGTAATGGTATCCTTTTATGATGCTGCCAAAGTGGCCTTTTCGGCCCCCAGAGGCCAATTCTCGTAATTATCAAAACAGTCTGAGCTCAGACTCAATCTGTCAAAAGTAACTCTAATTACCCTACAATTTTGACAAGTTTTTGACATTCGCTGAGATGAGATAGCGACTAGATTTTAAACGAAATGAAATACTTGGCCTTCAGAGCCTAAAAAAACCATTGAAATGAACGCATTTATCTGTAGACACGAGTTTTTCCGCGCGAATATGCTGTGAATAGTGAGAAGATTCGAATTTTGATTACACTTTACATCAAAGCACTAGGAACTGGTGAAGGGCGGTTTGTTATTTTGACGTTCAAAAAGTGCTGATTCTCAGCCTAATTTGAATAAATGACTTTTTATTTTGATTGATTTTATTAACCCATAGCTTACACACTGCTGATTTTATGCTGAGTGAAACGAAAAGTGATCAAAATATGTAAAAAACTATCGCGTTTCGCAGCGGAGCCCAAGTGACAGGAATCGAGGTTAATACAAAACGTTCTATAATTTTGGACTAATAGTATCTTTAAAGTTTCCCCAGACAATAATTTTCTGAGAGCCTGATTCCAACACTGCTCCTTCATAGTGTTATATAGTTTATGATCGATTGATCTATGATCTTCTCTTTCTAAAGTCTTAGGCAACGCAATATCCGCATTCGTATCACATAGTATGTGTGTATGAATGTGTATTTTTATCAATAGATAAGTGCCTATTCTCTGCCAATTCTATATATATAAAAGAAAGTCGTGTTAGTTACACTATTTATATCTCAAGAACGGCTGAACCGATTTGGCTGAAAATTGGTGGAGAGGTAGAATAGAATAGAATAGAATATCCTTAATATGTACACCATATAAATTACAGACATATAAATCTAGAAACTGTACAACACAATGGGCGGTCTTATCGCTAAAAGCGATCTTTTAAAGACAACCTTTAGATGGATTAAAAAGGTAGCTTTGTTGGTTGGCTTGGTAGGTTGGAGGTAGCTTAGAACTAGAAGACGGACCTAGGATACTTTTTATCAGTTTCTCTTTTTTTTTAAATAAGCGTAGGGTAGGAGTACTGTAGGAGTACTGTAGGATTAGGGTAGGAGTAGGGGTAGGAGTAGTGTAGGAGCAGGGTAGGACTAGGGTAGGGTAAGGGGTGTGCACCACGCGAACGAAGTAGCGCCGGGCAGCTAGTATGTTATAAAACAGTGTACATGTATAATTAAACAATGCCTCCATTGCTCTAACTGAAGATCTGTCTCTCTCTGCCACTGTAACGGCCTGATTGGTTTAGTAGTCGCAAGCGCTGAGCTAAGTATGAGGTCCTAGTCGGGCGTCGGTAATTTCCGGGTCGGCAAACTGTTATTAGGTTTTTCTATTAAGATTTGTCAGTAGCAGCAGGGAGTTTGGATTTGTGTCCGGTTGAAGCAATAGGCTCGTCCCCTATCCCTATTAGATGAGACTTAAACATAAGAGCCCCCGCACATTATGGTCACCAGTCGCCGCAACTAAACGCGACCATAAGTGGTTCAGTCAGACCACTACACGCCACCAGCAGTGGCAGCCACTGGTGGCTGGATGCGGCCTTCAGTGGCCGCCACTTGCGGCAGTTGTTCAAGTGGTACTCGACAGAGGTGGACGTGTGTTTGTCAAAAATGGACGCACTCTTAATTTCGATATTGTTACTATTATACTAAGACGTAGAAAACGTCGCAGAATTCAGAACCATCGACAAATAAAAAAAAAACAAGACTAGACTTGAGACGCGGGAGCGGGGAGAAACCGGCGACTGTGGCCGTGTGTGCGCGCGGTCGACTCCCGCAGCTTGTGGGTCGGACGCGGCCACTCAAACGCCCGGTGTGCGCCGATGCTATACAAAATGTATGGAGAAACGCGTCCGCAACTTGTGGTCGCCACTAGTGGCTCAATGTGCGGGGGCTCTAACTGGCAAAATGTGGGTATACACCTCTACCGAACCTTTTTGAGAGAACGGGCGTGATGCTATGTGAATATTGTGAATATTAATGAGTATTGGAAGAATAACAGTGACATTTAAAGGATCTCGGGTAAAACCTAGTCTTCCAGTTTTTTTTCCGGTGGCTCTTAACTCACACTACCAGGGAAGCATGACACAAAAGTGCCTCTGGGTCTAACCTGGGACAAGACTGTCAATATAAAAAAAAAAGAAAAATGAATAGAGCTGTTATGAATTATCTAACAGGATTATGAAACATGCTTGACTACAGAATAATACATACCATGAATTCTTCGCTTGAATGTTACATATAAAATGTTAAATAATATATTCTACTCGCGAACGGTGCAAGTAGCCGAAACTCGAACAAGCTTTCAAAATATAGTTTTTAAAATAAAAGTGTCTTAAAAGTACAGACGCCAGCACATCAAGCTACTACAATCTGTCAAATTCCTTTAATAGATTTTCAACTTTATCGCTAAAGCATAAGGTTCAAAATTGATTGGGAAAATTTTACTTTGTCAAATTTTTTTTTGTCTGTACTTTCGCGTATCGTTTGAAATTCGTGCTCACCCATCTGTGAAGCGGTTTCATTGAACTATGAAAATATACTGAAGACTCGCTTGTTCCTAGTTGATAGCACAGTTTTCTTTCCCCGTCGTGGTTTAAGGACATACAAAGTATATGTAATATGTAATATATCGCAGCCAACTAGCTTAATCAGCCTTTCAGTTAAAAGGTGCCATTCAATTAGCGGCCTGAATGATATTCAGCCATTATTACTTACTATAATGGGTATATTCCGTTGGATGATAATTTCTACCTAGCGGCATTTTTATATTGGCAAAATATTGATTAGACGCCATTTTATCACCCGCCGCCGTCCCTATCGTTTTTGCTATATAAAAATGCCCTGCATTTAGTAAATATGATCATTCAACGGAATATACCCACCATCGTAAATGCCCCAATAAACCTTACACATAAACCTTCCGGAATAAATTCTCTTTAAGGAAAAACGCGTCAAAATCCTATGTGACAAAACTAAACAGACACGAAAATCGACTAGCTACTTAATATTATGAATGCGAGAGTAAGTTTGTTTGTTTGTTTGTTACCTTTTTACGCCTAATCCACTGGACCGATCATCATGAAATTTTGCATACACATTTGTCAGGTGTATAGAAAAGGACACAGGGTACCTTTTATCTAGAAAAAATACTGTTCCCGAGGAAAAGAACAATAACTTTCGACGGTCACTATTGCTATAGGACGCTAGATGGCGCTATGTATCTGTCGAATCGTGATTGATATGACCCGATATTCTGAGCAGTATTCTAACAAAAAGTACTAGGCTTGCATGAATTCACGACAGTACCTAGGTATTTAATTCGGCCTTTTTCCCGGCGGCTCCAAATTAAAAAGCAATGGAAACAATTTAGTAATAAATTATTTTAACTAGTAAATTTATGGAGCCCTTGGGAATCAATGTATGAAGGGAAATTGTTTGGAGAACAATAGATTTGGAGCTCCTGGGAATAAGCCTTTCAATCATTATTATTATGCTTTTAATAGGATTTGGATGAAATTTAGCACAAAGATAGTTAATTTATAATCTGGATTACCGGGATAAAAAGTACTCTATGTTAACACATAGGGTACTTTTTATCCCGGTAATACGTTTCCATGGGACAATTTTCGACCTCCACGCGGGCGAAGCCGCAGGAAAAAGCTAGTTTATAATATGTAGGATATAGCCTGCGCATTCAATACAACAATGCCTTCAGGGCGCTGCTGAGGCTTCCGTCTTACTGTAGTGCGTCAGGGATGTTCGCTGATGCGCACACGGACGATTATTTTGCGATCATGCGCAAGAAAGTGGCATCAATTATTAGCAGAGTGAGGGGAAGCAGCAATAGCATCCTGAAGGTATTGTCAGAAAGGCTAGAAGGGCCTACAATGGACAGGTTTATCAAGCTACATGTCAGGCATGGGGCTTGATAAATCTTTCTATAATTTGGGTGTATGTGTGTGTTGTGTTTCTAAATGTTATTATTACTAACATAGTTTATTATTATTTGTAATACTAACACGCTATGGGCCATTGATGCCTGACATTAAAAGATTTTTATTTTTATTATTTATTTATTTATATAGATATACCTAGACAAGTATATTTGACAGAGCTAGCATTAAACCGTTCAAGTTCTATTTTGAAGACTGCATAATCTTACAAACTACCTTATCGGAAACATATCCCTTCAAAGGGTACCAGGATAACAGCAATTCTTAGGCGCGGGCAAATTTAATAAAACAGTTACAACCAAAAGGCCCATTGGACCATGAAAGTGAAATATTGTCCATTTTATGAACGACGACGTCCCGAAACGAACGTAATAAAAATATAGCTTACGTTTGTTCGTCGTTATTATTTTGGTATAGGAGACAGGGAGATTGAAACCTACATTCATCGTCATCATCATCTGCCTAGCCCTTTCCGAACTATGTTGGGGTCGCCTTCCAGTCTAACAGGGTGCAGCTGAATACCAGTATTTTACATGGAACGACTGTCTATCTGACCTCCACAACCCAGTTACTGGTAAGACTGGTTGTCAGACTTACGGGCTTCTGACGACCTAAATTCATCATCATCAGAATTATTTTATTATATTTTATTTTAAAATGTCGCAGCACCATGCCTTGCTGAGAAAGGGAGATAGACCTTTGGACCTCGAACCGGATTTTTAGGGTTCCGTACCAAAATGGTAAAAACGGAACCCTTATGGTGAGACTCTGTCTGTCTGTCACAGCTGGATATCTCAAGAACTACTAATGCTATCAACTTGAAATTTGGAATAGTTTTTGATGACGTTTGCCCAACTATTTTGCAAATAAGAAAGAAATGAAAATATATGTATGTTTTGCAACAGGGACTGAAAAATTCGAAGCGTGGCTACTAGGGTATGTGGTGTATCATATGAAAGAGCGCAGTTTGCACATTCTCAAACATTTTTTTTAGGCCGCATAGTTTTCGACTTTTTATGAAAAATGTAAAAAAAAAAATACCGTTCCACCTATATATCCGAAGTTTGCAAAGAGAAAAATCTGAAATAATTGTATGTGATAGAATTGTATGTAAAGATTATAGGAAAAATTAAACGAAGTCTCTAAATAGCACACTTTGCAAAAATCACCAACAAACGATACATTAGTTCCACAATCGATCAAGAGATGGCGCTGACATAAAACTGCAATATTCTATACCATAGTGCACAGTGTGCAAATTCTCTGATGAATTTAGGCCTCGACGATGAAAATTTAAAAACATATGATGTTACGGAACCCTCGGTGCGCGAATCCGACTCGCTCTTGCCCGGTTTTATTTTTATGTAGCCTGTCGTTTTGATTTTTCATTTTTCGGTTTGTAGCAAGTAATATCAAGTTTGTGTAATTATCTTTCTGTGCGAGTCCCAATAAATAAATTTTCTGTCTTTCTTTCTTTATCATCATCAGCATCCCTCTTCAATCGTAGGGCATTCTTGGCTACTCTCAATTACCCTGCAAAGATCGTCGCTCCAGCTAGCCATCGTGTCTGACGTTTCCTCATTCGCGATAACTCGTCTACCCTAACTACATAACTCTTATTCTTATCTCTTATGTCACATCCTAAACCTTGGATTACTGAGATTTTTCTAAATAACTCCTTATAGCGATTTACGAAGTCCTGCGTCCTAACAGACCTGACCGGATTGTCACTATCGTGGCAGCTTGACAGATTCCCGCTGTACCGTATGCACCATTGACCTGCACCATCAATGGTGCAGAGGAGACTAATAAGTTTTACATTGATGGTATGGTCTCATCTGCACCATTGACACTTATGCGGCAAGAGGTCTGAACACTCTGACATGGGCACGTTAAAATTTGCGCTAAAAATATAAAAGTTTAGCCCTCAATGGAAGCCTTGTCAATAATCTGGCCCATTTTCTTCCACTTCGATCCTGGTAGATTACGGCCCACTCCCTCTTCACCGAGAGGACGCCTGTATCCCAGCAGTATGAAAATTATCCTTGCCGACTCGTAGTCACACCAGATTATCACACCAGTATGACAAACAGGATTTTTTTTCTCGTTTGGCACACCACTGATTTTTCCACACCATTTATTCCTAACTAGTGCTGTCCTAGTTATACTACTTAAAGCTAATTATGATAATAAAGTTCCTCTAGCTTAAAAGTGTTCAAGACTACATCTATTTTCTGGGAGCTAAAACTATCAGGAACCTTTTCAGGCACTACTAGTAGTATTCTAATTTAGGCGCCCTTGGGAAGTCGAGACGAAACCTATTTATATTGCGACGCGACGGCCAGTTTGGCGGTCAAGTTAATAAGGACTGATCTTACTATATTCTCAAGGGTATCTTAAGAAAAGAAGGCAACATCGACAAAGAGAGCAGTGTTGGCCCAGTGGTAACGAGTTGTAGGTCGTGGGTTCGAACCTACGCAGGCGCTTTACTTTGTGTAAATTATTTCATCACCACAGCTCTCAAAACGGTGAAGGAAAACATCGTGAGGAAACCGGCATGTCCTAGACCCATAAATTCGAAGACATGTGACATCTACCAGCCCGCACTGGGCCCGCGTGGTAGAATACAGCCCACTTCCTCTCGAAGAGAGGAAGCCTTTGTCCCAGCAGGAAACATTATACGCTGATTATGATGTAGCATAAAAAAACCTAAACCACATGCATAGTAACAATTTTGTTTATGGCACAAATATGTAAAATATGTTGGGGTAAGATCGGCACTGGTATAAGACCATATGAATCAAATTCTCACCTAATGTGGTAATATTTTCAATGCAGTAATAAACATTGGTGTTCTCCATCATTATTTTTATTCTGCTACGACGAAGATCAGAGCACAATTTAATTTTGCAGGCAAATAATTTGAATCCTACGTTCTTACCCCAGCAACGATCTTACCCCAACATACCTTACTTATTTAAAACCTCACATTCACTGGCTCCTGGCCTAACAGAAGCCCATTTCCACTCATTACGACCACAATGTAAGGCATTAATCACGTATGTTTTATTATTATACTAAACTCGTTTCATAGGTACTACAGTAAATGTCGTCCTTTTATAAAAGCAATACTATCGAACAATGAAATTCCCCGGAGCAATTTTGAACAAAATTGTAAATATTTGTTGTTTAGTTAATTAAGTAAGTAATTATTTATTTTACTAAAAGACTTAGCTTAGATAACATCAGTGTTATTTCAATAAGGGATGGGTATGGCTATTACATAATTATGAGAAGATCCCTGCCCTTCAAACTAAAAAATCCTATGTGAAAAGTTTCTTCAGGTGTTTTTATTGTATTTTCTATATTTTTTTATTATTTAGATAGACACGATTTACATAATATTCATAACTGCGTAATAACTCTGATGCTAACATACATTATTTATTAATGTACCTTTTTTATTGCTTAATGTGCCCGCTCCTGACCTCGATCACGCCTGATCCAAAGCGATGGATGAGGTCTATGATGGAACGAGCGTGCCCAGAAGATGCCTAAGGCACTGGAACTCCCACTCATCGACGAAACACAGCAGGCTGCTAGACGTCGTGACTCTGGTGGGAGAGTGGTCGCATACCAGGCGGGCGTTAGCCCTACCACCGCAAGGGAAGAATTGGCCAGTCAAATAAGGAGTTGGGTGTGACTGTCCAGGATGCGCCGAGCGCTCGGTTCAGTTGAGTAACTGGCGGAACAAACTGCGCTACACGAGGAGGCTTCTTCATGCATCCCAAAACCTACCTATGTCAATAGAGAGTTTTGCACATAAGAGATTTGTGTCTGTTAAGGTTCCCACAAACAAGCGCGACACACGATTAATCGCGCGCGACACAAAGGCGCCGCTCGTTGCGCGACTTGCGGTGCCTTTGTGTCGCGCACGATTTTTGAAGGACCCTTTATTATATAACATAGCATACTATCTCACGTCTGTATTCCCCAATGGGTTAGACAAAGGTGTACTAAAAGTACTACATGTCGGTTGTTATCATTCAACGTTTGAGCAATTTACGCGGCCTACCCAAATGTCCTTTGGTATTGTTCGTCTAATCGTTGAGCTCCTCAACTTCTAAGTTGAGCTGCACGATTTTTGACAAATGCGTGCACTAATTGGATAGGTCCGCTCAATCTGTGTGGTTCTTTCCTCAAAATACCATTTCAGACACCAATCTACATGGTCTTCACACGATCTGACCAAGATTTTGTCTGGACTTTAAAAGAGACTGTGACCTCCGAGTTTGTTTCGTCCTTTCTTCTCAGAGTAGTCAGATAGGAAACGCCGACCTCATCTAGTTTAAAAAAAAAATATGATTGACGTGTAAAAGTGTTTGTACAAACCTACTTACAGAAAATAATTCATTTACCAACGTAGGTATAAGAAAATTTCGTATGGGATATTGCACATTCAATGTTCAAGAAATTGTTTCTTTTGTTAAACAACTTTATGTCTCCAAAACTGATAGTGAATACATAAAACTTTACCCAAAGACTATCTGTTAGCCACATCTTTCTCCTTCAAAGTTCGATCATTTTTACAGCTTTTTCAACTGTCTTTTAAATGTCATAAAACGTTCCTGATTGAGTGAAGTTATAGCGGTGAACTGCAAACGGTGCTTATAAGTTGGTTTTGCACCGCGGCTGAAGTAAAAACTGACCAAGTGCGAGTCGGGCTCGCACACGAAGGCTTCGGTACCACAAGGTAAAAACGCCGATAAAAACACGTTTGTTGTATGGGAGCCCCCTTTAAATATTTATTTTATACTGTTTTTAGTATTTGTTGTTATAGCGGCAACAGAAATACATCATCTGTGAAAATTTCAACTGTCTATCTATCACGGTTCATGAGATACAGCCTGATGACAGACAGACAGACGGACAGTGGAGTCTTAGTAAGAGGGTCCCGTTTTTACCCTTCGGGTACGGAACCCTAAAAACGTAAAATGACGACAGAAATACAGTGTAAGGTTGTATGTTGATCAAAATATGATTCGACAAATATTTATGTTTTTACAGATTTACGAGTATATTCATTAGAATCATCAATATCATTAGAATCACACTAATATTTTGAGGCGAAAGTTTGTGAGTGTGTTGTGTGTGTTTATATGTTTGTTACTTCTTCACGCTCAAACGGCTGGACCAATTTTGATAAAATTTTGTATGGAGGTAGCTGACACCCTGGATTAACATATAGGCTACTTTTTATCCCGGAACCGCGAGGCGCAGCTGTTGGCTATAAATGGCAACATTTCATGAAATAGTCATACTGAGGCATAAATTATCCATTAAAAAAATTGCAAATCCGTCTAAGTATAGGTATATGACGGAGTTATGCCCGAACATAATGTTATACATTTAAAAAAAATATAATCAATCAAATTGAGAACCTCCTCCTTTTTGAAGTCGGTTAAAAATACTCATTCATTACTCGCTTTCCCATACAATACGGCGCATTTCCATTCGTAGCTCTATATGTACAGTCACGAGCACTATTATGTCAACACTTGGCAACTTTCAATTGCGATTTTTTTCCTGAAATGACGAATGCAACGTTGAAATACGACACTTTACATAAACCTATGGGTTCGAAAATACTATGTTCGTACTAACATAAAATTTCATTAAAAAATAAAGGAGAAAATTGCCTTTGAATAAAGCCAAGTGTATACATACTTATGCTCGTGACTGTACGCTCGTCTGGCGCTGAAACTTTCATAGTATATTCAAAGGGCACTACACGCGGCACTTCGAGCCTGAACCCGGAAACTTTAACGCATCCTAGATGTTCTTAATGAGTTTTATTCAAGTAGGTGTCTATCTTAGGTACTTTACAGGATCAAAATAAATTAGATAGCGAAACTCCGCAGACAAAATCACACTAATATTATAAAGGCGAAAGTTTGTGAGTGTGTGTGTGTGTGTGTGTGTGTGTGTTTATATGTTTGTTACTTCTTCACGCTCAAACGGCTGGACCAATTTTGATAAAATTTGGTATGGAGGTAGCTGACACCCTGGATTAACATATAGGCTACTTTTTATCCCGATATTCCCACAGGATCGACAATTACGCGGGTGAAACCGCGGGGCGCAGCTAGTTCTAAAATATTCGTAAAATTTTTCATCACCGCATATTTTCAGCGCTTCGTATTTCCTCTCAAAATGACTCCCATCATGGTTCATTATAGAAAGATATGGATTCACCCAATATTTTCTTTGATTCAGTTTTTTCTTCATTCGTCGCCTTAGCAACAGGAGCAGAATAATACGTCTCTCACGGTCCATATCAAGACACAAACTGAACGATGGTTGTGCCCGCGGTGCACCGTACACGGCACCGTGCCGCGGCACGACGCCGGCCGTGCCGTCTCCCGGTAGCGGCGTCGTGCCGTCACACGGTGGCCGGTGCGGTACCGTAGACATGGTATCCACGCCCAACGCCCTGTAAAAATCTCACCGTGAAAACTTAGGTGAAGTGAGTTTGTTTTTGCTAGGAATTGACACTATTGACAGCTCACTCCACGCTCACTTCACCTAAGTTTTCACGGTGAGATTTTTGCAGAATAGCATCGCTGTTTCAATGTCTTTTTTCTGTGTAAATTTCACAGATGTGATGGGTATACTACTACTACTACCACGATAAAAAAAAAACTGATTTTCTACTACTACTTTAAGACACAGTCGTCATTAACCTCGGAAAAAAACATCGAATCTTTTTGCACGACTCATAATGCGAAGCATTAGAGAGTACCTACTTTACGATCGAAAAAATATTTTTGTCTCCTTTCTGCAAAAATCGCGAAAAAAATATCAGCTGTTCCCTACATTTATGTTCGTATAACTCGTCAAAATGAAGGGAACAGCTGTTTTTTTTTTTCGCGTTTCAGGTTTGGTCCCATAGTAAAAGCTGTTCATAATGATGAGTATAATGACCTCTTAAGAGGTTGTTAATGTTTTACCAGTAACCCTGTATAGACACCTCCCGAAAAGTGTTTTTCTAATAATAATAAACATAGTGCCGCAGTTACATTAAAAACAAATTTAAAAACAAACATTTATAAAATTTTAAATGAAAGCAATGTTCGCTCGCGTGTGCCTAATGCCGCGTCTACAACGTGGGCTAAGCGCTTATTTACAAGTGTAATCCCAGCTTTATGAATATGGAGTTTTGCTAAGTTACTCTGCATTACTCGGTCACAAAGTAAGGTGTCTAACAAACTGGATCGGAAATCAGGTCACATAGAAATGTGGTAGGATTTTTTGGTGTTACTGCCGAAATGGTTCGAAAGTTCAGTGGCTATTATAATTTATAATCATTCATAATCAGCCTATAGGGAGATAGAGATGACGACTAATAGAGAATTATGGAAGAAAAAGACATGTTGCGCCGACCCCAAATAAATTGGGATAAGGGCAGGAGAATGATGAATCAGCCTATAGGGGCCCGTGGCTAAATAATAACAGCCGCACAGGTTGATCGATTAGATTAAGCTACGCTTGCCGCGGTTGGTCTGTAGATGGGTGACCATCTTTACATACCGTGACCCCTCTGTGCCTCGGAAAGCACGTTAAGCCGTTGGTCCCGGCTATCATTCGTGGATCTTTGACAGTCGTTACGGGTAGTCAGAAGCCCGAAAGTCTGATAACCAGTCTTACCAAGGGGTATCGTATTACCCAGTAACTGGGTTGTGGAGGTCAGATAGGCAGTCGCTCCATGTAAAATACTAGTATTCAGCTGCATCCGGTTAGACTGGAAGCCGACCCCAACATAGTTTGGAAAAGGCTAGGCAGATGATGAATCAGCCTATAATGTTCCCACTGCCGCCGGTACACAGGCCTCGTCTCTGTGAGAGGGAGTGGGCGGAAATCCCCCACACGCGCGTGGTTGGTGAGTGTCACATGACTTCGAGTTTTTGGTTCTAGGACAGGCCGGTTTCCTCACGAAGTTTTCCTTCACAGTAGTGATGAATTAATTTACACAAAGTGAAGTCCCTGAAAGGATTTGGGGGAGGTCTTTGCCCAGCAGTGGGACAGTATAGGCTAATAAAAAAAACAGTGGCACTCCTTGAATGAAGACAGAAGTGAAAACAAAACACAAACAGAATACTTTGCCATCACTCACTGACATATCGGATATACCTACATTAAAACCGAGTACATCCCGAGGACAGCCGAACACATCCGAAGCGGGTATTTTTTTTATCGTCTTATAAACAAAACACACGCGGTGTCGCTTACGGTAACAGTGGCGCGAGTTCAATGGTTTTTTTGCCCAACGCGCCTAAAGATGTTTTCACTTCAAAGAACACCTGCCTGGATTCGAACCTACGACCTACAACTCGTAAATCGTGGTCGTTACCACTGGGCCACCACTGCTTAATTATTAGAAATAAAATAAAACATTGGCAATACGAAATATACGTATGCATTAGAGTATTTTAGACAACAATACGAAAATAAATGAAAACATTGGCAATACGAATACTTACATTAGAGTAGTTTAGAACTATGAAATAAATCCTAGAATCCAAATTTAAAAAGTGTTTTTCCTAACCTCAGACCAACAAAAAAAGAAAGACGGCGCGCCGCGAACATCAAAGGTGAAGCCATAAAACCGTGCTCCTGCAAGTAAACATACACGCTCACGCACACACCTACACTAAAACCATGCTCATCGCTCTTAGTACAGTAGTAGCCAATTTATTCAAGTATACCAATTCCATACTCAACAATATCTTACTCGTACAATAATAGACTAGTTCCTACTCGCACAAATATCCCCAAATTATAGGGAAAATATTTAACAAATGCCAAGCCTTCGATACACACATAGAAAGGTGGCTTCAGTTTTAATGTTCGTGGCGCGCTGTCTATCTTTTTTTGTTGGTCTGAGTTCCTAACAAATTAAATAGTAGTGGCTAAACTATAGCACACTGGGAACGGCATTAGATATATGCAGTTTAATTTATTGTCACATTGTCGTCTCCACCTTGTACCTATAACCTCTATCTGTGAATTCCTTTGACAAGCGAGAACCTATTAAAAAGCTACAAAATTGGCAAAAGTCAAATAAAATCTCTCAAATAAACACATTCACGAGTATCACTTGACCGAATTTAACAACATAATCAAATCAAAAATGGAACGCAAAGGAAAACGCTGAATATTATTCCTCGTAGATACACTCCAAGCCCGATGACGTTTGAGTACAGCTGGCTTAATTACATCTCCCTCGAATGTATGGCAGCCTGGTAGCAACAGGGTGGAGAGAGGTCGTTCTTCACACGCCGAGTTTCCCCACAGGAAGCAATTACGCTCGCACACCGTACACGAGCACGCTTTGAGCTTTGAGATCTCATAATTTCTGCCACCCTGGTACTTGTGTTTCTTTTTACGAACTACCTACTAACTTCAAGCTGCTTCAGTTGTGCTAAATACAAACAAAAATGGTTGATATGAAATCAAAATCAAAAGTCATTTATTCAAATTAGGCGGAGAATCAGCACTCTTCGAACGTCAAAATTATAAAAGACAGACCCTCAAAACGTCCGCCCTTCACCACTGCTTTCGCTGGGGAGAAGAAGTGGCGCCACAAACTCCCCAGCAGCACAGCTGTCTGTTCAGTTAGAAAATACTTGAATGTTATACAATACTAGAACGTTCGATGCGAAGTAATTAACATTACAGGACACAAAACATTAAATTAAATTACACACATCAAAAGTGTCTAGGGATCAAGCATTTTTATGCGGATTTCTTGAGATTGAGATGTGGCTTTGTAATAAATTTATGATTTTATAAATTTATATGGATCCTTTTTGGTGCATTTCATAATTTGAATCAGGAACTGTGAATCAAATTCGAGTAAAAGATGAAAATCAGCTGTCAATATTTTCCCTATAAAAACATACAACGCATTGAAGACAATATTAGTGCTACTGTTTCCCTACTACTGATTAAAACCAACGTTATTATGGAGCGGCGACGTCATTTAAGCAGGGAAGAAATGCTCAGAGATGTGGGAATGATAGAAGCTGGTTCCCGGCAACGTACTGTGGCTTTAGCTCTGAATACAAGTCAGAGTGTTATCAGTCGACTTTGGACACGTTACCGAAGCACTGGTACCGTGGCTGAGCGCCATGGAGGACGGTATCGCTGCACCACACGGAGACAAGACCGATACATTCAAATCTTAACTCGAAGAGCTCCAACAATAACCGCCATGATGTTAGCCGTGAGGCTTCATCACTCTTCAGGGAACTTAATTAGCGACCAAACAGTCAGAAACCGCTTGCATGAAGTGAACCTTCATTCCCGAAGACCGCTACGGGTACCACCTATAGCAATGCACAATCGTAGGATTCGATATCAATGGGCTCTTGAACACAGAAATTGGGCAGAAGAACAATGGCGTTTCGTGTGCTTTTCTGATGAGTCTCGTTTTGGTATGAGACCGGATACAAGACGTATACGACACTGGAGAACCCCAGGACGCCAACAGCGATTAAAATCCTGCCAGGAAGTCCATCCTTATAGTGGTGGAACCATCATGGTATGGGCGGGTATTTGGATCGGCGGAAGAACTGAGTTGATTTGGATCAGAGGCAACCTCAACGCTCAAATTTATGCTGAGACGATTGTATCAGACGTCATCGTTCCTCTACAAGTGCAAATCGGTCCCTTATTTCAGTTAATGCATGATAATGCACGACCGCACACCGCAAGAGTTGTAAGACAGACTCTCGCCGCAGCTAACATCAATGTCCTGCCCTGGCCTGCTCAGTCGCCAGACTTGAACCCGATTGAGCATGCATGGGATATGCTACAGAGAAGAGCTCTGCCGAATATGGAGGGTATCCAGTCGCAAGAAGACCTTTTTTTGTTGTTGCAACGAACATGGGCGGCCATTCCACAGCGTGATTTGGATGAACTCATTTTGAGTATGCCAAACCGATGTTCTTGTGTTGTTAGTGTTCGCGGTAGAAACACGGATTATTAATTGTTTAAGTTACCCAATAAAATTTTAAAGAAAACTGTTATTTCAGTCTTTGTTTCGAACTTTTGTGTTAGTGGTTCAAATGTCAAAAATCCCTTTATTTGGAAAATGGCAAATTTCTTTATTAATGCAAAGGTGACTTGTTTTATCGTTACTGTGACAAACGAAAACACTTTATTTGATGAATCCTTAAAGAAAATTTTAATTAATATCAATCAGGAGAAAAGTTATTGCAAAAATATATGTTGATCCCTAGACACTTTTGATGTGTGTATTTGCCATATGTTAGCTAGCCACGCCAATATATAGGTACCAACAAATACAATAAAATCTATACGTACTCAAGAAAAAAAAAACCAAATTAAAAATGTAAACAAAAAAACTTACTACCTAATCAAAAGCCTCCAGGTGGTATAAAGACCGTGACAGCTCAAATATTTATGCAATGCTGGGTTCTGTTCACATAGCTGTCACTTGAAGTCGCATATGTTAAACTAGGACCATCGAAGTAAAATAAATAAACAAGTTATTACTTATGACAACAATAAAACCATGATCAGCAAGACGACCAGTCACCACAAGCAGCATCTTTGCATTATGCTCGTGAACGGGTGTTCACGAGCATAAAGCAAAGATCAGTAATTGCCCCCCTCGCCATATTTGAGGGAAGGTGACAACTCGAACCCCGACGCTACCGCAAGCAGGGACATCTAAGGGAGGAATAATATGATCAATCGTAGAGGTCGCTAGCTAACCACATACAAATGTACCCACCCTACACAATTATTATGGTGCAGCAAGCTTAGCAGCGTTTCTAAATTGGAATCATTTAGGCTCTTTGTACACAGACGTTTTTCTTGCCGTTAAAAACTACTCGCCGTGTGTAGGCACGGTCCACAGTGTTGTATGCATCACTATGGAAGGTTGTTGTCGGACACGTTTCTTCTATGGTGCGGTTTATACGGCTACGTATGCACTGACAGGGGACTTGCTTAGCGCCTAGAGCGAGCCAGGATGCAGGGTGCAGGGTGTTCGCAGGGTGAGCCTAGCGAGTCACCCTGCGAGTAGCGAAGTGAAACGAACGTTCTAGAATTTTCACAACCGGCCGCACTAAATGTATGGCGCCTTCAGTGGTCGCCTAGCGTGTTTACTGGGCTCTAGACGCTAAGCAAGCCACCCAATACACGTAATTTCCATAGTGATTCCATATCACTATGAAAATTGACAATACCTGTATTTTTTATACAGTCGTCATTGGTCATTGGGCCAGATAGAGTGCTACGGAGGGTTCTTTTCCCGCTTGAATGAGGGGCAGTGTTGGTAAACATTTGAAACAATTGAAAAAATCAAGATGGCGGCGTTAGGTACGATTTTGAACTCGCGTCAAAAGATCCAGGAAACTTACATCTATACACCGTAAGGCTTAGACAAAGAAAAGTATAGACGGCGGGTAGCTCCATTTAATTTCCAAGAAAGGGATAAGGTATTGAGTTATTATAAGTAACAGAAAAGGATAAAGCTATACCTAGTTATAATAGCCTAGTTTTAATAGTTTTTTTTTAAATTTTATCATTGTTCCTCTCAACCAAAGCACCTGCCATCCAATCTCTTCACCACCCTTGGTTGACTGGTAGAGAATGCCTAAGGCATTAAGTCCGCCTTTGTACCTTTTTGTGCGAAAAGTTTAAATAAATAAATACTATTTCCGTCTCTCAGTGCGTGCCAGTTTTTTCAAGGCAGCTACTTATGTAGCTCATGTTAGTTTTTGTCTCATGTGTGGCCACGCTACCCGATGCTCTATAGCTTTCTTACTCTAAGCCGTAAGGGCTATTCTTGCTTACAGCACTCGGCCGCTATAATAACGCTTGCTAACACATGTGGTCATCGCGTGGGATTTTGTTTTCAAATTGAGCAGATGTAAGTTTCCTCGATGGTACAGTTATAATCATGCTGCAACTAGGTAGGTACAGTCCTCTAACAGATATTTTATCTCTAACATCAACCTTACAGCAAAGAGAATAAAGATGACTATGATACAAATAAGTTAACTGTGAAAGGACTGCATAACGAGATTTCACAGCCAATGTCAAATCTCATTTACATCCTAAACATAACGGTGTAACAATACGTAACGAAGCCAAAAGTCACTTGTGCTATCGTTTTTTTTTTTGTGCTTTCGCATATCTGGGATCCTTTTGGTTACGGAGATATTGAAAGTCAAAGTTTCAACTTTTTTTTATGTTTTTTTTTATGAAAACAAGTTTTAAACGTTATAACTAGGTATAGGTAACCCTTTTGTTTTTTTTTTTTAAGTGAAAACCATTGATCTCGCGCACTGTTACCGTAAGCGACACCGCGCGTGTTTTGTTTATAAGGCGATTAAAAAAATACCCGCTTCGGATGCGTTCAGCTGTCCTCGGGATGTACTCGGTTTTAATGTATATCCAATATGTCAGTGAGTGATGGCAAAGTATTCCGTTTGTGTTTTGTTTTCACTTCTGTCGACACTCTGACTAACTTTAGTCATTTAGTACCTAGTGTAAATTGTTAGTTGCATTATTACTTCAACGATCCAAGTTCTTCAAGTTACATGCACCCCTAAGCACAATGTTTTGCGTGCATTACGTTGCGCACTATCATAAACAGCGAAATTTCACACCAAAAATGAAAGTCGTTTCCCAGCAATTATGTTTGCACAAAGTTACTTACTTTGATGTACAGAATGGGTAGATGACGGCTTCGTGAGGGCTCTTTTTACACACTGTCATCATGAGCATCATCTGCCTAGCCTTTCCCCAACTATGTTGGGGTCGGCTTCCAGTCTAACCGGATGCAGCTGAATACCAGTATTTTACATGGAGCGACTGCCTATCTGACCTCCACAACCCAGTTACTGGGTAATACGATACCCCTTGGTAAGACTGGTTGTCAGACTTTCATTCTTAAGACTACCCGTAACGACTGTCAAAGATTGACGATGACAGCCGGGACCAACGGCTTAACGTGCTTTCCAAGGCACGGAGGGGTCACGCTATGTAAAGATGGTTACTCATCCACAGACCAACAGCGGCAAGCCTAGCTTAACCTGATCGATCGACCTGTGCGGCTGTTAATATTTAGCCAATGGCCCCTCTTTTTATACACTGTATTTATACGAATTCAATCTTCAGTTGTTCACATCATATCATCTCGTATCATCTTTCGTGGGAATCATGACACGAGTTTAGACTATAATTTATTTATTTATTTTAATTCGCATTGTGTTTGAATTATGCAGTAGGTACATTAATTTATTTATTACAGTTAAAAATAATAAATTATGAAATACTAGCTGCGCCCCGCGGTTTCACCCGCGTAATTGTCGATCCCGTGGGAATACCGGGATAAAAAGTAGCCTATATGTTAATCCAGGGTGTCAGCTACCTCCATACAAAATTGTATCAAAATTGGTCCAGCCGTTTGAGCGTGAAGAAGTAACAAACATATAAACACACACACACACACACTCACAAACTTTCGCCTTTATAATATTAGTGTGATATAATGTCAATACATTGTAAATAGTTATTATACAGGGTTATTGGTAAAACATTAACAACCTCATAAAAGGTCATTGTACTCATCATTATGAACAACTTTTACTATGGGACAAAACCTGAAATCGCGAAAAAAAATCAGATGTTCCCTACATTTTGATGAGTTATACGAACATAAATGTACGGCATTGGTAGTGGATGTGTTCAATAACTTCCTGTCACTGTTATTCACATAGCAATTATTGCTATATGAATTTGTGTGGGGTAGGTAGGAACAACTAATGAGTGAAAAATAACTTTAATTTCGAAAGTCGGTGTCAAAAAACGAAAATTCAGAACCAACAACACAGACTTCCGAAATTAGAGTTTCTTTTTTTTTGTAAAAAAGTTTTTATTTCTTCAAGTTTATTCCTTCTATCTATAAAAACAAATATGAAATTCTGTTCGTTGGTAAGCGCATCACTTGATAACGGCTCGACTTATTTAACTAAGTATATTTTATTTTAAAATGTTCGTAATTAGGTTTTTGTAGAAAGAAAAATTGGAAAAGTTTGCCGGAAAATGTTCAAAGGGATAAATTGAACGGTCGTTTTCTATGGGGGCTAGTTTATAATATTAAAGATACATAGTTGCTTTAAGAGCGTTTACGCCGTACAGCATTCCATACAAACTCTCAACCCCTTGTTTTTCGAAATTTAAAAAAAAAACTAAAAACTTCATACGCTATGCAGGATACAAAGGTCTAAAAAGTTACTTAAGAGCGTTTACGCCGTACGGCATTTCATACAAACTTTCAAGCACTTATTTTTCGAAATGAATGAACCGATTTTAATGAAACTTCATACGAATAAGCAGGATACAAAGGTCTAAAAAGTTAGTAGAAAACATTTTTGAAATGTCTTATTTAAAAAAAGATAACTGTAAATCTCTGTTTCTATGGAAAATTTAAAATCAGTCTAATTTGGCTGTAACACAATTTTTCGAAGATGTTTTCTACTAACTTTTTAGACCTTTGTATCCTGCTTATGCGTATGAAGTTTCATTAAAATCGGTTCATCCATTTCGAAAAACAAGGGCTTGAAAGTTTGTATGAAATGCCGTTCGGCGTAAACGCTCTTAAGAACATTTTGGAAATGTCTTATTGAGAAAAAGATAACTGCAAATCTCTGTTTCTACGGAAAATTTAAAATCGGTCTAATTTGGCTGTAACACTATTTTTCCAAAAAGGTTTTTAAATAACTTTTCAGGCCTTTGTATCGTGATTATGCGTATGAAGTTTCATTAAAATCGGTTCATTCATTTCGAAAAACAAGGGCTTGAAAGTTTGTATGAAATGCCTTAATGATCACTGAAAACAAAAAGAAAAATGTTCAAAAAATTTGAGGTTTTGCGTATTTTGACCTTATTAATTAATAATTTTATTATCATCATCATTAACTTTTTCTTTATACTTATAGGCACATATACATATTTATTATTTTAAGACTATTAACACATATTATGTAAATAATGAAATCATAATAAATAATTTTATTTCAGAGTAAATTTACATTCCAGTACCAATAGTAAAAGTACCAATGACATTTTGATAAAAAAAAGTTCTGATTAAACACAAAAATTTAATTCAATATTTTAATAATCATAATTAATATCCTATGACCTATTCAATTAAGAATTGTTCTTAATAATATAACCATGTGATTTATGGATAGTGCGGAAAAACTGGACGGTTATAAGTAGATTTTAGCGGATGAAGAATCACCCGAAATTCGGTGCTTGCCATAACATAGAGACCTTCCTAAACTCTTGATTTTTAATTAGCTACACCAAGATGACGGCTAATTAAATAATTTCATGTTGACAGAAAAAGTTCGATCGCAACTGTCATTTTAGTCCAGCAAATAAAAAGTCAGAGTACACTCGTCAACAAGTTTCGCATTAAATTCAACGATCGAATTTAGATTTTTTTTTCTCTCTTCGCACGTATTCTCATATCACGTCTGACATTGGCAGAATTGTCGACATCGGCACCATTGCCATAGAGAAAAATAGAATAGAATAGAAAAAGTCAGAGTTTAGCAGGCAAGAACGGCTCGCCTGTACATAGGCAACCTGCCCTGGACTGCAGGTCAACAACAACTCAAAGAATACTTCGCTCAATTCGGACCAAAGACACTTTGGTTCGGACCAATACAGTGCTAGAGTAGTGTTTGACTGCTCTTCTGGTTTTTCTTGTTGGTAGCATCTGCAACAGAGGCGGCACTTGCAAACCCAATGAAACCGTATCCTTTGCCAATAGGCAAAGGATACGGTTTCATTGGGTTTGCAAGTGCCGCCTCTGTTGCAGATGCTACCAACAAGAAAAAAAAACTGGCCAAGTGCGAGTCGGACTCGCACACGAAGAGCTCCGTACCACAAGACAAAAACGCCGAAAAAAACATGTTTGTTGTATGGCAGCCCCCTTAAATATTTATTTTATTTTAATTTTATTATTAAAGTAAATATACAATTAAGTATTTTGTGAATATTTCAAGTGCCTACATGTAGCCATTTTTGATATCGAGCAAAAAGGGTAAAAAAATCGCGTTTGTTGTATGGGAGCCCCCCTTAAATATTTATTTTATTTTGTTTTTAGTATTTGTTGTTATAGCGGCAACAGAAATACATAATTTGTGAAAATTTCAACTGTCTTGCTGTCGCGGTTCTTGAGATACAGCCTGGTGACAGACAGACAGAGACAGACGGACAGACAGCGAAGTCTTAGTAATAGGGCCCCGTTTTTACCCTTTGGGTACGGAACCCTAAAAAGAGAGATAAAGAGTTTGAGTTTGAGAAATTAATCTTCATAGTTTCTAGTCTAGCCATACATAGTAATTAGAACACCAATGTTTTGTTATAATAGTCCTCCATGTTCTACCGTCACATGGACACGCAAATCATATCATTATTTAATTTACCTACACAAATGTCTTCGCTTTTCTTTAACATAACCCAATCATTCCAAGAAATTTACCTATTTAAGAAAACTGATTAAGTATAGGCACACGATTTTTTAACTTTTTAAATAATAACAGTGTAATATTTTAAACAATTGTAAACTTTTAAAAATAATTAAAGTGGTGCCAAATTAAAAACGGTAACAGTTTTTTTCGCTCTTAAATATAGACGTCACGCAGTAAGGGCAAAGTCCCATGGCAATTTGTTCCCAGCAAGTAGAAAATGCTTCTAAGTATAAATAATAAATGAGAGCTCACCTGGTTTCGGCCTCACAACAACAGTGTGAAAACAGCCTATTTTTAATAATATCCCTGTTTCGCTAGCGTATCCTGTGCACTCTCACAACCTACTTTCATTCCTTAGATGGAACACGAAACTCGATTCCATTCAACTGTCACCTTTCAAGTATTGGAAAATATAATGTTCTTTTATTGATGTTGTGTTAGGTTATTGTGAATTTAGTGCTCGATTTTAATTCGATTGTTCCGATTGTAGCAATCGATTGCTCGGGCCCGAGTGACAAGGCCGAGCTCCCGCGACCGACTGAAGCACGTTCGGGCAAGCTCCCGATTCCCGGTGGTCTTCAGGGCGGTGTTGCTAGTATTGGAAAATTATTTCGCAATATTCACGAATATTTTTCGTACAATTCTGAAATGTGGAATGAATCAACGTTTAATGATTACTATCACTATTATTAGTAATCTGTAGGTAACTTTGACTAGGCCTAATCGCAAAGATGCAATTGTTCTTTTAAATTTTGCCAAGCGAATTTGATGGTTTGGAGTTCAAGACTTAGATTTTAAAGCTTCGAATCGAAACTGACACAGCGCATCGGAGCGGATGGGACCGGAGCGACGCGGAGAAAGTGCGCTGGAAGTCTCGCGCATCCGTGCGCATCCTCGAGCGTCCTTTGTGTGACCGGTAGCGGGGCAATATATGCGTAGGCACCATGACCGATTTCTCGGTGCCTGCAAAAATGAACCTTAACTATTATACAGACAATTCAATTTCTTTTATTGCATTGAAAAATACATTACGATGCGCATCAACGCGCTCCGTCGAGTCTGAATCGTTCTTTAGGCCCGATTTCTAGAACGACGCTAAAGCAAAGCAATGCTGGGTAATTCTCCCCTGATTTTGGGTAAATCTGCTCCGTTAGCCTCGTGACCCCGAATCCTTTGTGCGATCCGCAAACTGCTCGCATGCCTTCAATGTTCTATTGTTTTCCGTCACTCTCGCTCTCGTGCTACACTCATATATCCGTCTCGATCGCTCGCTTGAAGTTGTTAAACAAATGAAGTGTATTAACCTGGTTTGTATGGCCGCTATTATACAGAATGAAATTGAAAACATGCGACAAATCGAAATGGGAGATTGTATTCATCATTATGAACAACTTTTACTATGGGACCAAACCTGAAATCGCCAAAACAAAATCAGCTGTTCCCTACCTACATTTATGTTCGCATAGGTAACTCTTCAAAATGTAGGGAACAGCTGATTTTTTTTCGCGATAGCTGCTTTGGTCCCTTAGTAAAAGTTGTTCATAATGATGAATACAATCTCCCATTTCGTTTTGTCGCATGTTTTCAATTTCAACCTGTGTAGAGCGATTGTTGTAATGGAAATTAATTTCATAATATCGGCTTGTAGGCTTTTAGTGGTAAACATTTTGGATAGTTCAATACTTCAAGGCCAATCGCCTTGCCTGAAAAACGAATAATCAGCCCATAATGTTCCCACTGCTGGGACAGGACAGGCCTCTTCTCAGTGAGAGGGAGTGGGCCGTAGTCCACCAGGCGGGCCCAGTGCGAGTTGGTGGATGTCACATGTCTTCGAATTTTCGGTTCTAGGACATGCCGGTTTCCTCACGATGTTTTCCTTCAACATTTTGAGAGCAGTCGTGATGAAATAATTTACACAAATTAAAGGGCCTCTCTGGGTTTGAACCTACGACCTACAACTTGTAAGTCGCCACTGCCCTGAAAAACGAAAAAGTTAAAAAATAAACAACGATTCCTCGGGTCAACAGTTACATACATAACATCACGCCATGTTACCCCGAAGGGCTAGACAGAGATGTACCTGTAGTACGGTCAGCAACAAAAGTCGATTGAGACTTAAGTTTTTTTAATCTCAGTTATTGAGCAAAGTGTTTGTCCAAAATTGCAGCAAGAAATACAATGCAATTTTGAACAAATATTTTGCTCAATAACTGTGATTAAAAAAACTGAAGTGTTAATCGACTTTTGTTGCTGACTGTACACCCACATTTCGCCTGTTATGTTTAAGTCCCGTTTAATAGGGAGTGATCCTAATCGTTTAAATCATCAATAAAATCCTCTAAGGGCTGATTTTTCAATCGTCTGATAACTTTATTCGGGGAATAATTTTTAAATTTTAACTGTAATTTCAAACAAAACCTGCCAAACGTCAATTTTATTCCTTGAATAATAGTTATCTGGCGATGGAAAAATCAGCCCCTAGTTGATATAATCCTAATGGATGACTACTTCATGAAATATCAATCAATAGGATTATAATATGAACTAAGTGTTGTATTGATGAAATATGTTTATCCATACTAATATTATAAATTCGAAAGTAACTCTGTCTGCCTGTCTGTCTGTATGTTATCTTTTCACGCCTAAACCACTTAAAGTATTTCGATAAAATTTGGCAGAGAGATAGATTGCATCCCGGAGAAGCACATAGGATACTTTTTATCGACATACCTCGCGGGCAAAGCCGCGGGCGGAAGCTAGTAATTCTATAAAAAAAAACTGGCTACGCTTGCGAATCATATTATATTGTTCAACATACAACCTGACACTGACGTGCAAATAGCAAAAAACATAAGAAAATTTGATTTTGAAACGTATTTTCTTTCTTTCTTTCTTATTTTCGTGGGCTACCGAGCGCATCCCCCGTAACGACCTCAGTGACAGCTGGCATGAAAATGATGGTTAGACTTTACAGTATCAAAAAAAAACCGACTTCCAAAAAAACACTACAAAGTGAAAAATAACTTTAATTTCGGAAGTCGGTGTCTTTGGATCTGTATTTTAATTTTTGCCACCAACTTCTGAAATTAAAGTTATTTTTCACTTTGTAGTGTTTTTTTTTTTGGAAGTCGGTTTTTTTTTTTAATTTTTATTTCTAGTTTTTTAGTGGGTCTGTTTATAATGTATCTAAGTTACAATAGCCGAATGTCAACTTGCCCATTGCCTTTTACAAAATATTGCTTTTCCCGATGCAGGGACGTTAATTGTTGAGGAGTTCTCCTGGTACACCATCAGCTCTATTTCACCATTCGCATTGTGACGAGCATTAATTGCTTAGCAACCATAATAAAGTAATCGAATCGCAACCCGTGAAATACTTATTATTTAGTAGTTCCGGTGCCCATCTGTGGCCTTCTTCATCAGTTTCACTTCACCTTCCCAAAGCAAATGCACGAGTTACTATAAAAAATAACCAAATCGCTATAATGTGCCTATAAAATTTTAAGAGTTCCCTCAATTCCTCATGGATCCCATCACCAGAACTGGATTTTGATAAAAATGGGACCAATCTGGAAGTATATTCCTATTGAATAAAAAAATTATTTTCCAAATCGGTTTTATGACGGCGTACTGAGGTAACAAACATAAAAAAAAAAAAAATACAACCAGAACATCCCCCTATTTTTTAAAATCAGTTAAAAATGCTCTCCAGGCAACCAAACGTTCTTACTTTCATAAATAACGTTTCAATGACGTTATTCGCCGTAAATTGCAGACGCAATGTGGCCGCCACCGCTCTTTATGAGGAAATGCGGTCAGAGAGGCCTTTGAATCAATCCTAAGTAAAAAGTCGTAATTCGAGGTTTGGCTCTCGCCTATTTCCTCCTCTAATATTGGACCAATTTAAAAGATATTTCATAAACTACTTAAATAAGAAGGATAATATTATATACTGTGTCCCTATGTTTTTCTTTAATAGTTGTCAAATTTGTACAATAGGCCCATGTTGACAGCGGTTTAAAACAGCATTTTTTGAGGGTACTAGTTCTTATAAAAAGAATGCATCATCAAAAAGGAAAACATAGGGACATACAAATTGTTAAAATTTATTATTCTGTAAAAAACTGGCTAAGTGCGAGTCGGACTCGCACACGAAGGGTTCCGTACCACAAGGCAAAAACGCCGAAAAAAACACGTTTGTTGTAGCCCCCATTAAATGTTTACTTTATTCTGTTTTTAGTATATGTTGTTATAGCGGCAACAGAAATACATCATCTGTGAAAATTTCAACTGTCTAGCTATCGCGGTTCTTGAGATACAGCCTGGTGACACACAGACGGACGAACAGACAGCGAAGTCTTAGTAATAGAGTCCCGTTTTTACCCTTTGGATACGGAACCCTAAAAAATCATTGCCTAATGGTCATTAACCAGAAAGAAAACAGGCCAGAGCGTTTCTATGGAGAAACGACCGGCGCATTTCCTCTTAAGAAACCGTACCTTTATACCGTGACCGTAACTACTTTAATCCCCGGATAATAATGCAACGATTAAAATACACAAATTTATGATTAACTTATAACGGTAAATTCATTCAGTGATAATTAAATAAATAATGAGTAGTAGGTAGGTAAGCGTTGAGCTTATCAGTCGCTACTAACCTCGGTATAGAAAATAATCTAACAATTAAATGTAAACAAATGATGAATTATATTGTATGTAAGTACTTTTATTTTTGTCTACTAATATAACACAGTACCTAAAGGTGAGTATACACTAGAGCATTTTCTCGAGCATTTCCATGTAATATAATCCTGTGAATGCTCCACGTAATGCTCGACGTAATGCTCACGAAACGCACGAAGAATTCTGTGTTTTTAGGGTTCCGTAGTCAACTAGGAACCCTTATAGTTTCGCCATGTCTGTCTGTCCGTCCGTCTGTCTGTCCGTCCTCGCTTAATCTCTGTGACCGTTAGCACTAGAAAGCTGAAATTTTGTACGAGTATGTATATCAGTTACGCTGACAAAGTGGTAAAATAAAATTTTGGGAAATATTTTTTTTAGGGTAGCTCCCCTACATGTGAAGTGGGGATGAATATTTTTTTCATCATCTACCCCATCGTGTGGGGTATCGTTGAATAGGTCTTCTAAAATGGCTTAGGGGTTGCTAAAATTATTTTTCGATTTAATGCTCCATTTACGAAATATTAAAGTTTAAAGTGCAAATTTTTGTTCCAGTAGGGCGCCCCCCCCCCCTCTAAAAGCTAAACTACGGGCTTGATAAATCTGGAAAAATTCTCGATGATAGTGCATTTCATGAACTTTAAAGGAAAAGTATAGCGGTTAAAATAACTTTATCAGTTTAGCAGTAATAGTCGTTGAACTTGGGTGTTGGATAATTTTGTACCAAATACAAAATCCTTAGCATTAATCCTTGACTAAGATAAAGTAGTTGCTTGTTTATAAAAAAACATATTTTGATTTTCAATGCAAGTATTTACCTACTTGCATTGAAAATCAAAATATGTTTTTTTTTTACCTATTCAGAATAAAGAACAACAGAATCGTACTACATTGTGATAACGGGCTACTACGGAACCCTACACTGTGCGTGGCCCGACACGCACTTGGCCGGTTTTTTTAGTGTATTTTTTCTACCTTGCGTTCATTGTTGATATGTCGGACCTACAGGAATCGCTCGTGCCTTTGCTCGATTAAATGTTATACCAATACGTTCGTTGGTTTTTAAAATAAGGTGGCAACAAAACATCGAGCGTCCTGTTCGAAGAACGGTTCGATAAAATTATACTGATACAATTAAATGCTCTAGTTTCTCTTAATGATTAGAAACTGTGCAGAATAAAATAAATCAAAAATCATTTACTCAAATGTGGCTGAGAATCGGCAATTTTGAACATCGAAATTACATAAGACAGTCCTTACCACTTCCTACAGTCCATTCACAGCTATTGTACAGACGCCAGCACATCAAGCTACCCGAAACTGTAAAATTTTCCCAATCAACTTTGAACCTTATACTTTAGCGATAAAGTTGTAAATCTATTAAATAAATTTGACAGATTATAGTAGCTTGATGTGCTGGCGTCTGTACATACAACCTTTTTTTGTTTCAGTTATTTGCTGGGTCCTCATCCTGCATCATTCTGCACTTTTGCAGCCATCAAGTTCCGCAGCAGACTTCCTGACAGTCAAGCATGTCAATTCAAAAAATTGCGTAGATCTCTGCCGAGAAGTGAATCTAAGAAAACGCCTTGCCTAAAATTCTCCAAAATATGCTGCCTGACTTTAGGAGGTTTAATAATGATGTTTTGCCTGGTTACAACTTTAAGTCTGTTCAGGATGTAGTTATGGATTTTATATGTGATTGTGATGCTTTTATTTTGCAAATATAATTTTAAAAAATTATTTTTGAGAATAAATTGCTAATGGCATTAACTACACTGTGATTTTATTATGATTTTCATGAAACAATTCACGTGCACAACACTATTTCAAAACACTTTTCTGAATATTATCTACACTTGATATTGTAGGTATCTTACTTAGGGGACTTTTTTTTGTGTGGGAAATCATCAAATGACCCCTCCCGCTCTGGCAGGAGCGGAAGGGAGTGTCAGATTCTTACTGACTAAAACCCACCCAGTTCCTGCCTTAGCCCTTTATGTTCCGGGCTAGCGGTAACCCTTTCGGACAATCCCGCTGACCCGGCAGGCTTCGGCCCTAAGGGGCCCCTTCCTCGATGCTGACATCTCCTTGAGGCGCGCGTGGAACACGTACGCGCCGTCCGGCACGGGCCTGGTCCTAATCGGACGGTGAGCTACCCTTTACACTCCGTCCGCACTCCTACGGTGGCCGGGAATCGTCCCGTGGCTCCCGACGCCCGGAGCGTCCCCCGCGGCGGCTGGGACGGGCGGCTCTCTCCCTCATCCGTCCCGCCACCTGCTTCGCAGAAGGAGGTGACTGCCTCCCACTCCCTCTCGCCCCGTACCACGGCTTGCACCAGGGCCGGACGCGAGAGGTCGCCGCCGCTGCCGATCGCCTCTACGAGGACACGGCGGTGTTCCGCCCAAGCAAGGCAGACCTCACCGTGTGCTCCACCGTGTCCTCTGGGCGATCCTGGCAATGGTGACACCCGGACGTTTCCTCCCGCCTGATGATGTGCAGGAACCTACCGAAACATCCGTGTCCGGTGAGGATCTGCGTCAGGAGGTAGGTGAGGGCGCCGTGACGCCTCTCTAGCCACTCCTCAAAGACGGGTCTTATCGCTGCTATCGTGGCGTGCCATGCGCTGAGTTGCGACTGTCGCTCTTCCCATGTCGCCATGAGATCGCGCCGGTGATCCGTCCGCTCCGCCGCGATTTGCCGCGGAAGCGGATTTTCCCAACGGCGTAGAGCCTCCGCGCGCCACTCATACAGGCGCGCGAGGACTGTCGCCTCCAGATCCCATGGCGGCAGTCTGGCAAGGAGGTTTGCCGCCTCGCCCAAGATCGTACGATAGCCCCGGATAAGCCTTACGGCTACCATCTTCTGGGGCGCGTTCAAGTAGTGGGCGGCTCGCCGCCGCAGTGAACGCGCCCACACCGGGGCCCCGTATAGAGCCATGGACCGCACGACCCCCGCGTAAAGCCTCCGGCAGGAGCCGTTTGGCCCCCTCAGGTTGGGCAAGAGCCGCTTGAAGGCGGCCCCGGCCCGTTCCAGTTTGGGGGCCAAACGTCGGAAGTTCTCGACGAAGTTCCACCGGCTGTCGAGAACGAGACTCAGGTATTTCATCGTTGTCTCGACGCCGATGTGATTCCCTCCTACCGTTAGTTGGCATTCGGGTGGTGGCGTGTTCCGGGACCCATGAAACGACATGACCTCGGACTTGTGCAACGCCACCGCGAGACCCAACTGCCAGCACCTGATGCGACCTCGACCATAGCGTGTCATCAGCGTAGCAAACCACACTGACGCCATCATGGGAGGTCGGCCCGCAACACCCAATCGTAACCGATGTCCCACAGGAACGGCCCCAAAACCGATCCCTGCGGGACACCGCACGACATCTCTCACCGGTTCCACTCCCCGTCGCGACCGGGGTAGATGGCGGCTCCTCGACTATTCCACTGAGGTAGGTAGGCACTCGGTGATACCGGAGAGCCTCCACAATGCAGCTCCAGGGCAGGGTGTTAAACGCGTTGGCGATGTCGAGTGACACACCCACGACGACCCCACCCCCGGACACTGCGTCCCCAGTCGTGAGGGCTCTCACGCGCATGATGGCGTCCACCGTCGAGCGCCCCTTGCGGAAGCCAAACTGGCTGACCGCAAGATCCAGCCCCGTCCTCACCAGGTGCCCTACTAGGCAGCCCGCAATCACTCTCTCAAAGAGCTTGCCGACCTCGTCGAGCAGCACGATGGGCCGGTATGCGGACAGAGAGTCCGCAAAGCGCCCTGGCTTCCGAATGAGGACCAGCTTCCCCGTCTTCCAACGGAGTGCTAACTGGCCTCTCTCTAAGCATGCGCTTAAGAGCGCCTCCAGTCGAGGCCCAAGAGCCCTCGAGTCCAGGACCCAGGCTTTACCTGGCAAGCCGTCGGGTCCTGAAGCGGTATGTGGCTAAGTAATAACGGCTATTATTACTTAGCCACACGAGTCGATCGATCAGGTTAAGATACGCTTCCGTCCGTATACTAAAACAGGTACTAGGTAGCTACTACTATAAGCTGCCAATAATTAAACAAATTCAAGAAAATATTAATTATTCATAATTCCACTAGCTTCTGCCCACGACTTCGTCCGCGTGAAATTCGTACTTTCCTCTTATAATTTCGAAAATGTATGTTTATGATTTTTATCATTTATTTAGATATAAATAAGTATTCGGACCAATTTTTTTTAGTTTATAGCTCAAAGGGATCAAATTTTTCAAATAAACTATAACCAAATAAAAAATTTCAAATAAACTATTTCCAAATAACAGCTTTTTATCCCCCCCCCCCAGGAGAGTAATTTTGAAAAATCGTTTGGGATGTGTTCATAACTTAACTCAAAGATCCATACCCATTTTCGAGTTAATGGAAGCAAGCAATAGAATTTTCCGCCTTCGTAGGAGTCAATTTTTGAAAAACCCTAAATCACTTTTTTAAGTATTTTTTGTTTTAGTAGTACCGAGTTTTGAGTTAATCCGACAGCGGGTTAAATATTTTTCTAATCCATCAAATTTGTCACCCCCCAAATCCTCTGTGAGGGATTTTTTAAACTAAAAGTGACAATCTTTATTATTTACTGACCCAAATATTGCCAAGTTTCTAATAAATTATTAACCAAATGAATAAGAATTTTCATATAAACTGTATCCCCTCTTTCTATCCCCATAGGGGTGGAATTTCGAAACATAATCTAGATTATTTATACCAATTTTCCAGTTAATCAAGCCTCGTAATAAAATTCTGCCCTGTGAAATTGACTACCCCTCTTCACCCCATTTGCGGTAGATTTTCGAAAAACCCTGAACCACTTTTTTTTATATTTTGGTCTTAGATAGGTACTGAGTTAATTGGACCGCGCATTAAAAATTTTCCATACTAAATTTGACACCCCCAATCTCTCCTTTGGGTTAGTTTAGAAATCCAAAAAAATTCGAACTTTATAATTATTTGTGCCAAGTTTCAAGTCCAAATTTATTTGTACCATTTTTTTTGAGTTTATCAAGGCACTCATTAAAATCCCTTTATAAATCGAATTACCACTTTTTGTCCCGTCAGGGGTCAATAATTTTCGAAAACCCCATACACTTACTATTGATTCTTCATCTGCCTAGCCTTTTCCCAACTATGTTGGGGTCGGCTTCCAGTCCAACGGGATGCAGCTGAGTACCAGTATTTTACATGGAGCGACTGCCTATCTGACCTCCACAACCCAAATACGGTACCCCTTGATATGACTGGTTGTCAAACTTTCGGGCTTCTGACCACCCCTAGCGACTGTCAAAGATCCACGAATGACAGCCGGGGCCAACGGCTTAGCGTGCTTTCCGAGGCACGGAGAGGTCACGATATGTAAAGATGGACACCTATCCACAGACCAACCGCGGCAAGCGTAGCCTGCGTAACCTGATCAATCGATCTCTGCGGCTGTTATTATTGATTATTTTCTGTCAAAAGTATTAATACTGAGTTTCGAGTAAATCGGACCGCGTGTTAAAATTCTTCCACACAAACTTTAACAACCCAACACAAGGGGTGTTGGGGTGTTTTGATAAACGAATAATTATAAACTTTAATACTTGCTTAGGCAAGTATTCTTGCCAAGTTTATTAACCAAATGAATAAGATTTTTCTTATAAACTGTATCACCGTTTTTCACCCCCACAGGAGTGGAATTTCGTAAAATTGTTTGGGATGTGTTCATTACTCGACTCAAAGATTGTTTTTATCAATTTTCGAGTTAATCAAGCCACGCAGTAAAGTCTTCCCCTATAAAATTAACTTTTCACTCCGTTAGGGGTAAATTTACGAAAAACAATGATACACGTTGTTCTTTATTTTCGATCTTAAGTATAAATACTGAGTTTCGAGTTAATCGGACCACGCGTTAAAATTTTACCATAACTACAAACTTTGATACCTCCCAATCCCCCTCCAGGGGGTAGTTTAGAAAAAAAAGCCAAACTTCATAATTTATTTAGATAAGTATTCGTGCCAAGTTTCGTGGTTATTAACTCAAGGAATAAGATTTTTCATACAATCAAAATCCCCTCTTTTCACCCCTTAAAGGTTTAATTTCCAAAAACTCCTTCTTAGTGGATATCTACTCTTCACAAAGAACACACCCTCCAAAATTAATTTTTCTACCCAGCGGTACCGACCAGCGTTTTAGGCTGTGCGTATATCAGTCAGTCAGGACAAAATTTCATCCCCCTTTTCACCCCCTCAATGGATGAAATTCTAACAACACCGTTGTGTTAGCTTTCAATCATAAGCCTAGATAATAAATTTAGTGATTTTTACGTCGAAAATTAATGACTTTCTATACACAAATTCATCCCCCTTTTTAACCCTTCGGGGGTGGAAATATCAAAAACGCTGAGACACGTATAAATTAATTTTCAATTGTCAGTCTAAATACAAAATTAGAAGATCCTAACTTCAAAACTGTCGGACTTTCATATAAACTTCCATCCCCTATTTTAACCCTTTAGGGGTTGAATTCCCAAAAATCCTTTCTTAGTGGATACTTACTCTTCACAAAAAACACACCTTCTAAGTTTCAAGTCTCTAGGTCCAGCGGTTTGGGCTGTGCGTTGATATATCTATCAGTCAATCAGTCAGTCAGTCAGTCAGGACTTTGAATCTTCTATATATTACATATATAAAATGGTAAACTGACTGATTGTTGATATATCAACGCACAGCCTAAACCGCTGGTCCTAGAGACATGAAACTTGGAGGGTGTATTCTTTGTGAAGAGTAAGTATCCAATAAGAAAGGATTTTTGGGAATTCTACCCCTAAAGGGGTGAAATAGGGGATGGAACTTTATATGAAAGTCCGTCAGTTTTGATGTTAGGCTTTTCAAATTTTGTGTTTAGGCAGAGGATTGAAAATTAATTTACACGTGTCTCAGCGTTTTTGACAAATCTACCCCCGAAGGGTTAAAAAGGGGGATGTAGTTGTGTACCTATGGAAAGTCCTTAATTTTAGAAGTAAAAAACACTAAGTTTATTATCTAGGCTTATGGTTGGAAGGTAACGCAACGGTTTTGTTAGAATTTCAACCCTTAAGGGGGTGAAAAGGGGGATAAAAATTTGTTTTTAATTATGTAATCTATATTATATAAAATTCAATGACCTGACTGAGATATCAACGCACGAATTTTGGAGGGTGTGTTCTTTGTGAAGAGTAGGTATCCACTAAGAAGGGGTTTTTGGAAATTCAACGTTTAAGGAGGTGAAAACGGGGATTTTTTTTTTATGAAAAATCTTATTCCTTCAGTTAATAACGTTGAAACTTGGCACGAATACTTATCTAAGTAAATTATGAAGTTTGGCAATTTTTGTTTTTCTAAACAACCCTCTAAAGAGGGATTGGGGGGTGTCAAAATTTGTATGGAAGAATTTTAACGCGCTGTCCGATTAGCTCGAAACTGAGATCTTAAAACTAAATATAAAGAATAATGTGTATCAGGGTTTTTCGAAAATCTACCCCTAACAGCGTGAAAAAGGGTAGTCAATTTCACAGGGGAGTATTTTATTACGTGGCTTGATTAGCTCGAAAATAGGTATAAATAATCTTTGAGTCAAGTCATCGGAACATCCTGCCGGGTCAGCGGGATTGTCCGAAAGGGTTACCGCTGTCCCGGAACATAAAGGGCTAAGGAAGGAACATGGGTGGGTTTTAGTCAGTAAGAGTCTGACACTCCCTTCCGCTCCACCCAGAGCGGGAGAGGTCATTTGATGATTTCCCACACGAAAAAAAAAAGTCATCGAAACATCCCAGACGATTGTTCAAAATTCCATCCCTATGGGCATAAAAGGAGCGGACACAGTTTGTATGAAAAATATTATTTATTTGGTTTATAAACTTTATAGACTTCCAAAAAAACACGACAAAGTGAAAAATAACTTTAATTTCGGAAGTCGGTGTCTTTGGATCTGTATTTTAGTGTTTTGTCACCGACTTCCGAAATTAAAATTATTTTTCACTTTGTAGTGTTTTTTTGGAGGTCGGTTTTTTTTTGTTAAAACGTTTTTATTTCTCGCTTTTTAATGGGTCTGTTTATAATTTATCTAAGTTACAATAGCCTAATGTCAACTTGCTCATCGCCTTTACCAAAATATTGCTTTTCCCGATGCAGGGACATTAATTGTTGAGGAATTCTCCTGGTATTTCACCATCAGTTCCATTTCACCATGTTAAAGTAATCGAATCGCAACCCGTGAAATACTTATTATTGAGTAGTTCTGGTGGCCATCTGTGGTCTTCATCATGAGTTCCACTTCACCAAATAGTGCTTTTCGAGAGCAAATGCACGAGTTACTATAAAAAATACCCAAATCGCTATAGGTGTGCGTGCCTATAATATTTAAAGAGTTCCTTCGATTTCTCCAGGATCCCATCATCAGATCCTGATCTGATGACAATAGGACCACCTGGATAGTACCTTTCAAACAAAAAAAAAAATTAAATCGGTCTAGCCGTCTTCGAGTAATCGGGAACGTAAATAAATAATAAAAAAATCCGGCGAACTGAGAACCTCCTCCTTTTTTTGACGTCGGTTAAAAATAAAAAAGTGTGTTTTAGGGTTTTTTTAAAAATCGACTCCTACCAAGTTGGAAAAGGGTAATAAAGTTTATGGGTTGGATTTTACTGCTTGCTTCCATTAACTCGAAAATGGGTATGGGTCTTTGAGTCAAGTTATGAACACATCCCAAACGATTTTTCAAAATTCCATCCCTGTTGGGGTGAAAAGCGGGGATACAGTTTATTTGAAAAATACAAAAACTCTTTGATCTATAAACTTAAAAATTGGCCCGAATACTTATTTATCTAAATAAATGATAAGATCGTAAACATACATTTTCGAAATTTTAAGAGGAAAGTACGAATTTCACGCGGACGAAGTCGCGGGCAGAAGCTAGTTTTATATATATAGATGTCTGTTTTCCAAAAATATAATCCGGTAATTCTTGGTTTGCTAAGACCGTAGCCGTACTGGTATATGTGCCCGTGGGCAACTAAAATAGATCAACTGTTGGCAACTGTAATAATAATAATGCCCCCCGAAATTCGGATATGAGAAGAGACAAGAAAAAAAAATTATAATCACACTATCACACTATTTATAAAGGCGAAAGTTTGTGAGTGTGTGTGTGTTTATATGTTTGTTACTTCTTCACGCTCAAACGACTGGACCAATGTTGATAAAATTTGGTATGGAGGTAGCTTACATCCTGGATTAACATATAGGCTGCTTTTTATCCCGATAAAAAGCAACCTACATGTTAAAACCGTGGGGCGCAGCTAGTTATTAATATTTTATTATCATATAATTTTTTCCCCAACAGAGACAAGCTATCGACCTGGGAGATACAATAATAGTGCACAAGTGTCTAATCTCTGTCACTCACTAATTCAATCATTTGGTAGATTGGCTGAAAATTGGTGATTTTATTGATTGTGACATGCTCTTTTTGATTTTTCACATTGCCACCTCGTATAATCTCAAATGAGTCTGAAAGGAGATATTGTCAAAAAACTTTAAGTTTTTAGGCACCATTTTTCCGCTATAACGGCGCGAGCGGCAAAGAACAGAGGTGGCAAAGAAAAAGAACACGTCGAAATCAATAGAATCTCCAATTTTCAAAACTCTCGGAAATCTTTACAGGGAACCTCCTTTTTGAGCACCAAATGACTGTACTACACTCTCATAGTCCGATGGGACGGCAATCTGACATGACCGAGAGAGTGTGCTTACCGAGGCACGGATTATCACACCGCCAACTATCAAACTGCGGGCTGCTATTGCGAAAACTTTTACTTCTTACTTCAATTTTGCAGCATATTGTGCTACATACAGGTTGCTCCATGACGCTCCACTAACCAGAAATTGGCTGTCCTCCTTATCTAATTTCAATCCATGGGTAATGGTAATGGTACCTAGTTATCCATTCTAATTTGTTAAAATATTGTTCTAATTAAAATTAATTATTTCCGCTTATTGTTATCGGTCATTCGTGGCTAATACTTTAAACAAACAATAAAAAGAGACATAGAATTTAAATTGAATACCTAATTAATATTATTAAATCTTTCATAATTTGCTAATTTTTCCAATTATAATGTACGGGTCTATTACATTTCATGAGCTGTAACTCAGTTCACCTAGTGCCAAGCCGTCTGTCGCATGTCGGTCGCTGCGAAATGATAACTGTGAAAAAACATAACCCTCCTTCTGACGCAGTCGGGTAAAAAGAAAAGCACCGTGCTACTATGTGTCTGATATCATGTAAGATATATATATTTTTTAAACTTTAAACTTTGTTGCCGTTCCCTTCATTTACCACAACTGCTGTTAATCTGACCATAGCTGCATAGATCTGTGATAGGGTCAGTGGCTAGTGGCTTAGTTACAACAACTGCACGAGTCGATCAATCAGGTTAAGCTACGCTTGCCGCGGTTGGTCCGTGAACTGTTACAATACGATTCAAATAAGAATAGGAACGTCAATGACCTCTATTTATCAAATGTTGATAGAAAAGTACAGTTTGCAAAGAAAACATAGTTGCGTACCAAGAACTTTTTTTTTTTATTTAACCGAGACTTAGTTAAATCAAAGTGAAAAAAAATAGTCATATTTTTTTTTTTTATTATACTATTTTCTTTAAGTTAGTGCTGCTAAAGGTACTACAAGTCCTTCAAACTGTGTTCCTAAATTTTATCAAACACAGGTTAGTGCACATACAGAGATTTCTATGTACAAATTCAGATTTAAATTTTAGAGACAGTCCCTCATCTCTCGAAAAATCGAATCTTTCTTCTAGGGATTGTTTGCGTGAAGAAACATTTAATATTAAATACATTAATAACAGAGTTTCTTTACCTCACATAAACTTAAAAACAAACTATAATGATAAGCCCTGCTTTTTGATCGACACTGGTTCTACAATTTCTATTGTCAAACATTCCAGTTTACATTATAAATCAGTGCTTGGCCCTGAAATTATACAACTTAAAGGCCTAAGTGATAACGATTCCTATTGCAAATCTTTTGGTTCTATTAAAATCTGTTTTGATTATCGCGTTTCGTCAAAAAGTAAAATAGTTTTTGACTATTGTTTCACGCGATTGACGACACGATCAATTTACACCACGATGGTATTATTGGCATCGATTTTATACAACATTTTAAAATAGATATTCAATATTCAACCAACACCCTTAGTTTAGAGGGTTACGAAATACTTATTTGTTGTAATAAGCCATTGTATGTCATACCCCCGCGGTCAGAAATGGTAATTGAGTGTCCGGTTTCCAATTTGTCAGAGATTGCTGATCTAAAAGAACACTGCAGACCCACCGTACATTAAGCAACTTACAAAAAGAAATGAAATCCCACAAAAACATTTCATGTTAAATGTTGCCAAGACGAGACCATGTAGCTCGCACTGTCAAAAAGTAATCAGATCTCATGTAGAGCCAAGCTTCTAACTCTACACGCCCTAACTCTACAAGGCCTAACTTCGCAAACTCTACTCCTTAGTCAAAATATATAGCTTGGAAGCTTCGATATTTGATCACAAACGTTTTTTTTTAATAAAAAAATAAATAAGTGAAGGTGTATTTTTAGCAAACTGCATAGTTAACTTAAAGTCGAATAACAGTGTTAACGTTTCTGTTCTGAACACCACCGAAACTGAAATCGAAATTGATAATTTTCAAGTTCAATTAACTCCATTTGAACCACCTTCCAAATTAGATGATACTCAACAGGAACTCATTAATCAATTAGATTTCTTAGTTATTGACCGATCTCAGAAAATTCTTGAGCAGATTAGGTGCTCCCATTTAAATTCGCAAGAAAAGAAAGCTTTGATGAACTGTCTTTCTAAATATACAAACATATTTCATCTCGATGGTGAATTTTTAAATTGTACGAATGTGATTAAGCATTATATTAATACTAAGGATGCATCCCCTATTCATGTAAAGTCGTATCGTTTCCCTGAAGTACATAAAGACGAAGCTGAAAAGCAAATCAAGAAAATGCTTGATTAGAATATTATTCGCCCTTCAACTTCCCCTTGGAATGCACCTGTATGGGTGGTCCCGAAAAAACTAGATGTTTCCGGTAAACAAAAGTGGCGAATTTTCGTTGACTATCGGCGTTTGAATGATGTCACTGTTTCAGAAAATTTACCCTCTCCCTCTCATTACTGACATCTTAGACCAGTTAGGTCACTCAAAATATTTCATCACGCTCGATCTAGCATCAGGTTTCCATCAAAAAACAGCGTTCAGTGTTACAACTAAAAGCATTTCAGGTCAATTTGAATTGAGGTTTTTATTAAATGACCCGTGGCCAGTTAAAGCTGTAGTAACTAGTAGTATACACAGCTTTTGTTCAGTTACACGGAGAAGCTGTTTCGTGAGGCGGGCATTTAATGTGGGAAGTGCTTCCCTAGCCTGCCTGCATTCGCATTTATCCGTCCAAAGTTTGTCTTGTTGGTCTCTGGTGCGTTTCCTTAATCTAATATAATCTAACTAGCCTGTACTGTCCCACTGCAGGGCAAAGGCCTCCCTCTCCCTTTTCCACACAATTGTCTTTTGCGAGTGCTGGCCAGTCCTTACGGTAGGAGTCAAGCTCGTCCCGCCATCTTCGTCTTGGCCTGCCACGATGGCGTCGTGCGTTTAGTGGGACCCAATCGGCGTTTCCTTAGAGGGCGTAAAAACCCGAAGGGGTGTGGCGCGAGGGCTCAGGTCCCGCTCGACCTCCTCCTGGCAAACTCGTCGGCTGCATCGTTGCCCACAGCTAGTAGGTTATAAAAACAAAGGTAATTAAACCTAAGGAAGTCCCGAAATGAAAATCAATAACAGTATTGAATGGGTTTTTTTTTTATTTAAAAATTACTTATGTTTCGGCTAGATGAGGCTCTGTTGAAATTTCTAAAAGCGACTCTATTAGAGTTTCGCACCAAAATAGTAAAACGGAACCCTTATGGTGAGACTCAGTCTGTCTGTCTGTCTGTCACAGCTGGATATCTCAAGAACTACTAATGCTATCAACTTGAAAGGAGATTGCCCAAAATCAGAACCGCTTTAAAGCAATAGAGTATGGCCATAAAAATATACTTGACGGAGAAGGTACAGTCTGTCTCGTTATCATCAGGCATATTTTAATTATTGTGGGCTACTGTGGGTATGTGTCGGTTATTGCGCAATAGAAAAACAGTTTGCAGTTCAAATCAGATTATAATTTCACGAACAGTTTAATTACGCTAGCAAATCACACACTGTAGGTACACACTCAACGATTCGGAACGCGCGACAGTTTCTGAGCACATGTTGTCCGTACGATGTCCAATGGTCAAGTCAAGACTCAGGCTAGACTCTGTCCAGCGCCACCAGATGACGCTGACGTTCCAAATAGTAAAACGGATGACGTATTTCCGACACGGCCATACTGACAAGTCACACGTCCTCGTCTGTGCGAGCTCTCGTGCGCTGGTCTGATCCAGCAAGTCGAACCTTCTGCCGGCCGACGTGGAGGATTGATGGTGAATCTACAGGTCAGTGGTGTTGCATTTTCCTGCCAAATTCCTTTGTCCATGTACAATTTTCGTCGTCCTAATTCGTGTCGTATTTTGCAAAGTCAGACCTACCCACGTACTTTTCACCCCCGCATTATACAGTCCACTATTTAATTGTACCAGCTCCCTGCGTCTGGGATAAACGCAAACAAGTTAATATTTCCGCCCAAGTATTTGGTGTTAAGGCGCCACCATTATTTTCAACAAAACAAAACAAAATCAATTTGTAGATAATATTAAACTCGGCCTTCCTGACCTCATTTTTAAATGATTTTCTATCTCACTATATGAACTTGCATCAAAAGGAATACTACAGGTTTTATAGAGGTTTGACCTTTATAAAGAAACTAAACCACAATGTCAGCACTGACTGGACAGGTCCACTCAATCTGTGTGGTTCACCTTTATAGCAGCAAGCGGATAGTGCACAAGGAAGTATTCAAGGGCGAGTGGTCGTCGTATAACTACTAAATAACCCTCCACAAATGCCCGCGAATCATTGGCAGATACGATGCTGCCCAACTGTCTATCGGCGTGTAGAGTAGCACCAGCCCTTATGAATTGTTGGCCAGCATCGGAACCCAACACCGAAATGCAAGAACCCGAGTCGAGTAAACCGTAATACTGCGCATCGTATATAGAAACTGTTAAATGAGGACGACTATCGTTGGAAGTCTTAACGTACTGCATCTACCCTTCCATAATCAGAAAGAAAGAAAGAAAATACATTTATTTAGCACAGATTAAAAGACACACAATACACCAGATAGGTAATAATCGTACATCAGATAAAAACAGAAATAAAAAACAGATAAAAATCAAAAGTGCAAAGTCCGATGTAAGAAATTAGCAGGAATGTGTGCCTCACGGCTGCGCCAAAAAGGCCCAGTTCAGCAAAAAATGCCAGACAACTAGTGCCTGACGCTGGTTTTCAACTGGACCTGATGTGTGAGGTGACGGATGTAAATCAGTTTTATACTATAACGTGACATGTGTATGCATAATTAAATAAATGAATAAAAATAAATTTGTGTCACATATAAACAATATTGAGTAACATTGCAAAAAAAAAAAAAAAAATACTGATACATAAATAAATGAGATGGCCGCATGATAGACCTTCAATAAATAAAGAAATTTACGAAACGAGTCCGAACATGAACCTGTTTTAATTTAAACGATGCCTGACTTCCATGCTTCAACGCATTATCATTCTATAATGCATTCTATAATCAGCCTATAATGTTCCCACTGCTGGGACACAGGCCTCCTCTCGGTGAGAGGGAGTGGGCCGTAATCTACCACGCGGGCCCAGTGCGGATTGGCAGATGTCACATGTCTTCGAATTTTTGGTTCTAGGACATGCCAGTTTCCTCACGATGTTTTCCTTCACCGTTTTGAGAGCAGTGGTGATGAAATAGTTTACACAAAGTAAAGCGCCTGTCTGGGTTCGAACCTACGACCCACAACTCGTAAGTCGCGGCCGTTACCACTTGGCCACCACTGCTCTACCCTTAGTGATATAAAAAATAATTTTAAAAATTTTAAATAATTATCGAACTTATCAAAATGTTGGCTGTAGTTCCGTAAATTTAGTTTTTTGAAATGCAGGTTGGACAGGAAGACTGAGCAACCTTCTGCTTTTTACTGCACGTAGGGCACGTCGGTGCAAGTACGCCCTTCTTGCCGCAACGGTAACACACAATTTCCTTAGATTTGCATTGTGATAACGAGTGCCCCTTAGCCCTACAACGAACACAGAACAACGAACCAGAATCAGTTTGCACGGCTTCAATCCTTTGAAAACTTTTCGGAGCTTGGTATGCCTGCTGCAACAAAAGAAGGAGTTGGTTTGGGCGGCTCATGGAACTGAGCCCTGCTATGGAAACCTAGTTCCAGTTGTCTACACTTCTCCTTTAACTCGTCCAGCGTGTTGACAGTCATTATTGACTACCCCGACGTGAATTCTGGTCTCATGTTGTACTTGATCCGTGCTAAACGATAAAAATTCCCCATGACTGCTATATATATACAAGACAGCTCAGTCGACCCCTGCGTTCCGTTCATTATTTCAGAAATGAGACGCATATCGTAATCTGGCAGAGCGAAAGCTGTGAGTAACTCCTTCAGTTCCGCCCAATCACCAACCGACGCTTTTATTCCCCCGTACCACAATAAGGCTCCGACCGAGAAAAGATCTAGAGCAGATTGTTGTAAAGTGGCTTCGTTAATACCTCTGGCCTGGCAAAGCCTCCTCAAGACGCTCAATAAACGCTTTCACGCAACCTGTACCGTCAAATTTATGATCTAGGGTTTTAACTGTTTCTTTTCTGTAGGAAAACATGGCGTCCTTCGTCTGCAAATTTGACAGTACAGTCGGTGTCCCCTCGGCGGAAGTAAATGACTGATGGAAGCTCGCGTTATCCGAATCAATTTTTGATAAATAACCGCTAAGCTGCTTGTCAACGGCTTTATAATCGGTACTATGATCAGTTGGGGGAGTAATCCTACTCAAACGATGACACAGGTGGAAACCTAAAGCCTTAGCGCGGTTAAATTTTTTGAAACTGATGGGATACCTATCTAGTACTTCACCAATTTTTTGAAACTGGAGGGATACCTATCTAGTACTTCACCAATATTGCTTGTAATTCGGCTTTCGGGTCTTTAGTTGTCTCCACCATATCGTCGGAACATATCAATTTACTAAGATCCCTAATTTGAACACCTAGTTCCTCTACAGTTGAAGCGGGTTTCGCGTCTCGGACCAGTACCTACTTCGTATATGAGCTCGTCTTTGTGAAGTAAATTAAATGTAATGGGTCGTTCCATTTTGTAATATTTTATGTAAAAACATATTGAAACTGAACTGAAGTAAAAACTGGCTGTCACAATTTACAATCTCGAGCAATGTGTAAATATTATCTATAATAAACGCCGTTACAAAATTAGCAGTCTTATAGAGTAAGTTTGTATTTTAATACCTGGCTTTTATTTCCAAGGACAATCGTCTTGGAGTTATGTTTTGGGGCACAGGTAAAATAAAATTGTAAAGTGTAAATAGCAGCAAGAAGTGTAAAAAGCGTAAAAGTAAATAACAGTACAACCATATAAACATGAACACATTGAACACGTTAACAAAGGATTCTGCGTGACGGTTTTTTTCTTAAAATTAGAATAATTGGAAGGCTCTAGAAACAGCACTCTGGGTTGTAAAGTGCAGCAATAGACGTAACCTCTATCTCCAACTAATAAACATGTTGGTCGCCACTGTTACAAATAAATATTTGTTGCCTCTTACGACAATCTAGACAGGTGGTTTGGTATCGAAATAAAAGGAAACAACAAACTAACTCAAACACTGTATATTCAAAAGTTAAAATTAGAGACTAACTCATTATCAAACTAATTTACGTTAAAACATATAAATTAGGTGGGTTACTATAGTAAAATCTTATCCAACCTTTTAAAAGAGCGCGTGCACTCCGCACGCTCAACCTCATAGCGAGTGAGACGGACTTATTCTGTTGTTCTCTGGGTGAATTCACAAGGAATGCTTTGTTTGTAATTAGTTATAGGTATTAGTTATAAGTAACAATTAAGTATTAGTTAGTTAAGGCGCATTTACCGCATTGGTTAGCTGTAATGGTAGATGTATGTTGTTAAATAAATAAAAAATAAATAAATGATTGCCAGCCAGCTAAAACTTCAGCAGAAAGAGTGAAGGTTGATCGTGGGGAGTTAGAGATAAACCCAGTACTGTTCCGTTTAAAAGTAATAAAATAAATTTAACATTTAAGATATCATATGAGTAACCTTCCAGTTACTAAGAATGTGATTAATTAATAAATGGGCGCCAGGGACTATAAGAGTCCCGGATCCCGGAGCCGACGAAGGTGTCCAATATACTTCCTGATGAACGTAGAATGGCGAACCCAAGATCCTCAATTTAAATTATGTTGAAGACCGGTTTCCACTGTAGAAAACCGGACTAAGGAAACTAACTGGTTCTTACTGAAGCCGTATTAAATGAAAGTAAATATTCTAAGGGATATAAAAAAGAAACCATCCTGCCTGCGCTATCGCTAGACGGACTCCGCCAGCCGCACAGTCGTCTCCGCAAGAGGCTTCGGGTGTACTCGAGGAACGGGTCTCGCGTCCAGGCCCCAGACGCTCCTCTAGATCCTGGCGGCGAGACGAATCTCTCTCCTGGAATTGACAATACGGAGACCTAATAATATAAGGGGAAACTAATTTACTTTCCTTGAGGTGACCGAGCTTGGAAATCTAGAAGACTTAATCACTAGCCGGTTAAAATGGCCTTTTTCAAATACAACATAAAGATCTACAACTTCTATTTGATCCTGAGTGGTGTGACAGTAGGAAAGAGGATTACCTACGTGGTGTTCATCAACTCCACGACAAGGGCTCGTTCCCTTAAACAATAATTTAATAACACTGAGGAATCTATGGTAAATAGTCAGCGGGTGAAATTCTCACGGTCGATTTAGGAAGAAAGCACTTGACTGCAAGATCCTCGACTGGCTGGAAAGTTGTCTGCGTATGCGCAATTTGGAATCCTGTAATAAATATCCATGGATCACGACAATATCTTTTTAACAACCGGGGAAGGCTGGTTGTGGCTCACAAACCACTTGCAAACACTATTACAACAAAATCCTTACCTTTTATAACATGGACTAAGGTTTGGTAGTGTCACTCAAGCTTGTTCAAGGGCAAAAGACGCCACCACAATTCCATAATACTGTCATAGATAGCAAACCGGAACTAGACGGAGCATTTCTAAAATCTCCCTAATTGCAGGTAAAATGATTATAAGATCACTGAAGATAAATACTATACCAAGATACTTAATTCTTGAAAATCACTAACAACTGCACAAAGTGACTTTTAAACGCTGAAACAATAAGAATCTTCATGATGCAGACTAACAAATTATTTGTAATTTCCAATACCTACTAAAATTTGTCTTGATTGGGGTAATTATCCCAGAATAGAAATTCGGGAAATTTAGAATGTACAGACGCCAGCACATCAACCTACTACAATCTGTCAAATTTCTGTAATAGATTTTCAACTTTATCACTATAGCATAAGGTTCAAAGTTGTTTGGGAAAATTTGACAGTTTCGGGTAGCTTGATGTGCTGGCGTCTGTACAACTTTAGTCAAAGACAGCGCATAGATTGAAATTAGGTTTATTTGACAACGAAGTTTCTAGAAAGAAGTCTTTAATGAAAAAATTAATTCAATTCCGTATTCGGTTATCTACTTAATTATGAATTTTTAATAGTAGCTGAAAATTATGAAGTATTACTCCATACGATATTATTTCGATGGCTAGCAATCAATATGTTAAAATATCGATTAAAAAACAACTGAGAATCGGCGACCACCAGATGTCGCCTCTAACTGTTAGAAACTGACGTTCGACTGAATGATATTCGGAACGTAAACAATTACAATATTTGATCTAATTTATTGAGCAAACCTATTTTATTGGTTTAGAAAAGTGATTTATTGTGAGGAAGTGCTAACTAAAGAGTCAAGTGACGAAATACAGTTGAAGGAATGAGTCCTTCAAAGCAAGTGCAGGCCAAAGTCAATTGTACAAACAACAATGAAATATATTACTCGGAAACCTCATAATGTACTACTTAGGTTTTCAGGTAAATGCTAATTTACTTATTAGTAACGCAGCTATACAGCTGCACCTATACAGGTACAGTGTAGACCAAAAGTCCATAGGCAAAGTCGCAAAGTAATAGCTTGAAGTTTAGTTTGACTTACGATCTTCTTTTAATGAGTAATTAGAGACACACACTCGCATATCACTCGAATAATCACGCTATTGAACATAGTTTTGTGTCATGTTCGTCTGGTTCACATAGTTCGTAAAACTTTATGATTATACCCACACAAATAAATAAATAAATTATAAGGTAGACAGATGCACCATCCACCGCGACTAAATAAAATGTTGTGGTTCTTTGTTGGTGGATAATAATTTGATATTGTGGGTTAGTGAAGTGTGTTTAATCTAATATCGGTGTTGTTCATTGTGAAATGCAAGCAAATTTAAATATTGTGATGAAAGCGGATATTATCGAGCTGCGTAAAAGTGGACTTAATATTATATCACAAATATTTGATGAAATCGGACTGACTGTGAGTATTATGATTTAATTATTTTATCGAACTTTTTATCTAATTAAAGTATAACTGCTGATCATTGTAGTTATTTTATTAAACGTTTTATATTTACTATCATAGGGTAGGGGAAAAAAAAATATTTCCAAAAGTTTATTTATTTACTTTTGGAATGATTAATATAACATTAAGTATAAATTATAATATAATAATTTTGTAATATATCTATTTTCAAAATAATTTTGTTTCAAAATAGTAGGTAATAATATTTTATAATCTTGCTAGTAGCCTAACAGAATTCCTTTTTTGTTTTAGAGAAATTACCTAAATTACCTGTGAGTCGGAGGGTCAAAAGATATAAGGAAGAGGGTGGCGAAGTGGAAGGCCCCAGCTAGTCAAATGAATAAGAAACAAGTGGTTTTAACCAACCAGTTACCAGTTGAAGTTGCATTGCAAGGAAATATGCAGATATATGTTTAAATATTATAGGATCCATACGCCAGCGTTTACTTGATAGCATGGATAACAATGGGGGTTATACAAAGTATTAAGTTATAAATTACAAATAGATTTTAGATTGATAGATTTTAGTAATATTAAAATAATATTGTGTCATATCCGTAATAATGATTACTTTGAGGTTTAGTTTCAATCTTCTTTTAATAATGAAAATTATTACCTTAAGCTATAACAGCAATTATAGCACAATATTATTTTATTACTATGATACAATATTTTAAGTCTAATGGTCGTAGTTCACTGATTACCTGCTTTACTTCAATAAATTGTACTTTATGAGAAAATAAACTGTTTTAACTAGAAGTTTATTTATAAAATTATAACGAATAAACATTTTGAAATCACTTATGTATAAAACAATTTTTATTTTTAACCCCATATAACATAAGCGTAACAATATAATAACAAAAATATAATAATTATTATTCTCGTATAATTTACTGAATAATAAAAAAAACAAGAAAGATAATTGTTGAAAAGTAAATTATTAGTCTATCTCGAGATTGGAACCCAGACCTTCGCGTATGCTAATCCAATATGTTACGCCACTAGCTATGTATTGTTGCTGTGATGAAGTGAAATTTAGCAATCGTATGAACCCACTAAGGCCATGCGTAATTACGTAGTACCCTGTGTGTAAAAGCGATACGGTGCGTTTTTGTATCGTTCGACGTTCGACGCTAGCCAGTATTCGAAATCTGCGTGCGAGCGTGTGTGCATTCTGTGTTGATCACTTACACACACAGATGTATGTAGGTACAGGCCGGCAGCGGTGCTCAAAGCATTTTGACTTTTAATATGCTTATGGAAAATTGATGCTTTACTGTACAAAAAAACCAACGTAACATTACACCTAGATCATTCGACCATTGTTCCTCGCCACATGATATAAAGCGTTCGATTAGAGTGTCTGTTGCGGAGGCCAAATGCGCAAGCTTGTGTTTTGGAGAGTTTGATCAAAAGGCATAACTGTCATAGTATTTTTCTTCTTCCCAACGAAATCACTAGGTAGTGGTGAAGAGCGGGCGTTTTGGGAAACTGGCTTATGTAATTTTGAAGTACGAAAAGTGCTGATTCTCAGCCTAATTTGAATAAATGACTTTTGATTTTGATTTAGAGTTTATGTTCAACATCATCAAAAGTTGTCGACTAAGCCGCCAAAGCCAGGTCATCCGCGTACATGAAGCGCTCAGTGTGATGGGTAATAGGCTGGTCCTTTGTATAGATGTTAAACAGTATTGGCACCAACACACTACCCTGAGGGAGACCATTATTTTTGTCATCGCCATCTGCTCTTATCCTACTGAACCCATACTTGGAAGTGGCGGTTGTGCAGAAGTTTGCTCATTATGGGCACGAAACCCTGATCATTGGTAAGGCTGTTCACTTTTTTAAGTAGCTGTTTGATGTTTATGACGTCTTAAGCTGCTGAAAGGTCAACAAATACGACAACAGTGACACGGTTCCTCTAGAAATTGCGTCAATGGAAGGACCTGACTTGAGCAAGATTTGCCAGGCCTAAAGCCAGCCTGCTCAGGTATTAGTGTTGGATCAATTGCTGCAATGAGGCGGTTTAGTAGCAGTCTTTCAAACAACTTATGAGTGTGACATAACAGCGATATAGGTCGGCTTTTGGGATCCTTTGAGGGTTTCAGCATCGCTACGACTTTGGTCATCCTCCAAAATCTTCACGGTAGCCATACATGTGTTAGACAATTCCAGGAGCCACGATAGAATTTGGTAGAATTTCCATGTGGATTCGCAGATCTCTGGGATCTTGGTAATCTGTGTGAGGAATTGCCGTTGAGTAATAGTTGTATTTCTTTTCCTTCATTATTCGAGTGCAATGCTGTGAAAGATGTTGAACTGGCAAATTGAGAGGCATTGCCATTGCAAGTGTGTTACGCAATTACCCCGCAGGTATAATAACATACCTACCCCACACCACACACTTATATTTCAATAATATCAATGGAAGCAGGAGCAGATAAAGACCAAGGAAGCGATGAATTGTGCTAGGGATGAAATTAATGAAAATAGAGTGAATTATAAAGTAGACAGAGACGAGAGGAGATAAAAAAATACCTATTTGAATAGCTTACCCCCGAATTAGATAAGGTAATAATGTCTATATCGTCATACTGACCTGTAATTTCTCCTCTGTTACAGATATTTGCTGGTTTCTTTTACTACATCTTCCTATATATTCACAAGCATCAAACCATGCAGTAAGCTCTTTTAGGTTCGGACCAGATTACGAGTACAAGTACACAACAGTTCCGAAAAGAAAAAGCAAGGGTTTATATCATCTTAGAGAATTTGTTACTCACCCGCCAAAATGGAATTTAGAAGAAAGAAACTACAAAAGAGCTAATTATGCTTTCGTCGACCTACATAAAAAAGGAAATGCACTGTATAAATATTTCGCAAAACGACATTGCACTTACAACGAATCTAATATAACTACGGAACACCCACTAGGAACCTCACACGAGTTTAATAATTCTAGAACAATAACACCTACAAGTTTTAAACAAAAATACATTTGTAAACTAATAGCTTCTTTAACTACGGAATCTCCTAGTGAAGAACATACAACTATTGAACCTAGTAAAACTAAACCAACACGTAAACCAACAACTACTACTACACGCAAAGGTACAAAAAAGACAAAAACTAAGAAGACAACTAAGAAAACAACTAAGAAGACAACTAAGAACAAAACTAAGAAGACAACTAAGAAAAAAACTAAGAAGACAACTAAGAAAAAAACTAAGAAGACAACTAAGAAAAAATCTAAAAAATATATAAGAAAAATGAATGGAGTAATTGATAAATTCATCTCGTGGTGGGTAAAATGATTTCATTCAGTAATTAATATGTTGTATGTAATTTAAATGTGATAGATATATTTACTCATAGGTTAAAGCCATTTTATCACAGACACATCTTCCTGTATTTTTAACCGCCTTCAAAAAAGGAGGTTCTGTATTCGACCCGTATGTATTGTAAGTCCGATTTTCTCAAAAAATAATGAACCAATTTTGATGTTTCTATATAATACATTAGGATTGATTAACTTTGCATGGGTAGTTTTTGTTGGAGTATTGCAGCAAGACTGGTTCTTGAGGAATTTAATGTTGTGAAAGCAGAAATAATAAGGCAGGCTTTTTGGCGTTCCGTGAGAGGAGCGGATTTTATTGCAGACTCAACTGAATTACAATAGTTTGACATAAGGAACAGGAAATGAATTATAATTAAAAAATATAGTTTGTTGGAGTTGCCAACAGTTTTTGAGTTAGCTACAATAATACAATGATTTTTTTCCACTTAGTTTATATTGATGATGTTTTAACTGCAATATTACCCTGGCTGCGTCGATCGCCACTCGGCCACCTAAGTAGTAGCGGCCGCGACAGCAGCGGCCCTAGGGCGGTGCGAGCGGTGCGAGAGGTGCGTCGGAACCGGGCGCCGTCATGGGGGGGCGCTGAAATCAACCGAAATGCGACCAACGGGCACCAGACAAAGAATAGTTACTAATAGTAACTTTTCGTTGACCAATGATAGTAACTTAATATAAAGCGCAGACGCGGAGTATCGACCAAGTCGCGACGATCATTTGGGCGCGTACATAGCAAATAGTGTTAATTGAATTTGTGTAAGGTAGGTACAGTCACGAGCACTAATATGTCAACACTTGGCAACTTTCAATTGCGATGTTTTCGTGAAATGACGAATGCAACGTTGAAATACGACACTTTACATAAACCTATGGGTTCGAAAATACTACGTTCGTAATAAAACAAAATTTCATTCAAAAATAAAGGAGAAAATTGCCCTTGAATTAAGCCAAGTGCATACATACTTATGCTCGTGACTGTACAACTAAAAAGTGAAAAAAATACAGTAGATTGTACAACTATTGCATAAAAGAAGCCATTTTTCCCCGAGCCGTTTAAAATATCCACACGTTATAGTTAAGTCGAGGGATAAAATGGCTCGTTTATGCCCGAGTTATAAACTCTGCTTTTCACTTCGATTGCGAGAAAATAAAATAATCTAACACAATAATGTGAAAAAAACATGACGCTAAAAACGGCGCTAACTCGGTTTTTATTTACTCCCTCGCTAAACCTCAAGGTGTGAAACTACCTGGTATATAACCTCCTCGGTTTTTAGCGTCGTGTGTTACACTCTTCATTTCACTACGAATGCGAGAAAATAAAATAATCCAATTCAATATTAACACTTTTTCCCCTAGAAGGAAATATGCTCTTTTATTCTCGCTCTGGTACGCTACAATGACGGTCTTTTTGAGCAAGAGGAGTGAAAAAAACTTTTTCTTTTTTCAAAAAAAAACAAACGACTTCAAAAAAAAACACTACAAAGTGAAAAATAACTTTAATTTTGGAAGTTGGTGTCAAAAAACGAATGCGGAACCAGCGACACCGACTTCCGAAATAAAAGTTATTTTTCACTTTGTTGTGTTTTTAACCCCCGACGCAAAAACGACGGGGTGTTATAAGTTTGACGTGTCTGTGTGTGTGTCTGTCTGTGGCATCGTAGCTCCCGAACGGATAAACCGATTTTGATTTTTTTTTTTTGTTTAAAAGGTGAATTAGTCGGGAGTGTTCTTCGCCGCCACAAAATGGCGGACTACATATTTTTTCACAACTCCCTTAATATGGGTATCAAATGAAAGGGCTTGAATAGTAGAATTCTATACACTATGATACATTTCAAATCCAAGATGGCCGCCACCACAAAGTGGCGATTCACATTTTTTTTTCACAACAATATGGGTATCAAATGAAAGGGCTTGACTAGTAGAATACTATAGGCTATTACGAAATTCAAATCTAAGTTGGCCGCCACTACAAAATGGCGAATTCTATTTTTTTTACCGACTTCACAAAAAGGAGGAGGTACTTACTATGTTCGGATGTTTGTAAGTTTTTTTTTTTTTGTATGTTTGTTCATCGAATACTCCGCCAATTGTCGACGGCTTTTCAAAATTCTTTTTTTGTTCGAAAGTAGATAGTTCTGAGGTGGTCCTACTGTCACCAAGTTAGGATCTGATGATGGGATCTTAGAGAAATCGAGGGCAACCCTCAAATTTTATAGGCTCACTTATTGTTTTTCGCATATTTTATGAAGTATCTTGTGTATTTGCGTATGGTTGTCACCATCTCAGGTAGCTGGACTGATGATGGAAGCTACAACTCCTTAACAGTAAGAAGTTACTCGAAGAGGCAAGGACTGTTTTAGTAAATTGTTTTGATGTTTGATAGGGCATTTGCCACATTTGGTCTTATGATCATCAAGTTATGACCTGATGCTGCAGTCAGGATAGTCTGCTGAGTACCTAACTCCTCGACAACTAACAGCAGATATATCGTGTTTAGGCTTAGTGAAAAGGGCTCGATGTGTGGATAAACGTACTGTTAATGAGGAACACCGAAGTACATAGAGACCTGATGCTGAAGCCAGGAGCATCAGAAAAAGTACAAACCTTGAAATTACAGCACCGTAGTCTTGTTTGGGCTCATTTTAAACAGGACTAAATTTTAAGTTCAATGCAATGTTGACATAAGTCTGGCCTCTAGTCTAAAAACGAATAAATACTTCTTAAAGTGAAATACTTTTGCAAGTTTTTCTTCTGTATAATTATCCTAACAAAGGTGGAGGCTGGATGAGAGAAGCGGAGGACCGTGAACGTTGGCGCAAACTTGGGGAGGTCTACGTCCAGCAGTGAACTGCAATAGGCTGATGATGATTTATAAAAGCCTCAATCGTTGCCTTTCACGCAATGCCTTTTCGTCATGTGGTCTATTTAGCAATTTGGTAGGTTCCAAGTCGCATAATACAATGTCATCCAGCGTCTTTACACGACTAAGCGTAACATAAACTTGGCCATTAGCAAAATTTTTCTTGCCTAAGTCTATTATTAAAGTAACTTGAGCATTTGCTCTCGGAAATGATTTTATGATTTGGTAAAGTGGAGCTGATGATGAAGACCACAAATGGCCATCGGAACTACTCAGTGACAAATATTTCACGGGTTGCTATTCGATTACTTTAATATAGCTGCTAAGCAATTTATGCTCATTACAATGCGTATGGTGAAGTGGAGCTGATGGTGACTTCTCAACCAGCTCCAGTTCTCCTGGTTCTTACTATGAGAACTCCTCAACAATTAACGTCCCTGCATCGGGAAAAGCAATATTTTGTAAAAGGTGATAAGCAGTTGACATTAGGCTATTATAACTTAGATAAATTACAAACTGACCCGCTAAAAAGTGAAAAATAAAAACTTTTTTACAAAAAAAACAACCGACATCCAAAAACACTATAAAGTGAAAAATAACTTTAATTTCGGACGTCGGTGGCAAAAAACTAAAATACAAATCCAAAGACACCGACTTCCGAAATTAAAGTTATTTTTTAATTTATAGTGTTTTTGGAAGTCGGTTGTTTTTTTTTGTAAAAAAGTTTTTATATTGGATTGTAAAGAAGGCATGTTCCGATTAAGTATAGAATAAAATATCCGACAAATGGCCCCCACGGCTCTGACGACAGGCCATTACTCTTTTCATGAAATTTTCCATGACTTTTACATAGAGATGTAGCTGTATCTCACCGATGACGCGTTGGATCTCTGATTTGATCTCAGAAATTGTTTCTGGTTTATTCGCATAAACCCGACCCGACATGTCACAAAACCCCAAAGAAAAAAATCGCGCGGCGTTAAATCGCACGATCTTGGTGGCCAGTTGACATCAGAATTTCGTGAGGTAATGTGTTCTGGAAATCGTTGCTGCAATAAGTCGATTGTTCATGCGCGGTGTGGCAGGTGGCGCCGTCCTGCTGAAACCACAACAGGTCCAGATCCATGCTGTCCAGTTGAGGCCACAAGAACTCGGTTATCAAATTCCTGTAATGAATGCCGTTCACAGTCACTGCAATTTCGGCCTCATCTTCAAAAAATAAGGCACCTGACCAAAATCCGCACCAGACAGTTGCTCGTTGTGGGTGCATTTGTTTTTGTGATTTTGCATGAGGATTTTGTGAGCCCCAATTTCGACAATTTTGTGTATTTACGTAGCCATTCAGATGGAAATGCGCTTCATCGGAGAAGATGACTTTTTTCGAAAAATTGGCATCGACTTCACTTTGCTCCATTGTAATGAGTTTTCACAATTATAATGCGTTGTTCTTTCGAAAAGCGCTCCATTTTTAATAATCGGGATAAACATAGGTAACAAATTTCAGAGTTGCCACTTGCACGAACAAAAAAATATTCTAAATTTAAAAAGTGCACTCTTACTGAGACACCCTTTACAATCAAAAGGTGTGAAGCCCATTTAAAACTGGTCCAAATAGTCACTGAAGTGCTGCTTAAAGATAAGGATGACTTAAGGACATTAGATATGCACAATGCAATTCGGAAGAACACAATAAAATTAGTAATCACCGAATAGAACTTTCTAGTGCACCTGACTAACTATGGGACTAAAGGCTTAAGATGACGTGTGCAGTTTCTTCATAAGCTCCAATACTTCATCGACACTATCGACTCAATTACTTACGAGTGGTGTTGCGCCATTGCTATTATAATAATAATAATAATAACCCCGCCGCCGTATCTCTACGTTGACGCCGTGGTGGGGCTTGCGCGCTCCGAACTCTAGGCCTATGCCGGAAGAGTTTACTTTGCTGGAATAGGTCTAAGGTGAGGAGCCAGACCAAGAGAGATACAGAAATCCGCAGGGCAGCATGTGGCGAACTGTTGGGCAGTAGCGACCCCACGGACCCTATCTTCAGGGAGAAGTCTTGTTCCTTACCTCTGGCTTGCCTTTATTGGCCGGCTGGAGTGAACAATGACGATGAACAGAGCTCCCACCTCATTCTTGCCTTTATTGGCCGGCTTGAGTGGAGATTCGCAAGAGCAAACGTGCTCGGAGGAAGGAAGTATTCCAGTAAGATGCTGGTAGGGATCTTGACCGTACTTCCGGGATTGTCCTGATAGCCGTGGAATACCTCTCCACTTCTCATAAGCACCTCAGGACATGTTGCCCCCTTGTTGCTACGTCACTATGTGCTAGCGACCGTTTCCGGGGGCCCATTGTTGAGTGTGCAAGTCACCCCCTGCCATTTTATCCGTGTATATATAAAACATTGATCAGGCAGGGGTCGTAGTTATTCCATAGTTCTTGGTAACCAGTCCACTTTAGCCACCCAAACCCATAGTCCAACTTTTTATTTTTCCATATCCTGCAATAGTCCTACACCAACCGGGGGTTATCCTTGGGTGCACTTGCATAGCGCATACAGGGATAATCGTCGGTTGGTGCCGCATTTCATTAAAATTTCCTAAGGGGCCTCTGCAAGTTGGCTTCGGCCCCTCGTACGCCTTCCAAAGGACCGGGACCCAATCGTTCCGAGAAAAAAGAAGAATAATAATAATAATAAACTTTTATTTGCAGACCTTACAGTCCATAATGTTAGTATTTACATAAAATTACTTAATTAACTATTGTTAGTAACACATACAATCACAAAGGAAAAATAATATAAATAAGAAAAATAACATATAAATAAACTACCTATCGCCGACCTGTGTGTGCAGTCTCACCCACCGGCCAAGCATAGGGCAATCCCACCGGTCACTCAATGCCCTCAACATACTATGGGAGCTGACGCATGTTCTGTGACGGAGAGAAGCGCATCGCTTTCGAATGATGACATAAAAATCATCCACCCTCGCATCGGCAAACATACCCGAAGCGCTACAAAACCGCGGCAGCCCCACAAGCATTCTGAAGGCATTGTTATATTGTACACGCAGAGCGCTGTATGCCTTCTGTGTATACTTGACCCAAAGGCTGCAGGTGTAAAAAGTCTGACAATAGGCTCTAAATAGCGTCATTTTAACCTCAAAATTACACCGTGCAAACCTGCGGGATAGCATATTACTTCGAACAGACAGCGCCCTGCGCTCCCTCTCTATGTCTAGGTCGTCACATAGGTCCTCGGTGACCCAATGGCCCAGGTACTTAAATTTAGAGACTCGCTTCAAGGGCACACTTGCTAATGAGATGCCCGGCACATTCACGTCTCTTCTGGCGCCAACTTTAAAAACAAGAAACTCACTCTTAGCGACATTATACCTAAGCCCTTGAGCCACCGCGTAGTCTTCACAGACCTTCAACAAACGTCTTAAAGCACTGATCGATGGGCTCAGCAGGACCATATCGTCCGCGTAGCTGATGTTGTTCATAGCAACACCATCAACGTGACAGCCGATGCCAGTACTGCTGAGCTCAACAATCAGCTGGTTAATATACAAATTGAAGAGGCGCGGGGATGAGATTCCCCCCTGCCTCACCCCACACTCCAATTTATATTCTTCAGACAGAGCCCCTGCCCACCTAACATTGTTTATTTGGTTTTCATACCAAAATTTTAGCAAAGAAGTAACCTCAGTTTCTACTTCCTTCTCATTCCCAAGCTTAGCCCACAGAAGGTCATAAGACACGAGGTCGAAGGCTTTGGATAAGTCTAAGAAGCACGCATTAACAGGTGTTTTTCTATCCGTATAGATTAGATTATAAACAAACAATTTTCTTGATCATCTTCACGTGCTTCAAATGTAGATATTAATTATACAGGGCGTCCGGTAATTAATGGATAACCTCTTAAGGGGTCATTGTACTTATTATTATGAACAATTTTTACTACGAGACCAAAACAAGAAATCGCGAAAAAAAATCAGCTGTTCTGTTCCCTACATTAAATTTATGTTCGTATAACTCGTCAAAATGTAGGAAACTGCTTTACCCTTTACACCCTAAAGGTGAATTAGTCGGGAGTGTTCTTCGCCGCCACAAAATGGCGGACTACATATTTTTTCACAACTCCCTTAATATGGGTATCAAATGAAAGGGCTTGAATAGTAGAATACTATACACTATGATACATTTCAAATCCAAGATGGCCGCCACCACAAAGTGGCGATTTACATTTTTTTTTCACAACTCCCTCAATATGGGTATCAAATGAAAGGGCTTGACTAGTAGAATACTATAGGCTATTACGAATTTCAAATCCAAGGTGGCTGCCACCACAAAATGGCGAATTATATTTTTTCTTCACAACTCCATCAGTATAGGTGCAAGGGCTTGACAAGGAGAATAATGAACACTATATTGAAGGGGAATGAGGAATATTAACTAACGAAATGAAAACTAAAAACTTGAAAATATTTTTTTGTCTGATCAATGCTCTAGAGTGATGAGGAAAGTGGAGTGATGACTGGTGCCTACGACCACTAAGTTTAACTATTTTTATTACGAATGGAATTATATTAACATCTACATCATCATCATAATGTCGCAGTCCCATTTTATAAACTAGATCTGAAATACCTAAGATATCTAATAGCTATGAAATACCTACTTGTACGAAAGTTGAATAACTAAAGGAAGAACTAGAAAAAGGATATAATAAAACAAAAAAAATCTGTTTAGTCTTAAAAATTATTATTCAACTATAAATTAATAATTATTTTAGACGGATAAAAAACCTGACAAATTACCTGAATCTTAAAACACAAGAAAATAACAGAAATTAAATACAAAAATTAAGGAGTCCCTACAAAAAGCATGAAATAAAAAATTTAATTAAAAAATTAAAAAACCCCCGACACAAAAAAGTAATTAAATTAAATGTAAGTAATGCGCGTGGCGATTATGGCAAAGGCCTATGTCCAGCAGTGGACGTCTATCGGCTGAAACGACGAAATGTAAGTAATTGGAAAAGGATCAAATAATTTAAAAACCCCCAACTTAAAGAATCTAGGTAACGAGACTAAAACAGATAAATTCATATGGAAGTCGGGGGACCGTTCTGTGGAACACCTCCTATTTTAAGAGGTCCACCGACTGCCATATGAATTTATCTGTTTTAGTCTCGTTACCTAGATTCTTTAAGTTGGGGGTTTTTAAATTATTTGATCCTTTTCCAATTATACATTTAATTTTATTATTGTTATTGTTTTGTGTCGGGGGTATTTTAAATTTTTAATTTTTTATGAAGTCGATTGGTTTTCTTTTTTGTAAAAAAGCTTTTATTTTCATGAGTTTATTTTTTGTGTTACTACTATAACAGAAATATCATCAGCGAATAGAACACTATCATCATTTAGGGAATTAGATAAATCACACTAATAATTATTATAAAGGCGAAAGTTTGTGAGTGTGTTAGTGTCTGTGGGTGTGTATTTATATGGTTGTTACTTCTTCACGCTCAAACAGCAAGACCAATTTTGATAAAATTTTGTATGGAGGTAGCTGACACCCTGGATTAACATATAGGCTACTTTTTATCCCGATATTATGAGTGGCGTTGGATAGTTCCTTGAAAATGAACGCATGTCGGCCTGAGTGACGTGACGCTGGCACTGGTTTTAATAGGGCCATGTGGCTCCGCAAGGCCGTCGCAAAGTTGTGAACGTCTTCTATGTTGCTCGTTGTCGTAGGGGATACGAATTCACCAGGTAGACGAAGAGGTTCACCATAAACTAGTTCAGCGCATGATGTTTGTAGGTCTTCTTTTAAAGCAGCCCGCATGTCCAGGAGCACTAAAGGTAGAGCGGTACACCAACTACCACCGTGGCACATAAGAGCAGCCTCTAACTGCCGGTGCAGCCTTTCCACCATGCCATTGGCACATGGGTGATAGCTGGTAGTGCGAGTGCGTTGGATAGATGCAGACTTTAAAATGGACATGAATAAAGCAGACCCAAATTGCCGACCCTGATCGGTGGTAACTATAGAAGGGGATCCCTTCTTTTCGCATAATGTTCTTTGTCCTAATATACTTCGGCATAACGATTTTGGCATAATAATACTTCAGCATAATTTATTTAGGCATACATTTTATGTTGGCATAATCATCTTAAAGACTAATTTGTTTTGGCATAAATTTGATTCGCATAACGTTAGTAGGCCTAATGACTATTAGCATAATAATATTTAGGCATACAATTAATTAAATTTAATATGCTGTGCAACAAAAGTTAGTGACAGAACAGAATTGCTGCAAAACCGACATCACGTAATCTTGTTTGTCCTACCCCTAGAGTGTAATTTAAAATCGCGTAGGCGCGTAGGGGCGAGGCGGCCCGCGGGCTGAGGAGCAGGCGGCTGCGAGCGAGCCGCTGCGGCTGAGGCTGGCCGGCGAAGCCGGCCAACAAGCCGAAGCTGCGGTGGTGAGCGAAAGCTGTCTGCGACGATTAGCACGCATGGGACCGCCGGAGGCCCGCAGCGCCGGAGCCGTGACAGAAACCCTGCCTGCTGCATGTTGCATGCTCGCTTGAATGCTGCATGCTGCATGCTTGCTTGCATGCTGCTTGCTTGCTTGCATGCTGCATGCTTGCTTGCATGCTGCATGCTTGCTTGCATGCTGCATGCTTGCTTGTTTGCTGCATGCTTGCTTGCATGCTGTATGCTTCATGCTTCCTACAGCGAAAAAAAAACCAACAAAATTGTTCAATACGTTATATTATATTAATATGTTATATATTACCTGATTCAGGAGATATGGCTTTTTTCCAATCGTCGAATTAAATTGGTATATCCTCTTCGGACAAATTTATGCATTAGGATATTATGCTTAAAAAAGTTATGCTTTAGAACTTTATGCTTAATAAATTTATGCTTTAGAATACTATGCTTAATCATTATTATGGTTAGAGAAATCATGCTTAAAAAAATTATACGTAATTATATATTATGCGTAATTATATTATGCGTAAATATAATTATGCCAATCAAAGTTATGCTAAGTTATATTAGGTCTTAAAATTTTATGCAAATGGATAGGGAACCCTATAGAAGGGACCCCAAAACGAGCTATCCATCCTATCTTGAAATTGTTTCGGCCACTTTTTCAGCTGTAATGCCGATCATAGGCTGTGGCCTATTACTACTACTACTATTACTGCGGTTGACCGATTCGCCAGATGGCCAGAGGTGTGCCTCTGGCCATCTGGTGAATCGGTCAACCGCAGTAAGGCAATACTGGTAACCTTTACTAGAAGGCAAAGGGCCGATTTTGTCAATGTGAACATGACGAAAACGATTTGTTGGGGCTGCAAAATTACCTAGGGGCGTGGATGTGTGTCTGGTCACCTTACTACGTGGTTCACATTCTCGAGCCCACCGGCGACAGTCTTTGTTTATTGAAGGCCAAACGAATCGTTCAGCTACCAACCGTGCGGAAGCTTGCGCGCCAGGATGGTTGAGGTTATGAAATTTGTTGAAGTAATGACGACGGAAAGAAGGCGTAACGTAGGGTCGCGGCTTTCCGGTAGACGTGTCACAAATAATGGTGAGGTTGGTGCCTGGGATGTCGATTTTCTCCAGTTTATTGGAAGAATTGGTCTTGACATTTTGTAGTTCTTCGTCTGTAGCCTGCTCCTCTGCCAACGCTGAGTCACTATCCTCGAAGGAAATAGCTTCTATCCTTGACATAGCATCAGCTACCACATTGTCCTGTCCCTTGACGTGTACAACGTCAGTTGTGAATTGGGAGATAAAGGAAAGCTGGTTGAGCTGAACTGGAGGAAGTTTCTCGCGGTGTTGAGTAAAAGCGTAGATGAGCGGTTTATGGTCCGTGTTTATCGTGACATGTTGAACCTCGAGTATGTGACGAAACTGTTGAACGCTTTCATGTACGCGGGCCATTGTGCTTGTTTTTCTGTCAGCTTTTTGCTAAAGAACGCCAAAGGTTGCCATATGTCGTCCACCTTCTGTTGTAGGCAAGATCCGACTTATGATGATGAGGCATCCGTAAAAAGTCCCAATATAGCATCACTGACTGGGTGCGCCAGGAGAGTAGAATTTGCCAGACTATCCTTGCACTTTGTAAACGCAAGCTCGAATTCGGGCGTCCATGGTACTGGTTTGGCACCTTTCAGATTGGAAGAAGTCAGAACATTGATGAGCGGTGCTTGTGTAGTTCTGCGACGTTCGGGAGGAACTGGCGGTAAAAGTTTACCATGCCGAGAAACCTGCGAAGGCCTAGCACAGATTTCGGCAAGGGAATACTCTGCAGGGCTTTAATTCTCTCCGCAGGAGGGCGCGTGCCGTCCTTGTTGATTCGGTACCCTAAAAAGATTACCTCATCAGCTCCGAAAACGCACTTGGATGCGTTTACAATGACACCATAGTCCAAAGTATGCAGATGTTCCAGGTGTTCCTCTGGTGCACGTGAGAAGACCAGAACATCGTCAACGTAAGGATAACAAAAGTCAAGTCCCCTTACGACCTCGTCAATGAACCGCTGAAACGTTTGTCCAGCATTTCGCAGACCGAACGTCATAAAGGAAAACTCGATCAGGCTGAATGGCGTGGTTATTGCGGTCTTGCAGATGTCGGCTTCCTGGACTGGCAATTGTTGATATGCTTTCATGAGTTCGAGGGTGCTAAATATGGCTGCTCCTGCCATATTTTGTAAAAAAATCAGCAATGTGTCGAACGGGGTAGCGGTCCGGAACTGATCTAGCGTTTAGGACACGGTAATCTCCACAGAGACGCCAGTTATCTTCTCCTTTTCGAGCCATGTGTAGCGGTGAAGCCCAGGGGCTGTTGGAAGGTCTAGCAGTTCCACAACTGACCATCTCTTCGAACTCCTTTTTAGCCGCGAGTAGCTTCTGCGGGGCTAAGCGGCGAGGGCGGCAGGACACAGGCGGGCCATCGGTGGTCACAATGTGATGAACCGTGGTGTGCTTGACCTGTTGAGGAAATCCAGGAGGACGGGTCAAATTTGGAAATTCCAGAAGTTTTCCGAAAATTGAATCATCGGTCAAGGAAACGGCCTTAACGCCGGCTCGACTAACTTGAACTACTGAAGCAGCAGTGGTCAAGCTTATGTTGCCGTCTATGAGGCGTTTGTGGCGAAGGTCGGGTAGTAAGTTGTAATGACTAAGGAAATCCGAACCTATGATGGGAGTCTCGACGTCTGCTATTGTGAAACTCCATTGAAAATCCCGGCGCAGGCCAAGGTTGAGGCGCATGGTAATGCTGCCATAAGTTTTAATTGAACTGCCGTTTGCTGCAGACATCTGGTACCCTGTCGATGATGTGGCGCGGCTTCTGGCTAACTTTTGCGGGTAGCAGCAGAAGTCGCTGCCAGTATCGATGAGAAATCGACGGGAAGAGGCTCTGTCTGTGACAAATAAAGGGCGGCACAACATGTCACGGTCAGTCGTCGCGTTTACTGACCGTGGTTCTCGTTTCCCGTGTCCTCCCAGCTACAAGGTTTGGTGCACTTGTTAGCCTTCTTCTTATAGATCCTGTGATACCAACACAAGGAAGAGCGGGATGATGAATTTGATCTGCAGCGTGGTCTATTATCGTTTCGACCTCTTGTGCGTGAATGCCTGTCAGCACTAAGCGCTTCGACCATCTTGTTCAGTTGTTCCACTCGAAGGGTGAGTTGAGATAATTCTGATGAAGGGCCCACTGCATGCACTGAAACCGGCACTGCCACTTCGACAATCTAGTCGGCTATGTCTGCAGCCTTTTCAAGTGGCAGGTCCTCTTGGGCTACCAAGATAGCCTGCACATTGTTTTGTAGGCGGCGCATCCAATGCTGTCGGATGATATCATCACTTTTGGAAAACCGAGCCAGCCAGGGAGCGAAGGTGGCGTAAAAACTGGGAGGGCTTCCGGTCTTCTATATCTTCCTCTCCCAGAAGCCTGCGGACGTTGACCTCTCCTGCGGATGAAAGGCGCTTAAAAGTTCTGTTTTCAGGTGATTGTAACAGTCACTTTCCGGTGGATTTTCAATAATATCAGCAACTTCCCCAGCAACGCGGGCATCCAGCATGGCCACTATGTGGCTATACTTTGTACGGTCATGTTTTATACCAGCCAATTCAAATTGAGCCTCGGCTTGACCAAACCATACGGTGGGCTTATCGGCCCAAAAAGCTGGTAATTTGGCTGATACTGCCATTGCTCGACTGGCCTGGCTCATTTGCATTTCTCTCAATTGTTCCTGCAGAGCTAGTATCTGTTCTTCGGTAGCCATGATCGTAAAGAAGAAGAAAAAGATAAATAATGGAAAACCAGCGAGTAAGAACGGAGTTACAAAACTGCACAATAAATGTCAGCGCTCTAATTACAAATATTATTATACTATTTTATTTACTTTTGCATTTGGTGGACAGAGCTTATTAAATCAGTATGAATTTGAATGTACACCATCTAAACAAGCTAACCCTAGGTATTTTTAGTATTTCCAATTTAAAGTACAGGAACTAGGTCACAACTAAGCTAGGTCACCCTAGATATATAAAAGGTACACACACAATACAAAAGAAATAATGACAATAAACAATAAAAAAGATTTGTTCTAATCACTAGAATATTTGTCTTAGCTTATCACTGTTATGAAATGCACAATAGGGTACCTACAAATGTCATTAGTGTCACTACCACGGTAATAGAATGAATAGGTACCACAGACTACAATATAATGCAGTGATAGGTACGTTCTCGTCGCGGAAGTTAGTTTTATTTCGGTAATTGTGCGAATTTAGTCTATCACCACACTCCGCAAGCAGTTACATGCAACGTTTCACATTCACTTGATTCTACCGAAAACGCGGATCGGAATTTCGACTGGCGCACTATTTCGACAAAGAGAGTTCAAGACTTCAAGTTTCACGCGTAGGTTGTCAATCGTAGAGACCGCAGTAAGGGTAGGTAGGCAGTAATGAGTTCGCTCACCGGATTTTACCCCCTGGTCTATGTCGATAGCTGAACGTCGACGGCCGGAACTTGTTGTTAGTGAGGAGCGGGCGCGCCGGTCGTAACCGTGCGTGGACAGTGCAGAAACGGAGAGTTTATGACTGGCGCGGCGTCAGCGCTGACTTCGGGAGTAAAGCGACCCGGCAAGCAAAATGTGTCTTGCAAATTGCCTTGATCGCTTGATTGCTGCAGCAGTCTAGTCGACGGCGGAGCACCCGTAGAATTCTCGCGATTACAATTTTGCAGACGGCCGGTTTTAGAAAAAAAAAATGGCGGCGGCGACGCAAACTTTAAATCCGTGAAGATTTTTAGCGATATTAGCGCACTGCACTTCACTGAAAGCGTTTTTCTTGTCGCGGGTCACCTATGAGGAGGGTGACGGTGTAAATAAAACCTTTAACTCTATATTCGTTTAATTTCTTGATCCCGTCAGGCGGCGAACTCTGTGTTGCCAGTTCTGTGCACTAGTGATGTCGTCGTCGTCGTCGTCGTTTCAGCCGATAGACGTCCACTGCTGGACATAGGCCTCCCCCAATTTTGGGGGGGGTTTGCCATAATCGCCACGCTTGGCAGGCGGGTTGGCGATCGCAGTATGGTATGATGGTGGAATAAATAGAGAACGCTGCTGCCCATTCTCCGGTAAGACCCTTAGTCGCCTTTTACGACACCCACGGGAAGTAAGGGGTGGTGGTATTCTTTAAGTCCGGCACCACACAGACCACTAGTGATGTGGTAAATAAATATCGCCACACTGCGTTCTTTGATATGATCTCCTAAATAAAGAAAGACACACACTTCGAATTTTTAAGATTTTCAGTCCCCGTTGCAAATTTTTTTTTTGTTTTTTATTTCTTTCTTATATGCAAAATAGTTGGGCAAGGGTTAGGGGGTTGGGTTGCGGGATTGTCCGAAAGGGTTACCGCTGGCCCGGAACATAAAGGGCCAAGGAAGGAACACGGGTGGGTTTTAGTCAGTAAGAGTCTGACACTCCCTTCCGCTCCACCCAGAGCGGGAGCGAGTCATTTGATGATTTCCCATCCACAAAAAAAAAAAAAAGGTTATCTAAAAGTATTCCTTTCTTAGTAGTCGTCATAGCGCACCTTCTAACTCACGTAATTCGTACTTGTTAAATTTTTGGAAGTCAAAGTCAAACAATTTATTTCAAATACCTTTTTTTTTTTCGGGGGAAACCTGCAAAAGGCACCTGGACTTTGGGGAAAAAGACCAAGGCACATAAAAGGCACTTTTGAACGTCAAAAATTACTAAAATAGAATTGATTCTAGTCGCCCATTCCAAAAGGTAGTTTTCATATGGAAACTTTTAAAATGTGACCAGGCCCGTGCCGGACGGCGCGTACGTGTTCCACGCGCTCCTCAAAGAGATGTCAGCATCGAGGAGGGGCCCCCTTAGGGCCGAAGCCGAAAAAATCAGCTGTTCCCTACATTTATGTTTGTATAAATACAAACATAAATGTAGGGAACAGCTGATTTTTAATTCGCGATTTCAAGTTTGAACCCATAGTAAAAGTTGTTCATAATGATGAGTACAATGACCTCTTAAGAGGTTGTTAATGTTTTACCAATAACCCTGCATATACTCGCAAAAAATCAAATCGCGGAATGAGTTGGACTCCTTCAACAAGAACTGGTCCTTAGCAGCTATGCCCTCGCTATTGGCTTTAGCTCCCTCGAAAACCAACCATTTAGCTCTCTCGACGCACATTTTTTTTTTTTTTTTTGGGTGGTAACTCATCAAATGACCCCTCCCGCTCTGGGCGGAGCGGAAGGGAGTGTCAAACTCTTACTGACTAAAACCCACCCGTGTTCCTTCAATTGCCTGTGCCAGGGGCCACGGTATCTCTTTCGTACAACCCGCGACCCTGGCGGGGACCACGGGGCCCTTATGAGACAATAAGAGAAACATACTCGACACCCATGACGACATATTTGAAATTTTTACAGCCGCCTTCTTAGATTTTAATTTTGACCTCACTATCGGCTTCAGCACTCTCGAAAACTATGAAAACGGCACTAATGACGAATTTTTTTTTTATATCTTACACTTGTTTCATAAATTTTACTGTACTAACATTCTATGGATTTAAATGTCTGAACTAAAAAGATTTTATTTTATTTTATTTACTTATTTTTATTGAGCCACATTGAGCTCCATATGTACATATCGCTCCACTAACCGGGCATAGGAAGTCCTCCTTACCTAATTTCGATCCATGGTACCTAATGCGTTCTCATTTATAAAATATTGTTTCAATTAAAATTAATTATTTCCACTTATTGTTATCTTAATTATAGCCTAACAAACAATCAAAAGAGACATAGAATTCAAATTGAATAAAGTATAATATGACATATTTCATAATTTTCTATTTTCCAATTATAATCTACGAGTCTTACATTTCTAGAGCTGTAACTCAGTTCACCTAGTGCCAAGCCGTCTGTCGCATGTCGGTCGGTGCGAAATGATAACTGTGAAAAAAAAAGCACCGTGCTACTATGAATCTGATAACACGTAAGATACATAATTTTTTCATTTTCAACTTTCTAGCCATTCCCTTACTTCTTTATTATTTTCGCAATAAACCAACTGTTATGTCATTCTGACCATAGATCTATGATAGGCTTGTGCTTATGTGCCTAATAACAACCGCACAAGTCGGTCGATTCAGTTAAGGTTCGCTTGCCGCGGTTGGTCCGTGGATGGACCATCTTTACATACCAAGACCCCTCCGTTCCTCGGAAAGCACGTTAAGCCATTGGTCCCGGCTGTCTATCTTGGATCTTTGACGATCGTTACGGGCCGTCAGAAGCCCGAAAGCCTGACAACCAGTCTTACCACGTTAACGTATCATGTCCGTAAGGATTGAGGTGCCACATTTCGTATCTTAGGGCAGATTTTTCCATCGCCAGATAACTTTTGTTCGAGGAAGAAAATTGACGTTTGACAGTTTTTGTATGAACAAACTGTCAAAATTTCAAAATTATTCCTCGAATGAAGTTATCAGGGGCCCTAAAAAGGCCACTTTGGGAGAATCATAAAAGGAATTCATTATGAATGATATTAAAAGTCGTAAAATGGTCACAATCTGACAATTCATAATATTGTTTGTGTACAATTCGTAACACGCAATTCATCTATTTGACAATTTTGTATGGAGATTCGTAAAATAGTCCACAAAATAGGAATTGCTTTAATGTCAAATAATGGAATCGTAAGAAGTTAGTCAAAAGCAACATTTCACAAATCGGATTGGAGGCTTTGTGAAGAAATAATGTTATAATAGCAGATTTAGCCCTATATGAAAACTTTCTGGAGCACGCGCGGGTTACGACGACTCTTCTAGATCGCCGACAAAATGCATCTCTTCGGAAAATGGACATAGCGTTCGAAATGCCGGATCTCGAATTTGTTGGCATAGACGGCTAAATAAGTGTGCCGCGACCTCATCTATGAGCTGGAGGCGTACACAATGTACCCGCCGCGATGGCATAAATACCTACTATCCCCAAGGCAAGTAAAAGCATTGTTTTGTGATAAAAGTAAGTAGGGTGTTTTTCAACACTTTTAACTAAGTAGTTCCAGATAGACACTATCATCTATTATTATAGAGGTTCAGGTACTTACTCAGTACCCCCTCCGTGAAATGCATACAATCTTCTATTCATATTTTAGGTGTACAATAGGTACACCTCTGCCTAACCCTTCAGGGATACATATGTGTGATATTGTTATAGTATCATACTTTACTTCAATTTAATTAAGTAGTACATATATATAAGAGGACCCTTAGAAGAGTATACCATATTATACCTTTTACTAAAATAAAACAATAGTGATATGAAAAATATTTTATTAAATTATTAACAATTCTCATCTTAAATTATTAAAAAACTAATACAAACATAATAATTAATTAGGCTTTTTTTCATTCATTTAGGTTTGCGACTCTGATTAGTGTCGATGCTAGCTGCGGAGGGGCACACTGTGTGTTTATGGAATCACCAGACCCACTTGGAACAACTCTGCCAGGCTGAAAAGGAAAATTTGTGGTTTTTAGTAAGTCAAATCATCATCATCATCTGTCTAGCCTTTGGGGTTTGCTTCCAGTCTAACCGGATGCAGCTGAATACCAGTATTTTACATGGAGCGACTGCCTATCTGAACTCCACAACCCAGTTACTGGGTAATACAATACCACTTGGTAAGACTGGTTGTCAGACTTTAGGGCTTCTGACACTCCGTCATTGTTTAATTTGAGTGCTATTATAATAATAAAACAATTATGTTTCAGGTGACGCAGGCTATCCCTTAAAATCAACATTGAAGACACCACAAGTGGACACAGACCTTTTTCCCTTTATGCAAAGTTTTTGTGTTATTTAAATGTTATAATACAGTATGTTTTCCTTTTTTATTTCTTTATAATTATATTACCTATATGAATGACTTCATTTTTTTATTGCATACATGTACAAAAAATTCATACTTTACCTATAAGGGACACCAATAAAAAATAGTCTCGTCTGCATCAGCAAGCCTCCCAAGGTTCTGCACTATTAATTTACTATATCAGCTGTAGCATGTTGCATCTCCACCTGAGGTAAAACTCTCCGAGCTTCATCTAGTGCAGCCAGAGGGCGACCTAAAAAACGTAATAAAAATACCATATAATCATTATCAATAGTCATCATGTCTTAGTCGCAATATGAATAGCTGTAGGGTTAGAAAAATCCACTCACTGCGGTATCTTGCTTGCCGAGTTCGACGAGGCAGAGGCACTGTTGTAGCATCGGCAGGGCTAGGGTTTGGTGCTGACGCACGAGTCTGGACAAGACATTGGGCTGCAGTGATCTCGAAAAGGAGCTCAAAACCGACAGCGCTTCCACGTTCACTGTAGAAAATCGAGCAGATTGTTCCATTGTATCTCAGACACTAGCTGCACGTCTTTCCATTCCTACAAAAAATTACGTACATTTGAATACATTTGCACAGCATTTTATTTAAGTAATGATTTAAGTCAAACAATTATACACTTACTTTGTATTAAAAACGATCTTACTCGCACGAAATACTAGTTTTAAACTACACACATTATGATTGTTTGTTGATGTTTGATTCAGTTTGACGTTGAGGCGGGAGAAACGAAGGGTGCGTTCCGAGTTGGGATGTAATCCATTTGAGCGGGCTTAAAAACTAAAGACTAACAACTCGCTCTAAATCGTAGCGATGCGATTAAACTCACCTAAATCGTAAACAATTTAGAAATTAGTGCGGTCGGGACCTTCCAATCGCACTAAATCGGAATCTAACTGTTCTAACTTCAATTACATCTTTCGGTTTCCTACAAATAGTTTACTTAACGCTTAATTCGGAATGCGGCCTAAAAATACGCGTTGCCAGTTTATTGTTTCTAACTTCCCTTTTCAGGGCTTATCTGCGGACTTTTTAACAGTTATGAGTATGTTATAACGTAATAACATTTAAACTGTAGAAATAAAAAATAAAAACTTATTTGATCAATAAAAACTGTAAACCAAACTTTACCGATAAAATTACGGTCTTTATTTTTTTCATGCGGTAATATTTACGCCAAATATGAATCTGTTTGAAATTGAATTCTATAGGATTCAGCTATTATGTGTCACCATTTTACGAAAAATAGAGGAATTGCTACTGATCTACTGGGAATTCAGGAAATTACTCGTTTTTTGAGGAATTGCTTAAAGTGGCCTTTTTAGGCCCCCAGATGATTGCAAAATCAGCCCTTAATGATATTAAATACTTATTTAGTAGTAAGTTTAAAAAATTTGTAGGTTTGATCCTCGATTTTGTAGTATAATACTTCAATAGTTATATGAACATGAAGGTGGCACCACAATCTAAATGTTTGGATTTAGTAGCCACGTCAGAACTAGGAACATCATGGATGTATATACAGGGTGTTTGGTGCATCGTTTGCCAAATGGAATTGGCCGAAAGGAGAGGTCATTTGCTATCTCTTAAGGCCCAGTAACTCATTCCTTGTTACACCGGTTTTTTTATTATGACTTTTTAATTTTTATTTAGGAAAATACAAGAACTCTGCATTTAAGCTTAAATTTTTTTAAACTTATGAGTATAGCCTTCAAATTTTATTTTAATTCTTATGTTTACTCTTGTATAGTTCTATGAAATTCAAAATTTACTTGCTAATAGCATCTAGTTCCTTTTTAATAACTCACAAAGTTTTTGAAAAAAGGAAAAATACACTTAACACTCAACTTTAAATTGCTGTAAAAAATAAACTAAAAGCGATCGGGATCTTCGAATTCTTTTAAAAAGTTCTCTAGTTTGTCTTTCCAATGATGTGCAATATACCAAAAAAATACTTTTAATAACTTCAGTAATTCGCTAAATGTGTAATCGAGACACATCAGGCTGATATTCGATATTACGGTAAGAACACTAGTTTTCACATAAATAACATTCTTTGAGTAGGTGGATAGTGTTATCTCACTCTTATGCAGTCTCTTATCTCTTTCTAGGGTTCTAACTTTCCTCGACCTTGAAATAAAAAATAAACTTTTATTTAATAAGTACCTAATTATAAATTTTATTCAAAGGGGCCCGTGGCTAAATAATAACAGCCGCACAGGTCGATCGATCAGGTTAGGCTACGCTTGCCGCGGTTGGTCTGTGGATGGGTGACCATCTTTACATATCGAGACCCCTCCGTGCCTCGGAAAGCATTGGTCCCGGCTGTCATTCGTGGATCTTTGACAGTCGTTACGGGTAGTCAGAAGCCCGAAAGTCTGACAACCAGTCTTACCAAGGGGTATCGTATTACTCACTAACTGGGTTGTGGAGGTCAGATAGGCAGTCGCTCCATGTAAAATACTGGTATTCAGCTGCATCCAGTTAGACTGGAAGCCGACCCCACCATACTTGGGAAAAGGCTAGGCAGATGATGATGATGATATAAATTTTATTCAAATTGTCCTCCACTATTGCGTACACACGCGCGACATCTTCGTCTTATCTCGACTGTAGTGGTGTGTAAACGTATTTCTGCTTTGATAGTGATGAAAGCCGCCTCAATGCGTTGGATTAAATCATCCCTAGTCTGAACTTCCGTGGAGTAAACAAGTTCTTTGGGCCATCTCCGTAAAAATCTAACGGAGTCAGGTCTGGGGAACGGAGGCTAAGGAATAGGGCCATCCCTCCCAATCCATGATTCTGGGAATGCAACATCCAAGTACTCCCTGGCGGTTAATCTCCAGTGAGCGGGATAATCGTTTCGATGAAAAACAAAAGACAGGTCTTCACTGAAAATTGGTAGCTGAGCTAATAATTAGGGTAAGTCTGTTTGTAGAAATGCTTTTTAAAAAGCTCGGATCATCCACGTCCGAGAGTGTAATAAAAAAAGACAAAACTGGACATTTTTTATTTCAAGGTCGAGGAAAGTTAGAACCCTAGAAAGAGATAAGAGACTGCATAAGAGTGAGATAACACTATCCACCTACTCGAAGAATGTTATTTATGTGAAAACTAGTGTTCTTACCGTAATATCGAATATCAGCCTGATGTGTCTCGATTACACATTTAGCGAATTACTGAAGTTATTAAAAGTTTTTTTTTTTGGTATATTGCACATCATTGGAAAGAGGACAAACTAGAGAACTTTTTAAAAGAATTCGAAGATCCCGATCGCTTTTAGTTTATTTTTTAAAGTTGAGTGTTAAGTGTATTTTTCCTTTTTTCAAAAACTTTGGGAGTTATTAAAAAGGAACTAGATGTTATTAGCAAGTAAATTTTTAATTTCATAGAACCATACAAGAGTAAACATAAGAATTAAAATAAAATTTGAAGGCTATACTCATAACTTTAAAAAAAAATTAAGCTTAAATGCAGAGTTCTTGTATTTTTCCAAATAAAAATTAAAAAGTCATTTAAAAAAAACCGGTTGAACAAGGAATGAGTTACTGGGCCTTATGAGATAGCAAATGACCTCTTCTTTCGGCCAATTCCATTTGGCAAACGATGCTCCAAACACCCTGTATATTATAATTCGGTATGATTTAGTAGCATTTGAGAGTAGTTAGTAGACAAAATCTGAACTTGGTAGTGTTGAAATTAAAAAAGTTACCAAATATTATATGTGGCTCCTCAGACCATACACATACTACTCGTCATTTTTCAAAGAAGCAGTAGTACAATTAATGCGCATTTCTTCATCATTAATTAGTAGTAAGTATATTAGATTTGTAGGATAGAGTCAGTAATCAAAAACGAATGAATTGAAAGATACAGAATGTGGCTCCTCAATTGTGATGCTTCGGTAATGTGCATGTGGATTGAGGGCCCATTTTTTTAACTCTCGCGAAACAAAATAAGACTTATAGGGAAATTTGTTAAAAATAAAAAAATATAAAGCAAAGGGCCATGAATTTCTTAAACGTGAATCAAAACTGTTATATTTAAATAACTTGGGCCCTCAATCCAGACGAGTGCATAAAGTGGCATAGCCTAAATCTCAGTATATATCTCTGGGTTAATCATTTTTATTTAATAATTTAGTTAAGAATTTCTTAAATATTTTAAGAAATACCCAACCCTGTAGAATAATAATAATTTATTCTTCAAAAAAGTACAGAAGCGTTACAAGAAACAAAATCAGTCAATATGACATTACAGATTTATGGCGGTATATCTAGGGCCCTCACTTCATTATTGCCTGTACTGAGGAATCTGCAAAACACGAATTTATCTGAAGAAATGCATAAATACGACTTTAACATATTTTACTTAGATACCTATGTCAATTAGTTACAAAGAAATAATGACACAAAACTTACCTAATTGTTAGGAAGTAAATGAAAGTCGAATTTGACTAAAACGTCTGAACTGAGAGCCCAATATTTTTGGCTTTATTGACTAGGCTCAACCTAATAGATTAACGCAAATTAGAATAAGATTTTTAACTATTTCTTAATTAAATTGTAACGTATCGAGCGAGTCGACGTATCGGAGCTTCTGATCCGCTTTGGTTACGTGCTTTTTTATTTTGCGGATGGGAAATCCTCATAAACCCCTTCCGCTCCAGGTGGAGTGTCAGACTCTTACTGACTAAAACCTACCCATGTTCCTTCCTTAGCCCTTTATGTACCGGGCCAGTGGTAACCCTTTCGGACAATCCCGCTGACCCGGCAGGCTTCGGCCCTAAGGGGCCCCTTCCTCGATGCTGACATCTCTTTGAGGCGCGCGTGGAACACGTACGCGCCGTCCGGCACGGGCCTGGTCCTGATCGAACGGTGAGCTACCCATTACTCTCCGTCCGCAGGCCCGCGCTTACGGTAGCCGCGAGTCGTTACGCGACTCTCGACGCCCGGAGCGTCTCCCGCGGCGACCGGGACGACAGGCTCTCTCCCTCATCCATCCCGCCACCTCCTTCGCTAGCATGACTGCTTCGCAGAAGGAGGTGACTGGGCCGGATGCGAGAGATCGCCGCCGCTACCGATCGCCTCTGCGAGGACACGGCGGTGCTCCGCCTAAGCGGGGCATACCTCCACCGTATGCTCCACCGTGTCCTCTAGGCCATTCTGGCAATGGTGAGACCCGGGCGTTTCCTCCCGCCTGTTGATGTGCAGGAACCTCCCGAAACATCCGTATCCGGTGAGGACCTGCGTCAGGAGCTAGGACCTGCGGAAGAGGGCGCCGTGACGCCTCTCTAGCCACTCCTCAAAGAGGGGTCTTATCGCCACTGTCGTGGCGTGCCCTGCGCTGGGTTGCGAGAGTCGCTCTTTCCATGCCGCCATGAGATCGCGCCGGAGGTTAGGCAAGAGCCGCTTGAAGGCGGTCCCGGCCTGTTTCAGTTTGGGGCCAAACGTCGGAAATGCTCGCCGAAGTTCCACTGGCTGTCGAGACGAGACGACGACGACGAGACCCAGGTATTTCATCGTTGTCTCGACGCCGATGTGAACCCCTCCTACCGTTAGTTGGGATCCCGATGGTGGCATGTTCCGGGGCCCATGAAATGACATGGCATCGGACTTGTGCAATGACACCTCGAGACCCAACTGCCGGATCCTCTCCACGACTATCGCAACCCCGCGTGTCATCGCGTCGCTACGTTAGGTTGACGTCTGTTTAACGACGAGGCAAAAGGCGATACGGTGATCCCTTTGTAAGTTGAAATGTGTGCTATGAGCTTAAGTGGGTTGTGGAGGTCAATTAGACAGTCGTTCCATATAAAATACTGCTTTACAGTTGCATCCGGTTAGATTGGAAGCCGACCCCAACATAGTTGGGAAAAGGCTGGGCAGATGATGAGATCTATTGACCTCTTTATACATTTTTTTTTGGTATTGGACAGTATGTCCTAGTAGTCCAGTCAAATAAGACTTTGAAGGTTACAAAAAATCCCATAGAGCTAAAAATTGGTATGAATGTTTAGAATACTATTATAAATGAATTGTGAAAAGTCCCCGTCAATCCCCCTCGTGCAAAAAAATTTATTGATGGTGAAAGTTTGCAAAAGTAGGTTTTTCGCGTTTTTCAGCTAAACGGTGAGTTTTACAGCAAAAATAGTTCAGACAAAAATTGTAGATCATCCGATTTTCTACAAAAAATGTATCCACACTTTTTTTCATAAGTATTGCTATTTCCGTGATATGATATAGCGGTTGAAAGAATTCAAAAAAATATTTTATTCGTAATATGCACGTTAATGTACTTGATAAGTAAAGTTATTGATAAGTAAACATTATAATTAGGTACCTAAATGATGGGATTTAGATCTAACTATACGCGAGCCTATATAGGCTCGCGTATAGTTAGATCTAAATGCAGGCAGTCTGACAAGAAATATTTCCAAAAATATTATCAATTTGTGTGCCTCCTCGCGGAATTGGATAAGGTGGTAATAACCGTACTGTATCCAGCGTTCTGCATGAATGACAGTATACAATTGTCTTTTAAAAAATCTTCGTTGAAATCTCCAAAAAGTAATGTGCCACATATTGTTGTTGCAAAAAACATTTTTGTTTATGAACTCCATGAAAGTTTTGTTAGTACATCTGGGGAGGGGGCCAAACGCCTTCTGCCGGAGGCTTTACGCGGGGGTCGTGCGGTCCATGGCCCTATACGGGGCCCCGGTGTGGGCGCGTTCACTGCGGCGGCGAGCCGCCCACTACCTGAACGCGCCCCAGAAGGTGGTAGCCGTTAGGCTAATCCGGGGCTACCGCACGATCTCCGGCGAGGCGGCAAGCCTCCTTGCCGGACTGCCGCCATGGGATCTGGAGGCGATAGTCCTCGCGCGCCTGTATGAGTGGCGCGCGGCTCCGCGGCAAATCGCTGCGGAGCGGACGGATCTCCGGCGCGATCTCATGGCGGCATGGAAAGAGCGACTGTCGCAACCCAGCGCAGGGCACGCCGCGATAGCGGCGATAAGACCCCTCTTTGAGGAGTGGCTAGAGAGGCGCCACGGCGCCCTCACCTACCGCCTGACGCAGGTCCTCACCGGACACGAAAGTTTCGGGAGGTTCCTGCACATCATCAGGCGGGAGGAAACGCCCGGGTGTCACCATTGTCAGGATCGCCCAGAGGACACGGTGGAGCACACGGTGGAGGTCTGCCCCGCTTGGGCGGAGCACCGCCGTATCCTCGTAGAGGCGATTGGCAGCGACGGCGACCTCTCGCGTCCGGCCCTGGTGCAAGCCATGGTCCGGGGCGAGAGGGAGTGGGAGGCAGTCACCTCCTTCTGCGAAGCAGTCATGCTAGCGAAGGAGGTGGCGGGACGGCTCAGGGAGAGAGCCTCCCGTCCCAGCCGCCGCGGGAGACGCTCCGGGCGTCGGGAGCCGCGTGACGACTCCCGGCCACCGTAGGCGCGGGCCTGCGGGCGGTGAGTAATGGGTAGCTCACCGCCCGATCAGGACCAGGCCCGTGCCGGACGGCGCGTACGTGTTCCACGCGCGCCTCAAATAGATGTCAGCATCGGGGAGGGGCCCCTTAGGGCCGAAGCCTGCCGGGTCAGCGGGATTGTCCGAAAGGGTTACCGCTGGCCCGGAACATAAAGGGCTAAGGAAGGAACACGGGTGGGTTTTAGTCAGTAAGAGTCTAACACTCCCTTCCGCTCCACCCAGAGCGGGAGGAGTCATTTGATGATTTCCCATCCGCAAAAAAAAAAAAAAAAGTACATCTGGGCGATTTGTATAATGCAAATATTCTATGATTATTATAAATGAAACTGCTTCAACGTGACCAAAAGTAGGTACTGGATTGCTGGAAGTAACTTCTGGAAGACGTGATGTGTAAGTCTTGTTTGACCCCCGCTGAGATTCCGAAACCAGGATTAGAGGCCGCTGTCTTGGGCCCATTGGTCCTAACGATTTCTACGAAATCTGGTAGAGAGAATGAATCCTCAGTGCAACTCCAAGTTTCTGATGTAAAATATATGTCTAATATTGTGTTTGCTAATATTTGTGGGTCACTGGCTATATCCGGTATGTGTTTTTTCAAAGACATTATGGTACATAATCTGTGTGAAATTATGGCGCTCTCTAAGAAATTTAAAAATTGGTACTATTGGTTTCTCGCGTAACTTTGCCACCTCTTTTACAATAGCATCTTTACTAGTTGGAGGGCGGGGTGCTTTGAATGATTCAGTCACTATAAATAGACCTTGCGCTTTAGTTGCACGAGAACAAGCGACGTATATCATAGACCTTTCAATCGTAGGTTTTAAATGGACAACAACTCGTTCTGATGTTGTACCGTGACTTTTGTGAATGGTGATGGCTTCTGCTGGAACTAATGGGTATTGACTTCTGCGTACTTGTAAATGTGAGTGTACCTGTATGAGTGGCGCGTCTTTTTATTGTGTATGTGACCGGTTCTAACAGAGTCCAATTTCTATTTAATCTATTTTCTATATTACATAATATCGAATTCATTTATATATTACATAATTTACACAGCTTTCATCATTTTCAATACTCAATTTGAATTCAATAGGATCACAATAGATCGTGGAATAGGCCTACCGGGGAAACCACGTTTTAAAAAAAGCGCCAAGGACACTACCTCACAGGTGGTGTGGAAACGTGTGCATATTACGAATAAAATATGTTTTTCAATTCTTTCAACCTATATATCACGGAAATGGCAATACTTATGAAAAAAAGTGTGGATACATTTTTTGTAGATAATTGGATGATCTATAATTTTTGTTTGAACTATTTTCGCTGTAAAGCTCACTGTTTAGCTGAAAAACGCGAAAAACCTATTTTTGCAAACTTTCACCATCAATAATTTTTTTGCACAAGGGGGATTGATGGGGACTTTTCACAATTCATTTATAATATTCATAGTTATAATAGTATTCTGAACATTCATACCAATTTTTGGCTCTATGGGAATTTTTGTAACCTTACTTCTATTTTAAGGACTGATTTGACTGGACTGGACTATAGGTGAGGGTCTCACTTATTTCATCAAAAAAAAAACAGTGGCACTCCGGGAGTGCCGACAGAAGTGAAAACAAAACACAAATAGAATACTTTGCCATCACTCACTGACATATCGGATTATACATTAAAGCCGAGTACATCCCGAGGACAGCCGAACACATCCGAAGCGGGTATATTTTAATGTCGCTCTCGTCTCAAAAAATTAGTAAAAAGTTTTCACTTCAAAAATTGACAAATTATCACTTCGTAAACAATTTTCCGCATAATTTCATTTGCCAAATCATTACTTAGCAAATAAACTCTTTACAAATAATTGTAACCCAAACCTAATGTTTGGCAAGTGAACGTTTAAACAATAACTTGCTTACCAACTAGTACTTTTACAAATTTTAATGTAGTCAAATATTTCAGTATAACAACATATTTTACGCAAAATAAAATAAGCCAAATATTTAGTATTGTGTTAAGTACGGATCCCTAATGGATATCGCCGACCTTGCAATTCCTTCAGTTTACGCCGAGCGCATAAAATCTACATCGATGACGTCCGGTCAGCGACGGGTCGCCGACGCAGCGAAATTCGACATTAGCTATTAATTATTTTAATGCATATTTTTGTCATTCCATATTCTAGGAATAGGAATAGGTTTCACCAATTTTTATAAGCCATCTAATATTGTTTTAGAATATTTTAAATAACAATAAGGTGTATATTTTGCTTTAAAAAAATGATATTTAACCATTTTTTTTTTTGTTTCAATGTGCAAAAATAATATTACGACACCAAAATAATATCTGGATTTAAAATATTTATTTGTCTTGCTGTCGGTGGCGTGTGTGTTGGATCATTTGGCTCCCTTCAAAATGGTTGAGCTGACTGGTGCTGATATATGCGTCATGTTCGTGAACGGGTGCCGTCAGTTGGGGCTGGTCATCACTTAGCTGCCTGGGCTTATTTTAATTATTTTAATTTTGGATTGTTGTTTTGTTACTACTTGTTGTATTCTGGACGCTTTTCACGCGTACGTCTTTTTTAATTTTTTACATCGTTCTCAAAAATCATGAATTCAAAAGTAATGATGTACTTAACAAATATTTTTGTAAAATGTAATTTGAAAAGAGTGTGCATGGAGTTTCTTGCCCGTTCTTCTCCATAGGTACCTACGCTTTGGAATGGGCAACTAGCTTCATATTGACTGACCGACTTCTTGACAATTCAAAAGTGCCTGTTAATGGTTTAATTGAAATAGGTAAATGCTTTGAGTTTGAGTTTTGAGTTTCAGTTTATTTATTCAATAATGGTACTTTTAATATTTTTTTGTTTTTGTAAGGCCAACCTGAATACGTTTCCCGATCAGAAAAACCACACATGACAGCGTTTCAAAAAGAAAAATATTTGAAGCCCATTTCATAACATGTCCTTTTCACAGATGATGTATTTCTGTTGCCGCTATAACAACAAAATATACTAAAAACAGAATAAAATAAATATTTAACGGGGCTCCTATACAACAAACATGTTTTTTTCGGCGTTTTTGTCTTGTGGTACGGAACCCTTCGTGTGCGAGTCGGACTCGCACTTGGCCGGTTTTTTAGCTCTATTTTTAGAACAGATAATTAGTTAGTTAGTGCCATTCATTCAATTTACTTTCAAAAAGGTTTTGTTTTACTTTAAATGTTTGCTGAAAGTTATGCTAATAATATTGTATGATTTATTTGATCAATAATAGTTAAAGTGTATATAGTCCCCGTCACGAGAAGGTATAAATTATGTAAACACACATTGGTTCGCAACTATTGGATCAAATTTAAAAAAAAAACAGTTTGTAATGATTTTTATTTTTATATAGGGATATAATTAAGGTAACACACACATCTAATTACTGCCGTCAGACGATTCCGAGTATTCTGTAACGTACTTCAAAATGGCGATGGCGGCTCAAATGTTTACGTTCCATGAGTCAGACGCGTTCCAGTACCACAAATCCGACCAAGTGAAATAGCTCGTTAGTTTCGTATTACACGTACTTTACATTGAGTTGATTGAATTTAGTATTACTTATTGAACTTTAGTATAAAGTTCTTTATTTACAAAGTTTATAGCTTCTCGTGACGGGGACTTTAACATTTAAAATACCTGCATCTACACACGCATTAATAAATTGATTATTGTGCGTTAATATTGTTTTATTTATAATATTTGCTTTTTTTTTCATTATTCAAGTTAATTTTGTATGCACGTGTTTCTGTGACAGATAAAGATATGGTGGATGGTTCAGGGATGAAATGAATAAAAATAAAATGAATTATAAAGTGACGGGTGATAGGAAAGAACGGAAGGGATGAACATATTGTACCGACCGACCCCAAATTAGACGAGACGAGAGCAGACAGAAGAAAATAAACATTTCAATAGCTTACACCCGAATTAGAAAAGATAATAATGTCTACAGCGTCAAACTGACCGGTATTTTCTCCTCTGTTACAGATATTTTCTGGTTGCTTATACTACATCTTCCTATATATTCACACGCAAGTTCCGTGTTTGGCTTCTATCGAGAACGGACGTATATCATTCGCGCGCGGGTGCTCTACTTTAGAGTAATACGCTGGCGCATCACAATAACACCGTCATCGCCGCGTTGCGAAAACGGTTTATGAACATCGCCACGATGACCCAGTTATTAATTATAGTGTAAACAGTGCAATTAAATAAAGGTGAAGGTGAAGTTTTACTTACTTTAATATGTCGTCAAAAAAGGTAAAAATTAAAACTGATCTGGAAAAGCTGTTGTATGACAGTTACATCCAAGAAAAATCGGAAAGAGAGCAGCTGGAACTTCTTGTTAATGATCTGAAGATCCAAATAGAAGGCCTCCAGCAACAACTGCAAAGCCTCCAAAAAGCAAATCCCAGCTCCAAGGGACAAGGAAATAATAACCAGGAGTTGGAAGCTAAGAGCAACATACAATTTGCTCAATCTGAAAAGGGAAATTTCGAGTACTGTACAGACGAGGAAGAACTCGCTAAAGAGACTGAGTGGATTAGGGCTAAAAGTAGGAAGAAAAGGAAGCTTAACATCTCCCTCTCTCCACCACAACAACCTGGAACAAGCGCCCAACAACAACAGAAATGTGAGAAAGAACAGACTTTAGTCAAAAAAGTGTCTCCACCACCGCCAATCATAATAGACGGAGTTAAGAACTACCAAATGTTCTACGACTCACTAACTGTAACTCAACCAACTGAATCATTCACCGCAAAAATGATGAACGGAGATTGTGTGAAGATCAACGCCAAAACCGAAGACTCTTATAGAGCTATTGCTAGGTTTTTGTCAGAAAAAGAATATCTCTGGCATTCATACGAGAACAAACAGGCTCGACCAATAAGAGTTGTAGTGAAAAAAATACATTCCTCTTGCCAGCCAGATCGAATCAAAGATGATTTAATATCGCAAGGTTTGAAAATAGAAAAAGTTGACAACAAGTTGAGCTGGAAGACCAAAGAACCACTCAATATGTTTGTCTTATCATTTAACAATGACGAAAATGTCAACAAAATCTATGGCATAAAGTACATTTTAGGGTGTAAAATTGAAATACACCCTCTCAAAAATCCGAAACTCATTCCTCAGTGTAAGAGATGCCAGGCATATGGACATACTCATAAATACTGCAGAAAAGAGCCAAGGTGTGTCAAATGCACTGGCAAGCATCTTACAGCCAGCTGTACTAAATCTCCGCAAGAGAAACCAAAATGCGTCCACTGTGGCTTACCCCACCCTGCCAACTATAGAGGGTGTGAAGTAGCCAAGGAGATGCAAATGATGAAAAATAAAAACATCAAAAAGAAACTTGTTGTGCCCACTGCCCAACAGTTTCCTCCCATAATAAATCCTCACAAACAGGCACGGAAAGAAGGTTTACCGACAACTGCAAAACCTGTTCAAGCGTTTTCCTATGCACAAGCTGCAAAACAAGGCACACAAACTTTGAATCTGGAAGATAAGATAAATCAAATCTTGAAGTGTATTACTACCTTTGACAAAAGATTAGAGAAGCTAGAATCCAGCACCAAAACAGCTGCTTTTAATAACCAAAAATGAGCAACACGCTAAAAATAATGGCATGGAACTCCAATGGGCTCCTCAAACATCAGAACGAGTTACAGGCAGTCTTAGAGACAGAAAATATAGACGTGTGTTTGATCTCCGAAACGCACTTCACTAAACAATCTTTCATCAAATTTAGAGGATACAAGGTATATAATTCGCTCCACCCTGACAACTCGGCCAGAGGAGGTAGCGCGGTTATAATCAAAGAAAACATCAACCATTATGAGCAGAGCAAATTTGAAGAACCAGACATTCAAGCCGTGGCAGTATCAGTTAAAACCCGATTTTGTCACATTTCCATAGCAGCCGTGTACTGTCCTCCAAGGCATATGATAAGAAAAGAGCGATACTTGGAATTCTTTGAACTTCTAGGCCAGAGATTCATCCTAGGCGGTGATTTCAATGCCAAGCATACGCACTGGGGATCAAGGCTTACTACAACAAAGGGAAGGCAGCTTTTAAATGCAGTTAAAGACACAGATTGTGAAGTTATGAGCACAGGCAAACCGACATACTGGCCCACTGACCACCAGAAAATACCGGATCTTATAGACTTTTTTATAATAAAAAATATATCCACCAATTACGTTAATCTGGAGGAAGCTTTTCACATGAATTCGGACCACTCCCCGATTATCCTAAGACTCAGTCAAAAAATCCTATTAAGAGAAAGCCATTTAACCCTGGTTAATAAATCTACAGATTGGGACGGTTTTGCCCTTGATCTAGATAATATTATCGACCTAAAAACTCCGTTAAAAAATCAGGATCAGCTGGACTCAGAAGTAAACAAATACGTTGTTAATATCCAGCAATGTGCGTGGAACAACACACCACAGCTAGGACGCAAATATAAAGGACATATCTATCCCAAGGAAATTGTAGGTTTACTATCTGATAAAAGAAAGCAAAGAAAGCGGTGGCAGCAAACTAGATGCCCACGGGATAAAACATTATTAAATAACCTAACTAAACGACTAAAGAGAAAAATTCTACAATTTGAGGATGACTGTCTAAACACTCACCTTGTACAGCTCACCAATGACCAATCAACAGATTTCTCTCTTTGGAAAGCTACAAGGAAACTTAAAAGGCCGATTATGCAAATTCCGCCCATCAGAAACAGCGACGGAAAATGGGCCATAAGCAATGAACAAAAAGCGTTTAGGTTTGCCCAATACTTAGAAAACACTTTTCAACCCAATGAGAGCTCCATAGAAATGCTTGAGAGTGAAAAGTTATCACAAAGTCAAAGAATTCGACTTGTTACTCCTAAAGAAGTTCTGAGAGAAATTCAACATAACATAAGTTCGAAGAAATCTCCGGGTTACGATCTCATAACAGGAGAAATACTAAAACACCTCCCGCGCAAAGCTATTGTAAAGCTGACCAGACTTATTAATGCTGCATTTATGCTAAAATATGTGCCTGAGTCATGGAAGGTTGCTGAAGTCATTATGATTGCGAAGCCTGGGAAACCGCCCTATGAAGCATCATCATATAGACCCATTTCCCTGTTGCCAGTATTATCAAAACTTTTCGAGAAACTGCTATTAAAACGGTTAAAACCAATAATAGAAGAAAAAGAGCTAATACCAAACCATCAATTTGGCTTCAGCGAAAAACACTCTACGATAGACCAGGTACACAGAATAACTAACATCATTGAAAGAACACTCGAAAACAAGCAGGTCTGCGCCACCGTATTCCTAGATGTCGCGCAAGCTTTTGATAAAGTTTGGCATGAGGGTCTGGTATCTAAACTCAGACGCATGCTACCTCCAGAATTTGCAGACATTCTAGAATCATATATCAGTAACAGAATGTTTAGAATAAGGCAAGAGGATGCATATTCTGAGCTAAAAACTATAAAAGCTGGGGTGCCACAAGGAAGTGTGTTAGGCCCATTGCTCTACTTGCTATACACATGTGACATTCCAGAGCTGGAAAATAACACCATAGCGACCTTTGCAGATGACACTGCTATTATGGCTACCGGGTCAAGCCACAAAGAAGCAGTAGAAAAAGTTCAACTAGCTGTGAATAAAGTTTATGACTGGACACAAAAGTGGAAGATCAAACTGAATGAGTCAAAATCAATTCATATTGACTTCACTAACAGACACTGCGATTACCACCCAATCTACATAAACGGCATGCAAGTGCCTTATGCTAACACAGCCAAATACCTTGGCATAACTCTTGACGCCAAACTGCGTTGGAAATCTCACGTCAAAAAGAAAAGACAGGAACTCGACATACGTTATAAAAGTATGAATTGGTTACTCGGAAGGAAATCCTGCCTATCAATACATAATAAAATTATATTATACAAGCATATTCTTATGCCAATTTGGACGTATGGCATCCAACTTTGGGGCTGTACTAAACGAAGCAACGTTAAGATAATCCAACAATTCCAAAATAAAGTACTCAGGGATGCTGTAAATGCTCCATGGTACATTAGAAATGACGACCTCCACCGTGACCTTAAAATGGAACTCGTCACAACCATCATTCAAAAATTTGCTGAAGCCCACGAACACAGACTTCACCGACATGTGAATGTAGAGGCAATTCAGCTGCTAGACAACACGGACATAGTGCGTAGGCTAAAAAGAACTAAACCATTTGAGTTAGTGTAGTATTTATATAGTGAATGAATAATAGTGCGGTGCTAATGGTGCTATACACGTAACACATGAACAAAGTGTTTCATATATTTATCAGACCCTAAGAAAGTGCCACGAAACTGTGTAAAAGTGCAAATTGACACTATTCTTAGTTATAACATAAGTCTCGTAAAATATTAAGTTAGAGTTAAATTGCTTATTAGTCTATTTAGGCTAGATTGTAATCAATTACTAAGAACTTTAGTTCTTATTAATAACAAAAAAAAAAAAAAAAAAAAAAAATTTCAATAGCTTACACCCGAATTAGAAAAGATAATAATGTCTACAGCGTCAAACTGACCGGTATTTTCTCCTCTGTTACAGATATTTTCTGGTTGCTTATACTACATCTTCCTATATATTCACAAGCATCAAACCATGCAGAAAGCTCTTTTAGGTTCGGATCTGATTACGAGTACGGAACAGTTCCAAAAAGAAAAGATAAGCATATATACCGTCTTGGAGCATATGATATTAACCAGCGAAAATGGAAGCCGAAAAATATCCAAAATCTAATAGAAAATATATATCCAGCAACAGGATATATTTACGACAAATATGATATACCTCCTAGAAACGTACCGTATATTTACACTTTACCAAGATATACTTTTACTAGAAGAAAAATACGGAAAAGAACACGCACGAAACCTACAAGTGAACCCACCAGAACTCCTAATCATGAAGAAAAACGGACTACAATTGCATCATATGAAGGCGACGAAGTAGATGTACGATAAAATGAACCAGAATATTATAATAGAGACTGGCCCTACACACTAAGACATACAACTACTAAACCACATCGACCAAGACATACAACTACTGAACCACAACGACCAAGTCATTCAACTACTAAACCACATCGACCATCACATATACACTAAGTCAGTGTCACACTAAGACATACAACTACTAAACCACATCGACCAAAGCATACAACTACTGAACCACATCGACCAAGTCATTCAACTACTAAACCACATCGACCAACACGTACAACTACTAAACCACATCGACCAAAGCAAACAACTACTGAACCACATCGACCAAGACATACAACTACTAAACCACATCGACCAACACGTACAACTACTAAACCACATCGACCAAAGCATACAACTACTAAACCACATCGATCAAGTCATTCAACTACTAAACCTAGACCAAAAGTCGCAACTCAAGCGACAGCAACTATACATAAATCCACAACACATACTCCGTATGCTAAACATCTATGGGATAATTCCTGCTACAGTATCGACGCGCAGAATCAACTCGTGATTGAGTGTCTTGAAAAATAAATAAATTTAATATACGCTATGTGTCACGATCGTAGTTATTTTCAGGGCACAGTTAAATATTGCGCCCTCTGCTAACAGTCCAACTAACCACTAAAAAACCTAGCCGACAAGCTTCCTAATCTGCCTCGTGAATCTGTCCTATCCTCTATAAAATTAAGTCACAAGTCGGGAAAAAAAGAAGGACCAACGTGCAATTTTATTTTAGAAGTTCCTGCCAACATACGAAAAGCCCTCATTAACCAGAATCGAGTATTTATAAATTGGACTTCTTGTCCAGTTAAGGATTACACACTTGTGACGAGGTGCTTTAAATGCCACCAGTACGGGCATGCTGCAAAGACCTGTCGGGAGGAAACCCACACGTGTGGACATTGTGGACAACAAGGTCACCAGACTAACGATTGCACAAAGAGTGCTGAACCATCGCAGTGTGCAACATGTTTGCGTTTCAAAAAACCCAGCAACCACAAAACAGGTGATCTGGTATGCCCGGCAAAGAAAATTGCTGAAAGCAGGTATATTAACTCTATAAATTATAATGAAGGCGCCTAAGAGCGTCGCCCCTAATCTTTTATTTCCTGCATTAGTCAATAAGTCGTTTTAATTTACTTGTAAATTTTTAATTTTATATTAGTAATCTACAGTAAATAAAACTATGGATAATTTACTTACCGATATTGATGTGGTCTCATTATCAGTGGCAAAATCATGCGAGATTGAAAAATGTAAACTATATCTCTCTGATACCTCTACATCGCTTACTATTCTTACGCAAAATATTCGCAGTATAAATAAAAACATGGACAACCTTCACATTCTGTTGAAACGGCTGGATACGGAATGTGACATTATTGTATTGACAGAATGTTGGCTATCTAAATGTCAACAGTACCTTCCATCTCTGTCAGGATACCAAATGTTTAGTAGTAAGACTGTTCATAATCAAAATGACGGGGTAGTTGTTTTTGCCAAACAAAGTCTGAACATATCGGTAGAAGAACCACCGATACAAGACTGTAGCAGATTATTGATAAAAGTGGGCTTAGAAACTGCTATCCTAGCTATTTATAGGCCGTGTGCTTTTAAGCAAACCGATACTTTTATTGCGTCGTTGGATGTTGCACTCCAAAAACTATCCGTATACAAAAATTTAGTACTAACCGGTGATATGAACATAGATATTAACCCAGAAGACAGTAATAGAGTTGCCAAAGACTACCTTAACATGTGCGCATGCAAGGGATTGCTTCCGGCCCATTTGCTTCCAACACATTCGAGTGGATCCTGTTTAGACCACACCTTGCTTAAAACTAACCTCTCATCCATTACCCTTGAAACAGATCCCACAGTTTCCGATCATGGAGCAGTCCTGCTTAGTTTAAAAGTAAATACCCCTAGATCTAAGTGCACTAACACCATTACTAAAATCAATATGAAACACCTTGAACAAGCATTATGTCATATTGACTTTAATCCAGTTTACAAAACTGATGATGTGAACATTTCTTTGCCTTACTTTATTAATAAAGTGCAATATGCAATTGCAATACTTCGAGCATAAAACTAACTAAGAAAAACAATAACCTAAAACCATGGATAACACCCGGGCTAATAAAGTGCATTCGGCACAGGGATAAACTTCACATGCAGGTAAAAGTCTCTCCAGATAATACCATTTTACAAACATCATATTATTATAAAAGATATAAAAATTTCTGTAACAATCTACTAAAAAAGTTGAAAAATACGTATAACAGAAATTTACTTGAAGAATCAGGAAAAGACAATAAAAAACTGTGGCGCCATATAAAAAATCTAGCTTTTGTATCAAAACAACATGAATCATCGGCAGAATTATTACAAACGCACGTTTCGCCGCTTACATCAGCAAATCATGTTAATAGTTACTTTTCTAACGTGGGTCAAAAACTTGCTGAGCAAATAAAACGTAATTATAACTCAAACTACAACACTCACGTAAACAGGGACTTTGTGTCATCGCATTATCAGCAGTTAGCTTCATTTTTTTTACTTGATACTGACAAAGACGAAGTCGAAAGGATTATTATGGGGCTGAAAGAAGTCTGTGCGGTTGGATGGGACGGTATCTCAAATAGTGTATTAAGGAATTTCAGACACATTTTGGTTCTCATATTTTCCAAATATGCCTCGCTGAAGGCATTTTTCCTACTATCTGAAAAAAGTTTTAGTTGTCTCAGTACATAAAGGAGGTGACAAAAAAGTAGCTTCAAATTACCGACCTATTTCTATACTATCATCTACATCTAAAATACTGGAAAAAATAATTAATACACACATCAAAAGTGTCTAGGGATCAAGCATTTTTATGCGGATTTCTTGAGATTGAGATGTGGCTTTGTAATAAATTTATGATTTTATAAATTTATATGGATCCTTTTTGGTGCATTTCATAATTTGAATCAGGAACTGTGAATCAAATTCGAGTAAAAGATAAAAATCAGCTGTCAATATTTTCCCTATAAAAACATACAACGCATTGAAGACATTATTAGTGCTACTGTTTCCCTACTACTGATTAAAACCAACGTTATTATGGAGCGGCGACGTCATTTAAGCAGGGAAGAAATGCTCAGAGCCGTGGGAATGATAGAAGCTGGTTCCCGGCAACGTACTGTGGCTTTAGCTCTGAATACAAGTCAGAGTGTTATCAGTCGACTTTGGACACGTTACCGAAGCACTGGTACCGTGGCTGAGCGCCATGGAGGACGGTATCGCTGCACCACACGGAGACAAGACCGATACATTCAAATCTTAACTCGAAGAGCTCCAACAATAACCGCCATGATGTTAGCCGTGAGGCTTCATCACTCTTCAGGGAACTTAATTAGCGACCAAACAGTCAGAAACCGCTTGCATGAAGTGAACCTTCATTCCCGAAGACCGCTACGGGTACCACCTATAGCAATGCACAATCGTAGGATTCGATATCAATGGGCTCTTGAACACAGAAATTGGGCAGAAGAACAATGGCGTTTCGTGTGCTTTTCTGATGAGTCTCGTTTTGGTATGAGACCGGATACAAGACGTATACGACACTGGAGAACCCCTGGACGCCAACAGCGATTAAAATCCTGCCAGGAAGTCCATCCTTATAGTGGTGGAACCATCATGGTATGGGCGGGTATTTGGATCGGCGGAAGAACTGAGTTGATTTGGATCAGAGGCAACCTCAACGCTCAAATTTATGCTGAGACGATTGTATCAGACGTCATCGTTCCTCTACAAGTGCAAATCGGTCCCTTATTTCAGTTAATGCATGATGATGCACGACCGCACACCGCAAGAGTTGTAAGACAGACTCTCGCCGCAGCTAACATCAATGTCCTGCCCTGGCCTGCTCAGTCGCCAGACTTGAACCCGATTGAGCATGCATGGGATATGCTACAGAGAAGAGCTCTGCCGAATATGGAGGGTATCCAGTCGCAAGAAGACCTTTTTTTGTTGTTGCAACGAACATGGGCGGCCATTCCACAGCGTGATTTGGATGAACTCATTTTGAGTATGCCAAACCGATGTTCTTGTGTTGTTAGTGTTCGCGGTAGAAACACGGATTATTAATTGTTTAAGTTACCCAATAAAATTTTAAAGAAAACTGTTATTTCAGTCTTTTTTTCGAACTTTTGTGTTAGTGGTTCAAATGTCAAAAATCCCTTTATTAGGAAAATGGCAAATTTCTTTATTAACGCAAAGGTGACTTGGTTTATCGTTACTGTGACAAACGAAAACACTTTATTTGATGAATCCTTAAAGAAAATTTTAATTAATATCAATCAGGAGAAAAGTTATTGCAAAAATATATGTTGATCCCTAGACACTTTTGATGTGTGTATTAGGTTAATGAAGTACTTAGAGTCTAAAGCGATCCTCTCGGATAAACAGTTTGGTTTCAGACCAAAATTATCTACAACTGATGCTGTACAAGATATGACGTCGAAGAGATATCTCGAGAACTAGACAAAGGAAATCATTCAATTGGTATTTTTCTTGACCTAGCAAAAGCTTTTGATACCGTTTCTGTTCCTATCTTATTGAACAAGCTCGAGAAAATAGGTATTCGAGGTAAGCAGCTTAAGCTTTTTGACTATTTAAACAACCGTTGTCAATGTGTGAAAATTGATAATATTACCAGCTCAGAACTAAAAAATACCTCTTTTGGGGTCCCGCAAGGAAGTATATTAGGACCAACCTTATTTCTTATTTATATAAATGACCTCTGCAGTCTACAACTAAATTCGGGTAAAATTATATCGTATGCTGATGATACCGTACTCCTGTTCTCCGCAAATACATTACAAGATGTTGGGTTATGTGCACATCAAGGTTTCAATATAGTTAATAGATGGTTACAACATAACTTATTGACATTGAATGCTGACAAAACTAAATACATACGCTTTTCTTTACGCAGCTCAAAACCATCTATAATTATTCCAGATATTTATGCACACGTTTGTAACACGCTTGCAAATTCAAAATGTAATTGTCCAATTATCCATAATACGAACAATATAAAATATCTTCTCTTATAATTATTGATGCTACACTTACATTTAAAAATCACATAGATCTATTATGCAGCAGAGTACGTAAACTGTTGTTCAATTTCAAAAAAAATTCGTCATTTTGCCAACTCTAAGGTAATAAAACAGGTCTACTATGCTCTGTGTCAATCAATAATTACATATTGTTTACCGCATGGGGAGGTGCGGCTAAAACAGTTTTGCTACCACTGGAGCGCGCTCAAAGAGCAGTATTGAAAGTATCCACATTCCGGCCTATCCTGTTCCCGACCCAAGATTTATATAAATCTTGCAATGTTCTGACAGTGCGGCAGTTATTTATTATGAAGGCTTTACTAAAACAGCACTCTAAATTGCCGTATAATAGAGTTGTCACTGATAAGAGACAAAAAGACATCTGTATGGATAATTATAGATTAAGGCATTCGTTTATGTATAGATTTTTTATACTCCTAGGCCCATTTCTGTGTAATAAAGTAAACGCAATTTTGTCTATGTCTGCATTAAAAACGGTACTTTGCAAAAATGTTATTACAACTTGGTTGCAAAATCTGTCCTAAGATGACACTGAAAAGTTACTGGTTGTTTTAAGTTAAATACTATTTTTATTTCTGTATTGTCCTAGCATTAGTCTGCTAAGTTACCCACTACTTATGTATATTATCAATCTTTGGAATATTATTGTAATAAGCTAATTTGCACATAGTGATACCTGAGATACAGGTTTATCCTAGTTCAGGTCGATCCCATTATTATATACCTACCACTTTAGTATAAGGCTTAATATTGTAAATATGCATTATGTATTCAAATAAACTAATTAAATAAATTATAATTTAGCAAATCTGTATTCGTGGCAATACGAGATCGTTTCCGGGTATTATCCCTTCGGAACCTTCTGCAATCTTTATTGCGAGCTTCTTGAGCTTCCTCAGAAAGCTGCCCGACTGGCAAAATAGCCGATTGGATAATATCCACACTATGCACGAGAATGTTGTGCACAGTAACAGGCATGTAATACCATGAATATAAATCCAAGTAAAGCTTTCTAGTTAGTGCAGCTAACTTTTGAAAGTTCTCTATATTAATATTAAAACCACTCGATAAAGCGCGAAGTAACGTGTCGAAATGTCGAATAAGTGCCACATCTAATCCCGTAATTTCAGAACTCATTTCAGGATTTCCAAAATATCTACGAGCAGTATTTTCATCATTGGAATTACCAAATCCTGGCTTTGGTCTATCCACAATTAAACCCATTTCTTTTTTAAAACGTTCTTGGATATTTGCTGAACGTTTGCTTTACAAGAGCTTTCTCAGTTTGATCACGTAATTGCCATTTCTTAACATCAAGACGGTAAGTAATGTGAAGCAAACATTCGAAACAACGAATCCAAGCATGTAAAGTAGATACCAAAACCAAGATTCGATACATTAGCCACAAATTCCTTGGACTCATCGTTCATTAGTTTTGGGGTTGCTCTACAGATGTAGCATTTTTGTGCTGAAGAAGTTTTGGTCAAAGCATTACATACTTTACCGTCAACCATTGTTAAAAGTAGTTCATGTTTGACAGATACCTCAGGCCCATTATCAACACTATATATTGTCGGCAATAAGTTTTTTATGTCTTCCAATACCTTATTGGTTTCAGAAACTGTCAACTCCGTACTTTCTTTAGAGAAAATAAACTTTATCGGTCGATAATACATAGTGGAGGATGGGCGAGGGTTCTGCCAAGCGATATTTCCACCTTCTTCGCGTAGTTGAAGCGGCACAAAAGAAAAAACAAACAGAAATTCATCTGTATCGCTACTATTCGTGAATTGTTGTTTGTAAGTGCTATGACCAGAACTTCCATCACAACCCCACTTGCTAACTAAAGTGAATGATGTGCCACTATTACCACCAGAAGAACAAGCCGTAATGACATCTCGCTGCGCAGAAATTAAACGCCTAACTGTTTTATCTAAAACAGCTTGTAGTTTAATTTCAGCACGCGTCTCAGTTACCGTCACATGTTCATCAGGTGGCAAACAAGCTTTCTTGGCCTTGCTAAGACTATGAAATGATGGAAATACCTGATGTCCAGCCAGCATACTCCACTTCCGCTTCTGTTTGTAGGCGTAACTAGTAGACTTGGAGTCTATATAATATGCAAGCGCCTCATCACTTGTAAGGCACCTTTGCTGCTTGAGATCACTCGACTTTCGATCATTAAACTCCTCGGGACACTCACTAACTTCTCGAATCAGTTTCGCGACGTTGCGTTTGCCTGATTGACGAGACGCTATTTCAGCAGCAACCAAAAGTTCCTCAGTGCTTCGTAACTGAACCAAATCATCGACATGTCGCCTTTTGGTTTTGGCACTTGCGTTTGCCATATCTCCCGGGACCATGCAGCGAGTGTGATAATGTTGATGCTTCTGCTAGGTCATAAGCAACACTAAACTGTATGTCTTGAGTCAAGACAAGACAAGACAAGACAAGACTCAAGACAAGACCAAGACTCAAGACTCAAGACTCAAGACCTTCTAGCCACCTAACATTAGAAGCTAAGAAACGATCTCGACCTCGGAAAGAATTCTCCCATTTCTCCGAAAGTTTTGAAGAAAACCGGGAAAGTAGTCACTTTTCGTATGTTTCACCCATTCTTCGAAAAGCTCCATTTTAGTGACTGTAAAAGTGCTAACTGAAAAAAAAAAAATAACATCTTACGTCGCAGACCATGGCAGACAGAGAAGGTGTCCTTATAATTAAGAAGCATGTGTGTATCAGGTGAAAAAAAATCAGCCGGGGGATCTCGTGGGATCTTTAGTTATCGTCCATTGAATTTGAATTTTTGAAAAAAATAACTCAATTTCCGGATTAGCGGCGCTCAGAATATAATTTAGTATGAATATTAGTTTATTGTTATAATAAAAAAAAAGTACTCACTATTGGCAATAGAATCCATAAATAAAATTTATCACAACTTCTAAAATAACCTTGGGAGACGCAATTGTGCCAGTAACAAAAATGCAACTGAAATTATGATTTTTTCCCAATTGTTTTATATACTTACCCTCATTAACCATGCTGTGTATGACTTATGCAAAAACCATAGTTGATACGGTAATTACCAACTAATATCCTAACTACCCCCATTAATGTTTCAAGGAAATCTTAATGTTGTTTTTGTCCAGCTAGCTTGTTCTAGACGAAACAGAGTGGGGCGCCCTTATAAAATGGTGCGGAATAAACTCCGCACCTGGGCCCCCCCCCGCTGACGCAGAGTCTCCGCCCTCATCTGGTGGAGGAGGTGGTGAGCGCTCTGTTCCCTTCACGGGGGGACATTACCCAGGTAGGTCACACTACCCCGCCCATGACTCCGCCACTTGCGGTGCCCGAAACGGACCACGCGGACGACGACGACGACATCCCTGAAGTGACCGGGGTAGAACTGAGAGCGGCGGTAGGAAGGCTGAAGACCAAAAATACCGCCCCAGGACCCGACGACTTGCCAGTTAGAGAACTTAGAAAGAGGCCAGTTTCCACTCCGTTGGAAGACGGGGAAGCTGGTCCTCATTCGGAAGCCAGGGCGTCTTGCGGACTCTCCGTCCGCATACCGGCCCATCGTGCTGCTCGACGAGGTCGGCAAGTTCTTTGAGAGAGTTATTGCGGGCCGCCTCGTCGGGCACCTGGTGAGGACGGGGCCGGATCTTGCGGACAGCCAGATTGGCTTCCGCTTACGTCTTATCCCTCTCGCCCCGGACCATGGCTTGCACCAGGGCTGGAGGCGAGAGGTCGCCGCCGCTGCCAATCGCCTTTACGAGGACACGGCGGTGCTCCGCCCAAGCGGGGCAGACCTCCACCGTGTGCTCCACCGGGTCCTCTGTGCGTTCCAGCTTGGGGGCCAAACGTCGGAAATGCTCGACGAAGTTCCACCGGCTGTCGAGGACGAGACCCAGGTATTTCATCGTCGTCTCGACACCGATGTGAACCCCTCCTACAGTTAGTTGGGATCCCGATGGTGGCGCGTTCTGGGGCCCATGAAACGACATGACCTCGGACTTGTGCAATGCCACCTCGAGACCCAACGGCCGGATCCTCTCCACGACTATCGCAACCCCGCGTGTCATCGCGTCGGCCGCCGCCTGATGCGACCTCCCCTGCGCCAGGACCAGCGTGTCATCAGCGTAGCAATATATTAGCACGGGAACCGCACTTCTTGAAATGTCTGAAAAATGTTGACCTTTTGAATGTGCCTAAACATATCTTGCATGTCGCAAAAGCTGATGAACTTGATTCTTGGGTGTTTCTTTTAACTGGTAATATAGTTTTCTCTCCATCTCTATCAAAACAAACTTTTGAATTGTGTGTTTCTTAATTTGTCCGTTATTTCTTGCCTCTTTTGCTTTCTTACTTTTTGATCTGCGTCGTTAATAGATTTGTATTTAATTACTTCTTTTTCGTTAGGATGTTGTCTTATAAGGTGTCTCGAATAGTTAGTTACAAGTTCTTGACAATAAAAATAAGCAGTTCTTCTATCCCATCTACGCTTACCCATTTTCTTGTAATCATGTCTTTGTTCACAACTATCTTTCTGTATTTCCGTTGACACTCCTTCAGGACTTTCTGTCTGTATTTCCGCTGACACAACTTCATCATCTTCTCTCTGCAATTATAGTGTCACTACTTTATCTTCATTACATCGTATCTTGTTTGAGAGATTTTTACGACGACTTACCGTGTTTCTGCTCATGTCTTTCTAAATGTTTTCACACTTCCGTTTATTACGATGCATTTGTTTTTTAACTAAGTGGTCATCATAGTACTCCTCCTCTGTGCCCTGAAATGGTTATAAGGATAAATATATATTATTGTTTAATTTGGATGTATTAAAATAGATGGATAAAGAAATTATTTAAAATTTTCAAAATATTTAAGACAGTCTACAGTAGATATTTAGAAAAATCGTTGAATGTATACCGCTATCACTTGGCTCCAGCGCAAAAAAGTAAATGTATTGTGGTAAGCTGTAGACAAATACCTACTGAATTACCGTCTGCTGTGCAGTATGAGGTCGCGCGTTGTCGTACAGGAGCAGCGGAGACGAGCGATTGACCAATGGTGGTTGGAGATGTGCCAGCTTCTCCATCATTGTGTTCAGTTCTTCACAGTACACATCTGCAGTAATGCTCACCCCGTTTGGTAAGAAGCTGTGATGAATCACACCGGCGCTAGACCACCAAACAGTGACCATCACTTTTCTAGGGGTAAGTTTTCGTTTAGGGCATTGATTAGGTGCTGAGCCAGGATCCAACCAACTTGCTGAGCGCTTGCGGTTATCAAACAGAATCCATTTTTCATCGCAGGTAACAATGCGGTTCAAAATTCCTTCATTTGTGTGTCTGTTGAGCAGTGCAAGGCACGTCTCGACGCATACTTCGCGTTGGCGATCATTGAGTTCGTGGGGCACCCATTTGTCAAGCTTTTTTACCTTGCCAATTTGACGCAAATGGACCAATATTGTTTTGACGGTAACGTCGAAAGCTGCTGCTAATTCAGCCGTAGATTGTGTATCATCAGCTTCCACAATCGCCTTTAATTCGTCATTGTCGACCAAAGTCTTCGGACGACCGCTAGGTTCATTTTTCAGGTCGAAATTTCCAGAACGGAAGCGAGCAAACCAATAACAGGTGGTGCGTTGGTTTGTTGTGTTAGCTCCGTAAACGTCGTTGATGTTGCTTGCAACTTGTGCCGCGTTGCTGCCACGACGACGATGATGATCCAAAATGGCGAAAAAGATTGAAATGCGATGAAAATGTAACACTAATCAATAAACAAATGACTACTTTTGGAAAAAAAATCAATGTTTTTAAAATAAAATTAATTTGAAATTAGAATTCTTAGCCAAACAAAAATAATTTTGATTTGAAATGGCCAGTACTGCAGAACGGCAATTTTATAGGTAAAGACCTATTATTAAGTCCACTTTTACGCAGCGCGATAATATCCGCTTTCATCTCAATATTGAAATTTGCTTGCATTTCAAAATGAACTACAACAACGCTAAAAGGTTAAACACATGTCACTAACTAACACTAACCAACCAAGTACGAACAACAGTCGCGGTGAATGAGGCGTAAGTTACCTGCATACCTACCTTATAATAATGTATATAATTAGATTTCTGTGGGTATAATCATAAATAATAATTTAATTTTTTAATTTTTTTAACTTTTTGACATTTTTTTTTTTTGTTTGACATTTTATTATTATTTATTTTTTGTGTAATCAGGACGATATGTCTATAATGTAATGTAATGGATCTAAGTGGTCTGAAATAAAGATTTATTATTATTATTATTATAAAGTTTTACGAACTATGTGAACAAGACGAACATGACACGGAACTATATTCAATAGCGTGATTATTCGAGTAATATGCGGCTGTATGTGCAAATTACTCATTAAAAGAAGGTCGTAAGTCAAGTGATTATTCGAGTAATATGCGGCTGTATGTGTCAAATTACTCATTAAAAGAAGGTCGTAAGTCAAACTAAACGTTAAGCAATTGCTTTGTAAATTTGCCTATGGACTTTTGAAGTCAACCGTACCTATTTCAGAAAGGAGACTGAAACGATTACATACAATCTTGGGCCTGGGTGTGAAAGTAGTGTCAATTAATAGCTTATATATTATCAACCTTTCACCGAAAACTCTGCGGATTTTGTCAATCTGAGAACAGAGATATAAGAGATTAAGTAAAAGTGAGGTTATGTTACAATATTTAACTAACAGACAGCTGATTCCTGAAGTGCAAAATATGTTCTTTTGCACTAATAGTTATTATATTTAGTAGAAAATGTTTGAAAAATCATACGAATGAACGTCAATGACTTCAAGTCATAAGCATAAGTAGGTAGGTATGGAGTTAAGGAAAGGATGATTGCCTGCTAAAATAAAATAAAAAATCATTTATTAAAGTGTTTTATTCGTCTTCTATTATAATAATTAAAACGTCGTCTAGGAATTGTGCAGGTGGTACTATATGATCTTGGTACCTAACCCAGCTAAGGCACCATGTAATGCACGTTATATGAGCGCAGCAATCCAAGAATTGTTTCATCGTGTAAGGGTCGTCGGCCCAGTGTATTACAGTGACCAGTTGTCACCCCACAACCTCACACAGCTCACTATACATATTACCCTGGATTAACATATAGGCTACTTTTATCCAGATATTCCTACGGGATTCCCACTTATGCGGGTGAAACTGCGGGGCGCAGCTAGTAATTAATAAATGTAAAACTTTAATTTGAGTAATGATTAGCAGTTTATTAGCAGTAGCTACCTACCTGTTTTAGTCTTCACACTGAGTTGCGTTAATCTGCCGTTTCGACTCTCGATATGATACGGACGGATTCTTTTTAACCCCCGACGCAAAAACGACAGGGTGTTATAAGTTTTACGTGTCTGTGTGTGTGTAGCTCCCGAACGGATGAACCGATTTTGATTTTGTTTTTTTTCTTTGAAAGGTGAATTAGTCGGAAGTGTTCTTAGCTATGTTTGATGAAAATCGGTTCAAGATGGCCGGCACCACAAAATGGCGGATTACATCTTTTTTCATAACTCCCTCAACTGGGTATCAAATGAAAGGGCTTGAATAGTAGAATACTATACACTATGATGAATTTCAAATCCAACATGTGAATCAAAGTGGCGATTTACATTTTTGTTTTCACAACTCCCTCAATATGGGTATCAAATGAAAGGGCTTGACAAGTAAGCAAAGCAATCAAATCAAGTAAGCAAGCAAGTAAGCAATTTTACTTTAGGCATATTAACCCCATAACAGTAATTGAAGCTTTTAATCAAATTAAGATCAAATTGACCGAAGATCTTTGGGGAATGTCAATTAAGGTCCATAATTGAGAGTATCGCGCGCATTTAATTCGTGCGCAGATCAAGGAGTCTTCCCCGATTTAATGAAACACAGTAAGGTAATACCACTTTACAAATCCGGGGACAGTAAAGACCCCAATAATTATAGACCCGTATCCGTTTTGCCGGTTTTCAGCAAGGTGTTTGAAAAGATAATGCTTAATCAAATGCTCAATCATTTTAACACGAATAAAATCCTACACGATCAACAGTATGGTTTCACCAAAGGACGTTGTACTACCGACGCCGGTGTAACTTTTAAAACACATTTTTATCGTGTGGCAAGAGGCCCAAGACGCCATAGGAATCTTTTGTGACCTCTCCAAGGCATTTGATTGCGTCGATCACGAAACCTTGCTTTTGAAACTTGAGCATTACGGACTTGGAAAACTTACGCTCAGTTTAGTTACTTATTTCTTATTTAAATGACAGACACTTTCACTATTCACTTGGTTTAATAGTATAAATTGGTGTGCCACAAGGCTCGATATTGCGTCCTTTTCTCTTTTTAGTGTATATTAATGATTTACTCCATTTATAAAAAAATCAACCACAAATGGTGTTATTTGCTGATGACACTTCCTTACGACGAAATCCGACATCCGACATCGACTTCCCTATGACGACGTAAATACTGCCCTACTGCAGGTCCAAAATTGGTTCACTGCTAATAATTTAGTATTAAATGGAAAAAAAAACTAAGTGCATAAGATTTTCTTTACCAAATGCCGGTAGTGATTGTGAGATAATATTGAATCAAGAGTCTGCTGAGCTTGTAGATGGCTCTGACAGCCCTCTTTTGCAGAATGAAGATAGAATCAATATCTGCAGCCCGTCCCCACAACAAAATACCGTAAGACATGATGCTATGAAAGTAACTAAAATAGACCAGTCTCGCGGTATCCACGTCTGTTAATTGGCGAATTTTCCAAACAGCGTAAGCGGCTGAACTTAGCCGCTCTGCAAGTGATGTTAAGTGCGGACCCCACTGTAGCTTTGAGTCAAGCGCGATCCCCAGAAAAACCGTATTTTCGATGAATTCAAGTGTCTCCCTATTCAATACAACATGACATTCATTACTTCTAACATTCGGTAAAGCGAATCTAATGCATTTAGTTTTTTTCTCATTTAATACCAAATTATTCACAGTAAACCAATTATGGACCACATGCATAGCGTTATTTACGTCGTCAAGCTCTTGTGCACGTCTGCTTACTTTAAAAATCAGTGATGTGTCATCAGCAAATAACACCATTTGTGGTTGGTTTTTCAGTAAATGAGGTAAATCATTTATATATACTAAAAATAGGAATGGCCCCAATATTGAGCCCTGCGGTACTCCCATTTTGACTTTTAAGCCCGATGAATTCACACCGTTAATTTGAACTTGCTGAAATCTATCATTTAAATATGATTCTATTAAGCTAAGAGCAAGTTTACCTAGTCCGTAATGCTCAAGTTTCAAGAGCAGTGTTCCGTAATTCTCGCAATCAAATGCCTTGGATAGGTCACAAAAAATGCCTATAGCATCTTGTGCCTCTTCCCATGCGTTAAAAATGTGTTTTAATAAGGTGACACCGGCGTCGGTTGTACAACGTCCTTTGGTGAAACCATACTGTTGATCGTGTAAGATGTTATTACGATTAAAATGATTGAGCATTTGATTTAACATTACTTTTTCGAACACCTTGCTAAAAACCGGCAAAACCGATACGGGTCTATAATTATTAGTGTCTTTGCTTCATTAAATCCGGGAAAACCCCTTGATCTACACACAAATTAAATATTAAAGCTAAATAGGGTGCAATTGTCTCAATAAAGGATTGACAAACTTTAGTGGATATGCCCCACAGATCTTCGGTAATTTTGATCTTAAGTTGCTTAAATGCCTTTATAATGACTATGGGGTTTATATGTTTAAATTTAAATTCCACAGGACAGGCTGACACATTCGCTCTTAATAATTCAATAGCTAGTGCGGGCGAGGAATTTAAAGTTTCTGTAGTTTTAATCGGGATATTGGTAAAGAAAGTTGCAAATTCCTGAGCAACATCGATGTTATCGCTAATGAGACCGCGGGAAGTGTCCAGTGTGTAATCAGTATTATGTTTTTTGTTCCTGTTCGTTTCATTGTTTATAATTTTCCAAACTGTCTTTATTTTATTGTCTGCGGATTTAACTTTGTTACTAATGAAAGAAGCTTTAGCTGCTTTGCAGATATTTTTAAAAATTTTAGAATAAGTAGCAACATACTTATTAAAAGTATCCGTGTTTATATACGGCTTAAGGCCATACAGTTCAAATAATCTTTCCCTACTTTTCCTGATTCCTTTAGTTGCCCAGTCACTGAATAAAAACTTAGGGCAAATAGTTTTAGATTTCTTCTTAAAGGAATTATTGAACTCTGTTTGCACTAATGAAAATAATTCTTTATACAAAATATTACCATTCGTCATACTTAGGCCCTGAGCATTTAACTTGCTAATTAAAGTGTTATTAAACTTATTCAAATTACCCGATGTTATTGGTCTAGTTTGAATCTGCACTTTTTGTATCGGTGTGTTGCACTCAAAAGACATGGTTTGACCACTGTGATCCGAAGGGAGATAATTTACAATGGCTTTATCTAAATATTCACAGCAACAAAAAACATTATCAATACATGTAGCAGTAGCCGTAGTTATTCGCGTTGGTTCCAAAAATACATTTGACAGATTGAATGATTTGAAGAGGCTTAACAATCTACTGCTATTTGAATTATTTTCCAAAATATTAACATTAAAGTCACCACAAATAATTACTGATTTATTACCAGTTGCAAGTTTTCCTAAGACATCTTCCATTACTGACTCAAATATAGAGTAGTTTTGATAGTTTGGAGGTCTGTAAACGCACACTATAAAATGCTTATCTAGCTCAACACAGGACAGTTCGATGCTATGTTCCACCGATAGTTCCACTATGTCTTTACGAGTCTTGTATTTTACACAATTTTTAATTAATATTAATGATCCACCACGCAGCATGGATTTTCGGTTAAAGCAACTGCCTACACTATAGTTCTCATAATTAATCATCATTTCATAAACTTTCAACCAATGTTCAGTAATACAAATAATATCAAACATTGTTTTTTCTAAAAACAATTCAATTTCTAATATTTTGGAAGAAAAACCTTGAATGTTTTGATGAAACAATTTCAAGGAATTCTGCTTAGCCCCTTTTTTACAATTTACTAATTGAGTGCTAGAAGATACCTTGTTGTAGGTGAGATTAATAATATTATTATTGGTACCTTCTGTTGTCTTACTGACTAGTTTAAATTATTGTGGCTGACCACCTTATTATTAGTATTATTACTAATTTTTGTGGTGCTAATTACATCCGACTTCGACATACTACTTATGTCTGAGTTAATAATAAAAGCTAATAGCCATGCTATTTGACGTCTAAAACTAATAGGCAGATACGCTGTACCCCTAGTCGATTTTAAATACTCAACAAAAGTGTTGGTGTCAAAAAATATAAGTTTGTCACTATAGTGATTAACTATCTAGTGATAGTAAATGGGTAGAATGTAGGATGACCCAAACCGAATTCTTCGCGGGCGAAGCCACGAGCATGGTTTGTAATATTATTTTCTAAACATGAGTTTGTCCTGGCTTATTAGTCATCGCACAGCCCAAACCGCTGATTTGAAGCTACAGACATAATTTTTTTCGAAATTCATCCCCTAAACGGGTGAAACGGGGTTGGAAATATATGTATGGAAGTCCGCCGTTTCTGAGGATAACGACCTGAAAATTTGTATTTAGGCTTTTGATAAAAAAAATAACTATTGCATAACCATCCGATTAACATACTTACGTTTTCAATTTCCCACACTAGTAGCCTAATCTCACTCTATGGCCCCAAATACTAAAAACTTCTTGACACGTTGGCTTCGATTTGAAACACCATATATTATAACACTACTAGCTGTTGCTCGCATATATATTTTGACCGAGACCATGGTGCAGTCAGTGCTGCTTTCTATTAATTTTAAGATCTATAACTGACGTATATTTTGTGTTTATTTTTTTTTTTCTTTTGTTGTAATATTAGATTGTAACTCCCATCTAACTAGTTAATTTAATTTTTTTTTAAATTGCAATAGTAATGTTATTTTTTTATTTTCTTTGTTAATTTATTAAAATAGTAATTTTAATTTCTTTATAATAATATGACACACAATATAATATTGAATAATTTGTATTGTATGCCCAAAAGGCGGGACATAGCTGATGAACATCACTGTAATTCTTAACACCTGTATCTACTTCTGTACCTATGATCCACAATAAACATGATTGATTGATTGATTGAAAAGGGTCACATTAAATTAGCTAGCGAAACTCTGCAAACGGAAGGGTATCGATATTTAGACAGGATAAAATCATCATCATCATCATCAGCCTATAATGTTCCCACTGTTGGGACACAGGCCTCCTCTCTGTGAGAGGGAGTGGGCCGTAATCCACCACGCGGACCCAGCGCGAGTTGTTAGATGTCACATGTCTTCGAATTTTTGGTTCTAGGACATGCCGGTTTCCTGACGATGTTTTCCTTCGCCGTTTTGAGAGCAGTGGTGATGAAATAATTTACACAAAGTAAAGCGCCTGTCTGGGTTCGAACCTACGACCTACAACTCGTAAGTCGCGGCCGATGCCACTGGGCCACCGCTACTCTCAAAATCTATCTCATCATCTGCTTAGCCTTTTCCCCACTATGTTGGGGTCGGCTCCCAGTCTAACCGGATGCAGCTGAATACCAGTATTTTACATGGAGCGACTGCCTATCTGACCTCCACAACCCAGCTACTGGGTAATATGATACCCCTTGGTAAGACTGGTTGTCAGACTTTCGGGCTTCTGACTACCCGTAACGACTGTCAAAGATCCACGAATGACAGCCGGGACCAACGGCTTAACGTGCTTTCCGGTCTCGGTATGTAAAAATGGTCACCCATCCACAGACCAACCGCGGCAAGCGTAGCTTAACCTGATCGATCGACCTGTGCGGCTGTTATTATTTAGCCACGGGCCCCTCCCACTCAAAATCTATCTCTACAGGATATATATCTCTACAGTATAAAATAAAAAAAAAATATATTTGATGTTTTTGTGGGGCCAACGTCCGGCGGTGGTGCCTTTGTTACTTGAAGTAAGAGTTGAGGTAATCTGGTTTTCTTTTCTTTTATCGTATTTAGATAACGATACACATCACCTCTATGAAGTCTACACACACAAAAACAGAATTCCTGAACTGATATTTCAAGTGACACACACAATGACCCCAAAAAAAACATCATCAAATATATAAATAAATTTATTTTTTGTTTGATCATGGTTAGAATATCGATACCATCACGTGTGCGGAGTTTCCCTAGCTAATTTAATTTGACCCTGTATAAACTTTACACCATATTGCGCAACATAGATTAAGTATTAAGTTTCTCCATAACGCTCCACTAACCAGGAATATATAGGAACTCCTCCTTACCTAATCCCGATCCATGGCCGCATTATCCATTCTTATTTACAAAATGTTGTTATAATTAAAAGTTATTATTACCGCTAATTGTTATCCGTATTCGTGGCTAATACTTTATCTTAATCATAGCTTAACAAACAATTAAAAGAGACATAGAATTTGAATTGAATAATTAATAATATGAAATCTTTCATAATTTGCTATTTTCCAATTATAATCTACAGGTCTATTACATTTCTTGAGCTATAACTCAGTTCACCTAGTGCCAAGCCGTCTGTCGCATGTCGGTCGCTGCGAAATGATAACTGTGAAAAAAAAGCACCGTGCTACTATGAATCTTATAACACGTAAGATACATAATTATTTTTGATTTTAAACTTTGTATTCCCTTCCATTTAGTTCTTTATTATTTTTACCCGGTCTGAAAGGCAGTCGCTCCCTATAACATACTGGTATACTGGTAGATAACTAAACCTTAAAAATTATTTAAAAAAATTAAAAAAAGTTTATTGGAATCAACAAGTTTTCATATTACATCAGCGGCGATTGGGGCCTCCATTTATGCGTATAAAGCCTGTATTATTTGGAGACTCCGCTATTCCATGCATTATTAGTACCTAGAAATACTTGTTTATTTCTATTTTACCATATTTATACAGTGAGAGCAGTGGTGGCCAAGTGGTAACGGCAGCGACTTACGAGTATGTTCAAACCCAGACAGGCGCTTTACTTTGTGTAAATTATTTCATCACCACTGCTCTCAAAACGGTGAAGGAAAACATCGTGAGGAAACCGGCTTGTCCTAGAACCAAAAATTCGAAGACATGTGACATCTGCCAACCCGCACTGGGCCCGCGTGGTGGATTACGGCCCACTCCGTCTCACCGAGAGGAGGCCTGTGTCCCAGCAGTGGGAACATTATAGGCTGTATATATGGTTTTATACAAATAAAATAACTTAAAACTATAGTGGGTTACATTTAAAAGCTAAGCAAAGTGTGCGTGAAAGATGGGAAACCTAATTCAATAACTTAGGTACCCCCGAATTAGAAAAGGTAATAAGGTCTACAGCGTCAAACTGACCGGTGTTTTCTCCTCTGTTACAGATATTTGCTGGTTGCTTATACTACATCTTCCTATATATTCACAAGCATCAAACCATGCAGAAAGCTCTTTTAGGTTTGAACCAGATTACGAGTACAAGTACGGAACAGTTCCAAAAAGAAAAGACAAGCGTGTCTATCAGCTTAGAGCATATTATACTTACCCGCCAAAATGGAAGCCGAAAAATAGCGAAAAACCCAAATTTGTTTTCTTCAACCAAGATCAAGGATATTATACGAGTACTTACGACAAATCTGATATACCTATTATAAACATAAAGGATTGTATTTACACTAAAAGACCTAACGAACCCAATAGTAACCGTGGAATTACATGTTATAGACCTACTTCTTATTGGAGAATTCTATGGTGGGCTTGGAAACATAGACCATGGTGGGCTAGGAGACCTTTTAAGAGACCTTTTAAGAGACCTACTGAGAAACCTAATAAGAAACCTACTAAGACAACTGAGAAACCTGATATCCCTGACCTAGGAGATGAAACAGATATCCCAACTACAACTAGTTACGGAACCACATCGACCAAGTCATACAACTAGTAAACCGGGAACACCCAAATATTCCGAAATAATTTGATTCCGAATTTCGATGTTCCGATTTTCAAGTCCGAATTTCATAATGCCTAAGAATTATAATGTCTATTATTAAAAATCACGAAATTTATTTTACCGAAAGTCATAAATGCGATTTGTTTGTTTTCCGATTTTCATAAGTTCGAAGAATCAAATGCTCGATGGGTTCTCGGTCCGAAAAAAGACACTCCGATTTTAAATTTTCCGAATAACTTTCTAAAATTAGGATTCTGATACAATTAGTATAATATTCAATTACGTATATAAATTTAAAATCTTTATGTAACGTTTAATGTAATTTAAAAACGTCTACTTTATTATAAATACACACATCAAAAGTGTCTAGGGATCAACATATATTTTTGCAATAACTTTTCTCCTGATTGATATTAATTAAAATTTTCTTTAAGGATTCATCAAATAAAGTGTTTTCGTTTGTCACAGTAACGATAAACCAAGTCACCTTTGCATTAATAAAGAAATTTGCCATTTTCCTAATAAAGGGATTTTTGACATTTGAACCACTAACACCAAAGTTCGAAAAAAAGACTGAAATAACAGTTTTCTTTAAAATTTTATTGGGTAACTTAAACAATTAATAATCCGTGTTTCTACCGCGAACACTAACAACACAAGAACATCGGTTTGGCATACTCAAAATGAGTTCATCCAAATCACGCTGTGGAATGGCCGCCCATGTTCGTTGCAACAACAAAAAAAGGTCTTCTTGCGACTGGATACCCTCCATATTCGGCAGAGCTCTTCTCTGTAGCATATCCCATGCATGCTCAATCGGGTTCAAGTCTGGCGACTGAGCAGGCCAGGGCAGGACATTGATGTTAGCTGCGGCGAGAGTCTGTCTTACAACTCTTGCGGTGTGCGGTCGTGCATTATCATGCATTAACTGAAATAAGGGACCGATTTGCACTTGTAGAGGAACGATGACGTCTGATACAATCGTCTCAGCATAAATTTGAGCGTTGAGGTTGCCTCTGATCCAAATCAACTCAGTTCTTCCGCCGATCCAAATACCCGCCCGTACCATGATGGTTCCACCACTATAAGGATGGACTTCCTGGCAGGATTTTAATCGCTGTTGGCGTCCAGGGGTTCTCCAGTGTCGTATACGTCTTGTATCCGGTCTCATACCAAAACGAGACTCATCAGAAAAGCACACGAAACGCCATTGTTCTTCTGCCCAATTTCTGTGTTCAAGAGCCCATTGATATCGAATCCTACGATTGTGCATTGCTATAGGTGGTACCCGTAGCGGTCTTCGGGAATGAAGGTTCACTTCATGCAAGCGGTTTCTGACTGTTTGGTCGCTAATTAAGTTCCCTGAAGAGTGATGAAGCCTCACGGCTAACATCATGGCGGTTATTGTTGGAGCTCTTCGAGTTAAGATTTGAATGTATCGGTCTTGTCTCCGTGTGGTGCAGCGATACCGTCCTCCATGGCGCTCAGCCACGGTACCAGTGCTTCGGTAACGTGTCCAAAGTCGACTGATAACACTCTGACTTGTATTCAGAGCTAAAGCCACAGTACGTTGCCGGGAACCAGCTTCTATCATTCCCACGGCTCTGAGCATTTCTTCCCTGCTTAAATGACGTCGCCGCTCCATAATAACGTTGGTTTTAATCAGTAGTAGGGAAACAGTAGCACTAATAATGTCTTCAATGCGTTGTATGTTTTTATAGGGAAAATATTGACAGCTGATTTTCATCTTTTACTCGAATTTGATTCACAGTTCCTGATTCAAATTATGAAATGCACCAAAAAGGATCCATATAAATTTATAAAATCATAAATTTATTACAAAGCCACATCTCAATCTCAAGAAATCCGCATAAAAATGCTTGATCCCTAGACACTTTTGATGTGTGTATTATTTTTTTGTGTTTTCGTCTTCTTTTATATAAGGTCCCATTAAAATAGATGGACAAACTTTTAGAAATCATTCAAACCACTAAAATAAGGACATTGTTAAAAAAATATATGAGAAAAACGCATCGATACTTACAAGAAAAATAATCAGCTAACGAAATTAGGTACACAAGTGCCTGCAATTTATTATTTTAGGTCAAAATAAAATCAAGTGTTTTTTTTTTGCTTTGATATCTTTGGTTAGACGAACTGAGCGCTGTGTTAAAATTTGTCCATCTATTTTAATGCGACGACGCACCGAGAATGCCTGGAAAAGCTATTGGTCGATGAAGCAAATAATGAAAGGAACTCTCCCTCTCTCACTGAAGAGAAAACTCATGGACGTGTGCATTCTTCCTACCCTCACCTGTGGAGCGCAGACATGGTCACTAACCAATCGTCAAAAGTCCGCGCTCGGGGTCTGTCAGCGAGCAATGGAGCGCAGTATCCTTGGAGTTAAACATTCTGATCGTATAAGGTCCTCGATACTGCGTTCTAAAACTCAAAATGCCAATGTAGGTCACACGGCTGCCAAGCTAAAATGGCAACATCTGTCGCATGCCGGAGGAGCTGTGGGCTAAAGCAACCACACAATGGGTTCTAAACAGCAGCACGCGACAACGCGGCAGACCCAGAATGAGATGGCGGGACGAGCTCGACTCTTTCCACAAGGATTGGCGTATAACAGCACTGGATAGGGATAAGTGGAAGGAGGGAAGGGAGGCCTTTGCCCTGCAGTGGGACAGAAATGGCTGATAATAATAAGTCAATTAGTTCTAATAATTTTCAGATTAATTAAATTTTAGAAGCAGTTTTATTGTGAAATTCTACAGCCAAAACCCAAATACCATTTAAATACAATTTAAATTAATATCCATAGAAAAAGTACCTTGAACCTTATTTCAAAGTTTCATCAAAAACTGTGGACCTGGAGGTGACATCTGTCATGTCACCTCCGATAAAACCAAACAAATAAAACGAAAACGAAAACATGTTGACAAGATCAGCCTTACGAAAAGCACGCCTGCCACCTCCGGACTCTTCGCTCAGCTCCGCCTCGCCGCCGCCGCGGCGGCGCCCCAGTCTCACTGTGAGCGCTGTGACGACACCACCTGCTCGTCGACGTGGAGGACGCCAGCCGCCGGACGGTTTAGGACCTCGAGGCCCACCGGCCTCTGATAGGGTCCCAGCTTCCGGCGGAAGATCAATGAAAATGTCATACTATGGGGCTACAGAGGGGGAAACAATCTGATCGCGTACCGTGTTCGGATGCTCTCTCTTTTTCAATTTCTTGAGGCAGCTGTCAACTTTTCGGCACAACGACTATCGGATCAGTTGCGTGTCATCCAGCGTAATTATATGTTGGATGACACTGTACTTGATCGCCTGCGAAGTGAAATGCAGAGTAGCCATGTCATCGCCCCCCAGTCGCAGACTGCTGTACTACTACCGCAGTCTAATGCCAAACCAGTCATGCTGACGAGGGGAGTAATGACAGGGCTACAAACGTAAGTACCCAATGTAATGATGAATTGAGGAGTGCTTTAGAGGATGCGATTCAGGAATATCGCTTTGTGTCGCCCGAACATAGGCCACGCTTTCCTCGTTTGCCCATGCATAACAAAAATAGGGCGCTGGTGGTGGTTCTGGATTCGCAGTTTTCAAACTATTTTGATTGCTGCGAAGACCTCACCGATACTCATTCGATTCTGTACTGCGAGGCTGTAGCGGCATGTCGTGTAGCTCACGTCAAATTTGCCAATGACTCTTGAGCTACACGATCGAAACCAGCCTTACCAGCTTGACAGTGCAGAATTTAACGCCGTATTGGTGGGGCCAGAGCGCTCATTGGCAAACTAATCTGCTTCATGGGAGGGCAATACTCGCCCTAGAGTGATGCGCTTTGTGAGACGGGCATTCTTGGGGACTGATATCAGTCCTCAAGACTATATGTCTTGCGGAGCGCATCGACTTCCTGAAGCAGAAAGTGTATGCATGGGCGAACCGTATTCGTCGGTATAAGCGGCAAGTAGAGTGATACACTCAGAATCGCACCTTCCAGAGTGATGAAAGGTGGGTTTATAGGGGTTGGAAGCGACCGGACCAAAGTGTGGCTGACACGTGCCTGCCAGATGATGATTCCATGTGTTCTTTCTGGCGCAGTATCGCGTCGGTGCCTGACAGTCACACAGAAACGAATTGGGCTCGGGAAGTCGAGCGAGCCTGTGATCCAATGCCAGAAATGGGGGCTATTACCATCTGTCCCCAAGATGTAGCTCGTGCAGTCCGTCCGTTGCCTAACTGGAAATCTCCAGGGCTGGATGGACTACATAACTTTTGGATCAAGTGGTTCTCAAGGTCACACGCTCGCTTGGCACCTCAGTCCTTCTTCAGTCTGGTTCGCTACCCCAGTTCCTAACTACAGGAATTACCCACCTGCTCCATAAATTAGGTAGCACCGCAGAACCCAAAAATTATAGGCCGATCACGTGTGTACCGACGGTCTATAAAGTTTACATCCATTTTGAGAACTAAAATTAACAAACATATAGACACGTACTCCATGATGTCTGCCTCTCAGAATGGATGTAGGAATGGGTCCCGCAGTACTAAGGAGCTACTCCTCATTGATATGGCCATTAGCCAACAGGTTCGTCGTTTCCGAAAGGATCTGTCGACATGTTGGATAGATTATAAGAAGGCCTATGACTCGGTGCCACATACATGGCTCATCAGGGTGTTAGAGTTGTATAAAGTAGATACAACTCTGCGCACCTTCCTGATGTCGTGTATGGGGCAATGGAGGACGGTCCTTCGCTATCCAGGATGTCGAAATATTCAGAGGAATAGCAAACCGATAAGGATTGAGCGAGGCATATTTCAGGGTGATAGTTTGACTCCACTTTGGTTCTGCTTAGCCTTGAATCCTCTAAGCACACTACTGGAGGATTCAGGTCTAGGCTATCGGCTGAGGAGAGGTGGTCAGGTTATATCGCACCTCCTCTACATGAATGACCTAAAACTCTTTGCCCCCAACAATTTGCAACTGAAAGTAACTCAAACTTTCAGTAGCGCCATTAGGATGGAATTTGGTGTGGACAAATGTGCGGTCATGCATGTAAAGCGAGGGGAGATTGTGGAATCCGTGGGAAATCAACTCTCGGATCCATAAACCTATAAGTATTTGGGTGTGTCGGAAGCGTTAGGGATCAATGTTACTGACATGAAGCAATTGTTGAAAGAGCGCTTCTTTGGCCGCCTGAAAAAAGTACTTAATAGTTTTCTATCAGGCGGAAACAAGGTGCGCGCCTTCAACGGTTGGGTCATGCCAGTTTTGATATACTCTTTCGGCATACTCAAATGGACTCAGACCGAACTCGACGCCCTGGATAGGAGGGTCCGTACACTGCTGACTGCAAATCGAATGCATCACCCACGGTCATCGGTAATGAGGCTGTATATCCCGTGAAAATGTGGAGGTCAAGGGTTTTTAAACGCTAAGACCCTCTACAATCGCGCGATATACAGTCTCAGGGAATATTTCCTAGAAACCGACGTGGGGATGCATCGAGATGTAGTCATAGTGGATAAGGGCCTCACCCCGCTCTCCTTGGCTAAAGAGAACTGGCGCAAACCAGTAGTGCTTGACACTAATGATCGCGAGGATATGGAGGTAAGGCAGAGTAAGGAGCTTCACGGGCGCTTTTTCCGGGCCCTACATGGACCCGATGTAGATCTACTAGCCTCCGTAGCCTGGCTGCGTTTCGGTGACCTCTCCGTCATCTCCGGGTGTTCTCGTCTGGCTAACGGAGAGTACTTGCATAGACACAACCTCTTAAGCCAGCTTCTTAGGCCAAGCAGCCTGGATAATTCATCAGCAGCTTGCACTGAAATACAGCCTTGTGGAATCGGAGGTGCCGTACTACAGGTATGTGCCCAACCCAGTTCTCGAAAATGGTAATATCACATTGTGCTGGGATCGATCCATCATCACTGACAGGACTATTGTTGCCAATAAGCCTGATATGGTGGTGGTGGATCAATCAGAGCGGCGCGCAATGATTGTTGACATAACCGTCCCGCATGATGAGAACCTCGTGAAAGCCGAGAAAGATAAACAGATCAAGTATATTGACTTGGCTCGCGAGGTTGTCGACATGTGGGATGTTGACTCAGCGATCATTGTGCCCATAGTCGTGACAGTCAATGGGTTAATAGCCAAGAGCCTCGACGAACACCTAAGGAGGCTCTCGTTGGGCAGCTGGATCAAGGGCTTGATTCAGAAAGCGGTACTTCTGGACACGGCCCGCATTGTTAGGAGGTTCCTCTCTCTGGAGCCCTGACCGCCGCGCCGGTAGCTTTGACCCTGTTCCCGATACCGGTGGGCTACTATTATTTTTTATATTTTTAAATGTTTTTTATATTTGTTATATCCTAATATTTAAAAATATAATTTATAATATGTAAAATAATGAAATAAAGGAAATAATAATAATGTGGCGGGTGTCACATTGGGGCGGTGGATACGACTGCACGCAGTCAAGTAGACACTCCCCAGGATCGACGTGCCTCACACATACAGCCTAGAATAAATGTTACTAACATTAGTTTATAAGTTTATATTGTTACTAACAAATAATATGGAAGTAATTCTGAATTAAATGTTTATTATTTTTATTATTATTGTTGAATCGCGAGTGTAACGAATGCAGTGAGGGATTAAGCTCGCCCAAGTATAAGGCACCTTAATTCCCGAGGAGAATACTCAACTTTTCACACTTTCTGCGACATAATAAAAATTAATTCGATTTTCGTTTGTTTTTCTTTTCTAAGATTTTTCATATGATTTTTTAGTTATGGTCACAAATTCAAATCACACTAATGAACAGCGAGATAAAATGAAAAGTAAAATATTGTAGCTCGGCTAGACACTACGGTTATAATGAATTACTTTAGGTTAGGTATGTTTGAAAATTATTTGGCATTATCATAGAAATACATCATCAGTTATATTAGTGAACAAAAATCATAAGAAATGTGTTTGTGACAAGAATACGTTCACACAAGATAACGGCTCTTTATCACCGCGCGAAAAAAGCTGTTTTTTATCGCTCTCTTTTGAAAAACCAACCGCAAACCGTAAAAAAACTGCCGTAAAAAAAAGTTCTTTCGTGACAACAACACCCTAATTGCGTAACACACTATCAATCGGAATCTGGATCATTTTGAAGCAAATTGCTAATCAATTGCTTCATAATATCGAAAAATTTGTGTGCTCAACACGTAAATAACGCAATGACTGTGAATCGAAAAATATTTTGGGTCATCGTTGAAATCAACAGCGAGTGAAAAAAGCACTCGAATGAAACACATCACAAATAGTTCTGCGGGGCAATTGCGTAGGTAACAAATTATCAATCAGAACCGGTTTCATTTTGACAGTTCAACAACATTCATTGCGTTATATATACGTTGATGAGCAGACAAATTCGAACATATAAAGCAATGGATTCGCAACATCCTTAAAAATTATTCAGATTGAAATTGATAGCGTGTTACGCAATTAGGGTACGGGTGTCCCGCGACACCTCTCGACTTTGTTTTGTCGTCTACTGGTCATACAAACAGCATGTCATGTCATTTAATCGATCCCAAATAATTGAAATTTTCATTTCCTAAATACTATTGCCCGTGGGTGTCGTAAAAGGCGACTAAGGGGCATACCGGAGCATGGGCAGCAGCGTTCTCTATGCATTCTACCACCATACCATACTGCGATCGCCAACCCGCCTGCCAAGCGTGGCGATTATGGCAAACCCCCCCCTTTTTGGGGGAGGCCTATGTCCAGCAGTGGACGTCTTTCTGCTGAAATGATGATGATGATGATGAAATACTATAGGCCGACCGCTTAACTGAGACGTTACCTGAAGTAGCAACGCGGTGCGGGAGAGGTGATACTTGTCACAAGTTGACGAATCACTGAGCTCTCGCATCACGTCACCACACCCCTTTCGCACCGCGCTGCTACCTCAGGCAACGTCTCAGCCTACAATCGGTTGATGGCAATAAGCTTGCCCCCTTTACATGGGACTACTAGTACGGTACTGGCGAAGTGTGTGTGTACCAGGTACGCTTCTGCCTAGTCCTTCGAGCAAAATAGTCGTGATGTTATGTTGTTACAACCTAATTGATACGCTAAGACTAACTTACCCGCTTAGACTGACTTATCGTACTTTTGTGATGAACCCTAGGCTGCTAACTGCTGCCAACATGGATGATGGTCGCCGGGCACACCGAAACAAAATAAATTATTGTTATAATCTCATTGAAGATACAGATTTTTATGGAAAACAGGAATCTAGTCGAAAACGTTTCCGAGTACTAGCGGGGTACCAGTAGGAATGGCTTTCATTTTGACAGTTCAAAGACATTCATTGCGTTATACAACATGTTTTTTTTTTGATATCCCATAACTCTAGGGGGTCATTGTACTCATCATCATGAATAACTTTTACTATGGGACCAGACCTGAAATCGCGAAAAAAATCAGCTGTTCCCTACATTTATTTTCGTATAACTCGTCAAAATGTAGGGAACAGCTAATTTTTTTTACGCGATTTCAGGTTTGGTCCCATAGTAAAAGTTGTTCATACTGATGAGTACCTACAATGACCCCCTAGAGTTATGGGATATAAAAAAAACACATTGTCGTTGTTGAGCAGACAAATTAATTGTTCGAACATATGAAGCAATGGGCTCGATATATCCTTCAAATTGATTCAGATTGTGATTGATAGTGTGTACCTAACGCAATTAGGGTGCTAGTTACACAAAAGTTAATTTCACTATTGCTGCGGAACAGTACCTATGGTATCTACCGAGAACGGGTATATTGCCCTTCTGGGGCAGTTGAGTAAAAATAAATTAATAGTTTTAAAAACACTAGACAAACACGCTTACAAGACTTTTCTTAGAAATCCAAAACAGTTATGATACGATTTTCCAATCATGAAGTTTATATCTTCCGGCTCCATCATCAGATCAGTTCGACAGTACCATATTATTGTATTGTCATCAGAACTACACACAGCTGCCAATTTTCATTACGCTACGACCCTTGGAAGATGGTTAAATTAGTTACCTTAGATTCCATTACATAGTTAGTTACATACAGGTCGACCTAATAAAAGCGTGTTAATGAGTATTTTACCAACTACCACAGTGCCCACAATTTAACCGAAAACATATTGAATTAAATTGTTGAGTCATGTATGAAAAAGTAACTACCTATCGAGAACCTACCTTTATGTAAACATCGCAGCAGGTGGCGTTTTGTAGTCTCTGCCAAAGCCTCTACCCCTTTGGGAAAAAGGCGTGAGTATGTATATGCAGTGCCGGATTTGCCACGTAGCAGGTGTAGCAAATGCTACAGGCCCCCGCGCTGTGGGGGCCCCGCGCTTGGACGTACAAAAAAGAAGTCATGGTACCCTATACCATTAGGTGTATTGAAATATTATGGAAGAATGGTCAAAGAAACATACGCTCTCCGAGATGGGATGCAAAAAATTTTCGAACTCACTTCGCTCGCTCTTGCATAAATGTATAAGGTTCTCTCAGAACTTGCAAGCACGTAGATTTTTACAAAAGTACCTACTATACTGAGCATTGTTTGAAGAAAGTAATTTGGCTCAAGTACTTCAACTGACGTGGAACGGAAAAAAACGTATTTGTTAAGAAACATTGATTTGACTAGTGGAAAATCACTACACAACTAAAACTGTTATGAAAAAGTTCTGTTTTATAAACAATCTAAGTTCTACCATATTTTCCCCTAGGTAAAATTTGCTACAGGCCCCGCGCTGGCTTAATCCGGCACTGGGGGGTATACGTACGTAGGTACGTATCTAAGTAACTTTCGAGATAATCGATGTTGAAGTTTGCGTAAAATAATACGGGTTCACACTGCCCTAAGTTTCGGAATGCCCGCTTAACATGTCAACAGTTTTGTGGCCTTATCAGGGACTAGGCCTGGAAAACCGCGGCAGAAACAATAATGTGGAATCTATGATCATTCATAGATTCATTCATTCCCCAATGAAAGAGAGCAATGGGTAGCTCACCGTCCGATCAGGACCAGGCCCGTGCCGAACGGCGCGTACGTGTTCCACACGCGCCTCAAAGAAATGTAAGCATCAGAGATCAGAGAGATCAGAGATCAGAGACAATCCCGCCGACCCGGCGGCGGTCGGCAGGATTGTCCGAAAAGGTTATCGCTGGCCCGGAACATAAAGGGCTAAGGAAGGAACACGGGTGGGTTTTAGTCAGTAAAAGTCTGACACTACCTTCCGCTCCTCCCAGAGCGGGAGGGGTCATTACTCATTTGAAGATTAAAAAAAAAAGGGGAATACTTATTTTACTTTAGTGCTATTTCCGGCACTGTAGATCATTCATGGGTTTAAGGAACGTTATATCTTATTCTAATCTTTTATAGGCTTTTCATATTTAACTCTTTAACGAAAATAAGTAAACAAAGGCTTTTGCTTTTCTACAGTGTGGCAACATCTACATCGCCACATGCGAACTACGCTCCACACTGACATCACGTAAAATCCTGCACCGCGCAAGTAAAGTTTACCGCACAACTAGCATATACAACGTCCTTCCCGACATTAATCGTCGGGCAGTAGCCTACTAAACACGACACCCGTCTGGTCGGAGGATCCTCCTTTTTCTTTAGAGTATGAGTGAACTTTACAGCTTGTTCCTCATCTCATGCCTCTATAACTGCATTAAATGCAACGCAATATTTCCAGCCTTACGAAGTCAAGATAAAGAGGAAATATGTATATGTAGAACTACTTAAAATTAAGGTGTGCTGATGAAAGTGTGAATGTGAATGTTGAGTGTGGCAAACGGAGCATGAAAGTAGAATAAATGTTGTTGAAATGCGTTCCTTGTAAAGCATACGTGGTACAGCAGACTAAAGTCGCAAAATATAGGATTGAGGGCAGTGGACAGGAAATGCACTATGTCATCGAATATATCTAGCTGGGCCAGCTAGTTTGCTTCCACAGCAGACAAGACAAAGAGATCGACCGAATAGCAGAAAATGCCTGGAGGAGCTACTGGTCCATGAAGGCGCTAATTAAGGGCTACCTTCCTATCTCACTAAATCGCAAGCTAATCGACATGTGTGTCCTGCCTATCCTAGGGCGCTCAGACTTTCGTTTTTGACCGAGACTCACAAGTCCAAACTGAAGGTTTGCCAAAGAGCGATGGAGAGTAGCATTAAAAAAATTAAACTCACCGACTGTATTGACCTTAATATGCTCCAAGACAGATATCGCCGATGTTAGCGGTAAGTTTGCAAGGCTGAAGTGGGACCGGACGGGTCAAACTTCAACTTCTTGTCATCAAGACACATGGGCCACGATCGTCACATAGTGTGTACCTGAAGACGGGTGACGTCGCCGAGGCAGGCCTAAGAAACGACGAACTGACTTCACTTTTGTAAGTTAAAAAAATGTAAATGAGAAGGTATCTTATGAATATAAAATAATGCTATCTTAAATATTTACCAGCGAGGACTCATAAACTATCGCTTTCTTGAAGGCCACAACGTACCCTAATTTCCGCAAATGCATCACGTCTTGCCACCTGTCCTCCTGTCACACCCTGTTCTCCTGGTACCCGTAGGCCCGCAGTTGCGTATTTGCATATAAATTAGTCCGTCAACCAAATAACCAAGAAGACCACGTCGAATTTTATAGCTCTACAACTTTGATTATATGTATAAATATAATCAAAGCTCTACAAGGATCGTTTGGCGCGCTGCCAAACGCCATCTTGTTTCTTCAATACTTTTCACAATATAAATGCACTACTGTATACCTACAGCACCCCCTTGTCATCGTCATTCTAGTGCCAAGAGATCCTTGTAGCAGTGTACTTTACTCCAATGTTATTTTCGAACTGATGAATGACGGTTATATTGAACTAGCTTCAGCACGCGACTTCGTCCGCGTGAAATTTCTTGTTCCTCCGACCGTCTCATCGCATCGCCTGACCGCGCTAATCATTTTCGCTTAGCATTTTTCAAACTTTTTTAATTTTTGCTTGGCTCCTTAAGGTCGTAGCGCGATTATAAATAGCCTACAGCCTTTCTCTAGAATTGGGCTCATCATCATCATCATTTCAGCCGATAGACGTCCACTGCTGGACACAGGCCTCAACCAAAAGGAGGAATAAAATAGGGGAATAAATATATATATATATTATAGGGGGAATAGAATTGGGCTATCAAATGCAAAATATAATTTTCTAAATCCGACTGGTAATTCTAGAGATTAGCGCGTTCAAACAATCAAAAAATCTCCCAAAAATCAACCAAATAACCTTCAAAGTCCATTTATTAAAAACTCGCTCTCCTAAACACAGCATGACAACAGCACACAGTTACTTTTATAATAAAGTGCGAATTTTTTGCCAAATCTCAGATAAATGAATCGGATCGTCTAGAAGTTATGAGATTTAAGATAGGTACAATAGAGAGGTTATGCAAAGATATGTCATAGAAAAACTGTGATCCCATGTCTCAGTGACGCCATCTAGCATCATATAGCAAAATTAGAGCGGCGATTATGCCGCTCTAATTTTCGAGCAATCCATAACGAGTTCAGCTACTCAACGCTAGAGGGCGCTGTAACCAATTTACTCTATTTAGCACGCTAACGTCATTGAAATATCTAGATGTCATATTCGTATGTGATATTATTGGAATTGCATTATATTCACATAATTATGGCCATCTATTAGGGCATCCAACAAACAAATATACAAAATTTTATAGACGTCACGCATTTCTCCGCAACTATCAATCGGATCGTGACCATTTTTTTTCATTGGTTTTAAAATCGATTCAGTAATTTTCAAGATATGGACTAATACGTGTAAGCTGTAAGTGTGACGGCCTGGCTTATTGATACGAGCTACGGGTGTAGTGTCAAACGGAAAAAAAACCTCTCAAAACCTTGGTCAAATTCTAGTGCAATATTTACAACAAAACTACTTAAAACTAAAAATTACGAAATAAAAAAGTTATTTAAAAAAATTAAACCGACTTCAAAAAGAAATGATAAATGAATTTCGGAAGTCGGTGGCAAAAAACTAAAACAAAAATACAGATCTCCGGACACCGACTTCCGAAATTAAAGTTATTTCATAATTTTGAGTTCATTTCTTATTGAAGTCGGTTAAATTTTTTTAAATTACTTTTTTTGCCACCGACTTCCGAAATTAAAGTTATTTCATAATTTTGCGTGAATTGCTTTTTAAAGTCGGTTTAATTTTTTTTTAATCGCTTTTTTATTTCGTAATTTTTAGTTTTAAGTAAAAACTGGAATATTTGTTTGTAAGAAGTAGGTAATAGTTTTGTTGTAAATATTGCACTAGAATTTGACCAAGGTTTTGAGATGTTTTCCCTTTGACACTACACCCGCAGCTCGTATCAATAAGCCAAGCCGTCACACTTACACGTATTAGTCCATATCTTGAAAATTACTGAATCGATTTTGATGAAACTTGCACTGTTCCCTAAGTTGAAGTAAATGTAAGCCAATAAAAAAAATGGTCACGATCCGATAAATAGCTGCGGAGGTATGCGTGGACAAACATACATACATACGTCTATAAAATTTTGTATATTTATTTGGAAGCCCTAATAGATTGTCATATGTGAAAATAATGCAATTCCAATAATATTACATAGGTACCTCCTTTTTTTGAAGTCGGTAAAAAAAGAAGATTTAAGTCGACGGACTTTGTCAAGTGGGGTGGGTGTCATTGAATAGGTCTTTGAAAAGCTTCTTTAGGTTTCTCTAATAATAGGGATGATGACAAAAAAATTAAAACGAAATATTCGAAAAAATAATGTAATTTCTTGGAAGGCATAGTAAAACGAGATAATTGACAACCTCCTTTTTTTTAAGTCGGTAAAAAAAAAAGAGGTGTAGCTGTGTCATGGACATGACCGTGTGTTGTACGTGAATACGTTTACGTAGCGTGGTTGATCCGCTCGGCCTCATTCATTCTTTTACGTTCCCGGCACTGCTTGACTCGGTCATAATTATGGTGTTTTATTGGTATCATTCGATTGCTCTTGAGAAGCCCTTTCCAACCATATACGATTTCTGTATTTGGGTTTGGCTTTTTGACGCGTATAGGCCGACATTATATCTATATTTTTGATATTATTTTTCTTTTTATTTTAACACATTATATTCACTATCACTATTTTACACTAATGTTTTGTATACAATAGATAGATTTTGACGAGTGCCAAGTGGAATACGCAGCAAAATTACTTCAAAATGGCGACGCTTCCCCCTCCACCGCGCGCGTCACAGTCCTCACTTGGCGTAATGAATTTTTTGATCCTTTAGCTATCCAATGTTGTAATTGAATTTAGGATGGAGATGATAGATATGAAGCTGCAACACCAAACCGTATACCCCGATTTTGTTATAATTGGTTTCTTGAGTTGCCTCCCATTAAAGAAGCAATTTTAAAGACGTATTCACGTCAAAAACAGTAAATTCAATGGACATTTGGAGAATTTGTATGGCATTTGTATGGCCGTCACTTCTATGGTAGTTCTGTCTTTGTCTAGCAGTTATTTTAAAACGTTTATATCTTGGTAATTTTGGAAGATTTTGGATTTTTTGTAGTTTTGTTTACTTACACAAATAAACAAATATTTTTTTTATTTAAAATAAAAAAAAATGTCATCATCCCTATTTTTAACTTCTTGCGCTCTACTGGACGTAATATTTCGCGGGCTACACAATACAAATAGTAGGGATAAGATTTAAGCATGAGAGGGCACTTTCACAGGGCTTGATTGAATAGTCCCTTCAGAGTCCATCCATCATCCAAGTATCGGCGTGGACGGGTTTATTCAGCCGTTTTCTCTATTAATGTTATAGATATCCCTTTTTATGTCGTAAATAAAACCTTCGTTCTGATTGCAAGGAACGTTTTAGGCGCGAAAATATCGGGATCCATTTTTTATGCTATATTTTTTCTTGTAGTTCTTATTTCATAAATCTGGCTAAAAGCTAATATAATAATAGGGCTGGCCTATTTTTGGCCAAAGAATCAGCATTGGCATAGGTACAACGTGGCAATGCTGCCAGCCTTTTGGGCAAGTTTCCTGTTGACAGCGATGCGGACGAATTTTTTGTTGCCCATTGATTATTTGCCCCTTTTAATATAATTGTACATATTATTATTATTATATTAAGACTGTTAGCTTTGTATGTAAAGACTTTAAATAAATTAGTAAGTATAAAAAAATGCAATAATTATCATATAAGTACTTAATTATAAAATATAATGAATGTATTCAAAAATATTGTAAATTATTTAAAAAGAATGACGGTAGACTCGCTTGATATCGGAACTCTTGAATAACTACTAGTAAACGTGTCGAGTGTGGGCTCATTAGATGTGTCTCAACGAGTACAGGGGGCCTAAAAAGGCCACTTTGGAGAATCATAAAAGGATGACATTATGAATTATACAATTGTAAAATGGCGAAGACAGTCCGTGTTTTCCTTTTTTTCGCTGCACTACGTAGGTACAATCAAAGAGATTGGGATTTTGGATTTGGATTGGATTGATTGGTATTTTAGCACAGACAAAAAAAATAACTGAAAAATGCTTCACCAATGGGATTTGATACGATTAACTTAACAGTTAACTGTCCATTCTGTTATCCTTTTATAATTCTACCATCCGGCCGTTTTAGGCCCCCTGTTCATTTTACCTGATGACGATGACCTGATGACTGACCTGGACACCAGGATAACGGAACCCTTGAGTGGCTACTAGTAAACTCATTCTCATCAGGTAAAATGAACAATACTCACTGAGACACATCTAATGAGCCCAAACTCGAAGGGTTTAATAGTAGCTATTTAAGGGTTCCGTTATCTAGGGTCCAGGTCCATAATTCGATGGTACCATGTTATTGTATTATCATAATTATATTATCATCGGAATTGGAAAATATTCAAACACAAATCAATATCAATATCAAAATATTTATTTGATAGAATAATAAAATGATGGGGTGTTACAGTGAATTTGTTTCAGCATATCCTGCCATACCTGGCGTGCAAATTTTCTTCAAGTCCGGCACAACACAGACTTAAGTACCTACATTTATAGAACGATATCGATGTAAAATATTTTACAAACGATATTGAGCAGGATGTAGATAATAGGCGTGACGACAGTATCAAATAATCAAAAATTTAATGATGTTAGGGGAAAATACATATTAAAAGGAATTAAAACAGTGATTTAGTTTAATTTAAAAACTTGAGATTAATCGGATTTTCACAAAAATAAAAGATTAAAATACTGCAGTCGGCCATTTTGACTGAAACACCAATCACAGCGCGTCACGGCGTGTGACGTCACGGGTATGTAAACATCACTGTGGTTCACAGAGTACACTATAGATAGTATGCTGACATTTGATTTTTACCTAAGCGTGACATCAGATCCGACGCCATGACACTGTGAGCTGTTTTCGCGCCCTATTGAAAAAATATTAGAAAAATGGCTTATAACTTCGTTAAACTTTAGTTTATTACCGAAATATAGGTGTTTTCGTAAATAGTAAATGTGTACGTACTTTACGGAAGAGGATTTGAAAATCATTCGTCATGCCTATTGAGTTGGTAGGTAGGTTTGTATGAAAAAAATAGCTTCTGCCAGCGACTTCGTTTGCATGGAAGTGTGTCGTGTGTAAGACACACAATCATCGTCTGCCTAGCCTTTTCCCAGCTTATGTTTGGGTCGGCTTCCAGTCTAACCGGATGCAGCTGAATACCAGTATTTTACATAGAGCGACTGCCTTTCTGACCTCCACAACTCAGTTACTGGGTAATACGATACCCCTTGGTAAGACTAGTTATCAGATTTTCGGACTTCTGACGACCCGTAACGACTGTCAAAGATCTACGAATGACAGCCGGGACCAACGGCTTAACGTGCTTTCCGAGGCACGGAGGGGTCTTGGTATGTAAAGATGGTTACCCATCCACTGACCAACCGCGACAAGCGTAACATAACCTGATCGTATAGGATAATAATATAGTATCCTGCTATATTAGAGGTCTGAAACTATATTTTTCAGAATAAAATATAGTAGACGAAACGACTTTATTAGCATTTCAATACAAAATGGCGAGATGACTGCAATAGGGCCGGCAGTATTCATCTCAAATCGACCCGTGCGGCTGATACGGGCTGATACCCGGTAGCGGCAAAAACAAAAACAAATTCACTTCACCTAAGTTTTCACGACGACCGGCAGGCCTTACGGCGGCAATAGTTACAATCAGGCAGACCATCAGTGTCTTACTTTAACTTGATCATCCATTTGACTTCGCTGTAGTCCGTTAAATTCAATACTGACCAGCTAATTGCGAAAACGTAAAAAAAAATTGAGTTTTGCGGGCTACCCTGGCGCTTTCGCCTTTATAGAAAGACATCGAGGTAAAATATTTTACAAACGATATTCAGCAGGATGAATGATAATTGAGTTGGTAGGTAGGTTTTTATGAAAAAAAATAGCTTCTGCCAAAGACTTCGTTTGCATGGAAGTGTGTAAGACACACAATCATCATCAGCCTAGCCTTTTCCCAACTTATGTTGGGGTCGGCTTCCAGTCTAACTGGATGCAGCTGAATACCAGTACCTATTTTACAAAGAGCGACTACCTTTCTGACCTCCACAACCCAGTTACTGGGTAATACGATACCCCTTGGTAAGACTAGTTATCAGATTTTCGGGCTTCTGACGACCCGTAACGACTGTCAAAGATCCACGAATGACAGCCGGGACCAACGGCTTAACGTGCTTTCCGAGGCACGGAGGGGTCTTGGTATGTAAAGATGGTTACCCATCCACTGACCAACCGCGACAAGCGTAACTTAACCTGATCGATCGACCCGTGCGGCTGATACGGGCTGATACCCAGTAGCGGCCCTAGGGCGGTGCGAGCGGTGCGACGCCGACGGCACCGGGCGCCATCAAGGGAGAGGCGCTGAAATCAACCGAAATGCGACCACCGTGGTCGCATTTCGGTTGATTTCAGCGCCTCGACGATCGGCTTTATAGTAAGTTACTATCATCAATGACTAGTGCCTGGTGGACAGTCCACCAGGCGCCAGTCATTGATGCACCACAACCAAGCAAAAGCAAGCAAGCAACTGCATACCTAATTATGCATATTTCATAGGAACATGGTACAGACGCCAAGCACATCAAGCTACCCGAAACTGTCAAATTTTCCCTGTCAACTTTGAACCTAATGCTTTAGCGATAAAGTTGAAAATCTATTAAAGAAATTTAACAGATTGTAGTAGCTTGATGTACGAGTACTGGCGTCTGTACATAGAGGGGCGTCACGTAAAGATTTTGCACCACCTAAAAAAAAATCTAGGGCCGCCGCTGCTGATACCTATTACTTAGTCACAAGTCCCTCGACTTTTTTTCTTATTGCTAGGCTCCTAAGGGTTGTAGCGTGATGTTAAATAGCCTATAACCTTCCTCGAGAATTGGGCTATCAAATGCAAAAATATTTTATTTGCGCGAAAGAGTAACAAACATCCATGTCCATCCATCCATCCATCCTTACAAACTTTCGCGTTTTTAAATCTTAGCAGGAAGTAGGATAGGAAGTAGAATTGTAGGTATACAAATCGTGTATCAATAAATAATAACGAATTCTATGGCTTATTTTCATTTATAAACACATTTATGTTGAGATTCCACAACTTTATTTACTTACTACCATAGAGTATAATAACATTGTAGGTGAAGCGCTACAAGGATCTTTTGGCGCGTGGCTTAAATCGGAACTAACGTTGCCAACTCGCCATCTTGTTTTGTCCACCATACCGTTCCGCTACGTCTGCTCAATCCGAGGCCGCTTTCCGAATTAGCTATAATCGCTCAGAGCTCTCACAATACATCATCTCCACTGACCTTGTAGCTGCATCATACATCATCTTAGTAACCGACCGCGGAGCCTGTAGCTGCACCGCGGAGCCCTTAGCCCTAGCGCTCTGCTATCGCCACCGCGATAGTGGCGCCCCTGTTGAGAGCTCAGCGAACTACAACCTCAACGTGTCGAGCAGCGATTCGGCAATATGCGCTTCGCACTGATTGGTTGTTAAACTCGCAAGTTTTAAAGTGCCCACTATTATATTTTGTTATCTTAGGAATTTGTATAAGTAGTTGTTATTTTTAGAAAATAGAACATTACCGTTTAGCGTCTCGAACCCGTTGTTTCCTTTAAACCTGCATATACTATACCAAAGTGGTGACCCCGAACTAAACACACCTGAAGAATAATCAACCGCCTAGAAGAATTATAATTTCTCACCAATTTCAAGATGTCGAATCCCTGCTCAACGGAAGAACTCGCGCTACTTGCCGACAAAATGATGGAGCAGACTGCATCAAAAGAAGTCGCAGCTTTGCAGTCACCCGCACCACTTACGTCAATCACACCGCAAGTAGATACACAGTTTCTCATCAACGAAATAAGAAAACTATCGCTTGAAATAGCCGAGCTCAAATCAAGACCATCATACAACAACAACCATCGCCGCAGCCGCTACCCATCTCATCACCGTAACACATCAAGATCACGCACTCGAGAAGCATCGCCATCACCATTCTGTTATTATCACCGACGTTTCAAAGACCAGGCTAGGCACTGCACATCGCCCTGTTCATTCAAGAAACAAAATACGGAAAACTAGACAGAACGTTGGCAGAGGCGGACACCTGCGTTCAAGAAATATCTCACCGCCTATACATCACCGACAGAAACTCGAAACTATCATTCTTAGTCGACACTGGAGCTAACATATCCGTGCTACCGAGAACAAAGGGTCGAGTAGAAACGCCGCTACCATTTCAACTATACGCTGCGAACAACACTAAAATAGCTACGTATGGCGAGAAAACATTATCTCTCGATTTTAATCTACGACGCCCTTACAAATGGAAATTCATCGTAGCTGACGTTTCAAAACCAATACTCGGAGCCGATTTCCTCAAGCACCATCAACTCACAGTCGATTTGAATAACCGAAAACTAATCGACGGTGTTACAAGCCTAAAGGTAAACGCCCCGGTACGAGCATCGAACGTGCCCACCGTACGCAGCATTGACATGTCGCAATCATACCACGACATCCTAGCTCAATATCCCGGCGTAACAAGATTGACATCGATGCAACTAAACTCAAACATCAACGTGCAACATTACATCGAAACTCGAGGACCACCCATACACTGCCACGCTCGACCAATTCCACCGCATCGTTTCGAAACAGTCAAGAAAGAATTCGAAAACATGATCGAACAAGGATTATGCAGACCTAGTAAAAGTCCATGGTCATCACCTCTACACATCGTCCCCAAGAAGAATGGCGATATTAGAGTCTGTGGTGATTATCGCCGACTCAACTCCATCACCGTACCAGACCGTTACCCCGTGCCACGCATCAAAGATTTTACTCATCACCTAGCTGGGAAAACTATCTTCTCTACAATAGACCTCAACCGAGCATACCAACAACTGAGCGTAAGAGAAGAAGACATTGAAAAGACAGCTATCATCACACCAATGGGATTATTCGAATTTCCACGTATGTGCCCTGGTTTAAAAAACGCGGGACAAACGTTTCAACGATACATCCATGAAGTACTACGAGGATTGGATTGTGTTTTCCCATTCATCGACGATTTATTAGTAGCATCAGAAAACGAAGCTCAACACCGAAAACACCTTCATATCGTACTAAAGAGGTTAGAAGATAATGGCATCACTATCAACCCCGCCAAATGCAACCTAGGACAACCAGAAGTTCAGTTCCTAGGATACACCGTATCATCAGAAGGCATCAAACCACCGGAACATAAAATTCAAACTATCGCCAACTATCCCAAGCCGACTACAATCGAAGAGTTAAGAAGATTTCTTGGTATGATCAACTTCTATCGCGAACACATACCCAACGCCGCATCCCTTCAAGCACCATTGAACGCATACCTACATAACGCCAAGAAGAGGGATAAAACTCAAATCACGTGGACAGACGAAGCAACTCAAGCGTTCGAGCAATGTAAAGCTAGCATCATACAAGCAGCTCTACTCGCTCACCCATCACATCATGCTACACTTGCTTTGTTCTGCGACGCATCCGACAACTCAGCTGGTGCCGTAGTACAGCAATATATAGACGAAACATGGCAGCCGCTCGGATATTATTCCAAAAAATTCAATGACGCGCAAAAGAAATATTCCACTTACGACCGAGAGCTACTCGCAATCTACATGGCAGTCAAACATTTCCGCAAGACATTCGAAGGACGCCACCTCATTATATTTACGGATCACAAGCCGCTATCATTCGTAATGACAAAAACGCAATCGAATACAGAAACCCCGAGACGAACGAGACAACTTTTGTTTATCAGCGAATTTACCACAGACATACGTCACGTGAGCGGTAAACAAAACATTGTCGCCGACACACTCAGTCGCATAGAAACAATCACATGCCCATCTACAATAAACTACAGCGACATAGCCAGCGCGCAAGAAAAGGACACCAACATCGAACAACTATTATCACAAAATAACATCATTCTCAAGAAAATAGTGATACCTAACACCAACATCGAATTATACTGCGAAGCATCTACTCCTTATGTACGCCCGTACATACCCGTGCAACATAGGAAAGAAATTTTTGACAACGTGCACAACATCAGTCATCCTGGCACGCGCACGACTCGCAAACTTATCACTCAAAAATACTTCTGGCCATCAATGAATGCAGACATCAGCCGTTGGACGCGTACCTGCATACATTGTCAAAAAAACAAGATACAACGACACACATTCTCGAACATCGCATCTTTCCCGCCAAGCGAGCGATTTCAACATCTGCACGTCGATATCGTCGGACCGCTACCTACAACAGCTCAAGGCCATCGGTACTTAATAACAATGATCGACCGAGCAACTAAGTGGCCCGAAGCAATCCCGACCGACGAAATAACAGCTGTTCGAATAGCCGATGTCGTATATCAACATTGGATCGCAAGATTTGGATGCCCGACCACACTAACCAGCGACCAAGGTCGTCAGTTCGAGAGTCAACTATTTCAAAACCTAATGAAGCAAATGGGAATAAAGAAAAATCGTACAACACCCTATCACCCGCAAAGTAACGGTATCGTCGAACGATGGCATCGCACTCTCAAGACCGCATTACGCGCGAAACTCACCAACGCCAGTACATGGATCGACGAGTTACCTACCGTGCTACTGGGACTACGAGCCGCCTTACGCACAGACACCTGCGTGAGCGCCGCCGAACTTACCTACGGATGCAATTTACGTTTACCTGGCGAATTTTTCACTGCAAGCACCTGTTCACCTACCATGGATTATAACTACGTTGAAAAACTTCGTGATATTATTCAAGCAAACAAACCGCACGCTCCGTCCAGCACCGATCCAGATCCAAAACCCCGAGAGCTTTCAGCTCGAACTCCAGAATCGTTTCGAATGCCTAGGGAGCTCCGTGGACGATTATAACGATGGGTTCGTGGAAACTGTCCATACGGTCGGGTCTAAGATCTTCCAGGCCCGCCGTACGAATTCAAAAAAGAAGCTCTCTGATCCTACTTTGCGGCTCATGAAGGAGAGGCGTGATATGATCCTGCAGTCTACGGATGATGCGCTAAATTACCGGCAACTCAATAGACGGATCTCTAAGGCCTTGAAAAGCGATCTTCGCCGTTTTAATACAGATCGTATTAAGGACGCGATAGAGCGAAATAAAGGCTCCAAGGTCTTTGCTAGAGATCTGTCTATTGGGCAGAGCCAGCTTGCGAGACTGAAGACCGATGATGGCAGGATCGTATCCGACAAACCTGAGCTGTTGAGAGAGATCGAGAGGTTCTATGGACAGTTATACACTTCAACAAATAACCCCGCTATGAATCTGGCAAACGACCCAAGAGCTAGATTGACCCGGCACTATACCGAAGACAACCCGGACGTCAGCCTGTACGAGATTAGGATGGCTCTGAAGCAGCTCAAAAACAACAAGGCACCGGGTGATGACGGAATTACGGCCGAGTTGCTGAAGGCTGGCGGAAAACCCGTCCTGAAGGCCCTTCAGAAGCTGTTTGGTTCCGTCATACTCGAGGGCAAAACACCACAGGCATGGAACAGGGGTGTGGTGATACTTTTCTTTAAGAAGGGCGATAATGCCCTCCTTAAGAATTATAGGCCCATCTCACTCCTGAGCCATGTCTACAAGCTGTTTTCGAGAGTCATCACGAACCGTCTCGCGCGCAGGTTTGACGACTTCCAGCCTCCCGAACAAGCCGGATTCCGTAAAGGCTTTAGCACCGTAGACCACATACATACGCTGCGACAGGTTATACAGAAGACCGAAGAGTATAACCTGCCTCTCTGTTTAGCGTTTGTGGACTTCGAGAAAGCCTTTGATTCGATCGAGACATGGGCTGTGCTGCAGTCTCTTCAACGGTGCCAGATCGACTATCGGTACATCGAAGTGCTGAAGTGTCTGTACGAAAACGCCACTATGTCAGTCAGACTCCAGGATCAGGCCTCGAAACCTATCCTTCTGCAGCGAGGTGTGAGACAGGGAGACGTTATCTCTCCGAAACTGTTCACCGCTGCACTGGAGGATGTCTTCAAGGTTCTGGACTGGAAAGGGGCTGGCATCAACATCAATGGCGAGTACATAACTCACCTTCGGTTTGCCGACGACATCGTAGTCATGGCTGAGACTATGGAGGACCTCAGTACAATGCTCGATGACCTCAGTAGAGCCTCCGAAAGAGTGGGTCTTAAAATGAACATGGACAAAACGAAGGTCATGTCAAATGCCCATGTAACACCCACTCTCATAAAAATCGGAGACGCTACACTCGAAGTCGTGGACGAGTACGTTTACCTAGGACAAACCGTCCAGTTAGGTAGGTCTAACTTCGAGAAAGAGGTAAATCGACGAATCCGACTCGGCTGGGCAGCGTTCGGGAAGCTACGCAATATCTTCTCGTCCCACATACCGCAGTGTCTCAAGACGAAAGTCTTTGACCAGTGTGTGTTGCCAGTGATGACTTATGGAACGGAAACGTGGTCGCTCACAATGGGCCTTATAAGAAGGCTAAAAGTCACCCAAAGGGCAATGGAGAGGGCTATGCTTGGAGTTTCCCTGCGTGATCGAATCAGGAATGACGAGATCCGCAGGAGAACCAAGGTAACCGACATAGCCCGAAGAATTGCCAAACTTAAGTGGCAGTGGGCAGGGCACATTGCTCGCAGAACAGATGGCCGATGGGGCCGAAAGGTTCTGGAGTGGCGACCGCGTACCGGAAGACGTAGCGTTGGAAGGCCTCCCACAAGGTGGACCGATGACCTTGTGAAGGCCGCAGGAACCCGTTGGATGCGGGAAGCACAGGACCGGTCGAAGTGGAGGTGCTTGGGGGAGGCCTATGTCCAGCAGTGGACGTCTTTCGGCTGAAATGATGATGATGATGATGAAACAAACCGCAAATCGACACCGAGCATCACAGTAAAAACAAAAGTTTGTTCGTTCATCAAGATTTACTCAAGTGCAGTCACGTATTTATAAGAACAGACGCAGTAAAAAAACCACTTCAGACTCCATACGAAGGCCCCTATCGAGTTGTAAGCCGAACAGATAAAGTTTACACCATACAACTACCCAATCGGAAAACCAATATTTCCATCGATCGATTGAAGCCTGCATATGTCGTCCTAGAAGATAACACCTTACCATCACCCAAGAACAGTACCATTCCAGCAGTTACCAAGCAACAAAGCACTGTACCTCCGGCCAGAATGACGTCACAGCCCGCCAGCAACATGACAACGCGCACGGGCCGTGCCATCAAACTGCCGGTACGCTTCGCTTGAGGGGGAGTACTGTAGCTGCATCATACATCATCTTAGTAACCGACCGCGGAGCCTGTAGCTGCACCGCGGAGCCCTTAGCCCTAGCGCTCTGCTATCGCCACCGCGATAGTGGCGCCCCTGTTGAGAGCTCAGCGAACTACAACCTCAACGTGTCGAGCAGCGATTCGGCAATATGCGCTTCGCACTGATTGGTTGTTAAACTCGTAAGTTTTAAAGTGCCCACTATTATATTTTGTTATCTTAGGAATTTGTATAAGTAGTTGTTATTTTTAGAAAATAGAACATTACCGTTTAGCGTCTCGAACCCGTTGTTTCCTTTAAACCTGCATATACTATACCAAAACCTCTATAGAGGTCAGTGATCATCTCACATGCGTTCCAATTTAGATAATATTACGATTATGACAGCTGAGAGCTGTCAACAATTCGGAACGCTCGTGAACGCGCTCACAGTGCTTACTCAATGTAAAAACGATAATATTACAGTATTTCCTTATATAAAGACCATATTTCTTCTTCAGTTCTTCTTCTTTGGTTAGGTGGCGACTGTCAGCCAGAAGCACAATTTCGAAAACGCCACGTTAGGGTAATTTAAAGATGACGCAACTCAAAACAAAACACACACTGACACGTCCTCACACACACTGTCGTTTTTGACAGCGCTCACGGTGATATTATTTTAGGGCATGGTCGGCGTTATCGCAAGATGGCACATGTCATGACGTCATTTATGATGAATATGATTCACGGAACATCGTGCATCGTTATCGCGCTCACGCTAATTCGGTACGGGTCTAAGCACGCTCAAATCGATTATTTCCCAACTCGGAACGCAGGGCGAATCTCGATCCGCGGTTTTTGACCGCGGCTTGTAATTATCGCTTGGTTATCGACAAAGACCGGGTTAAAAACACATAATTAATTTTGGGAGCTAGCCCACCGGAAACACTACAAATAGGTACCTTAATATAAATAATTTATTTCTAACAAAAATGTTTTGATTTCATTTCTTAATAATTCACGTTAAATATTAGTTAATACATGAACGCCATTATCCTATCCAGGTTACACGATGGTCAATCATTACGCCTTTATAAAACGTACACCATGACTTACTATTACCGGCACGTAACTTGGCAAGAGATTTTCGTAGTGGGGGAAGTTCGCGCATATAAAAATGTATGAAATTGTGCGTGCGCAAACTTCCCCCACTACAAAAACTCTTGCCAAGTTACGTGCCGGCAACTATACCCGTTGTTGGAGGCGAGGCACTGCTGACCTGTATTATCCAACTTGTATGATAGAGGGCAGTGATTGGAGGGCGGAAATAAAAAAACTGTGAATTCAGCACAGAAACAAAAATGTTATCAATCTGAGGGACAATTCTCGTAATTTTAAGAGCGTTCACATAGTTACTTTACTCTTTGGTTCACAGTCTGATCTCAGTCTCAATCTGTCAAAATTACCTTTAATTTCCCTACATTTTGACAAGTTTTTGACATTTGTTTGTCGCCGAGATGAGACTGAGTGAGACTAGATTTTGAACGTTTTAAATTAGTAGAATAAAATTGGCCTTCTGTTAATCTGTTTTCTTTATTTTACTACAATCTGTGCGTCAAAAATATCAATGTCTAAATGTAGTTGTCACTCGTCTGTCAGTGGAGATTATTTTTAATAATTATTGTCTATGCTCTACAATAATAATAAAATAAAACTTGAATACAAATTATTTACGGAACAGTAAAAATTAACAGTAATATAATGATAAAAATGTTTAGTATTTATTTGATTGGAATCGTCTTTCTTTTGCGGCTACTCATTGAATACACCTGTAAACCATAACCAATTTTAAGGAAAATAACTTTTAACTAAAAGTAAATTTAAAGGCAAGAGTTAGTTTGTGCAGTAAATTAAATCAAACATATTTTATTAAATAAGAAATTGAAATCCCTAAAACACCATGTTGATGCTAAGGAACACATAAAAATAAAATAGTGTTGACCGGAACGCACAGTTAAAAGATGTCAGTGGTGCCACCATGACAGTTAAAATCATTATCTCTATTGTGACGTCGCATCCGTTGCGCAGTTGCCTCCATTTTGTACGCTCGTCTCTTGTCTATAATTTCGAATAGTAGATTAGATCGTCTTTATGGGCATGGTCCGTAGATAATTTTTACTCTTTGGATACCTTATTATTGTATTGTGGTCTCTGATTACTAACTGTCAAAACAATGCATTTTTATAGTGTTTATATTATTTTTTCCAGGTGTTACTGGTTGGATAAGAATGCGCGTCTATTGAAATGGATACGTGGTCCGATCTCTGCCGCTGTTGTTTGTCTGCCAATTCCGTAGTGTCACTCCTAGATTCGGAACAGAATGTAACTGAGAAGTTTCATGAAATAACTACAATCCAGGTACGTAAAATTTCCCATAATTGTACTTTGCTTCGAGATAAATGATGTATATTCTGAGTTATTAAACTATAATGTCATGTAAGTATGTCAGTTTGTTAATTATTGACATGGAACATAACCTCACTTTACGTTTATATTCGCCGCGAAAATGCATTGATTGCATGCGATTTTCGACGTTATTGTATTTGCATAAGAGAGGTTGTAGGTCGATTTTGCTTTGAAGATTTCGAACAATAATTTTCAAGTAACGCTAGGGAATATAATGAAGGCGGCAAAAGCGTCGCCGGTAACGAAGCTAGTTTTAGTAAAAAGCTTGTAATGATTGTAATGATTTTTTTGTTTAAATTAAATTACAGAAGCTATCAATGCTTAATGTTATCTTAAAACAAGATAGCAATAATGTAAACAAAATTTGTTTTTCTCTTTGATTTTGGGAGTAAATTATGATAAAAAAAACCAGCTAACATAATTTCAAATTCTACTATGCATGTGATGAGCAATACAGCCTTGCTTCTAGCACAACTTTTTGTTGTGCAGTGACGTACTGAAAACTGTGGATACCAGCTTGTATTCCCCTATTACAGAAGTGTTATGGATTGGCTTGTGATTATATATTATTATTTATTATATAAACTATTCATGAACTGCTTACATAGCAGAGAACTCACAAAAAGAAAGAAAAGGAGGAGGGCTAAGAAACATACAGCAGAGCATTAATTTGTTGATCGGTAATGATTAATCCTATCTGATTAATCATTACTACTCAACAAATTAATGCTTCCAAACTTTGTTATCCAATAATCTAGACAAAGTCAAACTCGTTGCTAATTAAATTGTAAATTTTATTCTTTTTATGACTTTGATTTGCAGTTTGATTAAGTAGGTACTTTAACTCACATACTGACTAACATTTTAAAAGAGTAGCAGTGAAGTTTCTAGCCCATTCTTCTCCATACGAAACTACGTTTTGGAAGGGGCAATTAGAATCAATTCTATCTTCTTGTAAAATTTGACGTTCAACATTTATGTGCCAATTTGAAATAAATGCTTTGACTTTGAAATAGCACCTAACTTCTTCCATAATACCATTACTTTACTTTTTCCACCTACAAATATGTATGTGAATTGACATTGTTGCAAGGTAGTTTAAAATGAAGTATAAAATTGTGTGTGCAAATGGAGAGTCCTTTGTCTAGCAGTATTAAAGGCTGGATGATGATGAATATAATTTATCGTATTACACCATCATACATATATATAAACTCACACCACTGCCTTGGGGGTAAGCAGAAACTATAGAATGCCACCTGCTATGATCGTTATTATGTATACACCTTTTGCTTTGTTTATGTTAATACATTCAGTCATGGGCATCGTTTTCATGGTTTTTGTGGGTGCCGAGGCCGATAGTAAGGTCAAAAACAAAATCCAAGATTGCAATTTTTTTTTTATGTAACGTCATGGGTATCGTTTTCATGGTTTTCGAGGGTGCTGAAGATAATGAGGTCAAAATGAAAATCCAAGATGGCGGATGCAAACATTTTAAAATTTTCGCATCTTTGCTACCGAGGGTCCACCGACCCCAGACTTTTTTTTAATGATGCGTTTTTGTGGTTCTCCTGGAATCAGCTCCTAACAAAGCAATTGCAGGTAACTTAACTAACCAACCTGTATTTGTTTTTCTTTGCATTTTGGTATAAAGTGGAACTTCTGAGAATTCTTGTTTTGTGCAATGACATTGTTGCATTAATCAATAAGTCTATCAGTTGGCTGTAGTTAGTTGCATATTTTATCAAATTCTTAGGAACATTGGAAAATAATCAATATTGGCGACGTTACACTGTAAAGTCAGCCTTTAAGAGTAAACTAGTCGCGAGCTCGAACTCACTGGTGGTCATTGCCAAAAAGCACACTGTCTCACCTGGCCTCGTGTCCGACAGAGCTAGTATGAGTGATGAGCAGTTAGAGGCTAGTCTACACGAACAACGTCTCTCACGCACAGAAACACCGTTCTGAACTGATAGGTGCGTAAAAAAAATCGAAAAGTGCTTCAGAAAATCGAGTTTTATGAAAAAAACCACTGCATAAATCAATTACAAATAAAGTTTACTGAACTCTTCGATAACTGAGCTTTGTCGGTACGGACTTGGTTTTGAATATTTTACAGTTCTTTTGTTACTTATTTACACCCAAAGTTACGTTAAAAATAGCAAGAAAAACTAATCTTTGTTGGCTCATAACTTTTTAATGGCTTTTTATTTTACTATTCTGTTTCCGTACAGACACCATTAATAATAAGACAAAACGATATCATGTTTAACTTTCGATGCACAATGTGAAACAGTGGAGTAAATCTCTACCGAAATTTGTATGGAAAAAATATCGACTAGTGGCACCTTAATACTGCTAGACAAAGGACTCTCCAATCGCACACACAATTTTATACTTCATTTTAAACTGTCAATTCACAGTTAACTAGGCAATAACTTAAAATAACATGAACACTGAAGAGCACAACTAGGTAGAAATAACGAGACTAACTTTTTTATTATAATCTGGTCTGATTAGGTAACTCAAAAGGAAAAACGGAACCCTTATAAGATCCCTTCGTTGTCTGCCAAGACCCTTTTTCTCAGGAACGCGAGTTATCAAGCGGAAATTAATATCAAATACTCAAGGCTGCAATCCCTTGAACCAGTGAAAAAAATCAAACTTCTAAGTCAACGGAATCAAAAGATACAGGCGTTTAGGTTCCGTTAATGCCGCATATTTTGACCCTCGCAAGGGAATCAAAACCTATAGGGTACTTCCCGTTGACCTAGAATCATGAAACTTGGCAAGAAGCAATGTCATGTAGCACAAGTAAAGGAAAAAATCCGATAACCGTAAATTTCTAGTTACATACCTACAAGGAACAATCGACGCGCGAGTCCGACTCGCAGTTGACCGGTATTTTTGCTTTTTTTTTCGATTGGTAAAATTAAAAATTACATCACAAAAATTACGCCTGTTGCTGATTATCAACCTAATTTTTTATTTTGATCAATCGACACGCCACTCGATGCACTATTTATTATCGACGTGAATCCTTTAAAAATGTATATCAGGAACATCAGGAAGCACTACTTATACATATTATGCAATAATCACTTATGAATGGACACTTAACTGACTGGTGTTATCGATTTTAGTGGTTCCTATTTTTACTAATGATTATGTCACTATTGCGAACAATTGTATAGTGTAAAGAAGAGTTATTAAATAGGTTTAACAAAAACACAAATTCGTAAATAATAACAAAATTACCTACGAAGACCTAGTTGCGTAGTTCCAATTCGTTGTTTCCAAGTGTCCCATTGCTGGGAAAACTCCCCAAACTACTGTCCTATGACAGTAGTTTGGACGATGATTGATGCTGATTATGCTAATCATCATCAATCATCTCTGTTATAGCAGTTCCATGTACCCATGTTAAAGTAATGATCTACTCAATTCCAGGTCAAGGAAGACGATGGTCTACCGCAGAAGCTGTGCGCAGATTGTTATGCTATCATGAACTCCGCGTACCAGTTCCGAAAACAATGCATCAAAATGGACAATGAACTACGTCTCCAGCTCAACACTGTATTAGATATATCTAAAAGTGATAATCTCTCTAAATATGACGCCAGCGGTGAAGACGACGATATTGGGAACGATCCCATGAAGCAACTTGAGGCTATCATCAAACAAGAGCCAACTGATAGCGATGATGATTACTATTACGTCTTGGTTATTGATGACCCCAAAGATAAGGATAAGGAAGAAAAAATGGAAGTAACGAACATTAAACAAGAAGAATATGAAGATATTGTCACAAATGCGGAGACTACAACTACTTACACACAGGAACCAACTCAAACCGCTCAGACTCAGTTTGAAGACTCTATTGAATCGTTCCTCATGTCCAACACCAAAGTCTCGGCTAATGTACCAGCTACTATCCTAGAAAATGAGGAAGAGAGTCAAGAAACTGACGATTTAGATGGAGCCATGAACATAGATGAAACCCAGGATAGTATGAGCCATGAACAAAATTTTGCTGAAATGGAAGAGTCCCAAGACGATGAAACCATTGAAACGATTACTTCTAGTGTTATCAATGAGATGCCTAGTACCAAAAACTTCATCAAAATATTGACTACAACTGACTCTGATGGCACTATCTTGTTAAAAGGTAATGACAGGATCCAATACTTGACTGATTCTCACCTAGTCGCAAACGAAGATGAAGATGGAGACGCATTGTCCCAAGAAGTGATATTCTGTGAAGGTGATGACTCTTCCCAGTTCCAAATACTGAAATATGATGGTTCAGAATTGGTTATAGAATATGCAGATGATAGCCAAATAGCTACGGTACTACAACAAGAAGATGGGACATTCTTATGTGATTGTGGAGAGCAGTTCGAAGACTTGGCCGATTATGAGAAGCACCAGTACAAACACAATCCTGCTGGGGAACATTTGTGTAACTTGTGTGGTAAAGGCTTTGAGTCCGCAGAAATTCTTACTGGACACATGCTACTTCATAGTAGTACCGGACTCTTAATCACTTGTCCGTTCTGCAACCAGCTTATTAGACGCAATGCTTTGACGCAGCATATCAAATACGGTCACAACAACATCAAACCTCGCTGCAATATTTGTTTCAAGACATTTGCTAATCCTAACAACTTGAAACGTCACATGATGATTCACAGCGGCATCAGAGAGTTTGAGTGTGACATCTGTTTCAAGAGATTCCACCAAAAAATCACAATGCAAACACACAGGTTAACACATATGAACCCGTTTTCATGCAACCAGTGTGACCAATCATTTGAGAATAAGGCTGCATTGACCAATCACAAAGAATCTGATGACTGCTCAAAATCTAAAGTGATTAAGGTCAAAGAAGAATTAATGAAGACTGTCAAGCAAGAAATAACTACAAATCTTGGTAAACTGCTTGGTTATGCTTGCTCGCTATGCAAGAAGATGTTTTCAGTGGAGTCCGCATTAGAGCAACATATTGAAAGCACACACATCGTTGATCCAACAGAATTGTTATGTTCGGAGTGCGGTGAAGTACTACCATCTAAGAAAGACATGCAAACTCACATACTGACTCATAAAAACATGAAAGTGAAGAACGTAAAAAGGTTTGAATGCAGTATTTGTGGCAAGGGGTGTTCGAGCCAGGCTATGCTTTTGATGCATGAGCGAGTACATACAAATGAGAGGCCTTTCCCATGCCAACTATGTTCTTTGCGATTTAAAACGAAAACACATTTACGGACGCATCAGCTTACTCACACACGGGAAAAGAAGTTTGGATGCTCAGTTTGTATGAAGTTTTTTGCCCTCAAAGGGAATTTGGTTGTTCATCTTCGAACACATACAGGAGAGCGCCCTTATGTGTGCTCGATATGCGGAGAAGCTTTCATAGACTCGAAATATTTGAAGAAACACAAACTAAAGAAGCATTCTATAGATAATGTGCCGTGGAATCAGTACTAAGAACTGTAGTCCTTGTATAAAATATAGGGATTTAGGTTCATAATTAGCTGTTTTTTTTTCCATTTAATCTAGTCCAAATTGTCATATCGGTATCTATTTTATGACTAAGTTTAATAGAAAATAAAAAATATTACTATGAACCACTTTTAGTTTGGAAGCAACTTGGGATTCGTGAATGAAATCTACTATTTATTATATTCAATAATAAATTGTTACCTTTGCAACCGCATAATCACGCAATCTTTCTCCCATGCTATTGTTATGCTCTTGGCTACTTTGGCCCCATTTTAGTATTCTTTTTTGGTTTTGCACAGTTTGTGCGTTGATTGATGTCAATGAAACCGTTCTGTAACAGTTTATTAGTATACTCATCATTATCAAATTACTTGACAACAAGTGTTTTACTATCAGTAGCTTTTAGTGTTATCTAGACCAGTATTTAGAGTAGTTATACTACTACTAGAACTCATGATTATGAACAACTTTAAAATAATAGGCATCTGTTTCATTCAATTGCATTTTTGTCTTTCATAAACAGCTGTTATTTAAGATACAAGCTGACCCGACATACGTCCTGACAACATTTCAATCTATAAAATATGAATATTTAGTTTTTCCTTTTTCCAAATTTCTTTCCATAAAAACCTAATTCGGACTATGACGAACATTGTCTAAAACAAAAATAGCCAAATCGGTCCAGCCTTTCTCAAGTGATGCACTTACCAATGAACAGCATAATTATCGTTTTTATTAGGGTTCCGTACCCAAAGGGTAAAAACGGGACCCTATTACTAAGACTTCGCTGTCTGTCCGTCTGTCCGTCTGTCCGTCTGTCCGTCTGTCCGTCTGTCCGTCTGTCTGTCACCAGGCTGTATCTCAAGAACCGCGATAGCTAGACAGTTGAAATTTTCACAGATGATGTATCTCTGTTGCCGCTATAACAACAAATACTAAAAACAAAATAAAATAAATATTTAAGGGGGGCTCCCATACAACAAACGCGATTTTTTTGCTCTTTTTTGCTCGATATCAAAAATGGCAACAGGTAGGCACTTGAAATATTCACAAAATACTCAATTGTATTTTAACTTTAATAATATATAATAAAAATAAAATAAAATAAATATTTAAGGGGGGCTACCATACAACAAACATGTTTTTTTCGGCGTTTGTGCCTTGTGGTACGGAACCCTTCGTGTGCGAGTCCGACTCGCACTTGGCCAATTTTTTATTTAGATATAGATTTCTAAGATAACATTGTAAAACTGATATATTTCCACGCCCTTAGCTTGCCAATGCATTCAAAATTAATGTATTTATTCAATGTATTTTACGTCAATGCATCTTATAGACAATTTGGACTACGTTTATTTTTATAAAGTCGATATTTAATAACGCCTTAGTAGATATAAATTCAAAGTGCAAGCCAAAATTCTGTAGTAATGATCGCCTTATAATAAATAGGCCAAAGTGGGTTCTGAGCTCTCTAATACATATATAATGTCTGCCAACACTATGTGTTCAATTTCAGGCTAATTTTGATGTGCTGTCAATAACAAAAGTAAATAAATTTTATTATATAATTGTTTTTGTTTCGCTTTATCAATAAAAAAATGTTTGGTCGTTCAAAGACAGCACTCCACTTTGGTTGATACCCAACTCGTATCGCACTTCAAATTTTTCTGGTAGTCTAAAACAAAGAGATCTACCATTGTAATTACTTGATAAACCCACACGGCAAACATGTAATAATGCAGTTTATTTATACGATGCAATATTGTGTTTAGTTTATTTCTGAATATCTTCTCTGACTATAGTCCGCGCAGAATTAGTTGGCTGCGCCTTAGGTATGTGAGCGGTGGGACGGAGGGGCGGGGGCGCTTTGTCATTACTCAGTACGTGCGTTGGGAACACTAGGCAACCCCGCCGCCCTCCCCGTCCCCCCCGTCCCCACCTAAGGCGCGGCCAACTAGTTCCGCGCGGACTATGACCTGTATTGCCCCACTGCAAAGCACAGGCCTCCCCTTTTCCACACAATTCTGTCTTTTGGTAGTCCTCACGGTAGGAGTCAAGCTCGTCCCGCTATCTTCGTCTCGGTCTGCCGCGAAAGCGTCGTGCGTCATACCAAGACTTACATGCAGGATATGAAGTCTGTGACAAAATGTGTACAATAAAAGATATTATAGACATTTGTCTGGAATAATCGAGTCTGATAATATGAACCTGAATTAAATCGGCCTTTGTATATTCCTGAAAAGTTAAGTTGAGAAACCAAGTTGGCGATATTTTCACCAATAAAGTCTAATGTTAAACATTAGGCGTCACTGTCGAATCGTAAATATATTTTTCATCGATTCGGTTTTAATAATAAGTTACTTACTTTAATTTGTCACATGAACTTGTAAGTGTAATTATTTAATGTGTAAATAGTTAGTGATATGATAATGAGTTCTGTATGTGTGTATTGTATGATTGTTTTGAAAAAGTTATGGATGAAGTGTTGCACAAAATCTGTAATACAAAGAAGTCTATCATCACTTGTGGTGATTTTAATGTTAATTTGTTAGAAAATTCTGGGTTAAGTACTAAAATTATAAGTTTGTTTCAGTCATACAATCTTGCTAACCAATTTTTAGAGCCCACTAGAATAACTCCTACTAGTGCCACATGCCTAGATAACATTTATACAGATGTTATACCGACCCACAAAGAAATTATTAACTTAATAGACTCAGATCATTGCGGACAATTGATCAGTATTCCAAATTACAACAAAAAAGTTACTAAAAAAGATATCACTGTTAACCCAAAAACAACTAATCGCTTGGAAACATTTAAAACTAAACTCTTGGGTAAATTACCACTTTTATTCACTAATGATGACCCTAATCAACAATATAATGATTTTTTTAATATGTATTGCACACAATTTGATAACACTTTTATTTCAAAAAGATTATCGGTTAATAGTAACGCTTCCTTCAGTGACTGGGCCACCATTGGTATACATAAAAGTAGAAAACGACTTTATGAATTATATGAAGAACGGATTTTTATAAACACTGCTGAATTTAATTTATATGTTAAGAATTATTCTAAAATATTTAAAAAAGTTTGTAGTATTGCCAAGTCACGTTATTTGAGTTCAAAAATTAAAAATAGTAGCAACATTATTAAAACGACTTGGAATGTCATTAATAGCGAAACGGGAAGGTCATGCACCCGAAGTAGTGACTACAGCCTTGCTATTGATGACAATATAATTAAATCAGATTCTCAAGTCGCCGCGGCCTTTGAAAATTTCTTTGCAGAGATTCCAGTATCAACTACTAAATCTCTTAACTCATCACCCGCTGCCGCAGAGTCTTTACTTAAAGAAAACGTTTCAGTTTGTGATTCTGAATTTCACTTTGAATATGTAACCTGTAACGATATAATTAAAACCTTTCACACGTTAAATGTTAAAAAGACCGCAGATCTATGGGGTAATTCTGTGGATGTTGCTAAGTCGATTATAAACATTGTAGCACCTACTTTAGCTGTTATATTTAATAATTGTATTGACCGTGGTGAGTTTCCTGATCTTATGAAAAACAGTAAAATAATACCGTTGTTTAAATCGGGTAGTACATCAGACCCTACTAATTATCGACCTATTTCAGTACTACCTACCTTTAGTAAAATTTTTGAAAAACTTATTTTGAATCAATTGCAAAGATTTTTTAATAACAATAAATTACTGCATAATAAACAGTTCGGTTTTACAAGGGGTCGTTCGACTACCGATGCAGGAGTTGAACTTTTAGGACATATTTATAATGCATGGGAGGACAAATGCGATGCCTTGGGCGTCTTTTGCGATTTGTCCAAGGCATTCGATTGTGTTCTTCATGACACATTAATCAGGAAACTGCACCACTACGGAATCCGGAACGCCTCTCTGGATCTTCTTACTTCTTACTTGAGTGATAGGATTCAGAGAGTTGATGTTAACGGAAAAAGGTCACCCGGATCTGTAGTAAGAATGGGGGTCCCCCAGGGCTCAATTCTTGGTCCTTTCTTGTTCCTTATTTATATCAATGACTTGCCGTACCTCATAAAGGATAATCATGATATAGTGTTGTTTGCAGATGACACTTCTCTTTTGTTTAAAATCAAACGTCAGCAGCTGGTTACTGACAATGTAAATAACGCCCTTGCAAAAGTAGTTAACTGGTTTAATGTCAATAACCTACTTCTTAACGGAAAAAAAACGAAATGTATTAAGTTTACGATACCCCACGTTAGACAAGTAGAAACTAGTGTTCTCATTAAGGATGAAGAGTTAAAACCCGAAGATACCACAGTATTCTTAGGCATAACGTTGGATGCCAAGCTTCAATGGGGCCCCCATATAGATAAATTGTCAAAAAAGCTTAGCTCTGCAGCATACGCCGTTAGGAAAATTCGTGATTTGACTGATTTAGAGACAGCCCGTTTAGTTTACTTTAGTTATTTTCATAGTGTGATGTCGTACGGTATTCTGTTGTGGGGAAATGCCGCCGATATTCAGACAATTTTTATTTTACAAAAAAGGGCAATTCGTTCTATTTATAAATTAAGTCCTAGACACTCCCTCAGAGACAAATTTAAAGAGATTAATATAATGACTGTGCCTTCTCAGTACATTTATGATAATCTTTTGTATGCACATAAAAATATTAATCTGTTTAAAAAATACAGTGATATCCATAACATAAATACTAGGAACAAACACAAATTTGTTGTTCCTACAACAAGGCTCAAGAAAATAGGTGGCTCGTTTAGATGCCAATGTATACATTTTTATAATAAACTTCCTAGCCACATTCAAGAACTAAGCCTAAATAAATTCAAAGCTTTTATAAAGCGAAAACTATGCCAGAAAGCCTATTATACTGTAAAAGACTATATTGAGGACAAAAAGGCTTGGGATTGAGCTGCTCCAATAGGTTTAGACAGTGAATGTTATTTTGCAATTTTTACACTTTAATATTTTCTTTTTTTTTTTTTTAAGTATCTATTTACTTACACAATGACATGTACATTTACTGTATAAAGTATTATATTATTTTAATTATTGTGAATGTGAGGACTATGTGGGTCATTGTTTACATTTTAATCGTGGTCTGGCAGTTTGAGTAGTTTATGCGGCCTACCCAAATGTCCTGTCTTTGGTATTGTTCGTCGAATCGTTGAGCTCCTGAAGTTCTGAGTTGAGCTGCACGGTTACTGACAAATGCGTGCACTGACTGGACAGGTCCACTCAATCTGTGTGGTTCTTTCCTCAAAAGATCTTTTCAGACACTAATCTACATGGTCCTCAAAGATTATGTCCGGATTTTTATATACACATTGACATTGATGAATTTTATTTAGACAATGACATGAATATTTACTTTGTAAAGTATTTTTTATTTTATTTTTCTTTTCATTTAATTATTGTGAATGTGAGGACTATGTGGGTCATTTTTTTTCTGTTTTCCTTCTTAGTTTTAATCATGATCTGGCAGTTTGAGTAATTTACGCGGCCTACCCAAATGTCCTTTCTTTGGTATTGTTCGTCGAATCGTTGAGCTCCTCATTTCTGAGTCGAGCTGCACGATTTTTGACAAATGCGTGCACTGATTGGACAGGTCCGCTCAATCTGTGTGGTTCTTTCCTCAAAAGACCATTTCAGACATCAATCTACATGGTCTTCACACGATCTGACCAAGATTTTGTCTGGACTTTAAAAGAGACTGTGACCTCTGAGTTTGTTTCGGCCTTTCTTCTCAGAGTAGTCAGATAGGAAACGCCGACCACATCTAGTTTAAAAAATATGATGACGTGTAAAAGTGTTTGTAAAAACCTACTTACAGAAAATAAATCATTTATCATTTATCATCTGTTGGTTTTAACATTGTAAAGGTTGGCGGTTACATTACCAAAACAACTGCAGTGTATTTTTCTCCACCATATTTGATAAAGAAACGCGTTAGGTAAAGCCCGATTCAAACTTTATGAGAGCGAGTCGCTGCGCAATAACATATTCACGTGTCAGCGGGGGTGAGGTACTGCACAGTAACAAATTCACGTGTCAGCGGGGGTGAGGGGTGAGGTACTGCGCAGTAACAAATTCACGTGTCGGGGATGAGGTACTGTGCAGTAACAAATTCACGTGTCAGCGGAGGTGAGGGGTGAGGTACTGCGCAGTAACAAATTCACGTGTCAGCGGGGGTGAGGGGTGAGGTACTGCGCAGTAACAAATTCACGTGTCAGCGGGGGTGAGGGGTGAGTTACTGCGCAGTAACAAATTCACGTGTCAGCGGGGTTGAGGTACTGTGCAGTAACAAATTCACGTGTCAGCGGGGCTGAGGTACTGCGCAGCGAGTAGCGCACTTCAGAGCCGCCATATTGTTTGAATCGGGCAGTAACAGTCTTTTTATGAACAATATTGTATGTTTTATTCAGCATTTTGTTTGTAAACGAAGCAAACGGAAGTATGTAAGGTCGGCAGGTGGCGGTCTGTAGTTTTTGCCTTACCCCCATGGGAATAAGGCGTTAGTTTTTATGTATGTATGTTATTTGGAAGAGAAAATGATGTAGCTGTTTTGGTAACTCATAAATTATATTATATGGTGTTATATGCACGGCGACATATCAAGTTATGCTTTTCCAGTATAAGATGAGTTCTCATTGTACGAAAAGCCTATACAACAATGTAAGGTCAGCTAAAACTGGAAATGTATATCTTGATACGTCGCCGTGTGTACTACTATTTTGTGCCTCAAACGAAGTCTAGAATGTGTTATTTATCATGTAAAAAGGACTTTTATTTGTATCACTTGATCAGCACCCTAATTGCGTAACACGCTATCAATCTCAATCTGAATCATTTCGAAGGATATTGCTAATCCATTGCTTCATATATGTTCGTAAAATATGGTCTGCTCAACAACGTAATGAACAAAATAACGTAATGAATATTGCTGAATTGTCAAGAAGAATTATAAGCGATCCGTGATCAACGATGTAATTATATTCATTCGTGACTTAAATTGCGCTTTGTCGCAAGCTAAAAGAAACTGAGCAGAACAATTGGTCGTAACAAGTATCCTGCGAGGTAATTGCGTAACACACTGGCGCCGATTCTGTTGTTCACTAACTAAACTAAATTTCAGTTTAGGCATCTTTTTCTTTCTATTTCATTAAGACAAGGACAGAAGATGAATATTAGTTTAGTCCTGTCAGATTAGTCAGCGCCTGGCGTAAATTGACGTATTTTTAGTAGCCAATTTTTTAATCTCGTCTAAAGATGTGCGTGTGGTGTGAGGGCCACTTTGTTAAAACTCTTTGAAAATGTGCTTAGGATTTAGTGAACATTCCCAAAGAATTGTGAAAGTTGGTATGAGATTTTGTGAAAGTCTAATAACCGAGTTATAGACTGTAAAGTTGGGCCCTCAGTTCTCACATAGAGGATTGAGGGCCCACCTTAAACTGATAAACTATAGACACTACAGAAAAAGTCATTATGCTAAAATCTAAGCTAATGCCAAACAAAATTTGTGAAAACAAGATATTATCTCAAAACACTGTCCTACTTTGTATATCTTCGTACAAAATGGGCCCTCAATTCTCATACACGTAAAAGTTTATTACGCAATTATAATGAAATCATTAACTTACAGCTACTGTTTGAAATCCTATATGCTACTAAATAAATTGTGAAAATTTATAAAAGCAAGAACAGGTCACCACTTTTTGTTGTTTGAAAGTTATCCCTCAGTCCTCCATTTCTTTTGTTTTCGATTTATTACGCTTATCGTATGAAAGATAAGACAAATACAAAATTGTTTCTTTTTGTGTCAAAATTGTGCAACAAATTCGATTCCAGAAAGAAATTGAAAGACCCTTTATTATATAAGAAAATCGAGTTTTATTTTTATTATCTGAATTTGCAAATAGGGTGACCACAATTTCTTTTAGATTGCAGTAAAGATTAGTAAATGTAGAGTATAAGTTTTAATAAACTTTCTTCAATTTTTCGCTTATTATCGTCATAGCATTTGTACTCAAGTTTCATGATAAAAAAAAAATTACAAAAAAAAATACTGTTACCCAAATCATTTTTGCTAGAAATATCGTTCGTTCTGATGACAATAATCAAATAATATATTTATTATTTTTATATAGGCTTTTGCCCAGCCATGGGACAATGTAGGCTAAATATAATCCTAACTAATATTATAAATAAAACTAATAACTAGCTAATATTATATTAAAAATATTATTACATGTACTATATAATTATTGTTTACATATATGCACAATAGTTGTAATATTTAATAGTTACTAAACAATAGTTTATGATAGTGCAGCGGAAGTTGTAGGTAATAAAGCATTAAGGCGAGTTTTATGAAACAGTTGTAGTGAAGAATAAAAATAATAATAATTTTTTAATATGCAAACACATCTTCGGTCAAGACACTCAATCATCTTCGGTCAAGATATCAAACATTCAAGGTAAGTTTGTTTTGATACCTAGGTACTCATAATTTTATAAGTTCGTAATATTTTACTAAATAGTACTTAGATAGTCACTCTAAGAATTGTTTAGGTAATTCAATTTCACCTATTTATAAATTGTAAAATTTTTAAAATAAAATATAATTATTTAATACTCCAGAAAACATCTTTGTTATTGTGCAAGTACCTACCTAGGAATAAAAAAAAATCCAGGAACGCACTGCTTTATTTGGTACTAGCTTCTGCCCGCGACTTCATCCGCGTGAAATTCGAAAGTCATATGGCTCCATCTATTATCATAATAACGTTATTATTGTTTTCCTCGGGAACAGCACTTTTTTCGGGATGAAAGGTACAGTGGTTTAGGCGTGAAAAGCTAACAAACAAACTTACTTTCGCATTTATAATATTAGTTAGGATTATATTTAGCCTACATTGTCCCATTGCTGGGCAAAACTCTTTATAAAAATAATAATAAAATTATTTGATTATTGTCATTAGTTTTTTCGGAACGAACGATTTTTCAAGCAAAAATGATTTGGGGAACAGTACTTTTCTGTGATCGTTCAATTTCCGAAATTATTTTTTTTTATCACGAAACTTGAGTACAAATGCTATGACGACATTAAGCGAAAGTTTATTAAAACCTATGACTCTACATTTACTAATCTTTACTGCAATCTAAAAGAAATTGTGGTCACCCTATTTCCTAAGACAGAGAATAAAAATAAAACTCGATTTACTTATACAATAAAGGCTCTTTTAATTTCTTTCTGGTATCGCATTTGTTGCACATTTTTTTTCACAAAAAGAGACAATTTTGTATTTGTCTTATCTTTCATACGATAAGCGTAATAAATCGAAAACAAAATAAAATGGAGGACTGAGGGCCCTGAATTTTATCAAGGTCATAACTTTTAAACAACAAAAGGTGGTGACCTGTTCTTGCTTTCATAAATTTTCACAATTTATTTAGTAGCATACAAGATTTGAAACAGTAGCTGTAAGTTAATTATTTCATTATAATTGCGTAATAAACTTTTACGTGTATGAGAATTGAGGGCCCATTTTGAACGAAGATATACAAAGTAGGACAGTGTTTTGCGATAATATCTTGTTTTCACAAATTTTGTTTGGCATTAGCTTAGATTTTGGCATTAAGACTTTTTCTGTAGTGTCCATAGTTTATCAGTTTTAGGTGGGCCCTCAATCCTCTATGTGAGAACTGAGGGCCCAACTTTACAGTCTATAACTCGGTTATTAGACTTTCACAAAATCTGATACCAACTTTCACAATTCTTTGGGAATGTTCACTAAATCATAAGCACATTTTCAAAGAGTTTTAACAAAGTGGCCCTCACACCTCACGCACATGTCTAAAGTTGTCTATGGAGTATCTTAATTTGACAGGACTAAACTTATATTTTATCTTCTGTCCTTTTCTTAATGAAATAGAAAGAAACAGATGCATGAACTTAAATTTAGTTTAGTTTGTGAACAACAGAATCGGCGCCACTATCAGGAGCAATGGGTTCATTTTGACAGTTCAACAACATTCATTGCTTTGTTTACGTTGTTCAGCAGACACATTTTTCGAACAAATGAAGATTGCTTCATGTTCGAAAAACACACTATCAATTTCAACCTGAATCATTTCGATGATTCAGGTTCAACATTCAGGGTGACACAGGGAAAGAATATTTTCGAAATGTCTTGTTAAAAAGATAACTGGAAATCTCTGTTTCTATGGAAAATTTAAAATCGGTCTAATTTGGTTGTAACATTATTTTTCGAAAATGTTCTTAACTAACTTTTTATACCTTGGTATCCTGCTTATGCGTATGAAGTTTAATTAAAATCGGTTCATTCATTTCGAAAAACAAGGGCTTGAAAGTTTGTATGAAATGCCTTACGTCGTAAACGCTATGATAAATGATAAATGATTTATTTTCTGTAAGTAGGTTTTTACAAACACTTTTACACGTCATCATATTTTTTAAAACTAGATGTGGTCGGCGTTTCCTATCTGACTACTCTGAGAAGAAAGGCCGAAACAAACTCAGAGGTCACAGTCTCTTTTAAAGTCCAGACAAAATCTTGGTCAGATCGTGTGAAGACCATGTAGATTGATGTCTGAAATGGTCTTTTGAGGAAAGAACCACACAGATTGAGCGGACCTGTCCAATCAGTGCACGCATTTGTCAAAAATCGTGCAGCTCGACTCAGAAATGAGGAGCTCAACGATTCGACGAACAATACCAAAGAAAGGACATTTGGGTAGGCCGCGTAAATTACTCAAACTGCCAGATCATGATTAAAACTAAGAAGGAAAACAGAAAAAAAAATGACCCACATAGTCCTCACATTCACAATAATTAAATGAGAAGAAAAAAAAAAAAAAAAAAAAAAAAAATAAATACTTTACAAAGTAAATATTCATGTCATTGTCTAAATAAAATTCATCAATGTCAATGTGTATATAAAAATCCGGACATAATCTTTGAGGACCATGTAGATTAGTGTCTGAAAAGATCTTTTGAGGAAAGAACCACACAGATTGAGTGGACCTGTCCAGTCAGTGCACGCATTTGTCAGTAACCGTGCAGCTCAACTCAGAACTTCAGGAGCTCAACGATTCGACGAACAATACCAAAGACAGGACATTTGGGTAGGCCGCATAAACTACTCAAACTGCCAGACCACGATTAAAATGTAAACAATGACCCACATAGTCCTCACATTCACAATAATTAAAATAATATAATACTTTATACAGTAAATGTACATGTCATTGTGTAAGTAAATGATACTTAAAAAAAAAAAAAAATATTAAAGTGTAAAAATTGCAAAATAACATTCACTGTCTAAACCTATTGGAGCAGCTCAATCCCAAGCCTTTTTGTCCTCAATATAGTCTTTTACAGTATAATAGGCTTTCTGGCATAGTTTTCGCTTTATAAAAGCTTTGAATTTATTTAGGCTTAGTTCTTGAATGTGGCTAGGAAGTTTATTATAAAAATGTATACATTGGCATCTAAACGAGCCACCTATTTTCTTGAGCCTTGTTGTAGGAACAACAAATTTGTGTTTGTTCCTAGTATTTATGTTATGGATATCACTGTATTTTTTAAACAGATTAATATTTTTATGTGCATACAAAAGATTATCATAAATGTACTGAGAAGGCACAGTCATTATATTAATCTCTTTAAATTTGTCTCTGAGGGAGTGTCTAGGACTTAATTTATAAATAGAACGAATTGCCCTTTTTTGTAAAATAAAAATTGTCTGAATATCGGCGGCATTTCCCCACAACAGAATACCGTACGACATCACACTATGAAAATAACTAAAGTAAACTAAACGGGCTGTCTCTAAATCAGTCAAATCACGAATTTTCCTAACGGCGTATGCTGCAGAGCTAAGCTTTTTTGACAATTTATCTATATGGGGGCCCCATTGAAGCTTGGCATCCAACGTTATGCCTAAGAATACTGTGGTATCTTCGGGTTTTAACTCTTCATCCTTAATGAGAACACTAGTTTCTACTTGTCTAACGTGGGGTATCGTAAACTTAATACATTTTGTTTTTTTTCCGTTAAGAAGTAGGTTATTGACATTAAACCAGTTAACTACTTTTGCAAGGGCGTTATTTACATTGTCAGTAACCAGCTGCTGACGTTTGATTTTAAACAAGAGAGAAGTGTCATCTGCAAACAACACTATATCATGATTATCCTTTATGAGGTACGGCAAGGCATTGATATAAATAAGGAACAAGAAAGGACCAAGAATTGAGCCCTGGGGGACCCCCATTCTTACTACAGATCCGGGTGACCTTTTTCCGTTAACATCAACTCTCTGAATCCTATCACTCAAGTAAGAAGTAAGAAGATCCAGAGAGGCGTTCCGGATTCCGTAGTGGTGCAGTTTCCTGATTAATGTTTCATGAAGAACACAATCGAATGCCTTGGACAAATCGCAAAAGACGCCCAAGGCATCGCATTTGTCCTCCCATGCATTATAAATATGTCCTAAAAGTTCAACTCCTGCATCGGTAGTCGAACGACCCCTTGTAAAACCGAACTGTTTATTATGCAGTAATTTATTTTTATTAAAAAAGCTTTGCAATTGATTCAAAATAAGTTTTTCAAAAATTTTACTAAAGGTAGGTAGTACTGAAATAGGTCGATAATTAGTAGGGTCTGATGTACTACCCGATTTAAATAACGGTATTATTTTACTGTTTTTCATAAGATCAGGAAACTCACCACGGTCAATACAATTATTAAATATAACAGCTAAAGTAGGTGCTACAATGTTTATAATCGACTTAGCAACATCCACAGAATTACCCCATAGATCTGCGGTCTTTTTAACATTTAACGTGTGAAAGGTTTTAATGATATCGTTACAGGTTACATATTCAAAGTGAAATTCAGAATCACAAACTGAAACGTTTTCTCTAAGTAAAGACTCTGCGGCAGCGGGTGATGAGTTAAGAGATTTAGTAGTGGATACTGGAATCTCTGCAAAGAAATTTTCAAAGGCCGCGGCGACTTGAGAATCTGATTTAATTATATTGTCATCAATAGCAAGGCTGTAGTCACTACTTCGGGTGCATGACCTACCCGTTTCGCTATTAATGACATTCCAAGTTGTTTTAATAATGTTGCTACTATTTTTAATTTTTGAACTCAAATAACGTGACTTGGCAATACTACAAACTTTTTTAAATATTTTAGAATAATTCTTAACATATAAATTAAATTCAGCAGTGTTTATACAAATCCGTTCTTCATATAATTCATAAAGTCGTTTTCTACTTTTATGTATACCAATGGTGGCCCAGTCACTGAAGGAAGCGTTACTATTAACCGATAATGTTTTTGGAATAAAAGTGTTATCAAATTGTGTGCAATACATATAAAAAAAATCATTATATTGTTGATTAGGGTCATCATTAGTGAATAAAAGTGGTAATTTACCCAAGAGTTTAGTTTTAAATGTTTCCAAGCGATTAGTTGTTTTTGGGTTAACAGTGATATCTTTTTTAGTAACTTTTTTGTTGTAATTTGGAATACTGATCAATTGTCCGCAATGATCTGAGTCTATTAAGTTAATAATTTCTTTGTGGGTCGGTATAACATCTGTATAAATGTTATCTAGGCATGTGGCACTAGTAGGAGTTATTCTAGTGGGCTCTAAAAATTGGTTAGCAAGATTGTATGACTGAAACAAACTTATAATTTTAGTACTTAACCCAGAATTTTCTAACAAATTAACATTAAAATCACCACAAGTGATGATAGACTTCTTTGTATTACAGATTTTGTGCAACACTTCATCCATAACTTTTTCAAAACAATCATACAATCCTGAAGGTGGTCTGTATACACTTAATATAATGAACTGCTCCAATTCTATACAGGCTATTTCAATTGTTCGCTCAACAGAGAGGCTTACGATATCCTTTCGGTCCTTAAACTTAAGCTGGTTATTTATTAAAATTAATGAGCCACCATGTATAGCATTTACTCTGCTGAATGAACTACCAACCTGGTGATTACTAAAATTGAACATGAACTGGTGGCTTTTAAGCCAATGTTCTGTCAAACAAAGAATATCTATATTGTTACAATTCAGGAATAATTCTACTTCTAAGTCTTTGTTTAAAAATCCTTGAATATTTTGATGCACCAGATTGATACTATTTAATTTTTTTACACTTTCATTTGACTTATTATTTGCCTTAGCTACATTTTTGCAAGAGGTTGCCTCTATTGTCTTAATGTCTAATTTAAATGATGATTAATGTCATTAATTTTGACCAAATTATTGGCAGAATACTTTAAAATGTCATTGCATTGCTCAATAGGAACAATTTGTTTAGCCAAATGTTTGGCTGAAATTGAAAAAAAATATGATAGCGACACAGCTATCTGTCTTTTAAGATAGTTAGAAAGATAGTACATAACAATATTGTATCTATCTTTTGTCAAATATAAATTATTACCAACATAATAGTTAGTATCAATTAACTGGAATTGGTTATCATTATATGTCAAATTGTGCAATGTCATGTTCATATCAAATCTTAAGTTATTTTCTTCCTGTGGCAAACTGTTACTGTAAGGGAATGTAAACAATACAATTTTTCTTAATCTAAGGTTGCACAATGTTCGATGATATTGGAGCAATTCTCCTTTATTTAAATTACCCCTATTTCCCATAAATATTAATAAAGTTGTTTTCTGCTTAAAGTTATGTTTAATAACTTCTTTCATAATATCAAATAAAGAACAACCAGGCATACAGTAATTTATTATTGAGTGTCCCGGTCCCGGATATTCATCTGTCAACAAGTGACCTAAGTCCTTTCCAATCTCATCACAAAATAATACTATATCATGATTTACATTTTTTTTACATGGTATAATGGAACTATTAACAGAGGGAATAGTCAAATCAACACAAGGATGCAGTAATGTGGTATTGCATGCTGATAATGAATGGTCTGGTGTAGGTACAGTGGATGGTGTTTGACAGCGCTCACAGCTGTTTGTTTGTGAGTTCACCAGCTCATTCATTGCCAACACATATTCCCTCATTAGATCTTCAGAGGTATTATATTTGTTAGTCATAGATCTTAGTTTCTCCTGCAGCTGGTCAAGTTGAGATTGCAAGTCCTGTGTGTCAATATTGTACTTCCTAGTACTTTGCTCCAAATTAAAAGAATACATATCTAACTGTTTAAGCAAATTTAACCTTTCCCTATTAAGTTTTACATTTTTAATAAAGAACTTTTGTCTTTTTACCATTTTTTGGGTTTTAACAATGTATTTATTAATTTTGATGTACTTTTTGAGTTTATTTTTACTAGTGACTACCCTCACTGATTTACATGATTTTGATTCATCATCACCTGTCAAATCAATAGTGTTAGTAGGATTTATGTCAGAAACCATTGACGGGGCAATAGACACCAACTCATTGAACAGACTTTGGTTCAGCGAGGCAGTGATGTTAAGGTTTGTAGTCTCAAGTTGTGTAATCTGACTTTGAGCCTCATGTAGCTGCTGTTGTAATAAGTGTTTGTGGCTAAGAGCTTGTTCATACTCTACGCTACACTGGCTGAACCCGTCCACAACAAGCTGAAGTCTATCCCGTTCTTCAATTTTAACACTGTCAAATCTCATTCCCGCTCTTAACACTGTCAAATCTCATGTTTACAGCCGAGCGATTCTGTAAAAATCTCACCGTGAGAACGTAGGTGAAGTAAGCTGTCAATAGTGTCAATTCCTATAGCATCAAGTGGAATGACAGCTCACTTCCCCTACGTTTTCACGGTGCGATTTTTACAGACTTGATCGGCTGGACTGGCATTAGTTGATCGAAACAACAACATCCAATGAAATCACTTGACATGAGATTTGACAAGACTGGATACAATAGGTTGTCACTTCGAGATACAAAAATTCAACGACGGCTGACTTGTAACCGCCGATCCTTTAGAGTTTTAGAGAATAAACAGCAATCGGCTTTGATTTTTTTTTAATAGGAAAATGTACAAAATGATCCTACAGCCACTTTTAATAATGTGAATGTGGTGTTTATTAACACGTCACCTGCTCTTGGACTTTTTTGTTTGAATCTACGGAATTTTGACAGCGAATAAAAGAAATATCAATTTTGTGTTTGTTTTTATTCGTAGTAGTGAAAATAATAAGCGGAGAATTAAAAAAAAAACATGGATGAGATCCTAATATTCTAGCTGGACTGTGCAAGTTATAAATAAGTCATCAAAGTCGATTCGGTGATGGCAAAAGCAAAAAGTCAACGTCACGCGGTGTTCCCAGGCGGTCACCCATCCAAGTATTGACCGCACCCGATGTTGCTTAACTTCGGTGATCGGACGAGAACACAGACTACAATATAATGCAGACCGGTGTATTCAACGTAGGTAGTGTCGACGTTGGCGAATGAAGTTCTAAAATTATCAATGGCAATCCAACTAATCGGAAATAAACCGGGCAAAAATCTAGGCTCCGAGAGGTCGGAGCCTAGATTGCTCTGCTAAAATAATTGTTTGCCAAGGGAGCAAACTATTTTGATGGCGAGAGGGATTCAAAGTACGTCCCCACAAGCTTAAAACAGTGTTACTACTAAATAAGTAAGTGCAACTTATGAGTACACATACTTGAGGAAGACGAACGAAGGCAGAATGCTTTTCGCGCGTTTTTTATTTTTTCAAAAACGCACCCGTTTTTCGTTATCATACAGCCTGTTACTTGTTCATACAATATTCGTGATTGATCTCTTTGGTGATTGGAACTTTTACTAACAATGGCGCCGATTCCCTTGTTCACAAACTAAACAAAATTTAAGTTCAGTGCATCTTTTTCTTTCTATTTCTTTTTTTTTGAAAAGGACAGAAGATAAATATTAGTTTAGTCCTGTCAAATTAAGATACTACAAGTTTAGACGTGATTAAAAAAATTGGGTAAGTAGGTACTAAAAATACGTCAATTTACGTCAGGCCCTGACTTATATGACAGGACTAAACTTAGATAAATATTAGTTTAGTCCTGTCCAAGAGCTAGATCGAAGAGTTCACGAAAAATTGATTCGATCTAGCTTTTGGACTATCTATATCTTACTACCTAATTGAAGTCATTATATCTCCTAAACTAAGACCCGATTAAATCTGTGACTTGCCGGACTGATTCCGACTAATTGGCGACAAAATATGTGAGAAAACAGATCTTTGCTAGGTACCCTAGTATTTGAGATATAAATGTGGCCCTGCTGCTGACTCTCCAGATCGGCCACCTATAAACCCTTATATCTTTTGAACCAGTGACCGACAAGTTCTGATATTTGGCGACAAATTTCGACTAATTTTTTGTGTTATCAAAATTAAAATCCCTGATGGTGGCCCTGCCAGAGTCAGTGGCACGATTTTGCCCAGACACAGGATATAATGCAGTTTTTTTGTATGCGAGATGAATACAAAATATCGATAGATAACGATTCTCCTGCTCCTTCCTTGTAGACAGAGATGCAGCTTACTATTTGAACCCTGTACTCGAGTTTTATAGTGTTGAATTTGTTTTAGCGACATCTAGTGGCCAGTAGCAGAACTTATAGGAAGCAATAGTTTCATGTTTCATTCGTCTTGTAATTATTCTGAAAAGACTAACGTGTCTCAAGAAAATTATAATCGTTGCTTTACTCTAACGAATTTTGGCCATTACGGTCAATATCATCGGAGATTAGCCATCGACTATTTTAATGCAGTGTGTGTGTGACACAGATCACAGATGCAATCTTTGTTCCCTCACTCTCGTCGTACCGTGGAACGGCAACCAGTCACGACGGAAAAGAGACCCAGGCGCAGGACCAGTTTCCAAAGCACCGACGTTGGTTTATAATTATGTTAGGACTGAACCATGTCCTTTCTTCTATCAAGTACCTCGTAGCGACATCTACCGTTATCGTTGTGTAGTGATAGATCGTCCACGTGTGGTTCAACTAACCCCGTCACAACTTTGTCAAGTACCAGGGACACATGACTTCGAAGCTGCTTCGTACTTGTAATGCACAATACTTTCCCTACTTCGAATAACACTGCCCAAAAACGTTGCAGAAATCGATAAATTAAGATTCCGAAAGTGCACTGCTATATTTACTCCAAACATCATTTCTCGAACGGCAATCAATCAAGCTGCCATAATCATATTTGGTGCCTGTTTGTTTGTTTGGCAACGACTCAAAATTAGTAGGTAGGTATCTAAATTCTAATTTACATTTAGAACTTAAACAAAAATGATTTTTCACTTTTCGTTAGTTTAATTTTTTGTCACATCGTTTTTAGGGTTCCGTAGTTCCTACAAGGAACCCTTATAGTTTCGTTATGTCCGTCTGTCTGTCTGTCTGTCTATCCGAGGTTTTGCTAAGAGATCGTTAGTACTAGTAAGCTGTAATTTTGTAGGAGTGCGTATATCAATTATACATTATCATTAGCATGCGTGTTCCATCGCGCCGCCCGTTCGATGTCCACCGCGCACAGGATGAATAAGCACATCACTGACGAAAGTGTAATGTAGTCCTTCTTCACAAGTAATTTTTTGCTCCGTTGGTGTAATTGCTGTATGGCGTTCCAGCAGGAGGATAAATAAATAAATAAATAAATACGCCGACAGTGGTAAAATAAAATTTTGTAAAATATTTTTTTTAGGTTAGCTCACCTGCATGTGAAGTGGGGATGAATATTTTTTTTGTCGTCTACCCCATCGTGTATCGTTGAATAGGTCTTCTAAAATTACTTGGGGGTTGCTAAAATTATTTTTCGATTTAATGCTCCATTTACGAAATATTAAACTTTAAAGTGCAAATTTTTGTTCCAGTAGGGCGTCCCCCTCTAAAACCTAAACTGCTGGCATGAAAAATTTGGAAAAATTCACGATGATAGTGCATTTCATGAACTTTAAAGGAAAACTATAACGGTTAAGATAACTTTATTAGTTTAGCAGTAATAGTCGTTGAACTTGGGTGTTCGATAATTTTGTACCAAATACAAAGTCCTTAGCATTAATCCTTTAAAGTGACTAATATGAAGTAGTTGCTTGTTTAAGGGCTGGTTTTTCCAACGCCAGATAATTTTATTCGAGGAATAATTTTGAATTATTGACAGTTCTTCCATACACAATCTGTCTGGTTATACACCAGTGTCAGTAACGTGTGATAACGGGCTACTACGGAACCCTACACTGTGCGTGGCCCGACACGCACTTGGCCGGTTTTTAATTAATCCATTCTGCTGGCGATCAAATTAACGGTGGAACGAATGCCAAAGAACGGAATAGTATCGTTTTGCTTTTATAGCATACAATCATTTTGCCTTATTCCTCACTCACCTAGTCGGGGTCACGGTAATGTTATTACCGTGGTATGGTCTACTAACAACAACAGAGTTACTTTCGAATGTATAATATTAGTATGGATTAGTTGGTAGTGGTAGTGTCGTCATCTTGGTTCGAAATAAAAAGTCTCCGTTGCTCGTGATCGTTCCGTTTTGCCCCGACATCTTTTCCACAAGTACTAGGGACACATGAATTTGCAGGAGTTTCGTGTACGATTGGCGATTGTCCGATCATCATCCATTTTCATTTACCCCGTCACATGTTGTCCACAAACTGAACTAAAACCAGGCACGCATAAGTTATCAGGATCTTTACTGTGGCAGAGGGGTGTATTGTAATGCTACTGCTCCATCTGCGTTAGCGTTAAAGTTAATGTCAATGGCCAACTACACGTTAATTAGGGCATTAAAAATGCGCGTTGGCTACACTTAGGTTACAATGCCGTAAAGAGTTAATCCCTCATGAAGTCACGCGTTAACACACATTAAAGAGGTTAAACTTAGACACACAATGGAGCTTGAAGCAGCTACACTAGTTGCAAAAATGAGCGTCTTAAACTATTTTATGCATTTATGTAAAATTTCAAAACAGAGAAAAAATGAATTCGATAGTATCCCATTAGGGACTCTTATTTCCATTTTAATTCTTCCTGTGTCACTGGAAACGACAAAGACTGGATAATACGTCGCCACGCATCACTAGCTGCCGACCGATTCTTATGTGATTGCAGCTTTGGATTCCAAAGACACGGCTCTGATTGTAATAATTCTAAAAACTCTAAAGCTTTCTCATTCGACCACTCCATTATCGTGCTCGTAAAATGCAGTTACCGCCTAAACAAAGTACCTACACTCGTCCTTGCATGCGTCCTGTGCGCGTGCGTTTCGTGGAATGAGATGGCATTAATGTAGCCAACATCACTTAGCGCGCTAAACTACGCACTAAAACCCTTTGATGTGTCCAAAAAACCGACACTCGAGTTATCGCTTAACGTTTAATGCCATTAATAATGCCATTTGTATAAAATGCCATTAAAACGTTGGCCACATCTACGTAACGCCCAAATTAACGTGTTAATTTGGGCGTTAAGACGCAGATGGAGCAGTAGCATTATAGTACAACCAACGCGTTATAGTCGGTAGCGTGTAGCTTCATAGTAATTATCGAAATAAAAAAGCTTGATCTGAGTTACTCTGTTGCTCGTGATCGTTCCGTTTTGCCCCGACATCTTTTCCACAAGTACCAGGGACACATGAATTTGCAGGAGTTTCGTTTACGACTAGCGATTATCATTGTCCGTTCATCGTCCGTTTCAATTTACGGCCGCTTTCTGTATTCAATCCTAATCCCTAATTTGCTGGTCGAGATTGATATTTCAATCCATTTCCTACTTTTAGTATTTCAATAACCGATCGATGAATCGTTATCCCGATCTTTTTTTCAATCCATCTGTGGGAGGGCGGATCGGGTTTTCAGATTGGTATTTGTATGAAAGTGACAGCTAAGCACATTCTATAACCGATCTTTGATTTTGACAAATCGATTATTGTACGTTATTGATCTTTATTTGCGATCCTCCAATTTTGACCGATTGTTCTGTTAAAGGCGTAAAAATATTTTCAAGTGATAGTGATAGTGATCTTGAAGTATTAGCTCAGCTGTCAGATTGGGATAGTAGCGACAATGATCAAGAGAGAGCTGTGTCCTCAAAAACTTTTCGACCAATAAACTTCATGGCAATTTTAACTGACGCAGAGTTCACATTCAGATTCAGAATGAACAAAGCGTCAGTTGAATCTGTTTTGAATGAAATAATGCCCTCTATCAAAGTGAAATCAAGACGGTAAGAAATTTGTTTGTCTGCTCAAATTGCTTCAATACGTACTAAACCTAAAAGAACGGATACCTAATTACAGTAAAATTTTCAGGAATAATGGTATAAGTACCAACATTGCATCAACTTTTATTGGCACTTCGATTCATTGGGTTCAATGCTTAATTCAGTGGCTGACTTTGCTGGAGTATCCTTATCGTCAGCTTATAGAATAGTGGCAGACATATCTGCTGCTATCGCTGGATTGTATAACAAATAAGAAACAAATTAACAATCAACAACAAACAAACTTGAGATTTTAAGTTAATTTTGCCAATGTCAAACTGTCTGACGTTTTCGTTTGACTGACGACGTTCCGTTCCTCTCCAACAAAACTGTTATGTTTTACTAATCTCGACGTATTGTTAGAGTACTTTACCGCTGCAACTTCGCAATCAATTATTATTGTTACTGTGTATGCAACTTCTTGTGATTATACATAAAATAGATTAAGTTTTAAGAAAACAACCACCATTTTACTCATTAATAATCGCTGATGTACTTTTACTGCAAATGCGTAAAACAAAACGGTAGGGAGAGCGCAAAATGACCAATCTCTTTTTAGGGTTCCGTAGCCAAATGGCAAAAACGGAACCCTTATAGATTCGTCATGTCTGTCTGTCTGTCTGTCTGTCTGTCCGTCTGTCTGTCTGTCTGTCCGTCCGTATGTCACAGCCACTTTTCTCTGAAACTATAAGAACTATACTGTTGAAACTTGGTAAGTAGATGTATTCTGTGAACCGCATTAATATTTTCACACAAAAATAGAAAAAAAACAATAAATTTTAGGGTTCCCATACTTAGAACCGAAACTCAAAAATTTATTTTTCATCAGACCCATACGTGTGGGGTATCAATGGGTAGGTCTTCAAAAATGATATTGAGGTTTCTAAAATCATTTTTTTCTAAACTGAATAGTTTGCGCGAGAGACACTTCCAAAGTCGTAAAATGTGTGTCCCCCCCCCTGTAACTTCTAAAATAAGAGAATGATAAAACTAAAAAAAATATATGATGTACAATACCATGTAAACTTCCACCGAAAATTGGTTTGAACGAGATCTAGTAAGTAGTTTTTTTTTAATACGTCATAAATCGTAAACCGCAATTTACCATTCATTCAATCAACTCAAAAATAAAAATAAACATTTAATTTCATAAACATAAACCTTATGCATAAACCCGGATGTTACGGAACCCTCGGTGAGCAAGTCCGACTCGCTCTTGCCCGGTTTTTTTTTTCAATGGATTTGAAGACGAGATCGGTTTATTGAAATGCAGATTCAACATCAATCGAGGGATCAGATAAAATCTGGATCAATAGATATCTTGGATTCACGATCGAATATTGAAAGCGGCCGTTACCCCGTCAAATGTTGTACACAAACTCAACTAAAACCAGGCCCGCATAAGTTATCAGGAGGCTTGTTATATCATCAGTTTTCTATAAACTACGTTCACTGAGGCCAAAGAGATTTAAGATAGGTACAATAGAGGGGCCATGCAAAGAAATGTCTTAGAAAAACTATGATCTCATGTCTCAGTGCCGCCATCTGGTAAGATGTAGCATAATTAGAGCGGCAATTTATTCAATTAGGTTCAGCTATCGCCCGGTAGATGGCCAGTGTGGCCAGTGTTGCCAGATACGATTTTCAATTCATCGATTAAAAATCGGATCGGTGGTGCCTGAAAAATCTAATATAAATCAAATCAGTTAGATAAATATCGAAAACTAAACAAATTAGGCAAAAATTGACTCAGGCAGAAAAAATATTCTAAGTACAATTTTATTCGCTACTATTCATTGTCCGTGTCTGTCACCGTCTATGACAACGTATCAGTTTCAGTGTGTGTTTTTAAGTAAGTAGTTATTTACATTTTAAAACAAAATAATTTTAAATGCGCCTGCTTTGCCGCCGAACTATTATGCTTTTGTGTTTTATATTGCTTTTTGTGTAAAGTAGACCTTTTTTGCAATTGTCGGTTGCGTTTCGTTTTTTGCAAAATTATTTTTTTACACTTTTGTTTGCTAATATTTGTAAATCTTATATCGATATACGTATATCCGAGGCGAGGTCCAAAGTCCGTAGATCTATGGATAAATCCGTAGGTCTGGCAATGCGGGGTGACACTAAGTACAAACTATAAAACCTGTAGTAGGGATTTTACCATATAGATTCAAACGTATCGATAATATTGAAAAAAGTTAGTAAGACAATTTTTTCGCATTTGAATAGATTGAAATAAGTGCCAAAAAATTAGGAAAGCAATAAAATTATCCATAGTTTCAATGTTTACAAATGATTTATTTAAGAAAAATATTTTTTCATACAAATTACTAAATTATCGTTATTATCTTTATATGTGTGTGGTATAGTTAATTCTTCAAAAGACCATTTCAGTATGAGACCATACTGAAATGGTCTTTTGAAGAATTAACTACTTGACATGATCTGACCAAGATTATATCTGGACCTCTTGAGTTTGTTTTGGCCTTTCTTCTCTGATTAGTCAGATAGGAAACGCCGACCTCATCTAGTTTTTAAAATATGATTGACGTATAAAAGTGTCTGTACAGACACCAGCACATCAAGCTTAGTTTTTAATTCTTCTAATATTATTACCCTCTTTTATAAAATCAATTAAACATGGATCGATTTTAAACTGAATGTTACTTGAATGAATCGATTATTTTGTCACACCACTATATTAATTTCGTTAAAAAGTGGTAACACTTAAGCTGTCATTTAACCCAACTATAGTAAAGTTACTCAGCAATAGATGGCGTTTAATACAAAATAAACAAATTTTCTAGATCTTTTTATGAAAATTATTTAATTCTAATTACTGAGTAAATATAGATAATACATACGAAAATAAACTGAATTTAGGTCCAGTTGTTTTACCATAACGAGACTTGCAGTAACGTAATGCGCAACTCGGCATATTTCCATACAAAATATTTTTCTTTTGTTGGACACGAATGCGTCAATGCGACTTGACGCGCAGGCGTAACATACTAGACTGAGAGACTTGTTACGCCTAGGTCACAAGTACCGGGACACTGTTTTGTTCGCAATGTCCCGTCTATTGTAAATACTTTAAATGTCTTTGACTGAGGCACACTGAAGGTAAGCAGTGGGGTATATTGTGAGTTTGTGACCCACATTTAGGAAACTCTATGTTTAATTAAGTCTTATTGAATTATCCCCTATAAATCTGGGTCAAAGCTACTATTGGCAAATTCCTGACGGAAAAACTGAATAGAACTTAGCCCGACGGGAATCGAACCCGCGTTTAGCGCTTGCGCTTGTGAGTTGCTGCTTTGCGACCACTAGTCTGGATAGTACCCCGCAGTCTCGGTGGTCAATGGTCATCATCAGATTTTACACTAAAATATGAAGAGGTTCATCATCTGCCTAGCCTTTTCCCAACTATGTTGGGATCGGCTCCCACTGCTTCCAGTCAGTTTGAAGCTGAAGCGACTGCCTATCTGACCATCACAACCCAGTTACTGGGTAATACGATAGCCTAGACTTTCGGCCTTCTGACGACCCATAATGACTGTCAAAGATTCACAAATGACAGCTGGGACCAACGGCTTAAGTGCTTTCCAAGGCACGGAGGGGTCTCGGTATGTTAGGATGGTCACCCATCCACGGGCCAACCGCGGCAAGCGTAGCTTAACCTGATCGATGGATCCGTGCGGCTGTTATTTCTTGGCCACAAGAAGAGGTTGTTTTGTTATTCATAGTTAGCGGTTTTGTAACGAAGTTGACTTCTCAGGCTTCTCACTCACGCCCGGGTCACTTTGACGTAAAACCATCTGTCAAGCTCGGCCCGCTACTGGCGATCGATGAGATGAGACAATGTTATGAGCCCACTTACAAAAAACCGGGCAAGAACGAGTCGGACTCGCGCACCGAGGGTTCCGTATCATCCGGGTTTATGCAAAAGGTTTATGTATATGAAATTTTTTATTTTTTTTATTTTAATATTTGAGTTTATTGAATGAAAGGTAAATTGGGGTTTACGATTTTTGACGTATTAAAAAAAACTACTTACTAGATGTCGTTCATACCAATTTTCGGTGGAAGTTTTCATGGTAATGTAATAAACCATGGATCATTACCATGGTTATGGTAATGTAACCATGTGTTTGTGTGGTTATGTGTGTGTGTGTGGTATGTATGTGTATTTTTTAGTTTTATCATTCTCTTATTTTAGAAGTTACAGGGGGGGGGGGGGCACATTTTACCACTTTGGAAGTGTCTCTCGCGCAAACTATTCAGTTTGGAAACAAAAAGATATTAGAAACCTCAATATCATTTTTGAAGACCTATCTATAGATACCCCACACGTATGGGTTTGATGAAAAAAAATTTTTGAGTTTCAGTTCTAAGTACCTATGGGGAACCTCCCAAATTTATAGTTTTTTTTTCTATTTTTATGTGAAAATCTTAATGCGGTTCACAGAATACATCTACTTACCAAGTTTCAACAGTATAGTTCTTATAGTTTCGGAAAAAAGTGGCTGTGACATACGGACGGACAGACAGATGAAGAAACATGACGAATCCATAAGGGTTCCGTTTTTTGCCATTTGGCTACGGTACCCTAAAAATTGTCCACTATAATTACCTAGTTTCTGTTGCCTGAAGCCCCAGCCCAGGTTAGCATGTTGAACAAAATATGATTCTAGTTCGCGACCGTAACAAGTATGAAGTAGGTACTTATGTATTTACACTACACAAATATTAATAATTAAAATCATCAATACTTGACAACACAGTCTAAGATCATATTTGTGCAGATGTAGGTAACCCTATTGAATGACTTTTGATTCATGAAATATCAATCAATAGGATTAGATATGGTATTTTATGAACTCACACTACGAATATATCGATAAGTTTGGTGTTGGAAGAGTTCATTATGGAAAATAATATCAAACTATTATAGTATATCTAATCCAACATTTTCCTTAAGTTTGCCGTATGTCATTACTCTACGTGTGTTTTTTTTTCAAAATCAACGGATTCGATTCCTAGCTAGAAATATTGATTTTTCAAAAATCTAATGATGCCGTTTTAGTTTTCATCAAAATCGAGCCCGCGACTCCTTTGACTACTTTTCGCTATTCCTCATAGTTTCGGATTTGGCCATCCACGCCCACTTGAAAAATTCAGCCTGTATACCTGCTTACATAATAAAACAAAGTCGGGTTAGTTACACCATTATAGGTAATGGGTCAGCTATAGTATATTATAAATGTGCGTGTGTGTTAGTGGAATTATCGGGATAAAAACTATCCTGTGTCCTTTCCCGGGACTCAAACTATCTCTATACCTAAATAAATATCTAAATCTAAATCTCTATCTAAATCGGTTCTGCGGTTTAAGCGTGAAGAGGTAACAGACAGACACACTTTAGGCACTTATAATAGTATGGATTGTAAATGTGCTTGGGTCAAGAAGAATTCCTTGCAGGACTGACTGAGTAATTGGTCCAAATCCAAATAGCTCGTGAGGATTACGAAAGATGGTTCGGTGCAAGAAATTCATTGATTTCATTCAAATCCCCTCCACTCTCCTATGAAACAGCTTCAATGTCATGTGTCCCTGGTACTTCATAAAATTGTAACGGGGTATCGTTAAACGTTTCAACTCTATTGGGCCTTGTGAAACCGCCCACAGACGATATTAGCCCGGTCGCTGAGACTTGACGGTGATGGGCGATCTAGCGACGCCTATGACATACTATTATGATCTAGCGTTCCCAGTGTGCGCCGCCGCGGCCGCCATAAGACTAAAGTATATGCGGCCGCCGCGCGCCGGGGCTCTCGTGCGTGAGGCTGTCGTTGTTTGTGGCCAAAGACATTTAAAGTATTTACAATAGACGGGACATTGCGAACAAAACAGTGTCCCGGTACTTGTGACCTAGGCGTAACAAGTCTCTCAGTCTAGTATGGTACGCCTGCGCGTCAAGTCGCATTGACGCATTCGTGTCCAACAAAAGAAAAATATTTTGTATGGAAATATGCCGAGTTGCGCATTACGTTACTGCAAGACTCGTTATGGTAAAACAACTGGACCTAAATTCAGTTTATTTTCGTATGTATTATCTATATTTACTCAGTAATTAGAATTAAATAATTTTCATAAAAAGATCTAGAAAATTTGTTTATTTTGTATTAAACGCCATCTATTGCTGAGTAACTTTACTATAGTTGGGTTAAATGACAGCTTAAGTGTTACCACTTTTTAACGAAATTAATATAGTGGTGTGACAAAATAATCGATTCATTCAAGTAACATTCAGTTTAAAATCGATCCATGTTTAATTGATTTTATAAAAGAGGGTAATAATATTAGAAGAATTAAAAACCAAGCTTGATGTGCTGGTGTCTGTACAGACACTTTTATACATCAATCATATTTTAAAAACTAGATGAGGTCGGCGTTTCCTATCTGACTAATCAGAGAAGAAAGGCCAAAACAAACTCAAGAGGTCCAGATATAATCTTGGTCAGATCATGTCAAGTAGTTAATTCTTCAAAAGACCATTTCAGTATGGTCTCATACTGAAATGGTCTTTTGAAGAATTAACTATACCACACACATATAAAGATAATAACGATAATTTAGTAATTTGTATGAAAAAATATTTTTTTTAAATAAATCATTTGTAAACTTTCCTAATTTTTTGGCACTTATTTCAATCTATTCAAATGCGAAAAAATTGTCTTACTAACTTTTTTCAATATTATCGATACGTTTGAATCTATATGGTAAAATCCCTACTACAGGTTTTATAGTTTGTACTTAGTGTCACCCCGCATTGCCAGACCTACGGATTTATCCATAGATCTACGGACTTTGGACCTCGCCTCGGATATACGTATATCGATATAAGATTTACAAATATTTGCAAACAAAAGTGTAAAAAAATAATTTTGCAAAAAACGAAACGCAACCGACAATTGCAAAAAAGGTCTACTTTACACAAAAAGCAATATAAAACACAAAATTAAGCATAATAGTTCGGCGGCAAAGCAGGCGCATTTAAAATTATTTTGTTTTAAAATGTAAATAACTACTTACTTAAAAACACACACTGAAACTGATACGCTGTCATAGACGGTGACACGGACAATGAATAGTAGCGAATAAAATTGTACTTAGAATATTTTTTCTGCCCGAGTCAATTTTTGCCTAATTTGTTTAGTTTTCGATATTTATCTAACTGATTTGATTTATATTAGATTTTTCAGGCACCACCGATCCGATTTTTAATCGATGAATTGAAAATCGTATCTGGCAACACTGGCCACACTGGCCATCTACCGGGCGATAGCTGAACCTAATTGAATAAATTGCCGCTCTAATTATGCTATATCTTACCAGATGGCGGCACTGAGACATGGGATCACAGTTTTTCTAAGACATTTCTTTGCATGGCCCCTCTATTGTACCTATCTTAAATCTCTTTGTTTGTGGCACAATAAATTACTTCTGCAAGATATTCTCCTTGAACCAAGTCGATTTTAAAAAAAAATGACAAAATTGCTTTTTGGTAGTTAGCCTAAATAGTAAAAAATATTAATGGCATTTAACTGACTACTAGCTAGCTACCAAAGTGATCCCTGGAAAACTTACAGACAGAAGACGTAGTAGATATACAATAGAATAACGTATTGTCTCCAGTAGATATTACAGTTATATTAGTACCTCTACCTAGTAGTAGGTACACATAAGTACACAAAACTATAATACCGGAAGCAAATAGTAGCGTTTCCACTTTTCCAGTACGATTCGGAAGTTGCCATGCCTGATGCCACCCACCACCCCTCCGTCGTAACGCCTCTACGCGCTGCTGTCGATGTCATGTCGGCGCTCGACTCGGCCAAAATCGCGCGATTTCTCCGTGTTCCCCTGATCGAGGAGGGGGGGTGGTGGGGGGTACAGGGGATCAGACCGGAATAAATCACTAAATCTACGATATCTTAGAAATTACGCATCGTAGCTCTACAAACCCTACGTCATTGAAATTTTTATGAAATAGGCTATCTGATTTACAGGGTTTAGTACAGTTTTAACTGCACGGTTGGCGCAGTCTGCTGCGCTGCGTGTCGCGGGTTCGATTCCCGCACGGAACAAAAATTTGTATGACCTACAAGTAGTTGTTCTGGGTCTGTCTGTTTGTGTATGTGAGTTTAAATGTTTGTAAACGCACCCACAATATAGGAGAAATTCCTAGGGTGGGGCAACAATTTAAAAAAAATTGTAATTATGTAGGTATTGTTAATTTTATTCGAAGTTGAAAGTAGGGTGAGCGACTTTTTCCCAGTTTTTCGTACAAAAGTCATATTACAAAAGTTATTGTTTTATTTACATAAAAACACATTGTTTTACAAAGAACAGACATCTCCAAACATTTATTTCATAAGACAAGTTTTACAATAATATGCCTCAGGTAGTCGACGATCACGTCGGTCGACTCAATGCCACATCTCATCAACGTGACTTGTGAGTCTCAATCCGTCTTATTACAAAACGAGTTCTAACTTTAGATCTAGCCTAAACCTTTGAACCAGTTACCGTATTTTAAACTTTATTCCGACACGTAAACTTCCTAATGCAAAATTGACAACTTAGACTCCGGTTTTACGTCAGTTTTTGTAATTACAACTAACTTTATAGTTTGAAATTTAAAAATGGCTCGATGGTTTAAACCTTGGTCTAAAGATAAGCCTTGTTTTGTAATAAGGCCGAATGAGTCGACTTCCGAAATCCGAATGAATCCTCTAGACAAAAACGAATCGTTTTGCTTACAAATCGTAGTAAATAATTCGTAAGCTAATTTTACCTGTGACAGACTTTCGGCAGGGTTTACTATGGAAAGCTATGAGATACCTATTTGCTTCATTATTGGTAAGATACAAGAGTCTAAGGGCGTTTGTGCACTACAAGGAATTTTACTGTCCGGCAGTCCGATTTTATTTTTTTATTATGGCGTGCTATATGGGACCCGTAAAAAATCGGACTGCCGGACAGTAAAATTCCTTGTAGTGCACAAACGCCCTTAATTTTAACCAGTAACGGTCCGTAAATTATAGGAATCGGCCATCAATGAGTCGGCGTTACTACGCTACGCTACTAACGATCGAGGGGATCAAATCACCCTGACACATTTCGTTCAAGCAACTTTGTGTACCAGGCACCCATAACAGTATAGAGAACGAAATATTGTCAGTACATTTATTACGTCACTCCTGCGTCCCAATTCACCCCGTCACGTTCGTCCATAGACTTTACAGATACTAGGCTCACATAACGGCAAAGGCGGTTGAAAAGAACATTCGTCAACAATGGTCAATGGAAGAAAACAATGGTTGATGAAACACATGTGTACCACAAGCGGTACCCAGCTCGTCCCTAAAGGACCGAAACTAGGACTGACAAAAAAATATGCCTAATAATTACAATCATTACGTACGTGGGACACTCAGAAAGTTTTGCGAAAATAAAAAAAAATGTTCTATATGCAAATATTTTTTTATTAAATCTTTACTAGCCTCGCCTTTAAGACTAGCCTCTATACAAAGTTACATGCGTCTGCACCAGTTTTCGAAACACTTTTTCCAGTCCGTCGCAGACACCTCGTTTACAGCTTGCTCGAACGCTGACAAGTGACAGCGCATCTTCCGGCGACGAAAATTGTACCTATCCCTTTGAGCAGATTTTTTATTTTCGGGAATAAAAAGAAGTCACACGGTGCTAGGTCAGGGCTGTATGGAGGGTGACCCAGGAGTTTGAGCGCGGTGTGCGAAGGCGCGTTGTCATGGTCGAGCAGTAGCCCGCGGAGCCCTGTGTTTGATCGCTTGTTGCTCACTACAGAGAAAACTTCTGCGAAGCATTTGGTAGTATACCATTCAGTGTTGATGCTTCTTTGGTTCCGTAAAGGAATTGACACCAAGTAGCCAGTCAAATTGAAAAAGCTCGAGATCAAAATCTTCCCCCCGCTTCTAGATCGCTTCACACCCAAACCGTCGACTGGTGCTTTGTTTCTAGAGTGTGCGTTACCCAGGCCAGATGTTGTCGAAAATGGTCATTTGAATCTTATAGATAATTAGTTTTGCGGCTTCTGTAATTGTTGCGCACATTTTTAAATTTGTTGCGCTTATAGTTTTTTAATTATTTCACAAAAACATTTCCTGCTGGGGTAACGTTACCCCAGCCAGACCTTTTTCTTTCTAATGGGAATATTTAAATAATTACTAGCTATAAAATTAGTTGTCTAGATGAAGTAAATGTTGTGCCTTATTTTGTATTTCTTCTTTCATCGGTTGCGAAGTTATTCGAGATTTTGCTGGGGTAACGTTTTTGGTTTTGCTAGATCTTTGAAATGGTTTAGCGGATTCATATCATATTTTGTACATGGCTTCTTGGGAATTAGTTTAAATTTGTTCTGCAATAAAAAAAACAAAATAATACATAGCTTAAAGGTTATTTCATTAAATAGAAAAACACTTCAATTGGTCCCAGCACTCTCAATAAGAGCTCTAAAGACTTACTTTAAACGTTATTTTAAAGCTTGTAACTGCCTTCAAATGTATGTGAAGTTTCATTAGTATCCTGTAAGTATTTAACAAGTTAAGATGATATTGAGTTCTTCACGAGCACGGTCTTGATGCGCGCGGTGTTATTTGGCCACTGGATTGGATATATGAACTGAATGTTATGTCAATTATTAGTTTTTTAGTTCAGTTGTATATCAGTAAAATTTCAGCTCAGTACATTGGATAATTAATGAGATAATACGATTAAAGTCATTAGGAAGTGAGTGACCGTGGTAACCCGACCAAGTTTAGGTGGTTACGAAAAAGCGAAAACGCAAAACATTATGGTACCTTCTAAAATATGTAGGATAGTGTTACAAATTTAGTACAGACATGTACACAAGTTTTAAAAAAACTACGTGATTATTAAATAATTTTTATTGACATGTAATATAATCATTTCAATTGAACTTTTAAAGTATTATTAAACTTATACTTAAAAACAATCACAGATTAAAATTACAGATAGTAATATGCTTTTTTGAAATTTTCTATTATTTTTTAATTAAATTATAGATTTCAGTATACACAGATGAAAGCTAACTCCCCCTGGGTGATTACGGAGCATGTTTAGTGCGATATGCAAACAATGCGCCCCTTCACCCCACCCCTTCCGCGTCCCACCGAACGACATGTTATATCAGTGATTTTTGATAAGTTTGTGCAACTCGAAGATAATAATAATGTTTTCATAGTACAGATATTATTATATTATTAATGTATTTAACAGTGTACGCGTCTGTACCGAAATTGTAAGGTGTATTATACTAAACATTTCAAAAGATAGTATAATGTTCTGCGTTTTCGCTTTTTCGTAACCACCTAAACTTGGTCGGGTTACCACGGTCATTCACTTCCTGATCACTTTAATCGTATTATCTCATTAATTATCCAAAGTACTGAGCTGAAATTTTACTGATATACAACTGAACTAAAAAACTAATAATTGACATAACATTCAGTTCATATATCCAATCCAGTGGCCAAATAACACCGCGCGCATCAAGACCGTGCTCGTGAAGAACTCAATATCATCTTAACTTGTTAAATACTTACAGGATACTAATGAAACTTCACATACATTTGAAGGCAGTTACGAGCTTTAAAATAACGTTTAAAGTAAGTCTTTAGAACTCTTATTGAGAGTGCTGGGACCAATTGAAGTGTTTTTCTATTTAATGAAATAACCTTTAAGCTATGTATTATTTTGGTTTTTTTATTGCAGAACAAATTTAAACTAATTCCTAAGAAGCCATGTACAAAATATGATAAGAATCCGCTAAACCATTTCAAAGATCTAGCAAAACCAAAAACGTTACCCCAGCAAAATCTCGAATAACTTCGCAACCGATGAAAGAAGAAATACAAAATAAGGCACAACATTTACTTCATCTAGACAACTAATTTTATAGCTAGTAATTATTTAAATATTCCCATTAGAAAGAAAAAGGTCTGGCTGGGGTAACGTTACCCCAGCAGGAAATGTTTTTGTGAAATAATTAAAAAACTATAAGCGCAACAAATTTAAAAATGTGCGCAACAATTACAGAAGCCGCAAAACTAATTATCTATAAGATTCAAATGACCATTTTCGACAACATCTGGCCTGGGTAACGGACACGTTTCTAGATAGTATTGATAAAGCCAAGACTCATCACCTGTAATGATGTCGCAAACACGCCGAGACGACCCTGCTTCTTTGTTTATCATATCACGGCACCATACCACCTAGCTATGCTTCTGAGTAGGGCTGCCGTCACCTAAATTAGTGACCCCGGATAAAAACTTTAAAAACCCAGGACATTTCGGTGAAAGAAAAAAAAAACCCCGGACTCCCTCCAAAAAAAAAAGAAAAAAAAAAATAAAAACATCGTAGATTATCATATTTTTTGTCTTATTTATAGAATATCAATTTAAACCTCAACAATACAAATGAAACGCTTCATTTATTAATCAATTATACTTACACTCTTCTCTATGTGATTGGTACTCTGGTAACAAAAATAATTAGGAACACTCTTCTTTTTGGAATCAATGAAAATTTAAAAAAATAAAGTAAATCAAAAGCAAATTATGAATTGTCACGAGCGCTCACATTTGCCGCGCGGCTAATTTTTAACGATGATTTATGCTTTAATTTATTGCAAATCATTCAAAGTCGGATTTCCCCTAACACAGAAAGTGTCCGGGTTTGACCCGGACACTTTTCAGGACCCCGCCCGGACGCTCCCCGGACGCCCACCAAACTAGGACAAATCCGGGGAAACCCGGACGGATGGCAGCCCTACTTCTGAGCATCATCGGTGAGGTTGTGCGGCACCCAGCGTGAAACTATCCTCCTCACGTGAAGATGCACGTGTAGAATTTCGTGAAGTATAAATCATTATGGATACTGTGAGCCATGCTAATAGAAGGCACAGACGGCACATCAAGCTACTACAACCTGTCAAATTTCTTTAATAGATTTGCAACTTTATCGCTGAAGCATAAGGTTCAAAGTTGATTGGGAAAATTTGACAGTTTCGGGTAGCTTCATGTGCTGGCGTCTGTACCTACGGTGTCATAGATATATGAATGATACTTTTCTATGTACAGTATTATATGAGACAACAGTAGACAATTGCACTCTTTTACATACTAACAAAAAATAAGGAAATTAACGAAATACAAGCTTTACATCAATGTGGCTACCGCCAAGACAAATAAATCAGGGACGGTTCACAACTTTACGGGTGATAGATTCAGATCACAGAAATCTAAATAATATTATTTAGATTTCTGTGATTCGGACCGATTGTGAAAAACCTGTCGGGGCTGTCGGTAAGTGGGTTCGTTCCCAATTTGATGGTTTGACATGGATAGATTATAAACTATCGAAAATTAATACCAATTATGTTTATTAGGAATATGTTTGATTTACAAATTATTTTGGTATTACGTTTGTATGAACTAACTACGCATGACACGCCGCCCCGGGCGGCCCCTCAACGATTTGACGAATACCAAAGAAAGGACATTTGGGTAGGCCGCATAAATTGCCGTCTCAGCTCAGAATCAATAGCCGTTCCATACAAAATGTATCATCATCATCTGCCTAGCCTTTTCCCAACCATGTTGGGGTCGGCTTCCAGTCAAACCAGATGCAGCTGAATACCAGTATTTTACATGGAGCGACTGCCTATCTGACCTCCACAACACAATTACTGGGTAATACGATACCCCTTGATAAGACTGGTTGTCAGACTTTCGGGCTTCTGACTACCCGTAACGACTGTCAAAGATCCACGAATGACAGCCGGGACCAACGGCTTAACGTGCTTTCCGAGGCACGGAGGTGTCTCGGTATGTAAAGATGGTCACTCATCCACAGACCAACCGCGGCAAGCGTAGCTTAACCTGCATCCTAATTGCGTAACACACTATTACTCTCAATTTGAATAATTTTGAAGCATATTGCTAATTCATTGCTCCTTATGTACGACAAGTGTATCTCCTCAACAGCGTAAATAACGCAATGAATGTTGCTGAACTGTCAAAATGAAACCCATTGCTACTGATAGTGTATTACCCAATTACCCTGCTGATCGATCGACCTGTGCGGCTGTTATTATTTAGCCACGGGCCCCTCCCATACAAAATGTATGACAAAATTAATAATCTTCATTAATATTATATGTATATTTTTTGTGAATTTTTCCCATGTTTCAATAGTTATTCTGCTATTCGGGGCGCAGACAAAACCAACAAATCAAACATCATACATATGCGGGTACATATTATTATATCAGTCCGGCCGACTTCTTCGGCCTTAATATAAAACAAGGTTTATCTTTAGACCCAGGTTTAAACCATCAAGCCATTTTTAAATTTTGAACTTTATTCCAACAACTGTAAAGTTCTTAATGCAAAATTGACAACTTAGACTCGGGTTTAACGTCAGTTTTTGTAATAAGAACTTTAGCTTCGTTGAATTATAGTTCGAAATTTAAAAATGGCTGGATGGTTTAAACCTGGGTCTAAAGATAAATCTTGTTTTGTAATAAGGCCGCTTGAGTTTTAGATGATGTAACTAACCCGACTTTGTTTTGTTTATGTCACCGTATGATTGAGAACACCGGTACTTAGTTTGACTGGTAGTAGTTACTTTAATTTCGGAAGTCGGTGTCAAAAAACGAAAATGCGGAACCAACGACACCGACTTCGGAAAATAAAGTTACTTTTCACTTTGTAGTGTATTTTTTTTTTTGGAAGTTGGTTGTTTTTTTTTCTCATAACTCGTCTTTAAATCAGTGTCCATTCAAAATAGATATTACATGGTAATCCAATCGGAATAAATACACACTACATTAAGAATATCATTACAAATTATTTTGGTAGGTACCTATTACGTTTGTATCTAAAGCGCCGTTGGTCCCGGCTGTCATTCGTGGATCTTTGACAATCGTTACGGGTAGTCAGAAGCCCGAAAGTCTGACAACCAGTCTTACCAAGGGGTATCGTATTACCCACTAACTGGGTTGTGGAGGTCAGATAGGCAGTCGCTCCATGTAAAATACTGGTATTCAGCTGCATCTGGTTAGACTGGAAGCCGACCCCAACATAGTTGGAAAAAGGCTAGGCAGATGATGACGTATGTATGAGCTACGCATGCCTACTCCGCCGGTTGTGCTGACTATAATTATGCTACTGCTGTGTGGGTCTTTCCTCTAAAGACCATTTCAGTCACCAATCTACATGGTCTTCACATGATCTGACCAAAATTATGTCTGGACTTTAAAAGAGACTGACCTCTGAGTTTGTTTCGGCCTTTCTTCTCAGAGTAGTGAGATAAGAAACACCGACCTCATCAAGTCTTTAAAATATGATTGACTTGTAAAAGTGTTTGTAGAAACTTACTTACAGATATAAAATCATTTATCCTAGAACTTGTGTTACCTCTGTGTTGAGTGGCCTTGTGCAAATTAGTTTGCAGTCTCTCCGGACGCATTTGCCCCATCACATTCCGCCGCAGAAAAGTCAAGTACTAGGCGAACATGAGACGTTTAGAGGTGCAAGGTCGAAGTAATGGCGCGCTTGCAGATAAAAGTTAGGCCAACAATAAAAATTGCCAGAAACAAAATGATAAATATAATTATACTTTCATGGCAGATGGGTGTTGATATTGTATAAATTATAATGTTTAAAGTAAACCCATTTTTTTAACGAGATTGTATATTATTTACTAGCGACATCTATTAAAAAATAAGATAAACTTTTTGCTTTTGTATTTATCAAACGTGAAGCAACTCAAGCAACTTCATTACGAGTTACATTTAATACAGTCTTTAGTAACTAGAGGGCGCTCTGTAACGTTGATAGTGAGAATGTCAAAATCAGGGGTGTGTCAGAGGTTTATAAAATCTGTGGAGTAAGAAAGCTAATGGACCACACAATACAACACAACCCATGTGAATGTGACGTGCTAGCGCAACCCTGGCTCGGCAGCACAGTAAAGACTTTATACTGTATATACTCACTTCTGTACCTAGATACTGAGCGCACCGGAGGTACCTACTTGAGCATTATCTTTTAATCCCGCCATGCCATGATATGATAAAAATAATAGCACGTAGCGAAACGAGACGAAGGAAGTGACGTTGTTTAAGGTGAATGGGTAGTTGAGACCGCGAAATTCAAATTTTCTTACGTTTTTTGCAATTTGCAGGACAGTGTCAGGTTGTATCTTGATCAAAATATGATTAAGTATATTAAATATGATTATATAAGTCTCTAAATATGTACCTGTTAATATCGCGAACCATATTTTGATCAAGATACAACCTGACACTGACGTGCAAATTGCAAAAAACGTAAGAAAGTTTGAATTTCGCGGTCTACCACTATCCATTGACTTTAACTGTTCCCGCGTTGCAAGATGCAACTCCGATACTATAAGCGACATTTTAACATTGACTTTACAGAGGCATGGTTTTGCGATCGATGGTTGGTGGTGGTTCCGGCTTTCATTCGTAGATCTTTGACAGTCGTTACGCGGAATCAGAGGGGCAATTTTAAGAACGTTCACAGTCTGATCTGTCTCAATCTGTCAAAGCACCTCTAATTTCCCCTTCATTTTGACAAGTTATTGACATTTGTTTGACGCCGAGATGAGACTGCGACGAGATTTTTAACGTTTTAAATAACGAGAATTAGCCTTTAGAAGTCTGACAACCAGTCTCAGGCTGCCTGTCCACCGGAGCGGAGAAACGGAGAAATATAAACCAATAAGAAAATTGGACAGAAGGGGAGCGGAGATTTTGTGCAATCCTATTGGTTAATATTTCTCAGTTTCTCCGCTCCACTGCCTCGCTCCGCTCCGGTGGACAACCAGTCTTACCAAGGGGTATCTTGTTACCCAGCAACTGGGTTGTGGAGGTCAGACAGTAGCGGCCCTAGGGCGGTGCGAGTGGTGCGACGGTACCGGGCGCCGTCATGGGAGAGGCGCTAAAATTAACCGAAATGCGACCACTACTGGTGGTCGCATTTCAGTTGATTTCAGCGCCTCGACGATCGGCCTTATAGTAAGTCACTATCATCAATGACTGGTGCCTGGTGGACCGGCAAAAGCAAGCAAGCAACTGTATATGCATATTATTATATCATCATAGGAACATGGTACATAGATGGGCGCCACGCACCACCTAAAATAAATTCTAGGGCCGCCGCTGAGGTCAGATATGCAGTGACTCCAAGTAAAATACTGGTATTCAGATGCATCGGGTTAGACTGGAACCCGACCCCGACTAAGTTGAGAAAAGGCTAGGCAGATTGAAAGAGGTGCAACTTAGTATTAGATATAAACAACTTTCACTATGGAACCAACTCTGAAATCACGAAAAAAAATCAGCTGTTTCATACATTTTGGTCAAGTAGTTATACTAGTTATTGAAGTTTTGTATGAAACAGCAGATTTTTTTTTCGTGATTTCTGAGTTGGTCCCGTAGTGAAAGTTGTTTATATTCATGGGTAGAACACCATGTAAAAATTTGGATGGTCTTTGAAAAGTAACCCTGTACCTATATCATAGGAACATGGTACATAGAGAGAGAGGGCGCCACGTTAAGATTTTGCACCACATAAAAAAAAAAAACTAGGGCCACCACAGATATAGATATACCTAGATAACGCAAGTATCACGAACTGTATCAAAACCAAGCGTGCCATATTTTTGACTACCTACTATGACGTCACAAGCTCGCGCTCTCGCTCACACTTACCCAGCCAGCAGTACAAAGGACTGAGCGCGAAAGGGACGGCTTACGATTTGTAATCATAAGTTGGTGCAATTTTTGGCACGCGAAGTAGTTACTCTTGCGTTATCTAGGTATATCTGTGAGGGCCACCGCTGTGTGAGAGCAATGGTGCCCCAGTAGTGGTAACGGCTCCGCGTTACGAGTTAGGTCGTGGGTTCGAACACACGCAGGCGCTTTACTTTGTGTAAGGCGGTTTTCACACTGCCCCGCATCATGCTGCATATTGCGTGTCGACGCACCTACGCGCGTTCCTGCGGGAGTGCAGATCTGCATCATCGTGCGGGTTTTTTGCGCACTCACGCGCGTAGGTGCGTTTTGTAGATTCACGCACGGCGGCTCTCATTTATTCGCCGTTCTCTGTCACACACGTCACGCCCAGTCAAAATCACGCGCGGCACTGCGGGATTCGGTGTGCCATACCTTGCGTCTCGCCCCGCACCTACGCGCGGGGGTGCATGTTTCTCCGCGTGTATGCGCGTGATCCGCATGAACGCGCGTGGTTGCGTTTTCAGTGTGTTGGACTGTGCGTGTTTTCTATACAAACGGAGATACTTACAAGTAACGTTAAAACACGCAGTCACGCAACATGCAGCGTGGTGCGTGGCAGTGTGATAATCGCCAAAATCATTTCATCACCATTGTTCTCAAAATGGTGAATGAAAACTTAATGAGGAAACCGGGGCATGTCCTAGAATCAAACATTCGAAGACATGTGACAGCTACCAACCCGCACTGGGCCCGCGTGGTGGATTACAGCCCACTCTTTCTCGAAGAGAGGAGGCCTGAGTCCCAGCCGTGGGAACAATTAATAGGCTGAATAGGTATATGCTATTGTGTATTTGTCTCATGTAGGTTGATGCTTGATGTAGACATAATTATTATGTTCTCAATGTACATACGTGCCGCTTTCCATAACATAATTATATGCAATTCATTATAAAAGTGCGACCGTGCATATTATGTTTCGTATGCATTCAAAGTTATCAACACACAATCACACATTTCGGTGTTTGCATGAACCATGTGTTTGTGTGTGTGCACATTAAAATGTGTGTGTGTGTGTGGCGCGGTACATACAATATACGGGACGCTGTCGATGCGGCGCGCGGCGCGCGGTGGCGGCCCGCCGCGCCTCCGGTGAATCATTGGGTAATGTACCGATAGAGCAATCGAATAATCTTGATAGTTGGCATTTAACTAAAACATAAGCGTGGGTTGGACTCGCGCAGCAAAGAAAGAAATCAAGAAAAATATTTTATTTGGGACACACAGGAAATAAAAAGGAGCATTTAAAACTAACAAAGTTACATTAAAAACAACCAAAAAATTTACAAAACTAAAAAAAACTGATAACAGCCAAAAAGGCATCAGGCATCTCAGTATAATACTGCGATATTTAAAAATAAATACCGCAGCACTGGTATTCAGATGGGTAATCTATAAATTTCACTAAGTAAGTATGGGATTAAAAAATAAGAAAACTTAAAACTGCAGTAGGTACGTTTTGCATGACAGAACCCTTGGAACCTTTAGATTTCAGCAATCGGGTGCCGTTGACACCCTTTGGCTACAGAACCCTAGATGTTGAAGATTAATCACATTCAAAGGCCAAAGGAAAAATGAGAATAGGTACAAGAAATCAAGCAGTTTTCCTAGCCCTTACTTGATATTTGGTTCTCTGAGAACTAAATAATAACTGTAAAGTATCAAGTAGGTGTAGTCGCAGTAGGCACAAGGTGAGTGGCACAGGCGCTCGCTGCTTTGTTCCCGAGCAGGCCGCGCTCCGTATCGCATGTAAACTGTATACCAAATACAAAGTATGTATGTACTATAGTTTGTATTATTGACTACAGTCATATTATACTATCCGTGGCGATAAGATCCTGTAGTGACTAGCTAGCTTTTATTATCTGGAAAGGTGAAAGACAATTTCAAAGTCGAGACTTCTTTCTTATTCTCGAAAGAGAGACAGGCGCAAACCATGCAACAATGTCTCATTTCTATAGTCGTCATTCGTCGACATGAGAACACACAATACCCAGACAAAATGGCTTCTGTTCATCCTCTCTAGCCTAATAGTCACGTAATATACCGCAACATATATTTATGTCACCTTTAACCCTTTGTATGTCGTAATTACAGACACAACTAAAAAGCCATTGTGTCTCGCGTAGATCTACGTTCATACTAAATGCAATTTATCTCTGGCTGAGTTTCATAATATTAAGTCTTGAGCATCTACCACTCGACGTCATCTACTGCTGGGCATAGATCTATTCTTTATTTGTGCCAATTTCCATCGTATTTCTATCGTCATCGCGGCAATAATATCGTCCAAATATCTCGCCGATTGTATTGTCCAAGATGAACTTAGAAAGTACATACGAATTGCATTATTAAAAATTAATACCAAATATAAAATGTAAAGTATCAAGTCGGCGTGGTCGCAGTTCGCACGCGGTGAGTGGCGCTGGCGCGCGGCTGCTTTGTTCCCGAGCTGGCGGGCGACGCGCTCCGCCCCGCCACGCCGCCGGTATCACAGGGCTGCTACGCACACGGTATAAAAAATAATTATTTTAATTTAATACGGACTATTTTAGGTACTTAAAATTATTTGTGAAAAATAGTCCCATTTTTGATACAGAATTACAGACGGAGTACGTTTAGAGACTTTAAATAATACCTACAGGTTTCATTCTAAATAATAAGTAGTGCTAGTGAAGTACCTATTTGTTACACTGAACCTCACTGTTAGTTGTTACATTGTAGAACATTATTTTAAAATACTTACGTGTAAGTAAACAATATTTTTTGTAGAGAAAATAAATATAATATTATGTCCAAAAAAAGTTACAAACAACAATAAGAAGACTTATTAGTATTATTATTAAATAAAAAAACAGTTTCATTGATTATTTTATTTCAACTTTTAAAAAACATATTTAAAGTTTTCTTGGAGTTCTGAAGTGTTATGGTGTTCTCACAACACAATATCATTAACAACCATAGATACCTACCCCCACGGGAAGTAGCGTGAGTTTATGTTATGTATTTAAAATAAATAAAAGAAGTATTAAAAAACAAACATTCAAAAAAATAAAACTATTTCACAACTTGCCTGCCAGCCCTACCGCAACCGGGGCGGGCCGATAACAATATCGCTGAGTGCGCGCGTCGACTCGCGCCGAGCCGAGTGTCCGCCGCCTAATTTACTCCTGCCGCGTTCTGCCACCCTGGTACTCGCGGTACGACAGCGCTCGCTTTCTTGCCCTTCTCGGTGCGGAAAAACACAACTCGTGTGATCCGAAAGTGCGACCGGCATCGACAGGCGTTTCGCTGCTTTCGGGCGTGGGGTTCGGGGTTCGTAATCATTTTAATAAATTGATAACGAATTTATTAATTTATGGTTACGGAATAAGTAATGCTAATCCGTTGTTAAGACTTTTATTAACTTTTAAGCTAGGTCAGGACATAGCAGCTCGGTCTATAGTCGGATTTCTAATTAGCTGGAGTAAAATGACAGCTTATGTGTTACTTAAATGACTGAAATTGGCGTCTTTTTGTTTTTTCGCGGCCATCAACCAAATCTTGTTTTTCTAGTACAGAATAGTGTCACAAACGAAACTTATTTGACATGCATATCTCTAAACTCAGTCCGAAATGAGTTATTAAGAAGTGTCATTTTACTCCAGCTAATTAAAAGTCGGACTTTACAAATCTACATAGTCTACAAGGCCGACAACATTCTCACATTCCCAAAAAAAAAAGAAAATCTTTATGTAAAAGATAATTTAAAAATAATAAAAATAAAAACCCACCAAGTAAGTATAAATACCCAATACTTATAGTATGTATAGGTACTTGGTACTTGCCTACAGTAATATTTACCTACACAGCAAGATTTTTTCCCGAACTACAAGCATCTACAAGGCAGTTTCGTTCGAATGCAGCATTACAATATTGAAAAGCGCACTGTAAAGGAACATGTATGTCAAACTACAAGTATCTATCCAATTTGCGATTTCTAACAATAGGTTTTCGGTTCCATATCGGTCCCGAGTACCAACTCCTATTATATTAGGCAACTAGCTTCTGCCCGCGACTTCGTCCGCGTGAAATTCGTACTTTCCCCCTTTAAAAAATCGAAAATGCTTTGCGTTTATAGCTCAAAAGGATCAGATTTTTCAAATAAACTGTATCCCAGCTTCCCCCCCCCCCCCCCCCAGGAGAGTAATTTTGAAAAATCGTTTGGGATGTGTTCATAACTTGACTCAAAGACCCATACCCATTTTCGAGATAATGGAAGCAAGCAGTAGAATTTTCCACCTTCGTAAGAGTCAATTTTTGAAAAACCCTAAATCACTTTTTTTAAGTATTTTTTGTTTTAGTAGTACCGAGTTTCGAGTTAATCTGACAGCGGGTTAAATATTTTTCTAATCCATCAACTTTGTCACCCCCCAAATCTCTCTGTGAGGGATTTTTTAAACTAAAAGTGACAATCTTTATTATTTACTGACCCAAATATTGCCAAGTTTCTAATTTATTAACCAAATGAATATGATTTTTCATATAAACTGTATCCCCCCTCTTTCTATCCCCATAGGGGTGGAATTTCGAAACATAATCTAGATTATTTATACCAATTTTCCAGTTAATCAAGCCTCGTAATAAAATTCTGCCCTGTGAAATTGACTACCCCTCTTCACCCCATTAGTGGTAGATTTTCGAAAGACCTTGAATCACTTTATTATTTATTTTGGTCTTAGATAGGTACTGAGTTTCGAGTTAATTGGACCGCGCATTAAAATTTTTCCATACTAAATTTGACACCCCCAATCTCCCCTTTGGGTTAGTTTAGAATTCCAAAAAAAATCGAACTTTATAATTATTTGCCCAAATTTATTTGTACCATTATTTTGAGTTTCTCAAGGCACTCATTAAAATCCCCTTATAAATCGAATTACCACTTTTGTCCCGTCCAGGGGTCAATAATTTTCGAAAACCCCATACACTTACTTTCTTCATCTGCCTAGCCTTTTCCCAACTATGTTGGGGTCGGCTTCCAGTCCAACGGGATGCAGCTGAATACCAGTATTTTACATGGAGCGACTGCCTATCTAACCTCCACAACCCAAATACGATACCCTTTGATAAGACTGGTTGTCAAACTTTCGGGCTTCTGACCACCCCTAGCGACTGTCAAAGATCCACGAATGACAGCCGGGACCAACGGCTTAGCGTGCTTTCCGAGGCACGGAGAGGTCACGGTATGTAAAGATGGACACCTATCCACAGACCAACCGCGGCAAGCGTAGCCTGCGTAACCTGATCGATCGATCTGTGCTGCTGTTATTATTATTTTCTGTCAAAAATATTAATACTGAGTTTCGAGTAAATCGGACCGCGCGTTAAAATTCTTCCACACAAACTTTAACACCCCAACACAAGGGGTGTTTTGATAAACGAATAATGATAAACTTTATTACTTGCTTAGGCAAGTATTCTTGCCAAGTTTATTAACCAAACGAATAAGATTTTTCTTATAAACTGTATCCCCGTTTTTCACCCCCACAGGGGTGGAATTTCGTAAAATTGTTTGGGATGTGTTCATTACTCGACTCAAAGATTGTTTATACCAATTTTCGAGTTAATCAAGTCACGCAGTAAAGTCTTCCCCTATAAAATTAACTTTTCACCCCGTTAGGGGTAAATTTTCGAAAAACGATGATACACTTTATTCTTTATTTTCGGTCTTAAGTATAAATACTGAGTTTCGAGTTAATCGGACCACGCGTTAAAATTCTTCCATACAAACTTTGACACCTCCCAATCCCCCTTCAGGGGGTAGTTTAGAAAAAAAAGCCAAACTTCATAATTTATTTAGATAAGTATTCGCGCCAAGTTTCATGGTTATTAACTCAAGGAATAAGATTTTTCATACAAACAAAATCCCCTCTTTTCACCCCTTAAAGGTTAAATTTCCAAAAACCCCTTCTTAGTGGATATCAACTCTTCACAAAGAACACTCCCTCCAAAATTAATTTCTCTACCCAGCGGTACCGACCAGCGTTTTAGGCTGTGCGTTGATATATCAGTCAGTCAGGACAAAATTTCATCCCCCTTTTCACCCCCTTAATGGATGAAATTCTAACAACACCGTTGTGTTAGCTTCCAATCATAAGCCTAGATAATAAATTTAGTGTTTTTTACACAACTTCATCCCCCTTTTTAACCCTTCGGAGGTGGAATTATCAAAAACGCTGAGAAACGTATAAATTAATTTTCAATTGTCAGCCTAAATACAAAATTAGAAGATCCTAACTTCAAAACTGTCGGACTTTCATGTAAACTTCCATCCCTTATTTTAACCCTTTAGGGGTTGAATTCCCAAAAATCCTTTCTTAGTGGATACTCACTCTTCACAAAGAACACACCTTCTAAGTTTCAAGTCTCTAGGTCCAGCAGTTTGGGCTGTGCGTTGATATATCAGTCAGTCAGTCAATCAGTCAGTCAGGACTTTGAATTTTATATATATAGATAGACAGCAATATTTTGTTGTTCAGCTAGTTTGCGGTTGTCAAAATCTATACTAATATTATAAATTCGAAAGTAACTCTGTCTGTCTTACCTTTTCACACCAAAACCACTGAACGGATTTCGATAAAATTGGGCAGATAGATAGATTGCATCCCGGGGAAGGACATAGGATAGTTTTTATCGAAATACCTCGCGGGCGAAGCCGCGGGCGGAAGCTAGTATTACCTATGGTCGGTTTCAAAAGTATTTGATTAAAATGTAAACAAATGCTTCGGGAAGGGTAGACCTACTAGTGGATGCTAATTTGTAGTGTCATTTAAAAACTGATTGTTTGATTCGATTATTTGAATAATTTAACTCGAAATTCTTACTGTGAATCACAATAAATAAAGATGTATTGTTTTATAAATTCAATTATCGTAAATGATTTTTCAATTACAATTTATTAATGTAATTCAAGCAATAAATAAATTGTTGGACAAGTGGTGAGATAAAATTGAAATGTATTACTAATTTAGTGAGTGATAGAGTAGGTAATAATTTTGGCGTAACACACTAATGCAATGGCTTTAATTTTGACAGTTCAAAAACATTCATTGTGTTATTTACGTTATTGGGCAGATTTTGTTTCGAACATAATGACGCAATGGATCAGCAAATATCCTTCAAAAACATTTAGATTTTGATTGAAGGTGTGTTACGCAATAAGGGTGCAAGGGTTGTTTGCGAGCGATACGAGCTGGTGTCCGATTAAAACTTTTGGAACAGACCTCGTTCGTTATCGTTGAATACCAGAAATAGGTCATCATCTGACTGCCTAGCTTTTTCCCAACTATGTTGGGGTCGGCTTCCAGTCTAACAGGATGCAGCTGAATACCAGTATTTAACCTGGAGCGACTGCCTATCTGACCTCCACAACCAGTTTCTGGGTAATACGATACCCCTTGGTAAGACTGGTTGTCAGACTTTTGGGCTTCTGACTACCCGTAACGACTGTCAAAGATCCACGAATGACAGCCGAGACCACAGATATAGATATACCTAGATAACGCAAGTATCACGAACCGTATGAAAACCAAGCGTGCCATATTTTTGACTACCTACTATGACGTCACAAGCTCGCGCTCTCGCTCACGCTTACCCAGCCATCAGTACAAAGGACTGAGCGCGAAAGGGGCGGCTTATGATTTGTAATCATAAGTTGGTGCAATTTTTGGCACGCGAAGTAGTTACTCTTGCGTTATCTAGGTATATCTATATCTGTGGCCGAGACCAACGGCTTAACGTGCTTTCCGAAGCACGGAGGGGTTTCGGTATGTAAAATTAGTCACCCATCCACAGACCAACCGCGGCAAGCGTAGCTTAACCTGATCGATCGACCTGTGCGGCTAGCGGCTGTTATTATTTAGAAATGGGTACTTCGTCATCGTCGTTTCAGCCGATAGACGTCCACTGCTGGACATAGGCCTCCCCCAATTTTGGGGGGGGGGGGGTTTGCCATAATCGCCACGTTTGGCAGGCGGGTTGGCGATCGCAGTATGGTATGATGGTGGAATAAATAGAGAACGCTGCTGCCCATTCACCGGTAAGACCCTTAGTCGCCTTTTACGACACCCACGGGAAGTAAGGGGTGGTGCAATTCACCACACAGACAACTCGAAAAACACACACATGGGTAACAACAAAAACACTTGCAACAAACTTGTCACATTTTAATTAAAAGATCAATAATGAATCACTTCAAATTCTTGTCTTTTCATTAGCCTGCTTGCCTGCCTAGGTTTATCAAAGAACCATCTTTATCAGGAATTTCTCGTTGCGAGGCCTGATTTTCACAAAAGTAGAATTACTTCCTGTCTTACTGTCCATATTTTTAATTGTAGTCGGTTTAGCTTATAGTTTGTATAAGTTTGTTACTAAGGGCTGATATTTCGCCAGACAACTTTTATCTGAAGAATACAAAATGGCGGTTTGACATAAATTATATTCTACTTGCCGCGCCCCGCGGTTTCACCCGCATAAGTGTCAATCCCGTGGGAATATCGGGATAAAAAGTAGCCTATGTCACCTATGTCAGCTATCTCCATACCAAATTTTATCAAAATTGGTCCAGCAGTTTGTGCGTGAAAAAGCAACAAACATACAAACACACTCACAAACTTTCGCCTTTATAATATTATATTAGTGTCATACAAAAAATGTTACATATATTTCTTAGATTAAACTTATCTGACGATTGAAAAATCAGCCCTAATTCCAGCATAAGGTAGGGATAGGATGTGGCTGCCTGCCGCAGGACCGTCTGCCGATTGAAATTATTTTATACGGAAAGTACGGAAACGTTTGGGTTGGTGATAAATGCAAAAAGAAGCATGACACTGGCCGCTGGCCCGTTTCTACCGTTTCCTTCTTTTTACAGCGAAAGTAGAAGGAATTGTCTTTGCAAGCTTTATCGGTAAATAAGCCTGCTCGAAAAAGATTTTATAGCTCAGCTGGATCCCAGCCTAGTTAAAACTCCTGTCTACCTACGTAAGCCATCTTACCCAACCTACTCATGAAATATACAGAGTCAAAGTCCCACGGACATAGGGTTACCATATCTCAGGTTTTTTCCTGAGATCTTGGGATTTTTAAACTCTTTTCAGGATTACGGCCGAATTTCAGGAAATCTCAGGATTTTCAGAATTTTCAATAAAATAGAGTAGAGTTTTTAGATTTTTTTGTTAGAAAGGTACAAAACAGAATAGTAGATTGTTTGCCATGGGAGTAAACAACTATTTTGATGAAAGTACGTCACTCGAGCTTAAAATAGTATTGCTCCCGAGGTGAACACTACTTTTTATCACCCTCTATGAAAAAATAAGTAAGTGCAACGTATGAATAAGAATAGTACGTTTATTTTGTTACTTGAGGAAGACATAGTCATTTTTTATAAAACTAAGTAAAATCCTAATTTGAGTAAACAATTACAAACGAAGGCAGAATGCTTTTCGCGTGTTTTTTTATTTTTTCTTCTTTTTTTAATTTGGCTCGCCCGTTTTACTTTATCATAATTATCATACAGCTTGTTACTTGTTCATACACTATTCGTGATTGATCTCCTTGGGTGATTGGAACTTTTACTAGGTTTAACAACATCCACATTCCAAATTCAAATCACTTTTAGTCCCTGTTTACGAAGAATACACTAGCTCTTTTTGAATAGATGTTATAAAAATAATTTTCTAATATAGCCTAGTGACTAATTAAAAAATCAACTTTGGTCATGTTAACTGCACAAAGAAAATCAACACTTGTTTATTTTGTCTATGAAACTTTCAACTACTTACATAATCAGTTTTTTCTTATTGGTTTTGCCATGATACGGAGGGGGTTACGGGAGGGGTGGAGTGCATTTGCGCCCAACGTGTGGGCATGACCCCCGAGAATCGAGATCCTCAGTGCACAAAATTATTAATAATATGACTTTTCAAATTGTACACGTTTGAGAAAAAAATCTGAAATCGCGACAAATTCTCAGGAATTTTTAAGGAAATCAGGCTTTTTCCCCGGGCATTTAAACTTTTCATCTGGTAACCCTACACGGACACTAATTAGGTGAGTTTGTAGGCGTGAATTTTTTAATTAAACGCTTATAGTAAGCCGCAGGCTGTCTGTGGGAAGGGATTTAGGTCAAAGGATGTTGGACGGAATCATTTTTATGAGTCTGTCTGTATGTTTGTATTATAGTATGTTGGTTGGGCGTAGTTTTAAACAAACTAAGCGGCTTTTAAAATGTACAAAAAAACATTGTCAAGCTATTTAAAACTTATTACACTTTGCATCTAATGCTAGGGATTGACACTAATGACAGCTCACTTTAAGGGGCTTACAGGACCTAAACGCAAAAAAACGCAAGTTCTAGAAACAACAAAAGTATCATTTTGATCGACTACAGTAAACAAAATCAGAAAAATATATGATATTCTTCAGGACACTTATATGCTAGGTAGATAGTGTGTTGAAAAACACGGGTCCGTGGCTTAGGCCCCCAGTGGTCGACGCACCTGTGGCCGACGCCCCCGATTCGATTAATTTAATTCAAAGTAATTTTTGATCAAATGTACTGTCAGGCACAAAAATTGTTTTACAAAAATATTAAATGTACTTAATATTGATTGTTGGCGATCTATTCTCTCTGCTATTTGATAGATAACTTTTGTTTAGCAAGGAAAAATACTTTATTAATTGGGTGAAACACTTTTCTCATTTACTGTACTAAGTGAAAAAGCACAAAAAGAAAGATATTAAATTAATCGAATCGGGGGCGTCGGCCACAGGTGCGTCGACCACTGGGGGCCTAAGCCACGGACCCGAAAACACAATACAACTAATTTGATGCTATTAAAAAAAACCATGAAGATACCTCTAAAAACTTTGTTTTTACAATAAAAACCATACTAATGTACATACAATCATTCAGATTTTTTTGTCAGATTATTCTACAAGCAACATACTAAAACACTAGTGTTTTAATTTTTTTAGTCCAAACAATAGATTTTTTGTAATTTAATTAAACAATTGCTTCATATTTCGCAATAAATTACCAGTGTTGTGTCATCGCGCTTCTCTTTCTTTTCTATGCAGTCCGACAATGACCGCGATTTTGTCATGTAAGCCCCGGGATTGTCCGAAATCGTTACCGCTGGCCCGGAACATAAAGGGCTAAGGAAGGAACACGGGTGGGTTTTAGTCAGTAAGAGTCTGGCACTCCCTTCCGCTCCGCCCAGAGCGGGAGGGGTCATGGTCAGGTCAAAAGGCTCCCTATGCTCGCTTCACCCGAGTTATCACGATGAGATTACTACAGATTAGCACTACTTATCTCAAAAAGTGCTCTAATGACGTATCAACGCTGAAATTGCCATCAGAGAAAATCAACGTAGTACCAATAATGTCAAACACAGCTCTACCTTATCCTAAAATTCAAACAGCCTTGAGGTATCCCGTGCGTTTGATTGACACCAACTTTGACAAGCAGACTTCTGTCTGTGTGTTTCTCTGACAACAAGACGTGATAAATTAATTCCTTGTATTTAGCTGAAATTAATCATTTATTATTGATCTTTACAATATCATTACATATTTAAAAAACTGGCCAAGTGCGCACACGAAGGGTTCCGTACCACAAAGCAAAAACGCCGAAAAAAAAAAAAACACGTTTATTGATGGGAGCCGCCCCTTAAATAATTAAGTATTCTATTCTGTTTTTAGTATTTGTTGTTATAGCGGCAACAGAAATACTTACATCATCTGTGAAAATTTCAACTAGCTATCACGGTTGATGAGATATAGCCTGGTGACAGACAGACAGATGGACAGTGGAGTCTTAGTATTAGGGTCCCGTTTTTACCCTTTGGGTACGTAAACCTAAAAACCGGCCACGAAATGTTCCGTATCATCATCATCATCATCATTTCAGCCGAAAGACGTCCACTGCTGGACATAGGCCCGCCCCCAATTTTGGGGGGGGTTTGCCATAATCGCCACGCTTAGCAGGCGGGTTGGCGATCGCAGTATGGTATGATGGTGTAATGCATAGAGAACGCTGCTGCCCATTCTCCGGTCTCCCTTAGTCGCCTTTTACGACACCCACGGGAAGTATGGGGTGATAGAAGACCACCCGTATAGATAGTGCCATCCACGAAGACGCGCCCCACTCTTCTCACTAGTGGTTCGTAATCGCTAGTGGTTATCGCTAGTTAATTCTGCTAGTGTATTAGTTTTTTAATACACACTAATTACCCACTAATATAATAAGTAATTACTGTGTATCGACAAAACTAAAACACTAGCGGGATGTTGCACACTTGTAGATGCTGTAAAGCCTCGTATCCACTAGGCAACAATTGACGCGCAACACGTGACGCTCAACATGTTCGGCACCGTTGCACAACAGCGCGCGACGTTGCCAGCTGGCGCGCAATATGACTCGCGGCAGTTAGCATCAAATGTTGTTGAGTGGAGACGTGACGCGCAGAAATGTCGTGTGGTGTAACGAACGAGTGCTCATTCGGGTAAAATTCGTAAAAGATCCATCAACCACACGGAGATCACTGAATACATTTTCTTTGTATCTTTTTGATGCATTTTTCGATAAAATTATAACCATCGCTGCTGAAATCAACACTAGTTCCTCTGGCAACATGTTGCCGACGACTGATCAAGCGTAGACAGACAACGTTGCTAAACAAAAGTTCCGCGCTAACTTTCAACATGTTGAGCGACATGTTGTGCAACATGTCGCGCGCCAAATGTTGCCTAGTGGATACGAGGCTTAAGCGATTAGGAAGAAGAGTGGAGCGCGTCTTCGTGGATGGTGCTATCTCTACAATTATTTTATTTTTTCCTCTATACAGGGTTATTGGAAAAACACCAAAAACCTCTTAAGAGGTCATTGTACTCATCATTATGAACAACTTTTACTATGGGACCAAATCTGAAATCGCGAAAAAAAAATCAACAGTTCCCTACATTTTGACGAGATATACGAACATAAATGAAGGGAACAGCTGATTTTTTTTTCGCGATTTCATGTTTGGTCCCATAGTAAAAGTTGTTCATAATGATGAGTACAATGACCTAAGAGGTTGTTAATGTTTTACCAATAACCCTGTATAGTAAAATCCATGCTAATATTACAAATTCGAAAGTAACTCTGTCTGTCTGCCTGTAACTCTGTATGTTACCATTTCACGCCTAAACCACTGAACGGATTTCGATAAAATTTGGCAGAGATAGATTGCATCCCGGGGAAGGACATAGGATAGTTTTTATCGACATACCTCGCGGGAGAAGCCGCGGGCGGAAGCTAGTAAATTATATTTTTAAATATTAGAATTTTATTTTTATTATTATTTGTTGTTATTCAAATTTTCAGCTGTCTACCTAACTACCTATTACTGTTCATGAGATACAGCCTAGAGATACGCTGATAAACAGACAGACGAACGAACGGATAGACGGATAGACGGACAGACGAAAAGCGGAGGCTTAGTAATATAGGGTCCCGTTGGCACCCTTTGTATACGGAACCCTAACAACACAACGATCGCGATGTAACGATTAAAATTGATTAACAGTTACTGCCCGCCCGTGCCTCCTGCCCTTTTGCTACAATTTCTGCTTTTTGACTGCTCAGCTGCAATGATGAAAGTCAGACTTATATCGCGGAAATTCCTAGCGCCTAGCGCCAGCCTTTCCATTTCACCAGATTTCCACTGACAATAATATAATTGTGAAAAAAATTACTATTATCCTATCCTCCAGTCTTACTTCTGAAGCGAAATGCATCTAAAATTATTGTTTGCATTTTTTTGCACAAAAATATTTTTGTCCTCATGCAATGGCTAAAAAAAGCAATTACGGAATAACTCCAACTTTTACTTAACAAAATTATGATCAAATACCAGGCATCCAGACTGCGCCAGGAGTACTGAACTCAGTGGGCACAGAAAAACTGTCGAGTGGCGCGATGAAATATATCTGGTGGACGGGCTTCCGCGTCAGATAAGCCGCCGGCGTAGGGGGTAGCCGGTTGTCGGGAGGGGGAGGGAGTAGCGATCAAACCGCGGCACTGCCTGGCTCGGCCAGTTAAGTAGGTGTCAGTAGGGACGGGACAACTTATTTTGTAATAAACTGCAGGTTATCGATGTACGATAATCTGAAAGAAAGTTAACACTTACCTACACAAATCAAAGAGTTACTAGTTAGTCCTGTATGATCAACATCGTTAAACAGTACTCAGGTAGTTACCTAACTTTTGAAAACATAAGTAGGTAAACCTGACGTGACCCCACTATTCCAGCAAAGATGCTAAAGTAATCTACAAAAAACCGGGCAAGAGCGAGTCGGACTCGCGCACCGAGGGTTCCGTAACATCCGGGTTTATGCATAAGGTTTATGTGTATGAAATTAAATGTTTTTTTTTATTTTTGAGCTGATTGAATGAATGGTAAATTGCGGTTTACGATTTATGACGTATTAAAAAAAACTACTTACTAGATCTCGTTCAAATCAATTTTCGGTGGTAGTTTACATGGTAATGTACATCATATATTTTTTTTAGTTTTATCATTCTCTTATTTTAGAAGTTACAGGGGGGGGGGGGGGACACACACATTTTACCACTTTGGAAGTGTCTCTCGCGCAAACTATTCAGCTTAGAAAAAAATGATATTAAAATTAGAAACCTCAATATCATTTTTGAAGACCTATCCATAGATACCCCACACGTATGGGTTTGATGAAAAAAAAAAATTGAGTTTCGGTTCTAAGTATGGGGAACCCTAAAATTTATTGTTTTGTTTCTATTTTTGTGTGGAAATCTTAATGCGGTTCACAGAATACATCTACTTACCAAGTTTCAACAATTATAGTTCTTATAGTTTCGGAGAAAAGTTGCTGTGACATACGGACGTTGTATTCGGGCAGCTTGCTTAGAATACTATCCAGCCAAGGATTAATATTACGGGCTTAAGCAGATACGGAAACTTAACTCGTTAAACCTAGGTCATATAAAAATAAAATACAACAAATTGTCATCACGGATTCACGGGACATGCCTAATTGCCTACGTTGTCGGCGAAGCGTGTCGGCGCGGCGCCCCGCGTTAGCAACGCGCCGATTGTATCTTCTGTATGATCTACATCCTGTCCTGCCAACTCCTGCCATCCTGGTACTAATGTGATATCAGTCACAGTGCCTGCCTCCCCCACATGTTGTCACAACATGGTTGTTCTAGCAAAATCCTAGCCTACTTCCTGAGTTCCTGCTGCACGGGTAGGAATGGGTTCGATCCTTCTTTCTTTAATCTGTGGTTCAATCAAACACGTTGGACGAAAATTATTTTTAGTTTTCCCGCCAATAAATCCTCAGAACAGTCCCGTAGCACAATATAAATATTTATACTGTGACCGTTGTCAGAGTTTGTGCCCGGTTGATGACAGACAAGAGCTTCTTCACTTTTCCATGAGACCTAGCGAATTATAGGTGGACTGAATGAGAGTACAGCGGTGCTATTCCGTAAAAACTCAGGTGAAGTGAGCGTGGAGTGAGCTGTCAATAGTGTCAATTCCTAGCAAAAACGAACTCACTTCACCTAAGTTTTCACGGTGAGATTTTTACAGAATCGACCGGCAGCATCCTAATTCGGTAACACACTTTCAATAGTTTCAATCACAATCTGAATCATTTTCAAGGATATTGCTGATCCATTGCTTCATATGTTCGGAAAAATTGTCTGCTCAACAAGGTAAATAACGCAATGAATGTTGTTGTACTGTCAAAATGAAAGCCATTGTTACTTTTAGATAATCAAGACAATGGCGCCGATTCCCTTGTTCACAAACTAAACTAAATTTAAGTTCAGTGAAAAGGACAGAAGATAAATATTAGTTTAGTCCTGTCAAATTAAGATACTCCATAGAAAAGTTTAGACGAGATTAAAAAATTGGCTACTAAAAATACGTCAATTTACGTCAGGCGCTGACTAATTTGACATGACTAAACTAATATTTATCTTCTGTCCTTTTCCTATTGAAATAGAAAGAAAAAGATGCACTGAACTTAAATTTAGTTTAGTTTGTGGACAACAGAATCGGCGCCAATTACCTCCATTTTACATCTACTCGTAAAACTAAATGCATCGAATGACTGAATTTCTGCAGCAATCAATATAACTTTGAAAGTTATATTGATTGCTGCAGAAAAACTGGTTCTAAATAAAATTCTACATTAATTATGATTGCATCGTTCACATTTTATTGATACTGGCTAATGATGAATATCGAATCTTCATCTTCATACTATCTTGGCGTTGAGAAAATATCAAAATAATCACCATCTGCATCATCTTGCACCAGCCCACTGGGTCAAAGCCTCGCTTTTCGTCTGAAGAAATTAGAATACCGAATAGTAGCTACAGACAGTGGTAAAGCCAGTAGAATTACATACACATAATAATTATATTATGATGAATAGTCAACCAGTGATCACACTAATATTATTAAGGGGAAAGTTTGTGCGTGCGAGCGTGAGTTTATATGTTTGTTACTTCTTCACGCTCAAACGGCTGGACCAATTTTGATAAAATTTTGTATGGAGGTAGCTAACACCCTGGATTAACATATTGGCACTTTTTTTCCCGATACTCCCATGGGATCGACATTTACGCGGGTGAAACCGCGGGGCACAGCTAGTGTTTGTTATTAGTACATTATGATACATGTGTGCTATGTTGATCATTATGCTCGAGGCGGTATTATTCGCGCGAGCCGCAGGCGAGTGCGATAAGAAAGCCGAGAGTCTAATGATCAATGCACACGCGTTTCATACGACGTTTTTCAACACACTTGCGAGGGAAAAAACAGACTTGTATTGTTAAATATTAACTTCTTTGGAAAATGGCGCGCTGGTTTTGTTTTTCCGCGCGCCGCGCTAAGCAGCACTAGCGATGCGCGCGCAGTTGTAAATAAAAGCACCGACTCTCATTTTAAATATATATTGGTCTATGGTACTAACAAAACCGATCCGCCCCGATCACACGAACCTGTTTGAGAATGAATTATGCTACACATCAAATCTTAATGAATGTGCGTTAATTAGGAGTGTTGGATAAACACCTCATAATATATGCTCATATTTAGCGCATAAGTTTACTATTATTAATTTTCCTTGTATAAATTCAAGTCATACGATACTCGCCATTTTGATGACAGTGGTGGTCGAGGCTAAAAAACATAAAATTGGAGATTTCGAACACCCTAACTTCACCACAGGGGCTGTGAATCATCGTCTCAATCAACATCATTTAATTATTTGACGAATTTATCCATAGTTTAAGGTAAATAAGTACTTAATGGTAATGAAGTTTTTGGATATCTAATGTCGAAGTTTCGCGCCAATCGTGCGTGTTTACATTTTACTTTTCACAAATTTCACACACACAGTTAAATGTAAGATTTAAAATGTGACAAATATTATTGAAAATATTGTGAACAACACGAAAATGCCCAGGTCTTAACGTAATATTCAAACACAGGTCCAATAACACGTATTAATCATTACCACTAGGCACTCAATTTGTGTTCAAAATCGCCGACCATTATTGTTTTTTTTATTGCAATGATGTACGAAAGCGATTATTCCAAACGATTTTTATTTTTTTAATTTCAATTGATAATATGACGAATGTAATCGATACTTGGAAATTAAATAAAATTAAGTATTTCAAGCAGTAAATACAATAAGCATTGTTTATAATAATGATTTATGCTTTTCTATTGTCATTTCAATCGTTTTTTGGACATTTCACTTAAACAGAGTCAATAACAGCCAGGCCATAGATACCTCATTTATTGAATTTCGCGCCGAAATTTGAATTTACTCGGAATGCGCTCGCTGTTTAGAATTATTTTAATTTATTGTACAACTATTATTTATTGTGGATTTTATTTTTGATAATTTCTAATAGTTTCCTACAGAATTCCCAGTATATATTTATTAGGTAGGCTTAGTAAAATTTTGTTTGAGAATGATGATAAATTAATTCCATAAATTGGGTACCTATTCTGCAAACACTTTCAATACTTTTTGTTAGTTACCTATAAGAGTTGTTATTCAGTTTCTATTTTTTTTTTTTCATTTATCGCGAATATCGATTAGGCTGTATGCAAGTTTTGATTGAAATAAGGAAATTGGGTGGACGGTCAACACCTTCTTATATACGTATCTATGGTCAGCACTAAAAAGTGTCACGTCGCAACACAATTTTTAGTAATTTATATCAAGATTTGATCGTTTTTTTTATGTAGTTTATGTATGAAAAATGGTAAAAGTAAGAATGCAGACAGAATGACAATATCTTTATTTTTTCCTTTTGCATATTTGCAGTTTGACCGACCTCAACATATAAATAAATTATAGAGTTTTTGTAAACGATATCGCAAAGACCATAAAATACACACACACAGAACTCTATTTCATCATAATTCCATACTCACTATTTAAAAAAAAAAGTGAATTAATGAGATTAAAAAAGCGCGCATCTCCGACTAGTAAATAGTTATCTGTGGAAATAAAGCACATGTGGATTAAAGTAAAGAAAAAGCACGCGTTTTTAATACACTGCATTATGGACCTAAAAGCGGTTCAATAAGAGCCACTTTACGAGCAAGTGTGTTGAAAAATATATAACTCGCTGAATACCATCTAAAACTATTATAAGTTTTGTAATATGATTATCATCGGTAGGTACTTTGCTTATATCGATACCTCTGGGCTCAAAGGGCGTATAGCACAAAACACAGTTTTTCAGGAGAAGCAAAAAAACAAAAAAAAAAAATTGTTTTCGTTATATCTCTCTCATTTTTAGAGCTACATAAAAGTATCCAAGGGAGAAAGTTCTTAGATTTTTGATGTGCTTAAGAAGGTTTTTTCAAAAATAGGCCTGGTTTTGTATTGGCTGAGATAGCATGTGCTTTACGACCAAAAAAAATTTATATATGTCCTATACACCCCATAAAAATACGCCCTGAGCAGGTACACAGGGGCGTAAGCCCAACTTTTCATAAATGATGCAAAGACACAGGGGTGTATAAATTACTTGAATTGTTGTATAACGTGGTAAAGGACAATATTTTTACAATTATTTTTCTAATTGATATTTTATTTATTGAGTAGGCATCTATTCTTCGATAATTATTTGCTGGACAAAGATCTCCCTAGTCCCTACTCTCTTTCCACATCCTTCTGTCCAGAGCAGCTCTCTGGCAAACCTTTTGTATTCTCTCTTTGTATTTGGACCTCTGCTGAATTATCAAAGACCATGTTTGAGAACCATACGTGAGGATGGAAAGAATATACATGTCGATGAGTCTTCTCTTGAAGTGATAGTGGAAGATCGCCCTTCGTTTGATATTTCATGGCCCAATGGCTCTTCCAGGCAATTTCGGCGCGTCTGGCAACTTCTTTGTTTGGTCTTGCCTGAAAGAGGCTATTTGACCAAGATAGAGCTAATCATCGATATATTTAACCTCCCCACCCGCCACGGTGATCCTGCGATGCACGCTATTCATCACCAACTTGGTCTTTGACATTCGCTATTACTTCGTTTTCGACATATTCGTTTGAAGTCCGACCTCTAGGCTTGCCGTACTGAGATCTTCTAGCATCTGAGTCAGCTCGGAGACTGAAGACGAAAAAAGAACAATATCGTCGGCAAAACGGAGTTGGATAATCTCTTTTTTTCAACCATAATGCCCCTTTCTGCCCAGCTTGCTGCTAGCTTTCTGAAGACTTCCTCCAGAACGGCCGTAAATAATTTCGGACACAGCGGGTCTCCTTATTTAACTCCTTTATTGAACTGTAAAGACAGTTCTGTCTTAGAATTGATTTTAATAGCTGGGGGTGTTTCTATCAAAAGAAGTGGTGTCTATTTCTTGATTTTGTAAGGCGTTGCAAATTGAGGTATGGCTGATGCTATCAAAAGCTTTTGAGTAATCTATATGCAATATAAAGTGGGAGCTGGAACTCTGTATGTTTCTCGAGAACCTTGTTGATGGAGTGGAGGTGGTCAGTAGTAGAATGGCCGCGACGAAATCCGGCCTGTTCGAGGGGCTGATGTTTGTCGAGGGCTCCGGCTATTCTGTTCTCGATTATTTTAATGAAAGCTTTGTACAGGTGTGAAATCAGACTGATAGGATGCTAATTGTCTATGTCTGTTTTGTCACCCTTTTTGTGGAAAAGAATAATCAAAGAATGGCAAAATGTGCGTGGCAGAATTCCGGTGTTTAAAATACTGTTGAAAAAATTGGTAACATGTGGAAGAAAGACAGGCTCTCTTATTTTTAAGGCTGCAGTGGTTACGCCATCGTCGCCTGGGCTCTTACTATACTTCATGCTCTGCAGTGCCTCTCTTCAATTAACTGCTTCGTTTGGTAACTAAATTTACTCTCTTTGTATTTGTTCGTTTTTAGGGCTCCGTACCCAAAGGGTAAAAACGGGACCCTATTACTAAGACTTCGCTGTCTGTCCGTCTGTCCGTCTGTCCGTCTGTCTGTCTGTCTGTCACCAGGCTGTATCTCAAGAACCGCGATAGCTAGACAGTTGAAATTTTCACAGATGATGTATTTCTGTTGCCGCTATAACAACAAATACTTAAAACAAAATAAAATAAATATTTAAGGGGGGCTCCCATACAACAAACGCGATTTTTTTGCTCTTTTTTGCTCGATATCAAAAATGGCAACAGGTAGGCACTTGAAATATTCACAAAATACTCAATTGTATTTTAACTTTAATAATAAATAATAAAATTAAAATAAAATAAATATTTAAGGGGGGCTACCATACAACAAACATGTTTTTTTCGGCGTTTTGCCTTGTGGTACGGAACCCTTCGTGTGCGAGTCCGACTCGCACTTAGCCAGTTTTTGTTTTATTACTGACCTTTTTAATGCTGTTTTTTATGTTTGCGTTTGCTGTTTTTTTGCTGTTTTTTTTTTGCTGTTTTTTAGTGTATTGCGTTTGAACGTCACCTTTGTCTGTTCTGTCTAATAAACTAAAATATTTTTTAAAATCTAAATTGAATAGCTCTTGGTTTGCTATGAGAGTAGCTTTATTTAATCTTCTAATTGAGTTTTTAATAGAAATAAAAAGAGGATAATAGAAACTAAAATTATGATGAGAAATAAAAATCGTTTATTTCACTTTTCTATAAAAAAAAAAACAAAAATATACTAGAAGTTTTTAAATTTGTAATGAGATCATTTAATTTTTCATTTTCTTCGTCATTTCTAATTAATTTTTTTTCAGTTTTTATGCTATGTAATCAGGTGTCTTTGTTATAATCTGCTACATCAGTTTTAAGCTAATAAACCTTAAAACTGATGAAGCAGATCTCTTAGGTCTCTTTATTTTATAATAAAATGTAGGTCGTATAGCACAAATATATTTTTATACCTATTTGAAATTTTTAAAGGACGTAAAGAGCAATATTACTTTTCGAACGATCTTACACCCAAAATCTTCAACCAAATTGGTTTATACAACCTGCCAATTTTTGTGGAGGCAGCAATATGTTCCTTATGCCCCTAATTTTCAAATAAGTTGTGCACACGTAACGAAAATTACGAGGTCGATATTCGATATTTTTTGGCGAATTTCGCCACGTGGATTACACAGATCGATAGAGAATCAAAAACTGAGTGAGAAAAGTATAAAATGTCAAAAAGCCCAAAATGTGCTATACGCCCTTTGAGCCCAGAGGTATCGATATTATATATATATAAATGCGAAGGTGTGTCTGTCTATTACCTCTTCACGCTTAAACCACTGAGCCGATTTAGATGAAATTTGGTATAGAGATAGTTTGAGTCCCGGGAAAGGACACTTATGCGGGTTAACCTGCGGGGCGCTGCTAGTAAGTGCTGCGTGTGATGCCGGTGCTAGTGCCAGTAAATTTAATTTAATGTAATGTACGTGTGTAAAGAATAATAAGCCATATTCAATGCGTTATTCCGGTCTGATCCCCTGAATTTGAGGCCACGGCAACACAAAATGTTTTCTCCAAGTACTCTCTGGTGCCCCGAGCTGTGTGCGAACGCGCATGTTAACCTCTCGGAGCGAAGCCCGACCGCCGCGCCGCCCCACATCAGCGAATATGACTTACGGACAGCGCCACGCGGTTTCACCCGCGTAAGTTTCGATCCTGTGGAAATATTGAGATAAAAACTATCCTATGTCCTTTCCCAGGATTCAAACTATCTCTATACCCATCTAAATCGGTTCAGCGGTTTAAGCGTGAAGAGGTAACAGACAGACAGACACACTTTCGCATTTATAATATTAGATAGTATGGATAACTATTGAGTGAAACACAGGCTAACTTACAACAAAATAAACTTTCCTTTTTACAAGTTTTTATTTAGCTTGCACTGTTCGTATGTACCTATGTATGTAAGTTGTCCGTTCAAAATTTGCAAACCATTTACTTAGTGTATATTTTTGTTACAATTGACTGTCATACTGAACTTCGAAGTTCAAAATACCGATGTACTGTATTCATAAAGTTTAAAATTACGAATTACGTGAGTTAGAAGGTACGCTATAACGAATTACTTGATTTAGAATGTTCATGATCGCGATGTACTGAACTTCGAAAGTTTGTTATGACGAATTACTTCATTGAGAATGTTCATCATCGCGATGTACGGAACTTCGAAAGTTTGCTATGACGAATTACTCAATTTCGAATGATCATTATCGAGAACCAAAATGTAGGCACTGCATTTATGCACAATAGCAATTTATAATTTCATAATTATTTATTTTTCGAATCCATTATTCAATTTTGTTATGCATATTATTAATACACATCATTTACTAACAAGAAAAATAGTGTCTAATTACGAAATTGAAAAATAATCATTCGAAATTGAGTAATTCGTCATGGCAAGCTTCCGAAGTTCCGTACATCGCGATGATGAACATTCTCAATGAAGTAATTCGTCATAACAAACTTTCGAAGTTCCGTACATCGCGATCATGAACATTCTAAATCAAGTAATTCGTTATAGTGTACCTTCTAACTCACGTAATATTCGTAATTTTAAACTTTATGAATACAGTACATCGGTATTTTGAACTTCGAAGTTCAGTATGACAGTCTTATTTAAATGATAAATGATTTTATTTTTGTAAGTAGGTTTGTACAAACACTTTTACACGTCAATCATGTTTTTTTAAAACTAGATGAGGTCGGCGTTTCCTATCTGACTACTCTGAGAAGAAAGGCCGAAACAAACTCAGAGGTCACAGTCTCTTTTAAAGTCCAGACATAATCTTGGTCAGGTATTATGAAGACCATGTAGATCGCTGTCTGAGATGGTATTTTGAGGAAAGAACCACACAGGGGACTACAAACCTAAAGCGCTGTCGCTGTCGAACTGCATAGAAAAGAAAGAGAAGCGCGATGTGATGACACAACGCTGGTAATTTATTGCAAAATATGAAGCATTATCTATTTACAAAAACTATTTAATAATAAATAATCCATCACTGAATGCAGTTTGGCATAATGGTATATTTTAAATTATAATTACAATAATTTTGTTAATGAAGGGATAAACTGCTTTAAAGACAATTAAGAGATTAATTAAGATTTTTTTGATGCATTAATGTCTGTTTAATTATGATTTGAGTTCCAATATATTTTTTTTGTCAAAATTATAAGTACACTGCTTTAAAAAAACAACTTTTAGACTGTTTTCAAGAAAAAATATATATAAACATCCGAATTGAGAACCTCCTCCTTTTTTGAAGTCGGTTAAAAATAGCTTACTTGGGTTGGCAAGCCAGTGGTGCGCTATCTTACAGAATACCAATACTTTGTTCTTGGATTTGTTGCATCGCCTTTATACTAGGATCGCATGAAATAAGAGACGTTAGAAAATAACTACGGTAACGTGTTATTTTATAAAGCGAGAGTAAGCAGCGCCATATTTCGCTTGGAGCATGCATGAGCATTCAGCATTAATCGTTTGTTGCGTTTTCAGTGTGATGTTTCATGTTGATGAAGCATTGAACAATATAATATGGTAAATAGAGAACAGACTGCGCGGCAAACACTGAATTGAAAAACAAGTTCCTTATAATTTTCCTCGTTTTGAAACACCTACTGATAATTTATTTTCAGGCATTTCCACAGTTTCACTTCTTTCATCGTAGAAACTGCACAGCTTCCTTCATATTTTGATGTGCATCTAGTCAATGATATTACTTAAATTGCAATTCTAGTATTATTTTATCGCAATCGCAATGAATCAGCAGGTCCACTGACAGGAGGTAGATTCCACAACTGCACTCACATGTTCTCCTAGTAAATCGGGCTACGAGTGAAGTCGCAATATGTCACCGATACCGAAGTAACTATTTAGTAATCTGTGCCGATACGCCGCGCCGATGCCGAGCGAGGGAATAGCAAGCTATTTTCAACATCTCTTTCATTCTGTTTACTGTTGAAAAGGGACAGAATAAAATTAAATTGACCTATCAGAATTCAGCAGATGTTGAGGAAGTACGTATTGCAAGAAAGCTCCGCATTTCATGGAAACGCGCATACGCGTTTTCGAGTTTCTTTAGGAACAATTGTACTAGGAACACAAAGGCTACGCTGTAGTGCTGTACTATTTAAAGTGGCTGTAAACTGGTTGAGCCTACTATGCAGTCATATTATCTTAGTACTCGTTAAACGGAGTAAGTCAAAACCACGTAACTCCATCGCGTTTGATTTTTATACACAGTACAAAATGTTGGAGCCTCCTGATTAATCATGTTGTCTTAGTACTCATTCAATGAAGTAAAATCAAAACCGCGTAAGTCAGTCCAGCAAGTCACAAACTAAACTCCGGCGCAGCACCTGTGGCAGCACAGCCCCTCTGTCACCTCTCCAATCCCAAGTCCCTGGCTGGACTTGGAGATCAGATGACAAAATGTAAACCTTCTTGTTTATCATGTTATCTTAGTAATCAATTGGCGGAGTAAAATCAAAACCACGTAACTCCGTCCACTATTTTTTTCCGGTAACAACTTGTTTGAGCATCCCATTAATTTATGTTTTCCTAGTACTCATTCAACGGAGTTGGAATCAAAACCGGCTAAGTCCATCCCGATCGGTGCGATTCTCACGCATTCGGTTCACTATCTATCTATCTTCTATCTTTAAAGCGAAAAATATTTTAATACCTGTTATTTCATTGTTTTTCATAAATTAATTCCATGTTATTGAGTAGAGCATTTTTAGCTAAAAAGGGAAGGTCTGTAAGTAAGTACCTAACCTTTCCCAATTCAATAAAGAGACCCCCCGTGGCAGTGAGATGTATGATATGACAGTGTGACGGACGCGTAGCTGAGGTAAATATTTCTCTGTGTAGTGCCGGAAGTGCGTACATAATAAAATTGTTGTATTGATAGATTCCATCAGAAGAGTCAACCGAAGGCCTCATTTTTTTAAGATTTCAGGATAGTCAAACGTTTTCTTCTAGTTTTTGGGAACCTTTTCATCACTCTTGGAAAAGTAACAACTTCCTACGCCATCTATTAGCGAATAGCTATACTACAATGATCTCGGATATCTTCTGGTAAAAAGAGACTCATCGTGTTATGCGAGCCTAGTACAAATTCGTTCAATGAAGCAACATCGATTCTTCTTACTCAATCTACGTGATCAATATGATTTTAATTCGATTCTTGTTAAAAAGCACCTGAGGTATCATTGATTTTTTTGAAAAAATAAATAGAAATACATAGTTACTAATAATTTAATATTTTTAATTTATCTTATTTATTTTATTTTTATGACAAGCTAGATAGACAGTCTGGCTGGCTAGCTAGCTGTTGAAACGAAATTTTACCACGTAATCTGAATCCGACTGTAGTAGTAATCAATCGATCAACATCAATAAAAAAATAATGATCAAAAATCATGGCTAACGTGTTCATCAAGTTCACAGGGCAGCATAGAACCGAAGAATTTTTTCATGAACCCAACCAAAATGCCAACTTTTGGCAACAAGGAAAAATTCTCAGACTGACGAAGACGATAGCTTATTCAAAGTTATAACGTTTGCCTTTGACATAAAGATTATTTTCTGTTGCTCGAACATGAAAGGAGAAGGTTACAAAGACAAACTTGTAAGCGAGCGCCGCGGCCGGCGCGCGCGCAGCCGGTGGTCTTGGCGCGTCACAGCTCTTTTTATTTTATGTTCGCCTAGTAACATGCGCACATTTCGCGCAAGAGTGCGGGCTCGTGCGCACCAGATTGGGGCGCAATGCGCGCGCTGCCGGTCTACCCTACTATTTTAAAACATCAGAAGTGTAATTTCAGGTTAAATCAATTTGATCTTTATGTGAGGGTAATGTAAAGTTTAATTTAGGTAACATTGCACGTATGAAATGTTTACAACATGTCAGACTGGAAGTCGTCTCGATGCGCGTGCGCTTGGCCGCGCTTGGGAGTTGGTTGCGCGTCAGTTGACGTAGGTAAATGACAGGCGCGGGCCGGCCGCGAGCGATGCGTAAAGCGCATGTCTTAGTTGCGGCCTGCGGGACAATTTATTTTTAGGGTTCCGTAGCCAAATGGCAAAAACGGAACCCTTATAGATTCGTCATGTCTGTCTGTCTGTCTGTCTGTCCGTCTGTCTGTCTGTCTGTCTGTCCGTCCGTATGTCACAGCCACTTTTCTCCGAAACTATAAGAACTATACTGTTGAAACTTGGTAAGTATATGTATTCTGTGAACCGCATTAAGATTTTCACACAAAAATAGAAAAAAAACAATAAATTTTAGGGTTCCCCATACTTAGAACCGAATCTCAAAAATTTTGTTTTCATCAAACCCATACGTGTGGGGTATCTATAGGTAGGTCTTTAAAAATGATATTGAGGTTTCTAATATCATTTTTTTCTAAACTGAATAGTATGCGCGAGAGACACTTCCAAAGTGGTAAAATGTGTGTCCCCCCCCCTGTAACTTCTAAAATAAGAGAATGATAAAACTAAAAAAAATATATGATGTACATTACCATGTAAACTACCACCGAAAATTGGTTTGAACGAGATCTAGTAAGTAGATTTTTTTTAATACGTCATAAATCGTAAACCGCAATTTACCATTCATTCAATCAACTCAAAAATAAAAAAAAACATTTAATTTCATAAACATAAACCTTATGCATAAACCCGGATGTTACGGAACCCTCGGTGCGCGAGTCCGACTCGCTCTTGCCCGGTTTTTTTTTTAAATACAATGGTTTAAATTATTTGATAAAATCTTTTTGCTTTTGATAGCCCAATTCTTGAGAAAGGCTATAGGCTATTTAACATCACGTTAGGCTAGCACCCTTAGGAACCCAGCAAAAAGAAAAAACCGGTCAAGAGCGAGTCGGACTCGCGCACCGAGGGTTCTGTACCATCAGGTTTTTAATTTTTCATCGGCGAGGCCTATATTCGTCAGAGAATTTATTTTAACACTGTGCACTGCGGTGTAGAATATTGCAGTTTTATGTCAGCGTCATCTCTTGACCGATAGTGGAACTAATGTAACTTGTTGATGATTTCTGACAAAATGTGCTATTTAGAGACTTCGTTTTATTTTTCCTGTAATCTTTACATACTTCTATCCCATAGAATAAAGTCGATAACTATGCGGCCTAAAAAACAAAGAAAAAATGTTTAAGTATGTGAAAACTGCTATTTCATATGATGCCCCACATGTCCTAGTAGCCCCCTCACTTGGAATTTTTCAGACCCCCTTTCAGTCCCTATTGCGAAAAATATACATATATTTTTATTTCTTTCTTATTTGCAAAATAGTTGGGCAAACGTCATCTAAAACTATTCCAAATTTCAAGTTGATAGCAAGCATTAGTAGTTCTTGAGATATCCAGCTGTGACAGACAGACAGACAAACTGAGTTTCACCATAAGGGTTCCGTTTTGCCATTTTGGTACGGAACCCTAAAAAATTCAGAAAGAACGGTAAGCGAAATCGAACTAATAGCGCGGGCAGATGATGCGATTTGACGGGGTGGGTTCAAGAAATTTCACCTAGAAGAATTCGCAGGGAGAAGCTAGTATTTATCATTGACATGTTTAGATAACTTATAAAAGAAAGTCGTGTTAGTTACACTATTTATAACTCAAGAACGGCTGAACCGAATTGGCTGAAAATTGGCGTGGAGGTAGCTTAGAACCAGGAGACGGACATAGGATACTTACTTTTTATTTTTTTTTACTTATAGGAGTAGGGTAGGATTAGGGTAGGAGTAGGGTAAGAGTAGGTTAGGAGTAGGGTAGAAGTAGGGTAGGAGTAGGGTAGCAGTAGGGTAGGGGTAGGGTAGGGTAAGGGTAGGACACCACGCGAACGAAGTAGCGCCGGGCAGCTAGAAATAATTTATAAGTATGGCAAAACAACATTTGCCGGGTCAGCGAGTAGATTAAAAGATGTCAATTATGTAGGTATTAAAATGTTGTAAATATTGCCGTTTGGATGCTAAGAGTAGACACTAGACTTGACTAAACACATAAAATGCCATACGCAACATAACAAAGAAAACGAGCTTAAAAATGTTTTAACACTTTTTTACCGCCGGGTAAAAATAACCTACATCAAGTCCTCCTGCCTGCCGCGTGTAATTCTAATTTTCTTTGCTGTGGTATTCTGTTAAAATTAAGCCCATATAAAAAAAAATTACTTTTTAACCGACTTAAAAAAATGGAGGTGGTGGTTATCAAATCAAATCAAATCAAAACGTTTATTTCGGATAATAACCCATATTTTGTTAGTAGATACAATATTTTAAAACTATGTTAGTACCTACACGTAATATTATTATATCAAAATTAAAACGAAAAATTAAATAAGAATTAAATTAAAATTATCTTGTCATTAAAATCAAAGTTAAGATAAATATTAAAATCAAAATCAAAATTACAAATCAAAATTACAATAAAAATTAAGTAGGTAAGTAAGTACATACAATAATAAAAAAAATAAAAATCATATTAATTAAATCAAAAATTCAAATTACAATTTAAATAAAATCAAATTATATTAAAATTAAATAACGTTATGATTTCGGCGAATTTTTTAATGGGATATAAGGAAGTTTTTGAATGGAAAATAAGGTATGTACTACATGATAGATTACCGATGTTGGTAATTATTCGTGTGGCAGAATAGTTAAGGTAGAAGACTTCCTAGTTGTCATTGTAAACTAAAATCTATTTACATATTTTATATACGAGTACATAGGTACATAAACTCCCGCTACGTATTTATTTAAATTAAATCTGTTTTAACTAATTATGTACAATTATTAGGCTAGGCGCAAACGAGCCACCGGCCACAGCCTCCAGTAGACCAGCGACAAGCAGTGCACATGCTTTTTCATACGTTTTGTATGGATCAGCACAAACTAAACATTTCAATTCCTTAAGTTGTATCAAAGAAAAAACTGCATGTGGAATCCGATACAATTTAATTATTTCAATTTATTGATTATGTTGAGGCTACTGTAAATTGGATACTGTAATTGCAAATTGGACATCTAACAGAGTCTAAGTAGGTAATTTTTATTTCGATTGGAATTTAAACAACTTAAATAGGTACCTAGTCTGCGTGGTGCCGGACTTAAAGAATACCACCACCCCTTACTTCCCGTGGGTGTCGTAAAAGGCGACTAAGGGTCGTACCGGAGAATGGGCAGCAGCGTTCTCTATGTATTCCACCATCATACCATACTGCGATCGCCAACCCGCCTGCCAAGCGTGGCGATTATGGCAAACCCTCCCAAATTTGGGGGAGGCCTATGTCCAGCAGTGGACGTCTATCGGCTGAAACGACGACGACGACGAAATACCTACATTGGCATACTATGCACCCTCAAAGGTAGTTAAAAGTACTAAATAAGTAAATAGCTGCTGCAGCTACGGTCTCAACATGCATTTTTTAAATGTTGCGTGTGTACGAGTTGCGTCTGTCGAGAATTAACACGGACTGAACGACCAACAGACGTGTGGTCGGCTCGTGGTGATCATCTGCTGATGCATCTATCGACGTCTGCGCACGTATCTGCCGACGTGTAGAGGAGGCAGCACGCGTGTGGCCTGTGGCGGCCACCCTCTAGAGCAGTAATTAACACTGCAGCAAGAGGCAACAGCCACCGCTGGGTGGTTGTGGCCGGTAGCTTGGGTGCGCTTGCTCATAAAGACACAATTTTTCTTTGTATTATCGAAACTTTTGACCGATAAAAAAGTAAGTTGAATTGTTAAGATGATATCAATGGGTTGGTAGAGTTACTTGCATGTTGGTTGACGATTGTGTGTGAGGGTCCATGATGTTTTATACATCATTGGCGAGGGTTCGCTTCCTAGTTCTGGAATCCTAGTAAGAATAAAATGTTTGAAAAAAAAAGATCAAAGAATAAGCCTGAAGTTTGGGATTATTATCGCCAATGTAGACACAATTAAATTTATATTAAATTACTTAACTCAGTTTTCCCAACATAGTTCTTAAGAGTTAACCAGGCCCACTAATCCGTTGTCGAGGTCAATAGTCACGCACACATCGCTCTGCAACAGTTCCCTATTTGTTTTCAACTGTTTACCTACTACAACAAGTTCAACACTCAGTAATAATCATATTGAATCGCACCAAACAGTAAACACATACATAAGTACTCCACGGCTCCACACTATATCTACATAATAATATAATAGGTAGAAGAGGACGGGCCGCGACGCGACGCGACTCGCGACGGGCCGTTTTATCGCGTTGAAGAGTAGAAGTTATCTATCGAACAATAGCCGCGCCGCGTTATCTCGAAGGACGGGCAAGTGCGAGCATTATCGCGGGCGCCCCGCGGCCCACGATCGACGATTGTTTTGCGGGCAATTAGCGTCGGGCCCGTCTGCCCGCACGTGCCGCTCCCGGCGCCCGGCCCGCGCCGGCAGTACTCCGCGCGCGCTGTCCGCGAGCGGCCGCCACGGTGGGTCCCTGTCGCTCGGCACCTCGCACGCTGCGAACTACGCACGGGACGCCTGCCCGACGGCACGCATCCGCCACTTTTTTGGTTCGCCATTCTTTTCTTTGCAACTCCTGGACTGACACCTGTTGGATGGACTTAGAACTGTTTACTAAAAAAGTTTGATTGGAAATTTCGGACTTTGGAATTTTAATTTATTTGACCCAATTCGGGGATAAATAAAAATATACAAAGTTTTGCATCTTGTAGAAGAGTTACACTTTGACAGCTTCCAGAAGACAAATCAACGAGAAAGAACACTGTTGTAATCAGCAATAGTAAAGGGCGAGCGACATCCTTCCGTGGGCCGATCGCCGCCTGCCGCCCCGACGGGAAAAGTTTTCCTCTATCTATATAAAGTCCTTATAGGTCGACGCGAACTTCGCAGTCAAAAGTTCGCGTTCGCAAAGTTTACGCACGAGTCTCGGGAACTTTTCAGTTCGACAACTTTCCACGAAAACAATTCCCGAACTGTTTCTCTGAACGCTTTAAGTTGCGTACTGTCCTAATGGAAAACAGAAAAGAGTACAGACCAGACACGATGTACAGTGACTTTGTGATCAGTTCAAACATTATTTAAACTGTGATTTACTATGAGGAACATGAACTTTAAAGTGCAGTGCTAATTAGAACTTATTAAACATGGCAGCAGCAATGATAAGTGACCGCGGACTTCGTAAGAAGTTAACGCAAGAGGCTATTCCGGAGAAAACTCCGCGAAAACCCTCAAAGCGTAAATCAACAGCGAGCAGCTCGAAAACTGATAAGAAAAATGAGCAAAACAATAACAAGAGAGCGAAAGTGAATACGGGGGATCCGAAATTAGACTTATTTGCGACATATCAGCCGTGGGTCATACAGACGTACGGGGATTCAGCTAAAACTAAGACGATTACTTTGAAGAAGTATGGTCGGATACTCCGCACGTTGCGAGGCGAGGAATGCAATAGTTCCGACAGTTCTAAATTCCGCTTCTGGGTAAAAGCGAAGGGTTTCCATGTTGGGAAGCCGCCTGGTTACGATGCGAAACCGGCCGACGGCATCGTGTGCAGATACAGCGTGGTCGACGCCGAAAGATGTACTGCAGGCGTTGAGGGTCAAGACCTTTACAGTGGCTCCCAAAACGACCCGCCGCTGTACATTCCGACCCCGCCGGTTAAGGTAAGCGACACAACATTATTTAAGGGTTAACTAACAATGTTGATACTTCTTCAACAATTCATAATATTTTACTACGCGCGTATCACTTTACTATGGTTTACTATAAATTTTATTAATAGTTCACTGATGTTATCGGTGTTATTTATTTATTGTGATAAATTGAGATACATATACCTTCTTAATTAGATTATTACCAACCCTATAGTATTGAAGTTCATAACTTAGTATAAGGATAATAATATTGTTTATAATTAAAATATTGTTGTTGATTTTGTCGCGGGCAACTTTCCGAACATCTATTACATCTACAATGCTCTCCGGCGGCACGGCGGCTGCGCAGGCGGTAAAACCATGTTATCTTGCTGTTTGATTCATAAACAAGAACAGGTGATTTTAGTTTCTAATGTACCAAGGAAACATAAATTACTAAGATACTTCATAAATTTTTGCGGCACTGCGTCCGTCAGACGGAGATGTGATTAACAAATCAATTTTTGTCAGTGGATTGGGTATTGTTCCGTTTTAAGTTTGAAGCCTATTTAAAAGCACAGTTCATAATGATTCTAATATGATTAATTTAATTGAGATAAGGACATGAGGATGATGATGATTTTATTAATTTGTATTCAACCGGCACATTACCTAGTTCATATTATTACCGCTGCGCGCTGTTTATAAACTTGCATTTTGCATAACAAAACATGAGAACCTAAGTTTAAACTAGGGGTCTGATTGGAGAATAGGCCAAAGCTTAGACCATAGATAAAACTTTTTGCACTTAATTTTTTTTTCTAAATTACGTTCCTTAGACGTGTTACTTTGTTTTGACTGACCGATCTTCTTTGGGTCGTTGTTGCTGTTTGATTCATAAACAAGAACAGGTGATTTTCGTGTCTAATATACCAAGCAAACATAACATACTAAGATACTTCATTGATAGTTGCGGCAATGCAAATCAAAGTGCTTATTTTGCAATGAACTTCAAAATTACTCAAGCACCTACAACCTAAAGATGCTCCTATTTGATCAACAGTTGATGAATGAACTTGAGTGGTCATTGACCTATCATCATCATTCATGATAAGATTGATAAGCACCAAAGAAGATGGGGATTGGGGATGATCGGATGGATGAACTTGAAGAAAACTAGAACAAGCAAGATCAAAGAACAGGTGATCTGTGCCACCTCTGTACTAGGTTCGCATAACTTTGTAAGAGGTGTTATTATAATGCGACTCATTGAATCGGATCATCCGGGTTTTCTTTGATAACATGACGTGGCGGCCACGCCCCCAGGCAGGCCTATTTATGGGGGTTGCAGAAAGTTCATCTAATCAGAATATTCAGAGAATAGTTGAGAATAGGTATAAAATTGTAAAATACTGTTGATTATCTCTGGTTCACTCAAATTATTTTAGTAGTATTCAGTGCATTTTTGCCGTTGACCACAGGTGAGTAATGTTTTATGCTGTTCCAAGTTTAAATTCAGTATGACAAATGGCGCAACCCTTTACCGGTGATTGCTAGGTCACGTGATTGGCATGCAACATCAGCTGTAAAATTTTGTTGTAATTGGTCGTATAATTACTAGTGACTAGCTTTGGAGTAGATGACCGATGGAGTACATAGTTGCTGTTGAGCTGTGACCGAATCAAGGTTAAACTACAGCAACCAGGGCCCCAGAAGTATGGCAGAAAAAGGGGAGGCCTACATCCAACAATGGGTGATTCAGAGCTAAAAGATGATGACTAGTTTTTAAACATTGTAGGCTTTGCAGCATCGAGGTTAGGAAGAGGGATCTGGTTATTTAGTTACAACTAATTTAATCAGTAAATTTTTTGTTTGACTAATCAATCAATCGATTGAAAATTTTAGTGATTGAGCCCAACACTGCACAGCGGTTCGCTTTGTGATAGCTTGATCCCTTATCAAGTAATCACAAAGCGAACAGCACATGGGGTTCGATTTCTCACTCGGAACAAACGGTATAAGGTCGGGCGGGGCTATTTCGACTATAAAATCACAAACGTCAACTTCAAAAGTCTGCACACCCGTCTTTGAATACGTTATGATAGATTTAATGAATTTATGTTATAAAAGCTTTAATTGAGATCTTTCTTACGTAGGTCTTATACAGAATACTCTTCTTATATGTTCACAGGAACGATATTTTTTAAATTGGGAAGAAATAGTTACAATTACCCCACAGTGGGGCTATTTCAACTATGCCACATATTTATCGTACTAAAGCCGTTATCGTTTTGAAATTGAGAGCCTGAGTACATTATGGCATAATTCATACCAATCTATGGCATATTGTCTCCTAAGATGGTTCAGTAACGTAATAAAATACTTTAAACACCTTGGAGGGGCAATTTCAACTTTTTACATAGGTAGTAGTGCAGGGACGTATGCCAACCAACATCATCGATAAATCAGATCAACAACAACCATGAATAAACATTTATATAAAATAAAATAAAACATGTTACATGAGGCTATTGTGGACCGTGGCATGTCATGAAAATCAGCAGATTGATAACGAGTATTTTTTTTATTGCGATCATCTTCTACAGCCGTAAGTAGTTCGTCTGGCTAGTGAGTACAGCAATGCTATTCTGTAAAAATCTCACCGTGAAAACTTAGGTGAAGTGAGCGTGGAGTGAGCTGTCAATAGTGTCAATTCCTAGCAAAAACAAACTCACTTCACCTAAGTTTTCACGGTGAGATTTCTACAGAATCGACCGGCTGTTTAACATTTTTGCCTTATAATATCACACGATCTAAAACGATACAACAACCAAAGCGCAAAAGTAGTGAATAAGCCGTAAATTAGTAGAAAAGCGGACGAGAGACAAAAAGCTTTTGTGACAAGATAGAAGATTCTTCAAACTGCATGACATTTACATTTAACAACTATAGTAAACGGTTTGATCACCATTTAGAGATTTAATTTACCAACAGTGGTTCCCTGTACATTTTATCGCAGCATGTGCCAATGTTTTTGTTATGCATAGAGTATCGATATCATCACATCACTAGTGTTTCGCAATACCATACAAAAATTAAGCGGGGTAATTATGACTTTGGGTTAGTCGAAATAACCCCACTTCTTCTTTTAGTGGGGCTATTTAAACTAACGAAAAATCACATCAAAAACGTATCATTCCAAAGAACAAATAAGCGAAAAACCATTTACGGTTTATATTTTCCCTAGTCACTGTTTAATATTGTAAAAACAAGCGTTTTAAACACAACTTTTGACAGCAATTGTGACGAGCGTCTTTTGTTAACACATGCACAAAATGTCGTTTGACAAAAAAAAGCGTGTGGGTCAAACAGTTCGCGTTTTAGCAGCTCCATCTATAAAATTTTGTATAAATAATCTGTTCACCTACCTGGATATAGATGGCGTTTTGGTACAAATACAGTAGAATAAAAGTTATTGTCAGTAGTTGAAATAGCCCCATAGTCGAAATAGCCCCGCCCGACCTTAGTAGTTATAGGACCTATTCATAAAATGGCTTACGTCGAAAAAAAGGACCTATTCTCGGAATGGCTTATTCTTCAAAGCAAAATACTTCGATCTATACAATTATAGTTGTTCATGTGTTGATGTATAGTAAATTAATTGTGTGCGTGTGTACTCCCCCAAAGGGACTAGGGAACCAGGGGGGGGGAAGGGGGGCTCCAGTTATACATATTTAGGTATTATGTACAGTAATAGGGGCGAACCTAATGCCATCAACCGGACACAAATCTAGATTCTAGGCAGCGGCCCATAAATGATAAATGATAAATGATTTTATTTTTGTAAGTAGGTTTGTACAAACACTTTTACACGTCAATCTTCCCATACTTCCCGTACTTCCCGTGGGAGAATGGGCAGCAGCGTCCTCTATGCATTACACCATCATACCATACTGCGATCGCCAACCCGCTTGCCAAGCGTGGCGATTATGGCAACCCCCCCTAAAATTGGGGGAGGCCTATGTCCAGCAGTGGACGTCTTTCAGCTGGAATGATGATGATGATGATGATGATGAGGCAGAGCAGCTCTAGAATTTTTTTAGGTGGTGCAAAATCTTAACGTGGCGCCCCTCTATGTACCATGTTCCTATGATATATTGCATAAGCAGTTGCTTGCTTGTGGACGATCGTAAGTTCGATCGTTATAGTAAGTTACTACCATCAATGACTGGTGGTCGCATTTCGGTTGATTTCAGCGCCTCTCCCATGACGGCGCCCGGTGCCGCCGCACCGCTCGCACCGCCCTAGAGCTGCTACTGATTCTCCTCCTGATGGAAAAACCAATTAACACTGGTTGACCTGGGAATAGCAACCCAGAACCCCATGCTTAGCAGTCGCGTTTGCGATTACTGGACCAGCAAAGCAGTTCTATGCTTTACATAAAAATTAAAAAGGTTGCCAACCGTTACAACCAACCCCCCAAAGCTTGTCTTTTCTTGTGTTCTTTATGCGTTACGTTTAGTGCAAATTCTTTCTTTTTAGGATTCCGTACACAAAGGGTGCCAAAGGAACCCTATACCTAAACCTTAAGCCTCCACTGTCCGTCTGACTGTCAGCGGGCTGTATCTCTTGAACCATAATAGTTAGTCAGTTGAAATTTTCACAGAGTGTTTATTTCTATAGCCGAAATCCATACTAATATTATAAATGCGAAACTGTGTCTGTCTGTTAACTCTTTACGCTTAAACCTCTGAACCGATTTAAATGAAATTTGGTACACCTAGAGATAGTTTGAGTCCCTGGAAAGTTTTAATCCCGATATTCCCACCGGATCGACACTTACGCGGGTGAAACCGCGGGGCGTTGCTAGTAGGTAATAAAAATAAAATAAAGTTAAACATTAAAAAGTCTGCATACAAGAAACGTGTTTTTTCGGCGATTTTTCCCTTGTGGTACGGGACCTTTCGTGCGCGAGTCCGACTCGCAGATGGCCGCTTTTTTTTCTACCACACTTCCCGGTTCCGTGCGTCCCTCATCCAGGTGTTCCCCGCGCTTTTGACGATATCATCAACCCAACGCGCTTTTGGTCGGCCCTGGTTTCTTTGACGTAACCTTGCCCACCATTCGGCCACAGCTTCACTCTACGGTTTTTTTGCTTTTCTTTCACGATGAAAGTGTTGTCAAATGAGGAACATTCCTTGTTATTGTATTTGTATCTCAAGCTCTCGACATTGCCGGGTCAGCGGGATTGTGCCGGGTCAGCGGGATTCTGCCGGGTCAACGGGATTGTGCCGGGTCAGCGGGATTGTGAAAGGGTTACCCCTGGCCTGGAACATAAAGGGCTAAAGAAGCAACGCGGATGGGTTTTAGTCAGTAAGAGTTTAACCTTCCGCTCCACCCAGAGCGGGTCATTTGATGATTTACCATTCAGAAAAGAAAAAAAATCCCTCGTCATCGATCGTAAAGTGAACCTTGTGTGCGAGTCGATAATTTGCACGGACGTTGTTAATCAAGAAGCCAATCAGTGGCTTATCATGAACGAAACGCATGTACAATGGGACTGCCGTAATAGATTACAGTTTTTCCATACTGAATTGTAATTAAAAGCGAAGAATTTAATACTTTCTTCTACAATTTCTGCCAAACTGAATCAATCAACTCTAGACTATTGCTGGACATCAGTCTTTTCCAAGTTGAGCCAAAACAATCAGAAAGAAGATATTGCTACTCCATTGCTTCACATGTTCGAAAAATTTGCTTGCTCAACAACGTAATAACGCAATGTACGCTGTTGTCGGTCCATATATGTGCCTACCTGGTTGGAGTCTTACGCTTCGCTTGAAGATACAAGTTCTCTCGAGGATTCGTCTGCTCCAACGGCAAGAACTTCAAACCTGAGGTGTATCTTGCACAGTAACCTATCCTGGTAATGGTAATCTTGAGTGTACATGCGGTGCACAGCTCAATGTGCTCACTGGGTTTTCACAGCATGGGCAAGTAAATTATTCTCTTAGGTGCATGAAGCTCGCTTAGCTCGTGCCGAATTGCCAACATGAAAGACGGACAATTAAAATTAAAGTGTTTTAGGTTGCTGACTGTGTGGTGCCGGACTTAAAGAATTGCACCACCCCTTACTTCCCGTGGGTGTCGTAAAAGGCGACTAAGGGTCTTACCGGAGAATGGGCAGCAGCGTTCTCTATTTATTCCATCATCGTACCATACTGCGATCGCCAACCTGCCTGCCAAGCGTGGCGATTATGGCAAACCCCCCCCAAAATTGGGGGAGGCCTATGTCCAGCAGTGGACGTCTATCGGCTGAAACGACGAGGTTGCTGACAAGCACATCAGGCGAACTGCAGGTGACGTCTACCCATTTCTCACCATTTTCGATCAGAGGGGCAATTCTCGTAATTTTAAGAACGTTCACAGTCTGATCTGTCTCAATCTTTTAAAAATGCCTCCCGAAATTCCCTATATTTTTGACAAGTTTTTGACATAGATTGTCGCTGAGATGAGATGGGATTGCGACTAGATTTTGGACGTTTTTAATTAAGGGAATTGGCTGGCCTTCAGGTGTGCCGCAACCCTTATACTACGTAAAGAAGGGGTGTAAGAGGTGTGTATCTCTAGCCGTTTCCCTCAGGACCAAATTCAAACAAATTTTCGTCACACTATGAAAAATGTTGCACTTCCCTCTGACTGACATTCAGACCACCTGATCCAAACAAGTGTACCTTGACTTCACACACCAGGGTTTCATCAAATCATAACGAGTACCATCAGTTATAAGACGTAGCTCGTACGCTCGTAGTTATAGCGCAACTCCTAGTTTCCCTTGCGCGCCGGGTGTTCAGACGTGCCGGGCGGGCCGCGCTCATTTATTATTAGCGGCCCAGCCTGCTGCCTCATGTTTATTAAAGAGTCAGCTATCCCGCGAGGCTGGTCTCACCTGAACTCACTGCGGCTCGGAGATCCGCTTATTATTAATATTTTGTTCGGATATCTTGTTATTACGAGTTTTAAACTAAGTCTGAAACTACACGCGGCGGAGCGCAATTAAAAACTACTTACAGGTACAGAGAGTATATTGTTGTGCTGTGGTACTAGTACTCTATCAAAACCATGATATGAAGCACGTTGTAGAAAACAGTTCTGCTTTCAAGCTGAAGTATCCTCTCCATAGATATTTTTATATTTCTACTAGCTTCTGCCCGCGGCTTCGCCCGCGTGGATGTCGGAAATTATCCTACGGGACAGTACCGGTGAAGTAGTACAGTCGGTGGCCAACATTATCTGACCCACTTGAGAGTGATAGCGAATTTGAACCTTATCGTGAACATTTGGAATACCCCGTGCAAGCATTTCGATAAATAATGTTGTTAAGCGATTTTAATAATTATGTTGTTGTTGTTAAGGTTGAAAGGCTAATAAGTTTCACGACTACTAAAAAAAAAAACCAAGGCGAGGGTGGATGGATAAAAATAAAATATCGCGCATCAGTAACATTTTAAAGTTGTCCACGGCTAGCTAAATTTCGTGATTCATTTTAATAGCTGGTTGTGATTGTGCGATAATGAACTTTATGAAAATATACGATATGGTTCAAATTCTTTAGAATATTGCTTCTATCATCCCAACTAAGGTCAAATTTCAAAACATATTACTACAGTTTACTTGGTCTCGTGGTCAATTAGGCAGGTCGATAGTTGTCGGTGTCTGCGTTCGAAACCAGGAAAAATCTAACTAAGCTTTTTGTAGCAATGTTTTGTTTTTAATTATTATCTTTTTTTCACTTTTTTTAACGAACGAAATCGAGAAATATCTTTTTAAATGGGCAGTTTGTATAGGAATGAAACAAAATCATTGCAAGTAATAAAAATGTTTATTATTTCATTAAAATATACATAAGTCAGATAAAGTAAGTAAATGCTCATAGTTCAAAATTATTACATTTTATAATATCATATTCAAACCTAACCATTTATAAACATTAAAAAAAGTCATGCTAATGCTTGGAAGTTTATTATCGAGAAAACATTGATGTTTAATGCGAGAAAATGAACGAATTTGTGAAATGTTTTACAGATTTATAGGTAAGTATAATTATGTAGTGAATCAACATGTTATTTAAATAGAAAAATGCATTTCCATTTATAACAATAACATCACCACCGAATCTGCAACTTTTAATCGTTTAGCATTCATTCAATTGAGCATTTACTTACATAATGTGTTTCAAAATACTTATAAGTAGATTAGTTAGTAGCGGAGTGGCGCACCGTCTCCTTCTATAACTTGCTGTAAGTGGCTACGCATACCGCAAACCATGTTCCAACACACTTCTTTTCCTCTCATGTGCTCCTATGTCGATGATACGATCTCAGCCAAATTGTTTTTATTTCGCACTTTGGATGTGTCCCAATTTAAAATCATTTGACCCCATAGATTTTCTATAGTAAATAACAGTTACACCTTCTTTAGCAGCTAACCAATTCTTCACAATGCCTGCGCGGTGGATGGAGCAGTTATCTTGCACGAAGTAAATATCTGTATTTGGATAGGCAATTCGCACAGTCGGCAACCAGGACGTCACGCAGAATCTCCAAATACTGAATACTATTAAATCGATCACCAACTTCTACCAATTCATCAGCTCCCATAGACGACATTCAGCCAGCAATGTTTTATATAGTCATTATTTTGCGACATGACTCCACCGGATATCTATGATTACACCAAATTCATTAAAAATACTTTTCACGATTTACGCCAAACGTTTTAGAAATTAATGTTTGTGCGCAGTCACTGTTTAGGCGTAGGTAGACTGACTTATGTCACTTAGATCAATTTAGTATCCATCTACCCCACCTACTCATTTGTTTTTTTAATTTACCCACTTGTTTTCCAGACAAGTTGTTAGGCAAAAATCATATTGGTCGTTCTTTAATAATGCAAGAAATAAGTATTGTAGAAATCATAAATGAAAACAAATAAAAAAGAAATTGATAATAGATGGCTTGTGTTTTCGAACCCACATGTTGTTCGTCGCCAATCCAGCATCGAACCGCGAAGCCACAATGACTTGTTGAGAATACGCGAAATTAAAGATTGTGTAGTAATTAAGTTAGTATTGCCGTGTTACTTAAAAGCTTTTCAACTTTAACGACAAGAAGATAATGATTAAAATGGCTTAACAAGATATGCCGGGTGAGTCAGGCAATGTTGGGTGGGTCAGATAATGTTGGTCACCGACTGTACTTGCCAAATTTATCGAAATCCGTTCAGTGGTTTAGGTGTGAAAAGGTAACTTACAGAAAGAGGTACTTTCGATATGGCTCACTATTTACGGCTACCACATAAAAGGTAGATTTATGCTGTCACGGACATTTATTTAGAACTGTTTAAGACAAACAGTCCCACGGTACATTATATTCGTGTAACAACAACGCGTCTGCGAGATTCAGCCGTTGTAAAGGTATCTGTGGCTTTTTGGGATGCCATGTAAGTCGCCTGCTCATGATGTCGAGCTTGAAACTGTTCCGGTGATTCAGCAGCCCGTTGAGACACCAGATTCTCAGCATGCCGTTGACGTCGAGTTTGAGACTATTTTGGAGTTTCAGCAGCTCGTTGAGATGCCAGATACTCAGCGTGTTGTTGACGCCGATCTTGGGACTGTTCCGGTGTTTCAGCAGCCCGTTGAGACCCAGCATGCTATTGGACCCGAACTTAGGACTGTTCCGGTGTTTCAGCAGCCCGTTGAGACACCAGGTGCTCAGCATGCCGTTGACGTCGAGGTTGAGACTGTTCTGGAGTTTCAGCAGCTCGTTGAGATGCCAGATACTCAGCGTGTTGTTGAGGCCGATCTTGGGACTGTCTCGGTGTTAAAGCAGCCCGTTGAGACAACAGATACTCAGCATGCCATTGACTTCGAGGTTGAGACTGATCTGGAGTTTCAGCAGCTCGTTGAGATGCCAGATACTCAGCGTGTTGTTGACTGTGTCTTGGGACTGTTTTGGTGTCTCAGTAGCTCTGTGTGCCGCCTCACGCGCCGCCTACTCAAACCTTTGAAGCTCAGTTTGTTGAGACGTCTCTTTAAGTTTAGCTATTTCATAGCTCGAGCTTTATTACAGCTTTGTAGAATATTAGATTAACGCTTTCTTTTTACTATTTAAAAAATCACAAAATCGGTAGTAATTTTCAAACTAACTAAAACAATTCCAATAGGTAATTAAGAGGAAAACGAATCTATCTTCTCTACTTACAACACAACCTAAACCTAAAACTACGTTATCCTTAAACTCACGAAAAAAAAACAATTTTATTGTAATAATCTAAGTAATGAAAACAATAACGAATCCATTTAGGTACTTAATACTTACAAATATAACAAAAACCTAACTAACTAAAAATACAATACTATAATTAAACAAACAAAGAAAATAATTCTAATATGACTATAATAATTAAATTAATAACGAATCTTTTCTACTTAAAATATACTACCTAAAAATTATGATTATGTCTACTGTAAGTTAGTAATAAATCGCTTTGCAAAATGGACACAACCGTCAACGACGTCTGCCGGTCTGCCCTCACGCCCTGTAGGTATTATAAAAGGTTCTGCGTGGTCATACATAAAAAAAAAATATACGCGTCGACTTGAGAACCTCCTCCGTTTTTTCGTCGGTTAAAAAGTGCTCTGTGCCTCACGCTTCTGCATGCCCACGTTCGAGGCTTGGTCGCGCACTCGGAGATGGCGCGCGTCCGCGCGTCTTTGCCTCATCGGCGCTCCACTCAGGTCAATCTTATCGTGATAACTTTTAAAGTATTCGTCCAAATTGCTTAGTGTAAAAAACAAAGTTTATCTACATTAAATATCGAAAGCGATAAATGTATTAATTTTGATAAGAATTAACTAAGAATTCTAAAATATGCATTGTAAAAAAGTATCCAATTTAAATGCATTTATGGCTCACTATTTTGGATATAATGGCCTCCACATAAAAGGTAGATATATGCTGTCGCGGACTTTTATTTAGAACTATTTAAGGCAAACAATCCCACCATACATTATCTTCGTGTAACTTTAACGGTATAGGCAGCGCACGCCAAAATAGCTCTCAGAGGGCAGGAATTTTTCCGACTTACTTGATACTTATCGTTATATTATGGCCAAATCACACAAAACCTTTATAAATTGTAGCCTATGTGTTATTCTGATGTATAAGCTATATTACTGTGAAGTTTCATCGAAATCCGTTCAGTAGTTTTTGCGTGAAGGAGTAACAAACATCCATCCATCCTCACAAACTTTCGCGTTTATAATATTAGTAGGAAGTAGGAAGTAGGATTAGTAGGAAGTAGGATAGTAGGATAGTAGGAAGTAGGAAGTAGGATAGTAGGATAAAATCGTCTTTGTCACTGTGTTTGTCAGTCTTTGGAAGCTCGATAATTACGCCCCGGTGGCGGGTACCGGTTCTATATGTACGGTATCCAAAGCTATTCTATCAATTATGCGCAGTTTCAATAGGTAAGGCAGGCCTATGCAAAACCGGTGCGTTGTGGTACATTTCGCCGATATCCATGCGCACATCACAATGTGGACGCGGTGTGAAATTTTAAACAAACGTTCGCATTCAATTTATATTCGCCAGGCGCTTCGGGCGCACGTTTAAGCAAAAACGCGGAGAACAATGGCTGCGGCCGCGACCACACATAGAAGGCACCGGCCGATATGTGGGCGATAACGCCGATATCAGCGATCGATTCGTTTCTGCTTGTTCGACTTGATCGCATGAACCTCCTGTCACGTTATGTCGCCTTGATCATTCGTATCGGATGAATCGATCAATTGTCGCGATTGCGATGACATCTTTGTGTTGTTCAAAGTCGTGTTCGGATTTTTTTATGAATAGATAATTATAATCAATCCGTAAGGAATTTCCGCGACAAAACAACTCGTAGCACCCTAGATTCGATAAAATAATTGAGACTAAAAATTGCAGGCTTTTAAAAAAATCAAGCTTGCACTCTTTGTACCGTTCATTGCCAAAGGATACATGAATAACGAATAAAATGTACAATGAAAATACACGAGTGAGCATCAAGCTTCATCGCAATAAAAAAAATGGCACCTAACAGATTTAATTCTTTTCAACATCAATGTTCTCCGAGTTCTGCAAATTACGAACTTTTGTTGTCTCCAAAACAAAGTAAGTAGGTATTTAAGTACTGTAAGTAGGTACTTACCAGTTCTTTGTTTTCTGAAAACACTGCAGACAGCCTTTGGTGGGCATTTTCTGCTGGACTTCAGACGACATTTTATTAAATTGAATTTTAATTTTATGAAGTCTCACCGCATTGACCGCATAGAAAAAGACTAAATTCAAATGCAGTTCCAAATTCTAAAACCAAAAAGTTTTTAGCCTGAAAATATAAAAATGGCCGCGCCGCATTGCCAGCATTAATAAAACAAAGCTGCGGTGGTATAATTCATCAGGCAATCGGGGCTTGACACACTTGATTAAAATGAATGCTGGACCAACCCTGAGCCAACCTCGTTTTTACCTGCGCGGAATTAAACGCTTATTAGTAAGCTGGAATGGGGACCTTTTAAATTCCTATAATTTATGACTTTCCTAATCCTTTTGCTAATAAGATTAAGCCTATGTCTTCTGTGGCGGCTTTTGCTTGATTTGTGTTTAGGTTTGCAAAAAAATGTCAGATATTTAATGACGATTCCGTAGGGTACCTACTACGGATAAAGTGGTGATAAATATCTGACATTAAATTAAAACATGGATTCGATTTTTTTTTGAATATTATCCAAGATTTTATTCACAATATTTCCATTTTAAAAACCAAAACACAGTCACGTAACACGTCGAAAAAAAAACAAAATAAAAAAAAAATACACATCAAGCAATGGCGGACGGAGTCGTCGTGGTGTGCAGCAATTAAATTATTCCGCATCATCACACCCGACGCGGCCGGGGGTTAGCTCGGGCACATGGTGCGAATCGCTTACCTTTGAATTACAAAAAAAAAAAAACGAGAGCCTCCGATGAGTCGATGGCCTGCTGACGGATTTATGTTTGGAGGTTGTGTACACAATGGTGGGTGATGATGGCTGACATCTTTTTGCGTTAGAGGCTGAAAATAAAATTCTTTTGGCAATCAGTAATCACTCTCAAGTTGCACGTAGTATAATTATTTGAAATACTTAAAACTTTTATTAATTAAACCAGCTGCGTCCCGCGGTTTCACCCGCATAAGTTTCGATCCCGTGGGAATATCGGGATAAAAAGTAGCCTATATATTAATCCAGGGCGTCAGCTACCTTCATACTAAATTTTATCAAAATTGGTTCAGCCGTTTGAGCGTGAAGAAGTAACAAACATATAAAACACACACAAACTTTCGCCTTTATAATATTAGTGTGATTACTCCTCTAAAGATGATATTATAGTTTCCTATTAAACATTATTTTCTTAGATATATCTAAGTTATATTATAACTTAGCTATGACACTATAGGTAGCTGAGACAAAAAAGTTAATAAAAAAAATAAAAATAAGCTGCAGCTTCCAAATTCACACGCAGTCTTGTAATGAAACCTCCTTGCAGGTGAGGCAGCAAGTCTGCATTTTGTAACAAATGCCGTCCGACCACGACTCAACGGGGAAATTGGCGGTTACTTTACCTTAACACTTCTGCACCTCTAGTACTTACTCCTTACGTAGGTACTCTGTTTCCTTCCTTAGGGACAAGTACACAATATCCACAGCCGGGCAAAATGAACGAAACAGTACAGACCTAGCCTTCACACGCGAAAATTACGGAAGCGAAAACTAGTTTAGTTTTCTAGAAACTTCTGTAACAACTGACCAACTCTAGTTTTGAGGTGATCATAGTACAGAGTGGTGTCGGATGCGCCTGATGCTCCAATTTACGTCATAATTACTGCACAGTGCAAGTGTGCATGGCAGTATGTGTAAAAGTTTTAAGCTGACGTAAAATGTGTTTGAAGTTGTTTGTATGTAGTTGGGGTTAGGTTGGGCGGGTATGTATGTAGAGTATTTAATAAATTAACATAGTAAAGTCGGGATTGGAGATTATCATAGTGAATTATGTATTACAATAATGTTTCTGGCAAAATTGCGAATGTTAAATTCGGGGAAATAGGTACCGAATAGGCTTGTGGAACCGTATGCAAAATACGCGCATTGGCGTGGAGTTGCGGACACCAGCACATATTAGGCAAGTGGAAAACAAACGGCTTCGCCCACCTGGAAATTATCCCGCGGGAACGTAGGTACTACCGGAATTAAAAGTATCCTATGTCCTAACCTAGCGAGGTAACTGCGTAACACACTATCAGTATCAATGGCTTAATTTTGAGTGATATCCTATCTATTTCTGTTTTCCTGGTACAGGATGAGCATCTCGTATGTCACAAGCATGGATTATATTCTGCGAAAATGGTTACTTGGTTCGTTTCAACACCTTCGGGTACGTTCAGGTAGGTTTACTTCCCACCAGGCAAGGTTTTATAAATTCTCTCTTAAAATCAGTAGGTTGCAATGGCTTTCATTTTGACAGTTCAACAACATTCATCGCGTTATTTACGTTGGTGAGCAGGCAAATGTTTCGAACGTATGTAGCAATGGATTAGCAATCCTCCTTCATTAGGGTGCCGACCATGGTCTACCTGTGTGCCAATTTCAGTTTCATCGAAATCTATTCAGCCGATAAGGCGTGAAATTGCAACATACAAGAGTTACTTTCACAATTATAATATTAAGTATGTCAACATCCATCGGTTTCTTACTAAACTTCAACTATAACCGACGATCCTGCATACTTATCTCTTTTGTTGACTGTGGCTATGGATTATTTTATCCGTTGGTAAATTCACGAATAGTCGCAAATCGCAATCAGTGCCTGGCGTTGGACTTATCGAGCAGCGTCCCATTACGCGACGCGTTGAACTACGGTAATTGGAGCTACGCTACGTAACGCTACGCTGGTTGGTGCTACGTTACAGCCAGCGCGGCGTAGCTCTCGCTTGCTACGCGTACGCCTACGAACGACCTGGAGCCCAAGTCTGCTATTTTTATAAATTCGTCATTCCAACACGATCCCACCACCAACCCATTGTCATTTTGCTAAAAGTTCGTAATCTGCTAAATTCAAAATGGTTAATCATTGGTCGGTCAATGGCACAGAACATATACGATACCCGTAAGGAATTAAAAGCAATGACTGCACAATGACGTTCTAATAGTAGGTCACTGATCATTTTCATCATCAAATTCGTCATTCCAACACGATCCCACCACCATGGTGGGATCGTGTTGGAATAACGAATTTATAAAAATAGCAGACTTGGGCCCCTGTTATCGCGTCAAATCGTTTGTTTGTACTTTGTTGTCCTCGTATTTGATTGGTGCTGGGATTTCAAATGAAACATTTAGTTTTGTTTCCAATCTCAATCTCACATCATCTGCCTAGCCTTTTCTCAACTATGTTGGAGTCGGCTTCCAGTCTAACCGTATGAAGCTGAATATCAGTATTTTACATGGAGCGACTGCCTATCTGACCTCCATAATCCAGTTACTGGGTAACATGCACGGTACCGTTTGGCGAGAGTTTTTCAATCTGAATCTATCATCACCTTTAATTTTTACAGACTTTAAGAAATCCTTCAAGAATGTCAAGTTTAGTACCTACATCTATTAAACGAGGAAATGTATGCATTGTTTGTATGTTTGATCGAAAGTGCTGGAAGTCATGGGAAGAGGCCTTTACCCAGCAGGGGGATGATGCTGGCTTTTGTAACAGTAATCTATTTGTGCGTAATGTGAAAGCACACGATAATTATTGTCTCGAGAAAAAACGATTCTCCTACTAACTCTTCGAATTAGACCCTAATGTCCCTTAATCGGTTGAAAGCCGCAGTTGCAGAAACAATTAAAAAGCTATTGTGTCTCGCGTGGATCCACGTTCCAGCTATTTATGAATAATATGCTTCTATTCTTTCGAAATTTATCCCGGCCGGCCCCCTTAAAACTAATAACCACAAAACAAGACCAATTACGGACCGGACCGGATCGCACTCCGGCGCGTGGCCAACAAAGGGTCAGCGCGAGCTGTGCCTCTGAATGACCCTACGAAACGAACCCGAAGCGCGCTATAGGTTGCATAAGACCGTATTGACATTGAGCACTGTTTTTTAATCAGGTAGGGTAGTTGGCTATGATTTTGACAGTTCAACAACATTCATTGCGTTTTTTACGTTGGTGAGCAGACACATTTTTCGAAAATATGCAGCAATGGATTAGCAATATTCTTCAAAATGATTCAGATTATGATTTGTAGTGTGTTACGAAATTAAATGGTTGCTTAAGACCGTATTGACATTGAGCACTGTTTTTTAATCAGGTAGGGTAGTTAGCAATGATTTTGACAGTTTTAACATTCATTGCGTTATTTACGTTGGTGAGCAGACACATTTTTCGAACATATGAAGCAATGGATTAGCAATATTCTTCAAAATGATTCAGATTATGATTTGTAGTGTGTTACGAAATGCTTAAGACAGTATTGACATTGTGCACTCTTTTTTAACCGCTTGTGTGCCGTAATTACAGACACAATTAAAAAGCCATTCCCAAGTAACACAATCGCGTCTAAAAACGGACTATTAGATATCTAATAGAATTTAATTTTATTGTTTGCCTTAAGAGTAAAATATCTCTCAAGTTATATTCAAGAACGCTTATAGACGCAGTTTAGTTAAAGTGGGCACAACCTTATCCCTCCTCATAAGAATGAGTTAAGAAAACATGAATAGATAGAGATAAGAGTTGTAAATTTTCAAATTGTCTGTAGAGATTTTTCTAGTGTCTCACTAAATTGTTTATAGACCACAAATTTTACTAGTAGATAGTTTATAGATAAAGTTGAGACCTTTAAAGAAGTCTTTACTCGTTAAGTTTTTAAACCAAAATTAACTCAAGACTAACAACTTTAAGTTACATTTGATTTGTAGTAGACAACGACACGTAATGGCGCCGAACTTACAAGAGTTATTTAAACTTATTAATGTATTGCATCATGGCGTAACAAATTTCTTAATTCTTACATTACTTGGGTTTTAGCTAGTTATTAATGGGTAAACAAGCAAATCTATATGCGATTGAAATTCTATCGTAGAATATTATGTAAAACTCTCTTAAAATAAGAGCGCTCGCTGTAAATGTAAGATTTAACATTTTTTTTTTACAAAATATGAATATTATTTATTATAAGCAAATTTTTTAAATTGCATTTTAATGTTTAAAATACTCATTTTATTTAAAATATAATAATTTAAAACATATTAAATTTTTAATTTGACATAATTTAATGATAAAAACATAAAAATAAGCATTAAAATATGTAATGAAAATCATTTGAAGCAAAAATAGGCAATAAAAATGGCGTCAAGATGAAGTTTACTAGAGAAACGAATTTAATAGAACAAACATTCTAGAGAATTTTCTGTAGTATGGCTCTAGCTCTATGACAAGAATAATTTTACTTGCTATATACTAATCTATCTAGGGAAAGAATAAACAGATTTATGAGTGGTTTAAGATTACCTAGTAGCTGTCATCTCTGTATTCCTTTTTATCTTATCACAGTATTTCTAGACGTTCATCAGTGAACAGGTAATTTGATGTGCTGTGAATGGAAGACCATTTTATGCAGTACAGAGCAATTTAATAAATCAATTCACGAGGGTTAAGGCCTACGCAAAGCATAGCAATTTATGTCGTATTTCTATATCGATACGTTTGAATGTCCATTAGCAAAAATTTCAATCCCTTGCAATGCCGTCCCGGTCTGCGAAGGCCTTAAGTAAAAGATATTTCTGTTTTATTTATAGACAACTAGCTGACCCGGCAAACGTAGTTGTGCCATATAAATTATTTCTAGCTGCCCGACTCTACTTCGTTCGCGTGGTGTCATACCCCTTACCCTACCCTACCCCTGCCGTACTCCTACCCTACTCCTACCCTACTCCTACACTACTCCTACCCTACTCTTACCCTATTCCTACACTACTCCTACCCTACTCCTACCCTACTCCTACCCTACGTCTACCCTACTCCTACCCTACTCCTACTCTATAAATATAGATGTGATAAATAGTAGGTAGTAGTAGGTAGGTATGTACCCGCCGGCGGCGCTGTCAAAGACGCAGTGTTAACATAAGTCTGGTAGGTTTTCATCAGAATCGGATTGGTCACTAACATAATTTTGTGAAGTTTCGATTCTGAATCTGAATTATTTTGTAACTCTACTTCATTTTTCTTCCTTTTTAAATATTTGCCGATTTTTCGCCGAAAGCCACCAGACCTTTTAAATTTTTCACTGTCTCCATTGCATAAAATCATCCAATTCAAATATTTAATACAAATGCACTTTATTAAGCCATTTTTAGGAAAAATACCACTAAAAACACCTTTTCACTATCATTTTTTTAGACAAACTGAAAAATATCTATTAAAGTATTTTATCTAGACTTAAGTCTCTTTATAAACAAAGATAAGAGTACCAATAGCTAAAATAGAATGTTTTGTCTTAAAATATATCATCTTATCTATATTAACTATTTGTTGAGCATTTTATCTTAAAACATTCAATATACTTATAAACGTACTTAAAATAAGTGTGCTATAGAACAAATGCTCTAAAAATAATCGAGCTTGAGAAAAAAAACTCTATCAGAATACATTTTCTTTATTGAAACCATATTTAGAAAGCCCCTATCTAAAGATTAACCATGAATAGACTGTCAATAGACAAATTTGTTTTAAACCTCCAAGACTGTGTTACTTGGGTTGTGTCTCGCGTAGATCTACGTTCCGGCAGACTAAGGGTTAATAAGTTTACTTAAAGCACGAGCTGGATATCAAGAAAAAATACTACAAAAATTTAAAAAATGCACCCTTCGGCAAGGCACTTTATCAATTGCTCCGCTGTAGTTCTGTACCACGGCGTCCGAAGCCGAATTGAAGAGAAAGACAAGCAAACAGATTTTTGTACAATTTTAAACATGATCCAATATCCTGTCTGCCTCAACATTTAAGCCGAAGTACGTCCACTACAGGCTGGTCATAGGCCTCCCCCAAGCGTCGCCAGTACTATAAATTCTATAATCCTAGATTCTGTCTACCTTATGTATATTCCATCTATTCTAAACAACGCGGTTCGGGATGGTAAAAGTTGCACCCCAAAATTAATCTCACTGATTCAAGCCCTGTTAAAACGCCACTTCTTCTTACACCGTCTCAATATCTGACAAATAAGAAGCAAGAACGCCAACTCCTACCCACACAATCTCAATATATTTCGGACACCACTGCACAAAACTGTAACCCTGATCAAGGACCGAGAACTGTATAATCCGGCCGACCCGGACCATTGTAAAAATTACGCCATAAATCCGGCCCGAGCGCGCCGTCGACGGCCCGCCGCGACTCGCCTCGTAAATTATACACAGGGTTACCCCGTACTGTAGATATGGAATATCCTACTATGGATAGGTACTAGGTTTTGTATCTCGGCCTGTAGATATGGAGTACCTACTATGTATATGCGCTAGGTTTTGTATCGCGGCGTTCTAGATGAAGCAGCTATACGCGAAATCGAACGGTTTTTGTTTCGCTTTTCAACTGTTTCGAGATCGGGAGTTTTGGGAGGTTGTGCTTTTCGACTGTTTGTTTTAATCGGTGAATGAATGCTGGTGGATAGTTTGCAACTGTAGAAAGAAGGGAGATCCATGTTACGTCAGAGCAAGCTTTGGTTTCAAATCCAGTTCTGTCATATTATAACGGCCGCCATGTCAACCTGTCATTTTCACCAGTGGTGTCTAAAAACGCTCTGTATTATTTGGACATCCGTTATTGTGTAGCCGTTCACCGCTTTCTTGGGAAACCAAAACTTTAAGGTTGTGGTTCCAGATAATTCATTATTTAGCGAGGTTATTAAATTAATTTTGACTTCTTGTTTATTTCTTTCTCTTCTGTCTTCATAAGCCTTTCAACACATCCTTTACTCTATGTATCATTCCATCTGTTTTAATAATTTACTTGTTGATCCTCACAAATCCACTAACGCACTCATATCTAACTACACAAGTCACAGCATCCCGTCACCCTTCCCGGGACTTTACGTAATCTAAACATATTGTTACCTCTGCGAAACTGCGGATAAATCAATTTGTCGGATGTAACAGCCCTAGAAGGAGGCGCGAAGCGGCGCGGCGGCGGGTGCGACTTCATAAAGGCGCGCCGAAATATATAGATACGATGGATAGTGCTGTACCTGGTGCTATGTGTGGTGTGTCTGTTACGGGGTAGGCAGAGAGCCTGGTGGAGAGGCCTGAGGCTTGTTAGAGCTTTCATTGCACTCTCTAAGCACAAAATCCGTAGTTCGGCTGTTTTATACTCCGTAATACCTACGAGCATAATATAACTTCGGGGTCCGAAGTAAGAATGAATGACGACACTGTTTGACAGTTGGCCTTACTCCCGATGTGTTCTTGCTCGTCCGACAAAGTTAATCAATCGGGAGTAGGATTCATTCCGCGATGTATCGTACGACTTTCAGACGGGCCGGTATCTTCGTTGACCGGAATTAGAGAGTGGCCCGCCACACAGGGAAATACGAGAGACGTTATAAAAGGATTTTGATGCAATATAAGTAGGTAAATAGTTCCGTGATTGACATATTTGGACGATATGTTCATTCCTTGTTACTTCTTTTACACTGAGTCCGTTTTACCGATTTGAATCTCGATACAAACACAAAATATAAAAGAAAGAGTGTCATATTAATCTAAACTTAGCGGTTCCTACCGGCATTCTAATTGCGTAACACACTATTACTCTCAATTTGAATCATTTTGAAGCATATTGCTAATCCATTGCTCCATATGTTCGAAAAAATGTGTCTGCTCAACAGCGTAAATAACGCAATGAATGTTGTTCAACTGTCAAAATGAAACCCATTGCTACTAATAGTGTACTTACCCTGCAAATCGTTTTAGAATTTAGCATAATCATCATAATCAGCCTATAATGCTACCGGACTGGGACACAGACCTCTCTGTGAGACGGAACGGGCCGTAATCCACCACGTGGGCCCAGTACGTTTTAGTAGATATCTGAAGGCCAATTCTACTAATTTAAAACGCTCTAGGACATGCCGGTACCCTCACGATGTTCCTTCTTTTACCGATTTGAGAGCAGTAGTGATGAAATAATTTACACAATCTAACCGCCAGTCTGGCTTCGGACCCACCACGATCTACAACTCGCCACCACTGCTCTTATTAATTAATCAATTAGGTAGCTACTTACTGGTTTATTTCTTACCCAAATAATATCGAAATTAAGTCTACCCCAGATCTTCTTCAAAATTTCGAAGATTGGTGTACAGTAATAGTGAATGATTAACGAGCCCTCTAGGTATTTCAATCAATGATTCAGTCATCTCTAAATTGAATCGAATAGTTTGGCTACAGCCTACACAGGATTACTTTAGACGCTTTGATCTATTGAAATATTAGTGTTTTAATTTAATTAATAATTACAATATTATTTAATGTTATACATATTTTAATCGATACCATGCAGTGCCCAATACTATCCCTACACGGAGAACCATCTTTTCAATTCTATATTTGAATTTTCGACCGAAAGAATCGAAAGTTAAAAAAAAAAGCTTGTCGCAAAAGCGGCCCTAATTGCCTAACACACTTTCTATCAAAATCTGAATATTATTTTGAAGTTTGAAGGATATTGCTAAACCATTGCTTCATATGTTCGAAAAATTTAAATAACGCGATGAATGTTGTTGAACTGTCAAAATGAAAGCCATTGCTACCTACTGATTTTAAGAGAGAATTTATAAAACCTTACCTGGTGGGAAGTAAACCTACCCGAAGGTGTTGAAACGAACCTACTACATTTTCGCAGAATATAATCCATCCTTATGACATACGAGTTGCTCATCCTGTACCAGGAAAACAGAAATAGCTAGGATATCACTCCCTCCAACTCTCGTGAAGCAAAAAGACTTGAAACTCCTGAAAGTAAGAAATAGTTTTCAGCTCATAACGCGGGCTTAATGTAACTTATTTGAGTTTGCTTTTAGTCCTACTACGCAGGTCATTTTCCGACCACATAACTTTAGTAACTTTATAAGCTTTTCACACTGTATTAAGGTTTTGAAAATTTGAAGAGAGTTTTATAAATTTTTATAAAGATGTGGATTTTTTTATACATTGCTACACTAAAATAGTTTTTTTCTCTTATTTCGTCGATACATTGTAATGTGGTAATATCAAAGGAATAATCACACTTATTAAAATTCTTAGAAATTAAACAAATGAACATTAGATTCAAACTCAAACTCAAACTCAAACTCAAAGCATTTATTTCAATTAAACCTTTAACAGGCACTTTTGAATTGTCAAGAAGTCGGTCAGTCATAAAATATGAAGCTAGTTGCCCATTCCAAAGCGTAGGTACCTATGGAGAAGAACGGGCAAGAAACTCCATGGACACTCTTTTTAAATTTCATTTTACAAAAACATTTTTTACATCATTTCTTTTGAATTTATGATTATATAATGTGAGAACGATGTAAAAAATAAAAAAGATGTCCGCGTTAAGAGCGTCCAGAATACAACAAATAGTAACAAAACAACAATCCAAAATTAAAACAATTAAAATAAGCCCAGGCGGCCAAGTGATGACCAGTCCCAACTGACGGCGCCCGTTCACGAACATGACGTATATATCAGCACCATTCAGCTCAACCACTTTGAAGGGAGCTAAATGATCCAACATACACGCCACCGCCAGCGAGACATTTGAGTGAGCATGACACACTATCAGCCGCCAGGGAATATTCAAGTCAATGAAAGATTTATTATTACCCAGTAAATGGTAGCTATAGATTACATAGAACTCACATCTGTGCTATACAATTATACAATACAAAGGAAATTGAGTTTATACAATGCAAGGATAGTCTTACAATCTTCAGCAGCTCCAACAGTATTTTCAAGTGTTAGTCAATTAGTTGTGGAGCAGGACTAGCATTGAGCCAGGCATTTTTGTCAGCGATGTAATCCCCTAACTTATAATATGCCTGACTGCATAGTGTGCGTTTTATACAAGATTTAAATTTTGTCTCATTCAGTTGAAGAATGTGGGGAGGTATTTTATTATAACATTTTAGACAGTACCCCATAAAAGATGAATCTACTTTAGCCAGTCTGAAACCTGGTTGAACTAATAGGTCCCTATTTCTAGTACTATAATTATGTCTTTCACCTCTTTTACTAAAAAGATGTAAATTTTTCCTTACATACATGATGTTTTCATAGATATATTGACAAGGCACCGTCATGATGTTAATTTCCTTAAACAGTTCCCTTAGAGAATCGCGCCTGCGGAGATTATATATGGCTCTGATGGCTCTTTTCTGCAGAATAAAAATAGAATCGTTGTCTGCAGCCCGTCCCCAAAGTAAAATACCGTAAGACATGATACTATGAAAGTAACTAAAATAGACTAGTCTCGCGGTATCTACATCAGTAAATTGACGGATTTTTCTGACAGCATAAGCTGCTGAACTTAGCCGTCCTGCAAGAGATTTTAAATGAGGACCCCATTGTAGCCTTGAGTCGAGCGTGATCCCTAGGAAAACAGTTTCATCGACGAATTCTAGTTTCTCTTGATTCAATATTATCTCACAATCACTACCCTTGACATTTGGTAAAGAAAATCTTATGCACTTAGTTTTTTTTCCATTTAATACTAGATTATTAGCAGTGAACCAATTTTGGACCTGCAGTAGGGCGTTATTTACGTCGTCAAAATTTGTAGCACGTCTATTTACCTTAAAAATTAAGGAAGTGTCATCAGCAAATAACACCATTTGTGGTTGATTTTTTAATAAATGGAGTAGATCATTAATATACACTAAAAAGAGGAAAGGACCCAATATCGAGCCTTGTGGCACACCAATTTTTACTATTAAACCAAGTGAATTGACACCATTTATTTGAACTTGTTGTTGTCTATTATTTAAATAAGAACTAACTAAACTGAGCGCAAGTTTTCCAAGTCCGTAATGCTCAAGTTTCAAAAGCAAGGTTTGGTGATCGACGCAATCAAATGCCTTGGAGAGGTCACAAAAGATTCCTATGGCATCTTGGGCCTCTTCCCACGCGTTAAAAATGTGTTTTAATAAAGTTACGCCGGCGTCGGTCGTACAACGTCCTTTGGTGAAACCGTACTGTTGATCGTGTAGGATTTTATTCGTGTTAAAATGATTGAGCATTTGATTGAGCATTATCTTTTCAAACACCTTGCTGAAAACCGGCAAGACGGATACGGGTCTATAATTATTGGTGTCTTTACTGTCTCCGGATTTGTAAAGTGGTATAACCTTACTGTATTTCATTAAATCGGGGAAGACTCCTTGATCCACACACGAATTAAATACTAAGGCTAAGTAAGGTGCAATAGTCTCAATTATTGAGGTACAGATCTTAATGGACATTCCCCAAAGATCTTCGGTCAATTTGATCTTAATTTGCTTAAAAGCTTTAATTACAATTAAGGGGTTAATATGCCTAAAGTTAAATTCAATCGGGCAGGCTGAAACGTTCGCCCTTACTAAATCAAAAGCGAGCGAGGGCGAGGAATTTAAGGTTTCAGTTGTTTTGAGTGGGATACTAGTAAAGAAATTTACAAATTCTTGAGCCACTTCTTTGTTATCGCAAATGAGACCGCTTGACGTCTGCAGTGTGTAATCAGAATTATGCTTTTTATTCCTGTTTGTTTCATTATTTATAATTTTCCAAACCGTCTTTATTTTATTGTCTGCTGATTTAACCTTGTTGCTAATATATAAGGCTTTAGCTGCCTTACAAGCGTTCTTAAAAGTTTTAGAGTAAGTAGCAACATACTTATTAAAAGTTTCCGTGTTAATATAAGGCTTAAGGCCATACAGTTCGAAAAGTCTTTCCCTACTTTTCCTAAGCCCTTTAGTTGCCCAGTCACAAAATAAAAACTTGGGGCTGATACTTTTAGTGTTCTTCTTAAAATAATTATTGAACTCGGTTTGGACTACCGAGAAGAATTCATTATACAAAGTATTAACATTGTTCACTGTAAGGTTCTGATTACTTAATTTACAAATCAAAGTGCTATTAAATTTATTTAAATTAACTGATGTTATTGGTCTGGATTGGATCTGTACTTTTTGTATTGGCATGTTGTACTCAAAAGTTACAGTTTGACCACTGTGATCAGAAGGGAGATAATTAACAACGGCTTTATCTAAATAGTCGCAGCAACAAAAAACATTATCAATACATGTTGCAGTAGTCGTAGTTGTTCGGGTTGGTTCTACAAACACATTTGACAAATTGAATGATTTAAACAAATTTAATAATCTATTGGTATGTAAATTATTTTCTAAAATATTAATATTAAAGTCACCACAGATAATTACTGATCTATTACCAGTCGCAAGTTTTGCCAAAACATCTTCCATTACTGATTCAAATATAGAATAGTTTTGATAATTTGGGGGTCTGTAAACGCACACTATAACATGCTTATCTAGCTCAACACAAGACAGCTCAATGCTATGTTCAACTGATAGTTCAACTATGTCTTTACGAGGTTTGAATTTAATACAACTTTTAATTAGGATTAGTGAACCACCACGCAGCATTGAATTTCGATTAAAACAACTGGCCACACTATAATTGTCATAGTTAATTAGCATTTCAGAATCTTTTAACCAATGCTCAGTTATACAAATAATGTCAAACATTGTTTTTTCTAAAAATAACTCAATTTCCAATTGTTTGGAAGAAAAACCTTGAATATTTTGATGAAATAATTTCAAGGATTTCTGCTTAGCCCCTTTTCTGCAGTTCACTATTTTAGAGCCAGAAAATACCTTTTTGTTATTAAGTGTAGCTATACTGTTAGTGGTACCTTCTGTTGTCTTACAAACTAGTTTAAAATATCTGAGCTAACCAACTTAACATTAGTACTATTACTAATTGTGGTGCTAATTATGGATGACTTCGACATACTAATTATGTCTGGGTTAATATTAAGTGCTAATAGCCTAGCTATTTGACGTCTAAAACTAATGGGCAGATACACAGTATCCCTAGTCGACCTTAACTTATCAACAAAAATGTTGGTATCAAAAAATATAAACTTGTCACTATGGTGACTAACTATGAAATGCATGTAATTATTTAACATGTGAATGTAGTTGTTTTGTCTGTTTGACAAGTGCTCAAAATATGGAAAAGCACACAAAATTATTTTCTTACAATTTAACTTCATAAGGTTGGTGACACTATCAGTGATATCATCTTTTTTAACATTTAAACTGTTACCTATAAGTACAGTAATAATGGCATTAGGATCATATTCATTCCTAGTTATTGAAGAGATTATTTGTTTGTAGGAAGTCTGAGGCATGCAAAAGTTTTGTGAAGAATGACACAGGTTGTTGCTAAGTAATTTACCTAATCCTTTTCCAAAACTATCAGAAAACATAATAGAACAGTAACAAACTTTACTACAAGGGAGAGAACTAGCCTCAGTCTGAACTTCTTGCAATGGACCTTGTTCAACATCTGGTGTATCTCGATCTGGAATAGAGACCTGAGCACTTCCTGACTGGGACGGGTCCTCCGTTCCCTCAGTTTGGAGAGTGCCAAGATTGGATGTGCTTTCCAATGAACAATGCGGGCTGCTGAGAGTCAGTGGGTCCACTCTGTCTGCATTGGAGTTGCACATATCCACTAACTCATTTGCCGCAAGGATATGCTCCTGAATTTGTTTTTCAGACAGCACATATTTAGTATAAAGAGAATGTATTGACTCTTCAAGTACCTGAATTTCAGACTGTAAGCGTTGTGTGTCAACCTCATAAATGTTCTTACTGTCTTCTAATTTAATTTGAAAGTTATTTAATTTATTTATAAGAAAAACACGTTCTTTTCTTAGTTTAATATTATTAGAACTGTGTTTTTGCTGTTTCCTAAATTTATTGCATTTATTTATGATTTTATTTAGTTTTGCATATTTTTTAATTTTATTTTGACTTACTTGATAACTACTATTGTTGTGTTTCAAAATGGAATCCTCAGTAAGGTCTATTGTTATTAAGGGGTTGCAATTAGTGTTTAATAATTCATTATACAAATTATTGGATTCCTTAGCCTGAGTACATTCTTTTAGTTTCTGTAATTTATTGATTCGAAAATTTGCATGAATTAATTCCTCTTCAAGGTCCCTAACCCTACATAAAGCCTCCTCATATATATTACTGCAGTTGTTGAAACCATCCGTGACCACCCGCAGTTTGTCCCGTTCATCGACAACATCCAGGTATTGTTGATGTAGGTCTACTAGCTCTTGATTTTAAGCTAGTGTTTTTGAAAACGACCTTCTCGATTTCCTTCTCACTATCATCTATTTCCTGTAACAGCTGTTGACATTTGCTGTTTGAAGCCTTAAGATCTTCAGTGGTCGTTCTCAACTTAAGCTCCAACTCCTGAGCAGCAGCCTTACGGGTCATCACAGGCATGGTTTCAGAAATTAGTACTGAAAGTAGAATTAAAGGAACGGTGAGAACTAATAAGACAGGCAAAAAGGAAAGATAGAAATGAAAGGAAAAATGTGAGAACTTAGGGGTGCTTTATAGAGAAATGAGGTAGGCTGGTGAATCTAATTGAAATGCAACTTGATTAAATCAAGTACAAAGTTACATTGATTCTATTGTCTTATGATTTTACTTTTCCTTATGTGGGTAGGATGCCTAGATCAAAAAGTTTTTTTTATTTTATGTTTTATTTTAGTTTTACATACAGATAACAATGCAATAAACGATATTCTACGTTCTTGTTGTTGTGTCAAATATATTATACCTAATAAGGATCAAAAATATTACGATAATTTACTATTTTAATTTGTACATAAACGAAGTGGCATTGACCCACTGCTAGGTGCCAAATCCACCAAGAAAAGTGATTCTAGGACTCAATAAGGCGTGTTACCGATTCTAAGAGATGACTGTGTGGTAAATAAATAATAAAAGTAACAATACTCCCCGTTTAAATCCGTGGGTCGAAAATCAGCTGTTCGTAATAGGTTACCGGTAACGGTGGGCAACCAAACACTGCGTTTTACTGTGAATATTTGCAGGAAAACAATAATCCTGACTATTTATGCACTTATTTTACATTTACTTATATTAAATCACCTTAATTAGACTTAAAAATAATTAAAATTAATTTTTAAAATACGGAACATAATTTTGACATGTCAGTCAGGCAGTGTTGCCAATTCCCTCCGATTTAAAGTAACAGTTTAAAATAACGTACATTCCGAGGCACTGAGGGGTTTCGATCCGTGGTGTTACCATACATTAGTATCACCCATCCACGGACCAACCTCGGCAAGCCGCGCTTATCCCGTGCGGCTGTTATTATTTAGCCACGATACCCTATTTTCGAAACATATTGGTCCTAATTTTGGGGGTCTTTTAAATATGTGTAACATCCTAACTACATACTTTACAAACGCGCGCGCTCATTATAATTCTCGTGGTACGTTAACTACGGCAGTTCTGCACGTTTTCATTATCGCCCCTCGACATTATCGCGACCATACTTATCCTTTTACACTTTAACTATACCAGTGATAATTTATATTCTCTCCTATCTATTGTCCGCTCATAAATAGGGCTGCGACATACGAGATCCGATATTTTATCGATATCGAAGTTGAAACGCGGATCCAATATCCCCCCTTTGAACTTTCATATTTTGGATTCACAAATCCAACAAAATAATTTTGGATAATTACACGGGGTGTAAAAGAAAGGAGTAGCCCGTATTTAAATGAGGCTCATACAGCGTTTATTTAAATTAAACACCAAACAAACAGATATCGTGAAAATATCCTTTTAATTATTCAAACGGCAACTCCATGATAATTCAGTTCTCTATCAGCGGCCCGCACGCAACAGTCGCACGACATATTTTTACCTTTTTTGTTCCGGAAAATGCAAAAAAGGACACGCATGACGCATGGACGAGCGACAAAAAGTTGCGGCGCATTCGCATTGCGGGCGTACGTCTGGCGGCAGAGTACCAGGATCGCAGCGGCGCGAGGAGATAAGTAATTCTGTGCTCGGTCGGGGGCCGGGCGGGTGGTCGGGGGGAGGGGGTAAATGCCCGCGCGGCGGCGGCGGGTAATTGGTTCGCGCCGCCCGAGGCGAGCCCGTAGTATCGCGCTTTAGCGACGGGCGCCCTCCGGTGTCGGGCGCGCATTATACGCCGGTGGAGTCGAATTAGGTGTAGATTTTTTTTTTTTTTTTTTTGTTTTTTTGTGAGCCGGTTCAGTTTGTAGGATATTTAAATTAGGATGGATGTTGGATTTTGTGTGTTATGTTTATTTTGCACATGGTTGTAACGTGTCTGTATGTTATCAAATATTGTATCATTATAAACTTGCAAAGAGCTGAGTACTTATTATATTTATTTCTCAGTTCTACCTTGCTTATCGCTGTAGTATATCATCATTTCATTAATCATGCGGCAGCCTGCCAAATAACTTAGTGAAAAATTACAAATTCATTTATACAGAGTTATAAAACCAGGCAATATTAGTATGGTAAATTGGTGGCCGACTCTCCATTATTAAATAAACCCAACACCATATTAACTTGTATGAATATTATTAAGAATGAAATTTTTTTACATTAATGCTAATAGGCACAACGTGTCTAATCAAAGGTCACCTCCAGCAAAAGTAATGCACGTACTACAAAAAAAAATCTTCGTAACAAAACTTGTCGACTCCACACCACTCCGGGCGGCTGTTTGTCATGCTACCGCGGAGTTATAGCTATGTCATGTGGCCACCGGCGCGCCACTTTATACATCCGACCGACGGCGCTACCGCCCGCCACGAGCGCGCACACCTCCTGCCAACACATGTATACCTAGTATTTTAGCTATCGAGTGCTATGTCGGCACCTACTCTCTCCACTGAAAAGTTAACGTTTTGCGCCAAAGTTCCCTTTATTACGCTGTTAGAGGTTCTCACGTCGTATATTTTATTACGATTGAGATATAACTTGAATATTGAATGAGATTGACGTAAATGTGGTAACGGCGTCAGGATTTCAGCAACAGAAATGTCTCAAACTGAATTCGGAATTAAAACTTTGGCAAGGAGGAAGGGTTTTAAGCAATAATGGAATCGGATAATTACATACAAAAGGTGCGGAAAATGATAAATTCAATATATCCAGACAATTCACAACACATAATGCCTTTATCAGACACGGAACGAATGGTAGAGAGAAAGGGGAAACGGTGGAAACAGTATCTTAAGTAGTTTGAAAAGTTGTCGACTCCGATCCGGCTGAATAAAGTTGAATCTTTTAGCTAATCTTTAACACGCTTGTGCTATAATCCGGGATTAAAAGAGGATAAGAAGGGGGTATCAGCTGGTTATCATTGATATTTTAATGGAGGGTTGTAATTAGTAGTCTTGGGGTTGAGGTAGTGGGGCTGCACGGCTGCGTGTAAAAAAATACAGACAAGGCTTGCCTTGCCTGCCTTGCGTGTGTGCTGGTCCAAGCTTCTCTGTGAAGTATACGTTCAGGTTTTACCAGAATTTTAATTAAAACCGGATGCGTAGGCCCTCAAATCTAGGACAAACCGCGGTAATCCGGCCAGAGAGAAATATGTAGGTAACATTCATATTGTTCTAATTTTTTTCCTTTTCTAGATTGAAAGTACTTACGAACTCCTTCTAATCTAGGAAAGCCTGGGAACCCGGTAGGATCCAGCCGTATGTGACAATAGCTTTACTATAGAAACAAAACCATAATCACGCTCCAATATTCACTTTCCAAGCTACAAGGAAGTTCTGCGATTTCCCATGAAAATAACAAATGAAATGTTCCTGTAACATCACGGAAACGCACATGAGTCCCATATGAGAGTTGCTACTTCCTCGCATACCGACCGGTCGGAACGAGTTAGGATTTACTGTTTTTGGAATTTCTATAAATCTTTGAAATGCTAACACCGACTACGGCACTGAAACCAGAGAAGGTGATAATTATTTCCAGGTTACTGGTTACACGTTGACTGCCAGACAACAGACACAATAGAAAATCTATTGGTCGCGGTCACCGGTGACCGCGGTGGCAGTCAAAGCCTTAAGCATTTGGTCCTCCCTGCTTCATATCATTAAGAGATTAGTAGATTTCTTTGTTGAGTTTGTACGGGCAGCACGCAATTTTTTTCCAACATGCAGCATTGATATCTACTCCTCTAAGTTGATGGAGTGTTGCTTCGAGGAATCGCAGACCCTCAAGATTTTTCCATTCAAGATCATTGAAACAGAGAACGTCATGCATAAGCCCGTATCCGTCAAACTCCCGGACGTACTCGTAGGAACATCCGGGTGGGCCCTTGTAAGAAGCCATAGTACTCCTACGCACCCTTGACCCGCACTTAAACGGGAGAAAATAAACCCGCGTCTTTCCCATAAGACTCCGGAGTTTTCGAATTCACTCGTCAGCGCCACACCACATATAGATTAATCTCATGACGTTAGCAGACTTCAGATTGAAAAGCTACACTATATTTATCTTGTAACCGGCTCACCGTAAACTATGGGAAGCAATGGTGGCTACGGTATAAACATAAACCATGTTATGATGCCGTAAATCATAACAGTATGTGTGCAGAGCACCTTAGTTTTTAATACTACCATCAAAGGCATAGGAGTTATAGTTCGCTTAAATCAAGCGGAAGGCTGGAAGTATAAAGTCTATAAAGCGGTTTTATTTCTGGAGTGTTTTTGTTTTGTTGTTTTGTTATGAGTGCACGACTCTTGACCTCGCACCTACGTCATGGTAATGTGTGTTGTTATGTTTAAGCCTTTGGATCCAAAAAGGACCAACTCTTTAAAGCTGAAGAGTTTGTTTGTTTGAACGCGGTAAACTCAGGAACTACTGGTTAGAATTGAAAAATTCTTTTTGTGTTGAATAGTCCATTTATCGAGGAAGACTATAGGCTATATAACATCACGCTATGACCCTTAGGCGCTGAGCAGCGGGTGACACCGCGGGGAACAGCTAGTCTATTATAAAAAAATAAAATTGAAGAGTTTGTTTTTTTTGAACGCTCTAATCTCTGGAACTACCAGTCGGATATGAAAATTTATTTTTATATTTGATGCGCCAATTGTAGAGGAAGGCTATGTAACATCACGCTATGACGCTTAGGAGACGAGCAAAAAGAAACAAAGGTCAGAAAGATCGCTAACGCACATGACTCCCTAAGCTAAGCGAAATCGAAGTGAGGTGATGTGATGAGACGGGGGGGTTAGAGGAAAGCGAAGGAAGTCGCGGGCAGAAGCTACTTAAAAAAAAAACAGTGGCACTCCGGGAATGCCGACAGAAGTGAAAACAAAACGCACACAGAAAGAATACTTTGCCATCACTCACTGACATATCGGATAATTATACATTAAAACCGAATACACCCCTAGGACAGCCGAACACATCCGAAGCGGGTATTTATTGAATCGCCTGAAGAAGTTTTCACTTTTGGTAATTTTGTACACTAAAACACTAAGCTTTTTTGCCGGATTGGTTAGACACAGCATTGCACTCGGACTAGTACCAACGTAGTATTTTGGTTCGTTCATTCAAGAGATATCGATATCTTTCAGAGATATCTTTCAATGTCCAACGTCTGAAGCTTCGACAGAAATTTGAAGAACTCCTTCTAATGCACACTATTGATTGACAGAAACAAAAAGAACCTCAGAAAGAAGCTTAAATTTAAAGAAGTTAATACCTATGTACTACATAGTACTTTATCTTTGGTGAAGGACTTTTAGTAATGCATGAACAATAAAATCGACGATCGCAAAGGAAAGGATACAAAAAATCAGCGACCAAAAAAAAAACTCCATATTTACAAGGTGTTCATATTTTTTCTGTTCATCTATTTACGCTTTGACAGGATCGTCACTTCGAAAAGCCATCTATCTATATTTGAACACCAATTAACAGTTTTAGAACGATCACATTATTCTTATTATAATTCGTAGGGAAGGTCCTTTTGGTCATCAGTCGCCGATTGCCGCCCGGTTGCCGCCCGGTTCGCACGGGCTCGGCGCGGTTAAAGTAGGGCTGCCAGTTTTTATGGCACTGGGGCCTAGTCTGCTATTTTTATAAATTCGTCATTCCAACACGATCCCACCACCATCCCATTGTCATTTTGCTAAAAGTTCGTAATCTGCTAAATTCATAATGGTTGATCATTGGTCGGTCAGTGGCACAGAAATTATACGATACTCGTAACGAATTAAAAGCAATGACTGCACAATGATGCTCTAATGGTAGGTCACTGATCAAAGAAACTGTCAAAATTTTAGCAAAGTACCGCCTAAGTCAGTAATTCATTTTTCATTATGTACGAGATTACCATTCTATGCCATTTCTTTCAATGGAGGTCAGTGGTTGACCATTGGAAAGTCATAATGACGCCATTATATTAGTAGATTACCAAACTTGTCAAAATCAACAATTATGAAATCAATGTTAGACCATTCTGACTCTATTGTAATAGCAGACTTGAAGCCCTGGTTCTTTTTATGCATTTCTGTGTTTTAGCCCGTACTGACACATTGTTGGGATCAGGGGGTCTCCGTCAACGATTATACGGGCTTGTGCTATTTATTCTGTGACACGGGTCTGTCCAAAATTAGTTGATTCGTCAAAACCAGTCGTCATCATCATGTGCCTAGCCTTTTCTAACTTTGTTGGGTTCGGCTTCCAGTCTAAACGGATGCAGCTGAGCACCATTTATTACATGGAGCGATTGCCTATCTGACCTCCACAACCCAGTTACTCGGTAATACAAAACCCCTTGGTAAGACTAGTTTTCAGACTTTCGGGCTTCTGACGACCCGTAACTACTGTCAAAGATCCACGTGCTTTCCGAGGAAACAAGTGTCAAATTTAATTTTTCGGACCTGGAGGTGTACCTACTTCGACGCTTAAGGGCGAAATTCACCAAAACTTTTATACCTAGAATGTTTTATCCTTTAGTTTTATCCTGAGAATAAATTTTGAATTTTTGACAGTTTTTCCATACTAGAACTGTCAGATGTCAATTTTATTCCGCGGATAAAAGACCTCAGAGATACAATCAGCCCTATGTGTCCTTTTGTTTTTGTATTTATTTATATTGTTAGTTACTTAGTACCTACCTAGTGTAAATAGTTACTTGTATAATTATTGTATAGGAGAACTTATTTTATGTTAATAACAATAAAAAAACCTTAACATGTGAATAACTTTCACACATAATTATATAATTGCAAAACCGTGGGAATGTTTCCAAAGTATTATTTCCCTTTCAGTCAGCCCTTAACAACACTGTTTTCTTGCGCGCTAAGGCGCGGCGGGACACATAAATTAAACGCGATATCATAAATACTTCACTTTCAGACAAGATCAATATCATTCTATGATTCTCTAGACTTTCTGTGTATGAAAACAAAAGAATTCGCAAAGAAAAATTAAACAGCATGCATAGTGTTCTAAAATGAATACATTTAAAATTGTCTGGTGGTGGTAACCCTTCGGGGACGGTCGGGCGCTGTCGGGAGCGGTCGTGGCCGCGCGACGGGGCGCATAAAATACGCGCGCGATGTCGTCGGCTACACTACACGATGTGTCACGGATACACGACCCGAGTAGAGATGTGGCTAACGACGGATATTATCGATATCGATGAAAATGTTTATTAGATTTTTCTATTGCTTTCTTTTTCGGATATTTATGTATGTGTGGTTGAATCTCCACTTATTGTATAAAACTAATGAATATGAAAAAATCATAATATCTACTTAACGCCAACAAAATTTTCAAATATTTTGTTAATCTTCCACTTCGTGAAATACTTGACCGTTGCTAAGAAATATCATTGTTTCAGTCGAATTGCCAAGTCATCATCTTTGTAGACATTTACATACATCACAGCCAAAAATGAAACTCAACATCGACAAAAAAGAAACTTGGCACAAGCCCTATGCACGCGGTGCCCTCGCATGCAATCAGTCGGGGCGAGCCGCGGCGACGCCACTCAGCGCGCCTCGTAAACGTTATCGGGTACATCGTAAAAACGCTACGTAAAATGGCGAACGTGCCGTCAACCGGCCCGCACACGTTCTATATTTGAATTCGAAGTTGGAACTATAGAATGTGTTTGAAAATTGAAGCGAATTTTTAAGATAAGCCTGACGAAGTGATATTGCACATAGAGCTTTAGGAATTTTAAAAAGAAATGTTTAATTTTCCCTTGTTCTTGAATAAACAGAGCCAAATATCACACAACATTATTTATTAGGTCTTTAGGAAAAGAGATAAAAGACACTACGTTTTGAAATGGGCAACTAACTTCAACTTTCTGACTAACTGACCGACTAGGTATTTCACAATTCAAAAGTGCCTGTAAATGTTTAATTGAAATAAATGCTTTCCGTCTTATTACAAAACGAGATCTAATTTTAAACCTACCCTAAACTTTCGAGCCAGTTACTCTATTTTGAACTTTATTCCGACAAACGTAAAGTTCTTAATGCATAATTTGACAACTTAGACTCAGGTTTAACGTCAGTTTTTGTAATAAGAACTTTAGCTTCGTCGGATTATAGTTCGAAATTTAAAAATGGCTGGATGGTTTAAACCTGGGTCTAAAGATAAATCTTGTTTTGTAATAAGGCTGTTTGAGTTTGAGACTATATCACACCGTAGCATACTACACTGAAACAGTAATTAACCGTTGCAGTGCCGGTTTACAGACAGGACTTAAATAAACCTGATGTTGCTAATCCATTGCTTCATATGTTCGAAAAATTTGTCTGCTCAGCAACGGAAATAACGCAATGAATGTTGTTGAACTGTCAAAATGAAAGCCATTGCTACTGATAGTGCAATTACCCCGCAGTAGTGCCAAACTCCCATTTGGTCAACACAGCAGTCAGTAAATTCCTTTTCCCTTTTTAAAATTCGTCAAACCATTCAGCCCAAGAAATGACGTTTTAAAATTTCAAACTTAGAACGTTCCCTTCGAATGAAGCCTCCCTCTGCAAGACGAAATACAGCACTAAATCATGCAACTTTTAGAGATCCCTCGGATCCGAGACGTGCCGGAGGGGCCCGCAGGCAAATTCACACCCCAATTAGTGTCTGATCGAACTTGCGCGAGTGGGCTACGCTTGGACCCTCGTTACAAGATGTAGAGATGACTGGAAGTGGCCTTTTTTTTTTTTTAAATAACTCTTTTCTCATGTTGATCTGTCGGAAAATGTGGAATTGATCCATCATTGTTTCAGTTCACATTATTCTTATAGCTTACCTACGGTATCATACTACTCAGCCCATAAATCATGGATCTGGTGGTCAAATGAAAAAGATGCTAAAATACTGGGATAGGTAATACGGTCTGGTTTCCGCAACTCCACGTCAATGCGCGTATTTTGCGTACGGGAAATACTGGGATAAATAGTTTATTAGCTCACTGCCTTTTCTATGTAATCCATACTAATATTATAAATCCGAAAGTAACTCTGCTCGTATTAACCTTTTCACGCCTAAACCACTGAACGGATTTCGATAAAATTGGATAGATGGCTTCCTGAGGAAGGACAATATAGCCTACTTTTTGTCCCTGTATCAAGTTCTCGTGGGATATCCATGTGAGCGAAGTCGCGGGTAGAAGCTAGTACTTATAACATATATAACAAGCAATGTTGTCATATTAGGGCATTGAAAATTTCAATTTTGAAGCTTGTCAGATCCAGCATTCAGGAACAGACTTGTCTTTGGGTGCTGCATTTGAAAGCTGCCACACCCACACAAAATCCAAATATCCAAACGATCTTACGGTGTTAAACCTTTCCTTAAAGACCCTAAACGGCCCATTGTTGTCTCCAAACCATAAGTTGAGACATCGAGTATGCAATGAAACGATCTCGATTTCAACTCGGTATCCGTTGCGGTGAATGGCGAAATAACTGTACAACTGCAGTTTCAGTCACAGTTTCTTAGCCTCCTTTTAGCCTTTTTAAAGCTTTTTTATTAGCAGAACCTGTATTTTTAGACCTTCCAGTCGGCTTGGGTATAGGACATTAAGTATAACGGTTCGTCTGAGATTACCTATTAAGCTCTGATTTTTAATTTGCAAGACCAAAATTATAGCTTATACAATTAATTAATTACCGGACACCCTTTGTTATACCTATGTTACCGGCCAAACCCGATTTTAGGATGAACTAGTTTCGCCTAGGCCAAACCAGTTCTCCCTAAATGGGTTGCATGGTTGCGGCCGGTCGATAGGCGACGTAGGATACAAGAGCGAGCGAAGGGCACCCCGAGGTTAGGTTTGGTTAGGTTATTATTTTAAACTCTTTACACAGAAATAGGAGCCCCGGCAAGCGGGGCTCCGTCGACATAGGATGCAAGAGCGAGCGAGGCCTAGGCGAAACTAGTTCGTTCTAAAATCGGGTTTGGCCGGTACCTAACTATTATACTAAATATTTAAAACAATGTTATGTCATCTGGGGTCGATTGAATTTCCCACCCGTACGCAAAATACGCGCATTGACGTGGAGTTGCGGACACCAGCCCGTTTTACCTATTACCTATGTCAAGTTGACAAGAAAGTTCGATCGCAGCTGTCATTTTAGTGTAGCAAATTAAAAATCAGAGCTTCGTTGCTTTATCATAATCAGTACTTATAAAAAAACATATATTTATTTATTTATATTTAGCCTATTGTGTCCCACTGCTGGGCAAAGGCCTCCCCCATATCCTTCCAGACTCTTTTTTCGTGCGCCACCTCAAAAAAACATAATTTACTGAAAAATAACAGTACCTAATAAAAATGTCAGTACAATGTCACATCTAGCATTTCTACAATCGGTATCTAACAATCCCGGGCGGGGCGCCTATTCCCGGGACGGGGCGGTCCCGGCGGCATTTAATTCCATTCCCGATCCCCTTCCCGGGTCGCCGCTAGCTTAATGAGATATTACAACTGTAAAATGATGTCCTCACCTGATCAGCTGTACTCCTGGTACAATTTGTTCGTCAAATCAATAGGTTAAAGGGGTACTTTGGTAGGTACTTATAAATTAATAATTTTGTCTATTTCACTACCTGTTGTTTTAGGTTTAGGTTTTTTTAATACCTGCAAATGAGCAAAGAAAATGTCCGCCTTAAAAATACAACACCAACTTTTATTTCCCGACCTCCACAAACGAATGAACATCGTCGATTCGCGAATCTAGGTTATATACCAAAATAGGGCTAGGGAATAGGCTGAACCCGAATGGAATCATGTTATAGCTGGCTAAGTAGGTGGCAATTCATCATTTAATTATCGATCTATATGCCATTGGATCTTTATCGATAATGATGTTACTCCATGTATTATATAGAAATGTTAAAATATCGATGTCGATAACACTTTACCAAAAATTATTCTGTAAAATCAAATAAACATCGAATCTTGGCATCTAAAACGCCACTTATGTGCAAGAACTTAAGAAGTAGTCAGCATCCCAAAGACGATATTACCTAAAAGTTGCTGAAAAACATTTGTTGGAAACTACTTACCTAACTGTTGAACTGGCAACTTTAGTTTAGAGGAAGTTTTTACACTGTGTCTTGTTCAGACATCTCTTTGAACAAAGCAGCTGTAAAAAAACTAAAACCTTGTCTGTTACTTCGAATTAGAATTAATACACAGTTAGTATAATGCTATTTTATTGTTTCTTAAAGCGGTTATTGAGATACTCAAATACAGCTGGAAATATTTACAGGTTGTTGATTGATAAGCATAATACAGTCCGGCTCTGGTGCAAGCCATGGTCCGGAGCGAGAGGGACTAGGAGGCAGTCACCTCCTTCTGCAAAGCAGCCAGGCTAGCGAAGGAGGTGGCGGGATGGCTGAGGGACAGAACCTCACGTCCCAGCCGCCGCGGGAGGCGCTCCGGGCGTCGGGAGCCGCGTGACGAGCCGGGAGACGGAGAGTAATGGGTAGCTCACCGTCCGATCAGGACCAGGCCCGTGTGCCGGACGGCGCGTACGTGTTCCACGCGCGCCTCAAAGAGATGTCAGCATCAGATGAAGGGGGGGATTGTCCGAAAGGGCCCCGGAACATAAAGGGCTAAGGAAGGAACACGGGTGGGTTTTAGTCAGTGAGAGTCTGACACTCCCGCTCCACCCAGAGCGGGAGGGGGTCGATGATTTCCCATCCTGAAAAAAAAGAAAAAAAAAAAGGGGTGGCAGGAGACATCGACGCGCAAACCGTAACCATGAATTTACCACATGTTTCTAAATCTCCTTGCGTAGAAAAATGTTGTCGTTTGTCATTAAAAATAATCAGCTGTTTCATAAAAAAAGTGCAATACCTACACAACAGATTTATTTTTTGTTTGGTGATAAAATCATGTTCTGAATCAATCGTAACAGGTTGCGCTTGCGCGTCGATATCTCTGCCACTCTATAGTTTTCTCTTTAGTATACAGCTCAGCACGAGCTTAGAATATCTCATGAAGTCTTCGGGAGGGTCTTGACGATGAAAGGGTTTCCGTAGAGCCCCCTCTGAAACATACATCCACCCAAAAAGTTATTTATGTGCGCTCAACACTTACTAGGGAAGCATACGTGTTCCGCATGTTATCATTCCATCCAGATGAATTACGATTTTACATAAAAATAATAAACAGGCAGCCATGCCCGCACTAAAAAGCATATCTTTTTCTTCCCCGGATAAGCCCCGGGCCGGGATTGCGGGTTCCCGGGTCGCGGGATTGCGGGATCCCGGGTGTTATCAAGTTATCAATTTGGCCCGCCCCGCCATATGTCGAGATCGGAGTGCGGGACGGCCCATCCTTTGTGCCTGTTTTATCAGTATGTGGGTGGGTGAACCGATATAAAATAAAATGCTGTAGCTTACATGTGTGCTTTTTATGTGATGGAATTTTTATTTTGATCTTTAGAATTAAACGGAGATGGGTCGGCTACCTGTCAATCTTACCTAGTGGTTATTAAGCTTTTAATAATCTCGATAAGACATCTTTCTCTTTGCGGCAATAACCAAACCGAGGTGAGATGAGATGAGAAATATGTAGTGAATGGCGATTGAGACTTTTTCCGACTCGATGCACTATTAATGACGATCTCTTGCTTGAGTTTCGTAGTTAATACCTACAAGTAATTTGCTTGTTATCTTAGGCGTTTTAGGGAGACGTACTATCTTGATAATAAATTACCAACTGATTCGTGGGTTTGTAGGTACTTTTAAATTTTCAACTTATGAAGTGGTTATCTTTTTAAGGGGGTAGCGCCAGGGTAGCCCCCGAATTTTTAGCAATATGCAGGTGAGTATCAGGTTGTTTGTTGAAAAAAATAATGATTCGCGAGCGTAACACTAAAACCGATCGATCAACAAGGATATGAAACAACAAATAGGTAAATATTGCCCTCAAAAATCAGCCTCACTTTAAATAGGTACAACAAAAAAACTCGCCCCTCATTTACCAGCGGGATAGCGGGCTTATAATACCGCGGCTCCGCGCGCCGTCCCTGTCGTAATCCACTTTTAATTTTGATTAATGTCATCCCTGACCGCGTCGTGTTTCCCTAGTCCCGCAGTGCCCCCGCATTCTGAATGTTCGCGGTCCTAATACTAAATTACACAGCCTGTGCATATGACAACGATATGGTACTTTTTCAGGAGTGCGGAAAATTTACAAATACACCTATGTATTTGGAAATTTTGGTACCTACATAACGAATTTTTGACGATTCATGTTAGGCTGAAACTTTTATGAAGTAAGGAACTTAGGACTCAAAGGACCATCAAGGACTAAAAACATAAAATCATGTTGCTTGTAAAGGATTGATTTTTAAATAATTGTTGTGGTAATGAGGTGGTGTGTGTTAATTACTAAAATTATAATTGTATTTTTTTACTTTTCAGGTAAGACATCTTTTACAACTTTGCAAGTGTAAGTAAAAGTATCAAATAAGAATAAACACAAGTTTCTTTACCCAAGTAAATGCAGCGGAATAACTTAGAGACTAGGCTACCATGACCGTATCAAAATCTAGTGCAGGCACCAGGCGACCATAACTCAGTAGCAGGCGAAGTAACTTAGCGACAGGCGGGGCGGACGCGGCGCGGCTTCCGGGCGCGCTTCCTTCCGGAAATAGGGCCCGTTCCGCCACCGCCCGGCGTTCGTCTAATGGCGCGTGCCTCTATAATGTCATGCCTCCCTGGTACCTACTGCTCGTTAGCCCCTGTTCCCCGAGTGACGATTTTTTCTTTTTCACGGATTTTTTTTGTGCATTATTATTTTCAGTCTTGTGAAGGTCTTGTTAGACCCGTGTTTTGCTGTTTTGTTATTGTTAACCTGAAAGCTAGTACAGTACACTGATAATGTCAACTTGGCAAGATATTTTATAGTGAGTTTTCTTTGGTTTGGAAAAGTTCGATACAATACAAATAGCTTGCGTACCTACTTGTTGCTTACCAGCAATTTTTACTTTTACTGGTCGATACTTTTCAATGCTTGAAATTCAAGGTAGTTATTGCACTTAGTCAATGCTCCTAACTAAATATTCAATCCCATTGCACCTGTAATCCTGTGCAATCTGCTTCGGAACCAAGGAACAAAGAATTCGAAAACTGCAATCTTCATTTGGAACAAAAATACATGAACAGTATCATTATTTTTGCACCCCATAAATGTAAGTGCCTAGCGCCTCTATCCATGGATGACAATCATACATGAGTCTTTACTTACTGTAAGATCACTTAAATGACCGATCAGATCAACAAACACTAACCCCATGAGACTTCAAAAGCGGACCACGTTCGCCGTTCGTCGGTCGACACCTTATTTGTTAGGGTTGCCGCATACAATAACTATGAATTAGGACCACCATAGCAAAAATACAGTACCTAAGTCGCTCGAACAACCCTAGCGATTTCGGTACATTGACGTCAGTGTTCTATAACATAGGTTCATGTGTATGGGACCAGCGATGCTATTCTGTAAAAATCTCACCGTGAAGACTTAGGTGAAGTGAGCGTGGAGTGAGCTGTCAATAGTGTCAATTCCTAGCAAAAACAAACTCACTTCACCTAAGTTTTCACGGTGAGATTTTTACAGAATCGACCGGCAGTGGCGGCCCAGTGGTAATGACTGCGACTTACTAGTTAGAAGGTCGTAAGTTCGAACCCAGACAGGCGATTTACTTTGTGTAAATTATTTCAACACCTCTGCTCTCAAAACGGTCAAGGAAAACATCGTGAGGATGTCCTAGAACCAAAAAATTAAAAGACATCTGACATCTACCAACCCGGGTGAATTGCGTAACACGCTATCAGTAGCAATAGGTTTCATTTTGACAATTCAACAACATTCCTTGCGTTATTTACGTTGTTGAGCAGACAAATTTTTCGATTTGAAGCAATAGCAGTATCCTTAAAAATGATTCAGATTCTGATAGATACTCGTAGTAGCGCCGATTCTGTTGTTCACAAACTAAACTAAATTTAAGTTCATGCATATTTTTCTTTCTATTTCATTATGAAAAGGACAGAAGATAAATATTAGTTTAGTCCTGTCAAAATAAGATACTCCATAGACAACTCTAGACGAGATTAAAAAAATGGTTACTAAAAATACGTCAATATACGTCAGGCGCTGACTAATTTGACAGGACTAAACTAATATTTATCTCCTGTACTTGTCATAGGGCTGATTTTTTTCATCGCCAGATAACTTTTACTCCAGGAATAAAATTGACGTTGGCAGTTTTTGTATGAAATAACTGTCAAACATCCAAAATTATTCCACGAATAAAAGTTATCTGTGGATTGAAAAATCAGCCCTTAATGAAATAGAAAGAAAAAGATGCCTAAACTTAAATTTACTGTAGTTTGTGAACAACAGAATCGGCGCCTATGTGTTACGCAATTAGGGTGCCGCAGTGGATCCGCGTGGTAGATTACGGCCCACACCCTCTCACCGACAGGAGGCCTGTGTCCCAGCAGTGGGAAGTGGGAAGGGCTGATTATTAGACCACTAAACACCAATAAACCTCAACCAGCAGTTGCGTTACTTTTAGACTTCTAAATCAAAGCTATCAATTTTGTGTCACACAAAATGTCATCATCATCATCTGCCTAGCCCTTTCCCAACTAAGTATTTATTTTGGGGTCGGCTTCCAGTCTAACCGGATGCAGTTGAATACTATTTCACATGGAGCGACTGCCTATCTGAATTCCATAAGACCACATGTGTTACTGGGTAGTACAGACGCCAGCACATCAAGCTACCCGAAACAGTCAAATTTTCCCAATCGACTTTGAACCTTATGCTTTAGCGGTAAAGTTGAAAATCTATTAAAGAAATTTGACAGATTGTAGTAGCTTGATGTGCTGGCGTCTGTACAATACCCCTTGATAAGTCTGGTTGTCAGACTTTTAGGCTTCTGACAACGACTGTTAAATATCTACAAATGACAGCACAATATGCAGGGCCGTCTTTAACCTATTGGAGGCCCTGGGCACATAAGGATCACGGGGCCCCTTTGTAGATAATAAGAGAAACATACTAATATTTCTTATCTGGGGGGCCAGAAACTTATTGTAAATCGCACTGCAAATCACTTATTTTGTAATTGAATCGGGTACTGATAATGCGTAGAATGGAACGGCAGCTGCAAATTTTTTTTATGAGCCGGGGCCCTGAGCACTTGTCCAGACTTGCACTTGCCTTTCTCCATCGGGCACTCTGAGAGGGGCCTGACAATATGTATAGCATATAAGCATAGTATAGGTTGCATATCGCTGCGTGTGTATCGCTATCGTTAGCGTGTCGCGGTAGGTGTAGCGTCGGCTCCGCGCCCCGGGCCGCGCCTCGCCGTCGACTGTGCCTGCCTGCGCTCTGACGGGCTATAGCGCGGCAAGAACGGTCTTGATACTTGGTATTTCATTATGGGTATTTTTTAAATTCTGGATTTACCTTATTATGGGGGAATTAACATATTAATTATTGTTCATTGCTTGTCCGTGATTCGTGTCATAGTACAATGTTTATTAACAGATTTGAAAATGGGATCATTTGCTTCTCAGATTTGGTTTAGAGTTAGGTGGTTCGGTTGTTGTTAATGGAAAAAAACACGACTTCTCGTTAGATTTGCATGTCGTAAAAATAAACTATTGCAAAAAATCAAGCATGTATTGCTTGATTTTTTTGAAGTAAGTATAATATTTTTCTTATAGAAATTATTTCTGAACAGAGACTTAATTTACAACAGGCGAATATTCCGATTACATTTCGAAATCATCTTTGTGAGTCTCTGTCACATCTAGCTCATTATTCACCAAATTATGCACATTACGCCTTATTCATCAACATTTCTGAGTCTGCACTCAACAAAAAGTACGAAGAAATATTTCACCGTGCCACTAACGACCAAGCCCATTCCGGCGCGGCGGCGGCGGTCGGTAGCTCGTCAAAGGGCCAGGGGGCTCGCGCCTCGCAGGCTGTTTCCTCCCACGCCGCTGTCACCCCTCATTATGTTACCGCGTGAGGATACATTTTGCAAAATGGCGCTTTGCCCCGTGGTAATGCGACGTAGACTTGTCAATTTACAACAGTGTTCATTTGTAGCGTTTTATCCCAAGGGTTTTATGTAACTTTGTGAAATTATAGAGTATAGGTTGGCTATCGTAAATAGAAGTTAAGGTTTGAAGTTTACGTTTTTCGAGTTGGTTAACCGGCTGCCGGTGTGGCTAATGGCAGCGATTTCTGAGCTGCTTACTTTTATTGCTTACAGCTTTCTATAGGACAACTTGTGGCAAAGATTTCGCTCTTTGCTATCCTCACATCTCTCTATTCGCTACTATAGCTACGTGTAACTTTCCACGTAAATCTGACCTGGTAATATAACTTGTTGTTACGTATAACTTCAGTTCCCAACATTACCACAGAATGTTTGGTAATGACAGTCTAACACAATATGTACCAGTAAGCGATCACTTTATTATGTGCGTTAATAACGATTTGACTTCCCAGAATTTTGGTTATTCGTGACAGAAAACTTCGCTTTTATATAGACCTGCCACTGGCGATCCTTCTAGTTACTTATGTAGTAAACTATTCTGGAGGTCTAAAAATAATGGCAGCTCTTTTGACGTATCGCGTATGCAATAAAGATATGGACGTTGAACCCACGGATCCTGTTACTGTAATGTCACGGCTATTACCGTGGTAATGTCTACTCATCCACTGTTTGCTCTTTGGCTCTGTCGCTGATAAATACGCCTTTCAATATTGACGTTATATTAACTTGCCTGGCTATGATTCTATCGAAACTAGCAATACTAAATCTTGTACTATTAATTAATAAACTTGATAATTTCTCTTCTTATTCATGTTTATATGAATAAATTTCCTTGTGCTTATTGGTATTGCTGATTAATAAAAGAGTTACGGCTATTAAAGTAACTTTACAGTCGAAACTATCGCTATACAAGTTTCCCACAAAGAAACCAAGTGCAACATAAAACCATGTAACTTCTCGCTTGAACAAACGTTGAAAAACTTTCCATATGCTCAATACGAGCCTACAAACAAAAGCAACAACAATAATCGTAAAAGCCGTCGCCGGGAACGCGTTAGTATATCACCGTGATAAATATACACGAGACTGCTAACGCCACAGGAGTGAGAGCGAGAAAATTACTGACCGCACGGGTTCAAAGCGATGCGATGAGTATAAAGCGATATTTATCTGTCTCTTGGCCTCGCCAGCACCGGCACCTATCAAGTCGAGTGCCGCACACACTGATTTACCATCATCATAGTCTTTATTTTAAAGACCTAAGGTATATTTTCCATCACCAGGTTTGCTAGTCGGAGTATGTGAAACTATAGCGCCGTAGATAGATGTGCTCGCGTGCAGTGACGCAACGCGGGACCGCTTGACATCTATATATAATGATGTTTTGTATATTATGCGTGTTGAATGTGTGTGGTATACTCACTTCAATTTAACATTGTCAGCTGCTCTTTATTATGGGACGCAGAGGTTGATAATCGACGGTAGTTAGTTACTGATAGTTCCACGTGTCCCTCATTGTTAGAGAAAGTGCTGAAACTTTAAATTGGAATTCAAACAACACGCTCCACAAAAGTTAAATTTTGTAAAATAGGTTTTACATTGATGACATCATTACCATCACTGAGATACTTACTTATTCTGATGTTCATTGTATGAATCTAGTGTGTATATTTTCTTACCTTTTCATTGTTTCAGTATTTAATTTCCGTACTAAGTATTTTTGTAAGCTTGTATTTTTTTAATTTGACTAAGGGCTGATTTTTCCATCGCCAGATAACTTTTATTCGAGGAATAAAATTGACGTTTGACAGTTTTTGTATGAAATAACTGTCAAAATTTCAAAATTATTCTTCGAGTAAAGTTATCAGATGATTAAAAAATCAGCCCTAAGGGTGATATTCACCAAACTTTTATACCTAGAATGAGTCTTATCCTGAGAAAAATATTTGAATTTTTGATAGTATTACCATACCAGAACTGTCAGACGTCAATTATTATATTCCACGGATACAAGACTTTGGTACAATCAGTCGTTAGTGTTTTGAATTTTTGAGTACCTTGGTTTCTGCACTTAAGTGATTGATAGTAAATACGGGACTCCAAGTTCCTATGTTCAGGTTTCCTAGGCTCCTAGCCATAGAAATGCTTATTTATATCTATGCTTCCAGCCCAAACTACAGCAAACTAATGCATTAAACCAACTTGAAACACTCCAAAATTAATTCAAAACCATCTACCACAAAAACAGAAACCACCACTGCAATATGACAACACTCCTTTCCATTCCGATCTCATAACGCAAGAACCGGAGCAATATTTAAGCGTAGTGCGCCACACATTTCCCGGACATATTTCACGGGCTCACATCGCATCGCCGAGATTTTCCCGTCCCGTCTCGCTCGGTATCTTATCGTCGCTCGAGAGGCCGTGTCGTTTCCATCTTCTGACGCGCAATGTCAAACGCGTCGACGTACGAATATTGCCACTTTGGTTTTATTATAGCAAGCGAGCAATTGTTCTGATAATAGTTTTCTTAATTAAAAATAAGGATACTGCTGGTAGAATGGTTGGGTATGGGTATTGGTCATATTTGGAGATGGTAAATCGCAATTTGACCAAGACTTGTGTGGTTGGTTTGGTTTGTTTATGGTCGCCAAGGTTAGGCCAGAGAAACCAGGGCCGTTCAAAAGCGCGTTGGGTTGACGATATCGTCAAAGTCGCGGGAAACACCTGCACCCTAATTGTATAACACACTATCAAGCACAATCTGAATCATTTTGAAAAATATTGCTTTATGTTCGAAAAATTTGTCTACTCAACAATGTGCTTAACGCAATGAATGTTGTTGAACTGTCAAAATGACAGCCATTCCTACTGTTAGTGTGTTACACAATTACCCCTCTGGATGAGAGCCGCACGGAACCGGGAAGTATATGGCTGAAGAAAGGGGAGGTCAATACCCAGCAGGACCAGCAGTGAGTGACTCCAAGCTGAAAGGATGATGATGATAAGTCATTTTGGTAGTGTTGCTTCTATAATCAGTGTATGAGGTGAGCCTGCATATAACATTGCAAATTCTTAATTCATGGGCAACTGAGCCGATGTCGAATATTCAGCCAGCGTCATGTGGTGACGGCAACGCAGCAAGGTGAGCTGCACCCGTCGAACTTTCCACTTCGTGTAGTTATCTATGTAGTTAGGTATACGTTAGTAGCTGAAAGGACAAGACAATTTTTGTTAGTAAACGGTTTAAAAAAAAAAATAAACATATTTAGAACACCACAAATATATTATATTATATTCACAAAGTTAATATGTATTACTACACACCTAACTACAATTTAATTCTATTTAGATTTAAAAAGAATGATACAATTTTGATAAGTTTGGAGAAAAGTTTGTCAAGAGGGAATGGAATTTAGTAGGAAGAGGGTTTTTAATTTTGGAAAGATTATGATACAAGGATTGGGAGTTCAAAGGACAAGAGAAAAAGACATGGATACCATCATCAATTCTTCAGTTGAAGCTAGTTTAAAACTTGAAAGCAAGATAGACGTTTGCTAAATGTCAAACAAATTAAATAGTACATCGATGATTAGCACAAAATTTTCAATAAGTACTTGTTATTTGAATATGATTATCGCTAGAAATCATGATTATATGTTTAGTACTGTACGCTCTTCCTGCCAAACTCAAATATTAATACAACAAGTTAGTATCTACATCTCGCTTTTGTACGAACAAATATTACACGAATTTTGTAAAGGAATTTGATTTCACCCCGAAGCGTGCTCAACTTAGGACTGATGAGCAGGAATGCTAATTGAGCAGAATTATTTATTAACAGAGTTTAGGTTTATTATTAATATTTAGAATTAAATTAAACACAGTAAGTATTAAAATTCTTGAAATTAATTCACATTTATATTACTTTTAGGATAAATGTTTGCTTGTATTTTTGTTATTGTCCAAATTCGTGTTTCGATGCAAATGATTTCTTAAATGTATACAGTCGTATTTATACTCCATTTATTATTCTATTAGACAAATAGTGGCATAGAACAATAGTTATTATGTTATATTGTTGAAATTACTGCATTTTTAGGCTTTTAATAATTGCAGAAATGTATTTACCATTTACAATGCTTCCCTTTATTTATTAAAGTGATTAGTGACTTTAACCATATATACATTTCTGAGGTTTAAAAGTCACTTAAATTTAATCATCGTTTACAAATAAACGCCAAAACGGTTAATTATTTCTTTGTATCTAACATCAAATAACCGTGCTTATTAGTTACTGATATGAAAATAACGACAGCGTTTTTTTTGCCTAGTGATAAAATTATAATAAAAGAAGTTACGAAAACACAATTTTTTGTATTAATCAGTTTACTCCCAAAGTACGCAGCAAAATCATTTAACCGTCACAACTGTTCAAACTAGTGTTTTAATCTCTCGCCGCTGCACAGACCTGCATTCAAATTGCTTCGACTCCGCTCTTGTTATCTTCATTGAGTGCTATTTCATTATTAATCACTATTTCTACTACGTGACCCTTCATTGTAACTACCCAATTAATACAATTACGCAGGAAATATTTCGTTAATGTTTCACGAAGTGTCTAAACTCTTATCGCTTGAAAGATTTTATTTATTATAGCGAAGTCTTAAGAGTGAAGTGAGAGCAGTGGTGGCCAAGTGGTAACGGCCGCGACTTACGAGTTGTAGGTCGTAGGTTCGAACCCAGACAGGCGCTTTACTTTGTGTAAATTATTTCATCACCACTGCCCTCAAAACGGTGAAGGAAAACATCGTGAGGAAATCGGCATGTCCTAGAACCAAAAATTCGAAGACATGTGACATCTGCCAATCCGCATTGAGCCCGCGTGGTGGATTACGGCCCACTCCCTCTCACCGAGAGGAGGCCTGTGTCCCAGCAGTGGGAACATTATAAGCTGATTATGGTTATGGAAGTCTTAAGGGGAAAGCGTACTGAGGATAGCCGAAATCCTATTGAATGACTATTTCATGAAATATCAATCAATAGGATTATATGAACTCAGAGGGTTGTATTGATGGTTTTAATGATTATAATTCTATAAAGTCGTATTTGTTGCGGTCTCGAATCTTATTTTATTCAACATACAACCTGATACTGACCTACAATTGCAAAAAAGGGAAGAAAATTTGAATTTCGCGGGCTAGCGCATCCCCCTTAAAGCGAAATCTTAAGTTTTACTGAAGGTACTCTCGAATCAATGAACAAACATCTGAGGTACTTTCTAATATTTTTGTTAGCATTATAATTCAATTACCTAGTTGGGTGAACTGAATGAAACCGTCTGTAGTTTATTAACTACTAGCTTCGGCCCTGACTTCGTCCGTGTGAAATTTCTTATTCGACTTGTTTTTCTTTACGCTTAGCACCTTAAAGTCGTAGTGTTAAAAACCCTTCCTTCCTCAAGAATAGGGCTAGCAATTGCAAAAAAAAAAAAACAAATCCGGCTAGTAGTTCCAGAGATTAGCGCGCTCAAACAAACAAACTCTTCAACTTTATTATTAAGTAGTATAGATCTGAAAGTGCGAACCTTTTCTTCGTAAACTCAATAGCAGCCACCTCAACTGTAAAAAAGGTTCAATTAAAAGCCCTATCTATGTCAAAAAAATGTATCCAATTTTGCAAATTGCTCCCACAATTATGCGCAGGGTCACAATGAGGTTATCGGCTGCTCGGTAAACATGTGCAGACGTTAGGGCGGCGGCAAGCGAGTGGCGCGAGCAAATGGCCCGCACCTCCCCGGCAAGTCCGATAGCGGGCCGAGCGAGGATCACGGACGTTTGAGTAGTGTACATATTTTGCGTACCTACATATTTTTTATGGTCACATTTTAATTACTTACTTACTAAAATCTAAGAAAAAACTGACTGCTTTTGACATAAAAAGCCATTTTTACAATGTTTTCATACGAGTTACCTTTTATGTAGTTTCTCAAAGTATTGTAAATATAAAACTTTTTTACAAAAAAAAAAACAACCGATTTCCAAAAAATATACTATGTACTTACGTCTTTTTTTCTTTTCAAGTCTGTTGTTTTTTTTTTGTAAAAATAGTTTTTATGCTTCACTTTTAAGTTGTTGTGTGGGATAACCCACACAAATTCGTATAACACTACTTGCTATGTAAATATCAGTTACAGGAAGTTATTATAACCTCCTGAATTGAGAACCTCCTCCTTTTTGAAGTCAGTTAAAAAATATTTTCGCATGAAAAGTTTACGGTAGCCTGAAAATTACTACTAAAGTTTTTATTTAATCATAAACAAGGACGACGATGCGACGCTTGCCTATAAAAAATATTCCTTGGGTGGTCTTTATTAGACACTTAAATCGCCTTGTATGCTTACTTCGTTATAATTTATAATGCAATTAAACAATCTTGATACTTACAAAAAGTTTTATTTCCAAGTTTCTCCAGAAATAAACCGCACAAAACTAAAATAATAAATGGCACGATGAGTCTCAATAAATACTGCGTGTCTTCCACTATTACAAGTCTTCACTGCGATAAAAAATCTAAAATTCAATATCGCCAAAGGTCCGATTGAAATATAACAATTGGCGGCCGGTCGCCGTTGTAAGTACGAACAGTCGCCCGTCCGGCGGCCACAAATCTTCCGTTTCACTCGGTGCCCAGCCTCCGAGCGGTGAGAAGAGGAAACAGCACGCTCCAAAGCACGCGACTGCGTGATGCCGGCTACTCCCGAAATAGACCCCCCGCGCGGGGTGCCGGCCCATCGACGTGCTTTTAGTATGCTGCGCGCATGCGAACCGCCCGCACCCTTCTGCGCTCCTGGTACTAACAAAAGCTAAACTCGCGAAATTAAATAACTAAATAAAAAAATATTAACTGTGCTCAATAGCATGCTTTAAAAACAAAATGGTCGCTATCCTGGCCAACCCCAAGTGGAGCGAGGATCTCACCATCCAGATGATAATCGAGTACGAGAAGCGCGAATACCTCTGGAACCCAGTCTCGGAACACTACAAGAATAAGAAAATAAGAGAGCAAGGATACATAGAGATAATAAATGCACTGAATTTGGTCGACGTCACAGTTAAAGAATTGAAAAATAAAATAAAAAACATACGTTCATCATACAGCGTCGAGTTGAAGAAGATTCGCGCGGCGAGGAAGGCTGGCGCGCATGCGTACCGACCGAGCGTCACGTGGTTCGAACATGCAGACAGGTTTCTGCGGGCGATCGTCACACCGAGCTCTGTGAGTTTATTTTTTTTTGTTGTTTACGACGCTTACTCATGTTTACACATGCGCTCTGACGTTAAGCGGCTGTACGTTTGTTGATAGGTGGACAACAGTTTGCTGGAGATCCCGGCGAGCGACGACAGCGACGTGGTTCAAGACCTCAGCGAACGAAAATCGCCGGAAAAGAAAAGTCCGCGAAAGCGTCGCAGCTCGACGCGTTCGTCGACACCGTACGTGTTGAACACGCCGTCCCCTCGCCCCAGCACTCCGTTCGGCTTGAGTCAAGGGACTTTCGGAATCCTCCCGCCGGTTACGTCCGCGCCTTTTCTCAATCCACCCGTAGGGATCGCAACGCCGTTGACTACCTCACTCGCAACTATCTACCCGGTGCCGACAAAACAAAAGAAAAGTAATTCAGACAGCGGCGATCACACAGACTTGCCGCAAGATCTGAGTCAACATTCCGAGAATGGTAATGAGAACGAGTTCGAGATGTTTGGGAAGTTAATTGCGAGCCAGTTGCGGAAGCTGCCGCTCAGTTTGGCGCTGGACACGCAGTTGAAAATACAGACGTTGGTAAACGCGGCGAGGATACAAGCTGTTTATCAGCAGTACAGTTATGCTGGCCCGTCTCAGGAAGCCTTGTCGGTGCAGGCTTTATCCAACGGGATTCTAGCGGGCATGGCGACACAGAGCTCTTTCGCATCTCGTACTTTGGGCATAGAAAACGATGATCCCGATGAAATGAACAGGGATTTGAAGACTATCGAATATTCTTTAGGTTCCGAAAACGAAGATTAAGATTCCAGGAGCCATTTAAAGCCTGTTTTTGCTCACACAACCTATAAGTACCTCATAATTCTCTGTTGAGATAAATTTGAGAATTTTGCTCATTATATACCTTTGTATAGCGTACGACGCACAATGACATCACTCAGATCCTGATCTGGTGATTTGGGTAAAATATTAACTGTCATTATTTATATATGTATGTGTTTTAGATGGAATATTGATGTGGTTAATGTATTCGTACTAGAAAAAATCTGTAAAGATTTTATAAGTGGAGAAAAATCAAAAAGTAGTATTTTTCAAAAACTAGTCATTGATATTTCGGTGTAATGTAGATCTCGATGTTTCGGCTGTGTTATATTATTTTACAAGAAAAAAAATGTTACCATATTATATTTTTTGCGTTAACGATAGCAACTCCCGAATTGAAAAAGTTGCCAACAATAACGAATTTATTTTAATTGTGATAGGTTTTCTAAATGTAGATATCTGTGTTATATATTATAAATGTGATTAATATAGAAAAATGTGGGATTCTTCGTCCACTGCCGAAATTATCCGGACATTACCCGGGTTTTTTCGGAGTTGCCCTGTTAGAATAATTGCAGCATGCATTTCATGATAATATGAAATTAAATACCTCAAAATAGTGTCAGTACATATTAGTAGTGTACGGTTCTGGAATATTATATATTATCTGTTGTTCTATGTGCCACAATTAGATTGTATACAGATTGTGATTTATTGAGAAATAAATATTTTATAAATGTCATAATAACTGTGAGTTTATTTACCTTTTACGAGGGTTAAATATATTTTTTGTATTTCAATTAGTTTATTTCAAAGTAGAAAAATAAGCATTATTAACACCGTTTTAAGAGCAATGTTTATTCTCAAAACGGTGAAGGAAAACATCGTAAGGAAACCGGCATGTCCTAGAACCAAAAATTTGAAGACATGAGACATCTATCAAACTATCAACCCGCACTAGCCCTGCGTGGTGGATCACGCGGCCCACTCCCTCTTACAGACAGGAGGCCTGTGTCCCAGGCCCCAGCAGTGCGAACATTATAGATTGATTATGTAATAAAAATTATAGAAGAATAAAATATTTTCACGTTTTCTTGCTTTTTCTACAATAAAACTATTTCAAGCAATGACTTCAAGTATCAATCAATGTTAATCACTCAACTTCCTCAACAATATTCGAAACTCGAAAAAAGTAACAGTATTATTATTTCCAAATTCAAAATAAACTCAACTGCTCGTATCATCCAACTCCAAATTAGAACGAAAAGTATTTAAATAAATACAGATTGTGTACCGCCCATACTGCCCGGTTTAATTCCCGCGTAATCCCGTCGACATTCGTTATTGATTGCTTGTTGGTTTGGCATGCGAAGCATTGCCGTGCCAGGCTGCCAGCCGTCAACCTGGTAATGAGCGTTTGTTGATAAAAAGTATCAAGAATTTACACCTGACTATTTTTTACTATTTTGTGTTTGCAGTTTTGAATGTGTGGGGGTAGGAAATAGAATGAATAAAACACTTTGGGTTTGCAAAGAAACAGTTGAAACCCGAAAAATATAAATGTAGGGTAGTCTAAAAAATAACTCCTGTTTCGAAGTCTTTAAAGCCTTATACCTAGTTCAGTCTTGACCAATTATGAGAGCAGATTTCCTTCCGTCTATAATTTACAACCAATAATAAATGCAAAACGTAAGCAAAAATTCAAACATTATGTCCAAAATTAATGAATTCAGCGCTATTCGAAACCAAATCCGCATCTCACTCGACGCGCGACGCGCGACGGTGCGTTTGACAGCGCGGGTCATTTGACAGCCCAAAATGGCGCGAACGGTTCAAATGGCTCGAAGGCGAGGTGGGGACATGAAACAGTGATGCGAAATCGTAAGTTTAAGAACGATTAATTTTGTCAAAGAACTGAGAGCATAGTTGAAAAGTTCTAAGCAACAAGTTTCTCCTTTTATCGTGTAAGTAGGTTATAGTCTAATTTTTAATGTAAAAATTGTTGCCTTGGTTTTAATGCAGTTCCACGCTACACTCATGGCTACTTTTAAATCCTTATAATAATTATAAATTCGAAAGTAACTCTGTTTGTCTGTCTGTATGTTACCTTTTTACGCCTAAACCACTGAACGGATTTCGATAAAATTTGGCAGAGAGATAGATTGCTTCCCGGGGAAGGACATAGGATAGTTTTTATCGGCATACCTCGCGGGCGAAGCCGCGGGCGGAAGCTAGTACAGTATAAGGCAGGCCATGACACGATTCCCATTCACGTACCTACAGAGTTACATATTGATCCAGCAACAAACCTACTGTCCAACAGTAAATAACTAATATATTTTACCAGTGCGGCAGAAATTCAGTGGTATATTCCTGTTACATCATCATTAAGAAATTGCCTCTGCTAGAAAATTTTAATGTAGGTCTGGCGCACCCTAGGCAGTGAGCCCCGCAACCTTGACAACGGGGTTTATTAAATAAACCCCAACATTTAACTATAATCATCGTTTCAGCCGAAAGACGTCCACTGCTGGACATAGGCCTCCCCCAAAAGGGGGGGGGGGGTTTGCCATAATCGCCACGCTTGGCAGGCGGGTTGGCGATCACAGTATGGTATGGTGGTGGAATGCATAGAGAACGCTGCTGCCCATTCTCCGGTACGCCCCTTAGTCGCCTTTTACGACACCCACGGGAAGTATGGGGTGGTGCTATTCTTTAAGTCCGGCACCACACAGACTACTAACTATAATCATCGTTTATAAATTTTATAAACGATGATTATAGTTAAATGACGTTTAAACGTCAAAAATGTATGGTTAAACCGTCGCTAATCATTACTTAACTTTAGCAACGTTTACCTACGAATAAAGGGGTAAATTCCGAGAAAAAAAAAAACAGGTGAAATAAATGACATTATTTGAGAAAAAAAACTATTAAAAATACTGGTACTTTTTCAGTTGCATTCGGTTAGACTGGAAGCTGACCCCCAACATAGATAAAGGCTAGGCAGATTATGATTTGAGAAAAAAAAGATAAAAAAACACTTTTTTTTAAACGTCTTATAAACAAAACACGCGCGGTGTCGGTTACGGTAACAGTGGCGCGAGCTCAATAGTTTTGCCCGTCTCAAAAAATTCCCAGTGTGACGAATGAGAGCTAGACCGAAAAAGTGGTCACAACACTTTGAGGTGAAAACTTCTTTACGCGCCTAAAGAAGTTTTCACTTCGTCATCACACGTGCGATATGGGACTAAGTTCAAAAAAAATCGGACCTTACAAAAACTGTTATAACTAAATATGTCTTTGTAAACAGATTTTATACATTTTTAGGCCCATTTCTATACAATAGATTAAATAGGAAATTAAGTAGGTATCTATAAAGTAAACAATTACGACTTTTTACAGTCGTAATTATTTATTCTGCAATTTTTACTTAGCATATCATACAGGAGACAGAAGATTTACTCGTTGTGTGTAAATAAAACATGCTAGTCTATTAAGTTAATATTAGTTTTTAATTAGTTTTCTCATTTTTTAATTATATATTTTAAATTTCAAAGCACCTTTCCAGCCTGAAACACAGGTCCTACCTAGTTCAGGCAAATGAGCAACTGTGTTCTTTATAATTTTTAAGATAAGTTATTGTAAATCTGCACCATTTTGAGGGTTCCGTACCCGAACCGAAGGGTAAAAACGGAACCCTATTACTAAGACTTCGCTGTCTGTCTGTCTGTCACCAGGCTGTATCTCAAGAACCGCGATAGCTAGACTGTTGAAATTTTCACAAAGGGGTGTACCGCATTTTTTTTTAAATAATGGAAGTTACCTTTCAACCTTTTCATAATCATTTTCAACTTTTCCTCTTTTCTTATTACATTCCACTGAACTGAAAGGCAAAGTAGAAGCAGCTGTCCCACATATTCCCTGACAGTACTGACTTCAAAACTCAAATAAAGCCACATCTACACACTTGCGAGAGTTCACAAGTCGCAAATAATGCCTCCCTCGTAAGGTACGTTCGGCACGACACATACCGCATATTATCATAATAACACGCTCACGCGGCGTTGATCGCGCTGAATAATAATAAACCGTAATGGGGCGAGACGAGACTGCAATCTGTGTGTTTCTACCCTTGCTTTGCCCGATTCGATTCCCAAAGGACGAGAATGAATCGAGTAATCGAGTGTATGGAGAATTTGTTGTGTATTATATGTTATTAGGATGTCCCCTTGTTATAATAATAATATAATATAATATCGTTTATTTATAAAAACTGGCCAAGTGCGAGTCGGACTCGCACACGAAGGGTTCCGTACCACAAGGCAAAAACGCCGAAAAAAACGTGTTTGTTGTATGGGAGCCCCCTTAAATATTTATTTTAATTTTATTATTTATTATTCAAGGTAAAATACAACTGAGTATTTTGTGAATATTTCAAGTGCCTACCTGTAGCCATTTTTGATATCGAGCAAAAAAGGGCAAAAAAATCCCGTTTGTTGTATGGTAGCCCCCCTTAAATATTTATTTTATTTTGTTTTTAGTATTTGTTGTTATAGCGGCAACAGAAATACATTATTAAACCAACTGGAGGCGCCATTGTCAGGCGATCCCCGCTGCCAAAGGTACGAGACCGCCGGTCATAGCGGTTATAATAATGTGTGCGTATAGTTTATGCTTGTATTTGTTTTGTATGCGTGCGTAACAACGCGATCGAATTGCATTAGTGTATTATTACTACTTGTGTGCGTTCCCTCGTCCCCCGCGATGAAAGTGACAGACTTATTTGCGTAGATATTAGTACCTACTCGTGGCGTCTCCGGTTGGTTATATACCCAAAGGGTACAGCCAATAGTTTTTCAATAGTGGACAGGCACGGCAACGAGGTCTTGCAGCAGTTTTATGCAAAGGCTCTCTTTAAATGTCTCATGGGCCATTTGCCAAAAGAACTTTGCTTAAAGGATGTCATGCAGAGGTCATATTTTGCTTCTCTGAACTGCACAGCTGGTTTATCTGCAAAGAAAATTCCATTATCATAATATTAACTTATGCGTCAACCTACGTGTCATTGCATACACCTCTTTGGTTTTGGTATTAAAGATGAATATTGAAAATCTCATATAAATAGTAACTCTCCTGCAATAAAGAGAATAAAACCGTTATTGTCCTGCAATAAGGTGCAATGTCGCCGAATCGTCCGGGTCCCATGACACATAAACACAGTACTGAACGATTAAAACCAGGGGCCTAAAAAGGCCACTTTGTCAGAATCATAAAAGGATAACATAATGGACAGTTAACTGAGTTAATAGTATCAAATCCCATTGGTGAAGCATTTTTCAGTTATTTTATTTTGTCTGTGCTGAAATACCAATCAATCCAATCCAAATCCAATCCCAATCTCTTTGATTGTACCTACGTAGTGCAGGCAAAAAAAGAAAAACACGGACTGTCTTCGCCATATTATAATTCATAATGTTTTCCTTTTATGATTCTCCAAAATGGCCTTTTTAGGCCCCCTGGTGGCAGAAATAGGTTTGCTAGGTATGGCGGTAGAAGGTACATCTTTCAACGAACTATTTTTATGGCCATCATCAACTATTTTTAACTGCCTCGTTGGTCTCGTGGTTTCAAGCGCGACTGCTGAGCGTGGGGTCCTGGATTGGTTCCCGGGTTGGACAAAGTGTTATTGGGTTTTCAATTAGGAATTTCTTAGTAACAGTCCGGAGTTTGGAAGTCGGTCGTTTAATACCCCCGTGCCTCGGAAAGCACGTAAAGCTGTTGGTCCTGCGCCCGATCTCTCCCCGGTCGTGTCGGATTACCGTCCCATCGGACTATGAGAGTAAAGGTACAGAGAGTGCACCTGTGTTTACGCACACACTTGTGCACTATAATATCTCCTGCGTACCTGGCTAATCTCCGTTGATTGGCCACCGTGACCGAAATCTGTCGAGAGGCTATTAGTAGAAAAAAAAATTACGCATTGCAGTGTTTCAGTTTTGCCAACTTCCTACCAATTAAAGAAGCATTTTATGCACAAACTTTACAAGAAAGTGTGACTGTTACTTTGCCAAAATATGGTGGAAATTGGTTCCCTGCAGCGTACTTCACGCAACTACTTTAGAAGAAATCTACTCTTCCACTTGTTCTTTCGTATGCGTGAATTAGAAAATCCATACTTATTTTATCGCCCCCCCTGTTACTGGCGATATATGGGTGTGCTAAGTTTTTTTTCTAAAGTGTAAACTTCGGCGCGTTGATCGTTTTTGAGATGGGAAAAAACCATTGAACTCACGCCACTGTTACCGTAACCGACACCTCGCGTGTTTTGTGCATAAGACGATTAAAAAAATACACACGTAATTTTTCAAGTTTTTACTTCTATCTGCACTCCCGGAGTGCCACTGTTTTTTATCCTTTTTTTTCTCAAATCATAATCTGCCCAGCCTTTTTCCAACTATGTTGGGGGTCGGCTTCCAGTCTAACCGGATGCAACTGAATAAGTACCCTGTTACCGTAAGCGACACCGTGCGTGTTTTGTTTATAAGACAATTAAAAAAATACCCGCTTCGGATGTGCTCGGCTGTCCTCGGGATGTACATCACACGCCAGCACATCAAGCTACCCGAAACTGTCAAATTTTCCCAATCGACTTTGAACCTTATCCTGTAGCGATAAAGTTGAAAATCTATTAAAGAAATTTGGCAGATTGTAGTAGCTTGATGTGCTGGCGTCTGTACTCGGTTTTAATGTCGATATGTCAGTGAGTGATGGCAAAGTATTCTTTGCGTTTTGTTTTCACTTCTCTCGGCACTCCCGGAGTGCCACTGTTTTTTTTTTTTTTTGCTAAATGGTCCCGCTTTTGACCTCGATCACGCCTGATGGAAAGCCATGGATGAGATCTATGATGGAACGAGCGTGCCCAGAAGATGCCTAAGGCACTAAAACTCCCACGCATCGACGAAACACAGCAGGCTGCGTGACGCCGGACTCCGGTGGGAGGGTGGTCGCAAACCAGGCGGGCGTTAGCCCTAACACCGCAAGGGAAGAATTGGCCAGTCAAATAAGGTGTTGTAATTTGTCCAGGATGCGCCGAGCGCTCGGTTCAGTTGAGGAACTGGCGGAACAAACTGCGCTGCACGAGGAGGCTTCTTCATGCATCCAAAAACACACCTCAGGCTAACTCTTCGGAGATTACAGGCGTGATGTTTAAGTATGTACTTACACATAGAAGCAACAAGAATAATGTACCCAGGATTTTGTAATAACTTGATTTAAAAGAGTGTCCATGGAGTTTCTTGCCCGTTCTTCTCCTACTAGAATTTCTAAAAAAAAAAACTAGGAATTTCTCCTGTATTGTGCGTTTACAAACATTTAAACTCGCATACACAAACAGCCAGATCCGGAACAACTACTTGTAGGTCATACAAATATTTGTTCCGTGCGGGAATCGAACCCGCGACACGTAGCAGTCCATTGCGCCAACCGTGCCGTCATTATTTATTCAGGACACTGTTTTTACACTTCTAAACTATGTAACAGAACTAAGTGACGTGAGCACTCTGTTCATCGTGAAGTTAGAGGGTCGCGCCCGTTTGGTAACGCTCCCGTTTGGTAACGCTCCCGTTTGGTAACGCTCCCGTTTGGTAACGCTCCCGTTTGGCAACGCTCCCGTTTGGTAACGCTCCCGTTTGGTAACGCTCCCGTTTGGTAACGCTCCCGTTTGGTAACGCTCCCGTTTGGTAACGCTCCCGTTTGGCAACGCTCCCGTTTGGTAACGCTCCCGTTTGGTAACGCTCCCGTTTGGTAACGCTCCCGTTTGGTAACGCTCCCGTTTGGCAACGCTACATAGTACTTACCTATAGAGGTGTATCTCATCTGTGATCTGTCAAGTTCATATTTAGTTTGACAACTATGACATAACGTTGACATTACTAAACACATAGGATATTTTTTATCCCAGTTTCCGTGCCCGTGTGATAATTTCCAAGCTACCATCCACGCCCACGCAAGGCAAGACGCGGGCAAAAGCTAATAACTAATTTGTGCTCACACCGTGGCAAAAATATAGAGATAATAGAGGGGCCGGTGAATAAATAATAACAGCCGCACAGGTCGATCGATCAGGTTAAGCTACGCTTGCCGCGGTTTGGTCTGTGGATGGGTGACCATCTTTACATGCCTGACCCTTCCGTGCCTCGGAAAGCACGTTAAGCCGTTGGTCCCGGCTGTCATTCGTGGATCTTTGACAGTCGTTACGGGGTAGTCAGAAGCCCGAAAGTCTGACAACCAATAGTCTTACCAAGGGGTATCGTATTACCCAGTAACTGGGTTGTCGAGTTCAGATAGGAGGTCGCTCCATGTAAAATACTGGTATTCAGCTGCATCCGGTTACACTGGAAACCGACTCCAACATATTTGGGAAAAGGTTAGGCAGATGATGAACCGTGGCAAAAATATTAGCCAGTCAGCCAATTGGTAGCAAGGGTGACTAGTGACGGCCCAGGGATCGCAGGACGTCTACTTAGGTACACACGATCACAGAGCATGTAACCTTCAGACGAGGCAAGTTTTAGAAACAATAAGATCGACAACAGAAAATAAATCAGAAAAATATATGATATTCTTTAGGATATAATGCTAGGTAGATAGTATGTTGAAAACATAATACAACTAATTTGATACGATAGAAAAAAAACATGAGGATACCTCTAAAAACTTTCTTTTTACATTAAACACCATTCTAATATACATACAATTATTATAATTTTTTGTCAGATTATTCTACAAGCAACATACTAAAACACTAGTGTTTTAATTTTTTTGTCCAAACAATAGATTTTTTGTAAATAGATAATTACTTCATATTTCGCAATAACCAGCGTTGTGTCATCGCGCTACTCTTTCTTTTCTATGCAGTCCGACAAAGACCGCGCTTTAGGTCATATAGTCGCCTTAAATAAGCTTCACTAGGCAAAGATACAGCGTCAAAAAAACTTACATCTACAACGCCAAGTTCTCGCTAGAAGAAATCACGGTACGAATTCAAGCAATCGAGATTTCGAGAGCGAAACCTTGCAAAAGCCTGAAAAATAAGAAAAAAAAAACCGGGCAAGAGCGAGTCGGACTCGCGCACCGAGGGTCCCGTAACATCCGGGTTTATGCATAAGGTTTGTTTATGAAATTAAATGTTTTTTTTTTTGAGTTGATTGAATGAATGGTAAATTGCGGCTTACGATTTACGACGTATTAAAAAAAAACTACTTACTAGATCTAGTTCAAACCAATTTTCGGTGGTAGTTTACATGGTAATGTACATCATATATTTTTTTTTAGTTTTATCATTCTCTTATTTTAGAAGTTACATTGGGGACACATTTTACCACTTTGGAAGTGTCTCTCGTGCAAACTATTCAGTTTAGAAAAAAATGATATTAGAAACCTCAATGTCATTTTTGAAGACCTACCCATAGATACCCCCACACGTATGGGTTTGATGAAAAAAAAAATTGAGTTTCGGTTCTAAGTATGGGGAACCCTGAAATTTATTGTTTTTTTTTTCTATTTTTGTGTGAAAATCTTAATGCGGTTCACAGAATACATCTACGTACCAAGTTTCAACAGTATAGTTCTTATAGTTTCGGAAAAAAGTGGCTGTGACATACGGATGGACAGACGAGACAGACATGACGAATCTATAAGGGTTCCGTTTTTTGCCATTTGGCAACGGAACCCTAAAAAAGCGTAACAACTTCGCTCTTAATATACTCCCAAGTACCTCCGACCTTCATTAAGTCGTCGTGTATTTGACCAACGCTTGTAATTTCATAGATTTGACGCTACGAGCTAGTTACGGTCTTACGGAGCGTCAAAGTTACGGAGCACGGAGTGTTTATTAAATTCTTATAGCGCGTTCGACGGGCGGTGAAATTCGCTGTGTTCGGGCAAGCTGGGTGGTGTGGTGAGGGATGGGTAAGAACTTGTCTATGTGTTCGGTGGTTTTGGAAGCCGAAAACCAAAATTAGATGGGGGAAAATTGAGTTACGTATTTTTTCTGCAATTCTGGCTGAACTTTCTAGGCTCATGTAGGTATGTAAGTAGGTACCGTAAAACGCTGCAACTTTGCCAACTAAGCCCAAGTTTGCCTATTTCGTTTCAATTACGATATTTCGCGTTTGCTTAGTTTTTTCTTATTTTCTACCATTTGGTAGTGATTTTACATTATTAGGGCAACAGATTTTTCATTTTTTGTAATGGTAGCTTCATTGTTACTCTGTCAGTTGTGCGACAAACACCGGTGCGCGTAGGTGCAAATTTTTAGTGTCGTGTAACTTTTGAAGTTTTAGCTAAAGAAAAGGTGTTTTCGTGCAGCTATAACTTCCCAGGGTAAGAACATACTATCTACTTTCCATATTCCTTGATATTTTTATTAAAAGGACACGATTTCATTAAAATAACTTAGTAGGCAATGTTGTGCACTGTTTTGGAAACTTGAGTGACACAACTTTGCCTGGGTCTAGGGTTGTCACTAGGCGGATTTTAATATTGATATATTTTTACTATATAAATGTCATATTTGCATGAAATTTTCACAGCTTGGAACCCGGTTATATCGAGACTCAAGAGCTTGCATGCACTAAATTCCCTTCGTTTTACGATATTTTAATTTTATTGCATACATTGTTAATGTTCCGAAATCGGGTGAGACACAGGTATCACCTAGGAGTTAGAGCTTCAATTGAAAATGTTACATTTTTTTATGTCAATAGAACATTCTTATTTTTATTTCGACAGTTATGTTTTCAATCGCCTGTAAGGGTGAGGCAGAGGTGTATCTCTGCCTGACCCTTCAGTGATTACAGGCATGATTTTGTATTTAAGTAAGTCTTAACTTTCTTGTAGTTATATGCAAAAATGCCGAATAATACACCACGAAGCAGGAGAAAACCAGGAGCTCGTAGTTATGCCGATTACTCTGTAGAAATATCAGAAGTTGCTGCAGATCTCGTACGAAAAAAAAATCATTTCGTCATACGAAGCGGAAAAGAAATTTGGGATCCCGCGTCAGACCATTTTTAATAAATCAAAAAACATGCATAGCAAACCATTTGGTCGACCTACAGAGTTGACAACTGAGGAAGAAGCCTACATCGTAAAAGCCAGCATTGCTAAAAAGCAATACTTTTGTGATTTTTACTCATAAGTAGCAATTTGTTTTGTTTTTTTACAAAGTGAATAAAACTTTAAGAAAATAATCCGTATTTTTTTGGGACAACCCTAGAGTCAACGACATTTTTGTATGAAAAGTTTCTGGTACCTGCTACAACATTGCCTATTAGCTGTAAAAAAATATATATTACCGTCATAGCAATAATCTAACTGCTGGGGACAAGCACGGTGTCTCATGTACACGGAAAAAAAATACTAAAAAGATCAACAATATATTTATTGAGATATCCTTCTAGGCAAAGTTGTGTCTTTTACCTACAACTTTGCCTACGACTTTGAGTGCTTGTAATTCTGAATGACGGCATGATTTAAGTAGATTTGGGTTCTACCTGGCAAGGCATAAGGTCTGTTTTCCATCTGCAAGTCTTTAGAAGCCGTAATAGTAAATAGGTTCAGAGATACGAACAAAAAACGTCAAAATCCAGGCAAAGTTACAGCATTTTACGGTAGTTTATACTTTTCTTGCTATCAAACTCGTTAGGTATTTCAAAAATGTTGGCCATACTTTACTTCATGACATGTGTAAAGTATATTCTCATTCAAAAGAAACAGCAATATCAAAATTGTATTCGAAATACTTCAATTCTTTAATCATACTTAGTTTGGGTAATTAGAAAAGTAACATTGTATTCAGGAACGACCTAAAGAACATCAAGGTAAGTAGGTACTGTAAATCTATCCCACAATAAAGCTGCGCCTTAGAAAATTACACATAAGTACCTACAAGACATCGCCCATTCGCCCTCCATCACAAACAGCCCGACCACTGCTCGCAGCCGGCGTTCACCGACATTACAAATCCAGACACGCGATCTCGGCCTCGGCTAAAACAAATCCGATTATTTTCCCGAAGTTTTCGGCAAGGCGTGATTCCTTCCCTAGCGTGGGAGCGAGAGGTGTGAGAGAAAGAGAGGGCGATAGTATTGTGGGACCGTGGCCGACGGCCCGTGCGGTAGCCGGTAGCTTACGACCGCGCGGTGTCGAGTACTAAGTGCGAACGGTTTTGATACTTGATATTATTTTATGTGTGGAGAAACTTGAGCTGCATTTTTTTCTGTCTGCGCTGGAATTTTAGATCTTTACATTTAATGCAGATATACATTTCAAGGAAATGTTATACATTGAGGCGCTGCGCTGATAAGAGAATAAAGATAATTATAACACAGGAGAAGTTATAAGGTACTTTTAATAGTTAAGTCATCATTACAAAATAAAGAAAAAAATCTTTGCTACAACAGATGAGAAAATTGTATTGTTTATTACAATTAACATTACAACGCACAAACTACATCTTTCTTGTAGGAAATATCAATAAGTAAAAAGGATTCCGGAAAGACCTTTCCTAAGAATAGAGTCTAACAAAAAAATTTTAATAACTGTCACAAGTCACAACACAACTCACAAATGTGACTACCACACTTCATAAATCAGACCCTCCTATTCACGGCTCACACCGTACGTACTTACACTAGTTTACATCGGGCTCTTTATAATAATTGTCGATGCGCGGTCGGCGGCCGCGATAAGGGATTACGGGCTCCCCTTGCCAACACCACCCACCCCCCACTTTGTTCCCCCCTCGTTTGCCCTGCTGGCTTTTTTCCCGCGCGCTTGCACTTTGCCACAGAAAGTGGAGCGGAGTGAATATTGAATTATGAATTAAGATATGAGCTAGTTCGCTTTAAGAAGGCGTTTTACGCTTCTCTTAGATGCTCTATGGAAGAGAGGGCTCGTTTACAAAGTTTGTTGTTATGACAGTTTGTGTTACACGATACACCTTACGCTGCGGATAAAGTGTTTTGTACATAACGTTAAAAAGCTGTGATGAGACGCGTTAAATAATGTTTTGGAGAGGAAGTCTGTGACGGCCCTAGCATGTAGTCGTTTTTTGTTGTATTCATATAACGTAGTAAATTGATGACAAAGTTTTGGCAGGCTTATAAGAAGTGACAACTGTTTGGCAAGTTTCAGGTTTAGGTAGTCTTGTTATCTTGTACAACCTTTTTCCATATTCAGCTTAAAGTTTGGACCCAACAGATACCAAATCGCAACAGAACGTTTGACCCTTCAATGACTTAAATATTCCATGAGACAACAAACTTTTCTATTGTTTTGTTTCCTACGAATATTCTTGAGTAAAGTTCCCCGAAGTTCGTGACCGGGATTACATTTTTCGGCTTACGTACTTGTCACCCTTCACAATATCTCAAGATGAGACCGAAAAACCAAAAAATCCTTGCTTATTTGTGTTCGAAAATGAGTCTTTGATCGCGACTCTCCCAAGTAGCAATATTTTATTTAATAAACCGAGAACAGCGCAACGTTTGAGTATTTTATTGGCGTCGACAAAACGCCGGGAACTATTCGCTAAAACATAAATTCCCGGCTCCGTATTCAGAGCGCCCACTCGCCAATAAAGTAGCGATTCCTCATCAGGCAGCCCTACAGTGCAGAGCGATAGAGCCATAACGAAACACAAAGCGTAGCGGCGGCGCGCGGCGCGGCGCTCGGACAGAAACCAGTCCGGGCAAATTAAATATGTAGGAGGCAACTCGCACCCACGCCGCCAGGGCTGACGACGACTCGTTTTTAATTTGTGCACGTTTATTACTTATTTATGAGCATTTGTGGAAATTCTTTTTGAAATATAATTTCGTTAGTTAAGAGATTGTGTGCGATGGTGAAGTTTATCAGTATTTCAGTTTTATTTGCATGTGACGATATTAATAGCTCTGTGCATGTTCTATAAGTATAATATATTGCAGAATTCGTTGTACGATATGCTTTTGACTTATTTTATTTAGGAATGCAGGTATTATAATATCCATGTTTGCTGCTGGGATGCCATATTATATGCCTCTCCCGCGTTAAAATGAAAGTACGGTATCCAATCAACGGTATATAACCCAACCCATAATAATGCCAATGAAATATGTAGATGACAGAGCGTATGAAAAGTGACTCATCAACATAAAATAATATAAGTATCATGCACATAAAAAAAAGATAATGTTGAACATTATCTTTTGCTGAACAAATGCTTTTCAGTTTTCCTTTTTGTCTCGCCTCGCCAGAAACAGACTTATCCTCAGTACTGAATAAAAAAAAAAAAGTATATCAACAAAAATAATATAATGCATTTAATAAAAGCGTCCCGCAGCCCTACTCACAAAGCGAGCGAGTCGGGCGCGCCGTCATTAGAGGCGGCGTTAGCGACCCGCCGCCGCTCGCCGCCAGCCAGACATTTTTTATGCAATCCACAACGCCGACGTTTTTTTCGACACGAACATGTTGCCGACTTGCCGCCAACTGATATAGATGCAAGATTTAAACCATTCGAGCGCCATACCTCTTTCGGTACAAGTTTTTGTGGTTACAAGCAAACACGGATACCGCGAATGCAAAAAATGTGCTAAGTTTGGGCATGACGATCAAATACCTATTTGGGTAGCGGCGGCGTTAGATGTAATCGAAATGGTTATGTCGAAGGAGAACGTAATAGCGCAGAAAATATACAGAAACAAGTAGTGTCTGCATCTGTGCGGAAACTTACCACCGAAAGATAGATAGGGAATTTACCTTTGGAAACAAAATAGTCAGAACAATTATCCTAATTGTCAAACTGAAGGTAGATATTTAGATTACAAATACGTCTATAAGGTGAAATATATTCGCCACCTTGGGGAGTTAATGTTCGAATAGGTTCGAATACATTAGCGAGTAATAATGCAGCGCCGTTACTAATTAGCGGTATGATGGGTGGTCTCAGGTCTGCTCTAGTCATCAGTTTCATTAAAGTGCGAATATATTTAAGTGTCATCAAAGTGACTGACATACTTCAATCTGGCGTTATTATCCAAGCTATAGAGCTTCTTATTGAGATACTCGTAGAATTCTCAGTAACTGGTATACCATTTCCACGTCAAAATTACTTTATTTTCTTGACTAATGTTAAGTTTCCACTTTAGGTGCATTACTCGTACTCCGAGCATCGTCCTGTATTTCCAAGGAATAAAAAAAGAAGTGCAAGCATAAGTTATCGCCTTGCGTGGAACAAGTGGCCTAAAAAAACAAAGAGTGTCGCTCGCACACCCCGTATGGAAGCCGTGTCGGGTCGCCGCGGTGGGCACGGTGGCCGGTGGGTGCGGCCCACTATGGCGGCAGCCGGCGACGCGGCGTGCGCTCGCCGCCGGCCATAAGCTTAACTGTACGTTGCTATGCTACCCACGTACACCGCTCCTACAGAACATGCATTTCACGCTTTGAAGAATTATATTTTAACTGTTTTAAAACGATGTTCCTCCATTTTATCCGAATGTTTCTAAGTTGTTTGAGGATAAATTTTACGTTAGACGGGTAGATTTGGAACATTCAACAATAATAAATAAAAAACTTTTGCACTCATATGAACTAATAGGTAATCCTGTGCTTACTTAGAAGGATAATTTTAATGCTAACTTGATCATCATAATATCAGCAATTTCATTAACAACTAGGTACTGCATGACGTGACCTCGTTTCGGCCCCTTATAAATAATTACAAACTAATAAACACATTTATCACGGTACACATACATAGCTACTAGAGGCTCATAAATCAAAGCATCAAGCTGGAGCAGGCGGCGTACACGGCAGCCCATTAAACCGGCTCGGTGACAAGGTGACGTGCGCCCACCGCGGGGGCGCGATAACGCGGCCCGTATCCTGTGTCGTGCCGAGTAGGGCTGCCGACGGACCGGGCTAAAGAAACCTCTTATTGGCAATTTTATTGCTCCTACTGCGTGCTTTATTGTTTGCATATAAACCTAGAATGGTTTCGTGTTAGTTTTCGGAGTGCGAGAACCAGGTTTTCTGAAAAAAAAATTAAGTTTTGTTTGTAGTGAGTTTATTAATACCGTAAATAAATTCTTACCAAAAGTTTTAGACCTTGAAAATGAGTATTTGATGCACCCCAATTCAACAAGCACATAATGCTGAAGTTTGTATGCTGTTCAAATCCATACTTAATTTCATGAAATATTTCATTTATGAATTCGACTGGGGGAAGCAATCCTCTCGGTAATATCGATAACTTTCGATGTCGTGGAATCTTGGCAGCCCTGCTCGTGATGCTCGCCCGCCTGCCTCGTTCAATATTTGAGTATCTATACGTGTTATGGATGCCTGGTATGGTACTTTCGGTGGATTACCGCACGGCTGGCTACGCTTCGCCTTTATTGTACCTGCGAGTTTTATACTCTCGTGCCTCTCGTCTCGTGTTTACGATGATGACAAATCGGGAGGTATAGGTATTTAAAAAGATTTAATTCTGCACCTCTTTGAAGGCTTAGATTATGAGCTGGCAGCTTACGCTGGCTTCGGGTTTTATCGTCCGACACTTTCTACGTAGCATGCAAACTAAAATAATCTAGAGAGTGCCCAGTAAAGTCGTAATAAGTCATCTATGTACCTACATTCAGGTGTGATAAAAAAACCTTCAAAAGCTATCACTGCCATCCCCAGACTCGCCATTTTCACAGCGTTTATTACAGCACTTCTATCAAGCTTTATCAGGACGCCACCTCACTCTCACCTTTAATAACGCTACATACTTCTGCGTATATTACAGCAGCCGTTATTACTATGAGGCACATTATTTATATGACGTATAAAATGAAGCGATTGTGATTCAGCATCACGTTCTGACGCCACTTTTATAAAGATCCTGACGTTAAAGAGTACTTTGAGAGGTGCACAGCGTGAGACGTGCGACTTGCAGAGAATAATCTAGTTTGAAGTTTACTGCTCGTATTTTCTGTTGCCGTGCAGTTAATGACGTGGATTTAATGGTGAGAAAGGCTAACGATATTATTCAGGTATTATAATATAGAGCAGCCTCATAAAAATAAAATCTTAAGTTATAAAACCTTATATTGTTTATCGTTTGTGAACTGCCATTGCCATATATATCAGTACTTATTTCTCCGTGAAAAGTAATACAACACAACCCGAAACAATCGCTTACTTAGTCGTTGCGCCGATTGAGCTGTCAAAAATTCTTACGGAACAAGAAAGTAGTCAAATGAACTTACTGTAATCTATCTATATTAAACAATATATGTATCGATATGTCCAGTTTAATTTAAATAAAATAAACATTTAATGCCAAGTATCAAAACGAGTTAGTCACGGTAGGCCCGCAACGCGCCCCGGGCCGAAATGAAGCCGCATTTGCGAGCGTGCCACTGATCACTGCCGCTAAAATGATTGCTCCTGTCTGGTGACAAGACTTCGTTATATTACTTATACTAGCTGTGCTCGCGAATTTGCTCAGTAAGTAGTAGTTTTTAGTGAGTCCAGTTTAGTTGTACCACCTTTAGGTGTGTTTTATATAGATCTGCGTATGAAACAAGGGCCGGTTTTTTGATCCGTGGTTCGACCGAACTCGACCATTTGTTAAAAATAGTAACTAATAGTCAACTGGGTCAACTAATAGTTATTTATTTGCCAATTAAAAAACAAACAATTGATCAAAAAACACATTTTACCAAAATTGAACCATTAGTTAAGTAGGTACTATTTTTAACCATGTAACACCCACTCTCATAAAAATCGGAGACGCTACACTCGAAGTCGTGGACGAGTACGTTTACCTAGGACAAACCGTCCAGTTAGGTAGGTCTAACTTCGAGAAAGAGGTAAATCGACGAATCCGACTCGGCTGGGCAGCGTTCGGGAAGCTACGCAATATCTTCTCGTCCCACATACCGCTGTGTCTCAAGACGAAAGTCTTTGACCAGTGTGTGTTGCCAGTGATGACTTATGGAACGGAAACGTGGTCGCTCACAATGGGCCTTATAAGAAGGCTAAAAGTCACCCAAAGGGCAATGGAGAGGGCTATGCTTGGAGTTTCCCTGCGTGATCGAATCAGGAATGAGGAGATCCGCAGGAGAACCAAGGTAACCGACATAGCCCGAAGAATTGCCAAACTTAAGTGGCAGTGGGCAGGGCACATTGCTCGCAGAACAGATGGCCGATGGGGCCGAAAGGTTCTGGAGTGGCGACCGCGTACCGGAAGACGTAGCGTTGGAAGGCCTCCCACAAGGTGGACCGATGACCTTGTGAAGGCCGCAGGAACCCGTTGGATGCGGGAAGCACAGGACCGGTCTAAGTGGGAGGTGCTTGGGGGAGGCCTGTGTCCAGCAGTGGACGTCTTTCGGCTGAAATGATGATGATGATGATTTTTAACAATTGGTTGAATTAACTACGGATTAAAAAACCGGTCCTAAGCCGAGTGATTGACTTACTGGCAGATTGTCAACGCTTACGATTATAATAACATGATATAATGCCCTCTGGCGGTGGACTAAAAACAGTTTCATCGAAATACCCCTGATTAGATCAAACGGGGGGTTAAAGTTTGTATACGAAGGCCGTGGACAACATTTGATATCAGTAGGTGTAGGTACGCACGGCTACACGCAAGCTTTACATAACCAGTATAAGATGAGTTCTGACTGTACGAATTATTTGTTGATAAAGCGGCTACAGAAATACATAATCTGTGAAAATTTCAACTGTCTAGCTAGCTATCACGGTTCAGGAGATACAGCCTGGTGACAGACAGACAGACAGACAGACGGACAGTGGAGTCTTAAAAACCTATGCAATGCTAGGTCAGCTAAAACTGCAAAAGTATAGCTTGATGTAAAAAAAAAATCTCTATGTCATTTATAATAATCATTAATCAATCAAATTCTATTCACTTTTAATTTTGTTTCCTTGGTTATTAAAATAAAAAACATCAATTTAAAAAAAAAAACAGTGGCACTCCCGGAGTGCCGACAGAAGTGAAAACAAAACACAAACAGAATACTTTGCCATCACTCACTGACATAGCGGATATACATTAAAACCGAGTACATCCCGAGGACAGCCGAACACACCCGAAGCGAGTATTTTTTTAATCGTCTTATAACCAAAACACGCGCGGTGTCGCTTACGGTAACAGTGGCGCGAGTTCAATGGTTTTTTCCCCATCTCAAAAAATGCCCAATGCGCCGAAAAAAGTTTTCACTTCAAAAATGCATTTTAACCTAGATTCTAGAGCTACGAAAATCTGAAAAACGAAATAGTCATCATACCCAGTAACGTCAAACCAATACTCTACCCAACATTGATAAAACGTCTGCCTGTGAGCACTAGCCGTTGACGGCAAATATTGACAGTAGCTACTGCTCCAAAGCTGAATATTTACCCAATAAATATGTGTCTATTGTAGCGCGCGCGGGCGAGCATTCTGATAAGTTGTACTTCATATATCGGGCTCGTTACGGAACGCGCCGGGCCGGTCGGGAAAGCGCGGCGAATCGCATATCTTTGCTGTATGCAGTTGGGAGTTGCATATGTTAACTTATAATTAAGTAGGTAGAGGTATGTAGTTTTAAAACTTAACTCCGTTGTGTATGTATGTTTATTTCTTACTAGCTTCTGCCCGCGACTTTGTCCGCGTCACAATGAGGGATTTTCTTTTTCTTTTTTCTTTAACGTTTCCCTAGTCGCTGGATAGATGGCGCTGAACTTGGTAAGTTACTGCAAGGAACGGAAGTCACATAATTTTTTTATTAATTCACTTGGATGTAATTTTGAGATTGTAAAACGAAAGCAAACGAAACTGTCACTCAACTAGCGTACATGACGTGACGCAATGATTTTTTCCAAGCGTTTTGACTTTGGCACCTAGTAACGTAGTCAGTTCAACGCCATCTTCAGGGTTCTTGGTAACTATGTTTTTTTTTTAATACTGAAAAGAAAAACCTCTCATTTCTTGTTCCCCCGAACCCATCCCGTCGCATCGCATCGCCTGCCCGCGCTATTACTTCGTTTTCGCTTAGCGTTCTTTCTGACTTTTTTTTCTTTGTTCGACTCCTAAGGGTTCTAGCAAGATGTTAAATAAACTATAGCCTTCCTTAATAGATCATGCAATCTAAAATTTAAGAAAGTCTGGTTCGGATTTATAATCATAGTGGGAAAGTATAATTATGATGACAAGCAAAATATAATATTCTACATTCGGTAAACAGGGCGTCTATCTCTCTATTCCTTTGGTTCCTCTCACCTTAAAACATATATGACAGTGGCTTTAGTGTGAGTTTTTTCGACTCACGTTCGAATGCGAGCGCGTTAGAATTTTGTATGGGAAATTAGGTTTCTTCTAGTGACCACCAGGTGGCGCTATAACTTTTTCCTATATAAAATTCTAACGCGAGAGCCTCTGATTGCAGTATAAAAAAATATATTATATTCCATGTAATCAATGTGTATGTACTTACATATAATTTTGATTGCATGTGGCTTGGTAACACGACGCTGTTGCTACCAGGGACTTAAAAACACCTTCATAAAGGTTACAGAATTATAAGTGTTACATATTGAATTGATAACAGAATCAAATATTATGTAACCCTTATAAATGTGTTTTTAAATGTGATAACCTTACACTTTTAAAAGTGTAACAGTAATAATCTGTGTAACCGATATTAAAGTGTTAACAGTGTTAATAAGTGTAACCGATAAACGCGGCGTTATCAAAATAGCCGCAATCCCGACAGAATTGAGGCTATTTTGCCATCGCCGCTTCTGTCTGTCCGTCGCACGTTTTTGCGGTACCGTGCAATTACCAATTACCTCATCATCATCATCATCATTTCAGCCGAAAGACGTCCACTGCTGGACATAGGCCTCCACGCCATCGCCACGCTTGGCAGGCGGGTTGGCGATCGCAGTATGGTATGGTGGTGGAATGCATAGAGAACGCTGCTGCCCATTCTCCGGTTAGACCCTTAGTCGCCTTTTACGACACCCACGGGAAGTATGGGGTGGTGCCCGGCACCACACAGACAATTATACTTACAAATGCTTATTTCTGTTACACATATTAACACCTTATAAAAGGTTACACTTTGATTCTGTTACATTATTGTATCTGTTACATTTATTAGTGTTTTTCTTTGAAAACAGTTTAAAAAACAGTGTTAAAACACTTATTACGGTTACAGCTTGAGTCCCTGGTAACTACAAAGTCAAATTATGGGAAAATAAGTTTTTTTTCTTTTTATCATGTTAGATATCAATATTCGTCACCCTGTGGAGTTTCGCTAACAAATATAATTTGACCCTATATAATACTTTAATAAATTCCCAAAGTATCAACTCCACATACGCGCGGTATACCCCGCGACGTCCCGCACCGAAGTGATCCCGTGTCACGCTCAACACGCCGACGACGCGGCGCGTTGCTGGCGCTGCGCCAACGTTTGATCAAACTGTCTGCGGCCAATGATTACTGACGAAAAATTATTGGCCGTGTGACGGTGACTTATGTTTTGTAGACGCGGAGTTAAGCTGAGTAGATAGTGGTAGTGTTATACGAAAGATAGGTACATAGGACGTATAAGCCGACCAAGATAATTAGATAAGAATAATTAGCCTATAATGGTCCCACTGCTGGAGACGAAGTTTAGACGTGATTAAAAACTTGCCTACTAAAATTACGTGAATTTACGTCAGCCGCTGATTAATTTGACAGGACCAAACTAAAATTTATCTTCTGTCCGTTTCGTAATAAAATAGAAAGAAAAAGATGCACTGAACTTACATTTAGTTTAGTTTGTGAACAACAGAATCGGCATCAATGTCAAACACTGGTGACTAAGACAGATTTGTACGACGTAACCATAATGTCGGAACCGCTTTCTGAGGAAACCAAAGGTTTTACCCAAGCATTGCTATTGAGAAAACGGATGGAATCAAATAATTTTAATGCGGAATGCGTTCTGTAGATTGAGTTTACTCGACACATTTGCGGATATCGTCACGATTGCCAGTTGTCTTATTACCTTGGTCGACTAGTATCCCATACTGTGGTCTTTATAAGCCATTAGTGAAGCCAGCATAGTGCCATTGCATAATGCTTGGATTCTTGGAACGTGTGACAGGTCACTGTTTAGAGAAATACTGGGAGGAAGAATACAACTCCTTGGAATGCTTATCACTTTGTCCTCCTCATGGCGATCACTCTCGCAGTGACATGGCTGTCCATCAATGGCTTAAGTTAGTTCACGATAAAAGGTTGTCGGTCACTGCCGTTGCCATCTGTTGGTCAGATGTAGAACTACTTTAATTAAATATGTCAAGGAAATTGCTATTGTGATGATTGATGACTTTTTATTTCATGTGGATTTGACAGGTTTTACTGATCAGATAGGTACCAGGAATTCAGCACAGTGAGTACCTATCTATCTCTTTCAGTAATTTTCAAGAGTATTGCCAAACCAAACTCGGTCAATGTCACAAAATGTGATTGTGTCCAAAACAGTCACGATAAATCTTGGATTTGTAGGAAGTTAGTAACCCTAGCGAATACAACAAAAACTCCCGTTCCGAGATCCGAGTCAATCTTTGGGTGTTTGAGAACGTTCATTAGAGCCCGATAAATCTCATATATTTTATCTGTAGCACCTTACCAACGGTGGATTTGATTCGCAGATAATATATTGCTACGAAGAACGAACGCCTACGAGCTTTGATCTCCTGGTAGTTGTTGTAATTTTCCAGTGTAAAAAGGCGTATCTGCATGCAAGCCATGCTGTTGTGATGTGGCTGGGGAGTAGTAAAGTTTGCTGTTGTATTTCTGCTTATTTTGCGAAAATTCTGATCGTATTCAATTTTTTAAAAAGACAATGATTCAGAATTGATGACTTTTATTTCCCATTTTTAAGCCGCTTTCAAAAAAGTTTAAGGGTAAATTTTAATTGTTACTTACAGTAGTTTTAAATAAAGTAACAACAACAAAATTATTAGAATCGATTTAATTATTTATTTAACACGATTTGCTAACGTGAACTTGAATTAATTAATTTAATTTGTGGTTGTAATAGTAAACAGCCACCAGGGAAGAATTCAAATAATGAATTGGAACTGTAACCAAAATTCCGCACAATTAGGAGAGGAAAACCGCGGATATATGCTGCGACGCGGCAATAATGCCTACCAGTCATGATGGCCTAGTATTTGTTGTAAATTGCTAGACTAAAAAGACGTAAATGCGAATAGTTATGAATTAATTTAAATGAAATGTAGATGGCGTTATCGACAATTTAATTAGTTTTTGAGGTTACCAATGTTACCGTAATTATCCGTTTTTATAAAGTCAAAGCATATATTTCAAATATGCACTTAACATGCACTTTGAACGTCAAAAATTACTAAAATAGAATTGATTCTAGTCGAAGTGTTTTGTTATCGAAGTGTCTTTGGATACTATTTTATCAATTTCATGATTTCATCTGTCATTTCATTTAATTTATTTAGATTCATAAAACAATTCGTGTTGTGTTTTGAACATAACATTAATATTTTTTCTTTTTTCTCGGAACCATTGGGTCCCGGTCCTTTGGAAGGCATACGAGGGGCCGAAGCCAACTCGCAGAGGCCCCTTAGGAAATTTTAATGAAATGCGGCACCAACCGACGATTATCCCTGTATGCGCTATGCAAGTGCAGCCAAGGATAACCCCCGGTTGGTGTAGGACTATTGCAGGATGTGGAAAAATAAAAAGTTGGACTATGGGTTTGGGTGGCTAAAGTGGACTGGTTACCAAGAACTATGGAATAACTACGACCCCTGCTTGATCAATGTTTTATATATACACGGATAAAATGGCAGGGGGTGACTTGCACACTCAACAATGGGCCCCCGGAAACGGTCGCTAGCACATAGTGACGTAGCAACAAGGGGGCAACATGTCCTGAGGTGCTTATGAGGAGTGGAGAGGTATTCCACGGCTATCAGGACAATCCCGGACGTACGGTCAAGATCCCTACCAGCATCTTACTGGAATACTTCCTTCCTCCGAGCACGTTTGCTCTTGCGAATCTCCACTCAAGCCGGCCAATAAAGGCAAGAATGAGGTGGGAGCTCTGTTCATCGTCATTGTTCACTCCAGCCGGCCAATAAAGGCAAGCCAGAGGTGAGGAACAAGACTTCTCCCTGAAGATAGGGTCCGTGGGGTCGCTACTGCCCAACAGTTCGCCACATGCTGCCCTGCGGATTTCTGTATCTCTCTTGGTCTGGCTCCTCACTTTAGACCTATTCCAGCAAAGTAAACTCTTCCGGCATAGGCCTAGAGTTCGGAGCGCGCAAGCCCCACCACGGCGTCAACGTAGAGATACGGCGGCGGGGACATTAATATTATTATTATTGCGTCATTATCGATACTTTTGTTGTTTCATGAAAAAATGTTGAAGAAATTAAATAATTGCGCATCATAATGACGATAAATTATTTTTATTCACGGAAATACGAAAACAGTTCCTAATTAGGTAATTTAATAGACACCGTAAAAAGTAAGTGATCTTAAATTATTTAAGTAGTTGATACTAAATGGGCAGGTCAGATAATTAAAAGTACCGACCAAAATTCCTCTTCCTCACAAATAGTGCAACGGGGCAAAGTAACCTCCATTCCGAATGTGACTGAAATACCAGGGGCGCAGAAACAAAGAGCGGTGGCCGGCGCGCCGAGCTGTGTCGCATTAGCAAGGCGGCACCTACATAATTTAGTTATAATGACGGCTCGTCGTTACCTCCCGGGCCATTAGGTGCCGACTACCTACGTCGGCGTCGCGTCGCGCCTCGTGTGAATCCGCGCGATATAACTTTGGCACGTTGCTACATACCTAGTAACTATATGTACGTTGCGTCGAAATATATATTAATAACGTAGGTACTTGGTTTCAGGTTTACTATGTATTTGTACTTACATCATGTTGTTTGGGTGTCGAGTGTGTTGACTGACGACGGCTGGCGCGACGCGAAACGCGTTCAGTGAATTTAAACGATTGATGATAGGAATTTGAACGAAGCTGCTGCTGCTGTATTTCAAGGAGAAACGGGGCGAGTCCTTCATACTACGATACGTTTGGTTACCCACAGAAATAAGTCCTTTCTTGTAATCATGTAAGGAATGGCTTTCATTTTGACATATCGACAACATTCATTAAGTTATTAACGTTGTTGAGCAGACAAATTTTTCGAATTTAGGAAGCAATGGTTTAGCAGTATTCTTCAAAATAATTCAGATAGTGATTGATAGTGTGTTTCGCAATTAACAGATTATCATTAAAAATGTAGAAACACAAAGTAGGAAGACACCGCTACTTTATGTAAGTATACATTACTCTTTCTTGTTCCACCACAAGATTATGCCGATAAACATCCAAGGCACATCAGAACAGGCTGTTCTTATCTCCCCCGCAATTTACTAAGAAAAAAGCTTTCGAAATATCCAGTCTCGTACAGACGTGCTTAAGTAGACATCTGTCAGATGATCACGGCACGACACCCGCCAGGCGTGACAAAGTCACGGCTTTCCGTAAAAATGCGCGGAGCGAGGTTCTGCAATATTTGAAGCGCGGACGCCTCGGGAAAGGCGGCAATCAGCCGCAGGCGGAAACTGGCAGAAGTTGGTAAGCGGAATAATAATTACTTGACAGCAGTGGGTTTCAATTGATTGATTCGAACAAATTAGGTACTTGGAAGCTTTTGTTGGAATGTTGGTACCAAATACCTATACGGCGCAAAAATGAAGCAGCAAAAAAATAAATATCCGAAACATTTTTTAATCCTATAAATTCAAGCGTCGCATTCTATTTTTGAATTACAAAATAGTGATGTCCCATATGAGTAAATTCCAACCTACTCCTGTCGATGTCGAAGTAGGTAACTCACAAAATCGAGTAATACTTTTATCGATTGTAGCACAGAACTGGGACATAACAAGTGGTACGTAGACGTACTCCTAAACAGTTTAATCGCCGACATCGCTCCGTGATACCTCCCCTCTGTATTTTTCCGGCCACTTGCTCCCCCTGTTCATCCCTCGCTGAACGGACACTCAACATGACTTAGGTACTTTTGTTTTGGATCTCTGTACTTAAATATTTCGAGCTTAGAGCGCAGTAAGGGAGGTTGAAGGATTAACTTGTTTTTCACGAAAGTTGTTTCGCTACAATTAGTAGTAATTAGGTAAGTATTAGTCATGCAAAAAACGTCAAACGATTCTGAAACGTGCATATATTTTGAAGATGGTAAGTAATGGCGCGTAGAGTGTTAGGAATAGTATACGTATATGCCTCCTCTAACTTCCTACTCCGATTGGATTACGTAAGTTCATGAATCTACTATACAGGCGTATACCTAATATCGGTAAACACGACAGAGATTGAATGGAATGAAAATGAATGCGAAAGCGTCAGAATACTCAGAATCGCCCGCGAAATTCAAATAGTCATAAGTACAATAGAATAATTATGAACTTGGAGAGTTGTATTTCTGATTCAAATGATTATATTTCTGTAAAGCCATATTTGTCACGGTCGCGAAACATAATTTACCTGACACGTTTTTTTTTTTTTTTGCAAATCCTGGGTTTGGAATGTATTACTGAACTCTTTTATATAAAAAAAAAACGCTGAAACTGGCGAAACACAACCAGAGCAAATAAAAAATTGCACTCCAGAAGTGCCGGTAGAAGGGAAAACAAAACACAAACAGAATACTTTGCCATCACTCAATGACATAAAGGATACACATTAAAACCGTGGACAGCCGAACACGTCCGAAGCAGTGCCGGTTACTGTAACAGTGGCCCGAGTACAATAGTTTTTTCCCATCTCAAAAAATGCCCACCGCGTCTAAACAAGTTTTCACTTCAAAAATTCATTACATTTTTTTTCATCATTATCACAGGATGATGCTGATGACAAGTACCAACGATCTCCAATTTCAACTAAAAATCACAAAAAGACAACAAATTCAAACAAAATAGTGACGTTGACAGATATTATTAATACGGCGACACAGGAAGAGACGAAGCGTAATGTTTTTAAAATTTCACGCTATTTGCTGCCGGGAGGTGGGCAGGCGAAGAAATTATAATGCTTTGTCGAGACACTCGGCGGATTTCCGCCTTTTCGTCCGTCGGACTGGCTGGGGCGAGGACATGGTGGTTAGCGAAGCGGGGATAGGGAGGCAAGAATAATTTGTGACGACAGAATTAAGATAGGTTAAGGAGGTAAATAATTTGGAGGGAAATATACCAATAAGATTTGTGCGTCCTCACTGCTCTGCAGTGCAGCTAAATGCAAAACTAAATTAAAAGAGAAAGACGCAACGCGAAAGTGCGACGCGGCGACGCCGACGCGACTCTAGTAAAACAATTTCTATGAAAACTTCTTGGAAATTGTTCTACCAGAATCGCGTCGCACTATCGTGTCGCTTTCTTTTTTAGTGGCTTTGAATGTTCCTATTCTCGAAATCGTAATAGCTCAATCTTCCGTCGATGCGACCACGCACTATTTTGCATAGCATATTTCATCAATTTCTAAAATTTTCTCTTTCATTCGAATTCTCAAGAGAAGTTCACATAAATCTACACAAACTGGCACAAGACAGGAAGCCTAGATAGCCCCCTTCCTACTAAGACTTCAACAAAATACCTATAGGTAAGCATCAACTGCATTCCCCGCCTCGCCTATCCACCATACCATAAACCTCACGCCATAATGGCGCTTCGGGCACGCCATCTCGCGGCGCCTCCCGCCCGCTCATTATCCGCGCCACTTTCCCTCCACCGCGTTGATTGATTGATTCATTCGCACGGGCCGTAACGATAAGTGTTCAGTTTAGCTTGTTATCAACTCTGCGACCCTAGTAATTTGGCGTCGATTGTGTGACGTTACCGGTAGTTCTGATACGGGTGTTGATTTGTATCATCAACACCCGTATCCGAACTACCGGCGACTTGTTGTAGTTATCTACTACATACATAATTGCTGTATACAAAGAGGAAAGTGTTAAGTAAGATCGATTAAATGATAATCCGACAAATAATAAAACAAAATTAAAATAAGTACTTAACTGAAGTCTCTAATTCGATTAAGGATTCAATCAATTCATTTAAAAATTGGAGTAATCGATTACAAAGTTAATAAAAGTCGATTGACCTGTTTTCTGTTTTGCTCAAAACAGGTCAATAATTACCTACCTATGAATTACTCAACGGAGTTTATTGCACATTCCGTTAATCCTTACATGAAGAGGCAATAGCGCAGATTTTACAAACGTGTGTAACATTTTGTGCTTTACCAAAAAACACTACCTTATCGGAATCGCCATTAAAAGTTCAACCAACCCCCTAAAAATTCTACAGTCCTAGTACAAAGATGGAAAACGCAACCTTTGTTTACGGACGACCAAAAAATCCATCTGTTGAAAACATCTTTACGCCTGTTATTTATGAGGGTCTGGTACTATGGTGATGTGGTTGGTTTACGATGGTGAATTGTTGCCGCTTTATGGCTGATACCGTGGTCTGGCAACGCCATGGTATCTTATGGTGCTGTTAAAGTGCGCCGTTATTGGTCTGACGATTTTATGAATGTGTTTTCGTAAATGATAAGGGTGGAAGAAGTGATTGTGGAAGTCATTGTTTTAAGTGGAACACGAAGGCTCTTAATTTTACGAGAAAGGCTCATTCCAATCCGAATACGTAGATACTTCCGTTTATAACGTTTTTTATTATTTTTTCTCTGTTCTTTATAGGAAGCAGAAACAAACCCGCCTATTTTGGGTTTGTTTCTGCTTCCTAACCTAACCCTTCGTGGAAATAGGCGTGATGTTTGTTATGTAAGTTACTATGTTATGTTACTATCTGTCATACATACTCTTATTTGGCGACGATATCCGAAATAGCCCCCATCTATAAGGCAATCAAGAATCAAGATAGTTACGTGTCCATGGGTCGCAAGACGAATCAGCCCTGAGGCTACCGTACCGACGACGACCGTACCCCCGCAGGCACGTTACGGATCGCTCGCGATAATTAGAGGCGGCTGATAATTAAGTGACGATGAGGCCTGCCTTGCCCGAATAATGAATGTGTGTGGGCGAGATTGTGCGGCTGACGCGAGGTCGTGAGTAGGATAGGATACCTACTACATATTTAGATACATATATGCATACAGAGCGTATCAAATCGGGATGTATAAGGGACGATACCTACCTACAAAATTCGTAAACCTAGGCCACAGCAACAAAACAAAAGAAGAAAAAAACATATTTATACTTTCGAATTTCGAAGAGTGTATTATTCTGTCGAGAGCAATGATATTTTGAGAGTAACCCAGCTGTCATTATGATAACAGTTCGAATCTATTTGCAAAAAAAAAAATACATATCCATTGATATACATAGGTACTTATTAAAAGGTTATCAATGTACAGACGCCAGCACATCAACCAACTCCAATCTGTCAAACTTTCCCAATCAACCTTGAACTTTAAGACTATATAGATAAAGTTGAAAATCTATTAAATAAATTTGACAGATTGTAGTAGGTTGATGTGCTGGCGTCTGTACGTCTATCTAAAGAAATCAACGAGAAAAAGGAACATCGTAAATAGGTACGTTTCCAAGACAATCGAAATCCGATTCAATATGTGACGACGGCACTCGATTCCGTCCGAAATTCGATAGTTTCAGAATCCCTCCGTGTTCTAATTACGCGTCATCAGCGTCGCCGCGCCTGCAAGCGCCGGCCGAGACTGGCCCGTAGTCTTTGACACGCCAGTTTATTGACGTTAACACTCTTGGCACTATACAAATAAGGTTTAGTTTTGCCCGTGTCAACTGCAGCATAAGTTTGCGGCGACGTAATTACCGACCGCTAGTGCAATGCCGCTAGCTTGTAATTTATGATAGCCTGGTAGCGCCGCGCCGGTAAATGTCGTCACCGGTTGGAGTGGTCAGTTTTTTTAATACAGGAAAACGTTTTTCTCGATTAGATTAACTTTTTATGTGAAAAATGGATGGCTTCGTGTTTTACTACAGCTGTTTCCTGGCTGGCGCGCAAAATTCAAGTATTCAGTTGGCTGGGTCCTCTGTTTGGTTGATACACCATTTTTTCTTTATTTTCTACAAAGTTGCCTGGTAAAAAGGAGTACCGCCTCAAAGTAAAGAAGGCAAGTAGGTACATAAATCCTAACAACTTAATCCCCATTAAATATGCCCCCGTATTTAATGGGGATTAAGTTAGTTGAATAATCCAGTCAGTCATTTTATGTGACTTAAGCGTTTACGTCGTACGGCATTTCATACAAATTTTCAAGCTCTTATTTTTCGCAATGAAGGAACCGATTTTAATGAAACTTCATACGCATAAGCAGGATACAAAGGTCTAAAAAGTTAGTAGAAAACATTTTCGAAAAATTGTGTTACAGCCAAATTAGACCGATTTTAAATTTTCCATAGAAACAGAGATTTCCAGTTATCTTTTTTTAAATATGACATTTCAAAAATGTTTTCTACTAACTTTTTAGACCCTGGTATCCTGCTTATGCGTATGAAGTCTCATTAAAATCGGCTCATTTATTTCGAAAAATAAGGGCTTGAAAGTTTGTATGAAATGCCGTACGGCGTAAACGCTCTTAAGAATCGCAACTTCAAGTTAGAACCTAAAGACGCGACACGGGCCAACATCTCAACAAGTAGCAACAAGAGCTAGCGCAATAAATACAGCACGAATTAAATAAAGCGTCGTTGGCAAAAATAAATAAAAATGAAGTCGGCGGGTGTTCCGCTGGCGCGCGACTCCGCTTCAGACGCATTGTTCTTGTGGCGCCGCGCCGAGCGAAGAGGCGGACTGGCTGGATGTGACCGCAATGCAAGGCGCGAAATTATTTTGTGAATAAACTTGTTTGAATTAGGAATAAATTGTTGCTTTTGTATTGTTATTTATCTGAGTTTTCACATAAGGGTTCGAGCAAACGATCAGTCACGAGACTGAGTCATCCATAACTGACATTCGCGACATCAGTCTGCAGCATTGGTTTGTAATAAAGTTGTCGTGTCCAATTTTGGTCATGTTTGTGACTTTTATTACTGATAGTTTTTACGTGTAGGTGTAGTTATTGGTTATTTATTGGTCTTAGATCATAATAACTCACTAAAAACTACTAAAAAGTAGAGAAGCTTCGGCAAGATATTTTATTTGGAGCTTGGTGGGACTAGGGTTACCAGATGAAAAATTAAAAAGTCCGGAGAAGAAGCCTGATTTCCTTAAAAAACCCTGAGAATTTGTCGCAATTTCAGATTTTTTTCTCAAACGTAATTTAAAGTCATAATTATTAATAATTTTGTGCACTGAGGATCTCGATTCTCGGAGGAACGTGTGGGACGCGCGTTGGGCGCGAATGCACTCCACCCCTCAAGGTCCCCGTAAGGTACCTATCATAGCAAAACAAATTTAAAAAAACTGGCCAAGTGCGAGTCGGACTCGCACACGAAGGGTTCCGTACCACAAGGCAAAAACGCCGAAAAAACATGTTTGTTGTATGGGAGCCCCCCTTAAATATTTATTTTATTTTAATTTTATTATTTATTATTAAAGTTAAAATACAACTGAGTATTTTGTGAATATTTCAAGGGCCTACCTATTACCATTTTTGATATCGAGCAAAAAAGGGCAAAAAAATCGCGTTTGTTGTATGGGAGCCCCCCTTAAATATTTATTTTATTTTGTTTTTAGTATTTGTTGTTATAGCGGCAACAGATATACATAACTTGTGAAAATTTCAACTGTCTAGCTATCGCGGTTCTTGAGATACAGCCTGGTGACAGACAGACGGACAGACGGACAGACGGACAGACGGACAGACGGACAGACGGCCAGACGGACAGACGGACAGACAGCGAAGTCTTAGTAATAGGGTCCCGTTTTTACCCTTTGGGTACGGAACCCTAAAAAACTGGTAAGTACCTAGTTGAAAGTTTTATAGATAAGTGTTAATTTTATTTGTGCAATTAACATGACTAAAGTTGTTTTTTTAATTAGTCACTATGTGAAAAGATTTTTTTTCTGTTTTGTACCTTTTAATAAAAAGATCTTAAAATTCTACTCTATTTTATTGAAAATCCGGCCGTAATCATGAGAAGAGTTTAAAAATCCTGAGATATGGTAACCCTAGGTGGGACCCAGCATAACATAATGTTACATTCGAGTTCACACAATAGGTATAAGTGGGTTACGCCTAGTGTTGCCAGGTGTCCCGATTTGCGCGGGACGTCCCGATTTTCAGGGGTCTGGGGATGCGTCCCGATTTGTACCTGATCGGGACGCTAAATGTCACGATTAATAAAAAAATTAAAAAAGAAATGTATATTTACGCTAAGTACGTAATTTTTTTAACACGGAACTCCATCTATTGGCTTTGGATATATTCAAATATTGAGAATTTCGAAACTGTGCAAAAAGACTTAAAACCCCTTGTTTTATTTTTGTTTACTGTCCCGATCTGCAACTCTAAATCCCGATTTTTTTGAACTCATGTACCGATTTACAACAAATCGGGCCTGGCAACATTAGTTACGCCAGGCGTCTTTACCCACCCATAGATTTATTAATTTATTTGTACAACGCAACCGTCTGTCTGCCCGTTTGGTAAACCGTATGCATCGCCAACGTCAAGGAAGGGTAATTATTTCGGCACTTTATGTTCTCAGAATTTATAATTATTTAGAATAAGAGACGAAAACAGGGGAAAGCGCTGTGGCGCCCGCAACGCACATAATGATAAATGGTACCTATGTGTTCTGCAGAGTTCCGCTAAGCAATGTGGAACAGCCCGGTTGCATCAACATCGCTACTCATGGTATACAACAGAATTACCAGATATAGCCATTAAATAAAAGGTACTAGTACCTAACTACTACATAACGGATTCTTCCACTGCTTTGGCAGGATGGCTTCTGCAGGTTCAGAATTTAAAAAAATCGCAATGCAAGAATTCGCCAGTTTTGCGTTGCCACTTTGGTTATAGGTACTTTTAGGCCCGGTTGCATTACTCATCACTAAATACGTTTAGCGCTAAACGTATTTAAAATATCGTGCTGTTTTTGCCAATCGTTTGAAGATGACAGAGACAGAATGATGTTTTAAATGCATTTAGTGATCATGATCAGTAGTGCAAGCAGGCCTTAGCATTTGTTTGAAAATTGGAACCAATAATTTTCGAGTTTAATTGGACAGTTGGACACCGATAAAATGCAAAGGAGCTCTTGAGCTGTAGGCCTTTTCTAAGCCATCAATAAATTGTCCTTATCATCGAAGGTGCGCCTAAGTTCGAATTTAATTAATAATTCAAAGGTTATAGTGTGCCAGTGCCGCTAGTGGGATCTTTTGAATAGAAAAGACAATCACGCGAACCTACACGTGTCATGTATACCTAACGTCACCATTCGTACCGCTTTGGGCGGGACAGTCCCGCTTTCAGGCTGTCTTTCCCGTTGTCCCCAACCAGAGCAACAATGTTCCACTTTTACAAAGGGACCAAACGATATTCAATTCAATTTGTTCATGAACAATAACATTGTATCTGAATATAAAATAGGTATAAGACAGCACAAAACATATGTAGTCGATAAATAATTATAAAGACTAACATCAACAAATCATGTGATCCGACATTTTAAAACGAATTTGCTTCACCGACTTCAAAAGAAATGCGTCTTCAACCGCAATGTAATGTTAAAATTACACTTAGCTAATACTTATATTATTTTTCATGCCCTTTTCTCTTTAGTAAAGTATGTTTTTTTTTGTTTAATTCCGCAAGCGTCCCGCTCTGACAAAAAAAATATGGTCACGTCATGTATACCTACTTACTGACTGAGTTTGACCATTCTGATCATATTATTTACTGCGCTAGAAGCTATAGTTATATCCTTTGCTTAAAGGACTTGGCTTTTTTTAATAAAGGGTAGGTAGTTTAAAGGTCTGTGTGGTGCCGGACTTAAAGAATTGCACCACCCCTTACTTCCCGTGGGTGTCGTAAAAGGCGACTAAGGGTCTTACCGGAGAATGGGCAGCAGCGTTCTCTATTTATTCCACCACCATACCATACTGCGATCGCCAACCCGCCTGCCAAGCGTGGCGATTATGGCAAACCCCCCCAAAATTGGGGGAGGCCTATGTCCTATGTATGAGGAGTATGAGGACCCTATTTATGAATATTTCTGATCTCCCGCTGCCACGTTATATCTGTAAAAGGCAAATGGCCAATTTCTCACCCCCAGGTCCTATCACTAGGTAGGAGTAATGAGACTCGCCAAAGTAGGTATGTAAGTATATTGATTGTGTAGTTATGTAGATGTACCGCGGCACTCGGTCACAGTATAAAGATCATACAGTATTTCGACTTCATACAAACGGACGAAACGCGAGCTATACCTACGCGCCTCGACCTCGGCATGCGCTCGGCATGCAGACAGTTGCGACTGTGCCGCAGTGACGAACGGACGGTGCGTTGTTTTTTTTAACAATAACCGCGCGATCACTAAAAATAAGTTCAAGTACATATTTAATATGACGAGTAGGCTATATTGTGCTGTTTTTGGTTGCATGAACTCGTCAATAACGCATCCAGAGATAACTTTTTTTAGATTACCTGGAAACTCTGAAAGGTAAGACTATAAAATAATTTTACTTACTAGTAGGTAGGTACATAATGTGTGTCTTTTTAATGGATAAGTATTTCCTTTTATCTCCCGAAAAAAAAGATGTCTGGATTAATAAATAAAGTGAATAGAGTAAAGGAAAGTGTTGTTATACACGAGTGAAATAGGTAGTTATAGGCGGTAATATTTTTCGGTCGCAAATTTATAAGATTTGTTAAAACATAAGTACCATGGTTTTTTAGGTAGGTACATGGTTTTTTAATTAAATCTACCAATCAAAAAACAACACGCATTTTTATTAAACACTTCCTATTAAATTCACAAAGTGTTTTATTTGTTTATATAAAAGAAGTATATTTATTTATTTATTTTATTATTTATGTACACACAGCAAAATACAATAACAAAACTAAATGGAAACACAAAGTAGGCAAATGTAATTAAAATGCTGGAGGCGGGCAGCCCTATCGCATGTTTATGTACCGCGCGGCTGTAGGCATTTATTTCAAGGTTACGGCTGAGTTACAATACTGTATGATCTTTATACTGTGACTCGGTGGCACCTCTGCCAATCTCTCGGGGTTAGGCGCGACGCCGGTTATGCAATGTACTAAATTGAATTTGCCCGAAAACACGCCACGCGCTTCTAGCGAAATTGCACCCACGAACACCGGTGGCGCGGGCAATTGCGAGAAAGCGCGGGCAACGGGCTGACGAGAAGGGGCGAGCACGAGTACGCGGGCGGCAGAGGCGGGAACAAGTGCGTCATTAGCGTCGAGTGCTACTTGTAACGCGACGCCTGCCGGGCGCGCCGATGAAATTTATCGGGAGTTATATAACTCCTGCAGGCTATGTACGCTTGGTATCCGCCAGTAATTATCAATTAATATAGTGGAATATCTTCACATCATTAATTTAATGAGAAGCGAAGGATGCGGTGGTTTTATAATTGTTGGTTAGGGCATGAGGTGAGGGTAGTTAGTTATACCACCCCTGTTTCTTCACCTGGCCACAGTATAAAGATCTTTATACTGTGACCTGGCACAGGCAACTGAAGGAACATGGGTGGGTTTTAGTCAGGTATGAGGGTAGTCTGACAGTTTTAACTAAACCCGCGCCGAACTGCTCACTTTAATAAACTGTCAAAAAGGAAACGGGCATGTCATCAGTCGTCATACTAGATAGATTTGTGACGGATTCAAATAAAGGGAATCCTAGGTTGAATCATGAGAAGATGGTTTTAAACTAAGGGAGGGCCACAAATCTTCACATATAAGCAAGCCAAGCAGGTTTTAGTCAAACAAAATCCTTTGTTGTACTATTTGCATAAACTCCAGTCCTCCATAAATCCAATAGTAACGTTAATATACCTGCACTTATTTTTTGCAGCACAAAACTGCCAATTACCAAAATTGTTCGGACCTTCGCTTTATAACTAAGCTTTGACGTTGCAACTGGCATGGCGGCCTGGCGGGCTGGGCATTCAGTTACCGAACATATCGTTTCATACACAAATGTATGTACATTGTCGTACATAGGTACGTATTGTCTGTCTGCGTACCTTTACCACTGGTCTGCCTGTAGCCCGTATCATACAAAGCAAATTGTACGTAAAATGGGAGGTTGGGACTTGGAAGGATTATTTACCCCGAGGGGTAAATGCGTCTGACTCCGTACCGGCCACGTTTTTCACAAAGGACGATTAATTATTTCGAATTCAACGTTTATCTTTGTAGAGACAGCTAGGTACTTCCGAAGGCTTACCGACGCTGCGCCTTGTTAAAAAAACCAGGAAGTTTTTCTACTTGATCCATGACAACTGTCAGTCTTGTAAAACTGATAGTTTTTTGGTACGTTAATGGTCAATCAAAATCTTTGCGACCTCATCAGTCGTCCGTTCTGCGAGGAATATAATAAATAATATGGAAGAAAAACCAGCATCCTAATTGCGTAACACACTATCGATCTCAATCTGAATAATTTTGACGGATATTGCTAATCCACTGCTGCATATGTTCGAAAAATGTGTCAGCTCAGCAACGTAAATAACGCAATGAATGTTGTTGAACTGTCAAAATGAAAGTCATTCCTAATGTCAGTGGGTTACGCAATTACCTCGAAATTTAATCTGTTCTAAAATAGAATACCGAACCTGTAATCAATAAACAACGTATTACAATTTCACCCAAAATCCGGCTTCAATTCAAATGCTCCCACTATTATGTTTGTGTGTGTGTGTGTGCTCAACATGTTAATACCAATATTATGTATGCAAGCTACAACTGACAGGCAGTGAACAGGTGATGTGTGAGAACATGTATTGCGGGGTATACACAGGTATATGTATAGAATGCTGTATGTGCCACTCTACAGCGTATATCGCACGTAGGTAGTTGGTGCGGGACGCGTTTGGAAGCCACCAAGGAGATGGGATACAGAAATCCTAGCCTAAGTTTATTGATCACGTAAATTCATAGAGGCCATTGCTATAAGTACAAGAAAAAAAATACCAGTGCGCAAAATGTAACCATGAATTAGTAGCATTACGATCCTAGACCCCCGCTAGAGCAGACATTTTTCGTCGGTTATCCAAAAATAAAAAGATTGTTTCATAGAAAATTGCAACCTACGTGGTCAGAATTTATGGGAAAGCTAATATTTTTTTGTTAGTTTTTTATCTTGTATGAGGTCACTGACCTCTATAATACAGTACTTGTATTATAGAGGTCAGTGTATGAGGTAGAAAGACACAAAGTAAGAACAATTTCTAGTACTATTTCACTTACCTATAAGGTTTGACAAGACAATCTTAAAAAACTGACAGAAGACTGAAGCGAGCTAAACACTTGTAGTCAATTTGTCAGTTTTAACTGTTCAGTTAAATCGTAAGGTGTGTAATGTTTAACACAACTGTACAAGTCTCGCAACGAGTAATGAGCGCTGACCTTGAAAAAAACAAGCGAAACAAACTCTTATTACTAAGACATAAGGGCTTGTGACGTTTGTTTTCTTCAAGGTCAGCGCTCATAACTCGTTGCTTACACTGTACAGTTGAACTGACAATTTGACAAAACAGATAATCGATATTGCTTGTGGAACTAGACCTGTCAAATAATAATAGTTGAATAAGGATCTTTTGGTGCGAGGTCAAAGTCGGAACTAATTCCGCCATCTTGTCTTTTTGAATACAATTTCAAAAATGTTTACCCAGCAACGCAGTGTCAATGTCAGTCAAGTGCCAGAAGATCCTTGTACCGCAGTGTTCAGTTAGATACGCTATTTGACAATGACATTTCTTTTTCACTTCAGCAATTTTCAAAAATTGGGAGTAATGGTACTTTTGTATTGACATTGTGTGGGACAGTGTCCCGTGTGGTAGGTACTGGCCGGTAGGTACGTACGGTCGCGCGGTCACCTGAGTTTGCGCCAGTTTGCGACTTGTCGCGCGCCCGTAAATCGCACTCGGCATGCGATAGGGATGTGCTCATGTGGCCGATTATCGATATCGATAATTACATCCTAAGTAGGTTGTTTTTTTTTTGTTTAGTTTTCTATTTTACAGACTTCCGCATCGGTGGCTAAGCACAAAACTTTAACTATATTTATAGATGAGATGGGCCGTAATATTCCATTCACACAAACATCAATACTTAATACTTAGTTAGAAGAAAAAAAAAAAGCTTCAGTAAATATACAGAATGAAAAATACGATAAAAAACTAACTTATAAGTACTTACGTATGGTATCAAATTCTTTTACCAGTACCTAAGTTAGTCGGTTGATGAAGTTGAGGGATATCGGGGTTTCGTTTCAGTTTATATGTATAAAATCTACTGGAATCGATTTCCCTTACACGTGCATGTAGTTTTTCCGCAGTGTCGCAAACTTTTATACCTGAAATACTGTATGGACATAATCCAGTTATTATTATTACATATTGCATTGTTTATTATAAGTGTCCATACCATTTCACACAATTTCCTGGTAAAGTGAAAGTGTTTTTTTTTCCTAACTTTGCCCCACACTAGGAATTACTCCTGTATCGTGGGTGCGTTTACAAACATTTAAACTCACATACACAAACAGCCAGACCCGGAATAACTATAACCTGTAGGCAATACAAATATTGGTTCCGTGCTGGAATCGAACCCGCGAAACGCAGCGCAGCAGTCGATCGCTCAGCCACTGCGCCAACCGTGTCGTCTACGTCATTGTAACTGATGCACAGGATCCTGTAGGGCTATGTCTTTGTCTAGACATAGTGTAGGCTAATCCTGAACTATATTCAAGTACCTACACAGTTACACACGACGACTGTCATTCGTGGATATTTGACAGTCGTTAAGGGTAGTCAAAAGCCCGAAAGTCTGACAACCAGTCTTACCAAGGGGTATCGTATTACTCAGTAACTGGGTTGAGGAGGTCAGTTAGGAAGTCGCTCCATGTACAATACTGGTATTCAGCTGATTCGGTTAGACTGGAAGCCGACCCTAATATAGTTAGGAAAAGGCTAGACAGATGGTGTAGATGTAGCGGTATCTACAACGCCACATGCGAACAACGCGTCATACTGACGTCACGCAAAAATCCTGCATCGCGCAAGCAGAGTACACGTATAGGCCGTACGTGTATCGCCGTACACGTATAGGCTTTTCGTACAATGAGAAGTCAGCTTATACTGGTAATGTAATAGCTAGGATATGTCGTCGTGGGTAGATCACAAATTATATTCATATACTTAAAAAAAAACAAAAAAAAACAATTAAGTATCATCACTAAATTACGGCTTATTCCCAGGAGCTCCAAATCTATTGTTCTCCAAACAATTTCACTCCAAACATTTATTCCCAAGAGCTCCATGATTTTATTAGTTAAAATAATATAATACTAAAACGCATATATACCGTCTCCGTACCGTCGTCGTGGGTAAAAATTGTTACCATTGCTTTTATAATTTGGAGCCGCCGGGAATAAGGCTAAAGGATATGCGAATCGCGCTATCATCATACCATACAAAACATGCAATAAATTGAATATCTGAATAAATAAAATAGAGACTGTAACGGATCGTTGCACTGTTGAAAGGAAACCACGAAAATATGCTAACACGGGGTAGCTGCGCAGACGTGTCCGGTGCGCGTACGATTCCGCCCTATCGGCGTCGTGTCTGGCCGGCGACTACTCGGTGGCGGGGGCGAGCGGGATCGCCACGATCCTGCTCCCTCGCACACTTTTATTATTGGCTATCTGTCTCGCGACGCTCGCTACCACCCCGCCATTTATTAGAACAATATTTATGGCAACCGGAAACACAATAATTATCACATTCATATGATTCATACACATAAACAAACAGTAAATTATAAAAGGATAATTAATCAATGATATTACAATTTAATGTCATTGTTATTCATTTAAAATAAACACTAAGTACCTACTTACATTACTATGTTATAAAAAACAGCGCTGAGCCGTCCATCATCATCGCTAACATCCTGCCCCTCAGTGTCGTCATTACGACACTCATCACCACTCTGAAGTAAAGCAGCTATACGCGATGCTGGACGCTTCATGATACCGGTTTTTGTCCTTATATCTAAGACTCGAACCCGTCCGTCAGGCCCAGGGTATATTTTCTGAACGATGCCCTTCGGCCATACGTTCCGCGGCGAAGCGGGGTCTACCACTACTACAAGATCTCCTACCTTCAATTGAGCGCCTTCGCGATTCCACTTTTTACGCGGAGCTAGGGTAGGTAGGACCTCTTTCATCCACCTAGACCAGAATAAATCGGCCAACCGTTGAGCTATACGCCACTGTTTACGCAAAAGAAGATCTTTGTCGTCAAACCTGCCAGGTTGCGGTAGATTTGACGACGAACCTATAAGGAAGTGGTTGGGCGTCAATGACTCCGAGTCACGAGGGTCAACGGACACATGAGTTAATGGTCGACTGTTTACCATGTTCTCCACTTCGCATAAGAAAGTGGAGAGCGCTTCTTCCCTAGGAGCGCGTTCTTTTAAAACAACTTTTAAGGCAGTTTTGACACTGCGAATGAGGCGTTCCCATGCTCCTCCCATATGGGGGCTAGCAGGGGGAATAAATTCCCAGTGGACTCCTTTATTTAAGGCTTCTGTCACCAGTTGTGGCTGATGGTCAATCACCTCCTGATATGCTTTCTTTAATTCGACATCAGCGCCTCGTAAGTTGGTGCCATTATCAGAGAACACTGTGTGTGGCCAACCTCTGCGTGCGGCCATCCGACGTAAAGCCATTATCATAGAGTCGGTTGTGAGGGACGAAACTAATTCTAAGTGCACAGCACGCACTGTAAGACAAGTAAACAGTACACCGTACCTGCGTACCCTTTGTCGACCAACTACTACTTCCAGGGGGCCAAACAAGTCTACACCACACATTGTGAACGGCCTCTGATGATGGGTAAGTCTGCACTCAGGTAAGTCACCAAGGCGTGGAGGATTAGGTGAAGCTTTTCTAAAACGACAAATCAAACAATGTTTGGCAACAGTTTTAACAGTGGGCCTTAAATTTACGATCCAGTACCTTTGTCGTAATTCGTTAATAATCATCTCGTTACACGAGTGTGCAGCATTCACGTGATAATGCAACACTATGAGCCGCGCTATATGGTTTTTACCATCTAAAATAATAGGAAATTTAGTCATCTGATCAACATCTTTCACGTTTCCTATTCGTCCGCCGACACGTAAAAGATTATTTTTGTCGATGATCGGGGTAAGTGTTCGTAAACGACTTTCACGCGTTATCTCTTTATTTGATTTTAACAAATTAATTTCGCTACGAAATGACTGTAACTGTGAATGATAAAGTAACAATATCTCTGCTTTATGCATTAAATCTACGGTAAGACAGGTGATTGACCTTTTCTTACATTTTTCGATAAATAATAAAACTGTAGCCGTAGCACGTAATAATCGCAGCCAACGGGAGAATCTACTTGGATCCGGTATTGGTAAGTCACAAATTATTTTATTATCGCACACGTTTATTCTTTCTAATATTTTATCATCACTAGTAATTATTTTTATTTCCGGTTGTTGAGGCCAGCAAGAAGGCGGTTGGTACAAAAATGACGGTCCGGAAAACCACGTGGAATCACTACTAAGCACGTAATCGGTATTCTTCGTTCCCAAGTCGGCTACGTTTAAGTCAGTAGGCACATAGTGCCACTCGTCAACCTTGCTTAACTCATCAATTTCCCCGAGTCTATTTGCAATAAAAACTTTATAGGTTCGACATTGATTCTTAATCCAATATAAAACTGTAGTCGAATCCGTCCAGTAGTGTACTGAATTCGGTTGCAAACGGTGTTCTTTTTTTATGCTATTAGCTAATTTACACGCTAATACGGCTCCCTGTAACTCCAATCGCGGCACGGATACTGGTTTCAGGGGAGTAACTTTGCATTTGCTCGCGATGAACGATACGGTAACGCGTCCATTGATGCTTTCGCGCCGCCAGTAAGCAACCGCGGCGTACGCACTCGGTGATGCATCGCAAAACATATGAATTTCCAAACTAGCTAAACTATCGTTTGTCAGGTCAGTCGAAAAATACCATCGCGGAATTCGAATATTATTAATTTCCTGAGCTTGACTAATCCACTCTCTAAATAAATCATATAAATCGTCGCTTAGTTTATCATCCCAGTTAAGATTCTTTTCCCAAACTTTACGCATTAAAATTTTCCCTTTAATTGTGAATGGACTTAGGTAACCGTGAATGTCATAGATGGACATAACTATACATAATAGTTCGCGTTTTGTCGGTATCCGTTTCAGAAGTAATACCTCTTGCGGTATCCGTTTAAAGGACAGATCAAAGGCCAACATATCGGTACTTGGAAACCATAACAGCCCAAGTGCTCGTTCCGGTTGGTTATCTATATTGAACCTTATTGCCTTGTCATTAAGGGTTTCTTTGGGGACTTCACTTAATACGGTCGGTACGTTACTTAACCAATTACGCATCTCGAATCCACCTTGCGTGTGAATATAGGAAACGTCTTTTATTATTTTTGTAGCTATGTCTAAATCTGTAAAACTATCTATATAATCATCCATATACTGGTTAAGTTTAATTGCGTTAACAGCGTCAGGCATTTGCTCTTGAAAAAGAGAAGCATTTTTGTCTTGGTTTATGAATTGTGCTATAAAGGGAGAACAATTAGCACCGAATATGAGTGACGTCATGGCGTACTTATTGACCTCGTCGCTCCCTTTCTCTCTCCATAAAAATCTTAATGCGTTTTGATCATCATTTTTAATTTTAATTCTTAAAAACATATCTTTTATATCGCCAATTACACCTATATAATTTTCTCGAAATCTAAACATTATGCCGTATAAGGAATTTAATAAATCGGGTCCCTGCAGTAAAAAATCGTTAAGTGAAAAATCATTAGATTTAGCAGCGGCGTCAAATACTAACCTCAACTTCTTTTTATTTGGATTACTGACCCCAAAGTGAGGCAAGTACCACGTACGATTAGTGAGCGTGTCTTTACACTCAGACTCGCTAAGTCTTCTAGCGTAATTATTTTCAAACAAATGTGCAATCCGTTCTCGATATCGCGATTCATATTCCGAGTCGGATAACATCTTCCGTTCGACTGATTTTAGTCTTTTTAAGGCGACGGAATACGAATCGGGCATAACGCAAACATCTGATTTCCAGGGAAGACCCACTGTCCATTGACCCCCGATTAACTCAGCTGATTCGTTAAGTATGTTTAAAGCTCTTGTTTCTTCGATATTTTGACGCGGATTATTACAAATCCCAATAGAGTCAAGCGAGAAGGAACGACGTATTAGTTCGTGTAAATCTATATTATCGTTACTTTGTTTGAAGGTAGTAAGATCTCTGTTGTAGGTATCTAGCGATTTGAATGTGGGCGGCTGACGCTGTGGGTAAGTTGTGCACGCGGGGATGGTAAGTAAATGCGAGTCGCTCGCGCCGCTTGAGAAGCGTGCGCGCTCACGTTGTTTACAATTTTTATAAAATAAGGCTCCGTGCACACACCACCCGAGCAACGTTTGTGTAATAAACGGCCCATGAGGTTCAAACTTCTTACAAACTATTGGCGCAATCAGATCATAGTTATCTTGACCTATTAACAATGTAGGTTTTATGATATCACAATTGCAAGAATTAAATTTAAAGTTATACAAGTTTTCGTATTCACTAAAGTCCATACAAGAAGTCGATTGCACAGGTAAGTTCAATTCTTTTAATTTGCGAGCACGTAATTTAAACTTATTACCGTCACTGTTACTAATGTCTACATTTAATATTTCAGTTTTACAAACCAACTCGCTGGAGTCCCATGCACTCGTAGCACGCATCTTGACGCACTCACCGTGTAACCCAGCCTTATCCGCGATATCAGCTGCGATAAGGCTCACCGTCGCGCCGTCGTCTAACAGCGCGTGCGCGTGAACACTTTGTTTGGGTCCATGTATGGTAACCGGCACTATTTTAAGCACTATTTTTGACACGTTAAGCACTTTACACTTTTCAGGGTTATTATTTAAGACGGACACTTCGGAACATCGCGTTTCGATCGTGTGGGCTACGAGTTCGTCGCTGCTAGTGCAGGCGCGCGGCGCCGCGTCCGCGTCGGGCTGCTGAGACTTGCTGAGCGGCTCGGTTGCGGCCTGGCGCGCTGCCTGCGGTTTCACCCAGTGAAGCAAACTATGATGCGGCCCACCACAGGTGTCGACGTCGCAGTTCTCGGCGGTGCACTCCGACTGATTTTCATGTCGATCTCCGAGACACTTGAAGCACAGTTTGTTTATGCGAACATAGCGCCATCGGTCTTTGCGCATAGCGTGTTTGAATCTGCTGCACTCTGCTAATTTGTGAATAGGTTTTTTACAGTATTTACATTTATCAGATGTAGAGGGGTTGTTGACCTCCGCACACACTAACACCTGTTGTTTGTGATTTTTATATTTCTCGGTATTAGATCTCGGTTTCGAATCGATTTGACTGTGCACGTAGCTTACTCCAGATATTGCAACTTTCTTGGCTTCTTGAAGAAGAAACTTGGATAACAATTCTAATTTTGGTGTGTCGTCTTGATTATCATATTGATATATGTAATCGGCCCATTTATTAATCAGTTCGGTGGGCAATTTGGACACAACAATGGTTACTAGTTCGGGACTTCGTAGATAATCACTTTGTTGCACAGTGCGAGTAGCTGTAACATAATTCTTTACTTTGATGGCGAAGTTTACGACCTCCGTATGATATGCTTGTGGTAGCGGCTGTAGTTTTCTTAACTGTTCCGTAACTGTCCTCATTATGTTTTCAGGTCGACCAAAACGAAGTTCCAATGTCTCAAGTATCTCTTGAGGTGATGTGGCGCTCATCAGTAAAGATGACGCTGACTCTTTTGCTTCGCCGCGGAGACACTTCCGTAGGCGCCATAAATTCTCGGAATCCCTGTAGTTGCAGAGGCGCGTGGACTCGTAGAAAGCTCCTTTGAAATGTAGCCACTCCATCGGATCTCCGGAGTATATGGGCAGGTCTTTGCAGATAGCTAACCTTGACAAGAGTTCATGGTTTGTTGATCTTGAGGTTGAAGCACTGATGGCGTCCTTTATAGCGTTAGTGAGCGCTTCAATTGCAGGTTGAGTACCGGCCGACTGATCTGTGGGTTGCCGTGCGCGGCTGGCGCTGTTTTCACAAACTTCGCCGACCACGTTCCGTTCAAGCGACGACCCGGGTGCGGTAACGGATTGTTCCAGCCACTTTTCAACTTTACTTTTGCACGATATCGACGAAGATTGCTTTGAACATCTGGAATCTTCTAGGTGTGCCAAATCGGCGGCAAATTTTTTCTCTAATAACTCCTTTTCTATGCGAGCTTTAGTGATCGTCATTTCGGCTTGAGCTTCTTTCAACTCGATGATGGCTCTGGCTTGAGCTGCTTTATATTCGAGCTGCTTTTGCCGCGTGGCCGATGAGGAAGACGCGTGGCTCGTACACGTGGCGGCTTGTTCGCGGCTGTGCACGCCGCCATCTTGAGTCGCAACGATGTCGGACAGAATCTTTCCAGCGCTTTTCCTGTTGTACTGGACGTCTGAACCCGCTTCTAGCTTCATTTTCGTTTCGTTAGCCATCATTTCTCTCGATTGTGCACGCGTTCTCCCGGTACGCGGCGTTTGAAACAATGGCATCCTGCCACACAGGTTTTGTGCTTCCTTACACTGAACACTGCTGATCCGGCTCGAATGGACCACTTTTGTAACGGATCGTTGCACTGTTGAAAGGAAACCACGAAAATATGCTAACACGGGGTAGCTGCGCAGACGTGTCCGGTGCGCGTACGATTCCGCCCTATCGGCGTCGTGTCTGGCCGGCGACTACTCGGTGGCGGGGGCGAGCGGGATCGCCACGATCCTGCTCCCTCGCACACTTTTATTATTGGCTATCTGTCTCGCGACGCTCGCTACCACCCCGCCATTTATTAGAACAATATTTATGGCAACCGGAAACACAATAATTATCACATTCATATGATTCATACACATAAACAAACAGTAAATTATAAAAGGATAATTAATCAATGATATTACAATTTAATGTCATTGTTATTCATTTAAAATAAACACTAAGTACCTACTTACATTACTATGTTATAAAAAACAGCGCTGAGCCGTCCATCATCATCGCTAACAGAGACTTCAATATGTCAGTCTACACTACACAACTCCAAAAGTCCGGACACGAGTCCAACAAATCCGGAATTCCTTGTATCGACGAACTGTGAACATATTATGCACACAACTTCATTGTGGATTTCAAGGGGATTTTCGCTGTCACTATCAACAAAGCCTCGGTTTTCGATGAGATATGTCCTTTATGTGGACAGGGACCTTCCAAATGCGAGGACTGACATCTGGAAACCCACAGGAGTGTTATGATGTGTGAAGACGAAGATCTTCATAGATCATTGTGGTGTTTTGTGTGTAATTAATGGGTTAAGTTAAGCAGGCGGTAGTAGCTATGTTGGGTTCTTGCACCCTATTTGCGTAACATAGGTACTATTAATCTCAATCTAAATAATTTTGAAGGATATTGCTGTTCCATTGATTCATATGTTCGAAAAATTTGTCGGCTCAACAACGTGAATAACGCAATGAATATTGTTGAACTGTCAAAATGAAAGCTAATGCTACTGATAGTGTACGATGCAACCACCCCGCCTATTAACGTAGAGTAAAATGAAAGCTAATGCTACTGATTGTGTACGATGCAACCACCCCGCCTATTAACGTAGCGTAAAATGAAAGCTAATGCTACTGATAGTGTACGATGCAACCACCCCGCCTATTAGCGTAGCGTAAAATGAAAGCTAATGCTACTGATAGTGTACGATGCAACCACCCCGCCTATCAACGTAGCGTAAAATAGTTGGGTGAAGACTTTGAGTAGGTACCTAACACAGATATAGATATACCTAGATAACGCAAGAGTAACTACTCCGCGTGCCAAAAATTGCACCAACTTATGATTACAAATCGTAAGCCGCCCCTTTCGCGCTCAGTCCTTTGTACTGCTGTGAAGTATCACGAACTGTATGAAAACCAAGCGTACCATTTTTTGACTACCTACTATGACGTCACAAGCTCGCGCTCTTGCTCACACTTACCCAGCCAGCAGTACAAAGGACTGAGCGCGAAAGGGGCGGCTTACGATTTGTAATCATAAGTTGGTGCAATTTTTGGCACGCGAAGTAGTTACTCTTGCGTTATCTAGGTATATCTATATCTGTGGTTTAGACCTATACAGTTCGGCCGACGAGAGAATGCGTTCTTGACAACTGTCAGTTTCATACAAACGAATACGTGTTTTGCGAATTTGATCTTTATTAGCTACTAAAATTGTCGGTCCCACTGGAACGCATTCTCTCGACGGCCAGACCGTAAATGAATGACATGGTTTATGATTGCGTAACAGACTAGGTAACAGTAGCAATGGAAATTCGTTCTGACAGTTCATTGCGTTATTTACGTTATTGAGCAGACAACTTTTTGGAACACATGAAGCAATGGATCAGCAATGTCTTTCAAAAAGTTTCAGTGATAGTAATACCATTTCAAAGCAAGCAGCACGAGTAAGCAATCAGAAGGATAGTTATGTGTCAATGAGATGTAAGACCCCCACAAGGTGGTCCGACGACCTTGTGAAGGCCGCAGGAACTCGTTGGATGCGAGAAGCACAGAACCGGTCGAAGTGGAGGTGCTTGGGGGAGGCTTATGTCCAGCAGTGGACGTCTTTCGGCTGAAATGATGATGATGATGAGATGTAAGAAAATTCAAGTGGAATGCTGATAGAGAGACAGCGTTCAATAATTCAGTCTCCTAATGAAAGCCAACATACAAGATGAACACATCAATAGCAAAACCAAAATACAAGATTCGTAGCTACTGCGAAGATTCTGTTAACCTCATTAGGGATTGTAAGCGTAACACTGTGTATATGTTGCCGGAAATGTATGAAACCTAGGAATTTTACACAATTCCTAGGAAATATATGCAATTCCGAGCCTACTTAGGAAACGTGTAAAATAATCTTTGAAAGATTCTTTAATACACACAATTCCTGTGAAATGTATGTATTTCCTAGGAATTGTATGCAATTCCCAGATGATACTAGGAAATATATAAAAAGTAATGCTTTCTGTGACTAAAAGAAATAAAACACGTTTGTAAATTTCTCTAATCATAATAATAATTAAGCATAACATTCTAAAGCATTAATTTAGCATGCTGCATGTTTTATTTCTAACGACGTCGACGTCAGGTCGACGGAGCCCCGCTGCGCGGGGCTCCTCTTTCTGTCTGCACGGTTTAAAGGAACCTAATCAAACCGAACCTCGGGGTGCCCTTCGCTCGCTCTTGCATCCACGTCGTCTAGTAGCACAACATATTGAATTTTTAACATTTCCGATTGCTATTTAGGAAATGTATAGATTTCTTAGGAAAAGTGCATATTAAAAAATATATCATAGATTTCCTATCTAGTTTAGGAATTGTATAGAATGACGGGTTGCACACTTTTCCGTTAACAACGTATACATATACAGCGTCTGTCAGAATTCTGTACAACATATACCTACATATGGCAGACGTTATGTATAGTTGATGTAATATTAAATATCTGGTACAACATAAGTTTGTAGCGCCGTCGCACGTACCGCACGTAAGTATGGGACGGGATACTGTGCTCACTTGTGCAGGGCTGTGCCAAGATAGTATATTATAATGTATTCCAAGTCATTTTTAACCTTTTAAGCGCTTGGCTAAAAATCGATTGCCGTGCCCCTAGCGCGCGGCTACAAATCGATAAAATAATCATCATCATCTGCCTAGCCTTTTCCCAACTGTGCAAAAGTCGTCGCTTAATTCAAACAGAAAAAAAAAGAAATTAAAAGTGTACTTTTGTACGTGCCATTATTATGTACTGTATCAGGAAAAAAATTATATAGGTAAGTGTTATAACTTTTGTACGTGCCATTATTAAATATTGTTTTAAAGAACTTTTAAGTTGACTTCCCCTAACCAAGAGCGTATGTTGTACTAGAGATCGGTTCATCGAATTATAGCAACAGGTGGAATTCGGACTCTTGACCTGTCGATCGTCTCTTCCAGGCTTGAGCCGCAGCCGTCGCGTTTAGAGTGATTTGTTACTGTTGCTTATTTATTTATACATCAGTTACTCCTATCTTAATCATTCTAGAATAAACCATATACAGGGTTATTGGTAAAACAATAACAACCTCTTAAGAGGTGATTGTACTCATCATTATGAACAACTTTTATTATGGGACCAAACCTGAAATCGCGAAAAAAAAAATCAGCTGTTCCCCTACATTTTGACGAGTTATAGATACGAACATAAATTCTGGGGTCTATAAATATACAGGCTAATTTTTTATCGCCATCCAAATTTTTACAGGGATGAATATGAACCCATGAATATGAACAACTTTCACTATGGGACCAACTTTGAAATCACCAAAAAAAAAATCTGCTGTTTAATACAAAAGTTCAATACCTACTTGACCAAAATGTATGAAACAGCTGATTATTTTTTCGTGATTTCAGAGTTGGTCCCATAGTGAAAGTTGTTCATATTCATGGGTAAAAATTTGGATGGTGATAAAAAAATCTTCCTGTGTAATTATGGTTTTCTCATTGCTGCATCTGTATCTGTACTGGACCAAACCAGGGTTAATCTTAGTCTCGTATCCCATCCTACCTTAATTTTCTTAGTACAAATTAAAAATAAATCCTACTATCATTTCGTAATTACTGAAAAAACCTCAGCGCTGCGTCAACCCTAACTCAGTATATAGCGGAGCTTTCGTATAATTCGTATATGCATATATAAGTATGGCGCTACTGGCATATTCACCTGCTCTCTCAATTTCACAAACCGCTAGTGTAAACCGGAGCAAATACAGCACAACCTCATCAAACGTAGGTTTTCAATAACAAGGTACTTTGCCTCTTTGTCTAATGCGTGCACGCTGTTAATCGTAAAAGAAACACAATGTATAAATCTTTTTATCAGGAATTCAACATAACTAATAATTAAAAAAGAAAAAAAACAGTGGCACTCCGGGAGTGCCGACTGAAGTGAAACCAAAACACAAACATAAGACTTAGTCATCACTCACTGACATATCGGATATGCATTAAAACCGAGTGCATCCCGAGGACAGCCAAACATATCCGAAGCGGATATTTTTTTAATCGTCTTACAAATAAAACACGCGCGCGGTGTCGCTTACGGTAACAGTGGCGCGAGTTCAATGGTTTTTACCATCTCAAAAAAAACCCAAAGCGCTTAAATAAGTTTTCACTTCAAAAAACACCTGATGACTTAAAAATGGTAGCCGCCGCCCGCAGACGGCTTTACTGTATCGGGGTGTAGGTAGAACATACCTACTGCAGAAGTACATAATTATTCAAATAAATTATGTGACTATTTATGTCAAAAACTCAAAACTATAAATTGCATAAAATTACTACATAGACTGCGGTGAAAGCGCGCGCCTCAAAGAGATGTCAGCATTGAGGAGAATAGGGCCGAAGCCTGCCGGGCCAGCGGGATTGTCCGAAAGGGTTACCGCTGGCCCGGAACATAAAGGACTAAGGAAGGAACACGGGTGGGTTTTAGTCAGTAAGAGTCTGGCACTCCCTTCCGCTCCACCCAGAGCGGGAGGAGTCATTTGATGATTTCCCATCCGCAAAAAAAAAAAGACTGCGGTGAATGATTTTAACATTTTTAACTGAAGAAGGCATACTAAAATCATAGCAAAAGCATAAAGTATAATAATGTTCCCACTGCTGGGACCTGTGACTCAGGCCTCCTCTCTGTGAAAGGGAGTGGGCCGTAATCCACCATGCGGGCAAAGTGCGTGTTGGTAATGTCATAGGTGTTCGAATTTTTGGTTCTAGGATTTAACGGTTTCCTCAGAAGTTTCTTTTGACCGTTTTGAAAGTTAAAACGCTAAATCAGTCATATTCAATTTCAATTTTGGGTTCTAATAGGATAGGGATTTTCCTAGGCATCTTGATGTCAACATAGTCCAATCTTAAAGCGAAATAAAAAGTACCTTGTCGCCTGTCAGTCCGCAAACCGTCTTTCATCTCCCAATTTGACATAAAACCAGTATTAAAACCTTCGTGAAATAATAAATTACTATATTTAATAACACAGTGTTCAGCCAACCCTGCGCTAAGTACATAGTGTCGGGTGTATGTACTTATGTAGGTGTAACGCCGCCGACAGAATCACCTGGTCTCGCAATTTTACGAGCAGCCCGTCGCTTCCACCGCCTTTCACGAGCGTAGAGCTGCGGCGACGTTTATTCGATATCCGGGATTAATATTTTGTAGGGACACAAATTTTTTACACCAATTATATTTTAAAGGAAAGATACGCTACGTTCATAGTTCATACTGAACGACGTTCTGTATTGTTGCGTTGTTATTACAAAGTACTTACTGCGATAGATAATACGGAACGTATGACACAGAAAGAGATAGCTATCTGTAGTGTGTTGCTCGCTGCTATTAGCGGACTAAATGAAACTATAACAATTGTCTGAATTTGTCTGCAACAATTTGCGCGCGCTAGTGCCATATCTACTTCTTTAATATAATATAATTGTTTTACACACATTTTGAAGAAGTAACAAATTTCACAGTATATTTTAATATTTTATATTTTTGGATAGCCAACATAGTTGGGAATAGCTAGGCAGATGGATTGATGTGGGATAATGAAATTGCAATTGCAAAAATACATTTAAAAATCAGTATTAATTTATGAGCAGCTGGAAAACATGTACAGAAGCCAGCACATCAAGCTACTCGAAACTGTCAAATTTCCCCAATCAAAATTGAACCTTATAATAAATAAAGTTGAAAATCTAATAAACAAATTTGACATGTTGTAGTAGTTTGATGTGCTGGCGTCTGTATCATATTTGGATTTGCAGTAGGAACAAGCAAAATTAGCCTATAATGTTCCCACTGCTGGGACCGCCACAACGCGGGCCCACTGCGGGTTGGTAGATGTCTTCGAATTTTTGCAAACAATATTTTGCCCAAAACCTGTTCATGTACTCTAATAATAAACTTCCACCAGCTGTATGTTAAACTAAGATCAACAGAAACATTAACGAAAATCCTAATTGAACATCTAAAATCAATGAGAGGTTTTTCTTTTGAGTATTAAACAAAAAAACATAGTTTCCAAGACTCCTGAAGATGGCGTTGAACTGACTACGTTACTAGGTGCCAAGCTAGAACGCTTGAAAAAAAAACATTGCGTCACGTCACATAAGGTGAATGGGTAGTTGAGACCGCGAAATTCAAATTTACTTACGTTTTTAGGGTTCCGTACCTAAAGGGTAAAAACGGAACCCTATTACTAAGACTTCGCTGTCTGTCCGTCTGTCCGTCTGTCCGTCTGTCTGTCTGTCTGTCACCAGGCTGTATCTCAAGAACCGCGATAGCTAGACAGTTGAAATTTTCACAAGTTATGTATTTCTGTTGCCGCTTTAACAACAAATACTAAAAACAAAATAAAATAAATATTTAAGGGGGGCTCCCATACAACAAACGCGATTTTTTTGCCTTTTTTTGCTCGATATCCAAAATGGCAACAGGTAGGCACTTGAAATATTCACAAAATACTCAGTTGTATTTTAACTTTAATAATAAGTAATAAAATTAAAATAAAATAAATATTTAAGGGGGGCTCCCATACAACAAACATGTTTTTTTTCGACGTTTTTGCCTTGTGGTACGGAACCCTTCGTGTGCGAGTCCGACTCGCACTTGGCCAATTTTTTACAATTTGCAGGTCATAAGAGATTGGTGGTTGGTGGTAGAAATCTAACTTAGAAAGATATATTAATGATTCTAATTCTCTAAATATGTACCTGTTATTGTCGCGAATCATATTTTGATCAAGATAAAATCTGACACTGAACTGCAAATTGTAAAAAACGTAAGAAAATTTGAATTTCGCGGTCTACCACTATCCATTCACCATAAGCTCGTTGACTGACACTTTAGTCTGCTTTCGTTTTACGACCTCAAAATTACATCCAAATGAAATAATTAAAAATTGATGTGACGTTCCGTTCCTAGCAGTAACTTATCAAGTTCAGCGCCATCTGTCCAGCGACTAGGGAAGAGATTAAAAAAAAAGAAAATCCCTCATTCTATTAACTATCGATAACACCAAGACACAATTACGATCCCATCTCTAAACTTCAAGTGTGCTCGGGCCTGTGTCCCGGGCGCGCGGCGGCGATGGAATTAAATCGCACGCACGACACTTCCGCCCCCCCGTCGCGTCGCCACCCCCCTCATGGCGCTGTTGCTCCCGTCGCGGGCAGGGTTGGCACTTGGTAATAATTTATTTTTTGTACTAAGAATATTTTTAAGATAGGTTAAGAATTGATGATTTGGTTACTGAAATGCGAATCTTGTAACGGGAATATCAAAACTGAGATAGTAAAAACTGTTTTTGGAAGACAGCAGAAAAGTGCGTGTTGATGGAATTCGAATAATTAGATTAGAGATAACAACCGCTTGAAGTTATGGATCCTTGCTTTGTAATACAGTTGTGTCGTAAAACGGGAAATGGAGCCAAAATTCCCAGTGCGTTTTTATTAAATTTGTATGTAAAAAGCCGGTCGAGTGCGAGTCGGACTTGCGCACCGAGGGCTCCGTATTAAAATTATTTTTAAACAAATTAATTATTTTTATTATTTTTAACTGTAAATTCACGGTTTTCGGATTTTTCCTTTCCTGGGCTGCATGTTTGCATTGCTTTTTGTCAAATTTCATGATTTTAGGTCAATGGGAAGTACCCTATAGGTTTTGATTTCTTACTTAGAAGTTTGATTTTTTCACTGCTTCAAACAGACGGACAACGAAGTGATTTTATAAGGGTTCTGTTTTTCCTTTTGAGGTACGAAACCCTAAAAATCACGCGCCGGGCGCGTTATCTGCGCCCTGTCGCGTCAGTCGCGTGGCTCGTTGTAGTTTGTGATCCGCCTAAGCGCCTTCGTGGCATTGTGGTTGTTAATAACTATCAACGGGTTGTAAGTACTGCAATACTTTCCTTTACTTACGTTTTTTTTTTTGTATGTTTGTTTGGGTAGATGTGGTAACCTATCTCTAAACTACATCATATTATTTTGTATTTACCAACAGAATTACAGGAGTTTAACATAACCTGCTGAAACAAACAGGTATTCATGCATATTCGAACCAAGCAAAATAATAATAATTTTCAAAGCTTATTTTGAAATTGAACAACCCTGTTCGCCGCCGCGCCGGGGGCAAACCACGCGGGGACTCAAGTCGAGGTGACTGATGCTCGAGGCACATGTGTGTACACGGCCGCGTCACTTAGCTTCCGTCATCTTCTTACCTACACACCGCCTTAGTTTTCCTAATACATAAACTCTTTTCAAGTTCTGCGCGCCTGGTACTTTTGATTAGAAACTGTATAGTATATTGGCATTAGAAATAAATAATGGTGTTTTGAGTTAGAAATAGCGTGTGGTTTAGTGACGTAGTAAACCATAGATATATTAAAACAAACACTATCTCATTTATTATAAATCTCTTTTTTTTCTCTCTTCCCGTTTGAGGTTGAAACTGGTGGTTCTATTGATTCAACGTTATTACGATGATGATGGTGATAATGATGATGACGTCTACGTTGAAGACGATTATTACGATATTATAGCACTAGGGAGGATATCGCAAAGCGATTGGTCGACTTTTACGTGATCGAGGCGTTGTTGGCCCTATATTTAGGATTAAGTATAAAACATCACCTGCCATTCAACGTGGCATGTAGCAATGCTGACAGCCTTTTAAAACTTTTCCCAATAAAGTGGATGAACTTTGATGCCCTGCCATTTATTTTTTAAATCGATTTAGGTAGTTCCTAATTCATTAATAACTCATTCTTTATCCACACATTACCATACCACCACTCACCCCTTCCTCCCTAGTCCTCGATTGTTTTCAGTTCTTATTTTAATAAAAATCCGAAAGTTCGTTCCATGGGGTTCATCCAAATCAAACCTTATGCGTATAAGTTTTGTTCTATTAGTCAATACTTTGTCATGTTATATTTCGATGTACAGACAGCAAATCAAGCTACCCGAAACTGTCAAATTTTCCCAATCAACGTTGAACCTTATGTTTGGGCGGTAAAGTTGAAAGTCGATTAAAGAAATTTGACAGATTGTAGTAGCTTGATGCGCTGGCGTCTGTACTTATGAGTCCCAGCATTTTGTTCAGAAACCGTAGATGAAAAGTAGCTTGCTTACAGGATCACTAATTCAATAGTCTATGAGCAGCGCGGGACGTGCCTTATCGATAGTATCGACACGTGGCAATGTTCGTGACACAACACTGGTTCGAACCTTATTAGTGATGGTTGTGGTACGTGTGAAACAAGGCTTAGTTTGCTCGTCTGTCACTGTTCCACTGCTGAGCAAAGGCCTCCCCCAAATTCTTTCAGGCATCCTTTTTAGTAGCCACCTCGATCCAACCCTTGCAGTAAGCGTCTAGGTCGTCTCGCCACCTCTTCCTCTGATGCAGGTACCTACACTTATTTTAAAGAAGCAGGCACTGCTCTCAAAACGGTGAAGGAAAACCTCGTGAGGAAACCGGCAAGTCCTAGAACCAAAAATTCGAAGACATGTGACATCCACCAACCCGCAGTGAGCCCGCGTGGTGGATTACGGCCTACTGCCTCTAACAGAGAAGAGGCCTGTGTCCCAGGATAAAATCCTTTTCCAGGCTTCAGTTCAAAAAGGGGTGATTGATTTATAATTATAATTCATCCATTTTCCAAGTGTCTGTGGTACTATAATGTACTTTTTCTTTTACTAAGGGCCCATTCTGTCGTTCATCGTCATTCATCGTCTGTGTGGTGCCTTAAAGAATACCACCACCTTTTACTTCCCGTGGATGTCGTAAAAGGCGACTAAGGATCGTACCGGAGAATGGGCAGCAGCGTTCTCTATGTATTCCACCATCATACCATACTGCGATCGCCAACCCGCCTGCCAAGCGTGGCGATTATGGCAAACCCTCCCAAAATTGGGGGAGGCCTATGTCCAGCAGTGGACGTCTATCGGCTGAAACGACGAAGGGCCCATTCACACGTACCACAACCACATACATCGTAGCGACAGAATGTGGTCAAGTTGTGGTTACGTGTGAATAGTGTCGCTGCGGTTTCTTGCGGTTGCGTTGTGGTACCTACAAATGTGGATGTTAGTTCGCGGTGTCGCTTGTGGTTGCGTTGTGGTTGCGATGTGGCTGCTATGTGGTCGATATCACACACGCAGTCAATAATAACGGCAAAATGTGGTCCGTGTGAATTTGACTATTAATTTTCATACAAATTAGCTACCGACCACGTGTTGTGGTTGTGGTACGAAACCAGGCTTAGTTTGCTCGTCTGTCACTGTTCCACTGCTGAGCAAAGGCCTCCCCCAGATTCTTCCAGACATCCTTTTCAGGAACCACCTCGATCCAACCCTTGCAGTAAGCGTATAGGTAGTCTCGCCACCTCTTCCTCTTCCTGGGCTGTTCTCGGCGGCACCGTCCATCCTCAGGCACCCACCATGTGGGGACTGTTGCCCAGCGGTCGCTGTGCATGTGACTGACGTGACCCTCCCAATCCCATTTCAGCCTGGCAGCCTTTATGCCTTAGAGTAAGAAAGCTATAGAGCATCGGGTAGCGTGGCCACACATGAGACAAAAAACTAACCTAACTAACATGAGCTACATAAGTAGCTGCCTTGAAAAAACCGGCACGCACTGAGAGACGGAAATAGTATAGCTTTATCCTTTTCTGTTACTTATAATAACTCAATACTTTATCCCTTTCTTGTGGAAATGAAATGGAGCTACCCGCCGTCTATACTTTTCTTTGTCTTTCTTTTCTTTGCCTGACATCTAGGATCCTCGTTTTGGAATAATGTAGAAAAACGAAGTTAAATCACGACTGTCTGATTTTCTCCATTTACCAAGATGGAATGGCGATTGAAAACCATTAAAAATGCTTCACTTTTAGTGGCACAGTGAATATAAACCGTTAAACCTACTGGAGTGTGTATATCTGACGTTTTGCCGCGCTGTTAAACGTTAGAGTATCGGGGCGGTGGACCATTGTCAGTCCCCGGTCAGGGGTGGCGCAGGTCTATATCGAAAAAAAAAACAGTTTTTTTTTATAGGTGATATTGAAAATTATAATCATGATCTATGGTACTGTATGTTTGACGTCGTTCATTCGGAATTTGTTAGAAGACTGAATGAAGTGCTGAACGAAAATTGAGAAAAGCTCAATCGGAAAGTGAACTTCCATTGTAATGCAATAAGAATAGATAAGTAAGTAGTGAAAGAATTTAGTTAATTTCTTACTTTATTATTCTATATACAGACGTCAGCACATCAAGCAACTACAATCTGTCTTTCTTTAATAGATTTTCAACTTTATGACTAAAGCATAAGGTTCAATGTAGTGTAGATAGGGAAAATTTTACAGTTTCGGGTAGCTTGATGTGCTAGCGTCAGTACCTGCTAGCTTTTGCCCATGGCTTCGCTTGCGTTTTTATTGGAAAATATCCCAATTGTTTTCATATAGGTACCTCGATAGGTTTACGCGCCTCACGCGAGTAAAGCTAGTCGGCATGATTTTTTCCGACATCATCTACAATAATCGTAATATTTAAGACAATTTACACAAAACCTTATTGATTTATACACCTAAACCTATCCTCATCTCCGTCTATTCGTGAAAATCATATATGAAAATCCGTTCGGTGGTTTTTAGGGTTCCGTTGCCAAATGGCAAAAAACGGAACCCTTATAGATTCGTCATGTCTGTCTGTCTGTCCGTCTGTCTGTCTGTCTGTCTGTCCGTCCGTATGTCACAGCCACTTTTCTCCGAAACTATAAGAACTGTACTGTTGAAACTTGGTAAGTAGATGTATTCTGTGAACCGCATTAAGATTTTCAAACAAAAATAGAAAAAAAACAATAAATTTTGGGGTTCCCCATACTTAGAACTGAAACTAAAAAATTTTTTTTTCGTCAAACCCATACGTGTGAGGTATCTATGGATAGGTCTTCAAAAATGATATTGAGGTTTCTAATATCAGTTTTTTCTAAACTGAATAGTTTGCGCGAGAGACACTTCCAAAGTCGTAAAATGTGTGTCCCCCCCCCCTGTAACTTCTAAAATAAGAGAATGATAAAACTAAAAAAAATATATGATGTACAATACCATGTAAACTTCCACCGAAAATTGGTTTGAACGAGATCTAGTAAGTAGTTTTTTTTTAATACGTCATAAATCGTAAACCGCAATTTACCTTTTATTCAACCAACTCAAGTATAAAAAAATAAAAAAAAAACATTTAATTTCATAAACATAAACCTTATGCATAAACCCGGATGTTACGGAACCCTCAGTGAGCGAGTCCGACTCGCTCTTGCCCGGTTTTTTAAGTTTATCGCATTCAGACAGACAGACGCGGCGGGGGTATTTGTTTTATAATATTTAGTGATTATTTGTGGAAATATTAACCATCATCTGTGTATAATTTAATAAGGTCCGGCAGACTTTCCGTTAGTCTCATAATCACACTATCATCTCCTGTCGCCACTAATTTGGTTAAAACTTCTCGTCTACCCGCCCTTCCCGATATTGCGCTAACCCTAGGGATGCTTCACTCGCCGGATGGTCCCGGCTGTTTACGCCCGGAGCGTCCAACCCCCTCCCATCCTTGGTCCCCTGGTAGTTTTTATGTTCTTTTATTACGTCACGTTCTCGTTTGCTCCCGCTTACCAGTTTTCCCGTCTTTGTTAATTGTGGCTGTCTTCGTCTTTAGTGTTTTTCCTCCTTAGTAGGGGTTTTCTTTTTTTTTTGTTCGGGGAATTGTAATAGAGCCTTTTTGTTAGTTAATGTTGCTTGTCGGGGTTTGAATATTAATTGATAAAAAAAAGTATTAATATTTTATTAAATTATTTTTGGTCTGGCAATTTCTGTGTTCTCTTCGTTTGAATTTGTTCTTGCCACACTTACTTGTGCACTATAAGTATTTCCTATTATTTTTTTAACATCAAGCCTGGTGGTAGTTTTTCGGCGGAAGCCATTGTTTCATTATGCAATCCTACTAATAATATTTATTATAAATATAAAAGTTTTTGTGTTGGGATGTTCGTTTCTCAATCACGCAAAAACTGCTGAATGAATGGATTTGAATGGAATTTGGCACTATTATACTAATTTCCCGTGGTATAATTTCCGACGTTATTAAATATTTTCCACAACAGTTCTAGGATATTAGTTTAGTATGCAACGCATGATAGAATTATTTACTTGCTTACAGACGCCAGCACATCAAGCTACTACAGTCTATCGCTAAAACATAAGGTTCAAGGTTGGTTTAATGTTAATGTATTCTGTACTTACACATAAACTTCCCGAATAAATTTTAAATCGAACAAAAGATAAAATTTTTCGGAACTTTTTCCGAGAGTAGCCTCAACTAAGCTCCCATAAAAATACAAAGCACGAAACGCAGTAACACCGGGGACACCATAAACGCAACCGCAATATATCCCACAGCCCACAATATGTCGGTTATATTTTTACGGCTGCGAACTTGCCTCGGGCATGCGGTCGGCGTGATGCGGGAGCTTCATGTATATCCTGTATAGGCAAACGGCGCTCCCTTTGTATGAAAGCCTGGTACCCATGCGTATTATTATTAGGAGAGAGGTAGGAAATTCTAAATGGTGGTGCTAGTTTTCACGTAATGTATGGGCGCCTGGTATTGTCGTCGGTGTTTATTAGTGGCGTAGAGTGGTTAATTAGTAGGATGCCTCCATAATGATTTTGGAATTCTGCATGAAATCTCTGAAGCTGTCCAGTCAGCTCCATGAAAAAAGTGCGTGTTTGATCAGACTATGTTCTTATCACAAATTGATAAAAATAACAAAATGTAGCACTGCTATAGAAACTGATATAAGACTTAGGGCCGGGCCGGTTGTTCCAAAGGGACCAACACCGTTCGTTTTCCGATAACGTAATCGTTATTTATTATTGACATACGGTAAGGCATGTTGTAATTGTAATTGAAACAACGCTTTTATTTTCGTTTGACGATAGCTAGCGCCATTTTTGACGTTTTACGCGTGCGTCAAGTTTACGTGGAACAACCCGCCCTAAGACAGTATGGTGCCCTCGAATATTGTTTTTCATCTTTTGACTAATTTTGGCAACTCTAAGATTCTTCGCCTCCCAATGAGGGATTTTCCTTTTCTTTTTTTTTTAACGCTTCCCTAGTTGTTGGATAGATGGCGCTGAACTTGGTAAGTTACTGCAAGGAACGGAAGTCACATAATTTTTTTATTAATTCACTTGGATGTAATTTTGAGATCGTAAAACGAAAGCAAACGAAACTGTCACTCAACGAGCGTATATGACGTGACGCAATGTTTTTTTTTTCAAGCGTTTTGACTTTGGCATCTAGTAACGTAGTCAGTTCAACGCCATCTTCAGGGTTCTTGGGAACTATTTTTTTTTTTTAATACTGAAAAGAAAAACCTCTCATTCGGGCGAAACCCAAAAAAGATTTATAATTTACCGTATCTAGGCATCAAGTTCTCAAGCCGGGTCACACTCATTCAACCCTCCACTGCTAATCCGGGTCACAGTGACTCTTGACAGGTAAAAATCGTCCCTCAACAATGGAAGGGACCCGATACTTTATGAGGGTTACTTATGAGTGCTTTCTGCCCGATTTCATTGCAAGCTAAGATTTTGAATGTGACTTCGACTTTACTTTGATTTTTTTTTTATAAATGGCTGTCTGAAGAAGTGCATAAGTGCGCTGAGATTTTTGAAGTAGTCATAGGAAGTTTCGAGCGACCCATGCTGGCCTGGTACATAAAGATATTATTACTTGAACGAACATGTTTATGAGAATTTCTTTGATAATATTATTTTGAATTTTCACCACTACCCTAACTAATATTATAAGTGCAAAAGTGAGTCTGTTTGTTACACTTACACGTCTTAACTACTTATCCGATCATCATGAATTTTTGTTTAAATTTAAACATAACTTAAACTGCTTACTAACTATAAAATTAAGAAATCGTCCAATAACTTCTTGCCTATTCACAATGTTAAATGCTGCACTGACACACATTTTATTTTCATCACCAAAATCCTCTTACAACTCCTCAATTCCATTGTCTACAATTCTCCACATCTGAGAGCTGGCTGCATGTTTTAAGCTCATTCAGTAAAATTTCATCTCCGGCAGGCGTCTCGAGACGCTAGCATGAGCAATTTGACAGAAGCAAGTTTTAATATTTCAGATCGGACATACGTTCCGGGCGTGATATGTCGGGTACCATCGGGCACTGTCGGGCACAATAGCATCTAGCGGACGTGTTGGGACGTCGTCGGGAGATGTGTGGGCCCGGTTACGGATAGAACGGATACAGCCACCCCATCACTTATCTTAGGGCTCGTAAAATACGGCGAGCGGCGGCGGCGGACCGATAATAGGGATTTGTAGTACCGTTTACCCCTCATTGGGTCTCGGTGTTGGAGATATTAAAGTTCAGGGAGCGGGGCTTCAGATTAATTGTCTTACACACGCATAGGCACAACTGAATTGATGTCGTCAGTTTTTAGCCGATGTCTCTGAGTATTTTTCTGCTTCAGTGACTAAAAATCCGTGCGTGTGTCAGTTATGTCATTATCTAACTACGACAAAGCCAAACACACGTCATTACTAAGTCATAATCGTACAGATTACGTGTGAAAAGCCTATACATTGATGTCTTTTTTTACCCGACTGCGCGACGCAAAGGAGTGGTAATGTGTTTATTAGTTGACGTGTTTCTCGTGCTGGGTTTTAGTTTATTTTTACTAATAATATTCTCTTATTTAATAGAGATTTTGAGACCTCTTGTTATTTCCTTACATAATTCTACGTAGTAGCACAATTTGTTAACCCTCAACGACGCCTAAAAAACTCTTAAAATCCAAAAAGCCAACAAAAAAACCTGCTCTAAGCAAACTAATCGCAAAACACCGCCCGACTTGCACGTAATCGTCACGAAGCAATCTGTGCGGTGGCTGCAAAACATTGCTCTGCATTAGAACGACGACGACCAAAGAACAAGCTACTAATAATATTGTCTCTTTCAAACTCCGTTAATACAGGGTTACTTTACGAAGACCATCCAAATTTTTACATGGTGTTCTACCCATGAATATAAACAACTTTCACTATGGAAACAACTCTGAAATCACGAAAAAAAAATCAGCTGTTTCATACAAAACTTCAATACCTACTTGACCAAAATGTATGAAACAGCAGATTTTTTTTTTCGTGATTTCAGAGTTGGTCCCATAGTGAAAGTTGTTTATATTCATAAAAATTTGGATGGTCTTTGAAAAGTAACCCTGTATATTATAAGGTCCCATTAAAATAGATGGACAAACTTTTAGAAATCATTCAGACCACCAAAAAAGGACGATGGTAAAAAAATATACCTATAAGAAAAACGCATCGATACTTACCTACAAGAAAAATAATCATCTAACGAAAGTACACTAATGTGGCTGCCGGCCACATTAGTGTACTTTCGTTTGATGATTATATATTTATTGTTTTAGGTCAAAATAAAATCACTTTGATCAGTGCTTTTTTTTGCTTGGATATCTTTGGTTAGACGAACTGAGCGCTTTGTTAAAATTTGTCCATCTATTTTTTAATGGGACCCTGTATACAGGGTTAGTTTTCAAAGACCAGCCAAATTTAAGGGTGTGGTTCAGACCATCAAATTGAACAATCACAACTTCGTAATCGCGGACCAACATCGTAATCGCGAATAAAAATTCAGCCGTCCCATACGTTTAGGTCGAGTAGGTATTGAAGTTTTCTATGGGACAGTTGATAGATTTTTCGTGATTACGATATTGGTCCCATGAAAAAAAGTTGTTCAGTTTGATAGTCTGTAACACACCCTTAAATTTGGCTGGTCTTTGAAAACTAACCCTGTATACAGGGTCCCATTGAAATAGATGGACAAATTTTAACTTATGAGTCTTATGAGTCTTATGACTCTTAGTAATCTGACACCATCTCACTTCTACATCTCTATCTGACACTATTCACTAAGAAGAGCATCGCACACCATTTACCAACCCCTTTAAGGGACTTACATGACCTAAAGCGCGGTCACTTTCGGACTGCTTAGAAAAGAAAGAGAAGCGCGATGACACAACGCTGGTAATTTATTGCAAAATATGAAGCAATTATTTAATTACAAAAAATCTATTGTTTGGACTAAAAAAATAAAACAGTAGTGTTTTAAGTATGTTGCTTGTAGAATAATCTGACAAAAAATCAGAATGATTGTATTACTTATATTAGTATGTTTTTATTGTAAAAAGAAAGTTTTTAGAGGTATCTTCATGATTTTTTTTCTATCATATCAAATTAGTTGTATTTTGTTATCAACACAGTATCTACCTAGCATAATATATATCCTGAAGAATATCATATATATTTTTCTGATTTTGTTTACTGTAGTCGATCATATACTTTTATTGTTTCTAAAACTTGCGTTTTTTGCGTTTAGGTCCTGTAAGCCCCTTAACGGGGAAGCTCTAAGTTGGCCCGCGAAATTCATATTTTCTTACGTTTATTGCAATTTGCTGGTCAGTAATATTAAGTTGTACGTTGATTAAAATATGGTTCGCGGTCGTAACAAATATGTATTTACAGAATTATAATCATTACAACCAGTAATACAACTTGTTAAGTTAGTATAATCCCCAAATGTCAAGATTTCACGAAACAGTCATTCTTGGGGATTACTTGATCTTAGAGAGTTGTGTTGATGACTTTAATGATTATAATTCTGTAAATACATATTTGTTACGGCCGCGAATCATATTTTAATCAACGTACAACTTAATACTGACCAGCAAATTGCAAAAAACGTAAAAAAATATGAATTTCGCGGCCTACCCTGGCGCTTTCGCCTTAACAACAGTTGTCAATTACTGCTAATCCAACTAAGCGTGCTGTGTCATTACGTTCGTCCGCTGTCCGTCAGGCGGCCGATCGCCGGACATTTTCGGCACATACGCAAACGGCGCGGCAGGAGAGGGGTTGGCCCGGTTCGCCGCAAATAGTGGTGTCCTGATTTTAATGGGGCGTTAGTGATGTTACTATTTTCGGTGTCCCGGTCCCGTAATATAGAGATAGTGGGGTTAACGGGAATTAGTGTGGGAATTGTGACTTTTTAGGGTTCCGTACCAAAATGGTAAAAACGGAACCCTTATGGTGAGACTACGTCTGTCTGTCTGTCTGTCTGTCTCAGTTGGATATCTCAAGAAATACTAATGCTATCGACTTGAAATGTGGAGTAGTTTTAGATGACGTTTGCCCAACTATTTTGCAAATAAGAAAGTAATAAAAACATATGTATATGTTTTGCAACAGGGACTGAAAGGGGGTCTGAAAAATTTGAAGTGGGGCTACTAGGGCATGTGGGGTATCATATGAAAGGGCGCAGTTTGCACATTCTCAAACATTTTTTCTTTTTTTTTAGGCCGCATAGTTTTCAATTTTTGATGAAAAATGTAAAAAAAATACCTCGACCTCGAGTTCGACTCGCTCTTGCCCTGTTTTTTTATTAGTATTACAGATGGTTGGTTGGTTTGTCTTAGTTTACGGTTATGCTTTTATCTAAGTATACATCATCATCATTTGCCTAGCCTTTGCCAACTATTGGGGTCGGTTTCTAGTTTTATCATCATCATTTTAGCCAACAGACGACCTCGGTTCTACGCTTCCTGTATCCAGCGGATTCCTGGGCCTTTACAAGGTCATGCTTTCCATTTTTTTAGTTTAACCGGATAATATACAGCATTATACGTTAGGTACAACGTACAACTTACATTATTCTCTGTATCTGATCAGTACGTGAGAATCGCGAATAAATGGTTTTGTTTCCAGTCGTTTTAACTAAATATTGATCAAGAACCTTAGATTTTAAGAAATCTTGCTTTTTTATTTACATAATTCCTTTAAGGTATGTAGAGAGATAAAAAGACCGTATGAATCAAATTCGGTGTCATTTTATTACAAAAAAAAATGCCCTGATCGTCTTCGGGGCAGAATAAAATGGCGTAGAATACAATGTTATCCGCATTATAAAATATTGCAAAATAAGCCGGGAATTTGATTCGTACGGTCTTATCGGCAACGATCTTACCACAACATACTGTACTCAACTCTAACAACACCCAATACACTTATAAAATCCAAAAAGCTAACAAACTGCTTTGTGGCAACACGATTCTAGAGCGGTCGCCACTCCAGAACTTTTCGGCACCATCGGCCATCTGTTCTGCGAGCGACGTGCCCTGCCCCCTGCCACTTCAGTTTGGCAATTCTTCGGGCTATGTCGGTAAGTTGCCAGTTGCTACAACCAATTAGCCCGAAATGTATGTAAACAGCTAGTTGCCAGTTGCTGCAATAGTTGCTCCATCTGCAAAGCGCCTTATTCTTAATAGCTGGGCCACCATAAAAGGATGAAAACCCACACCCTAATTGCGTAACACAGTTTCAATCTTTCAATCCGTGATTTTTGAACGAGATTTACCAGTAGCGTAGAGTCAATTTTTGTAAGAGGTAAGCCGGAGTAGATATCTTTAATATGATTATATTATTTGTCTATAGAATACAGACTGTGCCATTATTCAAAGGGAAGCTGGTAGGAATCGAGTTGTATGGAACCTTCGCCACTGGGGTAAATTCGTCTGCTCAATAACGTAAATAACGCAATGGACATGGCTGAACTGTCAAAATGAAAGTAAATGCGATCAAGTGTAATTTATGTGCGTTACGGAATTACCCCGCTGTTGTTAAATAGGTACTCTATTTTTGTACATTTGATTGATGTTTCAATCCAAATTTACTTGAAAGTTCTTCCTCAATTCATCAATTTTATCTACAATACTTTTAGTGAGAAATCTTTGTCATATTGAATCAGAAAGGAAACATTTATAACAACACTATTCTTCCTTTAAAACCCTCAAATCGAAGGTCACTCGTGTTCTACAAGAATTTCACAGCACTAGTAAGTTAAAAAGCACTGGTCAAAAATAAACACCATTTTATCAAACAATCCAAACTACTAGTGAATTATTGTGGCGCCCCGACTGTGTCTGCAAACTAGATGAAAGTGTCCCGGCGCAAACAAACCGGGGTCCGGCGACAATCGAGAGCTGCGGGTCGCTAACAGTTAAGAGGTCTTTTAGGACCCTCACTTTGAAAACATACGAACACACTGCGGTTGAGACGGGACTGACTTATGAGGGGTGCAACCACGGATATCTATGGGTGCAACAGTTTGAGAATGACTTTGTGTTGGATTTCAGTATCTATTTGGGGCTATTTTGTTTTTGCATAACCTTAAATATTTGTTCCCGAAGCGTATTAGTATTGGTCTTCAACTAGTGCGTCTTGCCCGTTATAACATACGGTGCCGAAACATGGACACTGAAAGTCAGGCTGGTCCATAAATTTAAGGTCGCTCAGTGCGCTATGGAGCGGGCTATGCTCAGAGATTCTATCAGAAACGACAAAGAACCGGAGTATGAGAAGTGGTAGTGGGCTGGCCATAATTGTCGAAGGACCCATGGCCGGTGGAGCAGACGAGTCCTGGAGTGGAGATCGCGTATCGGCAAGCGCAGTGTGGGTCGCCCCCCAGCTAGATGGTCCAGGACCGACGGCCCCAAAAAGGTGGATGGGACAGAATGGATGCGGAAGGCTGAGGACAGGGTGTTGTGGTACAGTTTGGGAGAGGCCTATGTCCAGCAGTGGACTGGCGAGTCGATAGGCTGAGTTGATTGATAGAATTAGTGTATATTTGTTTTAGTAATGAAAGCTGACACGAGGAATCTTATGTATCACACCATTTTTAGATCTTATATGAAAGTTTTATCCATACTAATATTATAAATTCGAAAGTAACTCGGTCTGTCTGTATGTATGTATGTTACCTTTTCACGCCTAAACCTCTGAACGGATTTCGATAAAATTTGGCAGAGAGATAGATTGCACCCCGGGGAAGGACATAGGATAGTTTTTATCCCGATATTCATCGACACTTATGCTGGTGAAACCACAGGGCGCTGCTAGCATTATATTATATACTAGCTTCTGCCCGCGACTTCGTCTGCGTGAAATTTCCCCCTCCCCCCATTCACCCTCTTAGGGGTGGAATTTACGACTCCCGGCCACCGTAGGCGCGGGCCTGCGGGCGGAGAGTAATGGGTAGCTCACCGCCCGATCAGGACCAGGCCCGTGCTGGACGGCGCGTACGTGTTCCACGCGCGCCTCAAAGAGATGTCAGCATCGAGGAGGGGCCCCTTAGGGCCGAAGCCTGCCGGGTCAGCGGGATTGTCCGAAAGGGTTACCGCTGGCCCGGAACATAAAGGGCTAAGGAAGGAACACGGGTGGGTTTTAGTCAGTAAGAGTCTGACACTCCCTTCCGCTCCACCCAGAGCGGGAGGAGTCATTTGATGATTTCCCATCCTCAAAAAAAAAAAAAAAAAAAGGGGTGGAATTTCGAAAAACCCTTTCTTAGTGGATACCTACTCTTCACAAAGAACACATACCCCAAATTTCATGTCTCTAGGACCAGTGGTTTTGGCTGTGCGTTGATATATCAGTCAGTCAGTCAGGACTTTGAATTTTATATGTATAGATGAAAGTTAAGTAGTCAAGACAGTCACTGACAACAGAGAGAGACAAAAACGGGTCAAAATTAAACATCCGTGAACGTCCAAAATATTTGAACCGTAAGTCTCCCAGGCTTTGTTGCCATTCTGCATTATACAGGGTACAGAGGGATAGTATAATATGCGTATCCCCTAACACCAAACGTTGACTATGATCGAGTGGATGGCAATCGGTAAGACTTTTATTTAATTTTGGGCCCCTCCTTGCAACGGCTAACGTCAACGAAATATGTTCGTGCTTCATTACTTTATTTTGCCATGTGGCACGGGATTATAAGTCACCAGTCTTGAATATACACTAAGAAGGCATAAGTGCCACCAGACGGGGTGAATAGGGATGCAGGGGTGAATTGGGACAAAACTGTAATATGGATTTTATCGTTGAAATAATACAGTTTGTTGCCGAAAAGGACACTTAATCGTTAATTATAATATGTACAATAAACACATTAGACTCCTTTTTAGCAACAAACTATGTTATTTCAATGTTAAAATCGCTTTTAAAGTTTCGTCCCCATTCACCCCTCCATCCTTCCTTACTTTAAAAAATTAAAAATACTAACTTTTCCATCTTTGTATGTATTGGAAACTGCATTATTTGTTAAAGCGAATCAACAATTTTATTATTCCAAAAAATTTCGGCAGTTAAGAGAACCCCAGTTCGTGCCCAATATGAGAATTTGTTATATCAAAACAAGTGTTATTGAAAAAGAGTTTCTTTGGTATTGCTCCATATTATAATTCTGATTGTGCGTATTCATGTTATTTTTTTTTATTATTTAAATTTAGACATTGTATTTTGATTTAAATTTTGACGTTGTAATTTCAATTTAATTTTGACATTGTAATTTTCTTCTTTTTTTTCTCTTTTTTGTTTTTTTTTTTGTCTAGTGCAACAAATTTTGTATGCCATAAATGGCAAAACATGTAGCCACCTTACAATAATTATAAGACCTTCATACTGTACTCATGTTTTACAAAATAAACATTATCTTATCTTATCCCTATTCACCCCGTTTGACGGTATTCCGTAGCATAGATCCTAAGAGTAATAACGTAATTCAAGCCCATTGATTTTGTAGATCAGTGCATGGTGGTAACAACCGCAACTTACTAGTTGTAGGTCGTTGGTTCGAACCCTGGCAGGCGATTTACTCTGTTTAAATTATTTCATCACCACTGCTCTCAAAACGGTAAAGGAAAACATCGTGAGAAAACCGGCACGTCCTAGGACCAAACATTTGAAGACATGTGACATCTACCAACCCGCACTGGGCCCGCGTGGTGGATTACAGCCCACTCCCTCTCACAGAGAGCAAGCCTGTATAGAGGTATGAGGAACAGGGTGTAAAGTTTACTCAGCCTCCATAGAAAAGGGAGGATCCTCCGATCAGACGGGTGTTGTGTCTGGCGGGCAACTGCCCAATGATTCATGTCGGGCCGTTGTATCTATGCTAGTTGCGCGGTAAACTCTGCTTGCGCGATGCAGGATTTGCGTGACGTCAGTATGACGCGTTGTTCGCATGTGGCGTTGTAGATACCGCTACACCTGTGTCCCAGCAGTGGGAAGATCTCCTTAGCGTGTCGATAGCAATCTAAATGGATTCGGCCCAGAATTCGGCTACTTGTTTGGCGCCATCACTAGCGTCCACCAATTCCTGTGGTAAGATTAAAGGCAAGATATAGCAGTGGGAAGATTATCGGCTGATTATGCTGACCACATTAATTGCGTGAATTACGTTGTCGAGCAGATGAATGTTCCAAACATAATTATGAAGCAATGGTTTAGCGATTTCCTTCAAAATGCGTCGCGTTGTCATTGAGAGTGGAGGTGCTGCGGTGCTATTCTGTAAAAATCTCACCGTGAAAACTTAGGTGAAGTGAGCGTGGAGTGAGCTGTCAATAGTGTCAATTCCTAGCAAAAACAAACTCACTCCACCTAAGTTCTCATGGTGCGATTTTTACAGAATCGACCGGCTGTAGTGCTATTCTGTAAAAAAAATCACCGCGATAATTTGGGTGAAGTGAATTTAAAGTGAGCTGTCATTAGTGTCAATCCCTAGCATCAGAAAGAAAGAAAGAAAATACGTTTATTTGCGGCAAACATGACGCATACAAATAAAAAATAAAAACACAAACAAAAAAAAATGAAAAATATCAAATCAGATGGAATGACAGCCCACTTTAAGGTCACTTCGCCTCAGTTCTCACGGTGAGATTGTAAAATAGACCGGCTGGTCGCGATGTTGGAATTCTCATCTTCAATCCAAACTAGTGCTTGGTCAACTGTCTCTACAACATAGATACATTGATTCTTGTTCCTGGATACGGGAGGGATCAGGAATTAACTACGGAATTTGATGGAGTAGGCCCGGAATCTGTTTTACTTGCAAAACTTTTATTTTTTCACCAACTTTAACCCTTCAAAGTCTGAGGCAATCGCACCCGAGAGTCTATCAAGAAGGGTGGGTTACCAAATCTGAGTATGTCTGCACGAACATATTTACTGCAATGGTAATGCCTTTCATTTTGACAGCTCAGCAACATTCATTGCATCATTTACGTTGTCGAGGAGACGAATTCTTCAAACAGACGAAGCCGTGGATTAGTAATTTTCTCCAAACCCTTCGGATTGTTGGACTGGTTCAAACCTACGTATTGCAAACTGAGCCCAAAACACTTCAGCGGGATTGTCCGAAAGGGTTACCGCTGCCCCGGAACATAAAGGGCTAAGGAAGGAACACGGGTGGGTTTTAGTCAGTAAGAGTCTGACACTCCCTTCCGCTCCACCCAGAGCGGGAGGAGTCATTTGATAATTCCCACCCAAAAAAAAACCCAAAACACTTACAAAAAGCCTAATACCCTAAATCATGACAACCCCACGTCAGTGGAGCACACGTCACGCTCTATAGCCCGTTATAGCCCGGCTTTACACCGACATAGCCCGGCGGCTACGTAATTACTATTCGTTTGCCGGCGGGCTATTTACTGAAGGCGCTCGTTCACCGCCCCACGCGCTGTGCAGGCCCGGTTCGGATCGTCGATCGGCGGCTGTGTATACCTATGTATATGTATTATGTATAGATATAGTGTTTTGGCGTCGTCGGTAGCGCGGCTGTGGATCGTGGATCAAGTGTCGGCGGGAATCTTAGGGAGTGTTAGGGCTGGCGATGTCTTTAAAAGGGAAAATATTTTTATGTTTATTATTTTTCTCGCAGTCAATGCTGCAGAAGGATGCATTTTTAACTGGTAGGTACCGGTAAATTTGCAATGCATCCGTAAAACAGAGAGACTGTGTACAATTTTTTTTTTTTTGAGGTTGGTACTTATATCATCAAATGACCTCTCCCGCTCTGGTTGGAGCGGAAAAGAGTGTCAGAAGACTCTTACTGACTAAAACCCACTCGGGTTCCTTCCTTAGCCCTTTATGTTCCGGGGCAGCGGTAACCCTTTCGGACAATCCCGCTGATGTGTTTTGGGCTCAGTTTGCAATACGTAGGTTTGAACCAGTCCAACAATCAGGTTTGGAGAAAATTGCTAATCCACGGCTTCGTCTGTTTGAAGAATTTGTCTCCTCGACAACGTAAATGACGCAATGAATGTTGCTGAGCTGTCAAAATGAAAGGCATTACCATTGCAGTAAATATGTTATGTTCCGGGGCAGCGGTAACCCTTTCGGACAATCCCGCTGAGCCGGCAGGCTTCGCTAATGCTGACATCTCTTTGAGGCTGCGCGTGGAACACGTACGCGCCGTCTGGCAGGACATGTACACTTGGAATTTAGAAAGATTTCATCATCTTTTTTCACAAAGGGATGAATTTTATACAATTTTAATATGAAGTCGAACATGTGAGCTTTGAGTACCTGCCCTAAAAAATTTCCTCTACTTGGCAGAAGTGTCAATGGTTTTCATTTTACATTATTTACATCTTAATCCTACCAGTTTTCAAGCTTTGCTCATGGTCTATTCCAAAGCCAAACCAACGTTTTACGCAGTAAGGGATAGGTACTTCACTTTCTGGTTAAAATAAACACAAACAAGTGCCTGCCAACCCTACGTTCATATCTGGAATCTAGCGGGTCGAGCGACCGGCGACGGTCGCGACTAACGATCATAGATCAATTGCTGCGCGCATCTGATGCGGCGCGACCACGCGACCATGTCTGATCGCTTCTTAATCACCTACTGATGTGTTTTAGCGTTGGACGATGGCTAAAAATGGGCAGTGTGAATGTGAGATGTACTGACTTTTGTTTTAGTATACTCTTTATTATGCAATACACCATAAATATATTGCAGTATAAATGTAGAAATTTTACGAAGGGTGACACAATGGGTGGTCTTATCGCTAAAAGCGATCTTTTAAAGAACCTTGGGATGGATTTAGAGAGAAAGGAGTGACAATAGTGCAGGTAGTCTGTGGTGTACCTACCTACCATTTACATAATTATATACAATAAATACGTATATAAAACATACTTATACTCGTCAAAACAAATCAATCAATCATCATCATCTGCCTAGCCTTTTCCCAACTATGTTGGGGTCGGCTTCCAGTCTAACCGGATGCAGCTCAATACCAGTACTTTACATGGAGCGGCTGCCTAACTGACCTCCACAACCCAGTTACTGTGTAATACGATACCCCTTGGTAAGACTGGTTGTCAGACTTTCCGTTACCCGTAACGACTGTTAAAGATTCACGAATGACAGCCGGGAGCAACGGCTTAACGTGCTTTCCGAGGCACGGAGGGGTCACGGTATGTAAAGATGGTCACCCATCCACAGACCAACCGCGGCAAGCGTAGCTTAACCTGATCGATCGACCTGTTGCAGCTGTTATTCCCACGGACAAATCAATCAATCAATCTGTCTATAATGTTTCCACTGCTGCAGCTGGGACACAGGTCTCCTCTTGCGATTTTAGTTCTAAGCTTACTGTAAAAGCGATGCAGGCTGTTACGATCAGTCAGAGAGCAAAACAGTCAGAGAGATCTATGTACGGGCAAATTGAATGGGCTTTGAGTATAACAACCAAGGGATTACAGAAGGCATTCAAACCAATAGCTTTTGAGTTCTCTGCGAAACAGGAGCACCGGTGACGATGCATCCTTCATGATTTCAGACAGAGCTCACTCACACAAGGACCGATAAGTTTTATTTAAAACTAGCTTCTGCCCGCGGCTTCGCCCGCGAGGTATGTCGATAAAAACTATCCTTTGTCCTTCCGCGGGATGCAATCTATCTCTCTGCCAAATTTTATCGAAATCCGTTCAGTGGTTTAGGCGTGAAAAGGTAACATGCAGACAGACAGAGTTACTTTCGAATTTATAATATTAGTATGGATTTGCTCATTCTTCAATGAGGTTTCATTTCTCTTCAGCTTTTAAAATTATCTAAAATTAATCTCTGATTCCATGTCCACGTCATTCGGTCTACTTACTCCCAAAGCAAGAAATCCGTAATTTTGTCCGAATTTACGAGAATTTCCTACTCCGTATTATTTACCTGAGAATTTAATTAACTGGGAATCGAACCCAGCAAAATCAAATCGAACCCAGCTCAGCAGTCGCGCCTTGCAACCACGAGACCAAGGAGGCAGTTGTTCTTAGGGGGAAGCGATAAGGTAGCCCGCGAAATTCAAATTTTCTTACGTTTTTTGCAATTTGCTGCTCAGTATTAAATTGTACGTTGATTAAAATATGATTCGCGACCGTAACAAATATGTATTTACAGAGTTATAATGATTAGAATCAGTAATAAGAAAATAAGAAAGAAAGAAAAAGTATTTATTGCGACTCGTACAGGAAGATCACAAAACCCAAATCCAAAAAACCCAAACAAACCCTTCGTGTGCAAGTCCGACTTGCACTTGCCCAGTTTTCTTTCTTTATATGCCCTGAGGTTGAAAACGTATCAGAACCCGATGTCGCTAGGGTGGCCCCACCACCGCGCCACTAGTTCACATGTAGTTCAGTAAAAGTGCAAGCCTTAGCCAAAGTTACCAGTATACCCACCTCTGTTCTTACTCCATTGGGTAGTTTACGCACCCTTTGAATACTGACTGGCAGGCGAGGCTTTAGATGGATTAGCTTTAGCCTTGTTTTCAAGTCGGATTTTGCTATGAAAACACTTTGTGTTCCGTATAAGGATGCTTGTATAGGTATTGCAGCGGGTTTCCGATATATCGCTGCAGGTTGATCTACGGACAGAAACGATCACAATGTTTTAAATGTTTCTTTATGTGTTAGCACACTGCAGCAGCACTTTTTTTTTTTTTTTTTTTTTTGCGTATGGGAAATCATCAAATGACTCCTCCCGCTCTGGGTGGAGCGGAAGGGAGTGTCAGACTCTTACTGACTAAAACCCACCCGTGTTCCTTACTTAGCCCTTTATGTTCCGGGCCAGCGGTAACCCTTTCGGACAATCCCGCTGACCCAGCAGGCTTCGGCCCTAAGGGGCCCCTCCTCGATGCTGACATCTCTTTGAGGCGCGCGTGGAACACGTACGCGCCGTCCGGCACGGGCCTGGTCCTGATCGGGCGGTGAGCTACCCATTACTCTCCGCCCGCAAGCCCGCGCCTACGGTGGCCGGGAGTCGTCACGCGGCTCCCGACGCCCGGAGCATCTCCCGCGGCGGCTGGGACGGGAGGCTCTCTCCCTGAGCCGTCCCGCCACCTCCTTCGCTAGCATGACTGCTTCGCAGAAGGAGGTGACTGCCTCCCACTCCCTCTCGCCCCGGACCATGGCTTGCACCAGGGACGGACGCGAGAGGTCGCCGCCGCTGCCGATCGCCTCTACGAGGACACGGCGGCGGCGGTGCTCTGCCCATGCGGGGCAGACTTCCACCGTATGCTCCACCGTGTCCTGTGGGCGATCCTGGCAATGGTGACACCCGGGCGTTTCCTCCCGCCTGATGATGTGCAGGAACCTCCCGAAACTTCCGTGTCCGGTGAGGACCTGCGTCAGGCGGTAGGTGAGGGCGCTGTGGCGCCTCTCTAGCCACTCCTCAAAGAGGAGTCTTATCGCCGCTATCGCAGCGTGCCCTGCGCTGGGTTGCGACAGTCGCTCTTTCCATGCCGACTGCAGCAGCACTTAAGTTCATACGGGGATATTCTACCCGCACCGATCGGTACCGGCTTGCCTTGGGAAGAGGCGGGCAGTTGATGAGTCGTCATCTCACTGTTCAATTCCTTCATAGCCGTATCATCAATAATCACACCATCCAACCATGTTCTTGGTTTTCCTTTTGTTTTAAATACCTATTCCACAAAGCACAGTGCACAGATAAATAAAACTCATCATCTGCCGAGCCTTTTCCCAACTATGTTGGGGTCGGCTTCCAGTCTAACCGGATACAGCTGAATACTAGTATTTTGCATGGAACGACTGCCTATCTGACCTCCACAATCTAGTTACTGGGTAATACGATACCCCTTGGTAAGACTGGTTGTCAGACTTTCCGTTACCCGTAACGACTGTTAAAGATTCACGAATGACAGCCGTGAGCAACGACTTAACGTTCTTTCCGAGGCACGGAGGGGTCACGGTATGTAAAGATGGTCACATCACATCAACCCATCCACAGACCAACCGCGGCAAGCGTAGCTTAACCTGATCGATCGACCTGTGCGGCTGTTATTATTTAGCCACGGGCCCCTCACAGATAAACTGTGATCAACAAATCATAACTACTATATCACATATTCTGAAGTCGCAAGTTTAAAGAAAAGTTTTGTGGTACGAAACGGTATACATAAGTAAGCAGGATAAACAGAAAACCCAGTCCGATCATGCCTGGGAATGTGGGAAACGGGTGAATGATCAGGCTTTGTGGCGCAACTCATCGTAAATAACGCGCCATCTTGTTTTTAGGGTTCCGCACCCAAAGGATAAAAACGGGACCCTATTACTAAGACTCCACTGTCCGTCTGTCAGTCTGTTTGTCACCAGGATGGATTTTATGCACCGTGATAGCTAGACAGTTGAAATTTTCACAGTTGATGTATTTCTGTTGCCGCTACAACAACAAATAAAATAAAGTTATTTAAGGGGGTATAAAAGAAACGTCTTTTTCGGCGTTTTTTGCCTTGTGGTACGGAACCCTTCGTCTGCGAGTCCGACTCGCACTTGACCGGTTTTATTCAATACATTTTTTTTGGATGGGTAGTCATCAAATGACCCCTCCCGCTCTTCACGCGTGCACCGCGCGCGCGTTCTTCTTGCGCTCTTCTTTTCAATACATTTGACAAAAGAATTTATTGATGTTTACCAGAATTTGTAAAATTAGGCGTAACACTTTGTAGCACCGCGGCGTAACACAAGTTACGGCCCAGCGGGCTACTATACCGACTATCAGTAGCAATGGCTTTAATTTTGACAGTTCAACAACATTCATTGCGTTATTTACGATGTTAAGCTACATTTTTTTATACATATTATTATTATGCAGCAATAGATTAGCAATATCCTTCAAAATTGTTATTAAGTATATTTCGCAATTAGGGTGCGCTTGCTAAAGTATACTTAAGTACCTACTGGACATATTTCTGTGCGATAAATTTTAGTTTGTGGTTTTCTTATTACGTGGGCCTTCTGCACTTCCCTTTGTATCAAGAAAGAAACTTGGATCGCTCTCTGAGTGGTATCGAACGCGCAGGTGTACCGTGTTCGCAATGAGGCATTGCTCACACCGTCACACCACCACCTGTTGCTGCGCGCCCGGTACTCGCAGTGTGCACAATTTATTTATTTCTTGTGTATTGAGAGGATTCTTTAGAAGCAAGAGTTTAGTTTATTTATTTAGTTAGTTCGTTTTAAATTGAAAAGATTTCTGGAAGCGGTGAATTGGTAATATTCTTACACTTTATTGTTCACTAGCGGCCCGCCCGGGCTTCGCACGGGTATATGTATATTGGTATTTAACAAAAATAAGATATAAGGGTTTTTCGGCGTTACGATTGCATATTTTAACATGGAAAAGTAGTTATTGTGACATAACTGTATTAGTTAGACATATGGTATCGTGGACTTTTTGGTAGATATTAATGTCCTCTATAAAACTGTAGTACATCACTTTGCTCTATTGCCAATCGTTTCCGCAGCGTACGCGATATAAGGATTTTTTTCGGTATTTTTTTTAACACCTTGGATTACATTATCGAAGTTTTCATACGGATCCCTAACTTTTTTTAAAATATTCTATCGCCTATGTTCATCAGGGATAATGTAGGATTCTAATGGTGAAAGAATTTTTCAAACCGTTCCAGAAGTTTCGGAGCCTGTTCAATTCAAACAAACAAATCTTTCCTCTTTATTCGGTAACGGTAGTAGAGAGCAGTGGTGGTCCAGTGGTAACGACCGCGACTTACAAGTTATATGGTCGTAGGTTCGAACCCACCCAGGCCCTTCTTTACTTTGTGTAAATAATTTCATCACCATGCTCCCAAAACGGTGAAGGAAAACATCGCGATGAAACCGGCATGTCCTATAACCAAAAATTCGCAGACTGTGACATCTACCAACCCGCGCTGGGCCCGCGTGGTGAATTACGGCCCACTTCCTCTTCATGAGAGGAGGCCTGTGTCCCGGCAGTAGGAACATAGGCTGATTGTGCTATCTAGGTAACTTGTGAGTTGAGGGTTACAATACCAGCACAACTTTGTTAGAACGGGCATTTGCATCAAATACAGAACTATCCCACAAAGCTAATTCCTATCTGTCTACATCGTTTACGACGTACGGCATTTCATACCAACTTTCAAGCACTTATTTTTCGAAATGAATGAACCGATTTTAATGAAACTTCATACCCTTAACCGCTTGTGTGTCGAAATTACAGACACAATTAAAAAGCCATTGTGTCTCGCGTAGATCTACGTTCCGGCAGTCTAAGGGTTAAGCAGGATACAAAGGTCTAAAAAATTAGTAGAGAACATTTTCGAAATGACTTATTTAAAAAAATATTACTGGAAATCTGTTTCTATGGAAAGTTTAAAATCAGTCTAATTTGGCTGTAACACTATTTTTCGAAAATGTTCTCTACTAACTTTTTAGACCCTTGTATCCTGCTTATGCGTATGAAGTTTCATTAAAATCGGTTCATTCATTTCGAAAAATAACGGCTTGAGAGTTTGTATGAAAGTTTGAACGGCGGCGTAAACGCTCTTAGCACTGACTACGAAACTTTTCAGTGTAGTTAGATTAGACTCGTTAGTCGTGAAATATCCTAATAATGAACATCTTTTACTTCATGATTTTCAGAACAACCATCTTGATGTAACTAAAATAGCATAACCATAATCAGCCTATAATATTCCCACTGCTGGGACACTGCTGGGGAGCGGGCCGTAATCCACCACACGCGCCCAGTGCGCATTGTTAGAAGTCTTCGATTTTTTGGTTCTAGGACCTACCATACTAAAATAGCTGTAGAACTAAAAACGAAGCCACTAGGATATGCGTGAAAACTTGAAAAGTATAGTTTTATTTCCAAAATTGACAAACTAAAATAAATAATGCATATTCATGCACCCTCAAACTTCACTGAAAAACACGTGAGTGAGCCCCTGAAAAACATGGTGGAAAAGTCTTCAAAAGTCTAATACATCCACAAACATTTCTATCCGTAGCTAACTGATACAATTTCGCCCAAGTTGAGCATTTTATAAACTCGCCGGGTGGCACGATGGCTCGGTGGCGCGTTCGGCGATATTTTGTACAATTTATTTTTATTTGGCGGCAGAATTGTCTCGGCGCGAATGGCGCGGGCGGCTTTCTGCTAATTGGCGCGCTCGGCGAAATAGTGATGTGAACAGTTTCTTTATACTTATCGATTTAGAAATGTATGAAAAAAATAATCTGTCATATTCAGGAATATGGTCGAGGCTAATACCTACAAAGAAAATAATTATAAGAATTTACTTACTAAAGCGATATTGATAAGTATGTTACTATTATTTTCGTAGATACGTGACGCGTTGACATCGCAACCACTAAACGGACTCGGACGACTACATGCACCAAAAATCACACATCTGTGATAATGATAACAGTCGCAAACCTACAGTTCCGATAGACAAGGACAGAGATAGGAGCCGACGCTGTCGTGCGAGCGAAATCGCGTTAGTCCAGGGGTGAGACAGTTAGAACAAGCACTTCAGAAAAGAAAGAGCCGCCATCTACTTTACTTAACCGAGAAACTATTAGTTTTATAATTATCGATAGATGTCTCTGTAATAAAGCTGTAATCCCAACTTTAACCAAAATAAGAAAATCAATTAACAAGTTCTCCAATTTAATATAAAGTATTTTTCTAGAGAATAATTGTAATAAATTCCATCAAAATTGCCGAATTATTATATTTCATACCTGTCCAGCATTATCAATAATGGCAACCTTGTCACGGAAATCCATATTGTATGACATACCTACTCTGGCTGGCAACATTACTCACACAAGTCACACAATATGGTTGCCACAACTTGCGCCCGCGCTTGTTTGTGTTTCGTATGTCCATTTTGTGTTTAATTATTAGTGTTAAAACAAAATCACAGTATAAAGATCATTACCGTGACAAAATGGTTAATTACTGTGACTGCCAATTCTATTCAAATATAAATGTAGCGGGCGAAATACAAGTTTTCTTACGTTTTTTTTCAAATAGAAGCTGTGTTCACATCGTGTAGTGATCAAAATGCGATTCGTTAGTCTAACATTATTATGTTAATGATTGTAATTTAGTAAATGTATCATCATTATATTCCCAAATCGCATTTTAATCGACATACGACGTAAACACAGCCGTTGTTTGCAAAAACAAGAAAATTTGAATGATCACATGCAAAAAGCATAGTAAACAATAGTAAACCTATACGTAAGTAGGTATACCTATATCCTATATGTATACATTCTGTATATATACCTTAGTTCCCGTTAAGATATGCAGATGGCGTTTCGAATCTGGTTGCTTCGAAATGGCACAAGAGGGCTCTCTTCTCCCGTATTATTATTATACTCTTTGCGTTAGGGTCAAATCACACCGAGATGGCAGCGAAGCGGCGAGCAGTTTCAGTGTCATATAATTTTAAACTTTATATTCATTACTATAATACATAGTATCACTTGAGAAACTTGAGTCGTCGGAGTGCTCGCGGCGCCGCGGGCGGCCGCGCGCCTTTTCAAGTTTCTCAAGCAATACTATGTGTTATAGTAATGACGATAAAGTTTAAAATTATATGACACTGAAACTGCTCGCCGCTTCGCTGCCATCTCGGTGTGATTTGACCCTTAGTCGCCGAATAGTACTCGTCAGAGTACGTATGAGTCTCGCAACTCGCCCATTGCTTGCGTATCGAGTCTCTCACGCATATCTATCTCGCTCTCACAAACATGGCGAAGCAAACATTAAATATTATAGTAATTTTCAAAAAATTAACATTTTTGGCTGTACCTATGTACCTGTATTATTAAAACACTGTTTAGCTGCACAAGAAGTCATTTTAATGCGAATTTATTACAAAAAAGCTGAAATTATTGAGCTGTGTGATCAACGATGTTTCGTGCTCGACTGAGTGCCTACTGGGTGCAATCACCCACTTCAGTACGAACAGGCGCTGTGACTGAGAAACGTATCTACCTTTATTTAATTAATATATCAATGCTCAAGCTTCAGTAAGTATCCACGTACTTTTAAAAGATTTTGATAGGTACTTCTAAAGAGTAGCTAAGAAGGTGGGTAGGTAGGTACTTACTGTTAACTTTTGATCCCGCAGTGAACTGTGTAGGTGGCTCTCTGTACTACATGAAAACTGTAATTGCCTCAGTTTCTCTTTGACTTAGGTAGGTACCACAATAAAGCAGTCTCCAAAGTCCAAACCAATAAATACATCACCAGACATTGCAGACATTTTACCAGTATAATTGCGTAACACACTATCACTATCAAAATCTGAAACATTTTGAAGAATATTGTTAATCCATTGCTTCACATGTTCGAAAAATTTGTCTGCTCAACAACGTAAATAACGCAATAAATGTGAAAATGAAAGCCATTCTTGTTGTTAGCGTGTTACACAATCACCCCGAAATACTGTACTTCCAAATATCTCGAAACCTCTAAGGGCTTGTATACAAAACTGCGAATCGGTGCGATGCGAATTCGCAACGCAGAAAACTCCAACACGAATTGTTGCGATGTGACGTCGCATCGCAGTTTTGTGTACAAGCCCTAAGAGCACTTCAAAAAACCAATACGGCCATATTATTAGGAATCATCTCGATAGTGTCGATAAGTTTCGTACCTCACTAATTTCATTTGCACAGCTAGGCTCTCTAAATAGCTTGCTTGATACATTTACTTACTCTTTCCCACTTCGAGACACTTTAGTTAAACCTTTTGGTTTTAGTTAAACTTTTTAGTCAGATTTTTAATCAAAAACACTTTCATAACCCCTTCGCTTTAAAAACACATCTGTAAGCCACGCACGTTGATATTGCGATGGAACCTTGTCACAATAACAGCTTTTTAACGTCATACACCGCACATACACGTAAACGCTGAACGGTACTGACAGTTCGACTACGTCACTAAGATGGCCGCCAGTCGCAATATCAACGTGCGGGGCTTATATTGGATGTACTGGTATCCTGGTACCTTTGCCTGGCCCTTTGGGAATTACAGGCGTGATGTTGTTATGTCATCTTGTGTCAAACAAAAAAAATACTTATCCGATACCGGTACCACGTCCCAAAATATCTCGATTATCCGCAAAAACATGGTCCCCACACTAGTTGTCGCGGCTGGCGCGCCTCGCCGTGTAATTGCCGCGCCCATTAGTCCTGCCCAGGGCCACTTCCAGACCGCAGGGATAAGGATCTGTGATGATACCGCTGTTTCGTCGCGCGAGCGCTCCTAACGCGGCCGTTCAGCCGTTATGTTTTTTTTTAAGCCACAGACAAAATTTAGAAGCGGTTTTTTTTTGTAAATATTTATGTAAGTAATCAGTGTTTTTGGGAGTCATAAAAATGTTTGTTTTGGATATTGAAAATTCCGGATGTTATAAAGCCTTACATTATGGTTTTGTTATGAGAAGGTACTGAAAACTGCATGTGTAAGACTACCTATCGATAATCAAGTAGGTAAATATGTGAATTACGATAGCTAGGTTATCTAAGTAAAGTAGGTACTTTTTGCAGTTCCGATTTTCGTAGGTAGATTATGTAGAAAGGTACTTATCGTAGGTAGGTATTATTTTTTTCAGTTCCGTATCATGAAAATTAAGCTAACTTCATTTTTTTATTTGTACAAGATGCACCTACGTTACTCGTAACACGGGGAATAGCAAAAAGTTACCAGATTACAGAGATTTTTACATAAAATATGCTTCAGTACTTCACAAACGAGGATGCAACACTGAACACGCTATTTATTTAGCAAAGTTGGAATCCGCAAACATAGTGCGGCGCTTCGCAACGGATCCCGTAATTACTGTAGTCCCGGGGCCCGTCGTCCGGCTAATTACAGCGGTCCCGGGCGCCCGGGACGGGCTAATTACGACCGACCTGCGATCGCGGGACTAATTGCCCTCCGCGGGTACCTAATTTATGAAACAAATTACTTACATGATTCAAATTCGCTTTGGATGGACGGGTCTGTTTTTTGTCATGGTTCGATTAGCGTGTGTGAGACATGCATTTTTGAGAAAAAAAATATTCATGAGACTGAGGTTTTTAGGTACAAATTCAATTAAGTATTAAGTTAAATAATAGGACTTTAAGGTGAATGCTCCAACCAGCCCGCCAAATTCAAATTTTCTTACGTTTTTTGCAATTTGCAGGCCAGTGCTAGGTTGTATGTTGATTAAAATATTATTCGCGGCTGTAAGACATATGTAGTTACAGAATTATAATCATCAAAATCATCAATAAAACGCTCTAAGTTCATAAAGCTGTTAGGAATTACTTTTTCTGTTTTTTTTTGTTCTTACACCTTTATGAAGTTGGAGGGTTGTATTGGTGATTTTGATGATTATAATTCTGTAACTACATACGTCTTACAGCCGCGAATAATATTTTAATCAACATACAACCTAGCACTGGCCTGCAAATTGCAAAAAACGCAAGAAATTTTGAATTTCGCGGGCTGGTTGGAGCATTCCCCTTAATAACTTCTACCACTACTACTTAACTTTATCGAAACAGAAAGAACACGAATTGGCGGGAATTTTGCAGCGCCATCTATACTCTCTTCACAACATACAATCACCAAAACTTTTTGAAACATTATTGTAACGCCATCTACCGGGGAATAGCAAAACAGTACATGAGTTGTAGTTCAGGAATTCCACATTAGATGGCGCAGTTTTAAATGAATATATAGTTCTGACGGAAATAAAATATGTGAACGATTTTCATGTTTCTTGTTACAGAACGCGCCAAACCAAGATCCAGTATACAGAAAGGTAGCCGTGGTAGAAAATTTCTTCGATATCATATACACCGTGCATGTGGAACTAGAAGGAAGGCCTGGAAAACATGCAGGGCAAAAACGAACCTATAGAACCGTGAGTGTATTTTTAAATGTTTAAGTTATCTTAATATACATATCTGTCATTCATTTTGCGGAGTGTATGTGCTCCATAATGAGTGTAATTTTGGAATAGTGCCTTGAGGAAATATATTTTAGTCAGTTTAATATATTATGTCAGCGCCACCTAGCGACGTACTGTTGAACCACTAGGTGAATGGTGGCCAACTCACAAAACTGTCACTAGCTATGCTATGTTCGCTGTTTGAGCTGTTAGTCATCACCAATAGATGGCGCTTGGCACCAGTTTTTATTTTTAAACTCGTGTCGATGATGAAATCAAGTCATGTATTTATTATTCAGTACATTACGGATCTTTCCTGCATTGCTAGTTTTTTATGAATCCTTGTAAGTTGTACTATTACAATGTATGAATGGCAAATGCATCATGATGTCATGCTGTGCCCATTTGATCTTTTTACGGGTAATAAATAGGTCGATGATAGACAAATCCATTGCAATGGGAAAAACATTAAGGACCTACATAATTTCAATCTCAGGTTAAACTTTGTAGACTAGAGAAAATAAAAAATATTTTCAAGATCTTGACAAGTAGCCTTAGACTCCAATAACGCAGTGGTTGACTGGTTGGCTCTCCGCGCTAAGTCCCAGGTTTCACAGGTTTGCCGAGAGGTTTTATCCATGAACAGAATAAGAATATTATCATGACCTGAGTAAGAGTAACTTAACTTAACTTACCTTACTTAACCTTAACCTACCTAATTCTGCACCTCTAAGAGCTCCAACTGTTATAATAATATTAGAATAAAAACATAGGAATTAGGCATATTTTTAGGGTTCCGTAGGTACCCAAAGGCTAAAAACGGGACCCTATTACTAAGACTCCACTGTCCGTCTGTCCGTCTGTCACCAGGCTGTATCTCATGAACCGTGATAGCTAGACAGTTGAAATTTTCACAGATGATGTATTTCTGTTGCCGCTATAAGTACTTAACAACAAATAATACAAATAAAATAAAGTTAAAATTTAAAGGGGTATAAAAGAAGCGATTTTTTCGGCGTTGTATGTCTTGTGGTACGGAACCCTTCGTGTGCGAGTCCTACTCGCACTTGGCCGGTTTTTTCTATACTATTAACCGAAGTTAACCAACCCAAAATCAAAGTTTCTAAACCGTTCAAGGAACTATTGTTCATTTGTTTCCCTCCAAACAGCCAACGAGTCCATCCTTAATTTTATCACTCGAACACAAAGCATCACAAAAGAATATATTCTCTCCTTTCCCTTAATCACGGATGTTTTTGCCAACAGATTACCGAGACGTACGCGTTCCTGCCGCGGGAGGCAGTCACGCGCTTCCTCACCGGATGCGCCGAGTGCGCGCGGCGCCCGCGCAGTGCATCCCCCCCGCCCCTCCCCACACCATCACCCTCACCCACCAGACACCCCACTTACCTCCCCTTTCTACCCCATTGCGCGCCTGATTACACGCGCAACTGGGAATCTGAGATAGACGCCGCACATTCTAATTACTACGAACCGAAATTCGAGTATACGGAACTTCAGCCGGTGAAGAAAGTTGAAAGCCCGAAACCTGATGTTGAGGATCCCGAACCTACGTATATTGAGCTCACGTCGAAGAAACTTAACGGTTTCGAAGCAACGCCACTTTTGAATAGAACTTCGCCTGTAGAACCCGCCTTTCAAGAAGATGAACCGGTTAGAACTGACCCAGAAATAGACAAAGATGACAATAGTCTAATAGACGTAGAAGACGTCATACCTGACAGTCCAGTACCTTCAAGATCACATCATAAAGATGATGATACTCGGCAGTCAGAAGGTGAAAGTACCAAGAGGGCAGAAAGCAGAGGATCTAACGATAAGACTGAACCCAAAAAAGAGAAGAAGTACAATCCGCTTGACGTAGCTAATTTAACGTCGAAAGACCCTCCAAAATCTAGATCTCCTCCCAGAAAGAAGTTGTTGACTTCAAGTATTGACTATTCCTCTAATTCTTTTGGGTCTGGGAGGATTCCAAAGCCTTGGAGACCAGATGGTGGAGCGTTTTATGGTGGTGAAGAGATGGACTACAACGTGCCTATAACGACGGCGTATCTGAAGCATATGAGGAGTATGGCGTACCAGGACCGCAGGGATTCAGAGAACAAGGTCAGTGAAGATGTTATACCTTTATATTTTTTTTTGTCTATTATATCAACTGTCTTTTCAGAAGAGGTGACAACTAGCATGTTATTTTTTTTTAAAAGGAAATCCAGGCTTTATTTGCTTAAAACCATTTTTCGCGAAAAGAATCAAACATTGGTGTTTCTCAAAACTGTTCTAAATTCCTCATTCTCTAACACAAAGTATGAAACCACACCAAAACCTGATAAATAATTTCGTCCAAACAAATGTAAAATAAACATATGATTTTGCGGGCCGGTCCGCGTTTAACCCGGCTTTAAACTTCTGCTAACAAACTGGTAAAGCGGCGGTCGGTCGGATCCGCAGCAAACCTTTGTATGGGATCCTTTCTAACCCTTGTTATGATTTTGAAGACTGCTATCCGACATCCGACGTTGAAGTTAAAATTATTGGAGTACCTACCTATTTCTGAAGGTTTTTTGTTAACGTGGACTTCAATAGGTTGCTTGGTTTCGGCGTTTTTAGTTGTTATATACTTACTTTTTATACATAGGAGGCTATTGTGTACTTGATACTTAATGTTTGTAGAAAAAAATGCTGTAGTAAGATTAGGTAAAAAAGTTTCGAGTTCGTTTCTACTTGAAAGTTTCATTTTAAAGAATCATAGTTTTTTGGGTAAAAAATTTGGGAGTATATGCCTAGTCTATTACTTTGGGCAGAGGTGTGCTGTTTTAAAATTCTCAAACTTAAACTTTTCTTTCAATTATATTTTTTGGAGAGTAGCTAGGTAATTAATACTTCTTTTCTTCGTAGTAAAAAAACAGACACATATGCAAATGAGGACTTTTGATATCTTAACTAGACAAACGGTTTGAAGCAGCAGCTTTCTCTCTTGTATATACATATATGTCGAGTTAATCAAGCATATAAAAGTAATGTTCTCATAAAACGCATGGAGGAACCCGGACTTTTAGAGGGCTTACAAGGAGACATGGGTCCAACATCCGGAAGTCCTTTAGAGAATTTCACGTTACCTAATTATAGTTACCTACTTTAGTTAGGATACACAATATTAATATATAATTTTGACGTTTGAAAAGTACTGATTCTCAGCCTTTCACTAAATAAATGTTTTTGATTATCAATAAATAAATCTACTTATTTTGCTAAAGGCGACAAACTTTTTATCAAAATCATATTCCAATGGTACCAGGCACTCAGAATTTATAGGCGTTAGCGCGTACCTGACGTAACCCCGTAATGCTCGCGGCGTCCCACACGACCCGCGATTGATTCAGACGAATGTCCCTCACAAAGGACCACGGGGCGTCACGCTATAATCGGGCGCCGCATCTTTTCTAACTCATTTTTCTCGCTTGGGGCACGGGCGGGGTGGTGGGTGGAAGGCACGAGGTTTCATCAGCCTGAGGGGGCGTCACGGTATTAGACAAGACACAAAAACGATGCCCGGCGGAGAAGTGGGCTAGCAAGTTTTCTGATGACGGTTATACTATGTATCTATCGCGGCTATGATAAAGGTTTTTCAATGTGGAAATATGTTACACGCTCTGGAGATCGTTGTTTGACTTATTATTTGTTTTTTTGTGTCCTAGAAAGAAAATGTTTGTTTTAGTTGTTGTAGATTTGTTGTTTTTTGAGTATACATTGTAGAAGTGTTCGTTTATCACATAATGTTTACTGATACGATATTGTTTTGTTAGTAATATATTTTGAATGCGGTAATTTTTTGTAGGCACATAAACGAGGGATGGTGGGGTTTCATTAAAGTTAAACATCAATTACAACACAAATGGAGACGAAAAAAAAGTATGTATATCTACTTAGACCGGCAAACCCAACATTAATTGCAATAAAACGCCAAAAGCTTGTAATATGATGGGACCTAACGCAGAAAATATCCTACTAACAAAAAGTTTATGTTAGACCTTTTTCGTGTGCGGCCTCCCGAAGGGTCAGTCGAGCCCGAGCCGTCCATAAGAGGGTATCGTCCCTTCGACCTCCCAAAAGTGCCTTATCCCCCCCTCGTCCCCCCCATCGCACTGCGACTTGTAAGATTGATTGGGGCTCCTTCAGTCCATTGCCAACCACCCTTGTGGGATATTCGACCCTCCTCCCTTTTTTCTCGGGTACTTGCGACCGGGATATAGATTAGATGGAACGGGTCTGTTTTAGATGGAGGCCTTCTTAAGGTATTAGGGTGTTTTAGCGTTTTTTTTTAACATCTCTTTGTGTCTACGCAAGAAGTGACGATTGGTGTGTTTTTAAATTTTTAATTCAAGATAGGAAACTCTACATTAAGGCGAAAGCGCCAGGGTAGCCCGTGAAATTCATTTTTTTTTACGTTTTTTGCAATTTGCTGGTCAGTATTAAGTTGTATGTTGATTAAAATATGATTCGCGGCCGTAACAAATATGTATTTACAGAATTATAATAATTAAAGTCATCAACACAACTCTCTAAGACCAAGTAATCCTCAAGAATGACTAATTCATGAATGATCTTGACATTTGGGGATTATACTAACTTAACAAGTTGTATTACTGATTGTAATGATTATAATTCTGTACATACATATTTGTTACGACCGCAAATCATATTTTAATCAACGTACAACTTAATACTGACCAGCAAATTGCAAAAAACCTAAGAAAATTTGAATTTCGCGGGCTACCTTATCGCTTCCCCCTTAATATAAAAGTTTTCTACTAGATACTCATAAATAAACAAGAATGTTTTTGGACAAGTGTATTTTCCCGATTTCACTTTTGTTACTAGAAATTTAGAAATATTCAGAGTGGCGGAAACATCGACGCGCGACGGGCAAATTGTAACCATGATTTTAGTCCATGATTGTAGACCCGCTAGTGAGTTGTTCATCTAATCTAATTCTAATCTATATTTATAGAATTCAGCTGCATCCGGTTAGACTGGAAGCCGACCCCAACATATTCGGGAAAAGGCTAGGCAAATCACACTAATATTATAAAGGCGAAAGCTTGTGAGTGTGTGTGTGTTTATATGTTTGTTACTTCTTCACGCTCAAACGGTTGGACCAATTTTGATAAAATTTGGTATGGAGGTAGCTGGCACCCTGGATTAACATACAGGCTACTTTTTATCCCGATATTCCCACGGGATCGAAACTTATGCGGGTGAAACCGCGTGGCGCAGTTAGTAATATATAAAATTCAAAGTCGCTGACTGACTGATATATCAACGCACAGCCTAAACCGCTGGTCCTAGAGACATGAAATTTAGAGGGTGGGTTCTTTGTGAAGCGTAGGTACCTATCTACTAAGAATGGGTTTTTCCAAATTCCACCCCTACGAGGGTGAATGGGGGAAGGGTGAAATTTCACGCGGACGAAGTCGCGACGTAACACACTATCAATCACAATCTCAATCATTTTGAAGGATATTGCTAATCCATTGCTGCATATGTTCGAAAAATGTGTCTGCTCACCAAAGTAAATAACGCAATGGATGTTGTGTCAAAATGAAAGTTATTGCTACTGTTAGTATATTACGCAATTACCCATTTTTTTTTTGCGGATGGATCATCATCAAATGACTCTCCCGCTCTGGGTGGAGCGGAAGGGAGTGTCAGACTCTTACTGACTAAAACCCACCCGTGTTCCTTCCTTAGCCCTTTATGTTCCGGGCCAGCGGTAACCCTTTCGGACAATCCCGCTGAACGCGATTACCCTTACTTCAAAACACACATAAAATCCCTCAACACCGCTCAATGTCTCATCCAGCGTCTCCGACACGCATCCACCCCCTTTTTTCTCAGCGGGCGCTGTTAATAACACAACAGGCTATTTTATTCGTCCAGCGCCACTTGCGGCGCTTGCGGCCGTGTGACTGCTTTGATGTCAGAGATTACAAGTTTGTTTAGCTATGCCCATGTTGTTGTGGCCAATCTCTATGTTTGATATGTGAAGCGTGTTTTGAATGTTTGATTTTCGGGGAATTTGTTGAGGGTTAACGTTTGAAAAGTTTTTTTTTTTGTAATGTGCTGAATTTTCATTGATCTCTTTGTTATGATCATCATTTTACATAGGCCTGTGCCAGCCAGTGTCATCATCTCATCTGTCTAGCCTTTTCCCAACTATGTTGGGGTCGGCTTCCAGTCTAACCGGATGCAGCTGAATACCAGTATTTTACATGGAGCGACTGCCTATCTAACCTCCACAACTCAGTTACTGGGTAATACGATACCCCTTGGTAAGACTGGTTGTCAGACTAACGGGCTTCTGACTACCCGTAACGACTGTCAAAGATCCACGAATGACAGAGGCCTCAGCCAATGTATTACTATACAATTAACACAGAAAAGGCTTTAACCTTCCATGACTTTTAGAAAGGACAAATGAATAAAAAAAACTAAATATAACTGCAGAAATAACTAAATATATCTACAGACGCCAACACATCAAGCTACTGTCAATTTTTTTTAATAGCTTTTCAACTTTATTACTAAAACATAAGGTTCAAAGTTAATTGGGAAAATTTGACAGTTGCAGGTAGCTTGATGTGCTGGCAACTATACAACTCTGCCTCACATTTCGGGGAATACAGAAAAATTCTTTCACAACCGTCATTTTTGTAAAATATCATTTCAATTCAATTTTATTTACAACAGTCAAAATTTAACTTTTCACCGTTCAAGAAAATTATGATACCTTAAGATTTAGAATAGAATACTTTTTATTATGTACACCATATAAATTACAGACATATAAATATAGAAACTATACAAAGGGTGACACAATGGGCGGTCTTATCGCTAAAAGCGATCTTTTAAAGACAACCTTAGACCTTAGATTTAGTTATATAAGGTGTAAAAAAATTAACCTTACAAACTTTAAGAGGTGCTTTAGACCATTGGACTGAACAACTTTCACTATGGGACCAACTCTGAAATCACGAAAAAAAAATCCGCTGTTTCATACATTTTGATCAAGTAGGTAATGAACTTTTGTATTAAACAGTGGATTTTTTTTCGTGATTTCAGAGTTGGTCTCACAGTGAAAGTTGTCCAGTCCAATGGTCTAAAGCACCTCTTAAAGTTTGTAAGGTCAATTTTTTTACACCTTATATTTATTTCGTTGCCCAGCAGGTTAATTGCGTAAGACACAGTAACAGTAGGAATGGCTTTCATTTTGACAGTTCAACAACATTCATTGCGTTATTTACGTTGTTGAGCAGACAAATTTTTCCAACATATGAAGCAATGGATTAGCAATATCCTTTAAAATGATTCAGACTGAGATTGATAGTGTGTTACGTTCAGGGCAATGTTTGCGTCCAAATTGTTAATTTACTTTAACTTCTGTTGCACAACCGAATTCTCTCTGAAATAAATTTTTCTTACATATTTTTTTTATTACTTTCGTATGACTTTTTATATTATTATTGAAAATTGTTTAAGTAAGTGTGTACCTACTTGAAAGATATGTGTTGATTGTATTTTTAAGAAAATTACCTACGCAAAACCAAAGATTCTTTCATTTTTAGAAAATTTTTCCAAATCTCCACTCATCTTAAAAAGTGCTCCCTTTGCGAAGTGCACCAATTGAGAAGTGCACCAGTTGCGAAGTGTACCATATGAGAAGTGCACCAGTTGCTAAGTTCACCATTTGAGCATGGTGTACAAGTTGAGATGTGCACCAAATGCGACAAACCCACTGGCGACACCCTGTGCGATCTACCAATTACATACTTCTTGAAATCTTATATGAAACAGCATAGTTCATTACACAATTATGTAGTATTTTTTATTTTTTTAAGAGGGAAAATATAAAACTGAAAATTATTCTTAGTAACTACTTATTTATTTTAATGTGAGCATTACGCATCTTTCGCTAGATTAGCAAAATCAGGTTTGAAGTTGGAAATATTTTTGCCTTGCCACGATCGACTGGACTAATAGTCGCGATCGACCGCTTGGCCACCCCTGGTCTACGTCAATCCTGTGACGTTTTGATACAAGCTATTGTTCGCGGCTTCGCCTATGTAGGGTGTTTCGTAGTTGGCAAACTTTTACTTAGAGTTAGGTGGACAATTTAGAATTGTGTAAGCTACAACTTGTTCACTTGTCTTGAATACTTACTTAATTAAATAGAACTTATTATGTTTTTTATCTTATCTGACGAGCGAATTTAAAAGTAAGTGTACCTACTGTAAGCGTAACTCTGCCCGGCCTTTTGGGAAATACGGGCGTGATGTTAGGTTATGTAGTAAGTTCGTAGATATCCATACTAATATTATAAATTCGAAAGTAACTCTGTCTGTCTGTATGTTACCTTTTCACGCCTAAACCACTGAACGGACTTTGATAAAATTTGGCAGAGAGAGAGATTGCATCCCGGGGAAGGACATAGGATAGTTTTTATCGACATACCTCGCGGGCGAAGCCGCGGGCGGAAGCTAGTGTGAACATAAAAGAATATAAGGAATGCACAAAGAACACATAACCCTATATTTGCAGTCGCGCAGTCGGGTAATAAGAAACGGAATGAATGGCGATTCGTACGCTAAAAGCTTTTTTGGCAGATTACTCTTTGTTCTTCCAAACATATAGTTCAGTTATAACTACACTAGCTTCCACCCGCGGCTTCGCCCGCGAGGTATGTCGATAAAAACTATCCTATGTCCTTCCCCGGGATGCAATCTATTTACCGAACAAATTTTATCGAAATCCGTTCAGTGGTTTAGGCGTGAAAAGGTAACATACAGACCGACAGAGTTACTTTCGAATTTATAATATTAGTATGGATAAAAGTCATTCAAATATACGTCGAATTTCATAACAGCAATAATATTATTAACACTTCGAAGTGTTAATAATTACAATACATTCGCAATTACATTTCTAAATTGGTACATAATCGTATTGACGCCATTTTAATTGCATCCAAAACTCCTCAAGATTGCAATTACGAACTTATTCAAAAGCAATTCATCCAAAACTGAATTTATGTGCGAATGCGTCTGCATCGCGACCTTGAGCGGTGACATAATTAAGTTTGGTCCCCCAGCGATCGATTCTGCTTTTCATTACCATGAGGGTCCGTTAGACACCCGACGGCATCTGTAGGGTTGCTTTTAATAAAATAGAATGACGTAAAAACCGGGCGCGTGCAACAAATTTTAATATTTATCGATATGTAAATATAGTTTACATTTGTTTGATCCCATTTCCTAGTTTTGCGATTTTGATCTGAAATGCTTTGTTTATTACGCGTGCTATGGTAAGCACTGAGATTGTGACGTGTATTAGTAGGTCACTCAGGCAAGCCATAGTTCATGTATAAAAGCAAAACATAGAAAGAAATTACGTAAAAAAACGCATTACCTTCCTTTTTATACTGCTGCAGTAGGTAAGTAAAAAGCTGGATTTACTGTTATTCTGGCAGTACGTTTAAATCAACCAAGTTGAATTTACCCTCACACCGTGCCAAGTCGGGTTGAAGAGCTAGTCGCAAATAAACGCGAGCTAAAGCCCTTGCGCCACGGGGGCGGGTGCCAGCCAACTGGCAACCACCCCGTTGTCATTTACCCTACTTACCGTAGCTACCAGGCGAGCATAACACCAACGGAGAATTTTAACGGAATTAGTCGCGAGGCTGCTTGCCGCCTGCAGGGCGCCGTAGTAAATTCACACATGTACCTAGTAAGGCGAAGGGTAGGAGTTCCACCCACCTCCACGCCTAGTTTTAGCGCCTAGTAACTCGCTGGCACGAGGTGTCTACACGCAATGCCGCAAAAACATTAACTGAAGGAAAATAATTTTTAACTCTGTTTATTAACCTACATAGCGGCTACAGATTGACAGACTGTCTTGTTATTAAGTTCTAGCTTTAGCTTTCCTGAAAAAACGCTCGCTAGCTCGCTCTTCTTTGCTTGATTTTTCATTGAAACGCAAACAGTTTTAGCGCCGCGTATTTTCTCTGAAAAGGGAGTTCGGTAGTGTGATTACGGCAGTTATACTTAATGAGTAATTATTTTATAAAGACGTCGAAACAACTACTAAAACCTTTTTTGAAATTCGCGTCATTTTCTGTTATAGGATTGAAACTACATACATACTGCTAATCTAGTCAAAGTGTCGAAAAGGGGGAGAAGTGCAGTTGGGGCATAATTTCACAACTTCTTTTCGAAAATTACGAATAAAAGGGGATAGATTGGACTTACGCCTCGAGGGGAATTTTGCAACTATACTGTTACAGGGTGACTTATAATTTGACGTATTCGTTCCAGGACGTGATAGTGTAACCCATTTGCAACAATTAAGCACCTCATAAAGCCTAGGCGAAAATTCATGGGATTCAATAAGACTTAATTTTTGTGAAGTATTTTTGAAAATTTCCCAGAATTCGTTACTAAATATCACTTTTCTCTAATAATCATGCAAACAAAATGTAACATCTTTTTTTATTATAACCTCCTTTTTAGGGTTCCGTTGCCAAATGGCAAAAAATGGAACCCTTATAGATTCGTCATGTCTGTCTGTCTGTCTGTCTGTCCGTCTGTCCGTCTAACTATACCGTTGAAACTTGGTAGGTAGATGTATTCTGTGAACCGCATTAAGATTTTCACACAAAAATAGAAAAAAAACAATAAATTTTGGGGGTTCCTCATACTTAGAACTGAAACTCAACATTTTTTTTTCATCAAACCCATACGTGTGGGGTATCTATGGATAGGTCTTCAAAAATGATATTGAGGTTTCTAATATCATTTTTTCTAAACTGAATAGTTTGCGCGAGAGACACTTCCAAAGTGGTAAAATGTGTCCCCCCCCTGAAACTTCTAAAATAAGAGAATGATAAAACTAAAAATAATATATGATGTTCATTACCATGTAAACTTCCACCGAAAATTGGTTTGAACGAGATCTAGTAAATAGTTTTTTTTAATACGTCACAAATCTTAAACCGCAATTTACCTTTCATTCAATCAACTCAAATATAAAAAAAAAAACATTTAATTTCATAAACATAAACCTTATGCATAAACCCGGATGTTACGGAACCCTCGGTGCGCGAGTCTGACTCGCGCTTGCCCGGTTTTATAGATATTATTTTAGAAAATTATCAGGTGTGAAGAACTTTAGCACTATCTACACTATAACTGCTACTGCTTTATCTTGAAGCACATAATCTTCAAAATATCGTTACAATTTATGATTAAACTGAAAGCAACTTTGTCTTCTTACTTACTATGTAAACTTAATACACTCTATAATATGTGTTTTACTACAAAATCTCCTGAGCTCCTAGTGAGTGGCTTTTAGTAGCCTATATACATTCTATGTAGGTTATGACGTAAATAAGCCATTAGAAGCAGACCAAAAAAGAATACTAATAAATTAGCCTTTCAGTTAATTTAAATAATTCCCAGTATCAATGCAGAGTTCGCAGTCGCAATCTATTTTATTTATTTATTTAGGAAACGGGTGAACTAAAAAACCAGGCTTGCATAAGTTATCCGGAAGTCCCAATAAATGTTTAAGGGGTGCGTAAATCATTACTAAACCCGCTACCCGGGATAGGCAAAGGACGAATCCGCGAGGGTCGAAGAAATGGACAAGGTAGTTTTTATAGATTTATATTTATGTTATAGTGTTTATATTTTTTTCCGTACAGAAACTTTTGTAAATGTTCTTTATAGAGGACATTCGAAATAAATAGCGTCCTATAAAAAGGACAATCGTAGTAGTCGCATCGCCATAATTGATTACAGGTTAAAAAAATAATACGCTTTACAAAACCGGGTTTTGTTTGTTGTGTAACAAAACCGGGGGTTATTCATATAATATGAAAAAAAAAAACTTGGTGTTTTCAAGACATGAAGCCTAACAAAAAAGTTACTGAAAGTCACTCAATTTGTTCTTCAAACACATTTTGTTATTTCTGACGCAACTAGGTCGGTTACTTCCAAACATTTTTCTGTTACTAATGGCAAATAAACTAATGATATATTTTAACTTTTGTATTAAAAACACAAAATCAAACTTTGTCTAACAAAGAACACGAAAAACCGGGTACATATGTACTTGTTGTTGCCAGAAAATACCAAGCTATATAGTCATAAACCAAAAGTAATATGTAGTTATAATTTATGACATCCTGGTCTCCGGCTGTGTCGAGCCCAGGGCATCGTCACCCCCGGGAGCCCTTGCGACGCAAAACCCTATGTACCCTACTACCTATCTATCTATCTGCACTGACAGCGGCAGCGTCTCCCTTTTTGTGCTATACACATTATCTTCATGTATTTTATGATTGCCTGGTAATTTAAACGGAAAAATAATTTTCCTATCGGTATTAGGGTCGATAGTAAAATAAATAATCGTTGATGTGTATTTGATTACGTGGATTTTGAAATTGTATGGATATTTTGATTTAAAACGTTAAATAATCTGTGCAATTGAAATTTTTTTGGATAATATTTCATGATTGATGCTAAAATAACCTCATAGCCACAGCACAGCACTATAGTTGCGTACCTCACTATTAATCTCAATCTGAATAATTTTGAATGATATTACTGATCAGTAGCGAAGGGTAACAATTTTTGTAAGAAGGAAGCCGGAGTAGATATCTTTAATATGATTATATTATTAATTGTATAAAGAATACTGACTGTGACGTTTTTCAAAGGTAATGTTGTTGTACTGTCAAAATGAAACCAATTGCTACTGATAGCGAGCTACGCAATTACCCCGCAGGATCCAAGCAGAAAGAATTTCAAATCAGCACAATCAGTTCAATCAGTTTTGTTCTTTTTTGTGTTTGTGTTCTTTCTCTGCGCGATATTTACCGCAAATATACGAATTTTCTTTCTTTTTTCTTCAGTACAACTAAACAAGACCCAAATTTATCTCCCACCAACAAAAAATACCATCTACAAAATGCTCCGAAAAATTATAACAGAACAACCACATCACATCTCCGTCGTTCTTCGATACTATCATCCGTTGTTTGCAATATTTTAATTTACATAACATTATACATACATAGGCCACACACCGAGAGCACCTCAAATTCACATAATCGCTTGTTGTAACTTGTTATAATAAACCGCATACGACTCCTATTAGTTTTGGGCTCATAGAATATGTGGACAGAGATGGCATGGAGTTGAGTTAGTCGTTTATTCTTTATGTGATGAGATAGTAGGGTTTCAACAGTTTTCAGAAAAAAGTTTGGTCTTTTTTGACGAAATTTTATCTATACGATATTAAAATAAGGTGAATTAATATAACCTCATCAAGTGGTGATACTAAAATGTTCGTCCGTACTGTGGACTAATATTTTTTTATAGCACTGCGTGACCTAAATCCGCGCTCTCACAGAAAAGCATGACATATGTGCGGGTTACATGAGCTACAAAATAGTATACGATACATGTGACTTAAGTAGTATTGTCTGTGTGGTGCCGGACTTAAAGAATAACACCACACCATACTTCCCGTGGGTGTCGTAAAAGGCGACTAAGGGTCGTACCGGAGAATGGGCAGCAGCGTTCTCTATGCATTTCACCACCATACTATACTGCAATCGCCAACCCGCCAGCCAAGCGTGGCGATTATGGCAAACCCCCCCCCCCCCCATTTGGGGGAGGCCTATGTCAAGCAGTGGACGTCTTTCGGCTGAAATGATGAAGTAGTCTATTAATGCAGAACTTAAGTCACACGTATCGTAATGTATATTTACGAAATGGGCTATTCTGAAATGCATAGTTCTTGCCAATATGTACCTGAAGGTATGTACGCTTAAATGAAGAAGAATAAACTAAGAAACTGAATCCATGCAAGACACAAATCAAGAATGTATGCATTATCTGAAAAATTTCAGAGCTTCATAAAATTCTAAAATCATTTTTACAAGAAAGTAAGCTCTATTCTAATTGTAATAAACTTGAAGCAATTTCCTTTGAAATTCAAAAGAGATTTCCTGATAGATTCTCTGTTCCCAAGAAATGCAATCAGTAAAATCTAGTCTACAAACGCGGTCAATTGTTCTCAGCGATTGGACTCAAATCTGTCAGCTAAGAAAGAAACGGATGATAATCTTTCTTTACTGACAATTTATTATAGTAAGTAACAAAAAATTTGTCAGGTCCACAGTTTTCTGTACCCATTCCCTCAGTTTGATAGACGTGGCAGCAAAACTTTTTCTAGGGTTTCGGTCCCCCCTCGGACCGTGGGGGGCTTTCTATTAAATAATCATTTCGGACCCCGTCGCGTAGGTGCGCCGCTATTAACTCTGCGAATTAGTGCTCCTCATGTTTTATGAGAGCTTGGTAGTGGTGGTAGTTATGATGGTTAAATTGCTGAACATCACGCTTGCAGGGCTGGGATAAGACAGAGCCTTACAATGTGAGTTGTTAAAATTATAATGTTGAGTTTCCTTTTCATAGTTCATAAGTTTTTAGACTAACGGTCCGCTCGCCTTTGAATTTTTTGCAACATTGGTCTTGTTGTACGGGTTTCGAGTTTCATGTTCTCCATAATTCAACGTTCGAGAATTTCGAGATTTTGGCTTAAAGTAGCACCTTTAACAATATAATGAATTATGTTTAGGGTATTTTACAATTGAAAATATGTCCACTTAAAAGGTTAACGAATGTTTTTTGATAACCCTTTATTTCGAAAACCTAAATCTGAAAATATACGGAAATCTTTCAATCGATGTTTATCTAAAACCTAATTCTTATCTCGAACAATGGCTACATTTAGCGTTAGAGTCGGGGAGTTTTTACTAAAAATAATCTTAAGTACGGAATCCAATCTACCTACTTCGGATGGCCGGGTAGGGACGGGTACCTATCGAGTCATACGGGGTTCCGAATCCCCCTCACCCCATGCCTCCTAGCCCCAGAAGGGAGTGGGAGGGACGAAACCTCTTAATTATTGTCACATATGAATTATTTTGATATTGACGCGTGTCTCGACCTCCTCGTTAGCGTCCCTTCGGGCTTCTTTTGAAATGGCGCGCTAGCTCTGCGAATGGTATGTTTGCCTGGTAGCCCTGGGAATTTGCCGTGATTTTTGTTTCAAGAATCTCTTTAGCAAATGAGATCTAGATGTAAAACGTGCTCGTCTAGTTTGTTTTTCCACGGAAAGCTGAAAAAAGTATCCTGAAACACGAGTAGTTTTTATAACTTGGCAACTGAAATGTCTAGAATTTCATTAAGTAGTATTTTAATAACGTGACTGATTTTATACATTTACATACCAGTAATGTTTGGTCAGTTTCAGCTTTGAAACGCAGAATATTTGTGAAATTCATACCAGTTAAATCAAATACCGCGATCATTGGAAGTCCTTTCAACATCAAGGCAATGTTCTTATTTGAAAAATAAACTGATATTATATAATAATAATACCAGGATTTAAAACAATATCAGGTTTTTGTTACAAGGAAAATAAGTTAAATGAAAACTGGAATGAAAACTACTTGTAGTATTTTTTACACAATTGTCGTGACAAAACTGCGCCCACTAGCACACCAATAAATTGGAGTCTACATATCTTAATTGTATTCAAAAGTGCCTGTCGTGTCGCATCCACAATTAAGCCAAGCCTTGGTCCGCCAAAGTGCTACCACCTAATAGGAACTTTAATTTTCCAAATTCACCTGGCGTTTATGTAATTCACCCCATACATGCGCCCCCTGGCCGCGGGGTGTCTAATGTAGACCAAGGGGGGTACAGGCGACGCTCACGAAAAGGAAAAGGGTGGTTCTAGCAATTTTTTTCTGATTTTTTCCCTCCCTTTTTGCCCGATAATACCCTAATGGTCGCTTGCTTCCTTTTTGGTGAATTTTTTTCGCCGTCGAAGATCGAGACGTATTTTTTACTCGCTTGTAATTTCCCCGTTTCCCGCCGAAATGAAAAATAAACGGTCAGGACTTTTTTGTATTGATGCGTGATTTCTGGGGTCGTGCGGTTTGCCGACGATGCCTGGAGGTGTGAGTTGTGAGTGCTTGCGATGCGATTTGCGTCTCGTATTATTGTGAGTTGTCGTTTCAGAAACGGACATATACACAATATTGTATTTATTTTTCAGCAACGGACGTAAACTCAAAAATTTAATAAGTAATTTTTATTTAATGATAGGCAAACTGGACATATTTACATCTGTCTTTAGAACCAAAACTTAATTTCCGGCCTATAAACTTTATATCCGGCTTTATCTTACCATCCCGGATACTTATTGACAGCAATATGTGTATGTATGTAGTTTTGTCGCTGACTAACAGAATCGACGGTTTAATTTACAATGTACAAAGTTCTGAATACGTATGTGAGTGTAAAATGCGTCAACAGGTCCTTTTGTACTAAGTTTAAGTTTTAATACTTTCAGAGGAATAATTGTGTAACACACTAACAGTAGAAATGGCTTTCATTTTGACAGTACAACAACATTCATTGCGTTATTTACGTTGTTGTTCAGACAAATATTTCGAACATATGCAGCAGTGGATTAGCAATACCATTCAAAATGATTCATAGTGTGATTGATAGTGTATTTACGCAATAGGATGCAGTCCAAAATAGGTATTTCATTTTTCCAATCACACATAATTCCATTCACCAATTAAACCCAACGCCGGCTGCAGAAGGAATTTCTCAGAGAGCCTCGCATGCGAGTAGGAACACATTACTTTTATTTTGGCATCGATAAATTTTCGTACCGGGTACCACCCTGCATAATGCATGCAGCGAAAAAGTAGGGAAAATAGAGAAAAATCGGGGAAAAATTTCGCCCCCTCGCCGGGTTCCTTGGGCACCACCTACTAGGCAAGCAGGGGCGCGCAGGAGGTTACCGTCCGCCAAGATTAATACGGTACAGTACGACCGCCCGACGCCGCAGCTTTCATTAAAAATACTGGGACTCTGATGGGTTAGCTGGCAGAGTTGTGCCGACTATGTGCCACCCCGTGGCGCCGTCTGTGGTTTTGCTGAACGTGTACAACTAAAATGAATTTCAAGATATTTATTTTTCTTTTCACATATTTGCAAAGCAGACATAAAACGAGAAAAATATTTTTAAAAGAAAAAGCAATGGGACTAACACACATCATAACAAATTATTTATTATTATTTCACATTAAACCCTTGTGGGCAGGGGAGACTATTAAGAATCGCATGACTGTAAAGTATGTTTGTGCGTTTCTAACTTTCTTTTGTGTAGCTACGAGTCAGATGATTAGTTGATTATTGCTACGCGGCGCCGTAGCAAGCTCTACGGATTTGAAAGGAGGGTGCTGCTACGGCGTAGTACGGCTACGAGTACGTTCTCGTAGCGTAATGATTGTTACGTCATCTTTTTATGGTTGAGTAAATTGGTTGTATTACAGTTTCTGGTGTAGTTATAAAAGTAAATATAATAGTAGATACATGAAAATGTATTATGTATATGTATAATGTTTATGAAAGTTTTTCTGAGCGCGTCTTGTAGAATTATTTGTCATTGTAAACAATATTAAATGTTGTTGACACTTTCATAATTGATTGTTTTATTTATTTTCAAGATATTTGTTTTTATCGACTAAACAAGTTGTTGCTATCAAACAATACCAATGCTCGGCAAATAGCATACGAGTAAAGCAACAAAATTATTATTTGACTACACGCCCCGAAAACCAATGTAAAATAAACACAGCGAGTCATTAGGATTCCATCAGTCACAAAAACTATGTCCAGTCGCCCCTCTTGCATGCTCCACCGTTATTATTTCTTAGCTCTGCACACCCTATGTCCCCCTAGTCGTGCTAAGTACTAAGCGGGCTGTTTGTAGGCAAAAAGTAGAACTACCCTCGCCCGAGAGGGGGGGCCGCTCACGCTTTTAAACCTCAAGCGTCCAAGTGCGGGGAATATGAAATTTTCGAAATGATAAAGCCGGTAAATAATAACTAGTAGTACGGGCACGGCCGTCTAATGTACTGGCTGCAGAAAAACTTGTACTTAATGTGTTTTTTTTTGTTTTTGTTTGGGTGTTTTGGATTAGTTTTTCATTTCGTTTATATTTGGTCTTTGGAAGCTTAAAAAAGTTGGAGAGACATGGTGTTTTACTTTTGTAGTAAATGATTGCGTGTTGTGAGCTTTTCAGAAAATATCATCATGTTGTATGAAGTCATAAACACTAATGTTGAAGAATTTGGTACCTTCGTTGCTCACACTTTTAATAACTTTCGTTACGTCTTATGTTATTTACCTGCAAGTTAAAGTAACCCTCATCAGAATTAGCGACGCCGTAAGGCTGTTCAAATCATGATAAAAAGTTTTTTCTTCAGTCATATTATGGCGAAGACAGTCCGGGTTTTTCTTTTTTTCGCTGCACTACGTAGGTATAATCAAAGAGATTGGGATTGGATTTGGATTGGATTGATTGGTATTTTAGCACAGACACAAAAAACAACTGAAAAATGCTTCACCAATGGGATTTAATACGATTAACTTAACAGTTAACTGTCCATTATAATTCATAATGTTATCCTTTTATGATTCTGCCAAAGTGGCCTTTTTAGGCCCCCAGCACCGGAATGTCTAAAAAATTCAGAATAACAGTTTGTGGTAGACATAACTTGTCAGTTAGGTTTTTGCGGTTCTTTCTTATGAGTAACTCAAAAAATTATTAATATGGTACAAGAATGAAAATGGACCAACATTTTGTGATATTTCAATTTTGGTCCTTCGGTACAGTTCTAAGGAAAATAGTGAAAAACACCAATATTTGATTATAATTTTATTCATCTAAGAATTTTTCTGCATTCAGTACCGGGCAGCAGCGGGGTTCGTGTGTCTGCTTTCACATTTCCCACTCGCAACGTAAGGCGGGGTACGGTACACCCCCACCGCCCGCTGTGCTCCTGGTACCTACACCCTGCTTTTTATACCTTCCTGCCCGTCGAAAGTAATCAATTTGCGACTTAATTAATTAAGAAAAAAGCTTTGTCGGACGTTTAGTAACATCAAATGACTTGTGTTATTTTTCTTCTGTTTTTTGTTTATTAAATTATGCCTAGATCAGTGCTGTTCTTTATTTAGCGAAGCTATTATTAAGTTATTTGCAGAGATGTAATGAAATCGTTTTTAATTTGATCGGGAAAACTGACGAGTCGAAAGTGGGTGAAGTCTGAAGTGGCGGCATCCGTTTGCGAGTGTATAAGGGTGTAGTAGGCGTTTAGAGTCTGAATTTCGATCTGTTCATGATTTGAATTTTGTCTCAGTATTTTGATAACTTTTTATGGCTTTCCTTCAATTCATTCATATTTCAAATTACCCGGTTTGATATCGTAAGAATAGTCAATCAGTTTTTAACTTTTATGGAACTTTAATCACTGAACAAAAATACACGCCGAACATTCCGAATTTATCATAAATTCGTGATTGTCAAACAAACCGCTAGGTCTGTGAAGTAAAATGCTTATAATGCTCACTATAACTTTGAAAGGGCCCAGTCAGCGCGCAAACATGTTAATTTACCACTGGATAACGCGACCCAATTCCCCCATCCTAATTCCGTACAGTTTCCACACTAGCAGAGCTACAAATACTTTTCCTTTAGTTTCGTTTCACCCGATATCGTCGTTATCTAGTTAGCCCGGGTCGACGAGGGTCCGAAGGGTCCGGGACTAAGTACCAGGACCGCATAGGTAGGTAGGAGGCTCGCGTGATGCCTGCCCCACACCCGCCAACACTATTTATAAACGTTCGCGATACGCAATGCTAGTGAGGGATTGTGTTCTCGCACGCTGAAACCAATTAGGGCTTATATGATCCTGGTAATGGTATTTTTTCTTCATATTTACTCACATTTTACATAATTTTCTTTTGTATTTTGTTGCCTAGTTGCGGACAGTCCTGTCTTCTCCGAATAAAATAAAAGTAACTTACTGCTGTGACCTATAAAGCCATAGCCTCGTACCAAATAGGACGCATTTCTATGTATTTTTGATACAGTTACTGACAAATAGTTTCTCCATTATAAAGTTCAAATCCCTCACTTACTTTGAGAAAAAATCTAAATTCTAGGAAGTTATAAATGAGTAAAAGCGTGTTATCTATTTAACAGTACCACGTTACGTTACTCGTGTGAATATTAATACGCTTCCATGACAGCTATATTCTTTTGCAACGGATATTGAAGAATTTATTAATTTAATTAACATACAAAAACGACTTGGCCCTCGTTTACCGTCGAATTACTGGAGACTTCATTACGCCCAAAATATGAAGATCACAGTTTAATCGGGCAACCGACGTTTAAACTTAAAAATATAATGCTCGCATCCTCCACATTTCATACGCCCGCCACCCCTATATAAATTTTACCTTAAAAATCCGCAAATTCGGGGCTCCGGCACGGTCGCCAGACCTTTTCGAAAAGGGTCCTCCGTACCCACCGAACCTACCAAAAGGGATTTGCCTTGGGATCGAGGCATTCGGCCCTACACTTATACAAAATGTCCAATACGAGCCCGCCCCGCGACCCTCGGGGCCCTGGAGGTAGCTGGCCTGTGAGCGTAAACACACAAGTTTGTTGCCTAACCGATGGGGTATTATGTAAGTGGTTGTCAGTTGCTGGACCGCAATCACGACACAATCTTACCAATTCGTTCTATATAACGTCTTTTTGCAATTTGATTGTGACCTTCGTAGTACTTGATTGATAAGTTTGATTTTATTTTGTTATTGTTCTTGTTTTTCCTTTTACCAAGTTGTAATCATCAAAGTATTAGCAGTACAGTTCATGAAAAAATAGACCTCCAAATATAAATATTCAAAGAAATGTTAGTCCTATGATCCTCACTACTCGAAACTGGTATGATTATAAACAGTTGGTAGTTATGTAAAATTACACAATAAGCTATCTCCACACACTTATGCCACCCTAAACACCTATTCGAATGAAGTTATGTTCATAGCTTTTCGGCTTATAAACCTAGGACCAACGTATCTGTGCTTATGTCCTTAGGTAGAAGGTATAAATTACTTATTGCATGAAATACCTTTAGAGCTGAGGAAACTGAAAATTGAGTACGAAGGACCAAATGAAATATATTAGTTCCACATATTATCCAAAAAGTGTACTGTTATCATAATAATACGAAATAATACAGCATACAGCATTCAGTCTAGGAGTCAAAGATAACTAAAATCAAATAAGAAATGTCTCAAAAAACAAAAAATTGAGTACAAAAAACGAAATGGAATACATGTTTCGCATTTTGTGCAGAAAGTGAACCTTATCATAATACTACGAATATTAGAGCAGTCAGTGTAAGTTTCAAAGTCAAGTTCGGTTTTTTTAACCCCTCAAAAAGTACTCAATAGATACTCAATGTATTTATTGTTTCCACATTAGAACTTAGGTGGTAGGTTTTACAGAATAATTATGATTATTGTGGATTGTCGGAAACAGCAAAAGAGAGGATGGCTTTTATTTGACTACTTAGTTGTTATAATAAATATTGTAATTATTTTATAGAAACATATAATTTAAAATTTGTCATTTAAATATTCATTGGATATTATAATAGCATTTATAATATAATAGAAATTAAACAAATATCAACATTATTGTAATGGAAATTAAGTTGATTTCGCGTAAACTGCACTTTATTGTGTAGGAATTTAAGTTATTTTTCAATAAACTCATATTTGTTTACATTTTTGGCAAATAAGTCGCGAATGCAGATTAGTGAACTTGTTGAGAGCATTTTTTTTTAAATACAATATCTGTGCTCAAAACTCAACTCAACTCTTCTGATAATAGAAACGGACGGTTTGTTTCTCTTCTTCGTATTTCTGTAGAATCACCATCATCATAATAGGCAGCCTTGCTCCACTCACTAATTTGTATAGGCCTTGTCCTTTTTGTGCCATGCTTCCCTGGTCTGTGCGAGTCACATTCAGGATAATTTCTGAAGAATATTATTAAAACTTTATTAATCTTCTTCTATATTTTAATCTGCTGTGACTTTGTTAATGCGGGGTGTATAATTCATAGGAGTTCTATCAGATCGCAAGTACGAGGTAAAGTGACTTTTATTAAAAGAACTCCTCCTGTTTAAGTACATAAAATTCTTAACAAATCTATTCGATTCGAAATCTTGGCTTTGTAATTAAATTCCAAGATAACTTGATTTAGAGGTTCAATGGTTTTGTCCTTTTTCTTAGTAAATAGATGTTATATGATTGTATATTTTTTCCTTACATACTTTGATTGAGATATTTTCATTAATCATTATGTACTACATAATTGTTTCTTATTTTCAGGTAAGAAAAATCATGGGCCTACACGTCATGATGTACCAATGCAGGTAAGATTATAATTTGGAAACTATTACGACCAAAAAAGAATTCTCGCAAATTTTCGACCACTAGGAAAATGACAGAAGTTCAATTTGCTAATTGCGCTTGACTCGAAATCGCTACAGCTTTTAACGTATCGTACGTTTTAAAGTCTGTCTTCATTTCCCACGTAATGAATATTGTTGATCTGTCAAAATGATTTTCAATCTGGCTATTAATGCTTCTGTTTTCTGTGTATTTGGTAACATGTGCACTTTCTACAACTTATTGATAGGGTCCGCGATACTGAACAAAATATTTTTATGTCAAAGGATTTATACAAAACCTAATTTTTCTATACTTTTATCAAACTTTTTCTCTCTACAATTTCATTATTTCATAATATAGTCACAGCGATAGCAAGTAATTCAAAACAATCGGCAAAATACTAGGCTGTCATAAATAAACAAGAGAGCATCACTAATCTTCAAAATGAAAGTACATCCACAAAAACTGCAGTACCTAAGTAAAAACTGTGAGCAGTATTCGCACAAGCGCCAAGGCACAGTATAAAGATCATACAGTATTGTAACTCGGCCGTAACCTTGAAATAAATGCCTACAGCCGCGCGGTACGTAAACATGCGATAGGGCTGCCCGCCTCCAGCATTTTAATTACATTTGCCTACTTTGTGTTTCCATTTAGTTTTGTTATTGTATTTTACTGTGTGTAGATACATAAATAATAAAATGGACAAATGGATAAATAAATAAATAAATAAATAAATATACTTTTTTATATATAAACAAATAAAATATTTTGTAAATTGAATAGGAAGTGTTTAATAAAAATGCATGTTGTTTTTTGATTGGTAGATTTAATTAAAAATCCATGTTTACGTTTGAATAACAAATCTTATAAATTTGCGAACGAAAAATATTTGCGCCTCGACTGAGACATACGAAATGCTTTATTATTCAATTTAAAAGGTATAAAAAATCCGCATTATTATATTATGTATAAAGCTTAATTAAAAATTGTTGTGGGAAACATGGACAAGGTGGAGAAAAAGGAATATCTTTTACTTGGTTATAGATACCTGCAGCTACTTTACAATTTATATGTTTGGTTTTAAATGAAGTTCGGAATATTTCCTCCATTTTTTCTATATATTCCACAAAATCATCGCTGGGTACAATCAAAAAAGGTTGCGAATTAATCTTATTGTAGTCCGTATATCCTAATGATAGTATAATCTTATTGTAGTCTTATTGCAGCACAATATAGCCTACTCGTCATATTAAATATGTACTTGAACTTATTTTTAGTGAAAATCGCGCGGTTATTGTTAGAAAAACAACACACCGTCCGTTCGTCACTGCGGCACAGTCGCGACTGCCTGCATGCCGAGCGCATGCCGAGGTCGAGGCGCGTAGGTATAGCTCGCGTTTCGTCCGTTTGTATGAAGTCAAAATACTGTATGATGTTTATACTGTGGCCAAGGCGTGCACAGGATGCGTTCTACGTATATACAGGGGTGTCGAGAAAAAGTTATAATAACATTAATGTAGGTTCTTTTGACAGCTCGCCGGTCGTCGTTAGCAGCCCTGTGCTCTGTATCTTGTCATAATCTTTTAGGGATGTGGGTGCGTCGATAGTGTTTTCGTTTGTCGATAAAAACCGCGCGATATCTTTAACTTTATACGGACTGAAATGTTTATATTAATGTTTTAGCGAAATACTCGAATAGCAGATTAATTGTTGTAGTAAAATCTAATAAAGATATTGCCTCAGAATAAGTAATATATTCGAATCTGCAATTCATCATTCATAGGAAATTGGAATAACTTACCGCAGTTTATGACAAAAGGCTCAATAAACTATGTATTAGCTTTCGCACTTTCACATCCTATTATGCACGCGCTTTTCAATAATTTCAGTTATTGTCTCGACTCATCTCGACCTCGATTTCGACTTCAGAATAAGATAATAATTTAAATCTAAGGTCAACAGTAATATGTCATACAAGATATACTATTTCATAAAATATCTGAACAAATAATTCTAAAAAGTTGCTCTATTTTTTTTTTTAATTCAGCGTCACATCTACTTTCTTACAATAACTTCACAAAAAAATATCGACTCTATATTATCGACACAGCACCAGCCCGAGTCACGCCGCATCACTAATTACGGGCGCAGACGGCGGCGCCGGGTCGAGCCAAGGGTACACGGTCCTCTCGACAGAATTTTTTCCCCAACGCACCCCCTACCCCACCGGATGGGGAGGGGGCTTCCTGTCCCTCCCGGACCCTTCTTAACATTTCCCTGGCTCGGAGGCACAGAAGGAAGATGCCTCGCTTATATGGAACCCTGGTACCTACCGCTCGGGTTATATACTTTTTTAGGGTCGGTCAGACCCTTTGAGGCCTTTCTCACGAGTTAGGGACCTACATATTCCCTTTTCAGGCCCTTGTTGACCTTTGTAGGTTTAGGCCGCGTTGTTTCATCGTTATACGAGTATTATATAAAAGTTTCAGATTTCTCTTAGTGGGGTCGCTGCTGGTGACGGTCGTGTGAATTTTCACTACTAACTACTATGGAGTTAGGTTTAATTTCGTTCGTAAGTATCCTCTTTTGAGGTCAGCATACATACTTAGAATACGACATTGTATTGGAAATTGTTCGTGAAACGACTATTTCTCCATTGAAATCATTGTGTCAGCAAAAGACAACATCTCTATTTATGTTTAAACACATCGAAACCAAAGCCAACCTGTTGAGCTTTTAAAAGAAACTTTAATTCATTTAAATGTCGGTCGGTTAACAAAGGAAAGTTTTATGCTTCTTACTATACCATCCATTAAACATACCTTAACATCACATCAGCCATACAAAAAAAAACAAAAGTTTGACATTTCTCAAAACGTGTATTTTATTCCGATTTTTCACAGTTTTTCTCTATGCAAGTCACCGGGTTCCATATCTTTAAAGATACCAATATTTTTACCTAACGGTACCAGGCGCACAGTAAACCAAGGCGGTGTGCGGTCACTGCTTAATAATTCCTTCAATTGTTTGTCAAACGAACACGCTATGGGGGTTCTCGCTTCATTGATGTGAATTCTGACGTGTCATTGGAAATTGCCGCGAGGGTGCAGTGGCAGTGTCTTCTTCGCATACGGGTTCGATTCCCGCGTCAAAAATGTGGGTTTAAGCTATGAGACAGGGAACTCTTAATGTTGTTATGAATGTGGAGCTTCTATAATTAAACTAATTACCCTTGTTTCCTTATCTTGTGCTGTCCTTGTTTTGTTTATTATATAAAGGCTCTCGGATTCTCGGCATTTTCTCATTCAAGAAATTACCATGGCTTTCGATCGCCTAATATATTATTGGTATTGCTTATCTAACCCTTAGGGCTATACTAGCGTGTGCTAGGAGTGAATTTACGTAACTTTTTACGCTTCGGAATCGAATTAAAGTTCTATTGCTCGCAAGTCTCTGTGTTAAATGTTAACAAATTATAATACTACATGATTTAAAAACGTCTACGTATTTTTTTGAACTATTGTTCCTCAAAATTCGCATAGAATCTATGCGAATGACATTATGAGATTGCATAGATTCTATGCGAATTTTAAGCAACCATACGGCGACTAGATGTATAGGAGTCGATACTAGTTAGATTCGTATTATAGACAATTTTAATAACATAACCAAACATAACAACACGCCTGTATTCCCCAATGGGTCAGGCAGAGGTGTACCTTATTACAGTCCCATGTAATTGGGGGGTGCTAAAATTACATCACTACTTAAAATATTTTTTATCACATCTATTCGAAAAGAGCTAGTTTATTCTTCGTAAACAGGGACTAAAATAGCTCTTTAATCCCTAGAGACTAAAAGTGATTTGAGTTTGGAATGTGGATATTGTAAGTAAAAGTTCCAATCACCAACGAGATCAATCACGAACATTGTATGAATAAGTAACAGGTTGTATGATAAAATAAAACGCGCGTGAGCCAGATTAAAAAAAAAAAGTTTGTGATAAAATAAAAAACGCGCGTAAAGCATTCTGCCGTTCGTAATTGTTTACTCAAATTAGGATTTTACTTAGTTTTATAAAAAAATGAGTAGGTATGTCTTCCTCAAGTAAATAAATAAACATACTATTCTTATTCATAAGTTGCACCTACTTATTTTTTCATAGAGGGTGATAAAAAGTAGAGTGTCCACCTCGGGAGCAACACTATATTTTAAGCTCGAGTGACGTACTTTGAATCCCTCGCTGCGCTCTGGATTCAAAGAAACACTCTCGCCTTCAAAATAGTTGTTTGCTCCCTTGGCAAACAATCTACTATTAATCATACACTTAGGGGTTAATATTAGTGATGAAAAACCAGCGTTATAGATTAGTTAGGGCATAACCCATAAAACCTTCTCCAAAACAATATAAATAAAGATACAAATATCACCCTTTACGCCCATTCTTTTTTATGTTTTAATTTCAACGCAATAATTGTCGACACCTTAATAATGTATCGATGTTTATGTTACAACACTAATGATTTGTTGACATCATAGGGATGCCCTTTGCTCAGCTTTGAATTGTCACAATGGTAACAACAGTAACTTTCAAAAGAGGGTTATGTTTTTGGAAACTAATTTTCGGAATAAAAAAGGATTGATTTGGAAAAAGATTATTGAGAAAATGATTACTCCGGAGTGCTGTTCTAGTATCGATTTATTCGTGTCAGTTTTTTCAAATTAAAATGAAAATTGATTTATTTGCTACTGGTACCTACACAATAAGGGGTTTATTTAAAAACGTTGCCTAAAATTAAGAGACGTTTAAACTTCAACCAGGTTAATAAGTAGCCAATCATTAGTAGTTTAATATTGTATAAGATTATTTTGTGTATTTTATCTAAGATCTTAGTTGCCTGATAATAAAATTATTATTATTATTTTATTACTAGCTGCGCCCCGTGGTTTCCGTGGTGGTACGTGGTTTTTGTGGTGGTGGTAATAACGTAAACATGTGTCGCGGAGCTGGCCTCGATTTATCGTCGTCAAATTCCGCGTCAGCAGTTTCGTCGCCAGCGCACCCGTCGTTTGCTGAGATTGCAGAGCGCCCCGCCCGCGTGCACCGCAGCCCCGCACCCGTCATCGCGGCTCCTCCACGCAACGCCGCCCGAGCCCCTCGCCCCGTCCCGCTGCCAGTGTCTGCAGCCCTAGCGAAGCCCATAGTAAAGGAATCCGCTAGCGTCACCGCGAGTGCCCCAGAAGCTCCAAGTAGTAAGCCAATGCCCAAAAAGGCACCGAATAAGGCTGATGATGAAGGTTTCGTGACCGTGCAAAGGAGGAAGCGCCGGTCGCGAACGAACAAGAACCGCTGCGGCAAAGCTCCTATGGAGCCGGAAGTCAGCTTGCGTGCCGCAAAGCCGAACACACCGGTGTACATCTCCCGCCTACACTACACCACTAAGGCGGAGGACATCGTGGAGTACGTGCGCCAGAAGACGAGGTACACGCCGAGGGTGCAGTTACTGGAGTCGCACCGCAACGTCAACTTCAAGGCGTTCGTGGTGCGCGTGCCGAATTGCTATCTGCCAATCGTCATGGATGAAGACTTCTGGCCGCAGGACGTGGTGTTCCGTCGCTTCCGCGGACAAGTACCACAGAATTGCTCTAGAGTTAGCTAGTGAAGTACTGTTTTACACTAACATAGTTATTAAGTTTTATTTACTAACAAAATTGTTACTATACTATTATGTATACTTAGGTTAAGGTATGTATCTATGGGTCTTTGTTACCTGAAAATAAATGGTTTATTATATTATATTATTATTATTATATCGGGATAAAAAGTATATATGCTAATCCAGGGTGTCAACTACCTCCATACAAAATTTTATCAAAATTAGTCCAGCCGTTTGAACGTGAAGAAGCAACAAACATATAAACACACTCACACACTCACAAACTTTCGACTTTATAATATTAGTGTGATTATTATTTAACTTTACGCAACGTTTGTAAATAAAGGGATGGATGTCGTATGGTATGTGTAATGTGTAAGATTTGATAAAAATGATGGGTGATTATTTTGGAAGTATGTGTAGACTCTGGTACGAATGAAAAGTATTACGCAGTTACAGTTATATTTTTTCGTCGGGGTGACTTTGCAATCGGGTGCGGGGCGACCTTAGTTCTTTCAACGGAGAAAATTTTCAAGTTTAGCTACTAACATTACCGAAATGGCCACGGTATTTGATATAATTTGTAACAAACGAAAAATTTTTTTTGTTTGTGTTTTTTCGTTTTTGTGTTTTTGAAAAATTTTTTTCATTTTGTAAAAAAGCTGTTTTTATTTTTTTGATATAATTTTTGTTTTGTGAGTAACGCGGCCGTATCCATACCCAAACGTATAATTATTTCATCACCACTGCTCTCAAAACGGTGAAGGAAAACATCGTGAGGAAACCTGCATGTCCAGAAGCAAAACAATCGAAGACTTGTGACATCTACCAACCCCAGGGCCCGAGTGGAGGCCTGGTCCCAGCAGTGGGAACCTTATGGTTACGCAATGTATAATGTGTCACTCATCAAATCATCATACATTTTGTAATTTGAGGAACCACATTGTTCTAAATTCAACTCAAAAGCAAGCGTAAGCAATAACAGTCTAATTGAGTAACGCACTCACAATCATGTTGATTTAGTTGATAAGAGACGAAGCAATGAATCACTGTATCCCACAGAACTAATCAACCATAAACCAGCTTTTAGTAAATAATAGAATCTAACCGACAACCTTATTACGCAACGGTTGAAACGTCAAAATGAAAGCCATTGCAATTGTGAGCGCGTTATGGAATTAGGGTGCGATTCCTTTCTGGAAAGTGGATTAAAGCTGGAAAATTGTAAACTCAGGAAGACATACGTTAAGTTTAGTTTGCGTTTAAACTTTTGAACGTTTTCATATTATATAGTTTGTTATTAGAGTGATAGAATTGTGGAGTGAGTTCAGCTGGTCCTTTGGTACGGGAGTCTATTGTAATGTTGGCCTACTTGAAAAAGTAAAATGAGGTACTTTTCAAAAATATTCTTTATCAGAGCCAGGTATTTGAGACAATTTCCAAGATATAGAACAATAAACTGAATGCCATACATAACAAAGTTCAAATTCCATTGCAACCAACAACTTATTAGGACCTTTTTGTTACAAATGGTCACTCAAAAATAAACTTAGAATATATTTCTCTAAAGTAGGTAACTGTTTAAGTGGCGATGGAATGTAAATTATCTGAAATTATGAACACTGCTTTAGATATATATTCTATTAAATATTATAAAATAATAATATGTTTAATTTTATTCTATTATTTATTATTTTATTTTTAATATTCTATTCATTTTTATTTATTGATCGCTTTTAGCGATAAGACCGCCCATTGTGTCACCCTTTGTACATTTTCTATATTTATGTCTGTAATTTATATGGTGTACATAATAAAGAGTATTCTATTCTATTCATTCGGTTCAGTAATGTTTAAGAATTACGAGTAACTATGTACTTTGTACCGAATAAAGGAGACACATCTCCTCGGTATGCTGTAACCAATTGTTTCTTGTCGTTACCAGGCAAACACGGCAGGATCAATTTAATTTGGCGGCCTGATATTATCTTCGTTTGTCATTTCGACTCTGAGATTACAAACGAACTTTGCCAAGTCAGTAAGCGCGCCACCAACTTACTAAGGATTATACTACTTTAATATAGCGCTGCGACCGTGTGTAGCTCCCTTAAGTGCCACTGTCACGAGCCAAAAGGCGAACAAAGTAGCAGAGGCAGTTCCCTCCACACGAAGTATAGCCTCCGCGCGCCACGGGGGTAAACTTTGATACCCCAAAACCTCCACCCTGCTATGCCACCCTAGTACCCGGCCCACCCACAGCGGGGCTTTGAGGACGTCTTTGAGCCGAACTTTAGCGGGAAAACCCCAAAATTCAAGTTGGCCCACGTCCCCGATTACGAGTTAGCGATATCTTTGAAAATTTTCTGGTCTCCTGGTACGTTGGGAGGCTTGTTTTCGAATTTTTCAGAAGCGGGTAGATTGGAAAAGCAGATTTTTTTATAAATTCCTACGTGGTCGTAATTCTTTCTCTGGGAAAAATATTTTTCCTGTAATCCTTCTATTATTTATTTGTAGAGTGGTGGCTGCCTACACAATACACGTGCCGACTTTTTTGCTTTGCCCGTAATCGGTTCATAATAATATTATTACGTTTTAAAAACCAACACATATCTATGTATTTATTTACAATCTATGTATGAATTAAATAAAGAGCAACTTAATAAAAAATGACGACCAAAGGAAAATGCAAACTACACGTGCTTTCGGATTAACGAAAACGGAAACGGATTTTCTCAAGAGTGTCAAATAAAAGACATCAACGTGAGTCTTAAATATTTTTAAGTTTTTGTTTTTGAATTAAAAGTTGTTATCAGTGTTTTAATTAATATTCAGAAGTTGTTAAAATGGCCGCAATTTAATCATCTCGGACTCAAGGACCATAAACTTATTTCCACAGTTTTCAGCCATCTGCTGAAAATTACTATTACTTAATTTAGAATCAGCGTACATACGCAGTATATATAATAATATATATATATATTCAGTTATTTCAACCCTTCCTATGTATATAAATATATATTAGGAAGGGTTGAACTAAACAACTAACAAAATTTCCGTTCTTGTAATGGACAGACGTTACTCATTGGATTCATCATTTTCATAAAAAAAAAAAACTTATCATGTAGTATTTTGTTTCCTGCGTTTTTATAGCTATGGCAGTACAAATGCAATTAGTATTATTAATTCTCTCTAATTTCCACATACCAGGAGTTATTTTCAATTTACTATACCAGAATAACAGAATAAAAAGGAGGTGTAATTAAAACACACAGGCTACCAGGCGTAAGGTTGTATATAAATTACCAGGCGCAAAGGACCACGAATCACCAGGGTAGCAGGAACTATAGCAGGTATAAACAAGGATAGTATTGCGTGATCGCCGGGTACTAGGCGTAACGTTTATTTCTGGCCGTGATTTTCTGTAGGTGCGGAGTTGAACGCAATGTTTTGTTTTAAAGGGCTCTTTCAGTAATTTAGTTTTCGGAGTTTTAATACTGTTCCATGTTCCATGGTTTCAAGATTAATGCATATATCAAATTATATGTAAAGAGATACATGCCATTTATTCTAGTCATGACATCGGAATCTTTAATTTAGTTTCAAGCTTATGAATTAATTATAAGAAAACCTTATCTCAATCAGCAAGGTTCTTAATTAACTTAATTGTACAGAATAAAAAGATATGTTACTTAATTGTAAACTAGTTTCATTCCATGTTTTTTGTTGTAAAATATTACTTAATTGAAGACAGTTTTAATTGAATACAGAAATGCCCAAGATTATGAGAGGGATAAAAATGTTTTATATGTCGGAAATAGTACAGGAAAGATAATTAATAATTGCTATGTGCTTCTAATGTTCGTTCTTCATACAAAATAATGTATATGAAAACTCGATAAAAAACTGTTTTTGTTTAAATTCGAAATCAAAATTCATAAGATATCGAAAATTAAGGACCGTTTATAAGGGTGTCTAAACCGATTCCGTCTCGAGTAGAACTAAGATTCGAACTTTGGTCCTTACGTAACCGTTCTCGCTCGCACCGACACCCTAATTGCGTAGCACACGATTAATGTTAATCTAAGTAATTTTGAAGGATATTGCTTATTCATTGCTTCATACGTTCGAAAAAAAATTCTGCTCAACTACGTGAATAACGCAATGAATGTTGTTGAACTGTCAAAATTAAAGCCATGGCTACTGTTACTGTGTTACGCCAAAATTATTACTCAATCAAATCTAATCTAAGGGTGAAGCCAGACGAGCGTAATTTTTTGAGTTGTGAGTCGCGTAATTTCGGTCGCGTATATTCTGCTCGGCAGAAATTCTGTTGGGCCGCCAGACGAGCGTAATTTATTCAGTTGCTTTTCATCGCTTTTACTGGGTGTTTGTGTAGTGCAATGGATATAATAAAAACGTTGTGTATTTACGTAGCATATAGCGAAGACACAGAAGATGATGATAGAAGAAAATACTGGGTGAATCCACTCAACAGTGAAAGACTGATGCGCGGACTGATGTGATTGACTTTTGTTTCCCTCGCCTCCCTCTTGCCGCGAACTCAATTCAGCCGGGATCGTGCGCGTGAGTCGGCAGACAACTCATTTTGCGTCGCCGTGTGAACGAAACGGAATTTCATACGCCGTGTGTATGAAACCGAATGTAGCAGAAATTGCGCGACTGAAATTACGCGACTCACAACTCAAAAACTTACGCTCGTCTGGCTTCACACTAATTGTTCCATCTATTCAAGCACAATTTTTTTGTGATAAATTCAAAACAATTCTTGACTACTTAAAACGACAAAGTATTCTTTGATAGTTTGTACAACACTAAAACTTAGTTTGTAAACTTCATCTTAACATTGCTGTAGGCTCAAACCGGGTTAAGAGTCGTGGTTTTAGTACTAAACGCTAGGTTACTTTACATAATTTATAATGAGATATTAAAGGAGTTTTATGGGTGGCCGTAAACGGCAGCTGAAAGGGAAAGGGTTTTTTATTATTTTGGAAATACCTTCAGCCCGGGGGCGCGAAAGCAAAGCTATCTTCAGTTTACGATCCCCCGAGCTCAAGATTGGCTTTACACTTAATGAATATTGGTAATTTTAATTTTGAATATCATGGAGCAGTTGCGCTTAAAGATATCGCTTAGATTATTGCAAAAACTGATCTTTATCGTTGTTAGTTCTAAAATATTGGACCGGACCTTAGGACCAATACTTTCACACGATCGAGTGTGCACAAACAAACATAAAGTTTTCTTTTTATATACGGCACTTAATTTTCTTTGTTTACTTGATCAGAATATCTTGAGGTTACCAGGCTTCCAGCGACCCGCGGGAGGTGCGATTAACTACTTCGTAAATAAGCAAAGTAATACCTACTGGAAGAAGAATTACCGGCTGCTCGCCACTGGCCGGGTAAGGCAACCGGATATTTCTTTTAGCTGTCCAAAGAACCCCCCGGTCATAATGCCCTAGTGGGGGCCGCAGGGGGGCAGATATAAAGATACAGGCCCCCCACTTATCCCGGGACCATACCCGGTCCTTTTGCTTTTATAGGGGGTGTGTATAAAACCGAATCGCCCGGTTTTAGCTGTGCTGGAGTGTTACGAGCGGGGCCGGCGGCGGCGGTCGCATTATGCCGACGGAACGAGACTATATCTGATGTGGCTATGGTGCCTCGGTACTTATATACAATGTTTAGACGATGGCTTCGTTCATTTATTAGTCTGGCGTTTCGAACGGTCAATAAAACGTTGAAGGCTCTCTGTAATAAACGGAAATTAGCCAAGAAAAAATGCTCAGGAAATGTAACCTTTTTGTTACATTTGTTGCCTTGTTTATTATCACGGGATAGAACTAATTTGTTCTCATTCCACTTTAACTTCAGTAGGTACAGGATACAAAAGGGAACGATCCTCCATGTAACTGTTTCACTCATTCAATTCAATCGTTCTTCAGATGTTTCGCAGAAGCGAGGAACGGTTTCAGCAACAGCCTGTATGTTAGGTGTTCCCCAAAATGATTTAATTGATTCGTTTTGAAAATTTATTGGACGGTTTTACGTGATTAAGATTCTTAATAGGTATGGTGGAAACCGCACCCGAATTATTGTACCTAAAGGATATGACCAGTTATGAACCGAATCTAACATAATTCATTCCTTCAGGGACAGTTTCATACGTTTCTCTTTGCTGTTAAAATTGCGAAGTATCCAAGCCTCTTTCGCTTGTTGTTGTCCTAGTTTGTCCAGCACTCGCACCGAAACGGGTATCTTGGGGGAGGCAAGATCCTAGCCTCAAGATATTAATTTCTCGTTATTACCGGGGCGACATGTGCTTATAAGATGAAGGTAACTATGTTGTTTCATTATTCGAATGTCGGAGGGCCCGGGTGGTGGAGTAAGGGGGGTGGAAGCCGTATAAAAACGACAATTTCCTCTAAACGCGCCGCGCCCGCGCCCGCGCCTGTCGCGCCGCGCCCTCCGGTACTAATTAACTGCCACAGCGGTTATGTCACCCTAGTACCCCTGTTTGTAGGGCGGTGTTCAATTTTTTTGTCTGGAGGTTGACAGCTTGACCTTTCCATATAAAATCGAGAATAACAATAATAATGTTGAACCAGGGAGGGTCAAGAAAAAAACAGTCTGAGGGTCTTTTCGGGTCTTCGTAAAATATGTTTACATTTCAGAGGATGTCATGCTTTGTAATGTTATTTAATAATGTTAATTGTTCCCTTCTATTGCTAGAGCCATATCTGCAGTACACTGTTTTCTTTTGGGTTTATTATACGGTTCTTCGGTCCACTTAGTCTAATGGATAGAATTTGGCCAGTTGCTAGTTGCAGGGCGTTAGAAGTAAGAAGAAGAAGGACTGCTGTAAGAACAGCCGTTGTGCCCTTGTGAGTACCTACTTGTCAAATTTGACTAAGGGATTTCTGTAGCAAAGTGTCATCTGAAAATTATGAATCTTCTGCGAATCGCAAGTCGTTCATTGAAACGATGAACTATAGTCCGACTTTTGATTACGAGTAGCTGCAGAAAAATGACCGCGTATGTGTTACTTAAATGACTGAAATTGGCGTCTTTTTGTTTTTTCGCGGCCATCAACCAAATCTTGTTTTTCTAGTACAGAATAGTGTAACAAACGAAACTTATTTGTCATGCATATCTCTAAACTCAATCCGAAATGAGTTATTAAGAAGTGTCATTTTACTGCAGCTAATTAAAAGTCGGACTATAGTGTAGAATGCGTATTCTGAAGTGCATTTACGAAGATAACTTAAGATGACTTTTTTTTGCATGATGACTTTTGCCCGTTTTCACTTGCACTTAACTAGACACCAAAAGCGAGCTGTTGGATTTTCAAGTTCTGGCGCTGAGTCGCGCGATGAAAAAATAGCACCCTTTTCAAAATCAAAATATTTTATTTCACATAAACCTACATGGGCACTTATGAAACGTCAGAAGCTGGGTGCACGGTTCCAATTGGTCGTTTCCTATGGAGAAGAACCGGCAAGAAACTCCACTTTTATTCAGGCTTTCATTGAAGTTTCGTCGAAAACGGGCATAACTGTTAAAATCGATCTTCAGTGTTGACAATAACAAAAAGAAACAACAATAAAAGTAAGTTTACTTGCACATTTGCAAGTTACTGAACTGTCAGTAGAAGAGTAAAAACACCAGGGCAGGAAATCGGGGAAATCGCTACAACCTATGGTAGTGTGAGGTCGGGAAGGGGCCTAGCAGATAAAAATACCGCAGCCTTTGCGCTTTTGGTTCGCTTTTCGACTAGTGTTCTTCACTTTGTTTGATTTCATCCTCCACTGTTAATCTGTTGCATAGGTTTTGGATTGATCGGTGTTTGACACCAATTTTTTATTCTCTTTCTTTTTTACAGCTTTTCCTGTTGTCTCATGCTGCAATTAAAATGGTTTCCTGTTTTGCTTTTGTACCACTGCACTGCTCTACTGTGGTAAATGAAATGAAGTGTTTTTTTTGTGTAAGTAGATCTTTTAAGACATTTTTACACGTCAATATTTTAAAAACTATATGGAATTTCCTAGCTGACTGAGGCCCTCTTTTAAAGTCCAAAGGTTTGATTCGATAATGAACAGTATAGTAGGTACAAAAAAAACATAATAAACTTCTACGTCAAGCATGACACGTGTATTTGTATGCAAGCAAAGTAAGGATTACTAGGCTCGCACAAGCAAAAGGAGGTCTAAGCTCTATTTAGAGAAAAGCTGATGATGATGATAACATTCTATGGGAAGTTATTAAGCCGTGGACACTAGGCCTGGCGAATGACTCGAGACCTTCATACATTCGCATGTCTTCGTCCCGCTATACCTAATCGCTACTGTGGCACATTATAACAAACGACCACTCCAAACTAGACCTTAATGTCCTCACTTAAGGGCGTATAATAGGTTGAACAGCGCAAACCTTAGCAGTCCTTATATGTACCTGTTTAGTAGTTAATTATTATGATCGGTTAGTTATGTGTGCGTTGTGGGTAAACTGCAAATTGGGTCACTTGCAAACATTATGATATTGGTTGGTCCTAAATTATTTTTAGATAAGTTTGGAGATTGAAAACTTATAAAATCTCGTGTTCTATGACTTAATGTGAAGTAGCCGCGTTTATTTTTGTGAAGATTTTATTCATTTAAAAGACAGTTGTAAGTTCAAGTTATGGATAAGTACCATTAGTATTTACATAGTCTACATATTTATAGGCAAGCAAGAATCCGAAAATCAAATAATAAATGAGATAAAATAATAGATTAAGGCTCCATCTGATTTTCATTGTTTCAAAATTTCTCTATTTATATTTAAGTTTACAATTACTTCATTATCCCAATGACGTCAGTCAATAAGACCATCCGATGCATACCTGCTTCAGCATAGATCAACAACTATACATCTCGCCTTGGCTATGTGTAGCACAGATGTATAACTGTGATATGTCTATTCCTGAATTTAGGCTTGAGACGGAGACCAGTGTCGCAGACAGTCGCCGTCTCCCAAATTTAGCTACGGCACACTAAGCTATGCTGTCTTGGTAACGCTTAAGTGACGATCGAGTTAGATGTTTGTGCAACAGGCAAGCAGGAATCCATAGGAAGTTATTTTTACCCGACTACAGCTTAGGAGAGCAGTGTGTGGTGGTGGCCCAGTGGTAACGCCCTTGACTTAAGAATCCTATGTCGTGGGTACGAACCTAGGCAGGCGCTTTGCTTTGTGTAAATAATTTTATCACCATTGCTCTCAAAACGGTAAAGGAAAACATCTTGAGGAAACCGGCATGTCCTAGAACCAAAAATTCAAAGGCATGTGACATCTGCCAACCCGCACTGGACCCGCATGATGGATTACAGTCCGCTCCCTCTCACCGAGAGGAGGCCTGTGTCCCAACAGTGGGAACATGACTGATTATACTATACTACTACGGCTTTATCAAAGGAGGGTTATGATTTGAACAGGCTATATGTCTGTTCCCTCATAACTCCTAAACTACTCGTCTAATTTTGACAAACGAGATGTAATGGAAAGCCTCTTGTTGTTCCGCAGGTTATAGGCTATGTGACGACACAAAATATGCTGCCCTGGTAACGCTTAAGTGACGATCTAGATATTTGTGCAACGGGCAGGCAAGAATACATAGGAAGTTACTTTTATAGCAGTGGATATCAGCAAGAATATAGTGACCATTATCATTGACAATCTTTAAAATCCTTGATAACCACTGCAACAACGAGTTTCCTGTCTTTTATGACAAACTTACTTGATGTTTGTCAGTGGAGTCTCGAAATCAAATGTGGTCCTCCGATTTTGAAATAAATCTGCTAACTTTATATAGAGGACATAAGGAAACAGCCAGTAGATAGGTAATTGAATGGGAAAACGGCCAAAGATACAGGAATGTGTGATTCATAGTAAGCCTATAGCAGAAAATATGCCTCTCCATTTATTTCCTCAGGTATCCACCACATAATCGGAACAGACTAAAAAGGAATAAGGAACAAATTACATATGAGATGCAATAAAAAACGGCCACCAAAAGAGATAAGTCACCAGTGTCGTCGGATATAATTGAAGTTTTGTATGAAATCGATGGTTTTCGAATGAAATTTAATTTGATAAATTAACTGTTTGTTTTCTATTAATTAAATTAAATTTTGTTATAAGACATCCATCGGTTTCTAACTAAACGTCAACTATATCCGACGATCCTGGTTACTTATCTTCTTTGGTGACCGTATCATAACTATGAATATACACCACAGCAAAAACTGGTATGTGAATAAAAAAACAGAACTTCTCTGTTCCTAATATTACCAGGATAATAGCATAGACGCAGCTCTAAAAGGTAAAGACATGTATACTAAGACCCCTGTTTAGAGTGTGCGATACGGAGGGTGCGTGGGATGAAATTTTACGAGTTTCCAGACCCGTGCATGAATTACAGATTTTAACTGACCCTTTGATTCCTTTGTGTCGATTTTACTTGGAGTTTGAAGGCGCCATTGTAGATTGCGTGCGCTGTTAGAGCAGTGGCGACCCTTGGTAACAGCCTCGACTTACGAGTTGATCGTGGGCTCGAACTTAGAGGGGCGCTTTACTTGGTGTAAATAATTTCATCACTACTGCTCTCAAAAACGGTGAAGGAAAACATCGTGAGGAAACGTGTCCTAGAACCAAAAACTCGAATATATGTGACATCTACCAACGCATACTTGGCCCGCGTGGTAGATTACGGCACACTCCTTCGAAATGAGGAGGCCTGTGTCCCAGCAGGTAATGTTCCCCATTATAGGCTGATTATGTATGATTGTGGAAGTTTTCCTCCATTCCGCGGACTACTGATAAAGTTCTCTAATGGTATGGTGTGATATCTTCTTTTTTGAGCTCCTTAAGTTCTGAGTTGAGCAGCATGATTACTGACAAATGCGTGCACTGATTGGCCAGGTCCACTCAATTTTGTGGTTCTTTCCTTAAAAGACCATTTCAGACCAATCTACATGGTCTTCACATGATCTGACCTAGATTATGGCTGATTTAAATTAAAAGATTCTGTGACCTCTGAGTTTGTTTCGGCCTTTCTTCTCAGAGTAGTCAGAATAGGAAACGCCGAGCTCATCTAGTTTTTAAAATGATTGACGTGTAAATGTGTTTGTACAAACGGACTTACAGAAATAAAATCATTTACCATTTTTCATTTTCATCAGTAAGGCCTTTTTTTGCGGACATCCATTTTGTTAAACTCCCCTTTGTTATTTCCAGCTCTGTATTACTTTGGGTGCGAACATTGTTCTGTCCGGTAGCTCAATTACTAACTAAAAAATGAGGCGAAAGCCTCCTCTTCAAGACTTCACATAAAAACACTGTCATAAAAAATATGTTCGCTAATTGTAGTCATAGCAGTATCCGTGATATTTTCGGTAGTCTACAGACTTACGATATACATAGTTTAATTTCATTTATCATTTGCAAAAGTCTCCAAAATATTTTTTTTCCTAAATAATTCCAAAAGGACCAATTCTAACTCTGCATTTAGCTGTTTCGCAAATTGTCGAAATTCCCTGAGGTATCTGCGACTTAATACAGCTGTGCTCGATATACGTATCTCTATACAGGATGCGTCTTGCCCTACACACCGACTTGCCCGGGTCATACTATCACTCTAGTTATTGCTATATGTATAATGTTTCATGTAGCCTCGAAGTATTGAGGAGTATTAATAGGTATCTGGAACTTTTCTTGAAATATAATTCTGAGAAAAAGTAGTGAGTATCAGCAATCTCTTTTGAAATAGAATATTGTGAGTTCTCTTTAGATTATAACTTAACGTTCGACCTTTATTAGTCGAGAAGACTTTGAAGAACGACATTGAAATCAAAGTTCTTAAGAAATGTGTGGGTGACGGGTAGATAAGATACATAAGTGAATTCAATAAATGTACTAAGGTCATAGAAAAAGCAGAGGCAGAAAAGAATTCAACAAAGAATTCGGTAGATCCAATTCCTCTATAAATGCAAAGTACTTATTAGCAGAACACTGGGTCAGTACTCTGCAAATTCTGCAATCCTTTTCCGCCATTTAAACGCCCGCATATTATAACATATACACGTATCGCTTCGTGTTTCATGAGTGCCTGGTGCCTCATTCCCATATATACGTAATATACACACATGCAGCCTTTATTTGCATGTATGTATATAATCGATTCTGTAGTATATACGCGAGTGTCATTGTGTATGTGTGCGAATTGATTGTATAATTACATCATCATTATCAGTTTATAGTCATGCAACATTGGTTAAATTGATTTCCCTAATTAAGATGAAGCTTGAGGTTAGGATTAAATAAGATCGTGTAGATACAGTCGACGATGTTGTTTCTATTAAGTTCATAATAAGTGATTCTATGTTCGTGAGATCTACTTTGTAGTTAAATAGTACTTTAGGCTCTTGTTTATAAGCTTTTTTCAAATTGATATTCTAGACTAACTTGACTTATCGCAGTATAAATGGCCACTTCTTGGCGTGTCTACGGACCAAAAGTTTGCCTGAAAGTTTGAATGAAGTAAAAGTGAAAATTAATGAAAATTTTGGGAAACTTTTAACCCGATTTTTGTATGTAGCTTTTTATAAGTATCATTAAATCATGGTTAGTTATGAATTTATGATAAAGAAAAAAAATGATCCTTTCGGTAAATAACTTCAGAACATCATAAGTGAACTTGCGATAACGGATTGTTGTGTCCATCACAGAGTTACCATGACTTAGGGCACAATAACAAAAATTGAAAAACATTTTTTATCTATCGATTGTCCCCACTGCGTTCAGAATGTGCGTGTGTTTCGAGTGTCATTGATGCATTTCGGTATGGGGGACAGGGGGCGATGGGGGCCGGCCGGACACGGAGAGAACGCACCTCGTCCACGAACTGACGGACCAGTGTGCGTTGTAACTCCGAGGGGCGAACACGCGCGCCGCGCCCGCACACAACTTACTCGCGAAACACGAACTCCAACTCTCAAATATCACAGATTCGGATCATAAAAAAATACTACCGTGCAACAAATAGGTTGGTAACCCATTGTGCTTCCTTTGCGTTACAATTTTTCCATAAAAAAAGTTGCAATCAGACGTTCAGCGCGCGAAGTTTTATCATCTTGACATACTAGTTTTTGCACGAATGCAGGTTTGCATAGACCGTCAGGAATGGACATAGGAACTTGATGAGTAAGTAAGCCTTGGCATTAGTACATGGTGACAGCAAAAAATGCAATTAGTCCATCGTTGGTTCGTGTCGCTAAGTTTCCTTTGTCACGCCAGTTTGAAAAGACAAGGCATTGTTTTAGTGAATTTATTAGCCTAACTGACACTTATGTACCGATTCTAAGATTGTTCTTAGTAATTTCCTACTAGAGGTTTTTTTTTTTCTATCCGACGCAGTTAGTTTTTATTATCTTTATTTAATACTTAGTTTTACTATTTATGTTGTTGTAAATATAAAACAGGATTGCTTCTTATCAACTTCATGCAGATCTAAGGAGTCTGTGTTAAACACTTTCAGCTGCATCTGCAATACACTTGAGAAGTTAGTTTTTATACCAAACTCTCATTATGTATTCTCTATTACGTACTAAGGTTATCTGATCTCATATAATTTTACCTAACGATACCAGGCTTGCAGACTTGTACAGAAGTTCACAATTTGTAGAACGCAGCGAAGTTTGAAAGTAATTTTGGAGTGCAAGCGCGCGTCGAACTAATCAAATCGTTCACGGTCCTTACTTCGCTGATAACACGACCCACCGTGTTATGTTGCTCTAGTAACTGTGCAACTTTTTTATTGCCTTTTTGTATATTTTCTTACTTCACTTATGAAAAACAATGGAGTTTTCACGAAACTATGCCTACTTTTCAGGTTTTGCGTCTTTACTGCTTATTTTATAGCAGAGGTAGAGTCACTTTCATATTGTTATTATCGAATATTAGGTACAGTCGATTTATAGTTACTTCACATTGCAATAGTTTGACGATCACCGTGGACAATCCTTTACTACTTTTATACCTACTCAAGCTACTACCTACCATCCATAAAGAATCCCCGATACTCATTGATACAAAATTAAAGTTACCCAAAGAGCATCTACGTGTAAAACTGGGTTTTTCCATCCAAGGAATTGTATACCCCGTGAATGAAGTAACAACAATCGCAATATTCATAACAGTCGTATCAAAGGACCAGGTTCGCATTCCACGGCAACGCACCGCATTGCTAAGCACAATACCTATTAAGCCCTACATCGCCGGCTAAACTAGCGTAAACACAGTCATCATCTCTTTCCGCGTACCCTTTATACCGCAAACCTCCACAGGCATGTAATTAGTATATTTATGAAAAAGGAACGAACCGATGGGTAGGACAATGAGCGTGGGGACCGTTACTCGGGTAATGAGCCCCTCACATTCGACTAGCCGGGATAACGTGTAAGGGCCGGTCGGCCGCCTCTCACACCAACGCGTAACCTCTCGAGCAATTAAGATATAGAAACTATTGATACAAAATGTAGTAACGGTGTGTGCGTATCCAAAGACCACAAATAAATATATTTGGAATTGGTAAGTCTTGAAGAGCTTAGGCGAAGCCAGTTGTTGTGTGTTCTAGTTCAAGCGTATATATTTTATTATTAAAGCAATCATTGACACTACAAAGAAGATCATTGAAGGGCATGTAATTTGCTCGAATCTGAAGCAAACGCATGAAAAAACAGAAGAAAAAATAGTTTCATTCTTCATTCATGATTTTACACTTACGCATGCCTTTGATGTGAAACCTCTAGCTGTAAACATAACAAAAATATCTTATTTTGTCAATAATTCTGCAAATTATATCACCTTCTCACCTCTGTTAGCTTATGGTGAGCAGATACGATCAAGTCAACGATCGCTGTAACTACTTGACATTTAAGACACCCTCGCACCTGTACTTCTTGCAAGTTTTTTAAAGTACATGCATACGATAATTTAATGACACGCTTATGATCTGGGATATTATGCGTAATACTTTAAGTGCCGAAAGATTTGGTTCCTACTTGGCAGCGACTTTTTGTTTTGAATGGAATATTATCTTACTGTTATTTGAATTGGTCCTTCGGTACGCGCACGTCTTCGAATTTACATGAGTGGTGGAGTTGTATTTTTAATTCATCTGGGGATTGTATTGCGCCTGATATAATCCGATAGGCTATAAATACATGAAAGCCTTACAGGTGTGTACTGATGGTTAACAAAAGTTATTACCTTTTCGTACCTAAACCTTCAAGGATAAAGTCGCGACCGTAACAATGTATTTTCTATCCAATCTAAGTTACATGCCTTTGTGAATGTGGAACCTAATTCGCAAACTAGGCAGTTAATAAAAAAACGTCACGGACTACCGTACCCAAAGCTATTAAAGTGGCCTTGTCGTTATCGCTAAAAAGAAAATAGCTGGCAGTGCACTGACCGCGCGTTAAACGCGTATGGCTTGCGCTTTCCACCTACCGTTGTGTGTCAGACGGTGTTCCAATGTTGCGGAATGGTGTGAATTTTTGTACTGAGTGTTGCCTTTTTCGATTTTTATGCGTTAACTCCTACGCTATATGAGAACCTGGTATTGATATTGGTGTTCGTCCTTTTTTGATGATGTTAATTCCGATTAAATGAAATACATTGATAAGTTAATGGTAGTAATTTGCTTTGTTATAATTAAATTAACAACCCATCCCGATGGTCTAGCCATTATTGTCATTCGATAAGATTTGCTAAAGAGAGAATGCTTAAATTACTTCAATATCATTTTCATCATGATTCATAAAAGCACTTTAAAACTATAAAATATAAGACTATGATTGAATCAAGTAAGCACTCAATATTTTGCCTGGCCTACCCTGACTATACCTTATTTGTTCAAACAGTTTAAAGTTAGAAATAATATTATAATTACGGTGCAAGACGTGGGTGTAAGCTTCAAACAAAATTGCTCACTTAATAAAACATCGAAGCTTTCAAATGATTTGAAATATTTAGCTATGTTTATATAATTATGGCAGATTAATCCTAAATAATTCGAATTGGATAAGTTTTTATTTTGCAAAAACTATCCATAACCAAATCGATAGAATATGGGAAATTGATCTTGCCGACGCTGAACCCAGTAATTGTCAGGACTAAACGATTAATCGGTAAACTAAATCGATTGAAATATTACTCGATGCGGATTAAACGTCAGGTTAAAGAATTTCATTCTGAGATATGGATCGCTGCATAAAGCACGTAGAGCCGGTGTCTGCAGATGGAAAATGGCCTATGTTGTTATCGCGAGCAGCATGAGAATGAGACCCCTTTGCGATTTAATCTGCTCAAAGCTCTCCGGTAGCTCTGTACTCCTAATACTTTTTTCTGCAAATTTTGTTTGTGCATTCATTCCTGTTTAGTTAATTAATGAATTGAGATACTTTGTTTTGCACATCGGTTGTGGTTTTGCGAGCAGCAGGTTTTTTTTTATTATAATTTATTTCCAATCTGTTGAATTCTTTTTTAGTTGCTACTTAGGCAATAATTTCATTAACATCTTCGTTATTATCATCTTTAGCAGGTCTATCTACCAACCCGCATTGGGCCCGCGTAGCCCACTCCCTCCCTCTCTAAGACAGGAAACCTGTGTCCCACCAGTGGGAACATTATACGCTAATTATGCTAGCAGGTATATCTCCTGTCCCGTCAAAATATGCTATATCTACGTTTCCATCTGTATCATCAAAAACTTAAGCAGATGGAAACAGATAAATCTCTCTCCTCACAAATACTTTATTTTGTAGTAAATCTAGTCAACGTTAAAGTTAGGAAGCTGTCGGGTCCAATCCTTGTCCGTTTTTAATTCAATGCCAAATAAAATGTGGTGCAGATCTTGGTCCACTTTCATAGACTTTTCTAGATATCTGATGGAATAATAAATCAATCGAGCTGCCTAGCCGTTTCCCAACTATATTGACGTCTGCTTTCAGTCTAACCAGATTCAGCTGAATACCAGTATTTTACATGGAGCGACTGCCTATCTGACCGCCACAACCCAGTTACTTGGTAATACGATATCCCTTGGTTAGACTAGTTGTCAGATTTTTGGGTTTCTGACTACTGATGAAATAATAAATACAAGAAGTATATATACATATGATAAAGAAAAAGTATGGCATTTGTAAACTAACAAGTAGCTATGTGAGATAGAACGTATGAGGTGCTTAATTTGTCGATCTCAATATCACGCTTCTTCTTCGGCATTTTTGTTTTGTTAAAACACACTGGAAAAAACACTTTTAGTCCGTACCGACGAGAAAGAGGTGTGCAGTGGTGAAGCACTGCAAACGACGCTAAACGACCAGCATATTGTACCTCATTAACTTGTGAGAATAGAAATGAAAGAAAAACTTTCTGTAAAGGGTTTATATTTTTCTCAGATCTGGATATGGTTTTAAATCTTCAGTTTTCTATGATATGAAAGCCTTCAAAGAAACCTAAGTTCTAAGCGAAAGGAAGGTTTGAAAAGTACTTCACTACTTTGAGTTACATTTTTATAAGTAGTGTGGGAATATTAGCAACAGTTTACACCGACATGCAACTGTTTTGTAGAATTTTCTGTATAATAACTGGGTTGGATTGAGAGCTACTAGCTGTTGAGTGCATAAAACTACACCTGTTATTAGCTCTTGTATTGGGAAATCGTAATTTTTACGGAAAATTTCGTCGCTTGCATGACTATTTCTTTTTAGGGTTCCGTACCCAAAGGGTAAAAACGGGACCCTATTACTAAGACTTCGCTGTCTGTCCGTCTGTCCGTCTGACCGTCTGTCTGTCACCAGGCTGTATCTCAAGAACCGCGATAGCTAGACAGTTGAAATTTTCACAAATTATATATTTCTGTTGCCGCTATAACAACAAATACTAAAAACAAAATAAAATGAATATTTAAGGGGGGCTCCCATACAAGAAACGTGTTTTTTTCGTCGTTTTCGCCTTGTGGAACCCTTCGTGTGCGAGCCCGACTCGCACTTGGCCAGTTTTTTTTTTCTTGTCTGTTTATATATGTGTGTATATAAATAGTAAATAAATAAATAAAAGTCTTGTCTAAGTTTTAGCTGATTTGAGTTAGTACAACTACATTGTTCTATTCGTGATTCTTTACATTTTGTTGCCTTTCAAAATGGTTATATTTTGAGATCCAAATAACGAGGTACGACGGTTTGTGAAAAATGTAAAGAATCACGAACAGAGTGTAGTTGTCCTAACTCAAATCAGCTAAAAAATGTGAAAGATGAGTTAGAACTTTTAGATTTGTGAGGAAACATTTCATATTCCTGAATATGAAATGTTTCCTCACAAATCGTCGCTCGCCCTAAAATATGACCTGATGCCTGCATCAGAAAGGTGAGGTCATATTTAAGGGTGTGACCATGAACATGTGGCTCCGTCAAACTGAACAATTTTCTCGCCCGAAAAAATAACCAGCAGTCCTATACATTTGGTTCGAGTACTTCGAGTATGTATTGAAGTTTTGTATGAGACAGTTGATATTTCTTTCGCGATTACCTACGATGTTTGTCCCATGGAAAAAGTTGTTCAATTTGATGGGCTGCACCATACTCTTAAGGGGGAAACTCCCTCTATATTCATGTAATCCTATTGAATGACTCCATCCAATATCAATCAATAGGATTCTAAGAACTTAGAGGGTTGTATTGATGATTGTAATGGTTATAATTCTGTAAATACCTTCTTGTTACGGTTGCGGATCATATTTTGTTCAACACCACCTGACATTGACCTGCAAATTGCAAAAAACTTAAGAACATATAACTTCGCGGGTTACCTTGGCGCTTCCCCCTTAAATATGACCACACTTTTTGGCACAGGCAGTATATGTTTCAATATACTCTTTTCTAATAATACAACTATCCTATTATATAATAACGATTATTATAGCGATCAAAATGATAGTCAGTTATTGTCCACCTACCACATTTCTCCCCTAAAACAATTAGAACAATTTCCATTCCAAGAATTCAAACCTAATTTTCCAGCTGTCATTGATACTGTCATTAGCCAGCGTGTAATAGTTCTATTTAATCTTACAATCGATAATATTAATTGATTTGATGATGACTTACAAATGGTGCACATAGTATAATTAGCGTATAATGATCCCATTGCTGGGTCACAGGTCTTCTCTCTTCGAGAGGGAGTGGGCTATAATCCACCACGCGGGCCCAGTGCGGGTTGGAAGATGTTACATGTCTTCGAATTTTTTGGCTCTAGGACATGCCGGTTTCCTCACGATCGGTGGTGCACGTAACGTCGCTCGCATGACTAAAAGTTTTATCTAATTTTTTAGCTGATTTAAGTTGGGGCAGCTACAATATTCTATTTGTGATTCTTTACATTTTGCTGCCTTTCAAAATGGTTATATTTTGAGTTCCAATTAACATAGAGGTGCGACGGTTAGTGAAAAATTTAAAGAATCACGAATGGAAGAGTGTGGTTGTCCTGACTCAGATCTGAACTCAAATCAGCTAAAAAATGAGAAAAATGAGTTAGAACTTTTAGATTTGTGAGGAAACATTTCATATTCCTGAATATGAAATGTTTCCTCACAAATCGTCGCTCGCCCTAAAATATGACCTCACCTTTCTGATGCCTGCATCAGAAAGGTGAGGTCATATTTAAGGGTGTGACCATGAACATGTGGCTCCATCAAACTGAAAAAAAATGAGATAGGACTTTTAATCATGCGAGCGACGATATTTAATGATAAATTGACACCCCCAGATGTATATTGCTAGGTTCCGAAATAATGATCTTGAAAAGAAAATAGGGCTGATTTACCTTGAAAAAGTTTCTCTCACAGAGACGAGTCCTATGTCTCAGCTGTGGTGACATTGTAGGCTGAATATGCTATTACCTAGCTTTAGATACTTAAACATCTTTGTTTAATTTCTAACTCATTTATACGTTCTCCGTTTCCAAATAATAGGTCTCATGAGTTGAAGAGTCTGTAGAAACTGATATAAAATAAAATTGAAATGAAATTAAAGTGAAACGAAATGAAACTGTTTATTCTGTAAATCAGAATCAGAATCAGTTTTACACGTCACATAATACAATAAAAATAGTTGTTAATAAAGACTAGGAAATGTCTTACCAAAAGGGATACTATAGTAACCAGTAACTGGGTTGTGGAGGTCAGATTGGCAGTCGCTTCATGTAAAATACTGGTATTCGGCTGCATCCGGTTAGACTGGAAGCCGACCCCAACATAGTTGGGAAAAGGCTAGGCAGATGATGAGTTGACTACCTGAGAAGAAATGGCGAAACAAACTCAAGGGTCAGAAGCCTCCATAGAAACTCTTTACAAGTAGACCTTGTCGTGGATTTGAATAGAAAAGCCAGTCTAAGCGCGTTGGCGTATCCAATTTGCGTACAGCACGTCACCGCCGGATAGGGTATTTGCCATGCCCATAGTGCACTTACCTGAGGATCCTGACACCTTAGCATTGTTCCGAATTATTGTTCTATACGGTTTAATTTCAAACTCAAGAGCAATATAATGCGTAATAGCTGTTTTAATACAATCATTTTCAATATGTGACTTGGGTAGGCGTGTACGGATCTGAAATTGGGAATTATTTTCATACTCAACTATCTGTTGCATGGTCTACACATTTCCCAAATTTCATCCAAATCTGTTTAGACGTTTTACCGTGAAAGTCTAACAAAAAAACAAACTCACTTTCGCATTTATAATTAGGAAGTAAGTTTGGTTTGTACAGCTATGGATTTGTTGTGATTGAGTTTTTAATGTATACAAAAACATGCATAATCAAAGATGCACAGCAATTTTTTGCTCTAAATTGGATTGACATTGTACACTTTACAATATATTTTTACGAAGCCAATCAATAATTTATCATTAATCATAAATCATTATAATTTCAAATGAATAATCATTTCTGCTATTCCCATATCGTCGGTAGCAATATGCAGGTCTACATAATAGTCTACTGCACCGTTAAAGAATCTATTATTCCCTGTTCCATTCCTATTTTTTTTTTCGGATTGGAAATCATCAAATGACTCCTCCCGCTCTGGGTGGAGCGGAAGGGAGTGTCAGACTCTTACTGACTAAAACCCACCCGTGTTCCTTCCTTAGCCCTTTATGTTCCGGGGCAGCGGTAACCCTTTCGGACAATCCCGCTGAAGATCTGCACCCTAATTGCGTAACATACTTTTGAGCACAATCTCTGAATCATATTGAAGGATATTGCTAATACATTGCTTCATATGTTCGAACAATTTGTCTGCTCAACAACGTAAATAACGCAATGAATTTTGATGAACTGCCAAGCCATTGCTACTGTTAGTGTTACGCGATTACCCCCCTGGTCCACAAATAGGATTGTAATGAAACTGGTTTCGTTTCAAATGGTCATTTCATTTCATAAGCGCCCTTTTCACCCTATTTCTATCGGAATAAAATACTGACAGCTTGGAGTATCAAACAATGAGAGTTCATTGTTAAAGTATTGTGCAAATAGGGAAGGGATGCACCCTCAGCAAAATAGCCTCTCCTCCAAAATGCCTGTTTCAAATGCAGCACTGACCTTACTCAACGTGTGCGTGATTACCTTCAATTCCTGTTTTATCTTGTTCTATAAACGGGATTGTAATTTTATATTATGGTTTAAATTTTTCGTTAGTAGCTATTGTGATTTCTTCTTTGTGTATGTTGGTTTTGTCATGATGTAAATTATTGGCTATTTCTAACAAAATAACTAGTAGTTTTTGGCCTATTTCTGAACAATGACCGTCGTTTAATACAAAATTATCTACGATACAAATGCGAATTGGGGAGTATATTTATAGTCAACTTTAGTTGAATCATTGTGGTAGTTGGCAGTCGCTAGATTTAACTTATTAATATTTACGAAGCTGTAATGAGTATTTTTACATAAAAAATAATAAGCTGTTCCGCAACAATAATTAATTAATTTTAAAATAGTTCTATTTGTTACAAGTCGCAGCAATTATATCCATTGCAATGTGAAGTAACAATAATTGTCCTCCTTCAGGCGCGTCAGCTGACCGTAATTGCAACTTTGAAATATTGGTCCTTTGATACTTTCAAACAGTTAAGTAGACAGGTGACCTTTTCATGTAAAAAAATACATTTATCATAATAATAATAGGTACTACTTTTCTTTAGCAAAATAGCTTCCTGTCGTCTAATTGCAACCTTTATCGAAACATGTGGAAAACTTGCGGAACGCATCCGAAGCATTCCGAAATTTTGTTTCTAGCCAGAGTGAGATGGAGTCCATGAACTGATTAAAAGAAGAAATATTAAAACGAAACCAAAGACAAAAGTGCTGTGCGTGACCCGCCAAAAAAACAAGATGGCTGCCAAAAGGAAAGCTGGTGCACTCCTTCAACATGTCCTGCCAAAGGTAACTTTTTAATTATTTTAATAGGATCCCTTACGACAGCCATTACAACAAGACCCCTCCTCTCGTAATGTATGCAAAGGGCACGAGGTCTGTTTGAAACGGTCAAGATAAACATGCCAAGGCTGAGAACAGCGATGGCACTTATAAAACGGCGAGTTCCCGCCATAAGTTTGCAGGCTACTATAAAGCGCAGTAAAAATGGTATAATTAAAGGAATTTATAATGACACCCGTGGCGATGTTAACCGACCGATTTGCGGTGTTCGCGGCTTGTGAGGGCTTCTGTTGAGTGGCTGATCATCCGGATGCGGTCGAATAGCAGACGTGGCCGCATCGAAATTGGCGCCAAAGTCAGTTTTCCCGCCGCGGGCGGTTCGCCTTGCAAAATGGCGGAGTTTCAAGTGACACGCGGCAGGCGTTGATGGCATTAGAATGGACATACCCAGCTACTAACAGATTATATTAACATTTAATAAAAATAAAACATTCTACAGTTGCATCTGTTTTTTCTAGGAAATAGATAAGTAATAATTATGGAAATCGAATAAGCGGGATTTTATCCAGCAATTGTGTAAGTACTTACTGTTTTTATAGTAATTTTTTCTTGTTGTTTCACGCAATAAAAACAGAAAAGATAACTGGATTGCTAAAATAAATACATATTATGTACTAAGCAGAACAATTTACTTTGTGTGCCATAATCCAAGAAGCTGTGATTTTCTTAATGAAAATCATAGTTTATATCTATTTTTTCATTATGAAAAAACCCCATCAAAATCATAATTAATTCTTATGAAAATAACGTACAATTAGTTAAAACAAGGAATATACAAAAGTGGTCCTTTTTCGTAACTCTCTTATTAGCAGTCACTGCATTTTGCTTTTATATGTAACACTAAAAATATCATTGTTGTGTATAAAAATAACCAAATAACATATGCTATTGTGACACCAACAATTGATGACAAAAAAAAGATAAACCTTTCATACATACGTCTTACGAAAACCTCAAACAATCAATTCCAAAAAAATGCTTCTAAAATCTCTCGCGCAACGGTATCAAACGGATTAGACAGATCCACGCTAAGAATTAAAAAAATCTCAAGAAAACAATTCCAAAAAATGCTTCTAAAATCTCTCGCTCAACAGTATCAAACGCATTAGACAGATCCACGCTAAGATGTCTCCTTGATCATCGAGGCGCCGGTCGGCCTTGCATGCTGCCCGTATCTGCCCACCCCGCTATACAGCTATAGAGTGTAGCTAGATCGGTCCTAGTTCATGTAAGTACTTGTAAAGATGCAAGTTGGTTATCACAGTGTTGCTTTTTTAGGAAACATTAATTTAGCGGCGCCTGTGTGACTGTCTGTGATTGTGTTATGTATTTTGTTCTAGCTGCAGGTAAAGTGGAATTTTAATCTGCGTGTGATTCTTCACCATCTGTTACTAATATAACTTTATATTCTTCGAATATCTATATCTATCTATCTGATAATAAAGCTAAAGAGTTTGTTTCTTTGCAAGTGCTCATCTCTGAAACTACCTGTCGGATTTTGCATTTGATGGAAAATTCTTGGGGAATCTTATAGGCTATTGAACATTACGTTAAGACTCTTAGGAGCCAGACAAAACGAAAGAAAGAATGCGAAAACGAAGTAATACCGCGGGCGGGAGATGCGATGCGACGGGGTAGGTCGCGTGACGAAATTTTACGCGGACGAAGTCGCGGGCAGAAGCTAGTCAAATATAAGGTACGAGCTGATTGGTCACTTGCATAAAGTGTGTACAAAAAGTTTTGTAAGACATGAAATAGATATGCATGAGAACAATGTTCAAACAGTGATGATGGTCAGTTAATGAGTCACTAAGCCATGATGATCATCCTAAATCTGAATGACAGCAATTATTGAAGTGGATACAGCTGTTTTAAGGTTATAGTTGGACGTGGTAACAACAATTTGTTTTACTGAGGAGATCTCTAATATTACCTAGTTAGATATAATTATGATTATCTTTTTGTAATAATCATAATTATTTCTCTATTTCGTCTTATATGTATTTAAGAGCTATTTGGGAAATGAAGCATGAAATACCATTGATAACTTAAGTTTTTAACCAGAATATTACTTTCTATATAGTTTTTTTTTTGACACAAAACAATATTAGAGGTCCTTATTCGAGGTGAACTTGGCAAGGATCAAAACATTTCGAGTTCAAGTCATAACGAATACTCATAGCTGACAGGCAATCATTAGGTTCTTAGTGTCGCGTAATAGACTACATTTTGTTGGCCTTGGCTTCAAAAACTGACGGTGCATACTTAGATACCGTTACATCCGATCTATAAATTAGGATTGTCTTTATAGATATGTTTGACTATTTTAGACATATTATCATACAAATTATTGTCACGACCATTATGTGATCTTAGTAGATATTGCCAAAAGATTGCACATGTTTAATGTAAAAGACAGCTGCTTGCTTTGAGAATTCCTCATATTCAAGAAAATCAAAGAGATTATTATTATACATTGTCGATTTAAACAACAAGTGGAACAATGGATGATGAAGTTAATAATGATCAACCAAATGTTCTGTATTCTGCTTCCAAGCAGAAAGAGTCCAAAGTGAATATATTTAGCAAATTGTCATTGATACCGAAAATTATTTATTCTGATTCTTTTAACTACATATGGAACCTCGTCAATGAACGCAAAACGTGTAACGGGTCCAAAGCGTGTAAGTGAATACAATCAAGGAACTAAGCCCTAAGGACCATTTTCTTAAATGGGAGAAAATCAATGGGACTTGGCAAGCCTTCAGAGCCTGGTACTCCATCAGCCAAGATTCAGCCAGGATTAGACCATTAACTGTCAAGATGTAGATACCGCTGTACAACAGTAGCTTTGGTACAAAACCACGCAGTTTTAGACAATTTAGAGAAACTGGTTATTGTTATGTCCATTAGACATTGACAACTTACGCACAATTGTATTGTTACATCCAATTAAGGAAACTGCATTTTAAACATTTCGAATGACTGAAATTGCGATATTATGGATCGTTGTGTACCTTATACTCAAAATGTGTTGTTATTTCTGCAAGAGGTTTTAAGATGTGGCTTGGCATCGTCTCCTTGAAGGTATGCGTTTGATCAAAATATGGGATGAAATTCTAATATTGTTAGAATGTTAAAACCCATCCAATTTAAACTCACTGCTTTAAATATTGCTCTGAAGAAAACACCTGCAACCTTTCATATTAAAAAGACGGAAGGAGAATCCTACTTTATTTTATGGTAGCAGGACTTACCCTTATAAATTTCACAGATCCTTTATTTTACGGACCCGAGGATCCCACAAAACCAATTAAAAGATGGCCTTTCTTAAATATTTAAACTCCTTTAAGACCTCGTTGGTACCAAGGCGTCATAAGACCGAGGCGCTGTCCGTTGAGACGGCGCGTACATTATTCAACGCGCGCGGGCGCGTTCGCCTGCATTCCGTATAGCTAGCCGCATTGTTTGCATGTCCACCTGATATCCATGCAAGACTTGCTGCCTAAACTTTGCACATGAATTCAAGAATAACCGGACATAGTAGTATACTTCGTAGGTATATGACGCATAATTTAATTGATAACTAAGGTAAACACGGTGTTGGACGTCGTGTGCGTGTCACTTTATCGTATTGTAAGTGCATCTAACAGTAGTGGGCTATCGGGTTACCAATAATAATGTTGCTTGTACAGAACGTGTATGGAAAACAGGTCGAATAGTATGGGAGGACGTAGACTAGGAATTGTTTGTAGCGAAGTAATGATTTTGAAAAAGTCAAGGCACAGCAAGGCTACCATCTAAAACCTGGAACTAGAACCTAATAATAGTAATTGTAGTGCTACGACGAATCTTGCGTAGTGGAAGAACTACATATTTTGGCAAAGGATAGAAGAAAAACATTCTAATATGAACATTGACCGACAAAAAAATGGTCAATTTGGTAAAATTTTGTTGACTCATAAAAATGACCCTCGGTATTATTACCGAATGTAGTTACCCTAGTTTTGTTTTCAAACCTATGCGTCATTATGATTTGTAACTAATATTTGTTATGAATATTCTTTGTTGAGTTCACTCAATTGTCTGTTTTCTGTGTGCAAATGTAAAGTAATCAAAATATTTTCTTCGGTATTTAGGTAACTGTTTTGTTAGCATTTTTATTTGTTATTCGAGTAAGCCGATGTGAAATTGAGCTCTCATTAATATGATAGTTTGTATTTAAATTATGTTTCTGTAGGAGTTAGATTTTTTTAAATGTGGAATTTAAGATGATGCTACAATTGTGCACTAACTTTTCTGACTTCTAAAGTTAAATGCGTGGTTTGTTTTGTAAACTGCACCAAAGGACAAAATCAACTTTTCCATAAACATTATCTCTTAGATATTAATCGAGTTGCACAATGTAGTGACACAGTGCTAGGTCATGTCCAAACCACTAGTAAACCTAATTATAAGCCTTGAACGTATGAGCACTAAGGAGAAGCTGAGTATTATTTCATTTATCTCAGAACAAAGGGAAAGCAACTCCATAATAAACCCCAAAAATTACCAAAATAAGCAGCTTAGTCCAACAGATCACACTAACAATAAAAAGTCGCCTCAGACATCAAGGAAGCCGCCACTAATTTCATTTTCACCCTCAATTTATATCTGTCACTTTTGGTACCGTGGACTGTGCGCGTAAAAATATTGTTTTTACTTATCCCCGAAGGGAGGGATGGGGTGTAAGGGGGCGTAATTACTTGAGCAGCCAGACGCTACGAGACGGTCCGTGGGGGTTGGAATTACTACGGAGCTGCGGAGGTTTGCCCGCAAGCCGCCTCTTTTTGTAGGTGATGCCGAGAATTTTTCTTAATCCGCTATGTATGGCTGACTAGGGGATCTTTGTGTGTTTTTTCTGCTTTTGCTTTTACATACAGCTTTATTGATTTAGCAGAAAGCGAGTAAAACTATGCGCTGAATATGCGGATTGAATACATTGTGATATGAGTTAGAAAAGTTTGTTTTATCACTTCTCTTCACAAGGTGATGTTGGGTAGAATGGTCCGTAGGTGGTAATTTGTCACTAGTTGTTAAACTGCGTCTAACGGTGATTGCATACAGGACCATAAAGCCGGCGATACATCTCCTAATCTATTGTTAGCGAGATCGTGAGATGAATCTGAATGTGGAAGTCCGAAAGGACGTTTTGATGCACACGTAAACGTAAAGCTATTTGATGAGTTTGATACCGTCCAGTATAAGTGCTTTTATGCGTGTAACCATTAGTGACTACTTTTATGCAACTATTGAAGATTTTTATTACGTTTGGATCAAAGGACCAAATATTAAATACCAGCCCTAAAACATATTATCCTTAACATATTAAGTTGAACCTTAACCACTCAAGTAGAGGTAACCTGCAAGGTTAGGTACTTTGTGGTTAACTTGAATCAAAAGCCTAGTCTAAGATGAGAATATCTTAAGCTAATATACCGTTTGTATTCTTGGGGCGTATAGAACATTTCCTTGACATGCTCTATGCTAGCTTCTAAAATACTTGCAACTTGTTGTAACTTTATCACTAGGTGGACACACTGGACACTTAGACATAGATATTGTGAAACTATTAGCTAAAATTAGAACGGCATTGGTAAGGTACCGAACGACCACTTAGTGTCAAAATTATGGTAAGAGTCATTTGAAATGCGCTCGTGACCTTCATAATTATCACTATCTAAGGGCGTTTCGTCTATTACAACCATTATTATATAACTGATAGCCAATGGCCAATCAAAGAGAGAAGCATAATTATCCCAACTAGCAAAAAGTGGTTTTTATACTATCCTAGAACCATCATTTATCGAGGACTATATGAGACTTATATCCACATATAAGTCGCGAAAAGGGCCCACTTTATAAGTCTACTTTTTCTTATAACGTATTTATATTAGACCGCTGAAATGCCATAAATACGCCTATATTGCTCCTGTAATTGAATTACGTCCATGCAAATACTCCTGTTAATCTCAATATAAGTAAGTTATAGTAAAAAATTAGATTAATACGCGCCTAAAAATGCTTCCTTAAGCTCATGTATTGTGAATAGTCGAAGTGAGTGTATCTGACATTGTTGTGCTCTGTAAAAACATTTTTTTAACATCTTGAGGGTAAGTATTTATATGAATCAGAATTTAATAATGTCAACCATAGTAGAAAAACAAAATGTTATTGTTGTCAAATTGTTAGTCTTATAGCTTATTCGTAGGGGAATGTGAATTTTCTGTGAAATCTATCATGGTTTTGATAACAATTTTAAAGCGCCTCTTGAAATTTGCTTATTTACACTTTAGTATTAATTAATATTAAATTAATATTATGAAGGCAGCTGACATTTTCTTAGTAAGCATTTCCAAGGGTGACATAGTGCTAAAATAAGTATTTTTGGCATTTCCAAGTGTGACATAGTACCAATATGAGTATATTGGTTCTATATTGGGTTATCTCAAAACCGAAGAAGATTCGCCATTGTTACCGATTACTGTACCGGTCGTTACAAGCAAAAGTGGTTTCTTAAGAGTTTTAACCAGGATTGTTTGAGGTTATTTAGACAATAACACTACTGTGGAATGCCTATATAAATATGTCTAGGTTTAAAACGGCATACGATAAATCTAAAAAAAATAAATAGAGAACATTTTATCCTACCGAGTGCTGTTATAATCTTGGTGATTTATTATTTTTAAAACGTGGATATGAAATTCATTTAACAGTTACTTCTAAGCTTTTGTTAAACCAAACCAGATACATAAATGAATTACAGTAATTTAACTTTAATTTACTTATATTGGGCAAAAAATATTAGCTTATATGAGGCTATAAGTAAAAATAACAAGAGTAATTGCTCCTTAGTGCATGTCTTCCTGGTACATGCTCCTACAGGAGTATTAAGATTTAAATGGCCCGCAGATGTTATCTTATAGGCACATTTAAGTCTGACTTACCGGAGTAATTACTCTTGAGTGTAATTACTCTTATTTCATGCTTTTATAGGAGACTTGATCCTATATTTGTCGGGAAATATGATCCTATATACGGATATAAGTACAAATTATAGGATACAACGTACTTGAGTAAAAACAGCATGTATGTATGCTGTTAAAAGCGTAGTAGCAACCACCAAAACCATCATCGGAGTTTTATAAGTCCACGTAGCATTATAAAATCGCATTCCAGGATTATTTTGCTAGTTGGGATGGCTTTCGTTTTTGGCAGTTCAGTGTCTCGTTGTAGAATTTGTCCTGAATCATTCGCGTCTCAAAGCTGTCATTCTGATCTTTGACGGTCGTTACGGGTACTCAGAATCCCGAAACTCCGACCACCAGTCTTACCAGGGTGTATCGTGTTACCTTTTTACTGGGTTGTGAAGGTCAGATAGGTAGTCATGCTCCATGTAAAAAAAAAAAACTAGTATTCGGCTGCATCTGGTTAGATTGGAAGACGACCCCAACATAGTTGGGATATAAATCTAGACAGATTGATTGATTGATAGGCACGTATCTCACATGCACAACACCTGGACCATGTTGGCTAGGCATATTTGTTTATTGCGGTGACGCGATGTTAACTAGGACAACAGTTATCTTTGACCAACAATCACAATAGGTACAGAAAGTTTTAGTAAACTGATCAGTAATTTACGCAGTAAAACAGGAGACTAAGTGTGAAAATTTTAATACGCGTTTTTAATACTGAGCCACCAAAGATAAGTTTTTAGAAGCTCTCATGAAGTTATTATTGTATAAATTTATAGGAGCTTATAATGATAATGGTATTGGCTTCAGAATTCTCGAAAACCATGAAAACGACATCGATGATGAAACATTTTAAAATTTTCGCAACCGTCATCTTGGATTTTCATTTTGATCTCACTATTGGCTTCTTCTCTCTCTCTCTCTCAGATTGAAAGTCGCATAACGATTTTTCGTTACGTGACGATTTCTAACACCTTACTCCTACCGCAAGCCGCGTTAAAGAACTTCGTTCCAATAACACAGTAGGTGCAGATTTCAACGGATTTTGTAAAGGTCACGTTATTATAGGACACCCAGCTGCTTTTCTATATCAATAAAACTTATATTTGTTTATAACTCTCTCTTTTCATGGCAACAAACAAGCATCCACCTAAAGGTTAGATAGAAATAATTGCTGGACTAAAGTGACTCTTTTTGTCTGTCTATTTGTAAGGTTTTCCATTCCAACTCATTTAAATGCTTGACAGAAAGGCATCTTGGAATCTGAAGAAAGAACTTTATCCCAATTCATTTGGGATCTGCGCAACATATCTACCTGTTCCGTACATTTTTTATTTGCCGTCATCTCGGTATTCATATTCACCCCTTTTCTAGCCATATCATCCTGCCCACTAGCATAGTAGTCGTAGTCGTAGTAGTGCATAGTCTCTTTGGTCGCCCCCTGATCTGTAAAGTCATCACAATCATGCTGAAAATGGTCGTCAGACACCTGAATACTAAATTAAGCTTACCTAATTGTACGGCTGCAGTCCGCTCGGTTCGGACCTCAATCGATACTGTAAAAATAGTTACAGTGAATGTTGGCGCCGGTCTATCTGGCACCGCCATTTTCTCTGATAATCCATTTATAAATTGACAGGGGATATTTTATGTCTTTTTTCTTTAGATGAGGAAAATATAAAACCGCTATGCTTGTGACTTGCGAGGTTAACTGATGATAAACAGTAACATTAAGGCCTGTTTGGTTAGTGGCATACGCCTGAAAAGACAATCGACTATCGTGTGTCAAAATGCCTACTTCTATAAGGAAGTAATGGTGACTTTTGGTGGTCCTTTTGTTCGTGGAGTGGAAGGGAGTAGAAGTGTAACATCTTCAGCTAAGACACTAGATTTCAGATACAGCTTGACCCTTATTATTGATTTGTAAATAATATTACTTGTTAGGGTAGTTATCTTTCGGCTATGTCTCTCCGATATAATCTCCTGCATACGTTGAGATGTAACCAAAACTGCTATTTAAATTATAGCAAGATATAACAGTAAATTTAACCGAGTTTATAAATCTCGGGGAGCAGGGGAGCAGCACGCGGTGGCGGCACGCACTCCGACGTAGGTATCCATATTTAGTGCCTTCGCTCGCTCAGTTTATCACACTTCAAAGAGCACGGGTAAGCGTCGACTTGTAACCGCGTCTCCCCAGCGATACCCCTGTAACTAGGAAGCCGCTTTGTGAAATTCGCGATGCTTTTCGACGGAGACGCGACCCCCATTCGGTTTTTCGAGGTCGGCCCGCTTCCCCCTCACATAATGCGAGTATCTGCGTCTACCTCCACAGCCCCTTTGCTACTCTGGTACTTATCACGCGGTAACTACGCGGTTTCTGCACCTAGTTTCTCACTAAACTCTGAGTGAATGTGGGTGTTTAATTATTTATTCAATCTGTTAGAGGATTTTTCACGTGCCAGTTTCCCCCATTTTAGTTTTAATCGCATTACTGTGTGGTAATGGTATTTTGATGTGTACTCAGTAACTGCCTACTTACGTTGCTTGTTGTGTTAGTCATCGAGGAATTTGATGATAAATTATTTATTGCCTGTTAATTGTAATGAAACATACTTTCGATTTAAAACTTTGTCTCGATTATGAAGTATTATCGTCGTAAGCAGTTTTAACTTTGGCCGCATTTTGATTTAAGCATCTACTGTAAAATTGCACGTACATACTAATAACTGAGAAAATGTATTTCATGCACTTCAATCTTCGTTTATCAAACTACATTGAGGGGTTGCATCCAGATTTGGAATGGCCCGCGGCTACACCACACCCCATCTAAAGACCTTTACTGATGAAACGCACCCCTATGCTCTGTAGCATGAAAAATATTCCCAAAGTTTCGTTCAGAATCGCTTCAACTTATAATTTTTGCTTGAACTGCACTCATACAAAAATAATTGTTTGCCTATCTTTTTCGTTTTTATTCTGTAAAACAAAGGGCTTTACACTGTTGTAGAACAAATAACAAAGTTACACTGTACTTTTGTGTGCTAACTAGGAATATAGTATGCTGTATATTTCGGAGTACTAAACGCGACCCTCGTTACGACTACGAATGACTGAAAAAAACAAATGTGTGAGTACATCCATTCCATCAATCCAAAATTAAAGTGCTGGGCACTTGTCGATGTAACAATTTCTATAAGTTTCAATTATTGGTCTATGCACTTCCGACGACAAAGGACGCTGAAAAAAGTCTTAATATTTTGAGTTGGATTTGACATTTTTGGTGGCTCTAGTGCCAAACAGAAAAAATGCAACCCTGCTTCCGGCATGTCAATCTGTTTGTCTATCTGTCCATCCATACGTCCGAAGTCGAAACCCTTTGACTGGCATCTCCAACTTTTCAACTATCAATCTAAAAAATCTGACACTAGACAAGCGCTTTCAATCAATCCGGTTCGAAGGACCAAAAATGAAGAGACTTGCAATTAGTTATTGGTCCTTCGAGTCGGATTGATTTACAGTCAACAGGAGTGCTTCATCACCTATCAAAGATATCGTAGCTGTCAAAAATAGCATTCAACATTGTTGAAATAGAAAGAAAACTATTCAACCGTTTAATAAATAGTCACCGTGAATGTGATATCTCTTCACTTCCGTATCTCTGTTCAATATTCTTTCGCAATCTTTCGTATACCATTCGTAAGTACCTAGCCTTATGTTACATGTACGCACTATGTACTCATATTGAGCAGCTAAATTGATGACTACACACATACTACATTTTGCTTGTATTTCTATTCGTTTACGAGTCGTTTCATTTACTAATCGTTATTATCGGATTGGTGTTTTGGAAAGAAAGTGGTTAGTTGTTAATGCTAAGCTAAGTAGGAATTAGTGGAAGATAAGTGCTAGTTTCAACTAGCACGGAGTCCGAACGTAAATTATTTGTTTGGATCTATCACCTGTAGGACATACAAAAATGACAGCTGTGTCAGTGGACATAATATAATTCTAAACTAATATTATAAAGAGAAGAAAAAAAAATGTTTTGTTTGTTTGTTTATTACACTTTAGGTAGACCATGTTTTTATCCCGATATTCTCACGGGATCGAGACTTGTGCGGGTAAAACCGCGGGGCGCAGCTAATGATATATTGTAAAGACAGGGCAATGTGTCGAGCCAAGTTACAGATACAGTGCAGGCCTTGCCTAACTTAAACGATGGAAACTTCTTTTGCATATTAAAAAAAAAAACTTCTACTGGGTTTGTATCATTTTGATATTTAGCCAAAAAAGAATCAGCAATGTTGATTTTACTCATAGCTTTGGATTTGAAATAAAATTTCTTATCCACAAACATTCCTGTCCTTAGAGGGTACAGTATTCTGGTGATTTCATCAAGACTTTTTGCCAAACACTCATGAAATCAAACAGATCATGAAGAGAATAGGTCTCATAAATCTCCTGTGAGATTCAGACGTAAATCCCTTCATCTGGACAAGCCGTAAGCCATTCTGTGTCTACCTAAACGTACTGCTAGCTATAGCAAGCCTGTATATCAGCATCAAGGGAGATTAAATCACGATAATTGCTGCATTTTTGACGCTAAACTATCATGGCATCTTTGAAGCGGCATCTTTAGTTTACTCGTATAGAGCGAGTTGTAGCGACTTCATGTCACTGAAATACTTTTCTAAAGTAGTTTCTCTTCATTCTGCTGCAATGACCTGGTAAAAAATACCAGGGCAGCAGGTAGTAGTATAGCTGACAACCCAGTGAGCACCGCGGGCATGGCAATCAGAGTTGTCACTCTTGGCTAGGCTATTTTAAAGCACACCCTATCTGGTACAAGTCCCCTTGTATCAAGCGGCGAATCGTACTGCCTCGGGCAATCTTTTCCAATGTATGATTTTGCTCCGGCTCGATTCACGTTCATTTTTTAAATCACTTAAACGTATTGCTCGAATAAAGTCACTATATCTATTTGTTTTTATCATCAAATCATTGAATATCATTGCGTCGTTTAAGATGCTATGAAAAATCTTATAAAGATTGGACTTTCTTTCAGTTTACCATGAGAGGTGGTTCTAGGCACATCCATATCCAGCGTTCATTCTACAGTAAAAAAATATGGTACGGAATTACGAACGGATATTGAGGACGTCATACAGCTTTGGACTAGAAATATATACGATCACCAATCCGTTTGCCAATAGCATTGTTTACCATCACTTCTTTGTTGTGGTCTATTTGGATGATTGTCTTTTGCAGTGAACCTGAAGCGGATAATATGAAATAGGCAGGGAACAAAGAACGCTTTCTTTTAGGGAGTGGAAGAAGTAAAAAGTTTTCAACACCGACCAACGCATTACAGTTGTAGTTTGTAGTACAACAGAACTTTACGGAATAGCGTGGACAGAGGCAATTGGTGCTACGTGTTCACTGTTCGCGATGATAAATTATAAATGATGGGAACTCAAATGACTGTGTCAGTCCTTGTACAATTACCTATAATGTGTTCCTCCATTGTTTTGGGTGTTCAGTCCAGTTCGTTGTTCGCCTGAATTTTTGCCACCGCCCCATGTAATCGTCATTGTGTCCGATGACAGGTAGCGTCCGGCCCGGTAAATCAATGCCCGTTATGTACAACAGTCATCGCTTATGTGCTTATGTATTCCTGGTATATAGGCAACGTATGTATTGGTATAGTGGATACGCGTGTACGTAGATAATCTCGTCATAGCTCGCACCCGTTATGGTATTACTGTGTGTGGGCGATGGGGGTCCAGGGGGTGAGAGGGGGTGCGCGAGCCCGCGAGTGCCGCAGGGGGCGCTGTCCGCTTTAAAAATACTAGGGCGCAAGCGGCGGGCGAAACTATCGAGCAAGCAGAATGCTAAAGGAAGCCGTTTATTTTGAAAGACCGAAGACTTTCAACTCGCCTCTGCGCTCCTGGCAGAGACGGGTAAAAAGTTGTAAGGATGGCGAATAAAAAAAAGCGGACCCCGTTGTAGCTATTAGCTGCGCTTGCAGAAATGTTTTTGGCTCATGAAAACGGCTGTTTAAAGAAGTGTTTGCGCATGAAAAGTTAATCCTTTAAGTAATCTCCAGAATTGATAAACTTGCTCGTCTCTGAGGGTAACTGGCTAACAATTTTGTTTGCGCAAACTTTTGTCACAAGTAAAATTTCACTTAAAGCAAACCCAAGTTCGGCCGTATCTAAAAACTTTATTGTTCTCAAACTTGTTGGAGCCACAGCCCACAGGTCAAATCAGCCATAACTTACCTAAATCACAATCAATACACGTTCAACAAAAATATGGTAGTGGAACCACGGTAAGTAAGGATGTGGTCGGCTCATTATCGATAATCACGGCATCGTGTTTAACGGCCTTTGACGTTCGAAAAGCTCGAAATTTGTATTTTGTTCGTATTTTCATAATTGGGCGGGTGGGGGGAGGGGTGCGTGGTGGCGCCGCGGGCGTCATCGGCCCCCTTCGCGTGGGTATTTAATGATTATACGCTGACTGCCACCTGATTGCTGGCACTCCGACGCGCTATCGATGATTACTTGTTATCGATGAATTGATTGCTAGTGGACTCGAAGTGATTCTGATGTTTGGTGATAGATAATGACTGGGTGAAGAAATGGATTACATTTTGGGGTTTTTTGTGGGTTTTGGTAAAAGAAAAGTAAACATTATAGAAACAATTCCCTTCCGATAAGCCGAAGGGTGTTAGCTGTTACGATTTTATGTCTTTTTATCTGGCTGCTTCTCTATTACACCTTGAGACTAATTCTAAACGAATAACTTGCTTTCTAGTACAATGTTTACATTGTTCAAAGTTTGAGATAACATTATATTATATCATCAACTTAGCCTATCTAAAGCGATAACGTGATAACGTCTCCTACAACTCCGAGAACCTTACCGTTACCAAAACTTTTCCTCTCTACAAAACAATGTTCTAGGATAGTTTCTATCGACTATCGATAACCGCGGTGGTGTCGCAGCAGTGTCGCAGCGCGATCACTCGCGGGGTGGCAAGCACTACACGGTAACACGCGGAGTGCGAGCGGGGGCAGGGGCTGAGGGGGGCATACCGCAGTACATAGCCCATGTATCAGTACATACCAGGCCCTCAGCATATAACCGCTGCTGGATTCCCGAAATTTTGCAGTTATTTTGTATGGAAAACTAGGTTATTCCGCGATTTATTCGTCTATCGGCAGATGACCGGCCTCCCCTCCGCTGTTTATTTCATGGATATTTATTATGGATCTATGACCAGCTTTGTTGTTTAAATCAAAGCTCCAGGGTACGGCATCACGCCTAAATTGTGTTCAAGAAAGAATTTTCACTTTTCTAAAAACTCTTTGACTAACTTTTCGTTTGATAATGCACCAGAAAAATTTACAAGTTAACCGCTGTCAAAGTTTATGCTCACTTAAATAAATTAAGGCATGGGTGCCTCCTACATGCCGCCTCAAGAGGTAAATAAACGTATTCCTTAGATGCCTAACAAAGCCACCATTAAGAATCAGTTAGGATGCTCGTTAAATGATCTAACTACACAAGTTAACCTTTAGCTTAATGACATGTTTGCACTAACTACGTAAGAGTACTTAGATATGTATGCACGCACCACTGCACCTTATCTGTCATTGAGGTGTAATTAATTACAGACTAAATTGCAATGGTATCAACCTAACTATACCTACTAGGCACACATAACGCGAAGGGTCAACGGATATTTAGTGTCCGCATAGCAGATGCGGTCCTTGGCCACCGCCCTGAAGACGGTCGATATCTAGCTTGTCACCCCACCTAACTCCAAACTGCCTATGTACACCTGGTACTTAGACGACTTAAGTACTTGTTGTAGTTGTGCCTACCGCGCCATAATTGTCATTGAATACATAATTTCAAAGTTTGAAACCAAAAGTGCGACTCGGGATACAATTAAACATAATTATATTCAGGTGTCACTCAGTTATACAATCAAAATACTTAAATGTGGGTTAGCAATTTATGATTTGAATACATTATGTTATAAACAGTCCAATTGTGCGAATTCCGCAGACAGCATAATAAACATAAAGCAAACGGCATTCGAGTTTAATGCGCAAATCATTGTAAATGCAAATCAAAGAAACAACTGTCAAATTAAATCATCGTTAAGTCCTGAACCCCTCTAATCTACAACGCATTAATAAAAGTGGGAAGGAAACACTCCGACAACGTACAATTTCCAAGCAAACATCATAACACATTCAATATTTTCAAGTTAACTTTTCCGCGCGAAAACTTAGTACAAGTGTGGCTGTGAATTGATGACGCTTTGCATGGGATAGCTACCACTTGTTGAATGAAAATCTTCGTGTGTTTTCGTAAGTTTACGCCGACGTCATCTGTTACAAAAGCGGAAAAATGCTGCTGCGCGCCATTCAAAGGCATTTTTTGTGAAGTTTTATTCGAGTTCGCGAGTGGTCCATGATTAATTTGAAGTATTTGTTGTTACGTTATTTTCTATTGAATCTGAGTGGTTCCTAGGTAGTTTCGTATTGTGGTCGAAAATTAGATAAGTACTAAAATTATATCTATGAAAACATCAAGTTAACTTATTTTTGTTCGTATGTTTTCAATTTTTCATGCCATGCAATACAAACTATTAACGATGCATATTCGTGTCGGTTATACTGTACAACGCGCAACGTCACGTCCATTTCCAAACAAAATGTTAGCATATTCAAAATTTTGTTATGACTAAACTAAAATTTTAACCCGATCTAAACATTCACCAACATTTTAGCGGCCAGTTACACGCCCCTATGCTATGTGTGCGTTAGAACGGCAGGACTATTTACAAAGGTTTCGGTACTCGGGCATTTTGTCATAATTTACAGCAAACTGTTGCAATTCTTTTCAGTATCTAAAGAATACTTCTTTAAACTGTTTGTCGCCCTGGTATTTTAATTTCTTTGTGACATATGTATTCTTTATTTAATTATTGTTTTGCCCATAGCAAACGGGTTTTGCCTATGAAATGGAACTTGAGATATAAGTATAGCAAGTTCGATTTCTCTAATAAACTTAATGATTCTGGATAATGTTAATAGGTTAACATAATAAAGTTACTTAATAAATACGTATGTCCTCTTTGAATATATTTTTACTATGGTGTGTAAAATAATGCAGGAAACTTATAATTAAGTCTTGCACCTGGACAGTTATATGTTGAATGACATGTGCATAGAAGAGATAAACAGTAGGTCTATTTTAATTCGATAATCGCATTTGCATTAAACGGTTTAGTAATTGCAACAACAGAACTTGCGCAAAGCAAAATTTTGCGTTTGATAACAGATTCGAGAATCAAAACTAAAGTAAGGTGTTATGTTTAACATTTAATTAAAACTCTCTGACTGTTTGTTAAGAACTCGGCTTCCAAAAGTGTACATTTGTTCCGTCCGTTGCCAACTTCGAACCGGGATAACTGCTTCGAAAACCTGCCCGCATTGACCAGGGACCTAGCACACATACGGTGGTACATCCAACTATATTTAGTGGCTTGTCCATTTGAAGCACTATCGATTTGCGTCCGCGGTTCAGAGCGTTGACCCGCCCAGCACTGCACAGCCGCCAGCCGTTTCGCTAATTTATTAATTATTTAAACTTACGAACGCGTATGATGTCCTGGTAGCGGGCATGCGTGAGCCTGCTCCCCGGTTCGTGGAAAATGGGGGGAAATCATCCCCGTTTGTGAGTCCGACAACTCCGACATGAAAACATTTTCATACCTACCACTCATCACATCACAGATAAACTGTGATTTAAAATTTTAACAAAAGGACAAAGAAATTGCTGAATAACTTCAGTGAAATGAAGCTTTCACAAAAAAAAAATGATTAAACAATATAATATACAACATTATTTTTAGTATAAGCGAAACCCGAAACACGTGTCTAGTATTTTTATGTAAAGAATCTATGTACAAAATCTCAAAACTGTATCATGAAAAATCACAAAGTTATAAGCTTGTTAAGTTACCTGTTTGTCCGTAAAAAAACATGCTCACCCGCGCCGCTCGCGCCGCGCCGTCTTGCGCTCATTGATAATAGTACCTAGGTACCTACCGTTCGGCGCGTAGATTGGATAACCTACTTAGTGTCGCTCGGTGTCCAACTTTTAACCTTTTTTTAATATTTTTGGGACAAAATATAACATGTTTTGACATTTCTTGCCAAAAACTCGCGCTTGTCCGAAAGCAGAGTCTTCTTCAATCTCTAAGATTTGTGACACCACTCAGGTTTTTAGTTAATTTTATCGGAAAAATGCACATGGAAGGCAAACCAATCCACGCAGTATGAAAAACCAAGTTTTTAATCTGGACCTTTTTGTTGTTACAGGATAATTTAACACCCGAACCAGCGGACATGAACGACGATGATAATTTTTCTAGTAAGTACCAAGAAACAACCAGTTCAAATCATCCAAATAATGCACCAGCCACTTGCATCACATCAATTTAAAACAACCTGCATTTTGTGCAAACATCACAAAATTACCGATGATCTGCATAAAATGCTCCCAAATTGGCTATTTTGAACCAAAATGTGTGAAAATTGATCAAAATTTTGAAAATTCAATTGGCTATGTGATCTGGTGCAGGTCAGGCCCTCGCGAAAGATGCTGAGAAGTTGAAAATGATGTTGCTAGCATGGAATTACCACAGCCAGGCACAAGGTAAAACATTTGTTTTGTTTATTTACAGGGTTATCTAAAGTAAGGTAAAAAAAGTACCGAAGGACCAACTCTTAGTAAATCTTGCAAAAAGATCTCTTCTACCTAAAGCGATCTTCAATAAAGTCCTATAATGAAGTCATTATGATTCGACCCTAGTACATGTAACAGTCTAAGTATAGACAAATTAAAATTGAATCAAAAACACCTAGTAATCTTAACTTACCTGGCAAAATGTAAGAGGGTACCTCCCCACTACCCCTGCCTTGCCCTTCGGGCAATAAACACAGGAGCATTTTCCTAATGCATGATAAAATAAAATACACGAGTTAGCTACAAATGAGACTTTAATTAAACCCAAAGGGGATGTCTTATATTGCGAAAGTAATCCAGTATAGTAAAAGCAAGAGAATAATAATTACAGGAAATGAACTAATTATGATAAAAGAAATCTTCCGAGTCGATAAATATGATATTGTTGGCGAAGTATTTATGACTTTTACGCGGAAATGCAATCATTTTATCTCTCGATATTGAAAAATTGTCTATTACTTTTCCTGTTTTAATAAATCTGTAGATAATCCATCCACTTACTGATGGTTTTCATCTTGTTAAATAAAAGCTTTTATTTTAGTTTCAAGTGATTGTATAGTGTATATCTTTTGCAAGATAATTTTGGTCAGCTTGGTCCAGCACCCTAATAGAGTAACACACTTTAAATAACAATCGGGGAGTACCAAAGGATTTTCTTAATCCATTGCTTCATAGATTTGCAAAGTTCGTCTGTTCAACAACGTAAATAACGCGATGAACGTGAGTGAATTGTCAAAATGAAACCCAATGTGGTCAATTGACATTTTATTTGTGTTACGCAATCTGGCATATTATAAAGTCGTAACTTTATTTAGGTACTCGTTTCGTTCTGATGATCATCATCAAGTTTAGTTTTTAAAATAGCATTTGGGGCATAATGTTCAGCTCTCCTCTCTGTGAAAGCCGGTTGGCCGTAATCTACCACGCAGGGCCATTGGGTTTGTAGATTAAAGATTGTTGCATTTGGAGCATGTGTAGTTAAAAATCAGAAAGTCCTCTCGTAAAAAGTTAGTTTGGAGTACTGATACCATACTGCAGTTTTCTGACAAGCGAGAATGCTGTTCTTCGGTTTCAAAAGTTTTGGTGCTGGTAAAATTACAGGCCCATAAGTCTCGTAGTAGTTTAGTTGGCCCGGGAGGTATAGAGACCCCATTTTTGAAAACGAGGTCTTCGAGTATAAACCTTGCAAGTACCAATGCTTCCTTAAGGGTCAAGAAAAATATCGTAAAGAAACCAGGATCATTGCTTTTTGCCAGCATGCAGCAGTGGGACAATATCTGATCGTAATTTTTACAACCTCTCATACTTTGGTGGGTTTTGGTCCTTTACAACAATATTTATATAAGGAGCTTGTGGCTAAGTAATAGCCCCACAGGCCTATTGCCGCGTTTGGTCCGTGGTGGGTGACCAAGACCCGTCCGTGCCTCGGAAAGCACGTTAAGCCGTTGGTCCCGGCTGTCATTCGTGGATCTTTGACAGTCGTAACGGGTAGTCAGAAGTCTGAAAGTCTGAGAACCATGTCATCATTTTTTACATTAATGATCTACCAAGGTCTATAAACCAGGACATTATATTATTTGCTGACGACAGTACGGCTATTTTTACTGATAGTGGTCAAGAGGATTTTGAAGAACAGGTAAATAAGTCTCTCGAAGGTATTATACACTGGCTGATACTGAATAATTTAAAAATAAACATCGATAAAACAAACTATATGTCCTTCACAAATAAAAATACTAAATCGAAGAAAATTAATATAAATTATAAAGGCAATACAATAAATCAGGTCAATAGCACAAAGTTTCTAGGAGTCTATATCGACTCAGAACTTAACTGGAAAGTGCAGGTGGACGGTGTCTGCAAAAAACTTAACCAGTTTTCATATGCTCTCCATGTACTTCGAAAAGTGGTGAATGAAAACGTACTACTAAATGTGTATCATGCATATGTGGGATCTACGCTAAAATATGGCATTTTGTGTTGGGGTAACACTACTAACAAAGAATTTGCATTCAAAGCCCAAAAGAAATGTATTTGAAGTATATGTGGGCTTAAACAAACCGATTCATGCAGAGCGGAATTCAGAAGATTAAAAATCTTAACCCTAGCGTCAATGTATATATTGGAAGCAGCATCAATCATAAAGCGCGATATCAGTAATTATGAGACAATGAGAAGTACAAGACATAAGAATGAACTTAAAGCACCTAAGAGTAGAACAATTAAGTTTAAATCAAGCATATTTGGTATGGGTGTAAAAATTTATAATAAATTACCAGATTTTATTAAAAATATTGAAACATTAACTACTTTTAAATACAAACTCAAAGAATTACTGATACAGAAAGTATATTACACAATCAATGAATTTCTAAATGACAAATGTTTTGACTAAAATGTATTTAATTTTCTAATGCTCAATTACAAAAAAAAAAAATGACAGGTTTAGTTTATTTATTTATAATGTGGTGTTAATATTGTTATCTTGTTTATTGTGACGGTTTTTGACATAAATAATTGTATCCTAATTGACATTATAATTGTATACTTCAATGAATTTCTAAATGACTAATGTTTTGACTCAATTTATTCAATATTTTAATCATGCAATAATTATGACAATTCCAAATTAATATTTATACACAATTAATTTATTTTCTGTAATGGTAATTATTATATTATGCTGCCTTGGTAATTTTGTGTAGTATGAAGGTTTTCTTTCCTTTTTGACATGTAATATTGTAAATATCAAAGATTGTACACCCCATGGGTATGTTACAGTGATACTTGTTACGACAATAATTTTAAGAGCTGTACTTCCACCTGTGACAAACAATAAATATATCTGAATCTGAATCTGAATGTCTTTCCAAGGGGTATCGTATAATTACCCAGCAAATGGGTTGTGGAGGTCAGATAGTCGCTAGACTGGACGCCGACCCCAACATAGTTGGGAAAAGTTGGCGAGGCAGATTTTTGCATCTTAATAATATTTCCGAAAATAATATCGATATGATAGTAAATTACTCAGGCTTAAATACATAATCAAGCTTAGCCTCAGCATCTAGTTAACCAGAAGCGTTTCAGTATCAGCATTTAGTAATATATCCCTAGATTTACATACTACCTCTGATTAATTGTGATAGTGACAGATCAATTGCGTGCTGCCATCTATATTAGTTGTATTAAGTGTGTCTCCGACGAGAGATAACTTGGAGCTATGTAGATTATTATTGATTACGTCATTAATGTCCGCCTTTGAATGTCCCCTGCTAAATATAGGGTTCTCAATCACTGCTTCATTATGGTTGTATTGCAATCGCTACTACGCTTCATATTTACAAAGTTGGATTTGCCTACCCAAAGATCCGCGCCCTTATTGCGTGCTACTAGCAATCACATTCTGAAACAATTTGAAGGAATTTGCTAGCCCATTGCTTCATATGATCCATAAATTTGTCTGCTCGTAAATAACGCAATGAATTTTGTTGAACTGGCAAAATTAAAGCCATTGCTACTGTTAATGTGTTATGAAATTACCTCGCCGTTTGGATCTCTCGACTACGTTTTAATGTCTCTTCACTATGTAGTCTGTCTTTTTGTGTTTTTAATGCCAGCAGCATTTTTATGGCACGGACGGTAAGACCCAGCCATAAGTACCGTTGGCCTGTTTAATTCCACAGCGTCCAATATGTCCACTGAGTATAAAGTGCCACTCATAAATATTTGACATTAAACCTTAACCCGCTGCAACCACTCTTCAAAGCCACTTTTCTTGTCAACCGAATACTTTATTGACTGCATAATGTTCACGTCGACTGGAACGCATAGGCTATTTTTACTACACGAAGCCATATCGAGAATACTAGGGGCGCAAGCGATGCAGGCACCTTCTCAAATTATTTATAGGCAAGGGGGCTTGTTCGGGTTGACATTTAGAGGCAGATGCACCGGTCCCTTGCGTTCTGTAGGCCCTCATTAATTTCTGCCGCCTTGGTAACTAACTGTGCGAATACTAAATAATATAGCGAAATTATCGTTTTTTTTGTACGTATGTGGGAATTAAACGAGTCGTTTGTGGTACAAAATGAATTCAACAACACTAGTACCTCCTTATTAAAGTTTTATACGAATCAAAGAGGCAATTGTTTGAATAGTTTGGCTCGTAAATGAATAACAACGTGTAAGTACTGGATAAGTAATTGTCTCTGTATATTTTTTTCTATATCGTTATTTCCCTTGAGAATGAGGTAGGTGCTCGCACCTGTCACCCTGTCAGGTTAGGTGTGACCTGTCGAATGCCGTGCATTCATCACGATGACAGATAATCAAGCGTGTCTAGGCGTGTAGGCAACTCCTTTTATACATAATTTATGTTCTATAAGTGGTTCGACCACCACATCGCAAATTATAAAGTTTAGTTTTAAACATAATATGGCAAACTTACTTTGTATTGGAATTGAATAAGAAGACTGGAACAGTGGTATAACAGACCCGACTTACGAGTTGTCGGTCGTGTATCCGAACCCACACAGGCGCTTTACTTTGTGTAAATTATTTCATCACCACTGCTCTCAAAACGGTGAAGGGAAACATCGTGAGGAAACTGGCATGTCCTAGAACCAAAAAATCGAAGACAAGTGACATCTACCAACCCGTACTGGGACCGCGTGGTGGATAATGGCCCAACAATCGGAACATTATAGACTGATTATGCACATGGAAAGTAGATGATTTTTTAAATTCTAAGCAAAATTCCATGAAATAAGCTTTAAGAAAGACACTTGAATAACCACTTGGAAACCATTGGAATGGTCTTTTTAGGGTTCCGTAGCCAAATGGCAAAAACGGAACCCTTATAGATTCGTCATGTCTATCTGTCTGTCTGTCAGTCTGTCTGTCCGTCCGTATGTCACAGCCACTTTTCTCCGAAACTATAAGAACTATACTGTTGAAACTTGGTAAGTAGATGTATTCTGTGAACCGCATTAAGATTTTCACACAAAAATAGAAAAAAAAACAATAAATTTTAGGGTTCCCCATACTTAAAACCGAAACTCAAAATTTTTTTTTTTCATCAAACCCATACGTGTGGGGTATCTATGGGTAGGTCTTCAAAAATGATATTGAGGTTTCTAATATCACTTTTTTCTAAACTGAATAGTTTGCGCGAGAGACACTTCCAAAGTGATAAAATGTGTGTCCCCCCCCCCCCCCCCCTGTAACTTCTAAAATAAGAGAATGATAAAACTAAAAAAAATATATTATGTACATTACCATGTAAACTACCACCGAAAATTGGTTTGAATGAGATCTAGTAAGTAGTTTTTTTTAATACGTCATAAATCGGAAACCACAATTTACCATTCATTCAATCAACTCAAAAATATAAAAAAAAACATTTAATTTCATAAACATAAACCTTATGCATAAACCCGGATGTTACGAAACCCTCGGTGCGCGAGTCCGACTCGCTCTTGCCCGGTTTTTTTCAATTCGATTTCCTTTTCATTGGGACGAATGAACTGAGCATGTAGTTAAGAATAGACATAAAAGTATCCAGCCGCTAAAGGGTTAACAGACCTAACTGTTTATTAAAATAAAATAAGCACGTGGAAAAGCCGTAAAATAAACATTGTTTTTAATGGCCCTTTTACAGAAGGTCCCATCTTTAACATAATTCAATGACCATTTATTAGTGCAAAATATGAAATTAAAGGAATTACTGAATTTATTATGGGCAGTTGGCCACCTCATAGAGCGTTCAGTAGTAATACAAATGTCATTAATTTTAAAAATATATAGGCTTGGCACACGAGGTTGTCGTATAAATGTAGGATATGGACTCAGCGATCATTGTGCCAATAGTTGGAGCATCCAATGGACTACTAGCCAAAAGTCTTAACCCCATCATCATCATCTGCCTAGCATTTTCCCAACTATGTTGGGGTCGGCTTCCAGTCTAACCGGATACAGCTGAATACCAGTATTTTACATGGAGCGACTGCCTATCAGACCTCCACAACCCAGTTACTGGGTAATACGATACCCCTCGGTAAGACTGGTGGTCAGACTTTCGGGCTTCTGCCTACCCGTAACGACTTTCAAAGATCCACGAATGACAGCCGAGACCAACGGCTTAACGTGCTTTCCGAGGGACGGAGGAGTCACGGTATATAAAGATGGTCACCCATCCACAGACCAACCGCGGCAAGCGTAGCTTAACCTGATCGATCGACCTGTGCGGCTGTTATTATTTAGCCACGAGCCCCTCTCGGGAGCCAAAAGAAAGACTGTTGTTAGGCAGTTGGTTGGTGTGGAATATGGCACTCTTGGTACTGCTCGTATTGTTAGGAGGTTACTCTCTCTCTGGAGCTTTGATCTCCGGGTAGCTTGGGCTGGGACCTGCCGTATGGAAAATGTGTTTTAAGAAGTGAATCTGTTGTAAGGCAGTTGGTTGATGCAGAGTGTGGATCTATTGGATACTGCTCGTATTCTTAGGAGGTTAGTCTCTCTGGAGCTTTGACCTCCGGGTAGCTTAGGCTGGGACCTGCCGTATGGAAAATGTGTTTTAAGAAGTGAATCTGTTGTAAGGCAGTTGGTTGGTGCAGAGTGTGGATCTATTGGATACTGCTCGAATTGTTAGGAGGTTAGTCTCTCTGGAGCTTTGATCTCCGGGTAGCCTGGGCTACGACCTGCCGTTTGGAAAATGTGTTTTAACAAGTGAATCGGTTGTAAGGCAGTTGGTTGATGTAGAGTGTGTGGATCTGTTGGATACTGCTCGTGTTGTTAGAACTCTCTCTGGAGCTTTGATCTCCGGGTAGCTTAGGACCTGCCGTTTGAAAAATGTGTTTGGTTATAAGTGAATATAAATAAATCTAAACTAATTTGTCCGATTTTCTTCCTCTTCTGACTATAATAAAGTAATTCTATCTATTTTACACGCTCTGTAGTCACCCTATTCTTAATAAAAAGGCGACTAAGGGAAATCAAATGATGGGCAGTAGCAATCTCCCCTTTGCTGAACAAGATGCCGCGATCAGCAATTTTCCAAGTGTGGTCGTTATAACTTTTGCAGTTTTGACACCTAGCCGTCTATCTTGTTTTAGGGTTCCGTACCTAAAAGGTGCTGCTGATGCTTTAACTAAGCCTTCGCTGTCCGTCCGTTCGTCCGTCCGTCCGTCCGTCCGTCCGTCCGTCCGTCCGTCCGTCCGTTCGTCCATCCGTCCGTCTGTCTGTCAGCGAGCTGTATAGTTAAAAATTAAAGGGGGTCAAAAAACGCCGAACTCCTTGTATGGAATATGGAGTTCGGCATTTTTTGCCTTGTGGTACGGAACCGCCAAAACTGCGGAACTTGCACTTGGCCGCTTTTTTATTATTATTGATAGGGTCGCATTTGACCACTAACTGATCTGATGATGTGGACGATGAGGATACTTGCCTAGAAGTAACCGATCTAAGTATAGACTCACTTTATCCTTATGTAAACAGCAGAGAAAATGGAATTATACTGAGCTGTAACCTAAGTAGTCCTATTCCGTAATTTTTATTTCGAACCTCACACGTCGCACATTCTCATTTGTTTTTAAATCATAGCGGATTCACATCTTGACCAAGAACCTCGAAGTTATGTTTAAAAAGTCCATAGAAATCGTGATTTTCAGGTTAGTTTTAACAGAATAGTCGTGCCTGGTCGAGACAAGACAATGCCATCAAAAACATAACTTGTAAAAAAAAAAGTAATTTAAAAAATAAAAAAACCCGACTGCGAAACTGAAAGCTACAAACAAGCCCATTTTAAATTAAATAGAAGTTGGAAGCAGGCGGGACCCATTTGAATTTGAAATTATAATAAAAATGGTATGGGTCCCGCCTGCTTCCAACTTTTATTTAATTTAAAATGGGCTTGTTTGTAGCTTTTCAGTTTCGCAGTCGGGTTTTTTTATTTTTTAAATTACTTTTTTATTTCCAGCTTTTTAATTTACAAATGTGTAAGATTTCGCAAACGATTTAGTTCTTGGTACGTGTTTTTTACGATTTGTCACTTCGAATTACTTTTAACCATATAAGTTATATATATTTTTGTAATCACCTTTTAAAACCCTTTATTTTGATACCCCACTCGAGAGGTTTCGAGAAAAAAAAATTTTTTTTGAAGACATATTGCGCCAAAAATCGGCCAATTTAATTTTTTTTAAATTTTGCCAAAAAAAAAGCCAAGTCTCGCAACTCAGTTCTTCTATCGTAAAAAGTTGAGAGATCCTTGTAATACCAAGTCAGTTAATTTATTCAATCCCTACCTAAGGGACCTTCTATCTTAAGTTATTACGCTAACCTAACAACATCTTATAGGTAGTAACCATATCAATATTAAAAATCTTTTATGTTTTATGTAAATAGATTGACTTGACAATCGCTTGAAAACACAATGTATCTCACATTCTTAAACTACTGGTTCAAATTGCATGAAATTTGAAATATATCGAGTTTATACAATGCCTGTTTGGTTACCGAAAATTCAGGCTTCGAGTTTTATCCACAACGGAGTTGTAGGGGGTCGAAAATGGCCTGGGCTGCCTCGAGAAAGGGATGGTACCCCCCAGATTAACAACTAAAACGTATAATTACCAGTCTGTAAAGGGAACCGTCTAGGATGAAATTTAGGACACAATAAATCCTAAACAGTAATGTGTACTCACATAGTTTAATGAGCTGCGAAATGAGTCTGCAGGGTTGTCAAGCACATATTTTTTGAGGACCGGACCTCAGCACCAGATTAGGGGACGTAGGACCAAAAGTGGTGCAACAGTCGTTGGATAGCATCATGTCAGGTAGAATATGGGAAGCATCTAAAACTAGTGATACTTTTGTACCGTAGAGTCCGTCTCACGAAAGAAGTCCGTATAACAAAACAACCCTTCTACTTCACACGCCTTTCTCTATTTTTAAGGGTAAAAACGGGACCCTATTACTAAGACTCCACTGTCCGTCTGTCTGTCATCAGGCTGTATCTCATGAACCGTGATAGCTAGACAGTTGAAATTTTCAAAAATGATGTATTTCTTTTGCCGCTTTAACAACAAATACTAAAAACAGAATAAAATAAATATTTAAGGGGGCTCCCAAACCTGTTTTTTCGGCGTTTTTGCCTAATGGCACGGAACCCTTCGTGTGCGAGTCCGACTCGCACTTGGCTAATTTTTTTTTGCATTTTATTAACTGTAATGTATGATAGGTAATAAGATAAATAAATAAATCAAGATTTATAACTCCGCCGCATGCGCCGCGTCTGTGGGACTTCTTTCGTGAAACGGACTCTACATTAGTTGATCAGAATGATTTATGAACTAGCAGCGCCCCGCAATTTCACCCGCATAAGTTTCGATCCCGTGGGAATATCGGGATTAAAAGTAGCCTATATGTTAATCCAGGGTGTCGGATACCTTCACACAAAATTTTATCATAATTGGTCCCGCCGTTTGAGCGTGAAGAAGTAACAAACATATAAACACACACACAAACTTTCGCCTTTATAATATTATAATATTATAGTGTGATAAGTAGATAGTTAGAATACTCCTTTTTGTACACTATAACAATCACAAATAAGAGCTTTTAAGAGTTGCTTAAGCTGTTACAATGGCCTTTATAAACTATCTGAAAAGTATAATATCCGAACCTAACTAAAACTATTAACAAACTAAATTATGTTAATGACGCCTTTGCCATACAACGTGGCAATGCCACCAGCCTCGTAGATAGGTACAGTCGCCAGTCGACAGCGATACGGAGGAATTGTTCGACGCCATATTTTAGTTTGTTTATGAAAATTTTGCAAGAAAACTCGCACACAAAGGGTTCAATATTTAATGGGGGCTCCCATAAAACACGTTTCTTGTATGGGAGCCCCCTTAAATATTTATTTTATTCTGTTTTTAGTATTTGTTGTTATAGCGGCAACAGAAATACATCATCTGTTAAAATTTTAACTGTCTAGCTATCATGGTTCTTGAGATACAGCCTAGTGACAGACGGCGAGACGGACAGTGGAATCTTAGTAATAGGGTCCCGTTTTTACCCTTTGAGTACGGAACCCTAAAAATCAATGATGAATGGTGAAATCAAAGATTAGATGGACACGATGCCACTCTTTCCAAATTATTCGAAAACATCATATCTACTTATACAAGTCAGTCCAGATGAAGTTGAAACAGGAAAATAGACAACCCTGTTCGTAGGTCGTTACTGAAAATGTTCCTAATAAGTTAATAACACATGACATAACTGTTGTAGCCGTTGCAGGGATGGGCAGTCTCGTCATTCATTGGATTATGACTATGTACTACGAGTACGTACAAATTAGACATGCCTTGTTCTATTTACTTCCGAAGATAGTATGCATTCCTGGTAACGTGGTAACCCTACAACGGATTCGGCGCACAATGCCACATTCGCAAAATGACATATTGGAATTTCGCAAAATGTCATATTCTCAAATTGTCATGTTCTGAAAACGCCACATCGCAAAACGTCACATTAGCAAAATACCACTTTCGCATAATGCCAAATTCTCGAATTGTCACTTCGGACTAGTGTTGCCAGGTCCGATTTGTTGTAAATCGGTACATGAGGTCAAAACAATCGGGATTTAGGGTTGCAGATCGGGACAGTACACAAAAAAAAGGGGGTTTTAAGTCTTTTTGCACAGTTTCGAAATTCTCAATATTTGAATATATCCAAAGCCAATAGATGGCGTTCCGTGTTAAAAAAATTACGTAGCGTAAATATACTTTTTTTATGATTTTTTTTTTCATTTCTTGATTAATCGGGACATTTAGCGTCCCGATCAGGTACAAATCGGGACGCGTCCCCAGACCCCTGAAAATCGGGACGTCCCGCCTGGCAACACTACTTCGGACCAAAGAGAATATAATTATACAACGTGTTTCGGACGATATACATAAACTTCAGCAGCTTCGACAGCGTCAGCGTTGGCCTCGCGAAGGTCTTTCATAGTGCATGTGTTTTTGCACAGAGAGCACGACTTCTTAAAGGTCTCTTTTCGGAGGAGACAGATGACAGACAGAGAAGGCAAGACAAGTTCATTTTATATTATAAGTAAGGAGCAGCAGGTCCATCGGCGGCGTTTTTCACAAGATTAAATAATTTAGTTCATATTTTTTCGGCTACCAAGTTACTGGATAATCATCATTCTCCTGCCCTTATCCGACTTTATTTGGGGTCGGCGCAACATGTTTTTAGAGTTCCGTACCTCAAAAGGAAAAACGGAACCCTTATAAGATCACTTCGTTGTCCGTCTGTCTGTCCGTCAGTCAAGACCCTTTTTCTCAGGAACGCGTGGAGTTATCAAGTTGAAATTAATATCAAATAATCATGGTTGCAATTCATTGAAGCAGTGAAAAAATTAAACTTCTAAGTCAACGCAATCATAAGATACGGGCGTTTATGTTTCGAAATCAAAACCTATAGGGTACTTCCCATTGACCTAGAATCATGAAAATTGGCAAGAAGCAATGTCACGTAGCACAAGTAAAGGAAAAAATCCGAAAACCATAAAGTAGTTAGGTACATTACAATTTTTTTTTCCCGTGATAAACTATTACAAATTTGTACGGAACCCTCGGTGCGCGAGTCCGACTCGCACTTGATCGGTTTTTTCCATACTTCTCTATTAGTCGTTATCTCAGTAGTCACTCACTCTCTCTCTCAGCCATTATCATCAAGTTATTGGGCATACTAAACTGAAACAATAATAATAATAATAATACTAGCCATCTTTTTCTTCGTGTCGATGGTATTTGGTATTTAGTAGGCCCAAAACTTCGCCACTTTTACGACATTGTCTCATTAAGAAAGTTGTATATTTATATAAGTAACTATAGGGAGAGAGAGACTTTTATTTGCTAATAAAATGATTCAACACAAGAATTAAAGTACAATTTCTACAAAGGTTTTGTTGTGGGATGTACAAAAAATACTTGTACGGAATATTAATTAACTCCTACTGTGCTGTGAGTGCCTGGTAGCCGATTCGTGTTGCACAGGATTATGTCGGAAGTTTATTTACGTTTTTTTTAAATAAAAGCGTGAATCGTGTCGTAGCCAGTTTTAAATGTGTTAAATTCACTATGAATGGCTTATTTATTGCCTGTTTTATCTATCACCTAGGTATAACTGTCGTTTAAGTTATCTGGAAGATAGTGGTACAAAACACTCTTACGGATTACTTCCGTTACACTTTAAAACTCCATAAAAGAAGCTTGAAGATAAGTTATATCATCATCATCATTCACCGTGTCCTTTTCTTCCATAGGTACTTCTCTATTAGTCATTATCTCGGTAGTGATCCCCTTTCTAGCCATTGTCATATTATTATCCATATTTCTTTCACACAGTCCATCCATAGTTTCTTTGGTCTTCCCCCTATTCTTATAGCCATCGACATTCACCCTGATATGTTAGGTAGAATATAAAATACCTCTCTGCTCCACCCTTAATCCTCCGAGGTATTGACAGAGGTGTACTTCCATACGTCGTTTATAATTTAGGCCAAAACTTTCCCAACTTCTGTTGATCTCAACCACTGTAAGATCGCTGGCCTAGCTTTTTTTTTTTGCATATTTTTAATGCATTAGGCCCATCAAAAAAAAAACTTCGGAAAATAATCTATAATATAAAAATGAATCGCTGAATGTGTTGCTAAGCGCAAATCTCGAGAACAGCTGATCCGATTTCGCAATTCTTTTTTTAGAATATTCCTTGAAGTACGAGGATGGTTCTTACGCAGAGAAAAAATTAATATATCTATGGGAGTAGGGTAGAAGTAGGGTAGGAGTAAGGTAATTTAATATATCTATGGGAGTAGGTTAGGAGTAGGTTAGAAGTAGGGTAGTAGTGTAGGAGTAGGTTAGAAGTAGGGTAGGAGTAGTGTAGGAGAAGGGTAGGAGTAGGGTAGGAGTAGGGTAGGAGTAGTGTAGGAGTAGTGTAGGAGTAGGGTAGGAGTCACGGGCGTAGCCAGGGGGAGGGTTTTGGGGGTTCAAACCCCCCCCGAAAAGTTCAGATATTACCATTCATAGAATTAAAATAAGAACAGGCGTGCGGCATATCTCATTGATTTACGAACTATTACCTACATTAAAATACCTATACGGTGTATTGATGGATTCCTCCGCCACCGTCGATTATCGGATCGCATTCGGTAATCTTCGTATATTTTCACATGTCACGTTGTCAATCACGTGGATGATGTTATTATGCTTTGCAACTTTTGAGAGATAAAGTTGACGAAGAGTACCTCCATCTCTATGAAGAAACAAAGGCAAGGCTCGAAGAAAATGGTGGTATACTGCTTATATGCCACGTATCGTCGGAAGGCAGTTGAATCGCTCTAACATTCCTGCGTCGGATATATCCACATACTTATTACAAAAGAAATTTATTCATACCATTTCTAGACCACACAATTCAACAATTGATTGAGAGGTTTACAAAACACCGTAAAGTAGTACATATCGGCACTATCTGGTGTGTTACCGTCAAATTTTGCGGCCGGTTGTGAAATCGAAGAGGCATTTTAGTATACGGTAGTGCTTGCTGCCCGAAAAAAGTACATCTGTCAACAAAGCAGAACTTGAATTGTGGAAAGCAGCTATGACTCTCACCTCCCCTACCCCAAAATTAGTTTTGGAATGCTTAGATAAGTGTGACCAAAAACTATATCCAAATATTTGCACATTGTTGCAAATATTGGCTACTATACGTGTTTCCACTGCAGAAAGGACCTTTTTAAGCCTAAGAAGAATTAAAAACTACTTGCGAAACACAACGAGTGAAAACAGACTGAACGGCTTGGCTCTCATGAACATTCACTATGGGATAGAAATTGATCCGAATGAAATAGTAGTAGTAGGTAGTGGATATATTTTAAAAGAAAAACAAAGTATTTCTTTTGTAATATTCTGCGTTTCTCTGATATACAGGGTGAAATTGAAAACATGCGACAAATCGAAATGGGAGATTGTACTCATCATTGTGAACAACTTTCACTATGGGACCAAACCTAAAATCGCGAAAACAAAACCAGCTGTTCCCAACATTTATGTTCGCATAACTCGTCAAAATGTAGGGAACAGCTGATTTTTTTTCTCTTTGTTTTTTTTTTTTTTTTTCTTTTCGATTGTTGCTTTGGTCCCTTAGTAAAAGCTGTTCATAGTGATGAGTACAATCTCCCATTTCGGTTTGTCGCATGTTTTCAATTTCAACTTGTATAACAGAATGTTATTTTTTTATTTAGCTTATAGTTTATACTGTCCCACTGCTCGAAAAGGACTCCCCCGATTCCTTCGGGAGGTTTTTTCTGTATGTATTTTTCACATCTTTAATATTTTCCTTATACAGGGTTATTGGTGAAACATTAACAACCTCTTATGAGGTCATTGTATTCATCATTATGAACAACTTTTACTATGGGACCAAATCTGAAATCGCGAGAAAAAAATCAGCTGTTCCCTACATTTTGACAGTTTATACGAACATAAATGTAGGGAACAGCAGATTTTTTGTTTTGCGATTTCAGCTTTGGTGCCATAGTAAAAGTTGTTTATAATGATGAGTACAATGACCTCTTAAGAGGTTGTTAATGTTTTACCAATAACCCTGTATGTATGTACTTTATGTACATCGTTTTATTTTCTTGAACCCCCCCCGATACTAAAACCTGGCTACGCCCGTGGTAGGAGTAGTGTAGGAGTAGGGTAGGAGTAGGGTAGGAGTAGGGTAGGAGTAGGGTAGGAGTAGGGTAGGGTACGGGGTAGGACACCACGCAAAAGAAGTAGCGCCGGGCAGCTAGAAATAATTTATATGGGAAAACAACGTTTGCCGGGTCAGCTAGTCTAAAATAGAAATCGAATAATCCTCGCCCTGACTCAATGGTCTACCGGTCTACGAAGAAAAAAATATTGTTGTATTTTGCTACACTGTATATATCAAGCCTCGAGTAAAACTGTCATGTCCCATCACTACTAAAACAGCGCTACGAAGCGAATCCGCGTATTTATGACCTTGGAAACTTAATTAGGTGCACTAAAGGTCAGCTACATTGTGCCTGAAAATTAGATAGCGCCGCTTCAGTTTTAACTCCATGTATGTCAAAATTAGCAAGTTTACAGGAGAGTTAACAGACTGCAATATTTTACATAGGTGAATCCCGTGTTGTTAGGTACTTGTTACTTCAGTCCATTTTATGTTTGTTTTGAATGTTGGTTGTTTCTGATTGGCTAAAACAACGCATCCTCCGGTTCCGTTGCAAATGGCATCAAAATGTCGAAACCACCAAAAATTTACTTACGTGGTGTTAGAATTTAAACGACGACTCCTAACTATTATTATGCACACAGCTTTGCTGTACCAATGAGACTAAGCAAGGGTAAATAACTAAGCACATAAGACTTTTTAATTTCGTCTTTCAATAGTTTTTAAATTGTATACTGTTTACTTCTTAAGTGACAATGTCGATGTTATCTCCCGACCGGAAGAAAACACGTTCGTCTATCAACCGAATGGGACGAATGCAAAGTTTACAATTTCCAATATTTTCTAGTTTCCCCAACCTCCTGTTACAATCTAATCTCCTGGTACTTTCAGGCCGCAACGGCGACATTACGGAGAGCGGTGGCGACAGTATGGCGGATCTTTGGGCCTCATACCATAGCGCTTTGGGTCTTGGCAGCAAGCCTCCGAAGCCACCAACTCCATTGGCCACTGGCCACTCGGTGAGTTTTAAGGTTGAGCAGCGTTTCATCTACCTTAAACTATTTATTAATTTACCTTTATCTACAACTACAGTCTTCGGGAATTTTGGGTCAAAATCTTAAGCTACTATAAAAACGATATTTTGATAAAAAGCCTAGATCAAATATATTTATTGCAAATCGCACTCGTTACAAATGTTAGAATGCCGACAGAACAAAGTAACTACCACATTATTTTTTCCAACCATTCTGAACTTGTTTCAATTCGAGGTTACTTACCTAAGGACCACAAATGATTAATTCCCCATTCTAACCATAATCGTACCCTACAGAGTCCAATCCACGTGGGCTCAGTGACACCAGGCGTGGAACCAGCATCAACACACGATGAGACCTCATCATCGGACCGTACCAAGGACGATGACGACGGCGGGGCTTCGGACGATGACTCTGATGATAGGGTGGATCCGCAGCACCATGATCCGGAGCGGCTGAAGGCTTTTAACGTGAGTATTACTAATTAGAAGATCTCCTTGTGAGATGGTTTGTCGCCTCGGGTGAAGTACTAGCACCTACACGTATATCTCTGCCTTTTTATCTCGTAATGCCACGCGAGAAGGGCTTATTTCGTGGTGAACACATTTGCTAGTCAGCAAGGTGGTAGCGGGCTGATTGCCCTTGTTGCGCCGGATGTTTTGATAGTTATTTTACCTCTGATTTTTCATCACTGTCAAAACCACAGTGATTTTTATCCCCGTTACAATAAAGTTGCTGTTGGGTTGCTGCCACTGAAAAGTCTGTCAAAATCACAGTGATCTTGATTCTTGTCACAATAAGATTGCTGCCAGTGAAAAGTTTGTCAAAATCACAGTGATCTTGATTCTCTTCACAATAAGATTGCTGCCAGTGAAAAGTCTGTCAAAATCACAGTGATCTTGATTCTCTTCACAATAAGATTGCGGCCATTGAAAAGTCTGTCAAAATCACAGTGATCTTGATTCTTGTCACAATAAGATTGCGGTCATTGAAAAGTCTGTCAAAATCACAGTGATCTTGATTCTCTTCACAATAAGATTGCTGCCAGTGAAAAGTCTGTCAAAATCACAGTGATCTTGATTCTCTTCACAATAAGATTGCGGCCCAATGGCCGACAGACTTTTCAATAAAAGTCTGTCAAAATCACAGTGATCTTGATTCTTGTCACAATAAGATTGCTGCCAGTGAAAAGTCTGTCAAAATCACAGTGATCTTGATTCTTGTCACAATAAGGTTGCGGCCATTGAAAAGTCTGTCGAAACCACAGTGATCTTTATTTCCTTTACGATAACGTTGCTGTTGGGATGCTGCCACTTAAAACTCAGTCAAAACCTCAGTGATCTTTATCCCCGTTACAATAATGTTGCTGTTGGGTTGCTGCCACTGAAAAGTCTGTCAAAATCACAGTGATCTTTATTTCCGTTACGATAACGTTGCTTTATTAATAATAATTAATATCAGGCACAGATCACATCAAGCATTGTAGGTCCAAAAATAGCTCCTATTTTAAAAACATTTCCCTATTCTTTTTATAAAACTTACCCACAACATGAATGTTCTAATAAATAGTTTACATAAAAATAGAACTTGTTATAAAAAACAACATTTTCTTTCGGTATTTTATAATCCAAAAGCAAAGCGAATTAGCGACAGACTAACTATCGGATATCGGTATCGGGGAGTAATTGGATTGTGGCGGCGTCGCTCAGTGCGAAATACTTCGGTCTCATCCAGTTAGACTAGAGACTGACCCCAAAACTCAAAAGCTAGGCCGACGGTAATGACTTGAAAGACAGTTTTGCATCTGTTTTGGTTGACTTCCGACTGTGTGAATATCAGTGTAGCGGTATCTACAACGCCACATGCGAACAACGCATCATAATGACGTCACGCAAAATCCTGCATCGCGCAAGCAGAGTTTACCGAGCAACTAGCATAGATACAACGGCCCGACATGAATCATCGGGCAGTTGCCCGCCAGACACAACACCCGTCTGGTCGGAGGATCCTCCCTTTTCTATAGAGTATGGGCGAACTTTACACCCTGTTCCTCATACCTCTATATCAGCATTTGGCATTACCCTAATTAAGTGACACACTTTCAATTACAATCTGAATCATTTTGAAGTTTATTGCTAATACAGTGCTTCATATGTTTGAAAAAAAAATCTGTTCAACAACGTAAATACCGCAATGAATGTTATTGAACTGTAAAAATGAAAGTCATCGCTACTGTTACTGTGTTACGCAATTACCTCGCTGTGTTCTGTTTTGTTACGACTGAAAACCAACCGATCGATTTTGCGTGAAAACTTAGTTATCAATAGTGTCGATCCCTGTAGCATCCACTCTAAAGTCCATTCGCAATTATTTTACAACTGTCAAGTCTGTCAACATCAGAGTGATCTTTATTGTTGTTGTAATAAGGTTGCTGATGGGTTGCAGCTATCGGAGGTAAAATAACACTACAGGCCTTTTAGAGTTAGTGAGCTGTCATCACAGCTCACTTCAAGAATACGTTTTCAGCTTAGAGTAAGAAAGCTATAGAGCATCGGGTAGCGTGGCCACACATAAGACAAAAAACTAACGTAACTAACATGAGCTACATAAGCAGCTGCCTTGGAAAAACTGGCACGCACTGAGAGACGGAAATAGTATAGCTTTATCCTTCTCTGTTACTTATAATAACTCAATACTTTATCCCTTTCTTTTGGAAATTAAATGGAGCTACCCGCCGTCTATACTTTTCTTTGTCTAAGCTTTTCTTTCAGTGTGATTTTTTTGATGAGAAATGAGAATATGGTCTATTCTGCAAGCTTAAAAAATTGCAAGTTTTAAACCAATGATAGCCTTGAGACAATGATATTTAGCCTTTTTGGTAAATATTCATAACTGTTCAATATTACCCTTCTATAGAAAGATCAATAAATTCCTTCACAGATGTTCGTTCGCCTCTTCGTAGACGAAAACTTGGATAGGATAGTGCCCATATCCAAGCAGCCTAAAGAGAAAATCCAGGCTATCATCGATTCGTGCACGCGGCAGTTTCCGGAGTTTGCCGAGCGCGCCCGAAAAAGGATTCGGACTTATTTGAAGAGCTGCAGACGGAATAAGAAGGTCCGAGGAGAGATTCCGACGACTGGCAACGGAGGGAGTACACCGGGGTCTGGCAACGCCTGGGACACTGCGGTGAGGGTCCGATCTCCTTTTTGTTCATATTACCTTGGTATTTTACACGTAGTGCAAGTTAAGGTAAAACTTTACTTTTATTAATGACTAGCAGCGCCCCGTGGTTTCACCCTCATAAGTGTCGGTCCCATTCGAAATACACGAGGCGCCGTCTATTATCATAATAACGTTATTGTTGTTTTCCTCGGGAACAGCACTTTTTTTTGGGATGAAAGATACCCTATGTCCATTTCTGTACACCTGACAACGTATATGCAAAATTTCAGGATGATCGGTTTAATGGTTTAGGCGTAAAAAGGTAACAAACAAAGTTATTATAATATTAGTTAGGATTTGATGAAAACCGCTGGGTCATAATTTTATTCAGTGGGTCTGTTTACTTACTTTATCTTTATGGTCATTAATTAACTAATCTTTACTTGGTTGAACTCTCTTTTATTTGGCTCCTCTTTAGGTCCCACTAAAAACGACTGACGTTCCTCAAATTGTATAGGTATATTTATTTTTGAACAGAAGTAAAAAATCACTCCCGAATCTGACCTATGCCAAAAAGTACAAATCCAGGTTTTTGTCAGAGTCTTCTTTTGCCCCCAATTTAATTAACGACTAATAATTACCTCTTTGTTCAGGTGCGGCCCACTCCAGCACATCTGACGTCAGTGCAGGCCGAGCACATTCTGGCCCAAGCCTGTGAGAACGAAAGCCTGAACGCTAAGCGCATGCGTCTCGGACTTGACCCCGTGAGCCAGCCTATGCCGACCGTGCCCACTCCTATGGTGAGTTCTAGAATAGAATATTAGGATTATAATAACTATTCTTCAGATATAAGCCAAGATTAACCCTTTGTTGTGCTCTTTGAAGTAGCAACAACCACTTTATGAAACCCCGATTTGTTTAAACTGGCTAGTTTTAATGATTTATTGCCTTGACAACATCGTCATCGGCGTTCCAAATTCATTATTTAAATTGTGTAGTTTTATTGCCGTGTAGATGATTTAATTTAAAAAAAAACTGGCCAAGTGCGAGTCGGACTCGCACACGAAGGGTTCCGTACCACAAGGCAAAAACGCCGAAAAAAACATGTTTGTTGTATGGGAGCCCCCCTTAAATATTTATTTTATTTTAATTTTATTATTTCTTATTAAAGTTAAAAACCAACTGAGTATTTTGTGAATATTTCAAGTGCCTACCTGTTGCCATTTTTGATATCGAGCAAAAAAGGGCAAAAAAATCGCGTTTGTTGTATGGGAGCCCCCCTTAAATATTTATTTTATTTTGTTTTTAGTATTTGTTGTTATAGCGGCAACAGAAATACATCATCTGTGAAAATTTCAACTGTCTAGCTATCGCGGTTCTTGAGATACAGCCTGGTGACAGACAGAAAGACAGACGGACAGACGGACAGACAGCGAAGTCTTAGTAATAGGGTCCCGTTTTTACCCTTTGGGTACGGAACCCTAAAAAGTATCGAAATGATCCGAAAAAGAGACATAAATAAAAAAAACGAAATCTGAAAAAATATCCTTTTGTTTACTTACATTAAGTACAGCTTTCCCGCAACATTTTCTTTCAAACTTTTCAACTGTTGCGTTATTTACATAAAGTGTATGGTTTCTTTTAAAAATATCCTTCCTATTTTTTCTAACTAGGGTGAGTTGTATAAAGTTGTATTGTTATGTGGCTTCACTTCCTCCAGTTCATTTCTTTATATGGTACTTGCACAGGCCATTGACACCACAGCCACTTCAGCAGTAGCTTCTTCATTCCTGAGCCTGTACAGTGGTGCTATAAGCAGCCCAGCATCCACACCCGCCACTACCACGTCGACAACGTCATTGGCCACTGCTGGCCACAGCAAGGCAGCTGCAGACACTACCAGGCCATCAGCGAGCCCCACAATGGACAATCCGCTGCTGAACAACAATAACTTGAAGCTGGATAACGCTAATGGAAACGCTGGCAGTAAGACTGCTAGGTAAGTCATGATACCCTGGTACTTTTAGAGGACTGGTGTGTTAAGTTTTACTGATGAATGTTTGTGGACAGATCATGTTATGGAACGTACTGCAGTGCTCATTGCGATTTGTCTGTTTCTCGACTGCGAAAAGGGCTTTATTTACCCTTTCTGTTGTTTTTTTGGGCTGGTTTTATTTGATTGCTGTTTACTTTGCAGCCCAGCGTCATCGCCGGCGCCTCTATTCAGACCATCATTCCCAAATACGTTTGGCACTCCACAGACTTTCGGGCGACAAAAGTAAGTAGCAAAGACAATGGCAACAAGATCACCAACATGCCATGCTACCAGGATAACATAACTGACATGTACCATTTTAACGTTTCAGTTCCAACCCGAACCCTGCATCATCAGCGCTGACCAGCAGCGCCCTACTTTCTACTCTTACTGCGCTGCCTCCTACTGGTCAGTAGAATAACCTTAAATTTACCTTTTGACTTCATATAGGAGAATTCAGATAACGTGAAAAAAAGCCATATTAATTTACAATGGTTTCTTGTATGAAGATGCCTTTTGCCATGTGAATGCAAAACATCATCATTGAAACAATTCACATTCTAAGACATAGGTTCTCAACTTTGTTTTGCCCACTTTGAGTTTCTTTTTTCTAGAGCCCCCCAATTTTTTTTTACCTACTGTCTGTCGCGAATCTGAAACAACTATTGCCACACTTATATTTAAACAAGTAATATTATATAGGCGTAAGATAGGATATATAATTGTTTCTGGGTCTTCTACTCCCTTCCTAAAAGCCTCAAACGCCTACGAGGGGGCGTTGTCGCTCACGTTCAGAACCTGTGTTCTAAGATATTATTATGTCCTTTTCTGTTTATATTTTTCTGCTAACGTTTATTCTGCTGCAGATGATACATTAGTAACATAAATAATATAGCGCCCGTATTCTCCGAAGGGAAGGGTAGAGCTGCATATTACATTTCGCCAGTTATGGTTGATTAGTAGCGTCTTGTGTAAAACCGTATCTACACTAAGGTGTTTCTCTAGGAGCAGGCGTGAACGCAGCGATGGCAGCATATCAAAGCGCGCTACTGTCGGCTATGGCTGCGCACACGCACACATTCCCCACCAGCCTCTCAGGTTAGTAGCATCAAACTCTTACTCAAAGCATTTATTTCAATTAATTCCATTTACAGGCACTTTTGAATTGTCTAAGAGTCGGTCAGTTAGAAAGTTGAAGCTAGTTGCTCATTCCAAAACGTAGATCTCTATGGAGAAGAACGGACAAGAAACTCCAAGGACACTCTTTTAAATCAAGATAATATAATATCCTGGGTACATTATTTTTGTTTGAGTCTATTTAGTTTGAGCTACACTTAAACTAGACTAACCTTTTATGCGTTTGTCTAAATATCAATTGCCGTGCCCCTAGCGCGCGGCTACAAATCAATAAAATAATCATCAATATCTGCCTAGCCTTTTCCCAACCATGTTGGGGTCGGCTTCCAGTCAAACCGGATGCAGCTGAATACCTAAATCGATAAAATAATACCTAACAAATAAGGAAGAGCAATCGTTGAATAGAACGAAAAAATCATGCACGTTCTCTGTCGCAGAAATACGACACGAGCGGTAGGCGCACGGAAATATGTGTCGCATAAATGCGACACAAGCGGTTAAAAGCCCTTGTTAATCACAAGATTAAAAAATCGGACAAGTACCTTTATCACCAACGGTACCAATTACCTACCTACCTTATTATTACGGTACCTTTTGCACCAATGGTATGGTACGTCACTGCGTATAAGTTTAGAAAGTGGATTGTCAACAAAATGTATTCTGTTAGTCTGTTTCCAGATAACTACCATTCATATTTTTTTTATTCTCGTTGTTAATAAATTGTCTTAACAATAAATTTTATGCAATTACAGCACCAACCGATCTATCACTGAAGAGCTCAACCCCAACGTCGCTCCACGGGGCATCGACAGCGTCACCCCTTGCAGCCTCCACGGCATCCAGCCAACCCAAGCCGCAGCTACTATCACACAAGCTGTCAGGTGCTGAAGTAGGTGCCGTTCGACAGCTCATCACCGGCTATCGTGAGTCCGCAGCCTTTCTGCTCCGCTCCGCCGATGAACTCGAAGCTTTACTCCTGAACCAACCCTAGGATACGGCCAAACCCTTAACAGACGTATTCGGGTTTAAATTTGGATATTTTTAATCTGTGCTCGTGAGAAAAAACAGTGATTTCGAACTAAATTGAGTGGCTTTCTGAGTGTTAAAAACTGTTTCGGGATTTAAATTGATGTCAAATTATTGTATGAATTAAATTATTATAAATGCACAGAGATGAAATTCGGAAATTTTTGAAACGGACTTGATAGGAAATGGTTTGCGAATTGCGAATCTCAAATTTGAAATTGTTGACTGAATTATGCCAATTTTACTAACGACGATTTTTAATTGTTTCTACATGTTACATTTAAATAGATATCCGGAATTTTTGCCAATAGTTACAGTTACTGGGGTGAGGTGGCCAGTTACTGATACAAAACGGGCCAATTTTGACAAGTTGGCTTTGGCCAGTATCTGGGCTTTTCATCTCACCATAGATTAATTCAATTTTTTCAATAGATATTTCACACATCGCTTACATATACCCGAAATAAGTAGAATACACAATTACAAACATAGTTTATGTTACAAAACATTTGTATATTTTGGCAACATTATTGATAGCATAATACGGTGCTTGTTATACCTACTTATTTGTAGTGTTGCCAACATACCACATTTGACGAAATTATTAAGTAGAATTACGAGTCTATCCACTGATAATACATACATCTAAGAATGTGCGCACACTTGCGGATAGTGGACGTCAACCTGGTTGTTTACATGTTTATCTGTTTCTCGGTGCGCCTACTTACACTCCTGAGTGAGTCGGTAAGCGTGTGCGCGATCTTAGACGACTCCATCGACATTCACAAAACGAATAATTAAAAATTGAGAACTATTTTGTCAATGTCGACGGTGTTGCCAACTTAGAAATCTATTTCGGCGATCGTACAAAGCTGCCATAATTATTATTGTAAAAAAAATCTAAATGTTGCCATTTGAAACTCGTTGGGAGAGTACAAAATTATTTTTGTGTATATTTAGATTATAAGAGAAAAAAATCAGGGAGTCTCTAGCGTTAGGATAATAAAAAAAAACGATTTCTTGCCTGGTGCGATTTATAGATTAGTATATCGATTATCTCATCGAAATTGCTTGAAAAAAGGCGGCTAAATACAACTTTTCTTGATCGGGTGACTTCGAAACGTGGTCGATAAATCGATAAAAGTCTCGATTGATTCGGTTATAAGTTTCATTCATGATGATCTATTCTGTAAAAATCTTACCGTGAAAATTATGTGAAGTGAGTTTGCACCGATGTTAGGGTTTCACACTATTCAGAGCTCACTTCACCTAAGTTTTCACCGTGAAATTTTGACAGAATGTATCGGCTGTTTTCATCTATTCGAGATCCTTGTTGATTCAACGTATCTTAAGATTACGTTTTAGTGATTTGGAGTAGGTATTGAGAGCGGTTAATAATATGAGACTTGAGAGTACTTAACACAATGTTGATGAACTTTTTCGTGGGGACACTTATAAGGTTTTTTGTCAACATCGTATGTCGCAGCTTCGAAGTCAACCTGGAGTTAATAATTTAGGTTGAAGTGGCATTTTAGTAGTAAGAGGCACGAATTTATTTGTTGTTTTGTAAAATAGCGCTCTAGCTTTACAATGATTAATATATTTATAATTTTAAACTTTCATTATTTAAAAAAAATATTCTATAGCTCTTTATATATCGTGATCGGCTCCATCCAAAATCGTTTTGCTAAGTTTTTTCTAAATAGTTTTTAGTTTTATTCATTATTCGCTTTGCTCAGTACAATGGAACGATTTACTGTATCTGTTTGTTACCATAGACTTATGGCCAAGTACTGTAGGTAAGGTGTAATATAAGTTATTTGCTTACGGTGTACAAAATATTCCACTTCTATATGAAAAACAAAAACTGTTCAAATTAAAAACATATTTTTCAATTATTAAAGTTTCTATTTTGGCCTAAAATAATTTCGTTGAGCTAAAAGTGGATTTGGGTAATTTACCTCGTAATGTTATTTCTGTTGTTAACTATAGTTTAGTTTTACATTTTGGCCAGTTTTATTCGATTTTTGTAATCTACAATGTAATTTCGTTGATAAGATTAAACAAAATAATTACAATAGAATAATTAAAGTCACATAAACGCTTATTATGTTGCTACTGATTTCATAACTTCAAATGTTTCGACCATTGTAGAACGTTCCTTGACGGTCTGTATGACCAATAACGCGCCAGAATTCCCTGTCGTCATCGCTTACCGTCCTATAAGAGTTTGATGTTTCTCTACAATGGTGGCATCTGTTTGAATTCTGCAAATAATGTATAATATTTTCTCAACTTTGCCAGTTTTTCTCAATAGTGTTAAAGCTTAACGCCAGTTTTAAATAAAATTGTAAATTCACTTTTGAATACAAAAATTGCCAAAGAAACGAATTGATTTTTCGTAATTGAATTATGTGTGGTACGTGGAATTGCAGATTAATTTTAATTATTATAATTATAATATTTTGAAGTTAAGATTAATTTTAGGGTTAGTTTATTTTTGTTTTTGAAAAAGTCATTCCAATATTTTTCTAAAATGGACACTCGGTGCGACGAAGGAAAGCTGTAGTAATTGTACTTATATGGGAAAAAAATGTAAAAAGTATGTTTAGAATTATAAAAAGTTGATTAGAATACGTGAAAGTTGATGTTGGGATAACGATAAAAAACGAAAATGGTGGTAATACGTTGAGAAAATGAATTTGTTAGACATTAAAATATATTATTATTAGAGATGTATAAATGGTTTACAATTATTATTATCTATTAGTTCGAGAGAAATACAAAATGGTGAAAAAAAAACTACAAAATGGCGATTGTTACTATTAACGATATGAGAATTTAGTTATAATTTTGCAATTTCAAAATGTGAGTTTTACAATTTTGAAAAAGAAAATATTAAATATGCTCATATACTGAACTATTTGTTTTATTTCATCATAACTTACCAAAGGAATTCTATTATTCAAAACAAAAAAATACATGTAGGTACTTAAATCGATTATGGTGAAGCGTCAATGCCTTTTTCAATATCAAAAATAAAATAATAATATTTTAGGATTTTTTCCTATATTAAAATATGTTAGTAAGTATTTCAAATTAAATATTTTAACTTCTCAATCGATGAACCATCGCACCAATATTTGTTGCCGAAGCGCCCATGTATCGAAACTTTCTTGAGTTTTCTCGCTATATGGCCGATAGATGGCTTTAGCGGCAGTTGTGCTTCCCGCGGCCGTTCGGAGACATTGCGGGTGCTCAGCTCATCACTCGGCCTTTTGAATATTCCTTTTTGGTGAAACCTTGATGATACTCGTAAAATAAATGGACCTGCATCTGTGCTTCATTGAGAACTTATAGTGCAGTGTTGATTTTTGGAGTTTTTAACCATTCCACCGGTGGATTTAAGAAGATTTTGCTCGCCGGCCGGCAGCCTATACATACAAGCCATCACGCGCGCGTGAACCACCACCAGCTATCTTCCCATCTCCCTGGGTCTGAGTGGGATCTCTGGATTGCCAAGGTACGTGGGCATGTTTTGCTGCTAATAATTCTTTGGTTGGGTTTGGGTTTCTCGAGGATTCATCAATAGGGGAATTGGTTTTATTCTTGGGGTCCGCCAATACACTTTTAACTTAAGTTCTTAATTCAAATTTTTCTCACAACCTTCATAAAGGTGCAGGCAGGTGCTGGCTATTTACACGCCTCACCAGATTAATTGCACGTTTCACAAGTCTGTAAGGGCCGGGCGCATATTTGGCAAGGCTGGTTTTCTCTGACAAACAAATATAATAGTTGGTAATATATGTAATTCATCATCACCATCATCACTTCAGCCGAAAGACGTCCACTGCGGGACATAGGCCTCCCCCAAAAGGGGGGGGGTTTGCTATAATCGCCACGCTTGGCAGGCGGGTTGGCGATCGCAGTATGGTATGGTGGTGAAATGCATAGAGAATGCTGCTGCCCATTCTCCGGTACGACCCTTAGTCGCCTTTTAGGACACCCACGGGAAGTATGGGGTGGTGCTATTCTTTAAGTCCGGCACCACACAAACGATATATATGTAATTGTAATAGTTTAAATGAAGTTGAAAATACGTACGTTACCTGGACTTTAGGTAACTAATGATACATAAATGACAAGAAAAACATAAGTAAACAAGAGTTTATTATTTGCGACTTCCTATCAAGTTACCAGGATATCGGTCTGCGAACGGATACTGTCTCTTGTCGGACATTAGGAAGTGCGTCGCATTCATTATGAATTCCATGTTCGAGTGGGAAGCCAGGTACGAGAACACCGCAGGGAAACGTTCAGTACCGCATCTGAAATAGTGGAATTATATTAATTTATGTTATTTATGTGGCCCTGTGGTAATGCCTCCGACTTATATGTCGTCGGTCATCCCCATCGTGTTATCCAGCAAACAGTCGCAATATCATCCACTAAAGCAGAGTACATGGCTCTACATGAAGCAGTATAAGAAACATTCTGGTTAAAGTCATTGTCGTAATGGGAGATGGCTTATGCAGTTTTCATTGTCAGGCCGTCAGGAATCAGTTTGTCAGGGAAGACACTTGTGTAGGCGAAAGTAACACGCACCAGTAAGATGGAAATTTAAAATAGGAGCCCCCCGATGAGGTGCTCCGATTTCGCCTTATTATTATTATTGCTGGAACACTAATTTAGACCCTCCACGTAATCTTCCTCGCCTTTCCTTAAGCTACGCTTGCCGCGGTTGGTCTGTGGATGGGTGACCATCTTTACTTTTACTACTTACATGTTTACTCAGAAAGCACGTTAAGCCGTTGGTCCCGGCTGTCATTCGTAGATCTTTGACAGTTGTACGGGTAGTCAGAAGCCCGAAAATCTGACAATCAGTCTTACCAAGGTGTATCCTATTACCCAGTAACTGGGTTCTGAAGTTCAGATAGGCAGTCGTTCCATGTAAAATATTGGTATTCAGCTGCATCCGGTTAGACTGGAAGCCAACCCCAACATAGTTGGGACAAGGCTAGGCAGATGATGACGTGATCTTCCTCACCCTTAATTCCCCACTATCCCACCAATTCCGAAAGAAACTTTGGAGATTTTTTTCTTGGTTTTACGCACACTGAGGTTTTCAAATAAACACAATAAATAATTGCTACTATAAAAGCGGGTGTTACAAGTACAGTGGTTTCTTTTTTGATGTATGCAGGTGCCGTCTCACGCAGTCCAGCTTTCACTACGATAACCGATAGTGGTTGGTTACATCTGCGGGTATCGCGAAGCTTGTATCAATAGGCGCAGTGTAAAAATGCGACCCCATTTTAAAAATAAGTATTCAAATTCCCGATTCAGTCTGTCACTACAAAATAGTAGACGCCAGCTAAAATTCAGAGGAGTTTTATAAACTTTACAAGATTACTTACAGTTTCCTAATCCCCCATGATGCGAGGCCCCACAGAATACCGTCACTGACTGCTGGGGCCCCGGTATCCCGCTGAAATTACATTACAATTAAAAAGTCAAGCCTATCATATTTTGCTTTATTGCTTCAGGTTTTGCTGCCGCTTCCAAGTTCAGTTTTCTTTTCGCACTCTAAAAGAAAAAGTACTAGGATACTAAAAAATGCAAGAAGGTGTCCTGTCAATTTACGCGGGTCTACTAAAATCCTCGGCGACCATGGCGTTATCCTCGACGACTCTATTAGTTCAGCTTATATTGTATTCAGCTATTTGTAGTTGTTACTAGACCTCTCATCAAAATACAGGATCTTTCATACATCTTTTTGGTATATTTCCGTAGGCCTCTCCATCATTGCAAGATAATCAGTTATCAGCCTTCCGTATCTAGCAAGGTTTTCCACCAGTTTAAGGGATAGTACCAGGATACTAACAGTGCAAGGACCTTGCCGGCCGCTCTGAGCGAGACAAATAAAGTTTTCTGTGACGGCAACGCTGAACCTCATTGTGACGTTGTTGCATTTCTCCCGGTCTATTAGGCGTGCGTGGTACACTTGTAGCGACGTTGAATCATAGTTGTCGTAGACGCCATCACGCTGTTAAAGAAATCGAACGTTAAAAAACAAAGATTTGTGTTTATTTTCACATTAGTTCTCTTCCTTTCCTTTCAGTGTGCTCATGTTACTAAAGTCTCGACCACAAGTTTCAGTTTCTCTGTAACTTCCGCGTTGCTTTTTATTGGGGCTCTCAAAACAGCATAATTATGAATATTCTCTCTCTTTATGCTCCAAATAAATATTTTTGAACTGAAAAAGTGGATTTTGTTGGAAAGAGACGTCCAGCAATGTTCACTTATATATGGATATAGGAGCTGCGATGTCTCTGATATTGCAAATGTATTTTTCAGCTTTGTCTCTCGGAAGACAATCCCAGAAAAAACTGAAAGGTACCCCACGAAGAGGTCCTTGACGATGACGATGACGTTGACGATGTGCGCTGTTGGAAAGCATCTGTGTGATTGTTTGTTGAAAAAACAAGATGACGGCGTTAGTTCCGATTTCTGCCACGCGCCACAAGATCATACATACCCTCTCGGATCCCCAGCTGGTGATCCAAGCGTCATCGAACGCTGGCATCATCACTCTGTTCGGAAGATCTACACTATGGACTGCATCTGAAAACCTGTATAACAGAAATTTTAATTATATTTTTTTCATTATTGGAAGGAATCCGCAGCACATATTTTACTTTTTATCCCGACATTGCGACGGGATCGAAACATATGCGGGTCAAACCGCGAGGCGCTGCTAGTTCAACAATATGTAATCGGTGTAGACAAAGACAGCCGAGAGGTGTCGTGGTACACCCGATTGGAAAGAAGTTCCTTTCGCTTCTGTTACGAAACAAAAGTGTCGTGACTCAAAATTTTATAGATACTTTTTTCGGTCTAGTTCGCATTCGCCAAATCTGCAGAGTATAAGGTGCGATAATAAACTACGTTCCTATAAACATTCGAGCTGTGCCTTTGAAGAAAGGCCAAGGACTCACTTGATAAATCTGTCAAGTAGCAAGAGCGCAACGTCATTGTCAGGGTTCTTCCGCAGCCCCCAGCCGGGGTGCTTGATGACCTCCTGTATGCCAGCCGTCTCACCTCCACGGTTCGAGTGACGAGAACCCGCCCTCACCTCCATTCGAGAGATGTGGTTAGCTCTAGAAGATAAAAGACCATAAAAGATTTGGAAGAGCAATATCTTTTCTTGAACAGCTTTGAGCATTTGATGCGACGTCGCAGAGAACGGACACACGTCGGCGGCCGCTGTTAGAGGCAGCATTGTTAACACTTTCCATACAAACCAAGCGTTTCACCGTTTACTAGCACTACGACATGACTACGACACACGACGTATAGAAACTGACAGCTTTGAAGGCGGACCGTGACAGAAGTTGCGCGCTCAACACACTTTCGGCGCCACGTACTGCCGTCTGTATACGCTACGAGCGCGTTCGATTCCATGATGCCCTGTGTGCGACCTATTTACGACCTGGTGCCATATTACGAAGTATTCATGCCATCATGATTCCAGTGCGAAAAAGGGATGGTGCTATCGGTCATATATAACTCCGTCTCTCTCTCACCATGGAATTATGATGGCATTAAAGCGTCATAATACGGCACCTGGGGCCCAAAAAAGGCCACTTTGGAGAATCATAAAAGGATAACATTATGAATCGTAATATGGTGAAGACAGTCCGTGTTTTTCTTTTTTTCGCTGCACTACGTAGGTATAATCAAAGAGATTGGGATTGGATTTGGATCGGATTGATTGGTATTTTAGCACAGACAAAAAAAAATAACTGAAAAATCATTCACCAATGGGATTTGATACGAACTGTCCATTATGTTATCCTTTTATGATTCTGCCAAAGTGGCCTTTTTAGGCCCCCTGGTTCTATGCTAAATATGATTTATTTTTCTATACCTTTGCAAAAACGCAATGAAGAGAGATTTTAGGCAACTGAATTCAAAATTAACCTACCATCATTTACTTAAATGCTACCAATACATGCAACTTACAGCCCAGCTCATACATGATAACGCGCTAACTAATAAAATTGCCAGGCATAGGATTTACAGGCCTTTGACTAGATGCAGAATCTAGGGCTCCTTTGCAAACCGAAGTTGTTCGTTTTTAGATGTGTACGAGTATAGTTACTCACTTCCAAAGACAATTGGCTGTGGTTATCACCATGTGTTCGTTCAGCAGTGCCCCGGAGCACCAGTGCTGATCGTCCTTCTGTATGGAGACCACGTAAGGATAGTCTTCAATGAGGGCCTCTCTCGCGCCAGTCAGCCGACGCGTGTCTAAGAAGGAAGGAAGGGAATTAAGTCAAAATAAAAACGAAAATTTCATTCAACAGTTTATTCGTAATAACTTATTATTTTGGGTTATTTTTCTTATTGGTTGGCTGAACTGGTTTACCTTTTGGAGCCTTCCCTGCGCGCGCCTTCTTAGGCTTGGCCTTTTGATTCTTGTTTTTTTGCGTATTTCCTTTGCGTTTCTTATCATTCTTCCTCGCTACTTGGTTTGCTTTGGGCTTTTTAGCTGATTTGTTTTGTTTGCCTTTCGGTTTCGCTCTACCGGCTGCGGAACCCTTGCTTTTAGGTTTCGCTCTACCGGCTGCGGCACCCTTGCCTTTAGGTTTCGCTCTACCGGCTGCGGCAACCTTGCCTTTAGGTTTGGACTTTGAGTTACGGTTCACCCGTCCGCTGTTCTTTTTCGGCGCTGCCTTGGATTTGGGGTGACTCTTTCCTTTGCGTACCGGATTATTCTTTTTGGCCGGTTTTGCACCCGCTCGTTCAATATTTGTATTAATAACTGCAGCCTTTGCTTCCGTGGTGCTTATTTTTGTAGTGCTTTTAGATTCTTCTTGAATTTCTTTAGGTGAACTTGATTTTATTACAGTCGTTTTTGCTGCAGCCGCTGTGGGCATCGGCGTGGTCTCTTTTATCTTCTCTACTTCTGTTGGTTTTGTTTCTACCTCCTTGTCATCCTTTTCAGCCGGAGATACGTTCAGCACGGCAGATCTTTTATTTCTTAAAATTGACCAAGGGTAATCCAAGGACAATACTTTCTTCACCCTGGCCTTTTGGTCATAACCTCGGTCTACGGGGAAGTAAGGGCTGTCGGGGACATCAGCCAGGACCAACTTTGGGTTGGACCCCACAAGTTGGAACGCGGTGTATGATCTAGGCACTGGTGAATTATTAGCTTTCTCATATTTCGCGGCGTTTATTAAAATCTTGCCGTTAATGTAGGACCTATATTTCTTGGGATAGACCTTCTCTTGCGTAGTCCCCTCGCCTAGAGTGTAGCTTATACAAATAGCAAATATTACGAGCAGAACCTTCATGATCGAGGCTTGCCTCCGACGCTAAAGAAATCACAGTTACAGAGATTTTTTATGATATTTTTATTATTTTCCGATTGTGTTGTGAAATAGCATTAAAATATTTCGATTGTTATTTTTATTGGTTATAAAAATAGTGGTTTTGTTGTTGGGTTATTGTTATTTCATACTAGATAATGGCATACTTTGCAATTAATTTTTCTTTCTTTTTTTGTTAGGAACCTTTTCCGGCGCGCAAACAACTTACCAAAGTGTCATCACAATCGGCCGAGCCATTTTCGAGTTTTTGCTAGACTAACAAACGTTGTTTTTTATATTTAAGAAGAAGACGACTAGGCACTGAATTGCTTAGTCGATCATTTGGGGAAAATTTTGGGTTGTTTAGGAGAAAAATACTGTCACAGTTTTCAAATGTTTATTATATAACATGACATATTAACATATAACTTATTACTAGGTTACATATTCCTTCGCCTAAAATTCTAAGTAGTAAATTGATTATGTAACTGTCTGTAGATACTTGTCGTTTGTACCGAATTACTAATTTTATAAATACGGACAAAAATGTTGATGAAAAATGAATGGTGTATGGCGAAGGTGTAAACGCCGAATACCTAGGTACTATTAATTCTGATTCATCATAATTTAAATAATCAGAGGTGCAGCCACATTTCGAAAGTTTTGTTAAGTATAATGTCCAGTCCAGTTTCCGGAAAACACTAAATAACAACTTTCCCAAAATGTGGACCGATCCCAGAACCATACTCAACAGTTGCGCTTACGACCACTAGACTATGTAACTTGGTAGTCAAATTCAAAATGTATCTTCCATATTGCGACTTTCTATCTTCAGTGGCTTATTTAGTATGTTAGTCGGTTGCGGAACTGTTTTAGAGGTGTGCCTAGTAACCGACCGTAAATTGGCATCGAGTTTAACGAATAGTTCTGACTTGTAGAGCTTCGCCGCGTCTCTTTCAACTATCTACTTCGCTCAATATTTACTAATAAGAAAGCTGAAGGGTTTGTTTGTTTTTTTGAACGCGCTAATCTCTGGAACTACCTGTCGGATTTGAAAAAAAAAATTAACCGACTTCTAAAAAGGAGGAGGTTCTCAATTCAGATGTTTCATTTTTTTTTTATGTACCTATGTTCGGGCATAACTACATCATAATTTTATTATAGACGGATTTGCAAAATTATTTTTTGTTCGAAAGAGGTTTATTCCGAAATGGTCCCATTTAAATTTCGTAAAGATATTCTGTTGATGAGTTTCGGAGACAGACAACGGAACTCTTTAATATGTGCCAGCAAATCAACCGCGATTGCTGCTAGAGCATATGTATGCATTGTTTACGCAATCACACAACATACCATCACGCCTGCACCCTTTAAAGGGGTAGGCAGATGTGTTCAATAGCTTTCTGTCACTGATATTTACATAACAAGTAGTGTTATATGAATTTGTTTGAGGTATGTAGGTACAACTAAAAAGTGAAAAATAAAAACATTTTTTACAAAAAAAAAACAACCGACTTCCAAAAAAAAGCACTCGAAAGTCGGTGTCAAAAAACGAAAATACAGAACCAACGACACCGACCTTCGACATTAAAGTTATTTTTCACTTTGTTGTTTTTTTTTGGAAGTCGGTTTTTTTTTTTGTAAAAAAGTTTTTATGTAAGTATTTGATAGTCCAATTTTTGAGGAAGGCTATATGCTATTTAATAGCTCGAGCGGGCGATAAGATGACACGCGGTGGGTACGGGGGGATCGAAATTTAACGGCAGTAGGTAGTGTGTCATATTTACGTTTGTGTCCTATATTTTTTTTAGCCTATACTGTCCCACTGCTGGGCAAAGGCCTCCCCCAAATCCTTCCAGGAACTCTTTTCCCGCACCACCTCGAAGGGTTTTCACCTCGAAATTCAATTCACCTCACCTCGAACGGTTTTCACATAGAACAATAAATCTATTGGTTCATTATTATTAACCGCGTCACACTGTTCCTGACTTGGTAGGTCACTGTATCACCGCCCTTTAAGAATGGCGCTAGGATATCGGAGAAATAGTGGGCGTGGCTAAAAATACCGAAACATCGGAACTCAATTTCAGTTGACAGCGTCTTAATCCATAAATCCTGTAATTATTATTAGAAATTCAGCCGCATCTGGTTACCATAGACATCATCAAGTGGTCCGCAACCTACTTAGATGGCTAGTCTCTCGGTGCTATTTTCTTGTAAGTAGCGAGCTGGACAGCCAGTTGGTGCAGTATGAGCTTCCCCGCGGGTCCTTCATCAGTGGGCATGGCTTTCGACAGTCTGACCACTCGGCCACATTCGCGCACGAAGTATTCTAGTTCGTTCTCAAGTTGACGCCCGTCTCCTGGAAGAATAAGTAGAAAGTTCTTGTTGCTAAAGGATTTAGAACCAGCGAGGTAGTTGCGTAACTCAACAAGTAGCAATGGGTTTCATTTTGACAGTTCAACGACATTCATTGCGTTATTTACGTTGTTGAGCTGACAAATTTTTCGAACATATGAAGCAATGGATTAGCAATATCCGTTAAAATGATTCAAATTGAGATTAATAGTGTGTCACGCAATTAGGGTGGAGTACCAAAATGTAGCGTAAGATTCATCATCATCATTTCAGCCGAAAGACGTCCACTGCTGGACAAAGGCCTCCCCCAAGCACCTCCACTTCGACCAGTGGAGGTGCTTGGGGGAGGCCAGTTCTGTGCTTCTCGCATCCTACGGATTCCTGCGGCCTTCACAAGGTTGTCGGACGTCGGTCGTCGGAGGTTGTGGGAGGCCTTCCAACGCTACGTCTTCCGGTACGCGGTCGCCACTCCAGAACCTTTCGGCCTCATCGGCCAACAGCAGCGGAAGATTAGATGAATGATATTTTTTTCTCGGTCATTAAGAACAATTCTACCATTCTACCATTCCATCATTCAACATTCTACCATTATTCTATTATTGCTTTTTTGGCGTAACACGTAGCGCGCAGTTATCCGCATATCGGTGTATTATCTAAGCACCTGCCATCTATAATCTCTTCACCACCCTTGGTTGACTGGTAGAGAATGCCTCAGGCATTAAGTCCGCCTTTGTACAGACGCCAGCACATCAAGCTACTATAATCTGTCAAATTTCTTTAATAGATTTTAAACTTTATCGCTAAAGCATTAGGTTCAAAGTTGATTGGGAAAATTTGACAGTTTCGGGTAGCTTGACGTGCTGGCGTCTGTACCTTTTTTGTGTGTGAAAGGTTTAAATAAATAAATATTGTTGCGCGCCACAATTAATGCCTAGTACATGGTGACAGTAGTTACCACTAGCGCCATCTAGTATCGAGTAGCGGAACTAATAGTCAAGACCCTTTTAGAAATTTCGATGCGAGAACTTTCTAGAACATTCTCGAACTTTCGACATCTGGTCGATCGGGGCCCGTATGTACTCGAACATTCTAGATGTTTCTTCAATGGAAGGTTCTAGAACTCTCTTTGGCGCTATATAAGGCCGAGACGCGCCACGACCGACAGTTTGGATAAAGCGATCGAAGTGAAAGCATCGAAGCGATATTCAAGTGCGACTTAAAGCGATCAGTAGTGCAATTGTGTTTTGTAATTAGTGTGTTTGACTTGTAATTAGTGTTGATTATTAAAGTGTCATTTTTTTTTGGTTATTAAATCGGCAGTTTTTATTGTCACGAACCCGAAGCTCGTAACAATTGGTGTCAGAAGAGGGGATTAAAAATCATGCCGGTTTTACCCAAAGACGACACGGAGGGTATCCGTACCCGGAATCAACGCCAGCAAGAGACGGACCAGAGGCGATTTGGTGGAGCTACGCCACAGAGGTCGGAGGGCCAGCTACCAACCATGGAGGCCGGCCCGTCCGCAGCAGCTCTAGCATCAGCAGCACCAGATTTGGCTGCTCTGATGATGATGCTGCAGGAGCAGGCCCGCCGACAGGAGGAACAGGCTCGTCGGTTGGAGGAACAGCTCCAGCGGGACAAGGAGGAACAGGCCCGTCGACAGGAGGAACAGGCTCGTCGACAGGAGGAACAGGCCCATCGACAGGAGGAACAGGCTCGTCGGCTGGAAGAACAGCTCCAACGTGATAAGGAGGAGCAGGCGCGCCGCCAGGAAGAGCAGATGATCCTTATGAAGGACCTTCACGCTACCTTCGGGAAAGACATGAAGGAGGTGAAGGATAAGGTTGCTCAACATGACAACCGCCTGTCGGAAGCTGAAACCCGAATCGACCAAGTAAATAATCGGGTTGACAACGTGATGGCTGACGTGAAGCTAACCGTGATGGCTGACGTGAACAAAACGCTGGATAACCATAAACTTGAGGATAGAATCGCAGCTCCCGTAGCTACAACACCTTCGCTACGTGGATTCAAAGTGCCACCGTTCGACGGAACTTCTTCCTGGTCGGCCTACAAAATCCAATTTGAGGCTGTCATGAAGGCTAACGGGTGGAATAAAAGCCAGGCCATGACTGCTCTCACCCTAGGCCTGCACGACCAGGCCTTAACTGTCCTGGAAGCTCTCGGTAAGGAAGTGACTTACGAGCAGCTCCTCGAGGCATTGGAGGCTCGGTATGGCGACGCTCACCTGGAACACGTGTTTCGTGCGCAGCTCAAGGATCGCGTGCAACGCAGTAACGAAAACCTGCAGCAGTGGGCCCTTGAAGTGGAGAAGCTGGTTCGTAAAGCTTACCAGTCCGTACCTGCGCTTATTGATGGAAACCTGGTGCAGGCATTCATCGACGGCATCCGCGACCTTGAAGTGAGAGCTGCTGTGAGGCTCGGGCACCACGGGACGCTTAAGGACGCCTTGGCCCATGCACTGGAGGTGGAAGCTGTGCGACAGGATCATCGTTCCCATCGCGTCAGGGAGGTTGCAGCGGCTACAGTTTGCGACCGCAATAAAGGATACAGCCCTAGGTGCTACGGCTGTGGGGAAAAGGGCCACCTTCGATCCAGTTGCCCTAAGCGAACTGCAGAAAGGGAAGATGGCTGGTCTACAAAGGGTAGTGCGGCTAACAGCACCGCCCAGCAGCAGCAGCATTACGACTTTGTGGTCAAACATCGAAGTGGGAAATGTCATGGCAACACAGATGCATTGTCAAGAAGACCTTGTCCTGAAGACCGCAAGCATTGTATTAGGCAAGAGGATAAGGAAGTGGTACCTGTGAGGATGCTCAGGACAGACCTCAGCAACGAGTGGAAGGAAAGCGTACAACGTGCACAGCAGGAAGATTCAGACATCAAGCCTATTCTGGAGTGGATGAAGGCCAGAGCTCCTAAGCCCAGGTGGAGCGACGTCTCAGCGATGAGTTCGATCACAAAAAGCTATTGGGCCCAATGGGACAGCTTGGTGATACAGGATGGAGTCCTGTGCCGCAAATGGGAAAATGCTCGGGGAGACAGCTGTCATTTGCAAATGGTTGTTCCTAAAGCTCAAGTACCGGATGTTCTACAGCTGTACCATAATGGTTGTTCAGGAGGTCATCTGGGAGTAAAACGGACTCTACTGAAGATACGAGAACGGTTTTACTGGGTCCACTGTCGGGCCGATGTCGAGGACTGGTGTCGCAAATGTACAAGTTGTGCAGCTGTAAAGGGACCTCAGACTCGTAGTAGAGGTGCATTGAAATTGTACAATGTTGGTGCACCATGGGAGAGGATAGCCCTTGACGTTGCGGGGCCGTTTCCGGAAAGTGATAGTGGTAACAAGTATTTCATGGTTGTGATGGATTACTTCACTAAGTGGCCGGAAGTCTTTGCCATTTCAAACCAAGAAGCTTCAACAGTTGCGGATAAACTGGTTCATGAAGTCTTCTGCCGTTTTGGAGTACCCTTGGAGATTCACAGCGATCAGTGAAGGAATTTTGAGTCCCAAATATTTCAGGAAACTTGCCGAGTAATGGGTACTCACAAAACGAGAACAACTTCTTACCACCCACAATCGGATGGAATGGTGGAACGATTTAATCAGACACTGGAGAGGTACCTAGCCAAAGTTGTGGAAAACCGGCAACGAGATTGGGACAAGCACATACAACCGTTTTTGTTGTCATATCGAAGCGCTGTTCACGAAAGTACATCGGTGACACCAGCTTTCGCAAACTTTGGAAGAGAATTACGGCTGCCTGCAGACCTGATCACCGGAATACCACCTGATGCCCCACGCAGTATAACCGAGTATGCGAATGACTTGCGGAACAAAATGAATGACATTTATGAGCACGTCAGACAATCGGGCCAGCAAATGTCGGAAAAGATGAAAACCCGTTATGACCGTAAAATGAACAATAAAGGGTTCGACGAAGGTTCACTAGTGTGGTTGCACAATCCAGTCCGCAGCAAAGGGAACTCTCCTAAGCTTCAAGCTAAATGGGACGGACCGTACCGGATTGTGACAAAGATCAATGACGTAACCTACCGGATACAGAAAGGTGCAAGAGGTACTCCTAAGATCGTCCACGTGGATCGACTGGCGCGTTATTATGGGGCCGATAATGCTCGGGACGAGCATGTCTTAGGAGGGGGCAGTGTTGCGCGCCACAATTAATGCCTAGTACATGGTGACAGTAGTTACCACTAGCGCCATCTAGTATCGAGTAGCGGAACTAATAGTCAAGACCCTTCTAGAAATTTCGATGCGAGAACTTTCTAGAACATTCTCGAACTTTCGACATCTGGTCGATCGGGGCCCGTATGTACTCGAACATTCTAGATGTTTCTACAATGGAAGGTTCTAGAACTCTCTTTGGCGCTATATAAGGCCGAGACGCGCCACGACCGACAGTTTGGATAAAGCGATCGAAGTGAAAGCATCGAAGCGATATTCAAGTGCGACTTAAAGCGATCAGTAGTGCAATTGTGTTTTGTAATTAGTGTGTTTGACTTGTAATTAGTGTTGATTATTAAAGTGTCATTTTTTTTTGGTTATTAAATCGGCAGTTTTTATTGTCACGAACCCGAAGCTCGTAACAATATTATTACAGGAATATTTTTGTGTTACAACTACATTGTACAACATTTATTAAAATGTTTTTTTCTAAATTACAATTGACTCTCACTCTCCGAGGCACGGAAGGGACTTGATATGTAAAGTTGGTCACCCATCTACGGACCAACCGCGGTAAGCGTGGCTTAACCTGATCGATTGACCGGCGGGATTGCGGCTGTTATTGACCACAACACTTGGCCACAAGTGCTTTAATACAATTAACTAATTGCTCGATATCGCTGACTCACCTTGTCCAAGTTTAGAAGACGGTGGCTGTAGACATTTGTTCGCAAGCCTGGCGAGTTGTGACCTTTCAGAACTGAACGCTTCGTCCAAGTCGAAGAGCTCTAAAGGCGGTGGAGGGGGCTCTCTGAATGTTGGAGCAAATACCTAGAATATAGGACATATCTTTATTATTATTGTAAATTCGAAAGTAACTCTGTGTTCTTCATGAAGAGTAGGTATCCACTAAGAAAGGGTTTTTCGAAATTCCACCCCTAAGAGGGTGAAATTTCACGCGGTCAAAGTCGCGGGCAGAAGCTAGTACATAATATTTTTCGTTTTTCTCATTCTCCAAATCTCCTCCGAATCTCACAATCTACCCTTTACAAAACTTCTTAGTGCGTTTATTCCAAGAGTGACATGGTCGTGATGCCCTTGAAAGGTTGGTACTTACTGCTAGCTGTAGTGGCGGGAAGGGTGTCTCGAACTGTGGCGCGATCAACCGAAGAGGTTCATGTTTAACTCCTATTGCGTCATACAGACCTAGTACTTCTGGCACTGAAATATTAAAAAGTTTTATTTTGTGAGATTGCTCCTGCAGGTTTACTAAGAAAATTGTGATATAAAAACCCGTGTATTGCCACTTATTAAGGATTTATAAGAATCCAGGGTCCCGAGAAATGTCAATGACGACACACACACCCTCACACTCATCACATAACACACACACACACCCCCCCTCACACATAATGATACAGCATGGTGGTGGTGGTATGGATGCACGGCAACTACCATAACCGTTACTCACACTGAGCTAAGTTCAAAGAGAACAGGCGCCACGTGAAAAGTGCGTGTGGGTGCAGGGGGGTGAGGCGCGGCGGGGGCGCGGTGGCGGGCTCCGGGAGAGGGATGCTGCTCAGCCACATCATATCGCCTAGTGTGCGGTATTCATTTATCTGGAAACCAAAATTATTAGGTAAATAGGTATCATTCGACTAACTTTTTCCCACAGGTTGCTAGATTCCAGGCTAATTCAGATTCAGCAGAATTTTACATCCTGCCATCAGACCAAATTGAACAAAGTTAATAAATTGTTCATATTTAATGGTGGACCTTGACGTATTCGGGTTTCTTACTGCCCTTATTGACTGACACGTATGCTCATATCGAGTAAGTATTAAAACTGTGCTCGACCGTTTTATGTGCTCTCTGAAGCAAGGCCCCTCCGTGCTACTCTGTAACATCTACAGATTTAAGCACGAAGGGTCCGTGCTTAGTAGTGCAGATACTCTACTCACTCTGTACATAAAGAAAAATTTTAACAAACTACAAATAACATCTGACAGACTTCGATAGTCCATACTTATGAACATTATCACGTAAACATTATAACGTAAACGTATCACGAAAACACAAATTATGTGGTAGATTGAATAGTTAAGTTACAAGATCATTATATTGATAGCAGGTTTTCTTACATCAGGATCCTCAACATCAACTGGGTTCAAGTGCAGGTCGGTGATGCCTCCGAGGTAGTTGAATATCATCTCTCTGATGAGGTCATTGCACTCGCTCTCAAGGTACTGGTCTGCGAAGAAGTGGCCTGAGCCTATGACGAAGAGTTTACCTGGAGAACAAATAATTATGTATATTTTATTTAGGCGAAATATGTCGTATTAGTGAAGAGCAGTTTGGAAAATATTAGCCTCGAACACAATGACAGACCTTCACGAATAAAATAATGCAAGGTGGTTTAGCGATCGGTTGCTGTAGACTCTAGACACAGCGCTTTATTTAATCCTCCATCCCTCCCGACCCCTCCCGACCCCCGCGCTGTAAAGGCTCTCGCCATCGATGCTCTAGAATCGCGCGCTTACGTCATCCGAGCGAAGCCTCAAGTTAACTCTTGCGGGTTGTAATGGTGTTGTTCTCTTTTAGTTCACGGTTAAGAACTGGGATATGGGTGAGAGATGACAATCTCTCCTAGTAAACAAAATATTAAGATTCAATGGTATTTCACTAGATATCTACTGGTGAATGATGACCCAGGCAAGAGTACAGGTAGGTAGACGATATAATCAAAATTTCCCGCAAAAATCAGAATCTTGACATACCTCCACTTTTCTCCGAGGTGTACAAAGCTGCGACTGGTCGCTTCACCGGGTAGCAAACGTCACTGCTCGATAGAATAGCTGCTGCGGGCTTCTTCACTGTCATTGTGGCTCCGTACGGGTACACAAAGTTTGGAGTTGCTGGTTCTTCACTACAACATAAGTTGCTTTTCATTTTAGTTTCCTAGGTATTTGAAAGTTCATACATGGGTACGGTTCTTTTAATGCAAATATAATCAACATTTAGAGGCTGAAAGTCACCCAAGGGCAATGGAGAAGGCTTTGCTTGGAGGTTTCCTACGTGATCGAATCAGAAATGAAGAGATCCGTAGGAGAACCAAGGTAACCGACAAAGCCTGAAGAATTGCCAAACTTAAGTGGCAGTGGGCAGGATACATTGCTCGCAGAACTGATATCCGATGTGGCCGAAATGTTCTGGAGTGGCGATCGTGTACCGAAAGACGTAACGTTAGAAGGCCTGCCGTAAGGTGGACTAATGACCTGGTGATGGCCCCAGGAATCAGCTGGATGCAAAAATCGCAGATCCGGTTGAAGTAGCGGTGCTTGCGGGAGGCCTATGTCCAGCAGTGGACGTCTTTCGGCTGAAATGATGTCGATGAATCAACATTTGTATAGGACGGACGACCCTAAACTCCTCCTCGCATCTCTTCTCGCTCGAGTCACTGTTCGTTCAGAAAGGTACCTGTGTGGCTAGTTCTATTTTTAATTTGTTGGTCTGCGTAGTTGAAACTAGAAATGTATTGAAATGTTTTAAAATCTCACTCACAGAAAATCATCAGACTCACTGCTATAGTTGGGCATCTTCATCAGGTACTTAGTGACGGCTCGGTTCAGTATGCCGTTGGATACGTGACACTCTTTGGGGTGGTAGAATTTGTGGTACTTGGCTCTCACCACGCAGTCTGGAAGAAAGCAGTAGATTTAGGAATCACTTATTTTTGAGTAAACAACAGCACCATAATTGCGTAACATGTATCATAATCATTAATCTGAATACTTTTGAAGGAATAACGCAAAAAATGTTGTTAACTGTCAAAATGAAAGCCATTCCTACTGTTATGGTATGGTACGATTGGGCTAGAATGAGCATCATCATCCATAGTCCGGTTTCAGCCATTTGGGCATAGGATATGCCAGTTTTCACGCCAGTAATAATCTAAGCTCGACCTGTGATGGCAACAATGTGGTCCACCCATGTCACGTGGCAAGAATAAGGCTCACCAGCAAAAGATATAGTAGCTACCAAGCTGTTTTCCTAATACTTATTTTAGGGTTGGCTTTATCCTGGACATTTATCCTTGTTACCTTTGCAACCAACCTAGTTTTTACTCACCATTATTAACGACAATCCCAAACTCTTCCAAAAAGAAGTTAATATTAGTATTGGTCCGTTCCTCCCCGCCATCCGACATTGCAACCAGGACGGAGTCGCCTCTCTCCACCATGTGCTTGAGAGAAGACAGCTCATCGTCAGTGAACGCGTTCTGAGGACCTGCCACTACGAGGATCTTCACGTCTTCTAGGACATTTGTTGTTAGCTCCTCGCGGTTTCTGCAAGCCCAGTACTTTTAGTGCCTTTCGGCCTTTTATGTCGGTGCTAGCTACTAACTTACCAACTGTTTGTTTATCTTTCAGGTTAGGAATACCGATAATATCAATCATTTAACTGAATATATAGAAGTGATAGCCCTGTGGCAACAGCCGCGACTTACGAGTAGGTCGTAGGTTCGAACCCAGGCAGGAACTTCACTTTGTGTAAGTTATTTCATCACCACTGCTCTCAAAACGGTGAATGAAAACATCGTGAGGAAACCGGCATGTCCTATTAAAACCAAAAATTCGAAGACATGCGGCATGTACCAACGCGCACTGGGCTCGCGTGATGCACTAGCTGGGATCTCACAGTGAGGAGGCTTGTGTCTCAGTAGTTCCGAACATTATAAACTATTATTATGAAACTGTATTCAACTATTCACTTTCATAATAACTATAACTGTATATCTATAACCGTTTTCTATTGAATAGAAAATTGATTATTGTTGTTGTTAAAGTTAGTCAAAATTAAAAAGTATCTCTACAAGCGACTTCAACGCGAACGTAGGTACTCTCGCTAGGGTCATCATCATCTTCTGCCTAGCCTTTTTCTCAACTATTGGGTTTGGCTTCCAGTCTAACCAGATGCAGCTGAATACCAATATGTTACATGGAGCGACTGCCTATCTGACCTCCATAACCCGGTTACTAAGTAAAGGCATAGCACAAGTATCAAATCGGAAAGGGATCGGCACCGTATCGCCTTTCGCCGCGGATCAGAAGCTCCGATACGTCGACTCGGCTACGGCTAGACGACGCTTCGCTTACAGCTCGCCGAACGCTGGTTGATGGTGCAGCAGGCAGGACGGAGGGGTGAGATGGGCAATGGTGGACCAAAGATTACAATATAATGTGGTGGACGAAGAGACGTAAGCTCGGGTACGGAGAGACGTAAGCACGGGGACGACGAGCCGTAACGCACCGCACCGCGGTTCGTGAGCTTGTCCCGAGGCGAGGCGTTACGCATCATTTTACGATTCCGATTAGTGTGCGTTGCAGTAGGGAGTTTCATACAAAGAATACTGATGAACGGCTCGAGTTGATACGGTGCCGATCCCTTAATTTCCGGTTTCATACGTGTGCTATGACCTTAAAACGATACCCCTTGGTAAGACTGGTTGTCAGACTTTTTTTGGTTGTACCTGCTCTCGCTAGAGTGTAACTCATCGAATGCCGTAATTAGAGACACAATAGAAAGACAATTGCTTATGTCGAACTGTGTAACTTAGGACATTCAAAAGGGTAATAAGAAAATAATATCCTAGCTGCTATGCCGATATTTTTTTACTCCTGGAAGCATCTGCGATATTACACTCACTGTACGGGGAGGGAGTCTGCTCAGTAGCATCTAGCTGAAATCACCGATTTATACAAGCGTCGTGATTGTGAATTGCTTGATAGTTCTTTAGAGGGCCGGAGTGACGACTATTACGGATAGTTATTGAGCCCACTGAACCTATTAATGTAGGTAATCTAAAATGCAGGAACAAAAAACTTACATCATGACTTTCCACGTGGTCTTCAGTTTCCTGTGCATCAATTTATAGTTCTCGTTGAACTTGAACAGCTCATTCTTAGACACATCGAATAATATCGTGTCGACAGCCTTCATTTTGTTTGAAAAACTTACTTTTTGCTCTGACTATTCTTTTGGTTTGTTTTGTTTACAAAACTTGTGTTGACTGTTGCTTAGCAACGGAGTGTCATAATCATGACAGTTGGGTGATAGGGTTGCCATAAAAAAAAATATTGTTGTTTTTTTCTTGTGATTAAGACTCTTGTTTGTAGTAAATACTTTTAGTCTTTTGAGTCTTGCTGTAATGCAAATAGGTCTGAGGATGGGTCAAAGGACCAAGCTATGGTTTCTTCATTGGCACTGAATACGCTTACATCATCTACCAACCCGCACTGGGCCCGCGTGGCGGATTAAGGCCCACTCCTCACCCAGAGGAGGCCTGTATGACTGTGTCCCAGCAGTGCGAACTTTATAGGCTGATTATGCTTCATCATCTGCCTAACCTTTTATCAACTATGTTGGGGTCGGCTTCCAGTCTAACCGGATGCCGCTGAATACCAGTATTTACATGGAGCGACTGCTTATCTCACCTCCACAACCCAATTACTGGGTAATACGATACCCCTTGATAAGACTGGTTGTCAGACTTTCGGGCTTCTGACTACCCGTAACGACTGTCAAAGATCCTCGAATGACAGCCGGGACCAACGGCTTAACGTGCTTTCCGAGCCACGGAGAGGTCACGGTAAGTAAAGATGGTCGCCCATCCACAGACCAACCGCGGCAAGCGTAGCTTAACCTGATCTATCGACCTGCGCGGCTGTTATTATTTAGCCACGGGCCCCTATGGCTGATTATGCTTATGCTACTGAATATTTCGGGGAGCTATGGTATATGGAGAACAGCTTGGCCAAGTAAAACAACACAATAAATTGTCAAATAATATAATTTTATTTACAAATCGAATAATAATAACTTTCGAACTAGAATAATAAGCTATGTCTAATCTAAAATTTAGATTTTTATTTACAATTTCGTCTATTTTTAATAACATTTAAATATTGCTACGTTTCGTAAAATGAAAAGTCTTCGCGTACACTTGTACATAGTTTTCGGAAACATACATAGAAAGATGTGGTCATATTAGAAGATATAAAAATAGTTGTGCTTAGAGTAACAGGAACAATTTTTGTTAGACAAACTGGTGAACGAAGGACGTCTTTTCGACTTCTTGAAAAAAAAAGAATAGATAACAAAGGGGATCTAAGAGTTTTATATGAAGCCTGGCATGCTTCCCTGTCCGCCATTTTGATTTTTTTCAAAATGGTGGCCACGCTGAAACCTAAGTATATAAATCAATATCTGACATCAATGAAATAGAAAACATCATCATTTCAGCCGAAAGACGTCCACTGCTGGACATAGGCCTCCCCCAAGCACCTCCACTTCGACCGGTTCTGTGCTTCTCGCATTCAACGGGTTCCTGCGGCCTTCACAAGGTCGTTTGTCATAATAGGACCAAAACCCATAGAGCGTATGTTTCCGAGATATTAAATTAAGTTGATCACGTGAAATTCATATTTTTTGAACTTGTTCACATCTTGTTGCATAAAAAAATGGCAGACAAGTAGAGTATGCCACGGACCTTCAAACCCCATTTCGTCAAGAATTTAAAATAATTTTCATACAGTTTAAGATCGTCCTGAATACAAACAGAAAATATTAAGAACAAATATTTGCTATACATTGTCCTAATAATTACTTCAATTCTGTACATAGTAAAGATTATATAAAACTTATAGTAGGAATGGACTTACAAAACACTATGTCGCTACTATTTTCAGTAAATATTTACAAAAAAACATATTATTTCTTTTAGTTTCATTAGATTTTGAGCTGACTTTGAGCTTTTATAAACTAAAATAATTAATATATTTAAATAGCTGAGGCTCCGAAACTAATGCTTGTATGAAAAATGTACTTTTATGGAGCCGAGAAGAGAATAAGGACCAATTTATTGACGCGATACATTCGAGAAATCATCCGGCCTTGTTTCCCAAAGGGTTGGAGAGATATACCTATAGTTCTACCCTCACATTTCGCCAATTAATGTTTAAGTCCCTTAAATTAGGGGGCGAGCCTATAGCTATTAACCGGGCACAGATACAGACTCCAGGCTGCTACTGAGAAATTCCAGACAGAAGAAGCCAATAAAACTTTGCACAACCCGGGAATCAAACCCAGGACCTGATGCTCAGCTTGCTTGGTCAACGAGGCAGTGAGGCAGTGTCATCTAGCAATTCTTCAAAAGACAGTCGACCCAGCATTGATTATTGCTATCAATAGATAGTTGAACATAGTCCATATCGACGGCGTATTGCAAGAACTCATTAACTACAAAAAATCACTAAATACGTTTTTATCTATAGTAGATTTCTTTTGACACATTCTACAAAAGGCAAAAACAATTTTTCGTCACCGTAATTATATTTAGGATAATATGGGCAAATCAACATAACCACTAACTAAATCGAACTAAAATACCGTTTATCTCAGAATAGTGAATATGTCACATAATGACTTCTTGCAATAAGCCGACGATATTTCGTGATGGGCATCTCCAAGCATATTTTTTGCCCAAGAGTGCCTGCTTGCGACTACTAAACGCACGACGCCAACACGAAGATGACGAGACGAGCTTGACTCCTACCGAAAGGACTGGGCGGCATTCGCAAAAGACAGATTTGTGTGGAAAAGGGAGGCCTTTGCCCAGACGTGGGACAATACATGGTTACTTTTCAAAGACCATCCAAATTTTTACATGGTGTTCTACCCATGAATGTAAACAACTTTCACTATGGGACCAACTCTGAAATCACGAAAAAAAAATCAGCTGTTTCATACATTTTGGTCAAGTAGGTCTAGGTATTGAAGTTTTATATGAAACAGCTGTTTTTTTTCGTGATTTCAGTGTTGGTCCCATAGTGAAAGTTGTTTATATTCATGGGTAGAACAACATGTAAAAATTTGGATGGTCTTTGAAAAGTAACCCTGTATAGACTTGTTAAGGGGAATGCTCCAACCAACCCGCGAAATTCAAAATTTCTTGCGTTTTTTGCAATTTGCAGGCCAGTGCTAGGTTGTATGTTGATTAAAATATTATTCGCGGCTGTAAGACGTATGTAGTTACAGAATTATAATAATCAAAATCACCAATACAACCCTCCAACTTCATAAAGGTGTAAGAACAAAAAAAAAACAGAAAAAGTAATTCTAACAGCTTTATGAACTTAGAGCGTTTTATTGATGATTTTCATGATTATAATTCTGTACCTATATATGTCTTACAACCGCGAATAATATTTTAATCAACATACAACCTAGCACTGGCCTGCAAATTGCAAAAAACGTAAGAAAATTTGAATTTCGCGGGCTGGTTGGAGCATTCACCTTAATATGGATAGATTAGAACAGTGCCTATCGTCTATTGTTTTTATAAAACATCCCTTTGAAATATCGCGGCAATATCTTAGTCCCTAGAACTTGGGCTCGAGCACAATATACCTTTTTAAGCCAGGCTGAAAACATACCGATTCTCGACGTAACAATTGACGCAGACGACATTAGGCGGCTGATCTTACGGCGTATACGCATGCTCCGACAGAATATGAATCCGCCTAGCCTTTTCCAAATTATGTTGGGGTCGGCATCCAGTCTAACCGGATGCAGCTGATTACCAGTATTTTATATGGAGCGACTGACCTCCACAACCCAGTTACTGGGTAATACGATACCCCTTGGTAAGACTGGTTGTCAGACTTTCGGGCTTCTGACTACCCGTAACGACTGCCAAAGATCTACGAATGACAGCCGGGACCAACGGCTTTACGTGCCACACGAGGCTCGTATTCTACGACAGGAAAAGGCTTAAACTGCGAGCATTTAAGATATACAAAAAGCCATTTCAGAGTTTATTTGAACTCGAGTCCATACAATAATATACTGAGCTAAAAAATAATATTATCAACCTGTATAATAAATAAAAATAGTTCGTTTTATATAAGCTATGTTAATTCTTCTAACTACTGTATTTTACGTACAAGACTCTTTTAAAGTCATCTATCTCCATAACACGAACATGAAAATGTTCTATCTGATTTTATAAATTCTATCTTTTTCTTTTGTCCATCTTAGGATATATTTTGTCTTTTTAAACAGAAGTTTCATAAAAGTATCAAAATTTTGGCTTTAGATATAAGGAAGCTCATAAACTCAAGTATTCAGGTGAATAGATTCAATCTTTAGCAACATTTTCAATTTTATTAAATTTCTGACTAATTCTGACTTTACGTCAATACGGTATCCAATGATACAGCTTTTTAATTCCTTCTTTCTGTCTTTTCCAAATTGTCTTTCATATATATATGAAACGCTATGAAACATTTCTGTCAAGTACCAGGATACCAGCAGATCATAAGAGACTCACAACTGTCTGAACGGCTGAACATGTCTTTCCTGTAAGAAACGCTATGAAAAACTCTCCATAAAACAAACCATCTTTCTCTCTGTAATATAGATCGAGTACTAGGATACCAGTAGATCATAAGAAGCCCATGTCTAGCGCGTTGTACAGGGCAGCGATGTCTGAATGGCTGGATATCCTCCAGAAGGGGTAGTTCTTCGCTTTGGCTGCCGCTTCTTCGTCTTGTCCGTCACCAATGACCACGTATGTGCATCGCTCGCCGAAGCGCTGCTTTATTTTCTCGAAGCAGGTTTCTTTACCTGTGAAAATAAAAGGGAATATTAATATTGGTCCTCAGGTACGACACGTTTTTGCTCTTTTAGAAAAGGGCGGAGTCAGAAGTTTACTTTCTATTTGTCAGAGTTGTATTTTTTAACCGACTTCAAAAAGGAGGAGGTTCTCAATTCGACTGTAGTTTTGTTTGTTACGCCGTTACGCGATTTCTCCGGCAATTGTAAATCGATTTCAAAAATTCTTTTTTTAATGGATAGGGTATGCCTTAGGTGTGGTCCCATATACATTTTATTAACTATGCTTTTGTTGTTTAGTTTTTGAGTTAGCTTCAATACTACTTATTATTGCCACTTGGTAATTGATGATGTTATTGTAACGGATCGTTGCACTGTTGAAAGGAAACCACGAAAATATGCTAACACGGGGTAGCTGCGCAGACGTGTCCGGTGCGCGTACGATTCCGCCCTATCGGCGTCGTGTCTGGCCGGCGACTGCCCGGTGGCGGGGGCGAGCGGGATCGCCACGATCCTGCTCCCTCGCACACTTTTATTATTGGCTATCTGTCTCGCGACGCTCGCAACCACCCCGCCATTTATTAGAACAATATTTATAGCAACCGGAAACACAATAATTATCACATTCATACACATAAACAAACAGTAAATTATAAAAGGATTATTAATCAGTGATATTACAATTTAATGTCCTTGTTATTCATTTAAAATAAACACTAAGTACCTACTTACATTACTATCTTTTAAAAAACAGCGCTGAGCCGTCCATCATCGCTAACAGTTATAATGACTTCCTGTCACTGTTATTTTCAAAGCAAGTAGTGTTATACGAATTTGTGTTGGGTAAGTACAACTTAAAAGTGAAAAATCAAAACTTAAAAAAAAAAACAACAGACTTCCAAAAAAGACTACAAGTGAAAAATAACTTTAATTTCGGAAGTCGGTGACAATCAACGAAAACGCGAACCCAACGACACGGGCTTCCGAAATTAAAGTTATTTTTCACTTTGTAGTGTCTTATTTGGAAGTCGGTTGTTTTTATTTTTTAGAAATAAGTGTTTTGTTTGTTAAATTCGCGATCAAGATCATTCTCCTGCTCTCAACCCAATTTATTTGGCATCTACGCAGAATGTCATTCTCTTACATAGACGTTCATTAATCGTTATCTCAATAGTTAACCAATTTTAAGACATACATCCGACTTATGCAAATCGAAATCAATTCAATTTAGAAACGATGACTCTTGAAACGTCCAAGCCGTCCATTAGAGCAAAAATAAGACACTCATTTGTTTACTCGTATTTATGTATGTCTAAATAACGTATGTACAGTCAACAAAACAGATAAGTATGCAGGATCGTCGGATATAGTTGAACGTTTGTAAGAAACTGCTGGATATGCTCGAATAATTTTTTATTTTATTAATAGAAAACAAATAGGTAGCTTATTTATCAAATTAAATTTCAGTCAACAACATCCATCGGTTTCTTACTAAACTTCAACTATATCCGACTATCCTGTACATTGTAGGTGTACCAAAATAAGTATCCCCTTGAGCAAGTGACTTGCGGGGTAATTGCGTAACAAACTAACAGTAGCAATGGCTTTCATTTTGACAGTTCAACCACATTCATTGCGTTATTTACGTTGTTGAGCAGACAAATTTTTCGAGCATATGAAGCAATGGATTAGCAATATCTGTCAAAATAATTTAGATTCAGATTGATAGTGTGTTATGCAATATTAGGGTGCTGCTTCGTAGGAAGAATACTTTTTCTTTTCTTTCTGTCCTAAAGAACATGCTCCAATCTTATTGTATGCAGAAATATTAAGGTGTCACTAGTCGGATTTCGGGAGAGTATTACTCCACTGTTTGACATTTTGCATCCAAAATTTAACATGATATCGTTTTGAATTATTATTAATTTTGTCTGTACGGAAACAGAATTGTAAAATAAAAAGCCATTAAAAAGTTATGAGCCAACAAAGATTCGTTTTTCTTGCTATTTTAAACGTAACTTTGGATGTAAATAAGTAATAAAAGAACTGTAAAATCTTCAAAACCAAGTCCGTACCGACAAAGCTCAGTTATCGAAGAGTTCAATAAACTTTATTTGTAACTGATTTATGCAGTGATTTTTTAATAAAACTCGATTTTCCAAAGGACTTTTCGAATTTTTTTACGCGCCTTTCAGTTCGGAACGGTGTTTCTGTGCGTGGGAACTAGGCGTTGTGCGTGTACACTAGCGTCTTACTGTTCATCACTGATACTAGCTCTGTCGGACACGAAGCCAGGTGAGACAGCGTGCTTTTTGGCCATGACCACCAGTGAGTTCGAGCTCGCGACTAGTTTACTCTTAATAAGAAGCTCCAACGTACCGGTCTTGGTGGCGGAGTATATGTTCTCGATGGGGAAGACTCCGCCCAGCCCGAACAGCAGCACCTTTGCGAGCGCGGGCACCAGCTGCGTCGTCGTCACTAACACATTGACGCAGTTCTCTCTGGAAAGACAAACAATAATATTCGTAAATACATGTCCACAGGCGCCGCAAACCACACCTGCTGCATGCAGCAATGCAGTACAAGGCCAAATCCAAGAAGATCGGCCGACCTATTTACACATGGAACGACAATCTAAAATAGGACATGAAGTACTTCGACAAGGGATTCAATTTTTGGATGGATACAGCTGAAGATAGAAGTAAGATCAAGATCGCTGATAGTGAGATTTACAAAAAAAACGGAAACGGATAGTAGCGAAACTTCCGACGAAAAACGAAACAAAACAGCAGAGCAATGACATACAAAAGAACCGAGAAAGCAGTAGAAGAAGCCCGCCAAAAGACTCTCCGGACCTGAATCAACCTGGCGGCAAGGTCGTTAAAAGATGCTTATCCATAGATAATAATTCCCCATCTCTCCACTAGTCCAATGCTTACTCTAGGATGCATATCCGGTAGGCTCTTAAATCCTTCCCTATCCTACGGGCACGTCTTCCCTACCATTACCGCGCCTATTCCTTGATATAACCACCACCCTGGGATCGGTGCAATTCATTCATTCATTCATAAATAGTACATCAAGTATTCAGTACTTAGTTCTACCTCTCTGTGAGAGGGAGTGGGCTGTAATCCACCACGCGGGCCCAGTGCGAGTTGGTAGATGTCACATGTCTTCGATTTTTTTGATTCTAGAACAGTCCGGTTTCTTCACAATGTTTTTCTTTGCCGTTTTGAGAGCAGTGGTGATGCGATAATTTACAGAAAGTAAAGAGCCTGTCTGGGTTTAAACTTAAGACCTACAACTCGTAAGTCGCGACCGTTAACCACTTGGACACCACTGGTCTTTGAAAACTACACACATCAAAAGTGTCTAGGGATCAACATATATTTTTGCAATAACTTTTCTCCTGATTGATATTAATTAAAATTTTCTTTAAGGATTCATCAAATTAAGTGTTTTCGTTTGTCACAGTAACGATAAACCAAGTCACCTTTGCATTAATAAAGAAATTTGCCATTTTCCTAATAAAGGGATTTTTGACATTTGAACCACTAACACAAAAGTTCGAAAAAAAGACTGAAATAACAGTTTTCTTTAAAATTTTATTGGGTAACTTAAACAATTAATAATCCGTGTTTCTACCGCGAACACTAACAACACAAGAACATCGGTTTGGCATACTCAAAATGAGTTCATCCAAATCACGCTGTGGAATGGCCGCCCATGTTCGTTGCAACAACAAAAAAAGGTCTTCTTGCGACTGGATACCCTCCATATTCGGCAGAGCTCTTCTCTGTAGCATATCCCATGCATGCTCAATCGGGTTCAAGTCTGGCGACTGAGCAGGCCAGGGCAGGACATTGATGTTAGCTGCGGCGAGAGTCTGTCTTACAACTCTTGCGGTGTGCGGTCGTGCATTATCATGCATTAACTGAAATAAGGGACCGATTTGCACTTGTAGAGGAACGATGACGTCTGATACAATTATCTCAGCATAAATTTGAGCGTTGAGGTTGCCTCTGATCCAAATCAACTCAGTTCTTCCGCCGATCCAAATACCCGCCCATACCATGATGGTTCCACCACTATAAGGATGGACTTCCTGGCAGGATTTTAATCGCTGTTGGCGTCCAGGGGTTCTCCAGTGTCGTATACGTCTTGTATCCGGTCTCATACCAAAACGAGACTCATCAGAAAAGCACACGAAACGCCATTGTTCTTCTGCCCAATTTCTGTGTTCAAGAGCCCATTGATATCGAATCCTACGATTGTGCATTGCTATAGGTGGTACCCGTAGCAGTCTTCGGGAATGAAGGTTCACTTCATGCAAGCGGTTTCTGTCTGTTTGGTCGCTAATTAAGTTCCCTGAAGAGTGATGAAGCCTCACGGCTAACATCATGGCGGTTATTGTTGGAGCTCTTCGAGTTAAGATTTGAATGTATCGGTCTTGTCTCCGTGTGGTGCAGCGATACCGTCCTCCATGGCGCTCAGCCACGGTACCAGTGCTTCGGTAACGTGTCCAAAGTCGACTGATAACACTCTGACTTGTATTCAGAGCTAAAGCCACAGTACGTTGCCGGGAACCAGCTTCTATCATTCCCACGGCTCTAAGCATTTCTTCCCTGCTTAAATGACGTCGCCGCTCCATAATAACGTTGGTTTTAATCAGTAGTAGGGAAACAGTTGCACTAATAATGTCTTCAATGCGTTGTATGTTTTTATAGGGAAAATATTGACAGCTGATTTTCATCTTTTACTCGAATTTGATTCACAGTTCCTGATTCAAATTATGAAATGCACCAAAAAGGATCCATATAAATTTATAAAATCATAAATTTATTACAAAGCCACATCTCAATCTCAAGAAATCCGCATAAAAATGCTTGATCCCTAGACACTTTTGATGTGTGTATATTCAAAGTCAAACTCAAAGCATTTATTTCAATTAAACCATTAACAGGCACTTTTGAATTGTCAAGAAGTCGGTCAGTCAGAAAATATGAAGCTAGTTGCCCATTCCAAAGCGTAGGTACCTATGGAGAAGAACGGGCAAGAAACTCCATGTGTAGTATAGTGTAATGATTTTGAAAGATAGGACATTCTTATTGCTCTTCCAGTGGTCACAATATTAGCCCGTCAGTAAGTAGCGGATTGTCCAAAGTGCGTCAAATGTACATATAAGTGCCGACAGCCAGACTTTTTTATTTTGGGTGGAAAATTATCAAGTAACTTCTCCCGCTTTGGGCGGAGCGGGAGGGTGTGTCAAACTTTTACTGACTAAAACCCACCAGTCTTCCTACAGTTGCCTGTGCCAAGGGCCACGGTAACTCTTTCGAACAACCCGCGACCCTGGCAGGCATCGGCACTAGCGGACCCCGTCAGTTAGTGCTGACATCTCTTTGAGGTGCGCGTGGGACACAACGCGCCGTCGACCCGGGCCTGGTCCATACCGGACGGCGAGCTGCCCATTGCTCGCCGTCCGCAAGCCCGCGCCTACGGTGGCCGGGAATCGGCTGTCGATTCCCGACGCTCAGGACGTCTCCTGCGGCCGACAGCCAGACTTAGAGGCCATTTTAATGCTCTATCTTACTAGGTATTGTATATTTATTTGTTACTAGCACCGCCCCACGATTTCACCCGCATAAGTTTCGATCCCGTGGGAATATCGGGATAAAAACTGATCCTTTCCCTCCTATGTCCTTTCCCGGGACTCAAACTATCTCTATACCAAATTTCATCTAAATCGGTTCAGCGGTTTAAGCGTGAAGAGGTAACATACAGACAGACAAACTTTCGCATTTATAATATTGTAGTATGGATTGTGTTATTTGTATCTTTTCGTATAGGTACTGTTGCTGAACACCAGCGATGGGGCTCTGTCTCACATGTAGGGTCATAGCATTATGCTGAGCGATGGCCATTTGCGTGGACGTGATGCATATTTAGCCCTCAGCTTGTTCTGTGTTTTTTGTGTTTGTATTCTTTCTCTGCATCATATTTACCACAAAAAAACGTATTTTCTCTTTCTTTTCATTTTTTATCTTACCAGTCATGTAATAAGGGTGGAATTTAAACGTACCTTGAGTTGATCATGTTGAGACACTTGCAGGCTAGAGTGAGCCAGTTGTCTGTCGCTTGTTCGAGTTCAGCTCGCAGTTGTAACCATTGTTCCCTCTTAGCTGGACCGAGCAGACCACCGACACTGCAGGAAAAAATACCAGATTTAGCATTAAAATACGGAATTAGATTAAATATTTAAGATACTGTCAATTTTAAAGGTTTTTTTTGCTGTCAGGGATAGAGTTTTCAAGGAGAGACATTTAAGGAACCAAGGACCAATATTACAGTTTGTTCACAGTTATTTTTACCTCTGATAGCAGCAACCTTATTGTAACGAGAATAACGATCATAATGATCTTGACAAACTTGTCAGTGGCAGCAACCGAACAGCAACCTTATTAGAATGAGAATAAAGATCACTGTGATTTGGAAAGTGATGCAAACTCAAGAGGTATAATAACTTTGAATGGACTGTAGAATAAAACTTTTTAATTTTTGAGTTGTCTACTAGTGTATAAAGTCTATCATTATAGTACTATTTTTAATTTAAAAAAAAACGTTACAATAATGTGAGTGTAGATAAAAAAAATCTACAGGAGTGAAATCAGATTTCGATAACAGTTATTTCAACAAACTCACCTATTCCTATAATTATTATAAGTATCCTTGATCTTCCTGTATCTAAAAGCCAGTTTCCGCATCCAGTCGACGCCGCCTCTGACACCAGGCGCGCATAGCCCCGTGTTAGGTGCCGCGCCCGCGTGGAACCCGTCAGCTGCGAAGTTGTACGCGGAGAGGTCTTGTCCGTTGTCGTCTGCCGCCACCGCATCTATGTGCTCCTGGTCACAATCCTGATGAGTGAGGAGGTGGTTTTGAGATTTTTAAAGGAAAAGTTTAGATGAAAATGATTGTTTGAATAAATAAGTAGACAAAAATACGAAAAAAGAAAAACCAAAATATATATTACGAATTTCTACATTTATTATCTGTAATTTTTATGCTGTACGATATACTAGAGATGTCTATTCTTATTTCTCGCCACTATACAGAGTTAGGAAACTAGTTAGGGAACTTCAGTAGGTTACCATGGTCCCAGTTAAAAGCATAATAAGTTCATTCGCGATTAATTTGCCAAAAATGAAAACAAATATGAATTAATGGAAAAGTAACTTTAATTCCTACACAATAAAGTTCAGTTTATACTACAACTTCAAACATTTTTATAACTTTGTCAAGTCACTCTGAAATCAACTTAATTTTCATTGAAATAAAGTTGATATTTGTTTAACTTGAAATAGGGGTGTGCAGCACTGTGCACTTTTACTTTAGATAGTTTGTAGTATTGCAGTGGTTATAATATTGATATGTCTTACCTCAACATCATTGAAGAAGAAATGCGTGTCAGCTAGGCTGAATATCATCTCTTCCATCCTAAAACCCAACTGAACTATTTGCTGTGTATCCTGGAAAAGAAAGGTTTCAGATCAGCGTTATTGAAATTTTTGTAAGGATGTCTAGGATCAGTAGGATCATGCCTGCAGTTTGAAAATGAACCAAAGTTTAAATTCTTCTTTAAACTAAGTAATAGGAAGCACAAAGAAACTAAGCAAGGGTTTTAAGGCTGTTTGATAAAGTCCCTGTCACGAGAAGCTATAAATTTTGTAAACACACATTCAGGGGTTCGCAACCTTTGCATCAAATAATAAAAAAGTCTTGTAATGATTTTTATTTTTATATAAGTAGGGATATAATTATGTTAAGACACACATCTAATAACTATCGTCAGACGATTCCTAGTATTCTGCATCTGCATTCTGCAGCATTGACAGCGTCAGCGTGAACTTACTTCAAACTGACGGCCCAAATGTTTACGTTAAAACATTAGACGACAGTGCTTTATATCGCTAAAATATAACCCGACCAAGTGAGATTACTCGTTAGTTTCGTATTACACGTATGTTAATTTGGTATTATTTTTTGTAAATTGAATTGACGCTACTTAACTTAGAAGTTCTTTATTTACAAAATTTATAGCTTCTCGTGACGGGGACTTTAGTCTAGACTTGCTACATCACATTTCATAATAGGTCTCTGGCCTACAACAATACCTCATGCCTCTCTTATGATAGCTATGAATGGTCATGAAGAAGAAATATTACCACGACATTAGACAAGTAAATGCAATGAGCAAACTCTTCAGTATGATGGTAACCAAATCACACTTCAGTTCTTTACTCAAACAATAAGTTTCTATATTCTTACCTTATTGTACTTGGTAGCATATGTGCCGGTGAGCAACGAGTGAAAGATGATGATAGTTTCATCCAGGTCCCAGATGAACACCCTGTCTGTCGCCGGTTCAGGCACGTGCTGGGCAGGTGATGACGATGTGTTGCGCCGACCCCGACCTCGGGAGCGGGAGGCTGTGCTTTCACTGGGGATAATAAGGATTATGTTTAGTTGCAGATTTAATGCTAGTTTTGATTGCATTTGACTAACAATGTGAGCACCTTGATCAACGGTTATTTGGTGCCAATATGGGGCCAGTAAGTACTGATTAGAAGGAAGAGGAACATTCTAAACTACTACTAGTAAAGAGTAGATTTTAAGTAAGTTTTTTTTTCAGTATATTTAGACTTGTACCTCTATAATGTATAATCATATTACAAAAGATTGCTTAATTCTAAGGGTCTTACCTTACCACAAAAACTTAAGCAATGTGTGTCTAATGTCAGTGTTACGTCAAAGTCCATATAAATATGGTAGTAAGGTAAATGTTTAACATACTAAACTACTTTTATAAGAAGGGAAGTTTGTTAGCGTCGCCTAAAAAAGGACAAAATAATGTATTGGGGTCTAATTCAGTATTTATATTACCAAAAATACACATAAGTGTGGTACAAAAGCTGATGAAGCCGACTCCAACATAGTTGGGAAAAGGCTAGGCAGGTGATGATGATGATGGTACATAAAAGGTTATTGGATCCTTACCCCGAGTTCTCTCTACATCTCCGACTGGCTGCATGTACTTCTGTTTTGATGGGAGACAAGGGACTTGTGTCATTTATTGAGGGCAGCATTGATGATGGAGATTCTGTAATAAAATAAAGTATATTGTTGTTGCCCAAGCAAAAGCGGCTGTGTGTTTTTAGTAAACTTTTTTAACTATGTGAATACACACACACACACACCCATATAAACTTAGCGTGTTTATATGGAATTTATGATGTTTGAATGTCACAATTTGTGTATTGAAATAACAATTAAAACTGCCTCTATTACCGAAAATAACTAAATAACACAGCTACTTTTGCACGCGTAACAACGATATTTGGATCATCTTTGCTTGTTACATGCATGCTCCAGTATGAATCGATAGATTATGACTAATATTGAAGCAATTTATCACGTACTGGCCTTAATATGTTAACACTTTTCAATGTCACGGTAAAGGAAGTACGAAATGAGCCTACTTTACCGATTAGATTTGAAACTTTTTACGATAGAACTAATTCTAAGTTTAAAAGTTTAAAAACTCCTACCATCGTCGCTGTCTGTGTCCGGCCAGTAATCTGAATCATCATAGTGAGTTTCTGAGGCATCTTCGTCTAGTTTCCTTCGCTTATTGTCGTGAAAACTTTCGTTTTCTTTATTCATCGTTTGAGCACCAAAATCTTATTAATTGTTTACGGAATGGAACTTCAGTCTTGTAAATCGACGGATTGATATGAACACATGAGATTGTTTACTCTATTTTGTTGTAAATTAAGGCATTTGTTTTAAAAACACTACTTTGTAAACATTACAACAGAGGCAACAAGTATCACTATTATAAACGTCAAATTGAATTTGACATTGTCAAGCTGGGTTGCCAGCTCTTTGATTTAATAGTCCCATATCAACGTGACATTTCCCACTGCTCCGAATAAAAACCGCGGGGACGTTAATACAGAATGTCTCAATGTCTAAAGAAACTTTTATAAAAATGATGATGTTATTGCAACATATGAGCTGCATTTTGAGTTTTTTCACTAACTTTTATCAATAACACATAAAAGCCTTTTTATAAATTGGTAGCTAAAAAATTACGTACATTTAATTAATACATGGTTGGGGAATACCAAAATAAATTATGTACATGGTAAAACCGTAAACATTAATAAATATAAAACTCTCATAATTAAAGGTATTATTCCAACTTGGCAACATTTTATTTCAGTACGTTTTCATTTACCGTTGAAATGACAGTGACATAAGTTTGTTCTCTTTGCACTTAGATTATTTGTTGAGTATGAACGCACCCATAGGTGCGTTCATACTTCACAAAGTAAAAAAAATTAAATAAAAATTATTAAAAAAACACGTTTTCTTTAGTTACCTGATAAAGCACCTCCTAAATGATATGAAGTGTGTCCAGCACTGCCGCTGCTGCTCGGCGAGCTGACATAGGGAGAATAACTAGGTGTAGCGTAGTATCCGCTGTATTGAGCCACGTTGTGGTCCGCGTAGCCTGCTGCATAGCTGCTGTAGTCCTAAAGTTTAAAACGTGTTATTGACGAGAGGGAATCGTACTAGAATAGTAGACTTTTTGATCACTGATTGGTCAGTGGTTGGTTTAGTCTTTGAATATTTTTATTTTTTTATCGTTCGATTTTAATATTTTTAGGGTTCCGTACCCAAAGGGTAAAAACGGGACCCTATTACTAAGACTTAGCTGTCTGTCCGTCTGTCTGTCTGTCTGTCACCAGGCTGTATCTCAAGAACCGCGATAGCTAGACAGTTGAAATTTTCACAGATGATGTATTTCTGTTGCCGCTATAACAACAAATACTAAAAACAAAATAAAATAAATATTCAAGGGGGGCTCCCATACAACAAACATGTTTTTTTCGGCGTTTTTGCCTTGTGGTACGGAACCCTTCGTGTGCGAGTCCGACACGCACTTGGCCAGTTTTTTTTGTCAATCTCACCTGTTGTGCAGTCGGAAACGACTGTGCCAGCCCTCCGTTGTACGAAGAGTAGGCGTAAGGCGAGGGTTGCGTCCCGAACCCGGTGCTGGGCACTCCGCTCACACCGCTGACACCGTACGCAGATAAGTACGTCGGCGTCGCTTTACATGACGACCTGTTGAGTGATAAAATTATTGTAGTTGGACTAGTTGGTGAAGGCAGGTAGGTTGAGAAACAAAAGACTTCAGTAATTTATTGAAGAAAAGTTGATGGCCATCTCCAGTTTCTTCAATAGACCCTTCTATTCGCTACTAACTCGCTGCGCACTAAGTCGCTGAAGTGGGTGCTCTTTTTGCAAGTGGCCTAATAATTCCCTGATCTACTGACATACTTCTTCGTAACTCTCTCTCCTTGGAGTGGAAACCGAGGTTCTCGTTTGAAGATTTCTAGTTGGGTTAAAATCTAATTTGGACGAAATGTTCTGTACCTACATATTGTTATCTACAAGTTTTTACCTGTTGGTAGTGTTATGCTGTGGCGGGTATGCGCCGTACGGCTGGTTGTACAGCGAAGAGCTGACGTACGACGAAGCCGCGCTGCCGCTACCATATTGCTGCATGCTGTATCAAAGAAATTAAGTACTGTTTTATATTACACAAGCAAAAAACATTACGTTTTTACCCTCTTCTGAGGTCAGTAAATGTTACATTCAAGGAATCGTATGTGCAAAATATGCTAACAGAGAAGTAGTGGCATCTAGCAGCCAAATAAGAAAAATAACTGCGGTTTATACAGCGCCTCTGTCGGTTGGTAGTGTAGCTAATGAAGGCAAACGTCTCTAGTTCTACTACTCCTCAACAGATGGCGTAACATGTAGGGTCGATGCTTTTTGGGATGGAGAAAAATGCTACGGTGCAAACGATCTTATGATTCTTAGGTTACTTTCATACAAGATGTTTCGAGAGTCGTTTATTTTATGAGGAGGGTTTCTCGACCGGCCAGAGTTGAAAATATGCATGCGAGACTTGTTGACAAGAACTGCCAGGCGTTCTTGTTTAATCATCGTTTAAGTACCTGTTCGATAAGTTAACCATTACCGTTCCATTAACCTCTAATTAAAACATCTTACATGGGTACCGAGCTGTATAAAACAACAAGATTATAGATTTACGCAGGGAGGAACGTCAATGTACACTTACGTAAGAAGTTCATGAATTTCAGACATTTTTAGGGCTTCACTAAATCCTCCAAAGTTCGTTAACCTATTATTAGATGTTGGGGGTAGCTTTGACGTAGATGTTGACGTCATTGTGACCGATTATAGAGACTTCAGGTGTAACTCTGCCTAAAATTCTTTTGATATTAAACATTGGTTAGGTACCTACCTATTTTTAAGGGATCGTTATGTTTTCACAGAACTTAGCTGTCCCGTTTCTCTAGGTTACCTTGTACTAATAGGTAGGTACAGACGCCAGCACATCAAGCTACTACAATCTGTCAAATTTCTTTAATAGATTTTCAATTTTAATGCTAAAGCAAAGTTGAATGGGGAAATTTGACAGTCTCGGGTAGCTTGATGTGCTGGCATCTGTAGGTACTATACAGGATGTATCAGAAAGTTGTGGTACAGACCAAAAAACTGATCAACTTTTTCCATGGGACCAACATCGTAATCGCGAAAAAATTATCAACGTGTTGTCATAGACAAAACTTTGTGGCGTCACGTATTGTGCCTTTGTGAACGCACCTTAGAATACGTGGCGTCGCCTGCATTGTTTTAGTTTATGTATTTATAAGTTAGTTAGGAACGCACCCCTGTTAAGTGGCAACACGAATGTACGATCCGGGGCGCTAAGCGCAGCGTTCCTTAAGTGGTAACGCTCTCTTGCTTGCCAACCGTCACGGGACACGGACTACATTTATTTTACCTGTCCCCACTAGTTTTAGTTAGTTATATTTTGTGCTAAATTATAGTGTATCCGAACTGTGAACTAATACGTGTGGCAATTACAATATTAACTGCAAGTCGTAGTTTCACTTCCGCTCTTCGACCGCAACTTCACCTCCAATACGCGTTAGAGAAGACATGTGGACACCTTCCACCTATGTCTCCAAAACTTCAACCATTTCGACCACATCCACCACGCGGGCCCAGTGCGGGTTGGTAGATGTCACGGCATCTTCGAATTTTTTAAAAATAGCCTAATTGCCATAAATATTGAAGTAAGACTGTTATCTTACCTATTATAATACTGGTAGGGCAGCGCAGACTGGTCGTACGGCAACGTTTCGCCGTACAGCGCCACGTCTGCCTCACACAGGCCCGGGCTACGGACCTCACTCTTTACACCACCTGGCACAAAATGAAGCTGCATTAACACAGAGTAGAAATATCTTGAGCTATAGCGGGGTAGTCTGTGTGGTGCCGGACTAGTCTGTGTGGTGCCGGACTTAAAGAATAGCACCACCCCATACTTCCCGTGGGTGTCGTAAAAGGCGACTAAGGGTCGTACCGGAGAATGGGCAGCAGCGTTCTCTATGCATTCCACCACCATACCATACTGTGATCGCCAACCCGCCTGCCAAGCGTGGCGATTATGGCAAACCCCCCCCCCCCCCCCTTTTGGGGGAGGCCTATGTCCAGCAGTGGACGTCTTTCGGTTGAAATGATGAATGATGATAGCGGGGTAATAACGTAAATAACAGTAGCAAAGGCTTTCATTTTGACAGTTCAACAACATTCATTGCGTTTTTCACGTTGTTGAGCAGACAATTTTTTTTAACATATGAAGCAATGGATTAGCAACATCCTTCAAAGTGATTCAGATTGTGTGATTGAAAGTGTGTTACACTGGTCAGCCTGGTACAGCAGAACCCAAAAGAGAACTAGTCTATGTAGTGGTCAGGAGTTTATCAGTGCCATAGTTGACTATAAATTCCACACCACAACATAGACATAAATAATGTTGTCTATACCTATAACATTATTTTTAGTATATGCGAAATCCGAAACACGTGTCTAGTATTTTTATGTAAAGAATCTATGTACAAAATTTCAAAACTGTGTCATGAAAAATCACAAAGTTATAAGCTTGTTAAGTTGTAAGTTGTGTTTGTCCGTACAAAATCTGCTCACCCCCCCCCCCCCCGCTGCGATATCTTGCGCTCATTGATATCAGTACCTAGGTACCTAACCGTTTGGCGCGGCTATTGGATAACCTACTTAGTGTCGCTCGGTGTCCAACTTTTAACCTTTTTTAAATATTTTTGGGACCAAAAAATAACATGGGGTAAAAATTATTGGAATCGATTCAGTTATTTATTCTGAACAAACTCTACTTACTCAGGTTTCGCATATTTATACTAAAATAACGTTGTATACCTTCTCCTTCCTTTTTCTTGGATACCTATTTGGATGGTTATATCGCACTTTCGAAGTTTGACATACATACATAGGTAATAACTGCGTAAGGTTGGGTCTACATGTTATAAAAATTGGTTTGAATCCGTATTTTGCATGTGTATTCACGATTTGGACCCGATAATCTACGGGAATCAAAGCTATGCCAAGGTTTCAGATGTTGTGCCTCCTTTTCACTTGAAAAAGAGATCAAGAAGAAGTAAGTAGGTAACTAAAATATCGTCCCGATAGGATACCTACCCGTGCTATCCTCATTCATCAACCAGGCGACCGCAGCCGACGAGGAAGTTGAACACAGTCCCCCGGCCGACGTCAACGGCAGTGCCAACCCAAGCGAAGAGCTCGTCGAGCATCCGTTCGCCAAACTACAGCTCTCCACCTCTGAGGTACCAGGCAAGCATAAGCTGTCAACAGCTGACAAACTCAGCGCTGTGTTGGTGGTCGTAGTTGTATTCTGGAACAGCGTGGATGCGCCGGATACTAGGAGAGCTGGCAACGTCGCATCCTGGAGGAGCGACGGCGGGGAGTTTGAAGTTGATTCTGATTCGCACGGGGATGTGTTGACTTCGCCTGATAGTCTGGAAGAAAAAAAAGGTAATTTAAGAACAAGTTCAGTCAAATACTAACAGTAGTCGCAGAAACTCTGTAATTTGAATATCAATGGAAAAATGCAGGGAAAAAGGCTGATGCATTCTAGATCCAACTTACTTTTATTCTAGCCTTGCTTTTCTAACTCATGCCTGTTGCATCATAGTTAGGTATTTACATACACGCTTAAACACACGCCTTCCCATACGCAGACAGAAAGTAGGTACAGAACGCCACCTGATAAGATCGTTACATAAATACATACTGCGGTTTAGGTATTTATTAGGGGCTAATAATTAAGGACCTAATATTATATAATTATATCTACGGACCATAAATAGTTGCCAACGTAACTTTACTCAACTCCAGGTTTATTAAGGATGCCCTCAGACCAACAAAAAAAGATAGACAGCGCGCCGCGAACGTATCGAAGAGTTGCCATTTGTAAATTTTTTCCCTATAATTTAGGGATATTTGTGTGAATAGGAACTAGTCTAATATTGTACGAGTAAGTTATTGTTGAGTATGGTATTGGTATTTATTGGAAACCTAAAATATTAAATACATGAAAAAGAAAATAGGAATATAACTCGAAGTAAGAAATCATAATAGGTACCTATATTTATATGTATAATATTAATCGAATGGGGAAATTTTAAATCATATTATGGCAAGCCCCGCATTTTATGTCACAGCTTTTTGTTGGTACCTATAGGAGGATGCCTAATATTTGAGGAGTTAAGTTAAGGGTTCACAAAAACGCTTATAGGTACCGAAATAAGTGTGGGTATAGCTCTTTCCAACTTGATTTCTTACGACCACGGACCAACGAATCTAAAAATGCAAAATCTCTGAACCCTCCTTTTCAGTTTGTTTATGAATTAAGCAGTAAAGCTGACAGTAAAAACTCAGTTGTTTACAAGATAACAGCTTTTTAAACGGGTCTAAGGAAACACCCGCCGGTTATCAAAACATTCGGCGTAAAAACCGTAAAAAGTAGTAAAAACTCCTTCCTCTTGGGCTTTTTGTAAACACTTGTGGAGTTGTGATGTCTTAATTTAAGGACGATAAAGAAGCTATTAATTTGATGGGTAAGCTGTGATTGTACCTACCATTAATTGGCCCATATTGAAAATGTTTTCCCAAGTAACCATCACAGCATTTATTGGGTTTATAATATGCCACATGTTAAGGTGCCCGTGGCTATATAATAATAGCTGCACAGGTCGACCAATCAGGTTAATCTACGCTTGCCGTGTTTGGTCTGTGTATGGGTGACCATCTTTACATACCGAGACCCCTCCGTGCCTCGGAAAGCACGTTAAGCCTTTGGTCCCGGCTGTCATTCGTGGATCTCTGACAGTCGTCACAGGTAGTCAGAAGCCCGAAAGTCTAACAACCATTCTTACCAAGGGATATCCTTTTACCCAGTCACTGGGGTCAGATAGGCAGACACTCCATGTAAAATACTGGTATTCAGCTGCATCCGGTTAGACTGGAAGCCGACCCTAGCATAGGGAAAAGGCTAGCCAGATGATGGAATATGCCACATGTTAACATGATGTGCCACACTCGGTGGATAAATATTGAATGCCTAGTAGCTACTGTCGGGAAGTTATGCACATTCCTGGGGCCTTATTCTCTACTACTTGCCCCCGCGGTTTCACCCGCATAAGTGTCGATCCTGTGGGAATATCGGGATAAAAACTATCCTATGTCCTTTCCCGAGATGCAATGTAACTCTCTGAGAAATTTTATCGAAATCCGTTCAGTGGTTTAGGCGTGAAAAGGTAACAGACAGACAGACAGGCAGACAGACAGAGTGACATTCGATGACACAAAGAACGAAACCGCGCGAAATGAACACAAGATTGGCGGGATTAGCTGAGAAATTGACGTGGTTTCGAGTAAGGAATCGTTAAAGTGGTCATCTATAGCGAATTAGGACCTGGTTTGGTCTCCTAAACTATTCTATTCAACGTTGCCTGAAAGAGTACCTAAATCCCAGCATAAAAACAAATTTCTTCTGGCTTTGTTTTACTAATACGACAGAGGGATTACCTATGGAAACCTCTGTGTAGGTGATCAACTTCAAGATGATCCAATTTATTTTTCTGTTATATTTTGGGTCTTGGTCTCGCTTTACTTAACTGAGTTGAGCTAACTACCTAAGGCTTTCATCGCGGGAATCTCGGATCGAAAATTTTGAGAGTCTCGACGATTTTTACCTATTTTCGAGACTCGAGATTAACATTTTCGGTCACGGGAATAATGAGACCTTTGAGACTTGAGACGCGGGTTACTTTTGTAATAAAATTAGGTTCTCTCTGTCTGAAACCACATTAAACGCCCTTTGTTTCTTACGTGCCCACTACAAAAATGAAAAAAACTTCAACATACATATATTTTTTTAATTTGCGTTTATTTAATAAAGTACCTACTTGATTAAAATATATTGTTTTGATTGCCTAATTGCATAGCCTATAAGTAATAAACCTAGTTTTGAAATAGTCTCAAAAGTCTCGTTTACCCGGGAATTTCGAGACCACATTGAGTCTCGTTTTTTTTCCCGGGACTCAGTAATGCATCGAGACTGAAAGTCGTAGTAGGTACTTAGTAAGTACCTGCATTAGCCAATTCAGTTAGTATTTAATTCAATTCAGTTTGTTATTCAGTACTACTTACCTATTCATTGGGTTTGATGTAAACCTTTGAGTATTAAACCAACCGGAGACGCCACGAGTACTAATATCTACGCAAATAAGTCTGTCACTTTCATCGCGGGGGATGAGGGAACGCACACAAGTAGTAATAATACACTAATGCAATTCGATCGCGTTGTTACGCACGCATACAAAACAAATACAAGCATAAACTATACGCACACATTATTATAACCGCTATGACCGGTGGTCTCGTACCTTTAGCAGCGGGGATCGCCTGACAATGGCGCCTCCAGTTGGTTTAATACTCAAAGATGTAAACTAGGGAATTACTGGTGGAATTTGGTGGGAAAGTAATGAATTAAGTACCTACCTAACTGGTTTTCCAAGAACAGTTTAATTTATACGAAGAAACAAGTACTCAATTTATTGTTTTTGGATGACTCCACTTTTAAAGTTCACGTGTCTCAAAGACCCGTGGTTAGGTTAGTGGACATCAAAATCTTTTTTAGATCATTCATGTGGTCAGGCTTCTTGGTATGACTTGTGAAGTGGTTGCGTTTTCGTTTACAAAACTTTAAATTTATAATCATTCTTGAAATGAAATGACATTAAGTATCAAGTAACGAAATGTGATAAGACTAGTTTTTAGGGAGAAACGGAACGGAATTTTCATTCCCCCCCCCCCCCCCCCCCCCCCCCTCTAGATGGAAGAGGTGGCTGGACAGACTGGATGCGGAAGGCGGAGGACAGGGTGTTGTGGCGGTCAGCGGGATTGTCCGAAAGGGTTACCGCTGGCCCGAAACATAAAGGGCTAAGGAAGGAACACGGGTGGGTTTTAGTCAGTAAGAGTCTGACACTCCCTTCCGCTCCACCCAGAGCTGGAGGAGTCATTTGATGATTTCCCAACCGCAAAAAAAAAAGGGTGTTGTGGCGTAGCCTGGGAGAGGTACCTATGTCCAGCACTGGATTGCGATAGGCTGAGTTGATTATATCTTTCATCGTAAATTCAAAATAGAAAAGATAAAAGGGTTCATTCATTTCTAATATAAAAATTAAGCTGTGGTAAAATAATTTATCATAATATTTTTTAAACTCTACTATCACTGCTTGACAAGCAACGTACAAAATAATCATGACACGACGCATTAATAAACAGAACATATTGCCCCAATTAAGAGCGTGTTAAACAAACGAAATCACACGCTGTTTATACTAAATTAGTATCATTAAAACAAATCACCAGAATCGTATAACAGATGCCACAGGCTCGGGCCCCTATCTCACGGGACGGTGGATTTATCAAACAAAATGATTACACGTGTTCCGATTAATAAGTCTCTTATCAACAACGGTCATGAACGCAGCCGTTCCGTCCGCCATTATTTAATCAATTCCCGCGCTGTCAACGTGACAGCCGTGACGTAAACTGGCTTTTTATTTCTTTTTTCGCGGTAAAAATCGGACGAGACCCTAATTCAATAAAACGTAATTTATGTATATTAAAATTAACTAAATTATATTGTTTCTGACCGTTGTTAAGTCTAGTTTATTACGTAATGTATAACCAACTTATTATAAAAATTAATATTTTTATAGGCTAATTTGAATAATTTTTATGAGCATCATAAATCTGTATAAAAATTAAAGAACTTGTTATCAGAAAAGGCACGAATTTTAATTCTACTGTTACCTACCTACAGATAATAGAGTATTATTTAATACCTTCGTACCTACTTGATAGGTCATCCATCTTTTTTGAAATAGATTAGGTTTTCATAATTTTTTCAAAAATATTTCTGCCTATCAAAGCGTTATTCGGTTATTGTAGGTTCAAATTGTTCTAAGAATATGACGCCAAAAAATAACATGCAGTTCCTTTAGCCTGCCATGCTGTACCTCTAAAAATACATTAATATTTATCTCAAGGTGGAAAAATACTGTCAGCTCTATGGTCTACACACAAAAGGCCTTCATACAAAACGTTAATTAATCATTAATCACTAACAATTGACCAATTGATTAATAAACCATAAACCATCAGCGAATCAAAGTACTATAAGCCACACCCAACGCGCATCATCACCTGCCTAATCATTTCCCAACTATGTTGGGGTCGGCTTCCAGTCTAACCGGATGCAGCTGAATACCAGTATTTTACACGGAGCGACTGCCTATCTGACCTCCACAACCCTGTTACTGGGTAAGACTTTCGGGCTTCTGACTACCCGTAACGACTGTCAAAGCTCCACGAATGGCAGCCGGGACAAACGGCTTAACGTGCTTTCCGAGGCACGGAGGGGTCACGCGGTATGTGAAGATGGTCACCCATCCCAGCGCGCATTAACAATATTTTGCGCGATAAAATACTTTAAACACCAATAATAATGTCAAATCTATGCAAATAGCACGTTTTAGCATAACACCTGTTTAATTTCTATATGAATATTTGCATATTAAATTCTAATTACGTCTATGATTCATTAATTTGTAATATTCATTCGGCATGGTCCATTACCTACATGCTCTGTGGCATGGTCAAGTTAAAAAATTAAGTTTTCGCCTATAAGTTGGTGTTTGGTGTAGCTCGACGGGGGGGCCAACATTCAAAAGAAAGGAATCTGTCTGGCATAGCTCGTGCTCTTTCCTTGCCAGAATAAAAAAAATAGCATTTTAATTGGTGTTATTACTACGCCTGCCGTAGGTATGCTAGACTTTTAGCGTTGTTTCTATTAATATGCATACATTCAAATATCGTTTTAATTGATACCGAGCAGTAATTACACGTTTATTTCAGTGCGGGAATAATTACATATATTTTTAATGAGCGCACAGTTATAATTTTATACGCGGTGTATGAAACTTTTGTTGTGCAATTTGCTTTCGATTTAATATCTATTTTTTGTTAGTGTTTTTTACGATTCCGTACCAAAGGGTGCCAACCATAGATATACAGTTCTATGGTACCAACGGAACCCTATTACTGTCTGTCAGTGGGCTGTGTCTCATAAACTGTAATAGGTAGACAGTTGATGCTTTTTACGATTCCGTACCCAAAGGGTGCCAACCATAGATATAACAGTTCTATGGTGCCAACGGAACCCTATTACTGCCTGTCTGTCAGTGGGCTGTGTCTCATAAACCGTACCAGTTGAAATTATCTATTGAGTTTATAATATCATTCTGAGTGTGTACTTCTGTTGCTGCTATAACAACAAATAATAAAAGAAAAAAAAAGTTGATAAAAATCAAAGGGTATCGGTGGCCATAGAAGAAGCGTTTTTTTTACGGCGACTCGCGCTTGGCCGATTTTTTTCGTTATAACTGAAACCAATTTGTAACAACAAATTTTTCAAGTGACCTAAAAAGTCCAAACATTGATTATCAAAGTCAATCATCAATCTGATTTATTTCTTTAACATAAATAAAACTAAACCTAATGACCGGCAAATGTAAGTAACGCAATTAAAAAATCAAGAGGCCGAACACCGGAGCCTTTGTCTAGAAAAAAAATGGCCCTTGTTTATATTAGTTCGCGCCTTTTTCAAGTGTCACTTTGCTTCACTTCGGCCATTAGAACAACACTATCATATATCAAACGCCGGAGTTCTACAGTTAATGCTGGCATTGTCACTATATTTTTAATTGAAAGCTTTTTTTAATGTTTTCGGCTCTTTTTCAATGGATTCTTTTGACTTTTTACTCGCGGTAGTCATCGTAAAATGTCGTTAATTTCGTCTAACAAAAGACTTCAAACAGTTTAATAGGCGACCACGCTTGACATTCCATATGGCGCGAAGTTAGTTGTCACATTTTTAGTTTTATGTTCCGGGTGAATTGGCGTTTGAAATATGCGGCCTCGGCGATTAAGATATTCGTTTTCATATAATATTATGTAGATGATTTCCATGTTGATTTTGGGAATGTAAGTCAGCGGCTTGATATCTTAATGTTAGACATTATGTAATAGAGGAAAGAAGTTAGAATTTTCTTTTCATTCTTCGGGCTATAATAGCCCGCTTTTCGCTTAACTTTTATATATAAAAAGTTGTCATAATTATGGTGGTTTGTTCTTTAAATCTTCTATCTTTTTCTCTGTTTTAAACACTGTTTTTTTTCTGATAGGAACTTCCGTTATCAGACTTTCTGGCCTTTCTCCTGATGTAGCTCTAACTTAGACTTCCCGTGCGCCTGATCTTTCGTTATCAGACTGTCTGGCCTTTCTCCTGATGTCGCTCTAACTTAGACTTCCCGTGCGCCTGATCTTTCGTTATCAGACTGTCTAGCCTTTCTCCTGATGTCACTCTAACTTAGACTTCCCGTGCGCCTGATCTTTCACGATTTCGTTGGTGAGATTCTCGAAATTTAACATCTACACTTAGTTTCATCTAGCTAGCACCAGCTCAGGGTATAAAGGTCTGTTCCTAAGACTCCTACGATTTTTCTATCTTTATTCATCCTCATTCACTAAAACACTACCTACCAGTATAAAATCTCCACCTCACCTTTGTGCTCATTTCACTATCGCTACACTTTATAATCAACATCCCAATTCCCAATCACAACAAATGACTCTTGTGCACAAACGGTTTGCGCCGAGGCACGTGCATATTTACTACAAGAACTAATGCCACAGTCTAAAGAGTATAAAACTTGTGCTTTAAGAGCGAAACAATAAAGCCACAGTGCCCTTTGACAGGGACAATATACGGCACACGTCGTGAAGGACCTCTTTGTTCTGTGAGAGGGTTCCGTAGCTGCGTGCGAGTTGATTGTGACAAGTTGGTGTAAATAAGAGTACTGTGGTCGACTGTGTAGTGTGTTATCGGGGATTTGTACGGTGGTGTACTTAAATGCGCAGTTTTTAAAATTGAATTTGGAAGTTGGTAGTTAAATGCGCAGTTTTTGAAATTGAATTTGGAAGTTGGTAGTTAAATGCGCAGTTTTTGAAATTGAATTTGGAAGTTGGTAGTTAAATGCGCAGTTTTTGAAATTGAATTTGGAAGTTGGTAGTTAGGTATATGTGCGGTTTTTGAAATTGGGTGCTGAATTTTGATTGAGTTCAGAATAGTTTAGTAATTGTGACTGAGACTGTGAGAGCAGTGATGGACCAGTGGTATCGGCCCCGACTTACGTATTTTAGGTCGGGGGTTCAAACCTAGGCAGGCAATATACTATGTGTATTTAATTCTATCACCACTGCTCTCAAAACGGTGAAGGAAACCATCGTGAGGAATCCGGCACGTCCTAGAACCACAGATTCTAAGACATGTGACATATATACATGTGACATATATTCATGTGAGTATATCCATCAACCCGCACTCTCTCACAGAGAGGAGGCCTGTGTCCCAGCGGTGAGCAAAATATAAGCTGAATATAAATTGTGACTTCTAACTTAATTTACATGGTTTTCCATCGATGGTGATGGTATTTAGTTACTCTACTGCTCTTGCCCAGGTATTATGTATTATTCCTATTTATTATAAATACTGCGTAGGCACACGTAGCGCAATAATAGCCAATTTCAGCCAAACAGCGTTAATATTACACATAACTCTTTTGCGTTATGTTTTCCGTACATAAAGAGTACCTAGTGTATCTTGAGAAAAATAGTGCTGACTTATATGCACCAGAAGGTAGGTAGGTACTAACTATAACAAAACAATCCTCCGAAAGAATAAGGATCCCCAAAATTCGGTGAAAGAATAAGGATTCCCGCCATTTGGCCCCCACGTGTCAACTTAGCGTTAAAATCTATTAATTGCATTTTTTGTCATCTGCCAAAATGTTTCGTTCATAAAAAGATAACAGATGTCTGAAATGACTAATGTAAGGGTTAAAAATAAACTTCTAATTTAATAAGCCACTAGAAATCAGGTTTGGAGTTAGATTAAGTATTTGTGTTTAGTTAGTATGATGTTTCAAATACATAGATCGATTGATGTTTTGTGTTTGAAAAGTGATGAAATGAAGGTTTTTTTCCTTTTGTGTCGGAGAAAAATATTTTTTTTTAGGATTATCAGGTTTCGTTTAGATGATTTTAAAATTGGAATAATGATGAATTGGATTATTGTTAGTGTTCTTATAAGATTAACAATAGTAGGTAAGTAGGTAAGTACTTAGGTATGCTTCGAAAACGGAATTGGAGTTGGCCATTCTAACTCCAATAAGAAACCTAGTGATAATCAACTAAATCTTCTTTTTTTGCTATTGTTAATCAAAGAAAAAAGCAGATTTTAGCTAAGTAAGTACTTCAAATGGTAAAGTAAACCAAGCTTCTAAACTAAAATACCTAAATCCAAATTAAAAAAGGAAAACCAGAGACAATAAATATGAAACGTAAAAAAGCCACTTGCTTTTAAAAACATTTGAAGAAATAGAATGAGTTCCATTCATATTTTAACCAACGTGCACGGGAGGATATAAATAAAACAATAACAACAAAACATCAACAGACTCGGCAGTCAAGACATACGATACTTCAGATCCTGCTTGTCATAAGTAAAAAATATACCGTATAACGGAACGGAATCGCGTCAAAAAATTGATTTATATCGCTCAAAACATACTTCAGTTTCGCCCATTCATTATTTTAGCTACGAAAAATGCTCGACAACGTTTAAAAAGTCACGGAATGTCATGTTAACTACTAATTAACCTAACTAATATGCTGCCTAAAACGGAATGCGTCGAACGCCAAACGTGGATATTATATTTTTTTTAATTTTGTTCGCGAGGCAAAGGAATTTATGAAATGCAGTATTCCGTGTTTTTGGAATGATGAAATATTGTGGTTGTGAATGGGAAACTTATTAATAAATGTAAATAAACATTAAGCACTGGTGTTATAAGATAGATTACTTCTATTATCAGAATTAATTTGCGTAAACGCTGGCCATGTTCTTTTTTTTTGTGAAAGCCGAAAGCCTGTCATTGTCTAACATGTCGACGACTTTGAAGACAAACGACGTGTTTTTAATAAGTTATAGAAGATTTTTCCCGTTAAACAAGTACTTGGGCACGTTCTCTGGAAAAGCAAAATGTCAAATTTCCCCCGGTTTCGCCCGCATAAGTTTCGATCCCGTGAGAATATCGGGATAAAAAGTATCCTATGTGTCAATCCTGGTTATAAACTATCTGTGCTGTATGCAAAATTTCATCCAAAACCGTGCAGTAGTTTTTGCGTGAAAGAGTAACAAACATTTACCCATCCGTCCTCACAAACTTTCGCGTTTATAATACCTATTAAAAGGAAGGAAAGGACGTAAAAAAAAAAGAAAAGTTTAAAAAAAGTAAAAAAGAAAAGAAAAGTGAAAATGTTTGTACAAATGTATTTAAAGAAATAATATAATTTATCATTCAAGCCACGACCTCATGCTCAGCCAGCTCAGCAGTAGACCAAACGAGGAAGGTCAGTAAGTGAAAATTCATACTCAGAACCAATGAAAACTAATTCCGTCTTTGAATCGATTTGATTTTCCCATTGCACTAAATAGTGCTTGTGACGTCATAGTGGGTAGTCAAAAAATGGCACGCTGGGTTTTCATACAGATTAGATACTTGCGTTATCTAAGTCTATCCATATCTCCCAGGGAAGACGGTGGCACAGCGGTCACGTGCTGCCGTGCATAGCGAGGCTCAGGGGAGGCCCGTTTCCAGTCTCCCCAGGGATGTGCCTTGTCAGGCCTTGCACGGGGGGGATCCGGAATTGGTCTTTTAAGAGGAACCAGGACCACCCCTATGTGCTGATGGTGATCACGGGGGTGGTTTTAGTGAGGTAAAAATCCCACACTCCCCGACCTACCTCTCTGGAGGCCTTTTGAAGTTTTCCCCCGACAACAAAAAAAAAAGTCTATCTAGGTATGTCTGTGGTAGTAACCTCTTTTCAAACGAGAGCAAGTTACCTAGGTGAAATAAAACCCATCAAAGTGACATTTCTTTTCGTATAAAATTCAAAGCCCATAGCTACTGACACAACGCAACCTCTACACCCAAAATCACGATCAAAAAACCTGTACCTACCTCCAAAAAAAAAAAAAAATAAGATCACAGAGATTGCAAAAACTGCTCTCCAAATCTATTGAAGTACCCAAATCGTCACGTAACATAAAACCTCATTGTGTGCCTCATCTCCTTTGATCATCGCGTGATAATATGGACTGGGGGCGTGTTCGTAGTTTTATTAAGTAGCTCTTTTCACGGCAATTGTGTACTTACAATATGGGGAGTACAGGATTAGAGAGGGATTAAGGACCCTTGGTATTGTGTTCTGAAGAGCATACACTGTCAGCCGTATTTTGGTGTAAACTTTAATTTGGACGCAGATGAGTGGAAATGTTGAGTGTGTGTTGAGATTTTGAGATGATGGTGTTTGTTTGATTAAAAGGAGAAGGGGGAATGAAGTGTGAGGTTATGGCAAGCAGAGAAATTTTAGGATACCTACAGTTGTTGGTACAAGAAGGTAACACAAGTGACTGAGAAATGACTTTAATTCCGTTTAGACATAGGTACTGTTTTCCTTACACCTATAATAATAATAATAAAAAAATAAAAAAATTTATTGATACAAAAACCTTTGACATTGCTTAAGACTAGGACACATAAGTTGGTTAACTAAAGGTAATACAGATAAGGTAAACCCTGACTCCTAAACTAGGTGATCCTGATGAAGAATATATCTATCTAAAGGTCATCATCATCTGCCTAGCCTTTTCCCAACTATGTTGGGGTTGGCTTCCAGTCTAACCGGATGCAGCTGAATACCAGTATTTTACATGGAGCGAATGCCTATCTGACCTCCACAACCCAGTTACTGGGTAATACGATACCCCTTGGTAAGACTGGTTGTCAGACAGCCGGTACCAATGGCTTAACGTGCTTTCCGGGGCACGGTGGGGTATGTAAAGATGGTCACCCATCCACAGACCAACCGCGGCAAGCGTAGCTTAACCTGATCGATCGACCTGTGCGGCTGTTATTATTTAGCCACGGGCCCCTCCCGATATCTAAAGGTATCTATACTTATAATAAAGCTGACGAGTTTGTTTGTCTGTTTGAACGCACTAATCTCTAGAAGTGTCTGTGTGGTCGGGCGACTTGCCTGTGTGGTGCCGGACTGTCTGTGTGGTGCCGGACTTAAAGAATAGCACCACCCCATACTTCCCGTGGGTGTCGTAAAAGGCCACTAAGGGCCGTACCGGAGAATGGGCGTTCTCTATGCATTCCACCACCATACTATACTGCGATCGCCAACCCGCCTGCCAAGCGTGGCGATTATGGCAAACCCGGGGGGGGTTTGCCATAATCGCCACGCTTGGCGGCTTTCGGCTGAAATGATGATGATGAATCTCTAGAACGTCCGTTTCCAACAAGTCTTTTTGAATTTGAAAGTGTCCATTTTTGTGGAAAGCTATTTAAAATCACGCGAGGACCTCTAGAAGTTAGTTAGTTAGTTAGAGTAGTTTACGAAGTGATATCGCGAGCAGGCGATGCAATGCGACGGGGTGGGTGGGGGGAACAAAACACGCGACCGAAGTCGTGGGCAGAAGCTAGTTAGTAATATGGAAAGAAAGAGAAACGTCCATCCGACAATCATCATCATCATTTCAGCCGAAAGACGTCCACTGCTGGACATAGGCCTCCCCCAAAGGAGGGGGGGGGGGTTGCCATAATCGCCACGCTTGGCAGGCGGGTTGGCGATCGCAGTAGAGTATGGTGGTGAAATGCATAGAGAACGCTGCTGCCCATTCTGCGGTACGACCCTTAGTCGCCTATTACGACACCCACGGGAAGTATGGGGTGGGGCTATTCTTAAGTCCAGCACCACACAGACTAATACAGAGGAATTGGAGACAGATTCGAAGACATATCCATACTAATATCCATATCAATTTCAGACACCGATCCACATGGTCTTCACACGATCTGACCAAGATTTTGTCTGGACTTTAAAAGAGACTGTGACCTCTGAGTTTGTTCCGGCCTTTCTTCTCAGAATAGTCAGATAGGAAACGCCCCGACCTCATCTAGTTTAAAAAAATATAATTGACGTGTAAAAGTGTTTGTACAAACCTACTTACAGAAAATAAATCATTTATCATACTGTTGCGCGCCACAATTAATGCCTGGTACATGGTAACAGTAGTTACCACTAGCGCCATCTAGTATCGAGTAGCGGAACTAGTAATGAAGACCCTTCTAGAAATTTCGATGCGAGAACTTTCTAGAACATTCCCGAACTTTCGACATCTGGTCGATCGGGGCCTGTATGTACTCGAACATTCTAGATGTTTCTACAATGGAAGGTTCTAGAACTCTCTTTGGCGCTATATAAGGCCGAGACGCGCCACGACCGACACAGTTTGGATAAAGCGATCGAAGTGAAAGCATCGAAGCGATATTCAAGTGCGACTTAAAGCGATCAGTAGTGCAATTGTGTTTTGTAATTAGTGTGTTCTACTTGTAATTAGTGTTGATTATTAAAGTGTCATTTTTTTGGTTATTAAATCGGCAGTTTTTATTGTCACGAACCCGAAGCTCGTAACAATTGGTGTCAGAAAAGGGGATTAAAAATCATGCCGGTTTTACCCAAAGACGACACGGAGGGTATCCGTACCCGGAGTCAACGCCAGCAGGAGACGGACCAGAGGCGATTTGGTGGAGCTACGCCACAGAGGTCGGAGGGCCAGCTACCGACCATGGAGGCCGGCCCGTCCGCAGCAGCTCCAGCATCAGCAGCACCAGATTTGGCTGCTCTGATGTTGATGCTGCAGGAGCAGGCTCGCCGGTTGGAGGAACAGCTCCAGCGGGACAAGGAGGAACAGGCTCGCCGACAGGAGGAACAGGCTCGTCGGTTGGAGGAACAGCTCCAGCGGGACAAGGAGGAACAGGCCCGTCGACAGGAGGAACAGGCCCACCGACAGGAGGAACAGGCTCGTCGGTTGGAAGAACAGCTCCAGCGGGACAAAGAAGAACAGACCCGTCGATTGGAAGAACAGCTCAAACAGGATAAGGAGGAGCAGGCGCGCCGTCAGGAAGAGCAGATTTTCCTCATAAAGGACCTTCACGCAACCCTCGGGAAGGACATGAAGGAGGTGAAAGAGAAGGTTACCCAGCATGACAACCGTCTGTCAGAAGCTGAAATTCAGATCAGTAAGTTTAATGACGTCATTGCTGATGTGAAGCAGGAGTTGGGTAACCTTAAACTTGAGGATAGAATCGCAGCTCCCGTAGCTACAACACCTTCGCTACGTGGATTCAAAGTGCCACCGTTCGACGGAACTTCTTCCTGGTCGGCCTACAAAATCCAATTTGAGGCTGTCATGAAGGCTAACGGGTGGAATAAAAGCCAGGCCATGACTGCTCTCACCCTAGGCCTGCGCGACCAGGCCTTAACTGTCCTGGAAGCTCTCGGTAAGGAAGTGACTTACGAGCAGCTCCTCGAGGCATTGGAGGCTCGGTATGGCGACGCTCACCTGGAACACGTATTTCGTGCGCAGCTCAAGGATCGCGTGCAACGCAGTAACGAAAACCTGCAGCAGTGGGCCCTTGAAGTGGAGAAGCTGGTTCGTAAAGCTTACCAGTCCGTACCTGCGCTTATTGATGGAAACCTGGTGCAGGCATTCATCGACGGCATCCGCGACATTGAAGTGAGAGCTGCTGTGAGGCTCGGGCACCACGGGACGCTTAAGGACGCCTTGGCCCATGCACTGGAGGTGGAAGCTGTGCGGCAGGATCATCGTTCCCATCGCGTCAGGGAGGTTGCAGCGGCTACAGTTCGCGACCGCAATAGAAGATACAGCCCTAGGTGCTACGGCTGTGGGGAAAGGGGCCACCTTCGATCCAGTTGCCCTAAGCGAACTGCAGAAAGGGAAGATGGCTGGTCTCCAAAGCGTAGTGCGGCTAACAGCGCCGCCCAGCAGCAGCAGCAATACGACTTTGTGGTCAAACATCGCAGCGGGAAATCTCATGGCAACACAGATGCATTGTCAAGAAGATCTTGTCCTGAAGACCGCAAGCATTTTACTAGGCAGGAGGATAAGGAAGTGGTACCTGTGAGGATGCTCAGGACAGACCTCAGCAACGAGTGGAAGGAAATCCTACAACGTGCACAGCAGGAAGATTCGGACATCAAGCCGATTCTGGAGTGGATGAAGGCCAGGGCTCCTAAGCCTAGGTGGAGCGACGTCTCAGCAATGAGTCCGACCACAAAAAGCTATTGGGCCCAATGGGACAGCTTGGTGATTCAGGATGGAGTCCTGTGCCGTAAATGGGAAAACGCTCGGGGAGACAGCTGTCATTTGCAAATGGTTGTCCCTAAAGCTCAAGTACCGGATGTTCTACAGCTGTACCATAATGGTTGTTCAGGAGGTCATCTGGGAGTAAAACGGACTCTACTGAAGATACGAGAACGGTTTTACTGGGTCCACTGTCGGGACGATGTCGAGGACTGGTGTCGCAAATGTACAAGTTGTGCAGCTGTAAAGGGACCTCAGACTCGTAGTAGAGGTGCATTGAAATTGTACAATGTTGGTGCACCATGGGAGAGAATAGCCCTTGACGTTGCGGGGCCGTTTCCGGTAAGTGAAAGTGGTAACAAGTATTTCATGGTTGTGATGGATTACTTCACTAAGTGGCCGGAAGTCTTCGCCATTCCAAACCAAGAAGCTTCAACAGTTGCAGATAAACTGGTTCATGAAGTCTTCTGCCGTTTTGGAGTACCTTTGGAGATTCACAGCGACCAAGGAAGAAATTTTGAGTCCCAAATATTCCAGGAAACTTGTCGAGTTATGGGTACACATAAAACAAGAACAACTTCTTACCACCCACAATCGGATGGAATGGTGGAACGATTTAATCAGACACTAGAGAGGTACCTAGCCAAAGTTGTGGAAAATCGGCAACGAGATTGGGACAAGCACATACAACCGTTTTTGTTGTCATATCGAAGCGCTGTTCACGAAAGTACATCGGTGACACCAGCTTTCGCAAACTTTGGAAGAGAATTACGGCTGCCTGCAGACCTGATCACCGGAATACCACCTGATGCCCCACGCAGTATAACCGATTATGCGAGTGACTTGCGGAACAAAATGAATGACATTTATGAGCACGTCAGACAATCGGGCCAGCAAATGTCTGAAAAGATGAAAACCCGTTATGACCGTAAAATGAACAATAAAGGGTTCGACGAAGGTTCACTAGTGTGGTTGCACAATCCAGTCCGCAGCAAAGGGAAATCTCCTAAGCTTCAAGCTAAATGGGACGGACCGTACCGGATTGTGACAAAGATCAATGACGTAACCTACCGGATACAGAAAGGTGCAAGAGGTACTCCTAAGATTGTCCACGTGGATCGACTGGCGCGTTATTATGGGGCCGATAATGCTCGGGACGAGCATGTCTTAGGAGGGGGCAGTGTTGCGCGCCACAATTAATGCCTGGTACATGGTAACAGTAGTTACCACTAGCGCCATCTAGTATCGAGTAGCGGAACTAGTAATGAAGACCCTTCTAGAAATTTCGATGCGAGAACTTTCTAGAACATTCCCGAACTTTCGACATCTGGTCGATCGGGGCCTGTATGTACTCGAACATTCTAGATGTTTCTACAATGGAAGGTTCTAGAACTCTCTTTGGCGCTATATAAGGCCGAGACGCGCCACGACCGACACAGTTTGGATAAAGCGATCGAAGTGAAAGCATCGAAGCGATATTCAAGTGCGACTTAAAGCGATCAGTAGTGCAATTGTGTTTTGTAATTAGTGTGTTCGACTTGTAATTAGTGTTGATTATTAAAGTGTCATTTTTTTGGTTATTAAATCGGCAGTTTTTATTGTCACGAACCCGAAGCTCGTAACAATACTAATATTATAAATTCGAAAGTAACTCTGTATGTCTGTATAAATCACGCCTAAACCACTGATCGGATTTCGATAAAATTTAGCAGAGAGATAGATTGCATTCCGGAGAAGGACATAGAATAGTTTTCATTTCGATATTTTCACGGGATCGACACTTGCGAGTGAAACCGCGTGGCGCTGCTAGTATATTAATACTAAAGATATATCGCACCCCAGGCACCGATAGGTTAAGCAGAGGCGGAGATTATTGTTAACCTACCAATCACATGACGTGTCGAGTTTAGGGGACGAACGAGATCCTACTAATATCACAGATTACTAGACCGCGAAATTAGGTGAATGCGCAGTTTCAGACCGCGAAATTAGGTGAATGCGCAGTTGTAGACCGCGAAATTAGGCGAATGCGTAGTTGTAGACCGCGAAATTAGGTGAATGCGCAGTTGTAGACCGCGAAATTAGGCGAATGCGCAGTTGTAGACCGCGAAATTAGGTGAATGCGCAGCTGTAGACCGCGAAATTAGGTGAATGCTGTTGTAGGCCGCGAAATTAGGTGAGTGCGCAGTTACTAAATAGTTACTACGTACTAATATTATAAATGTGAAAGTTTGTGAAGATGTTTGTATGTTTGTTACTCAATCACGCGTAAACCGTTGAACAGATTTGAATGAAAATTAACACATAGATAGACCATTTCCTGGATTAACACATAGGATACTTTTTATTTCGATATTCCCACGGGATCGAAATTCACGTGGGTGAAACCGCGGGGCGCTGCTGCTAGTATAGAATAATGATTTGAAAATCCCGATAAGTGATAGTTTGGGGCCATTATTTTTATTTATGTAAATACATAAATAAAAATAATGAATATAATAACAATTAATATTATTTTTGTGAGCAGTGGTAGCCTAGTGGTCACGGCCGCGACTTACGAGTTGTAGGTCGTAGGTTCGAACCCAGACAGGCGCTTTACTTTGTGTTTATTAAATCATCACCACTGCTCTCAAAACGGTGAGGGAAAACATCGTGAGGAAACCGGAGAACCAAAAATTCGAAGACATGTGACATTTACCAACCCGCACTGGGCCCGCGTGGTGGATTACGGCCCACTCCCTCTCATAGAGAGGAGGCCTGTCCCAGCAGTGGGAACATTATAGGGCTGAGTATGTATTATTTTTTTAAGGTACCTACTGCCTCGTTGGTTTAGTGGTCGCGAGCGCTACTGCGGAACATGAGGTCCGATTCCAAGGTCGGGCAAAGGGTCATTTGGTTTTTCCGTTAGGAATTTCTCAGTAGCAGCCCGGAGTCTGGATTTGTGCCCGGTTGATGGCAATAGGCTCGCCGCCTATTACATGGGACTTAAATGTAACTGGCGAAATGTGGATCTACTAGGTACACTTCTGACACACCCTTCGGGAAATACAGGCGTGGTTTTATGTTATTATTTTTGCGAACAAATAAAAATGCTTAAGGGCCTGTGCACACCACGTTTTTTAAACGCGCCGTTAACGCGCGTTTGTAGCGATACGCACGCGAGTCAGACGCAGCCTGTAGACCTTCTGTAGGATAAAAGCGCGCCGTCGACACACGTTTCTAAAACGCGCGTCAACGGCGCGTTTAAAAAAAAAGTGCATGCGCAGTTTTAGGCCGCAAAATTAGGTGATTGCGTAGTTGTAGACCACGAAATTAGGTGAATGCGCAGTTGTAGACCGCGAAATTAGGCGAATGCGCAGTTGTAGACCGCGAAATTAGGTGAATGCGCAGTTGTAGACCACGAAATTAGGTGAATGCGCAGTTGTAGACCGCGAAATTAGTTGAATGCGCAGTTGTAGTGTGTGTTTATTGCAATTTTCAGGTCAGTGTCAGGTTGTATCTTGATCAAAATATGATTCGCGACTATTACAGGTACGTCATCATCATCATCATCTGCCTAGCCTTTCCCAACTATGTTGGGGTCGGCTTCCAGTCTAACCGGATTCAGCTGAATACCAGTATATTACAGGTACGTATTTACAAAATTATAATTGTTAGAATCTTTAATACATCTTTCTAAGTTAGACTTCATCCTTAAGAACAATTTATTCTCTTATGGAAAAGTGCTTATTGCTCGCTTGCTCGCCTGGAACAAATCTAATTTAAACAGATATATTTATGATTCTAATGACTATAATTCTGAAAATATATATCTGTTATATTCGCGAATCATATTTTAATCAAGATACAATCTGACGCTAACCTGCAAATTTCAAAAAACGTAAGAAAACGTGAATTTTGCGGTCTCCCACTGCGCATTCACCTTATGTGAGCCTTTTCCCTCCCAATGGGAGCTGCCAGATCCCTCAGCACATCCCGGTCAAATATCCATTCAAACTTGTCTAGCTTCATCACTTTAGGAATTAATATACTTATTTACTTAACTTTATACTCTAATACTATAATCATAAGGTTACTTACCGATCTGATACATCGGTGCCTGTGTCAGGTCTTGGCCTTTTTGCCTGTAACAATACAGAATTAAATGAGGTTCCGGAATACTGTGGAGAACCCAGATTAAGCAGAGGTAACATGCGAGGTGCAAGAGGCAATACTGTGGAAGGTCTAGTGACTAGGAATACATAAGTCTATTTCGTCAACTCCAGCGAAAGAGCACGACTCGAGGAGACGAGTCCTGCCGGTCTGTTCAGGGCCCTAATTCTGTATGGTGATTATTATTCCCCGCGTAATCTTACCACGTGCAAACCACGTATAATACTGTGAAGGGTCTAGTGACTAGGAATACATAAGTCTATTTCATCAACTTCAGCGACCGAGCACGAATCGAGCAGACGAGTCCTGCCGGTCTGTTCAGGGCCCTAATTCTGTATGGTGATTATTATTCCCCGCGTAATCTTACCACGTGCAAACCACGTATAATACTGTGAAGGGTCTAGTGACTAGGAATACATAAGTCTATTTCATCAACTTCAGCGACCGAGCACGAATCGAGCAGACGAGTCCTGCCGGTCTGTTCAGGGCCCTAATTCTGTATGGTGATTATTATTCCCCGCGTAATCTTAGCACGAGCAAACCACGTATAATACTGTGGAAGGTCTAGTGACTAGGCATACATAAGTCTATTTCGTCAACTTCAGTGAACGAGGACGACTCAAGGAGACAAGTCCTGCCGGTCTGTTCAGGGCCCCAATTCTGTATGGTGATTATTATTCCCCGCGTAATCTTACCACGTGCACACCACATATAGTACTGTGGAAGGTCTAGTGACTAGGAATACATAAGTCTATTTCGTCAACTTCAGCGAACGAGCACGACTCGAGGAGACGAGTCCTGCCGATCTGTTTAGGGCCCCAATTCTGTATGGTGTTTATTATTTCCCGCGTAAACGTACCACGTGCAAACCACGTATAATACTGTGGAGGGTCTAGTGACTAGGAATACATAAGTCTATTTCGTCAACTCCAGCGAACGAGCACGACTCTAGCAGACGAGTCCTGCCGGTCTGTTCAAGGCCCCAATTCTGTATGGTGATTATTATACCCCGCGTAATCTTACCACGTGCACACCACGTTTAGTACTGTGGAAGGTCTAGTGACTAGGAATACATAAGTCTATTTCGTCAACTCCAGCGAACGAGCTCGACTCGTGCAGACGAGTCCTGCCGGTCTGTTCAAGGCCCCAATTCTGTATGGTGATTATTATTCCCCGCGTAATCTTACTACGTGCAAACCACGTACGGTTGTCAAGCGTGGTATTTTGACAGTTCAAACCACGCCAACTGTGAGTTATTTCGCGCGGTTTCGTTCATTGTGTCATCTATAGGTACATATAAAATTCAAAGTCCTGACTGACTGACATATCAACGCACAGCCTAAACCGCTGGTCCTAGAGACATGAAATTTGGAGGGTGTATTCTTTGCCGAAGAGTAGGTAGGTATACACCAAGAAAGGGTTTTTCGAAATTCCACATCTAAGAGGGTGAATGGGGGAGGGTGAAATTTCGCGCGGACGAAGTCGCGGGCAGAAGCTAGTAGAGAATACGTTATTAGCAGTTGTCGTGACTAGCTAAGGAATTGACGTGGTTTCGCAGTAAGGAATAATTTAGTGGTCATAGTGAATTTGGGACAAAAGAGGGCTAAATAATAACAGCCGCACAGGTCGATCGATCAGGTTAAGCTACGCATGCCACGGTTGGTCTGTGGATGGGTGACCATCTTTACATACCGTGACCCCTCCGTACCTCGGAAAGCACATTAAGCCGTTGGTCCAAGGTTTGACGTGCTTTCCGAGGCACGGAGGGGTCACGGTATGTAAATATAGTCACCCATCCACTGACCAATCGCGGCAAGCTTCGCTTAACCTGATCGATTGACCTGTGTGGCTGTTATTATTTAGCTACGGGCCCCTAGTTGATTAGGTTGATGTACCTTAACTATATATTTTCTTATATTTTCTAAATAAACGGGACCACTCTTGCGTCTTGACCTAGATCTCGCCTGATGGAAAGCGATTGATCAGGTCTACAATTGAACTAGCGCACCCAGAATATATCTTATTGAAGGTGGGTTTCAGCAGGTGGGAGTGTGTACACTCCCACCTGCTCACTCACTGCCAGGTTCTGAGATCCTGGTGTACCAGGATCTCAGAACCTGGCAGTGAGTTCCAGACTTTTTCCGACTGCATTATGAATGTGGGAGCCCAGAAGTGCTGAGTGCGACATAATTATCGGGATATCAACCAAGTACGGATAGTATAATAGGTAATACGGGCTGGTATCCGCAACTCCACGTCAATGCGCGTATTTTGCGTACGGGTGGGAAAATCGATTATTCGATCCACCCCAGCTCCTCAAGAAAGGTCAGCAACGCCTTGATGTTGCTGACCGTCTCACGTAGGGTACCTGGGTTACCGAAGTACTTTGCCCTGTAAGTGGTGATCACCGGGCAGTTTAGAAGCACATGTGCCGTCTGTCTCGTCATCCTCCATGCAGGCCCTGCACAGCGGACTGTCTGTTACTACTATGACATAGAGGTGTTTATTAAATGACCCGTGGCCAGTTAAAGCTGCCGTAACTATACGCAGCTTTTGTTTAGTTAGACGGAGACCCTGTTTCGTGAGGCGGGCATCCTATGTGGGAAGTAACGGAGGAAGGTACGGATAGTATCTATCTTGGGTTGCTTTTGCGGGGTAATTGCGTAAAACACTAACAGTAGGAATGACTTTCATTTTGACAGTTCAACAACATTCATTGCGTTATTCACGTTGTTGAGCAGACAATTTTTTCGAACATATGAAGCAATGGATTAGCTATCCTTTAAAATGACCCAGATTGTGATTAATAGTGTGTTATATATGCAATAAGAGTTCTGGTAGTTCTATGGTACAGTCCCTATTTCAATTGAAATCATGAAGTTACTTTAAATTAACGCTTCATCTTGTCTTAATTTTTCTGATTACGTGAGGATTTCACTTTCCCTTTTATTGGGTACATCGTAAAGCTCATACATTCATGTTTAATTTTAGAGATTTCTATATCTGATTTACTATCTATAAGTTTATGTTATGCTTTCAATTGAATTTCCATAAATTCTTTATCTTTATCTCCGATCAAATCACAAGTATGTCATGATTAGTAAATATAGCATCTGCCCCAAACAGCGCATCTTTTGGTTTTTCACATATTTTAGGTCTTCGTGATTTATTAAGAGCTCTAGGGTAGCCTGCCAAATTAAGTGCCTGCCAAAGAAAGTGAAAATTACCTATATTTTGAAATTTTTATTAAATTAATTAATTATGTAGGTACACTTATGATGTTATAAGAATAAAATATATCTCTAGATCTAACAGAAAATTGAATAATATATATTATAATGATAAAGGTTTTGCTTTCCTTTAAGGTAGGAACCCAAAAAGTTCACTGTCTAGCATAGAGCATTCACCATATTAGAATATTAACGACAGACTTATACAACGTGGCAATGTTGCCAGCCTTTTGGGCAAGTTTCCTGTTGACAGCAATGCGGACGAATTTTTTAATGCCCTTTAATTATTTCCTCTCCTTTTTATATCACTTGTACATATTACTATTTTAAGACTGTTAGCTTTTTAAATAATTTAAACACTTTAAATAAATAATTTCGCTTTTACGACAGCATGATTGTATTTAGCGACAGTTTTCACAAACATCTTGCGCCCTTCTTGGAACTATTCATTGTGACTTGTGTGTAAACGGAATGAAGAATGGCGACTGTTGTTGAATGTGTGTCACGGGGATGTTGAACTAATTTAGAGCGTGTATATTACTAGATCAATATACATTCAGGTTGGCGATTTAGTAACAGGGCGATTCTATACGTCATTCTAAACAACGTTCGCTATGAAACTCATACGCGAATTGTAAAAAAAAAAACAAAATTCATACATGCGTTGAAATTGTCTACTGTTTTATAGGACTTTGATTTTTTTTCACGAATCGGGTAAGAGTTTAGTAGCGAAAGTTGTTTAAAACGACGGGTAGAATCCCCTGACGGATGCAGGTGGCTAAATTATCACACTGTAAGTAGGTATAATCTACATTAATTTATAGAAGAGTTTCTAAAGATTAGACTGCTGTGTTTTCTAAGTAAAACGGAACTTTGCCATTGGCTGTAGATACAAATTCTTTGTGCTGCCCAAAATCTACTTAAAAAAAAGTTAGGTCTGTCATTCTGACAGATGACAATAAAATTGGCGGGATTGTCTAGAATTCGGATCGATTGAATTATTGTTACATTACACTACACAACTGATATTTTTGTTGATATAATAATTTCAAACTTAACAAATTATCTAATCTTCGGCCTTAAAATAATGCCGTCAGGGTCTTTCAGATCGCAATCTGCTCTATAGGCTACTTCAACTTTTTATTATGATCAATAAGGAAAACATAGATTTAAACGAGAGATAAGGATCTAGTAATCATATAGAGAGATTCGAACAACAAATTAAGCATAATATGATTAAATTATTTCTCTTTAATTATGTAGAGATCTTGAATATTTGGCCTACACGAGGTCATTAGATCATTATGAAACTTTTGATTTATTTGTAGGTATGACGTGCGTCATAAATAAATGTGATTTAGGTGAATATCATGCATTTTATATTAAGTTATAATTTTGTTTTCTATAAGGTAATGTAATTAATTATGCTAATATCAGCCCATTGGATGGCTGCAGGGTAGTTCTTTTCTTTTACAGAAGAGATGTAGACTTGGCAATTTAAAAATAAGAGTCGTCATCATCTGCCTAGCTTTTTCCCAACTATGTTGGGGTCGGCTTCCAGTCTAACCGGATGAAGCTGAATACCAGTATTTTACATGGACCGACTGCCTATCTGACCTCCACAACCCAGTTACTGGGTAATACGATACCCCTTGGTAAGTCTGTTTGTCAGACTTTCGGGCTTCTGAGTACCCGTAACGACTGACAGATTCAAAGATTAACGAATGACAGCCGGGACCAACGGCTTAACGTGCTTTCCGAGGCACGGAGGGGTCACGGTATGTAAAGATGGTCACCCATCCACAGACCAACCGCGGCAAGCGTAGCTTAACCTGATCGTTCGACCTGTGCGGCTGTAAAATACATTATTTATATTGTGTATTTGTATACGGTTTTTGAGTCGTCGAAAGTAAAATCTAAAGTTAAAGGTGTTTTTCAGTAAGGGTGGAAAGTTATTAATTTGGTTTTGGAGTTGTCCAAAATTCCCTGTGACGATTTTATTCCATTAGAGAAAAATAATACGAGAATTATCATTGAATTCATACAACATCTAATAAGTATTTCTTTGTAGAATTTGCAAAATACTGGTTGAAGTAAAATATTTATAGAATTATTTTTTTGCACAAAATGTTTGGTGGTTTTCGGTGATACTAAATAGCAGTTTTAGTATTCTTCAAGCTCGTGGAAATTTTATCTGTTTGCTCTATTTGGTCTGTTTTACCTTATGTCCCAAAGGGTCGGCGGTTCCTGACAGCACAATTTCTGTTGTTATACAAAAATGTGTACCGTGGAAATTCAGCTCCCAGAAAGGCGGTGTCAAAAGCAGGCAACATCTTTGTAAAAAATGGCGCGAAGAGTGACTTCTTTATTAAAACCTACCCGAATACCTAATGTATGGGAGACGCTCCGGGCGTCGGGAGCCGCGTGATGACTCCCGGCCACCGTAGGCGTGGGCCTGCGGGCGGAGTAATGGGTAGCTCACCGTCCGATCAGGACCAGGCCCGTGCCGGACGGCGCGTACGTGTTCCACGCGCGCCTCAAAGAGATGTCAGGGTCCCCCTTAGGGCCGAAGCCTGCCGGGTCAGCGGGATTGTCCGAAAGGGTTACCGCTGGCCCGGAACATAAAGGGCTAAGGAAGGAACACGGGTGGATTTTAGTCAGTAAGAGAGATGATTTCCCATCCGCAAAAAAAAAAACCTAATGTATTGACTCGCAAATAACAACAACAATTAATTTGTTTGTTTCATTGTCAGTGCAGTCTATAAAAATTTAAATAAAACCTGACTTAACAAGTATTTATGTGCATTCTCGTTTATTATCATGAAAATCTTTTTGACATCTGACATTGACTTTTGTGCTGATAACATCTGTGGAACCGTTTCCTCACAATAGAGCTATCTAAAGAATAATATTAAAGTTCTGTTGTCAATCTTAATTAGTAATAAAAAAACTGGCCAAGTGCGAGTCGGACTCGCACACGAAGGGTTCCGTACCACAAGGCAAAAACGCCGAAAAAAACATGTTTGTTGTATGGGAGCCCCCCTTAAATATTTATTTTAATTTATTTTATTATTTATTATTAAAGTTAAAATACAACTGAGTATTTTGTGAATATTTCAAGTGCCTACCTGTTGCCATTTTGGATATCGAGCAAAAAAAGGCAAAAAAATCGCGTTTGTTGTATGGGAGCCTCCCGTAAATATTTATTTTATTTTGTTTTTAGTATTTGTTGTTATAGCGGCAACAGAAATACATAACTTGTGAAAATTTCAACTGTCTAGCTATCGCGGTTCTTGAGATACAGCCTGGTGACAGACAGACAGACAGACGGACAGACAGCGAAGTCTTAGTAATAGGGTTCCGTTTTTACCCTTTAGGTACGGAACCCTAAAAACGACCAAGTGCGAGTCAGACTCGCACACGAAGGGTTCCGTACCACAAGGCAATAAACGCCGAAAAAAACATGTTTCTTGTTCGGACACCCCCTTTAATTTTTAACTTTACTTTATTTTTATTAGAGAGAGCGGATGCTTAGTAATAGGGTTCCGTTGGCACCCTTTGGGTACGGAAACCCTAAAAATTAAAAATCTGTTTTGTAATCATAGGAAACATGATTTGTTTTACTCTGGTAGTCAGCAGGCCTTGAAAAATTGGTAAGCAGCTCAAAATAGGCTATAGCTAGCCGTTGTTTATTTAGGGTTCCGTACCCAAAGGGTAGTCTGTGTGATGCCGGAAGTCTGTGTGGTGCCGGACTTAAAGAATACCACCACCCCTTACTTCCCGTGGGTGTCGTAAAAGGCGACTAAGGATCGTACCGGAGAATGGGCAGCAGCGTTCTCTATGTATTCCACCATCATACCATACTGCGATCGCCAACCCGCCTGCCAAACGTGGCGATTATGGCAAACCCTCCCAAAATTGGGGGAGGCCTATGTCCAGCAGTGGACGTCTATCGGCTGAAACGACGACCCAAAGGGTAAAAACGGGACCCTATTACTAAGATTCCACTGTCCGTCTATCCGTCTGTCACCAGGCTGTATCTTATGAACCGTAATAGCTAGACGGTTGAAATTTTCACAGATGATGTATTTCTGTTGCCGCTATAACAGCAAATACTAAAAACGGAATAAAATAAATATTTCAGGGGGGGTCCCATACAACAAACCTGTTTTTTTCGGCGTTTTTGCCTTGTGGTACGGAACCCTTCGTGTGCGACGAAGTACGACTCGCACTTGGCCAGTTTTTATAAAAATACTTACTTACACATGTAAAAATACTAACCAGTATATTTTTAATATCGATTTAAAAGCTGTTAATCTTGATCGCCAGTTTAGATATTAAGTATAGTTTGTTTTAGTATGACGATACTATCAATAGTAGCTTTTATGAGTCGATTAATATATATTATTTTTTGAAAACGGCCATAGATGTACTTCAATTAGTCGATTAAAATAATCTGTTGATTTTTGTTGAGTTTGATTACCGGTATGTATGCATTGAGATTTTTTGGATCCTATATAATACCTTTATAACTTTTTTATTTTTTTTGGATATTATACCTTTTATGTATACATATGTTATACCTTTTCTCCTTTATTTATAAACGTTGCTTAAAGTTAAGTAATGATTAGCGTCTATTTAACCTTACATTACTTATATTAAAAATTCGAAAGTACCTCTGTCTGTCTATCTGTCTGTCTGTATGTTACCTTTTCACGCCTAAAGGAAGTTATTATAACACCATCAATGTAAATTATTACCGCAGTCGGGTTTTTAATTTTTTTTTATTACGTACTTTTTTTTTACCAATTACCTACCGATTGTTACCTACCTACTCCCATACTATAACTCAGTCCTAACTACCAATCAAATGGTTAACCTAACGGTTAGTTTAACTAACCGAGATTCGAGATAAACTTTAAGTTATAAATAATAAAACTCTTAAATGTCGCCTCTTGGATCAAGATTAGCTTAACAACATTCATAAAAAAAACTGAACCGAATTTTGGGTGACAGTAACAATTATCCGTTTAGTCGTTTATTTTTCGAAATTCTTACTTTTTTTTTTTTGTTTCATTTTTAACATTAGTGCTTGATTTAATAAAGAAGGTTAAGAAATTCTAGATAGTAGTGTTTTGTTCAACATTTTTTTGGAGCTTTAGTATGATAATTTAAAGAAAGAAAAGAAAAAGAGGTTGTGTCATGTGTGCTTATGAATACACGATAGAAGTGAAAACTTACGACTGGAGCCGAGTGTACGCGATTTAGCGTCACCATAGTAATGTAAAAAACTGGCCAAGTGCGAGTCGGACTCGCACACGAAGGGTTCCGTACCACAAGGCAAAAACGCCGAACAAAAACATGTTTGTTGTATGGGAGCCCCCCTTAAATATTTATTTTATTTTTATTTTATTATTTATTATTAAAGTTAAAATACAACTGAGTATTTTGTGAATATTTCAAGTGCCTACCTGTTGCCATTTTTGATATCGAGCAAAAATAGGCAAAAAATCGCGTTTGTTGTATGGGAGCCCCCCTTAAATATTAATTTAATTTTGTTTTTAGTATTTGTTGTTATAACTTGTGAAAATTTCAACTGCCTAGCTATCGCGGTTCTTGAGATACAGCCTGGTGACAGACAGACAGACAGACGGACAGACGGACAGACAGCGAAGTCTTAGTAATAGGGTTCCGTTTTTACCCTTTAGGTACGGAACCCTAAAAACAAGCATCACCGACTGACTACAACCGATTTAGCGACGACCAGGACCCTAAGGGCCCCCCTATATCACTAGGACACCAGTGGCGTCGCAACACTCGCAACCCTGGTCGCACTGCCAAAAAACGTATGGTTGGTTGCGCAACCGATCGGTCGCCTGGTGAGATAACTACCTACCATAAAGCTGTGTAAATATTTCACTGGCAGCGCGATCATGGATGTAGTTGAAGTTTAGTAAGAAACTGATGGAGGTTCTTGAATAAAATTTAATTCTATTAATAGAAAACAAAGAGCTCATTTAACAAATTTAATTTCAATCGACAACATCCATAGGTTTCTTACTAAACATTAACTATATCCGACGGTCCTGCATACTTATCTCTTTTGTTGACTGTATCTAATGATGTTGTTGAACTGTCAATATGAAAGGAATTGCTACTTTAAGTGTGTTACGTAAACGTACGTGCAACTACCCCGTCGGTTGAGTTTACTGCATTGTTCAGAAAAAGCGCAAAGTGCGCCTGAAGCTTTCAGTTAAAAAAATTGCAAAATCTAAAGTGTCAGTTTCAATTATCAATTTATTTGAATGATTAAGGGCTGATTTTTCCATCGCAAGATAACTTTTATTCGAGGAATAAATTTCACATTTGGCAGTTTTTGTAATAAATAACTGTCAAGATTTCAAAATTATTCCTCGAAAAAAGTTATTAGATGATTGAAAAATCAGCCCTAAATATCACATGAACCATCGAACTAAACTTACCCGTCTAATCTCTCGGAATGCAAATAATACCAAGCACAAGATTATTTGAAACCTGTTAAGCTAGTTTGTTACATACTAACATGGGATTTAATAAATACGGAAGATAATCGGTGATGTCACCCTACCCGAGTCCCGGGGCGCCATATTGTCTAAATGATATTATACGAACTTTTTGTTGGTGACAATTGAAGTGCCTTCACGTTCTCTTACAATCTTATGAGTGCCTGGTAGTTTTGAAACTAGTCTTTACATTTAATTGGGGTGATTAACGGATGGGATACTCATGTGACGTTAATTTTTAAGTGGTGTTCATTTATATAGGTAGGTGGTGGTGGTGGTGGTGGTGGTGGTGGTGGTAGGTGGTGGTGGTGGTGGTGGTGGTGGTAGGTGGTGGTTGGTGGTGGTGGTGGTGGTGGTTTTTTATAAAGGAGAATTGAATATTTTTGTGATTCTTATTTCTGCTTTGGGCAGGCTATTACTGTGATTTGGACAAAAGTCTCGATTCCTCAGTAAAGACAGATAGACTAAAGAGAAAGCCCTCGGACTCCTGCTGAGAAAAATCTCCAGAAAATGGCTTTTCACCATTTTTCGCTCAAAGTAGAAAGATTGACTTGTGTATATTTTCTTATTAATTCAACCAGCGATGATTTTAGGAGCATAAAGACTGAAAGGTTGGCTCACACCTACCTTTGAACAATGCTCAAGCATGACTTTTTAAATGTAACATTTTAATTTAGAACTACAAAGAGTATAAAATGGTTCAGACATTTAAATAGCACCTGAAATATTTTTCGAAGTTTTCTTCTAAGTACTCTGATTAATAAACCACCAACATTTTCTAATGACCGAGCGATCCCTCAAGCTCGCTACCAGGACCACAGCGATGCCAAGGAGGTATCGTGTGAGAAAGGGCGTAAATCAGCGGGCGCATTCCTCTCGAGGTGTGAGGCCGCCCGATCTCCCGATAACTCTGGCTAATTTATACGTTTTACGCGGCGACAACGCGCCTGAACAGACGGCTGAATACAGGCTGTGTCTTTTTGAATTATTTTATTTTATATGTTGGTTTAATTTAACGGTTGTGGTATGGAAACTGTTGTTTCTTGTAACTTAATGTTTTCATTTGAATAGGCTTTTCAGGTTTGTCTGAAGCTGTTTGCAGATAAAATTTTCTTAGTTATTATTATTGTATTCTCATATTTCAAGATTAATCGAGATTTTTCTTAAATGTGTGTTTAGGCTAACTTAGTAGGTATTTTAGAGGATCTTAAGACGTTATTTACAAATGATGAATTATTTATTTCTGTGCACAATAGACTTTTACATGACAATCATATTTTTTTAAAGATGAGGTCGGTGTTTCAAAAGGGATGAATGAAAAGCAATTGCATGCAGCAGAGATGAGAATGCTAAGAGAGATCTGTGGTGTTACACGAATAGATAGAATAAGAAATGAGTACATAAGAGGAAGTTTGAAAGTGGCTCCGGTAACTGAAAAGTTGTGTGGAAATCGGTTGTCATGGTATGGGCATGTGTTAAGAAGAAATGAGGAAAATGTCGTGAGGAGAGTTTTGACTCTGGATGTCGATGGCTATAAGAGTAGGGGAAGACCAAAGAAACGATGGATGGAATGTGTGAATGATGATATGGTTAGAAAGGGGGTGACTACCGAGATGACGACTAATAGAGAAGTATGGAAGAAAAACACATGTTGCGCCGACCCCAAATAAATTGGGATAAGGGCAGGAGAATGATGATGAGGTCGGTGTTTCCTGTCTGACCTCTCTGAGAAGAAATGCCGAAACAAACTTAGAAGTCAGTCTCTTTTAAAATCCAGACATAATCTTGGTCAGACTATGTAGATTGGTGTCCGAAATGGTCTTTTGAGGAAAGAACACAAACACAGATTGAGGGGAACGGTCAGTCTGTGCCCGCATTTGTCGGTTTACAGATTTTTATTATCGTGATTTTCTATATAATAGGGTTAATTATTCTTACCTTTATGCATTAATAATTAAGGTGCAGGTGCAGCAAATAACAATTATTGTCATCAATCAAATCAGCAAGTGCGATAAGATCGTGTTTGAGATAGTAACATTAACTTTATTTATGTTAATTCTTATTTATGCGTTAACCTAAGAACTCTATAATAGTAACTGTTGACATTATATCATATAACAAGTAGTAACTCTTGAGGCAAGGACTTATTACGAATGCTTTATGATTGAGCAAAAATAATGATGTAAGTACCTATTAAAATGACAAAACTACTCATCCCAAATTACACGCCTTGGTAAAATAATAAAAAAAAAATAAGTACGGTTTTTAAAACGAGAACACGCTATATTCTAAACAAGCGTCAGAACAAAACGCTTCTTTATTTAAACGTAATTCGTTTATTGTTTTATCTCACTGCATATTTACGATCGGGGACGTATCATCCCGCACCCGCGTCGTAACGTATAAATTATAAAATTTATCGACCGACCAATTTCATGTTTTATCTTTGATAATAACATGTGATATTGGCGATTATTAATAAGATCTGTTAGTTTTTCGACTTGCCGCGTGAACTGTCAATTTTAATAGTGATTTATTTTTTTGTTGTCTCTGGTTTATTGTTCGAGATTGTCATTTGTTTGTGGTTCGAATTGAGAATGTGGAATGTTTTGACAGATGTCATTAATTGAATAGAGGACAATGTTTTGGAATGATCAATGTAGGTAATTATTTAATGTTAGTTACTTCAATTATCTGCCTATCATTGGTTAAAAGAGAAATGTTTTTATAAGTATGTCGCTATTTACTCTACAATATTAATTCACCCTGCACATAATTATGACGCTAAGACTGTAATTTAATTTTAAACTCCTTGGTCGATAGAGCTAAAGCTACACTTGGGTTTTTATGTATCTTTTCTGAATTTTTATCAAAAACAAAAGTCAAACAAAATAAAAACCGCCATCTTCCTCATTCCCGCCGAATTCCACGAATTTCTCGCACGTTCACAAAATAAGTCTGTTTTCGGTTACATAAACAAAATGGAGTTAAGCCCAATCGATATAAAGCGCGGGAACTTACAAGTTGTATCGAGAAAGACATCTCGGTCGATAAATCGCGCCGTGTTCGACTATCAAGCTGGACAAATTTGTTTTTATTGGTGTTATCTCTGGGTGGCTTTAGTTTTCGTTGCCTTTGCCTTCCATTTTGTTTCTTTGTTATAGTATTTTATGTGCGGTGCGTGCGATAGGTTAAAAAATTGACCATTGAATTAAATTAATATCTCTATTATTTGTTTGTGGTTTTTTTATTGTAAGTTCAATGGACGTAGGTTTATTCTGTGTTCGATCTCAGTTGATGAGTTATTGCTGTCTTTATGCATCAGTACTTATACAAACTAGTCTTCGTTCTTTTAATGTCATCAGCCTGTTTGGTCAGTATTTTTTTTATCTACTTATAAGAACGTAAGTACCTGCCTGAAATAACTAGCTAACTAGCTTTACCCTCCACAGAGACAATTATACTTCCGCGAAATCATTCCACTCGCTCGTAGCCTAATCATCATCGCAATAAGGCATTGTTACGCGCTAATCTTCATCGCATACCAAAATTAAACGATCAACCATCATGTAAGCCAATACCTCTTCGAAGTTATGAGAGCCTGGTATCAGGTGGCTAACGATCCTCTGTCCCGTAGGTACGTTACGACTTTTTAATGGTCACCATGAATGGGTAACATGAGATCTGACGCCTCACCATGCTATACACTTGGAAACATAAACAGTTTTGTACAATGAGACCAATAAAATTTGGTTTTAGTTACGCCTGGATGGACAGATAACGCTTTCAGTATATTAATCATGGCGGCTTGTACCATAAAGCTCGTCTTGTCACTTCGATTGTTTTAGGTTCATGTTGTGACATAGTTTTGGGAAGTTTAAATTACGTCTCGACAAAATCTTGAGATTTATCTTCGATTTCTTTTTCAATATTGTTGGTGTTGTCATAAGACGCTTTCAACTTTTCAAGTCTTTCATTTCTAACAAAATTTTTCTAAATACGATTCTCCTACCTATATCTTTCGTTTTATAACAAATAGATCAATGTTACTTTCTAGTAAATAATGTTCTACCTCAGACCTAAGCTATAATTAACATGGTATCGTAGTACGGTAGGTACCTAGGTAATTCAATCAAATCAAAGTCCTCAGGAAAATGACATAGACCCTTAGGTACATTTGAATGTCCCCAGGGATGTGCCTTACAGGCGTTGCGCGTGGGGTTCCGGAATTGGTGTTTTAGGAGGAACCAGGACCACTTCTATGTGCTGATGGTGATCACCGGGTTGGTTTTAGTGAGGTAAAAATCCCACACTCCCCGACCTCCCTACCCGGAGGTCGGGTGCCTTTTGAAGGTTTCCCCCCGACAACAAAAAAAAAAAGGGTACATTAATTGAATGTAATTGCATTAACAAAGGTTTCAGTAAAAAGCATATTTTTAACTTAGATCAAGAGGATCATGCAAGCATCGTATTAGGCCATTCCGTGCAAATAAAGTTAGAAGCTAGAACTAAACATTACAAACTAATATTCTGTGCAGTGCAGTGTTGTGAGCAATTATACAAAGTGCATTTCGTGGTTCATAATTATTTATTAAAACGTACGAACTAGAATAAAATTGAGTTGAAAACATATGTATTAACATCTAAAGCACTCAATTTTCTACTAAACATTTATTTACAATGAGGATTTCCAAGTTAAACTTTGCATTTTTTTTTCTATTCGAAAGTTCGTAACCATAGACACAGGCGATTATCAAGACCTAAGGTCAAAATGGCGCCATCTACAATGCGAAAATGGAAATCCTCACAGCTCGTACGTTTGCTTATCAGAATTCATCTGACCTTTGGCTCGGCGTGGTCCAAGCTGCAGCGTGGGGAGGCACCCCCTCCGAGGTAGCTACACGGCATCAGGGTCACCATTATTTACCCTCGTGGTAATGTCACACACAATGTCACTTTGACAGTTCTTTGGGCGGAAAATAGTTTTTGTGCTGTCATTTTGCGCTTATGGTTCTGTTTTTGAACGGTACACTTTGTCTTTGGTCGGTTGTGTGATTTTGGTTAGTTTTTCATAATCCATAGCTTGGATAACCTAGAGATGGAAATACATTATATAGAAATCAGATTTATAAAGTGACTACTTCAGCAGAAATTAATGTAAGTAATCGGCTCGCTACTTTTTCCTAAGTTCTGTGAGATCTTCTTATCGTATCGACGTGATAATAATACAAAAACGTCAGGTAGTCCTCACCATTATATCCCAAGGCCACACGCCAAAAAGTCATAACCAATTATAACGCTTCGCCGGTGGCTAGTTATCGAAAGCCACTTAGTCATCGCCCTACGGTGGTCGGAATAAAAATATATTTAGAAACAAAAATAAAAAAAAATTACACGCATGCCGGACGGACCACCCACAGCGTTATGTCAAACGTTGAACGGCCATGTTCATCAAGTTGTCAAATTGAGTTTGACATAATTGTGAACGAGCCTTTTTTGTAGAACCTCATCTGTATTCGTTGATAATCTGTGGCTTCTGGTCATGTGAATAGATACTTGAGTAGGTACCTATTTGCAACAGTTTTTTGTTTGGTTTATTTAGGAGTAGGTAGGAATTAGAATCGCTAGCTGTGTCAAACTATGGCTTCCGTGTGCAGCGCACTAAACGTTTCGTCGGACTTTAATAATATCCATTGACGGTCATAAGTCTTGCGTCACAATAATTGAGGAAAGGGTTAAATAATAAAAGCATGAATTACTCCTAGTCGAATGAAAAATAATTACTATGGAGATTGGAACACGTTTAGGAAAATAAAATATAAAAACTGGCAGTCGGACTCGCACACGAAGGGTTCCGTATCACAAGGCTCTGTGACAACTGTCTTAGCTATCACGGTTCATGAGATACAGCCTGTTGACAGACGGACAGTGGAGTTAGGTTCCCGTTTTTACCCTTTGGGTACTTACGGAACCTTAAAAACCAACACAATAAAGTTTGAAATTGGTAGATACCTACCTTATTAAAATATGGTAGCTAATTATTCTCAAAAATGGGTAAATACAACAAAATATTAAATAATATTAGGTATTTAATTAACTATTTAATATCTAACCCGAACATAACTCTAAAAATACTGGTTTATCTAACCATAATATAAACAAACTCTCATAAAGAGAAGAAAAAATTAAGAACCTTTTTTCGAATTTACGTTCTATTCCACGCTACTAGATTTGGAATGGAACCTTTTTTGTGTAATATTATAAAATATACGGTGTCCGCCCGTCCCTTTGCATTCAAGTAGAAAACAAGTGGTTTAATTATAAGGTTTATTTTCTATATAGATAGTACACCTGGTTGACTTGTTGAGAGGTTGATAATTTTTGTAGTTTAACACATTGAAGGACACTGAACGAGACACAATAGAAGTTTTATTGTTATTACGTCTATAGGCGTTCAGTGTCCTTCAATGTGTTAAAGGTTTAGTGTGTAAAAATTATTCCAAATCAAATCAATCAAAAGTCATTTATTAAAACTAGACTACGAGTCAGTACTTTTTGAACGTCAAAATTATATAAGTCAGTCCCCCAACTGCCCGCCCGTCCCAACTTCCTAGTAGTTTAGCTGGGAAGAAGTCAAACCCCCAACTGCCCTCCCGTCACCACTTCCTAATACTTTAGCCGGGAAGAAGTCAGTCCCCCAACTGCCCGCCCGTCATCACTTCCTAGTACTTTAGCTGGGAAGAAGAAGTCAGTCCCCCAACTGCCCGCCCGTCACCACTTCCTAATACTTTAGCCGGGAAGAAGTCAGTCCCCCAACTGCCCGCCCGTCACCACTTCCTAGTACTTTAGCTGGGAAGAAGAAGTCAGTCCCCCAACTGCCCGCCCGTCACCACTTCCTGGTACTTTAGCTGGGAAGAAGAAGTCAGTCCCCCAACTGCCCGCCTGTCACCACTTCCTAGTACTTTAACTGGGAAGAAGAAGTCAGTCCCCCAACTGCCCGCCCGTCACCACTTCCTAGTACTTTAACTAGAAAGAAGAAGTCAGTCCCCCAACTGCCCGCCCGTCACCACTTCCTAGTACTTTAACTAGAAAGAAGAAGTCAGTCCCCCAACTGCCCGCCCGGTACCACTTCCTAGTACTTTAGCTAGAAGAAGAAGTGGCTCATCAAACTCCCCAGCTGTCGTTACGTTAGAAAAACTTGACAGTTAATTTAATTAAAACTAAATGTTATATAATTTTTAACAATTAATGTAACCAATTTAAATGTTAAGCAGAATAAAAAATGCTTCGGTATTCGAAAGAAAAATTACCATTTCTCTCAACAATTCCAACGACCAACAATCTCTCGTTTTAACATAATTACCACTACCAATTTGTGAGTAAAACTCTCATTTTCATCAAAAACACATAAATACATTAAGTAAACAGTTTAAACGCAGGCGGAGTCGCGGGCGGTCATTAGCGTAAAAATAAAATATTATGAGCCAAGTGTGTTCCTATCAACAGGGGGTTGAACAGTAGCGTAACCTCACTGCGTGAAACGAAACGACAGGGTGGCCAACGTCATCATAAAATACAGACTGAATACCTGAGAGATTTAAAATTCGAATTCGAGTTGCTTCTGTTTTTGTCTCGGTGGTTTTAATTAGTTGCGAGTTTGTTGGTAAATACATTTTAAAGCTACATACGGGTTCGAAGAGCGGTGTTTGACATGTTTGACTTTACGGTGTCAAAAACGCTGTCTAGAAAAACACACCAACTTCCTAAGTCTGTATTCGCGATTTATTTGCCAAAAATGTAAACAAAATATGAGTTTATGGAAAAATAACTTTAAATCCTACACAATAAAGTTCAGTTTACGCTACAACTTCAAGCATTTTTATAACTTTTTCAATAGTGTTAGTCACTCTAGAATCAACCTAATTACCATTAAAATAAAGTCGATATTTGTTTTACTTGAAATAATATTAATTTGAAACATAAGTTTGAATAGACTTTTTACATAAATAACGTTTCAGTGTCGTCATTCGGCAGTAAATTGTGGACGCTATTTGGCGGGCACTCTTCTAAGAAACCGTAATTTTACCAATCTTACCTTTCGGAATAATGCCATATTACAGTTACAACGTGGAAACTGTTATGTTTAACCATGGTGTCAGGAAAATTGTTTGCTCAAGCCAGACATTATAAGCCCAAACACGTCAAATATGATAATCTTTTAAATTATCAAAGGGCTAACTAAATTAACAAAGCAAACTCTTAAGTGAGTTAGGAAACTCTAAAAACAATAACATAGATTATCTATAATCTATAATTATATATAAAAGAAAGTCGTGTTAGTTACACTATTTATAACTCAAGAACGGCTGAACCGATTTGGCTGAAAATTGGTGGGGAGGTAGCTTAGAACCAGGAGAAGGACATAGGATTTTTTTTTTAAATACTTTTATTTACTTCTAGAAGTTTAATAGTAGGGTAGGAGTAGTGTAGGAGTAGGTTAGGAGTAGGGTAGGAGTAGGGTAGGAGTAGTGTAGGAGTAGGGTAGGGGGGTAGGACACCACGCCAACGAAGTAGCACCGGGCAGCTAGAAATAATTTATATGGCAAAACAACGTTTGCCGGGTCAGCTACTGTATCTATACTTAAATGAAAGTAGAATCGAAACTGTTTAAAGGTCCCTCTGAGTTCTTTCTGAACCGTTCGATCGTTTAGAAAAGATTTATCGACGACAAAAACATAGTTGACAGCCAATTTTACTATAATTTATATGAGAGACAATCACACCATATTCTAATATTAATGTTATTGATTTAATCGATTATTAAATACTCTCTAACAACGGAAATAATCGTAATGTCCTACATTTTATGGACACTATGGTCAGCCCACTATCGTGGCCTTTGCCTCATCACAACAGGGGGTAAACGCTTCTATGGAAACGTCAAACTGCTTTTCCATTTGCTACAATCTTATATCTTGCGTACGATTTTTTTTTTGAGGACAAGAAAATAGAGTTGAAAATCCTCCGTTCTAACTACTTTTATAACATTGGTAAAATCGTAAAATTCGGTACTCAGAAAAATACATGATGTTCCTTATTTCAATGTGCTTGAGTCGAAATTGGAACGAGAATCGTTTACAAAGCAGCAAAAAAGATTTTGTTTTAACCAATTATAAGGATTTAAATATAGAAGAGAGTATTTTTATTGGCGATTAAAATAGTTTTTATTGTTGATATTATGACCCAAGAAGAGGTTAATTGGAAGCATAGACAATTCCTTCGCGCTATAAGCCCAGTGGGGTAGAGGACCGGTAGCTGAACCATAAATTATAAAAATAAATCGGCCCGTAACTGCAGGGCAAAGAAAAAGGTCCTAATAATACTAGAGAAAAACAAGCAATGATCGTCCCGCTTGCTCACTGAGTATTTTTGTTAAATTCTGGATAATGTGATGGTACCATAGATATACGAATGAATGTATTTCTATGGATCGCGCCTACTCATGTTAGTTGTGTGATTCGATTGTGTTAAAATAATTCTGAAGTAAATGGTTAAGGATGACTGAACCACCAAGGACCGTAGTAGCTTAAAATAATTATATCAACGTTATTATTAACTATTGCAAAGAAGTGGTTAATACTTAATTCAAGATAACGATTCACCAAGGAGAGAAAAAGAAAAAAAAATGGAATGCACATGTTCAAAATAGAACACAGTTCAAATTAGGAACGACACGGAATTCGGCAACAATGGTAGGAACGTCCAACAAAACATTGTCTATTCGAATATTCAAATCAATACAACTATAAAAAACTTTATGAATATTCATTTTATCGAATAAAACGGGCAAGAACACACTGACGGTCGGACTCTGTCAGACGAAGCACTCGAATCGATTATGTGATGGTGTTTACGATCGAATTAAAATCAATTGCTTGTATCGCAACCACGGAATGAAGTCCCGTTTAGGCAGATTTAGTGAGATTAGAATCGATTTGCTCTAATCGAGAATCGGTTGATTAAATCTTTTATTAAACAATGGAGGTTTATATTGATTGTTTGTTAGGCTTAGATGCAGGGTTGAGTTAAATAGGAAATAATTTTGTTGGAACAGCAACTTAGTATAGATGAGCTGGACTCCTTCAACAAGAACTGGTCCTTAGCAGCTTTGGACAGAGAGAAGTGGAAAGAGAGTAGGGAGGCAAAGGCCACTGCAGGGCAAAGGCCCTGCAGTGGGACATCACAGGCTAATAATAAAATAAGTAACTTAGAAGGAAATAATTGGACTTATAATCCAACTTATAAAATAATCAATATTTAAGCCGTTTACTTACCTATCATAAATTCGAAGCACCGAATATTGGAAGACATGGGACAATTGTGACATCTACCAACCCGCACTGGGCCGGCGTGGTAGATTACGGCCCACACCCTCCCACAGAGAGGAGGTCTGTGTCCCAGCAGTGGACTAAAATAGGCTGAGTTTTTTGAAAGACGTAGGTATGGAAGGAAAAGACATATTGCGTCGACGCAATGGAAGACGGGATAACCGTTTACTTAAATATAGATTAATTTATAAGTAAGATATATTTACGAAAATATTAAAAGATATAAAACCAGTCGCCATTAAAAGCGTGCCTGTATCTCCAATGAGAATCTGGAATAATTTAATCGAGAGTTAGATTAAAATTAACATTATTAACACAAAAAATTTTTTTACAACCAACTAGCAACTGCGAAAGAAAATTTTAAAACACTAGCAGCGCCCCACGGTTTCCCACGCATAAGTTTCGATCCCGTGCGAATATCGGGATAAAAATGTCCTATAACCTTTCCCGGGACTCAAATTATCTCTATACCAAATTAATTTCATCTAAATCGGTTCAGCGGTTTGAGCGTGAAGAGGTGACAGACAGACACACTTTCGCATTTATAATATTAGTATGGATTTAAAACAACACGCATTATTTAACCAATAATAATGTAAGTACAAGCCACAGTTTGCTATCTTTTAAAACGACATTTTTATACCAAAACAGCCGTTATTGTTGTTCACGACATGTAAACATAAATATAACAAACATACATAAGTACCATATGACATGACATCTCACCGAGCCCTAAAGATCGGGTCGCTAACCGGTTTCACTCGATAACATCGACAACTCGAATATTAGGCATAAATTAATCGATTATAATCGGCTACATCGAGAAAGGGATTTTTAGTAATTTGGAATAACGATTGTACGTTCGAATAACGCGAATTATTTCAAGGAAAGGTAAGACTAATATGAGTAGATGCAAATTGGGTATTTTGATGCTTTCTGTAGTTGAGGTGGTATTTTAAAATTAATTGATAGGAGAGACTAAAGATCTTCGTTGATTAAATTCTTGAAAGGCCTTTGGTATTTGCGTACCTACTTTCCAGTTACCGGGAATAATTATATTTATGTCAAACAATTTTTGATATGTAAGCTAGGTTTGTTTTTATTAGTTGAGAATTACAAAAAATATTTTTTAATTAATATTTTTTGTAATTCTCTAATGGTAGATACTTTTTTGTGGATCATTCTGTCGTTATCGTTACGGGTCGTCAAAGCCCTAAAGTCTGACAACCAGTCTTACCAAGGGGTATTCTATTATCCAGTAACTGGGTTGTGGAGGTCATATAGGCAATAGCTACATGTAAAATACTGGTATTCAGAATATAATAGAATACTCTTTATTATGTACTAGCTTCCGCCCGCGACTCCGTCCGCGCGGATGTCGGACTTCGCGTGGATGGTTTATTTCTCCATTTTGAGTAACTCTGACAATGACATCTTATAAATATCTATTGGACCCAAATACGGCTAAGCCTATAATAATTAAGGAGATCCCTCTATTGAGCTACTGCTGTTGAGCTCGCGTTCTGTAGTAAATATTTTTTTCATAGTAATTCCGACCTTGATAAGTAGCATGTAGCAGTAAATTACTGACAGTGACGAAAAGTTTGCAATAATAAAAAAGTGATCGTGACAATGCGACAGAAAGTTAATTGAGAGCTTCAGCATACACAACATTGTTAGTGAGCTCGTCCGGAATATGAACATGAAGATTTCTTGGACTGTTCACACGGGAAAGAGCTACGTAAAGTTGCCCGTGTGAAAAACAACTCGCGGTAAGATCTACGCCAGCAACTCCTAGGGTCTGACCTTGAGCCTTATTTATTGTCATGGCGTAACACAAAGCTACAGGAAACTGTATTCTCTTAAATTGAAATGGAAAATTATCCACTGCGGGTAATGCAACGTGTGTTCGCGGTTCTACAGAACAACGTCTATGAATAAAACTGCAAAATAAGATTTTTTTTTCTACGTATTTTTCCAGGATAAAAAGTATCCCATTTTAAGCCCAGGATAATAAGGTATAATTATACCAAGTTTCATCGAAATCGAACCGTTAGTTTTCACGTGATGCCTGCATATACAGACAGACAGACAGACAGACAGACAGACAGACAAAAATTTTTTTAATCACATATTTGGGTTTGGTATCGATCCAGCAACACCCCCCGCTATTTATTTTTTCAATATTTTCAATGTACAGAATTGACCCTTCTACAGATTTATTATATGTATAGATACCACATAAATCTGCCAGCTATATCAGTCAGCTGCATCCGGTTAGACTGGAAGCCGACTCTCAATATAATTGGAAAAAAGGTAGTCAGATGATAGTCAAAAAAGTAAAAATAAGCTTCTACTCAGTAAAATTTTTTCGACAGTTTATAATCTCGAGAGAGACGAGATAGATTATAAACATAATGAATATAAACCACATAAACTAACGATTATCATAATTTTAGGGTGACAGATACACAATCCATAGGTACTAATATTATAAATTCGAAAGTAACTCGTGTCTGTCTTTCTGTCTGTATGTTACCTTTTCACGCTTAAACCACTGAACGGATTTCGATAAAATTTGGCAGAGAGATAGATTGCATTCCGGAAAAGGACATAGGATAGTTTTTATCCCGATATTCCCACGGGATCGACACTTATGCGGGTGAAACCACGGGGCGCTGCTAGTTATGAATAAATATTATTAGGTACCGAAATTTCTTGGCAAATATTTGGCTCTCCGCTTGTCCCACATAGAATATGACAGGTCGATAGGAGACCGACATAACCTGGCCACCGACATTGGCCTGGTTGTGTATTAAAAAAAAATTTCGGTTCCATACATTTTTACCACGTAGGTAATGCACTTCTCTGTAAAACAGCAGATTAACGGAACCCTTCTAAGATCACTTCGTTGTCCGACTGCCTGTCCATCTGTCAAGACCCTTTTTCTCAGGAACGCGTGGAGTTATCAAGTTGAAATTAATATCAAATACTCAGGGATGCAATCCCTTGAAGCAGTGAAAAAATCAAACTTCTAAGTCAACGCAATCAAAAGATACGGGCGTTTATGTTCCGAAATAAAACCTATAGGGTACTTCCCGTTGCCCTAGAATCATGTCACAGGAAGCAATTTCATGTAGCACAAGTAAAGGAAAAAATCCGAAAACCGTAATTTTTTTGTCACATACATACAAATTTTTACGGAACCCCCGGAACGCGAGTCCGACTGACATTTGACCGGTTTTTTTTTTGATAACCGACGAAAATTTTCTTCGCTGGTCTACAATCATGTACTGATTCTATGGTAACAGGTTGCTCGTCGAACACCCTGCTACCCTGCACCCTAATCGCGTAATCATTGAAGGATATTTCTGATCCATTGCTCCATATGTTCGAAAAATGTATCTGCTGGACAATGTAAATCACGCAATGAATGTTGTTAAACTGTCAAACTGTTTAATTATGTCTAACTCATCATCACAGACTCGAATCAATGCGGAAACATTTTTTTAAATATTCATCTTCACTTATTTGGAATTTAAGTGGAGTTTTTTAATTAAAAACAATAATATCATAACCATTTTTTAAAAATAATAAGCGAGAGTTTTTAATTACCCTCTGGTTTCTACTCTTGTTAAATTAGTGTTACCAATGATCATTATTAACAAACAATATGATTATTGGCGACATTGCTTTCGGGAAAATAAATGGAGTTGACAAAGTTAATTTACATATTGTAATTTCGGAGGTGAAATTGCCAATTGAACGAAATAAGGATACGCCTCGTTATTTTTTATACCAATAACGTCAAGTTTTGGCTACTGATTATCATTCGTTATCTGTGTTAATGTGTTGCATGAAGTAAAGGGACGTTGAGTTAGTGGAAGCGGGTCACGCTGAGACCATTTTTTTTAAATTGGTAACAAATTAAAATGGAACGTCAAACTGACGTTAACACAATCTTGATAAACTTGTTTTCATACGCCTTTGTAGCAAGTAACTGCGCCAAAGGAATAGAATACTCTTTATTATGGTGTGGTGTCACACCATATCAAATCACACTGGGCCCGCGTGGTGTATTACGGCCCACTCCCTCTCACAGAGAGGTGGGCGGTGTGACAGCAGTGGGAACATTATAGGCTGATTAGGATGATGAATTACCTGCAGCTCATCATCTGCCTAGCCTTTTTCCAACTATGTTGGGGTCGGCTTCCAGTCTAACCCGATGCAGCTGAATACCAGTAGGTATTTTACATGGAGCGACTGCCTATATGACCTCCACAACCCAGTTACTAGGTTGCTTAAAACCTGCTTGTCAGATTTTCGGGCTGCTGACGACCGTAACAACTGTCAATAATCCACGAATGACAACCGGGACCAACGGCTTAACGTGCTTTCAGAGGCACGGAGGAGTCTTGGTATGTAAAAATGGTCACCCATCCACGAACCAACCGCGGCAAGTGTAGCTTAACCTGATCGATCGATCCGTGCGGATACAGATATAAATGTATAAATTTTACTTAAGTTGACATGAAGGGCGGCCTTTTCGCTAAAAGCGGTTGTATTATGGCTAGTTGAGATCCAAAAACTAATTCTGAACCACTTTCAGTATTTTGGGTCAAAAAGGCTCGGTTCCAAATTGTGTTATGAGCGGTGGACACATCGCCAATAAAATGTTTCCTGAAAATGTATTCAGTAGAGGCATTAATTAATGACCACGTCAAGTGTCTTGCTCACTGTGACTTGGAGATGTCAAGTCTGTCAGATTTCTTGACGACCGTTTCCCTGGGTTATACAGGTTGACATTAAAAACACGACAAACCGAAATGGGAGATTGTACTCATCATTATGAACAACTTTTACTAAGGGACCAAAGCTGCAATCGCGATAAAAAAATCAGCTGCTACCCCTTACATGACGAGTTATGCGAACATAAATGTAGGGAACAGCTGATTTTGTTTACCATACCTACTTAAGTGTTTGCTTTTATTCATTTTCGTTTACTAGGTACTTAATGCAAGAATAGAGAAAGAATAGAGAGAATAAAGAATAGGTACAGACGCCAGCACAACAAGCTACCCGAAACTGTCAAATTTCCCCAATCAACTTTGAACCATAAGCTTTAGCGATAAAGTTGAAAATTTATTAAACAAATTTGACAGATTGTAGAAGCTTGATGTGCGCCTGTACTACGAGGCGCCATATTTTATTATTGTTATTATGAGCCTGTTATGTCCCACTGCAGGGCAAAGGCCTCCCTTCCATCTTTCAATTTTTTCATGTCTCTTGCTATATCTGGCCAATCCTTTAGATAGGCGTCCAATTCGTCACGCCAGCTTTTTCTGGGCCTACCGCGTCGCCGATTCCTGTTATTCGGAATCCAGTCAGTGGCTACTTTTGCCCAATTCTGTTGCGACATGCGGCAGATGTGGCCTGCCCAATTCCACTTTAGTTTGGAGGCTGTGTTGCCCACGTCTGTAATTTGTGTTTTGGAACGAAGTATACTGTTCCGAATGCGGTCTGTGACTTTGACTCCAAGAATACTTCGTTCCATTGCTCGCTGGCAGACTCCGAGTGCGGACTTTTGGCGTTTCGTTAACGACCACATTTGCGCTCCGTAGGTGAGGGTGGGAAGGATGCACATGTCCATGAGTTTCCTTTTTAGGGAAAGTAGAAGTGATCCTTTCATGCGTTTTCGGTGGTCGAGCAACCTCTTTATCTTGCCTCGCCTGGAAAGAGACTATTTGGCCGAGATATATGTACTCATGGACATATTCAACCTCCACACCCCCAATGTCCACTTTGCATTTGAGGCGCCATAAGCCCTCAATTTTCAACACGCAGGGTTCGAAAGGATAATTATCAATGATAATTATCATGATAATTATCGTGATAATAACATATGCATAATTATCGATTGATAATAACAAAAAATGCACTCGTGAAAGTGAACTGTATTCGAATGAACATTTCTGCACTCGCGTGTATCGGAACGCCAATGGAAATAGAATCATCATCGGACGAAGAAGATATTCATTTGGCTTTACTTCATTCAATTTAATTTAATTATAATGTCGAATCTGACGGACACTGATTTTTACTCAATCTGCCTATAATTAATGGTACTTTGCGTTGGATATTAAATAAAAATAAAAAAAAAAAATAATAATAAAATATCTTTATTTCAGACCTCAGCAGTCCATAAGTAGTTAGTGGTTAGTAACAAACTGTGCTTACATGCTATGTTATTGTTGTTAGTACTTAATTCTATTTAACATAAACCTATACCTAATTCTACCCAGTGCCTTTGGATGGGGCAGTCCACTCTGCTAACAATCATTTTCAGGATGCTGTTCCGAGTGCTACGCAAACGTTGCAGTAGGGAAGCCGCTTTCTTACGCATGATGGCGTGAAAGCCATCCGTACGTGCTTCAGCAAACATTCCCGACGCACTGCAACGTCGCGGCAACCGCAACAGCATCCTGAAGGCATTGTTGTATTGCACGCGCAGGACGTTGTAGGCTCGGCTCGTATATGACACCCATAGGCCGCTCGTGTAGAAGGACTGACAGAACGCTTTAAATAAACTGACTTTGACGTCTGCCGTGCAGCGAGCAAACCTACGGGCGAGCATATTGCTCCTCACCGCCAACGCCCTGCGCTCGCGTTCTATGTCCCCATCATCACGTAGGTCACTGGTGACAACATGACCCAAGTATTTAAATTGAGTCACCACATTCAATTCAACGCCGTTGAGATATACTGGAGGTACACGACGGGGCTGTTGTTTAGGCGCCGTAAACACTAACACCTCACTTTTTTTTGAATTGTATTTAAGGCCGTGCACCTCCGCATACGTCTCGCAGATCGTGAGAAGCTTCCTCAGTCCACTCATCGAGGGACTGAGCAACACCATGTCGTCCGCGTAACTTATGTTATTGACACATATACCGTCTATATGACAGCCGACATGTGTGCTGCTCAGTCGCTCGATGAGCTCATTTACATATAAATTAAATAACAGGGGGGAGCTTAACCCCCCCTGCCTTACACCGCATTCCATTCGATACTCATCCGACAGAGTACCGACCCATCTCACCCGATTTGTCTGGTTAGCATACCAGTACCGGAGAAGCGCTGTGTACTCCACCGGCACACCCGTGCCCCTCAACTTGTCCCATAACACATCATAGGAGACAAGGTCGAAAGCTTTCGACAGGTCAAGGAAACACGCGTATACCGGCGTCCTCCTCATGGTGTAGTACTTGACGGTGTGCTTCAGGCCGAGAATAGCACTCTCGGTGGACACGCCCGCCTTGAATCCGAACTGGGCGTCGTGCACTTTAACATGTTCTGAGAGGCAGCCCTTCATCAGACCGTCAAGCACCTTAGCCATGGTGGTAGCTAGTGAGATGGGTCGATAGTTGTTCATATCGGATGTGTCACCAGTTTTGTTTTTAACTATAGGGACCACAATCGTCCTCATAAGTGGTTCCGGTAAATAGGAATGACCAAGGCACAAAGTGAAAAACAGTGACAAAACTCTAGGCAGATGGACTCCCGCATGTTTAAAGTGTTCGACACTGAGACCATCGTGACCCGGCGACTTCCCACGCTGCATCCTCGAAATAATTGAAGCCACACTCTTGGCAGGTATTTTCGCGTTCCGCTCAGTCTCAATGGTCTCAGCTTCGTTCACTCCACGAGACGCCGAGCCCAAGAGTGACCGCACAGAAAAGTGGTCCCTAAAACCATCCGCAATATTCTTACGGTCAGTAAACCCACCGACGCTCACCGGGAGACCCGGTCTCACATTCATGTTATTCGTGTTCTTCCAAAAACGCCGAAAGTCTTTGTTTGCGTGGTTGAAAGCAAGGAGATTCATTTTAAGCTGGTCCTGCCTGTTCTGACACCACTTGAGTTTAGCCTTAAAATGTCTCCTTGCCTCCGCCATATCATGAAAAATAGGACCATTGACTGGGCGACCAGCCATTGTCCACACCTGGAATCTAAGCCGGGCCTCGCGGTGAGCGCCTGCGACATGTTTGTTCCACCCCGTGACATAGCCACCCCTCCTTCGACACTTTATCCTATAAGTCTGTACGGCTGCCCGTTCCAGTATATTCACAATATCAGAGTACATTTTGTCAAGAGCTGAACAATGTTCTTTACGTCTACAAAACTTATCACAACAATCACTCAGCTCCCGAGGAATATCAATAAGTCTCAGCTTAGAGTGACAGAGGTCGTGGTACTCGCTTATCTGCTCGGACGTCCTCTCACCCCACACAGCACGATTAACATGATTATTACTTTCTACAATTTTACAATTAATTTTTAACAAGTCACATTCAATCACAATCGGGAAATGGTCGGACCAATACATGTCATACAGTACTGTGACACTAGTGACTGATTGCTGGGCAGATTTAGTGACGATGCAGTGGTCCAACCATCTGTTACAGCCATGTGATTCACTTGTGAAAGTGTAGGTATCACTGTCACACATCTCCACATCTACACAGACCCAGTTTTGATCTGAACAAAAATTTATCATTTCGTTATAAAACAACTCATTCGGATGTGCATTATAGTCTCCTACGATGTAAAAAGCCTCAATTCCTTTATTTTCCTCTACTTCTATAACTGAGCGAATAGCACTAAGACAGGCTGTAAACTCAGGAAGATTATCACTCGAGTTTGTTGGCATGTACACACTAAACACGACTACAGATCTAGTACTTACGGTTATTCTGACCGCGCACACTCGCACATTATTGCACTCAATCGGCAAGACTGACTCAAACGCACTTTTACGCCACAGTAACGCGACGCCACCGTATGGCCTGCCGCTCAAAAGGCCCGCCGATGTGTCTACAGCCGACGTCCCGGTGCACCCGAAGCTGTCATCAACCGTGCTGAGCAACGGCTTATTAAATGAATATTATAATTTTTTTCTGTGAGAATTGCCCAAATTATAATGTATTTGTTATGAAACAATACAACAAATTAATTTCTAACACAGGTGATAATTATCCGATGATTATCGGATAATTATCAGATAATTATCAAAAAGCTTAATTATCTTGATAATTTCGAACCCTGGTATGTACGTATGAGCAGGTTCTAAACTAACTTTTGTTTTCATCGAGTTGACCTACACGATTGCTGAAAAATGCGTAAACAGGACAGGTTCATTCAAATCGGTGTGGTACTTTCCTCAAAAGACCGTTTTAGACTTGTGGGGGCCTAAAAAGGCCACTTTAGCAGAATCATAAAAGGATAACATTAAGAATCATAATATGGCGAAAACAGTCCGTGTTTTTATTTTTTTCGCTGCACTACGTAGTTATAATCAAAGAGATTGGCATTGGATTGATTGGTATTTTAGCACAGATAAAAAAAAATTATTAAAAAACCCTTCACCAATGGGATTTAGTACGATTAACTTAACAGTTAACTGTCCATTATGATTCATAATGATATCCTTTTATGATTCTGCCAATGCGGCCTTTTAGGCCCCTCGTCTAAACATGATCTGACCAAGATTATGTTTGGACTTTTAAAGAGACCTTTGAGTTTGTTTCAGCCTTTCTTCTCAAAGAAGTCAGATAGGAAACCTAACCTAACCTAAAGCTTATTTTTTATACTATGACGTGTAAAAGTGATGCTATTAAAAACATAACTTGTAAAAAAAGCCAAGTCTCGCAACTCAGTTCTTCTACCGGAAAAAGTTGTGATTCGAGAGTAACTCTGTCTGTCTGTCTGTATGTTACTTTTTCACGCCTAAACTACTGAACGGATTTCAATAAAATTTGGCAGAGAGATAGATTGCATCCCGGGGAAGGACATAGGATAGTTTTTATCGACATACCTTGTGGGTGAAGCCGCGGGCGGAAGCTAGTTTGAAATAAATGCTTTGACTTTGACTTTTGATTTCGATATCGTAAATACAGAATAAACAATTTCATTTCATTTCAGAATTCAAATTGGCACCAGCGGTCAGAAGCATTGTGTATTGTACAGACCATCAAGCTACCCGAAACTGTCAAATTTTCCCAATCAACTTACCTTAGGCTTTAGCGATAAAGATGAAAATCTATTGAAGATATTTGACAGATTGTAGTTGCCTGATGTGCTGGCATCTGTACATAGCATAGGTACCGTTAGACTAAATATAAACAAAGTAACAAACGCACTTTCTTAGTGTGCCTTTATAGTATTTGTTTTTGCCAAGCCAACCTCTGTTTGACCTAGTAGAGACCTCTAAGCAGGTATTTCTTAGCGCCACGGGTCAATCTCTATCCGGCTGCTGATAAGGCATTCTTCAGTCGCAGACGCTGATCTAGCAACCTGTTAGTATGCTGCTACAGTTTTCAACAGAAGTCTGATCTAAACGTGCTGTGTCAGCAATATGACACTGATTTCTCGTGACAGATGTGAATGCACCTTTTTAGGGTTCCGTATCCCAAGGGTAAAAACGGTACCCTATTACTAAGACTTCGCTGTCTGTACGTCTGTCGTCACCAGGCTGTATCTCAAAAACCGCGATAGCTAGACAATTGAGATTTTCACAAGTTATGTATTTCTGTTGCCGCTATAACAAAAAATACTAAAAACAAAATAAAATGAATATTTAAGGGGGGCTCCCATACAACAAACGTTTTTTTTTTTTTCGGCGTTTTTGCCTTGTGGTACGGAACCCTTCGTGTGCGAGTCCGAGTCGCACTTGGCCAGTTTTTTTTACCACCAGTATTACTAAGGGCTATCGTGTTACTCAGTAACTGGGTTGTGAAGATTAGACAGGCAGTCGCACCATGTAAAATACTGGTATTCAGCTGCATCCGGTTAGACTGGAAGTTGACGCTAACATCGTCGGGGAAAGGCAAGGAAGATCGATTTGTGTGAATACACCTTTTGGTAGTGGTAGAAATATTGGGTCAAATATTTGCCTAGGTTATGAAAAAAAAGTGCAATTGCACAACTACTAATGCGAAGCATTAGAGAGTGCTTTACGGCCTACGCAGACCCGGCATGGCAAAGGATTTAAATTTTTATTAATGGACATTCAAACGTATCAATATAGAAATACGACATAAATTGCTATGCTTTAAAATGATGCCGTGGCATCGAAAGGGATTTCATTGCACGGCATTGAAAGACGCGCCACGGGCTCCCGTGGCGGGATGCCGTGGCGTCCTGCGGAAGGCAACGGACTCCGGCGCTCGTTGTGACACACCGCGGGGTGACGCGCGGGGGTAGAGAAGCGGGGAAGCCGCTGGAATGCCGCGGTACCTAAGCGGCTAGTGTGCGCTGACTGACGGGACGGCATGGCTATGCCGTCTCGGTCTGCGTAGGCCTTAAGAGCCTATACTACCTCAAATGGCTTAGCATGATCCTCCGTTATGTCGAAAATACCGCAGCATTAATTTTGAAATAAATATATGGTAAAGTTGAGGATTAATGCTAGGTACTATGTTAGACGAAAACACGATTCCATCAAATTTTCTCGATAGAAAAAAATTCCAAAGTTACCTCCAAATTGAACAATAAACCGCTGGTATTCAAAGAATACTTCAAATTAGATCATGAAACTTTGCATACTAACTGAACTAACTTTAAAGCAGGTCTTATGTTATTTAATTTTTTTGAATTACCTTTATTTTCACCGTAAAAAGCAAATACCTAAACTATTGGCGCTGCCTTCCGCCCAGCACCGCACTCTGTCTCGCACTCACACAGTCCGCGAGCAGTATCGTGCGAGCGAGATAAAGAGTGAACTTTAGCTGAGGTAGTATAGGCTCTTAACGATCCAAAAAAATATGTTACCTCCTTTCTGCAACTGTTTCTATTGTTATACTCCTTCTAGTAGGTACACAGAACCTACTTAATTTATATACCATTGTTTAGATAATTTAATGGAGATTAATTCTGTACTTTTGATTTAGTGCAGTAGAAACGAAAAGAACATCAAAATATTTCTAAAAAATTTCCCGTCAATCATGTGTGAAACCTGAAAACATTGTGGCTTGCGAAAAAATCAATTAATTGAGTAAATTTTTTTTAAATAGATTCTTTTCACCCATAGTTAGAAGTTAGAACCATAAAATTGAAAGTAGTTTAATTATAATGAATAAAAACTAACTAATATAATATCTATGGTTTTCTATACGATCAAATGAGCATTATGAATCGTGCACTTTTGGATTTTCCAATTTTTTTATTAAAACAGGAGATAAAAATGAACTTGCTGTTATGGTGAGTAGAAGTGCTGATCCGACCATCCATGGACAAATGTTTCACCAAGATTTTCGCTGAAGCATTGCCGAACTTTAAGGAGTAAAGTAGTATGTTTGTTTGATAAGTTTACATGAAGTCACGTCTTCTTCCCGGGAATAAGGATAGGTATACATTACAGAACACCACCTGCTACGAGCCTTACATACTTAAGGATGATACCAAAAGGCTCGTACCGCATTGGATCGGAAAGGATACGAACGGATGTGGCGACAGCCGATCGCGTCCGGCAGCATGTATGATCGGCTCCGTACCGTCGCTTGCGAACGTATCCGGTTCATTCCTGCCGTGTTGACGTGTTCTAATTTTTGAAAATGGTTGAAGTTGACGTAATATTGTTGGCTATTGCATTAGAAAAGAAGAAAATAATCATAAAACACAGAAGAGGAAAAGAAAAATTAGGCTTACCAACCAAATTTCGACAAACCGTAGTACGACAAGATTTTATTTCGACAATATGGAACTCCGACACTTCTTCATTTCGACAATAGTCGTAATTAATTAATTGATATTGTCGCGGAAGACGCTCGCGGTCAAAAGCTGCTGTGCGGGGCTTGGTAATAGAATAGTTATAGACTTTAAATACTGTGTACAAGATTTAAAATCGTTTAAAGATTGTAAAATCCGTTCCGACCCGATGCGGTTCGAGCCGTTTGATGGAAATCATCCTCTACTCCTTTGGCATTGATCTGGTCATTCACGCACGCCACTTGCGAGTAGGTACTAAGCACTTGACCTTCCCAGAGGACACGGTGGAGCATACGGTGGAGGTCTGCCCCGCTTGGGCGGAGCACCGCCGTGTCCTCGTAGAGGCGATCGGCAGCGACGGCGACCTCTCGCGTCCGGCCCTGGTGCAAGCCATGGTCCGGGGCGAGAGGGAGTGGGAGGCAGTCACCTCCTTTTGCGAAGCAGTCATGCTAGCGAAGGAGGTGGCGGGACGGCTCAGGGAGGGAGCCTCCCGTCCCAGCCGCCGCGGGAGACGCTCCGGGCGTCGGGAGCCGCGTGACGACTCCCGGCCACCGTAGGCGCGGGCCTGCGGGCGGAGAGTAATGGGTAGCTCACCGTCCGATCAGGACCAGGCCCGTGCCGGACGGCGCGTACGTGTTCCACGCGCGCCTCAAAGAGATGTCAGCATCGAGGAGGGGCCCCTTAGGGCCGAAGCCTGCCGGGTCAGCGGGATTGTCCGAAAGGGTTACCGCTGGCCCGGAACATAAAGGGCTAAGGAAGGAACACGGGTGGGTTTTAGTCAGTAAGAGTCTGACACTCCCTTCCGCTCCATCCAGAGCGGGAGGACTCATTTGATGATTTCCCATACGCAAAAAAAAAAAAGCACTTGACCTTTCTGATGCATAATCAACCGATAAAGTTTCCACTGCTGGAACACAGGCCTCTTCTCGGTGAGAGGGAGTGAGCCGTAAGCCACCACGCGGGCCCGTGACATCTATCAATCCGCACTGGGTTGGTAGATGTCACATGTCTTCGGATTTTTGGGTCTAGGACATGTCGGTTTCCTCAAAATGTTTTCCTACACCGTTTTGAGAGCAGTGGTGATGAAATTTTACATAAAGTAACGCGGCTGGCTGGGTTCGTATGCACTGCTCATCATCTGCTGATAAATAAACAACAGGATAACTTGGCATTATATAAAGCTCTCATGTAAATGAACAACGAGCACAGTTTGCTTAAATTATAACTGGCCGCGTTTACCGATGAAGTCATATTTGGCTCCTAGTAACAAGTTCAAAATGTCAATGCAACTGGATTTTCTCACGGTACAGCATTCTAACCTATGACAAATCATTAGCAAGTCAAAGAAACCCGCTTCTAGCCTTATTAGCAAATTAATATAGCTTGCAAGATTATTCAGCGAGGTCAATCTCACGGAAATTTTTTCAACCAGATTTTCAAATTACAATAAATCAAATTACGCTTCAAGTATATAGTTTAATTGCAATCAGTGTGCGAAATCGTCGAGCCTTTTTTGTCAATGATGGCTGACATTGATACCTCGTGTGAATCAATGTTTAAATATTCAAATTGCGGTCACAATTTGGTCAAAATAAACACGCATGATAGATATGGTCAATTGTGGTCAATTTTCCGATCAAATTGAGCAGTGATTGGCTACTGATATATGAATGTCAAAGTCAGGTACCAAGGTCGTATGACAGCGAAGAGGTTTTTTTATTTGCTTCGTCAGCGTCACTTGGGTTTTGTTGAATGAAATGTAGTGGCTTACTTACTTTCTATAGGTACCTAAAGTTAAGGTATTACGTAGGTATTGCAGGTGGCTTGAATAAGCAACTTATGGCCACTGGTTGATAGGTACATTATTAATTTTTAATGATTAAGTTGAGACATTTTCCTAAACCTGAGAAAAATGGTAAGCATAGGTAGACACTTAAGTAGTTTATATAATTCCGGACTAGATTGAGGAATGGACGTCAACTAGCGGGGCCTTAGTTCTCAGGCTCGTCAGGAAAGCTATGAAACGCACCAGAAATAATATTATTAAATAACCCTAACCTAAAGGGTCCGTCAGACAGGGGCGAGGAGACTCTAGTTATATTCGTAGTAGAACAATTTCTATGGAAACTTATGGAAATTATTTTACCAGAATCGCGGCGCGCCCGTCTGCGGGATCCTTCGAGCTTAGTAAATGTATTGCATTTATAGAAAAGTACCTATTATTAAATTGTTATTTAACTCTTCAGCACTCAATAAAAAATATTATAAATATATATACTAATTGTCATCATGTTTAAAATAGTTAACATTTATTAAAACTTGAACTTCCTTAAACGGACACTTTAATATCTATGGTTCAATTTGTAATAGATATAATAAAAATTGAAATGAAAATAATATTTTAAACTGTTTTATGTTTCCGCGTCGATTCATAGACAAGAATAGGTTTAGCTTATAAGGAGTAATCGGTAGAATTACTTATTTATTTTATACGATTCTGAACAAGACGTGGTGATACTTTTACGGTTCATATTTTCTTAGGAGATAGACCTCTTTATTTATAAAGGTTGCTTAGAGTTATGAGACGCTTAAGCGTCAAAAATGTATGGTTAAGCAGTTGCTAAATAATCATTACTTACCTTTAAACAACGTTTATGAATAAACACCAGTATGATTAACCAACTGAATGCAGCTAGCAATAACTAACAGCGACCCGCGGTTTCACCCGCATAAGTGTCGATCCCATGGGAATATCTGGATAAAAAGTGTCCTATGTATTAGTCTAATGCTTAAGCTATATTACTGGAAAGTTTCATCAAAATCCGTTCAGTAGTTTTTGCGTGAAAGAGTAACAAACATCGATCCATCCATTCTCAGAAACTTTCGCGGTTATAATATTAGTAGGATGACGTGAGGACGTGGTCTTACGGCGGGACCTAGGTGCTATGCCTTTGATAGGTAGGTAAATCATACCACGTACCGAGTTGACAACTGTAAAGGAAGGTCTCTACCAGGAGAGTATATATCTACCAGTAATTTACTCTAGACCTTGCATGGAAATCAAAAAAAGTCTCTAAGCAATAGAGCTGTATTCGGTGAAAAGTTAAAAAGAATAAAATGATTGTAGTCTACAATATTCCAATCAATCAAAGCAATCAATTTATTAACTCCAAGAACCTAACCTTTTACCTAGAATACACTCCCGTACACTCCCGTAGGTACCCCCGAAATTCAGAGATAATCTGTTGACATCTACGCAATGCTACGCCTGTCTACGCCAACATGCTACGCGTGCTACGAAACTCTACGAAGTTTATGTTTCCCTAATATTAAACTTTTTACTAATTAGGGACGACAAATTAATCCTCCAAAATTAAAAGTTTAATAATCTAGCTAGAATGAGCTTTTCTCGTCTGTGATAAAAATTACGCATAATTTTACAAGTACCTAATTGCTTAATGTAATAGGCATATAACATACCTAACAAATAAATATCTAGAGATAAAATAAACCAAAAAATACACATTGGCAGCGAACACAAAAATCCTCTTTGCGAGACGAACATACAAGAGTCTCTCTCTCCTATTCTATCGTTGGTGAATCCACTGGTATCCCGTAACTTTTGACAGCTGGCTCATCTTTCTGTCTCGGTCTTTCGCCCCGCCCCCTAGACACGCCCCTTCCGTGCCGGTACTAGGACAATAGGACGCTTTTTGGGTAGACGGTGGGTCGCTTTTTTGATTTAATTGTAGTGTATGGATGGAAGATGTTTCCTTTGTATTGTCTGGATGTTAATGTTTGGGATGGTATCCGGATATTTCATGTGTGGAGTTTTTGTTTTGCTTCTATGTGAAATATACTTACAAATGATTTTCTTTTTGAAAAATACTATTATTTTTTCAATAAAGTTACGTCTGATACTTTTAGGGAATTGGCTGTTCGCCTCCTAAAGTCCTCACTTAATAGAGCCGAACACATTTTATTCGTCAAAGCTCAAAAGTCTGTCTTTATCACATTACAAAGCAATACTGCCATCATACGGTGAAAAGCCGTAACTGACATTTTTATCAAAAATTACATAAACGTAGTTTCGGATTTGCCAAGAAATTGTCTACCTTTCTATGTAGGTAATAGGGCTGTACCTCGTTTGTAGCCAAAGTTACAAATAATAAAAAAAGGCATAATATAGACCCGAAAAAATTGCTCTTTAAAATGAAAAGCCACACTCAAAATCTTTCCTTTTACTACGTAAGTAGATCATTTTCCTAACTAAATTCTGAAAGAGCTTTGGCTCATACTTATAAATCATTTAAATACTATTGAAATATGGATTACGGCATATAAATAAAGCGCTAGTACAGACAAGCTTTTCAAGCAACATTACTGACGCAGCAATTTTCCATAAGACTGAATCCTAAATCACTAAGTAAACATGAACTTAAGGAGTTCAACATATTTGCAAACAAGTACAAAAGGCATGGCCTGCGCCAGATCTGTTCCATAATAATTTCTGTCACTTGAAACCGTAACAATAAAACTAAATCTTATAAGGAGTCGATTGATTTATCGATATTGATATTCTGTATCGATTTGTATTGTAATAATGTAGAGAAATGTCATTCAACTCGGCCTATCGAAGACTAGCCTCTCCCTAAATGGAGGAATGCCTGCAATGGTTGGGTTGGGGGACAAGCGTTTGTCATTTGTTTATTTGGAGGTCTAGGCGTTCTTGAAGCGACACTACATTATAGCTTTTGTTTTGAACCCTTATTAACAATAGTGTGTGTAAAAGGGAGAGGGATGCTTTTGCCCTGCAGTGGAACAATACAGCCTAACGGTAAAAAGGCCTTTCGCCTCGCCGTCAAACAGGCGTCAACCTAACGTAAGCACGTAACCAAAGCGGATCAGCAGCGCCGATACGTCGACTCGGCTACGGCTAGGCGACGCCGCGCTTACGCCGACCGCTGGTTGATGGTGCAGCAGGCAGGCCGAAGGGGTGAGAGGGGCAAAGGTGGACGGAAGAGACGAAAGCTCGGGTACGGAGAGACGTAAGCGCGGGGACGACTATCCGTAACGCACCACACCGCGGTTCGTGAGCTTGTCCCGAGGAGAGGCGATTACGTTACGATTCCGATTAGTGTGTGTTGCAGTAGGGTTTCATACAAAGAATACTAAACGGCTCGAGTTGATACGAAGCCGATCCCTTTCCGGTTTGATACGTGTCCTATTACCTAAATAGGTGAAATCTTACTATCAGCTCGCAAAGCTCTACTAAAATGATCCAATAATTCTCGACATCTCATTTCTGCCGGTCTATTCTGAATAGATCCGATAAAACCCTGACAAAGGCTTTAATCGAAGTAGATAAGCGAATCTACAGATAATTTACCAGAGCTTGGGCTATGGGCTGTGGGTACTTAGAACAAAATAACAGTGAGGTTTTCGGGAATGTTCTGCTAAACGAGTTTAGAAGGATTTGGCTGAAGCAGACATGCAATGGGAACAATAGTGTTGAAGAGAGGAAAACATTACACGAGTAAAACTTTTACACAAATGTTGAATATTCATACACCAATAGTTCGCCGATGGCGGTGATAAATTTATGAAATTTGGTCCTTCGAGCCGGATATGAACTAATAGGTACGCCCATTGTGTTGCTCTATGTGAATTTTAAATATTAAGGTATATCTGCAATTTGCATGGTATATATAATAAATAGTATTCTATTCTAATCTTTTGGTTGAGACCTTCATAGGGTTCAGTCCTACAAGTTCTTGCAGATAATTTTATAACAGTCAATCCAAACAAGACGTCTATATTGAGTTCAGTTTACTACAGACATCGGAATTTAGCCCATTAAGAATTCATGTCAGGCATAAAATAAAGACACATTTTATCTCAAAATTCTATAGCAGTTTTCGTACATATTCTTCGCTACAATGTCGTTATCTGCATCTTAATCTAAGTCAGCCTTCAATTGAAATTCAGATTTTGTAACTTAAACAAGTTGCTTCACTATAACTTTGGCGAGAACATTTGAATTAAGGAGAGTCCTCACTGGGAGCATATAACAGCTCTAGTTTGAACATTGCATCAGCCAATACGTTAACGCGAGCTTAATTTGATTACGGTGCGCCGACTTAGAATGTTAACTTCGAACATTGCAGTGGGCAGTGAGCATAGATCTATGATAAAATCGAGGAATTCAGTGCGTTACACAGTAAAGTGTGACAAAAACAAATGCTCTTCAGTAAATAGATTGAGCTGGCGCACTCATCATTTGCCTAAAGGGGTCGGTTGCTAGACATTATTTCATTTTTTTAAATTTTTCAGCCGAAAGACGTCCTCTGCTGGACATACCTAGGCTTCCCCACCAGCACCTCCACTTCGACCGGATCTGCGCTTCTCGCATCCAACGGGTTCCTGCGGCCTACACAATGCCGTCGGTCCACCTTGTGGGAGGCGTTCCAACGCTACGTCTTCCGGTACGCGGTCGCCACTCCAGAACCTTTCGGCCCCATCGGCCATCTGTTCTGCGAGCAATGTGCCCTGCCCACTGCCACTTAAGTTTGGCAATTCTTCGGGCTATATCGGTTACCTTGGTTCTCCTGCGGATCTCCTCATTGTTGCTAGACATACGCCTGTCCAATCGCAGACTTCCTCGGCTGCTCTAATCTATACTGTTACAAGGTAACCTTATCCTACCAAGATCGTTGCTTCACTTAGCCAGAGGGGTCCTACAATGCTTTTGCCGACACGCGGTCTCTACTCAAGAGGACGTCTACTCCAACGGTTCTGCGTCTAATAAGGCTGGCGCACTAAGGCAATGATGAGGTGATGATGATGAGGTTCACTGAGAAAAGGCCTATGTCCCAGGAATGGGAACATTATATGCTGATTATAATTATTTACGTATGCTTGCTATGGCAATTTACTTAAGTGGCTTACAGGACCTAAACACAAAAAACGCAAGTTTTAGAAACAATAAAAGTATGTGATCGACTACAGTAAACAAAATCAGAAAAATATATAATATTCTTCAGGATATAATAATAGCCTCCCCGACCGTTTTCGGTCACGGTGGCCAATCTCAATTGAGATTAGCCATGTACGCAGGAGATATTATAGTGCACAAGTGTGTGCGCAAACACAGGAGCACTTTCTGTTCCTTTACTCTCATAGTCCGATGGGACGGCAATCCGACACGACCGGAGAGAGTTCAGGCGCAGGACCAACGGCTTTACGTGCTTACCGAGGCACGGGGGTATTAAACCGCCAACTTCCAAACTTCGGACTGTTACTAAGAAATTCCTAATGGAAAACCCAATAACACTTTGTCCGACCCGGGAATCGAACCCAGAACCCTACGCTCAGCAGTCGCGCTTGCAACCACGAGACCAACGGGGCAGTTCAGGATATAATATGCTAGGTGTGAAAATTGGGTTGAAAACATAATACAACTAATAAGATACCTCTAAAAACTTTCTTTTTACAATAAAAACCATACTCTTCATGTCTTAATTTTTTCGTCCAAACAATAGATTTTTTGTAATTAAATTACCAGGATTGTGTCATCGCGCTTCTCTTTCTTTTCTATGCAGACCGTCAGTGACCGCGCTTTAGGTCATGTAAGCCCCTTAATGCCTGAACATCGCATTGCATCATTAGTTATACGCGAATGCTCTCGGTGAGTACTCTCCTTTATGCAAAACAGTTAAAATTATTGCTGTATGTTGGAATAAGGCTGGAATCTATTTGTTTATGTTGACAACTGGTTCTGTGTTTATGTGTTTACTTATTAGGTACCAGCTTTTGTGTAGAGTTTCGCACGCGTGAAGTAATTTTCTTTATAGCAGGAACTATTCGTGTGCCCGGTTCAAACTAGTTTTACCACATTTGTTCTCGTTAAACATATTCTAAAACATCTTTAGTGATACTAATTTATTGATTTTAGGCTTTTATTTCGTAATGCATTTGTGGCTCCCAAAAACACCGTATAGCTACTTGTCGTTCCAAATTGGAATTTTCTTTGGTAAATTGCGATGAGGGTCGTTATAGCCTCATTTGAGCCTTCTCATCAAAATCACGATACCCCATGCAGAAAATTTCAGCTTCAGTAGCAAAGTGTAGGTAGCAAAAATTTTGTAACATCAGTCAGTCGGAGGTTTCTGCTTACCCACACAATTGTGCACGTAACTTGTTTACTTTTTTATTTTTTGCCGACTCGTTGCACCACCTCTCTCTCTCAAACTACTAGGCAATCACAACCTGCTAGGCGTCGCACGAAATGTTTACATTACCGAGTCCATATCAAGCAAGACACCTAACGCTTACGGTTTATGCTTCCCTGGTGGTCGCAGAACGCCGATCGTGATGATGTCACTATTTTGCAACGAAGTAAATACCTAGTAAGATTTGTGGGGTTTGACTCACAAAGTTATGGCGGCTTTCTATGATACGTGATCCTCGGCTATATGTTTTGGGTAGTGTTACATACCTACAGTAATATATGAGGCTACGTGACTATTGTTTTGTTGAAGGAAAAAAATCATTTGGACGGTTGACAAAAATATAGGTTGTCAGATTGATGGTAATGAAAACGTTTGAGGTTGTTGACTCTACGCCACTAAGAACCAAAAATAGCAACTATTAGGTTTTTATTATCGGAGGAGCTAACGTGTCTAAGGGAGTTTGAGTCCCCCACGCATAATGAAGCAATGTTGGTCCTGAATAATAACCGCACAAGTTTAGAACAATCACATTCTTGAATTATTCTGAATCATAGCTATTGCATGATTTTCCAACCTCCCACGTGAAGCTGTATTGTGATTTGTGATTGCACTAAATCAAGTCAATTTAAATCTTTGTTGTGTACTCAAACGATTGAGTATTTCGAGGTCTACTACAAAGGCTGTCTTGAAACTGACAATAAAACTGTCATCAAAATACAAAATGATATTACTAAAATACTTTGAATTTAACTAGCTAATTCAACACTAATCCCAATCTTATCCGAACTTGCTTATAAAATAGATCAAGATATAAAAGGCATGTCTACAAAAAAGTTTCCATACTATGAATTAGATGCGACGATAACTAGCCATGTTGAAAGGGACCCCAGATCTTTATCGCCGTTGAAGACTCGACCTCTTACACATTTTTGGGAGCCTAGTACATTGTGTCGGTCTGTGTGGTGCCGGACTTAAAGAATACCACCACCCCTTACTTCCCGTGGGTGTCGTAAAAGGCGACTAAGGATCGTACCGGAGAATGGGCAGCAGCGTTCTTTATGTATTCCACCATCATACCATACTGCGATCGCCAACCCGCCTGCCAAGCGTGGCGATTATGGCAAACCCTCCCAAAATTGGGGGAGGCCTATGTCCAGCAGTGGACGTCTATCGGCTGAAACGAGTACATTGTATGAATTTATAATTTGTATAGTTGAATGTATGGGACAAATGGATGGTAGAAAAAAAGAAACATGGTTTTTGTGTAGCGATTTGAGAGGATCATAAATATTGCTTGTTGTACTGCTAAGAAAAGTTTATGTTATGTTGTTATACGGATGATTGATATTTGATTGAATTTATAGGGTCTTGGTTGTAAAAGGGAAAAAGAGAACTTTTCTTTGACATTTTAACAGTTTGAACGAATTATAAAGATTTGAATAATCGTGTTTAGCCCTTTGAAATCATAAAGACAATAAGAACGAATACCATGTAATTCTTAACTGTCTTTCCCCCATTAGCTTCTTAAAAGGATATTAACTAAATTATCTAAGGCCTAATTTCTCTTTCTCCAAAGCCCTTTTTTGATACGATATTTGAATACACTGTGGCAGTTCCAGATCTTCAAAATTCCAATTAGTATAAGAACATATTAAAGACAGTAAGTTAAGAAGAAATACATTTGAAATTTGGGGTCGTTTGCTACAAGGCACATTCTAGGACCCCTAAACTATCAAAATTCAATTAGTCCCAATCTAGACCGGAACTGAGTAATTAATAAAAACGTTTAATAATAATGATTAATCACAAAATAACTGTGGTGTTGTTAAGTTAAATGCCGAAGACCGAAACAACATCCGCTCACTTTGAACGAGTAATAATTTATAGTTAAACTGTTATGCGGTAACCGCCAGTTAGTGACAACAGACCGTTCATACGAAGAGTTGAACTATTTGGGTGCATACATGAATGAATGATTCAGAAGTAATATAATGAAAATGTATTTAGGAATTTGCAGTATATGCGGTCTGTATATGCCACAGGTTTAAAGGTGGTTGTTGCATGATGGATGGACTTGTAATCTGAGTGAATCTGCTTTGCCAATGAGTAGGAAATGACCGCTTTTTCAACATAACATCACGCCTGTATTCCTCGAAGGGTGGGGCAGAAGTGTAACTATAGTACACCCACATCTCGCCAGGTATGTTTAAGTCCCATGCCTATACTAGGGAGCGAACCTATTGCCATCAACCTAACACAAATACAGACACCAGACTACTACTGAGAAATTCCTAATGGAAAACCCCAATAACACTTTACCAGACCCGGGAATCGAACCCAGGACCTCATGCTTAGATTTACCATTAGGTATATTAATTTTTCATATTGTTTCAGTTGAGACTGCGTCAGTAACTTCTTAAATCATTATTGGTAACGGAATTTAAGATTTCAGAAAGTATAAAACCAGGAAGCCAATTCTCGTACTTAAATAAAAGCTTGTAAAAACGTTCATCTCAGCGACAATAAAATTGATGTCAAAAACTAGTCAAAAATGTAGGGAAATTAGACGTATTTTTGACATATTGAGACTGAGATCAGACTGTGAAAGTTCTTAAAATTACGGCCTCTCTGTTATTCTATGAATGTTCACAATTTCAAGAGCTTCTAATAACTGTTTGACTTTTCAGTGTTACCCTACGCGTAGACTCGATTTATATTATTGTTTTGGCTTACGGCAAAAATGGTCTTACGATCCAAAACCCCAACGCTATGAAATATCAAACACGTCCGTTATCAGGCGGTAAGACCATTTTAATATTTCCAATGAATGGGACATCTCGAATCCGCGGCTAATTGCTTCACATCCCGTACTTGGCGTTGGAATAAAAACCATAAATGTCACCCATAAACCATCTCGTATCTTCACCATCAGAATATTCAGAGACAAATCACATCTAACCTGAACATAAACAAGTGAGGTACAACATATTAATTAAAATAACACCCCAGAAAGTTCAGTAACCATATCCTTTAACGTACGACAAAATAAAAGAGACGGGCCATCAGAAAGAATGACCATAAGGTCCAAGAACAATCGCCACATGTGGCCTGGAGATTAACCAAAAGAAAAATAAAATTAATATATCCTGTCTCTTTCTTGCTGGTGTCGTTTTTGTAGTTGTGTCTCGTTCTCTCAACGAAATCATTCTTGGAAGTGCCAGGGCCGTACGCGCATACAATGCGGGTGTTGTGAGCACGAATTCCGAATTAAAAAAAAAAGCGAAGGAACGAACCCGGCCGAGCGTTTGCTAAATCGCTTTTCGGTTTAATTTCTAATGTTTGGATAGTCGCTTCGGTGGCTCGGTTATTTTTTATTGTGTTAGGGGCTTGATGATTCTATTAGCGTAGTTTTGTGGAGACAGCATAGCGAGCAATATTTTAGGAAATGTTTTGTTTGAGGCTATGCGTCGTAGCAAAAAAACTGCAGAAGATGAAATGCTAATTCTATTGATTATCTACTTGTGAATGTCGAAAGATCTTTTGGTGCAGATCAATCTTTGGCTTCCGCCGGATAGTACAGGAACAAATCAGAATTAGAAACGCGCATAATGAGACTGTAAAGGCGCTTACGTGGCTGGTTCCATTCCAAAACTTTCTGAACTTGCTAAAGCAATATCTTCTCTACTGGATACTATTTAAAAGAAAAATTGCTAAAATCATTTCCTGTGATTGAAAAGCTTGCAGGACAGTTCCCCTCTGGCTTCATAACTATCAAGCTCGAGTGTCTCCACAGTTGTCGTGCATTAGCTCCTCTGCTGTCCTCTTAAGCTGGAGTGGCGATCCTCCCCGAATGTAACCAAACACCACCGAGCAGGCGAGGCGATGTGCACGCCAAAACGACGTCCTCCACATTATTTAACCTTTTATTAATGAAGTGTGCACTGTCCTCTTTTTACGGCACGAGACATTAGTGATGTGCAGAGACACGCTATCGATAATGTTGTCGATGAACTGTGTTTCGAAATTATGTTGGGAGAGATAAAAAATATTGTTTTTATGTCATCGTGAAATTGTTTGTTTGTTGAAAGATGGGAAATGTGAGCACTTGATTCTAAAATCTTTAAGTTTGATGTCGTCCGGTAATCGTTAAAATGTGTAAAGAAATGAATATGTATTTCTAACTATAAGCGTTACTAACACCGTGGTTATTCTTTTTTTTTTTTACAAAAAGTCTGTCATCAAGGCTTGATTTATTGTTGTGCCTATAAAGATATTTCTACGCTTGTCAACTAGATAAATACGTCTAAATGTTTAAAATAAAATTACAGCGATATTTTTGGAGACCGGTAGGCATTAAACATAATAAACTCTAAAGATATGCCGAAATAAACGCTATGAAATCATTTTAGAATTTATTACTCATTCCATCGTGGTTGACGACAGTATACAAAATTATAGCTAAATTATTATATTTAAACAAAAGGTGTAACAAAGGTTTTGCGTATCTTCGATTTTTTTATGGTAGAATCAGAAATGTCATAGTTTAATAAGCCTAAAATTCAGTCCAGAATTTGAATCAGATTGCAACCTGCCCACGAAAAATATTAGCTTTTACAATATTTGAATATAACCTTACAGTGCGTATGTAACACGTCACATATGTAATTGTCAGCTATATCTATTATATCACAACTATCGACCTCACACATCGATATCGGCAGTTTGGTGCTCCCCCATCCCTAAACCACGCTTGACTAAGCTAAATAATCCCGACTTGGTCGAACCAGAGCCATAGGATTCGCAGAACCTCAGCCACCGCCACGCATCGCCGGGCCACTTACCCTGCTTTAACCCTTTGTTTTAATATCTTAATATGAATTGTATAAAAAATCAATGAATCGAAGGGTTTATTATGCCACACACTTGGGCAAAAAGACGGGATTATAAAATGGATGCTTTTAAGTAATTATTTGGGGAAATACGGAACGAAGGACCAACTTTCGGAGGTCTAAATTTACTTGAACCAATTAAGCAACCACAATTTTCTCGTAAGTGCGATTATAATTGAAAAACTACTGAATGACAATAGAAAAGTTGAAGATAGAACATTATAGCCCCTATGTGCCATACATAGACTACAACCCCATTGATTTCAAATAACTGATCACTTAACTGAATGATGGATAAAGAGCTAAAAGTCTTAAAATAATAATATGTACAAGTATATAAAAAGGAGGGGAAATAATCAAAGGGCATCAAAAAATTTGTCTGCATCGCTGTCAACAGAAAAAGGTGCAAATAACTCCCATAAAGATAAAGTGCTTTTTATTTGTCAAAAGGTCATCAACTCATTCGCCATCTAGCGTAACCTAGCCATCCTCATCTACACTGCTTACAGCATCTGCTTCTTTACTTATGATCTCTCTGTTTGTCTGCCATTTCATTTAAATGTTGTAAACATCTGCCGTCCACATAATGTTATCTCCTTATCATTCTACCTGAAGTAATCCCTCAGTCGCCAGTCCCCACACGGAAGGCTTGTAGTAGCAAACAGTTTTATACACAATAATGAATTCTCACCCAAGTTTAACTTCATCAACTAATTCCCAATGACCTGAACGTAAACTGAACGAACGCACATGATGTTTATGAATTGTGATTGCTTTAGTTTTTACACTAACTACGAGTGGTTTCCAAAATACATGCGTTGGTATTTCATAAACACATGCCGTGACATTATTAAGAGATATTTTTTTGCTATGTTCATTGTAATTCACGTGAATGGTGTTCAGGTATATTTCCTGGGATATAATATTGTATGATCGTTCTTCAATTCTATCATCGTGATTAAGGATTTGTCCCGATTCAATACTGTCGTCAGTTGCTACTGAACATATTTAGCAAATGTTCTAGTTTAAGTAGGAATATGTGCCTGAGTGTTACGCAAACTGTTTTTGGGTTTGGCTCGAGTTTGCTATTAAAAAACAAAATTCGAGTTTGGGATAATATTGAAACTACTGAGTAGAGTTATCGTAAAAGGGTATAGTTATATGCACTGTGTGATACCGGTAAGATAGTTTGTCAATTTCCTCTTGGAAATCGTGAGAAGCCATTTAAAAATAACTATTATTTGTCAGCAATTCAAGGGTTAGTTACAGGAATAACATTAGCAGCATTTTAAAATCTCCACAAATCGTCCAATATTTCCTATTTCTTAAATTTTAATATTTTGGAACATCCTTTATGCTGAATTCTTGTCAAGTCTTGTGCTTCTGAATTAGAAAAAATTTAATCAGTAGATAAATTCCCGTAATTAAAATATAGTCGCAATCTCATCTCAGTGACAATCAATGTCAAAAACCAGTCAAAAATTTAGGGAAATTAGAGGTATTTTGACAGATTGAGACTGAGATCAAACTGTGCACGTTCATAAAATTACGAGGATTGCCTCTCAGATTTCTAATGGCAATTTCACTATTGTAAGAAAGCACTATGGCTTATTCTGCATTGTCCATACAATTAAGTACGAGTATGTAGTTGCATCAAACCCTCCTTCCAATATGTCATCTCCAAGTACCGACAATAATTCAACAAGACAAATAGCATTAAAATTAACACGTTTGTTTACAGCACCAACCCTAAATATTAATCAGAACATAAATCATAACGACTTAAAGGAAGTGAGTAATAAAGATCCGTCGGGCCCATCGTACTTTATTATCTGAGTGATTATGGTAACCAAATTATTTACTTTATCGTTTTCATCATCATAACGTCACGCCTGTATTCTCCGAAAGGTTAGGCAGAGGTGTACCTATAGTAGGTACACCTAAAGTTATGTTTAAGTCCCATGTATTAGGGGCTACCCTTTTGCCATCAATCGAGCACAAATCCAGACTACAGACTGTTATTGCGAAATTCCAGATGTGTAAATCCTATAACTCTTTACCCGACCCGGGAATTGAACCCAGGTCTACATTACCACAAGACTAACAGCTATGCATCATCATAATCATAATCATCATTTCAGTTAAAAGAAGTCCTGCTGGATATAGACCTCCCCCAAGCGTTATTTATTTCACTAACTTGTATTTTGTTAGTTCTAATTGCTTTTGCTCTATTTGCAAAATATATCTGAATTTATAGTTGTTCTTCTGCCTCCTATAAATGTTAGAAAACCGACTACCCAGTTGCACGGTTACGTTATCTTACTTATCTACAAGGTATTGTTGTCAAATCAATTTGATTGACTTGTGTGTCAACAGCTTTTGCTATTAATGTGTTCTTTACTTCCTAATTTTTGTCTTGTCGTTTATCTAGATTATGATGAGAAGCTTTTGTTTCATCAGTGGGAAGATTACTCCTACCTCTGATTATGTTATCCTAATCATTTATTTGATTTCCTTGGTCTTCATTGTCTTGGTTGTCTTGGCTTTTAGTTTGGTTTGGTTTTTTAGATTGTTTCTAGCAGTTGGTATCTATCTTAGTTTGCAGTTTTTCTTCTTTCTTCTCTTTTCGAGAAGGTAAAAGCTGTTGCCCTAACAGTGGTTTGAGTTCTGGGTGATTTTATCCAGTAGAATATATTCTTGTAAGATCGACGACACACGTGAAAGAAATTTGTAATTGGAGGAATATAGGCAAATAAAATAATATAAATAATCAATAACCTAGAATATTAATTAGATGATGAAGTAAAACTCATAAAAACTAGCTTGAAATTAATAAACAACATTAATCTCAATGGAATGCTGTACCGATTATGCAGTTAAAACCAAACAAGAAAAATAAACTAACCTTAGGCATTTGTTTTTACGATTTTAATCCCAATAACAATCTTTTTGCTTAAAAATGTCATCGTTTCAGAGATCATTGCATCTGATAAAAGGATGATGTCCATACGGATAGGGATATAAAGAAGAATCTAAAGTTTTAATAACTACGTATCTTCCTGAGAAAGTCATAACAGAGAATGAATAAAAGAAGGAATCCGTAATAAGGTATTATTATGATTTAAAATGTAATAGAGGTACTCCTCAATAAAGGGTGGTCCTAAATAGCTCTAGATAGAGAGAAGTGGAATGAGAGTTGGGAGGCCCAGCAATGAAACAATACGGGCTGATAATAGTAATATTTTTCACGTAAGTAATGAGTCAGAATCACCATAGACGAAGGCCGGGTATTGTTAGGATGAAAATAACAAAAAAAAAAGAAAAGGTGGAGCTTTTTAGTTAGGCCCGTATAAAATTTACTACTAGAAAATTAAATAAAAACCTTTTTGTTAATAAAAAGACTTCATAGGACTAGGAACGATGATAGCCGCCCTTGGAGTCTATGCAAAAAGAGCAAAACAAGGTATCCTTGCCAGCTAAAGTAAAACATATGAGTATCTAAGATTTACCAATGGTACTTTGACCTAAATTCTTATAAGAAAATTACACAACGTCCTCTAGGTCCCTTTGCTCAATATTTTCTAAATCTAACAATTGGAAGACGTTCAAAATTCCCCTGATAAGGTTTACTTCAGCTTCAGATTATTCAAATTCTTTTCTCTTGAGTTAAATACTCGTACTTATAAGAAGTATCTATTTTATTAGATATAATTATCTATGTTATTGAATAGATATAATCTTAAACTGGAATACCTACCTCCTATTCAAGTTTTGGACCCATTTCTGTGTCATACTGTCTGAGGCGACGGCACATTTCTTTGATTTTATTTAATTCAATGTCATATCAACAAAATCTGTTTAATTTAAGTTACTTATAAATTCCACTATCAAAAGCTTTGTGTCATGAAAATTATTATTTTTTCGTTCTTATTTATTATATGGGTTAGTTTTTACTATCATTATAGCACAGTGATCATAGTTATTCAGTGAAATAATATATAATATAAACCTATATGTATAGAAATATAAACTGATTATTCTCTAAAGCATACATTTTTCAAATACTAACGTGCCGTCGTTCTCGTTCGTGAAAATCAAAATTTATATTTTATTTTACAACGTTTATCATTAAGTATGGAGTTTCTCATTATTATCTTGGTTATTATTAAGTGTAAACTCAAGTAGAGGGTTAAAATTAAGTACATTGGGTAACTATGCATAGGAACAGTAAGATTTGGCTAAAAGTTTCCAGAAAATATTTACCTCGTCAATTTGCAACATGTCTCCTTCGTACAAAACATTCAGATTTGTTCAAAATCTATCTCCTTTACTCAAAACATCATCCAGCATGCGTTTTTGTTTTATTTTTATTAAAAAAAATATCATGCCAATTTGCCACACCACCACAAGATTTTATTATATTCTGTTAATTTCTCTTTACCAAACACAACACTTACCTAATATTAATTTTATATATCTTCGTTCATTTCACAGTTATTTTTGTTTTTTATTTAATTTCACTCACTTCAAACACTCAAAAGTTCACAAGTCACAAGTTTTTATTTTTTACTCTTTGTAATACTATACTGTTGTGTCGTTTAGTGCGCTTTTGTGAAAGTTTCTAACTAAGAATCTGGTTTCTTTAATAAATCCGGTTCCTATATTTCATATAAGCGATAGTAGTCGCGGGGGATATTAAAAAAAAATCGGATCTGTAAACAATTGGAGATCTAACAAAGCAGCGCTTCGCGGCTATCCGAAGCTGTACTGAAATTCTAAACCCTGACTTCGGTGTCCATGTCGCGCACCCCCCATTACTAAATTTCGAATCGGATTTGAAACGTACCAACACTAAACTTGAACCAATCCAAAATAAATTTACCCTTCAACGCAACAAAGGCAAAAATGCAGCAACGCGGAGCGTGCTAACCGACGTTTGACAAAACTCCCAGCGCGCTACAAGGCTATGAGAACGTATAATTTAAAGACGGAGCTACGCAAACGATCGACTGTGTATTGTCGTCTCTCTTTCACATACGGAGGAGGTTGCGCAGCTTTTCGCACAACGACGTCGGATTGCTCATTTTTTTTGCTATTCAGTATTGAATTACGTATTATTTTGTGAATTAGATTGTGTCGCGGTGTCATATTCTGCTCTGTACCTGGTGCTCTTTAACAGGATGGATCGGGAGGCAGGTTGGTATAATCTTTCTTATCTTATAATTCTTATAAATTTATAATCAAACAATTTTTGGAACAAAAATCACTTTATTCTTACGAAGTAGGTACTAAAATAGGAAAGTTAACATTTTTCTTTTATATTGATGCTATTAGAATTTAGTTTATAAATTAATATTTATTTTCTCTTCTCTTTTGGCACTGTAAAGCAGCTTATTTTAAGATGATTGCAGATCTGCCGGACCTAGACAAAAATAATAAAATTAACAGCAAAATCATCAACTTTTTTCTTTTATTCATCTTGTCGTTATATTCCTTATTTTTAAGTAACAATCTCATCACTTTATTTCATCTATCAAACATAGTTTTTAAACTTTAATAGGTACCTAGGTATTAATTAGTGTGATAAAAAATAAGTTACTTATCGAAGCAATGCAAGTAAGGTCATTAAATTGTTTAAATGTGTCGAAATCAAAAACCATTTATTCAAATTTAGTTGAGAATCAACACTTTTTGAACGTCAAAACTGTCCTCCAAACGCCCGCCCTTCATACCTTCTTAAAGTTTTAGTTTGGAAGAAGAAGTGGCGCAACCAACTCTCCAGTTAAATTCGCGGACGTTCAAATACATAGTCCTTATCAAACTTACCACACAAATGCCATAGTGCAAGTGCGAAAGCACAAATAGAATCAACAGCGAGTGCAGAATGACGGCTTCCAAATGCGGCAGATACAGGGCTGTCACTATCCCTGCTCGAAGTGGCCAAGTCGTCCAGGAGAATAAATCACATCTACTATGGCTCATCTCAGCAATTATCAGACGACACTACGGAAAACATATTCTGTTTATATCTCAAAAAACTGTACCAAATAATACTGTCATTAATTTCTCGAAGATGTCAGGTATTACGAAGATATCTGTAGGTTACTACAGGGAACGATATTGGGTCCTATCCAGATAAAGCAAGCAGGTAGCAATACAATTCCTACAAGATTATTATGTAAATTAGGAATTCTTTAGCACATGATTGTGGTCATTATTTTAGGCTCTACTGGCTTTTTAAATGGCTCTTTGGCTTATAAGTAATGCTATTAGGTACGTTATTTGAACCACTTAATCAATTAAAGAAAACAAATGAACGATTAGGTATTTCCTACTATTGCAGCTGTTCGCAATTTCGTCAGCGAAAAGGCATCAGACGGATGGACAGAGTAACTTCCGTATTTGCAATATTGGTATAACGAACAACTCTTAAATAAAAGATGTAGCCGCATTGAAAAAAACTATTCGTAGCCAAAAATTATTATCTTGTCTCGTTTTTTTACTTGAGGATATATTAAAATCAACCTATAATGTTCCCACTGCTGGGTCACTGGCCTCCTCTCTGTGAGAGGGAGGGGGTCCAGTGCTGGTTGGTAGATGTCACAAATGTCTTCGAATTTTTGGTTCTAGGGCATGCCGGATTCCTCACGATGTTTTCCTTAGAAGACAGTGACGGAACATTCTTATAATATAACCAAAGGCTCCGCCATTTTTTTCCAATTACTTGTTATGTAATGCGAAACAATCTGGACTTTACACTGAACAGGCTACACGATAATGAAGGGTCGAATAAAGCCGTTGTCTTTATGCCAATGGCTGACAAGAGACGAATCAGAAAAACTTTCCGAATGCAAGTTGATTGTTATTTATGTATCAGCTATATTACGAATATTATGTCATAGTAATTAAGTAAGTAACATAATCTCTTAACCCTTAATCTGCCGGAACGTAGATCTACGCGAGACACAAAGGCTTTTTAATTGTGTCTGTAATTACGGCACACAAGCGGTTAATTAACTATTTACACTAGGTACTAAGTTAAAAGACTAAATAACTAACTATATAAATAAACACAAAAACAAAAGGGTATTTAGGCGTCGAAGTATTCGTCCGCATCACTGTCATTCAGAAACGTCGTGTCCAGAAGACTGGCAGCATTGCCACGTAGAATGGCAATACAAATTCTTTGGTCAAAGAACGACCCAGCCCACTGGTCACGTGAAGTGTCGATCAGCCGGCGAGAAATTTCCTTAAAAAGGAGACGCGCACTCGGGCCCCAAGACCCGAGCGTTTCGACCCCAAACGGCTCAAAGCTGTAGTTACCTATAAGGTATTTGCGCCGCTTGAGGGTCTTGTATTATCTGAAGTACTTACAATTATCGTACTTAAAAACGATCAAATTCAAGTCGCAATCTCATTTTGGCGTCAATTAATGTCAAATACTGGTCAAAAATGTAAGGAAATTAGAAGATTTTTTTGCAAATTGAGACTGAGATCTGGGGGCCTAAAAAGGCCATTTTGGCAGAATTATAAAAGGATAGAAAAGGCTAGGCAGGTGATGATGATACACATAACATCTGCACGCCTGTGTTCCCCGAAGGGTTATTGCTGCACCTATGGTACCCCCACATTTCCCCAGTAAGATTTAGATCCCATGTAACAGGGGGGGAGGGGGAGGGGGGGGGGGAGGGGGGGGAGTCTATTGCCATCAACCGGACACAAACCCGGACTCCGGGCTGTTACTGCGAAATTCCTGGTGAAAAACCCCCGATTTATAATTTATTTTCAGTATTATTGTCATGTGTTGTAAATAGATCACGTTATTTAAAGGTTAGATGGAGTTTTAGAAAACGAGTCTACCTGCTATTGTTTTATGTCTCATTTTTGTAACGCAGCCAACAGTATGTAGATTTGACATTGGCATTTACAGCGGGCTCCAATTTCTGTAACTGACTCATCTGTCATTGGCCGAACTTGCCATTCTTTAGTTAGAATTTGTCTTCTTTTACTATGATCATTGATCAGGAGGAAAATATACATTACTTGGTAGTTTGCAAAAATGTCATAGCCTATTCAGCGTATAATGTTCCCGCTTCTGCTGGGACACAGGCCTCTGGTAAGACTGAAAGCCGATCAACTTAGGAAAAATCTAGGCAGATGATGATACTTACCGAAATATTACTAAAAAGGACCCCATACAGCGAGATAAAAGCTCTGGGATGCTGCTCAAGTATGTCATTTGGAGATTTGACAGCCCAGATTATGACAGACGCTGTCATTACAAGCATCGACCATATTGGCTTGGTAGCCTGTAGGATAGGGTATCTCTTGCCGGTACGATCTTTGTAGGACCTGAAAAAAAACGACAATAATATAATGCCAGTTTTCACCAACACTAACCGACACCTAAGAAAATGCATAAATAAAAGTGCTCTGTAGGATTTTCAACGGTCGGCACAGCGTCGAAAGTTTGAAATCAAACAACGCGCTTCATTTATTTAGGTGTCCCGTACTAGTGTTAGTGATAACAGGTATTTGTGCTCTGTCGTTTCGTCTCATAAGTACTTATAGGTATCTAGACTAGACTAGACTTTGGATTTCCTAAGAAACTAGTGCCGCTATATAACGACTGTAAAATGATGGCCGTAATCAAAATGTTGGCACCACTTGTTTAGGAAACCCAAGTCTTAAGGATGATTTCCACCAAACGGCCCGCATCGCATCGTACGTAACTTAGGGCTGACTTTTCAATCGACAGATAATTTTTATTCGTGGAATAAAATTTAAGTCTGACAGTTTTTGTATGGAATACCTGTCAAAAATTCAGAATTGCCTATTCCTCGGATAAAATTATCTCGCGTTTGAAAAAACAGCCCTTAAATAAACAAAAAACTGGCCAAGTGACTCGCACACGAAGGGTTCCGTGCCACAAGGCAAAAATGCCGAAAAAAACACGTTTGTTATATGGGAGCCCCCATTAAATATTAATTTTATTTTGTTTTTAATAGTTGTTGTTATAGCGGCAACAGAAATACATAATTTGTGAAAATTTCAACTGTCTAGCTATCGCGGTTCTTGAGATACAGCCTGGTGACAGACAGACGGTCTTAGTAATAGGGTCCCGTTTTTACCCTTAGGGTACGGAACCCTAAAAACTATCGTTATACTTACAAATAAACATTATACACAGCGACAGGGTAGGTAGTGATGAGGCCCATACCATGGATGACAAGTTCTAACATCTGGGTGAATGTGACGTCTCGGAAAATGTAGTGCTTGTAGTACCCTGGACCGTACGCGCCGGCTACTAAGAAGAGGGCTGAAGCTACCTGGATAGATCCACATCATAATTAGAATATCTTAAACGTCTAGCAGGAATACATTGTGAAGAAACTTGGTATAGAAGAGAATGTTGTTGCTGCAGGTGGTTAACAAATAAAGTTGGTAACAAACACATAACCCTTCTTTTGGGTTTCGCCGCTGACGGGTGAGAAAAGTATCTCTTAGAACTACATAAGTCCAAGAGATATTTTTTAAATGTTTGGTACTCGTGTCTGAAAACCTACAAGATATCTCAAAAACAATTTTTTTTTAACTCTTCCCTAGTCGCTGGATAGATGGCGCTGAACTTGGTAAGTTACTGCAAGGAACGGAACGTCACGTTGGATGTAATTTTGAGATCGTAAAACGAAAGGTAGCGAAAGTGTCACTCAACGAGCATTATGAGACGTGACGCAATGATTTTTTCCAAGCGTTTTGGCTTTGCAACCTAGTAACGTAGTCAGTTCAACGCCATCTTCAGGGCTCTTGGAAACTATGTTTTTTTTTTTTAATACTCAAAAGAAAAACCTCTCATTGACAGTGTTTTTGTTTAATTTTTAGCCGGGTTTCTGTTTTTTTTTTGTTCTTAAACCTTTATGAAGTTGGAGGGTTGTATTGGTGATTTTGATGATTATAATTCTGTAACTACATACGTCTTACAGCCGAGAATAATATTTTAATCAACATACAACCTAGCACTGGCCTGCAAATTGCAAAAAACGTAAGAAAATTTGAATTTCGCGGGCTGGTTGGAGCATTCCCCTTAACAAGACACGGTATTAACGTGGTTTGCACGTGATAAGATTTCGCGGGGAATAAATACAGAATTACGGCCCTGCAGTGAGTGCTATTCTGTAAAAATCTCACCGTGAAAACTTATGTGAAGTGAGCGTGGACTGAACTGTCAATAATGTTATATCCCTAGCTTCATGTGGGAGATGACAGCTCACTTTAAGCCACAGACTAAGAAGAGAAGTTACCTTCTTTAAGCTCACTTCATCTAAGTTATCACAATGAAGTTTTTACAGAATCGTCCGACTGAATTTCTGTATAAATAGGCTGGTATCTAAGTAAGGCAGATTTTTCAGTAGTCAGATAACTTTTAACTGAGGAATAAACGTTACGATTTGACAGCTTCTGTATAGAAAATATTTCAAACTGTCATATTTATTCTTCAAGGTATAAGTTATCTGACTATTGAAAAATCAACCCTTAGTAAACTAAATCACACCTTGGTTAGAAGTGTGATATAATAATAGTAATTTATTTCAGATTGCTCCATATAAATTGTTAGTAACACGAGAATACTTAAGAGCTAATGTTAGTAAACCAAGCAAATATAATAAAATATAGATTTCAGGACAATCCGACACCAGAACGCATGTATGCTACTTCACTGCGTGCAGCCGCATCCAGGGCTCAAGCATCGGACAATCCCACCGGTCCGTCAATACGCTCAAGATGCTGTTGGAACTAGCTCGCATGCGAGTAAGGGTCGAGGTGAAACGTTTACGCATGATTGCCGCAAAACTGTCGAGGTTGGCCCCGGCAAACATGCCGGAGGCACTGCAATCTGCAATACCGCGGCAACCCCATCAGCATCCTGAACGCATTGTTATACTACACTCGCAGGCCACTGTATGCCCTCTGCAAATAGCCAACCCACAGGCTGCACGTGTAGAAGGATTGACAGTATGCCTTAAAAAGCGTTACCTTTACTTGTGATATAAATACCTACTTAGTTAAACATCAACTGACCCACATACTGAGATCGTAGCTCCACGGCAGGTACAACGTCCCCGTGTTGTACTTCTCGCAGTGACTCACGTAGAAATTCATCACAATACTTATTATTATGAGAAATCCCCTGGAAAAGCAAAAAGAAGTAGGTATACCGACCGAGATCGTAGACTTCTAGCTTAAAATCTCTACAAAGTTTTAAATAAAGTTGCCCTGCTATGTTCCTCAGTGTCTATGGATAAGGGTTTAAAAATAATTGATGGATTTCAGTGCAGTTTTCAGCATTAAGGGCACTACATGACGCGCGGTCGCTGTTGGACTGCATGGAAAAGAAAGAGAAGCGCGAGGATACCGCAAAGCTGGTAATTTATTGAAAAAATATGAAGCAATTATCTATTTACAAAAAAACTATTATTTGGACTAAAAAATTAAAACACCAGTGCTTTAGTATGTTGCTTGTAGAATAATCTGACAAAAAATCAGAAATATTAGTATGGTTTTTATTGTGAAAAGAAAGTTGTTTTTTCTATCGTATCAAATTAGTTGTATTATGTTTTCAACACACTATCTAACTAGCGTGTATCCTGAATAATATCATATATTTTTCTGATTTTGTTTACTGTAGTCGATCGTATGATACTTTTAGGCATTATGAAACTTGCGTTATTTGCGTTTAGGTCCAGTAGTCCCCATAAGTATGTGGACTACGCCTGGAGTTGGGTTCAGAACTACGCTTCATTAATATTTAATCGCCTGGGTAGGTAATGTTATTTTCGACCAACAATGTAAAAAGAGGTGTTTAACTTTTAAGTTTGTCGTCTTTGTTTGTCTGTGGCACCTCAGCTCCTCAGCGGACGAACCCAGTTCAGCAAAAATGCCAGATAACTAGTGAAAACTAGCGTCAGGCACTAGTTGTCTGGCATTTTTGCTGAACTGGGCCTTTTTGGCGCAGCCGTGAGGCACACTTTACTGCTAAATTCTTACATCGGACTTTGCACTTTTTATCTTTATCTTTTTGTTTCGTACGACTATTATCTGACTATCTGGTATATTGTGTGTCTTTTAGTCTGTGCTAAATAAATGTATTTTCTTTCTTTCTTTAACCGATTGCACTGCAGTTTGTCTTATTTCGATGCTGGTTTAGGTAGAAATTCATTCAATCTTTACTTACCTGAAACAAGACACGGAGAACACAGGATTCCGAAGACGGATATAAGAGAGAACGGAATAAGGAACACGATGTAAGAGTCCAGTCCATGGTCGAACAGCTCGCCTAAAGGCCCAGAGACGCCTATGCGACGAGCTTGCTTGCCATCCAGGCCGTCTGGAATTATTACATTATGAAAATCATGATAGCTCAGAAGTTATAATACCAGCATTGCATATCTGCCTAGCCTTTTCCCAACTATGTTGGGGTCAGTTTCCAGTCTAACCGGATGCAGCTTAATACCAGTATTTTACATGGAGCGACTGCCTATCTGACCTCCACAACCCAATCACTGGGTAATACGATACCCCTTGATAAGACTGGTTGTCAGACTTTCGGGCTTCTGACTACGCGTAACGACTGTCAAAGATCCACGAATGACAGCCGGGACCAAGCTTAACGTGCTTTCCGAGGCATGGAGGGGTCACGGTATGAAAAGATGGTCACCCATCCACAGACCAACCGCGGGAAGCGTAGCTTAACTTGTTCTATCGACCTGGGCCTCAAGTCAGCTATTACAATAGTGTCAAAATGGTCTATCATTGACTTCATAATTGTTGATTTTGACAAGTTTGGTAATCTACTAATACAATGGCGTCATTATGACTTTCCAATGGTCAACCACTGACACTCCATTGAAAGAAATGGCATAGAATGGTAATCTCGTACATAATGAAAAATGAATTACTGACTTACGCGGTAATCTGTAGAAATTTTCACAGTTCATTTGATCAGTGACCCATTAGAACATCATTGTGCAATCATTGTTTATAATTCGTTACGAGTATCGTATAAGTTCTGTGCGATTGACCGACCAATGATCAACCATTATGGATTTAGCAGATTACGAACTTTTAGCAAAATGACAATGGGATGGTGGTGGAATCGTGTTGGAATGACGAATTTATAAAAATAGCAGACTAGGGCCCCTGTGCAGGTGTTATTATTTAGCCACGGGCCTTAATTGTATAACACAATTTTAATGACAATCTGAGAGTTTTGAAGGAAATTTCTAATCCATTGCTTCATAGGTTAAATAAAATTGTAAGCTCAACAACGTGAATAACGCAATGAACGTGGCTGAACTGTCAAAATGAAAGAAATTGCGATCAATGTTGATTTTATGTGTGATATGCAGTTACAGTGTTGAAAGTTTTAATTTGGCATGTATGTACAAAAATGAAACTCTTTCTAAATACATATTCTAAGTTATTCGTAGATATCCATACTAATATTATAAATGCGAAAGTCTGTCTGTCTGTCTGTTACCTCATCACGCTTAAACCGCTGAACCGATTTAGATGAAATTTGGTATAGAGATAGTTTGAGTCCCGGGAAAGGACATAGGATAGTTTTTATCCCGATATTTCCACGGGATCGAAACTTACGCGGTCGCGGGGCGCTGATAGTAATTGCCTTATTTGGTTTCATTATACAGCAAGGATTTTTGAGACATAATTATGCATTTTCTTATAAGCGATAAAACATTCTTCTGGACGAACTGAGGTTAGAGTAATTATAATAGAAAAGCCGCAAATCGCCTGACATATCTGCCCCGTATCAAACATCAAACCCTGTATAGTTATCGCTTACCTAAATTATAAGCCAGGAAAATTAGCAGGCCACAAACCGTGAAAGCCCAGTTCGGTATATCACATTCATAGCCCAGCTGGTCTCCCGGCCGGCCCCCTGCCGCATAGAAGTCGTAATCATAGGCAGTTAGGATCAACACCACTACAACCATGCATAGGAAACCAGCGAAGGTTATTGCATTTGGGGCTATAGATTTTGGTATCATCTGAAGAAGAAAAAATATATATATGACAAACGAACAAAATAATGACAAAGGTTCAGGGGGCCTAAAAAGGCCACTTTGGAGAATCATAAAAGGATAACATTATGAATTATAATATGGCAAAGACAGACCGTGTTTTTCTTTTTTTCGCTGCACTACGTAGGTACAATCAAAGAGATTTGGATTGGATTGATTGGTATTTTGGCACAGACAAAAAAAAAATAACTGAAAAATGCTTCACCAATGGTAGTCTCCTCTGCACCATTAATGGTGCAGGTCAATAGTGCATACGACAAAAGTAGGTTGAAGTAGTTGTATTAATATTCATGGTGCAACCGAAACTAATTAGCCTCCTCTGCACCATTGATGGTGCAGGTCAATGGTGCATACGGTACAACGGGGATTTGATACGATTAACTTAACAGTTAACTGTCGATTATGTTATCCTTTTATGATTCTGCCAAAGTGGCATTTTTAGGCCCCCAGTCATAAGAAGAAAGAGAATCAGAAAGAAGAAGAGTGAATCATAAAAAGAAAGTTTTGGTGCCACTCCAAGATTTACTTACGTAGAATGCAAACTTTTTCGTTAGATTTTTGCATACATACGAAATACTACATAGGTACTTACATAGAATTAAGTTTTTCTTGTTGTGCTGAGGAATTTGTTGCGCCACTTTTTCTGCCCAGCGAAAGCATTAGGACTGAAGTGGTGAAGGGCGGGCGTTTTAGGGGACTGTATTTCTGTATTGACATGGCCCTTAAGAAATGTATTTAATTATTTGACTTATATTCCAAAATACAAGATTCTTTGATTGTTTTGTTTGTATTATAAAATTGTGCTATTCTTTATTATTTGAATTTATCATTGGAACTATTTAATTTTTACTATACTATAATAATATTGTTATGAATGTTAATAGGTATATACTAATTTTATGTTGATGCATGTATCTACTAAACACGAATTTGTTTGTGAATATTAAATAAAACATAATAAGCAAAATTTGCATACCAGTAAGGTAGATCAAGGAGAACGTTATCACATGTTATGTAAACACCACTGTATACCCTTGATCAGTAAATAAATGTTTTGATTTATAGAGGTAAGAGGTAACAGGGTGTAAACTTCACTCATACTCTATAGAAAAGGGAGGAGCCTCCGACCAGACGGGTGTTGTGTCTGGCGGGCAACTGCCCGATTCATGTCGGGCCGTTATATCTATGCTAGTTGCGCGGTAAACTCTGCTTGCGTGATGCAGGATTTTGCGTGACTCAGTATGACGCGTTGTTCGCATGTGGCGTTGTAGCTACCGCTACAGATTGATTGATTGATTGTCTGTATTATATAATATGTTATAATATTGGTATGTAATTTTGACGTTTGAAATGTGCCGATTCTCAGCCTAATTTGAATAAATGTCTTTTAATTTTGATTTTGACAGTGTGTTCACAGTTCGCTTGACAGCTTTCATGCCCAGTTTGTGAAGTCTTCAGTAACTCTTAATAGCTATTCATCCCAAAAAAAACATAAAAAAGAGGCAGCGAAAAACGATGAGTGGTGAGAATTACCTACTTAACGAACGTGAAAATTTATAAAGATTTTTCCAACTTAAGGATCACTAGACTTGAAGCAAAGTCATTGCTTGTCTTGGGATTCAATTCTGTAATGTTGTGCATGTAATCTAAATAAATAAATAAAAATAAAATTGCGTTCAATCTCCCTTACGATAGCAAGTAAAGTCAACGTGATTCTGACTAAAGACAATTTCAAGTTATGTTGAACTCGTAGAAGAATATTGTATAAACTTACTTTGACAATAGTGTTCCATGCCGGATGCATCACATAGTTACTGAGGGGGCTTGTATCTATGGCACTGTACTGAAATATAACAAAAATCAGGAAAATTTGTTTATAGTCATAATTTTCGTTCTGTAATAGAAACTGTAATACCTACTATAATCTAAGTAGGGGTAGGATCAGGCGGCACGTCAATTGTAACAAAACCGGTATAATCACATCAAGCTACCCGAAACTGTCAAATTTTTCCCAGCACATCAAGCTACCCGAAACTGTCAAATTTTTCCAATCAACTTTGAACCTTATGCTTTAGCGATAAAGTTGAAAATGTATTAAAGAAATTTGACAGATTGTAGTAGCTTGATGTGCTGGCGTCTGTAATACGTTAGGCCAGCTCGAAGTCAAAGTGATATCACTGACGTGCGGGTAGACACTGTGTACTCTGTATCCACACATTTTGGCAGGAATATTAGAAGGCTAATAAATAAAAACTAGGGGCGTGATCCAGACTTCGAGAACTGAGAACTTCCTGTTGATGTTACCCAACAGCATTTTCGACCACGGAATCGAATCCAATACCCTAATTGCGTAACACACTATCACTCACAATCTGAATCATTTTGAAGGATATCGCTACATTTGTTCGAAAAATTTGTCTGCTTTACAACGTAAATAACGCAATGAAAAATGTTGAGATGTCAAAATTAAAGCCATTCCTACTTTGTTACACAATTATCTCGCCTGGTCATACAGTAGCCGTGCTTGCGAGACCACGAGACCGACGCCGACAGATTCTTTACCAGATTCGTGTCGTTGTAGGTATATGTGTCTTTTTGTCTCGACTGTATCCACGGGTAGCTTTAAACAATAGATGTTCTTCTAAGTTTGAAGTTCATCATCATCTGCCTAGCCTTTTCCCAACTATGTTGGCGTCGGCTTCCAGTCTAACCGGATGCAGCTGAATACTAGTAATTTACATGGAGCGACTGCCTATCTGACCTCCAGTTACTGGGTCCTTGGTAAGACTGGTTGGCAGACTATCGGGCTTCTGACTACCCGTAACGACTGGTCCAGTTAACCAATAAAAATACAGAAAATAAATGATGTGGTCAACTGGACCCGGGTCCAGTTCGAGTGGATCCAGTTGACCAAAGACTCCTAGGCAGACAAAATTAGTAAAAAAAAAATACGTTTCTAAACAATGATATAAAATAATAATGGATGGGTTACCTTATACTTTTTAAATCCTTTCAAATGCTTCTTCGACAAATACTTATAATCAAACATTTTCAGCACAGCCATTTGCCAAACGTTTCTGAGAATAATGAAAAAAATGTTAATCCATACTTAATATTATGAATTCGAAAGTAACTCTGTCTGTCTGTCTGTATGTTTCCTTTTCACGCCTAAACCACTAAACGGATTTCGATAAAATTTGGCAGAGAGATAGATTAGATCCCCGGGGAGGACATAGGATAGTTTTTATCCCAATATTCCTACGGGATCGACACTTATGCGGGTGAAAGCGCGGGGCGCTGCTAGTATAAAATAAAACTAATGAAGGTCATAATGTAAGTGAATGATGAGGTCGAATAGACAATAGAATTTAACAAAGCAATTTAAATTTTGACGTAAGAAACCGAGTAGCAACTGTTAATTTAACTAAGTGCACACGGCGATGCATCATGCTATATATTACCAGTTTTATGTGACATCACACGTATAGGTTTATCGTACAATCATAAGTCAGCTACTGGTATACGACCTCTCGCGTCCGGCCCGGGCCCTGGTGCAAGCCATGGTCCGGGGCGAGAGAGAGTGGGAGGCAGTCACCTCCTTCTGCGAAGCAGTCATGCTAGCGAAGGAGGTGGCGGGACGGTTCAGGGAGAGAGCCTCTCGTCTCAGCCGCCGCGGGGGACGCCCCCGACGTCGGGAGCCGCGTGACGACTCCCGGCCACCGTAGGCGCGGGCCTGCGGGCGGAGAGTATAATAATGGGTAGCTCACCGTCCGATCAGGACCAGGCCCGTGCCGGACGGCGCGTATGTGTTCCACGCGCGCCTCAAAGAGATGTCAGCATCGAGGAGGGGCCCCTTAGGGCCGAAGCCTGCCGGGTCAGCGGGATTGTCCGAAAGGGTTACCGCTGGCCCGGAACATAAAGGGCTAAGGAAGGAACACGGGTGGGTTGTAGTCAGTAAGAGTCTGACACTCCCTTCCGCTCCACCCAGAGCGGGAGGAGTCATTTGATGATTTCCCATCCGCAAAAAAAAAAAAAAAGCTGCTGGTATACAGGGTTATTGGTAAACATTAACAACCTCTTAAGAGGTCATTGTACTCATCATTATGAACAACTTTTACTATGGGACCAAACCTAAAATCGCGAAGAAAAAATTAGCTGTTCACCTTCATTTATGTTCGTATAACTCAACAAAATGTAGGGAACAGCTGATTTTTCTTTCGCGATTTCAGTTTTGATCCCATAGTAAATCTAGAAAAATTCACGATGATAGTGCATTTCATGTAAATGCATAAAATTTAAGTAGGTATTTTTTTTATGTTTTACAGTAATTCTCTATGTTTTAAAGTAATTCCTTTGAATAACTCTTAAGCGTTACGCCGTGATGTCGAAAAAAGTGAAAAAAAGATATAAATGATGATATGATAAATGATGATATGATATGAATGATGTTCGAGTTATGCAATGTAGGGAGAACAGCTGATTTTATTTTCGCGATTTCAGGTTTGGTCCCATAGTAAAAGTTGTTCATAATGGTGAGTACAGTCTCCCATTTCGATTAGTCGCATGTTTTTAATTTCACCCTGTATAAAAATAAATTGGTGTCCGAAATAGTCTTTTGAGGAAAGAACCACACAAATTGAGTGACCTGTCCAGTCAGTGCAAGAATTTGTTAGTAATCGTGTAACTAAATAGTGATCAAAATGTTATGGCTAGGCTAGAAAGGGGGTGAATCCAAAGATGTATGATAGAAGAAGCTATTCTGCTCCGAGTTCTATTAAATTACCAGGACCTACTTACCAGAGAAAACCAAGATCCGTCTCACAGAAAATGCAACTTGTCATACACAATATTCAAGAAATATCATTGAACCTTATCACTGAATAGAACTGCCACTGCACACTGGCAGTAAAAGGGCAGTAGGCCTGCAGTTAAAAATAAGAACAACACTTAAAACATGGTCTCCAGTTAGTCGGTAACGATTTTTAATACTGATAAGTTTATTACAAAAATTGTTGAACGATACCCACATCGCATTCTAATCGGCGAAGGTGGACACAGATTAAATTATTTACAAAATGATATAGATACGACTTTCTTATGAGTTTATTTTTCGGCCGGTGTGTGTACAGTCACCAAAAGAGATAAGTAATCAGAGTCATCGAAAAAAATCCATCGGTTTCTTATTAAACTTCAAATATATGTTATTTATCTCGTTTGGTGACCGTACCTGCTGCGTTGCGAAAGGGTTTTCGTCAACGGTCATCAAACATCCAAGGGTAGGCTTTTGATTAATTTCCGTCACTTGTTGGGAGAGACATTCAAAGAAAAAAGGGAAACATCTAAATAATGATTAGGTTTGTATAGAGGATGAAATCGAATAGGTAGGACACATTGAAATATCTAACTCAACGTGTTAAAAAGTAAAGGAGATCGCCGTCAAATATAGGGCGCCCTGTACCAAACGAAAAGTCCGCTGTCACAACCAAACCTATTGCATTTGGAGAGAATTTAATGCCCTTCCTATATTGCTAACTATTTTTTACATGGAGTCTCGCAATTCGTATTTATTTGCCATTTACCTACTTAATATTTTGAGGTTACGTTCGAGAAAATGACGAATGAACGATGACGATGAATGATGGAGGCATCGTTTAGGATTATCAATTTATCACACAAAGACCAAAAAGAAAGATTTTTATGGAAAAACACCTGAACGTTTTCGTTATTAAGGATTTTAATTATATTTAAATAGTTTAGATGAAACCAATATTGAAAATAACGTCGTCCGTGATGGCGCAACAGAACAAAATGCAATACGTCACAATAAACGATTTCTTTTTTTTTTTAATCAGTCCTCTTTTCTAAAAAGGCTTAAAATGTATTCCAAAATAATAATTTAAACTAGTTCAACGCGTGACCTAAAGATTTTTTGACACACAAAGAAATACCACTAATATTACCCATGTAAATAGTAAATCGTTGTCGGTAGGTAGGTATGTACTTACAAATTATCTTCTTCATTTAAATGTTTGTTGGCAGGTATAGGTACCTATAATTTTTACGTAGTAGCAACATTCGGAAATGAAGTGCAATGGTGTGACATAAGAGAAAATACGTGCAAAAGTAAATAAAAATACTTTTATATATTTGTGTCCGAAATCCGGGAATCTTTTTCATCACAAAAACATAAATCTAATTTAAAAAATAGGAGTAATTTTATGAATTTGATGTTATTTTTTTTTCTTGTGATTTTTTTTTTTTGGTTGTAACACGCCCCCTCGCAAGTTGGTACGGCCCCACGGCATTCGCCTTTAGATGCACATTTACGTGCCCGGCAAGCGATTTGGCATCGTCATCGTGCACCCTTTTTTTCGAGTATCTGCAATATTAAGACTATTAAAGGCCAATTTTTTAGTCTTCAGATAACTTTTTTTGAGAAATAAAAATTGTGTAAGTAGTTAGTTCCCGTTTTGTTTTCAATTATGAAAACTAATAAGAAAATTAAAGTATCAATTTTAGCGCGCACCCGATGTGCAACCCATGCATCGATGAGTTCATCTTCACGAGATGAAACAATTTGGCAACGCGTTGAACTGCCGAGTTCAAAGCGTTGCTGCATAGTTAATATTGCAGATATACAGGGTTATTGGTAAAACATTAACAACGTCTTAAGACCAACTTTACTATAGGATTAAAACTAAAATCGCGAAAAAAAAAAACAGCTGTTCCCTACATTTTGACGTTGTTATACGACCATAATTGTAGGGAACAGCTGATTTTTTTTCGCGATTTCAGGTTTGGTCCCATGGTAAAAGTTGGTCATAATGATGAGTACAATGACCTCTTAAGAGGTTGTTAATGTTTCACCAATAACCCTGTATACTCGACAGTTGACCTGTCTGTACAAAACAAATTAATAAATAATCAATACATTCTTATCACTAAGATTGTTGTGTAGCGTAATCACTAGGTTTTGGCGAGATAAGTCTGATAGATTATCTTTATTCATATACCTATTACACACTAAGTACAATTCGATAACAGATTCATAATCAACCAAATTCATTTTTTATATGATTGTATATTTTGATAGCCAACGGGATAATTGCGTAACACTCTAACAGTAGCAATGGCTATCCTCCTATTGACAGTTTAAGGTGAATGGGTAGTTGAGACCGCGATATTCAAATTTTCTTAAGTTTTTTGCAATTTGCAGGTCAGTGTCAGGTTGTATCTTGATCAAAATATGATTCGCGACAACAACAGGTACATATTTAGAGAATTATAATCATTAGAATCATTAACCGTCGTGTCAGCCGATAGACGTCCACTGCTGGACATAGGCCTCCCCCAATTTCGGGGGGGGTTTGCCATAATCGCCACGCTTGGCAGGCGGGTTGGCGATCGCAGTATGGTATGATGGTGGAATAAATAGAGAACGCTGCTGCCCATTCTCCGGTAAGAGCCTTAGTCGCCTTTTACGACAGCCACGGGAAGTAAGGGGTGGTGCAATTCTTTAAGTCCGGCACCACACAGACAGAATCATTAATACATCTTTCTAACTTAGATTTCTACCATTAATACTTTTCTATAAGAGATTGGTGGTTGGCATATTTTGATCAAGATTCAATCTGACACTGACCTGCAAATTGCAAAAAACGTGAGAAAATTTGAATTTCGCGGTCTACCACTATCCATTCACTTTAACAACATCCTTTGAGTAATTTACGTTATTGAGCAGACAAATTTTTCGAACATGTAGCAATGCATTAGGATTATCCTTCAAAATAATTCAGATGCTATTACTATGCAATTTTTTTTTTAAATTATGGTGCTATTTCGACTCACCAAATCTTGGATTTGTTTATACCCAAATAGAATATATCGTGCTCCCAAATCTTTATTCTTTCATGTATTTGTATTAAGAGTAAACTAGTCGCGAGCTCGAACTCCATGGTGGTCATGGGCAAAAAGCACGCTGTCTCACCTGGCTTCGTGTCCGACAGAGCTAGTATCAGCGATGAGCAGCTAGACGCTAGTCTACACGAACAACGTCTAGTTCTCACGCACAAAAACACCGTTCCGAACTGATAGGCGCGTAAAAAAATTCGAAAAGGGCTTCATTAAATCGAGTTTTATGAAAAAATCATTGCATAAATCGAATTACAAATAAAGTTTATTGAACTTTTCGATAACTGAGCTTTGTCGGTATGGACTTGGTTTTGTAGGTTTTACAGTTCTTTTATTACTTATTTACACCCAAAGTTACGTTAAAAATAGCACGAAAAACGAATCTTTGTTGGATTTAAGTTTTTAATGGCTTTTTATCTATTCTGTACTTAATACTCTCCCGAAATTTGTATGGAAAAAATATCGACTAGTGGCACCTTAAGTGCATAAGAGATTATAATGGACTTATTAAAAAAAAAAAAACATGTATACAATCTTACTTTATTTTAAGATGAAAACTGTGCCCTCTCTGTTTTTAATGTTCTATTCTTTGGTGCAATATCTGAACTTTGACTTCAGATAAATTCTATGACATAATAATAATCCATAGCCAGTGTTGTGACGGCCCCGTGGTTCGAATCCAGGCGAAATGGATTTTTTTTTTTACAATATGGTTTTTTCAATTCATAGTACTTTCTAAAATCTTGGACATCACTGACACCAAGTAAAAGAAAAACATTGTGAGGAAACCTGGACTTATAGTTAATACTAGCTGAGCCCCGCGGTTTCACCCGCGTAAGTTTTGATCCTATGGGAATATTGGGATAAAAAGTAGCTTGTGTGTTAATCCTGGTTATAAACTATCTGTTTGCCAAATTTCATCCAAATCCGTGCAGCCGTTTGTGCGTGAAGAAGTAGGAAACATATAAACACACACACTCAGTGTGATAGTGTGGTTGGTTTAATACTCAAAGGTGTGATAAGTCTGAAATCGCCAACCCGTCTTGAGCAAACGTGGTGATCAATGCTCGTGCCTTCTCTGTATGAGAAGATGCGTGGGCTTTGAGTATTAAACCAACCGGAGACGCCACGAGTACTAATATCTATGCAAATAAGTCTGTCTCTTTCATCGCGGGGGACGAGGGAACGCAATAATACACTAATGCAATTCGATCGCGTTGTTACGCACGCACACAAAACAAAAAACAAACACAAGCATAAACTATACGCACACATGTATATAACCGCTATGACCGGCGGTCTCGTACCTTTGGCAGCGGGGATCGCCTGACAATGGCGCCTCCAGTTGGTTTAATACTCAAAGTGCGTGGGAGTTCCAGTGCGGAGTGCCTGAGGTATCTTCTGGGCACGCTCGTTCCCTCACAGACCTCATCCATCGCTTTCCGTGAGACGTGATCGAGGACAAGAGCGGGCCCATTCACCAATAAAAAAATCTTCGCTTCCTTGCAGAGCCTTAAATATTTTCATCACCACGATTTGCAAATTGTCTGTGTGATGCCGGACTTAAAGAATAGCACCACCCCATACTTCCCGTGGGTGTCGTAAAAGACGACTAAGGGAGACCGGAGAATGGGCAGCAGCGTTCTCTATGCATTACACCATCATACCATACTGCGATCGCCAACCCGCCTGCCAAGCGTGGCGATTATGGCAACCCCCCCCCCCTCCAAATAGGGGGGAGGCCTATGTCCAGCAGTGGACGTCTTTCGGCTGAAGTGATGATTTGCAAATGATGTTGATATTATGGTGTTGAATGATCTTTTCTCCTAAATATTATAAGTTCTCCTTGTAAAGCACTTATGGCTATTGGGCGCCAAAAACTTCCGTACCCAAGATCACCTATTTAGGTCATTGACTGCGAACTGACTATGAATTGGCAAAAGTCGTGAGTAGGAAAGGTTCACCTTGAAAAGCCCTTTATATTGGTGTATATTTTATGGCTATAGGGCTTCAGGGCAGAAGCCCATTCTCCTTTCATATTATGAAATTCTTAAAGTGTACTGAGTGTAGGAAGGTATGGATGATCGTCGGATATAGTTGAAGTTTAGTAAGAAACCGATGGATGTTGTCGAATGAAATTTCATTTAATTAATAGAAAACAAACAGCTTATTTATCAAATTAAATTTCAGTCGACAACATCCTTCGGTTTCTTACTAAACTTCAACTATATCCGACGATCCTGCATACTTATCTCTTTTGTTGACTATACCTACAACTATTTACACTAGGTACAAAATTAAATGACTAACTACACTACTACTATACTACTACTATAGGCCACTTTGGCAGAATCATAAAAGGATAACATTGTGAATCACAATGGACAGTTAACTGTTAAGTTAATCGTATCAAATCCCGTTGGTGAAGGATTTTCCAGTATTTTTATTTGTCTGTGCTAAAATACCAATCAATCCAATCCAAATCCAATCCCAATCTCTTTGATTATACCTACGTAGTGCAGCGAAAAAAATAAAACCACGGACTGTCTTCGCCATATTATGATTTATTAATGTTATCCTTCTATGATTCTGCCAAAGTGGCCTTTTTAGGCCCTCTGGTGTAGGATTCATTGTTATACTCCACACACTGCACATCTACCTCTGCAACAGTCAGTCATAATTCATGTCACAGCTCACATTCGACAAATTAACAGATGTCTATTTTTACGTGTCATATATCATAGTGGCGAGAATTAATGCCAGCTACATTGCACCAATGCATCAATTAACGCGCAAAATGAGTGGGCTAATTTTTATTAACATGCCTCTCGTCTGGCTAGCAAATTGGCAGACATGTTCACACTTTGGTATGAATTGTGGGATAGTTTAGAAAACGTCAAAGATAGTCTCTTCTTGCAGCTGCACTCCAATTGCGTAACACACTATCAATCACTTTCAACACTATCAATCACTTTCAATCTCAATATGAATTTTTTGAAGGATATTGCTAATCCATTGCTTCATATGTACGAAGCATTTGTCTGCTCAACCACTTATCCAGGGTTATTGGTAAAACATTAACAACCTCTTAAGAGGTCATTGTACTCATCATTATGATCAACTTTTTCTATGGGGCCAAACCTGAAATCGCGAAAAAAAAATCAGCTGTTCCCTACATTTATGTTCGCATAACTCGTCAAAATGTAGGGAACAACTGAATTTTTTTTCGCGATTTCAGGTTTGCTCCCATAGTAAAACTTATTCACAATGGTGAGTACAAGAGGTTATTAATGTTTTACTAATAACCCTGTATTTGTGGCCACTTTGATCGAAAAAATGTATGACTGATTTCGGAGTTTGAAAAACTATGAGTAGAATTCTAGAATAACTACAATAAAATGGTCGATTATACTGCTACGAGAGTATTGCTTATCCTCCTCCTGACATACCCTAGTGGACGTTTTTGACAACCATAGGAAATAGGTAGGTACCCTTCTTTTTGTAGTAACCGGAACTACTATTATACGGCACGATTATTATTAACTTTAGCACATTATCATCATAAACTCTTTTGAAGCAATGTATGTATACCATCGATGCAGTTCGGTATTGTCCAAGACTGGGTGCAGTGACACATGTGAAAGTCGGGTAAAGTACTAAGAGTTCATGAGGAAATAAGAGTTCTTTCTGCATGTTGCATCTGCAGCTGGTAATGCAGCACGCATGCGCGAGTTTTATTTGCACGGTTTAGGTTATTAGTGCAACTGCCAGTTAGCCGAATATGATACTAGACCGCTTGGCTGATATTACTGCTTGTTCATAGTTATTGTTTAAAGCCTCTGTTATGGATACCAGTAACGAAGGAGACTTTATTGTAATGCCCTCAATTCAGAACCTAATCGCAACTTGTTGATACCAGGAGCTCAGAAACGGGATACCAGCTTCATTAACATCAAAATAGCAGACATAATAATACAACCAAATTGAAAATGGCCGCTGTCCTGAAAATGTCTGTAAAGCTCGGTTATTGACTGTGTAAAGTAAGCCAAAGAGGGTTGCCCTTTCGACCTCTTTAGATACTCCTAATTTTGAATTAGCACAATTTATCTTCTAAAATTATGTACCTTTGCAAGATGGTCGAGATTGTTACAGTCATCAGATATTCTCGTACCCATATGAAAAATGTTCGGCAACATGTTTTATATCATTCCGTCTACTTTTACCACCGACTTTCAAAACAGACAGGATACACCCTTAATTATACGAAAAGACACCCATCCCCATCCGAAATTACTCGTAATTTGGTCCGAAATAGTGGCACGCGCGCAACCCAGACATTATCGCCGAGTTTCGGATTTCAAATTACGCGCCGGTATCGGGTGGCGCCCTCCGCGTAGCTATGGCAACGCACAGGTGTTCTATCGATCTCCCGCCGATTCGTGCTCGCCTGGTACTTTGGTAAAAAAGTATTGACGATTTTACCTTCTTTTTGGGGAAAAACCTTGGATATAAAAACTTTTTGGTAAAGAAGTCGGTAAATTTGAGACGATATTGTGTTTTCTACACATTTTTGGCTTGACAATTGTTAATGTTAGTACATTGCGTACATTGACGATTTACTACTGCTTTGATTGACATCTTGTGTAAGCGAAAACAGCAATGGATGCCGACGGTTGACGGTTGTACTGTTTGCTACTTTTATTTTTTGTTTTTGTGCAAAGGACATACCATATAGTTAAGTGACATTAATCAATCAATTTCCGTGATAAGGAAGGACCTAACGCTGATTATTTCCTCTACAGAGAAGAAGACATTTCACTTCTTACATTGGATGCTTCACCGACCACCAAACAAGTAGTGAAGCCCAAAACAATTGATTACCCATTTACCTAACGAACAATTGCATAAACAACGCAGTTATAAACGCATCCAACACTAGCATGCTCTGTAAATTCAACTAAACTAGCTAAACATTAGTTTAAATTAAAACGGTAAAGGCCGTTTCCATTTGCATCGCACGTGATCGTCTGTAACAGCGTCTAGTCGCCTCATCAAGCTGGACTGAGCGATTAATTTGGGCAACAATGGGGTCTGATTCATGAGCGGTAGCGGGTTAAGAGCGAAAGGAGCCCAAACGTAATTTTCTATTAAATATCTTGCTTGATAAATGCAAAAGACAGTTTATTTGATCAAGTAGACTTCTGCATAATATGTATATCCTATGTGGAAAAATATTGCACGCAAGGCTAAGAGAGAGTCTGCCATAGTTACCTCTACTCGGCATTTTAAAATCCTTCATTGAAGTAATCTGAAGGCGTTTTGAGGAGGAGGCCCATAATCAATGGAAATTGACAGACATCTAGAATGATTAGCTAACTATTAGTCACCACTATATCCACATAATGACTCCATCATCTACTTAGAAGTTAGACCAATAAATCACGAGTTATTCCGGTCTGATCCCTTGAACCCCCACCTCGATCCCCTCCTGGATCGTCTTTACCCCTGTCCACATGTAACTTGTGGCATACGCCAGCCATTAGCGCGTCGGGCCGGATGGTCTGAGTCTCACACCTATTTACGCTTCCTCTTGCGTTCTGTACTCCTGGTACTCCAGTTATATTTACGCGATACTTAATAACGGTTCCTCATTTGGTGATGACGAATATTGGCGTGATATCATCAGATGATGAGGCTGTAGTATGATCTAGATCTAAGACTAGGGTAGGATTTATGGGAACTTCATTGCAATTTAAATTATTTAGGTCCTTTGATCATGAGGATCGTGCGTGATCGGTTTAGTCACCAGCATCGTCAAACGACACAAAATAATTTGATGACCACACAAATTGCACTCGTAAAATGTGATTGCAATCAAAATGATTCATTTTATAGTTTCTTCCTATGTTCGTATTATCCTATGTTCTTCCTATTATCGAAAGTTTGCCAATCTGCTTACTAAACACAATGTACATATTTATAAAGCATTTTTTTTAGTTTACTACATAGATTTTGCGTTGGCTAGATGTTGATTTTAAATTCCATTCTTTAGCTTCTTCTTTTCAGAGATAAAATGGACTTGACAATGTCATGCAAATTATCAGATCAGTCAGCCACACAGTGCGCGTGCGACTGTCATAAATTGTCGCGTAATAAATTAATTTTTAGCCGCGCGGTGCATCGTGTTATTGCAGCTCTAATTGATATTAAACGCAGCTCTGATGCTGTCATCGCATCGTACTATACCAATGTATTTTTATGTTATCCTGGTGGCACTTCCCAAAATTCCTTCGTTAATTTAAAGTTTTTTATAGGTATATGATGAGGGTTATCATTATCAGCCTATAGCAGTTAACTGCTGGATATAATAGGCCACTCCAATCCCATGCCATTAAACCTGACCCGGCTACTTTCATCCAGCTACTAACAGCACCCTTACGAAGATTGTCGGTCCAACTTAGGTCCAGCAACATACCATACTTTTGCTGATAAATGAAGATGACTAACTATTAGAAAATAGGCATGCCAAAGAAAAAGCGAGTTGGAAGTAATGTGTGAAAGATGATGTGGCTAGGAAGGAAGTGAAGACTGAGATGACAGCTGATTAGAGATATATGGAAGAAAAAGAAGTAAGACCTGCCTCGAATACAAATTGATTAGGAGTAGGTATGTTATGAATCTTTTGAGTTTGTATGTAGAGGGTAATCTTCAGAACTACTGATCCGATTCCGAAAATTCTTTTACCAATGGGGGAAAGCTACAGTATTGCCGCGTTCCATAGAATTTTATGTTATAAGAATAAATTCCACGCAGCCAAAATCGCGGGCTAGCTGTTTAATAAAAGTGTTAAAGAAAGTGACGATGAAAAACAAACAATCACAATTAAATTGTTTACAGTCCGCTCAGCGGAAGGTGTTGATTAATTAGAAAAGTCAACCGACCACTTGCTTTATTTATACAGAAAGATTTTTATCTCAATTTGTTTTGAACTAAGGTTGCTAAGTGTGGGTATAAATAAACTCTATGCTATAAGTTTTATAAGTTATTTTAAGACAAGGATAACTTCGAAGGATCATTTTTTTCTTACAAATGATGTATTGCCGTTTCCAACTGTACTATTATCAACATCATAGAGAATTAGAGACACACATTAGACATATGCCTACAACTTGCCCATAGAACTATTCAAACTATTTGATATTTGCAAGCAGTCCATCCCTGCAACTGCAACCACCTTCACTAACTTGTCTATCCATCTATTTCGCTGCAGTTCCTTATCTAGAGAAAAAGACGTACATGGCTGGAAATACAGATATGCGCTGGTCCTGCTTCTATTTAGCTTATATTATAGTCTTACTAGCTTCCGCCCGCGGCTTTGCAATCCGTTTAGTAGTTTAGGCGTAAAAAGGTAACATACAGACAGACAGAGTTATTTTCGAATTTATAATATTAGTATGGATTTTGGTACTCGCCAGAAGAGGGTAGGTCATTGACTTGAAATACAATATCCCATCATCATCTTCATCTGCCTAGCCTTTTCCCAACTATGTTGAGGTCGGCTTCCAGTCTAACTGGATGCAGCTCAATACCAGTATTTTACATGGAGCGACTTCCTATTTGACCTCCACAATCCAGTTACTGGGTAATAAGGTACCCCTTGGCTTACCAAGGGTTAGTAACTGGATGGACTGGTTGTCAGACTTTCGGGCTTCTGAATACCCGTAACGACTGTCAAAGATCCGCGAATGTCAGCCGGGACCAACGGCTTTACTTGCTTTCCGAGGCGCGGAAATACAATATCACATATACTGCATATACACCAAAAATGTAACAAACAGTCACAGAGTACGTCTATTCCCTAAATAAGGCCAGTATGTTTACACAGTAGACCCTTATCCTTGTATAAAAAGTTAACAGGCTGTAGATGGTAATGAGAAGTGTTGAACAATAAACGCTGGCTAATTAAAATCAATAAAGAATATATTAGCGGCCAGCATGCACCCAGCGGCAGCGGCATATTGTGTCTAACTACTAAAAATATCGATATTAACACATAACATTTAGCGCTAGAGGGCAGGGATGGCGCACACGAAAAACGTTTTGACAAAACAAAAAATATTGATGAAGTAAATTGGTCGCAAGTTAACTGATTCCAAGAATAAATAGATTGCAAACTTTACTTTGTGTAAATTATTTTATCACCGCTGCTCTCAAAATGGAAAGGAAAACATCGTGAGTTAATGTCCTAGAACCAAAAATTCGAAGACATGTGATGTTCACCAACCCGCACTGGGCCCGCGTGGTGGATTACCCACCCACCTCACAGAGAGGAGATGTAGGAGATGTAGGAGATAGAGGAGATGTAAGAAATGGAGGACATGTAGGAGAAGTAGGAGATAGAGGAGATGTAGGAGATGGAGGAGATGTAGGAGATAGAGGAGATGTAGGAGATGGAAGAGATGTCCCAGCAATGGGAACATGATAGGCTGATTATACTATAGCTTGCAAAAAGTCAAAAAAATTGTGGGCCGATTATAAATTATCAATGTTAGTTTGAAATCTGTCGCCTAGCGGCTAGCCAGTTCAAAGAGTGACTTGGTGAAAATCAACCCTTTTCAAGATATTGATTCTGTAGGGGCAACGAAAGAAGGCAGGGATACCTATATGAAACATGTCGCATGCTTAATGGAACATTGACCCATTAGTATTTATATAGGTCAGAATTTTAATTTTTTTTACTCAGATCTCATCAATAGTTAATCATACGTTCAAAATAAAGGCATTCATGATTAATTAATAATCAAATCAGTTTTAATTTTATGTGTCAACAAGTAGGATAAGTCCTCATAGCAAGATCTTCTTTTGCGATTTCCCAAACATCGTCTTTTTTGAGTTAAGTCAGTATTCCATTAAGCATGCCATGTATATTCTTAGCTGTTTCAGTTGATCTACCATGTTAACAACCGTGGCTCGAAACCGGTCTGGGAAATCCACCCTAAGGTGTATACGCGGAAACGCAAGTCCGAGAATCCACCGCCTTGAAATTCCGTTGATCCTACTAGGCCTAAGGCTGAGGCTACATTAGGCCGCGACGCGACCTGCCCAACCGATTAAAATGCCCGACCGATTAAAACAAGTAAATGAATGCTCACGTATATGGCTACACCGTACATCAAATATTACTAGCGATCTTTGATTTCTTTATGCGATAGGAACAACATTACTGGACTTAATCACGACATTGGCTACATCAACGCATCAGCGAAATTGAAGCGAATTTATTAGAAAAATTCTCATTTGCACGACTAGTTCAATAGTGCTACTAATTATGCGTGTGGCTGTGGCTACATTATACGCATAGTAAACCGCGATGGATGATTTGATCGCATTTTAAGAAAACGACCAGTTCAAATTGAGTCTTATTTCGTTGTGGAGCATGTGTCCTGTAGCCACGTCATCGCCGAATATACGCCGGAATTTCGCTGGTAATGTAGCCATACCATGTTTTTCTCGTTTCGCTCTTCCAGTCGCATCGCAAATCGTTGCCTACTGTAGCCTCAGCCTAAGGTGGATTATTGGACATGCGTTTCCGCGTATCCACCTTAGGGTGAATTTTTTGGGGTGGATAAACGGAATAACCCCTCCAAACTAGTAAAATATAGCAACCATAGCTGCTTTTCATGATTCATAGACTAATCCAACCTGGAAGGAGTTCAGTATCGTTCGGTCCCGCAAATCTACAGGTCGAAGGAATTCATGAGCTGTACTGACAATGTAGTACTCATACCCTAGTTCTGGGTTGACACAATAGATTACCAACGACACGCTGAGAATAATTATTTTAATTACACAAATTATGACACATCTCATTAGTCACTCAGATTATTATAATCAAGGAGTATCAAGATCAACATGAAACTATAAGAAAAAAACATCAAATTATTTAAACTGTCTAAGTACAGAAATTGCCCAATAGACTCTGCCAACCCTAATAAACATTGTCGGCCAATTACTCGTTAAATCAACAAATTAGCCGCGTGCGCAACACAGCACTCGTCTTTTTGCAGTCGAGCAAGTTATAAACGGAAGCCGATCTGCAGCTAAATGCGTTTGTTAGTAAATGCAATAATTTTTAGTTATACGCGCATGCTGGCTTAATCAAAGCATGCTTTGTAATTTATGTTGATGCAATTTTTTTTTGTTTTCGCTTTTTCTTGGTATTGATAGATTATAAAGTGGGCAACTATGTTGAGGAATTCAATATTAGGTTTCTTACAGTATTTATGTTTTAATTTTCTTGTACAGTCAACAGCAAAAGTAGATGATCAAAATCAGAAATTCAATACTAATGAGCGCGGAGTTCGCGTCAGAACTGTGTGGCGTTGATGTGGCGTTGAGTGTTTTGAATCACACAAACACAGTTCTGACGCGAACTGCGTTCATTAGTATTGAATTTCTGATTTTGATCATCTACTTTTGCTGTTGACTGTACAATATTTCGCAAAAACGACAAATTTTCGTACCCTCAGGCATTAATATTAAGTCAAACATCTTTAAACAAATCCCTAACTATGTGTCTTCATCGATTCGTTTCCTGTTTTTGGCCTAATGACACAAATATTTCAATTTCGCAAAACTTAACAAGGGTAAAGCATAATCAGTCTATTATGTTCCCACTACTGGGACACATGCCTCCTCTCTGTAAGAGGCAGTGGGCCATAATCTACCATGCCATGTCATATGTCTTCAAATTATTGGTTCTAGGATATGCCGATTTCCTAACGATGTTTTCCTTCACCGTTTTGAGAGCAGTGGTGATGAAATTATATGATAAAACATTCAATCTTCCACACTCAACCGATGGTGCGTTAGTGCGTCGAGCGAATAAATAGACGCAATCGCAGTTACGCCCGACGTATTTTCCGTCAGATGTGTACCGAGTTACCGACCCTAACAATGTCAAAACTTCATCGGCATAGCCAAGCCGTCATAACACCTCATTGGCGTCTAACGTTAGTTCAGTATCCATTACAGTCACGATTGGAATACTTTGAATTTGTCTGGAGAGTTTCTAAAGGGCCGGTACACTTCTGACGGAAAATGCGTGGCGTATTATCGGTCGCGTAACGTCAGAACAGACAATTATATGATAAAACATTTAACCTTTCACACTCAACCGATGATGCGTTAGTGCGTCGAGCGAATAAATAGACGCAATCGCAGTTACGCCCGACGTATTTTCCGTCAGATGCATAGCCAAGCCGTCATAATACCTCACTCGCGTCTAACGTTAGTTCAGTATCCATTACAGTCACGGTTGGAATACTTTGATTTTGTCTGGAGAGTTTCTAAAGGGCCGGTACACATCTGACGGAAAATGCGTGGCGTATTATCGGTCGTGGAACGCCAGAACAGACAATATGATAAAACATTCAACCTTTCACACTCAACCGATGATCCGTTAGTGCGTCGAGCGAATAAATAGACGCAACGCGCAGTTACGCCCGACGTATTTTCCGTCAGATGTGTACCGAGTTACCGACCCTAACAATGTCAAAACTTCATCGGCGTAGCCAAGCCGTCATAACACCTCATTCGCGTCTAACGTTAGTCTAGTATCCATTAGGGTCGGTACACATCTGACGGAAAATGCGTCGCGTATTATCGGTCGCGTAACGCCAGAACAGACAATTATATGATGAAACATTCAACCTTTCACTCTCAACCGATGCGTTAGTGCGTCGAGCGAATAAATAGACGCAATCGCAGTTACGCCCGACGTATTTTCCGTCAGATGTGTACAATGTCAAAACTTCATCGGCATAGCCAAACGCTAAGTCAGTATCCATTACAGTCACGGTTGGAATTCTTTGATTTTATCTGGAGAGTTTCTAAAGGGCCGGTACACATCTGACGGAAACTGCGTCACGTATTATTATCGGTCGCGTAACGCCAGAACAGACAATTATATGATAAAACATTTAATCTTTCACACTCAACCGTTGATTCGTTAGTGCGTCGAGCGAAATAAATAGAAGCAATCGCAGTTACGCCCGACGTATTTTCCGTCGGATGTGTACCGAGTTACCGACCCTAACAATGTCAAAACTTCATCGGCATAGCCAAGCCGTCATAATAACTCATTCGCGTCTAACGTTAGTTCAGTATCCATTACAGTCACGGTTGGAGTCCTTTGATTTTGTCTGAGGAGTTTCTAAAACTTCGCTGTATTATGTTACTCGCTGCTTTCGCAACAATTAGGCTTTGTTGCCGAATAATGGTGGTTGGTGACTGGTACTAGTTTTTATATCTGAAGGCCTTTTTTTTTTTGCGGATGGGAAATCATCAAATGACTCCTCCCGCTCTGGGTGGAGCGGAAGGGAGTGTCAGACTCTTACTGACTAAAACTCACCCGTGTTCCTTCCTTAGCCCTTTATGTTCCGGGCCAGCGGTCCCTTTCGGACAACCCCGCTGACCCGGCAGGCTTCGTCCCTAAGGGGCCCCTCCCCGATGCTGACATCTCTTTGAGGCGCGCGTGGAACACGTACGCGCCGTCCGGCACGGGCCTGGTCCTGATCGGACGGTGAGCTACCCATTACTCTCCGCCCGCAGGCCCGCGCCTACGGTGGCCGGGAGTCGTCACGCGGCTCCCGACGCCGGGGGCGTCCCCCGCGGCGGCTGAGACGGGAGGCTCTCTCCCTGAACCGTCCCGCCACCTCCTTCGCTAGCATGACTGCTTCGCAGAAGGAGGTGACTGCCTCCCACTCCCTCTCGCCCCGGACCATGGCTTGCACCAGGGCCGGACGCGAGAGGTCGCCGCCGCTGCCGATCGCCTCTACGAGGACACGGCGGTGCTCCGCCCAAACGGGGCAGACCTCCACCGTGTGCTCCACCGTGTCCTCTGGGCGATATCTGAAGGCCTTCATTTAGAGATTTTGTTTGAACAGGAATCATCGTCATGTCCACATCGTGAACTGTTGCAACTACTTATTTTTATTTGAATGTTTTGAAGTGAAAACTTCTTTAAGTGTTTGCGCTCTTTTTGAACAGTGAACGAAACTGAACCGTCACGCTCGTTTCGGTGACACTGAATCGCATATACTCGGTGCTGAATCGTGTATACTCGCCTGTGTCGCTTATCATAAATGGATTATTATTATATAAGTTTTCACCTCAATCGTGTCTTCATAATTAAAGACCCTCTTTTTAGGGTTCCGTACCCAAAAGGTAAAAACGGGACCCTATTACTGACTTCGCTTTCTGTACGTCCGTCCGTCCGTCTGTCTGTCACCAGGCTGTATCTGAAGAACCGCGATCGCAGAAATACATCATTTGTGAAAGTTGAAATTTTCACAAATTATGTATTTCTGTTGCCGCTATAACAACAAATACTAAAAACAAAATAAAATGAATATTTAAGAGGGGCTCCCATACAACAAACGTGTTATTTACGGCGTTTTTGCCTTGTGGTACGGAACCCTTCGAGTGCGAGTCCGACTCGCACTTAGCCGGTTTATTTTGTTATTTAATTTTTTTTCTAGACGCTTTTAACGTACACGTCTTTCCACATAGTTCTCACATAAATATTAGGTATGTATAATTTCAAAATGGATGATGTTACCAATATTTTGTAATATTAGTTTGATTTATAAGAATGTTTCTTGCCCTTTCTTTTCCATAGAAACTTATTACACTTTAGAATAGGCTTCATATTTCTGGCTGACCCTGACTCCTTAACAGTTTAAAAGGGCCTGTAAATGGCTTAATTAAAATCAATGTTTCGAGCTTGAGTTTGAATAAATGACTGTGAGGTTGCCTTAAGAGCGTTTACGCCGTACGGCATTTCATACAAACTTTCAAGCCCTTATTTTTCGACATGAATGAACCGATTTTAATGAAACTTCATACGAATAAGCAGGATACAAAGGTCTAAAAAGTTAGGAGAGAACATTTTCGAAAAATAGTGTTACAGCCAAATTTTCTTAAATTTTTTTATTTTTTATTTTTCCATAGAAACAGAGATTTCCAGTTATCTTTTTTTAAATAAGACATTTCGAAAATGTTCTCTACTAACTTTTTAGACATTTGTAATGCGTATGAAGTTTCATCAAAATCGGTTCATTCGTTTCGAAAAATAAGGGCTTGAAAGTTTGTATGAAATGCCGTACGGCGTAAAGACTCTTAACTAATTAGCATGTTGAAGGATGTTGCTGCATCTGCAATTCATAAGTCTAGGTAGGTACCTAATATTTTTTTCGTCGGGTCTACAACATCGATGGGTGAACAAAGATAACTGCTCTCATAATTATTATATTTGGACATAATTATACCTACTAATATTTGCATAAAATTTACTTTGACTTCAGCTAATTAAAATTAAACTGCCAAAATGATAAATTACTTTTAATGTTGGCAACGAACCATTCGAACTGAAACTGATTGTTTTTTTTAACCATAATTCATACTGAAACTAGATGATGAGTAATGATGACACATTCTATTTGCTATTTTAAAGATCGGAAATGATTTAATAGTCATTTTGTGTGTCCGCAGCGGTCACGGTTTGCGCGCCAGATCGACGGTAACCGGAGGCCATCTTGCGCCGCCATGACACCGCTTTGACAGCTGTCATTCGTAGCGGACATTCGAATTTAGAATGTTTGAATCATGTTCGCGGATAGATTTTATTTTTAATATTTCATTTTGTGAGTGATTGCTTTTATTTTTTAAACAAAAAATATGAGTCAATAATAAATGCAAATGACTTGCATAACATGTAATATGTAACGAGTTTAATTTTAATCGTAGCATCAAAAAGTATTGGAATTCTCTGATAACTTGTCTAACAACACTTTGTCTGCATTTATGTTTCTGTTAAATACTATTTTTCTTGGTTTATTTTAGACACAAAGAAAGAAAAACACAAAATAAACATAAAAAAACACTTACTTAATCCAGGAGTCGTTTCGCAAAACTCAAATAAACATGACGCAACAAAACGTTTTCCAACTCCTACACTATAAAGTGTGACTATCGGAAGGCGGGTAGCATAAAATTAATCTTATTTCCACTTCCTCCGTCAATTTGCTGCGAGTACCAGTCGCAGTTAATAATAACTTGTTTAACGTCTAGACATGTGACAGCCCTAGATATAGTGTTGATTTTCTGATGCGTAGTATTTTTGAAAAACGAATTATTAATAACTTTTAATTTTTTAATGCTGTTTTTTATTTTTTAATGCGGCATGTCCTAGAACCAAACATTCGAAGACATGTGACATCTACCAACCCCCACTGGGACCGCGTGGTGGATTACGGCCCACTCCCTCGCACAGAGAGGAGGCCTGTGTACCAGCAGTGGGAACATTATAGGCAAATTATGTATGTTATGTTATGTAATTTTTTTTTTGTTGATTGACGGAAGTAGTAGGTTGTCTTAGTGGAGCTGTCACAAACCATGCTCCACCTAATATCCAGCCCTCTGTGTCCCAAAACTGACTTCTGCGCTTCCACCGACAACGCCGTGGAAGTGGCAAAGTTTTTGAAAAACAAGATTTTAAATACAGTCGTGCCAGCGACACGAAGAAGAAGATATGATGATTTATGTTTTCTTGGTGTATTTCAAATCCAAAAGACTGGCTTGACTGAATGCTTTTCTGAATGTAATTAGGGAAATCGTCGCCTTGTATTCATTCTACAGGAAAGTTCCCGTTTACTTTTTTGCTTTCGTCTCCAAACAATGCAAGTTCCCTTATCGTGGTGAGCTGTGCTGCATTTTGCACCTGGTACAAAATGTCCCATCACCCATCTTAAAAAAGAAAGAAAGAAAAAAATCCTCTGTTACCTCTCTGTTATCCATCCTAATCGAATAGTAACTCCAAAATTCTATGCTCTATATAAATTCCCCCAACACACAATAAAATCAAATAAAACTACCTAAATTAATAAACACATCTTACAGCCCTAATCCGATAAAAATATAAACAAAACACAATCTCCCTATCTGTTGAGAATCACCCGCCCCCTGGGGGAGGGTAGTCTTATAGTCAGGGGAGTATTGTAACACTTTGTTTATCAAATTATACGGAATCCAGTAAGTACTTGAGTTTATTAGTTTCATAGGAAAACTTTGACAAGTTCCGTCAAGTTTGATAGCTTTGCGAATGGGGTTTGAAGGGGGAGGTGTTTATGATAAAGTAACGATGAAGTATTGGAATTTGTAATAGACAAAGAGAAGTGTGGGGTTGAATTTCTTACGATAAACTCGAAAATCTTGAAACTTTTTAAATAAGGCTCGCAAAAGAAGGCCATTCAAAAGAATGGCCTTCTTTCTTCTTCTTGGCAGGAAACTTCACAGATAGGAAGCCTGGGACCTGAAAAAATAATATAATTATACATATTTTTACTAAATGCATATGAAAGTATATATGGCACCTACTTATAATTATATAACAATAAAACAAAATAAAGTTTTCTTGTGGTCTGTCTGTAGGTTCCAGCCAATCTCCGAAACGGCTGGGACGATTTCGAGGGGACTTTTATTGGCAGATAACTGATATTATAAGAAGTAACTAGGGCTACTTTTATTTTAGAAAAATAAGAAAATTAATTATTAAAGAGACTAATAAAATTATTGTTTTCCGACATCGGGATGTCGAGGTCCACATACAAAATACACGGAGACGAATTTGCGGGGCAACAGCTAGAACCAAATCACCATCTGCCTAGCCTTTTCCCAACTATGTTGGGATCGGCTTCCAGTCTAACCGGATGCAGCTGAATACCAGTATTTTACATGGAGCGACTGCCTATCTGACCTCCACAACCCAGTTACTGAGTAATATCATACCCCTTGGTAAGACTGGTTGTCAGACTTTCGGGCTTCTGACGATCCGTAACAACTGTCAAACATCCACGAATGACAGCCGGGACCAACGGCTTAACGTGCTTTCTGAGGCACGGAGGGGTTTTGGTATGTGAAGATGGTCACCCATCCACGCACCAAGAGTAGCTTAACCTGATCGATCGACCCGTGCGGCTGGTATTACTTAAATTAAATAAATAATTCAATTCACAAAAATAATCCCTAATCTTTGCGGACAAATTGTTACAGCTTTATTCATATTCATAACTCATCCTACCATATGGCGTTATCATAAAAGGGGGTGTAATAATGACATTAGGCGCACAATTGGCCAATTAGGCCGCGATAAGACGTGTGAGGTGATGATGAGTGTATCGGGGTACTTTATCACCCCACGCTGATGGTATCTGTTCGCGCCTCAGTGGGGTTAGAGTGGGGTTTAGCGTGGGTGGGGTAAAAGAAGATTGAGTAACTGCATTTTAAAATGGAAAATTTACGACAGAATTTTTTTTGAGGTACGATTTGAGAATCTTTTAAATAATTATCCTAAGGATTTGACAAAAATAAGTTACTACGAAGTATAAGTGATAAATGATTTATTTTCTGTAAGTAGGTTTTTACAAACACTTTTACACGTCATCATATTTTTTAAACTAGATGTGGTCGGCGTTTCCTATCTGACTACTCTGAGAAGAAAGGCCGAAACAAACTCAGAGGTCACAGTCTCTTTTAAAGTCCAGACAAAATCTTGGTCAGATCGTGTGAAGACCATGTAGATTGATGTCTGAAATGGTCTTTTGAGGAAAGAACCACACAGATTGAGCGGACCTGTCCAATCAGGGCACGCATTTGTCAAAAATCGTGCAGCTCAACTCAGAAATAACCAGAATAATAAGGCAGACAAAACCTTACTGTTACTGTTAGCCTGCATCACCCCTACTTGTGGGGAAAGCCTTCTCCCCATGACTTCGAGCTCTTTCGATCCAGGGCTAAAGTGGGCCAATGGTCGTTTGTTTTCTCCAGCTCGTCCCGCCATCTTCCACGGGGTCTACCGCGTTGCCTTCTGGCTGTGTCAGGGCTCTACGTAGTGGTTATTGGCCCACAGTTCATTGGGCATACGGCAGACGTGGCCAGTCCAGCCCAACTTCAGCTTAGCGCCTTATTAAGCAAAGTCAATAATCTGAGTTTTGGAGCGCAATGTGGTGTTGCGAATATGGTCTGTCAATTTGACGCCTAGAATACTGCACGTTAGCAAAACTTAAGTTTTGACTTTTGAATGTTTGTCAAATACCAAGTCTGGGATTCATAGGTCAAAATGGGAAGGATGTGCAGACGCCAGCACATCAAGCTACTACTTACAATCTGTCAAATTTCTATAATAGATTTTCAACTTTATCGCTAAAGCATAAGGTTCAAAGTTCATTTGGAAAATTTTACAGTTTCGGGTAGCTTGATGTGCTGGCGTCTGTACATATCCATAATTTTTCACTTGAGTGACAAAGGAAGACTTCCTTTAATAAACTCTTTTGTGGACGAGTAGACAGGACCAAACCTTAATCGATACAAATGATAACAGTAGTTACCAGAAAATCCGAGAGCAGAAAGGACAGCTGTTATTTCCATTGCAAAACATAAGTCTCACATGCACTTAAAAATGGTGCTAAAATAGATCTTTCCTCGCCTGTAGGTACTGCTATTAACAGTCACATACCCAATTCTACCGCACATCAAACGCGACTATATCCCGGGGGTATACGCCCGCCGATTTGTCAGTTTTCATATCAATGTGATATGTCCCATTGTCAAATTTCTTTAATAGATTTTTTACTTTATCACTAGAGCATAGGGTTCAAAGTTGATTCGGAAAATTTTACAGTTTCGGGTAGCTGACGTCTGAACCTACACACTCAACACAATGAAAAAAAAAATTTAAAAAAGGCTTTAATATTAGAGAAGGCAGATTAGAGTTTCGTTGCACCTCATGGAAAAAGAGGAAATTGTGCATTAAGTATAGCATAATTATTTCCGTTCATTCTTTCATTCATTCATTCATTCTAAGTATAGCATAAGAGCGTTTACGGCGTACGGCATTTCATACAAACTTTCAAGCCCTTATTTTTTTAAATTTAGAAAATTTAAAATCGGTCTAATTTGGCTGTAACACTATTTTTCGAAAATGTTTTCTACTAACTTTTTAGACCTTTGTATCCTGCTTATGCGTATGAAGTTTCATTAAAATCGGTTCATTAATTTTGAAAAATAAAGGCTTGTAAGTTTGTATGAAATGCCGTACGCCGTAAACGCTCATAATTATTTCCGGATAATTGTCATGTAGGTACGAGTAGGCGAGACAGCATGACTAAATGACACAAGCTGTTTTCGGAAAATTTTCAGCGGTTTGGTAAAATACTAGCTTGATATGCAATACTATCTTTAGTATTGCATATTATCAAGCTGGTATTCTATGGAGTTTGTGTGAACTATACACCCTGTTCCTCATACTAAGAAGTATGAGGAACAGGGTGTATAGTAGGAACAGGGAGTATAGAAAAGGGAGGATACTCCAATCAGACGGGTGTTGTGTCTGGCGGGCAACTGCCCGATGATTCATGCCGGGCCATTGTATCTTTGCTAGTTGCGGTAAACTCTGCTTGCGAGATGCAGGATTTTGCGTGACGTCAGTATGACGCGTTGTTTGCATATAGCGTTGTA